>OY728156.1:501339087-511339087 GCA_963277665.1 Viscum album | reverse complement strand
AATAGAAACATGATGTTTTACATTAAAAATAATTAAAAGAGTAATTTAAAGGATAATATTCATACCCTAGAAGTCAGATAGATAAATTGCTAGCCATACCATTTTCCCAAACATGAAAAACATGATCAAATACTACAGAAAGTGTGATGAAAATATCTGATATATAATCAGTATAGAAGAATGAATAAAATTACATAGAAATCAGTGTATGATTTTATAGATGAAAATTTTACTGAACCTTCTCTTTACTATGACTGAAATTTTATTTGATGCAAACCCATCTCATAATGTCATCTGAATCCAAACAATAGAATCAAGACGAAAGATCATGTCCCATTAAATCGACATATGAGACCAAAAGAAATGAAAAATTACATCTTTCATTTTGACAATAAAATAGGAACAAAATAAAAAATCCTAGTAATTTGACATCATAGAACAAATGAATCATGAAATCTATGATGTATTTACACATTATACCAAAAATAAATTTGTGATAGGCCGACCGGGCCAATGTAGACCATATAGAGGTAGAGTAGTCAGAGGTCGCGAAGCCAGAGGCGGGGTAGACAGAGAATTCAAATGTGGAGTTGGTATTAGTAGAGACATAAGGAATTTTTATTAGAATAACTAGATAGAATAAAATCACAAACCACAATAATGTGCATTGAAACAAAAAATAATAATAATATTCATGTGACTACCTGAAAAAATTTAAGATACATACATACTTAAATTTTATTTTATATCAGCACTAATTGAATATGAATTCTTCTAATCTGAAATTTTCAAGAAAACCTACAATATGATTGTTCTTCATTCAAGATTAAAGATATATACCTCTTGGAATGTAGCTTTCTCCAATGTTCTTATTTGTCAACTCATTCAATTTTGATTCCATAAATTCTTTTTCATTCTTCTCCATCTAAAAAAATGAAAATATGATGACATGGGATAATGGAATAAATACTTTCATACATTCAAACAGAATTAAAAGAAAATCATGAGGTTATCTTCGACCAATAATGAAAAGAAGACATTTAAATGATAAGTGTCCTATACATGAATTAAAACAACTATTGAGAGAAGCATACCACTTCAAAAAAATTGAACATCATGATTAAATCTAGCACATGGAGGTATGACAAGCTCAAAATGATAATAAGTTTGGAATGAACAGAAATAGTAAGTAGTATATTATTGCTATATACCAACTTCAAATGAACCATCACTTTCCCAGAAAAAACATGTTCTTTAATGAAATCCAATTTCATGAAATTAACAGAATCCACTAATCTAAAAAAAGAAAAAAGAAAAAATCGTAGCAAATTTACATGAGAGAGTTAATGAATTCAAAAATATATTATGAATTTACACATAAAATCAAGAATAAATCGAATAAACAAGTGATTATCACAGTGAAATTTGTTACCAAATTCATTAGAACCTTGAATTTCCCATGAAAATAAGAATCTTTAATTTTATATCATCTCATTAAATCAATAGAGCCTATAAAATTTGAACTAGAAAAAGTAAAAAAATACTCATAAGTTGACATTAGAGAAAAAATGAATTAAAAAAGTAGTATGTATTTATACATAATAACAGGAAGAAATTGATGATTGGAAGATCAGGTTGAGGAATAACACATAGAGGTAGAGAAATTGGAGGTCATGGAGCCAGATATGGGGTAGAAGGAGTAGTCAGATGTAGAGCAGGTAGTAGTAGAGAATAAATAGATGCAAATTCCAGAGCAGGAGGAGTTGTATGTGGAGAATGCCGAGGTATAGGAGGCGGAGCCAGAGGTGCCATAACCAGAGGATGCGAAGGTGTAGGAGTGTGTAGTTGAGGATGAATTTGGAATTCAAATATTAGATCCCAGAAAAGTATCTGGCATGGAAAGGATTTCTAGATTAATAAGATGAATCAATCACTAAGGAAGACCCTGCACTAGTTTCTGCATGTAGAATAAGAAATTAGGATCCTCAGCCGAAGAAGATCCATTGGGATTTCCGAGAGTATTTGAAGATAACGGAAACCATACCAGAGAAAGATCTATAGGATAAATTCATGGGGATAAAGAGAGACTGAGAAACCAAGGCGAGGATGATGGATCAGAGGTAGAAGATGAGAATTAATCCTACCTATGTTAGCTGATCGAGGGAGTTGAAAATGTGAATGCGAATGGGGGTAGGGTTAAAAAATTGGCAACGCTTCAAATTGGAGATGTGAATGACTGGTAAGGTGTCATGTTAGCCCTGAAGAACCAATGATTGGTATATATAATAGATTATATTACATGGGTTACTTAGTGAGCACCTTGGTAAGGTTGGGTAGTTAGTATGCTAGCATAGGTGATGTTTGGTTCTATTCTTTTCTCAAGGGTGAATTAGTATACCCCTTTCACATGTGCATGATAGAATTTGTATTTCTTACTAAACATACATCTATGCTCATCCTACACATGTAAAACTTTTTTTAGGTTTCCAGGTTGATTTTCATGACCATGTTGGACTTTACTAGCTTGGATCATGACAGTTTCCATGTCACTACATATCTTTACTTTTGGTATGTACTTTGGAGACTTATGTGTTTGTATCAGTTATATTTTACACATGCATGTGGGATGGTTTTGATTTGTTTATATTATGTCTTGTATTTTCTTATCGAAGATCCATAATATATCATGATATTATTTCCTTATAAAGGATAATTCCTCCCATATTGTGAGATTGGAACACCCTTGGTGCTAATCACCAAACTGGGGCCTACTAGAGGTGGGACTCCGGGGTCATTATCTATCACCCCTCATTATAATATCCTTGGAGGGATGGGGTCGGACAGATTATCTCATGGAACACATCTATTCACAACTTTGAAAATCTCAACAATCATGCCACAATCCTAATATTATGTTTAGTTTTATCAGATCCTATATGAAGTGAAAATTATGAATTTAATAGACTTGGATAGATAAGGAACACAAAATTTTCTCCTCTATTTTATGCAATTACTTTGATTATAGATCACTATAAATTGTTCCAAATGATATTCTCAATCTATTATATTGAAATTTGAGTTATTCTATTGATTCAATGGTTTACTGGTCATGCGATACCATGCATAGATAGAGTTACTCTTATGTTCTCCATTCAAAATTTATTTAATTGTACAAACATTGAATATATTTACATTTAATATTAATTGACCTTTCATTGAATAAATTTAACATTAAATATATACAAAATCTCATTACTTTTGTGATAATGATTTGAACTCATATTTAAGTCCTAAAAACGTGGAATTAAGTGCCTAAAAACTAGTTTTTTCATCAACAATATTTTGAAATCATTTTCCAAGAACTTCATGACCTCCATTACTTTACTACCAAATTAAAATTCAATGTTGAATTACAAAATTACATTTATATTATAAAATAATGTTTTTCTAAATTTATGGTTATTTTTCAATAAATTTTAAAAAATAAAAAATATTTCTTTCTTTAAATATTTATTTCTATTTAATGGAAAAATAGAAAAACTATTTTAAAAATCATTATTAAAATAATGAATAATTATTTTTAATAAATTATAAATTTTTTTTAAAATGAATTACTACACTCTCAAATCATAATAAATATTAGAACCAAATAATTATACCAACCATAAACCAAACAATAATAAGACGCTAAGTTGAAATAAAATGTTGAAAATGAAAATAACATATTATTTAAAAAAAATTATTCAGAATCCACTCTTTTATTTATATGTTTCACACACACAAACACATATATATATATTTGTGTGTGTTTGTGTTCAACTATAGTGTTTGGTAAAATACCTTTCACCACCACATTACAATTTTTAACCCAAAATTAATTCATTTTAGATGAAATTTTAACAATACATTTTCTATCTATCCCACATTATTTTTAGTAAATAGTGATAAATCTGATTATTATAACATTTTTATTTGAATTTTATTTCACCATATTATAACAATATCCAGTAGAACAATGTATTTATCACTTTTTTTATCTTTATATCATTTTATATAAATCAATTACATAAATATAGCTTTGGGTTCTGGTAAAATATATATCATTTTACAGTTTTATTGAACATAGATGACACAATTTTTTGTTAATATATATTTTAATGTGGAAGAATTAATGTATTAAAATTTTATAAAAAATGAAACACAATGTCAACTGTGTATTCACTCAAAATTTGGAATAATTAATAGAATTTGTTCTATTCATGGTTACTATTTTTTTCGATGAATGATTAAATTATTGTTATGAGAGTAATACAATTACTTATTTAAAAAAATACTTACTATTATATCTATGGTAAGAATTGATTATCCAAAGAAAAGTTTGAAGTTATTCGACAAAAACAATCCCAAATAAACAATACAAAACTGATAATAGTTTTTGAGATGAAATTGAAGTGTAGAGAGAATTCAAAATGGTGTAAAGAGAGGTGTGAAAGGTGTTTAAGTTGTTAAGTAACAAAGTAGGTTGAGAAATTGATGAAAATATAGAGACAAAAATATCCATAATTGATTGATTATTTTTTTCATTCTTACAAATATTACACAAAATTACAAAAGGGTTTAATGAAAATGTGTTAATCCATGAATCTACCGCTCAATTTTCAAAAAACAACACAATGGTATTTCATTAGAATAAATAAATTATAAATACATATGAATAAGTGTTTTCATTTATGGAGAAGTGAAAAATTATTCATTTCAAATTTTTGATACATCTATTAATTATCAAGAGTGGTGTGTCTACAAACGTCACCTATCAGTTCTTAGAGTGGTGTAAAATTGATGCACTTTAAAAATAGAAATGATAACATAGAGATGAAAATCAAAAATAAATAATTTAAGAATATAGATAAGAACATAGAAAATATTAAATCCATTCTATTTTGATTCCATAAATATTTAGATACATGTAGTAGGGGATTAAGATAGAAAATATTCAATAAAATCATATAAGATGAGAAAATATTAAGAGATAAATAATGTTTCACACCCCGAACTTTGAAATTACATTATTTTATTATTTTATTGGCTTTGGATAATATTTTTAGGGTTCTGGTTTGTGTCACTATATAATATTTTTTGAGGATTGGGAGTTTTTTGGAGGGGTTTTCGGTTGGTGTGCAGGCATCGCACAGTTAGTAAAAACCATTCAGTCAACCTAGGTACCCATGTAGATTATTCTTGAATGGGACAAAGCTACTACGTGGTTCACCCATGGTGACTTGAGCCACATAGTGGAACTGCACGTTTTCCCAGTTTATAAAATAAATAAAAATTTAATGAAAGATAAGGTATGAAGAAAAGATTGTTTAATAATAAAAATATTATATAAATTATTATAATGATTATTATTATAATTATAATCATTTTCTTTTTTAATTTATTACATTTATTATATTGTTATTAATATTATTTAGAATTTATTATTATTATTATTATTATTAAATTATAATTTTTACAATTATTATTATTAGGTAATTTTTGTTTATTTATTTAGGGTTTATTTTTCCCATCCCCCTATTTCCCCCTTCTCCCTCATGCTACCCCCACCTTCCCCCTTCCCTATTTGGTACATGTGACCCTTAGCTGGTGGCCTCCCTTCCTCCTTCTGGTTCCCTCCTCTCTTGTGCACCGCTCTCCACTGCCAGCCTACCTTCCGACACGCCCCACCTAGTTGGTGGCCTCCCTTTCAGAGTGAACCACCCAGCTAATGTCAGCCTTCCCTCTATCACATGACCCCGCTAGAGGCGGCCCCCTCTCCAGAACATAACTTCTCAGGAATTCCCCTCCTTCCATAGTGCTTCCTTCCTCAAGCAGAAAACTACCCTTTCGACTAAAATTTTCTAGCGTTTTCTCCCTCTTTCTTAGGTTACTGTTTCCCCAGTAGTTAGGGTTTTATTTTTTGAGTTGAATCCAAAATGTTGGGTATAATCTAGATGTTTTAGGTTGGATCTATCTTCTTTTCGGTGTGGTTGTGGTGCAATTGATATTTTTCAACAGATTTTGGAAGTTATTCATCATTGAGGTAGGATACCATTGAACATTTCCGTTAAATTTATGATTTCATTGGTTAAATTATTTTCAAAGACTAATTGATAGTTAAATAGTTATCTATAATTTTTAGAATAATTGATTCATGAGAAATAAAGTTCATTGCTCAATTATTTTGTATATGTGTTTTGGTTTTGTTGAATTGTCACACCATGTGCTTGGTAAATATCTCAGTTGGATCTTGCAAATGGTTAATACTTTTCAGAAACATATTTTTGTCTTATAGATGTATTTTTTATGTTTAAAATGGTTATTTAAGTTTCTTAAATGAATTGTAATATTTTCTTGGTTTAAAGTGGGTTGTTTTTTATTATTTAAGAAATGAGTTGATTTGCGGAAAATATGTGAGGTCCGTTAATAATTTTTGAAACTATTTCATTTGTAAAATCCTTTTAGGGGTGAGTCAGATTCTTTGTTGGTTGACCTCGGGATGGGAGTGTCCTCGGTATGGGACCAACCTTGCGCAATAACTATTTTAAGGTAAGGGAATACAATTGTTGTTGCTTAGGTGGTTTCTATTTGTGTGATATATATGATGGAATGTATATATATATTATTGTATGGATTTTTTGGCATAGACATCTTTGAACATGACGTGAGAAACTAGCGTAGATGTGAGGATTTTTTAATATGATTTCAACACTATACTAGTTTACTGAACTATATAGTTTCCTATAATAGTGGGTTATTTTTTATCATTGATATGGGATTAGGCCAATTATTCAGGATAGGTAGGGCAATGATCATGCATTTGGGCATCATGATTCCATCGAGCAGGGCATGCCTTCAGGATGAGTCATATGTATAGTATGTTCAGGTTCTCCTATGAGTTCCTAGGTATTCTTGTGTTTTTCTAATACTAGTGTGGTTAGTTCCATTAACCTCGTTGTGTAGAATTATATTTCTTGTACATAGTTTTTGTGTTTTATTACACAAGGATGAATGTGTGGCTTTTTAGAATGGTTTTCAAAAAGAGTATTTTGAATGAACAAGCATTTCTCATTTTTTATTATGAAAGTTGAATGATTTTTATTGGATCCATTTCTCTCTTCTCTCTTTGATCCCTATTTTTAAATAAAGGGAGAAATGGTCTTTAATTGTGATTTGTTTTCTTTAAAATGAAAATTTTGGATAATTTATCCTTATATATTTTATTTAAATCCTGTTAATAAATGATTATTTATTTAAATAATGTTCATTGGGAATAGATTTATTCTTTTTCACCTACTATGTTTTTAATACTCATGCCTATAATGTTTTCTTCTTTATAGTTCATACTGATGGGTTGGCTCAGGTTCGAATGCCTTGGGAGATAGTCAGTTGTGGATTATAGAGTGACCCTCATGGTCACATAGAGGTGTCTTGGGTTCCAGGTTTAGTTTATTTATCCACGTATTGTTTTTGTTATGTTTTTTTCTTTAATTTTAAATGTAATGAATTTAAAGTATAAAAATCATTATTAATTTGTTTTCCGATTTATTTAATTTTCATCATTTTTTATTTCATTGGGAAAAACCATTCCAATTTTGTGTTTTGATTTCCTTGGTTCTTATCTCTTTCCCAAAAGGTCTGTAACACCTCTCAAGCATTGTATTTGATAGTCAAGTGTGATATGTTTAGGACATACCCAAGTGTTTCATGAAAAAATGGTATTAGAGAAGGTTATCTCTCTAGGAGACATTACTTTTAGAGAACCCATTGTTAAATGGTTATCTCAACGTAGAAGAAGTATGATTATTGGGGATCATGATGTTGGAACAAGACATACAACATAAACCCTTTCTCATTCTAAACCTCAACTTAACATGGGATGTCTGGTTTGTCGGTGTCCTTTGATTCTTGTGATTTTGTGTGTGTTGGGAAATAAAAACGGATTTGGTAATGTGTTCTTATTGAGCTCATAGGGACTAGAAAACAATGTTGATCTGGGGATTTTGAACAATACTACTCTTTGTTGTGGTCGTGTGACTGTTGTATGTCCTCCAACCATATATTTTTGTCACCCATCATCACTAGTATTCCTTTGTGAAATATTTCTCAAATCTGTTTATTTCTGAAAAAACAATGTTTTTAAAAAATATTTGAAATTTTGAAAATATTAATTTAATTTGGTGATAACGGTGTTTGTAAATGTGGAAAATGGATTTTAAGAATTATTTTGAATGAGGCTTCAGAAGGATGGATTCTTGTGAAACAGTTTTGAAGTAAAACAAGAACTATTTCAATAAGATTGAGTCTTTTTATAAATAGACTAGTAATTTATCAAGAGTTTGTTGATCGTAAAATAGGAATTTATTTCCAGAATGTTGTTTTGGAAACTTGTTTTAAATAAAAATTATTGTGTTTTAATCAAATAGGAATGGATGAGATAGAGTTCTCTATGTAATTAGAATTGTTTTGAATTGTGTAAATGTTTTTCTGGATGGTGGAAAAGTTTTGTATAGACATTTAGTGTTTCCATGAGTGGCCACTAGCATGGGAATATGTGAAAATTTTATGGATACGTAGTATGACATGAGGATATGCATGTTTGAAGATCCATGGAGTACCATTTCTGGGTTTGAAATCCTTTATGCTTGTTTCATTTTCAAAATTTCTTTTAAAGGAAAATGTAATGTTTTGTAAACTTATAGTGGTTCGGTTTGCGTCTTTTATTTTCGTTTTGGTGTTTCTTTTGTGGTGTTTTAATATAGAATCCTTGTTATTGAATTAATCTTGATTGAGTTCCTTATTTCCTTATTCCTAGTGTATTCTCCAATGAATATTCTATGGACACTCATGTTGTAGCTTCTGGTGGTGCACAAATAGAAACCAATCCATTTTATCAACCTATAGACTATGTCACTAAATTCTAGAAGTTAAACCTTCCCCTATTTTATTTTCAAATTGATCATCTTGAGGTGGAGGAGTGGTTGTTGAGGATTGAATGGGGCTTTAGATGTAAAGACCCGTAAAATTCAAGGGAATGTTTTTATTTTTTTTCTTAACTTTCTTTAGAATTTTACAAGAGCGCGGTTTCAGACGGCACCTGATTCCGAGCCCCGGAGTGCCCGGAATTAATTTCTGAAGTTTGGCTCGGGTACGTTCAGTGAACGAACAAGAGGGTTTTCCTAACTTTTGATCTGGTGCTCGGAATTAAAATCCGAGGGCACCGATGAACTCGCAGCGCCGATATTCGCTTAAAGTGACCTTTTCGGAAGTTGCGTTGGTTGCGGGTTGAAAGTTAGTTTTTGGGTTTTAGGTTTAAGTTAAATAAAATTTTGTGAAGAACAAAATTTATTTTAACTTGTTAAATCCTACCAAAGGGAGTTGGAAGTGGGACCCACATGAACTTAACCTCCCTTGGGAGGATTAAGTGTGGTGGGGCCCACACGAACCCCTAAACCTTTCATATTCTCTCAACTTCCTTAACCCCTCATTAAATGACATGAGTTATTTAATTTGGAGTTAATCCTTTTGAATTTCAAACTTTGGAAATTCTTTTGTGTTGATGTGTTAATAAAATAAGATAGTGTCTTATTTTATTTTGGTTAATAGCTTTGGCCACCTGGAGAGCTTTGGGGAGATTTTCTTCTTCTTCTTCAACTCTGATGAAGAACACGAAGAACGCTCAACTTGATGAAGAACGCTCAATTCCGACGAAGAACGCCGCTCCGCTCTTCTTCGTCTTCCGTGTCAACGAGAGGGAACAACGCTTCCTCCTCGGTTTCTCTTCGTCGACATAAGAAGTTTCGCCAATGACGTATTGCATCGGACGCATCTCTTCGTCATCGGATTTGACGAACGACGACCGCGACGCCCGACCTCCGCGACGTCGTCTTCCGCGGATGTTGTCAAATCTTCGAACGTATAGCCAAGGTAGGGGTTGTTGATTATTGTTTAATTATTCTATTCTTGATCATGAATTTAGCAAGTCTAACGAGTGGCTTTGAAATATTTTAAGTTGAGTTATTGCTTAACGTGAGGGGGCCGGACCGCATGAACACGGCCGAACCCCCCTCCATCGTTCTTGTTGTATTGCTTGCGGGTGGATGAATCAAGGTGGCGTGGTGCCGTCGCACCACGCGGATATTCGCCCAATCCTTATTACGCGACGCCGTCGTGCCGCGCCATGAAAGAAACATCAAGAACGCGACGCCGTCGCGCCGCGTTGAAGAAATCGAGGTGCGGCGGAGGGGCGTGGTGCCGTCGCACCGCGCCGGATGACGAAAACCGCGGCCGGTTCCGGGCCGCAGCGGAAGAGAAGACCGGCGGCCGGGCCGCCGGCGTCGGAAGCCGAAGGGGGGGAACGGAATTTCCTTTCCCGTTGGAGAAAACCGGCCGGCCAGCTGGCCGGCCGGATGGCATTAAACTGGGGGAATTAATCCCCCGGCCAACACACAAAACCCCCCTCTTTATGAGGGGGGCGGTTCTTTGAAGGGAGGGGGGCAGCCGGCCCACCGGTTCCGCACAAACAGGCCCCCCACGCGGGGGGGGGGGGGGGGGGGGGGGGGGCGTTTTCTTCCAAAGGGCGCGGCACAAAGGCCGCGCCGCCTTCCCAATCAGCGGGGGCTTTGCCCCCCCGTGTTCGGCCACCGTACGGCGCCAGGCGGCCGCGCCGCCCCAGGGGGGGGGGGGTCGGGCCGGGTCGGCCCGGACCCGAACCCCCCCGTTTCGAACCAGTTCCGGTCTTTTGGTCATAACTTGAGCCTCGGACCTCCGATTGACGAACCGTCTGCGGCAACACGATACTTGGATCGAGACGGTCGTTTCGGTATATCGCACTCAAGGTTTAGGATTACTTGGAGTTTGGCCGGGTTGGTTCGTTCACGAAACCAACCGGGCCTTCGGAGCGGAAACGCTCATATCTAGAGCTACGGACGTCCGATTGACGTGCCGTCAGCCGTGTTGTGTTCCTCTTAGTGAGACAGATCTTTTGGCATACTCCACCCGAGGTTTGGACGCAGGTGGAGTACGGTCGGGTTGGTTTTGCCTTAAAAACCAACCGGGCCCGAGAGACGAAAATGTCAATAACTCTCAGACCGGGCGTCCGATTGACGCGCCGTCTGTTGCGTTGAGTTCCTATTGACGATACGGAACTTTTGGATACATCAACTCATGACTTTGTGACAGTTGATGTATCAGCCTCTCGGCTCGTGGAGCGGACCCTCCGAACGAGCTTGCTGTGTGCGGGAACCCTAGTGCTGGCTGCGACTGCTACTACTGCTACTACTGCTACTACTGCTACTGTGACTGCGACGACGACAGTACATAGATCCAATGTGGATTCGACGACGACGACTACAGCACTCAGCGATCCTACGTGGGTTAGTGCTACAGGTCTTGTGTGGGCCCGATCCTGTGTGGGTCCGATCCTGTGTGGGTCCTTGCGCTCAGCGGTCCTGTGTGAACCAGCGCCTACAGGTCCTGTGTGGGCCCGATGCTGTGTGGGTCTTTGCGGGAGTTAGTTACCTATCGATCCTTCGTGGGTCCGACGAATTAGATGGATCAGTGATCATCTTTATCGTCCTTGAAGAAGTATACCTGTGTGAGCTGAATCCTGTTGCTTTCCTGTGTGGATTGTGTTGTGCAATCCTGTGTGGATTACGTTTTGCTTTCTCGTGTGGAATACGTTTACTTTCCTGTGTGGACTGAGTTGTACTTGGGCTCGGAGGTTGGAGCATATTTGAATTGATGACTTAGGTATATGTATGGGCATATACCTAAGCAGTGTCGGTTGTTACTTCGTGATTATACCTTTCTTCGTGGTTTATCCTTTGTGGATTTGAGAGACCTTCAGGGGTCTCGGGGTCCCTACTGAGTAGCTTATACTCACCCCTGCACGGGCTTTGCCCGCACTACGTTGTGTTGGTTGCAGACGATGGACAGCGTTGACCTTAGCTGAGGCTTGCAGAGCGGGACGGTACCCGGAGGTGGACCACTAGGCGGGACGTGCTCGGAGCGGACGGCGGGAACTGTGGAGCAGAGGAGCTATCTGTACCCACCCTTCAGGTGGGATTTCCAGTGGGCAGCTCGGTGTAGCGGCATTTACTTTTCAGTTGCTGTTTTCCCTTTCGAGTTGTACTTTACTTTCAGTTTTGGGTTTGTATTCTGGCCCATTTACTTTTCCGCACATCCAGTTGTACTCTTCTTTTGTTTAGTGTTTACTTTCCGCTTGCTTACTCTGTGGTATTTGTTTACCTTACAAAGGCAATGCCTTCCCTTTTTACCTGGATTTACGTCTTGGTGCTAGTCGCCAGCCCCTGGCCTATGGAAGGCGGGCTTGGGGTAGTCCCAACACGGACCCCGAGGGCGGGTCGTGACAAATTGGTATCAGAGGAGTTCGGTTCTACCGCAAACTCTGATCTTTTCTATGTGAAGCAATAATGTTTAGCGTATTGAGTGTGGTTATCAGTCCCGGGAGTCCAGTGTTGGTGCGGCGGCCTACGTATCCATACACCAGGACCCTGACTTCTGATTTCCGACTTAATGCACGAAAACATTGATTGCGTGTGTGTTTCAAAGTTTTCTTTGTGATTACTTATATCAGCTCACCAGGTATACTGTTCTGACCGTGGCGCACCTGTTTCCTTTTCAGGATGGCCCCACGACGGCAGCCAGCTAGGGTTCCGAGAGTCGAGCGAGACGATAGCCCACCGAGCGACGAGGCCTCGGTGCAGGGCCCTTTGCCAGTAGTGGCACTGGTGGTAGCTTTACCCGCCGAGCCCCCGATGCTTCCAGCAGCAGCCGCTGACGATGCACGTCGCCTCAGCGCACTGCATGAGTTTCAGCGCCAGCGACCGCCCAGGTTTCGCGGGGAGACGGATCCCCAGGCAGCAGAGGACTGGCTGGAGGCAGTAGTACGAGTGTTTAGGCTAGTGAGGACACCAGCAGACCTCATGGTGATCCTCTCTGCGAGCCTACTACACGCAGCAGCAGGACGATGGTGGAGCCTGATGCTCCAGGTGCACGATGAGGCATCTCTTCTTTGGACGGACATTGAGAGCCTCTTCCGCTCGGAGTTCGTCCCAACCACCCTTCGTGCGGTGCGTATCCAGGAGCTTCTACAGCTGCGGCAGGGCAGCATGACGGTCGCTCAGTACTCGGCGAGATTTACCGATCTCTCGCGCTACTCGACCGACATGGTACGGGACCCATTCTTCCGGTCCCGGACCTTCGAGCAGGGTTTGAGACACGAGATCAGGGCATCGCTGATCTCCCTCAACATACCGACTCAGACAGGAGTACTAGAGCGGGCCCTTCTGATCGAGAGCTTCCTTGCTGAGTCTACACCAGCACAGAGACCCACCGCAGGGCGGCACGTGGCAGAGTCATCGGCAGCAGGCAGTCGACGGATGACTCAGGGGTCCAGACAGACCAGACCTTCAGGCAGACGATCTCAGGGCACTGGCTCAGCAGTGCGGGGCACACAGCGAGGAGCCAATCATTCGAGAGGCAGACAGTGCTACTCATGCGGCGGGGAGGGCCACATGGCTCGCGACTGCCCGACCCATCGTGCCGAGGAGCAGCAAACAGTTGATGGACCACCGAGGCAGAGGCAGAGGGTTGACCGTGGCGGTCCGCAGGGAGGAGGCGGACGAGGCAGAGGAGCTGGATGAGCAGCCGGTGGTGGCCGACGCTTTGAGGCACTACCACCACCACCACTAGGAGGTCCACCCCGACCACAGGGAGCTGGCGGGCAGCGACAGGCACAGCTCCAGGCAGCAGAGGCCTACGACCACGGCGCACCCGAGATGATTCGAGGTACTATCTGTGTCTATTCCACCCTTGCTGCATTTCTTATAGACACAGGAGCGAGTCACTCTTTCATAGCCGCTGCCCTTGTTCGGAGCTCGGAGATTCCGACAGAGCCTTTGGCTCGATCCTTACGGCTAGAGACTCCTACAGGAGCAGACTCGACGATTACGCACTGGTGCCGGCAGTGTGAGCTTACTCTAGGAGGCGAGAGCTTCGGCTGGGATCTTCTTGTAGCAGCGTCGAGGCCTTACGACGTCATCTTGGGCATGGATTGGATATCTACGGTCCATGCACAGATTTACTGTTTTAGGCGCAAGGTGCGATGTGTACGCACTGACGGGAGCAGGTTCACCTTCACCGGCGAGAAGGGAGCCTTAGCAGTACAGGATGGACATCCGCGGAGGAGAGGACATCCCATCACTCATCAGTTGGCTAGCCTTATCCTTGGAGCAGTTGACGTGCGGAGTCCTGGTTTTCCTGCAGTGGTGGATCAGTTTGCGGACGTTTTTCCCGACGACGTTCCAGGGCTACCTCCTCGCAGAGAGGTAGACTTTTATATTGACTTGTACCCCGGGACAGCCCCGATATCTACTCCAGCATATTGGATGGCCCCCGCCGAGCTTCGAGAGCTACGGGTACAGTTGGAGGACTTGCAGGGCAAGGGGTTCATCCGACCCAGTGTTTCACCCTGGGCTTCCCCGATTTTGTTCGCCAAGAAGGCGGACGGGAGCTTGCGACTTTGTGTTGACTATCGTCGCCTGAACCAGGTGACAGTGAGGAACAAGTATCCACTACCGAGGATTGATGACCTCTTTGATCAGCTCAAGGGGGCACAGTGGTTCTCGAAGATAGACCTCAGGTCAGGCTATCATCAGCTCAGAGTCAGAGACGAGGATGTGCAGAAGACGGCCTTCAGATGTCGGTATGGCCACTATGAGTTCTTGGTTATGCCTTTTGGTGCAACCAATGCTCCAGAAGTGTTCATGGCTCTCATGAACATGATCTTTCAGCCATACCTCGATCGGTTTGTCGTGGTCTTCATCGACGACATTCTGATTTACTCTACGATAGAGGAGGACCACGCCTATCACTTGCGAGTTGTACTAGACACACTCCGAGAGCACCAGCTTTATGGTAAGCTCTCGAAGTGCCAGTTCTGGATACGTGAGGTCCACTTCTTGGGACACGTTATCTCTGAGGCGGGAGTTGCAGTGGATCCCGCGAAGATTGAGGCTGTGTTAGCATGGGAGCCACCCAGGAGCGTGACTGAGGTTCGAAGTTTCTTGGGACTAGCTAGATACTATCGGAGATTCGTGCCAGACTTCTCTAGAGTTGCAGCATCACTAACATCTTTGACGAAGAAGGGGAAACCCTTCGTGTGGTCAGACAGATGTCAGCAGAGCTTCCAGGAGCTGAGACAGAGATTGACTAGCGCACCTATCTTGAGGTTGCCTGAGGAGGGAGTAGGGTACGTAGTCTACTGCGATGCATCAGGGACCGGACTCGGATGTGTTCTGATGCAGGAGCGGGTCGTGATCGCCTATGGATCACGTTAGTTGAGGCCGCATGAGCAGAACTACGCTACCCATGACCTGGAGCTAGCAGCAGTGGTCTTCGCTCTGAAGACATGGCGACACTATCTGATGGGCGAGCGCTTTACAGTCTTTTCTGATCATCAGTGTCTCAGGTATATCTTCTCGCAGAAGGACCTGAACCTGAGACAACGACGATGGCTCGAGTTCCACCAGGACTATGACTTTGAGATAGTCTATACTCCTGGGAAGTGGAACGTAGTAGCCGATGCCCTCAGCAGGAGGATGGGCATTCAGCTACTTGAGGAGGCGACAGAACAGCTATCCTCTTTACAGATATCCTTCGTGGATAGTGATGGAGCAGCCTTCCTCCAGTCTCTCACAGTCACCCCTCCACTACTGCAGCGAGTCAGGGAGGCACAGCGTGAGGACGCTGACTGTGAGACACGACGTGCACAGATATCCTCGAGACAGGCACCTGATGGTTTCTCCCTTGGACCAGAGAACATCATCCTTTTCAGAGGACGTACCATGGTACCAGTAGCTTTGCGAGAGGAAGTGCTGAGAGAGTTTCACACTTCTCCTTTGACGGTACATCCTAGAGTGGCGAAGATGTACCAGGACCTCAGACGACAGCACTGGTGGCCGAGCATGAAGAAGGCAGTAGCAGAGTTCGTTTCTCGATGCCTCACCTGCCAGCAGGTGAAGGCAGAGCATCAGGTACCAGCGGGCTTGGTACAGCCCTTGGAGGTTCCGGAGTGGAAGTGGGACGGCATATCTATGGATTTCGTGACTGGACTTCCACGCACTTCCAGAGGTCACGACTCCATCTGGGTGATTGTTGACCGACTCACCAAGTCGACACACTTCTTACCCATCAGAGAGCAGGGCTCAGTGGAGAGCTTGGGTCGTCTCTACGTTCAGGAGATTGTGCGGCTCCATGGCGTGCCATCATCTATCGTCTCCGATCGAGATGCCCGCTTTACTTCCCGGCTTTGGAAGGGGTTACAAGAGGCGTTCGGGGCGCAACTACGTCTGAGCACAGCCTTTCACCCTCAGACGGATGGTCAGATGGAGAGGACCATTCAGACTCTCGAGGACATGCTCCGCGCATGTGTCCTCGACTTTGGTCGTAGCTGGGAGGACCACCTACCCTTGGTGGAGTTTGCGTAAAACAACAGCTACCACTCCACCATCGGGATGGCACCATAAGAGGCGTTGTATGGCCGACCATGTAGATCTCCTTTGTGCTGGACAAACCCCGGAGAGTCAGCACTGGTGGGACCGGAGATGGTCCAGGCCACGACAGAGAAGGTCCAGGTCATCCAGGAGCGGATGAGGACAGCTCAGAGCCGACAGAAGTCACATGCTGACAGGAGGCGGAGGCCACTAGAGTTCGAGGATGGCGACCACGTCTTCTTGCGGGACTCACCTTGACGTGGTATTCGGAGATTTGGCCGAGGCGGAAAGTTATCTCCGCGCTTCATCGGACCCTTGCAGATTCTCAGCAAGATTGGTGAGGTGGCTTATCGCCTGGCTCTACCACCTCAGTTGCACCGGGTGCACTACATCTTCCACGTATCTCAGCTGAGGAGATACGTGCACGACCCGACGCACATCATTGATCATGGGAAGATTGACGTTGACGATGGGGAGACTTTTACGGAGATCCCGGTGGAGATAGAGGATCGACAGGAGCGGGTCCTGCGTGGGCGATCGATTCCTCTTGTGCGCATCAAATGGCAGCACAAGAATCTCCAGGAGAGCACATGGGAGCGGGAGGCTCAGATGCGTGCTCAGTACCCTCATTTGTTTCCCTAGTTTTTGATGTATCTTTACGGGGATGTAAAGCCCTGAGGTGGGAGTAATGTAAAGACCCGTAAAATTCAAGGGAATTTTTATTATTATTATTATTATTTTTTTTTCTTAATTTTCTTTAGAATTTTACAAGAGCGCGGTTTCAGACGACACCTGATTCCGAGGCCCGGAGTGCCCGGAATTAATTTCTGAAGTTTGGCTCGGGTACGTTCAGTGAACGAACGAGCGGGTTTTCCTAACTTTTGATCCGGTGCTCGGAATTGAATTCTGAGGGCACCGATGAACTCGCAGCGCCGATATTCGCTTAAAGTGACCTTTTCAGAAGTTGCGTTGGTTGCAGGTTGAAAGTTAGTTTTTGGGTTTTAGGTTTAAGTTAAATAAAATTTTGTGATGAACAAAATTTATTTTAACTTGTTAAATCCTACCAAAGGGAGTTGGAAGTGGGACCCACATCCACTTAACCTCCCTTGGGAGGATTAAGTGTGGTGGGGCCCACACGAACCCCTAAACCTTTCATATTCTCTCAACTTCCTTAACCCCTCATTAAATGACATGAGTTATTTAATTTGGAGTTAATCCTTTTGAATTTCAAACTTTGGAAATTCTTTTGTGTTGATGTGTTAATAAAATAAGATAGTGTCTTATTTTATTTTGGTTAATAGCTTTGGCCACCTGGAGAGCTTTTGGGAGATTTTCTTCTTCTTCTTCAACTCTGACGAAGAACACGAAGAACGCTCAACTTGACGAAGAACGCTCAATTCCGACGAAGAACGCCGCTCCGCTCTTCTTCGTCTTCCGTGTCAACGAGAGGGAACGCCGCTTCCTCCTCGGTTTCTCTTCGTCGACATAAGAAGTTTCACCAACGACGTATCGCATCGGACGCATCTCTTCGTCATCGGATTTGACGAACGACGACCGCGACGCCCGACCTCCGCGACGTCGTCTTCCGCGGACGTTGTCAAATCTTCGAACGTATACCCAAGGTAGGGGTTGTTGATTATTGTTTAATTATTCTATTCTTGATCATGAATTTAGCAAGTCTAACGAGTGGCTTTGAAATATTTTAAGTTGCGTTATTGCTTAACGTGAGGGGGCCGGACCGCATGAACACGGCCGAACCCCCCTCCATCGTTCTTGTTGTATTGCTTGCGGGTGGATGAATCAAGGTGGCGTGGTGCCGTCGCACCACGCGGATATTCGCCCAATCCTTATTACGCGACGCCGTCGCGCCATGCCCTGAAAGAAACATCAAGAACGCGACGCCGTCGCGCCGCGTTGAAGAAATCAAGGTGCGGCGGAGGGGCGCGATGCCGTCGCACCGCGCCGGATGACGAAAACCGCGGCCGGTTCCGGGCCGCGGCGGAAGAGAAGACCGGCGGCCGGGCCGCCGGCGTCGGAAGCCGAAGGGGGGGACCGGAATTCCCGGTCCCGTTGGAGAAAACCGGCCGGCCAGCTGGCCGGCCGGATGGCATTAAACCAGGGGAATTAATCCCCCGGCCAACACACAAAAATCCCCCTCTTTATGAGGGGGGCGGTTCTTTGAAGGGAGGGGGGCAGCCGGCCCCCCGGTTCCGCACAAACAGGCCCCCCACGTGGGGGGCCGTTTTCTTGCAAAGGGCGCGGCACAAAGGCCGCGCCGCCTTCCCAATCAGCGGGGGCTTTGCCCCCCGCGTTCGGCCACCGTACGGCGCCAGGCCGCCTTGGCCCCCGCGCCGCCGCGCTGCCGGCCGCCGCGCCGCCGCCGGCCGGGCCGCCCCAGGGGGGGGGGGGGGTCGGGCCGGGTCGGCCTGGACCCGAACCCCCCGTTTCAAACCAGTTCCGGTCTTTTGGTCATAACTTGAGCCTCAGACCTCCGATTGACGAACCGTCTGCGGCAACGCGATCCTTGGATAGAGACGGTCGTTTTGGTATATCGCACTCAAGGTTTAGGATTACATTGAGTTCGGCCGGGTTGGATCGTTCACGAAACCAACCGGGCCTTCGGAGGGGAAACGCTCATATCTAGAGCTACGGACGTCCGATTGACGTGTCGTCAGCCGTGTTGTGTTCCTCTTAGTGAGACGGATCTTTTGGCATACTCCGCCCGAGGTTTGGACGCAGGTGGAGTACGGTCGGGTTGGTTTTGCCTTAAAAACCAACCGGGCCCCAGAGACGAAAATGCCAATAACTCTCAAACCGGGCGTCCGATCGACGCGCCGTCTGTTGCGTTGAGTTCCTATTGACGATACGGAACTTTTGGATACATCAACTCAGGACTTTGTGACAGTTGATGTATCAGCCTCTCGGCTCGTGGAGCGGACCCTCCGAACGAGCTTGCTGTGTGCGGGAACCCTAGTGCTGGCTGCGACTGCTACTACTGCTACTACTGCTACTACTGCTACTGTGACTGCGACGACGACAGTACAGAGATCCTGTGTGGATTCGACGACGACGACTACAGCACTCAGCGATCCTACGTGGGTCAGTGCTACAGGTCCTGTGTGGGCCCGATCCTGTGTGGGTCCGATCCTGTGTGGGTCCTTGCGCTCAGCGGTCCTGTGTGAACTAGCGCCTACAGGTTCTGTGTGGGCCCGATCCTGTGTGGGTCTTTGCGGGGGTTAGTTACCTATCGATCCTTCGTGGGTCCGACGACTTAGATGGATCAGTGATCATCTTTATCGTCCTTGAAGAAGTATACCTATGTGAGCTGAATCCTGTTGCTTTCCTGTGTGGATTGTGTTGTGCAATCCTGTGTGGATTACGTTTTTCTTTCCTTTGTGGAATACGTTTACTTTCCTGTGTGGACTGAGTTGTACTTGGGCTCGGAGGTTGGAGTGTATTTGAATTGATGACTTAGGTATATGTATGGGCATATACCTAAGCAGTGTCGGTTGTTACTTCGTGATTATACCTTTCTTCGTGGTTTATCCTTTTTGTATTTGAGAGACCTTCAGGGGTCTCGGGGTCCCTACTGAGTAGCTTATACTCACCCCTGCACGGGCTTTGCCCGCACTACGTTGTGTTGGTTGCAGACGATGGACAGCGTTGACCTTAGCGGAGGCTTGCAGAGTGGGACGGTACCCGGAGGTGGACCACTAGGCGGGACGTGCTCGGAGCGGACGGTGGGAACTGTGGAGCAGAGGAGCTATCTGTACCCACCCTTCAGGTGGGATTTCCAGTGGGCAGCTCGGTGTAGCGGCATTTACTTTTCAGTTGCTGTTTTCCCTTTTGAGTTGTACTTTACTTTCAGTTTTGGGTTTGTATTCTGGCCCATTTACTTTTCCGCACTTCCAGTTGTACTCTGCTTTTGTTTAGTGTTTACTTTCCGCTTGCTTACTCTGTGGTGTTTGTTTACCTTACAAAGGCAATGCCTTCCCTTTTTACCTGGATTTACGCCTTGGTGCTAGTCGCCAGCCCCTGGCCTACGGAAGGTGGGCTTGGGGTAGTCACGGCACGGACCCCGAGGGCGGGTCGTGACATTAGATTCCTTCAATTTTCTACGTCATTAAAGGTATAGTTTACTACATTATTTTTTGAAGGTCCAACCAGGAAATGGTAGAAGTCGATGTCTCGAAGCAAGCACCAGAATGTTCTTACATTGGAGTTATTCATGTATTTATTTATTTAACATTATTTTTCTGATATGATGATGGTGAGGAGGAATATGGGGTTGTGGGGCCTTCAGAAAGGTGTTATATTTTTGTAAGAATTATATCATCGCTTCTTGGACCAAATTCTGAATGACCTAAGGTATGTTCCAAACGATCCTTGGAAGGACATACATTTTTATTTTTTTTACTCAGTCTTGAACATGAGTCGATAGTAGTAGAGTTCAACCTAACTACTTTTTCAGATTTGGTGAGGCAAGCCTTTCTTACTTAAGTTGAGTTATCAGGAGGCCTTGATATCGAGAATCTCCCTCTATTTTTTGGAATTTGTAATAGGTTATCGGTAAGAATAATGGGAAGCGTCCAGATGCTAGTGGTGCTGGTAGGAGAATTAAGAGGCCTCTGGACATCTCATTAACCTCTTCAGGGGACAATAATGTGAATTTTTATAAGTGTGGGAAGCTTGGTCAAATGTTTTAATTAGGACTAAGTACTCCAAGAGCCTCCCACACCTGTGGATGCATGGGTCACTTATAGTGGTTCAGGTAGGGTGTTTCTAAGAAGCATCGTGAAACCAGACCCAACTCTTCAAAGGTCAAAACTGCCCATTTTCATATGTTGAGAGATGTTGGGGATCACTTTAGTGTTTTCTCTGAATGATGTTATTTTGATGTAATATCCATATCTTGAAGAATTTTGGGTGTTTAATTATATTTATATTGTAAGAATGGATGATGTGGAACTATTCCAAACATTCATTTTAATGGGATCATGTTTGTGAAATTATGATTCATGTCTTATGTTTGGGGGTTTCTAAGGCCTGATTACGAGGTAGTAGATGACTCAAACCATTGAGATCTCGTCCTAGGTCCTGGAGTAAAGTAAGAGCCTACTCATAACCCCCCATGAGTGAAAATGATTCTAGTATAGTGTTTGTCTTTCTTGTGGGAGGTGGAATATGTTTAAGCCACATGCGTAGATACTTCATCCCAAATGGTACCATTTTGTCAAAAAGAACTTGGGGGGCCCATTTCGTCATTATGTGTCGTATGGGTGAAATATTTTCTCCTTAGTTATAATAAAGTGTGAATATATCATTTTCTTGGGCCTCCATTTTTGTACGCTTGTGGATGTGAATCTCCATGTGGTTGTCCATGTATAAATAGCCTTATAATTCCATATTGATTTTAGTTTTTGTTGGGATCATTCGGGGGTTGTAATTACCATGGGAGTGGTAAACCATGATGTGACTTATGTTTGGTTTTGAGTTTCATTAATGTGGTCCCTTATAGTGGGAGATTTGATGTACCAGAAGCTCCTACGTTAACCTTCTTATGTTTTCTATGTCGGTATGTGCTAATTAGTTAAGGTGGTTAGTTATTATGGTAGGGAGACCAATTGTGGATCTCTTATAGTTACGCCTGATGTAATCCTTTGTTAACTAAACCCTTACGGTGGGGAGTCCATTAGGGACTCCCCATCTATTGGGATTCAGGTTTCGTCTCGGGTGCTGGTTTGTTCCAAATGGAAGGGGGTCTATTCAGGCCTCCTCATGTTGGTATTCCAATAATGCTTTAACAGTGAGGTTGTTTCTTATGATGGAGAGTCTATTTGGGCCACCCCTATGTCAGTACTTACGATTCATTCCTGGTGTATGTTTGGTTGTATGTAGTCTTTTCATAGCTATCTAACCAGAAGCGCCTCTATAGAGTAAACAACGAGATTAGGGATTGCCCAACTATTTTATTGGATTAATATTTTAAAAGTAATCTTGACGGTTTTGTTAAAGTCATGATTTGATTGATTTTATTTTCCTATTTTATTTAAGTGGTATGGGTTCCATTTGGTAATGTCTGATATGATTTGGGTGCTGGTTTTATTTTTTTTTTGGATTGGGAGTTTATTGGTGGGTTTCAGGCTGGTGCGCAGGCACCACAAGTCTAGCAGAAATCATGTGGTCATCCAAGGTAAAAGTGCTTCTACTTTTGGAATGGGTAGAAGCTTCCACACGGTTCACACAACGTCACCTGATCCATGAGGGGTAACCACGTGGTTTCCTAACACGTAAAATAAATAAAAAATATAATAAAACATAAATTTAGAAAAAAATGTTTAATAATAATAATAATATTCATATTATTATTATTATAAGTATTATTATTATTATTATTATGAAAAATAATATTATTTTTAAGTTATTATGTTTATCATTTTATTATTATTACTGTTAAGAGTTTAATTTTTATTATTATTATGTTATTAGAATTATTATAATAATAATTATTAGGATAATTTTATTTATTTTTTGGTTTTCTTTTATTCCCCTTACGCTCTCTTCCAACTTATCACTTATTCTACCCACACATCCCATTATATGTACAGTGTGTGCACCCCATAATGGTCAGCCTCCCTTCATCCTTTCAGCACACTTTTATCTGGTGCCCCACACTCCCAAGCCGACCTCCCTTCCTGCGCACACCACCCACCTAGAGGCATCCCTTTAGGTGCACACCACCCATTTTCTGCTAGCCTCCCCTTTGGCGTATGACCCTACTAGTTACACCGCCACCATCTAGTGTGTGACCTCATCAGAAATCCCCCAAAGGCAGTGGCTCCTCCCTCACGTAGTCCACTACCCTTCTAGGTAAAAATTTTAAGGGTTTTCTCCCTATTTCATGGGTTCTGGTTTCTCAAATTGTTAGGGTTCCATTTTAAGGGTGGAATCTTAAAATGGTGGGTCCAATATTTATTATTTAGTGAGATCTATCTTCTGTTAGGTGTGGTTGAGGTGCCGATATAATTTCACCCTTTATTCCAAAAGTTTTTCATCATTGAGGTAGGATCCCATAGAACATTTCCTTTAAAGTTAATATTTCATTAATTACATTCCGTGCGCACCCTCCTTGATAGATAAATAGAGATGTATAATTTTTATAATAATTGATTCATTTGAAATATAGTTATTTTGTCAATTATTTTAAATTTTTTCTGTGGGTTTGTCGAATTCTGTGAACCATGTGTTTAGTAAATAGTCTGCTTGTCTCTTGCAAATGACTTATAATATTTAGAAGTGTGTTTTGGTATTGTAAATGTATATTTTATGTTTTAAATAGTGATTGTTGCTTCAAAAATGTATTTTTAATGGGGTTTGGGTTGAATGTGGCATGTTTCTTCTTATTTATGAAAAGAGTTTTTTTCCAAAATAATGTGAGACCTCTTTGGGAATTTTGAAATGGTTTCATTTGGAAAACCCTTCTAGGGGTGAGTCACATTTTCTTGTTGGTTGACCTTGAGATGATAGTGTCCTCGGTATGGGGCCTCCCTTGCATAATAATTGTTTTAAGAAAAGGGCCTACCCTTGATGTGGAATGGGTGGTGCCAGTTTGTTTGATATATATGATGGCATGTATATATGGCTTTTTTCATGGATTGTTTGGCACATCCCTTTGGGAACATGACATGGGAACTTAGCATAGCTACAAGGAATACTGAGAATGATTGTTTCACTATTCAATGTTGTTGCACCAACTAGTAGACCATTGCATGGTGTAATTTTGTGATCATTACTATGGGATTGGGCCCGTCGGTCAGTCCAGGTAGGGAGCCAATCAGGTGATTGGGTGTCACAATGTCATTAATTAGGGAATTCCATGAAGATGATTTGCATGTATATTATGTTCTAGTTCTCTTTTGAGTTCATATATATTACTGTGTTTCTCCGATACATGTATGGTGAGTTTCACTGCACTCATTGAGTATAATTATATTTCTTATACTTGGTTTTGGTGTTTTCTTTCACAATAGGGAATGTGTTTCTTGTTAAAAATGTTTTCAAGAAGAGTGTTTTGAAAGAACACATATTTCTCATTTTTTTACTATTATGAAAGATGAATGATTTTTATATGGTCTTTTTATCGCCTACCATTGATCGTTATTTTAAAAGAATGATGGAAATACTGATTATTTTGTGATTTGTATTCATAAAAAAAATATGTGTAAAATCTATCCTTATATATTTTATTTCAAACATGTTAATCAATGTTTCTTTATTTGAATAATGGTTGATGGGAATAGAATTACTCGGGATTAAATTCTTAGTTTTTAATACTCATACCTCTAGATATTTCTTATTTTTAGTTTCTATTGCAGCTTTGGCTTAGGTTCAACCATATTGGGTGATAGTGGGTTGTAGATTGGAGAGAAACCATCAGGGTCACATGAAGGTGTCTTGGATGTTAGGTTTAGATTGGCAATTTTGGTATTATTTTCTGTTCAGTTTTTTGTTATATTAAATGTAAATTTATTGAATTTAAATTTTGAAAATAATATTTAGTATTTTTATTACAATTATTTATTTTTCTTCCTTTTTTTATTTCATTGTGAGAAAATGTTCCCACTGTGTCTTATTATTTCTTTATAACTTGACATCTGCCTGGTAGGATAGAGAAAACCTCTTGGATCATGCTACAGTCCAACTTGGGTGACTGATTGAGGGTCGACCTAGGTTTTTTCATGACATAGCATATGGAAATCCCTGAAAAATCTCTTGTATCACTGATATCTATCTTCGACCTCACCTGAATGGACTTCAAATGTTGAGGCTATCTCTGTACCACTAAATTATCAAGTGACTCATGTGGATATCTCCCAATGAATTATAATCCTTGAACATGTTTTAGATCCCCTATAAAATTCATTGACTCTACATTCATAAACAAATAAGATTTGAAGGAAAGTATCTTGAATATTTTAAAATCTTCCAGCCATAAGACCCATTTTTTAAATGATTGATTTAATGTGTAATATCTTGATTTTTGAAGGTCATTGACTCATTATATGAATTTAATATTTTAATCAATATTATATTTAGAATGATTTTATTCCATCATCATTGAAGCCACCACAAAAAAAGTATTCAATTAGGGTCTCATTTGGTTTAGGACTTCAATATATTTGAAACCACATAGTTTATTTTCATAGAAATATTTATCATTGACCTTTAAATGAATCATTGTATTTGAAAAAAAAATCATGCACATTGATATTCAAACATCATGCCACATAATAAAATAATTATAGGTTCCTTATTAATCTTAAGTTAATACCATCAATACAAACATCACCAGTTAAAAAATTATCCCCCCATCACCCTTGAAAATATCAATGATTATAGTATTCTTCAATATTATAATCGATGACCCTAATAATATATTTTTTGACTCAAGTTAACATGTAATATCTTCATTATAAAAAAATATGATCCTTTAATAGTTTATTTAGGTTGTTAATATTCATCACATGAAATCCATAATAGATTATCTATGATAACTGGTTCATCATGGTTCACTTAGATTCAACATAATAGAAAGCCTCTATGGTCGTAATCTCTAAATTTGAATAGGTGTTTCAACTCAGTCTTTTTCTGAGCATCCAATATATGGTAGATATTCTGTGACGATATTTATGTTCATTTGATGAATCCAAAATGTAAAATACAATATTGAGTTTTTATTTACCATTTTTAGAATTTTAAAGCATTAGTGATCTCAATTTCTTTTCTTTTCAAAAAGGTGATATCAATATCAGACTTCAACTAACGCTTAATTGATTTCCTGAGATTCAATCTGATTTATTATAACACAATTTTATAATTATTTTAAATTAGTTTTGGTGAAATAGATTAAATATTTTTCATAGTAGGTCGGTACAGGTGTGGCTCTATAAATTTTACTCCTGCATTTGATGAGTGATTTTTTCGATGTTTTTTTAATAAGTATAGTTTATAATACCATAAAATTACTAAAAAAATGAGACATATGCACAATCACATTTTCTATAAATTAAAAGATAGGATAACCAATGCTTCCTTTTTCTTGTGATCGACGTGGATTGATGACATAGAAAATGTAGTAGGGTAGATGCTTCATTTCTCATAAGGTAAAGAAAAAGGTTGGTTTTTCATTGCCACCATTCACCTAAAGTAAAGAGGAAAGGAAAAATAATCACTTCTACTATTCCATAAAGAGAATATAAAAGGGAACCCACCCCCATACTCACTCCAAATTACAATAATATCTCAAACTTCTACTCTCTCTCTCTAAAATAATCCCAGAGGTTCTTAATTTGTGCGTGGTGGCTTCAGTGGCCTAGAAGTAGTGCTAATTTTTATGAATCGTCATTTATATTTATTTTTTCTTATTTACATTAAAGTAATATTTTTAATTCATTTGTTTTTAGTTATTTATAAATATGTTATTTATCTACTATTTTATATAGTTAGATATATTTTAGAAAAAATAGTCTTTTATTAGTAATGATTATGTATAAAATAACTTATGATTAAATAATATTTAAATAATGACTACATAATAATAAATAACTAATGAATATCATATGATAAAGAAATGATTAAGGCATAATTGATTAAGTATTAAGTATTGCTTAACTAATAATTATCTAATGAATAATGAATTATTTAGTAATGATTTAAGACTAATTAAAGAATGATTAACTAATGAATTATGAATGAATATCTAATAATTAAAGATTCATTTACTAATTCATAAAGAATTATTAACTAATTATTAAATAATGAATAAATAATTGTTAAATAAATATTAATGAATGATTATCTCGTGATTAAAGAATGGTTAACTAATGATTAAAAAATTATTAACTGATGATTAAATAACTCCTAACTAATGATTTAATAATGACTAACTAATGATTAAATATTGAATAACTAATGGTTAACTAATTATTTGAAAATGAATAATGAGTTATCAATTATTTATTAATTAATTATTACAGATTTATTAACTAATGATTAATTAATGATTAAATAATGATTATTGGATGATGAAATAATGATTAAAGGATAATTAAATAATGATAGAAGAATGATTTACTAATGATTAAATAATTATTAAATAATTATTAATCAATGATTAAATATTTATTAACTAATTATTATGTAAAAATTTATTAATGATTAAAGATTGATTAATGAATAATTAACAAATGACTAAATAATTAATAATGAATGTTTAACTAATGATTTAATATTAATTAACTATTCATTAAGTAATGAATAACTATTGATTAAAAAATTGTAAAATATTGGCGAACTAATGTTTAAATACTTGTTAACTAATTATTAACTAATGATTAAAGAATGATTAAATACTGGTTAATGAATGATTAACTAATCGATAAAAGATTAATAAGAAATTATTAAGCAATTATTAAATATTGATTAGAGAATTATTAAATAATTATTAACAAATGATTAAAGAATGATTAAGTATTTATTAAATAATGATTTCTTAATGGTTAACTAATGATTAACTAATGATTAAATAATGTTTAATGAATGGTTAACTGATAATTAAAGAATGATTAAGTAATGATTAACTAATAAATAACTAATTATTAAAGAATGATTAACTAATGATCAAAGAATGATTAATTAATGATTAAATAATGATTAAAGAACCATTAAATATTGATTAAGTAATTATTACATATTTATTAACTAATGATTTAATAATGATTAAATAATGGTTAAATAAGTATTATGGAATGATGAACTATTGATTAAATACTGTTTAAATAATTATTATTAGATAATTAGTCAATGATTATCTAATTATTAAAGAATTATTTACTAATGAGTACTGAATAATTAACCAATAATTACTTAATGATTGAATACTAATTAACTAATAATTATTTATAAAGAAACTATTTTCTATATAATAATTAAGTAATGATTAAATAATGACTGATGATTAATTAATGTAAAATTAATAGAGGATTAATTAATGATTAAATAATGATTAAATAATAATTAAATAGTTATTATCTATTAATAAACTTTAGATTAATATATTACTAACATATAATAAAAGATGAAAAACTAGATGAAAAAGAGTTTTAAATGCACACATGAATTTTTAATCATGTGATTTAAATGATTTATAACTTATTGCATGGTTGGTTTATTACTCTTGAGGGATATGTTTTAGATGAATCACATTCTATTTATAAACTGTTGAATATAACTTTATAAAAGTAAAATATTTTACTAAAAACATTAGTGTCATATTTTAGGATTTTAAAAAACATTATATCATATTTCTATCTTAATTATTATGTTGTTATCTATGAAATAAAAGCCATATATGGATACTACAAGTAGATGTGGATATTGAATATAAGTACCCTGTGTAAAAACCCAAAGCACCACATTATGATGGAATTGATTGGGAACTAGTGTACGATAATGGGCCTAATTGCACACCTGATCTGAAACTCCTAGGGGATATGCTTTATAATTTACATATTTTCTTTTAAAACTTATAAACTATCCTTTAGGATGATTTAAAATTGTATTACAAAACATTAGTGTCATATTTAAGGATATAAAAATATACTCTATTTTTTTTTATAATTATGATTCTATAGAAACCCTCACATTCCGAAGTATTTACACTATCATAATCATGATAAAAAAAATTTCACATAGAGAATAGTGTTTTCATTTTAATTTTACTATGAGGTGGTTATTCAAACTGATAAAGGAGATTGTTATATTACAAAACAGATAATAATGGTTAAGACAACTGATTGTGTAACCCCATGTAATGTTTAAGATAAAATTCATGGTTTCTTAATTCCAGGAACTAATTAAGAAATCAAGTCTATTTGCTGTATACATATTCAAATCTCAATTACACTATGAAATATAGATTTTAAATTACTTAATGGAGATTAATGGGTCAAAGAAAGGATTTTATTTTCCCAGTGCTCAGATTGTTCGATGATGGAGTTATATATTGAGGTTTCTTATGCACAATAACAACATATAATTTTTATGAATATGTATACTTACATTAGTGGTTGAGGAAGACCCATCCCAAGTTATTGACGGTATTCACTATGATGTAGAAGATGAAATCATATTTGATATATCAGATAAATATGTAAATCCAAATTCTTTTAATGATATTTATAATGATGAAATAGAAAGAGACAACAATGCTGACGAGGATGGAGCAACTGAAGTCAGGGAGGAAGATTCTAGAAATTAAATAGTTGTATAATAGCCTAAAACAACAATAAATCATCCAATAATCTTCGAATCCTAGTATAAAATAATGGAAATTTTTCTTGAATTTGACCAGAATGTTATCACACAGAAAAACGATTTTCATGTTGTTGTAGTGTATATGATTAGTGATCAAGAAAAAACAATATATATTGGAAGATATTTTACATGTAAATATTCATTGAAACACATACTAAAAAGTTTTAATATTTAGAGGAACTATAGATATTTCATTCAGTAATGAATTAGTAAAAAATACATCATATGTTGTGATAAAAATGCGAATTGATGTAGATTCCTCTAGAGGGTGATTCCAGACATTAAATTGTTAGGTTTTATAATTAAGAATACTATGTAAGATCATTCTTATGATCATCAAAACAAAAAACCACATCATAATTCATTTGATGAGGAATTTTCATCATCTATTTTTGTTGATATGATTAGGACCAATAAAGATGTTCCTGTAGTACTTGTGAAATAGAGGATATGATAAAGCATTGGTTATAATATTTCCAATAATAAAGAATTTATGGAGAAATACAAAGAACTTGTGAACAAAATTTTTCACAAATCTGAACACTAATCACATAGTCTATGATTAAATTAATGTGATTCCAATGGATAAATTGAATTTTTCATCCAAAAGGAGGAATAATTACAAAAACATGACCAAAAAACATTTTTGAATTGTTCACATGTCTCTTTATGGGGATATAAAAGTTCATATAATTTTCCTATTTAAGAGACATTTTATAATTTTTTAAGTGCTTAATAGATAGAAAAAATAATCCTTAGAAGTATTAAACAATAGATATGGTAAAAAATAAACATTTAATGAGGAATTAAAAATAAAAATAAATAAGTGTTTGCTTACCGAGTGTTTATTTTCCATAGAGGAGACTCTCAATATTAATTTCAATAGTTTCTGAACCCCATCGAAAATATCAACAGTCAAGAAATTATGGTATTACTATAAGAAAAGAAATATTAATGTAGAAAATTATAAGCAATATGATCTCTATGTGGAAGCACAATTATTTTATGTGTATCTATGAAAATATAAAGGGAAGAATATGTTGATCCTGTGTACTAGTTGGGGACTATTTCTAACTATTATGATACACTATGGACATCTATTGAGGTGTTACAAATTTTCCCAATTCCCAAAGACGAGTCGATATTGATACCTAACTTCAATTGGTTGGGTCAATGAAGGAGAACAAAGTAAACCAGGATGTCGAATGAGTTGGACTAGCAATAAAAACAAGAGAAAAATTTGTGATATAACATATGACATCTAGAAGTTCAAAATTATAAATGATCCCTAACATTGATGGATCGATTTCACTCAATCATACAAAATGAAGTATTGTCTCCAATGATATCTTTTCAAGTTATTAATTATATTGTGTTAATATAAGATCCTTTATTTTGTATAATTTTATGACATTATAAGACCAAAAGATTTTTAAAATTCAATAGTTATGTACATAACTTTAGAAGACGTTGTTAAGCTACCACTTGAAATGACGCTATATTTACTTCTCATCGGTTATCAGGATCATATCGTCCAACCACTATTCTACTATAAAATCTAAATTTATTTCTTTTATGTTGTAAAACATTCATGTATAATTTAATCGGTTTTTTATTTTCCATTTAATTTTATTTGATCATAATTTTCATTTTATCATCGATAATTAAATTTGTTTGATTTTTCCCATCTTTTTACCGTATTTTAGAAAAACTTATTTGGAATATTTTCTTATAAGTGGTTTGAATTAGAAGACCTAGTGTTTATATATATAAATATATAAAACCATATCTTACAAAAAACCTTTAAAAGGTAAAAAAATTTGTTAAACAATGTTAGAAGTATGCTTTGACAATCCTAAGGAAATTTCTTTTTATTTTGATAAGAAAAAAACAATAAAATATTTGAATAAACATATATTGTCTAAAACTCTACCATTCATAACATTTTGATGAAGAAAAAATTATATTTAAATTTTACCATTGAGACTAATTTCCTTTTTATACAAATAGATGGGGGATACGACACTAATCACTGAGAATTATAGGCATGTTTCAATTGATTTGATAGTGGGCCATGAGGTTTGATGGATGATGGTGTGTAGAGAACACCATTCTCATCACATTCCACATCAATCCAAAAATATATCATACTTACTCCTTGATATCATCCATCTAATTGTGATATATATTTTTAGATTCGTTGATCATCCCATACTTTCCACCCTCATTGAGATATGGATACCCGAGATACACACAATCCACTTTCCTGAGAGAGATATGACCATCACCCTTGAGGATATGATAGTTTTGATCAATCTTCTTATCCATGGGGTGAAATTATATGACCCACTCATGGAAACTAGCTTGATCATGTATAGTGATTTCAAGGCCTCAAAATTTTGGGGGATTTGGGAACAACAAATAGTGCTTCCAAATCCATGAGATGGTTATTGATGTTTTTTTAGTTACCCACTGACACTGATGAGCAGATTATTATGTGTTATGTCTGTTCATATATCTTACAGATCATTGGAGGGACATTTTTCTCTTATCACCTTGGTATACATGTAAAAGTGATGTATATGAGCCGACTAGAGGATTATGATCAGGTCAGAGATATAACTGGGGATCTGCATTCTTAGTATACACTTACAGATCATTATTCATAGCATGGCACTCAGATCACAAAGATATCAAGGGATGTTCCATCCTTCATCAGATGTGGGAATGGGAGAATATCCATCCCTTATACCCTATTTTTGTTGGTCTAGTGATTCATATAGATGTGTTGTGTGATGCTCCATGAGGACGCTATTATAAAAACTTGTCTCTATTGGTTTTTGATTCTAGATAATGTTATTGAATTTAATTTCTTATTATTTATCACTTCCAATGTTTTATTTTACTACTAGAATCATCCAAACACCTCCATTAGGGCTCTATTTTAAAACATGGGGGCATTTAATCTCACGTTGGACAGTCGAATTCCCACTGACATAAGTATAAAAAATATTTCATTAACTAACCAATTTCTTAATATAATTATTTTTGGTTTTTATTAACAATGATTTTTGAAAAATCTTAAATTTCATTTAATATTACATGAATTATATACTAGGATTTATTATACTATTTTTATATATACTTCACATGTAGAATTCATAATATGAAGGTTATATATCTTATCATTAAATTTGATATTTTTGACTAACATAAGTATGATGGAGTGATGTGTCAGTTTGGTTGTGTTCAATATATTCCAGTTCAACCATGATAGTAACCAATGCTTGATTTTGAGAAGCTGATAGGGATACAAGATGTCAACTGGTGCGAAAGACATGCCAATTATCTCAACCTTTGGGATATATGAGCATTGTTTCATTACAAGACTGTGTATATGATGCAATCCCATAGGTTAGAGCATCTCAAGCATACACCATGGAATAGAATGAAGTCTATAATATATCATACTCTACATTGTATAGGGATACATGTTTTAGTAATTGAATAAATTTAAATTATTTTGTTTATTATACTATTTAATAATTCATTTTTAATCTAGTTATTTTATACTCGATTATACCAGATTCACCGCATGTCTGATAAAGAGGAGGAGGAAGTTTCTAGAATGGAAGTGATCCACGATTTGACACAAGGGATGATTCTTACTTATTATGTGGGTTATGATAATATATTCGATCTTCCACTTAAGGGAGATGATGTTCCTACTTAGGGAGAGAAGGTTCATGCTCAAGAACCTTCTCCAGCAGTTGATATTATAGAGGATCCATGAAGACGAAGACATAAACCACATCATGCTACATGTGTGGTATCACCTATTTGATAGGAAGATGTTATTCCACAATCATTCAAACCCCAATGATTGGGTATTTTCATTAGGATCCATGGTATCCATTTTTTTAGGATACCCGCAATTTTCTCTAGGTCCAACTTATCCAAGATTCTATAAAGGGTCATTTCCCATGCCTCCATCTTTCATGCTTGAGCCTTCATAGGATGTATGGTTTTTCTAATTGATGTTGGAAGGTCCTTCTAGTCACGTAGTGGGATAAGGATTGGGAGAACATGATGGAATCCAGCCGACACTTCCTCCAAAAGAGTCATAGCTAGAACATCTGACAGTCGAGGTACCAACACTCGATGATCATCCATATCTAGGTCATCATACTCCACCCTAGTATAAAGATCGAAGATATCGATAAGATAATCACATTAGAACACCATCTGGTGGGATGATACCTCATCATAGATAGTGACTATGCTCATTTATTTATATGTGTGTTGTTGACTTATAAGATTTGAAACAACAATGCATTATATCTTATAATTATTATATATCTATTTAAATGATGTAATTATTTTTACTATCAACCATTTTTACATGTTTATCCACTGAAACAATTTTAATTTATATTTTAGTTATAATTTATATTTTATAAGAATTAAAAGTTGACAATTTTATACATAAGAAAACTTATTAAATTAAATATTTGTAACATTAGAATCATATAAAATTTTAACTATAAAAAAATAGAAATAAAACAAAAAATATTTCCTAAGAATCTAAAAATTTGTATAAAATAAAAATAATTTGATAAAAAATAATTAATAATATAAAATGAAATAAATGATAAAAATTATTAAATGTACAAATTTTATGGTTTAAAACAACCATATATGGAACCACTAAAATTAATTTTCATTAATTTTTTTGAAATTATTTTTATTTTGAATTATTTTTCACATCATTAGTAAGTGTGTCATATTTCAATTAGATTCTATTTAATTTATTTAATTTATAGTATTTTAAATCCACCAAGTTTAAAAATTATTATGTTTAATATAAGGGAATTTGAAAGAATAAAACATATTAAATATAATAAAATATAAATTATATTTTAAAAATTGAATCAACAAATAAAACATAATTTGAAAATAAAAAAAATCATAAATATAAAATGTAAAATCTAATTTAATTACCACAAAATCTTTTCTTAAAAACCTAAAATTTTAACATTCAAATATTAATGTACATAATAATAAAAAAAATTAATATATATATATATAAACATATATATATATATATTTGTAAATATATAAACATGTACATTGAAAAAAAAAATTTCTGAAAGATATAATCGGTGATGTTGTCATTCCACATTAATTTTCAGAATAAGTTTTACCTAGAATTATTTTAATTTTTTAATATATATATATATATTTATAATTTTTATGGGTTCATCATTCACTATTAAAGGGTGTTCAATATAGTCAAACATTCATTGAAGCAAGAGGTGTAGATAGTTTGGTGGAAGTTACAAGACAATAAATTTGTGATGGTACAGTCAAAGGTAGAGTGTGGTACCACAGAAACTCCACATCTGAAAGCTAAGATAATAGAAAAAATATTTTCTATGTTCACTCCCATTTTTTAGATTATTTTCATTCTAATTTTCATAGAACTATAATGCATGGTCAAAAAATATATTTTATTATCACACGGTCATAGTCTTCCACTGCATAGTTGAAGGAAGGAATAGACGTAGGTTAACTGTATTATGTCAGATCAATGGTTGCATGAACTGAATTATAATGTTTTTTAAACTATGTTATTATGAAATATCCAAAATTCAAAAACACATCTTCAACTATATATTTATCATATTAAATTTTATAATGAAATTTACCCAAAAAAAATATTATACTAAAAGATTAAAGTACAAAAAATAAAATAATTAATTCACGATATCCAAAAAAATTAATTAAAATATTAAATTATTATTTAAAAAATATAAATAATGTTATCCTAAAATATTTTAAAAATAAACACCCAAAAAAATTCAACAATTAAAAAACAAAAAAAATACATTTTTAGAAAGAATATCATATGAATGATAATTTCTTTATAATTATTCAATTTTTAAAACTCTAAAATTAATGCTCGCTTTCATATAGAAATCATAATTTATTCATTAAATTATATGTGAAAATATTTATCAAATACACACCACTTAAAATTCACCCACACGTAATCTTGTATAATCCTACCAAATTCAATGCATTTTTTATTAATTTATAAAGTCTTCTAAAAACAATAGTTTATCTTTCTTATGTTTAAATTCACACTAGAATGAATGGAAATAAAAGATTAATCAATTTTTTGTAATTATCACACGTCCTATATGAAATACACTAAGTTCCCCAATTAAATATGAATTCATGTTTTGATTCTAGGAGTGCATAACAATTAAATTTAAGTGGGATTTAATCTTTGAAAAAAAGTATATTCAGTTTTCACTCTCATACAAGTTCATCACACCAAAGTTCTAGTCCCATTTTTGTGTACTAGTTGAATGCTATTTTAATAAATAAATTACCACTTCTTCTACTCGGTCCAATTTTTTCCCCACCTTAAATAACTTTTTTTTAAAATTAGGAACATTAATTTTTTTGCATCCATGAATGGTAAAAACACTAATTGAATGTACATGTGGAGTTTTTAGTACTAAATGTCTCAGGGATTCACCATTAGATCAAAATTTCCCATTTTAGTATGGTTTCAAATGATATATATTAATATACATCGACTTGGACCCATGATATATTTTCTTTCACAAATTTGACGTCTATAAATTCCAGTTCAAATGACTAGTTCCCTTAACTTATAATCTCAAATAAATATTGGCCATACACATCATACTTCCTTTAATAGTTCTTGAAAATTATATCCATTAAATTAGTGCATAAAATCACCCAAAAATAATTCAATTATAGGATTTGTGAACTTAAAACCCTCTATAAAGTATACAATTTTACCATATCTATAGAACAATATTTTTTAATTTTCTAAATTGTAGAAACACGAAAATTGTTTTATTAATTGAATATGAGTAGATCCTAATCATATAAGAAATTGCTTTTATAAAAAAATTGTGGTTTCTGATATTTTCATCATTGAATCATATCGAATTCACATTTTAAGACCCATATACACCATACATTAAATGAAACATTTTCCATAATTGTTCAATTGTATATACTACGAATAATACAATAATTTTTATAAATAATGTTTTTTAAATTCATGGATGAAAGGTTCTTGGGGATGGGTTATTCAGTGATGTTAAACAATCAGTCTTCCACTTTTAAAAACAAAATGAAAATTCATAGCATGTGCAAGAATCCCTATTGTGTACTCATTATAAAATATTATTGAAAAAACATGGTTTTCATAAAGCAGTATTAACACACTTCAAAAACACAAAATGATTTTCAGAGAATGTATAAAGAACAACATGAATTTTTATTATATGAACACATAAAAACTATATAAGTTACATTAACAAGTAAACTTTTATAAGGGCCCAGTATTCATTTGATCAATTTAAAATAATATAGTATAAAAAATTCTCATAATTTTTTATACCATTTTAAAATTATATGAAATTAATGAATGCTAAAAATTTAAAAACATCTCCAATATAAATTTGTTATGTGAATTTGAATATAATCACATTTATTATCCCCCTTTCATTGAAAAATTTCTATTGTCACATTAATTAATTTATTCATTTATGTAACAAAAATATACATTAATATTAACTAGATTAAGATAATATTAATTAGGATCTAATGTTTTATTTTGGGAGGGTCAATACAATATGTTCAATCTTGTAGAACATAGTTAAATTTAATGAGATGTTGAAACTTCATATACTCGGTCCAATTTAGGAACTATAAGGACAAATGTGGAATGAAATTGTGTTAGAGGAACTGATTAGAGTATAAAATTAAACGAATAAATTGAAAGGCCATGGGATGATTCTGATATAGTATTACTTTAAAATATTCATAAAGTTATGGACCTTAAAAATTATTATAACCATGATTATTTAGAAAGTCTGATTTATTAATTATTTGGTTTCATTATTATGATTTAAAATGATACCAGTTTTTTAAATAAATTGAAGAATTGTAGTTTCTTACATTGTGGGACAAAATTTTCTAATATTTCAAGGGTGTGAATTATATTCATGGTTGTTTCTATACCTAAAATCTAATCAGTAGGAACAAATATTGTGAAAATAATTTTAGAAAATTCAATACGATTATATATAAAATTTTCATGTGTTCCCCAACACTTAGGGGATTCAAATAATATGATACAAGATACATAATTTTAGAATACTTCTTAATTTTTTTTAATTTTTTTAATGCAAAAAGATCATGGGATTCCAATTTAATGGAATTAAATAAATCATAAATGATATAACTTCTAGAATCCATTATTGAATTAATAAATTTATGTTTCAATAAGTGGTTTAATTGTTTCAAGTTAATAATAAAACACAATTATCAATATATTATCTATAAAATAGAGTTTCTAAAATTTGAAATCATTAAGTTTGACATAAGGATATAGTATTTACCTCTCCTAATCATTGAATATTTTTTATACCTTCAATAAAATATAGGGAAAACCCCATAAATAGATTAAGATAACCCATAAAAGGGTTTTTGGTTTTCTCTCTAGATTTTTTGATATAAGAAATTTCCTCTACAACTAATGAGTTTGAGTGTGGAATAGATGTTTAAGAAATAATTAAAAATGTAATGAATTATAATCTATATTTTTTAATTTAAAAATATCCATAGTCAGAATTGAACTCAATTTTTAATCACTTATTATTATTAAAATCATATAGGTCACAACTCACCATAGTGCTTGGATTTAGAAAGAATAGAATTTCCTCCACATCATCGATATCTTAGAGATAATGTTTTATTTTATATACATCAACTATAGAATCAGTATTAGTAGTTATGGATATAACTAAGATAATTATGTGTTTCTCATCATAATCTATATCAATAAAACAAAAACTTGTTTCTGTGTTGAGATTTTATTCAATGACTAAAAATATATATACCCATTAAAAGAGATGAGTGATCGACCTATTATCAAGTAAAATAGATGCAAATATTGGTTGAAAATCCTAAACACCATGATATATAAATAATAATAGGTGAATTAGATTATTAATTTCTCCCAAATCACAGACCTAACATGGTTTCCCACTTCTACCATTATATATTTATTAAAAAATAAACCGTACTTTATTTTTTTTGGGAAAATTACTCAAAATAATAATGATACAATCCTCATTAATACGTATGGTATCCAATTTCTTCCAATATTTGTTTTAGCATTAATTTTTTTTTGATGAATTTGAAATATGTTGAAATTTTATCCTATGATTTCACAAATGAAATGTTGATGAAAACATTTGTAATCATTTTAAGGAATATTAAGTAGATAGGTTCATCATTTTATGCACTATTTAAGGTAATTGATTGGGATGGGCCTGATGTTTTAAATTTGGGTGATTTATCAACTTCTCCGTTGAAAAAAATTACTTCTTAACTCTATTGATCAATTCTCACTTAATTTTCCTTATATATTTATCTTCTATATGTGAGGTTTAAATAATTTTTTTAGGTTCACCCTTACTATACAGATTAATAGATACTTTTTTTCCATGTTTGGGTTCTAACGTTATGTTTAATACTCAATTTCATATTCCAAAGGATGAACCATAATTTTTGTTGATTTTTCATGACACTTCTTCTCATAAAACCCATCACATTCTATTTGGGATTAAAAATATTTTGTTGTGAATCTTAACCATACCCTTAAAATTTTTTTCTTAGCCAACAATACCTTTTTAAATTCTTATTTCCTATGTTAGACTGTTGAGATTTTATATTTGTAATCAACTACCTAAAAAGTTCCTCTAAATCAAATTTTGAATTTGAAGGTTTGGATATTTTTTTAACCTGAATCTATAGTTTATTTAAATCACCATGGGAAGGAATGGGGTTTTTAAAGTATATTTTTTATCTCTAATATATATTTGGGAGATTTTTATAACTATAATTAAATTGTATAAAATAGTTCATCAATTCTATGTAACCTTCCCCTATATTTTATAAATTAAGCACTATCCTCAGTAGGAAATTGAAATTAGAAATTCGTACAATAGTTAATAATTCTATCATGCATCCCATAGTTATTGAATATGTCCATTACTATTTTTTTAGGGTGACCTATAGAAAATATAGTGTTGGTTTCAGCCTAATGAGTCACTCCCTTCACAATGGATTTGTTTTGATATTTCCGAGAATTATTATCAAAAATTTCCTTATACTATTGAGAAAACATATATAAAAAACAACAATTACAAAATTTTTATTTAGAAATTTTATTTCATGGTGTGTGGATTTTGTTAAAAGTTTCTTTAGAATTTGGGGATCTAATTAGTAGGTCAGAAATTTCTTAATTAGACCTCAAATCTTATGTTATGTATCAAGAAACAATTTCCCCTCATCTAAAAAAATCCCATGATGTTGTATCTGAAATAATTATTTATATTCCTAGAATAATATTTTGACTCAAATGAATAGACGAAATGTCCCCATATGTTAATTACCTTCTCATAATTCTTTTAGAACCAACATTTCCATTTTATAGAGACATAATCAAAACATTATCAACCTAAGCTCTTACAATGGAGAGGTAATTATTTCCCATATCTATAAAAGTATATATTGAATTATAAGAAATCCTCAATAGGATAATCACTTATGGAAGTAATGAAAGAAATATGGGACATTATATGGTCATAGAAGCAATAATTAAGAGTTATATTTATTTATAATGTATTGATAGACATAGAAAGAAACATATATTCCCTAAATCTAATAATATGAGCGGTGAAATTTTGGGTATGTGGTGTATTTAGATATTTATTTTCATTTTAAATTTTTGAACAACCAAAAAATCAAATTTATGTACAAATTTGATTTATTTTTTTGAAATAGTTTTTATTTTTTAAAATTATAGAGAATTTTATGTTATTTTTGGATGTTTTTTAGCCTCCTCACATATAACATTGCTGAATATGGTACCTAATTTGAGGGAATCCTTTTCATGAGTATAGATTACATAATTATTTATAAAACATACTTAGAATTAGTGTTATGGTAAAAAGTATCAAACCATATAGAACTCTAAATTGGATTAATAAAAAACCCTGAAAAAAACAAAATTGAACAAAATTGACATCAAAACAAAGTATAGAATAAATTTAAAATACTGAAATGTGATGAACGAAAGGGGTGTAACAAGATAAATTATAGAAGAGGTATAACTATTGATTTAAATTGGGAATTATACTAGCCTAAAATTATTGAATATATTTTCCATTATGACTCAATTTAAACATTATTTAAACAATATTGGATGCAATGGTGTTATCACGTTGATCATTCATTAAATGTTTGACATAGATCAATGGACATTCCTTAGAATTATTTTATGATCTAGAATCAAGAATTAATTTTTTCCATTAATGGGGAAGAGAGAAATAAAACATTTCTAGATTTTAGATAATATTTTACTGATAAAGATTGAATTTCCTTCCATAGTCACTTGTCTATTCATTGAGTGGTGGACAATTTATACACAATAAGAATTGAAATGAGAAAACTAATATGAAAATCAAACTTACTGAATTTTATAATAAAGAATTAATGAAAAAAATATTCAAAATATTATAATTTTATTCCCCTAAATATTTAGTTGTATATAAGTAGAAAAATATTCAATAAAATCATCTCAAGTATAATAGAACATAATGTAAGAGATTAAGAAAAGAAAAATTATCAATTATAATTGATTCCTCTCTCTATCCTCGACTCGAGTCATTGTTACTTCGAGTGTTCCTAAATTTCTAGTTCAAGATCCATGTTCTCTGTTATGATCATAGAATCCCCCCTAGATCAATTACTGATCATGACCATATTGTTGTGTAATGTGTTTTGGATGAATATGGTAAATGATTCAAAGAATCTTATCCCTAAAATAACATCCCAAATACTCACATCATCACAAGAAGCATCAACATCATCCATGGACCTCGCTTGAATGGAATCCAATTACAGGGTCTATCATTGTGAAACATATAAATATAGTGACTCATGTGGAGATCTCTCAAAATATTTCTCTCCTTACATGTGGATCCACTGCACCAGTAGTTGTACTGACATAGCTTTCATAACTAATAAAAAATGAATAATAATCACCAAAATTTTCTCATCACATCTAAAATAGAATCCATTTTTCATTCATTGATTACTTTGAAAATTAATGGATAGAATTTCAAAAGTCACATGTTTTTTAGATGGATTATATTTTAATTACTCTGGACAACTGAAATATTAGAATTCTATAAAAAATACAATATGAACTATATCAAAATATATAAATACCATTACCTCAGGGCTTTAGTTATCCTTAAATTCTTCCACCTGGATCATTGAAAATTTATTTATATAGTTACATTATCTCACTAAACACACAACCCATGACATCAATTTATTCTTGAAATCAATATATATCATTAATCAAGATGACCTAAAATCCTCAATTTAACTAATATTCATTGATTTAGCTTTATAAAATATCCTAAATGAAATTGATACAATATTTAATTAAACCGTACTAAAAACTATGTTTCTTCTTCAAATCATGACCATCCTCTTTGATTTTTTGAATCTTCATTAAAGTTACTTATCACCCGTCGAAGTCATGAATCAATAATTATCATCTAATTGATATATACATTGAATGATTTATTGAATGAAAAATGAAAATTATTTCAGTGTATAAATATCAGGGAAATCATTGTAATAGATCATTAATGAAGGTTTCATTGTTTTTTGGTATTCAAATTCTTCGAACCATAGAGAAACTTTTCAAAGGAATATATTTTAGTTGGACTTTCACTAAATAATTTTTTTGAGAAAAATATGTACACTCATTATCTAACATTATACAAGATCATCTAATAACTAGTACATCCATCTTCCACTTTGGTTCATACCAGCAACACAAACATCACCAATGAAAAAAATTCCTTCCCCATCCATTTGACGTTATCAAAGAGATTGAAATTATTAAACATAAAATTCAGTGACCCTTCCCTTTTATTAAATGAATCAGTTTGACTTATAAAATCTGTATCGATCAGATAATGATATTTTTAACGTTTTATTTAGATGATCATCTTTCTCACTCGAATTTAAATACAAAACATATAAATAAAAAGTTACATCATAGGACACTATTATTTGGCATAATCTTATTTCCATGTTTTGAGTTCTCTTGATTTACATATGCATGTGTGCATAGAGACTTATTTCCAACATCCTAATTGGTGTCAATGGTCATCATCAAGAATTAGGTTTAGTTGATACATCTTAGCCTTTAAAAAATGGGTCCAAGAAAAATTTACAATTTTTAGAACTATGTATCTCTTGTGATCTCAGGTTCGTCATTTTTATGAATTTGAGATCTACACCTGAATTTGTCTTAAGTTTAAATAAATTCCTAACAATTTAATTCATTATAGTTTTTTTTTCAGTGTCTTCTTGGTCGATCTCTACTTTGGTTTGGGTGATTAGAAATTCTACATAGTAGGTCATTACAAGTGTGGTTCTTTGGATATACCCCTTTTAGTCATTGGGTTCTTTATTCAAGGGTTTATAGGGTGTTGTATGGTTGAACATTCATGAATTTAAGAGGTATGCATCGTTAAAAAAATGGTTACAATCAACCCACCAGTACTATAATAGGTTTGGGTAGGTAGGGTCTTAGGTGGAGGGTGGTAACATCAACACTCCACAGACAATGGTTTTCACAATCGAACAACTTTTCCTCTTCATAGTAGCAGACCGATAACAAGATATCATGTTATCATAATCCATGGTCACTATTGATTTTCATACTTTTCACATTCCAATTTTCATTAAACTATACTCTACGGTCAGAGAATTTTTATTCATATAGTAAAAGGGCGGTATCATCATTCAAATAGTTCAAGGCTAGAATGGATGTAGGATCAAAATATATTATTAGAGGTACAATCACAAGACCTAAATCATAGTGATTTTAAAATTATGTGATAGAAAAAAGATCTAAAATAGAAAATCACATATTCAACCACATAATTAATAATAAAAATAAAAATTTTATGTTTTTGATTGAATTTTTTTCAAAAGAATATAATAAGAAATTTTAATGAATATATCCATGTGATCTATAAATTTAAATTCAATCTAGAATAATTATTTAAAAAAATGTGAAAAAGATTTCCTCATAATATTTAGAAAAACAAAATCCTAAAGTAATCATAAAAGAAGACACTAATACATACATATTTATATCGAATATCCAATGAAATATAATTTCTCAATAATTAATCTTTTTTCTTATATCCTCTAATTAACACACACTTTCACATCAAGAGGAAAATCAATTGAAAATTTTATTTTTTGAAAAACTTATCCAAAACCTAACATATCAGTAAATTTACTATATCAAAGAGTGAGGTTGATAAATAAGTAGTTAAAATAAATTTTGATAAAAAATTAAGGTAATGGTTGAACATTTATAGGGAAATGAAGAATATTTCTAGCATGAATGTTTTTCAACACCTCCTGTGAAATTTTATAATAAAATCACTAGTAAATATTTATGGATTGAAAAAAGTAATGAATAAAATGTATATATTCAGATATTTATCTCATGTTTTTTTTGAAATTGGATGGTTCCTACAACAATTGAACATAGGGCCATATATGTGAGACCAAAAAATATAACTAACTAGATAAATGATAATAATTATATTCAAATACTATTTTTGGGAGAAGTGATAATTTTATTGACCATATATTGGTTGATCAACTATTATATATAATAATTACGTGATATCATGTATTTTTAATTTGGAATATCAATATTTTCAACTTTTTTTTGAACAAAGCTAAAGTATATAAATAATTATGGTATATTATATTAGATAATATAGAATAAATTTCATATATTGATACATAATTTTATATTAATACAACCAAATATTATAAAAAATGTAAAATTGAATTCATTTATTAACCAAAATAAAGATTCTATGAAGATTGTTATAAATTTATACCATTGAAAAACCTGACCAATATATGGGGATAACGGGACCATGAAAAATGAAGTATAATGCCCAGGAATAAAAAATCATTCCTTGTAAATATTTATAACTAAATAAGGTTATGGATGACTAAACCTGACATTTTTCACTCAAGGAAAGAAAGAGAATACTTAGAGTGATCCATGGACCGATTGATAAAATGAATATGATTAATGACCTAGATAAGAAGATTAAAATATAGTCTCAAGGGTTCACAATTCATATGTATGAATCATATACTATTATAAAAAATTCATAGACTTATCATGATAATAAATTTGTTTTAAAATGTTGATATTATCACTAAAATGTATGATAATATCAAGGGAAAATAATTTTATAAGTTTATTTTCAATTATTATTTTTTAATTATTTTAAATTTATTTGAACACTATTTTCTTACCCTTACTAATGTTACTCTTCAAATTGACCAGTTACATGTATTGTTTTAATATATGGTGGACTTTCCATATATGATTCCTAATATTATTTTATTATGTTTCAATGTTATATTTATATTTTATATTTTGAGATTACAATATATGATTTGATTTATGTAGTTTGTGATTATTTATATAATATTATAATTTCATTTCTATATTATGCAGTGTTATTGAATGTCTATAAAATTATCCCCTCATTGGTTTCATCTTTGTATAGTGAAGTGGAGTAGATTTTGGAGGTGTGGAGAATGGTAGAAATCTTATATTTTGGGATGTGTTACATTGTATTATAATACTTTTTATACACATTAGTCAAGAAGTTTGTTTCATATATTATAATCTATGGGATCATTGTACCAAACATCATATAATGAGTTTGAGTGATTTAAACTGGTTCACTATGGAAAATAGAAGTGTAAGATCAAATAAATTCAAATTTTTTTTATACACTGAAAATGTAAAGATAATGGGAGGTGGTTCAGTGAATATTTTTGAGTTCTTTCATTAAAGGAGGATAAAATCAAAACAGTCATTGGATTAACATTATTTAAATGTGTATATAGATTTATCTTAGTGTCAGCCATTTTTCTCACTAACATTATGATTTTTCTATTTTATCTTTTCCTAACAAAACAAAAACACATCCTATATTTATTTATTTAAATATGTTCCATAAACATAATAATTAAGAAATGATAATTTAATCACTAAAAATTTTAATTAAATATAACCTATTGTTTCTCATTTATTTAAATCATTGGGGATTTTAAAATATTATTATTTAGAATATATCATGAAATCCTCTCAGGATATGAAAGATTGAATTTGAGAAAGATTTTATATTTATAATTTAAAAGGTTCATTTAGATAATTTTTTCAATAAGATTTGAATATATGCGTTCGTTTAAATTTATTTTTCAATAGTTCATTTTGTAATTTGTTTCTCACCATGAATTATTGACTCACTATTCCTATACAGATCAAAACAATATTATTTCAAATAGAGGGGTAATATCCTGATATAATTTTATAGTTATGGTTTATGAATATTCACATGTTTTTTGTTTCTATATTATACTAAATCATCTAAAATGGATGATTTTTTGGTGGAATGACTATTTTATAATTCATCATTCATGTAGCTCTAATTTATTTTCTTTATTAACTATTATTATAATATTATATTTCTTTGATTTTTCAATGTTTAAAATGACAGAGTTTAGTACATCATAGATGACTAGTGAAAAGTAATGGAAATTAGCCTTGGGAGAAAATTCATGGGTATTTATTAAATTATATATACATCAATTAGTCAAGGGTTATTAAGTAATAAAATTTAATTTTACTCAAGATAATTATTCCTAGTATGGTGCTCCGTAATTCTAGGTAGTTAACATAGAAAAACATTAGGCTAGGTTCATTAGAGATCTTAGTATTTTATCATTGGAAATTGATATGTAGAAAGATGTGGCTTATAAAATTGTATTGATATTTTCTGTCAGTGTAGTATGAAATTAGATTAATCTTAGTTAATGATTGTGGAGTGTTTTTATGGATTAACATTAGGAATAAAACATTTTACTTTTTTACATTTATCTATATTCAATTTGGATTTGTTTAAAAAAAATTGAATTAAAAATATGTATTTTTTCCCATGATTATCTTCATCAAAACATTATTCCCCATCAGAACTATTCCACCAGAGATAAATGTCATAAGAACTCGTGTACATTCCTCAATCAATAGAATATAATGACTAGCATTGAGTGTTCATAAATATCACTTGTGAATTTATTCACCAAATAATGGTCCATCAAAAAAGTATAACCATGTATAAAATGAAACATTAATATGTATAAGAAAATGAAAACATGATCAATATAGTTGACATAACATCCCCAAAATTTCCGTATATAATGTATATCTAAAAATTACATAAAAAGTAAAACCATTTACTATAACATGAAAAATAATACAGATATATGTATTATTATAAATTACAAACATCCACTTCACAAGTCTTTGAAAACATAAATTAATTACACTATAATGTTTGCAAATTATATCTCCCTACTAATAGGGATTATTTCGTTTAAAAAAAGCATCATGTATATATTGTTTTGTGCACAAGAGGTGTTTTGATATAGGGAGTGATAAATAAAATCTTAGAACAAATCACTATAGACCAACCATATTTATAAATTTAATAATACCATATATAAAAAGAGTAAAACTATTAAATTATTAAATCCCAAAATGTATAACATGTAAATTAATTTTTTATGTACGAAACATGTCACCAATTAAAAATAATATATACTTCTTCCAAATAAATTGGAACTCAAAAGATCAAGTTATAAAAATGTTTCCATACTTATAACCTCTGTTAATATCATTTGAACCATAATTAATTTAATAAAACCTATGACCTAATATATATCCTATCTAAAAATACCATTTCACACATAAATATCTAATGTTAAAGCCCATCCAATCACACCTTATAATTTTTACAACATTCTACACTTTCAAAAATCCCAAATAAAAAATTAAATCCTATAAAACATGTCACAATTTACTTTCTATTTATCTCATATATATATATAATATTATATTTTTCTCAAAAAACAAATTAAAAAACCTAATTTTCGTGGGTTATTATAAAATGTAAAAACATAATATTTTTAATAAAATAATAATTTTAATCACTTAAGTACATATTTTTCATTTAAAATCCACTTATTATATATTATATTTTTATTAAAACATTATATTTATCAAATATTAATATAAATCAAGTATAAAATAAATTTACAATAAAATAACCAAGTTATAAAATTTAAAAACTTCCATTAGAAATTTCTAGAATTTATAAACATGAATTTCACTAAATTATTATTTATTGTTGAATGAAAACACATTATTTTGATAAATAAATCCCAAAAAACCGTATAAAATAAAATAATTAATTTATGTTATCTCAAATAAATTTATAAAATGATCATATGAATTTATATAGAAGATAAAATAACATTAATTCCTCAAAAAAAACAAAAGAAATCAAATTTTGGAATAAAAATAATTATTAATTTCAACAATAATGATTACATAAAATTCATAAAATAATACACAATTTCAATATTGTATTCACCATTTTCCATGTATAATTATTTAATTATTGACATTAAACAAAATTAATAATAATTATTATCCCTTACCAAGTCATGAAAACTGATTCAATACAAATTTAATAAATTTTTATGGCTATTAGGAATTTTAAAATCATTATATAACTTAAGATGTTTTCATTTAATTTATAATTACTCAACTAAATTCCAAATATTTCAATAGGTTTTTATCCCTAGACATAATGAATAAATTTCACAATGAATGAGACTTATTTGTCCATCTTTCATAAGAAATGAATAATTTCACAGAACTATAAGTACACAAGAAGTTTGAAATGGGATAAAATATTTAAATATGACTCCTCTATAAAAAAAGAGAGTTCTTTCAAATATCAAACTAATCGAAGTCCAATTATCAAAATAGGTCATAGTTCCACTTTGAAATAAGGTAAAAATATTCCATGATGTTATATAAGTAAATTATGGAATTAATGAGAATTTGTTTTTCAATATGTTGTCATAAAAATTGTTAAAAATGATTCATTAAATATATTTGGAAAATGAAAAAATAACCCTTATGAAAATACAGGTACCCATTTGATCCGATCCACCTATTGGCTGAAATTTTATCCACGAATTTATAGCCCTACGATTATTAAATCGAGAACAAACAGACCAGTTTATCTTTGTAGGATATGACCTATGAACCTCACTAGGTCACTATGATCGCTCTGACCATTTCTGTAGCTGAATTAGTGAAATATTAGTTTAGACATTTTTTTGCCTCCATATAGAAAAAATAGGGATGATATTATGTGAAAATTGTTTACAAAAGTTGGACAAACATGCCAAAAAATAGGGAAACTGTAAATTTGTGTGTTAAAAACACTCAAAATGTCTTTCCCAAGGAATCACTTGTTACATAAATATAAATAAATAAATAAATCAATAAATAAATATATAAATAAGTATATAAAAAAATATATATAACATAATCTTATAAAAAATTACTAAATTTGAAATCATTCCCTTTAAAGAATTAATATATTTTTTTATAATAATATATATGTATATTTTAACTAAAAATATTCATGATAGATTCACAATTGACATAATTCATAGAAAATTGATCCATTGAACTACTCCATCCCCTGTTTTAGTGATTATCCAAGTTGTGGAAAACTTTTCTAGCCCTTGTAGTAGGTAATCGATAACCAAACTTTAGGTACTCCATTATCTTTGATACAATAAATTATACACATAAACATCAATATAGTCCTTGTTTCATATTTCTTAAAAAAATCATAAAAATATTATTTCATAAAGGAATTTATGAAATATGATAAAATTAAATTCAGGAAAATACATAAGTGAAGTCAATAGTTGTTATAAACACTCCACTATAAGTATTTTAATCTATTAGAATCCTTATTGAGAATCTCCAATAAAAAAATTTCCACTAAGATTTAATATATTATTCTCACACCCATTTACCCCCTTGAACATGTCCATGATTCTATAGAACATATATAAGAGTTATGGTTATTTATGATAGTAATTTTCTATTATAATGAACAACATCATACAGTCACTCAATGGAAGACGAAACCAAATCCAATCCAACGTCGTCATTATAAATAATATAAGATAGATCAAATTTTCATTTCCTCATATAAAAATTATGAAAGAAATCATTTATTGTGTTAAAATTTTGAGTTAATTTTAGTCAATATGAATATTTTCCAAAACAATCGAAAACCTTAAATAATCTAAAAAACTATGTGGTCAATTTCCCATGAATTATAAATTATTATTTAACCAATTGAAAAGAGACATGAATAAAGGAATGATATGTATTAATATACTTGGTAGGTCAGTATCCTTTTTCATTATATCAATTTTACTTACTATATTCTATAAATAATCTTTACCCATTAATCTACACTGGATCAGATGCCTCTAAATCCATATTAGGCCAAATGAGAAATGCCTCTCTGTATTTTATCTAGTATAAGGGAAAATGATAAGGAATCAAATGAAATTACCAAAATGAACTATTTTGAATAGACACAAGGTTGTTTCTATAATAAAAAACTCTATTAAATCCTCATGCTCTTACCATGGATATCTTTAATCAAAATGAATCCTTGAATCATATCTTCAAGAATATTAATTGAATGTTTTTATTTGTCATATATTTGTTGATGTTACATTGTGATAATCATCACTTCAGTGACCAAATATTTTTTTTTATCCATTTCCAAAATTGATAAGGGAATTTTTTTATCATGATCATATTAAATTATATTGGGTATCAAATGAGGTCTCATAATATCTTAGACATAGATCCCCTCATTTTAAATTACTATATTACTCTCCTTGATCAAAATAAAATTTATATCATTATTCAATTGAATCAAAAAAACATACACATAATTTATAATGTTTTATGATCACAGTAAACCATTCATGAACTAAATTTTAATTTCATTCCATTTAATTTATTTAGTGGGTGTCATTTAATGCATACCTAAAGTCCTAGAGTTGTCAAATTTTATGCTCTGACTGGTAGTAAATCTCAAAAATAAATCTTACCATATCTCACTTCACACCCGTCCTCATAATGTTTTTTTAAGATTATAAAATATATTGGTAAAACTAGGACGAAATTAACATTATAAAATTTTAAAATCATTTATAAATTACTCTAAATATTCTAACATAATTTAATCCCACTAATGAAAATACAATAGATACTAACCACTAATATTTAACCAAACTGTTTTCTACCCAACATATAGGTTTTCATTAAAAAAACAACACTTAAAATATATTTATTTACCATTTTTTAAAAACATTTTCAAAAATTATTTTATTATCAAAGGTGATAAAAAATCACAAACTAATTTTTAAAATCAGCAAGATTCATATTTGATAAAAGTGAATTAATTTGTTACTTGTAATTTCATTCACTTTCAAAAAAATGGAGACTTCTCACTAAAATAATTGAGAAATTTTTTCCTATTTATAGACTATATATCTTACCACAATCAAATGAATAATTTAATTTACCACACCACATATATCAAAGTATTTTTAAACTCTTAGAAAATATGTTCATAAATTTATTTTGATCAATATTTAGAGGAAATATCTAACCAAATATTTTTTTTAATTCTAATGTTCATTAACCACCTTGAGTATCTAAACATCTGGATTAAGGTAATTTTTCTATTAGGTTATTATATTTCCATAATAATAACTTTTCATATGAACCTCTGGGATTAAATCATATTTCAAACCCACATAATAGGAATCACAATATACCTCATAAAACTTCATCTAATCATGTATAATAGGAATATGTACCGATGACAATCATATTCTTAACTCTTAAAATAATTCCTTACAAACATGATAACACTAAAATATTTCTCCCTTATTAGTTAATTATTTCATAATTGAAAATTGGTTCGATAAGTCCCAAATGATTCGATGATAATTACCTAAAAGACCGAAGATAATCATGATCATAAATAATTTATTGGTAATATTCCATGATATAAAATATCTATTATCTCTTGATATTACGAAGTACTATATTTAGGGATATAAAGTCCAATTAATTTAATTTCATTGATCAAAGAGTGCTTTATCTTTGAATAGAAATTATGAATTGTTAATTTTCATAATATATTGAAAAAATGTTTCTCATGATTTTGTTATTGGATCATAATTATATAAAAGTATCATAAATAAAAAATTCATGAATATATCATAGAAATGATAGAAAAAATATTTTATCTTATATATAGAGAATCATCATTCTTTCATTTCCATGAAAAATGACATCATGAAAAAAAGTAGCCATATCCCATTTGAATGGTTGTAATTGATATTTCTTAAGATGACACTATAAACTGATGATAACCCAATAAAATATAAAATTTTAAAACCATTGGGATCCTCATGGATAATAAATTAAATAATTAATTATTTTGGATTTATACGAGATCTTACTGGGGTCTTGATTCAACCTATTATATACAACAGAGAAACACAACCCCACATTTTCCTTCAGAGAAAAAGAAACTAGACCACCTCATGTTGACAAAAATTTATATATGAATCCATTATATTCATAATATTCTAACTATGTTTTAAATTCTATGAAATCAGTGGTAGATAGTTTATTAGATGGTTTAGAAATGGTCTTAATACCTGTTATAAAGACATTCACTAAATCTGATCCCCTCGTAGTGGAAATCCAAAAAAATATTCAAGAAAAACATCCTGATATATATCAACCAATGGAGTAAATTTAATACTAAATACCACATTTGTTAATATAGTAACCTTCCTTAATGCATAATATATGTTCATCCTAAACATCTTTAATATTATAAATCATCAATTTCAATCCACAATTACCTAAAAATGTTCCATCTAATCAATTATACTCCACAAATTAAATCCATTTGTCTCTACAATGAATAAATAAAAAATATTTTTAAATCTACTAATTATAACAACAAAAGTGGAATATCCAATTATAGAAAACTCTATTTTTCTCAATCGATTATTTCTAGAAAGAACTCTAAATTAAAAATCATGTTCTAAAATCATGATGAATTAATATATAATAGAAATATAATAACAATATAAAATGGTTCTATATAAAATAATTCCATATTTTAGGTAACCAATATTTTACACTTAATGAGGGAAGAAACCATATTAATATCAAGTTCAGCCTAATCAATAGAAAAAAAATAAAAAACAAGACCTGATACCTAGACCCTACCTCTAGGTTGCCTAACTAAATCCACTACATATCTATAATTGAGACTATCCCTATGAATCCTTTCAAATTTATGTCATGACCTATAAAAAAAACTTACAGGGATTATCTATGTTGTACAACCCATTTAAATAAAATCTTATTTTGATGTTGAATTATTACCAAAACTAGTCCAAGATCACTTCCAAAAAAATTATAATATCTTCCTATTTTCTAATAATTGTTACTATTTTTTTGATTAACTAGTAAATTTTATTTAGTATAACCATTTTAAACACACTTGTAGTAATTGAATTTAACACTCCAGAAATGGAATGATAATTTTAATTTATATACATTATTTGGATATATTTATATAAGGCTGAATCATGTATTTATTAATAATACATTTGTTTTTGGTTTTTTTTCATAGGAAAGAGGAATTCAAAAATCAAAGGAGGAAAGGATGAAAAAAAATCGTCATTACTCATCATGAAAATCAATTACATGACATGTACTCCTTGAGCAGGCCACCATCTATCCAAATGAAAATTTATGAGTCCCATGTACATATCATGAACAATGAACATGATGTGAATCTATATTTCCCATTGTGAATGACACAAATTTCAAAAATTATAGGATATAAGATGTGATCACTATAAAATATGTGATAAGGTTTAATTTCATATCCCATAAATGATATTGGATGTGAAATCAAAGAGATCCAATATATATAGTGATTATTGAGGATCTGAATTACATGATCAGAAATAGAATTAGGAACCATGAATGTCTTGAGGAAGAATCAAAATAAAGATATACATAACATGAACCACTTGTACATTGAGTTACTTTCGAGGTCTATATATATAATGTGACCCTGAAATACTACAAAGAGCATGGATGCCTGGACCCTTTTCCCTTATATTCTCTATTTCTCCCACATAATTTCTAGATTGTATCTATTGCATTATTTTATTGTTTTTTGCATTACGTTGTAACCAATTTACATTGAAAATAACATGATTATTGTTTGTTTCTATTATAACATTCTGATTTCAATAACAATAACAATTCAATAAAACATTCAATGACATTTTTCATTGTTTCTTCATTTACGTTAGCATTTAATTGATAATATATGATTTCAATTATGTATCACTTTACATCGAATAATTTATTTATTATGTCAATAGTTTTTTCATCTATTTTCCCAAATTCATTTAATTCATTCATGCATGGATAATCCTCTTAGGGTTAGGGCTCAAGAGTGTGGGTGGATCTGATCCTAAATAATCTTTAAATGAAAACTTTGTATCCCAATGGCCAGTAATTAGGTTAATTTTTTTAATCACATAATTTTTTCATCTACCCTGACCATTACTTGTGAAATAGAAGGACCCATGCCTAAATAGTGTTTATCAAAGTAGAAAAAAATTTCTTGTGATTATTTCTTCTTAGAATATATGATTTATGTATTACATTTTCTACTATATTTAGACCAAGGTGTAGTTTCCCCCAAATATAGATCATCTTAGTTAGACCAAGACTAATTATGGACCATTACACAGATTTGTAGATAAATCCATTTGTCTAACCCATGCTATATTTAGGATTATATTTTCCCTATACCCTAAAATTGTCCATAATCCCTATCGTGAATCTGATTTAAAACCTAAAGCAACATTTTATTTGAAAACACAATCCCAAGATAGATAATGATGAATCCTATCTAATGGATTTTACCAATATGTTGCCTTCATAAAAGTTTTCCTTGTGGTTTTGACCCATATATTCCACTTTACTATTTCTTAGTATGAAATTATAATTTGTGAAATATAAATTTTAATATGATAAATTTCATCAGGTGATCCATGAAGATGTGCATGGATGTCATATTTTGGTGTTGTTGTCGGGGATAATTGTTCCTTGAAAAAGTGACCTTCGATAACAAATTTGGATTACCTCACAACCTATTTCCATTCTCCAATTTTATTTCAAAAATTTATTTTTTAGACATTTAATATATGTATGAAAATCTATGTATACTCTTATTTTCATCTTTGTGCATGTACCAAGGTACCCTGACACGTTCTTGGATCTTGGATGCTCTTGAAATGGAAAATTTCTATCAGGAAATTAAAATATTTACTTTTTTCATGTCATAATTCTTTGATGGATGAATGCAATAATATAGTGCCAACACACCCAAAAATGATCAATATGTTCTCCTTGATCATCTAGAAGAGAGAACAGAGCTGCATGAGTACACCATCATGGATTCTTGCTTGCCATCCATCAGTGGTGCTACACCAAGCATTATGCGCCCTGTCATTCATTCCAAAAAAAATTATAAATATAACATGGACTCATCTATATGATCCAAAACATTGGATAGTTTAGTGGACTATAATGAAAAGATACTCATGAATACAATTAAAATTTCCTAGAGGTCTACAACACCTTTTTCGACCAAGTCAAATCATGTGATTCCATCTAACTATAAGACATTGTATTCTTCTTGAACGAGAATGACACAGATTGGATAAAAAACCACGAACTAAATTCTATCAAAACATGGGACTATTTATAAAATAATTTCGAAGATAAATACCTCCCACCAATCTGAATATGTATTCTAGGGAACAAAACAAAAAAAATAAATCAGGGTGATGTAGAATCATCAAGGGAAGTGTGGGATAGATTTACCAAACTAGCCTTTAAATACACACATAATGGAATATATGTATGGATTTAATTACAAGATTTATACTATGGACTCAACTAGTTTAATAGACTATAGTAGATGCCACAAATAAAGGTAATCTCATGGTCAAGACACCTAATGTTAACCATGAATTTGGAGATGAGTTCTATCATAATATGAGACTTTGGAAAAGTGATCGAGGACCTCCCCAGTGAAGAATCCATCAGGTGGAAGAGAATACCTTCATAGATTCCAAGGTCGATGCTATCATAATGAAATTTTAGTAGTTTTAGATGCCTACTATGCCACCACAGCCGCCTTCCCATGTTATGGAGATATAATCATGTGAACTGTGTAGAGGCCCACACCCATATATAGACTTCCTGACAGTAGTAGAAGAGAAAATAAATCAAATATTGTAATTACGTTAATTACAATAATCAAAATAAATTTTTAATAAACCTCAATCTTATAAAAAACAATTAAATCATCATAGTATTAATTAGTAACTAAAATAAAATTTTTAAGGTTATTATCATAAAGGTAGTGGTTAATAACTAATATAGAATTAGGGACCCCAGGGTACCCACCACAAATTATAGTCCCTCGATAGCAACAAAAATAACAACAACTTCCTTTTCCCCTAGTAGCTCAATAACAACAGTATAAATAGTCTCTTTAATGGAAACAACAACCACCCCCCAACTATGCAATCAAATTTATAAAACCAGCTCATCATCTTAGTGTAAAAATAAAATCATAAGATGACTACCTAAGAGACTACAATGAAAAACAAAAGGGCTGCTCTGCACAACCTTGAATAAAAGTGGACCAAATATCAAAGATACCATCATAATGATTACTAGGTAATCATCCCTATAAAAATGAAACCCATCGCAGGGAGGATACAAAGGATACCATTAATTGGAGTGAAAAGATACTAGAAATTTAGTATCCATGTGGAGGTGAGGGAAATTAGTAAAAATTACTTAAAAAGAATGCTTCAATCATCAAAAAATAAATATAAATTATGCATCCCATATTTTTGGTCAAGAGAGTAACCTTGAAACAAAACCAATTGAAATAAATCTATTTTAAGAGAAGTCTAAAGTTGATGATGTCTATGTAGCACTAGAATATTAAGAAAACACTTATCCCCATTCAATAGTGGATGAGAAAACATAAAAGGGATGGACATTACAAAATGTTTTTTGTGATTTTTAATAAATTTCACATCAACTTTCTCTTTTATTAAGTGATTGTGAACTTTCTTTCTTATTCCATGTTTCTAGATGAATTTCTCTCAAATAAGAAAAAAACAGAAGACCATGGAGTTATCTCCTTACATGATGAATTATCTACAGTTGTTCAGTGAAATATAACTATAAATATGTGAGACCTCGTAATCTTCTAAATTCCCTACAGTATAGTGACAAAAAATTTTGAAAGAGCATTGTGTGATATGGGCATAAGTATCAATTATATGCATACAATTATCTTCCAAAACCTAGTGCATGGGGAATTGAAACCAATAAGAGTATAACATTAACTAGATGATGGAATTCCCAAGAATGTCTCAGTAAAGTTGTATAAATCCATCTTCCCCACTGATTTCATAGTCCTTGATATAGAAGAAGAATTCCACATCCCTATTAATCTATCACTACTAAAAAATTTAAATTATATAGCACTATCCTTTATCAACGCTTCTTTAGAGCTTATAAGGGGTAGATTTTTCATTTCTTTATTTATAGCACTGATAAAGGGTAACCTTTATAAGTATATTTTCTAATGCTGATAATGGTCTCAATCCTGCATGTGACTCACACATCAAAATAACAGATTTCTGACCGCTACTTTATATCAAATTTCACTATATCACCACCTCAAATGTCTACTACAGGCATGGTCTCCCAAATTCATTCTCAGAAAACATCCATATAGGCCCATAGGCCCACAAGGGCCTCGACACACCCTATACAAGCTTCAGTTCATGACCAAACCCATTATCAATTCCTAATATGGGCATATACATGGCCCGACCCACCCATAACCCCATTTTTTTGTTATACCGATAAAAATAAAAAAAATAAAAAAAATATTTAAATAATGAAAAAATGAAAAATAAAAAAGAATAAATTTTAAAAATATTAAATACATTATTTTTTGAGTAATTACAAAAAATTTAAATAAATATTTATATAAATTATAAATATTAAAAATTTGTGTATATTAAATATTGATATATAAAATGAATATGTTCATTTTTAAAAAAATATTTATTAATTAAACACTTATTAATAAAAATTAAGAAATTTAATATACATATATATATATATAAATATATATTTTTTAAAGAGTAATACATAATATATAGTAAATATCAATATATAAAATGTGTAAAATGTAATAATTAAAATCATATTATTTCCCTTTTCATTTTTAATTGTTTTTCTACATAGTTATTCATTAATATTTTTCTTATTTTTAATATAAAATTATCTTCAAATATATTATTTTTATATGCATCAATATATAAAATCATTCCTAAAATATGATTTATATAATACAAAATATTTATTATTCCAATAGATAAGATATATATTTTGTAAAAAAAATAAATTAAAAAACAATATTAAATAAAAATATTGACTACTTTTATCATGTAATGGGTATTTAACTGAATGTCATTTTATTTTTCAATTTAACATAAATTTGACATGTGATATATTAAAATTGAATATCCATATAATTAATTAATTTATTTTTATATTTAACGTAAGAATAGAAAATATTTCCCTAATTTATTCAATTTTAAATATTCATTTTAGAATTATATTTATTAAAAATTATATTTAATATATATTATCTTTCTAATTGGTAAATTTTATCAATTTTATATTTTTATTCAATATATACAATTTCTTATTTTTATATAATTTTAAATGTATTCATTTTTAATATTATTTATTCATTAATAATCATAATTGTACTTTTTTTAAAAACAAATTCTTTTGAGATTTTCATTGTTTAATATGTTTGAAATTTTATCAATAATTCAATGTTTATTTATACATTTTTATTCATTAAAATATAATTTTTTTGATATGGTTGTATTTTATATAATTAAAATCTATCCATACACATATATAAATATTCATTCTTATTTTTTTTAAATTATCTATATAATTAGTAATAGTTTTTAATTTCTTAAATATATTCATTCCATAAATCTATTCATTCTTATTATTAGTTATTTCATTAATAGATGCTAAATATTATATATCATTATTAAATTTATCATATATCAAACTAGTATATATATATTAATTAATTTTACACACAAAAATATTTATGTAATTAATGAAATCTTAAATATAAACACAACCACCTAATATTTTTGTAATTTATTAAAATTGTAAAAATAGTTTTATATTTTTATTTGGTAACATAATATATTTAATATAATATATTTTTAATTGTTATGTATTATTTATTTAATTATAACAATTTTATAGTTCATATTATTTATTCATTTTTACTATTTTTATTTTATAATTTTTTTGTAGAATATAATCTTTTTTTAAAATTTATTTATACATATTTATTTATTTTATTTTATTATTTTCAATATGTAATCATCTTGATTTCAATATATATCCCTAGTTTTTAAAATAATTTTTTTTAATTAATAACTCTTATCAATTTTTCAATATATTTATAGTCTACTCATTTTTAATTATTCAAGTACACTTATTTTTAACATTCATGCATTTAAGATTATATATTCATTAAAAATGTTTAAAATTTATTGGTAAATTAATATTTTAAATGTAATATCTTCATAAATTAATATTTACTATATTTATTAAATTTTTTATTTATAATTATAAATAAATATTTATTTATTTAAATAAATAAAAGATTATAATAAATATATTGTAATAATAAATATATTTTCTATATTTTTATTTATATTTATAAATAATTATAAAATATATTTATAATTATCTAAATGTACATAATATTATAAATACATTGATAAAAATAAAATTATAATAAATATATTTTATTAATGAAGATATTTGTTATATATATATTGAAATTTATTTATTAAATATTAATAATGATATAAATATATTTATAATTATAAGTAAATAAGTATAAATAAGTTTACAAATAAATTTATTTATAAATTTATATTTACTATATTTATAAAATTATAAAATTTTAATTATAAATATATGAATTTATTTTTTAAAAAATGTATTTTCCAAATTATAAATATACAATTACGTTATTAAATAGTTATAAAATCATAATATATATATATATATATTTAAAAAATGAATATATTTACTATATATATATATTAGGTGTTTCGCTGTACAATTATATTTTGAAAACACTCACCACACACACATGATGAAGATGCAGGCTATATTCCCCTTTAACGGGTTAACGAACCTACCAAGCATTATTTATTCATTTCGTGGCCCGTATGCCCAATTACTATGAAGCCCATATGGCCCAAAATCTCAATGTGTCGTCATTCTTGCAACCTTATGCCTCTTTCACCGAGAATACATCATGTGTGTGTCACTGCCTACTTGTGTCATCATCTACGTCAACACCTACATAGTACAGTAATAGTTCTCGGGCCCACCCGGATTCAATCTTGTGTCTGATGTGTAATTACTGGGTGCATTTACCACTCGGGTAACCCCCAATTGCTTTATATACTTATATATATATAAAATAATTTATTATTTTATATATAATTATATAAATATATATAAATATATATAAATATATACTTATATATAATGATACAAGATCAAATCCAGGTCATCATTTCGTTCAATATCGCATGCTACTCTGCTGCGAGATCTATCATCATGTTTCAGCGGGTCAGGAGATCTAGATCTCGTTACAACTATGTTGGGTTGGTGTAGGGATTCTCGAGTCTCTTTTGGGACCTATTTCTCCGGCTATGTTCCCTTTATTTGGACGATAGTGTCTGTGGTTGAAGCTTCTTTATTCCAGGGGCATTTTGACTCGCACAGGCACACTGCTATTTTGTCAGCTCCCAGTAACATTGTTCCATTGTGCCTCATTTCTAGTTTTGATCTTGCTGATGTAGATAAAAAAGATATTCATGGAGTGGGAAAATACACTTTCTCAATCTAAAAGGGATCATATGCTCCTCACATTCATCGAAAAGTTAGTGTAGCACTATCAAGGCAGATCTGATTTCCATCGCACAATAATTCAAAATGGGTGAGAACTCAATAATAACTCTTGTTTTTTACCAAGGGGTTCCATTCCATTAAATAATTAATAAATACATGAACGGATCTCGATAATTTGGGGTTTCTCATATTGGAAATGTGTTTTAATGGGATGCATCTTCTTTCAAATGATTTAACCCTCTGATGTGTTGAAGATGTAGACATGGGGATTTGGATCTTTTTCCCTCAAACTAGGTATTATCCATATCCGTGATTGTCATAGGAATTTTAGTCCACATGAACTTGGTAGATCTAATATTCAACTGTAGGTAAGATTCTATTTATATAATTTAATTAAGTGAAGATATGATATCTTAATGTCAATTGGAGATCCAATTAGATTGAAAAAGAAGCGAAGACCACACGATTTGGGAACTTTTCTGTTCTTTTCCTTGAAGATGATCTGAACTCCAATTTTTTGGATCGTATTCTGTTGTACACCGATGAAGATGAGCAGGATTTGAAAATTTTGTATGAAATAATTCCAAAAAATTTTTGGGTATGAAATGTAATTGGACATGTAATCTTGAATTTTAGGAAATCCATTGTCTATGAATATTTCCCCCTACATGGGAATGAAAATAAAATGTGTCTAAAGAAGTATAAAAATAAATCCACCCATTCTGGGGGGATTTCCTCAGACCTGGCTTACAACAACTTCATGTAGTAATGCTAAACATGGGTAGATTGTGCCTGATTTTATTGATCTCAATCTATAAGATGATACATTTTTCGTCGATGATGCTCCTACAAAGATGCTGATAAGGAGTGAAACTAGTAATGGTAGTGCAGTATATAAACAAAAAGATTAGTAATAGGAAAGTGACTTATGTTTGGGGTCTGATCAAGCTACTCAAAAATCCACTGAGATTGGTAATATGCAGGTGACTGATACAAATCCTTAACATGTCTTGTATATAATGGCTTTTATTGAACATTTTAATGTTGTGCCATATGCAGTGGCTGATCCTTCAAGAGTCATTAATGACTCTATAGAGTAGCCTCTTAATCTTTCTGAACCATAAGGGTATTGGTAGCATACAAAGACATTGAAATGAGTCTTGCATCTGGAAAAATATGGACCATGATATGGGAGGGATGACTGGGGTCAGGGGTGTGGTCGATCTACCTGGTCTCCATCAAATGATATTACTCTAAACTATGACAAACTCAAGGAAAAGTACTTTGTGATTTTCAATTAGATCAATTCGTTTTCGTAATGGGAATTTTCTAATGATACCTTTAATTCATATTATGGGGATGATCGTGGTTCTACTCACGTATAGATTTCTTTTCTTATTGAGGACTTTTCCATTATTGTTTATCTCCTTTATTATTTTCATGTTCTATCTTTATTTTTCAACAAATCTTGGTAGGAACAGGTTCACTTATCTCCTGGACCTTTTTGGTATAAAATATCACACACACACAGATATATATATATATATATGTATATATATATTAAAAAAGGTATATATATTATTATAAATATATATGTATATTTTAATAATTAAAAAATTATACAAAATATATTGAAATAATGAATATATTTAATATATTCATTTATTAAATATATGTATATAATTATATAAACAAATATATATAGCGATATAAATATAAAAAATGATATAAATATATTAATAAATATCAAATTATAATTAATATAATTAAATAATTAATATATTTACTCTATTTATGATTATATTTATAAATAATTATTACATATAAAAATATATAAAAATATATAAAAATATAAAAAAAGTATATAATGATATAAATATATTTATAATTATAAATAAATAATTTTAAATATATTTATATATTAATTTTCAAATATATTTATTTATAAATTTATGTTTACTATACATATACAATTGTATATTTATAATTATATTTATATATATATCATTTTTTAAAAAATTAGTCACATAATTATAAATATTTAATTTTATTTTTGTATAAATATTGAAATATTATAAATACATTTATATAATGAATATAATGAATATATTTATATTTATATTTATATTTATATTTATATTTATATTTATATTTATATTTATATTTATATTTATATTAATATTTAGGTTTAAACACATCTATTAAATATATCTATAAATAAATAAATAAATATATATTGATATAAATACTTTTATAATTATATATATTAGGTGCTTGGGGTATAATTACATTAAACACACACACACACACCACCAAGAACGGTCAGAAAGGAAGAGAAAAGCCCCCCCCATGGGATAACCAATCCACCATCCTTAATTTTTTCAGTACGTGGCCGGAATGCCGAGTGAGCATAAATCTCGTTACATAGCCCAAAGGCCCAAAAATTATCCCGAAGGCACAGTGTAGGGTCATGCATGTATCATAATGCATGTCTCACTTGGCATGCATCATGCCTAAATCTTGCATGCGTTACCAACTACCTAAATCATGTGTCATTTTGGCATCACCGCATATGTGTAGAAATTTCCCCCCACCCGAATTTTAACCTAGTCTTGATGCAGGATTACAGGGAGCCTTTTAACACTCAGGTAATCCCATAAATTCCAAACACAATGGGTTTATTTGGACGAGGGGGTTACAAGGTATTGAAAGACTGTCACCCACCCCCAAGCACCTTTATTTTCCTCCCCATCCATTGGCCCAATTTAAATGACACAGGGGCTTTTAGGCGAGTTCCTCAGGGGGTAGAGGGTCTTGGGAATGGCTCATTCATGCATCCCAAGAATTTCCATATCATGTAATCGAACACAGAACCTTGGGGACATACTCCATAGCCGCAACCAACTCTACTACACCCCCATTGGAAAAACACACTGTGTTTTTAGGCCTAGGTATTTACATGGTATTGGAATACCATCACCCATAACCAAGCCCCATTATGTGATTCCCCAACCATAGGATATTGTGTGACCGCACATGCACTTTCCGGCATGTTCCTCATAGGGTAGAGGGCCCATGGAGTAATTCATTCAAGCATTATCGGTGTTTCCAAAATAAACACTCAAACCCAAAAGCATTGTCATATAGTCCACAACCACAACCAACTCCACCATGCTTCCATAGGAAAAAATACATTTATAATTATATATAGATAATTTTAAATATATTATAAAATATATTTAATTATAAATATAATTATAAATAATTGTTATCACTAAACATGCATTGACCAGAAATATCTTTATCAGTGATAATAATATAGAACTAATAAATATATATTTTCAGAGCTCATGTTCATCACTTATAAATATATGTCTTTATTGGTGCTAAAAAACACCGATGAAAGAAATATTTATTAGTGATCAAACTTTCACACTGATAAATAGGCCTTTTATCAATGTTTTTTATTTTTTCCACTAATATGACCCCTATTTATCATAACTTTATTGGAAGTGCTGATAAACCCCTCTCCAATTCTTTAAAAATAACCATATCAAAATTTATTTTAGTAACACCATTCAAGATCTATCGATAGTCCACTTCTACTATCACTCCCACTAAATTTTATCTCTATCAAATCAAACCTCTAATCTAAGGAATGTTATTTTTTAATCCTTTTCTATAATAGCTTTCTTGTTCAGGTTTTGTAGTGTGTGATAGTGATGTGTAATCCTTCTTCAGTTGGGTCATGCTTCCACGTTCATGTTCTCTATTGATAATGTCCCAATTATCGGTCATCCCCCTTGGCAGGTCCTTATTTTTGAGTCTATACATTCTTGATTTTACCCTACTATAACTCGCATAGGTCCTACATGGTTCACATTTTGATTTTTGGTTATTGTGTTTCCAAACTTGTAAAAAATAATTGATCCTCTCCTTGTTATAGTGTCACATCATTCTAAGAGATCTCCCGCAAAATAAACTATAGGTTCTCCTCCACTTCTACACCACCTAAGCATGCTACAGTTGATCTTGGAAACTGACTAATGGTGAAGAGCATATCTTATATGATTTTCTTAAAGGAAAAATATATTTTAATAAATATGTATTGTATTTTATCCTAGAGAACATTTCAATAAGGTGTTTATTATTATCTACTAACACTCATTGAATAAAAGTTATATTTACTTATTTAGAGAAGATACATTTATCTATCCTTCACATTGAAAAGTTTTCCCAATTAAATTTTATAAATTGATTACATTTATGTATTTTAAAATAAAATATTTTTGGATGTCGAACATTTATATGATATTATTGTTTAACATTGAATATTATAAATTTTTAAGATATTTTAGAGAGGTAAGACCAAGTTGATTTTGTTTCTAATTTAAGGGATGTATAGATCCTCTTTCAATAGTTATGAGAAATTATAGATTGTAATTTTTCAAAAATGGTATTATATTTATAAAATTTATTTTTTTCATATATATTTTTGAGATTTATTTATATAATTTTTCCATTCAAATATATATATTTGAATATAATTTTTTGGAAGAAGAATATAATGCCTTAATTCGATAATTTCTTACTTTGATGGATAAAATCATGGATTACATTGAATGTGGGGATTGGGGTAGATCAAGATCTGAGACTGAGTTACCTATTCCTCATGATGATCTTAATATTACAAAGGTTGATGATGATGTTGTATATTTTGTAGCATGTCCATATAATTTTATAATGATACATGAAATATGTCCCTTAAAAAATTACAATTGAAAACCCTATAAAAGTTGATAAAAGAGGGTGTAAAGTGGGGTATTGTATTTAGGATGGATAATAATATGGAGAAAGGGAAGGTTAGATCATGAAAATCTAAAAAATAAACTATAAAAAAAATACTTTTCATGAATACCATCTCCCCACTAATTTCACAACAACATTTATTATCATTACAAATTTATACAAAAACCACCTTCAATGATGGAGATGTGTCCTATATTCTATATAAAGATGAAATATTTGGAACTATAATTAAATACAGGGTCGGTATCGAAATTATAAATGAAATTTTCATGTTTGATTGGCTGGTGTCTCAGTTGTGAATACTTACATAAGGTGATTTTAATAGTACATCTATCGAAAAAAATATCTAAAATGTTCAGTAATGTTAACACATATTTATATTTTCTAGCGACATTTATATTACTACAATATAGAGGTAAAACCTCGCGAATAATGATTTTAATTCATTAATGCCTATATCATTTATAAAGATAAAAATAAATTCGAGTAAAAATAAAATGATAAAAAAACATTTATACAGGGAATTTGAGAAAATAAATACATGACATATAGTTTTTGATACGTACAATGCAGGTGAAAAACTCAAAAATCTAGTCATATAATATATATATTTTTTCATTAATTATTATTTTATTTCTTTTAAGAAGTAATGGATTCTTATTTTATTCAATTTGGATTCCCCAAATATTTATTTTTTGGATCCAATGCATGTATATCCATCATACCAGATACACATGTTGTTCATTCAAAATTTGTAAGTAATTTCAATCAACATTTTCTAGATAAAATCCAAATTATATGTCTTAGTCTACATTTATACTAGAAATATTTTATTAAAAGGATATCACCATATATTACTAAATCATGGAATAATTTCGATGATTGAAAATAAAAATTGTATGGATTACTTAAAATGCAAACTTATTAATGTATATATAGAAATATTTAACTTTCAAAAGATATATTATAACGACCCATACTTTACATATATTATTATTACGTGAAAATTGAAGCACACTTATTACAAAATTTAAAAAAACCATGAAAGGACCATATAGGTATAGTGTCTTTAGAAACTAGGAAACATAAACAACTGGTTCATAAATTATCTACACTGTCTCCCATTTTTTAATCATATCTAGAGTTCTTTTTGGCATATCTTACTTAATACACTTCTTCCTGACCTGGGGAAAAGAAAAAATATAAAAGGGTGAGATCAAATGCTCAGTAAGGGTAAACAAAAGAAATATCAGTCATGTCATATTTATAAGAACATAACATTTTAGAAATCTTAACCTGCAAAAGAGATCATAATTTCATAACATGGGATAAATCATAGTAGTGAAATTTAATCCCAAAAATAATAAAATTAAACTTTGTGTCATACACAAATAATCATAGAGAATCATTTTTTAGTAGTCAAGACTCATTGCCAAGACTATCTTAGCGGACAAAATCCATTTCTGAACCGTGTTTACTCCTCATTTCAGACCTGTATCATTGAACCGTATTAACCTGTCGTTCCAGCCATGTCTATCTCATGAGATATAAATATTTACACAATTAATTGGAGGGAGATATAGGTCCCATCCATCTCATAATTATACCATTCTTATGTGTTCCACAAGATCATAAATCATACATCATAGTATAACCCATGTAATAAAAATTGGATTCTTCAACATCATGCAATCATAACATAATCTATATAAGATAAAAAGGATATCATAAAAATAATTCCATCATATCATAATCAAATAAATGTAAAAATAGGGATAGAAACAGAACCCCTTATTATCTAAGATGGATAATAAATTTCCATAAAATACTTGAACTCCATTCTTGAGGAAAATGTCCTTTCTACTTCAAAATCATTTTTCCTTTTTTAACATGTCATACAATTTTAAACTAAAATAAGTTGATCAAAAGTAAACATGAAAACTTGTAAAGGAAGCTTTATGGAAATAATGTTCTATGAATCCATTCATTCCATATAAGTAAAAAAATCATTTTTCTCAAACATTGGCCGGAAAAGTCAAAAATTACCTGGTACAAAAAATGACAAAAGATTCCTTTCATATATTTTACTAAAAACATACCAATGGGTAAAATTTGATTTAAAAAATTGTATAAGGATAGAAATAATATTACATATTTAGTATACATGGATGTGGATAATAAATATTCCCCCGTAAATTCTGAAGTATAAACAATCTCTGATAAAAATGAGATTTCGATATTTCCCCTTACCTTAGGTCTGATTTGCTTCATATGTGTCCGAAATTCCTGTATAATGATTTAAATAATGTTATTGACTTATTAAAGAATCTTACTCATTGTTATGATATCATATATGGTCATATTCTTAGCTTCGTTTTAGTAATATTTGATTTCTACTTGTTATTCAGGTGTTTATTTCATTTTGTTCTTATGCGTGTTTTGTCAAATAAATTCTTATTCATCTTTTTTAGTTTATAGATACCTCATTTACAGAATGTAATTAGTGTAATATATATCATATTTATTCATTCAATTCATTTATATAGTCCTTATGCATTGAATATCATGTAGAATGAGTCACATCACATCGTGGAGACGGTAGGTCGTATGTACGCATGAGCAATGATATCATTCCCATGATCATGGAATTGTATTGAAGTGTATGTATAATATTTCAGAATCAAAATCACTTTAAAATAATCATATATATAGTTATTATTTACACCATTATACCCATCCAAGTAAGGTGGTGGTGGAAAACAGATTATACCACGGAGTGGAGACGTTATTTTGTACATACGCACGCGTGGTGATTTCATTTTTTGTAGGACAGATAGATGGTGAAATACGGTTGTATCATATTTATAATAACATATCAGTATATGAGTTATACTGATGTTATTACATTATAATTAAAAAACTAAAGAAGAGTAAGTAGAAGACGAAATAAATTTGAAAGAATCGGTAACAGATATTACCTCTTCTTCGACAAGACTCTTTGAAACCTCCTCTTAGGGCACTAATAATGGTATTTGGGGAAGCCTAGGACCTCTAGAATATTACTAGGAAAGTGGAGAAGATAAATTGTCAGGGGATGGGCGAGCATTAAGGCTCAATGTGGTGTGAGGAGGAGAGGGGGGAGGTGCCCTTTTATAAGGGAGGAGAGGGGTACCTTAGAAAAAACATAAAATGTTTTTTTATAATAAAGTAATATTCGGTTTCTAATAGCTCCAAATTGATTTATTTCGAAGCTAAGGTGGCTATGGGTCAAAATCCTTTCAAACAAAATATTTTAGATATGTTTAGGTGGCTATTTTAACCTTATCATTTAGATTTAACTTTTACTGTGTCTTCTTGTTTTCTTACACTATATGGTTAATGAAGTAACTATAACAAGCCAAAATAACCCCAAGTTGTTCATTATTAATATATATAACCTTATCTAAGTCATTTGGCCGAACCTTATATTTTTAGGAATAAAATAACAATTAATAATATAATATTTGTTTTAAATACTATTTTATGTCACTTTCTGACACTATTTGATATTTGATTTTTGTGAAAATCATAACAGAATGATTAGTACGAAAAAAAGTTAATTATATAAATAATAACATGTCATATTAACCTATAAAATTAGTGTAATTCATAAAATGTCTCAAATTACATTTTTTTCGGTATTTATAATATCGATTATGTTAATATTTCATTAATAAGGTAATTAATGCATCATCATTGTGTCATATATAAATTAACTTATTTAATGTCTAAAAATTATAAATAAAATACCATTATGTAGGAAATCTTTTTATCTTTCTAATGAATGTTTATAGTAGAAATTATCTTATGTATAACCCTATATTAAAAAAATTTAGTTATTAAACATTGATTTAAACCTTTTTAACTCAATTTTAATAAAATAATAATAAATGTCCTAATCTAATCCATGTGGACCTAAAGGGTAATATTTTATCCCTAACATTATTTTTGGTCGAATTAAACATATCCAATTGAATTAGGACATGTGTTAGGGGAATAATAATATCATTTTTACCCTTAATTACCCTATTTACTTTTAACCGTGGTAAAAAAGTAAAAAGTTACTATTAAAAAAAATATTTTTATCTTATTGAACCACATTTTACTCATTGATATTAACCGTGTATCTCGGATTTTGAAATTCCACTCACAGAAGTGGTGAAATTAAGTTTTATGTAAATTTTCAAATTCTCCTAGGAGGTGGGTAAAAGACGGTGAAAAGTTCAATAAAAATTTTATATATCTAAAATTATTATAAAAGGACTCTAATTAATTACATTGAACTTATATAGGTATTAATTATCAATTTAGACCTAAAATAAATTTAAATAATATAAATAATTATTTAAATAAAAAGTCTGTTTTTAAATAGTAACCTAGTGTTTTCACTATTCATCAAAAATTGAAAGTTTTCAGAAAAACACCAAAATTTCACCCTAGGAAAATTTAGATATTCTGAATCCAAAAATGAAGTCCATTCTGAAAGATAAAATTTATAAAAATTTAAAAAGTGGGTATTACTATTCATAACGACTAGTTTATATAATATTTACATAGCATATCGTTTTTTTTTTGAAACTCAGTATTGTGTACAACACACGATATCGAGGAAGGTCGTGATTGCATGTAAAGAAAGCCAAGTTAGTGTTGTGTGTAGTGAATGATTACTTTATATAAAAGTATACATAAAAAATTATTTCTCAAAAAATATGGGGTGTTACATTCTACCCCCCTTAAAATGAATTTCGCCCTTGAAATTAATCACTTTGTAACAAAGAGATGAGGATACCTCTCTCTCATCATAACCTCAAGCTCCCCTGTAGCTTCTTCTAATTTTCAGTTCCTCCATAAAACTTTCACCAAGAGAGTGGTCTTATTCCGTAAGATTTTTTCACTACGATCCAAAATCTCTATCGGCTATTCTTCATAAGAAAGATCTTGCTCCAGTGGTACAACTTCTGAGCTGAGTACATGTGAAGGATCAGGTATGTTATTTATTAGGACAGATACATGGAACACATCGTGAAATTGAGAGAGATTTGGTGGAAGCGCTAATCATTAAGCTACATTCCCAATACAGTACAGTATTTCAAAAGGACCAATATAACTAGGGATCGACTTTCCCTTCTTTCCAAATATCATTACTTTCTTCCAAGGAGATATTCGTAAGAACACTTTATCACCCACTTCAAACTCTAGGTCTTTTCTTCGGTTATCATCATATCTTTTTTCTCAACTCCGAGCTTCCCTTATGTGTTATTGAATAGATTAGACCTTTTCTGCCATCTCATCAACAAGATCAGGTCCTAATAGTCTTTTTTCTCCAACTTCATCCCAGAAAGTTGGAGTTCTATATTTCATTCCATATAGAGCTTCATAAGGAGCCATTTGAATACTGGAGTGAAAGCTATTATTATATGAAAATTCCGCCAAAGGTAGTTGTTGATCCCAGCCACCTTTGAAATCCATAGAGAAAGCTCTAAACATATTTTATAGAGTTTGAATTTTCCTCTCAGACTGACCATCTATCTGAGGATGATAAGTAGTGCTGAAACTGAACTCTGTATCCAGAGTATACTGAATACTTCGCCAAAAAATTGAGGTAAACCTCTGATCCTGATCAGATATATTAGAAAGTAGTATTCCATGCAATCATACCACATCCTTTACATTTATCTGGGCAAGCTGATCCAGAGAGAAATCCTCTCTAATAGCAATGAAGTTCGCCGACTTTGTAATACGATCAACTATGACCCAGATAGCATTATTTCCTTTAGATGTTTTAGGAAGTCTGGTGACAAAGAACATAGTGATGTTTTCCCATTTATATTCTGGCATGGGTAATGGTTGTAACATCACCTTAGACTTCTATCTCTAATCTTTAACTTGCTAACAAACTAAGAATCTAGAGACATATTCAGCAACATCTCTTTTCATGCCATCCCACCAGATGTACTCTTTTAGGTCCCTATACATTATTGTGATTCCAGGATGAATAGAGAATGAAGAACTATGAGCCTCATCCAGTAGCTCCTTCTTTAATTTTAGGATTGGAGGAATACAAACCTGATTCCTGAACCTTATTATCCCATCATAATCAAGGTTGAATTCAGGAACATTTCACACCTTTTTTTGTAACTCTACATCTTATTTATGTGCCTCTTCAATCTTTACATGTATAGATGGTTGAACATTCATTTGATAAAGATAATATTTTTCCCCTTCCATTATAATTCCAAGATCCATCCTTTGTAAATCCATAAATATTGGATCTTTTGTGATCCTCATCATGGATAAGCTGGAATGGTCTAGTTGACTTAATTCGTCTTCCATCTTGTTTGCTTTACTCAGGTTGTAATGAATTGAGCAGTCGTAATCCTTAATCAGCTCCAACAATCTTCTTTGGCAGATATTCAGCTCTTTAGTGTAAAAATATACTTTAAACTTTTATGATCAGTATAAATATCACACCATTCACCATAAAGATAATGCCTCCAATTCATTAATGAAAAGATTACTGCGTCTACCTCCATGTCATGAGTTGGGTAATTTTGCTCATGGATTTTCAACTGTCATGAAGAATCATCTATCACCATATCGTTTTGCATGAGAACACACCCCAGTCCCTTCTTGGATGAATCACTATAGATCACAAACCTTTTTCCACTACAAGGTTGAGTGAGCACAGGTGAACTGGATAATATTCTTTTTAACTCCATGAAATTCTCTTCACATTCATCTTTCCAAACAAACTTAAATTATTTCTGAGTCAATTTGGTGAGTGGGTTAGATAATCCTGAAAAATCCTTCACAAAACGTTGATAATATCCAGCCAAACCAAGAAAACTTCGGATCTCAGATACTATTGTTGGTCTCGAACATGTTTCGATAACCTATGTTTTTTCTAGATCCACAGATATCCCCTCTTTTGAGATTATGTGACCCAAAAATGCTACTTTTTAAGACAAAATTCACACTTGGTAAATTTGGCACAAAGCTTATCCTTTCTCAGGGTCTTCAATACAATTCTTAAGTGATCTTTATGTTTTTCCTTTCTCATTGAATAGACAAGAATATCATCTATAAAGACTACCAAAAATTGATCAAGATAGTATCTAAAGACTCTATTCATTATATCCGTGAATATAGAAGGGGAATTTGTAAGACCAAATGGAATCACTATAAATTAATAGTGTCCCTACCATGTACATAAAGTTGTCATTGGTATATCCTCCCTTTTGACCCTTAATTGATGATAACCTGAATGAAGATCAATCTTGGATAAGTATTGAGCTCTGCGTAGTTGGTCAAATAAGTCATCAATGTGTGGGAGAGGATATTTGTTCTTGATAGTGAACTTTTTAAGTACTCGATAATCAATGCAGAGTATCATTGATCCATCTTTCTTCTTAACAAATAGAACAGGTGCTCCCCAAGGTGACACACTAAGGCGTACGAATCCCTCATCAAGATTCTGTTGGAGTTGCTTCTTAAATTCCTGCAACTCAATTGGAGACATTCTATACGGTGTCTTTGAAATAGGCAAAGCACCTGGTATGTGTTCTTTTGAAAACTTTACTTCATGATTTGGTGGAAGACCCCGAAATTACTCCAGAAAGACATCATCAAACTCTTGTACAATGGGAATATTCTTAATCGTGAGTTTCTTACCAACCATTTGAGATTAATAACCTTCATTTAGTGGAATCTAGACCCATAAGATGGAAGAAATTTCCACTGGAAGTTTATTTTCATCCTTGCATCGATAGACGGTCATAGATTGATCTAGAATATGAAATGTGACTTCCCTTATTTGGAAATTGATATGGTCTCCATTTAAATAAAGCCAATCCATGCCATGAATCACATCAAATTCCACTATTGGAAGGATCACATGATTTTCAGGAAGCAATTTCCCACAAACTTCAATCGGAAAAGAATTGTAAACTTTGGGTGAGACTGTTGTGCCATTAGGGGTTGTCACATTTAACTAAACATCTAATTATTGATGTAATACGGCGATACCCTTAGAAAATTCTTCAGAAATAAAAGAGTGGGTGGATCCAGAATCAAATAAAACATTTGATACTTTAGAGTGGATTGTAAGTGTACCTTTCACCCCTTCGTTATCGTACTCGACATCGCTAAAAGATATTGCATGTGACATTCCTTTGTCTTTGGCCTTAAAAGTTTTTCGATGTCGATCATCATAGAAAACCCTTGGATTAGGGCATTTATTGGCATAATTCCCCATTTCCTTGCACTTGTAACATTGAAGTGTAGGAGGTTCATTCTGTGTAGCCTTTTCTTTGTTCACATCACTAGACATCTTCTTCCCATCATTGCAGCATTCAAATTCCCAATGACCTTATTTTCCACAATTGAAACATTTACTTGTCCCATTAAGACAACTCCCTCCATGTTTCTTTCCACACATTGAGCATAAGGGAAAACTCATATTCTTTTCAGTGTGCTCTTTAGATATTCCTTTGAATTCCATTTTCCTCTTCTTATCAAACGCATATGACTGATGGGTTACTCCAATATCCATCTCAACCTTGAGAGCACATCGAACGATTTACTCGTAGCTATTGAAATCTGTTATGGCTAACACCCTTAGAAGACTTGGTTTTAAACCACTAAAGAATCGATCAATCTTACTCTCAAGTTGAATAATAATCCCATAAGCGTACCATGCAAGTCTTGTAATATTTTCTTCATAGGTACCAACCGATTCATCATCCTTTTTCTTATGTTCAAGAAAATCCTTCTTAATATTTGTTATAGGAATATGAGGGAAGTACTTATTGAAACATATGTTGTTGAGCTCTTCCAATTCCAGGGACTCAATATCATCCCTTTGCCTCATATTCTTAATAATATTCCACCATTGATCAACTTCACCTTCCAAAAGAAATACTTATAAGATGAATTTATCATGTTTAGAACATTGAAGAACTGTAAATATCATTTCAGTAGTACTGATCCATTGTTCAGCAACTAATGGATCTATAGACCCACTGAATGGTGGTAGATGCTGCCTCATGAAGGATTCAACAGAATGTTTCTCCTTCCTTTGCTACTTTGGAAGTCTTGAATGATTCATATCTTCAGAAAGTTGCATGAGCATGGCTACAAGATTTTGCATTCCATCTCCCATAATGTTTGGTTGCTCAGGGGGACAATCATTGCATTGCTCGTCGCATTCCGCCTTAACAAAGTTCCTTCCTGTTCCATCCATTGACTAAATCCAAGAAGAATAGTGTGAGAGACACTAATTATAATTTGAAAACCACATAATCAAGAACAAAATTTTATGCTTTAGGTCTTATCATAGGTTATTCATGGACATTTCTAAAACACTACTATTGCGTTCTATTCATAGATATATCCTTAGGGTTCTTACTAAGGATTTCACATCCTAGTTTCCAAAGGTTAACTATACCATTCCTCTGATAAAAACTATAACCACCCATAATTTAAATACATTGTTATTACTTCAAAATTGAAGCACACTTATTACAACATATAAAAAACCATGAAATGACCGTATAGGTATAGTGTCTTTAGAAACTGGGAAACATAAACAAATGGTTCATAAATCATCTACATTGTCTCCATTTTATTTTATCAAATCTAGAGTCCCTTTTGGCATATCTTACTTAATACCCTTCTTCCTGACCTAGGGAAAATAAAATATTCAAAAGGGTGAGCTCAAATGCTCAGTAAGGGTAAACAAAAGAAATATCAGTCACATCATATTCATAAGAACATAACATTTTAGAAATCTTAACCTGCAAAAGAGATCATAATTTCATAACATGGGATAAAACATAGTAGTGAAATATAATCTCAATAATCATAACATGAAACTTTGTGTCATACACACACAATCATAGAGAATCATTTCTTAGTAGCCAAGACTCATTTCCAAGACTATCTTAGCGGACAGAGTCCATTTTTGAACCGAGTTCACTCCTCGTTTCAGTCCTGTATCACTGAATCGGATTAACCTGCCATTCCAGCAATGTCTATCTCATGAGATATAAATCATTACCCAATGAATTGAAAGGAGATATAAGTTCCACCAATCTCATAATGATACCATTCTTATGTGTGCCACAAGATCATAAATCATACAGCATGGCATAACCCATGTAATAAAAATGGGATTCTTAAACATCATGCCATCATAACATAATCCATATAAGATAAAAATGGATATCATAAAAATAATTCCATCATATCATAATAAAATCAATGTAAAAATTGGGATAGAAACAGAACCCTATAATATCTTAGATGGAAAATAATTTCGATAAAATACATGAACTCCATTCTTGAGGAAAATATCCTTTCTAATTCAAAAGCATTTTTCCTTTTTAACATGTCATTAAATTTTAAACTAAAAGAAGTTGATTAAAAATAAACATGAAAACTTTTAAAGTATGATTCATGGAAATAATGTTCTATGAATCCATTCATTCCATATAAGTTAAAAAAACATTTTTCTCGTACTTTGGCCAGAAAAGTCAAAAAGTACCTCATACGAAAAACGACAAAAGATTCCGTTCATATATTTTAGTAAAAACTCATATAAGGGTAAAATTGGATTTAAAAAATTGTATGAGGATAGAAATAATATTATATATTGAGGAAACATGGATGTGTATGATAAATATTCCCCGGTAAATTCTGATGTATAAACAATCTCGGATAAAAATGAGATTGTGAGATTTTCTCTCACCATAGGTCCGATTTGCTTTGTACGTGTCCGAAGCTCCGGTATAATTATTTAAATAATGTTATTGAATTATTAATGAATCAGACTCATTGTTATGATATAATATATGGTCATATTCATATCTTCGTATTAGATATATTTCATTGCTACTTGTTATTCAAGTGTTTATTACTTTTTGTTCTTATGCGTGTTTTGTTGAATAAATTCTTATTCTTATTATTTAGGTTATAGATACCTCATTTCCATAATGGTATTAGTGGAACATATATCATATTTATTCATTAAACTCATTTATATAGTCCTTATGCATTGAAGATCATGTAGAATGAGTCGCATCAAATCGTGGAGACGGTAGGCCATATGTACGCACCAGCGATGATATCGTTCCCATGATCATGGAATTGTATTGAAGTGTATGTATACTATTTTAGAATAAAAATTAATTAACAATAATAATATATATAGTTATTATTTACACAATTATACCCATCCAAGTAAGGTGGTGTTGGAAACCAGATTACACCACGACGTGGAGATGGTATACCGTACGTACGCACGCACGACGAGTTCGTTTTCTGTAGGAGGGATAGAAGGTGAAATAGGGCTGTTTAATATTTATAATAAAATATCTGTAAATGAGTGATACTAATGTTATTACTTTATAATGATACAACTAATGAAGAGGAAGTATAATAAGAAATAAATTTGAAAGAATCAGTAATGGATATTACCTCTTCTTCGACAAGCCTCTTTGAAACCTCCTCTTGGGGAACTAATGTTGGTCTTCAAAGAAGTCTAGGACCTCTAGAATATTACTAGGGAAGTTGAGAAGAGAAATTGTCAGGGTTTGGCCGATCTTGAAGGCTCAATTTGGTGTGAGGAGGAGAGGGAGGAGGTGCCCTTTTATAAGGGAGGAGAGGGGCACCTTAGGAAAAACTTAAAATATTATTTTATAATAAAGTCATATTCTATTTTTAATAGCTCCAAATTTATTTATTTAGAATATAAGGTGGGGATGGGTAGAAATCCTCTCATCCAATAGATTTTAGACAAGTTTAGGTTACTATTTTAACCTTATCATATAGATTTAACTTTAAGTTAAATAATTTAACTTTTAGTGTGTCTTCTTGTTTTCTTACACTATATGGGAAATAAACTTACTATAATAAGTCAAACGAACCCCAAGTTGTTCATTATTAATATATATAACCTTATATAAGTCATTTTTCCAAACCATAAATTTTTAGGAATAAAATAACCATTAATAATATAATATTTGTTTTAAAAACTATTTTATGTCACTTTTTGACAGTATTTGGTATTTGATTTTTGTGAAATTTATAACAGATGATTAGATCGAAGAAAGTTAATTAAATCAATTATAACATGTCATATTAACCTATAAAAAAATTGTAATTCACAAAAAGTCTAAAATTAAATTTATTTGGGTATTTATAATATCAATAATGTTAATTTTTCATTAATAAAGTAATTACTGCATCATCATTGTGTCCTAAATAATTTAAATTATATAATGTCTAAAAATTGTAAATAAAATATAATTATGTAGGAAAAATTATTATATTTCTAATTAATATTTATATTCAAAATTATCTTATGTATAACCCTATATTAAAAATGTTTTAGTTATTAAACTTTGATTTTATCTTTTTTAACTCCTCTTTAAATAAAATAATAATAAATGTCCTAATCTAATACCAGTGGACCTAAAGGGTAATATTTTATCCCTAGGGTTATTTTTGGTCTAATTACACTTATCCAGTAGAATTAGGACATATGTTAGGGTAATAATAATATCATTGTTACCCTTAATTACCTTATTTAATTGTAACCGTGGTAAAAAAAGTAAAAAGTTACTATTCACCAAAAATTATTTTTATATTATTGAACCACCTTTTACTCCTTGATATTAACCGTGTCTCTCGGATTTTCGAAATTCCACTCATAGAAGCAGTAAAATTAAGTTTTATCTAAATTTTCAAAATATCCTAGGAGGTGGGTAAAAGACGGTGAAAAGATCAATAAAATTTTTATATATATAAAATTATTATAAAATGACACCCAATGAATTAAATTGAACTCATATAGGTATTAAGTATCAATTTAGACCTAAAATATATTTAAATAAAATAAATTATTATTTAAATAAATTGTTGGTTTTTAAATAGTAACCCAGTGTTTTCACTATTCATCAAAAATTGAAAATTTTCAGAAAAATATAAAAATTTTACACTAGGTTAATTTCGATATTCCGAATCCAAAAATGAAGTCCATTTTTAAAGATAAAATTTTAAAAATTTTAAAAATTGGGTATTACTATTCATAACGGGTAGTTTATATAATATTTTAATAGCATATCGTTGTTTAGTGAAACTTTGCATTGCGTACAATGAACGATATCAAGGAAGGTCGTGATTGCGTGTAATGCAAGCCAAGATAGTGTTGTATGTAGTGAAAGATTACATTATATAAAATCATACATTAAAAAATATTTCTCATAAAATCTCAGGTGTTACATATATCAAAACTATTTCCATATTTTTTCCAATGTTTATGTCATGTAAAAATACATAACAAAAAATATTATGGATATTGTGTTTTAAAATTTATGAAATATATCATAAACTATCAAAATAAACTTTCCATTTTACACCAAAACACACATCAATGTTCCCAATCCAAAATATGTTTTTCTCATGATGGAATTGACCAAACATCAATCCAACACACGATATGGTAAATATAACCTGAAGTTTGTGTTACCATTACAAAAGTTCCATTTTCCTTCAAAACACACATCAAAGTGCCCAATCCTATAAATGACTAGAAATTGTTTTCAAATTTTGTATCATGACCCATAATATATTAATGTTGTGTAGGAATTTAATACATGTAAACCAGAAACATGATTTTGTCTGTATGACTCAAAGTGTCTGTTTTAAGTATCTTAGTCTCATTTTACTTTTTACCACATATCACATAGCCAAAATAAAGAAAAAAAGATATTATTATTTTAAAACATTAGGAAAACAATCCATAATATAATTATAACATGCTGTAATAAACCAAATATCAATCTGACAAATGATGTGGTCAATATGACTCAAAGTGCATGTTTCCAATATAAAAGTCATATTTTAGTTTAAAATATTTTTTTCACCGTAAAACAAAATAAAATAAGGTCATATTATTTTAATATTTTTTTTAAATGATACATAATATGTTTTTGATGTGAAGGAATTGGCTGCATTTAAATCTGACACATGATGTGGTCGATATGACTTGATGTGCATGTTTTCAATATAGAAGTTCAATTTTAGTTTAAAATACATTTCACAAATCCAAACCCAAGAAAAAGATCAAATATTATATTCAAATGTTTTTATAATGATCTATAATATATTTATGACATGTGGAATTTACCGATTGTTAATCTAGAACCTGATATGGTCTATAAAAATTAAAGTGCTCTTTTTAAATATAAAAGTTTTATTTCATTTTAAACTACACCTCACATAGCCAAAAAAAAGAAAAAATACTTATTTTTTTAAATATTAGTAAAACCAAACATAGTATAATTAAAATGTGTAGGAATTGATTTCAAGTCAATATGACACGTCATGTGGTTGGTATGATTCTAAGTGTATGTTTTCAATTTATATGTGTCATTTTTGTTAAAAAAGTGTATCACATGGCTAAAAAAATGAGATTGAATAATTATCCAACTTATAGAAAATAATCCATAATATATTTCTAACATTTATTAGTATACTGAATGTATATCTGACACAAGATGTGTTCAGAATGACTCACAATGCGAGTTTTCATAATATTTTCTATTTTAGTTTAAAATGCACCTCACATAACTTAATCTAAGAAAATGACATAATTTTTTTAACTTTTGGAAAAATATCCATCATATATTTATAACATGTAATAATTGACCTCATTTTAATCCAAATAATTATGTGTTCAATATGATTCGAGGTACATGTTTTCAGTATAGAAGTTCCATTTAATTTAAAATGAATATTACATAGTCAAAATAATGAAAAAGAGCTCAAATTGTTTTAAAAAAATTGGAAAATACCTCATAATATATTTATAATGTGTAATAGTTAACCACAGTAAAATAGGATACATGATGGTTTTTTTTGGACTCAAAGTCCATGTCTTCAAGGTTATCTTCATTTTAGTTTTTAATGAACATCCCATAGTCAATACTAAGTAAATGGTGTCAGATTGTTTGTAAAATTTAGGAATAAGTTCCATATTTTAGTTTTGACATGTAGGAATTGACCACTCATCAATATGATAATTAATGTGGTCTATATGACTCAAAGTTTGTGTTTTTAAGATAAAATCATCATTTTAGTTTAAATCACACATCGCATAAAAAAATGAAAAAATGTTCTTGGATTGTTTTCCAAATTTAGTACAATGATAAATAATTCATTTTTACATATACGAATTAACCAAAGACCACTATGAAACACTTTTTTGGGTATTAGTTGATATTTCTATTTTTAAGATAAGTGTAATTTTAGTATAAAATACACCTCACGTATCAAAATCTGTGTAAGAAAGATTGGATTATTTTCAAACCTTAAGAAAAAGATCCAAAATTAAATTGTAATGTGAATGAATCCACCAAACATTAATCTAACACATGACATGGTTGGTAAGAATCAATGTGAATATTTTCAATATAAGTGTCATTTCAGTTTAAAAATCATCTTTTATATTCAATAATGAGAAAAAAGAGTTCCTATTGTTTTCCTCCATTAAGAAAATGATACATAATATATTTCTAGCATTTAGGATTCAACAACAGATCAATCCAAGACATGATTAAAAGATAATATAACTAATATATATAGTAATTAAGAATATAAATTTTCATATGTGGATTATATAATATAAGATTCAAAATTTTTATAATTTTTTATTTAATTTCAATAAAGTAAACATTAGTTTTATTTTAAGGGTATAATTTTATACAGCAGTTTATCATTAAAAAGAATCTTATAGTTTTGATTTTTGTATGGGTTGCAATATTTTTGGTTAATTGTAAATAGAATGTTATTGTAAATATTTTTTTATGTAAATTTTGATTTCTAATGAGAGATAAATGTATTTTTTTATTCTAATATTCATTACTATATATATATATATATTTTACATATTATTGTTGGGTTTGATTTTATAGGGTTACATAATGGTTGTAGCTGTGTAGTGGCCAAAATGTTCTTTATCATCACATGATAAAGCACTAGAAAGTGTCCCATTTTCAGTGCTTCTTTTATCCTTGATAAAGTATCTATTTGTTAGTGCTTCATCTATCACCGATCAAGGGTCTCTTTCTCAACACTTCATCCAGTGTTGGTAAATGGTCTCTTTTTCTGTGATTTATGTAGCATTGATAAAGGGAATCAATATAAGATATTTATCTATCTCTAATAAAGACATCATTTATATGAACTAGATTACATGATGATAAATATTCTCTTTTTTAATGCTTCCAAAAATGTTGATAAATGTAACCAATATCAATTATTCCATAATGAACTCTTGATGTTTGGGGAATTTTTATAGCACTTATATTTTCAGTACTTTAAAGTTGGAAAAAAGATCATTTTTAGCACTATTAAAATTGAATTTTATAGTAGTGTAGGGAGACCATATTCAGAATTGGTAAGGAATTTATTGATATCAATCAAGTAAGGTTGATATTCAGTGTTAATGAAAAAGAATTTCTTTTCAACATAGTAATGTCTTATAGGAAATGTATCAAGTCATTTGATTTTCAATACAACATTCTTACTAATAATAAAGATGAATATATGTCAAATTTTGATGACTGAGAGACCTTTCTTTATAATGAAAATAATTACAGTTGTTAAAAGAATGTGAATTACACTAAATATCTCATGAGGGATGTCATCCCACCATTCACACCATCTGTTGTTAAGTACCATTCCCAAAGGGGTGTGTACTTCATTTATAAATACATATGAATGGAATCATGTATATCTCTAAAAAAAGAACTTATGACTGTTGTAAAACCAAGGATGGACTAGTTTATAGTTTAGTAAGGTTTATTACTGATTTAGATGGTTTAGAGTTGTTCCTCTAGAATTTTTAACTTATTAAATTCATTTCATGTAAATAGATTACACAACATGAAAAATTCATGTCCAACAAAATTAGGTCCCATGTAATAAATTTCATCTATTAAATACAAAATTTGAAAATCATGACATGTATTTTAAATCCAAGAGTTATGGTTCTTGGCCAGAACCCCCTGACTCTTACACACGCGTGCAACCCATGCTTTATAGCCTACTTCCCCCTTCATTTTACCTTCGACCTTACTCCCCCCTCTTCTACCCTACATATTCAATCATTCTCCAAAATTTATATTTCCACATAGCATTCTTCCTTACCATAATCGACATCACAAAAACAATAAAATATGTAGTATAATGTGAAAACCCTCCTCTACCCTTACATCCAACATTGGATCCCTAGCCACTGCTACCATATCCCACCCCTTCAACTTCTCTATCCGATTCTACCTCCCCTTCGACCTATATCTATTTTGTGACCACTTCCAAACAATCCCTGTGCACTTCCCCACACCCATACTTTTACCCATTCCTTCATTTTTTAGCCCCCTGAATAACATTTTTGGATGATCTATCTCTAGTCCAAGCCGATGCAAACGCAAAAAACATTGGACTTGTCCAGGATTTAGAATAGTCATCTGCACCAGGAGATCCTTAATCATATAGGATGGATAAAACTCTCCATCAACGATGATGTATTTGAGGATATGTACCCAGGGATCTTCCTCATGTTCTTGTGTAGGTAGAGATTGATTGGAGACATGTCACCTTCAGACTTTGTGGAAATCCTAGGGATCTCACAGTGGGATATTTTCGCATCAGATATGGTATCTACACGAAGGATTCAGTCACATCCCCCTGCTTACACATCCATGAAACTATGGAAGAGAAAGGGGGATGCATCCAGGGGTTTGGAATTTATTCCATAGGACCTCAAAACCATCCATGACCCTAATAAAGAGAAGGTAACCAAGATGGGGTAATCCACCTTCATTTTTCTCCACTAGGACTTCAGACATTCATTGCTAATCTGAGGCTATACAAACTACAACATCTTCCAAATCTATGGGCTCAACCTTACTTATTAAATGGGTTGCTCTATCCCTAACATGACCTTACATTATATAGTTTACTACATAACCAAGGCATGGTGGGACAGAGGTACTCCCATGGGGAGCTATTACATTACTCAAATAGAATTTCATATCAATATCATCATTACTGCATAGCCTCTAACCTCTAATTTCATGATGGTGTCGATTGACCTCTTCATGCCCTATAAGATAGTGCTCTTTAGGAAGATCAATGAGAGATATTAGTGGAACCCAGAGTACATAAATGATTCATCCATGGCTCCAGATTAGCCTACCCCAACCCCTACCGCTTCTACGATCTTCCTTTCCCTACCGATCCATCATCCCTTATATTTACATCTACCCCTTCTACCAATCCCGCTACATCTTGACCTCTCACCACCACCTTAGCACCACCCTACCACATCTACACCCCACCACCCTTCCCATATGATGTTTGGTTTATTATGCAGCATATTCTAGAGAACTGGTGAATTATTTTCCACCACCTCTATATATAATTCACTGATCCATCTCAGTTCCAACTAACTACCCACTACCATTATCTACAGCTTTTCACCCACCACAACCTATTGTCATAGATCCCACATCATCCTCCATTACACATCCTCCACCCTCCCCAACTGACCCAACTACCAAAATAAAAAAAACCAACTATAGTGTTAGATACAATCTCCCCGGTATCCAAGGATGATAAAAATAGGGTCAGGATGACTCAATAAACCACTTTTTAGTAGAGGATTACTAATGAGAATAACGACGAAACTGTCTACACTACTTAATTATGTCAATATAACTATCTTTTATTGCATTCTATTTTTGGGTGTATATTTTTGTATTTACATTATATTCCATGTTCAATGTTGAATCATTTATCATTTATATATGGATTCAATATAGGTTTGAATTTATTGAATATCTTTCTAATTTTCATTTTTACTTTTATGTTACTTTAGCCTTATCTAGATCTAATGCATATACTATGTTAATTTATGAGTCTTCCAAGTCCCCATATCACATCCCACATGAGATTTATTAGTACCTAGAATATTTACAGAGGCATGATGAGGATATGCAGCTCTTTATCCACACTTACCCGGATCCAAACTTACAAGGATGATCCCCCACATTTTTCAAGGATTTTACTACTTTTACTTGAGTATTATAGGATACCCATTCATGTGGTGGTTAACCCCACCAAGAGACCCTATGGGATCAGTTATAGAACTGAATATTATTATAGTAGGTATAAGACCTATGATTTGTTGGACAACATTGTCTAATTATTTTGTACATCCATCTAGCATAAAACATCATAGTTAGTGTTTTATTGAAGAAAATCTATTTTTTGTCTTATATTTTCATTTTTTGATTAATACCATTTTTTTTATTTTCTATAATTTTTAATTTTTAGTCATCCCAAACATCATTGTAAACCATTCAAGTATTTATCTGAGATGTTTTATCATAACCTTGACTATTTGAACCTTCACATTTTTCTTATTAAATATTAATTAATTCTTATGTACTAATGTTTTTTATAGAACATGTTTTTGGGTTTTCAAAATTTCTATAGGTATTATAATTTCCCATCACCATCCAATAATTTTACTCATGGTATAACTTTCACTAAAATTAGATCTAAATTCCCTATTTTAAATTCATAATTATCATTTAAATATTTTCCTACTTCTATGGATCCCCCTCCCTTATTTCATTACATAAAAGTGAGGAAAATGTTTCATTTTAAGTGTGAGGGAGTATTTATTTTGAATTAATGTATGTAAAATTATATTTTTTCTTGTTTTCATTAGTCTTGGAGAAATTTTATATTTAATGAATTCTTTAAGAAGAAATATCAATGCACTCATTTATGAAAAAGAAAATGTTTGGTTGGAAATTAATGAAATCCATTTTTATTCCTATTAAGAATTTTGATCGTGATTCCAGATCTGAGTGTTTAATTTTAATTATAGATCTATGAAATTTATTATAATTGAATTATTACTAGTTACAATTCCCTAAGTAATTGCATGTTATTTTATGTACTCCCATTTATGAGAGTGTTCTTGACCTACATTTTAATATTTTTTTGGGCATATTTGTTGAGAGAAAATTAGGATATGTAAACCTATCTGAATATGAATTTGTATTTTATTGGGGCCATGATTGCAAAAATACAGTGTTAAAATGAATGAGGTCACCTTTTTTATCTAGTTACCCTGAGACCCACTACTACATCTGTCCATCTTTATCCTGTAATATCTATGTATAACATTGTTAGGATGGTTCCATTTCAATAGTTGTATGCCTTCCTACCCTACTATTATTATTATGAATGACTTGTTTTCGAATAGGTTTGAGTGATTTTCATCTCTAACATACACTAAATGTCTATTTCTAAGGACATGTATGTTAGTATGTTTACTATATTTATATTAAGTGGTTATGATTATTTTGGGAATTTTTTATTCATAAATTATTCCTTCAAAAGAAAATAATACACATATATACATATAAATTGGTTGTGTATTAGGAAGGTTTAAAATAACCATTAGAAGACCAATGAATATTATGATGGTTCACATGTGGTTAGGTGATGAATTTGAGACTTGAACAAGACATAATATCTAAAGAAACAATAAAATTGAAAACTGAATGGAACATGGGAATTTCTTTATACTTTTTCCAAATAAGCATGGACCTTGTTTTGGTTGTTTATTGCACATAATGTTTTCTTCAAGGTGTAGTGACTTCATTGAACTATTAGTTATTATCATACATTATTATATAGATATTAAAATCCCCTTTTAACTATATTTTTATCATCAAATCACCTTTTTCCATCCTTAGTGACATTCAAACGTTATTTCGTAATCCCTCAATATTAATTTTATATTTTTATTTACAAAGTATAGAAGTTAGAAAGAATTAATAAAATAAATTTTGGAATATGTATTAAAATTATGGGGATAAATAAAGTTTTATTTTACCATGAATAATGTGTGAACATTTTTAATTTCAGGTAAATTTCAATATGCATATAGCTTTTAAGCAACAATAATGAAATTTTAATTAAAATAATAAAGAGTTTGAATAAATAATATAATAATGAGGGATGACAAATTTTCACAACATGGTTGATTTTGGAGGAAAAGTTGTTTCCTTTTCTTTCCCATTTTCATTGTAGTTTATTTTTTTTCATTATTTTATTGTTTTATGAATTTCTTTGTTATCGATTTAAATTTAAAGAGTAATTTATTTTTGGTTATTTTTTTTATGTTATGATTTCAATACTAATTGATTTTAAATACAAATATTCCACTTTTTTCTTCATTATATCATCAATCAATTTTGTTTTCAATTGAGTTTAAATGATTTCAATTGCGTATTTAATTAATTTAAGTCACTTATTTGTAATGTCAATCATTTTGGGATATGTTTCCATACTTTTTTTAATTATGTCATGTAAGGGTAAACATCTAAGGGTTATGGGCTAAGCTTAATGGTGGATTTGTGACTAATTAATATATTAAACAAAATATGGAAACCCAATAACTAGTAATTAGGTTAAAAAATGGTCAATCTCATTATTTTTCTACTAACTTGATTATCAGAGGTGAAATCCAAGGAAACTGATATAATAAAACTTGACAAGGATATGACCAATAGAATGTAATTATTTCTTCATATAATTTAATCATCCTAAACTTATGTTATTAACTATATCTATACCAATGAGTAGATTCTATCTTTGGAAGATCAAATTGGTTAGAGCAAGACTACTTAGTGACTTTATTACCCTATTTATCCTAATCTATAGGTCTATCTAAATAAATATTTAAGAAAATATTTTTTCAAGACACTAAATTAAGACAATATTCCTTACATTAATTTGATTGATAACCCAAATCTAAGAATTTAAAGAAAATCCAATCTTAAGAGTTATCGTGAGGACTCCTTCAAAAAGGTTCTAACTACTAGTTTCTCACCGACAAGATGTCATTGTGGGTTTGACCCAACAATTCCACTTTGCTATGATTTTTTAGCCAAGCTTATTTTTAGAAATATAAGTTATAATAAGAAAAATTCATGTATGTAATCAACAATGTTGTGTGTTCTGGTCAAGGAATGAGATAAACAAGTGACCACTTTTCACCTAATTACACACCATCCCTACGATACTCAAGCCTAATTATCTTATTTATAATTATAATTCCACTAGATTCCATTGAATCCATATTTTCTACCTCGTGATATTTTCTTCTATAAGATCTTTTCTAAGCTCATCTATGTATATTAGTTAAATATGAGTTAATCCTTTTTATGAATCTTGGATGTCAACCCATACCAGAAACAACCCCATCTAAAATCCCATTTCCACCCATTATCAAAGAAAATTTATTAATATCTCTTAATAAAGAAACAAAATAGATAATAGACATATTACCTACATCAAATTCATAATCTCCTCGAATTTATTCCTCATCATAACCTACATGTAGAGATACTCAATGAATAGTGTGTTGAAGGCATGCCATGCTAATCCTTTAGTTCCCATCCCCTAGACCATGATATCTCACTAATATGGAACTATTAACATATGTATCTAAAATTTCATCTTTAATTTCTTTTAAATGGTTATCTAAATGCTTGTTGACTCTATTCATACCAAACAGTTACTCCACTTCATCAAAAGGCCTGATATCATCCCAAATGATTACAGGATGATACACTTGAAAATAAAAAATCACATCAGATACAACAATGTACTATATATATAGTATTCCGTTCAGTTTTGTAAATCAATTTATATTTATTATCAATAATATTTTTTTTCTATTAGAGTCTCATGATCTCTAATCGAAGAAACATGTTCAGTCTCCCCAACATATACTCTTCATCACACCATTCTTTCTATACTTCCTTCCATAATATTTTTTTGGTATGCTTCTTTAGTTACATTAATAAAAAATTATTTATTCTTCAAAGTTCATTCAACATATTATTTTGGAATGTATGAACACTATGAATCAATTTCATAAAATGTTCATAAACAAATTAGTTAAACTAGACTAATCACATTGCAATACTAAATTCATTCATTAATTCTAGATAATTTATCCATTAATATTATCTTATTTAGGGAAAAAATTTATATTTAATTAAAAATTCTATTATTTTTAAAAAATATAATTTATTAATCCAAACCACATACACACTCACATATATCTTGTTCTTATGTTCCAAAAATAATAATGAATGACCAATTATTCCACCTCAACTAGATTGAGTGTATTAGCATAAAAAAATATTTATATTTATATATAATAAAATTTCATTCAACCATTGTAAAATATAATTCTCATATGGCTCTAATACCTATATATATACACATATATTCAATATGATTCCACCACTCTTAATCTCAAATATAGTTATTTTTCAAATATTTCGGCCTCAGAAAAGAGAGAAAATTTGATAACCTTTGATAACATTATATAAGTGATTATTATAATGTAAATCGAGTGAATACTATTCAAATGAGTAAATATTAAGATAATTTTGATAGAGAAAGTTATTAGTAGACACTTGAAGGAATTACAAGTGGGTGAGAGTTTGATAATGAAGACATGGGGAAAGTGTGGCATTTAATGTCTGTGAAATATTATATTGATATACCCCTATAATTCTATTTAAAAAAGGATAATATCAAAGAATATATAAAATATAAGATCTTGAAAATATATTTTATTTTTTTAATAACTAAGAGTGATTCATTTTATAAATCCATATTATTTTTGGGTATATAGTTGATGGCGAAAGTGTAAAGAATCTCTTATTCAATGAGATAAATATATTTATAGAATAATTATCACACTAATCTAAATATAGAGAATATTATATACAAGGGGATTTTTTGGAAGTGTTGATAATAAATAATTTATAATAATAAGGTAAAATTATGGTTATTATTTGAAAATAGTATCATATATGAGAAATTGATGGCATGGAAGATAGTATGACATACATGGGGGGTTATTGTTACAACTATAAGGATATGAATTAGAATATGATATTTATTTTAAGAAAAAAATTCTATGTTTGATAAACAATGTAACCCAATATGGTTTAATATAATTTCATAGAGAAAATAAAATGATATAGTCATAGAGTAGCTAGTATGTGATAATTCATTAGTGATATAATAATGCATGGATAAATACGTACATGGTTACCTATATATAGTTACCATACATGGTTAATAATAGACAAGATTCACATATATAATATTTATTTTGGAGCATGGGGATGTTCATAGATATAATAGGAGAAGAAGCATAGGAGTCACGACATTGACTCCATAGTGTATTTAATAATGATAATGTGAAATTGGATATGTTAGGAAATTCTATGTAATATTTGATGAGATGGGAATTGTCTAAATATAATTATATTTATAAATAATTAATGGATTTTTAACGACGTAAAATATGTCTATTATTTAATATAATTGTAGTATAAGAAATATGTTAATTCTTGTTAGGATTTAATGAAATGAATAAATTGATTTGGGTGAATGAAGAAACATCATGATATAACATATCAAGTCACAACATGATTACTTCATAGAGTAAATTTGTCTTATGAATGATTAAATTTTAGACCATGACATTACATTAACATGTTTTTTATGGAATAAATAGTTAGAATATTATGATAAATACCTTGTGGAATGTTGGTGTATCTCTTTATTTTTTGATTAATTAGATGACGTGGTAATACATATATTGCATTATAACTAATGTCGATGAATATATAAATATATTCTAAGAAAACAAGTTTCACCATAAATCCGAATACTATTCTAAAAAATAGGGAACAATGACATATTTATGTTTTTATAGATTAATTAATTGTGTCTTGATGAATATTTTCCTATCAAAACATATTTAATATTGTGAATATCTATAAGTAATAACCCCATGATTCATAGAGAATAAAAAGGATCAAATTTTGTTATTTTTAGAGAAATCTGATGTTTAAATAAGATTGAGGCTATAATGGAGTCTTTCATGATATAATCCAATGAAAGCTGAGATATTGCGGATTTTAAAGAGGAACATCACTATGTTCAATATTTAATGAAACAATATTTTCTTGATGATTCATTTAGAACTGAAAAGGATGATGATGTGGAAAAAAGTTGAGGCTATTTACCTGACATGGGCGGATAAATTTTAGCACACTAAAACATTATGGATATATATATTGATATAGAAACTTGATATGGAAAAGAAATAATTATTTCAAATGAATAATTGGTTAGAAGATATATATTTTTAAAAAATACTACAACAGTTATAGAAATAATGAATAATAAGAACAAAACTGCCCCATCTAATTTTAATAGAGGATGAATAGAAGATATCCAATAAATGAGTTCCATTGACTGTATATGGTCATTAGAGGAGGATTATAACGTTAACATAGTTCAATTGACTATATTTGGGTAGCTAAAACCGATTTATTTCATAGAGAATAATTTTAGGGAAATATAATATTTCATATGAAGGTATTACAACTACTAATATGATAATGTGTAGTTTATTAATAAAACTATATCACTAATAAGTCATATATATATTTATTTTTATAGGAGTGTTTTAGTGAAGTGAATTTCAATGTCACATAAAATATTAGATTAAGGGTGCAAAGTGAATTAGTTGTCTATATTAACTATAAGGGGCCTAAAAGTTTATAAGTTAAATAATTACTCAAATTATTAAACAAAAAATAATTTAATATGAGTGATATTATTTTTGGAATTTAGATATCCCTAAATATTATAAAGTTATAGATACTTGGTATAGAGTTACCACAAAAAAATTTATATCCATTAAAAAAATGAGTATTAGTGGATTTTGGTACACTTACACTTCACCATGCATATAATTCTTGGAAATATTCTAGTGGAGGTAGACAATAAAAAATCAATGTTTTTATTTATTTTTTTGAAATTAATGTGTTATTTTAGTTTATATTCATACATATTTTTTTGAAATTATATGAGAGTGAAATTGAGGGAGAGAAATGAATTTAATGAGCTTCTTCCAATGATATAAAAATATATGTTGAAGTGTGAGGGTTAAATTTAGAAGAAAATGTTATAAATTTTAGATAACAATGATTCACACCCCCTATTTGGGTGGATAAAGACATATATCATAATAAGGCAATCCAAATATGTGGTACTAGGGAATATACGTTCTAATTTTTATTTTTATTTTATACATCAATTTTCTCTTCTATAAAATCAATGAAGAAGCCCTTGATTTTTAATGATTCTATATTTTATTACTATAAATAAGAGATAAATTATTATTTATTGGAATATGATAATTATGTTTTGTAATTTATATATTATAAATATGATTCAATAATGTATAGTGATAGATTTTTTAATAAAAATGGAGAAATGGTCTTTCTTAAAAGAATAAACATTTTGGTACTATAGAAGACCATATATTATGCTATTGAATTATATATATATATATATATATATATATTACATTGGAATAATTTTACAAGAACATATTGAGAAAATGGATATTGTAGAGTTGTAATGAAAATATTATTGAAAATGTAGTGGTTATGAGTTATTTATACACAACGATTCATAGAAATAATTTTGTAGAAAACTAAACAAATTTGGAGTAAGATGAAAAAATCCCAAATAGTAATATTTCTCTTATTAAGAAAATTTTTAATTGATATATTAAAAAATATTTTGTTAATGATGTTATGTATGTTTACTGAAAACTCAAAGCTACATATTTCATGATGGATATTATATAACCTCATTTTTTTTGTACCTGACACATTATTTGTGTATATTAAGAATATAATGTAATTGGGTTATGTTTTTGGAGGTTCAGAGGATATTTTTAATGTCTTGTATCCTTTTTAGAGGTTCACAATTTTAGAATTGTTAGTAGGAACCATGCAACACCTCTAAGAAACCATTATTTAGAAATATTGGGAACTAGGTAGGTGCATGTTTAGGGGAACAATTTATCCAAACTATAGAGATTCTTAGGGGAAAACATGTTAGGATGGAAAAGGGGAATTTCAATGTCGAAAAATATTTTTCAAAACTATTTGAGAAAACAATTTGATGAGTTTCTGAAAGCAGTGTCTTGTTCATGGTTATCACATGATTTTCCTAATCGTGCATCCTAACCATGTACAATGAAAAATTATATATGAAAATTGTAGATTTTACACATGTTACCTACTTAATCCCTCATTTCCATAAAAAATTCAAAACATGAATTCATCTCCCCCTTAAGGATTTGGATTCAAATACATTTGATCAGGGAGTTATTCCTTGGAAAATATAAGTGTGTTGTAGGGTTATATTCATCAGTAACACTACAAAAAATGACGTCTACTAACATAAAATTAGTAACAGACAATATATATGTTAGTAAAAATAAACAATTACAATAGATGTTATGTTTTATCAATATTAAATTCAAGTACCAAAATTTATTTTTACCAACAGATATATGTGTTGTTTGTAATTTTTTAATACCAAAATATATTTTACCAACAATTAAATTTATTTCTTTATCATAAAAATACCAGCAGTTGATTTATCAAAAAATGGATCTATTATTATTACTTATCATTAACAGTAGTTTTTTCCCAACAGATACTTTTTTGCTAGTATATTTTGGTGACAGGAAAATCATTTAATAATAATTTTTTTACTACTATCAGTGATATTAAAAAAAAATTGATAAAAATTTGAAATATTTTTTAAAAAATAATTCAGGATATTTTATATTCAGTATAAAATTACAATTAAATTTTAAATATATCATATTTGAGGTTAAATATTATATGCGTTAGATTTTTAATACTATTCATATAAAATTTTAGAAAACATAAAATAATGTTCATCATTATGATTTAATAATCAATTCAAAAATAAAAAAATTAAATAAATAAATAATATTAAATAAATAAATAAATAATTAATCATATTCCTCAGCATCCCCACTTTCTCACCACCGCTCCCCCTCTTCTCCGATTGACTCCATTTCTTCATCCCTCGCCACCCACACATGAATCTCCACCCGGGTCACACTTCTGTTTCATCACCATCGAGTGCAACCGCACCCTCACCCACACCCTCGATTATTTTTCATTGCTCACACCCCTTGTCAACATTCGATTTAGTTCTTTCTATTCCAGGTATAAAGGCGAGGAGCTGGGAGAAAATTATACACAACCCCATTTCTCATTCAATCGGTCGATGTTTGGGCCTCTTATCAGGAATGAAATTCTTCTCTTTAGGTTTTAAGCACCTAAAATGTGGGGTATCTAGTGTTTAAATTGAATTTCAGTTAGGGTTTCAGGGCGATTTCGATGAAAAAATCATTATTGTATGTAAAATCTATGTGAATACTCACTGGATAATATCATTGCAAAATCTGTGTGTGCAATATTTCTCTCTATGTGCAAAATGTGTGGAGGAAACAGGAGTCTCACAACCCAATCACTATACACTCTAAATTAATGTTCTTGCACATATTTATTAACATGATTATCATTGTGTGTAAACATAAGTGTAACCTCAGTGTGTTTTTTCAGTGTATAACTTCATTTTTTAATCTGTGGGTTTAGTATTTATCTGTCTGTGTAAACTTAGTGTGTAAACTCAATGTGTAATATGGGTGTGCAATCTGTGTACGTAATATGTGTATCTATGTACAATCTATGTATGTAAAATTATTGTGTAATATGTGTCTATAAACTCAGTGTGTAATTCGTGTCTATAATCTCTATTGTGGGGTTGTGAAGTCTGTCAAAATTTTAGGTGCCTACTTCAGATATTCAAGATGACTGGGTTGGACAACAAGATGGGTCCCAAATTGGGGATTTGAAATCGGAGATGCTCACTGTTGGGAACATTCGGTTCGATGTTGGGACCGTTGAGATCTAAAATACACTTGATTGCTGAAGATGGGTTTGTATCATGGTAGCTGCTTGTGTAGAGATCCATCATTCTAATATTAGGCATAGAGTTCATTTGTTCGATCAAGGATGAATGCAGCACTGATTCAATTGGAACTGTTCTTTCATTAAAGTAGAGGTTTGATTTGGTGTAGTTAGTTAAATTATACTACATTGATAGTGATTATTAGTAGAACTAGCATAATGTTATTCGATCTATTTTCCGGTATTGGATTTCTTTGGTTTGTAGCTTAAGTTTGTTCATTTTTGTTAAGCTATTGAGTTGTTCGGGTGGTTCGAGTCTAGCCTAAGGACATTAACTCGATCCAAGGAGCAAGTTCATGCTGACAATGAGCCATTTGTGCTGTGAAGATTGAGCTAATTATGGGTTCCACCAGTACTGATGGAATATCGTGATATGGTTGTTTGGATTTTTTACTTTTTGCTCGAGTTATCTTCTATCTTGAATTGAAGTGTACATATCATATAATGGGAACACATGACGATGGGTGAACAAGAAACACTGGCCAAGAATGTAATGGGAGCTCTCTTATAGGTGTTTGATTAATTTCTTTAGTGATGTTACTGGGGGCTGAGACATGTGATAATGGATATTAAATAGTACATATCACATGAAAATTGGTGTTCCCTAACTAAGAGAGAATATATAATATGGGGTTTTTGTGAGTTGGCAGCAATAAATTTATACATGGAAATTTTTTTAGGTTTTGTTTGGGAGTGTTTGAAAACATGTTTAATAATTAATAAAGGATTATTGGATGTAGGAAGTCAGAGTTCAAGAGTAATTTAAGAGGCAATGAATGCATCAGGTGATGGGACATTCTGCATTCCTAACCAACAATTCAATACTACTGCAAAGTAAGATCAAGATTTTGAACATCCAAGAAAGAGTTAAGAGGAGAACTCGATGGATCTAGTGCTACACATTGAGTGTATTTTCTTCTTCTTCCTTATTTCTTTTTATATTTTCTGGTGCTTTCTTCTATTTCTATAATGCCAACTGAAATTGATTATTAATTTCAGAATGGTAGTAGTTTGAAATCATGAAGGGGATTCTTGTAATCTCAATGTGTAATATCATTATGTAATCTATGTCTAAAATATTTCTCTTTGCGTGCGAATTGTGTGTAGGAATCCCATGTCTAACGGCCCAATCACTATCCAATCTAAATTTATGTTCTTGCATCTATTTACTAACATAATTATCATTTACAACTAATAATTAGGCATTACATTTCATTGATTTTTTGTTATCCTTTTAGGAACGTTATTCATCCTGTAATGTTGGTTAAATATTTTTGTAGGAAACCCAAGTCTCACATGGTATTTTCAATGAACCCTTATAGTAATACTAGCACCATAGCTTTTATTTGAAGACTCGGTCTTAGTGCATTGATGTTTTTTCTTATACAAGATTGCTAGTTCACGTTGTCTAGGACACAGGATGAAGGCATTCTCAAGGAAGCAGAATAGGTTATCATCCTATCATATGATTGATGAAATATTGAAGGGGGTTCACTATGTTGATGTTACACTGACTGGAGACCACAGGATTGTGTCGATGGAATTATCGGAAACTCTTAGTTCTGTAACAGTACTGTTGATTTCTGGAACATGGGTTTGAGATACTATTGACCAGAGTTTGTGGCTGGTTTATTCTAAAGATCAATAGGATTATGAGTTTATTTCTCATATTTTTAGTTCCTAGTGGCTGAAGTGAATTATAAGTGGTTTAATAAGGTTAAAAGATGAAAGTTTCTCTCTTCAACATATTTCATTAAATGGGAATCAAACAGGAAAAGTGGAGAGCTAAACTAAAGAAGGTAATGAATTTATTATAAGCTAACTAAACAAACCACATGGTGCTATCACGTTGAAAATTGAAACATAAATGAAAGGTAAATTCTATCATGTGTTGTCATTTTATGTTTAGATAATCTGCTTGTTAAGATAATATTCATTTTAATTTTTATCATGTGTTGTTAATTTTTTATGTTGTCATGGGTTGTTTTTTGTTGTTGTGGTTACTGGTTCTTCTGGTTTTTTTGTATTGTTGTTGTCACTGGTTTTTTTATTTCATGTGTTATAGATGTTTTTTGCATTCACTGGTTATATCTTCTTATTGTGGTTACTTGTTATATCTTCTTTTAGTTTTTTATATCATGCATTATTATTTTTATATCATGTATTTAGATGAAAACTATTTGTTAAGCCTAATGTTTGGGTGCTCAACATGCTGCTATGATGGTGCCTCTCTAAGGTGGAGGGAGCTCAGGTTATGTGCAGCTTCAAACATAGATGGGTGTTCCACCACAAAGGGATAGTGTTGTTGTGCATTTTTAGATCCAAAGCAGCATATGATATATTCAGTGAAGTGCGTAGGATTCCAAATCTAGTTTCTTTTATGGTTGGTTCACATCGGGTGGATCACAGAGCCCCATGTCAGGTCCACTACGAGCTTATTCATTACTACTGCTACTCAGTGGGCATTTTGAGATTTTTTTTCTGTGGACTGGTGAAAACATTAGAGACTAGTAGGGTATATTTTGTAGACTGTCATTGGTTTGTGTAAGATTCATGTTTCATGTCAAGCCATCTTATTTTTTCCACTTTTTTATTTCTAGGAACATTTTTATTGCTATTACGGTAGTGTGCTCATACTGCCATTGTTCACTCATTAAAGATCGAGCATGTATACCAATTTCTTTTTCCATGTCTTCTTCAAAGTGTTTATGTGTTATTAATTTTCTTGAACCAAACACAACCGTATTTAAAATCATTTGGAGAGGTGGAGTGATTCTTATTTTTTTGTTATAGATTTTTCCTGTTGGACCTGATGTCGGATATGGACTGAATGTTGTGGCGGGAGTAGGCCATGGTTAATGAAAATATCGGCCCTTACCATATTCATATGATTTCAATAGAAATTATGAAAAATGATCACTATGTAAATAATTGGTTTATACCTCAATTTATTTATATTTTAATTTGAATTCATGCAGATATTTTGGCCTGATTTGATCTGGAGGTGGATCGCTGGTCCCGAGGCATGGATGAGTTGTAGTTGTTCGCTGGTATTTGGTGTGTCATGGTTGGCCTGCTGTTGGTTTTTGATCACTGAGATGGATGGGGTGCTGCTAGTTGTTGGTTCTTGCTAGTACTTGGTGTGACATGGATGAGATTTTGGCATTGATGAGCTCACTGATCCTTGTGTCATGGATGCACTTCTAGCATGTGGGAGGGGGGTGTGGGTTGTGGGATATATCATGTTTGGGTTTTGATTTTCATTGATTCATTTTTTATTAAATTTCATTATTAATATAATTAAATTTTTTGTAATTTTGAACATGTGTGAAAATGTTCCTCTAATAATTTTAAAATAGTTTCATATATGATAAATCAATAAATATAATATTAAAATTTATTATAAATAAAAATTTATCATTTTTCATAAAATTTTATTTTTAAACAAATATAATATGTTGATAATATTTCTACCAAGAAAAAAATTTGACATTAAGAACTGTTTCTAAACATTTAATCCAACATATATGTTATCTGTTGGTATTATTATAATTGTAACATAATGATTTTATCTATCTCAAAAATATTTAGCGATAGAGTTTTTACCAATAGTTTAGTGAGAGGGACATATATGTTGGTAAAATGTTTTACTAACAGATATGATCCTGTTGGAAAAAGTGAAATATTTTGTAGTGTAAGTTCTTTTTGTTCATCATTTTCATTATGTCTATTACTATTTAGGATCTTATAATAAAATATATAATCTCTTATTGATAGATACATGTTGTGTGATGTAAACAATGATGACAAATGATTGTTTTGATTGAATGGAACAACATACATGGTTGTTTCTAGGAGTTTCAAGCCTTGTTTTTGAAGTTGTTGCACATTTATTCATTTTTTCAAATGTTTGACAGATAGGTGGCATCACTCTTGACCCCTCTTGATTAGAACATGATGTATGAGTTTCAAATTGATTGAATGTCATGATATTTTTGTAAAACCCTTATGCGATTTGACAGAATCATATTTTGGGATGTTTTCATGGAAATTATGGATGTTTTTTAGTGGAAAGTATTTTTGGTTCCTGATTTTAAATTGGTTGTATTAAAATTAATGTTCATTTTTTATATATTTAAATTATTTATAAAATAATTCAACAAATTAAATGTTTTATTAAGATGGGTTTACATGGGTTTTTCTCATATATAGATGGTGTGAGTTTCTTTACATTAGATGTTACCCTAGGGAAGGGATGTGTTCCACGAGGTATATTTGTTTTGGTAAACATATAGTGATTTTGTAGGTTGATGATAAAACACTCATGAGTATGTAACTATCATATATAAATTCATGTGTATTTTTTTGGTTGTGTTGAATTGGTATAACAAAATGGGATTTGAGAAATGCTTTTAAAGGTTTATTGGATTTATTTGCATGGAATCTATTTTGGTTTAGAAAACTATTTTATGCTATGATATAAACTACTTTTAATTATTTTTAAACTATTTTATATAAATTTAGAAACATGTTCTATCATTTTTGTAACACCCCAAGCTTTCACGATACACTTCTCTTTCAATAATGCAACAGCTTGCATTGTACCCAAGTTCGAGATTCTAACAAGTTGCGACCAATCAAAGTAGATGTTTTGAATAGTAATACCCAATTATTTAAATTATATAAATTTTTTATTTCAAAATGTACTTCATTTTTGTATTCAGAATATCGAAATTATCCAAAGTTGGATTTTTTGTAATTTTCTGAGAACTTCCAATTTTTTATGAATAGTGAAAAATACTTAAAAACAAATTTTTTAATCAAAATATTTTTTAGTGATAAATTATACTATTGAGTGGTTTTAAAATATAATTAGAATATATTTTTACTATTTTATCCAATGGTGGTCATTATAATTAATTTCACATTGAAATTTGATATAATCAATTGTCAATCTTTTGATATATATTGTTTCTTAAAAACACGCTATTTGTTGTGACAACGGGAATTAATTATAAAATTAATTAATTCAACTTAAATGATTGTAATTTTGTAAAATAGACATAATTTTTTTAATTCAGAATATCAATTATAGCGTAGGGTGAAATTTTGGCATTGTTTTGAAAAACTTCAATTTTTGATGAATAGTGAAACCACTAAGTGGTATTTAAAAAACTGATTATTCGTTTAAATGAAACATTACCAATTCTGTGATTTGATTTTCAAAAATCCTACAAGAATGGTTGTAATTTGGAAGTAAAATTTGGTTCAATGGGATTAAAATAATTTTTTGGTGATTAGTAACTTTTAAGTTTAATTAATAGCGATTAAAGGTAATTAGTGAAATTTAAGGTAAATATAATGTTATAATAATAGGAAATGACCATGAAACTTTTTCTACCCCTATTGGATGAGTCATGGACGACCAAGAAAAATTATGGGTCAACTTGGGGACCACATGGAGCCACTTTTGTAGGGAAAGGACATTAAAAACTTTTTATTTAATGTTAAAATAAAAATGTCACAAACATGAGTTGTTTTACTAAAAAAAATTTTAAATGGGGTTATAAAAGTCTTATTTTTGACTATAAATATTCATTAGAAAGATAAAAACATTTTATAAATCATGATATTTGTTTTATAATTTTTAGACATTAGATAAATTAAATTATTTATGACACCATGATGATGCATCGATTACCTCATTAATTAACGATTTAAAAAAAATAAAAAGATAATGTAAAATCTAAGAAATACACTTTCCAAAAGCCTATTAGATGAGTATATTTCGAACCCTTATCACCTTATCCTCAAAATATATATGTGTTGTTACTTTAGAATCCGAAAAAGCATATCATAATAATGTAACATTTCAATCTTCCCAAGAGTGCCCCTCCTCTCCTCTTATAAAAGGCCCACACCTCTACCACCTTATTCACACTTTCAACGCATTTTGGCTCGGAAAACCTCTACCCAAATACTCTCCCAACTTCCCTCCATTACTCCTAGAAGCCTCAATTTGGGCAGAATTCTTCCCAAGGAAGCCTTTGTCTCAAATCAAAAGAGTTACCCAATTTTAAGGTAATGTCTTCTCTTGTGTTCTTTTATATTATTTTTCTTCTCCAACCCCCTAAACTCTTTTTATTAATTTCTTTTGTAACAAAACCAGTATCCTCAATATACTATGATGTTGTTATAAGAAGGATTCGATCTACACTTACAGACACCTACATCTAATGGTTAAAGAACATACTGTTTCTTTGGATGGAGAATTTTTTCCTCACGAAATGATGATTATCCAACACTCATATAACACCTCTAATGGTGGCCATTTTGATGAAACTATTTTCATATATTATATAAATATTATGTTTATGTTTTCCTTATGCTTCTTTATTTCTCATTTATGTCACACATTATGATTTCCATTATGGGTAAACACGATAATTTCATTTTAGGAAGTGCGGACTACCGCCCCCTCAAAGTGATTTGAATCATTAATGCCATATGAGGGATGTATAAAGGATAGAGTAAATAATATTGTATATGATATTATACTAGAATTATAATACACTTTTATATCATTATGATTTCATTCCCTTAAATACGAAATAGAAATGAAAGTAGCATTCATGCGTACATACGGATAACCGTCTCCATGAACGGTGCATTTCATTTCTTATCTCTAAATGTTACGTAATATTATAAATGCATGTATATACTAGATATATATGATATATATTATATCCACATCATGAATATAATTGGGGATATAATGGATGTTTTTCCACATGAACAACTTGTAATTATAATATGTTTATTTTTGACTCAAGTACCAAAGATCAACAAAACGACCGTTATTAACTTAAATAATTACATAATGTTCATAACATGGTAATAAGTGATATAAAAGGAATAATCATCTTGAAAAAGGTTCTTAATCAAGTAGAAATGAACTCTAGTTTATTATTCAGGAGGTTAAAGAACGTTCAAGTCAAGTCAGACACGAGGTAAGGGAATTTCTTAACCCAATTTCTATTCTTTGGGTTAATCTCCTACTTTCAAATTATGTCATGATATTATTATATCCTATATTGTATTTGTAATTTAATTATGTTTACATATAGTGAATACACCTAATATATCTATTTTATTTAAAAAAAATGATCTTTATAAGGTACTTTGTCTCAATCTCCATTCATTGAGGCATATTTGGTTTTATACACAAATTTCTTTTATAGAGTGTATAAACCCCTTTGATTTTTACGTTTATTCAAAAGGAATCTTTTTGCACGAAGTGTTTTACAAAATGACAAAAAGGAATTTTTTTCTTGTCGTATGTATGCAGCGACAATGACTTCTCCGCCACCGTAACCATTATTTGAGTTTCGGCTTCCTCTACAAGCCATAACTTTTTTTTAAATGAAAAATAAATACCAAGTTTTAATTTTCTTTTATTTTGGTATTGAAAATGGTTTTGATAAGGTTTTTATTATATCAATGTGTTGTATTGATATCTTGTGATTGAAACGTGGAAATGTTATGTTTCCATTATGCACGTTCTATATGATACTATTATGTTATGGTTTATGATATGTTTAAACCTGTTCATATGAGGAATGCATTGGACTTAATAAGTTATGGGTGGAGCCCGCTATAGCTCCTCGATGCATCGGCCGGTCTCATGAGACAAACTAGTGTCTTGGCACAAGGCCTTGAAAAAATATTATATCTAGTCTTGGCACGAGGCTTTGGCTACGTGATTATGATAGTCTGGCATTATGCATTTCATCATTATGAAAGTGGTTATTGATATTGCATGTGATTATTCGACCAGTAGAATATCCTTGTGAATAAGTAAATGGCATTATCTCATTTTACTTTTGCCATATTATGTTGAGGATCATGTTTAAAAGGCTTTTGTTTTAGTTATACATTGACTTATATGTTTATGTTTATTTATGAAAGCTTCCGCTATATTTTTATCCTTACTGAGCATCTGAGCTCACCCCTTTCAATGATTAAATTTTTCCAGGATGTGAAGAAGTATTTTAGGAATGACCTGTAGGGATAGTCTGAAGGGGATATGAGTGTGGAAAATGGATACTATGTTATTGTAGTTTTTCACATTATGATGTAATGTAACATTTATGAATGTATCTAGTGTTTTCAAGGCTACTAAACTAATCGGCCTTTCAAGACTTGATCTTTTGTGATCATGCCAATGTTACGAAGTAATGCACCGACTCTGGGTAGCTAGGGTCGGGGTGTTATAGTTGGTATCAGAGGCAGTTTTGTTCTAACCTTGGATGCTAGATTTAGATAAAATCTGATTAGAGCACATAGCCCGAAGATAGACTTTGAGGATTAGTATAGAAGAACTTCTTAGAATTTTGGTATTATAGAGATCTTGTGAGTTTTCCGAGCAATACGTCCCTGTCTGGATACGAGCAGGTAGAGGTGGCTCTGGCACAGATGTACCTAGGGGTAAAACCTGAAAACACCGCTTTGAGCTAGACTAGAACGGGAACTGGTGCATGAAAACGAGCCCTGCTACACTCTTGGTTACGACACTCCCGAGGGATATGCTTAGGATAATTCTCGTTTTCTTTACAAACCACTATGAAGGGTTGTGAATATATACTTCCTCAAAGAAAACATTTTTATGATTATGGATTATATCCATAAATAGTTCAATTTATGTTATGTATTTTATAAGTATGGAATTGTGTATTTTGATTTATAAACTAATCTAGTTTATGCCATTGTTTAGAAATGGCACCTAGTGGAAGGAATGGAAACCGTTTCAATGCTCACACTCCGTGTAGGGATTGCCCTCCTGCTCAAGATAATTATTATGGAGCTGGAGATACAACTGGTGCTGATCAACTTATTACCATACTGGTACAACTCACTCAGGTTATTAATAATAACCTTACTCGTATGGAGCACCGTGATCCGCAACGTGGAGGATCAATGTTAGACCACTTCATGAGGAAACAACCGACAACATTTAATGGGGGTACAAATCCATTAGTAGCTGAGAAATGGATAAACTCCTTCGAGAAAATACTCCACGCCTTGGGGAGTAGCGAAAGAGATATGGTTATCATGGTAGTTTACCGCCTCACTGGAGATGCCGATCAATGGTGGTCATGGATTCAAAATAAAAAGGAAGATGATGAAGTATCAAATATGGAATGGAAGGAGTTCAAAGAGATTTTATTAGAAAAGTACTTTCCACATGACCATCGAGCAGATATGGAAAGACAATTTCTGAGTCTGAGGCAGAAGGAGGACGAGAATGTCACAAAGTCTGAGGTGAACTTTACAAGGTTAGTGAGGCATGGTACAGATTATATACGTAACCCAAGAAGTGAGATTGATCATTTCTTTGATGGGTTAAAACCATTTCTCCATCGAGCTTTAGTATCAAAATCCTTCCATCGTACGAAGATATTGTCTCATGTGCTATCAAGACAGAAAAGGAATTATCTAAGTCTTATGACAACAAAGTAAAGCAAGAGAAGAAGAGAATGGTGGAACAAGATACGGATAAAGGGAAAAAGGGATAGAAGGATTTTCTATTATGTGATAATTGTGTGAAGAATCACCCTGGTTCTTGCCTAAAAGGAATGAGAGTTTGTTATAAATGTGGAAATAAAGGTCACCAGGCTAGTGATTGCAAGGGAAAGAAAGAGGCTATTAATGTTGAATGCTACAATTGTAGGGAAATGGGGTATTATGCAAATGAATGTCCTAAGCGTCAGGGAAACATTCCTCAGAAAAGGCCAAGGGATCAAGGCCAATCTTATGCTGTGACTACAGTTGAAGCGGAATAATTAATGTATGGGTGTTTTGGACTCATGGATTATATTCTGATTATTATAATAATGTGATATATATATAAGGACTGTACTGAAGTACTTGTTGTTATAATTAAGGTTTTAATATGATGAAGGAAATCATATTTTTAGTATGTTATAATAAGATAAACTTTACTTTGTTTAGGGAATCTAATGTTATAATTGATTTTGGAATTTAAGGACCCTTTAGAGAAAGTCTGGACGAAGGTATTTTGGATAACTATAAAGGTTGGAATGAATTATGTTGATCTTTGGTTAGTGTTGTTTAAAGTTAAAACATTTCAGAATATTATTTTTGGAATATTATAATACTATAGTTTTAGGAAAAGGACAACCTGTAGGGTGGGGCATAACCCGTCGCATCGGACAAAGCTGGAGGAATCGAACCCACAACCATAGTGCGACAGGGCTTTATTACCTACCACTAGCCTACAGAATGTCCCTGGTTATTAAAAAATAGTTTTCCTAATCTAAATGGTATGTGGTAATATTTAGAACCTTATACAATTAGGATAAATAGAATATTTTTGAGTTCTGTTACCATTTGGTGTGGAAGATGGCTTTGTGGAAAAAATTTATTAAGGAATGAAAGTCTACACGACAAGTAAGTATATACCATTACGTTCTTAGAAAATATCTCAAATAAATTCCTCAACATTATAAAAGGTAAATTAAAACAAAAACTTTGTCGGTTATCTTTTCCAACTGGGGATTCAATGACCGTTTAACCAATCACATGTTTGTGATTTTCTTATTGTTAAATTTCTACTAATCCTGTTTTCTACAGCTCTCCATCAGACCTTGCTGGTTTGTTTTTCTTCCATATCCATATTTTCATAGAATCCTAGTATGGGCTATCTCGGGTGACCTTTGTACTTCTCTTTCTTTCTTTTAATGTTATATTCTTATTAACCCTATTTCCGATGTGGGTTTTCCACAAAGGTATTTTATATTTTCAACCTTTTATTGTCGAAGAACATTTTCAAATTGCGAGGACGCAATTTATTGAAGGAGGAGAGAATGTAACACCCCAAGCTTTCATGATAATCTTCTCATTCAATAATGCAATAGCTTGCATTGTACCCAAGTTCGAGATTCTAACACGTCGCGACCAATCAAAATAGTAGTTATGAATAGTAATACCAAAATTTTGAAATTATATAAATTTTATATTTCAAAATTGACTTCATTTTTGTATTCAGAATATTGAAATTATCCAAAGTTGAATTTTTTGTAATTTTCTGAGAACTTCCAATTTTTTATGAATAGTGGAAAATATTTAAAAGAAACTTTTTTAATCAAAATATTTTATAGTGATAAATTATACTATTGATTGGTTTTAATGTATATTTTTAATATATTTTTACTATTTTATCCATTGGTGGTCATTAGAATTAATTTGACTTTGAAATTGGACATAAACAATTGTCAATCTTTTGATATATATTGTTTCTTAAAAACATGCTATTTGTTGTGATAGCGGGAATTAATTATAAATTTAATTAATGCAACTTATATGTTTTTATTTTTGTAAAATAGACATCATTTTTTTAATTCGGAATATCAATTATAGCTTCGGGTGAAATTTTGGCATTGTTCGGAAAAACTTTAATTTTTGATGAATAGTGAAACCACTAAGTGGTAGTCAAAAAACTGATTATTTGTTTAAATGAAACATTACCACTTATATGATTTGATTTTCAAAAATCCAACATACATGGTTGTAATTTGAAATTAAAATGTGGTTCAATGGTTTTAAAATAATTTTTTTGTTGAATAGTAACTTTTAAGTTTAATTAATTGCGATTAAAGGTAATTAGTGAAATTTAAGGTAAATATAATGTTATAATAATAAGAAATGACCTTGACACTTGTCCTACCCATATTGGATGAGTCATGGCCGACCAAGAAAACTATGGGTCAACTTGGGGACCCCATGGAGCCACTTTGGTAGGGAAATGACATTAAAAACTTTTTATTTATTGTTAAAATAAAAATGTCACAAACATGAGTTGTTTTACTAAACCAATTTTTAAATGGGGTTATAAAAGTCTAATTTTTTACTATAAATATTATTTAGAAATCTAAAAATATTTCATAAATCATGATGGTTTTTTTATAATTTTTAGACATTAGATAAATTAAATTATTTTTGACACCATGATGATGCATCGATTACCTCATTAATTAACGATTTAAATAAAATGAAAAGATAATGTAAAATCTAAGACTTAAACTTGTCAAAAGCCTATTGGATGAGTATATTTAGAACCCTTATCACCTTATCCTAGATATATATATATGTGGGACCTTTATAATCCGAAAAAGCATTTCATAATAATGTAACATTTCAATCTTCCCAAGAGTGCCCCTCCTCTCCTCTTATAAAAGGCCCCCACCTCTACCACATTATTCACACTTTCATAGACTTTTGTCTCAGCCAAAATCTTCCCAAATACTCTCCCAACTTCCCTCCCTTACTCCTAGAAGCCTCACTTTGGGCAGAATTCTTCCCAAGGAATCCTTTGGCTCAAATCAAAAGAGTTACCCGATTTTAAGGTAATGTCTTCTCTTGTGTTCTTTTATTTTATTTTTCTTATCCAACCCCCTAAACTCTTTTTATTCATTTATTTTGTAACAAAACCAGTATCCTCAATATACTATAATGTTTTTATATGAATTATTCGAGCTACACTTACACACACCTACATCTAATGGTTAAAGAACATACTGTTTCTGTGGATGGAGAATTTCTGCCTCATGAAATGATGATTGTTCAAAAATCATATAACACCTGTAATGGTGGACATTTTGATGAAACTATTTTCATATATGATATTTATATTATGTTTATGGTTTCCTTATGCTTCTGTATTTCTCATTTATATCATACTTTATGATTTCCATTACGGGTAAACGCGATAATTTTATTTTAGGGAGTCCATACTACTGCCCCTCAAAGTGATTTGAATGGTTAATGCCATATGTGGGATGTATAAAAGATGGAGTAATTGATATTATATATGATATTATACTGGAATTATAATACACTTTTATATCATTATTATTTCATTCCATTAAATACGAAATATGAATGAAAGTAGCGTTCATGCGTACGTACGGATTACCGTCTCCATGACCGGTGCATTTCATTTCTTACCTCAAAATGTTACGTAATATTATAAATGAATGTATATACTGGATATATATGATATATATGATATCCACATCATGAATATTATTTTGGATATGATGGATGTTTCTCCACATGAACAACTTGTAATTATAAGATGTTTATTTTTGACTCAAGTACCAAAGATCGACAAGATGACCGTTATTAACTTAAATAATTCCATAATATTCATAACATGGTAATAAGTGATATAAAAGTAATAATGAACTTTAAAAAGGTTCTTAATCAAGTAGAAATTAACTCTAGTTTATTATTCAGGAGGTTAAAGAACGTTCAAGTCATGTCAGACACGAGGTAAGGGAACTTCTTAACCCAATTTCTATTATTTGGGTTAACCTCCTACATTCAAATTATGTCATGATATTATTATATCCTATCTTGTATTTGTAATTTCATTATGTTTACTTATAGTTAATACACATAATATATCTATTTTATTTAAAAAAATGATCTTTGTAAGGTACTTTGTCTCAATCTCCATTCATTGAGGCATATTTTGTTTTATACACAAATTTCATTTATACGGTGTATAAACCCCTTTGATTTTAATGTTTATTCAAAAGGAATCTTTTTATATGAAGAGTTTTACTAAATGAAAAAAAGGAAAGTTTTTCTTGTCGTACGTATGCGGCGGCAATGACTACTCCGCCACTGTAACCATTATTTGAGTTTCGGCTTCCTCTACAAACCATAACTTTTTTTAAATGAAAAATAAATACGAAGTTTTAATTTTCTTTTATTTTGGTATTAAAAATGGTTTTGATAAGGTTTTTATTATATCAATGTGTTGTATTGATATCTTGTTATTGAAACATGTAAATGTTATGTTTCCTTTATGCATGTTTTATGTGATGCGATTATGTTATGGTTTATGATCTGTTTAAACCTGTTCATATGAGCAATGCATTGTACTTAATACGTGACGGGTGGAGCCCACTATAGCTCCTCGATGCATCGGAAGGTCTCATGAGACAAACTAGTGTCTTGGCAGAAGGCCTTGACAAAATCTTATTTGTAGTCTTGGCATGAGGCCTTCGCTACGTGGTTATGATAGTCTGGAATTATGCATTCCATAATTATGAAAGTGGTTATTGATATTGCATGTGATTATTAGACCATTAGAATATCCATTTGAATAAGTAAATGGAATTATCTAATTTTACTTTTTCCATATTATGTTGATGATCAAGTTTAAAAGGCTTTTGTTTTAGTTATACATTGCCTTAAATGTTTATGTTTATTTATGAAAGCTTCCGCTCTATTGTTATCCTTACTGAGCATCTGAGCTCACCCCTTTCAATGTTTTAATTTTTTCAGGATGTGAAGAAGTATTTTAGGAATGACCTGCAGGGATAGTCTGAAGGGGATATGAGTGTGGAAAATGGATACTATGTTATTGTAGTTTTTCACTTTATGATGTAATGTAACATTTATGAATGTATCTGGTGTTTCCAAGGCTACTAAACTAATCGTTCTTTTGAGACTTGATCTTTTGTGATCATACCAATGTTACGAAGTAATGCACCGACTCTGAGTAGCTGGGGTCGTGGAATTACAATTTGTCTATGATTTCATAAGTCATTGATGAAATCCTATTGACTTTTATTCTCATTCCTAGATTGGGATCATTGGTGTGTTTACATGTGTTACATTTTTAGATATAGGTAAATAAAAGGTATATATATTATGTAGTGATTCTTCTAGATACTGTAGTCTAGGATTGTGGATTTGGTGTGTGGATTAGATTGTGATTTGGTGATTTAAGTCTTCAATGTCTCTAAGTCACATCGATCTTGGTTTCTACAATGTAATATGATAATTTCTTGTTTTATTTTTTGTTTGGTTATACATTGAGTATTATTTACTTTTACTCGTGTATCATATAGTGGTTTTGATTGGAACAATATTATTTTGGTTGTTTTATATTTTAATTTTAAATAATCCCACAAATTTTTTTCAATATCTTTAAATTTATTCCTAGATTTGGTGTCTCAGAGATGTCACCAATGCCCAGTAACACCCCTGCCTCTTCCCAAGCCAATAAATGAGGGGTGATATGTTATAAAACTTATTATCCTGTTCAATTATGGACATAGGATTAGTTTCAGTATATCTATAGGGATGGTAGTAAGAAGTATGATTTTCGGAATATGGAATGTATAAAACATAAGGGAGTAGCTATCCTATTTATGTTGAACTACAAGATACATGGGATTTTGAATATATTTGTGTTTTGAGACACTTTTAGAAGTTGTAACATCATTTCCATGGGATTAGCTGATTTTAAGAGAATGATAATCATTGATAGTAATTCCTTCAAACATGGAGTTTATAATTAATTTGAGTAATTATTTATGATTTGTTAAAAATAGGTTTATTTTTTTATGGTGTTGAAAATATATTCAAACTTGAGATTCTAAAAAGGAATTGTATTGGTATATTGAAGATGATTTTATCTTCAAAATCCTGATGTAAATTTAAAAAATGGTATGAATGCAAGAAATTTCGAATTTTGGAAAGCCTTATTTTGTTATTTATGATGTGGTGAATTTGAGATTTCCATGATTTTAGCTTTTATAGATTAAGACTAAATGGAATTTTCATTTATTTATAATGAATGAAAATAGGTAGGGGGTTGAGGAACTAACCAGAAGAGGATACTAATACTTTGGTTACACCTGATCCATAGGTCTACAAGTATTCGGTTCAAAGTATTGTTTATGATTTTCATGCATTGGATAGAGGGAATAGAATGAAAGAACCCTGGATAGTTAATCATTCATTTTAGTTCCAATAGAATAATCCATCCATCTTTTAGGGTGATTCAAAACTAGAAAAAGAAGATGTTTGACTAAATAGGATGAATTGAATCTTCAATTTTTTTGACACAATAAATGAAATGAAGGTGATTTTATCAACTTACATACAAGATGATCATGCATTCCAATAGTGGGTTTTAACAACTCATGTTAAATTAGACCAAGGAATAACATTAGACAATTTAAATGGACTGTTAAACAAAAAATAAATATACTCATTCTTTTTGGATTAATGAAAAATATTATTTAGTTTGAAGTAGAATAATATTATAGTGACATAGTACATAGAAAAATTCCATAATTTATTCTCATTCCCCATAAAAGTTTCTATAAATACATTCATGAAGGCATAAAATATTAAATTGTGGTTGAGGTAATATATTTTATCAATGATTTTTATACGTTTTATATATGATTATATAGATATGATCAATAGAGATATGGTGGTAGAAAGGGATATCTCAGGAATCCTAGTTAGAGGAAGCATGTTTGTACCTATGGGAATTGGTGGGAAATCTAATGCTAAGAACATGAATAAGAGGGACACCTATATCAAAGGTTGTGGTCTGAATTAGAATCAAATAGAGATATTAGATAATCTTCCTTGTAAATCGATAAGTAATCTAGGATTTTTTAGTATGTTCCTTTTGATTATATAAATAGAAATTGTATAGATACAGCTAGCGCATGTCATAGTTGAAATTATATTTTACATATTCACTATTATTATCGTAGTGCACCATGTTCAGGTACTAGGGACATATATCATTCTTCCCATACATCCTATTATTTTATGGGATGAGTGATGAACAATAACTCATGATAAATGAACTATGAAATCCATGATGATTATGAGAACTTCATTACTCTTTAACCAGTGTGACCTTAAAATAAAAATAAAGACAAAAGTATAGTGAGTAAGAAATTACATAGAGATGAGAAAAAGACTATGGATGATAAATTTGGAACATTTATTGATATTGGAATTATTCTGTTTAATTATACCATTAAATGAATTTTTTTTGTCAGCATACCTATTCATTTATTGATTCTCATAATGCAAATATTCTAGGTTAGCATGTTGAGAGGATGCCTTTTTTTTACTTCCAACTCATTTTGGACAAAGATAATGTTAATACTTTCTGTGAAAATAATGTTTTATAACTTAAAATAGGTCTAGATTAAATTTTCACTTTTATGTACTTTAGATGTATTCCTATTAATAAATCCTAAGTATGGATTGGTTGAAAATGTTCATATCTCACATCGACCAAAATACCTAGAGGGTTAGTTTTACAACTAATGATGGGGTCAAGAATAAATTTAGAGTAGATTATGATTTTATGAAAAGTGGTCCAGGATTTATGGAACTATCTTATACTAGTTGGTATCTTTGACCTTAGAATTAGTTGAGGAGACTAGTAATTGTGGTTTCCCAAAAAAATATCTATTTACTTTTGTTATCCCTAATGATTTATTTGTGTTTCAACAAATAACATAAGAAAAGATTACGATTGATATCTTTCTAGGGAGAATTACCATCTCACATAAATCTTATGGGATGGTACCAACATAATTAAAGTAGTTTAAATTCATTTGTAAGAGTTGCAAAAAAAGTGTGTTCATTCATTATATAATGCCACTATGTCCAACATATGTTCTTTTTGTAAAAAAACTGGATGGAACACTTAAGATTTGTGTAGATTATGATATTCTTAACCAATTTATGATAAATAATTGATGTCCTCTACCATGAATTCAAGAATTTTTTGATCAATTGAAGGGATATAGGTGGTTCTCTAAAATTTAATTACTTTTAGGATATCACCAAGTATTGTTTTAAAAGGAGGATATTATAATGACGACTTTCTAAATTAAATATGGCCATTATTTTTATGTGTTTATGACTTTTGGTCTAATGAATTCATCAGGTGTATTCATAGATTTTCTGAATAATATATTTAATAGGTTTTAGGATTATTTTATGGTTGTGTTTGTGGATTAAATACTTGTGTATTCAAGGAAAAAACATGTAGGTGAAGCACACTTGGTTATAGTGTTCTGTATATTGTGATGTCATTTTATGTAATAAAAACATTCAAATTGTTATTTTTTTAATACAAGAGGTCTGTTTCCTTGGAAATGTTATCTCTAAATAATTTGTTTCTATAGAACCAAAAATATTGAGGCCATGATATCTTACAAACCACTAAGTAATATATTTTATATGCACAATTTACTTTTACTAGATGGCGATTACTGGCATTTATTTCAACAATTTTCATGGATAGCTTCACCAAAGACAGATTTTACAATGATAAATTTTCTATTTCAATGGAATGATGATATTTATAAATCTTTTCAAGAGAATAAATTTCACCTTACATAAATATAGATAATGATTTTTCCATAAATTGGACAAGGTTATGTGGTTTATAGTGATGCATTAGGATATTGATTGGGGTGTGTTCTCATGAAGGCAGATCACATTACCTCTTCTGGATCTTTGAAATTATAGTTTCATGGGAAGAACTACCCAAATAATGATTTGGAATTAGTATATATATTCCATGATTTGAATAAACGAAATCATTTATTATCTGGTGTGAAATTTATGATGTTTATAGATCATAAGATCTTAAAACACATTTTATCACCAAGTTATTTGAATATATGATACTAAAATATGGATGTATTATCTTCAAATGTTATAAATTGACTTAATGTATAAAATTTGAAAATGGAACTATGTGGTGGATGCATTAATCTAGAATTTTTAGATATAGTTCCTGAAAGAGGCTTTAGATAAATGAAAACTAAGGTCAGTGATAACCCACATGAACTTGGAATAGAAACACAATATTGCCATTTTATTTTTTATTTCATTTGATCCTGAAGTTTTTGAGAATGATAAAGTGGCCGAAGAATCTAAGTCCAAATATGTTTCTTTGAGTTCAAAACTCAATGGCAGTAAGAACATTTGGAGATATAATCTAGATATAGGATCATTATTATGGGTTTGATATTAGATAGTCTCACTTATGGAATTTTTGGAAAAACTCATTCACGCTTATCACCATTTGAGATGATATATTCATCCAAGAATAAAAAATATGTATAGGAAAATAAAATAACAAATTTTTTATGTTTGAATGAAATGTAAAGTGACTGAGTCTATTATGATATTCCTCACCGGTCGGTATGTTAAGGAAAAGCACCAATGATCTGCCAATACGATACTGTCATTACCAATTTTCATTTAGAATTGGGTGGAGATATCTAAGTATTTTATAATAGATCGTTCAAGGATGGTTCAGAAACATGATTCCATATGGGTGATAGTGGATAATATTATAGTGTTGTAAAATTTTATCACTATTCACGAATCCAATATACTTGATAGCATGTCCAAAATATATATCTTAGAGGTGTTAAAATAGAATGGTGTATCAGTTTGGATAACTCCAAAATGATATCTAAGGTATAAGTCTAATTTTTATAAATCCAGAAAACATGGACTTTGGGATTAGTTTAATTTTAGCATGTCCTATCATCCTTGAATGGATGTAAAATTCAAAAGGAATATAAAAATGTTGTAATATATTCTTAAGGATTGTGCAATGTATTCTAGTGGATTATGGTCATAGAACATACAATTTGTCCATTTATCATATAAAATAAGTTACCAAGGATCATTACATATAGATATTTTTGATACATTGTATGGGTGTCCTTTTTTTCTCTACATTGTTGGGTGTAAATATGTATGACTTTACAAATTAGACAAATCCCTATGCGAGAAACTATGGATAAGATTCATTTAATCAAGAAGAGAATAAGGATGCCTTAGAGTCATTTGGAATAGTATATAGATCATCATCAAAAAACATTTCCATTTGAGGTGATTGATAATGTGTTATTGAGAATCTCTCTAAGGCTTTGGAATCATCCTTCTTGGACATAGGGAAAGTTATCTCCTCATTACATAGGCCCATTTGAGATGCTTGAATGGATTGGGGAGGTGGCATATCAGTTGGATTTTCTACCAAAGTTTAGTTTAGTACATAATTTTTTTCATGTATCTAAATTGAAGAAGTATATACTATATCCCTATGTAATTCTATGGGATCAAGTCTACCTATTTTCAAATTCTACATTGGTTCACATGAGTATATGAACTATTGGTAGAAAATAGAATGTCTTACTGGGGAAAATAATTATTCTAGAGTGGATTTTATGGAAACATGGTAATATTGAGGAATAAATGTTGGATCATGAGAAGAAAATAAAGGATAAATAACAAAATCTATTTTAGGATAATGGCGGTTTTTAACTTCCTAGGATAGAAAAAAAAATGGTGCGGAGATTGTATGACTCCTAGTTTCAGGTACATGACCGTTTATTTATTTATACTAAATATACTATGAAATTGAATTTAGTTTTTGGAGTTTCATAGGATCATTTTCATATTTATTGTATTTTCTAGAGATTTATGACTTGTTAATGATTAGTAGAGAATATGAAATGCCTCTTTAAAATAATGATTTTAAAATAATGGGAACAATGTAAGCACACAGTCAAGCACACTATTTTCCCAAACCATTCTGCTGCCCAAGAAAACCTAGGAAAGGATGGTCATATGGGATAACATGGTTGGATCATTGTTTGTATAACCATGTGTTCGAACAGTGTGAGGTGTTTTTGTAGAAAGTTTATCATCCATGGTTTTCCTAACCATTTTTCATAACCATATTCTATAAAAAATTAGATTTGAATATTTTGGATTTGACTCGGTTCTACTCCTTAATCATGCATTTTTATACTAGCAGGTCATGACTAGAATTCATCATACACCCAAGGGTATAAAAATAATTACTGTCAATCATGGTGGGATTCCGAGGTGAATCTATGTTCTTTGGAGGCTCAGATTCCTTAGTAATTGCATTATCTTTATCCTTTTACATAGATATCTTCATGTTACCTATCTTGTAATCATAGATCTAATCCTGTAGGGATAGATCAATTTTATTTTGTGTATATCATGATGAGATATGCTAGTTTTTGTGGAATTAAATAATATCTAATGACATTTATAAGAGTGTCTATCGAGGTTTCTATTGTTTTTTTGTCGCTCATCATTTTATCCAATGTTTGAGAGGTAGGTGGATTCACTCTCAACTCATTTTAATAACAACATAACGGATCGGTTTTAAATATAATGAATTTATTGAAATTTTTGTTAAACTCTCGTGTGATGTGAGGTAATTAACTCTTGGGGTGTTTTCTTGTAAATTGAGAAAATTGGATTATTCAGTGGAATTTGAATTTTGTTCATGATTCTAAAATTATATTTTTAAATTTAAAGGTTAGTTCTAATGCATGTAAAACATTCTTACAATTTTCATTCAATAAAAAAAAAAATTTGAAAATTTTTATGGGTTTTGGAATTCATGGTTGACTTGAGTTCATTTACATCATACATAACCCTATGAATGGGGAGTGTTCGATTATGTAACCTGGTATTAGTTATATTTTGAATACTTAGGTTATTTATTAGAAACTTATCATGAGTATGGAACTATCACATGGGAATTAACATTTGGTTATTTAGATGTGTAGAATGGGTATGCAAAAATAGGATTTGTTAAATTGTTAAATGTATTATTTGATTGCTTTCCATGGAAACTATCATGGTTTGTAAAATTATTTTATGAATTGATATAATGTACATTAACTTATTTTTAAACTATTTTATATAAATTTGATAACATGTTTTATCCTAGTTTCATGTCTTGGGAAGTTATTTTGGAAGTTATATTGAGTTTTATAGTCAACCCTTTCTTTGGAAATTTGATTCATTAGAAGATGTTATATTTCAAGAGATGGGTAAAAAAAGGAATCCTAGTTCCTTAGTGAAGCATCTTGAAATGTTGATAATGGAAAGTGTTTCTGGATACTGGATCATATTGGGAGTTACTAATTGATATATTATAGGCCATCTAGATTTTTTATCCTAGTTTCCGCATGATACTCTGATATAGTTTGGTTATACTCTGAGTTTTATTTTCATGTAATCATGCATACTATAGTGGTTTGTTTGGGTATTTTATTAGTTTGTTGGTTTTACATTTCAATGAAAAAATGACAACCAAATTTTAATGAATTCCATGGAATTTATTCCCAGCATTTGGTGTCTTAGGGATATAACAAAAGGCAAGTAACACCCTCTGCCTTTATCCAATCTAATATGTGTGGGGAAGTATATAAAAGATATAGAATGAACGTATGATTCTATAAAAGAATATGTAACTTCATATAGTCTTCAATTTTACAGGTTTTAATAAAATTATATAGACGAGGTTGAATATTTTCTTGAGAATGGTAAAAATAAGAGGTTATTCATGGAGTGTATTAATTGTTCATAGTGGAGCAAATTATGAAGAATATATCGCTATAGAAGGAATTTTTTTCAATGAAAAATTCCATTACATGAACAAATCTTATGATTAAAGGAAACTATGATTTACTCAATTATGTGGAACATGCGTAAGGGGATTAAATGAACAAAATGTAAAATCATAAATCCACATGATTCCAATCAAAATATTACTTGATGAGATGATGAAATATAATAAAGAAGCATGTTTTCAAATAGAGAAAAAGGAAACCGAATTTAAGGAGATAGATGTGAAGATTAATGAAAAGTATGTAATGGAAAATCATTAAATTTCCATAAGGATATTCATTCATTTGAAGCTTCAATAGGTGGAGAAAAAAATTTAAAAATATAGTATCAGTGAGAAAACAAAGAATCTTTTTATTAATCTAAAATTAATATACCTAATGAAAATAATAATTGAATTGATATTACTATAGAGTTCTCGAACACACAATGGATGTATGTCATAAATCCAAGTATTTCAAAGATTGAGAGAAAATATTTTTCAACATCACAATAGATATTTTAATAAAATAACTATGAATTTAATATTTAATTATTTATTTATATTAGAAATGTACATGATGAACGATATTGAGTCAATAATGGATGTCAAAGCATAAAGAAATGAAACATTCCTATAATGAAATTTAATAATTATCATATTATATTATATTATATTATGTAATAAAATTAGATTTACTATGTTTTGGGAATGTGATGATGTAATGTAACAGAGGGATGGAATGTAACAAAGGATTCCTAGTGAACCAATTTTTTCTTACTCAAAGTATCCCAAATGGATATAATGAAATAATATAGATACAATATAAAACATTCCCACATTTAAGAGTGTATGACATATTGAAAAAATATTTTCAATGGATAAAAAAACTAAGGTTGTTCTAATGGATATTAAAGATGATTAACATAAATAATTCATATGTGACTTCAAAAATTATAGCACATGTATAGAGGATAAAGGTAGTGGAATGACACTCAATTAAAAGAGGAAGTATGACAATGGATACAATGTTGAAAAGTCAATGACAGAAGAAATTAAAATTTTGATAATTCCTTAAATGTAGATATGTGTCTAAAAATAAGATAGATTAGTCAAAATAAAATTTCAAGAATAATGTTTTTACATGTTTTGTTACTCAATGAAGAACCACAATTATTAGTTTGATGAATTCTATAGGGGATGGTTTGGTTCATTATGGACATCCACATTCAATATTTGATGACGATTGGGATGTTACCCTATATAGATATAGTTAATAACAATAACTATTATTAGGCTGATTCATGTTTAAGGGAAATATATGATCAAATGTGTGAGTCCAGTAAAAGGATATGAGTATAATACATGTTTGTTAATGAAAAATGTTGTGTTATGTTAATTTTGTTTGTTATCAATGTATAACATAAAAAATTGAATTGCGACATAATTGGATATAAAATTAAATAAGTTTCAAATCCAAATATTGAATAATCTGGTGGTATAAATTAAAATATGGTGGTAAATATTTTTTATGAGGAAAATTATGTAGTTTTAGTATACATGGAATGATTAAATGTAGAAATATTCATAGATATGTTTTTTAATGATCAAGTAAAGTAGTATCATCAGTATGTTTTTAGGATACATAAAACTATTTAAAGGATATTTTAATGATGAATATTTTTATTAAAATTGGTTCTAGAGAAAATGTAATTTTGGTGGTATTTTTTAATGATTAAAATATTGAATATCATTATATATAAGGTGAAGAATCATTATTTATATGTGAAAAAATAGTTTTAGTATGTTTTATTATAGTTTAATATAAATATTTTTATTAATTTTTATAAAATATGATATCAATCACACAAATTTTGATTTTTTTGTTTTTAATAATGAATTTTATTGAAGTTTGATTGATGTAAATTGAAAATAATAAAAGATGTTAAATATAAAGTTTATTGTTTGTATATAAAAATTTAATTTTTGTAAGAAAAATATAGTCATCAACTTAAATTTTTATTCAACATCATAATGATTTGAGTAAGTAGGATGAAGGGATTTATTGGTGATTTTTATGAGGTGTAATGTTCACTCAAAAACATAAGGATTTGAAATGATATATAGGTGGAAGAGGGCTTTTATACGAAATAATGTTTTCAATTTTTATAATGATGTTGTTAAATACATAATGAATACACATCTAACTCTGTCAAACATGAAGATATTGATATACTCAGTTGATAAAGATTAAATTATAGTAGTTGCTAATAGAACTTTAGTTAAAACAAAGTGTTAGTAATCAAAGTTTAAGAATATATTTAAATGTAAGACAAAGCCTAATGGTTTGAAAGATAAAAAAAAGTAATTAGAATATTTAGACATAAGGAATGATTAAAAGAATATAAGGATGTTTGCACTCTATTTTTTGGTATTATTGGGAAAACATTGATATTAATTGATTTTATTAAATCATTGAAGTTGTTTTCAAAAAAATATTTATTTAAGGTTAATATCAAGTTCATTTAGGGTACTAAAATTTGTGGAGATGTGTGGGGGTTGATATTATTGGGTTATGATCCCTATAAACCTCTCATTTAGATGGGGGGGGGGGTACAGAAAAAAAAATAAGGGAAGATTTGTTAATGGTAATATTTATATTTTATTAATAAGTTAGCTAGAAGTATTCCATAAATTAATATCATTAGGAAGAAATTAAAAAAGGGGAGGGAATAACTTATTATTAGTGATGCATTTATTGGTAAGTTATCATTAATAAAACACAAAGGTTTATAATATTGTTATTAAGATGATATTTTTTGTATTTTTCAAAAATAAATTTTTTCAACAAATTGAGATAATCATGGAGTGTATTGAAAATAAGTGTTAAACACAATGGATGTGTATTTTAAAAAACAGAATGATATATATAGGCGATATTTTTATAAAAAACAAGTGGTTTTGTTTTTTTAAGATAGATTATATTTGTTTAACCAAATGAAATAGAAATCCAAAAATTATCCAAAAGGTTATATATTTGATGGACATGGATGAAAGATAATGTTATAACCATGAATTTGGTGGTATGTGAGAAGTTATCAGAGATATATAAATTCATGGATAAAGATGTTGATGGTTACCTATATTTATAAGCCATAAATGGTGAAGGGTTCCTGGAAATAGCATATTTTATAATAGTATTGAAACATTGGGATAATCATGGAAAACTCTAGTGATAGTAATGAACAATACTACTTTTAATGATGTTCCCATTTAAATTTATGCTTGTACCATACTTGGTAATATAGTAAATATAAAATATATGAACTATATAATTAAATAATCAAGAATTTATTATATTAATTCAAACACTACTATAATAGAGTAAATAAAGAAATAATAATTGAAATTTCTATGATGGGATAAAAATCAAAAAATAAGATAACTTTAACATAATACATTTTTCTCCACGATCACCCAAAATGATCAGACTCTTGTATAAAACTTTATAAATGATATTGAATAGTTTCAATGAAATATTCATTTTGAAGGTAAAAATATTTATAAATCTAGAGAATTATTATATATGAATAAATAACTAATAAAAAATGAGGAATTTGTAGAAGGTAAGGAAACCATATGAGCATTAAAAATCCGACTATTGGAATATTAATCAAACTATTAGAATTGTAATATGACCATTAAGAATAGTAAAATGGTTGCAAGAGTTGTTTCCTCTCCTATGTAATTGTAAAAATATATTTACTTATCCTATAAAATGAAAATATAATATATATATATCATGATACATATAAAAAAATTCTATAAAATTGATGAAATATGTTTTTGAATTTTTTGTGAAACACATATTTTTATTTATATTTTTCTCTTGTAAACAAAAAATAAAATGAAATTTTATATTAATATAAGTGGTTTATAAAATAATATTATGTTTCAATATTAAGGAATTATAATTTTATGGGACTGTACGAAATTTTTCAATGATTACAAATTTCAATAATAATATTAAATTTTTTATTTTTAAAATAAATAAAAACTTTATTTGAAAATAAATATTTTCATAATTAATTATTTTTTGTAGAATAGATTTATTTTTTGGAATAATTACATAAATAAATAAAAATGAAGAATTTATGGTATTTTTTAAAAAAAAATAGTATATTTTATGAATTGTGAAATATAATGAAATATTATATTTAAAATTATATGGTATATACATGAATTAGCGAGACCTGAATATAATGCTCCAGTCTAGGTCTCTAAAATGGCGCCCGATCAAGGACGACCACATGACTATATTTGTGACTCCCCATGCACTAGAGGATAATAAGTACTGGTGAGGGCCTAATGTAACACCCCAACTCTAGTTACCCAGAGTCGGTGCATTATTACATAATATTGTCATGAACACAAGGAAATCATGTCTCAAAAGACTGATTGGTTTAGTATTATTAGAAAAAAGATTCATAAATTAGTTCAACATTAAATCTAGAAGAGAAATACAACAAAAATATATTTCATTAGAAACATCCAAGCCTCCTAGATAATTCTTGAAGGTCACTCGTAACTAATTTCTTTATATCGTGGGAAAATGAAACATAAGAAAGGTGTGAGCTCAAATGCTCAGTAAGGGTAAGAATACAGTGGAAAATGACATAAATATTAAGCATGGTAAATAATTGAAACCACATTCCTTTATGAATAAAAAATATGAAAACTTTTATGTCAAGAATCTGATCTGGGTAGATAATTCCACAATAAATCATAATCATGGGTATTCTACTAGTCGAATGACCACATGAACCATCAATATTATTTCCATAATGAGGGAATGTATAATTTCGGACATTCTAAAATATTTTTTCAAGGCCTCTGCCAAGACGTCTAAAAACGATTCAGGCCTTAGCCAAAACCATAAATCAAATTCGGAAAGGGCCTAGTCCAATTCCACGTTTAGTTGTCTCATGAGTCCTTCGGATGCATCGAGGAGCTATAGCGGGCTCCACCCTTCACTTACTAAGTCCAATACATTCCTCATATGAAAAGGTATAAACATATCATCAACATTCATATTAAATCTAGCATACTAAATTTCAATACATTAACCATAAATTATGAATGGTATAATTATATGGTATCCATTTCCAAACATATCAGAAAACCTTCAATACAATATAGATGTTTTGTATCAAAATTAATAAACTCCAAATAAACATAAAATACATCAAAGGATGATGACATAGATGAAATCAAAACTTTTTTTAGAGAAATATATCTTTCAACTTTTTAATCATTTAAGAGTCGCATAATTATGAAATAAAACATTTAATTTGAAGGTGTGAAGAATTGGTTAGAAGTGGTGTCCTTTTATAAGGAGGAGGATGAACTCTTTAGGAAAAACTTAAAGTATTAATTTATAATAAATTCATATTCGGTTTCTAATGGATCCAAAGTAGATTGTTCAAAGTTTAATGTGGGTATGGGTGAAAATAATTTCATCCAACATATTTTAGATAGGTTTGGGTCACTATATTAACCTTATCTTTTAGTTTTAACATTTTGTTAATTAGTTTGACATTTTCCATGTCACTTTGTATTTTTATATTATATGGTTAATAAACTTACTATATACTTCCATGAGACCCCCAAGTGGTCCATTAAGGATACAACTACAATTATATAAGTCCTTTGGCCGAACCATAGATTTTTAGGAGTAGAATATAAATTAATAATATAATATTTGTTTTAAAAACTTATTTATGTCAATTTTGACACTATTGGGTATTTTGTTTTCGATAATTTCATAACATCATTATTATATAGAAAAAATTTATATTACCAATCCTAGTATTTCATATTATCCTATTAAATATGTTTAATTCATAAAAAATCTCAAATTACATTTATTTTGATTTTTATAATATCAATTAGTTTAATATTTTATTAATTAGGAAATTACTGCATCTCTATATGTCATAAATAAATTAAATTATTTAATATCTAAATATTATAAATAAAATAAAATTATGTAGGAAATATTTTTATATTTCTAATGAATATTTAAAATCAAATTTATCTTATGTATAACCCTATATTAAAAAAATTTAGTTATTAAACTTTGATTTTAACTCTTTTAACTCCTCATTGAATTAAATAATAATAAATGTCCTAATATAATCCAAGTTGCCTAAATGATAATATTTTATTCCTACGGTTATTTTTGGTCAAGATAAACTTGTCTAATAGAATTAGGACATGTGTTAGGGTAATATTAATATCATTTTTACCATAAATTACCCTATTTACATTTAACCGTGCTAAATAAAAGAAAAAAGTTACCATTCACCAAAAAATTATTTTCATCTCATTGAACCACATTTTACTTCTTGATATTAACTGTGTCTCTCAGATTATCAAAATTCCACTCACAGAAGTGGTAAAATTATGTTTTATGTGAATTTCCAAATTCATCTAGGAGGTGGGTAAAAGAAAGTGAAAAGTTCAATAAAATATTTATATATCTAAAATTGTGATAAACTAACTCCAATGAATTTAATTGAACTTATATAGGTATTATGTATCTATTTTTACCTTAATTAGAAATAAAACAAATAATTATTTATATAAAAATTCGGTTTTAAAATATAACTCAGTGTTTTTTCACTATTCATCAGAAATTGAATGTTTTCAGAAAAATAACAAAAATTCACCCTATGCAAATTTCATTATTCCGAATCCAAAAATGAAGTCCATTTTGAAATGTAAAATTTATAAAATTTCAAAATCTGGGTATTACTATTCATAACGGCTGGTTTGATTGGCTGTGGTGTGTGTTAGAACACGAAATTGCGTACAACCCACACTACTATATTATTTAAAGAGAAGCGTACCGTGGAAGCTTGGAGTGTTACATTGTCCCCTCCATCAAATAATTTCATCCTAAAAATTTCTAGAATACAACTGCATGAAAAGAATTCGGTGGTTCTTAATCAAAAGATCCTCGGGTTCCCACGTTGCCTCTTCCATCTTATGGTTTCTCCATAGAACGTTTACCAGATGGGACATCCGATTCCTTAGAAATTGTTCTCTTGTATCAAGAATCCTGATGGGATCTTCGAAATAAGACAGATCGGGTTCCAGTTCTAATTCCTCGTAAGTGAGTACATGCGTTGGGTCAGGCATGTATTTACTCAATAGTGATATGTGGAACACATCATTAAATTTGGAGGGACATGGCTTCATTTCCAAATGGTAAGTTACAGACCCAATTCGTTCTAGAATTTTGAATGGTCCGATGTACCTTGGACTCAATTTACCCTTCTTACCGAAACGTATAACTCCCTTCCATAGAGATACCTTCAAGAAAATATGATCTCCTACGTGATATTCCAAATCCTTCCTTCGGTTATCGACATAGATCTTCTGCCTACATTGAGCTACTTTGATGTGGTTTTGGATTACCTTTACATTTTCCATCATTTCCTCCACCAGTTTTGGGTCTACGAGTTTTCTCTCACCAACGTCATCCCAATAGGTTGGTGTGCGACATCTCCTTAAATATAATGATACATATGGTACCATCTGAATAAATAAATGGAAGCTGTTGTTATAGGAAAATTCCACCAGAGGTAAATATTGATCCCACATACCCTGAAAGTCAAGTGAACATGATCTCAACATGTCTTCTCAGGTTTGAATAGTCAGTTCTGATTGTCCATCTGTTTGAGGGCGGTAGGTAGTGCTCAAATGAAGTTTAGTATCCAAGGCCTTCTAATGACTTTTCCAGAATCATGAAGTGAAATAGGGATCACGATCAGAAACAATCGATAGGGGTACTCCATGAAGTCTCATAACTTCATTAATATATTGTCTTGCTAAACATTAAAGTGGTAGATCCTCTCTTATAGCAAGAAATTGTGCTAACATTGTAAGAAGATCAACAATAACCCATATTGCATCGTTCCATCTAGGTGTCTTTGGTAGCCCCATGACAAAGTCCATCGTAATATTATCCCATTTCCACTCCGGTATGGGAATAGGTTGCATGAATCCTCCAGGTTTTTGCCTTCCAGCTTTCACTTCTTGACAAACCATACATCTTGATACAAAATCAGCAATCTCTCTCTTCATGTTGTCCTACCAAAAATGTTCCTTCAAATATATATACATTTTGGTGCTCCCAGTGTTTATAGAGAAATTGGACCTATGAGCATCATTTAACAATTCCGTTTTTAGATCAGGTATATCGGGAACAGAAATTATCTTCCCAAATTTCAAAATTACTTCTTCTTACACAAAGTCTCTCAATCTCCCATCATTCAAACCCTTAATCTTTTTTTGATACTCTTTATCACTTTTCTGAGAACTCCTTATCCTTTCTAGTAAAGATTGTTTGGATACCACTTGAAAAAGTATTGATGTTTCACTTTCCATGGTAATTCCCATATCCATCTTCATTAGATCCATGAAAATAGGATCCCTTTTTATTCTCATCATGTTTAAAACTCCATGATCTTTTCTGTTCAAAGAATCTGCCACTTTATTTTCTTCCCTGAGTGGTATTCTATCATACAATCATAATCCTTGAGTAGTTCAAGCCATCTTCTTTTCTTCATGTTGATTTCTTTTATTTAGAAAATATACTTCAAAGTCTTGTGATCAGTATAAATCTCACATTTTTCACCATAGAGATAATGTCTCCATATTTTATAAGCAAATATTACAACATATAACCCAAGATCATGAGTAGGATAGTTTTTATCATGAATTTTCAGTTGTCATGATGCATAGGCAATAACTCTATCCACCTGCATTAGGACACAACCAAGTCATTTCTTTGATGCATCACTAAAAATAACAAACCCATCATTCCCCGATGGTAGAGTCAAAATAGGATCATTGACTAATCTTATCTTCAGTTCTTCAAAACATTCTTTACACACTTTTGTCCAAAAAGAATTTAGCCCCTTTACATGTGAGTTTCATTAATGGATCCAATCGGGAAAAGCTCTCGACGAAACACCAATAAAAACCTGCTGAGCCAATAAAACTTCCTACATCGGTTATACTCATTGGTGCAAGCTATTCTTGGATTTCTCTTGTCTTCGAAGGATTAACAGAGATTCCATCCTTATAGATAATATGACCAAGAAATGAAATATCCTGAATCTGGAATTCACACTTGCTAAACATCCCATATAATTCATGTCTTCTAAAAGTCTTTAGGATAATGCCCAAGTTATTTTCATGATCTTAATAGATTTTGGAATATACTAAGATATCATCAATAAATACCACCACAAAATCATCGATATATTACTTGAAAACATTGTTCATTAGATCCATGAATATAGAGGCAGCATTATTCAGCCCAAAAGACATTACTGTAAACTCGCAATGCATGTACTTGGTTCGAAATGCTATCTTCGGAATGTCTTCCATCATTACACACAACTAATGATATCCAAATCAAATGTCAATCTTTGAAAAGTATTGTGCTCCATGTAGTTGGTCAAATAAATCATCAATACGAGGTAGGGGATACTTGTTCTTTATTATTATAGCATTGATTTACCTGTTTTTGATACATAACCTCATAGATCCTTCCTTCTTATTAACAAAAAGGATAGGGGATCCCCATTGATAGACACTAGGGAGAATAAATCATTTATTACTCAATTCCTCTAGTTTTTTCATTATTTCAACTAATTCCACAGTGGCTATTCTATAAGGGGTCTTCGATATAGGCCTTGATCGAGGAATTAAATCAATGGAAAACTCAATTTCTTGTTCTGGAGGATGTGCAGGTAAATCTTCTAGAAACACATCAACATATTCTCTCACAATAGGTACATCCTCTATTTTAACATTCCTTTCCTCACCCCAGTTATTTCATTCTCTTCCTCCCCAATAACTGAATTTAGTTGAGATGCTGAGGGTGGATCTAGGTAAGAATTAAGGGGTGATGATTCCGCTCTAATGATAAGGTGTTTCTTATCATAATCATCAAAAATAGTAACCTCATTCTTCTTACAATAAATTTTTGCATCATGGTCTAAATTCCAATCCATACTGATGATTATATCAAATTCAATCATAGGTATGATGATGAGATCCACCGATAATGAACATTTATGTGCTCTAATGGGGGTTAATTCAAAAAACATTTTTGCAATGATACTTCCCTTAGTTGTTTTGACTAAAAACTCCATTGTGAAATAAAACTGGAAATATCTAATTTTCTTAGAAAAATGGGAAGATATGAAATAATGCGATGATCTAGAATCGAATAAAGAATTTTCTAAACTTGAGGAAAACATTAAATTACCAGCCACCACATATTTCGGGAATTCAACCTCAGCAGTAGTGATTGTATAAGCTTGGCCATGGTACATAGGCATTTTTTTGAGGTAAGTTTCCCTGACTCTTAGGACATTCATTTTCATAATGTCCCATATCCTTGAAATTGAAGCATTGAACATTGGTAGCATCATTCCTTCCTTTACTATCAAAAGCTAGATGGACTTTCTTTCCACACTTGTAGCATACTCATTTTCCTTTTAGACAGGAACTAGAGTGCTTCCTTCCGCAATTATCACAAGGTAGAAATTCAATCCTTCCATTCTTCCCTCTATCCTTATTTCCTTTCCCAGAGTGTTTAGTAGATCTCTTCTTATCTTGCTTTGATTTAAAGTCATAAGATATAGAGAATTTTTTTCTTTCTTGATAGCACACAAGACAATATCTTCATATGACAAGAAGGATTTTGTGACCAATGCTTTATGGAGAAACAATTTTAACCCATCAAAGAAATGATCAATCTTACTTCTTGGGTTACGTGTATAATCTGCAGCATACCTTACTAACCTTGTAAAGTTATCCTCACACTTTCGACATTCTCATCCTCCTTTTGTCTCAGACACAAAAATTGCCTTTCCATATCTCCTCGATGGTCACGAGGAAAGTATTTTTTATAAAAATAGATCTTTGAATGCCCTCTATTCCATATTTGATACTTAATCATCTTCCTTTGTGTTTTGAATCAATGACCACCATTGATCAGTATCTCCAGTGAGGCAGTAAACTGCCATGATAACTTTTTCCCTTTCACTACTACCCAAGGCATGGAATATTTTTCTCTAAATAATTTATCCACTTCTCGGATAATAAGTTATTTTTATTCCCATTGAATTTTGGGGGTTTTTTCTTCATGAAGCGATCTAATATTGATCCTCTATGCTGTGGATCAGGGTGCTCTATACGGGTAAGGTTATTATTCATAACCTGAGTCAGTTGTCACAATATGGTGATTTGCATATTAGTACCAGTTCCATCACCAACTCCACTATAATTATCTTGAGAAGGAGGTCAATCCCTAACTAGAGTGTGTGCATTGATACAGTTTCTATTTCTTTCACTAGGCACCATTTCTATATAATGGAATACACTAGATTAGTTTATGAATCACAATAAATAAATCCAAACATGTAAAACACTTAATATAAAATGAACCATTTATGGATATAATCCATAGTCATAAAAATGTTTTCTTTGAGGTAATATATACTCCTAAACCCTTCATAATGGTTTGTAAAGAAAATGAGAATTATCCTAAGCATATCCCCAGGGAGTGTCGTAACCCATAGTGCAGCAAGGCCCGTTGTCGTGCACCAGTTCCCGTTCGTGTCTAGCTCAAAGTAGTGTTTTCTTGTATTACCCCTAGGCACATCTGTGCCAGAGCCGCCTCTACCTGGTCGTATCCAGACAGGGATTTAATGCTCGGAAAACTCACAAAATCTCTACAATACCAAAATTCTAGGAAGTTATTCTATATTAATCCTCAATGTCGATCTTAGGTCTATGTGTTTTAATCAGAGGTTATCTAAATCTAGTTTCAATGGTTTTTACTAAACGTACTCTATCACCAACTGTAACACCTCGACCCTAGTTTCCCAGAGTTTATGCATTATTAAATAATATTGGCATGATCATAAGGAAATCATGTCTCGAAAGACCGATCAATTTAGTATTATTGGAAACAAGATTCATACATAAGTTCAACTTTACAGCTTGTAAATAAATTCAACAAAAATATATTTCATTAGAAACATCCCAGCCTCATATATAATGCCTACAGGTCACACATAACTAACTTCTTCATATCCTAGGAAAATGATAAATATGAAAGGGGTGAGCTCAAATGCTCAGTAAGGGTATGTAATACAGCGGAAAATGACATAAATATTATGCATGCTAAATAATTGAAACCACATCCCTTTACTAATAATAAAAATGAATATTTTATGGCATGAATCTGATCTGATTAAATAATTCCATAATAAATCATAATAATGGGTATACTACTAGTCGAATGACCACATGAACCATCAATATTATTTTCATAATGAGGGAATGTGTAATGCCGGACATTCTGAAACATTTTCCAAGGCCTTGGCCAAGACGTCTAAAAATGATTAAGGCCTTGGCCAAAACCATAAATAAAATTTGGAAAGGGCCTCGACCAATTCAACGTCTAGTTGTATCATGAGACCTACCGATGCATCGAGGAGCTATAGCGGGATTCACCCGTCACTTAATAAGTCCAATACATTCCTCATATGAAAAGGTTTAAAGATATCCTAAACATTTATATTAAAACTAGCATATGAAATGTCCCTACTTTAACCATAAATTATGAATGTTATAAAAATAGACCATCCATTCTCAAATATATCAAAAAACCTTCATTACAATATGGAAGTTTTGTATCATAATAAATCAACTCCAAATAAACTTAAAATCCATCAAAGGATGTTGACATAGATGAAATAAAAACACTTTTTAGATAAATATCTCTTTCTATTTTGAAGTCATTTAATAGTCACATAATTATTAAACAAAACATTTACATTTAAAATATTCTTATAAGCTTGTATGGGAAGATTTGAAGAGTTTATAATGGTAGAAAATATCCGCACCCGCCGTACAAGTTAAAAAAGACATTCTCACCTTAATTTTGTCGAAAAGGTAAAAAAGGTCCTTTTTTGGAAAACGACGGAATGATTCCTTTACAAACATCATATAAAAATTCAAACAAGGGTATAAATGACTTTAACCCATATTCTATAAAATAGTAATAATTTTTTGAAATACATTTTTAAGAAACATGGATGTGGATGATAAAGAAGTCCTTGTAGATAATTACATATAAACAATCTCAGATAATAAAGAGATTGTGAAATAAACCCTTACCTGGTACTTTTACTGGGTTGATGTAAGGTTAACCTCCTGTATAATGGTGAAATAATTTTTATTAAATTATACAAGAATCATATACATTATTATGATATCTTATATGATCTTTGAACATTGATTTGTAAATAATATCTTAGTATTATCATCGTTTCGGGTGTTAACAGATTCATTTTTCATTATATTCATTGTTATGTGAGCCATATTTGTTATTAATGGGATGTATATTATTCATATCCATAATTATATCATGTATTTAAAAATTATTTTTAATCATGAAATAAAATTTAGTTTTGAATGGATACAATGGGGAATGAATCTCATTGCGTGCGTGGAGACGGTAATCCGTACGTACGCACGTGTGAGAATATCATTATTTTGATATTAAAATAATATATAATTGGATGGTATATCATATATACAGAATCATTATCATGTTATATTTATTATTTACATGAATTACACATCATTATTATACCCATCCAAATAATAATGTATTGAATAATTCATATTATAAATATCCAAATAAATGTAATTTGAGATTTTTTATGAATTACACTAATTTCCTAGGTCAAAATGAAATATTAATATTTCCTACATAATGGTATTTTATTTTCAATTTTTAGACATTAAATAATTTAATTTATTTATGACACAATGGTGATACAATAATTACCTAATTAATGAAATATTAAAATAATTGATATTATAAATATCCAAATAAATGTAATTTGAGATTTTTTATGAATTAAACTAATTTTATAGGTTAATATAAAATATTAATATTTGTTATATAATTTTTTTTCGAAGTAATATTGATGTTATGAAATTATCAAAAACAAAATACCTAATAGTGTCAAAATTGACATAAAAGAGTTTTTAAAACAAATATTATATTATTAATTGATATTATACTCTTAAAAATATAAGGATCGGCCAAATGAATTATATAATTATAGGTGTATCATTAAAGGACCACTTGGGGATCTCTTGGAAGTATATAGTAAGATTATTAACCATATAATATAAAAATACAAAGTGACATGGTTAATGTCAGACAAATTAACTAAGAGTTAAAACTATAAGATAAGGTTAATATATTGACCTAAACCTGTCTAAAATCTATTGGATGAAAGTATTTTTACCAATCCCCATCTTATACATTGAATAATCCACTTTTGAGCTATTATAAACCTAATATTAATTTATTATAAATTTATACTTTATGTTTTTCCTACAGAGCGCCTCCTCCTCCTTATAAAAGGACACCACTTCTAACCAAATATTCATACCTTTAAAGCCTTTTGGTTCAGCACAAAAATGCCCAAATACCCTAAAAAATATCCTCCCTTAATCCTAGAGGCTTTCTTTTAGTCAAAAATCCAATCTACGGAGCCCTTTTGATCAAATCAAAATGAAGAACCCGAAAGAGGGTGGTGAAAACATTACCTCTTCTTCGGGTTCTTCCTTTTGATTTGATCAAAAGGGCTCCATAGGTTGGATTTTTGACTAAAGGAAGGCCTCTAGGATTAAGGGAGGATATTTTAGAGGGTATTTGGGCAGTGTTTTGCCGAACCAAAAGGCTTTCAAGGTATGAAGATTTGGTTAGAAGTGGTGTCCTTTTATAAGGAGGAGGAGGCGCTCTTTAAAAAAAACATAAAGTATAAATTTATAATAAACTAATATTCGGTTTATAATAGCTCAAAAGTGGATTATTCAAAGTAAAAGATGGGGATTTGTATAAATATCTTCATCAAATAGATTTTAGACAGGTCTAGGTCAATATATTAACCTTATATTTTAGTTTTAACTCTTAGTTAATTTGTTTGACATTTACCATGTCACTTTGTATTTTTATATTATATTGTTAATAATATTACTATATACTTCCAAGAGATCCCCAAATGGTCCTTTAATGATACACCTATCATTATATAATTCTTTTGGCCTATCCTTATATTTTTAGGAGTATAATATCAATTAATAATATAATATTTGTTTTAAAAACTCTTTTATGTCAATTTTGACACTATCGGATATTTTGTTTTTGATAATTTCATAACATCATTATTACTTCGAAAAAAAATTATATAACAAATATTAATATTTCATATTAACATAGGAAATTAGTGTAATTCATAAAAAATCTCAAATTACATTTATTTGGATATTTATAATATCAATTATTTTAATATGTCATTAATTAGGTAATTATTGTATCACCATTGTGTCATAAATAAATTAAATTATATAATGTCTAAAAATTGAAAATAAAATTCAATTATGTAGGAAATATTTTTATCTTTCTAATGAATATTTATAATAGAATTTATCTTATGTATAACCATATATTAAAAAAAAATTAGTTATTAAACATTGATTTTAACTCTGTTAACTCTTCTTTAAATTAAATAATAATAAATGCCCTAATCTAATCCAAATGGACCTAAATGATAATATTTTATTCCTAAGGTTTTTTTTGTCAAGATACACTTGTCCAATAGAATTAGGACTTGTGTTAGGGTAATATTAATATCATTTTGACCCTTAATTACCCTATTTACTTTTAATCGTCGTAAATACAAGTAAAAAGTTACTATTCACCAAAAATTATTTTCATCTCATTGAACAAAATTTTACTCCTTGATATTAACCGAGTCTATTGGATTTTCAAAATTCCACTAACAGAAGTGGTAAAATTATGTTTTATGTGAATTTCAAAATTCTCCTGGGAGGTGGGTAAAAGACGGTGAAAATTTCAATAAAATTTTGATATATCTTAAATTATTATAAAATAACTCCAATGATTTGCATTGAACTTATATAAGTATTATATATCTATTTTGACCTTAATTAAAAATAAAATAAATTATTATTTAAATAAAAATTCAGTTTTAAACTATAACTCAGTGTTTTTTCACTATTCATCAAGAATTGAATGTTTTCAGAAAAATACAAAAAATTCACCCTTAGCTAATTTTGATATTCCGAATCAAAAAATGATGTCCATTTTGAATGATAAATTTTATAAAATTTCAAAATGTGGGTATTACTATTCATAATGGCTAGTTTGATTGGTTGTGGTGTGTGTTAGAACTCGAAGTTTCCTACATCACACACTACTGTATTATTCAAAGAGAAGCGTATCGTGGAAGCTTGGGGTGTTACACCTAAAATATTCAGTCAAAGACTATTCAATTGATATAATCCCCAAATTTCATTCCCATATTCTACTGAAAATTCATCATGTCCTTTATGTAAACAAACATCCCAAAAATACTTTTAGAAAAAACATCGAATCCCACGGTCTCCCTTATTGCATAATATAAAACGAGGAAACTATACATATGACGTGTCAAAAAAAATATAAAATAATAATAATAAATAATCATTATATACGAAAACAATTACATTGGAGAGCACATGATGAAGATAGAAGAAAAATAATACATGGCCTCTGGCTGAAATCACAAACCATCTTTCTGAATATATGACCTTGATGACTTACTGAAAAATAAATTGAGACCAACTACATGTGGTGGGCATGTTATAAGATAAAATAAGAGTGTCTATCCATGTACACTGGATCCCATGTTATATAAGTATATAGGGGTGAGTCTGATGACCTAGTAGGTATCCTCAGTGAATCAACCCAACATAGTATTGTTGTGATCAAGTGGTTGTGCATGTAATATATATATATATAATTTGGTCATGTATTTGAATACCACCACCTAAAAACATAATTTAATTGAAAAAAAATCTCATTAACACACCTAATTTATCACCATACCAAAATCCATATCATACCACACCATGTATAATACCTACTTTGACACCGATCCATAATCCCTGTCATAGCATCATATAGATGAAAACTATGTTGAAAACATACCTAAAAGGAGGTCTGTACAGAACCTCATAACACATGTTTCATATATCCTAAGGTTTTTATTTAGTTCAGGGCCTCATCAAGTGCCATTAACCATCTCTTCATACTCATGGGAATCCATTAAGTCACCCATAAGCATCCCCGTAAAATCTAGGGTGGTCATTACTACACAAACCCATACCCATATGTTCTAGGGAGATCCGAAGTAGTCACACTTGGCCATCTTCATATGAACTAGGGAGGCCACATTTGTTTACACTAACCCATCCTTGTAGGTTCTATGGAGACCATGATTAATTACACCAATGCATCATGCGAATTCCTAGCAGGAATAGTAATTTTGTACATGGAACCATCCCTACGAACTTAGGGAGGTCACACAAATCCTGAGGTCAGGACACATAGAAAAAAAATTACAAAACCCATATCACAATCGAAAAACTCATAATTATGGAACTTGACCCTCAGAATCTAGTCCAAAAAATGAGTATCCTCCTAGGTCCCATGGACTCATGTTATCTATTTATGTGTCTTTCACTCCTAATGAGATAAAAAAATCACTCCATAATAATTTTTTTGGTCAAAAAACTCAACAACAATCACTATAACAATAATGAGGCACAATGAACGCATCCTTTGTAAACAGGGAATCACCCAAAAGAAGTGACACATACAAAAATTAGCTCATTCCAATCCCCTTAGTTTTTTATATAAAACCAATCAAAACGTAAATAAATAATTCAAGAAAAGAATCACTCATTTATTTACTCACAACAGACCCCTAACTCATGTCCCATAAATAATTCCATATAAAACCTTTTTTCCGTTTGTATATCCCATTTCAAATATATTTCAAAAATCATCCCCTTTCAACAGTGATTTGCATTTTAATAGAACATCCATTTTTAAAATTAAATGTTAAAATTATTTTGTAGGTAAATTAATGTAAATAAGAATAACCATAATGAGGTCCATTGACACCCATTTTTCAATGACTCCACAATTAAAATATTTATAATGTTAAGTTACCATTTTGACTATTAGGTAAACACAAGACCATAGAAACCTTATAGAAATAAATAGAACACATGAAACATATAAAATGTTTTTTTAATGATTCACAAACAATACTATCTCTAATAAACCAAGATACTTAAATAAATTCATGTATCTTACCTTAAATCGAAGCCATTTCTTTTACATCACTACTCAACAGTATCTTTCTCGTTCTTTTCCAAGCTCTACCTTCATTATCAGGGCCCTGATGGTCCAAAACTCCCACCTGAGGTTTCTTATATACTCAGATAGGCCATGATCACCTTCTATAACAATTAAAATTTTCAGATTAATTAATTAAATGATTGAAACTAATATTCTAAATTTATTATATTTCAAAAAACACAGTGTAAAGTTAGAAAATTCTAGATTGAGTAAAACTAGGAGTGTTTCAATCCAAAGTCACCCTCAAGCCCATTCCAAAAAATTACCAAATTAATTAATCCCTTTTAATGACCAATTTAACAAAACATTGTAGTAATACGTTTTTAATTTCACTACGAAACTCAATTTATGATAAAAAATGAGAAACATCCTGATTTAATCCATTCAAGATGTATTTAGAGGCCATACAAAAAAAAACGTTTAATGAAAAATGATTTCAACACACTCTGGTGAAATCATCCATTTCAAAACTCTAATGGTTGATGAAAAATTAGCAAGATGTATGGGAGGGAAAATAGGGTGGAGGTAGTGTCATTACCTCCAATTCATATAAAAAATTTATAGGACCTCAGAACAACCTAAGTGGGGATGGGTGAATCTGGGTATCAACTTTTTCTATTAATCTGATGTATCATGTTCCCATGTTGGTATGAAAATGTTAAACCTATTTGATGAGAATGTGCATAAAACAAAAAACCACACGAAAACAGATGACACAACAATTTTTTTGGTTCACCATGAAGGAATTGTCAAAGGAGCATAAAAACATAGGTTTTTTGTCCTATCCAAGTCCACTAATAATCACTAGTTTTAGAGAACAAGAGTTTAAACATAGTCACCTTAATCCAGGAATAATACCATTACAAAATTTTGGGGTTAACTCAATATGTCCCTTAGAACACATCCGTCAACACTACTTTGCTCACTAAATTTGGAGAACTCTTACTCAGCTTTTCTACATAAAGGTGTATTCAATAGAAAATAATTGAATTCTTTTTATCTATTAAGCATGAATGCTTACATCGATGTCCGGAATTGTTTCCCTTGAAGGCACTGATCAAACAAACGTGATACCAAAATCCTGATAGAATATCTGCATTGCACTTACTCGAAACACATACTCTTGCATGATAGATTTTTGATTTTTCATGCAATATAACTTTCAAAAAAACCTTACATTCTTCACAACACTTAACTTTTTCACAACTACCCCAAAGGGTTAAATTGGTATTTTTAGACTAAAGGTAAAACTTTTTCATATGATTAACTCTATGTAAATCATTCACACAATACTATTTCTCATGTTAGATAATCTAGATCTTCATTGGAAAAATTTTAAATCTTGAGTGGGGGTAGAATCTTTTTTATAGGACTCAATGACCTGGAACATAAGTTACAGATGTGTCTTTGTCAGTGCGCATAAGATTCATTCTATTCATGAAAATTATCTTTCTACATTTCCTTGGTTGCGTAAGATTCTTCCTCACAACCTCATCTTTCGTTCACATTCAAATCTTGTGGGCACTTTTTCCCATGTCATATTTTGGTGAACTAATCAGAAATGAAGCCCTGGGCAGAAATTTTTAAATACCCTTAAATCTTGCATGCAACTCCTTTCAACAAAAAAAACACCCAAAACACCATATTCCATAGTGAATTGAAATGGATAATAGGTAGAGGATGATGAAAAAAAGTAACCTCTTTTCTACACTCAAACCATCTAAAATCCAGGTATCCCCAATTATGAAATGTCCAAAATTCCCTTGTTAAAAACACCCTTGAACCAATGCCACTATCTAGATGGTGGGACTATCCATCTAGTTGGTGGCATCATTATGGGATGGTGATAGACCACCAGCGTATTTCTTGACCTGTCTTAGGAGATTGGCAACTACCAAACCCCTGAATGAGTTATTGGGCTTCACCTAACTAAATGATGGCCTGATGGGAAGTTCAAACACCCCATCTACATTCTTGGTCTCATCTCAATCCTCATCAATACATATCCGAGCCACATTATATGTCCAAAAATAAACTTTATAAGAATTTGATTTCCAAACATTTCATCTTAGAGATAATATTTCAAAATGGTCTGTCCACCAAATGAAAAAATTCACATTTCAATGGACATTCTAAACCATAATGACAGGGTTAGATATAATGATTGATTTAAATAACCATTAGCTCAAAATAAAATTCACCATTAACAATATATTTTCACAAAAATCAACCCAACAGATAGTATTATGGAAAATTAATAAACTAATCAAAATTATATATAATATATTCTTTACCTCCACTTATAAGTACCACCCCTCAAAACCAATTCTCCTTTGAACTTATAATCCGTGTAGCTCTCCAAATTTCTACACAATTATCTATCCAACAATCTTCCCCATGTTTTAATTCAACTGGTTATAATGAAGGACATTCTATAGAGACATAAATTATAGTCTAAGATGATAGAACCAAAGTAAGAGATAATTTGTCACCCCAAAATCATTCAATATTATCCATCTTCTACGATGAATGTATGTTTTCCACCAACCTTGACATAGTATCATTATTTTACTATTTATAATGATATTTTTTTATTAATGTGTAATATTTATTTTTTATACCCCCCTTAATCGAATATGAAATTAAAATGGTTTTTTTCATATTATGGTTTGTTTACCTCTTCCATAGACAACATAATTCATTTTTCATCACTACCTTCATAAATGATATTAATAAAATTAATATATATATATATATATATTATAGTTTCATATTTTTATGGTGTTTAATTTTAATAATGTTGAAGTAAAACCATATATTTTCATCATGGTTGAGAAAAATACCAATGTAAATTAATGGTAAAATAATAGTAATTAAACACTTTAAAGAATTTGTTAATTTTATACTAGTTGCCTATTAAATCCATTTGAAAATTATAGAATAGAATGGTCATAATTTCATCATATTTATAAAATTATGGAACCATCTAATAAAGAGCCTTCATAATTACCTACAAGTGACGAGACCTTTGAACCATCACACAAACATCATTGGTATTATACAAACTGAAATGATATCCTAATTAAATTACTATAAATTAACATAAAATCATGATAATAAATAAAATATATAATAATATGTTTCCCAATATAGTATTTAATAAATAAATTTGTAATTTTTTTGGATTTCAGGAGAATCTATAGTGTGATTACAAGCCTTAGGTAAGGTAACTCTCCAAACTACACCTTTCTTTTAGGTTATGACTTATCTACCTCTATTTCTACATTTAATTTTAATATTAAAACATTATATTTTGTCTATATATTTATGTTTTATAGATAAAAATTTTATCCTCGTTTTATTTAATTGTTATGTATAAGATTATAAAGTTATTTTCCAAAAACATTTAATTATGTAGACCTGATTTAAGGAACCATCTGCTTAATTATTTAATGTTATAAACCCCCATGGTTTTTTTGAATCATGATTGGTTTTCTATAAATAATAATAATTTTTTGGAAGAACCTCCTAGTAAATTTATGTTTTTATGAAATATGTGATTCACTATAATGACCCATAGATTAAATAAATTTTTATTACTTAAAATTTTTTGTATATCCATTATAACATGTAATAAATCCATTACATGACTTTATTGGTGTAGTATCTTTAGAAACTAGTTCATAAAACATCTCAGTCTTCTCACAATTATTTCTTCATAACTAGGATAAATTTTAATATTGTTTACATAATACCATTATTCATTAAATGGGGAAAACATATGTAAGGGTGAGATCAAATGCTTAGTATGGGTATACAGTGGAAATATCAATCGTATCATAATCATAAGACTTAATAATAAAACATTTTAATGTCTTAACATGTAAACTAAAGATCATGATATCATATCTCAGGATAATTGAACATAATAATTAATGGACATATTCCAAAAAGTAATAACATAAGAAATGATGTTTTTTGGCATAAACATAAGCATAGAAAATCTTTTTATATTAGTCAAGGCTCATTTATAAGACCATTATAGCAGACCATGTCCATTACTGGACCGAGTTCACTTGCCATTCTAGCCCTATATTATGGGACCACATTTACTTGTCATTCATGTCATGTCTATCTAATGATATATAAATCTTTACCTAATTCATTGTTGAGATATATATCATTCACCCATATCATAAGGAGATAATTCTTCCATGTGCCACAAAAACATAAACCATTCAACATATCATAACCCAAGGAACAAAAAATGGGCTTCTTAAAAATCATTCCATCAAAATCCATATAAAAAATATTTTAATTAAAATAATTCTATCATAAACACAATTAAATCCAAGTAATAGTAGGGATATAGAAAAAAAACCCATTTCATCTTATATGGAAAATATCTTTGATAAAATTCATGAAATTATTTATTGGAGAAAATATACTTTCTTCTTCAAAAAAATACTTTTTTCAAAAAGTCACCCAAATTTAAAATAAAATAATTTAATTAAAAATTAACATTAAATATTTTAAATTAATATTCATAGATAAAAGGTGTTATTAATGTTTATGAATCCATTCATGATGTCTAAGATAAAATAACACTCCCCTCATACTCTTTCCAGAAAAGTCAAATATTACCACAAATTGAATAACGACAAAAGATTCCTTTCATTACATTTAATAAAAATTCACCAAATGGTAAAATTAACAATAAAAAATTGTATAATAATATAAATAAAAATAAATACTTTGTAAAAATGGATTTGGTTGATAAATATACCCCAGAAAATACTTACATATATATATATATATTCTCAGATAAAAATGATATTTCAAAATTATCCATTACCTTGTACCATCCATTAGTCGAGAGTGTGGTAACCTTATGTATAATTGTAAAATTATGTTATTATAATATAACATACCTTTATACATATTTATAATGTCATATGTGATCATATTGTATCATTTTATTAATAGTGTTTTAATATTGCCATTATTTTGTTTGTTAACTAGTTCATTTTCCCATTTCTGTTTTTCCATGTAAGTGATGTTTTCTATTCATAATATGTATTTTATTCATGTAAAGAATGAAATTAATTTCATAATTATTATTTTTATTCATCATCTAAATTTTTTAATCATTCATGATTTGTTAATGTGGAGAACTAATCTCACAACATCGTGGAGATGGTAGGTCGTACTTACGCATGAGCGATGACATATTTCCCTTATTGGTTAAATGGAATATAATTGGATGTTATATTAATTGTAAAGAATAATTATCATGTCATATTCCTTATTTTAATATATTATACACCCCATTATACTCATCCAGATAATGTATTATTTAATAGAAAATTACACCACAGCGTGGAGATGGTAAGGCGTACATACTCATGTATGGTGATATTGTTATTCGTTGGATTGAAAAAAGAAGGTATAAGGTTGAACCAAAATTATATTAAGATATAATCATGTATAAGATACTATATTTTTTAAATTAATATGGAAACAACATAACTATAGGATGTATAAAAAGAAAATAATTTTAAATAGGGTGATAAAACAATTACATGTTTCTCAAGTATCACCTTTTCATTTGAACAAAATATCTCTTTAAGATGAATTTCATCCCAAAATTTTTCCACTAGGATGTATTTAGTGATGTTGGGAGAGGAAATGTCTATTTTTTGGCAGAGAAAAAGGGCCTTAGAGGTGTTATTAATAGAGAAGTAGAGGTGTCATTTTATTAGAGTGGGGAGGAGAACCTTTAAAAATACCAAAACTATTAAATTATAATTCTTCTAAACTGGAATGTTTATAATATAAGAGGACTATGGGCCAAAAAACTCTAAACCCAAAAAAATGTATACATGTTTTGATATTATTTTAGCCATTATCATTTTGATTTATCTTTATCTAATCTGTTTAAATGTAATTATGGTAATAATATTTTAAATATTAAATGGTTTTTAATATTTACATATGTTTATATAATATTAAATAATTTGATACTTTATGAATCTTTATACCGTATAATTTTTACTTTGTTATTTTAATGTGTTTTCTTTATTTTAAAATAATTTAATAATATGATTTTTTTTAAAATATCAATAGTGTCAATGTTGACACTATTCATTTATTTGACATTAAATAAAATCCAAAGAGAAGATAAATTCTAAATAAAAAAATTTAATATACTAATAAAATTACATTATTATATATAAAATTATTTTATAAACTTTTTTAATTCCAATTATTTTTCGATTAATATTTTAAAACATTTCATTATATATTTTTTATTAATAAAATAATTTATTAATCACTATTTTTTCATCATTAATAGTAACTATTTAATATCAAAAATTTATAGATAAATTTATATTATGTAGTTAATTATTCTTTTTTCCAATTACTACATATAGTCGATATTATCTCTTAGTTATTTATATATTAAAACTAATATACCTATATAAAATGAGATTGTGCCATTTTGTCACATTAATTAGTTTTTATTATATTCATGTCATATTAATGGGGGTGTGGACATTAAGTTATTAAAGTAAGAACCATTGAATATAAGGGTATAATATATTGATCCAATATTATTTTGACAAGTGTTATGGAAATTCTGTAATATTAGTTTATCTTTAATTACCCCATTTTCCTTCAACTATGCTAAAACAATTTATTACCAAAGTTATTATCCATAATTAGAAAAAATAAAATTATCCTATTATAATAATTTGGACATATTTATTAAAAATAAGGAGTCCATTTTTTAAAAATCAAAGCATAAAAATTACAGTAATTAATTTTAAATCAATCTTGTTGTTAGAATGAGAGAACATGTTTTTAAATGTTAAAACATTGCAAAAGATTAAAATGTTTTTACATATGAACTCAATATAAAATTAATGATAATGACATAAATTATAGTGAATGACATAAATATATTATATGTATACTTTAAAACCATTGAATGTTATTATTTAACCATGTAAATTATTTCTTTGAAAAAAAGTTGTTTTCACTTAAAAGTTAGTGAATTGTACTTAATCATCATAACATGAATGTTATTAGAAACATATTAGAAATTCAACCAAAGTAAATTTTTATGTCATAAATTAAAGGAAAATGTATATTTTTTCATATTATAATTATAAATTTATCAACTAGATAATTTAATAGGGGTTCAACTTTCAAAGGCGTAAGATAACCCTTTTAAAACAATATAGGTTTTTATACGACCAATAGGGTTTCTTAACAACCTATGATTAATATATCTATTTGATGAAAATAAAAAATAATTTTTTTACATATATAACATATATATCACTTTAATTTCACTACCAATATTGATTCACTCAAAAATAAAAATATCTAATTTATATTTTTCATAAATAATTTATAGCCAATGAATTCATAATGCATTTTCATAAGATAGTTATACTCATTACCACTAACCTAACGACTTGGATATAATGATAATTTTATAATAACGGCATCTTGTGGTTCTTTTATACTCCTGATTTCTAGAAATTAAATATTATGAAGAATTAAAATTATTTAAAGAAAATATTTCACAAAAACATTCTGGTGTCACATTTTACCCCCCTTAATCGGAATTTCATTCTCATGATTCATCACAACAAAATAAAAAGATAGGGATACCTATGTCTCATAAAATCCTCATTTTCCCATTTATCTTCTTCAAATTGGTGGTTCCACCATAAAACTTTAATGAAGAAAGTGGTCTTGTTTCGTAGAACTTTTTCATTATGATCCAGAATCTCAATCGTTTTTTCTTAAAAAGAAATTTTTTGATATAGTGGTATGACTTTAGAGTTAAGTACGTATAAAGGATTAGTAATTTACTTATTAAAGAGTGATATATGTTACACATCATGAAGTTGATAGAGATTTTTTGGAAACTCCAATCGGTAAGTTATCATTCCAACACGAGCTAAAATTTCAAAAAGGCTGATATAACTAGGGATCAACTTTCCCTTCTTTCCAAATCTCATTAATCGATTATAGGAATATATTAAAAGAAACACCTTATCACGCAGTTTAAAATCTAGGTCTTTTCATTGGTTTCCAGTATAAATTTCTTGACTTTGAGGTTATCTTATATGTTTTGATTAGAATTAACATTTTCTTCCATTTCAACAATGAGATAAGGTCCTAACAGCCTTCTTTCCCCAACTCCATCCCTCTAAGTTGTAGTTATACACTTATTTTCATATATTTATTCATAATAAGCAATCTGAATTCTAATGTAAATGCAATTTTTGTATGAAAATTCAACCAATGGCAGATACTGATCCCAATCACCATTGAAATTCATAGAGCCAAATCTCAACATGTCTTCTGAAGTTTGAATTTCCCCCTTAGACTGACCGTCTATATAAGGCTAATAAGAAGTCTTAAAATATAACTATATATCTAGAGCCTGATGAAGACTTGAGTATAACATCATGGTAAACCTTAGATCTGAGTTAGGTATAATGTAAAGTGGTACTCCCTGCATTCTTATCATGTCATTTACATATATCCTGGAAGGCTGATCAAGAGATAAATCCTATATAATAGCAATGATGTTTTCTAACTTTGTAAGGTAATTAACTTTAACCCAAATAACGTTATTTCCTTTAGATGTTTTTCTATGTCTAATGAAGATTTCCTTAGTGATGTTTTACCATTTCCATTCTAGTATGTGATATAGTTGTAACATATCCTTATACATCTATCCCTCACCTTTAACTTGCTAAAAAATAAAGCATTGAGATTTATATTCAGAAAGATCTCTATTCATTCCATCCAACCAAAAATACATTTTCAGGTCCCTATTTATTTTTTCAACCAAGGGAAATAGATAATGAATAACTATGATCCTTATCAAATAGATCCTTCATTATTTCTAGCATGGGTGGAATACAAACCCGTTTCATGAACCATATTATTTTATCACAAGAAAGGTTGAATTCAAAAAACAATTTCAGTTTATTTTTTAGCTCCACATATTCCTTTTATGCCTCCTTAATCCTAACTTGAATTTATATTTGAAAATTCATTTTGGAAGGATAATATTTATCCCCTTCCATTGAAATTTCAAGATCCATCCTTCGAAAATCACTAAAAATTGGATCTTTTGTGATCTTCATCTTGGAAAGGGTAGCATGGTATTACCGACTCAAAGCATCTACCACCTCATTCAATTTCATAGGATAGTAATGTATTTAACAATCATAATATTTAATCAACTCCATACATCTTCTTTTGTGCAAATTTGACTCATTTTGTGTTAAAATATACTTTAAAATTTTAGAATCAGTATAAATATCACACCTTTCACCATAATGATATTTCCTCTCTATATTTAACACATAAATAACCGCATATAACTCCAAATAAAGAATTGGGTAAATTTTCTCTTGGATTTTAAACTTTTATGAGGCATAATCTATCACCATAACATTTGAATGAGAATAAATTTTATCCACTACAAGGTAGTGTGAGTATGGGAGCACTGGCTAACCTTCTTTTTAGCTCTTTGAAATTCTATTCAATTTATTCCATCCATGCAAACAAAAATTCTTTTCGATTTAACATGATGAGTGGATTAGAAATCATTGAAAAATAAATTAAAAATGGTCTATAATATCCAAGTTAACCGAGAAAACAGTAGATCTTAATTACCATTTTTGATCTCAGATAACATTCAACTACTTCTCTTATTGATAGATTGAAGTATATCACAAATATTGAGATTATGTGACCCAGAAATGAAACTTTGTAAAGCCAAAATTCATAAATGGTAAATTTTTCATAAATATTATCTTTTCTTAGGGTATTTAATTCAATTATCAAGTAATCTTTATGTTATTCCTTTCTCTTTAAATATATAAGAATATTTTCTACAAACACTACCACAAACTGATCATGATAATCTCTAAAAAATTAATTCATTAGATCCATGAAGATAGTCTGTGAATTAGTATGACCAAAAGGAATCACTATAAATTTATAGAGTCCATATCTTCTACGGATTTCCGTATTTGGTATATCATCTATATTGACCCTTAATTGATGACATCCTCAATGAGGAACTATCATGGAAATGTATTGAGATCCACCTAGTTGGTAGAATAAGTTCTTAATACGGGGAAGAGGATATTTGTTCTTTATAGTGATCTTGTTATCCAATTGATAATTAATGTAAAGTCTCATTGATCCATATTTTAGATTAACAAATAGAACATGTGATCCCCAAGGTGACTCTCTTGGGCGTATGAATCCCTTATCAAGATTCCCTTTGAGTTCCTTCTCTAATTCCTACTACTCAACTGGGGTCATTCTATAATGTGTCTTTGAAATGGGCATAACACCCGATATTAGTCCTATTGGAAACATAACTTCATGATTTGGTGGAAGACAAAAAAATTACTCTAGAAAGAAATCATCAAAATATTTTACGATGTTGATTTTCATAATTTTGAGTTTCTATCTACCAATTTGAGATAAATAACCTTTCTTTATAAGAATCAAAACCCATAAGATGCATGAAATTCATATTGTATGGTTATATTCACTATTGCATCGATATATGATCATAGAGTGATTTGGAATATGAAATGTAACTTACCTTCCTTAACAATTGATATGAGATCCATATAGATAAATCCAATCCATGCCATGAATCACATCAAATTATAGTATAGGAAGGTTCAAAATATTTATAGGAATATGTTTCCCACAAACATCAACAAAAGATAAGTTATAAACTTCTGTTGTAAATTTTATTCTATTAGGAGTCATCATAGCTAAATAATCATTTAATTGTTGAGGTAATATGGTTATTCCATTAGAAAATTCATTAGAAATAAATGAGTGGGTGTATAAAGAATCAAATAAAAAAATTACTTTAGAGTGGATGGTAAGTCTACCTTTCACCACTTCATTATCATACTCCACATTGCCGATAGTGGTTGCATGTGACTTTTTTTCCATTTTAATTAAGTGTTTTTTGACATCAATAATCAACAATAACCCTTGAATTAGGGAATTTATTGGCATAATTCCACATTTTCTTGCACTTGTAGCATTGAGTTGTTGGAGCTTCATTCTGTGTAGCCTCTTCTTTATTTGCATCATTAAGCATTCTTTTCCCATTATATTGGTATTCAACTAGACGATGAACTTCTTTTCCACACATAAAACATTTACTAGTCCCTTTAAGATAATTTCTTCCATGTTTCTTTCCACAAATTGACCAGAATGGAAGAGTAATATTCTTTTTTGTATGGTCTTTTGATTTTCATTTGAATTCCATTTTTCTATTCTTATCAAATACATAGGACTGATGGGATACTCCAGAATCCATCTCACCATTGAGATCACAAGAAATGGTTTAGTCATAGATATTAAAGTCTTTTATGGATCACTCTATTCAGATACTTGGTATTAATCCACTAATGAATTGATAAATTTTACTCTCTGGTTGGATAATAATTCCAAATGCATACCTTGAATGTCTTGCAAAATTTTCATCATAGGTACAAATGATTCATCATCCTTTTTCTTAATTCCAAGGAACTCCTTCTATGTGAATTCACAAATTATATGAGGAATGTAATTATTTAAAAATAATTTCTTGAACTTGTTCCATTCCATGGACTAAATCACATCTCTTTGCCTCATATTCCTGATAAGATTCCACCATTGATAAGATTCACCTTACAAATGATATAATATTAAGACGAATTTATCTTATTTAGAACATTTTATAACTGAAAATATCCTTTCAGTGGTACTAATACATTTTTCTGCTACTGGTGTATCAGAAGACCCACTCAAAAAATGTGGACACTGCGTCAATAAGGACACTGTCGAATGCTGCTCCCTCCTTTTCTCATTTGGAAGTATTGCATGATTCATAGCATGAAAATTTTATGGGAGATTAGATACATGATTTTTCATTCTAGCTCTCATGACATTTGGTTTCTCAAGAGGAAAATAATTTCATTTCCTTTCGCATTCAGCATTAATTCAGTTCCTTTGGGTTCCGACCATTGACAAAAACCAATGGTGTGAGAAACACTAATCCTAATTGAAAAACCACATAAATCAAGAATTTAGGAAAATTTAGTTTTTATCCTATGTTATTAATTTCCGTTTATAAAGCACTAGTATTGTATATTATACTTAGACACATACTTAGGGTTTTTATTATGGCTTTCTCATCATAATTTCCTAAGGTTAACTATACCTTTCCTCCAATACCATCAATAATGAGCCATACATCACATACAATGATATTAATTCAAAATTTAACTATATCCATTACAACATATAATAAATTTACAACATGATAGTACACATATAGTTTCTTCAAAAACTATGAAAAATAAGCAACTGGTTCATAAAACATCTACGTTGTCTCCCACTTATTTCTTCATAACTAGACCCCTTTTTGACATAGCTTAATTAATTACATTATTTATGACATGGGGAAAAGAAACATATGAAAGGGTGAGATCATACTATCAATAAGGGTATATATGTGAAATATCAATCATACCACAATCATAATACATAATAACAAAACATCTTAATGTCTTATCCTATATTTGAAAGATCATGATATCATGTCCTAAGATAAAAGATCATAAGATTTAATGGACATAATCCAGTAATTCATATCATAATACATGAAGGTTTTCAGCATACACATAAGAATATAACATCATTTCATATTAGTCAAAGATAATTTCCAAGACCATCATAGTCAGCAAAGTTCATTATTGAACTAGGTTTACTTATCGTTTCAACCCTGTATAACTGAAGCGGATTTACTTATAGTTCCAATCATGTCTATATAAAGGGATATTAATCATTTTCCAATTAATTTAAGGGATGTATAGTTCCCACCCATCTAGTAATGAAATCATTAGTACATGGGGAACATAAACAAAAATCATTCATCACTGAATAAACTAAGGAACATAAAATGGGTTTCTTAAACATCATTCCATCATAATCCATATAAAAAGTGGATTTCAAAAAAGTAATTCCATAATAAAGAAAATAAAATTGAAATAATAATAAGGATATGAATTTAAACCTATGTCATCTTACATGGAAAATAATTTTGATAAATTACATGAAATTAATTATTGTGGAAAATATCCTTTCTTCTTTAAAATAAATTTCTTTTCTGAAAAATCCACCCAATATTAAAAAATAAGAATTAAATTAAAAATTGAATTGAAAAATTTTAAAGGATGATTCAAGAAAATAAGGTGTTATTAATGAATTAAAATATATTCATGTTGTATAAGTTAAAAAAATTCTCCTCATACTTTTGATAGAAAAGTCAAAAAGTACCTCAAATCGAATAACAAAAAATGATTATTTTCATACCATTTCATAAAAATTAACCATAGGATAACATTAACATTAAATAACTACATAATAATAGATATAATATTACATATTTAGTAAATAAGGATGTGGATTATAAATATACCCCAATAAATACTTACATATAAACAATATCATATTAAAATGAGATTGCAAATTTATCCCTTACATTGTAGCTTTCTATAGTTGTGGGTGTATTATCATCTGATATAATGGTTAAAGTGTGTTATTAAATTCATAAATAACCATATAAATATTTATCATAGCATATATGATCTTATTATATCATTTTGTTAATAGTGTTTCGATATTTCCATCATTTCAGGTTTTAATTGCTTCGTTTTCCCATTTCTGTTTTTCCATGTACTTTAGGATTATAATGATTAGGTTGTATTTTATTCATGTGAAGAATGAAAATAATTTTATAATTGTTATTTTAACTCATAATTTAAATTTTATAATCATATAAAATATTTAACACGGATAATGAATCTCACTACGTCATGAAGATGGTAGGTCGTTCGTAAGCACGAGGGACGATACCAATCCCGTGATGGTAAAATGGTATCAAATTGGATTTTATATTAATTATAAATAATAATAATAATTTTATAATCATTATTTAAATCATTTATTATAATTATTATACACATTGAAATAAATTATTTTTGAATAGAAAATTACACCCCTGGGTGGAGACGGTAAGCCATACGGATACACGCCTGGTGATATTGTTATTCATAGGATAGATAAAAGGAGGTATAAGGTAGTCACTTTAATTATAATAAAATATCCTAATTTTTAAGATTCTTGATTTATTACTTTATTTTGGAAAAAAATAACAATAGGATGTATAAGAAGAAAATAATTTTGAATGAGATGATGAAACAATTACCTCTTTTTCAGGTATAACCTTTTGATTTGCACAAAAAGTCTACTTAGGATAGATTTCTGCCCAACGTGTGGCCTCTAAAATATATTTAGTGATTTTGGATGAATAAATGGGTATGGTTTGGCTCATAAAAAGGACTTTTGAGGCGTGGTTAAAAGGGAAGGATATGTTCCATTTTATAAGAGATGGGAGGGGAACCTTTGAAAATACCAAAACTATTAAATTAATTTAAATAACTTTTTACAATGAAATGACTCCAAAGTGGATTTTTTATAATATAAGATAATTATGGGTCGAAATATTATAATCCAATAAAATTTACACATGTTTTTATTTTATTTTAATCCTTTCATTTTAATTTATCCTTATTTAATCTATTTAATTTTAACTATTTAAATAATATTATAAATATTAAATGGTGAAAAATATTTAATTATATGTTTCCAATTTTCCATAATTGGATACTTTATGAAATTTGAGATCATATAATATTCACTATGTAATTTTTAACTATTTTTGTAATTTCTAAATAATATAATAATATGATATTTTTATAAAATATCAATAGTTTAAATTTTAAACAATTAATTTATTTGACATTAAATAAATTCCAAAAAGAATTTAACATCAAAAAAATATTTTATATAATAATAAAATATTATATTATTCAACAAAATTCATGGATAACCTTAGATATTTAAAATTATATTTCTTTTAGTATTTTTAAAACTATTAATTTGATATTTCTATTAATAAAATTATTTCTCAATCACTATTGTGTCATCATTAATGGTAATTATTTAATCTATAAAAATTATAAATAAATTTTTTTGATGTGGGAAATTATTTTAGCTTTCCCAATAATACGTATAGTTGATATTTTTTCCTGGTTATACATATATTGAAATTAATATACTTATATAAAATGAGATTGTGACATTTTGTAACATTCATTAGTTCTTATTATACTCATGTTATGTTCTTTGTAACGTATCCATTTAGTGATTACATTTAAAATAATATATTATAGGGTTATAATTTAGTCACCGAATAGTTTTTATAGGTGTTATGGTAAATTTAAAATATTATTTTTACCTTTAATTACCCGATATACCTTTAATCATGGTAATAAAAATAACAACCAAAGTTACTAATCATATTGCCCAAAAATAAAATTATAATGTTAGCATAATTGAGACCTAATGATTCAAAATATTGAGTTCGTTAAAAAAAATTTAAATGTAGATGATTTATTAATTAATCTAAAATAAATCCCATTATCAGAATGAGAGAACATGTTTTTAAAAGGTAAAACAATGCAAAAGATTGAAATTTTTTTTACATATGAATTCTATGTATAATTAATTCTAATTGAATAAATTACATTGAATGAAAAAAATATTATATTTATAATTCAAAAAATTAAATATTATGATTTAACTATGTTAATTATTTTGATGAAAAAGATATTTTCTCTTAAAATTTTGTGTATTTTTGCAATTCATCAAAACATGAATGTTATGAAAAAATATTAGAAATTCAACCAAAGTTAAATTTTATATCCTGCATTAAAATTAAATTTTTATTTTGTCATATAAAAATTATAAATGTTTCAAAATCGTAATTTAAAATGAGTTCTCTATTCCAAGGCGTAAGATTATCCTTTTAAAAAAATACAGGTTTTTATACAGCAAAGGGGGCTTATTCACTTCCTATGAATAAGATATTTATTGGATGAATATAATATATATATTTTTAAGTATATAAAATATATATATCATTAATTTCATTACCAATATTAATCCACCCAAAAATAAAAATAAATAATTTATATTGTTCATAAATAATTTATAGCTAATGAATTCATAAGGCATTTTCATAAGTTAGTTAAAATTATTCTGTCTAACCTAACATCTAGGCTATAATGGTGATTTTATTATAAGGGAATAATATGTTTACTTTTATACTCATGATTTCATGAAATGAAATCTACTAAAGAATTATGATTTATTAATGAAAATATCTCATGAAAACAACCATGTATTACATGTACTTTATCTCTTTAAATTATCTTACCATTTTCCTAAAACCACTCTAAATAAGTTCAATTCCAAAATTATTTCTCTACAATTAATAAAAAAATGTTCTTCAAATGAAATTTTATTTTAAACCATGTATTATATATAAAAAGTTGAATAATAAAAATATTTTATTCCTTATTCCCTTTTTAGTCATTTTTATAAATCCATTACATGTTATTTGAGGCATGATTATGTAATCCATTTCTTCTTATGTGTATTTTGTATCCTTATTCCACATGTTTTTTCCGTATATGTAAAACATATGTATGTAAATGTAATTATGGGTGAACCATGATAACACTCTAATGCATTGGGTAATGTTTATATATCATGGAATGATATTTATGGTATTATGGAGCAATCATATTCCACTATGGTACATTTTCTACCATGTCATGATGTCTCATAACTGAGACTCAAATTATACTTATTTATTCATGTATTATGATGTTTACACAATCATATATTGTAATTATTCTTGGAAATAATTTACTTGATTTCATTATTTTATATTATTATTCTTGGCCATTTATATTTATGATATTATGTTTTCCATTTTACTTGCACATTTCTCTATATTTTTTTGGATTTTTTTTATGATTTATAGCTCACCTTATGTCTTTATATATTTTCTATATTATCTTGGATTGTTTTGGAATCTAAAAGGGATTTATTTTGTCACGTATCATACCTTCATTACATGCTACATTACCTATTTGGTAGTTAGGGGCATTTCAAAGATAATCAAGGAATATTTGACGGAGTTCAATTCATGATCACTTTTTTGGAGGGTTGTTCACGGTGTGAATTATTTTTTATAACATTAATTGTTTCTCATGTATTTGTGGTTAGAAACTCATGGATTGAAGTTTTATACACCAATTTTGTGCTTAATTATTTTTATATGTGAAATAATCATTCATAACATAAGGATATTCAAGGATGAGGTGACACAAAATTAGATGGATGATCAATGATTTTTGAATAGAATTTATTCCCAACCTAAACTAATTTAAATACATAAATTTTGGTAATATAAAATTATCTTGTAATGAATCATTTTTTGACACTATGACTGTATTGAGTTCCAGCCTTTTTATAATTATTAGAAACCTGTTAATTTATCTCCCTCCATTACTTTTCTTATTGTGGCTTGGTATAAATCTAGGTGATTTTTGAGAATCATCTACCCCCAATTATTTGGTTTTGATCCTTATCATTGGGATTTATAATTTTTTTGGAAAATATTAGTGATCTCTTCTTGGATCCTCTTCAGTTTATTTTGTTCATCTCCTTAGGTATTCTCTTTAGTATTATTATTTAAATCATGGTATATTTGTATTATGTTTTTTTATGATTATTCAATGTTATTTAGGATTATTTAACGTTTCCTTGTGTATTTTTGTTCCTCTGGTTGTTTAAACTTCACTATGGTTTGTGTGATGATTTAGAGAGATTCTTTGAGGTTGGCATCCTTATTCTCTCAAACATTATGTTCCTATTTACTGATTTTATGATTTTATATTCATATGGTTGATAGTATAGGTCATAATAAAAAGTTAATTAATATGATTCAATTAAAATTATTGGGAAGGAGAGTATACACACGTGTTTATTATTTTTATGATATTAAAAAGTGATGATATTATCTTGTTGTTAATGTTGGGAAAAAGGTGTTTGGGAAACATGTTTTAATTTTAGTTATTATGAGTCTAGAAACCCATCTGGTGTTGATTATATGAAATCACCATCAATTAAATGTTTAGAACTTTATTTTTTAAATGGTTTGGTATAAAAGACACAAAAATGCACTCTCATAGCTCGTGATAAGATCATACTCTTTACATTTATTTCTTTGATATTGATAAACCTTTAAAAATCTTAGAAATCCAAAATATAGAAAATCAATCATAAATATTGGATTCACTTATATACCCAAAGTAATTTTAGGTTTAGAGCATTTGAGAATTTTTAAAAACTCTTACATAAAAAAATCCATGTCATTAAGAGAACCTTTTCATACCATAACCTTCTTTTCTAATATCACAATAAGTCTTCAAAATATTCAATAAATTTCATCACTCATGGTTAATTTCTAAATATAATTCTTTAAATTTCTTTATTTATAACCTGGGGAAATGAAAATTATAATAAGTGGGAGCTGAAACACTTATTAAAGTGAAAAATAAGCATTAAAAATTGAGTATCTTCTGTTATAAGATATGGGTTTGATGACTTAAAAAACCATTCATGATTCTAAAATTAGATAATTTAATATCCATCGAAAAATATATCAGAACTCACGAGTCATTGAATGAAACATTAGGATAATAAAAATGATATATTATTAAAAAAATCATGATATATATGAAATATCTCATTGATAAAAAGAAATATTACAAACCATATACAACATTGGAAAACAATGTTGGTATATTTGGATATTAAAAATTCATCAGGGAATCATCTAAACTAGAAAATTATTGCAATATCTTAAGAGTAACATGAATATATTAATCAAGTTATCCATTAGGAGTAACTTACATAAGTGAACTCCATATTTTCTAAGGATTCACATAACTCTATCATCTCTTAAGATTAACACAACTATTTCATCTTATACGAGTGACTTCTATCTAGTTAACACCAAAAAATTACCCAATTAAAATACGGGTTATAATCAACCCCTATCACATATCAAACAATGTCGGTAACAAATTTGGATTCAATGCCCACTCATGATTTCATTTATAATGTCTAAATACTATATCCTAAAATAAAACACATGTATACATGAATTTAACAAAAACTATTATAATGTTATTTAACCATGAAATAAATAAGATTCCTAACCAAATTACTTAAAAAAAATTTCAAAAACCATTTAGAGAACGATCATTAGTGATATATATAGATCCATAGACCATGTCAACTAATTGGGATGAATCAATTGTTAATTATTTTTAATTCATTTTCATTAATCATATGTATCTATTTTAATCTATTATCTATTATCCAATGAAATCCCACATTACTTGTGTAACAAAAAAATCAATGGTTATAACACATGTATTTTTAAAATGTAAAGAAATATCATACTCTTTCTATTTATCAATAAATTGTTGCTTCACACATTCTCTTAACAGTAAATTTTTTTAGAGATTATAAGTGATAAAAAGTTTTCACAAAAGATTATACTAGAATATTATTCTCCATATGAAGTATAGATGATGAAAAATATCCTCCTCATTCATGATGGTGAAGAATATCTCAAACGGTTATGTAGTAACCTGCTTATTAATTTATGTACTGTAAACCATTCACATATCTCTTCCATGTGAAATTATCCTTTGGACAATAGACTACCTTACTTATTTCATTATGCACACACTATCCACATGCACATTATTTATTTCTTCAGTTTAGGTTCATTGTTCATGTGTCATGAATGAGTATTATTTATCATGAAAAGTCATTGTGCAAGGGTGTGAGAACAATCCTACCCACATAAACCTGTCAATGCCTCTTTCATAAAAACCAGTATAGGAGGGAGCATGTTCTTCTTATGTGTAAGTATAGTTTCAGAAGAAATTATCCCGTTATTCTCAAACAAGGTTCTTGAATAAGGAAGGATTCATGGATCTGAAATCATTGTGAAAGTATTAGTGTGTGAATTTCACATGTCGAATACCCCATGGGATCTTGATTATTAATCAAAACCATAGAGATGTGTATTGTTTGATCTTGAGTGATTTTCAAACACTAATTTACATGTGATGAAATTCATGATTTATTTGTCTCAATTTTAACACTCATGGGATCTTTCTCCTCCATGAACCAGTTAATCATAGTGCTATTTTTCAAAATAAATGAGATTTTCTCAAATAAGTACTTTAGAAAAATCTCAGATTATTCTTTCTAATTTTGTATGAATGGATCGTAGTCCCTTGATCCTCCATTATACACTTTTTATTATATGTTTAGGAATCATTTAAATATCAAATAATAAATCTATATCATGAATCCACCAATTCTCACAAGTCATTCATGATTTAATGAATCATATTCTAAATATTGTGGTGCCATAACTTCACATGTTCGTGATGATGTGAGATCCTCTAATTCATGTAATTAGTTTTCAAGTTTCTAAATTATCTAAGTTGGAACTAATTTTTTGTTTGATTGAACTTCTACTACATTTTTAGTTAGGAAGTAGGACCTTTATTCAATTTGTCACATGCATCAATTATGTTGTTTTATTCACGTCATCAAGACAATTGAATAAGACTTATTGCCTTGAAAGAAATTAAATTATTGTCATTTTCTCAATCAGGGTGTTTTGACTTCATCTCCAGCATTTTGTTGATCATTGGGGAGAGCCAGAGGAAGAAGATGATCATCTCATTAAATAAGAAGAGTTTGTTGTCTCAATGCACATATCATATTAAATAATATAAAGGTCCTTGTTATGTCTTCTTTTTATACGATGATTTAATAATGATATAATTTCCATCATCCCACATCAAATCTCACACGTAGTAAGGTCGAGTTTTAACAATAAAGATCTGTTGCATATCTGTCAAAATTATCATCTCTCTCTCTTGGAAACTCCCCATACAGGTTCTCCCTACTTCCCTCTACTGGGCAAAATCCACTCCTATACCTTATACATGTTGTATATGTATGCTTCATCCCATATATTTTTATTAATGGGTAGGCCTACGATAGGATCCCTTAGCATGGTTGATCTTTGTGTCCCACCATTTTCAATGTCAGGCATACCTAAGGCTTGAATGCATACTGGAATATTTTTTATGTAATTCCCAAATTCATACTTATAAATAAATATATAATATACTGAGCCAATCCTCATAATTTATTCTTCTTCATGAAGACCTTTTTCCTGAAAAAAAAATTTAATCTTCATTAATGAATTAGTTCAACATTCAAATGAATATTTTCTCAGTCATCACCTTATCAGTGGCTATAATGATTTGAAATCTATATACATAATTAGAACACTATATTTGAACTTAGTAATTTTTTAAAAAACATAACATGAAAACATAGAGAATTGATCATCTGTGAAATCTTATTCCTTGAATCCATAATAATTCCCCAGGCATCAATAATTCTCATCATCACCTTACCCAACACATATTGACATATCATTCAAAACAAATGAAACATTGGGAAAAACAATATCACAATTATATTTTTATAATAATAACTCTTCAGAAAAATTTATAGGATTCAATATGTGTTTCCAAATCTATCTCCCCTTTATTGGAAATAAAATTCAAATAAATAGTGAGTATTTTTTAAAAAACCTTGTCCTCCTCCCTTTAAATATTATTTCTTCAATACCATTGGAAGAGGGATAATAGCACATTGTTCACCAAGTAAATATCCTTTATTTAATCAAATAGATGTGTAATTGGGATAACATGGTGTTGAAAATAATAGACATATGACCAAGGTTTTCAATTATATCTATAAATAACCATGAATGTGAAATCATGCTCAGAAAAACTCATTAAAGTGAGTTATAAATGAACTCCCCATTTGATATATCCTATCACACCCACTTTCACCAGTGATGACAAAATACTGGTTAGGGTCTCAACAAAGGGCTTTTTAATGTCCTAAAAGGGTCTAAACTCTCATGTTCAACTATAGTGTGTCAAATATTACTTAGGAATGGACTTGTTGAAGATATCTTCCAACTGATCTCATATTAGAATAAATTACATATTAATGTCTCCATTTTTTTATTTCTCCATGAGGAAATGAAATTATATATCCATATTCATGGATCATGAATGATACACAATATTTTTATAATGTTCTATTTAACTTTTATTATCATAGTGATTTTTAGGGGACTTTTAATTTGAACCCTTAAATCATCCGGTTGTTCCTCCAACCAAATAAATTTTCTACCAGTACTAGATATAATAACATATTCAGCCTTATTAGTACTCATTTTTTTATATTTGTTTATTAAATTTCCAAATCACACAAATATATCCCAATAACAAAATTCCACCTATGGAGGACCATCTATAATCATAGTGACCTTCCCAATCAGTAACTATAAACCCATTTAAATTTAAGATGCTTAAATTCTTGAAAATAATCCCATAATTTATTTTCCCTTTCATATATCTAAAAATTATTTTGGAATACATAATATGTGAGTCCTTTAAATGGCATTAATATCTAACATATAGACTCAAAAAAAAACAATTTCTTGTCTAGAAGTTGTGAGACAAATTATATTCCTAATTAATCATCCAAATTCTATTTTATTAACACTATCTATATTTACATCATTTCACAAATTCAAACCCACTTAAATGGGTGTAGACAATGGTTTTGATTCTTTCATTTCAAAATTATTAAAAAAAATACTGAGTACTTTTTTGTGAAAAGAAAATAAAACCCATTTTTCATGATATTTTATCCCAAGAAGTAAATCAGCTCACAAAGCCTATAAATATCAATATATTATTTTATTTGGTTTGAAAAAAATGAAAATAAATCACCCAATCACCTATAAAACTGATCTCATCAACATAAAAAATTACAATAAGTGTACTTTTAATCATTTATCTAATATATATGTTGGTATCCATTTTTCCTTCAAAAACTTTTATTTCTATGAATCCATTTTTCAAGTTTGAATACAAGTCCCTTGGTGATTGTTTGAATCCATAAACATGCTTATTTATTTTCTATACATTTGTTTCATAATTTTAATGGGAAAAAACATTATGTCCCCTAATACAAACTTATTTTTTCAGATCTCCATTTAAGAAGACCGACTTGACATCCATTTGATAAATGTTATATTATTGGAAGGTTATAAAAAATGAACATTCTAATAGCTTAAAATCTTATAGATGGAGAAAATATTTCCTCAAAAAAAACACACTATACTTATAATTATCCCTATCATACAAGCCTATATTTATTTATGAAAACCATTCCCTAATAATTTATCTATTTTTATATAAATCCTCCTAGTTCCAATGATATTTTACTAGTTGGTATTGGAACAAGATACATTTTGGAGTTCTTATCAATTTGAACCGGCTCTTTATTCAAATCCATAATCATTTCATCATGTCCAAAGGATTATTTCATATATTGGGGCACACTTTTTAATGATAAGCGATATTTGGTTTTAAGACCTCAAACTTCTTCTAGATTGATCAACAATGTCTTAATTGTATCTTAACTTCTTCCGAGTTTTCATTGGTTCAGAATATTCCCCAATTATAATTCCTTTATAAATATTTCATAAATAATTGATATTTTTTTAATTTTAGTAATATCATTTTATTCATCTGTCTGATTTAAATCAAAAAAATTTATATATGGTTCAATGTGAGATTATTATTTATTAAGATATATAATAACATACATTTGGTTAGAATCAACTTCTTCAAAAGAGGTTACATATGAATCCTGGTTTAATAATTTGTTCTCAATGAATTGTACATTTATTATTCAACCAATTAATGAGGTTTTTATTACAATATATTTATCCTTTTCCATTAGATATATATATATATAATAAATACACCTTATAATTTATTCTTATCAAATTTGCCTAGATTTTTGTCTTTGATTTTGATTATGTGAGCAGTCCTAAAGACTCAATAGTATTTTTCTATAGTCTTTTAAATATCGCAAATTTCATATAAAATCTAATTTTAATTTATCAAATGGGAACATGGATTTTTAATGTGTACCATAGTACACACTACTTACCTCAAAAAGAATTTTGATCTACCAAAATCATCAAGTATAGTTCTCCCCATTTCCACAATGCTTCTGTTCATTCTGTCAGAATTACCATTCTGATGTGGTGTGTAGTGGTTCCTATGTTGATTTCATATTCATTATATATAAATATAATATTCAAAACAACTTCTAAATAATTTCGACCCATTTTCATATCTAAATTTTTTGATGTGAATATAAGGATCCCATTCAACATATCTCTTAGACATCTTGAGCATTCAAAACCCCATGAACTGTGCTTTAAAAATAACACTCTTATCATTATCATGAAATGGTCAATAAATGTGATAAAATACATTTCAAATTTTGTATATTTATCTCTCATAGGGCCGTAAAAGTGTGAATAAATTAAATTGAGATGCCTTACTGGTTTTTTAGGCTCTCTTATATTTACCATATTTTTTTTTTCTTTTTAATAAGAATTAAAAACATGATTATTATTTCAGATTAACTAAGGAAATTCCCTAACCAAATTTTCTTCAGATATCTCAATAATGCTTTTTTGGATCACGTTTCTAACCCTTCTATTCCATAAAATGTTTTCATATTTTTTATTAATATAACACGAATTATTGGGGTCTCCAACTTGAACTAAATTTACACAAGTTCATTTAACTCTTATAATAATTTTTTCATTAGAAATAATGTTGATAAAAAAAATGTTCATACTAAATATGGCTTAATTACCTTCATTACATAATTTATAGATATTTACTATGTTATGTTTGATTCTACATCCAAATTACACCTCCATTAAATTTACTCTAGATTAGTCAATTTTAGCTGAATTATGTCTTTTAATTTATAATGAGTTATCATTTCAAAAAGGTCATAATACCTCTATAATGTTCCAAAATAATATTTTAAATCATTTTATATCTTATTATATGCAAATAAAAACCAATATAAATAGAGCATGGTCTTCCCATTTTACTAGTTTTAATGAAACCTGCAAAACTTATTATTTTTTTATCATCCCATTTTTTTTGAATATTCATCTAATTATGAATTTCATATTATTGATCAAGAAGAATAAGTAGAAACTATTTAGTAAAACTAAATTTCTGGTCAGATATTCTATACAATTCATCAATCCTATCAAACTAATTTTTATTAGAGACCACATAAGAGTTTTCATTCTATGTGTGTTTTCTCAGAGGCATGGTCCTCATATTATTATACCAACACCGTCAACATGTTGGAAATATTTGGTTCATATGATGAATCAAATTATACCTACATAAGATATATTTGTTTCTATATGTTCCATAAAACTAAATAATCACCCTTATTTTTGATCAAACAAAAAACTATTGATTTAGACTTTAAAAGTTAGCTGGTTCTTCTGAACTAGAACTTATTTACATTTTTATAGATTTTAAGGAATCGTTGTTCTTCTGGTCATTATGTATCACTCATAGTGAGGAAAATCCTTTATAGATGTTTTTAACCCATGTTGACTTTGGAATACTTGTTAAACCTCTATTATTAATCTTTAATGATTTAGAACTTTAAAATTTAACAAAATGTGAGTTTAATTAAGAATTAATACAACTCTTATGAGCATTATAATATGATTCATACTTTTATTCTAATTATTTTCAATAATCAATATTCAAATTTCCACAAGTTATCTCAACTTTTAGGATTATTAACTCAGATCTTTTAATATCTTCTTCAAGAGTGGCCACATTCTTCTATGACACTCTTATAACTCTTTGTTTCTCAACCACTTTTACCATGAATGTTTTAGTCTTATCAATTTACTCATCTTCATCCTTCTTTGGTCTATCAAATTCTTTTTTTATTCTTTTAATTCATTCTTGATCCCATTATTTCCTTCTAAAAATATTACATTTACGATCTCAGCGTGTGAGTCACATAGACCCCATTTACATTATCATCTTCACTATCGGAGCAATAAAACTTTCATTTAACATGTGCCAATTTTTTTTGCCTTTTTTAAAATATTAATCCTTTAATTCAACAATTGTGGAATAATGTTTTAGTCTCCTTGATCATCATTATTATCTTCTTCTCCAAAAAATACTTCATTTTTATTGCACTAAATTTCTTCTAGATTTTAGTATATTTTCCTTTTGAATTGCACAATGATTTTTCATCTTTATCTTTATCTGATTCCATAGATTTATTCTTCTTTAGAAAATCATCATCAAAATTTCCAATACAACTATAACTAAAACATTTAATTGGTATCTTTCCTTTATAAAACCAATTTACCCTTTTAAATTTTTTTGATATGAAATCTATGATATTATTGTGATTATGATCACTCTTATAATCATCATCATCATAAAAATAACATTGGGTTTTAATGATTTCTTCCCCCTTCATCAGATATTTTTTTCATAGATTCTAAATCCATTTATTTTGTTTTCCTTTGTTGTGAAAAAATGGATATTTTCACATCTCATATTTCAAATGATTATCTTGAAATAAATCAACTGCCTTGTATTACGCTTCTTTCAAATTTGAAATCATTAAATCAAATCTACTAAGAAAAATTTCAATTAATTTTTTTATTTCTTTATAATCATATAGTTTGTCAAAAAAAACAATGATATAGTCAAAAATGACATTTAACCTTGTAAAAATGTCATTAAAAATTTCATCCTCAACCATCCTAAAATAAACAATATTTTCCCTTTAGAATTTTAATATTTATATTTTATTATGATGTTTCCTTCAAACATATACTCTAGTTTGTCCCACATTTCCTTCTATGTCAACAATACAATCACATTTTTGTAAACATTATCTGTTAAAGATAACATTATAGCATTAAATTCATTCTCATAAAACTCGAGAAATATTTTGTCTTCAAAATTCATTGCACTATTTCTTCTAATTGGTGGATAGACAATAGTAAAAGCATTAATAACAACAAACCCTTGTGATAACAGATATAACCGAATTTGATTCTTCCACCCATATAAATTATATTATAGAAATATGGAACCTGTCTAAAATTCACATAATTTTGATTCTCTTTATCATTCATACAAATAAAGAAACCTATAAAAACCTGGTTTTCTCGGATACAACTTAGAGAGCCCCAATCCGAATCCATTAAAAGGGGGGGGGTGAATTAGTGGTTACATTTCTAATTTTTATTTATTCACCCTTTGTATCTAGATAATGATGTAATAAATCGATCAATTAAGTTCCAATTCTAAATAATATATGAAAATAAAATAAATCAAACAGTAAAAAAATATATCTACATGTTTTAGAAAAATCTTACTCCATGTCATTAGAAACCTATAGTTATTTCATGGATTCATTTGTCACTAGAATTTGTTAGTGATTAGATGTTCTAAAAAATATGAACACAAGATTAGATACATAAAATACATCCCCTATAACAAATAGATGATGAAAATTATCCACTAAATTAATAGTGATGAAGAATATTTGAAATGGTTATGTTTTCACATGTGCATGCACACATGTATTGTCAACAGTTCACTTCCCCATTCATTGTGTAATTTACCACTATACAATAGATTGTATTCCTCCTTTATGTGTGAAAATGATATCCATAGACACAATAACTATTTGTTTAGTTTAAGTACAGTATTAATGTGTCGTTCATGAGTATCATGAATCATGAAAGATCTTCATGCATGGGTGTGTGAACAAAACTTTCCACTTTATAATTCTCAATTCATTTTACATAAAAACATGAACAGGTGGGAAATAGTTCTTCTTCTATACAAACATAGTGTAAGAAGTCATTGTATCATAGTTCTCAAACTAGTCATAGGAATTAGAAAAGCATAATGGATCCCAAATCATAAAAAAACTGACTGAGTGTGAAATGAAAATGTTGACTATCCCACAATAATTTTCAACTCTCTCCGGGTACCACCGCATATCAGTTCTCCCTACTTCCATTATGTATCAAACAAATTTTCAGACACTCTTACTCTTTAGGCAGGGGTATAGGGTAGGACTAGGATGGAATCTATTAGTTTGGTCAATCTATGTGTCCCACCTATGTTGAGTTCAATCATGGATCATGTTTTTTTGTGGGATATATTATTATTTAAGGACCAACTAAATATTTATAAAAAAATCTCTAATATAATAATACACTCCTCATACCTAATTCTTCTACAATAAAAATTTTAACAAGGAAACTATTAATTCTTTTTTTAATAATAAATTCATCATGAAGAATAATATTTTCATAGTATTTACCTTATCAAACATTGTGACAATGTGCAATCGTTTAACACAATTGGGACACTATTTTTGAACATAGGATCAATTCAATAATAATATGACATGGAAACACAGAAAATTCATAAATTTGAAATATAATTTTATGAATTTATATTGATTCTAGAGGTATCACCACTTCTCACCATCAACTTATGAAACCAATATTAACATATCCCTAAAAAATACAAAATTAATACAAAAAATACCATAAGATCATTTCCCCAATGAATAATTATAATCATTAAAAGATGTTTCCATAGATTAAAATACCATTTCTATAACATTTATAATGTTTTTTATAAAATAATGGAAAATACTTGTTTCATTCAATACATTTAAAAATTAAAAATTACAAAAATATTATGAAAATTATTTTATTGAATATAATCATAGAAAACAAAAAAGGACGATTAAAAAATAATAGTTTACAATTTATAATAACCATTTTATGTTATAAATTATAAAAATAAAAATTATTATAATAGTTTTGTAAAGAGAGTCAAAAGTGGATGGTGTGAAAAAATACAAGAAATTTTATTCTTATAACCTTTAAAATAATGTAAATGTTCATGGAAAATAGAATTAGTAAATCATTTAAATTTAGAGAATAACATTCTTGAAATAAGAAATAGAATAAGGGGGAATAATTTGGTTAAAATATTTTACTACCATTAAATAAGCATTTTTAACATAAACCCATTTACGATATTTTAAATGAAAAACCAATTAAAATGAAGAACATATAGAGCATCAAATAACTTGGAAAAGAAGTATCATGATACTTTATTTAAATATTCAATATATAAGCTATATAAATTAATATAGGTGTATAAACCAATACATGTCATAATTAAGGATTTTTTAGATGAGAAACCATTACAACATGGGTAATGGTTGAATCACAAAACAATTGAATGAAGGAACATAACATGATTGTGTTAAACCCATAGTTTTTCTGAAATAAAATTTGAATAAAATCACTTGTAAATATCTAAAACATATTAAAAAAATTTTGTTTTCTAACATGAATTATGTTTCAATGAATTAAATTTGAGTCCATGAAAACCGTTGAAACTATTATAACCGTTCTATTAATATATCTTGAATGTGAAAGAATGAATGAAATTTAAATACAATCATTAATTATTAATTAATGATTTATTAATGATATAATATTTCAATAATAAGAATATATAACTGATAAAATTAATCACGTTCATAATATGAGACATTAATCAAATAAACAACATCAAGAATACTTATACATACAAATAGAATACCGATAAAGTGATAATTAATCCTTAGGTTGATTATGTGTAACTTTTTTAAAATAACATAAAACAAGTTGACCTAAATAATTATATAATTAGAGGACATTTCACATATAATATTTTTATAATATTTTTAATGAAGTATAGGTACAAACTAATTAATGGAAATTTAGTTAAGAATCCCATTACCTCAAGTCCAAAAATTCTATATATGTCCTTCAACTTCTCCTTTTTAATAAAAATCTTTTGGGTTTCTCTTTAATGACCATAGTGGTGGTATTATAAGAATCCCATAAACTATATTAGGTAGATAAAAAATTAATTAATTTTTTTGTCCGAGTTTGGTTATGCTATGTGGATTAAGAATTTCGAGGAAGCGAGGAAATGTGGTGTCCTTATATAAGAGAAGAGAGCGACACCCTTGGAATTAAATAATTTATTTAATTAATATACATTACTTTTAATCTTCATGAAGCTATAAAATTATAAATTTTAAATATATGATAAAGAGAAGTCAAAATCTTCTCATCCAATAAAATATAAAGATGTTTTGATAAATTTTTAAGTCTTATATTTAAGTTTTAAACATTATTTAATCCTTTTAATGAATATCGTAATTTCCATATTTTTAATCATTATTGTTGATTAGAGTTAAAATTAAATGAAAATTTATATATAAATTAAAAATGGCTGGTATGATCAAATATATCCAATCCAACTATCCAAACTAATATTATTATAAATTATGTATTATTTAATAAAATGTTATTTAAAATAAAATACCATTGAAGTAATTTTCAAGAATATAAAAAAATACTTTAAAAACAATCTAAAAAGTAATGTATTTTTAATATTTACTTTTGAATCATAAATAAAAGTTTTAAATATCTTAAAAAATCATGTAACACCAAAAATCAACTAAAAATTAACACACTAATTGTTTTAATAATCAATCACTTTATTTTTGAACTGCTCACATAAGAACTATGTCGAAATTTAGTAAGCACATAAGATGATTATATAATCACTAAAACATTAAAATAAATTACACCAAAAAACATTCATTATTATTTATAATGAAAATATTTAATGGAACATATCCTTTTTTTGTCCCCATAAAAAATAATAGAGTTTTTAAAATAGAGATCTTGACATTATATAATTATTCATGACTTAAAAAAATTAAGATCATTATTTAATAATAATACTAAAATGTCTCAATATAATAAAATATTTGATGATTATTACTGAGATGAACTCATAATATATAAATACGACAGGCATTTTAAATATTTATAAACCCTTAACACATTATTTTGAACAAAAATTACTTGATTTACCCTTATTGTGGTGATAAATATTTACCCAAGTTATTATTCCTAATGAACCAAAATAATGTATACATATTAATAAATATTTTACAAGATAATTCATAATTTTCAAACCATTTTATTGAAATCAAATCCAATAATTGGTATAAGTTAATTTTTAAAAAAATTCACAAAATGTGATGAATAAACAATTTTCGAGAAAAATGAATTTCAAAGAATAATTATTTTTATTAAAAAATTAAGTATAATGTTGATTAAAATGAAATTAATTTTTTTATTTTTTATAAAAATGATCTATTTAAATTTCTTCAAAATTAAATTAAAATTAGACTTCATAAATACATTGAAGGAGAAACACTTTTGTAGAAAATAGTTAAACTATTCACTTAAAAATCAATCCTTTTAGAAAAATTTCTAAACCTAACCCAAATATTATTTTCATATATTTATTTTAAAAATTATATACTTTTGTAAAAAATAACTTTTTAAATTTTTGGAAATTAATTATCATATTCTCCAAAAATAAAATATTATTTTTAAATAAAGCATAAGTTTTTTATCATAAAAGGACATTCAAAAAGATTTGGTGTTTATTAATTATTAAATAATGAATGTCATGTTTTGGAGTAAGGCCTATATTTATTATAATGTGGAATATTCTATTCATACTCTCTAATTCAGTGGCAAGGTTATTGCAGTCATCTTAAAAAGATAATATTTCTTATTTGTTCAAATACTTTTTATATGTTATGTACACTATAAAAAGTAAAATTCTATTAAAATATCAGGGAATTAAAAATTTAATAAATAAATTTTTTGATAATACCCACGAAAAACTATGGAATTATTGTGATGAAGATCCTTGTTTTAAATAATAAATATTGTATTATGAAAATAACTATTTATTCAATATAATGACGTATATACTATGAATATGTTGTGGTTATGTGAAAATATATGGGTCTTGTATAGTGAAGGTGGATACAAGTTTAATGTGGGAATATGTTGAGAAGTGAAGGCTTTGTTGGTTGGCATAAGATTTTATGAGGTGTGATGTGTGGTTTTTGGTTAGTGGTTATTTCATTGAGATGGTTGGGTTGTTCTAATAGCTTCTCATATGTTGTGTTGTGGTTGTGGCGGGGGATGTGAGATGGGTAAGATATTATGTGGTGAGGTTGTGTTAGTTTCAAGGTCATCCCTTAAATTAACTAGAATACAGAATGGAAATATCTTGGGTAGAAACTTATTTTTGTCAAGTTTTCCTAAATGAATTTAATAACAAATAACATTGGTATGTAAATGAATTAAGGGCGGGATTAAAATCAATACATGATAACTGGATTAGTGTATTGATCATTAATAAACTAATGCTGGACATTAATTTGTTAATTTTAGGAAATATACAAACATCTAATTAAAAGTGAAAATTATATTGTTATGTGTGGTGGGTGTATTGTGTGATGGAATTAGTGTTGGAAGTAGTTTTAGTGAATGTTTTTACCTCTAGTGGAGGTGTTTTATAAATTATTAGTGATTTTTAAATTAAACCATAGGTTTTGTGTAGTGTGATATCTATATATATTTTACATGTATGTTATTTCGATATACACCCCACTTGAGTTGGATAACCTTACCAACCCCAAAATTAATTCTGTTTTGGATGTTTTCCTTAACATCCTAGATAATGGTGAAGTTGACGGATGGATACACACTCATCACGAATAACCCAACAATAATAATATTGATGAATTGGGTAGCTATTAGATATTACCATGGTGAAGACATGGGTTTGTTTTAGTGATTACCTAGGTGATGACATGGGTTGGTGTGGGAGAATACCCTGGTGATGATGTGGGTTTGTGTTATATATTACCTAATGATTATGAAGATGTGATATTTTGTAAGGGAAATTCATTTTAAAATGATTTATAATAATGATTTCATTCAATTTATTGATACCATATTTTATTTGGTCATGTAGATGAGGTTATGATATGACAATAATCGGTGCTATAACTAGATTACATAACATATGTTGGTGGAGCCGGTAAGAATGTGTCATGAACCATGTTATGAATTTTTTAATATGACATTATATATTCATGCAATGGATGGGGGGACATGATTTTTTATGATTGGTGTGAGAGTCAAAAATCAGCGGTGAAGTAGTTTCTGAGAACTAATGATTTAAATTCTTTTGATAAAATGTTATTACATTGGATTTTTTATTTAGAGAGAGTGTCATATTGAGGTTGTGACAAGTTATTTGAACTTTTTATGTGAATATTGGTCATGTTGTTTATTTATTGGTGAATTATTAATCCATTTTCACATGTGTATTAGAGACCTTGGGTATAATAATATTTTTTATACATGTTATGATAATTCTATATATATGTAAACTATTTTCCAGAATTCCAGGGTTGATCTAAATAGAGGGTTGGACATTAATATATTGGATATTAAAGTTAATGTTTGATTTATTCTATAGGAGTTTTCTTTTTGGAATTATTTAGAGAATTTTACCAATTTTTTTATCATTGTTCATATATTATAAGTTGGTTTGGTTTCATTTATTTTATATTAAAAGATGGAGTTGTTTGTAGTTATTGATCCTATATTCAGATCCTATATTTTTATTAAGGTAAATACCTTTCATAAGTGTGTTTTTACACCTTTTAGGATAATATATCACGAATTTCCTACAGAAGGTGGTGCTCGAGGGTTATTTTTTCGTTCCCTTCATTTTGATCCCCCGAGAGGTTCTTTTGAAGTTAATTTGTTATTAAAGGGTGGTATTGTTCATTTTGGCTAAGTCATAGGATGACTTATAGATTTAAGAACAATGATGATTTTATCGGATGGTAGATAAATAGTTCTAGTTGATCTTGATGTGTGATATAAGTTTAGGAGACTAGCTAGGAAATTATATTTTAGCACACCACTCCCATGTTATCTAATTCTAGAACTTTGTCTCAACCAAAAGACCATGTGAAAAGGCTCATTTTAAATGTTTGAGAACTAATTATGGTACATGAATTTTTACTTTTTGAATTAATGTCTGAATTGGTTAATTTTGAGAATGTTAAAATGAAATTATTTAAGTAAACCTTGATAAAATTACACTCTATGTGCTTTATGGATTCTCCTTCCTGTTTTTTTAGGAATAGATTTTGGTCTTCATCAACATGAAACTGAAGAAGAAGAGTCTTAGTAGGATTATATGGTTAATATTAAGATAGTTAATAAGATACAGGTGGGTGGGATATTACATATGTTCATAAATGATTCTTAGTGGTTTGTTCTTGTGATATATGAAGGGAGTATCTTGATCTATTGATAGAGTGTTGGCTAGAGGACATTGAGATCAGCTTTGGTATGATCTGAGAATGAGTTGATTTCTGGGTTCCATTGAGGGTTATTATGGTTTTAGTGTTATTATATCAGTGGTGGATGTTTTATCATAGAGATTAGTAGGACATGGATTTTTTATCATATGGCATCCAATGGGATTTTTATTTTGGTGTTCTTATTGTCACAGATAAAGGTAACAAAGAGGAATGAGCTTCTCTCCCTTCATCAAGGGAAACTGTGGGTAAAATATTTCAGGAATAATTTTTTTGGCCCTGTATAGTTCACCTAAAACCTATTTCCATATGACGAGTCTCGATATAATTATTTAGAGATGGTTCTATTCCCTATGATCAGATATTTTTCCACGCCATTTACATTTTAACATACATTGAAGTTTAAAAAAATAAGAGGTAATCAAGTGGATGAATTACCAAGGAGTGAACATTGATATGGTTACATGAAGAAGTGTCTTGGTAAAAGATAATTAAGAATTGGATCACAAACGTCTAGGAAGATATGGTTTTTATTGAAGGGGAACATCCCTTAGTAATCATTTCCAAGCCAATCTATAGCTGGTGGATCCCAAGAATTTGTTCTATGATTATTGTTTTTATGATATTCCCCAAGATTTCATTCCATCATCATGATCAATGTATGATTACTTAAGAGGATAACCTAAAATTTGAGTTTAAACCACAAAGGGAATATGTTTTGTTCTTATTTTATGGTGGATAGATCTTACATTGGTCTAATTCATGATTATAGTCATCCTTACTATCCTTGACCAGAGGGCAGTGGTGGATGTCATCAACCGTGAGTAAGGGGTGATGGTACTAGGAAGATGCAACCAATGAAGTATATGGGGCTATCATAGATATTGTTTTTTCAAGATATAATCATTTTATCATCAACCATAGATTCAACCGTGTTTGATTTGGTCTCCACACAATCATTTCCTTCTCATTATTTTTTTACATTCTTTGGGGAGAAAGATAGATAGTATAATAGTGACCTAGGTTCTATCAATTCTATTGGGAGGTTATGAGAATTTCCTTGATGATTTCTAGGTATGTAGACTGGTATTTTGTGGAAGATTTCTTCTTGCTACAGATATATCCATATAATGTTATTATTGACAACAATTAGTTGAAGTTTTTTACATATAGTTATTTTTTTTCTAAATGAGGGTTTTATTTTCTAATGTGGAGATACAGTGAGAGGTATTTTTTGATGAGTGGAGCTAAAAGAAAAGTGAAAGTAAGGTGGATCCCATTTTATATTATTAAAATAAATCAGTGGATGCTTATGTAGATGATTTTACCATAGTTTTGGAATAGTTCTATTATTTCATCCTATATGAGGCAATGATATTATCCCCCCCAAATGTGATGTCATGTTTAGTATATATTTACGCATCATAATTTCACAGCATCCAATGGCACTATATCAAATGGTGTCTACCATGATGTTTGAGTTATGTTTGTATATTGATGATCTAATGTTGCTGGTTTTCATTTGACCTTGTGTAAATTCTTAGGGAGCTCAATTGTTCTTCAATAAAGAAGAAGAAATTTTTCTATATTTGTGTACATACATTAAGAGGATAAAATATTCAATATTCAAGACCCATTGACCACTGTTGAGAATTGAATATTTATTTTACAAATTAAATGGATCTATTTGGGTTTCATATATCAATTTTCAGAATGTATATCTATAGATGTAGATGAAAGATGATGATATCCCAAAGTCTACATTATGGTGAAGGTATGGAAAATTGTATTTCATAGTAATGAAATTAGGTTTTACAAACACACTAGCTTTGATCATGGGGATCCTGAAATCATATTTCAATGATTTTATAGACCATGTTGCTGTCATATTCATCAATAACATCATAACGTACACAAAGTCGTAGGAGGATAATGTTGAACAAGTTTTTATTTCCTTGAATATCCTTTGACACTAATAGATATATAAGAATATATATAATTGAATGTTTTCATTGTGAGTGTAATATTTCATTGGTAATGTTGTTTTAAACATGTTTTTATTCGTGGAACCATCAAATACTAAGGAACCTCTATCATGTGAAGCACCCAAGAATATTGAACAGATTCAAAACTACCTTAGTCTCTACAGATTTTATCTAAGGTATTTTTAGGCATCATCCTGGATTTCATCCTCACTGATAGATTTTATATGAGAGGAAAACAATTTTATATGGAAGGATTGGTGTGATCTAGAATTTATTTACCTAAAGGAATGGCTGATAAATACCATGATGATGATTTATTTTCTATAGGATTATGATTTTAATATGTTCAAAATAATGGGTAAGGGGAATATAGTTACAGATTCACTAAGTTAGATGTCCCATGGGGATGTAGTTTTAGAGTTTGGAGATATTTGGAGATAGATTAAGGAGCTAACAATAATGAATATTTATATTAGGGAATACAATGATGGATGATATATTTTTCATTTGACTATTGAATAATTTTGATATTATAGTTATAGGAGTCTTTATTGGGTGTATCATATGTAGAAGGGATGCATGACCATGTTGGCCATGGTGTTGTTCGATAGTGATTGTTGGAGGATGGTATTAAATAGATTTTTTTCACGAGATATTTTTTATTCTATTGGAAATACCTGATGGTGTCCACTATGAAATTAAAAAACTCACCCTTATCTATATATCCCAATGTTTATAATACTTATCATAGAATAATGTTGCAACATTGGTGTTATATAATGAGACTATCAATGAGAGAGTTCATGGTGCATTGTTTATTTTTTAGTAGGTGAAATATAGAACCATGTTTCAAGAGGTTTTTTACAACCTTTGGATATACCTTATCAGATGTAGAATGATATTTTTTGGTTTTAATCACCGGGTTTCCCTATTTATATGGATGTATAAGTGTTAATTGGGTTGTATTGGACCAAAATACATTGTTGGGTCATTTCTTAGTGACCTTGGAGTCGATTTTTGGGGATGTTTTAGAGATAAAATATATAAATTATGTGGTTAATCTTCATGTGATACTGAGAACCACCATATCTAATTGGGATCCTCATTTTACCTATGGAGTATGAAGGGTATTGTAGGATGATTTATTCTACCAATTTTCACTAAGAACTACTTTTCATTCCCAAATAGATTGTAAGATAAAGTATATGATATATATTCTTTAAGATATGTCGCAAGATTGTTTATTTTATTTTGGTTGATCATGTGTAAATCACTTAACCTTGGTTGAGTTTTCATATAAAAATAGATATAAATCAACCAATGGAATGGCTCTATTTGAGGAATTAATTGACTAAATTTTTTCTTCTTTGTATTGAACTATAGTTTATGAATATGCGGTTCGTTGTCTTAATATAGTTCATACAATTAATAAGTCAATTAAAATGGTCTTATAGTAGATGATGGATCAAAATCATGGTCTAAAGGCCTATAAAAATCAACGGTGGAGGCCCCTAGTGTTTAATTATGGAGAAAATTTAATTTTCAGGGTCTATCCTCAGTATGGGGAATAAGATGTTTGAGAGTGGGTTAGATATTTCAACTTAGTTTGTCTGGAAAATTAAGGTGTTAGAGTACATAGTTGAGGTGGTGGATCAGTAGGTGATTCCAACATGGATTGGTATAATCAATGATGTCTTCCACATGTCACATGTTAATTAATATCATCATAATGACTCATAATTCATTGATTGAGAAGAGTTGGATATCAAGGATGACAATCCATTCCTGGAGATACTAGTTGAAATTTTAAATCATCGACAAAATCTACTATATATAATACCATCCCATTGGATTGTGTGTTTTAGAGGTACTGTGGCATGGAGTAGAGTACCTAGGGGAATGAGATGTATATGTGTGTCCGGTACCATTAGTTTTTTTGGGTTTTAAATTAATTCTTTCATAAATGATTTTATAACTAGTTAACTATTGACTCATCTGATGGGCCTTTCTACTACATTCTGGTTTCTCATTTTTCATGTTTATGTTTTTTTTATAAGGAGATCCTTGATATGTATCACTGAGGATGTTTGTTCTAGTATTTTTCTTTTTTCTATAATTATACGATTGGATTCATGTCTTGAGGATGAGAATCATTTGAGAGGTTTCAAATTTAATTGTTCATCCCTATTTATCCAATTTCATTTCATGTTTGTGAGTAAGAGTTATTGTTGGAGGATTAAAGAAGTTTCGATGTCGTTAAAGGATGGAATTCTACTTTGAAGGGCTATTCACAGCTTGAATATATATTCATAATGTCAATGGTTATTTGTGGTCTGGATGTTGGTTATTAATGACTTGATGTTTCATAATGGAATTGTATGCTTAATTAATTCATGAAATTAATGTATTATTCATGGTGTGAATGAGTTCAAGGATGAGGTTCCATGATGCTCGGCATATGTTCCTCGGGATTTGAATTGAATCCATTAGTGAAAAAAACAGATTTCTCATTTTGAATTTATAAACATCAACAATTATCACAGATTCAATTGGTGTTTCCCTATATGAAGGGGTTGAGTTCCAACTAATTTATGAATTTTTGAAATTCACTCATTTACCTCATTCTTCTTTTGTTCCACAATATATTTAAGTAAAACCAAGGTAATTTTAGTTGATATTCTGTCTAGTAATCTCAATCTTTGATACTTGGATTCATTAGTTTGATATTTTAAAAATCACAGTTATCCCTTATTTCTTCCACATTAGATTCTTCTATTCATAGACACTTTATTTCTTAGTTGTTATTTTGTTTTCATTTGGGTATGTTTGGGATTAAATTTTGTGGATTCATTGGTTTTATTCAACTTGATACAATTTTTTCTTATGTAGTGGTCTCCCTATTCTCATTTTATCCTCACCCAATTGTGTATGGTGAATTGGAAGTATTATTTGAGGTAAGAGGCCCTTATTATCACCCTCTTTATGTGCATGTGTTTATATTTAACTCTTTTTTATTCAAATGGGTGGATAATAAGGGTCACATTGAGAAATTAAGTAATTAGATTATACTAAAATTATTGGGAAGGTGAGTATTCACATGTGTTTACTAATTTTCTGATATTTTTATTGCGAGGATACTTTTTTGAATGTTAAGAACATAAATCTATCTATTTAATTGTTATCCCATAAATAATTATAATATCATGATATTACTGGTGTCAATACATGAAGTAATGTGATGAAATCCCTTTTTTCTAAATCTAAAATTTGGTATTGTGGAAGTTGTAATTTATCATATAAATTGATGTGATTTCGTTGAATATGTTGTGGTTATAAGAACCATACTTGGGATTTATTTTGTAGTGGTTGTGACTGGATTTGGTGTGGAAAATCATTGGGTCATGAATAATTGGTTGTTTGACATGAGATGAGAGGATAGATCATGTACCATGGTTTGTTTTTAGATATTAGATGATATGTTTGGGTTGTAGTAGTGTAATAGAATTAATTATATTATGGAGATGGTGGATATGGGTGAGATATTATGTGGTGTGGTTGTATTAGTATCCTTATTAGCCATTGAATGTCCTAAAATTCAGAATGTAAATATGATGGGTAGAAATTGATGTATGGTAATTGGATTAAATGAATTGAATGATAAAGAAAATGGATTTGTTAATGAATGATGTGTGGCCCAAAACATAATACATAAAAACTATATTTTTTGTTTCTAACATTAATGAAAAAATTTGGTATTATAATTTTTAAATTTTATGAAAATTATGAGTATGTAATTTACATATTAATTTGATTGTTTATGTGTGGTGTTGTGTAGTGTTATGCATTTAGTGTTGGAATTAGTTGGGGTATATGTTGTGAGGTGTGGAGGTGGTGTTATGGAATACACTAGTGATATTTATACTAACTAATAAGTTAGGTATTGTTTTCTATCTATCAATTACATATATATTTATATGTTTATTTTCATATGCACCCTTGTTGAGTTGGATAACCTTACTAATTCAAAAATGTCTTTGATACATTCTATTTTCTAAAACATTTAAGATAGTCGGGATTTGGAAGGCTGGATAATTCTTATTCCCCATTCACTCTATAGTAGTAGAAATTATTTCACTGGTCGGTGTTGGATACTTCTTAGGTGATGACATGAGCTGGTGTTGGATATTAGCCCAGTTATGACACTGGTTGTTATTGAAGATTACCAAAGTGATAAAATGGGTTGATGTTGGTAATTTCCTACAGATAATGAAAATGTGATATGTGGTGAAGGTCATGTGCTTATAGGATGAGAGAATTTGGACTATTTCATTAGTGTTCATTATACACTATTACCATGGTTATTTCATTGAGTTTGTGATGTGGTGATAATTGATGTTATCACCAGATGCTACACCTTATAACGGTTGATTAGGTAGGTATGTATACTGAACCATATCAGAGATGGATGGATATGATATGAAATATTCATGGAAGGGATATGAGCATATGAGTTTTTATTTTGGGGAATGAGAGTGTAAAATTATTGGGAAAGTGGATATAGGGACCCTTTTTAAATATTAATTTGATAATATGTTACTACATTGGATATTTTATTTTGTGAGTGTGTCATTTTGATGTTGGGACTAGTTAGTAAACCTATTTAGGTGCATGTCGATTCTATTTTTTATTCATGGGTGAATTGGTATGATCATTTCACATGTGTATGAGAGACATTTGTTACAATGAAAATAATTATACATGTAATGATCATCATAAATATAGGTGAATATTTTTTAATTTTTATAGCGGATTTTAGAGACCAGGTTATATAATATATTCTTTGATTTTTGATATTCTATTGGTTATCTCTCGTGAAGATGTCTTTATAGAAATGTGTCAAGATGTTTATCATTTTATGGACATTTTTAATGTATTAAAATATCTTTTACTTTAATTTATTTTATGTGAAATAATGCATTTGTTTTGTGGTTATTCCTCCCATCTCATGGAACCGTATTATTATTTAAAGAAATGGATTTCACACATGATATTTTTATACCATTGGTTCAAGATGCCAAATCAGGGGCCTATTAAAAAGATATCTTGGGGTGTTAATATCTATTTGTATCCATTATATCATAGATTGGTTACCTTTGAAGGGATGGTGTCATAACATAGGATCACATATAAGATATTAAAATAAATTCATTTTATTTTAGTCCAATATTAATATAATATGATCTCATCTCCCAATATCACAAGGACTGTTGATCTTTGGGATGTGTTTATTGAATATATTAGTCAAAATTCATGAAATAATATGTGTAATAGGATTGGGTCATTATAGTAGGTATCATAATAAAAGTATAGTTATTTTTTGGATTAAGATAAGAATATAATAGATGTACCTTGGAGTAAAACCCCCTTAAGGTATTTTTCAGTTTTAACTCAACCCGTAATAGGTTTATGATAAAGAGTCCTTACTGCACACATGTATGGACAATACCAAGGTAAATTCATTGGTAAAATAACATTCTATTTATGAACTATTATGATATAATTTATTGTATTGTTATGTTTAGAAATCTAATAGTACAATTACCATGGATAAACTATATTGAAATCTCAAAATTCATTTCTTTGGATATATATTTCATTTATAAATTTTTACATGTATGTTCGATTTTTATCAGTTTTATATATTAGAAGAATTATTACAATACCCACATTTCCTTTAACAAATATTATTGAAGTAATTATGTGGAATCAACCCAAAAATAAATGTGGTAGTCAATGTGATTATTTCCCTATCATGATTAATAACATAATGAGAGATACAATGACACATTTTGTAACTATTCCAAACTAGCTATAAAAACTTATGACTTGTAGTTGGAGCATAGTTGAATTTTTAAACACATCGAATAAGTGAAAGAAAATTTTTCCAAGAATTTTTAAGTGAAGAAGATAATAAAGAAAATAAGATTCAATTTTATATGTGTCAAAATGTAGAAATATTACCCAAAGTAAATTTGTAAAAGTGATGGGAAGATGTTTTCTGTGTGGAATGGAAAGGTACATAAAATCCAATTAATTAGGGAAAATAAATAATTTGGTTAATAGAGTATAGGTAAAAAAAAGTAATCCTTGGGAACCAATAATAGTATATTGCCATTAATATGGGGAACTTGGTTATTATCCAAATAAATTCCCTAATCCAAGGTCTAATAAGGATGAAAACACAATAAATAACTAGAAAAAAAAAGAACTATGTAGGACATACACTTTGATGACTTCTGATATGGATCCTTATAATCATGAAAAAAATCCATTATTATATAATAGTGTTTGGATTATTTTATTTTAATTAATGCCACTATTTTATATCTTGAATATTTTAAAATATCATCAAGTCATCACCCCAAATGATTTGATATAATTATTGAAAATATATACGATTATCTTATTATTAGTTTTATTTTAAGGAAAAATTATTATTTAAAAATTTATAATCCTCCATTTAATATATTTTTATACTCTATATTTCATGAATTGTACACTGTTATATAATGACAAAAACATAAAGAAGGTGAGGGAAATCATTCTCTAAATCTTGAATTGTTCTTATATGTTATATTAATGTAAGGAGGATGATGAATCTAATTTAAAATTATCTCCTCAAGAATGGATAGTATTTCCATATTGGAAATCATACCTTGATGAAATGAGTAATAAAATTAGAGAATAACTGTGGAATAAATGCCAATTCTTATGTACTGTAATGATGTATTCCATTAAGAGTTGTTTGGATTTCCTCAAAAATAAGAGATTGAGTATTCAATTGAAATTATACATATATCTCTTCCCATGTCCTTGGATTTCTATATAATGACCACCATTATGTTGAAATAACGTAAAAATTTATTAAAATAGATATGTGGTATGGTTTTATATTTTCAAGTGCTTCACCATTGTACATGGTAGTACAGATTATCATGAAGATGGATATTTTAATAAATCTCTATATTGATATTCATAAACTTAATAAAATCTTGATAAAGAAAAACTACCTCCTTCAATTAATTGATTACTTGTTCAGTCAGTTACATGGGTCTTATTACCCATTTTAGGAGTACCTTCATTTAGGAAATCGCTAATTTAATGTGAATAAGAAAGATATTGTAATTTTTTACTTTCAAACAATATGTGGACACTATGTGTTCATATTGATACCCTTTAGACTCACTAATTCTCCATAAATAATTATAAACATAATGAATGGTGTTGTTAGATATTACATCTAGAAATTCATGTTAGTCATTATAGATGGTAGTATAATATACTTAATAATTAAAGAGGAACATGAGGAGACTCTTATTTAATTGATATATATATTGTATAAGCAGAAGATATTTGAAAAGTAGTGTAAATGTCAATTTTTTATGGAGGAATTGTAATTATAGGGGAATCAAATAACCATATAAGGGATATCTGTAGATACTTCTATGAAAATGAAAATTGAAAAGTGGGTCAAACCAACTTCTGTGATACATACCATAGATTCCTTGGACTATCTAAGTTATATTGAATATTTGTAAAAAACATCTCATGGTTATCAAATCAAATAACCATGATAACTTAGAAGAGATTAAAGATTATCTAGACCAATGAATGAAAAAATGGCATCATAAAATTTAAAAAGATGTTTATCACTATAATGATACTCACACTACCATTATGTGGGAAACATTTCATGGCCTACAATAATGCTTAAATGAAGGAATTTAGCTATGTAATAGTTCCAAATAATAAAGTGTTAACCCATACAGTAAGAAATTTGGAAGTTTGTGAGTAGTAACTATACAAGGAATAACATGGAATTATGGGTATTAATATTCACATTGATGATTTAGTTTAATTTTCTATATGGTGAGTAATGTGAAATATATAATTATCATAGGATTCTCATATATATATATATATACACACAAAAGTATCCTTTTATTCACTAACAAAAATAGTTAGAGCTGATCAAGGAATATTCCTACTCAATCAATATTGATCCTATGAAGGAAACTATGGTGGTATATTATCTATGTTTTAAGAATATAAAAAAATTATCAATGATGATAATTAATAATGATCCAATATTTATATAACTACAATGGATGGACATAGAAGTCTTAAAGAAACAAACAACATAAAATATACTAAAATTATTTCTTAACCATTAATTCTTGAGATAATAAAAGATTATCAATGGAATGATGTTTAAAAAATAATGTTTTTGATGATATAAAAAAATGTAAATCCTCAAAATTTTAAATTGGTTGATAAGAAGTTGTATGACCTAGGTTATGACTATGTGTGTCGTCAAATATTGAGATAAAATAGAAGTTATTGAATAATGAAAATAACATGAGATTATTGATCAAACCATGGAGGAGAAAGATGTATAGAGATCTCTAAGTGCATTATTGGCGGGATAATAGAATAAAGTGATCATGTAATACATATCAAAGTGCGTGGTATGTAAATGTGTGATGTTAAGAAGGAAAAAAGTCAAAGGTAATGATGTATACATTACCCATACCTACATGTAAATGGAAAAAATCAATATGTAAATTTCCACATGTAATCTAATGAAATTTAGAGGAAATAAATCCATATGAGTTTTTTTGGATTTTAATACAAATACGACCCGCATAATTATAACACCACGAGATTTGTATCTTGGTTGAATTAAAAGGATATACATCAAGAATGCAGTGGGGATGCATGAAACACCAAAACTGATTAAATATAAAGAATATGAAAAATTTACTAATGAGTTCTACAAATCTAATAAATATTCTATAATTTTTTTTAAAGTCAGTATGGATTTTCACCCACATATGATAGCTCATATGAGTAGACTACCAAAACACATTAGGTCATGTTGAGAGAATACTCGGTTGAATTCAAAGGAGGATTATATCAACATATTCCTCTTGTCTTATTCGCATAAAACAACAGTTTCTATTAAAGTATCCAACTGGATCAGTATAAAGACCTGTACGAGAATATATGTAGAACACTGGATTATTGGGATGATCTTGGTGAACCCAAATATTAGGGACTAGAAACCATTAAATAAAAGGAATAAAAGGTCAAGAATATTTATTATAATATTAATATAGTTTAGATAAATAATAGAACTATGTGGGTAATCTTCATTGAGAGAGGGATCTGAAGGATGGATATAATGTGTTGCTACACATTTCTCCAGTGAAGTTATTCATTATATTTTTTAATAATTGTAACATAACTCCATGATTAATCAACCCCATTGATATTTTTTATCACATCAGTATTATGGGTTATCAAATAAAACACCCAAAACCTGATCTCAAGTACATGATGTTATATAGGTATCTATCTATAGAATTTAAATGACATTTCCATCACATGTATTGGATGTGTATGTTGAACAATTAGAGGAAGTAATATCTTATGAGGAGAATTCTGTGAAGATCGTAGACCATTGATATGTTGTTATGTAAAACAATATTTCTCCCCAAGTTAAATATTATGGAGTATCCATATGTAATTGTATTTGAGTAGGGTATCAATGAAAGAAATGAAATTAAATACCCCTTGATTTTTTAACTTTTTATATGAAATAAAATATTTTGGGTGAAATTTATTATGTGGGGAATAATTTAATGACCTGTAATTTTTTGAATGAAATTTCTCTTATTAATTTATTCATGTGAAAAGCATGGTATTATCATAAAATATAAATCACTTTCACTAAATATTTAAAATCAATGAAACATTTATATATTAATTCAAAAATTAAATGTATAGAATAAATGTATCCATATAAATCTAATGTGTAACATTTGTGCAATAAATAGAAAATAAGACAACTATAATATGTGAATTTGGATCTACCTGATCTTCTATATTGATCACACCCATGAAAAACTATATAAATGAAATAGAATATTATTAACTAAATATTTATTTATAAATTAAATATATACATAACATTTCTAGAAAAAAAAAATTTAATGATAAAATAATGAAATATGAGATATTTATATATTTTGGGGAACACATATGACCATTAAAAATTCCACTATTGGAATAGTGATCTAACTATTTGAATTGTTATATTATCATTAGAAATAGTAACCAAACCATTAGAGTAGTAACATCATCCAAATTATTATAAAATAATATTTAGTTATCATATAAAATGAAAATAAAGAAAATTTGAATCTTGATAAAAATATTTTTTTAAAAGAAAAAATATGTGATTGAATTTTTTAAAAAAATGTATTTGTTTTTTTAATAATTAGCATAATTTTAAAATTTCAAAAGAAAAATTATATTTATAAGATAGGTTTATAAAATAATATTATGCTTCATTACATTTATAATAAAATTTTCTAAGAACATAAGTACATTTTCAAAGGGTATCAAAGTTGATAATAATAAAAAATGGTATTTAAAAAAAATAATGTTTATATTTGACAATAAATTTTCCTATATATTTAATTTTATTCATAATATGGATTTTATATTGGTAATATATGGCTTCAAAAAATTCTTTGGGTGATTTTTTTTCCATTTTAAAAATAGTTGAAATTTAATTGAATAGTGAATTATGAAAAAATATAATATTTGAAATTATAAGTCAAATACATGAATTTATGAGTAATTGAAGATATAAGAAGATAATATATATATTAATTATTTTCTATTATCATAAGAATCAAGGTTCTTGAGGATATCCTCTAGGTATGTGTGTTTGATTTTAGTGGTTCTTGGGAAAATTATTTACCTCTTGTAATGTTTTCTTATAATAATAGTTGTCCTGAAATAATTTAGATGGACCCTTTGGAGTATTTTTATTACTAAACATGTGGATATTCCTTTTTCTAGTTTTATTTGGGATTGTGTTCCATGGTTGGGCTATGTATTTTTTCATAAATTATGGACAATGTGTCGTTGATACAGAAGATATTTATTACAATAGAGAGTCATCATAAATCCTATATGGGCTTTTTTTGTCAGCCGATAGAGTTTGAGGATAATGATTAGGTTTTATATAGTTGTACCTTGCTTAGTATACCATCAGTTAAGAAGTACTTTCATGTTGGAATTGATGTTTTTTGGCCACATTGAGATTGTGGAGGATCTTGGAGTGGTTTAATATTGGTTTAACATACCATCTCATTTGATTTTTGTCCATGATGTGTCTCATGATTACTAGATGAAGAGGTATCAATAATATCATTCTAATTTTATAGAATTGGAGGATGTTGATCTTGATTCTCACACCATCTTGGTTTATTAAGTAGGAAAAATTAGGGATTTCTGAGAGAATTTACTTTGACAAGAGACATGAGATATGGAATTGTTGATGAGGCTGTAGTGACCTTCATTTTTTTGTGTCAAGGATCGTGATGAAATTTTTTTTAGGAGATTATGACATCCCATTACCTTCATGCAGGTACTTATTAACTCTTTCTTTCCCCCTTTTTCTTTGGGTGAGTCTTAGGCATTTTTTGGGATGAAGATCATTTTTCACTGAAAAGAAACTATAGTTTAGTGACGTATTATTTTTTATATTAAATGGGGTTTTGTATAAAAGTTTAATTTGATTTAGAGGGTTATTTTTGGGATTGTGATTTATTATAATATTTATTGGAAGTTCTGTAGGGGGATGATATTGAACACTTGCTACTAAAGGGATTTTGACTATAAATCCTGGTTTATGAAATAATTTATTCACTGAAAAAAGATGTGGTAATGGATTATAGAATAAAATTTTTTCTTCCATAAAATTTTAATTAAAATAATAAATTCATCACTCGATGCATTTTTAACCTGAACAAATTCCTTTTTGGCATATTTATAACATGTTGAATTTATATCATAAATGAATTATTTATGAGCTTAATGGAACATTCCCCGAAAATTAAATTAGGTTTCATGCCATCCCTAATCCTCATTCGAAATTTAGGCCTAACTCTCAATTCATAGGTTGATTTTGGGTGATCATGAGTGATCTATATCATTATGGATCTCTCTATTCAAGGTTTGATCCCTATCGATGTTCTGTCCCATCTCTTAGGTAATTGGTCATTCTTATTCTTCATTTAAGTTGGTTATGGAATCAACATTTGATGTTTTTAGGCATTTTATTAGGAAATTGTTTCCATTGATAATTTTTTGTTATTACTTATTCCATATATTTTAAGGCTGATCTTATTGTTTCTGATCACTATTTTTAAGGAAATTCGGATTACCCCATTCATTATGTAAGTGTCTCATTAAAGGTGTTAATTCTTTATTTTCTTACATTTATTATATGAATCATTTTATTATTCATGGAGTTGATGGATATAATATAATATATAATTTTATTCTTTGCTTGTACATTTTTAAATGGTTTTGATTTAGAAATATATTTGTATACATTATGTGCAGATTATTTTTCTTAATGGGAGATTTGGTTTTAAATACGAGTTCTATAATTTTAGAGGAAATTATTCACTATGAGAAATTATTAATGAATTATGAGAATAGTTTTTAAAGGTAAATTGATTTCATTGAAAAAATTATTACATTATGTGGTTTTCCATTTATTATTGGTTTATAACATGATGGTATATTTTATGATTATTTTCTCAGAAGCTTATCATTTGGTTTATCAATGGTGGTTTAGCTACATTCATTCTTAGTAGACATATTACTTGAAATTTTGAGTGTGGTTTATTTTTGTGAAAAACCAAATGACCTTTTTTATTAAAATGTTTTTACATTATGAAAAATGTATGTAAACATGACCTATTTTGAATTTATAACTGAGTCATTTTCAATATTAGAACCTTTATAGATTCTATTGTGATAACCTACATGGATTTTATGCCACACCATAATTTTTTATTTTGGTGATTGTGGATATTGTTTTTAATGGAATCAGTAAAGGGAAAAACATTATGTATTATGATGTTTTCTCTAGTTATCATTAACTTCATAGTGGGATGGGTTGGTGGAAATGGGTGGTCATACAACAACTTGTTTAGATTTTTTTTGTTTTATATTTCTACTCTAGATTGTGTGTCAAGACATTTTATATCTCAGGATATGTTCTATTTCTTATGAATTAATTCCTATTGGTTATTCATTTTTGGGATTATCATGAGACATGTTTCAGAATTTTTTTTTTCTCACCACGTGGTGGACTAAATTTTGTGGATTATCTAGTTTCCTTGGAATGGTTTTTTTCAAATTGGAATCAATGCCATTAGCAGCCAATGTTGTTATGAAAATCCATTTATTTGGATTGGTTTATTGGTTGAATGGATTTATGACCCTCCTCATTTAATTAGTAGATGTGAAAAGGGTTCATGGAATAATCACTGTATTGACAGAATCTGAGTTAACATGGGTAGTTTTGGGGTTTTTCGAATATTGAGACTTGGTATTTGAGATTATTTGAATAAAGTAGATATGAGGTAAATTTAAATGTATTATTTCCTTGTTTTTTTCCAGTATATTTCTTCATAAAATCAATAATTAAATTAATTTTTTTCCTTTGAAATCATTGATATAGATACCTTATGATGGTCAAATGTTTTTGGAATCTTTTCATGACTGATAGGGTTTTTCCTTATGACTATTACAAAATGATTCATAGAAAACATATAAAAAATTATAGTGAGGAAGCTCTAAGATAGGTTTTTAAGGATAATCCTCTAATGCCCCCCTCTTTAGTAGAATCTATAATCTTTACTATGAATATTCTAGTTCAAGTGTGAATTGGGAATGTAGGATGAGTGTTGGACCATGGGTCAGAATTTACTATGAATAATATTCCCATATTCCAGGGTGTCAAAGGATCCTAGAAATTTGTGGAGTGCCTTGTGAGGATTGAAAAGATTTTAAACATTCTAAAGACTCATGAGTAATATCATGATTGTTTTTCTAGGTATATTCTTGAGGTATAAATAAGTATATGGTGGGACTCTATTGTGAAAGCTATGTTGCATGAGGAACATTCTAGGATAAATTTCCATAAAATATTCAACCAATAGTTTATCCTAATACATTATGTGTAGACAATATCAAAGGGTTTTTAACCTTATATAAATTGGAGCATAATGTTCTTGAGTATTCCATCCATTTGGATGAGTTTTTTTCATTTGGAACTATAGATAGTCATCAATGATTACATAAAGGCACATTGGTTTGGGATATAATTGAACACTAATTTTCATTAAATGATAATTATCTTATCCATTTAAACCATTTTAATTATATTTGATATGTAATAAGTTTTTATAACCAAAATTCTTTGGAAAAAACTTGTTTTGGTTGAGCTTCAATTGGTTATCTTGTTTGTCAAGGTTTATCTTATGGCAAGAAAATGAAGCACAGGGGAAGCTAGCTTTCGTCAACCATGGTTTAAGGGTCCTCATAATGATAATAATTCGTTCTCAACATTCATTTTTGAAGGAATATTCATACCAAGCCAAAAATATATATATGTCTCCAATAGTTTGCATCATTTTGGATAATCTATCCATCAGTGGCGTTTTTATAGAAGGATTACCTAATGCAATAAAGCTGGATCAAATCTCACCAAGGGCTTATAGGTTCATTATTATGCTTCCAAGGTTATAGTATCATATCCTGAGGATAATATGGATGTTCATTTGTCTAATAAATCTCAGGGAGGATCTGACACTAGACATCCTTTTTCAATGGACCATGATCTAAAAGTATTTTAATTAGGGCCAACTACTTTTAAAGGTTTGGTGTTTATTTTTCCTTATATGATCCTATCATTGTTTGATACATGTTATAACCAATATTTTATATTTTTAACTTTAGTTGATATTTTGGGATTTCATTCATAGATTATTTTATACTTATTATATCGTTTCATGACTTTGGGAAAGAGTTACAAACAATGTTTCATGTTCACAAAATGTCACGTGATGAATGCCAACCTAGAGATGGAGTTGGACTTCCTGATTCTTGATCTTGATATATTATACATGATTTTTGGTATAAATTGGATGATATTTTTTAATAGACTAGCTCTTCTATTATAATTCTAATGTTTTTTATCTCCCGATGGAGTTAGTCATATATTTCAGGGTTGGTGGGATTCTTGGTATGTGTTAGTGGGGAATGTAGTTCCATACATTGGGGAGAACTCATGTCATTTAGAGGAGATGTTACTTCATGTCATTGATACTTTTTTGAGAGTACCACTACATTCGATAGTGTGTTTATACCTTGAGGTGTTTTCCAATGTTTTCTATACTTTAGTACCACAAAAATAGATTTAGTTTAAGTTTTAACTGTACATATTATAATACCAATTTCTATGAAATATTATTATATAATGCCTAATGAGTTGCAATAACATAAGGATCAACTTTCAGACCATAATGATAAGGGATTTATTCAGGATAGAAAGTTATTTTGGGGTTTCCTATCCTATTTTCAAAGAAGGTAGATTAGATCCCTATATTTTCATGTATAATTGAATGATAAATATGGCGATAGTTAAGAAAATATATTAGTTTCTCGGTATTGATAATATATTTGATTGGAAGAGAGGGGGTAATTGGGTTTCAAATATCGACCATCGATCCAGGTACCATCGGTTAAGATTATTAGAGGAAGATATAACTTACACAACATTTATGAGCTGTTATAGGCATTTTTGCATTCGTGTTATGGGATTCAGTCTCACTAATGCTCCAATATTAATTATTCCATTGATGAAATATATCATCCACCTGTTCTTGAAGTATTTTATTATTGTATATGGTTATGATATTTTAAATTACAACATGTTATCGGAACACAAAAAATTCTATTTGGTCACATTATTTTAACCTTGAGGGAATATCATTTTTATGGTAAGATTTACAAATACGAGTTTTGGATCTAGGGAGTGATGTTTCTAGGGAATTTTATTTTTGAAAGGGTCATATTAGATGATCTATAAAAGATATATGAAGTTATGTTTTTTGAGCTACCCAGAAATTTTATTGAGATAAAATGATTTTTTGGATTGGTTGTTTGTTACAGATGATTTCTCCATGATCACATATTTGATTAAAACATTCATCGGAATGGGTGTAAAATTTTAGTGGAATGAAAAATATAAAATATATTTTTTGGAATTTATGAACATGTTTAATTCACTTATAGATTTTATTTTTCTAGATCCAATTTCATGTTATTATGTTTTTCTTGAAGCTTTTGGTATGGGTTGGGGTTGTATATTGATACTGGGGAAACTAGTGGTGGCCTACAACTCTTTACAACTTCTCCATCATTAGAATTACTACCCTACAGATTAACATGAGTTGAAAAGGCTATGAATTCACCTAAATAATGATTTCACTACCTCTTTGGGGATTCTTTTCTATATATTATGATCATGAGTCCCTGAAGTATATGTTCACATAGAGGGATCTGAATATGTGACAATGAAATAAGGTTGAGTATCACTAGACTTTTGATTTTGATATTTCCATTTCAAAAATGAAATTTAATCTGGTTGAAAATGTGATGATCAAAATATTAATAACAAAAGCCTTCAAGTAATCAATGAGAGAGAGTTATTTTAAGAGTTTATAGACAGATATGACCTTCGGAGTGGTAGAAGCTAGTGGTAAAGTGTATATGGATTCGATAAATGCTAGATAATAATTTTTTGAGTAGTTTTGACATGATAAAGTGCCTATAACTTAGTTCAAGTGTTTTTTTAATCCTAAATGGTGGTGAGACCATGGGTGAGTGGTCTAGGCATCCCAAAAACTCTTTATGTTTGTATATTAGGTTGGGTATTACTTTTTATATGAGGTGGTTCTTGATGGATAGTGGACACCATTCTTAACGGGACATGAACCCTGGGACTACCAAGATGTATCTTCTATGGAGACATTAATATTGATAGATATGGATTAGACAGTTGATTTTGGATTTTCTATCATGGTATCATAATTTTCAAACAATTAAGGAAGATCCCTAGATACACACATGTTTTTCTCCACACTTACCATTTCTTGAATGAAATTGGGAGAAGATTTTCGTGAACATTATTTTCAGTCAAGGATACACTAATGGTTTAAAGGAAATTTTTTGGATGATCATTGGTCAAATCAATAAATTTTCACATTTAATCACTATGAAGGAGATAAATAAATTTGATTTTTTTGGGACATATATTTCAAATAGGCTGTCATACATCATGGGGTTTGGTCTATGATTTTTTTTTGATAGGGACCCTAAGATCACATCCATATTTTGGAATGGTTTTCAAATGTTTATGTGTTCCTAGTTATAATTGAGTATGATATATCTATGTTAGATAGATGGAAAGGAAAATATTTAATTTCATGTTCTTAATGATATTATCTCGACAAGTGTTCTTGATGATAGAGGTTATTGGAAAATGAGTAGTCCTTTTGTTGAGTTTTGCAATAACAATAGTTTTAATGCCTCAATTAAGATGGTAATTTTTGTGGTGTTTTATAGGTATCCATTTAGGTATCCCTTATGCTGGGATGAATTTTTAGAGAGTTCCTTGGTTGTGCCAAGTATTGTTCAGGAAGTGGCCAAAAAGGTATAGTTAACACATAAGGGATTGGTCCTAGCACAGAGTCTTTTGAAATCCAATGTGGACCATCACCATTATCTATTGGCTTTTAATGTTTTTTATTAGGGTTTTTATATATTTTATCATCTCTTGGGAACCATTGGTTGGGTATTAATTGAATGTTGTCACCATGTTTTATTCTCCCATTTTAGATTGTGGAGAATTTTCAAAGGTGTCATATTAGATAAAAATTAAATATCATTTAACATCCGTCCATGTTTTCTTTGTTATTTACCAGATAGATAGGTATCAACCAGTTCTTTCCACTTTGATTTAAGGGGTGATTTTAATCAAGAGGGTAACCCCATAATAGTTGATAAACCAGATTAGATTTTAGAATGTTGAGAGACGTTATTTCATGATAAAACAAGTACCTTAGGCCGTGTAAAATGGAAATGCAGACAGGATATACATGTGACATGTGAGATGGAATTTTTGATGATGTAGTAGTGGAATTAACCTTTTTCATGTTCAGTATCTTTAGTAAATTTTCGGGGGAAATGTTATATAGTAGAGATATTGTAACATCTTGTTATCTTTTGTCTAGTAGTTCTTAAATATTGTTTTGTTCCATTTTTTATTTGGTTTTGTTTCAACACATTAATGGGATAGAGACAAAAATTTATGAAAATTGACTGAAATTTTGGGGATGTATGTTATTTTAAATTATTGGAGTATAGTTATAAATGTTTCAATATATTTTTATTGTTCACTTGGTGTCCATGTAAAACTAGAATCCTTATGAGAGGACTTATAGGGGACTTCTACTAGGAACTTGTTTTAAATGTAATTTACACCAAAAATAATGGTTCATGATATAAAAGGTTCCCCAAACACTATATGAGAAATTTGATTATCGTGAAAAAATATTTATATTAACAGGTCAAATTATAGTTTAAATTTATCTATTTGTGAGTTTTTTACCCAAGGAAGATCTTTTTCTGAGTATTTACTACAAATTTATTTACACTATAAACACATGATTTATGAAATAAATGCCTCATTCCTGAATTTTTATTTACAATCCATATATGTACCATTTCTCATTATATGTCTATACCTCCCCCTTGAACCCTTGTGTGATTTTGGGAAATTTTGGGTGATATATATCCTTCTGGATTTCTCTGTTCAGTGTTCAATCCTCATGGTAGTTGTCTCACATATCATTGGTAAGAGGAAATTTTGTTTATTTGTTTTCATTAGTATAGACGTCAACATTGGATGTTATTATGGACCAGATTGTGATTAGTTTATTATATCAATACTTTGTGTTTCCTCAAGACTTTCTTTTTGGAGGATGATATAGATGTTTCTAATCTCTATTATTGAATGAAATTATGTTTTGTCCAATCATGAGGTATAAGTATCTATAAAAGGGAATAATTGTTGATTTACTGAATATCATTATGTTAATCCATTGTTATATTCATAGAAAATAAGTAAATGATTTAATGTTTAATTTTATTCCTAGTTTATATATTTTTTATGGGGATTTTATTTTTAAATAGATTTTGATGAATTTTGTGTGGATATTTTTTCCTAACGGTGAATTTGTGTTTAAATTAGATTTCAAACATAGAAGCAGGTATTATTCACTATGAAAAAATTATTTATAAATTGTGATAACATTTTTAAATGGTAACATTTTTCTTGATAAATCATTCCACATTGGGTAACCTTAGGTGCATTTTGAATAGGCCTTTCACTCTTTGTGTGAATAATTCCTTAAAATGATTATTTCAACTTTGATGTGTGAGATTACATAAAATATTTTATAGGTTGGATCCACATTAAGACTAGATAAGGTATTTCCTTTTATGTATAGCATTTAAATTAAATGGTTATATCCCAAATATTTTTATTTCTTATTTATGACTGGTTTATAACATGATGGTATTTTTCATGGTTATTTTCTCACCTAATTATCATATTGTGTATCCATGGTTGTTTATCTACTATATTTATTTCTTGACATATTCCTAGATATGGTGAGTATGGTATGTTTCTATGAAAACCAAATGAAATTTTTTTAAAAATTGTTTTACATTATCTAAGTTCATTATAAACAAGATTAGTTATAAAGTCATTACTAATGCTTTCCTAAAATTAGAACATGAAAATATTATTTGTTGGTATCCTACATATATTCCTAATGACACCCTACTTTTTCTTTTGTGATATTTTATATTTTATTTTTCAAGACCCTGGTATAGGGAATGATATTTTCTAGCATGTCAGATTCTCTTATTATTGTCGTCTTCATAGAAGGATGGTCTGGTGGTGATGAGTGCTCATACAAGAACTTGTTTATAAATTTCATTTTTTAACTTTTTAGTTTGGAATTTTTGGAATTAATTTATGTTTCTGATGGATATGTTCCCTTTCTTATGTGTTATACTCTATTTTTTTTACTTTATCATGTTTATAATGAGACATGTTACTTTGACTTTTCGATTTTCAACTATGTGTTGGACGACTTGGATGACTTTTATAGTTTCCAAAGATTAGTTCATTACAGATCCAGGATTAATGGATAGTTTAATGAGGTAGAATGTCTCTATTATTTTATATTTTTATATGAGAATAAGTTGGATAATTTAGAGTATCAATTGTTGAATTAAAGGGAGGGAATTCATTCAAGCATATAAGATAATGATACAACACATTGGGAAATTTTTTGATTGTTTTGTATGAGTGAATTTAACCTATATAAGAGTAAAATATTATCATATAACTATAATAACAACTATCTAATCATGTGACAAAATGATAAAAAATTATAGAGACGCTACATAATTTTTTTATATGTTTGGAATATTATTTTAATTCGATTATTCCCAAATATGTATATCATTTAATATCTAAACTTGTGGAAGATCAAAAATGTACACAACAAAATTTATTGTGTTAGGAGTATGAATATTGCAACATTGAATAGAAAACATTAATATTTTTGTTAATGTTATAACATTTATACATTTAATGTGAAGCATTGCGTAGAATAAAATTACATTATATAAAAAATTATTTAAAATGATTGACCCATTGGTTTTTGGAAAATAATCTTATAAAACATGGATTTTTAAAGGTGTAAATGTTATAAAGAATATTCATGCTTTAATAGATGTTTCTAAGACATAATAATATATAATTTGAGATATTTAATACCCTTAATAGGATTTTAATGTTATGAAATAAGTAATAATTGTTCACAATGAACAATTTTTTGTAACTCAAATAGGGATTATGGGGATCCATTTTAGGGAGATATAGTCAACAATATTTGATGAATTTTAAAACACAAAAATGTTCTAAACATCATGAAATATTAAAACAAATGATATGGATAATAATTAATAATATATATTGATTATTTTCTTCGAAGAAAAAGAAGATTATAATAAATTTGTTAACTATTATTGTTGAAAAAATATAGAAAAACAAAAACACTTCCATATTCATTTTTCTGTGAATAATAAGAGAGTAGTGAAAATGATTAAGTTGCATTGATCAAATACTATTTTCTATAGGAACATACAAATAAATATGTTATTACATTGACCAAATATTAATAGTTATAGAATCCATAACCCAGGTAGAATAATTCAACATGTGATTGTTTTCAACTACTTATGTAATAATATGGAACTTATAGATTCAACTACGTTATACAGAAGTCATTTTAATCTAGAATTAAATAAGTTAAAAATGATGATGAGGTGATTAATATTGTATTATGTATATTATAATGAATGAAAAATAATTTAGGTGACTATTTTTATTTAGAATGGAATTACAGGTCAATAGTCATTTTCATTTTTCAATACAGTCTATACTAATGGAAGAAAATGTTGGGGACTGTTGGTTTTTATGCAGTGAACCCAACTATTTTAATTTCAATGTAAATTGCCATGTATTGGCTATGATTGAGATTTTTATCCCTTTAAACAATGTATATTAGTGTAATTTTTCTACTTTGACACTTCATTTTGTGTATGCTCATTAGATGTAGCCAATTGTGTGTGAACCAAGGAAAATTAATGTGTTATTATGGAATAAAATTTTATATCATTGATTGATATTTAGTTAGAGTGTAATTGATGTTGAATGTTATATTTAATGAGTTCCTTATAATGAGGGAGAAATATCAAATAATGATTTAGGGTTAGATTTTATTCTTTTAAACATTGATACCATCCATATTCACATCCCATTGCAGGTATCTCAGGACATATATATTAAAAAACAATTTTTAAATATTCTACTCACCCCAAAAGAATTTTTGAATATGGAATCACAAAATTTTCCATATATAAAAGGACGTTTGGGTAGGCCATTTGTTCCCTTTTTTATAAATATCCATCAAGGAATACTACCAACTTGTCCTCATTGGGTACAAATTATCATCTCGGTCGACTCAATCAGGAAAGACATCTAAAATACCCAAAAAATCCCCTTTTATAATTTCATGGGATTTTTAATTGAGAATAAATTTGTTTCTACATAATGAATTTATAAATGCACTACTCACCCCAAATGACCAGTCCAATGGGGTATCACATAATGGACCCCTTATATCAAGATGTTGGGAGAGATGGTTATTCCCCTATATTTATTGAATCCAAAGAAAATAAATTCCATATTTCTATAATTTAAAAATTATTATCTAATTGATTGACACCCAATGGGTAGAACATGAAAATTTCCCAAAAAACCCCACACATAAATTTTTAAGGGATTGAAACTCAGTCATATCACTAATACCATATAATGTGTTGTTGAATTTTGAACTGTATCCAAAATTCTAATCCAATAGTTTCACATGGAATCACCCATTATACTAAAACCCTAAGAGATACAAGTGGTCCATTATTTTTTTGTATCCATGGGGAAACACTATCATCGTTTCACCATTGTGGAAGGATTATAATCTTAGTAAACACCACATATGAATGAAAAGTTCATGTCCAAAATAATAGGATTAATAGATTCTAAATTTAAAAGACCAATAAAATGATTTTCTTAAACTAATTATTTTCCCATGGTAAAAAATCATGTTCTATAATTAGTACACATATTATTAATATATACAATAAAAGAAATGATAAAGGTTCATAAAATGGGAACTGATATAAATATTGAATAATAGATTAATTTATTTATGTATAAAATAAATAGAAAATAAAAGGTTTAAAAAGGACACAGGATTCCAAAAATTTTATATGAGGGGAGCTAGTAGAACATAATATCATTATCTATAAATGGATTAATATAAGAATAAGTATGTGGGATTGTACCTGCAATATACCCTTGATAAAATTTGGATGGCTTTCCTGCATTATGTTTAAGTGGGTTTATACAGTAGATATCAATTTGAATACATGAATTATGTAATATACCTTTATGATTTTGGAATAACTAATGTTAGAAATATTCATTAACCTAGTGATATCGTTCTTCTCTATAATTCATGAATCTATCTTACACATGTATCCAGAATAGATCCCTATTCATATATCGATCCCATTCTAGATTTTATTAAGATTTACTATTTCTATTTTAGAGTAATGTAGTTTTAAAATATGTGAGAGATTATTATACACTAGTTTAGGCCATATTCTTAATTCTTACTAAAATAATTCCATTTTTAATGGATAATTAGAACATTTTTTAGAATCATGGGATATATTACTAACTTTAATCCATACCATATGAAAATGTTTGATTCAGGTTATCAAGAATTATAGTTTTAGGATATATAATGTTTTAGCTTATAATTTAGTTCTATGGTACTACATACCATCCTGAAATATTTATTATGATATAATCAATGTTGATTAATATTTTAATTGAATCACCTTTCAATTTTGGTGTTTATAAATACAAATCCTGACAACATTTAACTAAATTTGGTTATAATAATACTAAATAGTCGGCAAAAAACAATGCTCAATTATTATGTGGGAAAATAATAATGACCATTTTATACTTACATATTGGGATTCTCACATCAATATATACATATATATTATATAAAATTATGGATTCATTTCTATGTTTTGAAAATATTGTAAGATTTTATGGTTCATTCTAAAATCTATTTAAATTGAAAGAAATGGTGAAGTGAAATCTATATGAAGTGTATGAATATTACATAAATAGAAGAATCAATCTATTTTACACATAAGTATACTTATACCTGATCACTAGTGAGAATTGATGAATAACATATAATTGAAACTAATGTGAAGGGGTATAGGGTAAGGTGATAATGTGAGATATTTAAATAGAGGGAAGGGTTGGGAATGCATTAATGGAACCAATAAATGATTACCTCTCCTAAACTAGAAAATTAAAATCCAAATATTTATTCATTTTCCAAATGTATAGAGTACCTCTACTTCAAAGAAAATTATGTTTTTGTAAGAACATTGGATAATAATATTTTAATTTTTTATACTGGTGTCCAAATTATTCAAAACCAAAACCATTGAAGACCATATATATTAGAGTTATGTTGATAAACAATCTGAGATAAATATCCCTATTTTGTAAATATAATGGTTTATATAGGTAATGGAAAATTAATCCCCTTGGATAATGGTTATATTAGAGTAAATTGATATTGGTAACAAAGTGTCAAATATTTTTTATTCATCTAGAGACATGTGGGATTAATTTGTCGATTATTTATATGTAAATTAAGACTTTCAAACTAATTCCAACTATTTTTTTATTTCTACCATTATAAATGAATATAATTTATTTAGATGATATAATCTATATAGAAAAGAAAAAAATTTACCCTAATACACAGAGTCAGAGAATTCTAACAAAGAGAAGATACTACTGGGGACACCAATATAAGATAATCTATTTCTATTATGCACTAAATAATTGAATGTAATGAATGTAATGAATGTGATCCTTTAAGGGGTTCCCATTACATCTCAAGAAGATTCTGGTCCAATAACACCATTATAAGAGTTTCATCATGGATGTAGGTCATAGAGGTAAGTATCCCATATTCAACTAAGAATTTTTTTTTAAAGATTAATTGCTAATATAAGTTAATTTATTTACTATTGAATCAGCCATTTAAAGGGTAGGGATGTTCATGTCATGAAACGTTATCATGAATCTTATCCTATAAATATTATGGTACTATCATGTATAGAAATGGAAATTTATTCTAATATATAAATCACTATAGTAGCATAGGTGATATTGACATTAGTCATTATGGAAACCCCTATACCTTAGTTCAATTCCATTCTTATTATAGAGGTGAATTAAATGAATTTTTATGAAGCCTTAGATAATTATGAGGAGTATTTTAATGAAATGGTGAATACCCCCACTTTTAAAACACTAGATATAACTATTGATAATTGTGGAAGCATTTTAGGAGATCCTTGAACTATAAATTCACATTTCAATTAGATTATTGTTATTACACTATGTAGGTTGAAAAGTGTGTTCTATAATAGTGAAAAATAAATTCCATGTCATGGATGATCTAATAATGATGTTTGAATGTTATCCCATATCATCTAATATAAAAACACAAATATGTTTCTTTGATGGACTTAATGAAGATTAAATCTGGACCCGTATGAAAGATATTATTATAGAACATCAATAAGAAATGAGGAGACAATCCAATAATGAATTTTTTAAAAATAAAGATTAATTTGGAAATCCCAGGAATTTTGTACTCAGATAGAACCCTAGATATACAGTAATAGTGACTAAATACCTAAACTTTACTGATGTCTAGAAAACACAGTTTAGATTACAACTATATATATCTTGAAACAATTTAAGAGAATTCCAATGTAAATATTATTCTTTTTAATGTTGTAAAAAAATTGGAGGAAGTCATTAAAATATGTTATGGGGAATTGCATCTCGATAAAGGAAAAGAAAATACCAGGTCGGTTGAGGTTTGTCATGTTTTAGAGAACTCATAATGATTACATATTTAACTTCAAGTATCAACTAAATATATTTTATTATAGTATTAATATAAATATATATTTTCTCACTACCATATCAATTTATAAAGAGGGTATCTATATTTTAGATATTGATTCACAAAGATTTACAAATGAATATATCTCTGTATATAAATGCTTTATCACTTTATAAAATTTCTATAAAAAATATTCAATTTGGAGAGAAAGAGTGAAAAACACAATAAATTAACTATAATGGTGCATCAATAATCTATATCATTCAAAAAATAAATAAAACTAATATCATTTTGAGTATGGATTAAGGATAAACATGTTTTGAATATATAAAAATATAATATTAGTAGCGATTAAACACAATTTATCATCCAAGGTAATGTATTTAGTAAATGATGTTTATTTTTTTATTCTCTATCAATAATTCTTGAATGTAAAATTATCCATTTGATGTGTTATCCTTGAATGGAAAATACATGTCACAATTTGTTTGGCTATTGTTTCATACTTGAACAGTTTACATTTTAAAAAAACTGAATTTATTTTGGTTGTGTTCATAAGGATAGGTATTGGAATGTTATATTATGGGAAAATGTTTTATTCCCTCAAAACATAATTTTTCTATTAAATTTTTATAAATTGAGTTATTAATTTATCTAAAATAATAAATTTTATTTGATGTGAAATATAGATCTTCAATAAGGGTTAAGGTTCACTAAATTAAATCACCACACCTAGGGTAAACTATCAGAGTAATGTATATATTGGATTCTAAAAATAATCAAGATTTTATATATATTTATAGACCTTGAGATCCTTATTTTGACTTTTTAAAAGGACAAATGTAGATACCTAAATTATTTGTTTCTATAATGATTTTCATAAATTTCCTTGTAAAAAATTAAATGTTTGATATTATTGAGAAAAAATATAGATTTTTTAAAATTATCCTTTTAAATATTTTGACCATACAAGAACTGTTCATTTTTCTATTATTATCATATTCAGAAGAATTTAAAATTAAAATATTATGAATTTTAGTGTTTAAATTTTCATAGTCATTCCTTAGATAATTTTAAACTAGAAAAACCTTGTTTCATTTTCATTTTAATGTTGAAATTTATATAGTTTGGATTGAATGTATTCATCAATTTTGACCTCATTCTTGTTTAAATGAATAGTTAGTTAATGTTTTTTTCCCGAAGTATGGAGATAAAATTATTTGGGATCCATTCAATGAATGTATTAATATTGAATTAAACAGAATGCATAAAATCATCAATGTGAAGTAATAGAAGTCCACAAATTTTAATATTAATTTTATACTGATATATTTAGATTTTGCATAAAATAGATAATTGAATCAAACATAAAATTTTTTCAATACATTAAATATAAAAACATTGAATAATATTAATATTTTATTTGAATATTTCAATTAGATATAAATAAATGAAAATATATTGGATATGATAACTACTGACTAAATGTAAATAGTGGGTCTATTACTGTAAAGTTAGATAAGTATGATGGGGATGGACACTAACCTTCGTTAGATGGTCGTATCCACAATATTACATTAAAACTCTAATGGTTCTAGAGAATCTATTATTTGGGTTAAATATATGTTATTAAAAAGATATATGTGGGATTTATTATGGACTAATTTTCCTTAACATGACAAATGATGTCCGTTTAGAATATATATAAAGATTTTCAAAATATATTTGGAATTTATAGTATTTTAGTTATTTTAGATATAAATTTGGTGGTCTATAAAAAGTATTTTTCAAAAGGTATTTAAAATATTACCAATTTATGATCATCAAACTGATTTTACACAAAACATCGATGATTTATTAGAGAGAGGATACCGATGTATAAATGGTGACTAAAAATTGAAAGTGGAATAATAAGAGCATAAAAAATATGTCTAAATGAAAATAATACCAAGGTGGATAAGAAGTTGAGGCTGGAATAAATTTAACATATTCAAGAACAATTACATTTAAACTAACGATAAGAAGAAATACAAAAATAGTTGTAGAAAAGGATTCTACACTATTTTTCAACACTCATTATAGTTTCTCAACATAAAGTAATAAGAGATTGAGGTTGTAAGGTGTGACATAAGAATATAATGTATGGAGAAAACATTTTTCAGCCTAATATAAGATATATAGTTATAATAATTCATTTTATAATATATTGAATCATCCATTATTTTTTTAGAAAGTAAAGATGTTATGTATAAGAGTAATCGTTCCAACCTAGTGTATGATGATTTGATGTCTTTAAAATAACAGTTTTATTGGGAAATTAAAAGGATCTTAGTCATGATGTTGTTTCGAGGATATGATTTATTTTATCACTATGAACCTATAATAGTACGAATGGATCCATTTTTATTAGAAAAGTACACTTTCATATGAGAATCTCGACCAGAATGACTAGGAATAATAAATATTAGACTATGATTTGTGAAAATGGGATGCAGTTAAAAACATTGTTGTGCCATGGATATGTGATTAATGTATCACTGTATAAAACAACTTTATTTTTATATACAAATTTTCCTTAACCCTTATATATCTTTTTTTTCATGTTTTGGGTTCGTCCATGCTAGTTAGAGGTCTTTGGGAGGTGAAATAAGAAAAGGATATGAGTTAGTGAGTGCGTGTTTTCGACAATTTTTCCAAGGTGCACACATCCTTTTGTTTGAGGAGGACGAGGACACGCTTTCTATTTCCCCACATTACCACTTTCTAAATGTGGGCGACATACGTAGCTTATTTAGAGATGTTTTCTCATTGATTGAAATATGATGATGGGATGTCGGTTCCTCCTTCCGTGGATTCCTCCTCAGAACTTGTTACCTAGTCCGGGTCACCCTCATAGATTAAGACATTGTTCTTGAAACTCTTTCCAATTCCATATATTCATGGATGGTAGTTAATAAAAATTCTTATATCAGTACATTCCAAGGAGTTCGGCCAGGGTAGAAACCTTCATTCGGGGGAGTAGTCAGGTTGGAAATCACTGGCATGTATGGATGCTAGAATACTAGCACATTTGGGTTTCTTCCTCTTATGAAAGGGATTATCAAGGGTGTGGAAGCCCAAGGAATCTCACATAGAATGCGGTGAATTACATGCCCTTGTAATGTCTATAAGGTTTTCCTCAGCTTCCCATGTTTAACATAGGGTATGCCACAAGTTTAACATCTAGAGGAGACAGATCAGAAATATCAGAACACTTACTAGAGTGGATCAGAAGGATGAAACCCCAGGAGGGAACACTGATGTTGGGGCTAATGTGTGGTTAGTTACCCGAGTGCAGCTATGAGCAGTGAAAAGATGAATTGACATGATCTCACCAGGATGTGGTGTCCCATGTAAGAACTAAAATGGATAACTGATGGTTAAGTGAATTTGATGGAGAATAAGATGGAGTCGACTCGAGGGAAATGGTGATGTTGGGCTTGAGCCACAAAGAGACTTTCTACATATCCCCGTAATAGGAAATCAAACCATGTATAGTTCAATATGGGGTATAGGATCAGGGTGTGGGCAGAGGATAGCGACCCAACGATATAATGGGACTTAGGTGTGGTTAGTAGCCCAAAGCGGGTCTGACGCCACTGTGACTGACTAGAGATATGGGTACCAACAGAAGGGACGAAAATAACATAAAGTTGGGTTTGTCTTCCAATGACTTACCACTGAATGGGGATCACAATGTATTACCATAGTGTGAGGTTCACAATGGCATACCATTGGGTAGGGGATCACAATACTTTACTACTGGATGTGGTACAATGGCTTACCACCGAATGAGGGCACACCGACTTACTACTGATTGAAGGAAATGTTAGTGTCATTCTAGAAAGATGGGGTGCATAGCTTGACATCATGCATGATGATGGTGGAAATACGTGGAGTGGTCAGTTTCAATCGATACTGGGCTTGAACCTAAGGTAGGCTTTTTATGTACCTTTTCTTGGCAAGGATCAAGGTCCACGGGGTTCGGGATGGGTGTTGGTGAATTGAATTAAAGTGTCCAGGACCTATAGATATTGGACTTAAACCTATAAGAGGCTACCTACATACCTTTCCTTGAAAAGGATAAATGTCGGCGTAGTTCAGAAGTGTTTGGTGGACCAATGTGAAGGGGATCATAACCAATAGTTATTGGGATCGAACCTCTGAGAGGCTTCCTACATACCTTTCCTTAGAAAGGATCAACGTCTGCATAGTTTGGAATGGGTGTTGGTGAACCAATGTGAAGTGTACGAGACCAATAGGTGTTGTAATTGAACATATTGGAGGCTTCCTAGATACCTTGCCTTGGCAAGGATCAATGTCCACATAGTTCGGAATGATTTTTGGGGCTTACACTCTAGGATGTACAGGGAGAGCGCCGTGGTTGATGCTTACTCTATGCCTGCGTGAGTCTTGCTCGGTGTGAGAAACAAGAGGTGAAAAAGACATAACGATGACATTGTGAAAGGTGTTTCCATTGGGAGTGGAGTAGGGATTATAAGTGGTTAGCGGCACAAAATGGAAACAATGGCTTACATGTGGTTCATAGCCTAGGGAGATGGATATTAGGTCTTACTCCGGGATGGAGGCCCGTTGGCGACAAATCCCAAAGGGAGAGGAATTTGGCACGGAAGAGAGGATTGCTCTGGTGCCCATCCCCCCCTTCTCTGGTCTTTGACCAGGACGAAGATAGGAGTTGCAAGGATTCTTCCTCAAGTAAGAAAGGCTAGGGGTTTACACCATGGTGGTTTCCCTTACCCCATGGACATACACTACTCTAGCAAAAAGGATATCATTCTATGTGAAGAAGATCTCACTCCCGTGGAGACCTGTGGGTGTAGAGAATATTTGAGATGGGGGTACCCCATGTATGATTCATGAGGTAGGGCCACAGTTTAACATCATGTGTTGGGGATGATTGTGCTTAGTAGTGTAACGTCCTGCAACCTAGATGAAGTCGGTTCACTCTGCACCCCGAGGACTTACATAACTACTACCCTCCTACCCTGGGGAAAGGGAAGGAAGAATCAATGATGGGATGAGGGTGTTGTATAGTGTGATCCATTGAGGTATCCACATTATCATGGCCATGCGAAGAAGAAATGGATGTTTGTGTACCTATGTGGAGAAGCATGAGGCAAAGCGATGCAACGGGAAGTAACACCCAAAGGACATTAAAATAACTTCATGAAAACCTAGAGGGTCACATGGGAAAAGGAGTTTCAAGGAAAATGTGTTCATAGGTAGAAGTATAGTGAAGCTCTGGTGATCCATGTAGTGGATGGTCTTCGTAAAGGGGTATATATTGTGACGTGAAGTGGCCTAGCCTAATCATAGGGTATAGATTCATGTGGAAGGTGCTTCACAAGGTGGAAAGGCTTTCAGAGAGCATTTTCATGGGAAGTAAGGTTTCATTTCAAAGTGTAGCATCATGAAACAATGATCTTTGCGAAGCATAGTGACCATGTCTTAGCATGTGGGTCAAATTCGAATTGACGGTATTTCACAAAGCATCAGTGCTCCGTGAAGACCTGAGTCCCCTTGGGAATCCCCTTCCTTCGTGAAGGCTTGTAGGATCTGCGAAGGGAATCCCTCTTTGAAGAGGGATTGAATTCAAGCAAACTGGGAGGCACTTCGTGATGCTAAAGTATATTAGAAAGATCAAAGGTTGTAGAACATAAATTGTGTCATGGTATGAGATCTATGAAGGTGAAATGTCTGAGTATACATCATTTGGGATCAAGGGGAGCACTGTATTTATATGAAAGATGTGCCACGAAGCAGTGATTTCTAGGGGTGAAGACACATGTAATTTAGTTGTAATCGCGAAGCCTCCCACCTCCTTGCTCCATAGTGGCTTCGAAAATGTCAAAATGGTTTGTGGAGCCCCTTGTCTTCTTGCTTCATAAAGGCTACACAGAGGGGGAGCATCGTGTCGTCCATGGTGTTGTGGGGCTCTGTGAGAATGCTTTGTGAGGCATCGCCATGTGCCATGAGTTTACTTCTCCTCTCCCCAAAATTTTGCACAATCAAATTCCCCCCTTCATACTAAGAGCTGAGGAGAAAGTGTAGGATGAAATCTGAGGGTCAATCTCCAAAATTCCTTATACATTCATGAATATTACTCACAAAGGAGGCTGACAATGCAGAGTGGTGATGTACAGGCTAGTCACACTGTGAAGCTAGCCTCAATCGAATGCACCACGAAGCTCCCCATGGTCGGAAGCACCATGATTCACAAGGGTTCCTCACCTATAAATAGGGGAGTTTGACCTCTATTTTGTCCTTTCTCACCTTTTAATTTTGGAATTTAGCACGCTCGATTCACGAAGCACCACACACTCCATGATTTCTCTCCATGAATTGGGCCTTCTGTTTCGATGAGCACAATGAGACTTCGATTCAGAAAGGTACGCTCTGCGGCTTGTGTCTAAAGACCAGGTCAGTGCTCTACGAAATATCTTTGAGAACAAACTCCGTGAAGGGGCTCTGTGAATGAGCTTCCTAAAACAAAAACAAAAAATTCCCAAACTCAAAAACTGAATGGGTCCCCAAGAGGCTTCTATGTGGGTCCTTGAAGATGCCTCCCGGAGGGAGGAGATAATAGATATCTTGGGTATAGGGGAGTATATGTGAAGCCATCCTAACTTTAACTCGCTGGTTGCACTGCTGTCGGAAAGCAAGATACACTATGTATGAGGTCACCACTTTATGTCTTTGGCTGGATGGATGACATCTTTATACTTTAAGTGAGTAGGGATGAACTTGCTTACTGGTTCAGGATCACGCAGTGTCAGCGCTCGTGGTTCTGGGCCTTTGACTGTCAAGACCATGAGGAATTCATGCCTGTCAATGCTTAATGTATATACAATCATTTGAACAATGTTTATGGGATGGAACTACAGTGAGATAAATATCCCCCATTGTACCATACTATATATAAGGTAACCTTGAGGAACCCTAAAAATGTGTGGTCTCACGAGTGGGATCAGGGCTAGGGAGGGAACTTAATTAATGATTGGGCTTGGGCCTACTTCGTAGGTGCCTCATGAAAGGAATTTTGAGAATATCTGAGAAAAGTGGGCACGTATGAGGAAGCATGGGCCTCACAATTCCACATGTATCAGTCGATATAGCTGATACCGGAGTTTCTGAGAAGATGAAGATCAAAGACCGATGAATTCCACTTGCACCATGGAGAGGAAGACATCAGTATATGGGACCTGCATCAGATCTCAATGGTCCCGATTCTAGGGGCGATGTATAATGTGTTCCTCCCTATTATGGGTGCATGGGAGGATCCTAAAAAAATTCCACCTCTGGAAATGGCATTGATGAACCTAGTACCGAGAGAGGACATGCAATCATTGAGGGATGTCCACTTCAAATGATGGTTTAATAAGTTCTTGAACATCCCAGAAAATAAGATGTTCCCTATGAGGCCTTAGAACTTCACAAGGGGGGATCAACGAGGCATGGAGCACTTGTAATAGCGGATATTGGAGAATACCCAATAGATGATGTAGGAATTCCACGTCAGTACCAAGCATCAACAGACATTTAGGTTGGCTACATTCATTGAGGTTCTCATCTACGGTTGGATCCTGCTAGTGAGAGACATGAACATGGGTGTGCGAACGAGCACGTTTATCATGGAATCCATGCTGGTGTTAGGAGGAAGGGTCAACCTTGGGATACCAATGCCCTTCATGTTGTACTATATGTTTTTGGAATATCAGCGAGGGGAAGAATCAATAGAGAATATGCGGGTCATTAAACCTCTTGTATGGGTGGATAGAATTAAATGTCATGGGTGTCTATGAATTTCCAAACCCCATATACCCTCCAGGATCAAACCTCCGCTAATCCATTCTAATTGATGCGGGGAGATTTTTGGCCAAGCTGATCATGTAGGAAGTAAATAATTTGTATGGAAGGTAGATGAGTTAAATTTCCACCCATTCCCATTGCCAACATGTGTGTTTACTGATGATGTCCAGGGAACAGAAGAACATCAGTCCTACCTCCTGGCCTTTTGGGGAAGAGACCTGGTGGCGTGGGTGGACCGCGGGTCCTTTTTTGAGTGGTACACCCCATACTGATTTGTAAGGAAATTTTGGTGCATGCAGCGACTAAACCCATAGGTCTATTTGGGGGTGCACTATTAGGACCACCTATGCGTGATAAGGATGATGTAGCTAATGTTCACAAGGGAAGATGAGAAGATGAAGAATGAGCTGCCTCCACCCATGGATTTCATCAGACTGGTGAAGTAGTAAACCAAAATCCTGGAGGTGGCTTACCCGAGTGAGATGTTGAAGCAGCCAATTGTTCGGTCCAACGATGGTGTGCCTCCCTAAACTCGAGGTTGGGGCTGGAAGTCGGTATGGACATCTCCTGGTGGGCGGGGTTGGAGTGGTGGTGAGGTCCACACCAGTCAAATGGGAGGTAGTAGTTGATGAAGCAGTAAAAGTGGACTCGGTCATCCTAGAGGAGTATAGTAATCATAAGGGGAGGCCACCAAGGGGATTCCATAGGATATCCACCTAGGCTCCGGGGAAGCGGCTGCGCCATATAGACATGCCGAAGAACACCGTCTTCCTCAAAGCTTGGGACATCTGCGATGTTAACCGACCATTCCTCAACCCATTCAAGAGGTGGCATCACCTAAAACATCTTGAGAAGGATTTTATGGTAATCTTACCTCTCAGGGACAACTTTGTAGTATCCCAGGCAGAGGCAGAGCAATACCTGGTGGATTTGGAGGACTTTATGTGCTCTCAGGGTGCTCTACGTCCAATGATAGATCACGTAGTGGTTTTTATGGATCGTACAACCCCTCCACAGTTGCCGGCTATTGAATTGATGGAGCACTTACCTTTTCTGGAATAATCATACAAATCCTCTTTGGGGGAGGAGGCCGATAGAGGGATCCCATTAGAGGAGGGGGAAGTTGGAGATTCGGATCCAGAACTTTAAGAGTTTGCTGATGCTCTCTAGGTAAAACCATGATCCCCTTCCCAGAGATCTGCTTCCAGGTTTATTTTGACTACTCGCTAACATTTGAATTGTGTAGGAGGGACATATACATAGAACCCATTCTCACTCCTCAATAGATGCAGATGTGGGGCCTTAGGGATCTATGCCCGCGACTATGAAAATTACCACCTCCAGTGGGACAAGGACACATGAGGTGGTTCCTTAAGAGTTTTTAGACTTCCCAAAAATATACAGAGGGCCACGCATCAGGATCATGATGGAATCAACCTAAAAAAGAGAACGAATCTTTTATCTCTGTAATTCCACATTACAGAACTCATGTCTTCCACCCATTGATCTGGTTAACTGACACCCGTGAATTTAATGTCATGTATAATTTTTCAAATGGCATGGGCTGCCCTAGCATAATTGGTTGGTACTTCCATTGGTTCCTTTCCCAGGGGAATTCTGGTGGTCGTGGAAGCGGACACCCATACTGAACAGGCTGCAGTACTCCCGATCACTGATGGGACAGTTAGCAGGGAAGAGCCGTAGATTATTGAGGTACGATCTGATGATGAAGATCGATTGAACAACACTAGTCCTTCCATAGCTGACCAGAAATCAGATGCAGACCATGATGACATGTTCTTTGGGGCATTCCCTTTGTATGATCCTGCCAACCTGACATACTACGATGAGACAAACTCTGATAAAAAGGATAACAAGATAGTCCATTATCGGTCATGGAATTTTACCAAGCGCTTTATCAATGACACCACTCAAGCATAGTGGATAGATCAGATGGAGAGACATCATTCGCGACTGCGTGAACTATGCAATTTAGGAGTGGATGTCCGACGTCCCAACATTCTCGTCCGAGACCTCATGGCGTAGATGATATAGGAATATGACCATGGCTTTGGTGTGGGTTGGAAGTGGAGAAAAGAGGTGATCATCAAGAGGATTCTGGAGGATGAAAATGAGATTCAACGGCTTCACATCTAGGAGAATGAGCTTTTTTCTTTCCTCAACATGCAATGGGAGATTATATCATAGCTGAAGGCCCAACGAGAAGAGGACAAAGAGCACAGGAGGCAATCCTCTAAGGAGATGACCATCATCCAATCAAATGAGGAGCAGGCTTGGACCGCAGTTGGAAAATAGCGCCCCATTATTTCCCAATATGAGTGGGATATGAATAGGTGATAGAAAATCCTGGATTCCACAAGCCAGTGGGTGGAAGATATGCAATGATCTTTTGACGGGGTCAACCCATCCATGGGGTGTGTCAATCCTCAGGCACTGTAATGCATGTAACTTTTGAAATGACCATCATGTTTTGATGATTTATGCTAGATGAATTAATGTACTGTTTTAATCATTTATTTGGTCAATTTCATTTCTATTACATTCATGGAACATCCAGTAATCAGTCCCGGAGCTCATGTGGGTTGGGCCCAATGCGAGAAATAAGGGATGACCACCTTCTCATTCCATCTGAATATAAAAGTGAAAACCATGTTTCGGGCATCTGAGGTTTGAACAACTGATCCGGATTTCTGGGAAGAAAGGAAGAGACCCAACTGGAGGACGAAGACATCCAAACAATCTATGTGCCATCTTCTCAATGTGATCTAGTGCACATGCAAGGAAACACCAGGGGAGTTTGGAATTAATCCAAACATAAGGGAGTAGGAAGTGTGAATCATGATTCCCCAGATTGGGAACCCTGTGGGCGTGGCATGAAAATGAATTATAATCATTTACCGCATTTGAAACACATCATCCTTATTGTGTTAGCCTAAAATGGAGATAACAAGAAAAGGTTCACCGCTGACCACATTCAAAACACATGGAATGACTCAAAATACTACCCATTAGTCTTCCAGAATATTGGCCCAGGACAGTAGGCAAGCCATAGGCCAACCATCCATACAATTAGTGGATTCTTTTAGACGTGAAAGAGGATGAGGTTTTGAATAATGGGCACACAAAGTGTGGAGTGTGGAGTGAGGGTTTGTTCGAATAGAGTCCAACACTCTTGAAATCCCACCACCATGGTGGAAACACAATAGGTGGGTGTATCTGTATGACCAGGGATCAAACATACATTCGAGAAGGACCACATTAGCAAGGACTTTGAATGCTCTTTAGTTGTATTTTATATGATTAAAGACGATAAATGCGTAGTTTAAACGTCCCATGATGAGGACGATGTATATTGTTTAAAGGTCATATTGGGTGGACTAGGATCGGGACTAAGGGGCTTAAAGAGTCAATGATCCTATGGCTGGGCCCAAGGAAAAATGCTCGGGTGTCACTAAGTATACCATATGGATGAAAATAAAGCCAAATGTAGTTCTGAGAGAATAGTTTAACATTATGCGGGATGATGAAAGGCTTGCATGGCATAACTGTGCTAGTACACGTCCTATCAAAACTACTAAGTGCACATGAGTCATGCTCATTGTGGAAAACAAGGAGTGGTGAGGGGAATTTCCTAGAATAAGAAGGCTCACAATAGTGGTAGTGGGACATTAAGTGAGTGACGTCCCCATAATGCTGAGCAGCCTACTTAACACCGAAAGTTTCACAAAGGGGTAAAGCTGAGTATTTTGGAATTCCACTTAAATATATAGAAGTGAATAATTGTGAATCATGATGCTCGAGATCTATCCCACAATGATGGTGGCGTGACGATAGGCGATAACTCTTGATAGTGTTCAAAACACATTATTTATATCGCATTATCCTTGAATGGGGATAGAAAAATTATGGTCAGCCGCTGACCATGTTTGAAACACGAGACTTGTTGTAAATTTCATCTAAGGTCCTCAGCGACGTTGGCCCAAGACTGTAGTTAAGACATTGTGGCATGAGACCAGGCCAAAAAAGGGGGTTTATTCAGAAGTGGAAGAGGATAAGAAGCCAAATAACGGGCTCAGAATTCATGGACATGGAATAAGGGGAATATTTTGTTGAAAATTCCACACTACGGGATCCTTGTCACAATGCATCTGAGTATGACAATAAGATGTATCAGATAGAGGGAGTCGAGTCCCCCTCCCAGGATAAGGTTCCCGAGGATGAACGCTTCTAAATTAATTATCATTGGATGGGCCATTAAGGGGAGTGGATTTATTTAATGGAATATGCATTAGGTGGCGATGTAGCCAAATGTGACAAATAGTTCCCTTGTCCTGAACTCTTTTAGGAGCATGTGGTGTGGGGAAATTTGAGTCTTTTGGGGTTAGCATGACGAAGGAGGATATCTGTTGACTCTGTTCGAAACATATCATCCATATCATGGGACATGAAATGGGAACAACAGATGAGCGTCAAACACTGACCATTTTCACAACTTCGGACTTATATTAATTTGTTTTTTTGAAACCGTCAAGGTCTTTGGCCCGTAATTTTTGGAGATTCCTTTGTCTGAGCAACTACACCATTTGGGGGTCTCTTTGAATGCGATAGATAATGAATTCCCAGATAACGGGGACACGAAGCCTGAAAATGGGTGAATGTATTTACCGGTAGAATCTAAAAGTCCATGTTCTGAACATGTGTACTCCTAGGCACAATGGAAAATCCCCAAAGAGGGTCAAAGGACCTGACATAAGAGAAGAAAAATAAAAAATATGAATGTAGGTAAATAGAGTGAAGGGATCTCAGGAGAGAGAGGGGTATGTGGTGTGGTTGTTACAAACCCGACATGAATGGGGATATAAACTCATAGCACATCATGTACCCCTCCCTTGAAGAACTCAAGCCAAGGGGCCAGAATGATAGGGTGGTTTTTAAGAAATGTGGTTGGACCCGATGAGTAGATGTTTGGGCGGTCCTAGGTATCCCATAAGTATGGTAATCAAGACACACATAGTTTTATTGAAGGATGTTTTGTTTTATATCATCATTCACTAAGGACGGTGGTGCTCTTAGTTTAATGTCATTGGGATCAGACTATAGATGCCTATTTTAATGTTATATACATGAAAAAACTGAGTGGAGAGGTAGAATCATCATTCTTGTGGAAGGCCACAATAAAAAACAATAATAGAGGATAACTATTGACAATGTTTGGAACATAGTATCTATATTTATGTGACCAAAGGTTGGGGAAACAAATGAGCATCAACTTTTGACCATATTCACAACATGGGAGTTGTGACAATTTTATTCTCAAAATCCTTGATGAGGTTGGTCCGAAATGGTAGGAAGCCTTGGCCCAAGCATCTACATTGTATGGGGTCCTCTAAGATATAAATGATGATGGAAACCCAAGTGATTCGGTGTTCAAAGAATGGTGGGGCCTGTTCTTGTAGAAAAAATGATAAATAGAGGGGGGATGTCTCAAGGGGATATGTGTGGCATGGAAAAATAGTTCGATGTGAATGATGATGTGATTCCATACCACCCCACACAATCCTAGGTGAAAACTTGGTCTAGGTTGCTGAAGGGGTCGAGGTACCTAAGGCTGGGCATCCAGGCCAACCGAAGCCATATGATCCCTCATTCAGGTATTGTCTTACCCCAGCTTTTAAGCCCACAGGAGAAATGATCGGTGTGGGAAACATGGAGTAGGAGGAGACTCTCCCCAACATATATGGGTATGATAGCTAGACTCACACCCCTACCCGAGGAAGACTGAAACATGATGAGATAGCAGGAAGAATGAACCACTACACTCAATATTTGGGACATATGGGGGTAGTGACAACAACAAAGGATAGCTATTGACTAGTTTCAAAATGTAGCATCTATATCGTGTCACCTTAAATTGGAACAACAAATGAGCATCAACCACTTAACATATATCCAACACAAGACTTATATCAACTTTTCGTTCAATGTAATTGAGGGCGTTGGCCCGAAATGATAGAAGATACATTAGGTTTAGTATCTATACCATTCAGAGGCCCTTTTGAATTTGATAGATGATTGAAACAAAAATGATGGAGTGTGGGGATCATAAATGTGCCTATGAAGAATAACGTAAAAATGGATCGTGAAAGAAGTAGAAATATCCAGGGAAAATGATATATTGTGTGGTCATGATGGATATGTCATATAAGAGATCAAAAGCTAGCACCAGACAATGTTTTCCATCCCGTGGGGAGATTTGGATGTTGGGGCTAGGACAACAGAAAAATTGTCTGGGTGTTCCTGCATATCACATAAGGATGGGAATCAATCCATACTTAGTTTTAAGGCTGTGCAGTTTAGCATCGTACGGTGAGGACATGGGAGGAGAGAAGAATGAGGGAGGGCACATGGTGAAATCATCGTAATCCTAACATGATTGGCACCGAAGAAACCTAGTTGATAGCATGTGGGGTCCTCTAAAAGAACATTACATAGTGGGAGGGGGGGGGTAGTCAAATTGGACAATTAGGTCTAGACTCAAGACGAAGCGTCTGAGCGTTCCTACGTATCCCATAAGGATGGTAATCATGCCATACGTAGTTATTGTGGTTTAACGACTTGCAGGATGACACACTATTTATCGTCATGTGGGATGACATACAATTTTACGTCATGTGGGATGACATACAGTTTAACATCTAGCAGGACGACATACAGTTTAATGTCATGTGGCATAATGTGCAGTTTAAGGTCATGTGGGATATTTTACATTTTAAGATCATGTATGACCAGACAATTTAATGTCATGTAGGACCCTTATTTCATAGGAAAAGTATTGCTTGATGAACTTGGAATAGGTAGAAGGAGTAATACGCTCACCATCCATGGAAACCAAAGTGTATGTTCCATTGGAGTAAACCTAGTGAATGATGTAAGGTCCTTCCCATATGGGCTCCAACATGGGATGTCTTATACTAGGTATCAATGGCATCCTTAGGGCCAACAACAAGTAGCCTTGAAAAAAGGGGAAAAGGTGAAATTTCTTATTGAAATCTCTAGATATCTTCTTATGATGCCTTTCCAGATTGTGCAAGGTATGAACCCTATACTCATCGAGCGCATCTAACTCAGCCAGACATATTTCAGCTACATTATCTGGTGCATTCTGATCATAGATAGTTGTGCATAATGAGGGAAACTGAATCTCGATGGTCTAGAAGACCGCTATTCTGTACACCAGGGAATATGCGGTCACGTGGGTGGAATTATGAGTCATCGTCTGATAATACCAGAAGGCATTGGGGTGATTTTCTATTCAACTCTTCTTGTTCTGACCAACAATTTTCTGCATAATGTTAGAGGGGGTTTTGTTGAACACCTCCATCTGTGCATTTTCTTGTGGATGATAACAAAATTTATGGTTATAATGAATTTTGAACTTAGTGTACAATTTCATCATCTCATCCACTCAGAAGATCATGAGTTATTGGTAAGGATGGCATGAGGGACTCCAAATCAGTTGATGATGTTGGATCTCACAAAGTCATTGATGGAATGGGCCTTGACCTCCTTGAGGTGAACTACCTCTGCCCACTTAGAGAAGAAATCTGTAGCTGTCAGGATGAAATGGAAATGGCAATGCATCACTGGTGGATATGGTCTCATGACATCGATTCCCCATACCGCAAATGGCCAAGAGTACTTGGTAGTGTGGAGAGGATCTGGCAATAAATGCATAAAGTTGGCATGAATATAGAATTCATAGAATTATTTGGAAAACATGATGTTGTCATGGATCATGGGGTGAAAAATACCCCAGTCTCTACATCTAGTGAGATAGTTTCTTCCCAGTCTGATGATCCCCATAAGAACTGACATGAACCTCCTACATGACATTGAAAATCGTGACTCCTTGAATGCAATGTATGATAACCCCATCAAACTCTCACTTATCGGTTAATTTATCATGACCAGGACCATCCTGGAGGGTACAATGTAATGTGCGGCATTGAATTTGATCACACTAGGCCCAATCTGCATGGAGATTACGATTTAGGAGGTACTCAACATTGGAGGTTCTCCAGTTAAGATTCAATTCAACCACTGCATCTTGGGGACTTGGGGTCCAGACAGGGAGGTGTAAGTGGTAATGTGTCATACCTTCGGGTTTTCATCATCCTCTAGAGTGATGGGAGGAATGACTCTCATGTGTGACAGTGGATAATAAGATCATCCTTTTCAGGCTCTGCATGTGTTGCAGCTAGGCTGGCCAAGGCGTCAGCTCGACCGTTCTGAGATTGAGGGACATGAGTAACTTCTGGCTGAGATGGGAACTGAGCCAATAGCTATAGAGTGTGTTCCAAAAATGGTACGAGCTCCAGCTTTATGATGACATAGTCACCATTGATCTGCTTGATGACTATTTCTAAGTTCCCTTTCACCTGAAAATGGGGCACAACAATCTCGAGGGCCAACTCGAGCCCAGTAATGAGAGTCCGACACTCTACCTCATTGTTGGTTCAATATTATGACAACATGAATGAATATGGCTGAATAGCTTGTGATGGGGTAATGAATAAATTATGCAGTCCTACACTATTGTGTTTGGGGTCATTGAAACTTCTACCAGTGGGGATCCGGGAAGCACCATCCATGTTCACTTTCCAGTAAAACATGTCTTGGTCTACCAAGAGAATCACTTCATCGAGGAAATCAAGATCCATGGACTGGTCAACATGAACTGGATTACCATTAAGGAAGTCGTCCAATGATTTCCCCTTAATAGACTTATGAGGATCAAACCTGATGTCGAACTACTCAAGGACAACCACACACCGAGCTAGACATCCTATCAACATGGGGCGATTCATGACGTACATTAGCATATCTACCAGGGACACCTACTGTACCTCATAATGATGGAGTTAATGTAATAACCTGGAATTTATGTTGAATTTTTTTTCTTAAATACATGGGTATTTTTCGAGTCTGTGAAAATTGACGGCGTGTGATTCTGAGGCCTAGTGTGCCCAGAATCAATTTCTGATATTTCTTTTCAGTTACGTTCAGTAAAACGTATGAGTGGGTTTTTATAACTTTTGAATCGGTGTTTAGAATTTAAACCTGAGGTCACTGCTGAACTTGAAAAACTGATATTCTCTTATGGAGACATTCAAATCGCTGGAAGTGGGTCGATAATAAAAGATATTTTTTTGGGGATTTATGGAAAGAATTATATTAAAATAATGTTTTGTAGCTTTACAATAATTTTTTTGGATAATGCCTCCATGTGGAAGTTGGTGGTGGTGATGACCACACCTTAACCTCTCATGAGAGGTTATTGTGGTAGGGACCACATGAACATAACATCCTCTTCATGTTTAATATGGTGGGAACCACCCGTGTTTTTAACCGCCATGAAACTCCCCATTAAATGGGAGAACCCCTAGAACATGCATTAAGTGTATGGGAGCCTCTTCAACTCCCCTAACACTTAATTATGCCAAATCCTCATCATTAATTATTTGAGCCAATGCTTTCCATTAATTGTTTAACCAATTTGAATTTTGTGCCAAAAATAAATTAAAAGATAAATTTAATCTATTTTTTGCTAGAAAAATTCATTTTGGTGGAACTCTGGAGAAGTGAGAGCTTAGAGAGAAAACCTATCACCAACAAAGAATGAAGAACACAATCTTCCAATGAAGAACGCCATCAAGGAGCGTCTTCGACATTCTTCTTCGTAACTTCTTTTGACGTGGTTTTCCTTTGACGATGACGGGCCAACATACAATAAAAGATCATGTAGGGGACTAATTTCATTTAAGAGTCATGTTCTTCCTTTCGTTCAAAACAAAGAATGAGGATGTTTTCCATTTTCTTGTGGGTTTGTGTGCTTTGTTCTTATGAACCGATTTCGATCACCCTAAACATGGAGGGTGGAGGCCAAACTAAGATAGATCGTCTCCCTCTATTGATCTATTTTGTGATGTTATTTGACATGGTGATGAAGCGACGAGGCGAAGAAGGAGACAGACAAAGACCGCGCTACCCCCGGTCTCTGAAACTTGCGTTGCCCTTGTAGCGCTTTGGCCGAGCCATCCTTCCGACTACCCACCGACCTCCCAGCTCCGGGCTGGCAGCCGAACTCCTAGACGCCTGCCAACCTCCTTGCTCTCGGTCCAACCCGCTCGAGCCATTCCCGTCACGGAATCCATCTGAACCAGCCTTCCAGGATAAGCCTTTCGAGTCACACCCCTCATGGAGCCCCGGCCGAGTCAGCCTCCCATGCCCCTCGCGTCACTCTAGTCGAACTGGATCCGCACCACCGGGTTGAGCCACCTACACGGACCCCTCGGGGCCAAACCGCCCTCACGACTAGCTGAGATAAGCACAGAAGGTCGGGACGAACCCAACGGGTTGGCCCACCTAGCGGGCAAGGCCGGACCCAATGGGTTAGATCATTTAGACCCGAACCAGGTCAGACTAGACCCTGGCCTACTATAGACACATTAATTTTTTTGGCCATATCTTTGGAACCGGATGTCCATTTGATGAACTGTTAGTAGCACTGGTAATCTTGGAGCATGGAAGTCCTTTTGAGTATACCCCACTGGATTTTGCGGTATAGTTAAGATACTGTCAGGTTGGATCGTGCACAAATCCAACAGGGCCCCAAGAAAAAAATCCCAATAACTCAATGACCGGGCATCCGATTGATGAGTCGTCTATTGCTTTGAGACCTCTATGACGTGATGGACTTTTGAGTTACATCATCATGAGACTTCATGACAGTTGGAGTTTTGAACAGTAGCTCAAGGAGCAGATCCTTTTAATGATGAGTGAGCAGAGTGCGGAGACCTAGTAGCTGGCTGAGACTTAACGACTGATGACTGATTGGCTTGGAGTGACTCGACATTCCCAGTGGGGAGCGACGTGGTGTCATAGAAGACACAAGGAAGAGAAGTTCATGTTTGTCCTGATAGACCCACGTTACACGATAAGAGGAGAACCTATACAGGTTATTAGGAAAAGTGCATGGTTTTGGAAGGAGACCCACAATGGGGAGCGCCTTGGTGACACAACAGACCCACATTACTCGATAGGAGGAGTACCTCAATATTCCAAGGTTTGTGGGAAGTTCCATGGTGTCACGGTAGGCCCACCGTACTTGATAGAGGAGTATTTTTCCAGCAGATGTGGTTTTGATAATGTGAATAAAATTCCTGGTTGAGCTGAGTCAGTAACTTTTGTGTTTACCTCATGATTGAGATAGATTACTTGATAACATAGGTATATGTATGGGATTATACCTAAGTGGGGTTATCTGTTGATTTCTTACCTTGTGGTTTATCCTTGTTCGATTTTGTGAGAACTTGAGGGTCCTGGGGTCCCTAATGAGTATCTTTATACGCATCTCTGCCCGGGCTATGCCCGCACATCATTGTGTGGGATGTAGACAACAAAAATCAATGATTGAGGATGAGAATACCAGGACCAGACGGTACCCAGAGGAGGACCTTATGATGAGTCGGTACACGGAGGAGACTGACAGATGTAGATTGATGAGGAGGCTATCCGTACCTACTCGTCAGGTAGGAATCTCGGAGGACAACCCAGTAGCTGTTTTTATTTTCTTCAGTTGTACTTGTATTTCCAGTTCATTGTACTTTATAGTTGGTCTGGTATTTTTGGCCCGTATTAATTTTCAGCACTCTTTTTTTATACAGTTTACATAGTGATTTGTATCCAGCTGTGTGCTCTTTTTTGTTTATATCAGGTTATAAAGGCAATGCCTTCCTAGTTTATGAGAATTTTTCCTTTGGTGCTTGTCACCAACCCCTGGTCTATGGAAGGCGGGCTTGGGAGAGTCACGACATGGGCCTCGGGGGACGGTTCGTGACAAATTGGTATCAGAGGAGTCAGTTCTTACATAGAACATAGGACTTTGATATTTTCTGTGAAGCAATATTGATAAGTGTAGCAAGTGTGGTTTTCAGTTTAGGGAGTCCAGTGCTATTGCGGTGGACAGCATATCCATACATTAGGACCCTAAAATCTGATTTCCAACTGAGTAAACAAAAACACTGATTTTGTTTGTGTTTTCAAAAGTTTTCATTATGTTAGCTCAACTAGGTCAGATCACTAGGAAGAATATTTTTATTGTGTCCCCACTATTTCTTTCAGTATGCCTCCCCTTGGATGACCAGCTAGAGTACCAAGAGTTGTACACATAGTTGACCACTGATCGACATGGCCTAAGTGTAAGGCCATTTTCCAGCAAAGGCACAAGTGGTACAACTTCCCGTTGGACCACCAAAGCCACCAGCCCAAGTATTAGATGATACATGCTTCTTGAGCATGTTGTATGAGTTACAACACTAGAGGCCACCCAAGTTTCGGGGAGAGATGGACCCACAGGCGGCTAAGGATTGTCTGGAGGCTTTGGTGAGAGTTTTTCCACTAGTAGGGACACTAGAAGACATCATCGTGATTCTTGTTGCAAGCCTTCTACATAATGAAATAGGAAGATGGTGGAGCATGATTCTCCAAGTTTATTATGAGATGAAGCTACTCTGAACAGACTTCGAGAGTCTGTTTCAGGCAGGGTTTGTTCCAGTGACTCTTCACGCCAGTGTGCATACAGGAGGTACTTCATCTACAACAGGGCGGTATGACTATAGCTCAGTACTCAGCGAGGTTCACATACCTTTCATGATACACCACTGATATAGTGTGGGACCGATTCTTCAGGGTCTGGACCTTCGAGGAGGGACTCAGGAAGGAGATCAGGGCTTTGTTGATCTCACATAGAATCCCGATGTAGGCGGGGGTTTTAGAGAGAGATCTCATAGTAGAGAGTTTCCTTGATGAGATGTCTCCAGTAGTGAGATCCAAAACCATTCAACATGTAGCGGAGTCTTCTACAGCTGGAAGTAAACATAGTTCATAGAGGTCTTAGAGGACCAGCCCTACAAGTGGGTGACTGCATGACTCAGGATAGGTTGTGCAGGGCACCAAAGACAGAGCTAGACATGACAGGAGTGGGCATTGTTACTCATGCGGTGAGTAGGGTCACATGGCTCGTGACTGTCCATCACACCTTTTGGATGATCAACAGATAGTTGAAGGACCACCCATGAAGATAAATTGCTTCGATCGAGGCAGTATGTAGAGAGAAAACAGACATGGTAGAGGAGCTGGCCTTGTAGCAGGGGGTAGACAAAGTTATGAGGTGTTACCACCACCACCACCAAGAGGTCCACGCCAACCGTAGGGATCAAGTGGACATCGGAGATCTCAGTACTAGGCTACTGAGGCCTATTATCATAGTTCTCTAGAGATTATTCGAGGTACAATCTGTATCTATTCCACCTTAGTTGTAGTTCTTATAGACCCAGGTGCTAGTCAGTCTTTCATTTTCACTACACTTATTCGGAGCTTGGATATTCCAATGGATCCATTGGCTTGATTCTTATAGCTATATACTCTTATGGGTGCAGACTCAATTATTACACATTTGTGCCGGTAGTGAGAGCATACTCTAGAAGGTGAGACCTTCAGCTAGGATTTCCTAGTAGCGGCATCGAGGCATTATGACGTCATCTTGGGTATGGACTAGTTATCTACAGTCCATGCTCATATTGACTGTATAAGGAATAATGTGCAGTGTGTATGTACGGATGGGACCAAGTTTACCTTCACTAGAGATAAGGGGTCCTTTAAAACATAGGACCGATTTACCTGTATGAGGGTGCAGTCGATCATTCATCAGTTGTACTACCTTACCATCAGATCAATTGATGTGGAGAGTCTGAGCTATCTTGTAGTGGTGGGCCAGTACATGAATGGTTTCCCTAATTATGTCCTAGTACTACCGCCTCATAGTGAGGTGGACTTTTACATTGAATTATACCCCGGGATGACACTGATATCTACACCAGTATATCAAATGGATCCCATGGAGCATCGCAAGCTGCGGGTAAAACTATAGGCCTTGGAGGGGAAGGGATTTATCAAACCTAGTGTTTCTCCTTAGGAAGCCTCAATTCTATTCAACAGGAAGGTGGATGGGAGCTTGAGGAATTGTGTCGACTACCAGCACCTGAACTAGGTGATCGTTAATAACAAGTATCCACTCCCAAAGAATAACTACCAATTTGATTAGTTGAAGGGAGCACGGTGGTTCTTGAAGATAGACCTCAGATCTGGCAATCACCAGCTTAGAGTTCGGGACAAGGATGTGTAGAAGACAACCTTCATATGTTAGAATAGCTACTAAGAGTTCCTTGTCATTCCTTTCGGCATAACCAACACTACAGTAATGTTCATGGGACTTAGGAATAGGATTTTTCAGCCATAAATTGATTGCTTTGTCGCAGTCTTCATCGAAGACATTCTGATCTACTCGACTATTGGGGAGGAGCGTGTCTACCATTTTTAGGTAGTACTGGACACAATTTGAGAGAACAAGCTTTATGGTATGCTTTCAAAGTTACAGTTTCGGATACGAGAGGTTCAAATTCTAGGACATGTCATCTCTGAGGCTAGAGTTTTAGTGTATCTAGTAAAGATCGAGGTGGTACTTACATGGGATCCAGCTAAGAGTGTGACTGATGTACGATGTTTCCTAGGTTTGGCTGGTTTATACTAGAGATTTGTGCCAGATTTCTCCAAAGTTACAGCACCACTATCATCCTCGATGAAGAAGGGGAAACCATTTTTGTGGTTGGATAGATGCCAGAAGAGCTTTATGGAGCTGATGCAGAGGCTGACTAGTGCCCCCATCTTGAGGCTTCCAGAGGAAGGCGTAGGGTACGTAGTCTACTGCGACGCATTAGGGGCCGGACTCGGATGTGTCCTGATGTACAAGCGAGAAATGATCACATATGGTTCTCATCAACTAATACAACAAGAGTAGAACTATGCTACCCATGACTTGGAGCTAGCAGAAATGATCTTCACCATTAAAATTGGCAACCCTATATAATGGGAGAGTGTTTTACCGCATACTCTAATCAGAAGTTCCCTAGGTATATCTTCTCTCAGAAGAACCTAAACCAGAGATAAAAGCGTTGGCTTGAGTTCCATCAGGAATGTGACTTTGAGATAGTCTATACTCATGAGAAGGGGAATGTTGTTGCAGATGAACTCAGCAAGAGAACTGGTATATATCTGCTAGGCAAGGCGACAGAGTAGCTGGCTGCTTTACAGATATCCATTGTGGCTAGAGATAGAGAATCATTCCTTTAGTCTCTTTTAGTCACTCCCACAATTCTTCAATTAGTGAGGAAGGTGCATCTTGGGGACACGTACTATGAGACATAACATGCTCAAATATCCACAGGGCAGGCACCTGATTGATTTACTAAAGGTGGGTAGCATGTTATCCTATTTAGAGGACGTACTGTGGTACCAATGTCACTTTAGGAGGAAGTGTTGAGGGAGGTCCATAAATCCCCTATAGCGGTACATCTAGGAGTGATGAAGATGTACTAGGATCTTCGACGACAGCACTGGTGGATTGGAATATAGAAGGCAGTTGCAGAGTTTTTCTCATGATGCTTCACTGGTCAGCAAGTGAAGGTGGAGCATCAGGTAACAACAGGCTTGGTTCATCCATTAGAAGTTCAGAGATAATGTGTGATGGCATATCCATGGATTTCATGACAGGACATCCCCATACATCTAGAGGTCATGAATCTATTTAGGTGATCGTCGAACGACCCACTATGTCGACCCGCGTCTTACTGATCAGAGAGTAGAGTTCAGTAGAGAGCTTTGGACACCTCTATGGGTAGGAGATTGTGCAGTTACATGGAGTACCTTCTTCGATTGTCTTAGATTGTTATGCACGTTTCAATTCTTGTATATGGAAGGGGTTGCAGGAATCTTTTGGACATAGATTCATTTGAGCATCAACTTCCATCCTCAGACAGGATCGTCAGACTGAGCAGACCATTCAGACCCTCGAGGACATGCTACATGTTTGTGTCCTAATATTTGGTCGCATATGGGAGGGTCACTTTCTTTTGGTGGAGTTTTCATAAAACAACAAAAATCACTCCCCCATTGGGATGGCACATTTTGAGGTGTTATATGGACGACCTTGCAGATCACCTATGTGTTGGACTGACCCAGGGGAGTCAACACTAGTGGGACAAAAGATGGTACATGCTACCATAGATAAGATTCAAATCATCCAGGAGTAGATGAATACTACACAGAGTAGGCAGAAGTCATATGATAACATGATAAAAGGACAACTAGAGTTTGAGGATGGTGACTACATCTTTATACGGGTCTCACCTCGATGAGGTTTATAGAGATTTGGATGAGGTGACAAGATATATCTGACATTCATCGGACCTTTTCAAGTCCTCAAGAGAGTTGGCAAGGTCGAATACCTCTTATCCCTACCACCTTAGTTGCACTAGGGGCACGATGTCTTCCACGTAACCCAGTTGAGGAGATATGTACACAACCATTCTCACATTATCGACCATGGAGAGTTGGATATTGATGATGGGGTGACTTTTATAGATGATCTAGTGGAAATTGATTATCAATAGGAGTATGTCCTACGTGGATGGTTGATACCTATAGTGCATGTTCACTGGCAGCACAAGAACCTCCAAGAGAGCACATGGTAGCGGGAGGCTCAAATGTGTGCTCAGTACCCCCCACTTGTTCCTTTAGTCTGAGTTGTAGCTTATGAGGACATAAATCCCTCAGGTGGGTTGATTGTGAACACCCAGAATTTCAAAGGAATTTTTTTTAAATACATGGGTATTTTACAAGTCTGTGAAAATTGATGACGTGTGATTCCGAGCCCCGGTGTGCTCGAAATCAATTTCTGATGTTTTGTTTGGGTATGTTCAGTAAATGTATGAGTATGTTTTAATAACTTTTTAACCAGAGCTCTGAATAGAAATCCAAGGGAATCGTTGAACTCACAGCACTAGTATTCACTTAAGGAGAGTTTCACCTTGACAGCAGTGGGTCATGAATAAAAGATTGTTTTTGGGTTTTTAGTGAAATAATTATATAAAAATAGAGTTTTGTAGCTTTATTTTTATTTTGTGGGTTAATGCCTCCATGTAGAAGTTTGAGATAGGGACCACCACACCTTAACCTGCCATGAGAGGTTATGGTGGTGGGCCCCCCAAAACCTAACCTCATCTTCATGTTTATTATGGTGGGGACCACCTGGGGTTTTAACCTCCTTGAAACTCCCCATTTATGGGGAGAAACCCTCAAACTTCCATTGTGTGTAGGGGAGCCTCTTCAACTCCACAAAAAATTAATTATGCCAATTCCACTTCATTAATTATTTAAGAAAATGCTTTCAAATAATTGTTTTACCCATTTGAATTTTGTGCCAACAATTAAATAATTGATAAAATTAATCTATTATTTTTTATTGGCATTTTCATCTTGGTGGAACTTTGGAGAGGAGAGAGATTAGGGAGAAAAGATCTCTCCAACTAAGAATGAAGAACGCGTTCTTCCAATGAAGAACGCCGGTGAGGAGCGTCTTTGACTTTCTTCCTCAAAACCTCCTTCAACATAGGGAGTCATCGAATTCAATGAGCATACACACAAACCGATGATCAAGTAGGGGTTTAATTTCAATTATGTTTCATGTTCTTCCTTTCTTTCAAAACTAATAATGAGGATGTTTTCATTTTACAGGTGGGTTTTTGAGCTTCGTTCTTATGAACCAATTGCTATCACCCTAAGCACAGAGGGTGCATGACAAATTAAGATGATTAGTCTCTCACTGTCGATCACTTTTGTGATGTTATTTGGCATGGCAACAAAACAACGAGGCGACGAAGGCGACAACCAATGATTGCGCTACATGTGGTCTCCACAACCTGTGTCTCCCTCGTGGCGCTTTGGACAAGCTGGCCTCCCGACCGCCCGCCAGCCTCCCAGCTACTGGGTTGAGCCACTTATGCCACACCCCTTGCAGCGTCCGGACGAGCCGGCTTTCTGGGTCGAGCCGCACCCCTCGCGGTGCCCCAGCTGAGTCGGCCTTTTGTGCCCCTCGTGGCGCCTTAGCCAAGTTGGCCTCCCGCGTCCCTCGCGTCGCTATTGGTCGATCAGGTTCTGTGACACCAAGTCGAGCCACCAATGTAGCCCCCACTAGGCCAAACCACCCTCGGGCCCTGCTCGGCCGATCCCAAAGCACCGGCCCCCACAGCGGGCCAGGCCAGACCCAACGAGTCCGACATAGTCGACTCGAACTATGTTGGCCCAGACTAAGACGGGTCGGGTCCGTTGGACCTGGTCGCACCGGACCCAGGCCTACTACGACCCCTTTACTTTCTTTTGGTCATTTATTTGGCACCAAACATCCATTTGATGAACTGTTAGTGGCACTGATAATCATGGAGCATGGAGGTTCCTTTGATTATACCCCTATGGACTTTGGGGTATAGTTACGATTCAGTCAGGTTGGATCGTGAACTAATCCAATGGGCCCCCTGGGACTAAAAGGCTAATAACTCACAGACCAGGCATCTGATTTATCCTTCGTCTATTGCATTGAGACCTCTATGACATGAAGATCCTTTGAGATACTTCTTCATAGGACTTAGTGACAGTTTTAGTGTAACGCCCCGACCCCAGCTACCCAGAGCCGGTGCATTACTTCGTAACATTGGCATGATCACAAAGGATCAAGTCTCGAAAGACCGATTAGTTTAGTAGCCTTGGAAACACTAGATACATTCATAAGTCTTTCATTACATCAAAATTAAACAAACTACAAAAAAAACATGGTCTTCATATTCCACACTCATATCTTCACTGATTATTCTTGCAAGTCAGTCATAAAATACTTCTTCACAACCTGGAAAATTTTTAAACATTGAAAGGGGTGAGCTCAAATGCTCAGTAAGGATAACAATAATGCGGAAGCTTTCATAAATAAACATTAACATTTAAGGCAATGTATAACTAAAACAAAAGCCTCTTAAACATGAACTCCAACATAATATGGCAAAAGTAAAATGAGATAATGCCATTTACTTCTTCACATGGATATTCTACTGGTCGAATAATCACATGTAATATCAATAACCACTTTCATAATGATGGAATGCATAATGCCAGACTATCATAACCACATAGCCAAGGCCTCGTGCCAAGACTACAAATAAGATTTTGTCAAGGCCTTGTGCCAAGACGCTAGTTTGTCTCATGAGACCTGCCGATGCATCGAGGAGCTATAGCGGGCTCCACCCGTCACTTATTAAGTCCAATGCATTCCTCATATGAATAGGTTTAAACATATCATAAACCATAACATAATTGTATCACATAAAACATGCATAAAGGAAACATAACATTTCCACATTTCAATCACAAGATATCAATACAGCACATTGATATAATAAAAATTCTTTCAAAACCATTTTCAATACCAAAATAAAAGAAAGTTAAAACTTTGTATTTATTTTTCATTAAAAAAAAGATGGCTTATAGAGGAATCCGAAACTCAAATAACGGTCACGACGGCGGAGTAGTCGTTGTCGCCGCATAAGTACGGAAAGAAAAACATTCCCTTTTTGTCGTTTAGTAAAATGCTTCGTATAAAAAAGATTCCTTTTGAATAAACATGAAAGTCAAAGGGGTTTATACACCGTATAAAAGAAAGTTGTGTATAAAGCCAAATATGCCTCAATGAAAGGAGATTGAGACAAAGTCCTTAAAAAGATCATTTTTAAAATAAAATAGACCTATTATGTGTATTCACTATAGGTACACATAAAGAAAGTAAAAATACAAAATAGGACATAATAATATCATGACATAATTTGAAAGTAGGAGATTAACCCAAAGAATGGAAGTTGGGTTAAGAAGTTCCCTTACAAATAAAATAGATCTATTATGTGTATTCACTATAGATACACATAAAGAAAGTACAAATACAAGATAGGACATAATAATATCATGAAGTAATTTGAAAGTAGGAGATTAACCCAAAGAATTGAAGTTGGGTTAAGAAGTTCCCTTACCTCGTGTCTGACTTGACTCAACCGTTCTTTAACCTCCTGAATAATAAACTAGAGTTAATATATACCTTATTAAGAACCATTTTCAACTTCATTATCCTTATTATATCACTTATTACAATGATATGAACATTATGTAATTATTTAAGTTAATAACGGTCGTTTTGTCGATCTTTGGTACTTGAGTCAAAAATAAACTTCTTATAATTACAAGTTGTTCATGTGGTGAAATATCCATTATATCCGGAATTATATTCATGATGTAGATATCATATATGTCATATATATCCAGTACATACATTCATTTATAATATTACATCACATTTAGAGGTAAGAAATGAAATGCACCGTTCATGGAGACGGTAAGCCGTACGTACGCATGAACGCTACTTCCATTTCTATTTCATATTTTCTGGAATGGAATCATAATGATATAAGAGTATATTATAATTCCAGTATAATAACATATATAATATCATTAACTTTATCCTTCACACATCCCACATATGGTATTAACGAATCAAATCACTTTCAGGGGGCGGTAGTCCGCGCTTCCTAAAATGAAGATATCGTGTTTTACCCATAATGGAAACCATAAAGGTATGCCCAAAATGAAAAAAACAGAAGCTTAAGGAAAACATAAACATATTATATATCATATATAAAAATAGTGACATCATAATGGCCACCTTTGAAGGTGTTAAATGAGTGTTGAACAATCATCGTTTCGGGAGGCAGAATTTCGCCATCCACGGAAACCTTATGTTCTTTAACCATTTGACGTAGTTGTGTGGAAGTGTAGCTCAAATAAATCTTATAACAACATCCTAGTATATTTAAGATACTGGTGTTGTTACAAAAGAAGTAAATAAAAAGAGTTTAGGGGGTTGGAGAAGCAAAATAAAACAAAAGAACATGAGAGAATGAATTACCTTAAAAAGTGTAACTCCTTTTGAGTTGAGCCTAAAGGCTTCCTTTGAAAGGATTCTGCCCAAAGGGAATCCTCTAGGATGAGGAGAGGGATGTGGAGAGAGCAAATGGGCAGGGGTTGGCCGAGCCAATGGCTTGAAGAGTGTGTGAAATGAGGTAGAGGTGGGGGCCTTTTATAAGAGGAGAGGAGGGGCACTTTTGGAAAGTAAAGGAACATTACATTATTTGAAAATGTGTTTCGGTTTTAAAAGGTCCCACATTGATAGAATTCGTGGATAAGGTGATAAGGCATCGAAATCCACTCATCCAATTGGTTTTGGCCATGTGTAGTTCAAAGATTTTATATTATCATTCCATTTTATTTAAATCGTCAAATAATGATGTCATCGCTGCATCATTATTATGTCATAAATAATTAAATTTATATAAGGTCTAAAAATTATAAAAAAAATACTATGATATAGGAAATCTTTTTATCTTTCCAATGACTATTTATAATCAAAATTTTGACTTGTGTAACCCTACTTAAAAATTGTTTTAGTAAAACACTTTATGTTAGTGTCATTTTCACTTTAACATTAAATAAAAAGTAATTTATGTTATTTCCCAACAAAAGTGGATCCATGGGGTCCCCAAGTTAGGCCATGGCTTGTCTTGGTCGGCCATGACACAACCAATGAGGTTGGGACATGTGTCTAGGTCATTTAATATTATTAAAGTATTATTTATACCTTAAACTACCCTAATTACCACTAATCGCGATTAAGAACTTAATAAGTTACTATTCACCGAAAAATTATTTTTATCCCATTGAACCACATTTTACTTCTTAATGACAACCATGTATGTCGGATTTTTGAAAATCAAATCACAGAAGTGGTAATATTTCATTTAAACGAAAAATCAGTTATTTAACAACCACTTAGTGGTTTCACTATTCATCAAAAATTGAAGTTTTTCAGAATAAGGCCAAAATTTCACCCTAAGCTATAATTGATATTCCGAATTGAAAAATGATGTCTATTTTACAAAATTCCAAACATATTAGTTGCATTAATTAATTTTATAATTAATTCCCGCTGTCACAACAAATAGCGTGTTTTTAAGAAACAATTTATATCAAAAGATTGGCAATTGTTTATGTCCAATTTCAATGTTAAATTAATTCTAATGACCACCATTGGATAAAATGGTAAAAATATATTCTAATTATACTTTAAAACCATCAAATACTATAATTTATCACTATAAATTATTTTTATTAAAAAAGTTGTTTTAAGTATTTTTCACTATTTATAAAATTTTAGAAGTTCTCAGAAAAATACCAAAAATTCAACATAGGCTAATTTCGATATTACGAATACAAAAATGAAGTCCATTTTGACATATAAAATTTCTATAATTTTAAAAAGTGGTTATTACTATTCATAACGGCTACTTTGATTAGTCGCGGTGTTTTAGAACTCGAAGTTGCGTTCAATGCAAGCTATTTCATTATTGAATGAGAAGCGTATCGTGGAAGCTCGGGGTGTTACATTCTCCCCTCCTTCAATAAATTGCGTCCTCGCAATTTGAAATTTTTTCTTGGAAAATAAAAGGTTGAAAAGGGAAAATACCTTTGTGGAAAACCCACATCGGAAATAAGATTAATAAAATTTAGCCTTAATAAGAGGTAAATGGAAATAAGAAAGTCACCACCAAATTATAATCTCGATAAGGAGAACATTGGTGGCAATTAGAGACATATAATTGGAGGAAAAACGTAAATATTTGTAGGGAGTGATTGAGGTCATCAATAACAATCAACTGTCAAATTGAGGGCCTCAAAGCCTTCAATCTATATTGATTTAAAATATCATCAGTTCAACAAGACATAAGGTATTAGGATAACACATTTTTTTGTTTTAATATCCCTTTACTAAAGTTTAAGAATTAATTTATTCATTGAATAAGAGATAGATATATATATATTTATGCTTGACAATTAGAGTTTCAACCTTCAACTCATCTTTCACTCAAAAAGATAATAGAACTCAAAAATATCATACTTATCCTAATTGTATAAGGTTCAAAATGTTAAAACATACCATTTAGATTAGTAAAATTATTTTGTAATAACCAGGGACTTCCTGTAGGCTAGTGGTAGGAAATAAAGGCCTGTCGCACTTTGATTGTGGGTTCGATTCCTACAGCTTTGTCCGACGCGACGGTTTATTCCCCACCCTGCAGGTTGTCCTTTTCCTAAAACTATAGTATTATAATACTCCAAAAATAATCTTCATAAATTTTTTAACCTTAAACCATACTATCCAAAAATCAACTTAATCCACTCCAACCTTTATAGTTATCCAAAATACCTCTGTCCAGACTTTCTCTAAAAGGTCTCTTAATTCCAAAATCAATTTATCAGATTCCCCAAACAAAGTAAAGTTTCTTTTATTGTCACATACTAAAAATATAATTACCTTCATCATATTAAAACCTTACTGAAACCAACAAGTACTGCAGTACAATCCTTATATAGATCACATTATTCTAATAACCAGAATATAATCCATGAGTCCAAAAGCACCAATACATTAGTTATTCTGCTTCAACTGTAGTAATAGCTTAAGATTGTCCTTGATCCCTTGGACTTTTCTGAGGTAAGTTTCCTTGACGCTTAGGACATTCATTTGCATAATGACCCATTTCTCTACAATTGTAGCATTCAACTTTGACAGCCTCTTTCTTTCCCTTGCAATCACGTGCCTGGTGACCTTTTTCTCCACATTTATAACAGACTCCCATTCCTTTTAGGCAAGTACCAGGGTGATTCTTCCCACAATTATCACATAATGGAAAATCCTTCTTTCCCTTTTTCCCTTTATCTGTCTCTTGTTCCACCGTTCTCTTCTTCTCTTGCTTTACTTTGTTGTCATAAGACTTAGAGAATTCCTTTTCTGTCTTGATAGCACACGAGACAATATCTTCGTATGATGAAAAGGATTGTGATACCAAAGCTCGACGGAGAAATGGTTTTAACCCATCAAAGAAACGATCAATCTTACTCCTTGGGTTACGTATATAATCGGCAGCATGCCTCGCTAACCTTGTAAAGTTAGCCTCATACTTTGCGACATTCTCATCCTCCTTCTGCCTCAGACTCAGAAATTGCCTTTCCATATCTGCTCGATGGTCTCGAGGAAAGTATTTTTCTAAGAACAGCTCTTTGAACTCCTGCCATTCCATGTTTTTTAATTCATCATCTTCCTTTGTGTTTTGAATCAGCGACCACCACTGATCGGCATCTCCAGTGAGGCGGTAAACTGCCATGACAACCTTCTCCCTTTCACTACTCCCCAAGGCATGGAATATTTTCTCTAAGGAATTTATCCATTGCTCAGCTACTATAGGATTTGTACTCCCATTAAAGGTTGGTGGTTGTTGCCTCATGAAACGGTCTAGCATTGATCCTCCACGTTGCGGATCAGGGTGCTCCATACGAGTAAGGTTGTTATTCATAACCTGCGTGAGTTGTCCCAGTACGGTGAGAAGCTGATCAGCACCAGTTGTATCACTAGCTCCACCATAATTATCCTGAGCAGGAGGGCAATCCCTACACGGAGTTCGTGCATTGATACAGTTTCCATTCCTTCTACTAGGCGCCATTTCTAAACAATGGCATAAACTAGATTAGTTTATGAATCAAAATACATAATTCCATACTTGTAAAACACTTAACATAAATTGAACTAATTATGGATATAATCCATAATTATAAAAATGTATTCTTTGAGGAAGTATATACTCGTAACCCTTCATAGTGGTTTGTAAAGAAAATGGGAATTATCCAAAGCATATCCCCCGGGAGTGTCGTAACCAAGAGTGCAGCAAGGCCCGTTGTCGTGCACCAGTTCCCGTTCGAGTCTAGCTCAAAGCGGTGTTTTCGGGTTTTACCCCTAGGTACATCTGTGCCAGAGCCGCCTCTACCTGCTCGTATCCAGACAGGAATGTATTGCTTGGAAAACTCACAAAATCTCTACAATACCAATATTCTAAGATGTTCTTTTATACTAATCCTCAAAGTCTATCTTCGGGCTATGTGCTCTAATCAGAGTTTATCTAAATCTAGCTTCCAAGGTTAGTACTAAACTGCCTCTGATACCAACTGTAACGCCCCGACCCCAGCTACCCAGAGCCGGTGCATTACTTCGTAACATTGGCATGATCACAAAGGATCAAGTCTCGAAAGACCGATTAGTTTAGTAGCCTTGGAAACACTAGATACATTCATAAGTCTTTCATTACATCAAAATTAAACAAACTACAAAAAAAACATGGTCTTCATATTCCACACTCATATCTTCACTGATTATTCTTGCAAGTCAGTCATAAAATACTTCTTCACAACCTGGAAAATTTTTAAACATTGAAAGGGGTGAGCTCAAATGCTCAGTAAGGATAACAATAATGCGGAAGCTTTCATAAATAAACATTAACATTTAAGGCAATGTATAACTAAAACAAAAGCCTCTTAAACATGAACTCCAACATAATATGGCAAAAGTAAAATGAGATAATGCCATTTACTTCTTCACATGGATATTCTACTGGTCGAATAATCACATGTAATATCAATAACCACTTTCATAATGATGGAATGCATAATGCCAGACTATCATAACCACATAGCCAAGGCCTCGTGCCAAGACTACAAATAAGATTTTGTCAAGGCCTTGTGCCAAGACGCTAGTTTGTCTCATGAGACCTGCCGATGCATCGAGGAGCTATAGCGGGCTCCACCCGTCACTTATTAAGTCCAATGCATTCCTCATATGAATAGGTTTAAACATATCATAAACCATAACATAATTGTATCACATAAAACATGCATAAAGGAAACATAACATTTCCACATTTCAATCACAAGATATCAATACAGCACATTGATATAATAAAAATTCTTTCAAAACCATTTTCAATACCAAAATAAAAGAAAGTTAAAACTTTGTATTTATTTTTCATTAAAAAAAAAGATGGCTTATAGAGGAAGCCGAAACTCAAATAACGGTCACGACGGCGGAGTAGTCGTTGTCGCCGCATAAGTACGGAAAGAAAAACATTCCCTTTTTGTCGTTTAGTAAAATGCTTCGTATAAAAAAGATTCCTTTTGAATAAACATGAAAGTCAAAGGGGTTTATACACCGTATAAAAGAAAGTTGTGTATAAAGCCAAATATGCCTCAATGAAAGGAGATTGAGACAAAGTCCTTAAAAAGATCATTTTTAAAATAAAATAGATCTATTATGTGTATTCACTATAGGTACACATAAAGAAAGTAAAAATACAAAATAGGACATAATAATATCATGACATAATTTGAAAGTAGGAGATTAACCCAAAGAATGGAAGTTGGGTTAAGAAGTTCCCTTACAAATAAAATAGATCTATTATGTGTATTCACTATAGATACACATAAAGAAAGTACAAATACAAGATAGGACATAATAATATCATGAAGTAATTTGAAAGTAGGAGATTAACCCAAAGAATTGAAGTTGGGTTAAGAAGTTCCCTTACCTCGTGTCTGACTTGACTCAACCGTTCTTTAACCTCCTGAATAATAAACTAGAGTTAATATATACCTTATTAAGAACCATTTTCAACTTCATTATCCTTATTATATCACTTATTACAATGATATGAACATTATGTAATTATTTAAGTTAATAACGGTCGTTTTGTCGATCTTTGGTACTTGAGTCAAAAATAAACTTCTTATAATTACAAGTTGTTCATGTGGTGAAATATCCATTATATCCGGAATTATATTCATGATGTAGATATCATATATGTCATATATATCCAGTACATACATTCATTTATAATATTACATCACATTTAGAGGTAAGAAATGAAATGCACCGTTCATGGAGACGGTAAGCCGTACGTACGCATGAACGCTACTTCCATTTCTATTTCATATTTTCTGGAATGGAATCATAATGATATAAGAGTATATTATAATTCCAGTATAATAACATATATAATATCATTAACTTTATCCTTCACACATCCCACATATGGTATTAACGAATCAAATCACTTTCAGGGGGCGGTAGTCCGCGCTTCCTAAAATGAAGATATCGTGTTTTACCCATAATGGAAACCATAAAGGTATGCCCAAAATGAAAAAAACAGAAGCTTAAGGAAAACATAAACATATTATATATCATATATAAAAATAGTGACATCATAATGGCCACCTTTGAAGGTGTTAAATGAGTGTTGAACAATCATCGTTTCGGGAGGCAGAATTTCGCCATCCACGGAAACCTTATGTTCTTTAACCATTTGACGTAGTTGTGTGGAAGTGTAGCTCAAATAAATCTTATAACAACATCCTAGTATATTTAAGATACTGGTGTTGTTACAAAAGAAGTAAATAAAAAGAGTTTAGGGGGTTGGAGAAGCAAAATAAAACAAAAGAACATGAGAGAATGAATTACCTTAAAAAGTGTAACTCCTTTTGAGTTGAGCCTAAAGGCTTCCTTTGAAAGGATTCTGCCCAAAGGGAATCCTCTAGGATGAGGAGAGGGATGTGGAGAGAGCAAATGGTCAGGGGTTGGCCGAGCCAATGGCTTGAAGAGTGTGTGAAATGAGGTAGAGGTGGGGGCCTTTTATAAGAGGAGAGGAGGGGCACTTTTGGAAAGTAAAGGAACATTACATTATTTGAAAATGTGTTTCGGTTTTAAAAGGTCCCACATTGATAGAATTCGTGGATAAGGTGATAAGGCATCTAAATCCACTCATCCAATTGGTTTTGGCCATGTGTAGTTCATAGATTTTATATTATCATTCCATTTTATTTAAATCGTCAAATAATGATGTCATCGCTGCATCATTATTATGTCATAAATAATTAAATTTATTTAAGGTCTAAAAATTATAAAAAAAATACTATGATATAGGAAATCTTTTTATCTTTCCAATGACTATTTATAATCAAAATTTGGACTTGTGTAACCCTACTTAAAAATTGTTTTAGTAAAACACTTTATGTTAGTGTCATTTTCACTTTAACATTAAATAAAAAGTAATTTATGTTATTTCCCAACAAAAGTGGATCCATGGGGTCCCCAAGTTAGGCCATGGCTTGTCTTGGTCGGCCATGACACAACCAATGAGGTTGGGACATGTGTCTAGGTCATTTAATATTATTAAAGTATTATTTATACCTTAAACTACCCTAATTACCACTAATCGCGATTAAGAACTTAATAAGTTACTATTCACCGAAAAATTATTTTTATCCCATTGAACCACATTTTACTTCTTAATGACAACCATGTATGTCGGATTTTTGAAAATCAAATCACAGAAGTGATAATATTTCATTTAAACGAAAAATCAGTTATTTAACAACCACTTAGTGGTTTCACTATTCATCAAAAATTGAAGTTTTTCAGAATAAGGCCAAAATTTCACCCTAAGCTATAATTGATATTCCGAATTGAAAAATGATGTCTATTTTACAAAATTCCAAACATATTAGTTGCATTAATTAATTTTATAATTAATTCCCGCTGTCACAACAAATAGCGTGTTTTTAAGAAACAATTTATATCAAAAGATTGGCAATTGTTTATGTCCAATTTCAATGTTAAATTAATTCTAATGACCACCATTGGATAAAATGGTAAAAATATATTCTAATTATACTTTAAAACCATCAAATACTATAATTTATCACTATAAATTATTTTGATTAAAAAAGTTGTTTTAAGTATTTTTCACTATTTATAAAATTTTAGAAGTTCTCAGAAAAATACCAAAAATTCAACATAGGCTAATTTCGATATTACGAATACAAAAATGAAGTCCATTTTGACATATAAAATTTCTATAATTTTAAAAAGTGGTTATTACTATTCATAACGGCTACTTTGATTAGTCGCGGTGTTTTAGAACTCGAAGTTGCGTTCAATGCAAGCTATTTCATTATTGAATGAGAAGCGTATCGTGGAAGCTCGGGGTGTTACATTTAGTTTTGACTAGTGGCTCATGGAGCGGATACCTCCGATGACAAGCGAGTAGAGTTCAGAGACCCAGTAGATGGATAAGACACGAGGACTAATAACCGATTGACTCGGAGTGAATCAACTATCCTAGTGGGGATTTCCTTGGTGTAACGATAGAACCACGGAGGAGGAGCTCCTAGTTGTGGTAGCAGACCCGCGGTACTCGACAGGAGGAGTACCTCTGCAGGCTATTAGGGGGAGCACCTGGTTGTGGTGGCAGACCCACAATCGAGAGCGCCATGGTGACACAGAAGACCCACATTACTCAATAGGAGGAGTACCTCAGCAGTTAAAGTTAGTGAGAAGCACCTTGGTGTCGTGGTAGGCCCACTATACTCGAAATAGGAGGAGTTCTCTAGCAGTTTTCGTTTTGATAATGTGAAAAAAATCTTGGTTGAGCTGAGTCGGTAACTTTTTTGTTTACCTCAGGATTGAGATGGATTACTTGATGACTTAGGTATATGTATGGGCACATACCTATGTGGGGTTATCTATTTATTTCGTACCTTATGGTTTGTCCTTGTTGGATTTTGTGGGACCTTTAGGGTCTCAGGGTCCCTACTGAGTATCGTTATACTCATCCATACAGCGGCTATGTTCACACCTCGTTGTGTTGGTTGCAGAAGGCAGACCTTGCTGATTGAGGGTCAGAATATCGGGACTGGACGATACCTAAAGGTTTACCTTACGAAGAGTTGGTACACAGAGGAGACTGACAGACGTGGAGTACTGAAGAGGCTATGTGTACCCACCCATATGGTAGGAATCCCAGAGGACGACCCAGAAACTATTTTTCATTTCTTCAGTTATACTTGTATTTCCAGTTCCTTGTACTTTATAATTGGGATTATATTTCTGACCCCTTTTAATTTTCAACACTTTTTTCTATACTGTTTGCATAGTGTTTTGTATCAACCTGTCTGCTTTGTTGTGTTCATTTTAGGTTATGAAGGAAATGCCTTACCAGTTATAGGGAATTATTCCATTGGTGATAGTTGCAAGCCCCTGGCCTATGAAATGTGGGCTTGGGGAAGTCACGACATGGGCAACGGGGGACGGGTTATGATAGGTAATGCCACAATTTCTATATTGTGAATACCAGCGCAAGTCCACTCTTCTCAATAGGGGAATATGTGGTCTCTGTATCGAGGATAATGTGGCTGAGGTAGTAAAGACTGCTCTCTATCCCCTCGTTGTTCATTTGGGATAGAAGTTCATAAGGAGACCGTTCCAGGGTGGTCATGTAAAGGAATAGTGGCTTTATGATGACATGTTGCATTTAGACCAGAGTCTAGAGTAGGTACTGCTTGATTTTCTCTAAATCATTCCATCATTCCTCATCCCACTTGTAGATAATGACTTTATTCATGAGTTGAGAAAAGGTCAAACACATGCTAGCCAGATTCATGATGAATTGACGTATGTAAGCCAAGTGGCCCTGGAAACCTCAAAGCTCTTGAAGGATTCTTGAGGGAGACATCTGACTAACAACCTTGATCTTCTCTGAGTCGATCTTGATGCACCTAATTCGAATGTCGAAGACAAGAAACTCTCTAGAGGATACCTGAAGGCACACTTCAATGGATTAATCTTCAGGTGGTGGGAATGGAGGAAGCCGAACACATTCTCAAGGAAATTTTAATGGTTTTGACACTGTCGATATTTGACCACAATCTCATCCTCATAACATTCAACCAATTTTCTGAGGATTGGTTTAAATATGTGATGCATAACCCACTGATAGGTGGCACCTACATTCTTTAAACTGATGGGCATGACTTGGTAGCATAAAGTACCTTATGCTACCATGAAGGCTGTAGAATCCTCATCCTCAAGGGCCATTCATATTTTTTTATACTCGATGTACCCATCCATTAAAGAGTGGTATGGGAACATAGTTGTAGCATGGACAAAAAATTCTGTCACTCGGAGGTGAAAATCATCCCTCGAACATCGATGGTTGAGATCCTATAGTTAGATGCCTACTATGATATATATATTTTTATTTTTGACTAGAACAATGTTGGATTGACATTTGAGGTACTGGAAATCCTTAACAAAATTTTCTCTAATGATCATATCAACTTATTTCTCAACCAGGATACTATGAGAAGGGTGCATCTTTCGGGGAGGCTTCTCGAACCCGCGATGATTTACAGGGAGATCGAGGTGGCGGATGACTACCTGAAGATCTAGTCCTAAAATGTCATCATATCTCTGGGAGAATATATCATGGTGTTTTTTTATGGAAGTCTATGTACTGATGTTTCTCTTTAAGGGGCATGGCGGCACAGATCACTGTGGGTTTCGGGTCCGCCTCACTACTAAGGTTCACCCGCACCAATTCATCAACTATTGCGGAGACACCCTCTTCAATGGCCAGGATAGAATCCCCTAAATCTTCTTATTCGCTTATGGATTTGGGATCCTTAATGGGAAGAGTTTCCTCTATGTTGATAGATACCGATGATAGGCTGGTACCATCCTGAGTGGTAGTGGACACTGCATCAAGGAACTCATGGGCTTCCAAAACCATAGTGATGAAGGTTGTTGATCCAATCCAATCTAGGAATTAGCCCAAGGGGCCACGATTGATGATATCGAAGAAATAGTGGTGTATTAGCTTGAGCTGATTAATTCCATCCAGATGAAACAAGCATGTATGATTTATGTTTGTTTCCATGGGGTGGACATCTTGATACCTTATTGGAGTAAAAGGCTCCAGGATCACCTGAACATGGTTTGTGTAGGAGTATGAGGTGTCCTCTCGGCATCTCAAAGACTAGGAAATGTGCTCACCCCTCATTCTAAAAAAACAATGTCCCATGTCTGGGGTTGTATCCTCCAATCGGTGGATTGGAAAGATGTGGGAATCATCAAGATTTATCCACGGGTTAGTCATAGCCATGGAACGCTTAACATCATTAGCTTGAATCTGCATGTGTTTACTCTAGTAATAGTTGACATATAGATAACGGGATTTAGTAGAGGAAAATGGAGACACGTAACCTTGAAGCATGCCTACTCAACCATTAAATGAGTACTTGAGGCACTAGTGATATGATGAAGGAACCGTCGCATGCAGATGGAGTCATGGACTTCCCCTCAACACATTGTTGGAAGTGTCCTTGGAGTCAAACAGAATCTCGATGTTGGAAACAAGGCCACCGAACTGGGTCATCAAGCAGATCTTGTTGATTGATGTCTATTCTGTCTGGTCATAACCTTGGATTCTTAGGATAGAGGGACTCATATCATCCTCAGACAACCCCAGTTTTCACAGTGTCTGAGTAGGGATTAGTTTGACCCCAGAAATTGTGTATAAAAGAAAGCGATAGACCTCCACGCCATTAAATTGGCTGGTGATTTACAGTGAGAGAATGTGCCCCTGTTTAGGAAAGAATTATTCTTCTTCAAATAATGATATGACAACTTGGAATTCTGTATGCTCGACTCCCTCAACATGGAAGGCTTCTGTAGCTGCTTCCTCCATCTTAAATAGAATGGGGCTTCATAAAGCTTCAACAAGGGACCCATGCATACATTAGGACATGTGAAGGGCCTTAATGATAGATAGAATTGCTGGAATTGAACCATGATTCTTGATAACATCATACTTCCGTGCTAGGTGGGAACTTCAGCTTACATGAGGTCGCTCTATGACAAGAGGTATGGTGGCCCCTACTGACCAGACCGATGGCTGACATGTGCTATGAATATCCCTCTATTCACTAGTCGAATCCTATGGAGTGACTACCAGATGAGGGCCAGATGACTGAGAATGATCCGTAAGAGAGTATAGCTAATCATAGCGTGGTCAAGGTGGCTTTTCCTAGTCCAACAACACAAACAACAGAGAAGGTGAACTTGATGACACTAAATGAGAAGGTTGTACATGATACGCTCTATGTTAGGCTACCTACCTAGTATTGGTAGCATGAAAAACCTAACTGGAAGTACTAACCGAGGCACTCGATGGACCATATAGCCACGAATTAACCGATGCTGGTGATGACTGGGTACGTTGGGTGGATCCGTCCGGTGCTCCTCATCGTCAAAAATTATGCAGGGGTTTACCAACACTATAGTATTTAATGAGGCATACCCTTAGCCATAACTCTAAGAGTCATACACTACATGACAAAATCTGGGAGGAATTTCCATCTCTGTGGGAATGAAGTTGTTGAGAGTACAGGTTGATGACGGCATTGGTAGGCGACTTTGTTTTCTCTTGCGCAGCCGATGTCTTCCCTTCTAAGAATGGGATGGTTGAGATGACTTTATAGAAGTAATATCTACAGATTCTGAAGTCTCTTTTATATTTAGGCCTACATGGATAACACCATGGGAATGTGCGACTATTTTTTGATCCATCCAGTCATCATACTTCTTTTACCCACAGTTATAATCTGGATGTCACTCATCTTCAATGTCACTGTTGTTGTCTGGCTTCATGAAGATACATGACACCTATGCCAGAGCTGGGCCAAACTAGACTATGTTGTTATCCACCTAGTCTTGAAGCCAGTCATTGAATACATAGAAATGTTTGAGCGTGTTCACCAGGATCTGGTTAGAGGAGATGTAATTAGGGCGATCAAAGAGGTTTGCCTCTTCTATCCTCCTGTATTAAAGAAAATGTATAATCTCATGCTCCAAGGAGCTTCAGAAATAATTGGGGACTTGAGCCTCATTGAATTATTAGGTTTAGTTCATCTTTTTCGGGAAGGGGGGCCTAAGATCCAGGGTCTGATGAGGGGATGTAGAAGCCTACCGAGGAGGTAGAGCCTAGTTATCTCGCCTAAGCGATGGCGATGCATTTCGTGGGGGAAATTACTGATTCTGAGGTGGATGTTGTTGGGCAGGAGGCTACACTTGAGGTGGAGGGCCACCACAAGGCAGTGGAGGTGGATCCAATGGTATCAAATCTAGTTGCCCAGGGGCCTCTATTTGAGCCACTATGGTGGGATCATCCTTGGAGGACCTTCTCTTTGGGATTGTAGAAGGCAATGGACATGCCGGGATGGCCTGTTGTAGGGATTATTCTAGGTTCTAGGCCATATAAAAGAAGTCTTGGAATCCCAGGGGGTAGATCTAGGTGATCAATAAGGTGACCAGTTCTGTCTTGAAATTACCTATGCATATCGCCAGCAGTTTCTTCTGAGTTAGTGGCATGTCAAGGGAGTATGTGATCACTTTTCACCAGGCAAGAAATTCTACATCATGCCCAATAGGCCTCTGCTTGCATTTGAAGAATTCTGTGATACTCCTCTTCTGAGTGGTAGAACTGAACTGGTATAGAATTTGTATATGGAGGTCTTCCCATTCAGCTACTGATCCTATGTAGATCTGATTGTACTTTTCGAACACCAGACCCTCCAACGTTTGTACAAAGCATAAGTGTTTGGCTGCCACCTGTTACACTAGAGTTTCCAACATGGGCCCAAACCTTGAGAATAATTGGGCCAGATGTTGCGGCGAGTCCCCTGTCCTATTATAGGGAGAAAAAGTGGGAAATATATAACTAGGGGATGTTGTCATATCATCCACCCATGCTGGATAAGGCTTGAAATAAGAAGGGATTGACATTTTTCATGTATCCAATGCCTCGAGATAGGAAATGTGTGTCATCACTGGATCAACTGTGAAGGGTTTTCTATCTTGACGGGGATCCCTATCCACCAGCACAATGGCTGGGTTTTCAAAACGATATGTAGGAATAGAGGCTCGTGGAGCGGCTAGAGGGATGACCTGCAGAGGAGTTGGGGGAATCTGAGCAAGATTCTAGAGATTGTCTCATCGCTCTGTTGGATTAGGTGACACATACCACACCATCTTTTCTTAAGTTCCAGACTCAACCCTGTCTGTGTGGGTAGGATGGTCAGGGTCTCCTAGAGAAAATTCACCAAAGGTACGTTGTGTGTTCCCCTGCTGCCCATGTTGTGGATCACCATTGTCTGGTCGTCATCCACATCACATTCAGTAAGGAGGTCATTGTCCATCTTCTTGTGTTCAGCGAGTTGCTGAAAAAACGTTACTTTTTCAAGATCATCTTCTACCTTTTACACTAAGCCAGGCATGTTGGAGGGTTTGATAGCTCCGATGTGCTCCTGACCCTTGTTGGTGCTTCGACTGAGGTCATCACCTCAGTTGGCACCAGAAGTCCTAATAGATTCCTCCGTTGATGATTAATACTTCCCAATGGGTCCAAGTGGTGTGAAACTACCTCGAGGGGGGGGGGGGGGAGGAGGTCCTCTCAAAGAATCTCTAGCTCGTTCTCACCACCTGGTAGATCAGTTATTTTAACTACGACCCTTCATGGAGGTATATCCTCTATGTCACCTAGAAAATTGGGTTGGTGCCGGATGGAACTAAAATGGGGGTCCACATACTTCCCATAACCATGAATTTCACATGGGGAGAAGACTCTACTATTATCCTATAAAACAATTTAATGCTTTGGACGCATCATTGTTGGAGGGTCCAATGGTGGCTTGGTGACTCAAGGTGTCGGTCCATCGAGAGTGTGGCCAAATCAACTAAATAATATTGTTGGAAGAAGTCTTTGAAGTGAGTGTGACTCTTAGGGTTGGCCACTCATCAATGATGAAGATGGAAATGAGTCGCCCCAAGGGTCTGATGAAAGAATCCAACCTCCTCATGGGTCAGTGTTTCCAGCGCCTTAAAATTTGGAACGATAACTGGCCAAAAAATATATGGGAAATGGTCTGTCGTGAGAATACCCCACAAGCTCCATGATCTAGATTCAGTGTCAGACCCTTCATATCCCCAATAATCAACTAGAGATTGCTGGGGAACTTGTAGCAGTACTAATGTAGACCACTGATATGGTAGTCTGGCCAATGGAGAATACAGAGAGCGAGCTGACAAAATATCATATCTCAGGATATCCTCCAAATAGTGCAGTGATTTGGAAGATACATCACGATAAGACGGGCTGATGAAAATAGTTTATTGTGTAGGGAATATAGATACTGGTGATGTAATAGGTTTCTGCTCATCCTCCATTGGTCTTCAGAATATCTCTCCATGATCTCTGGTCGAGGCATGGAGTGCTTCTAGTGATGACGGTGGTGATTGAATGATAAAAACATGTGGATCATCTAAATTTTTATTCTCTTGAGTGAACCTATAGAGGGTGGATGGAATCTGATGGACCTCACATTCTGGATGTATGAGGCTGACACAGATTTTTCCTACCCTACCCCTTGACACAGGGGATCTAGGCATGGGTTCAATTTATGAGTCATATTCCATCCAAGAATCTGAGAAGAAAAATGGTTTAATCTCAGTTTGAATCTTCTAGATATTCTTTCTATGGTAGGGATGACCTGTCCTCCTCCTCTAGGATGGTTTTTCAGGATAGAGTATATTTCTGGTATGAGGATAGGACTTCTGCCTGAGTGAGATGGGGTGCGGGGAGTACCTGGAAAGACATCAAGGGGAACTTGTGGAGAACCTATATTCCCATAGACTGATGTGTGGAGGGAACCTCCATGGAAGTTTATAGAGTAGGTAGGACCTCTGTTGGAGATGATAGGAGCACAGGTAAGACATCCATGCTTGTTTCTCCTTGTAGGAATATCAAAAGGAGGGTCCTTATACTGGTCAAGCCGAACATGTGTAGAACCTCCGTGCTTGGTGCCGATGAAGCAAAGGTGATCCTAACTCCTATGATTGCTGATGCAAGGATGACGTTCTATAGCTAATATAAGGACATGGCCTCCATGCTGGAGATTGAACGGATGTGTAACGTCCCCACACGGGTGGCATGAAATATGAGGAACAACGCCATACCCGATTTAATGAGTGAAAGAGAGGGTTTCGAACTTAGTGTCACTGCCATGGGAAGGACCCTCATTAGGATTGATGGTGGCACATGGTAGACCTTCATGCTGAGATAGAAAGTGGAGAGGACCCACATTCTCAATGGTGACAGTACGGGGAGGACCTCCGTACTGGGTATCGTAGTCGTGGGTCGGTCCGTTGCGGCCACAACCAGTGCAGACGACCAAGATATTTGATGCATCCTTCCCGTGGGGCGGTTGGGTACTCGATCCAGGTCGGGTATATATGTTCCCTTATTCAGTGTACATAGGAGGATGATGATATACGTTGACGGTGTTGCTAGCCACAATAGATTTTGACGTTTTTGCCCCTTGGCGGGTTCCCTCCATGGCTTGTGCCCGATGCTGGTGTCCGGTCATCCAGACTGGGGCCGATGGATCAGACGCATGGCTTACCTGCTTCTCAACTCATGGGATCGGGTGGTGGTGCTGGCGCGGCCTACTGGGTGCCCTTCTTGGGATCCCCTGAAATGGTATCCCAGTCGGGTGGGTCTAGAAATCCCCAACCTCATCAGCTTAGGGAAGGGGATCATTGAAACATTCTAGGGACAGTCTCCCAAATTGGTTGTACGTCAGAGTGGGGAATCTTGGTTACCTAGGATTCCCTCAGAGGTATCATTGGCGATGAGTTGCAAGCGCCTCTAAATTCTGATGTGTCATATCCCAAGTGGGGATAATCCCCTACTTCTTATATTGGTAGGCGAGGTCGTTTATCACCATTTATTGAACAAATTCATAAGGGGATATGGGGAATGGGCTTCTAACAGCTGTGGTTGTAGAGATTTTCATAGAAGCGGTGGAGACATGCAGGGTTTTTGCGTTGGTGCTTCCCCTGCCCCAATGTTGGTTCGTGAGTGGTGAAAAAATTCATGACGCAGTGGATAGGTTCCTAGAAGGTGTGGGGATTGAACAATTCGTTCCAAAACCATGAAATTTACATCAAGTTCCCTAGATCCATTCTATCTTCCTTGGCTAGTAAGAAGGATCCACAGAAACAACGTCGCAGACTAGGCTGTCCAATGTTTGAAATTCCATGACTTATTGTGAGTTTCATGTCGGGACAACTATTTTCTTAGTGGGAACTGGCGCCGGATAACTGGATCCGGTGGAACACTAATCCACTAATATATCAAATTCTACTAATCTCTATATTGAGGAGAAGAACTTCACATCGGGTTCACCATTTCTATTTCGGACACTTTCACCGGGGCGCGCACATCAGTCTGTTTGAGGATAATGAGTAAGCGCTAACTTTCCCCCCGCATTCTAGCTTTCCAAAGGTGGAGAACATATGTCGCTTTTTCAGAGATGTTTGCTCCTTGACTGAAACAGGATGATGGGATGTCAGTTCCTCCTTCCATGGATTCCTCCTCGGAACTTGTTTCCTAGTTTGGGTCTCCCTTATTGATTAAGACATTGTTTGTGAAACTCTTCCAAATGCAATATTTTTATGGATGCTGGTTAATTGCACTACTTCTGTCAGGACATTCCAAGGGTTCCAGCCAGGGCAGAAACTTTCAGTCTGGGGAGTAGTCTAATTGGACACCACTAGTATGTTTGGACACTGGAACAATAGTGTGTCTGGGTTTCTTCCCCGTATGTTAGGGATTCTCAATGGAGCGGAAGCTAGAGGCATCCCACATCGAATGTGGGGAATTATATTCCCTAGGCATGTCTCTATGGCTTTCCATAGCTTCCCATGATTAAAATAGGGTATACTACGAGTTTAATGTCTAATGGGGATGGATCAGACTGATCAGAACACTAATCAGAGAGGATCAGATTGATGGAATCCCTAGGGTGAACACTGATGATGGGGTTAATGTGTGGTTAGTTTCCCGAGTGCTGCTAAGAGTAGTGAAGAGCTGAATTGACATGATATTATAGGGATGTGGTGGATTAGGTAAGAACCATGATGGATAATGGATGGTTAAGTTATGTGGATGGAGAATGAGATAGAATCGACTTGATGGTGATGGTGATGTTGGGATTGAGCCTCAAAGAGGCTTCCTACATATCCTTGTAGTAGGTAATCAATGTCTGCGTAGTTTAGGATGTGGTATAATATCAGGTTGTGTGTAGAGGACATTGACCAGATGATATACTAGGCCTTTTGTGTGGTTAGATTCTCGTAGTTGTTGTGATGCCACTGGGACGAACTGGAGATATGGGTCCCAATTGAAGGGACAATAATTGATTATTGATGGTTTTGGGTTGAAAATGACTTACCGATGAATGGGGAGAACAATGGCTAACCACTACATGAGGTTCAAAACGAAATACCAATGGGTAGGGGATCACAAAGGCTTACCACTGGATGGGGAACAACAGCTTACCACTGGATGAGGGAACAACGAATTACTATTGATTGGGGTTGAAAATGGCTTACTGCTGATTGGGGGACAATTTAGTGTCATGGGGGAAAAGGGGTGCACAATTTAGCATCATGTAGGATGGGGTTGGACTGATGTGGAGTGGTCGCGACCAATGGATGCGGGGCATGAACCATAGGGAGGATTCCTACGTACCTTGCCTTGGAAAGGATCAAGGACCATGTATTTCAAGATGGGTGTTGGTGAACTGATGAGAAGTGGTTGGGACCAATAGGTGTTGGACTTGAACCTATGGGAGTCTTCATACATACCTTGCCTTCGAAACGTTCAATGTACGCATAGTTTAGAAGTTTTTTATGGACCGAAGTTAAGGGGGTCGGGACCAACGATTGTTGGGATTGAACCTAGGGGAGGCTTCCTATGTACCTTTCCATGGCATGGATCAAAGTCCATGTACATTGGAATGGGTTTTGGTGAACTGACATGAAGTGACTGGGAACAATATGTGTTGTATTTGAACCTATGAGAATCTTCCTACGTACCATGCCTTCCCATGGATCAAAGTCAGCGTAGTTCAGAATGATGATTCGAGCATACACACTAGGCTTCCCGGGGAGGGTGTTGCGGTTGATGCTTACTCTAACACCATGTGTGTCATGATCAGTGTGAGAAACAAGAGGTAGTAAAGACATAACGATAACATTAGAAAAGGTACATCTGTGGGAAGTGGATTAGGGAAAACATGTGGTTAGCAGGCCATAATGGAAATAGGGGATTACGCGTGGTTTGTAGCCTAGGAAGATGGAAAGTGGGACATACTCTAGGATGGAGGCCTAGTGGAGACAAAACCCAAAGGGTGATGGATTTAGCATGGATTAGGGGAAGGCTCTAGTGCCCACCCCACCCCCCCTTTTCTAGTCTTTGGCTAGGAAGAAGAGAGGATGAGCAAGGATGGTACCTTCGACAAAAAAGTCTAGGGGCATACACCAAGGTGGTTGCCCTTACCCCATTGACAGATGCCACTCCAGCAAGGGGGATCTCATTCTGTGTGAGGATTATCTCACTCCCATGGTGACCAGGGGGTGTAGAGAATTTCCGAGGTGGGGGCACCCCACATATGATGCACAGGGTGGGGTCATGTTTAATGTCATGTACTAAGGATGATGGTTCTTGGCAACTTAACATCCTGTAGCTCAGTCGAAGTTGGTTTAGTCCACACCCATATGACGTAAAAAATGTATACCCCCTACCCTTAGGGATGGGAAGGCATCATCAATGTCATGATGAGGGGGTGTTATAGAGTGATCCATTAAGGGGTCTACATTATCATGGCTATGTGAAGAAGCAATAGCTGTTAGCATGCCACAACGAATAAGCATGAGGCAAAGTGACGCAATGGGAAGTACTGCCCAAGGGACTTCGAAATCACTTCATGAAAACATAGGGTGTCACACAAGAAAAGGAGTAGTAGATAAAAGGGGTACATAGGTTGAATCCTTGTGAAGCTATGGTGCTCTATGTAGTGGAGGGGCTTCACGAAGGGGTATGATTCACGAAGTGAACTGGACTGGCCTAGGCGTAGGGCACATGTGTATATGGAAGGTGCTTTGAAATGTGGAAAGGCATTCACATATTAAGGATTCATGAAACAAGGGTTCCCTACGTAGCATAGAAAATTTGAAGCCATGATTTTCGTGAAGCACAGTGACACTTCCTTAGCATGTGGGTCACATGTGCATGGAGGGTATTTCGTGAAGCATAATTTCTCCGTAAAGACCTGAGTCCCCTTGGGGATCAACTTACTTTGTGGATGCCCATGGGCTCCGCAATGGGTATCTCTCTTTGATGAGGTGTTGAATTCAAGCAAAGGGGGTGTCATTTCATGATGCTAATTTACCTCGAAAATCTCCTGGTTCGTAGAGCAGAAATTACATCACAATTTGAGAGCTAAGAAGGAAAAAGGTCGGAGGATCCATCCTTTGGGCTTGAGGGGAGCCTGGTATTTATAGTCAAGAGGCACAGTAATGTAGAGATTTCTGGCCATGATGACACATGGCATTTCATCGTAATCACAAAGCCTCCCGGATCCTTGCTCTGTGGAGGATTCGAAAAAGTCAAACTAGTTCATAGAGCATCCAACCTCCTTGCTTTATAGCGGCATCACAAACGTCAAATTGGTTTGTAGAGACTTCCCCCACTTTGCACCGAAGAGGCTTCCCAGCGGTGTAGCTTCATGTTGGCCACAATGTTGTGGGGCTCCATGCGCATGTTTCGTGTGGCAGCCCCAAGGGCGCCGCGTTTGCTTCTCCTCTTCCCAGATTTTGGAACAAATAGTGTGATGTAGCATAAAGAATCTAAAAAATCACAATTCGACTGTTTTTGGAGTCTTTAGATAATAATTATGGATTAATATCCCAATGGCTAGTGATAGGGGAGTTATTTTCTCACTGGTCAGAATGTTGGGTAGAACCAGGTTTACCAAGTGGCCACCAAAAGACCAATAGTGTCTGACAGAGCCCATCAGGGTTGATGAGTTTATATGAATAATTTTAAAAAACAACTTGAATCACTTTTATTTATATACACAGTACCCATTTTACTCTCAATAATCTAGGGCTCCACTATGATAATTTTTATGAACTCTACCAACATTCCAACACTTCCTTTAGATGCTCAGTCTATGAATATACCTTGTGTTTTTCATCCGGTGAGTCCATCTTTATTCTATACCAATAACCATATCTGTAATATGATAAAAACTCATTATATCTATGATTTATCAATTATATAAAATTATTTTATATTGGATTAACAAGGTATTCATTAATTTTTGATATCATTTGAACACGAATTGAATGAATTTTAATCTACTCAACCATTGTAGAAAATCGTTTTTGGCTACGGATCTCATCTTGTATGATTGAACATTGCATAAATTTAGGGTATGTTTTCTTATAATCCTTTATTATATATACCAAAATTATGTTTAATAAGTTTTAGATCTTGGTTTTGGTGGTTCATTGGACTCATATTGTGACTCTTTCTCCCAATTAATCGTTGTAGCTATTTAGGAAGACCATGACTCTAGCTCATGATTCATATGGATAATTGGAATGATATTTTGAATGTGTGCATATCCCTAAGAAAAATATGTCTGTAGAAAGATCGCATAAGGAGGGAATTTATATCCGTGTTACCTATGGTTGAATTATTTTAACAAGGATTTTTATTACTATTATACCTGTTGATTGATGTGAGGATTAATTAGTACTATGTATTTTTTATTATAAGTGTTATTCTAATTTCATCTCTAGTTGAGTGTGAAGGTATATTTAACTAGATTATTCCCCAAGATTGTTATTTTAGGTTTGAAACCAACATGAATTAGACTATCCCATCAATAGAGAGAGGCCATAGATGTTTTTTTAATATCCCATCGAGGTGGGGTGTGATAGGATTCTAATCAACATTCCTTATAGCATGGTGCCTATGTATGTAGATAATCCTTCTAATGACCCGAAATATGTTTTTAATTTTGCGATATTTTTTTATATCATAACAATATTAATTTTTAATGAATGAACCTGTACATTTTAGGAACTTATGATAACAGATATTTGTGGTTTATTACTTGTTTTGTACTCATACCATACATGGAAATTTTAGTGCATTTTAGATTTCACAAAAAGGGATCTGGTGAATGGGAAGTTCCCAATGGTGTACATTCCAGAAGGTAGTAGGAGGCTACAAAGGATATTGGATGTACCACATGCAAGATTTCAATTATGTTTTCTTGTACTAACCGTACTAGAGAACTTTATATATATATTTTGTTTATTCACATGAGAAGGTATATTAATACTTCATGGCGTATGTTCAATTTTTTTATACTACTAAAATGGATTTTTATTCATTTCTTATTTATTTATTTATTTATTTATTTATTTATTTATTGGTTAACATTACTTTTTACACTATAATGTGTACCGAGTGTTGAGGTAATTGTATCCCCATGAACACCCATAGGTACTTGGAGGTAGTCAGAGAACTATTTGGTATGGGGAGGCACACATGATGTATTGTGACACCCAAGGATCATACCCAATGGTTTGGGTAAGGGTGTTACAAAATCATATCACATAACTTTGTTCACTAACATGTTTCTATTTACCCTTGATTTTTAACATGATAAATATTAGATTGGATGGTTGGGACTTAGTAGAAGTTTTTTACTTCCAAGAAATCATTATATAGTGGAACACCGAGATTCCATAAAGTTTGGAATTTATGTTTTTATTGTTAAATTTTATCATTTATTAAATTTATTTTGGGATTTACACATGATGATTATGTAATATTTAAATTATTTTATGTGAATTTATGCCTTATGATTGGAAAGTATGATCACATTCCATATACATGTATCTTTTACTAGATAGGTTCCAAATAATTAAATTCTTATTGATATTAGGATATTTGTTATGGTGAGATATTTCTAGAATTTTATTATCTGAGTTTTATTATTCTATGAATGATTTTATATAAGTGGATATGACTTAAACGAAGTTAAAAAAATGAGGAATTGTGTTTTGGGTAGTTCTTATCAGGTTATATTTCAAAACCCCTTCCCTCCAAAGAGACCATTTATGGGAAGTAAAATAAGGATGAAAGATAATGTCCACCCCCTATGTCCCACCTATAGTATACATATAAGGTTGATAAGCACCAAGGGTATTAAAACATTACAAGATAAAAGGTATTAACCTCTAAAAATATTGGTTTTGGGGATATAATAAACACCACCAAAAAACTAAAGAACATAATTTCAACGTAAAATGACAACCATCCCACAACTAATGAACACTATCATGAGATTCAAAAAATATTCTCCATGTAAATATTAATAGTTATGTCCTATAGTAAAGACTCTTCAATAGTTCAAACCTATGCTAGAAATGTCTATATCAGTCCCCAAATTAATATGACAAATAGAAAAAATAGTTTATATACGTAAGGTGACCATAAATTTATTATCAGTTGGATTACACCTAAGGTCTCTATTTTACATGTGAAAGCAACATATTAATGCAATAAAGACATTCTAATGTTCTCTGTATCATTCCAATATTTCCAGATGTCTCCAAAGAGACTATATTCATGAACTAGTGAACTAAAAAGAGAACCAAAAAAAACCTAAATGGGTTATCTAACCAATCATAGCCTCACTAAGGATCACTCACCATAACACACATCCAATATAGAAATATAATTTCAAACCATAACAAAACAAGGAACCCCATAGCCTCTTAATTTACTATTTTCTACTATTAATCCTCAATATCTAATGTATTATTCTCCCATCGCTTCCATACATATCACATTACACAGCCAGCTATCTATGATGTGAGTTAAGACACATACATACCCACCCAAATCTCACATGATCTGGTATATTGTGATTACATCAGAAATTACAATATCACCTCACAAATCACCCAAATAAACATGGGAAATCACATCACATCTAATCTGATAACCAATATAGTACGTATGTTGAATATTAAAGACATAAACATTGTACCCTCCTCTTATCATGCATAACCCATACCTTATTTTATATCACATCACAATCTCATGTCTTCTCATCTCAACACCATCACATCACACTTAACACCTAAACCTTATTTATCTAGACATGTCATCTTCTCACCACTATCATAAAACTACAACCCAAATAACACTAGGATTAAAAATAAGAAAAAAACACAAATAATCACATCCAAAATTTAAAAAACATTTATTTTAAAGGGATTTAATCATCTCCCCCATTATTCATCATGGGTATCATAAAAACCATATTTCTATAGGAAACTATTTTTTATCCATATATACATTACTTATCCTTTTAATCAGGGTGTGATAAAAAAATAATGGGTTACACAAACACAACCTAAAATACACACAAGGAACCCAATAGTCATGATTTGTATTATTGGACAGAATCATTCATAATATAACCAAAAATATCACCATGTAGTAAAATAAATCAATTGATTCCCATCCACATAAATTCAAAATTTTCAAAATAATTTTCTTTATTAATATGAACCTTACAATCCACCCAAAGGAAGGAACATTATGATATCCCAACATGTTATAGATAAATATGCAGTGAATGAGGATCCACTACACCAAAGAAACTATTTGATTCACTACACAACACATGGGGATGAAGAAGGAATTGAAAAAAATTACTACACTTGGAAACCTAGGATGAACCTGAACCACATCTCGGGTTGATCAAAGAATAACCCAAATTCATCTTGAACCATAAAAACACCACCATAGTGAACCTCTAAGGTAAGAATACTAGGAAACAAGGGGGAAAGGGAGAAATTAAATTTTCAAATCACCAGTGATCAAACACCATTACCCAATGTTCAATGTATTAGGAGAGGGTCTAGAAGATCATTCACATTGTTAATTACCAGATGTAGTGGAGTAGTGCAAAAAATGGATTCCAAATGTAGGGCATAAAATGGATTACCCCATCCCTTCGGTTGGACTAAATTCAGGATTTCAATTACATAATTTAGTTTTTCTTTATCTCCAACCTATATCGAACCTCCTTGATATTCTAAATAAATACTCCAAACACCTATAATGAAAAAAATGGGCAAATAAGGCATGTACTATTACATTAGATACCAATCAAAATATTATTATCCTCATGAATCAAAACTGAAATTAATTTATGGGAATATTTGGAACAACCGTACCATGTGATACCACTTTGGGATTTTTTAAACCACAAATTATACCACTAACCAATCACACAAATCCAAAATGCACAAAAAACACCTAGCTTAACAACATTAGTATCTCTCACTAGAAAAAATACCACATCCCATGGTACCAACCACAAGAAACCTATTTTATATATAACCATATATATAATCATCTTATCATCCACTCACCCTATTAAATAAATTTTGAAAACCAATAGAACAATTTCCCCAAGCTCACAAACCAAGGAATTATATCTTCTATACTATGTTTTTATCCACTTTGGGTGGCACTGACTCACCCGTACTGTTTTAAAAGATTCATATTATAAATAATATAATTAGGAAATATGTATTCACTAATTAATATATCCAAATACATATCACACATCACAACTTCCTAGAAATAACACATTTCATAAAATTGTTTCATCCAATATTCAAATCATAAAGAAAGACATAACAAAACAAAAAACAAAAAAACTCTAGGTCTTGAGCATGAATATACATCTCACACTCCCATGTACTCTCCTCAAAGCAACCATGTCCCCATTTCATATAAAAAATTGAGTGATCCATCCATGAAACAATTTCTTTGGATGATCTGGGATCTCTACAGGTTTCTCCATGAATGAAATTCCATCTGTTATATCCTTCTATCCCCATTGAAGGACATGGGTTCCCTCATGAATATACCAATGGATTTGGGACATCTGAATGATTTCATAGATAATGTATAACCCTGTTGGGAGAGAAAACTAATATTCGACTATTCTAACATCATCCAACAACAAAAAAAGTCCCAATATGCACCGAAGAAACCATACTCCCCAACCAAACTTCCACTACCCTAGTGAGGGGAAAATCTGAAAAACACATTGACTCTAACCTCAAACTCTAGGGTCCTCATCCTATGATCAAAACATTCCTTTTTACATTCATGCACTAACCTAATCCTATCTCTAACTAACTGTATTTTCTCAATTTTCGGCTATATAATATCAAGACCTATAACTACTTACCTTCCTACCTCTTTCTAAAAAAATAGATAATGAAATGGATGGCCATACAATTTTTCAAAAGGGTGAATTCCAAGAGATGAGTGATTTTTTTTGTTTTATGAAAACTAAAAATATGGTAGGTCCTAACCCATGATCGATCAAAGTTCAAGACACAAGCTTACAACATAGCCTCTAGTGTTTTTATGGTCAGCACCATATTCTAACTATATATGTGTTGGAAGTAGTAATAAGGCACTACTCGAAGCCAATAAAAATCTACGATACATATTTTCCGGTTTAGATCAATACTAAGAGAAATTCATGAAGGTGGATGTATCACTACTAATCTGGGATTGTACCTCATTGAAACACTGATGATTATTACATTTTCTACCTGAATGACACACCTAGGGAACTACATTACAATAAGGTTTGAGGTATCCCTTTCTTACACACTAATAAATATCCACCAATCATTACCCTAACAACTATTGTGAAATCATTCAACCACCTTGTATATTATAATCCTTATTATTATTCTATAATGTATATGAACTCTAGATACCTCATGCTATCAATAATTTTAAAATGAATCCCATCTTTCCATCTATGTCGATCTCAGTCGCAACTGGATTTTCTAAAAATTCCACGAATTTTTGTTGGCACATTTGTACTATAAAAGATGGAATATCATGCTTAAACCCCATTTGAAAGATACAGGACTTGTGGAAGTCAATGGAAAATTGATACATGTAATGGTGTACACCCACAAAATATATATAATGACTCTCCATGAAAAATTTATCCTTGTACACTAAAGTAAAAAATTGTTGTGCCTTCACAACCCAGAGTGTTTCTAGAAAGAACATTTGATTGAAGGATTTATTGAATTTATTCCAATTAATATCACATCGAATCATGGATTATATAGTAGTCCGTCCCCAATTTCCTCTGAAACCCTTATGTATATATACAGTGGAACCAATATTGGAGTCTTTCATAGTTTTTTGAAGAGGAAAATCATCTCAATGCCCTTCATCCATTATCCAGATTCCCATAGCACCTTATCATTTTGATTGATTAGTGAATTATCCTCCGTGAATTCTAAGGAATAGTCATCCTTCCATTCCAGTTCAATATTAGCTACATGGCCTAAAGACTGGATAATTTAGACTAATGTTTGCACCTAAACTAAGTCAACTAGATTATTCACCTTTGTGGACCACTCAACATATTCCTCTATATAATTAATTGATATTCCTATAGAAAGAGGAATAAAAATAGAAAAAAGTATTGAAATCCAAAAATAACAGAATTAATTTTATTATAAAAAGTTTTTATGCAGTTGATAAAACTGAGATAGTATTATAAACTAGGATTCTATTCAAACCAAAAATTCACATGGAAATTCAATGTTTTTATGAATGTGCGTTGGTCGAGAACACTCCCAAAATAACACTCATGTTCCAATGGTCCTACTTCAACAATATAAATAACCCCCAGGGATAAGAGTGTGATTCAAAAGCATGATAATATGTTCTATTGATAATTTTTGATCTGATACCAATTTTTAACACACCAACCCAGGTCAACCCACAATGTCACCATACCTGGTCTATTTCAAATGTTGAAACACATTCCTAATTTCCACTAGGTTGTGATAATCACCATGGTATCCTAAAAATAAAAGTTTTATTTCATTCATTCTCAAAAAAAAATATGGTCAAGTATAAGAAATTCTAGTATCATAATAGATATCACAAATACAATTTATTCTAAAATAAAAAAACCATAAATGAAACATCCAAAAACTGGATAAGAAGGTCTAGAAGAAAAAAAAATTAAAATCACAAATAAAGAACTAGAATCAACCCATGGTTTTATCCCCACAAGTGAATATATCATGAATAACCCAACCTAGATGGAGAATGATCTATGAGAGGATTTCTCTACATGGATCTCTTCTATTTACTAGTATCCTACAAAACATGCCTTTAAATTCTTAATGGAAGAAATAGGGAATTTAAAATACTGATATATAGGATAACATAGAAGAATATATAAAATTTAGATGAACAAGAATACATTAATTCTTTTCTAAAAAAATCTCAAAAAAAAATACAGAAGAAATCAATTATATATATAAAATCATCTGTTGGTTTTATATTTAAAAACATTACATAATTCTAATAATCATAAAAAATTATATTACATATATTAATGTGGCATTATAAGTTGAATAAAAACGAGTTCCATGAACTAACATTATTATGTAAGAAGATATCCATGTCAAATAAACATACATGTAGTAAATTCCAAATGATCCTTATGGAAATTCATAAATTACGGGTTTATACAGCTCAAAAAAAAACTATGCCCCACTAGCCGACCAATGTGAATCGTAGTGTTTGGTAACCTTAATCCCTAGGTAAGGCTACCCACTAGAAATAGTGGAATCATATGCACCTACACTAGTGATAGCATAGTACACTATTGTTCACATATGTATTGTTTTTTCCATACACCAATTACACCCAATGTTATATATAAAATCAATAAAATTCATGAAAACCATTTCCACATTTCATAAAACATTTTCTATTATGATTTATCACCATTTCCATGGTAAAACCCCATTTCTAATTAAAAAAAATATTTCATTCAATGTATCAAGAAGATCATGGGAATCAAAGTGGTTTTGAATGGAAAATAATTTTTAGAAACCATTTATATATCCAATAATGATCAAATTAACATTTTACAGATTCCAAAACTACAATTTCATAAATCCAAACTAATGGTAATAATATGATCATAAATAATTCCAAGGTATATGCTATATGATAGAGACACCTTCATCAAGAACAAATAAAACAATATTATATCAAAAACTATTGATGGGAGAGGATGATATCTAATCCTAGATAACGTAGATATAATGGAAAGAAAATCAATTCTATATATTAAATATAGATTAAGTTATCTGGTATTATAACTAATCAAACACATAGGGAAGAATTTGAATAAACATATTAGAATAGATCTAACCCACTATGTGACAAGAAAAAAAGAATTTTTTTTAATTAGCGTGAAGATTCACCAATGTTAAGATGGAGAGAGACAAAATCATAATAATAGAGTCTCTGTAACATTGGGGTTCAGTATTAGGTTTGATATAATCACACCCTAATTTTTTATGAAATATTTCTATTTAAAATAATTTTATTTTTTTGTATATTGCGTTTTATGTAATATAGAGTTTAATCAAACTATGATATACTATTAAAATAATAGTATTTTTCAAGACCATTATAACTTACCGAGTAGACTACATGGTATAAATAGTAATAAATTTATAATGAAATATATTTCTTCATTAATTCTTAAGTAATAAACACATTATTTTTTACAGTCATATTATTCTTCAAAAATATATTTTTTCAAAATATTATTTTTTCTTTCTATCTGAAGATAAATATAATAATTTTTTTTCACATTTAGAAAATTTATATGAAAAAATAAGATTCATTTTTTAATTTATAATGTGAAAATTATCATAGGATGAGTTTTTGATAATTTTCTAAAATGTTTGAAACATTAATGAATAGTGAAAAATATTGATTTACATTGAAAACCATATTTTATTTTAAATAAATTTTGATGAAAATTTCAATTTTGTATTAGTTTTAAAATTTTATTTTTTACTTTTTATATTTAAATTTTTATCTTTTGAATTACTTTTATACATTAATTTAGTATAAAAATATTATATACTTAAAATGTACTTTTTTATGAAAAAAAATTTATCATTGCGTATGTTAGTTAAAATTTAAATATAATTATACAACTTATATGTTTGTAAATTTTAAAAATGGATTCCATATTTGGAATCAATAGATAAAAATTTATTATATATGACCCTTTTATTTCTTTATAATGTGAATAATAACCTTAGTAATTTTTGTTACCACGGTTATTGGTAAAAAAGTTAATTATGGGTTAAAATAAGATGACAAGGATTATAAAATGATCCTAGACTTTTCTAAATTCTATTTTATGAGAATTGTTTTATTAAATTATTTTAAAATAAAAATAATATTATAAAATAAAAAATTTGATAATATATGGTCTAAAATTTCATCCCTTAATCATTTATTATCCATTTGGAATTTTTTCTCAAGAATAGTTTTTTAATATTTTAATATTTTGATAAATTCCAAAAGCACGATATCCTCCCCTAATAAATACAGCCCATTACCACCCATTCCCCTCACACCTTTTATGGCTTGAGTAATTTAAAATCTCAACCAAATAAAATAATCATCACAATACCAATTTCCAAGAGCTATCAGTTTCACCAAACTAATAATTTTATGTTCCTCAAGGAGACCATTACGGTAATGATATTCATGAGGTAACATTCCAAAACTATATATTTTAATTTATTTTCTTATTCTTCATTATACTCACATCTTTAATACATTATATCATAATAACTATATTATAATTTGTATAATGAAATTTTATATTACAAATTTTACTACAAATATCCGTTCCTTTTTCACATTTCCTTATATTTCAATAAATGAAACCAATATCCAAATTAGGGTGTTTAACTATCTCCGTTGATAATGAGTTATCATTTTCTATTTCCACCTTCAACGTTGGGAATAAAACATTTATTATAGTTTATAATTATTTATATAAGTATATTATATCTTATATAATGCTTTAGAATAAAAACATAGACATAATATTAAATATAACATGATTAATTTATGATGGTTATTAAAACTTCCAAAATAATCTAAACATTTATCATAAATGTGTTATCTAATAAATCATACTCATGTTAGAAAAAATTGTTTTATGGGACCATTTATATAATATAATTGTATGAATACCATTTCATTTAACTTATGGAATCATATTTTCATTCAACATGTACTTCCATTACTATAAACAAGTGAACATGTTTGATCAGGTTATACCAAAGACACGCAAGAGGGGGGTAACTTGCGTCTTTTATAAATTCTTCTGAATTTTGAAGATGGTAGAGTGTGTCTTTTTATATTAATATGATTATTTATTCAGGGGAAAATAAATAGTTAATGGATGAAATAATGTATAGTGGTTCGTGGAATCGAAGGCCCCTAGCCCACTCCCCCAATGCTATACATCCATGAGCTTATGGATTTTCACTATCTGGTCCTTTTATTAATAGACCGTCTACAGCTGAGTGCAGGAAGTTGACACCTTTACATGGTAGGGATAAAAACAGAGCCTTCTATTTCATACAAAGAACCATATATACATCTTAGTACGAGAATCTGATTATTCAAAATAAAAATATTATTTTTCTTGAAATACTTTCTAGTTGTTTTTCACAGTTGCAACAACACAAAACTAAAAGTAGATAGTTCATCGTCTTTAGAAATGATGTTCTTCAGATACAGGTAGTTATGAGTTGATCCATTTTCAATAGATATAGAAATAAATTCTTCAACTCAAACAACAATGGATTCAAAAAAGATCATCGATGTAGAAATGGTGAATCTTCAACGTGTTTCTTCTTCTTCAGAAAAAAATTTTGATCGTACCATGTAATAGTAGATATGTAAATCGTGAATGTGTTTGTAAACTGTAGCCATGAAAAATCATGAGAGCTTGTTCTTCTAATATTTTTCACAATAACCCATCATATATATATATATATATATATATATTAATTTAAAATAATAAAGATATATATAGAATAATGATGAGTGTCTTCCTTTCAAATTTAGATCCACAAAAGTCACATTTAGAATCATGATATTAAAATGTTTCAATAATAATCTAGTCGTAAATCCCCTTAACATGTACCATAAAAGCTCCTTTTAAATCAATCCTTTGAATCACAAATAAGCATCTTTGAATCAGTTAAAAACATGCTTTAAAATTGTGATTTGAATTTGGCTTGAAATCAACCTAATAATCTGAAAAAATACCATTCCTTAATAAAATTATAATTTAAATCTCCAATACCAAGCATAGGGTTGAACTACATAACATTTTTATGGTTCAAAACATAAGGTTGATCAACCTTAATTTCTCTTCAATTATCAAACGTTAATATATTATCCAAACATTCATTTTCATAAAAACATAATATATATGATCCATTCTTTTGGATAGAGAAAAAGGTTCATTATAAAAGTAAGGTTGATGATCCATGATTTTTTTAGTTTCTAAACATAAGGTACATGATCCATACATTTATCCTCTTCTAAAAGTAAGGTACATGAACCATATTTTTGATACAACATAATGTTGTTTACAAAAGTAAGGTTGATGAACCATACTTTTGAGAAACAAACATAACGTTCCATATTAACATAGGGTTCTTCTTCTATAGTTTCCTGATATCCAGAATGTAAGGTTCCTTCCAAACGTAGGGTTCTTCATCCATAATTTTTTCTATAACGAATGGTTGCATAAAAATAAATTTCTGATATGTCCTAAAGTAAATGACACATTCCAACTTTACGCTACACTCCTCAATGTAGGGTATGAATAGTGTTTCTAGAACACCTGAAAGTAATTTTCGAACATGTAGAGCAAGAAAAATGTTTCCAGAACAGGCTTATATGTTAAACTGATTTCCAAAAACTTTGTTAAATATCCATGTAGATTAAATGTTTTAATATTATTCCAAAAATTGAAAAATTGAATATTAATTTTATGAAATATTCTCAAAATAAAATCATTAAAATAAAAAATATGGGTATTTGTGAACATCAAAATCATCATAAAGAGACAGTGTATTTTTTTTAATAATCTCCACTTAATAAAAAAGAGTATTGTTGAAAACAAAACTATCTTAACAATATCCCCATTTTTGATAATAAAAAACCCATGAAATAACCAATGAATATATCTTGCAAAATTAATTTCATATAGTTTCGAATTTTGTAAAGATAAAAACAATATTTTATTTTAAAAAAATTATTTCTTAATTTTATCATTTTCCCCCTTTATAATGTACTATAATATCTCCTCCTTTTATAAATAATGAATAAAAAAATTTCTATTTATCCAAAAATTTCTCATAAAAAACATTTAGAAATTTATACCCTAAAAATAAAAAGATATATTTTCTCCCTATGAGTAAATGATTTTAAAAAAATGTTGTGTTTATCCATATTCCTCTTCCTCTTGTTATATGAAAAATAATTATAGATTATGGAATATAACACATTTTAATGTAGCACTAAACTTATGCAAATGTTATAATAAACTATTAATCAATATTTGGAAATGGATTACTGGCATTCTAACATAGAAAATATAGTAAAATTATTCAAAACATATGAAAAGGAGATGCAAGAATATTTTATTAAATATATATATACATGAACAGAAATAAAAACAAGAATCAAGGTGGGGCTTAAAAGGTTTGTAAAACTAGTTTAATCACCTTTGAATGACTTCCTTGAGATCTAACATCTGCAGTCGCAATCTTGTCATCAATCCATCACCTAACTGGACTACGAGATCCCTTAATTCTTGTATCAGATGGATTTCTTCAAACCAATTGACTCTAAAAAACTCATGTAACCTCTCTTCTTTTTCTATAAACTGATTTAGATTCTCTATGAATCTGTTCAACAAAACACTGACCCCTGGTTCATCTGATGTAAGTGGGTCAATAAGATGATTTTGACTATCCAGTATAACATATAATGGAGCATTATTACTCTGTAAGTCTTACAATCTATCATTATTATTACTCATTACTGATGTAATGGCCTGAAATATCCTTATCAGATCCGGGAAAGTACCTGAGGTACATGGTTTATTATCACAGAAAATTTGAATTCTGCCAAATCTGATTTCAGTACAATTTGTGATTTCAGTTTTCCATCTTTAGCTAACATTTCATTCATAAAAACAGTCACTTCCATTTTTGAAACTGAACTGTCTTCCAGGTTTAGAAATTTCTATCTCTAAATTTCTAATTCTTTTCTCAATGAAGCATTTTCAACTTGAAGTTTATTAAATTTTTGGATTAACTCATCCAAATGATCATTATCAGAATCAGAGGCACCATGTGTATGATTCTCAACTTGTTTTAATAATGTAAAATGCAATGATTGAACATACGATCTCTGATCTATATCCTTATCCACTAGTTCCCCAATATATTTTTCCTTATAGTCATGAAATAACTCATTCAGAGTAAAACTTTTCATTAAGAAATTCAGTATGAATCTCTATTGAATTTTCTTTTACATTCACTTCAGTAGGATGTTTCGATTATTGAGAATATTCTTTATTGAGTTACTCCAAGACTGGATCCTCTTGTACAAGTTCCTCTAGAGCTAATTCCTCTTGAACATTATCAGTAGGCTATACAGTTTGAGAAGATTCAGGTATTTCCACTTTAAATTCTCCGTGCTTTTCAATATTTTGAGGCACAATTTTATTTTCTACTTGAGGAGTCACCTCAATCTATGAAACTACTATTTGTTTAATGTAATGTACTAAAGATTCTCTAATAAATCTATATCTCAGAAGATGTTTAGTTGCCTCAGTATTTTCTTGATTCAGCCATGCCTTTTTTTAGATTTAGTAGGTTGCTCCCCCTTAGCTGAGTCCTCCTCTTCTTCAGCTTCAACAGGCATAAGCATGACTTTAACTATACTCCAGAAGAATCCAATATTTTGTACAGTTCTCGCATTGAATGTATTGCTATGATGGCATCTTACTCTAGAATCTATTTATCTAACCATTTCAGACATAAATAGTATTTTTTAAATTAACCTTCCATAGGGATAGAAGTTTATTATAGCCGGTGGTTGATAGTAGTAGTAGTGATATCTTACTATATATATATTAAAATTTAACTTGATTTCAATTATACGAAAAAACATTATGTACATGTTAGGAAACAAAATATTCTCCATCTCTGACATCCTAGGTTAAATCCCTATTTTCACAAACATAACAAGAATTTTCTGATCAGGTTCCAGATCCTTCAGTAACATTTTTTTATACTTGTAGAACCAAATAAAAATGAAATAATGTCCTCTAACTTGTGTTCATAAAATCCAATATTCTTTATGTCAAAAAGATAAACTCCCCCATGAGGGCAGTTTAAGATTCTATATACTTCAACCGATGAAATTGAAAAATACCGATCTTCAATTTTTGCAAATATGGTGTCCTCTGTATCTTCAAGACTGAACTGAATGGATTTGAAAAAGAGAAGAAGCTCTGTCTCATATTGATACTCTTTATTTTTTCCACTAAATGTTTTCTCAAGATTCTGTAAAGTGAGGGTTTTCCACAACATGAGATCCATTTGATACAACTATTCTTGGTCAATTACTTTTCCCTCTTGAATATTTCTTCCTACAGTGAGCTGATGCTTGGCACTACTAGCTTCTCCTTCCTTGATTTTCTAATTCGTGGAAATTTCTATTTCAATTTATCTGTTGGCTTAAAGGTTATGGGTTTAAAAGGTATGGTCAAAGGTAGACAAAGGAAGTAAGGGTTATTGGTGTTTTGAATGGTTTTGATAAAATTAATGGGATTGGAATTTTAAAATGTTTCTGACATCCTTGATTCTCATGTCAATTTCTTATATAATAACCAATACATTATTTAAATAAAATAAAACATACGCGAAAAAATACAAATGAAATTATAAATTATTATAAAAATAAGTAATTAAATTATTTAAAACTGTTCATAAAAATATATATAAATGCGTAAAAATGAAAATGAAAATTTCATTCAATATTATATAAACCTAGCTCCCCTTAATAAACTCAATCCTCAAAGTGGGAAGTGGTGTAGTAAAAATATAAGCTAATTGAATTTTAGTACTTACAAATTCGAAGAATATATCATTTTTAAGAACATGAACTATAAGAAAATGATGTCTGAAATCAATATGATTAGTTCTAGAATGATAAATAGGGTTTTTTGAAATATTTATAGCACTTGTATTATCAAATAAAAAATGTTTGTTATTAAAAGTTAGTCCAAATTCCATTATAGTGTTTTCACCCCCAAAACATCTGCACACCAACTGCCTGCAGATATATATTCTACCTTGGCTGTTGACAGGGCAATTTAGTGCTGTTTTTTACTATACCGTGAAACTAAAGATTTTCCAAAAATGTGACATGTCCCTAAGGTTCTTTTTTATCTAATCTATAACATTCCAAGTCAGCATCTAAATATGAAATAAAATTAAAATAAAATATTTTTGGATGGAGAAATGATTGAGAAACATCTTTTAAATATCAAAAAAATCATTTAACAACACTTAAGTGAGATTCTTTAGGATCAGATTGAAATATATCACAAAGAAATACTGAATACATTATGTCTCACTTAGTAGCAGTAAGATATAATAAACTACCAGTCATACCTTTATATAACTTGTGGTCAACTAATTTCCCAATTTCATCCAAATCATGTTTTATATTTGAACACATACGAGTTGTTTATGTTTTTCTATTTTTAAGTCCAAATTTCTATAGTAAATCAGTAATGTATTTTGATTGATTTAAAATATTTCCAAAATCTTTTTGATAAATTTGAGGTCTTAAGACGAAGTTAAATTCTCCCATCATACTCATTTCAAATTCTCTTTGCATTAAATTTTAAAACTCATGACAAAGATTTTAGTTTGTTGAACAAAAAATTACAACATCAACATAAATTTTAACCAATAAAACATTAGAGTTAATAGTTTTTTAAAACAATGTTGGTTCTTCCATCCCAATAGTAAAATAATTTTTCAATAGAAAAGAACTGAATCATTCATACCAAGCTCTTGGTTCTTCTTTGAGGTTATAAAGAGCATTAGTGTATTTAAAATTAGAATCTGGTTTATGTGAATATTCAAAACCAAGAGGTTTCTCAATATAAACTTCCCCTAAAAATTAACCATTGAAAAAGGTATAATTAACGTCCATCTGAAATAATTTAATATTTATATGAGATGCATAGGCTAAAAGGATTCTAATAGATTTTAATATAGATAAGGTTGCCAAGGTCCCATCATAATCTATACCTACTTTCTGATTATATCCATTTGCTGCTAGTCATGCTTTATTTCTAGTTATTTTTCATTGATCATCTTGTTTATTTCTAAAGACCCATTTAATTCCTATAACTGGATAGTTCTAAGGTCTATCAACTAAATTCAAAACGTAATTTCTCTTGAAATGGTTTAGTTCTTCTTGCATTGCTATCATCCAAATTTCATCTTCTAAGGCTTCATCTAATGTCTTAGGTTTTAATTGGCATATAAAGGTAGAGAATTTAACAATATTTCATACATTTTTTCTAGTTTTTACTACAGTGTCTAGGTCTTCTATAATTGTTTCAAACATGTGATTATTTAGGGTTCTATACCATATTCGTAGTATACTGTTTGGTTTTTCAATGTCATGTTCTTCTGAACTAGACTAAATTTCATGTGTATATTTTTCAAAGATATATTTTATGTTCTCAAGTCTCATGTTATCATTAGAGTAAGATTAATTAATTTGGTCTTTCCTTTTCTCAAAGGGATAAAATTAACCAAATTTCACATCAATTGATTTTTAAAAAATCCTTCAATTTTTATTATAAACTCTATAAGATTTTTGAGTAGTAGAATATCCATATAAAATTATTTCCTTAGATTTTGGATCTAACTTACCCAAATTTTCCTTACTGTTTAATGTTTAAACCTTTAATCAAAAGAATTTAAAGAAAATTACTTTAGGTTTTCTATTATTCTATAGTTCATAAGATGTTTTTTTTAAATATTTGTCTGATTAAAACTATATTTATTATATAGAAATCTGTACTTGCTGATTCTGCCTAGAAATAGGTAGGAAGAGTGTACTCATATAGCATATTCCTAGACATTTCGTGAATAGTCCAATTTCTTCTTCCAACAATTCCATTTTTGGGATGTTCTTGGTGTAGAGAAGGTCTGTTTAATACCCATATTTGAGACAAAAAATTAAATTCCGGATTCTTAAATTCTCCACCATGATCAGTTCTTAATTAAATTATTTGAAAACTTTTTTTTATTTTGGACAGATTAGCAAAAATATTGAAATTTATTAAAATCTTTATTTTTATATCTTAAAAAATAAATCCTTGTAAATAAAGAATAGTAATCAACTAAAACAAATATATATAATTAAACCACCAATCATGATATTCATGAAGGTCCAAAAAAATCCATAGGGATATGTTCTAGTGGTTTAGATATAGAAATTTTGTTAAATGATTTGACGAATGATTTGTGCTGCCTACCAAGTTGACATAAATAAGAGAATCAATTACATATAAATTTGAGACTAGGAAAATCTGAAACTAATTTTTTCTTATAAAACTTATGTAAAACATATATATTGAAATGTACAAGTCTTCTATTACAGATCCATGAAACATTTATCATTACAGTTATGTTGTTTAGTATTTTTACACAAGGAATTTATATCTAGGGTAAAACATTATCAGTTCTACGTGATCTAAATTTAAGGAAGGTATATTTAAAAATAGAATAATAGTTGATAGAAAAATCAACAAAATATACATCATCAAATAGTTGAGGGTTATTTATCAGATTGTGTTTCAAATCTTGTACATAGATTACTTTATTAATTGAGACAACTTTTGGAACTCCAACTATTCTAATGCCAATAATTTTACCTTTTCATTTGTCACCAAATGTGACTAATCATCCATCATTTTGAGTTAATATTTTGTTTTTTTATTAATTAAAACTCATATTCATGGAGAATCCATTGTCAATATACCATATTTCAGTTTGGAATATGTGACGGGCTTCATGCAATGGAATTTAAACAAATGTTTGTTTTGGTACCCTTCTTTTGTTGGGTCTAGTAGTGTTCGCCCAAAATGTCCTGGGAATCCAGGAATGCTTTGCTTTTCAATAATTAATAGAATGATATTATCTTCTTGCAACAAAGTATTTATTAGTCCCACTTTTTTTCATTTGCCTTAAATAATAGCTTATAGATATATATCCTTTTGATGAACAATAGTTGCAAATTTCACCTTTTTCACTTGAAAAAAAATAGTTCTTATACAGTTTGGGTTTCCACCCTTCACTGCCTATTCTATATCTTTATTTTTAATCACATTTCTTCCTAGAATTTCATTTAGTGTATTTTCTCCTTTTGTAAAAACAATTTATGTACTTTTGTATGTTTCTACTTCTATTTGCATTGTTTTTATTTTAGTATTATTATCAGTATAGTTTGTGTTAGATGAGTTATATTTTTCAAATAGCTCTTGTTGTCCTTTTAGAAAAGTGTCTCCTTCTCCTAAAATAGCAGCATGACTATTTTTTTGTGATTTACGTTTCCGAAATTAGGAATCATATTTCTCTTCCAACATGTTGCAATTGGATGCATGCTTATTAGTTGAACAACTAGACCTAGAATCAGAATAAGATGAGTAATATGAATGGAACTCATTAGCTTCTGCCATAAAGAATATATTTTATTTTAGATTTGATTCTTATTTTTCAGAATCAGTCTTTGTTGAGCTTCTGGAGTCTTCAGAAACACTCCAATTAGCATTAATTTATCTTTTGTATTATTACTCATAATAATTGTTTATGAATTTTTTATCTTTTCTTCTTTTAATTAAGGACACTCAGGTCTAATGTGACCCATCTTTTGTCATTCATAGCATAAGACTTCCCTTAGTAACTTTTCATCCTTTTTGAAGTATTTCATGAATCTATTATTCATTATATAGAATTTACTGAACATTCTTCCTTGTTGAGAAAGTTCCACATCTGGATTAGAAGAATCAGAACTCTCTAATTTCACGTTGATTTCATTCTTCATTTTTATACTTTTCTTTTGAGATGTTACCTCCAAAGTATTATTTTCACATTTGATTAAAACATTATTATCATTTTCTTTATCTTACATCTCTTCATGACACATCATTAGAGTTCCAATTAATTCTCTCATAGTAAGATCATTGATTGCTGATTATTTTTTAATAGCCACTGATATCCCATTCAATCTAGGTGGTCGTACTCTCAAAATGTTCATGTCATGATATGCTTATTTGATAGGATCTCCCAAGGTAGTGACATTATTAAGAATTTCTCTATGTCTTCCATTCATTTGGGTATTTCTTTCTCCTTCAAGCATTCTGAATGTGTCAAATTTTAATTTAGCAGTGGCATGACTCATCTGTCTGACATTGTCAATTCCTTCATAAGAAACAGAAACTATAACGACCCGAGAAACCGTGTTTTGAGTTTTGACAAGTTCGTTTTATAATGCCACCCGTTAAGTTAACAAACAATTAACTTATAATATAATAATACTAATAAAATAAAAAAACGTATCAAATGAATGAAAGGTCCTCTTATTCAAAAGAGTAACATCACAGTGGATACAACTCACACTGATCGAACAAATAGATATGCTAACCAAAAATCCTAATTAAAAACCCAATTACAATAATTGGGAGACCCCTTAAAACCACCAAGACCCCAAGAAGGTGGTAAGGGTTTCTGGCATATATCAGAATAAACATGAGGATAGAAGAAGCCACTGCAAATGTGCTGAGCACCAAGGGAATCACACGAACCATCTCTTCCTTTCTCCTTTAGTCACCTAGAGTGAGGGACACCCTGAGACCAGACTCTTTGTAAACACACTAATTCGACCGTTGAACCCAAACATCTATAAATATGACCGTTGGATTCTCCTATCCACTAATTTTTTATTTTGAATGCTTTACCACCGAAAAGTTCAAAATAAGTTAATTATGTAATTTTCTTTAATATTTAAATAATGACATCAATGATAATTTAATTAATATATTTCTTATTTTCCCAAAATGTGAATTATATTTTATGTTTCAAAATGGTAAAAATTAATATTAATTTTCCACTATTCACTATACATATTTTCTTAATTTAAACAATTAAAAATTTATGTTTTAATTATATTAAATCTGATGGGTTTTTATTTTGTCTAAGAAAATATGTACTCAAACTCTTGTGTTATATATATATATATATTGCATCAAACGTTAAATTAAATGAATTATTTTTTTTCTCTGAATTAAATATAAGTAAAAAAAATAATGTAAATATTTTTAATTTGACCTTTTATTAACTGTTTTGAAACTTTGTCAAATTATGGTTTTATTTACATTAAATTTTTTTCATCTTTATGTTAATTCTTACACAAATACTCTTATTAATTTAAAAACAATGAATATTATAGAATTATTATAAAAACTTAAAAGAAATATATATAATATTTGATAATGATATATGAATTTATGTTTTTGAAATTATGTTGATCATGTGATTAAGAAACCAATTTTTTTTTTGAAAAGAGTGTATTCAAATATTTACATGTAATTATAAATTAAGATAATTAATATGTAATTCAACAAAATAAAATTAATAAACAAATAAATAGATAATAATATGTTTTGATAAGGGTGATTTAATTAATTAAATGAATCATTGAATTTTCATAATATAATAGTAAGTGATCAATAATTGTGGTTTACTAATAATAAACTTAATATAATAAGGTTAATAAAATTATTGATGTTAAAAAAAATATATAAAAAATATATATATATGAAACCGCGGAACCTGTTTTTTTTAACACCGTATTCCCGCTGGGTCGTCTGATCCCTCCCCTCTCAATCGCGGACATCCGTTTCTTTTAAAGATGCACCGTTTCTAAGCCACACGATCATCTTCCTTTTAATCCCAGTCGTCCACTATTTTTCAGATCTCCATCTTCCCCGCATCCCATGTCTCTTTCATCTTCATCACTGCACAGCTGAACCAGTAGGGTGTAGGGCGGCTCGATTTCTCATTCTAGGCCAGCAAGTGGACTCTTATTCTTCTCTTTTTCCATAGAGTCGGCACCGACCCCCCCACCTCGGATTCCCTTCATGCAAGTGGGTCTTCGGTTACTTTTTTTTAAACCCTGGTTTACACCGAAGGTCGGTGGACATTTTACACCGAGCTTCTTTGATCTCTCTGACCAACGGAGTAGTTTCACTTACCTCATTGCCACCACTTGCTCACCTCCTCTCCAAGACAATGTAAAGGACAAGTTTCATTTTGTTTTGGTTACGTTTTGGTATATATATATACGTGTTATATATATATTCTCTGTGTGTATAAACCCGGTGAAAACCAAGACCGCGAGGATCCCATTTCAGCCTAGAGATCCAAATAGAACTAGAGGAAACTCCTTTGCTTCATTTCCTCTAGTTTCAATAAGCTATAAATATTTATATACACTTTTATATAAATATGTATAGATATATATACAAGACCATATGAATCTATTTTACCTCTTCCTAGGACCGAACCTGAGTAGAGAAGGTCTCCTTGTTTTTGTTTTTCATATGCTTCAGTGAATATACATAGTTATATATATATATATATATATTTATATTCAATTCACACATTTGTGCACATATATTTGTATTCATACATATATATATACAACGAATACATGCATGTGTACATTTGTTTCACATGTTTATAACCCTGGTTTTACTCTGCCCTATGAAAAATGGAGTTGCGGGTAATTATATCAACATATAAGATGATGAAAATATATAGAGCATATAGATATATATATGTACATGTGATTATATAAGATTTACAGATGTACACATGCATGTATTCGTTGTATATATATATGTATGAATACAAATATATGTGCACAAATGTGTGAATTGGCTTGTTCTTTGATGTGTGACGGTCTTGGTAGTTTGACTTGGCTTGTTCTTTGATGTGTGACGGTCTTGGAAATTAGCCTTGGCTTGTGCTTTCATGTGTGACGGTCTTGGAAGTAAGCCTTGGCTTGTATTTTCATGTACGACGGTCTTGGCGGTTAGCCTCGGCTTGTGCTACTATGGGAAACAGGATTGGCAGTGTGCCTTGACCCGTACTAAGTTATGTTTTCAAGATCATGACACAAGGTCTTGACAAAAGCCTAACATTTTACTTTCCCTATACTTGTAATGAGAAATGGTCAACCAGGAGTTATTTCAATTAACAAGACATCCCATTGTTGAAATTTACCTTGACTATGTGAATAAAATCATGAGATAAGAATTGTAATTCTTGTGGTAAGTTGTTATAAGACCTTTACGTGCCCATGAATCATGTTATGAATATTTTCCCTTCTTACTCAAAGCTTTTTTTTAGAACTGAAGTAATATTTGTTGTAAATTATGCATTTTTTATTCTTCACATGCTTGTGCTCTCTAATTTATGACTTCTTTAACGCTTTTTTTAAGTATGTACTTCTTCACCATACATGTGGTTTTCAAAAAATGTATGATTTACATGTTTTACAAAAAGATAATGCTTTGTTTTAGTAAAGTGTTTTGTTTTATTCAAAATGACTACTTTGAGAAAGAGTTTTCTTAAAATGTTTTTAAAATCCCTAACTAGGCATATTTTCTCACCCTACGTTTTTGTTTAAAAATATTCAGGCATGGTATGTACTGATGAAGTTTATCAGAGCAGCTGGTTTCCCAGAATCCTTAACCTCGTGATCTTCTGTAGTAATGGGACATGATATATTAATTGTAAATATTGTAATGAAATGTTAGTATATCATGTCTCATGAGGCACCCGGGTATCGGGGTCTCTACAGTTGGTATCACAGGATAGGTTCAGGCAACTTTGGAAAACCAGGTGGTATAAATGTATTTCTATCATTGACTACGTAAAAATGTTATAATTTTCATATGGCTGACGAAAATATACCTACCGACCTACTGTCACTTCCCACTGAGGCTCTAGAGAACATTGTATCTCTAGCTAGCCGTGAGAACTTTCTAAATTATGCCCGAATTCACATGAAATGTAAGCACCTATATGACATGTCAAACTCGCCTAGTGTGGTAAGTCATCACCAGGGATTGGGGATGGATTATATCCTAATGATGATGACCCAATTTTCCTCTTATGCACGTCAGGGAAAGGATCACAAGGGACTCTTCTGAGTGTTCACGACTGGCGAGGAATTTGGAACGTTGCTTGATAACCCCTTTCAAGAATCTGCTGCTGCCGGAGACCTCCGAGCGGCTTACCTATTCCAAATTTTGCACTACGGCTTCTGGGGCCAGTTAATGGACCTTGGAATGTTGGAAGATGAGTCCAACCGATTGTCTCTTATGTAAGAGGTGTATACCGATGTTTCCCAACTCCATACCCCTCACTCTAAACTCAGAAGGTGTCATAGATATTCCCATGAGTTTAGTCCTGTCTGTTCAGCCTATGTGTGGTTTGAAGAGTTAGGGAGTTTTGCCACTCTTTGTGGTGTACGCTTAGTAATCTCAGGCATTGTTATGTAAACATTTTCATAAATGGAAGTTTCATGTTTCCTTTTATGTCTCTACCTTATCAATGATGTTAAGAGTTTCCTTCCGAATGTTTTTTATTCAGATGGCTGGTCAAATGAACTTCTCATCACTACCCGATGCGTTAGTAGAAATTATCTTGATCAGGTCATGCACAGTGGATTATCCATCCTTTCTCCACCTGCGAGGGTCCTGCCAACGTCTGCTCGATCTAGAAAATGGTCCTGAGATTCTTCGATTGTGTCAAGAGGATGATCGTGTTTTTCACCTCATCGCTACTACTCAACTTCCCTGCTATAGGCAAAGGGTAAGATAATTTGAGGGGCTCTTTCATTGTTTTATTCTGGCACAAAACTTCTCTGCCAGAGCGTGCTTCCTCCTAGCTACCCAGGATGGCCAGCTTAGTGCAGCCTATATGTTCAAGCTCTTGAATTTCAGTCTCCTAAATGGAATTATTCCTCTCGACTACCTCGAGGGTGATGTGGCCCAGAGAGTTATCAGGGAGTTTATCTACTCTGACGTTTCCGAGATTTTCACCGCATGAGCATCCCTTTGGAAGCCCGTGTGCAGTATGCACGAGCAGGAGTTTAGGACGTACTGTTCGAAGTGCATCTGGGCTAGGGAAACAGAAGAACTATATGCCAACTTTGGTATTCCATTAACCGAGCCAGATCCACTATTTCGGTAATATTGTATGTGTAGGGAATCCGTTTTTCATTTTTATGATAGAATTATGAGGGCACAATTCTTTGAAGGAGGAAGTAATGTAACGACCCGAGAAACCGTGTTTTGAGTTTTGACAAGTTTGTTTTACAATGCCACACCTTAAGTGAACAAACAATAAACATATAAGATAATAATAATAATAAAATAGAAAAACTTATCAAATGAATGAAAGATCCTCTTATTCAAAAGAGTAACATCACGGTGGCTACAACTCACACTGATCGAACAAAAATATAAGCTAACCAAAAATACCAATTAAAAACCCAATTATAGTAATTGGGAGACCGCTTAAAACCACCAGGACCCCAAGAAGGCGGTAAGGGTTTCTGGCATCCATCAGAATAAACATGAGGATGGCTGAAGCCACTACAACCATGCTGAGCACCAAGGGAATCACACGAACCATCTCTTCCTTTCTCCTTCAGTCACCTGGAGTGAGGAACACCCCAAGACCAGACTCTTTATAAACACACTAATTCGACCATTGAACCCAAACGGCTATAAATATGACTGTTGGATTCTCCTATCCACTAATGTTTGATTTTGAATGTTTTAACCCCGAAAAGTTCAAAGAATGTTAATTATGTAATTTTCTTTAATATTTAAAGAATTACATCAATGATAATTTAATTAATTTATTTCTTGTTTTCCCAAAATGAGAATTATATTTTATGTTTCAAAACGGTGAAAATTAATATTATTGTTCCACTATTCACTATACATATTTTCATAATTTGAACAATTAAACTTTTATGTCTTAATTATATGAAATCTGATGGGTTTTTATTTTGTCTAAGAAAATATGTACTCAAACTCTTGAGTTATATATATATATTACATGAAAATATAAATTAAATAAAGTATTTTTTATCTCTAAATTAAATATAAGTAAAAAAATAATGTAAATATTTTTAAATTGACCTTTTTTTAACTTTTTGGAAACATTTTCAAATGATGGTTTTATTTACATTAAAAAATTTTCATCTTTATTTTAATGCTTACACAAATACTCTTATTAATTTAAAAACATTTAAGATAATAGAATGATTGTAAAACCATAATATATATATATATATATATATTAATTGATAATTTTATATGAATTTATGTTTTCGAAATTATGTTGAACATGGGATTAAGCAACCAATTTTTTTTAAAAGGAGTGTATTCAAATATTTACATGTAATTATAAATTAAGATAATTAATATGTAATTCAAAAAAGGAAAATAAATAAATAAATAAATAGATAATAATATGTTTTGATAAGGGTGATTTAATTAATTAAATAAACCATTGACATTTCAAAATATAATAGTAAGTGATCAATAATTGTGGTTTATTAATAATACTGTTAATATAATAAGGTTAATAAAATTTTTGATGTTTTAAAAAAAATATATAAAATATATATATGAAACCGCGAAACCAATTTTTTTTACACCGCATTCCCGCTAGGCCGTCCGATCCCTCCACTCTCAATCGCGGCCGCCCGTTTCTTTTAAAGCCACACCATTTCTGAGCCGCACGATCATCTTCCTTTTAATCCCGACCATCCACTGTTTTTCAGATCTCCATCTTCCCCGCGTCTCGCGTCCCACATCTCCTTCATCTTCATCACCGCACAGCTGAACCAGTAGGGTGTAGGGCAGCTCAATTTCTTCATCTAGGCCGGCAAGTGGATCCTTATTCTTCTCTTTTTCCACAGATTCGGCACCGAACCCCCCCGGATACCCTTCATGCAAGTGGGTCTTCGGTTTCTTTTTTTTTTAAAAACTCGGGTTTTCACCGAAGGCCGGGGGATGTTTTTCACCGAGCTTCTTTGATCTCTCCGACCACCAGACCGGTTTCACTTGCCTCGTTGCCGCCTCTTGCTCACGTCCACTACAAGATAAGGTAAGGGACAAGTTTCATTCTATTTTGGTTAAGTTTTGGTATATATATATATACGTGTTTTATATATATTCTCTGTGTGTACAAACCCAGTGAAAACCTAGACCGTGAGGATCCCCTTTCAGCATGGAGATCAAAATAGAGCTAGAGGAAACTCCTCTGCTTCATTTCCACTAGTTTCGATATGCTATACATATTTATATACACTTTTATATAAATATGTATAGATATATATACAAGACTATATGAAGCTATTTTACCTCTTCCTAGGACCGAACCTGAGTAGGGGAGGTCTCCTTGTTTTAATTTTTCATCTGCTTTAGTAAATATTCACAGTTATATATATATGTATATACACTTCATGCATTTGTGCACATATATTTCTATTCATTCATATATATATACAACAATATATGTATGTCTACATTTTTTTTACATGTTTATAACCCTGGTTTTACTCTGCCCTATGAAAAATGTAGTTGCGTGTAATTTTATAAACATATAATATGATGCAAATATATAGAGCATATAGATATATATATGTACATGTGATTATATAAGATGTACATTTACATCTATGTCTGAATATGAGGACAATCTTATTTATTTATTTTAAAATTTAACACTTTATCACATAAATATTTATTACAAATTATATGTACCCCATTAAGATTATTATTATTTCATGAAAAGTACCCAAAACTATTTGTGTACATGTTTGTATATATATGATTAAGATTAAGGATTGGTTTAATATCAAAATGACTCTTCTAATTGAAAATTTTCATTTATCATTGTTTTGAAAATTCATGCACTTTTTGTGAAAATGTGTAGCGTGAACCCCCTTAAGCATTTATATGTGTCCAGGTGAATGTGTTTTCAGAAGTTCAGTTTCCAAAACCCTTTTTCAATTAATAATTATTCAGGACTTGGTTTACGACTTTGACACATGTAAGTTTCTAATAATTTTATTGGATGTTAAGCCAACATGTATGTTGCACCAGTGGACCAGCTTAACCTACAAAGTTATATACCCTCGATGAAATTTTATACTTGTAAAGAATGAGTTTCTACATGTTTTAAAGAGATTAAATATGAAATTTATGTGTTTTATTCAATGAACATGACGTAATTTTACATGACAATCCATTATGTTCTGTGTTCCAGTTTTTTTCATGTATAAGAGTAAGTTGATTTAGTTTATTTACATAAATTCTTAATCTTAAGCCAAAAGCCTAGTTCTTTTTACATTTATGATATAATCCATCTCATGTTATGAGTATGTATGCAAAAGGGGGTTTTGATTAAGAATGTATGAATGAAACCCTATGAAAGAATGACCATGTCAATATCTGTGAGGGATGTATTGATCTTAAATGTTTATGGACGGGTGCGCCCAGAATTACAACGCTCCAATGCACTGGGTAAAGTAAGAGTCTCATGCGACGTTATGTGTGACGGTCTTGGAATTTAGCCTTTGCTTGTGCTTTAATGTGTGACGGTCTTGGCAGTTAGCCTTGGCTTGTGATTTCATGTGCGACAGTCTTGGCAGTTAGCCTTGCTTTGTGCATTCATGTGCGACGGTCTTGGCGGTTAGCCTTGGCTTGTGCTACTATGGGAAACGGGATTGGCAGTGTACCTTGACCCGTACTAAGTTATGTTTTCAAGATCATGACACAAGGTCTTGACAAAATCCTGACATTTTACTTTCCCTCTACATGTAACGATAAATGTTCAACCAGGGGTTAGTCCAACTAAGAAGTCATCCCCTAGTAGATATTTCCCTTGACTTTGAGAGTGAAATCATGAGATAAGAATTATAATTCTTGTGGTAAGTTGTTATATGACCTTTATGTGCCCATGAATCATGTTATGAATATTTTCCCTGCTTAATCACACATTTTTTTTAGAACTGATGTAATTTTGGTTGTAAATTATGCATATTTAATTCTTCACATTCTTGCGCTCTCTGATTTATGTCTTCTTTAAAGCTTCTTTTAAGTATGTACTTCTTCACCATACATGTTGTTTTCAAAAAATGTAGGATTTACATGTTTTGAGAAAAGATAATGCTTTGTTTTAGTAAAGTGTTTTGTTTTATTCAAAATGACTACTTTTAGAAAGTGTTTTCTTAAAATGTTTTTAAAATCCCTTACTAGGCATATTTGCTCACCCTACGTTTTTGTTTAAAAAATTTCAGGCATGGTATGTACTGATGAAGTTTATCAGAGCAGCTGGTTTCCCAGAATACTGAACCTCGCAATCTTCTGTAGTAATGGGACATGATATATTATTTGTAAATGTTGTAATGAAATGTTAGTATATCATGTCTCATGAGGCACCTGGGGATCAGGGTCTCTACAACAGTTATCTTTCACATTTCATAAGTAGTTAAGAAATGAGAAACTATGTTGAATTCATTTGGTCCAAGACCATAGATGATATCATTTGTAGCTTTCATGTCTATGTTGTACTCTGCTTCTATATCAGCACTACATGTTTTAGGATTCCCTGTAATCACACAGGGAGTTAGAATTTTTTATTAGACTATGTATCCAAGGTTCTTTAAGTAAATGTTCATCTTTGATTTGCAGAATCCATTGTTTTCAACCTTAAAGTAGGGATCTTGAATGGTTGACATATCCTCTTGTGTATCGACCATTGTGCTCAGTATAATCCAAAAACAATAATATTTTAATAGATTTTACAAAATAACCTCCATTGATACAAATTGTTTGATCAGGTTATGCCAAATACACACAAGAGGGGGGCGGGGTGGATTGCGTCTTTTACAAATTCTTTACGAATCGTGATGAAGTCTAGGTCTATTGTTTTATCATTATTAGATTTTTTATACAGTGGAAAATAAATATATAAAGGGTGTAGGAATGTATAGGGGTTCGTGGAACAGAAGGCCCCTAGTACACTTCACCAACTATCTACTTCCACAGGCTTGGTGATTTTCACTATTTGGTCATCTTAGTATGAGAAGTTAGTTACTCAAAATAAAAAGTGTATTTATCTTGAAATACATTCCAATTGTTCTTTATAGTTTCAACAGCAAGCAACTGAAAGTAGATAGATCGCTGTCTTCCAAAAATATGTTCTTCAGAATTTGGAAGTTCGGATTCAATCCAGTTGATATAAATATAGAAATAAATTTAGAAACTCCAACAACAATGGGTTCACAATAGATATTTGATGTAGAAATGGTTAATTGTTATCATGTATCTTCTTCTTCACAAAACAGTGTTTGATCGTTCTTTGTAAAAGTTGATCTTTAAACATCGAATGTCTCTATAAACATTAATCATAAAAAACATAAGATCTTGTTCTTCTAATATTTTTTCACAACGATCCATTGTATATATCTATTTTTAATTTAAAATAACAAAGATATATATAGAATAATGACGGGAATTTTCCATAAACATATAGATACACAAAAGCTGCCTTTAGAATGGAAATATTCAAATGTTTGAATAACTGAGCAGTCGTAACTCCCCGTAATATTTGGAATGAAAATATCTACTTAAATAGATCATTTTAATAAAAAATAAATGGCTTTGAATTAGTCAAATACGTGTTTTAAAATCAAGCGTTGAATTTGAATTCAAATTAGCCTAATAATCTACATAAAGACTGTTTATTAATAAAGTCATAATTTAAATCTCTGATGACAAATGTAGTTTTGAACCGCATAACATTCAAAAGGTTCACAATGTAAGGTTTATCAACCATACATTCATTTAAACTCTCAAAACATACGATAAATTATACATACATTCATTTTTAGAAAAACATTATATAGATGATCCATACTTTTTGATAGAACATAATGTTTATTATAAAAGTAAGGTTGATGATCCATAATTTTATTAGCTTCTAAACAAAAGGTACATGATCCATACTTTTATCACCCTTTGAATGTAAATTACATGATCCATACTTTTTTAAAAAACGTAACATTGTTTAGAAAAGTATGTTTAATTAACCATACTTTTGAGAAAAAACATAACGTTCTATATTAACATAGGGTTCTTCTTCTATAATTTTATGATATCTAGAACAAAAGGATACATTGTATTTATTAACATCAAAATCATCATAAAGAGATAGAGTATTGTTCTAAAAAATCTCCCATTAATAAAATTGAGTGTTGTTGAAAACAACACCTGATCAAAATAACCAACCATCAAACCATAAAATGAAAGCACCAAGAATAATGAAATATATCTTTATTACTCACCAAAATTTACAGAAATAAACTTAATAAAATTATAATAACTCAAATACATTTAGAACATGTTCTGAATTATGAAATTAATGAGTCTAGTTTTATTATCTAGGATATGATGTGTACGTTCATAATGCATTCATACATAAGGCCGGGGATCTCTCTAAACCTCCAAATTTACTTTCGGTTACCCTTTCTCTCTCATTGCCTAAATTTATCTATTAATTATTCTTTTATACTTATTCAATATTCTTTGAATATGTGCCCAAAAAATTTATGTATCAGAATTCACGTTTATTTTATTGGTAATTTCATGCGTTATATGGTTTGCTTCTCAATTCTTTTCAATAAGAAAACCCTATTAAAGGGGACTTCCCAATTTAATACCCATTTTCTAGAATACTCCACAAACTATTTTAATCCTCCAAATATTTTTATAAAATCACTAATTTTTTCATGAAAGATAATTTTATTTAATTTCCGGTTTTATTGAAAAAATGATATCTCCATCATATTTAAATATTCAATATTCATTTCACTAAAACTTTACTAAAGTTGAAAAATTATAGAGTACATAACCACTTTTTTTATGTTTTCACTTCAATAGTAATTAATTATTCTTGATATATTATTATATTTCCATTATTAATTTCCATGAATAATTTTAATCCCTTATTTTATAGATAACCTTGTGATACACCCTTTTTTAATTATTTATGACACGATTTTGAAACTGACATTATTACATGGGTAACCCCTATTATTATTCATTATGTTTGAATCTTTATGTGGCACATGTATGCATGAAAATATTATGATGGCAGTTTCTAGATGGTGATATAATGCATTAGGTAATGTTTTACTCTAATGTGAATTTATGTTTTGGATGAGGAACTAATCCAAATCCATTATGGGACTTTGTCCACCATGTGTTATAGTCATGTATGTTAGCCTTGACTCATGTTTATAACATGTCTAGTATTCCAACCACATTCTTAATTTTCCATGATCATATTATTTAATTTTATACAATATATTGTATAATATGTTTGTTCATGTAAAATGGATTTTATGTTTTCATATTATACCACATAACTCATCTTCTACACTTTATTTATAGGTATATTCCCTTAATGGGAATTTTAGATCATCCATTTTGTCTATGTGTTCACCAGGCTATCTTATGTAGTTTTAGGAGAACAAAGGGGGTTAGTAGAAAGTTTTGAAGATTAATAGAATGGTTTTTTAATCTAGTTTCATTTTTCTTAATTATGTACCTAGTATTACAAAGTCACTAGACATTCAAATCCATGGTTTGTTTCAAATGGATAATTATTCATTAATTATTGTAATAATATGTGTAATATTTTTTGGGTCATGATATGTGATATTAGATGATGGTATAGTAATTTTTTGAGGGTTATGAGTATACAAATTTAATAAGAACCCAAAGGAATATTCTATCACCATGGATAAACCATATTGAAACATATGGATTCATATGTCTAGATATAGTTTTCATTTATTTGTTAGTCTAACTTTGTTCATTGTTTAATTTTTTTATGTTCATTTGATAAGTATGAAAGAACCCTAATTTTATTGATTGTTATTAGTTAATGGGTGGAATTATTATAACTTGTGATTATGACCAATGTGATAATAAATATGAAAATTTCCATAATGTGACTCCATAATTGATGGGAATAGAATATTATGAAAATTCAATTTTAATTGGATCAAGTTATAAATAATAACATGAATTGTTTTGAATACCCACCTACTCCTAATGAAGATAAATTTTGGATAATATATTTATGAGTTAATTTCTTCCTATATTTAGTGTGTCCTTTGATCCCCTAATAGTGGGACAATGGATTAACTATATTGAGAATATATTTTCATCCCTCTAGTGCTAAGAAGAAGTGGAAGTCATGCCAGAAGTATACCATTTTTATGGGGAAGCTAATCTACGGTGGGAACTGATTAATAATAGAAATTCCAAAGTAATAATTGATTCCATGGATTGGGAAGGATTCAATAATATATTTTTCTATAAATCTTTTTCCAAATATATCCATCATAAAATAGAGAGGGAGATCCTAGGACTAATAAAAAATAAATATGATTTTATCAGAGGGTATGACCAAAAATTTACAAAGATTTCATGATACACCTCAATATTTTTCATGAACTCTAATATCATGGTAAATTGTTTCTTTAGTTGATTAAAGTCGGGTTCAGAAAAAGTGATGGAGATTCAAGACATTGATAGCTAGGAAGAGATGTTCCATTATTCCCTTATAGTTGATATAGAGATTAAAGAATCTTAGTTGTCTCATGGGATTAGAGATAAAAAGAGAAAGATATATTTTAATTTGTGGATATCAATAGATAAATCCAATAGAGGGAAAACCCCATCATCTGACATGTGAAATGTATGGGAAGAAGCACCATGGGAATAATATCAAGGGAACTAAGATATAATTTAAATTTGGAATAGAGTGGAATCAAGATAATAACAACTAATTGGATATAAAGTGTCCCCCTAATTATAAATAAGAAAAGAAAGTGCAAATAAAAATGAGCCTGATGAAATGTGTTTCAACTATATGTAACACGAGAATTATTTGATCCAGTTTCCCGAACAAAGGGTTATTGGAGGAAATCAATGATAACAGTCTCCAAGGTAGAATGTAAGGGCATCCACAATCCCTACTTCTATGGTGGATCATGATAATTATGTTGTGATAGGTTTGTATGTTATTCATTTAAGAATAAAAATAATTTCATTTGATTCTCTTTTTATGAATTCTTTCATATCCTACATGTTTAGTAGTAATATTCAAGCACCACTTCAAAATATAGAGGTTGATATATCATTTTTAAATTAAATTGGGAAATTATTTCATCTAAACTATATAACCCCTCCCCATTCAATGCTTGTGGAATGAACCTCTTTGTATATCAATTTGTACATCCTTGTTGGAGTTTTATACTATATTGGGAATCGATTGGCTATATTTCTAAAAATCCAACGTCAACTTTTGGTGGAGGGAGATCACATTGAACGCCTTAAGGCATCCTCAAATTATATAAATGTGTAAAGAGAAATATGAATCACCTTTATATTCATCAAATCAAGTGTGTATATTATTTCGATATGAGTAATCATATCTAGAACAAATGATTTAGGCAAAGGATATGATCATGTTGGAATATGTTCTCATTATGAGGGAATACAATAATGTGTCCCTTGAGGAATATCCTAGTCTTACTCCTAAAATAGAGGTTGATTTATCAATTTACCTTATATCTGGATCTCTACCCATATCAAATAATCTTTTTAAGATGACCACCATAGAGTTTTTAGAATTATAATGTAGTTATAAAGGAATCTGGAGAAGGGTTTCATATGCCCATGTACTTCACTATGGGATGTTCTAACCATCTTCTTCAAGAAGAAGGATGGATCAATTCACCTCTACATTGACTATCATGAGATCAAAATAAATCTTGATAAAGAACAAGTATCTCATTCCATATATAGATGATATTTTCTATCAACTTTCTAAGGCCAAGTATTTATCATCTGTGGAACTTCTATTAGGATATCTCCAATTAAAGGTGAAGAAGGAAGATATTTCCAAGAATATATTTTGAATGAGTTATGAACACTATATGTTCATTGTGGTGACCTTAAAATCACTAATTTATACAAACTATAATGTACTTAAGGAATAGATCTTTCATAGATTACCTTGAGAAATTTGTTGAAGTTTTTATTGAGGACCTTTTTTATATACATCAAAAGAATTCATGAGCATGAATAGAATTTTAATATTATGCTATGTAATTTTTTAATGGAAAAATTGAATTAAAATTATAGTAAATGTGTGTTTTTGAAGGAGGTATTATAGTTCTACAGCATTTTATCAGAAAATATGGGGCATCAATGGAACTTTCATGAGAAAAGGAAATTTAAGAGCAGCCCATATGTGCATAAGTAACAGAAATATGTAGATTCCACGATCTAGATGGGTATTACTAATGATTTGTTAAGAACCTATGATGATTATCAAACCGGATTACCAAGATAACTTGAGAGGGAGTAGAGTTAGTGTAACGGACCGGACCCGAACAGTGCTAAACAGGTTAGGTGCTACTAACTTAGGCGCCCCTCCCCAAATGACAAAGGCTTATGACTAGTAGCGAGGGTCTTATAGGTATAGTGGGGAGGCTATACCCTCTCGGAGGATAATAATAATGGTACGATTCCAAGTATAATAATAATAAAATTTAGAGGAATAAATGACTCAGCAGACTTGAACCAGACCCATAGAGTGGAAGCACATTCAATATCAATAAACTACAGAATCAATAAGTATGAACAACAATGACATAAATAAACACAACATCTTGTTGATCACTTGTAACAACTACTGAACAATAAAAAATGCATCCAAGTAGGTCTTACATGTCTATATATAAAGGTAGCCAATGACTAACCACCTATAGCTACAAAAAGCATTCTAATACAGGAGTGTATGCAAAACATAGTAAACTCCAGCTAGGCGACACTTCAAGGTCCATACCATCACCATACAACAACTAATACAGTCCAGCTCCTGAAGCTGGCCTCTTTCCTGCATGTAAATCCATAAAGTCTACATGCCTCCTGAAAGACCCGCGTATGGTGGGAGATGAGTCTTAGTAGGATACCACCCAACAATGCATACCTAATATAATTATTTACGCCAGCATGAATTTTTAAGTGAAAATTTAAAAAAACAATGAATAATTAAATAGAAACTCCCTGGGTGCTTATCAGCCACCATGGAGTGTGACCTGCTTCAGCTAACACTGGAATCTCTGTCATGTAACCCGACATCATGTTCCCCCTGACACCACATGTATCAAGTACCGATGTCCTGAAGGCATACCCAACAGCAGTAACCCATAGGAAAAACAATTTCTATCCTCAAATAAATTACCCGAGGGACAATGATTTCTGCCAACAAATAATGTAATTGGTGGGACATCAGTGTCTTCCCTCAAATAAAGTACCTAGAGGAACAATGATGTCTTCCTTCAAATAATGACGATACTCTTCCCCAACCCGATAGCCTCAATTATATCCACTAATGGCTCCTCACATTTCATGTGGCTTCCTACGATAAGCACCCCCAATACAAGTGTACCTAAACTGTAACTAACGTGGGCCTCTACCCACAGTAGTGGTCAAAACCACCTCATCACAGAGTCTCTCGATGTGCACACTACTCAAAGTTTCTGGGTGAGAGGTAATCTCTAAAATAGTACCCAATACACAACACCTCTGACACCTCGTGTCCCTGCGACCATGCCTCTCAAGTCTGATGGCCTTGCCATCCTAGTTACCCAGGCCTTGACCAACCTGACTGTCATCCTGCCACAAAGAAACGCCCATTATGCCCAATCCCATTGTCAAAACCATCCATCGTAACCTGGGCCAAGCCCAACGTGTGTTCAACATCACTCAACAACATCCGAGCAATTCCCAATAAAACCAAAAGGGTTCAAGAAAATTCAATTCAGCAATTATATATATATACATTTAAACAAACACATTAATAGGAAAAACAAACTAAACAGGTGAATTGCACTAGCCCAGTAGTTATCTAACAATAGCACTGAGGTCTTTAAAGCCTCTACCATGTCATATAAATAATCAGTAAACTAAACTCATCATTTTAGATCAAAATAATTCAATTAATACCATTTAGGTACCCCTGAAAAAAATGCCCCGATGAGCGATGACCACTCACTCGGTCCCGCTCCAGCAACACAGGTAACGGGAATAGCCAAAGGTATCCCATAGGTCAATGAACAATATAATATACAATATCAGTTAAAAATGGGTCCGCTCAAAATACCCGCTAACGTGCCAAAGTCCGCATCAACCAAATGGCCACGAAAACACAAAAAATAGTATGCACCAACTACCTGAGACTCGTATGATGGTAATCCCTGGATAATATCCTCCAATTAAGTGTAAATCGCGGTAGATCTACAAAATAATTAAAACATCTCAAACCCCTATAACTCGTTCTAGAACATAAATCAATAAAAAAAGATCAAGGGGAATCAAGGCCTTATCGAGGGGGTTCCAATGTATCAATCAGTGTTCGAATCGGATCTCAAATGATGGAACGAGAGAAAAAATGATCTCTAGTTTTCTCTCCCCGCTCAACCCATCGAATGGCTTGAGTTTCTTCCTCAAAATGAGGGTACTTCCCATTTTAGAGAAAAAAGAAACTGCATGGCATGTACTTCAAGTACACAATGTGTATCATCTTACTATTTATATAATGTTTGAAATTCTACTGACTTTCTTTCCAGCACCTACTGACATGAGTTCACAGTATGTACCTAGGGCTACATGGTGTGTACATAGTTTTTCTTCTCTTCGTCAACAACTTACTCACACACCATGTATATCCCTCATACACAGCTCGACTACACGACATGTACATGGAGGACATGACATGTACTTCGTTAAACGATACTACCCATCCAACAGGCCAGCACGCCTTGTATGGCCTCCACACAGTGACAGGTAAATGGCGTGTCGACAACTACATGTTCTTTAGTAAGAAATTTCTACACGGTCATCACACAACTTGTACTCAACGAGCATGTGACCGGTACTCTCCAAACCCAAACACAACGTGTACTATATAATACATGGAGTGTAGTCTAGAAATATTTCGATTATCCCATATATTCATAGATTTCTTAGGACAAGTCAAAAAATTCAAACAGGGTCGGGATTTTGACCCGTTCTAAAAAACTGGGTTCTTACAATCTCCCCACCTTAATATAGCACATCCCTGAGCTATCAAATGAAACCCGAAGACAGCACAGAACATACCACCCCGATCAAAGTAACCCGGTCTTCCCCGGTCTCAAAGGTCCAAGCAAAATTCATCAAGGGGCTCCCCACCATAGGAATCACCTAACTCAGTCTCGACACAAAAAAACTCAAAACAAACAATGGTTCACTAACATGTTTTCGTGGATGTAGAGTCCTTCCATGATGCATCCTCACCCTTGCACCTCATTGGAACTCCTATGTCATTCTCGACACCTAACGTATCCCGCATCGCCTCGGTGTCTGCCTCCATGAGGTCCTACATCCCATGGACGCTCCAAAATGAACCTGGTGCCTAGCACCTCATGTAACCCGCATCCTTGATGCCCGGATTCCCAGTGAACCTCAATTAACCCTTATCCTTGATGCCCTCATTCCCACTGCACAACTAGTAAACTGTATCCTCAATTCCCCTGATGCTACACATCTCATACATATATAAAAAAATATTACTCTCCCGATATGGTGCCAATCCCACTGACTAGCATCTGTTCTGTCCACATAGATAATTTAAATCACATGAACTCAAAATAGACATGCATCTACAGGTCATGCCAAAAAGGAAACATGGAAATCACAACCACACCTGTGGTGTACCTTTAACTTTCATTAGCTCACCAGACTTCTCAGCCTTTGGAAACTCCACAATGTTCAGCTGGCCTAATGTATGACTGCCAGATGCCTAAACTCCCTATGGTAATACTCCAACCACAGGCCACTGGCCCATCAGTAGGATCATGTTGTCTCTGTCACGTTCTCCTCGTGCAGATGACCCTAGGCTACACTTTCCTTGTACCGAACCTGAACCAAATCTAGATGCCTCTTTCTATCCCGGTCCCTACCTACCGACCTCCTGAGAAGTCTATCTATAGAACCTCACCAGATTCTCGACCTGTCCACACACCCAACACTCTTTTGGAGACCTATCGCACTGAGTTCGAACATGCCCTGGCTATCCACACTGAAATCAAACCATTGAAGAACTACTACGAGGTGGTGTACCTGATTCCTTGTCCTGACTACCCTATTATAACTCATCCATTCCCCGCTTCCTGCTGTATGAACCCTCACCTAATGCCATCATTCGGCCAAACTGGGGCATATCCCTCTGGTTTCCCTCTACTATTATCTCCTGATTCACCACCTCTAAAAAGGAACCCATCCTGAAAATATTCACCTCGACCAGAATGGTGTGCCGTAAGCAATCCTCGAAGAGCCTTACCCTATCTGCATCATCGCTTACCATACTAGGTGCAAAAAGAGATATCTCAGTGAAAGTAGCTGCATAGTCCATGATGAACATGTATCCCTACTGAAGACTCAAGAACTCCTGAGCTCTCTCGACTCTCAGTGTCTCTGTGTAAAAGTTCTCAAAGAACCTATCACTGAAGTCCTTCCATGCCAGTCCCTCGGGCCTGTGAGCCTGATCCTACACATCCCACCAATGCTTTGCCGGTCCTCGCAGCATGTATGTTTCCAGGTGGACCCTCTACCCTAGAGGCATCTCGAGCTGCTCAATGATCATCTACATTCCCTCTATCCAGTTCCTAACCGCATGCGGACCAGCCTCACCCTAATAAAGTGGCAGGTGCTGCGACTGGAACACCCACATTAGATATGCAATATATGGATCTGTACCCTATGTGCCTATATCGATCCCCTGCATGAAACGCTCTAGGATAGCTCGGATCTGCTCGTCGAGCCATGGTCCGAACGCTACCAAACTTGGCTGTTGTCCTACCTGCACTGGATCCTAATCCTGATCTGGTCCCTAAGCCTGTACCTGTGGCTCCTGCTCTGCCTGATCCGGATCCTGAACCTGATCTTGCACCTGTGGAACAGTACCATCTCCCGTCTGATGCTTTATCTGAGTCGCCCGAAAAGGAACCCATTGAACTCCATAATTGGTCAGACAGCCCACATACATAACAATTTAAACATATATAACACAGATAAGAAATTTAGTAAAAGGCTGTGTGTAACTACTACACTTACTCCCCCCACCACAACCCATGCCCACGGTATATTGGCCTCATGGCCTCTTTACCCACCCCTAACAGAGCCAAGTATCCAAACTACCTCGGTACATGTCAGTCCTGAAAACTAATGTTGCCTCAAACCGATGACCGAGTCACCCAATCCTGGAGATCAAAATCATCTAAACTGATAGTACTTGCCTTCTCATACAACAGAAAGTCCCAAATACCCTGTCACATGCAATTCTAAAAAAATATAAACAATGGAAATTGATATCATTGACATGTAATTATAACTTCACAATGCATACACACCATTATGAAATTAAAATAACCTAAAAACGTGCCTATCAAAATCCACGCAACCTAGCCTTGGCATTCCAGGCCAAGGTCTAACTCTCCCTTAACACACGGGGTCAAGGTTCACATATCCCAATCAATAACATCATACACCAAGTGATCCACCGAGGTGGAAATCATATAAACTTTAATCTGAGTAGAATGAAAACAGAATATCCCACCCATGGAAACTTGGTCCATCCCTTATACCTGGGGCTACATGCACCCAAGCACAAACTAGAAACCCAGTTCCACGTAACAACCTATCTTCAGTCTACTACATCCCAAATAGTAAAACTAGCGAAATAAAATAAGAGCCTCAATCCCATTAGTAGCAAGAGAAACAGTGCCACTAAATCCATATCCAGAACCCCTTTGATACCACTTTTATTGACCCGGACCCGTACAACCACCCAAAAAGTGCTAAAAAGGTAAGGTGTTACTACATTAGGCACACCTCCCCAAATGCCAATGGCTACCGACTAGAAGCGACGGTATTATAGATATAGTAGGGAGGCTATACCCTCTCAGAGTATAATAATAATTGTACTGGTCTGAGTATAATAATAACATAATGCAGCAGAATAAATGACACAACAGACTCGAACAAGACCCGCAGAGGAGAACCCCATTCAACATCAATAAACTACAGAAGCAATAAATATGAACAACAATAACAGGAATAAACACAACAACATTCTGATCACTTGTAACTAATACTGAAAAATAAAATATTCATCCAATAAGGTCATACATATCAAAATAAAAACGGCGCCAATGGATATCTAATGATAGCGACAACAATAATGCTAATACAGGAAAGTATGAAAAACATAATAAACTCTAGCTAGGAAAGACCTCAAGGTCCATACCTTCAACATGAAATAGCTAATACAGCCCAGCTCCTAATGCTGGCCTCATTCCTACACATAAATCCCTAAAGTCTGCATGCTTCATGAAGGGCCTGTGTAGGGTGTGAGATGAATCTCAGTAGGATACCACCCAATGGTGCATACCTAATTTAAAAGTTTACGCATTCATGCATTGGTATGGAAAGTAGTAAACAGAAAAATGCGCAATTAATCACAAACTCCACTGGGGCCCAGTAGCCACCATGGAGTGTCACTGGCTTTGGCCAACGCCGGAATCTATGTCATGTAACCCAAAACCATGTTCCCCCTAACACCGCATGTCTCAAGTACCGATGTCCCGATGGCATGTCCAACAGTAGTATCCTAAAAGAACAACGATGTCTGCCCCCAAATAAATAACCAGAGGGTCATCGATGTCTACCCTCAAATAACATATTGGGAGGGACAACGATGTCTTCCCTCAAATAAATTACCCAGAGGAACATCGATGTCTGCCCTCGAATAATTGTGATCCTCTACCCCCAACCTGATAGCCTCAATAATATCCCCTAAAGGCTCCTCAACATTCACATGACTTCCTACGACAAGCAAATCCAAACTAAAAGTACCTAAACTACAACTAAAATGGGCCCTTACCCACATGGGAGGTCAAAACCACCTCATCATAGAGTCTCTCTATGCAAACACTACTCAAAGATTCAAAGTGAGTGGTAATAAAAAAAATAGTACCCAAGACACAACACCTCTGACACCTTATGTCCCTGAAACCATGCTGCTCAAGTCTAATGGCCATGAAATCCCAGTAACCCGGGCCATGCCCAACCTGATTGTCATCCAGCCTCAAACCGATGCCCATGACGCACAATCTCGTGGTCAGAACCACCCAAGGTATCCCAGGACAAGCTCAACTTGTGATCAGCATCACTCAACAACATCCTGACCATTCCCAACACAACCAAAAGGGTTCCAGCATATGGAATTGAGTAATTATATATATACACATTTAAACAAACAAATTAATAGGAAAAACTAACTAAACAATTGAATTGCACTATCCCATAAGTTATCTAACAACAGAACTAAGGTCTTTAAACCCTATAACAAGTCATATCAAGGTTCAGTAAACTAAACTCAACAGTTTAGAACAAAAAAATTCAATTAATATCATTTAGGCACCCCCTGACCAAAAATGCCCCGATGAGTGAGGACCACTCACCCGGCGCCGCTCAAGCAACACAAATAACATGAATACATAAATGTATCCCATAGGTCAATGAATAATATAATGTGAAATATCAGATAAAAATGGGTCCTGATCACTATACAAAAAATGCACCAAAGTCCATGTCAACCCAATGACCACGAAAACACAAAAAAAATGTATTAACCACCTACCTGAGACTCATATGATGATACTCTTCCTATAACAGCCTACAACTGTGTCTGAAACCCGGTAGATCTTCAAAAGAATAAAAACATCTCAAACCCCTAAAACTCATTCTAGAACAAAAATCAAGAAAAATGGTATATGTGGAATCAAGGCCTTATTGAGGGGGTACCAGTGGATCAATTGGTGTTCAAATCGGTTCTCGAACGAAAGAACAAGAGAAAAAATGAGTTCTGACTGGCTCTCCCCGCTCAACCCATTGATGGGGTTGTGTTTATGCCTAAAAATGAGGTTACTTCCCGTTTTAGTGTAAAAAATAAACTACAAGGTGTTTACATTATGTACATAACATTTATCATTTTACTTTTCATATGCCAGCTGAAATTCCAGTGACATACTTTCCATCACCTACCGAAATGAGTACACTGCATGTACCTTGGGGTACACGGCGTGTACTTAGTTTAACTTCACTTCCTCACCAGATTACTCACACTCCATGTATATCCCTCATTCACAGATCGACTACACAGCGTGTCCAAGGAGGATACGACATATACATGGTTAAACAATCCTACCGACCAAGAGGCCTACATGCAATGAATGGCCTCCACAAGGTCACAGGAACACGACGTGTCAATAACTACATGACGTGTAGTAATAAATTTCTACACTTTCAACACACGACATGTTATCGGTGAGAACACGACCGGTACTCACCCAACCCATACACGGTGTGTACTATATATTACACATCGCGTAGTCTATAAATTTCTAGAATATCCCAGATTTTCCCAAATTTTTCAGGACTCAAAAAATTCAAACAGGGTCGAGATTTTGACCCGTTCTAAACACCCAAGTTCTTACAGTTGGTCAAAATTATTTAATGTTAAGAAATCATCAAATGGTTGAAAAATTGGTTAACTACTACACTGGACCATAAAATACCCAAATGTGGGGATCTATTTGGGATATATAATCCAGCATAAAATAAGGTATTAAGATCTTTACTGATGAAACAAATAAAGTAATAGTTAATGCCTCAAGGTAGATATAAGTTTAAGAGACAAACTATCCCATGTATGATCTAAAGTTGGATGTTTCAATATTCACATTGAAATTATAGAAGAATTATCAATATATAGATAAATTTGAGATATATATTTTTCAAAAGACCTCAAATATATATTCACACATAAAAAACTTGATATGATCAAGTGAAGATGGTCATATATCATCGAGGAATATGACCGTTCGAACCAATATTGTCCTAGTAATGAAAATAAATAAGTAGGTTCTATAAGTATAAATTATCTTTTAAATTTATCAATGATGACCATTGAGATGGATAAAATGTTCTTAAACATCAAAAGGATTCAAATTTGAGTCATACAAGAAGGGAAATTATCTTTCCTTTCCCAAATTATTTATCAACCATTCATTATAGTGACGATAAATGATGTTTGAAGAAATGGTGTGAAAATTTAAAATAAGATTAAATTTATCAAAATTGGGAAATAATTGGAATTCAAATTTGATTAGTTATGAGTTATAACATTTGGGAAATGACTATGTTTACCATAAAATTTAGAGACAACTTGGGATATATTGAATGATTCAGATAACTCGACCTTATCCATCCAACTTAGATGCCCAAATATATATCAATATCTATGAGAGAACAATATGAGGGAAATAATAATGAAATGGATGATTAAATATACATCAATGTGTATGGTATTCTAGTAAATGATGTCTAAAAGAAACAACTTTTTGTGGATGATATATCCATTACCTATACCTACATTGGAATATATATAAAACCATGGACTATGTCAATAAACTTCTGAAGACATATTGTAAATAATTCTATATGGGTTATTTTGGATTATCATCAAAATACAACCCACTTTATAGAAATTTTATAGTGATTCTCACATGATCAAATTGAATAGATATAAATCATGATTTTTTGAGTCTACATTGAGTACTATATTTGATTGTATCTAATCACAATATGAGATTTAAATTTAAGTACTATAAAAGACTCCAACATGCTATACGACCATAGTTAAAATTCAGTACAAATTATCATCCTCAAACTAATGTCTAGTCTAAGAAGACCCTTCAGATTCAGTAAGACATGTTCATATCATGCTCAATATACTTCAATGAAGGATGGGATCAACATATTCTATTGGTTGAGTTATCTTTAAAAAGTAGTTATAGATCAATCATCCAAATTGCCCCATATGAATCCCTTTATAGGAAGATGTTTAGAAAATCAATATGTTGGGATAAATTAGGATAATGTAAAATTATTTTACTTGAAATGGATGAAGAAATTGTAGAAAATGTAAAGTCTATTCAGCAGCACATCAGGGCTCCTGATGTTGACAGAATAGCTAAGTATACAATCGTTGATGAAAGATAGAGTTTGATTTTGCAGATAACGTATTCCTAAAAACATCTCTATGGAAGAGAATAATTTTTTTTGAAAGAATGGAAAGTTATATAATAGGTACATCATACCCTTTGGTTTTCTTGATATCATTGGAACTATGGTATATCTACTAGCACTTCCACCAACAACATCTCAAGGGCATGATGTATTCCGTGTATCCATCCTGAGGAAGTATATACCAGATCCCTCACATGTACTAAATTCATGGGTAGTATAGCTAGAAAATTATATATCTTATGAGGGGAATCTTGTGTATATCTTAGACTATATAGATAAATTTTTACACAACAAGACCACTCACTTGGTTAAATTACGATAAAGGAACAACATATACAAAGAGGTTACATGGGAACCAGAGGTAGAGATGGAGGAGGTGTACCGTCACATGTTTTCACAATAGTATCTGAATCAAAAGTTTGGGGAAGAAATTTTAGATAGGTGAAAAATGTTAAACCCATATGTTTTAAGGAAATATTTTTTATTTAAAATAATTTGATTTCTTTAGATTTCTTTGTTGCATGCAACACCGAGTTTATATGAACTGTGATATACTTCAAAAATATTAATTATTTAACATTACCATTATATAATAGAAATTTTATTAGAGAGTATGAATATAAATAATCATATTTTCAATATTATTTCTTTATCAATTTTTAGGTAATAAGAACGTAATTTTTACTAAATTTATTTTTCTATAAAGGGTATATATTATTCAAAAAAAACTCTTCATATAAATGAGATTATGAATATACATAATTTTGAAACATTTAGTAAATTTTTATTACAAAATAAAAATCCCTTTTTAGTTGGAATTTCAAAAATATGTTATTATGTTTTTTTTTGAATTTTCTGAAAGGTTTGAAATGTAAATTAATAGTGAAAGATAATAATTTGTATAAAAAATTAAATTTTATATTAAAGAAATTATAATGTAAAATTATACTTTTTATTTTTTTCCAAAATAAAATTAGTCCCATTTTATAATATAAATTTAGTCCTTGAAATTAATTATACTCATGAATTTTGAATAAAAACTTTTTATACTTGTAAGGTATTTTTTACGAAAAAATAGTTTTTTGGCATTTTTCGAGTATAAATTTTAATTAAATTCTGAAAATTCATTATTGTAAAGATTAAAAAAAGGTTTCCAAATTTATAATTATTTGGTGGAAATTTGTAAATATTACACTTTATTCGATGATTAAATGTATAGTAACCCTTGTAACGTTTTTACAACGATCAAAGGTAAATTATGTAATTATGTGTCAAAATAACATGAAAAGAATTAGAAAATGACCCTTAAAATTCATCAATTATAATATATGAGTACTTATTTTACCATAGTAATCCATGGTCTGAATATATGATTTTTTTGAGCAGCGTTATTGACATTTATTCCATTATTTTATTTTTTTTACTGAAATGTCAAACATATTACATTATTGTTATCAATAAGTATAAGATTTTTACTATTTGTTTATCTAGAATATATGTTCTTCAAAAAATAGTATTTAGAAATATAAAATATTTTTCATTATCATGGTAATAAATTTTAAATTTTTATAGAAGGCATAGTCACCTCTAATGTTATAACAAAGATGATCCAACAATTATTCAATTAATGGAAAAAATAAATGATATTAAAAATATTAATAAAAATTAATTTGAAAATTTTAACGTGATACATGAATTATGTTTATGATGATATCTTGTGTAGGATATTATTAGATTTTTTTTTCAAATTTTATTTTTTTATGGTTTTTAAATTCAATGTAATAAATTGGATCAAAATTTAGAATAATAGTATTTCATATATATAATATTTTATTAAATTATTTAAAAATAAATAAAAATAATAAAATAATAAAATATATAATATATTATCTAAAAATTCATAATATACATATTTATAGTCAATTTGGAATCATTTTGTCTCTACACTAGTCTGTTTATGTTATAATATCTCTAAAAATTCCAAAACCCCCCTCCCCTCCCCTATTAAATACCGCGTCTAACCCCCTATTATTCTCACACATTCGTAGACATGAAGCCTTTAAAATATAAAAATCACCACATTGCCAGATATCCCATGTCCAAGTGAATCTGATCACACAAAATGTTCCATTTCAAGTTCCTCAATTGGTTTTTTCCAGGAGGTGATATTCAAGAGGTAACATTCACAAACTACATCTTTTATTTTCTTTTCTTCATGTACCTTATAATAACCTATTTAATACAAAAAATAATAATAACTAAAGTATCATTTATATTTTATAATGTTATATTTATAATGTAATATATTTTATCCATCCCTTTTTCTCTTCTCCTATTATTTTAAGAAAAGAAGCCATTGTAAAATTGTGGAGGTTAATCTTCTGTATTGAGATTGAGTTTTCATTTAACATTACTACCTTTCAGGATGGTCATAAAATTATTATTATTGTTAAATAATATTTTAATATGTATATTATATGTTATTTCATGTTTTGGAACTAATATATAGACATTATATTTATTAAAATGTAACTATTTCTTGATGGTCAAAAAAAGTCTCCAAAATAAAATAAATATTTATTATTAATGTCTAATCAAATGAATCGTCATCATGTATGAAAAAAAATGATATATCAGAAAATTTAAAATTTTGTAAGTTCATTAATAACATTTCATTTCATTTTTATAATATTATTCCCAATTAAAAGTAGTTCCATAATTATATACAATGGATCTAACCATGAAACCATGCAATAAATGCTCTCAGAAGGACAAACTTAAACATTATAACTCATCGATATGGACATTTATGAATTTAATAAAATTATAATAAATCAAATACACATGTATTATGTTTTAAATTATGTAATTATTGAATATAATTAGATTATTAATGATATCAATAGATATTACTTAATGCATTTGGACATAAAGTAAGGGATATATTTGAACCTCTATATTCCATTTAGGTTCAAATTTCTCCCCATTTTACTAAATTTTTCTCTTCATTATTTTTATATAATTATCTTATATTCATTGAATATGTTCCAGAAATATCTATATGTCTCAATGAATCTTTCTGTTATGGTTAATTACATGTTTTATAAGGTTCCCTTCTCAATTCCTCTCAATAAGAATACATGATTAAAAGGATCATCAGTATATCTTACTCATTTTAAAGTACACTACATAAACTATTTTGAGCCTCCAAATATTTTTAAAATATAACTCTATTTGTCACGAAATAAAATTTAAATTTTTTTCTGATATTAGGAATATAATTTTACCTTTATTTTATTTATAGGATCTTTAATCTTTTCCCTAAAACTATTCTTAAGTAGAACACTTATAAAGATACCTAGAAACTATTTTTAATGTTTTCACATTAGTTACAATTAATTATTCATGATATATTCATATATTTACCTCATAACAATCCATGAATAATATAAATCCCTCCTTTAATAGATATTATTACGAGTCCCCCTTTGATTATTCCTTGTGATGTGATTATGAAACCCATTTGTTTCCATGGGTAACCCTTATATTTATTTCTTATTTTTATTTGTAATCTGTCACACATATGTATAATCATGTTACTATGGGTTATTCTAGAATGTTCAAAAATTCATTGGGTATTTTTTTATTCTCATGTGAATTAATGTATTATATTTGTAACATTCAAGCACTCATCCCATTCAATGGAAGAAAAATACATTATCTTATCATTCACTACTAATACCATTCAGTTCTCACATTCAGATTTCTCAAAACGAACAATCTCCTAGAATTCCTTTACCAATTTAGGATAATAATGACCATTGTTATTCTCAAAACATTAGAGCCACCCTTGTTCATCCAAAATCATTAGAATCAATGATTTTTTTGGCAAGAGACATTCTGCACATATTTTCTTCTCGATTGTGATATTTCTATTCAGTAAGTGCATGGTCACTTCACCCTTCACATGACTTGTTCCTATTCCACTGCCTTTAGATCCTTCTTTCTACCTCTTTGCACTCAATGCATCACCTTCATCTCTGAATACTGGCCTTTTTATTCTTTCCATTTATGAAATAAAGAACATAGGGTTCGCAAGAAATGCAGGGGTTCGAGATGTAATGTTTGAAGAGAAGAGAGTTCATGGGGGATTGAAACGTGACTTAGACTTAATTTTTATCATTTAGGAATGAAGATGTTAAAAAAATACATTACAAAAAATAGTAATTTCAATTAAAAAAACAAAATCTAGACATCACAAAACATATCAATGAAAACTACCAGTGATAATCCTAATGATGAGGTCTTTCTAACAGTGATGTCTATCTATTAGTGAGGTTTATCTATCTATGAGGTTTATCAAATGGTGAGGTATATCTGTCGGTGATGTTTATATAATGGTGAGGTCTATCTATCGGTGAGGTGTATCTATTAGTTAGGTTTATCAAATGGTGAGGTCTATCTATCAGTGAGTTTATCTAATGGCGAGGTCAATCTATTGGTGAGGATTCACTAAGGGTGAGGTTTATCTATCAGTGGGGTTTCACTAATAGTGAGGTTTATCTATCAGTGAGGTTTCAATAATGGTGAGGTTTATATATCAGTGACGTTTTACTAATGGTGAGGTATATTCACATTTTATCATTCCAAACTCATGTTTAATTTAACTTAACCTTTCTGAACATAAAGGCTTAGTGAATATGTCAGCTAATTGATGTTCAGTGCCTATAAATTCTAGAGTAATATCACCCATTTGATATTGACCACTCAAAAAGTGATATATTACGTCAATGTGTTTAGTTCTAGAGTGATATATAGGATTATTATAGATATTTATCGCACTATTGTTATCATAGTTTATAGATACATGCCTAAATTGATATCCATTGTACAATAAAGTATGTTTCATCCACAGAATTTGTGCACAACAACTACTAGTAGCTATGTACTCTACTTCAGAAATATACAATGCAACATAATTCTGTTTTTTACTACACCATGATACTAAGGACTTACCTAGAATGTGACATGTTCCATAAGTGCTCTTCATATCTAACATGAAACTAGAAAAGTCAGCATCTGAATAACTTATTAAATCTAAATATTGTCCTTTTGAATAAAATAATCCTAGATTGGTAGTATGATTATGATATTTTAAAATCCTTTTAATAGAAAACTATTGTGTCTCTTTTTGAATTGCTTGAAATCTTGCACACATACACACATTAATCATAATATACGGTCAACTAGCAGTAATATAATGTAAACACCCAATCATACACCTCTAATTGGTTTGATACACTGGTTTCCCAGTTTCATCTGCATCCAATTTACATGTGGTACTCATAGGTGTATCACATTCCTTATTATTATCCAAACCCAAAAATTTTAAAAGATACTTTATATATTTTCTTTGATTTAAAATAATAATATTTTCATTTTGAAAAACATTAAATCCAAGAGAATAATTGAGTTCTCCCATTAAACTCATTTCAAATTCATTTTGAATACTATTTGAAAAATCAATACATAAATCATTTGTAGAATATCCGAAAATAATATCATCAACATAAATTTGTACTATCAAAACATCATTGCAAATTCTTTTAATAAAAATAGTTCGATTAGTAATCCTTTTAATAAAACATTTTCAAATAATAAAATTATTAATTCTATCATACCAATCTCATGGAGCTTATTTTAAACCATACCATGGTTTAGAAATGTTAAAAACATGATTTGGGAAATGAGAATTAGTAAATCCAAGTGGTTTTTCAACAAAAACATATTCAATTATAAAAACATTTTGAAAAGAACTTTTATCCTCTATTTAATATAACATGAAATTTAGATTAGTAGCCTAATCAAGTACAATTTTAATAGCTTTTAACCTAGCTACAGGTTTAATGGTTTCCACAAAGTCTATTCTTTCTTCTGGAATATATCCTTGTGAAACTAACATATCTTTGTTTCTAACTATATTTCCACACTCATCAACTTTATTTCGAAAACCCATTTAGTGTCGATGTTCATGGTGTCCTTATGAATGTATACCAATTCAGAGACTCTGTTTCATTAAATTTGATTTAACTATTCTTTTATAGCATTTACCCAAAATTCATCATTTATATCATCATTGATATTTTTAGGTTCTGTCTATGAATGAAAGGCTTTATATTCAACCTGATTTCTTAAAGAAGATATAGATTCTGTCCCTCTATATAAATATCCTACAACAACATTTAAAGGAATGTTTTAAGGGCTTAGTTGTTCTAGAAAATGTTGGGATAGAAATTTCAGGTTCATTTAAAGGTTCTGGTTCATGGGAAAAACGTTATGGAAAATATCCAGAACTCATTGTCTAAACAACAGGTTAATTGTTCTTGTTTTTTTAGAAAATCAAGAAAAAATTCAAATAAATAAGGCAAATTATAGGAGTCTAAAGGAGGAAATTTTACACTTGTCCTTATTAAGAAAATCAGTAAAATCCTCATCAGGTGTGGTCAGGTGCACTCTAGAGGCTTCAGAGATAGCCTTGGAAGCAAGCCTATCAGCAACATAGTTGGATTCACGATATACATGAGTAATGATAAAGTTCATGGAGGCAAGAATTTAAAATCATTTGATCCATTTCAGGGTGAGTTTCCAGGCAAGGTGGATCTGATTTTTCCGGACATCTTACACTATAGTAGTTTGGGTAGGTCTCTAACTAAAACTTTTCTAGTCAGTTGCCAAAGTGAATAAACATTGTAGTTTCCTAATCATCTATGCCACAACCATGATTCTTTTTGAAAAGAATTTAAACAACTAACGTTTTGTTTTGATAAAGAATTTAAATCTACAGCATATACATTTTCATCTATTAATGCAATAAATAACAAAATATTTTTAGAATAAAATACATTTCAAGAATCATTTTAAAATTTAACATTGAAACCATCATCACACAACTAAGAAATGCATAACAGATTGTATTTTGGTCCATCAACAAATAATACTTTTGAAATTAAAATTGAATCATTATTGCCAATATGGCCTAAGCCAATGATCTTTCATTTTGAGTTATCAACAATGGTGACATGTCTTCCATAAACTTTGATTATGCTCTTAAAGCAGGTGTTGTCTCATGTTATATGCCTTGAACATCCACTGTCCATGTACAATATCTTCATACAGGAACTTTTCAAGCAAGCTTCCTACAAAATAGATTTAAACAGAAGATAATTTTTGTACCCAGATTTTCTTGGGTCTAGAAAGCTTAGCAAGTAAAACTTTAGGAACCCATATTTTTCTAATGGGTTTATTATAATTATCAAATTCATACGGTTTTGATAAATAAAATTTGTTGGTCTGTATGAATTTGAATAGCTAGATAAGCATAGGAGTTTCCAGAACTAGAACTAGCAGCATACTATCTAGATTTTGGAATAAATTTATTTTTAACAATCTTTCTCTGTCCTAGCTGGTATCCTAAACCAGCAGTATACTTTGGTGAAACTTGTTTCCCAAGAATTTTAGTGAGAATATTCTTTCCATTTGTGAAATTCTCTATGTATTTTATAATATTATAATAGGAAAATTTATGTTCAATATTCTCCATTAACAGCTGTGTATTCTTTTCCTTTTCTACACTAAGATCAGATTTAACATTACTGGTCAAGGAATAATGTTTCATTAATGATTGGTACATTTCTTTCAGCTCAGTACAAGTATCTTCGAAAATATTACAGTATTCAAACAAATAATCTTTATACATACTATCATCATTATTTGAATCACTTTCATTCCTAGAATAATAATCATTGTGCATAGGGGAATTAAGTTTTACCTTAGATGTTTCTGTCATGAAATACATGTTGGCATGATATATTTCTTCAGAATCAGAAGCCTCAGATTGACTTGAGCTTTCTTCCAAAGGACTCCATGTTTCCTTCAATGCTTTCTTATATTTTTTTGTCATTGAAATCATATTTCTTGTTAAACATCAATTTTGGACAGTCAGCCTTAACATGTACTTTCCGTTTGCATTCATAACAGACTATCTCATCATATTTATTAGCATTCTTCCAATCTCTTTTCCAATTAATTTTTTGGTCATACATACCATTATAATCTTATTTCCTGAAATATTTAATCATCATATATAATTTCTTGAAACTGTTGGCTATATGAGCCATCTCGTCATCATCTTCTAAATCTGAACAATCACTTGTTGATCTTTCGACAGGTATGTGAACTTTCTCCTTGTCCTTTTTCATTGAGGGGGTAGACTTAAATGCCACTGACTTCTTATTAGGTTCATAATCTACATCTTTTTTTTCATTAGCTATTATTTATACATCATAAAATTGACAATAAAATCCTTGATAGGTAGTTTTCCAATGTCACATGATTCTCGTATAGAGACAGAGGTTCCTCTCCATCTGTCTGGTTGGCATCTCAGCATCCTCAGGATTTTCTCTTTTTCTGGAACATATTTTCTTGGTGAGATCATTGTAATAACTATCTCATTAAACATGAGATACACATCAGAAATAGATTCATCATATTTCATTTTTAAATTTTCTTACATAATAGTGTATATATTTAGTCTCATTTCATTAACATTGTTTATTCCATCATAAAGAAATAGCCCAAGGATCCCAAATTTTATAAGGAGTCATATAAGAAGATATTCAATTAAATTATTCATCTCCTAAATCACAGTACAATAAATTAATTTCATTACAATTATTATTTTAAGAAGCTTTCTTAGGTTTGTATCAAGTAGTTATATCATTTTCTGGAATGTTATACTGAGTCTCTATAGCAGTCCAGAAGTCAAATCCAATAATTTCTAAGTGAATTTTCATTTTTATTTTCCATTGGGAATAATTGACACCATTAAAGAAAGGTGGATTTTTGGTAGCTACAAATTCTAATATGTTGTCCTTAACAACTATGTTTTAGAAATATATAAAAATATATGAAAATTTAGAAATAACTAAAATTTTGAGATCATTAAGATACCACTAAAATCATTGTTGAAAACATTTCACAAATAGAGTGTTTTGAAAAACATTTATCTACAAAATTTGATACCAAATTTTGGTCAGAGTGGATACCCAAGAGGGGGGGGGGTGAATTTATTACCTATTAAAAATTTCTGTTTAAAATATTTATATTGAAATCCTTAAATTCATAAAAAAAGTTAAACTGTAGTGATGTTATAATGATTTTAAGTTTAAGAACCAAGTTCTTCTTCTTGAGGTATGAGTTTCTTCTTTTCCTTTTTTCTTATGTTTTTTTGAGAAAATAAGGAAAATGGGGAGAAATCCAAAATTTTGTCACTACACGCCGTGTACTTTTCCACACGCCCTGTACTTTGGCCATGTGGGATGGGTACACAGGGCGTGTAGGCATATCAGCAATAAAGGGTGTACAAACTGACTACACACTGTGTATAGGGAATTTACACACCGTGTATTCAGTCGGCGGGTGAATAGTAATGCTGTGGAGGCAGCATCCAGTGGAGCAACAATACACGCCTCATAATTGGGATTAGACATTGTGTACTCATGTGGAAAAGTGAACAGTTTAATGGTAAAAAAAGCCACCAGAGGAACAGTAAAATGAGAAAAGTATACGCCGTGAAGTTTTTTTCTTCCTAAGATGGGTAGTAGCCTCATCTATTCACAAAGGAAGCTTAGAATGCCAGAGGATAGTGGGATAGATAGCCATACCTTGGAGGATCTCATGACCGCACACAGGGAACCCCTACGCCGTCGATCTCATTTGAACCGCGTGGGTAAGATCATCCTTCTCCTAGAGTCGTTCTTACCAATTCTTTACCGAGGGAAAATTATTTGAGTTTGAATGAGGTTATGTTCATCTAAGATCTGTGCCGTTCTTGTTTTTTTCGAGAGGCACCGTTCACGTATACCAATCAGGGGTGATGGAGGTAGGTTGTCTAGTATTAATTTTCAACTGCTGGGGTGAATTTGTGTACTGTTGTGTTACGCACCCGTGAATGGGGTGTTGTATGTATGAGGCCTTGAAGAATTATATACCTATAATTGTATAGGTATTTGAATGTAATCAAAACCAGATGTTTTGGATCGTTGATTGGTTCCAAGACCACCCCAGGGGTGCGTTCCTCTGTTCAACCATTAGGCCAGGTTACCAGAGGGTATACCATGAATTTAGAATTCTTTATATTTCTTTGAGAGGAGTTTAATATAATTTATTTCTTATATGTTGGTCATGCCCTAGTTACTTGTGCTTGAGGGAAGTGTTTGTTTAGCTTGAGGGAAAGGTACTGTTTAGCCTGAGGACAGTGTTAGTTTAGCCTGAGGACTAGGTACTGCTTAGCCTGACGACAATGTTCTGTTTCACCTGAGGGCTACATTTTTTATGTCTGAGGAGAATACATCCGTTCCTGAGTGAAATATTCATTATTCCTGAGGGAAATCTCCTGAGGGCGTGATTCTGATTAGCCTGAGGGCTGGGTTCTGTTAGACTGAGGGCAAGATTTTGTTTACTTGAGGTTAATAGTTTGTATGTATGAGGACACTGACGGTTACTTAGAATATTCACTGTGGTGATATCATAAGTTGAATGATTAAATGAATGTTAAAATGGAAATATAATTTGTAGTTAGTTACTTTTGAGTACTGCTTAGTTTATTGAATTTACTATTGCACACACCTGTTGCACTTTTTCACTGATAGTTGGGCATGTGCCTTTTGTTGTTGCCTACTAGGATTTATTTCACACACCTTGTTTTGGTCATGTCTTTGGAACAAACATATTATATTGCTGTAGGTTTCAATAGGGTCAAGAGTCCCTATACAGGTACTTGATTGTTGTTGAGGTGTAGGAGAGAATGAGACCGAGCTTAGTCTTGTGATGCCCCTAACTGTTCTGTTTAGATCCGCTGTACTTGTACATTTCTTGTATTGTATTGTGTTTCAGTGTAAATTTTTTTGGCTGCTTTCATTGAATAGTGACATCCGGCATCGTTATATATATAACTGCTGGTTCTCTTTTAGTTCAGTTGTCCATTTCAGATGAATATTGTTTTCTGCTTCCGCTTTTGTATGTCTTTAGTTTTTACACTGCGCTACACTTTGACAAATGAGGGCGTATGTTCCCCACTATTAGACTTGGGCCCTCGCTGCTAGTCAGCAGCCTCTAGCATTTGGGGAAATCCACATGAGGTCATGTGACCAACCGGGTTCGGGGCACCCGTGGTGTAGCACCCAGATCTAGGACATTACAATGTGGTATCAGAGGAGTGTCTGTTCTTTGAGATATTGTTTGGAGCCTTATTCAGGGATAGGATAAATATGGTAGATGGTAATAAGCTGTGCCTGGGAGTAGATAACATGTGTACAGGGAAAATCTAGTATACCTCGTGTATTGCAATCTTAATAATTTTGCAATATACAGTTGGTTTGATTTTCACCATTGGGCGAGGCACTTGTGATTGTACTATTTATATGTTATATATAGGTTTTATTTAGTCACAACCCAATGAGATGAAGGTATGCCGTCTCATGCATCATTTAGGAACATGTTAGAATCACCTTACATGCATGGTTTCCATGCCATATAGGTGCATTAGAAATTTCATGTTGTTGTGATATATGTTGTGCTAGAAAATCATGTTGTTGTGACATCTGTTCTGATAACTACCTCTTGTTTGATAGTGTATTTTTATGTAAAGTTAGTAGAATGAACGCCAAACATTGGTTCTTGAAGAGTATGGGCCCTCAATGACTGGAATTTGGTGGATTATTGATTGTTTACTTTGTTTATAATACGTATGAGATGATAAACATTCATTTGTTGGGAGTATGGGCCCTCATGGATCGAAATTTTTCACTTAGGTGTTCGTTTTAGTGTGTTCTGGGCTCTAGAGTAGATTCATAGGCTTATTCTCTAGAAAACATAGGATTCCAGCCATTTAATCTTCTGTTCAAGAAGAAAAAGAAATTTTTTAAGTACACACAGTGTACCCTAAGTACACACCATGTAGACTCTTCCCGTGTCATATGTCGTGTGGGTGGGGACATGGTGTAGGGCTTGGATTGGGGAAACATGCCGTGTACCGGTTGTACACACTGTGTAGTGTTGACCCAAAGACTGTTCATGTAACTAACAACACGGATGGGGGTAATCCTTTTTTGAACACGCTATGTGAATATTGTACATGCCGTGTAGTCTGACCTAGGTACCCGTCCGTGTCAAAAACAACATGGGTCAATGTTACACTACCTTTTACACATCGTGTTCCCATGGGACACGCCATGTAGTCTTGACAGTTGAGAGACCATGTGGACTTTGCCATGTGGTTGGGGAAACAGGGTTGTGTTTACGCCGTGTGCGGGAGTAACATGCCGTGTAGTTTCATCCGAGTAGTCAGCCGTGCCACAAACAACACGAGTAGTTATAAATTAATCCATACACACCATGTAGATGTTATACATTTCGTGTAGTTTTGTTGAGAAGAGAGTCGTGTTCCTTAGCCGTGTAGAATGTCCCGGGTAGGGAAGGAGGATTCAAGTACATGTCGTGTAGCCCTAGGACACACCTTATGTTTGGGCTGTTACACGAACAGTTTTAGATGGAGTACACACCAATGTGAATGGCTTGCGAGAACATGCCGTGTAGTTTTTATAGACGCCGTGTAGTATTGTTTTTAAAATCTTGAATGATTTCTTTCTCTTGTTCCCTTCTTGGACACCTTTTTTTTCATTCTTTGATAAACTTAAATCTGATGCATATTTTGTCCTTGTAGATTCATGAAGCTGAGACAACAACCGCGTATCTCTAAAAGAGCGTCAATGATTATACTACATAATTGGTAGGCCATGGGATACAGATTGATCCTCCACCAGAGCCCGATGCGGCACCCGCTGTTATACAGACCATAGGCGTTTGATTCAAAGTTCAGTGAAGGCTTCATTGGGTACATGAAAACCTTCCAGGGAGCACCGCTGGCTGGCACATCTATGGAAGAGCTGACACATATCTTCCAATAGTAGCATCTGCCTACGTTTTCATGGGATGGTGGAACATAGGCTGTGGAATCTTGGCTGGGGTCTATGCAAACTATTTTTTAAAATTTGGAGACACCTCTAGGGTGGAGGGTCAATCTCTCTACATACATTCTACGTGATTCTTCCAAGAGATGGTGGGATGTTACTACCCAATCTAAGAATCACATAGACATGGCATGAGAAGATTTTCAGATAGCCTTCTATGACTTCTTTTTCCCAGAGACACTAAGGGTAGATCGATCTCAAGAGATAATGAATCAGCGGCTGGGCACCATGACAGTGATGGATTATTCTGCTTGCCTCACTGAGTTTCAGAGTTTTGCACCTGTTCTGGTGGGTGAGTTGACGTTGAGGGACGGATGCATTGAGGATGGTCTTCGATATGAAATCTGAGCAATGGTGAATGTTTTTAGGTTTCCTACAATGTATTCTATTGTGAACAAGGAACTGATTACAGAGCGGAACCTGTGGGAAGCTAGTGGTATGGGCTAGGGAAGTTCCGCACCAGTTGATGGTACTATTTCTAATGGTAAGAGAATGAGACAGATGGGCTTATCTCCTGGTGGAATTACTAGCCAAAATAATACTTCAGGTGGCATGGTTATTTGCTACCAGTGTGGTAGAGAGGTGATTAAGAGATCTCAGTGTCCCCGAGACCTAGTGGAGTGCCGAGCTTACGGCATGTTGGGACATCTTCAATACATTTGCAGGGCGTTTCTACCAGTGGATAGTGAGAAGGGTTCTGTGTAGACTCCACATGCGGGAGCATGACCAGCAGCTTCTTACTAGTATGTAAACTGGAATACGTCATGGTGTGTAGGCAGAGATGGTGGATGTGGCCGCGGTAGCTAGACACTAGGATCTCAGAGGCATCAGGGTAGGACAACTTATCGTAGCCAGGCTATTTCACTGGGTCGTGACACTGGGCATGCATATGTGGTTCAACCGACCCAACAGGAGGAGTATCCTGGACCTTCCACCATAAATGGTACTATTTTAGTAGCTTCTGTTTTTTCTTCAGTAGTTTTCAATACAGGTTCCAAACATAGATTTATATCTATGCATGTTTCGGAGAGCCTTGTGCTCTGTGTTTCTTCTTCTTCTGGTTTTACAGAACTAGACACTCCTTTGGGGACTAGAACGGCTAGTGTGTGTCAGTGCAGGTAGTGCCCCAAGAGGTTGGTTGGTGTAACTTTCTATGGGACCTCTATGTGTTAGAGATGAATACATATGATTTCATTCTCGGGATGGACTGGTTGGTAACTTTTCGAGGCTTTGTCGATTGCTACAATCAGAGGGTGAGTTTCACGTCACCAGAGGGCAAGGAGTTTCTATACAGGGGTGAATGAGATGTCTAGGCAAGCCTGGCTAGACCCATGAATTGTGGGTGAGGTGGAGTGATAGCCCATATTGTGAGCTTATATCTGGCTGATCAGGGAACTTTTCAGAAATATTTCCCTCTGTTAGTTGATCGTTTCATGAATGTCTTCCTAAATTACTTTTCAGGTCTACCTCAGGAGAGAGAGGTGGATTTATCTATTATGCTTCTTCCATGAGTAGCATAGGTGTCCATTCCTCCTTATAGGATGGCTACACCCGAGTTGTAGGATCTCAAGAGGTAGTTGAAGGAGTTGTAGGAAAAGGGTGTCATTCGAACCAATAATTCTCTTGGGGTTCTCTTATTCTATTCACAAAGAAGGTGGACAGTACCCTCATACTCTTTGTGGATTATCGGAAACTTAACCAGCTGACAGTTAAGAACCGATATCCCTTACCAAGGATTGATTACCTTTTTGATCATCTAGGTGGATCATGAGTGTTCTCATAGATTTACTTGAGATCCAGATATCATCAGTTATGAGTTAGACCATCGGATATACCGCTCAGATTTTCAAAGCAGATATGGTCTATACGAGTACTTTGTTATTCCATTTGGACTCATGAACATGTCATGTGTTTTCATGGCTATGATGAATCATGTCTTCCACTCCTATCTGGATTCTTTTTTGGACATCTTCATGGATGATATCTTGGTGTACTCTCACACTCGACATGACCATGCTACCCATCATGAGATCATATTGAGTACACTAAGAGAGAATCAGCTATATGCTAAGCTCTCAAAGTGCCACTTTTGAATGGACCATATACACGTCATGGGTCATATAATCTTAGAGGCAGGAGTAGTAATAGACCCAGAGAATGTGAGAGTAGTAGTTTCATGGGAGCATCCTAATAATGTGTTTGAGATACGGAGTTTCTTGGTGCTGGTTGGTTACTACAGATGCTTTATACAGGACATATCCCACATAGCAATGTTGTTGATGGGTTTGACTAAGAAGGGAGTGAAGTTCGTTTGGTTAGAAGTTTACGAGATATCCTTTCAAGAGCTTAAGGGAAGGTTGAAATAAGCACTAGTCATGATTCTTCCAGAGAAACAGAAGAGTTATATAGTCTAATATGATGCATAGGGTATTGGGATGGGAGCAGTTTTGATGTAGGGAAATCTAGTTTTTGCATACGGGTCTCGGCAATTGAGGCCACATGAGAGGAATTACCCGATGCATGATCTCGAATTGGCTGCAGTTGTTCATGCATTACACTGTTGGAGACATTATCTCTTGGGAGAAAATTTTGTGGTGTTTACGGACCACAGAAGTTTTAAATACATATTTACCCAGCGTGACATAATAATATGATAGAAAAGGTGGGATTAATACCTTCAGTCCTTCCACATTGAGATTACCCATACAACTGGGAAAGGTAACGCAATTTCTAATGCACTGCTCCGAAAGACTCAGACACAAGAAGTTCGTGAGGCCAGTGGTGAGTGGAAGCTTATGGATTTGTTCTCTGAGATGCATTTGGAGGTGCACGATATTCAAGGGAAAACCTATCTTTATTCCTTATCTGTGAATTCTACCCTCCTGGATAGAGTGAGGATGAGACAAATATATGTTTCAGAATGCCTAGTTCTATGGGAGTTGGTGGCAAGTGAGGACCCTCCTCCTGGTTGGATGGTAGGCGATGATGAGGAACATCATTTCCATGGATGAGTGTGGGTTCCAGGGGACATCAGCAAGGATTTGATGATGGGGTTTCATGCTTCACCTCGGGAATTTCATCCTGTGGTTACCAAAATGTACCATGACTTGAGACATCAGTATGGGTGGTTGGGTATGAAAAGAGAAGTATCTGGTTTTGTTACTAGATGTTCCACCTGTCTGTAGGAGTAAGCAGAGCATTAGAGGCCAGCTGGACTGTTACAACTATTACCCATTCCGAAATGGAAATGGGATGATGTCACGATGGATTTCATGATGGGATTGCCAAGGTCACCTCGAGGCAATGAGGCTGTGTGGGTCGTTGTGGATAGACATACATAGGTAGCTCACTCTTTGCAAATCAAGGATACCATTGAAGTTGATTAGCTCAGTATGTTGTATATCTGAGAGGTAGTACATCTTCATGGGGTCCTTCATTATATCATTTCAGATCGGGACACCCATTTTACGTCTCCTTTTTGGCAGAGACTCCAGAGGGAACTGGGTACACAAGTGCTTCTGAGCACAACTTAACACTCTTAGACTAATGGCCAATTAGATTGTACGATACAGGTCATTGAGTACATGCTACATGCATGGGTCCTAGATTTTGGGGGATCTTGGGGGAATCATATACCCCCAGTCGAGTTTTTTTTAATAATAGTTTTTAGAAACTATTAGGATTGCACCATACGAGGCTTTATATGGTAGGTCATGACGATCACCCCTATGCTAGTTGGAGACAAGTGAGGTAGCATTACTAGGACAGGGTCTAATGCAGGAGACATCAGAGCAGGTCCAGTTGATACAGAAGTGGATGGATATTGCACAGTATTATCAGAAATCATATACTGATCGCGGAAGACGACTCTTGGAGTTCATGGTTTTGGATCAGGTTTTCTTGCATGTTTCACCGAAGTTGGGACACAGGTGGATCAGAAGATAGGGTAAACATTCACCGAGGTATATGGGCCCGTTTGGGATTCTAGAGAGAGTCAGGATGGTTGCCTATTGGTTGCTATTACCATAGAGGTTTCAAGACATGCAAGATGTCTTCCCTGTATCTCAGCTGTGCCGTTATCATTCAGACCCATCTCATGGCTTTTAGCTCGAGGAGGATGAGTTATAGATCGATGAATCCTTTGAGAAGAATCTGATTCATATCGTTGATTGGAGAACGAAGGTTCTTCGAGGCCTGTCAGTTCCTCTCATACAGTTGCTATGGCATCTTGGCCGAGTGCAGGACGAATCCTGGGAGCTGGAGACCGACGTACGTGCTCAGTGGCCATATTTGTTCTGTGTTTTATCTTCACCACCCTAGGAAGGGAAATTTGGGGATGAATTGCATTAAATGGAGAAGTTTGTAAGAACCCAGTACTTCTTCATGAGGTACGAGTTTCTTCTTTTCCTTTTTTGCTTAAGTGTTTTTGAGAATATAAGGAAAATGGTGATAAATCTCAAATTTTGCGACTACGTGACATGTACATTTCCACACGTCATGTACTTTGTTTATATGAGATGGGTACATAGGGCGTGTAGGCTTGTCGGCATGAAGGGTGTAAAAGCTGACTACACGCCATGTATAGTGTATTTACATGCCGTGTATTCAGTCGACAGGTGAATAGTAAGGCGGTGGAGGTAGTTGCCAGCGGAGCAACAATACACATCATGTAATCAGGAATAGACGCCGTGTACTCCTGTTGACAAGTGAATAGTTCAGCGGTGGAAAAAAGCTTCCAGAGGATCAGTTAAATGAGATAAGTACACTCCATGTACTTGGTTGTACACGTCGTGTATGTTTTTTTCGCTTAAAATGGTCAGTAGTCTCCTCTGTTCATAGAGGAAGCTTAGAACGCCAGAGGAGAGTGGGAGAGATGACCGGACCTTGGAGGACCTCCTCACCGCACACCAGGAACCCGATTCCTATGTCGTCAATCTCTTTTGAACCACATCGGTAAGCACTTTCTTCTCCTAAATCGTTTTATGACATTTGTTTTTAGAGGGAATGTTATTTTAGTTTGAACAAGGTTATGTTCATCCTAGATCTTCGCCGTTCTCGTTTGTTTTGGGAGGCTTTGTTCACGTATATCGATCAGGGTTGATCGAGGTAGGTGGTCTACTATTAATTTCTAACTGTTGTGGTGAATTTTTATACGATTGTGATACGCACCCATGAATGGGGTGTTGTATGGCTGAGGCCTTGAAAAATTATATACCTATTGTTGTATAGGAATTTGAATGTAATCAAAACATGATGCTTCGTATCGTTGCATAGATCTAGGACCACCTTGGGGGTGCGTTCCTCTGTTTAGCCATTTGGAATGGTTACCTGAGTGTATACCATGAATTTAGAATGACTTAAATTTACTTGAGAGGAATTGAATATAATTTCTTGTTTATATGTTGGGATTTTCCTGGTTACTTATGCCTGAGGGTAGTGTTTGTTTAGCCTGAGGGTAAGGTACTGTTTAGCCTGAGGGAAGTGCTTGTTTAGCTTGAGGGAAAGGTACTTCATAGCCTAAGGGAAATGTTCTGTTTCTCCTGGGGGATACATTTCGTATTTCTGAGGACAATAATTCCGTGTCTGAGGGAAATATTCATTATTCTGGAGGGCAATCGCCTGAGGGTGTGATTCTAATTAGCCTGAGGGCATGGTTCTGTTAGCCTATGGGCAAGATTCTGTTTACCTAAGGGTAAGAGTTTGCATGTCTGAGGACACTGACCGTTACATAGAATATTCACTATGGTGATATCTTAAATTTAATGATTAAAGGAATATTAAAATGGAAATATAACTGGTAGTTATTTACTTTTGAGTACAGCTTAGATTATTGCATTTACTATTGCACACTACTGTTGCACTTTTTCCCTGACAGTTGGGCACAAGCCTTTGGTGGTTGCCTACTAGGATTTATTTTTCACAACCTGTTTGGGTCATGTATTCTCCCCAAAGAGATTATATAGTTATAGGTGTCAATAGGGGCATGAGTCCCTTTACAGGTACTTGATTGTTGCTGTGGAGTAGGAGAGCATGAGACCGAGCTTAGTCTTTCGATGCTGCTGACTATTCTGTTTAATTCTATTGTACTTGGAATTTTGTTGTATTGTATTGTATTGCAGCGTACCTTGTTTTAGCTGCTTTCATGTCATAATGACATGTTGCATCGTTATATATATAACGGCTGGTTCTATTTTACTTCAGTTGTCCATTTTAGTTGAATATTATTTATTGCTTCCTCTTTTTTCTATTTTTAGTTTTTATGCCGCGCTACACTTCGACAAATGAGGGAATGGTTTCCCCACTATCAGACCTAGTTTCTCACTACTAGTTGGTAGCCTCTGGAGTTTGGGGAAATGTTTTTTAGGTCATGTGACCAACTAGGTTCAGGGCACCCGTGGTGTAGCACCTAGATCCGAGACGTTACAATAAGTGTTCAATTAGTTTCTCAATGATTGATTTTTTATCAGTTAACCTAATATAAAGATTAATTTAGCTTTTTAAAATAACTTACTAGCTACCAATAATAACAAACACTTTATAGTTCAACTATAAGAGTTACTTTAAAACTGATTTGAATTTAATAGTAATTAGTAGTAGAATATTGAAGCTAGTTGAAACTAAAATAATATGTACAACGGTTTTAACCAAGAGGTTCAGTCCCAAGCTGAGACTTAGTCCTCTCAAATTGTTTATATATAACTCTGATCCACACCCTGGATCGGGGTTTACAACAGTACTCAGAATGTCCTGGTATTCATACCTCTACCACAGTTCTATGTGGGAAAACAACAACAACATCACAGAGGCTGCCTAGGTCCTCAGACCTCTACCATAGTTCTACGTGGGATTCAAAAAGGGGTAAAGAGTTTGGTGTGAGGATTTCCATATCCTCTAGTTCAGCTTAGGATTCAGTGTGTGTCCAAACAGAAATAAGCACACACACTACTCGTAATTTAAAAAAAATTATCACAGTAGATAAATAATATGAACATGAGATTAGAATGATACTGTGTGATGTCAATGCGGCTCTAGACTCTTTTGGATTGAAGAAGATGAATATTTTATTCCTTCTCTAGAAGTGGTCTGGAAAATAGAGTGGCGTACTTCTGTTCCATTACCTCCAGTATAGGTGTTCAGCTTGAATGTGAGAGTATTCTTTATAGAACTTGAACCTCCTCTTTGAAATTCTGTTCTTGATGTGTATGAGTGTTCTTCGAGTTATTCATGTGTTCTTATTGTTTGTGTCTCTTTGTCAATTCTCTATGTCACACACTTTATACACAAATTTGATATTCCTTTTATAACTCATGCAGTGGTTCGACATAATCATGATTACTTCTATAGGTACGAGGCATGGTTCCTTGACATCCTACCAACATCATTAATTAATTTCATACATAAGGTGTGATTACTTCAACATGCACGACGTACGGTTTCCTTACATCCAACAAACATCATTAATTAATATCAGTTGCATTAAAATAAAAAAATATGATCGTTTCTAATACTCAAATAGAGAGATAGATTTTAGAGAAACATTGACTGGTTTCCATCGGTAGCTCTTTATATCAGTGAGATGGTAGTGGTGGACATGTAACGGTAGGTATTTCATCGGTATCTATTACTCTCTGTAATGGTAGATTTATGTATTAGTAGCTCCATGTGTAGCGGTATCTCCATCTATTCATAGCTCCGTCTGTCGTTAGCTCATCGTAATGGTGAACTTCTGTCGGTAGCTCTTACTCGCTATCAGTAACTATTAACATCAGTAACAGTAGATCTCTCTATTAGTAACCGCCTCTATCAGTAGCTCCATTCTATCGGTAACTTTTATCAGTGTCCTTTTTTATCAGTTGACTTAGTCTATCAGTGACCTTTTTTATCAATAGCTCTATCTGTATCGGTGACATTAAAACTCGAATTCTTATAGAGTATCTGTTCTATGAATTTCATTTCCAGGTTGATTTAGTATCACGATTAATCATCATTAAACATTTATAATAATAAATAAACATTGAATAACATATTTCAATGATATGATATGATCTTTTTTATATTAATATCAACTCATTATCATGATGTCATAATTAGAAAGTATAATTATGATATAGAAAGACAATATTCGGGATTATCGAAGCATATCTAAACATAATTGAGATTATCAAAACATGTGAGTCCAACACACATGTAATCTGCTGGGCACCTTCTATTAACAACTACCAACATGTCATTTCCCAAACCACAAATTATCTAAAAACCAAAAATAGAAAATACAAAATGGGCTCTATGCCTAATTGCAAATGCTGAGGTGTATATGAAATTGATTTTAAATTCATAAGCCTTGATCATATCTATAAACCTTTATTATTTTATATTGATATACTTTAGTTTGAATATATACTTGAGTCACTAATGATCTATATGTAGTTTACACTAATTCCTAAAGTGATAATGTTACCAAATAATTAATGAAGATATTATTATAACAAACTCACTTATGAGTTATCATGATTAGTGGGTTTGAAAATCATGATAATATTCTAAATAATTGATGATAATACCTTTTTAATCCAAGGAAGATATAGATATCATTTATAGATTTTTTTCTTTGATTCCTCATCCATGTTTGTCTTCAAAGGATCTACATATATATTATTTTGTGTGATAACATTCCTTAAGGATGTTAATTTTAAATTCAAAACTCATGTATACTATACTTTTCATATAACTTATCCTTAATCAAATTTTTTAGTCAAATGTTCAAATTCTCCCTATTTTCCTCAAATTTTTTGAGTACATGAGAATATCGTCTAAGAATAATACTAAACATTTATCAATGTAATATCGGAATAAACTTTTTATAAAATCTAGAAATATTATTAGACCATTAGTGGGTCTAAATTGAATTACTATATGGAAATATTGTCGATATATTTTGAGAAAAATAGTTTTGGGGAAATTATAATTCTTTACCATTACTTGATATTGTCTCAAACAAATATCCCCCAAATAGAAGAACTACCATCATCATCATTAATTGACCAAATCAATAATACCTAAAAATGGATAATTTTTCTTTATTAGGGAGTTATTGAGTTCCGAATAGTTAATTCATAAATGCATTGATCCATTATTTTTATTTACTGAAAGGACTAGTTCAACCCATGATGAAGCACTTAGTTGTTTCATATCATTATCCAGAGTCTATAATATTCTCTTCTGAAAAACATTAGGTCCAATAGTTACCATTTCATATCAATTTTGGGATATTGATGAGGCTCCATGCATAATTTCAATTGAGAACTCTACCTAATTGTTACAAGGAAGTCATGGAAAGTATTTAGGGAACACATCGACATACATTATTACAATTGCAATGTCATTAATGATTATCTTTTTATTTGTATTATTCATTTATGCTAGATTTTTGTAATCATAATGAAATAACTTCCTCCATTGAAATGTGGTTTCGAATGGAGACTCATCCTATTCTATACAATTTGTTAGGGTGATTGGTTTATTTTTGATATGAAATGGGATTTTATTCACCTGGTAATTTATTTTGGATATATACATGGGAGACAAAACATGCCAAGAAGAACAATAATGTCCACTAATGGAGAATCCCAATGTATTTTAAAAAATTAAAACTAAAATTACAGAATAGGTTGCATGTATATACTTGGGATTTAGTAATTTCCCCATTTCCCATTTTCACCAATAACACATATTTTGAGTTTTTGGTGGTTTTTTAAATAGTTATACGAAAATTTCATTATAAGAATTTATTCAGAGAATAATAATCAATAAATAAATTTTATATTTTTTAATAAATAAATAGTGTTCTTATCACCAGGTCATTATCATGATCCACCTCAATAGTTCCTATAGCATAGGCTCATCCTTACTCGCTAGGCCTGGGGGTTATTGTCTTATGTTTTCTACCAAAACCATTATCTTAGGTAATTGTCTTGCACAATGTACATGTTCATTATATTTGAAACATTAGATCATGGGAATATGATTTATGAGAACCTTATTTTCTTCCATAACAAAAATTGATTTGTTTACCTCTTTTGTAAATTCTTTTTCTTGATTTCCTTTACGTAAAACATGAAACTCCTCCTTATATACTTGAGGTAATTTCCCAGATGATTCTTAACACACTTACAAAACATGGAATGTTGGTTTCACTTTATTCAGTAAGAAATATCTAATAATACTCTATAGGTAAAATCAATTTCTGTATTTTTATCTCTAGTCCCATGGTACTAAAGAGAATCAAAGACATCCATTTAATCTTTTATAGAACATAATATTTTTTACCCAGATATATCAATGTCTTAATTAAAAATATAATTTCATTAGCATATCCTAAAGCCACTAAGTATGTAGTTGATATTACTTTTTTGGTTTATAATGGAGTAAAAATAGTATTGTGTAAGACTTGTGATGGTTTCCTCATACTCCCATTAGATTCATACCCCTTTTCATATGTTAATGAATTCCCTTTCAATTATATGATTATGGGGTAAAGGAAAAATATTTATTTAAAAATATACTCTTAAAATAATATCAAACCATTACTTCAATAGTTTTCCTGGGATTTAAATTCTTGATCAGAAACCTCCACTAATAATATTATCCTCATTTTACCATATCATATTCTAAATATTGAGGGATTAAGAAAATATTCTCAAAAAAGTTAATCCATTATTATATTGTTAATGGTTTATGATATCTACTAAAAGTCAAAGGATTTAATCAGATAAAGGCCATGATCACAACATGACTATTATTAATAGGAACTACTTGTTCCACCAAATTCAATTTATTATTCAAAACATGTGTCAATTGATAAATAATTGCCTAATACCTTGATTCATACTACTATTATTTTGGACATATAATTTTTTTAATCATCGCATTGATGATCACATTGGTTGTTGACTTAGTTACTCATATTTTTAGACATTAATGAAAAAAGGATAATTAGGGAATTTTTTTTCAATGTATTTGGAAAATAAAATGGAACCTTCTAACATATAAAGAAAAAAATAAAAAAATTAACTTTACATCATGAATTTATAGGATTTAATATAAAATATCCATTGTATTTATCTTATTAGTTTTTCTAAACTAGTAATATATTTAATTCATTCATTATGGTTCATAAATATATTTTAAATTTATTATATAATATCCCCTAGAAGTTCCAAACCTATTTTGAAACAAATCCTAATTCCCAAACACTTGGGACTGGTCATGATAACACCCAATAGACCCTTTCAATGTTATTTTCACAAGGAAAATATGTGTCATAACTACAGTACTTGTAGTATCAAAATATTTATTTTATTTATTTTAAACCACCCATTATATACTTTACCAAAATATTAGGATGTTTTCATATACTTAGAAACATTACCAGAGTTTTTTAATATAGAATTTTTGTCACAATTTCCCAAAAAAACTAGACCATACTTCAGATTCCAACTATAGAAACCCAAATTTAAAATACATTTTATTTTAGTATTTATAACATAATGATCCATATAATAAATTCCATGATGATAAATATGGATAATGGTTTTCATAAATAAGATACATAGACCATTATCATAAAGTAAAATATAATATCTCTCTTTAGGACTCCATAATGAACTTCGAGATTCGTTTGACCTCTTAATGATGCACATGATAAGCTGACGATGAAAAATATAAAGGGATCAGATATAACGTATCGTAATTTAATATTCAATGAATAACATGATGATAATTAATACATGTTATTTAAGGAGAAAATAAAGATAATATAAAGAGTTATGAATCATATATACTCACATGGAATCATGGAATGAAAAAATGACATCGTAAAATCATATTTTTATATGAATTTAACAATTACAAAAAAGGTTATGTTATAAGAATATGTCAAGTATAAACACCAATAAATAATATTGTTATTAAGATAACTACCTATGATCCTTTCATGATATCTTAAGAGATAAAATAATTACCCAATTCTTTGAATCACTATAAATACACCCACTTTATATTGCCTAATTTTAGGTGTGCCACATCAATCAAATAACGTTAGAATGTATTTCATATTTTTAATAACAAAATTATGGAATTTGGTTTTTTGATATGGAATTACCATATATAATAAGTGTATTAATATATATTTCAATACCTATTAATGAAAATAACAATGTGTATTCAAAATTCTAATGTTTGGTATGTAAAATAATGAGGTGATTTCAAAAAAATAGTAGGTATACATGATTGTTTAGGGAAGGGATTAATAATAGGTGAAGGGGGTGTCCCATTATATTTTAATTATATGCATATTATATTAATGTGAGTAAAGACATAATATTATAAGTAATATATAGTTAAACCCTATAAAATAGAATGTCGTTGAATGGAAAATAGGAGAGAGGGAACCATTACTATGGGAGGATTCTTCTTAAAACATGGGAAAGACACCATATCACCCTATAAACACAATTGTAATCCTTTATAAATGTATTGGTAGAGAATGTTCATTATAAATGGATTTTGAGTAGAAATTAATTGGAGATTCAGTTTATATTTATTGTGAATGATAGAGAGATTCATTTTTAAATTATAAACACAGATTTTGGATTCAATGTTATAAAACATTCAAAACCATTTTTCCTCCCATGGTTTTAAATCATGATTTCTGATAAGTTTAATTTGTTTTATGTTTTTTAGTGGTCCATGGTATGATTTGTTTTAAATAATAATAGTGATGATTTAGATGTAAAACATGTTCATAAACATCCATTTTTAAAATATTAACATATCCATTAGGTTTTGAATGTTTCTTTATAGTCCTATAAGAATAATATTATCACATTGAAATATATTATATTAAGAATAAAAATTTATTACCAATTATACTCTAATATAATTTATTACATCATTTTGGTTCATTATAATGTCATAATATATACCGAATATTTATATTGTATATGATGTTCACCAAAAAATTTGATTCTCCCCATAAAATATAAAAAATTAATTATTTTCAAATTAAAAAAAGGTTAAATTATATATATATATATATATATATGTTTTATATTTTTCCCTAATTATGAAATTTTAAATTTCAAAACAAACAGCAAATTAAAATAAAAGTACTAACGTTTTTACATGACTGAATTTATAAACCGTAAAAACACAAATATGATAGATGAATATTATTTTATTATTTATAATTTAGTAAATATTAATTTTTATAACATTTATAAAAAATAATAGTTTTTTTTTTCATTGTACAAAAAATAAATTCTACCATTAACATACTCTATTAAGGTGTATCTTATTTTAAATATATGGTATATAAAAAGTTAAAAAGATTTGAGAAAACACTATTTTATAAGAATTTCAATTTCATATGCTCTTAAGGTCAAGATAGATAACCTATTTTCATACCATCATACTCCACAAGGATAAGGTTTGTGATGAAAGTATATAAATGGGGTGGTGCGATGAATATATTTTAGGTAGTGATATCCATAATCCTGTCCACCTCCCATAAATAGGTCCACTAGATCACTAAATTTTGATTCTCTTTATGATCTTGGCCAATTATGAAGCCCAGGGATTCCATCACCCCCTGAATCTCTAATAAATGATACTTGTACAATATGATCGAATTGGTTGAGGAAATTACATCTTGATTATGTATTGATTAGTTTTTATTATAACCCTTAATATATGGAAATCATATAAATCAATATATAACTTCTATTTACCTATGAAAAAAACTCATATCAGTATTTATGTACAACAATCGTATTATGGGTATATTCTAAAATGGTCCAAAATTGTAATGAATTAAAATTAATGAGTTTTACATAAAAAAATTACTTAAAAAGGAATATTTTCATTAAGAAGAAGATTTTATTTAAAAAATATCTGGTTTATTAAATTCAAAAATCATATGAATTTTATGTCAATCACCAAAATAGATGGGAGGACATAAATTTTAACTCTTCATTTTGTTCCCGTGTTTCCTCATCAAACATTTAGTTACTCTATAATAATTTGAAAATGTGTACTATCTTATTTCATTACAAATTTTCCACTATGATATAATATATTCATAGGATTTTCCCAATATGAAAAATTATTCTACAATGGTTTCTAATATGGATATATCATATGTGACAGATCTAGTAAAAATTTACTAAATAGGGAGTCATGGATGAAATCATATAAAATATATGGTTTACATTAGAGCTCTACTAAATAGGCCAAAAATCAAATGTGATAACTAATAATGAAAGATCTATTATAGCTAATCCTAATATTTCCATTATCCCTAAAACTAATATTAATATTTGATGCTAATATATGATAGAATACATAATATCTAACCACAAAACCGAGCTCTATTCTATTACTATACTCATAGAGTTTCCATTTAATTTTTAAATGATTCATATGAAACTGAATGGTAGGGAAATTGTCAATCTTATTTGTAAAATGATCTGGTCCTACCGAATTCATCTCTTGAACATCATCGCAACTTGTTGGATTCAACGAAAATAATCTTACATAGAATCATAATGGTCTATTTGAATGGTACAATGGAAACTCTTTTTATAGTCTAAATCCACAAAGAGAATTTTTTGATTCCAAAATCCATTGAAATCCATTAAAAATTTAATTATTATATCCTCTAGAGTTTTAATGGTTCTCTAATACTAACAATCTATGTGATGATGATAAGTAATGATAAAACTATTCTTAATATATAATATTTTTAGGGTTCTATATAACCTCAAATATATAATTGCATCTTCATCAGATTTAATGGTGAGTGGTAGTCCTAGATGTATTACCACTTTCAGAATATATATCTTTGATATTTTTCAAGTGATAAATCTTCCTAAGTATAAAAAAAACATGATGACTTGGAGAGGAGCCTTATTAACAACCAAATGGTGTTATGGAATCTATTTTTATAAGGTATTAAAACACAAAATCCATATTTATATTTTTCACTTTAATATCTTAGTCATAGAAATGGTTACATAATATACCTTTTCTTTTACTAATTATCCTTAATTTTTTGGGAAACCAATCATCAAGATAAAAATTCATTAAACTCAACCTTCATTTTATCAAAATAGATCTTTTGTTTCATATCTCTATATATATTAGTTTTATAATGATTAATACAGAAGATATTAAATTCAAATCATCAAGAAGTTCCTTCTTCAGTTCTGGATATGAATGAAAATTAGTTCTTCCACAAATATATTTTCAATAATAAGAGTATATTAGATATAATTGAATTTAGATATATACATTTAATTGTTGGATAGATTTTATGCATTAGAACATGACCTAAGATAAGGTAAAATCACACTCATCAATAAAACCCACTTCTTAATTGAGTAATATAATGACTACACTATGATATGTAGTACAAATGTTCTTTTCAATCTAGCACATGATGGAATGAGTTGTGTTCAAATGGGAAAATTTTTAATCTTTAGTGTATTATATTTTTTGGATACTTTATAGAATTATAGTTAAGGGAAAATACATTGTCAACTCCCATTTGTGGTTACGTATAATCATAAATTCATTATTCAGGGGGTATATATTCAACATTGATCTTTTTGATTGAAAATTTTGAATAATATTCGAAATTTAGTTGAGTAAAAATTTCAATGAAGACTAATTCTAGAATTCAAATATTTTATTTTCATTCTACCATGTTATTTATTAATACCTTAGAAAATATATAATTATATGTAGACAGTTCTTTTATTGGTGATATAAACATTATGATCCCAATATAACATGGTTGAGTTTTGGATCTGCCAAGCACTTACTAGAAGGGCTATGTGAATATTCAATTTTTTCTTATTTTCATGATGTTTTACTGATAGATAATGTATCATCATTAATTTTTTTTTTGTATCCAATTACATTAGTCGAAGTATTTATGTAGTATAATAATATCATCCTATACCTTTAACTTGAATTCTTCCTTAGAAATAATACAGATGTCAATTTGTGGGAGTTTAAAAATCTATTAGGTTAATTATGTTGTCAACATAATGATTATAAGGATGTATATAAATTAATCAATATAAAAAACCATTTTAACTATATTATGTTGTTGATAACGATGATCATTTTTAACTATAATGATTAAGGCGAGGTTGTTTTCTCAAAAGTGATAAACCTACTCTCATCATTCAACACTAATCAATTGGGGCAATATATGATATTATTTTTGCCTATATAATTATAAAGGATAGAAGGCATCAAATATATCATTTAGAACAGATATACATATAAAATTAGTGAAATTATATCCATTAGATGAAATAATATATGAGGATGTAATAGGTGTTTATTAAATCAATGAAATTCAGTTTGGATATATCCATCCCATTAGTATATTGCACCATTTTTAATTAATTCTTTAAAAGGTAAATTTTCCTCTATTATGAGTAACGATATTCCCAATAAATGTGAGGAATATATGATGTTATCTCTAATCATATATATTTATTATAGGCCTAATTTCTTGTGTATCATTGGTTTTATTAGGGGTGGAAATAATTCCATGTAATATACTATAGGACTAAGAAATTTTCTAGAGGTCCCTAAACATGATATATTTAATGGGATCATATTTATTTTATTAAAAGATTGTTTTTAATACACTAAATCAATGTCCAAAAGGTTTTAGATAAACTAGATAGAATATATAAACTGGTAATCTATGAAAATCCACTGTTTTCCTATAGTGGAATACATATCTAATTTATAGGTCAATCGTATATACAATCAACATAGTTCAAACCAAAGGGAATTACCAAATCTAAATTAACTCCATTATGATTAAAAAAATGGTCACCAATTTTACTTTAAGAATAATTCAATTTTTTTATATCTATAACACTAGTATATAAACATGAGTTATTTAATAATAAAAATCACATCATTCAATAATTTTATGATCACAATAAGAAATTCAAATTTTAGAAAAATGATGGTTAATGTTTGTAAAGATGATATATACTCTTATAAACTCATTATTTTTATTCTCTATAACTACATTATGAGACCACATAATATATTAATCATCATGAACAAATAAATATTAATACATCTTATTTATTTCAATTTCAACAATATTATTAGTAGACAGAGATAATTTTTTTCACTTTGTATTTGTAACCATGGTTTTTAGCCTATAATACCATGTAATGGATGAATATCATGGTATATAATCATAATATTTTATATTAAAACACTATGAAGAGATCTTAGGGTAACTTGAGGAGGTAAATTTACCTTTTTTTATCTTTGATGTTTATTGTTGTACAAATTTTCATAGAAAACGGGCCTTATTTAGTGTTATGAATCCCTTTTCCAATCTCATCAACAATGGTAGAGAAAAATTTAGCTGGGGAATCTTCAATATATTAGTAATCAGTATAATTAATAGTTAATGGATAAATGTATTATGAACATAATTATTTCATTGTAATTTCATCATATTTATTAGGATGACACTCATTAAAAAATAAATTTATATTCTTTAGACTCTTCTTATATAATGTTAATGAATACTATAGTTGACAATACTTTCATTTTGTACTCACGATATTTCATTATTTCATTAATGTTTATTTAGTTTGTCATCAAATTATTTTTAAATCCAACATTTTGAATGATATACACTAACCAAAATTTAATGTCCTTGGAGAATATTGAAAGAATCTTCGCTTTATCCATAGAGAGTTATGATTCAAGGAGAATGTATTATCTTAAAATATAAAAAACTGTTCCTGTTGGTATATTTCTCTTTGGTTAGAATGATAAGTTGATTTATGATATTAAGATTTATTATTTCAATATTATTAATATAGAGGGGAAATATTATTTCCACATCTTTCAAAGGGCTGCCAAAAGTTACATATAATACATGTGTAGTTTCAAGTAGTGAAACCTATTCTATATATGATTAATTCCCATCTCTTTTATAGTATACTACATTAATTTATTAATATTCACAATATTAAAATGTAGAAATGTCTTTATAAGGCACTCTTTTTTATTCATTGGTAGGGTAATTTAAGAAATTATGATATAGAGAGGGTAATGTTGTATATATATTGTTCCATACCTCTCAATACTTAATTAAAGAAGTGTATTTATAAACAACAATAAATATTGAATATAATATAAGATAACTAAATTCAATTTAAATTTTATTAATTCCAATGGGGTTTTCAAATTTCTTGTCAAATTACTACAAGCTCTATGCTCGCTCTTGACTCTTGCACCACGACCATGCCTTAGGTGGTGATGGACACCAAATTGACCCCTCCCCCATTGGGGAGGGTATTCCTTTACATAGTGGATATACTTACCACTTTTATACTATTTTCTATCCAAGGTTATTTCCCACATTTCCATTTAATATCTCTTTACCCTAATGTTTGGGATCTCTATGATGTATTCCCTAAACATTAGATTTCAACCTAAGAGTTCACCAATGCTTTGGATCTCTTAAACCAATCCATGGTGGCTCAACTCCGTTTTTGGAATCCATCGGTAGACACCATTGACGGTGTTTTGTTTGGATCATGTGGGGATCTGCAGTGGGTGACTGTTGGACTTCACGATAAGTGGAATATCATTGTTTTTTATTCATCCTTGTATGATTTTATCACCTCATGGTCCTGTACTCTTAAATCTATAAAATTATTCTATTTCAACAAATTAATAAGGTCTGATTATTTCCACTACAAGTGGGATGCCTCAACAATGGCTTTGTGGGTAATAATTCTCTATATCACTCTTCCTTTACAAAAACCTTATATAATCCAAATGAGGTGGAATTTGTTTAGATGTATTGTGTGATTGCACTTCAGAACCATTTGGGTTTGTCATCAAATCTTCATACACATATGTATCAAATTTAATGTTTCAAAACCTTTGGTTGAGTGAGTTTTAATCTCATTTGGGTAGGAAATTCTTTGGAAATAACAAGTTTTGTTTGAGTGATGGATAGATTTATAAACCTCTTTCTTATTCATAGGGAACATGTTATCATCATGATAAAGTGTAAGAGGTTAACTACACTGGGTGTCATGGTAACATATCTAAGAGGAACTAGATGTATTCCACATTTAGTTGATAACATGGGTAGTGGGGAGGTCACCCACACCGATCCATTATATAACGTTTTGGTTACTTTAGTTGTAGATATATAGGTAGAAGATATCATTAATAGATTAAAATGTGATTTTACTTTCACTAGTTTGATATCTCAGATTCTAGATGATGACAGACCATCCCCTCCATTGACTTCTTTTGATGATGGGATTAGAGTTGGTAAGATGGATAGTGGGTAGTAGCTCACACCACTCTTCATGAATATAATCCCTCAAAGTACAAGGTCCCTTAGTCAGCAAGGCCCTCCTAGATCATTACAGATCCAAAATTGCTTCTTGTTTTTAGGTTGGGGAGAGAAGGAAAATGTGGATCCATAAGGGTGGTTTATTTTTATTCCAAAATGGATAAATAATTTGGTTTGATAAAGACCCTTGTAGAATTATGATATGAGTGACATAGAATTGGATATATGGAAAATTTAATACCATAAACAGGACCCTCACTTGGATCTAGCTATGAGCCTTGATCAAGAAAAGTAAATAAATGAAATATTATATATTGTAATTTTCTAGTTGTTAAGGGGAAGAAATCAAGAAACTATAAGAAAAATATTCCACCTTACAAAAAATGAGGTTACTAGATCTTCATTATAGAAAACTATTCGGGGGAAATTCATGGCCGACTAGGAAACAATGGGTCGATGATGATTTTTAGAATATTGGAATATCGGTTCAGAAATCTCCAAAATCTATTGTGTGGGTCGATAAGGATCGATTTGAAAAGAGCATGAATTTAGAAATCTTTAGGGGGTGTTTAGCTAATAGGTAATTCAACCAAGTTCTTAAGATGGATGAAAATATTATTTCAATAAAGGACACTAAAAAGGAGGCTTCTAATAGAGTAGTGGTTTAGGATCTATTATTTAATTCTAATAAAAAATGATAGAGTTAATTTTCAAGATCAATATCTCTAATGAGGATGCACACTGATTGTTTGAAAGACCACTGTATGTAACCATGAGTAAAGAAAAAATTTCATGGATCAAGAAAAAAATTTATATTTTGATACGTGGCTTAAATGAGGGGAAGACATTCTTCTAGGAACATGTATGAACATGCATGGGTAAATATGTCCTTCCAATCATAGGATCTCATCAATTACTATTAGAAATTTGATGTAACTTCTATCCAAGGAAAATTATATTTATTTATTTCTTACAACTATCTGAATTTTATCTGAAGTGATAAGGATTTATTCTTTGAGTTTTGATGTTGCTTTCGTTTCATGTACTTGGTTTCCCACTTTTCCATAAAAATGAATCCTTGAATAAAAATTCCAAATTTAGCATTATGTGCTAAATATTCATTCTTATATATGAAATATTTGAGGGTTCATGTATGAATGTTTTTTCCATGAACCATTTCAACCCAGTTTTTATGAATTTAGATATAATTGGTCTTGTCAAAAAGATATTATTGTTTTATAATAACCATTATAAATCTCTACTGGAGTTAGATTTTTTAAATGAGATGACTCTATATAATATAGAGGGTAATTTTTTACAATAATAAATCTATATGGAAACTGATTCAATTAAAAAAAATAAGGTTTAAAAAGTCTATGATATGTTTTACCATGGGTTTTTTAGTTTCATAAAGAATTTTAATGAATTTAATTTTTTTGGAATAATGGTGTGAAATATCATCGCATTATATTCCTAGAATAATGGACTATGATTCCATCCACAAAATTCTTCCATAGATTGGGGAATATAATGATTATTTTTCTTGAGATTTCTAATTATCAATAATATATTTATAGATATTTTCATTACTAATTCATTATGATTTGAATATTCTAGTACATTCTAATGAAAAGTATGTGGATATATTTTAGATCATTAATACTATAGATATATTGAATATGGGTGAGAATTGAGGATTCAAAGATAATAATATCCCTCATATTATACTAATTGAATTCTATTTCTCCAAGTACTAGAGGAAAACAGTATAGAGTATTTCATACTATTGGATTTGGGATGATTATAAATTATGTTTTCTTCTACCCAATATTATTCAATTAGAGTTTTAAAATTATTCTATATTTTAAATAACTTGAATATTAATATATATTTTTGTTAGTAAAATTATGTTGATAATGGTGAATTATATCTATTTGTCAGAAAAAGGATTTCATTTTAATGGTTGGTTTGGATATTCTAAGTTACTTTTTCATAATTTCTATGATACTTTTAAAAATATTTAAATTCTACAAGGGATATTCATTACCCTCATTTAAATTTCAGTTAATATTAAAAATTATTCCATATGTATATAGATTAGAGGGTGTTAAAAATAAAGGATATAAAGTGAATTAGGGTCTCAAAAATAATATTTAATCATACAATTATTACTAAATATATATTATTCATTTACTTTGACATTATGAAGTTATTAATGTCTTAAAAATACTTATTTGAAACCCCCTTTTTGTTATAGTTTGTTTATCAAAGAAAGTATCCGACACACATGAAATATGTTTCATTTATCTTCATAATTAAATTATGGATTCGTCTTCCATATTTTGGAATAAATATTTGAAGATTATAAATCATGGATTGTTTGACCTAGAATCCCATTGTTAGGTTATAATTCATAGCAGCTTTATTTAGTTTCTTAAAAAATAATAATTTAATTATCTTATCGTTCTATGGAATAAATGAATTCTCATATAACCGAGTCATTATAGAATTTTTATTCATTATTATTTAATTTTATAAATTATATCTCATTTGAATAATGTTTTTGATTTTTCAGATGGGTTTATGGTTTTTTCATTGTTGTTTTTAGCCCAAGAGTGGGAAAAAATGTACCTAATTGGTTTAGAGACTAATGTATTATCTTTTACTAGTTGTAGAGTGATATTAGAAAAATAAACATTTATATTCCTCATTACATTGGATATATTTTTATTCTGACACTTAATTTTCATGTTTTAAACATTGTTTACTTAATAGATATTAGGTAATTTCTATTAGTGAAGTTTTATCTCTTGAGAATCGGTTAGAACATTGAAACTATCAAAAGGAATCAAATAAAATCTAATTATATTATTTTTATAGTTAAAGTGTTCATAAATATTTCGTTAATGGTGTAAAATAGAATTTATAGTGTAATTTTTAATGAACAACCAATAATCTAGTGATTTATTAATCCACTAAGTGACTATATATTATAAATATATGTTCATCTAAAGTATATAAAATTCACAAGTATATCTTCTAAAATTATTAATTCGGATATATTAACAACCATCCAAATTGTAGGATAAAATAATTAACTTATATTATCTTGTTTCATGTTTTATTAAATGAAGAAAAAATATGGATTCTAAAATTCGGTGGTTGATAGGTCAATTCCACTCTATGAAGGAACGACTTCTACTAGAGTTTTACATATTTGATAAATTATTCAAATAGAATATAAATATGAAGTAATATATTAATGTATGTATATTCTTATTTTTATTATTCTTTTTATGTCTAACTTAAATAAATTTCATAACCTTGAGATTATTTCCAACCCAATTAAAAAACACTAGGTGATCTAAAAGAGTTAAAATTTACTAGATGGTAATATATAGTCTCTTGTACATTTTGTGTGTCTATTCAACATTTTTGGCTCATGTGATTTATTTCTAACAAGAAGTATCATCTTATGGTGATATAGTTTTTTAGAAATTATTTTTATTAAATATGATTCCCTAGATAAGCTCATAATATGTTCTGTTAGTGTTTCTCTAGTAGTTCTGTTATTTTTTTGTTTATCACTAATATAAATATCCTCATCACATTGGGGTGGATGATGGGTAGAGGATATAGAAATTCCTTTTACATTATAAATATAATAACTTAATGTTTTTATTGGTATATCATATAAAGATCAAAATTATGGGGATAGTCTTTCAATCCAAGGACATCTCCCTTTATCACATATCTTATTATGATTGAAATTGTATTTATATGCCTATTGTTTTAAATGTTGATTTATAGGATCATGTTTTTATACATTGATATTAAAAATAATGATAAGTACCACTAATATTATTCTAAAAGAATCCATGACTTCATCTAGATCTATAAAATTTGGACTTTTTCAACATTGCTATATCCAATGATTTACTAATGATAATAAACCTATGCATTGATATCTTCTATGGACCTTTTGAATTATAACACTTTTGAAAATATTTTTGAGATGAACTAGAAGATAATTTATAAAAAATATATCTAAATGATTTTATTTAATAAATACTATGTTTGATCCATTTAGAAGAGTTATATATTAAAAACACAGACCCCACTATCCTAATCTTGTGGTTACTTTATTACATTGTCACTAGATATATGTAATAACATCCCAAATATTTGAATATTTTAGTAGTATTTAAGAACCATATTCATAGTTTATTTCTTTATTGAAATATAAATATAAAATACCTAGAATAAAATAATTCGTACATACTTTTTATTATTCATAAAATCATTCTTCATATTTGTGGAAATGAAAACAATTAAAGGATGACATTAGATTTTCAATAATTGTTACATACAGTAGAATCTATCAAAAATCAATAAAACATGTTAAATATGGAAAGGTAAATAAATTAAAACACATTATATTTTATCGATAACTTGACCAAAAAATAAATCAATTGATAACATCAATGCATTAACAAAAAGGATAATAAATAATGAATAATAAAAGAAGAAATTATATACTATTGGCCTTTATGATATCCGATATGATGATATATATTCTATAAAGACCTTGCACCATGATACTTGAAAATTATGTGTAATGTCCCATTTAATATGGCCAAAAAAATTCTCATGAGATCTATTTAGTAATTGATAGTATCTATAATTATGATCCCCATCCATCACTTCAAATGCAATGCATTCCTCATATATTTAAGGATTGATTCAATTTATATACAATATGACTTATCAAAAATATATATAAATTGAGTAAATAAAGTAGTTTAATCATTTTTTCACCAATAAATAAAACAATTTTCAACAAAAATCACCTTATGTTGAAATGATATGTGATTTAGGAAATTTTCAAATCGTTCATATTCCAACCTGAATACCCTTGTATGCTAATAACCGAGCTGATACAAAAAAATCATGAAGGGATTTTTTTGATCCCCATAGTTTAAAGACTAGGACCATGAATCATCCAATATAATATATGGAATAATATTTCCCCAAAAATAGTGAAAAAATAAAGATACATATCGATATTCACAAAACCACTCAAGGAGACATTACAAGAATCCTACTGGGTATATAAAAAACATAAATAGAACATCATCAATATACTCAACAACTAGAAAGATAAATTTCAGGAATCCCAAAAGAATTAATAATTCATGAAAACTAATCATGAACATCTACCTCCACCCAGAGGTGGTTTCCATTTTCTCAGAATAGGTAGTAGAAAATATAAAAATTCCAGAAAAAAAAGGTAGTGTTTGAGAAATAAAGCCCAGTAGGGTCTCACCAAATGCTCCATAATAGGATTCCATAGTCAATATACAAAAAAAAAGATTAAAATATTAGTAAAATTGGTGTGTAATTGTAATATAATATTTAAATTAAAACATTATTTACATTTAAAATAATTAAAATCTTTTCGACCAATGTCCTAAGTAAGAAATTTAATGAAAACTGTTTATATAAATCACATCGCATGAGTAAAGAATTTTCATAACCAATGGATTATATATCAAAGGAATAACAACTAAAAAATAGTTATTTACCCTGCGGTATAATACTAACTAGACATATTATCCCCATAGTCTCAATTGAGTGTTCATTGAAATTTTTACACACATCCCTTAGGCTCTAGATGAATTGGAATCACCAACGTTCCATTAGGAATATAATCTGCCTAACTTGATTTTTGTTAGAATTATCTTTAGTAATTTAGTGCACGGGAATTACCATCTTAATTTTCTTGTCCTAAATAACCCATTAACAACCCATTACCACACATTCTCATTCAATAAATCTATTGAAAAATTGAAAATCAGTTCACCTCAAATAAATCATTATTCACAGTTCAATCGACCCATTTTCCTTTTTGAAATGAAAATTATCTTTCTAAAAAATATATGAGTTTTTAATAAATTAGTTATTTTTCAAAAAAACCTAATCATAGGATTTAATAAATTTAGTTTAAGAAACTTTCGAAAATTAATTTTTCACCAATTTTCATTATACACCCAAAATTCCAATATCATTGCAATTGAAGTTTTTCTCAAAATCTAAACCAAATAAATTACATTTCCAGTTTATATTTAATTGATTATACATAATTCAAATAAAATCAATTCAAATAAAATAAATAAAATAAAGTGTTTATTAAATGTGAAGTCTTAACTAAACCACCTACCTTTAATAATGGTATCAAAAACTCAACACCAACAGTGAGATTTGAAAACGATGAATGATAGAAATACATATCCATAAATCCTACCTATTTTCAAGATCCATGTCAACAATTTTTAGATCCATCAAATACATGATTATTTACCAAACCCTATAGAGGAAAGAAATAGAGGGCATGATAAAATAAACATGAGAAAAACACTTATAAGAGAGGCACCAAACAAGATATGTCACTCCTAGATAAGAATAGGAATGTATTTTGAGGAATGAAATTGGGTTCTTGTGTGCCTCAATGACCATGGAATTATAGTTACTATGAGTTAGTTTTGAGTGTGAGGTTAAAATGGGGTTCAAATATTATTTTTTTCAAAATATCTGAATTATAATGTCCTAGAAGAATGACTTCTAGGAAGGGAAACACAACCTGAAAAAACATGCACCCCTATACCTAGGTGTACGGTTTTTACTAGGTGAGAACATAGTTTATCAAACTGTTCACCAACCATGAAAATCCCTATAACCCAAGTTTTCACAGTTTTCACTAGATGGATGAATGGTTTCGGAAAACTACATTCCAAATATTAACATCCAAGAAACATCCATATATTTTCAAAAAACACATGATGAACCTCTATGTAAACCCCAACCAATGTATGATAAAAAATAGGATAAAGGAGTAACTAAAATAGTTATATAATGTCACAACCTTCACACTATAGAAACTTTATATCCCTAGAAATCATTTGAAGAAGAAGAAATATAAAAAATATGAGGCCACTACTATTTCATTAGTACCTATCACCCCTAAGTCTCATTAATTTTAGAACTATGATTCCATAGCACATAGTCTAAAGGAATCATCATTCCATAAATTATCTTTCTCTTAGAATCAACTATCCTGACTAGATGCTCATTCACAGATAAATAAGGCATAACATCAAGATCACTCCAAATCAAAACATAAGACACTACAAGAATACAGCCTCTAAACGGCAAAAAAAATTCATTTATTTTAAAAAAAAATTAATTTTTTTTAATTTTATTTGAGGATTAGCAGCGGATTTTTAAAAAACCACCGCAAAATGAAATGAAAAAAATAAAAAAACACGAGAAACCCCAAAATCACTAAAACGACCATAACTTTTGATCCGGACGTCCGTTGAAGCACCACGACCAGTCAAATCGAAGCTCATGAAGAGATATAGAGGCACATATAATCAAAACCGTGAGAGGGTCTAAGGTGGGGAAGATACTAGAGTTATAAGAAAGTTAAAAAAAGTTCTCCGACTTCAAACGGCCATAACTTTTGCTCCGGGTGTCCGTTTTGGCTCTACCACATATCAAATTAAAGCCAGCGAAGAGAGATACGCACCAAATTAACATAATCAATCTTCTGTCTTTTTTTCGACTCCAAAAGCCCCTCTAAAGGCCTCCAAAACCCTGTTTCCGTCACCGGTGTCCTGTCGAACTTGTCTTCACACAGACCTAACTTTCTATCCGCGTGTCAGTTCGACCTCCTCCACCTGCCAGATCATAGCACGTTCGATGAGCTTCAGTTTGACTGGTCGCGGCGCCCACATGAACTCCTAGATCATATGTTATGGCCTTTTTAGTGGGTATCAGGTTTGTTATGTTTTTCAATGCCTCGTTTCTAGCACCTGTTCCCCGTCAGATTTTTTTTAAATGGTCATAACTTCTGATCAGTCTGTCCATTCGGAATCTTTCACCTTTCAGGTCAAAGATCATTTCAGGATCGTTGATTTGACAGGTCGTGGATCTAAAACGGACTCTCGGATCATAAGTTATCTCCGTTAATGTGAGTCCAATGTTTTTGTCTCATTATGACCGTTTTGATAGGTTTCAACGGTAGCTCCATTTATTAGTGTTTATTTGGGTTTCCATGACTTGTTATCTTTATCAATGGTTTTTTATGGGTTATTATGATGATAATGTTGAATTATTAAGGAGTTTTCCAAATTTGTCACAAGTTTTCATGCGTTCTCATTCTTTCTAATTCCTCATTCTTCATATGCTTCTCCATCCTTTTTCATGCGTTTTCATGATTTTTCAACCCTTATCATGGCTTTTCATACTTTTCATGTTTTTCCATTATTATTTATTAGTTATTATTTATTATTTATAATATACTTTAATTTATTGATTATCAATTATTTGTAACTGGTTATTTTTTATTCATTATTTTTTATTTATTACTTATTATTTATATTTATTAATTATTTATGTTTATTTATTATTTATTATTAATTATTTATATATATTTATTAGTTATTATTTATAAGTTATTATTTACTATTTATTATTTATTATTTATATTTATTTAATATTTATATTTATTTATTATTGATTACTGATTATTGATTATTTATATTTATTTATTAGTTATTATTTATTATTTATTATTTATTAGTTATTATTTATTATTTATTATTTATTAATTAGTATTTATTATTTATTATTTATTATTTATTATTTATTATTTATTATTTATTATTTATTATTTATTATTTATATTTATTATTTATTATTTATTATTTATATTTATTATTTATATTTATTAATTATATTTATTTATCATTTATTATTTATTATTTATATTTATTTATTATTTAATATTTAATATTTAATATTTAATATTTATATTTATTTATTATTTATTATTTATTAGTTATTATTTATTAGTTATTATTTATTATTTATTATTTATTATTTATTATTTATTATTTATTATTTATTATTTATTATTTATATTTATTATTTATATTTATTATTTATTATTTATTATTTATATTTATTTATTATTTATATTTATTTGTTATTTATTATTTATATTTATTTATTATTTATATTTATTTATTATTTATATTTATTTATTATTTATATTTATTTATTATTTATATTTATTTATTATTTTTATTTATTTAGTATTTATTATTTATTATTTATAATTATTTATTATTTATTATTTATTATTTATTATTTATTTATAATTTTTTATTATTTATTTTTTATTTATTATTAATTATTAATTATTTATTATTTATTATTTAATATTTAATATGTATTATTTATTATTTATATTTATTTATTATTTATTAGTTATATTTATTTTTTTTATATTTATTTATTATTTATTATTTATTATTTATATGTATTTATTAGTTATTATTTATATTTATTTATTATTTATTATTTATTATTTATATTTATTTATTATTTATTATTTATTATTTATAATTATTTATTATTTATTATTTATTATTTATCATTTATATTTATTTATTATTTATATTTATTATTTATTATTTATTATTTATTATTTATTAGTTATTATTTATTAGTTATTATTTATTATTTATTATTTATTATTTATTATTTATTATTTATTATTTATTATTTATATTTATTTATTATTTATATTTATTTATTATTTATTATTTATTATTTATATTTATTTATTAGTTATTATTTATATTTATTTATTATTTATTATTTAATATTTAATATTTAATATTTATTATTTATTATTTATTATTTATTATTTATTATTAATTATTTATTATTTATTATTCCTTATTTATTATTCCTTATTTATTATTTATTATTTATTATTCATATTTAATTATTATTATTTATTTATATTTATTTATTATTTATTATTTATAATTTATAATTTATAATTTATAATTTATAATTTATAATTTATTATTTATTATTTATTACTTATATTTTCTTATTATATATTATTTATATTTATTTCTTATTTCTTATTTATATTTATTTATTATTTATTATTTATATCTATTATTTCTTATCTCTTATTTCTTATTTATATCTATTATGTATTTATTATTTATTATTTATTATTTATTATTTATTATTTATTATTTATTATTTATTATTTATCTTTATTAATTATTTATTATTTATTATTCCTTATTTATTATTTATTATTTATTAGTTGTTATTTATTATTTATTATTTATTATTTATATTTAATTATTTGTTATTTATATTTATTTATTATTTATTATTTATTATTTATTATTGATTATTTATTATTATTGAGCTTGTATCTATTATTTATGTATTATTTGTTTTTTCAATTAATATATATAAGTATATTAAATTCTGTTTATTAACCACATGACGAGTTTGCTGGAGTGGTAATGTCTTTGGATAATATCTAAAATAAATAAATAAATAAATAAATAAATATGAAAAATAAATAAATAAATAAATATGAAAAATAAATAAATAAATAAATAAATAAAATAAATAAATAAATAAATAAATAAATATGAAATATAAATAAATAAATAAATATGAAATAAATAAATAAATAAACACAAAATAAATAATTAAATAAATACGAAATAAATAAATAAATAAATACAAAAAATAAAAATAAAAATAAATAAATAAATAAATACATAAATAAAATTAAAAATTAAAAAAATTAAAAATAAATACAAAAAAATTAAAAAAAATAAAAAATTAAAAAAACCGCCGCTAAATCATTTACCGGCGGTTTAAACCACCGCTAAAAAACCACCGTGAAACGTTCTGCGACGGTTTTGAAAACAGCCGCGAATAGTTTCCCGACGCACGATTTCGCGGCGGTTTTTCAAAACCGCCGCCAATCGATTTAGTGGTGGTTTAAACCGCCGTGAAACGAAAAAAAACCGCCGCTAAATGCCTTTTTTGCCGTAGTGAGACAAATCAAAAAGATATTATCATTTCAATGATACCTAACGATATTTATGTATCAATATCAACTGTGGTGGAAGTACTAATTAGTAAGACACTATTCCAGCTTCTTAATAACCTAAAAAGTTACCACAAAATTTGTATTATGTTTCCCTTACCTATGAATCCGTTCATTACCAAAACAAGGTGAAACATTCATAAACACCTGGTCACAAATTGAAAACATCAATGGTTTGTGATTAGGATCACCATATGATTTATATTTTAAATGTTTTATTAACATCCACTGTTAAATTAACTAAACATTTTTGTCATATATTGGACCATCTTTGGTCTAACCAAATAAATTTCTTCGATGTCCATGAAAATTGATATTTATATGGATGTCTATACATGGCCACAAATGGATCCATTATTATTGCAGATTGTTATATATTGTTATAAAAATACTCAACCAATCCAAAATCCTCCTTCTAAGCTCCACCAAAATCAAAGATGTAAGAATTAATAATATCCTTAAAAATATGTATATCACTTGCTATATGGATTTCCATATATGGAATTTATTCCATACTCAAATAAACCTAAGATCATAGTCCCTTTTTAAGGCCTCTCCAAAAGATATAGGTAAAATGGGGATCCCATTAAGAGACAATAATAGATAGAACTCCAATAAAATTAACAATATATTTCATATAGAGATTTACCAACTCAACAACATTGGTAGTTTCATGATTGGGTATAAAGTGAGTCAATTTGATTAGCATATTGATCACAATAGATATCTCATTTTTCATTCACTAGGTATAAGGAACACCAGAAAAAGTCCATTGAGATCTCATCCCAAATAAATGTTGGCATTGGATGCACCTAAAGAAAACCCAAAATTATCTGCTTTTTGGCCTTATAGCTATTTTCAAATATAGTATTGAAAAAAATCAATGATATAATGTCTCATACCAAGCCCTACGAATCATTGTAGAATGTTACAGAAATTTTGGTGGTTACTGGTGACACAGATCACTATGAATTATGTAAATATCCCATCATAACATTCCTCATAAATAAATTTACAAAAAAATTATTTTTAAAACATTAAACACCCTTCATATAGAATGAAAAAAATATAATTAGTATCCCCACCATTTATAGAGTATCTAAGTTCCCAAAATTCATCATCACGTTGTTGTTCCTAAAGAAACATCTTGATAAGAGTTTAGGTCATCTGAAAACTGACCAAGATAACAACGGTCCATACTATATGAAATCCAATATGAAACTATGAAAAAATATCACTCTGTTTGGATCTTCCAATGATTATTTCTTAGAATGTGTTGGAATTTTCCTAGTTAATACACAATCAATTACATTACCTTTTCTTGGGGTACTGTTGATTCAAAAATAAAACTACTACAGGTACTCCACCAAACACCTCTGAAGAGATTAAATTTTTTTCATACAAGATAAACCTCAAGATATTATAGTCAATGAACATAGTAAAATTTTCTCCAAAAAGGTAATTCCAATAGCTCTTAAGTTCATGCATCACAAATGAAAGTTCAAGGTAATATGTCAGATAATTATTCTCATGTTTCCTAAGATTCCAAGATCCATAGGTAATGATGTGATCAACCTACATTATAAAAAATCTCTAACCCAAACATAGTGTGCCATAGTGGCCTCACATTCTTTCTTTGCTACTGGAAAAGTCGACATAACTATGAAAATAAAAATAAATTTCAGTATAAGAATATAAATTTAAAATTTCACATGTTAAATAAACCATAATAACTTTCAAGTTATAGTGTTCATCAGAGAACATATCTTTGAGAAATCTATTAAAAACCATTGATAATACCCTGAGAAACCCAATAATCTCTGAGTCACTAAAAATTTTTATGTTTGTTCTCATTCCATAATAACATTCACCTTCTAAGTATCAACTAATTTTCAATGTTATGAGAACACGTGTACCAAAAACCTCACATCTTTAATCCAAAAATCACATTTCTAATTATTTTCATAATGTTAGTGATTTCTCAAAAATTATCGAACCATATAAAACAAAACCCATGATATTCTATATACGTGAAGTAAAACTAGATGTCATCCCTAAATACCACCATGATCACGTCAATATTCTTATAGAAAACACTTTTTATCAAATCCATAATGACTCAATGGGAATTGGATAGACTAAATGGCATGAAATGGTACTCACAAATGAAATTCCTGATATGAAAGGTGGATTTATGAATGTAAGATTCATTTATTCACAATTGCTGATATCGAAATCATAGATCAATCATTGAGAACAATTTCACCCCTTTCAACTTGTCAAATATATCATCAATCCATGTCAACAGAAACCTCTTTTTTATTGTAACTCATTTGAGTTTTGGGTAATCAACCCAGAGGTGAGGTGTTCCATCTGATTTCTTATCAAATAGAACAAGAGCTGCCCAGGGTGATACAGTCAGTCAAATAAATAATTTCTCGGTTAGGTCATATAGCAATGTGTTCAACTCTTTTTTTATAAATTGGTGTCATGTGGTAAGAAGTAGTAGACTTTGGTTGAGTAACATGTACTTTATTACCAGTGTACAACTAGTGAAGTCAGAAGTAAAAAAATTGGGAAAAATCCATTGTAATTGTAGAGAGATCTTCTCTCAATGTTTCTCACTCCAGATCAATAGAAAACACTTATATTATTTTCCAAATCATTGGATAAGGAGGATCATCTATACCCGACAATAAGTCAGTTTCTCCCTAAAAGGAATATCACTCCCAATTGGGAATAGTAAAGGAGACCTATCAAATATAAAAATCAATTCATTCATTATTGCAATGATCCAATCCATCTCAAAAATGTCCTCAAGAGGTTTTAGGTCAATAACTTGAAAATAAAAAGTAAGATCAATTTTTGTTAAATAGAACACACAAGTAGGAAAACAAAGACCTTGATCTCTCCTTGTTATAATGTGTTTAGTAATATCCTAAAAATAAGATAAAATCACCATAGGTTGATTTTGTATGTTTGTAATATAGGTCAATATAAATGAGTGGGATGCACCAATATGAAATAAATCATTCACCAAAGATGAATCCATATTAATGGTACCTCTCATAGTCATTAGATCATTAACATAATCCTATGGAAACTCTTCCACTACATGTAGAATCTTTATTTTTGAAGCCTGTGGCTGTAAATATTTGATTATTAAGCATTTCATTGCACCATATTAACTTTTGTTACTGACGATAGAATGATACTATGTGGAGGAAATAAGATATAAAGCAAACTTCTACATGTGAATTTATAATCCATAGGAACAATATATCTTGGGTACCTCAATAAATTTTTTTTTCAATTACCAAGGTTTTCAACATTAGAATAATGTGTAAGGGCCAATTACAAGAATTTAAGGAGGCCTATAAGAACAATTCTATCTAGATCCACCATAAGACTCATCATTCTTTCTTTTCCATTTGTGGGAACTCACTGAATTTCTACTCGGAGAAAATGCAACTCTGGTTATCCCAGATTTACAAACTAAATAATGTTTGACCATTAATCCCCAATACATAAACACACTATATAAGAATTGATTAAAAAACAAACCAAGATAATGAATACCATATCAAATTCCCATATCGATCCATTGAGTCTTCAACTTCTCATTCAAAACTATCTTTGTTTCATGGTGTAGAGGCTTGAAAAATTGGTTCGCATACTCAGTCATGGTCTTGTCATCCTACTCAAGTTTGAAAAACTCTATATCCATTCCCATCACCATAGAATCTAGATTGAACTAGTTAGTGAAAATAACATTAATTTACTTCCACTTCAAACCCTCATTATTATTTTATGTCACCATCGAGTTCCAAATTATCCTCATATACCACTCCATATTAAAGGTGTCACATATCACCATGATTAGATCATGGATTTCTATAAACTAAAAAATTTCATTATCTTACTCAACTAATCCAAAACTTTTTAAGGATCATTATAACATTATAAAATCGATGTAATCTGGTGAATCAATTCCTGATCATGTCTTTAGAATTATTCCCTTTGAGGATCCATTACTTTATCTAGAATGGAAATAGGTTCAGGTTCCTATCCTAGAGAATAGTTTCATGCATAATAACCTCAACTGTATTATATTACATAGGATTATTTACTCACTGTCATTCACCATTAGCTTCCTCCCTTGGCTTATTAACATTTTTTCTTAGAGTTATGATGCTATAAAACATCATCAACAAACATAAATTTCATCAGAAGAGAACTCATATCAACACTTCAATAAGAGAAAAATTGAAATTAATCCCATCATGAAAAAATAAAATGATTTAGATTCTACACATCCAAATATAATGTAGCGAAAATAATAGAATGAATCCTCAATATTACTTTGCCAAACCAATAATTGCAACATAAGGTGAATTAGGATGACAATTGTTCATTCAATAAATTGGAAATAACTCTTATGTCCTGATAAGTTTTCAAATTACATTCTGACATCAAGGAGTTATGCATAACCTAAACCGCTAATAAATTTTTTTTACGAACCATCCAAAATACCCATGAACACTGATAACTAATTTGATCCCAAAATTTCCCAAGGTGTGTTCTTATTCTCCAAGGGTTTTACACTATCAATTATCACCATATAAGATAAAAAAGGGAAGGAATGTTATAAAAATAGTGGAATATACTGATACATATTAGAGTGCTCAAAACTTCTCAAGGAGGCAGTAACAGAAACAAAATATGTAAATCAGATTCCAACTAGTAACTCATCAAAATTCATTAAAATTTAAATGATAAAACTTATACACCCTAAAGCAATCAACACTCTAATACAATTAATCATGAGAAACCACATAAAACTAGAGCCAAAATACCATTTTAAAAATCCCGATTATGGAAATATACATACTCTCGAAAGAAAAGGTTGGGTGTGCGATATAAATCATATATGGGTCTCACCAAGTTCTAGAAAATATGATTCTATAGTAAATTAACCATATAATTATTTAAACTTATATAATATAAGGAATTCAATTAAAATAATTTTTGTAAAAGGAAAAAATGTCTTACATTTTAAATTATTGAAAAAAATTAATTTATTAATTTACGTTATCAATTTCTATAAAATAGTTTATATAAATTACTAGGCATGAGTAAATAATTTTCACAATAAATGGAATATTTGTAAAAGTAATCAATACAAGAAATATTGATCTATACCATGTGGTATGAGATTTCATGGGCATAAGATCCTCAAACTCGCATATTAATGATCATAGAACTATGTACACAAGCACCAAAAGCACTGGCCAAATAGGACTCATCACTATTATATTAAGAATATAATATTATTAAATAGTTTTTTATAAATATCATCCTGAATCCATTTTTATCGAGTTACCTTCCTAGAATTCTAGTCCAGAATAACCCACTAACTAGCCAGGATTTCATGTTCTTAATCTATCAATCAATTGATAATGGAAAATCATTTCATTTCAAATAATTCATCATTCAAAGTTTAATTGCCGAATTTTCCTTTTCAAAATTAAAATTCAATTTCAAAACTGAAACAAATATTTTTTTATAAAATTCATACATTTTCTAAAACAAACCAATTATTGGGTTTCATTAATTTAGTTTAAGACATTTTCTAAAATCTATTAAAAAAAAACTCAAAATTTCCCTCATCTTCTAAAATACACCACAAATTCCAATTTCATTGGAATTGATATTTTTCTCACAATAAATAGCCAAAAAATTAAATTATAATTCACATTTAATGGTGTTGTCATAATTAAAATGAAAAAAATAAATTCAAATCAAGAAGATAAAGGTTTTATAAAATAGTATGTCTCAATGTAACAACATGACTTTAATCAGGGTATCAAAACTCCACAACAAGAATGGGAATTTCCAATGAAAAATGATTAATACTAATATACATAAATGAAACCTATATTCAAGTACCAAATAAAAAATGTTTAGATATATATAACTCATGATAATGTAAAAAAACTTATGGAGGAATGAAGGGGAGATATGGAGAGATAGAACGATTAAAGAACACATTACATTGAGGGATAGAACATGATTATTCATGCGTATATCCACCTGAGGAATGGGTATGGAGGAGTCAAAATGGTTCCTCCAAAACTTCCAAGATTAAATATTAAAAGGTATCATGAGTTAAGGTCAAGTAGAATGTTAAATGGGGGATTGGGTAATTTTTTTTAAAAAAAATCGAAATTCAAAATTCCCACACACGCAGTTTGGTGAGCATGGCCACATTGTTTAAAAAACTGTGCACCCAAGCCATGAATCATTTTACTGGGGTGCATAGTTTCTACCTAGTGGGTAGATGGTCTATTAAACTGTGTGACAACAGTGAAAAACACCACTTCCCAGGGTTTCACTATATGCAGGGTTGGCGTATAATTTGTAAATATGTGCACCTAGCTGTGCACCCCTCTAATGGTGTGAATGGTTTATACTTGGTGAGTGCACCGTTTTTCAAACCATGAACTAACAATGAGAACCCCCAATTCACAAGGGTCACATAGTTTGGGCAATCCATCCGCCAACCGTGCATATCCCAGAAAGGTTCATATATATTTAATTGATTTCCCGAAGCACTCCTAAACAAATCCCAACCAAGGTATGATAAAAAAGTGGGAGTAGAAGTGCCAAAATATATTAACAAGACGAAATAATATCCATGATAAATAAAATTTATACTAATGATAATTGCAATTTCCAAAGAGAAAAAGATAATGAATTCTTCATGGGAAAGATAATATTCAAAAATAAATCATGATATGAGAGATTTTCATCAGAAAAGTGAAGTTTATTGTAGAATAAATTCTATTATATAATAGGTAAAAATGGAATTAAAATAATTAAAATATATTTTCATAAATATTTTCCAATTAAAAATCATCTAAAACTATTATAATATGCTAAAGGGTAAAAAATGACTATGTAGGTGAGAATATTCTTTAACGTCATATACATTAATAAATTATTTGGAATTTTTATAATGGGTTTTTAAAATTACCGCTATCATAAAAAAATAGATATATTCCTTTTATAGCATGTAAAAAATTCAAGATGACATAAAATTTAGTTAATGAATCACTTGAGTAAATAACATTAACTTTTGTAAAACAATTTTGAAAAATATGGATATGGTAGAATAATATTCCCAACTAAAAAGAATAATAATAAAAAAAATTATTTTAATTATTAATCTTGATAGAGTAACATGCATTGAATCAATAATCATCATGAAAGAATTTTTATTCAAGTTAAATACCTCAAATGGTAAAAATATACTCGTCAATAAAATAAATATCTGCATAATATCAAATATTTCTCAATAGAGTAGAAAATGAGATGAAATCCTTTACCTCACATTTCCTTTGAGATGAACATTATTTTAACTTATTTATAGTTAATTTATATTTATTATAATTACATAATAAAAAACATATTAAATCTTTTAATATATTATATGATCCATTTATAAAATATTATTACCCACATTTTAAAAATATTTTATTATAATCATTATGTTGGGTGTTAATATCTTTATTTTCCAAGTACATTTGGATACTATAGTTCTAGTCTGTGCACTTTTATTATGTTTTAATGTCCATAGAATATTATTAATGGTATAAATAATATATATATATATTCAATACATATATATATTTAGATTTATGCCTAAAATGCTGACATAGAAAATTCATTACACTATTCAAGGAGATGGTAGGTTATACAAAAGCATAATCTCTATATTCACTTTTCAAGAAACAAAGTAATGGTGAATAATAATTAATATTTAAAAAAATTATAATTATATAATATATTTCAGATATATTCATTAAATCCTTACTTATTACCATCCATGTAAAGTGTAAATGAAAAATGGAACACATTGCATCGTAGTGGCAGTAGTCCATAGGTATGCATGAGGGGTTTTAACATTTTCTAAAAGATTTTATGTTATGAAGTAATATATAAATATGTAGTAAAGGAACCAGCTTTATTTCTTAAATATCATATATATTCATTACATCTATACTTATAATCATCCATGTAAATTGGTGATAAAAAAAATTACACCATAGCTTGGAGATTGTAAGTCATACGTAGACCAGAGCAATAATTTCACTTTTCATATGATGGAAAGAAGAAGTAATATAGTCTTAATATAATTATAATAACTTATTATTATATTTATGAATCTATAGTTATTATTATAATATGGTTATAATACAATAATATTGATTATAAGTCTAAATAAACATGAAAGTGTTTTTAAAGTTGATTTTCAATTCTTTAGTACAATTTCTTTGGATATGTTATTAATAGACCAATTTATGGTCCTTTGTTATGAAAAAACACTAGAACTTGGATACTGATGTTTATAAAATGAATTTACTAGGTTTATATAGCTATATAAATCAATGTAATATAAAACATATAAAGCCGATGTTGCCTTTTAAAATTAATGAAGTGGTGTTCTTTTAATATATTAATATATTAAATTAATATAAATTATTTTTCATAAATAAATATACAAAAACTGATATAATTAAAAAATTATATGATAATTATCTAAAACAATCTCATACAAAATAATATATATATTTATTGGGTATTTTGAACCCTTATCATTTAGTTTTAACACCATATTGTAATTTTTGACAATTACCAAAATAATATTGTTTCTACACATTAAGGGTTAACAATTATAATATCAAATGAAAAAGACACATAAAAGGACCATAGTTGATTGTCAAATCCATAACCAATTAATATTTATGAATTTTAGAGTTTTATGGATTCAAAATCATTTAATAAATTATTGTTTATTATTAAATGTCAATAATTTAATTTTAACACCATTCATTTAATTTGAAATTATATACATACATACAAAGAGTGAATTAAAACATAATAATTTAAAACAGTACTAAAATGATATATATATCTAAAAAATTCATGGAGTAAAATATCTATTTAAAATGTTTTTAGGTCTTCGTAATTTTATAAGAATTTATTTTATTTTTAAATTAATTAAATAAATGTTCTGTTGGTATTGCACACACATTTAAGGTAATTATTTCAAAAATAAAAAATAGAAATAAATTATTATTATAAAATTAATAAATTATATAAAAAATTTATATTATTAATTAAAAACAAGTTGTTTTTTTGATCAGAAATTATTATAGGTCTTTAACGATGAAAAGTGTCATTTTTTCTTTATCTCTCACTTAAATATTACAAGGTCATTATCATTCCCATATAGAAAAGGGGAATGTATTTGACTTTTGAATTTTTATGCATGATATTTAGTCATTTAATGGAATTATTTAAATTTTTGTTATCATTATTTAATCTTTAGCATTTCTCTTTTAACAAAAAATACCCAAATCACCCTTACCGATGTGGTATAAATTTAGTAAGATTACTATTAATAATGAAAAACAAAAAAGGGAAATATTTATGAAAATTTTACCACATGATTTAAAATATGGTATCTAGTTTTCAATATTTAGTTTTTAAAAGTTTTATAGATTAATTTATCATAAAATACCAAAAAATAATTATATACAATTTTTCCACACAATTTATTTTTAACTATAAAAATGTTTTTATAACAAATTCAAGTATAAAATAAATTCAAATTACCATAATTGGATTATTATAAATATAATTTAAATAATTATTCATTCGAATATTGTTAAAAAATAATCTTTATACATTCATGAAATAAAAATACAGTTTCCAATAAAATGCAGTGTTTTACACTATTCACAAGAAAATTAATATTTTTTAAGAAACCAAAAAATTCACCCTAAGTTAATTTTTAAATGGGTTTTTTAATAAAGAAATTATGTTTATAAAATAAATTTTATATTAATTCCAAAAATTAATTATATCATTTTCCTACAAATGCAATAAAAATCATTTTAGATGAAAACATATTTCTAAAGCAAAAAAAAACAAATTTCTGAAAATTGAGTACTATTTTATAATAATTCATCAAGAAATTTTTATTGACTATTTACTTTATATATATTTCATAATTTCATCAATAGTATTTGTAGACGATTATTTAACATATATTTTATAATGGTTATATTTAAATAATACTGTTTTTGGTTTGTTTTGGCTTGGTGTTGCGTGTTATATACTCTATAGAACATAGTGTTCCTTTAAAGTTATAGGGTGTTACATTCTCTACCATTTAGAAAATTTAAACCAAAAAAATTATTCTTTTGATTTATAATCCAATGTTTAAAATTAGAAAATTCCTCTATGGAAAACCCATATACTTTTTTAACAAAACATACTATAAAAAATAGGGAAAACGAAATATAATGGTAATCAAAAAATTAGGTTTCTAAATACAATAATAATAGTGTGCAATGGAAAAATGGACATAAAAAGAATAATAATTCCCAAGGGGTAATAGTGAGTGATATAGAGCATGGTTATAAATAATTAAATAAAAAGAAATAAATACTTGATGGTTAAAAAGACCATTAATTATTAATAAGTGATTATAAAGGGGTAACATTATGATTTTTATATCATTTTCATAGAGTTTAAGAATCAAATTACAATATAAAATAAGAAAATAATTATATATATTAAATTCACAAGTATAATTATATCCATTAAGAAATTTCTACTATAATATCATCTGTTCTAAAAATGATGAGTATTTGGAATGATTTTTTTATTCATGAAGTACTAAAATTATCTTTTAGAGGATCATAAGATCTATTAAGGAATGAGAATTCATTATTTACATAAATTTTTTGAACAAATAAAAAAAATTATCACAATTTATGTTTTAATTCAATACATAATAACCTACACATTTAGACTTTATCAAGTTCATAAAAAGTTAACCTTAATTCTAATTTGAAATATTTCTAACAAGAACTAAAAAATTTGAAATATTTTATCAAACATTTATCCCTATGTAAGACAACAGAGCCCATAATTTCATATTCTAAACATGTTAATATCAAAATTACTTATCCTTTTAAAACATTCTAATAACCTGAATCATAATAAAACCTCAATTAAAACATAATTTCATCAAAAATATTAATTTATCATAAATTATAATATATATTCCAAAAAACAAAAAATTTAGTAATCTCCATCATAAATTATAGTGTTAGAAAATAAATTTATATTTTCATGTTTACAAATTAAATCCCATTTACATCATTAATTTCAATATAATTTTTATCCCAATTAAATTTTTTTTGAACATCAATAAAATATTAAGGGTTTTATTTCCTTTCTTCATATATTCTACAAAAATAACAGAATAACAATAAATAAATATTTTTCATAGTAGATTACTCAAGAGGGAGGAGGGTGAATTGAGTATCTATAAAAATATCTATTTAAAAATTATTCTTTAAAATGTTCCCTAAAATATTTTAATATATCCCTATTAATCCATGTATTATGGTTATGAAGGTTTGACTGTTTCAATAACTTCTCAGAAGATTGATTAATTATTAGTAATCTTAATATAAGTTATTAACATCAAATTTGAAGCTATTCTAATAAGTAAAACCTGTTATAAATTCGTTCCATGATTAACTATCAAAGTAAATTTTGTGATTTTTGAATGATATAGTAAAACAAAGAAAAATAAATTAAACAAAACAATATATATAAAATAAGTGGTTCGGTCCCAAGCCGAGACCTAATCCACTCCACTTGGTGATCACCTCCCACTAAGCAGTTTATATAAATAAACTTCGTGCACACCCTGGATCGCAGTTAAAAGCAGTACACAAGATTGTCTATGTCACACGACCTCTTCCATATTTCTTCGTGGATATTAACAAAAAGGACACAGAAGGACCTCTTCCACACTTATCTATGGTAATACAAAAGGGTAAAAATAGTAATGAGAAGGGATATCTTGTATCCTACAATTTAATGCCGGAGATAGTGTGTGTTTTTATGAATACACACACACACACACTGCTTGAAAGATAAAAATAATACACAAGAGATAAAAAATGATGAGATATGGCTAGAAGTGCTCTGATTGATAGTCAACGTAGCTCTGGACTTCTAGGATGAAGTAGATTAAGAAATAGATTCCTCTTGCAGAAAACTATGTATTGTTAGTTAGCTAGATCAGGATCTTGTTCTTTTTGAAGTTGATAGTGTCGAAATATTCTCGACTCTAGGATTGGAGTATGCTTCGTGTGTTCTTCAGCAGTGTCGGGTTTCATGTATTAGATCTTATTTCATGAATGCTCGTGCTTCCTCGTTATCGCACACACACTTGTTTCTTTTTTGATAATATTTGTAGACATTACTTCTGGACACACTATTCTTTTTATTCAATAAATGCATGGGTTGGAGCCGAAAAGATGCATGTATTCTGCACCTCATACCTCATACTGTCAGGTGACATCTCTACAAAGGAACATTAATTATGTTAGTGCATTTAAAAAAATCTAATAAGACTGTTAAAAATAAAATTGAAAAAGAAAAAATAGATTATGAAATGGTGTCACAATCTGCCTAGAAATGTTGTCTCTATGAAATGATGTCTCCCTGAAACAGTTTATCCTTATTTTCCTTTGAGCGGTCAGACAGTTATGATGGAATAGTTGTATAGAGATCAAGAACCAGTATCCCATATGTTGTGTTTGATCATGAAGGATGATTATTGTGTCTGGATGGTTACGGTGTTGGATGGTCATGATGTATAGATGGTCACGGTGTCTGGATGGTCATAGTGTCTGGATGGTCATGGTGTATAGATGGTCATGATGTCTGGATGGTCACAGATTCTGGGTCACTATATCTGGTCATGGTGTCTGGGTCATGGTGTCAAGGTCCTTTTCCAGAAAAATATCACCAGTGGAAGACTCATGACTTGTCAGACTTAGCCAAATATTTGTATACAGTCTTAAACAATGATATTAATAGAATTGATTAGACATAATCATTTATCAAAGAAATCCATTATTACACAAACTCAAAATAGTTTACAATCAATAAACATAGAACTTAAGATCATGGATAGGTTTATATAGTGCATAATGAAACTAATCATATGTACACATGATTTTAGATATATTAAACAATATTAGAAATATTTGTAGAATGTATAGGATTTGTGTTCATTAAAACATGATTAACACATGAGGAGTCTGACAATATCACCCATTTTGATGATAAAAAATCATTTGGGCGAGAGATTAATTATTAGGTAATGTGTCTCTTTTTAAATGTGCATATTGAATGTACATTTATAACCCTTTTGGGATTATAAAAAAGATTAAAAAATTAAATTAAATAATACATAAGTGGAGTTCCGAATGAATTAGATAAAAAGTGTAATTATAAATAGTAAGTAACAAGAATACATAAATCATCCCTATAAAAATATATTAGACACTATTCTTCAGCTCTGGCTTGTCTTCTCCTTCCCTTCGAAAGCAACATCAGAAGTAGAAGCCATAAAATCAGAGGTGGAAGTGGAAGAAGGGAGTGAACTAGTGGATAGATAAGGTAAAGGGAGTCCTTCAAAAATTGATGGGGCCAAGGTAGGTGAGGTGGAAGACCAAGGAAGATTTTGATCAATGATAACAAGCCTGATCTAACTCAGAGCCTGAGTGATAGACATAGATGTTGAGGCAAGGGCAGTGGAAGAGAAATTAGGAATACCAGATCTTAGGGGTGTAGCTGCAAGAGCGGCAATATGAGTACTATGGACATGAATATAAGGCCTCAAAAGAATGATGAATTCAACAATGATCTCACCACTAAACTACATGGATTATTCAAAGTCATCGTTTTTCTCCATAAACCTATCTAACAAAGGATTGAAATCTTTTAGATTTAGGACTTGAGTTTTGAAAGCATGAGTGACAGGAGGAATTCTAGGATTCTATACAAGGTACGCGAAATGGTTGGTCATGTCATTCTTAGTGAAGATCTGATTGAATTATAAATCCAACTTCGTAGAAATTTCTTGCTGAGTATCATTGGAAATCTTGTAATGAATTATCAACAAATCAAGAACCATGACACTATTCTTGACAAATTCAGATAGAGATTCTTTTTCAAAACCATTGATCACATCATGCAGTTCTTCTTTGATAACATTTATAAACCGACTATTATCTAAAGAGGGTTGAGATGATTTTATAGAATTGCAAGAAGTAGTAACAATTGAAGTAAGTTATTTCAGTTGATGAAAAACATTTTGGAGACATCCCTTATACTCATCATCCATCTAGTGAAGACCAATAACAATTTCACGCATCTCTTGAACAACACGATTGTATTTTTCTGCTACCTTGTCATCTAAAGAAATGAGATAAGGTTGAATTACGGAGCCTAGTTCCTGTGGAATCTGAATAAAAACATCCTCAATAGGATAATAAACATGTTATGGTATTGATTTCATCACTCTCTACATATATTCAACCATATTTCTGACAGTCTTTACATCATCACTAATCTTTTTGTTCTCAACTCTGACTTCATGAATCTCATGAAGATTCATGGGCTGAATCTTCCATATGATATTTTCCAATAATAGGGAATCATCTATTTTAATCAAATTGGTTACATGATACTATTGGGTATTCATGAGTTTTTTCAACTCTATCCAATAGGGTATATCCAAATGGTTTCATAACATCTTTATTCACCATGTTTTGATGTTCTTGTGAAGGTTCTGGGATAGAAGCTAAGAATGGATGAAGATATTTTGTAGATATAGCTTCAGGTGCTAATGCTAGTTTCAATTGAAACATAGTAGACAAATTAATACCTTTTACTGAGACTTGCTGGGAATCATTCACATAAAAATAACTAGGGAATTTATACCTTGTATCCACTGATCCTGGATCAATGAGATTAGGTACTTCAACAGGTTCCAGATTTTGGTGCTTCTCCCCCTCAACAGGTGTATCTTTATTAGGACTGAGAGATTTAGATACCTGATCTATTTCCACGATTCCATCCCTTATATCCCCACACATTTCATTTCTATCCAACTAAATGGCTTTCTCCATTCTCTCTATAATAGAAGGAATAATTTCAGGAACAACTTGTTCCTCTAGGTATTCTTCAAGAGATAATTCTTGAAAAGTAGAAGGATATTATTTTATATTCTCTTCTACAAAAACCATTTCATTTACCATATTAATAAATTATTTTTTAGTAGCAGGTTGTTCTTCCAAATCAGCAACTTCTTCAGGAACTGGTATTAAATTCTCAATTAAGAATTTAGGAGCATATTCAATGTCTTCCTCAACCAGAATAGATTCTATTGAATTTCCAATAGCCTCTTCCTCTTCTTCCTTATTAGAATGCTCAGTTATTTCATCTGGTTCCAAACCAGGATCAGAAATATCCTTGGGTCTTGAAGGGTATTCCACCAGATAAAAATTTTCAAAAACCCTCTAATTATCTTCCACCCAATATTTTCTCCATGGATTATAACTTATTTAAATACTTTTTTACTATAACTGTTCAAATAAAAATCTCATAATTCTTAATAGATTCTTCATCTGGTCCAAAAAACCCTTTTTCTTGAAGAATTGCTGAGATAAGCCTTGAATACATTACAGATTTCGACTTGGAGGTTCTTCTAATCATCTAACATATATATAGTATAACATATTTTCATAGGTTGATCTTATGTAATTTTTTCATGAGGTGTATCAAAAATATATCATGATACTTGAGTGTAGCGAAATGAACTTTTCTAGGTCTAATCAGATTATGAAAAAACATAAATAGAAACATGATTTTACCATCTAGCTCAGCAGAAATGGCTCTTAACTTTGTTTCATTCCCAGTTAAGCTTCCAAAAGCTTTTTATAAAACAAAGATCTTACTTAGAGGTGGGGGAATTCACTGATAGCCCACAAAAAACCCTCATGATGTAACCTATGACATTCAACCCATAACCATGAAGAAAACGTGTATCCCTGGCCATTAATCCTTCTTCTCACAAAATAGACTTCTTCTGTATCAAAAGAGAATTAAACATAAATATAATATTTTGAATAAAATTTTGGATAAATAGGCATATCCTCCTTTGATAGAAAATTCAGCCATCCTCACTCTTTTATAACTTTTAATACCAATGAATTACATGACAAAAGCCACATAGGGAATACATTCTTTTTGGGTACCACTATTCTGTCTACCATATTCGGATTCCGGGGACCTTAGGGTGATAATATCAGTGCTATTTTTATCATCTTCATTGGACTAAGATTCTTAGGATCTTATGATGACTGGTGTTTCATCCTAGCAATTCAATGAAGGTTTGAGAGAGAGAGAGAGAGAAAATGAAAGGGTTCAGAGAGGGGTTATGATTTGAGAAAAGATAACTCGAGTGAAGAAAGAGTAAAACTTATTTAGTTTTATCATTTAGGTATATCAAGCATCACATGATCAAAAATGTGGGAAAGTAAAAGGATAAAATAATTAATTACCACGATACAGGTAATAATATTTAAATAAAAGAATAAATAATTTTTATGGTAAAACTGTAATCAACATTCATGGTGAGACCATAACTTGCTTTCATGATGAGACAATAACTAAATTTCACGGTGAGACAGTAACTGTCTGATTTCTAAACAGTGTGATCATATTTTTTGAGATAGTATGTTCCAGAAAATAATCGAGAGAGAGAGAGAGAGTAACTGTGAGATTGTAAACATGTAACATTAATTCTTAAGATAGTAAAATTATAGATCCGTTATATAGTGACTTGTGAAACCGTAAACTATGAAACAATAAGTTGTGAAACCATATATTTAATATATAAGATTTATCATTCCTAATTCATGAATGATGTTATCAATTCTTTCATAATTCAATGTTTTTTGGAATATATCAGCAATCTGATATTCAGTTCCAATGAATTCCAAATTGATGTCAAATTTTCGATATTGATCTCTCAAAAAGTGATATCTTACATCAATATGTTTTGTCCTAGAGTGTGAAACCAGATTTTGTGATATGTTAATAGCAATTGTATTGTATCAATTTAAAGGTACATGTGTGAATTGATATATATAATCTTGTAATGTGTGTTTTATCCACAATATTTTTTTAGAACAACTACCAGTGGTTAGGTATTCTACTTCTCTAGTAGATAATGCAACAAAGTTCTGTTTCTTAGTCCACCGTGATATCAGTGACATTCCTAAAAATGAAATGTTCCAGTGGTTCATTTTAAATGATATTCCTTTTTATTTTCTTGAAAATGAGCACCCATACACACACTAAACATAATATCAAGTCATCTAGATGTCAAATTGAGTAAGCATCCAATCATCCCACTATAAGTGGTTTGATCAACAAATTTTCTATTTTCATCAAGATCCACCATACAAGTAGTACTCATTAGAGTGTCACTACTTTTAGTTTTATCCAATACAAAACATTTTAGAGAATCTCTAGTATATTTGATTTGATTTAAAATAATACAATTATTATTTTGAACGATTTGGAATCCAAGAAATAATTTGTGTTCACCCATTAAGCTCATTTCATATTTTTTTAGAATCATTTTATAAAATTCAATACATAAAGAATTTCTTGAAGTTCCAAATATAATGTGGTATACATAAATTTGAACTAACAAAACATCAATCGAAATTCGTTTGATAAAAAGGGTAGGATTAGCTATTCCTTTTGTAGAACCATTGTAAAAAATAAAAGTACTCAGTCTATTATACCAATCTCTTGGAGCTTGTTTTAATCTATATAAATCTTTTGATAATTTAAAAATATGGGTGGAAAATGAATGTTTGTAAAACTAGGCAGTTTTTAATAAAAGACATCCTACGATATATACCCATTTAGAAATGCACATTTGACATCAATTTGATATAGTTTAAAATTCATACGTTCTGCCTAAAGAAGTATAATTTTCATGGATTTAAGTCAAGATACTAGTGCAAAGGTCTCCTTATTGTCAACTCCTTCTTTACTATCACCTTGTAAACCCAATATTTCAATGTTTCTAAATATATTTCCAATTTTATCTACCTTATTTCTAAAAACCCATTTATTTCCTATGGTGAATGTGTCTTTTGGTCTGTCAAAAAGTTTCCAAATATTGTTTCTTTCAAACTGATTAAGATCATCTCACATAGCCATAATCAAATTTCATTATTGAAGCATCATTACTGTTTTTAGGTTCAAGTTGTCAAAAGAAGACTTGATATTCAACCATATTTATAATAGAATCTCTAGATTGAGTTTCTTTATCAATGTCTCCAACAACAACATCTAAAGGATGGTTCTTAAGATTTTTAATAGCTCTATAAAAAGAAGGACTAGTGATTTCAGGTTCTTTAATTGGTTTGGGTTCATTGTGACCTGAATCTATAGAATTTCCAGAACTGTAATTTTTCACAGATTCATTTACAGGATTTTTAGAGGATTTAGAAATAATGTCGAGATTTGATACAACATCCTTCAGGTTCTCTAGAGCGGTCTTAGGTTCATACGGATCTGTTTCATCAAATTTGACATGGATAGATTCTTCCACACATTTAGTTATTTTATTAAACACTATATATGCTTTTCTAGTGATTGAATATCCTAAAATATATTCATTCAGCAATTGTTGATACAAATTTTTCAAGATTGTATTTTGTATTAAGGATATAGACTTTTCAACCAAAATATTCGAAGTAGCTGGCAATGGGTTTTATATTGTTCCATAACTCATATAAAGATCTTTTAAGAATAAGACTATTCAACACTCTATTGATAATGTATCATAGTGTATTTAGAGCATCTGCCCAAAAAATAAATAGGTATGTCATATTCACTAATCATGGTTCTATCAATCTTATTCAATGATATATTTCTGTTTTCCACAAATCCATTTTGTTGGGGTGTTCTAGGGGCAGAGAAATTATGAATATAGACATTTTTTAAGAAAAAAGACTCAAACACAAGTTTTTCAAACTCACATCCATGATCACTTCTTAAGGATTTAATTCTATGTCCACTATTTTTTTTCATATTTAGTAAAATGAGAGAATGATTCACATTAGTGATCTAAAAAGAATGTATTTGTGTATATATAGAATTCATCTACAAGAACATAAACACAATGCTTCCCATTTATGATACAAACTCTATATGGTCCAAAAAACCCATGTGAACCAATTTGAGAGGTTCAAAAATTGAGACTTCTTTCTTTTTATTCAATGATGTTTTGTGTTTCATGACTTTTTGAAAAATATTACACACACTATCATTTGGAAACACATGTTTTTGTAGGTCATAGACAATTATTTTTATAGTTAACATTCTAAGGGATTGAATGTTATAGTGTCCTAGTCTCTTATGCTAATTCCATGAGTCTTTGTGAAATACAATTAGACATGAAGCATTTTGAGAAACAAAGATTCTATGTTAATAGAATATACATTTTCATTTATTAAATAGGAAAATAATAATTCATTTTTATAATATAAAACATTGAAATAATTATTTCCCAATATGACATGAAATTCATCATCACATAGTTGTGAAATAATAAGAATATTATATTTCAATTCATCAACAAGAAGTACTTTGGAAATTGAAACTGAGTTAGAGTTACCTATTTGGCCAAGGCCAATAATCTTTCCTCTGGCATTGTCAGCAAAGGTGACATGTCCACCGTCAATTTTTATTAAGTTCTTGAACCATGAATAGTCCCATGTCATGTGTCTTGAACACCAACTATCCAAGTACCATTAGATTTTACAAGAACTCTTTGAGCAACATACCTACAAAATGGTTAAATGAAAAAATATTTTGGTACCCATACTTGTTTGGGTCCAAAAATATTAGTGAATCATTTTTAGAAACCCATATATGATTCATATGTTTTCTATAATCCTTATGTAATGTATTTGAAAAATAAACTCTATTTGTTCCAAAAAATCTTCAAACTGTACAGTGTGTATCATAACATGAACTAGATGAATGTTTTCCAGAACTAGGAGTTATGTTTTATATCCTATACATAGATAATAAATTAGTTCTTTAACAATTTATTTTACCAGGCTATTAGCCAATTCCAGCAGTATATTTTGGAGTAGTCTGTTTACCGAGAATTTGTACCATGGTATTCTTACCAAAAGTATTACTTTCCATATCCTATTTTTATTTCTCATTAGATATCTTTACATCATTATTTTCTTTGAGTAATTGAGAATTTATCTCCCTTTCTACACTATGATTAGTTTTAATAGTTGATGTAAGGGAATATTGTTTCTTTAAATACTTGTATTTATATTTTAGTTCATTGCATGTCCCTTCAATCATATTACAATACTAAAAAATTTATTAATTAGGCATATTTTTAGAGTCAATCTCATGTCCAGAATAATAGGAATTTTGTATAGGATATTCAAGTGTTACCTTAGATGTGTTTTTCATAAAACACATATTGGCTTTGTCAGTCTGTTCATCATGTGAAGATTCTCAGTTATTTGAATAATTTTCTGAAGCACTTCTTGTTTATTTAATTTCCTTTTTATACTTTCTATCTTAGTCCTCATATTTTCTTATTTAATTGATCTTTGGTCATTCAACCTTGATATGTCCCTTTCACTTACATTCATAAGAGAAAATCTCATAAGGATTCTCACTTCGTTTCTAATATTTCTTCCAACTTTCTTTTTGATCATACCATTCCTTAAAGATAGGTTTTCTGATAAAGTTATTTTTGTGGTAAAATATCATAAACATTCTAGATTATAGAGTCATCTTATCATCACTATCAGGTGATTATTTTTCACTACATGATGTTTTTACACAAACTTCCATGTTCTCTTTCTCTCTGTGTTTAGAGGTGGTGGTATTGAATGCAACTAATTTTTTTTGGGTTTATCCTCCTATTCCTTGTTGATATTCAGCTCTACTTCATACATCATCAGTTTTCCAATGAGTTCTTTTAAAGGTAGCTTGCTGATGTCGCATGACTCTCTAATAAAGACATAGGTTCCTCTATATCTTTCAGGGAGGAATATGATATTCATCATGATTTATTCTTTGGCAGTGACTTTTCTTCCAAGAGAAATCATTGTGTTGAAAATTTCGTTAAACATGAGATACATGTCAGAAATATGCTCATCAGGTATCATTTTAATGTTATCATATTTAATAGTATTTTTATTCAGTCCCATTTCATTTGCATTATATATTTTTTCATGTTAAAAAGATAATGTATCCCAAATTTCATGGTCAGTTTTCCAGGCATAGATTCTATTAAATTCCTCATTTCCTAATGAAAAATATAAAGCATTGAGAGGTTTTATTTTTTATTGTATTCAGTCTTGGTTGGATCATCTCATATGATTCTATCAGTAGTAGGAATCGTATATTAATCTATAATTGAAGACTAGATTTCAAAAAACATTCTTTTTGAATGCATTTTCATTTTTATTTTCAATTGGGCATAATTTCATCCATTAAAGAATTGTGGTATGTTTGCTGCAGCACCTTCAAATATATTATCCATGAAAAAGAAATAAATTAAAAGATATATAAATTTAGAATTAATATAAATTTATAGATCCTTAAAGTTCAACTAAAATGATAATGGAATAGAGTCAAATAACCGAGTCTTAATAGTAATTAAGAAACCACTTTGATTCCAAATTTTGGTAGGAGTAGAGTACTCAAGAGGGAGGGGTGAATTGAGTATCTATAAACATTTCTATTTAAAATTTATTTTTAAAATGGTTCCCCAAAAAATTTAAATACAGCCCAGTTGATCAAAGTAATACAGTTATAAAGGTTTGACTACTTAAATAACTTCTTAGAAGATTGATTAATTCTCAGTAATCGTAATACCAGTTATTAACATTACTTTAAGAGCTATAATAATAAGGAAAAATAATTATTACTTCTTTCCATTATTAAATATCAATTTTAATTTAGGGATTTTTGAATTATCCAGTAAAATAAAGAAAACATATTTAAACAACACAACAGATATAAAACAAGTGGTTCAGTCTCAAGATGATACCTAATCCACTACACTTAGTGATAACCTACCACCAAGAAGTTTATATAAATAAACACGATTCACATGCTGGATCGAGGTTAAAGATAGTACAAAAGACTGCCAAGGTCACATGTCTTCTTCTACAGTTCATCATGGATATGAACTAACATGTCACAGAGGGACCTCTTACACCCTCATCTGTGGGAATACACAAGTGTAAAAAGTTGAATGAGAAGGGATATATTATATCTTTCAGTTTAATACAAGACACAATATGTGTTTTTAGAAAGACACACAACACTACTCTAATGATCAAAATAATACACAATAGAGAAAAAATAATGAGATAAGGTTAAAAGTTCTCTGAGTGTTAGTCTATGCATCTCTGGACATCTATAATGAAAAAAATGCCGAAATCGAGTCCTTTTCTGGAAAAAAATTATCATATGTCGGCTAGATATTGCTCATGTTCTTCATGGAATTAATAGTGAAAAAATGTTCTCAAATCTAGGATTTGAGTATGCTTTGTGTGTTCTTAAATAGTGTGTGGTTGCATGTGTCGATTCTTTGTTCATGAATTTTCATGCTTCTTCGTTATCGCACACAAAATTGTTTCATTGTTTTCACTACATTCACACCTTGCTTTTGGCCACACTGTTCTTTTTATTCTTAGAATGCATGTGTTGGAGCCGACAAGTTACATGTATTCTATACCTCATACCTCGTATTTCCTGTTGACATGTCTTCAAAGAAACATTAATTATGTCACTACTTTTAAAAACATCAATATGACCATTAGAAATTAAATTGAAAAAACAACAAAAGTAGATTAAGAAACGGGATCACAGTCTATCTAGAAATTTTGTATCCATGAAATGGTGTCTTCTTGAAATGGTGTCTCCTTGAAACGGTTTCTCCTTATTTTCGACTGAGTAGTGAGAGAGTTATTATTGCCTAATTGTGTAGAGATATGGAACCAGTAGCACAAATGCGATGCTTGATCATAGTTTCTCATCACGATGTCTAGATGGTCACAATGTCTGGATGGTCATGGTGTCTGGATGGTCATGGTGTCTGCATGGTCACAGTTTCTGGGTCACGGTTTCTGTGTCACGGTGTCTGGTAATGGTGCATGGGTCACGGTGTTTAGGTCCTTTTCCTGAAAAATATAACTGATGACACGCTCATGATTTCACAGTCTTAGCCAAATGTATGTATAGAAACATAAACAACGATATTTATATAATATAGTAGACTTAATAATTTATCAAGGAAATCTATTATTAGACAATCTCAAAATAGTTTACAATCCTTAAATATAACACTTAATATCTTGGATAGGTTTATTTAAAGCATAAAAAACTAATCATAGGTACACATGATTTTAGAATGATTAAACAGGATTATAAATATTTGGAGAATGTATAGGATTTTTGATCATTAAAACATTATTAACACATGAGGAGTCCAACAATCACTATTCATGATTATTTTAACCATCTAAAATATAATTTTAAATAATAATAAATATTAATATATTAAAATCATTATATGATTGTTAATTTATATAACCTAAAATATCATAAAATAAATAGTTAAACATAATTATTGAATATGAATAGATAAATACCTTTATCATTCCACTTCAGCTATAGTAACAACATAATAATTTACTTAACCACTTAGCATATTATGTGGAAAGTTCCCTACACTCTTGTGAAATTAGTATGAATAATAGCCCAAATATTTACAATTTAAACACAAAACAATATATGATTCTTTAATACCCTTTAATTCAGGTTACTGATGGCCTTTCTCTCAAAACGTGAAGCAAACTACCATTCCCTTCAGACAAGTGCCACGGTGATTATATAAAAAATAATCACATGTGATAAGCACTATCCTTCTATTAATTTACTTCAACTCATTTATTTTTTCCTTGGTTCTCAGTTTTACTCTTTATCAATTAATTTTTCCTAAAAATATATTTATTATGTAATTATTTCTCTCTCCTGAAGACGCTTGATACTATATCAGAATCTGGTGATAATATTTGAGAAACTAGTTCCCTTATAAGAATTGTATCAATCACATCAAAGAAATTATCAATATTAATTTCTTAATTACAAACATAGTCCATAGAATTACTTTATAATGATTTAATTTTTTCTTCATATTAAACAATATGTTCCTCTTCGTTCAATCATTGAGTAATAAATTTACTTTCTATATCTACTCATTTTCAAGGGGCAATAATTTCTCAAAGAAGTCCAATTTAAAATTTAATCATTTCAGGATTTCTATTTATTTAGACACTCTATTATATTGGATCAATTACTGCAATTGATTAGCTTCTCCTTTCAAATAAATAAAATTCTAGATTGACCTTTTTTCAATCATTACATCCCAAATATTGGAATAAATTTTCTATAGATTTCATCCACTGATTAGATACAACCAGATTTGTAGTTCTACTAAATGATTCATTATTTTTTCAGATAAAGTCACCCAAAATACGAAAATGACACTTTTGAACACCAGTTTGTTTCATATGGACAAGGTTATCTTTCATAACCATAGTAAGATAAAATAATGGAAATGAACCCTTTACCAATTATTCCAAACCCTTGGTAAAGGCTGGATATCTATTGGTATAATATACTCCAATGATTATCCAAACCGTAGGGAATTAAGCCATAGGGAAAAAAATTATGCCAACGGTTTCTGGAAAACCGTTGGTATATGTTAGGAAAAATACATTATACCAAAGGTTATATCAAATTGTTATTATAACTTTTCACCAATGGTTTGAAACCGTTGGTACACATAATAATCCAATGGTTTCAAACCATTGGAATATTGTTTTGTAATGCTTTTTTGCAATAGTTTACACAAACTGTGGGTATATCTATACATTTCACATATACCCCAATGGTTTGTAAATCATTGGGAAAGTGTTTTTATCAATGGTTCTCTTATAACTGTTGGTAGAAAACACATTCACAGCCATATGAAAACGGTTGTAAACCATTGGCAAAGGCTTTTCTGTGCAATTTAGCCAGCAGCCTGCAGCTCTGTGCTGCTCTGTGATTTCCATTAGCAGACTACCCTTTCTATATTTATAGCTTCCCCAATTCCAATTACCTGTAATAACTAACTATAACACATACATATACACAATTAATTCACATATATTTAGTACATAATGCACTCTACAATTATAGAAATATAGAATTAAAGCATAATTCATATGATAATTATAAAAATACATACTTGATTTAGAATTCAATTCAGAATTGAGATGACAATTAAAAGTGAAATACATAATTCAATTGATAGTTGAATACTGAATTGAATACATACATAATATAATTGTCAATTTTGAATAAAATACATAAAAACTAAATACAAAAATATATGTGTTATACATAATTAAGAATAAATACAAAATTATATTTCCTATATCACATATGCAATTTAATTCAGAAATTAGTACCCAATAAGCCCAAAATAAGGAAATGGATAAATGACTTCAACCAAACACAAATATTATTTCCCATGGTTAGGGGCAGGAGTCTTTGAACATAGTTATGTTGATAATGGGTGTGTATCATTGATCTTGTGTGACTTAGGGAATGTAGATGTCCTCGGCATATTGAATGTCTTGTGTTTTAGAATAGGGGTAGGAGTTCCTTACATGGGAAGTCGATTGTGTGAGGAAGGAAAATGGATCCTTATGCTAAAGTATCAATACAATCTGAACAAGTTTGGTCAGTTTTCCATAAGACAATTGTTTTTAATTAAAATGATGTCCATTTTAAACAAAAGACAAACACTTAGAGTGATACCAGCAACACCATGCCTCATATTGAGGTGGGGTTGACTCTTATCTGTCACATATGACCCCTGGATCGTTGGTCTAAAATATAAACACAATATGAATGCATTTTTTCAGTTATCTATATGCCAGTTGTTGTTTTCACATAAAAATTTGTCCATTTTAAATAAAAGTGAGACACTTTGAGTGGTACTAGCTATAATGTGATTCATATTGAGGTGGGGATGACTTGTACAAGTCACAAATTACCCATGGATCATTGTGCTAAAGTATCAACACAATCCGAATATGTTTGGTCTTTTTCTTGCATGTCAATTGTTTTTACTTAAAATGATGTCCAATTAAAACAAAAGAGAGCCACTTAGAGTTACACTGGCCACACCGTGGCTTGGATTGATCCAGGGTGGACTTGTATAGGTCACAATTGAATTGTGGATCGTTTTCCTTAAGTAACAATACAATATGAAAGCATTTGGTTGGTTTTTTGTGTACAAGTTATTGTTTTCACATAAAATCCGATTCATTTCAAATAAACGTGAGATAATATGAGGGGTACCGGCCACACCGTTGCTTGGATAGATGCAAGGTTTAATCGTGCACATCAAAAATGAGACATGGGTCATTGTCCTAAAGTATCAACATAATACGAATGTTTAGGTCAGTTTTCTATATGATAGTTGTAGTTCTCACTTAAAATGTGGTCCACTTCATATAAAACTGAGACACTTTGAGTGGAACTGGCCACACCATGACTCGGATTGAGGCGGGGTAGATTTGTACACATCACAAATGACCCATGAATCCTTGTACTAATGTATCAACACAATATGAAAATGTTTGGTCAGTTTTCTGTATGCCAGGTGTTTTTACGTAAAAGGGTGTCCATTTTAAAAAAAATAAAGAAACTTTGAGTGATACCAGCCACACCGTGCCTTGGATTGTGGCAGGGATGACTTGTACACGTCACATGTGACCCATGTATTGTTTTTCAAAAGTAACAACACAATTTTAACGTGTATGGTCAATTTTATGTATGCCAGTAGTTGTTTTCACTTAATATGTTGAATATTTCAAATAATAGTGAGACACTTTGATTGGTACTGACCACATCGTGCCTCGGATTGAGGTGGGGTTTACCCGTACACATCTAAAGGAGAGACACTTCAAGTGACACAAGCCCCACCGTGCCTCAGATCGAGACAGGGTTTACTCATACATTTCTAAAATGACCTATGTATCCTTGTGATAAAGTATCAACACAATCTGAATAATTTTGGTTGGTTTACAATATGCCAATTGTATTTACGTAGAAGAGTATCCATTTTAAACAAAATAAATAAACATTGAGAGATACTGGCCACACCATGCCCTGGATTGAGGCAGGGTTGACTCGTACACATCAAAAATGACCCATGGATCTTTTTGTAAATGTATCAGTAAAATCCGAATGCGTTTGTTCAGTTTTCCGTATGCCAGTTGTTGTTTTCACTGAAAATATAGTCCATTTCAAATAAAAGTGAGACAATTTGAGTGGTACAGGCCACAATGTGCCTCTTATTGAGGTGGGGTTGACTCTTACATGTCAAAAATGAACCATGGATCCTTGTTCTAAGGTATCAAAAAAATATAAATAATTTTGGATGGTTTTCTGTATGCCTATTTATTTTACTTAAAAGGGTGTCCATTTTAAACAAAATAAATACACTTTGAGTGATAATGACCACACCATGTCTCAGATTGACATGGGGTTGAATCATACACGTCACATATGAGCCATGGATCATTGTAATAATGTATCAACACAATATGAATGTGTTTGGTCATTTTTCATATTCCATTTGTTGTTTTCAAATAAAATGTTGTCCATTACAAGTAAATGTGTGACACTTTCAGTGGTACCAGCCACACCGTGCCTTATAATGATGCGGGGTTGATTCTTGCCCATCACAAATGACCCATGGATCTTTGTGCTAAAGTATAGACATAATTAGAAGACTTTTGGTTAGTATTATGTATGTATATTGTTTTTACTTAAAATAGTTTCCATTTTAAACAAAAGAGAGACACATTGAGTGATATCGGCCACACCATGAAATAGATTGTGGTGGGTTTGACTCATATACATCACAAATGACCAATGGATCGTTCTCTAGAAGTATCAATACAATTGTAAAGTATTTGGTCGGATTTACTTATGAAAGTTGTTGTTTTCACATAAAATCCTATCCATTTCAAATAAAAGTGAGACTTTGAGTGGTACTGGCCACACCGTGCCTCAAGTTGAGGCGGCATTGACTCGTACATGTTACAAATGACCCATGGATCGTTTTTCTAAAGAATCAATAGAATTAGAATGTGTTTGGTTAGTTTTCCATATGCTAGTTGTTGTTTTCACTTAAAATTTTGTCAATTTCAAATAAAAGTGAGACACTTTGAGTGGTACCGGCCACACCGTGCCTCCGATTAAGGCGGGGTTTGACTTCTGAACATCACAAATGACCCATGGATCCTTTTTCCAAAGTATCAACAGAATAAAAAGACCCCATGAGTTCTTACAGGTGGATATCCATTGATCCTTGAGCGTTTGGAGTGTCGTCATGTGGAGATTAAAGATCCAGGTGATTAATATCCTCTCTTGGATTCCTCTTTTTGATTAGGTTTTGAACTCTTCAATCATATTCTTCCAAAGATCTAAAACCAACTTATCTATGGGGATTTAGGGTGAATCTTGAAGAGATCTTATATTGGGATCTATGATGCCGAATTAAGAGTGGGATTGTCTCTTGAATCAAGGTAGGTGGTCCTTAGCCTTTCATGAATTGTCATGATGTTTTATATATGTCAAATCGCCACTCACTAAATGTTGGGTTTTCGGGTTAGGGGGATTTCGAAAGACTAGGGAGGTGGTTGGGGGTGCTGTCAGGGGTCCAGGAAGGAGGGTGGTGGCTCTCTAGTGTCCGGGGATGAGGGGGGGGGGGGGTGTCCAGCGTCATGGAAGGAGGGGGGAAGTCTAGGGAGTTTTCAAAAACACAAAACTCTTAAAAATCATCAAGATACACTTGCATAAAAAATAGACACATAAAAATATCTTTGCATAATAAACAGACACATAAAAATATCCTAGCCTACATAGTACAATTCATAAACATACATAAAAAACACACATAAAATGAAAACAAAAAATAGACACACTGCATAGCACACTTCATAACACACAGCATAACACACTGCATACACATCACTACATACACCATCATAAAAAAACAGCACAAAAAACATATAAAAACTAACTCGAACACCAAAAAAACAACTTTATTAGAACAAAAAACCATATATCCAGAGAGAGGGGAGGGGAGCTGTCTGGGGTTCAGGGAGGAGGCTGGGCAGGTTTTCCAAGGTTCAGGGAGGTGGGTGGGGGGGTTGTACATGATGAAAGATAGGGGGGCTATCCGAGATCTGGGGAGGAGGGTGGGGGCTATCCGGGGTCTTGGGAGGAGGGTGGGGGGTATGTACGGGTGGTTGTCCTAGAGGTTGTTTGGGGTTTAGGGAGGGGGGCTATCCGGGGTCTAGGAAAGACGGTGGGGAATCTTTCGGGGGGGGGGGGGGGGGGCAGTCTGGGGGGCTGCCTAAGGTCTAGGGAAGAGGGTGGGGGCTATCTGAGGGGATGTTCAAGGTCCATGGAGGAGGGTGGGGGGTTGTACAGGTTCTAAGGAGGAGGGTGGGTGGTAGTCTGGGGGGCTGTTCTGGGTTTAGGGGATGGTATTTACTTATTTTCTAAGCAAATTCTTTCAAGGTTAAAAAATAATTTCATTATATCAACATCTAATCAGACAACCAATTTTTAAAATTCCGAAAAAAGTCAATTACAATATAATAGGTGGATTTCACAACATCCATGATTTTTAATAATAAATCATTCCTAATATATAAATAATATGTTTAATAATTTAGAATCTCATTTACTATCAATCATTAAATTTATGGTTTCATTTATGGAGAAAAATATTATGTAACCAATGATGTTTTATGAATGTTCAAATCAACACCCACAACTGGATAACTCATGAAAAGAGGGTGGGGGGATATCCAGGGGTGGGCAGGCTGTCCACGGGGGAGGTGGGGATGTCCAAGTGGTATGGGTTGTCCAGGGGAATGATGGGTCTAGGGGGTGGGTGGCTGTCTAGGGTAGGGGTGAATCAGTCACAAGAAATCATCAATAAAAGTTTTATTATTTGTTGATAAACAAATAAAGAGAATATGGCCTCCTAATAACACAAATATTCAGCCACAAAAAATCAATAAACATAAAAGTTTAGTAATATCAGTCAAAAATGTTACGGATCAATCTGGCCCTCATCACCATCACCATCATCACCATCACTATCACCCTCACCCTCGTCCTCATCGTCATCCCCATCATAATCCCCACCCTCACCTCACCCTCTTACTTAGCCTTGGCCTCCTCAACACCCTTATCCTCCACCTCAGCCTCCTTCTCAGCCTCCTCCTCCTCCACCTCAGCCTCATCCTCACCAAATTCTTGACCACCTCTATAACTACCCCTGGTGAAACATATATAGAATGTATCGATGATATATATTTATCATAAGAAGTGTTGGCCTCTAGTGGATGTGTTGGACGTAAAACATCCATGAGTTTTATAAATGCAGGGTTGACCCTAGCCGACTATTCTGCCACCTCTATGGACCTTTTTTCAGCATGTTCTTCCCTTGCCTTAACCTGCTGCAACTTGGTAGAACTACAAATCATACCTAAGGAGGGCCAATACCTTGTCAGAACTACACTCTTCCCAGGTCGATATCGTACTCTATCGGGGTTCTCATCTCCCAACACCTAATGTAAGTGATTGTTTGTCCGAAAATTGACAAGTTATTGGGAATAACGGGCCTATAAAGCATCCTATTAAAAATATAAATAGATTATTATGTTACCAAATAGGGATTAAAATTTTATATCTACAAATTAAAACTTACAATCTGCTACTAAGTCGGTTCATTAACCACACTTCCATCTATTTTTTCTACTCAAGAAAAACTGTTTTTCTAGAGGGACACATCCTACTATATTCAATTTATTCCTCTACAATGAAATTGAATGTTGGAAACCATAATTTTTATGACTGTAGGACCTCTTATTAACATTTTAGCGGAGCTGGAAAAAAATATATAATGAAGTCAATAAATCATTTATGATGTAATAATGAAATTTAATTTTTAGTATGATGATTATTTAGTAAGTGTCATCAGTCTATTAAAATCATGAAACATTTATTCTTCCAGATTCATAAGTGGTAAGGAATTTTTCAAAATTAAGGAAAATTTTAATTTATTTATCTAAGGTAGATTATGCATATTTGAATACATGTTTTGCAAAAGAATACAAACCATCATTTCCATTACCTAGTAAAATGTTAAAAAGAGGTCTTAGAGTCATAGAAATTTGATACAAATCACTGTTGAAGCATTAAAATGTTCACCAAGATAGAAATGTTGGTTTGGTAGGTTGAAATATACTTCAATTACAAATTAGAAAATTAAATTCAAATAAAAATTCCAACCAATTAACATTGAATATTCAAAAAACTGTCAAGTTGGATACAACATATTTGTAATCAATATTAAATCAATTTGAATGGTAACAACCTTAACAACCCAACATGAGGTAAATAAAATGAAATGAAAACATGGATGGATGATTCTATATATTTCCCACCACATCTTTAGGTTTATAGTCACCTCTAACAATTGAGCTATTAGAGTCATGAAATGAAATAAATAGAAGGGTTCCAATGGTAGTAGGGAAATTTTCAATTCCATCATCGCCATCATAAAAAATATGTCTTAGAATTACTTCAACTATGACATCAAATTCTGGTTGAAGTTGGTCTTTGAAATAAAAAAATTGTTTATCCATTGATTCCAATACAAATGGTTCTTCGGTAGTAAGAGTGCGAGCCATATTAATTACTCAATATCCTCAATCATCAATAAATGTGCACTGTCTCCTCATCAAGTCAATCTAATGGCATTTTATCATCGTGACAAATCAATGAGAGTAATAATCCATTATTGTTATTTTTTCAACGACTCGACAATAAACCACATTTTTGAATCACAGTCTACAATATGATGCAATGCCATAACAATATGTTGTGGCAGTAACCATAACACCATCATGTTGTGTTATCATGTTATTTTAGCATTCAGTGACAATAAATTTGTACCCATTGATAACAATTGATTTATAGTCACAAACCATGGTATTAGCACCAAAATCCAAAGCTATTTTTTCTAAGAGGTAGAGTCAGCTGGGAAACTCAATACCTATAATATAAATTAATATTAAAATTAATTATATATTGATTTAATTATTTTAAATAGTAATATTCTTACCTTCAATTTTAACCAACCAGAAAACTCTTTGCTATGCAAAGTTTCCCTCCTTCTCAAAGAAAAAGAACGATACTTTCTATTTATCATTGTTTTATGTTCCCTATATAAAAAAAATATATATATTTACTGATATATATGTAGTATATACATATTCAATTTAGTTACCTAATGTAGTCATTGAAAAAATCACAGTTGAACAAAACTGTGTGATGTGCCATCTCCTGATCTTCAAGGCTTAATGTCTTCAAGGTATATGATCCAAGAATTCCATCTATTTGAGGAAGTGATGGAAAACTGGGATAAATTTTCTCATAATGTTCTTATTATTTTCTCATTGGTATGTTCATTCTCATAGTAAGATCAGACAAATACATTGACCAGAAATCCATACATTCCTGAGCCATGTACCAGTTCACGATAGAACCTTTTTGATAATTCCTATTTCGAACATATTACTTTAATGTGTATATATTTCTTTCAGTTGGATGCATCCACCAACAAGAAACAGGTCCTCTATGAAGTATTTTTGGGGAAATATGGATAGTCAGATGCAACATGCATGTGAAAAATGATGGAGGAAATATTTTCCCCAACTCACCCAAAATTAATGGGGCATCTGTCAACATTTTTTGGAAGAATGAATTGGAAAAATTCATAGGAAAATGATCTCTAAAAAATGGAACAACAAAATAACATTCTCCATTACATTGTTGGTAAAAATATGATAGATTATTATTGGAGTCAACTCATGCAAAAGAACGTGATATTCATGAGTCTTCAAAAATTTTAGGTTTAACTCTCTTCTGTTGACTCATTTAGATATATTTATCGAATAACCATCATGAAATCTAATAGTCTCTAATAAATCCTGAAATTGATTATCTTATATAGGTTTCATCACATAATAAGAACATGGAACTTGCCATTTATTTTCCCTAATACAAACATGAGGTAATTCTGGTCTGATGCCACAATCCACCAAGACAGGTCGAGACCGTAAATCATCTTTGGGTTTTCCCTTAATATTTAGAAGTATCGAAAGCAACATTTTACATATATTATTTTAAATGTGCATTATTTCTAAGAAATTAATTAATAAATAGGTTAACCAATAAGGAAAATCAAAAAAGATACTACTCTTCCTCCAATTATAACAGGTTTTAGTGGAAACATTCTTTCTCTTTCCATATTTCATTTAAACCTTCCCGAATGGAAAATTAAAATCTTTCTATTTTTTAAGAACATCATTTCTAGACATACAATTAGGTGGATCATCGGTCTCTATAGTATTATCAAATCTTTGATGATTATTTCTATATGGAAGGTCTATTGGCAAGAATAGTCAATGTCCCATAAAACTGAAGCTACAATGATGTTTTAGTCTTCTGGATCATTTATTCTTCATACAAACAGGACTTGAAAGTATTCTATTCATTCTCCATCCAGAAATCATTGCATAAGCAAGAAAACCATTGAACGTCCACATTAGCGCTCCATGCATCTGAAATATGTCATTCAAATATGACTCGTATGTGCACACACCCACATACCAAATATGTTTCAAGTATTTTCTTAAATGTTGCATGTATACGTCAATATCAATGTCGGGATTAGAAGGGCCAGATATGAGTATACTACTGAAATTGAAAGGTTTTTTCATAAACAACCATGGGGGAAGATTATAAATGTGTATAAAAACTGGCCATGTGATGTGTGATATAAGCATCTTCCCAAACAGATTAAAACAATCGCATGAAAGTACCAACCTCACATTACCCATGTCAGCTACAAAATATGGATATCAAGCATCAAATAACATCCATTAAAATCCATCTACAGGGTTAACTAATGAATCATTAGTCTTCTTTCTCTTGGTATCATGCCATCTCATTTTTATTGGCATTTTATCAGATAAAAAATGATTCTAGAGTCTAGGGATCAATGGAACGTTCCACATTACTTTCTGTGGCACGCGGGATGATGTTACACCAGATTTGGACTTCTATAAGGATGTGCCACATTTTATACAATCATTTCATTTAGTGGTTTCCTCCTAGAATAAACTAAAATCTTTCGGGCAATCATGAATTTAGTTTCATGAATATCCAAGTTCGTTAACTAACTTTTATGCCGTATAGTGGTTTGAGGGAATATTTACATAATTTGGAAGTAAATCCTTCATGAAGGTAAGAATGTAATATATTTCTGTATTAGAAACCCCATACATAGTTTTCCCATGAAACAATCGGAATAAAATTTCTATCCTTTTTATTTTATCGCATTTTCGATATACTGGAGTCGTTGCAGCATCATTCAGTTTTTTCCCCATGAGAATATCATTATTTTCATTAGATGAATCATCATTCTTTATATAAAATCCTTCTTAAGTCGAAATCCTTTTTTTCATGATGAGTAATAAATGGAAATTGTTTATTTAAAAAAATTTCTAGTCCATTCCTTTCATTTCTATCATCAGCAATTTGAGATTTTATTTTCCTTTTTTTGTGAAACCACACACAGTAGTTTGCATGAAAACCATATTTGGTTATGTGGTATCTAACTTCTTTATGGCACAACCATGGTATACCAACACAATTGGAACATGTGCTGTCTTTGAGACCACTGTCTGAAGCATTGTGAAATGAAAAATCTAAAAAGAAATCCAAATTGTTTTGAAAATCGCCTGAGATATGATCGGTTTCATACATCCATCTTTTATCCATTCTATAAGAAGAATTGATATAAGTCATTTCTTCATAACCAGTTCAATAAGATTGAAATTTCATTAAAAATATCTTAAAGTAAATGATAAAGGAATGAGTTTCCAGTTGATGTAGGGAACTATTAAAACCATGTGAAGATATTTTAATTCAGTTTTATATGCCAAACTTTGAGGTGAGATGTGTTTTGAATTTTCTCATTTATCAGATACCAGAATACACTATAGACCTAATAGAACATTGTTAAAAATATTACAATGTAAAGGCATTTCATGAAATATGCAAAATGTTTGAATTATATTTTTTAAATATGTTACTGATGCTAATAAATTGGAAATATTGTGACAAGTTAGTACATTCCATAAAATGCAAACTAAAGACCACAGAATGTTCCATATCATGCCACTAAAAAAAGGAGAACCACCTACCCCACTACCCAAACCTTCCCCAATCCCTTCACATGGATCATCCATATATCAATTACCCACCTCGAGAAAAAATGACTAAAAAACCATTTATCGTCTTTGATTTTGTAAACATCTCACCATCACCTCCACCAGTCGATATGATTCACTAAGTACATAAAAGGAGTGGCTATGAAGATTTCAAATCAAGTTGATTCATATAATCATGAAACATCAATTGTAAAACAAAAATAGACAACAAATCAAACTATACATTTTGGGGTTTTCATGCCACACACATCACCACCTGGTTTAGGTCAAATCAAAATTGAAACAATGAATAATAGATGAAAAAATTTTAAACTATGTTAATCCGTACAGATTGGGAGTGTAGAACATAAAAAATAGATTGACATCAGATGGATTTATAGGGAGGAAGGAGTTACCTGCCTATGATAAGAGATATGACTCAAGTTTAGAATCTATGTGGGACTTCCTGAAGGCTTCCTAAATCATAATCACTATGAATCCAAGGTAGATTTCATCATGGTATTCTAGACCAAATAATTATGAATCCCAATGGGTTTCAAAATGGAATTAAAATCTATGTTTTTAAAATGAATCCTTGGTTGGTTTCATCATGGAATTCCAAATCATTAATCAAATGACAAGTAATTGATAATTAAATTACAATTTATTTATATTCATTTTAAATAATTCTCATATAATAGGAACATGACTCAGGTCCCATTATGTGTTATAGGAATCCCAATGATTTCAACCATGTTCAATAACTCATTATTGGAACCACTATGGTCATACATTTCTCTACCCAATTAGTTCCCAAGTCAACCGCACCCTAGGGATGGATAAACACTACAACATAAATTGACATTAGTGGCGGTTTTGAAGTAGCTGTTCACAAAACTGCCGTTAAACCATCTCTTTTTTTTACACACCTGACCCTTTCCCCCCACCCCAACCCCCCTTTTCCATCCGACCCCCACGACCCTGTGACCCTGCTTCTCTCGGAGACCCCACGACCCCCTTCTCCCAGGGACCCCGTGACCCCCCTTCTCCTGGTGACCCCTTGACCCCCTTCTCTCGGCGACCCATCGACCAGTTAGTGATTTGGGGTTTGTTTCTTCTTCACCATATAGTTATTCTAATTCATCTGATCTATTTAAAATTTATAAAAATTCGTTTCCATATATTATCATAGGTTTTATATTGGTATTGATGGTGGATCCATGGGGGATGTTTACAGGGACCACGATTTTATTTTTGGAGATGTGATTAGTGATCTATACCTTCTGTTCCATTATTTCTGAAAGAAATATTAAATTCACTAGGTAGGGGATTTTTTTACCTCTCCATTTTTGTGATCATGTTAAGGTTTCATGGTTTAACTTCATTGGGTTTATAGTGGAATTTTCATAATAAATATAATAACTAGATTCAAAAATTAATTTGAAAGGATGTTGTCATCATATGTATTAATGAATAGTTCATAATGCCCCTTATAATTTTAAAATTATTGTGTTATCTAATATATATGATTTTTATTACTATTTATAGTGATTTTTAATAATGAAATTGGATATGAAAATAATTTAGGTAATAATTAATTGATTAATAAAAGTGGCATGAGATATTAATTACCCTTCATCCACCAAAACTGTTGAATTTGAAATATTTCATGAATATATTTATGTTTGGTTATTAGCTTTGATAGCTGGTGTTATAGGTTTTTTAGTGTGGACATTTATGCATAATGAATCTATTAATTCAAGTTGGTAATGATCATGTTGTTTATGGAAATAATTATTTGGGGCTAGGTGTGTCTATTTTTGGTTTATAAAGGATTTTATCAATTTTTTATGGTTGTAGTTTCCCCATGTGTTTCCAATGATATGACTACTTTTTATTCTATATATGTGTGCTCTATGGTGGTAAAGGCATTTGAAGATTTATGTCTGAGTTTTTAATGAAAAAAAGTGGTGGATGGTGTTTGTTAAGAGAGGGGATCCCTTTTTTCCTTTTATTGTCATATGGTTAATAGTAATATGTGCCTTAGGTTGAGAGTTGTGTTATCATGTTGGTTAGTTTATTTTGTGAAGATTTTTTATGGGTTATTTATGTTTCCATTTAGAGATGGTTATTCCCATCATTCTTATTCATTTTCAAATGATATGATTTATTATTATCAAATGGAGGATAGTTTTGGTTCCCAACTACATGTTGTTGTTTCTATATGCCCTATTGAGTGTATCATATTGTGGAAGCATTTGATTGAACATTTAATACAATGATTATCAAATTGATAATGTAATTGACATTGAACTTATGGGATAAGTATTAATGCTGGTTTATGGGATAATGGAAACTATGGGATGATTATATTAGTGCTCAGACGAGCATTTGATGGAAATATATGAATTGTAATATAAAATAATAAATCTAGTTGGATCTATTGAACTAAATTGATGAAATAATATTTTTTACTGAATTTAGAAAATTAGTGGATAATTATATCTCTTTACTATGTCAAAATGTTTAATGGTGATTAATCCTGATACTTATATTCATGCCTTGAATCTCGTATCTACTGGTGCGGTAAAAAATTAAATGTAAACCAAAAAACCTCAATCGAAAGTGCATAGGCAACACAAATGTACATCCACACAAACTCGAGTTCATGTTAGGCCTACTCTACTGGAACAAAATACACACCATGCCTAGTTTTCAAGTGCATGTCAAAAATTATAGGCCCAATAATGAACTTACTATACGTAATCCCATGAATCTAAGACCTAATATAGCTCCAACATGTGTAGTTCCTCATGTGAGTACAATAAAAAATGTTTGGATTTCACTACACCATAGCACATAAACATGAGAATATTCTCCTCAAATAATTTCAATTATATTATGCCTACTTTACGATCAATGGATAATCTTTATTATATTATGTTTCTGTAGTCCTACACTAATTTTATTAATATTGTTTAGTCACATTGTGATATAAATGGATAAAAGCTGGATCACATTTCTGAGGAATGAACAACAGTATGTTTAGAGTTTAAAAGAGTTTATAGATTTATCAATTTCTAATTGATAAATTGAAGGGAGAATAATATGTCTTTGTTCTAAATGTAAATTTATAATATGGTTTAAGAGAGATAATATTTATGAACATTAAATACTGAATCAATTCTCTGGTCAATATTTGTTTTGGATTTGTCATGGAGAATCGAACGTTATTGAAATATTGAGCACAGATATTAATCCATAGAATGAAGTCCCTACTTCATCGACAATGGAAAATGAAATGAAAAACCTCATAAGTGATGCATTCAGCACTACAAGACACCACTATCAACATGAAAACATAACAGAACAATTGGACGAGGGTGCTTCAAATTGAAATTTGGCAAGTGTTGTTTTTGAGACTGTAACACAACCAGATCATGATTTTAACATATCATTGGATCCTCCTTTTGATTCTGTAGAGCCAAATGTAAGAAAAAACATCACTATGGAAATTGTTTTCCCTGATTTATTTTACAATGGACATCAAGAGTTTTATAGAGGGAGTTTGAAATATTCAAAGCTTTATTTTCTGCTAAATTTGTACCATATCCAATGTCTATGTGGAATTACAAATATGGAAATGTTCATGATATTTGAATTGATGAGTGATGCATTTCATAAAGAAAAAATCCCTGAGTGTTTTTATGATATGAAAAATGTTTTTAGTAGGATTGGTCTGAATTATACAAATATACATATGTGTCCCAATGATTTTATATTGGGGAGAGGATTCAAGTAGACAGAATTACAAAAAAAGTTCTTATTCTAGATGGAATTAAAAGGGTGATGTTGGAAGTCTAAATCAATATAATTTCATGGAGAAGAAGAAAATGAACACACATGTAAGGGTTTTTCGATACATTCCATTGAAGCCTCGATTGCAAATATTATTCATGTCATCAAAAACTGCCGAACACATGAAGTTGTATTCAGTAGATAATAACAATGAAGGGTTAATGAGGCATCCATGAGATTCACACTCTTGGAGGAAATTTGATTCACTATATATAGATTTATTAGCTGATCATAGGAATGTTCGATTGGGATTGGTTATCGATGGATTTAGCCCATTTGTGGCTTTGAGTACCAGTTATAACATTTGGAAAAAAATTTAATCCCTTACAATCTTCCTCCGTGGATGTTTATGCAACAAATATATTTTATCATTTAGATGATTATTCATGGAAAAAAAATGCCTAGAAATTATTTTGATGTTAACATGATTCATTTTATTAACAAATTTCCTGAATTATGGTGCAACGGTGTTGATACATTATCTGTTTCTTATAAAACAATGTTCCAAATGCAAGTTTCTTTAAGGTGGACCATTAGTGAATTCCCTAGTCTTGGAAATTTATCTGGTTGGAACAGTTTCATGGGTTTGGATGGTCCAATATATAACATTGATTTTGAGCCCAAATGACTAAATTATAGTAGAAAATGTTGTTTCTTGTGTCATCGAAGATTTCACGATGCATCTCATAGATTTCGTCTGAACAGATCGAAATTTAATGGTTTCATTGATCGTATGCCACCTATAAATTTGTTAACTAGTTTTAAAATATTGACAGAACATGAAAATGTTGAAACAGAATTTGGGAAAGATCATCATTTGAATGAATGTGGAAAAATTCTCTTAAGAGCATCGTCAAGTGAAATCAGAATGCAACAAAGGAAGGAAAAAGTATTTTCTTCAAACATCCTTATTGGGAATTTAATTTGATGCGGCATTATCTCTAGGTGGTTCATATTGAGAAAAATGTCTATTGGAATTTTAGTTTCACATTACATAATTAGCCTGAAAAGTCGAAAGATTATTTCAATGCTCACAAAGACTTATAAGTAATGAACTTTAAACGTGATCTCTAGCCATATGGGAATGAAAAGTATGCTCCGACAATTTTTTCAATGAAAAATAGTGACAATGTTACATTCCTTTGAATTTTAAAGAAATTTAAGGTATTTGATGGGTATTCGAGTAACATCTAGAGGTTTGTTGACTTGATGAATAGTATGTTACATGGATTGAAAAGTCATGATTAACTTATTTTGTTACAACAGTTACTATAATTGGCATTGCATACATTATTACTTGAAAAAGTTACAGTAGTTCTAGTCTGATTATGCACATTTTTTCAGAAAATTATGTGAGAAATCTCTACTTCCATTCTAGATTGACAACCTCCAGGAGAGGTTGGTATTGACACTTTTTTAAATATAGATGATTTTTCCTCCGTCGTTCTTATTGTCATGATGCATTTAACTGTGCAATTGGTTGAGGACGCTATATTAGGAGGCCCCGTTCATTATCAGTGGATGTATCCAAATGAGAGGTATTTTATTTATATGTTTTTTAGTTATGTAAAAAAAATTGGCATTTCAAAAAAATCATAATTATGATTATTTTATTTTACAGAAATCTTGGGCATTTGAAAGCATACATGAGAAATAAATCTCAACTAGAATTATCTTATGGATGATCCATCTAGGGTGATATGATTCACATTCGGGAACAATCATTTTGTTTGATCATAGGTGAATGTATTTTGGTTATCCCTCATATCAATAATAAATCAGATTATTATTACATAACATAGCTCAAGGTATGGTTTGGGCACAAAGCAGGGTCTTTCAATTTGTTGACCCAATGGAAAAGTGTTTGGTGGAAGGAAGTGACACTTTGCAACCTATCATTAAGAGAATAATTTCTAGAGAATTGTTGTTGGTAATTATATTTTCTATCATTGGTATGGGAGGCTGGGATATTTGGGGAGACTTTGTGTTAGTAATTAATTTCAGTGTCGAGATTGCAGTAGGATGAGCCATATACATGATGTTTGAAGATCTTTTCCTGTAGTATACAATGAATGAGTGTCTAAAAAAATTCCGCATTTAGGAGTGGGGATATCAGATTCAAGTTAGGAAGGGAGATATTATTTGTCCAATCGATTAGTATGAAGTGGTGTCATGGTCAACGAATCCAGACACACGACTTTCATCACTAGCATAGAGTGCCTTCTCAAGGTATCTAGGCTATATATTAGGGTTATAGATTAGTATAATTATATAAATTGAGAAAAATATGTGGGGAATAGATTGTTGGACCTTTTTCATTGAGATGTTCTATTTTGGTATCTTCCACATTAGTAACTAATTTTTTGATATAGGTGCTTCTCATTCCATCATATTTGTGCATGTTGTGGAGATCGTTGGGCTCAACATTCAGTTTTCCTATGATGTGATGACACTCAAAACATTGTTTCGGATTTCATTAGGTAATTTATGTTAGTGTAGGGAGTGGACCTGGATATAAGTGGGTGTCACCATGTATGGGACCTCATTTTCCTCAAGATGATGGTTTTGACATCATTTTGGGATGGAAATGTTGTCCCCCTACTATTATTACATTGATTTTTATAACCAAAGGGTATCACTCACATCACCATAGGATGGGTTTTTTATTCAAAAGGCTGAATAGAATGTACATGAAATTAGATATAGACTTGACCATCATGGGTTGGGTGTGATGATAGACTGAATTGCCTAACTATATCTACAGCATAATGAACATATTGTGAAAATTTACATGCCAACAAGGCTCATAACATCTAAACCCGGTCATTTGAATCCCTATTGTAGAGTTATCAAACAATTCATTTCCTATGTTATCATTATAGAGGTATATGAAAGGAAATGTTTAGTAATTAATGATGAAATAATCACTAAAAATTAACTTCATAAAATAAGTGCATACATGAGTTTATTATTTTAGTTCCTCTTTATGAATTTTAATTTATATTACTATATGATATTATTTCTTCTTATATATGGAATATCATTTTATTTTCTATATATATTACTAGTTTTACTTTTTCTAATATACATATTCCTATATGTTCTTATTTTTTACTATACATTATTAGTTTTCACTTATGTAGAAAATAATTGTGACATGACTACGAAATGCACTGTTGTCCCACTATGTGTTACTAGAATTCACTTTTAGAGAATATAAGTCCATTCTTGTATGCACTTATTTTCAAAGAATTTATTTTGTAAAAAAATAAAATTATTTTTATGTGAACATGTAATTGATTGATCTTGTCATGCTAATTCACAGGTTGGGTAGTAGTTCTTTATAACCTAGCGGTTAGGGAAACAAAATAATGTGTCAAATCAGATTTCATTATGGGTAAACACGAGGGATATCAATTGATAATAATATGAAAGCATAAGATAAGAAAAATGATAGAGATAATTCCCATAAGTTAAGTATATCATACACAGTTAATCATATATTACAAGTGGGATGTAAGTTGATTTGAATTCTTATGTCAGGGTTGGAATTTGTATGGATGGAATAGGTTGAACCTAGGCTTGGAATTATTTTCAGGAAATATGACAGACATGCTTGTTTATAATTTTTTTGAATGCTCTAATAGACATGTGTTATGTTTATCTACATTACATTACTGAAATATGAATTAGATTGTGATTTGATAAGCATCACTTTTCATATTGACAAGTATGTATTCTATTAGACTATTCATATTTTTGGAATGGTTTGTTTTTTCAGGGAACTGGTGCAGGGGATGCAGGGCTGCTATTTATTTCCTGGATCAGCTTATAGCTTCGGTTTTAACTTCCGCTACTATTATTTAGAGGTATTTTAAACCACCACTACTATTATTTAGAGGCATTTTAAGTCATCGCCATAGTGTCCCACCATCCACTTGTATTTCGCGATGGTTTTTAATATTTTAGTGGCGCTTTTATGGTGAGTGGGTGCTTTTTATTCGCGGTGGTTATAAAATCTACAAATAAAAGTGATCCACTGATCGTAAAACCACCACTAAAAAAACCTGAAACGCAACAAAATGAGGCAACTATGACGATTCCCTTAAACTGCCATGAAATAGATATAACAATCGCTAATTTTTTCCGGAAGCACAATTTAGAAGGGGTTTCCTAAAACTGCCTCTATATTCAACAAAAACCCTCGGTTATATGTTAATTTTCATTGGTGAAAGTTTAGTCTTCTACACTAAATGGTTGTTCATGGATCATAAATAAGTTTAATTTTATAAATTATAGACAAAAACATTTATTTTTAAATTTGAGATTAATAATAAAGTATGTCAATGATACTACACATTATAAAGAACACAAAATAGTGATAATTTATGGGATAGTTTATAAACAATCTTCTATATACTCACATGCATCTACCATTCATGTATTAGTCAATGATTCAATATCAAATAGTGTGAATCCTAAAAGTTTCCAAAATCCATAGAAATAAGGAATAATGACGTGATCATTCTAGATAGTGAAATAAATGGAGAAAGGTTGAGAATAGAAGGATATCCTTATAAATAGCTCATAATTGGTATGAAAAACACTAAAAACATATAATATACCTCAACTCACTAGGTTAGATCATAAATTTTGGTACACCACACACCGACCATGTCAATTACCTCGATGGGGGATTCTATGTCTATATTTGGGAAGAGGATGAAGGAGTCTAACTAGGATGGGGGAGTTGTAGCCAATTGGATGGAAGATATTGGGTTAGGGTTCACCTATACATGGGCTTCTGGAAACCAGGGGAAATGCAGAGTTATCAACTTCTGTGTAATAAGGGGATGTTTTAATACATTTGGGGGGACTTTTCCCAATGGTTTTTAAAATCCATTGGGAAAAGCATGGACTTTACCAATGTTTTGTACAAACCGTTGGTAATGGTAGAAAATTATTTAGATTTCCAAACACTATCATCAAACCATTGGTAAATCCTTCACTAAGTCAACCATTACCAACAGTTTATTCAAACCATTGGAAAAGGACCCCTATACCAACAGTTCAAAGAATAGTTGGTATAAAAGCAATGTAAAACCCATCTTCCGGGTACTGATACCCTAATATAACCTTGATCTGGTCAATTCCAATACTAGATGTATCATCTTAATCAATAATGAAATATCTATATAATCTATGGGCGGTGATAACCATTATCCCATTCGACACCATCACTAAATAATGACACACACACACACACACACTGATTTAGGTAACTATCATTGTGAATATTAATCCATAAAAAATCCCAATAATGGTAAATGTTCTCCAAAACTATTAGGGATTATCCTAATTCTCATGTTTGATATGTTTATTTAAAATATTGTTTTCAAGTATTATACAAAAAATTCAATGATACCAATCATAATGACCGAGACCCTTGTATCCCAGATTTACTGGTGACTTTATTACATTGGAAATAGATAAACTTATTCACATCCCAAAGGATGAATTTATTTGTTATTATTTTTGTACAAAATACTTCTAAGATTCCCAGTTTACATTAGAAATAAAAAATAAATATCATAATAGTATTCATTCTTCCTTTATATTATTTGTAACATCCTTTTCAAATGCTTTGGAAAAGAGAAAATTATGACATCGTATTCTAAGTAAGGGTTATGTACAATGGAAACTATTATAAATAAATAAGACATAATTAGTATGGCAAGGTAAATAACTGAAGAAACATGATATTTAATCATTAAACTAGGAAAGAAACATGTTTTAGGATAATATATATGATATAATCTATTGCATAATAGTAAATAGAGTATTAAAAAAATATTCATTCTATTTAATATTTTAATCTATGACATCATGATATATCAACTGTCAAGACCTTAATAATCCAATGATTACATCTATGGGAAAAGAACCATTTATTTTGAAAAAACAAATTTTCTCATTATCCATTTTAATGTATCTATACGATATATAATTCAAATTCCCTCCCTTCACTTCATGTTCAGTTAATTTCTCATATTTTGAATGATCAATTCAATATAAAAAAAATATTAATTATCAATATACACCCATATTGGCTAAAAATATCGATTAATCATATTCTCCCTATTAATCAAATAACCCTCATTATAAAGAAACATATTTAGAAATGATATAATGTTAAAGAAATATAAATAAATTTGAAAAAAATATGTATATTAAAGATAAATATAATGTCTAATTATCACATGAATGGTAACATTTTATAGGAACACTAATGTCAAAAAAATAAATTAAATGATAAGAGATGACCATCAAAAAAGATGATATTGTAGTAAAGTAAATTATTTTAATGAATAAATGAAATTGTATGTGAAAATTTTAAAATAATTTTTCATGAAAAGATTCCTTTAAAAACCATTGAATAAATTTGGATGAAGGAAGCATGCATAAATTGGTTATGGTGGTGGGAGTGTCCATTAATGTTATATACATTAAAAACACATTCCTTTTTTTATAATGAAAGTGGAAAACAAAACCATAACTAAAAAAATAGAAACATTAATTTTATACAATGTAAAAAAAGCAGGGATAAATTAATATTTTCTTAATAAATAAAATGTTAAATTAAAAAAGTCATTTGTAATTTTTTTTGATAAATATGGAAATGGAAGAAAATTATGCTCGGTCTAAAAGGAAAATAATAAAAACTTTTCATTAATACAAGACACTTGAAAGAAAAATATAAATTTAATCTTTAGTTATCATTAATAAATTTATATTCATCATAAATACATAAAATATTTGATATATACAACTCATAAAAATAATCAAGTGAATTATATCAAATATGTCTTGATTGAGAGGATGTTGAGATGAAATCCCTTACCTCACCATTCCATTTATTTCAACATGATTTAATATCCAATAAAAAAATTATATTTATTAAAATTATGAATCATAACCTTATACACATCTAAAATACATTATATGATCCATTTATAACAATTAATCACCTATTTGTTCACAATCTTGTGTTATTATCATTATTTCATGTGTTAACCAATTTTTTCATGTATGTTTTGATATAGTAATTACAGTGGCTATACATTTATTTTGGTTACATAATATCATGATTATTATTAGTGGTATAAATTTCATATATATTGAATATATAGATATTAATATTAGTCTTTAATAAATAGATATAGACAAATGAATTACATTGTTCATGGAGATGGTGGGCGATACATATTAATTAAGGTTGTTTTACCTTTTATAAGTATGAAAGAAAAGAAATGTGATTAATAATTATTCATTATAAAATAAATATTAAACTATATATTTTATATATAGTCAATAAATCCATCATTATTTCCATCCATGAAAAAATTAATGAAAAACAGATCATATTGATTCATAGAGGTGGTAGACCACTCATACACACGAGGAACATTATCATTTTACAATGGATTGGAGGAAAAAAGGTGGATATGATATTATAGTTACATAATTATATTTATTTAATAAATTTAATTTATAATCATCAGTTCAATATTTATAACTATTGTTTTAATGTGGCGATGAATTACACTGTTATGTGGAGACGATAAGTTGTATGTACACATGCTCGATGTTTTAATTTTTCAAAGGATGTAAATTATATAGAATAGGGGTTTCCTATAATAATTATATCATCTTAGTATATTTATAATTATATAGTTATTATTTTAGGTAGACTTGAACACATTGAGAGGGAGTGGAATATGAAATTAAATTGAAAGTCTGTAAATATAATTACCTCAACTTCAGTAGATTTTCTCCAGATCAATTTTAAGGGACCAAGGGATGGGTTTTTAGTTGGTCAAAAACCTCTAATTCTAGGATAATGATTTTTAGAATAGTAACGTGTTATTTTCGATGTCAAGTTATAGAAGTTGTGTTAATTAGACAATAGGGAGGTGTCCTTTTATAATTAATGGGGGGGGGGGGTATTCATGAAATTTCATAAAGTATTACATTAATATTTAGAATTTATCATTTAATATGAATCAAAATTGATATAATTAGAATATATTAGGAGTATAGTTTGAAATAATCTGATATAAAATTGAGTACAAGTTTTTTTTATGTTTTTACCATTATTGTTTAGTTTTTACCTCATCTAACCCTTTTGGAAACTATAATAATAATATGTTTTTCGACCCATTATGGGTCAATAATGATAATATAAAATGAAAACCCATCCATAAATGGTAGATGGTTTATTTTTTAAAACTCATCTAATTAATATTGTTGATTTATTTATTTTTATGTTTTTTAAATAATTTGATGAAATAATATTTAATATAAAACATCATTAATGTAATTCTGAACACTTTTATATAATTTTTTTAAATACCTATATAACATGAGGGAATTAGAATATTATAATTTCACATATTAAAAAATATTATATATATTTCTATAAAATTCCTGGAACACAATTAGTTTTTTAAATTATATTACTTTTATTATTTTAAAAATATTTTTTCAGTTTTTATATTATTGAAATAAATGATGCATTAATGTTGATAAAAAATTTAAGGTTATTATCAAATCACTAAAAAATATAAATAACTACAATCATTGAGAAAATATGAATTTAATATTCATATTGTATCATAATTTTTATTAATCTCTAACATAACTATTTATAAATATTAAAATATGAAACGTAATATTTCTTGAAGAACATTATCTGTTGATGGCGTCTCTGGCCGCATGTCCTTCTTCGGGAGAAGGGGCCTCAACCTCTGGATCTCGGTGTTCATTATCAGGATTTCTAGGTTGGGGTAGAGACTCCTTTTCATATTCTTCAGATGAATCTCTCATGGTCTTCCCCAGCATTAATGTCTCTCTAAAGGTCCTTGGGATCCTTCATGGTCAACCAGTGGTTCTGAATTCCTTGAAGGAATTCTTCAAAGCTTCCTCACTGCTATCTATGTCTCTAGTTGTAATATTAGTTTTGTGTTGGCCTCATGTAGATATGTTTTATAGGTATGTGAACAAGGAATGGGGTTTATGTCATCATGTTGTTGTCGGGATCCTAGGGCCGATACATATATTTATCGGTTTTACCGATTAGGATGATCTAGGATGGGCTTGGTCTAGATATGGAAGATCTATTTGTGGTTTTTATTTTCATAATCATGACTTGTAGTTTGACCTGAACATGAATTGAGACCCATGTACTTCTCCGATTTGGATTTATCTTCCTAGTCCACCACTTCCCTTCCAGAATCTGTCTCTTCTGCGGTCAATATAAAACTCCATCAGTCGCTTCATGTGCACTGATCATAAGACAACTACCCTAAAGAATACAATTGTCGGACAAATTTGTGTTGAAATGGAACTCTCATGGCCTCCAACTGATATTTTGGGGATCGTGATTGAGGGAGAATATATGCAGGATGAAACAATTATTAACAAATCATGGAGGAACTTTTTCTCGATCTATTACAGTCAGGTCCACCATCACCTTTAGTTCCTTAGTAGGGCTCCCCATGATAATTTTATTTATTTTCATTCTACACCTGAAGGGAATATAGCTTCAGTTTTGAAACCTAAGAATTGATTAGTCTGTGATATTTCATTAGTCTGGAATGAGAAGGCTTGCAGAGATTGCTCAAGAGGCATGGGTGTCCTCTACTCGCAACCCTCATATACCGAGGAGACCCTGATTTTCCAAGAGCATGTGTCCCTTGAACCTTTAGGTGAAAAAAAACACAAGAACGTCTTTCCCCATGCGGAAGGTCCTACTGGTTCGGAGCTGGGATGTTCTTCAAGTGTAGTGGTGAAAGCCATTCCTTTGGTATCAGGACCACGAGTCTCAAATGTTTTTTCTCGTCCGAGATGGGATTTGGGTACTAGTCCTTTTTCTAGTGGTTCAGGGGTGGATGTGTAGGTGTGTGAGGCTAGGCTTGAGTAGATGAGCACCCTGGATGTTGTTTCACCCTGGTAGTCGGACCTCTCCAGTCCAAACATTGAACTAGTTGTGCGCATGGATGTCTCCTCTCTAGGTGCTGGAGAACATCTTAAAAGTGTGGGTTGGGATGAAAAAACAGGAAACCACAGTATATGGGTCATGTTCGTGAGAAGATTAGTGGTTCATATATTCCCAAGAAAGTCATACAGGCCACTTCATCTTATGTGGATATGGGGATGTTTGATGGAATGGATACACATTCTTGTATTAATTTCACAGTGTTGCAAGATGAAGAGTGTTATGTGGTTGAGGATAGGGATGAAGATGAGTCTTTACCTTGAAAGGTCATTCCCTTGCACCTGAAGGGTCCTCAGGAAGATAGAGATTCCGATTCTGATTCCCCAAATGAGGCAAAGGAAGTGGAACTTCAAGAGGAATATATCATATTCCCCTCAAATAATGGTTAACATACCATCATCGACTCAAAGGGTTTATAAATCACTATCAAAGGCGACGAAACAAAAAATATTATTCCTAATTACCCAACCCTCCTGTCACTAGATCCTCATGCCAAGGGAATCCCCTTATAAGGTACCCAAGATGGTGGGGAAAATTCTACAAAGGAACTTGAACCAGAAGCTGGGAAATCATTTATCACCGACTAAGTGAATGTAGTAGAGGAGCCAATTTTCCAGATATCCACCAAAGAATGAAATATTTTATGGAAATAGATGATTGGGAAACCATCCACTATTGAAATAAATAATTATTAGACAAGATATTATAGGTAATCACTACACAAGTTTTTTTTGATAGGTTGGTTGGGATGAGGTTCCAGGCCAACCTTTCAAAGGCGAAGGGTGCCTATGCCCAAAAAAACATGGAATTTTGGAACATGAATTTAATAGAAAAAATATTACTATAAATTATCTCATGAAAACATAGAACAAGATGGTTTACAATTTGAAAAACACCCTCAATGAAGATCATGATGAGAAGGATCCTCATCTCAACTATAGTCTCTTCAGAGTCTAGGTATCTAAAAAGCATAAAATAAAACTCTTTGATTGGGCTATTTCATATCAGGTTGACTGATTGCCTATCTGTGTGCTGGATTGGTTTCTCACACTTCTTGAAAAGTGTTAATTATAGTCAAAAATATATATTTGTGGAAAACTGACATTTATTTTTAATTATCTCACTTAAATATTATAAAGGTTGAAATTATTCCAAAATGGCTAAAAACATTTATATAATTTCATTTTTTATGTTTGTGGATGATATTGACATAACCAATATATTTATTTCCTGTTTTTGGTTCATTATTTATTTATTATTATTTTATTTATAACCAAAATTACACTATTTATCCATACCACAATGACATAAATTTACTAAGGAAACAATTCATAATGACCAAAAATAATATGGACCTATTTTTTAAAAAAAAACCTTATAATTAAATATAACATGTCCATTTTTCCTATAGAAATTATTATAATTCTAACAAAATAATTTAAGATAATAAAACAAAACACTATGAAAAACAGTTTTCCAGAAGAAGCACTTTTTAAGTATAAAATTATTTTTAAACAAAATTCAAGTAAAAAATTAATTACAAATAGAATAATTTTATTTTTAATAATATAATCGTACATATTTTTATATTAAATGATTTTATAAAAATGGGAATTTTTACAAGCTTGAAATTTTTTTTTCCAATAAAAAAGAAATATTTTTTTACTATTTTCTGGAAAATCAATCTTTTTAGAAAAATCAAAAAAAGAAACCAATGTTAAATTTGATATTATGAATATGAAAATTGGTATAATTTTTTAAAATATTTAATTTATAGAAGTTACAAAAAATAATTACAACAATTTATCATTAAAGAAATAAAAACATTTTTAGATAAAACATATTTATGTAGTATAAATTATAATTACTGAAAATTTAGTAATTATTTTTTCAAAATAAATGGATACATTTTTATTAACATGGTAATTTATAAATAAATTCAATAATTCATTTAATACTATTTATAAACACCAATTCAACCAGTAGGTTATAATAATCACATTTTAATAGAAATATTTTGTGGTTTGTTTTTGGCTCGGTGTTGCATGTCATATATACTATTGAACAATGTATTATTTTTAAATCTTTGGGTTTTACATGGATCATGATATATTAGTTGATCCATTACTAGAACTGTGAATACATAATTTCTTGAAGGATATATAATAGTGACTCTAAAATCCTTTCGATTGATATGTGATATTGGGGTGATGCTGGAGGGAAATATAATCATATCCTGATAATTAGTAGTTATACCTCTAACGATGGAAAGAATTATATGGTTTTTGGATTCTTAATGGGAATGGGGATGTACATTATTGTGGCACCAAGGGGAGGAAACCAATATTCTTTAATTTTTATTATAACTAATATACATATTATAGTGGTTTTATATATTTCTATGAGAAACTCCATTGACTCGTATACCATGGAGAGGACATGAATAAATACAGAATTATTTATCATTATATGAAGGACATATATGGTAGTTTCTTTCAATTCATTATGATATAAAAAACTAAATGTAATTTTATAAGGACCATAAGGGTTCATTGATTCTTCATTTTCATTGGGAGGACAACCTTAGGGGTTTGATGATTCAAAAAATGGAGGATCTCCATAGTGCGTACCATTGGAAAGATACATATGGGTAGTTCATAATTGAAACATTGGGTAATTACTTGGTGTTTTACAATTTTATCAAATGGGGACTTTTTTATAGGATAACATTAGAGATAACCACCTGGCTTCTTGATTTTTCATTTACATGGAGTGTACCACTGTGGTGGTCTACATTTTTTTCTTGGGGAAGACACTATAATTGGTACAATAGAGGGATCCTCAAAGGATAGATGTTTTTTCATCACCTTGGGAAGAAACCTATTTTTATTTTTTGTTTCATCATGGGGATAAACAAGATAATATGTTTTATAGGGGGAACAGTCAAATTAAACAATTATTTAATTCCTCTAGTAGATCATTTTTGGATAATTTGTTTTGTATCTAGGAAGACCTTAGTGATTTGTTGGATGGGGTAACTCTATGGTTATTTTATTTTTTATTTTCATTGGTATGACCTACATAGTTTCTAATTATTCCATTATATCAATAAACTCTATAATGTGAACCATTTGGTGGTCCTCTATGGTTAGATTAAATTTAATCTCAATTTTAGGACATTTAGGCTGAGTTTTTTCATCATGGGGAGGAACATTAGACAATGTACAATTGGGATGACCTCTTTGGTTTTAGAATTCATCAATTCATAGAATAAAACATATCATGTGGTTGTTTAATTCCCTAATTTTTATAGTGTTATCTAACCAGTTCACTCATATTAATTTTTATGATATTATTTATTTTCAAATTTGATATACTTAGACATATTCCTTGTTTAATGTCTAAATTTCTAGGTAAATTATTGATACAAAAGTAATGATTGGAACATTTAAATTATCTACTGATTGGGTTATAATATTACATAGATAATAAATCCATAATTCTGTGTTTAATATATTTTATATTTTACCATATAACATTAAAATTACAATTTAGGTTTATATTTATAATGAATTAGGAAAAGATTACATAAAAATGTGCGAACATCTAAAAAATTTAAATTTTTTCCAGAATACTTAATCTAATGTTTTTTCACCCCTTCATTATTCAGGAAATCTTTTTTTTGAGAAATCGACATAATTTAATAATAATCTGTATTATAGTTCCTTATTATACTAAATTAATTCAAAATACATTTGAATTCATCCTATCAAAAAAATATCAGTAAGGAATAAAATCATTAACCTACTTTAAATCCATTAAAACCCAAAAAAATATCCCTTTACATGTAAAACACCATTATGATCATTATAATCAGTTACATGATCTTGTAAAAAACGCTTTTCTAAAAATTTCTTCAAAAAATATTTCATAAGCATTAATAATGGAAAATTCTTTACCATGAGGGTTTCTTGAAACACATGAGGTCTTTTTCATAAAAGATATTTGTATATAAAATTTTCAGACTTTACCATAAATTATATGCTCATTTAATTTCATTATAAAATAAATATAGTTATATAAAAACACTCTAAAATTTACGTAAAATCATTTAGGTATATTTGAAAAATATCTTTATGTTTCAATTATAATCTATAGTATAATGATACCTATAAAGGAATAATTTACCTCATCAATTCTAAAACCTTTATAAGAGTAACATATAAAAATTCACATATATATTCTTTATAAAAATAACTTATAAATTAAAAGAATTATCTAATTTATGGAATTGAAAAATAAAAACTTAATCCATACACTTTATAAGAGTGACTTATAAATATTTATCTTTATCCACATCATTAGTGTAACTTATAAACAATTAACTTTTTCCCACTTCATATGAGTATTTTTTTTAAAATTAAACCCATTACCATAATTGAATAAATTTTTGGGATATATTGGACACGAAAATCATTATATAATATTTACAAGAACCATAAATTGAATGAAATACATAAAATGTTAAATTTATATTAGAACAAACATATTAATTTGAATTGTTCCCATAAAAAATAACATCTCTATATCTAAAAAATATTAGGAAATATTCATTACTATTGATAATTTTATACAAAATAAAAAATCATAGAAAAAAGGGAATATTATATAAATATGGAAAACCAAATTTTTTATAAGAATATTGATAATGAATACCAGCTCTAATGTGGGAATATTTTACCAAGTAGTAAAAGTTAAAAATATTTTTTATATTTCTATAAATAATGAAAATAATAAGACTTATACAAAAAATTAAAAATATTAATTTTTAATCATTTATTAATGGTATTAAAATGTAGTTTAATATGAAATTTAATAATCAATGAATTATATATAAGAATATTCATGAAACCTTGAAGATAACATGGATATGTATAATAAATATTTTTTAAACATTTAAAAACAATTTTATTAAAAAACATATAATGTATTTAAAACAACTAAATCCAAAAGAAATTGAAGGATATAAAATGATTTTTTTTAATTAAGTTTTTTTAGTACATTAACTAAAAAATAAATCCATAATGTATTTTACACACCCCAAAAAAAAAGATATGGTGAAGTTGGTATAATTATCAGAGAATGGAAATTGAGATTTGAAATACCTTACCTTGTGTCCTAACTCACCATGTCTGTATTTTTTATTTTGTATTATTAAACTTATATAATCCATTTAATCACTTATGAACATTTTTATCAGTCAATACCTACTTAAATTGGATCCAGGTTTTTTATTTTCATCTTTTGTTGTGGGTTTGACCCGCAACAGCCTCATGTTAGAGGGATTTATAGGGTTTTGGTTTGCTGCACTATTTGTAGGACTACATAGAGGGAGTAAGACATTACTAGAAGTCTCAGTATGAGGGAAGGAAGAGGGTTTTCATAGGGGCAGTGCAATAGTGGGTGTTTTGACAAGGAGAGTATAAATGATTTGTAGACCGACTATCAGGTTGTATACACAAAGGATGGGATGACAGTAGAGTTCGTCAGAAGATGCCAATGATGATAAGAATAAAAAGGGAAGATGTTAGTTAATTGTGAAAATGATAGATGTTTAACCCATGTAGAAGCCTCTGATGGAAATTAGATGTTTGTCCTGGTGATGTGTTACGTCTCGACTAAGGCACACATATTTAAGTGATGTTATCCATTGTTGGAGATACAAGCCAAGGTCCTATGGGTATTTTAGTAGGGATTGTAGCCCATTATCCATTGATCCATGTAATTCTTTCACTTCTTCTAAAAACAAAAGAGGCATTTTATCATAATTTTAATGTCCTAACCAATCTGATCATTAAGCAAGTAAACTGAATGCTCACCACATAACATCAAGCCTGCTTCCCTGTATTCTAAAGCATGTCAACTATCAGTGAGGGTCTAATGGTGGAATGGTGGAGATACTATTCCTTCATGTTTGTATTCACAGAACAATATATCATATATAAATTTATGGATGGTGGGATAATGAGTAATGATAAATAGAGAATCAATAGAAGATAAATACAATGAACGTTTAAATGTAAATTGCCCAATCAACATTATAAAAATGCATGAATTTCAAGATGATTTTATGAGAAAAAAGAACGATGTAATATAGGAATTAAAATTCAATAAAATGAATTGATCCAAACATTTAAACCCATCAGTAGCCTGAGTACTATCTTAGTCTTATGCTCCCTAGCTCCCAAGTACAGAACACAACATAAGAAAAAAAGATCCATTAACCTATATACATGAAGATCATCATAGGTAACCAAGAGCAAAGGAAGACTAAGCAAGGTGTGAGAGACAATCCTAATAGGCCCCCACCAATAGTGTCTAACTCAATCCAATTTATGAAATATAAAATTAATTATGTAACAACATAGGAAAGTACATGGTGATAAATAAATTAAATAATGAAACATATTTCGGGGTACCTCAATATATACCCAAATGATTATACTTTCTTCAACCTGTACCGAATGTATTAATCAGGGTGAAAAATGTTAGTAATATGGTAATGTACATGGTATCACATATTAAAAAATAGAAGTGTTCTGACCCAAATAATTTTCCTTTTCATGGTGGTCACACCCCAATGACAACACCCAATCATGGTGATACTACATTCTAATCACAAAAAAAAATATTAAGGAATCCCAATTAATCCATGAAAATAACCCATCAAATCCAATAATATAATTTTGATCTCATCCAAGGTGATCCATAATAGAATCCCTAGGGTTTCAATAAGATCCCCAGAAATATACAATACCACCATGTTCTTTTTAAAGAATCTATAGAGGCATCCCTCATATCACTCTATCCATGATAAATTATTATTTCGTACCAAGTATATCACATAAGGGACTAGGTATCACCCAAGGCATGGCATATCTATCTTTCAAATGACTCCATCCAGGGTTTCTCACCAAGGGAACCTATGTCACCCACATTTATAAATGATCTAACTAAGGAACCCATCCCTGGAAATCCAGAGGACTAATCATGGCTTGTCAAGTAGATCCAAGTCAGACATGAAAATTCCATCAGCATTATTCTTAGGTCAGGACTTATTCTCTCTCATAAACCATAGTAGGTGTAAAATAGTAATCAATAATACATCTCATAAATAAGGAAACAAATAAAACATTCTAAATAAACTAGCCTAATCATTCCATAATTTTCCAAGAAACTATGGAATAAGTCCAAAGACCATAGGCATTAATCATAAAAATGATCATAATGCTACATGGAAATGTACATATGGAACAATATGATGACATTTCACAACATGAATAAACTGTAATTCATATCATATTATTCTTAAGAACATAATCATAGTCATATGAATAAAAAATAATTTGTATGTAATATAGTACAATACATAAGTGATGGAAAATAAAGAATAACTCATGAGGTACAAGGCAATAAGAAAAATCCCAATGAATATAGAATAAGTGATATTCCATGAGACACCAAACATAAAGGCCAATCCATGAAGTATATAAAATATAGAACAAGGAATAAAGATCAATGGTCTAACTCATGGCCTCTAATTTACCATGATTCAATTATTTACAAATGGCATTTATTACAATTGAATCTCAACCATATGGGTGTTCAACTAACATGTGTAATTTGGAATTAGTCCTAAAGAGATTGAAAACATCCATAAATGTGCGGAGAAACAAGGAAATTAATGAATGGTTTACTTTCATACACTATGGCCATATCATACACAGTAACAAGTTCAATTTAATTTATTTAAAATGTTAGAACAACTGCCAGATGTTTCTGGGCATGGTACAACTGTAGACCATAGAGAAGTAAACGAAACTTCAAAAAGAAGCTTGGAGAACTATATTATACTAAGTACTAACCAAAAATATTATATTGATGATTCATTTTTCCTATTTTTAGAAAAATTAGAGAAATGGATAAACACCCTAAAGTTAACATGATTTAGGTTTCACCAAAATAGCACAAAAAAGGAGGGATGTAATGATGAATGGAAGGATGAGGATTGTTGAGATTACCTCAAGATTTTTTATACTTTTGACATTGATGGAATTAGATTTCACATGATGGATATATCAAAAAATTTAAAATGTTGGAACAGTTATTCTTTATGTATAAAGGTGGGATAGGGCTGCTAGACATAAGAGATAAGTCAAGAGGGAGTCAAACCATTTATCTTGTTAATGGAAAAATATAATTTCTTCCACTTTACAGGGTATCATGGTTGGGACGCATATTTGGGAAACAATGTGTCATCCATGTGGCTAAAAATTCTTCATAACCACACCCCACATAGTTTCCCAACAAAATGTTTTCAATAGTTCTATAGCCCTGAACTAATCAATGCACACACTCTGCTTAAGTGGCACCAAAAGTGCAGGATGAGTGAAAAATTTCGGAAAATCATGCATAGCCCATGAAAACTCTATTCTAAAAACTACTGACATCATGCACATCTATGAACCTCCATCCACATGGTTATATAAAATCATGCTTCACTTCTTTCTCCACTAAACAAGTACACATGGGTTCTTCTATGGGTCGTATTCTTTCAGTCAAACCATGCATCCTACATACATTCATTATAAAAAAATATTTTAGGACCTAGAAATCTCAAAACAAAACAGAACACCCATAGGACCCCTCAGTCCTTTTAATATGTCTAAAAAATAAATTTATGTGTTCTAACTATTTATAATTTTATTTTGGAGCTCATTTTAGTAAATTGATTTTCCACCAAACGACCAAAATTCAAATTCATTTGGAATTTCATGTTGTCCAAAACTATGTGACACTACAATATTTCCACCTTAAAACATCTCATCACTAATAACCATTGGGAATATGAACATATTTTCAGTTGACTTAATTGGGTCATGAAATCTTATCCAAACAACTCATTTTGTTTTGAAATTCCCAATGCACCTTCGAGCACTACCTTAATATACAATACACAAGATATTGAAACTCAACCAAAAAATTTGTTTTTATGAACTGAAATAGTTAGATGAAACCCACCCAGGACCATATTTCCTGATACATGGGCACATTATCATCTCTTTGACCATAGTTTTCTAGTAATTTCAAGGAAAAAAAAGAATAACAATATTACATTGATATATCTACTAATAAAATCCATCACTTAATGCTATAATGATGATATTAACATGATTCATAGCATAAATGTTTGGTTGAATCCCAACTGACCTTAGAGAACTAGAAAAACCATAATTTTATAGAATACTTGTATGAAATTCACTAAACATTCCTTAACTGGCAACATTACATTAAGTGATTCCTCTCCAATACCATAGAATAAGAGAGTGAGAAAGAGGGATAAATAATAAAATAGTCTTCAGATGTTTAATCTCGAAGCACATCACATTGACACCCAGTGCATTTAAGAATGTATACTTTATGCCTTTAGAAAAAGTTACATGAATATTTCCCTGATCACCCTCAATGGATCTTATAACCGGATTCTGTTGATGTCTCTATTCAAAACATCAGATTCAAAATACCATACCACAATAAGAACATGGTTTCATTCAATAACCAAATCAAAATGATTTCTAACCTTCTGCACCTAATCTGATCCTGATTGAAAATCTGGGTAGCCTTAGAATCCACAACTAGAGCTGATGGGTCTCACTCCCTGGTAGACCATAAATGACATTAAAAAGAATGACGTCGGTAAAAGGTTAAATTTCCATATACCAAAAACACTGACTTTGTCCAAAGATAAATCCTATTAGAAATAATGTCATGAAAAAATAGATGTTTTCATGAGTTTGAATATGAAATTCTTACTTGGGTACTCCATAATCACTGTGGACCAACAATTCCTCTGAGGAATACCACACTTTTGGAGCACAATATTATAGAGGCTACTTAACAAAAACACAATTGTTTCTTATTTGGAACATAGTATTACTGATGGTCACTCAGTGTACCCAGATAATGAAAATATAGGAAACCAATTCTTCATTTATCCAAGTGTACACTAAGTGGATTTGAATAATTTCTAAAAAGGGCCCTGAGACACTCCCTCTTTCATGAGGGTGATGTTCTCTGTGTAGTTCCAAACAATCATTTCAAACAATATAGAGAAATGTTTTTTGAAGTTTTTTGGTCGATTTCCTTTGGAAAGGATTGGTTTCACCTGAAGACACATTTGCATCAATGATCAAATTTTTTTTACCAGACAAGGAATCATGTGATTGTTCAAGAACAAACACTGAGGTCCATCCCCTTCCAACGATATCTTTAAAGATTGTTTGTACATCCAAGCACTGGATATTCATGCCCTCTTTCAATAAATGACATAAAAAAAGAAGACCTACCACAATGAATTTTATACTACACAAAATATTTATAAATGTTCTTTCCCTGATTTCCCTCCCTCTACATAGAGGACATGCCATGCCACTTCTAAAAATATTCTCTCTACATTAACAATGTTATAGTCCTCATATCTGATGAAGAAGGGATATCATCCTCCAGTGCATTCTCAATTGAACTCTGACCATGGGTCCTAGATAATGAAATTACATTTTATCAATCATTAATCATTAGGGATATAAAACTATCCACCTATGGGTGTTAGATTAGATTAACATTTATACTTACAGATGACTGCCCTCTTGATTTATTTCAATGTGTGCCATATAATTAGCTATAAATTTGAACGAATGACCAATGTGTTAAATTCATAATTCTCTTTAATTGTTATCTTTGTAATTTGTGTGAATTTGATTTCCCTATCACCTATGTCACACTAATTTGGAGAGAACCTATGATCAGTCTAGCTTAGATCAATGCAGAAACCCATGCCACAGAACCCAAATGTTTCATTGTCTCCATTTAGGAACTCTATGGGTGCCACATGTACTAAAACATACTACCCCAATATTACATTAGAAAAATACAATTCGTTGATACTATCCATAGGCATGTAATCCCAATGTATTCATTTATATAACGGTCCGTTCATAAGACTAGATAAAATTTTAACGATCCCAAAGGACAGTAAAATAGACTAATGACATCCTAAGTTGTCCAACACCAACAATGAAAGAGAAAGAGGTTTAAAAGACCTACTATGTTGACAACCAAGCACTTGTCATGCTTAGGCCCCTTGACCAGATCATTTCTTAATTCTCACACTTAATGAAAAAGGTTAAAACAACACACCAACACCCAAAAAAATACTATGATTCTAAAAACTACGAGTTCTACATGGAAAAGAACAATGAAACAACACCAATTGTCAGAAATATCATACCATTTTTCTAGGATTTTATGGATCATAGGTCACTTCCTACCCTAGGATAGCCCCATACTGACGATCAAAGCATCATTCCAAAATGGTGTCATTCCTATCAAATGTATCTAGGCTTTTAAGCATATAATTTAGGTTTAATAGACATGTAAAGAGGCCTATAGGTAAATCTCATGTTCTCATATAAATTCAGCTACTCAAGGAAAAATGTAGAATGGTTTTAAATTACCCTAACCTGAGGGTCAAAAATTAAACACTATTTAATGTTCCAAATTATTAATTGCTGAAAAATTCATTTAATTATTTATGATATTTTAAAATCCCAATTTAGCATCATGTAAAATCCATGAAGTAGGTATTTACACTAGTTACATAATTTTGAATAAGACACAAGGAAAAATGGGCAGGTTATATTAAAATTCATTTTAACACTATTCTTTTTTCTGAAATTCATTCATAATGATGTTAATGGATAAATTAACCAAATTTAAAAAACATTAATTAATTTACAATCTTTAAAAATATCTAACCTAAATAAAATTTCAATTTTAATATATATATGAAATCCACATTTAGTGTTGAATGATAATTTTAATTAACTAACACATCATATTTAAATACAACTCAAATGATGATAAAATGTCTTTTTTTAATAAAATAAGTCTATTTAAAAGGATTCCACCTTATTTTTAGGGGTAAAAAAATATAGGTCTCTACTGGAAATTTTAAATATCGCTGAACACATATTATAATTACACCCCCATGGGGATAAGCATTGTGGCATACCAAATGAAAATTCAATATATAAGGTTGCCATTAGATCATTTTAGAAAACACTGAAATAATCCCAAACATTTTTAAACATGAATTACTTAAAACACCCTTAGTGGTTCATTTATTAAGTATCATTCCCCTACTGACATACTTAGGTCCAATTGTGCATTTTTAAATTCAGTCATATTGTTCATTAAGACCATGAGAATTATTTACATTCCTTAACAAGGAATCTAATTCATTTAAAAAGGAAAAAAATCATATTTAATCATTAGTCTCTTTGTAGAAGTCTCAAAATAAATAAATTGGTAATATGGGTTACCACCCCTCAATTTTTAACGCAGTCATACACTTTTCAAATTGTATAGGGATCCCCTCTAACCACAACCCTTTTATCATTGATTAGAAGTAAAAATATACACCTAAAAAATTTATAATTTTTTAATAAAATTATGTTAATCTAAAATTGTTAGATTTATATGTTGCACTATTTTTTAATTCAAAAATCAACCATACACTATACAAATTAAATATAGGCTCCCATTTATTTTCACCCATATGTTTTTGGCACAAGGAACCAATTGGTCATGGTTCAAACATGTCATAGTTGATTTTTGTGGAGTCTCCATCAATAACTAATTCCATATTTTGAAATTAATAACTATAAATTATAAAAATTATAATTTCAAGTGGTTTAACATAGCAGGGAAGAATATAAGCATAAAAATTAACCATGTAAGGCTACTATATAACCAGGGAAGAAGAAAACATGATAATAATGACACTAATAGCATAGAATAATACTAAATTATAGAATCTTAATTAACCTCTTAAACATACTATACATAGACATTAAATGAATTACATAAGTAGGTATAAACTAATATTGATACCAAACACACCTAGCATAGCATATAACATACAATCAATTTCTACACAAAGAACATAAAAAAATTAAATTATCCTAAAAATTTCATATACATTGCATGGATTATGTATTGAATGTGAATATCTTTGTGACTATAGTGATTCATGAAATAATACTTAGTTAATGTACCAGGCCGAGGGTAAATTTTTTATGTCTCATAAATCTGGAAGCTGGGTTTTGTACTCTTATTACTCATGGAGAAAATCATAATTAACTATAGTAATGAACACCATAATCAATAGTCCCATCCATGTAAATAGAGATTTTTATTATATGTGGGTTGATCACCATTAGGAATGACTCTTTACCAGGATTTGATACATTACTAGTATCTTATCTACAATCCCAAATCTATTAAAAATGGTTGAATGAGTTTTGATTCCACTGTGTAACATCCTGACTCAACTAACCATTTAACAAGTAGTCAAACTAGTAAACACATGGCCTAAAAGTTCCTCCCCAGAAACTAGAGACATCCAAATTGTAGTGAGGGTCAAATGGTGGATTAGGTGGGAGATGATACCCTCATGGTCAGAGTTATACATTTGTACATCTGATGTAAATTAATGGACAACAGTAGAAGCATTAATAATGAATGAAAATGCAACATAAGAGAAATACAATGAATAATTCAAATCAAATACCCAACACCAATATGTATAGAAAATCATACAAGTTCATATGATGATACAATATATAAGAAATATTTTTTATAGGATGCACAATATAATAAAATGAGAAATATACCAAATGAAAAATCCATGAGAATCATTAGTACTAGCTCAGTCTGATTCTCCATAGAACAAAATTAAACAACACAACATAATATAAATACATGAACCTACAATTATGAATATCTTCTTAAGTACCCCTATGAATTGGCAGCTGGAGCAAGGTGTGAGATATAATCCCAATACGTCATCACCAATGATTTCTAGATCAATCTAGTATTTTCACTATAAAAAGAATAATGTTCAAATATAGGCAGGTATGATGTCATAAATAAAAACATTAATAATTGACACTTTGGTGTGGGTTCCTAGATGGATACCCGATAGATTCAACCTACTTAGAAATAAGAAATATGTTTGAACAAAGGAAACTAATTGAAGTTATATGGTAATGTAAATGGTATCACATATGAAGCAATAGAAGTGGGTTCAACCCAATAATTTTATATGTATTGGAAGTCAAACCCCTAGGATATTATCCAAACATGTTGATACCACTTTATTATTGTAACAATAATAATATTAAGGATTTAGATTTAATCCTAGGAAAAAAATATGTCAAATCTAGAAGTGGAATCCTAAGACCACCAATGGTGATCTATAGTGTAATCCCATTAGTCGCTATAGGATCACTCGATGAAACCAATACCATAGATTTTGTATTAGGATACCTATAAAGGTATACCACATATTACTTCTATCATGTTATACTCTATTTCCATAACATGTATTTCATATTGGGGATCGAGTATCACAGGAGGCATGATATAGATATGTTTCCAATGATTTCAACAATGGTTCCTCCCTTAGGGAACCAATGTCACTCATGAGTATAAATTATTAGACTAGAGAGCTCATCCAAGGAAAACTATAGAATCAATCCCACCACATCATGTAGATTTAATCAAAGAAAGTTGATCCCATCAATGACATTATTATGTCACGACCCGTGTTCTCTTTTAGTCCACACCTGGTGAGGCATACCATTCCAAATCAAATATCATAAATATTGAACAAAATAATACATTTTAGAAATATCAATACTAATAATTAAATACATTTCCTAGAAACTATGTCATAAGGCCTACTACCCTTGGAATTAAGCATAATTATGAAAACAAGGCTATAGGACAATGCACATGTGGCACAAAATATGAAAATTTTACATCCTAAATAATGTAGAAGGATTATAATATTAATCCTAAGAACATAATCATGATATTATCAATAGAGAATAATGTTTAATAACTTTTTTACAATACATAAATGATGGATAATAAAGCATAATATGTGAGGCACAAGGCAATATAAAAAGATTCCAATGTATAAGGCATATGTGTTAAGAAATGTGACCAGATAAATAAAGATAAAATTATAAAGTATAAAGAATATGACACAAGGAATCAATCCCCAGCACTATACTCATGGCCTCCATGTTATATTCATTAAACTATCTACTTTATGCTTTTATTATAACTGAAAATCAACCTTAAGGGTGTTCAAAAAACATGATTAATTTTGAATTATTCCAAAAAGGGGAAAAACATCATAATGGTGGATAGTGGAATGGTTTTCATGAATGTATTGATCATACATATAAATAAGTTATACCTGACATATTAATGAGTTCATTTTAATTTTTTTTGATAATGTAGAGCCTTCTCCAGTAGGTTCTACTACACGATACAACAATGCCTCATATATTATTTAATAAAAAATGATTAATGAAGATAGATCACATACCTTATACCATGTATTCCCCACACATCACATATTGAATCTTGATATAGGTTAGTTCTAGTGAAATTCTAGAAATAGACAAACACCTAGAAAATTGGGTCACTTTGGTTGCACCAAAATAGCGCAATTGTGAAGGGAAACAATAAATTATAGAAGTATGATGAGTATAGATATTACAAAAAGATATATTATCATTATAGTGGTGACAGATTTGGATATTTCAAAAGGATAATTTAAAAACACTACCATGGAGTAGGAGGGGTGCTTCGTGCGTGAGGGAGGGATTGGTTTTCTAGAAAAAAGAGAGAAGGAAAGAGATATTTAAAAGATTTAACTCTTTATGGGTAAAAAGGTCATTTCCCCATGTTTACTATGTTTCATGGTTTGGTCACATGGTTGGAAAAAGCTTATTCCAACCATGTGGATCCTACTACTTAAGAACCTTACCCCACATGGGTTCCACATGCGGTTTGACCAGCTATACAAAAACTATGCTACAAACAATGCACACACGTTGTGTAAGTGGCACAAAACATGCATAGTAGACGTGAGATTCAGGAAAACACTACGTATCACATGCACAACCTCTTCTAAAACCATCATAAACCTAAAACATCCATATTACTCCTATTTCATAGTTATATCAAACCATGTAACACATCCTTCTCTATCGGTCCAAGAGGAATGGTTTCATCTATGGGTCTGACGGGTTTAGACAATTATTTCCCCCTTTATAATTCTTTATGAATGTGGGCTTATAGGATATATAACTCTTGAAACTTCACATAATAATTCTGGTACCCACTAATACATTAACCACGTCAAAAAAGTAACACATTTACGTATTTCTACTCATTGTAATTCAATTTTTATTTTTTATTAACAAAATGGTTCGTCCACCTAATGAAAAAAGGGAAAATTCATTTGGAATTTAATCCAATACATAATAATGAGATTCTATAATAATGAAGTGCATTTTCTCCTAGAATCAAATAAAAATTAATATTTTTAATTTTTATTCCATGAGAATTAAAAATTTATTTCATTTATATTGATATTTTATTTTGTTTCTAAATCATTTATGTTCAGATTGACTATTTTGGGGTCGTTCTATCCAAATTAGTCTTATTTTGTTGACTGTTGCCAAAGGGTTTTTGGTTCCATCATCAATAGGATCCTAATCATATTTTAATTATCATTTTGATACAATTAATTTCTTAGAAACATTCTTGTATAATGGTGATGAATAATGAGATTGATCATTCATAGAGGCAGTAGTCTGCATGCACACTAGACTGGTATTTTTTATTTTTCTTGGGGATTAAAATGAATAAATGTAGATAAATAATTTACAATTAAGAATAATAGTAATATTTTAAATGTCATATTTATTTATTGGATATATCCTTATCACCATCCATAGTATATTCTAATGAAAAATTAAAGTCATCATTCATTAAGGTGTTATTCGATGCATACACACATGAAAAGTTTAGTTTTCCAAAGGATATGGGGTAAGAAAGTAGATTACATATTATAATTCTAAAATCATAATCATTCCACATATATCATATATATCCATTAGATATTTCATTATAATGATCCATATTAGGTGGTTATGGAATATTAAATACATCACTTTGTGGATATGGTAGTCCACAATTATAAACAAGTGACATTTTCAATTTATATTGGATGGAGTAGACATAAAGATAGTTTTCCCATTAAAATTATAACATTTATGTAAAGTAAATTTACCTATATAATTATATTAATATGGTTGTTATATATTTTATGGAGGTATTAATGGAATTATACTAAAAATAATTCGATTAATATATAAACCTCATCCTTGGATACGTTCCTTTAGCTTACACATTTGGCCTTCTAGGTTTGGTATATTTTTTATATTATGACTTATAGGATGTGTGTTTTCTATTTGGTAAATAATTTTGTTGTATAAGTTTCATGATAATTTTTTCACTGTGCTTGATGAATTGATGGGAATAGGTTCTCTTTTATAATTGGGAAGAGTGACGCCTTTGAAAATAATAAAAACATTTAACATATAATAAATTTGTTTTTCATGGAATGATGTTCACATTTAGAACAATTTATTTGAAAGGGAAATTTAATGTAAAAAAATATAAACCAATAAATTTTAAGAAACTATAATATATATTTTGTGTAACATCTTTTAATTTAACTCCCCATATTTAAACCATTTTGAATCTTCTTTCATTAGATAATTTTAATGTGGTAACAATTCCCTGTAATTAAAAGTAGAATTAAAATCGTAAAAAAACTAAAACATGATGATACATATTATGGAAATAATTTTCATGATTTAATTGATATATTTTATAATAAATTTATTTTATTTAAATTTAAAAAAATCAATAAAACTTCATTTATAGAGAAATTCACATTTTATGACATAAAAAATTCAAAACAAGTTTATACTATTGATTAATAATAATTTTACATTATTATGATTAATATTATATGATTAATATAGAATTAAAACTAAACCTATAATCAATTTAGCCTTGGTAATACATTAATGAAATATAGGAACCCAAATATTTTTTATTAGAATAAAAAGATCATTTAGCTTTCAAAAAAGATAGAAATTGAATACAAAGTTCAACATTATATTTTTAAATTTATTATAATAAAAATAAAAATAAATATTGCTATAGAATATATGGTTCATATACTTTCATTCCAATCTTAATTTTTTTCATAAAAGTGATAATCGTTTTTAAATATTTAGTTTTCTATAATCAACATAAAAATCTACCTTTTCAGAAAAACCCAAAATTTCTTCCTATGATAATTTTGTACTAATGATTTAAAAAATTGGGTTCATTTATACAAAATAATTATAAAATTCATATATCTATCATTTAAATTAAAATAAAAAATATAAAAAAATATTTTATATGAAAATGTGTGTTTCTCGTCATTAGTTACTATTAACTTTATTTCAAATAAATTGAAATTGAATTATATTTTTATTGATTAAAAACTGTTTATTAATAAAATATTTATATCTACCACGAAAATTAAGAAATATTTATTCTTTTTTTAAGTTTTATGTGAAACATAATCTAATGAATATATTTTTATTTTAAAAAATACATTCTAAAATCATGAAGTGTTATTTTCTACACTCTTAATGAAATTGTTTCCTCAAAATGTTATTTTTTTCATTCCATAATGACTGGGTCATAAAATAGTAAAAAAATATGAGATAGATATTATCATATTAATTTATTTCTAGATCACTACTAGGAAATATTTTTTTTATCAGTTAAATATTAACAAATAATGTGTGTGTCTTTATTAGAATCATAAGTTTTATAATTGGGATGAAAATTTACTAAATCGTTAAAACTTTTATGCTTCAAGAAACAAAAATAAATATTAATTGATCATATGTTTGATATATTGTATGAAATTTTATTCTTATAGTTTTGATAAATTTATAAAAAATGTTTAGCATAACCAATGATAATATACACCATTTCACATAAATCATTTAAAAAATAATATCAACCACATTAAAAGAAAATACCATTCTATTCAATGTTATTTAGTTTAGCTTAATCATTTAATATACCCAATATAGTGAAATTTTATAAAAATAACTTTTTCTCTTTGTCAAGATATTACGTTTCAATCTATATGGTTATCTATATATACTAATGATATGTTTCGAAATAAATTTTTGTAAAATTTTCATATTTATAAAATATAATCCAATAATAATCCCAAATGTTATTTATCCCATAATTAGGCTTTGGTATAATAATAATAATAATCTCACCAAATTTCATTAATCATATTATAATATTATCATATAAGGCATTAAAAGTGTATTTATAACTTTGAAATTATGATCATCCGTAAAAATGTCATTCTTTAAATAAAATAATACTACATCATAACTATTTAAACCCTATAAGTAGACACTTAAATCATTCAACTTACATCATAAAACATTAACCATTATTTTACACCACATTTATTAATTTCACCTTATTTTTATATATTGTTCAAAATTTCTTCATCTTCAACTGTAATGGTATATGAATTTCGTAAACCATTACATATATGATTTTAATGATTTAAACCATTCATTAATATCTTCATAAATTTATTAGAATAATATTACATATCATTACAGTTAAATCATAACACTACCTACTTAACATTACTATTCTTATGATTATAATTGATCATTTCTTTATAGTAAAGAACCAATTTTTTGATCCTACCATAACAGTAAGACTTCCTTGATCTCATTAATCACTCCCAATAATACTTCCGACAAAATTACTTCTGGGTAAAAATTGTAATTCATATATCCGTGTGGATATTTTCACCATCACATAACACTTTTTCTTGTTCCTATCCTTTTTTATGGGATATAAAATTGTAAATAGAGTTTATATCAACTCTCTTAGCACATCAAAAACATACTAAATAATTCCCAAATTCAAGAGTAACTAGGGAACTATTCAAACATTGAATAAAAACTATGTAAAATAATTTAATTTCACATTCATATCATAGAATAAAATTTTGTGAATCATTGGAAAATATGATAAATTATTATACTTAAATAGTAACTGAGTCATCATTATTGTCTTCTTCCTATGGATATTTTTGTTCCAAATGAAGAAGAAATGATTGAGAAAAATATTTTTCAAGAAAAAGATCCATAAATACCTTCCACTCAGTGCTATAATTTTAATTAATCTATTTGGTATTTTTACTAATGACCACCATTTATTAAATTCATCATTAAAATGATAAATATAATGGGTAACTAAAATATCCTAACTCAACATACCATCAAACCAGTAACTGGACTAGTGAGTCATAGGCCTCAAGTGTATCTCTCCATACACTAGAGCCTTTTGATTAGAAGCTAGGGTCTCAAGAGAAGATATTGGGGAGAATAACCCCTCTAATTAGTGACGCACAATGTATAACATAGTAAATAAAAATCAATAGTTGAATAAATAAACAACAGTGAAAAAGTAGTGTAAGACAGATACTTATATAAATGAACAAACATGTCCAAATCTAGTTTATACAATAAATGTATGAATGAATTGGTAATGATGCATATCTGAATTAATACACATTATGGAAATATTTTCAATACAATACACAAACAAGGTTAAGACAAAAAAACCCCACGAGCGATCTCCTTGAGCATCATACGCTTCAGTTTGGTGTTTTTCTCCTAACTCAAGGTATAAGAAATGACAAAAATAAAATCCGATAAATATAAGGGTTTACTCAGGTACCGAAGTTACATGAGCTGTGTGGGAGATAAAATCTTAGTAGTCTAGGGCCCACATTTTTTAACCCAATTACTCGTAATATAAATTATGTACAGTACAGGTACAATGGAATTTAATAAATAGAACTGCATAAATGAATTACACCTATATAGGTTCCTAAGGTACCTGGATGGATATACTAGCATCAACTTGTTGATGGAATAAGAGATTGACCATGTTATTATATATATATATATAATAGAATATATATATATATACATAAATAGTTAGATATACATTGGGGTGGATCGGGACATACCTCCACTATCCAATTCTAGGGGATCTCTCATAATCTTCCCCTAACCCAAGTCCAAGAGACCTTTGTCTATTGGATTCAATTCATTAGATTTTTGTTGGGGTGGTTCAGAACATAAATTCACCATCCAAATTCTAGGGGACCTCTCATGGTATTCTTCTAAACGAGTACCATGATCCCTCAGTCTCTTGGCCTACGTGCTTTATAATTTTTTTGGGGTGCATTGGGGCATACCTCCACCATCCAAATTCTAGGGGATCTCACATAGTCTTACCCTAAGCAAAAACCATGATCCCATAGTATCATTGAATTATCGCATTCAAAATATGTTTTGGGGTCTATTGGGATATAACACAAACATCTAATTCTACGGGATCTCTCACAACCTGCCATTAACCCAATACCAAGATCCCTTTGTCACTTGGCATGAAAGAATTTAAAATAAATAAATCATTAGTTGTGTAGGGTAAGCATTTATCCCACACATAATATATATATATATATATATGTAATGGGGTAAAAATACCTCCCACCCATATGCATACATAACCAGTATGGTGTAAACTGCCTCCCATACAGAATTATTCATAACTTGCAAGGGGTAAACTAGCTTCCATCCATAATAATTTATAACTAAAATAATTATAACATACGGCATATGGAAATACCTCTTATTAATTTCATATAACCATATACCATATTAAATATAAGTAATAACATCCACATTTATACTTATGGAAAATCATCTTATGTTCTTCAATAAAAACATTAACATATTGATCAAATTCAATTTATTACATGGGGTAAGGGTCTATCATGAATGTCATTAACCATATTCTATTTCCATTTTAATGTAGTCCATTTCATCGAAACCATTAAATATAATTTAAAAAACTAATTATGGACAAACCATTTATTCTTAACAGGACACTTGGTATGGGATAACCTACTTAGGGTCATTATCACTCAATTTTCCTACACATGGAAAATTTATTTTTAAGGTTAAAGTTATAAAGGGTTCATATTGGATACCCTTAATGGATTCTACCAACATTATATAGTCATTATAACCATTACAATCTCCTTTACCATTTAATTTAGCTCATTGAGATTCAGAAACTACTTTTTGATGGCTCAATTTTAATTAGGGTTGTCAATGCTATAAGACATGTTCCTGCTTTGTAAAAAAATGTTAAGGGCCTAGAAACCTAAAAGTCAATTTAACAATTATAATCTAAATCAAAAAGTCACACCAAATAATTAATGAAGGTAGTAATAGTAGTCTATCACTGCATTTTTGGTTGAAGTCGATGTACATATGTTGAAGGAATTTTTTTACAAAAACAAGACGTTGTTATTAAATAGTCAACCATTGCTTATATGCCATTCATTGCTTTATCAAAAAATATTATTTTATCTATGAAACAATACTATATTAATTAGATATATGGACTATACTGTATTCAATTTAATTAATGCTATAAGAAAATTAATGGGAATGGAAAGGGACGCTACAACGGGGTGGAACCAGAAAAAATTTATCAGCTCTTTGTACTTTTGGACTTGGAGCTTCTGCTCCCCCACTAAGAATATTAACCTTCACGTACATATAAGGACTCTTATCCACTATTCACACATATTCATGACCATGAACATGTGCAAGGGGATCCTTACATGTATGTTTAAATGCATATTTTTATCTCTACTCACCCACGTATTCATTTTTCATATATATATAGGCACACCTATACCCATACAAGTATATATGGTACCATGGAAGAAAATACACATAACGGGGGGACCTATATATATATAATTACCTATTCATATGCAGGAAAGTCACCTTATATCATGTGACTGTAAACCATTTGTAAGAGTACAATACACTACAAAGAAATTACTACAAACCATGAAACAATTAAAGTATTTAATTAAAAAGTAGTGAAACCAAATGGAGGGAAGAAAAACGCACCATAGATGGTGACAGTTAATCAAAAAATCCCAAACTGCCTCACCATCAGCGTCAGTTTTTGAAACATGAACCCAAAGGACTCAAGAGACCCTTCTCAAAAACCTAATAAAAAATAAATCCCAATAATATATTAACCTCAAACCCTAGTGTTTCGGACAAAACTCATCAGGCTTTGAAAGAGAATAAAAATGTCTGATCAAATGAGGTGGTAGGAGGAAGGAGCCTTAACATGGATTTTTGAGTGAGAATCTTTATGACCTACAATGGAATTCATCGTGAATGGTGGCATGGTAAAGGGGGGTTCTGCATGATGTCGAGGGCTCTTAGGGGGTGGGGTGTGTCGAGATTCACATGGGAGTTAGGGTTATTCTGAAATATTTTATTATATTTTAAATTTAATTTACGTTATACAATATCATTTAAAAATGCACAATGCGTAGTTTATGTTTCACGATTTGAAAAAATGTGTGCCAACCATTTGAAACCCTATCTTTAAGGAAATACTTACCCATGGTTTGTCCCTAACAATTAGAATGACTATTCATAGACCGTATGATGATCAGCATTGAGGTACATCCACAAATCATAATCTGTGTGGGCTAAGCGGATGGTTTGGAAAAACATACGAAGCCCATGAGAAACATCACTATCCGCCAGAATCAAGTCGCATGGTTTCCTGCAGTGGGATACAATGCTTTAAAAAAACTGTCTGCCCCATAAAATATTAAATAAACTAAGTGTATTTGGGTCTGATTCTCATGAATCTCCTCATGTAACTCAGGAAACATAATGGTCCTCCACCCAAGTAGAAAAAAACAACACTTAGGTTTGTTCCAACCTTTAAAATCTTATTATAAAGTTTGGTACTTAAAATAACCCATTCCGTAATTGAATTGTTTCATAAACATTTAGTTTTTCATCTAGTTAAAAACAATATTCATTATAGTTACCCTCTAATTTTTTAAATAACTCCTCACCTCAAAAATCATTTCCACGTAATTTTTCAATTCTTATTCCATCACTAGATATGAGGTTCCAAAAAATTTTATATGATACTATAATATGGAAGTATTGACTAATAGAATGTTCCTTTGTATAAGATCTTATCATTTAGGATTACTTCAGTTTATACCTACATTAATTTATTTAACAAAACAGAAAACTGCTTATCTAAAACTATAACATTTTTAGGATGCTTATTTAAAAGTGTAGTGCCCTCTTGTTTCCTTCCAACACCATTCCAAAAATTAATTCTATAGAAGGCCATTATAAAACCATCATTTAGTATCTGATGTAACTTAGTGTCCCCTAGAGTAATTATACTCCCACATAATGTTAAATTAAATTTTAATTCCTCATTAACATTTAAATATCAATATTTATCTAAAACCATACATAAAACGAAACAGATGTAACTAAAAATTAATTATTTAGAAAATATAATGTATTTTAAAACTTTTTTTTAGAATATGAATGATAAAATTTTTAATTTTATATAATTAGGAAAATCTTTATATAAGAAAGTGAAGAATTCTATATAGTGTGAATTTTTTCAAAAAATAATATGTTTTTATTCTTTTAGTCATTCCTCATTTAAAACAAATTCTGTTATTTTAAGAAAAATTTGTATAGTATAAGGATAAATCATTCTATAGTAGATACACATCCCTAATCCATGTGATTTTTAAAAAACAATTGATGAACAAAAAGAATTTCTATATGGGATATGAAAAGGATTGAAACCAATTAGTCCATTTGAAATCATGGAAATATATTTATGGGTTTCTATTTTCAAGCAATATATTTGGAGTTAAAATTAATAATATATATGATTTTAAAATAAACCTCTTTAAATAATGTTTTAATAAAAAATCCAAGAAAACAAAAATAGAAAATAATAATCATGAGGTTTTCTTCAAAAACATAAATAATTATCATTTATAACACACCATTTATCTAAAATAGTTATAAACATTTTAAGAAATCATAAATTCATTTTAAAAAATTATGAAACTAAAATATTTCATTAGAATAACATTTGAATTCTTGTAAAAATATATAGGAACCTTGTGACATTATCATTATACCACAATTACAATATCTTTTTACAATCACCATATAATGGAGTAACATACCTGGTTAATAAAAACATTTTAATTGAATTAACATTTAAATAGTTAACCATAAATGATTCATATGATTAACTTATAAATTTTAAATTTTGTATAATTTAAATTATTAACATATAAACTATTAAACCAATCCACTCTATCGGATAAATTTATAAATAGTTAAACTTATATTGTTTATAGGGGTCACTATAAATAGTTATCCCCATTCACTTTATATGAATAACTTATAAGAAGTTAGCTCTATTTGTATTAACTAATGATTTGGTGGGATATAATATAGAAACACATGATCACAAAAAATGTAAAATAAATATATAATTAATTAAAAAAATAAAATCATTCATTTCAATCAAAACACTCATCTGAATTATCATTTGATTAAAAAAATTAATTTCGAAACCAGGAAATAGATTTCTAAATAAAATCATTTTTTTATATTAATAATAATATACATCAATTTAATTTTTTATACACCACATAAATCAATACATGTGTTTGAAATGGAAAAAGTCTCAAATAAAGGAAATTGAGATGAGAAATCCCTTACATTAAGCCCTGAAAATTCTCATACATTATTTATATTATTATATTATAAACATATAACCACTATCCGGTTTCTTAAGATCACTTTTATTTTGTATTCCACTATGATTTTTTATTTTTTTTCTATTATTACTATTTTCTATTTTGTTTCTAAGTCAGTTATGTTAGTATTGGATGTATTGGGGTCATTCGTTCCATATCAATTATTATCTGAAGACCTTGGTCAAGGAGGTAATGGATTTGTTATACATACATGTATATATATATATATTTTTAAATATATTTTTATTTTTATTTTAATCCATTAAATTTATATTTATAACCATTCTTGTAAGGATGTGATGATAAATGAGACACATCGTTGATGGATGAGGTGCTTCACAAGTACGCGTGAGCAACAATTAAATTTTTATAATTGATTAAAATGATATAAATATGATATTGGTTTAGTATTATTGTATTTTAATCCTATAAATAATATGTTACTAATCAATTAAATCAAACCTTATGTTCATCCATATCATATGGTAATGAAAAATAAATTCATTGTTCATGGATGTGGTAGTACACACAAAAAAATGAGTGATGTTTTAATTTTCAAATATAATAAAGGGTAATAATTTTGATTATATATTTTATTTTTGTAATGAAAATTAATTCAGAAATATAATATATATTCATTAAAACTATATTTATTACCATCCATGTGTGATGGTGATTAAAAAATAAACCCATCAACTCATGGTGGTAGTACTCCGTACTTACTCCTGATATAAATTTATATTTTACATTATACTAAATTGTGGTAGAAAAAAAAAGTAGTTACATTAATTGAATAAAAATTTATTTTATTAATTATATCTATATTATTATAGTATAATTGTTATAATAAATTTATTTGAGGTAGGATGATAAATTAACTTCTAAGAATATGGATCATAATTATACCACGTCATTGGATATCTTCATTTGGCCTACTCCTTATACCATTTATTATTGTTATTTTGGTCATAAGAGAGCCTATATAATACGAGGAGAATATTTTGGTATGGATGTGGATATATATTGGGTTATATATGTTTTTCATTGTGTGTAAATTAGTGAGGATAAGAAGAAATATTTTATAGTTGAGAGGAGTGAGACCCTTGAAAATATTAAGAACCATAAAATAAAATAATTTTATTTCTCAAGGAAAGATGATCCAATTTGGTTGAATATGGAATATTAGACATGTAATGGTGAAAATAATATCATAAAAAATTATACATTATTAATATATATTTGTACAATTATGTTTCAGTTTAACCTTATCTTATCCCTTTTAACCATTAAAGTAGTTAAATTTTTTTACCATGGTGTTTATTCATTATAAATACAAATGAAATTGAACATAGAATAAAATGTGAAAATTATGATCTAAAATATTTAATCTATTTTATAAAAAAATTTCTAGAGTATATAAAAACTACTTTAAAGATAAGCTCCAAAAAATAGAATGATAAACCATTTTGAAAAACGTCACCTTTCCAAATACAAATGATTTAACCCCAAATAAACTACCATGATGATTATCATAGAGTAAATTATATTATTTTTAATAAAATAAAACCAATTTTAATCTAAAACCAAACCAAAAGAAATCTTGTGAGTACATAATTTAGATAGAAAAGCCAGATAAAACATTTCAATAAAAACATTAATTAGTTGTCCAAGATATTAAATATAGAGTTTGAATAACCAATAAATATATTAAAATAAATTAATTAATATTTAAATATATATTTTATGAAGAAAAAATATTTTGAAATCATGAAATTTATTCTTATGTAATTAAAATTTATTAATAGTAAATGTATTTTTGAAATCAGTATTTTTCACTATTAACCTAAAAAATCATGTTTTTCAAAAAAATATAAAAACATTCAATAAATACAAATATTATCATGAATAATTAAAAAATAATGTTAATTAAAAAATATTATAATCTTAAATTTTAAAAATATATATTTTAAATTGAAATATAAAATATAATGAAGTCCGTCTTCTATATAAAAATCACTATTTTTAAATTTGTGAAATTATTTTCTTATATTATATCAGTTCCAAATTATTTTAAATATATTTATTTAGATATTGAATTTTTATGATGTGTTTATGTTTATCAATTATATTAATAGTGTATTATTCACTTTAATTTGTTTTTACTTGTAACACAAGATATTGAACTTCTTTTCATTAAAAATAAAATACATTTTAGAATATTGATGAGTTATAGTGGGAGTTGGTTTTTATTTGTGATAAATACATATTAGAATCCATGTATTGATATCTATGGTAGAAGATTCAGTATTAGTTGATTTAAAATCATGGTTTATGTGATAATGTATATGTTCTTGATAAATAACATTAATCCTAGATTTATTTGGGGTAGTTATAGGGTTGTAATGGATGTCCTCAACAATCTATTTTAGATGAGGATGATGATAATTATATCACTATTGTACGATTATGTCAAAGTACTATGATTTCATGATGGGGTCCTCTTTCTCCATTAAATATTATTTATATGACAATTTTATGCAATAATTCATCCATTTTAACATATCTTGGGTTATTTCCATTGTAAATATTATAATATCAAGTAAGTACTCTCACAATAGTTCATTCAGTATTAGAAAATGCATGCATTAATTTTGTGTGAGCCTATAATAGTGCAATGATTTTATGATTATTGTGGATAAAATGGCATCACAGGGGTATTATAATATCATCAATGGTTTATAGAATCACTAATCCATACTAAAGTTTCCACACACTAATTAGAGAGTCATCCCCAACTAATTTTATAACAACATGTTGTATTTGGATTCTAAGAGAAATTAACAAAAAATAGAAACATCTAGGGTATTTTCACAAAAATGACGAATTGGTAATAAATATGTCTAAAATTAAAAAGATTTCACATAAGGTTCACTAATTTTTTATTTCTGAAAATTCTTTTACACACAATTTAACCATTATTTTGTATTGTTGTAAATAAAAATTTGTTAGAAATATGAATAATTAATGTCAAATTATCCTATAAAATAGTTTTATATCTAGATAAGAAACCAAAAAAAATATTTAATTCATAAAATCACACACAATGATAATAATAATTATATTATTATTTAATAATATTGATTAACACAACTTAGTTATAATGAATAATTCAAAAAGAATTAAATTACACATCATTTAATGTAAAAATTTATGATAATCATTTACTAGGATATGGTTTACTATGATATATTAAGGAACTTGAGATATTTGTGCCATTAAGAAATGTATAATATTTTATAAAGGGGACAAATATTTCATGTTGTTTTGACTAAACCCATAGTTGGATTATAACATATCCTATGTATAGGGAATTTAATCCCACAAAGCCTAATTTGATATAATAAATGGATATTAAAAGACATGGAACATATAAAAGAAAAAATGGATAATTATTTTAGAAATAGGTAGAGGAAACAACATATAGTACAATGCCATACAAAAAATAAATTTCCATAACGTTTAATAAATAATTTAAAAGAATTGTTTTCCCAATTATAGGTTATATAATTGAGATAAAAGTATCTTGAAGTATATTATAATGGTACTAAGACCACTAAGATAATGGTTCATAGAGAACACCTGTGCAGGGGACATACATTTAAATAGAACTCAATGGGGAAATCCCAACAAATAATAAGTATAGTTGCATTAGTGTGTTCACAAAGGAAGTTAACAAATTGTATAAGTTTTTGAATGAGGTAAAAATATATGTTGGTAGATGATATGAATGTTACACTAAAATAAAAAACACGAGATTATTATTATTACATAAACCGCCATGAGATTGTTATTTGTTTGGAAGAATGTAATAGGGCCTTTAAGATGAAGGATCACTGTTATACAAGGGTACCTACATTAATTCCACTTGAATTACAATGGTGGGAGGATAGATTACATGAGGAAAATATTGAAAAGGATGTGACACCTTAGTCATCATATGGGTACATGCTTGTATAATGAATAATAAAAAAATTAAATAGTCATAGTGGTGTATCTATCGATGAACTAAGACTTATTAGGCTTCAATTTTTGAAAAAATTACTTTAATAAATTAATCCATTATTGTTAGGCATGTTATGAAATATAAAAGAGTACTATAAAAAATTAATCCTTGAATAATAGTAAATAGGGGAAAAGTGTGAATAAGAATAACAAAAACATGAATAGAATGATTCATATGTTTGGGAATAATCCTTATACCAATTAAGTGGTAGAATCATTTCCATATTTTCATATATTAAATTATAAGGAATAATATTTTTACACTGTCATTAAATGAACATAAAAAATAAACATGGTTCTATAGTAACAAACATTACTATAGTTCTCGATCTTCATAGATGACCCATAATGCTACATCACCCATAGAAATAATTTACATGAAATAAAAATAACCATGTTTGTTTCTGGAGTATTTTTTATTGTGATATTCTTAGAGTAGCCCCTACATCACTAGATTGATTGGGATGTATCATTAAAACAATCTATACCTAGTTCTTGATTTGGTAAACTGACCTCCTTCCATGTTTTGAGCATAAAAAATTTAATTAATTTCAGAAAATACTCTTTCACACAAACCAATGAGAACGTTCCAAATGAATATATAATTTTATAATTAATATTCATAAACAAAAAAACAATTTTCTCTTTAAATACCCAATTTCATTGTAATTATTATTCAAATACTAGTATATTTATATTTTATACATCCAAAAATATTCTAGCATATTTTATTTTTCCGAAGATATTTATTAATGAAGTCCAATAAAGGAAAAATAGTTCTTTATATTCATAATCAACATTAGATTCATCAACATTAATTCAAAGTTATTAGTTTATCTAATATTATATAATTTCAATTACTCAATAATTATGGATCCCTTCATAGAGTGGTATGTCAGTAGAATATTTTTCATCACCGCAGAAAAAAATAGGTTCTATTCATTTTTCATAGTATTATAACAATCAAAATGAAATACATTTTCCAATTATATTATTTAAAATTTCATTAAAAATTAAATTATCCAAAATAGAACGTTATTTTATTATTTTTTTAATAATATATTCTCATTATATTGTAAATTGTGGCACCACCTTTGTAACCTAGTTATCTAAAAAAATGATGTTCCTCAAAAATAAAAAAAATACATATGAAACTCTTTGAATTATAAAAATTACCAATAAATATTAGTATCCATGTAATATAGATATAAATTTAATTACCCAATGTGTATATGTAACACATCATGTTTTTCTGTAATATTCTTTTTTTAGTAAATTATATTTCTTAGATAGCTTGTGTTATAAATGAGGCCAAATTTTAACAAATCGTAAAATAATAATAATTTTATTATTATTATTTAAACACAACCATTATGACTTATCCATTAAAATTTTTGCAATTAATTGTAATAAAAACATTATAAAAATTAATTATTATGGATTTATATAAATAATTCCTATTGAAAAAATATTAAATAATTTTTAGTGAAAGCTTTACCTATTTTGAAAATATTATTTTTTAAAAATAAATGTTTCTATTAATTTTTGAGAAAAAATAAAAATTTTAATATTAATACATTTATAAACTTTATTTTATATAGTAATGTAACTTTTTAAAATTTATAATTTAAAATTATCTTTGGGAGAATTTTTGATAATTTTTTGAAAGCATTATTTTTTATAGGAATCGTAAAAAAAGACAAATTCTTATTAAAAAAACATTTTTATTTAAAGAAATTAAAATATATATTTTATTTTAATATGTTATTAAATGTATAATTTGTTCAATTATATATTTATCAATCCATTTTTTTCATTGGAATCAATTTCATATTTAATTTTGTTATTAATAATATCTTTACCTATGAAAATTTTATCTTTGAAAACCAAATTTTGTCACGTCTATGGGTTTAATTTTAAATTATTATTTTTCCACATACACGAATAGAATTTTGAAAAATTCATTCCATATTTGCAATCAACAATATCATTATTATAAAATAAGGTTATATTTATTGTATTGTCAAAAGGAATAGAAAAAATATATATAATTAATTATCGTGGTTATGGTTTACACGTTTCTACAAGAATGTTAAACTAAAAATGTAAGGGTTAAAATGTAATATAAACTCATAAAAATAAAATTTTTTGGCCATGGTTTTACCTAAAATAATTTTTAGCTCAATAATGGTCAATTGTTTTTTCTATGTGACATGTTTAAAACGTGGGTACACATTTTTCTTTTAAAAATTCCTAGTGTGTCCTCCCCCACAATTATGAAAGGTCAACCCATAAATTATACTCTAAATGCTTCCAAAACCTTTTAATCTACATAAAACTTACCAAAATATATTTTTTATTTCCCTTAAAAAAATCATACGGGCCTTATTTTTATTAGGAAACCTTCTTAAAAAGGCATTAGGTGTAAACCTAAAGGAGTTCAAAGAAGATGAGGTATAGTCCTTAACCATGTATTATCATTTTATTTATTAATCTAACTCATTGTGATATAATTAAAAATTGATGATATAATAACATATATATCACTAATAAACTCAGATGTTATTATGCTATATGAATGATCTACATTAATATTCTATTCTATCAAGCATTAAACGAATCTGTTGATCGTATGAATGTCAAACTTCCACCCCGGAAACTAATTTAATTTATTTTAGATCTACAACTATAATAGATAGATCTAATGATGGATTTGATGTATATATCCTATATTCATGGCATTATTATACTTCAGAATTTATATTATCTCAAAATTTTTCAACCATTCATTTTGTTGGGTAACGATAATATTACTCATGCGTACATGTGCCCTACCACCCCCACGAATGGAAGTGATCAATATTTTATTTTATTTTTTATTAAATTTTAATAATAAATATTAAATAAATTTATACCGGATAACTATGATAAAATAAAATTTTTTACAGATTCATTAATTTTTTTGTTCTTTCAATCAATCTATTGAGAAAAATAAAACATTTTCCATGCGTACATACAGCCGACCATATCCATGAATGTTGTAATTAATATTCTATATATAAATGTAATAGATTTCAATAAATACATGTATAAAGAATAAATATTACATTTATATCATTTTTTACATTATTTAAATTATTTAACAATGATTAATGTAATCAGAACAAAAATACAAAACAAAATCATACATTGAATACAATGTAGTTGTTAAGTGAAATGAGATATTAAAAATTAAATGGTAAAAATGAAATAAAATTTCATAAATAAAACATATATGAATTGATATAAATTAGTGTGTTTGTGTGTGTGTGTGTTTGTTTCTGGAAAATCTGTAAAATTAACCGATATTTATTATAAAGGTGGTTTGAACGTTTATGAAGAAAGTCAATACTTAAGGTAAGAGAATTCTAGTCTTTTTCTTTGGGAGGCATGTGTCATATTAACAAATAGTTTCTTTATTGTGGTATTTATATTTCCATATGAACAATTAGATCATGAATATCCATCATTTCTTTATATATAATTTTCTATTTGATTTTTTTTCTATAATGGGAATACTAATTCAAAGGTTTCCAAATTGTTAAGAGACTTTCGTCCCACATTTCATTTGGTGAGTCACAAGACATATTCATATCCAATTTATTTTTTACTGTTTATGATACACATGAATGTATTTTCTGACTCTTATTATGAATTTTATGCAGACTTGAAAATTTATTTATCGTTCTTTATTTCATGGAGATTACAATAAATATTATATAATGTGATCAGGGTTCCACGTTATAGTCTCAATGTTTATTGATATTGTTTATGAATAGTATTATAATGATGAAGTGTTATAATTTATCTCTTAAGAAAATCATGAATATACTTATAATTTTTTTTATTTAAATTATTATTTTTTCATTATTTTTTGACTACTTAATAACAAGAGAGGCAAAAATAAAATTTTTAAGAAATAATTACTATATTGTTCTCTTCGATCAAAAATATTGTTTCTTCTATGACCATCCATTATAAAAATTTTGTGGGGAAATATTTGATTATTATATATTTTCTTAATAAGTTCATGTTTAACATTGACATAGTTTTTAGAAAAAAACATTGTAATCATTATGTTAATTTCCGAAAAAAGTCTCTTTTTACATTTTACCAAAAATGTGAAATGAATATTGATTTTAACGTGAATGACCTGAATTTTATTTTCCATTATAATGACTTTAAAGTTGTCCAAATAATACATTATAAGTATTCTTTTTAATTTGTGATTAAAATATTTTCCATAATATATTGAATAAGTGATTTTGAAATCAAAGGTATATTCTCTTAAGGGATGTTTTAATGATTATTATATGGAATTTATATTTATCAACAACAATAAAATTTATTAAATCTTATGTTTTACATGGTTTATGATCTTAATAAACAATAATTATTCATTCATTTGATGGTTTAACGTTATGATGATTAGATATTTATGAAGCTTGTATATTTTTCATGGGTTATTATATGACGAATTGATGAGATGATTATAAAACCCACTTCCTTTAATTGGATTATTATATGATAAAATATTTATAAAATCTATTTTTTGTCTATGGGATGAGATGTGATGAATGATGTATGATATTATATCCCAAAAATTCATTGATTATGGTATCAGTTGGACATATAACTCCCTATAATGAATTGAGAGATTGTTATTGTTCTATGAGATCAGAGGATACACAAAAGGTCATCCCTTTACCAAAAAAAAGAGTATAGGATGGGTAATTGCAGTGCTAAAATATAGGGTACATAGGAGGTAATTATGGTCATACAGTAGGTACAAATATTTTCACACAATTCCCAACATGATAGGAATGTCATGGCGGGTATCCATGACATAAGGTTTTCTATGTTTATATGTATACAAAAAAAATAAGTATTATTAAAATTTTATTATCTCATTGATCATATTCTTTGATTATTTAATGATATTGTCTTATCAACATCCATGATTTTTGAAATTGATAAATTTTATGAACAATGATACAAATGGTATGGTTTTTATATATTATTTTCATCTTCTCGTACCCTTATTCTCATGTTATGTGGATATCACCTTTTTTACCCTTACTAAGCATTTATTCCCTCTATTTTTTATGTTTATTTTCACTTGATATAAACTTATGAATTATATATGAAATGTTTGCTAATAGTGACAGTTATTAATAATGACGATGGTGATTATGTAGTTCACTTAAGAAACAATTGCCTATATATATGAGTTTCTAGAGGAAGTAGTCCAATATGAGTACGGCATGGATTGTTATATTATTTAATGATTATTATTCTATTATGATTTGATATATATGTTTGAGGGGTGTGGGTAATTACATTTGGAATAAAATAAAGGATTAGTTAAACATTGGAAATTAGGATATGAAAAATTTAGTGAGATACCTATTTATAAATAAAAGATTAAATCTGGAGATTAGTAAAAGTATAGGAAAATGTCATAACATTTTTGTGATGGAGAAATGATGTGTTTTAAATGAAATTAAATCATAGTATGGATAATAAAAGTGTATGTGGCCCCAGTAAAATTTTACTAAGGTGTAGTAACTATTAAATTTGTTGATTGAGATGGACTAGATTGTCTCCTGGTACACAACAGTATGCCTTTCTACACACAAGATTTAACACACCTAGGGGATATTCAATGAATATTCATAATCCCTTTCTTCACCATCATGGTTGATTTTAATGGATGATCATTATTGTACGAGGTTGAATCTATGTACAATAGATGAAAAATATGTTATTATCATTTAAAATAACCAATGAATGATATTTTATTCATGATTATGTTGTTTTATACAATGATTATAGTTTCTCATAAGATTTGTTTTCAATTATAGTCAATGGATTGGACCCAAACGAACCACGTTAATGATGGGTATGACATACAATGAAATGATATTCCACTCGAGAAACTAAATGTTGTTGGAGTTGGAGTGAAAAATATAGTTTCTTAGATTACAATACATATCAATATATAAATCAAGATAAACATGTAAATGATAAAAGGAAGTAACACTGTTTTGTTGGTTGCTTTATATTAAAACAATCACATTATTTTAGTGGTTCTAATGATGCAGCAGTTTCTCAGAAATGTAATAGTACCATTAAAAATATATTTTCTATTATTATGTTTTTGGATCATGAAAAATTCAATTTTTTATATGTATCATTTGGACGGATAAGTATGTAAATAAAGGATTATTATAGAGAATACATATCAACAAGATGAAATAGACTCAATGGAATGGGATAAGTATAAGAATATATTTTTCAATATATAATTTCCTCCTCTTATATGTATGAAATTGGAGAAGTATTTTCTTGTTCTATAATAGATTAATGAGGAAAATGTTGTTAAATATGAGGATACACATACTAGCTTTTTTTGAAATGATTAGTTTATTAACATTGAACCTAAAATCATGGTTGATTTATTCTTTGGTGGCTTAAGACCAAGTTTACAAACATTGTTATCCATAAAAGAATTTAGTATCCCTAAATAAATCATTTTATGTTAATTTGATGATGAAATGGAGATTAATGTTACCCATAAATCTCATGGTTTTGATATGAAGAGAATTTTGGAATTCCCAGAAAACACATAAAACAATGGAGGTAAGAAGATGATATTTCATTCATGATTGATGTGTGGAGGCAAACGTGGAGGAAATTTTCATATGTGGACTGCTAAATGTTTTAACGATGGAAGAGATGTTAAAAAAGTAGATGGATACCAAAATGATGTATGAAAGTTAGATAATGATGAGAATTGTTATAAACCTACACATATTGTACCACTAAAACTTATATGTTATAGGTGCAGGGTGTTTGAACATTATGTAAATAAATTCCCAATTGCAAGGGATAATCATTATAATAATCCCCAAAACCTCTAAATAGAATGGAAAGTGTAATGAGTATAAAATGATGTAATATGATATGAATCATGATAATTAGAGAAAACTTATCCTCTACTATAGTGTTTGGAGTTTCGTATTGGAGACTATATGATGTGCCCAACGAAAATCTTATTATTCACATTTTAGTAAACTTTTTAGTTTTTTTGAGCAGTGATTATCTCTCTCCACATAGATTCTGGAATAATGAATTCAAATTTGATATTTTATCAATGTATTGATGAACCCATTAATCCAAGGGACATTTTTTTATGATAATAGATTATTTTCGGAATAAAATATTAACTATTTTTTGGAAGTGTATGTGCCTCCATCTAGGATTTACTTAAGAGTTATTGATACCACCACAGATAAATGATTATAAGGTTGATCATAAGATAAATATTTTAGAAATACCATTTTAGGATTTATGTGTGGGGTGGTGGTTGTCATTATTAGGTTTATTTTGGGAAACATATAATGAAATACAAAATTTATTTTATAAAAATGTTTAATTGAAAAAATTATTTTAGGTGGAATTCCATTACATTTTTTAGAAGTAATAATAAATTTACTAAAAACCATTTAGGGTATATATTTTCTTATATGTTGTGGAAATTAGAGGTTATATAAATTTAATAATGTTATATGAATTATATTAATATAGTTATGGGGAATGATATCCCACATTTTAGGTGACAACCTGTCACATCCAACAAGTTCGTTGGGTATAAACCCACAACAGAAGGATGACAAGTGTATAACACAAATCAATAGAATACATGAGAGTGTGTTTAAAATGGTATAATATACTGATGGATATTTATGACTATGTATCTTGATTCATGGTATGAATATATGATAATATTGAGATGAAAAATTCTTAGGGGATTCCCTATCTATTTTCTATACACCAATGGAAATGGGAAAACATCCCTATGGATTTTTTGATCGTACTCACCAAAAAATATAAATGAAAAAAATTATATATGAGTTTTATATGATGTACTTAAAAAGTAATCACACTTAGTTTTTATATAATAATATTTCTATTTGGATAATCTTTACAACATATAAATTAATGAAGTGTCAAGGTTGCATGTGGTATCTCATTCTATTATGTCTGATCGGGATCCAAGTTTTACATAAATAATCAAGTGATGTCCTTATAATGATCTTGATAAAAAGTTTATTTTTAGTAATGAGTATCACATTCATAAATATTTTTTTCCTACATAATAAATCAAAACAGATAAGATTTGTTGATATTATTTTCTATGTGTTTTGAAGTTGGTTAGGGTCAACCACATCCTTTTTTGAGTTGTCATACCATAGTAGATTTCACTTGAGAATTTAGAATGATTATTGTGATTCCTTCTATGGAAATAAGTGTAAAACTAAACAAATATGAGGATGAAGTTAGATAATGAAGTATATTGGATCCAGATAAATTTGAATAAATAGAAAATCTAGTTAGTGTCCTTTAACAACCCATAAGGGAATCACAATGTCATCAGAAAATTTATGTTTACAATCAATGAAATGGAATTGAATTTGATGTTGCTGAAATGGTGTTTTTCAGAATTAATCAATAAAACAATTCAATGTGATTTAGAAATAATGGAAAAATAAACCCTATATATATTAGAACCTTTACAATTATTGATCATATTAAGATGGAGGATTTTCAATTAGCTCTTTCATAAAACCTTTATCATGTAGACAATGTGTTCCATGTATAATTAAATAGGAAGTACATACCAAATCCTTAGCATATGATAAAATCAAGGGTTTTACCACTAAAATGTTATATTCTCAATTATGAAAATATAATGGAGACTCTGGATCTTATATAAAAAGTGATATAAACCAAGAAAACTCACATGATTGAAATGTTGCGGTGAACAACAAATTTAATGAAGCTATATTGGAACATGGGAAAATAATGATGAAAATGTATCCTCATTTGTTTATCAGATTACAGAATTTTTAGGAGAAATTAGTTTTATGAGGTTTAGATTGTAAAAATTTCTATCATTTGAAATATTATATTTCAATAAAAATTAAATTTATATGATATCTTGTGCTACATGAAACACCAATTTTAAATAACCAAAATATAGTAATAATATTATTATTTAAACCAGACTATTATCACATACCTATTAAAAAAGGATGAATGAATTAGAATAAACACATTTTATAAATTATTTATAATTTTTTATATGATGAAATCATATTGAATAAATGTACTATATTTTGGTAATGTCTTTTTATGTTTTGAAAATTTTAATTTCTTGAAAACGTTTTTATTTGATTTTTTGAAAAAATAATAAAATAAATTTTTTAAAATTTTAGAAAATTTATTCGAAAAAATAAAATTGACTTTTCTAAATCAATATGTCATAGTTACCATTGACATAAATTTATATAATTTATCCAAATATTATTAATTTAATTAATAGAAAATATCACTAATGTTTTTTAAAAATAACTTATATTTTAAAGAATTTTCGTGATCAATTTTATTTTAAGATTGGTATTAACATAATATTACATCAATTATAAATTTATTAATAAATTTTATTATTTAGAATCAATTTCATAATGAAATTATATTTTAAAACTTGCTATACTTATGAATTTTTTCTCTCTAGAAAAATGTTTTTTCATCCCATTTGAGGGATGAATTTTAAAATAAAACTTTTATATTCTGGTATATTATTTTTGAAAAAAATGGATTCCATTTTTGTATTAAGATTAATATATATAATATAATAATTTCCATTTAATTTTTGGTCAAAATTAATAGTAACAATTGTAAAAATTAACTATTTTTAGTTAAGGTTAAAACGGGTTTAGCATGGGAAAAACTAAAATGATAATGGGTAAAATGACTAATAAACTCATTCAACACCCATTTTATGGCCATATATCATAATTATCTCATCTTAGTGTCAATTAATATCCATTTTTTATCCCTTTTTCATGTTTAAAATGTGGTTATACTTTTTTATTTTCTAACATTCCAAGTATAAATTTTCCCTCACATATAAAAGGTCACCCCTCTCTTCGTCAATAAAAACATCCAAAAAACTTCAGTTTAGAAAATAATGTCCCAAATCCAATCCTTAATTACCTAAAAATTCCTATAGTCCATTTTTATATTATGAAACCCTCTTCTGAAGGCCTTAGGTATAAATACAAAAGAGATCTCCAAGGTTGACGAATACTCCATTTCCATGTGTTTTCATTTTTTTCATCCTCTAAATCATTAAAATATTTGTCAAAGATTATTATTTAATAAAATAAGTATCTACCACATAATAATATGTTTTTTTGTTAATTTAAAGACCTAAATCTTTCCGATATTCAATCATTTCGGAAATGAAACCATCATTCATGTGTACGGAAAACTATCGCATCACGAACTAATGTAATTCATTTTAAATTATTCCCTATCAAATAATAATATAATTATAGATTAAAATATTATATATGATATTAACTAAATTATTATAATTTTGAATTTATATTATATAATTTACCTTCCTACCATCCATTCTTCTAGGAAATAGCAACGTTGCTTATGCGTACGTGTGGACTTCCAACTCTATGAAGTGATGTGATGCATTATTATTTTTAAGTTGAACATGATTTTAATAAGGAGAGATTATATATATATATAATTTAATACAAAAATAATTCTATAATTGTGAATTAATTTTATCTTTTATTTTGTTGGATCAATCAAGAAAATAAAAATAACGTGCATGCGTACGTACAACCCACTATCTATATAAATTGTGTCATTAATTTTTTACCTATAACATTAGTGGATTAAAATAAATAAAATTATAACTAAATTAAATCATATTTATATTTTTATAATCATTCTAGGGGTTATAGAACCCTAAACAATTTAAAATGATCAAAAACACTAAACCGACATAGATATGATAAACAATGCAGTTATTTCATGAAGCATGATTTTAATAATGAATAGTGAATAAATTGGTAATAAAAAGTCATTAATAAATCTTGTATATAATGATATATTAATTTTTTTTCTAAAAAATATGAATAATAAACATATATTTATAATATAGGAGGATTGAACATATATGAAATAATTAAAAACTCAAGGCAATGGATTTAGAGTCTCTCTCTTTTTTTCTTGAAGATATTTGTCAATTTCACCACTTGTTTTTTGTGATGTTTTTACTACCCATTTGACATGTTTTATGATAAATATATTTATTTTAATTATATTTATTGTTTAATATGTTTTTATTATATAATGGGGGTGTACAATTAAATGGTTTTCAAATGGTAAGGTATTTACATCTAACTTATTTTTCTGTGAGACACATTCTACATTCACCACATGTTTCTTTTATGTGGTGTATACAATACCTATAAATTTATTTCATGATACATCATAGAAATTTAATGGGTATTTACATATCAATACTATGTTCTATCTTTCACATTGATTATTAATCAAATGATTCCAATGTGGTAAGGATTTCAAGCTATAATCTCATTTTTTAAAGCGATTATTTTTAAATTTGGTTTCAATGTTAAAATTTTTCTATCTAAATCTCAAGATGCTAATAAAGTTTATTATAATTTGATTAATTCATTAAATTACATGTTTTCAAATAAATTTCATCTCTTTACGAACTAAAAATAACTAAATAATTTTTTTTGAAAGAAAAATATCTTTATTTATATCTCCAATCAAAAATCCTTTTTATTTAATTTCAATTTTTATGAAAAATGTTTTAATGAAAGTTTATTTAGTTTTAAAATGTTTTTGAAAATAATTTTTTACCATTGTTTTACTTATAAAAAAATAAAGGTACCTCCTTTTTCTTCATTTTATAAGGACCATTTTTACTTCTTATTGAAAATGAAAAAGAGTTCATAATTCTAACATGTTTGAAAAGAAAAAAAAAATTAATTTCATAAGATCTAAATTATTTAAATAATCATTGAAAAGTTTTCATTTTTATTTTTTTAAAATTATTTTCATTAATATTTAGAATATTTTGTTTCAAAATAGAAATTATATTCTCATCATGAAATATTTAATGACATTTTTATGGAATTTATATTCATCAGTGACAAAAACCATTGGTTTTTCTTATGTTTTGATAGGGATATGATCCAAATACCCCATCATTACTATTTCTCTAGTTATTTCGTGATTATTTTTTAATATATTATCAGGAAATCTATTCCTTTTCTACATGTTACACTATGATGAAGTAGTGAGGTTATTATCAATACCATTTCCTTTATATGGGTTGTGATATGATAAAATATTTGTGAAAACCATTTTATTTCTATAGGTTATGATTTGATAAATTATTTATAATCTTGTAGAACACAAATTTTTGTATTATGAAATGGTTTAGAATTATTTATCTATCTAAATTAATTTTGTATGGATCAATTTTCTATGAGCTCATAGGGTATATGAGAGTTTATCCCCTTCCCGAAAAAAGGTACAGAAGATGTTACCCCAAGCCTAAAAAAAAGGGATATGGGAGGTTATCAAAAACCTAAAGTAGGTACAAGGGTGTTTCACTGAAGCCTAACATTCTATGAATCTCTTGGTGGGTATTCTTGTAATAATGTTTTGTATACATATAAGTTTGCAACAAATATATGTCTTATTCCGATTTTATGATCTCATGGATCTTGACTTTTCATTCCTTTATGACTAATTTCTTATTATCACCCAATATTAATTATATATACCATGATTGTGATCTATGATATATATTGTTTGATATTAAGGTGTTATTATTTTTCGAATATCCTTATTGTTATGTTAGGTTGATATCTCACTTGTTTAACATTATTGTGCATATGATCTCACCCTTTATTATGTTTTCTTTCTCCAAGATACAAATAAGGGTATTATGTATAATATGTCCAAGATGGACATGTGTTCGAAAGAACTATGTGGGATACAATGTAGTTTTATTATAAACCCATTTTTTATGAATCCATGTTTCCAAATCCACTATACCCATACGATTATAGCATGGATTATTATGTTATGTGATGAATATTTATAGATTAAGAAGTCATATATATATTCGAAGAATGTGGGCCTTTATCATAGAGATATATCGTTACTTTAATTAAAAAATAATTGTACCCAATTCACATATTATTTATGACATTTTTTGAGATTAGTGATATAAAAATATTAAATAATAATAAATGTAATATATTAGTTAAGGTACATACCAAGGAATGAGTCAATAATATAATAGAAGATACATAAAGAACATTCACTATGTAATGAAACACTTATATAGCATTTAATGTTAGATGCACAGAAAATGTCATATGGAATTATATATGAATGAAAACATGATTTTATTTTTGTAAACTAATCCCGATCATAACTATTTAAAAGTATTCATCACTATAGGATCAAAATGTGAAAGTAGATGCTCAATATACAAGAGGTGGCATGAATTGTATACATTAAAAATTCCATTGTAATCTTTAATGTTGGTATAAAACTATCATTTTTAACCTTGAGGAAAACAATGTTTAACAATGTTTAATAAGGTAATTTCACAAGACCCCTGTGTTCTATAAAATTTCTATGTTCTGAAAAAATGGTTCCAGAAATAAAACTTATGAAAAGTTTAAAAGGAAATATATTATACCTTAAATAATAAATAATATTACTAATTAGTGTAAAAAAAGAAATACAATATGAGATAGTTATAATTTCCTTAATAATCAAAATGAAATAGAAAATAAACTTGAAACAATACAAGTAACAAGTATGAAGTCATTTAACCCAATGATTAGGGTATCCGACAAACTTGGATAAAGGTCAGTTGATTTATATTTTCAAGAAAGTCAATCTTAACCACACCAGGGTAAGCCCTTGATAAGAATATCAGTATCTGTTTTACTATCCCTGTAAGCCCTTGAACTTCAGGGTAGTCAGCACCACTTTCTTCTTAATCATGGAAGTCCTCAAACAATAAAGGTAGTCAGTACCTCTGTCTTCCTATCTCCAGAATCCATCGATTGTACACAACAACAACCGAAGTTGCATGAAGAAAGTTGAACACGATTTTCAGTACACAAAAAGCATGAGAGTCTCTCTCTTAAGAAATCACTTCACCAACATGTGGTCTCTAAAATGATCAAAATTAGTTTTTTTAGAATGAGCTCCTATTTATAGAAATTTATCCAATGGTCATCTCCCTCCACCAACCGTCATATTTTTCATTGAATCATGGTGGTACCTATACACGTGTCACTCAAAGAACGGATAATTAGAAACATAATGTACAACATCATTTTATTATTAAAACAAGGTTAATCAATAGATGGTTTCTTAACCAAATCCTTTCTTTAGAGTCTAAGAAAAAACAATGTTCAGAGTCTATGAAAATAAACATTTGAGTCTATATTACATGGTTATTTGGATTCTGTTTTTCAAGGAAATCGAAATTAGAATTATATAGACTTCGAAGCCTGAATTCTAATAAATTAGGAATCTGAATTATAAGGAATTCAGAAGCTGAATTTCTCAGAATTCAGAATCTGAATTATGAGGAATTCAGAAACCGAATTATGAGGAAATTAGAATCTGGATTCTTATGAATTTAGAACCTTAATTATAAGGAATTAGAATCCTAAATTATGAAACATTTAGAACCTTAATTATAAAGAATTGAGAATCTGAATTCTATTTAATTCGGAACCTGAATTTCGAGAAATTTAGAACCTGAACTGTGAGGAATTAGGAACCTAAATTTTGAGGAATTCGGAATCTGTATTTCAGTGAATTCGGAGTCAAAATTTTAGAGAATTCAATATATGAATTTCATAGAATTCGGGGTCTGAATTTCAAAACATAAAAACAGAATAATCTATATCAAAGTATTTCTGATTTTCATGTTTTTAGATATGAAACCTAATTTTACACATATAAATAAAAAGATTTATATTTAGATAAACTATAACATGAACAATGAAAACGATGGTAAGGAGAAAATTTCCTTGGGAAAGGAAAATTTATTTATTATGATAAATCATCAAGGAAATAATATTTTCGTTGGGATAAATTGTTTGTGATTTTGGAAACATAAAGGAATGGAAAATTCATAAGGAATCCTTATTGATTCAACAATCACCACTTTTTTGGAAAGCACAAACATCCTTACTATAAATAATCTATGTAATTATATATTTTACGGACATGAAAATAAAATATTATCTCCCTTTAATTATGGATCATAGTGCATACGACTAACTCCCTCTTAGGATTCATAATTACTAATGATCGTATTATTGATTTCTTGAATGATATTTTACCATATATTGCATAATAGAATCATCTTCGATAAGAACTTTTCTAAAGATGAACTTCCCCTTACATAGGGAAATCTCTTTTTTACATTGTATTCTTTTTATCATTAATTTCTCCCTCTTTGTGATTTTAAAAAATAAATAGAGTGTATGGAAAGAAAAAGAAATTGGTACATAAATAATTATTACTAAACATACACAAACATATATATAGACAACAACCATCATTTCATTAATGTTGAAATAATTTGTACAAAGAAAATTACAACAAATGATCATAATGGAAAGAAATTATCCTTCTTTCTCCATCTTCATCATCTTCTTCACAATGGTTTTAACTTATTGATTTCATTGTGATCCTCTTCTTCATGCTTATGAAACTGATCGTGTTCATCAATTTTCTTCTCTATGGATTTTTGTTTTTCATCTTGAGCTTTAATACATTCTTCTTGAGCTTTCAACACTTCATCTTTCTTAACAAGAATCTCTTCAATCTCAATTCTGAGATCCCATTTTCTCTTCTAATTCATTGCCATAGAAATAATATTGATATTAAAATACTTAATTTCATGCTTTCAAGTAGTCTGTTATAGGCATAAATTTTCCATTAAACTATTTTAAGGAACAATGATCTTACAATATTTAGTGTTAAAGGCAACCTTGACATTATTTTGAAATTCATTGAAGATTCACATCTCTTATATTGTCTTCTTAGACCATCTTGGTATCTTCTTTCAAGATATTTTATGAGCCTCATAAACAATGAGGAATGATTTGAAATTTTCATAGAGTCTGACACATTTTTCCATAACCATGGACACAGAATCTGATTTATGATTAATCATATACTGAAGCATCTAGAATCATGAGTCTATTATTGGGAAAAAAGGGAATGGTACCAAAAATCTTTTCAAATGACTGGACAATAAAATAATGTCCAAGGGAAGAGGATTGTGAATCCCAGTTTTTGGTTGATGCAGATTCTTTTTCTATGTCTTCATCCTTCCTCTTTGATGAAGAATCAACATTTTTCTTCTTTACAAGAGATTTACTAGTTGTATTTATTACCGCCTTCTTTACCTTATGAGTACTCGAAATGATGTCTTGATCTTTAGTAGATTCTTGTTCATTATTGATAACTGTAAAATCATATCTTCATCTACTTATTCTTTCATGGATATTTATTTAACATCATCTGGAAGGATAAAGTCATGATTGATTATTTCAAATTCAAGAAGTTTATTTACTTTTTCCTCACCCTTCTTATCTTTTCCTTGAGTAGAAAATTTTGAAGACTCAGCTTCAAAAGATGCAATTAATAATTTCCCAAAAGACTTTCTTTCTCATGACAATATTTTACTTGCCTTGTCACATCCTCATTATCACCAATGCCTTTTTCTTCTTCTTATTCTTCTTCTACTTCTTATTTATGCACTATTTATTCTTCTTGATCTTGTTTCGGAATCACCAAATTCTTTCTCAAAGTCTCTAGTAGTTATTCTTGTAGAAAGGATAGTGGTATCAGAATTTTCTCTACAGTTTTTTCTGTAGCCTTAAGAAGAGATTGTACTATCTCAACCTCATACATCTTCTTTATTTGCTTCATCTCTATCTATTTATTCTCAAGGTCCTCAAAACCCATTATTTTTAATGCTTTTTCCTCAATAGGGTCCAAGAAAATCTTAGGCTCTCCTTCCTTCCTATTTTTCTTATCCTCTCTCCACTTATCCACTACATCATCAGGATATGCATTTTGCTTATCTGGCTTTAATGGTGTTGACTGAGTTTCCTTAGCCACATGGGTTTCTCTTCTCTCTTCTAGTTTGTAAACCATTATCTTTCATCCACCTTTCATAGAGGTTTCAGCCACATCCAACATCTTTGACAAAGCTTCATATTCTTCTTTAGATAAATCATAAAATTCTTCAAATTAATTAGAGAAACTAGCCTTTATCCTCCTTAAGGTATAATCACTCAATAACATTACCTTATAATTTATCGACTTGGATCTGCATGGAATTCTGACATATTCTAAAGAGAGAACTATAATCTCTAAGATAATAGTTGAATACATACTGATTTGAGATTTCAGATTTCCATTCTTGAGGTTATCAATTATAATCAAGATATACTTGAACAAGTTTATTTTCCTGAGGTTCACCATGAAATCCAATATATATACATCACTCATATTTATAGTATCCTTATACCCTTTTCTTGGAATTACAAATCCTTGAACCCACAATTCATGAATCCATAAGTTTATAGACATATGAATAATATTCGGAATCTTCAATCCTTTTAGGCCAAAACACTCTATAACTGTTTCCTTATCAAAATAACCTAATACATTAAGTAATTTTTGAGTATAAAATTATGCTTCAACTATGTAAGGAATTCCAATAAAACATGTTTCCTTACCAAAGGAAAGAATGTAGGTCTTTCCATAACTATTAAAAGAGAACCTGTCTATGACATCTTCCTTAAGAAAAAATGTTTTCTCATAGAACTCAATCAAAAATTCTGGATACACCGAATCCTATGCCTTCAGCTTTAAAACACAATTTTTATCCCATAAATTCAACTTAACTTTATTTAATATCATAAAATCATATTTGGCATAAAATATCAGATCGACCAAACATTCTCGGTATATCTTCCACTCAGAGATTTCCTTAATAGTCGATATATCTTTCTGAGGAGAAGATTTAGCAGAAATTCATAAGTAGGGATACATTAGAGATTCATAATGGCGTTCAGTTTAGTGGATGATCTTAATAATGAATAATATTGAAAAAATGATGTGGGATAACCATTTGAGGGGCTTTATAAAGGTCATTGTGGTGACAGTTCAGCTTTAATTGTTGATCTAATGGTTAAAAAACAATTTATAAAATCTGTTGGTTGAGATGATAACTATAGACGGATTTTGATAAATTCTTATCTTTCTATATTTTTTAAGATAAAAATTTAGATTTAAGTAAAGGAATGAGTCGGAATAATTTAAAAAAAATGATAACACAAAAAAAAATTATGATTACGAAAACATAAGAAAAAATTAAAGCTTCGTGATTGCTATAAAGATTATTTGTAATGATGGAAGTTATTTATTAAGAACATTTGATTCCGAAATGATTTCAAAACCGAATTTAAATAAAATTTTATTATGAAAAGTAGATTACAAAAAATTTATATTCCAAAAAATTTGATAAAAAAAATTTTGACTATGAAAAATTTGACTACAAAAAATTTGACTATGAAAAATTTAGAATACCAAAATTATTACATCCAAAAAAGTTTACTACAAAAAATTCAGAATGTAAAAAATTATGACTACGAAAAAATTTGACCACAAAAAATTTTGACTATAGAATATTTTACTACGATAAATTTGACAACGAAAAATTTGACTACAAAAAATTTGACATCGAAAAATTTTACTATAAAAATTTAGACCAAAAAAACATGACTACCAGAAATTTAGATTATGAAAAATTATATTAAGAAAAATTAAAATTACAAATTTTATTTATTACAATAAAATTTGACTATGAAAAGTTTAACTATGAAAAATTTTGACTGAGAAGAGTTTTGGCTAATAAGAAATTGTACCCCTATGAAAAAGAGTTTCTTACTATTAGGTGATAGGTTTCAACCAAAGTTAATAAGGAAATATTAAATTATGATTATCATTTATAACATCTATTTAATATATTCAAATATATCGGAGGGTAATAATTTTTTGAAAATATGTGTAAAATGTTTTTGTGTTCTGATAAATTGAAAAATTATATCTCATTTCATCTTGATAATAAATTTAGAGAAGTTTTTGTGAAAATTAATGTGCCGAGAACATACACTATCCATGATCCATGTATTTATATTGGTACTATCATTATTTTCAGGAAATAAAGTGTATGAATTTCGGAACCCGAACGTTTTGGATCTAGAAACATCAGAAATTTTTTTTTTAGGAATCTATATTTTCATAGAAAAATACACATTATGAAAACCTAATTACTGAGTTATTTTTTAGGAAAAAAATTTCCCACTGCCCACAACACTGACATTGATTTCATAATTGAGCAATTTGAGGAACAAAATAATTATTAACAAAAACCAGTTTTGAATGAGTATAACCAAATCTCGTATTATTCCATAGAGGTAAAATTTTAGAATACATCTTTTAAATGTTTTTCTTAAGGTAATGTTTGGAAAACGCTTCATCCATGAAAATATTTCTGACTTCAGTTTAATACCTAGGTTTTTATCCTAAAAACATAAGTTTTAGCACTAGATTTAGTCTCTAAAACATGCTTCATAGAAATTATTTTTTCTAGATCCATAGAAATTTAATCCATCTTAGAATTATCTTCTTCTAGGGTTTTTGAGATAATTTCAAAATGGTAAATTTTATTGTCATGATCTTTAGAATGATTTGATACTTCCTTGGTATGAACTGAAATTCTAGAATTTTTATTTATCATGTTTTTTAATCACTTTAGAATTTTTATTCTCATGAAGCCGAGAAAACCTAGAAACTTCTTCATAAGTAGGTAATGTTTTTTCTTTATCAGAAGAAGATTATACATCCAATTATTAATAATATCTATTATCGCTATAATTTTCATATATGGAAATATTGTCTATAGATTCAGTATTGTGTACCATTTACATCCAATGATTCATAATATCTTATTTACCCTGCTCTTTTTAATTCATAACAAGCGACATTAGAGACTTTATTGTCCTTTAATTCATTCATCCTATATCTGTAAAAAAAAAAATTTCCCAACTATCTTGTTCATTTTATGAGAAAGATTAGCTAGCTCATTTTCATAATGTTCACTTTCTCTTGATTCAGATATAATAGTGACTTTATTTGACTTGGAAGTTGTAACCCTTTCAGGAGTCATTTCTTTTGTATTAGATAAGGCTACGCTTCCATTTCCATTCTTCTTCTTATTCAAATCAACATCACTTTTCATTATTTTCTAATGTTCAAGAAGAGTTCCAAAAATCTCATCAAAAGTAATCTGAGATACATTCCTAATTTCATCAACAGTTTTTCTCATTAATTCCCACTCATTATGAAAAATATCTATAATCTTATCCACAAGTGCCTCATCATATAAACCTTTCTCACCATTGGATTCTAAAATGTTAAAAATAGTCATAAATCATTGTTTTTCCTTTCACAATGGTTCTCCATAAGGAAATAGAAATCCATGATATTCTGCTCTAAGCATAGCTCTTCCAGTTACTATAACCATGGATGTACCAAAATGATTAAACTCCAATTTCATCCAAATAAAAATTTATGGCTCACAAGATGGAATCTGAAAATATATATTCCTAGTCATGAAACACAAAAAAGTATTATATACCTTATAGTTTAGTAGATATTATTAATTTTCTTGGTTAGTTAAAGTATTGGCTTCTTTATCAAGAATATGTTAATCTCTAGTAAGAATAATGAAGTTGTCCACTCTAGTATAAATAACGAAAGACTTATAATATCTCCAATATTCATAATCTTTCCCATCAAATATAGATTTTCTAATATACTTTAGATTGTCAATTGATCTAACATTCATTCCTTCCATGTAAAAGAAACTATCCTTCCACAGTAACTTGTAAAAAGTAAAATTTTGTAAACAAGGATAAGAATCCTAAGAAAGGAAATATATTTATAACCATGAAAAACATGAGCAAGAAAACTTATATATGAATATGTGTATTTTAGATACCTCCTCTGATACTAATTGATGGATTGAAATATGAAAGTAGATTCACAATATAAAAGAGGGGGGGATTTTATACATTAAAAATTCCTTTGGAACATTTAAGGTTAGTTTAAAACATTCATTTCTAACCTTGAGAAAAACTATGTTTAATAATGTTAAACCAGGTAATTTCACAAGACCTCTTAGTTCTACAAACATTTTAGGTTCCGGGAAAATGGTTCTGGAAATAAAACTTAAGAAAAGTTTAGAATGAAACAGATTCTAACATAATGTGTATAGAATATTACAAATAAGAGTACACCATTACAAGTGAGTGTAAGATAGTTTATATTTTCTTTATTTATCAAAATGCAGTAGAAAATAAACTTGAAACAATACAAGTATAAAGTATGAAATCTTTTAACCCAAAGTGTAGGGTAACCAACAACCATTGATAATAGTCCCTTGATTTATACTATCAAGAATGTTTGTGTTACCCACACCATGGTAAACCCTAGATAGGAATATCAGAATATGTATTTATATCCCCGGAATCGCTCAAACATCAAGGTAGTCCCCACCTCTGTCTTCATAATCAAGGAAGTCCTCGAATATTTAAAATAGTCAAAAAATATATTTTCATATCCCAGGAAGCCCTCGATTGTACACAACAATAATCAGAGTGGCCAAAAACCAGCTGAACAAAATGTTCAGTAGACAAAAATTATTAGAGTCTCTCTCTAGAAATCATTTTAATAGCTTGTGGTCTCTAGATTGATCAATGCGATTATTTTCTGTTTCATTCAAATGAGCTCCTATTTATAGGCATTTTTTCAACGATTGGCTCCCTCCTCTGACGATCATAATTTTCCATGAATCTCGAAGGGACATGTACACGTGGCACTCAAAAAACGGTTATTTCGAAACAGAATGTTGGAAATCATTTCAAAAATAAAACAAGGGTATGAAAAATATGGTTTCTTCACCAAATTAACTTTTCGGAGTGTAGGAAAAGATAATGTTCCGAGTCTAATCAAATAAATATTTGGAGTCTATATTATATGGGTATTCAGATTATTGTTTTAAAGGAATTAGAAATCATAATTCTATGTAATTCAAAGTCTTTATTTTAATAAATTCAGAATATGAATTCTGAGGAATTCGGAACTTGAATTCTGAGGAATTCAGAATTTAAATTAAGTGGAATTTGGAACTTGAATTCTGAGGAATTAAGAATATGAATTATGATGAATTCAAAAAATTAATTCTGAGGAATTTGAAACCTGAATCTTAGGGAATTCTAAATATGAATTTTGAGGAATTCATAACCATAATTCTGAGTAATTTGGAACCTGAATTTTGAGGAATTTAGAACATGAATTATTAGGAATTCCCAAACTGAATAATAAGGAATTCAAAAACATAATTCTAATGAATTCGGAAACAGAATTCTGGGGAATTTGGAACATGAATTCTGACTAATTCGTAATCATAAATTTAGAGAATCTTCAGTCATAATTTCAGAGAATTCAGAATCATAATTTCAGAGAATTTAGAGTTTGAATTTCAGAACATGAAAATAAAATACCCTATATAAATATGTATTTATAGGATTCGAAGGCTTTAGATATGAAACTGAATTTTACAAATATAAATTAAAAGTGTCATATTTAGATAAACTAGAACATTAATAATAAAGATGAAGGGAAAGAGAAAATTTCCTTGGGATTGGAAAATTTCCTTATTAAGAGAAAATTTCGGGAAATAATGTTTTTCTTGAGATAGAGTGTTTTTGATTTTCATAAACATATTGGAATTTAAAAGTCATAATGAAATCTTATTGACTCAACAATCTAAATTATAATTTAACATTCCAGTTACATGATACCATTATACCGGTATCACTAAAATCATACATGCTTCATTAAGATCTTTTATCTAGAACACCTCAACTAACTGACTATATTTAAAAACAATTATTCATTTTCATGATTCAATAATTATTTATTATGAAAATAAAAGAGTATTAAAACTTTTTCAAATAAAAATTGGTAAATATAATATCATTTCTCAATTATATATGATTTTATACATTTTTAATAATCTATGACTCAAACATATTATTCCACTTCTTATGTGACTTTTAAAACAGCTATTAAATATTCATTATTGTCCGCACAATATACTTATTTTATAACTCAAAAAATAAAAAGGATTCTTATAACACCATAAATTTTCAATATATACCATGTTTTATAACTTTTTTCTTGTGAAACATTGAACATAAATGAATCTTGATACATTTTAATAAGTTAGTTTTCTAACTATTAAATTAGAATTAGTGAGTTTAAATAGATGTAATAATATTTTTAAATAAATTATAAAATATAAATAATGATCATTTTTAATCCAAATTCATTTCTAAAATTCAATTAAATTATAAAAATATCCAATAAGATGATTTGATTCATAAAATTGTAATCCAAAAAATTACTTTTTACATGCAATTTATTCTTATTCTATAAAATTAATTATAATATGGTAAATTGATAATAAAATATATTTTGGATTTGAACAATAGATTAATACTAATTTAATTACTAATTGATAAAAAATAATAATATGAAAATTAATATCAAAAAATACATTTTTAAATAAAATTAGTTTTTAATTATAATTAATATATACATTTAATAGTTTAATTATTAAACATCTAAAATTTAGTCTGAAAAACTAATATTCATTTTTGGGTTTTACATAAAAATATTTTTTTCAAATTCTTTTCTTTATTTATTTTTTTTGGATTATTTTTTTGATGAATACTATAATACATAGTTTTTAAAAATATAGAGTCTTTAAGAAATCATTTGGATATAAAAATGAATTATTTTTATTAAAAAAAATTCTAATAATACTGTTTTCTAATAAGTAAAACTATATATTAAAAATACTATTTTTAAATTATCAACCTAGGTTAAAAATTTTGGATGTTAATTTTAATTTGTATAAAAACTTTTCTTTTGTGATATCCATTTATAATTTTGAAATTAGTTTTTTTGTCGATTTTATAAATTTATTATTAATAAATTCTTTTAATATTTTTAGTAAGAATTTATAAATATTCTAAAAATTTTATTACTATTTTATGTTATATGAAATTGTTTTTTAGTGTAGAAACATAATTTATTTGGAAATTTTTTTTGGTAAAAGTTAAAATGTAGTATGAAGATTTTAATTCATATAATATTACGTACATGTGTGTATTTATGGTTTTTAGAGACAAAAAAAATTCTATATCTATTATTTTTCCATTTTTGAGTTTTTCCTCATATTTTACACCCCTTAATGACAAGATTCCTATAAGTTCACTTATAAAAGTAGACTTCCACAACCCTAGTTTTATTTACACCATTACTAATTAGTTTGATATAAATATACCCAATTACCTCATCAAAACTCATATGAATTTATTATAGTACTTTTTTCCACTAAATACCACCCTTCAAAGAGTCCTATGATGTTATAAAAGATTAATTCAATGTAACAAGGTAAAAAAATACCCAACAAATAAAACTAAATTATATTTATTTAATTATTCTTAATATAATATAAATATTTATTATAAAAACCTAAAAATAACATTAGTATATTTATTATAATCATTTGTTATTTCAAATATGGAAAAATAATTTCAAACCATTATTACTTTCTTTTATAAAAATGAAAATGGGATTGATGTTACATGCAGACTAATGCATCCATCATTGACATAATTATTTATTCACCACCATCAAAAATGAATAGTTATAATAATTTAAATATTAAATAAATGTTATATTAATGTGATGATAAATTTTAAAAATTTATGAAACAATTTAAAATTATTTCCTTCATAGAGTAAATGAAAATTTTTCATGCTCATGCATGCAGACTACTACCTCCATGGATGACATGTTTCATTTTTTATCATCTCATTTTATGTATTATTTTAAAATTTTTTGTTATTAATTTTATATTATTTTAATTATTAATAATGGTTATGAATATTTTTTCATGCCTCTACCTTGAATATTAACCATCATTATATATATATCCTTTATTATTTGGTAATTAAGCATAAAATCATGTAATCATTTTCTTATTCATGAATCATTAACATAATTCTCATAGAATGAAATTAAAAAATTACTAATCAAAATAAATAACTATAACAAATATTTATTTTATTCAAACAATCAGATTTGATGTCATTATTTCAAAACATGCGAGAAACAATCAGAACTACAACTTCTGATAATTAAAATATGTGGTAACTAACTAACTAATACATAATAAAAGGTTATAAACAATCATTTACAACAGCTATCAAAATAAACAAATTATAAAATTATTTTTATGATAGTTATATTTATCATACAATATGCTAAATATATTTCATTGTAGTTAATTTTAAATGTTGGGGTCTCATATCAAATTTCACTCTCTAAAACGTTATTTGTTTTATGAAACACTATATTTTTTATAATTTTAAAATTAGAGATTACTTAAAATTATTCTATCTTTACTCATGGTCTATAAATCTTCATATATTTTTTTCATTTTCAAATATTTGTTTAATCAAATTTTACAAAAAGTTATATGGGTTTTTTTGTGAATTTTTTCACAATGAGATACATTTTATATTCACTACATCCCTTCATTTTTTGTATATATAAAACCCAATTACTATATTGAATCATATTTTTCTTTAAATTCATTTTACTTATAAATCTATTTCATGATATTTCTATTAATGATAATTTATTATAAGGTTTTGAGTTCATTAATGGATCTCGTCTTAATTGTATTTCATTGATACATATCCCATATTCGGCATTTGTACTATTTTTATGGAATATATACTAAATATATGACAAATAATATCATTATTATCATTATATTTATGGTATTGAAATTTCCAATAAATATTCTCTAATTTAATAAAATTTTAATACACAATTTTGAATGTGGTAATGGTTTTTCCCAACTAAGTCTATGTTCATTACATTATGATCACAACTGTTTATTTTTAATCATATAATTTGAATAAATCCAACCATATGTTAAATTATAATTCAAATCATCCAAATATATATGGATTTATGTATTTTTTCCGAAACACTATTTTTATGTAATATTATGTCAATTATTCTTATATTAAGGATTTATATCTTCATAAAAATGAAATGTGGTTAAGAATAACCCCCATCAGAATGAACAGATGTTTATTTTCCATATATACAATATAACTTTCCAAAAAATTATTTGTTATCATATATTGATACACAAATATAAATTATCTTGCTAGACATTATTAATTATCATTACTTATATTCATAATAATGAGACACCAAACCTTTGATGATGTGGGTTTAAAAAATGGTATTTTAAAAATATTTTAAATGGAATTACCTTTTATGTTTATATATTTTATCTTCCAACACAAATTTCATACAAAAATACATTTTTGAATTCTTTATTGATCTATTATGGATTAATTGTTTGTTAAATTAAAATAATTTATAATCCTTTATTTCACAATATTGGAAAATGAAATTTTAATAAAATATGTAACATTTTATTTTATGATTATGCTAAAAATATATTTGTAAAAACTCTTTTTAAATTTATTTCAAAATTAGAAAACATAAACTTTAAAAATATTGCTTTATATGTTAAAAAATACTTTGTAACCAATTTTTATTTCTAAATTATTTTAAAAAGAAAAATAAATATTAATATATTTTTTTTAAAAGAATGATATTATTTTGGAAATGGGTTTTTGACATTGGAAGGGACTAAAATGTATGGTTATTTTTTAAATAAAGTATTTAGTATTTTAATGGGTTATAAAAGAAATAACTTACAATAATTTTTTTTTGTCATTAAAATCATTTTATGTCATAAGGATTATTTTTTATTGTGTTATATCAAGATTAGAGTATTTTATTTTATGAAAACATTTTATGAAGTTATGAATAATATAATAAATGTGTGTTTCTTCGTATTTTTTAATTTGAATAATCCAATAATATTAAAAAAGTTGTTTTTAATTTCATACAACATCTCTTCAGGTTCTAAATGTTTCCCTTGAAATTTTTCATCCACATTAATTCTTTGGATAGCTTATGAAGATGATGTTTTATGATCATTTTCATGAAACAATTTTATAACAGATGAGATATATTACATAATTATAACATTCTTATTCTTTATTTGGTTGGATTATTTTTATTTTATCCCTTTTATAGATTATGTAATGTATTTACATAACATATGTTACTATTTTAATACATATATTAATTCATGTTTAAGAAATTATTACTATTAATTGAATTGTTATTCATATATTTTATATTGTGGATGAATTATTCAAAAATAAGTGATGGGTGCGGTCCAATAATCTATAACTTCATGATGCATTGTTTTGTCTCATACAAAAAACATGGAGTAGTTATTGTTTTCTTATACAATTAATGAAGGATCTCTTTAATTGGACCTTGATGGAATGAATGATCTCTTAGAAACCACCTTGATTTAATGTATGATTTACTTTCACAATTCCTTTATGGTAATAGCAACATGTCCAACATTATTAATTCTATCATAAGGAATTATCTTATTATTATATATTTGATTATATATATTTTCATGTTTTCCGTGTTTTTATTTCATATTTTTTTATTATATGTTATGTTAATATATTTTCACTCATCCATAATAATTATTTAGTTTGTATCCATAATACTTTTTATAGTATGATTCCCTTTACCAATCATATAATCTCACCATATATTTTTTTCCTATCACTACAGTACAAAAAATATATCTTTATATGAGTTTAATTATTTACTAAAAATAACAAGAAATTATTTAATATGTTTTTAGTCTATTTTCTAACGTTATGAATGTAATATAGAAAATGTATTTATATTTTGTCTTCAAAGACTATTGTATTGTTTGATACATTTTGATGTGATAACCTTTATATAACTACAATTAAATTTAGTTACCAATGGTTATCTGTTATTGGTTTCCAAGCCTTAATGTTTGAAATAAATAATGTTTATTAAAAACCATTGGATATTGAATTTGGAGAAGAAATATTAATGGGCCTAAACCTATGAAATATTTTAGGGATATGTCTATGTATAATAAAATTTTGAAAAACATTTGTAAATTGGATATTTAGTTGTTTCATTTAAATAAAATACCATTATTGATATAATTTGTTTTGAGGTATCTATAATAGTTTTAACAAAGGTTATTAATCCTAATAATAAAGGTTGGGAATTAATTCAATTTTTACACAGCTCACAAAAAAGATTCATAATTTCACATAATGTTTAAAACCCTCAAGGGGCATGTTTTCTTTGTTTAAATTTATCCTTAAGTACAATTATGAAGGATTTAAATGAAATTTAGTGATGTAGTATAGAAATAGTCCGGGTATAGATTCCCCTAAAAATTACCATTGATAACCATGATTGATTTAATATGATTCATAAGCTTGATCATCAATAAAATTTATGAGTTATTTCTTCTATGATTATAGTTTTTATTTTTCATATCTATTGATTTAATTATTATTATTATAAAATATTTATTATTAAATTAATATATGTATAAAGGAATAATTGAATTAAAAATAGATGTTATGGACATTACATTGATTGACTAAATGAGAAACTAAATGTGGTAGGAGTTATCCTAAATAATTATATAGATATGAAAAACTATAAATCATGATTTAGGATTAGAAAATTAAATATATTTTAATATCCAAAGAACAAAAAACAAGATGAAGATGGAGTTACATGGAATTTCTTCGGATAAAAACATTTTTGGAAAGAATAATCAATTTACTATATTTGAGGAATGTGGGAAGAAAAACTCAGGAGAATATAACCAAATAATGGAAAAATGTTTTTCATTAGAAAAAGATAAAATTAGAAAATCAATTTATGATGACAATTTAAAAATTAAACTAACACAAATTGGTTAAATAATTTTTATCCTAAAATAAAAAGATTAATGAAATGTCTTAAATTTGTGGAAATATAGAATTTACAATGTCAATTCCATTGTCTCAGAAATAACATGGATGATGGGTGTCAACAACCCCCAATACCAAGTGAGCATGGAAGGGTCTACACTATCAAATCTACTAACATGAATTATGAAAACTTCATAGAAATGTCATCTAATTTAGTGTTGGGTAATTTCTAATATAGCTTGATTCTAGAAAATCATGTATATATTTTATGTTTTCTAAGATTATTAAACCACAAACTCAGTGATTTGGAATTGAATTTTTAGTGAACACTTTCCGATGTATTTTTATTATATACCAATAATATGTCGGCGGTAATTTTCTACACATTAATGTTATTATTTTTCGTCTATATTAATTAAATAAGTAAATTTGTTCTCTATAAAAAGTGGAAAAATTAATTTTCATAAAAATAATGTAACATTTTATTTTATTTTGTGGTAGTCTATCAATTCATGGATGATTAGGATATCCGATTAGAATAAAATAAAATACTATTCATATTGATCCTGAATGATGAGGGAATATTTTCTCTAATGGTTGGAATGAAACTCGATATTAGGTATTTTATATTTAAAAAGGAATATATGAGTTTCTAGTCTTAAAAAAATTGTGAGGTTGATATCTTTATAGAAATTATATCATGGGTCATGTATATCATATAAATATCTTATCAATTTCCTTAGGAATGAAATAAATTAAATTTTGAAAATGAAATTTATTTAAGTTGGTGGAATATAACTCTTAAAGATTACAATACACACTATGTTAAATAACTTGTTTCACATGAAACACTGAACTAAAATAAAAACATGTTACATCTTATAATGATAATATTACAATTATTAAATGAGAATATGAGAGTATAAATAATATTATTCCTTTATAATGTTTATATAAAAAATAAAAATAAATAACTTTTTGTACCATGAAATTTATAAAAATCATTTTGTGTTCCTAAATAACTAAAAAGATCATTTTTCATAAATATGTATTATAAAAAATACCAGTTTTACATGATATGGGAATTTATTATTAAAAAAATAATTAATTAGGGTTAAATGCTGACTAAATATATTATTTTTATGAATAATATATTTAAACTTGTTTACTTAGTTATTGAAATGAAATAATAATAATTACATTTTATAATCATGATATCTTTTTCATATAAGAATAATATTTATTATTTTTTATGTTCTAATTTAATAGTTATATCACTAAATATTACAATTTGGATGTGTAAAATGAACTTAATTCTAGGATTTCGAATAATAATATTATCCTAAGTTGAAATTTTTCTCTTTTTATATAAATATTAATTTTTATATGAATAATATAGAATATCATTTATAAAAATGCCAAGACATTCACGAAATAATGAATATATACAAATGGATTAAATTTTCTTGAAACATTTTTTATATTTAAAAAAGTATTTTATAATTAAAAATATACATTTTAAATATTATACTTAATTTATTAACCCACTATTATAATTTTTAAACTAAATTATATTTTTCTTTTAAAAACTAGAAGTTATATGTTATAAATTTATTATATTAAAAATTATTATTATAATTTTTTGAATTTTAAAATTATAATATATTTTATAGAATATTTAATTAGAATACCAAAATTATCTAATAATTGAAATGTAAATTTTTTTATAAATATATGTTTTTATGGTTAAAAAGGATTAATGAGGTAAATCAAAATCTAAGAAAAAGTTAAAACAAAGATGAAAAGAATAGTATTCCTCAAATATTATCTCGATTTTTGTAATGAAGGGTATCAAAGGGGCCTTCCACAATAATTCAAATGTACTAAGAGTAGGTTGAAAGTTACCATTCTTCCAAATATAATTGAGTAGATATAAATCATGGACTGAGTTAGAGAAAAACACACATGTCAGTGTTTCCACTTCACTAATAGCCACGTGTATACCTAAAAGGATAGCACCAACCCAAAAGGGTTACAAATCATTTATATATAAGTTCCAACTCATTTCTACATTATGTGAATGGGTTCATCCATATAACCTCAAAAACAATTCTGTATTTTCAATGATATATTCAGAGAATTCCAGCTCTTCATGATGTCACATATTGAGCTGGTTTGAGGTAAAGAAACATCAAAATTATCAAAACATTCCATCTACATCTTTGAAGATGCTACATAGTAGAGGTAGATAAGATCCAAATATTTTCTATGTTGATAGAACAAATAACAAGTAGAGAAAATGGAGATTCCATAGATTTTCATAATGTTATCAGATGGTATTTTTTGTGATTCAACCTCTATGTACGATTGGACCGAGATGGCCTCAATAGTTTCCTATTAAAGTTTCCCATCCATTTAAATTTAGATGAACTACTGATATAGAGATTATAAAATCATTCAGAGTTGATAATTCCATTGATAGTAGGTTCCCATGCCCAGAAATCACCCCTAGAAAGCCTGAAATATTTATCCACTATCGAATTGACATGATCTGGAAGATTATCCATACAAAAAAATTGATATTTTATTGAAAAATAAAAATCCAAATTTGACTCCCTCTTCAAAACGAATTCAACTAGGTTATTCCTCATCCAGTTAAATTTCCAAAATTCAAGAGAAAAGTTCCTGTAAACTAGCCACTAAGAGTAAACATCATTTTTAGAGAAAATATTTTTGAAGGCAGGTCACACCGAAGAGTTGAATTAATTGATTTTTCATGACATGATATTATGAATAAACCTTGATAAATGAGAACTAATAGCCTCATATTTTATAGTTATAAGCCTCCATATAATCTTTTCCAACAAATATTCATTGAAACCCCTATGATTTTTGATTCCCAAACCACCTCCATCATATGGCTTGAAAAAAGAATTCTATGGAACTGTTACCAACCTCATTTCGAAAAAGCGAATACTCTAAAGGAAATTTTTTATAGAAGTATTGATACTATTGATTAAATACCTTCCATAATTTCCACAACACCTCTTATATTCTTTATTTTGACAGAAAATTCATCCTATAAAGTATTTTTTTGCTATCCTAAAGAGGTTGTCCGAAAAAAAGATATCATGCTTCACTATCCATTAATATATTATTTCTTCACCCAAATCCATTGAATATTATTAAATTATATTGATATAATAAAAAAGTATAATACATATATTGATATATTTTAATGTTTTTTCCATAAACTAATTCCGTCTTCAATTCCATTAAATGGTAAATGGAACCATCATTCGTGTGTATGGAAAACTATCTCCTCGTACACTGATGTAATTATCTATTCATCATTACCCTTCATGACTTGATATAATGATATATTTAGAGTATATATGAGATATTTTTATTATAATAATAATTATATGATAATTATATAATATATATCTTCTTATATTGCACTATATGTGGGTTATGATAATGTCGCTCACATGTATCACAGACCACCGCATCACGAAGCGAGGTGATTCATTTTTCACTAATGAATTACATAGAAGGTAGTAAAGTTAATTTTAATTTACATATGTTACAAATTATAATATTAATGACATATTTATAATTTTTAAAATATAATATATCATTTTATTTCTTACCATGTCTCTCACTGGATAATGATAATGTAATTTGTGCATGCTTGTGGACTACCACCTCCAAGAAGGGATGTGATTTTTTTCATCACCATATCACAAGGATAATATATATAAGTATAGTTAATGAAACAATATTGCATTTTTACTATTATTATCATTTTGTAATGAAAAAATATTACTTAACTTCTTTCTATAATGATCACTGGAAAGGGGAAATGCAACTCATCCGCACATACGACCTGCTATCAATAAGATAGTTATATAATACATATTTAATAACCGCAATTAATTATTAGTCTCAAAATAATACATTAAATATAAAATTTATAATTATTTAAATATTTTTGTTCTATATTTTTATAAATAACGACCTCTTTGACCATTGTTATTATTCTAATGTCATTTTTGACACATAATTGGTATATTTTCAAATCATCTAACATAAATATAATTGATTATGAAATAATATTGAACATGGTAATGTTAAAAGAATGAATAATAATTTTTTTTAAAAATATTAATAATTTAATTATTTAACAATTTTTTGATTCCTAAAGATAAATATCATACTCAATAAGTCAGAATTAGGGTAATAGACATTGTCTCAATTTTCATTCATCGAGGCATATTTTTATGCTAAAAATATATATTATTCTATGAGTTTTACGTAAAAAACCATTGACATGTTATATCTTGATTTTATCTATTATAATGGTTATAATATTTTTGTTTAATTTTATACTATAATGGGGTTATGATTCAAATTCTTACCAAGTATTAGGGAAATTTCTTTCTAAAAATCAGCATTTAGGGTTTTACTTCTAACTCTTTTTTTATTCATTATATATGTTTTAAAAATGAATTTATATTGAAAAGAGATATTTATAAATAATTTTTTTTACTTTTTTCAATGTTAATAAAAAAGGAATCATTTATGGTGTTTTTTGTGTTTCATTACAATCAATAAAAATAATTATCTATTTTAACATAGATGGTGAGGTTGATTTTTTTCACCACTGTAACCATTATATTTTTTCTAACATATTTTAAAATATTTAATTATTTTTCAATAAAAATACATATTTCCATTTTATGGGTATTTTGGTATTCAAAATGGGGTTTAAATTGGAATGTTTATTTTTATATCTGAAAATGTTTTCATATGGGTTCAGAAGTGTTTTTCAATGGGGTTTATGATAAAAATTTGCAAGAATAAATTTTTTTATTCATGATATTTTATTTTATCATTATACGAACAATGGGTGAGCCATGTTCAATATTTATGATAGATTTAGCTCAATTATTGTTCATTACAGATCTTCATATATAATATAAGAAGGTTTGAGACCCATTTTAAATCCTTAAAATTGGTTGATCCTAATATAGACTATAATAATGGTTGATCCCCATTATAGATAACAAAAAATGGGTGATCCTAATATAGATTATATGAATTTTGACCCACATTATAGCACTCTAATGCATTATGTAATTATTATATATACATGAGATAATTATCATGATTTTGGCCATATATTTATTCTATTTGAAAAAGTTTTGAAATGGTATTTGAATATGTTGACCTATACTTGGAAAAAAATAGTTTTCTTTCTATTATTTTTAATGGTTTTCACTTTGAATAAATGAGCCTATTCTTCATGTGGGAATGTTTTACTTTATATTCTGAATTTACATTTAAGGTAATGTTAAAAATTACATGGGTTTTCATTTTTTCACTAGTTTAATGGGTTTCTGGCATTTATGTCCCTTACTAAGATTTTGGTGACCACGTCATATTTTTAAAATTTTTCTTACTAGATTTACGTATGGTAAAATGAAATAAAAAATTCATGTTAAATGATATAAATAAATTTCATGGAAAGAAATAATTTTTTATATTAAAATATTTATATAATCATATAATTTATACTAATATAATACTTCCAATTTATAGTTAATGGATTTTGAAATGTTTTACTCATGACCAAATTCAACAAAATTATAGATATAGAAGTTATATGTGAATGTAAACAAATTGAAATTTATATTGAACCCCTATAATATGAAATGTTTATGGTATGGCCATAATAGTTGTAATCAAATATTAGTTTATATAACTCAAGAGGTTATGATGTTATTTTAGATTGGGTTTAAAATACTATAATATTACAACGATTAGTATGATAAGTATAATTATGGTTTTTTGGAAAAATAGAAATAGCTAAATAATGGATGTCCTAGTTATGTTTATCATTGCATTTACACATTTATAATATGGTATAGTACGGATAATTTGATATACCCAAAATAATTGTTTTAGTAAAATAATAGATCCACAAGGAACCCATTTGATAATTGATGTTGAGGAAAATTCAGTGGATTTTTGAACGACAAATGAAATATAAGGGGTGATATTTTGAATACTATTATGACTATTTTATCCAGCTCATAGAAATTATAATTGACAACTTTCACCTTATTAAAATTTAAATGTATCCAAAATTATATAAAAAAATAAATCCATACATGTTAAAATTATTCAGATCAAAAAGGAAAAAATATTCGATGACCTATGTGTTAAGAATGTAGGAAAGAACCCCCATAAATTTTTTTATGATAATGGAATGATGTTTTGATGTGATATTGGGGAGGAAAAATATAATCTACCAAATGAATAAATAAGTGTTCAGTTAACTCCTTGAATGTTGATAAATTTCTTCCTAATGTATCAACTGAATATATTCAAAGTGGAGATTTTGGAAATTCTTAAATTTGATATCCTAGGGGTGGATATCCAAAATGGGATCAAAAAAACTATACAGATACAGTCTTAGAAATTCATAATTCTAATTCAGTTTAATGTGGGGAAGCTATAAATAAAATATTAATGGTATGTAATATATCTATCTTATATTTTAAATTTTCTGATTTATTGGACATGATTCATATTTAAGTATGTTGGAAGGAAGTATTAAAGAATATGAAAGAAAAAAACTGATAATGTACTATTAAAAATGTTTAGAGATTAACGTTTCTTCATTAAGGGATTCAACAGTCATGACATAGTGGAAGTTTTAAGGATGGTCATATGTATAAATTAATTAATACTATTTTGATGTTTTAAGTGATGGGAGTGCTACTGGAGACATTTATTGAGTTTTGGTATATGTTTCTGTTATATGAAATAATATGTTTGACATGTGAAAATGATATTTAAAGGAGACTTCACTATTCGTTTTTTTAATATGTTTATTTTTATTGAAAATATTAGGGGTTATATGATATTTTATGATTGTCATTATTTTAGAGTATTATCACTATATTTTGGGTAATTTTATAATAATTATATTATTATATATTCAGAAAAAGGTAAAACAATCCCATTTGGTAAGGCTGTAGGGCATAAACCCAAAACTAAAGGGTGACAAGGATGTAACACCAATCACTGGACTATTGGTTGTCCTAGTTATCATGGAAATTGTTCTACCATAAAATGTTATGAAAGAAAATGATTAATATTTTTTGGATGATATTTTTTATCATAAATATCTGTGGGACTAAAATTTTATTTTATTATTTGGGGATCAAATTTATTTTGGAAGAAATTCATAATATTGGGAATGTTATATGATTATGGTAGATAAAACATTAAGGGGTTTTATTTTATGAATAATGTTTTAATTATCATTTCAAATCATATATGATTCTAATCGGGCATTATAGTGATAAGGGTAATCAATGTAGATGACCTAGTAGTTTGTGGAGGTTATATTTTTAAGGTAGATTCATTTTTTAGAATATAAAATTATGAGTGAATAATGTGATTATAGAAAATGATAAATTGATTTTGGGAGAATATGTGATCATATAGATCTAGTTTTTGGTTTTTGAACATTTTTAATAATAGTGTGATAAATTTAGATGTTAGTTATTCATCAAATGATCCATGTTTATTATTGGGTGTTTTGAGATTAATGACTCATGAATGTTTATTATGTAATGAAATTAGCATATCCTATGATACCAATTTCAGGTTTTTTGTTAATGTATACATATAGGACGACTAGTTTTTATCCTTTTGTGGATCATGTGATCTTTAAGATGTTTTGATTAGTGCTTTAGTCATGAAAACTCCATCTTGAATAACCCTCTACATCGTCAAAAGAAGTGACTGTGGATGAAATTGTTTAAAAAATGAAATTAAACCTATTAAGTAAGTATATAAATTCCTGATTTTAGACTATATGGAAAATAATTCCTTAACACATGGAAAAGTTTCTTGAAAATGAAAATTTTATCTTATTACATTCAATTCTGATGAAACTATGGCCTTTTCAACACCACATTATCTTATTATTTTGAGGGTGTTATCTTTTCCATAATCATTCTATTTAGTATGATCAATGATATATATCAATTTACATATTTTTTTTTAAAATTAAACATTTATTCCATGTAAAAAATCATAACTTTATACTAATGTTATCATATTTGGAAACCTAGTATGTGTTATTCTTGTAACACCCCAAGATTTCATAGTGTGTTATTTCTTCAAAATAATTCAATAACTTGCACTACACGCAACACTGAGTTCAATTGCACCATGACTTACCAAAAAAAATCCATTAAAAGAGGTCATTAATAGTATTAACTAAATTTTAAACTTTATATAATCCTTATAATTTTAGAATCCATATTATGAGTTTCTTAGTCATAATGCAAGAACAGATTCATTTTCAGTATTGAATTTTTATCAACTTTTGATAGTGAAACCTTTTTAAATACAATATTTTAAACTTTTTGACTAAATGGAGACATCAAAAAATTTAAAATGAAACATCCCAAGCTTCCACGGTACGCTTTCCTTTGAATAAAACAGTAGCGTGTGTTGTACGCAACTTCGAGTTCTAACACACTGTAACCAATCAAACTAGCTGTTATGAATAGTAATACCTACTTTTTGAAGTTATATATATTTTATATTTTAAAATGGACTTCATTTTTGGATTCGGAATATCAAATTTAGCCTAAGGTGAAATTTTGGTACTTTTCAGATAACTTTCATATTTTGATGAATAGTGAAAATTACTAAATTTTAATTAAAAACAACTTTTTTAATCAAAATAATTAATAGTGATAAATTATGAATTTCAGTGGTTTTAAAGTATATTTAGAATATATTTTTACTATTTAATATAATGTTGGTCATTGGAAAAAATTTTACAATTAAACTGAACCTAAACAAGTGTCAATCTTTTGATAGTTATTATCTCTTAAAAACACGCTTTTTGTTTTGACAGCGGGAATTAATTTTAAATTAATTTCTGCCACTTCTGTATTTTGAATTTAGGAAAATGGATTCCATATTTGGAATCAGGATGTTCAAATTGTGTAAATAGGTAACTTTTATTTTTATACATTTTGAATAATTACTGCGGTAAATATTTTATTTACCATGGTTAAGGGTAAATCCGGTAAATAAGGGTTAAAAAATAATATTATAATAATACTAAATTACCCTAAAACGTGTCTTAACCATATTGGTTGATACATGGTCGACCATGGGAATCTTTTTGTCAATTTTGGGACCACATGGATCCACTTGTAAGTGATAATGACACTTTATTTTAATTAAGTTAAAATGAATACAAAAATGACAAAAGCATATATCTTTTAGAAAAACAATTGTTACATAGGGTTATATATGTTGGATTTTAGATTATAAATATTCATTAGAAAGCTAAAGAGATTTCATACATAATGATATTTTATTTATAATTTTTAGACATTAAATAATTTATTTTATTTATGACACAATGATGATGCAGTAATTACTATAATAGTGAAAAATTAAAATAATTGATATTATAAATACCCAAATAAATATAATATGAAACTTTTAATGAATTAAACTAATTTTCTAGGATAATATGATATATTAGTATTGATTTAATTGACTTTTTTCGAAGTAATAAATCTGTTATGAGTTTCAGAAAAATAATCTATTGAATAGTGTCAAAATTGACATAAAAGAGTTCTTAAAACAAATATTATATTATTAATTGATATTAAATTCCTAAAAATCTAAGGTTCGGCCAAGAGACTTATATCATGATAGGTTCATCATTAATGTACCACTTGGGGGTCGCTTGGATGTATATAGTAAGTTTATTAACGATATTATATAAAAATACAAAGAGACATTGTAAAAGTGAAACTAATTAACTTAGAGTTAATACTTAAAGGTAAGGTTAATATAAGTACCCAAACCTGTCTAAATTCTATTGGTTGAGTGGTTTTCGACCTATCCCCACCTTAACCTTTGAATAATAAGCTTTGGAGCCATTAGAAACCGAATATGAATTTATTATAAATTAATATTTCTAGCTTTTCCAAAGGTGCCCCTCACCCCTCTTATAAAAGGGCATTCCTCCTTCTTATTTCTTCACACCTTCAAAGCCTTTTGGTTCGGCCAAACTCTGCCCAAATACTCTCCCAACATCCCTCAATACAACCTAAAGGCCTTAGTTTGATCAGAAAGCCAACCTAAGGAGCCCTTTTGATCAAATCAAAAGGAAGAACCCGAAGAAGAGGTAATGATTTCACCACCCTTCTCCAAGTTCATTTCTTCTTCCACTTCCTCTTTCTTTGTTCTTACCATTCTAAAATAATAACTCCAGTATCTTACATATACTGTGATGTTATTATAAATATGGTACAACCATATTCAGTATTCTATCCACCCTTTGAATAACATGTCACCATACGTGCGTACGTACGGCTTACCGTCTCCACGTCGTGGTGTAATTGTTATTCAATATAATATTTTTTGGATGGGTATAATAATGATGTGTAACTCATGTAAATAATAAAAATAACATGTTAATGATTCTGTATATATGATATACCATCCATTTATATATTATTTTAATATCAAAAGTATGATATTGTCGCTCGTGCGTACGTACGGACTACCGTCTCCACGAACGCGATGAGATTCATTCTCCATCGTATCCATTCAAGTATAATTATCATTTGATGATTTAAAAATGATGTTTAAGGACTAGATATCATTCTGGTTATGAATAAGATACAACAACCAGGACTTATGTAACAAAACATATAAAAGAAAATGAGTAAGTTAACTCCCGAAACGACGATAATTCTAAGATATTATTAACAAATCAATGTTAAAAGATCATATATGATATCATATTATTATATATGATTATTTTATAATTTAATAACAACTATTTCACCATTATATAGGAGGTTAACCTACCCCACCCAAGTAAAAGTACATGGTAAGGGTTTACTTTACAACCTCTTCATTATCCAAGGTTGTTTATACGTAATAATCTACTGGGATCTCTTTATCATCCACATCCATGTTTCTTAAAAATGCATTTCAAAACATTTTTACTATTTACTAGAATATGAGTTAAAGTCATTTATACCCTTTTTGACTTTTATAAGTTGTTTATAAAGAAATCTTTCGGTCGTTTTCAAAACAAGGTCCTTTTTTAACCTTTTTGACAGAATTAAGGTAAGAATGTTTTTTTAACTTATACGGCGGGTGCGGCTATTTTCCGCCGTTATAAAATCTTCAAAGCTTTCCTTACAAGCTTATAAGAATATTTTCAAAGAAAATGTTTTATTTTTATGGATCTTAAATGATTTCAAAATAAAAGGAGATATTTCTTTAAAAAGAATATTGATTTCATCTATGTCAACATCCTTTGATGGATTTTAAGATTATTTGAAGTTGATTTATTATGATACAAAACTTCTATATTGTATTGAAGGTTTTGTGATATGTTTGACTGTGGATGTGATATTTTTATACCATTCATAGTTTATGGTGAAATTATTTACATTTCGTATGCTAGTTTTAATACGAATGTTTATGTTATGTTTAAACCTTTTCATATGGGAATGCATTGGACTTAATATGTGACGGGTGGAGCGCGCTATAGATCCTCGATGCATCGGTAGGTCTCATGAGACAAACTAGTGTCTTGGAACAAGGCCTTGACAAAATCTTATTTGTAGTCTTGGCACGAGGCCTTGGCTATGTGGTTATGATAGTCTGGCATTATGTATTTCAACATTATGAAAGTGGTTATTGATTTTTGCATGTGATTATTCGATTAGTAGAATATCCATGTGAATAAGTAAATGGCATTATTTCATTTTATTTATGACATACCAGGTTGAAAGTTCATATTTAAAAGGCTTTTGTTTTAGTTATACATTGCCTTAAATGTTTATTCTTATTTATGAAAGTTTCCACTATATTGTTATCCTTACTGGGCATTTGAGCTCACCCCTTTTCTAGGTTTTATTTTTCCCAGGATGTGAAGAAGTAAGTTATGAATGACCTGAAGGGATTTTATGAGGGGTTAATAGTGTGGATTGTGGAAACATTATGTTGTTGTAGTAGTTTTTCATTTTATTATGTAATGTAAAACTTATGAATATATCTAGTGTTTCCAAGGCTACTAAACCAATCGGTCTTTCGAGATTTGATCTTTCTAGTGATCATGCCAATGTTATGTAATAATTCACCGACTCTGGGTAACTGGGGTCGGGGCGTTACAGTTGGTATCAGAGGAAGTTTAGTACAAACCTTGGAATCTAGATTTAGATAAACTCTGATTAGAGCACGTAGACCTAAGATGAACTTTTAGGATTAGTATAGAAGAACTTCCTAGAATTTTGGTATTGTAGAGATTTTGTGAGTTTTCTGAGCAATACATCCCTGTCTGGATACGAGTAGGTAGAGGCGGCTCTGGCACAGATGTACCTAGGGGTAAAACCCGAAAACACCGCTTTGAGCTAGACTCGAACGGGAACTGGTGCACGACAACGGGCCTTGCCGCACTCTTGGTTACGACACTCCCGGGGGATATGCTTAAGATAACTCTCACAATCTTTACAAATCATTATGAAGGGTTTATGAGTATATACTTCCTCAAAGAAAACATTTTTATGATTATGGATTATATCCATAAATAGTTCAATTTATGTTAAGTGTTTTATAAGTATGGGATTATGTATTTTGATTCATAAACTGATCTAGTTTATGCCATTGTTTAGAAATGGCGCCCAGTAGAAGGAATGAGAATTCCAGAAATGCACATGATCCAAAGAGAAGGAAGGATCATATCTTTCATGGTCTTAAGCTAGAATTTATAAGAGAAATAGTCTCCCATGTATTATCATCATATGAAGAAATAATATCATGTGTTGATAAGATAAGTAAAGAGTTTACTGAGTCCTATGGCTTTGAAGGGAAGCAAGAGAAGAAAAGGATGGAAGAGAGAAAGATGGATAAAAGTAAGAGGGAAAAGAAGAATTTTCCCATATGTGGTAACTGTGGAAAGAAACACCCTGGAACTTGCCTGAAAGGAATGGGAGTTTGTTATAAGTGTGGAGGAAAAGGGCACAAAGTACGTGACTGCAAGGGTAGGAAAATTGTTTTAAATGTACAATGCTTCATTTGCAAGGAGTTTGGACACTACGCGGACCTATGTCCCAGTCATCAGACTATGCCGCAAATGATTCTATTGGATAATAATCAAGTTATGATACTACCACAGATGAAGAGGAATGATTAGAGTTCTTATGTTGATTATGTAAATTGAGTGTTGTATCAACAATGTACTTGTTATAATAATTATGGAGTATATAAGGATTGTACTGCAGTACTATTTCATTAAGGACTTGAGATTGTGTGGAACAAAGAAAAGTGACTCAATAGAAGGTTAAATTTTTGGAAAATATATGGTTGAGAGAATGATAAATCATAATATAGTTCTGATACTGAGGTAGTGATTTTGGAATAATATGTGATTATTTTGGATAAATTATATTGGATATTATTGACTACCTTGAAGCTGATTAATGATTTGTATATTCCATCATTGTTGGGGTTTAAAACATTTTTGGATTAATGAAGTATATCCAGCATTCTATATGGAATAAGGGAACATGAATGTAATCAATAAGGAATATGGTAGTACATGATGAAGGTATTCATATGCTATTACAGGGTAAAAAGGATCTATATTATGTTTACCTTGCTTATAAATGTTGGACTGTGAGTTTGGACAGAAGTATTTTGGATAGTTCTAGTTTGGATTATTTTGGATTTCCATAAAAGGACAACCCGGAGGTCGGGCGGCAACGCGTCGCGTCTGGCAAGGCTGCGAGACTTGAACCCGCAACCGAAGGGCGACAATGGTGTATCACCTACCACTGGCCCAAGAGATGTCCTGGATTAAATAATGTAGTTTTTTTTAAAAGATCTGGTAGATGAATTATAAATTCGTTTATTTTGGAACCCTGTACGAATAGTATAAATATAATTTTTTTTACGAGTGAAAGATGAGTTTATGGTAGAAATTTATTAATGGACAAAACTCTAATTATAAAGTAATTATATCTCCTTATGATCTTAGCAAATCTCATAAATAAATTCCTCAATATTAAGAAAAGCAACTTAGAACAAAAATGTTGTCCTAGATGGTACCTTAAATCATCACTAATTTATGGCTTTGGGATTGTTGGCCTTTTCATAGCCATGTTCTCTACCACTCTCCATCAGATAATTGATGGTTAGATTTCTCTTCCATATCCATATTTTCCTAAATGGAACCCTAGTATGTGTTATTTTCGGTAATCTTCATACTTTCCACTCTTTATTTTAAATAGAGGCCTCATTAATTCATTTTTCGATGTGGGATTTCAACTAAGATATTTTGAAACGTCAAAAATGTGTTATCCTAATACCCTATGTTTTGTTGAACCGATGGTATTTCAAATCATCATAGATTGATGAATTTAAGGACCTCAATTATACACTTGTTTGTGATTGATGACCTCAATCACTACCTATAAATATTTACGTTTTTCCTCCGATTATATGTCTCTAATTTCCACCAATGTTCTCCTAATCGAGATCATAATTTGGTGGTGACCCTTTCATTTCTCTTTTCCTCATATTAAGACTAAATTTTAGTAACCCAATTTCCGATGTGGGTTTTCCCACAAATATATTTTCTACTTTCAACCTTTTATTTTTTTAGAACAATTTCAAATTGCGAGGACGCAATTTATTGAAGGAGGGGAGAATGTAACACCCCAAGATTTCATAGTGTGTTATTTCTTCAAAATAATTCAATAACTTGCACTACACGCAACACTGAGTTCAATTGCACCATGACTTACCAAAAAAAAATCCATTAAAAGAGGTCATGAATAGTATTAACTAAATTTTAAACTTTATATAATCCTTATAATTTTAGAATCCATATTATGAGTTTCTTAGTCATAATGCAAGTACAGATTCATTTTCAGTATTGCACTTTTATCAACTTTTGATAGTGAAACCTTTTTAAATACAATATTTTAAACTTTTTGACTAAATGGAGACATCAAAAAATTTAAAATGAAACATCCCAAGCTTCCACGGTACGCTTTCCTTTGAATAAAACAGTAGCGTGTGTTGTACGCAACTTCGAGTTCTAACACACCGTAACCAATCAAACTAGCTGTTATGAATAGTAATACCTACTTTTTGAAGTTATATATATTTTATATTTTAAAATGGACTTCATTTTTGGATTCGGAATATCAAATTTAGCCTAAGGTGAAGTTTTGGTACATTTCGGATAACTTTCATATTTTGATGAATAGTGAAAATTACTAAATTTTAATTAAAAACAACTTTTTTAATCAAAATAATTAATAGTGATAAATTATTAATTTCAGTGGTTTTAAAGTATATTTAGAATATATTTTTACTATTTAATATAATGTTGGTCATTGGACATAATTTTACAATTAAACCGAACATAAACAAGTGTCAATCTTTTGATAGTTATTATCTCTTAAAAACACGCTTTTTGTTTTGACAGCGGGAATTAATTTTAAATTAATTTCTGCCACTTCTGTGTTTTGAATTTAGGAAAATGGATTCCATATTTGGAATCAGGATTTTCAAATTGTGTAAATAGGTAACTTTTATTTTTAGACATTTTGAATAATTACTGCGGTAAATATTTTATTTACCATGGTTAAGGGTAAATCCGGTAAATAAGGGTTAAAAAATAATATTATAATAATACTAAATTACCCTAAAACGTGTCTTAACCATATTGGTTGATACATGGTCGACCATGGGCATCTTTTTGTCAATTTTGGGACCCCATGGATCCACTTGTAAGTGATAATGACACTTTATTTTAATTAAGTTAAAATGAATACAAAAATGACACAAGCATATATCTTTTAGAAAAACAATTGTTACATAGGGTTATATATGTTTTATTTTAGATTATAAATATTCATTAGAAATCTAAAAAGATTTCCTACATAATGATATTTTATTTATAATTTTTAGACATTAAATAATTTATTTTATTTATGACACAATGATGATGCAGTAATTACTATAATAGTGAAAAATTAAAATAATTGATATTATAAATACCCAAATAAATATAATATGAAACTTTTAATGAATTAAACTAATTTTCTAGGATAATATGATATATTAGTATTGATTTAATTGACTTTTTTCGAAGTAATCAATCTGTTATGAGTTTCAAAAAAATCAACTATTGAATAGTGTCAAAATTGACATAAAAGAGTTCTTAAAACAAATATTATATTATTAATTGATATTAAATTCCTAAAAATCTAAGGTTCGGCCAAGAGACTTATATCATGATAGGTTCATCATTAATGTACCACTTGGGGGTCTCTTGGATGTATATAGTATGTTTATTAACCATATTATATAAAAATACAAAGAGACATTGTAAAAGTGAAACTAATTAACTTAGAGTTAATACTTAAAGATAAGGTTAATATAAGTACCCAAACCTGTCTAAATTCTATTGGTTGAGTGGTTTTCGACCTATCCCCACCTTAACCTTTGAATAATAAGCTTTGGAGCCATTAGAAACCTAATATTAATTTATTATAAATTAATATTTCTAGCTTTTCCAAAGGTGCCCCTCACCCCTCTTATAAAAGGGCACTCCTCCTTCTTATTTCTTCACACCTTCAAAGCCTTTTGGTTCGGCCAAACTCTGCCCATATACTCTCCCAACATCCCTCAATACAACCTAGAGGCGTTATTTTGATCAGAAAGCCATCCTAATGAGCCATTTTGATCAAATCAAAAGGAAGAACCCGAAGAAGAGGTAATGATTTCACCACCCTTCTCCAAGTTCATTTCTTCTTCCACTTCCTCTTTCTTTGTTCTTACCATTCTAAAATAATAACTCCAGTATCTTACATATACTGTGATGTTATTATAAATATGGTACAACCATATTCAGTATTCTATCCACCCTTTGAATAACATGTCACCATACGTGCGTACGTACGGCTTACCGTCTCCACGTCGTGGTGTAATTGTTATTCAATATAATATTAATTGGATGGGTATAATAATGATGTGTAACTCATGTAAATAATAAATATAACATGTTAATGATTCTGTATATATGATATACCATCCATTTATATATTATTTTAATATCAAAAGAATGATATTGTCGCTCGTGCGTACGTACGGACTACCGTCTCCACGAACGCGATGAGATTCATTCTCCATCGTATCCATTCAAGTATAATTATCATTTGATGATTTAAAAATGATGTTTAAGGACTATATATCATTCTGGATATGAATAAGATACAACAACCAGGGCTTATGTAACAAAACATATAAAAGAAAATGAGTAAGTTAACTCCCGAAACGACGATAATTCTAAGATATTTTTAACAAATCAATGTTAAAAGATCATATATGATATCATATTATTATATATGATTCTTGTATAATTTAATAACAACTATTTCACCATTATACAGGAGGTTAACCTACCCCAACCAAGGAAAAGTACAAGGTAAGGGTTTACTTTACAACCTCTTTATTATCCAAGGTTGTTTATACGTAATAATCTACTGGGATCTCTTTATCATCCACATCCATGTTTCTTAAAAATGCATTTCAAAACATTTTTACTATTTACTAGAATATGAGTTAAAGTCATTTATACCCTTTTTGACTTTTATAAGTGGTTTATAAAGGAATCTTTTGGTCGTTTTCAAAACAAGGTCCTTTTTTAACCTTTTTGACAGAATTAAGGTAAGAATGTTTTTTTAACTTATACGGCGGGTGCGGCTATTTTCCGCCGTTAAAAAATCTTCAAAGCTTTCCTTACAAGCTTATAAGAATATTTTCAAAGAAAATGTTTTATTTTTATGGATCTTAAATGATTTCAAAATAAAAGGAGATATTTCTTTAAAAAGAATATTGATTTCATCTATGTCAACATCCTTTGATGGATTTTAGGATTATTTGAAGTTGATTTATTATGATACAAAACTTCTATATTGTATTGAAGGTTTTGTGATATGTTTGACTGTGGATGTGCTATTTTTATACCATTCATAGTTTATGGTGAAATTATTTACATTTCGTATTCTAGTTTTAATACGAATGTTTATGTTATGTTTAAACCTTTTCATATGGGAATGCATTGGACTTAATATGTGACGGGTGGAGCCCGCTATAGCTCCTCGATGCATCGGTAGGTCTCATGAGACAAACTAGTGTCTTGGCACAAGGCCTTGACAAAATCTTATTTTTAGTCTTGGCACGAGGCCTTGGCTATGTGGTTATGATAGTCTGGCATTATGCATTCCAACATTATGAAAGTGGTTATTGATTTTTGCATGTGATTATTCGATTAGTAGAATATCCATGTGAATAAGTAAATGGCATTATTTCATTTTATTTATGCCATACCATGTTGAAAGTTCATATTTAAAAGGCTTTTGTTTTAGTTATACATTGCCTTAAATGTTTATTCTTATTTATGAAAGTTTCCGCTATATTGTTATCCTTACTGGGCATTTGAGCTCACCCCTTTTCTATGTTTTATTTTTCCCAGGATGTGAAGAAGTAAGTTATGAATGACCTGAAGGGATTTTATGAGGGGTTAATAGTGTGGATTGTGGAAACATTATGTTGTTGTAGTAGTTTTTCATTTTATTATGTAATGTAAAACTTATGAATATATCTAGTGTTTCCAAGGCTACTAAACCAATCGGTCTTTCGAGATTTGATCTTTCTAGTGATCATGCCAATGTTATGTAATAATGCACCGACTCTGGGTAACTGGGGTCGGGGCGTTACAATTCTAGATAACAATGACACTAAATTTTCCATCTTATCAAGATAAATTTTTATTAAACATTTTTATGATGTGTGAATTCAAGATTGATATTAGAGAAACTCAAAACCATTATTGGAAAGATAAATTTAAATTTTAATTACACACCTTACTAATTAGGTGAGCATGTAACACTAATATATTTTAAAATAAAAATATTAAGATCTAGCGTATTCAACACACAATAATGAGCTTAAACGTACCTTGTAAAAGATTACAATAATAACCATGATGTGATATTAGAGTTTTTAATAATATCAAAAAATATATGAAAAATATATAAATTTCTATCCCCGTATTAATTTTTTGCTAAATAATTAGTAAATAATTACTCAATTTATAATAATGTCATTTTATTCATCAAAAAAAGTCTTTTTCAAATATGATTTTAATTGCTTTTTATGAGAAATGTTATAATTATTTTTTCAAGACTATAAAAATAGACATGGTTAAATGAAAATAATTTTTGAAATCATCATATCAAAATTGAGTTAAGATAAAAATATGGGATATTTTCAAAAAAGAATAAATTTTTAGTGAATATTGAAAAAAAATGATTTTTGTAAAAATGAAATTTAATTTCATGAATAATATAATTAAAATGTAAAATTATATTTGAAATATGATTTAAAGTAAAATAATAAATATTTATTTACATTTAATTAAAATAATTATTTTCTAATCATCTTTGTAATAGATTTTATTATGAGTTTATTTTTTTGGTTTAGAAAATAGGTTTTTTTGAAAACATTATTAAAATGAAAAATGTTTTTAAATTTAAAATAATTAAAAAAATATTTATGACTAAATTAAATTTAATTTATAGATTATATATGTATTAATGTTAATGAAAATGCATATATTTAGTATTAGTAGTCCTAGTTTCAAGGAAAAATCATCTTTTTCTGGAAAATAAACATATTGAAAAGCCACTTTTTCATCACATATGCAAGGATAATTTAAAATTATATTTGACACATATGTGAATTGAATTTAGTAAAATGGATTCCATATTTGTAATTAGTATAATTTATATTATCTAATAAGAAAAACATATTTTTATGTTATAAAAAATTTAAGAAAACATTACAACTCTTTTATTGTGGTTAAGGTAAAAAAGAATGTATTGAGTGTTAAACTAAAATTATAATAAATAAAATGACATAAATATTTTTCTAAAATAAATTTTATAGATATATTTTTACATAATAACATATAATTATTGATAATTCCCCATTTTGTTCTATGTGTCATATAAAAAACATGGGTATCACTTTCATCAAATATTAATACTATACCGGTCACCTCACTTATAAAATACCACAAACTCTCATATCCTCTTCACATATTAAATTCCCTTTTTCTCAGTGAATGCCATAGAAAATATGATCTTTAATTCCACACCCACATCCCTGAATCTATGTTTTGATCATAAATACGTCTTAATAATGTATTTGGTGATAACCTAAGGATGTTGTCTGAAGAAGGTGTATCATTATTAATCAAGTGTATTTATGTTATTTACTCTTCATCCTCCTTAAAATATTTTCCAATTACATTGATATAGTAAAAAGAACATATCGAATATAATTATATGTTGTTTTATTAGTTACATAACTAAATTTATATATCACCCAGAGATTTGTGATCCTTTTTAGAATAAATTAATTTTCATGGATGTATTTCAATTAATGAATAAATAATTAAAAAATTCTTTATATATTATACCATGTTAACCTTATAAAACACTCAATGCTGACTAAAATTGCATTACATGAAACACCGAGATTCTATAAATAACTAGTCATTATTATAACCATTTATATGATATTGTTATAACAAATCCATTAAGCATAACTATATAAATAGTAATTAATATTATTTTAATTTTATTTATAATGTTTTTATATAAATAATTTTTTTTTATAAAAATACATATATTTTTACTGATGTTTCTATATGTTTGAAGATACTATTTTTTTAAAAGAGTTTATTTCCATGTCTTTATTTGAAAAATAATAATATTAATTTTAGAAAATTTTGTAATTTAATTTAATAGAATAAATATCATTTTTGAATTCATAATTTCAAAGTTATCTTATGGTGAATTTTTGGGATGTTCTTGAGAAAAATAATTTTTTGATGAATAATGAATAATACTAAATGTTAATTCAAAAAAATTCATATAATTTATTTATGTAGTTATATTATATTATTATTTGTTTTAAAATCACAATAGATCAATTATACATATAGTAATCCAATTCAAGTCATTTCAAACATTTTTATATTTAATTTATAAATATAAGCTTAATGAATATTTGAACATTATTATTTAAAAAACCAACAATCTTACCACATCCACATGATTATAATTATACATAATGTTTCCAATTTTATGAACTGGATATTTATAAATATAAATATAGATTGTTATTTATAATATTATTTATAGTCTAAAAGTATTAAAATAATTTTTGGCCAAAATGATTAGTGGAAGTGATTAAAATTAATTACAATGACTAATGTAAAATTGAGCTTTACAATAGAGTAAACCATAATCCTAAGGGAGAAAATTACATTTTCACTTTTCCAAATCCAATTTCATTGAAATATTTAGTCCATACACCTTACATTGTGTATTTTTTTTATTTTTTATAATGTTTTTATGTAAAAATATGTGTACACCTAATTTGAATTAAAAAATGACATGTGTGTCCCCTCCCTCCCTTATAAAAGGCCACCACATTTACCCCTTTTCACAACTCTCATGATACTTATGGTCATCAAATATCAACCAAATTTACATATGAATATCCCTCCATTCCTACTTAACGCCTCACTTTTTGAATAAATCCATCCAAGGAACCCCTTTGATGCAAACCAAAAAGAGTTAACCAAAGAAGCGGTAACATCAATCCTCAAGATGATTTAATTTTTCACTACTACCTCAATTATTCTTATTCCATTAATAAATAAAAGATTATGTTTTCTAATTATACAATGATTTTTTATTATAAATGTTTTACGTAAACTTACACACACTACTATCTAACAGGTTACTATCTTACTATTCTTGTGCACAGTGAACCACCACCTCAAGAAATATTTTTGTTTATTTACACAATAAATAGAATGTATTAAGGATATGTTTAGTGACCTTATATGATATATTAGAAAAAATAATTTTACTAAAATATTATTATATATGTTCAAATATTTAATTTACATTGGTTCTTTCAATATGAAAAGTATGGAAATAATGTGCATGCGTGCGTATGGCCTAACCTCTTCATGAAGGGTGTACTTCATTCCATATTTATTTATTATATAGACTATTATAAATAAATATATATTGAGTACACATAGTTTATATATTATTTGATAAATTATTTATATCATGATATAATTATTAGGACAAAAAATAGAACTAATTTAGAATAATGTGAAAAACATAGTGAATATTACATTGAAGAAAAACATTAACTTGGTATAGTTAATAAGAGGGTAATACAATGTCATTATAAATCAATATATGGTATTAGATATAATAATATGGTACTAAGAATGATTTATAATAATCTTATATTTATTATACAATATTTTATTATGAGTACGAAGAAAATTCAAGGCATAAGGTAAGAGGATTTCTAGTATAACTTTTATTGTTATTAGATTTACACCCTATTCAAATCTCATTTATATTTTATGGAATATTAATGATCAATTATATATTATATTATTATTATTATTCCCATGTTAAATGGTATTTACATATCGATTTTATTATCCCTCTTTTAGATTGATTATGTCTCAATATTTATAAAATCACTAAAGTATTTTTGTATGAATTTTCCCTCTTTGATACACATGCGTTCAATTTCAAAAACTATATTTTAAAATATTTTTTAAAAAATGTTTTTAAGGAATATATTTTATGAAAGCTTTCAATGTAAATGGATTTTAAAAATGTTTTATAGTTTATATATATTACTTTCTATATTTTCATATTATTTTAAAGAAATAGGCATTTCAAAAATATTTTCCACCTAATATAAAATTGTTTTTGTTTATTATAAATTTTTAGGTAAATGATCTAATAATACCATTAATTTTATTTCATAAAATGTCTATGTGTTAATAGATTGACTTTTATAACTGCTGTTTCTCTTTCATGAGTTATATTCTTTTCAAACCAGCTTCTTTTTATTGGTTATGGTTTAATTAATTGATTGTGAGACCTATCAATTATCTATATGTTATGATGTGATTAAATGTGTATGGTTACAACTTCATTTCATTGGTTATGATATGATATTTATGAAACTCATATCTATTTATGGGTCATGATATGATATATGTTTTATTATCTTGTGGAGGTTTTATAATGGATTTTATTTTATGGCCGGAGGGAAATAAAACTCCCTCCAATTCATTGGTTATGCATTTATATCTCAAGAGATAATGATTAAAATCTATTCAACAAGCTTGATGAATTATGGTAAGATGGGGAAACTTCATTCCACACAAGCAATGGACAACCACAAGGGGTGATGGTGTGTCCAACCCAGTTTGTGTAATCACCCTAAATATGGAAGATGGGGAAACCCAATATAACTATTGTTTAATGGAGAAACCCAATCTACTATGGGAATTTTTTGAAACAAGATAGCCTAGATGGAATGGAATTCAACCGAGGATGGTGTTTTTCCTCTTCCAGTAGGTGTAGTCTCCAAAATGTTCCATAATTTTTTCATGAAATTTTTCTTGAATTATAGGGAATTATGTTACTTGTTTATGTTTATTCCATAGTTACATTTCATATTCCAACGTTATTATTTCATGGATAATTAAATTAATTCCATTATTATTAACGTCAAATGGAATTTTTATCATTATTCCATGATTTTTTATTATGATCCTTGATATACTGGGTATGATTTTATTATCTTATGATTACATTATCATACCCTTATAATACTTATTATGACTAATTATCTCCCTTTTTACCCTTATCAAAAATATGACCTCACCCATTTTTATTTTTATTTCCCCTTGATATGAATATATGTATGAAGAATTATGTGTATAAGAAGGGTTCTAGTCCTGAATAACCTAATGCGAGATATTGTAGCTCACTTATCTACTAAGTTTTATGTTTCTATGTTTCCAAAAGTACTAAAATAATATGGTATTTGGGCATATAATTTTGTGTAATGTATTAATTATTCCTTAAAAGTGATCTAATATTAATGTATGAAAAGTTAGGTTTACTAAAATTCATCGCTTATTCCATTAAATGGGAGAGGAAACATCATTCATGTGTATTGTAGACTACCACCTTTTGAACAAATGTAATTTTTTTCTTATATTCCTCTCCTAGATTGCTATAATGAGAGATTCCATGTATATAAATTATATTTTTAACATAGAAATACTTTCTGAATATTGATATCACATATAACATATTACTTTATATTATATTAGGGATATAATAAAGTATCTCATTTGTATAGCGGACTACCATCTTGTGATGTGATATGATTTGTTTTGACTAACACATTAGATGGAAGGTAATAAGGACAATGTTAATGAAATGATCTAACAAAATAATGATATTAATGATATATTGGTCATTATTAAATGTTAATATTTCATTTTATTTATTACCACTCCACTCATTGAAAAATTATAACATCATTCATGCATATGTCGGACTAATGCCTCTGGGAAATGATGTGATTCTTTTTTCAGCACCATACAACATATATGATATATTTATATATATATATATTGAAATGATACATTGATTATCATATTATTAAAATTCTATAATGAAAAATTTTACTTACCTCTATTTAGTAATGTTCTCTAAAATTAGAAATATTACTCATGTGCACGTATAACCTATCATCACCATGATCGTTACATAGTTTATTTTTAAAAGCTTATATCATTATTATTTTTAAACATATAATTCAATAATAAATTTAATAATTATGACATGATTAATTTTGAATATAATTTAAAATAATGACCACATTAACCATAATTAATGGACTGATGTCATTTTTGATACATTAGAAGAATGTCAATAAACAAATTGACCAAAAAATAATTAACTACATAATCATATATCATGGTAATAAGTAAAATAAAAGTAAAAATAAAAATGATATTTTTTTTACAAATTTAAATAATAAATAAAATTTCATTTTCCCAGAATATAAAGAACATATGTGAGGAGTCAGTCTGATGATAAGGGACCCAAAAATTTCATTTTGTTGATACATATTTTTATGTTACACACCCATGTCCATTTATGTGGTGTACATATATACTATTTGACATATTATAGCATGAATTTATCTATTATAATTATAATTTTCTAAATTTTATTCTTTCAAAGTGCTTATGATTAAAAAATTTCCAGAGTTGTATATGAATTTTATTTGAAAAACCCCTCCCTTAAACTATTTATTATAACTCCCTTTTTTATCCAATTTCATTTATTAAAAACAATTAGATTTAAAACATTGTTTTATAATGGTCATTTTCTTCTTTCTATCAATTTTTTTAAAAATTAAACCTTTTACTAGATGGTTGAATTTCTTTATAGTCAACAAAAAATAAATGTTATATTTTAAAAAATATTATAACATCAACTCTTTCTACCAATATAACCATTATTTTATTTCTACCATAATTTATAAGAATTCCTATTTTATCCATTGAAAATTCCACTTAATGATTTTATTGGTATTTGTGTATTCAAAATTTATTTTTATAAGAAAGTGTATTTTAATATCTCAAAAGGATTTTAATATGGGATTACGTGTATTTTTCTTAGGCATTTAAGATAAAAGGTTGAAATAATGTTTTTTTTCATCATATTGTACTTAATAATAATATTAATTTTGTGGGAGCCTAATAAAACTTATAAGATGGGGTGAGACCCATTATAGCTCATGGTCGAGCCTAATATAGCTTAGATGAAGGGTTGTGTCTCATTGTATCTCTTAAATAATGGGTGAGCCTGATATAGCTCATATAATGGTTTGATCCCCATTGTAGATCATGAATAATTAGATTTATTATTATAGAATATTCAAATGGTGAGGCCCATTATATATCTATAATTAGTTGTTTAATGATTATTTCCTTTGACTAATTATTTTGGATGTTAGTCGTATGCTTATTAAAATTAAAAGGGTTTTATGAATATGATTCTCTATGTTTGCAAAAAAAAGGATTTTATTTAAATTATATGGGTATTAATAGTTTTATTTCAGAAAAAAATTTGTATGTTTTTCATGTCAATTTTTTTTATTTCAAACACTAAAATCTCATTAATTTTAAAGGTAAATATTATGTAGGTTTTCATGTATTCCCCTACATTAATGATTTTCATTATTTTAAATCAATTACTGATTATTTTGTTCTCATTCCATATTTTTAAAATCATTTTCACATAATATAATGATGGTTAAATGAAATGAATAATTAAATTTTAATTTTGTGAAAATTTTTCAGGAAAATAAATCATGTTTTTTTTGAAAAGTATTATTTTATGAAAAAATTTGATACTAATCAAAAGTATTTTCTTTCAATTTTTTTGTTTTTCATATTATGAGTTAGAAAATAATTATAATTAATTTTTAAACTAAAATGTATTTTTTAAAATACGATAGTGAATTATATTTTAATGTGAGTAGAAGGTGTAATGTTTAGGATCAGGTCATTATATTCCTCCAGTTCCTTTAGAAAAATAATGTATCCTTTCATGTAAAGTGAGAACTACCTCTTACATGAAAGAAATACTCCATTTTCACGACATCCATTAACGGATAGTAATAAGAATATTTTTTTGAAAAAATATTGTATTTATAAAATTATTCATATTCAAAAAATGAAAATTAATTTCTACTTTATTTTTAATCAATTAAAAAAAGTACATTGATTGTGCATACATGCAGACTACCCCTTTGATGGATGAAATGCTCCATTTTTCATCGTCTCTATTAATTAATTCAACTTAAATTATATTTGAAGAATTTATAGGATATTAAATATTTATATATGTCACTAATATGAATCTTTTTTTTTCCCAAAAAATAACTATAATTATAAAGTATTTTGTTAATGTTACGTCCTGAACCATGTTGTGGGTTGAGCCACAACTACCCCTAGCCCAACTCTATAGGCTTGTTTTGGTGATGAGCACTAAAGGCACAAAAAAATCATGGAGACCTTTTCCTAAGAAATAATGTAGAGACACATAACTAACTCAATGAAGAAGTGTAGAGGGAATGGTGAAATATGTACATGACTTCTATTAAATACCCACAAAAATACATGAAACACTAAATAGTAAAATTATAGTACAATAAATATAAAGGGAAAATGGGAAAAATACATACCCACCAACAAAAGATTCACAATCTAGAAGAAACTAAAAAGTAAAATAGAAAAGAGTCCCCCGCTCTTAAATCCCAATATACTACCACCATATATAGTCCAAGAACCTATATCCCTATGCTCCTTTGATGTCCTAATCATCATTTTCATCATCTTTATAATGCACAACATGTGTATGAAAATCCCATGTACGACTGAGTATAAAATTACCCAGTAGGACACCAAAAAAAGATGATGGAGGATCCCTAAGAGATACTCATAAAAGAAAAGTAGTAGATAAGATAAGGTTCTGTAAAAGGAGTATCATAAAACCTGACAAGAGAGTTATGTAAGCTCACAGAAACAAAATTGGATTGAAAAAGAGAGATTATTAACTTTTAATCTAGTATTCTCTACCTATATTAGGAGAGTACACTCATCCAACCATAAGAAGATAGACATGGAAAACATGTGGCATACCTCGTGTGTCCTTACCGCTCTTGGAAGGGGAGAAACCAAAATCCAAGGAGCATGTAATAACAATAGAATATATATATATATATACATGATCTGTCAATGAAACCCAAATAAGATAGAAATAGGGTCTCCATATAATAGGTCAGTATAGGAAAAGAGTGTTTAATTATCTCAAAAGTAACCACCATTTATGCCCAATATCCCACACATCTGCCCAGAAGTGCAAGTACAAAGTTCTCAATCACTGCACTTTGATACTATCTGTATTGGGCAGCACTAACCCTCATGGTTTTATGTCATGTCAAAATGAAACATATCGGAGGGAAAAGAATCCATATTTCTCTATTGTACAAAGTCACATCAAACCATGCCACTTCGCTATGTCGTATAGTCGATAGATAGTGTCACAAGTCAAGGATCAATTCCCAGTCCAGTTAGAGGATTCCACTCATCTTCGGGTGTTTGTGGCCTAGTATGTCAAGGGGGAATCACCTAGAAGATGATGGGGACCCACTTCCCAAACCCACTAAGGGGTACTACCCGAAATGTTTTTTTGATGGTACCCACTACCCAACCACTTTGGAGGGATTCCTAAAACTACATTGGGGACCACTTCCCAGCCATGTTTCTAGTAAACCTGGATCTTCCATTAGGGAACACTTCCCAGCCTAACAGGAGGTAAACCTAGAACTAATCTGTCAATCCCTACTCGATGGTACCTCTCATAAAATCATCAAGGAACTATATCCTACTCTGGTGGATGGTACCTCTCAGAAAGAACATAGAAATTGGCCATCCCTGCTGGATGGTATCTCTCAAAAAATAATCAAGAAAATCTAGTCATTCATGTTGGATGGAACTTATTGGAAAGCACTGGAGAGAACTATTCATTACTACTGGATGGTACCTTTCTAAAAAGAATCAAAGAACTCTGGCCATCCCTGCTATATGGAACCTCTCAGAAAGCACCGAAGAACACTGGTCATCCCTAGTTGATGGTACCACTCAAAAAAGCTTCGAGGAACTCTAGCCATACCAGCTTGATAGTACCTCTCTAAACAACGTCGTTGTAGTCATCGGGTGACCCCCTGTGTATTCCTCACACCCATGACATATTGCATCATATCTCTTAATCCACTATTGAGGGTAACGTCATGTTTTACCCGAAAAATAACACTCAAGATCTGATAATTTCATGCAAAAATCCACGTCCAAAATAAGGATATACGAGAGGTCAAATATTTTTAAAGTCGTGCACGGTATATGTACGACCCGAACAATGTCTAACCCCACCTCATTGTTGGATCATATACCTAGCCATTCCTGGGTACCAAATTTTGATAATGTACCCCTAGGAATGTCATTGTAGTCACACAGTACACAATATATCGAACAAAAAATCTATCAAATATATAATGATCATTGTTTATTTGAAGGGTGGAAACATAATTTCATTGATTCATCTCCGCAAACGGCCCCAGATCATCTAATCACATCTATTCATACATATTCTCTACTCTCACAAGAGTCTATGTTCACCTAATCCATGGGTTATCTTCAAATACTTCATATAAATAATTCCCTGATATTCCTGTCATGTTTCCACATTTAATGGGATAACAAAAAAGGATTTTCAAATCCAAAGATACCACATTATTGTAATCCTTGCGTAATAACATACAAGATCGACTATATGTTTTCCCCAAGTGGATATCTGATGGAATAGTCATATATCCCCATATTTCACTCAAATGGCATCCATTGGGGCCCATGCCACTATCCCTAAACAAATATATGGATTACACCCATATGATCCTCATGAAAAAACACAAGGGATTGTCTACTCAGTCACCCAAAATGGAAGCTATGTGAAAAACTTAATTTCACTGTAGTAGATGCGAAACAGGCCTTATGAGGCCCACACCTCATAATTAGATTAAAACCCTAAAAGTAATTTTGAAAACGTCCCCCTATGTCCAAGACTGTTCTATAGCTGATGATGCACAAAAAATACATTCTATTTAGTTGATAGTTCTGATACCAGATCCCCAAATAATAATAAATATATTATTATTATTTAAAATAATAAATTCATAAAACTGAGAAAATAAACCAATATTTAAAAGTACCAAACCATTATAAAAGGGTCAATCTTGACGAGAGGATCATGTAGCCACAGACATCATGTCAATTGGACGCCCGAGCCAGGAGATAATTTTTTTTTAAAAGTCTCAGTCAAAATATAGCTGGTCCAATCCCAACTAACCAGACCACTCTGCTTGGGTCGGACTGCCCTGGCCATCCCTTCTTGTCATGACCCAGTCCATGTTCCCCTAACATAGACAGCTAGCCTAGTCCCCCGATCACTACGGTTACCTTCAATGTTCGGGTCGCTGCCACATGGGGTCGCGCGCCACGACCACAACTCGAGATCTTCCAAGCACACCATCAGACCGACGTCATCTCGACCTCTTCTACCTAGTGTACTAGCCACACCCATCCAGAGCCCCTAATATCCACATTTACTCACACCCTCTATCACCCAACTGACCACCCTAAATGTCTGAACACCCCCAGCCGCCTGCTCGCCTGCCCGACCGTCTCCCACAACCACTACCTCCATGTGAAAATATCGGCCACCACTACAGTAATGCTCGGATGACCTATTACTTTGTATAATAAGAATCCTATATATTCCAAATTTTAATTCCATGGGCATATTTGAGATCCCTACAACAATACCTTCACTACGCCAACCTTAGATCGATGATCCAACGGTCGATTAATGCGTCTGAAAAAGAGAGAAAAAAATCCATGAAGAACATATGGATTTTTAGATAAAATAACATATTTGAAACATGGATTGATGACCATGTTAGTGTTTACATCAATGATTGGTAATAAAAAAATGAATTCAGATGATAAAAATGGATTTTTATGTAATAACATCCATAAAAAATAAACTTGAAGAAATATTACCTCAATTCATTCGTCATCGATGAACGCATCCAATAGTGTTTCCGTTTCGACTCTACAAAGCATCATTATTGATTTGTCAATTAATTAATGAGAGAGATATTGGTGTGGGATGATAAATATAGATAGATAGAGTAGGGTATTAGGGGGATAACCCTAATCTAAAAACAATTCTATATTTATTTATACAAAAACACATAAACCCCAGTAAACAATCGTGGAATCTGAAATACTCATGACCTCTCAATTTATATCACACATAGGTAAAAAAAACCATTTCAAACTTAATAGAAGTCTTTGATTTCTAATATTAGGCACTGATCAAACGTTATTTGATTCATAATTTGTGGTAAAACGAATCTATTTAATTATTTTTTTTATGATTTCCCTCTAGGTGACTTTTATCACAGAAGTCTCGTGCCTACCAAAGTGATGCCCGACCTAGGGTAAACACCATTTTCCAGACTCAAACATTCCATTGGATTTATGATCCATGTATCCATTTTTGAGTAATTCTATTTAATTTGTGTTAATAGTATAAAATATACATAATAATTTTTTATGATTTATACCAGGCACACCTGACCTCGGAATTGCATTATATCTCAGTTAGTATATCTGGAAATATATCAATAAATATTACAGTGTTTTATAAGGAATAAACTATGTCACTAAATCATTTCCTCCTTCATTATTTTCATCCCTAAAAAACCCAAGGAAAAATCTCAGGTTATAGAGCTCATACATGGCTCTACCACTCCCAAGAATACCTACAAGTTTCCATGCTACCACAACACGTGATCCTAAGCGATGGTCCATCCTTATAAGGTATGATATTTTTTGTGATGTTTGTAGAAAAATGCAAATATATCCTTAGTTGTGAAATGTGGAATATTTTATGTGCCCACTTCAGCTATTGGGGGTAGGGTAAGGAGGTAGACAACCATTCTTTCTCTTTCCATGGTCTCAGATAGCCCGAAGAAACTCAGAGGATAGTATTCGTCCTGACCAAACCTATATATACCTTGTTGTAGCTAAAATCATTATTTGTACCTAGAATAAGGTCTCATGATTACCTCATTTTGAATATTCATCTGGTAAATCCCCCATCGATATCTAGTCACACATGATTTCATAGAAGATTTATCACAACCAAGATTCTCTTACACACTCAAGAAGTGAAGGAGTAAACACCATTGATTGAAGAAAACTGTACCCTCCTACTCAACTAGGTTATGCAAGAGGGATGTTAACTACTCTAAAAATTATTACATTTGGAGAACCTGGTACTTCTTACTAATTGAATCAACTACAATGAAACCTTTTTTCAGAGTGTACTCTATCTTAAATTTGTATTCCTGCAGGAATTTCCCACTAGTTTCATTTTCATAGGATTAAGTCTCTATGGGTGGAGACGCTCCGATGACTATAGTGGTGTGAACAAACCACTAAGATATCTCCTAGAAGGTTGTGTCTCCACATTATTAGGGTGAAGACAACCACTTACTGAACTAGATAGTCTGTCATGTAGTTTGGTTTGTGGGGTCTCCATCCCCTCGACCTATACATGATAAGTGTTATATCAAGGTTTTTATTGAGCACACAAGGTACCAATTAATAGTTCAAGTGACTGATCTTATCCAAACATAAGAATCTAGACATGGAAAAAACATCTCATACCCAACGTGCCTTATTATTTCTTGGAAAGAGATAAATAACCTAAATAGAAACTATGCATCACCCACCAGTGGAGTTCCCAGAAAAAGTAGGTTATGCAGAAAGAATTCACTGGAAATTCCATGACATACTCTGACACTACATTGCAAAATGCTACTGTGAACGCCAATGTAAGAGGGGATAATCAACCACACATTGATAATCTCCACTATCAAAGGAAATAACTCACCCTCGTGGTTTTATTCATGTAAAAAAATGCATCTTGGTAGGTTAAGGACCCCTCTTCATCATGTATTTAAAGATATGTTGAACAACACCAACATCAGATTATAGCAACACCCCACATCACCCCGATAAAACCCCAAGAAAGGAGCAGAGGGAAAGTGTACTTCACACAAGGTATAACAAGTTCAACAGAAAAAACTTGAAAATGTGATATGTATAACTCTTATCATCTCATTATATATAGTATTTTATACATCCAAAACATGTGTTTGTCCATGGCCCCAGCTTCCAGCTTCCTGAGCCAGACACGGGCTTCCCGGTGGTGGTGGAATCCCCTCATAACATCATCCCCTACCTCTATAATCTCTTAATACTCTTCCACTACCACCTCAATGGGGACCACCCTGATCCTGACGATGTCTCTACCATGGTGGTCCACCTTCTCAATCCCTGGTATTCTAATCAAGTCTGGTCGGACAGTCTTGATTCATGTGACCTTGCCCGTGACAATCATAGTATTGGCCATCCCCCAACTATCCTCATCCACTATAATGTCTCATCCCTATTTTACTATATTCCTTAGACTAATTATGTAGAGGCCATTTATGTTGGGTTATTGTCGACTTTCGTCTGCTTGCTGCGATTGAGATATCAACTCTATTGCGCTTACTACCACAATCAGCTGCATGGTGTGACAGGAATCTCTTTGTCACCAAATACTTCTCGAGAACCTCGACATAGGTGTGGATGAAAAAGGGTAATATGATAGAATAAATTTATTTACTAAGTCCCTTCTCTAACTTATGTGCTCAGAATTATCCTTTGTGGATTACATCCAATGAGTTACGTGGAGGGTCTGTTTACCTAGTCGTGTACTCATCCACTTTCATCCATCCAAACTGAAATTGAAGGAGCTCCTGAAATTGGATAGAGGGAAAGAAGGTGGAGTACTACTCCTTATAAAATATCTACTAAAATGTTTCCCTTGATATTTTTGACACGTCATGAATCTATTTAATAAGATCCACCAATGCCCAACTGCTCTATGGAAAAGGTTGGTTACTAAATACACCATCTGATCTATCAGTGTCAATACAAGCCTATCCAACCCTTTTTTTCCTAGGTTCTAGATTTTTATGAATCCTTAGTGGTATCTAGTACTATAACTCAAGCAGCGTTCTCTTCCTACACACATTATTAGCTTTCTCTATTGGGTAGGTGAATTTCTCAATAGGTGGAGGTACTGCAACCTTCCCACCTAGAGGAAGGGGGTCGCATGATGGGTCTTGAACAGAGGCCTCATTTCTCACAGGGTCGTTGTCATGAACTAGAGAGAGTATCCTTCCTAGATAGAATCGTGGAGACATCCTGAATATTATCAAGGATTACAGTAGTCTGATGACCATATAAGTATATATATCAAAAAATGGAAAGCTGAAGCAAGAATGAAATTAAAAGACTCAGTCCTATATGATTCACGTACCATTGTTCCCTTGAACAATTTTCCTTGTGCTCCAAGTCAACAAGCTGGTATTGAAGGTCCTGGTGAAGGGATATGTCTGTTACCTGTACCATTACTCGACTCCCTAGTCTGATATCCTCTCTTGAGACTCTTTGAAACTGTTACCCTAAACCCAACCAATACCTTTTTAGGTAAACATCCCATAGATTTACCAAGGTTCAAACCGAATTTGATACCTATTTTCATGACCTAACCTATGTTGGGGCTCGAGCCGCAACTACCCCAAGCTCGCCTCCATAAGTCGGGGGGTGTCGACTAGTTCTGAAGGAACAACAAACTCAAGGAGGCATATTCCTAAGAACATGTACACAAACACAACCAACTAAATGTATAATTGTAGAGGGAAATGGTAAAAATGAACAATTCTGCTATATTTAAACAAAAAACATTCATGAACCACTAAAAAAATATGTGCAGTATAGTAAACTGAAAGGTTAAAGGGGAAAAATACTTACCCAACCAGAAATGTGTCACAACATGGTGCAAAATAAAACTAAAACTTCTGAGACCCTCACGCATGAATCCAAATATATGACCACCATACACATTCCAAGAACCTATATCTCTATGCTCATCTGATGTCACGATCAACCTGTTCATCATATACATAAGGCCCGACAAGTGGAGGAAAATCCCACGTATGGGTGAGTATAAAAATACTTTGTTGGATTCCTCAAAAAGGAAAACGATGTTCCATAATATATACTATAAGAAATAAATTGGTACATAGAAAAGACATAGTAAATGAATTAAATATCAACCCAAAAAGAGAGTGAAGTAAGCGCATCCAAACCCATAGAGAAAGAAATGGTTAGAAGATGAGCTTCTCATCCAGTCTATGCTACTTATTGTAGGATTGTAGACTCGTCCATCCAAGACAATCTAAACACAAATATCATATGGCATACCCGATGCTACTTCACCTCTCTTGGAAGGGGAGTAACCAAAACCCAAGGACTGGGTTCTACAACTAGAATATATATATATATATATATATATATGCTCAGTCAAGGAATCTCAAATGATAAAGTAAGGGGATATCCAAATCACAACTCATCCCAAGAAAAGAGTCTCCAAAATTCCCAGAAGTAACCATTATCGATGCCCAACATCCCATGCATGTTCCCTGAATTGAAAGTCAGATGGACTCAATAACTACACCATGATACTATCTGTATCGGGTGGCACTGTCTCACCCTCACAGTTTTAGTTCACGTCACAAGGACACGTCTTTGTGGGGAAAACATCCCAATTTATCAAGAGTCCAAAATCACATCAAGCTATGACTCGTCACTTTGTTTCATAGTTGATATATCATGTTATAAGTCATGGATATATGCCCATTATAGCTATAGGATTCCACTCGTCATAAGGTATTCTGGCCCTAGTATGTCAGAGGGGATAACAACCTAAAATTTGATGGGGACCCACATCAATGTCCTGTTATAGGGTACTTCCCAGAAAAAACCATAAACGAGAAAAAATATCCATCCCTAGTGGAGGGAAGCCCAAAACTACCATCATGGTCCACTTCCCTTCCCATATATAGTTAAAATTGGAACTGCCATTGCAGTTCAATTCTCAGCCTAGCTAGAGGTAAACGTAGAACTAATCTGGTCATCCCTTTTAGATGGTACCTATAAGAAACTCATTGAGTAAATTTGGTTATCCCTAATAGATTGTACCTCTCAAAAAGAACAAAGGAATACAGGCCATCCCTACTGGATTGTACCTCTTAGAAAAGCATCGAAGAATTCGGGTCATCCCTGCTGGATGATACCTCTCAGAATGCTCCAAGGAACACCAAAAATTCCTATTGGATGATACCTCTTAGAAAATCATCAAGGAAATATGGACAACCCTGATGGATGGTACCAATCATAATAATCATTAGGTAGTTATTGAGTGCTTCCCAATATATGCATCACACCTGAAACATCTCTCATCATATCTCGTATGAAAATACGTGGGGAACAATCAAGTTATACTAGAAAAAAACATTTTATAGGCTACTTGAATGCAGTAATATGAGTCCAAAATAAAGATATACGAAAGATCAAATATTTGTAATGTGGTCCATGATGTGTGTGGTGCTGACATGGTGTGTGACCCCACCTCATCGCTAGGCTATGTACCTATCCATTCTTGGGTATTAAATTATGAATAGGTACCCCTACGCATGCCAGTGTACTCCCAGGGTACACAACATTTCTAGAAAAAATGTTATCGACCACATGATACACGGTGTCGATTCAAAGGTCAAAAATGTAATTTCACTAATATGTCTCCTCAAACAGCTCTAGAGAATCTAACCATATCTCTTCACACATCTTCTCCACTCTCACAAGTGTGGAAGTGAGCCTATGTCATTGGTTTTCTTCAACAACTATGGAAGGATCATCTATAGATATTCTTTTAATCTTTACATACTTAATGAGATCATGAAAAAGGCTACACACATCAAAATAAATGAAATTGTGGCAATCATTTCATAAAAATATGAATGATCAGCTATTTGTTTTCCCTCAATGGATATCTGATGGAAAAGGCACAAGCCACCGCATTTCACTCAAATGGAGTATAGTGGAGACCATGCCTTAGCCTTGACACAAATATACAAATTTCACCATCACTAACCGTATGAAAAAACAGACTAGATTGACTACGTGTTCACCCAAAATAGACACCCGATGAAAATAGGCATTTCACTACAGTATGTGTGATCCAGACCACATGGGGCCTGCACCCTGACATTAGTTTAAAAACCTGAAATTAATCCTTAAAATTTTTCTCAAGGCCCAAAAATAATGTACTCTCTCACATTGTGATAAATGAACATTCCATTTAATAGATAGGCCCGATACCAGATTCCTAAATAATTATTAATATATTATAATTTTTATAATTTGACATTTTATGCAGCCGAGAAACAAAACTGAAACCATAAAACTCCCAAACTAGTCTAAAATGATCCACCTCGATGAGAGGATCATGTAACCATAGACGGTTCTTGAATCAGATGACCTGTTTAGGAGATACAACTTTTTACACAAGTCTTGGTCCAAAATGGGATGATCCGACCAAAATTGATCGGACACCTCCACCTATGCCAGCCGGTCTCAGCTAGCTCAGTCCGTATCACCAGCCTATGGCCCACTAGTGTGGCTCACCCTTCCTATTGTGGCCCAGTCTGTGCACCCCTGACCTAGCCAGCTAGCTTGGTCCCCACATCACAGTGTCTAACAGCCCCCTACTACCTGGGGTCGCATGTCGCGAGCAAGCTACGAGATCCACCAAACAGACCGCCAGTCTTACATCATCCTAGACTCCTCCATCCATCACACCGGCCTCACCATCTTGGATCCCTATCCAGTAACCTTGGTTCCCCCTGGTCTTCGCCTGACCAATATACTATGTCGTATAGCCCCAGCCGCCAACTCATATGGCCAGTGGCTCCCACGGTTGTTGCCTCCATGTGTCTTTTCCATCCACCGCTTCAACGGTGCTCTGGTGGAACCTTTTACAGAACACCTGGATAATTCTGAATTACTGATTACATATCAGAGAGCATATTTTTTATCCCTGTGATGATACCATCGAAGCGCCTTCCTTGGATCGATGATTCGATGGTCAATAAATGCATTCAAAAAATAGAGAAGAAATCAATGAAGAATATACAAATTTTTTTATAAATTTATATGTTTGAAACATGTATTAATGGTTATGTAGGTGTTTCATCAATGATGGATAATAAATTTATCAATTTACATGATAGAAACATATTTTCAAGTAATAACTTCCATTAGAAAAAAGGTGGACTAAATTTAACCGCAATTCGTTCGTACTCAAAGAACGCACCCACGAGCGCTTCCACATCAATATGCCGAAGAAACATTATTAATTGTTTAAATAATGGAAGAGAGAGATTTTTTTGGTGGAACACTGATAGAGATAGAGAATTTGATTATGAGGCTATCCATAATACTAATCAATTAAGTTTTTATTTATAGAAAAACACTAAAACTATCGTCAATGGTCACAATAACTGAGACTCATGTACCCTTTAGTTTTATGTCATAACTAGGTAAGACTACCCATTTCAAACTCAAAAAAATTCTCATATTTTCACTCAATTACCATGATTAAAAATTATTTGATTCGACATTCGAGATAAAACAATAATGTTTAATCAATTTATTTTTGATTTTCCCCAGGGTGAATTTTCACACAGACGTCTCATGCCAAAAAAATTTATGCCCTACCTTGGATAAACATCACGTTCTGGACTCAACTATGGCCTCTGATTTCTTATCTATGTTTCATTTTGTGAGTTATTACAATTCCTTTTGTGTGCATAGTATAAAATATAATTAATATTTTTTAAAATTTATTCCGGGCAGACCCGGCCTCCAAATTCTCTAATACTTTAACATCATTATCTGGAAATATATGTGAAAATATTCCAAATCCGAACAAGGAAAAAATTGGGTCTCTATAATTAATATGAGTAAATTACCCAAAAATAATCCCATCAATGATTTATCCTTAATTAATTAGGATAATAATAATCATGAAATGAAAATATATAATTAAAAATATTAAAAACGAACTTATTTTAGTACCTTGGATAATATTTTAATGATGTTAATATATTTATATAATAGGGTAGGATGTTGAAATAGTAAAATTCCATGCGACAATCGAAATTAAAACATCTGATAATGAAAATAAGAAATATCTAAAAAAAAGAATGCCTAGTAACTAATAATAAAAAATAGTAAAAATAGATTTATATATGTAGAAGGTTATTAAATTAATTATTATGATATTATTGATTATTATAATGGTGGATAAAATACTTCTTTGGATGTTGATGTTTAAGGATTGATTTTTGTCTCCAATTTCTTTCATTGAGGAATATTTTATTGTATGCAACCATATTTGTTTATATAGGGTATTTTCATCTAGATTGATATATTATATCATTATTCTATCATTATTCAGGGTATTTAAGGAATCATTTTAATTCTTCTCTTTGAAATATGTTTTGTAACAAATGTTATAAATGTTATAAAGGATTTCTCACCTCAATTTTATTTTATTGGGATATGTTCTATATTCACCAAATTCTAATATTATGTGGTATAGATACCTATATTTGATTTTATAATAACATATATGACATTTAAATCATGTTATTCATAAATATATGTCATTATTTTTCCTGAAATATATATTTTTTGAATTTTACCAAATGTGTAAGGGTTCTCATCTCAATTTTCGTTCATTTGGAAAAATGTTATATTCAACAATAATTTTATTTTTTGTCGTGTATATACAGCCTATTTGAATTATAATATCTCGATTATATTAATATTCATGTTACTAAAATTAAATTTCAATGTTTATTTTTCTCTTTTTAACAAATAAAGAGTTACCAATGTCACAATGCTTTTTACCAACTCAGTTGTTTTTCATTTATTTATGAATTTTATTCTTGAATTTTATTTTATTAATTTTGGTACATCCTACATTAAAAGTGAATTATATTTTGAATAATCTAAATTTATATAGATATACATTTATTTATCATAAAATATATTTCTAATTAGCTATTAATCAATTTGGATTTCATTCTTCAGAAAATACAACATGCTTTAAAACAACCATCATAATCTTTTATAGTTATTTATTATTCATATCTATATTTTATCAATCTATAAATGGGTTCATTTCATATATTGAAACCCAAATATATATTATTTCAAATGATCTACTTATTTATATATACCTCATTTAATAATAATATATTCAAACCATTTTCATAATGTTGGTTGTAATTAATGTATTTAATAATAGTTTTTAATTAATTTCCATTCATGAATATATTTTATATATTCCAATCAAAATTTTCTCAAGAAAATCATTATATATTTTGTATAAAAACGTAATAAAATATTATTTTTTTAAATAAATGTTTTCAAAATCATTGAATTCACCATTTATTAATATAACTTTTTAATATGACTGGTAAATTTACCTTTTAAGATTATTGTAATTTTTTCTAAAAACACTTTAATAGTTTATTTTTTAGTTTATGATTTTTATTCATTAAAACGTTTCTTTACATTAAGAAAAGTTAATTCAAAATATATTTTAATTCATAATGAATTTAAATATAAAAATACATATTTTTATAATTTTTAAAAGTAGGAGTTTGATTTTAAAAAAAAATTTGATTTCATGAAAAGTTTTAAAGTATTCTATTTTGGATAAAGAAGCCTTCAATGGTTTTATATATTCACAAATAATATTCCTAATTAATATTTTCTATATAATTTTTTTTTCATAAAATCCTTTTTTTTAATGGGTATCTTTTTAAAAGTTTTATCTTTCTCAATGTATCTGGTTTAAAAAAATCATTTTAAGGAGTTATTACTACAACACTGGGTTTTGTTAGCACTAAAAAAGACTTTATTCGTTCTAAAAATGGATGATTATTGATTCATTATTAAAAGGGGGTCCCAATTATCATTTTTAAAAAATAATTGATTAAGGACCCTTTTATCAGTGCTAAAAAATGTTCTAATAAAAGGGTCCTTTATGAGCTTTGATAACATTCAAAAATTAAAAATTAAAATCATATTGAATTTTTTTTTATCAAATCAGATTATATACCACCACTATTTTATCAGTGCTTGATCTCCTTTTAATAGCATTGGTCCAAACTCCCATTCCCCCTTTAACAGTTCTAGGTATCCCCTCCCCTCTTTAATAGTGTTATAAACCTAATTCACTTTCCCTTGCATGCTCCATCCATTACTAGGTTTCGAACCTGATACCCACCATCACACACTAATTTTTTTCACTCCACTATAGTGTTTTGTAATATATTTTATGATATATATATATATTTTGTTATATTTTGTTATATTTTTTTCATATATATATATATACACATAGATATATGAAATATGTCTTGTGGGTTTGTGTGTATATGTGTGTGTTTTTGAGTCTATAAATATAATTATACATATTTATATTTATTTACATATATTATATATCGATATAAAAATACATATATTAGAATATATAGATAAATATATATGTACATATATGTTTGTCATTAAACAGAAATATATATATATATATATATAATGATTATATATGCAATAATTTTATTTGTTTGTAAAAATCCATTAATTTTAATTTTTATTAAAATGGATATTAATTTTTATTTAAATAATGTTTATATATTGAGAGATATATTTTATATGTAAATATTTTTAGTTATTTATTTATAAAATTTAATTTTTATGAGTGAATATATAAAAAAATATGTATATAGTGTTATATATTTGAGTATAAATAATGATATATTATAAAAAATGATAAAAATTACGCTTTGATTTTATTTTCAATATTTTATGTTTTTTGGCCATTTTTTTATTAATATTATTATTAAATGACTGTTACTCAATAATAATTAGAAAATTATTTAATAAAAAAATATTTTTAATTAATTAATATGCATTTTTCACTTTTGTAAATCTCAATTTATCCTCATGTAAAACATTTTATGAAATTTATATTATATTTATATCAATATAAACATATTAATTATAATTAATTTTTTAAAATTTACCCTCTAACAACACTATTAAAAAAACGCTAATAAAGGGGGTCTTTATCAATGCTAATAAAAAAGCGCTAATAAAGGAGACCCTTTGACATTGCTAAAAAATATTTTATAAATAAGAAAAAATTATCAGCGCTAAAAAAAGTACCTATAAAGGGAAACTTTTAATAGAACTTTTAAAATAACACTTTATCAGATCTTTTTTAGCTCTGATAATAGAAAACCCTTTATGAGTGAATTTTTAAGCAGTTTTAAAGGGGAGCGCTTCAAAAAATTGTTTTTGTGGTAGTGATTTCTCAAGAATTTCAAAACGGGATACTTATTATTTTCATTCAAATAGATTTATAAAATAAAATTAAAATATTTATTTCATCTATGTTATTATCCTTTTATTTTTCTTATGTTACTCTTGGGAATAGTTGTTGTGATATCATCGACCTTCATTTTATATATGGGTAATGATGATAATTTTTTATGTATGTTTCCAGGAATCTTTTTCCCTCCCATAAGATATATTATTTAATAATACCACCCACCAACATTCTATGGATTTTTTACGATCATGATATCCCATTTATTAAATACGGTTATTATTGACATCTAGAATGTTTATATTTCAATCGGGATCATTATTGATGACTAATGAATGTTGGTTATGAATTGAATTGATATTCATATCATTCAACTGGTGAATGTGTGGGACATAATTATTTGATAGGTGAGCCCATTATTTTATAGCCCCTAGATGCATTGGTTGGCCTCAGAGATGATTTTTTCAATATTTATTGTATACCTAAAAAATTTAAGAATGTGTTGATTGATCAGACATTGGGGGATTGAATGATCTCTTGGATACAACCTTGATGGAAAAAATAAATTCAAGTCTATGACCTTGGTGGAATGTATGCAATATTGGAATATATACTTCAATGAAATATATATGAAAAAACGAATTCTATTTCCATGAATCCAATTATTACTATCCATGTGATTATTTAAAATGTTCTGTTATCCATGTATATATTCAATGTATATTTCATTGATTATATGGACTGTTAATAAATTATTCACTCTACAATAATTTGAATTCCCTCTTAATCAATGATAATTTCCAATGCATGATTCCCCTTAATACTAATCGAAGCATACCCTTTATCATTTTTTCCTTTCCTCACAGAACCAAGAAGGGATATTGGATTGAATTTGAGGTTTTAATAGAAAAAATAATAAATTTTCAATAATTTTAGTATCTTTTATTTTATATTTTCTAAAGAAATATGTAAAACACATGTGTCTGTTAATTCTATAATGAAACTGATGTGGTGGTTTTTGACATACTTTTACATATCTCTAATCATGGAATCAATTTTATTTTCATTTCTGAAATTTTATTTTCATTTTAGAATTTTTAATTGATGGAAAATTGAATGCATATTCTTCATTCTTTGAATATCTCAAAAATAGTGATTGATTTTGCATTATTATCACTCAAATTTTCTAGACATTATATTTTATTTTATTTTCTTACAACAAAATTTTATGTAATTAAATTGAAATCTAGAATTTTATAGGTTTGTTTTTCAAATAAAAATTATGGTTTTTAAATATTTAAAATGCTAATAACAATTTATTAAAAAATCATGGTTTTTATTTGATATTTTTTTCCAAATAATATTACATCTAGATCTAAAATTTTAATTGTTGATGTTTTTTTGGTAATTTTTTTTATAAATATATATTTTTTAATGAAATTGAGTTTCTAATAAAATATAATATTTTTCCTAAATTAGTCTGTGATTTTATTTTGATCTAGCATTCCAGTGAGCTAAAGCATCCTTGTGTGACCACATCAAGCTACCACAATACAGTTTTATTTCTTACATTTTCAGTAGCTATGATCTACAACTTTTATTCCCTACCATCAACCACATGCTACTTTTATTATGCTTCTATCACTCCATGTCCCCACATTATACTAGATGTCGATCCACTACAACATCACCAAAACCACTTCATGAGGATGATTCACTATGGTATGATATAAGTTGGCTGATGAGGAGCATGGATATGGGAGGGTAATTTATGTGTTATCGAATCATGGTATACACATGATTTTATATTTTTATTCTTCCTAATTTTTTCTCATAGTGTAATTCTATAATATTTTTAAGTACAACTCGAATTATTTTGTTCTTCCTTCTCTATATAGTGATATCAAAAATCTATAAATGTGTAATTAATTAGTGATCCTTGGTCTAATAAGTGATACATGTCACTTCCTAAATATATGATTATTATGTTGTTTATCACCTCATATTCATCACCCATAGCTAATCGAGAAGTTGATTTTGGTTGTGAAAGTCCATACTCATACAGAATAATGGTATTATACCCTTTTACCTTATTTTTTATCTATTCCTTTATCATTTTTCTCAACTATTTATTTATCTTTTGGTCATGTGATTTGATGATCTCAGTAGGATCATTCTAGCTTAAGATATTTCCTTTCCATAATGAGTCTTTGGAGTGATTTTTTCATAATTATAGGAGAATTATTGAGTTCTAAAGAACTTTTTAATTCTTGTGTTCACTGTTTATATGAGAGAGGTGTGAAATATGAGTCAATAGTCATGTGTTGAGTGAGGATGATAGTTGACAGTCCTTATCAGAAGAATTATGAAAGGGATTTGAGAGTGGATCATCCTAAATTCACCATTATTCTTGTTGAATTTACTCTAATCCATATGTATTTATTATTCTTTATCATTATTTCTCTATTTTTAGTTCATCCTCATTGTATATATTCCAATGCCTTACTCTTCTACTATGATTTTCACGAGTATTTTTTATAATTTCATTTATTTATTTAAAAACATCTTAAAAAACATGGCAATATTAACTATGGAATGTGACATTTCAGCCATGAGGGAGACACTAAGATTAGCTATTATGCTTTATATATTGTTTATAAGTGTATATTTTACTATACATAAAACAAGTAACCATATAATATATGCATCATTGTCATGTAGTAGAGTTTTCCCTAGTGTTTTTGTATTTCTTCATAAAATTTCCATGAAAAAAATTAAAAAATATCAAATAATAAGAGAAAACAATTATAATAGTAATAGATACATAAATTTATGATCTAATTTCATTATTTTATCTCCTTCAATAACATCACGAAGTAGTGAAAGCATAAAATCACTAGGTAAAAGAAATACAACATTGATAACATTCAAATGTTTGTTTGTATTAACATGATGAAATTATGAAAATGATTCAGCATGTTATGGATTTTATTATAGATAATTAATTTCATAAGGAATAACTCTAGTAACATACTGGAAATAATTCTGGGAGGAAACATAAAAGAACGATTGAAATAAAAATAGTAAGATACAAGAAGTTTGAGCTTCCATTGTTTTAGCCTAAATTTTCCTCCAATATGCTCCAATAAATTCAAAATTCACATTAAGAATCATTTTACAAGGGATAGTCAGAGATAAGAGATAAAGACAAATATGATTCTAGAAAACATTTGGGTGACATTTTTTTCTTTCATGGTAATTATGACTATTAAAGAGTTCAAAATTAACATTGATTTTTCCATTAATCAACAGAACAAGACAACATAAGACACCATATCCATTTCCACTGAAGAAATAGTAAATGAGGTGGTCAGTTTGGAAGAGTGGATGTTAGAGGTCTTCTACCTCAATCAAGACTCAAAAATACTCCAAGGAGCAGTATTTCATTAAGAGGATGAATGAACATCACTGACTTAGTGAGTTGAGAACTTTATGGTTGAATATTTCCTTATATTTGTCTTTTATTACAATAAATATGATTTAAATTCTATTTTTCCATTTTTAGAACTATAGATCTAGTTAAATTTTGGGTCTCCTCTAGATTCCAGAGGAATTTAAGACTCAACATGCTGAGAAAATGTTTAGGAATATAGTTTTTTCGAAAAATAAATGTTTAGAGATAGTGATGAAGAAATGATTGTGTTTGAACCCTACATGGGTGTTAATAAGGATAGTGACACTTTTTTTGATTTCAAAGAATATTTTTTTGGTTGTATTGAATTAGAGGAAAATTAACATCCAATAGGTGAATTACCATACCTGGGGTACTCTAAACCTTAATTAAAAGAAGAGGAGAGGTAAAATTATATTATATTTTCCCTTAATGTTCCAACATGTGATCCACTATAAAAAAATGGAATTGTAAAGATGTTGTACGAGGGATACTTGAAAAATGAAAGAAACTGATGCTAGAAATAATATCATTAGGTAGTTCATAAAAATGAAGCCATATCTTAAATAAAACTAGGTTTGGTATAAAGGTTATCCAACTATGGATTTTCAAAACATATTACACCTTGCGGGTTGTCCCAAGTTTACCCTTTTTAGTTTTCCATTTCATTTTAATTAATTCTTCTTATTAATTTTTGTGGTTTTCATCTTGGAACATAATCGTGTATTGATTTCATTTGGAAAAAAATAAGAGATTCTTAATATTCATATTAATGACACTAGATCAACAATACATAACTAGAAATTAGATTCATTATATTTTTAATATCAATAGTGGAACTCTTAGGATTATTTATTACATCTATTAGGACTTAAAATGACAATCCAGAGGTATATTTTCAATGAAAATTTAGATTCTTTATATGGATAAAAAATCATTAAAATATTATATTCTGGGTAAGTGTTAGTTTTAATTTTTTCTCATTTCAATTATCTTTTCTATTTGATTCTATGAATTGAATTTCATGGAATTCAACATGATTTTCATTTGAGAAAAATATGAATATACTTTTCATTAATGTCTGTCTAGCTTGCTTATTTATAAATAATTTCAAAATAAAACTTACATGAATTTCAATTTTGCCTATAACTTTAAAAAATATATTTTTGACTCACTGTCCTTTATGCATATATTTGAACTAAATTGATAATTATTTTTTCGGTGTATAACAATCAAAATGATATGTATATAAAATGATTTTTAAAATTGATTTGATGTGTCAATTTTTTTGAACATTCATGTATCCCCTTCAATAATATGACAAGTGATTAATTGAAAATTTATTTTTAATTATGCTGATCCACCACATAAGGATTCAACATTGGGCATAAACTAGTGTTTTATGTGTGGCGGAGATAATACTTCCTATGTTCTTTAACTATGATTCAATTATATACACATTGAAACCCATTTAGTTTTTTTTTCAAAATTCCTAAATTTTTAATAATTATATAAATACATGTATAAACTAAATTTGTTTTTGTTTGTTTATAATGATTACTATATCCTTAGGTCATGAAAATAATAATTCATGTAGTCCATCATTGGTGACAATCTAATTATTATTTTGAGGGTTTATATTAGTTCAATTGTTATTATAATTGAGTGATTACTGAGTTATGTTGTCCATTACTCTTATGAAAACGATACAAGAAAACTAGGAATGGTATGTTTTATAGGATAGATTGCTATGGAAGGGGAATTATATATAGAGGAAAAATAAGTTTTAACTAGAAACTAGTAACATATTATTGGAAAATTGGAACACGTTATGGATTGAAATCAATCAATAGTAATATAAATCCTTCAAATTTTGAGTTAAATTAGAAATTATGATACCATGGTTAGTCTCTAAGATAAAGTAACTATTTAAAATTATGTTAATAAAGACTTTTCAAAAATAAATTTTTTTCAAAATTCTATCATCAAAATCAGGAATTCGAAAAATAAAATTAAATGCCAAGTAAAAATGAGCTCAATGCGATGTATAGATTTTTTAACCCAAATTTAAAATGGGGAAATTGATTTAATAGAAAATATTTTGAGTTGTATTAATTAATTCAAAATTGGAAAATTATTTTAAAATCCCATGAGAGTGTGAAAGATGACAATTCCACTTATTATAGATTTAATTTTACTTGGATATCACTGATCTTTAAAATAATTTTGTTTGTGTTGAAGTAGGAGAGTTTGAAGAATTCAAATATGAGGTATAAAAAATGTTTGTAATGGAGGAATAGATGATTTTTCATTAATTTTTATGTGAATAAGATATTATAATGGATAATAATTAACTTAGTTTAAAATATTATTTTTTTTACAAAATAAATTGACTTTTAATTGCACAAGAGTGAAATTTATTAAGTGTATGGGAGTTTGATGTGTATGTTTTTGAATTAACAGTCAACACATGTTTTTAATTAGTTAATGGAACTTCCAATGCTGAATTGTTTTAAAGGAGATTTATTAATTGAGTTTTAATTAATCTCATATTATTCTTTCTTTGAATATCTCATTATAATTGGTAGATCTGGTGTTTTTATCTCATAACTTTCCATGAAATAATATTTCATATTTTTTATATAGAATAATACATTATGAAATTTAATTAAAATTTGGAAATTTTGAGTTTTTTTAAAAAAAATATTCAGATGGATTTTGGATATTAAAAAGTGAAATACAATTATTTTAAAAAAAGAATTATTTTTAGTCGATATTTTTTGATAAATCCCATTTTTATCAATTATTTTTTTAATTTTTGATGTTTTTATCACGTTTTTTTAAATTATATTTTTCAATGAAATTATGTTTGTTCAATGATTATAATATACTCACTACATTGTGAAATTAAACTGTGAATTTTTTAGATCTACCACTCTAGTGAGCTACTGATTCCCTATACAACTGGCTCTAGCTACCTCCATCCACTATTACTTCTCCCTTATTCAACTACCATGAACTAAAATTTTACTCTTCTACTATCACACCATTTTATATCACAATTAGGCTACTACCGCTCCACACCTCCACACAAAGCAACAATTGATTCATCCCTTTTTTCAATACTGGTAGCACCCATTTTATTTCCATGAGGTATCACTAATACTAATTCTTCCCACACCCATCAAACAACAGCGTATATCAATCATCTTTATGGCCACCTATGACCCCTTCTACCATCCCCCATTTTCACTATAACCACATCCCTTCAACTCCGTGAGGGAAAGATATCAGAAATACGAACATAACCATAATGAAGAATGAAGTTGTTCAGTATTTGAAACATGAGACACTATTAATTATGAAAGCAAATTGTAGGGTGACACTACCCATCATTTCAACCTGCTGAAGAGTCCTCTCTAAATAGTGAATGAAAAGATGTGGTCTCCACTGTACACTTACATAGATGATGAGGAACCATATCTAATGATGTAGAGAATCACAGAGGATAGAAGGTTACTAAAAAGATTCACTAATCCCATGTCGACCCCAGCTATGAGCTGTGAGGAGGAAATCTAAGAGTTAGGCCAGCCACTAAAATCAAATGCCAATCCTCCTAAAATATAGGTATGGGTTGTCACATATCACCAAACACATATCTAGAGGATACATCTATCCAACAATATATATATTCATTTTAGTAATAATAATAATAATAAAATTTAATACAAATAAAACATATTTTAATAACATATATATATATATATATGAAAATATATTTTAATGTATGTTTTTATTTTTTAATACTAGTGTTAATATGAACAATGTATGAAAAAAAATTAAATTAGAAAAAATACTCAAACATTATCCAGTGTCATCAAAGACTAAAAAATTGAATTAGAATGTGGCCCCAAAGTGGGGAACTGCAATGTGAAGAAACTTTTTCAATGTGGCCCATGAACCAACATTTTAATTTTGTAAAATAATTTCCCAAATTTGAGATTCTTACCTCTGAAGAGATTTTTTTAATTCCATAGTATAACTAAGTTAAAATATTTTAGTCGATGGTTATCATGGGCACTTTACATTATATTTAATGGGATGAAAATTCATTAATGGAGGTTGGGTGAGATCACTTGGATGTCACTTGGGTATGGAGAAAAAAAATTCAAGGTGTTCCACATGGAATTTGATGTCTATTAGTATATTTATCATTTTTTTCTGTTTTAGTTTTTAAATAAGAGGAGGGTTCTCCTATTTTTTTAGTATTCTTAATGAAGGGAGGTTAATTTATGTAATCCCATGTCATGGGATATACTTTCTTTCATTATCTTATTCCCCAATTTTTCTCATATTGTGATTATAATTTTTTTATAAATAAAACAATAATGATTTATCTTATTATTACTTTGTGTTGTGATCTTGAGATTCCAGAAAAGGAGAACTAATTTCTAAGGATTGATCAAAGAAGTGAATCTTAATTATTCCAGATGATTTGATCTTCATGCTGATCATCGTCACCTCTTCATCACCCATAGCTGACTGAGGCTATGATTTGGGTTACAAGAGAGAATAATCTTTCATATGATTGGATTTATATTTCATTACCTAATTATTTTCCCCTCATAATGTATTATTTTTCCAGAATTATTATTTTAGCTTTTGTCTTATGATATAAGAATTTCATAAGGATCATTGTATATTGTGAGACTTCCTCACAAGAATGAGTCTGTCATGTGATTCATATTTCAATATTATGGAGCACTTGAATATTAGAGAACTTATGTATTCATATGTTCATTATAGGTTATAGGTTTGTTTGATCTAAGCCATGTGTCATGAATTTATTAATGATGAGATTGGATGGCATTTTTCAGATGATCTATTAAATTGAGATATGTATGGATCAAACTAAACTCAACCTTGTACATGTTGACTTTATCCTCCTTTTTGTCCATATTTTCTTCCTCTTTATATTATTTTATATATATTCAATTATTCTTCACCATTTCTATTCCACTCTTTTAACTACCATTGATATTTTCATCACTATTTTATATGTTTTCAATTTTTTTTCAAAATATTTGAAAGCACAAAATTATTTTTGGTGAGAACATAGGGGAATTAAACATTACATCTTTGAGAGATACCCTGATGTTGGCCAATGTTCTATATCTATGGTTTAGAAATATTTCCTTGACCATACATTTGATAATGACACTATAAAATGATAAATAATTCAACCCTTTACATTGAGATATCCTATATATTTTTCTAATAAAATGTTGTGACCATTAGTTCTTGGTTAAAAGAGTTGGTTAATTACACTACCCATATAGATTTCATATTGTAGTTCTCTATAAGGAAAATCATTAATCACATCATGGTTCCTAGGTGTTATTTCATCCAAGGAAAAAAAATGACCTCTATAATGGTAGTATTATTCATCAAAAGGTGGGGACATTTTAGTGAAATATACATCATCTATTTAAATCCATTAATCTGCAAGAATTATATATTCCTCCTCATACCATCATATGTTTTAATTTCAAATTTCTCAAAATTATTTTCAACAATTTCAATTCTTGTTATATTTTTTTCAAAACCTAATTATATTTATCTTATAACAAAGATATATTTTCATTCATGGCATACTCCAAATTATTTGACTCCTTCATTTGTATTTATTCAATAAAAAATTCATGATAATTATAATAAATGAATAAATTATTCTATAATGTTGATGAATAACTCTGTATAGGTCTTTTCACCCATATTGATCTTCTATTTTCCACTTGGGGAATATCCTCTACTAAATGTATTTGAAAATTCATTGGTAGAGAATCAAGATATGATTTCAACTAACAACCATATATTTTATTCATATGATAATTTTTTATTATATTATTGGATTTATATGTGATGATTTTATTATCTTTCACATTTTGGACTCTAATGGATATCTTATTATTTTTATCACAAAACCAATATTTAAATTCATTAATATCATATCAAAAAATGCGAAATTAATTGGACTAAGATGCAACTTTATACCCTATATCAGGGTCATTATATACACATTTCAAGTATTAAGCTCCATGAAAATAAGAGATAAATGCCTTTTTTCTAGATTAGGGCTAACTAGGTTGGTGTTATCCCATTGGTATAAATGGTGTTTTCATAATATGCTACCATAATCATTTCCATTACATAGAAATTCATGGGAAACCCTATGTGAGGCCTTATACTCCTCTGTCATTTATATAAGATCTTATTCCTCATCTTAGCAACACCATTCTATTGTATTGTACATATAATAGTTTTATCAGAATGAATTCCATTATTAGAAAATAAATCATCTAACTCTTCACTACCAAACTCTCATCAACTATCAAACATCAAACATTTATTATTTAATCTTAGTAAAAAATTTGATATATTATTTCTATTCTAAATCATTTAAAACACAACATATTTTTGTTTTTAGAATGTATATCAATAACTTCTTTGTTTAGTTATTCATAAATATCATATAATATAGAGACCATCCTAGGTTATGTACAAGTGTGGGCCCCAAAACATCATGATAAACCTAGTCCGACATAATGCACATTGGTTCTTTACCTAGTTTTATAAAATAAATCCTTCATATATAATAAAAAGATATATTCCTTCCATTGGATAACATTAACCAACATCAAATATAGGAGACTTCATTTTTTTATATTTTCCATCATCCAATATCACTCATGTGTCCTAAGAAATATTGTTAATGTTTTGAATACATGATAGATTTTTTTCAATAATGTCTAATAAATATAACATAATATTATATAGGGTTCCATTCGTTAGACCATGATTTAAAACCATATCTCTCTATGTAAGTTTCCATACACTGCTAATGATCATAGTTCTAAAATGTTAATTGTTTGTAGATAGAAATTATATTCCCTCCCTATCTATGAAAAAATCCAAAATTCTAATCAATTAAAAAATTTCCAACAGTCATTTGATTCATTCATCACTCTTCTTAAAAATATATAACAAATAATCATCAGTAATATGTACCATTAATAAATTATATAAACCATAATTATAATTTAAATTCATCATTGATGTTTACTTAAATGATAGTCACATATCAAAATTCCAAGAGACCAATGTACTTCCCACACTCAATAGTAATATATCATTTGATTCTTTACTTCTTATATTCCCTAAATTGGATTTATGTTCCTTCATTTTTCCTTTCACTCCTTAATTTTAGAATTCATCAAATAAATCCAATAGGTAAAAATATTCCCATTTACCTTGTCTCTGCTCATTAATCATTATTATAATCAAAAATATTTATTATCTCACTACATTAATCATTATTCTCCATAAATTTATATAAGAGAAAGAAAAAATGATATTTATATTCCTTTATGAATATCCTCTTAAATGATTATATATCACAATCCATTGAACAACATTTTTTATCCCCTAAATAAAAATACAATTGTCATTGTATCTTACAAAAAATTGGTAAATTAATACAATCAAACATGTGAACATACCCCCATCACATTTCATAATTCACATCAATTTCGACTAATTAGTGATTGTGTTGATTTTTTAACATGACACGAATGGTTTTCACTTCAATCATATTCAGTTTTAATAACAATTTCATAATTTATTCTTTGTTTTATCCGGATGGATTATCATATAAATTTGTGAGTGGTTTAATAAATCCAAAAATAGTTATCACTCACATGTTATTAAATTTCTTAATTATTGACCATGTACGATGTGAAAGTCCTGAAAAGTATTTTTTTTAAAAGACTAACATCACCTTATACATGTTATTTTTTTATACCCTAAGAGGCATGATTTTCTTATTTTGATGAAGAAAATCATTGACAAGGACTTTATAAAATGTAAATTTATATCCATTTGAAAATCTAATATTTAAATTTAATATTTTTATATTAATTATTTAATTTGATAAATCTACTCATCACATTCTATACTAAACTAATAAAATTCAATTTTATGTTTATTCTAGGAAGTACCATTGAAAAAAATATATAACAATATGAGTTAATGGGAGAAAATTAACGATAATTAAGAATAACATAGACATAAAAATAGTGAATTTTGTGTTTTTTGATGATTCCATACAAAAATATATTGGTTTAATAATTTCACTATTTTATAAGTGAAAAAATGTCTCACATATAGTGCAAAACCCAAGATCAAAATGATATGAAAAATAAATATGTTTGTATAATCAAAAAAATTTCTACAATTTCATATCCACACAGAATATCTACTATGTTTAGTAATTTTTTAAATATTATACATACAGTGATAATAACATACTAATATCTTCACATATTCAATGAAATCCATGGGTCCTAAGAACTTGTTGTTGTGGTCACTTGTCTACTAAATTGAACATTGATATTTTTTGGACATGTGTTCTATATACAACACTTTCACTTGATCCATCATAATGTAATGTAATGGGTTATATCAATAGAATAAATAAGTCCATTTTGTTGAAATTAAAGGAAATATCCTAGGTATGTATTCAACTAAATGGTTATGTTCTTGTTGACGCATGCGGTCAAAGAGAATCACTTTTTACTTAAATATTTCATGTTACTAACATCATTTTCTTAACCTACGGTTTAATATTCACTGGATGCTATTCTTTTATATATATATATATTAACTTAAGATAATTTCCAAGTATAATTTAAGACATTTTTCATCTATGAGAGTAATTTACAACGAAAAATCACATTTCATTAATCTTCTCCATTATGTTTTCATCTAGAAATAACTTTTGGTAGTTTAATGGGTGTTTCATATATGTATAGTCATATATTTAACTTGGTTTTAACTTCTTACAAGTACAACTATTTTTGTATAACAAGAATGAAAATGGTTTTATTTATTGGTATTGTTTATTTGTTCATGTAGCCTTCATTATGGCATGTGCTTAACCACAAGTAGGTTATTCACTCGGACATGAGTAGGGTGTGTAGTTATCCTTGATTAGTGAGTGTTATTATCATTGAGTTGAATGTGACATATTTTTTATGTCGAATATACTTTTCAAAGTTACTAGGGATTTATATAAATATGTGAAAAAAATATTTACCACCTATAGGTGGAAATATAAAAGTGAATATTATGGTTTAATCATGATAATCTGGAATCAATCAAATATTTGATTTTTTATCATTTGGAATTATAGATTATAATTTGGGATTGAAATGACTTTTTATTGAGAAATTACAATGGTTTTATTATTTGGAGATATGAGTAAAAAATTTACATATTTATATTGAGTATGTTAACATAATGTCACAATTCAATAAAAATTTATAATTATTATCATTTTGTATTTTAGAATTATATCATCATGAATTGTACTCAGGTGGATCGATAAAATTTTAATATGATTCTCAATATAGATAATGCATTAGTAAAAATGGTATTGATGGAAATTATTATATACATACCATATGATGTGGGAATTACATATTTGGTAGAATAAATTAATTACTATTTAAAACTCGATATTCCTATTTGGGCTGGAAGATTGAGGTATAATAGAATGTAGTATCATTTAGGATTATTTTCTTAGAGGGTGAAAGTTAATTTTAGGAGGTGAGACTCTAATTTGATTGATCTGGAATAATTATCTATATAGTGTATTAAAAATGAATTTTATTCTCTATAATAGTTGTAATGTGTTTTGCGGAAATAAAGGATCCATGAATATATTAGAAAAAATTGTATAAGAGGGTCATGAATTAGATGACCCTAATTCATATAAAAATTATAAAGATAGATTTCAATATAATGGTTTTGGAAATGGGAGGAGTCAAAATGGAGATAGGTATCTAATATATAACTATGATGTGGATTCATGTCCTTATTGGAAAGTGTTTTTCAATATGTTCATTCATAATATTGACTAAAAATTAGTGACATAACTCGTGATTTCATTGGGAAATTTTTGAATAACACATTATTAAGCTTAATAGTTAAGCAAGGAACATAGAACATATAAAATTTTGTATTATTATTATAATCTCGAGGTCTTTATAATGTTAACATAACTTATTTTACCATATTACTATATATGTTTTTATAGTGATTTGAATTTTAGAGAAGTATATAGGTTTTGTGGAATGATAATGATATTGACTATGTTCTTTTATTAGTAAGGGACAATATTATAGTGAGTCTACATATAATGGGTTACAAGAACATCCCATGAGGACTAATAAAAATTTGTAATGTTAAAAAAAGGATTCTATCATGGATCATTCTATTAGATAGAAACAAAAACATAATGATAGTAGTGATAACCTCATGTTATAGATGAATAATGTCATAATCTCCATGATTATGAACTCAATAACATGATTTGATGTGTTTTAAAATTTCATAATGAAATATTGTTAAGAGAAACTAGGTTCTTGGAAGGATGAGTTAGAATGTTTTCAAACATGGTTCTATATTATAGAGTGAATTAATATGTTTTATATTTATGGTTATTAAGATTCAATATTAATGTGATGAACAATGTTATAGATAATAAAAAATTGACATAGGTGTTATGATATTCTTGGTCATCAATTTTGTTGATAGTTGAGAATTATTAAAATTTCTTGTGATATTTTTTGTATTTTTTTCAAAGATATATAATCTTATATAGGGGATATTATTAGTACAATTTTTTTGGTATGATTTATGTTTAATTATTTTATTTTATTTATGTGATTATAAAATTTTTATAAATGGAGGGTTATAGATTAATGGGTCTATATGATTGGTTTTAGGAAAAGGTATTATATAAGGATGTTTATTCAAAATAACCTATATTATTGAGAAGTAGAAAAAGTATCATTTCCTATTCAGTGGTCAAAAGTGAGTCTTATTTTTATAATTTCAGGACTATTTAATGTGTACATTTTCATATGGTGCGTGATTGTCATTTTTATTTTTTAACATGTGTAAAATTTCATGTTAGGGGTTCTTTTAAAAACACAGTAAACATTTTATTTTATAGTAGAATAAATGATATAGACTTTGTTACATTCTCTTTACTCCATTTTTCTCTTTCTATGGAGGTTTATCCTCTATTCCCTACCTATTTGATGGAAGGTTTCTAGAAATACAGACCTATATGTCAATATTTGATTTTTATTTAATGAATTTTTATATTATATATTAAAATAAAATTTATATGGAACCCATAGGGTATATTTACCTATAGATGTCATAAAGCATTTTTTATCAGATTATGTTCCTTAATGTGTGTGTATGGAAATATTTTATATATTTGTTTAAGGAGAAGTAACAAAGTAATAATTGTCACGAACTATCCTCGGGGCCCGTTCCATGACTACCCCAAGCCCGCCTTATATAGGCCTGGTGCTGGAGACTAGCACCAGAGGCATAAATCCCGATAACGGGAATGGAATTTCCTTTATAAAAGTAACAAAACACCACAGAGTACAAGCGGAAGCAGAACACCAAGTACAAAAAAAGTGCTGAAAAGTAAATGGGCCAGAATAAAAACCCAAACGAAAGAACAACTACAATTGAAATAAGGTACAACAAAGACTACTGCTGGAAGAAAGGAAGCAGCTCCTGGGTCGTCCACCTTGGATCCTACCTGAAGGGTAGGTACAGATAGCGTAGCTCCTGGATCATCCACCACGGATCCTACCTGATGTGTAGGTACTGATAGCACAGCTCCTCAATGCTCTCTCCCATCAACCCCCTCTGAGTGTCATCTCGCCGTGAAGTCCACCTCCGGATACTGACTCGTCGGGTGGTCCACCTCTAGGTACCGTCCAGTCCTCGAACACTCGGCCTCTGTCAGCACTGCCCGTCATCTACAACCAACACAACGCGGTGCGGGCATAGCTCGTGTAGGGGTGAGTATAACGATACTCAGTAGGGACCCTGAGACCCTCAAGGTCTCACTAAAACCAACAAGGAAAACCACAAAGAAGATCTCAACAGATAACCTCTACGTTGGTATATTCCTTAAATTATCAGGTAACCAATCTCAATCATGAGGAAACACAAGATTATGAAATCAACAGATAACCACTACCCAGGTATATTCCCATACATATACATAATCTATCAAGTGACCCATCTCAATCATGAGGTAAACACAAAGGTCATAGACTCACCTCAAACCAGGATTTTCATTATCGAAACCGTAACTGCTGAAGAGCCCTGTCTCTGGAGTGTGCAGTGGTACTGTCATGAATCCGAGGTACTGCTAACTAACCTAAGACTGCTGAGTTACTCCTCCTATCGAGTACTGTGGGCCTACTGCTACAACCATGTGCTTCCCACCATGGGTCTTTCGCTACAACAGTGCGCTCCCCCTCATAGCCTTCAGAGGTACTCCTTCTGTTGAGTATCACGGGTATGCCACTACAACCAAGCGCTCCTCAGCCGTGGATCTACCGCTACAACAAAGCGCTCTCCCTCCAAGCCTCCAGAGGTACTGATTCTGTTGAGTATCATGGGTCTGGCGCTATAACCAAGTCCTTCTCCGCCGTGGGTCTGCCACTACAACTAAGCGCTCCCCACTGGGAATCTGAAACACACCGAGTCGATCGGTCAAGAATTCGTCAGGTCTCAGCCGGCTACACGGTCTTTGTACTCCTCACGCTCATCTCCATGAGGGTCCTCTCCACGAGCTGCTGGTCGATACTACAAGTATCACAAAGTTCCATGAAGAAGAATCTAAAAGGACTGCCTCGTCTTAGGGGTCTCAACGCAACAGACGACGAGTCAATCGGACGCTCGGTCTGTGTGTTACTAGCCTTTTCGTCCCCGAGGCCCTGTTGGTTTTGTGTGCCAACGAATTCGGCTGTAACTCAACTATTCCTGGAACTCTCATAGGGTAAACCCATTGGGATCATTTCTCCACGTGATCACCAACGCCGTGGACGGTTCGTCAAACGGACGTCCAGTCTGAAAGTTATCAGCTTTTCCGTTCCAAGGGCCCGGTTGGATTTCGGGTGCAATCCAACCTGGCCATTATCCAACTACATCCAAAATTCAAGTGAAGTATGCAAAAAGTCCCTTCTAATCAAGAGGAAATCAATGAGACAGATGGCGCGTCAATCGGACGCCCAGTATGTGAATTATTGGCTTTTTCGTTCGAGGGGCCCAGTTGGTTTCATGAGCGAACCAACCCGAGCGCACTCCGACGGCATCCAAAACTCGAGCGGAGTGAGCCAAAATATCTGTATCATCAAGAGGAATTCAACAAAGTCAACGTCACGTAAATCGGATGCTCGGAGGTCAAGATATAAGCGTTTACGCTCTAAGGCCCCGGTTGGTTTCATATACGATCCAACCCGGCCGAACCCAAAGTTCTTCGAAACCTTAAGTGTAATATACTGAAACGACCATCTCGATCTGAGGATCTCTACGCAACTGACAGTGTGTCTATCGGAGGTCCGTAGGCCATGATATGGGAAAAAGACCGAAAGTGATCCAAAAATGGGGGGTCTGGGCCCAGTCTGACCCGGTCCAACCCCCCTGGGTCGGCCTGAATGGGGTCGACCCGACCCGGGTCCGGGTCCGACCCGGAAGGGGCATGACCCGACCCAGCTAGGCACGGCCCAGCCCGGTCCGCCCAAGCCGGTCCGGTTCGGCCGGGAGGCTCCCTGGCTCGGCCAGCGAGCTGGCGCTACTCGGACGTGGTGTGCACCGCATCCCCCTAGATCCCGTGCGGCCGCGGGATCCACTCGCTCACCGCTGCGCCGGGGCACCGCTGCCTCCGGCCGCCGATTCCACCGGTGGTGTCCGTGGGCCACCGGAGTTGCTCGAGTGGTCCGTTTTCAATTCTGTATGCGCCGATGCTCATCCTGGGACCCGTTCATCACTGCGGAAACATCAAATCATCCATGTGGCCTGTTCCGTCAATGCCCTTCGTTCTGCACGTCAAAAGAAAAAACTGCGGAGTCTTCCGTTCACCTTCGCTGTCCCAATTACGACCACACTTTCGTTCGGCCTCGACGGCGCAGCGCAACGGCGCCACATATCCTTGCCGCATTCCTCCATGTTCCCGTGTGGTGTCGTCGCACCATGCCGACATCTTTCGAAATGCAACAACACAACAACAAGGGGGGGGGGGTCGGCCGTGTACGTGCGGTCCGACCTCCTCCCGTTAAGATGATAACAAGCGGCCCAAAATATAAGACGAGGAACAACAAAGGATGTTTCACGAACAAGAAGCAATAAACCCCTACCTTGAAATGACGTCACACGTCGTCGAGCCGCGGAAGAGACAAGTGTCGCGATGATTGGACGTCGCGGATGATCGGTGTCGATTCTGTTGACGTCGGCGTGTGAGTCATCGTCAATGGCGACAGTCCCTGCGGTGGTGTCTCCTCCCTTTGACGTGGAGGAAGAAGAGGAGAAGGCACGTTGTCGGTGATCACCCGATGAAAAATGCGGCGTCTCGCTTCCTTTGTCGTGGAGAGAAGGTGCAATATGAGATGACGTTCTTTGTCGAAGCTTAGGTGTTCATCATGTTCTTCAAGAAGGAGATGAAGCATTCTTCTTTGAAGAATTGCGTTCTTCGTGAAGGAAGAAGTTCTTCAAAGCATAAAGTTTTCTCTTCAAATCCTTTCGCACCATCAACTATTCTCCCACGAAATAAGACTTTGTCTTATTTAATTAACACACAAGCCAAAGAATTCATTTAAAATTCAAATGAATCCAAGAATTAATTACACGAAAAACCTACACAATTAAAGAGTTGGATTTATTAAAAAAAGGAGTTTCTTTTTGAGAGTTACAAAATTTAATAGTAGAAAAGTTATGAAGTTAGGGGAAGGTGAGGGGTTGGGCTCCTGTGGTCCCCACCCCACCTTAATCCTTTCAAGGGTAGTTCCCTAACATCCACTCAAAGGATATAACTACTTCAAAGAAATAAAAATTGTAACTCAATTTTTATTTTATCTTCCAAAAATTTTTAACAACTCCTCCCGGGAATACGCTACTCCGAAAAATATCTTCGTATGCAATTACCGGTGTTGCGAATCCATCGGTGCCCTCAGAATTCAATTTCGAGCACTGGTTCAAAAGATAGAAAAACATGCTCGTTCGTTCACTGAACCTACCCAAGATATACTTCGGTAATTGATTCCGAGCACACTGGGCCACGGAATCAGGCACCGTCAGAAACTGTGTTCTTGTAAAATTTCAAACAAAATTATGAAAAAAAAATTTCTTCAAATTTCCGAGTCTTTTCATTACTCCCACCACAGGGCTTTACGTCCCCATAATGCTTTAACACAAACTAGGGATACAAACGTGGTACGGAGCATGCATCTGAGCCTTCCGATCACATGTGCTCACATGGAGGTTCTCGTACTGCCAGTGAAAGCGCACCCGAGGAATTGACCATCCTCGTAGAATCCACTCATGTTGATCCTCGATTCCCACTGGATCCTCTGTGAAAGTCATACCATCTCCAAAGTCCCACTCCCTGTGGTCGATGATATGTGAAGGATCACACACGTATCTCCTCAGTTGAGATACATGGAAGTCGTCTTAGACTTGGTGTAACTGAGGTGGATGGGTCAAGCGGTAAACTACCTCACCTACCCAGCTGAGGACCTAGAAAGGTCCGTTGAACATCAGAGATAACTTGTCGCCTCAACCACATCTCTGTAAACCTCATCAAGGTGAGACTCGTATAAGGACGTTATCGTTATCCTTGAACTCTAGAGGTCTCTAATTCTTGTTAGAACAGAAACTCAAAACGACTGCTTCCATAAGGGTAAGGTTGACCGACTCAAGAGTGATCGGTCACACCCTCCTGTGCATGAGTTTATCTTGTGCTGCCTAGGGTTTCCTTTTCTCCGACTAAGTAAAATTTATCCTGACGTTATAGTTAAACCACAACCTTTTTTCCTAATACTATCAATCTGTGTATGAACTGTGATTTCCCAGTCCATACTCAAACCAACGTCGTAAGGCCTCGACGTTCCCACCAAATGATTCCAACCGAAACTCTCACCTCGAGTGTCTGACCACACTGTCGGCGTAAATGTGATTATCGAGTCTTCTCCCAAGGTATCTCCAGACGTGAGGGTCAAGTCTACGGCTTACCAGAAACTCTATGTCTGGGACAAGATTCGTGGAAGGAAGGAATGATTCGTATCAATGTCTATTACTACGGCAGCTAGTAGTGAACACAGACTGTCCCTCAAATCATTCGTAGAGCCATTGGGTCACTCTCCCTGTAACACCCCGAGATTTTATGAAAAATATTTTTTTAATTTCATTAATGTCTTGTGTTGTATGCTACACCAAGATTACATTGCGCTATACACAACACCGTATTAGCTTGCAGTATACTCAATACTATTCTTGGATCGTGTTACACAGAATTTTGATAATAGTTATTCCATGAAACATTGAGTGTTTATATATATATTCAATGTATAAATGAAATATGGTTGGATTCTGTAATAGGAAACAATGAAGGATTCTTTCACAACACGCAACCCTGACTTGGCTTGCATTACACGCAATCACGACCTTCCTTGATAGCGTGTGTTGTACGCAATACCGGGGTTTACTAAAAAACAATATATTATTATAATGTTATTATGAACTAGCTGTTATGAATAGTTTTAACTAAACATTGGATTTTATAACATTATTTTTCATCTTACACATTTTCAAGAACATGGTATAAGAACAAAATAAAATTTTCGGGTAAAATAAGTATTTTTAAAAAAAATGCTGTTTTGACGCCTTTTGATGGCGCACCAACATTAAATATAGTTTTTGACATGCTTATACGTTCAATTTGACAAGATAAAATTCTTCTTTAGAATCTAGAAATAAAAATTTAATTTGGATAAATTTTTCGTATTATTCTGGTAACTTTCATATGTTGATGAATAGTAAAAACACGCTATATTTTAATGAAAAACAACTTTTTTCATCATAATAATTTATATGGTTAAATTATAATATTTAATGGTTTTAAAGTATAAATAGAATATATTTTTACCATTTAATATAATTTATGTCATTATCATTGATTTTACATTGAATTCGTAGGTTAAATCAATTCAATCTTTTGCAATGTTTTAAACAAAAAACCCATTTTCATTCGACAACGAGGTTAATTTTAATTTAATTTCTGATAATTATGTGTATTGAATTTGAAAAAATGGATTCCATATTTGGAATCAGTGGGTCCAAATTATGTTAATAGGCTACTTTTTATTTTTGAGAATTATGAATAGTAACTACGGTAAATTTTATTTACCATAGTTAAATGTAAATCGGGTAATTAAGGGTAAATATAATATTATAAAATTACCCTAACACATGCCAAAATTCTATTGGATGGATAAAAGTAAACCCATATCAACTATGTGTCGGATTAGATTCATTTTATGGACTTTTGACCATGAAAATAATTTAATTATTATTAAAACCAAAGAAACTGACAACAAGTCACTCTCTTAAATCTTATAAGTATAATAATTTTAATTTAGTGATAAACATAATAAAACTTCAAACATTAATAGTCTCTAGAAATATAATAAAATTATCTATATCATTATAATTTATTTATATTTTTTACGGATTATATAATCATCATTAAAGTTGATACATTAATGATACAGAAATTATTTATTAAGTGGAAAATAAGTAAAATAGTTTTTATTGAAATACTAATACCCTTTAAAAGGACCACAAAACTGACCAAAACATATTGGTAGTGTATATATACACCTTAATCATCCAACTACCTAATATATAACCATTTGGATCCTTATAAAAGGGATTATGACACTTATATTAGTTTATTTTAAATGATGCCAAAGTTGTCACCTTCATAATTTAATAAGTATAACAATTTAAATATTGTGATTTTAAGATGATAAATTCGAGTAAAATTATTATTGTGAATTCTAATAGATTTATCTTCATAATAGGATTTTATTATTAATTTTTATGCAACAAATAAGTATATTAAATACTTATACAAAAATGATGTAGTAATTATTTGATTAAGAGATAAACCAAATAAATGGTTTTAAAAATAATAAAATATACATTATAAGAACTATTTGATGTGATCCACTAATTTTATAGACACATATGACCTTTTATGAATCTATTAAAGCTTTTAGTTCCAACATATCTTCTGTATATATTTTATTTAAATTCAAATAAATGAATAGTGTCAAAATTGACACTATTGTTATTTTACAAAAATAACATATTATAAAATTGTTTAAAAATCACAAAAATATTTAAAAAGTATAAATTTACATTTATATGGTCTATAATGTTGTAAAGTAAACTATTATGGAAAATTCACAACAAATAAGTAATTATTTGTTATAATTTAAAATTTAGAATTTTATTACCACAAATAAACTTAAATAGATTAAATATGGATAAATCAAAATGATAAGGTTTAAAATAAGATCAAAACATGTCTAAATTTGATTGGTTGATGAGATAAAAACCCTATATAATCTAATTTTCTAATATGAGTCATTTTTGGAGCTTTTTAAGTGGGGTTAGATTTATTATAAATTAATATTTTTAAGAATTCCAAAGGTGCCCCTCTCCTCCCTTATAAAAGGGAACCTCCTCCCTCTCCTCCTCACACCAAATTGAGCCTTCAAGCTCGGCAAATCCCTGAAAAATTATCTTCTCCACTTCCCTAGAAACATCCCAGAGGTTATGGTCTACTTTAATGACCGATCTTAGTGCCCTAAGAGGAGGTTTCAAAGAGGCGTATCGAAGAAGAGTTAATTTCTTCTCCCGATTGTTTCAGGCTTCTTTATTCTTCAACTTCTTCTTATTTTATTGTTTAATTATAAATTAATAACTTCAGTATCACTAATATACTGATTTGTTATTATAAATATGAAACAACCCCATTTCACCTTCTATCCATCCTACGGAAAACAAAATCACTGCGCGTGCGTACGTACGGAATATCGTCTCCACGCCGTGGTGTAATCTATTTTTCCACCAACACCTTACATGGATGGTTATAATGGTGTAAAGAATAACTATACATAGTTATTATAACATCATACTGATTATGATATATTATATCATCCACTCCAATTCAATTCAATAATTATGGAAACAATATCATCGCTCGTGCGTACGTACGAACTATCGTCTCCACAACGCGATGAGATTCATTCTCCATGTTAACCATTTAAGAATGATTATAAAGTATATATAAGCAATAATAATGAAATATATGACATTATAAAGCTACTGGATTTATGTATATATGTATTTCATCTACTTAATTCCATTCAACTCAATAAGGAAACGAAAACAGTGTTCATGCATACGTACGACCTACCGTCTCCATGAACGGTGTATTTATTTCCATTTATAGATCTATTATATATATGTATATTCTGAATATGTATTATATATAAATCATGTTTTATATTCTGGAATTCTATAATCATGATCTAAGTAATCATATGAATAATTACAAGTCAAAACACGGACGACAAATGAAACGATTTTACCCAAAACACTCTTTAACATGGAATTTACAAAAGAACGGGTAATAAAAAGTCATAAGTGAACCATATATGATATCATAACAATGAATATGATTCTTTAATAAGTCAATGATATTATTTAAATCATTATACAGGAGGTTCGGATTCATGCGAAGCATATCAGACATAAGGTAAGGGATAATTTTGCAAATCTCATTTTTATCTGAGATTGCTTATTCGTAAGTATTTACTGGGGTTATATTTATCATCCATGTCCAAATTTTATAAAAATATTTTCATTACTGTTTAAATATCTTTTTACCCATTTTGACTTTTACTACATGGTATGTATGGAATCTTTCTTTTGTTTATGTTACAAGGTACTTTTTTGACTTTTCTGGCAAAAGTACGAGAAGATTGTTTTTTTTAACTGATACGGCATGAACGGATTTTTACGGTTTTATAATGCCATATTTTCATGAAGCTTCCTCCAAAATATTTCATTACTATTTTCAAAAAAATCTCTTTCTTTTAAAATTTCATGTCATTTTGTGAAAAGAAAATTATTTTCAAGAAGAAAGGATATTTTCCTCAAGAATTCATTTCAAGTGTCTTATCAAAATCATTTTCCATCTAAGATGAAATTATTTCATATGTGTATGTTTCAAGTATAATGTTTCTATGATTTACATGCTTTCACTTTTCTTATGATGAAATATCAATTTGTTTTATATGGATTATGTGATGATGAAATGATATGAAACCCATTTTATTCTTTGGGTTATGTTGAATGTTTTAAGTTTATGTTGTGGAACAAGTAAGAATGATTCCATTAGGAGATGGATGGGACCAATATCTCCCTCAAATGCATTGGGTAAAGATTTATATATCATGATATAGACATGACTGGAACGGTACGTTAAACTGGATCAGTAAAACAGGACTGAAACGAGGAGTGAACTTGATTCAGAAAGGGACTGTGTCCACTAAGATGATCTTGGAAGCAATGCCTTGGCTACTATGGAAATCATTACATGTGCTTAATGGATTCTAAAATTACATGTTTTATTCCCATGATATTTTATCATAGTTTATGTTCCATTATGATCTATGCCTGATGTACTTCCATGTTTTATGTCGTTGCTCAAAATTTTAATGTTTAAACATTATGTTCATGTTTTTAAGTTCCAATATATGTGGTATGTTTTATTTTATCCATGCTTACCCTTACTGAGCATTTGAGCTCACCCATTTTATGTTTTATTTCCCCTAGGATCAAAAGAATGGTTTTAGGTCGGGAAACAAAAATGGAAGATCTTTATGGGAGATGTTGAAGATCTTTCACAATGATTAGAAGATTACGTTCCAAGTTTCCAAAGACACTAAACTATTACGGTCCTTGTGTGTCTGTTTTTGTTATGTATTAAGTATTCTTCAAAAGTAATGTAATGTCGATGTACGTCAAGATTAGGGTCTCTACACTCCCGGACCACATGCAACTACTCTCTTCCCCCGCCCTCCAGCTCACTAAGCCTGGCGGGGACAACTAAAGTGGGTGGTTGTAGCATGTTAAAACGTACACCACCTCACACTTCTCTCTTAGCTCTGACTACACGTCTGATGCTTCACAGACTCATCACTCCTTTAAACATCCTCTTACTGAAACATTTAACACGCCCGAGTCTCTAAGACTGGAGCTAGTTTCCTATTTCTTAGTGCATGGTGCAGTCTTCATCCGCTCCCGGATGATTTGCACCTTCCTTGCCTACGATCTGAAAGAGCTGCTAAAAGTTCTCCTTTGCCGAAGAGAGAAACTCGGCTTCATCCCCAGGATGAACCATGCCCATTTCCTAATACATTAAATCCTGACATTAATGATGCATTCATGCCAGGGATGACGTCGTAAGGCCTCGATATAACTACCAAGAGATCGAACTGTCACTCTCTCCTCCAAGTGTCTAGTCACACTGTCGGCATCAGTGTGAGGTCACTGGGTCCCCTCCAGTAGAAATATTGAAAGTGAGGGTCAAGTCAACAGTCTTAACTGGGACCACTCACTATCAACCAAACAAAAGGACAGGACAACAAACAAAGATAAGTGTCTTTTTATTATTGCAGCTCAAAGTACAAATACATGAAAACAACAGCAACATGAAACTAGAAGTACAAGGGAAGTATCCACTAGTTCCGCTCCTGTCCACCTGATCCCGGAGGTCTACTACCTTTTCCACTTCTTGGATGTTTCTCAAGCACCTGCCGCTGCTTCCACCTTGGTGGCTCCTCTAAAGCCCGCGGATCGACTGTGCGGGAGGTCGGACAGTCACGTGCCAGGTGACCCTTCCTGCCGCATTCATAACACTTCCTGCTCCTCGTACGGCTGGATCTGGTCCTCTTGGACCTTTTCATCATCTGTCTACTACTCACAGATGACTCGGCTATTGATTTAAAATCTTGCGGAAAAGGTAGCAGCTCTTGTACACGCTCGGGGTGTAGAGCTACTGGCATAAACTCCACCCTGAAGAAGGTATCGATGTCTTCCCATGTGAATGTCATCTCATTGCAAAACTGGAACAAGCTGCTCCACCACCTGCCTGCTGCTTCCTGAAGAAGTCTGGCATCAATGATCACCATGAAGTCTACTGGCATCCCCACTAGCCTAAAGACTCTCAGCCACCTCCCCAAGCCAGTCCTCAGCCGCATGTGAGTCTGGTTCGCCTCAAAACTTGAGGGTATCTGATGTTAGAACATGTGTAAGGCAGTAAGATTACTTGTGTCACCTACCGGTACCGCTGGTTGTAACTGCAGACCAACAGGTAGTGATGTATAGCTGACACACTACCCAAAGGCACTATATCAGGCATCAGTCCACGTACCGAAGCCTCATCGCTATGCGGACCATCCTCATGGTCATTCACTGGAAATCACTAATGGAAAAGTCCACCATCCACTCTACCGATGTCTCTTCTAGGCGAAAAAATCTAGAAATCACCTCTATCCAGTCCTTGGCTGTCTGGGAATCTGCCTCGCCTTGTAACCTTGGAGGCCTCTACTATTGGAACTCGTGCAACGCGCTCTGCCAGTGTGCACAGTTCGCTAGTATAGCTGCTGGAATCTGCTGCACAATAGGTGGTGCGGTTGCTGGTACACCACCCGAGGGTGCCAACATAGTAAAAAGGGCCCTACACTAGAGCCTCATCGCTCGATGTGCCGTCATCGAGTACTCTCTCAGAACTCCAACTGACTGTCTGCGTGGAGACATCCTGAACAGATGCAACATGGTCAATATCTTATACCTGGTGAGCTGACCTGGTTTGAGTTGACTTTTGAACATTTGGAAACACACACGCAATCTGTGTTTTCATGCACAAAGTCGGAAATCAGTAGTCAGGGTCCTGGTGTACGGATACGTCAGCCGCCGCACCAACACTGGACTCTGTGAACTAAAGACCACACTCGGTACTCTCAACATTATTTCTTCTCATAGAAAAAGATCAGAGTCCTAAGTTCTGTGGTAGGACCGATCCCCTTTGATACAAATTTGTCACGACCCATCCTCGGGGCCTGTGCCGTGACTACCCCAAGCCCACCTTTCATAGGCCAGGGCCTGGCGGCTAGCACAAAAGGCGTAAATCCCGGTAACTGGGAAGGCAATGCCTTTATAAATGTAAAAAAACACCACAGAGTACAAGCGGAAGTAAAACACCAAGTACAAAAAAGAAGTGTTGAAAAGTAAATGGGTAAGAATACAAATGCAAACGAAAGAACAACTAGAACTGAAAGAAGGTACAACAACGAAAATAGCTGGAATAAAGGAAGCATCTCCTGGGTCGTCCTCCTCGGATCTTACCAGAAGGGTAGGTACAGAAAGCACAACTCCTGGATAATCCACCACGGATCCTACCGGAAGGGTATGTACAGATAGTGAAGCTCCTCAATGATCTCTCCCGTCAACCCCCTCCGACTGTCGTCTCGCCATGAAGTCCACTTCCGGATACTGACTCGTCGGGTGGTCTACCTCCGGGTACCATCCAGTCCTTGAACACTCGGCCTCTGTCAGCACTGCCCGTCATCTACAACCAACACAACGAGGTGCGGGCATAGCTTGTGCAGGGGTGAGTATAACGATACACAGTAGGGACCCTGAGACCCTCAAGGTCTCACTAAAACCAATAAGGATAACCAAAAAGAAGATCTCAACAGATAACCTCTACTTCGGTATATGCACTAAGTTATCAAGTAACCCATCTCAATCATGAGGAATCACAAGATTATGAAATTAACGGATAACCACTACCCAGGTATGTGCCCATAAATATACCTAAGTTATCAAGTGATCCATATCAATCATGAGGTAAACACAATGGTCATAAACTCAGCTCAAACTAGGATTTTCATTGTCGAAACCGTAACTGCTAAAGAGCCCCGTCTCTGGAGTGTACAATGTTCCTGTCACGACTCCGAGGTCCTACTCACTAACCTAAGACTACAAAGGCACTCCTCCTGTCCAGTACTGTGGGCTTGCTACTATAACCAAGCGCTTCCCACCATGGGTCTGCCGTTATAACCAAGAACTACCCCTCATAGCCTCCATAGGTACTTCTTCTGTTGAGTACTGCGGGTCTGCCGCTACAACCAAGCGCTCCTCCGCTGTGGGTCTGCCGCTACAACCAAGCACTCTACCTCATAGCTTCCAGAGGTACTCCTTCTATTGACTACCGCGGGTCTACCGCTACTACCATGTGCTCCTCCGCCGTGGGTCTGCCGCTACAACCAATCGCTCCCTACTAGGCTATCCGAAACACACTGAGTCGATCGGTCAAGTAGTCGGCAGGTCTCAGCCGGCTACACAGTCTCCTTACACCGCACACTCGTCTCCGTGAGGGTCTTCCCCATGAGCTACTGGTCGATACTACAAGGTTCACAAAGTTCCACGAAGAAGAATCTCAAAGGACCGCCTCGTCACAGGGGTCTCAACGCAACAGACAACGCGTCAATCGGACGCCCGGTCTGTGTGTTACTAGCCTTTTCGTCCCCGGGGCCCGGTTGGCTTCCTATGCAAACCAATCCGGACGTAACTCAACTGTACCCCGAAATCTCATAGGGTAAACTCATAGGGACCGTTTCTCCAAGTGATCACCAACGCCGCTGACAGTTCATCAAATAGACGTCCAGTCTGAAAGTTATCAGCTATTCCATTCTAGGAGCCCAGTTGGATTTCGGGTGTAATCCAACCCAGCCACTATCCAACTGTATCCAAAACTCAAGAGAAGTATGCCAAAAGTTCTGTCTCATCAAGAGGAAGTCAACGAGATAGACGGTGCGTCAATCGGACGCCCGGTCTGTGAGTTATTGGCTTTTTTGTTCCAGGGGCCCGGTTGGTTTCGTGAGCGAACCAATCTGAACGCACTCCGACGACATCCAAACCTCGAGCGAAGTAAGCCAAAAGTTATGTCTCATCAAATGGAATCCAATAATGTCGACATCACATCAGTTAGACGTCCGGATCTCAAGATATAAGCATTTCCACTCTGAGGGCCCGGTTCGTTTCGTATCCGAACCAACCCGGCCGAACCCAAAGTTCTCCGAAACCTTGAGTGTAATATACCGAAACGACCGATCGAATCAAGTATCTCTATGCAACTGATAGTGCGTCGATCAGATGTCCTTAGCCCAAGATATGGGCAAAAGACCGAAAGTGATCCAAAAATGGGGGGTCTGGGCCCGATCTGACACGGCCCAACCCCCCTGGGTCGGCCCGAACCGGGTCGACCCGAACTGGGTCCAGGTCCGACCCGACATGGCGCGAACAGGCCCGGCCCGGTCCGCCCAAGCCGGGCCGCCATGGCTGGGCGGCTCGCTGGCTCGACCACTGAGCTGGCGCTCCGCGGACGCGGCGCGTGCCGCGTCCCCCTGGATCCCGCACCGCCACGGGATCCACTCTCTCTTTGCCGCGGCTTCAGCCGCGACAGTTTCTCCATGCGGTGCACCAGGGCGCCGTCGCCTCCGCCCTCCGGCGCCTCCGGTGTTGTCTGCAGGCCACCGTAGTTGCTCCGGTGGTCAGTTATCAATTCATTCTACGCCGATGCTCATCCCGGGTCCCGTTCATCACTGCGGAAACATCAAATCGTCTTTTCGGCCCGTTCCGTAAATGTCCGTCGTTCCGCACATCAAAAGAACAAACCGCGGAGTCTTCCGTTCGCTTTCGCGGTCCCAATTCTGACCACACTTTCGTTTGGCCTCGACGGTGTGGCAAGACGGCGCCGCGCATCCTTGCTGCATTCCTCTAGGTTCCCGCGCGGTGCCGTCGCACCATGCCGCCATCTTCCGAACCACAACAACACAACAACAAAGGGGGAGGAGGGTCGGCCTTGTTCATGCGGTCCGACCTCCTCCCGTTAAGATGGTAACAAGCGGCCCAAAAATATAAGACGAGGAACAAAAAAGGATGTTTCACGAACAAGAAGCAATAAACCACTACCTTGCAAAGACGTCACACGTCATCGAATCGCGGAAGAGACAAGCGTCGCGATGATTGGATGTCACAGAATATTGGTGCCGATTCTGTTGACGTCAGAGGGTGAGTCGTCATCAATGGCGACGTTCCCCGCGGTGGTGTATCTTCCCTTTGACGTGGAGGAAGAAGAGGAGAAGGCACGCCGTCGGTGATCGCCCGATGAAAAATTCGACGTCTTTCTTCCTTCGACGTGGAGAGAAGGTGCAAGATGAGATGACGTTCTTCGTTGAAGCTTCGGTTTTCTTCATGTTCTTAAACAAGGAGATGAAGCATTCTTTTTCGGAGAATTGCGTTCTTCACGAAGGAAGAAGTTCTTCAAAGCTTAAAGCTTTCTCTTCAAATCCTTTCTCACCATCAACTATTCTCCCATGAAATAAGACTTAGTATTATTTAATTAACACACAATCCAATGAATTCATTTAAAATTCCAACGAATCCAAGAATTAATTACACGAAAAACCTACACAATTAAGGAGTTGACTTTATTTTAAAAAAAAGGAGTTTCTTTTTTAGAGTTACAAAATTTAAGAGTGGAAAAGATATGAAGTTAGGGGAAGGTGAGGGGTTGGGATCATGTGGGACCCACCCCACCTTAATCCTCTCAAGGGTAGTTCCCTAACTACCACTCAAAGGATATAGCTACTTTAAAGAAATAAAAATTGTAACCCAATTTTTATTTTATCTTCCACAAATTTTTAACAACTCCTCTCGGGAAAACAAAACTCCGAAAAAAGATCTTCTTAAGAAATTACTGGTGTTTCGAATCCATCAGTGACCTCAGAATTAACTTTCGAGCACCGGTTCAAAAGTTAGAAAAACCCACTCATTTGTTAACTGAACGTACCTAAGCTAAACTTCAGAAATTGATTCCGGGCACACCGGGCCTCGGAATCAGGCACCGTTAGAAAAAATGTTTTTGTAAAATTGCAATGAAAATTACAAAAAAAACTTTCCTTCAAATTTCTGGGTCTTTACAATAATTGTCTATGAAATTAAATTAAAAGTTATCTGAATTCTCCATAACATAGTCATATAATCTTTTTGTGGTGGAAATATGTTACAACGATCTAAGGATAAAAGTATACATGTTACAAATAATGGATAAATGTAAGGAATGATATTATGGGGTTATTTGTTCTCTAATATGAAAAAATGTTTCTTTGACTGTATTTAATAGATTTAAAATATAATTTTAATTAATGTGTCCCTAAATTATAAATGTATATTTAGTCATATGTAAGGTGTATAGGTTAATTAAATTTTTTATACAAATTGGGTAATGGACTCAAATCATCAAATTGTAATGTTTCAAATTTTATAATGGTTTGAAAACAATTAAAGAATTTTATTTTTTCATTTATTATATAAAGAAATGTTTAAAAAATAATAAAAATACAGTTATGATCAATGGAAGACTTTATAATATTTTTTTTCAAGCATCATGGTTTGAGGGGATTATCGGAATCTCGATTGAGATTTAGGAGCATTAGGTTTTGAATGGTAAATTTCAAGAGATTCATCTATATTTGTATGGTTGTCCCATGGTTAATATAAACCATGAATCTCAAAAATGTGTCTTGTATTGTTAGGGTAAAATTTTTATTGAAACAATGTGACTTGTTACAGGAAACTATGAAATCCAAAGATGAAGCAACTTGTGTTTTCAAACATTTCACATGAGGATGAACATGCATGTGAAATTTTTGTAATAAATTGTAGATTATATTCACATGGATTGTGAAGGGATTTCAACACCGTTCTCATTGAAATATGAGCCAGTATCACTTTTGATAATGGCACTAAATATTTGGGGAACAATTATCTAGAACATGTGTCCAAATCTTGTGGATCACTAAAGGGGATAAAATGATAATTTTTCATCTACCTCCTTTACATATTCCTCCTCCATTATTCTCCCTCTATTCCAACACAAAATACATCTCGAGAAATCCCAATTTCTCCATCCTAGGATTTCAGTGATCACAATTATCCATCATTAGAATAAAAATATATTTGTCTCACTGGATCACCCTCGGTAAGGATATCAATATTTAACCTTCTTTTATTTATATATATCTCTTAGTTGGAAGTTATTTCCATGTGAGATCATATGCTCTAATTTCATGGTATTTATATTTTTATTTGATCTACATCACATTGGATCAAATAGATTGAACATCATGGATGTGTGAAGAATCATAATCATGTAGTTGGTGGTATACATACATTCACATTAATTTTACATCATTTATAAGAACCATTATTGTGATATGAATCAGAAATCAATTTTTTTATGTATTAAAAATGTATCAAATTAATAAATTATTGGTTCCTTAAATTACATACTCATCATGCACCTAAATTCACCATTAGAGACTGTCTACATATAAATTAACCATGATTTTTGGTAATGATTCTTGTATTCCGCGAAACATATGCCTTGGATTCATAAATGAACCACACATGAGGTGATTTTGACTTGTCTCCTATTAAAGAAGCATCATGAAAGGGTTTTGAAATTATTGAATGAAAGTAATTATTCACTTGAACATATATTTTTTAATAATTCAACTAATGATATTAATTAATGAGCTTTTAAATGGTTAAATTTATTACAGTAATTGTATCAACACTTGTGTGTGTAGTATATATAAACAAGTTTGATTAAATTTCTCTTGAATGTATACTCAAGATCCTTATTTATTGATTATAATCGAAATTAAAAATGAAACTATCATGATGAATACCACTTATTTATTTATGGATAATTCTCATGGAATGTGATATACTATTTTTATTTATGATTCCATTTTTATGGATTTTTCACATTTCCCTCTATTATTATTTACTTTATTCTTGTTTTATCCTTTACAAATAGAAGGGATATGATTTATTTAATATATTTGGAATGGAATAAATCATCATGGAATCCTTTTATCAGAACTCATGTTGTTCTTAGGGTTATTACATGGATCCTTTTTATTGGGATCCATGGTTATGGTCTCGTAGGAAGAATGAGATATCTTTATACTATATTATTATTAAGAGACCTCTGTTAGGGATGTTTGACATATTCCTTCACACCCCTTTGGCGTTGGATGTTGTACTTGGTGTTTCATGTTACTTTTGTTTGTTGTACATGATGTTTCATGCCCCTTGATTAGGTTGTTGGAAATGGTGCTTCACATCACTGATTTAGATTTTTAGGGATGGCTCTTGATATCATCTATTTAGATTCTTGGGTTGATTTCCCTATTTAATTGATGAGAATTTTATTTTATTACCATAATATCTAAATTAATTGGTCTTCTCACATGGTTTCTCACTAGTGCATGTATATCTATGAATTTATAGATTTTATATATGAACAAATTTGTGTTATGTCACGTCTTTAGAGATATTCTATCTTAAGTCGAAGCAATTTTGGTTGGCTGGGATTCTATTGTGGAACCTGAACCAGAATTGATTACTCTTATTTATTCACATCCTATTTAAATTCATACACACTGTTTTTTATGTTTTCATAGACTATATATCATTAGACACCATTGGCGGTGTCCTAATAAATTTATATCAAACCTTATTGAGGGCATCTTTTTGATACATAGAGATATTTTCAAACCACAGGTTAAGATATTGATCATGATTGTTGGTTATTGTATCATATGGTGTATGATTTTGTATGGTAGTAGATGGTGATAACTCACTTGAGCTACCATATGAGGTTGAATTATTTTATTTATTTATTCCTTTTTTTCATTATTTCCATGTTAATTGTATTATCTTCTGCATGTCTAATTCTTTTACATTATAGCATCTCCATGAATGATATCATTGGATTTGTATTTGGAATTATCCAGGTTACCAATTATTATTATTATGTTTTTCAGTATATTTTTATCATCTACTATTTTTTAAATTTTATATACAACTATGTTAACCTGATAATGAGTGTCTAGTATTCATACAATACAATCAGAAGTCCCTCAATACTAGTCAATAACCTTGTTAATAGAGGACGGTGTGATACAAGCCTTATGTAAACCTGTCTAGATACTATTTTTAAGAGATATTTATTGTGATGTTACAAAGTGGTACCATAACATATTTTTCATTATCTTACTAATTTGGGATATTATATTGGGTATTAGGAATGATTTGGTACATAGTTAATAATTTTTGTCTAGGAAAGGAAAACCCACACATGGGGGAAGATCATGTTGATAGGGATGGTATTGTTATTCATATTGTATATTATTATTGCTGATTATCTATGAGAGATCAAATATTTTCTTCCTATGGTTTTTGATTTATATTTTTTTCCTCATGAACAAGTATGGAATGTGATGAGGTGTGTCTATCCATGATTTCAGGCACATATGACTCATATGTTATTAGTTATCTTATATGTATACCATGTTTCTATGATTATGTTCTATGTTTATCTGTAAAATGTCATTATTTAGTTATCTAGCATGATTACATTTATACCAAGTTTCGATGATTATTTCCATGTAATGTTGGATTCTATAATGATATGATAGTTTCTTATGTTATGGATTATGGTGTGTTAAGTAACGCGTCTACATCAACCTAAAAAATATTTTTTCATATAGTTTGATGGTAGCATGTTATTTAATCAACCTTGAAATCAATTAATTATATTCAAAGATTTTACGTGGTTAATCAATTTCTTTGAATGAAATTTTTGATGTGGGTAAAAATTTTCAGTTTTAATAAATGAAAGTAATTTCTTATGATCTTTAGTTGAATGGTGTGTCAATTGTAATACATAATGTATAATAACACTATTATTTTGGAATAATGACCCATTAAATGAATCCATATATTCATTACTCGACCCCTTTAAGTTATTTTTAATATGATATGTGTATAAAATAACCATTATGAGGATGTGTTAAGAGTATAATAAGATCCCTATAATGGGTTTTACTTACATAGGATGCCAGTTGTAATTTATAGAGTACTGAATCCTTAAATTTAAAATTATGGGAACCTTTTAGGTCACTATTAACTTGTATTCCATAGTACATCACCCCTTGGGGGTCTATATATATTAAATTGGATGTTTATTTAATGTTTCAATAGCCATGTATATAGTAATTCCTAATTTTGATTGGTTTCATATTACTATGTTGACACCAATAATTAATAAAGTCATTATAGTTTTCTAAAACTTATTTAAAAGAGGATTCAGTTAATTTCAATACAAGTTATAACCTAAATGGGGTTTTCCTCTATATCATTTGTGTGGAATTTTATTTAACTATGTCTAGATATGAGAACATACATAGAAATAATTTGGATGAATAATGTTTTATGTGTTTTTTTGATAAAATTTTCATGTTATTACGTGAAGAATTGTCAAAATAAATTACCAATAATTTTTTAATTTATAACTAGTATGTGATGTTTTCCTAAATATGGAATTATTTAATTTTTATAAAATATGATGATTGACATAATATATTGAATTATACGTTTTGGTGGTGTTATTAGCAATGAACCACATGTAAGGGTAGTTTAAATGTTTACATTAGTGTTTATTGGAATGGGAATAGAGAAATTGTAGGTGGATATCATTGAAATTATTATTATATTGATCTATAGCTCTGGTGTCATAGTATATTGACCTTATAGGTTTCACCGTTGATTTATGGTGTTTCATAGTTCACGGTTTCCCAGTACTGGTAATCACCTCCAGATTAAGAAGCATCGATGGATCCTTATATTGAGTTACATGAATGAGATGTTTTTTTTATAATATATATCTTGGGTGAGACTCTTACTCCATGAAACAAAACCCTAGATAGGTGGTGGTAATTTGTTAAATTGATCCTTGTTATGAATCATGAGCATCATGTAATTGTAGAGTGCAATAGGTTAGACAAGCCTAGGGCATGGTCAACTATTTTTTTGGCTATTTAAATTTATCACTTCATAATGAATAGATTTGAAGGTCATCAGTTATATTTTATTCATATGGGATAATTAAAAGTTGGGTAAATCCTTACTAAATCATAAACATTTTGGGAATGCACGGTAAATTTCAAACTATAAATTAAAAGAAAATGGGTGCACGAATTGTGATGATGTCGTATTAGGACAATACACATTTATAGACATAGTACCCATTGATTTGATAAATTGAACATTGTAATATATGTTTTCAGTAGTTATCTTCTATGTCATGGGATATTATTCTATGATCACATATCATACATGGAGTAAAATGATGTGGGAATATATATAACAACTCTGAATCATCCCAGTGCTCAAAATGGAATAGTGAAATGATCAGGTGTTATAACATGCTATTTGATAATAGTTTGGAATCTATTCTTGATGCTAATGATGTATGAGAGAGTGTTTCTGGAGATAATAACACATACATCTAATTTTATCGTAGTATAGTTTACTTTTAATTGGCTCTTTTTTTCTTTATTTCCACCTTGGTACTTGGTAAAATATATTTAGATGCATTTTTTACCATTGTTCAGTGGTGGATGTTGTATGTGTAATGGGGTGAGTTCCCATTCCTAGTAAGTGATAACAAGGAAACTCCTATGCTGGATAAAATCACATCAAATGTTTCTAAATGTGCTCATACAGGTATAGGGGGCATAATCATAGATTACAATTTCTAAATAGTCATTTTGACTTAAGAAAGATCGTGATGCTATTGAGTTCCAGTTTTCTATCCAATGAGGTGATAATTGATATAAAACCCTATTATTAGTTTTTATGGAGTTTAGATTCTTGATTTAGGCTCATGGTGAAGGAGAGGCCTAGGAATGTATTGATTCTAAAGGATGAATGTGCTGCAAGGTATCATGATGATGAGATTGTTGGTTAAGTGTGAAATATTTAAAGGCACCATGAGTCAAGGATAGACTACATTGAAGATTCCAGTGTTCATGGTACCCTTGTGTGAATAAGGTAACATTATTGAGATATTTAATAAGGTTTTTGTTGTTAATATAGGAATCCAAAATTTTTGATGCGTCAGTTTTCTTATGTCTCTGTGAGATTATATAAGTGATTTTTTAATAAAACATTCCTCAGAGAGATGGCTATGAGTCTTAGTTTGTGAAAATTTATTGTTACAGTATTCCTCATGTGGTAATTCATAGTTTTTAGGTAGTGAAAACATGTCAATAACTATAACCATGTTTTTTTGAAATGACTGAGCTACAGGTTGTTCAATTGTTATTCTCATGTGTAATTTGACAAGGTTGGTTTAGAACAATTTTTGGCACATTGTTTTCTCTACGGAGGGTGTATCTAATGTTCTATTTAATATATATTTCATATAAAGGCCAAAAAATTAAGGAATCAATTGGTTATATGAAAAATAATTGATAACATCTTAGATTACTCCGGGAATTGAAAAGGTCATCTCTTTTATATTCACATTGTACTTAGTACACTAAGAATGTTTCTTCTTTATGAAAATTTAATGTATTGAATTTTTTGGTTTACTAATTTTAAATCCTAAATTGATTCTCTCAAGGATATATATATGGAAACCCTCATGGTTGGGTGACCACCATAGTCTATTAATGGATTACCCTCATGTGAGAAGGTTGTTATTATTGATAAGTTATTTGTTGTCTGGACATTTTTATATATATTGAATTTGAATAAATGTAAATTGAAACTACCTTATTCTTTAGGAAATTATATGTATATGTTCTTATTTTAGTTTCATTGTTCCTTGGATTAAATGCTTAAGAATATAGTTTTAGATGTGTCAACTCTATCAATGATAATTTTGAAAATAAATTTCTCAGAGGTTGCTCTACATGACTTATTCATATAGTTGTTTGCAGTTAGTGAAGAACTATGCTTATCACATCATTGGGTGAGGCATGTGATGTGTCATATTCAGACTAGAATTTTCAAATAAAATCTAGTAAGTCTAGTCCAAGATAACTCAGTTAGTGACTCAACTATTTTTATTGAATTGACGATTAGATGTTACATCTGTATTAATTATTGGAGGCATAGGGATTATAATAATTCTAGGAGTGTTCCAAGGACACTAAGGACTTGATTATGGGGGAAAATCTAATGGTGTGAGAATTGTTACCTCAAATTGGTCATATAATGATAAGTCAAATGGTTGGGATAAACTTATATTGATTAATGGAACAGATTATGATAGAAACATTTTATATATTGGATGGTGTTTAGTGAAAGTCGTATTAGAGTTCCGTCTTAGGATATGAGATATTTATTAAGTTATAGTGTCTTTTGGACGATTTTATTAAAGTGATGTTTGGAGCCCTATTGGACATTTGAAATACATAAAATTATTTTTTTCTAGGTTAATGGACTCAAAGGAGTCTCATATTCCCCAAAATGTTTTGGGAGTTTTGGGTAATGATTGATCATTTCTATGAGAAACATCCTTCAGTGCATGATCTGAATGTGGCTGTTGTTAATCGTCCGGGTTAACCATGTGGTTTATTTTGTGAAGAGACACAATTATCTTAACTATGTGAACTATCCTAGATAACCTTGTGACCAATATAGGAAGATACATTGGTTATAAAACCAAGTTCAAGAGGTCATAGGCTTTCATTAACCATTTGAATCAAATTACCCTATAGAATCTCAGGGATTGTGTATGGTTTTTGAAACCTAGTTCCTAGATATTCACGATGTAAGATCCTGGGATTTAATATGAGGTAAAGATCTTATTTTTTTGATTTAATTATTTTTTATGGATTACTGTGAGTTTCTAATGAAATCATTAGTGTATTAGGGGTGTTCAGGGCATGTATGGAGCCTAGTACCCAAATTTTTGAGGAAAACAGACAGGCCTTGTGGTAGGGAGAAACAATATAGGAAATGTTGTATGGTAACCCCTAACCATGAAGGGCTTGACAACGCAGTGCAGGGGGTTATATAGTTTTAGTAAACCATAAATCCTTAGATTCACACCTTTTCATGGGGTTCTGTAACTTTTGACAATGTGTGAGGCATGGTTTGTACAAGGTTTACCAAAAAATGACCATGAAACCGTGTGAGGTTCCCATTAACACATTTATGTGTTCACGGTTGGTCCATGGTTTGGAAAATAGTGTGGTCAATTTGTACAACCTTTTCTTTCTCTGGAAAATTACTATTCCACCCATAAAATATATTAAAACTCAAACCCTTTATATTTCTTCTCTGTTGGATTACGTTGAGTTCTTGGGATATCATTTGAAATATAATCCATAGGTTTTTCCACCATTTCTCTATCTGAACTCGTAATCAAGCGATGTCAATGTTTTTAGATTTGTGTCTATAGGTTAATAGATCATGTTGTGATGTTATATGTTTTACATCATATTGGTGATGTTTTCTAGATGAAAGACTATATTACATATCTTCAGTTTTTTTACCATTCATTGTTTTTCATTTGATCTTTACTGATTCAAAGCTCCATAGTGGACGATTTCCCTACTATACACCTTTGGTAGGTAGTATATACCATTCCCTCTAAGATTGGTGTTTTATAAGAATATTTTTTGTTTTTACCATTCCATACATTATAATGGTGCCCCATTAATTAATTGAATAGTCGAATTTGTTGAATTAGAACTTGTTAGGACTTCCCTCCAGTTCCCTTGATATTATTGGAGGTTTTTCCCATCCAAGTCCACCTATGGGGTGTGATTTTATATCTTTCATTATGTTGTACCACCTTTAGGGTGTGTGTATTCTTTCATAGATAGAAGAAGCACTTTTCAACTAATTGAGAATTTAATTGGGGTAAAAATAGATGGTTATACATAATTTATAATTTTTTAACATGATGTGAATTATTTAATTTCATAATTGAATTTTAAAGATATTATAGAAATTAGTTGGAGGAACTCATGGAATGTGGTTAATTATTAAATGATGAATGAATGGGGTCATAATATAATGGTATTATATTCCTCAATTGGCATACCTTGGATCATGATGACTTTAGATTCCATTTATTTTTCACCCACGTATCATGTTTATGTTATTGGACTCCATAGACCATTTCCACCATCTGTCTTGATTCTATAGGACTCAGTGGGAATTTCTTCCACATGGAACAAACAATATTAGACTTTAATTTGACATGGTATGTTGAAATGCATAAAGGACTCCAACTAGATCAATACATAGTTTCCATCAAGTTTCTCCTTGGAATCAATGTGGATGTGATCGTCTTATTTACATTGTATCTATCCCTTCAAGGTCTAATAATTTTGATTAGATGGAACAATAATTGTGGATGATTTTTATTATACGGAATGGCCATGATAAATATTACCAAAAAAATTAAATGATGTGATCATAGTGATTATAATACACATAGTAATATGGTGAGGCTGTGGTGCATGTTATTATTATATTACATGGAATGACCATTCTGGATATTTTTCTTATGCCTTATAAATAACCCTAGTATGGGTATTTGACTCCAGTGGGTAGAATGGATAGTTTCACTTGTTGCATATGTTATATAGTATAAATTCTTGTTCATGTAATAATGTCGCCCTTCTATATGGTTTCTTAACTATTTTTTATAGGGAGGTTTGTTTCGATGGATAATTTCAAATAAGACTTAGGCACCTCAATTTAAATTATTTTATACCTATGATATACTAAAAAGTTATTTTTTATATGACATGGATTGGATATGTTATTGACACTGTTAGTGGGGGATTACTATTTTTTATCTCACACCCTGTTCTAGACATCATTGGGAACCAAAAAAGAATTATTAGATGTAGGTAGAGACAATGGAAAGCACCCACTGTATGACGTTTGACTGTTCATTTCATAGGAGAAATGGAGCAAATCAAAGATCTCAGTTCATGATTCTAGCTAGGATATCCCTTTTTTATTTTTTTTATTTTTATAATGAATTTTATTGGATTTATGTATACCTTTTTTTAATCTATAGAGATATGACAGGAAACAACATTTTGTAGGAGTGATTACCTTTGGAATTATTTATTCTTATTATGTTGAATGTTTATCTTATTTTTATATGATTTACTTGTTCCTATATAGACTATTGTGACTACCACTGATGTAAAACACTCTGATATGAGTTCATAGTCTCCCCACAGACACACCTTATACACTAACTACATGTTAGAATCTTCTAGCTTACCTGGATGAATGCTTGAGGCAATAAGACCAACCTGACCAGTGTATAATTTAGTGGAATCTCAGGTGGGATGTTACAAAGTGGTATTAGTGGTTTTTCTCTTATTACATAATATGTTGCAATAATTGGTAGGGTTTAGAAGGAACTGGAATTTGTAAATGATCTGTGCCTAAGAGTAGAAAACCCATATTCAGGAAAATCCAAATTTTAGAGAACATAACACGTTCTTTCAAGATTTTGAGATATTGCAATTGAAATGATTCCAATAATGGGTGTTGAACATGAATTGTGTAGAGACCCTAGGCTTGACGTACATGGAAATTACATTACTTTTGCGGAATACTTAGTACATTACAAAAACAGACACACAAGGACCGTAATAGTTTAGTGTCTTTGGAAACTCGGAATATAATCTTCTAATCATGGTGAAAGATCTTCAACATCTCCCATAAAGATCTTCTTTTTTTACCTAAAACTTTTCTTTATATCCTGGGGAAAAGAAAAAATAAAAGGGTGAGCTCAAATGCTCAGTAAGTGTAAACAAAAGAAATATCAATCACATCATATTCATAAGAACGTAACTTTTGGAAATCTTAACCTGCAGAAGAGATCATAATTTCATAACATGGGATAAATTATAGTAGTGAAATGTAATCCAAATAATCATAAAATAAAACATGAAACTTTGTGGCGTACACACATAATCATAGATAATCATTTTTTATTTTTCAAGACTCATTGCCAAGACTATATTAGTGGACAAAGTCCATTTCTGAACCGAGTTCACTCCTCGTTTCAGTCCTGTTTCACTAAACTGGTATAAACTTTTGTTCCAGCCATGTCTATCTCATGAGATATAAAATCTTTACCCAATTCATTGGATGGAGATATAGGTCCCACCCATATCATAATGATACCATTTTTATGTGTGCCACAAAATCATAAACAATACATCATATCATAACCCATGTAATAGAAATGGGAATCTTAAACATTGTGACATCATAAAACAATTCATATAAGATAAAGGAACTCATAAAAAATAATTCCATCACAACATAATCAAATCAACGCAATAATAGAGATAGAAACAGAAACCTATATTATCTTATATGGAAAATAATTTTGATAAAACACTTGAACTCCATTCTTGAGGAAAATATCCTTTCTACTTCAAAAACACTTTTCCTTCCTTAACATGTCATACAATTTTAAACTAAAAGATGTTGATTAAAAATAAACATGGACGAATGTAGTGTAAGATTCTTGTAAATAATGTTTTAAAAATCCATTCATGCCATATAAGTCAAAAACCTTTCTTCTCGTACTTTTGTCGGAAATGTAAAAAAGTACCTCGTACGAAAAAAAAAACAACAAAAGATTCCTTTCATATCTTTCACTAAAAACTCACCGAAATATCAAATTGAATTTATAAAATTGTAGGTGGATGGAAATAATATTACATATTATGGAAACATGGATTTGGATGATAAAATAAACACCAATAAATTTCAAAGTATAAACAATCTAGGATAAAAATGAGATTGTGATATTTCCCTTACCATAGGTCCGATTTTCTTCGTAAGCATCTGAACCTCCTGTATAATGATTTAAATAATGTCATTGACTTATTAAATAATCATAATCATTGTTATTATATCATATATGGTTCACATATGACTTTATATTACCCATTCTTTTGTAAATTCCATGTTAAAGAGCATTTTGGGTAAAATTGTTTCATTTGTCGTCTGTGTTTTGACTTGTAATTATTCATATAATTACTTAGATCATGGTTACTTAATTCCAGAATATAGAGCATGATTTATATATAATATATATTCATAATATACAAATATATAATAAATCATTAAATGGAATGAAATACACCGTTCATGAAGACGGTAGGCCGTACGTACGCGTGAACGCTGTTTTCGTTTCCTTATTGAGTTGAATGGAATTTAGTAGATGAAATAAATATATATACACATAAATCCAGTATCATTATTATGTCATATATTTCATGATTACTTATTATATATACTTTATAATCATTTATGAATGTTTAAAGGGGAGAATGAATCTCATCGCGTCGTGGAGACGGTAGTCCGTACGTACGCATGGGTGATGATATCCTTCTCATGATCGTGGCACTGTATTGGAGTGTATGTATACTATTTGAGAATCAATATCACTTTAAAATATCCATATATAGTTATTATTTACACCATTATATCCATCCAAGTATGGTGGTGGTGGAAAAAAGATGTCACCACGGCGTGGAGACGGTATTCCGTACGTATGCACGCGCGGTGATTTCATTTTCCGTAGGATGGATAGATAGTGAAATAGGGTTGTTTCATACATATAACATATCATTATATTAGTGATACTGATGTTATTAGTTCATAATGAAACAAACTAAGAAGAAGAAGTGGAAGAATAAATAAAGTTGAAAGGATCGGTAACGGACATTACCTCTTCTTTGAAGCGCCTCTTTGAGATCTCCTTTTAGGACACTAAAATTGGTCTTTGAAGAAGACCAGAACCTCAAGGATGTATCTAAGGAAGTTCTGAAGAGAATTTGGCAGGGGTTGGCCGAGCTTGAAGGCTCAAAGTGGTGTGAGGAAATGGCGGAGGAGGTGCCTATTTATAAGGGAGGAGAGGGGCACCTTTGAAATAACTAAAAATATTATTTTATTATAAAGTCAAATTCGGTTTTTAATAGCTCCAAATTGATATATTTCGAATATAAGGTGGGTAAGGGTAGAAATTATCTAATCCAATAGAATTTATACAAGTTTAGTTATCAATTTTAGCCTTATCATTTAGATTTAACTTTAAGTTAGATAATTTAACTTTTACCGTGTCTTCTTGTTTTTCTTACAATATAAGGTCAATAAACTTACTATATCAAGCCAAACGAACCCAAAGTTGTTTATTATTAGTATATATAACCTTATATAAGTCATTTGGCCGAAACATAGATTTTTTAGAATAAAATAACAATTAATAATATAATATTTGTTTTAAATACTATTTTATGTCAATTTTGACACTATTTAGTAATTGATTTTTTTTGAAACTCATAACAGAATGATTAGTTAGAAAAAAGTTAATAAAATCTATACTAGAATGTCATATTAACCTAGAAAATTAGTGTAATTCATAAAAAGTCTCAAATTACATTTATTTGGGTATTTATAAAATCAATTATGTCAATATTGCATTAATAAGATAATTACTACATCATCTTTGTGTCATAAATAAATTAACTTATCTAATGTCTGAAAATTATAAATAAAATACCATTATGTAGGAAATATTTTTAGCTTTCTAATGAGTATTTATAGTCGAATTTATCATATGTATAACGCTATATTAAAAATGATATACTTATTGAACATTGATTTTAAATATTTTAACCCTTCTTTAAATAAATTAATAATAAATGTCCTAATCTAATCCAAGTTGGCCTAAATGGTCATATTTTATTCCTAAGGTTGTTTTTGGTCGAATTACACTTATCCAGTAGAATTAGGACATGTGTTAGGGTAATAATAAAAACATTTTTACCCTTAATTACTCTATTAACTTTTAACCGTGGTAAAAAAAAGTAAAAAGTGACTATTCACCAAAAATTATTTTCATCTCATTGAACCACATTTTACATACTGACATCAACTGTGTCTCTCGGATTTTTGAAATTCCATTCATAGGAGTGGTAAAATTAAGTTTTATGAAAAATTCATTTTTTTTAACTACCACTTAGTGGTTTCACTATTCATCAAAAAATGAAAGTTTCCAGAAAAATACCAAAAATTAGGCCTAAGATATATTTGATATTATGAACTGAAAAAGGATGTCTATTTTACCAAATTCAAAACATAACGGTTGCATTAATTAATTTAAAAATTAATTTCCGTCGTCAAAACAAATAGCGTGTTCTTAAGAGATAATAACTATCAAAAGATTGACACTTGTTTATGTCTGGTTTAAATGTTGACTTACATCCAATGACCAACATTGAATTAAATTGTAAAAATATATTCTAAATATACTTTAAAACCACTCAATTTAATAATTTATCACTATTAATTATTTCTATTAAAAAAGTTGGTTTTAATTAAAATTTAGTAATTTTCACTATTCATCAGAATATGAAAGATATCCGAAAAGTACCAAAATTTCACCCTAAGCTAATTTTGATATTCCGAATCCAAAAATGATGTCCATTTTGAGAGATAAAATTTCGAAAATTTTAAAATGTGATTATTACTATTCATAACGGCTTGTTTTAATAATATTTTAATAGCATATCGTTGTTTAGTGAAACTCGGTATTGTGTACTACACAAGCTATCGAGGAAGGTCGCGATTGCGTGTAATGTAAGGCAAGTCAATGATACGTGTTGTGTAAGCTCCTTTTGGTGTAGCGTACAACACACGTCATTAATGAAATTAAAAAGAATATTTTTCATAAAATCTCGGGGTGTTACATTCTACCCCCCATAAAATGAATTTCGCCCTCAAAATTCGTCGGGGTTATAAATGGTTTACTGTTAAAAAGTTTCTTTAAGAGAAACCCACATCGTATAAAGAAATACCAAAAGCAATCTTTAAAAACAAATGTTTGAAACGTAACGGTTACCCAAATAAACCAATCACTGGGTTTCCAATAGGTGAAAATATGGATATGGAAGAGAAATCTAACCATCATGTTCTGATGGAGAGTGGTAGAGAACATGGCTATGGAAAAGCCAGTAATCACAAAGCCATAAATTTGTGACGATCTAATGTACCATCTGATTCATCAGATATAAGGGCACTAGGACAACATTTTTGGTTTTCAAGATCATTTCCCTAAAGTTGAGGAAATTGGGATTAGAAGAAATACTTTCGTGATTTCGGTATAGTCTCACCATTGGTCGTTCTATGGACACTTTCCACTTCATCTCCTAAAGAAATGAAGTTGAATTTGTCATTCGTGATGTGTTAGCAGATCATGTGATAGAATGATGGGTCATTCCATCTGTCTCAAACAAATGGTTAGAAAAATTATCAAACAATACATAAGTCCATCTATAGTGAGATTACTCATATATGGTTCCTAAAATGGACTTATACTTCATATATCATACTGCTTAATTTAATAAAACTAGTTTCTACTAAATAGGGACTTCCTGTAGGCCATTGGTAGGCGATAAAGGCCAGTCACACTTCGGTTGTGGGTTCGATTCCCAGAGCCTTGTCCGACGCGATGGGTTGTCGCCCGTCCTGTAGGTTTTCCTTTTTCTAAAACTACATTACTATAACATTCCATAAATAATATCAAAGAAAAGTTATATCCTTAAACAATACTAACTGATGTCCAACATAATCCATTCCAATCTTTGGTCCAAGGTCATAGTATAAAGAAAATGATTACTTGAAATGTCATCAACCAAGCATGTGAATACCATCATTTATCCCCCATATATCTTGTTGGTCACATTCCAATCATGTGAATACCTTAATCATGTATTCTCTTGAAAAATGAATACCCATTAAACCTTAGTGAGAGCATGAATGCTGTAAAAAGTTAACTCTTTCCACATACCAAAATCCAAAAATTCTATATACTCAAACCATGATATAACCTTCTTCTTATATCAGTCATGAGCTCATGAATACAATCAAACATTTAATTTTCTCCTTATCCTTTCATTATGCACATATCATCTACATTCCAAAAATATCTGATTAACCTTTCATGGATACTAGTACCATTAATCATACACTTTCAAAACTCAAGGAAAGACAATAGTGTAAAAATCCTTAGATGTCTCTTTATTCCATAGTACCATGAGATTACTTATACAACATTACACATGATAAACATGTAATCATTCCACTACATTCTTAAACCATTAACCGAGCTTCAACAATTATTTCATCTCACATATCATTTGTAGTATCTTCATCATCATCAATATAAATACTACCCATACGACCATACTTATTTTATTCATGAGGCTTTCCCTTAGGGCATTGGTTTTCATAATGCCCGTACATTACCCATTTAAAACATTTAACCATTTTTGATGTTGTAGCAATACCATTATCCTCATCCCTAGTGTTAACTAAACCTTTTCCTTTGCACTTACTGGCTTTGTGTCCTTCTTTTCCACACCCAAATCATCTTCCAGTTCCTTTGAAACATTCTCCTTGATGCCTCTTCCCACATGATTTACATAGGGGAAATTTAACTTTCTTTCCTCTATGATCATCATGAAACTCCATCTTTCTCTTATTAGCCGAGTCAGGAAATTTACCAAATTTTAATTTATTGATCATATTATGAGATTGCTGATTCAATATAATAATGATGTTTGGACTTCCAAATCCCATTTAATTTGGTTGCTCATGAAGAATATCATTCCATTGTCCATCATATACTCCATTATCGTGAATCATCTTGTTTCCAGCCATTTTCTAAAACCCAAAAATAATAGCGTGAGAGGAAAAAATCATAATAAAGGGGGAGTAAATTCAATATCTAACATCTTAGGTTTAATTCTAAGATCGTTAGTGCAATTCTAGGACTATAACCTATACTTATACTTAACCTTAGGGACATCCCTGGACATAATTTAGAAATATCTCTAGGGATATCACTAAAGTTCTCACATCCTAGATTCCAAAGGTTGACTAAACCTTTCCTCTGATACCAACTGTAGAGACCCGAGGCTTGACATACATGGAAATTACATTACTTTTGCATAATAATTAGTACATAACAAAAAACACACACACAAGGACCGTAATAGTTTAGTGTCTTTGGAAACTCGGAATATAATTTTCTAATCGTGGAGAAAGATCTTCAACATCTCCCATAATGATCTTATTTTTTTTACCTAAAACCTTTCGTTATATCCTGGGCAAAAGAAAACATAAAAGGGTGAGCTCAAATGCTCAGTAAGGGTAAACAAAAGAAATATCAATCACATCATATTCATAAGAACATATCTTTTTGAAATATTAACCAGCAAAAGAGATCATAATTTCATAACATGGGATAAATCATAGTAGTGAAATGAAATACCAATACTGATAACTTAAAACATGAAAATTTGTGGAATACACACATAATCATAGAGAATCATTTCCTATTAGTCTAGACTCATTGCCAAGACTATCTTAGTTGACAAAGTCCATTTCTGAACCGAGTTCACTCCTTGTTTCAGTCCTATTTCACTGAACCGGTATAACCTATCATTCCAGCCATGTCTATCTGATGAGATATAAAATTTTTACCCAATGCATTGGAGGGAGATATAGTTCCCACCCATCTCATACTGATAACATTCTTATTTGTGCCACAAAATTATAAACCATACATCATAGCATAACCCATGTAATAAAAATGGGAATCTTAAACATCGTGACATCATAAAACAATTCATATAAGATAAAGGAACTCATAAAAATAATTCCATCACAACATAATCAAATCAATTCAATAATAGGGATAGAAACAGAACCCTATATTATCTTAGATGGAAAATAATTTTTATAAAACACTTGAACTCCATTCTTGAGGAAAATATCTTTTCTACTTCAAAAACACTTTTCCTTCCTTAAGATGTCATACAATTTTAAACTAAAAGAAGTTGATTAAAAATAAACATGGAAAAATGAAAGTAAGATTCTTGGAAATAATTTTTTAAAAATCAATTCATGCCATATAAGATAAAAAAACATTCTTCTCATACTTTTGTCGAAAATGTCAAAAAGTACCTCGTATGAAAAAAACGACAAAAGATTCCTTTCATATCTTTTACTAAAAACTCACCGAAATGTAAAATTGGATTTAAACCATTGTATGTGGATGGAAATAATATTAAATATTAAGTAAACATGGATGTGGATGATAAAATACACCCCAGTACATTTCAAAGTATAAACAATCTCGGGTAAAAATTAGATTGTGGTATTTCCCTTATCTTAGGTCCGATTTGCATCGTAAGTGTCCGAACCTCCTGTATAATGACTTAAATAATGTCATTGACTTATTCCAGAATCATACTCATTGTTATGATATCATATATGGTTCACTTATGACTTTATATTATCCCTTCTTTTGTAAATTCCATGTTAAAGAGCGTTTTGGGTAAAATTGTTTCATTTGTCGTCCGTGTTTTGACTTGTCATTATTTATATGATTACTTAGATCATGATTAATTAATTCCAGAATATAAAACATTATTTATATATAATATATATTCAGAATATACATATATATAATAAATCAGTAAATGGAAAGAAATACACCGTTCATGGAGACGGTAGGCCGTACGTACGCATGAACGTTGTTTTCGTTTCCTTATTGAGTTGAATGGAATTAAGTAGATGACATACATATATATAAATATACATATATCCAGTATCATTATTATGTCATATATTTCATTATTACTTATTATATATACTTTATAATCTTTATTGAATGGTTAAAGTGGAGAATGAATCTCATCGCGTCGTGGAGACGGTAGTCCGTACGTACGCACGAGCGATGATATCGTTCTCATGATCATGGGACTGTATTAGAGTGTATGTATACTATTTCAGAATCAATATCACATTAAAATAATCATATATAGTTATTATTTACACCATTATACCCATCCAATTAAGGTGGTGGTGGAAAATAGATTTCACCACGGTATGGAGACGGTATTCCGTACGTACGCACGCGCGGTGATTTTGTTTTTCGTAGGATGGATAGATGGTGAAATAGGGTTGTTTCATACTTATAATAACATATAAATATATGAGTTATACTGATGTTATTATTTCATAATGAAATAACCTAAGAAGAAGAAGTGGAAGAAGAAATAAAGTTGAAAGGATCGGTAACAGACATTACCTCTTCTTTGAAGTGCCTCTTTGAGATCTCCTTTATGGACAATAAAATTGGTCTTTGAAGAAGACCAGAACCTATAGAATGTTTCTAAGGAAGTGGAGAAGAGATTTTGGCAGGGTTTGGTCGAGATTGAAGGCTCAAAGTGGTGTGAGAAAGAGGGGGAGGAGGTGCCCTTTTATAAGGGAGGAGAGGGGCACCTTTGGAATAGCTAAAAATATTATTTTATTATAAAGTAAAATTCGGTTTTTAATAGCTCAAAATTGATATGTTTTGAAGATAATGTGGGAAGGGGTCGAAATTCTCTCATAAAATAGAATTTAGACAAGTTTAGGGATCAATTTTAACCTTATAATTTAGATTTAACTTTAAGTTAGATAATTTAACTTTTACTGTGTCTTCCTGTTTTTCTTAGACTATAAGGTTAATAACCTTACTATATCAAGCCAAACGAACCCCAAGTTGTTTATTATTAATATATATAACCTTATCTAAGTCATTTGGTCAAACCTTAGATTTTTAAGAATAAAAGAACAATTAATAATATAATAGTTTTTTTAAAAAACTATTTTATGTCAATTTTGACATTATTTAGTAATTTATTTTTGTGAAAATCATAACAGAATGATTAGTTCGAAAAAAGTTAATTAAATCAATACTAACATGTCATATTAACCTATAAAAATATTTTAATTCATAAAAAGTCTCAAATTACATTTATTCGGGTATTTATAACATCAATTATGTCAATATTGCATTAATAAGATAATTACTGAATCATCTTTGGGTCATAAATAAATTAAATTACATAATGTCTAAAAATTACAAATAAAATACCATTATTTAGGAAATCTTTTTATCTTTCTAATTAGTATTTATAGTCGAATTTATCTTATGTATAACCCTATATTAAAAATGATATACTTATTAAACTTCGATTTTAACTATATTAACCCTTCTTTAAATAAATTAATAATAAATGTCCTAATCTAATCCATGTGGGCCTAAATGGTCATATTTTATTCCTAAACTTTTTTTGGTCGAATTACACTTATCCAATAGAATTAGGACATGTGTTAGGGTAATAATAATAACATTTTTACCCTTAATTACCCTATTTACTTTTAACCGTGTTAAAAAAAGTAAAAAGTTACTGTTAACCAAAAATTATTTTCATCTCATTGAACCACATTTTACTTACTGACATCAACCGTGTCTCTCAGATTTTTGAAATTTCCTTCACATAAGCTGTAAAATTATGTTTTATGAAAAATTCATTTTTTTAACTACCACTTTGTGGTTTCACTATTCATCAAAAAATGATAGTTTCCAGAAAAATACCAAAAATTAGGCCTAAGCTATATTTGATATTATGAACTCAAAAATAATTTCTATTTTACCAAATTCAAAACATATCAGTTGCATTAATTAATTTAAAAATTAATTCCCGTCGTCAAAACAAAGAGCGTGTTCTTAAGAGATAATAACTATCAAAATATTGACACTTGTTTATGTCTGGTTTAAATGTAGAATTACATCCAATGACCAACATTGTATTAAATTGTAAAATTGTATTCTTAATATTCTTTAAATCCACTCAAATTAGTAATTTATCAATATTAATTGTTTCGATTAAAAAAGTTGTTTTTAATTAAAATTTAGTAATTTTCACTATTCATCGGAATATGAAAGTTATCCGAAAAGTACCAAAATTTCACCCTAAACTACTTTCGATATTTCGAATCCAAAAATGAAGTCCATTTTGAGAGATAAAATTTCTAAAATTTTAAAGGGTGTTTATTACTATTCATAATGGCTAGTTTTAATAATATTTTAATAGCATATCGTTGTTTAGTGAAACTCAGTATTGCGTACTACACACGCTATCGAGGAAGGTCACGATTGAATGTAATGTAAGGCAAGTTAGGGATGCATGTTGTGCAATCTCCTTTTGGTGTAGCATACAACACAAGACATTAATGAAATTAAAAAGAATATTTTTTCATAAAATCTCGGGGTGTTACATTCTACCCCCCTTAAAATGAATTTCGCCCTCGAAATTCGTCAGGGTTATAAATGGTTTACAATTTGAAAGTTTCTTTAATAGAAACCCACATCGTAAAAAGGAATACCAAAACCAATCTTAAAAACAAAAGTATGAAATGTAATGGTTACCCAAATAAACCAATCACTAGGTTTCCACATAGGTGAAAATATGGATATGGAAGAGAAATCTAACCATCATGTTCTGATGGAGAGTGGTAGAGAACATGGCTATGGAAAATCTAGCAATCACAAAGCCATAAATTTGTGACGATCTAAGGTACCATCTGATTCATCAGATATAAGAGCACTAGGACAGAATTTTTGGTTTTCAAGATCATTTCCCTAAAGTTGATGAAATTGGAATTAGAAGAAATACTTTCGTGATTTCGGTATAGTCTCACCCTTGGTCGTTCTTTGGATAGTTTCCACTTCATCTCTTAAATAAATGAAGTTAAATTTGTCATTCGTGATGTGTTATCAGATCATGTGATAGAATGATGGGTCATTCCATCTGTCTCAAACAAAAGGTTAGAAAAATTATAAAAAAATACATAAGTCTCTCTATAGTGAGATTAATCATATATGGTTCCTAAAATGGACTTATACTTCATATATCATACTGCTTAATATAATAAAACTAGTTTCTACTAAACGTGGACTTCATATAGGCCAGTGGTAGGCGATAAAGGCCAGTCACACTTCGGTTGTGGGTTCGATTCCCAGAGCCTTGTCCGACGCGATGGGTTGTCACCCGTCCTGCAGGTTGTCCTTTTTCGAAAACTACATTACTATAACATCCCACAAATAATATCAAAACAAAGTTCTATCCTTAAATAATACTAACTTATGTCCAACATAATCCATTCCAATCTTTGGTCCAAGCTCAAAGTATAAAGAAAACAATTACTTGAAATGTCGTCAACCAAGCATGTGAATACCATCATTTATCCCCCATATATCTTGTTGGTCACATTCCAATCATGTGAATACATTAATCTTGTTTTCTCTTGAAAAATTAATACCCATTAAACCATAGTGAGAACATGAATGATGTCAAAAGTTAACTCTTTCCACATACGAAAATCCAAAAATTCTATATACTCAAACCATGATATAACCTTCTCCTTATATCAGTCATGAGTTCATGAATACTATCAAACATTTAATTTTGTCCTTATCCCTTCATTATGCATATATCATCTATATTCCAAAATTATCTGATTAACCTTTCATGGATACTGGTACCATTAATCATACACTTTCAAAACTCTAGGAAAGAAAACAGTGTAACAATCCTTAGATGTCTCTTTATTCCATAGTACCATGAGATTACTTATACAACATTACACATGATAAAAATGTAATCATTCCACTACATTATTAAACCATGGACCAAGCTTCAACAATTATTTAATCTCACATATCATTTATAGTCTCTTCATCATCATTAACATAAATACTGCCCATACGACCATACTGATTTTCTTCATGAGACTTTCCCTTAGGGCATTGGTTTTCATAATGCTCGTATATTCCACATTTAAAACATTTAACCATTGTTGATGTCGTAGCAATACCATTATACTCATCCCTGGTGCTAACTAAACCTTTTCCTTTGCACTTACTGGCTTTGTGTCCTTTTTTCCACACCCAAACTATCTTCCAGTTCCTTTGAAACATTCTCCTTGATGCCTCTTCCCACATTATTTGCATAGGGGAAATTGAACTTTCTTTCCTCAATGATCATCATGAAACTCCTTTATTATCTTATTAGCCGAGTCAGGAAATTTAACAAATTTTACTTTATTGATCATATCATGAGATTGCTGATTCACCAAAATAATGATTTTTGGACTTCCAAATCCCATTTCATTTGGTTTCTCATGAAGAATATCATTACATTGTCAATCATATCCTCCATTATCATGAATCATCTTGTTTCCAGCCATTTTCTAAAACCCAAAAAGAATAGTGTGAGAGGCAAAAATCATAATAAAGGTGGAGTAACATCAACATCTAACATCTTAGGTTTAATTTTAAGATCGTTAGCGCAATTCTAGGACTATAACCTATACTTATACTTAACCTTAGGGACATCCCTAGACATTCCTTAGAAATATCTCTCGGGATATCACTAAAGTTCTCACATCCTAGTTTCCAAAGGTTGAATAAACCTTTCCTCTGATACCAACTGTAGAGACCCGAGGCTTGATGTACATGGAAATTGCATTACTTTTTCGTAATACTTAGTACATTACAAAAACACACACACAAGGACTGTAATAGTTTTGTGTCTTTGGAAACTCGGAATATAATATTCTAATCGTGGTGAAAGATCTTCAACATCTCCAATAGAGATCGTATTTTTTTACCTAAAAGCTTTCGTTATATCCTGGGAAAAAGAAAACATAAAAGGGTGAGCTCAAATGCCCAGTAAGGGTAAAAAAAGAAATATCAATCACATCATATTCATAAGAACATAACTTTTGGAAATCTTAACCTAAAAAATAGATCATAATTTCATAACATGGGATAACTCATAGTAGTGAAATGTAATCCCAATACTCATAACATAAAACATGAAACTTTGTGGCATATAGAAATAATCATATGGAATCATTTCTTATTAGTCAAGACTGATTTCCATGACTATCTTAGTGGACAAAGTCAATTTCTGAACCGAGTTCACTCCTCGTTTCAGTCCTGTTTCACTGAACCGGTATAACCTACCGTTCCAGCCATGTCTATCTCATGAGATATAAAATCTTTACCCAATGCATTGGAGAGAGATATAGGTCCCACCCATCACATAATGATACCATTCTTATGTGTGCCACAAAATCATAAACCATACATCATAGCATAACCCATGTAACAAAAATGGGAATCTTAAACATCGTGACATCATAAAACAATTCATATAAGATAAAGGAACTCATAAAAATAATTCCATCACTACATAATCAAATAAATTCAATAATAGGGATAGAAACAGAACCCTATATTATCTTATATGGAAAATAATTATGATAAAACACTTGAACTCCATTCTTGGGGAAAATATCATTTCTACTTCAAAAACACTTTTCCATCCTTAAAATTTCATACAATTTTAAACTAAAATAAGTTGATTAAAAATATACATGGAAACATGTAAATTAATCTTCTTGGAAATAATGTTTTAAAAATCCATTCACGCCATATAAGTTAAAAAACATTCTTCTCGTACTTTTGTCAGAAATGTCAAAAAGTACCTTATACGAAAAAAACGACAAAAGATTCCTTTCATATCTTTTACTAAAAACTCACCAAAATGTAAAATTGGATTTAAACAATTGTAGTTGGATGGAAATAATATTACATATTAATGAAACATGTATTTGGATGATAAAATACACCCCAGTAAATTTCAAAGTATAAACAATCTCAGATAAAAATGAGATTGTGATATTTCCCTTACCTTAGGTATGATTTGCTTCGTTAGTGTCCGAACCTCCTGTATAATGATTTAAATAATGTCATTTACTTATTCAAGAATCATACTCATTGTTATGATATCATATATGGTTCACTTATGATTTATATTACCTGTTCTTTTGTAAATTCCATGTTAAAGTGCGTTTTGGGTAAAATTGTTTCATTTCTCGTCCGTGTTTTGACTTGTAATTATTCATATGATTACCTAGATCATGATTACTTCATTCCAGAATATAGAACATGATTTATATATAATATATATTCAGAATATACATATATATAATAGATATGTAAATGGAAAGAAATACACCGTTCATGGAGACGGTAGGCCGTACGTACGCATGAACGTGGTTTTCGTTTCCTTATTGAGTTGAATGGAATTAAGTAGATGACATACATATATATGTACACATAAATCCAGTATCATTATTATGTCATATATTTCATGATTACTTATTATATATACTTTATAATCATTCATGACTGGTTAAATTGGAGAATGAATCTCATCCCATCGTGGAGACGGTAGTCCGTACGTACGCACGAGCGATGATATCGTTCTCATGATCATGGGACTATATTGGAGTGTATGTATACCATTTCATAATCAATATAACCTTAAAATAATCATATATAGTTATTATTTACACCGTTATACCCATCCAAGTAAGGTGGTGGTTGAAAATAGATTTCACCACGGTGTGGAGACGGTATTCCGTACGTACGCACGCGCGGTGATTTTGTTTTCCGTAGGATGGAGAGATGGTGAAATAGGGTTGTTTCAGGCTTATAATAACATATCCGTATATTAGTGATACTGATGTTATTAGTTCATAATGAAAAAACCTAAGAAGAAGAAGTGGAATAAGAAATAAAGTTGAAAGGATCGGTAACAGACATTACCTCTTCTTTGAAGCGCCACTTTGAGATATTCTTTTAGGACACTAATATTGGTCTCTGAAGAAGACCAGAACCTCTAGGATGTTGATAAGGAAGTGGAGAAGAGAATTTGGTAGGGGTGGCCGAGCTTGAAGGCTTAAATTGGTGTGAGGAAGAGGGGGAGGAGGTGCCCTTTTATAAGGGAGGAGAGGGGCACCTTTGGAGTAATTAAAAATATTATTTTATTATAAAGTCAAATTGGGTTTTTAATAGCTCCAAATTGATATATTTAGAAGATAAGGTCGTTAGGGGTCAAAATACTCTAATCCAATATAATTTAGACAAGTTTAGGTATCAATTATAACATTATCATATAGATTTAACTTTAAGATAGATAATTTAACTTTTACCGTGTCTTCTTGTTTTTCGTACACTATAAGGTTAATAAACTTACTATATCAAGCCAAAAGAACCCCAAGTTGTTTATTACTAATATATATAACCTTATATAAGTCATTTGGCGGATCTTTATATTTTTAGGAATAAGAAAAAAATTAATAATATAATATTTGTTTTAAAAACTATTTTATGTCAGTTTGGACACTATTTAGTAACTGATTTTTGTGAAAATCATAACAGAGTGATTAGTTCGAAAAAAGTTTATTACATATATACTAACATGTCATATTAACCTATAAAATTAGTTTAATTCATAAAAAGTCTCAATTTACATTTATTTGGGTATTTATAACATCAATTATGTCAATATTGCATTAATAAGATAATTACTACATCATCTTTGTGTCATAAATAAATGAAATTATATAATGTCTAAAAATTACAAATAACATAACATTATGTAGGAAATCTATTTATCTTTCTAATGAGTATTTATAGTCGAATTTATCTTATGTATAACCCTATATTAAAAATGATATACTTATTAAACTTTGATTTTAACTATTTTAATCCTTCTTTAAATAAAATAATAATAAATGTCCTAATCTAATCCAAGTGGGCCTAAATTGTCATATTTTATTCCTAAGGTTGTTTTTGGTCGAATTAAACTTATCCAATAGAATTAGGACATGTGTTAGGGTAATAATAATAACATTTTTACCCTTAATTACTCTATTTACTTTTAACCGTGGCAAAAAAAGTAAAAAGTTACGATTCACCAAAAATTATTTTCATCTCATTGAACCAAATTTTACATACTGACATCAACCGTGTCTCTTGGATTTTTGAAATTCCATTCACAGAAGTGGTAAAATTATGTTTTATGAATAATTCATTTTTTTAACTACCACTTAGTGGTTTCACAATTCATCAAAAAATGAAAGTTTCCAGAAAAATACAAAAAATTAGGCCTAAGCTATATTTGATATTATGTACTCAAAAATGATGTCTCTTTTACCAAATACAAAACATATCAGTTGCATTAATTAATTTAAAAATTAATTCCCGTTGTCAAAACAAATAGCGTGTTCTTAAGAGATAATAACTATCAAAAGATTGACACTTGTTTATGTCTGGTTTAAATGTAGAATTACATCCAATGACCAACATTGTATTAAATTGTAAAAATGTATTCTAAATATACTTTAAAACCACTCAAATTAATAATTTATCACTATTAATTATTTCGATTACAAAATTTGTTTTTAGTTAAAATTTAGTAATTTTCACTATTCATCAGAATATGAAAGTTATCCGAAAAGTACCAAAATTTCACCCTAAGCTAATTTCGATATTACGAATCCAAAAATGAAGTCCATTTTGAGATATAAAATTTATAAAATTTTAAAAGGTGGTTATTACTATTAATAACGGCTAGTTTTAATAATATTTTAATAGCATATCGTTGTTTAGTGAAACTCAGTATTTCATACTACACACGCTATCGAGGAAGGTCGTGATTGCGTGTAATGTAAGGCAAGTCAAGGATGTGTGTTGTGAAAGCTCCTTTTGGTGTAGCGTACAAAACAAGACATTAATGAAATTAAAAGGAATATTTTTCATAAAATCTCAGGGTGTTACAAATTGTGTTATTATTATTGATATGATTGAGGATATGTTTTATCATTTCATGATTATACGAGGTTATATATCTCATGCATCATTTAGGAACCTGTTAGGATTTACATTCCATGTATTATTCCTTTCCATATAGGATGCATTTCTTGATTTCATGACATTATCTTACTTGACTTTTGTGATATAATTTTTATCCTTCAATTGTTATTATATGAAATTGGGAAACATATCTAGTGTATATAGTTATTTTCATTAACTAAATAGTGTTTTCCTATATAGGCTATATAGGACACCATAAGTAATCAATTATGGATGGTTGAGCCAGGGACCATTTTTCACATGGACTGGAACATGTTGAGGTGTATTTATATGGACACCATATTTCAGTTCATGGGGTTTATCGGCCCATAATTATTTGAAATGTTGAAACATTTTCTTCAAATATTTAATGATAAATTTTCAATATGTTTTAATAAAAATGAAATTGATATTTATTTGTAGAGAACATGACATAGACTTGACTTGTGAGTGGGAAATAGGCAGTTTCTAGTGATGTTTACGACTATTTCTTTTTACCTAGTTCTGAATTTATCAGTATGAATTGGGAATAAACATTTTTATAGGACGGTTTTGACATGTTTTTATATTTTTAATTCTAAACATATTAATATCGATTATAACTGGGCTATATCTTAGGAATTGTGGAGACATGCCACCATGATGACCTCCAGTTGTATGCTAGGAGGGTGGTGACAATCATGATCTAGAGGAATCAGTACATAGGATACAAATATGTCCAACTATAGGGATAGATGGGGCCAAGGTGGTTTTACTGGACACAAGTTCTGTGACATAATTCTTCAGGGTTTTTTTTCTATATGAAGACATTTCTGGGAGCATTGTAGCATTCCTCGTCTTTGGAAGTGATGACATGTGACTACCAACAATAGTACCCCCCCATGTTTTCAATGTATGGAGGTCCATAGGATACCAATTTATGGCTTGATAATAAATTTTCAATATTTGACCATCTAAAGACACCTTTTGAGAGGAGAGTGAAGCTAAAAAAATTAATGGTTTTTGGAAAACTAAGGCAATCGATAGATGTTTTGAACTAGCATAATGAGCTACATTGATATGGTTTTGATGGATTTTTAATCCATGTTTTATGATAATTTTTTTATCGAGACTCTAAGTGAGGATAGGGCCACTGAGTTTATTTGTCTAGAGTATGGTGTGATGAAATTTATGAAATATTCAAAACGCTTTATAGAGATTCATGATATTGCAACTATATACCTTGGTGATGAGCTATCTAGAGAGAGACACTTCAATGATGGTTTCTATCATGCTATTTGATCTTTAGTAAAAATGTTTAGGATGGAGAATATTACTAAATTAGTGAATCAAGATATAATTATAGAATGATACCAAAGAAAATATGGGGGTGTCGAGTATTGTAGTTTAGCCTCCCACCTTAGTGGTTCTGTGAATTTTGGAAGGAGGCACTGATTCGATACCGATCATGAGGGGAGTACCAATAAGGATGTTAGTGATAGTATGGATATATTATATAATTTTTGTATAATATGGGTATATATGTGGAATTTGTGTGATTAAGACCTAGTAGAGTTCTATGTTTGTAGAATGATAGGCCACATGCATCATTTTTTCCAGACCATCCATCCAGCTGTCAGTAAAGAGTGTTCAGTTCCGAATTAATTTTTGATAATGGGTTTTAGAGATCCACATTCAATGTGGAACATGTAATTACCGATAATTTAGGATGATGTGGTGGTCATGGTCGAAGAAATAAGGAACCAGTTGTACTTTGATAAAAGCGTGGTCTTACACTGGGTGGTGAGGTTGTTTCATAGGGTTTCAGTTCATTCTAGATATATTCTTTAGAGCATACCCTTGAGGTGTAGATCATAAATTTGTATATAGTGAGAGGTATGATATTAGTATCCTATACTCTTGTGTCTTATCTTTTTTATATATGTTCATTGATTCATTCCAGTTGTAGGTCATGGTAAAAGAAATTTTAATTTTCTAATGTAGCACAAAGGCTAAATGGGGTCATATCACTTCATGTTCTTTCTTAGTTTTTCTCAAATTTAATCTAATTCATCTAAACTACTTAATTTTGCTAATTTTTATTTAATATAGTAATTTAATATAAATTAAATGAAAGAAAACATTAAACTAACTTTACATGAAGAAATATATGTGATAAAATAACATAGGCTTTGTGGTTTTGTTTATGGGTTCAATCATTCTTTTTTTCGTTATTAGAATTAAGTAAAATAATTCAATTATGAGACCTTATTCATAAACTAAAATTATTTTAATTTGAGGTGTGGAATATCTAATGGGTTTAGCAGTTATAATTTCACCACCACCTGTAATCAAGGTTGATGGAATATCTCGACCATGATTGTGCTATCTCCTAGGATCGGGCTCCACCGTATGCCATTTTATACACTGATTGGATCAACTAAACAGTATGAAGATCGTCGATTATAAGGGATAAAAATATTTAATAATGTAATAGAAATTATTTTGAGATCGGGGTTATGGTGGAAGACCTCCACACCCGTTCACTTTCACTCTTTCTCATCAAAAACTTAACTAAACATTATAATTTATGTGCAGAATGAATGGAATTACCACTTATATCCCTCGATGCAATCCTTGAGCTAGCAAATCATTTTTAGAGTAAGATGTCATGGTGGTAATTTTATAAGTAAATAATAATAAAATAAATAATTATAATTAAAATAATGATGATGATAAAACAATAATAAAATGGCACACATGAAATCACAAACTAAAAATAGGAGAAAAGAATAGAACTATGAGAAGAAGATGGAGAAGAATATAGGGTGAATGGGTGGTAAAAGACACAAAAATTAATACCATAAACAAATTAGATTTTATATACATGGAACTAAATTAAACATATATTTAAAATAATACTACATTAAAAATAATAAAAATAAAAATAAATGAAAAAAAGATACAAGTGTTGTAGCTTGCACTCCAGAATCTGTCTTTCAAAAGTGTAATCCTATTTAATCCACCATATCTTGGAATCACCCACTTTTCTATTATTTTATGTTGTATAAAATTAACATACATGTCTTCCCTCTAAATTTTATATTAATTTTACATGGATATATGAATTTATGGAATAAATATTGAGTGTAACTTATTTTGGATGATATTTCTTTAAATATTTCATCAATTTAGTTCAATCAATGGCCACCTTAATGGATACATAAATCCATATAATTTATTTTTAAATTGTTTCCCTTAGCCTTATTTCATATCCAGGTAGAATCACTTAAATATGAGGTGTTTATCCCAAGTGACCAACAGTTAATGATGTGGGGTCCATACTATCTTCCAAAAATGGTTTCCAACTTCAATGATTTTTTTAGTTATCTATATATTTGAATTAACTATTATCCTAGAAAAAAATATTGAAAATAATAAACCATATAAACTTATAAAAAATGAATCAGTCAAATTGAAATAATATTTTAAAAGTTCTTCCCAAAATACCCTTATGATAAAAATCTTTCGAAATTCTTGAATTAACCAATCATTACATTTTTGCTCAAAAAACAATTAATCCAAATTATTGTAAATAAGATAAAATTGATAAATTTTGTGGGTTTAAATAATTTAAATACATATAAAAATGAGTAAAATATTATCCTTATTAATTCTTCCACACTTGAATCATGCTTTTACTCAATCACAAAATCTCAATATGAAATTAAGAGGGAACCAGTGTTACCAATAATCAAATCATAAAGTAATAAAATCATACAATTTTAAATGTAAAATAAAAAAATAAAAAATAAACATAAAATATAAATTTAATTTCTCATTTTTCAAAAAATAATTTATTTTTTTTATTTTACATTTCTCGTTTGAATAATAATGGATCTCCTCCTTTAATTTATTTAAGCTCCTCAATTCATTACTATTATTCATGTCAAGTCATTATTTACCACAAATTTGACTCTCTTCTCTCATTAATCATGATATAATTTAGGTAGATTTATTATCATATCATTAGAACATGCTTCTTATCAATAATGATGTAAATTAACTACTTCCTCCACTTGTTAAAGAAAAAGTGAACATAAAATCATGAGGATTTTCCAATAAAGGATCAAATGACTTTGAGACTTAAGGATGGTTGGATTAGATGATTTATAAATTAATGTGAATGGAGGAGTTTCATCTCTTAGGTACAATTTATAATATAAAAAAGTGTTATGAAATTCTTCCCTTCCATGTATCAACTCCCACTTACCACAAAAATCAAAGAAAAGATCATGATCAGTTTAATCATAATGAATTATTTGTTCACCCTCTAGATATTATTCCTTTTATATTTTTATTTTTATTTTCCATTAACCTTTATTTACAAATGTTATTCTATTAATAAACCTCACATATACCACATAACTACATATGACAATAATAATAGGTCTAGTAATAGTTGTTTTTGAATTTTCCAAATCACAACATATTTTTCAATTTTTTAACCATTTTTTTGTTTTTCTTTTTTTATTCAAGATGGGAAAAACAATAAAGAGTATAATGAATGATTCCAAATCCTTTTATAGTTAAAAAAATAAGCACCCCCACACTTTTTCCTTAAAGTTTAAATAATCCTATTTACTGTGACTCCATTCTCCCCCACACATAAACATTAAAAAATCAATAAAATAACATTATTAGGGTAGTAATTGACTAAAAATGGATTTAAACATGTATCATCCCAACAAAAATAATTCATGGTCTCTATTGGAAAAGAAGGATTTATGTAAAGGTGTCATTTTAAGGATAACTTATTTTCATTAGATTCCTCAATCATTTTCAATGTGTTTTTTTTCATTCATAGCTTTGTCAAGTTCAAATTCAAATTCTAGCATGTGACATGTCTTGTGATCCATCAATAAATATGATCGTGATAAAATAATATGTATTTGGTCTAGAAATCATATAGATAATGAGATTTTGATATTAGACAATCACTCAAGGAATTATTAAAAATAACAAATAAATTCGCCTTTCTTTCTGAAATTAAAGTCATGAACAATGGTTTGAAAATGTTGTTTACATAAATCAATTAGTTCCCCCAAATGATGAATCCTTATCTCAATATACATGATTCATTTTAATCATCCATTTTTTCATTTTACTCATTTAATTTCATTATCATTGAAATATAAAACATGTTATCATAGGATTCCTAAGAAACTCTGGTCTCCTAGATTAGTCATGTAAATCATAATTCATGTGTGGGAATGAAATTTTCAATTTAAAGATCCAAAGTTTTTTCAGGATAAAAATATAAGGATTTTAAAAGATAAACATAAAAATTTAACTCCATTTTAAAATTAAACTTCAGTCCTCTTACTGAAATTTTGGGGATTCATTTTTTTTGTAATGAAATAAAATAAAATTACACAATTAATCACAAGGATAATGTAATTTAATCTCCAAAATAAAAGAGGGAGTGGGTTCCTTGCTGGATTAATCGAAAAACGGATATTGAAATTTAAATTCATTAATATCATGTATAGATAAATCTTGGTACAACCCCCCAAGAGGGCCATGAATTTTTTTTCCTCAAGTGGGAATTACTAGATGTTATCCACAGTCTGATGGTGGTTGAGGCTTCTTGGAATTGAACCAACACATGTGGTTCCTTCTATCTTGCACAACATTGTTATTTTTTTAGAAATCCATATATAGAGTATACTAGATCCTTTCCCTAGAAATGTGGTACATATAATATGGTAGGGGTGGGATGAAGTGTAGAAAAACCTCTTGCTTCATTACTACTTATGAAACATTATATTTTTTTACAACCTATATAGAATATTCAATGTGTTTTTGAATCTCTAAAAATTCCCTTAAAGGTTCATTTTCATTTTCATCATCTTACTCTAGGGCATCGTACATGTTAGTAGAATATGAAAATTAAAATGTATTAGGGGTGATAGTCATATGAATTTCATTAAAATCAGAGGATTTTTAGTTCAAGAATGTATCGTCTCCCTATAATGGTTTATAATGAATCTATACTTATGTTTAAAGCACCTCTTGGAGTTGCGAAAAAGTAGATGGAGGTAGGTATTCTGGATCCAAAATTTTATGGGTCTCCTCATAGAAATTTGTGAAGACTATGGGGGAATCCTCTTTTACATTCTCTATTTGATTAAATTCTATAATGGAATTGGAGATAATGGTTTTCTCCCAACCCATCACTTCCAAAATGTGTTTGTTTATGTCCTCTCTCAACCCAACTATTAATTATTTGAATGCATGCTTCCCATTATTTTATTTGCAAAATTACATAACCTATCTAAAAATAATATAAACCCTAACTACCATGGATAAAGGTGATGAAATAATTTGTTCTTACACCCGTGGGTAACAGTTCCATGAAATAAAATAAATATCATTTGGAAACACCATGGAAAAAGAATTTTTTAAGATTTTGTTAATAATATAAATGATTTTTAATGTGAATAAAAAAAGATGTTGAAATAAGATTTTAGATCCCTATAAATAGTGTTATTTTTGACAAATGGCTATCATAGGTTGTGATAAAAGAAAATTTATTTTCTTAATACTGCACAGAGGCTGACTTGGGTCTTCTTACATGATGAGCTTTGGTATTTGTTCACTCTCATAATATAATTCATCTAAATTACTTACTTTTTGTTTTTTATTTAATATATTAATTAAATATAATTTAGATGGAAGGAAATATTAAATTAACATTAAATAAAAAATGCAATTAGTGAATAAAGAACTTATTCATTGGGTTTGGGTTCATGGGTTCCAAAATTCTTTTTATTGGGGTTTAGGATTAAGTATCATAATTCAATTATGATACATCATTCATGAATTACGGTTATTTTATTTAGTGGTATGAAATATCGAATGAATTTAGAAATCTTGTTTCCACATCATCCTATAATCGTGGTTGATGGCACATCTCGACTAAGAGCAAGACATATCTTAGGACAAGGCTCCACCATATGCCAGTTCATCCACTGAATGGATCAAATCCACCATATAAAGATCTTGTATCTAGTATAATGTAAGGAAAATATCTAATAAAATAATAGAAATTAGTTTGAGATAAGTGTCATTGTTGAAGACCACCACACCCATTCACTATCACTCATTCTCATCATATGTATATTGTTACGTCCCAAATCTGTAAGTCCAAGGAATAAAATCCCTAAGGACTGATCAACATAGAAGTCTTGAAAAATAGATTATATACACAAAAATTTCATTATAATTCAAAACATAAAATTCATCCTAGATAAATCTTTGAAAATTCCATTACTCTGCTAAATTAACTATTCATATCAATCATAAATCATTTCATAGCATCCTGTGTAAATAAAACATAATAAAGGTCTAATATTGGATTCTTCATAAGGGTAAAAAGTACAGTATAATTTTATAAATAAGCATAAACTTTTAAGGCAATGTATAAAAATGAAAAAATATCCCTTTAAACAAATCTTGTGAATAATTTGGAAAGAATAAATTAAATAATTCTATATAAACATTCACATGGATGTTAAACTAGTTGAATAATTACATGTAATATGAATAAAAAATATCATGATGAGATAATAAATAATTCCAAACAACATAACTATATGGTCAAAGCCTCATTCCAAGACCATACACAAGTTGGTAAGACATTAGTAAAAACTCAAATTAGTTTGTCTCATCAAAACTACTGATGCATTGAGGGTATTACATTAACCATTCCACAACCTATAGTACATTCATTAATAAATCCTGAACCCCTCACATATTAATTCTCATTCATTCCACATATGAAAATAGTGAAATATAACCAAAAAAACCTTTCTTTTTAAAACTTTCATATGAAATGTTAACACTTTAACAATAATATTTGAATAGTATTAATGTATTTCATCCATAGTGAAACATATCATAAAATATTTAACATAATATGGAAGATTTTATGATAATAAATGAACCTCAACTATGCATAAAATCTAATATAAAATGTTGACATAGATGAAAATACTCTAATAAAATCATTAAAACTCTGAGAAAAATATGCCTTTTACATTGAATTTATTTGAAAGTAATGAACTTAGAAAATAATTTTTTTACAAATAAAATTTCAATATTCTAGGTAAACATAAAAATTTTAAGGCTCCATGAAGGTAGAAATATCCACTCATTCCATAAATATTAAAAAACATTTTTCCTTAATTTTATTAAAAATGATATAAAGTACATTGTTTGTAAAATAACGATAAGATTCATTTCAAAAAAATTTATAAAAAATCATATATTAGAAAAAATAATTTTAAATATTTTAGATAATATTTCAAAATAAATTTTTATGAAACATTGACATGGATGATAAAATGTGTCCTAGTTGATTCTTAGGTATAAAAAAGCTTAGATAATGGTGATTTGGCTAATTTAATCGTTACACAAAACCATAAAAATTTATGTTTTGTAAACAGTTGAATTAAGTTAAAAATAGTCATAAAATATCTTTTATAATCCTTTTATATCCATATAAATAATTATGTAAAATAATATCGTGAATACTGAAATGGAGAAAGGATTAATTTTAAAAAATTCAAATCTTTCCATAACACTTTAAACATTTAAACCATTAGCCTGATATATTCAAATAAATATTTAAATAATCTTGGAAGAACATAACCAATAGAATAGATGTTTAACTCAATGAATAGGAATAGAGTTCGGATTTCCCTTACCTTTGGTCCGATACTGTCTATATGTGTCCAAAACTCCATTATAATTCTATTAAATACATTATTAACTTATACCAGATTCATAATAATATTTATGAAATTATTTATGATTCGTTTATGGATTTATATTACATGTATATTAATAAATTTCAAGTAAAAAAACATTTTGGGTAATAATTTCTTTGTTTATTGTACGTGTTTTGACTACATATTCATGATATTATTACTTATATCATGAATTAATGAATTCTAACAAAGTAAAAACTGATTTATATATCATATATATTCAGTATATAAATATATATAATAGATAGATAAATGAAATGGAACCCACCGTTCAAAGAGATGGTACATTATACGCAAGCATGAACGACGTTTCTGTTTACTTATCATGTTTAATAAAAGAAAAAAAATAACATATATGTGTATAAAAAATAACATTGTAAGAGTTGGTAAAACAATTACCTCTTCTTTGAGTGTCTCATTTTGATTTGCACAAAAGGAATCCATTGTTTGGATTTTTTTTCCCAAACTATAGACTCAAGTATAAAGTGAATGATGTTAGTATTATAAATGGGAAATGATTGGCTGAAATAAATGGATTTAGTGGTGTGAATAAAAGAGAAGGATATGTTCCCTTTTTTAAGAGAAGGGATGGGCTATTTAGAAAACTCCCAAACTATTATTTTATTATAAAATTATTTTATAATTAAAATATCTATAAAGTTATTTATTTCAAGGATAAAATGATAATATCTTGTAATCATATCAACAAATAAATTTTATACATGTTTAGGTCTCAAAATCAACCATATCTTTTGGATTTAACCCATAGTTAAAGAGTTGAACTCGTACTATGTCTCATTGTCTTTTAACACTATATGGTTTGTATAGTTTCTATAAAATAACAAAAATTTCCTAATAGGATAAATAAAAAAATATTTCACACTATAAATTATATTTAGATGAATATAAATTTTTATAAATTTTATATCATTTAATAAAATAGTATTTATTTTAAAATCTGTTTTTTTAATTTTGACATTATTTAATACATGATTATTCTAAAGTCATAAAAAACATGATTACGAAAAAAACATACATTAAATAATCCCTAAAATGTTAATTTCATCAAAAAAATCTATGTATGACATCATATATATCAAATTATATTAATTTTAATATTATTAATATCATTTAATCGATTATTCCTCTAATAATTCAATTTATGCATCATCTTTGTGTCACCTTTTTATTTAATTATTTATTTCCTAAAAGTGTAAATAAATTACCATTATTCTGATGAAATTATTATATTATTAAAAACTATTTTTATTTTACCATATCACTTATATAATATCTGATTAATAGTAGAATAATTATTAAAATTTGAATATGACATTATAAACTTTTGTTTAAATAAATTACATTAAATGTTCTGATCTAACATAAGTGGCATAAAAATGGGCATATTTTATAACTAAGGTTTATTTGGGTCTTAAAAACATATAAAATTATATTAGTGCAATTGATAGGGTAATTTTATAATTTTATAATATTTTTTTATTTTAATTAGCCATTTTACACATAACGGTGTTAAATAAAATTGAAAATTTTATATTCATCAAAAATTATTTTGAACATATTGGACCAAATTTTTCATAATAATTACAACCATGTATTTCCATTTTTCAAAATTACATTCACAAATGGGGTAAAATTAAATGTAATGTCAATCCCATAAATGTGGCTAGAAGGCGGGTGAAAGAGACGTTAAAAATTTTAAAAAATTATATCTAATAATATTATAAAAATAATTCCAATAACCAACATTGGACTAATATATTTATTATTTATATATTTTTACTTTTAATAAAAATTTATGTAAAATAATTATTTAATTTAATAACCTGGGGTTTAAATAGTAATGTAGTATATTGCACTATTCAACAAGAATTGAAACATTTTAGAAAATTACTAGAATTTCACCGTAATCTAATGTTGATATTCCAAATTTAAAAATGCAATATTACTTGAAAAGTAAAATTTATTAATATTATAATGTGGTTAATACTATTCATAATCCCTTTTTAAAAAGGATAGCTTGATGGGTCCAAGTTAATTCGAACTCAGTGTTTCCTAAAATGCGAGCTACTGAAATTATTTAAAAAGAAACACATTGTGGAATCTTGTGGTGTTAAATTATCCCTCACATAATGAAATTGAGTCCTATAAATTTAAAAGTGATCTCAATAATCAAGAGTTTTTTATTTGAAAATAATATTATTGAAGAACCCACACCATAAATAGGGTTGATAACGCATATTCTTCATAAGTAGGAAAGGTAAATATAAAGATCACCACAAAATTAGGCTTTTAAATAGGATAAAATTATTAGAATGTAGAGATACATATATGGAGGGAAATTTTAAATATTTCTAGGGTGTCATTGAGGTCATCAATCAGAAATGATTAAATGATCAATAAAAATTTATGTGTCTCGAAGCCCCACATATATGATGATTTAGAAAACCATCTGTTCAACAAAAAATTAACATCTATTTTAGAATCATTTCCTAGGGTTGAGAATGTATTCAATATATAGGAATGTAAGAAAATATAATTACTTGATATGTTTCTTTAAACAAAATCTTATCCATTATTGAAATCCAACCTTAGAATAAAGGATTAATTAGACCTCCATTTTAAAATAATGAAAGGGAAGTGTGAAAGTCTATAGAGATAACCAATACTAGGGTTACATATAGGAAATCATGGACATGAAATAAAATGAAACCATTAACTTAATATGAATGGTGATAGAGAAAACTATTGGGTGAAATTTAAGAATCATGGAGCTCTGAATCTATTATGATCCATGGGACCATTTGATTCATCATAAAAAAAGTACTAGGAAAACATTTTTGTTTTTTTGATCTTTTCCCTGTAGTTAAAGAATTAATTCACTTCATAGATTAATAACATAATGAACCATACTTAATTAATTAACAATTATAGTCTCCTCCTTTAATTAATTGCCACCAAGGACTCATTTTTTACTCCAATGAAAGCATTTTTCATGCTTGATGAACTAAATTAAACTTTATGAAAATCACATAATCGATAGGATATTAACTATTTTTTTCTACAATCATTATTCATTAACCAAATCGAAAATGTTACTAATGGATAAGATCATTCCCGTAAATAATCTTCACAATTCTACAGAAAAATACTAAATTTCAACATAGATCATTCTATAGATAACTATACTTCCTAAAAAATAACTTAAAATAATATTTAAATCCAATATTCAGATTTATCTTACCATATTGTATTCCAATAAATAACTCTTAATGTGTTAAACCAAATTAAATTCTCTAAATATAATACTCTATAAGGTTTACTAACCATTTCATAAATAATATGAATCACCATTCTTTTATAATAAAATAATATCTGACTCCAAAATATAATTAATTAATCCCTATATCATTTTCCAATCATGAATTTATCTAAAAAATATACTTGAAATTAAAAATAATATTTATCCATATGAAAAAAATCATGCTAAAAATGACATCATGTAGGCTAGTGGTAGTTATTGAACACTTGTTGCCCTTCAGTTTTCAGTTCACGATCCAAGGGATTTCCAGACGTGATGGGTTGTCACAATGCCCCTAGGATTTAGTTTCTCTAAAATTGTTTTAATATAAATTATAAAATAAAAATTTATGAACATTATTTAAATGAGGATAGTCATTAAATTATCGTCTCACTATTTGTTTCAATACAACATCAATAAATAAATATATCATCCTTTTATTTCTACATATGTCCTTCTTGGACTAGAGGTTCTCTTATAGAATAATGTATTGACTCAGTTAATGCCTAGTTCACCTACATTAATAGTAAATAAATACAAATGGATTCTCATGATTAGTTTTATTTCCATCCATCACACTCTTCATTTTTTATCATCAATTATTTGCTTTATATCCTTCTTTCCGACACATAAAACATTTATTTATTCTATTGAGACACTTTACATGGTATATACTTCCACATTTATTGAATTATGGTAATTGATATTTCATTACTCTATAGTCCCCACCACTATGACTCATAGAATGCTCTTCCTTTAACTTCATTGGTGAATTTGACAGTTAGTTAATGTATTTGTTGTTAGTCATATTTTTGGAAAACTGAATTTGTCATGAACACGATTTATTTCACTCTAATAAATATTCAATTTAGTTTCTCACAGTAACTTCCTGGTCCACCGTTTCCATTATGTTCAATGTTAATATGAATTTTTTGGGATCCAACCATTGACTAAAACAAAAAATTACAGAGTGAGTAAAAATATTCATAAAATCATTTAGAGAATATCATGACACCATATTTTCAATCAATAACACCATAAGTTTCATAGATATTATTAATTCACATATTATATTAAAATCTTTTATATAGGATTATAAGGAAATGTGAATTATCCTAAGAATATCCCCCGAGCATATCAAACCTGGTGCGCAGTAAGTCCCTTTTTCATGTACCAGGTTAACCCGAGTCATGCTCGAAACACATAGTCATAGTTATTACTCCTAGGTAAATATTTTCTATATTCACCTATACATTTAGTATCCAAACAAAGATTTATTTTCATGGAATACCAACATAATATCAACATTACAAAAATTTTAGGATTTTATCGTTTTCATATTCTCAATGTATATCTTAATGTAAGGTTTCTTTGATCACCGTTTTCTAATTGTAGATTCGACGGTTTTTAATAAACATCATTTAATACCAAATGTAAATCCCCAACCACAAAATCCAATATTTGGAAAATTATTTTAATAAAATTACATGATTACACAGAATCAAATATTAAAGGAATGATTAGTTTATAAGTCATTGGAAAATAGATTACATATACAAACCATACAATACAATTCCAAACACAATACAAAACATAGATAATTCCATAATAAATATATTATTCTCTTAGCATAACCCCCTATACCAATCATAAAACACTTCTTCGAATCCTAGGAAAACAAAAAATAAGAAATGGGTAAGCTTGGATGCTTAGTATGGGAAAATAATACAGTAGAAGATTACATAAATAAGTATAAACTTCTAAGGAAAGGTATAAAACTGATTCCCAAGTATTTTTAAAAAAAAATTAATGATAATATAGAAAGAATAAATGCAATAATTCCATATAAACATTCAAATGGATATTATAATATTCAAATAATCACATGTAATATCAATACCTAATCATATAATGAGGTAATGCATAATTTTAGACATTATAACGTTACCATTATAGCCTTATTCCAATATTGTAAATCAGATGGGTAGACATTAATAAAAACCCAAACTAGTCTGTCTCAAGAGAATTTTGGATGCATCAAGTGTCTTTCATTAACCAGTCCCCAAACCGTAGTAAATTCGTTAAGCGGCACCTAACACATCACTTACTTTGTTCAATGCATTCCTTATATGAAATAGTGAAACATAACCAATATATACATTAATATTAATAATAGCAATGGAATGTTAATAATTTAACAATAACATTAAAGGTATCAAATTAGAACATCAATTTTCACACATGTCATAAAAAATCAATTCAATATTGAATATAGTTTTATAAAAAATTATCCTCAATTAAGCATAAGATCTAACAATGGGTGTTGATTTAGATGAAAATGATATAAAAAGTCACTAGAAATATTTGAGAGAAATATCCCTTTTTACGTTGAAATAATTTAAAGGTAATGAAATTATAAATGAAACCCGTTCCATTGAAAAAAAAAATTATTCTTGTAAAGGAAGATTCAAAATTACAAGGTATCATGATGGTAGAAATAGGTGCTCACACCGTATAAGTTAAAAAACATTATTTCCTTAATTTTTTTTGAAAAGGTTATAAAGTAAATCATTCGAAAAATGATGGAAAGATTAATTTAAAAAAATTTATAAAAATGAAAACATGGGTAAATATTACTCAATATAATTATCGTTAATATTTTTAAATACCGTTCGTTTTAACATGGATAAGGATGATATAATATTTTGTAGTAGATACTTCCTTATTAACAAATTTGGATAACAATGAGATTTTGAATTTAACCATTACAAAAAACCATAAAATATTAATTTTTTGAAACATTTGAATGAAAAATAAAATAAAAATAAAAATTCATTTATAATAATTTTATATCTATAAAAATATTAATGTTAAATAATATCAATAATATTGAAATCATGAAAGGTTTAAATCTATAAACATTCAAAGTATACCATAAAACATTGAACATTTAAATCATAAGCCCGATATATTAAAATTAATCATTAAATACAATGATGATAAATATATTCATGATATGAAATTTAAAAGGGGCAGTACACTCAGCACACATAAAAAATTGGTGGTGAACATGGATTATATCTGAAGGTATTTAAAAATGAGATAGAAATTCCATTACAAAGATTGTATCATTAGAGTGAGGATAAATCAATGAAATAATTATGTGTGAAAAATATAAATCCACACAATATAATTGGATGTTCATTATAAAAAAATCATTGTTCATTTAAAAATATTCATGGAAGAACATATCCAATGACATAGATGTTGATCACAATGAATGGAAATTGAGTTAAGATTCCCCTTACCTTAGATCTGATACTCTCCGTATGTGTCTGAAACTTCTGTATAACATTTAAAAATTATTATTATCATCTAATATAAAAATAATAATATTTATAAAATAATATATTATTCATTTATGACATTATGTTACCTATTTTATATTTCCCAGTTAATGTAGCATTTCAGGTAATAATCGCTTTTTTTATCGTACATGTTTTGACTTGTTATTCTTGATCGTATTAATGATATCATGATTTTATTACTTAAAAGATGATAAATTTTTTTATATATCATATATATTCAGTATATAAATATATATTATAGATAGATAAATGAAATGGAACTCGCATTTAAAGGAGATGGTTGGTCGTATGTAAAAATGAATGTTGTTTCTATTTTCTAATCATATTGAATAAAAGTAAGTAAATAAAATATATGTGTCTATATATATATATATGTTTTATTAAAGTATCATTATTATGTCATATGTTTTATAATTTTTTATTATATATATATATATATATAACCATTCTTGAATGGTTGACATAGAAAATGAATCTCATTGCATCGTTCAGACGGTCGGTCATACGTACATACGAGTGAGGATATGATTCTTTAATAGTAAAGGGGGTAAGGAAATGGATGTTATATTAATTATTAATAATAATTATCATGAAATATTTATTATTTATATCCATTATATTCATCATTATACCCATCAAAATAATTTATAGATGATAAACAGTTTACACCATGACGTGGATATGGTAAGTAGTAGTTATGCACACATGACGACATTATTTTTTGTTAGATGGGTAAAAGAGGAATATGGTTTTTCAATTAACATAAAACATGTAATTATATATTATTTTTTAGATTTATTAAATTTTGAACTAAAAAAATTGGAAAATTATGTAGAATAAGTAAATAACATTCAAAGTGTTGGTAAAACAATTACCACATTTTCATGGGTCTTTTTTGATTTGCACAAAAGGACATCTTAGGTAAGATTTATAACCATATAATGGACTCTAGGATGAATTTTGGGAATCGAAAGGGATAAATCTGTAGGTTTTGGCAGATCTAAAGGGATTTAAAGGAGTCAATAAAAAAAGAGATGTTCCCTTTTATAAAAAACGGGAGGGGAACATTAAGACACTAAAAAATTATTAATTTATAATTAATTAATTTTCAATTTAAAATATTTCAAAAGTAAAATATTTATATTATAGTATTTCTATGGGTATAAATAATCTAAATCAATTAATTGTATATATGTTTAGGTCAGAAATATAACCTAATATTTTCTATTTAACCCTCCGTTAATCAGTTTAAAATTTATTTTTTCTTCTTGGCTTTTTATACTATAGGGTTAATATAGTAACTATAAAAAGTAAAAAACCAAAAGGAAAATTGTATAAATATTTATAAATATCCATGTTATTTATTTGAATCATATATTTCTATGAATTGTATATCATTTAATAAAATTTTATCTATTTAAAATTCTCATTTATGTCAATTTTGAAACTATTTAATACATTATTGTTTTTTAGTAATAACAACTTCATTACTTCTAAAAACTACATTAACTCATACCTAACATACAAATGTTCTCCAAAAAATTTATTAATGGTATAAAGTTTTTCAAATTTTATTTATTTAGATATTATAGATATCATTTAATTGATTCTTCCTTTAAAAATTCAATTTTTCTATCATCAATGTGTCACCATTTAATTCAATTTTTATTAAAATAATATTATAAATAAATTATAATTATATATATATATTATCTTTCTAAATTCTATTTATAGTTTATCATATCACTTATATAACTTCATATTAAAAATAATATAGTAATTAAATTTTGAATATGAAATTTCTAACTATTCTTTAAATAAAATATAATAAATGTTCAAATTTTACATAAGTGTCTTAAAAAGGGTTATATTTTCAAAATAATGTTTTTGGGTATAAAAAATTGTATCCAATGAAATTAAGACATGTTTTGGGGTAATTTTATATTATTACATATTTTTTACCATTCATTACCATATTTACCTTTAACTGTGGAAAATAAAATTCCAAAGTTACTAATCTACAAAAATTATTTTGATACTATTAGAAAATATTTTTTATACTAATTACAAACAAATATTCTTGTGTTTCAAAATTGCAATCATAGAAGTAGTAAAATTACATTAAATGTTAATCCTGCAAATATGGCTTGAAAGCTGGTAAAAGAGACATTCCAATGTTCAATACATTTTTAAATCTAATTTTATTATAAAAATGATTCTAATAAAAATTATTGGACTAAAATATGTATTTTTTATATTTTTATACTTTAAAAAAATATAGTAAAATAATTATTCAAATAAAAAGGTTGGTTTTTAAACAACAATGCTGTATTTTTCACTATTCATTAAAAATTGAATCTTTTCATAAAATTACCAAAATTTCAACCTGAGATATTTTTTATATTTATAATTCAAAAATGAAGTCTACTTTAAAAAATAAAATTTATAAATTTCATCATGTGGTCAAAAATATTTATAATCTCTTTTTAAACTGCTAGTTTGATAGGTCATGGTGCACTCGAACTCGGTGTTCCGAGAAACACAAGCTATTAAATTTATTTAAAAAGAAATGTAACATATAACATTAGGGTGTTAAATATATTATCAAAATCAACATGACCATGCAAAAAATCTTGATATCTTTTTTGACACACTGAGAGATTATCAGTTTTAGGTTATTCTTAGGAAGTGAATCTTTTGGATGGATAAAATTGGCTACTTGGGTCATATTATCTCAGAGATAAGAGTATCGGTAGACCAATAGATGGGGATTGTTATAGTTACCTGGGAAAAGTCTAAGGAAGTATTTGATATACATAGTTTCAGGGGGATATATGGATATTACAGGCATTTCATAATGGAATTAGCATGCATTACATAACTTTTAGTGGACTTTAAGAAGAATGGTGTGAGGTGTTATGGAATCATACATGTGAGATAGATTTTTTGAAGAAGAAAAGGTCATTGGATTACACATTGATCTTGATTCAAATATAGCTGGGAAGGAGATACCCTATGTAATAGATACATCTGGTATCAGGTTTGGAGGATTTCTGATGTTGGGAGAGCGATTCATAGTGTATGGGGCTCGACAATTGAGTCCATGTGAGAGGAATTACCCGAAGAACAATATTGACATAGTCAATGTGGTACATTATTTTCATAGTTGGAGACATTATTTACATTTGGAGTTTTTTCCACATGGTCCACAAAATCTTCAAAAATATATTTACAGAGGCTGAACTAAATCAGAGGCAGAGAAGGCGGTTTGAGTACCTATAGTATTTTTATTTTGATGCTTCTTATAATCCTAGAAAGGAAAATTTTGTTTTCAATTCACTATGTAGGAGGTATTAGATACATATAGTTCTATAGGATAGTATCGAGTAGAAGGTTATGGCATTTCTTTCAAATATCCACTTATTGGTGCAGGATGTTCCGGGGAAGGCCTTTCTTTCAATCGTAGTTGTGACCTCAACCCTTCAGGATTTATTTAGGATGAGGCGGTTATCGTATTCTATGTGTCTAGTCCAACGAGTTAGTATGGTAGGTGAGGACCCACCTCCTGGTTTGATTGTAAGGGAAGATAAAATTATATATATTCATGGTCATATATGGATTCTAACAGACATATATGACAAGGTGATGCAAGAGTTACATGAATTATTTTGGGAAGTACATAGCAACATTAACGATATGTATCATGATTTACTTCCCCAGTATTTGTGTATTGGGATAAATTGTGATATATATGGTTTTGTTATTACATGTTCAATTGGTTAGTTGGTGTGTGAGGAACATAAATAATCAAATGGACTTTTAGAGCTATTAAAAATTCTATAGTGGAAATGGAAGGATGTTACAATGTATTTCATTACTAGATTTATGAGGTCACCTCAAGGTTGTGATGTTATATGGTTTCTAGATAACGTTATCACAAATATTTATCAATTTTTTTTATCCTTGAAGACCTTATATATCATCCTAATCCCTTTACACATATTATTACATAATGTTTTAGAATAACTAGTCATGAAAATACAAACCATGTATTGCAATTTATAGTGTATTTGATTGATTGGGTACATGATTAGAAATCATAATACCAAAATAAAACCATCATTTATTTAATCTCCATAAAGAGATCCTAACAACCTTAGAGATAATACATATGCATTGGGTAACCTTTGGAATATATAGACAAAATGAATGAGCTGAAAATCCCATTAAGGTATTAAACATAGAAATAAATCATAGAGCATGGGATAAAAGTCATAACCTGATGACATAAAATGGCATGGACCTTGAATAAACATAGGAAAACATAACATATAGAGAATTGGATCTTATAATAATTGAATCAGAGGAATGAGGAAAAAACATACATCATGACATAACCATGAGTCAAGGATAAATACCAAGACTGTTTCACATGGAAGAGCAATAGTCAAGGCAAACTTCTAAGACCATTTTACATATAGTAGCAAGATTCAAGGATAATTTCAATGACCATTACACATGGTGGACAATGAACCATAATATAATCATGTTTACTCCATATCCCAACCTAAAATCTCACGAGACTAAACAGTACACATTGCATTAGAGCACTATCTGGTCGCACCCATCATAGCATATTAATGAGTATTTGTTGCAAAAAATGAATAATGATATATATTATGTATAAGGTTTAACCATGGAAATAAATGGGTATTTTAATCATGTCATAAGGCATAAAATTTTTGAGTATCATAATGGTGTGTATGAATGAATTTATTTAAGCCATAAATGGAAATTAATAAGAGTAAATAGGCACAGATCATGGAATATGACAAAAAATTGATGTTAAAACATGTAAAAAGTGTGTTTAATAAACATTAGAAATGATCAACTTTATTGTGATTTAAGAAACAATATTGACGAGTCATTAATGTTGAAAAGGGGATAATTTTTTGTACAATACCTAAAATGAAAAAATATAGTTTCTTACTATAACTTTACTAATATTAGAATAATAATGGCTTAATAAAATAAATTAGATAAGGTATATGAAAATGGGATAGAAATTTGGATGCTCCCATTAATTGGGATTGCATATCAGGAGGAATTGAAATGGGAACCTTTTAAAACATGAATTCCCCCATAAAAGAAAGAAAAAATTAGATAGGAAAATATGTGTAGAAAATAAAAAATAATTTATAAGGCTTAATTAAGAAGAATTAACAATTACATTGGGGTAATGAGAGGGAAATCGTAACCTGAAGGAAAAAATATCGTTTTAGAATAAATTCCATACATTATGTCTGAAAGTGTTCTGAACATTTAATTCATTTGAACCATTAAATCTTAATTGGGTGACATGGGGGACACATAGAAAAAATAGATACACTAAAATAATATTAAGGAAATAAACATATAAATAAATAATATCACATGGCATAGAAGGAATAACATGATGATATAAAGAGGAACAAAACATGAATAAACATATGGAATCGTAACATATAGAACATGGGATCATGTAATCATGGAATCATAGGAATGTGGAAAAAATATTAAACATGAATTAATCATTAGTGAATGATAAATTCCATGACCATTGAACATGGAGGACCATGAATCAATTAAAACTTCCAAGACCATTGCACATTGAGAATCATGAGTGAAGAATAACTTCCATGTTATTTTCACATGGAAGACAATGTCCCATAATAGAATCAAGTTTACCCTCTATCCCAACATCACATATCATGAGACTAAAAATTTCCCAATGCATTGGATCTTAATCATGGAACTCTCATCATAACATGTTCATTCATATGTGTTCCAAATGATTAATCAATCATAAATAATACTCATATGCGTTAACCATGTAGAGAAATGGGTAATGTAATCTTTTCATAAGGCATAAAAATCGTTGTATGAAAATTTGGTCAATGATATAATTGGTTAAAATAATACATGGGAATTAATAAGTGTATATTGGAATAGATAATGACATATTATGTCAAAATTATGTGAAAAACATAAAAAGTATGTTTAATAAACATTATAAATGAACCACATTAATTAAGTCTGAGGAAAAATATTAAATAATCTTAAAAGATGAAAAATGAATAATTTTTTATGTGTTATAAATAATTAATCAAACATAATAAATACACATAAGGAATTCCCATGTAATGAAATGGGTATCATAATCATTTCATAAGGCAAAAAAATTGGTGTATAAAATTGTTGTCCACAAAATAATGGATAAAAATGAAACATGGGTATTAATAAGTTTAAATTGGAATATATCATGACATATGATGTCAAAATTATGTAAAATCACATGTAAAGTATGTTTAATGAATATTAGTAATGAGAAACATTAATGTGGTTTAAGGAAAAATATTAAAAAATATATGAAAATGAAAAATGAATAATTGTTTGTATAAATCCATAAATTAAAAGATATGGTTTTTCATGATAAAATTATTTATTTTAGAAAAATAATTTGGGATAAAAATATTTTATGGATGGTACTTGAATGTGGATAATAAATTGGGATGTTCTGTTTATTTGGGGTTTCTTATTGAGAGGAATTTAAAAAGGGGACCATAGATAACATGTATTTACACATAAAAGAAAGAATAATTGAGCTAGGTATAGATGGCTAGAATATATAAACATAATTTAGGAAAAATAAAAAGTAATAATTAATAATTAAATTGGGTAATGATAGAGTATGTGTAATCTGATGGAAAATGGGGGTTCTGAACGAATCCTTTACCATATGTCTGAAAGTGATCTTAATTTGTACCTAATATCCAAGATAATAAAATTAAATCTATTAATTAATTAACAATGAACCTATAATAAATGTATTTTACTTAATATAATTTTATTATGTTCATTAATGGCATTTTATGACGACTTTTAAAATTCATTTTCATCATTCAAGAGTGTTTTTTCTTTGTTTTTTATGATTGGTTCACTTATATTTATTAATTAATAATCATGTACAATTAGAATTATTATACAGAGTTTAAATAAAATGTTGTTAATGAAAATTAAAATTAATATATATTTTTATATATCATTTTTGTTTCCAGATGTGAGTAAGATTCATTTGGTAAAACTTTAATGATAACCATTTAGTTTTTTTTTGAATTTTTGATCCCCATGAATTAGTTTTTTTAAATAATATTATGTATATGTACTTAGTACAAAAAACTAAACATTTTTTAATGTAAATTTTATATTATCTATTTAAAATTATAAATATTTTATTAAAATCATTGAAGATGATATTAGAAAATTAAAAAACAGTATCCATGATGGTGGTGAATCAACGCCTCACATATGATGTTTTTATTTTTATAACAAAAGGAGAATAGATAATAATTGATGGTGGACATACCATTAACATAATAAAATTGTATTACATATAATATATTGGAGTTATTGTGTAACATTTTATAGGATATGTGCAATAAGGATAAAAAATAAAATGAATTGAAAGAGTGAGAGGGAATGTTTCACCTCTTGAGTGTCGTCTCCTTGAGAACCTCCTTAATGGACATGGAAATGGTCATTCAGTGACACTAGATAGACCAGAACATGGGGAATAGGTCTGGGATAGTAAATTGAGAAAATATACGCAATATTCAAGTAATAGATAGTGTTAGGTGAAGAGTTTGTGAGTGGTTTTATTTATAGAGGAGTATATGGGGTTTTTTTATTTTTTTTATTCACTTATTTTTTATTTCAGATCAGTACAAGAAAAAGTATTGATTTTTATAACAATAGACTATAAATAAAGAATGTGAGTTCTAGGTAGTGTTCCCTTAAATCAATTATGAATCAACCATGACTCAAAATTTCTTGTATTTATCTAAAATGTTAAATACCGTAAATTATCTTATTCCACTATTCACCATCAATTAAAAAACATTAAAAATTTCAAAAAATTACCCCAACCATTTTTCAATTTGTATAATTCAAAAAATAAATCACTTTTATAAAAATAATTTTTTGAATATGAGTTATTTAATATTTCAATAAAATCATCATTTACTCAAAAATACTGATTTTAATATTATAAACAAATTGATGACACTTTTAAAAATTAATTAAGGTCTCCTTAAATTATCGTTTAATTTAAGGAAAAAAATTAATTTATGACTACGTTTTTGGAAGATAATTTTTCTTTTCAATCCTTACATTAATTCTAAAATTGTATATAATATTTTTTTCACAAAAAAACCAACACAAAATTTATCCATTTTAAAAACATGGTTTATATAATCCAAGATATAAATATATCACATTTTCATTTATGAGGGACCTTAATTTTATTTATACTTTCATTGGTGAGCTTACTATTCTAATTGTCATATTATTATTCCTGATAGTTATATTACTATTCTGATGGTCACGTTACAATTCTGTTGGTAAAAGTTCTTTAATTTATAGAAATATCTCTTATTTTGTTTCTTTGTAAAATATATGTCTTTTATTATGTTCTTGATGTAATTTTAGGTAATTTACACTATGTGAAATAATTTCAACATGGGAATTTTTATTAATAAAATTTGGTGTCGTTACACATCCTCAATAGAGTGGATTTGGATGTTGTATATATGTGAGATAGAATGAATTCATTGGGTTCCTCCAACCATGATATCAGATTGGTATGTCTGATTTACATATCATTTCTATAATATTTTATATAGGACTATGAGAACATAGTTTCTTTTGAGCATAGTATACTACCCTCGGACTAATGGTCATTCAGAGAAAACTATACAGGTTCTTAAGAACATAATGAGAGCATGCGTCCCAGAATTTTAGGGTTATTGAGGGAGGCATATACCCCTTATGGAATTCACATTAAAAATAGATATTAGTAGATGATACAAATGTGACATTTTGACGATTTGTATAGTATTCCATCTTAAACTACCCTATTTTAGTTAGATTAAGGTGAGGCCGCCTTCCTTGGACTATGTCTCATACAAGAGAATTCTAAGAAGGTATAGTTGATTCAGAAATGGATGGATACCACAAATTTGAGACATAAATAATATATTGATATTTTTCGATAATTAAAATAGTTTTAGGTTAGGTATTATGTATTTTTACATATCTCATCGATGTTAGGACGCATATAGATTATGGGATATGGTATGATTTCACCTAAATATATAGGTCTAATCATGATATTGTAGGTAGTCAGGCTGGTAGCCTATCGGTAGTAAAGACCTTAGAGGTACAGTACCACGAACCACATCTTCTAGATATCACTTTGATGACATTATAACTCAAAAAAACTGACATTCAAAATCTAGATAAGGTGGAGTTATTGGTAGATGTGACTTTTGATGATTATCTTATACACGTTGTTGAATGGATCACAACAGATATTTGATGCCAATCAGTTCTTCAACTATTAGAGCTATGATAGCACATCAATTTATATTATGAGATTTTGGAATGTCAAGATGATATAAATTCTTAAGTGTCAGAGTTATTCTCATGAAAATCATTAACACCCATGGAAGGGTAATTTCGGGTTTAATTGCACTAAAGGGGAGAGATTTTATGATCATGGGATTTCCTATGACGTATGGATCTTTCATTAGTTTATATGATTGATTATGATCTAATGGGAGTTCCTAATGATACCATCAATGAATTAGGGGTGTATCATGGTTTTATATGGCTTGTACATAGCCCAGATCCGGGTTTTTTTTTTGTGTGAAAATATAGACTGTCTACAATGGTAGGAGGAATCGTGCGGGATACGCTGCGTGGTTGCCCCTAAATATGGGGGGGTGACAGTGTGGTTAAAGAGGTCACATGTTTTTAGGAAACTCTTCCACCTTTGTTTCATGCTTGTGTAAAGGGATATTTAATTTTTAATAGATTACGATACATGTTTTTTGCAAAGTTTTCCAAACCATAAGCATAAAACTATGCGAGGAACCCCTCCACACAGTGAAGGGTACATAGTTGGCACATAGTTTAGAGAATTGTGCTTCCAAACCATGCATCCTGTTGTTTCCTTATGTAAATAAAATTTATACCTAAAAATATATTAAATCTAAATCTCAATTATTTATCCATTGTAGAATATCCTTGGGTATTTGGGATATCCTTGTAAATATAATCCATATGAATTGTCATTATTTCTCTATCCGAACATCGAATTTAACATATTTAGTCTTGTTATATTCTTCTTGATAAATTCTTGGATAATATTTTCTGGTTATTTGTTTTCCTTTATATATTTGAAGTTATTTAGTTGAAATCTAATATGTCCTTTTCTTGTGATTTTCATCCATTTTTTTATTCTTTTAATCCGGACCTAATCAGATCATGATATTGGATGAATTATCTACTACAAACCTATTGTGGGACGTCCATATGTTTTCTTTTATTGGTTGGTGTCTTATAAGTATTGTTGATGCTGTTATGTAAACAATAATTTTTAGATGTTCCCCTTTAATTATTTGAATGGTTGAATTTGATGTATTAGAACTCATTATATATTCCCACAAGTTTCTTGGAGATTGTTACAGGTTGTCTTTCCATCCCAGGCAACACTTAGAGTGTGACTTTGTAAATACCTTTGTGGTATGCCACCAATGGGGTGCATGTGGGATTTCCTATTAATAAGAATCTCAGTTTTACTGCATATTTATTGAATTAAGATGTCAAGAGAATGTTATGTCTCATTTTCTATGTTTTGACATAATGTGAATTGTTTAATTGATTAATATTATTTTATAGAAAATGTGTAAATGAGTTGGATGAACTCATGGAAAGTGATTAAATATGAAATGATTAATCAATGAGTGGAGAAGATTATGGTGGAACATGAATTGTTTGGTATACCTAGCATATTGATTCTATTATATTACATTGATATTTTTCCTCACGTTTTTATAAATGGTTGTGTACCCCTCGGACATATTCATCCTTGGTTATTCATTCCATAGGATTCCTTATCCCTCGTTACCCATTGGATATAGATTTTTTAGACTCAAATTTGACATCATCTGTTTATATTATCTAAGGAATCCATCCATGTCATCACCATGTTCCCATCGAGATGCTCCTTGGACCCAATGTGGATGTCTTGGTCTTATGTACCTTGGATCTGACCATTCATGTTCTGACACTTTTGATTACATGGAACAAACATTGTGGATGAATTAGATTATACGATGTGGCAATGGCAAATTTTACACATTTTATTATATTACATATCCATGGTGACGATTCTCTACTCAGTTATACAGTGAGGTCATGGTAGATGTTATTACTAGATTACAAAACACATCCTTTTCCGATATTTCTATTATTCTTTATAGATTTCCTTGGTAATGGTATTTGAAACCAGTTTAAAGACCAGGTAGAATCAGATGTTGTTTAAATTTTACAGTATCCCTTGTATATGGTTTCTTGTTTACATTTTGCATGGATCCTTGTTTGGATAGATATTTTTCTCATATTACTTGAACACTAAAATTTCATTACTTTTGTACATGTGATACATTGAAAGCTACTTTTTTTACTTCTCATAGATTAGATTTATTATAGATGAAATTGGTGGTGGAATAAAAATTGTTATGTCACACCATGTTCAGGCCACCATTGGGTACCTGGACAAACTTCATGGATGCGGATAGGGACTAGAGATAACATCCAATACATGACGTCAGACTTTTCACTACTTTGGTATAGAGTAGAACATGACTGATCAACACTCACAATTCTAGTTGGGATAATCGTTGTTGGTATTTTTCATATTTTGATTCATGTATTATACTATTTGTTTATATACCTATTTTTTTATTTAATAGATACATTACATGAACCAACATTTTGAAAATGATATTACCTTTTGAATCATTTATTTACTAGGGTCTTTGGTGTTTATCTTCTGTCTGGATGGTTTACTACATCGTTTGGGGAAAATTTTGAATACTTCTGATGGGTTATAATCTAATATGAGGGTATAGTCACCCAATAGACACACCCTAGGCCCTTGATTCTTTCCACCACCCTCTGGCTTATGGAATGCATTATTTAATCCAAGTAACAAACCAGCATGGGGAAACATTTAGTGGCATCCAGTTCCAGTTGTTACATAGTAGTGGGTACCTTTATATAGTGGCATAACATGATTGGATAATGGTCATATAAACAATGAAATAAAACCATTAGGATCACTAAAGGGGTTTAAAATTACCATTTCCCCTTCCTTATTTATTTTTTCCTCCTTTTTTCTTCTCACTCAGTTCCCACACACAACAGCTGCCTAAGAGCTCATCCTTCCTCCCACTAAGGCATTGGTAGATCAATTTCATACTAAATTGGAATTTAATTCCATCGTCCTCATTATACCCCCCCCCCCTCAACATGGAAATATATTATTTTCCTTCAATTTTTTATCATTCGGAATTTGATGTTATTTCTATATGAGATCGTATACTCTATTTTTAGGATGTTTGTTTGATTCTCTAACTTCTCGTTTTTTAGATTAAATTAATGGTTGATATTGTTTGAGTGAATTATCCTAAGTATTAGGTAGGCGGTCTATATGATTTCCCTTTAATTTTCCATCATTTACAAAATGCACCATTGTTCTACGTGTTGGAATTTCTATGTATTTCCTATAAAACATGGAACTAACTATGTAAATGTTAATCCCTTAAATTACATTATCCTCATTCACCTAATTGAACCATTAAAACTTTTCTACCTCAACTTGAACCACTATTTTGGGTTTTTTTATTATATTCTACAACAATTATTCCATGGCTTTATAAATGTACCATCCAAAAGGAGTGTTGTATTTGTCTATTTCTATTAATGAATCGAGAAAGGGTTTTGGATGTATTGAATGGGAATTGCTATTTTCTAGTATTTATATTTTAAAATTTTAAAACTAATGAGATTATTTAATGAAATTCTAAATGGTTAAATCCCTTACATTTCTCTTATCAAAACTTTTGACTGTGTTGTCCAAGTGAATGAATTTGATTAATTTTCTAAAGGCATGCATACTATATTGTACATTTTTATTAAATATAATTGATTTGAAAAAGTGAACAATAATGATGAATAATATCTATTTTGGAATGTATTATTCGCATGCTAAATGATATAAATTTTACATGTATAGTTCCAATTGAATATGGACATTTCACCTAGTCCCTTATTAAAATTTAATTAATTATAGGGATATAAATTTAAAATAAAATTGATGAGATGGATTTAATTAATTGGGAATGGAAATTATATTCATATTTGTATTTGAAATATACTCATTTATTTCATGCATGCTACCAGGGTGCCTTTTTATAGTATAACGTTTTCACGATCTAATTGGGAAAATGAGATTAAATTATTCTACATTTTTACTGAGATACAATGGATATGGATGTTGTACATGATACTTGACACCCACTTAGTCGATGTTATTTAACATTTCATTTTACATAATTTTGGGTTGTTGGACATAGTGATTCATAACCCATGATTTCGATGATGTACATGATGTTTCACATCATCAATTGGGATTATTGGGCATGGTGCTATGTATCTCCTATTCATATTCCTAGGATGATGCCTCTATTTAAACTTGGATAATATCATTTTATTACAATCATATGATGATTACAAGTCCTTTAACATAAGTTCCTCACTAGTGAATGTATATATTGTCATGAGTATGTAACATTTCTGAATATACATACATATATATATATATATATATATATATATATATATTGGGACATGATCAGAGCTGTTTCGGCTTAGGTCTCAGCATGTATGATTAGCCTGAAGTCCCTTCAGGAACCTGAGACCAACATGATTTCAATTACGTATCCACTTTCATATCACATCTCTTCACACTCCTTATTTATCATTAATAAAAAAAGATTTCATTAGAAACCATTGGTGGTGGATTAATTGGTTTATCTCATACCCTATTTAGAATACAATTTAGTACCCATAAAAATATTTTAACTATAATCTTGGATCATGACCATGCTTCTTGGATATTGTGTCTTTTGGGATAAGAAAAAGAGTGGGTTTGATTATAGAGCATGTAATTAAGATTCCCTCTAAGGTTGGATTATTTTATTAATTTAATCATTTTACTAAGCCAAGACCTATTTATTGTGTTATCTACTTCAGGTGTACTAATTGTACATGGATACATGTTCATGTATGATATGGTTGGATATGTATTTGGTAATGTCCATGTTACCTTCTATTATTATTCTTCTTGTTGTTTTTAGACTATACTTATATTCTAATGTTTTTTATTTGTAAATACAGTTGTTACTCTCTTATATTGATGGTATAGTCTCCTAAATGTACTATATTTAGACCACCACTACTTTTCAACAGTCTCTAGCATAGAAGAAGACACACTTGGGGCCTTGTGAAAATCAGATTTACTACATTTATCGAGTGAGTTTGGTCCAGACAACACAAATGTATTGTAACTAAGACCATAAATTTATATTACACAGTACATATTTCATGAGATATACATTCGTGGTAGTGGTAATTAATTGAATAATTTTATTAACTATATGATAAATAATGAATATTTATGTAAGAAAAATAAATATTTTACCTGGAAAATAATTTTTTTATTGTCTTGCTGGATTTTGGAATAAGAGTTATATTATTAAAAATAATTTAATACATGATATATGATATAAAGAATCATAAAATTGATGAGCTAATATTAGTACAATTCTTATATAATATTTATGAGTATCTTAGTCATTATACTATAATAAATTCCCATGATGATGTGGTGGATAACCCATATATTGTTTATAAGAATTATAGTTGAATATATGTAGTGGTTTATGATGTGATGATTAACTATTAATATATGCTTATTTTAACTTTTTTTTCATTGTGTTAACAATTGATGATTTTTTAGAATATATTTGAATAATAATATGTGTAGTAAGATTAAATTTTATGTAGAATATGTTATTGGTGGTCTATGTTGAATATTTATTTACCTATATAAGAGTGTAGGATAAAAATTATGCATTTTCTTATTGTGTAAATTCCACATGAGGATGATGTTTCCTATTAATTTTGATTTGAGGTGTTATTACTAATAATGTTCAAGGTTACAAATTATATATTAAATCAATAGGGGTATTTATAGGACCCCATTAAAGGTATTTAATTTCAACATCTATTGTATAATTTTTTTTGGATGTCTATGGAGACATTGGTTATCTTATAATGTTTTTAGGTTCTATATGGGTAGGTGTGTGGTTGGGGGCCATTAATTTCTACAAGGTCACGTGTAATGTTGTTCATGGGGATCAATTACTAAATTAATTGAAAAATTACCATTTTATTAGATAATTCATGTCTACCATTCATGTTGAATGCATATTCTATTATGAAATATAGAGTGGGTACCATGGTTGATCAGACCATGGTGTCTTTCAATGAATTCATATTAGAGGACATGAAATCCATTTTATAATTTTTTTATATGATTCTCATCCCATTATTCCTTTATCACAAAGAGATATCAAACTACAATGACCATTTTGGTTCCATTTATTTAATTTATTCAATTAAAGACATATCATATATTATTGGTGTTCTAGAATTATATGAGTCTTTAGGGACATATTCTTTACATCTAGATTGTTTTAGATTTATATGGTATCTTTAATTGATTTTATTGGAGATATTTAGGTTTTACTGAGGAAATTATTTTGGGATTATAGTTTTAGGTTCATGATAATATAATAGAGAATATGGATATCTAGTGTTTGGAGAATATTACTCTCCATCATTGGGTTGTGGCATTTGGAACCTCCTACCATAAATAATATTGTATGTGTTTTAACCATGAATGTTAATTTTTTAACAAAAAAAATTTAATTATTAATAATATATTAATTTTTTACGTTGAATGATTTTAGTGAAATAAATTTTAGTATTTTTTTAAAGGTGTAAAAAATAGTTTTATGGGAACCACTGTAATTTTTTGAAAATTATGGGAGACATAAAAAGAGATTTAAAATTATTATGTTGTTGAATAATTCATTTTTTTATTTTTTATCGATATCTCTATAAAACATATTTTATGTATTGGGTATGAGAGTTGGTTTGGACGTGATTAAAATTCCAACATCTGTGTTTGTTTTATTTCAATCATGATAGGGATGTTGAAATTCATAATTTAGTATAGGTGCCTCAATTTTTTTTTCAAAATTATGGCATAGTACGAGTGGTTGATCCAATCATGATTTTTTAGTCACCAATGTGTTTTTTATTGATGAATTTTGTTTCCCCTAAGGTGTTGGTTGAGAAAATGGTTGTGTGAGTGATTGGTATTGGGAATGAAGGAATCATGGGTATGTTTGATATCATTCTTCATAAATATTATATTTTACTAAAATATTCTATTATATTATGTTATTTATAATTATCATTTGATATGGTATTTTTTATAAATAACTGTAATCATATATTTTTCAAAATAATAGGGTGAGGGTGAAGTCCTGGAGATATCATACCAAGTCTTGTACATACCCTGTAATCTCTCACTTTGGTGGATTGGTAGATTTTATGTGGAGTGATGTTGTTATGTGAGATATAGAAAAAATTACATATGGTGTCCATATACATGGAAGTGGAAGTATAGATGAGGAGTTATTAATAGTTCGATGAAACATAGAGTTTGTTCTTCGGAATAAAGGAGTCATGGGTGGCATCATTTTATAGTATTTTATTGAGAATTATTTTATGAAATTCATTTCATTTAATTATACATATTATACTTGTTTGATTTGATTTAATTTTGTTTTATATCAAATAATTATGTACTTTTCTTATATCATGGATCATATTATATTCCTTCTACTACATCATTGTTTTATTTTATTAAATACATATTATATTTGACAAAAAAGTAACCTTACCATGATATTTATAGAATTATGTCATAAATAATGGGAATTATTGAATGAATACTATCCTTTAAAAGTATTCTCTAATATTTCAGCACTTTTTTAGTGTTTTAGAAAACAGTGGAATAGATTAATAGCTTAATATCAATTTGACATGGCACATCATAGGTTGAGGTGTGATGACTCAAATGGGATCATAAAATTTCTATTTGTTTGATAGGTTACATATTATTCATTTCCATGTAATTTGTTCTATGATAAGGGAAGTGTAACTTATTATTAATCAGAATAAAGTTGATATTCACCTAATGGTTTTGTTATATATAACTCAATTAATTATCTCTTAAAATGTGTATGTCTCCAATTAAAATTTTATTAATTTATTTTGTATTTCTGAGTGTAAATAAAAGTATGTAAGGTTGTGGTTTGTGGAATAATATATAAAAAATATTGATATTTTTTTAGATTTTATTTGTGTTATCCATTAACTTTTTTTTTATTTAATAATTATTCAAAAATAGGGATCACATGTGTTAAAATTATGATATAAAAATGATAAAAAAATATCAGTAAAATGGTATTTTAGTAGTAGTTTAGATATAATGTTATTTGGGTGTAAATGATATTTAGATATGAAGATTAGTAAAATTATATAGTTTGGCATTTATATATTATAAAATAACAATACATATGGCCATTGATCATATATTTTTATATCTAAAGATGTATTTAATGAATACATGGAAATTCTTTAATATTTATAATAAGGATAGATACCTCTCTTGGTTTGATTTTAATTTGACTTAACTATTCCATTGAATTATTTTTTCACCATTCTTTATCATTATTTTCCTTTATTATTTATAAATTTATGGGTTAATGTTATATGGAGGGTAAATCATCCCCCATAATTATTTATATATTATGGTACTAATCCTCAACCACTTATTAGTGGGTGATACAACATAAATATTCTTGTGTTTTAATTGAATTATGTGATAATGATTAGTATGGAATATTATAATGAGTTTTTATAATTTTTTCTTTTATCCTTTTGTTTTTTAGTAAAATTAACTTTCTTAACAGCTATTTATTTGTAAGGTTAAAATCATTTTATTTATCATGTTATTAGGTAATAGAATTTAATTTTGACATATGGTCAAATTATATTTCTTGGTATCCTCTTTAAAACAACATAAAGAAAATCATAATTAGAATTATATGGGATGTTTCCTAATACATATTCTATCCATAAGCTAGGGTCTCACCTCCATTTTGGAAATAAAAAATAAAACCATAATCAGTGAGTTCCACTTTGTTATTGGAGTGTATCTTCTCATAGTATTTTTAAAAAAATGATAGCACTAAAAATATGTATGGATCATTCTCATTGGGTGATAAAGTTGATTAGTCCATATAAATAGAATATATTTTTTTATTTCTTGTGATTTTAGGTATTATTAGGAATCAATTGAGATTAAGGTCTTTGAAAAATTGTTTTTGTGATTATTTAATGATTGATCTATGGAAATCATTTTATTTATCTGATTATGGTTCACAAGTAAATGTATTTAAAATTTTATTATTTTAATTATGCTTCATTTATTTATATAATTTTAATATATGCAATATAATATTTTGTGAATTATAGATTTTATTTGTGATAATTGATTTTCTATTCTATGACATTACATATTAAATTGGATATTGATTTACGATTTTTAAAATTAATCAAAAGAACTATATTGGGGAAATTTCATTAACAATTCATGTGATGACTATATTGGATTAATGATGTGAACATGAGTGTTCAATGATCATAAATTTTTTTCAAATCATATGGTTATATATACTTTTTTCATTAATTGATTTATATGATATGGAATTCTAAAAGTTCCTATTAGAATTTATTATTGAATTTTCCATCAGCCCTGAGAGAGAGAGAGTATGATAATTAATTCCCATAAGTGAATTAATAATATTTATAGGAAAATTCGATATATAAATATTATATTTATTAAGAGAAAAATATGTACTCACTAAAAAAATATTTCTATAGTTTAGTATAATAGAATTCTGTATGACTTAGACAATGATGTCAATATATAGATGAATGAATTGATGCATTAATCTCTATAATTTTATTGAATAATTTGTTATGCTTAAATTGGGTCATTGAAAAAAAAACTAGATAAATTTCATCTAAACATACAATATTTTAATGGTAAATATATTTTATATATTATACAATTATATATTTATTTTTTTAATTATTTAAACTGTTAGGTAGTTTGAAAATGCAGGAAAACTCTTTTTTATGTCCTCTAAAATGTGGAAGGAAAATAGAGTTTTAAATTTTTTGTAAATAGTCATATATAATTTTCATGAGAATTATTGCACTTTCTATATCTTATAGCTTTTGATAATCCATATTAAACACTTTATAAATATTAACTTACATAGAATTGTACTTATTACCTCAGGAATATAAAACTCTGTAGTTAATATGAACTCTTACCCATGGAGTTCCTCAAGGCTATAAATATATAGTATGAGGCCATGAATGTTTTTATAAAACATTAAATTATTATAAAATCATATTTTTATAATGATTGGTTCCTAAATGAAGAATTTTTTAGGGCATTAATGATTTAATTTAGTGGATTTCATTGAACAGATCATCAATTTAAAAATTGATAGGGAATTTGAGAAGATTAATCGTGTTATATAAATTTTAGACAATACCTGAGATATCAAAATTCATTAACTCCTTATTCATTAATTTTGATCATGACATTTTTTTTATTAACATTGTTTTTTTGGAAATAATGTTTTTAAATGTTCGTTTTAGATAAACCGCTTAGTGGAAATATCCTGGGAATGATAAGATTAATGGGAAGTGTTTGTATGTAGTATAATATTTGTCACCAAATGTGAGTCAGTTATAAATAATGATTTTAGTGAGAGATTTCAGATAACCTATGAAATTACACTATTTTAAATTCTAGGATTAACATGTGTGTGTCATAGAGAGTATTGGTTGCAATGAATGGAGATGGAATGTAAACCCATGCTCTATCATGAAAAATAGAGTACATATGATTTGAAAATTTGAACAACTAATGAAATGGTTTATACATGATAAATTTGGCTATAAATATATTAAATAGTTTCAGTTGTTATCCATTTTTCCTTCGTGTATCTATATTTTCATGAGAAAGAAAGCATTGATTGATTTTCATAATACTTGTAGTTTTAGAGGTTTGCAGAAATAATTTTTTTATTAATTATTGAAAACATTGATATTTTATAAGAGGATGTTTATTAGTAAGAATCATAGTATATAAATATATTTTTTAAGGATGATATTGTAAATATCACAAACCCAGTAGCCCAAATTCAGTGGTAATTTTATTATATTGGTGCTAGATACAAGTGATATCATCACAAAGGATCAAATATATAGTAGTATAGAAATAATATATAAATGATTTAATATCAACTTATAATTGAAATAATAAAAATAAAGATTGTATTTTAATTGCGATAACAATTATTATTTTTGGATAACTCTGTTTATCGATCATAATACACTTCTTGGTATCATGGAAAAAGGAATCATAATAAACAGATGATCTCTAATAATCTCTTACGGTATGTATCTAATAGAATTTACCATGAATGAAAATTTTATAATTAATATGTAATTGTAAGTAACTAGAAACAATTTTCATTTAATCAATAAATTGATGACATATAATAGTATAGAAGGAATAAACGGTGATCAAATAATTCCATATAAATAATCACATAATAATAAAACATATTAATGGCTATTATAACTATGAAAATTATAATATGGTAATAAATAACTGATCACAAAATAAGATAACGAGTAATTACATGAATTATAAATATAAAATTTAGGACTCATTAAAATATATCTTAAATATATCATTAAAGCATTAGCCAAATACCGAAGATAGATTGTCTCCTGAGACAAACTATTGCATTGAGAAACCATATAAAGACTCACTCATCAATTACTAAGTCCAATTAATTCCTCTCATGAAATATTAAAAATATAATAAACATAAAAAATTTATTTAAAAACTATCATACAAATGATAATAATTTCCACAATAAGCAAACATAATCAAGATAAACATTTTTATTGAGAATTTAGCATAAAATGTTAATATGTTCCCTAGTAAATTAGTATCATAAATATCTAAAGAAATAATAAATATGGTATCATTACAATATATCCTCATTGTACTATAATCAATGTAATTCCATGACCCCAATTACCCAGAGTCGGTGCAATATTAGATAGGATTTGCAAGATTACAAGTGATATAAAACCATAAGAAAGATCAATTTAGTAGACTTGTACATAGTAGATACATTCATAAGTTTTACATTACATAATGAATAAAAAAACATTATGTCCCCTATGAACACTCTTATATCCCTTAGCCTATACCTGTAGGTTAATAATAATACACTTTTTTGCATCCTCACAATAATAAAAAATAAGAATGTTGTGAGCTCAGATGCTCTGTAAGGATAACAATATAGCGAAAACAATCCTAAATAAGAATAAACATATATTGAAATGTATAAGAATAAAATGCATGCCCTTTAAAAATAAACTGCAGAATAATATGTCAAAGATAAATCAAATAATGATATTTACATAATCACTTGGATATTCTACTTGACCAATAATAACATGTAATTTCAATATCCAATTTCACATTGATGGAATTCATAATTCCAGACATCATAACCACATAGCCAAGGGCTTATTCCAAGACTACAAATAAGATTTTTTCAAGGCCTTGTTCCAAGATACTATTTTGTCCCATGAGACCAACCGATGCATCGAGGAGTTATTGAGGGCTCCACCTATCACATAATAATTCTAATTCATTCCTCATATAAATGAATTAAACATAACATAATCATTCATATTAAAAGAATCATATGAAATGTTAATACTTTAACAATAAACAATGAATAGAATAAAAATAACCCATCCATAGTAAAAAATATCAAAAAAACTTCAATATAATATAAAAGATTTTTATCATAATGAATCTACTTTAAACGAGTGTCAAATCCATCAATGGATGTTGACATAGATGAAATAAATACTATTTGAGAGAAATATCTCTTTATTTTTGTTGAAATCATTTAAAAGTCACATAATTTAGAAATGAAGAAATTTCATGACATTTTTTAATCAAAGTGTCCCATACAACTTTGAAACATTGAGAGAAATTAACATTTTAAAACAATGATTTCTATAAAAATTAATCATTCAAATCATTTTGGAAACATGGACAATAACTAAAAATATTTAGAAAAATAATATTAAAAACCTTTAAAATGATGATATAGTTAAACAGACCCTTCCATAAAATCGTAAAATATTCTTTTTGATAACCTTTTTGTGAAATATGAACATTTATGATAAATATTTCCCAGTAAATACTTACTCATAAAAAAATGTGGATAATAATGAGATTGATGAATTAGCCCTTACCTTGGGCTTTACATTGGTCAAGGGTACATTTAATCTCTTGTGTAATGACCATAGTATGTTAATAAATTATACCAGAACTATATTCAAATTTATTATATCATATATGATTCATTTATGACATTAGACTACCCATTTAATAATGATTTCAATGTAAAATTAACATTTTGGTTAATAATCGTTTTCTTTATCATATGTGTTTTAACCTGTTATTCATGAACATATCATTTAGAAAATGATTTACATACTTCCAAAATTTAACACTTGATATATATATATAATAAATATTTAGAATATAAAGATGTATCGTAAATTGATATATGAAATGTAAAACACTGTTTATGGAGATTGTAGGTCGTACGTATGCATAAACGTTGTTTCCATTTTCATATCGTATTGAATGGTTGTAAATGAATAAGATAAATGTAAGTACACACACACACAGAAAAACACACACACACACACACACACATATATATATATATTCAGTAGCGTTATTATTTCATATATTACATACTTATTAACAACATATATTTTTATAATCATCATTGAATGGTGAATGTGGAAATGAATCTCATCGCATCGTGGGGACGGTAAGCCATACATACACACAAGTGACGATGTCATTTCTTTAATGATTAAAATGTGTGGAATTAGATGATATATTTTTTTTACAAAGACATTATACTATTATTTTAATTATTTATATACATATTTATCATTGTTATATCAATCCAAATAATATAGTGTTGAATAAAAAAATACACCACGACATGGAGACGGTAAGTCGTTCGTACGCACCTATGTTGACATTGTCATTTATAGGATAGATAGTATAAAAAATAGTGTCGTACCGTATTTAAAATAACATTATAGTATGTATAAGGTACTGGATTTTTTATTTTGTTATCGAAACAACAATAAAAGAGGAAGTGGAAGAAGAAAAGAACATGATATTGGGTGGTGAAATTATTACATCTTGTTCCGGTGTTTCATTTTAAGTTGATCAAAAGGGATCCTTAGGTAGACTTTCTGGTCAAAGAATGGCCTATAGGTTTAAGGAAGGGGTAATGTCCATTTCATCAATCCAAATGGATATGGAGGTATGATTTTGAGAGATGTAAAAGTTCCCTTTTATAAGAGGGGTGATGGTCACGTTAGGAAATGATTAAAATATTAATTTATTAAAGAATCATATTCGGTTTATAATGAATCTAAATGAAACTATTTAGAGTCTTATGTTATTATGGGTCATAATACTTTCAACCAATAGGTTCTAGAGATGTTTATGTTACCATTTTAACTTTATATTTTAGATTTAACTCTTAGTTAAATAGTTTAACTTTTTCAGTTCTTCTTGTATTATTACACTATATGGTTAATAAACGCACACTAAACATCGAAGAGAACCTCAGGTGGATCATTAATGATGTATATAGTATTATTTATGAACTTTTTATGATCCATATAATTTTATTAATATTATATCAACCAATAATATATTATTTGTTTTAAAATTTTATTTATATCAAATTTGACACTTTTTGGTATTTTGTTTTTCTAAAAGTCATAACAACCACATCAGTTTGAAAAAAATATATAATCAACCCTGACATGTCATATTAATCTATATAAGTGGTGTAATTCATTATAAGTCCCAATTTAAATTTATTCAGATATTTATAATATCAATTATTGTTATATTTTGTTGATAAGGTAATTACTGCATCATCATTGTGTCATAAATAAATTTAATTATATAATGTCTGAAAATAATAAATAAATAACCATTATGTAATAAATATTTTTATCTTTCTAATAAATTTTTATAGTCTAATTTATCCTATTTATTACCCTATATTAAAAACAGTTTATTTATTAAACATTGAATTAAACACTATTTAACTCTTATTTAAATTAAATAATAACAAATGTCCTAATCTAATCCAAGTGGATAGAAAAGATCATATTTTATTACTAAGGTTGTTCTTGGTCAATATACACATATCAAATAAAATTGGGACATGTGTTTGGGTAATTATAATATCATTTTAACTTTAATTACCCAGTTTAGTTTTAGCCGTGGTAAACAAAAGTCAAAACATACTATTCACCAAAAATTATTTTCATCTTATTGAACCACATTTTACATAGTGATATCATCCGTGTCTCTCAGTGTTTTAAAATTCAACTCATAGAAGTGGTAAAATCATGTTTTCTGCAAATTTGAAAATGTTTCTAGAAGGTGGGTATAAGACATTAAAAAGTACAATAAATATTAATACATCTAATTTTATTATAAAATGACTCCAATGAATTACATTGAACTTATATAGGTAATATATATTTTTTTTAAAAAGAAAAAACTATCAAAATATTTACATGTGTTTTTGTCAAATTTAAATTTGAAATTACATTTAATGGCCTACATTATATTAAATGATAAAAATATAATCTAATTATATTTCAAGACATTCCATTTTCATAATTTAACACAATAAATTATTTCGATTTAAAAAGTTGTTTTCAATTAAAACATAGTATTTTTCAATATTCATCAAAATATAAAAGTTACCAGAAAAGTACCAAAAGTTTATCCAAACTAAATCATTATGTCCATATTCTAAAGTAGAATGTAATTTCATTAAATTGGATAAATAATAGTGTCAAATATTGGTTTTAAAATTGGTGAGACATTTAATGTTGTTAAAATTTCATTTTTTGAAAAATACTTCTTTTATCTAAAAAACGAATTTGTTATTATATTATGCCTATGAAATAGATAATATGGATGATAAAATTATATAGAGTATATAAGATTCAGAATTCAGTTATGAATATTCATAACCGCTTTTTGAACAGCTAGTTTGTTATGTTCCAGTGCCCTCATACTCAGTGATGTGTGTAGCATAAGCTATCAACCTACTTTAATGAGATGACGTACTACAAAATATTGGGGTTTTACTTTCTCCCCTCCTTTGATAATTTTCGTCCTCACAATTTGAAATTGTTCTTGGAAAATAAATGGTTTAAAATAGAAAAATAACATTGTGGAAAACCCACATCGGGTATTGGGTTAATAAAATTTAGTATTAATAATACGGAAAGGGAAATGAAAATGTCACAACCAAATTATGATCCTGATTAGTTGAAAATTTATAGAAATTAGAGACACATAATTTGAGGAAAAATTTAAATATTTATAGGGACTGATTGAGGTCATCAATCATAAACATGTTTAAAATTGAGGACCTCCAATCCCTCAATATAAGAGGATGTAAAATATCATCGTTTCAACAAAACATAAGGTATTAGGATAACACATTTTTTGTTATAATATTCCTTACCTAAAGTTTAAGAATTAATTTTTTAATATAATATAAGAATATATATATATATACTTAACAGGTATAGTTTTATCCTCCAACTAATTCTTACCACAAACTCATCTTTCACTCCAAAAGATAATAGAATTCCAAAATATTTTATTTATCCTAATCGTATAGGGTTCCAAAAAATGAATTTATAATTTATCTATCAGAACAATTAAAAAACTACATTATACAAACCATGACATCACGTAGGCCAGTGGTAGGTGATGCACCCGTGTTGCCCTTTTGTTGCGAGTTCAAGTCTCGTGACGTTGACGGACGAGATGGGTAGTCACCTGACCACCAGGTTGTCCTTTTTATGACAATCCAAAAATAATCTCAAGAAATTATTTTACATTAACAATAGTATCCTATGTCAAACATAATTTATTAAAACCTTTAGAATAATCCAAAATACATTTGTTCAATCTCACATTCCAAATTTTATAAATAAGGTAAACACAACGAAGATCCTATTTCCCACGTAATAACATGTGAATTCCTTCATCATGCATTCTTTTAAAACATTATAACACTCTAAATTACTATAAACCTTATTAATTAAATTCATGGTCCCTTATTCCATATAGAAGACTGGATAAACTCTTTATATCTAAATATGTTATAAACTCTAACAATGATGTAATATACAGATCATTAATCAGTTTCAAGGAAGTCAAGAATATCCAATATAATTTATCCAAATCAATCATATATTATTCCAAAATCACTACCTCGGTATCAGAACCATGTTATAGTTTGTATTACTCTCAACCACATATTTTCCAAAAAAGATAACCTACTACTGAGTCTCTTTTCTTGGTTCCACACAATCTCATGTCCTTAATGATATAGTACTACAGTACAATCCTTATATAATCTATATTTATTATAACATGTACACCATTAATACAATACTCAAATGACACAATAATTTTATAACAACATAATAAATCTAATCACTCCTCTTCATCTTCAGTGGTATCATAACTTATTTATTATCCAATAGTAGCATTTGGGGTATACTCTGATGATTTTTATATTGATTCACGTAGTGTCCCAACTCCTTACAGATGAAGCATTGTACATTTGAACCCTTTTTCTTACCCTTCCAATCACGCACTTGGTGTCCTTTTTCTCCATACTTATAACAAAATCTCATTCCCATAAATCATTTAACAAGGTGATTCTTTCCACTATTATCATATAAGGGGAAATCCTTTTTTCCCCTAATCCCTTTTTCCATATTTCTCTCTTGAATCCTTTTCTTCTCTTGCTTCCATTCAAAGCCATAGGAATCAAAGAATTATTTACATATCTTATTAACACATTATACCATTTCTTCATATGATGATAATACGTGGGAGACTATTTCCATTTTAAATATTTTCTTAAAACCCTCAAAGATATTATCCTTCTTATTCTATAGATCATTTGTATTGATGGAATTCTTATTTCTTCTACTAGGATCCATTTATAAACAATAGTATACCCTTTGTTAGTTTACGAATCATATTTCATAATTAAAAACTTGTAAAATAACTATTTTAAATTGAAAAGGTTATACATATAATCTATAATCATAAAATGTTTTCTTTAAAGATGTATTTACTCCTAAATCCTTCATAATGGATTTTAATGAAAATTTGAATTATCCTAGGCATATCCACTGAAAGTGTCATATCCTGAGTGCAACATGGCTCGTTGTCATATACCATATTACCCTGGGTCAAAACCAAAACACCTTGTCGGAGTTTTCACTCCTCGTTATATCTGTTCCATAGCCACCTCTACCTTCTTGTAACTAGACAGGAATGTATTTCTTAGAAAATACACAAAGTCTCTACATTACCAAAATTCTATGATGTTATTCTATACTAATCCTCAAATTATAAGTTAGGGTAATGTTCTCTAATCAGAGTTTTTCTAAATATAGTTTCTATTGTATGTAATAAATATTTTATGATATACAATGTAATGCCCCGACCCCAGTTACATAGAGTCGGTGCAATATTAAATAACATTTTCATGATCACATGGGATAAAATCACTAATGACTGATAAGTTTAATATCCTTGGATGTACAAGATGCGTTAATATTTTTTACATTACATTATGAAATAAAAAAACAACATTGTGTCCCCGTTGAACACTCTTATATCCCATCACTTATTCCGGCAGTTTAATCATAATATACTTCTTTGCATCCTGGGAAAATTAAAACATAAGAAAGGGCTGATCTCAGATGCTCATTAAGGATAACAATATAAAGGAAACTATAATAAATAAGAAGAAGCATTTAAGGAATTGTATATGACTTGAACAAAATCATTTTAAACTTAAACTTCAGTATAATATGGAAAAGATAAATCCAATAATTAAATTTACTAATTCACATGAATATTATACTATTGGAATGATCACATAAAATATCAATAGCTAATTTTATAATGATGGAATGCATAATGCCAGAAATCATAACCACATATTCAACGCCCTATGCAGACTACAAATATGATTATTTTCAAGGCCTTATTCCAAGACACTAGTTTTTTTATGAGAACTACCAATGAATTGAGAAGCTATAGTAGGCTACACATGTCACTAACTAAGTCCAATGCATTCCTCATATGAAAGGTTTAAACATAACATAAACATTCGAATTAAAACTGGCATAAATAATGTTAATACTTTAACTATAAACCATTAATGGTATAAAAATAACACATACATAGTCAGAAATATCACAAAACCTTCAATAAAATATATATGATTTATATCCTAATGAATGAAATTCAAACAAATGTAAAATCCATCAAATGATCTTGACGTAGATGAAATCAAAACTATTTGAGAAAATTTATCAATTTTTTTGAAATCATTTAAAATTCACATAATTTAGAAATGAATGCATTTAAATACATTTTTGAATCAACGTGTCCAATAAAACATTGAAACATTAAATGGAATTACCATTTTAAAACAATTATGTACATATAAAAAAAATCGTTCAAATCATTTTCAAAACATGGAAAATAATTAAAAAGATTTTGAAAACTAAATTTAAAACATTTAAAATAATTATATAGTTAAATATAACCTTTTATAAAACCTTTAAAGTTTCGTTTTGAAGATATATTTATGAAATATGCACATTTATGATAAATATTTCCCAGTAAATAATTACTCATATACAATCTTAGATAATTATCAGATTGAAAATTAACCCTTACCTTGCACTTTACTCTGGTCGAGGGTACATTTAACCTCATGTAATATGACTATTGTATGTTATTGAATTGTACTAGAACCAAATTAATATTTATTATGTCATTAAGTATTCATTTATGACTTTATACTACCCATTTAATAATGATTTCCTTGTTATATTAACATTTCCTGTGATAATCGCTTTCTTTATCATATGTGTTTTAACTTGTTATTCATGATCGTAACATTTAGATCATCATTTAAATACATCAAGAATATAAAAAATGATGTATATATCATATATATTTATAATATATATATATGTATAGTAGATAGATATATGCAATGTAAAACACTATTTATGGAGACGGTAGGTCATACGTACGCATAAACGCTATTTCCGTTTGCATATCGTAATGAATGGAATTAATTGAATAAGATATATGTAAGGACACACACACACACTCACACACACACACACATATATATTTGTATTCATAATCATTATTATGTCATATATTACATACATATTATTAATATATATATCTATAATCATCGTTGAATGGTGAATGTGGATATGAATCTCATCGCATCATGGAGACGGTAAGCCGTACATACACACGAGCGACTATGTCATTTCTTTAATGATTAACTCGTGTGGAATTGTATGGTATATTAATTTTATAGAGACATTATTTTGTTATTTTCATTATTTATATACATATTACTTATCATTATCTCGATCCAAATAATATAGTGTTGAATAACTATTTACACCGCGTCGTTGAGACGGTAAGCTGTACGTACGCATGTATAGTGACTTTGTCATTTATAGAATGTATATAATAAAAAATTTGGTTTTAAAATATTTATAATAATATCATAGTGTGTAGAAGGTACTGGATTTATTATTCTGGCATGGAAACAACAAAGAAAGACGAAGTATAAGAAGAAAAGAACTTGAAAGTGGGTTGTGAAATTATTACCTCTTCTTCAGGTGTTTCCTTTTGAGTTGATCAAAAGAGCTCCATAAAATATCATTATAATCAAATTAAGGACTCTAGGTTGAATGGAGGATAGTTTATAGAATATTGTATTAGGTTATGGCCGACCCAAATGGCTTTGGAGCTGTGATTTTGAGAGAAGGGGAAGTTCCCTTTTAAAAGATGTGCGTGGGTCACTTTAGGAAAAGAATAAAATATTATTTTATTATAGAATCATATTAAGTTTATAGTGGATCCAAATTAATTTATTTCCTGATTTAGGTGGTAATGGGTCAAAATACTCTCAACCAATAGGTTTTATAAAAGTTTAGGTTACAATTTTAACTATATATTTTAGATTTAACTCTTAGTTAAATAGTTTAACTTTTTTGTGTCTTCTTGTATTCATACACTATATTGTTAATAAAAATACACTTAACAACCAAGAGAACATAAAGTTGTTCTTTAAATAAATATGTAATTTTTTTATTTTCATGGATGAAACAAATATTTTTAGGAATATTATATCAACAAATAATATAGTATTTGTTTTAAAAACTAATTTATGTAAAATTTTAGCACTATTTGGTATTTTTTGTGGAAGTCATAAGAACCTTATAACTTTAGAAAATATATATAATCAACCCTAACATGTCATATTATCCTAGAAAATTATTTTAATTCATTAGAAGTCTCAATTTATATTTATTTGATATTTATAATATCAATTATTTTAATATTTCATTAAAAATGTAATTACTGCATCATCATTGTGTCATAAATAAATTTAATTATATAATGTATAAAAATTATTAATAAAATACAATTATTTAGGAAATATTGTAATATTTCAAATGAGTATTTAAAGTTGAATTTATCTTAGGTTTAACTCTATATTAAAAATGGTTTAGTTTTTAAACTTTGAATTTAATACTTTTAACTCTTCATTAAATAAAATAATAATAAATGTCCTAATCTAACCCAAGGGGACCTAAAGGGTAATATTTTATTCCTAAAGATGTTATTGGTAGAATTAAACTTATCCAATAGAATTATGACATGTGTTAGAGTAATTATAATATCCTTTTTTACATTTAATTAACATATTTACTTTTAACTATGGAAAATAAAATTTAAATGTTACTCTTCACAAAAAAATATTTTCATCAAATTGAACAAAATTCTACATAATAATATCAACTATGTCACTTAAATTTTGAAAATTAACTCACAGAATCTGTAAAATTATGTTTTATGAAAATTTGAAAAAGCTCCTATAAGGTGGGTAAAAGACTGTAAAAATTTCAATAAAAATTTATACATCTAATATTATTATATATATATTTTTACTTAAGATAAATTTAAATGAAATAAATATTTATTTAAATAAAAAGTCTGGTTTAAATAATAAATTAGTGTTTTTTTCTATCCACCAAAAATTGAATTTTTCAGAAAAATACCAAAAATTCACCTTGAGATAATTTTGGTATTATAATTAAAAAACTAATTCTATTTTACCATATTCAAAATATATATGTTTCATTAATTTATCTAAAATCAATTCATGTTGTCAAATCTAACAAGATGGTTTTTAAAAAGTAAAAACAATCAAAAGATTGACATGTGTTTTTATCAAATTTAAATGTAAAATAACTTATAATTACCTAATTTGTATTAAATGATTAAAATATAATCTAATTATTCTTAAAAACTATTCAAATTCATAATTTAACACTATAAATAATTTGGATTTCAAAAGTTATTTTCAATTATATCATAGTAGTTTCACTATTCATCAAAATGTGCAATATATCAGAAAAGTACCAAAACATTTTCCAAAATAAATTTTTATTTCTTGATTCTAAAGATGGATTTAATTTCATTAAATTGACTATATAAAAGTTTCAAATATTGGTTTTAAAAAGGGTTCCCCCTTGAAAGGATATAAAATTGCATTGTTTGGAGAATACTTCTCTTACCTGAAAAAATGAATTTGTTCTTATATTATGTCTATAAAAATAATAATATGGATGCTAAAATAATATAGAGTACAAATGATTCAAAATTTAGTTAACACTATTCATAATCTCTTTTTTAACGGGTAGTTTGTTATGTTTTGGTGCTCTCGAACTCATTGTTGCATGAAGCGTAAGGTATTGAATTACTTTAATGGGATAAAATACTATGAAATCGTGGGGTGTTACAATTAAATTATAGGTATATGATATTGATGAACAGAAATATGATAAAAATTTCATTAAAAACATTAATGAAAAAATACACAATTCTCTTTGAAAATCACATTTAGAAACTAAAAATTTACAAAATAATTTGAAATTTTTTTCTTAAAAGAGAACCCTATAATCTTTTACAAATGTTTCCAAAGAAATTTTTGTTCATATTGATGGGAAATTATGTACATGAGGAGTATGTTTAAAAAATGACTCCTTTTTTATTTTTGGTAAAAATACTAAATTTACCATATTTGAAAAAAAAAACAGATTCCTATCTTTTTTAAAAAAAATTGACCATAGAAAAATTCACATAAAAAATAATTATATAATATGAAAAACTTTCTATTATTTTTTAAAAATCATGGATTTATAAGAAAACATATTTTCAAATGATGAGTGACAAAAATTTTGATTTTTCTAAAAAAAATAATTTTCTCAATAAATTTTAGTTTGAAAGAGAGAAAAATAGTAATATAACATAAAAGGATAATGAATAAGAAGGTGATAAAAAAATATTTTTTATGAAAAATATATCAAACATCTACTATAAGGGATGTATTAACATAAAAATCTTAATAATGAAGAAATATTGAAATTAACACTTATCAATTTGGTATCTTATAAGTCGTATGCCCCATGAAATAAATAATAAAGAATGAATCATTAAATATGATTAATATAGATATATTAATTATATAAGAGATCAAATAGGTATTATATACTCTACAAAAAATAACAAGTGTTGAATATATCATATGTCTCAGAGAAGTAAGAATTACATGAGAAACCCATACCACATATTTGAATTCCATAGAATGTGTCTGAAACTCCTATATGTTTGTCTAAATATACTTATTGATTTTAAAAAAACTATATTTATATTTTTAATATCTTGTATTATCTTATTATAATTTCTTAACATACATTTGATAATAATATTCCATTATTTTTATTATTGTGAGTATAAACTTCTTCATTTTATCACGCATGTTTTTTTTTTGAAAAACTTATGATTATTTTACATTAGATATATATCCATAATATAAATAATTATATTAATTTTATAAATATTATATTAATTAATTAAATATATTTTTATTAAATATATTGATTTTTGGACATAGAAAATGAATCACATCAGTTTGTGTAGACGGTATGTCATACAAATGCACGAGCGATGCGATCATTCCATTATTGGGTCAATGGGTATGCAAGTGGATGAAATATAAACATTAAGTAGTTAATATAATATCATATTTAAAAAATATATTAATTATTTACATAATATTTACTATCCACATGATTTGATGATGAAAAAAACAACATTGGTTTACAAGGTGGTAGTTTTCTGTACACACAAGGGATGAGTTTGATTCCAATATTAATGAAGAAGAAATGTATAAATATAGTAAAATAAAAAGCATCAAATATCAGTAAATGGTAGATAATAGTGTTTTTATATATTAATTATTAATAAATATTTTAATTTGACAAGATACAAAGAAAAGATAAAGAGCCTGGTGGGGATGATTACATTCTCCTAGAGAAACCTCTTTTGGATCTATTATTATGGACACAATGATTGGTATTTTGGGGAGACTAGAACATAAATAATATGGATAAAGATGCTGGGGAGATATTTTTTAGTCTTTTCTTCATGTAAATTTCATTTTATATGTGATTAAGTGAAGATATGGGGTTCACTTTTAAAATAGAGGATGATTTTCATTTTTTGAATCAACATGAAAAACTCCCAAAAGAATTAAAAATGATAATTTCATTATGATTAGTAATTTTTTTGAATGCCCATTGACTAAAATTTGTTATATGATATGGTTTATTTATTTGATCCAAAATTAATTTGAAATTTTAATTTGAAAATCTACCCTTATTATTTTTAACCCCCAGTGAACTTGTTTTAAACCAAAACCACGATAATTAGTTTTTCATTATTTTCATTAATCATTATGAAAAAAATTAAGTGGGTAAAATTATATAATATTAATTATGATTATTTATAATATGGAATTAAATTTTCAAAATTCAATTCTAATATGTGTAAGATTTTAACTTAAATTTAAACTCATATAGATGATGAAGATATAGTATTCTAAAGAAATGGTTTCTTAATTATAAAAAAATTATATGGGAAATGAAAATCTTTTTCTTTTCAACTATAAAAATAATTTTATTTTTAATATAATTGTACTAATTTTAATATTATTATAATTTCAAAACCAAATGGAACTTCTAAATTATTTAAATAAAAATGCTATTTTTAATAAAAATGTATTATTTATTTCTATTCAGCAAAAAAAAATTCATCACAAATTATCAAAAAAATATATCTATGATTATTTATAAAAGATTATTTCTAAAATGTAGGCAATTTTCTCAATTAATGTTTGTAAAAGTGAAAAATATTAATTTTTATAGAAATGTGAAGAACACGATGAAACATTTTTTCAAAAATGAAAATATTAGTAAAACATTAATTTTTTAAATAATTTTTATTTTTTAATTATCATAAATATAAATCTAATTTATTTATTTATATACTTATAAACCATTTCAATTTCATATTTTAATGATTTTTATTCATACATTCCAATTAAAATGATTGGTTTAAATGATATACTATTTTACTGTTCTTTTAGAATATAGGATTCATATACGGCAAGCTATTGGAGAGATAAATTTTAATTAAATATAAATATATTATAATGACTTAGGGATTTACCTTTTTCCCTCATATAGAAAATTTCATCCGGAATTTTTTTTAATTTTAACTTATGAACATATTTTTGTAGACATACTCTAAGGAATCTGAGCAGGTCATTACTGAATTTCCAATGAGATACTTCTAGGACTCAATGTGGATGCCTTGGTCATCTACACCTTAGATCATTCCATTTTTGGAGAAAAATTATTGATTGTATGGAATGTATATTGTGGATGATTTTGATTTTATGCCATGGTTATGGTAAATTATACAAATTATATTATACAATGTGTCTGTGGTAAGTATTATACAATGTTTTATACATCGTGGTAATTGTATATTATATTATTTGATTACAAGTAATGTAATTTATGGATATTTTTAATATGATTTATAGATATTCATGATATAGTTATTTGACTCTAGTGGGTAGACTATACTATATCAGTTGTTTTTTATGTTATGTAGTAGCCATTGTATATGGTTGCCTGATAATTGTTGTCATGAGGCCTTTTTAGATGGAAAATTTCACATATTCCTTGGTAACATTATTTTTATTAATTTTTGGTATCTTTGATATACCACATGATGATTCTATTTACATCTAATTGACTAGTTCTGGTATAGATACTATTTGTAGAGGCCCACTGATTGTTATCTCATACACCTTTCAAGCAACTATTGGGTACCAGGAAAAAATTCTTGGATGCATGTAAAGACCAATATAAGAGGTCATTTTAATATGCATGAATATTTATTACATAGAAGCATATGTAAACATGACCAATCATGGATCATGATTCTAGACGGTATATTTCTTTTTTGTATTTTGATATATGTACTTTATTGAATATCTATATACCTATATATATGCTCTATAGATTCATGTCATGACACATAATTTATTACATGAAATTACTATTGGAATTATATATTTATTACTATCTTGGATGATTATATTATTCCTAAATGATTTATTGCTTCTGGTAATGAACATTATTATTACTATCAATGTTTTAATGTATAATATAGAGTAATAGTATCCCCATAGACACAACCTAGGCCCTTGCTGTTTGTCAGAATCCTCTGGCGTATAGGTAGGGGCACTAAGTCTATGTGACCCACCAGATCTGGGCACCATTTCATAGCATTCAGGTTAAAAGGTTACAAGGGTTTGAGGTCCTTTAGATAGTGGAACCACAAGATTAATGAAAGGTAAGCTAAACAAAGAAATCAAAATATGGGTCTCATTAATGGGGTTTCAAATGACTGGCTTCCAAAGCCTCATTTATCTTTTCCACCTCCAATATTCTTAATCTATTACCATTCAAAACAACCACCCGTGAGCTCCTCCTCCCCCATGATTTTGGAAATATACATCATCCGAATTTGGAATTAAATTTAGTTGGCCTCGTTTCACCCCCTTAGTAATGTAATCAATCTATCTCCTATATCTTTTATCCTTATTCATTGAATATTATTTCTATGTGATATTGTATAGCATATTTGCAGGGTGTTTGTAGGATTATGTGATTCTACTTGTTTTGGATTTAACTAAAGGTCGATACAAGGTTAGTAAAGCATCCTAAACATGAGTTCGGTGGTCTATATTATCTCAATGTAATGTACAATCATTTATAAATTGTGGTATTATTCTACAAGCTAAAAATATCAGGTATATAATCAAAAACCGGGAAGTAATTAAATAAATGATAATTCTTCAAATTACATGATCCTTGTTCCCCTAAACTCATCATTTAAGGTTTTATACCACAACATAATCCACTAGATTAGATTTATCTCTTATATAGAATGACTCTTCTGACTTGGATTCATAAACGAACCACCCATGAGGTGTTTTATTATTTTCTATTTCAAAAAATAATAAAAAAGGGTTTTGGAATTATTAAATGGAAATCATTATTAACTAGTCCTCGTACATTATAATTTTACAACTAAATAGATGAGTTAATGAAATGATAAATAATTAAATTCCTTAAATTTATATTATCAAAACATGTGACTGTGTTGGAAAAATAAATGATTTTTTATGGAATTTATTCCTACCAGAATGTTTTTATTACGTATAATTGAATTGAATCTAGATGAATCATATCTATTTGGTATGCCTAATTCTAATTCCTTATTATGTAAATTTTACATGTACGGTTCCAAATGTTTATGGATAGTTCACCTAGCCCATTTTTACAAATTACATTGTGACTTGGCTATACAATACAAATGAAATTGATTAGATGGATTTATTGAATTGGGAATGGTATGAATATTCGTGATTACCTTTGAAAAATAATCATTTATTTTATGAATGATACCGAAGTTCCTTTTTAAAATTAACCTTTTTATATGGTATCACAGGAAAATTGAGAATAATTTATGTTGTATTTTTTCTAAGATACCATGGTTTGTGATATTGGACATGATAGATCAAACACCCTTGGACTTGGTTATCAAAAATGTCATTTCTTATAATTTTGGGTTCTATGAAACTGGGATTCATGCCTCGAGATTGCGATGAGGGACATGATTCTTCATATCATTGCTTGGGGTTATTAGGTATTCCACATTGTTTCTTCTATTAAAATTCCTTGGATAATACCCCTATTTAAAATATGAGTCTCTCATTTTATTACTATTATATGTGGATTTATTGTCTTTACACAGATAGTCCTCAGTGGAACATGTGCATATCGGCATGTACATGTTATATATATGAACATATATATATATAATGTAACTCATTATGAAATATTGGGGTTAGGACATAGAAAACATGTTTATCCACTTCATTATTGTGTAACATCACAATACTTGTGTTTTATACATATAATATAACTTATTAGAAACTATTGGGGGTGGCCAATTATGTTCATCTCATACAATGATCAGGCAGACTTTTAGTATCGAGACAGATCTCATGACTGTAGGTAAGGATTGTGATCATGTTTATCGGATTTACTTTCTTGTAGTATAGGGAATGGCGTCGAAGTAACGATTGAGCAAGTACTCGATATTCCCTCTAGGGTTGGAGTATTTATCTATTTATTAAATTTTCTTTGTCGAGCTCCATTTATTGTATTACCTACTTACTGTTTACTGATTGGACATTTTAGCATGTTCAGGCATTATGTTATTGGATATTCATTTGGAATTGTCCATGATACATATTATTATTATTATATCATTTCATTGTTATATTTTACTATTGTTTATTTTTATATACATATATTCTAATCTGGTAATGAGGGTATAGTCTCTCTACTTTATCATTTTCATAACCTCACTAATTATGGCAGCCTCTGGAATATGGGTAGGCATGATTGGGGGCACTTTAGAAATTAGTTTGAATACTCTTATCAAGTGAGTCAATAAAAGATGTTTCAAATGAAAAGTAAATAAAGACATTTTTTTATATTAAATACACATATTTCTTTACATATACATATGCGTTAGTGATAATTAATTTAGTCATTGTGTTAATGATATAATAAATTGATAATATATAAGTAATGAAAATAAATATTTTCAATGGAAGATAATTTGTTTGTTCTATTATAGGAATAAGGGATTATGATTAAATTACTCCCAATAATTTAATATCTGATATAAGATATAATAAATAATCTAATTTGTGAACTATGATAAGTAAAACTCCTATAAGATATTTATAAGTACCATAGTCATTATACTATAATGAGTTATCATAACAATGGTGTGTATAAGACATATATTATTTACAAGAATTATATTGTAAAATATCTCAGTGGTTTATGATGTGATGATCAAATATTTAGATATGTTTCTTGTTTATTCATATAGGTATATAGTGTTTACATTTCTTGAGAATTTATTTTTTTTGAATTATATTATGTGAAGTATGATGACTTTATAAGAAAAATATGTTGTGGGTGGTCTAAGATAAATATTTACTTTTCTAAAAAAAATTGAAGGTTTATGATTAAACATTTTATTATAGTGGTATTTCCACTTGAGGGTGATGTTAACTATTAATTTTGTGGTGGGATGTTATTTTTAATGAAGGATAAGGAAACAAATTATTTATTAAATCAATGGTTTATTTACCGATCCCCATTTAACATATTTAATTTATATGTTTTCAATATAAAAAACGTATTGGATTTTTAGGGAGACATTGGTTGTTATTTATTGTTTTTAAGCTTTATATGGTAGGTTCGTGGTTGGGTGCACAAATTTATACCAGGTGACTATTCATGTTATTTTTGATATATATTAATAGATGAATTGTAATATTCCTAGTTTTGTATGAAAATTCATGTTTACCATGAATTTTGATATTAAATTTCAATATGTAATTAATAATGGGTTACAGGGTTGATGAGACGATGATTTCTGTCAATTCATTCAACTAACATTACATGAGACCTATTTTATAAATATGTTTTTTTTAATTTTTATCATATTATTCCATGCACACTAAATGATCTCTATCTAAAAGGGAAATTTTGGTTCATAAGATGAATTATTTTACTTAATATTATATTGTTGATTATTGGTGTACAAGAATTATGTGAGTCTGTGGTGATATCTACATTATATCCCCATTGTAGTTTATTTTTCATGTTATCAATAATGGGTATTATTATGAAATTTTATTAGTTTATTAAAGGAATTATTTGGGGATTATAGTTTTAGGTTCATGAGGATGGGAGAGAGACTATGGATATCATGTGTTGTGGGGTGATTTCACTCTATTATTTGGTTGAATCATGTGGCATCTCCAATCATAAATCATTTCCTATGTGTTCTTATAATGCATATTAATTTTTTTTAAACTAAAATAGTGTATTTGTTAAAAATAAATTAACCTTTTTTTATTGATTACAGTGAAAGGGATTTAAGTCGTTCTTATTTTCTAAAAAAAGTGTAAACAACAGATTTTTGGCATCCCTTATAATTTCATTAAAATATGGGGAGACATAAGAGTTATAGTTGAAATAATTATTTTGTTTAATTATTAAAGAATTTTTATATTTTAATTATTTCCCATTAGTATAAATTCTATAGAATTTTAATGATAGAGGGTATGATCATGAAATGATTTTTTACTTGTATATCAATATGGTTTCAAGTTTAAAATGGGTTTTAGAATTCAAACATTAATATAGGTGTGTCAATTAGTTTTCTCAAATTTATAGAATATTATAGATGTTTGATTCACTCATTAGTTTGTTTTTACAAAATAATTTTTTTTCTACTAAATGACTTATTGGACCCTAAGGTATTAGTCAATAATATAGGTTTATGAGTGTTTAGTTTTGGAAATGAGGGAATTGGGTTAATGTTTAAAATCATTATTTTTTAACCTTAGTTTCACTAAAATATTATATTATTTCTTTTTAATTTATAAATTATCCTTCTCTAGGATAATTTGTTAAGAAAAAATTATAATCTTGTATTAAATTTCTAATTCATTGGTTGAAGGGGAATTCATGGAGTTATCCTACTTGGTCATTTACATAACATGCATTATCTTGCTATAGTGGATGGGTAGATTTTGTGTATTTTGGAATAGTTAAGGGAAGTATACCCTACATTACTAATGGTGTCCATATCCATAGAAGTGGAACTATGTAGGAGGTGTTCTTATTAATTAGAAGGAATTTTATGTTTTTAATTTAGTATATAGGATTCATTTGGGATTGAATTTTGAGTTATTTATTTTGAGAAATTTTGAGACCTACTTTTGATTTATGTAAACAAATTGCACTTTTTGGATTTGATTATATTATTTTTATATCAAAGAAATATTTGTTTTTCTTATATAAATAATCATATTATATTCCTTCCACAAAATCATTGTTCTATTATCATAAATGTTTAGAATATTTTTTATAAATGTACTCATACTATGATATTTAGGAACATTTGTCATAAATAGTGGTAATTATTGAAGAAAAATATTATTTTATTGATATTGTGTATTCTTTCAGAATTTATTATCATGATGTTGGTATTATGGTAATATTCTAGTATGATAACATCAATTTTACTTGGAAGTTCTACGGTTGAGGGGTGATGAGTCAAAAGGGTGTGTTATATTTTATTTTTGATTGATAGGTTACCTTTAATTACATTGAATGTATTTTTTTTAATAAGGGAAGTGTTACTTTTTTTAATTGGAATGAAGTGGATTTTCAATGGTGGGTTATTTTGTAATAAGTATACATTATTTTTTCCAAGAAAGATGATTTTTCAATTTAATGTGTTATAAATATATTATTTTATTATTAGTGTAAATAAATGAATGTAATGTTCTATTTTGTGCAATAATATTAAGAACAAAAATAATGATATTTATTTTTCAAAGTAAATATATTTTATACATTTAAGATATTATATAATATTACTATACCAGGAAGACGAACATATGTGGATATTAGAACATGAACTCACGAACAAAGAATTTCAATACAATGGTATTTTTATAGTGGTCTAGTTGGAATGATTGTGGGTGTGTAAATGATATTTATATACATATTTGATTACAATAATTTTGTGTATCTTTTATATAATATAAAATTACAATAATAATTGAAATTTATCACATATATTTTTATCTCAGGATGTATTTAATGAATATATTTAAATTTTGAATATATAAAATTTGAATATAAGTGACTCATATTGTTATATTTATTAAAAAAAATTATTCCATCAAAATATTGGTTTCTCATTATTTCTAATTATTTGTAAGAATTATTTAAATATTTGTGACTTATCATTATATAAAGGGTAAATCAACCCCCATAATTATTTATATATGAAGGTACGAGTCCTCAACTACTGATTACTGGGAGACATAATATATATCGTGTGGAATTTTTATTTAAATAATTTGATAATGATTAGGATGGTATATCATAATTATTTTTTCTAAAATTTGGTTAGATATATTGGTTTTATTAATATAATTTAATTTCTTTTCAACTAAAGATGCATAAGGTTTACGTTTTTTATTTATCATGTTATTAGATAAATGAATTTTATTTTGACAGAAGGTCATAAGATTTTCATCAGTGTTCCACTTTATAACCCTATTGAGATCACCGAAATTACAATTCAAGGGGATGTTTTTCAAAAACTATTATATCCACATACTAGTTTCTCACGCCCATTTGGGGCTATAAGAAATTGTAACCATAATCTGTGAGTTACATAGGTTGAGTGGATTTTATATTCTCATTGTATTCATTTTTTTTAAAATTTTCTAATACTAATAATATGGATATATCATTCTCATAGGGGTATCCATTGGGTTATTCCATATCCATATATATATTTTTTAATGTTGTTTTAGATATTATCATGAATCAATTATGAGTATGATCTGTTAAAAAATTTAATATTATTTAATGGTTTGGTTTTATTCATAATTTTAATTATATTTGTATTCCTTGGAAGTAATTGTGTTTAAAATTTTATTATATTAGTGATGTACTATGATTTAATATTAATTATTATAGGTTTAAATTTTTTTTGGGACTTTTAGAATTTATTTATAATAAATAATTTTCAATTTTATGAAATAAGATAAAAAATTGTATTTTATTTTCTAATTTATAAAAATAATCTGAAGGAATTATTTTTCGGGAAATTTCATTACATAATTATGTGAAGACTTGACATGAGTTTCCAATGATCATATTATTTTTTAAATTATATATTTCTATATAATTTTTGGGTTAATTGACATATTTATCCGGAATTTTAATAGTTCATCATGGAATTTATTACTAAATTTCTAGTAAACATTTATTGTGAGTGAGAGAGTAGGAGAATAAAATTAAATAATTAAATTATAGAAAATAATTGGATACATTGATATATAAATATGATATTTAACAAGAGATAAATTTTCACTCAGTTAATAAGATTTATATAGTGTAGTAAAATGAAATTTTTTAAGAGTATGAAAATGATGTCAATATATAGAGGGATTAAATTAGGAATTAGTATATATAATAATCAATAATAATTTATTACAGTGAGATTGGATCATTGAAAATTAAATAGTTGAAAGGTGTTGTAAACATAGAATATTTTCTGTTAATTATATTATGTATTATATACTATAATATATATTTGTTGAATTATTTAAATCTTCAGAAGGTGTGAAAATGATGAAAATCTCTTGTTTTTTTGTTTTGTGAAATTATGTGAGAAAAATAAATTTTACATTATTTTTAATTTTAGATATCAAAATTTCCTGACAAATATTCCAATTTTTGTAGCTCATCCCTTTTGACTCGCCTGATTCAAATCATTATAAAAATAGAGTTACATTGTAACATCCTAGGTAAATAAATAATATTAATTTTTCATATTTATTAATATTTTTGAATAAAATAATAATATTTCATTAAAGGGGATGATATTTGCGATGGAAGATCCTATACGCAACAATGAGTTTCATTGAAATCTTATGATGCACACTAATAATATAATAATATTATTGTTAATGGTAGAAAACTCCTAGCGAATATAATTGAAGGAATGAACATAACTAACTAAAATGTGATTATATATGTTTGTTAAATATTTTTATATTTATCCAATAAATGTTATAGGTTTAAAATGAAAATGAATCCAATTTTGAGAATAAATATTCTAATATTCTTTAAAAGGCTGATTAAATACGTTTTGATGGAGAACCCTTTTTAAATATACTTTTCCCCCTTTTATATGTTATATTTTACAAAATAAAATCATTCTTCAGAATCTAGACATCAAAATTTACTTTGTGTAAATTTTTGGTATTTTTCCGATAAAGTTCTTTTTTTAAAAAAATATTGTATTTTAATTCAAAACCTCCTTTTAATCTAATTTATTTTTATGGATAGATTATATTTTTAATTGGTTTTAAAATCTAATTAGAATATATTTTTACAATTTAATCCAATGGTGGTCATTATAATTAATTTCACTTTGAAAACTGACATAAACAAGTGTCAATCTTTTGATAGATGTTGTTTCTTAAAAACACACTATTTGTTTTGAACGTGGGAATTAACTATATACTTTATTAATGAAACATCTATGTTTTGAATTTGGTAGTATGGGCATAAATTTTTAATTTGGAATATCAAATTTATCTTCGGGCATTTTTTTGGTATTTTTCTAATAATGTTCATTTTGTAATGAATAGTGAAAAATACAACAATTTAATTCAAAACTGAATTTTCATCCAATTTATTTATATAGTTATATTGGCATTTTAATTTTTTTAAGGTGTAATTTATATATTTTTTATCATTTAATAATATTTTGGTCATTGGATATAATTTCACTTTGAAATATAATGTAAAAACAAATCAATCTTTTGATATATTTTTCTTCTTAAAAACCCATCATTGGTTTTAACAACGAGATTTATTTTTAAATTAATTACTGAAATTTCTCTATTTGGAATTTGGTAGGATGGATTCCATATTTGTAATCAGATGGTCCAAATTATGTAATTAAGACTATTTTGTTTTTGGACATTATGAATAGTAGCGACGGTAATTGTAAAGACCCGTAGAATTCAAGGGAAATTTTTTCTTAATTTTCTTTGAAATTATACAAGAGCGTGGTTTCTGACAGCACCTGATTCCGAGGCCCGGTGTGCCCGGAATCAATTTTCGATGTTTCTCTTGGGTACGTTCAGTGAAAGAACGAGCGGGTTTTTCTAACTTTTGAACCGGTGCCTGGAATGGAATTTCGAGGGCACTGATGGAACCGCAGCACCGGTTTTTGCTTAGGAACTCCTGTTCTGGAGTGGCGTTTACACGAGTGTTGACAATAAAAATTGTGGAAGTTTATTTTATAATTACACTACAATTTTTATTATTTTACTCTAAGTGTTAGCTCTTGATGGAAGTTGGGTAACCACCCAACCTCCCTTTGGAGGTTATGAGGGTGGTGGGGCCCACACGAACCCCACCTCTTCATATCCTCAAAAACACCCCTCAACTCCCACTTTAATTATGTTAACTTAAGTTATAACCAATGAATTAAATTTAATGAGTTTAATGAGGTGAGTTGTGTGTGGTTATTGAATTTCAAACTCGTGAAATTCAAATGTGTTGTTGTGTTAATAAAATAAGAAAGAGTCTTATTTAATTTTTGTTAGAGTTTTGTTACCTTGATAGATTTGGGAAAGCATCTTCTTCTTCTTCATCTTCTTCAAACTCGACGAAGAACGCGAAGAACACCGTTCTTCAATGAAGAACATTTCCACCGAAGAACACGGTTCTTTCGCGACGCCGTATCCACGACGCGACGTTTTTCTTCAGCATCATCTCTTCCGAGACGGTTTTCCGCGACGAAATCGCCATCAACGACTTCGAATCCTCGCTTCGCGACGTCGACGTTTTTTCCCCGCGACGCCCAACCTTTGCGACGCTCGTCTTCCGCGGGTCGTTGACGAACGTCGTTCCTGAACCGAGGTAGGGGATTATTGTTATTTTATTAAATCAATTCTATTTTTGATTCTAGCATATCGAACTTCATGGTTAATCGACTAAAGGTTATCGTTTAACGAGAGGGGGCCGGACCGCACCAACACAGCCTAACCACCTCTAATGTTCATGATTGTTTCTTTGTGAATGAAATGGGATGGTGTGGGGCCGCGCACCACGCGAGAATCGCTCAGCATGTTTTACGCGACGCCGTCGCGGCACGCCGTCGCGGCACGCCAAGAAGTCGAACAAGAACGTGCCACCGTCGCGCCACGTTGAAGAAAGTCGAAGGTGCCGGGGCCGGAGGGGAGCTGCGGCGGAGGGGCGCGGTGCCGTCGCAACGCGCCGGACGACAAGAGCCGTGGCCAGTTCCGGGCTGCGGCAGTGCATGGTGACCGGCGGCCAGCCGGGCCACCGGTGTCGGAGCTGGATGGGGACCGGCCACCGCCGGTCCCGTTGAGAAGGGGGCCGGCTGGCCAGGTCGGGCCGACCGGAAAAGAGAAATCCGGGGGAATTAAATTCCCCCGACCATCATCAATGGCCCCCCATAATGAGGGGGGGGGGGGGCTGCTGTTACACAAGGGGGGCGAGCGCCCCCCGTTTTTCCAAAAGCTCGCCCGAAGGCCGAGCTTGCAGCGCGCTGCGCGCGCTGCGTCCAGCCGGACCCGCGCCCGGCCGGGCCGGGTCGACCCTGTCCAGGGCGGGTCGACCCGGTTCGGGCCAGCCGGGGGGGTCTCGGGCCGGGTCGGTCCTTGGCCAAAACCCCCATTATCGGACTGTTTGGGTTCAAATACCCATAACTCGGGCTACGGACCTCCAAATGACGCGCCGTCGGTTGTGATGTGATCCTTGGATCGAGACGGTCGTTTTGATATAATGCACTCAAGGTTTTTGAATACTTTGAGTTCGGCTGGGTTGGTTCGTACACGAAACCAACCGTGCCCTCGGAGCGGAAACACTCATATCATGAGCTACGGACGTCCGATTGACGTGCCGTCGACTTTGTTGAGTTCTCTTAGTGACATAGATCTTTTGGAATACTCCACCCGAGGTTTGGACGTAGGTGGAGTACGGTCGGGTTGGTTTTGCCTTAAAAACAAACCGGGCCCCTTGGACGAAAAAGCCAATAACTCTCAGACCGGGCGTCCGATTGACGCGTCGTCTACGACGTTGAATTTCTGTTGACGATACGGAACTTTTGGATACATCAACTCTGGAATTTGTGTCAGTTTATCTATCAGCCTCTCAGCTCGTGGAGCGGACCCTCCCGAACGAGCTTGCTGTGTGCGGGAACCCTAGTGCTGGCTGCGACAGCTACTGTGACTGCGACGACGACTGTGCATAGATCCTCAGTGGATTCGACGACGACAACTACAGCACTCAGCGATCCTATGTGGATCAGTGCTACCGATCCTGTGTGGGTCTGAACCTTTGTGGGTCAGCGCTCAGCGGTTCTGTGTGAGCCAGCGCCTACAGATTCTGTGTGGGTCCGATCCTATGTGGGTCTTTGCGGGGGTTAGTTTCCTACCGATCCTGTGTGGGTCATTGCGGGGTTTAGTACCTATCGATCATTTGTGGGTCTGAAGACTTAGATGGATCAATGATCATCTCTATTGTCTTCGAAGAAGTATACCTGTGTGATCCGAATCCTGTTTGCTTTCCTGTGTGGATTGTATTGTGCTATCCTCCGTGGATTACGTTTTTCATTCTTGTGTGGAATACGTTTTATTTCATGTGTTGACTGAGTTGTACTTGGGCTCGGAGGTTGGAGCGTATTGGAATTGATGACTTAGGTATATGTATGGGCATATAGTTAAGAAGTGTCGGTTGTTACTTCGTGTTTGTATCTTTCCTTTGTGGTTTATCCTTTGTGGTTTTTGGGAGACCTTCGGGGGTCTCGGGGTCCCTACTGAGTAGCTTTTACTCACCCCTGCACGGGCTATTCCCGCACTACGTTGTGTTGGTTGCAGACGACAAACAGCGTTGATCGTGGATGAGGCTTGCAGAGCAGGACGATACCTGGAGGTGGACCACTAGGAGAGACGCACTCGGAGCGGACAGCGGGACCCGAGGAGCAGTGGAGCTATCTGTACCCACCCTTCAGGTGGGATTTCTAGTGGACAGCTCAGCGTTGCAGCTTTACTTTACAGTTGTTGTTTTCCTGTTCGAGTTGTACTTTACAGTTGGGATTGTATTTCCGGCCCATTTTACTTTCTGCACTTACTGTTGTACTCAGTTTTTACTTAGTGTTTACTTCTTTCGCTTGTACTCTGTGGTTCTTGTTTACTTTACCAAGGCAATGCCTTCACTTTTTATCAGGATTTACGCCTTGGTGCTAGTCGCCAGCCCCTGGCCTATGGAAGGCGGGCTTAGGGTAGTCACAGCACGGGCCCCGAGGACGGGTTGTGACAAAATGGTATAAGAGGAGTTCGGTTCTACCGCGAACCCTGATCTTTTCTATGTGAAGCAATAGTGTTCTGCGTATTGAGTGTGGTTATCAGTCCAGGGAGTCCAGTGTTGGGGCGGCGGCCGACGTATCCGTACACCAGGACCTTGACTTCTGATTTCTGATATAATGCACGAAAACATTGATTGCCTGTGTGTTTCAAGTTTTCTTTGTGATTACTTTGTATCAGCTCACCAGGTATACTTCTCTGACCATGGCCCACCTGTTTCCTTTTCAGGATGGCCCCACGATGGCAGCCAGCTAGGGTTCCGAGAGTCGAGCATGACGATAGCCCACCGAGCGACGAGGCCTCAGTGCAGGGCCCTTTCTCAGCAATGGCACCGGCGGTAGCTTTACCCGCCGAGCCCCCGATACTTCCAACACTAGTCGCTGACAATGCACATCACCTCAGTGCACTTTATGAGTGTCAGCGCCAGCGACCGCCTAGGTTTCATGGGGAGACGGACCCCCAGGCAGCCGAGGACTGTCTGGAGGCAGTCGTACGAGTTTTTAGGCTAGTGAGGACACCAGCAGACCTAATGGTGATCCTCTCTGTGAGCATACTGCACGGAGCAGTGGGCCGATGGTGGAGCTTGATGCTCCAGGTGCACGATGAGGCATCGCTACTTTGGTCAGACTTTGAGAGCCCCTTCCGCTCAGAGTTTTTCCCATCCACCCTCCGTGCGGTGGGCATTCAGGTGCTTTTTTAGCTGCGGCAGGGCAGCATGATGGTCGCCCAGTACTCGGCGAGATTTACTGATCTCTCGCGCTGCTCGACTGACATGGTAGGGGACCCATTCTTCCGGGCCCAGACCTTTGATAAAGGATTGAGACACGAGATCAGGGAATCACTGATCTCCCTCAGCATTCTGACTCAGACAGGAGTACTGGAGCGGGCCCTTTTGATCGAGAGCTTTCTTGCTGAGTCTACACAAGCGCTGAGACCCACCGCAGCACGGCACGTAGCAGAGTCTTCTGCAGCAGGCAGTCGACGGATGACTCAGGGGTCTAGGCAGACCAGACCCTCAGGAAGACGACCTCAGGACACTGGCTCAGCAGTACGGGGCACACAGCGCGGAGCCAGTCTTTCGAGAGGCAGACAGTGTTACTCGTGCGGCAGGCAGGGCCACATGGCTTGTGATTGCCCGAATCGCCGTGCCGAGGAGCAACAGACGGTTGAGGGACCACCGAGGCAGAGGTAGAGGGTCGACCGTGGCAGCTGCAGGGAGGAGGCAGACGAAGCAGGGGAGCTGGCCGAGTAGCAGGTGGTGGGCGATGCTTTGAGGCTCTACCACCACCACCACTAGGAGGTCCACCCTGACCACAGGGAGCTGGCGGGCAGAGACAAGCATATCTCCAGGCAGCAGAGGCCTACGACCACGGCACGCCCGAGATGATTCGAGGTACTATCTGTGTCTATTTCACCCTTGCTGCAGTACTTATAGACACAGGAGCGAGTCACTTTTTCATAGCTGCTGCCCTTGTTCGGAGCTCAGAGATTCCGACAGAGCCGTTGGCTCGATCCTTACGGATAAAGACTCCTACGGGAGCAGAATTGACGATTACGCACTGGTGCCGGCAGTGTGAGCTTACTCTAGGAGGCGAGAGCTTCGGCTGTGATCTTCTTGTAGCAGCGTCGAGGCCTTACAACGTCATCTTGGGAATAGATTGGTTATCTATGGTCCATGCACAGATTGACTGTTTTAGGCACAAGGTGTGATGTGTACGCACTGACGGGAGCAGGTTCACCTTCACCGGCGAGAAGGGATACTTTGCAGCACAGGATGGACTTCCGTGGAGGAGAGGATAGCCCATCACTCATCAATTGGCTGGCCTCATCCTAGGAGAAGTTGACGTGTGGAGTCCTGGTTTTCCTGCAGTGGTGGATCAGTTTGCGGACGTTTTTCCCGACGACGTCCCAGGGTTACCTCCTTGCAGAGAGGTAGGATTTTATATTGAACTATACCCCGGGACAGCTCCGATATCGAATCCAGCATATCAGATGGGCCCGCCGAGCTTCGAGAGCTACGGGTACAGTTGGAGGACTTGCAGGGCAAGGGGTTCATCTGACCCAGTGTTTCACCCTGGGCTTCCCCGATATTGTTCACCAAGAAGGCAGACAGAAGCTTGCGATTGTGTGTCGACTATCGTCGCCTGAACTAGGTGACAGCGAGGAACAAGTGTACACTACCAAGGATTGATGACCTCTTTGATCAGCTCAAGGTAGCACGATGGTTCTCGAAGATAGACCTCAGGTCAGGTTATCACCAGCTCAGAGTTCGAGACGAGGACGTGCAGAAGACGACCTTCAGATGTCGGTATGGCCACTATGAGTTCTTGGTTATGCCTTTCGGTGTAACCAATTCTCTAGAAGTGTTCATGGCCCTCATGAACAGGATCATTCAGCCATACCTCGATCAATTTGTCGTGGTCTTCATCGACGACATTTTGATTTACTCGTCGACTGAGGAGGAGCACGCCTACCACTTACAGGTTCTACTAGACACACTCCGAGAGCACCAGATCTATGGTAAGCTCTCGAAGTGCCAATTCTGGATATGTGAGGTCTACTTCTTAGTACACGTTATCTCTGAGGTGGGAGTTGCAGTGGATCCTGTGAAGATCGAGGAAGTGTTATCTTGGGAGCCACCCGGGAGCGTGACGGAGGTTCGGAGTTTCTTGGGACTAGTTGGCTACTACCGGAGATTCGTGCCAGATTTATCTAGAGTTGTGGCACCCCTATCACCTTTGAAGAAGAAGAGGAAACCCTTCATGTGGTCAGACAGATGTCAGTAGAGCTTCCATGAGCTGAGGCATAAATTGACCAGCGCACCTATCTTGAGGTTTCCTGAGGAGGGAGTTGGTTACGTAGTCTACTTCGATGCATCAGGGACCAGACTCAGTTGTGTCCTGATGCAGGAGTGGGCAGTGATTGCCTATGGATCACGTCAGTTGAGGCCGCATGAGCAGAACTACGCTACCCATGACCTAGAGTTAGCAGTAGTGGTCTTCGCTCTGAAGACATGGTGACACTATCTGATGGGCGAGCGCATTACAGTCTTTTCTGATCATCAGAGTCTCAGGTACATCTTCTTGTAGAACGAACTGAACCTGAGATAGCGGCGATGGCTCGAGATCCTCCAGGACAATGACTTTGAGATAGTCTATACTCCTGGGAAGGGGAACGTAGTAGCCAATGCCCTCAGTAGGAGGACGGACATTCAGCTACTTGAGGAGGTGACCGAGTAGCTAGCCACTTTGCGGATATCCTTCGTGGATAGAGATAGAGGACCCTACATTCAGTCTATCACAATCACTTCTCCACTTCTACAGTAGGTCATAGAGGCACATCATGGGGACGCTGACTGTGAGATGCGGCGTGCACAGATATCCTCAGGACAGACACCTGATGGTTTCTCATTTGGAACAGAGCACGACATCCTTTTTAGAGGACGTACCATGGTACCAGTCGCATTACGGTAGGAGGTACTGAGAGAGTTTCACACTTCTCCTTTGGCGGTACATCCTAGAGTGGCGAAGATGTACCAGGATCTCAGACGACTGCACTGGTGGCCAGGCATGAAGAAGGCTGTGGCAGAGTTCATTTCTCGATGCCTCACCTGCCAGCAGGTGAAGGCTGAGCACCAGGTACCAGCTGGCTTGGTTTAGCCCTTGGAGGTCCTGGAGTGGAAGTGGGATGAGATATCTATGGACTTTGTGACTGGACTTCCACGCACTTCCAGAGGTCACGACTCCATCTGGGTGATTGTCGACTGACTCACTAAGTCGGCTCCCTTCTTACCCATCAGAGATCAAGGATCAGTGGAGAGTTTGGGACGTCTTTACATTAAAGAGATTGTTCGGCTTCACGGTGTGACATCATCTATCATCTCTGATCGAGATGCTCGTTTTACTTCCCGGCATTGGAAGGGGTTGCAGGAGGCGTTCAGGACGCAGCTACGTCTGAGCACAGCCTTTCACCCTCAGACAGATGGTCAGACGGAGAAGACCATTCAGACTCTCGAGGACATGCTCCGCGCATGTGTCCTTGACTTTGGTCATAGCTGGGAGGACCACCTACCCTTGGTGGAGTTTGCGTACAACAACAGCTACCACTCCACCCTCGGGATGGCATCGTACAAGGCGTTGTACGAACAACCTTGCAGATCTCCTTTCTGCTGGATAGACCCTGGGGAGTCAGCACTTGTGGGACCAGAGATGGTCCAGGCCACTACATAGAAGGTCCAGGTAATCCAGGAGCGGATGAGGACAGCTCAGAGTTGGCAGAAGTCATACACAGATATGAGGCGGAGGCCACTAGAGTTAGAGGATGGCGATCACGACTTCTTGTGTGTCTCACCTCGACGTGGTTTACGGAGATTCGGCCGAGGCGGAAAGTTATCTCCGTGCTTCATTGGACCTTTGCAGGTCCTCAGCAGGATTAGCGAGGTGGCTTATCGTCTGGCTCTACCACCTTAGTTGCACCGGGTGCACGACGTCTTCCACGTTTCTCAGCTGAGGAGATACGTGCACGACCCGACGCACATCATTGAACATGGGGAGCATTGAAGTTGACTATGGGGTGACTTTTACGGAGGTCCTGGTGGAGATCGAGGATCGATAGGAGCGGGTCCTACGTGGACGGTTGATTCCTCTAGTGCGCATCAGATGGCAGCACGTGAACCTCCAAGAGAGCACTTGGGAGCGGGAGGCTCATATGCGTGCTCAGTACCCTCATTTGTTTCCCTAGTTTTGATGTATCTTTACTGGTACGTAAAGCATTGAGGTGGGAGTAATGTAAAGACCCGTAAAATTCAAGGGAAATTTTTTCTTAATTTTCATTGGAATTTTACAAGAGCACGGTTTCTGACGGCACCTGATTCCTAGGACCAGTGTGCCCGGAATCAATTTTCAAAGTTTGGCTCGGGTACGTTTAGTGAACGAACGAGCGGGTATTTCTAACTTTTGAACAGGTTCCCGAAATCGAATTCTGAGGGCACCGATGGAACCAAAGAACCGGTTTTTGCTCAGGAACTCCTGTTCCGGAGTTGTGTTTACACGAGTGTTGATAATAAAAATTGTGGAAGTTTATTTTATAATTACACTACAATTTTTATTATTTTACTCTTAGTGTTAGCTCTTGATGGAAGTTGGGTAACCACCCAACCTCCCTTGGGAGGTTATGAGGGTGGTGGGGCCCACACGAACCCCACCTCTTCATATCCTCTAAAACCCCCCTCAACTCCCACTTTAATTATGTTAACTTATGTTATAACCTATAACATAAATGTAATGAGTTTAATGAGATGAGTTGTGTGTGGTTATTGAATTTCAAACTCTTGAAATTCAAATGTGTTGTTGTGTTAATAAAATAAGAAAGAGTCTTATTTTATTTTTGTTAGAGTTTTGTTACCTTGAGAGAATTGGGAAAGCATCTTTTTCTTCTTCATCTTCTTCAACCTCGACGAAGAACGCGAAGAACACAATTCTTCAATGAATAACTTTTCCACCGAAGAACACGGTTCTTCCGCAACGCCGTATCCACGAGGCGACATTCTTCTTCCGCGTCGTCTCTTCTGTGACGGTTTTCCGCGACGAAATCGCCGTCAACGATTTCGAATCCTCACTTCGTGACATCGACGTTCTTTCCCCGCGACGCCCGACCTTTGCGACGCTCGTCTTCCGCGGGTCGTTGACGAACGTCGTTCCTGAACCGAGGTAGGGGATTATTGTTATTTTATTAAATCAATTCCGTTCTTGATTCTAGCATGTCCAACTTCGTGGTTAATCGACTAAATGTTACCGTTTAACGAGAGGGGGCCGGACCGCACAAACATGGCCTAACCCCCTCCTATGTTCATGATTGTATCTTTGTGAATGGAACAGGATGGCGTGGTACCGTCGCACCACGCGAGAATCGCTCGGCAAGTTTTACGCGATGCCGTCGCGCCACGCCGAGAAGTCGAACAAGAACGCGACGCCGTCGCGCCGCGTCGAAGGAAGTCAAAGGCGCTGCGGATGGAGGGGAGCCGCGGTGGAGGGGCGTGATGCCATCACACCGCGCCAGATGACAAGAGCCGTGGCCGGTTCTGGGCCACGGCGGAGCATGGTGACCGGCGGCCAGCTGGGCCGCCGGTGTCGGAGCCGGAAGGGGACCGGCCACCGCCGGTCCTGTTGAGATGGGGGCCGGCCGGAAAAGAGAAAGTCGGGGGAATTAAATTCCCCTGGCCAGCATCAACGGCCTCCCATAATGAGGGGGGGTTACAGAAGGGGGGTGGGCGCCCCCCGTTTTTCCAACAGCTCGGCCGAAGGCCGAGCTGCCGCGCGCTGAGCGCGCTGCGTCCAGCCGGACTAGCGCCTGGCCGGTCTGCCAGGCCAGGTCAGTTCGCGCCGGGCCGGGCCGCGCCCAGCCGGGCCGGGTCGACCCTGTCCAGGGCTGGTCGACCCGGTTCGGGCCAGCCGGGGGGGGGTCTCGGGCCGGGTCGGTCCGAGCCCGAAACCCCCGTTATCGGACAGTTTTGGTTCAAATGCCCATACCTCGGGATACGGACCTCAAAAAGATGCACCATCCACGGCGATGCGATCCTTGGATCGAGACGGTCGTTTCGGTATATCGCACTCAAGGTTTCAGAATACTTTGAGTTCGGACGGGTTGGTTCGTACACGAAACCAACCGGGCCCTCAGAGCGGAAACGCTCATATCGTGAGCTACGGACGTCCGATTGACGTGCCGTCAAATTTTTTGAGTTCCTCTTAGTGAGACAGATCTTTTGACATACTCTGCCAGAGGTTTGGACGCAGGTGGAGTATGGTCAGGTTGGTTTTGCCTTAAAAACCAACCGGGCCCTTGGAACGAAAAGGCCAATAACTCTCAGACTCGGCGTCCGATTAACGCACCGTCTGCGACGTTGAGTTTCTGTTGACGATACGGAACTTTTGGATACATCAACTCTAGACTTTGTGTCAGTTGATGTATCAGCCTCTCGGCTCGTGGAGCGGACCCTCCCGAACGAGCTTGCTGTGTGCGAGAACCCTAGTGCTGGCTGCGATTGCTACTGTGACTATGACGACGACTGTGCAGAGATCCTCAGTGGATTCAACGACGATGACTACAACACTCAACGATCCTATGTGGATCAGTGCTACCGATCCTGTGTGGGTCTGATCCTGTGTGGGTCAGCGCTCAGCGGTTCTGTGTGAGACAGCGCCTACAGATCCTGTGTGGGTCCGATCCTGTGTGGGTCTTACGGGGGTTAGTTTCCTACTGATCCTGTGTGGGTCATTACGGGGGTTAGTACCTATCGATCCTTTGTGGGTCCGATGACTTAGATGGATCAGTGATCATCTCTATCGTCTTCGAAGAAGTATACCTGTGTGAGATGAATCATGTTTACTTTCCTGTGTGGATTGTGTTGTGCTATCCTGTGTGGATTGCGTTTTGCTTTCCTGTTTGGAATACGTTTACTTTCATGTGTGAATTGAGTTGTACTTGGGATCGGAGGTTGGAACGTATTGGAATTGATGACTTAGGTATATGTATGGGCATATACCTAAGCAGTGTCGGTTGTTACTTCGTGTTTTTTTCTTTCCTTTATGGTTTATCCTTTGTGGATTTTGGGAGACCTTTGGGGGTCTTGGGGTCCCTACTAAGTAGCTTATACTCACCCCTGCACGGGCCATGCCCGTACTACGTTGTGTTGGTTGTAGACGACGGACAGCGTTGATCGTGGATGAGGCTTGCAGAGCAGGATGATACCTGGAGGTGGACCACTGGGCGGGGCGTACTCGGAGCGGAGGGCAGGACCCGAGGAGCAGTGGAGCTATCTGTACCCACCCTTCAGGTGGGATTTCTAGTGGATAGCTCAGCGTAGCAGCTTTACTTTACAGTTGATGTTTTCCATTTAGAGTTGTACTTTACAGTTGGGCTTGTATTTCCAGCCCCTTTTACTTTCTTCATATACTGTTGTACTCAGTTTTTACTTAGTGTTTACTTCTTTCGCTTGTACTCTATGGTGCTTGTTTACTTTACAAAGGCAATGAATTTCGTTTTTATTGGGATTTATGACTTGGTGCTAGTCGCCAGCCCCTGGCCTATGGAAGGCGGGCTTGGGGTAGTCACGGCACGGGCCCCGAGGACGGGTCGTGACAGTAATTATCTTTAATTATCACGATTAATCAGTAATCAGGTAGTTAAGAGTAATAAAATAATATCATAATAATATAAAATGACCCCAAAATGTTTTCTAATGCTATTGTATGTGTCATTTTAGACCATGGGATACCTTGTTCCAACTTAGGGACTCCATGGAATCACTTTTGGGTGATAGTGACATTTTATCATTTTATTTTTAGAGAAAGGAAAATATAACAAAAGTATGTTACACCTAAGTAAAAAAAAATTAATTTTGTCTACATAAATTATCTCTTAGAATATAAATAGAAATTGGAAAGCTAAAAATAGTTCCTACATAATGATATTTTTTAATAATTTTTAGAAATTAAATAAATAAATTTATTTATGACACCATGATGATGCAATGATTACCTCATTAATGAACGATTTAAATTAAATGAAAATATAACATAAATTAAAAGACTAAAACGTGCCAAAAACTTATTTAATGGGTGGATTTGAAACCCTTATCACCTTATCCTAGAAATATATCATTTTTGGGCATTTAAAATCCGTAATTCATTATATAATAATGTAACATTCCTAGACTTTAAAAAAGTGACTCTCTTCCCTTTTATAAAAGGCTCCCACACATCTCAAGCCCTTGGCTCATCCAAACTCTACTCATAGTGTCTCTCCAAATCCCTATATTACTCCTATAATCCTCATATTGGCAGAAGTCTTTCCACGGAAGCCTTTGGGCTCAAATCAAAAAGAGTTATCTTATTTGAAGGTAATGTCTTCTCTTATGTTCTTTTGATTTATTTTAATTCTCCAACCCCCTAAACACTTGTTATTACTTTCTTTTGTATCAACACCAGTATATTAAATATACTAGGATATTTTTATGAGAATTATTTGAGCTAAAAATATACACACCTCTATCTAATGGTTAAAGAACATATTGTTTCTGTGGGTGGAAATTTACTGCCTCACAAAATGAGGACTATTCAATCATCATTTAACTCCTCTCATAGTTGCCATTAAGTTGTAAAATTATTTATATATGATATATAAATTATGTTTATGTTTTACATATTCTTCTGTATTTTTCATTTATTCCATAATTTTATGGTTTCCAATATTGGTAAACGCAATAATTTCATTTGAGGAAGTGTGGACTACCGCCACCTCAAAGTGATTTGAATCGTTAATGCCATATGTGGGATGTATAAAGGATGGAGTTAATGATATTATATATGATATTATACTCTAATTGTAATATACCTATGTATCATTATTTTTTCCTTCCATTAATGTAAGAAATAGAAATGAAAGTAGCGTTCATGCGTACGTACAGCTTACCATCTCCATGAACGGTACATTTCTTTTCTTTTCTCCAAATGTTATGGAATTATATAAGTACATAAATATAATGGATATATATTATATATTACATATAAATGAATAATATCATTCTGTAATTATAATATATATATATATATATCTCTCATTTATTATTAATTCCATTACCATGACAATGAAATGAAAGTAGCGTTCAAGAGTACATAAGACCTACCATCTCCATGAACGGTGCATTTCATTTTTTATCTCCCAATGGAATGGAATACTATAAAATGAATATATAATGGATATAAATGATATTTAAATCCTTAAAACTGTTATAGAGTTGATGTATTTATAACTACATGGTCAATTCTTTTCAAAGAAGTTCATTTTTCACTCATGTACCAAACATCGAAAAAACATCTAATATGAACTCCCATAATTAACTAATTATTATAACATTATAATATGTGATATTAATTTAATAACAAACATTAAAGGATGTCCTTAAGAAATTATTAATTGATAAAAGTTTATCATTTAGGAATATAAAGTAATGAACAAGACATGTCGAACTTAAGGTAAGGGATCCTACCACTCTCTTTATTTTTAAGTACTCTCATTTATCTCCTTTATTTTAAGATATTATTTCTTATGTTGGGGGATGTTATATTATATGCATCTTACTTTATGTTTTATGTTGATTTTATGAGTTACCTATTTGATCTCATCAATCCATTTTTGGATGTTTGACGTGGCGTCGTTAGGCTGTTGAATTTTCGTAAGGGTTTCTTATCTCACTTTTTATTCCGTGATATTTCCATTGTTCGCCACGTATTTATTTCATGTGGTGTATTTTGTAATTCCATTTAATATATATTATCATGATTTTATTTATATTCATGGTATTATGTGATTAATTAGGTGTTTATTATCTTTTGGTCATTCGACTCGATTGACTACAACGAGGTAAGTGGTTTTTATCTCACTTTTTAATTTCCATGAGATTCATGCTAAATTTGACACTATTTCCTTTTTTGTGGTGTATATACTACCCATGATTGTATTATGTGTGTAATATAATTAAATTTATGGGTATTTACATCTTCATTGTATGACCCTTCTTTCAAAGGCTGTACATTTCAAATGTTACCCAAATCGGTAAGAAAAACTTTCACCCTCCACTTTTTAAAAGACTTATTTTTGTCAGGTATTTTAATTTACATATTATTATGTTGGGATATGTTTATATATATCCTTATTGATTTAATTTTTTTACCAAGTGATGAGATACCCTTTTAACCTCCCATCAACAATTTTTTTTAATTTTAAAGTGATGTCGTTAGGATGTCGAAAATCTGTAAGGGAACTTCTTAACCCAATTTCAATTCTTTGGGTCAAACCTCTATTTCATGATTATGTCATACAATGAATATGTTTGGATGAACTATGATTGTTTTAAAATTAATACCCTTTTATATTGGGTGTATTTATCTTTGTCACACATAATTATGTAATTGAATTATCCTTAATCCAAGGATACCAACTTTGTAAGGGACTTCGTCTCAATCTCCTTTCATTGAGGCAAATTTGGTTTTATACACATCTTTCTTTAATATAGTGTATAAACCCCTTTTAATTTTACTTTTATTGAAAATTAATATTTTTATAAGAAGCATTTTACAAAATGACAAAAGGAATTTTTTGTCTTATGTATGCGGTGACAATGACTTCTCCGCCGCTGTGACCATTATTTGAGTTTCAGTTTCCTCTACAAGCCATAATTTTTTTTAAATGAAAAATAAATACTCTATTTTTATTTTATTTTATTTTGGTATTGAAAATGGTTATGATAATGTTTTCATTATATCAATGCGTTGTCTTGATATCTTGTGATTATAATGTGGAAATGTTATGTTTATTTTATTCATGTTTTATGTGATACGATTATGTTATGGTTCTTCGGAAATGTTTATGAAAGCTGGTGGTTCCGTGATATATTATATGTGGGTGATCACTTGATATCTCTTCAATGAATTGGGTAACGTGAAGGAGTTAAGCTCTAAGGTTTCTTTAAAGATATTTAGGGAATATACTATGATGGGTATTCCAAATGTAACAATGAGGGTTACTCCATATGTAAAAATGTTATGAATGCCTCAATTTACCTTTATGTCTTAGGATTTCTATGAGTTATACATAAATATTATGATTTTAGAAGGTATTTTATTATTGAAAGTTATGGTTTCATTGATTTGTATTTATTGGCAGGTTAATGTTTCCTTTCATTATGTTATAACCCTTACTGAGATTTTTATTCTCATCCTACGTTTTTGAAATGTTTTTCATGAGTTATAAGAAAGGGTAAGAGAAAGTAAGTATTCAAGAAAATTTTTATCATGAAAATAGCTTTTCTTTTATTTAAGGTTTTTTTATTGTTGTGAAAAATCAGTTATAGAAGTAGTGTCTGCTTTGTAATCTTTTGTGATGTAATAGTTATGTCCTAATTCTCTAAAACTCTAAACCTAAAAATATCCTCAATGTGAATTATTCATTTAATTCAAGATTAATAAATGTATTAAGGTCAGGTCCTTATAGTTGTTATCAAAGGTCATTTTAGATAACATTATAGGTTAGAGTGTTGTCTAAGCATAAGTGACAAGTTGTTTATAACCACAATGGTTAGTATATTAGATGGAGTCATTGAAATTTGTGAAAGTTGGAATGAGTTTTAGATAACATGTATAAGTATATCTTAGTGTTTATCTTGCTAATTAGTACATGATAACTTTGTTAATATACTCACACTTACATTTTTAGTTTTAGTAAATTGATGGATATAGAAGGAACCAAAGTGACAATGGGTTTGAATGAAACTGTGGTGGTTCTCTGATTAAGAGACTGAATGAAATGTGGGATTCAATGAGGAATATTGTGGTTATTCTAAACCACCTATCAAGGAGTCATGATTAAAAACTTGAACCTTGGTGAGTTCTCAAATGCATCAGGTATGAGATAACCAACTCTATGTGGATGTTCAGGTAATAATTATAATGGTAACCACTAGGGTTTATATGATCCTTACTTTTGAGGTAATTATGGGTTACTATATGATGGAAAATGAAAGGAATGAGATAAAATTGAGGTTAAATTATGTTATGGTTATTTTTTAAGTTTTTATCTCTTTTGGGGAAAATTTTAAGAATTATATAGTTTTGGGAAAAGGGACAACACACAGACCATGTGACAACCTATCGTGTAGGAACATGCTGGGGGAATCGAACCCACAAACAAAGTGCGACTGGTATTTATTGCCTACCAATGGACTATGTGAAGTCCCAGGTTTGTATGACAAATTATTTTTAGTTAGATGATTTTATGAATCCAGAATGAGTTTATTTTTGGTTTTTTATGGAAATGATTGGCCTATCATGGATGATATGTGATTAGGATAACTAATTTTTAGTACGAGACTTTAATAGTAACTGATGTTATTTGGAGATAAATGTTAAGATTTACATTGGAAGACTATGCGATTAAATTGTTTTAAGATTTGGGTTTGAATAATAGGTTGGTTTATTTTTGATTAATTTTATGGGAATTTTTGTATTGAATGGTCTTTGTTGAACATTGGGTTTTTTCGACAAATTTTGGAAATTAAGAGTAGTTTCTCATTTTGTAAAAGATTATCTTTTTTGGGGATTATCTGATCTTATACAAACAATTTTAGTTTTGGTTAAGGTCTAAAAAATTGGAAATATATTGTTCATCTTTTTTGAGTTATGTTATACTATCGAAGATGATTATAACAACCTTATTGTGAACAAGTCATCCTAAATACTCTTCATTTGGAGAAAATATGAGTTAGTGTTAGGAATATAGTAAAATTTTAAAGTCTACATGAAAAGTAAGTATGTTTCCTTATGTTTTAGTTATGCTCATAAATGAATTACTCAATGAAATGTAACTTTAAACAAAAATGTTGTTTGTTAACTTTTTCTACTGGTGAATTAAATAACCTTTAACCCATCACATGTTTGTGATTTTCTGGAGGCTATCCTTCTCCTAGACATGTTTTCAATCACTCTCAATCAGACCTTGATGGTCTGTTTTTTTCCTCCATATCCTTGTTTTCATGGAATCCTAGTTTCTGTTGTCTCGAGTGACCTTTGTACTTCTCTCTCATTCTTTTAAATTGATAGTTTTATTGACTCCTTTTTTGATGAGGGGCTTTCAATGAAGTTTTCGAGCCAAATTTTTTAAAATTAGAGGACGCAATTCCCAAAAGGGGGGAAGGATGTAACATCCCAAGTAAAAAAATAATATTTCTTTTTCATATTTATTAATATTTTTTAATAATTTAATAATATTACTTTAAAGGTTATGCTATGTTTGATGGCGTCCCATAATGCAACAACGAGTTTCTTTGAAATCTTACGATGCACACTAATAATATAATAATATTATTGTAAATGGTAGTAAAATCCTAGCCGATGTAATGGCGGGAATGAACATAACAAACTTAAAAGTGATTATATATGTTTGTTAAATATTTTTACATTTATCCAATAAATGTTAGAGGCTTAAAATTCAAATGAATCCAATTTTAAGAACAATTATTCTAATATTGTTTAAAAGGATAATTAACCACATTTTGAGGGAGAGCCCTTTTTAAATCTATTATTTTTCACTTTTATATGTTATATTTGACAAAATAAAATCCTTCTTTATAATCAAGACATAAAAATTTACTTTGTGTAAAATTTTGGTATTTTTCTGATAAAGTTCTTTTTTAAAAAAAATACTATATTTTAATTCAAAACTTCCTTTTAATCTAATTTATTTCTATGGTTAGATTATATTTTTAATTGGGATTCAAGTTTAATTAGAATATATTTTTATCATTTAATCCAATAGTATTAATTATAATTAATTTTACTTTGAAAACATATATAAACAAGTGTCAATCTTTTGATGGATGTTGTTTCTTAAAAACACGCTATTTGTTTTAACCACATTAATTAACTATAAAATTTATTAATGAAACGTTTATACTTATAATTTGGTAATATGGGAATAATTTTTTAATTTTGGAATATCAAAATTATCTTAGGGTGAATTATTGGTATTTTTCTGATAATGTTCATTTTTAATGAATAGTGAAAAATACAGCATTTTAATTCAAAACAACCGTTTCATCCAATTTATTTATATAGTTATATTGTCATTTTAATTTGCTTTAAGGTGTAATTTAATTATTTTTTTATAATTTAATACAATTTTGGACATTGGATGTAATTTAACTTTTAAATTGGATGTAAAAAACAAATCAATCTTTTGATAGATTTTTCTTCTTAGAAACTCGTATTTGGTTTTGACAATGGGTATTATTTTTAAATTAATTACTAAAATTTTTGTGTTTGTAATATGGTATAATGGATTCCATATTTATAATAAAGAGGTCCAAATTATTTAATAAAGACTCTTTTGTTTTTGGACATTATGAATAGTAACAACGGTAATTATCTTTAATTATTATGATTAATTAGTAATCCGGTAGTTGAGGGTAATACAATAATATCATATTAATATAAAATAACCCCAAATTGTATCTTAATGCTTTTTTTGTGTGTCATGACCGAAAATTGGATTCTTTTTTTCAACTAAGGGACCCCATGGAATCACTTTTGGGTGATAGTGACATTTTATCATTTTATTTTTAAAGAATGGAAAATATAACAAAAGTATGTAACACCTAAGTAAACAATTTTAATTTTTTCTACATAAATGATATATTTAATACTATAAATAGTCATTGGAAGGATAAAATTATTTCCTACATCATTTTATTATTTTTATTTTTTCTATAAATTAAATAAATAAATTTATTTATGACACCATGATGATGTAGTGATTACCTCATTAATGAACGATTTAAATAAAATGAAAAGATAATGTAAAATATAAGACAAAAACTTTTCTAAAACATATGGGATGGGTGTAATTAGAACCCTTATCACCTTATTCTCGAAATATATCATTTTGGGACCTTTAAAATCCAAAATGCATTTTATAAGAAAGTAACTTTCCAAGACTTTCAAAAAGTGACCCTCCTCCATCTTATAAAAGGCCCCCACCTCTACCCCATTACCAACACCTGTCAAGCCCTTGGCTCATCCAGACTCTATTCATATTGTCTCTAAAAATCCTTATATTACTCCATTAAGCCTCACTTTGGGCATAAGTCTTTCAAAGGAAGCCTTTGGGATCAAATGAAAAAGAGTTATCTGATTTGAAGGTAATGTCTTCTCTTATGTACTTTTGTTTTATTTTGCTTCTCCAACCCCCTAAACAAATTTTATTCCTTTTTTTTTGACAACACCATTATGTTAAATATACTAGGATTTTGTTATGATAAGGATTCAAGATACACATATAAAAACCTCCATCTAATGGTTAAATAACATATTATTTCTGTGGGTGGCGAATTACTACCTCACGAAACGATGATTGTTCAATCATCATTTGACACCTCTCATGGTGGACATTAATATGTAACTGTATTTATATACGATATATAAATAATTTTTAACTTTTCCTTATGCTTATGTTTTTTTCATTTATTTCATACCTTTATGGTTTCCAAAATGGGTAAACAAGATAATTCTAATTTAGGAAGTGTCGACTACCGCCCCCTCAATGTGATTTGAATCGTTAATGCCATATGTGGGAAGTATAAAGGATATAGTTAATGATATTATATATGATATTATACTGTAATTATAATATACCTATGTATCATTATGTTGTCATTCCATTAAAGTAAAATATAGAAATGAAAGTAGCGTACAAGCGTACGTACGTCATACCGTCTCCATGAACGATACATTTCATTTCTTATCTCCAAATGTTATGTACAATTATAAGTAAATATATATAATGGATATATATGATATATATTACATCAAAATTTTGAATATAAATCTGGAATTATAATATATATATCTCTCATTTAGTTTTAATTACATTAATATGACAATGAAATGAAAGTTGTTTTCATGCGTACATACGGCCTACCGTCTCCAAGAACGGTCATTTCATTTTTTATCTCCAAATGTTATGGAATAGTATAAAATTAATATATACTGTATATATATGATATTTAAAACATTAATGATATTTTGGAGATGATGTACTTATAAAAACCTAGAAAATTCTTTTCAAACAAGTTCATTTTTTACTTGTACCAAACATTAACAAAAACATTTGATATGAACTAACATAGTTAACAAATTATTATAAAATTATAATTTGTGATATGAATTGAATAATAAAAATTAGAGGAAGTCCTTAAAAAATTATAAATTTACCAATGTTTGTTATTCAGGAATATAAAGAAACAAACAAGACAAGTCGGACTTGAGGTAAGGGATCCTACAACTCTCTTTCTTTTTAAGTACTGTCTTTAATGTCATTTCTTTTAAGCTCTTCTTTATTATTTTGGGGGATGTTATTTTATATTGATCGTACTGTAAGTTTTATTTTCATATGATTAGAGACCCTATTTGATCTCATAAATCCATTTTTGGAAGGATTATTTGGTGCCGTTAGGCTGCCAAATTTTAGTAAGGGATTTATTATCTCATAATTAATTCTATGAGATTTCCATTATTCACCAATTATTTATTTCATGTGGTGTATTGTGTACTTCCATTTAATATATATTATCATGATTCTATTTATATTCATGATATTATTTGATTCATTTGGTGTTTATTATCTTCTGGTCATACGACTCGGTTGATTACAACTAGGTAAGGGGTTTTTAACTCACTTTTTTATTCCTGTGAGATTCATGCTACATTTTCCACAATTTCCTTTAGTGTGGTGTATGTACTACCCATGATTGTATTATTTGTGTAATATAATTTAATTTATAGGTATTTACATCTTCATTGTATGACGCTTCTTTCATGGGGTGTATGTTTCAAAAGATACCCAAATCAGTAAGGGAACCTTTCACCCTCCTCTTTTTAAAAGACATATTTTTGTTAGGTATTTTAATTTAAATATTATTATGTTGGGATATGTTCTTATATTTCATTATTGTTCGAAATGTTATGACCAGGTGATGAGATACCCTTTTTAAATCTCATCAACTCATTTTCTTAATTTTAAAGTGATGCTGTTAGGCTATCAAATTTCTGTAGGGGAACTTCTTAACCCAATTTCAATTAATTGGGTTAAACCTCTATTTCCTGATTATGTCATACTATGAATTTTTGTGGATGACCTCTTATTGTTTTGAACTTAATATCCTCTTATATTGGGTGTATTTATTTTTTTCACACATAATTATGTAATTTAATTATCCTTGATCTAAGGATACCGTCTTTGTAAGGGACTTCATCTCAATGTCCTTTCATTGAGGCATACTTTGTTTTATTCACATATTTCTTTTATACAGTGTATAAACCCTTTTCACTTTAACTTTTATTCAAAAGGAATATTTTTATACGAAGCATTTTACTAAATGAAAAAAGGAATGTTTTGTCTTACGTTTGCAGCGACAATGACTACTCTGCCACTGTGACCATTAGTTGAGTTTCAGCTTCCTCTACAAGCCATAACATTTTTTAAAATAAAAAATAAAATGTTTTAATTTTCTTTTATTTCTATATTGGAAATGGTATTGATAATGTTTTAATTATATCAATGTGTTGTAATGATATCTTGTGATTGAAATGTGGAAATGTTATGTTTCTTTTATGCATATTTTATGTGATACGATTATGTTATGGTTCATGGGAATTGTTTATGAAGGCAGGTGGTTTCAGGACAAACTCAGGGTAGGTGAACCTGTGGTAGCTCTCCAATGCATTGGGTAACGTGAAGGAGTTAAATGCTAAGTTTTCTTCAAAGAGATTTAGGGAATATACTGTGATGTGTTTTCCAAACGTAACCATGAGGCTTACTCCATACGTAAGAATGTTATGAATGCCTCAAGTTACCTTTATGTTTTATGATTTCTATGAGATATACATAAATATTATGATTTCAGAAGGTATGTTATTATTGAAAGTTATGGTTTCATTGATTTGTATTTACTGGTAGGTTAATGCTTCCTTTCATTATGTTATAACCCTTACTGAGATTTTTATGCTCATCCTCAAATTGAATTATTCATTTAATTCAAGATTAAGTAATTTTTTAAGGCCAGGTCCTTATATACATAGGGTCACATCAATTAAATTAGAGATATTAAAATTACTAGGTAACATGAACACTTACCCATAGAGTTTATCATCGATATACAAATGTGGCATGATTCCATGAATTTTAAAAAAACATGAAATGTTTATAAAATCAGAGGTTTATAAACATTGATTCTTGAATTGAGGATTTTAGACAGCGTTAATGATAAAAATCCATGGGTTTCATTGAATATGACATAAATTTTGGAAATACATAGGTAATATGGGATAGTTAATCTTGGTATGTGACTTTTCTATAGTCTTTGATATATATGAATTAATTAACACATTTTTTATTAATTGTGATCATAATATTATTTTACTATCCATGTTTTTTGATTATTTCTTAAATGTTAGTTTTGGATAAACTGCATAGTAGAAATATACAAGGGATGGGAATATTATAAGAAAATGATTATATATAGTGTAATATATGATACCCGGTGTGAGTGAGTATTAGAAATATATTTTGTGAGACACATTTAAATACATATTTGATTAATCTCTTTTAAATTGTTGAATTAAAGAGTATGTGTATTGAAGCTTAATGAATTAAAGAAATAGGTAGGGAACATAAAACCACCATCTTCTCATGTTAAAATATTTGGTATAGGGTTTCAATATTTGAAAAAGTGATGACATGATATAAACAAGAAAAATATGGCTATAATTGTTTTTGAATTGATTCAATTACACTCCATTATACCATAGTGTAAGTGAATTTTCATGATAAATAGATATTTGATAAATTTTTATCAAACCAAGAGTTTGTATATGTTTGGGGATATATGATGTTTCTATTAATTTGTAAAAAGAACTAAATTTTATAAATGTATGTTTTTTTAGAAGAAACATATTTTATAAATTATTATATTATTGATGATATTGTATATAACCCAACCCCTCTATCATAGATTCATAGGTAAATTTATTAAATTAGTGATAGATACAAGTGATACCACCCAAAAAGATCAAATAGTTTAGTATTCTTTGAATATTAGATACATACTTGAAACTCACATTAAAATTTAAAACAAAATATAAAAAAAAATTTGTGATCACCATTATTTCTTTAGTATATCAATTTTATCAATCATAATACACTTCATGTCCTTAAAGAGAAATTAATTATAAGGGGAGAGATCTAATGATCAATGAGGGTATGTGTACAATGGAATATACCATGAATAAATAAGTATTAATTAATATGTAAAGGAAAAAACTAAAATAACATTTCTATTTAATCAATATTTTGATAACATAGAATAATATGGAAGAATAAATTATGTAAAATAATTCCATATAAAAATCATATAATCCTAAAAATTATCCATATATATCATAACTAATAAAATATTTACAAGGGAATCAATAAGTGGTCTCATAATAAAGTAATGTTTTGTTTCATAAATCATAAAAATACCATCTAGGATTCATTCCAAGAAATATTACATAAATGAGTAAGGAGTTGTCCAAATACCCATGCTACTTAGTCTCATGATACCTACTTGTGAATTAGAGTGAAATACAGGGTCCCAACCATCAGAAACTATGTCTAATTCATTCTTCTAATGAAATAGGAGAAAAACAATCTACGTAAAAAATTTATTTAAAAATGGTTATATGAAAGGATTATAATTTCATCAATCAATAAACATAATTAGATTAATCATTTATATTAGAAAAAATACTTTAATTCATTCCCTAGTTAAAATTATCATAAACCGTATAGAGAAAGAATAATATTTTTATCATTGTACATATACCAATTTGACTATAAATCAAATAAGTTTTGTTGACATTGATAAATATAAATAACATATTAATGTAATTAAAAAATTTCATGTGTAAAATACACTCTTAATTTTTAAAATCACATTTAGAGACTAAATAGTTACTAAACAATTGTAAACTTTTTTCCCTAAGATGTAACCTGATAATATTTTCACACATTTTCTTAATAAATGGGTGGTCATGATGATGGAAAATTATGTAGATTACTATAATGTTTAATTAATGATTTCATTAACATTTTTGAAAAAAGTTAGAAAATTAAATATATTGAAAATAAAAGGGTGATTCCTTAAAAAAAATTAAAATTAAGACACATAAAAATATTTCTTTCAAAAATATTTAGACAATATTAAAATATTATTTTATAGTTTTTTTTTATAAAAATGGATTTTGCTGAAATTTTATTTTTGACTGATCAGTGAAATTAGTCATATTTCAAAATAAATCTTAATAATTTAAAGTACCTAAGTGATTAAAATTATAATATTACTTGAAAATATCTTGAATAATATGAGGAGAATAAAATATATTAGATTTATGATATTAATATCAAAAAATTATGTCCATATATATATAAACATAAACAACCCAAAATAAATAAGGGATTGTGTAATAAACCCTTATAACTTTTGTAACATATATATTAGAAGCCCCATGAAAGAAATAAAATAAAATAAAAAAATTAAATATGATTAATATAAAGATATTAAATATATAACATATCAAATGGGTAGAATATACACAACATAAAATCAATAACTTGTGTAATAGTGATATGAGAAACCCATACCATATGTCTGAATTCCCTTTTATGTGTTTGAAACTCTAATATATTTCATTAAATGTTATTATTTATTTATATAAAGACATATTCATATATATAATATCATATAAGATACTATTATTACATCATACCATACATTCATTAATAATATTTTATTAATTACTATTATATGGGTATTAACTGCATTGTTTTCTCATTCATGTTTTGTTGTGGATGTTCTAATTCTTGTTCATAGTATACATATAAATCATTTATATAATTATAATGATGATAAAAATATCATATTCATTCATTAAAAAAAATTTATAACAATTCTTTAAATTTTTACATATAAAATGAATCATATCAATTTGTGGAGACGGTAGGCCGTACAGGTGCACTATCAACGTTATCACTCTCTTATTGGGTTAATGGGTTAGGAAGTGGAGAAAATATTAATTTTAAATAATTAATATTATGTCATATTTAGAAAATATATTCACTATTTATATAATTATTACTACCCCTAGGAGTTGGTGATGGAAAAATATTCCATCAGTTCGTGAGGTGGTATCCCTCAGTACACATGAGCAATGGGTTTGTTCCCTATTTGATAGATAAGGATATTGATAAATATTATGAAATAAAAATAATAACATCTCATTATATGGTATATATTATTTTTATTATATTATAATTGCTAATAAATAATTATATTTGGTTTGTGAAGTTGTAAAAATAAAGAGCATGATGAAGACGATTGTCTTTGCTTAGAGAACCCTCCTTTTGATCTCTTATTAAGGAAACAATGAATGGTCTTCTAGAGAGACTGTAATAACAATAACGTGGATAATGATGTTGAGGAGTGATTTTTGAATGTATTATTTTTGTTAAATTTATTAATATGTGTTATGAAGTGTGGGTATGGGGTGTCGTTTTAAAATTAATGAAGAGTGGCATTTTTTTAAACCACTTTTAATTTTCCCAAAATAATTCAAAATGATAATTTAATTTACAAGAATAATTATATAAAATCTCTATAAAATTAAATTTGGTATTTCATAAAGTATAAATATTTTAATTCAATATTATTTTTACATGTTTAATTGGAATATAATCTATAATCAATTGTTTTAACCTCCAATAAACTCATTTTAAACCTAACCGCGATAATAATATTTTTACAGTTTTCACATTAGTAATGAAAAAAAATTAGCCAGGGATATTATATAATATTTATAATGATTATTAAAAATATGGAACCCTTTTTTTTTAAATCAAATTTATAAATTTGGAGGAATTAAATTTAAAAGTAAACTCATAGACATGATGGAGAAGTGGTATTCTAAATAAATGTTTACATAAGTATAAAAAAGATTTACATCAAAACTAAACATATAGTTGATTCTAATTATAAACATTATATTAATTCTAAGACAATAATATATATTATTTTTCTAAAATAATTTTAAAATAAAATTGAACTTGTAAAATCTTTAAACAAAAAATCTGTTTTTAATAAAAATCTATATTTGTTCAGTATTCATCAAAAAAAATATTTCTGAAAAATTTCAAAAAATAGTTCTTAGTGAATTTTTACAAGTTTACTAAAATTAGTATGTTAATATCTTCAATTTAATTTTATTAATGTTATAAATTTTAACTTTAGAATAACTTCATAACATCTGACAAAATAATTTGTATGACTTTTTTTAGAAAAAACATATGTTTTACATTAAAATTATAAATTTTTATTTATAGTAAATTTATAAATAATTTATTTATTTATACATGTGTAATAAATATAAATTTCATAATTTGTATTTTATTATTCAAACAAACCAATTTGAAATCCAAATTATTTTGATACATTATTTTAAGGTTCTTTTAGACATGGGGTTGCGTATATCACAAGCTATTCATGAGATCAATCTTATTTAAATATAAAGCTATTGTGATGGCTTTCAGAATTACATTATTCCATACATAAAAGAGCATCCTCAATGTTTTTATAATTGTAGATCATGAACAATCTTGTGTTGTTTTTCACCATAATTTCTTTAGGTTCCCACAAAACCTCTTCTATTTTAAGATTTCACAAACATACCTATTCCAAATGACTCATTTAATTCCTAAAAAATTGTTCTATAGTGTCTATAATAAAGATAGTCTTTTCACTGTTAGACAGATAGATTTTCAATTCTATTTAATTAGAGGTGATCACAAGGGAATGGTCTGGAAAATACTTCCTTAATTATGGTATATAGAGAACATCACGTATTTTAGTGAGATATAGTGGGATAATAAAAAATTAATACAAAAATATAAGTATTTATTTGAATTTAAAAGGATAAATATAATTGGATCTTGGTTTGTAGTTCTTATTAATCTTCATAATACCCTTCCATAGAGATACATTCATGAAAATGTGATATCCCACATGGAATTACAATTATTTCCTCTGGTTATTGGCATAACTTTTTCAGTATTTGGGATATTTAAATATTGGTTGATATAGTATTTAACATTGTTTTACTGTAAAGACCCGTAAAATTCAAAGGAAATTTTTTCTCAATTTTCATTGGGATTTTACAAGAACGCAGTTTCAGACGACAATTGATTCTGAGGCCCGGTGTGCCCGGAATTTCTATCCAAAGTTTAGCTCGGGTATGTTCAGTAAACGAACGAGCGTGAATTTCAAACTTTTGAACCGATGGTCTGAATTGAATTCCAAGGGAACCGATGGAACTGTAGCGCTGGTAATTACTTAGAAACGCCTTTTCTATAGTTGTGTTTCCTCGATGTGAGTTGTTTTTTTGTGTGGATTAAGTGTTAGTGAAATAAAATTTCGTTAAGAATTTTATTTCTCTTCTCCATGAGTTAGAACCTAAGTGTAGGAGTTAGGGTGGGACCCACTGTTTGTTAGTTTCTCTTGAGTGGATTAAAGTTGGGGTGGGGCCCACATGAGCCCCCACCTTTTCAATTCCCTTAACTCCCTAACTCCTCTTAACCCCCCACTTAAGTTGTGTAACTCTTATAACCTTTTAACATCCCTTTAACTGGGTGACTTTTCCCCTCCTCTCCTAAAGTATGCCAACACCCAATTCATTTAATTAAATTATGTTTTGAATTTTGAATTGTGGCTTGAGTTAATAAAAAAAGGATGAGCCTTATTTTATTTTGTTGGTTGTTGTGTGTGGACATTGGAGGAGAGAACTCTTTGTTGTTTTCATCTTCAACACGAAGAACATCAATACTACGATGAAGAACGCCGTCACCCTAAGAAGAGATCGATGTGCCGTCTCTTCTTCTCCCCGCAGCCGGTGTGTGACCCCTTTTTCCGAGGATCGACGACGCACCCTCTTTCAATCTTCTTCCCATGTCAAAGAAAAGGAGACTCCACTTCCTCATCAGACGTTCACCGTAAACATACGGAGCTTCACCTCGTGACGTCGTTTTTTGCGGAGAACCCCCATTCTAGCTACGTTCAAGGTAGAGGTTTAATTTATTTAATTATTTTCGTTTGTCATTTCTAGTTTGTCGTTCTTCGTGGATATACGACTAAATGCTATCGATTAATGAGAGGGGGTCGGACTGCACAAACACGGCCGAACCACCTCCCTTATCCATGGGTTGTTTCTTTGTGGTTTGAAACGAGTATGGCGTTGTGCCGTCGCACCGCGTGTAATCGTGTGACAAGGAATGTGTGGCGCCATCATGTCGCGCTATGGAAACGAACAAGGACACGACACCGTCGCGTCGCGCCGTAAAGTTGAACCAAGTCGCGGCGCCGTCGCGCCGCATCAGAGAAAACCAAAGACACCGCGGTCAGAGCGGGGCCGCGGCGGAGGGGCGCGGCGCCATCGTGCCGTGCCAGACGAAAAAAAACCGCTATCGGTTCCGGGCTGCGGCGGAGTAGGGTAACCGGCGGCTGGTTCCAGGCCGCCGGTGTCGGCGAAGGAGGAAGGACCGCCCGTCACCGGTCCTTGTTGGAAGAACCGGTCGGCCGGTGCGGTCCAGCCGAACAAATTGAAAAACCGGGAAAATTAATTCCCCCAGCCGGCCTACAAAACGGCCCCCATTAATGGGGGGCCGCGGTTACACCAGGGGGGCAGGCGCCCCCCCCCCCCCTCCCCCCCTTGCCAACAGCTCAGCCGGTTGGCCGAGCGCCTGGCCAGTGCACTGGGCGCGCTGTGCCCAGGACGGGCCAGGCCGGGCCGCGCCCAAGCGGGCTGGACCCGGACCCGGTTCAGATCGACCCGGTTCGGGTCGACCCCAGGGGTATCGGACCGGGTCGGATCAGGCCCAAACCCCTTAATACCGAACCTTTTCCGATCGGACACCCATAACATGTGCTACGGGCCTCCGATCGACGCACCATCAGTTGAGATGCGATCCTTGGATCGAGATGGTCGTTTTGGTATACCTCACTCAAGGTTTCAGAATACTTTAAGTTCGGCCAGGTTTGTTCGTACACGAAACCAACCGAGCCCTCAGAGCGGAAACGCTAATATCTTAAGCTCCGGTTGTCTGAATGACGTGTCGTCGACTTTGTTGGATTCCTCTATGTCATACGAATCTTTTGGCATACTCCACCTGAGGTTTGGATGCATGTGGAGTACGGTCGGGTTGTTTTTGCCTTAAAACCCAACCGGGCCCCTGGAACGAAAAAGGCAATAACTCTCAGACCAGGTGACTGATTGACGTTCCGTCTGCGACGTTGAGTTCCTATTGATGATACGAGACTTTTGGATACATCAACTCTGGACTATGTGTCAGTTGATGTATCAGCCTCTGGACTCGTGGAGCGGACCCTCCCGAACGAGCTTACTGTGTGTGGGAACCCTAGAGCTGGCTGCAACTACTACTACTACTACGACAACTGTACAGAGATCCTCAGTGGATTCGATAGCGACGACTACAGCACTCAGCGATCCTATGTGGATCAGTGCTACCAATCCTATATCGGTCTGATCCTGTCTGGGTGAGCGCTCAACGGTTCTGTGTGAGCCAGCGGCTACAGATCCTGTGTGGGTCCGATCCTGTGTGGGTCTTTGCGGGGGTTAGTTACCTATCGATCCTTTGTGGGTCAGATCCTTTGTGGGTCATTGTGGGGGTTAGTTACCTATCGATCCTTTGTGGGTCAGATCCTTTGGGGGATATTGCGGGGGTTAGTACCTATCGATCCTTTGTGGGTCCGATGGCTTAGATGAATCAGTGGTAACATCTGATCATCCCTATTGTCATATGAAGAAGTATACCTTTGTGAGCTGAATCCTGTTTTACTTTTTATGTGGATTTATGTTTTTCTTTCCGGTGTGGATTGGGTTGTACTTGGGCTTGGATGTGGGAGCTGAATGAGAATTGATGACTTAGGTATATGTATGGGCATATACCTAATCAGTGTGGGATGTTATTTCGTGATTTACCTTTCCTTTGTGGTTTATCCTTTGTGGATACTGGGAGACCATCAGGGGTCTCGGGGTCCCTACTGAGTAGCTTATACTCACCCCTGCACGGGCTATGCCCGCACTACGTCGTGTTGGTTGCGGACGACGGACAACGTTGATCGTGGTTGAGGCTTGCAGAGCAGGATGGTACCTGGAAGTGGACCACTGGGCGGGACATACCCGGAGCAGATGGCGGGACCCGAGGAGCAGTGGAGCTATATGTACCCACCCTTCAGGTGGGATTTCCGGTGGACAGCTCGGCGTTGCGGCTTTACTTTTCAGTTGCAATTTTCCCTTTCCAGTTGTACTTTACATTCAGTTTGGGTTTGTATACTGGCCCACTTACTTTTCTGCACTTACTGTTGTACTCAGTTTCACTTAGTGTTTACTTCTTCAGTTGCTTACTCTGTGGTGTTTATTTACTTTACAATGGCAATGCCTTCCCTTTTTACCGGGATTTACACCTTGGTGCTAGTCTCTGGCCCCTGTCCTATGGAAGGCGGGCTTGGGGTAGTCACGACACGGGCCCCGAGGACGGGTCATGACAAATTAGTATCAGAGGAGTTCGGTTCTACCGCAGAACATGGGACTCTGCTCTTTTCTATGTGAACCTATAGTGTTTAGCGTATTGGGAGTGGTTATCAGTCCAGGGAGTCCTGTGTTGGTGCGGCGGCCGACGTATCCGTACACCAGGACCCTGACTTCTGATTTCTGACATAATGCATGAAAAAATTGATTGCATGTGTGTTTCATGTTTTCATTGTGATTACATTGTGTCAGCTCACCAGGTATACTGTTCTGACCGTGGCACACCTGTTTTCTTTTCAGGATGGCCCCACGATGGCAGCCAGCTAGGGTTCCGAGAGTTGAGCATGACGACAGCCCACCGAGCGACGAGCCCTCGGTACAGGGCCCTTTGTCAGTAGTGGCACCGGCGGTACCTCTACCTGTCGAGCCACCTATGCTTCCAGCACTAGTCGCTGACGATGCTCGTCGCCTCAGTGCACAACATGAGTTCCAATGCCAGCGACCGCCCAGGTTCCGTGGGGAGACTAACCCCTAGGCAGCCGAGGACTTGCTGGAGGCAGTGGTATGAGTTTTCCGGTTAGTGAGGACACCAGCAGACCTCATGGTGATCCTCGCAGCGAGCCTACTGCACGTGGCAGTGGGCCGATGGTGAAGCTTGATGCTCCAGGTGCACGATGATGCATCTCTCCTCTAGACGGACATTGAGAGCCTCTTCCACTCGAATTTCGTCCCAGCCACCCTCGGTACGGTGCGTATTCAGGAGCTTCTTCAGCTGCGATAAGGCAGCATGACGATCGCCCAGTACTCGGCCAGAATTACCGATCTCTCGCACTACTCAACAGACATGGTACGTGATCGATTATTCCGGGCCCAGACCTTTTATCAGGGATTGAGACACGAGAACAGGGCATCGCTGATCTCCCTCAGCATTCTGACTCAGACAGGAGTACTGGAGCGAGCCCTTTTGATCGGGAGCTTTCTTGCTGAGTCTACACCAGCGCCGAGACCCACCGTAGGGAGGCATGTAGCAGAGTCTTCTACAGCAGGCAGTCGACAGATGACTCATGGGTCCAGGAAGACCAGACCCTCAGGCAGACGACCTCGGGATACTGGCTCAGTAGTGCGGGGCACACAGCATGGATCCAGTCTATCGAGAGGTAGGCATTGCTACTCATGCGGCGGACAGGGCCACATGGCTCGTGACTGCCCGGCCCGCCATGCAGAGTAGCAGCAGACGGTTGAGGAACCACCTAAGAAGAGTAAGTGGTTCGACCGTGGCGTTCTGCAGGGAGCAGGTGGACGAAGCAAAGGAGCTGGCCGAGCAGCAGGTTGTGGATGACATTTTGAGGCTCTACCACCACCACCACCAGGAGGTCCACCCCATCCACAGGGAAGAGCACAGCTTCAGGCAACTGAAGTTTATGATCATGGAGCTCCGGAAGCAGGTGGACTAGTGCGGGACTAGCTTCAGGCATAGAGGCCTTTGCCCATAATGCCTCTGGCTTCATAGTTTGTGTTGCCTTGTGTCCTTGTACCTTGAGTTGAAATAATAAAAGACACTTGCATTGGTGACGTTTGATTTCTTGTCTTATGATTGTTATTACTAAGATGTGCCGGTTAAAAATTGTTGACTTGACCCTCACTTGCGAGATTCTTAATGGGGGAGACCTAGTGACCACACACTTATGTCGACAGTATGACTCAACCCATAGAGGTGAGAGTAGTGGTTGGATATTTTGGTAGCAGCGTCGAGGCCTTACGACGTCATCCATGCCATGAATTATATAATCATGATGGGATTGACTGTATTAGGAAAGGAACGTGGTTCATCCAGGGGATGAGATCAGATTTACCTTTTCGGAAAAGGAGAAATCTTTGCAGCTTTGCAGAACGTTAAGGAGGAAGGGGAAACCATTCGCGTGGTCAGACAGATGTCAGCAGAGTTTCCAGGAGCTGATACAGAGATTTACCAACACACCTATCTTGAGGTTGCCTGAGGAGGGAGTAGGGTACGTAATCTACTGCGATGCATCAGGGACCAGACTCAGATGTGTACAAATGCTGGAGCGGGCCGTGATCGCCTATAGATCACGTCAGTTGTGGCTGCATGAGCAAAACTACTCTACCCATGACCTGGAGTTAGCTGCAGTGGTCTTTGCTCTGAAGACATGGTGACACTACCTGATGGGCGAGTGCTTTATAGTCTTTTCTGACCATCAGAGTCTCAAGTACATCTTCTCTCAGAAGGACCTGAACCTGAGACAGTGGCGATGGCTCGAGTTCCTCCGGGACTTTGACGTTGAGATAGTCTATACTCTTGGGAAGGGGAATGTAGTAGCTGATGCTCTCAGCAGGAGGACGGGAATTCAGCTACATGAGGAGGCAACAGAGTAGCTAGCTGCCTTGCAGATATCTTTCATGGATAGAGATGGAGCAGCCTTCCTTCAGTCACTCACAGTCACGCCACCACTACTACAACGGTTCAGAGAGGCACAACGTGGGGACATAGACCGTGAGACACGACGTGCACATATATCCTCAGGTCAGGCACCTGATGGTTTCTACTTTGGAGCAGATCACGAAGTCCTTTTCAAAGGACGTACCTTGGTACTGGTCGCTTTATGAGAGGAGGTGCTGAGAGAGTTTCACACTTCCACATTTGCAGTACATCCTAGAGTGGAGAAGATGTACCAGGATCTCAAACGACAGCACTGGTGGTCGGGCATGAAGAATGTTGTGGAGTAGTTCGTTTCTTGATTCCTCACCTGCCAACAGGTGAAGGCAGAGCACCAGGTACTAGCAGGATTGGTACAGTCCGTAGAGGTCCCGGAGTGGAAGTGGTAGGTATATCTATGGAATTCGTGACTGGACTTCCATGCACTTCCAGTGGTCACGACTCCATTTGGGTGATTGTCGACCGGCTCACCATGTCGGATCACTTCTTACCCATTTGAGAGCAGGGATCAATGGAGAACTTGTGACATCTCTACATTCAGGAAATTGTATAGCTTCACGGTGTGCCATTATCTATCGTCTCCAATCGAGATGCTCTCTTTACTTCCCGACTTTGGAAGGGGTTTCAAGAGGCATTTGGGACACAGCTACGTCTGAGCACAGCCTTTCTCCCTCAGACGGATGGTTAGACAGAGAGAACCATTAAGACACTCGAGGAAAAGCTCCGCGCATGTGTCCTCGACTTTGGTCATAACTGGGAGGACCACCTACCATTGGTGGGGTTTGCGTACAACAACAGTTACCACTCCACCATCGGGATGGCACCATACGAGGCGTTGTACGACCAACCTTGCAGATCTCCTTTGTGCTGAACAGACACTAGGGAGTCAGTACTTGTGGGACCGGAGATGGTTCAGGCCATGACAGAGAAGGTCTAGGTCATCCAGCAGCGGATGAGGACAAGTCAGAGCCGGCAGAAGTCTTATGCTGATAAGAGGCGGAGGCCACTAGAGTTCGAGGATGGCGACCACGTCTTTTTGCGTGTCTCACCTTGACATGGATTATGGAGATTTGGCCGAGGCAACAAGTTGTCTCCATGCTTCATCGGACCGTTCCAGGTCCTCAACAGGATTGGTGAGGTGGCTAATCACATGGCTCTACCACCTCAACTGCACTGGGTTCACGATGTCTTCCACGTATCTCAGCTGAGGAGATATGTGCACGACCCAACACATATCTTTGACTATGGGGAGCTTGATGTCGATGATGGGGTGACTTTTGCAGAGGTTCCATTGGAGATCAAGGATCGAAAGGAGCGGTTCCTACGAGGATGGTCGATTCCTCTAGTGCGCATCAGATGGCAGCACGGGAACCTCCAGGAGAGCACTTGGGAGCAGGAGGCTCAGATGCGTGCTCAGTACCCACATTTGTTTCCCTAGTTTTCGATGTATCTTTACGGGGACGTAAAGCCCTGATGTGGGATTAATATAAAGACCTGTAAATTTTAAAGGAAATTTATTCTTAATTTTCTTTGGGATTTTACAAGAACACAGTTTCAGACAGCACTTGATTCCGAGGCCCGGTGTGCCCGGAATTTCTATCCGAAGTTTAGCTCGGGTACATTCAGTGAACGAATGAGTGTGAATTTCTAACTTTTGAACCAGTGCTCAGAATCAAATTCTGAGGGCACTGATGGAACCGTAGCGCCGGGTCGGACCAGGCCCGCACCCCTTTAATAGTGAACCTTTTCCGGTCGGACACCCATAACTTGTGCTACGCGTCTCCAATCGACGCACAATCAGTTGCGATGCAATCCTTGGATCGAGCCGGTCGTTTCAGTATGTTGCAGTCAAGGTTTCAGAATATATTGAGTTCAGCCGGGTTGGTTCGTACACGAAACCAACTGGGCCCTCAGAGCGGAAACGCTCATATCTTAAGCTCCAGACGTATGAATGACATGCCGTCGACTTTATTGGATTTCTCTAAGTGAGACGGATCTTTTGGCTTACTCCACCGAGGTTTGGACGCAGATGGAGTACGGTCGGGTTGGTTTTTCCTTAAAAACCAACCAGGCCCCTGGAACGAAAAAGTCAATAACTCTCAGACCGGGCGACCGATTGACATGCCTTCTGCGACGTTGAGTTCCTGTTGACGATACCGAACTTTTGGATACATCAACTCTAGACTATGTGTCAGTTGATGTATCAGCCTCTCAGCTCGTGGAGTGGACCCTCCCGAACGAGCTTGCTGTGTGCGGGAACCCTAGAGCTAGCTGTGACTACTACTACTACGACGACTGTACAGAGATCCTCAGTGGATTAGACGGCGATGACTACAGCACTCAGCGATCCTATGTGGATACTACTACCGATAATGTGTGGGTCCGATCCTGTGTGGGTCAGTGCTCAGCGGTTCTGTGTGAGCCAGCACCCACAGATCCTGTGTGGGTCCGATCCTGTGTGGGTCTTTGCGGGGGTTAGTTACCTATCGATCCATTGTGGGTCAGATCCTTTGTGGGTCATTGCGGGGGTTAGTTACCTATCGATCCTTTATGGGTCAGATCCTTTGTGGGTCATTGCAGGGGTTAGTACCTATTGATCCTTTTTTGGTCTGACGGATTAGATGAATCAGTGTTAACATCTGATCATCTCTATCGTCATATGAAGAAGTATACCTGTGTGAGATGAATCCTGTTTTACTTTCCTATGTGGATTGTGTTGTGCTATCCTGTGTGGATTTACATTTTTCTTTTCTGTGTGGATTGGGTTGTACTTGGGCTTGGATATTGGAGCTGAACAAGAATTGATGACTTAGGTATATGTATGGGCACATACCTAAGCAGTGTCGAAGGTTACTTCGGGATTTACCTTTCCATTGTGGTTTATCCTTTGTGGGTACTGGGAGACCATCTGGGGTCTCGGGGTCCCTACTGAGTAGCATATACTCATCCCTGCACGGTCTATGCCCACACTACATTGTGTTGGTTGCAGACGATGGACATCGTTGATCGTGGTTGAGGCTTGTAGAGTAGGATGGTACCTGGAAGTGGACCACTGGGTGGGACATACTCGGAGAGGACAGTGGGACCCGAGGAGCAGTGGAGCTATCTGTACCCACCCTTCAGGTGGGATTTCCACTAGACAGCTCGGCATTGCGGCTTTATTTTTCTGTTATTGTTTTCCCTTTCTAGTTGTACTTTACTTTCAGTTTGGGTTTGTATACTGGCCCACTTACTTTTCCGCACATACTTTTGTACTCAGTTTTACTTAGTGTTTTCTTCTTCAGTTGCTTACTCTATGGTGTTTGTTTACTTTATAAAGGAAATTTCTCCCCTTTTTACTAGGATTTATTCCTTGGTTCTAGTCGCCAACCCCTGGCCTATGGAAGGCGTGCTTGGGGTAGTCACGGTATGGGTCCAGAGGATGGGTCATGACATTTATCTCCTCCATATGTTATTGGCCTACAAGATTTCATTCAAAAAATTCATCCCAAAAAGTTGGAGTATAGAATTTCTTATAATATAATGCTTTAAACAAGGTTATTTTAATACATTAATGGAATCTATTATTATAGGATAACTCTTTTGAAATAAAATATCGATCCCGCATAACATGAGTGTTAACAGTAAATGACCTCAAAATGTGTTATAATTATTGAATTTTCCTTTCATATTGCCTATCAATTTGAGTGTGAAAATATGTTCTTAAAATAAGTTTGTATCAAGAGGCTTATGATAGAGTTTTTAAAATTATGACGTGAAACATGATTCACAATATGAATAGATTCAAATATTTTCAACATAAATTATTACGACATAATTATTGTATAGTATTTCAAGCTGATCTAAGGATAAATAATCTTTTAAAGTGAATAACTATAAATATTTGGTGATTTGATCAATAATAAACATTATTAAATCATACTTTCTGTGAGTATTTGGTAATATAGTGACAATTTCTACAGTGAATTCATCTCGTTTCCATCTTGGAATAGGTAGTTCTTACATGATTCATACTAGGAACTATATCTTAGCCTTCATCTATCAACACAACATACATATTGTGATGTAATCAAAAATTTCCCACATCATATTATCACACTAAAAATAATTCATTAAATCAAGAGACATCCCCATATAACATGGATGTTTATAGAAATTTGATATGTAATAATCATAAAAAATTCCATGTAAAGATTAGGTATTAACATAAGAGATAGTTTTTCCAATGTTTTGAATTATATAATCACAAATGGTGTTTTCTAATTTTCTATTATTCCCAACTTTAATTTTATTTTGAATATTATCATCATATGGTTGAGATATTTTTTTATTTTCTCATAAATATAGTTTAGGAAACATTTTTAAATATAGAGATATCTCACATTCCATAATAATTCAAATTTCCATCTTTAATAGATTCATGAACATAGGATCCCTATCAATCCTCACTTTGGTGAGGAATCCATGATCATTTCTAATCAATGTATCCATTTACTTGTATTCAATCACTAGTTGGTTGCGTATCGAAAAATCATAGTCCTTGAGAAGTTAAATCTATATTATTTGATAAATATCGATATATTTCTATGAAAATATTTATTTTATAATAATTTTATATCTAAAATCTTATACTTTAATCCATATCAACAATGAATTCATATCATCAAATAAAAGATTAAAGATTCCAAGTCATGTTGATGTGTTGAATATTTTTTCATGAATATTTATCATACTTGATGAATATTCAATAACATAATCATTCTATATAAGGAAAATACCATTTCCCTTATTTGATGCATCACTGTATATTTCAAATCCATTAATATCATATTATAGAGGTCAAAATATAAAAACACACTAGTCTCTTCTACAACTCTTCAAAACATTCTTCACAATCATTTTTACATATGAACATATCTCCTTTATGGGTAATCTTGGTAAATGGGTTATCCAATTGAGAAAACATTCAACAAACATGGGATAATAACATTCAAATCCAATAAAAATACATTCCTTGGATGTGTTTGTTATTATAGACCATTATTAGATATCCCTCATATTCAAAAGTTTAACTGAGAGCCCATCATTGGATAAAATATGTCCAAGAAATTAGAAACACTATATCCATAATTCATAGTTTCTAAATTTCCCATATAACTATTTTTTATATGGGTTTCAAGAATGATCCCCAAGTTATTCTCATGGTCATTATATCTCTTAGAATACACCATGATATCGTTAATAAATACGAAAAAAAATTATCACGATATTTCTTCAATACTATATAAATTAGATTCATATAGACATATGGTGCATTAGATAATCCATATGTCATTAATATTAACATGTAATGTCTATAGATCATTTGAAACTATATGTGACATATATTTCTTCTTTAATAGAAATTTTTTATTCCAAAAATGATAGTCAATAATTTCAAAAATACTAATCTGATAGAAGTTTATACAAAAAGTCATCACTATGAGGTAAATTATATATTTAATTAATTTTAATAGAAGTTATTTACATATAATCAAAAAAACAAACTCATTGATTGATATTACTTATTGATAAAAACAATAAAGGATATCTAAGGAGAAACACTTGGGAATATAAATTCCATATCCTCAAAACCCTCTAGTTGTTTCTTTATCTCCAATAATTACACATTTTCCATTATACAGGATGACTTTGATATAGTTCTTGTATTTGTTATTAAATCAATATAAAATTATACTTCACACTCTTGTGAATTTTCAAGTGACTCCTCATTAAATAAATTAATGTATTCCTATAAAATATCGACATATTTAATTTTAAGATTAAATTTTTATTATTAGATTGTGTGTTATCTTATTACCCAAAAATATATTTAAGAACAGATTCTCGGGCTGGATCTATACAAGGCATAAATGATATGGTAATACTTCTACTAGGTGTCTTGACTGATAACTGCCTTCTTAAGGTTCTTTGGAAATATTTCATTTTATTAAAAATCATTGAAGATATATAAGGGTAAAAATATCCAAAATAAATTAAATAAATAGAAAATTTTAATGATATAATTAAATTACATGTCGTAATATCATTTTAGATTTCAACCTCATCATTTGTGATAAAATAATCTCAACCTTTCTCCATTGGCCATGTTTTTATTAATTTTTCCATAAAACATGGGATTATCATTTTCAATGTTTTCCATATTCTTTTATTTAATGAATTATATATTGGTATCTTATATATTTCCCTTTCAATCAATAACAAAGTTTCATATTTCTCCACTACTATTGAAAAATCACATTCCATGAAAGTATGTTTCATAGTGTTTAATTACATATTTAATAAAATGTGAAAAGTCTTACCCACATCATTTTTATAGAATTTCTATTTCTATAGTGGTTATATTTCCATTAACATTATTTATTTTCTTATATATTTGATAATTACTAGAATAATTTATCTATATTTATATAACAAGATTTTATTTTTCAAATAATGATAATTTTTGGGAGACTATTTACCTTAAATGGATTGTATTAACCCCATAAAAATAATCTATCTTAATCTTTGGATTATAAATTTTCTCTGTAGAATTATTTTCTAACCTTGTAATTCTATATTAATGATTATAAAGATTTTTCACATCCTTTGTTATCAGACTTATGTATTTTCTCTCCATATTCTTTTGTTGTTTTTGAGGAAAATATTTTTCCAATGATATTAACTTAAAATACATCAACTCAATGTTTTCAAGTTTTTCTACATCCTCGGTGGTTTAAATCAATGTCCATCATTGATTCACATACATGTAGTGATGATAAACTACTATGAAAACCTTATCCAATTCCTTAATTCTAAAATAGTAAAATTTATTTTATATTGAGCATATCCATTCCTTTGTTACAAATTTATTTGTAGTGCCATTTAACAATGAAGTTTGATAATGCATGAAGCATCCCATCATTGTTAGACCACATTATGAATATATTGGATAGTAAATATGGGTATGATTATTATATATAAAATTACATTAAAATACTACATAATGAGTTGTAAATAAAAAAGTGAATTAACCAAAGTATATGGACCTAGAGTATCATAAAGGATTTTTAGTAATAATTATTATCATGAAACATGTAAAGATCGAGTCAATGTACAATATTCATTCATTGGAGTTATATCCCCAAGGAACAACTATTCCATAACCATATCCACTTGTAGAATATAGGAAGAGATATATTACTCATATAGACCCCATAATATCTACCGTAACAAAAATATAGTTTTTAATAACATATTAGACTTGTCCTAAATGTAATTAGTTGGGATATATTCCATAATCTGGGTTCTCTTAAGTATAGTTCCACTTATTTTTACTAAAATGTCTCTAATACAAACCATAAAGACCTCAATCCCAGTATCTTAGTATTAGTGGTTACATAATGACATAGTCGATAGATAGAAGCGATCTAATCCCAATGTATTTAATAGCATATTAATAATATAAAACAAGATACATACTTGAATATCATATTATAATTATAAACATAAAATACAACATTTTTTCTTTCAAATAATCATTATTCCTTTAGTAAATCCACTCATATCATTCATAATACACATCTTAGAATCTTTGGGACAAGAAACATTTTAAATGGGTGAGCTATAATTATCAAAAGTTTAATATATCAATCAATATATATCATGAATAAATATGTAAAAATTAATATTAAATGGTAAATTACAAATAATACATTCCATATAATCATCAACATGCGTATATAGAATAATACGGTAGGAATAAATGACGACCAGGTAATGATATATAGATAATCAAATAAGATTCAATTTTATCAATGCATGTCATAACTAATAAAATAATCACCTTGAAATTATTAAATTATATCATAATGATGGAATTCGTAATTCTATAATATCATGGCCTTATTCCAAGATGTTATACATAAATGGTTAATTCCATGGCCAAATACCGAATCTAGTTTGTCTCATCTGACATTCTGATGCATCTAAGGGGATACATTAGGCCCTAACCATAACATAGTGAATCCATTGAATTATTCATATAAAGAGAATAAACATAATAAATTTATAAATTTATATTAAAAAAATAGTATACTAATTATTAGTAATTTCCTAAATCAATAATCATAATCTACATAATCATTTGAATTGGAAAACTAGCCTAGAATTTATATACATTACAAAGTCAAATATATCATAAACAATCTAGATAATGAATATGGATGGTAATGATACAAAATATCTATGGTTGAGAATAAGTAAAAAAATAGTTCTTGACATTGACGATTCTAAATACAATAAAAATATCATACCAAATTCTTGAGAAAAATAATCTTTTCAAATTTAAAAGGTCTATTAAAAAATAATATTTTGCATAATACAAAAAACAAATTCCATTTAAAATAACATTTTAAACTTATAAAGGAATATTCAAATAAATTATTTGTCTTCAAAGTGGTATATTTTTAATATACTTTGTATGTTAAATCAAATATTTCATTCATGCTAAAAAGTCAAAAGTTGCTTTTTACGAATACGATAGGAAGACTGCAATTATTTTTAAAAAAAATCATGAAAAAAATTAATTAATAAATTAATTTGTAATATTAAAATAATTATAAAAAACATTTTTGGAAAACAAATATATTTCTAAAAAAATGGCATTCAACTAATGAGGAAAATATGGATGTATTTTATTAAAAGAAATATAATTAATTGTAAGCACACAAGAGTGGGAAAAGTATTTAACATGAAAATTTCATGAATTAAGAGAGGATAATAAATTATATCAGGTTTAATTTTTAAATATAAAAAAATTACGGTATGGGAGACTTATTCACAAATAGTCCTAAATAAAGGTGAGATTTTTAAATAAACACTTATTACATCGGTAATTTTCGAATCATGAATCTCATGAAATAAATAACATAAAATTTAACAATAAATACCATATATATAAATATAAAAAAATATTACATATATAATTTTTATTATATACACTTCAAAAAAGAAATAAATTATTAATATGGTAGATGTGTCACGAAAGTATGAGGGAGATGAGAAATCATTATCACCATTATAACTTCCATTGTATGTGTATGAAACTCTTGTATAATGGTTTCAAGAATTTTACTAAGTTGTAGAATAACTTTTTTAATATTAATAATATCATATTTTTAATATTATAATTTTTTACAACCCATTCATTAATTATATTTCATTATTAATATTGTTTCAGTTGTTAACAACTTCGATTTCTGGTTCATGTTTTGTTATAGAGTTTTTGTTGTTGTGAAAATGATATATATCCATCATATCAATAATTATATCAATTTTATAAATATCATATTTATTCAATAAATAAATTTCTTTAATAATTATTTAATGTTATTCATGAAAATTTAATCATATTGCTCCGTGGCGATGGTAGGTTATACATACAAATGAGCGATGATATCATTCCCTTAATGGGTGAAATGGAAAATAAGTAGATGATAAATTAATTTTAAATAGTTAAGATCATTTCTTGGGTATCATATATATTAATTATATCTATAATTATGTCTATCCATTTGATTCGGTGATGTAATAAAAACTACATTGGTTCGCAAGATAGTATTTCTTCATACACACGAGAAATGATTTTATTTTCCATTTTATGGAGGAAGAGATGAACCAGAAGATTTGTATTATTTGGGGCCATAATCTATATAATATGGAAAAATATTTGTGTATATATTATTGTAGTTTTGTTAAGATAAATTTCATAATATGTGTAAAGAAGTTAGGGGAGGGGAACACTTTTAAAATTGAAGAGGAGTGACATTCTTCGAAACCACTTGGAAGTTTACTAAAAGAATACAAAATTATAATTTCATTCACATGAAAAATACTTCAGAATGAACAGGGAATATAATTTGGAATCCTTAATGGTTTATATATTTCAATTAAATAATGTTTTTAATTGTTTAATTTGTAAAAATATCTTTATATTTTGGTTTAACACCATAGTAAACCATTTTTAACCTTAACTACAATATTTAATTTTTTTATTCCATTCAATATTAATTATGACAAAAAATTAGGGTGAAATTATTTTTTAATATTTTTTTATAATGAATCCAAATATTGAATAAATTTTTCCAAATTAAATTCAATTAAGGGTCAGAATTTAATTTAAAATTATACACGTAGATGTGACGACAAATAGGTTTTCCAAAGAGAAGCTTTCATAAGTATAATTTTTTTACATAAAACCTTATACATGAAATTTATTCCAATTACCTAAATTGGATTAATTATATTAATATTTAATATATATGACTTTTATAATAATATGAATGCAACATTTAACTTTTAAATTCTATAAATGAATATTAAGTGTTTCCATTAACATAATTATTTATTACTATTCATCCAAAAATCAATTTTTTTATAAAAAATAAAAATAATATTTTTAATATAATATTTAAAATATGATTTAGAAAATTAGATTCATATTTTCAAATGAAATTTCAAAGAGTTTTAAAAATTTATTATAACATAATTGTGTAAAAGTTGATAAAATCATTTTTTTAGAAAAAACACAATTTAAAAAAAAGATATTTTAGGTTCATATTTTTATTTTTTTTATTTCTAATAAATTGATAACTAATGAATTTATTTATACATATGTAAAATTTATAATTTATATATTTTAGTTATTTCTATCCAAATATTCTAATTTAATGGATAGGTTATAACGATAAACTATTTTATATTTCCTTTTAACTCGATGTTTTTTATACCTTAAGTTATCAAAAAGATTAAATTTTTATAAAAAAAATATATATATTATAGTATAGGGTTGTTTAAAATATTTATATTGTGTTTCATGTAAAATATATTATATATGAATATGTCTATGATATTTTAGATTTGGGATTTTGGGGTTTATTTTTTTCAAATAAATATTTTCAATTAAAAATATTGGTTTATCAAAAAAATTCACAATTCTTTTTTTGGGATTTCTCATGCATTCATACTCATCAATTTTTTTGGGGTTAAATACTAATATTTTAATATTATCCCATGATATTTGAAAATTAGTTTAGAAAATAAAATGATTGGTTATAATGGAGGGGTAGGATTAGTCTCTTATGCTATTACTTGGGAAACATATATCCAATATAATGTTTGGAGGTTTTTAAAAAAAAGAAACATGATAAATTTTTTAATTTACATTTGTTAGTTTCGGGACCTTTATATTTTTATATGTTCAATTTTAAAAAAATATACATCTTCTTAACTGTATAATTTAATAGTTTGATATTTTTTACAAAATCTAGCATTTTAATCCCATTTTTTAATTTATTTTCTAAACAAATCATTACTGGATGAATTAAATTACACCATAGTAAATGTATCCATCCTATAGAATTGTAGTGTACATGAATGAGGATGTATATAATGCTGATTATTATTTTTGTATATGAGTTTCTATGTTGTGGTGTTATAAGATAATAACCAGATATAGTTTATGAAACTGAGTTTTAGTATGTAAGGTAGGTATCGTGAATATATAGTCTGAGACTTGATATTGTCTAATTTAAAATATAGATTAGCTATTTTCAAAAGACATGGTTTTATTGAGGGTATGGTTCAATATGATTTTGATAATGAATCTATATAATGTTTTAATTTTTTTTATTTTAAACCATGATGGGGAAAAACATTCATGAGTTCAGGAATCATAATAGACAGAATATGGAATTTCATTAATATTAAATTATTTGAAATGAAAGGGACTGAAAATTTTATATTCAATGACTAAAAAGAATTTTGTTTTTGAAAAGATTGATTGGAAATAATTTTATGACAAATTGGTTTTAAATATTTTGATAAATAAAAGGGAAATTTGTCAATATAAAAGAATTGGGTAACTATCTACAAAGATGTAGTAATGAATTATAATTTTATGAGTATGATTGATTTGTTAATTTTTTAATCCACATTGAATATTCAATGTGTTTTTTAATTATTCCAACATGAAGGATTTAAATAATAAATAATAAATTGTGGAAAAAACTCTTCCAATGGATATTTATTTTTTGAACACTATCATGAAGGATATCTATTAAAATTGATAGTTATTTAATCAAGATTGCATGTGTGAGTATTTTAATTCCCCAATGTTCCTAAAGATTAATGATCCAATATTTTTCTTGATATTGGGATAGAGTTAGTTGATAAGTTGACTTTAAGGGTAATAATAACATTATATTTTTGATGATATTGAATTCGTGAAGACCATGTTTAGATTTTGTTTATTTAGGTGTAATCGATTATGTAGCAAAAATTAGTTCAAAAATCATTAAAATATAAGTTTCTAGAAAGAAATAGTTTCAATAATATTTTCAATGATATATATTTCATCGATCAACTAAATTTTGATAATTAAATACTATACATGGAAATAAAAAATTAAATAAGTCTATTATTGAATTAATTGCAAATTATTATGAGCTACTGAAATATTTGTCAAATATTTTGACGAATGAAATGATTTTGTATCATATTTTTCAAAATTGGATTCATCAAGATATAAGGAAATGAATTTTTTAATAAAAACTTTCTTATAAAACAATATAGTTTAGTATTCTGACTTTAAATGAGTTACATATTTAATATATTTGATATTTAAGAGTTCAATTCCATGTCTAGGATTTGGATGAAATTTTTATACTATCTAGAATGAAAAAAAGGATTGTTTATTTATGAATTTATAAATAATATTTTTCTTATATCTCTCAGGGGTATACTCCCACATAGTGCTTCTAATATTTATAAGTGGTAAATATAACACTTATATATCTAAAACAAAAAAATCAGGCTTTATATATTGGACGGTTGGTGATTTGTAGTTGTATTATTTTATTTTTGTATGGGAAAACAATGTGAGAGTATGAAAACAAGTTTATGGGTTGAAGAAACAATTTGATAAACCAAAAAAGTTTGCATCTGGGACTTATAGAGTGTAATGATCCAAACGTTCTAAATGATATATGTTTATTTAATAAATTTTTATTAAATATAATATCATATAAAAAATGATAAAAAACCTTTACCTACTTAATTATGATATTTACATTAGTCAACTATAAAACCAACTAAAATACTAAACATTACAAGTAGATAAAAAATATAAAATTTACCAACTAAAATTAAAACATATGAATTTTCCCAATCTACTAGAATAATTTCCCCCAATTAAAATTCTATAGAAATAGAAATAAATATTATTAAACCAATCAACATGTTATGAAATAAAATAAAATATTTGGAGAAATTGTAGTGAATTTTGAGTGAAAAAATAAAGTGGTATTTATAGGGTATAAATGGGAATATGGACATTATTATTTGAAAATTTGTCAATATAAAAATTGGAAGATATACCATTGGTTGATAATTTTACATTTATAGTCAGTTTTTGTAATTTATATTTACAATATATAATAGATACAGAAAAGATAATTGATGACCATAACCAATAGAGTCATGTAATTTGAAGCCCATTTTCCAGAATATGGGAGGGAGCTATCATCATTGGGGTTCACTCTTAACCATGACCCACAAAAGTTTTTACATGTGAATACTTAACTGAATCTCATATGGGAGAAGATAAAATTAGTATAGATTGCCACCTATTCAGTGTTAGTCAAGGAACCCCTCAAATATACCATTGTCACACTCTTTACATTTAGGGCGTATATAGGTATAATAAGGGGTTACATACTGAGGCCTTGGTTAAATAAAATATAATATCCTTTGTATAAATAAAATTTATATTCTATAAATTACTCTTAATAATGGTTTACTTAATAATATATTGGTTTATTTGAGATGAATTTGATAATTTCATTTTTATACACAAATGAAACATAATTTTATTCTTATTAAAAAATGTAACTATTTTATAATAAACCAATGTATTATGATTAGTATTTATTTTAATTAAATATTTATTTAAAACTCTTATTTAAATAAAAAATAGTTATATACTTTCAGAACGACCTATGAATTTTTTTATAAATGTCAGAAATGATATTTTTCCTTAAAAACAGATATTTTTAATAAATAGGGATTTAAAATTTAAAAATTTAAAAATCTAATCATTTGATAATTTTAATGATAAAATAAATATCGGTTTTGAAATTAGAACATCAAAATTTTGTTAGAGTTGATATATGAAAATTTCCTTAAATTCATTTATTTTTTGAATATTAAAAAATATAGTTTTAGGGTTTCATTTTATATTATCAAATAATACTTATTTAATAATTATATAATAATTAATTAAAAAAACACATGACCTATAACACATTATTTTATTAATATTATGAATTTTAATATATGTTATTCAATTTTTAGAACTATAAGTTACTTTACAATGTCTAAAAAAGAATATTTGATTTTAAAAACATGAATTTTTGAAATATTTTACATCCATAGAAAATGAAGTATTTAAAAAATTTGGGTTCATTTTGGTGGATAAAAAACATAAAATTTTACCCAAATGTACAATACCATGAGAAAAATCATTGTAAATCCAGTGTTTTTCCATTTTTACATCCTAGTTTTCCAAGACAGATATTCTGAATTTATTAAAAAGTTCCTCCACATCTCTTATAAATACCCACCCCATTACATTTCCATTCAATAATAATACAAAATCTAGGGTATTATAGTGGTATATCCTCCCAAGTATTTCCTCAATGTTGTCCTCTAGCCCCCAAGGTTCTATCCTCTAGTTTTAGGGACAACTCTTCAAGGTATGGCAAATCATAACATCTTTTTTCCATTTCGGAGTCCTTATTGTGTTATGTATACCAATTTCCAAGAAAATTACTTTTTTACACTTATAAGTATCACAATTCTATATGTATAGTATTTTATGATTGGAATATCCCTGTCCACTCTCATTTCCTTATTTTCTAAAACTATGTTTTATACCCATCATGCTTCTGAATTTTCTTCTCAAATTTTTATTATTTTACATTAGAAATTTTCATTTACTTATTATTTGAATTCTGAAACCACTTTTCTATTCATTTATTATTCAACTAGATTTAAAAAAGGTCTTCTTAATTAATTGATTTAATTATATTAAACTCACATAACTTTTATTGTGTTTAAATTGACCTAATGATCATGTCTTTAAGATTGTTGGAATGTCTAGATTTTGATAAGAAATCTGTTATTTATTTTTTACGGGATATAAATGAAATTATTTATTATGATATAAGAGTGTATAATTAGTTAAAACATACAAAGGTTTCACCCTGATTGTTATCTAATACATTCATTAATGAATTTAATCTCTATATATGACATGATATTCGATACCTTGGTGTGCAACATTGTAAATTTCTATTTACGACACCTTGGTGATAGACCTTGGTGATATGATTATGAATATCTCATTCAAATGTTTTAACAAAATTTTTACGTTTTGATTTTTTTGATTTTATTATAATATTAATCATTATCATTCATTTTTTATGCTTCTGTTTTAATTAATATGTCTCAAGATAACATTTTATACATCTCTTTTTTTATATTTCTCTTACTAGGATTCTTGCTCACCCATTTCCTTTGATGCATGTCCTTAGGATATGATAACCAATAAATATAACTATGATGCACACATTAAGATATATTTAAAGTTAATTTACATTTATGTTTTATTTTTTAATGTCTTATGTGCCCTATTTCCAAGAAACTAAACATGAAAGGATCCTCTATTTTGAATCATGTAATGAAAATATTTGAAATAAAAATTCTAAATTACATAATTTTTATTAATGGAATGTTTATTTATTTTGGGAAATTAGGACTCAAAATCAACATTAATAACCCTAGGGAAAATTCTATATGCAGTAAAACATCATGCTATTTTGGTATATTATTAAGTAAGTGGTTTCAAAGAAAATAAATTCCACTCTGAATACAAAAAAAATTGGATCTGGATCTGGAACTTATGTATCAAGGGGTAACTCCCAAAAAACCACTTTGAAATACACACAAAATAAAACTGGTGCATGACAACGGGCCTTTCTGTACTCCTTTTTTTACACTCCTAGGTGATATGTTTTGTTAATCACAAGATTTTTATAAACCATAATGACAGATATATAGAATATATAATTTTCATTAGATGATACGAATAATATATTTAACCATGATGTTTTAAAACATAAAATCTATTGAGAATTATAATAATCATAAAAGTAACTTTTTTGTCCCTAAGGATTTATTCTTTAATAAAAATTGTTAGAAATTAGAGGAACCACATTAATGATAAGTGTAACAGCTGATGCACTGATAAAATTTTGATGGAAGAAGGAATGTAAAACATCATAAGGATGATAAATCAACAAACTTAATTTATGAAATATAAATTGAATAATCTCAAGATAATGAATTCACCTTGATGGGAACAAATTTCTATTAAGTCCTTTATAAGTTAATGACCACATCCTTTTATTAGATCTACTTCCCATTGATTTCTGAATAAGTTATTAGCTTATTGAAAAGATATTCTCAATACTTTTTTATTCGAAGCAAAACAAAGTCACTCTATTAATGTACCACTTAGAAGGAGAAACTAATCAGTGGTGGAAACTAATGAACTAAATTATGATAAGAAGGAATATTGACTCTATGGAGTGGGAAGAGTTCCGGGGAGTGTTTTTGAAAAAAATACTTTCCCCGTTCAATGTGAACCGTAATGGAAAATGATTTCCTTGAACTAAATCATAATGAAGATGAATTGGTTGGAGTCTATTAAATAAATTTTACAATAATTTTTTGATACGATAAGTTCTTTGTTATGGATCCTAATAATAAAGATAATAAATTATTTGGTGGAATGAATCCACATCTATGGATAAATCAAGAAAATTATGACTATGAATGATATGAACAGATAGTGAAGAGTGTTATGTAGGTTGAACTGGTGTTGAGATAGATGCATTTTTCAAACAGTTATAATGAAAATAAGAGATCTATAGAGCCAAAATCAAAGAGTTAAATTCATCATAGAAGAGAATATAAGGAAGTGAAACATCAAAAATGAAAAAATGTTGGAATAATCATTTTTGGAATTGATTTATTAATTTAGAAAATTACTAAAAGTGTGTAAGATATAGCCATATTTCCCGAAACTATTTTTTTGAAGTGAAGCACCAAATTTTCAACACTAATAAAAAAGTAAAATTCATTAGGCTCTTTCAAATGTTCAATTCATTATATGTGGACGTCTTGATAAATTTTCAAATCAAGTTCCAAATCAGATGTTAATAGAGGGAAACCATGATCAACCTCAGCATAAACTAAGGGATCAAAGTTGGGATTATTCTATCACGATGGATGAAGTGGATTCTCCAAATGATGTGGTGGAATGTACAATCATTTTTCTCTCAAATAAATCATGTAATTTGATTGATTATATTTTTACACATACCTTTATTTCATCCAAGATTACATTGAATATAAAATAATTCCCTGAACTACTATAAGTAGAGTTATCATTCAAGACTTTAGGATGTATTGTACTAGTATCAATAGTGTTTATGAACTGTAGTATTGACATTGGAAAGTACAATCTGATCGAAAATCTAGTTTTCATTACCAGGGTGGAATTTTACACTATACTTGGGATAGACAAGATCTCATATTATAATTTTATTATCTAATGTAGCATCCAGTAAATTTTAGTACTATAGGATGGACATCGAATAGTAATTTTCAAAGGAGAGATATATCAGCCGGATATTTGTCTTGATGCACCTCTTGTATCCTTATTTATGTAGATTATAAGAGATGATAGATAAGTAAATTAGTATATAAAGAGAGATAATCTCCCCATCATTCAATAATACATTGATGCATTTCCTGAAGATTTACTTGGACCCCCCAGAAAGAGTTGTAGAGTTCTCCGTTAAACTCAAACCAAGATCTAAGATGATATGAAAGACACAATATAGAATAGAAAATTTGGAGTGAGACGAATTAAACTAACAACTTACAGATCCCTTAGAAATTTTTTTTATCTTCCAATGTGTGTCATTACGGAGGGTTAATGTTCTATTTATGAAGAATAAGGATGGATCAATGAGGATATGCATTTTATATAGAGAACATAATGGGATCACAGTGATGAATAAGTGTCCTCTCCCAATTATTGATGATTTATTTAACCCGGTTCATAGGGCTAAATCATTCTCTATGTTTGAACTTTAACAAGGATATCGTCAATTAAGGGTGAAAAAAGAAGTTATTCCCAAGGTATACTTTAGAAAAATATATGGGAATTATGAGTTTGTTGTTATGCCCTTAATCTTGATTAATGATCCAGCTATATTTATGGATTTAATGAATAGAGTCACTAAGGACTAACATGATAAATTTTTGGTAGTTCTTATCGATTATATTATGATAATTTCTAAGAGTAATTGGGAGCATGAGGATTATCTATGGATTATCATGGGATCTTTTAGGAAGGGGAATATTTTTAAAGGGTTCAGTAAATTTGAATTATGGTTACATCAAGATTCATTATTGGGGAACATTATAACCCATGTACGAATCCTTGTTGACCCTTTTAGAATAAAGGCTATATAAGACTAGACTCATACAATAATAGTAACTGAGATATGTAGATTTCGTGGTTATGCAAGATATTATAAGAGGTTTTTTAAGAAACATTTCATGAGTTTATAATCTAAAACCAAGTTAACTCCATAAGTGGATATTTTCATCTAGATAAAGAAGTTCAAATAAAGTATACATAATTTCGTGAATAGATTGTTTTATGAACCTATGTAAACTATACCATATATTAGGGAATGATTCTATATTTATAGTGATGCATATCTGAAAGGGTTTGTATACATCCTCATGAAAAATGACAAGGTGGATGCTTAGGCATCTCGATAGTTAATGCATCATGAACAGAATTATCCCATACTTGAATTAGATTTATCTATAGTTTTTTAATCTAAAAATATGAACGCACTATATTTATGAGGTGAAATTTGATATATATATATATATATAGACTATAGATGTTTGAATTATATTTTCACACTAAATGAATTTTTCATGAGAAGAGGAGATGGTTGGGAGTTCTTATAGAATATGAATATTAAATTCATTATTATGATGTAAGAGATGACAAATTCATGGATGCATTAAGTAGGGAAGCCCAAATTATGTTGGTAATGATGAGGATTCATGTAGATCCTTTGATCAAGGACCTAGTAAAATTTTACCTAGGAATCATAAGGGAAGAGACATCATCGACCATATCCCAAATTGTTTGTCAACAACAATTAATTGCCTAAACGGACTGAAGGCCTTCTTTTTTAAATTTTTGATAACTTCCCTTTCAAGGGATGAGGGGGAAGCCTTACAAGGCTTGTAAGTTTAGATATTACATGACATTTAGGTCCTAGATGAAATATACAGATGATAAATACATGGAACTACTCTTCCCTAGAATCTACATCATGATATTAGATCTCTACCTTCACATGGTTGTTCGGATAGGCTTCTAGTGCATGCATAGGCTGGTCCCAAAGGCGACGTCATACCCTCTATTTATTCCACACCTGTTATCATTTTCTCAGGTGATTACAACTACTCTGAATCCTCATTTGGAGATTTCTTCGTATAGAGTTTGTCTACCTCATTAAACATAATTATAAGTGTCTCTAAATCCTTGAGATGGCCCAAAGGACTTGAGGTGGCCAAAAACAAATTCAAAATTGAAGGCATTGGGTGGGCCGAAGGACTTGAAAGGCCCTAGTTCCAAACTAATGGCTCAAAATCCCAAACGGATGAATAGTTCTAGTTGCTATAGTGCTGAATAGTGCCTACTACAGTACTGCTAAAGTACTCCATGACATTTGTCTTCGCCATGTTTTGCACTCGGTTAACTTGGATGCACTTGTTGAGTCCTCACCAATTGGGAAAAGTCTATTGTGACAAAAATCATTATTAGGGAAGATCAAGAAATATCAATGAAAATATCATTTTTTTACAAAGGATGATATATGATGTGAAGAATGGTATGTTTCAATAGTTCAATATAGATCAAGATGATATATTTATTATGGTTGGGGTGGAAGCCTCATTTTATTATTAAAGAAAAGATATCTTTTTGACTGGGTAGATGGAGGCCCATTACAATTCCTGAAGGCCCAAGGACAAGTGGACTGAATACTAGGATTTAAAGCCAATTTTCCCCAAAGGACCCTTCAATGAATATTACTACTACAAAAATCGGACATCTATAGTAATTACACCACTATAGTTCCTGTTACATTGCCTCCGCCTATATAATTTCACAGTTGCTACTGTCATTCCACTGCTAAGTGCTTCTACAACGCTGCTATAGTATGAAGATAATTGATGAATCCCATATCTCTACATTCCTTGTACATCCTGGATGAGGTAAAATGTATAGGGAACTTTTTTTATCATTATTGGTGGGATAATTTGAAATGGTATATTGCCGACTATAATTCAAGATACTTGGAATTTCAAAAAGGGGAGGAAGAGTGAGATATTTCCAAAGGTGTATTACAACCACTACATATACTGTCATGGATGTGGGATAATATCACTATGAACATCATCACTATTCTCTTAAGAAAATCCATAAAAAATAATTTGATACAGGTTATAGTGGATCATCTTATCAAAACTACCCATTTTATCACTATTTGGGATGATTTATCTTTGGACAATATTTCCATGATATTCATAAAGGATGTGGTGAGGTTTCCGGGGGATCCAATTTCTATCCTTTTTTTATCCCAATCTAAGATTCACGTCTATATTCTTGAGAAGTCCATAATATTACATGAATACTAAATTGATCTTCAGAATGACCAATCAGCCAAAAATAATGTCCAATTAAAAAGGGAATTTCATTCACTATAAGAAAAGTTGAGAAAATTCCTAATGGAATTTATAGGTCGTAGGGATTAATATGATATTTGTGATCTCATTGTTTGGTATATCATTATTTTATTTGTTATATAATTTTCACAAAATTTCCATTTCAATTTTGGATGAAAATGGAGAACTTTTTAAAATATTACCTAGTGCGTTGTTTGTGAACAATTAATGGAAACCATGTGTCATCCTAGTAAACCATGCAGTAGGAGGCAGAACATACTGCATGGACTCTGAATTATTGTGTGCCTTGTTCTAGGTAATTATGTGGAGGTCTCTATCTAGACAGAATGGTCCACATGGTTTCTCAAACTGTTCGAACTAACTGTGTAGAACGGCCAACAAATTAACATTTTTCTATCCTATTGGTTTTAACCCAAATTCACCCAATTTTACTCCTCCTTCGGTATTTCCTCTCCTAGGAATGTCTCTCTCTCCTTCCACCTCCCTTAGGAAAACATTTTTACTCCATATTTTGTGTGTTTCTTCCATAATTGATCAAGTAATTGTCTCCTCTCCTTGATCCCTCCACTATTTTAGGGTTTCTTTTATTATTTTTGCCGGTTTATTCTTCTTCATCTCTAGTATTTTTATTTTATAGATATGCCTTGATATTTAAGGATCGATATCTTGTTTTAGGCCTTAATATTTTATCCTCATTGTGAAGTAGAGGTGCGGTGGGAATTTTCCACCAGATTTTGTGTTTTTTTTGTATCAAAGGTAGGTGGTTCTATGCATTAATGTTTCATGATGAATTTACATGACTTGATTGTGTTTTTAGCATGTTTTATAAATTATTAAAGTGGTATAAATTAATTTTTTTAGAGTTTGGATATGAAATTAATTTTAAATTTTATTTTTAATATAAAATTGTAAGTGAGGCCTTATTGTTTTCATTTGAAATGTTTTATGAATTGAGTAAATGTTTGATTAAATTGTGTACATTGTACAAACTATATTTCGGAAATTATTTGGTGTGTTTTGAAATGTTACTGGGGAATTTCAGTTTGTAATTGATTTTTTTGGTGTCTAACACCATTTTTGGTTATGTTCCTAAGTGTTATATACTTTTTGGAAAATGAAACATGAATGTGAATTCAATGGAAATCCCTAGTAACTAATAGGATAGACTAGTACTAATGTGCTAGTGATTCAGAATTTTCTATGGCTTAGTGTCACTCAGTGGGATTAACAATGACAACACTAACTAAACATATTGGTTATAATTAGAGACCAGAAGAATTTTGGATGCTTCTCCTCTCTAGTGGCTCATGCACGAGAATGTAGATTTTTATGGTTCCCATAACACTTTACATTGAGATGTAAGGTTCTAAGGTCCTATTACTAGCTAACTCTCATAGGGTCTCCCCCAAATTTTGTTCTCTTTTCTATGTAGTGATCATCGTTGGCATATATTGGATTTTGGGTTATTTAAAAAGGTAAAGGTAGTTTTTTTAAGATTTGATTTTCTTTAAATACCTTTTTATTATATTTTTCTTTTAAATTACTTCTATACTTGCATTTTATTTAATAAAACATTAACGATAGTAAATCATTTAAATATTTAGAGCAGGGAATCATTTTTTGGTTGGCATTCTATTATGTAATATCTCACACCCCACTTATACCTTTGGGTGTAAGAAGAATTGGTCATGTATGATACATTTAAAGGTAAATTTTTTGGTGATGATGTTTTGGGATGCTTGTAATCTTCCAAGGCGGTGTTGTGGTGATTTTTTTGGGAAGATATTCTCTTTGACATATGGTGGTTTTGGAGATGGTTTTGGGTTCTCTTGTTGTAGTTTTTCTCTTTTGATTTTTAAAACTTTTAAACTTAATCTATAAACGTGTTAAAGATTGTTTGTTTATGAGTTTTCATATTATATTTATTTAACATTGTTCATTTTTTTGTGATCAAATGTCCAGTTAATTATTTCCCTCTCGCTAGTATTGATACTCAAGAAATTTGTTCATCCCATGGGGATTGGTAACACTCTTCGGGACTTATTGAGGAATGGGCCAGGTGATAGTTTGGTTGATGTAGAGGATTGGTTTCAGAAAACATTGTATCTTATGGAGGTTTTATCTCTTTAGGACATGTTATTTGGGAGGATTTATATTATATTGGAGCTAAAACTATTGGGGATCAGATTCCTATGTGCGGGTATTGTTCCTAGGAAGAAAACCTCATGAAAGAGCTTGAGTTTCCAGGGGATGTTATGATGTTGTATTGGAATCTCCTCTAGGTGGGGACATTCAGGCTCTATACTGTATGTGGAAATTGGTTTGGGGTAATGTTTTGTGGTCATTGTGTTTATTTTTCACGTTTTAGTTATTGGTTTTCATTTTTTTATGAAATTTTCTAGATCTGTTATGTTGAGGATTTTCTATTTTGAATATTTTTTTTAGAAACATGCCTCCCCTGAGAGTTCCCCTAAAACTATGGAAGAAACCCAAAAGAGTTCTCCATAACCACTAGATCAAAGTTTGGTAGATGTTGTGGTCTGGGCATTTCAGGCTCTAAGACAGGGAGGGGATCCTACTCCTACTCCAGTCAGGGATGTTGAACTAGGATCATGGAAGGATAAATCCCAAGAAATCTTGATGAATAAGCCCCTTTATTTATAAGTTTTCCCAGAAACATAAGAAGTGTATGAGTGGATCTAGAAGATTGATCACATGTTCAAGTTCCTGGACACTCCTGAAGAAGTCAGGGTGATGTGTGATTCTATTATACTAGATGGTGTTTGGACTTAGTGATTCAAGGTGTGAAGAATGAGTATATGGTCAGGAAGGACTTCAAGGAGGTATTTCATGACCAATACTCCCCCGAAGACATGGTATATGCTAAATCATAGGATTTCATTGATATTGTTTAGGGGCTATCAATGATGGAGTATCCCAGATGTTTTTATGAGATGGTACAATATTCCCTTAAAATTATTTCTAATGAATAGATTAAGGGTCAAATATTTGATAAAGGTTTATGGATAAAGATCTACTCCCATGACTTCTTTTTCAAGTTTAATATATATAATGAAGTGTTTGACTGAGCTTTTATGGTATATATTCCCCATAAGGGAAAGTCAAGTGGCTCTAGGGTCATTCTAGTGATGGGATGTGACAGTTCATCGGAAATGAAGAGGAAGTGTGATGTGTAAGGTAAGAAGGAATGTGATAGTTCAGGCCATACTCTCAGGCAGCCTTCCTCCATGGCTTCTAATGCTTGGTCTATCATATTCCATCAATACAAGATGGTGGAAAACACTTGACCTATCTATATATCTCCTCCCAAAACCTATCATTAGTTTGGATTTTTAAGGAACTTACAGTGATTCTACAATGATACACACTCTTATGATGGAGGTGTAGGATCAATGGATTCATGGGGAACGTCAACTCTGTTTGAACCATCCATGACATCATGATCATGGTTTGGTTTTTGAGGTAGAAGGACTAAATATTATTCTCGTCAAGGATAGATCAGAGAAGATTCATAGTCTACTGGTCATGGTCAACCATATACTGATACCAGTCATCTTTGTGATGTGGATAAGGCACCAGTGGGATAGGATGTAGGCCCCCTACATTTTCAGTTTCCATTGTAATTGCATCATATATAGCTAGAGTTTTATTTGACACGGGTGCATCTGGGCCTTCTATATTTTCCCATCTTATAAACATATTGAATTTTTTCACCGGTACCTTATCTTTTGTGATGGAGTTGGTGACGTCGTTGGGATGAAGAGGAACCAGGGCCTCAGGTGCTAGCCATGTGTGCTTTCTGTGTCAAGATTGGAGATGGTATGGGACTTATTGGTCCTGCACATGGAACTATTTGATGATAACATTAGCATGTATTGGATGGTTCATTTCCACCTGAAAATTGATGGCTATCGGTAGAGAGTTAGTTTATTGGAACTTGATGGAAGTGCGCTGCTTTTTCTCACAGAATAGGATTCTTGGTTAGGTAGAGTCTGACCTATAGTGCCAAATATGGGTAATGTTTATATTCAATTATCATCACTCATTATAGAGGATAATTGTAGTTTTCTTATGGATGTGTTACCTCACATAGTGTACATGTTCCCAAAGGTATTCCCAGATTATTTTCTGGTTTTCCGTTAGAGCGGGATGTAGAGTTCTCAATACATTTAACTATAGGAAAACAACCAATATCTCTTCCCTCATATCATATAACCCCTAATGAATTGAGGGAATTAATGATACGGATGGACGATTTGGAATATAAAGGATTAAGTTTCTAGAGTGTCTCCCCTTGGGATGCTTCTGTTTGGTTCACAATGAAGGCCGATGGATCCCACCAGTTGTGCATAAACTACTGGATGCTTTATAAGGTAGCCACCAAGAATAAGTTCCCCTTTCCCCGAATTGATGATTTGTTCAACTAGATAAAAGGGTAAAAGTGGTTATTCAACATCAACATAAATTCGGGTTACCATAAGGTTAGGTTAAAGGAGGTGGATATCCGAAAAATGGATTTCAGATGTAGGTATGATAACTTTAATTATATGGGAAATCCATTCAGATTAACAAACTCTCCAACTATATTTATGGAGTTAATGAATAGAGTTTTCCTCTAGTATCTAGATTCCTTCATTGTGGAATTTTTTGATGAAATCGTATTCTACTCTAGATCCAAAGGAGAGCATGCACATCATTTGCAGACTACGCCGGGAATTTTTTGGTATCATAGCCTTTATATAAAGTTAACAAAGTTAACCTTTTTGGATCAGGAATGTGAATTTTCTAGGACATGTCATCTTGTGGAATGGGGTTTCAATGGATCCTGATAAAATTAGTGTCATTATGTAATGGGAGCATCCAAATAACATGTTTGAGATCAAAAGATTCTTTGGACTAGCATGTTATTACAAGCAGTTTGTTAGAGATTTCTCATAGTGTGCCTCCTTTGTTACAACACTCACCCAAAAAGGGGTGAAGGTTGAATGGATCCTATAATGTTAATTATATTTTTTGGAGATTAAGAGGTGGTTGACTACCACACCTATGTTGATCTTCCATAATCAAGAAAGTGGTATGTGGTTTATGGTGTTGCTTTAGGCATGGTTCTTAAGTGTGTGATTATACTGGATGATCATGTGGTTGTGAGTGACTCTCACCAACTCAAAACACCTGAGAAGAATTACCCATCCCATTACTTATATCTAGTAGTGGTGATGCATTCTTTGAAGATGTGTAGTCACTAACTTCTGGGGGAGAAAATTGTGGTATACTCTAATCATAATATATTGGCCTACATCTTTCACCGATGTATCTCAACCTGAGTTTGTATCATTGGATCAAATATCAATAGGGGTTTGACCTTGATATCATTCATACCCCATTAAAGGGTAATGTGGTGGATGATTCCTTGATTAGGAGACTTCCAGTGCAATTTCTGATGAAGTCTAACGATGAGTGGACTTTCATGTGTATTTTCTCTCATATTCACTTAGAGACCAAGGAGCACAGTGGAGGTGCATTATTCGAATGTTTTTGGTTGGCCCCTTATATTCTAGAAATAGTTCTCTAGGAATATCCTAATGATGATCTACATCCGTGGTATATGATATTTATTCATGATGGTGAGACTTTCTATAATTGGTCATTATTTCGTGAGAGATCTCTATGTTTCAAGGGCCATCCCGTGGTGCTGTTATCTCTGAGGAAGGTGGTGATTCAAGATAGCCACCCTTCTTATCATACCATTCATTGTAGTGCAACCAAAATTTGTTATGAGTTTCTTTGATAGTTATGGGGGATAGGTATGATATAGGACATAGATGAATATTTATCGAGATGTTATACTTATGAATAGGTAAAATAAATGCTTCCATGGCCATTTGGTGTTCTCCTACCACTTCGCATTCCTTCCAGGAAGTGGGATGAGGTCACCATGGATTTCATCATCAGTTCTCCTCACACACCTCATAGAAGGAACACGATTTGTGTAGTGATTGATCATTTGAACAAATCATCCCACTTTATTCCAATCAAAGATTCAACAAATGTAGATGATCTAGGATGATTGTATGTTTAGGACATGGTTAGGATTTGTTGTGTTCCATCATTTATTGTCTCTAATAATGACACATTTTTTACCTCTCAGTGGACATTTGTTTAAGATGTGTTTCATGTCTCTCAACTGAAGAAGTGCAATCCAATCCTGAAAAATGAGATAAATGGGGATGAGATAATGATAGAGCTTGATTTTTCAGTGTTTGAATGGATGCTTTAGATAGTGGAATCCCATGAAAATGTTCTTCATGGTAATTCTATCCTTTTGTTCTTTGTCCTTTGGCCTCATGACAACAATACATGGGATACTTGGGAACATATGTCTTGGGTTGAACTAGAGTACCCATTTTTGTTTTTCGATCATGTTTCTTGTTGACATTCTTAGGGCTGAATGTTTTCATGAGGAAAAGAATTTCCACATTTGTTATATCATATTTAGGTATTTTCTATTTTATTTTTAGTATATCTTTTTTCCATAGTTTCCCTTTGAGTATTGGAAGAAAATGGAATTTTTTTTGAAAGTAGGTCCCTGCGCATGGTTAGCGCATGGTTAGTGGTAACCATATTGCATCCTAGTAAACAATGAGATGGGAGGCAGTACCTACCACATGAACTCCACATGGCCATGTTCCTCAACCAAGTAAAATGTGAATAGGTCTCTATCCAGACACAATGGTCTTCACAGTTTCCCAAACTCTATGGACTAACCATACAGATATTCCATCACATTAAAATTTCTATATCCTCTTAGGTTTAACTCCCAAATCACCACATTTCACTCCTCCTTTGGTCTTTCCATTCTTAGGATCACCTCTCTCCACTTCCCCCTCAATTAAGGCTCTTCATTCGTTCCAGGTTTGGTGTGGTTCTTCCACAAATCATAAATTAATTTCCTCATCTCCTTAATTACTCATTTATTTTAGGGTTTCTTCAATTCTTTTTGGGGGTTTTTTCTCCATCCCTAGGGTTCCAATTATAGGGTTGATCATTGATATTTATTACTTGATTTCATATTTTAGATCCCAATATTCCTTCTTCATGGTGTGGTTGAGGTGTGGTGAAAATTTTGCATAAGATTTTTGGGTTTTCTATATCAACTGTATGTGGTTTCATGCTTCAATGTTTCTTTATGAATTTACATGGCTTGATTATGTTATTTAGCATTTGATATAAATTATAAAAGGGTTGAGAATTTAGTTTCATAAGATTTTTTTAACTCAATTAATTTTAAAATGTAATTTACCATTAAAATTAGTGTATTCTTGAAGTGAGGTCTTTTTGTGTGCATTTGAAATATTTTATAAATTGAGTAAATATTTAATTAAATTGTGTATGGGGTGATAACTATATTTTCAAAATTATTTGGTGTGTTTTGAATTGTCAAAGGTGGGTTTTTGTGTCTACATGTTGTTTTCTTGTCTAGTTCCTTGTTTGGTGGTGTGCATGACAGTGTTGTACATTATGGAGAATGAGACATGAATGAGCACTCAATGGGAATCTTGGGTAGCTAGAAGGTTGGACTAGGACTCGAATTATAGTTATTCGGAAGTGTATACAACCATGTTTCACTCAGCAGGATTGATGATGACAACGCTAACTAATATATTGGTGATTGTTAGAGACTATTATAACATTGGATGCTTCTCTATTATAAAGGATCATTCATGAGAATCTAGATTGGTGTGGTTTCTATACCACATTACACTGAGGTGTGAGCTTTTAGGCTACCATATCTAGAAAATACCCATAGGGCCTCTCCCATGTTTGGTGGTCTTGGAATTGTAGCAGTCACCTTCGGTATATAGTGGCTTTTGGGTAACTTTAAAGAGGTAAAGAAGGTTTTTTATAAGATTGTATTTTCTTTAAAAACATTTTTATTAGAGCTGTATCTTTTAACACAATTTAAAATATCCTTTATTTTACTTAAAAATTGATTGTTAGTTCATAAATTAAACATTTAGATAATGGAATATTTTTTGGTTGAATCCTACTAGGCAATAGATCCCACCCTTCTTACACCATTGGGTATAAGAAGACATGACCATGAATGATACAGGTGAAGTTAATGATTTTAGTGATTGTGGTTCGGTATGCTATTGATCCACATGGGTGGTGTTTTGGTGGTTGATTGAGGGAGACATTCCCCTTGCCTTGTGGTGGTTTTGGAGATGTTTTTTTGTTTCCTTTTTGAATTATCTCTCTTAAGGGTATAGTTTAAACTTGTAAAAATAATCTGAGACCTTATTTGGGTTTTTTGCTTATGAATTTTCATCTTTTTTATTTAATTTTTTTGATTGTTTTCTGAATACATGTTCAAGAAAATTGTTCCCTCTTACTTATATTGATAAAAAAGCACTCGTTCCAGCCCTCGCGGATTGGGAATGCCCATCAGGCCATGCCACATACTTGTTTAGGTCCTGGCTTGGATGACGAATCATCTTGGTTAATGACTATTAACACCTTCCATTGGTTTATTTTTTAGGAAAAATAACTTTTTTCTCATGTATTCAAATGAAAACATATGAATCTCTATATGAAAATAAATGTAGAACTCATACTTATTGAAATTAATCTGGTATGAAACAATTTCTTGGGCCTGATCATATGAAGGAGATTTCATAAATGATTCATGTTATCCAACAATATATAATGATTCTCATATTTTATAGAGATCTATGCAGAAAATCAACAAAGGGACGTGGAGTTTGATTTTGAAGACAAATTTTCCTTCTAATATCACCTTGAAAACGATTCATGATATTTGGAAATATAGGGATGCTTATACATAAGTACATTTTCCCATATTAAATCCTTGATCACATAAGAGTAGATGTCTATCAAATTACACGGTCACTGAATCTATCTCTAGTTCATGATTTATTACATGTATCCTTCTTGGGGAAGTAAAAACTTGATCCCTCACATGTACTAAATCCATAGATGGTACAACTATAACATTTCCTCTATAATGAGGAGCAATTGATGGGGATCATGGACAATAGAGACAATGTTCTTCATAATAAGACTACAAAAATCATTAAATTATTTTAGAGGAAACATAAATATGAATATGATATGTGTGAAACAAAAGAGATAATGGGACAGAAGTACCCTCACACTTTCTCAAATATGATAATGAGTAGAAATTTTGTGGATGAAATTTCTAATGTAAAGAAAAATGTAATGACCTATACATTCAAAACTATATTTTCTTCTTGAATAAATGAAATTTTATATAATATCATACCAAATAATGTGAAACCAATAGTATTTTTTCTCCTTTACAATGACCATTATATTAGTCATCTATAGAACAAATTAACATTATAGTCATTAAAACTAGTTAGAAATAGAAAATAGAAAACCTTAAATGGGAATGTAAGGATCACTAAAATCTACTTGAATCACATCCCCCAATAAAAATTCTATATGAATAAAAATATATTAGTAAACTAATCAATATATCACACAAAAAAATAAAACATTAAGAGAAATCATACATAATTATGAGTTAACAAATGAAGTGTTATTTATAAGGTATAAAGTAAAATGTGAATGTAGGTATTCAACTTTTATATGATACTTGGTCAATTTGAAAATTAGAAACTATACCCTTGGTTGAAAATTTTATTGTTATAACTAGTTTTTATAAGTAGTAATGGGAATGGGTAATTGATATAGAAAGGAGTATATATGGCCTCTACTAGTAGTGTTGTGTCGTTTGAATCCCATTGGTTAAGACATGGGAGGGAGGTATTGTCACTCAAATTCTCCCATGACTAATCACTAGATAACCATTAAAAGGTGAACCTTGAATGAAATATCCTACAGGAGATGCTCAAATTAGTGGATATTAACATTCGATCGATGTTATCTAAGGCACCACAAGAAACTACCACCAGTTCATGCCATACTCTTTGGGTGAATGTGGGTGTAATAAGGGGTTATGTATCCAAGTCAAAGTTACTAAAAGTGTAATATCATTTTTTATAAACAAAATTATTATTCTATAAATTTTTCTTAAGAGTGATTTTCATAATAAAAAATATATTTAATTGAGATGAATTTGATCTTTTTATTTTTGGATGCAAATAATATATAATTATTTGTTTCTATAAAATATATACGATTTTTATAATAAAACAATATATTAAGAATATTATTTTTTAAATAAATATACTTTTAATAAATTTTTGTTAATGAATATATGATTAAATAATTTTATAAAGGCCTGGGAAAATTTTTATAAAGGTTAGAAATGTGATTATTCCTTAAAAAATAGTATTTTTAATAAATAAGGATTTTTATACTTAATAACTAAAATTATCATATTTAGATAATTTTTCATATAAAAGAAAAAATATTTTAGAAATCAGGGTATTAAAATTAGGTTATGGTGATTTTTTTGAATTTTCTAAAATATATTTTTTTACAAGTTGTAAAAAAAATACAATTTTAGGGCTTAATATATTTTAGGACAGCATACTTATGTCATAGTGATATAATAACTTATTATAAAAAATCCACGATTTAAAATAATTTATTTTATTATCATTAATTATTTTAATATATTTTATTCAATTTTTAAAAATATATGTTTCTTTCCAAAGTCTAAATGGGTATTTTGATTTTTAAAACATTACTGTGTAGATTCTATATTTTTCTATGACAAAATATGTAGTTAAAATTGACGTTTAGTTCTTGAGGATTAAAATAAGATAAAATAAAACCCAAATTTACAATACCATGAGACAAAAACATTGATAAGAAAATGTTTTTTCATTTTCCACAACCTATATTTCGAGTACCTATATTTGGAAATTATTAAAAATTTATCCACTTTTTTTTACCAATACCCACCCATTTCACCATTTTCATTCACTCAAAATCAATTATCCATGATTTTATGTTTATTTTCTATCCCAAGGAGTCCCCCCCCCATGGTGTCTTCAAGGCCCTAATGTTTCGTCCTAAAATTTTAGTAACAGCTATTCATGGTGGCAAAAATAACCACTTCTCTTTTAAATTATAGAGTCCTTTTTGTGGCATGCCTTACAAATGCCAAAAAGTCCCTTTTTATCTACTTACTATTACCCCAATACTATGTGAATTCTTTTATTAATGTTTCACCCATGTTCCCTCTATTTGTACCATTTTCTAAAACCATGTTTTATACTCTTTATGTGGCTAACTTTTCATCTCACATTTTCATTTTTTTCCAGAGTAATTCTCTTTTCCTTTTTATTTGAGTACCAAAACCACTTTTTTAGTTATTATTCAACCAAATTTTAAAATGAATTTTCAATTTTTTGATTTACATATATGAATCACGCATATCCTTTAACTGGTTTCAAATTATGTAATGATCATGTGTTTTGGTTATTTTGGAGTTCACGACGCTACTAAAAAATATGCATTTAATAGTGCTCGCATTTATCAACGCTAGAAAAATGATCTCGAAAGTCCATCTTTTTTAGCACTAAAATATGCTCTGATAAAGTGATACCCTTATCATAAATAAATAAAAGTACTAATAAAGGGAACCCTTTATCATCTCTTTATGTTTAGTGCTGATAAAAGTTCACCTTTATCAGCGCTCTATATTTAGTAATGATAAAAAGTAACATTTATCAGAATTAAAAATAAAGCACTAGTAAATGGTATGATTTTCAACTCTTTATTAGCATTCATAAAGGTCCACAATAAAATCTATTAATTAAAAAAAATAAAAAAAATAAAAAATATCGATAATTATGTATTTATTGTTAAAAATACATAACTTGAGTATACATAAATATAAATTTTAAAAATTAATATATATTAAATATTAAATATTTATATATGTAAAATGAATAAAATGAAATAATAAAACAAATAAAAATTTTAAATGATTAATCTATGAAATATATTAAACATATTATTATATAAAAAATTATTGATGAAAATTAATAAATTTGTTATACATATAAGTTGATAATAAATAATGATAAAAATTATATACTAAATATAGATATATAAATGAATATATTGTTAAAAATAATTAGAAATGATTAAATTACAAAATAATTTATAATTTTTTTAATGAAAAAAGAATTATTAAAAATGAATATTTAATCAATATATATATTAATTATAAAGAGTAATAAATAATTTATATTAAATATATATATAATGAATAAAATGTTATTCTAAAACATATTAATATCTTATTTATATTTAATGTCGTTTGATTTTTAAATTTAACATATATCAAATGTCGTGTATTACAATTATTTCACATACATACATATATATATATATGTGTGTGTTTTTCTGTGTGTGTCTGTAATTAATGTTGTTTTATATATAAATGTACAAACAAAAATATTTATGGAATATATAAAAACACATACACCTTATATTTATATAATTTATTAAAATTTCAGTATTTTATAGAATTTCATTATAACATGATACATTTAATATATTTTGTTTTTAATAGAACAATTTTATTTATTTATTTTTAATACTATTATAGTTAGGGAAGTCAGCTTTATTATTTTTATTATTTTTTTATTTTATTTTTGAATTTGATCATTTTCCTTTATTAAATTATATATATTTATTTACTATATTTTAGTATTTTAAATATTTATTCATCATTATTCAAAAAATATATATATTTATAATTTATTTCTAATTAATAAAACTTATCCATTATTTCAATATTTTTTTATTGTACTTATTTTGAATTATTAAACTTCACTCATTTTTAAAATTATATTTTTTAAGATTATATATCCACTAATAATGTTAAAAATATATTTGTAAATAAATACTTATAAATAAATATATTTATAAATGTATATTTACTATATTTATAAATTTATATATTTATAATTATTTTAAATAAATAAATATTATATTTTAAATAAGTATTTATATAATTGTAAAGAAACAACATTATATATTTTGTAATTATAAAATAACAATAAATTTATTAAAATATATAAATTATGAGTGATAAAACATTAGCGCTCATAAATATACCTTTTATTCATTCTTATCAATTTAACACTCATAAAATTGATATTTATCAGCATTTTTCTAAAAGAGTTATTAATGGTTTTCTCAAACTATTTAAAGAACCCAAACTAGTACTCATTAAGTCCCTACTCTCAAGGTCTCGCAGAAATCCTCTTATACTGGCAAGACTCCTCAATTTTTACTCTGACGAATCAAGTATATAATCTAATGTATTTTTTTAATAATTTTCCTCTATCTTGTTTGATCTTTTGGGTTATGCATTTTTTGTTTTCTTCGTTGTTTATAACCATGAAGAACACTATATCTCATCTCCTCACCACTATTTGTGTGAATCCTCTAGGTTCATGTAAGGATCATAATGATGTACCACGATATTAGTCACCAGTTTTTATAGCCTATAATGATGAAACGAAATGTATTATTCCTCGCTAAATTGTTTACCTAAAATTTGGTCAATGAAAAATACAAAATACCAATAATTACTCTCTATACATTCTTATTCAATTATAAAATGTGATTAAATCATGATGGATTTCTTGACTAGTTTTTCAAGATCAACTAAATGGTAGGTTGTAGTGTGTGTTATAGTGGATAACCTAACAAATATGAACAACTTATTACATATTAAAGAGTCTTCCTCAGTTGATGATCTCAATTAATTTTATTTTAAAAAGATATTAATGCTTACAGGTGTCCCATCATGAGATGTATCTAGTAGTGATATGATGTTTTTTCATGGTTATAATAGGTACATTAATTTTCAATGAGGTTTTGGTAGAAATTTTATACTTATATTATTCCATATACAAATGACCATTCAAATCAAACTATCTTGATTTTGGAGGATATTCTTTGAGCCTTAATTCATAACTTCAATGGATCCTAGAATAATTAAATTTTCTTTTTTGGGATTCTCTTATAATATTAGTTATCAATCACTTATCCAGATAAACCATATTCACTTAAAGACCAAGGGGCATAGTGGAGGTGCATTATTTGAATGTTTTTGGTTGGCCCCTTATATTCTAGAAATAGTTCTCTAGGAATATCCTAATGATGATATACGTCAGTGGTATATAAAATTTATTCATGATGGGGAGACTCTATATAATTGGTCATTATCTCCTGAGAGATCTCTGTGTTTCAAGGGCCATCCTGTGGTGCTGTTATCTCTGAGGAAGGAGGTGATTCAAAATAGCCACCATTCTAATCATACCATTCATTGTAGTGCTACGAAAATTTGTTATGATTTTCATTGATAGTTATTGGGGATAGGTATGATATAGGACATAGATGAATATTTATCGAGATGTTATACTTATGAATAGGTAAAATAAATGCACCAAATGCCATCTGGTGTTCTCCTACAACTTCCAATTCCTTCTAGGAAGTGGGATAAGGTCACCATGTATTCCATCATCACTTCTCCTCACACACCTCAAAAAAAGAAACATGATTTGGGTAGTGATTGATCATTTGAACAAATCATCCCACTTTATTCCAATCAAAAATTCAATGAAGGTAGATGATTTAGGATGATTTTATGTTCAGGACATGGTTATGCTTCACTTTGTTCCACCAGTTATTGTCTCTAATAAGGACCCATTTTTTACCTCTCAGTGGACATTTATTCAAGATGTGTTTCATGTCTCTCAACTGAAGAAGTGTAATCCAATCCCGAATAATGTGATAAATTGGGATGAGATGGAGATAGAGCTTGATTTATAAGTATTTGAATGGACACATTAGATAGTGGACCCCCATGAAAAAGTTCTTGAAGGGAATTATATCCATTTGTTCTTTTTTCCTTTGGCGTCACGACAATAATACATGGGATACTTAGGATCATATGTCTTGGGTCGAACTAGAGTACCCGTTTTTGTTTTTCAATCATGTTTCTTGTTGACATTCTTAGTGCAAAATGTTTTCATGAGGCAAGGAATTTCCACATCTATTATATCATATTTAGGTATTTTTCTATTTTATTTTTAGTATATCTTTTTCCCATATTTTCCCTTTCAATATTGGTGGAAAATGGAAATTTCATTAAAAGCAGGCCCCTGCGCATGGTTAGTGCACGGTTAGTGGTAACCATGTGCCATCCTAGGAAACTATGAGATGGGAGGAAATACCAACCACACGGACTCCACATGGCCATGTTCCTAAACAAAGGATAATGTTAATAGGTCTCTATCTAGACACAATGGTCGACACAGTTTCCCAAACTGTGTGGACTAACCATACAGATATGTCGTCACATTAAAATTTCTATCTCTTCTCTGGTTTAACTCCCAAATCACAACATTTCTCTCCTCCTCTGGAATTTACTCTCTTAGACTCACCTCTCTCCACTTCCCCCTCAATAAAGGATTTTTTTGTGCCAGGTTTGGTGTGGTTCTTCCACAAATCATAAATTAATTTCCTCATCTCCTTAATTCCCCATCTATTTTAGGGTTTCTTCAATTCTTTTAAGGGGTTTTATCTTCTCCAGCCCTAGGGTTTTAATTCTAGGGTTGATCATTGATATTTATGTCTTGATTTCGTATTTTAGATCCCAATATTTCTTTTTCATGGTGTGGTTGTGGTGTGGTTAAAATTTTACAAAAGATATTTGGGTTTTCTATATCAACTGTATGTGGTTTCATGCATAAATGTTTCTTTATGAATTTACTTGGCTTGATTGTGTTCTTTAGAATGTGTTGTAAATTATAAAAGGGATGAGAATTTAGTTTCATAATATTTTTTAAATGCAATTATTTTTAAAATGTAATTTACCATTAAAAGTTTTGTATTCTTGAAGTGAGGTCTTGTTGACTGCATGTGAAATGTTTTATGAATTGAGTAAATATTTAATTAAATTGTGTATGGGGTGAGAAATATATTTTGAAAATTATTTGGTGTGTTTTGAATTGTGAAAGGTGGGTTTTTGTGTCTAAATATTGTTTTTTTGTCTAGTGCCTTGTTTGGTGGTGTGCATGACAGTGTTGTGCGTTATGGAAAATGAAACATGAATAAGAACTCAATGGAAAGCCTGGGTAGCTAGGAGGGTGGACTAGGACTAGCATGCTAGTGATTCGGAAGTGTCTACAACCAAGTTTCACTTATTAGGACTGACGATGACAAAGCTAACTAATATATTGGTGATTGTTAGAGACAATTATAACTTTGGATGCTTCTCTATTATAGAGGATCATTCATGAGAATCTTGATTGGTGTGGTTCCTATACCACTTTACACCGAGGTGTGAGGTTTTAGGCTACCATATCTAGAAAATATGCATAGGGCCTCTCCCATGTTTGGTGGTCTTGGCATTGTATCAGTCACCATAGGCATATAGTGGATTTTGGGTAACTTTAAATAGGAAAAGAAGGTTTTTTATAAGATTGTATTTTCATTAAAAACTTTTTTATTAGAGCTGTATCTTTTAACCCATTTTAGAACATGCTTTATTTTATGTAAAAATTGATTGTTAGTTCATCAATAAAACAATTGGATAATGGAAATTTTTTTTTGGTTGAATCCTATTAGGCAATAGATCACACCCTTCATAACCATTGGGTATAAGAAGACATGGCCATGAATGATACATGTGAAGGTAATGCTTTTAGTGATTGTGGTTTGGTATGCTATTGATCCACATGGGTGGTGTTCTGGTGGTGAATTGAGGTAGATGTTCCCTTTGCCTTGTGGGGGTTTTGGAGATGGTTTTTGTTTCCTTTTTGAATTATCTCTCTTCTGGTATAGTTTAAACTTGTAAACATAATCTGAGACCTTATTAGGGTATTTTTGCTTATTAATTTTCATCTTTTTTTTAAAGTTTTTAATTTTTTTTGTGAATACATGTTCCGGAAAATTGATCCCTCTTACTTGTATTGATAAACAAGCACTTGTGGCAGCCCGTGTGGATTGGGAATTCCCATGAGGTCATGCCACCGAATTGTTTCGGTCCAGTTTTGGATGACGAATCATCTTGGTTAATGATAATTAACACCTTCTATTAGTTTATTTTTTAGGAAAAATAAGTTTTTCTCCTGTATTCAAATGAAAACATATGAATCTCTATTTGAAAATAAATGTAGAACTCATACTTATTGGAATAAAGTTAGTAAGAAACAATTGCTTAGGCCTGATCTTGTGAAGGATATGAAATAAATTTTTCATGTTATCTAACAATATATAATGCTTCTCAGATTTTATAGGTGATCTAAACTGAAAATCATTGAAGGGACTTTGAGTTTGATGTTGAAGACAAATTTTTCCTTCTAATATCACCTTGAAAAAGATTCATGATATTTGGAAATATAGGGATGCTTATCCATACATACATTTTCCTATATTAAATCCTTAATCACATAAGAGTAAAGGTCTATCAAATTACACTTTCAACAAATATATCTCTAGTTATTGATTTATTCTATGTATCTCTCTAGGGGAAGTACAATCCTGATCCTACACATGTACTAAATCCATTGGTGGTACAACAATAACATTTCCTCTATAATGAGGAGCAATCGATGGGGATCATGGACAATAGAGACAATGTTCTGCATAATAAGACTACAAAATTCATTAAATAATTATAGAGGAAACATAAATATGAATAAGATATGTGTGAAACAAAAGATAGAATGGGACAGAAGTGCCCTAACACTTTCTCAAATATGATAATGAGTTGAAATTTTGTGGATGAAATTTCTAATGCGAAGAAAAATGTAATGACCTAGACTTTAAAAACTATACCTTCTTCCTGAATAAATGAAAATTTATATAATATCATACCAAATAAAGTGAAAGCAATATTATTTTTTCTCCTTTACAATGAACTTTATCTTAGTCATCTATAGAACAAATTAATGTTACAGTCATTAAAACTAGGCAGAAATAGAAAATAGAAAACCTTAAATGGGAAAGTAAGGATGACGCAAATATACTTGAATCACATCCCACAATAAAAATTCTATATAAAAAAATATTAGTAAACTAATAAATATATCACAAAATAAAATAAAACATTAATAGAAATTGTATATAATTATGACCTAACAAATGAAGTGTTATTTATAAGGTATAAAGTAAAATGTGACTTTAGGTATTCAACTTTTATATTATCATTAGTCAATGTGAAAATTAGAAACTATACCCTTGGTTGAAAATTTTATTGTTATAATTAGTATTTATAAGTAGTAATGGGAATATGGAATTTGATATAGAAAGGAGTATCTATGGCCCTAACTAGTAGTGTTGTGTCGTTTGAATCCCATTGGTTATGACATGGGAGGGAGGTATTTTAACTCAAATTCACCCATGAATAATCACTAGATGACCATTAAAAGGGGATCCTTGAATGAGATATCCAACAAAAGATGCTCAAATTAGTGGATATTACCATTTGGTCGATGTTATCTAAGGCAACACAAGAAACTACAACCAGTTCACACCATACTCTTTGGGTGAATGTGGGTGTAATAAGGGGTTATGTATCCAAGTCATAGTTACTAAAAGTGTAATATCATTTTTTATAAATAATATTATTATTCTATAAATATCTCGTAAGAGTGATTTTCATAATAAAATATATGTTTAATTGAGATGAATTTGATCTTTTTATTTTTGGATGCAAATAATACATAATTGTATTTTTCTATAAAATATATAAAATTTTTATAATAAAACAAGATATTAAGAATAGTATTTTATTAATTAAATATACTTTTAATAAATTTTAGTTAATGAATATATGATTAAATAATTTTATAAAGGCCTAGGAAAATTTTAATAAAGGTTAGAAATGTGGTTATTCCTTAAAAAATAGTATTTTTAATAAATCAGGATTTTTATATTTAATAACTAAAATTTTCATATTTAGAAAATTTTTCATATAAAAGAAAAATTATTTTAGAAATTAGTGTATTAAAATTAGGTTATCATGATTTTTTTGAATTTTCTAAAATATATTTTTTCACGAGTTGTAAAAAAAATATAATTTTAGGGATTAATATATTTTAAGACATCATACTTATGTCATAATAATATAATAACATATTAAACACAATCCACAATGTAAATTAATTTATTTTATTATCATTAAAAAATTGAATATATTTTATTCAATTTTTAAAAATATAAGTTGCTTTCCAAAGTCTAAATGGATATTTTGATTTTTAAAACATTTCCTTGTGGATTCTATACTTTTCTATGCCCAAATATGTATTTAAAATTGATGTTCAGTTCTTGTGGATTAAAATAAGATAAAATAAAACCCAAATTTACAATCCCATGAGCCAAAAACATTGATAAGAAAATGTTTTTTCATTTTAGCCAACCTATTTTTCCAATATATATATTGGGAAATTATTAAACAATTCATCCATGTTTCTTAACAATACCCAACCATTTCACCGTTTTCATTCACTCAAAATCGATTATTCATGATTTATGTTGATTTTACATCCCAAGGAGTCCCCCCATGGTTCCCTCAATGAACTAATGTTTCTTCCTCAAATTTTAGTAACATCTATTCATGGTGGAATAAATAATCACTTCTCTTTTAAATTAAAAAGTCTTTTTTGTGGCATGTCTTATAAATGCCAAAAATTACCTATTTATCTACGTACTTTTACCCCAATACTATGTGAAATTTTTTATTAATGTGTCACCCATTTCCCCTCTCATTTTACCATTTTCTAAAACCATGTTTTATACTCTTTATGTGGCTAAATATTCATCTCACATTTTCATTTTTTTCCCGAGTAATTCTCTTTTCCTTTTTATTTGAGTACCCAATCCACTTTTTTAGTTATTATTCAACCAAATTTTAAAATGAATTTTCAATTTTTTGATTTACATATATGAAACACACATATCCTTTCTTGGGTTTAAAATTATGTATTGATCATGTCCTTTGGTTATTTTGGAGTTCATAACGCTACTACAAAATATGCATTTAATAGTGCTAGCATTTATCAATGCTAGAAAAATGCTCTCGGAAAGTCTATATTTTTTAGCACTAAAATATGATCTGATAAATTGATACCTTTATCAGTAATAAAAAAAGCACTCAAAAAGGGAACCATGTATGAGCTCTTTTTGTTTAGTGCGGAAAAAAGTTCACCTTTATCAGCGCTCTATTTTTAATAATTATAAAAAGTAACATTTATCAGAAATAAAAATAAAACGTTAGTAAATGGTATGATTTTCAGCTATTTATTAGCTTTCATAAAGGACCACAATAAAATGTAATAATTAAATAAATAAAATTTAAAAAATATAAAATTTATTAATTATGTAATTATTGTTAAAAATATATAACTTCAGTATATATAAATATAAATTTTAAAAATTAATATATATTAAATATTAAATATATAGATATGTAAAATGAATAAAATGAAATAATAAAACAAATAAAAATTTAAAATGATTAATCTATGAAAAATATTAAACAAATTATTATATAAATAATTATTGATAAAAATTAATAAAATTAATATTCATATAAATTCCTAATAAATAATGATAAAAAGTATATACTACATATAGATATATATATGTATATATTATTAAAATAAATTTAGAAATGAATAAATTACAAAATTATTTAAAAAAATTTAATGAAAAAAGTTTTATTAAAAATGAATATGTAATATATATATATATATTAATTATAAATAGTAATATATAATATATATTAAATAGATATATATATATATAATGAATAAAATGTTATTTAAAAATATATTAATATATTATTTATATTTAATGTCGTTTGATTTTTCAATTTAACATATATCAAATGTCTTGTATTACAATTATTTCACATACATACATATATATATATATGTGTGTGTGTGTGAGTGTGTAATTAATGTTGTTTTATATATAAATGTAACAACAAAAATATTTATGGAATATATAAAAACACATACACCTTATATTTATATAATTTATTAAAATTTCAGTATTTTGTAAAATTTCATTATAAAATGATACATTTAATATATTTTGTTATTAATAGAACATTTTTATTTATTTATTATTAAAGCTATTATAGTTAGGGAAGTCAGATTTATTTTTTTATAATTTTTTATTTTATTTTTGAATTTGAACAATTTCTTTTATTAAAATATATATATTTATATACTGTATTTTAGTATTTTAAATATTTATTCATCTTTATTTCAATATATAAATATATATATATCCATATTTTTTTATAATTTATTTCTAATTAATAAAACAAATCCATTATTTCAATATATTTTTATTGTACTTATTTTGAATTATTTAATTTCACTCATTTTTAAAATATTATTTTTTACGATTATATATCCACTAATAATGTTAAAAATATATTTGTAAATAAATACTTATAAAAAAATATATTTATAAATGTATATTTACTATATTTATAAATTTATAAATTTATAATTATTATAAATAAATAATTATTATATTTTAAATAAGTATTTATATAATTGTAAAGAAATAATAATATATATTTTGTAATTATAAAATTAAAATAAATTTATTAAAATAAATAATTTATGAGTGATAAAACATTAGCGCTCAAAAATATCCATTTTATTCATTCTTATCAATTTAACACTCATAAAATTGATATTTATTAGCATTTTTCTAAAATCATTATTAATGGTTTTCTCAAACTATTTAAAGAACCCAAACAAGTACTAATTCAGTTCCTACTCTCAAGCTCTCGCGGAACTCCTTTTCTACTGGAGAGACTCCTCAATTTTTACCCATACGATTCGAGGAAAGAATCTAATGTATTTTTTATATTATTTTCCTCTATCTTGTTTGATCTTTTGGGTTATGAATTTTTGGTTTTTTTCATTGTTTATAACCATGACGAACCCTATATCTCATATCCTCACCACTATCTGTGTGAATCCTCTAGGTTCGTGTAAGGATCATAATGATGTACCACGATATTAGTCAGCAGTTTTTATAGCCTATAATGATGAAATGAATTGTATTATTCCTTGCTAAATTGTTTACCAAAAATTCAGTCTATGAAAAATAAAAAAAACCAATAATTACTGTCTATAAATTCTTTTTCTGTTAGAAAATGTGATTAAATCATGATGGATTTCTGGACTAGTTTTTCAAGATCAACTAAATGGAAGGATGTACTGTGTGTTATAGTGGATAACCTAACAAATAAGAACAACTTATTAAATATTAAAGAGTCTTCCTCAGTTGATGAACTCGATTAATTCTATTTTAAAAAGATATTAATGCTTTCATGTGTCCCATCATGAGATGTATCTAGTAGTGATATGATGTTTTGATCATGGTTATAATAAGTACATTAATTTTCAATGAGGTATTCAGAGAAATTTTATACTTATATTATTCCATATACAAAAAGCCATTCAAATCAAACTGTCTTGATTTTAGATGATATTCTTTGAGCCTTAATTGATAACTTCCATGGCTACTAGAAGAATTAAATTTTCATTTTTGGAATTCTCTTATAAAAGTAGTTATCAATCACTTATCCAGATAAATTTGTATGTGGAATTATATTAAATAAATTTTCATATTCATTTATGTTGGATAAATATATAAGAATATCTTATGAAAAACACTAGCCTTGTCCAAGAAATAATAGACCAAGTGATGTTAATTCAAAAAACATTTTAAAACTACTCAATGTCAACCAATGTCTTACAACAACCATTAGAGGTGATCCTTGTAATTAAATGTTAATGATAATGTGATTATACATGTTCCCTTTATATTGGTCCACTAATTAATTAGAATTAAGAGGAAATTATTATTTAAATATATCAAACGTTTTAAAATTCTTTGAAATTTCATGGAAATTTCTTAACATCTATCCTTACAGAATGGAAAAACCAATTATTGAATGAATTCTCTCAAAAATCTTGTTGAATATTTTTAGGTATAATATTCTTGAGGTTGTGGATGTTTTAAATGAATTATATGATATAACCATGTAATCTCCATTAATGTTAGTATATTTTTCTCATTTTGGGCGTATTATGTATTGAAGGGGATTTAAAAGTGGGGTTAGAGGATTTGAATGGATTGAGTGGTTAAGATATTGAGCAACCCTTGTGTGTAAGGCACTGAGTGACTAATGGAATGGAACCAGGTACATGTTGACATGCTAGTGTATGAAGAGAAACTTTTGACATAACCATGAACCTTGTTGCCATGTATTATGTATATAGTAGAACATTTTATATTTTATTAGATTTTGTGTGTTTTTGATCTTTTAATCATATTAAATGTGTATATTAAGTAAAATATGTACCACTACCATGTCACTGGGTTAATCATGACTACAGGTTTCTCATTCTAGTGGTTTAGTTTGGATTATGTATTCTTTTGGTCATATTTTATTTAAGTAATATTTTAAAATGAAAATTATTTGGGAAATTAAAATTAATTCTTTCAAATGGAATTGGATTGAAAAAAATGGGTTTAAAAGGAAAATGATCTGGATTGAAAATTTGGTAAATTATTTGGTTGGAGATACAATGGTAAGTGTGACACCCTATATTCATTATGAGTGTTCTCATAGTTGTAGGTATGTGATGAATTGATTTTGATCCTAATTTTATGATTTTTGTGTTATTTGGAATACTCTTCCTAGAAAGATCCCCAAATATTGTATTGGGACTCACCATATTTATGGTTCTTATATTCTTCCCATCTCCCATGGAAATTAACATTTGTGAGAGGTATTTAAGTGTCTCTAGGAAGTTGAGAATGTCTTCAGAGTGTTGGGAACTAAAAAATACATTAAATTTCATGCAATTCTTGGTCTGCTTGGGGGTCTTTCATTGGATGAATGAGAGTTGTTTTAACCACCAAAGATGCATGTTTGAATGACATGATATGTTTTTAATTATACCATTGTATTATGGTTTATACCTAAGAAGGTGAGGAAGAAGAAAAGGGAAGAACTCATGAGTGTCCACCATGGTCGGGGGATGGCGAAGGATTCATTTGAACATGTAAAAGAGTTGGTTTCCTTTTATCTAGATAATTTGTTGTATGTTATGTTGAAAGCTTCTATTTTCTTTAGGGGTCTTAATCCAGGGATCAAGAAGCATGTATTTTTGTACAAGGATCTCCATTTTGAGATGTTGGTGGAGTATGAGTTTTTGGTTGAGTTTTTATTAATGAAGTATACAACACATTGGATTAGTTTTTGTATCCCTTATTAAAGTGAAGATGTTTGGAGATTCCTCATTATTATTTTGTGGTTGTTTTAAGTTCATATTTCATTATAAATATATGATGATATCATCCTTTAATATCTCAAATGGTTTTGTTTTTCATAATTTGAACCATTAAACTGTTATCCTTTCATGATTTAGTTCCCCTCCTCAATCATACATGTTTAGATATGGCTGTTTTTGTAGAAATCACTCTTTATACCTTTTGTGTCGGTTTTTTGTTCAGTTTGAGATAATTTTTGGGTTTATCACCTTTTAATAAGAAAAGTTAATAAATTTTCATAAAATGTAACATGTGTTTCTCATTCAAATTGTTTAGGTAATTTTGTTCAATTATCCATAAGTCATTTGTGATGTATATAAACAACTCGCGCCATAATTCGAAACACAGTGTGACCGATATGGCTCCTAGTGCGTCATTTTATTCAAAAATATCATACTCAAAACCAATAATATTCCTTCATATTATTTTGGTATTTTTTTAAAATTATCCATAATTCATTTCTGATGTGTAAAAATCAGTCACACCTCAATTAGACTCATAGTAATACCGGTATGTCTCAAAGTCACCCTTTTCATTCCAAATTTACATTAATTTTAGTAAAATATTAATTGGTATAATCTATAATAGTGTTTGGTACTTTTATTTGTATTTTAAATATTATTTCATTTATATTCAGTATTTTGGTAATTTCTGTTGTTTTTTTTAGTGATGCAGTGTGTCGTTACAACACATTGTACATATTTCTGGTGTCGTAGTGTGTTGTAACATCACACTACATTTTTTACCATTATCAACACTTCTAAATTCACTAATGAAGATATATTTTATCATCCCTAATAAATTTGGTAATAAATGAATCCTTTTTGAGTTCTTTTAATAAGCAGTGATAAAGGATTCAATTATCAACTCATTTTAATCAGCAATAAATGTATCTTTATTAATGCTCTTAATGGAATTGATAAATCATTTCTTTATCTATGATAAATAAAAGCACTGATAAATTGTGTCTTTTATCAGTGTATTTAAAAGCACTGATAAAAGTATTATTTAACAATGCTTTTATATTCACTGATAAGATTAGCCTTTTTTAAAACATTTTTAGCAATGATAAAAGGCTTGAGCTTTTAACCATGCTGAAGTAGTCAACTCTCTTCTAGAAATGATAAAGGGTTATTCTAGAACTCTTAATGTTGTGATTTTTAATAGTGTGATTTTTGATAAGAAACCCAATCATTATTATTCACAATTTATTAATGAAATGACTTATTAATATATATGTGGCTCAAATAAATTATGACATTTGAAGGGTGAAACCTAATATCACTCAAATGCATTGGGTAAAGAATTTATTCTCAAGAGATGATATACTATACAATACCTTTGTTAATAACTAGGGAAATTTAGATTTACGAAAAATTACGGATAAGAATAGGTAATATAATTACTAATATATCATTTAAATGTTTCATCCACATTTCTATGTTATGATTCATGTTATTTTTATTTTGATATACCTCTTGCTCATTAATATAATAATGCCTTTTGTTATTATTGTTATGGATCAATATCACTTGTCATACATCTCTCATGATTTTTTATATTACTAGCATTATAACTCATCCCTTTCCTTCCATGTATGTCCCTAGGTAATTATATGTAGTAAATATATCATAGGAGTATCCCATTAAGATTTATTTAAAGTGAATTTACAATAATTTTATATGTTTTTATGTGACATATACCTTATTTCTTAGAAAATAAACATAAAAATTTCCAATGTTTTGTATAATGTAATGAAAAGATAAATAATAAAAAGGCCGGATGACATATGGTGGATTGGGGAGATCTCATTATAATGAAATTTATGAGGCTATGATTGATTAATGAAAATCTACTATAGATGACAACATATTAGGGAATGAAAACATTAACATTATAACTTTTACAGTGTAGTGTACGTTTTTTATAACTTCAACAACTATTTCTATATTTTTTATAGTACATAAATATATTAATTTACCTATAAATTATTATTGGATAATTTGGGAATAGAATTTTCATTGTTGTTGTATTATATAATTATTAATTCCCTACCAGAATAATGGATTGATCAAGGTTTAAAGTCACCATACTAATGATAATTAATTTATAATTAACATAGGAAATTTTTATATAAAATATTAAAATTTATGTTATGAATATATAAATAGATTTTATGAGTACTATCATGTCAAAAATGAACTATTATATCCATATAGTTTTTATTTTTCTACCCAAGGGGTCTATTGTTCATTTTAATGGAGTGTAGGGTGCTTATGAAGATTGACTAGAACCAAAAATGATTTTTATTAGATGAATATCAATTAAATTAATAAGATTGTTACCCATATATATGGAATATAATTAATAATATCTAATTTAAATGGTGATGTATAGTCATTCAAAATTTTTCCATAAATTGTTTCCTTTATTTGTACTAAAAATGTTGGCATAAATTTCCCTTAACATTATATCAGGAATAAGACCAATTTATATTACTTCGTGTCACTTCGATCTAAAAAAATTATGAATATTGAATATTAAAATTTATGATAATGATTAAAAGGTTTCATTCAACTGAATATTTCTCAGTGGGATGTAAAATTTTTGTTTAGTTTAAAATATAATGGTATTTAGTATTTATTCATTGAATCTAAGAAGAAAAATTAGGTGAGTAAAAAATAAATAACATCCCTCACCCTCATTTGATGGTATATTTGACCAATTGAAAATTGTTCAACATCTCCGCTTTATTATCCTCCGTTCGATGTATCATTGGTTAATTTTATTGTTATATGATAATTCAAAAAAATAATTTTATGTTATTATTTCAATAATTGATTTTTGGTAATTCCTCGTGGTTTTATTAAAATAACATTCATGTTTATTGAATTCATGAACTAATAATTATACAAATTTTTAGAATAATATTTTGAGGTTTTTTATTCTATTATAATATAGTAAAAATATAATAGGGTCCTAAGAATCACGTGGATTATTTTTGAAAACCCTATCAAAGAATATGTTTTATGCTATTTTTCCTTAAAATCACATTATGATTGAAGAAGTGAATTTCTGTATTGATTTAATTTTCTAAAAAATTGATTTTATTTATCAAAATAAGGTTGGCCTTGTTATTTCCTAGGAAAGTCTCATGATTTTATTTTTGTTATACACTTTATAAGGATAATATTGATGTTTCCATAGACTTATTTCAATCATATCAATATTAGTTTCTCCATGTTTGAAATCAAATTGTATGGGAACACAAATTTAGTAGAATCTAAATTTTATTGAATTACATGAAGAATAGAATATAAAACAAACATAATCTACTTTACAATTTCAAATGGAATTATTTGTTTTTTTAATTTATTGTGATGCATCGAATTTATATAGAATAATTTTTCTACAAAAATAGAAAAGGTTATTTCATTTTGGTACTAGAAATTGAGGCCTTATTAATTGAATTAACCTAAAAAATATTTTAATTTCTCATATTTTGAACATCCATTTAATACATAGTAACCTTATCCTTTTGGGTAAATACTTCTTGATTACATAGATCCTAAGAGATTGAAATATTTTTTATTAAAGTGTGATATAAAACTAAAACAATTAAATTTTATATAGAATCATCATATTTATATTTTTATTTCATATATTCACTAGTAAATTTTGATTTGGAAGGAAATTATTTGTGTTGAAGGAATTATAATAAACATTATATAGAGATATTTATTATTTAAAGTTGATGGGGGGATAGAAAAATTACACACAACAGGATATGGAATAATGAATAAATTTTCTTTTTATATTATTAATGTGATTTTCAATTTTATAGATTAGGTGATGAAAAAGAATATATTTGATAAAATATAAAATTAACTAAGGGATTACTTATATAGTGGGGAGACCACTGAATAATGATATATTAGATAATATTTAGTGAAATATTTTATATAGTGAATAGTTATTCCTATGGTACTGAGAAATAACATTTTAAAACCTTTGCATCATCTATTTTAAATAATGTTTCATAGAGATGTAAAGAAGTATCACGATACTAAACTCTAAATACTGTTTTTAGAATAAATATATCCATCAAAAAATTTGTCTCTAAATTTCTAAATTTCGTACAGTTGAATACAAAGAATCATTGAAAAAATTGTTTTCATATCCATTGTAAATTCTAACCTGAAAATTAGAAAATACATCCATGGATATTTTAATAAGATTTCTATAATAAATATAGAATCAAGAAATTTTATGGTTTCTAAAGGAATGAATGAAAAAATTAATACACATATTTCATTTTCAGAAAACACTTTCACATTATGAGGTATGTATAATTTATGAGGAGGAATTCATTATGAATTTTTTAATTATATGGATTTTTGTATCATTTAGGGATCCAATGTTTATGGCTATATTCTAGATGGTGATACATAATGGCTTGGGATATACATAAATATTATAATAACTTATTAACGTTAGAAAGATGATTTTATTGAATGAGTTACTCTCATACTAGATGATATGATTAAATATTACATTATGAATGCTGATAGATCAAGTAGGGATCATTTTTCAATGACAGTGTTAATTAATAACAACAATTATTAGTGAATGATTCTTATGCCACCGTTGAAACAATGTATAGATGATATGATTAGTAACTATTATGATCCATTTATATGATTAAAAATAATTTTATATGAACATTTTTGGTATAATATATTATAGACTAATTTAAATACAAACTAAATCATGTGACTTAAACTTAGTATTAGAATAAGTTTTGTATTGATGCACGATAGGGATCCCTAATGATTTTTGTTGAAGATTATGAAATTTTGAAAGTGTCATTAAGTGTATAACATATAATATTATCAATAATATAAAATTACATCCATGTTATATGGGTTTTCATCAAATCATGGAGAGAATTAGTGTAGTATCCCTCTAATAGAATTAAGGTCAATGTTATATAAAAATTTAAAATGTTTTATATACATCTCAATTAATGAAATATATATATGATGATTATCAGCTATTTAATTATGAAGTGGTTAAACTAAAACATGAAATATCACATATTTAGTGACCTATTATAGTAGTGTATTTTATATAAAAGATTAATAGAATAAATATTATTACATTGGTGTGAGTTTTATGGAAATATAGTCTTGATCAATAGGAGATATGGGAGAAAGTACATCATATTATAAAAAGTGGTAATAGATTTTTTATTTAGAAATTATTTAGTAATATTTTGGGAATAAATAGTAATACGTTGTAGAGAATTGTAATACCCATGCTTTCAAGTTTATTTAATAATGTGTAATTTCAATTAAATTAATTTATAACAGTAATGTAAAAAAAGAAATGTAATTAAAATATTATTATTTTATTTATTTAATATTGGTGATATTATTTTACTATAATTTTTATATGATTATCTGAATTGGGAAAATTATTTTTGGTTAATAATTCATTATATTTATTACATGGAATATTGTATTATATATAATGTTGAGATTTTGATAATTAACTAGTAATAATTAATTTAGAGAAGTGTATTTGATATGTTATGTAAAGAATTAATTGGATTACTAACACTTACATGGGTTATTATTATTGAAAATCGTTAATTTAGAGGAACTATATAATTATAAATAATTTATAGTGTTAAATGATTTTTGTGACATAAAATTTTATAATTATACATTTTCATTTATTTTAGATGTTTTTTAATAGTTATAACTTAGATTTAGAAGGGAAATAAATTTTGACAATTGAATTGGAATTTTTTTAAAGAATATTTGGAATTGATATATGTTATATAATGAGAGTGAAATATTAACAAACCATATAATATTTCAATTGTTAATTGTGGTATAATTATGTAAGACTTCAATAGAAACATTTATATATAATCTTATGACTTCAATAATTTCTCTCATTAAGTTTATTATATATTTTATTATGGTGTTTAATAAACATGAATGGTGAAATATGATAGTCGGTGATTACATATTAGGATACTAGTTAGAGAATTAAAATATATAGAATTAGTTATTCTATAAATGTTTTTTGTTATTTAATGTTCCTTAATATGTTATTATTCTATTAAACATCTATAATTTTATGTTATCCAAAATAATTCTTTATATGTGAAATTTATGATATTTGTTATGGCTCACACTAAACTAGTATGGGGCCCATGCCATATTCAAGAACATCTACCCTAATACTCTTCCCCCTTTAATCATTTAACTATATAGATACACACTTATTTTCAAGGTGGCACTGTGGTCTTTCATTTCCCTATGGTTAGTGTACTCCTGGATAGAGGGTTGTATGGGTATATTCTAATATCAAGAGAGAAAATGAAAATGAAAATTAGTGAAAATTCATTAAAATTTATGTATTTTGTATTCTGGTGTGTGAATAATTTGAAAAAGTTCATTTAATTAGCATACATTTGAAAAAATGTTTATTAAATTGAATTAAATGATAAGAAATATTTCCCTGATCTATTAAAAAAATCAATAATATCAGAAGAGAAATATAATTTTAGTAATTTAACCACAAAAAATAAATGGATACACCCTTGGAATAATAAAAAATAAACAATGATCAAATTACCTACATGATTCAAAATTATTGATATAATGAGGTTCGTATATACTTATAAACAACTATTTTACCAACATTAGTAATATGGTCTACAAAACGTGGATAATTAATTGAAATTTAAGCAAAAAGTTTGTCCTCACCCAAAGTACACTATCAAAAAAAATTTTGAACTTCTTCATCTCTTTAAACATTTTATTATATTTATATTCAACTTCATTTTCTATTTTATATATTCATATTATTTCCCACACTATTTATTTTATCTACTTCTCTCTAATTATCCTCCCTTAAATAGTCACACACTTTCTCTCTCTTTTTTCATGTTAGAATTTATAATTCCAATTCAAACAAGAAACAAACACTAAAACTATACCATCCATGTTTATTCCCTTAAGACTAATCAAAACCTACTTCACAACCACAAATAAAATCTTGGGTCATGGAGATCATGTTTGTGTAGTTCTATGTCACACTATATTATTCTCATCATAAAATTTTATAAAAATATGAAATTATTCATCCTCATTACATGTTTAGCTTTACCACTGCATGTTAAAACTATTTAGTTAAAATTCATGAAATTTATTTTAAAAAGTTTTCAAAACATGGAATAAAAATTAACTACAACATAATATAATATTTTTTTTATTCAAATTCTATAGAACATGACCATATTTCAAGATAGAGTTTATTGAATTTTAGTTTTAAATAAACATTAATCTCCAAAAATACTAACTAAATTTATTTTATATAAGACTCCTTGATATTTATATCTTTTGTAAAAAATATTCATCCATTTCTCCATGACATATTCAATGTAAATTTTACACTTATAAAAACATACAAATCATGTGCCAGTTTCAACACTCATTTTAAACCATCCTAGAATGTTTAACTAATAAATTTGTATATGTTAATCGACTTACTCATTATACCATGAAATCACCCCATGATATAGGTGATATCCCAATTTCATACATTGAATTTTATTGGCTGAATAGATATGAAAATGCACATTTCATTCATAAAATACCTACTTTTCGATACAACAAGGCTTATGGGATGTCCCCCACTCCACTAGATCATAGTCAGATATATTTTATATATAACATGATATATCCGAATGCAAATTTAACTAGTATGAATAATGATATTATTTATATACTAGTACCATAACTATTTTTCTATTAAACATGGAATAATTTTTCAACCTCTACTTATTTATAACCAAAAAACACCTCAAAAATGATTTCTGCCCAATTAATATAATCCAATAATAAAAATGAACATAGATTCAATTAAAACAACAAGAATAAATTGGGATTTAATATGATTTAAAAGAATTTTTTCTAAAGAAGATCGATCAATAAATTTATTAAGTCTTTTATTCTAGATCCTTATATAAGATAACTGCCACATTGTCAAATATAAATTCTAAGTGTTACTCTAAAATCTCAAGTACATATTATCTTTAAATTCATCCTTTAAAATGGTAAAAATAACCTTCCTACAACTTGGTATCAATAATCATCCTTCAACCTAGTTTCATCAATGTCACCACTGTATATTTATCTATTCATCATTAAATTGATGATACACATTTCAACCATTAAACATTTGTCGCACATCCAGTGTAGAAATAAATTATAATCTAATCATTCTGATCATATGTGAGCATTAATAGTGAAGTAAAATTGTACTATGAATAATAAAACCAAATATTTCCATTATATTAATTAATTTCATCTTTTTCAATATAATAACTTAATTTTTCCAAATAAAAAATTTGTAAAAAAATTACCAAATACTCTAAGAACAATCTAAAATAAAAATAATTGAACCAAAAATTAAAATAGTTAACATACTTCCCCAACACATAGACACACACTAACACACACTGAAATCACAACTCCCCTTGAAAACCTCATAAATAATCACACAATTTTGAAATAAAGTCATATAATTTTAATTTATGTTATTAAACATACCATTTTCCCAAAAAATAAAAATAAAATAAGTTAAGGGAAATAATCATTAAACATTATCATATAATGGATTTTTAATGAACTCTTATAATCAAACTCATTTTAAAAAAATGTTCTATAATGGATTTGTGGATACATTCAATTTTATTCAACTTTTGGGAAAAATACTATGCATTAAAACTTATTTCTCCAATAACAGAATGATATTGGGTTATGAGATGTTAATGTGATTTAATTGGGAATGTTAACATTGTTTTCATGACTAATTTATATAACATGTAATATCATATTCCCTAAGTACTGTAAAATTCACATCATTTTTGAGAACATTCAATTGTGACATAATCCACTTTCATAAGGGTTTTTCCAATGTTCTTGAAATATAAACTACCCAGTAGTACCCATGTTTAATATTTTTATTATTCCTCATGTTTTATATAAGGAAACATAAATTTAGGGTTTACACTATTCCTTATCTATTTACTATATGTATACCTTATAATCTGACACACGGTAGATATTAAATATCTTGATGCCTCTACTAATCGGATGCAAACTCATGATCATGAAATAATGAAATATGAGATGTTCTCACACACAATTAACTGGAAAATTTTTTGGTTCACACACACAATAATCTCAATAATAAACACAAATAATAAAATTGAAATAATTAAATGAATCAATTCTTATATCCAGAGGTGGAAACTGATTCCATTGTCATTTCTATAAAAAGATCCAATGACTAGAAAACATAATCACAATTTTCAATATTTATTATTTTAAAATTGATTCCACGTCACATTGGTTATTGTAAAATTCATTTCACAAAACACTAATTGTGTCATCAAGATTATTTTTGGGTTACACCTATAAATTGAATCTATTTTATGGGTATTAAATTTCAATAGATATTTGAATATTTTGGATTGCTTGAGCATGGGTAAATTTTATACACATAATTTAGACGTTAATTATGAGATATAGAGTGTCTTCATGAAATGTATTTGGATATGTTTTGAGGACCAAGTTATACCTATGTGGTATGGGTGCGTCTCCGAGCCTTCAGGTAGAATTTTAGAGGTTTGGGAAAAAAATCCCCAGTGTATGCTTTAGGTGACACATTTTAGGGAAAAATAATGGTTTCCCATTAAAATGGGATATTTTACATCCTTTTAACAATTCAATATTTTTTCCTAGTTATCATATGGATAAGGGGAAACAATTTGAGATCTTGGGGGAAATAGTGACTTGGATTTGGGATAGGTATTAGAACATAATTTTCACAAACCTATAAGCAATGAAATTTGATTCTAAATTTTTAGTTTTAGAGGGTTATTCCTAGTTATAAAATGGTTTGTCTTACTATGTACCCCATATATTTTTGGGTGATGGTTTTGGAATATGGAGGTTGCATTTTTGTCATGTGGTTTTCTGATACAATGGAAAAACCGTGTGGTTCTTTAAAAAGTGGATTTTCTAATTTTTATCCCCTAAATATTTTAACCCCATATTATTAGTCTTTTATCCCACACATGAACACTCCATCTTGTTTTCCTTATTACTTTCTCTTTATTTCCCCCATGGATTGGGGTCATTATTTGATTGAACATTCAAAAATTTCAGTGACATTATTCCTTCATTCCCCCTTTTCTATCCATTGTTGAACCATTGGTTTAATATAATATCAATTGGTGATTTTAGAGATGATTCTTTTAGATCAAGGTATAATTAACCAAAAATGATGGGTTTATCATGTTAAATATATATAGGACATCCTGGGATGGTGTATATACACGATAAAATTCTATATTTATTTAGGTATGTCAACATATTTATTTTCATAGGGTATTACCCTAAAATTGGATATTTATTTGTTTCTAGTTTTTAGGTTTTCTGAGTATGGATGTGTTTATAGTATACTATAAAACATTGGAATGTTGTTTTTTTTGTTTCAGTATGATGTATAGTCATGGTGAGAATTGAGGAATTCTAAAATGATAAATTATTTATGATTTTTTAAAATTATTTTAACAATTAATTATAAATTTTGTGTAATTAATTAAATTTGATGTTGTGATAATAATTTTCCCTATATATGATGGAAATGTTAGTTATAATTGATTGAGCCTGTGTAAGAGTTGACATCCTGTGATTCAGGAAGAGATTAACTCCAACATCTCATAAGTGGTACCTCAGAAATACCACTTTTTTGAAAACATTTATTTATATTCATGTGATAGTTATTTAATTTCCATGATGTGGAATTGAATTTTAATATATACTATTTTTAATTAAAACTAAATTCCCATGGCTGAGTTGAACATAGCATCGAGGGCCATGATGAATCCATGTGGAGTAGCTTTATTAACACAACTATCAATGGTTGAGGACAATATTATGACTGTGTTAATTGTAAATTTTGAAATTAAGTGGTTTAAATTACCTAAATGGAATTGAATTAGATATAGTACCACATGTGTTAGAATACTAATGTAACCTCCATGAAGAGTTTGTTAATGAATAGATTTAGTTGGCCTGATGATTGGGATAATTAAAATATTGAGATGCCTAAAATCCGTTGGTCTAGGGAGATAAACATCGGTAATATGTTTTACCCACTATGATTTTCATTACATTTTATGGTATACACGGTTTTGATTTATGGATAGTTTGGGTGACTAGACCAACCTTGGGTTGACTTGGGAATTGATATGGAAATTCTAAAATTTTTTAAGACCAATCAAAATGATTCCAATATTAGGATACCTATTGAAGAAACTAAATATGATGACTTGGATGAGAGTTATATTATCGATAGGAAATGGATGATGACCCTAGAGTAGTAATTGATAAAAGGGAACCAATGAAGTATGTTCATTCTAGATGAGTCTGGGGTCCCCAATGGGTGCCCCAATGAGATGTTGAAACTAGATATAGTTCATGTGGGAAATGGGTAGATATGATTTTTTGATTAAACTAAGATCTTGAATCCTATGATTGATAGATTTATATATGTCAAGAAGATTAGTTGGCATCTTTAGAGGATGACCATGTATTATTTGAACAAGTATGAGCATATGGTCGACCTATCAAGATATTTTATATGTGATGGATCTAGTGGAATTTACTACCCAGTGAGAGGTATAGATATTCACTAGATTCCATAAAAGTTCACCGTCAATCCATTATTCATGATTGATGACTATAAAATACCAACAATATCACATAGGATTTGTAAATGAGCCTATTACTATGGGATCACAAGGGATTAACATCCAAGGATAGCTGATAATACCAGATTCTTAATGACTTTTAATGAATTAATCCATGTATAAATATGTGGAACTAGAAAATAGAAAATTTTATATGGTAATACACTAATGAATCAACTATATATAATTATACTATATTACTTACAATGGTCATCCCATTAGTAATCGATCATGCGGCTTGATACTACTTGATTTCCAAGGGTCATTCCAACTCTAAATTTAATATAGAGCCTAATGTTACATAATTTCCCGAGGTCATCCCTAGGAATTAGATATAGAGATTGATGATACATGATCACATAGGGCCATCCTCGTAAATATTGGTTTTATTATTTATGATATTGAATCACCTAAACTTATCTCATATGTATTGAGTTATTTCTAATGACATTGGGATGCCTAGTATTATCTTTTGGGGAAATGGGGGGTTTTTCTTGTATGTTGATATTATTTCATGATATGGTATTAGTGGTGTCTTACTAAGTTCTAATGACACCCAACATGGGTTTCCATGATAATTTTGTAACCAACATAGATAACTATCCATAAGAAAAGGATTTATGGAGGCCCAAAGTAGCATTTTTTGAGTTGGAAACACTATAAAAGATTGATTATTTGGATGAGATGATAATTGGGTGTTGAATTTGAACCTCATTGATTTTTTCATTTTTAATTTTTGTATATGTGATGGGTCTGGTGGGTTATTCATTGTTATGAAATGGAAAGACTTTTTTCAAAAAAAAAATTCTTTCGCATTAAACAATTATTGATGAATACTTTTATTTCTTCTACTTTCTATTTGAGGTATTTTATTTTATAATTTTTTATTATAATTTTATATTATTTTAAAAAATTATATGTCATTATTAAATCTCAATGACACTACCTAGTATCCCCATTACTAGTCTGATGCCTTTGGCATACAAGGAGGTGCATCTAATGTCTTAGTGACTACTCCTCTTATCACAAAACTCTTCAGTGGATATAACCACGTGGGGGAATATTACAATGTGGAATCCAAGAATTATGTGACTGGAATAACATATATTATTATAGTATTATATTATCTTCCTATTTGAGGAGATTGAGTAAAGGAGATATAGGAATGTTACAGAGATTGTAATGGATGTTAGACTATAGCGTCATGAATGAAATTTCTAGTAGTATGTATAGAATACTAGGGATGTGGAAATAATGATCTTGGATATATCATTTATAATTATATGATTTCTCCTTAATTTATGTTATTAATGATTAATGATTTATTGGTTTTATGATCTTAGAATAATATAAATATCTTTCCATTCATGAATTACTTTATTCATATAGGATTTAGGTTAAATAAAAATTATTCTTTTCATTCATATAACTAACAATGAGGTTTTAATTTTCTATAGTGCCAATAAAATCTTATGTTAAATTTTTCCTCATAAAATGGTGGTGGGATTATATATATATGAACCAAAATAAATTTATTATGATTAAAAATCATGTGGATCTATGTTGATATACTCCATAATGTTGATGACTACTCATTCTATTTTGTTCGGGTTGTGTAGTGATTGTAGTTTCTCAGTATAGGAATGTGTATTTTTATAGAGAACCCCATTTTAGGTAATTATTATACTAATTCAAAAATAAAATAGGTTCAGTAATTTAATGTGTTTCGAAAACATATTTATTTTTTTCCCATATAAGATGACAGTGTCTTTATATGAAACTAACACTTATTACTATTGTTTTCCTAGCACATATCATATATAAAGATTCATTTATATAGATATGTATTGAAAAAATTATATTGTGGTCCTATAGTTGGAGGTTGTTATGGCCCAAACCATTCCAATCCATTAAATTGAGGGAAATATGGTGTATGTGTCTCTATGGGAAAATGTAGTGTTTTTGGGATAAGTGAGATGTTCCAACAGTAGGTAATTTTCAAAAGTTTTCCAAATTCCATTTTTCCATTTTCCAAATATTCTAACTGTGTCTCATCCTAACAATGTCATGCTGGTGGTGTCTCACTGATTATAGACCACCTTTGTTGTGTATCACCCTGGAAGTGGTATGTTGGTGGTATCTCATCCTGGTGCTGGCACACTTGTGGTGTCTCATCCAATAGGTGACTCGCTGGTAGTGTTTCATCATGGTTGTACCTTCCCTGGGGTGGTTTAATGGCAGTGTTTCATCCATGTGGTACTTCCCTGGTGGTGGCTTACTGGTGGTCACTCACCCTTGGTGGATCCCTTGAGATTTCTCATCTATTGGTTTCTTGTCTGGAGGTCCCTCAACTGGTTGTGGCTTGAAAGCAGTGACTCACGAGCGGTGCCTCATCTGGTGGTACCTCATCTTGAGATTTCTTTCTAGTGGTGTGATGTAAGCAGTGTTTCCAGTTCATCCAGTTTTCCCTTTTTAATTATTTCTTTAATGTAAAATGATTTTAATACTAAATTTAAATGGATTCAAGACCGATTCAAATTCCATAAATTATATCATTATTTCCATAAAATTTTGGATGCTTTTAAAAGGTGAATATGGGTTGTCCTGTCCATATCCATCTTTAATGAAAAAAATAAAATTTAATCTAATCCCGTGACTCAGATCTGATCCTCCAAAATCAGAAGTTTGATTCACTTTGATAATTCTTTATCGCTTTCTCTTGATATGATATTTACCCTATCTATCTTCCACTAGTATTCTTGTGACCAGGTCTCTAAAATTGGTCATTGATTCCTCTGAGTGTTGCCTACTGTACACCGGCCCCTATATTTGGTGCAACTAGGAAGTATCGATCATCCTTTTTATATGTTGGATTTATGTAATCTTTCTTAATTGTACATTTTATGGGATGTGTATATAGATCATACCCTTTTAAAGATATTTAATTCTATAATAATAAAGATAATAAAATTTCCAAAAAATTAAATATATAGTGGGTTGTAGAAAGTGGAAAGTGATCTAACTATGTTATTGATAATGTTAATATTTTTATTTGTATATGATAAATACCCTCTAAAAATCATGGTCATTGGTGTTCCATGCTTTTGAAATAGATGGTTTGTGAAATGTGTGTTTTTGGATTCTGTTTAATGCTTATATAAATTGGTTAAATACATATATTCGATCAATAAATTGATTCAAGAGGATAATATTTTTTTGCTGATAAAACCTAAATTAACAAGTTGAATTTCATAAAGGATAACTTTTATAATCTTATAATCTATTTTACCTTGGTACGTGTCGTGATGTAGTTATGGAATGGTTGTTCACTATGGGGTGGTTCTATTAGTATGATGAATTGGCACTAGTGAGTTTGAAGAAGGATAGTAGTGTTTCTATGCAAAATTGCTGACAGTCTCATATTTTATAACCACCAAAACATATACACCCCATATATTGAGGATAATTTTTGAATGTAGATTTAATTTCAAATCACATTATTTTACCACGGATCGTCCCCTCCTAAAAGATAGTTACTATGTTACTTGATATGTATTCTGCCTGATAGTTTACCGAGTAGTTATAGAATAAAATTAATAAATTTTTAATAAATTTTTTATTGGATTTCATTGGTTTGGTTAACATAATTGAAATGGTTAAATGGAATTGGATGGAAATGTGAAATGGGATTTGTGGCTTGTTGTAAGGTGTTGTGGATTTAGAGGTGGCAACAAAAGTAAATGTTGATGTGAGTTCATTTTTTTGAACCCATATATTGGGATATAGTGTTTGATACTACATATATATATATATATATATATATCTTTCTATATGCACCCCAACAATGTTGAGAACTATTTGTCGAACACCTGCCTCCTCACGCGGATGGTGGTTTGTCCAATATCCAGTGAGGAGTGTTAATGGATGGGTACCCTCCCTTTTCCAAAATAACTTCTAGTAGAAATTGGTATGTAAAATATTGTGATATATATAGTTATGTTAGTTAATTATATTGAGGTTTTGGTAGCCCATGTGTTTGTGGGTGACGTGGTTTGTGGCCCAAGTGTCTTCAGGTGAGATGTGATAGCCCTGGTGTTTGCAGGTGAGGTGGTTTGTTTCCAAGGTGTCTTTTGGATGAGTTGTGATTTTATTTCTCATTTTTATTTAGGTTGAAATGTGATGTGATGTTTTGTGGGGACAATTTGTGTGGGAGATATCTTTTGTGAGGCCCAGGTGTGTGTATTTAGGATGCATTCTGAGGCCTCAGAGTGTGCGGGTTGGTTGTGATGTGGTATACAAAAGGGATGGGAGGAGCATACCAATGTGAAATTGGTTGAGGGTACCCTATTATTGATGTTATTTACTTTATATTGTTATAATTTACTTGTGTTACATGGTTTTAATGACTTGGTGAGGTTGGGATTGTTAGTATACCTTGATAGGTGTAGTTTGTTTTTTAAGTTTTCTCACAGGGGCTTTACAATGCTTCTTTCACTTGTGAATTAGAGACTTTGGCCTTCCTACTGAGTATACATATATATGCACCCTAAGTATATAAAATTGTTTTCACGATTCTACATTAACCATTTTGGGAGTTACTAACTCAGGTCTAGGGATTGTTATTGTGTCTCCTCTTTAGCTATGCATTTTTTTAATTTACATTAGATATTTGTTTGTATTGTATCTATTCTATTTTATACATGAATTTTGGGATGGTTTTTTTTGATTTCCTTTTAAACTGTTTCTTTAAGATATTGTGGATTATTCATTCATTATCCTAATCTTATTTCATATAAAGGGTAATATCTTCCATGTTGTGGGAGTTGAACATCCTTGGTTATAGTCACTAACCCAAGGCCTACAAGATTTGGGACTCGAGGGTCATTATCTCCAATTATTCATTGTCATCCCCTGATTGTATCTATAATGGTAGGGGTCATGAATGTGTGGTATCATAGGATGATGGTTGCGATATATGTTTAATTCTAGAGTTAGTAACAATGGGGATTTCATGGGGTGGTATAGAAATAGTTCTAGATGACCTTAGTGCATGATATAGTCTTGGGAGACTGACTAGGACATGAGATTTTATGTCCCTTAATGATCTAGTGAACAAACTCTTAGATTATTGAATGACCAAGTGAGATGGATCTTTTTTCATGGTAGAGACCTAGGGTAGGAACATGAATCATAATGAATTGTGTTATTATTTTAACTGGGTTGTTTTGGGAATATTAAAATTGAAAAATAAAGAAAATGACTTAAAATAAATATTAATGATAATTTCATACTACTCAGGCTTAGGAAATCCTTGTTTTCCATTCAACTATGTCTCCTTGTCATCATCTGCATATGGATTAGGAAGTTGATGTTCAGTAGGATGATCTGGTTTATTATCGTAGGGTTTATCTAGTTGAATAGGATGATATTTAGAAGGGGATGTTTTGTGGTTTCTATGGGAAGGATTTGGGTAAGTATGAGGGTATTTTTTATATGTGGAGATAGACAGTAGGTCAGAGGAGCTGGAGATCAATTTCAGTTTAATCTGAGCCCAGGTGATGTACCAAGTCCGTTTAGAGGTCAGTCATATGTGGGGGGCTTTCTGTAAGTGTCATACACTATATGTAGAAGCACATAAAGAGGTAGATTTTTTGTGGGTTGACTTCTAGAAGGAGTTCCTAGAAGATTCCCCTTTTCCAACCATGAAACATGTGAATAGGAAAAAGCTACTCTCTATTCAGCAAGGGAGTATATTTGTGCCGGAGTTGGGAATCAAGTTCAAGGACCTTCTACATTTTCCCAAAAAAAATTCCAGTAAGTATTGTGTGAGAGGTATTGAGGAGGATCTTCGTCTATCTATCCAGTATGAGGTTACTCATTTAACATCACCAATGTATGTGGAGGATTTGAATAAGGGAAAGGTGATTGATCATATTAACTCATAAGGATGTTTACTATGAGATTGATCCAACAGACTTATTCGAGGGGAAGAGTTTTCTGTGGAAGATCTCAGACTCCAGGACCATCGACTTTTCAACTGGAAAAGAGTTTACCTCAGTTCATTCCATTCTGGCCTTCTTGACCCATTCACTTCTCTACATTTCCTAGCAGATTTGTTTCAGAGTGATTTGATTATGGGGTTTATATCCATTGTTAGATCCAGTTCCTAGTAGTTCCCCAATCACAGTTTGGTGGAGGTGGATAGGTTTAGAGCTGGCCTCATTAGTGGTTTCCAGTGAGACAATTTCTATAGTAGGAACATCAAGGATTTATATACCTAGGGGAGATAGAGTACGTAGAGGCAAACTATGGTATCTTCCTCATGTTTAAGGAATGAAACATTAGTCTGTCCATGGATGTGGTCTTCAACAGATAACTACAGGATATGTGCGTGGTTGGTTTCATGTAGTAGTTGCAGCAGATCCAGTGGGTCCATATATTGTTTCAGGTATGGTCAATTTGTTTAGTACCCTTGTTTGTGCATTGCTTTATTCAAGCACTTCACGCTCCTTTTTGACACCCAATCTACACCATGCTATGGGAATAGACGTACAAATGATTGCTATTCCACTGGTGTAGAGTACACAAGTCAGAGGCTAGACCAAATTTTTTCATGTGTGTCTGGGGTGTAGAATGATGATGGGACCACATCAATCCCATGGGGATCTCTCTATTCAATTATGCATCCATACAATGCCATCCACGACATCAACTGGTTGTATTCTGTACATTATGTTATCGACTACATCTGTATAAGAGTCGTTTTTCAAATGTGAATGGTTAGTGTGTGGTTTTCATTGAGGAGTGCGGTTGTTAGGTGGGTAGTTGGCAAGTGGATCCCTTTTTTCCTTATTGACTAATTTGTCGATGGGATCAGTGGATGATGGGATGGTAGAGGGTCTCATGGTTGTTGTAAAGTTAATATATGCTTTCCCTAAGGAGGTTGTGACACTACCCCCTTGATGTGGTGTTATTTTCGGGATTAACATGCAACCCGCTACTTCTACAAGTTCAATGGATCCTTTTTGAATAAAACCTTTTGAGTTGGGATTTATTGATTCAGATAAATGTTATAATGCTTAAGTTTTTTCTCTATCCTAGTGTGTCACCATGGAGATCAAGTGTTGTTCTAAATGAAGAAAAATGGTTGTTTGAGGATGTGTATAGAATACCAGAGGTTGAATAAGGTGATGGTCCCAATCCATTACCATCTTACAAGGATATATTGTCTTTTTGACTATATGAGATGGATAGGTTGGTATTCTATGATAGATATATTGTATGGATATCACCGATTGAGAGTGAATGGTGGTGATATCCCAAATACTACATTCAAATGCAGGTATGTAAACTTCATGTTTGTGGTCTTTCCATTCGTTGTTATGAACACTCCATCCATGTTCACGGGGCTTTTAAAATCAATGTTATATGAGTTCATGGATTGGTTCTTCATCATATTAATTGATTATATCTTAATCTACTTGATGTCAGTTGAAGATCATGCCATGCATCCCACAACTGTATGCCATGTTTTTCAATTTCAACGACTCTGTGGATAGTTGTCCCAGTGTATGTTATGAACATGAGATGTTCATTTCCTCAAGAATGTGGTGTATCAGCGGGGTGTTGTTGTAGACCCATCGAAGGTTAAGGTAGTTTTTTTTCTTGGGAAGCACCCATGAACATGGCAGATGTTTCCAATATTTTTGGTCTCATTTGCTATTATTGGAGGTTTGTACTCAATTAATCTGGTGTTATATCCCCATTGATGAAATTTATAATGAATGGATTTTTTTCCCATGGAGTGATTAGTGTTTAGTAGCATTCGGTTTCTTAATGAGGGATTTGGTTAGTGCCCCAGTGCTCTGGTTTCCTGATGAAGGGGTAATGTTTGATGTATTTTTTATTCTTCTCATATGGTATTGGGATGTTTGATGATGAATAAGAAGTCAGTGACCTATTATGGGTCTAGGAAGTTAAATTCCCATGTGTGTAGATATTTCAACCAAGATCTGGAGATCTCATCATTTATTTTTTACTGATGTTTTTTTGGACAAACCTTATTGGGGACCTTTTTGTGGTCATCACGGATCAAAAAGTATTGAGGTATATCTTTTATCAGCCTGATATGTACCTAAATTAATAGATGTGGATGGAGATTCTTCCCGATTATGATTTTTAGATCTCTTAAATCATAGGAAAGGGTAATGTTGTTATAACTACCCATACTTTACATACATTGTTATTACTTCCGAATTGAGGTATAATTATTACAACATATAACAAAACCATGGTAAGACCGTGTAGTGTCTTTAGAAACTGGGAAACATAAACAACTGGTTCATAAACAATCTACATTGTCTCCCTTTTATTTCATCAAATATAGAGTCCCTTTTTTCATAACCTACTTAATAACCTTCTTACAAACCTGGGGAAAGAAAACATACAAAAGGGTGAGCTCAAATGCTCAGTACGGGTAAACAAAAGAAATATCAATCATATTCATAATATCATAAAATTTTGGAAATCCTAACCTGCAAAAGAGATAATAATTTCATAACATGGGATAAATAAGTAATCATAACATAAAACTTGAAACTTTGTGGCATACACACATAATCAGAGAGAATCATTTATTAGTAGTCAAGACTCATTGCCAAGACTATCTTAGCAGACAAAGTCCATTTCGGAACCGAGTTCACTCCTCGTTTCAGTCCTGTATCACTGAACCATATTAACCTGTCGTTCCAACCATGTATATCTCATGAGATATAAATCTTTACCTAATGCATTGGAGGGAGATATAGGTCCCACCCATCTCATAATGAAACCATTATTGTGTGTTCCACAAAATCATAAATCATACATCATAGCATAACCCATGTAATAAAAATGGGATTCTTAAACATCATTCCATCATAACATGATCAATATAAGATAAAAGGACATCATAAAATTAATTCCATCATAACATAATAAAATAAATGTATAAATAGGGAGAGAAACAAAACCCTATTTTATCTAAGATGGAAAATAATTTTGATAAAACACTGGAACTCCATTCTTCAGGAAAATATCCTTTCTACTTCAATTTTTTTTCCGTTCTTAACATATCATACAATTTTAATCTAAAAGATGTTGATTAAAAATAAACATGAAAACATGTAAAATAAGCTTCATGGAAATAATTTTCTATGAAATCATAAAAATCCATTCATTCCATATAAGTTAAAAAACATTCTTCTCATACTTTGGACGAAAAAGTCAACAAGTACCTCATACAAAAAACGACAAAAGATTCCATTCATATCATTTATTAAAAACTCATTGAAGGGTAAAATTGGATTTAAAAAATTATAGGTGGATGTAAATAATATTACATGTTGAGGAAACAATGATGTGGATGATAAAAATTCCCCAATAAATTTTGAAGTATAAACAATGTCGGATAAAAATGAGATTGTGAGATTTTCCCTTACCTTTGGTCCGATTTTCTTCGTACATGTCTGAACCTCCTGTATAATGATTTAAATTATGTTATTGACTTATTCCAGAATCCTACTCATTGTTATGATATCATATATAGTCATATTCTTAGCTTCTTATTAGTAATATTTCATTGTTACTTGTTATTCGGGTGTTTGTTGCTTTTTTTGTTATTATGCGTGTTTTGTTGAATAAATTCTTATTCTTCTTTTTAGGTTATAGATAACTCATTTAAAGAATGTTATTAGTGTAATATATATAATATTTATTCATTGAATTAATTTATATAATCATTAACCATTAAAAATAATGTAGAACAAGTCACATCACATCGTGGAGATGGTAGGTCGTACGTATGCACGAGCGATGATATCCTTCCCATGATCGTGAAATTGTATTGAAGTGTATGTATACTATTTCCAAATAAATATTACATTACAATAATAATATATAGTTATTATTTACATCATTATATATAAGGCCCCAGCCTTAAACCTTACTTAATCTTTAGTTATTACAAGATTACACATCGAGGATCTTTTCAGGTTCAGTGGTTTGGAGAATTAGATCATAAGACTTGCATTACATTCCACATTTAAAAAATGTGGTTGGATAAATAGTATTCATTTTTCCCATCAATGGAAACATATTTAAAATAAATCATGGATTATTTCTTGACACGCCCTTGACACTATCATCATATCATGTGCCATTCCCTTGACTTGTGAAAAACATTTCAAAAACATGGGATGAGTATAAAAAGCTCTGTAAGGGTTATAAAAACATGGAAAGGAAACATGAGTACATATATACATAATAATTAAATCATAAATTACCCATAAAACATAATCACTTTAACATACCTCACCAAATCATGAATAAATCATAGAAATCATAAGACATAAAGGTAACTTGAGGCATTCATAACAATATTGCGTAGGGAGTAACCCTCTTGGTTACGTTTGGAATACCCATCACAGTATATTCCCTAAATCTCTTCGAAGAAACATTAACGTTTAACTCTTTTGCATTACCCAATGCATTGGAGAGCTATATCGGGCTCACCCACCCTTAGTTTATCACGGAACCACCCATCTTCATAACAATGCCCAAGAACCATAACATAATTATATCACATAAAATATTCGTAAAAGAAAACATAATATTTCCATATTTTAATCACAAGATATAAATAAAACACATTGATATAATAAAAACATTATGAAAACCATTTTCAATACCACAACAAAACAAAACTAAAACATGGTATTTATTTTTCATTTTAAAAGAAGTTGTGGCTTGTAGAGGAAGACGAAACTCAAATAATGGTCACGGCGGCGGAGAAGTCGTTGTCGCCGCATACGTATGACAAAAAAAACATTCCCTTTTGTCGTTTAGTAAATGCTTCATATAAAAAAAACAATCCTTTTGAATAAACATAGAATTCAAAGGGGTTTATACATCGTATAAAAGAAAGTTGTGTATAAAAAAAAATATGCCTCAATGAATGGAGATTGAGACGAAGTCCCATACAAAGATCATTTTTTAAATAAAATAGACCAAATATGTGTATTCACTATAATTACATAAAAAGGAAGTACAAAAACAAGATAGAACATAATAGTATCATGACATAATTTGAAAGTAGGAGATTAACCCAAAGAACAGAAATCGGGTTAAGAAGTTCCCTTACCTTCTGTCCGACTTGACATGATCGTTCTTTAACATCCGGAATAATAAACATGAGTTAATTTCTACATGCTTGAGAACCTTTTTCATGTTCATTATTCCTTTTATATCACTTATTAAAAATTCAAGAACACTATGTAATTATTTATGTTAATAATGGTCGTTTTGTCGATCATTGCTATTTGAGTGAAAACTAAACTCTTTATAATTACAACATGTCCATGTGGTAAAATATATATTATCTCCAGAATTATATTAATTATGTAGATATCATATATATCATATATATCCATTATATACATGAATTTATAATATTACATAACATTTAGATATAAGAAATGAAATGCACCATTCATGGAGATGGTAAGTCGTACGTACGCATGAACGCTACTTCTGTTTTTATTTCTTATTTAATATAATTAAAACATAATGATACATAATAGTATTATAATTACAGTATGGTATCATATATAATATCATTAATTATATCCTTTATAATTAACACATATGTTATTAACGAATCAAATCACTTTGAGGGGGCGGTAGTTTGCACTTCCTAAAATGAAGATATCGCGTTTACCCATAATGGAAACCATAAAGGTATTCCATAAATGAAAAATACAGAAGCTTAAGGTAATCATAAACATATTATATATAATATATAAATATAGTGACATATTTATGTCCACCTTTTAAGGTGTTAAATGAATATTGAACAATCATCATTTCGTGAGGCACAAATTCACCATCCATAGAAACAATATGTTCTGTAACCATTAGATGTAGGTGTGTGTAATTGTAGCTCGAATACATATTATGAAAACATCCTAGTTTATTTCATATACTGGAGTTGTTAGAAAATAAATGAATAAAAAGAGTTTAGGGGGTTGGAGAAGCAAAACAAAACAAAAGAACACAAGTGAAGACATTACCTTAAAATCGGGTAACTCCCATTGGTTTGAACCAAAAGGGTTTATTGAAGAGATTCCTGCCTAAGGTAAGGCTTATAGGATGAGGAGAGGGATGTGGAGAGACAAAATGGGCAGGGTTTGGATGAGCCAAAGGAATGAGAGGTGTGGTTATGGTGGTAGAGGCGGGGGGCCTTTTATAAGAGGAGAGGAGGGGCACTCTTGGAAAGGTATAAAATGTTACATTATTTTCAAATGAGTTTCGGATTTTAAGGGTCCCAAATTGATGTATTTTGAGTATAAGGTGATAGGGGTTCTACATATACTCATCAAATATGTTTTTTAAATTCTTAGTTCTTAGATTTTACATTATCTTTTCATTTTATTTAAATCGTTAAATAAAGAGGTAATCGTTGCATCATCATGATGTAATAAATAATTTAATTTATATAATGTCTAAAAATTATAAAAAAAATATTATGATGTAGTAAATATTATTATATTTCTAATGAATATTTATAGATAAAAATATGACTTGTATAACCCCATGTAAAAATTGTTTTAGTAAAACAACCCATGTTTGTGACATTTTTATTTTAACATTAAATAAAACGTTATTAATGTCATTTTCATACCAAAGTGTCTCCATGGGGTTCCCAAGTTGACCCATGGATTGGATTGGTCGGCCATGACACATCCAATAAGGGTAGGAAATGTGTCAAGGTCATTTCATATTATTAAAACATTATTTTTACCTTAAACTACACTAATTACCTCTAATCGCGATGAAAAACTTAAAAGTTACTATTCACCAAAAAAAATTAATCCCATTGAACCACATTATACTTCCTAAATACAACCATGTATGTCGGATTTTTTAAATTCAAAACATAGGAGTGGTAAAATTTCATTTAAACAAAAAATCAGATTTTTAAGTACCACTTAGTGGTTTCACTATTTATCAAAAATTCAAGTTTTTCAGAAAAATACCAAAACTTCACCCTAAGCTATATTTGATATTCTGAATTAAAAAATGATGCCTATTTTACAAAATTCAAAACATATAGGTCACAATAATTAATTTAATAATTAATTCCCGCTATCAGAACAAATAGCATGTTTTTATGAAACAATATATATCAAAAGATTGACACTAGTTTAAGTCCAATTTCAAAGTGAAATTAATTCGAACGACCACTATTGGATTAAATGGTAAAAATATAATATAATTTCACTTTAAAACCAATTAAAAAGATAATATAATAATATAAATAAATTAGATTAAAAAGAGGTTTTGAATTAAAATACAACATTTTTCACTATTCATTAAAAAATGAACTTTATCGGAAAAATACCAAAAATTTACGCAAAGTAAATTTTGATGTCCCGATTATAAATAAGAATTTTATTTGGTCCAATAGAATGTATAATAGTGACCAAGACAATATTTTAAGTGGGTTTTCCATCAAAAGGTGATAGTTCAACCTTTTAGTGAATATTAGAGTATCTATGCCTAAAATTGAATTCTTTTGGTATTTGAAGCCTTTATCCTTTATTGGATAAATGTAAAAACATTTAACAAACTTATATAATCATATTTTAGTTATTTATATATATTCCTACCAATAAAATGGCTACGTGATAACTATCATTTAAAATAATATTATTTTATTACTAGTGTGCAATGTAAGATTTCCAAGAAACTCTTTGTTGCGTATCGGGTACTCTATCGAACATAGCAACCCATTTAAAGTAAAATTAATATTTAATTTGTAAATATTAATAAATATGAAAAATTTTATTCTTTATTTTCCTGGGATGTTACATTATACCGATCCAAGTAAGGTGGTGGTGGAAAACAGATTACACCATGGCGTGGAGACGGTATTCCGTACGTACGCACGCCCGATGATTTCATTCTCCGTAGGATGGATAAAAGCTGAAATAGGGTTTTTTTACATATTTATAATATCCTATCAGTATATGAGTGATACAGATTTTATTACTCCATAATGAACCAACTAAAGAAGAAGAAGTAGAAGAAGAAATAATGTTGAAAGAATCTGTAACGGATATTACCTCTTCTTTGAAGCGCCTCTTCTTATCCTCCTCTTAGGGAACTAAAGATGGTCTTTGAAGAAGAACAGGACCTCTAAGATGTTACTAGGGATGTGGAGAAGAGAAATTGGCAGTGGTTGGCCGAGATTTAAGGCTCAATGTTGTGTGAGGAGGAGATGGAGGAGGTGTCCTTTTATAAGGGAGGAGCGGTGCACTTTAGGAAAAACATAAAATATTATTTTATTATAAAGTTATATTTGGTTTTTAATAGCTCAAATTGATTTATTTCGAAGCTAAGGTGGGGATGGTTCAAAATCCTCTCATCCAATATAATATATACAGGTTTAGGATTCTATTTTAACCTTATCATTTAGATTTAACTTTAAGTTAAATAATTTCACTTTTATCGTGTCTTCTTGTTTTCTTACAGTATATGGTCAATAAACATACAATAACAAGCCAAATGAACCCCAAGTTTTTCATTATTAATATATATAACCTTATCTAAGTCATTTGGATGAACCGTATATTTTTAGGAATAATATAATAATTAATAATATAATATTTTTTTAAAAAACTATTTTATGTCAATTTTACGCTATTTGGTAATTAATTTTTGTGAAGATCATAACAGCATTATTAGTTCAAAAAAAGATAATTAAATCAATACTAACATGTCATATTAACCTATAAAATTATTTTAACTCATAAAAAGTCTAAAATTACATTTATCTGGGTATTTATAACATCAATTATGTTAATATTTCCTTAATAAGGTAATTACTACATAATCATTGTGTCATAAATAAATTAAATTATTTAAAGTCTAAAAATTATAAATAAAATACCATTATGTAGTAAATTGTTTTAGATTTCTAATGAATATTTATAGTCTAAATTTTCTTATGTATAACACTATATTAAAAATGTTTTTGTTAATAAACATTGATTTTAACTATTTTAACTATTCTTTAAATAAAATAATATCAAAAGTCCTAATCTAATCCAAGTGGACCTTAATGGTCATATTTTATTCCTAATGTTTTTTGGTCGAATTAAACTTATCCAATAGAATTATGACATGTGTTATGGTAATAATTATATCATTTTTACCCTAAATTACCCTATTTACTTTAAACCGTGGTAAAAAAGTAAAAAGGTTCTATTTGCGAAAAATTATTTTTTTTCTTATTGAACCACATTTCAATCCTTGATATTAACCGTGTCTCTTGGATTTTCGAAATTCCACTCACAGATGCGTTAAAATTATGTTTTATGAAAATTTGGAAATTCTCCTAGGAGGTGGGTAAAAGAAGGTGAAAAGTTCAATAAACATTTTCATATGTCTGAAATTATTATAAAATGAATGTAAGGACTTACTTTGAACTTATATAGGTATTGTGTATCAATTTTCACATAAAATAAATTTAATTAAAATAAATAATTATTTAAATAAAAAGTCGATTTTTAAATAGTAACCAAGTTTTTTCACTATTCATCAAAAATTGAAAGTGTTCAGAAAAATACCAAAATTTCACCCTATGCTAATTCCAATATTCCGAGTCCATAAATGAAGTCCATTTTGAAAGATTAAATTTATAAAATTTCAAAAAGTGGGTATTAGTATTCATAACGGCTAGTTTTAATAATATTTTAATAGCATATCGTTGTTTAGTGAAACTCGGTATTGCGTACAATGCAAGCTATCGAGGAAGGTTGTGATTGCAAGTAAATCAAGGCAAGCTAGTGTTGTATGTAGTGAAATATTCCTTTGATGATATATATAACCTAAAAACATAATATTTCTCATAAAAATATCGGGAGTTACATTCTACCCCCTTGAAATGAATTTCTCCCTCAAAATTCGTCACTCTATAACAAACAGATGAGGATAACTCTCCCTCATCATATACTCAAGCTCCCGTGTAGCTTTTTCTAATTGGTGGTTTCTCCATAAAACCATCACCAAGCAAGTGGTCTTGTTCCATAGGAATTTTTCGCTACGATCCAGAATCTCAATCGGCTGTTCTTCATAAGAAAGATATTGCTCCAGTGGTACAACTTTTGAGCTGAGTACATGTGAAGGATTGGGTATGTACTTTCTCAAGAGAGATACATGGAACACACATGAACTTGAGAGAGATTCGGTGGAAACTCCAATCGGTAATATACCTTCACAATATGATCCAGTATTTCGAAAGGACTGATATACCTAGGGCTCTGTTTTCCCTTATTTCAAAATCTCATTACTCTCTTCCAAGGAGATATTCGTAAGAACAATTTATCTCCCACTTCAAACTCTAGGTCTTTTCTTCAGTTATCGGCATAACTATTTTGTCGAATCTGAGCTGCACTTATGTGTTGTTGAATAGATCAGACTGTTTCTGCCATCTCATCTACAAGATCAGGTCCTAATAGCTTTCTTTCCGCAACTTCATCCCAGCAAGTTGGAGTTCTACATTTCATTCCATAGAGAGATTCATAAGGTTCCATCTGAATACTGATGTGAAAGATATTATTATAAGAAAATTCCACCAAAGGTAGGTGTTGATCCCAACCACCTTTGAAACCCATAGATCAAGCACTTAACACATCATCTATAGTTTGAATTCTTCTCTCAGAATGACCATCTGTCCAAGGATGATAAGAAGTGCTGAAACTGAACTCTATATCCAGAGTATTCTGAAGACTTCTCTAGAACATTGAGGTAAACCTTAGATCCCAATCAGATATAATGGAAAGTGTTACTCCATGCAATCTTACCACTTCCTTTAAATACATCCTGACAATCTGATCCAGAGTGAAATCCTCTCTAATATCAATGAAGTGTGCAGACAATGTAAGACGATCAACTATGACCCAAATAGCATTATTGCCTTTGGATGTTTTCGGAAGTCCAGTGAAAAAGTCTATAGTGATGATTTCCCATTTCCATTCTGGTATGGGTAATGGTTGTAACATCTTCTTAGACTTCTGCCTCTCAGCTTTAACTTGCTGCCAAACCAAGCATTGAGAGACATAATCAGCAACATCTCATTTCATGCCATCCCACCAGAAGTACTCTTTTAGGTCCCTATACATCTTCGTTCTTCCAGGATGAATAGAGAATTAAGAACTATGAGCCTCATCTAGAATCTCCTTCTTTAATTCTGGGATGGCAGGAACACAAACCCGATTCCTGAACATTATTATCCCATCATTATCAAGGTTGAATTCAGGAACATTTCTCACTTTCTTTTGTAACTCTACATCTTCTTTCTGTGCCTATTTAATCTTTACATGTATAGATGTTTGAACATTCATTTGAGAAAGATAATATTTTCCCCCTTCCATTATAATTCTAAGATCCATTCTTTTTAAATATATAAATATTGGGTCTTTTGTGATCGTCATCATGGATAATCTAGCATGGTCTTGTCGACATAATGTGGCTGCCACCTTGTTTTCTTTCCCAGGGTGGTAATGAATTGAGTAGTCGCAATCTTTAATCATCTCCAACCATCTTCTACGGTGCATATTCAGCTCCTTTTGTGTGAAAATATACTTTAAACTTTTATGATCAGTATAAATATAACACCTTTCACCATTAAGATAATGCCTCCAAATTTTTAATGCAAAGATTACCGTAGCTAACTCCAAATCATGAGTTGGATAATTTTTCTCATGGATTTTCAACTAGCATGACGCATAAGCTATCACCATATCATTCTGCATAATAACACACCCTAGCCCTTTCTTGGATGCATCACAGTAGATCACAAACATTTCTCCACTACAAGGCAGTGTGAGCGCTGGTGCACTGAATACCCTTCTTTTCTACTCCTTGAAATTTTCTTCACATTCCTCCGTCCACAGGAACGTAACTCCTTTTCAAGTCAACCGGGTGAGTGGATTAGATAATCGTGAAAAATATTTCAAAAAACGTCTGTAATATCCATCCAAACCAAGAAAATGTCAGATCTCAGTTACTTTTGTTGGTCTCAACCATCTTTCGATAAACTCTTTTTTTGTTGGATCCACAGATATCCCCTCTTTTGAGATTATGTGACCCAAAAATGCAACTTTTTTAAGCCCAAAATCACACTTGGTAAATTTGGCATAAATCTTCTCCTTTCTCAGGGTCTTCAATACAATTCTCAAGTGATCTTCATGTTCTTCCTTGCTCTTTGAATAGACAAGAATATCGTCTATAAAGACTACCACAAACTAAACAATATAGTCTCTAAAGACTATATTCATTAGATCCATGAAGATACCATGGGCATTAGTATGACCAAATGGCATCACTATAAATTCTATAGTGTCCATACCTTGTACGGAAAGCCGTCTTTGGTATATCCTCCCTTTTGACCCTTAATTGATGATACCCTGAATGAAGATCAATCTTGGAAAAGTATTGAGCACCGTGTAGTTGGTCAAAAATGTCATCAATGCATGGGAGAAGATATTTGTTCTTGATAGTGATCTTGTTAAGTTCTCGATAATCAATGAAAAATATCATTGATCCATATTTCTTCTTAACAAACAGAATAGGTGCCCCCCAAGGTGACACAATAGGGTGTATGTATCCCTTATCACGATTATCTTGGATTTTCTTCTTTAATTCCGTCAACCCAATTAGGTCCATTCTATAAGGTGTCTTTGAAATGGGAATAGCAACCATTATGAGTTCTATTGAAAACTCAACCTCATTATTTGGTAGAAGACCTGGAAATTCCACTGGAAAGATATTATCAAACTCCTGTACAATGGGTGTATTCTTAATCGTGAGTTTCTATCCAACCATTTTATATAAATAACCTTCATTTAGTAGAATCAAGAGCCATAATATGGAAGAAATTTCCACCGGAAGGTTATGTTCATCCTTGCATTCATAGACGATGATAGATTGATCTAGAATATGAAATGTGACTTCCCTTCATTGGTAATTGATATGAGATACATATAAAGAAAACCAATCCATGCCATGAATCACATCAAATTCTACTATAGGAAGGATCACAAAATTTGCAGGAAGCACTTTCCCACAAAAATCAATTGGAGAAGAATTATAAACTTTTGATGTGACTGTTGTGCCATTAGGGGAGCTCACAACTAACTCGACATCTAATTATTGAGGTAATATGGCGATACCCTTATAAATGTTTTCAGAAATAAAAGAGTGGGTGGATCTAGAATCAAATAAAACATTTGCTACTTTAGAGTGGATGATAAGTTTACCTTTCACCACTTCGTTATCATACTCTACATCATTGATAGAAATTGCATGTGACTTTCCTTTGTCATTGTCCTTAAGTGTTTTTTGACGTTGATCATCATTAAAAACCCTTGTATTAGGGCATTGATTGGCATAATGCCCCATTTCCTTGCACTTGTAACATTGAATTGTAGGAGGTGCACTTTGTGTATCCTATTCTTTGTTCTCATCACTAGACATCTTCTTCCCATAATTGCAACATTCAAATGCTCTATGACCTTCCTTTACTCATTTGAAACATTTACTTGTCCCTTTAAGAAAAATCCCTCCATGTTTCTTTCCACACATGGAGAATAAGGGGAAACTCATCTTCTTTTCAGTTTTCTCTTTAGAATTTTCTTTGAATTCCATTTTCATCTTCTTATCAAACGCATATGACTGATGGGTTACTCCAATATCCAACTCAACCTTGAGATCACATCGAACTATTTCCTCATAGCTATTGAAATCCCTTATAGATAACGCCCTTCAAAGACTTCATTTTAAGCCACTAAAGAATCGATCGTTCTTACTCTCAGGTTGGATAATAATACCAAAATCGTACCTTGAGAGTCTGGAAAAAATTTCTTCGTAGGCACGAACAGATTTATCAACCTTTTTCTTTAGTTCAAGAAACTCCTTCTCCATCTTTTTTTGATGAATAAGAGAGATGTACTTATTGAAAAATAAGTTCTTGAACCCATCCCATTCCATGGACTCAATTTCACCCCTTTGCCTCATATTCTTAATAAGATTCCACAATTGGTCAGCTTCACCTTCCAAATGATATACAGCTAAGATGACTTTATCATGTTCAGAACATTGAAGAACTGCAAATATCTTTTTAGTGGTATTGATCCATTGTTCTGCCACTAATGGATCAGTAGACCTGCTAATTGAGGGGGGACACTACCTCATGAAGGATCGAAGAGAATGTTTCTCCATTGCTCGTTTGGAAGTCCTGCATGATTTATAGCTTGAGGTAGTTGTGTGAGCATGGATTCAGGATTTTTCATTCTAGCTCCCATAACGTTTGGTTGCTCAGGGGTCAAATCATTACATTGCCCATCACATTCCGTATTAACACATTTCCTTCGGGTTCTAGTCATTGACTAAAATGAAGAATAATAGTGTGAGAAACAATAATTATAATAGGAAAACCACATAATCAAGAATAAAATTTCACACATAAGGTCTTATAATAGGTAATTCATGGCAATTTCTAAAACATTAAGAATTTGTTCGATGCTTAGACATATCCTTAGGGTTCTTACTAAGGATTTCACATACTAGTTTCCAATGGTTGACTATAACATTCTTCTAATACCAACTATAACGAACCATACATTACATACATTGTTATTACATCATAATTGAAGCATACTTATTACAACATATTACAAAACCATGGTAGGACCGTATAGGTATAGTGTCTTTAGAAACTGGGAAACATAAACAACTCGTTCATAAAGCATCTACATTGTCTCTTGTTTATTTAATCATATATAGAGTCTATTTTGGCATATCCTACTTAATAACCTTTTTCCTAACCTGGGGAAGGAAAACATACAAATGGGTGAGTGCGAATGCTCAGTATGGTTAAACAATAGAAATATCAATCATATTCATAATATCATAACATTTTGGAAACCATAACCTGCAAAAGAGATCATAATTTTATAACATGGGATAAATCAATAATAATAACATAAAACATGAAACTTTGTGGCATACACACATAATCATAGAGAATCATTTCATAGTAGTCAAGACTCATTTCCTACACTATATTAGGAGACAATGCCCATTTCTGAATCGAGTTCACTCCTCGTTTCAGTACTGTATCATTGAACCTGATTAACCTGCAATTCTAGCCAGGCCTATCTCATGAGATATAAATCTTTAACCAATGCATGGGAGGGAGATATAGGTCCCACCCATCTCATAATGGAACCATTATTATGTGTGCCACAAAATCATAAATCATACATCATAGCATAACCCATGTAATAAAAATGGGATTCTTAAACATCATGCCATCATAACATAATCGATATAAGATAAAAGAACAGCATAAAATTAATTCCATAATAACAAAATCAAATAAATGTAAAAATAAGGATAGAAACAGAACCCTATATTATCTTAGATGGAAAATAATTTTGATCAAACACTTGAACTCCATTCTTGAGTAAAATATCCTTTCTAATTCAAAAACATTTTTCCTTTCTTAACATGTCATAAAATTTAAATCTAAAAGAAGTTGATTAAAAATAATCATGAAAACATGTAAAAGAAGCATCATGGAAATAATTTTATATGAAATCATAAAAATTAATTCATGCCATATAAGTTAAAAAAAACATTATTCTCATACTTTGGTTGGAAAACTCAAAAGTACATTGTACGAAAAACGACAAAAGATTCCTTTCATATCTTTTACTAAAAACTCATAGAAGGGTAAAATTGGATTTAAAAAATTGTAAGTGGATAGAAATAACGTTACATATTGAGGAAAAATGGATTTGGATGATAAATATGCCCCAGTAAATTCTGAAGTATAAACAATCTCGGATAAAAATGAGATTGTGAGATTTTCCCTTACCTTAGGTCTGATTTGCTTCATACGTGTCCAAAAATCCTGTATAAAGATTTAAATAATGTTCTTTAATTATTCTAGAATCTTAATTATTGTTATAATATCATATATGCTAATATTCATTGATTCTTATTAGTAATATTTCATTGTTACTTGTTATTCGGGTGTTTATTACTTTTTTTGTTCTTATGCGTGTTTTGCTAAATAAATTTTTATTCTTCTTTTTAGGTTATAGATAAATCATTTCCAGAATGGTATCAGTGTAATATATATCATATTTATTCATTCAATTCATTTATATAATTATTAATCATTATAGATCATGTAGAACGAGTAGCATCACATCATGGAGATGGCAGGCCTTACATGCGCACGAGTGATTATATCATTCCCATGATCATGGAATTGTATTGAAGTTTATGTATACTATTTCAGAATTAATATCACCTTAAAATAATCATATATTGTTATTCATTACCCGATTATACCCATCCATGTATGGTGGTGGTGTAAAAAAGATTACACCACGACGCGGAGACAGTATTTCCTACATACGCACGCGTGGTGATTTTGTTTTCCGTAGGATGGATAGATGGTTATATAGGGTTGTTTCATATTTATAATAACATATCAGTATATTAGTGATACTAATTTTATTATTTCATAATGAAATAACTAAAGAAAAAGAAGTAGAAGAAGAAATAAAGTTGATAGAATCGGTAATGGACATTACCTCTTCTTTAAAGCGCCTCTTCTTTAAAGCGCCTCTTCTTAACCACCTCTTAGGGAACTAAAGATGGTATTTGAAGAAGACTAGGACCTCTAGGATGTTTCTAGGGAAGTTTAGAAGAGATATTTTTAGGGGTCGGTTGAGCGTGAAGGTTCAATGTGGTGTGAGGAGGAGAGGGAGGAGGTGTCCTTTTATATGGGAGGAGAGGGGCACTTTAATAAAAACAATAAAATATTATTTTATTATAAAGATATTTTTGGTGTTTAATAGCACTAAAATGAGTTATTTTTAAGATAAGGTGGGGATGGGTTGAAATAATCTCATCCAGTAGAATTTAGGCAAGTTTAGGTATAGATTTTAACCTTATCATTTAGATATAACTTTAAGTTAAATAATTCCACTTTTATCGTGTCTTCTTTTTTTCTTTCACTATATGGTTAATAAACGTACTATAACAAGTCAAACTAACCCCATGTTATTCATTATGAATATATATAACCTTATCTATGTCATTTTTATGAGCCTTAGATTTTTAGGAATAAAATAGGAAATTAATAATATAATATTTGTTTTAAAAACTATTTTATGTCAATTTTGACACTATTTGGTAATTGATTTTTGTGAAAAAAAAAATATTAGTTAGAAAAAAGTTAATTAAATCAATACTAACATGTAATATTAGCCTATAACATTAGTTTAATTCATTAAAAGTCTCAAATTACATTTATTTGGGTATTTAGAACATCAATTATGTTAATATTTCTTTAATAAGGTAATTACTGCATCATCGTTGTGTCATAAATAAATTAAATTATTTAAAGTCTAAAAATTATAAATAAAATACCATTATGTAAGAAATGTTTTATGATTTATAATTAATTTTTATAGTCGAAATTATCTTATGTATAACCCTATATTAGAACTTATTTAGTTTTTAATATGTTATTTTAACAATTTTAAATATTCTTTAAATAAAATAATAATAAATGTACTAATCTAATCCAAGTGGACCTAAATTGTCATATTTTATTCCTAAGGTTGTTTTTTGTCGAATTACATTTATCCAATAGAATTAGGACATGTTTTAGGGTAATAATAATATCATTTTTACCCTTAATTTCCCAATTTACTTTTAACCGTGGTAAAAAAAGTAAAAAGTTACTATTCAAAAAAAATATTTTTATCTTATTGAACTAAATTTTAATCCTTTATATTAACCATGTCTGTCGGATTTTCAGAACTCTACTCACAGAAGAGGTAAAATTATGTTTTATGTAAATTTGCAAATTCTCCTAGGAGGTGGGTAAAAGACGGTGAAAAGTTCAATAAAAAATTTTATATGTCTAAAATTATTATAAAATTACTCCAATGAATTATTTTGAAATTATATAGGTATTATGTATCAATTATCTCATAAAATAAATTTATATAGAATAATTAATTTTTTAAATAAAAAGTCGCTTTTTAAATAGTAACCCAGTGTTTTCAATATTCATCTAAAATTGAAAGTTTTCAGAAAAATACGAAAATTTCACCTTAGGATAATTTCGATATTAAGAATCCAAAAATGATGCCTATTTTGAAAGATAGAAATTTATAAAATTTCAAAAATTGTGTATTAATATTCATAACAGCTAGTTTTAATAATATTTTAATAGCATATCATTGTTTAGTGAAACTCTGTATTGCGTACAACGCAAGCTATCAAGGAAGGTTGCGATTGCGTGTAAAAAAAGCCAAGATAGTTTTGTGTGTATTGAAATATTCCATTTATGATTTATATAACATAAAATAAATATTTCTCATAAAAATATCGGGTGTTACAGTTGTGGTTGATGCTTTGGGAAGAAAGTCACCAAAAGACGATGTTTGGGAATCTACGGATTATTGGGGAACAATGGAGGAGTTTAAAATATTTCCCTTAGATGTAAGAACAGATAGTGTTAGAGGATATTTGTTTCAAATAGTGGTGAATTATCTCTTTTATGAATAGGGTAGAGAAGTCTCAGTGGCAAGAATCAGAGGTGGAAGAGATTCACACTCGTGTTGTCAATAGTGATTCTCCAGAGGATGGTCTTAAAATGGCCAGAACCAGATGTTGTTTTGGGGGATGTTGATTATTCTTATGATTATGTCTGGTTGACTACATTGTGCATTTCATAGTATATCCTTGGTAGTGCATCCATGATTTTCCATGATGTACCATGGATTGAGGATGCAATTTTGGTGTCCCATGATTAAATGTGTAGTGGTAGAGTTTCTGGAAATGTGCCTGGTTTTTCAGTAAGTAAAGTCCAAGACTAGTAGTCTATTGCAGCCCTTGTATGTTCCCATGTTGGAATGGGATGACATATATATATCTTTTATTATATGGTTACCCAAATATCAATGAGGTTATGAATCTATCCGGGTAATAGTAGTTCGTTTGATGAAATCTACCCACTTCTTAGCGATCAATTAGTTTATCATAGTGGATGGTTTTGCTCAGTGTTACATGGATGAATTGGTGTGGTTACATGGAGTTTCTAGGTCTATTGACTTAGATTGGGATTCATAGTTTACCTCATGAGTTTGGAGGGGATTTTAGAATTCTTTTAGCCCTCAGTTACACCCCTATACTACATTCCTCCAATATATAGATAGGTCGATGGAAAATTCAATCTACATGTTGGAGGATAAGGTTTGATCCTATGCCTTGTAATTTGGTGGATATTAGGTATGGTACCATCCCTCAGTGATGATTTCTTATAATAATATTTTTCAGTCTTCATTTGAATGTCCCTATTTGAGTCTTTGTATGGAAGACTATGTCATTCTTCATTGTGATGGATGGTGGTTGGGGAGACCACCATTTTTGGTCCTAATGTGGCATAGAGAAAGATAGAGAATGTCACGAACCAAATCTGGTCACCGCCAAAACCGGCACCAAACCCAGCCCGTGACATGACCCGAAGGGCGTTCCCCATCCCCACGGGCTGGCACAAGTGCCCGGGTATCATAAAAATTCATTTGGGAACGATTTACCCGAGTTTGGGTTCATAAGATAACCAAAAACAAACAATAAACCAAATCTGAAAAATTATGCCAAACAAGAATTAATAAAAATTCAGAACTTAGTATATGAGTTTAAACAAGATACAAGAGGTCCAAAGGTACATAAAAGTAGCAGCAAACAGCCCACGAGACTCCACACGATAAGGGGTCATCACCCACAAGCCGTCTCCACAACACCGCACCATCGAGAGAAACTAGCAACCCAAAACGCTATCGCCCAAGGCTTTTCCTTTGCCTGTGTCAAACATGATCAAGTCTACTTACTCCAAAATGTGTAAGTAGGGTGTGAGACTAAGACCAATAGGATATCACCGAAGGATTTCAAGTGATAGGCATTGTAAAATAAAAGGCTTGCCAGAGTTATAAATAGATAATAGTGGCATTTATTTCTAAAAGTGCAACTTTGAAAAGAAAATAACTTTCAATGGGGATAACTATAAAGAATCAGTGAAATTGAATAAAACATTCAATCTTCTGGTTTTCACATCCCAAAATACCATAAAGAAAGTTTAAATGCCAAAAAGGCCACGAGCACCAAACGTAGGAACCCCCCTAGTTACTAGTTTGTTGTGAGCCCCAAGTACCTCGTACCTCGGTGAAAGTAACCACAACGAAATTCGTTCTCATGCACGAGCCACTAGTAGGGAGCATACCCATAACCTAGTGGTCTCAAATCATCTCCACTATAGTTTTTTTAGTCTTATCCATGTCAGACTTGCTAAGTGAACCATGGTCAAAACCCCTTCGTTCACTAGCGTACTAGCACACGTTAGCCCACCTAGATACCCGGGTTTCCCGTATTGTGCTCAAATAGTCACCACATGCTACCAAAATCAATATTCACATATAAATTTCAGTTCTGGTCACACACATTCAAAATATTATCTACACCTTCTTTTAACCTTTTGCATAACTCAATAAACCATTTATAATTTCCATAAAACAATTTCAAGAAAATTAATCAAATGTTGCACATTAAATTTATCTAAAATCCCATATTTAAAACCAAATAGAGACCAATATTATACCAAAACATAAATTTCAGCATCAAAACATTTTTCTAATCCAATCCCTGAATTATAAAACAACACCAAGAGGCACAATATGGGTTACATATGTAAAACACCCATTTTCACACAAGATTGGCACTTAAAAATCTACCACTTTTAAAATGCTACCCAAATCAATTTCTGAAATCAAAATACTGAATGATGAACATAATTGAAACCTAAATACAGCAAGACAACTCATTATACAATACCTACATATGAAATCACCTACCAAAAGAGTCAAAACCCCCAAATCCTTGTGTGTCACTTCAACTGCACCTCCGCCGCACCACAAAGGAGTAATATTGAACCTAAAACCAGAGTATTCGACTAAGAAACTCAAAACTAAAACCCTAGGTACAAAACCCCATCTTCTAGAAATTTTGGGATTCAATAAAAAAGGAAGAAACCCTAATAAGAAGGGAGGAATAAGGAAGAGAAACAACTTACTTGAGAAATCTGGACGTTTTTTGGAGCTACAGAAGTTCGGCCCTAAATCGCGACCAATATGAGCTCCAAAGAGGCGAAACCTAAGATGGGGGTGTGGCTGGGTTCGATGGTAATGTGTGAGAGGTGGAATCACCGAAAAAGGATAAAACATAAATATTTTATGAAAGAATTACAAAACAATTTTAAAACTGGAAATGAGCTTTCGGGTTGGCCCAATACCTAATTTTATCACCCAAATCCATGATTGTAATGAATTTTTAAGGGGCCCAAAATTATTTTGTGGTTTTAATATTTAAATGAAGGTCATTTTGGAAGTTGAATGGTTGAAAAATGTTGAAAAACGAAGGAGTTATTAAAGAAACAAAATATACTTTCAAAACTGGAAATGGGCTCTTAGGTTGGCCCAAATTTTGGAAACCCACTATTTCCTTTAAAAATGCATGAAAACCCACCAAAACAAATCAAGGATGTAAATTAAATGAAAAATACCTCTAAATATTTCATGTATGTGACAATTCTCCCCCCCCATGAAGGACTTTCCGCCCCGGAAAGTCAACATGAGGCTTGATTGGAAAACAAGAACGGGTACTCTTCCTCGACCCACGACTTTCGCTCCCATGTCTCATGTGTATCATTACCATGCTGCCATAGAACCCGGACTAATGGAATAGACTTCCCTCTAAGTATCTTCTCTTGGGAGTCCACTATTTTCACTGGCCTCTCAACAATAGACAAGTCAGGCTCTATCTCCAATTCTTCCCAACTCAACACATGGGACGGATCCGGGTAGTATTTCTTCAACTGAGAAACATGGAAGACATCATGGATGGATGTCAACTGAGAAGGTAAGGCCAACCTGTATGCCACCTTTCCAATACGTTCAATGATCTCAAATGGCCCGACATACCGCGAAGTCAGCTTACCTTGCTTCCCCAATCGACGATGGCCTAAACGAGGGGCCACCTTCAAGAATACTCTATCACCCACAGAAAACTCTAGGTCTCAACGCCTCCGGTCAGCATATGATTTATGAAGACTCTGAGCTTTCAATAAACGTTGCCTGATTAATTTTACCTTCTCAGATGTCTCCTGCACCATACTCGGCCCCAGTAGTGAGGTCTCACCTACCTCAGCCCAACAGAGGGGGGACCGACAAGGCCGACCATAGAGCGCCTCAAAGGGAGCCATTCGAATCTAGGATTGGTAACTGTTATTATAAGCAAACTCAACCAATCCCAAATGGGTATCCCAAGAACCTCCGAAGTCTAGGACACATGCACGAAGCATGTCCTCTAAAATATGAATTTCTCGCTCTGTCTGACCATCCGTCTGTGGATGGTATGCTGTGCTCATCTTAATCTGGGACCCCAAGGCCTTCTGAAGGCCTTCCCAGAATCGAGATGTGAAATGAGGGTCTCTATCTGAGACAACTGCTGATGGCACACCATGGAGTCTCACCACCTCCTGAAGATACAAACGGCCCAACTCATCCACTTTAGATGTATCTCTGATCGGAATGAAGTGGGCTGATTTGGTTAGATGATCAATCACCACCCTAATAGCATTCTTAGCTCGAGGTGTACGAGGTAATCCAACAATGAAGTCCATGGAAACCTCGTCCCATTTCCAGGTAGGAATGGGTAGTGGTTGGAGCAAACCGGAGGGCCTTTGGTGCTCTGCTTTCACCTGCTGGCATGTGTAGCATCTCGACACAAAGTCCGCTATGTCCCGTCTCATACCAGGCCACCAAAACTGCCGACAGACATCATAATACATCTTAGTGGCACCCGGATGGACAGCCCACTGAGACTGGTGGCTATCCTGCATCACCACCTTCTGTAGAGATAACGGAACTACCGAACGACCCTTGAAGCACATGATGCCCTCGGGAGATGATGACCAATCCGAGGATGTCTCCCCACCATGAAGAAACTGCTTCGATCGCTGACAAAGCTCATTACTAGGTTGTTCCTGCTGAATCAACTCCAACAGAGAAGGAGTCAACTGGATGCTCGCCAAGAATGCCCCTCCACAATGTTCCTTGGTCTCCACATGCATCTGAGAAAAGATCCCCATCAATGTCCACTCATCACTAGACTTCCTCAAAGCCTACACTGGAACCCTTCTACTCAAGGCATCGGCCACTACATTACCCTTACCTGGGGTATAGACAATGTCAAAATCAAACCCCTGCAAGTAATCGATCCAGCGACGCTGCCTCATGTTGAGGTCCTTTTGTGAGAAGATATAAGCCAAGCTTTTGTGATCAGAATAGACCACAAACTTCTCCCCAAAGAGCTAGTGACGCCACATCTTCAAAGCATGCATCACTTCTGCCGACTCCAAGTCATGGGTTGGGTAGTTCTTTTCATGTGCCCAAAGTTGGCGAGAGCCATACGCCACCACATGATCATCCTGCATAAGCACGCACCCAAGACCCATACCTGAAGCATCACAATAAACCACATATCCCTTTCCAGCCTCTGGTAAAATCAGCATGGGGGCAGTAGTCAATCGCCTCTTTAGCTCCTCGAATGATGCCTGACATTCTGGACCCCATACAAACTTCACCCCTTTCCGGGTGAGGGATGTCATCGGTGAAGCAAGCCGAGAGAAATCCCGAACGAATCGCCTGTAATAACCGGCCAAGCCAAGAAAACTCCTGATCTCGAACACATTCTTCGGTTTCTCCCATGACATGACTGCACTAATTTTCTCAGGGTCCACTGAAACTCCATGCTCTGAGATCACATGCCCCAGAAATCTCACCTCTCTGATCCAGAAAGTGCACTTTGACAACTTTGCATAGAGGCGGTGATCTCGTAATGTACCCAAAACGATCCTCAAGTGATGTTCGGGTTCCTCCTCAGAGCAAGAGTATACCAGAATGTCATCCACGAACACCACAACAAAGGAATCGAGATACTGATGGAACACCCTATTCATAAGTGCCATAAATACTGCTGGAGCATTGGTCAATCCGAAGGGCATGACCAAATACTCAAAGTGGTCGTACCTGCTTCGGAAGGCTGTCTTAGGGATATCTGACTCCTTCACCCTAAGTTGATGATACCCTGAACGTAGGTCTATCTTTGAGAACCCCTTTGCCCCCTTCAACTGATCAAACAAATCATCTATTCTGGGCAAAGGGTATTTGTTTTTAATTGTTACCTTATTCAGCTTTTGGTAGTCAATGCACAACCGGAGGGATCCATCAGCCTTTTTTGCAAACAACACAGGAGCGGCCCAAGGAGAGACGCTCGGGCGAATGAATCCTTGGGATTCTAATTCGTCCAGCTGTATCTTTAATTCCCTCAACTCGGTGGGGGCCATGCGATAAGAGGGAAGAGATATCGGCTGTGTTCCCTACGCCAGATCAATCGAAAACTCCACATCCCGCTCCGGGGGCAAACCAGAAAAATCATCAGGGAATACCTCCGGAAACTCATTCACTACATGAGGCAGTGCACCTTCAGGGGAAAGACCATCCTCTAGCATAAGAGAAGATAACTGGAAGATAACACTTCCCAACTCTGGGAGTGGAGGCCCTGCGTGACCTGACAGAGGATCCCATTCTCCATGAAAAACCTGACGACTCCCATTAGGTGCCGTGAAACTCACACGCCGTCTATAACAATCGATGTGTGCCTGGAAGTGTACTAGAAAATCCATCCCGATTATGACATCAAAAAGGTTCATATCTAAGACCAAGAGGTCCCACTCCATCTCAACCCCTGACACAGAAAGCACACAAGATGGGCACCTGAGACCCTGCTCCTTCTTCTTTCCCAGCGGTGTCACCAACTCCATTGCGAATGACATCAAATCAGTTGGCAGATTCAGAATGTCCACAAAACGGGATGAAATGAATGAAACAGAGGCACCAGTATCAAAAAGAGCAGTAGCTATAGAAGATGAAATCAAAACGGTACCTCGAACAGTCGACGGTCCCGCCTCTGATCCTGGTGGTGCATGATCCACCGCCTGGAGATGTCCAGTCTCTGCCTGAAGACGACCGCTAGTTTGTGGTTGTGCCCTGAACTGGCTTTGCCCAGAAGATGACCCTGCCCTACCACCACGGCTACCAAATCGAGGTCCCCCAGTCCTCGACGGCTCAGACTGTGCTGGCACTCCTCTGGGATCCATGGATCCTGCCCCACGTTGAAGTGGACGCGCTATCCCGCAAAAGCGTTGCACGTGTCCCATACCTCCACACTGGAAACAGGTCTTCGGAGGATGAGGGAATGCTGGACGGATGTGCCCGGTCTTCCCACACTAGTGGCACACGACCGATCTCGCATCAGAAGCCGCTGATGACAACTGCCTAGAAGAGTTCCCTGAACTACCTCCTCCTTTCTTCACATGATCCTCCTGCTTCCTTTTCTTCTCTGAGAATCTTCCACTTCCCACTGCTGATGCAGAACCATAGTAACCAGCCCTTCCTTTTCTATCAATATCCACCATGCACGCCCGATCAACGACCTCAGCATAGGTCCTCAGCTTAAACAAGAACACCTGGGAGTATATCTCTGGTCTCAAGCCTTTCTCAAACCTCTGGGCCTTCGCTTGCTCATTAGAGACAATTTCTGGAGCATACCGAACCAACTCAGCGAAACGGTTGGCATACTCCATCACAGATAGATTTCCCTGAACAAGTTCCATGAACTCTCTAGACCTGGCATAAGCCAAGACCTCAGGGCAGTACTGTTCATTGAAGACAGCCTTGAAATCTCCCCAGCGCATCTGCTCATTCTTCCCAGCCTGAAGCACTGACTCCCACCATTTACGGCTGGGACCCTCCAACAGAAAGGAGGCACACATCACCCTGAGCTCCTCGGTTGTTTCCAGGAACTCAAACATACGCTCGATCTTCTCGAGCCATTCCTCTGCTTCTTGGGGTTCTGAGCTGCCTCAGAAGGTTGGAGGCTTATTTTTTAGGAACTCCTGGGCCTTGTCCTTTCTAGGACCAGTCTCATCATCTCTAATAGGAACTGGAACTGGAGCTGGTCCATATCCTAGAGCCTGGACAGCCCGGACCACGGCCTCGACTAGCCTCTGATCAATTGGTGTGGGAGAACTCTCTCTGGCTTCCTCCCGTGGGTGCGTGAGAGCTTTCCGGGGAGGCATGTTGCTACAAAATGTAACAGTCACAAAATAATAATCAATACCACAATTCTGAAAATTTTAATCAAATGCCTCAAATATAGATAATAAAAACACATTTCAGTAATAAAATAAACAACTACAACACATCCGCATGATGTCCACATGTGGTTTGCAGCCCTCACGTCTCACCTGGAAGTGAAGTCAATCATTAAATTCCAACATCCCCTGGTGACTCAGGTTATTCCATGAGAGGTGTGGGCCAGACACCCTACTCACAACCAAAACCCCGAGCCCCGACAGTCCTAGCTCCTGTCTATCCTGACTCATCCCAAAATAACAATACAACCCAAAAACATTAACCTCCTCTAATACCATTTTGTCACGAACCGAATCTGGTCACCGCCAAAACCGGCACCAAACCCAGCCCGTGACATGACCCGAAGGGCGTTCCCCATCCCCACGGGCTGGCCCAAGTGCCTGGGTATCATAAAAATTCATTTGGGAACGATTTACCCGAGTTTGTGTTCATAAGATAACCAAAAACAAACAATAAACCAAATCTGAAAAATTATTCCAAACAAGAATTAATAAAAATTAAGAACTTAGTATATGAGTTTAAACAAGACACAAGAGGTCCAAAGGTACATAAAAGTAACAGAAAACAGCCCAAGAGACTCCACACGACAAGGGGTCATCACCCACAAGCCGTCTCCACAACACCGCACCATCGAGAGAAACTAGCAACCCGAACCGCCATCGCCCAAGGATTTTCCTTTGCCTGTGTCAAACATGATCAAGTCTACTTACACCAAAAGGTTTAAGTAGGGTGTGAGACTAATCCCAATAGGATATCACCCAAGGATTTCATGTGATAGGAACTGTAAAATAAAAGGCTTGCCAGAGTTATAAATAGATAATAGTGGCATTTATTTCTAAAAGTGCAACTTTGAAAAGAAAATAACTTTCAATGGGGATAACTATAAAGAATCAGTGAAATTGAATAAAACATTTAAGCTGCTGGTTTTCACATCCCAAAATACCATAAAGAATGTTTAAATGCCAAAAAGGCCACGAGCACCAAACGAAGGAACCCCCCTAGGTACTAGTTTGTTGTGAGCCCCAAGTACCTCGTACCTCGGTGAAAGTAACCATAACGAAATTCGTTCTCGTGAACGAGCCACTAGTAGGGAGCATACCCATAACCTAGTGGTCTCCAATCATCTCCATTATAGTTTTGTTAGTGTTATCCATGTCAGACTTGCTAAGTGAACCATGGTCAAAACCCCTCCGTTCACTAGCGTACTAGCACACGTTAGCCCACCTAGATACCCGGGTTTCCCGTATTGTGCTCAAATAGTCACCACATGCTACCAAAATCAATATTCACATATAAATTTCAGTTCTGGTCAACACATTCAAAATAGTATCTACACCTTCTTTTCACCTTTTGCATAACTCAATAAACCATTTATAATTTCCATAAAACAATTTCAAGAAAATTAATCAAATGTTGCACATTAAATTCATCTAAAATCCCATATTTAAAACCAAATGGAGACCAATATTATACCAAAACATAAATTTCAGCATCAAAACATTTTTCTAATCCAATCCCTGAATTATAAAACAACACCAAGAGGCACAATATGGGTTACATATGTAAAACACCCATTTTCACACAAGATTGGAACTTAAAAATCTACCACTTTTAAAATGCTACCCAAATCAATTTCTGAAATCAAAATACTGAATTATGAACATAATTGAAACCTAAATACAGCAAGCCAACTCATTATACAATAACTACATATGAAATCACCTACCAAAAGAGTCAAAACCCTCAAATCCTTGTGCGTCACTTCAACCGCACCTCCGCCGCACCACAAAGGAGTAAGATTGAACCTAAAACCAGAGTATTGGACCAAGAAACTCAAAACTAAAACCCTAGGTACGAAACCCCATCTTCTGGACTTTTGGGGATTCAATAAAAAAGGAAGAAACCCTAAGAAGAAGGGAGGAATAAGGAAGAGAAACAACTTACTTGAGAAATCTGGACGTTTTTTTGGAGCTACAGAAGTTCGGCCCTAAATCGCGACCAATATGAGCTCCAAAGAGGCGAAACCGAAGATGGGGGTCTGGATGGGTTCGATGGGAATGTGTGAGAGGTGGAATCACCGAAAAAGGATAAACAATAAATATTTTATGAAAGAATTACAAAAAAAATTTAAAAATGGAAATGGGCTTTCGGGTTGGCCCAATACCTAATTTTATCACCCAAATCCATGATTCTAATTAATTTTTATGGGGCCCAAAATTATTTTGTGGTTTTAATATTTAAATGAAGGTCATTTTGGAAGTTGAATGGTTGAAAAATGTTGAAAAACGAAGGAGTTATTAAAGAATCAAAATATACTTTCAAAACTGGAAATGGGCTCTTAGGTTGGCCCAAATTTTGGAAACCCACTATTTCCTTTAAAAATGCATGAAAACCCACAAAAACAAATCAAGGATGTAAATTAAATGAAAAATACCTCTAAATATTTCATGTATGTGACAGAGAACGTTTGGATTGTTCATGAGAGGATGAAAGCAGCGCCGGAGTGACACAATTCTTCTGTCGGTCGCAGGAGTAGGTTTTAGGAGTTTTTAGGAGTTTTTGGTTGGGGACCAAGTGTTCCTAAATATTTCTCCTAGATATGGGAAATAAAAGTTTTTCAGGGAGATTAAAATTTCCCCTAGGTTCGTTTAACCCTTTGATGTGTTTAGATGTGTTGGAGAGGTGGTGTATCATTTGGAATTTACACCCTTATTATATAGGGTCCACGACATCTTTCATGTCTCTCAGCTTCATTAGTGTTTTCCTGATAACTCTCATGGAATTGATCGGGGAGATATATATTTTGATGTTGACGTGACATTTTTGGAGTATTCAGTAGTGATCCAGGATCTCCAAGAGAAAGAGAAGCACAAATGTAAAATTCCATTGGTTTGTGTGTTGTGGAGGCATGGTGTGAAGGAGGAGATTACATGGGAGAAAGTGGTGAAGATGTATGCCAAGTAACCATAGTTATTTTGAGTTTTTTCTTTCTCTGTTTTGATTTATGAAGTGATATTTTGTCATTTTTTATTATGAAATGTGCTATTTTACCTTGTTTTATGATGCGTGTGGTGTGATGTGTGATATGTTCATGATGTGTGAAAAGGGGAGGGCCTAATTACTTGCCGAGACACATTAAATGTTATGTGATTAAACCAGTGCAGGCAAGTCAGGGACACACTGAGTAGATATTTGACATGGATAATGAAATTCCGTGATTCTTGTGTTTGGGATGAGGTGGATTATTGGTTTTTTTTGTTTGTGTTCTTTGGGTTTTCATAGGTTGTGTGGTAGTGTGGGTGTGTGATAGGAGGCATATTGTGGTTATGCAGCATGTTTTGTGGTCATTTTTGGGTGATGTGTCTACAACCATGATGACATGGCTTGGTTTGCAGGTTTTAGAGGAGGTGTTCTTAGGTGTAGAGGTTTCCAGTATAGCATTTGAACATCACAAGGTGGTTTATCATTGAACTTTGACATGTTTAGTTTATAGTAGTGTTTTAAGTTTAATGATATCCTTGAGTGGTATCTCAAGGGACGGTTGTTTGAAAATATCATCTATTTCCTTTTAGGTTGGTTTTGAAATCTCATGGGAGAGAATATTTTGACAAGTATTTAATTTAACAGCTCAGAAATTTCTAATTTATTAATTTGTTGGTAATATGGTTTTTTCTATGTCTATGGTAACTACGATGTTTTATGCGACATGTGAGATGTTCCAAAAGTGGGTAATTTTCAACAGTTTTCCAGATTTATGTTTTTTAATTTTCTAGTTTTCCATTTGTCCAATATTATAACATTGTAACACCCTAATGGTGTCTCGCACTAGTGGTGTCTCATTTATGGTATCTCACCATGTTAGTGTCTCGACCTGGCAGTGGATTGATGTTGTTGCATCATCCAAGAGGTTCCTTGTTGGTAGTGTCTCATCATGTCGGTGCCTGCTGGCAATGGATCACTGGCAGTCCCTCACTGAAATTCACTCTTCTGGTGGTGCTTCATATGGTTGTGACACTACTAGAAGTGTGTCATGATCAGTTCCACATCTAGATAAGCATCACATGAGGTGACTCATCCCGTGGTGCCTTTTCTAGCGGTGTCTCACTGGTGGGGCCTCATGAGTAGTGTTTCATGTTCGTCCAGTTTTTCTTTTTGAAATCTCTATTTAATGTAAAAGGGGTTTAATCAAAATTTAAATAGTCATTGAGACTGATTCAAATGCCATAAATTATATCTCTAATTCACTAATATTCACGAGACTTTAAAATGGTTAAAATTTATAGTTTTTCCAGATTATCCTTTATTCATAAAAGAACATTATATCTAATCTCGTGACTCAGATTTGATCCTCATAATGTTGATATATAATTCCCCTATTTCATTACATATCACATTCTATTAATACTGGATGCAATAAACCACTCTTCCCATGGGATTCATGTGACCATGTTTCTGAAATTAGTTTGTGATTCCCTGGAGGGTTACCTGTTGTACGTGTGCCCCTATTTTTTCTGTAGCTGGGAAGTGTCGATCATCCTGTTTGTAAGATGTATTTCCATTATATTTCTTAATTTTGCATCATGAAATATTGGTATATATATGTTACCCTTGTAAATATAATATATTCTAGGATTAATAAATATTATCAAATTGGCTTAAAAATCAATATACAGGGGGATAAGGAAAGTGACGCATGATCTTATTGTGTTATTGAAATTGTTAATATTGTGATTTTTATGGGCTAACTAACCATTGAAAATTATGATCATTGGGGTTAATTTTTTATGCACTATATGGTTTGTGTAATTCATTTTGTTGGGATTATATTGAATTCTTTTATAAATTTGTTAACTATAAATATTCATCCAATTAATGGATTGCACAGGATCATACAGTTTTGGTGATAACACCTAAATTAAAAATTAGATTTAAATAAAGGTTCACTATTGAAATCTAATAAATATGATTTTCCTTGGTATTTGTAGTGATGTGATTTTGGGCATGGATCTGCATAGGGGGTGGTTATGTTGATATAATGAAATAGGGAGGGTGAGTTTGAATAAGGACCATGTTGTTTTATGAGTAAATGTAGAGAGTCTATTCATAGATAACTTAGATAATGATTTCCCCCATATCTATAGCTAGGGTGTTGACCAGAGAGGTAATGTGAAGTCTTGTTAATTTACTAGGGTTCTTCTCTGCCTGAATTATTGTTACCGTGATTCATAAAATGAGTTGTGCCTAATATTTTCCCAGGTAGTGATGGAATAAAAAATTAATTGATTAATAAAGATTGTAATGGCTTTGGTTGTTTTGGATAATGAAATGGAAATGGTTAAATTTAATTGGAGGGAAATGTAAAATGGGATTTATGGATTTTTGTGCGGTGTTGTGTATTTAGATGTGGATGAAAAGATTAATAATGTTGTTAGTTGGTTTTTTTTGAAACCATATGTAATCCTAGAGTGTTTATTATTATATATATTTTTGTATATTATTATAATACACACCCCACCCATGTTGAGCACTATGTGCCGAACACCCACATCATCACACAAGGGATTTTTTCCCAACATCTTGTGAGGAGTACGGATAGTTGTGCCCCTGCACTTTTTCACTCTCTCTTACAGGAGAGGTTGGTATAGTGCATGCTCTAGTTGTTCATGGTTTATTTGTTCTTTAGATTATTGTTTTTATATCCTAGTTTTTTGTAAATGAGATTGTGTGTGGCCTAGGTACCTTTAGGTGAGATGTGATAACCTAGGTGTTTGTGTGCGAGGAAGTTTGTTTTCTAGGTGTATTCAAGATGAGTTTTTATGTGAATTCATCAGATTTTTCAGGATGAAATGTGATGTGATGTGATGTGAGGCCTAGGTATGTATGGGTGGGATGTGTTGTGAGTCCTAGGTGTGTGTGGCTGGAATATGATGTGGTATACAGAAGAGATTGGAGTTCCATGATGTACGATGTAGGGTGAGAGTGTCATACCAATGGTAACTTGGTTCGGGGTACCCTATCATCAATGTGATTTACTTAATATTATATTACATTACATTCATTACTTGGTGATAATTCCTTGGTGAGGTTGTGATGGTTACTATACCTTGAGTAGATATCTATTGATTTGAGGTATTCTCACAAGGGGATTAGTATGCTTATTTCACATGTGCATGAGAAACGTTGGCTTTCCTAATAATTATACTTTTATGATCACTATTTTTATAGAAAATTTTATTTAGGATTCTATGAGAACAAGGAGAACTGTTCTTAGAATTACTTGCTCGAGCCATTGGATAGTTTTTGTGACACTGTTAAGCCTTAATTTTGAATATTTACTTTGGAGAAATTATTTTATTTTAAAAATTCTATTTTATAAGTTATTTATGGGATGTTATTTTTGGATATATTTTTATATTATGTCTTGGGGTTGTTGTGGATAATTTATTCTATATCTTGATATTGTTTCATATAAATGGCAATTCCTTCCATTTTTTGGGATTTTTACACCATTTGTGATAGTCTCCAACCTAGGGACTATTGGAGGTGTGCCCTAGGGGGCATTATCTCCCTTTATCCATTGTCATCCTACGAGAGGTATCTTTGGTGGGTGGGGGTAATGATAGAGTGGTATCAGAGGAAGTTGGTTGAGACATAGGATGGAGTTTGGAGTTAGGCATAATGAAGATTTTATGGGGTGGTAGGATAAGAGTTATAGATAACCATTGTGTGTGATATAGGTCATGGATATCTGCTAGGACATGAGATTTTAGGTCCCCCCATGATCTAGTGCATAGACTCTGAGATTATTAAATGACCAAGAGAAATGGACTTTCTTGTTTGGTAGAGGCCTTGGAAACATACATGAATCATAATTAATTGGGTTCTTATTTCAATTGGTTTATTTTTGAAAGGTTTAAAAAGGGAAAAATAAATAAAGTGAGGTAAAATAAATATTAATGAAAATTCTATAAAACTAGGACATAGAGAATCCTTGATTTTTTCTGTTACGGATCATGGTCCTCGTCTTCATGTGTCTTAGGAATTTGAGGATCAAGAGACTGATTGGGTTGATCATCAGAGGGTCGATCCTATTAATTAGTCTTATCAATAGAAGGGTGTGTTATGTGATTTCCATCGGTAGGCTTTGGGTAAGTACAAGAAAAGTGTTTCAGATGTGAATATAGCGATTGGGTTAGAGGTACTGGATATCCCTTTTAGTTTGATCCGAGCGACAATGAAGTACATGGTCCCCTTTGGTGGTGAATCAAATGTAGGGTGTTGTGCGTTAGTAGTTTATGATGTCTCTAGGAGTGTGGAAAAAGGCGTACATTTTTTTATTGAAATCCAGAAGGATTTCTAGACATACTTTCTTTCGTCGACCAAGAAGGATATGAAGAGGCAAGAGCTACTCTCCCTTTAGTATGAGGGTATGTATTTTTGGTAGATGAGATGAAGTTCAAAGAACTTATTCAATTTTTCCAAATATTTTTTCAAATGTTGAGTATCTTATGATATTACTTGATTATGCCCTCTGTCCATCTATCAAGTATGCGGTTACTCCTTTTACGTTACCAACATATCTGGAGGTTCAAAAGAAGGAATAGATGATCAAGAGGACACACTCACAAGGATTTTTAATACAATAGTGGATCAATAATATTTCATCATGAGGAATAGTTTTTAGTGGAATGTATAAGGAATATAGGACCTTCAAGGTTTCTATTAGAAGGGATTCGACCTCAAGACCTTCCTTTCCGAACTTCTAGGCCCAATGGTTTCCATGAATTTCCTTGCATCTTTGAGATAATGTAATTTGGTAATGGGGTTCGTATAAAATGTCATATCTAGTGACTAGTAGTTCCATGGGATCATTTTGGTGGAGGTGTATAGGTTCAACGCAATTCTTAGTAGTAGGTTAAAGGGATAGCATTTTAGCAGAAGGGGAAGCAGGATTTTCTGCCACCGAGGGGAGAGGGAGCATGTAAAGGCCAACCTCAAGATGTTCCTTGTGTTTAGGGACCAAGATCGTAGCATATCCTTGGTGGTGTTCATTAAAATAGAGTTAGAGAAACTTGAGTGTGTTTTGATTCACATAGTTAAGGTAGTATTTCTATAGGGTCTAGAGAGTTTTAGAGGTATGATCAGTTTGTTTAGTACACTTGTTCAGTCCATGTTTGGTTCGAGAGATTCATACTTCTTTGTTCCACCTAATATATCACATTCTCTAAGAGTAGATGTAGAGGGTATTTCCATGCCCCTGTTGTTGTGTATGCCATTTTGAAACCAAATGATCTAATTTTATGTGTGTCGTGGATGTATAATAATGATGGGACCACATTAGTCCCATGGGGATCTTTTATTTATATGGATGTAGCTCTAAAATTTCACCATTGGAATCCACTAGTTGTATTGATACATTTTGTTTATAGATTGCCTCTAGAGGAGAATCATTTTTTTTTGGATTTGGATGGTGAATGTGTTGTTTTTTTGGAAAGTGAGGTTTGTAAGGTGGGTAGTCGACATTTGGAGAACCTTATTTCCCTATTGGATGAGTTTTTTGGTGGAATTATTGGATTGTTGGGGTGGTATATATTTCCAGGTTCATTGGGGAGTTCCTGTATGTTTTCCATGATGTGGTTGTGTTTCTACCCCCTCAACATGATGTTGAGTTTAAGATAGACTTATACCCAGTGCTTCTCCAATTTCGATGGATCGTTATTAAATGTAACCTTATGAGTTGTGGGAGTTGAGAATTTAGATAGATGGACTAATGTTGAATGTTTTAATGTGACCTACTGTGAAATTTTGGGATTCTCTAGTTTTGTTCACAAGGAAATAAGATAGTATTCTGATGTTCTGTATAGACTACTGGAGGTTACTTTCAGTGACAATAAAAAATCATTTCTCTCCTCCTATTATAGATGATATTTTCAAACATATTAGAGGTGTGATTTGGTTTAATAATATCAATATGCGGTCTAGATATCCCAAGTTGAGGGTAATGGAGGGTGATATCTTATAAACATCCATCAGATGTATCTATGAGAAAATAATGTTTTTAGTAATTTCATTTGATGTTTTGATAGACCATTTGTGTTCATGGGGATTATGAACTCCATGTTCCGGGAGTTCTTTCATTGGTTCATTTTTGTATTCATTTATGATATCTTAATCAACTTGATGTTGGAGGAAGAGTGCACCGAGCATCTGAGAACTTTCTTGCATGTTATTCAACTCCAGCACTCTATGGATTCTTTCCATGTGTATGTTCTAGACATGATATGTGAATTTAAATAGGAATGTGGTGTCTTATCATGGTGTGTCAGTAGACTCATTGAATGTTGTAGTAGTTGTTTATTTTGAAGCAGTGAAGAACATGGTAGATGTTTGATGTTTCCTTGGTCTTTTAGAAAATTTACAGTCATTTGTACCAAATTTCCCTCACGTTTAGGCCCCATTAATAGAATTTAAAATGAAGGAATAACATTTTACCTAGATAGATCAGTTTTTTTTTGTTCAGTTTCCAAAAGGTGAAGTTGGTTACTGCCTCGGTGCTCCAGTTTTTTTTTGAAGGGGTAATGTATGAGGTGTTTTTTGATGCTTATCATCTAGGATTGTGATGTATGGTAATGAAGTAGTGGGTAGTGATATATTATGGGTAAATGTTTTTATGAACACATGAGCATAATTTCACCACCCATCATATAGATCTAGTAGTGGTTGTGCTTTCACTGGACTTTTTGGGGCATTCCCTCATTGGGGAGCTCTTTGTGGCCTTCACGGATCACAAAATATTGAGGTATATCTTTTCTCACAATAATATAAACATTAATAAATAGATGTTAATATATTTTATTTAGAATTATTATTTTGATATCCCCTACACCTCAAGAAAGAGGAATGTCATGGCAGATTCTTTGAAACGAATGTCACAAAATGATTTTGCTTGGTAATTCGTAGATGCTTGGAGAGAAATAGAGGAGTTGGAAGCCATGCCCTTATATGAAAGAATGATTTGTTGTTGAATTTGTTTGTTTCAAATTTTATTGCATTATTCAATAATGTGGTTGGTGGAGGAGTCTTAGTGGTGATATTCAAAGGTGGAGGTGATGCACGATCATGTTGACCCTAGTGATTCTCCATAAGGATGGTCGGAAGATGTTTAGAATAAAATGTTTTTTTGGAGTAATTTGTTTGTTCTAGTAGAAAAGCACATTGGATTGATTCATGATTTTGATATCTCACCTTTTGTTGTATAGACCGATGTTTCCAAGATGTATTGTGGCTTGAGGATACATGTTTATTGTCTTGGGGTGAAATGGTTAGTGGTAGAGTTTGTGACAATGCTTTGGGTTTTCTAGCATGAAAATGGTGAACATCATGGTTTATGTGTTTTTCTGTATCCCATGGATGCTCTGAAGTAGAAATGGTATGACATATCTATGGATTTCAACATAGGGTTACCATGATCTAAGGGAGGATAAGATGTTATTAGGTTGATAGTGGATATGTTGAGGAAATCATCCCAGTTCTTAAAGATCAAGGAGTTGGTCATAGTGAATGATTTGAATAAGTGGTATATGGATGAATTGGTGCAGTTCCATAGAGTTATGAGGTCCATTGTCTCAAATGAGGATGAAAAATTTACCTAACGAGTTTGGAGGGGATTACAACATGCTTTTTTCACTTTGTTACTCCTTAACACTTTTTTCCACTGTTAGAAAAATGGGAAGATAGAACTGACTATATCGATGCGAGAGGATATGTTATGAGCAACAATCTTGAACTTTGGTTGATCTTGGGTATGAATCTATCCATTGGGGGAGTTTTCTTATTATACCCGGTATCACTCTTCCATTATCAGGACCTTGTTTGTGGATTTTTATTGAAGAATATTCCAATCTCCATTGTGTTGGACGGAGGTTGGGGAGACATCTATTCATGGTCCTTATATGGTGCAGAGCACGACAAATAATGTTCAGATCATTTATGAGAGGATGGAAGCTCTACTAGACCAAAAAATTACCCATGTTGATTGTAGGAGGAGTCCCTTAGAGTTCAATGTTGAGGACCTTGTATTCCAGATGGTTTCCCCTCAATGTTGGAAGAGGAGTTTTGTAAGGGGAATTAATATTTATACTACGTTCAGTGGAACATTTTATGTTTCTATATGAGTTCGTGAGGTGGCATATCATTTAGAATTGACACCACAATTTGAGAGGATCCACGACGTCTTTCATGTATCTCAATTTCATCATTATCTTCATGATGACTTACATGTCGTTGACTAGAGAGACTTAGGTATTGAGGATAAAACACCATTTGTGGAAAGGATCAACAAGATAAGGTGTATCATAAATGGATGATTCATTTGGTTAATGTGTTATGGAGGCATGGTGGCCATGAAGAGAGTACTTAGGATAATGGTACTCTGATGCATGTCTAGTACCTGGAGCTGTTTTGATTTATTCGTAGCTTTGTTTTTCTCTATGATTTAATGTTTGATCCTTTTTTATTATGAGATGAGATATTTCCCTTAGATTGTGAAGTTTTTGGTGTGATGTATGATAAGTTTTTGACATATTAAGAGGGTGGTACCAATTTTCTAATCGAGACTCATTAACTGCGATGTGATTGAACTCATGTGAGAGAGTCAGTGCCACCCAGAGAAGATAATATCATTACAAGGAAGATATTATTACCATATTTGTGTGTTCGAAAGAGTGTATATTGATTGTTTTTGTTGTTGTGTGTTGTGGTTGTGATGTGTTTGTATGGTAGTGTAGTTGTATGATAGGAGAATACATGTGGTTCTGTAGTTTGTTTTGAGGTCGTTTAGGGTGATGTGTCAATAACTATGATGATAAGTCCAAGTTTTCATCTATCACATGAGATGTTCATGGTTGTATAGCTTTCCAATCTAACATTCAAATAGCATAAGGTAGTTTATAATTAAACATTGACATGTTTAGTTGATAATTGTGTTTCAACTGTTACGAGATCCTTCAGAGGTATCTCGATGGATGGTTGTTTGGACTCTTCCTCTCTTTCCCTTCGGGTGAGTTTCAAATTCTCAAGGGAGGGCATAGTTTGAGATTTATATGATGTAATAGAACAGATATTTAAAATCCATTACATTTTGTGAAAAATGGTGTTTGATGTGTTTTGGGGGAACTTGGGGTATTTTTTGGATATGTTAAATGTTCAAAAGTGGGTAATATTCAATAGTTTTCCAAATTCCAGTTTTCCTGTTTTCTTGTATTCCATTTTTCTAGTTTTCAATGGAATCTTATCCCACGATTTTCTCATGCTGGAGGTGTTTTACTGATGGTAGATCATCCTATTAGTGTCTCACCCTGGTGGTGGCTCGCTACTGGTGTCTCATCCTAGTAGTGTCCCACTAGCGGTGCCTCACTCGTGGTGTTTCATCCTACTGGTTCCTTGATAGCAGTGGCTCATTAGCGGTGTGTCACCATTGAAATGCCTCACTGGTAGTGGCTCATAGGCAGTCACTCATTGGGATTGGCTCATTGGTAGTCTCTTGTTCGGTAGTGCCTCTTCTGGCAGTTCCATAACTAGAGGTGGCTCGTGGGTGGTGGCTAGTCTAGTATTGCATCGCCAACATGCCTTGTCCTTTGGTGCCTCATATGGAGGTGTCTTGCTAGTGGTGCCTCGTGATCAGTGCTTCCAGTTCTTCCATTTTCTTCTTTTTAACATCTTTTATTGAGGTAAAATGGGTTTGATGATGAATTTAAATGTATTTTATGCTCATTCAAATGCAATAAATTATATATTTTATTCTATTAGAGTAAGGAGACTTTTAAATGGTCAATTCTAATGGTCTTGTTCATATCAACCATTAATCGAATATTAAAAATATATCTAATCTCGTGACTCAGATCTGATCCCCCGAAAGATAATATATCTTTCCCCAGGTTCATTCCTTCTCTCTTTTTCATGATATTGGTCATACCAAATCCCTCTTCTCATAGGATTGGTGTGACCTAGTTGCAGAAATTTGTTCGGGATTCTATATAGGGTTACCTGTTGTAGGCATGACCCTATTTTTTTGTGAAACTAGGATGTTTTTATAATCATTTTTTCAAGTAGGATTTACTTCATCTTTCTTAATTTTTCTTCATCCGGGATGGGTATATGGGTATTACCCTTGTGAATATATTTTCATCTAGGAAAATAATGATAATATAATTGGTCTAAAAAAAATATTTAGGGTTTCTGGAAAACTGACAGAAGATCTTACTATGTTATTTATGTTTTAAATATTTTGATTTTTGTGGGATAATTTCCATCTAAAAATTATGGTCATTAGGGTTCGTTGTTTGTGCACAAAATGGTTTATAGAATACGTGTATTTTGGTTTCGAATTTTTTTTATATGAATTAGTCAACTATGTATATTCTTATAATAAATGTATGCACCATGAATATATAGTATTTGTGATAAGACCTGAAATAACTTGTATAATTAAATATGGTATTCCTTATTAATTTGTAAAAATATATTATCCTTGGTGCATGTGGTGATGTTCTTTTGGTTATGGTTTTTCATAGGGGGTTGGTTTTATTTATATGGTGAACTTTGGTGGGTGAGATTGAATAAGGATAATAGTGTTTATATGGGTAATTATTGAGAGTATATTTGTTGATAACCTTCCAAAAGATTCACCATGTATCTAAATGTTTGGTGTTGAATGTAGAGGTAATGCGAAGTTTCGTTAATTTACATGGGCTATCGTCCTCCTAAATTATTGTTACGCAGTTTCTTGATATGTTTCATGCCTGATAGTTTCATAGGTATTGATTGAATAAATAAATAATTTTTTAATATAGTCTAGAATAGATTGGGTTGGTTTGGTGAATATAATGGAAATGGTTAAATGGAATTGGCTGGAAATGAGAAATGGGATTTGAGGATTTTGGAGTGGTGATGTGTATTTAGAGGTGGCGGTAAAGGGTAGCAGTGTTTTATGTATGTTTTATTGTTTTTGAACCCATAGGTTTTCCTAGAGTGTTTTTTACTATACATATATATTTTTAATTTTAGGAGATTTATATACACACCCCCACCCATGTTGAGTGTCCCTTGGTGAGGTTTGTATGGTTATTATACCTTGATATGTGATGTATGGTTCTATTGTTTTCTTAGAGGGACATTAGTATGATTCATTCATATGTGCATGAGAGACATTGCCTATTCTACTAATATACTTGTATAATGTCCTTGAAAATATAAAACATCATGATTCCAAGTGGATTACACGGATCATGTTGGATGTTAATAGATCAGAACATAGTATAGTTGGTTTGTCGATGCATTACCCTTACTTTGGGGTATTTACTTTGGAAACATTAATGTGTTGTAATATTTCTATTTCATAGTTTCATTATGGGACGATTGTTTTTGGTTTTCATTTTATACCATGTCTTTTAGTTGTTGTGGATGATCCATTCTATCTATCAGTATTATTTGATATAAAGGTTAATTTCATCCATGTTGTGGGATTTTTACACCCCATGGTTCTAGTCTCCAACCCAAATCCTATTGGAGGTGGAAATTAAGAGTCATTATCTCCCTTTCTTCACTACAACACCCAAAAAGGTATTTTTGGAGGGAGGGTTGTGATAGAGGAACCTATATACTGATTCCTAGTCAAAATAAACATCAAATTATGATTCTCATGGGGATAGTCTAATATATAATACCTGAGGGGAATTAGTTCCGTAAAAGTGTGATGACATAGAATGTGATTCACAGTGTGTGTCAGACCCGTGAGTGGGGAGTTTGGCATGGGAGTTTCTAAGTGATTTTGTTATGGGAGTTGAGATGTATCCTATAATTATATATTTCAAGAGATATTATTTACTAGTTCTATTATATATTCTAGTTATTTTGAGTTTCTTATCATTTTAGGTAAACCAGGTGTTATGGAAGAAAGTGGGTAGGATAAGAGAGGGTAACTCGAGGGAGAGGTGTTATCCAAAAATTTTGATTTCGTTGAGATTGGAATCATAGGAATATGATTTAGTTTATATTATCATGTCAAAAGTGGTGATTCTGGTCATATTGTATATTCATGGGGATGTCTCGAGATTTGTGATGATGAGAACCGTGTTTTTCGATTCCTTTGTTATAAAATATTATATTTTGAAGGTTAGGACCATTCAAGTGCATGACCCAATTTATATTTATTTGATATTAGGTGTGTGTGTGGATTCATTTGGGTATGTAAATGATTCCATAGTGAGAGGTAATATTGGGATTATCCTTGAAAGTAATGGGTTTTAATGATTAATGAATGAGATCACCATTGAGCTTCATGTTAGAAGAGGCTAACATGCAAAAGGGCATGATCAAATATTAAGGTATTCAAGGTAAGGTAATGATATGACACTCAAAAGATCATGATTTGAGCTATTTTATTGAGATGTACTTGTGTGTACAATAATTATATTCTTATGAGATAATGATAGAATATGATGGTTATGCAGGGTGCTATTGAATTTTGAATTGGTGAGAAACCATGTGTAGGCCAAAGAACAATGATTTGGATGAGATTCTCAATGGATTGGATAAATATAGTGTTGGATGGAATGATTAGTGAATCTTGTTTGGGATTTGTGATAATATGAATGGTGTGGTGTCATTGTGTATATTATTGGTGAGAATGGATTAGGAGGAGTGACACATACTCCATGAAATAATTTAACGATCCTTTACTCGGAGAGGGGTGTAAGGGAAGGTACATGGTGGCGAACTCACCATTTTTTATTTTAGGGTGTGATCCTCATTATGGATATATTTTAGTTGATATAGAGTGGGTTGTTCCCAAAAACTAGAAATGGGTGGGAATTAATGCTTAGTATATACTCTTACGTATGAGTGAGACTATCACATAAAGTCATTACATGTGGTAATGGATGATGCTTGGGATACATAGGTACAAACCCATGTGGGTAGGGAAATTAGGATGTGTGAGATAGGTCATTGGTAGGATGAGATGGCACTATGGGGATGGTTTATAGATAAATTTAGTTTTCTATGGTCCCTATATTAATTTTTGAAATGAGATTTAGACAGATAATTGGACAGACTCGATGTGTTGGAATTAGGCTTGAAATGGTTTGAATATATCTGGGTGTTAAACAAATAAAAGATTAATTGTTTCCCGGGGGAGAGTAGGGAATATTTAATAGATAATTGAGGATCATTTCATTGAATTTCACAAGATATTTAGTTTAAAAATTGGTGTGTATTTTGGATTATTAGAAAATGAATTTCAGTAATGAGGAACTATTCAAGAGAAATATTATGATAGTGTGTCATCAGGTTGATCCAAGGATCATTGATAATGGTTTCTAGAGGAGTTCAGACTAGTGTGTTGATATTTTATTGGGTGCAGTGAAGTAGAAAGCACATCGTGTAGGTTTGTTGGCCATTATAATTTTTTCCTGATAGTAAATTGTTTTGGTGGTGAGAAGCATTGGTCATGAATCGACCTTTATCAGTTTAGTATTAAGTTGGGGAGCACCAAAATCCATGTTATGAAATCAAGGATTAATACATTGAGTAAAAAATTTAGATGGAATTAGTATTTTCTATCTTGATGTATTGGTGTTGTTGGCGAGTGGTGGGTTGGGTTTTTATAAATAGTATGAATCCTCTTTAGAGTGGTGTAGCGGATGATTGTTAAATGTTTTGAGGAAGTAAATAACGAGTTGTCTTTGAATGTGATACTATAATTGGTCAATATAAATGTTATAACAATATAAGATATCTCAAAGAAAATAAGTGATATAGTGGGGAGGTTATAAAACCCCACACCATTATGAGTTATAGATTAATATGAGAATTTAATTTTTTAGAGTTCTAGGCCATGGTTCATTTTCTAAATTGAGATTCATATTTTAACTTAGAGGATTAAACTATAATTTTAATATTAGTTGGATATTTTTTTGAGTAATTAAATGTTTCAAAACTGATCAATTTAGTCCCAAGATCTCCAAGGATAATTTTAGAAGGATTTGAGAGTTGTTTTCTCAGGAATTTATTAGATGTAATGGTTTAGGGTAGATCACGTGCTTACACTTATGCATGAGGGATTTTAGTTTATTTTCTAAATAACATGGCCGATGAACATTTTCAAAGCACAGTTAATGGTAAATCATGCACAATTTATGGGAGATTATGAATCATATATTTGGATTAGGGATTATGACATGGTTTACACAAGGTTATATACACACTGTGATATTATAAATTTCAAGTTGTAAAGATCCTTTTATAGTTATCACATGAGTTAATTAATTCTGTGGCCCAATCATTTAAGGGTTATTTCCTTAGACATTGAAGGCTTCAGGATTGGTTCATAATTTTTCCATCAATATTTCCAGACCATGTGAATCATCAAAAATATGATTATATATTTTAACTTCGGATTATTTTAATAAAATTTTCATATTTCATTAATCTATTTAGGAACACCCTTTGCCACCAACCTCATTTATTCGTCCTCCATTAACCACTAGATTGGGTTGGTTTTAGTGTTAACATTCAGGGATTTGATGTTTGCAATTCTACTTTTTTCATTAATTCCACTTTAATTTAATTAAGTATTATCTTCAAAATTTAGCAGTTTGGAATTTAATAGATGATTCCACTAGATAATGATGTAATCATCCTAAGATAATGATTACATAATTTTCCATTAATAGAGTACATGTCATAACAATGTATGCAATATATATCATTATATTTTTATGGTGATTTATTATTTTATTATATTTATGATTTTTTATAAAATTAGAAAAAATTGGATTATGTTTTAGTGTATGTTGATTTTTATTTTTCATGTGGATGTTTCAGGATTATCCACGGGACATTGTAAAATAATCGGTTGTAGTTACAATGTGATGAGGTTTCATATTGATGTTTTAGTCATTAAGTATATTTTAAATAAAATTATTAATTATAAAAATTAAATTATTAATCAATCATTAATATTTTATTTTTAATTAAAATAGATATTATACCATGATTTAGGGTCTCACGTGATGTATTTTGGCTAGTTGGACTTCATCAAGAATAACATAGAGTTAATGATCTATGTATTGAAAGAGAATAACACTTGTTTGAGGGACATAATCCCTAAAACGTACCCCATTAGCCTTCAGAATTTTATTTATATGAATATGTAATATGTGGTCCCACTATTAGGGTAATTTATATATTAAAATATTAAAATATATATATTTATAATTGAATTCCCATGCATTGATTAAACCATGTTCCAAGGTCCAGGGTTGTCCCTCATGCACTGGATTAATTCCATGAGACACCGATAGTCATTTAGTTGATTAATTTTTTTCCTTATTTCATGGGGACCCCGAGGGATGATAATTAAATTACATATAGTGAATGAGATTTATTCACCATTGTTTTAGTTTCCATTAATAATATCCATGTAATGTTGACAAATGCATTAATGTGGTTGGCCTAGGGATTGGCAATGAGAGATACATGAGATGCCCTAAATCCATTATGTTAGTAAGACGGATATGGGGATCATTTTCCTACCCACAGTGATATTATGATTTACTTGGTTGGTAGAACCTATGGAGATTTGAGGATTTGCCGGTTGAGGGGAATAACATAGGGATTACATTAAAAATAGAGATATGGCATATTCCACCCCTTAGGAGAAATCCCAATGATGCTTGAATTAGGAGTCCAATGAAGTAATATAATGATAAAGAAAAGTTTGAGGGAAACGTAAACCATGGGTGATGATTTTATTACTTGTTATTTGAACATGATAGTATGTAAACTATGAAGGGTGTCCATGTATGATGATACCCCGATGAACCAATTCAATGTTGTAGTGATAAGTTGACTCCAGATATGGTGATTATTTTAAATTTTTTTAGATGATTTATATTATCACATTAGAACCATAATTATTGGTTTTAGTTGGTTTTGACTATGAGGATCATCGGTCACGAACATGGGAGGTTGACCATAGATTTGTGGGATGTTTTTTAGAAGATATCCAAAACATAAAGATATGTAATTTGAGATAATATATGTGGGATGAACTACCCACTTAAATTTGTTGAGAATCATGAGATGATATAAATTTTCTCTGTAGATTAGTATATATATTCATGTGATTATATAATTCTGATGATATCATGTAGGGTACACCTTTATTCCCTATAAATATTCACTTTTAGGATATCACCATGGATTTTACATCATGGATGCTACTATGGAACAGCCAGGATACCACAAGGATTTATATATTTAGCCAACTACTATGGGATCACAAATTATTAAATCCTATGGATTCATAATGACCATTTATTTCCGATAAAATTATCATAGGAATTATCAGTGGAGCCTGATTCATCTTTAGAAATCAATTTTAGAGGCTAATAATATATGATTTACTACTACGGTTCCCATTAGAAATAGTTATGTTTCGTGATTCTAGGATAATTCATCGAGCCATCTCCAATAGGATTTTTTCTATATAGTAATGCTTATTTAGATTTTATTTCATCCCCTTGGAATAATGAATAGATCATGACGTTACCTATCTTCCTTGGGTCTTCTCTTAAGGAATAACTTGTATTCTTGATACTATTAAATTTCATAGGATTACATCCTAGGGATTAAACAATGCTGGATGACATTAGACTAACCATGATTACCTCTTGAAGGTTGGTGGTTACACCTTTCATAATGGAAATATTTTTTTTATGTCTTCTAAGACACTTTCTGATAGGCCGCAACAGGTATAGTCATCATAATTTCTAATTTTTAGCCTATGGTATAAAAACATTATTTATTTATCTTTTTAAAGTTATTTATTTGTTTTATTACAATATCACATATGATATATTACAGTAATTATTTTTTTTAGGGAATACATTTGTGGTACCCAACTATTTCTTACTCTTACACTGCTCTGGTGGCCATGAAATTTGGTAGCTAAGAGGATATCACAACTCATAGGTTTAGTATACTAAAGACCCTAAGTAGCTTGTTCAAGAATAAAATTTTGCACAAGATTTTATATTGGGGTGCTACGAGGTTAGATTATAGTAGTAAAATCTCATTTTATTATTAAAAATATATTTATTTATGTATATGTTTTTATCCTAGTGCCTGATCATTTTTTGGGATCTTGAGGGACCATGAGAATGTATGATTACATTCTCAAAAATTCACAAATTAGTTATAGTTATGTTTTTTAGTTCATGTTCTCGAATGGTTATTATATTGGGTGATGATTGGTTGTTTTTATTTTTCATTAAAAACTCCATTATGGGGGTATAATATGCCTATTGTACCACATAAGACCCCAATTAAAAGTCGTCAAACACTGTCATATCAGGAGGTTTTCCAAAGGTCCTATTACCTAATACTCTAATATAGGAATAACACAGTGATATAAAAAATAGAGGGGGATGTTTTGAAATAATAATCTAATTTTAATTAATAAACCACCATTAAATGTGGTGGATGAATAAATATTAAAGATATTTTAATAAAACTACTGAAGATGTGGAAAAGTTCATGTTACACAAGTATTTTTATAATTATCCTTATAAACAAAACAATTACTATAATGATAGCTCAAATGTGACTCTTAAATAATCATTAAGAGACATGGTGTCATTTTTTCTGTCTATCCATACTAATATACATCTAATCAAAACATTTATTAATAATATCATATTTTAGAAATAGCATTTATGGATTTCATTTCCACTGTATATGCCCCCTTATTGAGCCATTTTCCAGCATTGTTCTTTCTCATAGAATTATTTCAACACTTGAAAAGGATTCATATCGCAAAAAATTCCCACATAATGGATACATTATGGATGATATTTATAACTCTATAATACCTTTGAACATTCTTTCATGTCTATAGATGAAATAATAAATAATCTTCTTTCCCTTTCAATTCAACCATGTCCCACAAAGGAACAATACAACATAATAAATTCATACGATATGGTCTTGTTTAACAGGACCATTGAATTTTACTTTATGGATATCTTGTGTAAATTCAAATCCTTTTTCACTTTTACTATCATGATGAAGTGATATTTTAAGTCAATAGGTTTTGATCATGAATAAAAGATAGTATATTTATAGAGTGTATCACAATATGAATATCATAATAGATATTAAACCCCAATGAGAAAAGAATAGATTATATTTACAATATGTTGTGGTTAGTTTTCAATGTGTCATGTCAGTGTATTTTTTTAATTATAATAATATTTGATTCATGTTTATAATAGGAAGATTTTTATAAATCTATCTGGTATTTTAGGATCATTCAAGGGAAATAGTTTCAGATTTATCATGTTCTGTTGTATGGTATTATAAAAAATATATTTTATTAACTAACAACACGTTTGTGATATGATTTTTAAGGTTTGAAACTAATTTGAGTAGGTTTTAGAGGCTACTAAAATGTAAATAGACAAAATGGATGACTTGGGTAATGGAATATATGAAATTTATAAATGTATATATTTGAAAATGACAGATAATAGCACAAACATATATGTATATTTTATGATACATATTGGTATGTTATGAGTAGATCAATCTTTTTTTTCACTCCAAACAAATGTGTAAAGGTAATAATAGTCTAAATAAGTGTTTTTTGGAAGTTATGTTCCTCATGAGAAAGAAAACTATCGTGATAAAAATCTTATATAATGGTAACCCCAAAACAAAATTGGATATTGTAAAGTCCACACTGATCATCATAAAAACATTTTTTAAAGGGTGATATGAAGAGTTTATGAAAACCTAAACATTCATAGAAGTATATGAGAATAAAATTGAATTATGTAAAGGTATATATTGATTTTAAACCCACATATTGTTCTATTGGTATCACATGTATTTCATTAGTGTAGATTCTAGTTTTATCCAAGGTTTACCTCAACTTGTAAGAGGGTAAATCCCATCTCTCAAAAGGAAAACCAAACTCAGGTAAGGGGAAAACTGTTTACGCCAATATAGTAGATAACAAGTGGCAGTACAATCATGTTGTGGATGTTGTGATTCAAGAAATATGAATAATTTATGTTTCAATATACCTATTTGTGGATACACTATAGAAATGATGTTCATGAAAAATGTTTTCAATATGATCTCTTATATATATAGTATTTAAATATACTAGTACATTTTAATGGTTTGTAAGATGATGAATACACTTGTCTAAAAGATCAGATAAATTTTCACGGTGAAGTGGAGAATAGAGCATAGATTTTGGAGATATTTTAGCCACGTTTTTTGGAGATTTATAACCTAAATTTAAATGGATATATCATAATTAATGCACAGAATAATAATTTCACTATTGTTTGAGGTAATTTTTTTTGTTAGAATATGATATTTAAATAATTAAAGGTCTTGTATTATTATGAGTCCATGAAAATAATAGTTTATGATGATTGATAATATCTTCAAGGTTCTAACATTATAAGATATAGAAATATTTCTATTTGAGAAAATTTATATATTGAAGGGAACAATGATTTTAGGGGAAATTATGGTTCAATTTTATTATATTAAAATAGAATATATACTATTTTTTATAAATATTGTATTAATAGAATGTAGTAATAATAAAAAGAGTCGACTACGACCCATGTGATCTAAATCATATGTTAATAATTGTATAAGAATGAATGATTTCTTAATTAATTTATATTATATTAGATTATGTAAATATAATCCACTATAATATTTGAGATATTGAGAATAATAATTATTTTACTAAAAAAATTTATAATATTTATGTTTCTAAATTATATAGAAAAATCTATTATGGAATTATTTTAGAAATAATGTCTTTTAAATTATCTTTAAGAACTATCCTCGGGGATAAGATGTTCCATAAGATTTTATTGAAGGATGTTGATGAATATTTTTAAAGGTGTATTCAAAAAATAATTTTTAAAAAGGAACCTAGAGATTCAATGTGTGCACATCTATATTCAATGTGGTGATTATGAAAATGTAATATTATTCTTGGTCGTTGTGACAACATATTTTTTCTCTATAAAGTAAATATTGAATGTGGGAAACATAGAGCAATTTATCCTAGAGATATAATCCATCTAATATAAACAATTTTATTCGTAGAGAGCCCTTGAAAGAGTAAAAAATCATAAACCCATTAGTTATTATTGTTCATATTCATATTTCAATAAATTTCCATTAAATAAACTCATAGGTATGAACCTAGTAAAATATAATTTTTTTTCTGTGTACTTTCTATATATATTATTCGGAAAAAATATAATAAAGTGGGTAATGTAAAAGTTGGTTATGAAATGGTAATGTCTGATTAATAGATATGTTTATTAGATTAACAGGAAATAAATAGAAAAATTTTGTAACCCGTATATGTTATAGGTCATGATCCAATTATGGAGGTGTGATTTTATGAAGCAATTTTTAATTTATAAAATAATTTTCTTACATATATTCAACCCTTGGATATTTATCTCTCAAACCCCTATGGCCCTATAAATTTATTTCAAAGCATGGGATCACTTTTAATTGGATTTTTTTCTCTTTATTGATTTAAAATTTTCATTATAATAAAGCGTTAATCTATTATTATGTTATTTATTTCCTTGAAAATAACGAGAATATAAAATAAAAAAGAATAACCCTTGTATAATTCCATGTATTTTTTCTTTTTCTTTTTGAAAAAGTGAGATCCAATAGATGGAATCTAATATAATAAAAAATAAAGTAATGAATAATTTAAATTAAGAGTATTTTTTTGTTTAATTATTTTACAAGAATGAATGAAGAGTTTAATATTCCATGTGAACTTATGATTACTGATGATGAGGAAGTACCAAGTAGTAAACAAAGACAATGTCTTCCACTTATCAGTGGAGATCGATTAAAAGTTAAATGTATAATCCAAATAACCCTATAGCCTTCTATTATTATTCATTTTTGATAATACCCATTTTATGGTTTGAAGGGGAACCCTTACATGGCCTATAGGATTCCATACGTTACATGAACTGTAGGTCTTAGAGGAATTCGTCCAAACTATAACTACATGGAACTACTGCTCCTTAACATGAATATCATGATTTCAACTCTCCACATTCGCATGGATATTCGAATAGGTTTATCATTCATTCATAGGTTTGTCCTAATGGATATTTTCATACCATTTCATTAATCCAATCCGGCATATCTACTCTAGTGAATACTCCTCATCTAAATCCTCATATGAAGCCTACTCCTTTTATAGTCTGTCGGGTCCATTTAAGTATAATTTCATTGGCCTGAAGGCCTTGAGGTGGCCTGAATACCTTGAGGTGGCCCAGAGACCTTGAGTTGTCTGGATGTACATGAAGTTTCTCGAAGGCCTTGAGGTGGCATAAATGCCATGAGGTGGACCGATTGCCTTAATGTGTCCCAAATGCCTTGAGGTGGCCTGAAAAACTCACAGGCCCAAAGGCCTTGGGTGTCTTGAAGGCCTTGAAGGACATGAGAACTATGCCAATGTCCCAAATTCCAAAAAAGATGAATATTTCTTGATTCTATATTACTGAACAGTACCTATTACAGTGCCACTATAGTAAACCAGAAATATGTCTCCACCAAGATATGAACTTGGGTCTCTTTTATGAACTTTCTGAGTCCTCACAAACTGGGTTGAGGCTCTTGTGCACAATTAAGGGCATATAATATGAATCATATAAAAGAAATTAAATGAAATGGTATTTGTATAAATGTGTGGGTAAATATGGAAGATAAATTTAATGTCATGAATTAATGAAATGTTGATGTTAAAAATTATCATAGGGACAAACATTTCATTAATTATGATGAATATAATGTAATGTACCCAAATATTGAAAAAACCTCTCAAAATATGAAAGAAAAAAAATCTAAACTCAATAGAAATTGATAAATTTAGAATCATGAATGATATTATTCCCACATATAATTTATAACATAATTAAAAGAATTATATTCTACAATAAAAGATAGAATACATAAAGGTTCTATTGGGAAAATTAATTCTAAGATAAATTGAAAGAGACATGCTAGAAATACTCATACAAGTATTATATGATGATTTTTCTAGTGGTAAACCACAAAATAAATAACATAAGATTATCTAAAATTAAGGGGTATGATGATGAATTTATTGGAATAATAGTTAATTTCTTCTAAGAAGAAAGTATGATAGTAAAGTATCAAGGGTAATCCTAAAATAAAATATTTATTTAATTTAATATTTTTATATTAATTGATTGGGGATAATGAATTTATACAAATATTTCCCAATTCTATGGAAAATAATGATAATATATATTTCCATAAAGTCTACGAAATATAGGAATACTAACATTGGTCATCATGGATATCTTTTGAATATTAATAAGTTTAATACCTCGAAAATTCCCATAAAGAGGGAAAATATTATAGGTTTTTGAAGTAACATGTAAAATATTACATAAAAAATGTTATGTAAACTTTATGATCAATATAATAAGATATATAATCAATCAATATTTTTATATAATGCATGGATGCATCTAAATATTTTGTTCTAAATTATGAAAGTACATTAATTTTTATGTTACTAGTTGAATTATCTTGAAACTGAGTCATAAATAACATTAGATATGGTATGGGTACTACTTTAAAAAATATTATCATTCAAACCATGTCTGAAGTGGAATTCTTGTAGCCATTAAATGAATAACTCAAACTTAAATCAATGAAAAACCAATTCCTTTAATTTTTTTTATAATTTATATATAAAAGACATCTATACTAAATGTAATGTGAAAAGTAGTCCCCAAAACAATTATAAAGAAATAAAATCATAGATATACCAGAAAATATTTCTAAATATAGGGTGGTTTTCACATGATCCTAAAACATAAAATTCCCATGTGAAATACCGATAACAAGGAAATGCGAGTGATAAGAAATATAAAAAATAGTACATGGGAATTTTTTGTAAAAATGTTTTGATAATGGAATGAAAAACAATATTGGGAAAATAAATAATTTCTGTTATAAATAGACAAGGATGAATAAGATATAACATGGGTAATGTTGAATAGAATATTCCCAAATAATGAAAAAGAACATTGGTATCCATTGAATATGATTTAGATATGAAAATGGAATACATGATGATGGATAGTAGGAAAGTGGTGGTTTATAGTTACTCACCAAGATCCTCATATTTAAAAAAATTAATGGTGGCACTATCCCAATTTTATTGAAATATATATAACTTGATTTATGTGAGGAAACATTCAATGGTAGACACAATAAATGGGGTACGTGTGATAAAACATCATCAATTTATATGTCTGAATAATATTTAATTAAATTCTTGAAATTTATATTTTTCAAGAATTTAGAGCTATTTCATGTCTATTTTTGTAATAGGCATGAATTTTAATGTATGATTGAATTTTCTTGCTAAAATTGATGATGAAATTACCAATTTGGGTTTAATTATGTGATATAATAAATATTTTAAGTAATATTTTTTGTCATGATTGATCTATCATGAAACAAGTATTTCTACAGTTTATTTTTAGTGGAAATTGTTCTCTAATTATAGAAATCTTATTCTGAAAGTAGAATGAGTGGAATTTGTCTAATTATCATTCTATATTCAAAAATATTGTGTTAGTTATTTATATTCTTGAAATCATAAGTTGTTATATATCAAGGGTATTCAATTATTAACATGTCGTGTAAGGGCCTAGATCCACATGGATCGACACTTTACATGTACTCAAAGCTGCGGAGCTTGAAAGTGGAACAGAGGAAGTCATGAGTGACTCTGGTTTTGAGAACTGGGAGTGGGGGAATTTCCTGGTGCGAAAGTGTATCTCATTCCATGTATAATAATTTTCCAACACAAAATTTGGTTTCATGCCACGTAATATTTTGGGGTTTGAAAAGCAAAATAAATTCTAAAGGTGGTGGTTTTTTCAGCAAAAACGGGCCTCGAGGAATTACATGACCTGACATGGGATTACACATCGTGTAATACCCCAGTTATATAATGTTTTAAAAAATTCCATGCACTCGAGTTGTCAAACAATATTGCTTCATCTTCCCTCATTCTCGTCTTAGATGACCCGACAGTCCCCTCTTTAGCGTTTTGTAGATCCCTTCGATAGGAATCAATCTCGGGCATTCAGTATCAATCTGTGGGGACCTATCATGATCCAAGGTATTTTTTTCTCCATTTTCTAGTAGTTTCATAAAATTTTGATCTCATTTAACCCCATATATTCTCATCATGATATGGTGGGGTCTTACACATGGTTTTAATGTGTTTCCTCTATGTTTTTTTGGTGTGATGATGTTCCAGCACCCTCATTTGGATGTAGTTCTTATAGGAGAGGTGATTGGAGATCCGTCTCATGGTATGTTCTCATGACAAGAACCTAAAATACCTTTTGAGGTAGTTTATTCATTTATTCTAAATTTATTTATTTGAAATGATAGTGTTAGTATGATTATTCCTCTTGTATTGCATTGAAATTGGCCGTATTGAATATTTGAATTTGAATAAAGAATTAGTATCAATCACCAAGTGATGATATTGCTTTGTACCATAATAATGATTTGCCCCTTGATTTTCTAGATAGTGTGATATTTATTCCTTGCTTTTTTTATCATGTTTTTCTTGATGGAAATTGTTAAATAACGTATATATGAAATTAACTGATAATTAATTGGCTAAAAGATAGAGTTTCATGTTCAATGAATTTGGTTGTTGTTATAATTTAATGTTAATAAAATAGGTGCAAGTGTGAATGTTTAATTTAATTGGTTAGTGAACCTAATGCATGTTGATTCTTATTGATAATATAATCAAATTTATGTTAAATTATTTGTTTAATTAATTTTTTGAAATCTTGTGATAGCTTGTTTACTAGGTTTCCCGCTGTAGAAACTATGAATAATGAATCAGTTAATTCTAAATAGAATCAGAACCAATTTTGTGATAATGATAATTACTTTATATGTTCGGAGAATCATTCTTTCTAATAAAGTTATAGTGCCTTATTCTTTGGAGATGTGAGATCTCATTCTATGTGAAGGATGAGTTCCATACATTAGGGACAACAACTTAGATTATATGTTTGTTTCTGGCTTCTTGTGATCTGTTGTGATCCTAGGATGGCTGATCCTGGAGGATTGGTGTGGTGTGTGGGGTTGGGTGTCTAATATTTGACATCCCTGGGATGGATAATCATAGAGGGATATTGAGGAACATGGGGGGAATTGTTATGGTAGTAGTTAAAACCTAGAGTGACGATATGATTTGGTTTATGCATGTGGGTGTCGAGGAGGACACCAGAGGAAATGAAATGGGATAATTTTGGGATAACTCGTTGATATGATATATGTGTGATTGTTGAATCTACTATTTGGTTGGTGGATAGGTTATTATTTATCTACTTTCCTTTCACCACTTATTTAGGCAGAAGGATGTGTTTGTTTCTCTCTTTCCATGGGAAGTGAAGACCCATGGGGAATTCCATTTTATTTTCGTGTTTTTCTCCTTATGGTTGGATGATTTTACTCTCCAACTATAGGTGGTGAATAATCTATTGGTAGTTTATATACTCACCATGTTGATCCCCTTAAATTTTGGGATATTATAATGTTTTATTAGATAACATGTTCATATCGAATGTAATGTTGTTACAAAAATAAATAAATGTTTGACACACGTGGTTGGAGTATGTTGGGATTCAATGCTAAGGATAAAATTAAGAGAAGCCATTGACTAATTTTGTTTATTCCCAGAGGGAATGGGTCTTTATAGAAATTGTAATGTGATGTATTTTGGAAGCGATAATGTTTAATTAAGGGAGATAAATTAATTACTGTAATGTGAAACTGATAAAAATGAATAAATTAATTTAATCTCCCTTTCTATATGGTTGTGTTCTTATAGGGTATCTGGTCTTGGATGTGGTAGTTGGGAGTCTGAGATTCATTACCTATAGTTTGGTCTAAGACTAGGATATTCTCTTACTATGGTTAGGTGCTTTACTACATCCTGTACTTTTTTGTTTCTATACACTACTCCATCCATTTGGTAAGGTAAACTAACACCTCAGGGATTCTGAGCCATGGGCAGGGTTTTCCCTAACATCCTGGTGGGAGGATAGATGAATAACTACCCCCTTTGGCCCAACTCTCTTCTCTATACAGTTACTTGGGCTGGTATGCATGCTGGTCAGTTTTCCTCATATATGTGTATACATGGTGGTAATGGCTTCTGGTTATTTCATACAAATTCATACTAGATAATGTTTCCTAAGGAATAATATACGTATAACATGTATATTTTATGATGTATTGGTGATCCTTAATTAGGGTATGGGCTTTCCTAGATTGAGGTACAATACCTGACGTATGATACACGTTATGCGAGATTTGGTGGCTCATAGAAACAACTTGGTTATGTTCAGTTATGTGGGAATGGTTTTGTGTTGCATGAGGTTCATTTGGTGGTACTTTTCCCATGTATCTGCAAGATATAATTTTTATAGAGAGATGCTTGGGACGTGTGACATTGGGAAAGGGGAGTAAACCAGTGAGCAAGTAGCAACAAGTTAACCTTGATATTCATTATTATATTATATTCTCTCGTATACGATACATGGTGAGGGTATCCTTGGTGAGTTTGTGAACATAATATACATGATTAAGTGTTGAGTTAGTTTCATCTGTTTTTAACTATTCATTTTCATGATTTATTTATTTTTCATGAGATTCTATGGGGAGGATCCTAGTGTGTGTACTGTTATAATCACCCTATATATATATAAATTTTTTTTAGGTTAGTTGGAGTTGGATGGAGTTGAGTCTGGTTACAACTAACTTGTGGTTGTAGGAGTTGTTTGGGATTCATGGTCACTATCGGCTTTAATTTCTTTTGGTACATGTCATTTTCTCTTTCAGTTGTTGTAGTTATTGAATTACATTATATTTTTTGTTATTGCATTTTATTGTATATTGTAGTCTATTTAGGAGTTGGTTGGTTTCTGTCTTATCTATCTCTTCAACATGTGTTTATCTTATATGGTAATATTTCTTATTTGTTTGTTTATTATATCCTTAGTTCTAGTCACCATCCCAGGTCCTACTAAAGGTGGGACTCGGGGTCACTATCTCACTTCTCCCATTTTCAGCCCGGGAGGGGTATGGTTTGAGGGGAGGGGGTCATGATAGAGTGGTTTAAAAGTTCATGTTTAGGGATAGGATGAAGTTTGGAATTATTAATAGGTGAGGTTTGCTGTGTTGGTTGGTAAATGGTGTTAGATATGATTATAAAGCATTGTAAACATGGGAGAATAGCTGATATATGGGTATTTTTTGCCCTTGTGATCTGGTGCAAGGACCATTAAGAGTATAGTGGCTAATAAACAATGTGATGTTGGTTTCAGGGTAGAGACCTAATAAAGGATCAAGATCCATTCTTCTCTGAATGTGTGTTTAAATGGGTAGACCTTGGGATTCCTTAACCTAAACGAATAAAATAAAACATTTAATTATTATTAAATTCTTCCATATTCAAGGATTAGGAGCTATGATTTTTTATTCTTTTATGGGTATGGCTCCAGGTTGATGTCCTCATCAGGTACGCACAGGAGACATCTAGTAGAATGTGCCAACAGATCGCAGTAGAGTATTGGTCGATGATGAAAACACTTGGATGAGGACACATTGAGAGATTCAATGCTAGAGTACATAGAGGTATGAGGAATCCATTTCAGATTCATCCATAAAATACTTGTTAGAGTAGGTTGATAAATCTTTCAGTTCGAACTGTTCTCTAAAGGAGAACATGGTATTGTTGGCTGTGATGGTGCTAGGTGGGGCGGTGAGGTAGTGGTGGTTCTTATTCCACAATGATCTGGAAGAGCAGACAGTCTCATGGGAGGAGATCCAAATATAGTTTAGAGCTGAGTTTCTTTCATCTACAATAATTGTATTCAGACACCGAGGGCTACCTACCCTTTAGCTGGGGATCTCTAGTGTGAGAGATTTTGGAATCTGTTTTAGTAACCTTTTCTGATATTCTTCAAAACTATTAACAAATTGGGATTCCAAGGATAGGAATATCAAGGAGGATTTGCATCCATAGATACAGTGCCAGGTCACCCAGTTTATGTTGAAGAAGTATCTTGAGGTGCTGGAGAGAGTAGAGGATGTTATCTATTACAAGATCTTCATCAGAAGGGAGTCTCTAAGATTCCTCTCGAAATGAATCTATGGTCTAGGGTTCCCAATTGTCAGGACAATAGTGATTCCAATCAGCTAGGGGTAGATCCCAACCCTGAATGTCTAAATTATTTGTGTATGAAAGTTCTCAGACCTATACCAATGGATCAAACACAATTTTTCTTATGAAGTATGAGTAAATTAGTGGTGATAGTTCCCAAACATTTTGAGCAGTAACTTCTGGTTCCTCGGTTCAGGAAGTCCGAGTCGAGGCAGCAGCATAAGGTTTTTCTAGTTTCGGATTACAGGAGAGTAGATAAAGTAGGAAGAGGATGGCCCCAATATTCTGCCCATCATTAGATTGAAGATCATGGTGGTAAATGTGGTCTTCATCATAGTCACAGAGGTCATGGATCGTGTCTTGGTTAGCATCATGCTTTAGCATTTCCGGCACCATGAGAGCCAGACATTGTTCGAGGTACCCTTTAGTTGTATTCAACTTGGGTGAATGCTTTGTTTTATGTCGGAGTGAAAAACTCCTACATATCAACTACCCTAGTCTATGATTTAGTACATTAGGTAGATAGGCTTACAGTGCCCTTGGCATTGACTATGCCAATTAGAGGTCAAGTTGAGTTTTATGAATTATGTAGAAACAATGAGCTAGTGCTGGGGAACCCCACTCTTGAAAAAATTTCCTTTGTTTACATATTCAACAAGATGAAATAATCCATAGCATGGTTTGATTTTATTAAATATAGTCTATGTTGGATTACTTTTAGAAGAAGGTTGTGTTAGTTGATGATGATAGAGATCCAGTAGTGTTTGTTGGTGAGCGAGAGCCTCAGATGGAACAGAGGCATGTTCTGCCCTTGTCATCCTTGATGGATCATCTGATGATGAGTTCATCAAAGGTTCAATAGTTGGTATTTTCTAGGGTCGTAGAATATTACTCTAATGTATTCCCTTAAGAGGTTTTATCATTACCCACATGATGAGAGATAGTGTTCGGAATCAATCTATAGTCAGGCGTGTCTCCTATCTCGACATCTCTGTATAAGATGACGCCTTATGAGTTGTGAGATATAGGTATATATATTGATGGTATGTTTTGGTGTGGTTTTTTAGGCCATGTGTGTCACAATGGGGTGTATCAGTTATGTTTGTAAAGAAGGATGGTGGCAATTTTTTGAAGGTTATCAATTATCTTCCCTGAGGGTGTCATCCTCGTGATCGTACTACTGAATCATAGAAGGTATGCATCGCGGAGGCATCCTGTCAACAAACAAGATGTAATATGGTCACTGAGTATATCTGGATAGCTGACAAAAAAGGGCATGGAAAACACAACCCATTCCAATATGATGTATGTACCTTTTTTTTCCTGCAACCAGTGTTTTCGTGAACCGAGTCGAAAAGTAGGTTATCAGAGTCCTGTTGTATGGATATGTCGGCCGCCACACCAATAGGCCAAGGGCTGGTGACTAGCACCGAATTGGCATTATACTAACATGGGAGGCATTGCCTAAGTATCTGTACACACGCACACATCTCCAAGACCACAAAGCTACAATGTAAAACACTAAGGAACAGAAAGAATGCATACAACTAAACCCCAACCAATAGAGTACGACGAAAGGTAGAGTACTGTAAAAGTAAACCGTGCCAAAATACAAGCCCACCAAAAACCAACAAACAAGAGTCTGAAAACTGAAATGTCCAACCTAAAAACACAAAAGGTATTGGGACTGATGCTCGTAGCTGTAGGAACACCTCAACCTATAGGGAACTAAAAAAGCTCAGTCATGTCCTGGTCTGCCCTGGATTATGTCAAAAGGCTTCTTATATGCACAAGACACTAGACGTGCGGGCAATGCCCGTGCAGGGGTGTGTATAACAATACTTAGTAAGGGACCCCAAAAACCACAAAGAAGTAAAAAAAGTAAAGGTACAGTCAGATATGTACAATATATGTCTACAGAACATATAGAACAAACCAGATATACTAAAACCCTGCCCCATAGTCAATGGAAAAGTCACACAACCGCATACCCCTGATAGGGATTCTGTTCAAAGATTCCGTGATGCACTCATTCCAGGAGAACACACTCCATGAGTCTTATAGATCTGATGACATCCATCCGAGAATTGTTGTTCGTCGGGAACCGCCACGAGAGGTAGCTGCACTCATTATGGGAGACACACTCTTGAGTGGGAAGGTTATGGTAGATAGAATCAATCATTATGGGATACACACTCTTGAGTGGGAAAGATCACGATACACAGATGAGGATCACTACTAGGGCCATGGCGGATATTGCAACTCATCCGGATTCACCAGTTATGTGATATAATAGCTAGGCAGAGGATCATCTCCCAGTAGAGTTGGTCACGTCGATTCCTGAATCTACCTATTGTTAGGAATGGATAGAGGATCTCGCTCCTGGCCTCTCGGAGGGATGCCAATTCTATCAGAGAAAGTCTGGCTGAAGGGATCATACTCTTGTAGAAGGAAATTACTACTGACCTTCAGGGAAACGAGAAGAAGGGGCACTAACCCAAATGAATGATGTCCAAGATATTGTGAACAAGAGGACCATGTTGTTTTTCCAAAATGTATATAGCGTGTAGAATATATACACGTCATGTTGTCTGACCCCAGGTACTGCCCATGTACAAAGGCCCGTGTCTTAGGCTGGTCATGTAAGAAAACATAGTACATAGTGTATAGTATGGTATACAAGCCATGTCTGGTTAATTGGGGTTGACTCCATGCACTCTGGCCATGTGCCCATACACGGTCATCAACCCGTGTACAATAACCCGTGTAACTACCACAAGGGGTGACCAGCGTTACTGGCATCGCCTAGCAATGTGATGGAGTACACGGTCATGTACTCTGTCCCATGTTCGCGTATCCATGAGATACACGCCAAGATCCACGTAGCTGCTTCTGCCCCGCAGCACACATTGTGCCACCTGAAGCCGTGTAGCTCATCCCGTGTCCGTATACTACCCAATGTACACTCCGAGTTTCGAGGGAAGTCCAACACGACGTGTGAACGAGGTCACACGCCATGTTATTCCTCTATGAATCTGAACCCCTCGCTGCCGCTAGTACTACATGGCGTGTTCTTAGGAAGCACACATTGTGTATTCTAGAAATTTCCAAAAACAGTGCCCTTTGCTGGCGCACCTCCCATGGTGCTCCGATCATCGATATGACCATCCGATCACCGAAAAACATCTCGTTTCTTGTCGTCCCAACAACATGAAGCTGCTTCATTCATTTCTAGGCATCTGATCGGCTCCAAAAACATGTTATGATCTTCCCACATGAAGAACGATCGAAGAATGTGTCAGGAAAAAGGGGGACGAAATCCAAATAAAGAAATTGAGGATCGAACCCCCACTGTTGTTCGTCACGGCATTGATCTGCTCCCATTAATACTCTTAAATGGAGAAAGAATCAACAACAACATAAAGCATGGATAAATTCCCCATAATCTTCCCAATGAAAATCCCTCCCGTAAGAACGTATGAATCCCCAAATAACCATGTTCGTGGTTGACCCGCGTTCGTTGTTTAAACTCAAATACAGGGAAAAGAAATTGAAATAACAACCCCTACCTTTCGAAAGGATCGATTGTTGATGAAGGCACCGCACTGCCTTTGTCGTCGAGATACTTCAACGTTGTTGGTGTTGCGATTCATCACTTCGATCTGTCATCATTCATTGATGAGAGTTTTCTCCAACGCACCGCGGATTTGGCAAAGGTTCCTCTCAAATGTCGCAAACGATCAACAATTGCTTAACCCATTAAAAAGGGAAACATGTTGTCATTTAATTACACGGTAGAATTAATGATGCCAAATCACCATTTTGAAGTTATTATGATGCGCCATTAATTTTGGAAATAGTTGTGATGTTTCCACGCTGTAACTGATGTTTCATTAAATGAAATAAAATAAACTTGTTAGTTTATTTTATTTTATTTTACTTAAAACATCCGAAAATTATATTTTTCCCTCGACCCGCGCCTGTCAAGGTTAGCATCATTCTTAGGTAAAGTTGTTGTCCCAGACGTAACGGTGTGCTCAGATTTTTAATCCTGGCATCCATTTGGAAACTGCCACAACCACACACAAGTGTCGACTTACATAACTAAAAAAGAGTTCAAACCACCATTCCGAGCTCACTGGACCTCGGAATGATGTTCCGTCTTTATTACCGGTCTCAAAATAATTCCATATAATATTTAAAAATAATAAACAGAAAATCCTAAACATTACATTCTCTCCACCTTGTGTCTTTACGTCCCCAAAAATCCAAAAAAGGCTACTAAAAATGATGTGGGTACTCGGCATAGAACTGAGCCTCCCACTCCCACATGCTCTCTTGAAGATTCTCGGGCTGCCACCGGACGCACACCAAGGGAATCGATCTCCCATGAAGGATCCTCTCTTCCCAATCCTCGATCTCCACATTGTACTCAGAGAAGGTCACACCATCCTCGATGTGCATCTCGCCCCAGTCGATGACATGCGACAGATCAAGCACGCACCTCCTCAGCTACGACACGTGGAAGACATCATGTACCTGATGCAACTATGGATGTAGAGCTAGATGGTACGCCACCTCGCCAACCCTGCATAGAATCTAGAAAGGTCCAATGAACCTTGGAGATAACTTGCCACCTTAGCCAAATCTTAGTAACCCTAGTCGAGGTGAGACACGAAGAAAGAAGTGGTCTCCCTATTCGAATTATAGAGGTCTCCGACGCTTGACAACAAAAGACTATTGCTGTCTATGGGTAGTATTAATATGCTCTCGGATGATTTGTACCTTCTTTGTGGTAGCTCGCACTAACTCTGGACCCATGAGTGCTGACTCTCCAAGGTCGGTCCAGCAAAGCGGTGACAGGAAGGGTCTCCCGTACAAAGCCTCGAATGGTGCCATACCAATGGTGGAGTGGTAGTTGTTGTTGTACACAAACTCCACTAGTGGTAGGTGGTCCTCCCAAATGCGACCAAACTCCAAGATAGAGGCTCACAACATATCCTCCATAACATGAATGGTCCTCTGCATCTGACAATCTGTCTGGGGAAGAAATGATCTACTCAAGCGTAGCTGAGTCCCAGAAGCCTCCTATTATCCATTTTCCACAACCGGGATGTGAATAGGGCCTATCGATTTGAGACTATAGTCGAGGGGATTCCATGAAGCCGAAATATCTCTTGCACATAGAGGCATCCCATGATCTCTACAAAACTATGCTCCCTAATAGCTAGGATGTGGGCTGACTTCGTGAGTCGGTCAAACACCACCAATATGGAATCGTGCCACTTGGACATCTGTGGTAATCCTATCACGAATTCCATCGATATTCCATCCCACTTCCACTCTGGAACATCCAGGGTGTGAGCTAATCCCACTGGAACCTTGTGCTCAGCCTTCACTTTCTGTCATTTTAGGCATAGAGAAACGAACTCTGCTAGTGCCTTCTTCATGCCTGACCACCAGAACTATCATCGGAGATCCTAGTACATCATTGCTGCTCTAGGATGTGCCGCCAAAGGGGATGTATGAAACTCCCTCAGGACCTCCTCCTGGAATGCCATTGGTACTACATTTCATCCTTTGAAAAGATGTATGTGCTCCCCACCTTGCGAATATCCATCAAGAGCATCTTATATGGTTAACTGAGCATGTAAAGCCACACATACGACATCCCTAATATGTGCCTCTCTAACTCTCTATAAGAGTGTAGGGGTGAAAACCATCGACTTTAGGTAAGTTGTATCCTCTCCATCTACGTAGCATAACTATAACCCAGACAACCACTGTGTTGCCTCACTCAACAGCTATGAGCTTGACCTTCTGCTAAGGGCATCTCCCACCTTGTTCCCCTTTCTAGGAGTATAGATGATCTCAAAATCATAGTCCTGGAGGAAATCTAGCCAATGCCTCTACCTTAGATTTAGATCCTTCTAAGAGAAGATGTACATGTGGATCTTGTTGTAAGAGTAGACAATAAACTGCCCACCCATGAGGTATTTTCTCCACATCTTCAATGCGAAGACTACCGCTGCCAACTCGAGATCATGGGTAACATAGTTCTGCTCTGGTGGCCTAAGCTAGTATGAACCATAAGCAATCATTGCATGCCGCTTCATCATGACACAGCCGAGCCCATTCCCTGATGCATCGCAGAAAATTATGTACTCGACACCCTCCACCGGCAATCTCAAGACTGGGACGCTCGTCACACTATGTGTCAGCTACTCAAAAGCCTGCTGGCACTTTTTTGTCCACACTAAGGGTTTCCCCTTCCTAGGAGAGGATGTTATCGATGCTCATATTCAGGAGAAATCATGAATGAATATCTGGTAATCTCCTGCCAATCCAAGGAAGCTTCACACCTCAATTACGCTCTGAGGTGGCTCCCATGCTAACACAACCTTCACCTTGGCTGGGTCCATAGCCACTCCATCTGCTGAGATGACATGTCCCAGAAAGTGGACCTCCTGAATCCAGAACGGACACTTCGAGAGCTTCCTATAAAGCTGGTGCTCCTGGAGTATGACTAGAACCATTCGCAGGTGTCTCACGTGCTCCTCCTCTGACGCTGAGTACACGAGGATGTCGTCGATGAAGACTGCTACGAATTGGTACAATTATGGCTGGAAGATCCGGTTCATTAGCTTCATAAACATTTCGGAGGCATTATTCATGACAAAAGGCATCACCAAGTACTCATAGTGACCGTAGCGGCATCCGAATGTCGTCTTCGGTATATCCTCGCCCCGCACTCGTAGCGGGTGATAGCCAGATCGAAGGTTAACCATTGAGAACCACTATGCCCCTCTTAGCTAATCGAAGAGGTCATTGATGCTTGGAATTGGATATTTATTCTTCACCGTCACCTGGTTCAGGCACAGGTAATCCACACACAATCTCAGACTCCCATCTGCCTTCTTGGCAAACAAGACTGGGGCCACCCATGGTGAGACATTGGGTCTCACCAAACCCTCGCTTTGCAAATCCTCCAACTGCACCTTCAGCTTGTGAGGCTCTGAGAGAGCCATATGATATTCCTATGTGGAGATAAGTGCCTTCACGGGGTGTAAGTAGATGCAGAAATCGATTTCCCATTGGGGAGTTAGTCCTGGAATATCTTCAGGAAAGACGTCCTCATACTCCGCCACCACTACTGGGAACTGAGAGCTCACAACATCTACTGGTCTGAGGGTAAGGATAGCAAACTCATTAGTGATCGGCTACCCCATCCTATGCATGAGCCCATTTTATGCTGCCTGGGTTTTCTTTTCTCCGACAAAGGAAAACCTTGTTCCATCACTACGGACACACCGCACCATTCACCTAAAACAGTCAATTTGGGCATGGACCGAAGATAACCACTCCATACCGAGAATTATGTCGTAAGACCTTTACACAACCACTAAGAGGTTCCAACCGAAACTCTCACCTCCAAGGGTAAGATCACACTGTTTTAAAAGGTTTGTGATCTTCGAGTCTCCTTCGGCATGTGTCTCCAAGCATAAAGATCAGGTCAACTGTTCTACCAGAATCTTGAGGTTTTGTACAAGACATGTTGATATAAGGGAATGACTGGAACCTATGTCTATGAGTCTGGAAGCTAATGTAGAAAAGACACAGATCGTACCTCTAATAATCCATGGAGCCCCTGGGTCGTATTCTTCACCCGCATGCAGCTATCCCCGTCCCTGTCCCCAGCTTCCTAAGCCTGGTGCGGACCTCCTGGGGGTGGTGGTGGAAGAAAGTCGAAGTGTCTTCCACCACCCGTAGCTCTCCCTAGTCCTCTACCACGTCTGACACCTGGCGGGTCTGCCTAGCTTGTTCTCTACCTCTGCCTCGGTGGTCCATCCACCGCATCCCTGACAGAAGATTGACGGGTCGGGCAATCTCAAGAGAGATGTCCCCTACCGTCGCATACATAGCATCGCTTCTCCCTATGCTGACTGGATCCATCCTGAGAGCCTTGGACTGTTGATCCCATATCCTGGGTCCTACTCCAATGTCTCTCACATCTTGATCCCTGCATCTGAAACCAGGTCCCAGCCGCTGAGGTCTCTGTACCTATCTTTCTACTACTGACTGTCAGCGGCTTTCTCTGATCCTCCAAGAAGCTCTTGACCACCAAATCTCACTCGAGCACTCCAGCATAAGTCGATATGAATAGAGGAATGACACTATCTCAGATGTCTCTTCATAAACGCAGCTTGAAGGTCAGAGCTCAGATGTACTAATCCCTGACCATATCCATTGAGTACCTGGAGAGGTTGGTAAACCTCGATGAATAGTCAGACACAATCATACTTTCCTGCTGGTGGTGAAGAAGCTCCTGGATGCATTCATCTCTCAGTGTAACTTGAGATAACTCATCACTAAAGTGTCTCTAAAACTCCATCCATGAATGGGTCTCCTCGTCATGAGTCTGTGTGGTCAGACTCCACCATCGCCCAGCCGAACCCTTTAAAAAGCCTCGCTCATAGGATCTCCATCTGGTCTGCTGGTGTCCTCACTAGACGGAAAACTCTGGTCACTGCCTCAAGCCAGTCCTCAACTGCATGACGGTTAGGCTCGCCTTGTAACCTAAGGGGTCTCTTTCTCTAGAACTCATGGAGCGTGCTAAGCCTATTCACATCATCATTCGGCACTATAGGTACCACTGGCTACTCCACTAGTGGTGGGATAGCCGGTGCACCACCCGATGGTAATGCCTGGGGAACTGGTCCTTGTATCGAAGCCTCGTCACTAAGGGGGTCATCCTCATGATCGTGCTACTGAATCCTAGAGGGTATGCATCGCAGAGGCATCCTATAAGCAAACAAGATGTGCTATGGTCAATGAGTACATCTGGATACCTGACATAGACGGGCATGGAAAACACAACTCATTCCTATAAGATGCATGTATCTTTTATTTCCCCACAACCAGTGTTTTCATGAACCGATCCAGGAAGCAGGTTATCAGAGTCCTGGTGTATGGACACGTCGGACACCACACCGACACTGGGGTCCCTGGACTAAAAGCTGAACCTAAAACACTTAACACTGTATCACCAAACCAAACTCACAGACTCTAGGTCCTAAGGTAGAACCGACCACCTATGATACCACTCTGTCACGACCCGTTCCAGTGGGGCATGTGCTGTGACTCCCCAAGCCCTCCTCCAATAGGCCAGGGGCTGGTGACTAGAGCCGAATAGGTACAATACTAACATGGGAGGCATTTCATAAGTACCTGTACACACACACACATCTCCAATCCCACAAATGCTGCAATGTAAAACACTACGGAAAAAATGCATGCATACAACTAAACCCCAACCAACAGCGTATGATGAAAGGTAGAGTAATGTGAAAGTAAACTGGGCCAAAATACATGCCCGCCAAAAACCAACAAACAAGAGTCTGAAAACTGAAAATTCCAACCTATAAACACAAAAGGTACTGGGACTGTTGCTCGTAGTCATAGAAACACCTCGGCCTGTAGGGAAATCACAAAGCTCGGTCATGTCCTGGTCCACCCTAGACTCTGTCAAAAGGCTGCTCGTCTTCACAAGACACCAGACGTCCGGGAAAAGCCTGTGCAGGGGTGAGTATAACAATACTCAGTAGAGGAACCCAAAAACCACAATGAAGTAAAAAAGTAAAGGTACAATCAGCTATGAACAGTATATGTCTACAGAACATATATAAAAAACTAGATATACTCAAACCCGATCCCGTAGTCAAGGGACAAGTAACACAACTGCATTCCCCCGTTAGGGATTCTGTTCAAAGATTCTATGATGCAATCGTTCTGGGAGAACACACTCCACGAGTCTTATAGATCTGATGATGTCCATTCAAGATGTGTTGTTCATCGGGAACCGCCACGAGAGGTAGCTACACTCATTAAGGGAGACACACTCCTGAGTGGGAAGGTTACGGTAGATAGAAGCAATCATTATGGGAGACACACTACTGAGTGGGAAAGAACATTATACACAGATGAGGATCACTACTAGGGCCATGACAGATACCGCGACTCATCCATATTCACCAGTTAGGTGATACACCCGTTAGGTAGAGGATCAATGCCTATTAGAGTTGGTCACATTGATGCCTGACTCTACCTGGTGTCTGGAATGGATAGAGGATCTCGATCCGGAGCACTCAATGGGATGCTGAATCTATCACAGAAAGTCCGGCTGAAGGGATCATACTCATGTAGAAGGAAATAATGCCTGACCTTCAGGGAAATGAGAAGAAGGGGAACTAAATCAAACGAAAGATGTCCAGGATACGGTGAACATGTGGACCATGCTATTTTTCCAAAAAGTACACAGTGTTTAAAAAATATACACGACATGTTGTCTGACCCCGAGTATTGCCCGTGTACAATGGCTCGTGTCTTAGGCTTGTCATGTAAGAAAACTGAGTACACGACATGTAGTATGGTATACACTCCATGTCTGGGTATCTGGGGTTGACTCCATGCACTCTGGCCATGTGCTCGTACATGATCATCAACCCATGTACAACAACCCGTGTAACTGCCACACGGGGTGACCCATGATACTGGCCTCACCTGGCCGTGTGATGGAGTACATGATCATGTACTCCATCTCGTGTCCGTGTATCCGTGAGATACACACCTAGCCCTGTCTAACTGCTTCTACCGCGCTACACACGTTGTGCCACCTGAATCCATTTAGCTCATCCTGTGTCTGTGTACAACCCAAAGTACACGCCGAGTTTCGAGGGAAGTCCAACATGCCGTGTGACCAGGGTCACATGCCGTGTCATTCCACTCTAACCCCGAAACCCAAGCCACAAACACCAATACCACATGGCATGTTCATCAGAAGTACACGCCATGTATTCTAGAAATTTCCAGAAATGGCTCCCTTCACCAGCACGCCTCCCATGGTGGTTTGATCATCGATCCGGCCGTCTGAACGCTGCAAAACATCCAGGTTATGGTCCCCCCCGGCACCGCAAATCCACTTCCATCATTTTTGGGCCTCCAATTGGCTCCGAAAGCATGTTATGATCTTCCCACATGAAGAACGCTCGAAGAACTCGTGAGGAAAAAGGGGGACGAAATTCAAATAAAAAAATTGAAGAAAAAACCCCCACAATCATTCGTCACGTCATTGATCTGCTCCAGTTAATTGGATTAAACGGAGAATGAATCAATAACAATATAAATCATTGATCAATTCCCCATAATCTTCCCAAATAAAATCCCCCCCGTATGAACGTACGAATCCGTGGATCAAATTTTTTGTGGTTGATCTGCGTTCATCGTTTAAACTCAAATATGAGGAAATGAAATTGAATTAACAACCCATACCTTTTTAAAGGATTGATTGTTGATGAAGGCGCCACGGTGCCGTTTTCGTCGAGATCCTTCAACGTTGTTGGCGCAGTGATTTTTGACTTCAATCCGTCATCGTTCGTTGCTGAGAGTTTTCTCCAACGCGCAGTGGATTCCACAGAGGTTCCTCTCAAACATCGTCAATGATCAACAATTTCATAACCCATTAAAAAGGGAAACATGTTGTCATTTAATTAGGTGGAAACATTAATGATGTCCAATCACCATTTTGACGTTATTATGACATGCCATTAATTTTTGAAACAGCTGCGTTGTTACCGTGCTGCAACGGATGTTTCCATAAATTAAATAAAATAAACTTGTTATTTTATTTGATATTATTTTACTTAAAACATCCGAAAATTAACTTTTTCTCTCGACCCGCGCCGATTGAGGTTAGCCTCATTCTTAGGTAAATTCGTTGTCCCAGATGCAATAGTGTGCTACAATTTTTAATCTGGGCATCTATTTGGAAACTGCCACAACCGCGCACAAGTGCCGACATACTTAACTAAAAAATGTTCAAACCCCCATTCCAGGCTCACTGTACCTCGGAATGATGCGTTGTCTTCACGCCCGGTCTCGAAATAATTCCATATAATATTTAAAAATAATAAATGGAAAATCTGAGACATTACATTATTATTTACTCCATATACACGTAGGGGCATGCAGAGAATATTTTTGTTGTCTTCAGAGTTCTTTTCCATGAGATGCTATTTGGGATGTCTCTGAATTGTGATTTTTTGGATAGAGAAGTCCGTCTCTTGGGTCATGTTGTATCCCAATAGAGATTATCTTTGGATCCATCAATGAAAAATGTAATTGTGTCTTGCTTATCCACCATGATAGGTCTGATGATTCCCTGGTCTTGCTCGCTATTATTGGAGGTTCGTTGACGATTTCTCTCAGGTTGTGACTCCTATGGAATCAATAACTATAAAGGATCATGAATTCATGGTGACTGATCTATTTCAAATATATTTAGAGTATTTAATGATGAATTCGGTCAGTTCATTGATTTTTTGTCTATTTATAGAAGGAGTACAATTTGATGTTTTTTTGTGATTTTTTATGTCTTATATTGGGTTGTCATCTAATGTAGAATAAATTATAAGATTATTAGTGGTATCATCAGTTATGTCCCCAAGAATGTATATATGCCATCCATGATCTTGAATTGGTGGTTTTGTTTTTTTCCTTGATGTTTTGGAGACATTACCTCGTCGATGATCACTTTTTGGTATTCACTGATCATAATATCTTTAGGTATGTTATTTCTCCCAATGTGACTTGAACATGCATCCGCATCAATTGATGGAGTTCGTAATGGATTATAACATTATAGATTTTTTATACACCTGGAAAGGGGAATGTTATTGCCAATGCACTGTCGAAGAAGTCACCAAGTAATGTAGCCGTGAATCTAGTGACACCTAGAGAGTTGTAGAAGAACAGTCATCATTGCATCTATATATGGGATAATTCCGGGGAAGAGGTTTTCTTTTCTAGATGATGGTACAATCATCTTTGGTGCCTCATGTGGAGGAATCCCATTTGTGGGATCTTAAGGAGGAGGTCTGGAGATACTGTGTTTTTTTAGTTTGTCCACTAATGGTTGGTCTGAGGATGAAAATTCCATGTGTTGTTCTAGGTATTGTCATTCGATCCCTTTGTTATGCATGATGTGGTTTATAGAGTGTTTCATAACCCACACATAGTGGTATGTCATGGTGTGAAAAATGTGCACCATTATTTGAGAGGTTAGTTTTGGTGGCTTGGGATCATGTGAACCATTTCAGAGTCTGTGTCACTATGTTTGGTCTTCCATAAGGTGTTGGTTTAGCACCATGTTACTGGTGCTTTGATCCATCCTTTAGATGTTTCTAAGTGGAAGTGGGGGGACATCTTGATGGAATTTGTTATTGTATTACCTTGAGATTAGGTATTCTATGATTCTATATGGGTGGTAGTGGATTTTTTTGTCAAAATTGAATAACATTATAGTAATCAAGGAGACTATCTTAGTGTAGTTTTTATCAAGGTAGTATCTGGATGAGGTGGAAAGACTCCATAGGGTATCAAGGAAAATCATTTTCTGTCTTGATCCTAATTTTACATTCAGAGTATGGAGAGGTGACTAGTATATTTTTGGTTCTCATCTATGAATTATCACTTCTTTTAATCAATAGATGAATGGTCATACAGAGCAGACTATCTAGACTGTTGAAGAATTTTGGGGCTCTTGTGTTTAGTATTTTGAAGGTTCCTTGATGAGGCACTTACCCTTAATGGATTTATCTTACAACAATAGTTTTCATTCCACCATCGGTATGAAACTGTTCAAGTAATTGTATTTCTGACCTTGTGGTTCTCCATTATGTTGGACTAGGGTCTTAGATTCAGGGATTCTCGAGATGGAAATGGTAAGAAAAGTCTACATAGATAGTTTATGTGATTCATGAGAGGATAAAAGTATCACACGATCATTATACATCCTATTTTGATAAAAAGATAAGACCTATGGAGTTCTACATTGTGGATCATGTGTTCCGGAAGGTAGTTACCCATCATGCATAGCAATGGTTTGGTCAATAGAGAAAGGTTTATCCCCAGTTTGATTGGCCTTTTGAGGTGCTGCCTCGTGTTTTACTTCTAGAGTATCTGATAGTGCTTCCTTTACAGATTTGCGGGATACACAATCTTTTTTCATGTGTCAAAGATCCATAGTTATCTTCCTGATGGATCTTATTCCATCAATTAAGGCTATATCGATGTTGACGATGATGCGACCATCAAGGAGTGGCTTGTAGAGATACATGATTGCCAGGAAAATGTGTTGTGTGGTCATTTCATCCCATTGGTTCATGTCTTGTGGAATTATAGTGGCGCAAAGGTGAGTAATTGTGAATTTGAGTAACATATACGAGCACAATATCCTAAGATATTTGATGGTTAGATATTCTCTTATAACATTGTTCATTTTATGGTTATAAAACATTTTTATTGTGATATGTATTTCAATTGTTTCTTGTTGTAACTTTCTTTATTTAGAGAGGTACCTCCCACAGTAGAGGGTATTGGAGCTGACTGTGGTTATTGTTTGGTTTTGTTTCTATTCATTTAGTGATGTGGAGAGATCCTGTGGTGACTAGAGCATTGAGAGCTATCTCACAAGGTGGATTTTTAGATAACCCCTTTCAGTTTCCTCTCTGGTTTGGTTTGGGATTCTAAAGGATGAGATTGTTTTTATAGGTATCTAATATATGGACAAATATTCTCACGGATCAACCATTGATGTGTTCCTAAGGCTGTGAAGCTCGGAGGAGTCTCAGAGGATGTCTAGAGGGACTTGAGTGTTCAGAACTATATGTAGGTAAATTTTAGGGCGTGAAAGTGGGTTTCACACTGTTTAGAATAATTTCACACATTGAAAGTGTGATTTAATTCGTGTAATATTTAGAGATATTTAAAATAAAATAAATGCGAAAGGTAATTGGGTTTTCAACTAAAAAGGACCTCGAGGAATTACATTATGTGAATGGGGATTACAGGTTGTGTAATCCCCATATGCTGTAATTTTTTTAAAAATTCTAGACGCTTGGGTTTTCAACCCCTATAGATGCTGCATCCCTCCATCTCATCCTCGGAGATCCAATAGTCGCCTCTTTGTCATTTTGGAGATCCCTTCAATTGGAATCGATCTTAGGTTCCCAACTTCGATCGGTGGTGACCCATTATGATCCAAGGTGTTTTTTCCTATATTTTCTAGTGGTTTCTCTTAGTTTTGATCTTGTTTAATCATGTTTATTCATTCCATGCTATGGATGTTTCTTACCCATGGCTATAATGGGGTTTCTATCAGTTGTTGCCGGTGAGGGGGTGTTTCAATGTCCTCGGACAGATGCATTTCTTGCGGGAGTGGTGGTTATAGATCTATTTTGTGGTCAGTTCACATGTGAAGAATATCGAAGACCTTTTGAGGTAGTGTATTCTTGTCTTCTATATTTATTTACATGCAATCATATAGTAATCATTATTTATCCCCTCAGATCGCAATTAAATTAACTTATTTAAATATTTTACCAGATTAAATATTTAGTATAGATCGCATAACGATGTTGTTTCTTTGTACCATGATAATAGTTTTCCTCTTTAATTTCAAGATAATGTCATATCTATGACTTGGTTGGTTTATCAAGAGGGTATTGATTGAAATTTGCAATGAGTATAAAGACAGAATTAACTAATAATTAATTGGCTAAAATATAAAGTGTAGTGTTTAATGAATCTGGTTGTTATTGTAATTTTATATTAATATAATTAATCCAGGTGTTCACATTTAATTAAATTTCTTAATGAGGATGGAGCATGATTATGCTTGTTGATAAAATAACCAAAGGCATGTTAAATTAATTTTTTAATTATTTTTGTGATATCATGTGATAACTTATTTCGTAGGTTGCTTGTAGTTGGAAACAATGAATAGTGAATTGGTTAATTTTATATGAATTAAGTACTAGTTTTGTGATAAAGAAAATGTGTTTTTAGGGCCCGAATATCCCAATTTCTTTTAAAGTCCATGTTACTTATGCTTTTGTGTCATAATAGCTCATTGTGTGTGAAGTGGAATGACTTGATTTATGATTAAAAGCTTGGTTTCTATGTTTGTTTCCTACTGATTTTGATTTGACATGAGCCTATGATGGATGATCTTGGAGGGTTGTTTTGGAATGTGGGTGGGGGGGGGGGGACCCGGATGTGATGTGAGCCTAGGATGGTTGATCATGGAGAACTATTATGGTATGATGGTAATGGAGGCTCGATTTTTTGGAAATTGTTGATTCTTGGAGTGGCGAGATTTATTGGTATATTTCTGTGAGTGTCAATGAGGACACCATAGGTGAAAAAATGAGTTAAATAATGTCTTACCTATTGTTTTGAAAGATGTATGGTTATTTAATTTGTAGTTTGGTAGGTGACTAGGATATTGTTTATCAATTGTTTTCCCACTTACTGAGGCATATGAATGTTTTTGGTTACTCTATTTCCATGGGAGGAAAATTCAAACATGGTATACCAAATTCTTTCCATTTTTATCTTCTCATCGTTGGGAAAGTTTAATATCCTTCTATAGGTGGAAAAAACATTATGGGTAGTTCATCTACTCACAGTGTTGATCCCCTTGTGTTTGGTGACGATAAAATGATTTCCCTGATCACCTAGTGATATGGAATGTAATGTTGTTAAATGGACAAATAAATGTTTAACCCATGGGGTTGTACCATTCTAGGATAAAATGATGATATTGAAATTATGAGATGTTTTGGACTCAGTTTTCTTATGCCTGGAGGGAATTGATCATTGTGGAAATGGTAATGTGATGTAATTTTTAAATGATAATGGTTAATAAATGTTTAATAATTAATTAATGTAATGTGAAACTAATAAAAATGAATAAAGTAATTTAATATAGATATTTAAATCGTTGTATTCTGATATGATATCTAGTCTTTCCATTGTTAGTAGGGAGTTTATGAGACATTATCTTCATTTGTTTCTGAGATAGGGATATTCCCTTAGTGTGTTTGGGAGCTATATTATATCCTATACTTGTTATATTTCTATATGATACATCACCCTATAATTTAGGAAATCTGAATCCCCAAGGATTATAATCCCAAGAGGGTATTTTCCAGAACATCCTGGTGGAAGGATGGATGGCTGACTAACCCCTTTGGACCTACGCCATTCTCTTGGTATCTACTTGTAGTGGTATGCATAGGGGGTAGTTTTCAACATATATGTTTGCAAAGGGATGTGGTAACAACCCCATATTTTTATTGACCTTTTTAATATAAATTATGTTTTACTTTATGTCTTGAAATACAAAACATTAAATAGTACTTTTAAATGGAATGTTTTTATTGTACATTACTTGGAACATGAACTAGGAATATGTTACATGGATCATCCACTAGGAGTACATTGCACGCAACACTGATGTTTCTATGAAACATCGTATTATTATTATAATTATTTAAATGATATAATTATAACATATCTATTAAACATGGTAATATGAATAGTAATATAAACATTTCAAATATTTTTTATTATTTTTATATATAAATATAACATTTTGATAATGAAATATATGATTTTTGGTAAAGTGATTTTTTTTTAAAAAATATCGTTTTCTCGAATAAACTGTTTTTAATAGTAAAATTATTTATATAAAACATTATAAATTGAATTTTATAAAATAAACATCATTTTTTTAATTTATAAATTTTAAATTATCTTAGGGTGATATTTTGGGATTTTTCTGAGAAACATCATTTCTATGAATACTAAAAAATAATGCACTTAATTTAAAAACTGCCTTTTCGTTTAAATAATGATTAATGTTTAGTTATATTTTAAAAAAAATTATGTTCACATTAGATAAATTATACTTATATTAACACATTTTAGGTAATTAGAATCAAATTCACTTTGAAATTTAATATAAAAACATAATGAAAATTTTAACATATTTCTACATTAAAAACATATAATTTCATTCCGTCTACACGATTAGAATTAAGATTAAATTTTCTACTTTGGTGAATTAAATTTCAAAAAATCTAGATAATAAATTTTAGTTAGTATAATATTTATATTCTAATAATATCATGTTTATTTTTTTAACCAAAATTATTTCTAAAAGTGATTAAAATTAATCACACCAATTAAGGAAAAATTAAACTTAATAAAAGACCAATAATTAATCTTAGGGGCTGAATAGACCTATAATCATTTACAAAACCCATTTTATGTCCATTTTTATTGAAATAAACCTTCCATTATTGGTTTATTTTGGGTTTTTATGACTTTTTTTAGGTAATAAAACTTTTACACCTAACGTTTTTTCAAAAATTCAATCTGATACATTTTCATTCCTTATAAAAGGACACCACCTCTACCACTTCCTCACACCGCTAAAACCTAATAATATAATAAAATCCTTAGCCAAACCACTTCTAGTAATCCTACCTTCCTCCTAAATGTGTTTTCATGGGGATAATCATATCGACGGAATCCTTTTGGCACAAACCAAGAGTTTCTGGATTGAGAGGTAACATCTTCTCTCAAGTCCTTTATTTTATTTTCCTTATCCACCCCTTCACATGAATTTTTCCATGATTTTATAAGTAAACAGTATAATCAATACACTATTACATTTTTATGCTATTTTTTCAACCTACAATTACACACACCTCCATCTAATAGATAATGAACATATCAATTATGTGTATTTCATACCACGACCTCACAAAACGATGGTTGTTCAATTTTCCTTAGCACCTCTCGTAGGGGAAATTTTGATGGAAACTCTATTTATAGATGTTAAATATTATATTTATTATTTATTTAATCTTATTTATTCCTTTTACAAAACATATATTTTTACTTTCTATTTTGTATTGATTGGGTAATTTCATTTGAGAAAGTGTGGACTACTGCCCCCTCAATGCGATATGATTCATTCATATGCTATATGGAATGTATTAAGGATGTGTTTAGTTATTTTATATAATATATATTATATCATAAATATACTATAATATATATATATATAAATATATGTCAATTTCTTTCATTCTTTCAATGCGACAATATAAACAGAAACAACGTTCATGCGTACGTGCGACATTCCATCTCTAGGAATGGGGAAATATATTTTATACATATATATTAAATATATTATTATAATAAACATATATTGGATATTAATTTTATTTATATTATGTTTTAAATTATATAAACATGATATAATTATAGGGACCAACGATATAACGAATGAAGCCACATGAAAAGAAAAAAGCTAATATTATCTAAACTGAAACCATACCATAGGATAGTTAACAAGAAGGTAATATATAGTCATAAAAAACCATATGTGGTATTAGATATAAAAAAATGATTATATAAAATATTTATAAAATATTTATATTTATTATACATGTGGTTTGAACATGTATGGTGAGAGTTATGCCCAAGGATAAGGGGATTTCATCTCACTTTTTATTTCTTTGAGATACGTGTCATGTTCACCACTCGTTCCATTTTTGTGGTATATTTACTACCCATGCTTGTATTATATTTATATTATACTCAAATTTATTGGTATTAAAATAGAATTTCTATGATCTTTCTTTCATGGGTATTAAGTTTCAAAAGGTACCAAATCAATAAAATATATTCGTCTCAATATTCATTATTTGAGACTCATGTTCTGTTATAAACCAAAAAAATCTTCCAAGGTGTATATAATTCATTTTACATGTTATATAATATATTTACTTTATTTCATGATATTTTAAGATTTATTTAATTTTCTTTTTCTTTCATAAATAATATGAACCCAGGATACCACGTTATAAATGATTATTGAAACAATCTCATCAATTTTCATAATTGTTTATATTTATAATTAATTTAAGGAAAGGATATGATCCATCTCTCATGAATAATCATGAGTTTCCTTAAACTATATTTCATAATGATATATAAATTTATTATTAACATTTTTCAAATTTTTTTTACTTAATATTAATTTTTAATTAAAATTGTATTGTCTATCCCTGTGGTCCAAAATATATTGTATTAAAAACCCATGTTTTCATAAATGTCACGACCTGTCTTAGTGGGTCCTGCTCCATGATTCCCCAAGTTTGCCTTCAATAGGCCAGGGGCTAGTAAATAGCACCGAGTAGGCATATTAGTAATCATGGGAGGCATTTCCTATGTACCTATACACACGCACACATCTCTATGCCCACAAATGCTGAAATGTAAAAACACTAAGGAAAAAAATGCCTGTCTACAACTAAATCCAAACAACAGAGTACAACAGAAGGTAAAGTACTAAAAGTAAACTAGACCAGAATACAAGCCCACCAAAACAAAAGTCTGAAAACTAAAAAGTCCAACCTGTATACAAAAATGGTACTGGGACTACCGCTCGTAGTTGTAGGAACTCCTCAGGCTGTAATGAACTTAGAATGCACGGTCCTGTACTGGTCCTCCCTGCCCTCTTTCAAAAAGGATGCTCATCTGCACAAGACATGATACGTGCGGTCGAAGCCCGTGTAGGGTTAGTATAACAATAATCAGTAGAGTACCACAAAAACCACAAAGAAGTATACAAACTAAAGCTATAGTCAGCTATACACAATATTTGTCTATAGAAAATACAGCACAATCTAGATATACTCCAAACCCAGACCCATAGTCCAGAGAAAAGTCACACGATCACATACCCCCATCTAGGGGTTCAGTTTAAAGATTCCAAAAAGCACTCATTCAAGGAGAACTAAATCCACGAGTCTTATGGCACAAATGATGTTCATCTGATAAGTACTATTCATAGGGAATCGCACGTGAGGTAGCTATACTCATTACAGAAGACACACTCTTGAGTGAGAAGGTAACAGTAGATAGATGCAATCATTATGGTAGACACAATACTGAGTGGGAAAGATCATGACACAAAGATGAGGATCCCTTCCTGGGCCATGGCAGATACCATGACTCATTTGGAATTAACCTGATAGGTAGAGGATCGATGCCCAATGGAGTTGGTCATATAGATTCTAGACTCTACCTAGGGTCAAGAATGGATGAATGATCTTAATTCGGGCCTCTCGGTTGAATGCCTGACACTATCCCAGAATGTCCTACTGAAAGGATCATACTTCTATAGAAATAAACAATGCCTGACCTTCAGGGGAATGAGAAGAAGTGGCACTAACCCAAAATAAAGTTGTCTACGATGTGGTGAACAAGAGGACCATGCCGTTTTCCAAAATGTACATGGCGTGTAGAAAAGTTACACGTCGTGTAGTCTAACCCTGGGTACTTCCCGTTTACAACAGCCTGTGTCGTAAGGCTGGTTGTGTAGAAAAACTGAGTACACAGCATGTAGTATGGTGTATACACCATGTCCAAGTGACTCGGGTTGGCTGCATGTACGCTAGCCATGTTCCCGCACACAGTCATCAACCCATGTAGTCCAACGCGTGTAATCGGTACAAGGGGTGGCCTGCATTACTGGCCTCACCTAGCCATGTGATGGAGTACATGGTCGTGTACTCCATCCCCTGTATGTGTACCCCCTGGATACACACTGAGTTCTATGTAGCAGCCTCTTCCATTCTGTACACGCTGTGTCACCTGAAGCCTTGCAGTACAACCCATGTCCGTGTACTTCCCAAAGTACACACCTAGCTTCAAGGAAGGTCCACACACCATGTGACCAGGGTCAAACACCGTGTGACTAACCTCTGGCCCCTGAAACCCTATCTTCCGCCAACACTACACGGTGTGTTCTTCGGAAGTACACACCATGTATTCTGAAAATTTCCCGAAATGACGCTCTTCACCGACGTGCCTTCTATGCTTCGCTGATCGTCAATATAGTTGTCCGATCACCACAAAACATTTGGGTATTGGTCACCCTAATTCCACGATGATTTTTTGGTGTTTCTGAAGCTCTGATCATCCCAGAAAACAAGATTTGATCTTCCCACGTGAAGAACGCTCGAAGAACGACCCTTCCTGATTTGGTCCGATTCATCATCTGTCATCGTTGTCGCACCTCTGAAAGGTTGTTTTGGTGTTGATTCATAAATTTGGGACTATTGTGTAACAAAACAGATGTTCAATGATCCATTGTTCATCTCCCCATGAATAATGTGAAGAACGACTGAAAGAAAAATGGAAGAAATCCAATAAAACAAATTTTAGGAACAAACCTCCACCGTCATTTGTCACGGCTTTGATCTACTCCCTTTAATAGGCATAAATGGAGAAGAAACCAACAACAATACTTAACGTGGATTAATTCCCCATAATCATCTCAAATAAAGCCCTCCCACAAGAATGTATGAATCCACGAATCAACTTTATTGTGGTTGATTTGCGTTCGTCGTTCAAATTGAATACGGGGAAAAGAAAAATTAAATAACAAAGCCCTACCTTTAAGAACGGGAAGATCATTGACAAAGAGGCCATTCTATCATCATCGTTGAGATCCTGTAACATTTTTGGTGCATCAATTCACAAATTTGATCCTTTTTCATTCATCACTGAGAGTTTTCTCCAGAGTTTTCCTCACACATTCGACAATGATCAACATTCGATTATCCCAATAAAAAGGGAAACCTATTTTGGAATTCAAAAACACATTTTTGTATTAATGGGTCCCACATTCCATTCTTGAGTCATTATGATATTCCATTTATTAAGGAAACATTTGCCCCGTTGCTGTGCTGCAACAGATGTTTCCATAAAAGAAATAAAATAAACCTGAGAATTTATTTTATTTTATTTTAATAAAAATGTATGAAAATTAAATTTTTTCCCTCAACCCGCACTGGTAGAGGTTAGGCTCGTTCATATGTAAATTCATTGCCCGAGATGCAATAGTTCCCACATATTTTTAATCCATGCATCTGATTGGAAACAACCAAAACCGCACACAAGTACTAACACACTTTACATAAAAAAGTTCAAACCACCATTTCGGGCTCACTGGGCCTTGGAATGATGTGATGTCTTCGCACCCAGTCTCGAAATAATTCCATATAATATTTAAATAAAATACACTATAAATCTGAGACCTTATATTCTCCCCAACTTGGGGTTTTATGTCCCCGAAAATCCAAAACAAGACTAGATAAAAAGATGTGGGTATTGGGCACGGATATGAGCCTCCCGCTTCTATTTGATCTCTTAAAAATATTTATCCTCCCAACGAACATGCACCAATGGAATATTTTTCCCCTGGAGGATCCTCTCCTATAGATCCTCCATCTCCAATGGGAAATCAGCAAAGGTAACTCCATCCTCAATGTCTAGCTCGATTTAGTCGATGACGTGTGATGGGTCATGCACGTAACTCCTCAGCTGCGACACGTGGAAGACACCATGCACCCAATTCAACTATGGTGGTAGATCAATTGGTATTCCACTTCGTAATCTCCACACAGTATCTGGAATGGTCTGATGAACCTCATAGATAGCTTTCCACCTAGGGAAAATCTCTGTAACCCTCGTTGAAGTGAGACCCAAAGAAAGATGTAGTCTCCCTCTTCGGACTCTAGAGGTCTCCTCCATCTGTCAACATAAGACTTCTGCCAGCTCTGTCCAGTTTTCATCTACTCCCGGATGACCTACAACTTCTCGGTGGTAGCTCGCACCAACTCTAGACCCATGCATTATGATTCTCTAGGTTCGGTCTAGCAAAGTGGAAATCAGTAGGGTCTCGCATACATGTCCTCGAACAGTGCCATACCAATGGTGGAGTGATAACTATTGTTTTACGCAAACTCCACTTGAAGTAGGTGGTCCTCCCAACTACGAACAAAGTCCATGACACAGGCTCACAACATATCCTCCAGAACCGGAATGGTCCTCTCCGTCTGACCATCTGTCTGGTGATGAAATGTTGTGCTCAAGCGTAGTTGAGTCCCAAAAGCCTCATGCCATCCCTTCCATAGCCGAGATTTGAAACTTGCGTCTCAGTCTGAGACTATTTATAAGGGGAATCTATGAAGGCAAACTATATCCTGCACATAGAGGCGTCCTAATCTCTCTACGGAACTCTTCTCCCTGATAGTTAGGACGTGGGCCGACTTGGTGATTCAGTCAACAATCACCCAGATGAAATCATTCCCCTTGGACGTCTGTGGTAACCCTGTCACAATGTCCATTGATATTCCATCCCACATCCACTCTAGACCATCCTAGAGGTGAGCCAATCCCGTTGGAACTTGGTGCTCGGCCTTCACCTACTGGCATGTAAGGAATCGAGAAATGAAATCCACAACTGCCTTCTTCATGCCTGACCACAAGAACTATCATCGAAGATCTTGATACATCATTTCACCTCCATGTTGTACCGCCAATGGGGATGTATGAAACTCACATAGTACTTCCTCCTGCAACACCATCAGAAAAATAGTGTGTCCCTAGAAATGAAGTATGTGCTCCCCACCTTGTGAATATCCATGAGGAGCATGTTCTGTAGATAACTGAGCACGTAAATCCATGCAGTCGACATATCATAGTTGTACCTCCCTATCCTGATGTAAGAGTGGATGGGCGACAACCATCGACTATAGGTAGGCTGTATCCTCTCCGTCAATGAGGGATAACTACAGCATGGCTAACTATAGGGTCTCCTCACTCAACAACTGTGAGCTCGAACTTCATCTAAGAGAATCTCCCACCCTGTTCCCCTTCCCAGGAGTATAGAAGATATCCAAATCATAATCCTGGGGGAACTCTAGCCAACTCCTCTACCTCAGATTCAGATCCTTTTGTGAGAAGATGTACTTGAGGATCCTGTGGTCAGAGTAGACTATAAATCGCTTGCCCATAAGGTAGTGTCACCACATATTCAACGCGAAGACTACCACAACCAACTCGAGATCATGGGTCTCATAGTTCAGCTCATGTGGCCTGAGCTAGCATGAACCATAAGAAATCATTGCCTACCTCTGCATCAGGACACCGCCAAGCTCGGTCCCTAATGAGTCCCAAAAAAATACAAACTCAACACCCTCCTCGGGAAATCTCAAGGCCGGGGTGCTCATTAATCTCTATATCAATTGCTTGAAAGCCTACTGGCACTTATTCTTGCATACGAAGTGTTTCCCCATCTTGGTCAAGTTTCTCATCGTTGATGATATCCTATAGAAGTCAGGAATGAATCTTCGGTAATATCCTGCAAATACAAGGAATATCCTCACCTCTGTCACCCTCCGAGGTGGCTCCAATGCTAACATAGCCTCCACCATGGCTGGGTCTATAGCTACTCAATCTGCTGAGATGACATGTCCTAGAATGTGGACCTATTGAATCCAGAAATTCTACTTTGAGAGCTTCCCATAAAGTTGATGCTCCCGAAGTAGGTCTAGAACCATCCGGAGGTGCCTCGCATGGACCTATTATGACGCTGAGTACACAGTGACGTTATCAATGAAGACCACAACAAAATGGTCAATGTATGGCTGGAAAATCTAGTTCATTAGTACCATGAACACTGTAGGGGCATTCGTCGCGCTGAAAGGCATCACGAAGTACTCATAGAGACCGTTGCGGCATCTAAAAACCACCTTCTGTATATCCTAATCCCGTACTCATAACTAGTGATAGCCTGATTGAAGGTCAACCTTAGAGAACCATTGTTACCCTCTTTGCGGATCAAAGAGGTCATCAATCCTTTGCAGTGGATACTTGTTCTTCACTGTCACCTGGTTTAGGCCTCGATAAACCATGCACAACCTCAGACACTCGTCTGCCTTCTTGGAAAATAAGACTTGGTCCTCCCAGGGTGAGACGCTGGGTCTCACGAAACCCTTCCTCTAAAAATCCTCCAAATTTACCCTCATCTCACAAAGCTCTGTCAAATCCATCTGATATTCTGATTAGGAAATCGGTGTCGTCTCAGGGTGTAAGTTGATATAGAAGTCGATTTATTGGCGAAGAGGTAATCCTGGTACATCATTGGGAAAGATGTCCTCGTACTCCACCACTACTGCAAGGAACTGGGAGATCACAACATCCACTACTCTGAGGATAGGTCAATCCAACTAATGATAAATTAGATGCACCCTCTTATGCATAATCTCATTCTGTGCTGCCCAGGTATCCCTTTATCTAATAAAGGAAACTCTTATTCCATCACGGTGAAAACACCGCACTCTTCGCCTAAAATAGTAAATCTGGGCATGGACCAAAGATAACCAATCCATTCCATGAATGATATCATAATTCCTCGACACTACCACCAAGAGGTTCCAACCAAAACTCTCTCTTGCCAGGGAATGATCACACAATCTGTAATGGTGTGTGGCCGTCGAGTCTCCTCCCGTAGGTGTCCCCAACCATAAGGATCGAGTCAATGATTTTACCAGAATCTTGAGTATTCGTACAAGACACCTAGAAACAAAGGAATGATAGGAACCTCTGTCTATAAGTATGACTGATATGGTAGAAAATACATAGACCATACCTCGAATCATCCCTGGAGCCCCTGGCTCGTAAGCCTCGACTACATGCACCTGTCCCCGTCCCTATTCTCTAGGTCCCTGAATCTGGTGCGGGCCCCCTGGGGGTGGTGGTGGAAGTAATTCGAAACGTCTTCCACCACCCGTAGCTCTCCCTACTCCTTTTCCATGTCCGCCACCTTGAGGGTCTGTCTGATCCACTCTCTCCCTATGCCATAGTAGTCCATCCACCGATTTCTTGTAATTAGCCCGATGGGTCGGGCAACCTCTAGCGAGATGTCCCCTACCGTCACACACGTAGCATCACTTCTCCCTAGGCTGACTGGATCCAGCCTAAGTGACCTGGACTGTCGATCCTCTACCCTAGGTCCTACTATGATGCCTCCCGCATCATGATCCCTGTGTCTAACGCCAGATCCCTGCTGCCAGTGTCTCCACACTTTTCAGCCAGCTGTTGACTGTCATCGGCTCTCTCTGTTCTACCAAAAATCTCTTGATATCCAAGGCCCACATGAGCACTCCATCATAAGTCGATATGAATAGAGGCATGACACTATCTGGGATGTCCCACCGTAGACCTCTCTTGAAGGTATCTTCTCTGAAGTATTGATCCCTAACCATATCCATCGAGTACTAGGTGAGGTTGTTGAACCTCGATGAATATTCAGCTACTGTCATACTACCCTACAGGAGTTGGAGAAGCTCCTGGATGTGCACAGCTCTCAGCGTAACTGGATAGAACTCCTCCCTGAAGAGTCACTCGAACTTTGTCTACAAAAGAGTCTCCTCATCATGATTCTGTGTGGTCATACTCCACCATCATCCCATCGAACCCTGAAGATGGCTCTCTCCTTGGACCAACATTTGTTTTGCTGGTGTCCTCACTAGACGAAAATATCTGGTCACCGCCACAAGCTAGTCCTCCACTACCTGAGGGTCGGGATCGCCTCAGAACCTAAGGGGTCTCTATCTCTGAGACTCATGTAGCACGCTCATCTTGCATTCCTCATCGGTCAGTACTGCAGGTACCATAGGTTTCCCCACTGGTGGTGGCAACGCCTAGGGGACTGGCCCCTGTATTAAACCCTTTTTGTTGAGGGGGTCATCCTCGTGATCGAACTACTGAATCCTAGTAGGTATGCATCGTGGAGGCATACTGTAATGAAACAAGATGTTCTATGGACAATGAGTATATCTGGATAGATGAAATAAAGTATATGGAAAACACAACCCATTCATATATGATGCATATTCCAATCATTTATTTCCCTGCAACATGTGTCTTCATGTATCGAGTCGAAAAGTTGTATTTCAGAGTCCTGGTGTATGGATATGTCGGGATCCGCACCAAAAATGGAGTCTCTAACCTGAAATCCGAACTCGAAACACTTAACATCATTCCACAAACCAATCTCACAGACTCTTGGTCCTAAGGTAGAACTGACCACCTCTGATACCACTCTGTCACGACTCATCCCAATGGGTCCCATGCTGTGACTCCCCAATCCCGCATCCAATAGGACATGGGATGGTGTCTAGCACCAAGTACGTATATTACTAATCATGGGAGTAATTTCCTAAGTACCTCGTACACACGCACACATCTCCAAGCCCACAAATTCTGAAATTTAAAAACCCTAATGAAAAAGTGAATGCGTACAACTAAACCCAACCACCAGAGTACGATGGAAGGTAATGTACAGAATGTAAACTAGGCCAGAATTCAAGCCCACAAAAACAAAAGTCTAAAAACATCAAAGTCCAACGTGTAAACACAAAAGGTACTAGGACTGCCGCTCTTAGCTGTAGGAACATCTCGACGTGTAGAGAAGTCAGAAAGCTCAGTCCTGTCCTGGTCCACCCTGGACTCTTTCAAAATGGCTGCTCATATGCACAAGAAACGACACGTGTGGGCAATGCCCGTGTAGGGGTGAGTATAACAATAATCAGTAGAGGACCCTGAAAATAACAAAGCAGTACACAAAGTAAAGGTATAGTCACCTAAGCACAGTATATGTATACAAAACATACAACACAAACCAGATATACTCCAAACCCAGACACATAGTCCTGAGACAAGTCACATGACCGCATACCCCCAGATATGGGTTCAGTTCGATGATTCCATGAAGCACTCATTCCAGAAGAACACACTCTATGAGTCTTATGGATCAGATGACGTCCGTCCGAGAAGTACTGTTCTTCGGGAAGCGTCACGAGAGGTATCTACACTCATTATGGGAGACACACTCCTATGTGAGAAGGTTACAGAAGATAGATGCAATCATTACGAGAGACACATTCCTATGTGGGAAAGATCAGGATACACAGATGAGGATCATAGCCAGGGACATGGAGGATACCGTGACTCTTCCGGAATTCACCTTCCAGTAAGATGATCGATGCCTAGAGGAGTAGGTCATGTCGATTCAAGACTCTACCTAGGGTCATGAATGGAAATATGATCTTGATCCGGGCCTCTCGGATGAATGCCTGACTCTATCATGGAAGTCCTGCTGAAGGGATCATAATCCTTTAGAAGGAAATGATGCTTGACCTTTAGGGGAATAGGAATAAGGGGTACTAACACAAACAAAAGATGTCCAAGATGTGGTGAATAGGAGGACCATGCCTTTTTCCAAAATGTAAAAGGCGTGTAGAAAATTTACACGTCATGTAGTCTAACTATTGGTACTACCCGTGTAAAATAGCCCATGTTATAAGGATATCATGTAGAACAACTGAGTACACGACATGTATTACTATGTAAAAACCATGTCAAAGTTACTAGGGTTGGCTCCGTGTACGCTAGCCATGTGCCTGTACAAGGTCATCAACCCATGTACTCCAACCCGTGTAATTGGTACACGAGGTGGCCTGCGTTACTGTCCTCGCCTGGCCATGTGATGGAGTACACGGTCATGTACTCCATCCCATATTCATGTACCCCTGGATACACTCTGAGTTCCGTATAGCCTCCTCTGCCATGTTGTACATGCCGTGTCACCTGCACCCATGTAGTCCAACCCGTGTCCGTGTACTTCCCAAATTACATGCTGAGCTTCGGGGAAGGTCTAACACGCTGTGTGACTAGGTTCACATGCTAGGTGATTCCACTCTGGCCCCCAACACCCAAGATGCTTCCTCTAACACTACACGTCATGTTCTTCAGAAGTACATGCCGTGTATTCTGGAAATTTCCAATAACAATGCTCTTCACCGGTACGCCTCAGGTGCTACCCCGATCGTCGATACAGTTGTCCAATCACCACGAATCTCCCGGGTTTTGGTTGCCCCGATCCCATGAAGCTTTTTTCGGTGTTTCCAGACCTCTTATTAGCCCAGAAAACATGATTTTATCTTATCGTGTGATGAATTCTTGAAGAAAGACCCTTCTTGATATGGTCTGATTCATCGTCTGCCATCGTCGCCGCACCTCTGTAAGGCCACTGTGGTGTGGTTCTTCAATTTGGGATCGTTGAATTGAAAAACGGATGCACAAATATTTGTTGTTCATCGCTTAATGGTGAACAAGAAGAATGCATGAATGAAAAATGGAAGAAATAAAATTAAACAAATTTGGGGAATGAACCTCCATTGTCGTTCGTCACAGCGTTAATCTTCTCTTGTTAATAGGTTTATACAGAGTAGAAACCAACAACAATAATAAACTTGGATTAATTACCCATAATCATTCCAAATAAAGCCCTCATGCAAGAACAGACAAATCTGTAGATCAACTTTTTCATGGTTGATCCGCATTTATCATTCAAATTGAAAATGGGGAAAAGAAAAATTAAATAAAAAACCCCTACCTTCAAGAAAGAACAGATCACTGATGAAGAGGTCATTTTGTCGTTGTCATCGAGATCCTCCAACATTGTTGGCGCATCGATTCACAGCTTCAGTTCGTCATCCTTCATCTCCGAAAGTTTTCTCTAGATATTTCTTCAAACATTCTCATATGATCGACTTTTGATTATCCCAATAAAAATGGAAACATGTTCTGGAATTCAAAAAATGTACTGCAATATTAATGGGTCCAACTTTCCATTCTTGAGTCATTATGACATGCCATTTATTAAGGAAATAGATTCCCCGCTACCATGCTGCAGTGGATGTTTCTATAAAATAAGTTGAATAAAATTTTTAATTTATGTTATTTTATTTTACATAAAACATCCAAAAATTAACTTTTTCCGTTCACCTATACCAGTCATGGATAGGCAAATTGTTAGGTAAATTAATCGCACCAGATGAAACGATGCCCTCAAGTTTTTAATCCACACATCCATTTGGAAACTGCCACAACCGCCCACAACTGCCAACTCACGTCACATAAAAATTTTCAAACCAACATTTCATTCTCATTGGGCCTCGGAATGATGTTCCATTTTCATGCCTGGTATTGATATAATTCCATATCATATATTAATATAATACAAAAAAAATCGAGACATTACAATAAATGTTTTAAAAAATGTTTTCCAAACATATTTGAAGATAACATTAAAGGGAAAAGGTTTTTAAAATTTTTTTATGGTTTTCAAATGATACTTTATTTGTTTTCAAATCTATTTTCAAAGATAAATTTTTTCAACAATTCTTTTATGGTTTAAAAAGAGTTTTTCATTGTAAAAAAAGACATTTTACTCAAAAACTGTTTTTAATGGATCTTTAAATATTATTTCTAATCTAATATAACATCCATTAGTGTTACTAATTCCAACATGGGGAAATTATTCTATGTCCCCATTCATATTATTTCTCTAAATGGATTATATTTTGATGGAATTTTGATTCTGAAACCAATTTCTCATTAAGGGTTTATATGCTTTTAAAATATGCTTATTTTCACAGGTTATGCATATAATGAAATTCTTATGAAACCTATTTGTTTACACAGGTTATGATATTATTACATGTTTATTATACCCAATTCATTTCATAGGTTGTGATATGGCTGATTATGATCATGTGGAACTTGTATTTATGATTTCATTATGAGACAAGTGGGACCAATATCTACCTCTAATGCATTGCGTAACAAGTTATATCTCATCGTAGAAACATGGATGAAATGAAAAATGAACTTAGTTATTTATTCTTGGGCTCGAATGGAATTTCAACATCACTCATAATTACATGTTTGGAATGAGGAGTGAACTCGGATTAGTATTATGTGGTTTGAATGGGGTGTAAACACGGTTCAGAAAATGATTTTTTCCACTAAGATGGTCTGAGAAGAAATGACTTGACTGCTATAGAAATCATTATATATTTTTATATCTCTTCCACAATTCAATTTTTTATTCCTATATTGTGTTTTCATGGAATATTTTCCATACCGCCTTTTGATTCATGTTTTATGAACTACCATGCTTTATTCCTTGATTCATGTATATGATCATTGATATGAAAGGTATGATCATATATTTTCATGACCATGTTATCATACCCTTATAATCAATATTATTCATTCATATATCCCTTGCTTACCCTTATTGATAATTTTATCTCACCCCTCTTATGATTCCTTTCACATGTTATAGAGATATGTATTATTATTTTTTTTGTCTAAGAAGGGTTATAGTCAAGAAGAACCTAGTGGTAGATAATGTGTCTCACCTATTTCTGAGTGTTTATGTTTTCATATTTCAGCACTAGTCTAATTATTGTCATTGGGCATCTATTTCTATGATTTTTTATGTATTCTAGAAATGTTATATAATGTTATTATTTGAAAAGTGAGGGTCAAAATAGTTTGTGTTAGAGCATTGTTTTAGTTAAAATTTGGAGACTAGGATTAGAAAACCTTAGTGATAACCCTATGTACATATCTAGGATAACTTTGAGGATAAGGAAAAGTATTGTAAATGACTTGGTATATTAGTGAAGGATAGAGTGAGTGGTTTCTTAGTAATAAATCTTTTTCTAGATAATATAAGTTGATATTGCTCTGGCACAGGTGTACCATGGGGTAACAACTCTGACAAGATTTTCCGAGCCTAACTCAGTGTAATATGGTACACGAAAATGAGCCTTGTTGCACACTCAATTTGACACTGCATAGGGATATTCTTTTCAAAGTAAATAACTTTTATTGAACCATTATGATGTATTTAAATAGAATATAACTTTGGTTAAACCTATGGTTACATATAATAAGGAATGTTTCTTTATTTAGACATCCTATCATTTATTTTTATGATAATATAGTTCCTTATTATGATAAATTTTTCTTACTCTATTATTCATTGTGTTTTTCAATGGCTGGAACCCAAATTAACTTTCTTAATTGTGATTGTGATGAAAATACTAATGATTTTCCTCTAAGAAACTAAAATTCTATGGGAGATGGAATAAAAACTCATGTTTCAATGCTCAAAAATCGTTCTCATGCTATGAATCATAGTGGACTTCCAAATGAAAAATGTAGGGAAAGACATTCTATTGTGTCTTACATGAAGAAATATCCACCTTCATTAAAAGGGTCTTTCGATCCACTTGATAATGAAAAATGTACCAGTACAACTAAAATTATAATTTCTATTCTCCACTGTTTAGTGGATGACAATGTCATTCTGGATATCTATCGGTTAGAAGACTATGAATACGAGTGGTGGAATCTAATCAAGAATCTGATACAAAAATTTGAGATTGAATAAATGGATTGGGATGAGTTCAGGAACGTATTTTTCAATATGTACTTTCCTAGAATTATTTTTACTATGATGATGAAATAGTTATTCAGTTGAAGAAAAGGGATGATTAATTTTTTGGTACCTAGAAGGCTAATTTATTGAGTCATACGAGTTATTATTCATGAACTATCATCCAAAATGAATGTAAAGTTAATAGGTTCTTCAGTGGCTTAAAGCCATGTATCATAAGGGTGTTTTCCCTAAGAGACTTTAGTATCTACAAAGATATTTTTCATTATGAATTCAAGGATAAAATGAAAGTTGGATTCACGTATCAAACTCATGGTATTGAAAAAAAAGTACAATGGTGTTCAAAGTAATATATAAAAACCATGGTGAAAATATGTTGTGTTTCTATATATTATCTATCTGTGGGAATAAGCATAGAGAAATTTTTCATAAGGGGTCGATCAAATGTTTTATGTGGAGAAAGGAAGGTCACTGAGAAATTTATTGTAGAAGTGGTGGGAGGATATTGGATATTGTTGTGAATAGGGAAATTCTACACAAAATGCGCCTCCCATGATATAATGATACAAGTGTAAGAAGAATAGGCATTACACATACCACTACCAAAAACCATGTTCTGGTGATGGTGATTGATATCAAAAACCTCTTAAGTTTAGGGACAATGGAAAATCTCATGAAATTGCTATTTATGGTGATGGGTGTGATGATGACATGATGAAATGTACACATACTATCCACTCTATAACTGCTAATGTCATATTTGATTATAGATCTACCCACTCACTTATATATAAATATTTTTCTACAGTTGTTATTATTCCACCAAAACATTGATGTGTAATTATAAGTGAAAACCCCTAATAGAATGATGATTTTATCTCATTTCAATGATTCATCTCCATTTGATGTTTATGGGACTGTGCTTCCTGAAAATCTTAATATTCATCCTTTGGATGAATTGGATGTCATCTTAGGCATCAATTGGATTTCACTGCACAAATCCCACATCAATTTTCATGAAAGGGAAGTGGCAATTGATATTTCAAACCCTCCATTGATTATCCATCAATGTGACAATAAGTAAGAACTTATTATGGAGATTGAATCCAGTGTATGGGTCTTAATTATCATAAAAGGGTTATTTATCTAAACTGGTTGGGGAGAAAATTAACATAGATTATATGCCTATTTTTTAGTTTTTGTGGATGTATTTATAGAATAGTTAACTAGAATTCCACCAACAAAGGAAGTTGAGTTCCCAATAGTACTTATTCCTAGTTCTACACTAATTTAAATGACTCTTTATAGAATGGGTTTGATTCAGTTGTAGGAATTAAAGAAGAAACTCCAAGAAAAACATGATAAGGGATTCATTCATCCATGTGTGTCACCATGGGGTGCTCCTTTTCTCTTTGTGAAAAAGAAATATGGATCAATGCAGATCAGAATTGATTATTGAGATTTGAACAGGATCAAAATCAAGAATAATTATCCTCTTCCCTGAATTGATGAATTTTTTGATCAATAGTGAAGAGATCAATACTTTTCCTAGATGGAACTTCATTAGGGATATCATCAATTGATGGTCCTGAAAGAGGATATACCCAATACAACATTTCGTAAAAGGTATGAATATTATTAATATATATTGATTCCATTGGTTATTACTAATTCTCCTTTTATATTCATCTATTTAATGAATATAGTCTTTAAATATTACCTTGATCATTTTTTATTTATATTTATAGATATTATTTTTATCTATTAAATGAGCAAGGAAGAGATTAAACATCACTTTAGAATTGTATGAAAGACCTATAAAAGAATAATATATATGAAAAATTTACAAAGTATGAATTTTGACGGAAAAAGTTTTCATTTTTTGGAAAAATATTTTCAGGAGATGGTATATTAGTATACCCTTAAATGATAGAGGCTTTTGAATGATGGTCTAGAAAAACCACTGTGACTGAGAGCCAAATATTTCATGGTTTAGATGGATATTATCAACTGCTTATGGAGAATTTCTCACAACTAACTAATCCAATGACCCTGTTAACTTGAATGGGTGTCAAGTTCCTCTAGATAGATGAATGATGGGACAATTTCAAGGAACTTATGGGAATACTAGTTACTGACCATGTTCTACATTAACATATATTGGAGAGTTTTTTGTAATATTTATTGATGCATCCAAGTAGGTATTGTAATGTGTTATTATACAGAATAATATGGTTACAACATATTCATCTTGGTGGGTGGAGTAGAGAATCCTGGTTAGTAGTGATTGGTGGTTGACAAGGGGTCATGTTCAAGTCATGATGGGGTCATTTTATTTGGAGGGGGGATTTGATAATGGGGGTAGTCAGTCCGAATGACAGGGCCATGGTGATGTGGTTCCAGTGAGTATCCTTGGAGGCTCAGGGATGCGGTGGGGGCGATTTTAGTGGACAGAGGGGTGTGTCCTAGTCAGCAATAACAGGTGGTTGACATGTAGTTATGCTTGGGTTGTGATGGGGTCATGGGATGCAGTGGGGGATTTTGACAATAGGGGCAATCAGAGCAGATGATGGGGTCATGGGAGGCACTGTGTTTCTATAATTCAACATTAGCGGCTTGGATGGTGGAGTGCTAGACATGACCAGATGGTGCTCACGTGGTGGTGACATTAGTGTTTTTTTGTGTTTTGTGTGTGTTGGGATTCGGTTTTACTATAATGTGATTTGTGGAAATGGGATTTTGGGAAATTAATTTTTATGTTTGTGTCCCTCTGGGCATATAGGCTATTAATTGGTTTTCCCTTACCGAGTAAACATGACTTTATATATTTCCTTTTATTTTTTAATAAAGGGTCTTTACTCCAACCCTTCTAGTAATACATTATCCCCTTGATAAAGAAAATAAGTTGGTCGATGCTTTGAGTAGTAAGGATCATGTTAGCTTATCCATGATCAGGATCATAAAACAACCTATATTTCTAAATTTGTAATGGATGGATCTATAAATCTTGATGGAAGGGGAAAAACATGCCTTTCTCAAATTATTGTTAAACCCTCTATCCATGAGAAGACTAATGAGGTGATGATGGAAAATGAGGAGTTATATAAGAATGTTAGAAATGTTTATGTGTTTAACCATGATCTAGATTGAATGATAAGGTTCATGAATCATTTATGGGTTCCTCCCAAACCATATATGATGGAGTTGTTAGAGGATGTTCCTAGATAATAATTCTCTGTTCAACATGGATGTATGAAGATGTATAGAGAATTGAAATACTACTTCTGGTGGGATGGAATGAAGAATGATATAGCAGAGTTTTTATCTCACTACATGGTATTCCAACATGTTATGGCTAAAATAGAATATTCAAAGGGGATGTTGCATCCATTTCCCATGCCGGATTGGAAATGGAAAAAATCACTATGTATTTTTTCATGGGACTAACCAAAACCTATAAAGGGATTAATTTTATATGGGTGGTAGTAAATCGCCGGAAAAAGTCGTCACACTTCATCACTATAATAGAATACTTTTATGAAGATCAAATTTATAGGATATATATTAAGGAAGTGGTAAAGTTTCATAGAGTACCACTTTTTATTTGAACATATTATTATCAATGATTCACCTCGATGTTTTGGAAAATTATTCAACAAGAACTAGATATAGAATTTAGTTTCATCACTGCAATCATTCTCATACAAATGATCATATTGAATTAACAATTCAAACAATGGAGGAAATTTTGAGATCATGTTTTTTGGATTTCAAAGGTGTTTGGGTTCAACATTGTCCTCAAGTTGTGTTTTATTAAAAAAAATATTTCACTCAAGAATTCATATAGAAACTTATGAATCCATTTATGGGAATAAATTTAGATCTCCAATGTGTTAGGATGAAGTTGGAGAAAGAATTATATTGGGACCTGAGATCACTAAAGGAATGGTCGAGAAGTTTAGGACCATTCTGCATCATATCAAGGAAGCTCAATGTTAGTAGAAAATTTATGCTGATAACCACTGATGTGGCCTATTATTTGATATTGGTTAAATGGTGTTTCTATTAAAATCACCCTAGAAGAATGTTATGATATTCAGAAAGAAAGGGAAATTAATTCCGAGGTATATCATTTCCTTTGAGATTCTTGATCATATAAGGATGGTTTCCTATCACTTAGCACTTACTCCAAATATATCTCATGTACATGATTTATTATAAGTATGTATAATTAAGAAGTACATACCTAACTCTTCACATGTACTAAACTCATAGGTCATGCAACTTGAGTATTATCATTCTTATGAGGATCAACCTATTAAAATTCTGGATCGTATAGAGAAAAGTTCTATGGAACAAGACCACACGCTTGTTAAATGTTTTTTATTGAAATCACTAGTTTGCAGAATAAATCTGGGAACTTATAGATATTATTAAGCTCATGTATCCCCATTTTTTTTACTTGATATAAAAGTTAATTGGGTGAAATACATTTTATGAGGGGTAAATTGTGACACCCTATGTTTTTATGGAACCATTATCAAATAAACAAAATTTTCATTTATGTATTCCAATTAAATAATTAAAAAATTCCGTTCACATAGAATTCACTTGGAATACATTACATGTAACATGAACTTGTCATGTTTTACTAGGAATATCAACTTGGCGTATGTTACATGCAACGTCGATGTCTCTAGGAAACATCATTTTATTGTTATAATTATTTAAATGTGATAATTATAACCCAGTCCTTAAATATAGTAATATGAATAGTAATAACTACTTCTCAAATATTTTTTATAATTTTTTATATAAATAAGACGTATTGATAATGAAAGATATGTATTTTTGTAATGTTCTCTTATGATTAAAAATATTTTTTTCTCAAATAAATCAATTTTAATAACAATATTAATTTTAGACACATTTAAAATTTATTATTAAAAAATAAACTAAGTTTTTTAATTTATAATATCAAAATCATCTTAGGGTGAATTCTTATTATTTTTCTAAGAAACTTCATATTTTGATTAATTGAGAAAAAAATGCCTTTAGGTTAAAAACTACATTTTCATCTAAATAGTTATTAATGTAAAATTGAATATTAAAATTTTAAGGTATAATTAGATAAATAATACATCTATTAATACAATTTAGGTATTTTAATCAATTTAACATTGATATTGAATATAAAAATATAACAAAATATTGAACTTTATTTTACATTAAAAATGCATAATTTCATCTTGTATATAGTATTAGCAATAATCATAAATTTATTGATTATGTGAATTGAATTTGAAAAACAAAAACAAACCATTTTAATCATTATAATATTTATATTCTAATTAGATAATGTTTATTATTAAACAAAATGATTAGTAAAAGTGATTGAAATTAATCACAACAATTAGTGTCAAATTAAGATTAATTGGGGACTAAAACTTTTTTAGGGTGCTAAAGGACCTATACAGTTGTCCAAAACCCATTTTCGTGAAATTATTCATCCATAAACATTCCATTCATGATTTAGGTTGGTTTTATGACTTTTTAGGTCAAAATATTTGTACAAAAAACTTGTTTTCAAAAATTCCATGTGATTTATTTTCCTTCTCTATAAAAGGCCACAACCACTTTAATTTCTTTGCACCTCTCAGACCTCATAATGTTGGAAAATACCTACCCAATACCCATCCCAAAACACCTCCCTTACTCCTAGTATCCTTCCCCTTTTCTGATGTCAATCCAAGGAAGCCTTTTGGCACCAACCAAATGGAGTTACCTAATTAAGAGGTAACGTCTTCTCTCAAGTCCTTTCTTTTATATTATTTTCCCATCCACTATAATTTTTTTACTTGGTAATATAAAAACACATGTATAATCAATATACAAGGATTTTTTATGCTATGTTTTCAACCAAGACTTACACACACCTCCATCTCATGGATAACAAACATACTATTTATGTGTACAGTTTACTGTAATCTCACAAAATGACGACTGTTCAATTTTCAATACCACCTATCATGGTGGAAATAATGGTGGAAAATATATTTATATATTATATTTATTATTTATTTAGTCTTATTTAATCCTTTAATAAAATATGTCTTTTTAATCTCTATTTTGTGTTTATATGAGAATTTCATTTCTGGATGTGTGGACACACGCCCCCTCAAAGCAATATGATTCGTTCATACACTACATAGTATGTATTAAGGATGTTCTTAGTGATTATATATGAAATATATGATATCATAATAATACTATTATATGGATATATATATAGATGTCATTTTATTTATTTATTTCAATACAATAATTAAAACGGAAACAACGTTCATGCGTACATAAGGAATACCCTTTCCATGAACGGTGTACTCAATTTTATAATTATATATTTGATTTATTATTATTATACAAATATATTAGATATAAATTTTATTTACACCATTTTTTTCCATTATTAGAGAATTTTATAATTATAAGGACCAAACATATAACAAATTCAGACACATGCAATGAACAAAGTGAATATTATCTGAAGCAAAACATTAACATTGGATGAATAACAAAAGGGTAATATAAGGTCAAGTAAAACCATATATGGTAATATATATAAGAATATGGTTCTGTAATTGATGTATAATATATTTATACTTATAAGATTGGTTATTTTATTGAGTATAATGAGAATTATGACACAATGAAAGGGGATTTCATCACACTTTTTATTTCTATGAGATGCATGTTATGTTCGCCACTCTTTCCTTTTTTGTAAAGAATTTTCATACCATGATTTTATTCTATGTATGTTATACTTTAATTTCTGGTTATTATCTTATATAGTCTAATTTATTTCATTCATGGGGTTTATGCATCATAAGTAACCAAATTGGAAAAATAGTTTTGTCCCAATTTTCCTTCATTGAGAATCATTTTTTGTAATATACCTAAATTATCATTCAAGGTTTATATAATCCCATATTACATGTTATATAATGAATTTAATTTATATTACAATATTTTTAGCTTAATGTAATTTCCTTTTTTTACATGTATAATATTATCCCAAGGTACTACGTTATAAAAGATTATTGAAACAATCTAATCACTTTTCAAGATTTTGTGTGTTTATTCTTCCTTTGAGGAAATAATAGGATACATAACTCAAGAACGCCCATGAGATTAGTTATACTGTGTTTATTCAAGATATATAAGATTATTTTTACCAATTTTCCACTCTTTTTTACTTAGGTTACTTTTTTTAGGTTAAATAAAATTGTCTCTCTCTCTAATTGAAAATCTGTTGTATTAAAAACATTACTTTTCAAAAATGTGTTCAAAAGATATTTGAATCCCATTTTCAAGTGATAAAATATTTTTAAAAAAATATGTTTTTAAAATCATCAATTATATGTTTTCAAATAAATTTTCAAATAGAAATTTTTTCAAAAATTTTTTATGTTTTAAAACTCATTTTTCAATATAGATAAAATATATTCTTCAAAAAATGTTTTTAAAGATCGTTCAAAATTAATTTTCATATAAGATAAAATCCAGTGGTGTTACTCATTCTATTATTGTAATGTAATTCAACGTATTTATTCATATTATTTTTCTTAATGGATTATGTTTTTATAGAATTATATTTATGAAACCCGTTTCTCTTTAACGGTATATATGATTTTGAAACCCAGTTCATTTCACAGGATATAATTATGATGAAATGATTATGAATCATGAATTTAGCTATAGGTTATAATATTATTACAAGATTATAATACCCATTTAATTTAATGGTTTATTATATGATTATTTATGATCTTGTGTAATATGTTTGTATGATTTTATTATGAGAAGGGTGAGACCTATATCTCTCTCCAATGCATTGGGTAAATATAAATATCTCATGATATTGACATGGAAAGAATGAGAAATAAACTCGGTTTAGTATTAATGTGATGGAATAGTATATGAACTCTGTTGAGTATTATAGGGCAGGAACAGGGAGTGAACTCATTTCATCATTATAGTGCTAGAATGGGACGTGAACCCAGCTCAGTAAAGAACTTTTTTCCACTGAGTCAGCATCATCCAAAATGACTTGACTAATATAGAAGCCATTATATATGCTTTTGTGTCTAACAGAATTCCATGATTTATTCCTATGTTAAGCTTTCATGAATTATGTTCTCTATTGATTTATGATTCTTGTCTTATGAACTGCTATGATTTATTCCATCATTAATGTATATGATCTTTGATATGTAGGGTATGATCATATATTTTTTGGGATTATGTTCTCATAGGATTATTCTAATTATTATGATTACATATCTAACTTGTTTACCCTTACTGAGAATTTGAGATCTACCCTTTTTATGTTTCCTTCCGTAGGTTATGAATATCATAGTGGTTGATAATATACCCCACTTATGTATTGGTGTTTATGCATCCATATTTCCAATGGAACGAGACTAATTACAGTCTTTCGGTGTCTTTTTGTATGATGTTATATCTATTCCAAAAAAGTTATGTAATGTTAATATATGAAAAACAAGGATCAAAATAGATTTAATGGCTTGTGGTTATTTCATGAACATGTTCTCTAAATATATTTTCCTAAGGAATGATATAGGTATAACTTTTATATGTTGTGATTTCATGATGATTATTACTCAGTGTATGGGTTGTGATGGCTTGAGGTATAATACCCGACGTATGATTCATGTTATGTGAGATGTGGTGACTCCTAGAAACTACCCGGTTAATTTTGGTTATGTGGCCGTGGTGGTGTGTTACACAAGGTTCATGTTGTGGTCCTTCACCTTGGTGTCTATGAGCTATCCTTTTTTATAGAGAGATGATTAAGGAATACAATGTTGGGAAGGAGTGTGAAACTAGGTGGGAAGTATTAGGAGGGTACCCATAATATTATTTATTATTTTATATGCTGTTGTTTTTGATATTTTTTGAGTTTTTTCATGGTGGTGTTGGGAACTTAGTATAACTATTTAGATGAGGAGTTATTTTAACTTGTCATTTACTCTACATTAGCATTCTCTCGTGACTTTTTTCTCGAGTGTATCTTGGGAGGATCATACATATTATAATATTTAATTCACCCTGCATATATATAAACTACTTTTCAGGTCAGTTGGAGTAGGATTGAAATTTGGCTGGTTACTACAGACATGTGAGTTGTAGGAGTTGTTTGGGCTTCGTGGCCACTATCATCTTCACTTTCTTTTTGTACCTTCTATTTTCTATTTCAGTTGTAGTAGTTCTTACATGAAATTACATTTTAATTGCCATTTTTTTATATTTTAGTAAGAGTAGGAGTTGGTTGGAGAATGAATTTTCTATCTCTTCCATATGTGTTTCTCTATGAGGATAATTCCTCCCATCTTTGTGTTTAATATACCCTCGGTTCTAGTTGCCAACCTAGGGCCCACTACTGGCAGACTCAAGGGGGTCACTATCTCTCTTCTCCTATTTCTAGCACAGGTGGTGTACTTTATTTGCAGAGGGGGTAATGACATGTAGGGTCATAAAAATTAAATAATACTTCAATAATATTTTTAAATTTATGTTTGATTTGGAAATAAATTTCAAAAGGATATTATTCAAATCATTATCTGAAAGAACATATAAGATCATATATTAAATTTAAATTATTTTAGTTTTATTATTAGTGATAAATAATGGTATAATATTTTTTACACATAATATGTTATACATAGATTTTTAATTGTGTTTAAATAATAATTATTTCTATAATATTTGGTTGAGATCATAAAGTTTATTTAGAAAAATGTTAAATATATCTCTCAAATAATATTTGGTATCATTTATTGATATTTAAAACCATGTATGTTTTGTCTTATAATATTGTTTCCAATAAGGAGCTCGTGATCTAAAGGATTTTATGTTTTTTACACCGTAACTGCTAAGTGGTAATTTCACTCACTAGATTTACTTGTGGTATTATATATTTTATTTGGATAAAAACCTCAATGATTAAAATTGGTTTTTTATAGAGTTGTTAATTCCAACTTGATTATTCTACAATTAGTATTATGAATTTTTTTAAATAAAATTCTGACATAGGGGGAAAATATAAATTCACCCACGGAACAATCCATATGTAATTTGAAAGTCAAGGAGTAGAAACTCATATAGAAACCTCCACCAATAAATTTGAAAATAGGGGAGTAAGAATAATTGTAACCCACTTATTTTATATGAAATGATCAATAATTATAAAAGAATCAATTTATAGACCCTACCTTTTTCGTACATTACAATTACATCACTTTAATTATAAAAAATATATAATAGTTACTTTATCATGGTCCAATGATTTAGTGTCATGGAAAAAATATGACCATAAATAACATTTAAAAAATAAAATATAAACACTTATTTAATTCTTTATTCTCTAGATTTTCATTGGCCCCTGAATTATCTTTATTAAAAGTATTCACCTGGGGATATACATCAAAAGGTATGATAAAAAAGCCTAGTAAGATGATATATAGGAACATGAAAAAATAAAAAAAGGTTGATCATAATTATCAACTTAAAATAGAAATATTATTATAATAATTAAAGTAATCATTAGATAAATTCCTAGAATATGGCAATGCATAAAAATTAAACATGATGTCTTAGTGGTGAATGAACACAGAGGGTTTTGTATAAAGCTATCATCTTGTTCACACATATTTAATTTTTCTCATGATATAAATCACATTACCCATTGAATTAAATTTCTATATAGTTCAAGGTTCACCCATCACATCATTACTTTTACATTGCGCTATATAATTCTTGGTGCACTAGTTACATCATAAATTTTACATTATCATGAATGCCACATAGAATGTATATCAATCTTGGACATAACATAACCTACTAAAAGGAATGGGCTCCATTTACTAAATAATATATTCATAAACCTTTGGTTCCAAAATGAAATAGGTAATGACATATATGGTAAAATAATAATCGACCTAGAGTGATGAAGAATAAATATACAGAAGTAAAAGGTGTGTTTTTTTTGAAACAATAGTTCTTTTAGAAAACATTATGTTTGTCATAAACTCAATAATAAATAAATTATATAAAATAAATGGTATGATAATGTTTTATAAATTATATTGAAGGAATATCCATACTAAACAATGGTTGAAATAGGGAAAACCCATAGAATGAGAGTTGGGTTCGAGAATCCCCTTTACTTTATGACTGAATGTGTTATACACTTTAATCTGATGTATAATCACATTATATTCATTAATTAGTAATAAAATATTTGTTTATATATAAATTTAATTCATTTAGGATTTATTATGTAAATAAATTTCCTTTTAGATAAGTTATAGAGTTTTATTTTATCATTCGGGAGCTTTCATTTTCATGGTTTTAATGACTTGTTTGTTTGTATACAAGAATAGATGTTCATGTAAAATGTGGATAAATATAAAGAATTGTTATTATATTTCATTAATTATATTAAATATTTTTTAACAATATTATAAATAATTTTTTTTATATTGAAACATGAAGAATCATTAGATAAATGTTAATGATGATCAATTTAGGTTAATTTTGGCTATTTTTCGATCAAAAATAACTATATTTCTCTTATCATTCAGTATTATTTAGATAAGTTACATATAGAACATAAAAACGGTTTTAAAATACACATTAAAATATTTTTTATACCATTTAATGTTTTTATGAACAACATTTAGGACATTTAGGTAAAAATAAAGGGCATCATCCACGATGTCGATAAATTGTCATATCACGAGAAATCGTTTCATTTTAAAAATAAATTCGAGATTGGGATTATTATAATGATGATTATTACATCAACATAATATAATACTATTATATCAAACATATTTTAGTTATCATTCTATTTGTATAATATAAGTTTATGAGAAGATAATAAAATAAATTTAATTGAAAATAAATAAAAAGGAAAAGGAAGAGGGTTTTACCTATTGGATTCATCCTCCTTGAAAACCAACATAGGGAAAGGGTTTTTTTCATTAAATGAGACAAAGATTCAATAGACGTTGGATCGGGTCTTTGGGAGAGTTTTGGGAATAATTTGGACAAGGCTATATGCTTGAGAGGGTTGAGGAGAAGAGCGGGTGAGGGGTGGTATTTTGAGTGGAGGAGAGGGTTGTTATCCCAATATTTAATTCATTAGTTTATTATTTTTCTAAAGACAATAAATAATGTTGATTTATATGACTAAATACGGTAATTAGATCCAGTGATTTTTATTCAACATTTATTACTTCATCCATGACTCAATGAATAGAGTATTTAATTTATAATTTATTTATATAATAAATTATTGTATTTTACTATTTGCCAAAAATTCACGTATTTTAGAAAAATTTAAAAAAATCAACCCAACCATTTTCAATGTGTAGAATAAAAAAATGAACTCCATTTTATGAAAATAATTTTATAAATAAGATTAATTTATTTTTAATTAAAATCCCCATTTTCTCTTAAAATATATATTTTAAAATTATATCTGATTTTATAACACTATCAACAATTACCTAAGGTCACATAAAATTATCCTAAAATCATAATACATAAAAATATTAATTTAAGGATAAATTTTATAAAAACCAATTTTTTATTAAATAAATTAATTATAAAATTTTAATTAAATATTTATTACTTAAAAAAATACCAACACTTAATTAATAATTTCTAATATATTTAATCACACAAAATGTAATATAATTATATCATACATTAATATATAAGATACCTAAATTTTATTTCTAATTTAATGGTTGAGGATAATATTCATTTGGCTAGTTTATTACTCATAAGGGTCACATTACCGTTCCTATGTTCAAGTTACTATTTCATCAGTATTTGTTTCTTAAGTTCTATAAATACTTCTTATTTCATTAATTATCCATTTATAATGATTTTATTATAGTGTATATGTGATTTCTATCTGATTTATATGATATGGATTTTATATAATATGGGATAAAATATATTAATAAAGGTTTGGGTTATTATATTCTTCCCCCCTTTAAAAATTTCACACATGAAATTTCTTTTTACATAAACATATATGGGTACTTCTCCTTTATTTCCTCCCTTAGTTCCCAGGTTACTTCATTATTATTTTGGTTCCTCAATAACACTTTGAAAAGTTGGGTTGTCTTTTTGTGTAGAAACTTATCTCTCTATTTTAAAATCATTACCAGATGCTCCTCATAATAGTGATCATCTTTTAGATGTACCACCTCTAATTTTAGTACATGTGATGGAACTGGTATGTACTTCCTCAGAAGTGTTATGTGGAACAGATCCGAAATTTTGAGTCATATTCAGTGGATGTTCAAGCCGATAGACCATGGAACCTATACAATCAAGTATCTCAAAGGGTCCAATGTACCTCAAGCTTAGCTTACCATTATTTCAAAACATCATGAATCTATTCCAAGGTGATATTTAATGGAAAATGTTATCTCCAACATTGAACTCAGTGTCCCTTAGAAGTTTTCAACATAGCCCTTTTTCAACTTTATGTATCATTGATATATTACTAGATGGTTTGAAACTTCCCTCTGCTATCTTCTATAATATCATGTCCAAATAGATATCTATCACCAACTCCATCCCAACAGGTTGGAGTTCTATATTGCATTACATACAGAGCTTCATATGGATCCATTTGAACACTCGATTGGAGGATATTTTTGTATGAGAACTCAGCCAATGGGAGATGCGGATACCATCCAACATTGAATTCAAAGGATAAGTCTCTTATTATATAATAATGAATTTAAATAATTTTTTTCATATTAGCCATTAGTTTGGGGGTGATAAGTCATGCTAAAATTTAAATTATTACTCAAATCAATTTTAAGACTCCTCCAAAATTTAGATGAGAACATGGGATCATGATTTGAGAAAATTAAGAGTGGAACCCCATTAGGTCTCAATAATTACATCACATATATCATTGCATTTTTTTCATGCTAGAGATATTCCTGAATATCGATAAAGTGGGGAGTTTTGGTGAGTCAATCCACCACCTCCCATATCGCATTATTTCCTAGGTATTTTTTTGGGAGACCCATGATAATGTAAATAGTGAAATTCTCCCATTTCCAAATTTGTATATGAAATGGTTGAATCATCCCTTTGAAATTTTGTAACTATACATTACATTTATAACATATCAATAACCGTGAGATATATTTTGAGATATGGTTCTTCATGTTGTCCCACTGGAAGTGTTTTCAAATATCACTGTACATCTTGGTATTCCTCAAGTGGAATGAAAAAGTTGAGTTGTGTGCACTTTCTAATAGCTCTTTTTTTATCCAAAGTGATATCATTGTTCCAAACAAAATCACAGCATCATCATCAATATGGAACTCTTCCATCTTTCCTTCCTTGACTATATTAACCTTCTTTTGTACCTTCAAATCATTTATTTTGGCCACCTTAATCTTCTCTTGGATAGGTGATTGGGAAATAATTTGTGAAACGTAGGATGTACTCCCATTCCTTATGATTCCCAAATCCATCCTTTTCATATACATGAAGATAGGGACTTTACAAATCTGTAACATTGATAGAGTAATAGTTTATTTTATGATAAGAGCCTCAGTTGCCATATTTTCTATTCCAAGATGATAGTGAATAGAGAAATTGTAGTCTTTTATTATCTCTAATCACCTCATTTGAGGCCTGTTGAGTTCCTTTTGTGTGACTATATAATTTAAGCTCTTTTGATTGGTATATATGTCATACTTATCACTATTGAGGTAGTTCCACCATATTTTGATAGCGAAAATAACATCACCTAACACTAGATCATGCATCAGGAAGTTCTTCAAAATGATTGTCAACTTTTATGATGTGTTGCCAATCACTTTATCATTTTCATGAGTAAAGAAAACAAGACATTATTTTATGCATCAGTATATATCACAAAACAATACCTATGTTTTTGTAATGTGGTTAAATGTGTATTGATCAGCCTATTCTATTACTCTATGAATCTTTCCTCACATTCGTCCATCTAGGCATAATTTTATCCTTTCATTATTAACTTTTTTAGTGGGAATAAAAATAGTGAGAAATTTATCTGAAAAAATCTATAGTACCCAACTAATCTAATAAAACTATGGATTTCTAGGACACAATAGGGTATAGTACATTCATTAAATGATTTTATTTTGGAAGGGTCCATAAAAATTCCCTTATTTGTGATCACATTTCACAAGAATGTGACTTTCTTAATCCAAAAGTCATACTTTCTAGACATTCCATAAAAATTATTCACTCCTCTATTATGAAAACTCAAGCCTTAGATGTTCTTTATGTTGGATCATACTCTTGGAGTAGATGATAATATCATCGATAAACACTATCTCAATTTTTTACGTAATGTCTCAATACACTATTTATAAAAAATTGATTATTGTAGGGGAATTAGTTTGTCAAATGGGAATCATCCAAAACTCATAGTTACTGTACTTTTAATGATAGGCAGTCTTCAAAATATCATATCTATTCACCTTAATAATATGATATCCAGATAGAATATCCATTTTTGAAAAGTATTGATCTCTTGTTAAATGATCATAAAAGTCATCAATCCATGGAAGAAGATACTTGTTCTTTACGGTGATCTTGTCGAGTTCTTCATAATCGATATACAACCACATAGATCCATCCATCTTACTAAGAAATATCATTGGAACACCCCAAGGTGATGCACTGGGGCTTATGAACCCCTTTTCCAAATTCTCTTAATGTTTCTTCTTTGACTTCTCTAGTTTGATAGGAGCCACCCTATAGGGAAAATTGGAAATAGGAGTAGCTCCGGGTATGAGTTCTATTGATTCCTCTACCTCATTATCCAGGGAGGTCCTGGTTACTTTTTAGGAATTATATCATTGAATTCCATCATGATTGGTATTTTCACTAGGTTGACACTTTTTTTGTGAATCAACCATTTGAGTGAGGTGTGATTCTTCATTGGGAAACGAAACCCACATCATAGAAGGAATCTCCAATAGAGATTCCCGATCCTCTTTGCATTTAAAGAGATGAATCAGATGGTTCTAAATTTAAAAATATATTTTATTTTCTATATATTTGATATGTTTTCGATATAAAGATATCTAATCTATCCCCAACATAGCATCTAACTCCACTAATGTAAGTATTACTAGATTAGTTGGATAAATCTTCCCACATATAATAATTTGGGAAGAGTCCAACACATGGGATGAAATTATTGAAGCACTTAGTGTTTTTACAGATATATATACTTCAAGGATTCAAGGATTTTATCTAATAGTTCTTCAAAATTTCAATATATAAAGGAATGCATAAAAATATAATAAAATAAGACAATTTCCATTCTTTAGTGAATAGGAAGTCTACCTTGTACAAATTCATTTTCTAGTTCTACTTTAATAGTCGTGATGAAATAAGCCTTCCATTTCCCCATTGGTTTTTTTGGATGATGACATGGATTAACATTGAGGACTCCATGTTTAGTGAACTAGATATCATAGTTCTATTTATCCCAAGAGTTGTAGAATAGGATAATGGGTGGTGCTCTCCTTTTATTTACCAAATTGTCCTATTTCCTCGTGTCTTTTAAATTTTCATGAGAATTGGGTCCTAATATCCCACAGTTGAAGCATTTCCCTGTCACTCTAAGGCAATTCCCATTATTCTTCTTCCCAAAATTTCGATATGTGGGTGGTAAAGTTTCATTTCCACCTTTCTATATAGATCCACCATTTTGAAACTCCATCTTTCATTTCTTATCACCATATCCATTTTAAAATTATCCAATCTTCTTATCCATATTGAGATCGCATGAAAAAACTTCATAACAACTCTTAATGTATCTAATTTATAATTCATTTAAAATTATTTCTTTAAATACACTAAATAAACAATAAATTTTGCAATAATTTTTGATAACAAAACCTAATGCATAACATGAAATCCTTGTGAAATTTTCTTTGTAAGATGTGATATATTCTCATTCATTTTTCCTCCGATCTATAAATTATCTCTCCATATTTGTATGAAGATTTAAAGGAAAATACACATTATGAATCATTATCTTAAAGTCTTCCCAGAACATTTAATTAATTTCATCCTTCGGTTGGGTGTTCTTAATCACATCCCACCATTGATCAGCCTCCCGATCTAAATGGTAAAGGGAAAAAGTCTCATTCTATGTTTAAAAATAGTGCAACAAGGAAAATATCTTCTCTATTGAGTTCAACCAATTTACCCTAACCATTGGATCGGAAGATCTACTAAATTCCAGTGTTAGTTTCTACATAAAGCACTCAATAGCCAGTTTATCCTTCTTACATGAAGTAAGACATTCCACATTATTCAAGTTATTTTTCATAACCTGAGACATTTGGGTCAAAATCTCTATGAAATTTTTATATCATCCTCCCAAGGCAATGGGTATTTTATTTGATCAATCACTACATTGTCCGTCGCATGGATTGTTGGCCAAGTTTCTCTTGGTTACCACCATTTTCTAGAATTGATAAAGTTAGAACAAATCATAATTCAATATGTCATGAAAAAATAATTTATTTCATTATGAAATTATGTTTAATGGAATATCTTGTAAAATCCCTATGTTAATAATTTCTTAAAACAAATATTCTTTGGATCTTACATACACTTAATCTTTTACTAAGGGTTTTCAGTTAGGTTTTCTGATCATAATTTCCAAATTCAAAAAACCATTCCTTAATACCAACTATAGTGACCCTAAATTTTATTATATTATTATTACATAATTTTAAAGATAAAAAAATATAATCATTACATAATCATGACACAAAGGTTTATTTTCGTGGGATAATTAGGACCACACATAACATTTTTAAAATAAAACATAAAAAATTATTTAATTTCATCATCTGTGCCTTCTTATTGGCCCAATAATTCTTCTCAGTACATTTAGTAACCTGATGATATACATCAAAAAGTGGTGATCTAAATTGCCGTTAAGAGGATAGATAAAAAAATTAAAAAATATAACATGTTATGAATAATTATCATCTTAACATAGGAATAGGATCATAATCAAGAGGGGAAGCATTATATAAAGTAATTGAAGGTGGAAAGGCATAAAAATGAAACATCATATCCTAGTGATCAAATACCACACATATTTTTGAAAAAATATAGTATCATGTTCATTCATGCATCACTTTTATCATGATATACACAACATAACCCACTGCATTAGAGCGCTAAATAATTTCGGGCACACCCATCACATAATTATATTTATATTATCATGTGTTCCATTAAGAACATATAACAATATTGGGCATAAAATAACCCATTTAAAGGAACATGTTTCATTTAATAATTCATACATTCTTAAAAATTGGGTTCCTAAATTAAAGAGGTAATAACATATATTATATATGAATCATCAACATTGAGTGAAGAAGTAACAATATTGAGAAGTAAAAGGTCTGTTTTTTTGAAAGAAGATTTCTTTTGGAAAAATTTTTTTTGGTGATAAACGCAAGATGAAAACAATTATAACATAGAAAATGTATGATAATTATAATTAAATTAAATTTAAGTAATATCCATACTGAAAATGGGGTGAAAGAGGGACAACACAAGGAAAGAGTGTCGGGTTCAAGAATCCCCCTTACATTATGTCTAAATTATTTCTTCACTTTATTATCATGTATAATAACATTAGATTAAATAAATAGCTATTAAAAACCATTTATATGTAAATTTTATTCATTATTGTTTAATTATGTTAATTTATGGCCTTTTATATTATTTACAGATTCTAATTTCATCGTTCAGGAGTGTTTATTTTCATGCTTTTCATTATTTGTTTGCTTGTATTAATGTATGGAAGTTCATATAAAATAAGCATAAATATCCCAAATTGTTATTTTATTTTATTAATGATATTATAGAATTTTTAATTATATTTTGAATAATTTGTTTTTATGTAATGTGGATGAATCACTATATAAAATTTAAAGATGATAGTTTTAGGTTAATTTTTTTGGTTTTTCGATCACAAATAACTTATTTTGTATGATCATTTAGTATTATGTATTTAAGTTAGTTCTAGAAAATAAAAATGTTTATAACATAAAAATTCAAATATTTTTCAACCATTAAATAGTTTTATTAATATAATTTAAGGTGTCAAAAAGAAATGATTGTGTATCATCCATGATGTCAGTAAATTGACAAATCAGATGTGATGATTTCATATTTATAAAAAAAGAGTGGGAGGGTGGTGTTTAATGATGAATATTCAATTAAAATGATGTAATAATAGTATATCAAACATATTAGAGTAATCATAATATTTTTATAATATAAGGTTAGGATAAGAGAAGAAAATAAATGAAATTAAAAAAAAGAAAAAGGAAGTGGAGTTTACCTCTTAGATTTATCCTCATTGAGAACCTCCTTAGGGGAATGATTTTGATTTTTTCTTGAAACCAAGAGCTCTTGAACATGTTATAGGGGTGTGGGGTGAGATTTGAGAATAATTTGTACTTGGATAAATTCTTGATAGGTGTGATGAGAATAGGGGGTGGGGTGGTATTTATTGTGGAGGAGAGCGGTGTTTTCCCATTATTAAATTCATTAGTATTAATTTTTCTGAAGACAAGAAATATTGTCGATTTGTGAGACTAAATAAATTAATTTGATCATGTAAGATAAAACATAAGATTATTAAATTATTAATTACTCTTGTAATAGTGTATTTAATTTAAAATGTATTTATCCAGTATATTATCTTATTTTTCTATTTACCAATATTTCATGTATTTTAGACAAATCATTAAAAATCACCGTAAATTATTTTCAACATATAGAATCAATAAATAAACTCTTTTTAACGAAAATAAATATCTATATATTATTATTTTAATTTTTAATTAAATTCACCAATTACTCAAAACATACATATTTCAATCTTGTAACTGATTTTATAAAATTTAAAAAAATTACTGAAGGTCTCATAAAATTATATTAAAATAATAAGAAATAAAAATATTAATTTATGAATAAATTTTATTAAATTAAATATTATTTAAATTAATAAAATAATTATAAAATTGTAATTCTATATTTATGACTTAGAAAAATACCAACACTTAATTAATAATTTCTAAAACAATTATTCACATTGATTATAATATGACTATATCATAAGTTCATTTATACGATTCCCAAATGTTATTTATAATTTCAAGGGTTAGGAAACTATTCATTTGGAAGATTTACTATTCATAAATGTTATATTAGTATTCCTATGGTCAAGTTATTATTTCCTCAGTATTGGTTCTTTAACTTTGATTTTTTTAATTTCATTAATTATTCATTTTTAAAGCATTTATTGTCATCTATATGTGATTATATTTTATTTATAACATATGGAATTAGTATTACATGGGATAAATTCCATTGCTAAGACTTTGGGTCCTTACAATAATCTTTACAAAATGCTTTCATTAATGGAAATAAAGTTTGAAAATTTCACTCATAAAAATAAAGTTTGATTAAAAATGAAAATTTTTATTTCATTATCAATGAGGGGGATATAAGGGCCCTAAATCCATTAGTCTTGATACATTTGGATTTGGGATGATATTCTCAACCAAATTTAATGTTGGATATTGTCAAACCCTTAAGGATTTATTTTGGATTTAGTAACAATATTTTATGGTTATTATACAATTTTTAAAGGATGTTTGAGTGGATTAAAATATATGATTATTGAATTTATTATGGCTATTTAGTGATTTTTTTGAATCCATCATGTGTTTGATGGTTTTAAAGTGATGAAGATAGAAAACGTTCAGGAAGTATTGCATGTGATTATGAAGGAGATATAATTCCGAAATAAAATGAGTAGATGATATGATTTATAAGGGATAAAACGGATTTGGGACGAACTTGGTATCTATGTAAAGGTATATAGGACACATATTGGACCTATATAGACATTAATATAATCATGAGTAATGTAAGGTTTTTCTATAAGCTACACTACTTATATAAAGGGAACTACAGTGAAATGAATCATTCATAAATGAAGAAAAACACCAAAGATTATATAATGAACCTATTTAATATTAAAGATACATTTTAAAAGTTATATAAGAATAATATGTGCGTAATGTTACCTTTCTAAGGGTAAATGACCATATCCCTTAATTGTGACAATGTAATGATTGATTGGAGCCTCGCTAGATGGTCCCTCACCTTTATTGGGGTTATGTAACTATAGATCTCACTTCCTATCAAGATTAATCATAGGATTCATGAAGGAAATTAATTTATTAGATAAGGGTATCTCACCTCTCATAAATTTAATATAATTTATACATACACAAAGGAGAATTGGTTATGTCATAGTCATGCAGATGAAGATTTGAATTAGGAAGCATAAATTATTTTTGTTTCGCTATCTTTAAATGTAGATATTCCATATGGAATAATTCCAAAATGAATATACTAACTTATAACTAATTTTATGACCTAATATAATATGTGATCCTATAGTAAATGAATGAAATAAGATGTACTTATTTTGTGTCATGTAGTTGGGTGTTTTGCTTAGAGAAGTGAAAAACATTCAATGGTTCATGGAGATATTTCACCCATGTTTTCAGGTAGACTAAAACTCTAAATATTAAATGGAAATATCAAAATTCATGGAATAAAATATAATTATACTATATTTGGAGACATAAATGGATATTTATGTAATAATATTGTAGAATGTTTTCATCCTAGATTAAATGTAAGACCACAATGATCATGGTTCATATAAATGGATAATGTAGAAATCCTAACTCCAGTAACGCATAGCCAGAGTCTAATTTTTCACATTTGTATACGATAAAAAATATAACATCTTTTAGGTTAAATCAATTTATTTTTCTTGAAGAACTATATGCATAAATAATTTTCATATTAAATAGTATATTTTGTATACATAGAAAAAAATTATTACCATCGTGAAATTTTTTATAATATCATATTTCATATAATGGGGAAAGGAAAACAAATAAATGGTGAAATCATATTCTCAGAAAGAGTTACATCGAAAAAAATCTATCAGGAATCAATAACAAAACATCAATATATCAATGTATGTAATAGAAAATACATTATTTTTAATAGATAACATGAAAAAATACATACATGGGTAATATCATTGTAGTAATTTATTTGATAATAAAAAATGTATTCTCAATGATTAAAATGCTTAACCTAGAACGTTATGATTTCATACATCAGGATATAAATACCATAAAAGCCTTATTCTAATATATTATAATCACTAGTAAGGTATTCACCAATTTTTTTTAATTTTTTCAACTACTTTGTCTTATGATACATTGAAATGAATTTAGGGTCAATCTATTACTGTGAAAAAGTGTTTAATTTGATTTTATGGAGTCAATATGTAAGTAATTATAAAGTTCTGATTCCTGGAGAATTATTATGAATTTATTTTACTACATTACATGTCACATTTTTACAATTTCTCATATTGTATTCTGATGAATAAAGAGCTGATGACAAAATATGATGAAAATTTGTAATGAGTTTTCACATTGTTTACCATATGTAATGACTATGACAAATTAATTACATTTAGAAAAAATGTGATGCATTGTGTTTTTAATACATGAGGATGTGAAGAGATGTACATTGTAACACCCCGAGTTTTTATGAAAAATATTCTTTTTAATTTCATTAATGTCTTGTGTTGTACGCTACACCAAAAGGAGCTTGCACAACACACATCATTGACCAACCTTACATTACAAGCAATCGCGACCTTCCTCGATAGCATGTGTAGTACGCAATACTGAGTTTTACTAAACAACGATATGCTATTAAAATATTATTAAAACTAATCGTTATGAATACTAATAACAACATTTTAAAATTTAATAAATTTTATCTCTCAAAATTGACTTCATTTTTGAATTCGGAATATCGAAATTAGCTTAGGGTGAAATTTTGGTACTTTTCGGATAACTTTCATATTCTGATAAATAGTGATAATTTCTAAATTTTAATTGAAAATAACTTTTTTAATCGAAATAATTAATAGTGATAAATTATTAATTTGAGTGGTTTTAAAGTATATTTAAAATATATTTTTACAATTTAATACAATGTTGATCATTGGATGTAATTATACATTGAAACCAAACATAAACAGGTGTCAATCTTTTGATAGTTATAATCTCTTAAGAACACGCTATTTGTTTTGACTATGGGAATTAATTTTTAAATTAATCAATGCAATGGATATTTTTTGAATTTGGTAAAATAGACATCATTTTTGAGTTCATAATATCAAATATAGCTTAGGCCTAATTTTTGGTATTTTTCTGGAAACTTTCATTTTTTGATGAATTGTGAAACCACTAAGTGGTAGTTAAAAAAATGAATTTTTCATAAAACTTAATTTTACCACTTCTATGAAAGGAATTTGAAAAATTTGAGAGACACAGTTAATGTTAGTAAGTAAAATGGGGTTCAATGAGATGAAAATATTTTTTGGTGAATAATAACTTTTTACTTTTTTTACCACGGTTAAAAGTAAATAGGGTAATTAAGGGTAAAAATGTTATTATTATTACCCTAACACATGTCATAATTCTATTGGATAAGTGTAATTCAACCAAAAACAACGTTAGGAATAATATATGACCATTTAGGCCCACTTGGATTAGATTAGGACATTTATTATTAATTTATTTAAAGAAGGGTTAAAATAGTTAAAATCAAAGTTTAATAAGTATATCATTTTTAATATAGGGTTATACAAAAGATATATTCGACTATAACGACTCATTAGAAACATAAAAATATTTCCTACATAATGGTATTTTATTTGTAATTTTTAGACATTAAATAATTTAATTTATTTATGACACAATGATGATGCAGTAATTATCTTATTAATGCAATATTGACATAATTGATGTTATAAATACCCAAATAAATGTAATTTGAGACTTTTTATGAATTACTCTATTTTTCTAGGTTAATATGACATGTTTTTATAGATTTAATTATCTTTTTTCGAACTAATAATTCTGTTATTAATTTGACAAAAATCAATTACTAAATAGTGTCAAAATTGACATAAAATAGTTTTTAAAACAAATATTATATTATTAATTGTTATTTTATTCTTAAAAATATAAGGTTAGGCAAAATGACTTATATAAGGTTATATATATTAATAATAAACAACTTGGGGTTCTTTTGGCTTGATATAGTTTGTTTATTAACCTTATAGTGTAAGAAAAACAAGAAGACACGGTAAAAGTTAAATTATCTAACTTAAAGTTAAATCTAAATGATAAGGTTAAAATTGATACCAAAACTCGTATAAACTCTATTTTATGAGATTAATTCGACCCCTACCCACCTTATCTTCGAAATATATCAATTTGGAGCTATTAAAAACCGAATTTGACTTTATATTAAAATAATATTTTTAGTTATTCCAAAGGTGCCCCTCTCCTCCCTTATAAAAGGGCACCTCCTCCCCCTCTTCCTCAAACAACATTGAGCCTTCAAGCTCTGCCAAACCCTGAAAAATTATCTTCTACAATTCCTTAGCAACATCATAGAGGTTCTGGTCTTCTTCAAAGACCAATTTTAGAGTCATAAAAGGAGATCTCAAAGAGGCGCTTCAAAGAAGAGGTAATGTCCGTTACCGATCCTTTCAACTTTATTTATTCATCCATTTCTTCTTCTTAGGTTGTTTAATTATGAACTAATAAAATCAGTATCACAAATATACTGATATGTTATTATAAGTATTAAAAAACCCTATTTCACCATCTATCCATCCTACAGAATACAAAGTCACCGCACATGCGTACGTACGGAATACCATCTCCACGCCGTGGTGAAATCTATTTTCCACCACCACCTTACTTGGATAGGTATAATGGTGTAAATAATAACTATATATGAGTATTTTAAAATGATATTTATTCTTAAATAGTATACATACACTCCAATACAGTCCCACGATCATGAGAACGACCTCATCGCTCGTGCGTATGTACGGACTACCGTCTCTACGACGCGATGCGATTCATTATCCACTTTAACCATTCAGGAATGATTATAAAGTATATATAATAAGTAATAATGAAATATATGACATAATAATGATACTGGATTTATTTTTATATATATGTATGTCATATACTTAATTCCATTCAACTCAATAAGGAAACGAAAACAGCGTTAATGCGTACGTACGACCTACCGTTCTCATGAACGGTGTATTTCTTTCCATTTACTAATTTATTATATATATGTATATTCTGAATATATATTATATATAAATGATGTTTTATATTCTGGAATTAAGTAATCAGGATCTATGTAATCATATGAATAATTACAAGTCAAAACACGGACGACAAATGAAACAATTTTACCCAAAACGCTCTTTAACATGGAACTTACAAAAGAACGGGTAATATAAAGACATAAGGGAACCATATATGATATCATAACAATGAGTATAATTAGGGAATAAGTCAATGACATTATTTAAATCATTATACAGGAGGTTCGGACACAAATGAAGCAAATCAGACCTAAGGTAAGGGAAATATCACAATCTCATTTTTATCCGAGATTATTTATACTTTGAAATTTACTGGGGTGTATTTTATCATCCACATCCAAGTTTCCTTAATATGTAATATTATTTCCATCCACCTGCAATTTTTAAATACAATTTTACATTTCGGTGAGTTTTTAGTAAATGATATGAAAGGAATCTTTTGTCGTTTTTTTTCGTACGAGGTACTTTTTGACATTTCCGACAAAAGTACAAGAAGAATGTTTTTTTAACTTATATGACATGAATGGATTTTTAAAACATTATTTCCAAGAAGCTTACTTTACATGTTTCCATGTTTATTTTTAATCAACTTCTTTTAGTTTAAAATTTTATGACATGTTAAGGAAGGAAAAGTGTTTCTGAAGTAGAAAGGATATTTTCCTCAAGAATGGAGTTCAAGTGTTTTATCAAAATTATTTTCCATCTAAAATAATATAGGGTTATGTTTCTCTCCCTATTATTGCATTGATTTGATTATGTTGTGATGGAATTATTTTTATGAGTTCCTTTATCTTATATTAATTGTTTTATGATGTCATGATGTTTAAGATTCCCATTTTTATTACATGGGTTATGCTATGATGTATGGTTTATGATTTTGTGGCACACATAAGAATGGTATCATTATGAGATGGGTGGGACCAATATCTCCCTACAATGAGTTGGGTAAATATTTTATATCTCATGAGATAGACATGGCTAGAATGGTAGGTTATACCGGTTCAGTGAAACAGGACTGAAACGAGAAGTGAACTCGGTTCAGAAATGGACTTTGTCAACTAAGATAGTCTTGGCAATGAGTCTTGAGTAATAAGAAATGATTCTCTATGATTATGTGTGTATTCCACAAAGTTTCATGTTTTCAGTTATTAGTATTGTGATTACATTTCGCTACTATGATTTATCCCATTTTATCAAATTATGATCTCTTTTGCAGGTTAAGATTTCCAAAAGTTATGTTCCTATGAATATGATGTGATTGATATTTCTTTTGTTTACCCTTACTGAGCATTTGAGCTCACCCTTTTATGTTTTCTTTTCCCCAGGATATAAAGAATGGTTTTAGGTAAAAAAGAAGATCTTTATGGGAGATGTTGAAGATCTTTCACCACGATTAGAAGATTATATTCTAAGTTTCCAAAGACACTAAACTATTACAGTCCTTGTGTGTGTGTTTTTGTAATGTACTAAGTATTCCACAAAAGTAATGTAATTTCCACGTATGTCAAGCCTCGGGTCTCTACATACATGAAGTAATATGAATATCTATTTTTCATGACGAATTGGAGAAATGGATAAGAGAAAGATAGGATTTAGAAGATGTAGTCCTGAAATTATTATTTATAATTCTTGAATTTAATATATAATACATACATTATATCTAAGTATATTCATGATGGGACTTATATAAAAATAATCCATCCCTCTAGCCATCAAAGGAATATATGGGACCTATAGTTCAACCATGCCCAAAAAATATTAGGTTTTTCCATCATTGAGCTACTGAGGTGAATTCACATAGGGCACGCAAAAAAAATCCCGAATAGAGAACATTATAGAAATAGTGGTTCCACCATTTATGATGCATGGTTGTAAGAAGGGATAGTATGGGGTAATACCATAGGGTTTGGGATTTCAAGCCACTAAATGGTGGAGATTTAGTGTTCTTCCATGACCTAGATTCATGTGATGTTCGATGTGGGGCTTAGATACATGTGATAATTTTCACCTATTTTAAAAACAGGGATATTTTGACTTCCATTTGATATGGATGATATATGTTGTCCAATCATGCTGGGTAGTTTTTTTCCACCTTCCTCATTTTTGGTTTTTGTGCAGCTATTTATTCCAGTATTTTTTATCCTTGAAGATAATAGGTAAGGCCATGTACATAGTTTATAGGGCCACTTTGATCCCCAATGATCCAACCAATATCCATTTATGTGTTTTGAACATGGTTCATGCATGAAAATTCATAAACAGAATAATCCTCAAGACATGTGATAACATAAAAATTTTTAGTTCATTAATGATGATATAATATTGATTTTGTTACATGGGATCAATCAAAATTAGGTATTCATTTAGCTCAACATTTTTTGTATGAAAATCAAATTAAGATATCAAGAGTAATTGTGATGTGGAGCCATAGGTTTTCAAAAGGAATACTCTGTGTGAATAATAGAGAACTCAAACACTTTGGGATTTTTATAGGAAAACATGTTATAATATAGGTATCTATAGTTATGAACATAAAATGAAACCTATGTTTTTTGGGAGTTTAAAGAAAGAGTTATCCATGTAGGTTTTCTTCTGCTTAAGGCAGGGGAATCTGAAACTGGTCCTTGGGTATTTGGAAATGAATACACTTGTGAAGGATAACGAAGATCCATATATTTTTAACCAATAAATGAGATGTCATATTAATTTATATTCTCATGAAAATAGCACCTGATTACTTATGGTATTTGTGATATTTCCTCAATATATGTCATTTCTCATGATAAGATGATACCTGTGCCATTAGGTGGCTATTTAGAAGATACATTTTCAATCCGGTTTGAGTTTCATTCCAACATGACTTTGTCATGGATGTGTTGTGGGTTATAAATTACCCACATGAAGAATAACCAAAATGGGTAATTAAGTTTACATGATAAATTAAATTTTCACAATTATATGGGATATTTAAATGTAAAAAAATCCACTTCGTTGGTGGCATGGTTGTGAAGGAGAGTGGTACAACAACGCAGTTCGTCGGGAGGTTTAGGGTTTGAATATTGGGAGTCCACTTTCATGGTGAGCCTCTCCCATGATATCCACCCGCCTTGCCGGGTTGTTCTGTCTCAATAGGGGGAAAAGAGGTACGACCCAATGTGCTGACAGATTAGTTTTATGAACTATTGTCGATCAGGCTGTCACCCTCCGGGACGCTCTACCATCATGGATGGAAACGCCTCATTCACCAGCGGGGGCTCTATCTCAGGGCAGTGACCTTTTCTGGGGGGGGGGGGGTTACCATGTTTGGAGGGTTTTAAAAGGGAACGCATCAGAATTCCCTTATAAATGAAAATAATGCGAAAAATCAAATCTACAATTTATGGGTATTAAAATATTTGAAATAAAATACCCATGATCATTCGGGTATTATTTTTTCATGAAAAAATAAATTAAATAAGTTTTATTTTATAGAACATTTAATTTAGGATTTAAATGGGTGAATTAAAATCATGCCATTAATTGAGACCCATGTACAATATTTTTTCAAATTGATATGTGCATATAGGTGAGCGAACAAAACAAAAATAATAATATCGTTTTGAGAATCCTTTAATCCATTGTGGAAGAATAATTTTGAGGATTATAAAAATATGGGATATTCATACAGAGGGATATTACAAGTATATAAAAATTTGAAGATGGAAAATTCAGATCATTCAAAATATACAAGGAGTTTTGAGGACTAACAAGATTAATCATGTCATCTGTTAAAGACCATGATGATTTGTAAAAAAATAATGGACATATAAATTTCTTATGGAGGAATATATGTGATCAAGATATTTTTGTTCCTGGATCAAAACTAAATAGGAATCTTATAGATTGGGTGTCTTCCCAACTACTAGAGGCTTGTGATTGGTGGTTCTATCCAACCAGAGAATAAAATAATATAGGGTGTCTAACCAACTGTGGGTAGAATAATTGGGATGTCAAACCCATTTTAAAATTGGGGTGTCAAACTGGTTGTATCAAATTTTGTTGATATTGATGATAATCCATGTTTGTGAGTCTAAACAGCATGTCAAGGAATAGTCCATCTATTTCCAATCATTGTAAATACTATACGATACCATCCATTATTTTACTAATCCACACGTGGTGAGATTTATAGAATCTATTTAGTGGATTGATAACCTTAACATGTTTAAGAGTTTGTATTTAAATTTATTAAAATTAAAAAAACAAGGGTACCATTGATTCAGCCATTCTCTTAGTAAAACCTAACCGCTCATTGAGATCTATAAGTGGTTTTAAAGTATATTTCACCTCTAAATATCCATGAAGTTTTAAAGATGGAATTAAATGATGATTAAAATGATATCATTTACCTTTTATCAGGAAATTTAAAAAGTGGTAACATGAAGAATGAAAGAAATAAATTTATATGATGATTCAAATGAGTTGATATGAATTCATCCTCTTTGAATTTCATGAAAAAATAAGAAGAAAGATTAATCCTAAAAGTCGTATTCCCCAATCATCATAAATTCTTAACCTTATATCATTTATAATTCTATACATTGTGTACATAAATAATATAGGATTTTAAACTCATCCTTAGAGATAAAAAATTAAATTTATTTTAGTGATGATGAGGTAGAAACACCAAGTTGGTATTCTATTTAATTATCATGTAATGAAAAATAAGATCAATGGAGAATCATAAATAATTAATATTTTTAAATAGTGAATGATTTTATCTTTGAAAAAAAATATTGAGGAGATAATAAGTGGACATGATTCATATGGTAATGAAAATTAGGACCAATATGATGGAAAAAATTGATATAATAGAAAAACATTTGACTTAGATTCTAAATAAAATGGATGTGGATAACAACCTCTCAAAACCCATCATAAAGAAAGATGACAATAAATTATAGATACTGCGTCAAATACGAAATTAATGGGTTTTAAGATTTAAGATAATGACATGAAAATAATTGACCTCATGGAGAAGTTGGACACCTATTGAGAGAAAATAATAGTCCCTCAAAAATATTCTCAACATGTTTAATAAAAGGATTCTAGATCTAGATTCTGGATGTAAAGTGTTGTCACATGCATAATCTTGATTAGTGGTCCAACAAAAGAAGAAATCACCATAGTTTTTTATATGGATGATTTGGGAACATCATGATTAGGTGTTTCAAATAAAATAATACAAGTTTAGGTGGAATAATTCTAATTTTTTCTTATATCTCAATCAATGAGAGATCAAATGAGGTTTCAATTTTCTTGTAATTATTTCTTTTATTCTAACCTCAATAATATGGGAAATAATATTACATGGAAAAATGCATTAAAGAGTAAAAAATACATATGGAGACATTCCACTATAATGAATTACCAAAATATTTCTTATTCTAGTAAAAATTATCTCATGCTATAAAATAAGATTAGTTTTTTGGGGAAGGAAAATGATATTCAATAAAGGATGTATCAAGCACCAAAATTAGAGCACTGAAATCAATAATGTTTTTGGGATTTTTTTTAAATAAGTTTTTCCAGCTATGAAGGATGTGAAAAAATATATTCTACCAAAATAATAAGTTTATGGGAATAAATTTATTTGAAAAATCTAAAAATCATGTCTATAATAAAGAAAAAACATCTCATGATGAGTCTAGAAAGAACAGGAAAACAAATATGAGAGAAAAATCTAACCTTGATTGTTTCTAATAATTAAATAAAAGTATCCTTATTATTAAAAATTACTCTATGTTTTTTGAGAAAACATATAAGGAATTTAAGGAAATGGTTTATGATAACATTTTTTGAAAACAAGACGAGATAATCTCATGGAGGATCATATAGGAAAATTCTTCATGATTAATAAGATGAGTGCATCCCTTGTTGTGGAGATTTTAAAAGACATGAGGTAATCACTTTTTCGTTCATTTTATTCTTTGAGGGGATGTTTTTGGTTGATGGTAAAAAGGTTACAAATGGGGATATATTCTTATGCACCTATAATTTCTAATTTTTTTATTGATATGTGTTGGATTATGTATTTTTCTAAAATTTATGAAATTGGGAAAGTTGTTAATAATAATTGTGAAACACTAATCATCATATCACATGTGTGTATGTGTCATAATTACCTAAGAAATCCATTGTTATTTCAATCTTTTTTCTATATTGGGTTATCCCACATAGAATTATAGTTGATTAGATAAATTCACTTTTCTATGTATCATGTGATACTATCACATTTATTTAAAAAGTATAAACTTGTTTTGAGAATGAAGATGAGATGAGAATACACCCCCAGTAGTTCTTTTCATTTTATTTTAAATAGGGGGAATTATAAATGACGTTTATATATATTAACTTATATTATGTGTGTAGATATTGGGAATAAAATGAAAAGTTATATATTATTGTTCCAAAGTGATTCATTTTATTGTCAAAGATTTAATATTTGAAAAATGAAGATGTGGTGATGATTAGAGAATAGTTTTTGATTCATTTTATAGCATTGGATGTCATTATGTTAAAATAAGACATGTTATGTTCTGATGATTGTTGAAGTGATCTAAATTTTCAATGACATGTGATAAGAAGCTATTGTAGTGTTTACCACTAGAGAATAACCTGAAAAATCTAATTCCATGAAGAAAAAATTCTAGGGATTTTTTTAATGCATGAGTATGTGAATAGATGGCCATGAGAAAATATGAATGTATATTTTTCATGATAAATGAGATATTAAGATAATTGGAATATAAGATTAAGAAGAATTATCCTTAATGGTATCACTGAGAAGTATATAATTCCATTTATAATACTTTGATTTTTTATTTATATATTCAGTGTGGGACTAACATAAAAAGAAGACGACCCACTGGCCATGCAACGAATATGTGGGACCCATAGGTCAACCAAGCCTAAGGGAGATTGTAGCGGTGGATAAGTGATTGTCTAAGGTGAGGGTTCATGTATTAGGTCCACATAATTGAGCTCACACAGAGCACATGAGAGCAGTGGCGGTGCCCCCATGCATGGTGGCACAACAATATGTATATCTAGTATGGGGTGTTATTGGAGGTAATTGGGATATCTAGTCGTTATGATGAAACTATTATGTGTTATAATACGGCCCCAACACATGAAAAGATAAATGTCAGACTCATCTTCATGTGATGTTGTTCATCTATATTAAAATAAGATAGATTGTTTTGCAGTCATTAGATACGGCTGATCTAAAATGTTTGATCGAGCTGGGTGGTTGTCATCCCCCTACCTTGTTCAAGTGTTATGTGTAATAGGTTATTCCAAAATTTTCATTCAATAAGGGTCAAGGCATAGGACATGAACATGTTTGAGATAGAAAATTTTATCCTTAGTGACCTATGAGAGTTCCATGCATTTGTTGAAAAAATGTTTCATAATTGGAAATCAAAAAATAATAGGAACCAAGAGCCATGTGATTGTCTAATGATGCTGAGTTCTAGGAAGATGTCATAAGATGGATTTTTTGGACGAGTTTAACCAAAAATTTTCATGCATGTAGCTCAACATTTCATGCATAGAAATCAAATGAAGATATCTAGAGCCTATGTGATGTTGATCAATGGGTATTAAAAAATGAATTCTTTATATGAAGAACAATGAAACCAAACTCTTCAGTATTTTTGTGATGAAATAAATTTTTCATACAGGGATATATGGGCATGATCATAAAAGGAAAATGGAGTCCTTTGGGGTTTTAAAGATAATGTGATCCACAAAGGTTGTCTTCCACTCGGGATCAAATCAAAGATAAGGATAATTTCAATTTTATTGTAGCAATAATGTTGAAGTATTGTATCAGGTACTATAGTAGGTGATGTAGATGGTTTTGTGGTAGGAACTATGCAGTACTGTAGTAGTCAGAAATATTCCCTTGTTTGAGCCTTTATGCCACCAATTTGGTCCTCTAGTCCTTTAAAGCCCTCAGGGGGTCACCTTAAGGCCATCATGTCACATTAAGTGGAGATGAAAACTCGAAAACCAACAAGGAACATGTTTCGGAAGGAGGATGAGCAAGGAGCATTCACCATAGAATAAGCTAAATGGGTTGCAAGAATGAGATGGTATGAAACCTGCCATTGGGATAAGCCTGTGCATTCATGGGAAAGACTAGTCGAACAACCATGCATTGATGCGAATATGATTTCAGGATGAAGATGCTGGGGAGGGGTAGTTCCATGTACTTAGACTATGTAGAATGTAATGTTTCAAGCCTATAGGCAATGCATTCCTCTAAGGCCTATGGTACAAGTAATACATACATCTATGGGCCTTGTAAGTGTTCTAACTCACCCCTTGAAATGTGGATTATCAAAAATCAATAAAAAATAAAGGCCTTCGGGCCATTGGAGGAAAGTGAAATGAATACACCAATGAAGGAGAAAGGAAATCCTGATTCTTTGGGACTTTAATTGAGTTGTTGTATATATTTATTATAGATAGAAATCACGATTTGAGACCTTAGGTTATTTTGGATAATGCCATAATGATAGGTGATTACATATGAATAAGATGTTTCATGATCCTGTTGGTATATATTCTTGAGATATAATATTAATATATTCTGAGTTGTGTGCATGATGGGTGTGTCATTAGTGATAAATTACCCACAAGATAAAGATCCTAAATGGATAATTGAATTTACAGAAGTGATTAAATACCAACAATTCCACGGTATATTTAAATAATAACAATAATACCAATAATTAATGGGTATTAAAATATGATAAATAAAATACACTTGATCATTAATGAATTATTATTTTAATAATAAATAAATTTAACGTCTTTAATTTCGTACTACATTTAACTGAAGATTTCAATGGGTTAATTGAAAATTTGAAATTAATTGAGACCCATCCACCATTTTTTATACAAATATTTTCATTTAGTTTATGAAATAAAACAAAACAAATTATGTTTATTTTTAGACACCATGATTCCAATGTGCTAGAAGAATTATGAGGATGAGCCAAAGCTTTGTAACTCTTAAAGAAGGTGGTTAAATGTACCAAACCATTTAAAGAAGGGGAATTAATATCATTTAGGATGTGAATGTATTTTCTATTAATATCAATATTGATGAAGACATCTATTGAATACTATGAAGATTTTTACAATAGGAAGGGACATCCATCTTTCTTGTGGATGAATACTATCTGTAAAGAAGATATTTCTATTTTTTGTATCAACATTGAAGATGAATTGTGTAGATGGGGTGTCTTTCTAACCAAGAGAGTATATTTATTGGGGTTTCTAACCAATCAAAGAAGAAAAACAGTTTGTGTGCTTATCCAAATGTGTGGAGAACAGTTGTGTTGGCTAAAAAATTTTGAATCTAGGGTGTCTAAATAGTTGTATTCACTTGTGAAGACAGCAAAGATAATCAATGTTGGGATGTTGAACCAATATGGAAAGGAATATGCCTTTGATTTTCCAACCATGTAAATAATGTGTTCTGTCATCTCTTATTTTAACACTCCACACGTTGTGATATTGAGAGAAATTATTGAATGGATCACGATATATAACAAGTTCAATAGGATGAAATTAATAGAAAAGTAAAACATAAAACATGCACACCATGGATTCACCCCTCGTAGTGGAACCTAACTGGCCCTTGGGATCTACATCTATAAACAGGTCCCAATAATCACTAATTATCCAATTCATTCCTCATACATTGAATGATCTATTCTATTAAAAGACAACATGCCTTATAAAAAAATATCCCTATTTATAAAAATAATATAGAATAATAAAATATTCAAAGTATATCAAATAACATTCATAAAAAAATATCATATATAGAAATTTTATATGTTATAGGAAATAATAATAACTATGATACAATTAATATAGATATATAAGGGAAATATAATTTTCAAATATCATAGGAAATTGATTTTTAATGAGAATCTTAATGAGTACCAAATTTATTAAATAAATCTTTTAATTCATTATAAATAACGTTTTTTTGGTAAAGTTATGTTTTTTGGAAATAAGATAAAGAGAAATATTAAAATATTCCATCATTAAATATTTTTCATTTCAATACTACATATAAATTTTAATGAATCTAAATATAATCAAATGATTATAGCGATTGGAAGATTTTTTAGTATTGAATACGTTAAAAAGAAACATTCCATTTGGATTTTGTAAGTAGAGTTCAAATTGAAAATTTCAGGAAATCATTAGAAAAAATGTATTAAATTTTTTTATGAAGTCAATAATAACATAAAATTTCTATTATAAATTCTTTAGGTAAATAAAAATGACATTTTAAAAAATATTTTAAAAATATATTGACATAGATGAAAAATATACCCATTAAAAAAGAAATAAGATTAGGTTTTCATTAAAAAATATATCTTGAAAGTTTTACTTGAATAGAATCATTAATCATAATGAGTAAATATATATTCGTGTTAAATACCTCAGTGGGACAATATATTCGCAACATAAAAGTAAATACATGCATAATACCAAATATGTCTCAATTTAGTGGACACTATGATGACATATATTACCTCAAGATTGAGATAACTAGTAATTTATTTTAAGTTCATATAAAAAAATTAGATGTATTATAATCACATATATGAACCATATACACATATATAACATCATATATGATTTATTTAAAAAAATTGTCACTATTTTTATAACAATATTTTATTATTATCTTTGATTCAGTTGTTGATTACTTCATTTTTCAGAACTGGTGTGATTTATTAGTTCAAGTACTTTTACATTGATTATGGATACGTCATATCCATAATGTAATTCATTGAATTAATATCATATATACCTAATATATATATTCATCCACAAATGATAGATATTTAAAAATAAGTTACGCAAATCAAGGAGATTGTAGGTCGTATGTATGCATGAACACTGTTTTAACATTTTGACGGATGGAACAAAAGAATGGTAAAGAATAATAAAACATTGCATAATTATTATTATTTCATGTATATCATGTATATTATGTATATTAATTAAATATATCCTTATTATAATATATTCAATTTATAAATGAAAAATGAATCATGTCGGTTCATGGTGGTGGTAGTCCATATGTATGCACGAGAAACATAATTATTTCCAAATGGATTAGAAATTAAGAATGTATTTATAATAATATATTTAAATATTAGAAATTATTTAATATATATCAAGTATATTAATTACTTCCGTCTTTGTATGAAGCCATGTAAAGTAGTAATTAAAAACAATTTACATTACTTCTCAAGGTGATAGTCTACCGTACACATGAGTGATGGTTTTATTTCCCATTTGAAGGAGAATGGTATGGGTAAATAGTATAACATCCATATAATATCACATAATTGTATGGGGGGATAATGTTATTATATTTTTGGGGTTGTTATAGCACAATTTTATATTGTAAAATTGGAAAGCTATATGAAAGTGCATGGGGAAGATGTTTACCTCTTATTTGAATAGACACTTTTAATTCACTCATTAAGGGACTTAGGGTAAGTATTTTGTCAAGAAAAACACCTCTATAGATTGGATAAGGATATATATAAGTGTATATGGTAAGGTTTGGTTAATATATATGACTCAAAGTGATGTAATCAAAAGAGATGAGGACAATACTTTTAAATGTGTAAGTAGCGACATTCTGAGAATTTGTTATAGTATTAAATGAATATAAATTATTTTCTATAACAATATGTATCCAAATTGTTATAAACATATATAATATTTGAATGAGTTAATTTACTATCATCAAAGAGAATTTTTATATTTATGTTCTCCTTACTGTCTCAAAAATCATGTTTAAATGTTATTTCCATCCCTAAAAAAAACTATTTCTTGTGATACATTGTTGTTCTTTTTGAGTCAAATATGAATGTTTCTCCCACCATGAGATTAAAAAATGAGGGCAATATTTTGTTTTAAGTGATGGGAAGAGGTCCAAATTAAGCTAAAGTTATTTTCACTATGAACACACCAAAACCCTTAATTTTATTTTTAAATTTCTTCCCATTCAATCTATAAATACATTCTATGCTTGTAAATAGAATAAAAACCCAACAAAAAATAAACAAAACCCCCAAAAATTTTCATCCATCTTAGTTAAAATTGTATTCAATATTGATTCATTTCCATGGTTCCTAAATTTTTAGAATAGTGTTATTGTTGAGTGTTTTTTAAACACTATTTCTTGGAAGATCAATTTAGGAACTGGGAATAAGATTACGATATGGGTGATCCTTGAGGAATTTTGATCTTAGATTGAGAAAACTAGAAATTTGAACTTGAACCTAGTTGATAATCTATTACTGAATAATCACATTAGGAAACTAACTCGAATGATAGCCATATAAATCCTTTGAATCTGGAGTAAAATGGAAAAATAGGATCCCATGGTGAGTATCCGAGACAAGGTAACTCTGCGAGTGTATGTATTTAAATGAAATTCCCTTTATAATTCAATAAGGTATTTTCATAGTGATATGGAAATGAAATGTGTCCTGGAAAATTTTAAATAATATTCCTTCTAAAAATGATCTCATTTAGGTGAGGGGAATTTTAAACCCAAATTAATAAGGGGATAATTGCCTTATATAATTATCATTTGAGTTAAATCAATAAAGTGAGAGAAAATATATAAAAAAAGGAATTTCAATTTGTGGAATTTAGGAGATATTGATTACTTACAGTGTCCCTTATTATAATTTTAATTCCAGTTTTATTTAACATGTTTCACTTCTAGAACTGGAACCTAATTTGAATTGAAATATTAATATAAGTAACATTCATATATATAACATGATTTTTAAAGAACTGCAGTAATTTTTATCTCTATTGATTTAGGGGTGTTTTGAAACATATGTAGGATGATATTTTCATTTTCACATTCCTTTTATATAAAAAATAAATCTAATTTACTTGGAGTGAAATTGCTAATTTGTGGGGGGAGTTTGATGGGAAAATATTTTCACATCTTGTTTCACAAATATTTCCATAAATAAATATATTTTTATTTTTAGAATATTTTACTTTGTGGAATTACTAATTTTTTTTCATTTTTATAATATGTTATCAAAAATTTGTTTATTTGTTAATAGTTTTATATTTATGTTTATTTTATTCAATATAATTAATTTGAAATTAAATATTTAATTTTGTAATTTCTTTAATTTTTCCTTATTTTTAAATTTTAAATTTTCATTTCCAGTTTTTTAATTCATTCATTATTTAATTTTATGTTTTACAAATTAATAACTTTATTCATTTCATTTCATTATATTATTTTCTTATATTATGTATTTTATTGGAATTCAAATTAATAAAATCTTAATTTGTTATACTACACTTTTTATTTAAATGATATTTTTTTTCATTGTTTTTGTAGACACTATGTTCTTATGTTTAGAAAAATTAGAATATTTCATTTATTCAATTAATGAAATGTTATAATTAGAAAATAAATTATTTTAACATTGTTTATTTATTATTGTGTTATTTTTTTCTATTATTTTTTAATTCTTGAATTTATTTTATGGTTTATTTATTTACATGTCATACTACCCCTATTCTTCCACTAACAAACTACAAATTTTAATTGACCTTGAACCCATATTGGAGATGATCAGATGTGCACCCAGTTGAAACCATTTTTCGCATCACATTGTTGCGGGTCTGCCATCCGATGTTGTACGATGCTGCCACTGAAGAAGGCGCAACCACTGGATGATACCGATAAATTTGTTGGACCCGCCACCCCAGAGCCGGCCTCCATTGATGAATATTCCCACAAGCCCATCCCTCCATTATAAAGAACCTCCCTCACTGGAGCTCACCTCTAGGGAAGCGATCCTAAGCACCGAACAAACCCCCTCATGTCTAAATCGAACTCACTTTTTCATGTATATATAATATATAATAATATAAAATAATAATGATGATGATAAATACACTATAATATATTAATTATAGTTATTTTATTAATATATTTTATCATAGCGATAAAATAAATTTAAATACTAATTTTAAATTATTGTAAATATATCGATACTAATATACATATAATTATAGATGTATAGATTTTTTATAATAATAAGTATATATGTATTAATTTATATATAATAATAATAATAATTGTAATTATAATAATAATAAGTGTATATATATATAAACAAATATTTTTAATATAAATTATTTATGTTTATGAATAACAACTTTATAATTATAAATATATAATTTAAATATCCATTTTTTATCAAGATTGGGGTGCTTGATTTTTGTGCAAAAAAATGTAGATTATGATTCATGATTTTTTCATTTTTCATGAGTCATCCAGGGACCCAAATTGAATGGATAAAGACATGTCACTACCACAAAATGGGGAAAGGGAGGCACGCTGTTTTATCAGTTCAAACTAAAACCTTTGATAAATCAACCCTTTATCAACACTTTTTTAGGGCTGATAAATGATAGATTTATCAGCGCAAGTCTTATCACTCATAAAGGTTTTTATTAATAATTTATATTCAATTTTTATATTTATATTCAGAAATAATATTTATTGGTAGATATAAAATAAAAACTATTTTTTATAGTTAATATATATTTTTTAATAATTCAAAAAAAAATATATAATTTTTTTAAAAAATTAGAAGATTATGATTAAATATATACATGTTTCTAGTGAATTCGGTCTTTTTATGTATTGATCATGAGTGCATATATGTTATGTATTATCATGAATGTTCATTTATACATTACACTCTTTTTATTATTCATGATGTCAATTGATGTCTCGTTTTTTATAATTTATATATTACTACGTGTATATGATTAATGTATCTTACCCATATATATAATATATTATGTTCACAATACTTATAAGATTAAATTATATATTTTTAATGAATAAATATATTTATTATATTTATAATTATTAAATTTTTAAGTATATATGACTACTTTTTAAATGTATTTATTTGAAATTTTAATTAGAACTATATATATTTAAATAATTATAAAATTACAATAAATACATATATTAAAAAATATATATATATATAATAAATATATATGTATAAAATTTGAAAATTATAATGAATATATTAACCGTACTACTTATAATGTTATAAATATTTAATTAAATAAATATATTTATAAATATATACAAATATTTATAGTTATAATTCCAAAATAAATATAGATATTTAAAAATAATTAAAAAATTATAATAAATATATTAATTATATATATTTAAATTCAAATATCTATAAATAAATAAAAATATTTTTAAATATATTTCTTTATAAATGAATATATATTTAAGTAAATAGGAAATTATAATAAATAAATATATTATATATGTTTATAAAAATATAAATACATTTGTTCTAATTTTATTACTATTAATATATATATATAATTACAACTATAAATAATTAATTTCTTGTAACTTTTAATTAAAAACAAATATATATATATATATTAGTTATAAATATAAATAAATATTTTTTTATTTAAATAATTATTAATTCATAAATGATATAATTTTTATTTACTTATATAATGTTATATATAATAGTATAAATGTATAGAAATATTGAGAAATAATTACAAAAATTTATATATGTTGTAATAAATACATTTTGATATATTTAAATAATTATTAAATTATAAGAAATATATAATATATAAATATTATTAAAATTAGAAATATTATAAAAATTAGAAATATTAATTTGTTATAAATTTATAATTTTTTAAATAAATCAATATATATTCATTTATGAATATAATTAAAAACAAATATATATTCATATAAATAATTATAAAAATAAGAGAATTATAGTTATATAAATCTATAATCTTATAAATATATATATTTATTATATTTTTTATATATATTTCTAAGAATATAAATATAAAAAGTATATTTATTATAATTTTATACTTATTTAAATTATAATTTTATAAATATAAATATATATTTATCATGAATATTATTTTAAAAATATAAATAATAATATAAATAAATTATTAACATTATATCATTATCTGTTGTTTTTTAGCGCTGATAAAGGCATATCTTTATCAATGAAAAAAAGTGCGTCTAAAATGTTTATTTATCAGTGCTATATTTTTTTATTGATAATGGCATGTTTTATCAGAATCCTCCACCGCGAACCCACCTTCCCCACGTACCTCTCCTATAGTGTACACCTCTTCTCCTCTGCCGTGATTCCCTCCACCACTGCAATTCCCTCTATCGCACGCCACTCATCCTCTGCATGACTCTCCTCTTCCATCAACTCCTTTTTTACACACCTATCCTCTGTCGAAGCACTATGTCGCTATGAACACACCTCCTCCACACACTAAACCACACATCCTTGGTGAGTTTTCTTGTATTTATCGTCTATTTCATGTGTTATTATAGTTTAATATTGATGGTGATGTTATAAATTGTATGGGATAAACACCCTGTTGAAAATTGTGGTCGTTGGTGGTCCTTGTTTTCACACTAAATGAATTGCATATTGGTTTTCCTTGTGTCTAGAAGTTTTGCCTCATGCTAGATCAGGTGATAGGTTAGGTAAACTAATTATGGAACTGGAACAAATTGTATTAATTCGACTTTGGATACCAGATTCCATGTGTTGGGATATGATATAGGTGCTATAGAAAAATATTCTAATTTATAGTGATGTTGGCTTCCTTCATGTTGAGGAGTTAGCTAAATATACACCAATGTCCATAGAAGTCCTTGGGATAGTCAAGTGGATTACGATAGATGAGAAACAAATCCCTAGAATCCCCATGTGATTAATGATTTGAGTTAAATCATATACAGTCAACACATGAGTTTCCTTTGAAAATTAAATGTTACACATATCATTGATCCCAAATCGATTTTTTGGCATTTACATTATTAGGAAAGATATTCCATGCAGTCACCCAATAAGAAACACTAGTGTGAACCCACATCAAACTTCTTTCTCAGTACTAGCTCACAACAACCTAGTCTATCTTTAATATATCCCACATAGTATTTTTAACACATATTGTTACATCAGTCCACTTTTCTTCATTAAAAACCCACTTTTGTGCACTAGTTGATAGTCTAGATACATCATGGAATTTTTATCTGATACAATTTAATTATGAGGTTTAAAACATATTATTAGTAAATGAATGATTTTTCTATATACAATATTTTGACTTATCCAGATTCCCCCTTTATATTTTCATATATTTTTCTATGAATTCCTATAATGTTTCCTTTGCATAAAAAAATTATAAATAAGGCAAGACAAAATTCTTGAATAATATGATCAATGAATGAAATATAAAAAAAATTAATGCATGAATTATAGTTATTAAATCCCCTATGAATAGAACATTTCTTGTCTAGATTTGAAAAATCTCAACTCATTTAAGAAGGAACAATCATCATACAATTATTAAAATTCTGTTGTAAATAATAAAAAATAATTACCACTTAGAGAATAAATTTTCTAATATCTTTTAAAATATTTCTCTTTATATCCTCAAATTTCAATTAAACTAAATTCAATACATATTCAACATTTCCCATTATGAAAATGGTGGAACAAATAATAATTTTTATTTACATATATTAATTCCATCATGAAATATAATATTATTATTCAAAAACCTTGGATGTTAGATGGTGTATGTATTGGAGTCCTAAGGAATCACCACTTATGATGAGGTAACAATTATATAGAAATTAACTAGTACCTCGGTAAAGAACAATAATTTCTCTCGACCTCCCTTTTCCTGTTAAGATGTATATCATGAAATTACCCTCCCTCCATGTGTGACAAACCATGATGCACTAATCAATGATTATTATAAACATCTTGATGTATTATGAATGATCCCATAAGGTGTGGGAATTCCCTTGATGGAAGTCAAACAGATAAGTTGATTCAGAATCCACTATAGAATTCTCAATATTGTAAATCCTAAAAAACATGACGAAACTGAACATCACCTTTTTTAGGGCCTAATAAAGATTTCTGGTCCATTGTATGATTGTAATCCAAAGATCACATATCCCACATCATCATACACAAACACCACCATAATTCAATGCATAAAATATCCTTCCCCATTCAGTTAAAGACCTATTACAGGTGTCATATATCTGACCCATCACCCTTGGTTAGGCTTACCTCTTCCCTATGGGTCATGTTTGATCATCAATAGGATCCTATTAAATTAGGATGATGTAACCCTTCGTAAGGTGATAACACCTTGGTTCACCATAATTGATTTCAGGAAATCTTGAATATGTGTTTGAGGGCTAAGCCTTCATTCTCTCACATTGTTCCTTTTATCCCAAAAATCCCAACACACCATATAATATACCTTTTGGAATATTTTTATCTCAGTACCATGCTACCCAACCCCAAAAAACATGGTTTTAATAAACTCATATGTTGGGTCCCCATTCAAAATATTCTACATGCTCTACCAGCCAATTCTGAGAATGGTACTCTCTGATTATCCTATAATTTGGAGATTCCATGATGATTAATATTCAGGGAAGTAGGAACACATACAATGTAACTCCTAAAAAATAACCTTTTTATAAACATTATCATCTGTTTAGTATCACTGTGTTCTTCAACCGCAAATCTAATAAGTTCTTACATATTTTGTATTTGAATCATATCATTCACATCCATACATATTGTTCATGTTTATAATGAATAAAAAACTAATAATCCTTCCCACCAAATCATTTGGGAAATGAATCAAAAAATATGTGCCATGCACATCAACTTTGGTAGTGTTCCAGTGATGGATCTTATCATATCACCTAAGTGCGGTTTTTATAAATCTGGGATGAATGCTAGATTCCATGAAGGAGATATTATTAACAATGGATCCATAAAAATTAGAGGTCATCACCAGCCAATATATGATTCTAGTAACTGGTATCATCTCCACCAAGTATACAATGCACCTTAACCTTCAGTAAATTCATCTTCTTGATCATGATAAGTGAAATTCTAGAAATCAACGTGGGTTGACCAACCTAGACACTCCATTGATCTGTATATCTATTATTTATAAATCTCATAAAGAGATGGTATTTATAATATCCCATTCTAGACTCACATGCATTATCCTCATGTATTCTAAAACAATCCTTAAATTAATACCCATTTCTTTATCACATTTATCATTTTCTTCGAAAAATCATAATGGAATCCCCGTAGTTAGTATCCTAGATTAATTATTTTGTGATTTTTTTCAATATCAGTCATGCTATCCATAGGATTCTAGATTACTGAGATAATATTCATTGGAATTGATGTAAATAAAATATTCAATAGTTTTATCCTTCCCCCAAATAACAAAATGATGATATTATAGTTAGAAATTTTCCCATTGATATGAATAATGACCCATTCAAATAAAACCTTCCTTACATTTCCATTTGAAATGTGTTTCATGATATAGTCTATTGGTAGGTTTCACCATTGACATCCAAGAATATCTTCAATGGTTATAAAACACTTTCATGGTAAAAATTTTGACATGTAAACCTTTATTTTCCCTTGATTTATTCATTGTATTATTTAGTTGTTGTAGGAAGTCATAATCATATATGAATCCATTGATGAAAATTTTCCTACCATGAACTATGAATTAAATTTTGTTAGAGGTTATGAAATGAAAAACAATTCAGGCCATAAAACTATTTTATTATGGAATTATATTCATATCTACTATGACACATTAAATTCTCCTGGTGAGAGCCAAATATTGATTTATAATCCATCTTGGGTCATGTTAGATTATACTATGGAAATATATTTAAATGGGGAGAGATATAGGAGATCACGATGTGGATCTCATAAATCTACTAGAAATAGCTTCCTCATGACATGACCCTGTATTATCACACTATGACATCATTAAATTCTAATTGATGTATTGACATAAAATCCAATATGAATCCTTCATTATTAATTCATTTCCCACATTCTTTTGGTGATATGTGTTTCATCTTCGGATACACTTCATCCCATGTTCATTTGATTTATCTATTGGCATAAAGAGATCAATTGATGGTGATCCATGACAAGTTTCTATTATATTCTACCTAGATTCTTCTTTGTTCATCATCTGGATAAGGTAGAGGAAATGAAATTGGTTTGTTCAAGGAATATTGGAATCAGTGTTTGAATGAAATTTTTGGGTTTAGGTTGTTGATCATTATCTTACATGATCTTGGATTTGTGATTATATATTTCATTTACATACACAATGGATGATAAAATAATCTATTGAGTTAGTCGTATAGACAATTTTATTTATTTTGTTAAAATTTTGAATGTTTCACGATTTTTCTTTATTTGGTTGGATATTAAATATTAAGTTACCCATAACTCCAAAACTCAAACCATCAGGTTCGATCAGAAGAGTCATAAGACCTCAGGTGCACCACCCCATCAATGGATTACAGTTGTATCATCAATGTATTAAGGTTATATCATTCATCCTCCAATGAAATAAGGTCTAGTAAGGTGATTTAGTAACAATTACCCATTGAATTCTCATTGTTAAATGAACCTTTTTCATGATTTTGGATGATTTTTTTCTGTAAATAATACCATGGGAAGGTATTTTTTAGTGTGGATCACATATTTCAAAGGATAAAAAATTATGGTTTTTAACTATTTGTTGGATACTTGAAAATGTAATTATATATAACATTATATGAAATTTTTATATAAATGTTTCCCTAATCCTTGTGTGCATTTCATTTTTCTTGTGTGAGAATTGATCGTGGTGTGTGTGTTTTGTGCAGGTGCTGGTGGGTGTGTTGTTATATAAACTGCACATCATTGGAAGATAGGTCTTTATCAGTACTATTTCAAGCACTAATAAATTCCCCCTTTACTAGTGCTATTTTGAGTGCTGATAATGGCCCCCTTTATCAGTTCTAATTAAAGCACTGATAAAGTGGTCCTCTATCAGGGCTAAAAATAACACTGATAAATGTTTTCATTTTTCTTCGCTAAAATATTGCAAATAAATGGGGGTCTTTATCAGTAGTTTTTTATAACAAATAAAGAAAAACCTTGATCATATCTTTTTAACATTGTGATAGTATATCTCCCTTTATATTCATTGATAATAACTGTGCTTCTCTAGAATTGTTAAATGGGTTTTCTAGCACTTTTAAAAGAATTATCTCTAGTAGTGTGTGAAGATTAACCGAATTCTCTTTTGGAGTAAAATTGGTTAAGGGAGATTAGATGCAGTTACTAGAGGATGAGGATGTAAAGTGATGTACATGAAACATGAAAGATATGGAGTTTTGACCTAGCTATGACAATGAGCAAGGATGAGTGGTTTAAAAAATTTATTGAAAAAATGATAAGTTGAGAAGAAACAGATAGACAATCACAACCGTGGGGATCCAAGAATCCATTCTAGAACCATATGAGGGATGACATCTAATCAACATACGATCACCATTAACACCAGAGAATATAGACCAAGGATGATTCAACAAATATGAGATAATGATATGGAGTTGGATCCTGAGAGAGGAATGAATCTCGTAATAGATGTTTCATCAAATATATTCTCTCACATTTTTTATTTCTATTTTCATGAGTGGATAAATTTTTTTGGATAATCCAGCTATAATGAATTGATTTTATTTTATATATTATGTTTAGTTAATTTAATTGTTTAATGAACTTACAAACCATCCACCCCTATGAACCACCTCCTTACCAAGATATCACTCCAAAGAGATACCTATCTAGGAAGTAGTTGTTTCAGGAAGAGATGGAAGAGCATCACATAGGGTAACAACCCAATCAGCGATGGTTTAACACATTAATCCATTAGCTAGGAGGGTTGCGCCATTCTGCCCACCCGATGCAGCACCAGGTGACCAAACAAGGCAAGTAGAACAGGGGTGGTAGAAATCCCCATAAAAGACGGCTACTCGGATTCTAACCCCATACCTCGAAAGAAACACCATTTCCATGTCCCTTCTCTCTTACCACTGCGCCACCGCCAAAGTGGAAAACATGTTATATGGGTAATAAAGAATATGTGGGTTTGAAACCATGCATATCTTGGGCCCAACCCACCACCTGCATGCCTCACTCCCCCAGCTAATTTGGATCTTTTCAGGACTCAAACGTGAGACAATTCCATTTCAAGGGAGTGATCTTCTTACATGATACAACTAAAAAAATCATAGTCTATTCATTTATCCTATGATCATTGATTGGAGTATTAATAATTTAAAAACATTACAACTTCTCTTCTCTAAAACAAAGCGATTAATTTTGAATTTACGATTGAAAGGTAAATAATAAATAAGGTTCACTAAACTGTTGAAGATCACTGCAGCGAAGACCTAGTCAGTCTCTATTATTCCCCAAATAGTGGATAATTGAATGAATTTGAGAAAAATAGAAGAATATATTTTTATCAATTCAATACAGAACAAGGAACCTATTTTCGTCCAATTCATGGTCTCTGATTTGGTTCTCCTGGAAAAAATATTATTCCACACTCATTTCATGTCACAACCCATCTCAGTGGGTCCCACATCGTGACTCCCCAAGCCCACATTTTATAGGCTTGGGACATGTGACTAGCACTAAGTAGGCATATCAGTAACACGGGAGGAATTTCTAATGAACATGTACAAATGCATACATATCCATGACAAAACATTATGAAAAATAAAAAACAATATGGAACAAAATGAATTCATACAACTAAACCCATCCAATAGAGTACAATGAATGTAAAATGCAGAAATTAAGCTGGGCTAGAATACAAGCCCACAAAATGAAAGAGTATGCAAACAACATATTCCAACCTGTAAGCAAGAAATAGGTATTGGGACTACTGATCATAGCCTTAGAAACACCTTAGCCAGCAAGGAAATCAGAAATCCCAGTCCGGTCTTGGTCTACCCTGGACTCCGTCAAAAGGCCACTCATCTTCACAAGGCACAACACGTGCGGGAAAATCCCATGCATTTCCATTATAACAATACTCAGTAGGGGACCCCAAAACCACAAATAAAAATACAATGTAAATGTACATTCATCACTATAGATTATATTTCTACTGAACATAGAGTAATAAAAAAATATCTAGATATACACAGAACCATGACCTGTAGTTTGGAGGTAAGTTACAACGACTGCATACTCATGATAGGGATTCAATTCGAAGATTGCACCGAGAAATCTTATGGGATAAATCACTCCACAGGTCCGACATCTCTGATGAAATATGTTTGAAATGTACTGTTCATTGAAAAAATCCATGGGAGAGATAGATTCCCTGATAGATCAGATGAGAGAACATATTCACTCATTTCAAAAGAACACACCTCCTAAGTGGGAAAAGATCATGATACACAGATGTGGACTATTTCTAGGGAATTGGAGGATACGACAAATCATCCAAATTTACCTGCTATGTATAGGATCAATATCCTAAAGGATTAGTATAATCTATACCTAACTCTACATATGTTCAAGAAAGGATAGAGCATATATCTCATAGCCTGTTGGTGGAATACCTAACTTTATATCAAAAATTCATGTTGAAGGGATCATGATTCTATTGATGGAAACGATACTTGATCATGAGGGGAATAAAAAAAGGGATACTAAAACAAAAGAAACGTATCCATGGAATGGTGGAAAAGAATCTCATTCCATGTATAAGGGAGTACACGACATGTAGATGTTGTCACAAGCTATGTCCCATGACTCCGGGTACTTCCCATGTACAAAAACCAATGTTTGGAGAAAATCCCATGTACAAACATATTTACACGGTGTGTAGAAAGGATCACACACCTTGTCTAAGTATTCAGGTTCTACTCAGTGTACGCTGGACATGTGCCCCTACATGACATCACTATGTGTCCCATCTCGTGTACGGGTACACAAGGTTGTCAACATATCTGTCCAGGTCTACCCATGTGGAGGAGTACATGTCATGTACTCCACCCCATGTTTTTGTATCTCCTGAGATACACACCTGGTCTACATAAGGACCCACACGCCATTTGACAATGGTCACACACTGGGTCTACACTAGTTGTTCCCTCGAACTCCAACCACTATTTGGTGGTGCCCACATACCATGTCCTCCGGGAAGAATGTTTTGTCCTTCACTATGTGAAATACAGGAATCCTAGCAACCCCATGCCGGTCCAACATGGAGTGTTCTTCAGAATACATGCAATGTTGATCAAGATTTTCCCAAATCGGCGTTCCTCATCGTCTCGCCCAAGTTGCTCCTTCGGTCGTCAATCCAGCTATCTGATCACCTAGAAATTAAAAATATAAGGTTTCCCTGCAATACCATCAGTGTTTTGGGAGGATTTAGGGGTCAATCAGCCCTAAAAACTCATTTCTATCATCTCCATGAAGAACAGTCGAAGAATAATTTCTCCCAAACTATGTCAATTCATCTGCCACCATCTCCATCCCACCTCTATTGAGTCCTCAAAATGTTATATCACTAATGTGAGAACATTTAATTGTGAAACGGACACGCAACAATCCATTTTTCTTAACCCCATGAAGAATATGATGAACAAATTGGTTTATAGGGGGATAAAAAATCCAATAGTAATTTGAGGAAGGAACCTCCACAGTTGTTTGTCAAGACACGGATTCAATCCCATTAGTATGATAAAACATAGTGAATAAATACTAAGAATGAAATATATAAATGATTAATTACCAAAAATAACTCGATAAAACCCTCCCACAAGAACACACGATCTGCGGGTCAACCAGTTTGTGTTTTGACCTGTGTTCATCTTTTAATCCAAGAATTTGTAAAACAAGAATCAAATTAACAAAACCTACCTAGATCATCAATTAAAATGAAGTGTGGTCATCATCTGGAATTCAATCTCAGTGTGTGACGATCCTCATGTTTGTCATCCGTCATCATTTGTCAAGAATCTTCCAAGGTTGTGTCCTCTCCGATGCTCCAGAGTATTTCTAGGAGTTCTCCATGATTATGAGCCTAACTCAGGACAACTACATTTGAAAAAAATAGCATGTCACCACATTATGGTAACATCTAAGATAAAATAAATTATTAATTTATTTTATTACCTTTAAAATTTACAAAAACAATCTTTTGCAGCCAACCTGTGCCATTCAATGTTAGGCCCCACATAAGGTAATGTCATTATGTTGAATGTAATTGTATCATTAGATATCTGATCTAATAACACATTTAAAAGTTATTACACTTTTTCAGGAAAACTGCTCATGCATGCTATCATGGATTTACATTATTTTAAACATTTATTCTGGGAACTCCAGGCCATGAAATCGCACGCAATCACAAGGCCTGGTATATGGACCCAACCTTAAAAATTTACATAATATTGAATTAAACGAACAATTCACATTGAGGATCTTTTCATGTTTAGAGTTTTAGAGAATTAGGACATAACTATTACATCTCAAAAGAGTACAAGGTAGAAACCTCTACACAGTTTCCATTTTTTTTCATAAAATATCAAATCTTGAAAAAAGAGTCATATCTAGTTCCATGTTTTAGATAGCATGAATTTTCCTTAATCCCATCCTTGACCCTATTCATCATTATATCTTATGAAAACATTTCAAAACATGGGATGAGCATAAAAGGCTCAGTTAGGTTTGTAAAACAAATAATGAATAAATTTCTTCAAAAATACATACAAAACATGAACAGTTTTACTTACCTCATGAAATCATAAGATTTATGAAAGATGCATAGAAATCATAAATCATAAAGATAACTTGTGGAATCCATATCATACTTACATTGTAACCATCACAGCTACATAGGGAGTTACATTGGAATACCCATCATAGTATATTCCTTAAAATATATTAGGAGAAACATTCACATTTACCTCTGTCACATTACCCAATGAATTGGAGAGCTATCTCAGGCTCACCTGAACTAGATTTATCACGGAACCACCCATATACTTAAATAATGTCCATGAAACATAACATGATCATAACACATAACATAAGCATAAAGGAAATATAACATTTCCACATTGTAATATTAAAATATCATTTCAAGATATTGAAATCATAAATCCATTCTAAAAATAATTTTCAATACCAAAATATGTAAAAAGAGTATATGGTATTTATTTTTCCTTTTAAAAAAATTCCGGCTTGGTAAGGAAGCCAAAGATCAAATAATACTCACAGAGGCGGAAAGGTCATTTTCACTGATTACGTAAAAAAATAGAAACTTATCTTTTAGTAAAATGCTTCGTATAAAAATATTCCCTTTGAATTCAATGAAAATTCAAAGTGTTTTATACACTGTATAAAATAAATTCGTGTATAAAACTAAAACTGCTTCAATGAAAGGAGATTGAGACGAAGTCCCTTACCTCATGTCTGACTCGACTCAGTCGTTCTTTAATCTCCTGAATAATAAACTAAAGATAATTTCTACTTTCATAAGAACCTTTTTCAATTTTAATTTTCCTTTTATATCAATTATTAACATCTTATAAACATTATGTAATCATTTATGTTAATAACGTCCATTTTGTCGATACTTTGTACTTGAGGAAAAACTGACCACCTTATATTTATAAGTTGTCCATGTGGTCAATAGTCCATTATATCCAGAAAGATATTCATTATTTAGATATCATATATATCATATATATCCAGTATATACATGTATTTATAATAGTACATAACATTTGGAGGTAATAAATGAAGTGCACCATTCATGGAGACAGTAAGCCGTACGTACGCATGAAGGATACTTTAATTTCTATTTCTTATTTTAATGGAATTATAACTTAATGATACATAGGTATATCATAATTCCTATTTAATATCATGTATAATATCATTAACTCTATCTTTTATAAATCCCACATAAGGCTTTAACTAGTCATATGACTTTGAGGGGGCAGTAGTCTGCACGACCTCAAATGAGATTATCGTATTACCCACTATGGAAACCATAAAGGCTTTATATTAATGGGAAGTACAGATGCATAAGGAAATCATAAAGATAATATATATCATATATAAACACAGTGATATCATAATGGCCACCGTGAAAGGTGGTAAGATGTAATTGAACAATCATCGTTTCGGGAGGCATTAGATTGTCATCCATAGAAACATTATGTTTTCAATCCATTAGATGGAGGTGTGTGTAAGTGTAGTTCGAATACTTCTCATAACAACATTATATTATATTTATGATACATGTTTTGTTACAAAGTGAAGGAATAAAAATAGTTTAGGGGTTGGAGAATTAAAATAAATGAAAACAATTTAAGAGAAATCATTACGTTTAATTTGGGTAACTCCCTTTGGCTTGAACCAAAGGTCTTCTTGAAGTGACTTATGCCTAAGGTAAGGCTTCTAAGATGAGAAGAGGGATGTAGAGAGCTTGATTGGGTAGAGTTTGGACGATCAAAATGGCTTGAGAGGTGTGAGTAAATGGTTATAAGTGTACTCATTTTATAAAGGAGAGGAGGGGCTCTTTTGGAAAGTGTGAAAATATTATTTTATTATATAATGATATTGAGTTTCTAAAGGTCCAAAAATCATTATAGCCTAAGATAAAATGACTCATATTCCAAATAAAATCATCCAATCATAATTTGACATGTTTTGGATAATATTTTAATTATAATGATCTTATTTATTTAAATAATTTATTAATGAGGTAAATACTGTATCATTATTCTGTCATAAATAATTTAATTTATTTGATGTATAAAAATTATAAAAAAATACCATGATATAGGAAATATTTTTTTCATTCCAATGATTATTTATAGTTGAAACGATAATTTATATAACACAATATAAAAATTAATTACTAAAATATTTTTGTTAATGCCAATTTTGTCTTTAAATTAAATTAATTAATCTAAAGTCTCATTATCTTTCATAAGTGGCTCCATGGGGTCCCAAAATCGACCAAGGATACCCATTTTCGGCCCCTACTCATACAATAAGGCTTGGAAAGTGTTATGGTATTTTTGAATTATTATAATATTTTTTTAACCTTGAATTACTTTATTTACCTTTAACCGCGGTAAATAAAAGTAAAAAGTTACTATTCATCAAAAATTATTTTCATCTTAATGAACAACATTTTACTTTTTTTTATTTTTTCAAATTCAAAACATAAAAGTTTCATTAATTAATTTTAAATTTAATTCCCGTTGTAAAAAAATAGCGTTTTTAAGAAACAATAACAATCAAAACATTGACAGTTGTTTATGTCCAATTTCAAAGTGAAATTAATTACAATGACAAAAATTAAATTAAATTGTAAAAATATATTCTAATTACAATTTAAAACCAATTAAAAATATAATATAACCGTATAAATAAATTAGATGAAAACACAGTTTTGAATTAAAATACAATAGTTTCACTATTCATTAATAAATGACCTTTATCAGAAAAATTCCTAAAATATACACAAATTAAATTCTGATGCCCCCATTCTAAAAAAGGATATTATTTGTACATATAGAATGTATTAAAGTAATAAAATCTATAATTAACGATGGTTCACCCTTAATAGGCGATGAATCGCCCTTTTAATGTATATTATGCTTAAAATTAGATTCATTCACATTTTAAGACTATAACATTTATTGAATAAATGTAAATACATTTAAAAAACATGTATAATCATATTATAGTTCGTTTTTTTCATTCATGCTAATACAAAGGCTATGAGTTAACTACTATTTAAAATAATAATATTATATTATTAGTGTGCATCATAAGATTTCAAAGAAACCCGTTGTTGTGTATCGGGTACGCTAATGAACAAAGAAACCCCTTTTAAGGTAAAATTAATATTTAATTCAAAAATATTAATAAGTATAAAAATATCTTATTTTTCATTTACTTGTGATGTTACATCCTTCCCCCCTTTTGGAAATTGCGTCATCATAATTTTTATACACTTATCAAAATAAGTGGCAGTATTTATCTCTCATAGCATTTTTATATTCCCACATTGCCTCATCCACCATATGGTTTTTCCACAAAACATTTACCTGGTGAATTACCTTATTCCGCAACACTTACTCTATGGTCAAGAATCTAGGCTGGTTTCTCTTCATAAGATAGATTCTCCCCCAACTGAACTACCTCTAGGCTCAAAACATGAGATGGATCTGGTATAAACTTTCTCAACATCAAAACATGACAAACATTGTGTACATGGGATAAATATGGAGGTAAAGCCACTCTATATGTAACTAATACAACTTTTCCAAAATTTCATAAGGTCCAATTACCTCGAACTCAACATTCCCTTCTTACCAAAACACATCACACTTTTTTATGGAGAAACATTGAGAAAGACATGATCACCTACCTCAAAAAAAGATCCTTCCTCCGGTTATCGACATAACGTTTCTGTCTGTTCTGAGCTATTCTCATGTGCTTCTGAATCAACTTAACTTTCTCTACCATCTCTTCTACTAAATCTGGTTCTATCAGTGTCCTCTCACCTACTTCATCCCAAAAAGCTGTATTTTGACAATGATTTCTATATTATACCTCAAATGGAGCCATTTGTACAGTAGAATGAAAACTGTTATTATATAAAAATTCAACCAAAGATAGATGTTGGTCCCAACTTCCCTAATAATCCATTAATAATGTACGTAGCATATCCCCCAATGTCTAAAATTTTCATTCTGATTACCCATCTGATTAAGGGTGAAAATCTGTATTAAAATTTAATTTAGTACCTAATGAATTCTGAAGGCCTTTCCAAAAGTTAGAAGTACGCCTGGGATCACAATCAGCTAAAATGGAGAGAGGAACTCCATGAAACATGAATATCTCTTTAACATAAAACCGAGAAAGTTGATCTAATGATAGTGCATCTCAAATTTAATGTAAATGACCATATTTATTTAATCGATCAACTATAAACCAGATTACATTATTACCTCGAGATGTCTTTGGTAATCCCAAAACGAAGTCAATGTATATATTTTCCAATTTGCACTCTAGCACCGGTAGAGGATGAATCATCCCTTTTGGTAACTTCCTCTCTACTTTAACATGTTGACATGTCAAACACTTCACTGTAAAATTAGCAATATCTCTTTTCATTCCATCCCACCAGTAATACTCATAGAGATCTATGTACATCTTAGTACTGCCAGGATGAACTAAAAACAGAGAACTATGAGATTCACATAACAACTCATTCTTCATCTATGAATCAAAAGGTATAGATACTCTCTTCCCAAACCTAAATACACAGTCATTATCAAGATTAAAATTAGGCAACTTACCCGTATGAACCAACTCTACCTTTTTCTACAACTCACTGTCTTCTTTCTGTGTTTGATTTATTCTGTTTGATAGAGATGATCTCACTGACACCTGATACAAAATAGAATAATTTTCTGCACCAAAAACACCTATACTAAAGTTCCTTAAATAAAAAACCAAAGGATCTTTTTCCAAATGTAGCATGGCTAATGAAGCATTACTTTTTCGACTCAAATCATAAGCCACTTTATTTTATTTTCCCAGATGGTAATGGATAGTGAACTTATAATCCTTGATTAATTCCAACCATCTCCTCTTTATCATGTTCAATTTTTTTGAGTGAATATATATTTTAAAATTTTATGGTCAGTATATATTTCACTTTTTACTCTATACAAATGATGCTTCCAAATTTTTAAAACAAAAACAATAGTAGATAATTCCAAATCATGTGTAAGGAAATTTAACTCATGAGGTTTCAACTGACCTAAAGCATAAGAAATTACCTGATCATTCTGCATTAGGACACAACACAGTCCTTTCAATGAGACATCACTATAGATAACAAAATCACCATTTTTGGATGGCAGTGCCAAAACTAGAGCATTCACCAATCTTCTTTTCAATTCATGAAAATAATCATCACATTCTTATGTCCAAATGAACTTAACACCTTTTCGAGTTAACTTAGTCATTGGACTAGATAACCATGCAATATTTTTTACAATCCTCCAATAATAACCTTCCAAACCAAGAAAACTATGAATATCAGTTATATTTGTGGGTCTTGGACATTATTCAACAACTTTGGTTTTATCTGGATCAACAGTTATGCCATTTTTTTAAATAATGTGACCAAGGAAAGAAATTTGTCGTAACCAAAAATCACATTTGATGAATTTCCAATTAAGATTCTTTTATTTTAAGGTTTACAGGACAACCCTTAAATGACTTTTATGTTCATCCTTAATTTTGGATAATCCAAAATATCATCAATGAAAACAACCAAAATCTTATCCAAGAACTCACCGAAAATTCTATTCATAAGATCTATGAATAGAACAGGTGCATTGGTTAAACCAAAAAGAATAACTACAAATTCATAATGGCCATATCTAGTAAAAAACACGGTTTTCGGAACGTTTGCTTCCTTTAATTTCAACTGATGGTACCCTGACCTAAAGTCAATCTATGAAAAATACTGAGCTCCCTAGAGTTGATCAAACAAATCATCGATATGAGGAAAAGGATACTTATTCTTGACCATACTATTATTCAATGATCTAAAATCAATTAAAAGTCTCATTGAACCATCTTTCATTTTCACAAACAGGACAAGCGCAACCCATGGTGATGTTCTAGGTCGAATGGAACCTTTATCTAATAACTCCTACAATTGATAATTTAACACTAAAAGTTCAATTTGAGCCATTTGAAAAGGGGGTTTTGAAATTGGATTAGAATAAGTAACTAAGTCAACAATAAATTCAACTTTTAGATCAAGTATAATACTAGTAAAATCATCTGAAAAAACATCAATGTACTCATTTACCACTGGCACATCATTAATCTCAACACATTCTTTATTTTTAACAAAATGTACAAGGTGACATTAATTTCCATATTTTACTAGTTTCTCAGCTTCTTAATATGTTATCAAAAGAAAGGGTTCATTCTTGTACAAAAACTGAAAATCTTTCTGGAAGAAAACATATTTATATCTATAGCCAATCTTAGCTTGATAAACAGAAAGCCAATCCATTACCAAAATAACATCAAACTCTACTAGAGGAAAAACAATATGGTTTTCATGTAGATTCTTTCTTCACACAAGGAACATAATGTTCTTATGTTTTCTTTTCATCTCTACATTTCCTCTGGGTATTTTTACAGTAATTTCTATATTCATATCTTGATATGGAATTCCCAATTTACTAGAATAATTTTCATAAATGAATGAGTGTGTAGACCCTGAACCAAACAACACATTTTCATAATTTGAACAAATAGCGTAACTGAAAAAACATCATTCGATGGCCCAAAATCTGCTGAAGTAGTTTCAAAAGATTTCACCACCCCTTTATTATTGTAGTATGGATGCTTTCCTTCAGTTGAGTTATTTGTTGGACACTCATTTGCATAATGACCTATTTCTTTACACTTAAAACATTTTACTGACTGTAAATCATATTTTCTCTAACCATTACCATGATCTTTTTTAGTGCAATTACAAGCCTTATGTCACATTTTACTACATTAGAATCACTAACCCGAATTCAAAAGACATTCCCCAACATGATTTTTACAACTATTTTTAAAAACTATAAACTTAAGTTTCATACCATCAGACTTTTTTGAAGAGTTCTTCACTTTTGCCTGCCACCTTGACCTCTTATTTTGTTGTTTGTCAAAGAATACCTTGTCATCAGCAAATTCCATTTTCACATTATCCGTACAACAAACAAGTATTTCATAATCTTTGAACTCATGAAAAGCTAAAGACCTTTGATACTTCGACATTAATCCTGAGTAAAAATGGTTGATTTTACTATCAAGATCTCAAATGAAATATGGATCATACATTGCCATTTGAGTGAATTTTTCTTCATAAGAAGCCATTGAGTCATCCTTCTACCTAAATTATAGGAATTTTGTTTCTATCCTAAGACAAACCACCTTATGAAGATATTTTTCATGAAACATACCTTTGAATTCATATTAATCAAGAGAATAAATCTCTCCACTGTCCCTGATATTTTTCACCATCGACCACCACTGACCAGCTTCACCTTCAAAACGGTAAACAACGATACTAACCTTTTGATGTTATGAAAAAACCATGACATAGAAAATCTTCTCCTGTGATTTCATCCAACCTTCAGCTAGCACAGGGTCAGATGATACTCTGAATGATGGGGGTTGTTGCCTCATAAAATGCTCCAATACTGACATGTTCCGCTGTGGTTGATCTGGCTGATCTTGTACATGGATACCACCACCATTTATAGCCTGAGTCAACTATGTCATCACTATAATAAACAATTCAGTTTTGATTCCGACCACCTCAATTTTCTAATTTGGAAGATTGTCTTCCTCCAGATGTCTTCTAACATAGCTTCCTTATTTCCTCTGCGGAAAACCATTCTGAACACAAGAATATCTTAGGCAAAGAAACATTCTAATCTGTAAATGCTATATGATTTCAATATTAACATATAATACTTTATGTATATTATTTTTATAATACCCTAACTCCTAAAGTTATCTAAACCAACTTCTGATGCCATCTATAAGGACTCGACCTTATTCATTTACATAATACTGAATTAAATGAATAATTCACATTGAGGATCTTTTCAGGTTTAGAGTTTTAAAGAATTTGGACATAATTATTACATCTCAAAAGATTAAAAAGTAGAAAATTCTACACGCTTTCCATTTTTTCATAAAATATAATCTCTTTAAAAAAGAGTCACGTCTAGTTCCATGTTTTAGACAGCATGACTTTTCCTTGATCCCATCCTTGACCCTATTCATCTGTATGTCCTGTGAAAACATTTCAAAACATGGGATGATCAGAAAAGGCCCTGTAAGGATTATATAACAATGAATGAAAACAATTGTTCATAAATACATAGAAAACATGAACTCTTTTAATTACCTCATGAAATCATAAGATTTTAGGATGACACATAGAAATCATAAATCATAAAGGTAACTTGTGGAATCCATATCAAAATTACAATGTAGTTATCACAGTTACATAGGGAGTTACATTAGAATACCCATCACACTATAGTCCCTAAAATCTATTAGTATAAACATTCACGTTTACCTCCATCATGTTAACCAATGAATTGGAGAGAAATCATGGGCTCACCCACCCTAGTTTTATCAACGAACCACCCTTTTACGTAAATAATTCCCAAGAACCATAAGATGATCATAACACATAACATAAGCATAATTGAAAGATAACATTTCCACATTAAAATAATAAAATATCATTTCAAGATATTGAAATAATAAATCCATTCTCAAAATCATTTTAAATACCAAAATATGTAAAAAGATTATATGATATTTATTTTTCCTTTTAAAAACATTTTGGATTGTTATGGAATCCAAAGATCAAATAATACTCACGGCGGCGGAAAGGTCTTTGTCACCACTTATGTAAAAAATTAGAAACATTCATTTTAGTAAAATGATTTGTAGAAAAATATTACCTTAAAATAAAATGAAAAGTCAAAGGGGTTTATACACCGTATAAAATAAAGTCATGTAAAAAACTAAAAATGCCTCAATGAATGGAGATTGAGATGAAGTCCCTTACCTCATGTCTGACTTGACTCGATCATTCTATAATATCTGGAAAAATAAACTAAAGTTAATTCCTAATTACATTAGAACCTTTTTCATGTTTATTATTCCTTTTATATAAATTATTACCATGTTATAAACATTATGTAATCATTTAAGTTAATAACGTCCATTTTGTCGATATTCGGTACTTTAGTAAAAATTGAACAACTTTTATTTATAAGTTGTCCATGTGGTCAATAGTCCATTATATCCAGAATGATATTCATGATTTAGATATCATATATGTCTTATATATCCAGTATATGCATGTATTTATAATAGTGTATAACATTTGGAGATATGAAATGAAATGCACCTTTCATGGAGATGGTAAGTCGTACGTACGCATGAACGCTACTTTCATTTATATTTATTATTTTAATGGATGTAGAACATAATGATACATAGGTATATTATAATTCTAGTATAATATCATATATAATATCATTATCTCTATCCTTTATAAATCTCAAATAAAGCATTAGCGAGTCATATCAATTTGAGGGGGCGGTTGTCCGCACATCCTCAAATAAGATTATCGTATTTACCCACCATAAAAACCATAAAGGCATCATATAATTGGGAATTACAGAATCATAATGAAAGAATGAACCTGATATATATCAAATATAAATATATTTCCATCATAATGGCCACCATGAGAGGCGGTAAGATGTAATTGGACATTTATTTTTTCGTGAGGCATTAGTTTCCCATCCACAGAAACAGTATGTTCTTCATCCATTTGATGGAGGTGTGTGTAAGTGTAGCTCAAATAATTATCATAACAACATACTAGTATATTTAATATAATTTCATTGTTCCAAAATAAAGTAAAAAAGAAGAGTTTAGGGGTTGGAGTAGTAAAATAAAAGAAAACAATTTAACAGAAATCATTACCTTTAATTTGGGTAACTCCCTTTGGTTTGAACCAATGGACTTATTGAAGTGCCTTCTGCCTAAGGTAAGGCTTCTAGGTGGAGGAGAGAGATGTACGGAGCTTAATTGGGAAGAGTTTTGATGATAAAAATTTCTTGAGAGGTGTGAGTAATTGGTTAGAAGCGAACTTCTTTTATAAGGGACAGGAGGGGCTCTTTAGGAAAGTGTGAAAATATTATTTTATTATATATCATATTCAGTTTCTAAATGTCAAAAAATCATTATATCCAAATATTTGATGACTCGTATTTGAAATAAAATCATCCAATAAGAATTGTACATGTTGTGGATAATATTTTAATCATAATAATCTTATTTATTTAAATCATATATTAATGAGGTAAATACTGCATCATTATTGTGTCATAAATAATTTAATTTATTTGATGACTAAAAATTATAAAAAAAATACCATGATATAGGAAATAATTTTAGACTTCCAATGAATATTTATAGTCGAAGGATAATATATATAACACCATATAAAAATTAATTACTAAATGATTTTATTTAATGTCAATTTTGTCATTACATTAAATTAATTAATCTAAAGTGTCATTATCATACGTAAGTCGCTCCATGGGTTCCCAAAATAGACCTAGGGATTCCCATTGTCGGCCACTACTCATACAATAAGTTTTGGACAAGTGTTAAGGTAAATGTTAATTATTATAATATTCTCTTAACCATGAATTACCTTATTTAACTTTAACTGCAGTAAATAAAAGTCAACAGTTACTATTCAAAAAAATTTATTTTCATCTTAATGAACAAATTTTTACTTCTTGATAACAATCATGTATGTTGGATTTTAGAAATTCAATTCACAGAAGTGGTAAAATTTCATTGAAATTAAAAAATTCAGTTTTTTAGCTACCACAAAGTGGTTTCAATATTCATCAAAAATAGATGTTTTTCATAAAATACCAAAAATTCAGCCTAAGATATATTTAATATTCCAAATTCAAAAATAAGATTTATTTATCCAAATTCAAAACATAAAAGTGTCATTAATTAATTTTAAAATTAATTCTCGTTGTTAAAACAAATAGTGTTTTTTTAAGAAACAATAACTATCAAAAGATTAACACTTCTATATGTCCAATTTGACTCTGAAATTAATTCCAATGAACAAAATTAGATTAAATGATAAAAATATATTCTAATTAAATTTTAAAACCTATTAAAAATATAATATAACCATATAAATAAATTATATTAAAACACAGTTTTGAATTAAAATATAATATTTTCAATATTCATGAAAAAAATAACTTTATCAGAAAAATTCCAAAAATTTTCACAAATTAAATTTTGATGTCCCGATTATGAAGAGAGATCTTATTTGGTCATATAAAATGTATTAAAGTAACCAAAACTAGATTTAAGGAGGATTCACCATTAAAAAGAAAAAAATGTCCTTTTAATGTAAATTATGCTTAAAATTAGATTTATTCACATTTTAAGCATTTGACATTTGTTGGATAAATGTAAATACATTTAACAAACATGTATAATCATATTGTAGAAAGTTTTTTTCATTCCTTCCAATACAAAGACTATGATTTAACTACCATTTAAAATAATAATACTACATTGTTAGTGTGCAACTTAAGATTTCAAAGAAACCTATTTTTGCGTATCGGGTACGCTATCGAACTTAGCAACCCTTTTAAAGTAAAATTAATATTTAATTAAAAAATATTAATAAGTTTTAAAATATATTATTCTAAATTTACTTGGGATGTTACACCTGGTCAAAAAATAATTTGTTATAAAATATAAAAATAATACATGGATACTCTTATGCAATACATTCTCCCCACCTTAGGGCATTACACACCAAAAAGCCAAAACAAATGGGGGTACTGAGAATGATGAGGGAACTGGGCATGAATTTCATCCTCACACTCCTACGTGCTTTCTTGAATATTCTCATACAATCACCAAACACGCACCAATGGAATCACTCACCCATTAAGGATCCTCTCCATCCAATATTTGACCTCCACCTAGTAGTATATGAAGGTCACTCCATCCTTGATGTCCAGCTCGACCCAATTGATGAAATGTGATAGATTGTGCAGGTACCTCCTCAGTTCTGATACATTAAATATGTCATGTACATGGTGAAACAACGGTGATAGAGATAGGGGTATTCTGCCTCACCAAATCTGCACAGTATCTCAAAGGTCCAATGAACCTTGAAGTCAACTAGCACCCACTTAAAAAAAATTGGTTTATACCAACAGAAAATTAGTGACAGATAAAACATATGCTTGTAAGAAAAACTAATTCCAACAGAAATAATTTTTTTTGATATTAATTATAATTACCAACACTTATTTTACCAACAAATGCATTTGTCGATATTAACTATTTAATACTAATAAATATTTTACTTACAGTTGGATCTGTTACTTTGTCATGCTTATACAATAATTTTTTACAAAAAATAAATCTCTTATAATCACATATTCAATAATTTATTTTTCATGACATTGCCCTTTTAATAATTATTTAAAATACATATTTAATTCATTAGATAGAAATTAAACATCAGAAAACCCTACCTTGTTCCCCTGATCTCGCGCCCCCAAATTTTTCTATCGAAGAACCCGCGTACCAGTTCAACAGGTTTGACTGGTGTCCTCTTCTTCTTCAAGACACCGTTCATCGCTCTTCAGTTCATCACTCTTCGGTTCTTCCCCCTTAGTTATGTCACCACATGTTCGACTCCACTCCACCCGTTACAAGGTACGTTTCCCTTCTTCGGCCACCGCGTCGGTTCGCTAATGTCGTTCAATCATTATCTTTTGTGAATATCATCACATTTTGTTAGAAATCATTATTTCTACGATCTATTTCTTTGACTACACTCAATTTATTGATGAAACAAGGGAAATTTTTAATTTAGGATAAAAAGTAAGTGAATTAGGTTGTGAAGAACTTGGTGGAGGAAAAAAATAGTGAAATGTCTATCAGTACTTCCCAATTTTGGGCTATGAATGCTGAGTGAGTGCCTCAATTGTACATTTCATCTTTTATAGATTAAATCTTCATGAATCACTCTGTATTAATACAATTATTCTCATCTTCATTATTGGATACCATAAATATTTTTCCTTACGAAATCCCTATTTCAGGATTGGAAAAATCATTACAGAAAAATTCACTAAATCTATTTCCATATAGTATCTTCTCTGAGATAAAGTTTGTACAACCACTCTCTGGATAATTATTTTGGAGATCCAGGTAATAATCTCTATTTATCTCGAACCTCTATGACACTTCATGGATTAAATGTTACACACAAAATTGAAAACATGTTGATGTGTTTGTTCAGATCCTCTCTTATATGGACACTAAAATTGGAACTTCCTGAATCATTCAAATTTTCAATTTTAAATGTTCATTTCAAAAATTCACTATAGATATGTCTCCTATTGTTTAATTCAATGAGATTTTAAATTGAATTCACAATGACCACTTGGAGTTTCACATGGTCCATTCAATGAAATAACCTCTAATTTAGTGTGATGAATATCAATATATCTCAATTATTTTTTTCTAGTTAGAACGGTTCTATCAATATCCATATCAAGTGTTAACAATTTTCCATCATGATAACATGTCATGAAACTCTAAGATATTTAATAGGTGTTATGAAATTGTTCCCATAATCCTATTATAATTGTGTATGTGATTCAACAGAGGAACACCCTATCATGAGCTGGTTGAATAAAAAATAGAATATAAGGTTTAAATATAATGTATTTGGATTTTATATTTTCACCACGGAGGTGTAAAATTTCACAGTTGTTATGAATTTAAGTGCTAAAGGGGGTTTTGTAGTTTTCAATGAAATTGATAGTAGTATGATGTAGTAAACTTGATTAACAATTAGATGATAGATTATTGAGCGCAACTGTACTACAAAAACTGCTAGATTATTGGTTATGCATGTTGTGGGTACACTAAGGTGTTAATGTGCATGATAAAGTCTTGGTTGTTGAAACAAATTTTGATATTTTATTAACATGCACTTATTTTCTAAAAATCTAAATTTTAAATTTTTAAGAACTGTTTTGCATGAATTCTTTTTCTGAAGCATTAAATGAGTGCTAAGAAAGTTTCCTTTATAAAATTCAACAGTTTTTCATACTTTAATTGTATTATATAGCAATATAAATTTATGATAGGCTTTTAAATACTATTATAGAGACGTTGTGAAGGACTGTTTAAACCAAGATAAGAAACAAAAATTAACATGGCTTATTTTCACTCCAAATTTTTTAATGGTAGATTTAGGGACCTCAAATCATTAACCTATTAAAATTCAGGTTACATTTTTAATTGTATATAACTGTGTTTATTAATGTTTCATATTATTTTTTTAGGAGCTTCAATGGTTGCAACCAGGTTATTTTCTATAATTTGGATGAGTGAATTGCTTATGGTTGAATTCAGAAGTCAAAGAGGAACTTATCAGGGGAGTTATTGTTATAATTTGCACTTTTTTCAGTGAAATTACTCAAATCTATGGCTTATTGTTTTTAATGGGATTATATACTGAAAATAGTTTACGGTGCTGTTGCATCCTGATTTTAATTCTTGACTGAGAAATCCTTTTGAAAATTCATCAAAAAACACGCACCGCCTTGAATTAGATGATACATCATTGAATGATCCATGTTCTAAAAGTTCCAATGTTATTCAATAAAAATTCTAAAAAATATGATCCCTTTTTCTATATATTGATTAATTAGATGGTATTTATGAAGATACTCTCATAAAGATTAATTATCCATATATTCAAATATGCAGGAACATAAGGATTAGAAGAAATTAATCATGAGTATATTAGGGAGATATTATTTCTTCCACACATGTTCCAACAACCACCAACCCCTTCACTACCCTATCACTAATATAAAATCATATTCATGATTGATTTAGTAGAGGAATAAAATTGATTAATGACTAAAGTATTAAATAGAAAAATGAAATAAAAATTTATCATAATCACATTCAACAACATATCACTATCTATGAAGTAGTATAAGTCGATTAAGGACAAATAAAATATGGATTTGGAATATCAAGTATAAAATATCTCTCCTCACTTTAATTAATAAACAATTTTCAATCTATCAATGTGATTGATCAAAATCACAAACATCAAGATACATAGACAAAAAAATTCCAACTGAAAGCCTACTAATGGAAAGAAAATACTTCGTTAATGAAGATGTTTTCGACCCTTTTTTCATTTCCCCCCATCCCATGTCATTCCTTAGGTCATTTAGATGATACTATTTTTTACCCATGGATTATGTCATTCTCTATTTAATTCATAGGTAATGGGTTCACTCCTATCAATTCAATGGATTTTGTGTATCTTGTAAATCATCAAAAACCATCCTATTGCATTATCTAATTTCCAATTTTAGTTAGAAATTTTTATTGAACATTCCGATTTTCCATGTATCCTTTATATGCTTTCTGTATTCACTTCATTTAGATGATACTAATTTTTTAAACCTAGATTATGTCACTCTATATTGAATTCTTAGGTAATGGGTTCTATTAAATGGATTTTGTATATATTGTAAATCGTCCACAACTTTCTTATTGCATTATCTAATTTCCTAATTTAGTTAGAAATTGTTAATGAACATTCCACTTTTCTATGAATCCTTTATATTCATTCCATATTCACTTTATAATGATTTATGGCTCTTCCAGCATCCAATATATCCTTTCTTGTGTTCTAGATCAGACAACATCAGGTGGTTAATATGGTCTACATTGAGTGTTTATATTTCGTTGGATGTTAATGCTGTCAGGAGAGGCCGTTAGCATGGCCTCTAAAATATGTAGTCACATAAGAACTGTGTTTTATAGAGTTTGGATGTGTTGTTGACTTCCAACCAATCTGTTGGGCATGTCGTAATGTCATTATATAGGCACATAGACTATTGGCAGTTGTGTAGTATATTATTCAGACCCAAAGGAAGTGTTGGATTCATAATTAATGTGAGGTTATTTTGAGATATTCCTTTAATTGGTAGTAATATAATCATTTCTAAGATGATTTTAATTCACAAAAATTCTAGGTATCATAATTCTCATTACATTTACCATCCAGCCGAATCTTATGAGACATCGCTGCACTTTGTTGGGATGAATATAATGTCTGAGGTAGTAGCAGTATAGAAATTATTAAACATAGAATACATTATATTGTACATAATTCTATTAGACACATGGTTTTTTGGAATCTGTGATAGACTTGGGTCTAAAAGTCACATTAGATTAGACAAAGTATCATAAATAAGACAAATTTTTCTTTAAATTTACGACATACTCCCAAGGGGAAATGCCAAAAAGTGCTGGAACATGAAATAGTTAGAAGAGAAAGAATAAGAATACATTGGATTAACCATGTATTATTCAACCATAACAATGGAAACATTATCCTTCCAAGGTTATCAGTATTTGAAAACGTAGTTTCAGTATGCTTATTCATATCTGCAACTCCTTCCTACTCAAAACACCTTTTGTGATCACATTTCATCTGATACATTAATAAATTAAAGGATGTATTATATTCAACCATTCATATTATTACCAATAAATGATTAATCAATAATATTCATAGTTTTTTCCAAATATAGAAATATTTACAACATCTAAAAAATTGAGGTGTTATACTAAAAACAACCAAGAATTCTCATGAGTAAAATGTGAGAGGGGATAAAATTAGTCAATTATGTATAATATATTTTGATATAATGGGTACCTTCTACAAGTTATTATTTCAAAAATAATGTTAAGAATACATTTTTAATATATAAAAAGCTGGTTCTGAATGTTTATTTTCATATTGTGTAGGTATTACCCTTATTAAAAGACAAAAGGAAGTTCACCTCTTCATTTTAATAAAGAAAGGAGGAGGTTAACCATAATGGATGATCTATTTATTGAAATGAAGCATCCAATGAATGGTCTCTACCAAGCTATTACAATTGCTATTTGGATCTCCATAAAGAAGCCATAACTTTGACTTTTGATTAGTGATGTCCTTACTACCATAAAATACTTGGCTAAGAATGATAACCCAAGTAGTGACATGAATTTCAGTTCGTCTCTATTGATTTTTTATAATGTATTTGATTGATGGGTTTAAATTTTTCAGTGTAATGGAATGTTGACATTCTTCTGATGATTTTTCATGAATTTTCATGTTGTGAAATGAAAACTTGTTATGTTGATTGAACTAGGTTTTTTTGTATATAGAAATTTTTTAGGGATTGATGGAAGCTATCTGGGATGGATGGTTCGGTGATGATCATTGTTTGTTGGATCTAGCTCGCTGGCATTGATGGGTTGTTCTTGGAGATGACTCGCTGGCACGAATGGCTCGCTTGTTCTCGCTTGTGGTCACTGGCATAGATGGGTTGGTACTGGATCTTTCGATTAGTTGGATTGAGAGCTAACTTGCTGGAATGGATGGAAGTGGGCATGATTACATGGATGGGATACTTCTTTGATAGCATGCCATGAATGGGTCACTGGTGGTACTCGTTGGTCGCTGTTGTGGGAGTTTGTTCACTTGCATGGATGGGTTGCTGCTGCGCTGGCATGGCTAAGTCATGGGGTTGGGGGGGTCATCTTTTTCTGGGTGGAGTGTGATAAATCCCACTGTATTAACTTTAATTATTAATATATATTTTTTTTCTATGACTGGATGTGTTAAAATCACTTTAAGATGTATTATAAATGATAAATTAATTAATAAATATTATATGAAATTTTACTATCAATAATGTTTTTTTATTCAAATTTAATTTAAAAACATATTAAATGTTTGTAATATTATTACCAACAAAAAAATTTCATTAGAACCTGTTGTAAAACACATTCCCCAACATATATATATCTGTTGGTATTTTAATAATTATGACAGAACTAATTTATCTGTCCCATAAATATTTAGCGATAGTGTTTTTAGTGACAGTTTAGTGACATGAACATATGTGTTGGTAAAACGTTTTACCAACAGAAAATGTACTTTTACCAACAGATATTCCCCCGTTGGAAAAAGTAAAATGTATTGTATTTACCCATGATAAATCTCTACCACCCTCATTGAGGTGAGACATGAAGGAATACATGGTCCCCCTCCTCGAAATTTAGATGTCTCTATCATCTGTCATTATAAGAGTTTTGGTGGCTCTATGTAGTCTTTATCTGCACCTGGATGACCAGCACCTTCTTAGAAGTAGATCACACCAACTCTGGACCCTTGAGTGCTAACATTCTGGGGTCATTCCAACAGACTGGTGGCCGGAAAGGTAACCCATTTAAGGCCTCGAATAGTTCCATACCAATGGTGTAGTAGTTATTATTATATGTAGACTCAACCAGTGGTAGGTGCTCCTCCCAACTATGACCATATTCCATGATACAAAACTCCAACATATTCTATAGATCTAGAATAGTCATCCCCATATGACCATCAGTTTGGGGATGGAATGTCGTGCTCAAGCGTGTCTAAGTTTCAAAGACCTCCTCCAATCCCTCCCACAACCGGGATGTGAAGTGCGCATCTCAATCCAAGACTATCATCAAAGGGACTCCATGAAACCGAACTATCTCTTGCATGTAGAGGCATCCTAAGATTTCTACGGAACTCTACTCCCTGATATATAGGAAGTGGGATGACTTGGTTAGTTGGTCAATGATCAACTAGATAGAATCATGCCTTTGGGATGTCTGTGGTAATCCCATAACTAAGTCCATGGATATTCCATCCCACTTATACTCTGCCTCTTCAAGGGGTGAGCTATCCCTGCTAGAACCCGATGCTCAGCCTTCACCTGCTAGCATGTAAGGTATCAATGAAAAAACACTAATAATACCTTCTTCACACCTATCCACCATAACTGACGTTGGAGATCCTGATATATTTTTACTACTCTTGGATGTACCGTTAATGGGGATACATGAATCACCCTCAGGACCTCCTCTTGCAATGCCATTTGTACAATTGTGCGCCCTCTAAAAATGACTGTGTGGTCCCCACCTTACGAATATCCATCAAGATCATGTCTAATGGATAACTAGGCATGCAAAGTCTCACAGTCGACATCCCCAAGCTATGCCTCTCTAACTAGCCGTAAGAGTGGAGCAGTGACAACCATCGACTGGAGATAAGATGCTTCATCTCCATCCACAAAGGATAACTGTAGCGAGGACAACTACTCTGACACCTCACTCAATTTCTGCAATGACGATCTCATGATGAGAGAATCTTCCACAACATTCCCCTTCCTCGGAGTATATGACCATGATGACATAATCCAAATGGAAATATAACCATTTCTTTTCGACATATTCATATCCGTTTCCAGATGATGTACTTGAGGATCTTGTTGTTAGAGTAGAGGATAATTTGTTCTCCCATTAGGTAGTCTCACTAGATCTTCAATTCAAAGACTACCACTTCCAATTAAAGATCATGAGTTTCATTGTTATGCTCATGTGGCCTTAGATAGTGAAAAACATAAGCAATCACAACCTGTCTATGAATCAGGACACAGTCAAGCTTAGTCTTTAATGCGTCATATAAAACTACAAACTCGACACCCACTTTTGGAAATATATAGATTGGTGCTCTTGTCAAACACTGCCACAGTTGCTGGAAATCTTGCTGCCACTTCTCTAGCCGAACAAAAGTCTACTCTTTCTAGGTCGAGTTTTTCATCAGTTCTAATATCCAGGATAAATCAAGGATAAATCTATGATAGTATCTAGGCATCCCTAGAAATCTCGACACCTCTTCCATACTCCAAGGTGGCTCCCGTGCTACCACCACGTCGACCTTGTCTAGGTTTTATACTACTCCATATACTGAGATGACATGTCCCCGAAATGGACATCCTGTATCCCAAACTAGAACATTCAAATTGTCTCATAAATATGGTGTTCATAGAGTTTGTACAAAACCATCCATAGGTGTCTCACGTGCTTCTCCTCTGATGCCGAGTACCCAAGGATGTCTTTGATGAATACCACTTTGAACCGGTTAATTAATGTCTAGAGGATCCATTTTATAAATCTGGTGAACACTACGGGGGAATTCGTCATGATGAAAGGAATCACCAAGTACTCATAGTGACCATAGCAACATCTGAAAGCCGTCTTTGATATATCCTCATCCCATACTCATAACTCGTGGTAACCCCATCAAAGGTAAAACTTCGAGAACCATTTCTCCCTTTTCATCTGATCAAATAGGTCTTTGATCCTTTTAAGTGGATACTTTTTCTTAACTGTTAACTTCTTCAGGTGTCAGTAATCTACATACAAGATCATACTCTCATCTGAGTTCTTGGAAAACCAAACTCGGGCTGCCTAGAGTGAAACACTGAGTCTTATGAATCCCTTGATCTAAAAATCCTCCAATTCCACACTCATCTTGCGAAGCTCTGCAGGAGCCATCCGATACACTGGTGAGAAGGTCAGGGTCATCCAAGGGTGTAAGTCGATGTAGAATTGGATCTCATGGTGGGGAGTTAATCATAGAACATGTTTTGAAAATACATCCACATATTCTACCACAACTGTTGGGAGCTAGATGATCACAACATCATCTACTCCTAGTTTAAGGCTACCCAACTCATGATTGATCAGTTGTACCCTCCTATGAATTAGAAAATTCGCTTCTTCCTGGGTTTTCCATTCAACAAAAAGGAAAACATCATTCCATCACTGTGGACACATTGCACTCTTCACCTAAAGAATTAAATATGGGCATGGTCCAAATATAACCAATCCTTATTGAGAATGAAATCCTAAGGCCTCTATGCTACCCCCAAGAGGTTTCCACAGGAACTCTCACCTCCAAGGGCAGGATCACACTTTCTGCAAAGATTCATGATCATAAGGTCTCTTTGTGTAGGTGTCACTAAGTGTGAGGTATTAGTCAATGACTCTAATAGAATCTCAAGGATTCTAAAAAAACATGTTTCAAGGAAATAATGACTGGAACCTGTGTTTATGAGTAGGAAATCTATGGTAGAAAAGACACAGATCATACCACGGATCATTCCTAGAGTCCCTAGGTCATATGCCATAACTGCATGTAGTTTTCCACATCCCTATCACCCAACTCCTTGAGCTTGGCCAAGACCTCTGGGGTGGTGGTGGTGGAAGTAGATCAAAGCGTCTACCACCACCAACAGCTCTACCAACTTCTCTTCCATGTCCAATGCCTCGTGGGTCTGCCTACTCCACTCTCTTCCCCTACCTCAATGGTCTATCCACCACCTACCTATTAGTTTCTCGATGAGTTTGACAGTCTCAAGAAATATGTACTCTAACGGTGCATGAGTAGCATCACCTCTCCCTATGCTGACTGGATCAAACCTGAGATCCCTTGACTATCAATCCCTTTTCCTGGGTCCCTCTATGACGTGACCTACTTATTGATATGTGCCTAATGTCGGTTCCCTACTATCGAGGTCTCTACACTTGTCTACCTGCTGCTGACTGCCATTGGCTATCTCTACTCTGCCAAGAATGTCTCGATCACCATGGCCCACTCGAGCACTCTAGCATAAGTCGGAATGCATAAAGGCATGAAACCAGCTCGGATATTCCTCTGTAGACCTCACTTGAAAGTCCGAGATCTGAATTACTGAACCCCAATAATATCTATCGAGTACCTAAAATAGATGGTGAACCTTGACGAATAGTCATCCACTATCAAACTACCCTATTTAAGCTGAAGAAGCTCTTGGATACACATTTCTCTTAGTGCAACTGGAGATAATTCATCCCAAAATAGTCAGTCAAACATTTTCCACAATAGAGTCTCCTTGTCCTGAGTTTGTGTGGTCAAACTCCATCATCATTCTACTAATCCCTGAAAAAGTCACACTTTTTGGGCCACCATCTGGTCTAATGGTGTCTTCACAAGATGAAAAACTCAATTCACCACCTTCTGCTAATCCTCAGCTTCCTATGGGTCAGGCTAGCCTTGGACCCTAAGGGGTATTTTATCTAAAACTCATGGAGTGCGTTTAGTTTGAACTCCCTTTCTGTAGGTACTACAGGTACCACATGTTACTGCACTAATGGAGGTATAACAGGTGCACCACCTAGAGTAATCTTCTGGGTATTTGGACCTTGTATCAAAGGCTAACCACTGAGGGGGTCATCCTCAGGATCAAGTTGTTGAATCCTATCAGGTATGAATCATGAAGGCATCCTGTAAAGAGAAAAGATATATCAGGGTCAACGAATATATCTGGATAGCTGACACAAAGGACATGGAAAACACCCCTCATTCCTATATGATTCATGTAACATTATTTTATTTCCCCAAAACTAGTTTTTTCTTGTACAGAGTCAAAAAGTAGTTTAATAGAGTCCTAGTGTATGGATACATTGGTCGCCCACACCAACACAAGAATATCTTTCCTAAAAGCCAAACTCGAAACACTTGACATTGTTTCCCCAAACCAATCTCACAGACTCTTGGTCCTAAGGTAGAACTGACCACCTCTGACACCACTCTATAATGACCCATCTTAGTGGGGCCCTTTCCACGACTACCCAAGCGCACCTCTAATATTCAAGGGGCTGGTGACTAGCACTGAGTAAGCATATCAGTAACATGGGAGAAATTTTCTAGGTACTTGTATATACACACATCTCCAAACCCAATGATGATGAAAAATAACAACCACTAAGGAGCAGTATGCATGCATAAAACTAAGCCCAACCAATAGAGGTAAGTCACAACGATGGAATACCTACACAAGGGATTCTGTTTAACGATTTCACGTGGCACCAATCAGGGATAATTCACTCCATGAGTTTTATAGCTATGATTTTGTCCATCCAAGAAGTACTATTCATCGGGAAAATACATGAGAGATATATATTCACTAATAGATCTGAAGAGAGAATAGATACATTCAGTCTGAGAGAACACACTCATGAGTGGGAGAAGATCACGATACAAAAATGAGGATCACTTCCAGATCATTGGAATATACCCCGACTCTTCTAGATTCACCTTCTAAGTAGACGATTGTCATCCTAATGGATTATTCACGTCGAATCTACCTGTGGTCAATAATGGATTCTGGATCTCACTCGGGGCCTCTCGTAGGGATACCTGATTGTATATCAAAACTTCATGTGGTAGGAATCATACTCCTATGGATGGAAACGATACCTGATCATCAGGGGAATGAGAAAAGAGGAACTAATCCACATAATGCTTTTCCAGGTAATGGTGGAAAATAATATCAAGACACATAGAATAGAGTACATTTCATGTTTAAGTGGTCAAATGTCGTGTCCCATGACTCTGGGAAATGCCCATGTAAAACGACCCTAGAAGGGATAAAATGCTATGTAAAAATGAATATAAATGATCTGTAGAATGGATTACACACCATGTATCATTTTCTAGGGTCCGCTCTGTGTATACTGGCCCTGTGCCTGTACATACCTTATACCTGTGTGTCCAAGACCATGTACTGGTACACAGGTAGGTCCGCTAATCCAGCTAGGTCTAGCAGGGTGGGGGATTTCATGTTATGTAATCCACCCTGGGTCCATGTGTCTCTTAAGATACATGGAGAGTCTGCATAAGGACCCACACAATGTGTGAAAATGGTCACACGCTGTGTCTACGCTTACTATTTCCCAGAACTCCAGCTGCTATCAGGTGGGACCCACAGACCGTGTCCTCACAGGAGTACACCATGTCCTTCATCGTGTGCAGTGCGAGAACTCTATCCACCACCATGAAATTCTCACATATCATGTTCTTTGTAATACACACCGTGTTGTTCGGGATTTTCCAATATCGGTGTTCGTCGTTGCTGCACACCGTTTTCTCCTTCGGTCTTCAATCTGACCATCCGATCACTTCCAATCTAAAGATCTGAGGTACCCCTGCCATTCCATCAACGTTTTGGGAGGTTTCAAGGGTTCTATTGTCCCTAAAAACTAGTTCTAATCATTCACATGAAGAACATTGGAAGAACTATTTCTTCTGAACTATGTCGATTCATCTTCTGCCATCGCCATCGCTCCGCTGTTGAGTCATCACTATGTCGTGTATAAAATTTTTTATCTTTCCATTGAGAATTTGACATGAAATAAAATGTTGTTCTTCACCTTATAAAGAATGTGAAGAACATGGGGATGAAAGGGATGGAAGAAATCCAATTTTAATTCAAGGAACAAACCCCAATAATTGTTCTTTACGACATTGATCGAGTCCCATTAGTATGATCAAACTGAGAAAATCAAAACTGTGAATGAAATATAGAAAAGATTTATAACCCAAAATAACCCACTAAAACCCTCCCGAAAGAACACATGATCTGCAGGTCAACATGTTTCTTGATTGATTCTAATTTGCTTTTCAATACAAGAACAATGAAAATAATAATCGAAATAATATCCCCAAACTCAATTGTAAATTAAGTGGAAGAGCGGTTGTAATTTGGAATTTGATCTCACTACGCAACGATCCTTGTGATTGTCATCCATTGGCTTTCATCAAGAATCCTCTAAGGCTGTATCCTCTCCAAATATCCAAATTATTTTTTGGTGTTCTCTAGGGTTATGAGCCTAACCTAGGACTCTTTCTATTTTAAAACAAAATAACATGTTGTTTCATTCTCAATACATTCAAAATAAAGTATTTTATTAATTTTTTTTATTTCCATTAAAACATCCAAAAATAGAAATTTGATGTCGACTCACATTGGTAGATGTTATGCCCTACCTAAGGTAAATTTATTACTCTGAATAAAATGGTGTCCCTGGATTTCTAATTAGGGCATCCATTTAAATGTTATTCCACTTTTTCAGGAATAATGCTCATGCATGCTATTTAGAGTTTAATTTATTTCAAACATTTATTCTTAGCACTCCGGGCCTCTGAAACACAAGCATTCAAAATAAATGGTCTCGAAATAATTTTATATATTATTTAAAAATAACACACAGAATATATGAGACATTAAATTTCACCCTCCCTTCATCATTTACTATTTATTTTCCTATTTTTGTGGTTTTTTTTGTTTTGGTCCAGAAAATCATTCTTATTATTTTTTGTTTGACCATTATTACCATAGAAATAGTATTAAGTAGGTCATAAACACTAATTTTACATTAGTCTCAATGATGTTTTTGTGATTACAACCCATCCAATTAAATTGAGTTTCACAAAAATATTTTCATCATAAATATAAATCATTCATATTTGAAATAATAATAGTTTCCATGGATTATATCCCCTGTAAAACATATTTTATATCAATGTATGTCATATTAGATGAAAATTTATTTCCTATAGTTACATGGAACATTTTAAGAGTAAAATTGAATTTATACTTTGAAAAAATATTTTTAAAACAGAAAATATTAACAAAATATGTTTCTTTTAATATAACATTAGAAACATTTAAATAATTTTTTTAAAATAATAAAAAAAAATTTTGAGGAAAAATAACATTATCAAATTGGAAAAAAATTTAAAACATACAGCTTTTTTAAATAAAATTGTCATTGAATATAAACTTGAAAGCATATAAAGGAATCATAAAATAAAATAATGGTCATGGTTATAAGAATTTCCATTCATGATGTACACATTAAAACAACGATTCTATTCATGTTTTTTAGTAAAATACAAAAAAGATATTTTTTGTAGAAAAATTAATATTCATTTAAAACATTTTATAAAATTTAAAACATTAGTAAATATTCATTTTATAAATATATATATTAATTTTATAATTTTTTTTATAAACATTCTTAGAATACATAGTTTTGGAAGAAAAAAGATTTGTGATCAAAAAAAATATTCTTTTCAAAAATAAAATTTCAACTATTTAGTAAATATAGAGTAGAAAATGAATATAAATCCTGTATTATACATAAAACAATAATATTGTTAGATAATTCATTAGTTTATTACTAGGGAGATCTTATTATTTTATCATTGGATGAAAATTCATGGGAAATCCCGATAAATAATGAGATTATAATATAAAACCCTTAGAACTTTGGAATTTTTGAATCTTAAGCACAATGACAAAATAAAATTCAATTAAATATATAACATCACTAAAATAAATAAATTTAGGAAATTTGAAGATAATGGGGATATACAAACACCTGAAAAATAATATAGGTTCAAAACATAACATATGTCTCAAAGAAGAAAAATTATTACTAAGATCCATTATTGCTTGGTGATATTTTGAAATATAAACTCATTTAAATATAGATACTAAAATAGATTTATAAATCCACATAAAATTCAATAGAATTAATATAAAATAAATTCATGGATAATATATACATAATATGTAATGATGAAATGGTGAATATGTATTATATCTGATAAGAAAAAGTTAGACAGAAATCCATTACCACTTTAGTAATATTTTGAATAATATTAAAAATAAATAATAAAATCAAATTAAACATTCAATATCGTTAAAATGATGATATTAATGATATAACATGCCATATATTTAGTATATACCCCAAATAAAATAAATTAGTGGTGAACATTCTTATGTCTCTCAGAAATAAAAATTGAGAATTGAAATCCCTTTCCACAAGTATCGACTTCCTTCTTACTATTTTGAACCTCCAATATAATAAATATAACATAATTATAAATATATTATAGAACTAAAATTATATATATCATACAATATATTATTTTTTATGTATATTTTATTACCCTTTTATTAATAATTTGATGTTAAATTCATCTTTCAGGTAATAACCGCTTTGTTTTTTTGTTGGTTTTGATTTGATATTTTCAATCCTATCAAATTGAGTAGGGTTTCATAGTCTCCCTAATAATAATACTCACATAAATATAATCTTTATAATAAATTTATAAATTTAATACTAATAATAAAACATGGTTTTGAAAATGATGTGTGTTATGGTCATGAAGATGATAGGTCACACGTACACATGAGTAATGTTTCCATTTTACAAAGATTTCGTTGGAAAGAAGCTAATTAAAATATAATCATTATATAATTATAATAGTATAACAAGTATCACATAATTTCCTTAAATATACTTATAAATATCATCCATGTGTTTTGGTAATGAGAAGAGAGTTGCATCGCTTCGTGAAGGCGGTAGTCCCCACATACACGAACGACCCTATCACCTATTAGTGAGTGACAATGTAATAAAAAATGATATATTATATTATAATTAAATATAAATTTTTGAATATAAAAATTAATTCATGTATATCTCCTATATTTATCAATAATATCTTTCATCTAAATCATTAGTGGAAAATGAATCACATCGCTTTGTGAGGCGTTAGTCCGCTGTACACAAAAGCTATGTTATCATATCTCATATAGAATGGAAAGTAAAAAATTATATATTAAATAATAACTACATATGTATAAATATTATATAAATATCGTATGGATAATTTATATCCATCAACATACCCAACCGTGAGATGTGGTAATGGAAAAAATGAATGATATTGGTAGGAAAGGCGTACATCCATTGAACACATGAACAATCATTTTTAACACATTTGATGGAAGTGGATATGGTTGTGGGTAATTAACTTATAATAAAAAAATCACATAATATTCATGATATTTTTGTTATTATATTACCATGGTTTAATAGTAAATAAATGATGTGGAGGAAAAAATAAAATAAAAATTCCTGTTAGAGACTTCAACCTCTTATTTGGGTAACCTCCTTAGTTTTCACCAAATGCCTTCATAGGAGAGATTTATGAAAAAATTATATCTTAATATATTAGATCAAGGAAGTTAATAAGTTATTATTTTATTGTTCTAGAGAAAATAGGGTTTTATGGTGTGAAAAAGAGAGGATTGGGTGGCCTTTTATAAGAGAGGTGACAGACACAATTGTAATTTTTTAAAAGGAAAAGGTACACCCACATTTTTTATAGTGACATGAGGCACAAAAGTTGATTTTTATAGTGATCAAAAAATTATTGTTTCTAAATATGGACATAAAATATATTTTAGACAACTATTTATGTCATTTTAACCCTTATTGTTTTATTTTTACCCTAGATAATCCCATTTTTACAATAAATGTAGAAAATAATTTTTATATTTTTCACTATTTATTTTTGTCAAAAATTATGTTGACCATATTATATAATATTATTTTTTATGATTCCAAATATTGAAAAAAAATTATAAATTCCATTCATATAATTGAAAAACATTCATTTAAAAACAATCCGGCAAAAGCGATCAAAATTTAGGTTTTTATGGAGTGTATTTTTCAAGAACAAGGTGATTTTATATTAACTCTATATGTAATAATAAAAATTATATTGTATATTAAAATTCATTTATATATATTTTATATATTTTTTTAAAAAAATATCAGGTCAGGGTTTATTTTAATTAATTAAAATGGATAAATATTATGTACTTTAAAATTGTATTCATAAAAAAATATTTTTTTATCTTTAAAATAAACATATTGTATAATAGAATATATAGTTACTTTAAAATTAAATATGTGTATTAAATTTGAATAAAGAATAATTTTTCTACTCTAAATCAAAATGAGACATTTAAATTATAGAAATTATTTAAATTAACATATGATTTTACAAAAATTGGTATTTTTCACTATTCACTAAAAAATCATTTTCCGAAACATTCAAAAATTTCATCAAAAGATAATTTATATATGAAAATTTAAAAAATGAAGTTAATTTTATTATAAAAATTTTATATATATCTATAAAGTAATTATAATATTTTTTCATTAAAATAATAATATCATTTTTAATGAAAACATATTTTTGGCAGTCTTTAATTATTTTTCAAAGAATTAGGTGAATATTTACTATTAATTAATATATAAATTTATATAAAGAGGGAAATTTATATGTTTATTTCATAAAGTAGTTAATACTATTAATAACATCCTACTTAACTACCATGGTATTATAATATTATTTTATGGTTTACAGAAGCTCAAGGTCATATGTCGTGCATCCTATCGAAGAAACTAGTTATTGTGTGTAATAGAAGAAATACATGGTGTAGTTTATAAAATAGGGTATCTAAAAATTTAAATTAAATTTTAAAAAATAATTCCCAAAATAATTATGTGTTACATTCTAATCTTCTTAAATTGATTTAATCCCTTGTAATTCATATAATTCATCAAATTATTAACATTATGAAATTCCATCATAGAAACCCACATCATAAAAAGGGTTTATAAAGCATCCTGTTAAAAATGAGAAAGTGGTGTATGGAAGTCATCTAGAATTACAAATAATAGGATTCCAAATATAAAAACATAAGTGTTAAGTGATGGTTGTTTTAATAGAATAAAATCATCAATAATTATATAGAGTGATATAGAACATCAATCACATGAAAGTGGGTGTTCCAAAAAAAATTTAGCAACTACAAAACCATAATCCAATGAGGTGTGAATAAGGACAATAATATTATAAATGATAGTAATAATAATATAAAAAAATTATTTCATGATCATTTTCCTAATTTTTTGGAATTCCTTCTATATCTATACTGGGAATATTTAAAACTATACTTGATAAATATTTATTTCATAGAAAGAAGTTCATCGTTTGGACATGCTTGATAAATTTCCACTCAGTATGTTAGTATAAGAGATGAAACATTCTTATTTGATGAAAAACATAATATCTTTAAAGGAATGAAACATATATACTTATATATCAAGTTATTATAAAAAATGATCACAAGTTATCCAATTTTTAAAAATCATCATACGATGAATTGATAAATTAACCTCTAAAACCTTATCCAAATTTCAACTGAAACCATTCAGTAAATAGTTAACCATTACCTAATTCAAAAAAAATTATTTTTAAAAAATATCACTAAATTTTTAAAAATGAACTTATCATTAATTCCCTAAAAAACACCGTGTTTCCATAAATTTTCACAAACCAAAAATTTGAATACCTTTATCATATATTATCTTGAAACAATGTAATAACCTGAATTACCATAAACCCTTATTGAAAACATATGTACATCCTAATTCTTTGAATAAAACCAAATATTATTAAACATATTACAAAAATAAAATAATTATATGAAATTCATCAATGATAACATAACCCACATTGTCCCAAATAATTAATCTATTCCATGGTCATCAATATAATCCCACTTACTTTATTCATATCAATCATCTCTTTATCCAAACTAAAAACCATTTTCACAACATCAAGAAAAAATTAGGAGTTATATTTCCTTGTTAATGTTATCACCATTCCATTAAATCACTTTTTTTCCGTCAACATCATTCAATATATACATTCAAATCATTATAAAAAAACTTATATTGAAAAATAATTATTTATTTTTTAATTATTAAAATTCAGTACATAAATACTTCACCCATCCCACTTCCTTTCAAAAAATGTTAACTCAACATCCACATATAATTCCTTAATACCTCATTTCTTTTATATGTGATTTATGGTCTCTTCATCATAAATAGAAAAACCATTTCTTGTACAACCATGCAGATTCACATCACATGATTTCCCTATAAGACATCAATTTTAATAACGCCCATACAATCAATATTTGAAACATTAATCCCTCGATGATATCATAGAGAGACCATTATTATAATCCGTTTTCTAACCAAAATTTTTATTTTTCTTATAAAATTACATGCAGTTTGTCCTTATTTTCAACTCTAAAACATCTTCTCTTCCAACTAAGAAATTCCCCGGAGTGATTCCTCCCTTATTTTGAACCCATTGGATACTAATTCATAATTATTCCATGGTATCCATTAACTAAACTCTTATCATACTTTTTCCTTCACATACATAGTGACCTGCGAGTTGGTTATGATGAACATGTTTAATCATATGTCATGATAACTATTTATTCATATTCACAACATCATTTACTCTAGTAATCATCTAATTTAGATACTTATAAAAAAAATTCTTTTCACATTCAATGTTAACCTAGATCCCTCTACTTCAAGCCATTGAATACAATAAAAAATCATAGTGTGAGAAACACTAAAAATAATTGGAAAACAAATAATCTTGATAATCACTTATGGGAATTATAAATCACTACACCTTATTTTTTATCTATGTCACCTTTGGTTTATCCTAAATAATTCATAGTCATCATCTATTTAAATCCTTCATGATTTCATAAAGAGTTTGTTCATTTTCAAAGCATATAACCTAGGAGTATCAAACTAGCTGTATAGAAAGGGAAAACTTCATGCCTTAGATGATGATCAATTCCAACTCAATTGATCCTTTTTATAGTTATTATCCCGATGTACATCTGGTTTTGAGGCACATCCTCATTTGGTATCCAGATAGGGATGTGATTTCTTTGATATCATTACCTCTATCCTTTACCAAAATTCCAAGATATTTTCCTATACATTCCCTCATCGTATGAAATTTCCATAGATATAAATCCTAACATATACAATGAAATATCTATAGGGATATCAATAATGTTATCTCATCATAGTTTCCAAAGGATATCTAAACCATTCCTATGATAAAAACTATAGAAACTTCAGATTCTCATATGTGGATATTACATGTTTTTAGGCGAATTTTAATTATATTACCCAAACACACTCATATGTTCAATAATATTTTAGATCTTTTATAAATTCATAAAAAAATATTCTTAATTTATGACATATATTCAATGTCTCACATAAAGATCTTCCCCTTTAGTACTTTTCACAAGAACACCCTACTTAAATCATTTCTTCATCACAAGGGGAAATGAAACATAAGAACGGGTGAGAACATATTGTTAGTAAGGGTAATTAAAGGAGATACATAAACAAAATGGTACGATAATACAATAATATCATTTTAAAATTGTACCCCTTATAACAAAGATCATAATGGTGTGTTATGGAATAATGATTAGTAGTTCATAAGACTTGAATTATAACGGAATCAAATAACAAGATCCATGAGGGCATAATATTGGAATTATATATAGTTTTTTTGGGTAAACATAAGTATTGAAAATATTATGTTAGGGATATCCATTAAGACATTAAAAAAAATTTGGTGTTATAATAACCAATCAAGAACCTGCTTCATGATTGAAATTATCTCATATACACCCTCTTTTGGGATTAGGAAAGCCTCCTGTTGTAACGTCTCGGGTCTGGGTGCTTCCCAATGGTTCCCCATACCTGGTTGGTCACAAGGCCTCGAAGGAATTTCCTTGAATTCCATACACTATGGACTTTAATTGAGGGCCTTGGATGTGATAGCGGGGAAACTCTTTTCTTATTGTCAGAGTAACACAATGGAAAAACAATAAACAGTAGCGGAAACAACAATACCATACAACAGAAGTAAAAAATGAAAGATTGATAATAAATAAACCACTAGAGAACATATATAAATCATTAATGTCACATATGTATAAGAAAACATCCAAAAAATCCACAATGATATAAATATTTTACTAATCCAATGTACAAACGAAAACAAGGGAACTCTTGTAACATCGTAAGACTCATCTTGGACCCTTGAGCTCCAACTCCACAACTATAAGGTACCTGATGAAGAAGGGAATCTTCACTTATCTATACCTGAAACCATATAATCTATTTGGTTCAAAAATCATGACCCAAAGAGTTTGTGAGACGAATCCCTGTAGGAAACTACAAAAATATTTGTTACTAACTATCAGTGAATATATTTATCATGCAATATGGAAAATAAATCAATAAACAATAAAGTACTCAAAATTAAACAATCATATTATTATCAATTACATTCATTATCATTTATATATTTTTAAAACCATTGAATACTTTAACCTTCGTTTTTATACAATTCTCTATATCTTCTATGGAAAAGAAAAATAGAATTTTTAGAGGATAATCTAACAATCAATTAAAACCAAGTCTATTAATGTGCTTGAGAGTAGAAAACTAGCTACAATCAATAAATCATTCACATGAAAACCCCTTGAAATGTTCTCAAAGACTAACCCCTCTATTTAAATATATTATAAAACAATAAGGATAAAATGAACCTCTAGGAAAGCTCACACAGTCTAACCCCCTTGGTCTCATGAAGAAATACTCTCTGAGGAAGTACTCTCCATCAATTCCCCGTGTGGTCTTTTAACAATAAGATATAGACTATATGAGGAATCATTCAACATCAATTCCCCTTGTGGTCTCATGAAAGTATTATATTGAAACTATGAGGGAGAATTCATTGTTAATCCCCCCTACGGTCTCAAAATGTAATCATAACAGATACTCTGGGGAAGCCCTCAAAATCAATTCTCACTATAGTATCACTAAACTAGTTTCTCAAAGACCTATGTAATAAAATTGAGCACAAAAGATATCTATAAGCCAAAGCTAATCTCAAATACTATAAGCCTTATCAGTTACAAAGCATAACACATGCATTTAACAAGAAAATATTAAGAAATCAATTCCAACCTAACAAGTAAGGAAATAAATCAAGGTCTACCTCATCGAAAACCTGGAACAATTATTCATAAAAATTCAGCAAGGAAGATGCACCCATGGGGTGTCCCCTAAACATGTAATTTAGTATAACATTTCAACAAAAACCATTTGTCAATAAATAAATCTAAGGCAGATAATAACTGGGGTCAATTCCTTAACATGAAATACCCAAATAATGGGTAATCAGCACTTAGGCATATATATATCACATAAAATCTCCAAAATGTAACCAAACACCAACCTTGATGTCTTAGAATGAACACACCTGAACATTGGCCCTAGAATCAGTCAAGAATGTTGTAGATCTACAAAAACATAAAAAAAGATCAACCATGGATAACTCAAGAAAGAGAATAAATCATAGGAATATGTTATGGAAAAACCAAGAAGTCATCTTGGTGATTCCAAAACAGCCAACAGTGTTTGATTCATATAACAAATGATAAATCAAAGGCTCAATGAGGATTTGGCAATTATGGGTGCTCCTTTATGAGTCACAGCTAGAAGAAGAGAGTTTCTGAGATTAGATGCAACCCCAGTCTGATTAATCAGATAAAATGAGTAGTTCATGGTGAATTCATTTAATGTACACAGCATGTACATTCCTCAACTAGACGCAACTATAGGCGTTCCACATTTCTATGTACTCAGACATCACATGACTAGTACACGGTCACCCGTGACAACTGGGTACACGACATGTACTTTGAAAATTTCTAAACTCTTACATTTTCCAAAAAGAATATCTGGGTACTTACAAACTTCCACCCGTAATATAATTTTCCCATGAATTTCCCTTTATAAGGCTGGTAATGAAGAAACTTCAAGAAACATGACCACTACGATCATACATCGACCTCCCTCTCCCATGTTTCGTCTTGTACTCGCCCATGCTTCCATTGCACCCATTCTAGAAAAACATATCATCCATAAAGAAACATTATACTACGGTCAAAAATCGATACATGGTTCTCCTCTAAGGATACATCCACCTCCAAATCAACCTCCTCATGTTGAAAAACATGATACAGGTCTGAGAAGTAACGTCATAGCTGAGAAATATGGATTATGTGGTGCATATCCTGATACCTCTTAGGTAACTACAACCGATAGAGAACCGAACAGACTCTCTCGAAAACATCAAACGGCCATAGGTACCTCAGTGAACGATATCCCTTTCTTCTAATCCTCCAGTGTCCCAACCACAGTGTGACACATTGGAAAACTAGATGACCAACCCCGAACTCTATAGGTCATCTCCATCGATCATTGTAAGGTTTAAATAGAGATTGTGCAGTAGCCATCCTTTTTTGAATCAACTCCACCTACTCAGTGCCTCTTGGAAATGATTTGGTACCAACATAGTTACCTCTCCTGCCTTCATCCAACAAAGGGGTGATCGACATGGACTACCATAAAAATCCTCATATGATCCCATCAGAATTGTTTTCTGAAAATTGTTATTTTAGGTAAACATCACAAGGGGTATGTGTTTCTCCCAAGAACAACAAAAATAAATGACGCATGCTTGAAGCATGTCCTCTAACACATGAATCATGCATTGGGACTGGACATCTATTTAGGGATAGTAAGTTGTACTCATATATAACATTATACTTAATGTCATATATAGTCCCTTCTAGACACGAGATGTAAAGTGGGAATCCATGCATGAGATGATAGAGTGCTGAACCCTATACAAGTGTGCAATCTCTCAGATGTACAACCTTCCAAGATCATCAACAATGAAGGTCTCTATGATTGATGAGATGTGTTCAACCTTCATAAGTCTATCAATGACATCCAAATGGACATCATTCCCTCGAGGTGACCTCAGAAAACATATCCTGAAATCCATCATGACATAATTCCACTTCCACATGGGAATTGGTAACTGTTGAAAAATCCATACTAGTCGTTGATGCTACACCTTTACCCTCTGATAGATAGAACACCTCATCACAAAACCAGAAACATATCTCTTCATTCCTGGCCACAAATATTTAAATTGTATATCTCGATACATCTTGGTGAAACCAGGATGATCTACCCAAATTGAGGAGTGAAAATCTAGAAACAGCTCCTCCCATATGTATGCTGAAACCCATTTGTTCCAATTAAAAAGAAAGAACTCGTCCTCTCCTATAGTCCACACATGAATAGGGTCCTTTCCTGACACACTCTCCCATAGAACTAGGCCATTAAAATGTGATAGATGCATCATTTGTACATGATCCAGAAGGGTATAGGAAATAAATAAAAAAGAAAGAAACATATACCCTATCTATTGTGCACCTCAAAATGAAGCTTAGAGAATAGAACTATAAACTGCCACTCACTACTGGCCTTCTGAAGTTCCTGTATCCGATTTTTCCTACTTAATGAATCAGCCACCTTGTTGCCTTTCCCAAGCATATAGGAAAGATCACTGAAAAAATACTAAAGGTACTCAACCCACCATCACTATCTCAAATTCAGATCTCACTGAGTAAAGATACACTTGAGAATATTTTGGTCACTGAATACCAAAAAATGCACTCCGAAAATATAATGTCTCAAACAACGCCAGTCATGTACAACTACAGCCAAATCGAGATTGTGCATCCGGTAATCCCTCTCATGTGGCCTCAATTACAGAAACCCATATGAAATGACTTCTTTATCCTATATAAGAACTAATCCTAGTCTGATACTTGATGCATCACAGTAGGTGTAAATATTTCCTGACTCTGGAAAAATTATTTCTGGTGCTGATATCAACCTTCCCTTCAGCTCTTGAAAGACTAAATCAAAGGAATCTATCCACAAGTACTTTACACCCTTCGTAGTCAGACCCTTCAGTGGTGTTTCTAAGCATGAAATTTTTATTATAAAACCCATGTAGTAACTAGCTAGCCCTAGACTGATCCATACCTCTAATACATTCTTCAGATGCTCCCAAAAAATTACTGCTATCATTTTACCTCGGTCTACAAATACTCTTATCTCTGAGATAACATGACCAAAGAAGTGAATCTCGTCCATCCAAAAGTGTGATTTTGAGATCTCAGAATATAACTGATGCTCTCTTAGTGTACTAAAAATGATATCATGATGGGTGACATGGTCGTGTCAAGTGTGAGAGAACACAATGATATTGTCCATGAAAACAACCACAAAAGAGTCCATGTAAGGATGGAACACTGGATTTATCTATGCCATGAAAACAGATGGTGCATTTGTGAGAATTAATGGCATAACCACATACTCATATAGACCATACCAGCTCTAAAATGAAATAAGAGGTATATCTAATGGTCAAACTCACCACTGATGATAATCGGATATCAAGTCAATCTTCAAAAAAACATGGGATCCTCGAAGCTGATAAAAGAGATAATCAATTATCAGTAAAGGATATTGGTTCATGAACATCAACTAGTTCAACTTCTGATAATCTACACAATGTATGAGGGTCCCGTCCACCATATTTGCAAAAAGAACAAGTGAACACCAAGGAGAATTACTGGGTCAGATAAAACCCTTTGTTGTTAACTCCTCTTACTGCTTCTTAGGATCCTTTAAATCTGGTTTTTCCATCCCATAAGGAGGAATGAACACTAGTGGCGCTATAGGTACAAGCTCAATAGAGAAATATACCTATCACTCCAGAGGTAAACCTGAAAAGGAATCTGTAAAGATATCCATAAAATGATCCACCACTTGAAGAAAGTCCATATGTGAAGTCCCTTGGTCATCATGATATATATTGGAAATCTGGTTTGTAATTACAACCAACACATGATGCTCAAGTCCGACTCTACTCTTCTGGACATCCCATTAATCCTTGTCTAAAAAATACCCACCCTCTGGTGATGTGAAATGAACCCTACAATAATTGAAGTCAACAAAGGCAGGGAAAAAAACTAACCAGTCCATCCCAAGAATGAAATCAAAGCATGTAATCTCTAAGATATAGTGGTCCCATAATAAGTGACTCCCAACAAACTCAATAGGGATCTCCATTCACTAATGTACATTTTCCATCCTAATCACCAATGGAGTGTCTTGTGTCATAACATACTCAGAAGTAGAACTGAGGTAAAATTTTTCGTACCTCTAAACATAGAGATGACTGGGTTTGATTTATCAAAAAGGGCATAAAATAAGATAGAGGTAAATATATTCTCACCTCTAAACATAGAGGGTTTGGGATCCTAATTCTGCTGAATCTACACCACTAAAAAAGTCTGAAATGTACCGCTGCCCTGAGACCCTGCCAAAATATTCTGCGTTGTTCCACCCTTATATCACTGAAACTTGAAGCCTAAATACCAGTTCCATGACCTCCTCCTCTTCATTAATTTCCGGATGAACTCAACTTCCCTGAAAAGTGAGAAATTGGTGGTTTTTCTCCAGAGCACAGAGTCATGAAAAAACCTCTGTCACTAGCTGCTGGTGAGAAAAACTAGAAAGAACACTGAAGATGGACCCTTCGTTCTGCAAGATCGGCACTCGACTATGTCTCTCAGGCACTGAGGTATCTTATTCCCACTCTTATCAAACTAGTATCATACCACATGGATACTTAATGAACTATCTATTCTACTTGAATCTCCATGCATAGACTCCCTATGGTGCTTCCTACTATTAGTTAGAGAAGTAAATACTCTAGATACCGATCCACCTGAACTCACATATCCAAAATCCCTCAGATTACACCCCGTGATCATATCTTAGTTTACTATAGAATATATAGAATTCAACCTGATGATATTTATATAGGATCGGATGTCATGTTTGAGACCATCCTCAAACTTCATTTCCAGAAATAAGACATCTCCCCCCAGAATTGGTGTGAAGCACTGAAGATATATAATACAAGAAGAATACTCCATTACTAAAAGAGTACCATGTTACATACCCATAAACTCTTGAAATCAGTCATCTCTCATGGTTTCTAGGTAGAAATAGTTATTTAATGTCTGCTAGATCTCATCTCATGACATAACCCATTGGCGACCCGCCTGTGAAATCACATCCAACAATCGCTTGTCAAAATCGTGAAGCACGCTGTTTGTGAGCTTGAACCTCCTCTCAAGAGGTGTCTTGAGATTATCAAAGATAGGAAATATTTCTTCAAACCATGACTTCGTAGCCTGAGGTCCTTCATCCCCTATGATGATGGCATTCTGCTGCTGGTGGAACACCCACGTAAGTTATGCCCTAAAAGTGGTATGATGTGGTGCTCCTTGGTAGGTCATCATAAAACATATGAAGCTTTCTCTGAATTGGTAATTAGAACATTTTTCTGGTATAATAGTTGGTTCTTAGAGGGGCACAATGGAAGGATCTTCTTGAGGTCCATGATATACCATTTCTAGTGTCTAATTGTTGCCATGTATCTTGCATACAACCGGAGGACATCTCAGTGGAATGAATATATAAGGTCAAGCACACACTATAAATAAATATTATCAGGGAATGGAACTTAGAAGTACAAGAAAGGGTATGAAGATGAAAATAATCATGTTTTACAAAATAGATGTATATAGTGTGTATAACTACTACGCAACATGTTCCCTTAAACATCAACATGGTCGTGTACCTCTTCCCAACCTAGTCATGCTACACCCACACACATGATGTGTTTATCCTCAAACATGGTGTGTACTTGAATTTCCATCTTTCCAGAGTTCTTCTACTTGGATAAACCATATAGTTCTCTCCTGGGTAACACAACTAAGGATGTTAACCCTAGACACGACGTGTACTACCTAATACTTAACCACCATGTAGTTAGTCACATGGTCAGAGACACAGTCGACTTCCATACATCTTGTTCAAGCTAGTCATGGTCTGTACTGCCTAACTTTCATCCATTTGTTTCATTAGTAACACGTACTGATATATGGTCCTTATAGCCCGATATGTACTCAAAGTACATAGTGTGTTCTACTAAACATTTACCAACCTAGGTCTCTTCTCACATATTCAGTCACATGGCTTACGAACACACAACATGTACATATAGTACACAATGTGTACTTAAGAAAATTTGTTTTCTTACAAAACATAACAACAAATGGTGTTGGATCATAACAACACACGCCATGTTGTCTAGGATTTCAAGTAGTAGGCCTCTGAAACTTCTTTGGAACCCCTAAAAGCATAAAATTTCATCCACGGGATGACAAATAATGACCTGTGAGATCTCATACACGCACAAATCGATGTTTGTCATACTTATTCACACAATACTAGAGAAAATTAAATTAATGTTTATACATGATCCACCAAATCATGATCCAAGAGGGCCCAAAACACCTCAGGGACCAATGTTTGGAATCCATCCAAATGAAACATTACATATCAGCAATACCCTATCAAATTGGAAGTTTTATATCAAGGAATCTATCACAACAACATACATATATAGCGCAACATCTATCAAAACAGCATGCAATTGGTTATGCACCCTAAATGGCATGATAAGAATGCCTGACATGTGATCTCAAGAAAGTTATTATATGATTAATGAGATGGAATACTCTCATATCATTGGGTTACAATAAAAATAGAACTGCAATGATATAAATAATTACAACACAACACATTTTTACCACCCAATAGTGAAACCAAATCAACTATAACGATTGAAAAACCACAAAATTGACATATTCAAGGTAACTTGGCTTTTCCGTGTACATGCATTAGCTACTCCCATGCACAACATATTACCAACTACAATATTCTTCCAATCCAAATATATAGGCCCCAAACATTAAGAAAAAGTATAAAAGAACCTCCTCTGATACCACTTTTAACATCTCAAGTCTGGGTGCCACCCTAAGGTGCCCCATACCAAGTTGGTCACATAGACTCAAGCGCATTTCCCCCAACGCCACACGCTACCAACACACAGAGGGGGCCTTTAGTGTGATAGTGTTGAAACTATGTACCCATTGGCAGAGTAACATAGTTGAAACAAACAATAGACAATAGAAAAAATAGTAATACCATATAATAGAAGTAAACAATGAAATACTGATAATAAATAAACTACTGAAGAACTTATATAAATGATGCATGTCACATATTTTTAGGAAAGTATCCAGACAAGTCACAATTCTATAAATATATTACTAAACCAAAGTAAAAAAAATAAAACATGTAAAATCCTACATCATTGCAAGCCTCATCTTGGTCCCTTGCCCTCTATCTTTATAGTAATCAAGTATCTGATGTAGAAGTGTGATTTCCCTTATCTATAACCGCAACAATATAATCTATTTGGGTCAAAAGCATTTACTAAACATGTTGGGAGATGAATCCCAGTAGGAAACACCCGAAATATCTTTGCCAAAATGTCAGCGAATATATATAATAGGCAATATGAAAAATGAAGCAATAAACAAGGTCGTACTCAAAAGTAAACAATATTCCATTTTCAATTACATTCATTTAAATTTATTTATTATCCAAACAATTGAATAATGTAACATTTAGATCTATACTAAGCTCTATATCCCCTATGTCAAAGAATGAATGATGTCTCATAAGACCATCTAAAAATCAAGTAAGATCGAGTCCATGATTTTCTTTTCGCTTGACAGACTCTTCACAATCAATCAACCATTCACAAGAAACCCTCTAGGAAATTTCCCACAGCCTAACCCCTCTAGTTGAACATATCATTATAAAATAATGATATAATGACCATCAGGGATTCTCACACAGTATAACCCCCTTGGTCTAATGAACAGATACTCTTGGAGGAAGAACTCACCGTCAATTCCCCATGTGGTCTTTTAACTAAAAATTAAATACTCTCTGAGGAAGAACTCAATTTCTATTCCCCCTATGGTCTCATAATGGTATTCTATAGACACTCTATGTGATAACACACTGACAACCCCACTAGGGTCTCAAAATTTAAACATAATAGACACTCTTGGGAATCCATCAACGTCAATTCCCCCAATAGTCTCACTACACTAGGTTCCTAGAGCCTTGTGTAATACAATCATGCACAAATGATATCCATCAACCCAAAGTTATCTAAAATACTATAAGGATAAGAAGTTAAAATGAATAACACATGCATTTAACAAAAATTAATTAAGTAATCAAATCCAACCTAACGAGCAAGGCAAGTAACCAAGGTCTGCCTCATAGGCAACCTAGACCAAACAGTCATAAAAATTCAGCAAGGAAGACTCACCCATGGGGTGTCCCCTAAATATGAAATTTAGCATAACATATCAATGAAAACCCTTAATCATTCAATCAATATGAGGAAGACAATAATAGGGTTTGATCCCTTAACATGAAATACCCAAATCATGGGTAATTAGCACTTATGCATATATAACACAAATAACATCTCTAAAAAGAATCAAACCACATACCTCGATGTCGTAAAATGAAAAATATAGATCATTATCCCTTGATACATACTCTAACGTTGTAGTTCTACAAAAATGTCAAAAATGTTCAACCTTTGAAATCTTGGGATATATAAGAAATTAGAGGATGAGATTCATGAAGAAACAATAAATCACTGAGCCTATTCCAATGAAACTAAGAGTGTTTGATTTCTAGAAGAGATGAAAAATTAGTGTCTCAGAGAAGATTCATTTATTCTATATGCTCCTTCACGATTCGTGGCTAGAAGAAGATAGTTCGAGAGATTATACGAGACCCTAGTCCGATTAATCAAATAAAAATAAAAGTACATTGTGTATTCATTTAATGTACATGCTATGTACATGCCTCAACCAACCCCTGCATTAGGTATTCCACATGTCCATGTACTCATCCATAAAACGACTAGTACACGGCCACCCACAACAACTGGGTACACGGCGTGTACTCAAGAGTACACGACATGTATTTAGAAAATTTCAAACACTTCATTTTTCCTTAAAACAACCTGAAACAAGATCCCTACCAGAAAAGAGGATCTGGGTTCTTACACCTATGAACCATTTTTTAGTATTGAGATAATATTTTGTGTACCCTTTGATCTCATATAATAAAAACCATTACTCAATGGATTGATGGGATATATAGGTTCTACCCATATTGGTTATAACATAACCACCAAGCCTGGTTAAAACATAACCACCATCACATAATGAAAATCATATATATCTGTTTCACAAGATCATAAAACATTCATCTCATTAGAATCCATGAAAAGAAATGGTTTTCATAAACATTTTATCATTACATAACCCATGTGTTCCTCTAGATCATAAAAAATTCATTCCATACATGTTAAAATCCTATATTTGTGTGCCACAAGATCACGGAAACATTCATGACATACATGATAGAGGCGTTATTTTGAACCCTCGAGTGCATAAAGGGTATTAAATGATGGGAAAACAAGTAATAGTGGTATATAAAAAGATTATAACAAGATAAAATAATATCTTATGAGGTATATCATATGATTTCATCATTATATGCATAATCATGAGCGATACTGATAAAGGATGATATCATAACAAAAAATTCTTAAAATTTTGGAAACATTGAATCGTAAGCCCCATGAAAGAAAAAAATTAAATGAATATTTTCATATCATTAGAACAAATAAATTTATTATATTACATGTTAATGGGGTGTTATATAAATCTCATAAATAAGATATGTTCATAATATACCATATCTATCAAAGAAAGAAAATTATGAAAAAGATCCCTTACCACTAGGGTATAGTTTGTACAGTTAACCCTATGAAAAGAAGATCCTAAAATGGATATTTAAATACCCATATATTCTAATGATAATAAATATAAAATAAATTCAACGAAATTACATTAACCACGTATAATAAACAATTTCTGAATATGACTTGTATCCCTAAATTGAAAAATGAGATGGAAATACCTTAATACTTCGGTAATAATATAAATCATAATCCCCAATAAATAATAACATAATATTATTATTAGAATAATATTTAAAGGATTAAACTGTTAATATAACATGTCAAAGGGGAATTATATACACCACATAGATGAAACAAGTGGTGGACATGCATATGTCTCTAAGAAATAGAAGAGAGGCTATAAATCCCATACCGTAAGTGTCAGCATCCTTCATACTCAATTGAACCTCTTGTATAATCTATATGTTTTTATTATAATTATAGTAATGAAGCATAATTATATATATCATTTCATATATTTTTTACATATTTCCTTTTATTACATGTGTATTAAGAATTTAATGTTAAAGTCACATTTTGGGTAATAACCACTTTGTATTTTGTATATGCTTTGATTTATTATTTCGGGTCCTCTTACATTGATTAGGGATCAATTATCACTAGAATAATATTAATTACATAATTATCATATTTATACATAATTTATCCTCTTAATAATAATCATGAATGTTGGGTTTGAGAAATTCATTACATTATGACATGGAGATGATAGGTCGTATGTACGCATTAGAAATATTAATATTATTAAACATATTTTATAGAATTATTGTAAGAAATATATTCTAATTTAATAATGATAATGATATCTTAAATAATATATTATTTATTTAAATATACATATATATATATATTTCACATTTTGTGGTGATGAAAAATAGTATCATCGCTACATGAATGAGGAATTCTACACATATATGGATGACATTATCACACATCATTGAGTGAAATGTTATTAAATAAAATAATGCAATATCCCTTAATAATGTTAAATATGTAAGGAATATCATAATTATTTCATGTATATTACATATATTTATCCTCATTGTCCCCTTTATATAGATTTAGTGCAAATAAAATCACTTCATTTCAAGTGGAAGTGGTCCATTATACACATGAGCGACGTTATCATATCCCCAATAGAATGAGACGTTAAAAATTGAATAAACAATATAATGAATCCATAGGGTAAATTATGATATAAATATCATATATATACTTCATATCCATCATCACACTCAACTGTGAGAGGTGGTAATGGAAAATAAAATGACATTAGTTTGCGTGGCAGTAGTCTACTATAAACACATATGATGATTTGAAAAAACATTTGATGGATGTGGGGAAGGTTGTAGGGAATGAGGTTAAAAAAATATTATTATATAGAAGATTCCTAGGTTATTAGATTACAATGTTTTTTTGTAGAATCTTTTGTTTTTGAACTGGACCAAAAGTGAGATGGTTTTTGAATATTTTTATTTCCTAAACCCGTTATTTTTAAAACCGAGCTTCAGAACATAATTATGAGAGTTGGATCACTTCTATGTAATATATTTAGGCAAGGGAAAATGCCCAAAACGTTTCTTGAGTTGATCAATATTTTCTGAGTGATCTGGACTTGAAAATCCTCAGGTTTTAAATGACAGTAGAGGGGGTACAATTTGCGCACGGTCAGCTAAAATGTGTGGACCAATATAGGTAACCGTCTGATCCTTTTGAAAATGGGGTAATGGATTTGAACAAGTTTTGTGCACAGTTTCCCAAATAGTGTGCTTATCTTGTGTGGGGAATTTATTGGAGGCCGAAGGCTCCGCACAGTTTATGCATGGTTAGGCAAACCGTGCAAGACACCAAATTTTTAAAATTTGAGTTATTTAAATTAAATTAAATTAAATTAAAAAGAAAATAAAACCTAAAATACTCTCCCTCTCCCCTATCATACATGATTCATCGAAATATTCATTGTATGCACCTTTTTCTCATATCCTCCCTTCCTTGACCAATTTTAACCCTCCCTTTTTCCAATTTTTTGTTTTTCTGAACACATTATGGTTTTTGGTGTCTTAATTTTCAATTTTATTTCAGTATAGGTTGGTACAGAATGTCTCTACGACCCAAGGATGGATGTTCCGACAACCGATGCCGAAGGCGAAGCCGTACGGAAGGTTCTGGTCTACCGATTGTTTCTTTGGTGTCAGTTATATCCTTGTTTAAATAATAATATTTTGTTATTTTGGTGTTTATGAATCACTAGAATATTTCTTGTTGTGTGTTGAGATTCTCCATGTGAATTCACTTTGTTTTGGCCAGTCGCTGAAGTGGACGACTTGGTTCCTCCTTGAGGGAAGCTCCCTTTCCATGTCCTCAAATTCTACAAATGCGTTAATTAATTACGTACAACACATTAGTTAGAATTTAAATTCATACAATGTAAAATCTATATTTAATTCTCTTAAATTCGGTATTGCATTTATAATATTTAAAATTCTAAATGTGACAAAAGATTTATGTGATAAGAAATATCATGTTTTTATAATAAAACCCCTCTAATAGTGGTGCACTACCGGAAAGGTAAAAAATAGTAGTAAGACCATGATTTCATGACTTATCATGTTTATAATTCTAATGCAGTGATTTGATGTTGTGATACCACATTTTTAAGACATGGCCCTAATATAATTGAAAACACTGAGTTTCCCTTTTTAATTGATCAAAAGACCAAAGCCTTATCTAAGAGTTTGGTCTAGTTTTTATCTGGTAATACACATGTAGTTAATTTCCCTTTTCATGGATACATGGAGCCCTATAAATGAAATTGACAAGTTTTTTATAAAAGTAATGAGTTGAGATAAATGAATGGTAAATGCTTAATCATTTAACCTCAAAATTATTTACCATTTTGTTTTTAAATGTTTTCAATTCTAATAACACCTTGGGTGACATGTGGGTTCCCATGTAGAAATTCCATGATGGAATTCAATGGGTTTTCATACTCATACCTTGGGAGATACATGGATTCAAATGTTGGAATTCCATGGCCAGACCTGGGTTCATGAGACAATGTTTGGTTCCATATTCATGGCAAACATTACCATGATAAGGGAATTGAGCAGTGTGGATATTGACTTTTGAAAATGCCTTAATGGATTTTACAAAATGGTTTCAATGATACTTAACCATTCCACACTAATAGAAGGATAGGGTTGAACTAATAAATAATGGTTTCAAATCTACTTGACCTATCCACACTAATGGAAGGAAATAAATAAACTAGATAAATAATATCATGACTTATTTATTAGATATGAATGTTTAGACTTATACTTGTCATGGTTATTGATTGGACAACACCATGAGCACTCATGTACCCCATTCCAAATTCAAGGATAGCTGATATTGTTAAGACACTTTTATATCGCATTCCTTGACTTACCTTTGGATTCCTAGTATACTACCAGTGGGTCCCCATGTAATACTATATGACTCCTTGAATACACTCCTTAGATCTAGTATTGACAAGTAGTTCCTTGGAGACACTCCTCAGACCCAACCCTTGCTTAGCTCTATTTTACATTGGATGCACTCCATAGACTCAGTAGGTGCCTCATCATGGAATGAATTGGACTATGATCCTCGTATTACACCCTTATCCCTTAGCTAGACCCATATACTATTGGGTTAGCATTCAATGAGATCTACATTAACATCGTTATTACCCTGGAACTCCCTCACCAGATTTCTTTCTCATGATTCCTTATTATGTCTTAAGACCTTAAATACTTATACTATCATGAGGATGTCATATTGTTTATTAACATTGGACTTTATTAGTAAATATCATCACAAAATTCGTTGGATACACTCCTTGGGTCCAGCATTGACCAGTTAATACCATAGTTAAATCCCATCGGGCCTGGTCATTACAAAGCCCGGTTTTACCATAGAGGAAACTCCTTGGACATAGTAGGAAACTTATTCACATGCGAATTATGAATAAATTGGTAATACTCAATTTATGAACTAATTTCTTGTCTAGAAACTTGAAGAGGGTTGAAGCAGGTACTTGGGTATCTAGTTATGTTGTACTTCTTAATATATTTTCACATGATTGCACCCTATTTAATTTATATTACACTATCGGGATTGGGTTAGAAACTGGTGGTGTCGGCCCACCGAGATTTATATCTCACACCCTACATAGGCCACCATTGCACTAGGGTACCCGAGTAGAATTTATATTTTTTCATAGGGCCTTGGACGTTGATTGTTGTTATTGCTTATAATCGAGAGTTATGAGAAAAAGGACTAAAATGGAGACTAGGATGCTCATGGGGATCACCTTTGGGATTTTAATTACTTTCATTACTTGAGTACTACATTTTATTGTACTGAAAATCATGTTGTACTGTTTAATTCATTCTATCATGTACTAATACTATGTCATGAGTTCATCTATTGTATAAATTGGTATTGACCTCTTTTGTTTAATTTTATAAAATCTTTCTTCTGCCGATTTGTCAATTATGTTTTACTAATTCCACTATTAATTGATATTTAATAGGATATAAGACTATGAATCTCTGATAAGAGGGTATAGTCTTCCCCCACTAACTATCCTTACACCCTCTTTGCTAGTTGTCTGCCTCTGGAAAATTAGGAGGCATGCATGAGGACATTTAGTGACCAGTCTAGCCACCGTCTTAGGGGCGAGCCAGGTTAATGAATTACAAAGTCATAACAATAGGTGGTTTTTACTGTTGTAATACTATTTTGGGTTGGTATATAGGATACCAGGAAAGTGTTATCTCTTGTAAAGTATCCATGCATGGGGCTGATCACCCCACATACGGGGAATGACCAAGTTTCCAGGGTTGGGATTACTGTATATGATGTTCACTTTTACAATTGATATGATTTCACCTAGAGTGATTGTTGTACATTCCATTTCATATTAGTTATGGAATAATGAATATTACCCTGTGGTTGTTAGGTAAATGTGAAAACATACATGAATCATATTAGGCACTAAGAAATTCATAGGCCATTCATATATTCCATTCCATGTAGTTGCATTAGTAGGTTTAATTTTAAGTATGATTTAGTGCCTAATTAATATTCCATGTTTAGATATAGACCAATATAGGTAATACTATAGTATTCCTTATATGCTTACTGCTCGTTATAACAGGATCCTATGATGAAATTTCCATGTTTATGTGATTTCATCTTGTTTCTATATTTGAGCTGCTTGAGGAGACATGCTATATTACCTTGATATGTGTAAGTGGTTTCATGGGCTATGTTATTGGTGGTTGTAATGAAGTGATATAGTTTTCAGTATTAAGGTGTATGTAAACATTATAGCTAGGAAAATGTAACCCATGTAATTGAACCATTGTAAAAAGGTTGCTAAGTTCAATATTAATAAAATTTGATTTTGACTAAAGGGATCCAAATTCAAAACTATAAAGTGTATAGGAGCTTTGAAGGTTTTTAAATGGACAACCATATAATCTAGACCATTATGTTTGACCATGTAAAATTCTAATTTGTCATTAGTATCAATTAATGCGTGCCAATTTTTGATGCATGGAGCATGTGTCCACTTCATCAATTTGGAAATGACAACCCATAAAACATGTGACGGCATAAAGCCATGTGAAATTCTTATAAATGATAAAAAAAATTAATTTTATCTGAATTCAAATGATTTTCATTAAATATGAAACTGGAACCAAGTAGGTTAGTTGGGGAATGTTCCTTATGAGATGATAAATTTGGGTGTTTAATTTTTAAAAATTTGTGTGATTGTTATTGGGTTGCTTTCTAGAGAACCTAGGTTGTTTAAAATGTGACCCTCATAGGTCACCTATTCTGAATAAAAAGAAATTTATTTTGATAATATTACTAGAAAGGAAGGGATATCAACTAAAAAAAAATGTTTAAAAATTGGAATTTTTTAAAAACATGCATGTTTTTCCTGTGGGGAATTGGTTAAATCAAGTACCTTTTAATTTATTTTGAAATGGTACTTTGATTTTTTGATTAAATCATTTGATTAATTAAAGATTAAATGTGATTACATATAAGAGGCTTGTAAATGGAACCTATAGTGGTGTCCAATGTTTTATACCCTCATGTAAAGGGTAGTTTGGAATTCTCTTGACTTTACATGGAATGGAAGTGTGAGTAATTTCCATACGCATTATTTTCCTTATAATTGTCTTTAAGAACAGTTTTGAATCTGGTGAAATTTTTTGCATGAACCGGTGTCATTTATCATGCTTGTTCTTCATAAAGGGATAACCATGTATGTTTCACGCTCAAAACATGAATGCCTTACTTATGCGGTGAATTTTCTCACTTTTGGTGTCCTTTGGGTGTTGTTATCCCCAGTGGGACATTCAGTTTTAAAGTTACTCACTTGTTGGATGGGTGGTCATGTGTTTATTGACCATATTATGGGTTAGAGTATCGAGTAATGCTCTTTTCCACCAGGTTAGATGTTCCTTGGGCATGTTCGGCCCCTAGAAGGTTGTTCCACACTTTTTTCTTCTCATTGATGGATGTCTGGGTATAGAGTCACCCAGGATGATGGTCTTATGAGGTAATATGACTCTGAATTAAATCTTGTTGTACTGTTGAGTACAATCTCAGGTCATCTCAAAATAGAATGATTGATTGTTAAAGAAACAGTTTCATTCTAATACATGGACTAGATTTTTAAAGACACTAGTGTTTTGATACTACAGTTTTATTGTTATAATTAATCACATGTATTAGCAGTTATTTTTCCTTTACTTTTGGCTGGGACACTCCTAAGGTGTGTAGTTTTATGGTAAACCTGGTAATTGTGTCATTCTATGTAGAAGGAGAACAAACTAAGGGGACCATTTCGAAAAGGTCAGGATATCATGAATTCCATTGAGGCTTGTTGGTGTTAATTATGTCAGTGCTCACTTGGAAGCCTTTCATTGATCTGGTTTGACTATTTTACCTTTTGGATTCTACTGTGTTTAACTGAAAACCTTGTATTAAATCTTCTTAGTGTAATCTTTTTAAAAGAAGGTCATGCCCCTCTCTTGAAATCATCCATGATGCACTAAGATAGCATTGGTCTTACACCGTTCTAAAACGTTAAAATTTTTGAGCTTCTTGCATGGTCATTTTTCACGTTACACTCTAAAGAGTGGGGATTATCAAGGCTTGGTTAGCCTTTAGTGATTCCTAGGATACCAAGTAATAATTCCTTTTTCAGACTCATGGAATCCATCTGTTTCTTTTGAATTGCACCTCCCTCCTAAGCGAGGCTTCGACAAGATACATCTGCCAAGTGGCTCGACTCATTATCTTCATTTCAATTGTTTTTTACATTTGTAAGAAACTATTTAATACATGTTTCAATGTAAAGGGAAGTGTGGTCACAAGGTTGATAGTGTATTCTCTGAGAGTTTTCATGGCAAGTTATGTTAGTTCGATAAGAATTCGGACATTTCCTTTTCAAAAAAATCATTCATCGAGTGTCATAAGAACACATAGAGTTGTGCCTTGTAAAATAATTCTAATGGTGGAGGTACTGTGGCTTGGAATTGTTCCATTATTAAGTTATGATCTATGGTGGTAACCACCATTAGTCGAATTTCTATCAAGAAATTGAACAGATCTTGTCTCCATCAAAATGGTCTCATGTAATCTCTATTTTTAGGTTTTTATTGAACATTGAGAGTTGGTTCTAGTTGTGAGGGCTAAAGTGTAGAGTGCATTATAAATTCATAAGGTTCATTTATCGTTGGTAACGTAATGAAACCATTTAATCAAAACTTCACAACCCTTTTAGGTTGGGTGATGTTTATGTTGTTTTCAAATTATTCTTAGGGATGAGAAGTTTTAAATGAGGGAAGATTGTATAATCCCACGTTTTTTAGTGAGACCAAAAGTTCGAAGGCTTCTAATATTTTTTTTCCTAAATAGGCCGTTTTGAAAATGAGTTTAAAAAAACAATTATGAGAGTTAGATCACTTATATGTGATGTTTTTGGGCATATGTAAAGGCCTGAGAAGTCTCCCGAGTGGATCAAGACGTTTCATGTGTACTGGACCCAAAAAACATCATGTTTTAATTGACAGTAGAGGGTGCATAGTTCGCACACTGTCTGCTAAACTGTGTGGTCCACTTCAGGTAACCGTGTGACCCTGTTGAAAATGGGGCAATGGATTTGTGCACAGGCTACACATTGTTTCCTAAACTGTGCACCTAGCCCATGTGGTGTGTGTCTTAGAGGAATAAGACCTAGTATGGTTTTCACACATTTAGGAAAACCCTGTGGATTAAATCGTGTGTGACGCCCAGTTTTTAGAATTTGAGTTAATTTAATTAAATTAAAAATAAAAAAATAAATCATAAACGAATATACCTCTCCCCTATCATATGCGACACACCAAGCCCAAGGGGCTCTCCCCATCAAAGCACACAACCCCCTCTCTCATGACCACCTCTTCCGCCATTAATCCATCCCGTTTTTCTCATGATTATTCATCTCAATCTTCATGGTAAACAACATCTTCTCCACTCTTCCCTTACTTGAACAATTTTTGGCCTCCCTTTTTTTTCTATTTTTGGTTCTGCCGAACACCATAGGGTTTAGGGTGTCTTATTTTTTTTATTTGGTCTTGGTTGGTATGGAAGGTCTCTTAGGAACCGAGGGTGCGTTTTCCGACAACCTTCACCGAAGGAAAAGATGTATAGATGGTTTCGTTCCACCAGGTTTTCTTTGGTGTAAGTTTTCTCTTTGCTTATTAAATAAAATTTGTGGATTTTTTAGTTAATGAGTCCCTGGAATGTTTCTTGTAGTTGGTTGAGCTTTTACCATTGGTTTCACTTAATTATGGTTCATCGCTGAAGTGGACGGCTTGGTTCATCCTAGATGTAAGGGCCCTTTCCAAGTCCTCTGATTCTATAAATGCATTAATTAATTAATTAATTCACTTTAGTTAGAATTTTAATTTATTTAGTGAAGTATCAATATTTAATGATCTAGAATGCAGTTTAGCATGTTTCATATATAAAATTCAAAAGGTGATAAATGATCTGTGTGATAAGAAATAATATGTTTTTATAAGACAACAACTCCAATAGAGGTGTGTTGCCTTCAAGATAAAAAGGTGTCGCTAGAACATTCCTTCTTAGCTTGCCATATTTATAATTCTTATCCATTGATGTTATTTTTTGATACATCATGTATAGGATATGGCTGTACTAGAATTAGAACAGTATGTTTCTCTTTTTAATTGATTAAAGGAACAAATCACTATCTAAGTGTTTGGTATAGTTTTATATTTGTATTTCCCATGTAGGTAATTGCCTATTTTCATGGATACATGGAGCCTTATAAATTCAGTTGACATGTTTTTTATAATAAGTAATGAGTTTAGTTAAATGAATGGTTAATGATTAATTATTTACCCTAAAAATGAATTACTATTTTGTTTTCAAATGTTTTGAATGGTAATAACACCTGGGGTGACACATGGGTTCCCATGTTGGAATGCCATGATGGATTCAATGGGTTTTCATTTTTATATATTGGAAGATAAATGGATCCCTTTTAATAATTCCATGGAATAACCCTAGTTCATGAGACAATGATTGGTTCTATATCTGTGGCATCCCTTACCGTGTTAAGAGAAGGTAGCGGTGTGGACCTTGACTTTTGAAAATTCCTTAATGAATATTTCTAAATGGTTAAAATGATACGTAACCTTTACACACCAATAGACGAAAAGGCTTGAACCAATAAATGATGGTTTCAACTCTACTTGACCTATCCATAGTAATGGAAGGCAAGAATTGAACCAGATGAATAATTTCATGACATATTTATTAAATAAGAATGGTTAGACACGAGATTGTCATGGTTTTTGATTTGAGAATACCATGTGGAATCATGTACCCCATTCCAAATTGGAGGATGGGTTACTAAGGTTAAGACTCCCTTAGATCCATTTTTTCTTTTCTTTAGATAACTTGAACAATACCTTTGGGTCCTTGTGTAGTACTATATTATTCCTTGGATACCCTTTTTGGATCAATCATTGACAAGTAGGTTCCTTGTATAGACTCCTTGGACCCAGTCCTTGCATAGCCCCATTTTATATTGGATGCACTCTTTAGAACCAATAGGCACCTCATCATGGAATTCCTTGGACAACAGTCCTTATATAACACCATTACACCCTTAGTTAGACCCAGATACTACTAGGTTATCATTCTCTGAGATTTATGTAACCTTGGTTATTACCCTAGAACTCCCGCACAAGAATTATTTTTCAGTTAGCCTTGTTACATCTTTGGAACATCAAAACTTATACTATCATGAGGTTGTTGCACTAGTTATTACCATTTAACATTATTACTAAATACCATAACTGGATGACTTGAATACACTCCTTGGGTCTAGCATTGACATATAGTCTCCATGGTTAACTCCCATTGAGCCTAGTCATTACATAGCCCAGTTTTACCATAGAGGAAAATCATTGTACTTGATAGGTTACATATTCCTGTGTGACTAATGAATAATTTTCTAATAATCAATTAATGAATAGATTACATGTCATGAAATTAGATGAGGGATGAAGAAGGTACTCCTGTATCTATTTATATTGTATTTATCAATATATTTATGCATCATTGCATCCGGTTGAATTTATATTACACCATCGGGATTGGGTTTGAAATCGGTGGTTCTGGCTACTGAGACTTATATCTCACACCTTAATTGGGCCGTTGTTGCACCTCGTTTTTGTAGAGACTTGGTCCTTGCATGTTTTTGTTCATTATAACCAGGAGATAGAAGCAATGTACTAGGCTAGAGCTCAGGATTCTCGTGGAGACCACCTTTGGGATTTTAGTTATTTTATTTACTTGAGTCCTCCAATGTATTGTTTTGAAAAGAAAGTTATAATGTTTACTGCTTTCCATGATGTACCAATACTATTTCATGAATTCATCTATTCTATAAATAAGCATTTACCATTTTTTCTCATTTATATGAAATCTGTATTCCACTACTTTTTCAATTATGTATTACATCTTACGATGCTGATTGTTATTTATAAGGTTATACAACTATGAAACTCAATTAAGAGTGTATAGTCTCCCCACTAATATTTTATACACCCCCACAACTAGTCGATAGCCTCTAGCATACAAAGAGTTGTGATTGAGGTCGTGTGTAGACTAGTCCAGCCACCATATAAGCGGTGAGATGGTTCAAGACATTACAGTGCTAATATTAATTAATAAAGGTGGACAAATAACTAAAAAAATTCTCGTTGACGTTATTTACCTCTTCTTCAAGTAACCACCTTAGGATATCACAAAAATCCATCATAGATTGGATTTCTTCATATAATATGGTTTCATAGATGTGAGGAGGGAAGTTTGGATGTGATTGGAAATGTTTGTCCAAAACATAAGGATTGAAGGTGTCAAAAAGAGAGGAGAGGTGGTGGCCTTTTATATAATAGACCAAGCCAATCATACAAAAATATTAAATTTATTTAGATGAATATTTAATACATAAAAATATATTTATGCTAAAACTACGACGTTGATGAATTTTATCAATGGAAATTACATCTTATAATTATGTAAAAAATGACATACATCACATAGATAAAAAAACATATTTTTATAAATTAATAATGATACATCAATCCTAAAATTAATGAACCAGAATGCCAAATATTACAGCATGACAAAAAATAAAAATAATTTAATAAATATGGAAAAATTTGGATCATTTCAATACACTAGAATGACCACAAATAAGAAAAAGGATATAGAAATAAAAAATAATGTCACTAATATAATATTACTTTTGATGATAAAAACATATAACCCTATGTAAAAGTAGATGGGAAATGAAATACATTAAAAAAGTCAAATTTATTGTAATTAAGGATCCTATATGACCGTTATAAATCTGATCATTGGATTAATAATATGACCATTAGTAATATTAATCTAGCCCTTAAAAGAGAAACCTCGCCTATGAAATTATAAAATAATATTTAGGTATCTTATAAATAAAATAAAATTATATATTTATATCGTGTTATATATAAATAAATTTTTAAAAATGATAAATTTGGTATTTCTATTTTTATAAAAAGTTAATGTTTATATGAAATATTATAATTACTATAATGATTTAAATGAAACTAGATTTTAAAAAATTTAACTCATAAATTAATATTATGTTTTATTATAAATATAAGATTATTTTATATGACCTTAAATAAATTTTCAAATTGTCAAATAATCTATTATATTATTAGAAATGTAATTTTATGAATAATTGAGAAATTTATTTAAATATTTTATTTGACATATATATAAAATTATTTTCATAAAATTGATTCCATTTTTTAAATATAAACTTCAAAAAATTGTACGGGTGAATTTTAAGGAATTTTTTAAAATTTTTGAATTTTTTGTTAATAGTGAAATACAATAATTTATGATGTTTAACATATTAAGGAAAATATATAACATTTTTAGTCATGGATGTGGTAATAACCCATTGGATTGATATATCATAAAAAATAATATATTTATTCATATTAACCATCACTATTTATATTTTTTATACCAAATAATAAACTAATGAATATAATATTCATAACACCCCTATCCCCCAATAAATACCAATAATCACAACCCATTTTCCTCACACTTTATAAGGCTTTTAGAATATAGATAATCTTCACAATTAACTTCCAATTCCTATTAACAATTTTCATGATATTGTTTTCTAAATAAAATACCAATTTCAAGTTCTTTAAGGGGTCTTTCAAGGAGTTGATATTCAAGAGGTAACTTTCTCAAACCATCTCTTCTAATTTATTTCATTTTTTGAACTACTATTAACCTAATTCCACCATAAAATAATAATAGATATATTTTCATTTATACATTGGAATTTTATTTTGATAATGGAATATCTATTTTACACCCCATTTCACATTTCGACTTATTCATTAAACGAAAATAGTTTTTCCAAATTATGGAGGTTTACTACCTCTGTGGATAATGAGTTTTCATTTTCCATCCTTACCTTCAAGGAAGCTCACAAAAACATTATTATGGTTAAGAAATATTATATTATATATATTATAAATTTTCATGTTATGGAACTAATATGTATACATAATATTATATAAAAATATACTAGTTTATGATGATAAAAAATCTGGAAACAAAATGAACATTTATCTTTAACATTTTATCAAATAAATCATCTTCATACTATAAATAAAAATGATATATAGGACCTTATAAAACTATTTATCTTAATTAATAATATAAATGATAGATCTTGAGAATTAATCCCATTTAACATGATCTTCTATAATTTTACACAGGTGAACTGATAATGAAACCATGAAACGAATTCTCCTATAATGATGAAATTGAACATTATAACTCATTAAAATGGTCATAAATGAAGTTAATAAAATTATGATAATATATATATATAATAAGTTAGAATTATGTAATTAATGAATATAATTTTATTATCTATGACATTATGTGCATGTGTAGATCGCTATCAGACATATGGTAAGAGTTCTCTATGAACGTCCATTTTTCTGTTGGGTTATGATTTATATATATTTTCCTTAAATTAACTCTTCATTATTCCTAAATAAATTTTCTATATTATTTTAATATGTACCAAACATATTTGTATATCTCAATTTATTTTTCATTGATGGTGAACTGCATGTTTTATAAGGTTCTCTTCTCAATTCGCCACGATATGAAACCCCAATTAAGTGGAACATCCCCTATTCTTACCCATTTTAAGTACACCTTATAAAATTATTTAAACATAAATATTTTTATAAAATATCTCAACATTGAATGAAAAAAAAATTATTTCATTTCTGGTTTATTGAAAATAATTATACCTTTATCCTCATTAAAGACTCTTTATTCTAAACCATAAATCCATGATAAAGAGGCACAGTTGTAAAGATACTGAATCATTATTTCTAATTTTTTCAGTTATATTGGACTTCATTATTCATGATATAGTATTATCATTCCATTAATAATTTCCATGAATTATTTAAATCCCTTATTTCATGGATACCAATATGATATTCTATTTTCCTATTATTTATCGCATGATTTCAAAATTTGTTTCTTTCAATGGGTAACTCTTATGTTTATTTCTTATGTTTGATTTGTTATTATGGTAGACATATTATTGGAATTATTATGATTGGTGTACCTATATATTGTTCCAATTCAATGTGTAATGTTTATTTTCATGAAAAATTATGTATGGGATTAGAGAGTAAATGTAATCCATTATGGAACATTCTCTACCATGTGATATTATCTTAGAAATTAGTCTTAAGTCATATTTATGTCACAAAACATGTTTCGATCACATTACAATATTTCCATGATTTTATGAATTTATGTTTTATATGTTATTATTACAAATGTTTATTCAAAATTCATTCATTTTATTTTATCAGGTTATGCCTCAAAACTAATGTGCTACACTTTATCTCCATATTTATTCCCTAACTGGTCTTGATTAGATCATCTCTTTAGTCTATTTATTTCCTTGTTTTCCTATACCATTATAGGATTTCATATGGAGTTAATAGATCATTATAGATAATAAATAATTTTTTTTAATTTTTAGTTATAGGTTTTCGAATCATGTACATAGTCTCCAAAAGACATTAGACTATTTTATTCTTGGTCTATATTATGATTAAAATCATGTGATAATATGTGTAAAAGGTTGTTCTCACTATAGTATGTACCAGATAACCATCTTTTTATTTTTGGGGATATGGGCTTGAAAAATTACAAAGATCATTATGTATAACTCTATCATCATAGAAAATCAATATTTAATCATAGGGATTCATAAGTTAGGATATACTTTTAATTTATAATTTATTCACTCATATATTATGGTTTACTTTTTATATGCACATTAGATATGTATTAAATAACCCTAATTGTATTTTTTGTCTTTATTTAGTTAATATTGGGAAATAATAGAACCCATACCAACAAAAAATGAGATAGGAATTGTAATTATTTCCTTATTTAGATTCCATAAACAAGGGTAATTGAAACCTAGAACATCATGGAAGATCTAGCTCAACTGGATCAACATATGACTAATAACATGAAACATTTGGAACTCCCACATTCTATTAGGAAATACATGTTGAGGTTTAATCATTTATGTGACAAATTCCTCCGATCTAAAGTGGATATTTTGATACCCTGATCAGTAGAAGAATTGATTAACTATATTAAGAAGATATTATATATCCTTCAATGTTCAGAAGAATAGAATGTCATAATAACAATATATCATTATAACGGGGAAGATAATCAATGGAGGTAATTGATCAAAAAAACAACACTGAAAGAGGAAATTTATTACATGGATTAGTAAGGTTCCATAAAAATATTTGTCAATAAATATTTTCCATAAAATATCTTTTTTAAGATTGCGATGACGTTCTATAGACTAAGGAAATAAAAAATTGAATCTAATGGGTGATATGTTTAAATAAAAATAATTATTTCATGATATTCATCCATATTTTTCTTGAACACTAAATTTTAGGTGGATCACTTTTTTAGTCAATTATTGATGGCTCTATGAAATGAAAATGTGATTCAATAATTTGAAAACTACGTAGATATATTTTGATATCCCATATGGGTTTAGATGGAGAATGGTGACTCTCAGTGTTTTCATAATATTTGATATAAAAATAGAAAAAATGGAGTTTCATATGGGAGGATTAATATATAAATCCTATGATGGAATGAAATCACAACATCCCACATGTAAAAAAAAATTGTAAAGAAACCTCCATGGATCTATATAAAAGGAAATGGGAGGTGCATCAATTGAGAAGAGAGGATAATGAAGCTAATTATTTCTGAATTTATTTGAAGAATCTCACTAATGAGAAAGAAAGGGAATATTCTATCACTCATTCAATGTTGGAGCCCACAAATTATGTGGTGACATGTACACCAGCTATTCATTCAAGATTAGCGAACATACTATTTGATTCTGGTTCTATAGATTATTTCATATATTTAATGTTTAGAAGAACTATTCAAACCCCACCTCAAAATATAAAAGATTATTTATTTATGAGAATAATAAATAGTGAAATTATATAATCTAAAGTATATTACTCCTCCATGATTAATTTTTATGGAATTATACTAATAGAAAATAACATCATACTTCCATTGGAATCATTTGATGTTATATTGGGATATGATTTTCTATCTCAATGAAAAGAAAAGACCAAAAATTAAAAATGAGGGATCAATCTTTACATCTCATGGAATAACCCAATTTAGTACATGTGTTTGAAAGAGGTTGAATCTATTTCAGTATCCTTATATCAATTATAAATATTTTTTCCCTATGAGTAATATTTTCTAGTTTAAATAGATAATACTATATAGTGGATCTGATCAAAGGAATACCCATTGCGAGGAACTATACTGATGTGTTCCAACCAAAATTGTCTTATGTTCCTCCTTAATGATATTTTTAGTTATCAATTGATCATATACATGGGTCTCTACTCATATCAATGACTCTTTATGATATGGTTACCAATGAGTTGGAGGAACTGAGGAAGTAGTTACAAGAGAATCTGGACGTGGGTATTATACACTCATGTGATTGACTATAGGGTGAGATAGCCCTTTTAATCCAGAATAAAAATAGTAAAATGAACATATTCATTGGTTATTGTGATCTAAACAAAATAAAAATAAATAACAAGTGCCCCAATAAAAGACAAATGAATTGTTCAATTAACTATATGGGGTCAAGTATTTCTCTATGGTCGAACGTTTTTCAAGATATCACAAATTAAAGTTAATAAAGGAATATATTCACAAGAATTAGTTTTTAATGAGGTATAAACTCTAAGAGTTTGTAATTATTCCCTTTAGACTCACTAAAACTTCATAAATTATAGTTGACATAATGAATAGAGTCTTTAAAGATTACCTCAACAAATTTGTTTTATTATTTATAGATGACATTATATTACTCTACATGATAAAGGTGGAACATGAGGCACATTAAAATACTGTTGTAAATACATTACATATGAAGAAAATATATTCAATGTAAATTAAATTTGAGTTTTTGATAGAGGGGGTATCATTATTGGGTGATTTTATCACCACCAAAAGAATATTTTTGGACCCTTCTAAAAAAAGGAAATTAAGGAGTGGCCTAAACTAACATCTGTAACAGAGATCCAATGTTTCCATGGTCTAGATGGGTATTACTAATGTTTTATGAGGAAATTATAATGACTTTAAAACAGACTAACCAAGAATACTCATAAGGGAGTTATGTTTTTATAGGCTAGTGAATGTGATACTTCTTCAAAGAGTTAAAAAAGAGGCTTATCACTACAATGGTACATACACAACTAACAAGTGGCGAATTTATTGGTATACAACAATGCATTAAATAATGGGTTTTTCTATGAAGAAATAAAAAATGATAATGTTATCGAAAACACCTCAAGGTAGTTTAATTTTTATGAGAAAAAATAACCCATGCATGGTCTAGATTTTACAACTATGATATTCACGTTGAAAATTTGGTGTCATTCTCTAAATGAGAAAAAATGAGAGATATATTCGTATTATAAGATCGTCAAATATATATATATCTATACATTAAGGATCATAATATTGACCATAAAATATAGTTTGTTCTCATAATGTAATATGACTACACAATTCACTATTGTCTTGGTAATGAAATTAATGTGACATATGTTCTATGTGTAAAAGATCCTTTAACTTTGTCAATATTGACAATGGAGACAAATTCAATCTTATTAGAATTGAAAAAATGGAAATTGGAATCATAGAAGAAGGTACATCAACACTCCATTAAAAATTATTACTCTACCATCCCTTGTAGTGAATATAAAGGATTCTCAATGAGTTGATTTCAAAATTTATAATAAGTTGAAAGCTATACGAAATGGTAAATCCCAAAAGATCAAAATTGGAAAGGAGTTGTAAAATATGGGTCACTGTAATGTGTACCATCAAAAATAGAGATAAAAAAGAGCATTTAAATGATGTAGATAGTCAACCATTAATATTAACATAGGGAGCCCAAAGATGTACCAATATCTATATGAGAACTAGTGGTGGGACAATATGATGAAGGAGAACAATGAATATACATCAATTGTCCTATTATGTAGGGAAGTGAATAATAAAAAGAAAAATTCTTTGGGAATGAATCAACTATTACCCATAACTAAAAGGAAATGGGAATACATTGCTATATATATTTTCAATATACTACCAAAGAAATAGAGTGGAAATAATGGTATATGGATCATTGTGGATCATCATACAATGAATTATCACTTTATTTCGATTAAAAAGGACTTCTCACTCAAACAACAAGAAAAATATATCTAAAATAAGTAGTGAGGCTATAATGATTACTATTATCACTTATAATTGACCACGATATGATATTTACCACCGATTTTAATAAATATCTCTAACATGATCAAAATATTAAGTTTTAATTCAGTATAGATAAAAAATCACCAAATCAATGGCCAACTATACCAGCCAATTAAGACTCTAGAAATAATGTTGCGAGAGTTCTCAATGGACTTCAGATGAGTCCAGTATCAACATCTTCATCTGGTCAATTTATCTTACAACAAAAGTATGTACTCAAGCATTAAAATAGATCTATATGATGACCATTATGGGAAACGATGTAATAAATCTGCATAATGGGATGGTGTTAGTGAATGTAAGTTGTTAGGACTAGAAATGATTGAGGAAATGGTAGATAAGATGAAGACCATATAAAATCATATTTAGGTTTCCCATTGTCCAAAAAAGAGATATGAAAATAATATTTAATGGGAGTTAAACTTTGGGGTTGGTGACATGATATTCCTTTGAAAAACTCAATGGAAGTGGTTCTTGAGATTTAAGAATAACGGAATTTAAATTCCTTCGATGATGAGACCCTGAAATATTCTTGATTTTGTAGGAGCTATTTCCAAACGACTATCACTCATAGCAACAATATCCCTAGTATATGATTTATTCATTATATCAATCATGATTAATTACATAAAAAATCCATCACATGAACTAAACTAATAGGTTGTATAGATAGAATTGATATCTATAATAAGGAGCTGATGGTGAAGATTTTGGACAATAGAGGGAATGCTCTATAAAAAAGGCAAATCAACTAAATAAGATTCTATTGAGGAAGCATAAGTCTAAATAGGTTACTTTTGAACCATATGAAGTGATGAAGGGTAAAAAACCTCGTCTATTTTATCCTTAGTATTTAAAAAAAAATTTCATGGGTGATATTTCATAAGGAGAGAATAATGTATTGACAAAAATTTTTATCAATGGAATTTCATTCTTATAATTATGTCATAAAACACAAACACCATATAAAGTACCCAAATTTAAAATTTTTCTCCTAAATGAACAATGATACATTATTCATCATATAAAATAATCATAATGAAAAATATTACACTAGGCCAATAAATATAAATTAATATAATAAGATGAGAAAATTTGGATCTTCTTAATTCATTAGAATGAACACACTCTAGAAAAAAGCTATATAAATAAAACAAAATTTTACTAATATAAAAATAATTTTGAAGATTAAAATATATAACCATTAGATAATGTAGATGTGAATAAAGAGTAAAGGAAATATGTGGTAATTATATAAATTAATGAACTTATATGACCATTACAAATATAACATATGGAATAGTAATCTATCAAATAAAAATAGGGACCATGCCATTAAAATAGTAACATCACCTATAAAAGTATAAAATCATATTTAGGTATATTATAAAAAATAATGTAATTTATTTATATCATGGTATTAGTAAATAAATGTTTTATAAATGATTAATAAAGTATCTATATTTTTGTAAATCATAAATGTTTATTTAAAATTTAATAATTAATAGAATGATTTGAATGAATATAAATTTTTATAAAATAAATTTAAAAACTAATATTATTATTTTTTATAGTTATATGATAATATTATGTGACATAATTAATTTTTTAATGGGTCAAAAAATTGATTATAATATTAAAATTTGTATTTGATGAACAAATGTTGATTTTGTATAAAATTTCAATTTAACATATATAGAAAATTATTTTAATAAAATGGAATATATTTTTGAAATATACTTGTCAAAAAGTGTTGTGAGTGATTTTTTTAATTTTTTAAAATATTTGAATTTTCTCTGAATAGTGAAATAATGTAATTTACTATATTTAACATTTTAAGCCAGATAAATGAATTTTTGAGTCATGGATGATGTAAAACACATTGGTATAAAATTTATAGAAAAAGTTACTAAATTTAGTTAAATTAAAAAACATTATTGATATTTCTAAACTAAAATAATAAAATAATGAATATAATAATCCAAAACACCCCTCTACACCTATAAATACCACTCATCATTGACCCTTCGCCTAAAACCTTCTTGGCATTTTATCATGTCAATTTTATGACCAATTACGTTGTAATGACCCGAAACCATGGCCCTTCCAGTAGTGCCCCATACCCGGTTCACCACATGACCTCTAGTGCATTTTCCCAAATGACAGAGGCTGCTGACTAGCAGCAAGGACCATGGTAACTTATTGGGGAAACTATTCCATCATTTAGTAAGGTATACAAGGAAATAAAAACAACAGTCAATAGCAGAAGCAGAAAACAGCATAGAAACACTGAAACTAAATAATAGAAGAAATGAACACATAATGATAATGATAATGATGCAATAGGTTACAGTATCTAAGAAATGTAGAAAAAACAACAACATGCTGAAATAAAACTTAATAAAAAGAACAAAATTAAACAGAAAATCCATCAGCATCGCAAGCCTAAGCTCTGTCCTCTGCTCTCCAGCTCCAACTAGCAATCATGTACCCGAAGTAGAAGGGACACAATCCCAATCCACATCTGCTGCCATATAACTTGTTTGGGCTGAAAATCTAGACCCAAACTGGGTGTGAGACTAATCCCAGTAGGAAACCACCATGATATCAGTGCCCTACTGTCAGTGATTATTATAGCAAAGGTAAAGGAAATAAATTCAGCAGAGAAGCAGATATACACTAAAGTAAGCAATCCTACCAATCTTTATTCACATTTATTTATTAATTCAGTAAAATAATTTATCAATCAACCATGGAACCCAGCAACAACTCTATACTCCCAAGGCAAGCAAGTAATCACAACAGGTAACTCGGCTGTCAACCTAAATAGTAAGTAGTATAATCCCAAGTTTTTTCTTTGTCTTGGTGGACTCATCACAACCAACCAACAAATAAAGCACTGACTCTCTGGGTTTCTCCTACTAGAAAACCCATATAGTCAAGTAGACGTACAATGGCACAGACATTCTAGGAAGCTCTCGCCATCAATTCCATTGTGGTCTTTCAACGAAAGATATAGACTCTCCAAGGAAGAACATACATATAATTCCCCCTATAGTCTCGATACGTAACTCAAGACACTCTGAGGAAGCACAAAGTCCCATTCCCTTAGGTCCTGTGATCGATACTAATTATAACAGACTCTCTAGGGAAGTCCTAATTGTCAATTCCCCCTTTAGTCTACCACACCAGGTTCACTCAGCCCTGAGTAGTTTAGTCACACGTAATTGACTATTTTTAGTCTAAGTAAGTTCAGAAACTACTTTGAAAATAACTACAATGAATCCACTAGCATATAAACAGCATGAAATACATGCAATCAAGTCAACAGGCATACTAGAAATGTGCAATAGGGTTGCCTCGTAGGGAAACCGTGCCAAACGGAAATCAACAGCCAAAACAAGGAGAAACCCCCATGGGGTGATCCTCAAACATTCCAACAAGAAATTATTAACTATCTAATAACCCCAACAATACAAGAAATCTAAGCCAGATAAGGATACATGATCAAAACCCTTACCCGAGATACCCGATACATGGATACCCGACACTTTTTTCACAAAAACCTCAATGAAATTCAATGTAGGGAAACAAACCACCTACCTCAATCCCAGTAGATTGATATATGTGAACCAAGGAAACAGATTCCACTTATAGTGACTTATATATGAGAAAACTCACAAAATTCCCAACCTACGATAACTTGAATATGAGAAGGAATCAAGAAACAATTCTAAATAAGAACGAGGAAATCACCAATGCGCTTCTAAAGCAATCGACGATGGCTAGAACAGAGGTCACACAGAGTCACGATGGATCAGAGAAGATTCAGTTGTACGGTCGCTCTCAGACGAATGAAACATGGAGAAGAAGACGCTTCTGTGCATCAGGCGCGACCCCAGTCCGTTTAATGAAAAAATAGAGAAAGTACACGACGTGTACATTTAGATTACACGAATTGTACTAGGTCTTTTTTGTACTCCACCAAAATCGGCCTCCACATCACCCATAGACACCGTGTGTGTGGCCCGGACACGGCCAACACATAGCTTCTGCAGGAAAAGTGTACATGACTTGTACTCAGAAAGTACACGGTGTGCACTTCAAAAATTTCCAGAAACATCGTTTTTCTAAAAAACCATAGAAAAAGGAAAAGCGTACCTGAAAAGAAGATCTGGGTTCTTAAAAACTTCCTCCCTTAAAGAAATTCGTCCCGGAATTTCCCTAACGAGGTGGGGAAGAAGAAAACTCAAACAGCTCTGGCCACTCCGATCGTACATCAGCCTCCCTCTCCCAGGTCTCGTCCTGTACTTGACTGTGCTGCCATAGCACCCATACCATAGGAACAGACTACCCGCGGAGAACCATCATACTTCAATTGACAATTTGGATAGGATGCTCCTCAAATGATGTATCGGCTTCACGATCGACTTCCTCGGGCTGAAAGATGTGAGACGGGTGTGAAATGTAACGTCGGAGCTGAGAGACGTGGAAGACGTCAAGCATGGACCGATACCTCTGAGGTAGCTGCAACTGATAGGCAACTGACCCAACTCTCTCCAAGATCTCAAACGGCCCGATGTAGCATGGTGAATGTTAACCCTGTCTCTGAATCCTCTTGTGTCCCAACCTCGGTGCGACACGCGGGAAATCTTGATCACCGACCTTGAACTCCAGAGGTCATCTCCACTGATCATCATAAGATCTCTTTCGAGATTGAACTATATCCATCCTCTTCCAAATCATCTCTATCTGCTCTAAAGTCTCCTGAACAAGATGAGCTCCCAGCAAAGCTTCCTATTCTGCCTCCATCCAACATAATGGTGATCAGTATGGACTAACATAAAAGACCTCAAATAGATCCATCTAGATGGTAGCTTGAAAACTATTGGTGTGGGCGAACTCCACCAGAGGAATATGCTTCTTCCAAGAACGGCTAAAGTCTAGATACAAGCTCGGAGCATATCCTCAAGCACCTGGATCATGTGCTCGGACTGGCCATCAGTCTGGGGAAGGTATGTTGTACTCAAATGTACCTGTGTACCCAAGGCCTTCTGATGTCCTTGCCACAACTGAGAGGTAAAGCCCGCAACCCTGTCTGAAACAATGGAGTGTGGAACTCCAAGCAGATGAACGATCTCCCAGATGTAAAGTCGTCCCAGATCATTGACACTAAAAGTCTCTTTGATTGGTAAGAAGTGAGAAACTTTTGTAATACTATCGACGATGACCCACAACGCATCGTTTCCTCTCGAAGATCTTGGAAAACTAGTCACAAAGTCTATCGCGACGTCGTTCCACTTCCACACTAGAATGGGTTGCTTATGTGAAAGCCCTGCTAGTCACTGGTGCTCCGCCTTCACCTAGTGATAGGTGGAACATCTCATGAGAAAACCAGCCACTTCTCTCTTCATACCTGGACACCAGTACTGGCGGTGTAAATCATGGTACATCTTGGTGATGCCAGGATGAACTGCCCAAACTGATGAATGGATGTCTTGCATCATCTCGTCGTATATATTTGCTGGCACCCATACACATCCCCAGAAATGCAAGATCTCATCCTCACCAATGGTCCACCCGGGGAGAGGGTCCTCTCCTGGCACTCTTTACCATAGGACTAGCCCTTCAGAATATGCCAGCTGCCTTATTCGAACTTGGTCCAGAAGTGTAGAGGTAACAACCATAGAAGATAGGAAAGTATTCCTCTACCAGTCGTGCACCTCCAAATGCATCTCCGAGAATAGAGCCATTAGTTTCCACTCACTGCTGGCCTCCTGAATTGCTTGTATCTTAGTTCTCCTGCTCAGTGCATCAGCCACTACGTTTCCTTTCCCAGGTGTATAGGCAAGCTCGAAATCAAAGGACTGGAGATATCAACCCACCTCCGCTGTCTCAGATTCAGGTCACGCTGCGTGAATATGTACATGAGACTTTTATGGTCAGTGTATACCACAAAATGCTCTCCCAAAACGTAATTTCTCTAGCAACGTAGATCATGAACAACCACAACCAACTCCAGGTCATGTGTAGGATAATTCCCCTCATGCGGTCTCAACTTCCGAGATCCATACGCAACCACTCGATCCTCCTACATAAGCACTGCTCCAAGTATGATGATAGATGCATCACAGAAAACTGTATAGATCTTTCCCAGCTACGACAAAACTAGGATCAGTGCTGAAGTCAATCTCCCCTTCAACTCCTGGAAGGTTGAGTCACATGTATCTAACCAAACAAAATTCTACCCCTTCTTAGTCAAGCCTGTCAACGGTGCTTCTAGGCGTGATAATTCCTGTATAAACCGCCTGTAGTAACTAGCCATCCCCAAGAAGCTTCGTACCTCTAATATGTTCTTCGGCTGCTCCCAAGTAACTACTGCTCTCACCTTCTCTGGGTCTACTGATACTCCTATCTCTTAGATGAAATGACCCAGGAAGTGAATCTCGTCCATCCAAAGTGGCACTTTGAGAGTATAGCATAATGCTGATGCTCCCTTAGTGTACTCAAAACGATCTTAAGATGGGTTGCATGGTCGTGTCGATTGTGAGAGTACACCAAGATATCTTCCATGAAGACCACGATGATGGAATACAAGTAAGGATGGAAAACTCGGTTCATCAGTGCCATGAAAACTGTTGGCACGTTCGTAAGAGGAACGAAATAATTGTATACTCGTAGAGGCCATACCTTCTTTTGAAGGCTGTCAGAGGTATATCTGAAGGCCTAACACGCAACTGATGATAACCAGACTTCAAATCGATCCTCGAGAACACCAGAGCTCCTCGAAGCTGATTGAAGTGATCATCAATCCTCAGAAAGGGATATTGGTTCATGAACATCAACTGGTTCAACTTCTGATAATACACACAATTCCTAAGGGTACTGTCTGCCTTCTTCACAAACAGGACAGGCAAACCCCAAGGAGAAGTACTGGCTTGGATGAAACCCTTTTCATGAAACTCCTCCAACTTCTTCATGAGCTCCTACAATTCAGCTGTAGCCATCCTATAAAGAGGAATAGACACCAGTTCTGCTCCTGGCAGGAGCTCAATCGATAAGTCTACCTCAAGCTCCGGAGGAAAACTTGAAAAGTCTTCTAGAAAGACATCTAGAAACTGATCAACCACTGGGGGAAAATCTAACTGTGAAGTCCTCTGTTGATCCAGATAATGACTAGAAATCTGGGCCGTAACTTCTCTAAGCCCATGATGCTCGAGTCCGGCTTGACTTTCCTGAACATCCCACTCGCCCTTTTGAAGGAAAGATCCACCCTCGGGTGATACGAAACTCACCCTGTGGCGATAGAAATCGACGACTGCTTGGAAGGGAACCAACTAGTCCATACCGAGAAGGACATCATAGCCCATCATATCCATGACATAGAGGTCCCATAAGAAACGATATCCTGCAACCTAGATAGGGCACTCCTTGAACTGACATACGCTAGATGTCCTCATTCCCAAGTATGTGTTGAGAGTCAATATGTCAGCAGACAAAAAGACACAGAGCTCAACGCTTTCCAGGATAGCAACTGAGATAAAGCTATGTAAAGCACCAGTATCGAAAAGGGCTGAAGAAAAAACTGAGGCTACTAAGATCATACGTCAAACTTTAGAGAGTCCAAGATCCTGCTCCTAATGAATCTACACTACAGAAAAAGTTTGGTCGATGTCACGAGCTTGTGTAGCATGAAAACCCCGAGCTGCTCCTCTCTGAGCCTGACCACTGCATCCATGACCTCTACCCTGACCTGAACGACCTGCAGAACTCTATCCCCCAATCTGTTGTGGAGCTGGTAATCCTGCTCCTAGATGTGGGGTCAAAACTGATCCTCCTTCACTATCCTATGGAAGGGGAACCTTTAAGAAACGCTACAGATGACCCATCTTGCCACAGGATCGACACTCCACTAGGTCCCTCGGGGATTGGGGCTTCTTATTCCTGCTCCTCCCACACTGATAACACACCACTTGGGTGCCAGAAGAGGTATCTCGTCTACCAGAAGGAATACCTTGCTCCCTCAGGTCGCCTCGAGTAGACTCTCGGTGGCCCGTCCTACTATCTATCTGGAGGGAATCAGCCTTGGATGGTGAACCACCCTGGTCCACAGCTCCATTCTCCCTCAGGTTCCTCTCCGTGATGAGTGCCTTGTTGAATATCAGAGTAATAGAAGTCATCTGAAAGACTTTAACCTACAATCTGATCTCCGATCTGAGGCCTTCCTCAAGCTTCCTTGGTAGAAAGAGATCAACTTTCCCCAGAATGGGAGTAAATCACTGTAACTCAGTTAAGTGGGAGAAATACTCCATTACTAAGAGAGTACCCTATTGCAGGCTCATGAACTCCCTAGCTCTATCGGCCCTCAGCGTCACTAGGTAGAATTAGTTGTAAAATGTACGTTGAAACTCATCGCAAACCATAGCCTGCTGGAGCCCCGTCTGAGAGACTACGTCCCACCATCTATTGGTGGAGTCTCGCAACATAAAAGTCATTAGATTATCCCTCCACTCTGGAGGTGTCTCCAGATGCTCGAAGATGGACATCATGGCATCCAGCCATGACTCTGTAGCCTGAGGTCCTCCATCCCCTGTAAAAGTGAGAGGATGCTGCTACTGGAAGACCCGCGTCAAATCTGCCATAGTCGGGGCAGGATACTGAACTCCTTGGAAGGTCTGCATGAATCTCATGAAACCCTCTCTGAACTGAGTGTCGAGACCGGTGTCTAGAATAATTGTAGGTTCCACGTCCGGAATGATGGGCGGAACTACTTGCAGTCCTTGATCCGTCGTATCAGGCGTACGATCGCTGCCTAGTTCATGGCGTGGAACAGGAGGACGTCTTGGTGCCATAGCTCTGAAAGACCAAAACACACCTTCATTAAAGAAGAACATTGTTGCAACATAGGAGAGTAAAATGGAACAAGAGGGAAAAAACATTAAATCTTGAAAAACCTGACTACACGGTGTGTAGTACTACTACACGGCGTGTTTCTTAAAAGTTTACCTTGGGTGTGTAGCTTGGCCATACATGGTCGTGTAAACTACCCAACTACATGGCGTGTTCTTAAAATACACAATGTGTACTGACCCTTTTCACCCTGCCTGGTTACTCCTACACGACTAAGTCACACAGACTATCCCAGCCAAAGACTACACGGCATGTTGGAGGAAGACACGGCGTGTACAAGACATGCCTTACCTAGCCCATGTTGTTAGCGACGCGGCCTGACCCACAGTCGACACTATACGGTGTGTTAACAAGGGACATGTCATTCACATAAAGGGAAACCTCATCCCGTGTTGTTGGTGAAATGCTCGAGTAATTGGCTGATCCTTACACTCCGTGTTCCGAACAAACACGATATGTATAAGAGAAGATAACACCGACCCGTTTTTTTCAGGTCACGGTCGGGTACCTGGCAAAGGATACATGGCATGTGCATACCGAACACGGTGTGTAATAAAACATGCATTAACTTACCCGTGTTGTTAGTTACATGGTCGGGCTCCTAGTTAACCTCTACATGGCGTGTACCTAGAGTACACAGTGTGTTCCTGAAAACCATTTACAGCTTTGTGTCCCTGTCCACACCGTCAGTGACATGGCCAAAAACTACACAGCGTGTATCTATAAAGTACATGCCATGTATTCTGGGTTTTTCAAGCAGTACCCTCAGAACTGCACCGGAGCCCAGAAAACACAGAAAAACAAGGGTTAAGGTGAAAAATTCCGATCTGTGGGGGGCCATACTCCCCGCGAATCAATGCTTGGAATCATAACAGTGCATAGAAGAAGCCATAGTATAAGAACTCATGAACCACCAATTTCCGATCCTTGAGGTCCCATAACACCTCTAAGATCATATTTTGGCATTAGTGATAAGAAAACTCCAAAAACGATTCCCTATCAACATAGTAGATATTATATCACAACAGCTATCACAACAACATGCATTGTCTATAACAAATCCTATCACAATATCACGAAATATCTAATGCAACCTACATGGCATGGCAAGATGCATGGAATTTGATCTTCTAACATGTGAATATATGATGCATTAAATGGCATACCCTCATCTCATCGGGTTACAACAAAATAGAACCGTAATAAAATAATAATTAATAGTACAAAACAAGTTCATCACCCAACGGTGAAATCAATTAAAACACAACATTCACAATACTCAAAATTGGCAATATTTGAGGTAATCTGCCTTTTTCCCTATACACAAGTTCTAGAATGCCTGGTCACAGCCACTTACCATTTAACTATTCTGTCCTATCACTGTCTAATGTTGCTAAACAGTAAGTCAATATAAAAATGAAATAACTCCTTTGATACCACTTTGTAACAACCCAAAACCAGATCCCTTCCACTGGTGCCCCATACCCGGTTCACCACATGACATCAATCACATTTCCAAAATGCTAGAGCCTGCCGACTAGCAGTGAGGGCCTTTGTATGTTATTGGGGAAACTATTCCCTCATTTAGTAAGGTATACAAGGCATGAAAAACAATAGTCAATAGCAGAAGCAGTAAATAGTATACAAACACTAAAACTAAACAACAGAAACCATGAACACATAATGGTAATGATAATGATGAAGCAGGTACAAGTATATAAGGATAATAGAAAACACAACAACTTACTAAAATATAACTGAAAAACAATGTATGAAAGTAAACAACAACTCCAGCAGCATCGCAAGACTATGCTCGGTCTTATGCTCTCCATCTCCAACCAGAAATCATGTACCTGAAGTAGAAGGGCCACAATCCCTATCCACACCTGCGACCATATGACCTGTTTGGGCTGAAAAGCAATACCCACACAGGGTGTGAGACAAATCCCAGTAAGAAATAGCCACAAGATTTATGACCTACTGTCAGTGAGTAATATAGCAAAAGTAAAGGAAATAAATGCAGCAGAGAAGTAGATGTACACTAAAGTAAGCAATCCTACCAAACTCTATTCACATTTATTTATTAGTTTAGTACAATCATTTAGCTATCAACCATGGAACCTAGCAACATATCTATACTCCCAAGGCTAAAAAGTTATCACAACAGGTAACTCAATAGTCTACCTAAACCGCAAGCAGTACAAACCCAAACTTGTTCTTTGTCTTGGTGGACTCATCAAAACCAACCAACAAATAATGAACTGACTCTCTGGGTGGCTCCTACTTGAAAACCCCTCTAGTCAAGTAGACGTACAAAGGAACCAACACTCTGGGATGATATCACCGTCAATTCCCTTGTGGTCTTGCAATAAAAGATAATGACTCTTTGAGGAAGCACTTACGCCTAATTCCACCTATAGTCTCGCTACGTAACTAAAGACACTCTGAGGAAGCACAAATTCCCATTCCCTTAGGTCCTGCGATTGATACTAATTATAACAGACTCTATAGGGAAACCCTAATCGTCAATTCCCCCTTTAGTCTACCACATCAGGTCAACTCAGCCCTGAGCAGTTTAGTCAAGCGTAATCGACTGTTAGCACCCTAAGTAAGTTCAGAAACTACTTGGCTAATAGCTACAATGCATCCACAGGCATATAAATAGCAGGAAATACATGCAATCAAGTCAACAGGCATACTAAAAATCTAATAACCCCAAGCATACATGAAATCTAAGGCATATAATGATACAGGATCAAAACCCGAACCCGAGATTCTCAATATATGGGTACCCAGCACTTTTTGCACCAAAAACTAAAAGACATTAAACGTAGGGAAAAAAACCACCAACCTCAATCACAGTAGATCAATATATGTGAACCACGACGACATATTCCCCTTAGAATGACGTAGATCTGAGAAAACACAAAAAAACTCTCAACCTATGATAACTCGAAAATGAAGAGGAATCAAGAAACAAGGCTAAAGGAGAACAGGTAAATCACCAATGTGCTTCCAACACAATCAACGGGAGCTAGAATGGAGGTCGGAAAGAGGAACGACGGCTCAGAGAAGATTCAGCCGTGCAGTCACTCTCGGACGAATGAAACCTGGAGAAGAAGACGCTTCTGTACATCAGGCGTGACCCCGATCTGTTTAATGAAAAAAAAGAAAGTACATGGTGTGTACATTTAGTGTACACAAAATGTACTGGGTCTTTTCTGCACTCTGCCAAAATCAACCTCCACATCACCCTTACACACCATTTGTGTGGCCCGGTCATGGCCAACACACAGGTTGAGTGGGAAAATAGTACACAGTGTGTACTCAAAAAGTACACAGCATGTACTTCAAAAATTTCCAGAAACTTCGTTTTTCTCAAAAACTCCTAGAAATGGAAAGTCATACCTGAAAACATATTCAGGTTCTTACATACCTTCTCATGCCTCTTACCTATTCCCAATAAATGATGGTCTCAAAAAAATAATAATTCTATGTTCCTTAATGGGTCTTTAAATGAGGTGATATTCAAGAGGAAATGTTTTCCAACGATCTCTTTTAATTTCATTTCTTTTTTAAACATTATCCTCAACTAATTCATCCATAAAATAATAACTACTCCAATATCATGTATATAATTAAATTTTATATTGATAATAAAATATATTCTATCCACCCATTTTTTCATCTACTATTATTTAAAGAAACAAAAGCATTATCATAATTATGGCGGTTTACCATCTTCGTGGATAGTGAGTTTTCATTTTCCATTACCACCTTAATAGATATTCATAAAACCTTTATTACGGTTAAAAATATTTTATTTTTTATAGTATAACATGTTTCATGTTATGGAACTAATATATTGATATAATATTAATGTAAACAAAACTTTTTCGTGATTACTGTGAAACAAAAAAATATACTAAAAAGTTATCATTAACATTTAATCAAAAAAATCATTCCCATACTAAAAAAAATTATACATGGGACCATTAAAACATCATAAAGTTCATTAATACTATATAAGTTTACTTCTATATAATTATATCCATTTTAAAAGAACATTAATAAATTTACCCAAGTGAACCTACAATGAAACCCTTAAAACACAAGCTCCAAAAATAAAGTGAAATTTATTACTCATTAAAATGGTCATAAAGGAATTTAATAAAATTATAATAAATATTATACATATATGAGGTTATTAATTAAGTAATTATGGAATTTAATTTTATCTTCTAGGACATTACATGCAAGTGTAGAACAAAATGATACATAATGTAACGGATCTATTTGAACCTCCATTTTTTCATTTCGGTTATGATTTTTTTCTATTTTACTCAATTTATCACTTAATTATTCAAATAAAAATCTATAATATTCTATGTATATCCTTATAAAATATATATGTATCTGGATTCATCTTTATTTTATAATCATTACATGTTTTATAAAGTTTCCTTTTCATTCTTTCTCTGTATGAAAACCTGAATAAATTGAACTTATCTTTTGTTTACCCATTTTCATGTACACTCCATAGAATATTTTGAGCCTAAAATATTTTTCTAAAATAAATAAATTTATCTAAAATAAATATTTTTAAATTATTATTTAATTAAAATAATAAATCATTTATCCAGTTAAAAAAATATATACTATATTCCCTAAAAGGAGGTAAAAGTTGAAGATTTGTAAGGTTACCTAACAATTATTTAAAACGTTTTAAATTCTATTGAAACTATTTATTCATGATCCATTATTACATATATATTTTTTAATATTTAGGGATGATTTAAATTTCTTATTTTCTAGATACCATTATGATACACACATTTTTATTCATTTTTACATGATTACGGATCCCATTTTGCCATGGGTAACTCTTATGTTTATTCCTTTTGTTTGATATATTATTGTGGAACACATATTCATCAACATATTATGATGGTTTGACCCAAATATCACTCGATTGCATTGGGTAATGTTTATCCTCAGGAGACATCATTTATGGGATTAAGGAGTAAACCAAATCCATTATAGAACATTGTACATCATGTTATATAGTCTTGGAATATATCCTTGACTCATGTTTATGTTATGATATATGTATTTACACATTCAAATATTTACATGATCATATGATTTCATGTTCTATATGTTTATTCATGAGCCATGACTTCTATGTTATCGTGTTATGACTGATAACTCATGTGTTATAATTTATTCCAATTTTTATTCCCTCAATGGGATTTTTTGCTCTTCTATTTTGTCTATGTATTCCCTAGGTTAATATCTACAGTTATATGAGCTCATTAAAGAGATTAAATAATATATGATGTTATTTTTGGTTAATATTTTCTAATCTTGTTCTTATTCTTACAAAGTAACTAGAGTTTTCAATGCTTGGTTTTTATTATTACTAAAACCATGTAAAAATATTTGTAATATTATAGGGTCACTATAAGAACTGTAATTGTTTACAGTCATTTGGTATCAGATATAAAATCTTCTTATTTTATAAATTCTACTCAACATCACTTATAAATATATTCTCACATAATAGTAGTCTTATATTTACCCTACTTTAACATTTCTTTATCACATAGTGAAGGAAACATAATAAAGTTGAGCTCAGATTCTCAGTAAGGGTAAAAAATAGAGATATCAATAATCACATAATCATGAATTTAATTTAACGGTGTGAGAACATGAACATTAAATTTTAAAATATATATCTTAAATATTATATATTGATTATCTTGAGTCATGGAATAAATATTACAAATTAATAACACATTAATCATTAAAAAATAAAATAACATAAGATATGAGAGAGTAACATTGATACAAAACATGAAATAATGGAATACACATAAACATATAACATTGTGAACATGTATAAATAAAAACATGTTAATTTATTATGTTAATGACATGAAATCAGGTCCACCCATAGAATTATGGATATGAAACCAGGTCCATGAAGAATCATATAGACATGGATTATAAGACCATTCATAAAATTCTAATCTTGTAATCTAGATAATGCCTAATATTGTGAACATCTAATCAGGTTCATGCATATAATTTTTGAGCATGTATTCAGGTTCACCAATAACATTTGTGAACATGTTAGTAGTTTCACGAATAACATTTTTACTCATGAGTTTCCCATATTTAATTAATGTATTTTAGGGAGATATAGGTCCCACAATTCACATAATAGAAATCATACATTTGTCTTCCTTAATATAATAAGTAATTCAACATCTTTGAAATGATGAAAAATTCATGTTTCTTCAATGTATAACGTATGGAAAAAGGGAATGTGTTTAATCAAAATATTATAATCATAAAAATAAACCATATAAAAGATGAATAAGAATGGTATAATGTGATCATATATATAGTAAAAAATATTTTACATAAAATAATGTAATCTTAGATTGAAAATTATTTTTAAATATTAGTTTATATAATTGTTTAGGAAAGTGTGTAATGTTTTTTTGAAATAAATTTTTTAAATGCAAATATTTTTTGAAGTAAAATATATTATTTGAACAAAAACTTGTAGAATGGTAATGGAAGCATTAAAAATTAAGGATTAATGATGCTGTAGATTTTTTTTTCATGTTTTATTTTTTAATAAACATTCAGTTCACACTTTTTTTAGGAAAATTAAAAAATAACCATTTGTAAAACCACAGGAGGAATCCTTTGAAAAAGGTTTGTAATGAAAACAAAAAATGTGTAAAAATGATTTTAAAAATCATTAGATAATAGTGAAAACATTTTTTAATCATTTTTTGAAATCGTAGTATTGGAAGAGAAAAATTACACAATATAAATGTAAATATAGATAATACCAAATAATGATGAAATTGTGATATAAACACATTACTATTTTTAATAAGTTTAATCATAATCCCCCAGAAATAAAAAACATATATGGATTTATAAATACCATAATATTTAGGATAAGGTTATTAAATTACATTCATGTGTGGTATATACATGACAAAAAATACACAAGTAGTGTATAAGGCATGTGTTCAACAAAAATAAAAGTGAGACAAAAAACCATTACAATAATCACATCATTGAAGTTAATAAAATGAATAAGATTGTGTTTAACCACTATAAATACATGTTAAAATTTTTTAAATAGAATATAAGATAATCAACATTAATTTCCTAAATAATAATAGAATTATATAATCAATTATGTAGATGTTTCACCCAATATATGGAAATTAATTTAAGAAATCCCTTACCTCAAGCCTCAACTTTTTTTGTTCACATGGAAACATCTTATATAATAAAAATTTATTTATTATACATTTATTCCCTAAACATATATATATTATATATTTTATAATTAATTTATAACATCTTTTCACATTTTTGTTAATAATTAGTTATTTAAGTCACTATTCTACATGATAACTTCTTCATTTTCCATGAAAGTTTTTGTTCATTAGTTTGGGACCATATACAATGTCCATGGTCCAATAATTTTCATAATATTAATAATTTTATGAAAATAATATATATTCATTATATATATATTTATAATAATTCATAAAAAATTGGGAAATTTTAATTATAATTTTCATAAAGATGTTAGGGCGTACATATGCATGAACACCATTTCTATTTTTCATCTAATGGAACAAAAGAAACATAAAATATATCACAACTTTATAAAATTATTATTATATTATATATATCATATATATTCCTAACAAATAATCATTATTACCACCCATGTGAAATATATGTGAAAAACAAACCACATCATATCATGGAGACGGTTGTCATTACATATGGCCGAGTAGCATTATCGTTACTCAAAAAATCAGACGATGATAAAAGAGACATAGTATTACTATTAAATAAGTATAATTATATAATGAATATCATATATATATATTAATATGAAAATATTTACCATACATAAATGATGGTGATGAAAAAATGATTTGTATCGCTACGTGGATACGGTAAGCTGTATGTATACACGAGTGATACATTCACTTATAATTTATAGGAAGGATAATATAAAATGGTGTTTTCATAATCATAATTAATTTTTATAATATAAATGATAATTAAAATATTAACTTATTATATGTATCAAATATTTATAGGAGGTAAAGAATAGTAGGAAATGAAAGTGATTTAGTTAGAGTGATTACCTCTTATTCGAGACAACTCCTTTAGATCTCATATAAAGGGATTTAGGGTTGGTATTTTGTGGATAATAGAACCCCCATTACATGGATAAGGAAGATAGTAAGTGGAATGTTTATATTTTGGTTGATATATATGGATCAATGTGATGTAAATAAGTGACGAAAGGCGGAACCATTTTATAATTGAGGCGAGGGGCGCATTTTGAAATTCTCAATATATATTAATATAAAATCATTATTCTTCATCTGAATGATTATAAATAGAATTTAAATTTATATGAAATGAAATTTCAGACCATATATTATTCTATTTGTAATTATTCAATATTATATGTTTTAAATAATTTAATAAAATATTATATTCATGATTTATAATTATTGTAATTTTTTTTCATTATTCATTACACTCACATTAAGAAAATAAATAAAGTAAGAAAAAATTGAAAAACTATTTAAATACATACCAAATAAGTAAATTACACCTATAAAATAAGTTTTTGACATTAATTATCTCTAATTATATTTATCTAGTAATTTTTGTATCATTTTTTTGAATTTTCACTAATTGAATAATTACAACATCACAGTTGAGTTATTATTGAAGATAATTATTTTTCTCTAAAATTTAAAAATTAATTACTATGATGTATAAATATATTTTAGCTTTCAGAACAATTTTTATTGTCTAATATATCATCTATATAACACCTTAATAAAAATCTTACAGTTTAAAAAAACATGATTGTAAAGTATTTCACTTTTCTTTAATAAATATATTGTGATGTTCCTAATCTCATCCAAGTGGCCCAAATAGTCATTAATAAATTTAGATAATGAAAATAAAATTATAAAGTACCAAATTTACATATAAATTCATTCTTAACCGTCTTTTTTCTCAGTGGACACATAAGATGTATTTGAGAAAAAGGATATTTCATTTTTGGAATTTCTTCAATTTAAATAATATATATGTACTTTTCATCAAAAATGTCCATTAAAAATACAATTTCTAACATACGTGTTATAGGTAAAATTAAATTTATCAAATAATATCTTGCTAAGTGTTTGAGTCGTTTACTAGATCCAATAATTTTTTAACCCAAATTACCCGATTTATCATTTTACGTGGTATCAAAATTTACCAAGGTTTTTATTCATACATTTAAAGAATAAATGTTAAATATTTACTAAATTTTCACCAACATATTCCAATAATTTTACCGATTTTTAAATATTCAAAAAAAATTTATGATTTTAAATTTAAAAAAATTGAAAAAATTAAATATAACCATTTTTTCGGAAAAAATGTATTTTAAAAATTAAATTTTATAATTAAATAAAGTAGAAAATCGACCTAAAAATAACTAGATTATTTTATAAAAAAATTAACTAATATTAATTTAAAATAGATAAAAAAACACAATCTTACCTTGTAAAAACATTAAAAGAAAGTGAAGTTTTTAATAAAAATCAAAATTTTCACTATTTCTTGAAAAATTATGGTTTTGATAAAATTATCAAATAAATATTTTTAAAATAATTTTAAAATGATAAATTAATAAATGGAATTAATTTTGTCACAAATATTTTATATAACTTCAGTAAATTAGTCTCCACTAATAAAAAGTATATAAACTCATTTTAGATTATTGCTTTTAGAGAATAAAATGACTTTACTAAAAATTGTGTGATTATATTTTAACAAATTGATAATACATTAATATTAACATTAAAATTTATATTTAATATATAAAATAGTTATTCAAATTCACTCTTGATACATTAACAGTGAGGTTATAATGAACATATAATGTTTTAAGAATATATTTTGTATTTTCTGAACTTCTGCTTGAAACACATGTTATGAAAGAAATAAAATTATATAATAAAATGTTTCATAGAGATATTGTGCTATCAAATTTTATATATGTGGTTAGTCACACACTTGTAATTTTTTGAAAATAAAAATGTGTACACACAATTGTTTCAAGCCTCAAGGATCCAAAATGGAGTATTCTAGAGACATAGACAAGATTGGGATGAAATATGGCCAGAAATAAGATTTTATACAAATGGAATTATCATTATAAACATTATTGATTTAGTTTAAAGCCCTAGTAATCACATTTCTACATTAATAGTGATATATATTTTCTACTATTTTCATTATTCATTATGTTAAATAATTACTTTGACATTATTAGATAATATAAGTTAATATGATTCTAAATATGAGATAATTTTTAAATATTTATATTCACAAAGGTGAAAAATTTTTATTCAAAATAAATCCTACAGATGTGATAAAATATTTAGTTTTTGAGAAATGTATTTCATGCACATGATGATTTTATATTAACTATTTGTATAATTATAATTTTATTATGAATATATGTTAATTTTTTTATATATAAAATATAAATTTCATTTAAAACATTACTCATTAGGGTTTATATTAGTGATGTAAAATAGAAAAACATTATGCACTTTGATATTTTTCTTCATAAAACACATATTTCTTAAATCAAAATATAGAATAATACTAAAGTCTAATATAAAGTTTATTAAAAATTAATTATGTGGATAAAATATAAATATAGAATAAATAATTTACATTAAATAATATTGGGTAATTTTAATTACTTTATTTAATTAAATTAAGTGATTGTTTTACAAAAAATCAGAATTATTCACCATTCACTGAAAAATTAATATTTTCTGAAATAAATATCTCCATAATTTAATATTTTTATAATGATTTGAATAATTTATTTCACTTTATAATATAATTTTTCTAAAATATCTATAAATTATATATAATATTTCTTCATAAAAAAGAATAAGAATATTTTTTTTACAGAAAATATTTTTTTTTGAGGAATATATTTATTTTACTAAAAATTGATTTATTATTTACTAAGAACATATAAATATATTTATATAGAGTAGGAAATTCATTTTTTTATTTCATAAATCAGTTTATATACACACATAATTAATGGATAGGTTATAATAATATTATTTCATTTATCGTTGAAGCTCAGAGTCATGTGTTATGTATTCTATCGATGAAAATTGTTATTGCATGTAACACTAGCTAAACATATTTCAAGATATAACTCAAGATATCTAAAAATTTAAACTAATATGAATAAAAAAATATTTCACATTATCTTAGTGTGTTACAGTAATTATAATGGGATGAAAATATTATAGAGAATGGAGTAAAAAATGTTTGTACGAAGTAGCCAATGGTTTGTGGAAGATATATCAATTATGATTTCATGACTCTTATTGGATGGCATTATTATTATAGAGAATTATAATTTTATTGGAAGATGTTTAATTTATTAATAAAAATAATTTCTTTATTTTTCCTTTGGTATGAATAACGCATTAATCATTATTAATATTAAGGCTATAAAACATATAATGTTTTGATTTATGATTTTATTTTAACAATGTACAATTATCATATGATTTAATTAACGTTTGATATGGTTTAAGATCTTTACAAAAAGTGTGTAAAATTTATCCTTCATTTTATTTAATAATTTTTTTGGGGAATATGTATTTGAAAAAAATCATATCGTATACAATTTAGAATTATGAATGAAGAAGGATGTCTACCATGAAATTCAAGTGATATAATAATGATGTACCATTTTGTGACATTGAATAATATTTATAAGATTATAATTATATATAAAAAATATTCACAAAAAAATAATATAATATGATTAAATAACATTATTGGGGGTATATTATCACAAAACATGCTACATAGGTTTATGGAAAAGTATCATGATCAATTCTAAAGGGATTTTTTTACAAAATATACTATATATTTGGGGATGATCCACAAGTAAAATTTATGTTGGACATAAAATCATGATGAAAATAATTTTACTATCAATATAGACTATATGTCATATAAAGTGCAATATAAGAGGATATTTATAACAATTATTAAATTACATCAATTTATAAAGCCCATAAGACTCTTATATGCTCCAATATATTAATACATTATGTTTACACCACAAGATATATATATACAAAATTTATACATTCATTCTATCATAAAAAATTTATTATATTAATTATTAAGCTATAGATACATATAAATCAGTTTTAATTAACTTATATAACCATGCTTTAGACTTGTTTTTTCATCAATATTTTACTCATACAATGAACAATGAAATATGTACAGTGTTTGGGAATTTTGGATTCACAAATAGTTTTACGAATGTTAGTCATGGTTGTAGACTCACCTATTTGGTAAAAACTACTATTATCAAATATAGAGTACCTTGAAGAGACTCATTTTATGTAGATATAATTTGTATTTTCATTTATTTAATAGTTAATTTTTATTTTTGTTACTAATTTTTCCCATAAATGATAGTCTTATTTAAAGAATGGCTATTTATTTTATGAAATTTTAAATATAAAATTATATTATTATAATTATTTTTTTTAACCAGGATACTTATGTCCTTAATAATTATTATTTTTGTGATAAAAATTATTTCCAAGGGTAAAATTTATAAAAAATTATTTAACTGTTTGTTTATATATACATTTTAGAAATTGTTAGAATAAAAATGGAATTTTTTCTATTATATTTTTTGTATGAGAATATCAAATAACCGAAGGGTATTTAAAAATTTATCTAGAATATTATTTCAATTTTTATAATATTCAATAATATGAATTCACATATATCTTTTACTTACTTTGGGATATTATTTTTTTCCAAACATTCATACTCATTTATTGTTTACTTCATCTAAACATTAATCTATACTAAATCAGTAATAGTTTTTTTATAGTGTTGTAATCTACTAAAAAATAAATTATATAAAATTTACATCTTAATTAAATGTATCTATCAATTACTAGTGAAAGATCAAAATTAATATGCATTTTAAATGTTTACCATATAATATTAAGGGGTTTTATTGGGGAAAATCATGAAAAATTTGATATCCAATGATGGTATTTAAGTGATTACACTGTGGGTGATAGCGATCTTATTATAAGGTTGTAAATTCCATTATATGTGTTTTAAATGTAGTTGAAAGTAATAAAAATTGTATATATGAATGTGGTTATGAAATTTAAGGTACCATTGCTATTTTCTCTATTGAAAATGACAATCATATGGAGATGTATATAAATATTTAAACTTATCATAATGTGATGAATTAGATGAAACCACATGAAATAACTTTTAAATGATTTATAGTATAAATGATATTTTTATTAAAATTATTTCTCTTCGAAAACTCATAACCTAAGATCTTCAATTCATGATAACCCTAAAGAGAATACATAATACATAGATATGTAATATGATTACAATATTATAGGATTATTTTATTGAAAATTTTATATTGGATATTTTAATTAAAAATATCATTTTGTATGGAGAATAAATTACATTGATGATTTAAGATGACAAATAACCCAAAATTAAAACACTTTCATTTTACTCTTGTTTAAATAGAATGATTTTTTTATAATAAGTGTCCAGTAGATTTTTATTTGAAGGTCACAATGATTGAAATGACTCAATTTTTATGTTATTTTTAAAATTGTAATTACAGATCAGTCCATACCATTTTTTATAAACATCAATGAAATATATTTGAATTTGGTATAATAGTATTAAATAATTATATTTCAATGGTGTTACATTCTTTGACTGAAAAATGAGATATATTGAATAACGATCACTTTAATGAAATATAAAAATAAAATAAATGAGAAATGTTTTCCATGAATTAGTTAAGTCTTCCACTTGGAGTGATATATAGAATAGTAATGTGATTTTTATTATACTGTAAATGAATAATAAAATGGGAAATAAAAACATTTTTTCATAATTATACATTTAATCCACCTTCTAACCCTATTTCATTTAAATATAAATTATGTGAGGATTATACTATTTCAACAGATTAATTTGAGTTATATTAAACATTGATTTATAATTCTAAAAATATATTAATCGAAAAATATAAAAGTCTAAGAATGATTAATTTTATAATTACTAAGGATAAAGATGTTCTTTGTAGTTAAAATTATAACATTACATCATTGTAAGTGGGAATCATTTTTTAGATGAAAACGAGATTAATAGAAAGTAGATAATTTTTTATAATGTTTAAGATAAAATGAATATAATTTATGGACCTTAGATACAACTTATATAAGGCCCCAGCCTTAAACCTTACTTATTCTTGAGTTATCAAAAGATTACACGTTGAGGATCTTTTCAGGTTTAGAGTTTTAGAGAATTAGAACATAACTATTACATCTCAAAAGATTACAAAGTAGTCACTTCTACTAAGTTTCCATAAATAAAAAAAACTCTTAAAAGAAACATGTCTAGTTCCATGTTTTATATAGCATGACATTCCCTTGATCCCATCCTTGACCTTATTCCACTTTAAGTCCTATGAAAAACATTTCGAAAAACTTGGGGTGAGCATAAAAAGCTCAGTAAGGGATACAAAAAGAATGAAAACTGTTAGTTTTTCAAACATCAAGTAAACCATGTATACTATATCAAAGTAATACCTTCACCTTCATGAAGTAGTAAAAAAAATCTTCACTGAATAAAGTATCATTACTTACCTTTTTTGTAACCAAAGGATTACCATAAAACCCATATAAAGAACACATAGAATATATAAAGGTAACTTGGGATATAAACATACTTAAGTGGAATAACCATACGATTGACTTCCACATATCACTTAATGGAATAGCCATACGGCCAATTTCCATACATGCTTAATGGAATAGCCATACGGCCGACTTCCATACCCAATGCATTGAAGGTTATAACGTAACCACCCGTCCTGGTATTCACGGCACCACCCGTCATATGGTTTATAACGTAACCACCCTTTAAAATGTCCAAGTACCAGTATAAAATCATAAAACATAAAACCAATATAAAGGAAAGATAACATTTCCACATTTCAATCAAAATATATCATAAATATATTAACATAATAGAATCCTTTATCAAAACCATTTTTAATACCAAAATACATAATAGAGTATATGGTATTTATTTTATTTTAAAAACATTACGTATTGTTGAGGAAGCCAAAGACCAAATAATACTCGCGGCGGTGGAAAGGTCATTGTCACCGCGTACATTAAAAAAACATTCCTTTTTGTGGTTTAGTAAAACGCTTCGTAGAAAAGGATTCCTTTTGTATAAAAGTCAAAGACAAAGTAGTTTATACACCGTATAAAATAAAGTTGTGTATAAAATGAAATATGCCTCAATGAAAGGAGATTGAGACGAAGTCCCTTACTTCTAGTCCGACTTGACTCGATCGTTCTTTAACGTCCTGAATAATAAACTTGAGTTAATTTATACTTGATTAAGAACATTTTTAAAGTTAATTATTCCTTTTATATCAATTATTGTCATGTTATAAACATTATGTAACCAAATAATGTTTGTTTTCTCAATATTTGGTTCTTAAGTCGAAAGCTGGCTTCTTACAATTACATGTTGTTCGTGTGGTCAAAAGTTCTTTATATCCAGAATAAAATTCCTGATTTGGATATCATATGTATCATATATATCCAGCATATACATGTATTTATAATATTACATAATCATTTAGAGGTAAGAAATGAAATGCACCGTTCATGGAGACGGTAAGCCGTACGTACGCATGAACGCTACATTCATTTCTTTGTCATATTAGTGGAATTAAAACTAAATGAGAGGTATGTATATTTTAATTCCAAAATTATATTCATCATTTAGATATATCATTAATTATATATATACATTATATACATGTAATTTTAATAGTACATTACATTTGGGGATAAGAAATGAAATGCACCGTTCATGGAGACGGTAAGCCGTACGTACGCATGAACGCTACATTCATTTCTATCTCATAATTTAATGTAAATAAATAATAATGATATAGAGGTATATTATAATTCCATTATAACATCATATATAATAACTTTAAGTCCATCCTTTACACGTCCCACATATGGCATTAACGAATCACATCACTTTTAGGGGGCGGTAGTCTGCACTTCCTTAAATGAAGATATCGTGTTTACCCATTATGGAAACCATAAAGGTATGCCAAAAATGAAAAATACAGAAGCATAAAGAAAACATAAACATATTATATATCATATATAAAAATAGTGACATCATAATGGACACCCTTGAAGGTGTTAAATGAGTATTGAACAATCATCGTTTCGGGAGGCAGAATTTCGCCATCCACGGAAACCATATGTTCGTTAACCATTTGATGTAGTTGTGTGAGTGTGTAGCTCAAATATATCTTATAAAAACATCCTAGCATATTGAAGATACTGGTGTTGTTACAAATGAAGCAAATAAAAAGAGTTTAGGGGGTTGGAGAAGCAAAATAAAACAAATGAACATGAGAGAATGAATTATCTTAAAAAGTGTAACTCCTTTTGATTTGAGCCTAAAGGCTACCTTTGAAAGGATTCTGCCCAAAGGGAATCCTCTATGATGAGGGGAGGGATCTGGAGAGAGTAATTGGGCAGGGGTTGGCTGAGCCAAAGGCTTGAGAAGTGTGTGAAATGAGGTAGAGGTGGGGGCCTTTTATAAGAGGAGTGGAGGGGGACTTTTGGAAAGTAAAGAAATATTACTTTATTTGAAAATGGGTTTCGGTTTTAAAAGGTCCCACATTGATATAATTCGTGGATAAGGTGATAAGGGTTTGAAATACACTCATCCAATCGGTTTTGGACATGTGTAGGTTTTATATTTTTCATTATCTTTCCATTTTATTTAAATCGTCAAATAATGATGTCATCGCTGCATCATTATTATGTCATATATAATTTAATTTATTTAATGTATAAAAATTATAAAACAAATACTATGATGTAGGAAATCTTTTTAGCTTTCCAATGACTATATATATTTAAAATTTGGACTTGTATAACCCCACTCAAAAATTATTTTAGTAAAACAATTTATGTTAGTGTCATTTTCACTTTAACATTAAATAAAAATATATTAATGTCATTTTCCAACTAAAGTGGCTCCATGGGGTCCCCAAGTTGGCCCATGGATTGTCTTGGTCGGCCATGACTCACCCAATAGGTGTAGGACAAGTTTCATGGTGTTTTTACATTCTTATAATACCATTTTTACCTTAAACTACACTAATTACCTCTAATCGCGATTAATGAAAAAAAGTTACTATCCACTAAAAATTTATTTTAATCTCATTGAACCACATTTTACTTCTTAATTACAACCATGTATGTCGGATTTTCAAAATTCAATACACATTAGTGGTAAACTTTCATTTAACTGAAAAATCAGTTTGCTTGATTACCACTTAGTGGTTTCACTATTAATCAAAAATTGAAGTTTTTCAGAAAATTAACAAAAATTCACCCTAAGCTATATTTGATATTCTGAATTCAATAATGAAGTCCATTTTACAAAATTCAAAACATATAAGTCAAATTAATTAATTTAATAATTAATTCCCGCTGTCATGACAAATAGCGTGTTTTTGTGAAATAATAAGTATCAAAAGATTGACACCAGTTTAAGTCCAATTTCAAAGTGAAATTGATTCCAATGACCACCATTGGATTAACTGGTAAAAATATTTTCTAATTTTACTTTAAAACCAACTAAAATAATAATCTAATCATATAAATAATTTATATTAAAAAGAGGTTTTGAATTAAAATACAACATTTTACACTATTCATAAAAAAATTAACTTTATCAGAAAGGTACCAAAAATTTACACAAAGTAAATTTTGATGTCCTGATTCTAAAGAAGAGTTATATTTGTTCCAAAAGAATGTATAAGAGTGATCAAAACTATATTTAATGACGGTTCTCCGTCAAAAGGTTATAAGTGGACCTTTCGTGAAAATTAGGGTATAAATGCCTAAAATTGAACTCTTTCCGTATTTTAAGCCTTTATCTTTAATGGGTAAATGTAAAAACATTTAAAAACATATCTAATCATATTTTAGTTATTTCTATCCATTCCCGCCAGTACAATGGCTACTTGTTAACTAAAATTTAAAATAATATTATTTTATTACTAGTGTGCTACGTAAGTTTCAAAGAAACTCATCGTTGCGTATCGGGTACGCTATCAAACATAGCAACCCCTTTAAAATAAAATTAATATTTAATTCGTAAATATTAATAAATATGAAAATTCTTTATTCTTTATTTACCTGGGATGTTACATCCTTCCCCCCTTTTGAGAATTGCGTCCTCGCAATTTTATTCACTTATCAAAATAAGTGGGGGTAGTTATCCCTCATAGCATTTTCAGATTCCCACGTTGCCTCTTAAATCACATGGGTTTTCCACAAAACCTTTACCTGATGAATCACCTTATTCCGTAACACTTGCTCCCTGTGGTCAAGAATCTGGAACGGTTGTTCCTTATAAGATAGGTTCTCTTCCAGCTGAACTACCTCTGGGCTCAAAACATGAGATGGATCTGGCATATACTTTCTCAACATCGAAACGTGAAAAAAATTGTGTACCTGAGATAAACTCGGAGGTAAAGCCACTCGGTATGCAACTGATCCAACTCTTTCCAGAATTTCCTATGGTCCAACAAACCTTGGACTCAACTTTCCATTCTTACCAAATCTCATCACACTTTTCCAAGGAGAAACCTTGAGAAAAACATGATCACCTACCTCGGAAGATAGATCATTCCTCCGGTTCTCCGCATAACTCTTCTGCCTGCTCTGAGCTGTTCTCATGTGTTTCTGAATCAACTGAACTTTTTCTGCCATCTCTTCTACCAATTCTGGTCCCATCAACTTCCTTTCACCCACTTCATCCCAAAAGGCTGGAGTTCGACACCGCTTCCCATATAATGCCTCAAATGGTGCTATCTGTATACTGGAATGAAAACTATTATTATAAGAAAACTCAACCAAAGAAAGATGTTGGTCCCAACTTCCCTGATAATCCATCGAACAAGCTCGTAGCATATTCTCCAATGTCTGGATTGTTTGTTCTGACTGCCCATCTGATTGAGGATGAAAAGCTGTACTAAAATTTAATTCAGTACCCAACGACTTCTGAAGGCCTTTCCAAAAGTTAGAAGTAAACCTGGGATCACGATCCGATATAATGGAGAGAGGAACTCCATGTAACCTAACAATCTCTTTAAGATACAAACAGGAAAGTTGATCAAGAGAGAAAGTATCTCGTATAGAAATGAAATGAGCAGATTTGGTCAAGCGATCAACAATAACCCAGATTGCATTATTACCTCAAGATTTCCTCGGTAATCCCACAACAAAGTCCATAGATATGTTTTCCCATTTCCACTCTGGCACTGGTAAAGGCTGAAGCATCCCTGCCGCTCTGCTTTAACCTGTTGACATGTCAAACACTTCACAGTAAAATCAGTAATGTCTCTTTTCATTCTATCCCACCAGTAATACTCCCGCAGATCTCTATTCATCTTAGTACTGCCCGGATGAACTAAAAACGGAGAACTATGAGCTTCACATAACCACTCTCTCTTCAACTGTGAATCACAAGGCACACATAACCTCTTCCCAAACCTCAAAACACAAACTTATCCAAGAACTCATTGAAAATTTTATTCATAAGGTCCATGAATACAGCAGGTGCATTGGTTAACCCAAAAGTCATAACTACAAATTCATAATGGCCATATCTAGTACGGAACGCAGTCTTCGGAACGTCTGCTTCTTTTACTTTCAACTGATGGTACCCCGACCTCAAGTCAATCTTCGAAAAAAACTGAGCTCCCTGGAGCTGATACCACTTAATTCGATGGCCCAACATCTGCTGAAGTTGTTGCAAAGGATTTCACCACCCCTTTCTGCTTGTAGTCTGGCTGCATTCCCCCAGTTGAGTTCTTCATTGGACACTCGTTTTCATAATGACCCATTTCATTACACTTAAAACATCTTACCGTTGGCTTTTCATTTCCTACATGATCATATTCCTTACAGTTACGAGCAATATGACCAGACTTACCACACCGAAAGCACTTACCAGACTTGGATAAACATTCTCCAGGATGCATTTTACCACACTTCTCACAGGATGGATATTTGGTTTTCTTACCTCCTTGCTTCATTGATGAATTCTTCCCCTTTTCCTGCCAACTAGATCTCTTATTCTGTTGTTTGTCATAGAACACCTAATCATCGGCAAACTCCATTTCCACCTTCTCCGTACATCGAACAAGTTTTTCATAACTTTTGAACTCACGAGAAGATAAAGCCCTTCGATACTTTGGCTTTAACCCTGATTAAAAACGGTTTATTTTACTATCAAGATCTCGTATGAAGTTTGGAGCATACCTTGCCAATCGAGTGAACTTTTCTTCATAAGCAGCCACTGAATCATCCTCCTACCTCAATTCTTGGAACTGTTTTTCCATCCTATGACAAACCACCATAGGAAAATATTTCTCAAGATACATACCTTTGAATTCGTCCCAGTGAAGATCCTCATTATCATCACTATCCCTTATATTTTCCACAATCGACCACCACTGATCAGCTTCACCTTCAAAACGGTAAACAGCAAGACTAACCTTTTGATGTTCTGAACACCCCATGACATCAAAAATCTTCTCCAGTGCTTTAATCCACCCTTCAGCTTGCACAGGGTCAGATGATCCTCTGAATGATGGGGGATGTTGCCTCATGAAATGTTCCACCACTGACATGTTCCTCTGCGGTTGATCTGGCTGATCTCGTGCATGGATACCACCACCATTTATAGCCTGAGTCAATTGTGCCATCACTGCAACAAACTGTTCAGTTCCGATTCTGACCATCTTAGGTTGCTGATTTGGAAGGTTGTCTTCCTCCTGATGTCTTCCCAACATAGCTGCTTTGTTTCCTCTGCGGAAAACCATTCTGAACACAGAAATATCTTAGGCGAAGCAACATGGTAATCCTTAAATGCTATATCATTTCAATCATATTATAATTTAACACTTTTCTAACTCCTAAAGTTGTCTAAACCGTCCTTTGATACCAAATATAAGGCCCCAGCCTTAAACCTTACTTAATCATGAGTTATCACAAGATTACACGTTGAGGATCTTTTCAGGTTTAGAGTTTTAGAAAATTAGAACATAACTATTACATCTCAAAAGATTATAAAGTAGTCACTTCTACTAAGTTTCCATAAATAAAAATAAACTCTTAAAAGAAACATGTCTAGTTCCATGTTTTATATAGCATGACATTCCCTTGATCCCATCCTTGACCTTATTCCACTTTATGTCCTGTGAAAAACATTTCGAAAAACTTGGGGTGAGCATAAAAATCTCAGTAAGGGATACAAAAATAATGAAAACTATTAGTTTTTCAAACATCAAGTAAACCATGTATACTATATCAAAGTAATACCTTCACCTTCATGAAGTAGTAAAAAAAATCTTCACTGAATAAAGTATCATTACTTACCTTTTGTAACCAAAGGATTACCATAAAACCCATATAAAGAACACATAGAATATATAAAGGTAACTTGGGACATAAACATACTTAAGTGGAATAACCATACGGTTGACTTCCACACATATCACTTAATGGAATAGCCATACGGCCAATTTCCATACATACATAATGGAATAGCCATACGGCCGACTTCCATACCCAATGAATTGGAGGTTATAACGTAACCACCCGTCCTGGTATTCACGGCACCACCCGTCATATGGGTTATAACGTAACCACCCGTTGAAATGTCCAAGTACCAGTATAAAATCATAAAACATAAATCCAATATAAAGGAAAGATAACATTTCCACATTTCAATCACAATATATCATAAATATATTAACATAATAGAATCCTTTATCAAAACCATTTTTAATAACAAAATACATAATAGAGTATATGGTATTTATTTTATTTTAAAAACATTACGGCTTGTTGAGGAAGCCAAAGACCAAATAATACTCGCGGCGGCGGAAAAGGTCATTGTCACCGCGTACGTTAAAAAACATTCCTTTTTGTGGTTTAGTAAAACGCTTCGTAGAAAAGGATTCCTTTTGTATAAAAGTCAAAGTCAATTTAGTTTATACACCGTATAAAATAAAGTTGTGTATAAAATGAAATATGCCTCAATGAAAGGAGATTGAGACGAAGTCCCTTACCTCGGGTCCGACTTGACTCGATCGTTCTTTAACGTCCTGAATAATAAACTTGAGTTAATTTATACTTGATTAAGAACATTTTTAAAGTTCATTATTCCTTTTATATCACTTATTTTCATGTTATAAACATTATGTAACCAAATAATGTTTGTTTTCTCAATATTTGGTTCTTAAGTTGAAAGTTGACTTCTTACAATTACATGTTGTTCGTGTGGTCAAAAGTTCTTTATATCCAGAATAAAATTCCTGATTTGGATATCATATGTATCATATATATCCAGCATATACATGTATTTATAATATTACATAATCATTTAGAGGTAAGAAATGAAATGCATCGTTCATGGAGACGGTAAGTCGTACGTACGCATGAACGCTACTTTCATTTCTTTGTCATATTAGTGGAATTAAAACTAAATGAGAGGTATGTATATTTTAATTCCAGAATTATATTAATCATTTAGATATATCATTAATTATATATATACATTATATACATGTAATTTTAATAGTACATTACTTTTGGGGATAAGAAATGAAATGCACCGTTCATGGAGAAGGTAAGCCATACGTACGCATGAACGCTACTTTCATTTCTATCTCATACTTTAATGGAAAGAAATAATAATGATATAGAGGTATATTATAATTCCAGTATAACATCATATATAATAACTTTAAATCCATCCTTCACACGTCCCACATATGGCATTAACGAATCACATCACTTTTAGGGGGCGGTAGTCCGCACTTCCTTAAATGAAGATATCGTGTTTACCCATAATGGAAACCATAAAGGTATGCCAAAAATGAAAAATACAGAAGCTTAAAGAAAACATAAACATATTATATATCATATATAAAAATAGTGAAATCATAATGTCCACCCTTGAAGGTGTTAAAGGAGTATTGAACAATCATCGTTTCGGGAGGCAGAATTTCGCCATCCACGGAAACCGTATGTTCTTTAACCATTTGATGTAGTTGTGTGAGTGTGTAGCTCAAATATATCTTATAACAACATCCTAGTATATTTAATATACTGGTGTTGTTACAAAATAAGTAAATAAAAAGAGTATAGGGGGTTGGAGAAGCAAAATAAAACAAATGAACATGAGAGAATGAATTACCTTAAAAAGTGTAACTCCTTTTGATTTGAGCCTAAAGGATTCCTTTGAAAGGATTATGCCCAAAGGGAATCCTCTATGATGAGGAGAGGGATGTGGAGAGAGTAATTGGGAAGGGGTTGGCCGAGCCAAAGGCTTGAGAAGTGTGTGAAATGAGGTAGAGGTGGGGGCCTTTTATAAGAGGAGAGGAGGGGCACTTTTGGAAAGTAAAGAAATATTACTTTATTTGAAAATGTGTTTCGGTTTTAAAAGGTCCCACATTGATATAATTCGTGGCTAAGGTGATAAGGGTTCGAAATCCACTCATCCAATTGGTTTTGGACATGTGTAGGTTTTAGATGATTCATTATCTTTCCATTTTATTTAAATCGTCAAATAATGATGTCATCGCTGCATCATTATTATGTCATATATAATTTAATTTATTTAATGTATAAAAATTATAAAAAAAATACTATGATGTAGGAAAGCTTTTTAGATTTCCAATGACTATTTATAATCAAAATTTTGACTAGTATAACCCCACTCAAAAATTATTTTAGTAAAACAATTTATGTTATTGTCATTTTCACTTTAACATTAAATAAAAATATATTAATGTCATTTTCCAACTAAAGTGGCTCCATGGGGTCCTCAAGTTGTCCCATGGCTTGTATTGGTCTGCCATGACTCACCCAATAGGTGTAGGACAAGTTTCATGGTGTTTTCACATTCTTATAATACCATTTTTACCTTAAACTGCACTAATTACCTCTAATCGCGATTAATGAAAAAAAGTTACTATTCACCAAAAAATTATTTTAATCTCATTGAACCACATTTTACTTCTTAATGAAAACCATGTATGTCGGATTTTCAAAATTCAATACACATTAGTGGTAAACTTTCATTTAACTGAAAAATCAGTTAGCTTGATTACCACTTAGTGGTTTCACTATTCATCAAAAATTGAAGTTTTTCAGAAAATTACCAAAAATTCACCCTAAGCTATATTTGATATTCCGAATTCAAAAATGAAGTCCATTTTACAAAATACAAAACATATAAGTCTAATTAATTAATTTAATAATTAATTCCCGTTGTCATGACAAATAGCGAGTTTTTGTGAAACAATAAATATCAAAAGATTGACACCAGTTTAAGTCCAATTTCAAAGTGAAATTGATTCCAATGACCACCATTGGATTAACTGGTAAAAATATTTTCTAATTTCACTTTAAAACCAATTAAAATAGTAATCTAATAAAATAAATAATTTAGATTAAAAAGAGGTTTTGAATTAAAATACAACATTTTACACTATTCATAAAAAAATGAACTTTATCAGAAAGGTACCAAAAATTTACACAAAGTAAGTTTTGATGTCCCGATTCTAAAAAAGAGTTATATTTGGTCCAAAAGAATGTATAAGAGTGATCAAAACTATATTTAATGACGGTTCTCCGTCAAAAGGTGATAAGTGGACCTTTCGTGAAAATTAGGGTATAAATGCCTAAAATTGAACTCTTTCCGTATTTTAAGCCTTTATCTTTTATTGGGTAAATGAAAAAACATTTAAAAAAATATCTAATCATATTTTAGTTATTTCTATCCATTCCTACCAGTACAATGGCTACTTGTTAACTAACATTTAAAATAATATTATTTTATTACTAGTGTGCTACGTAAGTTTCAAAGAAACTCATCATTGCGTATCGGGTACGCAATCGAACATAGCAACCCCTTTAAAATAAAATTAATATTTAATTCATAAATATTAATAAATATGGAAATTCTTTATTCTTTATTTACCTGGGATGTTACAACTTATGTATGAAATTGGAATATTATATGAAAATTATCAAATGATAAAATATTATTAGATTTATTTTTTCTTATTCCAGTTCATCCTATAAAAGATTAACTTGTAAAGATAATTATTTGGGGGAAATACCTCCAGATACTATATGATGAACATATTACACTTTTATATACCAAATATATATCTCTTATAAAATATCATTAATTATCATTATCTTTGGCTTAATATATTTATAATGATTCCTAGAAATGTTAATTAAATTGATTATAAATACAAAATGTTTTAGTTCTAATACTATTTAATGATTTAATTTTTTGGAATACTATTGAATGAAAAAGTGAAATATTATGCTCTATATATGGTGGATGACTAATACACCTATATTTTTACTCTCAAATCTTAAAAATTTACTTTAATTAATAAGGGTTACGTGTGACTCTCATAAATAATGATATCCTTAATTTAATTAGTCCTAGTCATGTAGTTTTTGTAAATTTTCACATTTATAAAAATATAAAAGTTGACATACTAAAATATTATATTTTAGTAAAATTAAGATTTATAATTATTCGTATTTATTAATATTTAATAATTATTCTTGTATTATATATATTTCAAATAATAATTTAACTGTAAATACATTTAAATATTAGATTTTACACCATTTATTTCTTTTATTTTTCAGTATGATTATAATTTAATTTACATTAAAAAAGTATCATAAATATGAAATCTCTGATTAAGATACAATAAAATCAATTTAAATTCAGATAATACTAAAATAATGCAAGTTATATAACTTCAATTAATAGAAATCTAAAATAATAATTTTCATATACCATTTCAAAAGGGTATGTTGTGAAAACATTTATATAATCTAAATAATTTTTTTTGAAATATTAACCATTATAGTTGGTTTACATGGATATTTTTAGAGCTTATACAGTTTTAATTAATGGTATACAGAACAATGATTATTTTATTATTATTGAATTTTCAAGATAAACCTTGGACTATTTTCCATATGAAAAATGTTTACATTGTATCTATTTTACAAAATTTCCATTGATAGTAGAGAACAATACTAGAGATACCATAATGGCCAAAAAGGAGACGTATATTGTGCATTTTAACATCATTAGTTTGACACTATTTTCTAACTATTATAGACAATATGTGATAATTGTATCAAATAGAATGTAGGGGAGGGGGTGAATCAGTGATATCTTTTTCTTTTATGTTTCCTTGATTACGAAAAAATATTCACCTCTTGTAGATGATTAATTTTAAAAATGAAAATAATTCAAACACACATCACTAGAAACACAATAATTTACAATATTAACTATTCAAAAATAATATCTATGTCCATGGTATGGTTTGGAAATGATGAAACTATCACACATCCCACTAGAAATCAATCCTTTTGTGTGGAATACAATTAGTAGGATATGGCCTTATACTCATGTATCATTAAATAAGTAATACAATAGTACATGTGATCTATCAAGAAAAAATGATGTAATATAATTTTTTAACAATCATGTTACAGTGATTCTTGTTCAAATATGACAAATAAGATATTCCAAAACAATTCTTCACATTATTATCCCAAAGACTATAAAAATGTTTCTGGAATTTGCAATTAAGCTCACTCCGATTTCCCAGTTCAATTTTCCAATATGATTTCCCAATTTGACAGCTAACTATAGAGAATATATAGCTCTATCAAAATACAACATGAACAATTATAAACTACTTATTCCTCAATCTATAAATCCCAATAATATTTTTTGAGACGTAATGATTCATCTAAATATGATGACCAGATGAAGATGATAATCAGCTGAATATGATGATCAGATGAATACATTAGAATCTTGTATCTTCTCCTTTCTCTTATTTTTGGAATAAATTCATTAAAAACATCATATGGAACCACTTATTTTCTCTATAAATCCACATTAAGTCTTTTTTTGTGAACAATACCTTGATCATAAAATTACAATGTACTTTTAACCTTTTATACTCACCAAAAAATGGTTTCGGTGGGATTATTGAAAATATTTTAACTCAAACGAATTTCCCAACTCTATAGGTTTCTTTTGAATTTTAGTTACATCTATACTTTTAAAAGATTCTCAAGTCTTCCCATTCCTTCTTGATTCTTCCCAAATCTTCTAAAAACATTATATATCTTCTTACTTCGTTTTTGAACATCATTACAATTATGATTTTCCCAAGTAAATTCATTCAATACTATTATTCTTACCAAATCCATGTAAGAATATATAGGCAGCTTTAATCTTCTTAGAAAACAATAGTAAGATTTGGATTCTCTATTCTGATTTCTATTATGATCTATCTCATTATGTTAAAGAAAAATGTTAAAAAATATATTCATCTTCTTCTTTTGTAATGAACAACATGAATGAAAAAAAAATTAATTAAACCTATTGTAAATGGTTTACTACCTTGTTAATAAAGCTCTGAAATTATTTTTTTATTTCCACAACAACTTCAGTTTTTTTATTTATAAGATAAATATGATGAAATATTCTATCAGATGGCTAAATTTCAGCTTCTCTTCCTCCAAAAACATATTTATTTTCTAAATATGACACTCATGACTTTTCTCGGTCAATAAGATGACATACTAAATATGATAGAATAGTGTCAGTAAATTATTTCTATTCCTCATTGTGATCATCAATCTGAGCCTTTAAAAAATATTCATCTATCAAATTTATTAAAATTATCTTGATATCAGAAAAATTTGGCATCACCAAATTTCATCATCTTCAAACTTTTTACAAGTACCATGAATTTATTCATGGCTTTGAATAGATTGAAGATCATTTTTAGAATCGTCTAAATTTTAAGGGAATGTATTTAAACATCCCAACCTTTCCAATATCTTCATACATTCATTATAATGATTAAAAACTTCCTATTCTTTTGGATAGCTTCTTTATTTTCTACCATCCTCAATACGAGTTTCCTAAATATGATTAAAAGTCCATATTTTCTTTTAATCAGATTCTCAATATGATTTTTAGTACTTATTATCCTCTTTTATTTCATCATGATTGCATCCCATGTTTTATAACTTACTTATGATTTGTGGTAAATACAAAACAACAATGCATTATCAGATTTATATCAGATCCATGATAAATCAGATAAATATCATAACCTCAAAATGATCTAAACATCATTATGATCATATTTTCCTTGACCAAACCAATGGTGAATCTGTTGATCCTTTTCTTAGTAAAAAATAATTCTAGATAAAATGGAATTTTTGTATATATTGTGATTAATAATTATTGAATAAAATGAATTCATGAATAAGATTTTTGAGTCTGATCACCATCGTTTACAAAGTCAACCGATTTCCTTTTCCTATTTGGAAGAAAAACTTATCAATGAAAAAATTCTTCTTGATTATGATGGTGAGTCCAATTTCCATAAAATGTCTTCCTTTTACTATTTGGAAGTAAAACTGATCAGCAACAAAAATCATCTTGATTATAATGGTGAATCCAATTTCCACCAGCTTATTACTTTTTCCGACATCCTAATATGATAGATCATAATGACTCATTCAGATGTTCTGAATCTGATTGATTTTTTTTGAAATCTTGGTTTCCACCCATCATCTTCTAAATATACTTTCAATCTTCAATATAATATTCCTAATGATCTATTGACAAAAATTACAACCAAATCACAACATGGGCCTAACTATATCCCCTTTTATTTTTTTCAATACCCACTTCATCCTCTATATCAAAATAATAAGTGGTATTGTTTTCTTTTCTCACATTTTCTTTTTACCATTCAATTAATATTTCTCTATTTATTTAAACCTCCCCATTCTCTTATCTCCCCTATTAATAGTCAAACATAAAGGATTCATCATGTCAAATGATCTCATTTCTAGGGGTTGGAAGTTTTCTTCTCTAAATATTGATCCTTTTCATCAACATAGGTATCACATAAAATTCTTAACAAAGAATCTTTAACTAGACTACTCTAATTATATGTGGGTGAACCCGGTGTAGAAAAAATGTGTGAATAATCATGGTTTTCAATGTTATCCATCAATTTTTTTTATATAATACAATTTTCATGTTTCATTAAACATAATTATGAATAAGTATATTATGTAATGAATTTGTCTAAGATAAAAGTAACCTACCCCTATTTGATAAAATAGATCAAAATGTTAAAATGTATAAACAAAATTTTCAGAAACTTATATTTTTTAGCCTCATTATTTTCTTTAACAAGAATAGAATGAGACTCATCACCACCATATTTCTTATTTCCACTCCATTATTTTCATTCACGTTAGTAATAGTATAGACATATTTTGGGAATAAAGAGGAACCTCAGTTGTGTATTTGAAAAAGAAATAAAACTGAGAGTCCAATCTGAGTATTTAATTTTTTCCCCTTCTTAGATTTTCATGCTTTCTATAACTTCCTAGAAAATTCAACTTACTCTATATAGATAACTAAGAAAACTGTTGATCTATTTTTCATAACTTCCAAAACATCTGACATCTAATAATTATTCAGAATCATTTTTTTGGGTTGGTAGAAAAAGAAATCCTTTATAAATATTTCTAGGTTTCCCATATATTTCAAAAATACTTTTCAATGATTGGAACCTATTTTCAATTTTTACACAAACCTTATCAGGTTTCATCTGAACATGCTTCACCACCTTATTTTATTAAGGGGAATAAATCGCCTTCAATCTTTTATTTCCATGGCTTGTGGATGTATTGTTATATTGTTGGTTGAAATTTTTTGTCCCATATTCCTGAATAAACCAATGTTCTATAAGTATAAATAGAAAGAGTATTTTTTTTATGTAACATTCATACCAACTGGAGTTGTAAATTAATTTCTCTACAACCATCCAAACAAAAAATTATTGATCACCAACTATTCTATATTTAATCGTAACCTTCTTCTTCAGCATGGTTTCTTTTAAACCATATCAGAAACAAAATTAATAGAAATTTTTTCATATTCATAGTGTCTAGAAACATTTGTGGACTCAGAATTTTTAAATACATCTGAATCTCCACTTTATTAATTTTGGACACATACCTTAGCTTCCCATTTTTATTTTTTTATAAATATTTCTATATTTCTTCTCAAACTTTTAAATTGAAATATATTGATTCTTCCTAGGTTTCTATTTATGTGATATTTCACTAACTTAAGAGATAGTTATTTTTGAAAATTTTACCTTCCTTTTAGCTTTAGAGTGTTCTTATTGGAAAATTTACAACTCTTCTTTCTTTTCCTTCAACTTCACATATATATGTTCATTACAAAAAATTTCCTCCTCAATAGATTTATTAAAATTGTCATTATCATCCACAAACTTCAAATTACCATTAGGAATACTGTCACGAACCAGCCCGAGTCGACCCTGAACGAGTCACCCAGGCCAGCCCATGACAAGTCCTGATAGGTGTTCCTGATCCTCCCGGGATGGTGACAAGCACCAAGGGCATCAATAGAGTACACAAGGGAATGATTTCACCCATATATAAACAATAAAACAAACAGCGGAAATAAACAGACAGCCCAAAATGAATTTATATAAAAATTGAACTAAATATTATTTGTACAAGAAACTAAAATTAGAATAAAACCAACAACTCAACTGAACAATCCCAATGAACAAATAACTCCATGTGACACATCTAGTCACTCTCCAAAACAATGATAAAATGTCACCCAAGGTGATCGAACTAAAGATGAAACCTGCACAAGGGCTCTAAAAAGAAGAAGACTATAGGCGTGAGTATTAAAACTCAGTAGGTTAGTCAGATATTCTATCCCCAATGAACATTCCTTTAAAATAAAAGAAACATAAATATATAGTTTTAAATTCAATATTTGAAAGTATGTTTTTCAAATGAGGTTCCATTCTATAATAATTATCAGACAAAAACATGCATGTTTAATAAACAAAAATTCTAGTAACAATTCTTTTCAACGAGATGAAACTTAAAAATGAAAATAGTTCTCAAGAGGGATAATTTAAAGAATTTTTACATTCAAATAAATAACACATACTACTGAATTTACCAACCAATCACACCTTATGCCGACAGTGAGTACAAAATAGCCAATGAGCACTAGTCACGGGAATACCCCTAGGCACTAGTTAGTTGTGAGCCCCAGGTACCTCGTATCTCGGTGAAAGTAACCACAATAAATATCCATTCTCATGCACGAGCCACTAGTAGGGAACATACCCATAACCTAGTGGTACCCAATCATCATCATCATCATAGTTTAGTTAGTGTTGTCATCGTCAAACTTGCTACGTGAAATAGGGGCCAACCCCCACAGAATCACTAGCATACTAGTACACGTCTGCCCACCTAGATACCTGGGATTCCCTTTAGTTCTCAATAAAGTTAAACATATTATAAAATACACATTTCACATCCATATTCCATTCCAAAACCATAAAAACACAAACAGCCCATAATCTTTCTTCACGTTTCTTACACTAATCAACAAACCACTAAATATTTTGGTAAAACAATTTCACGAAGTGTATTGAGGCTTTGCACATAAAACTCTTTCAAAAACACTCTTTAAATTATAAAAACCCATCATAACAAAACCAAATCATATTTTTCATCCCAATAAACATTTAATAAAATCATTTAATGGACCATAAAACAATCCCAATTTCACAACTTGTTATATACAAGTAAAACACTCCTTCATTTCTAGGAAATGCCAAACAAGCCTTTAAACATTTTCTCTAACCTAACCTTTGATGAAGGTATGCATTTTAATTTTATTAAGGATATGTATAAACATAATTTACAGCAGAAAACCTCATTCATAAATCTCTTATAATACTCAGGTTACACATTCAAAACACAACCATTTTCATAAAGATGTCAAATGGTCCATTTTTGGGCAACTCGGGCCAAAATATGTTGTAAATCAAAACCCCCTTGTTTGTAAAAGAAAATCCAAATTGGAAATCAATATAATTACCCAAAAATACCAATTATAATTCTTCCAATTCCTTTATAAATCCAATCAAATAACTTTTAAATCACACATCACACATAAAAGCCAACATGGCAATTTACCGAACACATGTCATGCCCTTTTTAAACAAAACAATTTATTTTATGTACATGAAAAGGAATAAAACACCAATTGAATGTCATATTTTCATTCAAGATACTGTAACAAGTTAAAAATACCATAAACCAGATTATAAACCTCACAAAATATTTTCAAAATATAATGAAACATTTAAACATACACTTGTTGAGCACTTTCATGACAAAACAACACTACCTTTCACATAACAGTGATTAAACATTGACTTTGCACACCAAGAAAATTATAAAAAGGATTAAAAACAATAATAAACATTTATATCAGTATAGGATAATATTAAAATGATGAAACTTCTATGATAAAGGCATGTGAAAGGGATATCCTACCTCAAATCGTCGGCGTAATTGACACGCACACCCGAAATCACTCGCCGCGGGTTTATAAACCCTAAAACTATAAATACCAGTCCTAAACAAACATAAAACCCATAAAAAAAATATTTTATAACAAAACCCTAGGTCGATAAAGACTAGGGTACCATATAAAACCATGAAATAATGAAAGGAGGGGAAAGAGGAGGAAGAAAGGAGAAGGAATCTCACCTTCATCCTAGAAAACTCTTCATCTTCCATTAGATCTGAAGCCCTAGAGAAAAGTTAATGTATTGAAAATTCTTGGATAGACTCCTATGGTCTGGCGAACCAGGGGAAGAAGATTGGTGGCTAAAAGAGTACGAATTGATTGATTTACGAATGATAAAATTTACCTTGGCAAATCTGGGCGATTTGAGGTTTCCTGATAATTTTCGCCCTAATACGCGACCCACATGTGATCAAAAGAGGTAAAATCGATTATGAGGGTTAGGATAGGGTTATTGGCTTCGAGGGGGAGGTGGAATCACCGAAAAATAGTAAAATATGTAAAAGATATAAATAAAACAAATTAATTTCTTAAAACAGGAAATGGGCCCATGGGCTGGCCCAACACCTAAATTAGTAACCCAAATTCACCCGGATTATGAATTTCTAATGGGTCCAAAAGGATATATAAATTTTAATATATCAGTATAGGACAAGTGGTAAGTTGAATGGGTGAAAAAGGATGAAAAAAAGAGTTATAAAAGAAACAAATTCAGATTTTAAAAGTGGGAATGGGCTCACGGTTGGCCCAAATCATGAAGTAACCACCCTTTCTTCAAAAACTCCAAAACAAGCAATAGGGAACCCAAATTATGGTGGTTAGACATATATTAAACTTAAAAACTCAATATTCATCTCATAAAATACCCATGAAAAGGATCGGGATTTCTAATGGGCCGGATCAATACAAAGACAGAAAAAAAAACCGTGTGTGACAATTCTCCCCACCATTAAAGCTTTTCGCCCCCGGAAAGCCATAACACTTTCCAGTTGAAGAAAAAATAACACCTAAGGATTCCAGAATGTACTCCCCACCATTAAGAATAAACTAGCTCTAGAAATGTTCTTTTTATGAAAATCCAGGAGACCCATGGTGGGTCTCCCCACCATTAGAAACCAACTAGCAATGAATAGACAAGAATTGAACATGAGCTAGAGTTGGGACTCACTCACACAAGCCCAAAAAAACCCTCCTACAAAAACCTACTATACCAAGTTAATAGGGTTACAACATTAACATATAAACCACCCACTCCCGAATGGAGGGGACAATAACTTGGTCGACACATTCAGCACAATTATGGACCCCCGTCACTTGGGGATGAGAGGGAAGGGGACCCAATAATGTGTCCACTGAAAAAATAAAAGAAACAAAGAAACTACCCAAAACTCTCCCTCTATGAATAGGTAACACCAAGACTGCACCTGATTTTTACAGGCGGTCCACATAGGGACATTGATTGAAAACCCACATCCATGAAGGAATAACCATAGACACTGTGTGAGGGGTTAAGTCCACCACACTTGTTGCGACAAAGGGAAATTCGTAAAATGAGGAACGAAAACATTGACATAGTAACTAACATACCAAAACAGAGGAGTGAGGATCATAATCTAGCACTCCACACCTCTGTTGATTTCCTGACTGTGTGAAAAGCTTCACTTCGAGGCCTATGGCTGGAGCCCTGATTCTTGAAGCATTTCCTGCACCACAGTCAGGTGATAAGGATCACACCACTCAAAAAAACCACACTTGATCACCAAAAAACCATCATCTAAATAGGAACTCATATATACATATCAAAATTCTATCTCACTCCAAACTAGGGGCAGAATGGACAAGGAATACGACGAAACACATCAACATCACCGAACACAATTGCTCTATCCAAAAGAATTATCATGACCTAGAAGCACATTTAATATATCCCAAAAAGATCTCTACTCCAACAAACAAGTTGAGGCATCATAAAAAGTGGTGGATTTAAAATTTTAAAGGAATCCTTAGGTTGATCAGTAGGAAATATTTCCAACGCAGAACTATCCATGGCCACATCACAACATGAAACACATTTTTAGAAACCCAATGAAAATTACTCCAAAACCGAGCCACCAACAAGATCTCATCCCTAGATAGATCAAGAGTATGAATTATAGATCACATGGAAGCTAACAAAATAAACAAATCTTCTAAGACATAGAAAAATCAAGCCACATAACCATTGGTTTTAAAAAAAGGCCAAACTTTTCAGCTCAAAACAATTTTAAAAAAATCAAACTAACTTGGTGGGTTTCAACATTCACCAATGGTGTTTCATAAAGTATCACCCACATGCACATTTCTATGCCACCCCTGGCACCCAACCACCATACCATATAGGCCATACTTCTAGATATAAATAAAACCATGCATGTGAGCACCCATGAAAACACAAAAGGCTAAAATTAAACATCATAATTTAAAAAAACAATTTACCTTCAAAAGGAACACCAACCACCAAGTCAAAAAACATTTTCATATTTCACAAAAAAAACCACATTTAATTAAGAACCATTTTCTTAAAAAACTACCCCTTTTCATTTTTTAAAACTCTTTAAATAACCAAGCCACTCCAAACAAACCCTTGCCATTTTTTTTGAAAAATAAAATTCAGAAAGGTATATTTTCATAATCCGAGGTCCATTGAGACCAATACCGTTTGTAGTAAAACACCAACCGATCAATACAAATTTCCAAAACTAATTTATCCAATTCAAAAACTTTTTAACATCCTAAAATACCCCATTAAAAAAAAGATCCATAACCACATTAAAATTATTCACAATTTCAAAACATTTTATTTCAACAAACCACAAGATTAGATTATGGATAATCCAATCCCTTTAAATCATTTCTCCTTCCCTCGATTTTTTTCACAAAAACACAACCTTCCAAAACCAATATTATATTTAATTATTCAAAACCCCTTTTTCACTTTTCAAAATATAATCCATACATTAAAACCCATTTCCACAATTCTCACAGAAGGATTTAAAAAAAATTCAGAATTCAAGAAAGGATCAAGAGACCCAAAAAAAGAGAACTAGTGTCGGTGGGTGACTTGACCATATGGTTGGAGACCATATGCCAAACACAACACCAACACAGAGAGACTTATTAGGACCATTCCCCAGCTCCACATGGCTTGCCAGGCCCTGTGAGCTCACGAAGGCCATTGGTCAGACTCCCCTTGTCATATCCCAATAGCAAACAATCAACTAGAACAATGGACACTAATAAAACCAGACTTCCATGGAAACCTGAGGAGTAGAACAAGAAAGAGTCGGCGACACTCTTCTTGCACATACACCTCACGTCCCAAAAATCCTACTCCATCTACCTTGATATCCCCAAAATAACAAGGGTTCTCTAAAAAGAAAGGTCCATTAATAGCCGACCTCATCTGATACCATTTTGTCACGAACCAGCCCGAGTCGACCCTGAACCGGTCACCCATGCCAGCCCGCGACAAGTCCCGAGAGGCGTTCCCGATCCTCCCGGGATGGTGACAAGCACCAAGGGAATCAATAGAGTACATAAGGGAACGATTTATCCCATATATAAACAATCAAACAAATAGAGGAAATAAACGGACAACCCAAAATGAATTTATATAAAAATTGAACTAAATATTATTTGTACACGAAACTAAAATTAGAACAAAACAAACAACTCAACTGAACAATCTCAATGAACAACTAACTCCACATGACACTTCTGGTCACTCTCCAATACAATGATAAAATGTTGCCCAAGGTGATCGAACTAAATATGAAAAATGCACAAGGGCTAAAAAAAGAAGAATACTATAGGCGTGAGTATTAAAACTCAGTAGGTTAGCCCGATATTCTATCCCCAATGCACATTCCATTAAAATAAAAGAAACATCAATATATAGTTTTAAATTCAAGATTTGAAAGTATGTTTTTCAAATGAGGTTCCCTGCTATAATAATTATCAGACAAAAACATGCATGTTTAATAAACAAAAATGCTAGTATCAATTCTTTTCAACGAGGTGAAACTTCAAAATGAAAATAGTTTTCAAGAGGGAAAATTTAAAGAATTTTAACATTCAAATAAATAACACATACTACTGAATTTACCAACCAAACACACCGTATGCCGACGGTGAGTACAAAATATCCACTGAGCACTAGTCACGGGAATACCCCTAGGAAATAGTTAGTTGTGAGTCCCAGGTACCTCGTATCTCGGTGAAAGTAACCATAATAAATATCCATTCTCGTGCACGACCCACTAGTAGGGAACATACACATAACCTAGTGGTACCCAATCATTATCATCATCATAGTTTAGTTAGTGTTTTCATCGTCAAACTTGCTACGTGAAACAGGGGCCAACCCCCATAGAATCACTAGCATACTAGTACACGTCCTCCCACCTAGATACCCAAGATTACCTTTAGTTCTCAATCAAGTTACACATATTATCAAATAAACATTTCACATCCATATTCCATTCCAAAACCATAAAAACACAAACAACCCATAATATTTCTTCACATTTATTACACTAATCAACAAACCACTAAATATTTTGGTAAAACAATTTCATGAAGTTTATTGAGGCTTTGCACATAAAACTCTTTCAAAAACACACATTAAATTATAAAAACACATCATAACCAAACCAAATCAAATTTTTCAGCCCAATAAACATTTAACAAAATCATTTAATGGACCATAAAACAATCCCAATTTCACAACTTGTTATATACAAGTAAAACACTCCTTCATTTCTAGGAAATGCCAAACGGGCCTTTAAACATTTTCTCAAAACTAACCTTTGATGAAGGTATGAATTTTAATTTTATTAAGGATCTGTATAAACATCATTTACAGCAGCAATCCTCATTCATAAATCTCTTATAATACTCAGGTTACATATTCAAAACACAACCATTTTCATAAAGATGTGAAATGGTCCATTTTTGGGCAACTCCGGCCAAAATATGTTGTAAATCAAAACCCACTTGTTTGTAAAAATAAATCCAAATTGGAAATCAATATAAGTACCCAAAAATACCATTTATAATTCTTCCAATTCCTTTAATAATCCAATCAAATAACTTTTAAATCACACATCACACATAAAAGCCAACAGGGAAATTTATCGAACACATGTCATGCCCTTTTTAAACAAAACTATTTATTTTATGTACAAGAAAAGGAATAAAACACCAATTGAATGTCATATTTTCAATCAAGATACTGTAACATGTTAAAAATACAATAAACCAGATTATAAACCTCACAAAATATTTTCAAAAGATAATGAAACATTTAAACAAACACTTGTTGAGGAATTTCATGACAAAACAACACTACCTTTCACATAACAGTGATTAAACAACGACTTTGCACACCAATAAAATTATAAAAAGGATTAAAAACAATAATAAACATTTATATCAGTATAGGATAATATTAAAATGATAAAACTTCTATGATAAAGGCATGTGCAAGGGATATCCTACCTCAAATCGTCGGCGTAATTGAAACGCACACCCGAAATCACCCGCCGCGGGTTTATAAACCCTAAAACTATAAATACCAGACCTAAAAAAACATAAAACCCATCAAAAAACATTTTATAACAAAACCCTAGGTCGATCAAGAGTAGGGTACAATATGAAACAATGAAATAATGAATGGAGGGGGAAGAGGAAGAAGAAAGGAGAATGAATCTCCCCTTTCATCCAAGAAAACTCTTCATCTTCCATTAGATCTGAAGCCCTAAAGAAAAGGGAATGGCTTGAAAATTCTTGGAGAGACTCCTAAGGTCTGGACGAAGCAGGGGATGAATATTGGTGGCTGAAAGAGTACGAATTGATTGATTTACAAATGATAAAATTTACCTTGGCAAATCTGGGCGATTTGAGGTTTCCTGAGAAGTTTCGCCCTAATTCGTGACCCACATGGGCTCCAAAGAGGTAAAATTGATTATGAGGGTTAGGATAGGGTTATTGGATTAGTGGGGGAGGTGTAATCACCGAACAATAGTAAAATATGAAAAGTATATAAATGAAACAAATTAATTTTTTAAAACAAGAAATGGGCCCATGGGCTGACCCAATACCTAAATAAGTAACCCAAATTCACCCTGCTTATGAATTTTTAATGGGTCCAAAAGGATATATAAATTTTAATATATCAGTATAGGAAATGTGGTAGGTTTAATGGGTGAAAAAGGATGAAAAACAAAAGAGTTATGGAAGAAACAAATTCATTTTTTAAAACTGGGAATGGGCTCACGGTTGGGCCAAATCATGAAGTAACCACCCTTTCTTCAAAAACTCCTAAAAAAGCAATGGGGATCCCAAATTATGGTGGTTAGACATATATGAAACTTAAAAACTCAATATTCATCTCATAAAATACCCATGAAAAGGATCGGGATTTCTAATGGGTCGGATCAATACAAAGACAGAAAAAAACCGTGTGTGACAAATACATTATTGATTGTTTGTTTAGGATTTTTCACTTTTCAACTATTTGATCTCCATTTCTTGCCTCCCAATCTACCTCAAGCATTCCTTTAATTAATCTTCAAGATTATATTCTAATTTATTTTCTTTCTCTTCAGATATGTTACTTTCATATTCTTCCTTGTCAATTTTTTCAAAAAATAAATTTTATTCAGTATTTTGAGTGGAATTTTTAGATTTAGCATCACTATTTTGCTTTTTAGAATTACTAATTTCACTATTTACTATATATTCATCATCAACTACTAAAATAAACGTGTTTTATTCATCATAATTTATAACCTCTTCACTATAATCATAATTAGATAAAAATATTCTCTTTTTCTATTAGGATAATTTTATATCTTTCCCCTTAGAATAAAATTCTTTTTATCACACATTTTCTTCAAAGAAATTCATGGAATTCTTTCCACTTCATCACGTTATTCTTAATTTCTTTATTCTTAATCACCTTTTTGGGGAAATGTTGAATCATGTTTCCTAATGTAACTACAACCAAAAACTTTTAAGTGGTGTTTCCCTTTATACTTATGGGTATCTATTTTGAAATTTTTTGAAAAAAAGGTAAAATTTCATTATGATATTTACATACCACATTTTCAGATTCTGAGTCAACAACATTATCATCCTCAAGTGGTTTCATAACCACTTATTTATTGTTAGATTATAAGCATATTTCCCAATCATTTTTTTCTTCTTTAACAATTATTTTAATTATCATATCATATGTGATGAGTGTACTATAAAAATAATCCTGAGATAATGCATAAGGATCTCTACCTTCAAATGAAGAATATTTAGCATCATAATTATAGGGAATAATTCTGAAGATCTTTTAAACAATAGTAGAATCTTTAATCTCTTTACCGAGTCCTCTGATAGTGATAACATTTTCATTAACCCTGGAAGAAAATTCACTGATGGATTCATACTCACCCTTCTAAAGATCATCATACTTCAATCTCAAGATGTTCTTAGTTTTCTTTTTTTAGTTTTTTATTTGCATCATAGATTTTTCCATATTTTTATAGATTCCTTTGGCAGGGGAAACTCATTTTACTCTCAAAAATTCAATTTCAAAAAGTGGTGAGAATAAAGAATTTTTAGATCTTACATCATTATCATAGTTTTCCTTATGAGAATTTATGAGAGGATTATTCTTAATATGAGGAGGGAAACCAGCTATAAAAGATTTTTAATCATCATACACATGAAAAATAAGATATAGATGAATTTATATTTTAAGTAAATGGTAATTCAACATATTTAATATTTGATTCCCCTTTCTATTTACACAAATCAGATTTTCCTCCATAATATTTTCTTCGAAAATTCAGTAAAAATTAATCAAAGGAAACATTTGGCTTTGATACAAGTTGTAATTTCCAAGATAGAATACTTGTATCATTGAGACAATCATAGAGTGAATTAGTGATATATTTTTTTTTGTTTCCTTTCTTATTAGTCAACCTTCACCTCCTGTAAATGAATACATTCCATACTAAATACAATTCATGTACACATCAACTGGAACAAAAGAACTTACAAGTTTTACTATTTAACTAGAATAGATATTTCCTTAGAATGGTTTAGAAATGATCCATTTAGAGACCCTATTATTGAATTATAAGACTTTAAAATATTTATAAATATGTTTCCAGAGGTAGGCACTAAGAGAATGTGCGATTCTGAGGCCCGATGTGCCAGAAATTAATTTTTCGAAAAATGTTAAATATATTATATATTACGCATAAAATTTATTAAAAAATAGGATAACTCTTAAATGGTTGATCATATTGGAAATTCAAGACCATAGTTGGATATGAGACATTTTGTTATCCTAGGAACAACATAAAATGATTTGGAATAGGATTTTTAGACCCCTTTATCGTTGGTGGTGAGTTTATGTAAATTAATTAATTAATTAAAATTTAACATAATAAAAATTAATAAGTAGATAATTGTGGAGAAATGGACAATATTGGATCATAATTCTCTCATCTACCCATGAGAGCTCATCTGATCCTCCCTTTGAAGAATGAGCGACGAACCACTGGAACAATGTGGGTCGAAGTACAACGGACGCAATATCTTCTCCTGAATTCATTGACCATCATATTCTCCAAATAAATAATGATAAAAAATAGGTAGGACTTGTTATTCATGGATTTTGCCTTATAATTATCATATTTAGTAGATCATAATTCTTACATAGAACTACACCATTCACATCCTTTGAATGTTCAAAAATATTGAAACTAAATTGTTTCATTTGCTTTACATTAGGCGTTCTTAAAATTCATGAGATTTGAACAAGAATTATTGGCCAAAATTTATAAAAAAACATTGTTTTTTTTTCATTTATTCCCCTATTATTCTTATTCTTCTCCAAGATAACATAGTGGTTACTGGTATGATATGTTTTCAGGTGACCTAAGCTCAATTGGGTGCCTGGGATAGTGATGGATCGATGAAACATTGATGATTTTGAGTGTGGGTCATAGATCTCGATTTGTTGCGGTGAAATGAGGATAAATATCATGATTTGAGTCCATATCATCAAATATAAAAGATATGAAATCATGTAGAAAATCCAATAAAACCCACATTGATGAATATAACTGGTTTCTAGTGAACTAATGTTGGAAAGAGTGAGATTCAGCTATATCTTGAGTTCTTTTACGTATTCACAAAGATATCTAAGATGGATTGACTAGATTAAAAGTGTGGATGAATATTGGAAAAAATATATAGATTTGGGAAAAATCCAAATTACATGTCCTATAGTACAAATAACAAAATGTGTGTTACCTGCCTCTGTAGTAGTACTAGGTTTTGAGAAAACATAAGGATGACACGATATGATGTATTTCCTCACATACCGTGTATAACATCCCTGATTGGAAAAAACATGTGGTTGGAAACACAATCAAGGACTCTGTGTAAGATAATTAAATCATTATTTGGCCACATGGGTGACATCCCGTGTGAATCCACATGCTGTGTTCCAAATTATATAGATACGAGGTATGAGTACACGAACATGAATACATAAAATAGACCTACTCCTCGTTAATTTTAACATGGGGTGTAGTCCACCTACATGACATGTTCTAATACATGGGGTGGAGTTGTGTGTCATACAAAGAAATGGATAGGCTATATATAGGTACCACATGCTATGTGGGTCCCCTCACATTCCATGTCCTCCTTGATAACTTCTATGTGATCTTTGAATGATCGTAACTCCTTCATTTGAACTCATATTTTGACCCGTGATATGCATATCCTAGGTGTTTTTTCAGGTAAAATGTGATGGTTCCCTCAGATGTGGATTTCATGGTATGATGTTAAATGTTATATGTATGACACATGCAGACATGTTGCTCAATGATGGAAGCAATCATAGATAATCATAATATCATCCCAACTATAACCCTCCATAAGGGATGGGCAGTGGAGTTCCCCAAATATTGTACTGGGCGTACCCAGTAATAGAATTGGGTATTGGTGTTCCCTGATGATTTTTCCATGTTTCCCCCTAGTTGGACTAGGTAGTGGAGTTCATTGACATTCCATGATTACCCTCTAGCTAGGCTGGGTAGTGGTGTTCCTTGAATATATTAAGAGGATTACCCTTTAGTAGAGCTAGGAGGTGGCCTTTTCTAATGATATCTTCCAATCATAACCCTTTATCCAAGATGGGAAGTCATGTTCCACAATGATTCTCTAGACATACCATCCAGATAGGCTGGGTAGTGGAGTTCCATAAGGATAATATCAAGCTTACCCTACATTAGGGATGGGAATTAGAGATCCTTGATGGTAGCTTCTAGGAGTAACCCTCTAACCAGAATGAGTTTGGAGTTCCCTATTGAATCTCCGTGATTACCCTCTAGTAAGATTGGGCGGTGGAATTCCCCGATGAAATCCGTGAGCATAACCATCCAACTGGGATTGGAATAGGATTTCCTTAGTGACTATTAGAGAATGAACCTCCTCTAATACCAGGGTACATAATTCTTACCTAGAATTTATGTCCCCTAATGAATACAATATAATAATGAGATGTGGGTTGATGTGTTTTTGGACTCACGGGAATGAGAGACACTTTACCAATAGATATTCATCCTTGTGATGTTGTCTAAAACTGTACAAGAATGTAATTGAAACCCAAATAGGAAATATTCTAGGTGTGGTGATTAAGTCCCTTATTCTTGTGTGTTCATGGAATACACATGAGGAGATGATAATCATAAAAAGGGACTACTTTGGAACCGTTTGTTACACTTCTTCTTGGGCTAAGCTGTGATTTGGAGATCCCCTTACTCGCTCATTTGGGAATTTTACCTAAGAATATATATATATATATATATATATATATTTATATATCATTGTTCAGTACCCAATCCTTGGGTTTTAGTAACTCTACTTATAGGAGAGGTGAAGACACATGGGTTACACATCTTTTTTCTATGTTTAGCTTCTTGTTGTTATATGATTCCACTCTCCTACTATAGGTAGTGGATACACAATGATATTTCTATCTTCTCATAATATTAAGATAATTGTGTTTAGATGAGTTCACTTTCAATATGTCATTTGGTTGAGCATTACACTATTTATATACCTTGATTTATTCACTTCTTCCCTATTCAGTTTTATTTCTTATAGCACCCCACCCCTTTTTGTGTAATTCTATTGGTTATGTATATACTAACCCATGCATGGGATTTTCCCAACATGAGTTGTGTCTTCTACAGACAATGGACAAGTCACTAATGTCTTCAGATGACCTTAGGGATAAGGGGATCATGGATCACATACCATGGTCATAACATGTGATCTGATGTCTAGGATTTCTAAACTATATTACTTTTGTACTTGTTGTCATGTTGGGGCACATTTCTGGTTAGGCATATATTTTTCACCTTTTCATTTTGATTTACACTACCATTCTTCATACAATTTATTGGTACATGCACAATTTGTTTATTTATATAAGTATTGAATCATTTATTTCTTTCACTATGATTTTTTTCATTGAGTTGGATATGTGTGTGCATACATGTACTTAGGTAAAGGCCTCCCCAATTTCAGTTGTTATTTCGATGATTGTCTCCACCCCATGACCTATTGAGGCGGGCTTGTTCTGGTTCTGTCTTGAGCCCTGTCTTGGGCCAGGTCATGACAGATTGGTATCAGAGGTTTTTTGATCATTGGTAAATTATTCAAACATTTCATAAAAGAAGGATTTTTTTGGTTTTATGACAATAGTTTCAATTTGTTTCATGTGTTTATCTTTAGATAGGGATTCTAGTGATGGTGTGGCGGCTAACATCACCATTCTCCAAGACCCTGACTACCTTCTTGTTAAATAAACATGCCACGATATTTGTTGAAGGGATCAATGGTACATGAAATATATATTATTGAGAAATTGAGTTTTTTTTCTTGAGTCATATCCTTATTTTTTATATATATATTATTATCTGACCATGGTACTCCTTGATTATTTTCAGGATGCCTCTACAATGACAGCCATCAAAGAAACCAACATTGTTTCATGATGATGACCCTATGAGTAATGAGGCCTCATTTTTAAGGTCCATCATGAGATCCCCTTACATCATGTGGGTAGGTATTAAAACATCCACCTCCTAAACAACAGATCATCCCAGCAGAACAATCTGAGGACATTGGTAGGCTGAGTGCACTCCGTGAGTTTCAGCGTCAGAGAAAGCTGATGTTCCAAGGAGAGCTTGACCCTTATGAATCATATGATTGACAAGAGTTAGTGCTCCATAACATCAAGATTATCTAGACTCCAATAGAAAGGATGGTGGATTTAGCATAAAAAATTTACCCTGGAGTAGTTGGACGTTTTTGGAACCTAGTTACTCAAACGCAAAATGAGTAAAAATATAATGGGATGAGTTCCATCATCTATTTCGTGAGGAGTAATACCCCTAATAATTATGTTCAGTTTGAATCTAAGAGCTTCTAGAGCTTTAGTATTTAGGGTTGATGGTGGCTGAGTATGATGCTAGGTTCACAGACCATATATGGTACTCACTCAATATGATCTATGACGACTACACCTTAGAATAGAAGATTGAGCATGTACACCCGAGAGAGATCTAATCCAACATAGTACCATGAGCACACACTCCTATGATGGGGTGCTTAAGCAGTCACTAGAGATAGAGCTATTTCTATTAGATGGATTCCATGTAGATAATGATGATAGTGGGAACAACATAGCTATGTTATCTACTATAGCTGGTTGGTGCCAGAGATCAAACAATAGAAGACTCTTCCATTTGTAGGATCATACATTTGGTCATATGGGGAAAAGACAAAGTAGTGGTCCATAGAAACCCAAAGAGAGGAAGTGCATTACTTGTGATAGGATAGGTCACATGGCATTGGACTTCCTGACTAGATGTACTGCATAGCCAATAAAGATAGCTGATGGACCTCCACGATAGAGACAACATCATAATCAGTGATCTCCCAGGTAAGGATAGGGTGGTACACATGGAGCTGGACTAGGAATAAGAGAATGAGAAGATAAAGGTGGATGATGGTGCTTTGAGATCCTTCCAGCACCACCACTATGTGGCTCATGTTAGGCTTAGGGAGCTGGTGGGTGGGGCCATGTACAACTAAAATCATTGAATGTATATCTTACTATAGTGGATTAGATGATTCGAGTTTTGATCTATATTTGTTATACCCTTGCCTTAGTATTAGATGAAATGGTTTCCAATCATTCTTTCATCACTCATCATCTGGTGAGAGATCTAGAACTCATAGTTGAGATGCTAACAAAACTGCTTTGTATCGAGGTTCATACAGGGAACACTTCCTATGTATCTTTTATCATCAAATAGTGTGGGTTATCACTTGTTTGAGATAGGTTCACAAAAGAAATTTTGTTCATCATGATGGAACCCAATGATGTCATCCTGGGCATGGATTTTCTTTCCTTGTTTTAATCCCATGTCGACTATCACTATTGAATAGTTAGATGCCTATACACTGATGGAATGAGGTCCTCCTTTTTGGTGAGAGAGAACTCATAGTAGGAAAATTAGGTGTTGTGAGAAAGTGGTTGTAACATATCACATATTAGTTAGTGAGTGAATCCTTTGGTGAAGAATACTCTTCAAGAATATGGGTTCCATCAGTTTTGGAGGATTATATGGACATCTTTTCTGATGATGTAACAAGAATACATCCGTGGTGGGAGAATGAGTTTTTCATTGCCTTAGATATAGGTATTACTTCAGTATCTTCTAAATCAAATAAAAAGGAACGTACCGACCTCCATGATCTATAGTTGAATTTGGATGAACTTCATGAAAAAGGAATCCTCATAAACAATGTGTCCCCCTTGGCATCTTCAGTTTTGTTATTGATGAATAAAGATGTGATCTTACAAATTTTCATGGATTATCTTTGCCTCAAAAATCCATGAAAAATGAAAAGTACCCATTTTCGAGGATTGATGTCTTTTTTGATCAGTTTTGAGGTGAAAGATGGTTCTACTAGAACAATATCTGGTTTGACTACCACCATTTGTGAGTTCGCATGTCACATAATATAAGGATGGAATTACAATGATGATATAGACACCCTGAGTTCCTAATGAAAATATTTGGTGTGAAAAATTCCTCTATCATATTTATGGCTTTAATGAACCATGTTTTTCATCCAAACATGGACATGTTTTTTATTGTATTTATCTATGGAATACTTGTCTAATCTTCAATAGAGGCAGAAAATATAGAGCACATAGGGATGGTTCTGAGTTTATGTAAAGAGCACCCACATTATGAAAATTTCTCAAAGTTCCAGTTCTGGATACATGATGTTCACATCATGGGGCATTTCATTTTCAACTAGGTTTAGTCATGGATCCATCTAGATTGACATAGTGATTTCTTGGGAGGCCCCCAATAATGTGTCAGAGATGTTGTGTTTTCATGGATTTTTGGGGGTAGTCCCTAAGATTTGTGGTAGATATCTATAAAATTGTGGCCACTTTGACCTCTTTGACACAAAAAATACAACCATTTACCAAGTCTGAGTAGTGCTACAATGCCTTTTAAGACATGAGTATGAGACTGACGAGTGCTCCATTGTTGAGTATACCAGAGGAAGGTGTTGAGTTTTTTGTGTATTGTGATTCCTTAGGAGCTGGGTTTGGATGTTTTTTGACATATCAGTATGAAGTTATCACATATGGGTCAAGAAAATTGTGACCTCATGGTAAGAACTGATCAAATCCTGACCTAGATTTAGAAGTGGTAGTCTTCACCCTGAGTATGTGGAAACACTACCATCTGTGTGAGCGCATTGTGGTTTACTCAGACAACTAGTGTCTCGGGTACGTATTAACTCCAAGAGAACTGAACCATAAGTTGTGATGCTAGTTGGAGATCATGCAGGAATTCAATTTCAATATAGTCCATACTCTAGTAAAGGTCAATGTTGTAGCAGATTACCTTTGAATTACGTACCAATCTTGCGTAGTAGGGATGGTTTGGGGCAGTTGGACTCCATACAGGTCACCCTAGTTGAGCAAGAGGGTGTAACTTTTCTACAGTCGATGTTGTTGACTCGTTCACTCCTCGATCATGTAAATGAGTCCTTACTAGGAGACGTTGACTGTGAGTCTCTACATGATCATATATTCACAGGTCACACACCATATGGATATTTTTAAGGAGGTAATTATTAGATCTTATTATAGGGGAAAACATTGGTTCCAGTCATAATAATGGAGGAGGTGGTGTAGGAGTTCCACACTTCTACCTTAGATATACATCCTGGTGTGGGGAAGAGTTACAAGGATCTTCAGAGGTAGTTTTGGTGGTCAAAAATGAGATAAAGTGTAGTTGATTTAATCTCTCATTGCCTCACTTGTCAGTATGTGATGGTTGGGCACTATCTTTCAAAAGTTCTGTTATAGCCCCTTGAAAATCTAGAGTGGAAATGGCATCTCATACCCATGTATATCATCATGAGGCTTCCATGCTCAATAAAGTCCCTTGATACTATCCAGGTGACAGTTCACCAACTCACAAATTTAGAAGACTTTTTACCTATCAGGGAATAGTTTTCTATGGATTGTTTGGGGTGGTTGTACGTACGAGAGGTCATCTTACTTTATAGGTTACTGGAATGCCCACCGCAATGCGTGCAAATTTGAAATATTTATTATCCTAACAGCTATTGTTGAAGTGGTGAGTAGGGTCGAACCACAAAGAGAATGTGAGTAGACACTAGAAATGTCCTTTTGGAGGAATGTTCAGCCAGATGGGCTTTAATTGTGTGATTGACAACTAAGTTCCAAAAACTAAATTACTATTTTAAAAATGATTATTTAAATTGACTAAAATTTTCTATGTGAATTATGTTATGAATGAAATCGGTTGAGAATTAAGTGTAAGAGTTGTGACATCCGTTCAAGTGCATGAAATGTCAATTATTTAATTCCAGCATTTGAATATTTATTTATTCAATTATCACCGATTACAAATTTATTCATAATACTATCTGGTCTCATTATCAAATGTTAGACAGTATTCAAATGCTTACACAAATTATCCGTCATTTTGTTCTCTGACTTGACGAATAATTTGCCCATCATTATAGCACTAAATAACTTGGTGAAATACAATGACCCATTTCTCACAAAGTCAATGTATCTACCTGCATCGGGTTTGCTTACATGAGATCACTTATTCTATTTCACTCACACAAGTATGATGAAGCGAACACAAAAAATATTAACTTTTCAATTAATATATTTATTTATTCATAATTCGCTCACCTGCTTGATCGAATTCCGGATAAATAAATTCTCTGATGAACTTCCATTCGTGATTACTAACTATGTATCACACAAATGGGAACCAAAGCATGTGTGTAGAGCCCAAATTAAAATTAATTTAAATGCAGATACAATTAATTAAATAAGCAACCAAATGAAATTAATTCAAAAGGAAATTAAACATAGGAATAAATTAAAGACATGCATTCACCGTCACATTTGTCACAACTCCAACAAAAATTAAATTACCCAACTATCGTGATGACATGAAACATAAAATAATAAATAGAAGATATCATCGTGCTCATATCATTGTTGTGGTCACTGCGATATGCCATCAATGATCGCAAAATAATAATCATCGAACTACTCTGTGCAGTCCCTGATGCCACACCCAAATCAAACCACTGCGCCACTGAAAATATGCTCTAATCTGCGCTTACACTCTCCATGCAACGTGAATATCTAGAAGCCAAGAGAACATAGATGACGTATTCGAACCTCCACTGTGCTCATGGTGATGGTTTGCGGGTGGTTGATGCATGTTGAATAGACGAGAGTGGGGTGGTGTTGAGGCGGCTGGGTTGGGATGTGGGTGGGGAGAGGGAAGGTTGGGGCTAAGGGAAAGGGGGAGTGGTGGCAGGGTAGCTTGGAATATTGCTGAGAGGATGGATTGGCGAGTGAGGGGTGAGCCGAGGTAGTAGGGGAAGCCGGTTGGGTAATTATGGAGGCCAGCGGGACTAGGGGAGAAGATGGAAGCGGGGTGAGAGGTGGCGGGCGGGGACAGAGAAGGGAGTTAAAAAATAAAAATAAAAGTTAAATTCAAATAAAAAAACTAATTATCTAATTATGTTAAATAAAAAAACAATGATAATAATAAATAGTAATAATAAATAAATATTAATGCATATATAATTAAATATAAATCTACTATTAAATATAATAACAATCTAATATAAAAAATATTTTATTAAAACTCTAAAAATAATGAAATAAAATAAAATAAAAATAGAGAATTAAAATATATAAATAATAATAAAAATTAATAAGAAAAACTAAACTAAAATTAGTGAAACTAAAAATATTAATAGAGTTTAATATAAAATATATAATTAATATAAATAATAGAAATACTAAATTACTAATATGTGTATATAAATTAACTAAAAATTATCAAACTATCTAAACTACTACAAAACTACAAAAATAAAAAAAAAATATAAATATGGTTAAACTAATTAATTAAAACTAAATTTGAAAATTGAAAAAATACATGTGAAATCCATGTACATCCTTTAACCTCAATTATTGTCTCTGATTATGATGTTATGTTTATGGTAATATTGTGGAGAGGCCTACAAAAGTCATTAAGGACCCAGATGTGGATTAGTATATATTTTCACCCCTAGAACGATGGGAAAATTGAGAACAGTATCCAGGTGTTGGATGATATACTGAGAGAATGCATGTTTGACTTCAGCTAGAGTTGAGAGGATAACATTCCCTTGATATAGTATGCATAAAACAACAAACACAACTCTACCATCAACATAGAACCTCTTTAGGGCCAATATGTGAGACCCCTTATGTAACCCATGTACTGTAAAGAGATTGGAGTGTCATTTTGTTTGGGCCCAACATTGGTGTTGGTGACAATGGAGAAAATACATGTCTTCCATGAGTGGATTAGGAAAGCCTAGAGTAGATAGAAATCCATTAAAGATCACCGTAGTAGGCCCATGGAGTTTCATTACGGATACCACGTCTTCTTGAGAGTCTCCTCATGATGAGGAAGACAACAATTTGTCTATAGAGGAAATCTATCTCCGAGTTCATCGAGCCATTTGAGATTATACAGAGGGTTTATGAGGTTTCATACTACCTCAACCTACCTGAAAAATGGGAGTAGTTTCATGACATTTCCATGTGTCAAATTTGAAGAAATACAAGAATGGCCCTACACATGTTAGTGACTGCGGTGAGTTGGACATCGAGTATGGAGCCCCAGTTTTCGAGCACCCATTGGAGATCGAGGACCCATGAGAGCATACACTGTGAGGATAGACTATCCCATTGGTTCACACATTGTGGCAGTGTAGAAACATGTAGGTGTGTATCTGGGAGTTGGAGATCCAAATGAGGGTTGTGTATCTAATGTTTTTTCTTAGTCTTACTTTTTAGGGGAAAAAATATTGATGTAGGGAATGATGTAGAGACCTGATATTTGAATTTAAATAAATTGAAATATTTCTAAATATATGTCTTGAGCTAGAAAATAAGATGACATGTGATTCCAAGGATTGGTGTGAGAAAAATAATTTTTTTAAAAAATATCAAATATATTTCATATTTCTCACCTGATTAATTAAATAGAAATGGATAGCTCTTAAATTTTTGATCGGATCAGAAATAAAATACCACAGTTGTGTATGAAACACGGTGTTTACCCTAGGTGCAACATAAAATATTTTAGTGTTAGACGTCGACACCCCTCACTCGTTTTTTGGTGTATTTAAGTGAATTAATTAATTAATTAATAAGTTGATTAATTAAAATTTGACTTAATAATAATATTGGAAAATTATACTAGGGAGAATTGGCCAAGGTTGGATCATAATTTTCCAACCAATCTGTGAGATATCATCCCCCTCTCTTTGACGCATAGGCGACTAACCTCTAGGCCGCAGTGGATCCAAGTGCAACAAACACAACGACTTATCCAAAAAAAATTTAAGAGAATTTTCTTAAAAAATGAATGAACCAAAAAAGACGTAAGACTCATTATTCATGTTTTTTATTATAATTAAATTATTTTTCAGATTTTAACACTCCCTTCGATCTATATCTTTGATTTCATTTTCATGTTCCAATGCTCGAAAATTAAATTGTATCATTTAGTTTACCTAAACTGTTATTCAATCTCTTGGTTTTTGGACAAGAACACTAGGAAAAGAATTGTAAAAACATTTATTCATGTGAATTTATTTCCATTTTAATCATGTTATTCACTAATAGAACCTCATATTTACTGGTTCGATAGTTTCTAGGTGACATGAGCATGATTGTGTGCCCATGTTTGTGGCAGATCGATGAATCATCATCGATTATATGAATGGGGGAATAGGTCTTGATTTTTTTGTGATGAAACGGGTTTCAATATGACTTTTCGAGTCTATATCATCAAGGATCAATGATACTATGACTTGAAAAACATACATTGGAACTCTTGTTGATGAAGGAATCCATTTTTCAGTGAATGGTGGCTGAAGAGATAGAGATTCAGATAGATTCAGTGTTTTCAATCTGATTTATGGTGATATGTAATGTATTTTTCCCAAATTCAATGCATGGATGAATGTTGGGGAAAATCTAGAGAATTTAGAAAAAATAAGACAACATGCAACGTAGTATGATGATCCCCAGACATGTAGCCCCCCTCAGCAGCGATACTTGGGTCTGGGAAAAGATATAGATGAAATGATGTGTAGCCATTCCTCACTTGTCATGTATGTATTCTTTGGTTGGAAAACCCATGGGATAGGTCACAAAGATGAGGGATCTGTTTAAGAGAAAAAAAATTGATTGGCCAAATAGGTGACATCCCATGTGAATCCACATGCCATGTACCAATATACACAATCATAATGTCTGAGTACATGGATACAGCCACATGACATGAACCTGATCCCTATTAGTTAGGTAATGGCGTATATTTCACCTAAAAGGCATGTTATATTAAATGGGTGGAGCTGTGTTCCAGCCACATACATGACCATTCTGTGGAGAGGGACCACACACTCTATAGATCCCCTCACACAACGTTTTCCCCTTGAAATCTTCTATTTGATCTTCGAATGATCGTAGAACCTTCATTTGAACTCATATTTTATCCTGTGAGATATATATCATATGTTCTGTTTCACCTATAATGTGATGGTTTCTGAAGAAGTAGATTTCAATGTATGATGTGATTTTTTGGGGTTTTACACACGCTGAGGTGACACCCTTTGATGACAACAATCATACATAATCATCAGAGCATCCTGAGAATAACACTCCAATAGGTAAAGGTAGTGGTGTTACCTAAGGATAGTACTTGGATTACCCTCTAGTAGGACTGGGAAGTGGTGTTCCCTAAGGATTTTTTCAATTTACCCACTAATAGTACTAGGAAGTAGAGTTCCTCAAAGTTCATAACTTACCCACTAGTTGGGCTTGGTAGGTGAGTTCCTCGAAGATAGTACAGGTCATACCCTCTAGTTGTGCTAGGAAGTGGTGTTTCCTAAGGACATCTTTAAGGTGTAACCCTACCTCTAGGATGGGTAGCAGAGTTCCTGGATGACTCATCGGGATTTCTCATCAGCAGGGATAGGCAGTGGAGTTCCCTAAAGATAGTACCAAGCATCCCTCTATTATGACTCAGTAGTGGAATTCCCTAATGAAATATTTCTGGCATAACCCTCCAGATGGGTAGGGTAATGATGTTCTCTAAAGACTTACCGATCTTACCCTCTAGTAGGGTTGGGATGGGGTGTTCCTCGATGAAATTCACGATCCTAACCCTCCATCTCAGTTGGGTATTGAAGTTCCTCAGTGACTATCAGAGTAAGAACCTCTTATCATACAAGGGTATGGGATCATTACCAAAAGGTTTTATCCCCTTGACTATGTAGCATAGTGACAAGGCATGGTTTGATGTGTATTTGGAATCATGGGAAGAAGGGACACTTTACCTATCCAGACGCATCCACTATGACATGGCCTAAAATCATACTGGTGATTCAGTGCCACACAAAGTGGATAATATCTATGTATGCGGATTGATTCACTTAGACCTGCATGTTCTGGGAAAATTCATGAGGTGATGGGATTCACAAAAAGGGAACTATTTTGGAACTGTTGGTTACACTTCTTCTTGGGATAACCTATGAGAATGAGATCCCCTTACTCTCTCCTTTGGGTTTCTTGACTGAGCTTATATATATATATATATATATATATATATATATATCTTTTTTATTAGCCACTCTTTGGGTTTTGGTTACTCTCCTTCCAGGAGAGGCAATGACGTGTGGTGTATGCCATGTGCTTTACGTGTTTAGGTTCTCATGGTAGGATGATTCCACTCTCCTACTGTTGGTTGTCATGAATCAATGATATGTTCATATTCTCACTAATTTGAGTTCCTTGTGTTTGGATGAGTTCTCTTCCACTCTTCTGTTGCATTGATATATATTATATTTCCATACCAGGACCTATATAATACTTCCCTCTTCAGTTTGTTCTCTTAATTATCACATATAAATTTTTGGGGTGTTTTATTTGGTATATATATTCACACATCATCATGGGATTCACCCAACACATGTCACATCTTTTGAAAAAGGAAGACAGGTAAATCGTGAATTCATAAAATATTAGGGATACGTAGTGCTTGGACCACATATGATGGTCATTGCTTGGTATCTTGGAGCTAGGATCTCTAAGCTATTTTACTTTTCCACATTATATTATGTTGGGAAACATTTCAAATTGTGATTTTCCCCCCTTTCTTTTCAGTTTACACTAACGTACATTGTAATGTTTAGAGGTCCATGCATGATTGGTTTATTTATAATAGTGTTGCATATTTTATTTATTTCTCTCGTCACATCTGCATTGATTTGGATATGTGCGTACATACATGTACTTTGGCAAAGGCCTCTCTGTGTTTAGTTGTGTGTTCGGTGCTTGTTTACACCCATAGAGGGGGGATTGGGGTAGTTCCCGCTCAATCCCTTGCTTGGGTATGGATTCGACAATCTAATGCCACAAATCAATAAGAAAACCAACCTTTTTTAAATATAATTGGTAGGATATTCCCTTACACTCATGAATCACTATTAAAACAATCCAATAGTATATGTTCTCTTTTTATAAAAAAATGATAAAATACAATTTGTGTAACTAATATGTTATGGGGATTCTTGATCAACAATAAAATATATGTAATTTCAAAAAAATTCATCATTTTTTTACTAAAAAATTGTTAAGAACATTTTTAGACTTTGTAATAAAACTAATTCGGATTTTCTAGCCTAATTTTCCAATCTTTTATCCCAGAATCATATCTAGATATGGAAAATATATAGCTCTTTCAAAATAAAACTAAAATAATTCCATGCCACTTCCTCTTCAATGCAGGAATCCCAATAGGATTTTTTTAGACTTGATGATTCATATCAACATAATGACCAACTGAATATGTTAATCAATTGAATAGAATGATCAGATGAATATGCTTTAATATTTTCTCGTCTCCTTTATCTTAGATATAACATTAATTCTTCCAGAAAAACCCAATACATAACCTCTTATTGTATCTATAGCTCTACATTCTCTTTTCATTTTGTGATCATTACTTCCATTATAAAAGTAAAATGTACTTTTCAACTTTTATAATAACCCAGAAAATGGTTTGTGCAGTATTCTAGAATATTTTACCACTCAACCTAATTATCCAAATCTACATGTTTCTTTGAATTTTGGGTGCATCATGACTTCCTCAAAATTTCTCAAAATTTCTCATTTCTGCTATATCCTTAACAAATATTCTAAAAACATGATATATATTCTAAATTTCCAAACAAACATAAATAAAATTTTGATTTTCCCAATAGGATACCTCAAATACTTTTATATCTACCAATCTCATGTAATAAGAAATAGAAATATTTAATCTTTGTAGAAATCCTTAGTCCAATTCGGATTCAATAATCTAATATTTATTACGATCTGTCTCATTATGATGAAGATAAATGTAAAATAATAGAATATTATTATTCTTTTCTCTTGACCCACTTCAATTATAAAAAATGCAATTAAAACTATTTTAAAAGGTTTAAACCATTTTCGATAAAGCTATAAATTACATTACAAATTTACCATAAAAACGTTAACTTATTTTCTTTATCATTGATCCAAAAAACTCCCAATATAAACAATTTTACCTTTGATGCTTATAATGGTATACCACGTTAGATTGATTGGTATTAGTAGATTCAAATACAAAAACATATTTTAGTTTTGACCATGATACCAATGATTCTTCTACACCAACAATTCTATCTCTGATTAAAATGAAGACACACTGAATTAGATGGACCAGTGTCTGCAGCATCGACTTCAAAAACTTCTTTTTTTTTTCTAAATACAATACCAATGTATTTTCTTGATAAATACGATGAAATACTGAATATGATGGAATAATTTCAGTAACATCTTTATTTTATTCATTATGATCATTCTTACTAACAGTTAAACAAATATGCATCCAATACACATATTATGGTGATTTTGAGATTGAAAAACAATAGCGCCACCAACATTTATATTCTTCAGACTTTTATAATGTATCATAACATTCTTCATGACTTTTAATACATTAAATATTATCATAAAAATTTTACAACATTTAATGATAGGTATTGAAACATTCCATCCTTTCCAACATATTCCTAATTTTAATAGAGAGTATTACAACTTTTTATTCTTCCAACTACTTTCTATCTATCCAAACAGCTTCAATAAGATTTTCCTATATATTTTTTACAACCCTTTATTTTCATTCAAAAATATTCTCAATACAGTTATTAAGAATTATAATTCTCCATTCTTTCATCATGATTTTATCAAAATTTCACAACTTACATATGATTTGTGGGAAATAAAAAACAACAAAGAATCAGCAGATTTATTTTTGATCCCTGATGAATTTGATTAGGACCAAAAACTCATTATGATCTTAATATCATTATGATGAAATTTTCCATGATTTAACCCAAGGTGGATCCAAAGACGCTTTTCATCTAGAAATAAAATTACAAATACAATGGAATTACTTAAATAAAATTTGTTAGAATACCTAATTATGATGAATTCATGAATATGATTTTTTAGTCTGATCACAATATTTTACAATGTGAAGTGACTAAATTTTCCACTTTGGCATCAAAACTAATCAGCAACAAAAATCATCTTGATTAAGATGGCGAATCCAATTTCCACCATGTGATTTCCATTCCATATTTGGTCGATAAAGAAATCTGAAAAAAAACATATTCTTGATTATGATTGTGTATCTGATTTCTATCAGCTTCTAAATTTTTATCAACATCCCATTCTTATTGATCAAATTGACTCCTCCATTTTTTTTAATCTAATTGAAAACATTCGTTAATATAGATATCCCTCCATCGTCTTCTCAATATACATTCTTTCATCAACATAAAATTTATACTGATCCATTGATAAAAATTTCAACCAAAACACTACGTGGGCTTAACTCTAACAGTATCAATATAGTTGTAACTTCTATTCCCCTATAACAACATATAATTGTTGTTATTGAAAGGAGAAATTAATGATCCATATAAATTTCTTAGTCCATTCTAAATTAGTATGAATTACCTTATAATTTTTTTGGATGTGGATATAATAAAAAACTATTATATTCTTAATAGAATCCATATGTTATATTCTATAATAATAAATCCATATTAATTATATAATTGAATAAATCCTATGTTATATTAATTTGTGATGTTTTTGTTCAAAAATAAAAAACAAATTTAAATATGATTATACATATGTCGAATAAGTTATTTTTATAGGTTTTGTGACAACCAATATAAATTACCATATTTTTAACAAAATAATTAATTTTATTGAATAATATATTAATATCAAATTTCATTAAATATCTAGTTTATAATAAATTAATACAAAGTGTAATGATGAATATTTGTATTTCTTAGATTATCATTAGAGGAAGATTGATGATAATATAGAGATTATTTGGAGGACAATTATTTATCATTATGATTAATGAGATGGTCATTCACTTCATGGAGAGAATTAGAGGCAACAATGTGGAAATCATTATGTCAGAAAACCTAATGTTATATTATACAAAACAAATCATAGTCATATGATGATCATGAATTTATAAAAAATATATAAAATTAATCATACTTTCATAATTATTTTTTTGATGAGTAAGAAGTTAGAGTTTACCTTGGGATATATTTGATTGATCACTAAATAAAAACAATTCACTAGTTCCACTTGTTTTACTTGTTTTACTTTTTTATTCACTTAACATGATTACCTTGCCGTATTCATCATCTTGAGACCCTTACCTGCAACCTCATGGGTCTATGTCGTACCATGTCTGTTGTATTCTTGAACTATTTTGTTTCCCACAAAATTATGAAAGTGTTATGTGGTTGAGGTTGTTTTGTGATATGTGGAGGTCACCATAGTGGAAGAGGTTCTGAAAATTTTCCCAATAGATACATGATCTCTATAAAATGTGTTGTTTTTTATTAGTATCCTTAGTCAGAAATAAAAAAAGAAATAAATTTATTGATCATTTCAGAAAAAAAATTATGAAACATGCTCAATTAAATTTTTTCCTTGTAACACAATTTCCCTTTCTTATTCATGGTTTTTACATTTTTTCATGTCGAATTATCACATCGAGAAATGAATTATTTAATGTGATCCTTGTTTACTAAGGATTTCACATCAAGCGTACCATTTGTTTCATTAGAGATGAAAAAAAATTCACGATGCATAATAATCCAATTGTTATTATCATTTGAGAAATTGATGTTGGTACCACCATTTTTGTTTCCTTGAAAATATGGAGATCATATGATTTCCCTATGGTCCATGAGGCATGCTGCCCAAATATTATAATTATTATGTTATTATATCATTTTTTTCATTGAATCTAGGTGAACTATCTTGGTTTCATGTTAAAGGATTGATTTTGGGGTTAATAGTTTCAAAATCATTCACATTGGTTTTACAATTTTATTCTTTTATAGAAACTACCAACAACACCCAAATCTATAACTAGTATAGATATGAATCCATAGGTAGATGGTCTATAAGGAATAAACCATAAAAATTACATAATCTTGAATTAAATGAATAATTGACAGTGAGGATCTTTTAAGGATTAGAGTTTTAGAGAATTAGTCCATAACTATTACATTACATCTCAAAAATTACAAGGTAGACACTTCTGCATTGTTTCAATTTTTTCATAAAATAAAAACTCTTAAAAATAAGATCCATGTCTAGTCCCGTGTTTTAGAAAACACGACTTTTCCTCAGTCCCATCATTCACCCTATTCATCTTTAAGTCCTCTGAAAAACATTTAAAAACATGGGATGAAAATAAAATGCTCAGCAAGAGTTATAAAACAGTAAAAGAAATTTTTTTGATTAATACATACATAACATAATCTCTTTATCACACCTCATGAAATAATAATATTTACATAGTAAACACAAATCATAAAAGTTAAATTGTGGAATCTATAACATACTTATGTTGTAGCATTCTTAGCTACATTGGGAGTTACATTTGGGATACCCATCACAATATATTATCTAAATGTCTTAGGGGAAGCATTATCGTTTACCTCCATCACATTACCCAATGCATTGGAGAGCTATCTTAGGATCAACCACCCAAGGTTTATCATGAAACCACCTATGTACGTAAATAATTCCCAAGAACCATAACATATTCGTAACACATAAAACAATTATAATGAAAAGATAACATTTACACATTTCAATCACAATATATCATTTAAATATATTTTCTTAAGAAATACATTATCAAAACCATTTTCAATACCAAAATATATAAAAGAGTATATTGTATTTATTTTTCATTCAAAAACATTTCATCTTGTTTAGGAAGCCAAATATCAAATAATACTCGTGGTGATGGAAACATCGTTGTCACCGTGTCAGTTAAAAGAAACATTATTTTTTTCATTTAGTAAAACTATTAGTTGGGAAGAGATTCCATTGGAATAAAAGTTAAACTCAAATGGATTTATACAATGTATAAAATAATGTTTTATATAAAACTAAATATGCCTCCATGAATGGAGATTGAGACAAAGTCGATTACCTCGTGCCTTACTCGACTCGTTCATTCTTAAATATCCTAAATAATAAACTAAATTTAATTTACAATTGATTAAAAACCTTTTACAAGTTTTTTATTCCATTTATATCACATATTACCATGTTATGAACATTATGTAATCAATTAAGTTAATAATAGTCGTTTTTCCAATATTTGGTACTTGAGTCAAAAATGAACTTCTTATATTTACATGTTGTCTATGTGGTATAAAGTCCATCGTCTCCCAAATAATATTAATTATTTAGATATCATATATATCTTATATATCCAGAATATATATGTATTAGCAACAGCACATAACATTTGAAGGCATGAAATGAAATGCACCGTTCATGGAGACGGTAAGTCGTACGTATGCCTGAACGTTACTTTCATTTCTATTTCTTATTTTAGTGGAATTAAAAAATAATGATACATAGATATATTTTAATTACAGTATAATATCATATATAATATCATTAATTATATCCTTAATAAGTCCCACATATGGCATTAATGAGTCATATCATTTTGAGGGGGAAATAGTCCGCACTTCCTCAAATGAAATATTCAGGATTACACGTAATGGAAACCATAAAGGTATGCTATAAATGAAAAATGATGAACCCTCTCGAATTAAGTTGCTTTATTGTGTTTTGATAATCCCAACCATTCTTTCTTTATATCTTGATTATGCTTAATACATTCCAAATATGATTTATTATATGTTGTTACCTTCATTATGATTAAATTAAGTCTTTTGAATTATCCGATATATGTTTACTATGACTTAACTCATTCTGCCAAGTGAATGCTCAAACAGTTTTCAGCTACCGTTACAAACTAGCTACTGATACAGAGTGGAGAAACCGTTAGACAATAGCTACCGTCAGAGAAAATAGCTACCATTACTAGCTAGCAACCGTTACAGTTCACAGCGACCAATACAGTTAAGTCTACTGATATGTTAGAGCTACCACTATAAGAGAGCTACCGATACAGCTACCGGTACAGCTACCGATACCCAACTGATACCCAAAGTCCATCGCTGCATCAAAATATACTGATAGAGCTCCTAATACAATGAAGTTGACAGTTACCGATATGCTGAAGTCCACCGTTATGCAACCAATAAAGAGATACCGCTACCGATACAAGGCAGAGCCACAACTACCGATAGAGGGTTACCGCTACTGGTAAAGGCAGAGCCACCGCTACTGTTACAAGTCTACCGGAACTGATACATTAAGTCTACCGACAGAAAAGCCTACCGTTACAAATGTCTACTGATACTCAGACCTACAAACACCTACTGTAACACAAGTCTACCGTTATCATGAGAAACCGTTCAGAGATAGAACCCCGAAGTGATTTAATTCTTTATTATTGTTTAACCTAACCAATGGTCATATTAGGTATATATTAATGCACTGACATATTATTAATGTCTATTTGTTGGATTTCAAGAAACCGTACCTCGTACCTACAAAAAGGAAATCATATCTTTTTCCGGAGGTCGTGCTTTAAAAGAAGGATGATGCTATCGAGCTGAGATATACACACGCGCGTATACACACGAATAGATCAGAGAGATGAACACATGTTGTGAATAGGTTGCAGCCACACTGAACAATTGAAGAACACTCAAGATGGTGTACATGAAGAGAGACGCCTGAGATTACAATACGATCACCTACAATCGTGCGTACCATAGAAGAGCTGAGAACAAAAAGAGAACATCAACTCAACATATTCTTCAACATTCTCTACATCTGGAAGTCAAGGAAACATACGATACTCTGTTTTCCAGAAAAGAAACAAAAGAGGACTCAGAGCGAATTCTGATCAATCAAAGGAGTCCAGAACTGCACGACAATCGCTAGAGCCATTTCTAAACTCTAAATATTTTCTCTGTGATTTATCTTTTTACATATTGAGTAGTGTGTGTTATATGCTGTATTTTACACACACACTATCTCCTGTGCCTTAACTGGGGTATTTGTAAATCCTCACTCAACTCTCTTACTTCTTTTATTTCCCACTGGGATAGTGGTAGAGGTCGTGTGACCTGGACAGCTGGTTGTTGTTGTTCCCCTGGATAACAGTGGTAGAGGTCTTGGACCTGGACAGTTGTATACTGTTTTAATCCCCGATCCAGGGTGTGGATCATCTTTATACAAATTGTTGAGAGGACTAAGTCTCGGCTTGAGACTGAACCTCTTGGTTATACCTTTTATGCTATATCTTTCGAAGTTATTCTTTATTCCACTGCTAATTTCTTTGAACCCAAAACTGTTTTAAAGTCACATTGATAATTAAATTCGTAAGTGTTTCTATTAGTTGTAAATCAATAATTTGTCTTCAAAGGTTAATCAACCTTTCTGTTTTGATTAACTGGGAAATTATCAATCCTTTGAGAACCCAACCGAACACTTACTTTGATATAAATCCACTACAATTTAATTTAGTATTATATTAGGGGGATTTTAAGACAAAGTTTTAAAACAGAAATTTTAATTGGAAGTCAATTCACCCCCCCTCTTGAGAATCCACTCCGACAAACATTTGGTATAAGAAGTTGTGAATATATTTTCTAAAGTACTCTGTTTTTCAATTGTGATTCTAGTTGTATTTTAAAGTTCTTAAAATTTATGTTATTTCTAAATTTTTATCTCTTTAAAATCATTAATTTAATTTAGTTATCATTGCAAATAGAGTTGAGGGTGTTGCTTCCAATAGACCACCCTTTTTCAATGTCACCAACTATGCTCAGTGGAAAATCAAGATGAAAATTCATTTAGAGAGCATGGGTTTTGATATTTGGCCTGCAATAGAATCTGAATACAAAATACCAACTACTGTTAGATCTACCTGGAATGAAGTTACTAAGACATCCTACAATAATAATTGTAAAGATATGAATGCTTTGTACTTTTCTCTAGGAGATGAGGAATTTAATAGAATATATGCTTGTAAAACTACATATGAAATTTCGGATACCTTAGTTGTTTCTGAGGAAGGAACAACTAATGTTAAGGAGATGAGATTGAATACCTATACTCTTAAGTATGCTAATTTTAAGATGAAGCCTGATGAACCCATTTCTGACATGTATCACAGGTTTAATGAAATTGTCAACACAATTACTTCTCTAGGAAAGGATGTTCCAGCAAAGGAACAAATTATGAATATTCTGAGATGTCTACCTGAAAGATGGAGGGGAACTTCTGTCTCAATTAGTAAATCATGTGACATTGGAGAACTGCCAGTCAAAGAACTAATTGGAAAACTGATGATGTATGAAGAGGAAGTCAAGATGAACAATGAAGAAGATGATGAACCTAGGACGAAGTCTATTGCCTTCAAAACTACAACCTCAAAGAATAAGGACAAGGAAAAGCTTCAATTTATCAATGAAAGTTCAAGCTGTGAAGAGAGTGAGAGTGATTCTGACATTGATGCTGAGATGGCTCACATTTCTAGAATGTTGAAAAATTTTATAGGAAGAAGAAGTTTTTCAGAAATTCAAACTACAAAGGAAAGTATGACAACAAAGGACGTTGGAAAAAGGATTGGAAGAAGCCTGATAAATCAGATGAAGTTGTCTGTTATGAGTGCAAAAGGAAAGGACACATAAAAGTAAACTGTGCAAAGATGAAATACACGAATAAGTATGAATACAAGGATAACAAGTATAAGAAATCCATGAAGGCTACTTGGAGTGATTCTGAGGATAGTTATAGTGAGTCTGATGTTTCTGAAACAGAACATAAAAACAAGGCGAACATGTGTTTTATGAGAAACACTTCTGAAGTAACTTCAGAAACTCCTGCTTCTAATTCATATTATTCTAGAGATGATTCTGAATATGATAACATGTTTAAATCTGAGCTATTTTAATATTGTGATATGTTAGAAGAAATCTGTAATGAGCTAAAGGACAAATACAAAGGCTTAAAGAAACAGTATGCTTTAACTGTTAAACATAAATCTGATCTTGATATTGAAATGGAAAAGAGTGCTCAGTTGCTTAAAGAGAATACTGAACTAAAATTGTCTAATGAGAAACACAAGAAAGACATAGAGAAATTTTCCAATGGTAAAGATAATCCTACTCAAATTCTAGGTATGAAAATAGCACCTAGATACACTACTGGTATAGGATACCAACCTGGACAAAAGAAAATTACCAAAACTAGATTCATTCCTAAAACTGGACAGAAAATAGCTAGCTCTGGAAATTCATATGCTTCAACTAGTTATATTCATAGTTATGGATCTAATTAGGTATATCTTTCAAAATCTGTTGATTCTAGAAATTTTATGAGACCCATTAGACAAATGTGGGTACCTAAAGTGTTATTGGCTAACCTGTCTGGACCCAAGAAAATGTAGGTACCAAAATCATTTCCTGTTTAAATCTGTTTTGTAGGAATCTTGCTTTAAGAGCTCCTGTGAAAAGACCTGATACTTGGACAGTGGATGTTCGAGACATATGTCAGGAGACTTATCATGATTTAAAAGCTTAGTCAGAGTTGATGGAGTGTTTGTCACTTTTGGTGATAACTAAAAAGGGAAAATTATCGGCTTAGGCCTGATTGGTAACACTGACTCAGTATTAATTTCTAAAGTTTTATTTGTTGATAGACTTAAACAAAATTTGTTATGTATTTCACAGTTATGTGATGATGGTTATTATGTTAAATTTGAAAATTATTCTTGCAATTTTTTTAATTCTAAAAATGTTTTAGTGTTTGCTGCTTTGAGAAATGAAAATGTTTATTCTCTTGCTTTAAATTCTTTAGCTAAGCAAAATATTACTTGTTTAAATGCTTTTCATAAAGATTCTTTGCTTTGGCACAAAAGATTTGGACACTGCAATTTGGATTCACTTAGAAAACTTGCTTGGAAGAACATAGTTAGAGACCTACCCAAACTTGAATTTCCAGTAGACAAAGTTTGTAACCCCTATCAAAAGGGAAAGCAAAATAACGTTTCTTTTAAATCAAAGAATGAAGTGTCAACTTCTCAACCTCTCGAGTTGGTTCACATGGATTTATTTGGGCCTTTTAGAGTTTCTAGTTTAAATGGGAAGCATTATGTCTATGTTCTTGTAGATGAATTTTCTAGATATATTTGGGTATATTTCCTAGCTCACCAATGTAAATCTTGTTCTTGATCTGTAAAATACTCCAAGTCTGTAGAAAACCTTAGTGTACTTAAGATTAAAACTCTGAGAAGTGATCATGTCCGTGTGTTAGAAATTCATGAGTTTGAATCTTACTTCTCACACAATGGCTATAGTCACAATTTCTCTGCCCCTAGGACACCCCAACAAAATGGTGTAGTAGAAAGGAGGAATACAACCCTGTAAGAAATTTCTAGGACTATTCTTAATGAGTATGACCTACCTGTTTATTTTTGGGCTGAAGCTGTAAATACAGCTTGTTATGTTATTAATAGAGTCTTGATTAGAACCGTTCTTAAGAGGAACCCTTATGAGTTGTGGAACCATAGGAAACCTAAGGTTAACTACTTCAAAGTTTTTGGCTGCAAAGTCTTTATTCTTAATACTAAAGATAATCTTAACAAGTTTTCATCCAAGGGTGATGAAGGAATTTTCCTAGTTTACTCTATTTCTATTAAAGCATATAGAGTGCTTAACAAGAGAACCAAATGTGTGGAAGAATCTGTTCACATCAAATTTGATGAAACTGATCCACATGATCCTAAGAACTCTCTTGAAAATATTCATGATGATCTCTCTGTTTTGAACCCTAATGATAAAGACAGTGAACCTGTAGTTAAAACATCCAGTTCTGAAAATTTTCCAGAACCTGCTTTTGTTGAACCTCAACCTGTTGATGAACCTGAAATCTCTAGCCCTACCTTTTCAAGACCAACTAGGACTCTTAAGAACCATCCTTTAGATGCTGTTGTAGGAAATCTAGATAGAGGAACACAGACTATAGCTTCTCTTAGAAATAATGTTGAACATCAAGCCTTCTTGTCACATCTAGAACATAAAAATATCAATGATGCTATCAATGATGAATTCTGGGTAATGGCTATGCAAGAAGAACTAAATCAATTTGAAAGAAACAAAGTCTGGAAATTAGTAGAAAGACCTAAGGACAATATCACCATAGGAACAAAATGGGTGGTTAGAAACAAAGTTGATGAATCTAGAAACATCATTAGAAACAAAGCTAGGCTAGTTGCACAAGGTTACAATCGAGAAGAAGGAATTGACTATAAGGAAACCTTTGCACATGTAGCAAGATTAGAGGCTATTAGGATCTTACTTGCCTATGCATCACATCTGAATTTCAAGTTATATCAAATGGATGTGAAAAGTGCTTTTTTAAGTGGTTTTATTGTTGAATATGTTTTTGTAGAACAACCACCTGGTTTCTCAAATCCTCATTTTCAAAATCATGTTTTTAAACATTCTAAAGCTTTATATGTTTTAAAACAGGCTCCAAAAGCTTGGTATGAAAGACATTCAAATTTTCTTATTTTAAAAGGATTTACAAAAGGAATAGCTGATCCCACTGTTTTTATAAAAAGTATTTCGAAAGATGTATTAATAGTACAAATCTATGTTGATGATATTATTTTTGGATCTTCTAAAAATTCTTTATGTACTGATTTTTCAAAGGCTATGTAGAATGAATTGGAAATGAGCTTAATGGGAGAGCTTAAGTATATTCTTGGTTTTTAAATTCTTCAAACTAAAGATGGAATTATTTTAAATCAAAGTAAATATATTAAGGATTTATTAAAACGTTTTGGTTTGGATAATATTAAAGAATGTAATATACCTATGAGTACCACCTGTAAATAGGATGTTGATGAATCTGGGAGACCAGTTGATAAAACTAATTACAGAGGCATGATTGGGAGTTTGCTTTATCTTACTGCTAGTCGACCAGATATTAGGTCTAGTGTATGTATGTGTGCTAGATTTCAAGCTAATCCTAAAGAATCAAACTTGCTTGTTGTTAAAAGGATTTTTAAATATCTTAAGTATACTGTAAATTTAGGCTTGTTTTATCCAAAAGGACAATCATTTGACTTAACAAGTTATTCAGAGGCGGATTTCGCTGGCTGTAAGTTAGATAGGAAGAACACATCTGGAACATGTCACTTACTTAGAAAATCCCTAGTATCATGGTGTAGTAAGAAACAGAACTCGTTTGCATTATCTACTGCTGAAGCAGATTACATCGCTATTGGTAGTTGCTGTGTACAGATTCTGTGGATGAAACACACACTACTGGATTATGGATTTGACTTTAAACATGTTTCAATCAACTATGACAACACTAGTGCGATTAATATCTCTAAGAATCCTGTGTCTCACTCTAGAACTAAACATATTGATGTTAGACACCATTTTCTAAGAGATAATTATCAATGAGGTGATATAACACCTGAGTTCATTGGCACTGAACTTCAAGTAGCAGATATTTTCACTAAGCCTTTATGTTCAGAAAGATTAAGTTTCATCAATCATGATTTAGGAATGATACCTTACCCATGAAACCATTATAGAGACCTCACCGTTAGGGAAACCTCACAGTTATAGAAACCTCACCATTAGGGAGACCTCACCGTTAGGGAGACCTCACCATATGGGAAACCTCACCGTTATAGAAACCTCACCGTTAGGGAGACGTCACCGTTAGGGAAACCTTACCGCAAGAAGAATTTACCAGTACATTTGCGTGCTATATTTGTTTTTTAAATCAGAATCATCGAACTGTTTTATTTTATTTATGATTTATGTGATTTATGAATCCTAAATGATATTAAAACTCGAACTAGACTCACTCAATCTCACCGCGAACCTGCCTGCTCGAACTCTCCTAAACCTAAACCTCTCGACCTTCATAACCCTAGCCTCAAATCTGTAATGGCCCGCTTCAAGAGACCTCAGATGACTGATGGAAATGAAGTGCCGGCAGTGAAGAGACAAAAAGTAGCTAATACTGATGCCAATGAAAGTGGCAGTGGAAGCGTATCTTAGAGAAGACCAGTAAACCCACACCTATCGAAGCGGAAGATAGTTGTTGAAAAAGAGGTGTGTACAGAATGGCTTATGGAAAGCAAGTCGTTGGTTCTTAGAGTGTTATAAGAACAAGGTTGGATAGAAAGCATCGCGATCAACAACGGACCTTAATATCCAGGACTGGTGAAACAGTTCTACGAATTCGTTCGTTTTGAAAAGGCTGAAGAAAAAAGCAGAATGGTTTCATATGTGAATGGTCATGAAGTGTCGTTTACTTCAGGAGAATGGGATGAGAGCCTAAGAGTTCCTCATGAGGGTGATTTTACTTATTATTCTAAGTCTGTACCTTTGACCAGTGACGTGTTTCAATATGATGATGCTTTGCTAGAACTCACAGGGAATGGGACTCCTAGAAAGGTTATTGCTGCAGAGATGACAGGAGAAGATAAATTGTTATTTATATTTATTCAGCATGTTGTTAGTTCAAGAAGAGGAGACTTTGCCACTTTAAGATTACAAGACATATATTTGTTACATTTGCTAAATCACAGTGTGAGAATCAATCTATGTAGATTGATTATGGTTAAAGTGGAAGAGATGACTAGACTGATGTCAAAATCAAATGCCCTGTTTTTCTCAAAGCTAATTTCTGTGATGCTAAAAGCGAAGGAGATAGCTGGACCTCAAGATGAGCTGGTAGTGGTTAAAGATAACATCTGTATTACAATATCTATCTGTAAATACATGAAAGTCAGATGTAATCCTTGGAAGAAATCATGGGTAAATGATGATAGAAGAATTTATGAGAAGTTCACTCCTGTGGATCATCCGTCTAGAACAAAGGATGTGAGATATCCTAGTCTTGGACCAGATGAGCCAGAACCAGTCTACACTGATGATGAAGCTAAGGAGGAACAGACTTCAGCTGAGGAAGGAGGAGACCCAGACATAACCCCTAGTTCTATGCATCATGTTATTTCTTATGGAGCAACTAGCCCTCCAAAATAATTACCAAAGAGAGAAACTGTCTTGAAGGACAATGATTCAGAGACTACAGAAGAAGGAGAAGAATCATGCCAATATGTTTTCAAGGACACCTCTGAGGGGGACGAGGCAACCGAATATGATTATAGAGAAAAGGAGGCTGATGATGAAGCAGATGATGAGGAAAATGTTGAAAAGGAGATGAGTTTGAGTCCTCTAATAGTCAGTATAGTCATGATAGTACCTGATCAGGAAGACATAGCAGCAGCACCTGCTGATGAGAGAGTCATTAATGAATCAGAACAAATGGCTACTGGATCTGCTGTAATTATAGAGGAAATTGCAGAATTACCTAAGAAAGAAGAGTTGGAAGAGATACCTAAGGAGAATGTTCCAAGTGAAGGAGAGAATCTTGGCTCAGTATCAGTATCATATGACATTAAAAGTTGGACATCAGATCCCAGATATATAATTCTTGGACATTTTTATGGCGATTCTGATGAGGAAGACCAACCACAAAAGGAGTCAGTTACCTTACCTAATGTGGCTGAAAATGTGGCAACCAAGGAGGATCTTATGTCTTTAAAACCCGAATTGATAGAAGCAATAAGAGAATCAGTGGCAGATTTGAAGAAACATATTGTTGAAGAGATGAAAAGCGTGGAGAAATACCTTGAGTTATCCATTGGATGCAGTGTGTCCAGTCCTGTGAAAGAAATGGTGGATGAACTTAAAGTGTGCCACACTCAGATGGAGAGTTGGATATGAGCTGTAGTTACTCTTAGACAATCAATTGCTTCATTGACTACATTGAATAGTTCTCAAACCCAAGTGCACACAGACATTCGATATATCAATGATGTGGTCAAACAATTTTTGGATGTTTTTGAGGCCTTTATGAAGTCAATTAAAGAACATATAAACAGTCAGGATGAACATGTTCAGAAGGTGGTTAGTAGTCTGACTCACTCTTTCAAGGAGACAGTGGCCTTCTCAATGAAACCTCTTCCCTCATCCAGCACAAGTGTGAACCTTGACCAAATCTGCACAATTGTTCAGGAAGAATTGGCTAAGGCCAGTCTCAGCGGTGCATCAGATACCCAGATTCTTGCTACACTAGGGAAGTTAGTAGTTTTGTTTATGATCACCTGTGGGCAGCTACTGCTTCTCAAGAGGCAATCAAAAATAAGGTGGATGCTTATTTTGAAAAAGTATATACCAAGCACCAAATGACAAACCATTTCAAGCTTTTGATTGAGAATATCAAGTTACCTCCAGTTACCCAAGCCTTTAGAGAACATGTTAGTAATCTCAGGGAGCTTACTCCTGCTTTAGATAAGTTATTGAGAACAGAGATGATTTTGTATCTGCTATGGAGAGAGGTGGAAGCATCATCATGGATTTCAGGAATCTCTTGCGGCCTTTCCTACATGTGGATGATCGACCAGTTATTGTACCACCTGCCCTTCCACCTTCTACATCTGGGAGTACTCCTCAACTGACTCCAGTTCAATCCATCAAGAGCTTGACACCTTTTATCCCTCAGAGAGAGACAGATTACAGCTCTGGTACTGTTTCAGTTGCTGATCCACCAGTAGTTCTTTCAGGAATTCGCAAGCCTGCTGACTCTAACTCTGCACCCTCTGCTGATCCCAAGGGAAATACACTTGTTCACGAGGATGATTGAGTGCTTCTAGATATTTTTTTGATGGTATTCATTGTATTTTTTGTACTTTCATGACATTCCCAAATGTATCTTTTGCTTATCAATCCAATACTTCATTCCTCTCTTCACTGTCTATTTTACTCTGTATATTTTCTTTTCTAGTCCTTCTATTTTCTCTAATACCGTCCTTTTTGTTAATCACAAAGGGGGAGAACTTTTTGGAAACCTGTACCCAGAGAGTGAGAAAGAGAATGTTGTTCACCTAAGGGGACAAAGGGGGAGAAAATCACTAAATGGAAGGAGAATCCTATAGTTAACTTAATAGAGATAATCACTACTTTGGAGGAGAATACTGTAGTTAAATTGATAGAGGGAGGAATATGCAAACCAAAGAATCTTCCTTGTGTTTTCCTCTGATACTACATTATTTCTTGATATATTCCTGTTTTAATATTTTTCCTCTGATATTTTTTTTTGATATCAATTCCTAAGATTTTTTTTCTCCCTGATACTATACTGTTGATATCATACTTTGATATATATATTCTTTTCTCTGATATTACATTATTTTGGCATATGTTGTGATTATCAAAAAGGAGGAGATTGTTGAACCCTCTGGAATTAAGTTTCTTTATAGTGTTTTGATAATCCCAACCATTCTTTCTTTATATCTTGATTATGCTTAATACATTCCAAATATGCTTTAATATATGTTGTTACCTTCATTATGCTTAAATTAAGTCTTTTTAATTATCTGATATATGTTTACTATGACTTAACTCATTCTGCCAACTGAATGCTCAAAGAGTTTTCAGCTACTTTTACAAACTAGATACCGATACAGAGTAGAGCAACCGTTAGACAATAGCTACTATTAGAACATATAGCTATTGTTACTAGCTATCAACGGTTACAGCTCACAACGACCAATACAGTTAAGTCTACTGATATGTTGGAGCTACCGCTATAAGAGAGCTACCGATACAGCTACCAATACAGCTACCGATACCCAACTGATACCCAAAGTCCATCGCTACATCAAAATCTACTGATAGAGCTACCGATACAATGAAGTTGACAGTTACCAATATGCTGAAGTCCACCGTTATGCTACCAATAAAGAGCTACCACTACCGATACAAGGCAGAGCCACAGCTACCGATAGAGGGTTACTGCTACTGGTAAAGGAAGTGCCACCACTACTGTTACAAGTCTACCGCTACCGATACATCAAGTCTACCGACAGACAAGCCTACCGTTACAAATGTCTACCGATACTCAGACCAACAGACACCTACTGTAACAAAAGTCTACCGTTATCATGAGCAACTGTTCAGAGACAGAACCCCGACATGATTTAATTCTTTATTATTGTTTATCATATCCAACGGTCATATTAGGTTTATATTAATGCACTGACATATTATTAATGTCTATTTGTTGGATGTCAAGAAACCGTACCTCGTACCTGCAAAAGGGAAATCATATGTTTTGCCGGAGCTCGTGCTTTAAAAGAAGGATGCTTCTATCGAGCTGAGATATACAAACGCGTATATACACATGAATAGATCAGAGAGCTGAACACGTGCTGTGAATAGGTTACAGCCGCGCTGAAAAAGTGAAGAACACTCAAGCTGGTGTACATGAAGAGAGACGCCTGAGCTTACAAGAAGATCGCCTATAATCATGCGTACTAGAGAAGAGATGAGAACAAAAACAGAACATCAACTCAATAGCTTCATCAACATTCTCTACTTCTGGAAGTCAAGGAAACAGACGATGCTCTGTTTTCCAGCAAAGAGCCAAAAGAGGACTCAGAGCGAATTCTGATCAATCAAAGGAGTCCATAACTGCATGACAATCACTAAAGCCATTTCTAAACTCTAAATATTTGCTCTGTGATATACCTTTTTACATATTGATCAATGTGTGTTATATGATGTATTTTACACACACACTGTCTTATGTGCCTTAACTGTAGGATTTGTAAATCCTCACTCAACTCTATTACATCTTTTATTTCCCACTGGGATAGTGGTAGAGGTCGTGTGACCTGGACAACTGGTTGCTGTTGTTCCCACAATAACAGTGGTAGAGGTCTTGGACCTGGACAGTTGTATACTATTGTAATCCATGATCCCGAGTGTGGATCATCATTATACAAATTGTTGAGAGGACTACGTCTTGACTTTAGAATGAACCTCTTGGTTATATCTACTGTGCTATATCTTTCGATGTTATTCTTTATTCTACTGCTAATTTCTTTGAAACCAAAACTATTTTAAAGTCACTTTGATAATTAAATTGGCAAGTGTTTATATTAGTTGTAAATCATTAAGTAGGCTTCAAAAGTTAATCAAACTTTCTGTTTTAATTAACTGGGAAATAATAAATCCCTTGAGAACCCAACCGAACCCTTACATTGATATAAATTCACTACAATTTAATTTTGTATTTTATTAGGGGGCTTTTAAGACAAAGTTTTAAAACAGAAATTTTAATTGGAACTCAATTCACCCCCTGTTGAGTATCCACTCCGACCAACAAAAAATACAGAAGACTAAAAAATATATATATCATATTTAAATATAGATCCATCTTAATGTCCACTATGAGTGGAGGTAAGAGATAATTGTACAATCTTCATTTTGTGAGACATTAGTTTTCCATCCACATAAACAGTATGTTCTTTACCCATTAGATAGAGGTGTGTGTATGTGTAGTTCAACTCCATCTCAAAAAAACATCCTATTATATTATAAATACTGGTATTTTTATTATAAAATTAATAAAAAGATTTTAGCGGTTTGAAAATAAAACAAATCAGAATAACATAAGAGAATACATTACCTTTTAATTGGGTAACCCCATTTGGTTTGAAACAAATAGGTTTCTTGAAGGGCCTTATGCCTATGTTAAGGATTCTGAGAGTAAGAGAGGGATATTAAGAGCTTATTTGGGAAGGTTTTGGATGAGCCACAGGGCTTGAGAGGTGTGATTTATGTGTTAGAGGTGATGAATATTTATAAGGGGGGGATAGGATATTTAAAAAAGTGTGAAAATATTATTTTATTATTAATATTTTTTGGTTTCTAAATTTCCAAATCTAATTAAATTCGAATATAAGATGACTATTGGTCCAAATAAAATCATCTAATAAGAAATGGATAGATTTTGGATATTGTTCTAATCTTTATAATCTTATTTATTTAAATCATTTATTAATGAGATAAGTACTGTATCATTATTGTGTCATAAATAATTTAATTTATATGATGTCTAAAAATTATAAAAAAAGCAACAAGATTTAGGAATTAGTTTTAGATTCCCAAATAATTTTTATAGTTTAAATGATAAAATATATAACCATATATAAAAATTAATTTACTAAAAGTTATTTGTTTATGTCATTTGTGCCATTACATTAGGTTAATTAAAATAATGTGCCATTATCACTCTTAATTTGATCTATGGGGTCCCAAAATAAACCCACAGATTCCCATGGTCGGCCATGAATTAGCCAATAAGGTTAGGACAAAGTGTTAATATAATTTTGTTTTGTTATGATAGTTTTTTACAATGAATTACCCTATTTAACTTTAACCATGGGAGATAAAAGTCTAAAGATAGCATTTACAAAAAATTATTTTCATCTTATTGAACCATATTTTACATATAATAACAACCATGAATGATGGATTTTCAAAATTCAATTAACAAAATCTGTAAAATTTCATTTAAATGAAAAAGTCGGTTTTTAACTACTACTTAATGGTTTCACAATTCATTAATAATTGATGTTTTTCAGAAAAATACCAAAAATGTAGCCTAATATATATTTGATATACTGAAATAAAAAAAGATGTCTGTTTTACTAAATTAAAAATATAGAATTTGTATTAATTAATTTAAAATTAAATCCTATTGTCGAAATAAAAGGCATGTTTTTAAGTAATATTAACTATCAAAAGATTGACACTTGTTTATGTCCAATTTCAAAGTGAAATAAATTCCAATGACAAAAATTTTATTAAATGGTAAAAATATAATCTAATTACAATTTAAATCATATTAAAAAGATAATTTAACAGCATAAATTAATTATATTAAATGGAAATTTTGAGTTAAAAACAGTTTTTCCACTATTAATCAAAAATTGAATTTAATTATAAAAATACAAAAAATATACCCAAATTAAAATTTGATGTCCCTATTTTAAAAAATAATTTTATTTGGTAAAATATAACATATAAATGTGACCAAAACTATATTTAATGATGGTTATCACTCAAAAGGTGGTAAATCAACATTTTAAAGTAAATTATGCTAAAAATTAGATTCATTCATATTTTAAGCCTCTATATTTTATTCCATAAATGAAAAATCATTTAAGAAACATTTATAATAATATTTTAGTTAATTCTGTTCATTTGTTCCTATACAACGACTAGGTATTAACTACCATTTAAAATAATAATATTATATTATTATTGTCCAATGTAAGATTTCAAAGAAACTCGTTGTTGCGTATCACATACACCATCAAACATAAAAACCCCTTTAATGTAAAATTAATATTTAATTCCCAAAATATTAATTATAATAAAAATGTATTATTTCTTTATTAACTTGGGATGTTACATGGTCAATTATGGTTTTAGACCCAATGGTTCAGAGAAACTAGTAATGGTTGAGAGGATGTGGTTTTGGTCTCATCACACCCTATTGGTGGAATTTTTACCTATTCTGTGACTCTCTTATATATTTAAGTAATTTTCATGTATTTTTTCTAAATCCCAATACATGACCAATTACCCTAACAAAACTATCTAGTGTTGAGTATTTATATATGTAAAGAATGTTTCCAGTATTGAAAACCATTGTATTTATATGAGGTTCCTAATTTGTTTCTCATTATTTCTTAGAAATGGTTAGCTTCATATATTTTGATGTCATATAACAAGGATATATAAATTTTATAGCCATCTAGGATGTCAATTAGTGTTTCAAGAATTTTATTGAACCTTATAAGGCATCTTATGATTCATGTTTAAAATAGGAATCAAAACCCACGGAGTTAACTTATATTGTGTAGTTTAATGACATACATAAAGGAAATACATGAGGTATCATAGATGAAAATTATGGCGCTCGAGCAATAGGTTGGAGTCCAACATATTCTGTATGTCATTTTTCTGTGGATTCATTTTAATTTGATCTTCCCTCAACATGTCGGTTGGAGGTGGCCGATAATTAAGGCCCATAAGTTCTACCACCCTAATGTCTACCAATATTTCAATTCCTTATAGAATTATACCAAATTGTATTGCCCATTTTTTGGGGAAATAATATCAACTCACTAAATGATTATTACTCATTGAGGTTTCTTTATATGAAGGAAATTCGTGATGTGAGTGATATGATAATTAAAAATTATTAAGAACACATGATAAATGATCGGTGTGAGAAATAAGGGATCATAATCATCACATATGGATGTAGGGATTATACACTGGGGAAGCCCTTATGTGGTGTTTGATATTGTGATCATGCCTTTGGTAGGAATCCTACATATCATGATTGTAGTGGGAATTAGATTTATCATATTTTGATTTGTGGCATGATAGAATATATCTAGTTGTAAGGATTATCATGTCTCAGGGAGTCATCCTGACAAGCTTGGCATACCATAGGTTCTATGTATGACATGCCCTAAATGTCATTTTAATAATTCTTATGTGTATTTTAAACATGTCATGTGTGTCTATATGATATGTATTGAGTGTTTACTCGAAAAACATGATATGTATGATGATTATTCAAAGGAATTAAGAAATAATGTTAGTGGTTAGTTGGATGATTTAGATGGAATGTACGATAGACAATCACATGAATCTATTAAAAAAAATAAGGGTATTCTCATGATCTACACAGACACATCTGAGGGTGTCTTGTGATCATGGATGACTTGACTGAAGGATCACACATGATCTAGGTAGAAAGTCAATTGGAATTATCATGACCTGTATGAAATGTATGAAGGACTTCACAATACATGGATGACTAGTTCGGAGTACTTCTCGAGACATGAATGGAATTTTTGGGGGACCTCACAAGATTTTTCATACATGTTCTAGTGTTGTTGCCTGATCTGGATAGGTCATGTGAAGAACATGGTGCCTTCAAATGAATATTTGTGCATCCTTGTTCACATAAGTCCTATAATTTATTTCTTATTTATTCCATATATGCCTCGATGTTTTTCAAGAATTATCTTATTGAGGGTTTACCTGACCAAGTCTGCATGTTGAAATTCCATCTCCTAATATAGATGACACAATGAATATCCACCATGTGATCAAAATGGTTATAATGCGAATCACATATTCATGATACCTAATACCTCATGTCATTATCTTGATTTTACCTATATAAATGACCCTTACAATCACATGGATTTAAACACTAATAATACACCTCTCCTTTTCTCCTATGTGTGAGAGAGTGTGTTTTCTCCAAAGGGGATGGATTTATAGGCCTCACCACCCCAGTTATATGATTCCTTGTGTAGTTTGTATCTCTTCGATATGGTATTTATATAGTGAATGTAATTTTTCATCATTCGCTATACAGGATATTGTATCAATTCGTTCAAAGAGCTTCATGATAAATAATGATCGTGAGAACACTCTATCATCAACAATTTTATAGGACCGGAATCATCAATGTGATTTTTTCTAATCAAACCGACTTGTCAAAGGGTTTTTTCAATATAATTATAACATGCCTCAGAGTCCTCAGGAGATCAAGTTGATAGTTGAAATGATTTTTATGAATGAGGAAGGATTTTTTGGTTTCCTTCATGTGATCAATATGACTAATCAAAAGGATTTAGAGATATCAATGGTTATCACATGAGGTAAATAAACCATTCTCATGAAAATAAATGTATATTACCTCCACAAGATGATGATAACATTTCTATATTTATTTCCCTATTTTATAAGAGGCATCAAGTGTTTTTTTATTTTTTATTTTTTAGGGAGTCATTTGATCAATATAGGATATCTATGCACTATTAGATAATTCTCATTGACAAGAGATCTAATTTTATTTGATTCTCCAAGTGATGAAATTGATATTTCAATGGTATTTCTAAATACCATGATTAAATTTTATGGAGTCTTCATGGTAATCGGGTAACTATCGTGTAGGGTTTCTCATGATCAATGATTCTTGTCTAGGGTCCTAGAAAAGAAAAAGCTGATTTTTTTGGGAGCTTTCATGGTTTCAATATAGAACACTGAAGGATATATGTGTGATCGATGGTGATCACAAGAGACACATAAATACCTCACATAAAAAATAGAAAAACATGAAAAAATGAATATTACTCCATTATCATCTTGATTTATATGTATTACATGGGGATTCATGTGATTGTTAGGATTATATTGTCTAATGTTTTTCATGACTAGAAGAGTTTCCAAGGAAGCCTTCTAAATATCATCATAAATTATTCAAAAGCCATAAAAAAATTAGAATAGAGAGTCAGAGGGTATTCATGTTTTCATTAATAGATAATTATAAGAACAAGATATATTCACATGATCTTCCTAGGATCATGTAGTAATGTATCTTTTCCATGGACACATGATTTGTGAGATCTAGCCACATGGTCTCTATATAACCATGATTCTCCTGGTTTTGTTTTTTAGAGAAAAAAATAACCATTTAAAATTTATTTATTTAATCATAGAATTTATGATTCTTATTTTTTGGGTGTTAGTAAATCCCTAACCCCATTAGGAGAGAGTTCCTTAGGGACAAGGGATTGGTTCTAAGTATAGTAAATTCCTACATAATTCATTGATGCATTTTGCTAATTGGTGGACCAAAGAGATTATGGTATTTTAGGTGTTCATTGGTATTCCATGAGGCAATATATAAATAAGAGATTATGAGTGATTCTCATTCCACTAACGACATGAACTCTAGAGATCTTGTGATTTACTCTATTATGGGAATGCTTTGCATGATCCTACAATAAGAAATGTTTTCTTATAATGGTTCATGAAAAACATTTTTCAAGTCTAGTTTGTGAGATTCGATACCATGATCTCACTGGCTGAAATTTTCATTCTAACGACTTGGATAAAAAATTTCCCAAATAACATAAAAAAAAAATAATGGAAATTTTCTTGAAACATAATGCATTACCTAAACCATATAGTGTTCTTATTGGATTCACATGATCTACAAGATCAATATCATGATCGCTTGATCATTATGTAGTTTTGAAGACCATCATTGGGTGATGTGGTTTCATGTATATCACTGGGTCATGGGGTTTAATGATTCTCTTTAGGTTATGTGATTCGAGAAACTCATATCGTTTCATGAAATAATTAATCATTATATTTTTCATACGATTCACATGATGTTGTATGAGATATGCAACTATTCTATAAGGATTCATCACTCATATAACATGTTCTTATATATATATATATATCTTCTTCTTTTCATATATCATCTAATAAAATGATCTATAGGGTTGTGATAAAAAATAATCATAATGATGACCCTCAGTATCAAATGTTCTCTAATAATGATATTTGAAGGGGATTATCCAACCTGAACATTAGATTTATCATTTATCACCCTCACATAGTGTTTATGGATTTGTTCTGTTGGATTATTCTATAATTCCCTGACCTAATTACTATCATCTATCTTGATAGTTGTTGTCTATCATTGAATATATTCAAATAAAAATTTCTGAAAAATGTCAATTGGTGAAAGAACCGCTCTTGAGGTTGTCTTATATATTGGCTAACACCTCTTGAGGTCTAGATGGTTATGATATACCCCATCAAAAAAATTCACAATGTTTTTAAAGAATACTCATATCCTCAATGAATGATTTTAGAAGCAGGTGGAGCTCAATGTGGGACTTATGAGCTAAGGTTAATGTCTCCGATTAATAGTCATGGACAATCAGGGTTAGGAATAGATTCCCAAAATTTTCATCCAGTTACACACTATTAATATTTTTAATGTGATATTTAATTATTAGTTTGTTTTATAACATTAGTCAAAACTTCTCAACGTTTTGATTAGTCAATGGTGTCCCTATACTAATACCCTTCATCCACCTTATGAATAAGTTGTGATAATGATTATATATATATATATATTGATGAAGAAGAATATCCATTTTTGGGGATATTTATGATGAATATATTCCTAATTTTGATGCTTGGTATAACCTTTCATAGTATCTAACCTTCCAAAAAAATATTCTCAACATCGTGAAAGATATGCTTATGAATAAGATAAAAAAATGATCATTATTGTTTATTAAGGGCTAGATAAAAAAATTCTCTACCATAGAGGGGATTGTATAAACACAATATGACCTCATTTTTGACATAACTAATATTTTTGCAATATATCATGATCACATTTTTCCATCACTGAGGATAAAGAGAATGAATCATAAAGATACTGGGTGTGACATGATGATTCCCCAAGAATTTAGTTGGTAGGGATTTTAGAAATGTTTTTGAATAGATATATATTCATGTTCGAGGAATGAGGGCTTAGAATTTATTTGGGAATTTTGGCGATGTATGCATGATTATCAAAGGGATGATCTCTTAATCTAGTTGTTCCAACTCTTTCATACCTTTATCAACTCCTTGTTCATATCCGTTAATGAAACATCCCTTTCCAAATTGACACCCCAAACATTTTTTTATTTTTCTAGACAGGTTATCATTTTTAATGTTCAAAATGTCATAAAATTCATTTATTCTTTAATGATTCATTCCTTTTCAAGGAATTGAAAGTTTCTGGGATTTGGGGAATGCTGCTACATCCATATGTGGTTACTAACATGTTTATGCAACATGATCATTTCATATTCATCACCTGTCTTCCACCAACTAGTGTTATTGTCAATTATAGTGGTGGACCTCTCGATGTGTGTTCATATAGAATCTATTTCCAGAACATGGTTTTTTCAACTGAAGTAGAAGATATGATCATTAGTATTCGAAATACCCTTATATGTTTTCTATCCAGTTTGGTTTCATTCAAAGTGTTTATCATCTCCCTTTAGATAGAATATGGGTTAACAACTTCTTAAAAATATTCACCAATTTGGGATTATATTGGTCTTGAAGACACATATGCTAATATTGTTATTCCATCTATCTATGATCCTATCAATATATCTTATGACTATTAACAGGATTGCATTAAAGGCTATATGAGTGGTAAATAGAATATATTGTTTTGTTAACTGGAAAAAACATATTCTCTTTATAACCCCCTATCTATAAAGAAATTGAGGTGATTTAGGATATGGGGAATCCCCCCAAGAAGAATTCCCATTATGTTGATGAACTATCCATTAATTGGGAATGGTTTGTGGAGGAGGATAGGCCTTTAATACCGGTAAAATGAGATGCATGGACATAATGAAGATTACCTGCAACTTCTTTTGATTCTTCTTCATTTTCTTATCAAATTGGTTTGATGTTAGAATAACCACCATAAACCATTACTCATTCTGATATACCTACTTCAACGATTACAAAAAATCCAATACTATTATGTATAGTCTAGTAGAAAATACATTCCTTGGTTAATGAGACTCCCTTGGAAGAGTTTCACATCCAATAGTGACACCTTCTCTATATCTTTAACGACTTGAGGAAAGGTGGATTTAATTTCATCTGTTATATATTTTCATGATATAGATTCTATTAGACTATAATGACTATGCAATAGTGAGAATCACTTGTGTGGTTTAAAACAATAAATATTATTTTACCCAGTCATTAATGGAAACTTTATAGATTCTTTGTTAATGGAATCAAAAAAATCTACAAGATACCCACTCATATGGATGTCTTAACATTAGATACAGTAGAATACAAAGTGTGGGTAATTGATAGATGTTCCCATTTTTTGGATGTATCCAGTTTTTTAGCAAATAATGATAGAGGATTTAATGACATATCCTATTTAATGGATAGTTTTCATCCTCCAGTGATAAAAAACAAGGTAGAACATGGGACACTTTAGTGATAAATTGAAACTCTTCTCTAGAAGTATTCTTTATTTTTAAAACACAACTAAATTAATTTTATTGTGACCTAGATATTGGTTTATTTGTGTTTGATTAATTCTTATTTTACTTTTTTGAAATATTATTATAGACTCTGAAATTTAGAGACTCCTCTCTTTTTCACATTATCACAGAATAATTATCCTATACATTACATGTCATTGTTTATATTTCTTTCAATTATGATGTTGATGAAATTTCATTAACATTATATCACATGAATCACTAATGATACCCACCATTTTAAAAATTTAAATCGAAACAAAAATTCCTGATTTGAATACATAGATACGAATAAATTAATATTTTTAATTGGTCATGAATTCAAACTGAATTCAGATTATTCATTGATCCATCTACTCTGATTTACAGGGGATCAATAATTTAAAAAGGATAGTTTGGTTGAAATTAATCAATGAGGGATATTGCACTAATATTTTTTTAATACTGTGGACATAGCGGGTATAAATTTTTTTTCTAGGAAAAATTTTTTATCCCAAATTTTTTTTACCTTTTTTAATTATATGTCCCTAACTTATTCCTATGTTTCTTGTGGGGAAATATTAGGGTTCATGGAATTGCCATCTTGTTAGGACTCCTTGTTATGGGTTTTCAAACTAATAAGTATTATAATTTTTTTATTTTATATGTTCTCAATAATTCATGGATCACCAAAATCATATTGTTCTTGGAATTAGATTCTAGTTATGTTACCCTCTTATGGGTTGGAAACCATAATTTCTTTTTGATTTTCCATTTTAAAAGTTCAAAATATTGCTTGGATCACAAAAATGTACAAGTACTGTGATTAAATAATTGACTTTTTACCAGGGTTCCCTTCTCATGTATTCAACTGGGTTAATATCATGTATCTTTTTGTTGGATTCTTAAGTCCTTGAAAATTAGACAAATGTGGTTTTATAGTTTATGATTTTCCAGATCATACCTTCTATAACTACATTTTTGGTGTTATTTCTCAGAACATCTACATTTATAGTTTTGGTTCTTTTATATTGGACCTTATATTATTATTTTAAAAGGATGGTTATTCATGTAGGGTTCAAGGACCATCCAAAAAGAAGAATGTGTTTTCATGAAGGGTTCTAATAAACTATATTATTAATTTATCATCTAATGAATGAATGTTTATAAAGCGTTCTTGAACCATGGGTTATTATTGAAGACACATGTGATGAATTCCCCTGATGGGTTGTAACACACCCATCCTAACAATGATTTTGCTCAACGTATTGTGAAATATCAATCATACCATTTCCAAATGGATAGTTTGAATATGTTATGATTTATTTATAACACAAAATTATAAAAGTAATTAATATGGATTAGGGAATACATAATGCAGATGACCCAATACACAATAAGTTGGTGAGTTCTAATGTAGTGTTTCCATTGTTCACAAGGATTTGAGGTCCTTTCCTTCATGTAGATGATGCCTTTAGTTGATGTGCCATAAGACCTTATGAATGATTGAATAGGTTTTACATGTATAATCAATTATAGGTTTCCACAATCTCTTTTAAGTCCCTTGAAATATTTTTGATGAGTCAAATGTATTGAGGACAAAGTGGGGTATATAAAATAGATATTTCAAAGAATGGTTTTGGTGCCCTCAAGATATTTAGATTTTTATTTGGAATCTTTGTCCTTGTTCCATGTGGTATTGAGTCATGTGGTTTTGAGTCATATTGTTTGGGCAGTCAAATGGTTTGGAAATGTAGGATCACATTCCTTCTTTGAGAAAGGGTACAATATATAGTGACGTGACATTGATGATATAGAATCCACTAAAATAGTCTAGTTATAGGGATTGAAAGCCATTGTCTATAAATATATGAGTTAATGGTAGATGGAAACTGGTGGGTAAAGTTTATCTATTGGTAATAGTTGAAGACCACAATCCACTTGACATGGAATATAACTCCCCATATTAAAGAATGGGATGTCCTCCCCGATCAATCATACCAAATTAATAAGCTCTTCAGTGGGGTTAAAAATCTCCAGTGAATCCTAGTGGGACCATTTTGAATTATCCTTTCCATTTAACATGTTTTATATAGGGGAATATTTTGAAAATATGATCTTATGGTCAGTGTGTTTATATGATAAGGATGTCAAATTATAGAATTTTTTTATGTCAACTCAGATTTCAAAGACATGAAGGTGATTTATGGGAAATTAAAAATTAATTAAGGGTTAGAGAACTAAAAAAAATTTCACTACCTAGTTAACAATTTATTATAGTGATAATATGTGAAAAAAAACTCTATCTTTTTCATGGACAAGGGCGTCAAATGAGCATTGATCGAATTTTACTTGGTCTATAAAGTGGGACAAATGATAAATAAGCCCTGTTTATTTACACTATATTTTTCATAATCTCTATCAATGAAGTGTTTAAAAAGTTATGACGCGAAGTTTTATCAAGTGTCATTTTGTGTGTTTTTCCAGGATATATTTTATGCCTCATTCACAAGTAGTTTAGGTTCATGAAATTTAGACCATCAAAGGCTAATGTTTAAGGATGTGCATATTTGACCAAAGTACATAAAATTTTAGCACATGATGTATATGGACCTAGTAAGATGTAAACGTTAAACAGTCACCTAATTAGAATACCCAATATCAAGAGTAGTCCAAACTAATTTTTAGTGGGACTTGAAAATGTTGTAAATCATGTGTCAATGTTATCCAGCCATCTATAATTGTATGGAAAAATTATACATGGTATGAACCAAAACACCCTATGGTTCTGAGATCCACTATAATATCATCAGTATGAAAAGGAATAGAAATACATTCATAAAAGATAAACATGTCTCTAGTTCATTGGTCAAATTCGTTAAATAGTTCCACTTATAGAATGTTGTAATAGATAGCCCTATTTTCATTTTTAGGGCCCATTAAAGGATTGTAGTAATTGGAGGCACTCACCGCATGAAATGTGATTTACAGATTGAGGTGCTTAAAATATGATGGAATCACCCCATATTCTGGTTGACTAGGGTTAGGCTCTTGTGGCCAAATATGAGGAATGATGATGGGCGATGATATTGACACATTAACATCATTTAGTGGGGACATATAGGTCATGAAGTTCAACATCATGTGAAATCAATTTTTTTCCTTTTTGTGTAATTTCATGACATAAGGACGTTTTACATACATTTTACTGTCATATAGTATGATAATTTTAATTTTAGTTTATGATAATACAGTAAGAATTCATGAATCTATGTGAAACTATGACATATATCCATGGGTATAGTTTTCACTATTTGGGGGAATTTATATATAGAAAGAATCATCATTCCAAGAACATGATTATTAATGGGTATCCAAGTGTGGTATCCCTTATTTCAAAGATTTGTATCCCATGAAAGTAGGATATATGTAGACCATACTCATGTTTAGGGAGGGAAAGTTTGTATAACATGGTACAATTTTAATTAATGAATGTGAAAATTTATGGTTAGGCATCCATAGATTTCCCAATACATATCCTCTGGGAAGGACTCATCATAGATTCATATCCATTAAGGAGATACCACTATATAGTTTCAACAAATATGTAGGGGAGAGGGGTGACTAAAACAGAGAAATTCAGTCTTCATAGAATATGAATACCCCGAATGTAACGGTACAAGGACATAATATCTAATATTTCTTTGAAAATGTGTATTATGAATAAATGTGTAACATCAAGAGTATGTGAATATTCTTGAATAGTTGGGATATATAAGTTTTATCTAATAAACCAAGAATATTTGAGTTAATTAGACATGGGAAGCAGTGCCTACAACTCAACCATTGATAATTCTAGAAGCCAATATTCCACATTGTTAGGATAATAACTCCAAAATTTAAGGGTTGGGGGCACTACTGGAAATTGGTATAATTGTGACGGTTCCATATCCAGTCACAAATAGTTCTCCTGAGGTTTAAAAAAAATCTATTTAGACGGGGCAATGGCCCGTCTCAAAAGAGCCTGTCGCTAATATATAAAAAATAATAATAAATAAAATTTAATAAAATAATGTTAATAATAATAATAATAATAATAAAACGTTAAAATATAATAAGAATAGTAATATTAATAATATTAATATAAAAATAATAAAATAATAATATTAATATTAGTAAAATTAATAAATTAAAAAATAATAAAATAATAATAATAATAATAAAATATTATTATTATTTCTATTTATAAAATAATAATATTAATATTAGTAAAATATTAAATACCTCGATATTCTAAAGAATATAAAATTAATAATAATATAATGAAAATAATAAATAAAATAATAAGAAATGTAATAAAATAATAAAAAATTAAACAAATAATAAAAAATGAAATATTTTTAATAGTATAAAAAACACAATATATAAAAATATAAATAGTTAATATTAAAAAATATCTAGATTCAATTATTTTATCAAAAAAATAAATACATCACTGAGGGGGTGGGTCTTCTGAAGGATCAGGAGGAGATGGTGGAGTAAACTTCATCCCTAAACCATGAGTCAAATATCAAATATAATCCATCTACTCATGTTGTTACTACTATCATTGAAAAATCTCCTCCTCCTCATATTGTTATCGTTGGAGCTCATCCTGTTGCTAATGGTGCTACCATTGACACATCTCATCCTGCCCCTATGCATACTCTCTATAAGCTCACCCTGAGCAAACAGATTCTCCTTCTACTATGTAGTATATGACAATGACTCTTCATGAGCTCCTCTCGAGTTGGATGCCGATATCAAAGCGATACCAAAATAAATCCTTGGCATAGATTGAGAGTCTATACCAATAACTCAACCTTTCTCAAAGATATAATGGGTCTCTTTTATTCATGCTGCCTCATTAAATTAGTGGGCTCTGGTTTGATCATCGGTCACATCCTGACTCTCAGTCTGTCTCTGAGACTTCTTGTCCACATATGACTCTTTCAATTTCAATTTGAAATAAAAATAGTTATAATATTATTTACAGTTAATTTTAAAACTCGAAAATAAATTATACAGACCAAAATATGATGCTGGTGATCACCTCTAATATGTCCAGTGATTGGGTCATTGCAAATCCTCTTATAAATGTCAAACTCTATATTATCGGGTTGTTCGATTGCTTATATGAATATAAAATAAGCCATTTACATTTAATATTATATAAATTATTTAAAAAAGTACATACAATATACTCCCTATGTGTACTGAATATAAGACTACCAGCTCGATGTGTCATCTGTTGTACCCCCCGTATTGTCGACATATCAATGATCTCCTCTAAACATGACCACCCATCTAATGTGAATATAATGCATCCCAAACATGATATGAAATGTAATCAAGTCAGTGGGCATGATAAGACTCATCAAAATTTATCACTCTTGCTTTCATCATTATTTTCCGTATCAAATTGTGAAAAATATGACAGTAATACTCACACATAAACCCCTACCGTGCCTTACAAATAGAATCATGAATGCTCTCATCCATGTGATACCACATAACCTATAAATAATTTATAATATTATGTAATAAATTAAATAAATTTCAAAATAAATATTATTTATCTATATACCATCCAATGCTCAAACATGCGGTGCTGAACATCAATGAGAATTTCATATAATGTTACCCATGACTCAGAATAATAATTACGCAATATAGCACTCCCATATCTAACAGCTATACGCTCCATGTTATGGAAAAAAGAACAAATAATCAAAAAAATAGTATATAAATATATTAATGTAATCTAACTAAAATACATAGGTAAACATACATCTGCATGTATGGATCAATACCAAGACATAGATGTTGCTCAAGGATAGGTCTAGGAACCATCACTCACATAAGACCACACCCCCTATGAGTACTCCCTAAACTACCAGCATTATGAGGGTCTGATGATCCAACAACTTGCTCATCTAAAGGTCGACCCTGCTCCTAAAACTAATGAAATAAATCCTCGTCTGTCTAAAACACGAATGGACTATTTTTAGAAAACATTTCAAATCATCTATTATATATAGATACATATTAAATATGAATATAATTATAATTCAACTGTTTCAGGGTTCATCATTATCATCATCTTCATATCTGATGATTCTAATGACATTATATTCCTCCATAGCATCATCAATTGCAATCTGAGTTTTAGTTTCATCATCTATTTTCATTTCAAATTAATTTGTAACATCATTAACATAATCATCACTATCAACCATTAATTGTGGGGTGTCATCATCCATATTTCTGTCTCATTATAAAAAATATGGATTTTGAGCAATCTGTTGTAAAATTTCAATTCCTTGCACTTCAGCGAAACCAAATTCACTTGGATTAAACTGATTTAACTAGTATTTATTTTTATTATCCTCCACCAATCACACAAATCTCATGAAATAGGACATTAATTTACATAATAAATTTGAGATACTTGATTATACAATAATACTTGTTCATTTATTAAAAGAAGACTTTTATAATTAATATCAACTATTTCACAGGTTAGAAGAACACACAAGCCTCTCTTAGTATCCAACCACTATTATTTAAACATAGTTATGTAATTCTATCCTATATAATATAGTTAAAGAATTTCTTCCACTATTATATAAAATTCAACTTCAATTTCTATAAGATACAATATTCTCAATAAAACACCAGTATTTGTTATTTTTTTGATTCCTAATATGCATTTGTATGAAATTGAAAACCACTCACCATATATGAATTATAATATTTAACCATTTTGGATTGTGGGTTACTCAATACACACAATCAATTATCAATTTTATCAGTATTTTGAGATACCTAAATGTTTTTAAAAAAAATATCAATATAAAAAGTATTAAATTGATTATATATGTTAAATCATAATTAATTTATGTTACTTGTTTTTGAAACAAGTAGAAAAAATTATTTGTCTAATGTTTTTAAGAGAAAATGTTGTAATTTTTGGAAGATATTTCTTTATATGATTATCATATATTCTAAAAATAAAATAAGATTAATTTATTATATCTAACATTAATGAATACATTATAAGAAAAAAAAATAGTACAAATAATGTAATTTCATAATAGTTTAGAAGATCATATCTATGATCATAGTGATTTCCATTATTTCAAATCCATCATTCATGAACTCCACTAAATCCATGTTCAGGATGATTAAAAAATGATAATTGAGTGCTCATTTCATCATTATCATTTGATTCATTACATCCCACACTGTCTTGTATTGAGGGATATAAAAATTGAAAATATTTAGAGCATAACATAAAATTTCCTCTTTAAAATAAGCTTCTGCAATTGACCTGTCAATCGATGGGTTTTACGTAATTTTCTTCAATATCTGCATTCATCTCTCAAATGTGTATATCAATCACAATTGAACTATACCTAAAAATTTTACTTCATATGGAAAATGTATTATATAATATTCTATTGAGTCAAGGAAAATCATCGAGAATATTTTTTCTAGATTACATAAAATTATAACAACAACTTCTTGTAGTTTTCTTAGTGAATCATAGTTTTTTTTGCCACACAAATTTCTCAAAAAACATGATATGTCTATTATCACATCCCAAACTATATAATGCAGGAAACCTTTTAATCCAACCCGTATAAGTCTATCCATTATAACATGACCATCCTGACTTTCTAATCCGGTTATATGATCATTTCTAACACAGATATCCAAATTTGAAGTATAGACATCAACAAGTCTCAAATATGAAATCCACTATCAAAATAATAATAAATTTTCTTTAAATAGTGTATAATCCACTTTTGGATTCATTAAATTCAATAGAAATTATTTTTAGAACAATTCATGTTCTGGTCACCTGTAAATTTGGATAAGATTTAATCATGCCTTTACATTGTCATTGGACATACATGGCATATCAAATAATATATGAAATAAATTAACAAAATAGTTCTTTTCAATATTCCTGACATTAATCATGTGATGAAATAAGAAATTTGACCAATATTAAAGATACCAAAAAGTTCTCTATTTTATCCAATTAGGGTTCTGTCCAAAAAAATTAATTTTCAATTGGATTATTATTGGTTCAATTTGATGTGAGTTAATAAAGAGAAAATTGGTTTTATATTTTTACCTAAGATCATTATTGGAGGTTTATCTATTTAAATTATTCTATTTTGGAAATGATATTTGTTCCTTCAAAAATGATGATCGGTTAGAATACATCTGCGAAGATGGATGATAAAACAATATTTTTTCATTAGAAATCATAAAAACTTTACTGTCTATCATATAGTACCAACATGATTTTGGACCCTGTGTAATCTGGCCAGATAACATGCCATATTCTCAGATGTCACTAATTGTCCCCATTAGTGCTGCTTTTAGTAGAAAATTTTATTTCACATCAAAATCATATGTACTTACACCATTACTCCATAATAAATTTAACTCATCAATCAATGGTTTAAAAAAATCAATATTATTTTTAGGATGTCTTGGAATTATTAAGTTAAAAAAGATAAATGTCTCCTTCATCAACATCCAATGAGGTAAATTGTATGGAGTTATAATGACATACCGACGTGAATATTGACTTACCTAAGAATCAAATGGATAGAAACCCTCAGTAGAAAGACCAAATCACTTGTTTTGGGATTCTAAAGTAAAATATAGATGTATTTTGTCAAATGTTTTCTATAAATCACTATCACATGGATGATTTATGATTTTACCATATGAAATATTGGCTGTGATCTATGTCATCAATGCCTCTGTGTTCTGAAACATAAAAGAAATATAAAATCTAGGTCTAAGTATGAAATATGTCAACTGTCTTGTAGGAATCAATCTAGAATTCCTTAGTTGAGGCTCTTCACACTTCAATTTTTCATGTGGGGGAGAACAATCCTATTACCCATTTCACCCAAAATATAAGATTCAATCATTTGAATATGCATGAATCATATGATAACCAAGAACTAGATTATGAACTAACCTCTTACTCTCATAGGATTTTTTTCCCCACATTTTGTTTAGGTAACATTATTTTATCCAAAGGTAATATCTGATCAAAATAGATATTTGAAATTCCATTATCAGATTTAATTGGTATAAATTTTGCACCTTCTTAAAATTTTCTTATCTTGTAACCAAGCTATAAGGAATCCTCAGTGGACTTAAACAAATCATAAAATTAAGATGGTTCTAACTCAGGAGTAAAATCAATATCATCATGAGTTTCATTTTGTTTTAAATACTAACCTACCAAATCATGTACTAAATTTTTAAACAATGATTCATTCAAAACCAAATTATTTGTATCTTCTATGAAAATGTGTTCTATTTGATGGTACCAAAAAACATAAATTTAATTGAAAACCAAAATGCAATAGAAGACCCCCAATGTTTTCAAATGAATCAAACATTCTTAGAGTACATTTTTTTATAAGGATACATAGTTGTCCCTTCAAATAAATCTGGGTTTGATGATGTAAATGATAAGAAAGCATCAACACCTTTAATATAAATATTTGGATTAAACAAGAATTGTTTGGATTCAGATATTGACTTATCCCTACATGATCATATAATAAATAATTAATTCAACATCATTGTTTTAAATTTCATTAGAAAATATAAAATAATTTTTTTTAAAAAAAATTATGACATAAAAAACACTATCCAAAAATGGGAAGAAAAAAAATTCAAATCCCAAGTAATTTATAACAATTTATACAATTTAAACGTTATTTATAGTATTTGTTTTAAAATTTATAATAATATGCACTAATTATTAGTAATTACTGCTAATTTATACTAATTATCACTAATTATGAGCAATATAATTTCTAGCTAATTGGTAGAAGCACTTTTTCCCAATGACTCATCTCCTTGAAACATTATCCGACTGAATTCACTATGAAAAATATACTCCAATGTATGAATATACATTTTTATATGTAGAATAATGGATTACATGGAGGTCTCATCGCAATACAATCCATTCTTGTGCATACAAAAATGGATATCTATACGTAAGACCATATTTTTAATAGTGATTTTAGTCAAAGAATATTGCAAGGAGATGACGCATTGGGTAATTGTGTCTATTTTTCCTATTCACTCATCCCCTTGAAACATTCTCTGACTTAAATCAATTCGAAATATTTTCTCCGAAGTGTACATTTCCATTTCCCTATGCACGAGAATGTAGAGTAGGGAGGGCTTCCCAAGGTGCACTTCATTCTCATGCATACAAAAATGGATACCTGTACATGGGAGAAATTTTTTCATAGTGATTTCATTGAGATAATGTTGCAAGGAGATGAGTCGTCGGGGAAAAGTGTTTCCACCGATCTGTAGGAAATTTTTCCAATTTATTACAAATTATTTTAAATTACACCAATTTATTTCTATTAATTACAAATTATGACAATTTATGACTATTAATTACTAATTATTACTAATTATTACTAATTATTACTATTTATTACAAATTATTACAAATTATTACAAATTATTACTAGTTATTACTAATTATTAATAATTATTACTAATTATTACAAATTATTACTAATTATTAATATTTATGACTATTTATTACTAATTATTCCTAATTAATCCTAATTAATATTAATTATTCCTAATTATTTCTAATTAATTCAAATGATTATTATTTATTTCTAATTATTACTAATTGTTAGTAGTTTTTACTAATTTACCATAATTGAACCTAATTACTCTTACTTATTACTAATTAATAATAATTATTAATAATTATTACTAATTAATCTTAATTATTCATATTTAATACTATTTAATCTTATATATTAATAATTATTGACATTTATTACTAATTATTGCTAATTTATTTATTTATTCTTATTTAATTTTATTTAATCTAATTAAATAATATTTAAAAATATTTATTCTTATTTAGTAATATTTAATAATTTCCAATACTTTTCAATTTTATTTATTACAATTTATTACTTCTTATTAAAATTTATTAAAATTTATTAGTAATTATTACGAATTATAACTAATTATTCCAAATTATTACTAATTATTATTAATTATTATTAATTATTACTAATTATTTCAATTTATTACTATTTTTTCCCATTTATTCTTAATTATTACTATTTATTCCTAATTATTCCAATTTAATCCAAATTATTCCTAACTATTCTTAATTATTCATAATTATTCATAATTATTCCTAATTATTCCCAATTATTACTAATTCATTATATTTATTACAAATTATTACTAATTAATCATATATATTACTAATTAATAATAATTCTTAATAATTACTTCTAATTATTACTAATTATTATGATTTGTTATTATTTATTATTATATATTTCGATGTATTTCAATTTATTCTTATTTATTACCATTTATAAAAAATTATTTCCTTGTATTACCAATTATTACCAATTATTATGATTTACTACTATATATTACTTTATCTTACAATTTACTACAATTTATTATTATTTTTTAGTATTTGTTACCATTTTTAATATTTATTACTATTTATTACAAATTATTCCTAATTATTCCTAATTATTTGTAATTTTTACTAATTTTTACAAGTTATTAGTAATTATTAGTAATTATTTCTAATTATTAATATTTATACATAATTATTTTTAATTATCACTAATTATCACTATTTATTATTATTTTTTACTATTTATAAAGATCTATTTCAATTTTCTACTTATTGGCGCAAATTTTTACTAATTTTTAATCATTATTACAAATTATGACTAATTATTAAAAAATATCGAACGATTTCTAATTTATATTAATGACTACTAATTAGTAATAAATAATTTAATAACTATTAATTAATACTAATTAATACTAATCACTTGTAATTATTTGTAAAAAAATAATTCAAAAGAAAACGATCAAATTCTATTTTAATTTAATTTAAGCTAATTAAAAAAATTATATCTATTATAAAATTAAATTAATTAAATAAAAAATAAAAGAAATAGATAAATATCATAAAACTGATTCCATCGGACGATATAAGCCTTGAATATTCCTCCGATTTAGAATTATAAACATTGAATGATTTTGATAGAAAATTTGTATGTAGAGAGAGTGAGAGGGGTAAAGAAAGGAGTGAAATAGAAAAAAAAAGCAAATTGGGTATTTATAGGTTAGATTATATGGGATGAGACCCATAAAAAATTCTAAGGTTGTTAAATTGTATTTGTGACCAGTACCAACACAAATGCCAACCTGCCAACACACTCTTTGCGACAGGAGATAAATCCCATCCTAAATACTAAAAAACAGTGTGAGGTAATTACGATTGGCTTTTATACCTGTTGGAAATACCATTCTCCTGATTTGGCACACATCTCACACCAAAGCTTTTTCAATAGAGATCAGATGCCCATCGTAAATAGTCTTTCGAGATGAACTATTGGTAATGAGACCCTTCCACATCCCAAATACCCTGTCCCAAATATCCATTTTTCTTGTAGTCAGTGGGCAGCTTTCTAGAACCAATCATCACCTAGGAACATGCTGTTTGAGAGGGTATACTATTCAATATATCCTAATGTGGTAATTTTTGATTACCCAGTCTCTTTTACTAGTCTACTACATGGTATAACCGAGGGTCGAGGAGCCCATGTTCCATTGGGTTCCCAGATAAAGATACCATCAAAATGAACTAGTGGTGCTGACTCAAATTTCAAATATTTAATGTTAGTTTATAGAGATAATACTATTCCTGAATTATTTTATCACCCTAATGACTATTAGGGTGAGTATTGAACACATTTTCAAGCGACATAATAAAACATGTGATTCTTTGGTTCATAAATGTAATATCCCTGATTTTTCCAGACCTATCCTTTGTGAAAATCTTGTGTTTTGGGTGTTCTAGGAGGCAATGGTGGCTCATTTTAGGAGTTTTCCAAATTTCTAGTTTTTCATTGGTAACTCAGTTCATTGGCATGTCAAGGCGTCAATATGTCAATTCATCAGTGTCAAAATGTCTGTGTGTTTGTATTTCTGTGCGTAGGCATGTCAGTGCATCGACATGTTAGTGTGTCGGTGAGGCAAGGACGTCAGTATCCATGAGTCGAGGGTTCCAGCATTGGTGAGTTGTGGACATCAATTTCGGCAGTTCAAGGCATCGGTAGGTTAGTTCGTCAATAGGTTAGGGTGTGGGTAGGACGTGATGTAGGTCGCTCAGTGTCGGTGGATCAGCGTCAGTAGGTCACGTCAGTAGCTCACCCATCAATGGCTCAGCGTTTGTGGCTCACCAATCGGTGACTCATTTTCGATTTTCCATGTTTATTCCAATTTTATAGTTTCCCCCGTCTTTCATTTTATTTAACGTAAACTAATTTTAAAGCAATCTTTGATCATTTTAAGGGCGTTGAAACAATGTTAATTATATCTTTAGATATCCCAATGTACTGGGAGATTTGAGATACTCATAGCATGTAATCTTGACCACGATCTCACCTTAATGTCTTTTAAAACCTTACATCCTTTAAAATAGGATCTGACACTTCAAGGCTAAGATCATTCCATGCTTGTGTGTTTTCCATTCCCCTTTAGTGTTTCTTGATCCTTCCTCCCTAGACGAGTCGTTCACATATGCTAGAGCCCCTCTTACTCAATTTTTATGGAGTTCTTTCCAGCTACTCGCATGACTCCTTTTCTTGGTGTAAGGAGGAAATTAGATCCTTTGATCATCCAGAAGAGATTTCATTTGTCTCTCTTTATTTTTTCATCATGTGGAGTGGGTTTACTAATGATTCAATGTGAAGAACGACTGAATAATTTTCTTAAAATTAGAAATAAAAGAGAGGGAAATATGATCAAAAGACAACAGGGGTAAATAAAATAATAGGTAGGGTGTGGTTTGATTTTGATCACCTGTTTTATTTGATATCATTGATTGCTTTTGTGGATTGATGTTATTTTTTCCTCTTCAAAATCATGACTGTTGATGGTCATCACTTGTGAATTAGTGATGCTCTATTTTTTGCGATGCATAATAAACAAATGTAACCAGAAAAAATGATAAACCACGTATACTGGGTTAAATAAATGGATTCCCCCTGATCAAACCAATTATGTGATCACCCCAGTTTTAAATATGTGTAATTAAAGAACTTATGCTGCTTAAATATGAATATTTATACACATCCTATTGATAGGTGTGGTTGAGTGATATGTTCTATTGACTTTTGTAACCTTGTGTGACTTCTGTGGTGATACTGTTAGGAGAAATTTTTTGGGTATGAGTTTGGACAGAGTAATTGATTTGTGAAAAGGGTGAAGAATGTGTGTACAATAGCTTTGTGGCTTAATATTAGATGCATTGGTCATTTAGTGTAGGGAAGTATAGGGGGGTTGTTGGTATCCTTCTTTGAGAGACTGAATTATTGGAGAATGAATGGACTTGTCAGCAGTTGACCTAAATTTTCTAGTGTCATGACTGTTGAATGACATTAGGTCGTGGGACATCAGTGTGGTTACGAACATGTATGCAGTGGGACTTCATCTGGGAATTGTTGGAGAGCAGGGCTAAAGATATGGGATGTGAGAGGAGGATGGTTTGGTATAATTTTGAAGAATGATTTTGGTGTAGTGGGACAACAGTGTGGTTTTTATTGTTCTATTTATATATTTGTGGTTGGTAGTTTCCCGATAGTGTTGGAGTAACTTAAATTAAATCAATAAATTAATAAATGACATGTTGTTAAATGAAAAGGGGGTTGGGTTATGCTTTGGTAGTGGTAGTTGTGTGGTTGTGCATATAGGGAAAACAACAACGGTGGTTGTATATGAGTTGGTTTTTGTTCGCGAACCCATAGTTTGGGATAAGTGTTTTCTTCTCTATATGTGTAAATTGTAGTTCATTTTTTTATACGCTCCCCACCCTTGTTGAGTACCATGTGCTGAAATCCTTTATTTAATGTGGGAGGGTGTTTTATCCAACATCCCATTAAGAGGTGGGATGTCTGGTTACTGACATTCTTCCTCACTCCCTCTTCTGATTTCTTACCACTTGACCATATCCGAGTAGGCTTTAATGGATTGAGTCTTACCATAGTCCAAGAATCTTCGAGTTAGGGTTTGTTATAGATGAGGGGAGTAGGTGTTGTCAGGCCAGGTTTGTTTTCCCATGTGTCTTCAGGGTGAGGCCCAAGTGTCTTTGGGTGAGTGGTGTGGTTGTTGTGGCCCAGGTGTCTGCGGGAAAGATTATGTGTGTTTTGAGGCACAAGTGGGTGTGGTAAGGTTATAGCAGTGGGACTGCGTATGAGAATATTGGTAGCGTCAAGATGTTTGCAGTTTGGAATGAGAAGATAAGTAGTGGGGAAGGTGGTGTGGGGTACCCAAATATCAATGTGCTCATATTACTACATTACTTGACATGCGTTTTTTGGTGAGTGTTCCATTGAGAGGTTGGGCTAGTTAGTATTCATTGGTAGATTCTTTGATGTTATAATTTTTTCACATAGAGACATTAGTATATTTCCTCACTCATGAAAGGGTGTCATTAGTTTTCCTAATGGTTATTCATTTAGACTCACCCTACTTATATAATACTTTTTTCCAGGTTTCTTGGAGGTCTCTTAGTACTGTGTTGGAATTTAATAGCCCGGGAATCAGGATTGGATTCTATTTCTACATAGTCTCTTTAATTTTCATACTTACATTGGAGTTTTTTTGTACATGGTATTAGTGTAACATTTGAACATGCATGTGGGAAAGTGTTTTTGGATTTACTTTTACCTTTGGAACTAGGAGTTACATGGGATTTACAATCTTATCTCCTACTCTTCTTCTTTAAAAAAGGGTAATGACTTCCATATTACATTAAATTCTATAGAATGTGTGCTAGTTTCCACTATGGGGCCTATTGAAGGTGGGACTCGAGGGCCTATTGAAGGTGGTACTCGAGGGACTTTTGGAAGGACCTAACAGAAGCAGCGTAATTAATTGGTGCCCATGATGATATGATGTCGAAAAGAGCTTCACGAGCTACGTCTTAAATATATTAGGGAGACCCTGACTAGGTGACGAGCTCCAAGGAGGAATCCACAGAAGGATGAATCGACATCCCATCATCATGTTTCGATCAAGAATTAGATGTCCTTGTATATGGAATGGATGCCACCCGCCTTGGGAAAGCGAGAATGTGGGGTAAAAACAGCGCTTCCTCTACATGACGGATGAGCGCACGCCAACGAAAGAATCTGAAACACTATTCTTACTGTTTGGTGATTTTTACAAAATTTACAGATGACAAAGAAATTTCCAGAGTCACCTATTTATAAAAATACATGTTTCGAATAATGTATTTGATGACGAAACAATGCTAAATGATGTGACCCAACCTCTAATGGAATGTGATGTAGATATGATGACCAATGAGGCTGACCTCATTTGGTTTCCTAGGATTCGATAACTTGAGTAGGATATATTATATTTTTAAGGAAATAAACTAGATCTTAATAATTTTAAGGGGTAAAATTTATTCATTAATTACTCAAATCAAGAATTTCATTGATTGCTTTTTGATGTTGGATGAGGGCCATTCTGTTACAGCTACCACTCTATGAGAGGTGTTAGATGATTCACAGACTACCTTGGTTCTTCATTGTTTACTTATAGTAGTTTTACAGTTACATCATGTATTTTGTCCTTACCAATCATTTTCTTCTATGCTTTGGGAATGAACCAAGATATAAGTCAAGTGTGCTAAATGGAAAATTCTTGTCGTTGTTCCATTTCTACAAACTCATAGAGTCTTTTTGGATATTATATTGAGATAAAAACCGTTTTCAATGCAACCTAAATATATTAAGACACAAATTCCTGAAATTTCACATATGAAATAGGGATGTGCAGTGAATAATTTAAGCCTTTCTATCTGGGGATGAAGTTTCAAACCCTATAATATTTACACTATTTACATGTTTTTTGGTAATTTGTTTTTGTTTTTTTCAGTGTGGATATAAAGTGATAATGGAATTAACAATGAAGGTTATCCCACCTTGAAATGGATCCTTCTAAAAAGATATAATATTGAACGAAGGTCATCCATAAACAGAGATTGCATGAAACACATAATCAGGGTCGTCTCTTACTGATCTTGAGGGCCTATTATCGGGTGCATTTGGACCTAAAATGTGTGACATTCTATATGGGTATGCATCACCTTTAAAGGATTAGAATTTATTATTTTTTATATAAGGTGGGGGAAAAGTGTCATCCAACCATTTAGTATATGGATTATTTTTTAGCTGTATAGGTGTGCTCCATGCTTACATTTTTTCTATTTGAGTAGCTAGGATTCGATGGCGTTGAGTAGTTCGGGTCACACCACTTTTTGGGTTCATCCCATCTAAAGTGAGTAGGAAAAATTTTACATGTTGGCTATATTTTCATATCGTGGTGATTTTAAATCCATTCTAGGACTGAATGATCTCCATTAAGGGGGAGTGGATGTCATTGTAATGGAGTAATGTTGTGATCATCTTCAACATCCTCATTTATATAGACTAGATTATTGGATCAGTATTTAACCTAACATTAACATTTTTCTCATGTAGTTGGATTACTTATATCCTAAAATACAGGTTTTGGAATATTCATATCTATTTGAAGATGATTCATAGAGGGAATGTTTACCCTGATTAATTCTTCTTTGATTTTGTATTAGATTTTGTATCACATTATAATATTGTTCCAAAGATTATTGTTTTAATGTAATTATAGATCTTCTGGGTGGAGATTGGGATTTCACCACACCTTTCTCATTATATTTTATAGTGTTCCAACACAAATGTGGAAATTAATTATTAATAGGTGTAAGGTTTTAGATCCTTCTGTGACACTACTTAAATGAATCCTCAGTTAGTATATCAACATCACCCTCCTCTCATGGAATGTTTTCATCAGTTTATCCCTCTCCATTTTCATCTTCATCCACATGATCTGTTTTATTGATTTTGGGAAAATTAAATTAAATTTATTGGAAAATGGTAATTATTAATCTAAAAATAATATGGTAATGTTTCACCACTCACTCTTATGAGGTTTTTATTAGGGTTATTTAGAAGAGAATTCTTCATATTCATCCATTTTTTACGAGCCTTAAAACATTTTATTTTTTTCATCGTATGTTCCGCATTTCATGGTATTTGAATAATTACCATGAGATATTTTCTGGTCGTGTTTTCCAAACAGGAACCAAATAGAAAATATTTTTCTTAATGTGTAAGGAATAGATGAGATACCAATCAGTGCTATTTACGACCCAATCCAATGAAGATTTATTCCTTATGGGTTGTGATAATGGGGTAAATTACCCCATACCTATGGTTTGGTAATGATTCATGGTCGCTATTGGAACCTTTTGATCCTATTGTTGAGAATATGATGATTCTAGTTGAGGATATGATTACTTATGAGTTGAGAATTCAGATATAAATTACCAAATACCTATTATATATGGTTTATATAGAACCACCATTGATTTATCTTAGATCGTATTTGGTTTTTATAAACATAGTGATGACAATTGAGATAAAAAATCCCCCATCCATATGGAAAGGTTTTGGTCTATAACTACCACGGATATGGTCTGAACCCCATCTGAGGTTGATAATAAGAGGTGGGAAGGGGTTAAATTCAACCCACCCCAATGGGATAGTTCATTCCTGGATGGATGTTATGGTAGAAGCTATTACTATCTATTTGATTTTGAATAATTATTCTCATGTTTGATCTGGGTATAATGGTTTCCCATAATGGGAGTCATTTTCTATGGGATGTTTTTATTCTTTTACAAAAATCATATTCAATGTCTAAAATGCATTCCCAATTTTTTGGTGGCCATTATATATGCCTATTGGTATCCCTATCCCTCCATCGAATATGCCCTTATTTATTTCATGTGGGGGTATTTCTTTTTATTGAAAAAATGAAACATGATTCACCGAGTCCCTTGATTTCCCTTATGGATATAACATAAAAGGAAAATTTAAATGGGGGTGTAGAGACCCGAAGCCTGACGTACACGGACATTAAATTACTTTTTCGGAATACTTAGTACATAACAAAAACACACACACAAGGACTGTAATAGTTTAGTGTCTTTGGAAACACGGAATATAATCTTCTAATCGTGGTGAAAGATCTTCAACATCTCCCATAAAGATCTTCTTTTTTTAAACCTAAATACATTCTTTATATCCTGGGGAAAAGAAAACATAAAAGGGCGAGCTTAAATGCTCAGTAAGGGTAAACAAAAGAAATATCAATCACTTTATATTCATAAGAACATATCTTTTGGAAATCTTAACCTGCAAAAGGGATCATAATTTCACAACATGGGATAAATCATAGTAGTGAAATGTAATCCCAGTAATCATAACATAAAACATGAAACTTTGTGGCATACACACATAATCATAGAGAATCATTTCATATTAGTCAAGACTCATTGCCAAGACTATCTTAGTGGACAAAGTCCCTTCCTGAACCGAGTTCACTCCTCGTTTCAGTCCTGTTTCACTGAACCGGTATAGTCTACCGTTGCAGCCATGTCTATTTCATGAGATATAAAATCTTTACCAAATGAATTGGAGGGAGATATAGGTCCCACCCATCTCATAATTATACCATTCTTATGTGTTCCACAAAATCATAAACCATACATCATAGCATAACCCATGTAATAAAAATGGGATTCTTAAACATCGTGACATCATAAAACAATTCATATAAGATAAAGGAATTCATAAAAATAATTCCATCACAACATAATCAAGTCAATGTAATAATAGGGATAAAAACAGAACCCTTTTATTATCTTAGATGGAAGATAATTTTGATAAAACACTTGAACTCCATTCTTGATGAAAATTACCTTTCTACTTCAAAAACACTTTTCCTTTCTTAACATGTCATACAATTCTAGACTAAAAGAAGTTGATTAAAAATAACCTTGAAAACATGTAAAGGAATCTTCTTGGAAATAATGTTTTAAAAATCCATTCATTCCGTATAAGTTAAAAATACAATCTTCTAGTACTTTTGTCGGAAAAGTCAAAAAGTACTTCGTACGAAAAACGACAAAAGATTCCTTTAATATCCATTACTAAAAACTCACTGAAGGGTAAAATTGGATTTAAAAAATTTTAGATGTATGGAAATAATAATACATATTGAGGAAACATGGATGTGGTTGATAAAATGCACCCCAGTAAATACTAATGTATAAACAATCTCGGATAAAGATAAGATTGTGATATTTCCCTTCCCTTAGGTCCGATATGCTTCGTAAGTGTCCGAACCTCCTGTATAATGATTTAAATAATGTCATTGACTTATTTCAGAATCATAATCATTATTATGATATCATATATGGTTCACTTATGACTTTATATTACCCGTTGTTTTTGTAAATTCCATGTTAAAGAGTGTTTTGGGTAAAATCGTTTCATTTTTCATCCGTGTTTTGACTTGTAATTATTCATATGATTAATTAGATCATGATTACTTAATTCCAGAATATAAAACATGATTTATCTATAATATATATTCAGAATATACATATATATAATAGATCAGTAAATGGAAAGAAATACACCGTTCATGGAGACGATAGGGCGTACGTATGCATGAACGCTGTTTTCGTTTCCTTATTGAGTTGAATGGAATTAAGTAGATGACATACATATATATACACACATAAATAAATTATCATTATTATGTCATATATTTCATGATTACATATTATATATACTTTATAATCATTCATTAATGGTTAACGTGGAGAATGAATCTCATCGCATCATGGAGACGGTAGTCCGTACGTACGCACGAGTGATGATATTGTTCTCATGATTGTGAAATTTTATTGGAGTGTATGTATACTATTTCAGAATCAATATCACTTTACAATAATCATATATAGTTATTATGCACACCATTATACCCATCCAAGTAAGGTGGTGGTGGAAAATAGATTACACCACGGCGTGGAGACGGTATTCCGTACGTACGCACGCGCACTGATTTTGTTTTCCATAGGATGGATAGATGGTGAAATAGGGTTGTTTCACACTTATAATAACATATTAGTATATGAGTGATACTGATGTTATTACTTCATAATGAAACAACTAAATAAGAAGAAGTGGAAGAAGAAATAAAGATGAAAGAATCGGTAACAGACATTACCTCTTCTTTGAAGTGGTTCTTTGATACCTCCTTTTAGGGTAGTAAAATAGGACTTTGAAGAAGACCAGAACCTCTAGGATGTTTCTAGGTAAGTGGAGAGGATAAATTGTCAGGTTTTGGCCAAGCTTGAAGGCTCAAAGTAGTGTGAGAAAGAGGGGGATGAGGTGCCCTTTTATAAGAGAAGAGAGGGGCACCTTTGGAATAACTAAACATATTATTTTATTATAAAGTAAAATTCGGTTTTTAATAGCTCAAAATTGATATATCTCGAAGATAATGTGGTTAGGGGTCGAAATACTCTCATCCAATAGAATTTAGACAAGTTTAGGTATCAATTTTAACCTTATAACCTTATCTAAGTCATTTTTCCGAACCATAGATTTTTAGGAACAAAATGACAATTAATAATATAATATTTGTTTTAAAAACTATTTTATGTCAATTTTGACACTATTTAGTAATTCATTTTTTTGAAAATCATAACAGAATTATTATCTCGAACCAAGTTAATTAAATCAATACTAACATGCAATATTAACCTAGAAAATTAGTTTAATTCATAAAAAGTCTCATATTACATTTATTTGGGTATTTATAACATCAATTATGTCAATGTTTCATTAATAAGATAATTATTGCATCATCGTTGTGTCATAAATAAATTAAATTATTTAATGTCTAAAAATTACAAATAAAATACCATTATTTAGGAAATCGTTTTAGATTTCTAATTAATATTTATAGTCGAATTTATCTAATGTATAAACCCATATTAAAAATAATTTACTTATTAAACTTTGATTTTAAATATTTTAACCATTCTTTAAATAAATTAATAATAAATGTCCTAATCTAATCCAAGTGGGGATAAATGGTAATATTTTATTCCTAAGGTTGTTTTTTGTCGAATTAAAATTGTCCAATAGAATTAGGACATGTGTCAGGGTAATTGTAATATCATTTTTACCCTTAATTACCCTATTTACTTTTAACCGTGGTTAAAAAAAAGTAAAAAAGTTGCTATTCACCAAAAATAATTTTCATCTCATTGAACCACATTTTACTTACTGACATCAACCATGTCTCTCGTATTTTTTAAATTCCACTCACAGAAGCGGTAAAATTATGTTTTATGAAAAATTCATTTTTTTTAACTACAACTTGGTGGTTTCACTATTCATCAAAAAATGAAAGTTTCCCGAAAAATACCAAAAATTAGGCCTAAGCTATATTTGGTATTATGAATTCAAAAATAATGTCTATTTTACCAAATTCAAAAAATATCAGTTGCATTAATTAATTTAAAAATTAATTCCCGTCGTCAAAACAAATAGCGTGTTCTTAAGAGATAATAACTCTCAAAAGATTGATAGTTGTTTATGTCTAGTTTAAATGTAAAATTACATCCAATAACCAACATTGTATTAAATTGTAAAAATATATTCTAAATATACTTTAAAACAAATCAAATTAATAATTTATCACTATTAATTATTTCTATTAAAAAGGTTATTTTTAATTAAAATTTAGTAATTTTCACTATTCACCAGAAAATGAAAGTTATCCGAAATGTACCAAAATTTCACCCTAATCTAATTTCGATATTCCAAATCCAGAAATGAAGTCCATTTTGAAAACTAAAATTTACAAAATTTCAAAAAGTGGTTATTACTATTCATAACGGCTAGTTTTAATAATATTTTAATAGTATATCGTTGTTTAGTGAAACTCGGTATTGCATACTACACACGCAATCGAGGAAGGCCGTGATTGCGTGTAATGCAAGGCATGTCAATGATGCATGTTGTGCAAGCTCCTTTTGGTGTAGCGTACAACACAAGTCATTAATTAAATTAAAAAAAATATTTTTCATAAAATCTCGGGGTGTTACATTCTACCCCCCTTAAAATGAATTTCGCCCTCCAAATTCGTTGGGGTTATAAATGGTTTACTATTCGAAAGTTTCTTTAATAGAAACCCACATCGTAAAAAGGAATACCAAAACCAATCTTTTAAAAAATACTATGAAACGTAACGGTTACCCAAATAAACTAATCACTGGGTTTCCACATAGGTGAAAATATAGATATGGAAGAGAAATCTAACAATCATGTTCTGATGGAGAGTGGTAGAGAACATGGCTATAAAAAAGCCAGCAATCACAAAGCCATAAATTTGTGACGATCTAAGGTACCGTCTAATTCATCAGATATAATAGAACTAGGATAACATTTTTGGTTTTCAAGATCATTTCCCTAAAGTTGATTAAATTGGAATTAGAAGAAATACTTTCGTGATTTTGGTATAGTCTAACCGTTTGTCGTTCTTTGGACAATTTCCACTTCATCTCTTAAAGAAATGAAGTTTAATTTGTCATTCGTGATGTGTTAGCAGATCCTGTGATAGAATGATGGGTCATTCCTTCTGTCTCAAACAAAAGGTTAGAAAAGTTATCAACAAATACATAAGTCCATCTATAGTGAGATTAATCATATATAGTTCCTAAAATGGACTTATACTTCATATATCATACTTCTTAATATAATAAAACTTGTTTCTACTAAACAGGGACTTCCTGTAGGCCATTGGTTGGCGATAATGCCCAGTCGCACTTCGGTTGTGGGTTCGATTTCCACAGCCTTGTCCGACGCGATGGTATGTCGCCCGTCCTGCAGGTTTTCCTTTTTCTAAAACTACATTACTATAACATCACATAAATAATATCAAAAAAGTTCTATCCTTAAACAATACTAACTTATGGTTAACATAATCCATTCCAATCTTTAGGCTTATCTAAAATACATCGGTCCAAGCTCATAGTATAAAGAAAATGATTACTTGAAATGTCATCAACCAAGCATGTGAGTACCATCATTTATCCCCCATATAGCTTGTTGGTCACATTCCAATCATGTGAATACCTTAATGATGTATTCTCTTGAAAAAATTAATACCCATTAAACCTTAGTGAAAACATGAATGCTGTCAAAAGTTCACTCTTTCCACATAAAAAAATCCAAAAATTCTATATACTCAAACCATGATATAACCTTCTCCTTATATCAGACATGAGCTCATGAATACTATCAAACATTTAATTTTCTCCTTATCCCTTCATTATGCGCATATCATCTACATTCCAAAAATATCTGAATAACCTTTCATTGATACTGGTAACATTAATCATACACTTTCAAAACTCAAGGAAAGACAACAGTGTAATAATCCTTAGACGTCTCTTTATTCCATAGTACCATGAGATTAATTATACAACATTACACATGGTAAACATGTAATCATTCCACTATATTCTTAAACCATTGACCAAGCTTCAACAATTCTTTCATCTCACATATCATTTGTAGTCTCTTCATCATCATCCAGATAAATACTACCCATACGACTATACTGATTCTGTTCATGAGACATTCCCTTTCGGCATTGGTTTGCCTAATGCTCGTACATTCAACATTTAAAACATTTAACCATTGTTGATGTCGTAGCAATACCATTATACTAATCCCTGGTGTTAACTGAACCTTTTACTTTGCACTTACTAGCTTTGTGTCCTTCTTTTCCACACCCAAAGAATCTTCTAGTTCCTTTGAAACATTCTCCTTGATGCATCTTCCCACATGATTTACATAGGTGAAATTCAACTTTCTTTCCTCTATGATCATCATGATACTCCATCTTTCTCTTATTAGCCGAGTCAGGAAACTTACCAAATTTTACTTTATTGATCATATTATGGGATTTCTGATTCGGCATAATAATGATGTTTGGACTTCCAAATCCCATTTCATTTGGTTTCTCATGAATAATATCATTCCATTGTCCATCATATCCTCCATTATCGTGAATCATCTTGTTTCCAGCCATTTTCTAAAACATAAAAAGAATAGTGTGAGAGGAAAAAATCATAATAAAGGGGGAGTAACTTCAATATCTATCATATTTGGTTTAATCTAATATCATCACCATAGTTCTAGGACTATATCTCATACATATACTTATCCTTAGGGACATCCCTAGACATACCGTAGAAATATCTCTAGGGATCTCACTAACGTTTTCGCATCCTAGTTTCCAAAGGTTGACTAAACATTTCCTCTGATACCAACTGTAGAGACCCGAAGCCTGACGTACATGGAAATTACATTAATTTTTCGGAATACATAGTATATAAAAAAACTCACACATGGACCATAATAGTTTAGTGTCTTTGGAAACTCGAAATATAATCTTCTAATCGTGGTTAAAGATCATCAACATCTCCCATAAAGATCTTATTTTTTTAAACCGAAATAATTTCCATATATCCTTGGGAAAAGAAAACATAAAAGGGTGAGCTCAAATTCTCAGTAAGGGTAAACAAAAGAAATATCAATCACATCATATTCATAAGAACATATCCTTTTGATAAATAAAAAAGTCATAGAATCATCTATAAATACAAATTTATATCCAAATCACATTGTCAGATGCATAGCCTCGATTTTTGCGAAGAGATATTGGAGAGGTGTTTGCGAATGTAATCAGATCGTAGGGAAAAAATGTTCATACAAGGATTACCGACATTATTAGAGTTCATGGATATCAATAATGACTACAATAAATGATCATTATTTATCATCGAAGAATTTTATCTCAGGTGATTACCTCTGTTTAATATGTATTTATCAACATTTAATATCTAATGACTAATGAAAATCAACAAACTAATAGATTGATTTATATATCCATAATATTTGGGGTATAAGAATATTATTTTGAGAAGTTTACAACATATCTTGTTGATTAATGTTTATTTAATAATAGATATTTATAATGGAACAAAATTGTGTGAAAATGCAACATTGTCTATGTTCCATTCCCCATGTTTGTGTTTTAGGTATTTTTACCCCATTCTATGTTCATTCATCACCTGTATTAATTTTGGAAAATTGATTAAAAAATACAATATAATAAATCATTTCATACCCATATCATAATGATATATATTTTTAATACATATCTAGGATCAAAAATTAGAAGGGATTGATATGTGATGGAAGTGATGATGAATTGGACTAGTTGAGGGGTCCCTAATTCCTCGGTTTGGTCCATGATGAAAGAGCGATAGGAAAGGGAATTTCCAGATGAAATTAGAAAGATTGATTCTAGTGATTAGTAGTGGAATTTCTCTATATGACATGATAAATGTTTACCAGAATGATTAATATTGGTATTTAGGGCCCAAGATGTGGGAATTGACACATGATGGATATCCAATGTTTCAGAAAATAACCACATTACATGGAATGTAATCTAGAGATACTTGTGGTTTAGGGACAAGGATGTTGTGTTGGGGTTTTATTTGAAGAGGAAAAATATAACCAAACATGTGGAACATATCAAATTTTTTATGAATCGACCTCGAGACTCATCATGTACCCTTGGATAGATGGGAACAACTAGAGTATAAGGGAAAATCCATCTACTCAGAGATGACCTGAGAACACAAACTAAGCCATGTACATAGATAGAGAAAAGTACACAGACACGACCATGTGTACATGGGAATGATATTGAGTAGAAAAGTACAATATAGTGGAAATGATAATAACCATCTTTGATAATACATTTCATGCACAAATATTACTTTCCATATTCTTTTCTATGCATCGTTTGAGGCCCTTTTTCTCTTTGTAATAGTCTAATTTCATCAAGGGTTTATTTTCTCATTATATCTATATGAGGCTATTGTAAAAAGTACATCATGATTATATAATTTTGAAAAAATTTAAGGGATTAGATTGGGATAGTGTTTTTGGAATCCACATTGATTCCCAAGATGAGATACTATATTTTCTTATAACCCTGGTAGCATTATCAAGATTAGTTTATCTAACAATACATTGGATTTATCCCCTACATAGTGGGATATTCCAAAGTGTGTTTTTGGTATACTATATGGACCTGAGTGTGATCCCCTTTTATTTATTGATATCTTTATACTTCCTAAAAGTAATTAATTATTGGGAGACCCAAAGAGTATAAAATTTTATATATATTCCATCAGTACTATGAGACTAACAAATTGTGATCTTCAATGAAATGGTGGTTATATAATCTTGATCAAAATCATAGGTTGCGATTTTGTTGTGAGCATACATTAAGACAAAGATTATTCCATGATAATATCTAGATGATTTATCTTGTGTATACTTTTTTGGTTGGCATGTCATGTGATGAGATAACGACACTTAATTCTTTATTCATAGGGATTTAGGGGAATCCTAATCGGTATTGTTATACTGAACCATACATAGAATCTACCCACATGTTGCATTTCTAATGTAGACAACTGGATATTTTATGGGTTTATCAGTGGACCCTGAGTAGATAGATCTTAGATTTGGGCTATATAGACTTTGATTCATACCATGAGTTTTATTTTAACATTTTACCCTATTTCATGCATGTTGGACTTATTTATAGTTTTTGGAAGGCTTGTATTTAGAGATTTATGCTATCTAATATTATTTTTATACATTATTTAGGTTTTTAGCCGTGTGAAATCAATTTTTATCAGTTTTATTTTACATTTATGTATTTTTAAATGCATGGATATGTTTGTGTGAGTACAGGTAACCTAGTATAAGGCCTCCTATTTGTGTTTTATGACTAATTCGTGATGGTCTCTAGCCTATGGCCCATTGAAGGTGGTCTTGGGATAGTCAAAATTGGAATATCACCCAAAAAGTGGTATTTATTGGTCTGGTTCATGACATAGTAACTATATTGAACTATATTGAGTAAATGATTCATTATTACAAGAATTATAAAAATGATTTAAATAGGGTTTAAAAAAGATATAAGGGTAAAAAATAATCTAAACTTGTCCAAATTATATTTGTATTATAAGATATTGAATAATAATCATATTATATTTGAAAATTATTATTTTGGAGCCCTATTTCCATGTGAAATAAATTACATTATTTTAATATTTATATAAATTCCATGAGATCCACTCCCCTCACAAAAAATAGATCTTTCAATCATATTTTATTCATACATAAAAATCATATTCCATCCACCCAGAACTAAAACATTCCATTCCTGTAATTAATCCACACATTCTTTATAACTTTATTTATTCATAATATCAATCATAGAGGGCGTAATGTGTAATGAAATTGGTTTTTTAGAAGTGTTACAGTTATTAACCAATTATATTAGTTATATATCTTCTTATAACAATGTAAAAATATTCATAAAACATTATGAGAAAATAAAAAATTATATTTAAAATACTAGGATGTTATTATATTTATGTATAGTATGATATAAATATCTTATTTCATCATATTTTTAATGAAACTATTCTTCTTGTGTATGGAGGACTACCACCTCACAAACCGTTGTAATTAGTTTTCCGTTACCAAATCTCATAGATGATCACAATTATTGAAGTTATATTTATATATAATAGACATGATATATCATTGCTTTATAAAATAAAAAATATCATCTATTTTCTATCATCTCAATTAATTGAAAAATGACTACGTCATTCCTGTGTTCGTGTGGACTAACACCTCCACAATGCGATGTAAGTCGTTTTCATCATCATTTCACATTGATGAATTATATAAGTTTATATAAAGAAAAAATTGGAATTTAAAATATTATTCCTACTATTTAAATATAAAATAATACATAACTTCTTCTTTAATAACCATTGAAAAATGGGAATTTATTCATTCGTTCATGCGACCTAACATATTCTTGATTATAACATTGTTCATTTTTAAAAAACATATTTAATAGTTGGTTTTAAAAGTATAATTGGATTATAAAAATGATCATTATTTCAATAATATTATTATATATATGATTCAATAATGACCCATTTTTACTATGTTCAAAATAAGAAATTGGTTTTGAAAATTATGACATGAACATACTAAAAAATAAGAGATGTAGACTTAACTGATCAATTAATAAAATGAATCATTAAGATAAATGATTTTTTTCATATTTAATATTAAAAATAAATTTTTTATTATGTAATCTAATAATTTATATGATTTTATTATACATTAGTTAATTTACATACAAGGAAATTCTTTACTCGAGGTATGGGAATCGATCTGAAATTCATTACATTAAAGAACATTTTAATAATATATTCTAATTAAATTCAGCTGGTGAATTGAAGGAACTATTAAATATTATATGTTGAATATTTTATACTTCATTTAATTTTATATTATGATTAATGATACATAATCTATCGAGATTTTATTTTATTATTACCACGTGGTAAAAGTTTTCTGGATTCATTTTATACTCACTAGGTCATACTTCTTCTCCTTTATATTTATCATAGCTTGATTATATGTGAAATTAATAATTATATTAATATTAAATAATTTGAATTATTTTTTTATTTACATGTTTTAAATATAATATATCCATTTATTAATTATCAATTCAATTATATATACTTTTAAATGGTTTTCTTTTTCACAATCTCATTTGGTTTTGAAAATTTTTACCTTGTAAACCAGGACTTCCTTTTTTTGGTTTACTTACCACATCATGAATGAGTATTTAAATACAAAAAATTTAATTAACTATATTTATATTTCCTTATAATATTATTACCTTCAATTAATTTGGATTGGAATGTTACCAAATCAGTGAAGGATTTATGTTATAATCATTTTTCTTTTACAGATGGATTATGTTCAAGTATCATTTAAGGATAAAATTATACTTTTTTCCTAACCAAGTATCACTTTTTTTATTTTTTTAATGGATATGGTTTACATTCTTAGTTTAAATATCATCCCATATTGATTAAATAATCATGAAGGATTTTTTTCATAGGTTATATCAATATTGTATCTTCTTTTAGATCAAGAGTCCATCCCACTCAAATCAATATTTTTTAAAATGGTTTAAAAAAACTATTTTTAAGAAATTTAATATTTCATAAATCAATTTTATATAATCTTTTACCCGCTTATAAAAGGTATTAAAAATGTTTATTAAAATTTTCTACATGGGTCACTTTTGACTCCATAACAAAGTTGTTTTAAAAGATTTTTTATTTCTAGAAATTATATCACGAATGATGTTTCACATCACCATTACCATTATTTTAATTGAAGCATAATTTATAATATTCCATTTTTATTTTAAAATATTTTTTTAAATTTTTAGTTTTTTCATTGTTATTTTAAAAAGTAATTTTTTTATTTTCATCACGATTTTTTAATGATACTTTAATGGTATTTCAATTAATCGAAATAAAAAGCCATGATATTAATTAAAATCCATTTGGGACATGTGGTAATGATAAAATAAATATTATTTATCTATATGGATAATAGTATTTACATGAAACCTATTTCTTTTCAATGGGTGGATCAATTACTTATAGAACAATGATTATTGCTATACTGAAATGTAGAAAATTCTAAAATTTTTAATTAAGAATGGTATATGTAAAATATTTATGATGAAGGTTTATAATGATGAATCATATATAAATGGTTGAGCCACATTTTATCTCATTATTCATTGGTGATCAGAATAAGGAATATATGAAGTGGTGTGCCCCATTATATGACATGATGAACGAGTGTGACCCATGTAGCTTATATGATGGTTTAAGACCCATTATATCTCATAATAAATGGGTGATCCTGATATAGATTATAGAAAGGGTGATCCAAATTATAGGTCTACAAATGCATTTGACAATGATCATTGTATTTAGAGGAACGATGGAGGGTGTTAACTGGGGTTGTTTCTCATATGGATTCATCTAGTTTCTTGTTATTTTTGAAATGGTCTAGGAGGATAATGATTCAGTATAACACCATGATTTCAATATGGATGATATGGGATTATAATGATCCCTTTGATAAATATTTACATCACATGGATAATGATTATTTATTCCTATAATTATTTTCATTTCTTAAAGCATTGTTCAATGTTTCATTATTGATGACATAGTTATTGGTGAGAATGTATTCCCTTATGATCATGAAATTCGATTATGTAATCATACTTTTATAATCATATTGTTATCATTGATTAAACTAAATTAGTAAAGATTATGTTTACCCTTATTGAGAATTTATTCTCATCACTCCTATGTTTCCATTTTCATAGGCTTTGATGAAAGTTATTTAGTATTTTTATTTCTAATAAGGAAACTATAAGTAAACATATTAGTGGGATATGATTTTTATCATTATGAATTAGTTATTCATGTATCCTTGTTGACATATAATGACTCAATCATAAAAATTACATATTATAGTGTTCTTAAAATTAAATTCACATTCCATCATTCCAATATACCTTTTAGGTATTGATAATTAGGGATTTAGTTCTGATCTTTTATATAACAAACCCATATATTATAAAGTGTACACTTTTATTCAGTAACCATTTTATTCATAAATAAAAAATTTAAAAAGACATGTATTCATTTCATGATACATCTTCATAATTTCCATCATTACCTAATCGATCTCCGTAATCATTCATAATACCCTATAAAATAATCTTTTAGGAATTGGATTAGAAAAAATCCTTATTATGGGATATAAAAAATAATTAAATATGTTAATCTAATGAAAAAGCTGATAATTCATGAAATATTCACCTTAATCTCAATATTATTTTAATGAATGAAATAAAACATTCCAAATTAAATAATCATAGTTTTGGATCAATAATATACATAAAAACCACATAAATGAAGTACAAACCCTTTTGGAAACATATATAATGTAACATCCCGACCGGGATCACCACAATGATGGTCATTAGATCGGTCACCACATGGCACCAAGCACACCTCCTCATACAGGAGAGGCTAATGACTAGAAGTGAGGGTCTTTAGAATTGATATTGGAGAGACTATACCCACTTATAATAGTTGCACAGTGGTCTAATTGTGTAACTAATAATCAATAACCGAAGTAGTAAATATAAATGATAATGCAACAGAAGTGAGATTTGATATACATAAAAAAAGTGGTCAATACCAGTTTATATATTATAAGAATGAATTACATGGTATTGATACATATGATGAAAAAGTGATCATATAGAATAAATTACAATGAAGAAAAATATAAGACTCAACTAAGGAAAAGATGTAAATAGCCTAATGGAGATCTCCATAAGAATTTGGTGCTCCAGCTTAGTCCTTAGCTTCTTACACCCATGTACAAGAAAACAACAACAAGAAAGGTCCAAGGTCATGAGAAAAATAAACTATACTTGGTTACCCCAGTGTAATGGAAGCATGATTAGGGTGTGACATATAAATATCAGTAGGCCAAAACCACCGTTTTCTAGCCCAATCTGGATAATGTAATATTAATTAAATAGTGCATATGAATTCATAAAAAACATAGTTTTAAAAGATAACTAAATACCTGAGTACTTTATTCAACCTTCAACTGGGGTCTGAACATGTTACTAGTTCATTAATTAAGTATTTACAAATTTATATTTAAAAATCAAGTGAGGTGTATCCAAAACAAACATCACCCCATGATATTAAAAATAATGATTGTTCCAAGATGTAACATGGAATCTTGTAATGTTATTTATTAATGATCTTCTATGTTAATAAATAAGGAAATTTTGACCTAAAGAATCACCAACATAGTAATAATTGTATCCCTGAATGGGGATAAGAGTGCAATCCAAAGATCATAGTCCAATTCATTCCATATTAAGAAACCAACTGAGTCCAAGGAGTTCATCCATGGTAAAACAGGGCTGAAAAAAGACTGAGCCCGATGAGATTTAACCGTGACACATTCTTGTCAATGTTGTATCCACGGACTGTATCCAATCCACCCACTACCAATTCCAATGATTTCATTGATGGTTAAACTGGCTATGAAAAAGACAAGGCCTAAAAGAATTTAACCATGGAACCTACTTGTCATTGCTTGATCCAAGGAGCATAGTCCAAGGCATCAGGTAGTAATACATGTGGGATCCTACAATGTAATTATGGGTATCCAAAGTTATAAAAGGATCGAGTTATAGGTGCATATCAACCTAAGGAAGTAATACAGCTGAATTTGGGATGGGGTTCTAAAGTTCTCAAGTCATTCCCTCAGGAATCCAAGAGGAGATCGAGTCAGACCACTCCTATTTGACAATGAGATCATATAATAATTAAATTGCTTCAATCCTTTAATTTCATTTGTGTTAATATATAACTTAGTATGAAACCATCTAACCATGTCCTAATTAATCAATAAGTCCATTTGGTTTAAGTATTTTTTGTCATTAGTGTAAGTAGGCCGTGTAGATTGCAACCTCTATTTAATCCATTTAAGAAATATTCAATAATTAAGGTCCTTTACACTACCTTCTACTAACATGGTAAGGGTTCATATAGTAATTAAACCCAATATTTAGTTAAATATAATATCGATAATTCATATACTTAATATACATTCCAAAATTTCAATTCACATTTAATTATCAATTGAAGCATATACCTTATGTAGGTCAAGTGGTGAGCATACATGATACTTTTAATTATCAAATTCATATTATAGTTCAATTCATTTACGGATAAAATCCTCCAAGTAGAATGGTCAAGCCAAGGAACACCTGAATGGTTTCTCAAATAGGTCAAAATACTAAAATGGAATTTATGAAAAAATATCCTACATGGTCAATACCAAAATAAACTGGTCTAGGAAGTTAGACGGTTCCTTGGTTCTCTAATAATTTAATAAGGGAATGTCAGTTTCTCAAATTCCATTAGGGGCCATGTCCTAATCATGCCAAATCTAAAATGTAAGATAAAGGCATACGAAATTTCAATAAAACATGTCAATAAAGAATAACAGTCCAAAAAATATTTTTTATCTTGAAGATAGTGCATCTCTATTGGAGGGATTTTATTACAAAAACATGAATTTTTATATCACACAAATCATTTATTTCATTTAGAATTTAAAACATGAGACATGATAAATTCCCATTTACGAGCCATTAATTCTAAACTCATAAATTCATGAATTAAATTCTTACAAAAGTGGCATATGAAATTTATTAATTCATTTATAAAATTGCGGGCTTGGAAAGGGACCCTACCATATGGTGTAAATCATTTAATACCCAACAGTAGATAGAAAAGATGGCGACCACTCCTTAGCTGCCCACACTCACGCACACACACACACATAGATATATATATATATCCATAATCCGATACACGTATTACCGATTTAATTAGGGGATATATACATGGAGGAAATATATATATATATATATACCATAAGTATGTATGTGCACTAGCTCAAATGTTGATCAAAACTCACTGAAACATATACAATAATAAGAAAAACACATCAGAAAACTCAATAAACCTCTAATGACATACTAGGGACCTATACACTATATTATACCCAAAATATAAATGAATGAAAGTATGAAAGGATTGAATCCCTTACCTTGAAACAAATCTAGTAGACCAAAACCAACAGAAATACCTTGCCATTGGCGTTTATCGCTAGAACTCTCGCAAATATGACTCGAAAGGCCTTTCTCACTAATGAAAAACAATGGAATGTTTATAAGTCTATTAACTTCCAACCTGGGGTTTCAATAAAACCTTATAGTGCAAAAGATAGGTCAAATCGAAGATAGAAACAGTGTGAAGAGGGTAGGGGGGAGACTCACCGTCACAGTCGAAGTACATTTTCAGAAAAAAAAAACGAGCAGTTCAATGATCGGGGGAGAGGCTGAGGGGAGGGGAAAATTTTATTCAATGGAGATCACACCACGGTGTATTAGGATTTAAGGAGGTAGGGGTGCGGGAGATTACATAGGTTTTAATTTTAATTTTATTTAAATTTATTTTTATTTAATTATTTAAACACACCTACCAACAAATTTTTACCATCACAGTTTTACCTATAGTGCACAAACCGTTTATTGTCTACTAACTACAATCACACACCGCAGAGGCTAGGAGAAATCTTTAGTAAACCATGCATAAACCATGTGCAATTCCACTTCCCCTTAAACAGGGTTACATGGTTACCTACAGTGGGCCGCATGGTTTTAGACAAACCTTTCACCTTTTGTATCATTTCGAACCATGGTTCTTTTCTAGGAATGGTGCTCCCAAAACCCATTAGACCACATGGAAATCACAAATGGATTTCAAAAAATTATAAAAACATTAGTTTATTATGTCACCACTCTCATAATAACATTCCAAAGCTCAGCTTTAAAAACAACCACTCAAAAAATTAAATTGTTAAAAAACCATTGTATTTTAGTTATGATGAAAAACAGGGGATTATAAAATATTCACACCTTAAATATATCATCCCCAAGAAGCCTTAAAAAATGATGAAAAAATCACCCATCCTATATGGGTTGTAATGTTTCATTCAAATTGAATTATTTAATATCCAAAGACCAACTCATCTTTATGAACATATTACAAATTCTGCATTTAAGCCATTATGACCTGAGCTAACACTAAGTTCCCAAAGAAAACAATGAAACAAAGATTACATGAGTTTGTTAAAAAAAATACATGATCATGTCATTGTCTCCAAAAAAGCATTAATCGATGGTTCTCTGCACCATAGGTCTTAACTTATGAAAGGGGCCAATTCCACGAAAAGATACCTCCACCATTGGAATTTCCTTGCGAAGAATGTATTTGAGTGTTTAATGACGCCCTTGGAATGATTTAAGTAAAAAAGAAAAGGTCAGTACTTGATCAACCTAATAGAAACTTTTCAAAAAATCTTCTTCTAAGACACTACCATCCATTTTCAAATGACACACATATTAACCCAAAGTTGTTCATTGAACATTTCATTACAACTGTTGACATTAAACTAAAAGAAGATAGAATGAGTCAATAATGTTGGATGAATTATCTAATAAATATCTAGCTTAGATGGTGGATGAAATTTAAATTAAATAACTAGAGTCCAAGAGTAATACAGAGGTGATCCAACCTGGGAACCCAAGAATTTCTCAGGATATATCAGGCCTTGATAAAAACCATTCTTCATCTTCTATCACTATTAAGGATCACCCAATATGCTTAGAAACAGAATGATTTTGTGCAGAATAAGATCGGCACTCTATTAGTTCATATAGGATTATGTCATGATAGAGGACATTATCATCTCTTAAGAATTGTACACTATGAGGATTGAGATGTTTTGCAATCAAACACCACCAACTACAAGAATAAAAAACTGTCAAACATCAACTTGTCGACATTAAGGAAGAAGCTCAGATTCACCTACCGACGCACCAACATTTGGATGAATACATTACTTTACTACCACAGAAATTCTATAATTTCTATATATTGAACTAACAATGTTTTCCAAGACCAATGATGGAATATTTACTTTTTATACAAAAAAACCTCATTATTATCATGATTGCAATAAAGCACGGATAAATAATTAAAACTTGTAAGTCTCAAGGAATTCATGTGAGACTGGCCATTAACAAATGGAATTATTTAGGTTGTACACCTTCTACATAGAAGGACACATTTTCCAAATTGAACACCACACTCCCCACTTTAGGGGTATCCTAGTCTCAAAAAGAAGGAAACATAGCCACTCATATGGGCACCTGATGAAACCAACATAAATGAACATGTGAAGCTCTTCTAAGGAACAATCATAGATTCAAAACATGCAAGATTGTAAAGTAGTGAGAATGGTGTGTCAACACACCCGTTTCATCTGAAATACATCCCAAGAATTGGGATGAAATGGATTCTTTAATGCTAATGTCACTCTACATGGAGATGACCCGATACTGTAGTCAACAACACAACATATTTAATACAGATTTTTATTACATAATATGACTATTATCCTTGATGAAGCCATAACTGGTCATCCATCTCTATGAAGAATAAAGGGTCAAACCACTTACTAACCAACTGACCATGCCCGAGGCATGTCTAAACTACTAAAATTGATCATTTTCTTGATGGTTGGGCCTATAGAAAGGTCAGAAAAAACATGAAAACCTATCCAAACCAGGGATTTATTTGAAGATAAAAGTCATACTAGGCAGAAAATCCCAAAAATAGAACCCAATGTAAGGAAGGTCACAACATTAGAAAGGTATTTAAATTTTTACGGGGCTACCTGCCATGGGATAGCCCCTTACGAAGCATAAATGTGAACCCTCAAACTTTGTCACACTATCAAAAGTCACTAGGCTTAAAATATGATAATGAATCCATTTATAAATAATTTAATTCCTATGGAAAATTCTCCCACATCCATAAAAAGTCAATTTAAAGAATCATCAACTACCCTTACCCAAGTGTTTTAAATAGGGGACACCACTACAGTTTCGATTTCAAAGCCCGTAGTATTTAATAACAGTAAATCTTTATTCATAAAAAGATTTACTCAAAAAATAATATACAATTTTTTGAAATAAATGACAAGGTATTTGATTTAAAACAACACCCTATGGAGAAAACAAGAGAGTTTTATAAAACACCCTTTTAACCATTAAAAATTTATTAACATCCATCATAAATATGAAATTTAGCATCTAAATTCCTTTTAATAATTATGGCAACCTACACGTGTACAACTTGGCTAACCAGGCTTCATCTAAATGCAACCCAAAAATAATTTTTCAAAACATTAAAGGTCAAACAACCAAATAGTTCATCTCATAAAAACAATCCCCAACTAACCTACTTAGGTCACATTTCAACTTAAGAGCATGCCATTTTATTTAAGATCAAAATTAAACTTCTTTTACATTTATAAACATTTTACAAAGAATCATTCCATTATATATAATATGGTTTTCCATTTCTGAAGTCATGAAGCACCTATACACTTCATGGAATGAAAATTGGATCCCATTAATATATAACAATGTCATTAAAAAATTTAACATGATAAAACATAAGAGTCCATTTTATATGGTTGTCCACATACCAACCTGCAAAGCGCCCATAAACATTACAGTTTGGAATTTGGATCCACTTAGTTAAAACAGACATATTTTATCATTATATTTCTCACTACCTTTTACAATGGTTCGAATACATTGGTCACCTTTTCTGAGATATAAGGAGCCTATAAACCTTACAATTGAAAATTGGATCCCATTGTAACCACAACCAATAACATTGACCATGCAACTATTTACATATATCGAATCAATCTAGCATGCCACTACATGAAGCTAACATAGAGAAACACATTGAAAACCTAGAAGAATTAAATTTCATCACCCAAGAATGTTAAAAATATCACCTAAACATGATATCCTAATAGTAATGATAATAAAAACATGACATGGAATTTTTTCAAGTAAAAAAATTAAAATTAATAGGAAAACTAAAATGAAACTACATGGAATTGCATAATGCATGGTATGCGAATATCCTATGTGTCTATATGATGAATGAAATGTAGATTTCTTGCCATATTAGGCCAAGGGAATAAAACACCATAAAAATATAAACCAATAGTTATCATAAATTACACTAGTCACTCAAGGGGAAGTAATATCAACTATAACATCATTCAATACGGATAAAAATTACTAGACCTAGCCACATGGTCATTTATTGTATGTGGGGTGATCAGTTCCAAGCATTTCTATTAAACAAGTGCCGAAACATTCTTATTATCATATCTAAAAATCTAAAACAGTATATAAAATAAATGGAACACACTCTGATACCACTTTTTAACATCCCGACCTAGCTCACTACTAAGATGGTGGTCGAACCGATCACTACATGGCCTCAAGCACACTTCCCCATATGCCAAAGGATACTTATTAGTAGTAAGGGTATCATGTGGTGATATTGGGGAGGATATACAATATTATCAGAGTTGTATAGTGGAAAAAAAAAATTAATTTACAATCTATAGTAGGAGATGTAAATAGAAATGATAAAGTGGGGGAAGAATGATTAAATATACTGAACAAAAAGTGTCCAACACCTATTTATACAATAAATGAATGCATGAAATAGTATTTATAAATTAGTTGAAATCGTTATCATACAACATGATTTATAATTAATAACCATACAAGTCTCAAGTAAGAAATAGAACTAAATATCCCAATGGAGATCTCCACAAGCATCCTGAGCTCTAGGTCAGTCCTTTTATCCTAAATCTGAGGTACATGAAAACAACAAAAAGAAATTTCTAAGTTCCTGAGATCAATAATGTCTACTCAGTTACTCATACAATGAAGGCATGAGTGTTGTGTGAGATATAAGTCTTATTAGGCCGACCCCACCATTGTCAATCCTAATCCATACAATGTAATATTAATTAAATAGTATGTACAAATGCATAATAATGTATGTAGTACAATGTAACTAAATACCTGAGTAGCTTCTTCATCCCCCTACTAGTGTCTGATCATGTAACCAATTAATTAATTATGTTATTACCAATTTATAATGATAGATCATGTGAGTCATAACTAACACTGACATCACATTGTGAATGTATTAATAGTGAAGGATCCAAGTTGTAATAAAGAAACATGTATGGTTATTTAATAATTAAGGTACAAGGTAATAACCAATGTAACATAGAACTCAAGGGCTTCCAACTGAGTAATAACTATAGCCTGGTGTGGGGGTAAGAGTGTAATCAAAGGATCATAGCCCAATGCCTTACACATTAAGACTACTACTGAGTCCAAGAAGTTAATCCAAAGTAAAACAGGGCTAGGAAAAGACTTGTACCAATGGGATTTAACCATGGAACAAACTTTTCAATACGAGATCAAAGTAGTGTATCTAAGGCACTCCCACTACGTTATCCAATGAATTAATCCAAGGTAAAATGGGATAATAAAATGAAATGGCTTGTTGGGATTTAACCATGGCACCAACTTGTTATTGCTGGATCCAGGGAGCATTGTCCAATGCATCCTATAGTACAACATGAGGGATCCTATGGTGGCATACCAGGCATCCAAATATAGGAAAGTATTGGGTTCTAGGTGGCTATCAACCAATGAAATATATATCCTTTAATTTTGAATTGGGTCCTCGAGTGCTCAAAGCATTCCATTGAGAATCCAAGGCGTGATCGAGTCGGGACCCTCCAATTATATAATGAAGTCATATAATAATTCAATTGGTTCATGACTTTCCTTTAATTACTAGGAATAGGTCAAGTAGAATAAAACCCTTTAATAAAGTCATAATTAATCAGTAAGTCCGTTTTATTCAAATCATGACTTTCAATAGTGTGAATAGGATAATTTGCTTTCAACCTCTATTAAATCCATTTAAGGAATATTAAATATTTATGGTCTATCCTGCTACCTTATATTAGAAAGGTAAGAGGTTCTATAGAAATGAAACCCATTATTCAATTACATTTCTTTAGGCCAAGTAATATACATAGTATAATTTCTAAAATTCAATTTCACATTTAATTATCAATTAAATCACTTTCTATAGACATGTGAAGTGGTGAGCATTCATGATACTTGTCATTATACAATTGACATTATAATTTAATCCATTTTATGTAGAAAATATTTCCCTTAGAATGTTCAAGTCAAGGCACACCCAAACAGTGGCCCAAACACGTCAAAACACTAAAACAATAATTAGTGTAAAAAATTATACAAGTGTAAATCCAATATCAAAATGGGCTATGAACATAGATGATACCTATGTTCATTAATCATTTAAGAATAGAACACAATTTTGTTTAATTCCATTGGGTTCCATGTACTAAACATTGAACATCCAAAATGTAATTTAAAAGAATAAAAAATTTCAATAAAACATGTAACGAAATCATGAAAGTATAAACACATTTTTTATTAAATATTTCAGAATAACCATAGAGGGGTATTATTAAAAAAAATTATTTTTCTTATCACACAAATCATTTATTTCATTTAGCATTTAAAACATGCAACATGATAGATTAATATTTATGAGGAATTTATTATAAACACTTCACTTCTTTAATTAAAATCTAACAAGAGTCTAGTATGCTATCTATTAATGAATTTATAAAATAGAGGACTATGATAGGTACCCTTCATCAAGGTGAAATTTATTTAATACCCAAAACCTGATAGAAAAGGCGGTGACCACTCATAACTATCCCCCCCGCCATATTTTCATAATTTAACATACGTATTCCTCGCGCCACGAATTAATATGTACATGGAGGAAATATATATATTATATACACACATACCTTAATTATATGAATGTGATCACTCAAATGTTGATAAAAAATCAGTACAATATATCAAAGAATCATAAAAACACAGTGGAAAGATTCAAATAACCTCTAATAAAATACCAAGGACCAATAAACCAAAAAATACCCAAGATAAATATGACACAAAACAAGAATAGCTTGGAAACCTTACCCCTAAATGAAGAAAGTAGACTGAAACCACCGAAACCACCTCACATTTAGTGGAAGTCACGAGAACACCTCTATACCTGACCTGAGAGGCCATCCACACTACAGTAGAAGAAATGAATGTTGTGAAATACACTAAACCTAAAATATGGTTTCAGTCAAACTTTACTGAGAAACATATAGGTCAAATTGATGCTGAAAATAGTTTGAAGAGATAAAGAGAAGACTCACCATGGTGGATCAGAAATAATTTGTGAAGAAAAACAAGTTAATCAATGATCAGAGAAGAGTCCGAGGGGAGGGGTTATCGCTCTTCTATGGGGAGCACCCTCTATTATGTCACAATTTCAGTAGATATGGGTGATGGAGATTATTTAGGTTATAATTTTAATTTCATTGTATTTTAATTTAATTTAATTCATTAAACATACCCTCAAACATGGTTTGATCCACACAGTTTTCCCAACTGTGCACAAAACATGATGTGTATACTACCTCTAATCTCCCCCTGCAAGGGCTAGGCAAACGGTTTAGAAAACTATGTGTAATCCATTGATAAATACATTTCCCCCTTAATTAGGGTCGCACAGTTACCTATAGTGGTCCACACCGTTTTAGACTAACATTTCACCCTTTGATGATTTTCAAGGCTTTGTTTTTTATTTTTATGGTGCTCCCAAAATAGGTCGAACCACCCAAAAAACAAAATGGGTCTTCACCCAAGTCTAAAAACATCATTTTAAGATGTCCCCACTCTCAGAATTTCATCCCAAATCTTAGTTTTAAAAATGACCCACTCAACAAATGAAAATGTTCTAATACCTTTGTATTTTAGTCTAGTAAAAAACACTAAATTCTACAGATAATCACAATTATAACATGTTATAATCCTATTTCAGCAATAAATGGAGCCCTATTAAACCCAATGGATAATCTATCTGGCAACTACATTATTCATGTTTATTAAAACAAGGATCCTTACCAATTGCATTGGAGATCTATTTGGTTGAACCCATAGTATAACCTGTAATGGTCTCACTAGGAACTATCTTGGCACATCCATCATATATTCTATATCGATCTCTCCCAACACTATCTGGGAACATACATAATATTAGATATATAATTCTCACCAAAAACAATCTTGGAACACCCATTATATATGATATATTAGGTACACCCATTTTAATGTATAATAATAATGTATATTATTAGAAATAAAACATTTCATTCTTTTAACTTTTTATCATTAAATAATTGAAAATATATTTTATGCCCATATGAAAAACACGTTCACATATCAAATTTTTTTTTAAAAAGGTTAGTCAACACCAATTTACCCCAAAAATGGGAATGTGGTGTTATTTTAATCGAAAATTAATTATTGTAATGAATGAAAAACCTAAAATAAAAGTTATAGATGTGGTAAAATTAATTTTCTCCATATTTGTTAAAACAAAAAATTGTATTTTTCTTTTGTATAGAAAGTCAAATCATTACAAAAAAATATTACATTTGAAATAAATTGAAAGAATATAAAAATAAACATAATATTTTTATTATAAAATTCTTATTTTCATAGAAAAAATTATAAGATATTTTTAAAAATAAGGCCTTTGAATAAGAAGAGTTGGTAGGGATACTTTAACAGACAATTTTTAAAAGAATGTGCTCTACCTCATGTCTGACGCATCAAATATTTTTTTATCATCCTTAATGATAAAATTATGTTAAATTTAATTTTATTTAAAAAATATTGTTAGTTATTACTTTTATTTTATCCTATAAAATGTTAGATACAAATAATTAATCATTTAAATTTATATAATTTTATTTTATGATATTAATCTCATATGTCCAAAATGGATTTATTAGGAAGAATGTGGCCAAAGTTCTCATTAACCCATTATATACAAAATAATTACACTTAAATAATTTTAAATTTTATACAAAAATTATATAATTATAACCAATCAAAGATTATGGTTAGGAAAAACGAACTATGTTACCATCATAGACGTCGTAGACCATACGTACACATGCATAACATTACAATTTTTTATTTATCATTTTATTAATAAGATAGTCATTATTATACAATGGAAAAATAATAATTATATCATAGATAACATATTATTTATTTTAATATAATTATGTATATCATCCATGTAATGAGGTTATCAAAAATGAATCACAATGCTTCATGGATCCGATAGTCCTCTTTTACACATGAACAATATTATCAATTATTAATGAAGAGAATTGAAACAATTAAATTATATACATCCTTTTAAGAATGAAAAATATTTCATGATAATAATATATAAGCAAAATTACATCATTATATGCATTCATGATTGGTGGATATGGAATACAAATTAAATCACTCCGTGAGGTGGTAATCCACTATTCACCCAAATAATGGATTCCAATCCCATTTAATGGAGGACAGTGATGTATTTATGTTATGAAATTAATGAAAAATTAATTATATTCTTGGAAAATATTTTATTATATCAATATGGTTAAGTAATATTTTATGTTGGTTTAAGAATAAATAAAACATAAACTATCAGTTAAGAACCATACCTCTTCTTTAGAAAACCACCTTATCATTATACATTAATGTTAATAAAGATGGTATTATGATAAAATAAGGCATTTAAGACATAGTTTGGGTTTTTGGGAGGTATTTTAGTAGGTTTTGTACTGTACAAACGTTATTTATGTGTAATTATATTAAAATAACTATTTCCATTTTGTAATAAAGAGTTGGGGAATAGTTAGAATCTCTTAAAATAATTATTTTATATAAGTTGTTTTAAGGTAATCATGGATCCAAATTGAAATTATATGAATATAATAAGAGTATGGTTCGACATACTGTAATTAAATAATTTTTTTTTTCATACTTAGATCATATTTGTACCCTTATCACTTTGTTTTAAGGTCCTATTATCCATTTTGAAATTTATCATGAAAATAATGTTTTTTCTTTGTGTGGGTCATAATAGTTATTATAAAAGGACAGTATGCCCAAAAAATGGAACATGGTTGATATTTTAAAGAATATCATAATAAATTATATTAATATATATTTTTTAGGTATTAAAAATCATTTAAAAAAATATTATTTTAATAAAATAGAAATAATGTTAATTTTATAACAATTCATTTAATTTGTCATTCATAAAATCTAAAAAATAAATTAAATTTGAATAAAAAAATTAAAATCACACCTTACAAGTTTTTTATCTATTAAATTTTTGTTTCACTATAATTCTATCAAAACATACTACTTTTAATATTTTTAATATTTTTTTCATTTTATAATAATTTCTCTATCATCATTGTGTAAGAATTTAAGGTAAATATTTCTTTATTAAAATTAAAAATAATGTACCATGATGATGTAAAATCATTTAAATTTTAGTATACTTTTTATAACTGAATAGATAATCTGGTTATGTCGACATTAATATTTTTATATTTACTAATAATATTTGTTGGAAATTTTTTAAAATTCTTTCTATAAAATTTTATAATGGTGATAGGGATATATAAATCTAAATAATGTGTAACAAACATTACCCTAATAGCTCATAATTGGTGTACAATTTATTAAAGTAGTAAGATATAAATGATATTGCATCCCATTGGAATAATAAGTTTAGTGTTCCTTGTAAACAAGATACCCACGTGATTTCAATATTACATCTTTATACACAAATTAAAAAATAAATTTTTTGATAATATAATCATTCCAACTAGAATATTCATTCACTACATTCATTTTATAGATAATAGATGCATATGAACGGAAAAAAATAAGTTTTATCTCAAATGATTAGTAAGGTCTATGTACAAAAATAATTATTAGTATTTAAAAATAATAATAAACATGGTATGTTATATCATTCAACACACAATCCATTTAAATAAATGTAATATCATTATTAGTTAAGGAATTATCCCAATACCAATGTAAATAACTAAAAACAGATTCCATTAAAACAATAAACTGGGAATAAAATGCATACAAAGATAATATCATCAAAAAAATATCAAATATAATAATAACTGAATACACGCTGGAGGAAATTATTTTTTATTTCATGTCATCATCTCAAGAAACATGATTACTCTACATAAAATACCTTTTCTAAGTTATTTTATAATTGATTGTTATGTATACACCAGAAACCCATTTAACTAATGCTAGAAAATAGTTTCACATCTTCAGAATACCAATGCATTCATAGGATATCTATAACTAGGAACACCTATATTTTCATGTCTAAATCATTCCTCATATATTAAATACTCAATTTAATTTTTGATTTATATGTAAAATAGTAAAATATCAATGCTGATTTAAAGAAACTAATTTATCAAAATTTCACAAGTAACTAAAATAACATTCAATCTAGACACCATTATAAAAATATGATATTGTTTTGAAAATAATATTTTCCATTATAATGTAATATGGGTATTAAATATAAATATAGTTTTGAGTGAAAATGATCACAAGAATGTGATAGTTTCAAGAAGAAGTAAATAATCACAAAAGAATGTGAGATTGTATAATAAGTTTTACCACTTTGGTAACTTTTAAATTGAAAACCCCTGAAGAATAAACATTAAATAAAAAATTAATCATATTTAATAAATAGTTTTTCATGTTAATTAGATCAATGTAGTCAAATATAATCAACATATAATTGAATATGATCATTTTAACAAATATGTTAAAATTACATGAATGATGGGATGAAATCCCATACAATGGTCATAAAGTTAAAGTCTGAATAAATAATTGGAATGAATATGTGTATAAATTTAAATCCACATTAAAAAATATAAAATAAAATTTAGTTTAATAGAAATTAATTACACTCATAATCTCATAATAAAAAAGACAATGAAGGTGTAATATACCACAATGAAAATGAATTATGTTATGAAATTTCCTATACCTCGGTAACTTTATTATTAAATTGAATTAGAAAGAATAATTATATTTAAAACATAAAATAAAATTATGCAAGAATAAATAATGATATTACATGTATAATGTATTATTATTTACATCATATAAAATATATTATGTGTTGAATAATTTTATATGTCCCAATGAAGTGAAATTTAGACGAAGACCCTTACCTCACGCTTTCTTAGTGTTAAATGTTATTTAACCTCCCATATAATGGAATTAATAATGATATTAATTTGTATTAGATATAAAATAATATTTATAATATCATATATTATCCCCTTATAACATTTTTTCACCCGTCTATTAATAATATTCCATTATTTTCATTTTTTTGGGGTTAATTTCCTTGTTTTATCATGTGTGTTTTTTTCGAAAAGTTCATATTAAAGAACATATTATATGGTTAAATAATACCCATAATTATATTAATTCTATAAATATATTTTTTTTCATTTATTATATTATTATAACCATTATTTAAATTTTAACATGGACAATGGAACACATTGGTTCATTGAGACGTTAGGTCGTACGCACATTGGGGAAAATTTATATTTTCCATAATGGGTTAAAGGGTGACGAATTGGCTGATATAATAATTTTTAAAGAATTAGTATAATTTTAAAAATATTAGATATATTATTTAAATTAATAATAAATACCTTTTATATAGCGAGAATCTGAAAAAAGAATCACCTCACTTTGTGAGATGGTAGTCTTTCATAAATATGAGAGACATTATCGTATTTTAAAAAGAACGAAACATAATAAGGTATATATGATATTAAAATTAAATATGTATTATGATATCATAAATATCATATACAGTTGCTAAATACATAATTATATCCATCATTTATTGTGGTGATCGAAAAATAATTACATTTGTTTGCGAGATGGTAGTCTATTTTACACACAATCGACGATTCTGTTTCCCATTTGAATGTAGATGATATGGATATATGTAAATCATAAAAATAATATTATTTTATTTTATTTAACATAATTATGATATTATTTAATTATGGTTTAATAATATTTTATGTATGTGTAAGGATAAAGAAAATAAAGATAGTCTTTCTATGACATTACCTCTTCTTCAAACTACATCATATGGGTTTCACCAAAATGATTCATGTGTTAGATTTATGATCAATAATTGGTTTATATTATATTATTATGTGATTAATTACTTGGTTTGGTAAGGTTTTCTATGAATTTTTTTTAAATGTGATGTTGGGAGGGGAGATGGTGGAATATATAAATGGGGGGAGAGGGTACAAATTGAATTTTTGAAAACAATGAATTACTCCTAGGATTTTACCATTCCAAACGCCTTTATAATGTATTATTTTCAACCATTATAGTATATAAGGTCAATATTAAGTCATAAAATTTGTTTTGGACAATTTTCTAGTCATTTTATCCCATATAATTTTAGTTGAACCCCTTATAAACCATTGTTTTCCATAACCACAATAATTAATTTTTTACTTCTTTTACTATTAATAATAGTAAATAATTTTGTAAAAATTATTATATAATATAAATCATATTGATTCTAAAAATATTTTTTCCCAATTTAATTCACATATTTGGAATAATACAATATAAAATCATACCCACACACATAATGGAAAAGCTGGTTTCTAATGAAAAAACTCTTATAAGGATTAATGGTCTTAATATATAAACATAATATTAAATTATATCTAATGACCAAAATTATTTAAATCATAAAATAATTTAACAAATTTTAAATTAAAATCAATTTAATATATAAAATATCATTAGAATTTATATAAATGAAAATGCACTTTTCTACAAAATCATCATTTTCACTATTCATAAAAAATATTACAGAATAATCAAAAAAATCAACCCTATGTTAATTTATACAAGATTATTTTAAATTATGATATAAATGTTAATAAAAAAGAGTTTATAAATATGGTAAAAATTAATTCTATATTATTTTGGAAAATCATGACTAAACATAATTTTTGTGAAAATAATGTTTTTTAAGAAAAAAAATTCATTTTAATTGAAATGAATTATATTTTTATTTATAATTGTTAGATAAATAGTAAAAATGTGTAAATTAGATATTTTAAAAAAATGTTATTATATTCATACCCTCCAACTTAATTTCTAGGCAATGTTGGTCATGTTTAAAATTAACATATTATAATAGATCAATGTGTTTCATTTAAACAAGTGATGAGTTTATCACAACGATCTAAGAGATAAAATTATTTAAAATGAAATATATTTCAAATTATTGGGTTGTTTAATTCTCTTATATGATTATTTATTCTTTTTATATACACTATAGAACCAAATTTTATTATTTTAAAATATCAAGGTGTTACAAAAAGGTAAAGATATTCAAAATTTGGATGATTATGGATTATATATACTCATAGTATAAAATTATAATAAGTATTTTGGTTACTTTATAGTACTTATCATTTAATTTTTAACTATAAGTAACATATATACCATATACTATTGTTACAAAACTACTAATATTTATGATCATATTGACCAAATATAAAAGTTACTAATTAAAAATATTTAGACCTTATGATTCCAAATATGGATAAAATTTTATGATTTAAAACATAGTCGTGAAATAATGTAATTTCAAATTAAACTAGGAAAATGTTGTAAAAAGAATTTTTTTGAAAAATGTCCTTTTTTATGCATGAAATGTTTTTATACTAAATTTTAGATTTAAATTCATTTCAGAAACTATATTTGGATTATTTTAAATAAAAAATAACAGTTTAAATTTTTATTTTAATATAGCATATAGTTTGACACAATAAATATATTAAAATAAATTACAATTTAAAAAATCCTTATTTTTCAATATTCATTGGAAAATCATTCCTCAAATAATTTAATCTTATTATATTTTTGGAACATTAAATTTAAATATATTTTTCATTTTTCCATATTTAAATTCTATAATATAAAATTAAACATTTTAATAAAAACATATCTTAAAATATTTTAATAAAACAGTTTTTTTATTTAAAATTACATAACATATGATTATAAGTATGTAATTTAAAAATTATAATGAACATAAAAATGATTTCTTCTATCATTACATACATTTTTACATTCTTCCTCCAATTTTTACATTGCATCATCATGATTTTATTTACTTGTTGGACAAATGGGAATATCTCTCCTTCATAGAGATATCATTTTGAAATGTTATTTTTTAATCATTATTTGTTTTCCACAAAGTATTAAATTGATAAATTGACTTATTCCATATAAATTTAAATATATAGTCAATAATATGAACTATATTTTCCCAAAAGAATCGTTATATACATACAAAAATAAATTATGGCACTAAACCTTATATAAATTTGGAATATATTTTCTAAATATCAAAACATCGTAAACATTGCCTCTTAGGGAGAAACATAAAGGAAAGGAAAATCAATATGAAACAAATCAAAATTTCTATAGGTTAAAAAATGGTTAAAATAAAACATATAATCATCTCACCATTTATACAAAATTTCAAAACACTTTTCCAAGGGGATTTAGTAAGAAAAGCATGATCACATGTATTGATGGAAAGATCATTTCTCTATATTCCATATAATTTTTGCACCTGATCACATTTTTCCTAAAATATTACTCATTAAAAATATACTTATAAAAAATTTCCAATATAAATTTTTGTATAAAAAATTTATTTCACCTAAATATTTCCAAAATGATGGATTCTGATAACACATTATTTATAATCATTCAAATGGTTTTATATATTTACTTGAATGGAAAATATTATTTAATGAAAATTCAAAATTGAATTATGTTGATACCAAAATTCGTAGAAATATATTTAACAAGCAAAAATAATATCTTCCAATGTATGAAACATTCTTTAGACTCTCCATTAGAGTAAGGATAAATTTTTACTGAAATTTAATTAAGTTCCCAATGTATTATGTTCTCTATTGAAAATATTTAAGGTAAACCATGGATCATGGTCTTATACAACATATGGTTGAATTTCTTATAATATAACTATATACTTAAGATACATTTGATAAATTTGATCAAATGACATTATATCTCAAATGGGAATATAAGGTTAATGATTTTTTAATAAATCAATAATAACCCAAATAACATTATTCTCTCAATTATTCAGTGGAAATAACAATATAAAATCAATGGATATATGTTCTCATTAAATATTTGTTTCCATAAAATATTTAATCATCCCATTTATAAGTTTTTATTATTCATTAACCTATTGAAAAGTCAAAAATTTCATCTTAAATTCAATTTTATCTCTTTTCATTCAATAAATCTAGTAATACCTCTAAATGTATATATACGTATTAGTAATTCCCTAACGATTGGTAAATGATAAACAATGATATGAATTAAAAAATTATCTCTATTGATGGGAATCAAACAATACACATCATATCTTTCCAAATATTAGAAAACAATATTTTTTAATATTAAATTTATGTAACTTGCCTTTCTTATCCAATCCTACAATTTCCTATAACACAATTTCTACCTTATGATCTTTTTAAATTAATCCTACCATAGGTGAATGTACTATGATCTGATAAAATACTACACAACTTCATACATTCAAAAACTCTAGGACAATATGCATTAAATTATCCACCAAAGGTTCATGTTCAAAATGTTACATGGTTAATGAAACATTACATTTCCGACTCAAAGAATCGGGTACTTTTTTTTCAATATGATAATGAGTCATCAAATCATAATCCTTGATAAATTCAAGAAATATAATTTTTCTCATTTTAAAAATTTTAAAATTGAATATTTACCTCATGTTTTTATGTAACATCCTGCACTTTTTAATGTAAACATATTTTTCGATAGTGTTGGTGTTACTCCACATCAAGCTTAAATAAACAACTAAATATTATTATTTAGAATGGATATTTTTTCAAAGTATATAGAATGGTGGTTTTGAAAAAAAAATAACTTAATTATAAAAAAATAGTTTACTATAGTATATATAATTAGTTTTTCCCACCATTTAAATATAAATTATGATAATTCCCTTTTTAAAAATAGAAAATGGTTCTCTAAAAAACACTTCAAATGTGTATAAGTTTGTTTTATACTAATAAAAATAAAAAACACATATTTTATTATATTAATTAAATTCATAATATATTCAATTTCATTATCAAAATTCAGATTATTTGTTTTTTTAGATATGTAATAAGAATACAAAATTCTATTTTACTCAAAAAAAATTTCCTTCTAAAAATGCCATTTGGCCACCTTTTCATAGCACTATTGTTTTAAATAATTTTTTTAAACATATATAAATTATAAATAAAAAAGTAATATTATTATTTGAAATAATATTATAAAATATTGTTTTTTTAATTTTTGATCTCTATTTGAGAAGTTTTATGTTTTGATTAATGGTTAAAAATATTGCATTTTAATTGAAAATTGTATTTTAGTCAAATTAATTTATAGTGCAAAATTATATTTTTAAATTGCCTAAAAGTATAGTTAGATAATTTTTTTCCATTTAATCTAATTTCTTTCATTGTAATAAATTTCAAATTTAATTTGTATATAATTACATTTCAATCTTTTGATAATTTTTCCTTTAAAAACCTATTTTTTCCTTCCATTAATGGGATTATTCTTAATTAATTTAAAAAATATATTTTTTCTTAATGATTAAAAATAGAGTAAATATTTTTAATCAGAAGGAAAAATTTATCTAATTGGTCCCATTTATTTTTTTTATATTATGTATAGTTTTTTTATAATTTCTTATTAACATTATTAATGGTAAATAATGTAATTATATGTAAAAAATAATATTATAAAAATTATAAAATTACCCAAACACATGTCCTAATTTAATTGTATGAGTAATGTTAAACAAAAATCATATATTGGATGAAATTATAACCCATGGATTACACTTTTATGTGTATGATATTTATAATATTTTGTTTAAACAAAGGTCAATGATGACATACTCCTGTTTTTCATTATTGTACCATATTTAATATGTGTCTATATTGGAGACATGTTTGAATACAAATAGTAATTTGAAATATATAATTTTAATCATAATCATTATAATTTTGTTTAATTTTCTGAAAATAAATAATTACATTAATTGGTTTCACAATTATGATGTTTGAGTAATTTAATTAATTGAAATATCCCAAAAATGATATCAAAAATATTAATATTAATATAATTTAATTTATTAAATTTCATAAAAAAATTTATAGATGACTCTGAAATGTTCGTTATGTGTTATAAGATTTTGTTATATAATGTTATTTTTTATCCTATTTTTAAAAGTTTCATGTAATGACTAGTGTCAAAATTTACATTCGAGATATTTTAAAATTAATAATATTTTATTAAATGTAAGAAATTTAAAAAAATATAAAACTCATAACACATATCGGTATAAGACATAAAATAACTTCACTAACTCATTTAATTATATTTTTTCATTGTATATTGATTATATTAACCCTCAAATTATATTTACTTGATATCATGATAAGAATTTAAAATGGTAAATAAGGGTTTAAAAAACAAGGATTGAAAACCAATAAAAAATTGTCTAATTTTCATTGTATAAAGTTATTTATATCTATAATCATAATATATTATAAATAAATCATTTTGTTTCTATTTTGAATATAAAAGTAATTTAAATTGATTTAATATTTTGATGAATTCCAAGTGTGCTCGTCCCCTCTCTTATAAAATAGAACCTCATCATCTCTTTTTTCTCAAATGATGCCTATTTTATTAATTCAATATATATCCAAATAACATTCTATAATCCATCTTAAAATTCTATTTCTCTTATATTATGAATAACAGTTTCCTTTATGGTGTGAAGATGTCAATCAAAGGTGATTTTCTGAGGAAATAGTTTCATTTTATATAATGTATTTATATTTTATTTCTTCTTCCACATAATTCCAATATTCTCAAACCATGATTAAATAATAATCCAATTTTCCTCAATATAATGTGATTATATTATGATAATATCATCACCTAAAACAAAATCCACATCCATCAAAAGGGAAATTAATTATCATTCGTGCATATTAAGAAACCACCACCTTGATAACTGATATAATTAATTTTCAATCATAGTCTATCAATAATATTTATATTGATGTAATAAAGATTATATATTAATATAATGACATATTTATAATTATTAAAATATAAAATATAATTTAATTTATTATCTTTTAACACAAAGGGAAAATGATAGCGTCGTTCATGCGTGGGTGTGAACTATATCCTCTACGAAGTGATGTGATTCATTTTTCATCACCACATATCATAGATGATACTAAAAAATGTATTTAAATTATTAATATTATATTAATTTTATTATTATAATTCTGGAAGTAAAAAATTATAATTACTATCTTTCTATAATGATCATTGAAAAATGGAATCATTACTCCTGTGTACGTATGACCAAACAACTCCATGATTATAATGTATTTCATTTTTATAAAACATATTTAATGGTTTGATTTAAAAGAATAATTGATCTATAAAAATTATAATATCTTCATGAATACAATTATTTAGATGATGTACTAATGACCACTTTGTCTTCTAATATCATTCCAATTTTCTTTTGGAATAAATTACTAAATATCAACAAAACATCCGGCAAGAACATGAATAATTAATAATATGTTATAAGATGAAAATAAATGATATATATATGAATAGATAAATTTAATTACGTTGAAAATTAATTAATTTTTTAACCTATATTTATTAGTTAAGAATATAAATATTTCTGAGACGAGTCAAACTAAGGGTAAGGGACTTCATTTCAATTTTATCTCATTGAAGGGGTATTTTGATTTTATAAACCTTTTTTTATGTTTTATATAACCCAAAATTTAAATTTTATAGAATTAATTAATTTATTCTCATGATTTTTAATGTTTTGATAAATTTAACTTTTTCTTTGTGGCATATAATTATACTTATAATTAATTACTAATAGAATTCAAAACCCATTTTTATATTATTTTGGTTAAGCTCACACTTCCCTATTATGTCATGCTAAGATTATTTATGAAATTAATTTTTAATATATTTTTATTTATTTCCACTTTTAATGTGTATTCATTGTGGATACACATAATAAATTCATTTTATTAATACTCAGTTAAACAATATGTTATTTGTAAGGGTCTCTTTAACTAAAACATCTAGGTAAATGTTTAAACGATTTATTATTATAAAAATTTATATTTTATATAAATGTTTTAAATTTGGGCATTATGAATGTATTAAAATGTAAATTAATGTTTTAAAATGGAAATTTTCTATTTTATCTCAAATTTTTTCAACAAGGGATCTTTTTTCAGGTTTTAGGCAAGAAACATTATTTAAAAAACATTCTTTAAATTAACTCTTTAAAATATTTTTAAAAAATCAAAAAATATATATTTTTATCATAATTGGAATGAAAACAATTTCACACATTCATAATTGTTTAATGTTTTGATTATTCCTTTACATGTTTATAGTTCTATTTTAAAAGAATATGTTTTCAATTATTAGTGTGTGGATTTTTTAAAATGAAAATCGATTTCAAAGAAGAAAAGTTATTTTTCTTTTATGTGTCATTTATATGTTAGCTGTGTGTTATGGTTCATGGGAATTGTTTTTGAATATAAGTAGTTTCATGATATACAAAGGTAAAATGAGTATGTTATATATGTTTAATGCAATGGGTAATTTGATAGATTTAACCATAGGGGTTTATCCTAAGAGATTAAGAGAATATACTACTGTGGTTATTCCAATTGTAAAAATGATGTTTAATAACTATATAGACATGAGAGATAATGTAAATGTAATATTGATATAATAATAATTCCAAAACATGCATTTATAATTTTTATCTATATAGATTTATAAGAAACATCAGATTTCATGTATTTAAATAAAGATCATATGTTATATGGTTGAAACATAGTAATTTGTGAAAAGGTATTCATGGGTTTATAATTATTCATGGACTAATGGTTTTATTTTTATTATTTTTATTATTGAGATTTTATTTTCATCATATGTTTTAAAATGTTTTATCATAGATTTTAAATATGTTTTGTGAATATGGCGGAATCAAGGAAGAATTATGAAGATATATCAGTATATGAAATCGTGTTTTTTTAATGTTTTTTTTATTTTTTGAAAAAATGGATACTGAGTATAAGATTAAACTTTTAATGTATCAGTTTAATATGTTGTAGTTTATCCTAATTCTCTAATACTCTAAACCTAAAATATATTTTCGAAAAGAATGTGATTTCTTCCTTTAAAATAACTGGAATATGTAATGTTTATGGCTGGGTCCTTATAGTTCATATTAGATTATAGTTAAAAAAAATTAGAGATATAGATTTTTTATGAGTTATGGATATCATCTTGGATTTATAATTTTCTGGTTGATCATATGTTTAGTGTCATTTGAAACCCTTTTAAGGATTTCAATTATAAATTTTTTATCTGACTAATGGTATTTTTGGAGGAATTTATTTGTGACGTAATTATGGGTTATTAAATTTTCGAATTAAAATTGAAAGGTATGAGATAACCATTGAGTTAAGTACATATTAAGGTTATTTTGAGGATGCGTCTCAAGTTTCTATAACAATATAAGGTTTATATTTATATTGTTTTATAAAAGGAAAACCCATAGGATGGTTGACAACACATCATATCTAGTTAGTCCATGAAAATTAAACCAACAACTAAAGGGTAACAAGGGTTCATCACATACCACTAGCCTACAAGATATACTTGTTATTATAAAATTGTTTTTATTTATTTAAACTGTCTGACAGATAAAGGTTAATATAATTTCAAGAAATTTTTTTATAGATAAAAATATGATTGAAAATGATTTTGTTATTATGTTATTAATCTTATTTTGGAATACATCCAATATTATTTGAATAATACAGTATTATTGTAAACAAAATACAATCGGAGTTTGATTAATTCTAAAGAGTGTTATTTGTTGCATGATTTATGTTGAACATTGGGTATCACTATTTAATTATGGAGATTAATATAGTTTGCAATAATATATGTGTTCATTGTTTTTAGAGAATTATATTATCATATCATAGCCATTTCAGTTATGGTTAATGTTTAACAACATGTGAAATCGATAATTAATCTTTAATGGATTAGCTGATTTTCTAGAAGCTTATTCTAGTTCTTCTGGTATAAAAAATCATTTTAAATACTCATAGTTTAGAGAAATAGATGAGTTTGTTGTGGAATTTTATTAATGGATAAAGCACTACATTTAATGTAAGTATATTTCTTTAATTTTTTAGTTCCGGAATTAATATAATTTATCAACTCTATTAAGAGAATCTTGAACAAAAAAAAGTTATTCATTTAATTTTATTAGTCAAACATTAATAAAAATTTTATAAAATCTCATATTTATGGTTTTGTGGTTGTTAAAATTCTCATGATCATGTTCTCTATAAGTATCCATTATAATGTGATAGTATGTTTTATCTTCATTTTCCTTGTTTTCTTAAATGCATCCCTAACATGTGTTTACTTAGTTGACCTTCAATCTACCATTTATTTAACTAAATATGGATGTCTCATTAATTATTTTTCTAATGTAAGAATTAAATAAATGTATTTTGAAAACTCAAAACTTATTTAATAGAACCAAATAAAAAATTTAAATGTTGCATTTTACAAATGGGGGATGTAACATCCTGAGTTTTTGAAATGAATCAAAACATTCAATAACGTATGTGATATGACCCATAAAGCTTAAACGAATATATAAATATTTTTATTTAAAATCAAAGTTATCCCATAGAAGATAGAATGGATTTTATAAAAAATATTAAATGTATTATGAAAATATGGTGTACTCATGTATTTATAATTAATTATTTGCAGATAAATTAATTATAATTGATGTTAGAACACTTTTTAAAATAAATGATAATGCTTTTATGAAGAACTACTTAAATGTAAAAAAGTATATTTTAAACCATTAAATATGAAAAAAAATATCATTGAAAAATATTAATGAAATTTATAATATATTAAATCAAAATTTTAACATTAATTTTATGTTTTTTCTAGAAATGATATAAGAACAAGTCCAATTTTATTCATACAAAATTATTTTTCTAAAATACTAGTTTTTCTACCTTTTGATGGTGCACAAGGTTTAATTATATAATTTATCACTTTTATAAATACAATTTTAAAAATAAAACTCATCATTAAAATGGAAATATAAAAACTTAAATTTAATTAATTTTTGGTAATTTTCTTGATTTTATTTTACTGTTGTTGAATAGTGAAAAATACTTTATTTTATTTGAAAACTCTTTTTTTCAAAAAATTTATTAGTAGTGTTAAAATATATTTTTTCAAAATTTAAAAATATAATTAGATAATTTTGTATCATTTAATAAAATTTTGGTTATTTGAAATAATTTCTAATTGAATTTCGATACAAAAACGTTGTGATATTTTTTAATGTTTTTACATTAAAAAAATGTTTTCTCTTTCCGTCAATGGGATTAACTATTTATTAATGGATGAATTTATATGTCCTGATTTTTTAAAAATGGATCATGATATGGAATCATGAGGAAAAAATTTTGTAAATGGGTTCCATTTAATTTGTTGACGATATGAATTATAAATTTTGTAAATATTTATTAACACGATTAAATGTAAATCGGGTAATTAAAGGGTAAAAATAATATTATAAATATTTTAAAATAATCCTAATATTTGTCATAATTTAATTATATGAGTGGGATGCGACATAAATCATTATTTGGATGAAATTATAACCTTTGTGTGCCACTTTTATGCGAGTATTACCTCTATAATATTTTATTACAGAAAATTCAATGATGTCATACTCATGATTTTCATAAATATAACATTTTTAATATAGGGTTATATAGATAATATATTTGATTATAATTGGAAATTATAAATATAAAAGGTCTGTGATAATCATAGTAATGTATTTTTAATATTTTGAAAATATATAATTATGTTAAATGATTAATAAATGATGACGCTTTGATTTTTTAATCAATGGAAATATAACAAAATTTATATTAAAAATATTAAAACAAATATGATTTGATATAATTAATATCAAATAATAAATATTTAGATATCTTTGAGATTTTATTTATGATTTGAAATATTTTTTTTGAAGATATCATGTTTTTATGATTTTTTTAAAAATTCATGTAATCAATAGTAAAAAAATTTAAATTAATTTTATTTTAAAATAAATAATATTTCATTAAATGTTATAAAAAATTTAAAAAACTAAAATGTGTCCAATAGATTGGGATACGCCTCCAAATGTCATCAGTGACACATTTATTAGTATTTTTTAATTTTATTGTAATTATATTAATCATCAAAATACCAATTACAATATATCACGATAAGAATTAAAAAGGTTAAATAAGTTTTAAAATAAAATGATAATGATAAAAATTATTCAAATTTTTATTAATTTTAATTGGATGAATGGATAAATACCCATAAACATCCTATATTCAATATAAATTAGTTTTTATTCATTTTTAATATAAAATTAATTTATATTATTTTCATATTTTGAGGAATTCCAAGAGTGCCCCTCCCCTCTCTTATAAAAGGGATCCACTTTTTTATATTCCTCACACCACCCAAAAAATTTGGTTTATCCATGATCTACCAAATTATCTTTCTATAAACCCTGAATACATTCTAATGCTCTTATTTTAGGAGGAAGACTCATTTTTGAGGTGTTAAGGTGTAACGTTCCGACCCATCTGCCACATACTGGTTCCCAGATCTGGTGGGTCACAAGACCTCAAGAACGCCTCCACATATGAAAGAGGCATCCAAATAGATGTTGGGTCTTGATAAGCCAAACATGGGGAGACTATACCATCTTTTAAAATACTAAACACCAATGGATAAAAATAAACAATAGAGAATGCATATACTAATAAAAACATTACCAGAAACTCATGATAATGAAAGATGGAAATATAATATTCTAATAAAGTCGAAAACATATAATGATAATGTAAACGTAAAGTGTCTAAAATATGACTGAAAATAGAGATAATGATGACTCCCATGTGGGACCTAAACCTAATCGGGTCCCCTCATACAAGATCCAACCCAACCCAGTCATCTAACTTAGGACATTTTCCCTTAACCTATCCTGAAAATACAATGTCTATCTTTGTACAAAACAGGTAGACCATGTTAGTTGTGAGTAAAACTATATATGCCACCACCAATGGAATATAAAAAATATAGTTAATGAAAAATTCTTCTAGTTGTATAAAGAGTAAATTACAGTCCATAATTTTTTTTAAGAGAGAAAAGAGGTGACATGAACTAGTTTCCCAATTCATTCCCCTAAGAGGATTTATTAAAATCAAGAAGACTGCGTTACAAACACGAGGTGCAATGAGCTTACACCCGCAGGGAATTAACCAGGGGTACAAAAATAAAGACTCAAGAATACCCAAGCTATAAATACAGCCAGCCAAAAAAAGATCCACATACTTCAATCAATGCTCATCCTTTCTATCATTGACTTGCTTAAAATCGAGGAGGGAAGGCCATTCAAGTGTTTCCAAAAGTTCTCTCCAGTCCAAGATATCATCCACTTTCAGCTTGCATGAAACATGTCATCAAAATAAGCAAGTCACATTACCTGAAAATGAAACTTAAAGAAAGCCAGGGGACAACATCCAAATTAGATCATCATGCTGGCAGGCAAGTATAACAGGACAGTATGTCATAAAATTCATTCCATAATTCCTTTAGAACCGCCAGACCAAGCAGCAGATTCATAGAGATCCCCTCAAGATCATGTCATCATAGTATAAGGCAACGACTTCAAGCAGATATCATATCAAAAAGACACTGCATCTAAGTCCTATAAGACTGAAAAGTCTCATCCAAACAGCATACAGAGTTTCTGTACAGAATTATAGTGACAAGCCATAAGAAGAGACTTAAGCATTTCAATGAGAGAACATATGCTTTAGAGATCAAATCCAGAGATGAGGCAATATCAGAAACAGAGTCAAACTCATAACAGAATGTCATTAAGAATCATTTCCAAAAATGTCTAAACAAGAAGCCATCGAGACCAGAGAAAGTGTAGTGCTCAGATCAGATCAAGAAATGGGCAGAAACAGGACATTCATATTAAGGGGGGATGCAGATAGCAAACCAGCTGAACAGAGCAGAAAAACAGCAAGAAGCCAGCCAAACAGGGACCTCAAACAGTCCACAAAGAAGCTATCAGATTTTCAGAAAGGTAACAGAAGCATTACAGCAATCCAAAAGCAGACCAGTAGTGATAATTCCATATAAAATAGAAAAGCATAGCTAAGAAGAAGCCCACCAATCCAAAGTGCAGAATTATACAGTGATCACCAAGAGTCAAAGCTGACCAGCCAGTTAGAGAAACCATCAAACTTCAGTCCTCCTTACCAAAAAACTGATCCCATGAACAGATGAATCCCAAGCAGTCAGAATGAAAACAGCAAAGCTGGCTCAATGCTGTTGTGCAAACCATCCAAATCAAGCCTCTCTTCACTCTATTATGACTTGGACTCTACCTTGAGGAAGGGCTGCTCCCCAGAAAGCAGATAGCATCATCAAGAATTGAGACATCAGAACATCAGCATCCAAAATGTGCCAAACTTCTCCACTGAAAACAGATCAGATCGGTTCTATGCAGTTGATCCAGAACCATACTTCAAGAAAATCAGAAGCAGCAGGTGAGTTTTATCAGCAAACAGTTTGAAATCCAAGTAGCAAGTGCAAACCAGCCGCATCCTTGAAGCAATCATCTGCAAGGTATGGATATATCAGCACAACCCCTCAAAAGACTTTTCCACATTTCAGAATTGAAAAAATGCCTTGAGTAAACAGGATCAGATGAGCAGTAAAAGTCATTCCCAAGGGATGTCTCTAAAGTTGAAATCAGGATTCATCTTGTATTCATCTATCATCCTGATGTACATTCGTTTCCGAATTTGAAGATAAGTATCAGCTGAAATATCACCATTGGTGTATTTCCTGAATGTATTTTCATCTTGTTCATCTATCCAGGCATCAACTTCTTCGCTCAATACATCTGTCTCCTCCATCTGGTAGGCCTCTCTGTACACAGGATCATTATTTAAATCATGTTCCTCCTCTTAAACTTCATGAGTTGTAACAGGTTCAACAACAATAGGCAGCTTTGGAGGCTCAATGTTTTCCTTTTTAGAGGGGTCGAAAGACCTGGTAACTATTGTTCATTCAAGAGTAGAGTAGTCCCTGCGCTTCCTAGTTTTTTTGAGATTTGGTGTGATAAACCCATCGACATCCACCATCGGCTTTTCCCCTTCCTAGAGCACGATTTGAAGTATGTTTCTTCAAGATGATTAGTCTTATCATCAACCTCCTGTAAGGATTCACAATGCTCAGAGAAGTCATCTTGCTCCTTGGATGAGTCATGTGACTCAATTTGCTTTCCTTGATCCTCCACCAAATTAGAAGTGGTAATGATGGCACCTGTGGGCGCAGGCTGGGAAGCAACGAGACCTGACAGCTCTTGATTTTCAGAGTGCTGATTAATATTAACCAAAGCCTTCATTTTCATATCAGACCCCTGCCCTTCAGCAGATGTCCCAGGGAGATCCAAATTAACTCTAAAGCTAGCCTTAGTACCATCCAGTTCCTTAGTCTGTTTGTTTTTCTCAACCCAAATGGCCTTCTTAGCCTCAGGACGCACGGATTTATGTTCACAGTCTTTTGCATCGTGTCCAAGCTTGAGGCAAAGGGAGCAATAATCAGGAAATCTTTCATAAACAACCTCCTGAAAGAATCCAAGGTCACCATTCTGGATCCAAATTTGAGGGGGAGGGTCTTTAGTAACATCTATTTCAACGCAAACCCTGGCAACAGAAGGTCTAGAAAGATTCTTTGTTGCCGAATCCAGCTTCAATGGGTTACCAATGAGCTTGGAGATATGAAACAAGGCAGTTTTTTTGAATATGTGCAGTGGCAGCGTAGGGAGGCCAATCCAAATCGGGACCATGGGGGACTCGGAATAGGGATCAAAATTAGGGGTCCATTTGAGGACTTTCATCGAGCATCCCCCGAAGAACCAGGTTTTCTTCGCCCATAAGCGGTAGTAGTCATCCTCGGAAGACAGGCGAAAGACAACATTTAAGGAGTTCAAAAGGCCGATATAGAATCCCGAAAAACCAATTGCTTCAAGGGAATTTCTTAAGAAACTCAATGCTGGTCTGCGATTGAAAAATTTCCCAACAAGAACGAAACGAAGGTCCGAAGCGAGAAGTGTTACCTCATTTGTTGAGAACGAAATCGCCGGATGACCGCGGTGACGGAAAAGCTTTGGATTGATGCGAGAGTCGGGAGCCGCGACACCACTTGAGCAAGCCTCGTTATTCTCAGTCGATCTTCCGGCCACTACATCTGCGAAGGATCGCGAGCTAGGGTTCCTCTCTCCCAGAATCGGGTTTCTCACGTCGCTCCGTATCGGCCCCTCCATCTCCCAATTACAGTCCATAATTAAATAATTATCACATTATACAATTAATATTAATTTAGCCACAACGACTTTTGGGTTCCCAAGGAAACTCATACATCAATGTTAGATTTGGATCATGATGGTACAATTAGTGTTCTTTGGTAATATCATATCTCAATACCAGCTTTGAATCATGCTAGAGCTCAAATTATTCATATGTGATAACATATCTGAATACCTTCTTCAAATCATGTCGAAGCTTGAAGTATTCTCATGTGAGTCCAAATCTCTGAGAACTCTTGTTACAATTCGTTAGATTCATACTTTATTTCCCATATTACAATCATTAAAGTAATATGTATGATGACCATGATACCATACATATTTCTAAATTTAATGTTCATGTCAAAATTATCTAACTCACAAGTATAATGACCATGTTATGAATTATAGTTCTCAATTGAATGTCCATGTTCCCATTCTATTACTCATAAGTACAATGACAATGTCACAATCTATACATATCAATTTAAAATGATCATGTTCATATTCTATTAAAAAAATTAATTCATCAATTAATTATTCAAAATAAATATCATTTCTAATTCAACGAGTAGATTATCACATAAATAACCTTAATCAATTCCTTAAATAATTATGAACATAAAGTCATTCATTTAAATAATTAATTCATCATCTAATCATCTCATGTCAACTATTACATATCATCATAAATAATTCTAAAATTAATAATCTCAAGGATATAATTTCAATATTGCATAATTAATTCTACAATTAATTATATCAGAAAATAATTTTAATATCAAATAATTAATTTAAAAATAATTAAATTAATAAATAACCTCAGAATTCTTTAAATAATTAAACATTAATTATATAAACTCGTGGAATAATTTAAATATAATTAATTCCATAATTAATTATCAAATTCATAGTCCTCAAATCCCATTGTTAAATATACAAATTGTTATCCCCAAATCGCATAATTTATTATTCAATCAAATCCAAATAATTCCCATTTAATTAATTGACAGCATCAATTAATTAAATTATGAATTTTAATTTCTATGAAACCCAAGATAATGTAAAATTTCATACATGTAAGAAAATTCCTGAATATAGAGTTTTAATTAAAGGCCACCTACCTCAAATGTTAATGATCGATCACTTAATGAAAATATTTAATATGAAGTACGATAATAAGATATATTTATATCTGTATCTCAGAAACATAAATCATAATTAAAAAATTCATTATATCTTAATAATAGATCAAGATTCACAATCATCGATTTATATTCAACAAATCAATATTTATATATAGAAAAATTAAATATAAAATACACCAGAAAAATAATAGAAAAATATAGGATAGAAGATAATGTATCGGTATGAGATCCACTAATCCTAAGAGGAGATGTTCTTTGATTTGACCTTCAAATTGTGAATTAAAGAGGTTAGATGGACTTGGAATCCCTCTAGAAATCTCTAAAATCATTTATATTCCTATTTGTCCTTGTTTGTGTCAAATATGGGAAGTTTCGACAGTTCATCAAATTTTAAAACCAATTTTTGGGAAATTAATATTATTGCGCATAGTTTCCTACCTTGGGGAACAATGTTTTCCCTAACTATGAACCATCCATTAACCAATTACTATGCATAGTTTCCTAAATTCATGCCTTAGCCAAGACTCGAAATGATTAGGATCTTAAAATCTCCTATACTTATAACAACTCATCAACGATCTACAAATCAAAGCTTCTATATGATTCCATACAAAAAAATAGGTCAATTTAGCTATCATATAAGATTATACCTCCCATGTCTCCTTATGGACACAACCATTTTTCTATAATAAAAGAACTATCAAGATATTCTTTCCTTGAAACACCATCTCATTGTGATCCGACACTTGTATTAGTTCATCCTCAAAGACGCATCTATCTAAAGCTCAACATCAACCTCATCAATTTCATGAGAATGGTCAGGGTGATACCACATTAGTTTTGATACATGGAATAATTAATTCATAGAACTTCATATATATGGAAGATCCAACTGGTACACCATTGGCCAGATTCTCTCTACAACCTCCAAAGGTCCAACAAACCTGGGTGCTGACCTGCCCTACCTCTGTATGCTATGGTGACCCAATCTAGGTGACACCGGAACGAATACATGATAACCCAATAAAATAATGGTTTTGTCTTTGTTTGTTAGCATATGACTTATTTTTACTTTTGATCAATGTTCATATGTTTATAAATTAGTCGAAATAGCTACAATGTCTCCTAAATGACAATTGGTCCCAACAACTCTTCTCACCAGCCTACATCCATCATAGTGATGATATTCATGTGATACCACAAAGAGCCTCATATGGTTCCATCTGAATATTTTCCTGTTAATATTTTTGTATGAAAAAGCCACTAAATCCAAGTGGTTATACCATAAACCCACTAAATTCAATAACCTAATATAGCTTTTATCCTCAAAAAACTTATAGTATGCACCTAATTCACTTTTATTTTTGTGTGAAATGTTGTTCCCAATAATACAATCATTCCAAGAACCTTATATACAACCTTATAGAATCTTGAATTGATTCACGAATCAAGATCTGAAACTATAGTCAATGAAAACCCTTGAAAACAGACTTTCTCCCGAACAGATTAGTCTCCCAGCTTCTCCAAGAAGAAGTTCTATGGTATAAGTAAAAAATACTGTACTTTTTCCAGGTGATCCACAGCAACACATATAACATAATTATTCATAATATTCATTGTAAGATTCACCAGAAAATCAATTTTCACATCTTTCCACTACCATTACGAAATGTAAGATGACTTCAAAACATCTCCATGTCATTGATACTCGGCCTTCACCAAATAATAGATGATGCATCGTGTTTTGAAACCTTATATCTCCTTTTTCATGTCTGGATTCCAAATTTATCACTAATGATCATGAGATATTTTGTTCACACATGAATGTACCATCCACTTTGAGACATGAAATTTTTGTATCAGTTGATCTTATATATTTCAAGGCAATACACCCCAGATTTAGAAGTAGATGATATCATACTCATTTATGATCTAATATGAATGTGTATACCCATATTCATGTATTTTTCTCACGATAAAACATCATGGGTCCCCATACAAACTATCTCTAATCTAGATCAATAGTATCAACTCCACTAAGACTAATATGAGCGTCTACTGATGATGACTCTCTTAAACCACCACGTGCATGTCATCCAACAAAGTCCCTATGTTGTACTAATACCTAGACTCATAAACATTCTATGTATGAGTTTTCATACTCAAATAATCAACCACACTATTTCCCTTCCCACACATATAGGATAGCTTAAAGTGAAATGATTGAATATACTTAGCCCATATCCACTACCAAATTTTCAAATCTCACTGTGAAAAGTTATACCTCATGCTATTGTTAACTTTATACACTATAATGTTTTTGATTACTATTTAATACCACAAACACTTAAGATCATAAAATAATTCTACTATATTAAGGTCATGAAAAGGGTAATTACCTTCATGTGGATTCATCTATTGATACTCATACACCATAACTCGATCTCTTGACACCAAAAATGCTCTGATTCTAATCCTAGAAGTTTCACAATTCACTATGTAATTCTCCCCCAGCATAGTTATAATGAAAATTGAATCCTATTTCTAATGCTTGGTCAACTATACAAAGGACTCCTCATATGTCTTCAAATATACAATATGTGTCCATTTCATTGTCAAACATGAAACTAGTTCTTCCAAATGGTAAATGTATTCGATAAATATTTGATAATATCTATCTAACCCAAGAAATATTTGGATATAAAAACAGTTATTTGGATGATCCTAATTAAATAAAACCTGAACCTTCTCTGGATCCAGTAAAGCACCTTCTTCTGAGTTTATGTGTTCCAAGAAGTATTACTAATAAATAAAAATTTAACACATTGATATATTGAAATATAGAAGATTCTCTCCTACTATACTCTGGATGATGTCAATATGTTGTGCATGATAGTCAGGAGTTTTGGAGTACACCAAGATGTCTTCTAAAAACACTATAGTGGACTGATCTAGGTATAGATGAATGTTCTTATTCATCAATAACATAAAAAATGTTGGTGTATTCTATATCCCAAATTGCATTATGACAAAATCATATAGGATATAACTAGATATAATATAATCCCTCATTATATTAGAAGTCTAAACTCTTAATGGATTATACACCGTTGTCATGATTATCTTCAATAACACACAACCTCCTCTCCACTAGTAGAAGAGATGATTGATATGAAGAATAGGGTATCCGTTCTTTATAGTCAAATTTTCAAATTAATGATAATAAAGACACAAGAGTAAATTCCCATTTTCATTTATTACAAACAACATAGGTGATCATTAAAGAGATGTACTTGGTCGGATTAATCCTTTAACCTCTTACTCCCCCAGTTGAGTCCAGAGCTCTTGAAGCACATTCAGTTCCATTCTAAATGTTGTAATTGATACTAACTGATCCCTTGGAATGAGCTAAATAGTAAACTCTACTTCTCTCTCAGGTGGTATATTGAAGAAGTCTTCAAGAAAGACAGCCTAAAATAGTTCCACTACTAGTGGGAAAACATCAGATTTCAAACCTTCAACATCCCATAAATGACTAGAAACCTAGGTGGTGGGATCTCCCAGTTGCTGAGTGGTTGGCCATGATCGGCCATCATGTATATCCCACTCCCCTTGGTGAATGTAATGGAAAGATTTAGGATACATAAACATCACTATCATGTTGAAGAAATCAATATGGGATCGGTATGTGGCTTCCCAGTACATACCCATAATTTGGATGAATCCTGACATATCATGAATATTGAGATCTCGCAGAAATGATTCTCCACTATCTCTAGAGAACACCCCTTGCACAAACAGTTATATCTAGACCATACTCCCAAAGGTGTATCTATAGTAATTACACTACTCAAAAAATCCACCTCAAAAATAAAACCATTAACATGTTTTACAAATATGGGAGGATCAAATATCAAATAAGTTTCTAGATAATATAGAAGCTACCAGAATATAACTTCTCATTGTAGATGGTGCAAGCACTCGATCCACAAGTGCAGGCTACACCACATGAAACTGTCCAACACCTCTTCCTTATAGATCCATATGACTCCCCTAACATTCACCACTCTACTCATATGAGAAATCATTCCCAGAAGCACCACATCCACTACCTCTACCACCTTGGCTAATATAACTCTAGCTGTTAGAACGGTAAGGTGTTGAATATCCCATTTCCACACACTAACCTAGTCTAGATTCCCCATCATTGAAATTAGGGCATTGTGTCCTATGAAGCCTCTATAGATGAACCATATTTTTCTAGTTCTACACACTATTAGTGGTCGGGGATAGTTTCTACAATAGATTCCTAACCTACAACACTAAAAGTAAAGAACTCTAGTAAGGTTTTATGTAGCTAAATCTTCTACTTGACTACCTTGCTATCCACCACCCTGACTATAGTTATCATTACAAAACATTATACTCGTAGAAGTTGAACCTCCTGATCATCCATAAGAAACAATATTTCCATCACAATAAGAATCCCCTTAGATATGTGAGCCGGATCCACCACCTCATTAAAATTATTTAATCAAAAGTGGTTAATTTGGGACTTAATATCGCACTTAATTCCATCATACACCTGTCTTGTGGTAGCTATCTCATGTCCTTCTAATATTGTAGAAAAGCCATGATGGTCTATAAAGCACCCCATATAATCAATCAAAAACATGCTCCTTTATGTAAGGGGCATGAACTCCACTTAATTTTCATACCTTATCATTTATAGGTATAAGTTCTCTAAGAAGTTGTCCAAGATGTACTACCACAAAACACTATCCATCTATCCATCATATGCCTAAATATCCCTCTAGTTATTCACCGATTCTCGTATCATATAAGTATCCAACATGAACCTCCATAGTAGGTTTCTATAGATGATCAAGTATTAGATCGATTGAATCAACCCAGAATTTAGCTCTTTCAGTTCCACCCTCCCTAGTAAAAGTCATAGGGAATTGAAACTAAAACTCCATCACCAAGTCATACATAATCTTTTCAACCCCACATGAGACTCTTTCCATAAATTGATTTAATAAATTTATGTTCTACTAGAATTAATTTCCTTATTTGTCACCTAGCACTGCTAGTGCCTTATCTTCCGTCACTGGAGGGTTATTCAAAGCCATGCTACCTGATCTTCCTCTCAAAAAGAATCTACAGGGCGTAGTATTCTCTATGATGACACACACACTTTTTAGGACCCATAAAACAATTTTATCGCATTTATATATGTTTAAAATCATAAAATGTCATAACAATTATTTTCCCTAAGTCATTACATGCGGTCAAAACTGAGGTGTTATCAGCACCCAAAACCATCTCCGACCTAGAACATGGTTAAAAAGAGGAAACACATTCTCATATAAATTTTTTCATTTTGACCCCCATTTATTACCACTGTTCATAATTTCACTATTCTAATTTTCATATTAGTATCTAGTTTCAATTTAATTTCATAGGAATAAAAAATAATATATGGTCAATAACTTACCCAAAACCTATTTTCTAGTGCATGTATAAAATCATGAATGTCATAAAATAATCTTGATTGCCTATAATGATGTATGAAAACACAAATCTCGTGTTATACAAGTTCATGATTCAATTGTGAAAAAATATCAACAACAATTTTTACATCACACAACAAGTGAATAAACTGAGGTGAAATAATATTAAATTATAGAAACAAACAACAATTTCAACAATACCACCATCAGTACTTGGGTTTCCCAATAAACATGGTATCAAAACTCCCACGAATGAGCTAGTCACTAAGACAATGACTCTTCTTAGTCTTCTTTATACCATTACCAAATAACAATAAAAAATGATAAGAAATGAAATCTTCTTTTATACCACTTTTTATAATCCCGACATAGGTGAAACATACCTATGACCTGATCCTATTGGTCACAAGCCATCAAGCACTCCTCCCCATATGCTAGAGGCTACCGAATAGTAGCGAGGCTCTAATAAGTCAATCATGTAGAGATGACACTATATTTTATCAAAGTAAACAGTAGTGTAAAAAATTAATATTATAAGAAGTATATATTAGAACAATAATTAATAGGAACTCATGATAATCAATGTATGAAATTCAATATCAACCAATGAAAAAAACATGAAATGCTATTGTAAGTGTCTAAAATGTAATTAAAAATACAAACCCCAATCACTCCCAAGTGTTTCATGAACCAAATTTGGCTTCCTCATCCAAGATTCAACCCAAAAAATCCAAATAAATGAGTAAATTTTCCCTTAATATGTCCATAAAAACAAAATCTATTTGGGTACTGATCAGTCAGCTCGAGTGCCTTGTGAAAAATCCATTCGTAGTCCACCACCAAAAACATATAAAAAATATATTCAATAAACTATGTTTGTAATTGAATAAAAAATAATAAAAATTCATAATTAATCATTTATCACATTATAAATTTGATCGTCATTTATCCATAAAGAATTTAGAGTTTCTGAGGACACTCGCTTTTCAATGCCAGATTCAGGTCAAGTTAGATCCAAAAGTGTTCTTGGTTAATATCATATATTAATAACATCATAAACTCATGATAGAGAAATATGTATTCAATGGTGATATCATATCTCAATAAATGCTTAGACTCAATCCATAACCCAAAGTACATTCAAGTGTGTCCAAATGTCATAGTACTCTTGTTACCATTCTTTATTTTCATTCTTTTTCCCCGCATTTCTATTTTTAATTCATAAGTAAGATGACAATGTTACCATACTAAGTTCTCAATAGAATGACCATGTTACTAATCCTTAACTCACAAATATAATGATTATGTTAGAATTTATACTTCTCAATTGAATGACCATGTTCACATTCCTTTTCTCATAAGTACAATGACCATGTTACCATTTATACTTCTCATCATAGATTTACCATGTCCCCATTCTTTAAAAAATAATTAATTAATAAAATAATTATTCAACATCAATATCATTACTAATTCTATAATTATTTTATCACAAAAATAAATTTAATTAATTTTACAATTAAATGAGTAAGTCAGATCCTTAATTTAAACAATTAAATCATTAAATTAATTATTTCAGGTCATCTATTTCAATATCAAAAAATTAATTATAAAATAAATTATATCAAGAAACCATTTCAATAACACAATAATTAGTTATATAATTAATTATCTTAATGAAACCATTTCAATATCACACAATTAATTCTATAACTAATTATTTTAAGTAATAACCCCAATATCACATAATTAATATACTATTAATTATCTCAAAAAATAAACCCAATATCCTATAATTAATTAGTAATTAATTATCATAAATATTTAAAATATTACCCCATTATTAATTCCATAGTTAATTATAAAAATTAAAATTCTAAAATATCATAATTAAATGTATAATTAATCATCCCCAAATCCCATATTTCATTATTTAATCTACTCCAAAAAATCCCAATTAATTAATTATCCACATCAATTTATTCTACTTTAGAATTCCAATTGAAAAGAAAACCTAGAAATCCAAAAATTACATACAAGTAACCAATTTCACGATAGTGGGGTTTTAATTATAGACCACCAACGCCAAATGTTGATGATCAATTTCCCAATGGAAATTGCAATAATCATACAACATAATGATATATATTTAGATTCGTATCTCGAAATCCTAAATCAAGATTAAAAAATTAATGTTAGATTAATCCAAGATCTAGACAAAAATAAAAGATCGAGATTCATAAAATATTGTTATAGATCTAGAAAAAAAGATAAACACCACCAAAAGAACAAGAGTAGAATAAAGGATGAACAAGAATGCATCAGGATGAGATCCACTTACTGAAATAAGAGGTGATCTTTGATTCGGGCTTCAAATCATGAATAAAAAAGATAGTTTGGATATGGAATCCCTGTTTAAATATATAAAATCATAAAAAGTAATGATAGTATATTTTTGGGTTGAATGTGGTTTGATTTAGTGGTTTAGTTAATTTTTGAAACCAATTTACAAAAAATTAAAATTAGCAGGCACAATTTCTTAGATCGTGGCCCACAGTTTTCCCAAACCGTGCGCCAACCATACGCCAATAATTTTTGGGGTGAAAATTGTTTATTTTTAATTCTTGATGGATTAAAAAACCATGTGCTAGTTTTTTGAAAACCCACTACCCAAGTCTTCACAATTTCATGGGATGGGCACACAGTTTGTTCTAACCGTACACCAACTGTGCACAACCCCTTTTCATCCATTTTCATAATTTTTACCCAAACACTCCCCAAGTAAAAACCCATTCAAAATGTACATAATAAATAATAGAATTAATTATTTATTAAACTATATAAACACTTTGAATCTTAAATAAGATTTTAATCAATGATGATTTCCTGAAGAAAAGGTATCAATTTTAATCAAGCATTTTTGTATTATTTCTTCTTACACTTCTTTAAAATATTATTCAAAAATAGTGAAATAATAACTCTTATATCATATATATATATTTATGATATTATATTAATATAATAACTTAAATCCATTTACACTTTCATCAAATTGGAAAATAATTATCATTCAGGTCTCTGGTGAAACTGCTGCCTTACAACATGATACAATTCATTTTATGTCACCATATATCCAGAAAAGTTATAATTATGGAATGAAACTTTATACATCATATAAATTAAATATTTATTATTATGAAAATATAATATATTATTAATTTTCTTACCTTCACATTGATGAAAAAAATGATACCATCATTTTTATATACGTTTAAACTATCACTTCCACAAACTAATGTAATTCACTTTATAATGATCACATCAAATGGATGGTATTACAAAGTGAATTTAAATTATTAATAATATATTAATTATATTATATAAATTCTATAAATATAATATAATAATTATATTCAATGCATACTGATCATCGAAAAATTGAGGTGTTACTCATGCATACGTACGGTCTACCGTCAGCAGGATTATAACATAGTTATTTTTTCATAAGGATATTTAATTTTTTTATATAAAAGTATAATTTATATATAAAAATTATAATAATTTCAAGAATAATATTATGTAGATTATGAAATTATAACCACTTTTACTACTTACATCATAAAGAATTCATTTTGGACTCAAATACCAAATCTCAAAAAAAAACACCCAACATGAACATCAATAATTATATAATTATAAATAATGATAATAAGTGAGAATAAAGGAATAATAAACATTAAGAAATTTTAAATAATTTAAATAAATAATCAATTTTTATTTTCTAGTAATATTAAGACTATACATGATGAGTCACACTAAATTTAAGGGAATTCATATCAATTTTCTTTTGTTCAATGGTATTTTGAAATTATTCACCTATATTATTTTATAAGATGTAAATAACTTCCTATTAAGATGTTTTATTATGAATTTATTTTTTCTCATGATATTTAATGATTTGATAAATGTTACTCTTTTATGTGGCATATGAATATAGTGATTATCATGTTATAAGGGAATTCCTAACCCAATTTCCATTCATTGGTTTAATCTTATACATCATGTCTATGTCATGCTATGATTACGTGTGAAATTACTTTTGAATATATTATGTGTTATTTAATATGTTTTTATTTAGGTTTATAGTGGATACACAAAATCAATTAATTTGATTAAAAGTGACTATAATAACATGATATCTACAAGGTACTCTTTAACTAAAACATATTTTTTAAATGTTTTAATGATTTACTCTTCTAAATATTTATATATCAATTCAATGTTTTCAAAATGGTTTTTATGAATTTAATTCACATAATGATAATGATTTAAAATTATATTTTATAATTTCTCCCAATTTTTTTTAAAATTCACCTTTTTTAGGTTTTATGTATGAAACATTATATAAAAAAACATTTAATATAACCCTTATGTTATTTTCACAATACGAAAAAGAATGTTTTTTAACATAAATGAAATGAATTTAATTTACCAATTTAATTATTATTTAATTTTTTTAATTTTTCATTTAAAATATTAAAACATTATTTTAATATAATATGTTTTCATTTATGAGTGTGTTGAATTTTTTAAAAAATGTGACTTCAAAGATGAAAAATTATTTTTATTTTATGTAAGATTTATATGTTATAATATTGTTACATTTCATGGAATATTTTAATATGTATGGGTGTATCCATGAAAAATGAAGGTGGGTGAGCCTATTATAGTTCTCTACTAAATTAAGTAATGATACAATGTTAACCAGAAGTGTTTCTACTATGCTATTAAGGGAATATATTATGGTGGTTATTATGAATGTTTCAATGAAGTTAAAAACCTTTGTATCCATGAGAAATGAAATAAAATTAAGACTAATATGGTAATTATTTCTTATTTAACCTTTATGATTTATGTTTTCTATGGTGTTTTATAAGAAACTTTTGATTTTTTGAGGTAATATTAACAAATTCTGTTTTATGGATGAAATGTATAACTTTTTAAACATGATTTCATGGGTTTATAAGTATTCATGAACTAATGGATTAAATTATTTTATGTCCCTTAATGAGTTTTAGTTCTTATCCAATTTTTAAATTTTGATTCATAGGGTTTAAATAATTGTTTTTGATAAGGATCAGTTCAATGGAAAATTGTGAATATATATCATCATATGAAATCATTTTTTATTTTATAGATTATTTATGGAAAAAATTGATAATTGGTATACATTTCCACTTTTAATGTATTGGTTTACTATGTATGTGTTATTCCAAATTCACTAAAAATCTAATCATAAATGTTTATAGGGAAAATAATGTGTTTTCTTATTTTAAAATAATTAGAATATGTAATGTTTAATGCTAGGTCAATAAATTATATCATTAGTTTATATTTCACACTAGGAACCATATAAATGATTCTTCAATATTTTTAAATCTAAAACCAATACAAGTAATTTCATAACATGTGAAGGATAATTTATCTCATTAGTTTATAGTTGTTGTTAAGTATAAATAATTTCACAATTATTCTATATTTGAAAATAACTAATTAATTCCAATAAATAATTACAATTGTTAAAAAAATAATTATTTATATAGGGAAGACATAATACTATATAAGCAACCAATATTTATTTTAGTTACTCAAAAAAATAATCACACTAATTTTTTCCATATAAATTTTACATCATTTATAGTTATAATAGTCAATAGGATATATATTTGAGTGACATTTTTAACAAACCAAAATTTGTAACTTATACACCCAGAAAATTATATATATCTATGAAATTTTAGTATCATTATCCATTCTTTAATAACATTAGTTTTAGTAGGGTTCACCATTATACCATCATTTACAACAATATGCCCAAGAAAATAATTTTCTAATCCAAAATTCACAGGTTCTAAATTTACAATATAGTTTTTTTTATTTTATGTTTTTCAGAACAATTATCAAGTGTATATAATGTTCTTAAATAATTTTATAATATATCAGTATATTATTAATAAAAACTACAAAAAATGTGTTTAAATATTTATGAAAAACACTATTCATATGATCTATAAATATAGATGGTTCATTTGACAATCCAAAGAGAATAAATGTGAAATTAGAATACCCATATCCAGTCTGAAATTATATATTCGAAATATCTTCAACCATTACATTCATCAAATGATAACCTAACCATATATTAATCATAAAAAAAACCACTCAACCAGGAGTAGATAAAAAAATTATAGACATGAGGGAAAGGGTACTTTTTCTTAACAACGATGTTATTTATAGCACCATAATAAATAAAAATTATCAACGAACTGTCCTCAATTTTAATTAACAAAATAGAATCAAATCATGGAAACGTTATTTGTATAACATACCCTTTAATTTGGAACTCATGTAAATAATTTTGGAATTCTAAATTTTATTCTTGATTTTTTATAAAAGGAGGTTTTAAAAGAGGGTAAAAATCAGGTTCTAATTCAATTAAAACTCAACCTACCAATATGATATAACACCAAGAAAATAATCATGAAATATAAAAACCTAAACATTTTATATAGAAAAAGAAATAATTTGAATAATTGTCTCTTTTTATAAACATGACATCTATAACATTCACTTCCCATCATATTAAATGTCATATCATCTTGTTGGTGATCAATGAAATGAAATCAGTATTTTTTTTAGTATTTAAATCAATATTAGAATGATAAAATAAATGAAAATACAAATGAAAAATACTATTAAAATCATCAACGGTGAGTTCCAAATTATTTAAATGTTATACTATACCACTAATAAAAATATTATTATTTCAATTAATATAGGTTTCTTTAATATTTCCTCAAATGTTTAAACCAAAAGTTCAATAATATTTACTTGAGGTGATATCCCCTTCATTCGTGAATGTTTATAAAAAATAAAATAATAAAATTATATAGTGTCATTTTGGTTATGTGTATAATTAAAATAATTAACTAATATTAATTTCACCACATCATTTTTTGGCGATGCATAAAAAAAATATTTTCAATGAATTTTAAAAACATTTCTATTTATTATCACGATGATATCTAGCTTAGGTAATTAAATTTTGACACATGTTTGTATAATGAAGAAAATAATGAAAAATATAAATATTATTTTTAGAATTATATTTATTACCACATTCATGGATTTTCCATAACACATTAATTTATAATTATGATCCTTCTTTCAAAATTGTCCAAAAAGTTTTCACTTTCTATGTAACAACCAAAAATTGATATTTTTATTTTGAAATAATTATGTTTTATAACATACTATATAAAATTATATACATGATTAATCAAAAAAAATTATTTCATTAATAAATAATATGACATTATTCACCCACAAATCCAATTAAAATTATGAACATTATAATTGGTGAAAAATAAAAAATATAAAAGATGAATGAAAAAATATGGATCCCCCCAATTTATAAGAATCATCACCACCACTATCAAAACTATAGAAAAGAAGAAAACTATTAGAAATCCGGGAAAAATTATATTAAATTTAAATATTTAAAATTGATTTTAATTTAATTTAATGTTTAATCAAGTAATTTAGATGTATTTCTAGAATGTAATGTGTCTGTTGGGGATGTTAACACGGATGATGGGAATAATATCACAGTTATTGTAACAGTAAATCTATATAAAAATAATAAAATGTGAAATAAATAATATTTTTCATGATATATTAAATTAAATATAAATATTATAAAGAAAAAAATATCTTTATTAGAACGATCAATTAAAATATATGCACATTTTTAATAAAATGTATTTTAAGTTTTTTGTAAAAATAATTAATTTTATATTAAAAATATAAATTAACATATGTTATAAATTTATTTTGATAAATTGAATATTATTTTTGAAATATAACATTTAAATTTTCCAATGGAATTATTTTTTTAATTTAATGAAATATATAAATTTATCCGTGAACAGTAAAAATATTATTTTCAACATAAGCGGTGTATCCTAAATTACATCATTCATGTTGTAATTATAAAGTCATACTTTTAAGAACATGACTGTATTTTATTATATATTTAATTTAATAAATTATTTTTTAATATAGAATAATTATAAATTACAAACATAAAAATAATTTTCCAAAAACTAGAGTAAAAAAGTGATTCCTTATAAAAAATGTTTTGTTTCATTCCACAGTCTCATTTAATAAAATAATTAATTATAATTATAAAGTGTTTTCGACTCTTTAATACTATTATATTATATTTATATTATATTTTGTTGGTCGGAGTGGACACTCAAGAGGGGGGGTGAATTGAGTTCCAATTAAAATTTCTGTTAAAAACAATTTCTATTTAAAATCCCCCAATTTCAAAAACAAATTAAACTGTAGTGAATTTATATAGATTATAAAGGTTCAATTAGTTTCTCAAAGATTGATTAATTCTCAGTTAACTTAATCTTATGATTAAATTAACTTTTGAAACTAACTTACTGATTTATAACAAACATAAACACTTGCGAATTTAATTATCAAAGTAGCTTTGAAGATAGATTATATTTCAAAGTAATAGCAGCGGAATATGAAATAAATATGTATAGTATGGATATAGAGTATAACTATAAGCACAGAAAATTAACCAAGAGGTTCAGTCTCAAGCCGAGACTTAGTCCTCTCAAATTTTATATAAGAATGATCCACACCCTGGATCGGGGTTAACAACAGTGAACACACTGTCCAGGTCACAAGACCTCTACCACAGTTCTTCGTGGGAAAACAAACAACAGCGGCAAGCTGCCCAGGTCACAAGACCTCTACCACTATCCACAGTGGGAAATGGAGTGAAAAAAGATTTGCTGAGGATTTACAGATCCTCCAGTGAAAGTACAGGAGTCAGTGTGTGTGTTTAATACAGCAGATAACACACACTGCTCAAAATGTAGAATAAATCACAGAACAAGAGATGTAGAGTTTAGAAGTGGATCTGGTGATCTCAGTGTAGCTCTTGTATTTGATCAGAAGAGAGTTTGAGTCCTCTTCTCGTTTCTGTTTGAGAAACAGAGTGTCGTATGCTTCAGGTTCACAGGTAGTGAGAATGTAGTCGATGAAGTTCTTCTTCTTGTATGCACAGAACACTTCTCGAGTATACTTGATTGTCTATGTGCTTATCTGTGTTCTTGATGGAGCTCGTTTTTATCTTCTTGTGTTTCTGGTATATTTCGTCCAACACGCACTTCTCTGGTTCGCATTTGCGCTATCTTTGGGCAGCGTAGTCTTCTTGTATTTATCTCCCGACAGGGGACAGAAAAGATTTCTTTTCAGCAGGTACGAGGTACGGGTTCCTGACATCCGACAACCTTTATCAGATATTTGACAAATCATCAAAATGTATGATATGACCGTTAGATAAGTAAAATAAATTAAATGTAGGAAATAAAGAAATTAAAACAGTGAGTCGAGAATGTATGTCACTGTTGACTTCAAATGTGGTCTTCCAACTGTGGACTTCCAACTGTGGACTTCAAACTGTGGACTTCCTTCTGACTGCTGACTTCAACAAAGGGCTTGCTGTCTGTAGGCTTGCAATAGTAGCTTTTACTCCATGTAACTGTAGCCTCTCTAACTGTAGACTTGTAACATCAGTAGACTTAGTCGACAGAAGCTGTCTAACTGTAACCTTGACTGTAGGATTATGACTGTAGGCTTGTTCGACTGTGAACTTGTTCCAACTGTAGACTTGTTCGACTGTGAACTTGAGCAGAGAAAACGTCGAGCAGAAGTCTTGTATCTGTGACCTTCGTCTGTGCGCTTTGACAATAGATAGCAGTAGACTTGTAACTGTAAGCTTGTATTAGTCTTCGACTGTAACCTTGTAACTGTGAACTTATTGCAACAGTAACTTAAGGTGACAGTTAACTGTAACTGTGACTTTGAGAAGAAAACTCTGACTGTTAGCTAACAATACCAAACTTATGTAAATACTACTGTAAGCTGTTACAGTAAAGTTATGAGAGTAAGAATATGAACTGTTTAGAATAAAATACGTTTAAGCATAGAATAATAAGATTAATGCAAGGTTTTAATACATCATAATTAATGTTTAAGCATGATTTGGGATTATCAAAACAGGTGATTCCAACAATCTCCCCCTTTTTGATAATCACAAATTATGTCAGTATGAAATATAGAAGTATCAGAGAGAAGTGTGCAAAACACAGTATTAGCAATATGAGCACAAAAATGAGGTATAATCCGCAATGATTTCTCCTCTCTGTATAGGATTTCTCCTCTCTGTATAGGTTCATTTCTCCCTTGAGTTTCCCTATTTCTCCCAATTTCTCCCCCTATCAATTTCTCTTTATTTCTCCCCCTTTGTGATTAACAAAAAGAAAGACAGAATGAGAGAAAAGAAACATTGTATTAATAAGGAGTACATTACATGACCCAAAATGTGAATATATGATCCCTATAAAAAAAATAAACAGACTCAATCCTCTTCATCTGGAGGTAAGGGATCTTTTCCTTTGGAGGAAGAAGATGGAGCAGGAGGTGAAGGATCAACAGGCTGAGGAATGGCAGCAGGAATGTCTGGAGGGGCAGCAACAGAGGCTCCTGAAGGCCGGTAGTGAGTAGCTTGCCGAGGGATCAGTGGTCTAAGGCTTCTGAGGGCATCAGCAGGAGACATTATGGAAGAACCACTGGGGTTGGAGACAGGTAGGGCAGGAGGAACTATAACAGGTGTGCAGTCCACATGAAGAAAAGGTAGGAGCAGATTCCTGAAATCCATGATAATGTTTCCTCCTCTGTCCATGGCAGATAAGAAGTCATCTTTGTTTTCCAAGAATTTATCCAAAGCCGGAGTCAACTCTCGTAGCTTGCTAACTTGTTCTTTGAAGGCTTGAGTTACAGGAGGCAGCTTCATAGTCTCTAGCATGAGCTTGAAGTGATTATTCAACTGATGCTTGGTGAAAATCCGATCAAAGTAATAATCCACTTTACTTTTGATGGCCTCCTGAGAAGCAGTAGCAGCCTGCAGGTGCTCACGAACAAAGCCACTGACTTCTCTTGTAGTAGCAAGGATCTGTAGGTCTGATGTGTCATTTGCACGGGCCTGAGTAAGCTCTTCTCTGAGCAGGCTTCTAAACTGCTCAAGGTCCACAGGAGAGCAAGATGAAGGAAGGGACTTGACTGAGAATGCCCCTGTCTCCTTGAAAGACTGAGTCAGATTTCCAATCACTTTCTGAATGACAGCATCCTGATTGCTAAAGTGTTCTTTTACTGATTTCTTGAAAGCCTCAAATACTTCCACAAACTGCTTGACCACTTCTTTGATGTATCGAATCTCACTGGCCACTTGTGTCTGAGAACTGCTCATGGCAGTTAAAGAAGCAACTGATTGTCTGAGAGCCACTACTGCTCCAGTCCATCTTTCAATTTGGGTGTGGCACACTTTCATTTCATCCATCACTTCTTTGATTGGACTTCCTACAACACATCCTAGAGATAGTTCTAAGGACTGTTCCACATTTTTCAGCTCATCAAAAAGACTGGTTTTCAGTTCAGCAACAGACTGTCTGATGGTCTCCTTCATTTCATTCTTTAAGGATTCAAGGTCTTCCTTGGTGGCTAATCTTTCAGTTTCTAACACTGGAGAGCTGTTAGGTAGGATGACTGGATTTCTTGGTGGTTGGTTTTCCTCATCTGAATCCTCATAATTGAGTCCTAACACCATGTATCCTGGATCTGAGGTCCATCCTTCTATATCATACAGTACAGAGACTGAACCATCACGCTCCCCCTCACTTGGAGGTCCTTCCTGAACACTTTCTACTATCTGCTCAACTCTGGGTAACTCTAAGTTTTCTTCTGTAGCTCTAGCAGGTTCCATACTTGCTTCCTCTGTAGGTTCAGCAGTGAGGTTAGCCTCCTTCTCTGTTGGGTCATCAACCACTTCCATGACAACAGTAGTAGAGACCACTCCTGCTTCCTGGTCAGACACTGACTTGTCTGTATACCCTATCAGAGGGCTCATACTAAGTTCTTCGGCAACAGTTTCTTGATTTTCATTTAAAGATCCAGCCTCTTCTGCTTCGACTGTATCACCCTCATCAGTGGTTTCCTTGACACAATATTGAGATTCTTCTTCTTCTTTTGTAGTCTCAGTCTCACTGTCTCTTAGAACAGGTTCTCTACTGGGTAGTTCTTTTGGAGGGCTTGCTGCTCCAAATGTCACTGTCCTGACAGGACTGTGAGTAGTATCAGGATCACTCCCTTCATCAATTGGAGTGTTCTCTCTTGCAGAGTCACCAACTACTGCAGTCTGTTCATCATCTGAGTATACACGTTCAGGCTCATCAGGCTTTAAGCCTGGATCTCTCCTATCTCTCGGTCTAGAGGGATGAGTAGAAGGGCTAAAATTCTCATAGATTCTCTCCTCATCATTCAGCCATGATTTCTTCCAGGGATTCCAACTGATCTTCATGAATTTGCAGATTACTCTCAAGATACATACACTGTTCTTTGCCACTATCAACTCTTCCTGACTTCCAGCTGCACCTTTCACTTTCAACATAACCGAAATGAGTTTAGCATGAAACAAGGCACTTGATTTTGAGCTTGCCTTTATCATGTCCTCCATCTGAGCCATCAGCAACCAACAAAGGTTGACCTTCCTTCCATGTTTCAATAAGTACATCAAGTAAATATCCTGATGCTTCAGAGTTGCAAAATCTCCTCTTCTAGGACTCAGTACATGCTGGATAAACTTAAACAGAAGCCTGTCCTCTCCATTCATTTCAGTAGCAATAATCTTCCTTACAGTGCCATTGCCTGTCAATTCTTCCAGAGCTGTATCATGATCAAAGATTCTACTATTTGGAGGAGCCGCTCCAGAATAGTAGTTGTAAATACCCTCATGAGGAACTCTTAAACAAGCAGCCCATTCAGCGGATGAAAAACTGACTTCATTGCCATTTACTCTGGATATTAGTCTATGCAGATCATCCTCTTCCTCGAACTGTAGATATTCATAGAATTCCTTCACCAGCTTCGGGTAGTACGGTCCATTATTGCTTGCGAAGCATTCGGTCCATCCTTGATCATTATGCACTGCCAGTACTAATGATCTGCTCGATAAAATCCACTCTTCACTTAGCTCCTTCTCAGCAACTATTTCTCTCTTAGTCAGATGTGGATTAACAGGTCTTATCGAGGCGTTCCCGGTGCCACTGGATTCGACTTGAGTCCTCTTCGGCATTGGTGCATCTTCGTTAACAGTCGGGGGTCGCTTTGTTCTGGCCATTGGAACTGAATGAGGTTTCGAGGTTCGGTTGAAGGTTTAGGGTTTAGGACTTGAGAGAGCAAGGGTCGAGATGAGTGGATTGAGATATGTTCGATGTTCTCAATTTTATCATTTAGGGATTTAGAAATAAAAGAATAAAGAAAAGAAACGGTTCGAATTCCCGCAAAAATAAAATAAGATTAAACAGCGAAACAGCCTACAGAGAGATGTAACAGTGAGGTACACCGGTGAGGTCTAACTGTGAGGTTTCAACTGTGAGGTCTCAACTGTGAGGTTTCAACTGTGAGGTTTCAACTGTGAGGTTTCAACTGTGAGGTTTCAACTGTGAGGTTTCAACTGTGAGGTTTCAATTGTGAGGTTTCAACTGTGAGGTTTCAACTGTGAGGTTTCAACTGTGAGGTTTCAACTGTGAGGTTTCAACTGTGAGGTTTCAACTGTGAGGTTTCAACTGTGCTATAGTTAATCATACCTAACTCATGTTTGATGTAACTTAATCTCTTAGAATTCAAAGGCTTTGTAAAAATATCAGCTAACTGATGTTCAGTGCCAATGAACTCAAGAGTGATATCACCTTTTTGATAATGATCCCTCAGAAAGTGATGTCTCACATCAATATGTTTTGTCCTAGCATGAGATACTGGATTTTTTGAAATGTTAATAGCACTTGTATTGTCACACCTTATAGAGACATGTTTGAATTGATATCCATAGTCTAGTAAAGTGTGTTTCGTCCACAAGATTTGTGCACAACAGCTACCAGCAGCTATATACTCAGCTTCGGCAGTAGACAATGCAACAGAATTCTGCTTCTTACTACACCAAGATACTAGTGACTTGCCTAAAATGTGACATGTTCCAGAGGTGCTCTTTCTATCTAACTTGCAGCCAGCAAAATCAGCATCAGAATAACTTAATAGATCAAATTATTGTCCTTTTGGATAAAATAATCCCAAATTGGGAGTATGTTTTAGATATTTGAAAATCCTTTTAACAGCAGTCAAATGAGACTCTTTTGGATTGGCTTGAAATCGAGCACACATGCATACACTGAACATGATGTCAGGTCTACTGGCAGTAAGGTACAGTAGACTACCTATCATACCTCTGTAGTTGGTTTGATCCACTGGTTCACCAGTTTCATCACTGTCCAACTTGCAAGTGGTGCTCATAGGTGTGTCACTGCCTTTGGTGCCATCCAAAGAAAAACGTTTTAGAAGATCTTTAATATATTTACTTTGGTTCAAAATTATACCATTTTTATTTTGAAAGATCTGAAATCCAAGGAAAAATTTGAGTTCTCCCATTAAACTCATTTCAAACTCATTTTTCATTATTTTTGAAAAATCAACACATAAAGAATTTTTTGAAGATCCAAAAATAATATCATCCACATAGATTTGTACTATTAAGACATCTTTAGAAATCCATTTAATAAAAAGAGTAGGATCAGCTATCCCTTTAGTAAATCCTTTTGAAATAAGAAAAGAGTTGAGCCTATCATACCAAGCTCTTGGAGCTTGCATTAAACCATATAAAGCTTTAGATAGTTTAAAAACATGATTAGAAAAATGGGGATTTGTAAAACCAGGAGGTTGTTCCACAAATACATCCTCAATTATATATCCATTTAGAAAAGCACTTTTAACATCCATTTGATATAGTTTGAAATTCAGATGAGCAGCATAAGCAAGTAATATCCTAATGGCCTCTAGTCTAGCCACGGGTGCAAAGGTTTCCTCATAGTCTATTCCTTCTTCCTGACTATACCCTTGTGCAACTAGCCTAGCTTTGTTTCTGATTATGTTACCAGACTCATCTACTTTGTTTCTAAACAGCCATTTAGTGCCTATGGTAAGAGTGTCTTTAGGTCTTTCCACAAATTCCCAAACTTTGTTTCTTTCAAACTGATTTAGTTCTTCTTGTATAGCCATTACCCAAAATTCATCACTGATAGCATCATTGACATTTTTGGGTTCAAGCTGTGAAAGAAAAGCTTGATGTTCAACCTGATTTTTTAGAGAAGCTCTAGTTTGTGTTCCTCTATCAAGATTACCAACAACAGCATCTAAAGGATGATTCTTTAGAATCCTAGTTGATTTGGTAAAGGTTGAACTAGAGATTTCAGGTTCATCTATAGGTTCGGGTTCCACAGAGGATGATTCTGGAAAAAGTCCAGAACTGGATGTTTTTATTGCAGGTTCTTTAGATTTGTCATTTAGGTTCAGAACAGATAAGTCTTCTTCAACATCTTCAAGAGAAGTTTTAGACTCATGTGGATCAGTCTCATCAAACTTGATGTGAACAGATTCTTCCACACATTTGGTTTTCTTATTGAACACTCTATAGGCTTTACTAGACATAGAGTAACCTAGGAAAATTCCTTCATCACTTTTTTGAGCAAATTTATCAAGATTATCTTTAGTATTCAGAATAAAGACTTTGCAACCAAAAACTCTAAAGTAATTAACCTTAGGCTTCCTATTATTCCACAACTCATAAGGGGTTTTCTTTAGAACAGGTCTGATCAAGACTCTATTAATGACATAGCAAGCTGTATTAACAGCTTCAGCCCAAAAGTAAATTGGCAGGTCATATTCATTAAGCATAGTTCTAGCAATTTCTTGCAGGGTTCTGTTTCTTCTTTCCACTACACCATTCTGTTGAGGTGTCCTAGGAGCAGAAAAATTGTGAGCATAGCCATTGTGTGAGCAGTAAGATTCAAATTCTTGATTCTCAAACTCACGGCCATGATCACTCCTCAAGGTCTTAATCTTAAGTCCACTAAGATTTTCTACAGACTTAGAGTATTTAACAAAGGAAGAGCAGGCTTCACTTTTGTGAGCTAGAAAGTATACCCAAGTATATCTAGAAAAGTCATCTACAAGAACATAAACATAGTGCTTCCCATTTAGACTTGAAATTCTTGATGGTCCAAACAAATCCATGTGAACCAGTTCAAGTGGTTGAGAAGTTGAGACTTCTTTCTTTGGTTTAAAAGAAACTTTGTGTTGTTTTCCCTTTTGACAGGGATTACACACTTTTTCATTTGGGAATTCAAGCTTAGGTAAGTCTCTAACGAGGTGTTTCTTAGAGAGTTTTCTAAGTGAGTGAATGTTGCAGTGTCCTAATCTCCTATGCCACAGCCAAGACTCTTTATGAAAAGCATTTAAGCAAGTAACATTGTGTTTAGCTAAAGTGTTTAAGTCAACAGCATAAACATTTTCATTTCTTAAGGTAGAAAATATTAAAGCATTTTTGGAATTATAAACATCACAAGAATTGTTTTCAAACTTGACATTAAAGACATCATCACACAATTGAGAAATGCTAAGTAGGTTGTACTTAAGTCCATCGACAAATAAAACTTTGGAAATTAATACTGAGTCAATGTTACCAATCTGGCCTAAGCCGATGATTTTTCCTTTTGAGTTATCACCAAAAGTGACATATCCTCCATCAACCTTTATTAAGCTTTTGAAGCACGAATAGTCCCCAGACATGTGTCTTGAGCATCCACTGTCTAAGTACTATACCTTCTTGTAATTGTTTTTCAAACAGATTTCCTACAAAACAGATTAGACAAGAAATGACTTTGGTACCCAGATTTTCTTGGGTCCAGATATGTTAGCAATCAAGGATTTAGGTACCCAGATTTGTCTTATGGGTCCCATACAATTAATAGATGCAACAGATTTAGAGAGATATACTTTATTTGATCTACAACTATTTAAATAACCAGTTGAGGCATATGAATTTCCAAAACTCGAACTAGCAGGATTTTTTCTAGACTTAATAAATCGGGTTTTAGCAAACTGTCTTTGTCCAGGTTGGTATCCCAAGCCAGTAGCATACATAGGTGCAACTTGCTTTCCTAGCAGTTGGGTTAGAGTATCTTTTCCATTTGTGAATGTTTCTAAGTCCTTTCTAAGTTGTTCATTAGATAGTTTCAGTTCTGTATTCTCCTTTAATAATTGAACATTTTTCTCTTTTTCTACATCAAGTGCAGACTTGACACTTGCAGTAAGAGCATGATGTTTCTTTAAAGACTTATATTTATCCTTTAGTTCATTACACGTTTCTTCCAGCATATTACAGTATTCAGTCAATTCATCTTTAGACATATTTTCAGAATCAGAATCAGATTCTGCTTCACCTTCAGAATAATAAGAGTTTAAAGTGGGAGTGTCTAAGGTTACCTCAGATGTGTTTTTCATGAAACACATATTAGCACGATTTCTTTCAGAATCACTGGACTCTGATTCACTTGTGCTGTCTTCTGAAGCACTCCAGGTGGCCTTCATAGCTTTCTTATAATTCTTGTCCTTGTACTCATATTTCTTCTTGAATTTTAACTTAGGACAGTCAGCTTTGATGTGTCCTTTCCTTTTACATTCATAGCAAACTATGTCTTCTTCTTTATCAGTTTTCTTCCAATCTTTCTTCCACTTACCTTGTCTATCATACTTACCCTTGTAGTTTGGTTTTCTGAAGAACTTCTTCTTCCTATAGAACTTCTTGAATCTCCTTGCTATTTGTGCCACTCGGCATCACTGTCAGAATCTAAGTCTTCACTAGATGAGCTTTCAGTTGGTATATGCATTTTCTCCTTGTCTTTGCTTTTTGATGCAGTAGACTTAAAAGCTACAGATTTTCGTTTTGGTTCCTCATCTTCCTCTTTATTCACCTTTAGCTCTTCTTCGTACATCATCAGCTTACCAATTAACTCCTTGACAGGCAAAGTTCCAATATCACAGGATTCTCTAATTGAAACGGATGTGCCTCTCCATCTGTCAGGCAGACATCTCAATAATCTCATGATTTGCTCCTTTCCTGGAACAATCTTCCCGAGTGAGCTCATTGTGTTGACTATCTCATTAAACCTGAGATACATATCAGAAATAGGTTCATCAGCTTTCATCTTAAAGTTATCATATTTGATAGTATAAGTGTTTAACCGCGTTTCCTTGACATTAGTTGTTCCTTCATGAGAAACAGCTAAGGTGTCCCAGATTTCAAAAGCAGTTTTACATGCAGAAATTCTATTGAATTCCTCATCTCCTAGAGCATAGTAGAGAGCATTCACAGCCTTACAATTATTATTGTAAGCTACCTTAGTAGGTTCATCCCAAGTTATTCTTTCAGTTTCTGGAATCTTGTATTGAGACTCTATAGCAGTCCAAATATCAAAACCCATACTTTCCAAATGAATTTTCATTTTGAGCTTCCATTGGGCATAATTCACACCAATAAAGAAGGGTGGCCTGTTAGTAGCAGCACCTTCTAGTCTATTATCCATAAGGAAATTCTAGAAAATGTTTTAAAGAGATAAAATTTAGAACTAACAGAAATTTAAGATCGTTTAGATAAAACTACAATCACAGTTTAAAAACAGAGAGTTAAAATAAAACGTTGAGCAAGTATAACAGAGCTAAACACACCCTCTGATACCAAATGTTGGTCGGAGTGGACACTCAAGAGGGGGGGGGGTGAATTGAGTTCCAATTAAAATTTCTGTTAAAAACAATTTCTATTTAAAATCCCCCAATTTCAAAAACAAATTAAACTGTAGTGAATTTATATAGATTATAAAGGTTCAATTAGTTTCTCAAAGATTGATTAATTCTCAGTTAACTTAATCTTATGATTAAATTAACTTTTGAAACTAACTTACTGATTTATAACAAACATAAACACTTGAGAATTTAATTATCAAAGTAGCTTTGAATATAGATTATATTTCAAAGTAATAGCAGCGGAATATGAAATAAATATGTATAGTATGGATATAGAGTATAACTATAAGCACAGAAAATTAACCAAGAGGTTCAGTCTCACGCCGAGACTTAGTCCTCTCAAATTTTATATAAGAATGATCCACACCCTGGATCGGGGTTAACAACAGTGAACACACTGTCCAGGTCACAAGACCTCTACCACAGTTCTTCGTGGGAAAACAAACAACAGCGGCAAGCTGTCCAGGTCACAAGACCTCTACCACTATCCACAGTGGGAAATGCAGTGCAAAAAGATTTTCTGAGGATTTACAGATCCTCCAGTGAAAGTACAGGAGTCAGTGTGTGTGTTTAATACAGCAGATAACACACACTGCTCAAAATGTAGAATAAATCACAGAACAAGAGATGTAGAGTTTAGAAGTGGTTCTGGTGATCTCAGTGTAGCTCTTGTATTTGATCAGAAGAGAGTTTGAGTCCTCTTCTCGTTTCTGTTTGAGAAACAGAGTGTCGTATGCTTCAGGTTCACAGGTAGTGAGAATGTAGTCGATGAAGTTCTTCTTCTTGTATGCACAGAACACTTCTCGAGTATACTTGATTGTCTATGTGCTTCTCTGTGTTCTTGATGGAGCTCGTTTTTATCTTCTTGTGTTTCTGGTATATTTCGTCCAACACGCACTTCTCTGGTTCGCATTCGCGCTATCTTTGGGCAGCGTAGTCTTCTTGTATTTATCTCCCGATAGGGGACAGAAAAGATTTCTTTTCAGCAGGTACGAGGTACGGGTTCCTGACATCCGACAACCTTTATCAGATATTTGACAAATCATCAAAATGTATGATATGACCGTTAGATAAGTAAAATAAATTAAATGTAGGAAATAAAGAAATTAAAACAGTGAGTCGAGAATGTATGTCACTGTTGACTTCAACTGTGGTCTTCCAACTGTGGACTTCCAACTGTGGACTTCCAACTGTGGACTTCCTTCTGACTGCTGACTTCAACAAAGGGCTTGTTGTCTGTAGGCTTGCAATAGTAGCTTTTACTCCATGTAACTGTAGCCTCTCTAACTGTAGACTTGTAACATCAGTAGACTTAGTTGACAGAAGCTGTCTAACTGTAACCTTGACTGTAGGCTTATGACTGTAGGCTTGTTCGACTGTGAACTTGTTCCAACTGTAGACTTGTTCGACTGTGAACTTGAGCAGAGAAAACTTCGAGCAGAATTCTTGTATCTGTGACCTTCGTCTGTGCGCTTTGACAATAGATAGCAGTAGACTTGTAACTGTAAGCTTGTATTAGTCTTCGACTGTAACCTTGTAACTGTGAACTTATTGCAACAGTAACTTAAGGTGACAGTTAACTGTAACTGTGACTTTGAGAAGAAAACTCTGACTGTTAGCTAACAATACCAAACTTATGTAAATACTACTGTAAGCTGTTACAGTAAAGTTATGAGAGTAAGAATATGAACTGTTTAGAATAAAATACGTTTAAGCATAGAATAATAAGATTAATGCAAGGTTTTAATACATCATAATTAATGTTTAAGCATGATTTGGGATTATCAAAACAGGTGATTCCAACATATTTTATTATAAAAAATTAAATATTACAAGTTTTACATTTGATTTATAATTTTATTTAATATTTTATTCTAAAAATAACCCTCTTCTGATGTTTAAATTACCCATCTCATTACCATTGGGAAATCACTAATACACCACTTTCTAAAGCCAAAATCGACTAAAATCCATTATATAAATACCCTCATAATCCTTAGTGACATATTGGAGTAATCCTACTCCATCCATCAATTGTTTTGTTATTGTTGTATAAGAGATGATATATCAAGGATTAAATTATTTTTGGTCAACTCTTCATTTTTTATTTCATATTCTTATTATATTTTTTAACCCCCTCTTTCACAAAAAAAATTATAACATTAATTAGTATTTATTATAACATTAAATTTCTGATTTTAACATACTATATGTATGATATTTTCTATATATATAAATTTCAAACATCCCTTTCCTGATCTCGAGACAATGTCACATCAATGGTAGGTTAACCTCTTATAGAGTCATTTTCATGTCAACATGTATAACCAACATCATGGATGAATATTATGAATTATTTACAAAAGATAAATATCTAATTTAAAAAAAAATAATATAACGGAGTTAATTATACTAATTTTTAAAATACATTGAAAAAAATAATGAAGTCAAAGGAAAATAGGAAATTTTAATGAAAAACATGATAAAAAAATTACTTCCCCAAAATCGAGGAGATTGATATATATATATATTAAAAGTACAATAATTTATAATTAGTGGTAAAAATTACTGTAATTCACATCTGGATTAATATATTAATATATATTTATTTTTCATTTAAGAGGATAAAAAAATAAAATAAAGCAGGAATTAAGGTTAGGGGATTCTCGAACCTAACTCCCTTTTTTAGTTAATCCCTCATTAACATAACTTTTATTATGGGAATTGTAACACCCCAAGATTTCATAGTGTGTTATTTCTTCAAAATAATTCAATAACTTGCACTACACGCAACACCGAGTTCAATCACACCATGAATTACCAAAAAAAGACATTAAAAAAAGGTTATGAATAGTATTAACTAAATTTTAATCTTTATATAATCCTTATAATTTTAGAATCCATATTATGAGTTTCTTAGACATAATGCAAGAACAGATTCATTTTCAGTATTGCACTTTTATCAACTTTTAATAGTGAAACCTTTTTAAATACACTATTTTAAACTTTTTTACTAAATGGGGACATCAAAAAATTTAAAATGAAGCAACCCAAGCTTCCATGGTACGCTTTCCTTTGAATAATACAGTAGCGTGTGTTGTACGCAACTTCGAGTTCTAACACACCACAACCAATCAAACTAGCCGTTATGAATAGTAATACCTACCTTTTAAAATTTTATAAATTTTTTCTCTCAAAATGGACTTCATTTTTGGATTTGGAGTATCGAATTTAGCCTAAGGTGAAATTTTGGTACTTTTCGGATAAATCTCATATTTTGATGAATAGTGAAAATTACTAAATTTTAATTAAAAACAACTTTTTTAATCAAAATAATTAATAGTGATAAATTATGAATTTGAGTGGTTTTAAAGTATATTTATAATATATTTTTAACATTTAATATAATTTTGGTCATTGGACATAATTTTACAATTAAACCGAACATAAACAAGTGTCAATCTTTTGATAGTTATTATCTCTTAAAAACACGCTTTTTGTTTTGACAGCGGGAATTAATTTTAAATTAATTTCTGACACTTCTGTGTTTTGAATTTAGATAAATGGATTCCATATTTGGAATCAGGATGTTCCAATTGTGTAAATAGAAAACTTTTATTTTTAGACATTTTGATTAATTACTGCGGTAAATATTTTATTTACCATGGTTAAGGATAAATCCGGTAAATAAGGGTTAAATAAATAATATTATAATAATACTAAATTACCCTAAAACGTATCCTAGCCTTATTGGTTGATACATGTTCGACAATAGGCATCTTTGGGTCGATTTTGGGACACCATGGTGCCACTTGTAGGTGATAGGGACACTTTATTTTAATTAAGTTAAAGTGAATACAAAAACCACACAAGCATATATCTTTTAGAAAAAAACATTTACATAGGGTTATATATGTTGGATTTTAGATAATAAACATTCATTATAAAGATAAAAATATTTCCTACATAATGATATTTTATTTATATTTTTTACATATTAAATAATGTAATTTATTTATGACACAATGATGATGAATTAATTACTATAATAGTAAAAAATTAAAATAATTGATATTATAAGTACCCAAATAAATATAATATGAAACTTTTAATGAATTAAACTAATTTTCTAGGATAATATGATATATTAGTATTTATTTAATTGACTTTTTTCGAAGTAATCAATCTGTTATGAGTTTCACAAAAATCAACTATTGAATAGTGTCAAAATTGACATAAAAGAGTTCTTAAAACAAATATTATATTATTAATTGATATTAAATTCCAAAAAATCTAAGTGTCAGGAAAAGAGACTTATATCATGATAGGTACATCATTAATGGACCACTTGGGGGTCTCATGGATGTATATAGTAAGTTTATTAACCATATTATATAAAAATACAAAGAGACATTGTAAAAGTGAAACTAATAATCTTAGAGTTAATACTTAAAGATAAGGTTAATATAAGTACCCAAACCTGTCTAAATTCTATTTTTTGAGTTGTTTTCGACCCATCCCCACCTTAACATTTAAATAATCAACTTTTGATCCATTAGAAACCGAATATGAATTTATTATAAACTAATATTTCTAGCTTTTCCAAAGGTGCCCCTCACCCCTCTTATAAAAGGGAACTCCTCCTTCTCATTTCTTCACACCTTCAAAACCTTTTGGATCGGAAAAAATCTGCCCAAATACTCTGCCAACTTCCCTCACTACAACCTAGAGGCCTTAGTTTTATCAGAATGCCAACCTAAGGAGCCATTTTGATCAAATCAAAAGGAAGAACCCGAAGAAGAGGTAATGATTTCACCACCCTCTTCCAAGTTCCTTTCTTCTTTCACTTCTTCTTCCTTTGTTATTACCATTCTAAAATAATAAATCTAGTATCATATATATACTGTGATGTTATTATAAATATGGTACAACCATATTCAGTATTCTATCAACCCTTTGAATAACATGTCACCATACGTGCGTACGTACAGCTTACCGTCTCCACGCCGTGGTGTAATTGTTATTCAATATATTATTATTTAGATGGGTATAATAATGATATGTAACTCTTGTAAATAATAAATATAACATGTTAATGATTCTTTATATATGATATAACAACCATATATATATTATTTCAAAAGAATGATATTGTCGCTCGTGCGTACGTACGGACTACCGTCTCCATGAACACGATGAGATTCATTCTCCATCGTATCCATTCAAGTATAATTATCATTTGATGATTTAAAAATGATTTTTAAGGACTTGATATCATTCTGGATATGAATAATATACAACCTATCCACTACAAACATGGCTTACGTAGAAAAACATATAAAAGAAAAAAAGTAAGTTAACACCCGAAACAACGATAATGCTAAGATATTATTATCAAATCAATATTAAAAGATCATATATGATATCATATTAATGTATATTATTCTTGTATAATTTAATAACAATTATTTCACCATTATACAGGAGGTTAACCTACCCCATCCAAGGAAAAGAAAAAGGTAAGGGGTTTTCATCTCACTCTTTATTCCCGTGAGATTCAAGCCATATTTCCACCATCACCTTTTGTGTGGTGTATGTACTGCCCACAATTATATTCTTTGTGTAATACACTCTAATTTATGTGTATTTACATATTCATTGTATGATACCTCTTTCATGGGTTGTATGTTTCATATGTTACCAAATTGGTAAGGGTTATTTCGCAATCTCTTCATTATCCGAGGTTGTTTATACGTAATAATCTACTGGGATCTCTTTATCATCCACATCCATGTTTCTTAAAAATGAATTTCAAAACATCTTTACTATTTACTAGAATTTGAGTTAAAGTCATTTATACCCTTTTTTGACTTTTTATAAGTGGGTTATAAAGGAATATTTCAGTCGTTTTCCAAACAAGGTGCTTTTTAACCTTTTCGACAAAATTAATGTAAGAATGTTTTTTTAATTTTTACGGCGGGTGTGGCTATTTTCCGCTGTTATAAAATCGTCGAAGCTTCCCTTACATGATCATAAGAATATTTTCAAAAAAAATTTTATTTCATAAATATAAGACTCTTAAATGATTTCATATAGAAAGCGATATTTTTCTAAAATAGTCTTTATTTCATCTATGTCAGCATCCTTTGATGGATTTTAAGCTTATTTGAAGTTGATTTATTATGATACAAAATATCCATATTTTATTGAAGGTTTAGTGATATTTTAGACTGTGGATAAGTTATTCTTATGTCACTCATGGTTTTTGTTTATAGTATTGACATTTCATAAGTTATTTGTAATCCAAATGTTTATGTTATATTTCAACCTTTCATTCAGATGAATGTGTTAGACAAGTATGCTCCGGGTTTGGGACTGGTAAAAGTAAGCCCTCCGGTTTGGTCTCCGGTTATTAGAGGAACTCCGGTTTGGTCTCTGGTTATTAGAGGAACTTCGGGTTGGTGTCCAGATATTAGAGGCACTCCGGGTTGGTGTCCGGTTATTAGAGGCACTCCGGGTTGGGTTCTGGTTACAGTTAGCCGCTAGGTCTTGGGACGAGGCCTTGACAAAGAAATTAATGTTCAACATTATTCATTCCGACATTATGGAAGTGGTTATTGATATTGCATGTGATTATTAGATTAGTAGAATATCCATGTGAATAAGTAAATGGCATTATTTCATTTTACTTTTTCCATACTATGTTGAAGTTCAAGTTTAAAAGGCTTTTGTTTTAGTAATGCATTGCCTTAAATGTTTATGCTTATTTTTGAATGTTCCGCTATATTGTTATCCTTACTGGGCATTTGAGCTCACCTCTTTTCTATGTTTTATTTTTCCCAGGATGTGAAGAAGTATGTTATGAATGACCTATATGGATATTATGAGGGGATAATAGTGTGGACTACGGAGACATTATGATGTCATAGTAGTTTTTCACTTTATGATGTAATGTAAAACTTATGAATATATCTAGTGTTTCCAAGGCTACTAAACCAATTGGTCTTTCGAGATTTGATCTTTCTTGTGATCATGCCAATGTTATGTAATAATGCACTGACTCTGGGTAACTAGGGTCGGGGCGTTACAGTTGGTATCAGAGGAAGATTAGTACAAACATTGGAAGCTAGATTTAGATAAACTCTGATTAGAGCACATAGATTTAAGACGGATTTTTAGGATTAGTTTAGAATAACTTCCTATAATTTTGGTGTTGTAGAGATTTTGTGAGTTTTCCGAGTAATAAATCCCTGTCTGGGTACGAGCAGGTAGAGGCGGCTCTGGCATAGATGTGCCTAGGGGTAAAACCCAAAAACACCGCTTTGAGCTAGAATCGAACGGGAACTGGTGCACGACAACGGGCCTTGCTGCACTCTTAGTTACGACACTCCCGGGGGATATTCTTAGGATAACTCTCATTTTCTTTACAAATCATTATGAAGGGTTTATGAGTATATACATCCTCAAAGGAGACATTTTTATTATTATGGATTATATCCATAATCTATTTAATTTATGTTATGTGTTTTACAAGTTTGGGATTAGGTATTGTTATTCATAAACTAATCTAATGTATGCCATTTTTTAGAAATGGAGCCCAGTAGAAGGAATGAGATCTCTAGCAATGCAGATGATAAAACGAGAAAGAAGGATCATATATTTTATGGTCTTAAGCCAGAATTTACAAGAGAAATAGTCTCGCATGTATTATCCTCATATGAAGAAATAATATCATGTGTTGATAAGATAAGTAAAGATTTTACTGAGTCCTATGGCTTTGAAGGGAAGCAAGAGAAGAAAAGGATGGAAGAGAGAAAGATGGATAAAGGGAAGAGGGAAAAGAAGAATTTTCCCATATGTGATAACTGTGGAAAGAAACACCCTGGAACTTTCCTGAAAGGAATGATTGTTTGTTATAAGTGTGGAGGAAAAGGGTACAAAGTACATGACTGCAAGGGTAAGAAAATGGTTTCAAATGTACAATGCTTCATTTTCAAGGAGTTTGGACATTACGTGAACCTATGTCCCAGTCATCAGACTATGCCACAATGATGCTATTGGATAATAATCAAGTTATGATACTACCACAGATGAAGAGGAATGTTTAGAGTTCTTATGTTGATTATGTCAATTTAGTGTTGTATCAACAATGTACTTGTTATAATAATTATGGAGTATATAAGGATTGTACTGCAGTACTATTTCATTAAGGACTTGAGATTTTGTGGAACAAATAAAAGTGACTCAATAGCAGGATAAATTTTTGGAAAATATATGGTTGAGAGAATGATAAACCATAATATAGTTCTGATACCGAGGTAGTGATTTTGGAATAATACATGATTGTTTTGGATAAAATATATTGGATATTCTTGACTACCTTGGAACTGATTAATGATTTGTATATTCCATAATTGTTGGGGTTTAAAATATTTTTGGATTGATGAATTATATCCAGCATTCTAAATAGAATAAGGGAGCATGAATGTAATCAATAAGGAATATGGTAATTAAGGATGTTTCGGTGTATTAAAAGAATACATGATGACGGTATTCATATGGTATTACGGGGTAAAAAGGATCTAAATTATGTTTACCTTCCTTATAAATGTTGGACTGTGAGTTTGGACAGAAGTATTTTGGATAGTTCTAGTTTGGATTATTTTGGATTGCCATAAAAGGACAACCCGGAGGTCGGGCGGCAACCCGTCACGCCCGACAAGGCTGCGAGACTTGAACCCGCAACCGAAGGGCGACAAGGGTGTATCACCTACCACTGGCCCACGAGATGTCCTAGATTAAATAATGTAGTTTTTTTAAAAGATATGGTAGATGAATTATAAATTCATTTATTTTGGAACCCTGTACGAATAGTATAAATAGAAAAAAAATTTACGTTCTATTATCTTTTAGAGAGAAAGATGAGTTTGTGGTAGAAATTTATTAATGTATAAAACTCTAATAATAAAGTAAGTATATCTCCTTATGATCTTATACAATCTCATAAATAAATTTCTCAACATTAATAAAAGGAACTTAGAACAAAAATGTTGTCCTAGATGCTACCTTAAATCATCACTAATTTATGGCTTTGGGATTGTTGGCCTTTTCATAGCCATGTTCTCTACCACTCTCCATCAGATAATTGATGGTTAGATTTCTCTTCCATATCCATATTTTCCTACATGGAACCCTAGTATGTGTTATTTTTTTTAATCTTCATACTTTCCACACTTCATTTTAAATAGAGGCCTCATTAATTCATTTTTCGTTGTGGTATTTCAACTAAGATATTTTGAAACGTCAAAAATGTGTTATGCCAATACCCTATGTTTTGTTGAACCGATGGTATTTCAAATCATCATAGATTGATGAGTTTAAGGACCTCAATTTTATACTAGTTTGTGATTGATGACCTCAATCACTACCTATAAATATTTACGTTTTTCCTCCAATTATATGTCTCTAATTTCCACCAATGTTCTCCTAATCGAGATCATAATTTGGTGGTGACCATTTCATTTCCCTTTTCCTAATATTAAGACTAAATTTTAGTAACCCAATTTCCGATGTGGGTTTTCCCACAAATATATTTTCTATTTTCAACCTTTTATTTTAGAAGAACAATTTCAAATTGCGAGGATGCAATTTATTGAAGGAGGAGAGAATGTAACACCCCAAGATTTCATAGTGTGTTATTTCTTCAAAATAATTCAATAACTTGCACTACACGCAACACCGGGTCCATTCACACCATGACTTACCAAAAAAATCCATTCAAAAAAGGTTATGAATAATATTAACTAAATGTTAATCTTTATATAATCCTTATAATTTTAGAATACATATTATGAGTTTCTTAGACATAATGCAAGAACAGATTCATTTTCAGTATAGCACTTTTATCAACTTTTAATAGTGAAACCTTTTTAAATACAATATTTTAAACTTTAGGACTAAATGGGGACGTCAAAAAATTTAAAATGAAACATCCCAAGCTTCCACTGTATGCTTTCCTTTGAATAATACAGTATCGTGTGTTGTACGCAACTTCGAGTTCTAACACACCACAACCAATCAAACTAGCCGTTATGAATAGTAATACCTACCTTTTAAAATTTTAGAAATTTTATCTCTCAAAATGGACTTCATTTTTGGATTCGAAGTATCGAATTTAGCCTAAGGTGAAATTTTGATACTTTTCGGATAACTTTCATATTTTGATGAATAGTGAAAATTACTAAATTTTAATTAAAAAAACATTTTTAATCAAAATAATTAATAGTGATAAATTATTAAATTGAGTGGTTTTAAAGTATATTTAGAATATATTTTTAACATTTAATATAATGTTGGTCATTGGACATAATTTTACAATTAAACCGAACAGAAACAAGTGTCAATATTTTGATAGTTATTATCTCTTAAAAACACGCTTTTTTGTTTTGACATCGGGAATTAATTTTAAATTAATTTCTGCCACTTCTGTATTTTGAATTTATAAAAATGGATTCCATATTTGGAATCCGGATGTTCAAATTGTTTAAATATGTAACTTTTATTTTTAGACATTTTGAATAATTACTGCGGTAAATATTTTATTTACCATGGTTAAGGGTAAATCCGGTAAATAAGGGTAAAAAAATAATATTATAATAATACTAAATTACCTTAAAACGTGTCCTAAACTTATTGGTTGATAAATTTCCGACTATAGGAATCTTTGGGTCGATTTTGGGACCCCATGGTGCCACTTGTAGGTGATAGGGACACTTTATTTTAATTAAGTTAAAATGAATACAAAAATGACACAAACATATATCTTTTAGACAAAATTTTTTTACATAGGGTTATATATGTTGGATTTTAGATTACAAATATTAATTAGAAAGATAATAAGATTTCCTACATAATGATATTTTATTTATAATTTTTAGACATTAAATAATTTAATTTATTTATGACACAATGATGATGAATTAATTACTATAATAGTGAAAAATTAAAATAATTGATATTATAAATACCCAAATAAATATAATATGAAACTTTTAATGAATTAAACTAATTTTATAGTATAATAGGATATATTAGGATTGATTTAATGGACTTTGTTCGAAGTAATCAATCTTATATGTGTTTCACAAAAATCAACTATTGAATAGTGTCAAAATTGTCATAAAAGAGTTCTTAAAACAAATATTATAGTATTAATTGATATTAAATTCCTAAAAATATAAGGTTCAGCCAAGAGATTTATATCATGATAGGTTCATCATTAATGTACCACTTGGGGTATATTGAATGTATATAGTATGTTTATTAACCATATTATATAAAAATACAAAGAGACATTGTAAAAGTGAAACTAATTAACTTAGAGTTAATACTTAAAGATATGGTTAATATAAGTACCCAAACCTGTCTAAATTCAATTGGTTGAGTTTTTTTCGACCCATACCCACATTAATATTTAAACAATCAACTTTAGAGCCATTAGAAACCGAATATGAATTTATTATAAACTAATATTTCTAGCTTTTCCAAAGGTGCCCCTCACCCCTCTTATAAAAGGGCACTCCTCCTTCTCATTTCTTAACACCTTCAAAACCTTTTGGTTAGGCAAAAATCTGCCCAAATACTCTCCCAACATTCCTCAATACAACCTAGAGGCCTTATTTTGATCAGAAATCCAACCTAAGGAGCCCTTTTGATCAAATCAAAAAGAAGAACCCGAAGAAGAGGTAATGATTTCACCACCCTTTTCCAAGTTCCTTTTTTCTTACACTTCTTCTTCCTTTGTTATTACCATTCTAAAATAATAACTCCAGTATCATATATATACTGTGATGTTATTATAAATATGGTACAACCATATTCAGTATTCTATCCACCCTTGGAATAACATGTCACCATACGTGCGTACGTACGACTTACCGTCTCCACGTCATGGTGTAATTGTTATTCAATATATTATAATTTGGATGGGTCTAATAATGATATGTAACTCATGTAAATAATAAATAAAACATGTTAATGATTCTGTATATATGATATAACAACCATTTATATATTATTTCAAAATAAAGATAGTGCCGCTCATGCGTACGTACGGACTACCGTCTCCACGAACGCGATGCGATTCATTCTCCATCGTATCCATTCAAGTATAATTATCATTTGATGATTTAAAAATTATTTTTAAGGACTTGATATCATTCTGGATATGAATAATATACAACCTATCCCCTTAAAAAATGGCTTATGTAACAAAACATATAAAATAAAACAAGTAAGTTAACACCCGAAACAACGATAATACTAAGATATTATTATCAAATCAATATTAAAAGATCATATATGATATCATATTAATGTATATTATTCTTATATAATTTAATAAAAATTATTTCACCATTATACAGGAGGTTAACCTACCCCAACCAAGGAAAAGTACAAGGTAAGGGGTTTTCATCTCACTCCTTATTCCCGTGAGATTCATGCCATATTGCCACCATCACCTTTTGTGTGGTGTATGTACTGCCCACAATTATATTCTTTGTGTAATACACTCTAATTTATGTGTATTTATATATTCATTGTATGATACCTCTTTAATGGGTTGTATGTTTCATAAGTTACCAAATTGGTCAGGGTTATTTCGCAATCTCTTCATTATCCGAGGTTGTTTATACGTAATAGTCTACTGGGATCTCTTTATCATCCACATCCATGTTTCTTAAAAATGAATTTCAAATTTTTTTTACTATTTACTAGAATATGGGTTAAAGTCATTTATACCTTTGTTTGTCTTTTTATAAGAGATTTATAAAGGAATATTTCCGTCGTTTTTCAAACAAGTTTCTTTTTAACCTTTTTGACAAAATTAATGTAAGAATGTTTTTTTAACTTATACGGCGGGTGTGGCAATTTTCCGCAATTATAAAATCGTCGAAGCTTCCCTTACAATATAATAAGAATATAAAAAAAAAATTATTTCATAAATATAAGAATCTTAAATTATTTCATATAGAAAGAGATATTTTTCTAAAATAGTCTTTATTTCATCTACGTCAACATCCTTTGATGGATTTTAAGCTTATTTGAAGTTGATTTATTATGATACAAAACATCCATATTTTATTGAAGGTTTTGTGATATTTTTGACTTTGGATAAGTTATTCTTATGTCACTCATGGTTTTTGTTTAGAGTATTGACATTTCATAAGTTATTTGTAATCCGAATGTTTATGTTATATTTCAACCTTTCATTCAGATGAATGTGTTAGACAAGTATGCTCCGGGTTGGGGACCGGTAAAAGTAAGCCCTCCGATTTGGTCTCCGGTTATTATAGGAACTCCGGTTTGGTCTCCGGTTATTAGAGGAACTCCGGGTTGGTGTCCGGTTATTAGAGGAACTCCGGGTTGGTGTCCGGTTATTAGAGGCACTCCAGGCTGGGTTCTGGTTACAGTTAGCCCCTAGGTCTTGGGATGAGGCCTTGACAAAGAAATTAAAGTTCAGCATTATGCATTCCGACATTATGAAAGTGGTTATTGATATTGCATGTGATTATTCGATTAGTAGAATATCCATGTGAATAAGTAAATGGCATTATTTTATTTTACTTTTTCCATACTATGTTGAAGTTCAAGTTTAAAAGGCTTTTGTTTTAGTAATGCATTGCCTTAAATGTTTATGCTTATTTTTGATTGTTCTGCTATATTGTTATCCTTACAGGGCATTTGATCTCACCCCTTTTCTATGTTTTATTTTTCCCAGGATGTGAAGAAGTAAGTTATGAATGACCTTCAGGGATATTATGAGGGGATAATAGTGTGGACTATGGAGGCATTATGTTGTTGTAGTAGTTTTTCACTTTATGATGTAATGTAAAACTTATGAATATATCTAGTGTTTCCAAGGCCACTAAACCAATCGGACTTTCGAGATTTGATCTTTCTTGTGATCATGCCAATGTTATGTAATAATGCACCGACTCTGGGTAACTAGGGTCAGGGCATTACAGGAATTCCACCAGTTTCCCTAGAATATCATTTAATTATTCTAAAATTTCTTTTTGGTGACATATATGTTTCCACACTCGATTTTAATTCAATTAATACTATTTTTCCAATAATTTAATTTATTTCCAACAAAATATGCAACTCCTCATGTATTATTTCTTATTCAATGAAGAATGATCTATTATTCAAATATATGATCTCCATGTTATTTTTTAAACCCTGATGTTTATTTATGAATGTATTATTTATCCAATCATTGTTAAAAAAATTTCATTCCATGTATTATTTTATGATAATGATAGTTATATAGTCAATGTGGCATGTATGATTATATATATTGTATGATGTTAAGTGTGGTCCAAAAATTATATATAACTCCAATGAACTATGAAATGGTAGGTATTTCATGATATATTGTGTAATATTTGAAAATATGATGCTATAATTGTTTAAATTGATAATGTTATGGTTATGCACATATGTTACATGTGAATATGATGCTAGATTTTTTGATAACAATGTGTGGTATTTGACCACTATTAAATTATGTTTCAATTTTGTTCATTTCCAAATTCAATGCCTTTATCTCATGTTTCACTAATTATTTTCATCATGATACTATTATTATGATATGACTATTATTATTATTATAAACCATGTTTTATTGAGATAGATCCCTTATTTATCCATCTAATATGGTTTTAGATCTCCCATTTCTCTGATGTTTTTCATTAAATAATTACATGTAGTAAAAAGAATACTTTTTTTATAAATATAAAGAAGATTTTTTGCAATAATTGTTTAAATTTTATTACATACATGTTTTGTATGATCATAATTTTCCAATGACACTAATCCTTTTGGTACCATATTGTATCAATATTTTTTTTATCATAAACATGATGCAATGTTGATGAAAGGAAAAAGTAGGGAAACTACCATTGGTATTAGAGATAATATTTAGTTAATTTTAGAATTAGAATTAGAAAACCCTAAGGAAACCTGTTAGGATAAGACTATGTATATCTATACTTAAAAACACATTGGTTTAGAAAAATGATAATCCTAGGAATCCCGTGAGAGATATATTTAGAGTAAATGTCTCAATTGAATAAATTATTTATTGACTTATGTTTGAGATATATTTTAATTAAACTTATTATATTTTGGAAAATTGTATGAACTAAAACAAACCAATACAATAACTTATTTGAGGGACATTTCAATGATTTCCTAAACAATATATCTAATGACATGTGAGGTGGAGTTAAAAACACCATTAAAATTATTGTCTAATTATATGAGGATATTAATAATAACCTGAACCATGATAAACATCTGCCTTCACCCAATATGTATCAACAATGCATTGAGTACATTATGTGGACACAACAACCAATATTTAGTGTATCTTCTGATCCAATAGTCATAGAACAATGGGTCAACTCAATAGGGGACATCCATTCTATTATCCACCATTCTGAGAAGGATATGATGACTCTGAAAATTTATCATTTAGAGGTAAAACTTGATCAAAAGTAGGCATTAATAATGAACATAAAGATTTTGGATGAAATGAATGATATGGAGTTGGAAAATATTTCTAAAAAATTTCATATTATGTATTTTCCTCTTGATCATTGAATAAATATAGATGGTGAATTCATAGAGATGAAGAGAAGGGAATGTGAATCCTTCATGAATTGTGAGGAAAACATCACAAGTATTTCAAGATAAAGATCATGTTTTTTATCAATAGTGACAGAAAAAATAGATAGATTATTTAGTAGTTTAAAAAAACACCTTTAAAAGGATTTATCTATATGATACACTGGGAGTTATGAATTAGTGGTTCCATGATCCAACTACATACATGTTAATAATGAGGGATGAATCTTAATGGGAATTATCTCAAATGGATATAGGAATGATTCATGTGTGGGATAGAATAACGCCATGCTCAAGAATATTTAGGTGACAAGAAAATTCTGGCCAATATGATAGAGGAAAGGAAAGATCCTTTTAATAGATGAACCACAGATCAATTCATTAACATTAGGGAATATGGGAACTATACAACTTGAGGTCCCAAACCATGGGTCCTTCATTGTAATCACTATTATAAACCCCCAAAGGTAATGTCACAAGGGAAGGATTATTACATCACCACCTCTGAGGTGGAGAATGAAAATGAATTCATATATGGTATAATTTTTATTCCCTCATTAATATAATTTTTTTATTTTATTATTGTTCTATGATTTTTATATCCTTATTGTTTTCTAGAAAATTTGGATCAAATAATTATTGCAGTGAAGAAGAGACATCTTTAAAATCACCTTGTAGTGAAATAATTTCATCCCAAGTGCTATAATCTTCTCCAGTTTGTTTTTAAGGTAATATTCTTCTAGTGAATCTCATAATCCTTCCCATAGTGGAATCAGATTGTATACCAGGCATGGATTGTCTCTCATTATATAGATCACCCATCAACTCTCATTAGTAAAAAATATCTTTTAATATCCCTATTCATCAAATTATCTTCTATAAATTAAAGAATGATCATGAATCTACTTTGGAAGATCTATCAATAGAACAGGTAGTAATTCCCCATAAAAAAGCATACCTAGAATAAATAGTTTATTCATTGGAAGGAATAATACTTGAGGAAATTCACTTTATTATGGAACACACTAATGTATTTTCTAAATTGATACAAAAAATTTCCCTATATCAATAGGTAGAGTTGTCAAAATAAATCATATTAGTAGACACCCATATCTCAAAATTCTCATATAGGATGACCGCGATCAAAATAGAAGAGTTAATGAAGTAGCTACAATGTCATTTGGAAAATTTATTGATATATATTAGTGTATCTCTTTAGGTTTTTCCATTTATATTTGTAAAGAAAACTATGGATCAATGCGTCTTTGAATTGATTACCAGGATCTCAATAAAATCACAATAAAAATGTATCCTCTTCCATGGATTTGGTAATTTCTTGAAAAAATATGAGTAGCTCAATGATTCTCATTGTTGTATCTTTATTCTAGATATCATAAACTAAAGGTGAATAATTAATGTGTTATGAATACCACATTCAACACCGTTCATGGTCATTATGAGTTCATAATGATTCACTATAGACTTACTAATACCCCTATAATCATCATGTATTTGAATAATATAGTCCTTAGTGACATTATCAACAAATTTTTGGTCGTTTTTATCAATGATATTATCATTTACTACAAGATAAATGTGTAACCTAAATATAATATAAGGATTATGCTCTGCAATATAAGGAAGAAGAAAATTTATGTTCTGTTTAAAAAGATTGATTTCTGGATGAGGTATATTGAATTTTATAGAAATGATTACCAATGAGGTAATTTTTTTGCACCCATCAAAGACACAAAATATAATAATGGTCTAGATTGACTAGTGTCATATAAATTCTTATATTTCTTTTATTAAATATTTAATTTTAATATTTGGTGAGAACTTTTACATGATTTAAAGGATAGCTAACTATGTTTTCATGGGATTTTGTATGGTATGAATGAATATAATAATGTGAGGAATGCATCATGGATCTCATGAAGAGGCTAATTAATGCGCCTATACACAGACTACCAAAAATTATTGCTGGTTTTCTGATTTCAATTGACTATTCAAATAACGTATTGGGTTGAGTACTCATGAAAAATGATAAATTGATAGCCTATGACTCATGATAATTTAATATTTATATGAATAACTAAAATTTTAAAGAGGTTCAAATGGGGTGATATAAAGATACAAAATAATGTAAATTAATTAAAGGAAGGTAAACTAATTGAGTTCCACATCGATGATGGTGGTGTGATTTGGTTTGGACAACGCTTTTTCTACCTTCATCAGCTAAGAAAATGAAGGAACACTTAGATGATGCACATATTTCACCTTTATCTATCCATCCTAGAAGTACCGAGATACACCATGATCATATAAATATCTCTTTCTAGGAAAACATGATGGTTCATGTAAAGTATATCTCATCGTGTTATGTATAACAACAAGTTAATATAGAGAGACATAAGTTCAAAGAGATGATGACACTATTACCTATACCAATATGGAAATAATATAATAAAATCATGGAAATGTTCAATAGTCTCTTGAAGAAATCCAAATGAAAAACTATTATACGGTCTATAATGGATCGACTCATTGAAACTTACCACTTCAATACTATTTTGTAATATTTCTCTCTTGAAAAACATTCCAAGATATATTTGATGGAAGAGGTGTGGTTGAATGGGGTCCATTTTCAATTGTCTTTGATCTTGATCCACCATTAAAATCTAAATTATAATGAATAAATCAATATTATTTGCGTGATGAATTGAATTTTATTATGGTCTATCACCCCCAAACTTATGGAAAATCTAAATGGACCATTCAGACACATGAGGAAATTCTATGATCCTGGTAAATGGAATTCAATGGTAGATGATATCAACATATACCATGGGTTGAGATCTCATATAATCATACATTCAACCCTAGTATTCTAATGGACCCAAATAAATATATGTATGGGATAAATTTTTGATCTCTAAATTATTGCTAAAAATTTGGACAATGAAACTACATGGACCTGACATTGTTTAATAAATGAAATATAAGGATTAATCCATCCAACAACATATAAATGATGACCAGAGGCTGTGGAAGATCAATGATGACAACCATAAAATGGAATTCGAGTTTAAAATTAAAGGTTAATTTTTTATTTCAATATTACTATGGAATGGAGGCATGTAGATTGGATAAAAATAGATGCTTAGTAAAAGGTACATCAACTGCATTGAGATACTTGATCATATAATAGATATGGTATATCATCAAGAACATATAAAAAATATCAATCAAATTCATGACTTGTTCCATGTATCACTCCTAAAGAAGTATAACCCTGGTCCCTCACATGTACTGAATCCATGGGTTGTACAACTGGAGAATGACCTCTTACCTGAAGAGAAACTGATGAAGAAATTGGACCCTTGAGAAAAATATCAATGTTATTAGACAAATATACTTGTGAAATTCTTATGGAAGAACCAAATGAATGATAATTCAACATGGGAACCATAGGAAAAAAATTAAATAGATATACCCTCACCTATTCTCAACAGAGAATATGTGTTGAAATTTGAAGGATGAAATTCTTAAATTGGGAGAATGTAACAAACCGCAATTTATAAGTGACATTTTTCACTTTTATAAATCTGTGATATAAAATACTATAGTGTATTATATAAATAATGAAATGAAAAATAATAATTTCACTTGTATATAATATTACATTCATCCACTATGAAACCAATTATAATTCAAACCGTTATAATAAAACAAAAAATATACAATATAAAATATATAATGGGAAGACATGGATAACGCCAATATACTAGAGTCATTTACGCCACTCAAAAAATTATAGAAAAATAAAATAAAATTATTAGTAAACCAAGAAAAATTATAGAAAATGGAAATATTGAACAATTAGTTGAATTAATTTAAATTAAAAATTTACTAATGTAGAGGTATTAATTGGAGGTAACATGACAGTTGGAAAAAATAATATGACCAATGAGTATATTAACTAAAACATTAACATAATAATTTTATATAAAAATACTAAATTTTAATATAAATAATATTTATCATGACTAATTTATGTAAATTAAAATTTTAAAAAATTTTAAAAAAATTATCGTGATTTAAAAACTCAAACAAAATATAGGCAGATTATTAATAAATTATATTTTTCTAAATTTCATAAAAATATCAGTTTTAAATTAAAAATAAAAAGTTACTATGTTATAATGTTTCTAATAAAATTAATATGAGATTTTAAATCATCTCATTGAAATTTTCCAATTATTATGTTTTGGTTATTTTTTGGAATATTTCAATTTTTATGTGAATAGTAAAAATACAGTTTTTGACATGACTGATGTATCATAAATTACATCGTTAATTATTTAATAATAAACAATTAATTATTAGAAAATTAATTTCAAAGATGATATATTTAATTTTATAAATTATTAATTAATTTAAAATAAACATAAATTGCAAACCTAAAAACTATTTTTCAAAACCTAATGTCTAGAGTGATTCCTTAAAAACATTATCTTTCATTCAACATTAATTTTTATTAAACTTATGTATCAGAATTATAATGAGGTATATAATCATGTAACCTATTATATTATATTTATATTAGCTTTATATTGTAAAATTTTCACTGTTAAAAGTTTTACCATTGATATATTATTTTATTTAGTGGTTTATTCTTAAATAACCTTCTCATCTAGTATAAATAACCCCTCCTGTTACCCTGGAAAAAATAACACATTCCCCACTTCCCTAATAATATAATTTGAAAAAATAATTTATATATATAAAATTATAAACATTATGGATTTTCAAGATTCATCCAGCGAATAACATCAATGGTGCTTTGTCATCATACTAGAGATGATACAATAAGAATTTTGTAATCTCTGTTCAACTCTTGTTTATATTTTTTGTTCTTAATCCCTTTATTTCTTTCATAACTAAATTCACAAAAAAAACTATAATATTAATAATTAATTATATTAAAATTATAATAAAGATTTAAAACAAATTTATTTATCATATTTATTATATATTTAAATTTCACGCTTCTGATTCATGCTCTCTCGAAAATGTTCCATGAAAGGTCGATTAAACACTTAAGAGGACATTTCCATAATATAATTTATATAAATTATAATGGATATATTTTATAAATTATATATAATATAAAAATATAATTATAATTATTATAAAATTCTATAATTAATTAAACTAATGTATAATTTACATCAAACAAAATATGAAATTTGAATATAAAAGTGAAATTTACAAGTAAAACAGGATCTCAAAATGACTACTATATAACCAAGGAAACTGATAAATATAATAATATTACTGTAATTTATAGATGGTGATAATAATTATATTAATTCACTTATACTTTTGTGTCTTAATAAATATATGTTTATTATTAAGGAGGTGCAATGTTGATGATGTAAAGTTAGAAATAAGGTAAGGGGATTCTCAAACCCAAATCCATTTCATTGGGTATTCCATATTTAACATATATTTCAGAATTGGTATTTATAATCTATTTAATAAATATATCTTCATTTTTATTAAATTTTATTTCATGGAAATACATGACTTCACCATGAATTTTATGCCATATAATATGATTTTCCAAAAAATATATTTCATAAAATAAATCGACTCCTCAGGTGTTGTTTCTTATTCAAGGAAGAGTGATCTCTTATTAAAATTTTTATTATCCATTTTTTACGGTGACCCCAAATATTATTCTGAAATTTATTAATTATTAAATTATTATGAAACCCAATCAATTCCCAGGTTTATTTCTTAACTATAATTTTTATACGTTCTATGTGGCCTAGATGATTGGGTAAAAATTATTATGTGATGGGTGGTCAAGAGTTATAATACCCTAAAATTTAGTGGGTAATGTGATGTATCTATTAAGATAATATGTAATATTTTTGAACATTATTTTTTCTTTGTTCACAATGATGATGTTATGATTATGCACATATGATCTCCAAGAACATGATAGCTTTTTTCAAAACTATGTGTGGTATTTGATCACTATGACATGATGTAACATTTATTTGTGTTTAAAATTATATTAATTTATCCCTGTTTTTAATTATGTGTATTATTATCTTATACATTTGATATGGTGATGATGATTTTTCTCTCCCCTGTCATATTCATTCATATCCATCCTCTAAGAATAATTTTAGTTCCCCTTTTTTATGAATATCTTCATGTGATTACACGTACTAAGAGTAATACAATATATTATAAGTATAATGATGATGTATTTAAATACAAATTTATGGATTATTACATACAAGTTATGTATGATCCTAAATTTCCCAAGACAGAGAACCTAGTATTCCTTGATTGCATCATTATTATGTTGTTTATTTCAAAAAAGTTTTTATATCTTCAGAATAAAATAGGAGGGTCACTATATTCTATATACCTCAAAAAATTCCATGAAATTTTATTTACTACACTTTGAAAATGGTGGGGGATTACCTATAAAAATCATATCCAGTTACTTATCTATTTTTACCACCTCAGATATTTATTACTCTTGTCTTCTGGGGGAACATAAGTGTTCGAAAACATTTTATCAACTTTCTCAGAAAAGAGTAAAAAAGTTAAAATCTCTTTATATTATTATTTTTAAAATCTATTCAATAAAATGGTTTCAATCCAATGTAAAATATAAAAAATTGTACTATCAATTCCACAAATAAAATCTGGTACATACTAGCCTAATCTTGTGATGTTTTCCATATGCAGGGCCTCATAATCATTATAATTTTCCCTAAATTCCAAACGTATTTCTACATCCTGATCCAATAATAATTACTAAAATTATTCTCAATGAAAATATTTATAAAATCATCCCATTCCATGTCATCAAAATCATTACTCTCTCTCTTTTTATTCTTTACCAAATACCTAAATTGACCTATTTAACCTTAAAACAATATATCGAAACGATTAAATTTTTATTTTCCAATCACCCAATGAATTATAAAATATTTTTGAGAGAATATACCCATAATTAGTTTTCCAATGGATATGAGGACCAACTAAAATATTGAGGGTGATATCTAATGAAATGATCCATTATAGACATATTCCATTTAGGGAGATGTAATTAATGTCTTTAATGGATAACGAAACTATTTATATATTGCCTCAACTAAGCCTTCAAAAAAAAGAAACTTCTCAGTTCTAAATCAAAGAATTTTGGGTTTCTTCTTTTAAAGGATATCATCCCCCTGATTCGTTCCTACTGCAGATTCTTTATTTCTTCTATTGGAATGAATTCCCAATTAACATTTTTCATTCAAAACAACATTGTAATATTTAGATGAAATATCATTTCTACAATATCTAGAATATTTTTAATTGTATTGTATTATCATTATAATAATATATAATTTTATGTTAACCATTTCTCACATACCAACAATAAGAAATTGTACATAAAAATGTCATATTCTAGTGACATTAAATTAGTATTAACTTTAATTCATTCCTGTAGATCATTTATTTTTAGAGTTTTATATTGTTAAATATTAACTATATCATATGAAACCATATATTAAAAAGTAGATACTTCTTTTTAGTATCAATTTTTTAAAAAATAAAACATTTAAACGGAAACATTCTTTATTTTTTTGACACGTCTTTACAAATTTCAGGTTGACCATATCTTTATCCCTTCCCATCCTTAAAATAATTTGATTTTATTTATTTTCAAAAAAATATAATTATGAGATATAAAAATAATGAAATACATTTGTCTCGTGAAAAAGATGAAAAACAATGTAATTATTACTATTTTATTAACATATGTTGAGTGAATAAAATTAATTATTTCAATATGAAACACACACAATTATTTATCCAGGAACACCCATAAATAATATAAAAATAAAATAAAAAACATTTTTGGAAACATAGAGAATCAAATTAATAAACCAATTTATGAAAATTAAATAAATAACTCGATCCCAATTAAAACAATAAGTAAAAAATTTTGGTAAATCCATTTCCTTTTTCCATTGTTAGAATGAACCTTACCTAATGAATTGGAGATATATCTCCATGGAACCATCATTTAAAATATAACGGGGTAACCCAATGATATCTAGGTCCACCAATATTATATATATATCAATCTCACCCAATGATACCTGGGTGGTCCCATCATATAAGTTACATCAGGTTCACCCTATGCTCTCTTGGAACACCCATTATATAAGATATATAGGGATCACCCATTTCACAAATATAGTGACGAAGTAAAATATCATGTATAATTCTTTATCATTTATCATTTCATTATAAAAAATTTAAAAACTCTATTAATTCTGTATGAAAAACACTTTTAGATATGTAAAGAAAATTTTTCATTTAAAACCACATTTTTAATACGAAATACATAAAAAAATGAGAAATTTGTTTTTTTATATAAATAATAGTTGAAAAATATTAAAGTAATACAAACATCATAAAATTGTTATGATGTCTAAAAAAGTCATTGTAATCATATAATTTAAAATATAAAATTTTTTTTTCTCTTTTAATAATTGTCAAAACATTCCAAAAAAAGATACATTTTTCAATACATTGAAATAAAATAAAAAATAACATTAAAAATCCATTTAAATTTATTTTTGTTCATATAAAAACAATAATAATATATTTTCAGGAAAATATACAGTATAAAGGGGTTGTAAGGGAAATATAGAAAGAATATTTGTAAAATAAAGCCCCTTACATCGAGTTCGACTCATCACATGCATTCTTTATCTTCCAAAATAATAAACATAAGCTAATTATATAATTTCCTATGAAAAATTTTCATGTTTATTTATCATTTTGTTTTATCAATTACTATGTTATATATATATTTTTAACAATTTATCTTAATGTAATATATTCTGATGATATTCATCTTGTATATCAAAAATGGCTTTTGGAGGTTGTATATGGTCAACGATGTTAGTACACCACCATCTCTAAAATAATAATCATGAAATTACTATCATTATTATAAATAAAATCTATATTTATTTAAAATAATATAATATGTATATGATAAATTATCTATTCAATAGTTAAGGGAAAATATGTTATACAAACGAATGAGTGGCATTTCCAATTTTAAAAAATCATTATTGAGAAATGGTAAAAAAATTTGTAATATTTTTATAATTTTAATAATTTCATTAATTCAACATTAAATCATTAAAATAAATTTATATATCATCCATTTCCTATGGTTATGAAAAAATTATTTCATCGCATCACGGAGGTGGTAGTCCACATGTACAAATGAATGACATTATCAATGTTTAGTGAAATAATTTTTTTTAATATAAATGATATATTATATTTTTAGGATTATAAATATGTCATAAAAATACAATATAAACATTAATAACATCTCTATATCTAGTCGTGTTGGGTGGTCATGGAAAACTAATTACAACGGTTCGTGAGGAAGTAGTTTACCAAAAACATGAAAAATGGATTCCATTATCTTTTTATTGAGGATGGAAATGAATCTAGTTTATACAATTAAAATAATAACATTAAAATATATGTCATAGATTTTTGATATTTTATCATCATGGTTATTGATGTTTTGAATCTGTTAGAAGATGAAATAAAACAAAAATGTCTGGTTAAGAACTATACATCTTTTTCGGATAACCTCATTTTATTTCCACAATAATATCTATATTGTGGGTATTATTCCCAAAATAAGGCCTCTAGGACATATATAAATATGTTAGGAAGATATTTGGGATAAAATTTTCTAAACCAAATGGTTGTGGATGTGTGATTAAATGATAGGAAGATATTCCCTTTTACAACAGAGGGAATGGGAACTCTAGAATTTCATAAAATATTTGTTTATTATAAATTAATTTAGATATAGATATGTATATAAACGGATAATATTATAATATAATACAATTATGTGTCAAAATAATCTCAAAAAATAATTTTATTACCTTTTTAGATAACATTTTTATCATTATCTTTTGGTTTTAACACCCCTTAACGCTTTTCCCTCTTACCATGATAACAAGGGTTTTCACTTATTGATTGTTACGATAGTTAAAATAAATAGAAAAAAGGACCATAAATTGAAAATGGTTGATATTTTAAAAAATATACTAATAATTACACCAATGATGTTACTTTAAAAAATTTTATTTCATTTAATATAATATTATTTTCATTAAATATCAATAATCTCAATTTTAGATATATTTATTTGCATAGAATTTTGTAACACAAGAAAAAAATTCTATTCAAATAAACAATTTTAATAAGCCTAATACATGGTATATTTATCTATAAAATTCATGGATCATAATAATTATTTAAAATTATTATACAATTTTTATTTTTAATACCATTTAATTTCTTTTTTATTTAACTAAATAATTACTACATCAACATTTTGAATTTATTTATGGTAGTAATTTATTTCAAAAAAATAAAAAATAAAATACATTGATGAAGCAAAATATTTTTCATTTCATTAGTTTATTTATTATAGAATATATCATCTAGTTATAACCATCATAAAATCATTATAGATATCAATAAAAGAGTGACATTTTTACCATTAATTATATAAAATACTATAAAGGTCATAATATAATTCAAATGAAAAATGATGTTCCAAAGGATTGTAGAAAAAATTAGTGATGGGGAGGTGGTGGGGTTGAAACTATTATATCCTTTTATAAATTTTAAAAATTAAGAAACCTAAACCTATAAAATTTTTAGATTTATTTTTTTATCTTTTTTTACCAAAATCACATAACTGAAAATGTTGAAACATAAACAAAAACACTTGACTTACAATGATTTTACTCACTAAGGGAAACTATATAATTTCCACGGAAAAACCCATTGCTATATTTAAATTCAATATTTCCAAGACATCAATAATTTTTTTCATCAACTTTCAGTCAAAACATTATATATTATGAAAAAATGAATATAACTACTATATTTAATATAAAAAATCTTGAAAAAATATTTGAGGCATAACAAAATATGAACCATGGAACATTATGCTCCAACAACGGTATGTCTATAATCTCAATTTTATCATCCTTTATTTTATCATTTCCACATTGTAGAACTCACTAAACCTATTAATGATATAAATTCTGATTTTTTCATAGTTGATAAAACTATTCATCCCACTAACACTCATCAAAAATACCCTATCAGATCATTATTTCTCCATAATAATTAACTGAAATTTTCAACAAATTATTTGATCTAATTCACTATCCAAAATTATTCATGCTTAAATTTATACATGTTGGAAAATTCTCTCTCAAAAATTTCTACAGTGTTTAAATTTTTTTTATATATAAATAGTAACAAATATTATTATTCTCTCCACCACTCTATATATTGTCTACCAAAAAATTAATGGTTTAAAATAAAATTTCTTTTCCACCAAAAAATATTCAGAAATACAAATTCCAAAATCATTTAAATTTTACCAAAAAATTTATCAAGTATTTCTGAAAAATCATTATAATTACTGAATCATATTAGATGTTCTTATATTAATTATTATTTATGGCCACCTTAAAATTTCATTAACACAATATGTTAATGAAATATTCCATCTTTATTTTTATTATTATCATATTAAAAAAAAATGGAGAAATACAAATAACATAATCAATTTTTTGACATTAAATAGATAGTTCATGATTCTAAAAAATATATCCAATAATGTTTTATAGGGAATACATCATTTAGAATAACATAGTTCTAACATCCTAGTCAGTAACACTTATCCCAACATGAAAATATCAGTCATATAAAATATATAATTTTGGAAAACATCAAAACACAATAAAATTCTATCTGGAAATTTTTTTCCAGATAAATCGCTTTTTAATTATATTAATGGGAGTAGTCCACATAAAAATTTCACAAATATTAATATCAGGTAACTCATTTGTGTATTCTTTATAATTATGAGACAATTGAAGGTGGTTGAGTAGATATATGAATATTTTAAAGAATTCAGTTGTAGATAATAATTTTGACTCATAATTTTTATAAATTATTTGAATTCTCCCACATTTTAATCCCATCACAACTTTTTAATTGCTTAATTTTTTTGCAAACATACAACATTGAAATGAATATTTTCATTAAAATATCATAATCTAGAAAAAATCAATTTGTTTTCATCTAGAAATATGGGTGATATAATGTATTTGGATCATATGACCTAAATTTTCCTGAATGGGTGTAAGGGTCTGGATCCATCTGGACCCACCCTATCAATGTTTTTAAATCCAGTGGTCACTAAAGGAGGATTTGAAGTGGTTTGGAGAGAACTGGATGTGAAAATGTTAGAATTGGGATATTATAAATCTTATAATGTTTAAATATAGTGTAAGTATGTTTCACATCATATTAAGGATGGTTCATGGGATTCTTCCAGATATATAACAAAATGGGATTAAATAATAAAATTTCACATGTCTTTTGGTGAAAAATGATTCCTGGAATTTACATGACTTGTAAATGGTTTGCATGCCATGTAATACTCTTTTGTAGCAAGTTTGTAAATGGAACATCAGTTGAGGTGTTTTTTCAAACCAATGATCACCCTCCCTTTTCTATGGCAAATAGATTATTCCATATTAATTTTAATACTCCTTTTATGGGAGTAAATCATTATGATTACATTTTCAATCCATAGTGTTCTATGTTTATCAAAGTTACATTATTTCTAAATTTTCTAGTGGTTTCCCTTAATTTGATATAATTTCTTCTCATATATTCTCTCCATGATTTGAATTTAAATCTCCAATTTTTCTAAACGGCGTGTCATTGATTTTTATTTAGTCTGGGCCACATAATTCCCAAATAGATGATGTTATTGCAGGATAGATGATCAGATAGTCATAATGTGGTATATTCTCATGAGAATAATGTTTATGTCTTGATATTAGGGTTCATTTCTTCTATTATTATATTTATGTAAATTTATAAATTAAAAAATCATAGAATTTGGATGCAAATGAAATTTATCTAGTCATTATTGAATTTGATAAATGTAATTATATAATGATAACATGTCGAAGTTGTTTCTTTATAATATGATATTAGTTTTCCAAAAAAAAAATCTAGATTTTGTGATATCTATGACATTATTTTTTTCAATTTTATTCATTATATGGATTAGAAGGATTTTATATATTTAAAATTTATAAATAACATAATTTCGATATTAATAGATAATTAATTGGCTTAATAATAAATAATGAGTCCTGGATGAAATCTTGTCATCGATATAATTGTATGATAGTCAAATTGATGCAATTAGCATGATTGATTGGGATTGAAATTACATATTCATAATGATATTTATAGATAATTTGAAACATTATTATTATTTAAATTAATAATAATGAATAAAATCCATGTTAATTGAGAATGTTTATTCTCTAGGTGTATAGAAACTAGAATAAATAATAAGAGAATCATTTTCCTTTGATTTATTATTATAGATTAATGATTTAGATTTCCCATACTTGTAACCTATTAATAATGAATTTGTTAATTCATGGTGGTAAAGGAAATAGTAGTGTAATAAATAATATTTTATGGGGAATAGGATTCATGTTACCTTCATAAGGATCACTACCTTGTTTTTGAGTCGTGAGTGGTCATTTATATAAAAGGAATGAAAGAATTGTTTAGGGGCCCAGTTTTTTGGTTGATTTATTTTTTGTTGATGATATTTTTTAATGTTATATGTATATGATCCGTGGAATATGATCATAATTAAAGTAATCCTATTATGGTAGATAATGTAGGGGTAGCTCAAATGTGATATAATCCTCGTATGGATGATCCCAGGATACATGATGTGGTGTGGGAAATGAGGTTCGGATGATGTGGTTGCAATTGATGCTCATGATTTTAGAATAAATTAGTATTTTAGTTTTGGTGTATGGGATGGAATCATAGGAGATAAAATATTTTAAACATGGGATTGAAAATTTATGAGAAGATGAGATGTGGTATTCTCACGTATGATTTTTTAGTGCATGATGGCCAAAATTTTTGTATATCTTCATTCTGTTCCCCATTGCTTGAGGTAGCTAGAGGTGCTTGGTTACATTTTTGATCATAGTCATAACATCAGATGGTTTTCCTATAGTACATGGATATGTATTGTTTTATATAAAAAATAATTAATTCTTAACCAATGGGGTTGTTTTTTGATGGATTATAATGATTGAAAGTTGTTAATCATGATATACAATAGAATTTGTTTAGATTATGCTTGGAGGGAATGGACTTTACTACAATTATCAATGTAATGAATTTTAATATAATGTTGAATATTTTTAGTGGTTAATTAATGGGTAATTAATTAATTAATGGAATGAAATAATAAAATTATATATAAGTAATTAATGTTTCTCTTTTATATAAATGTGTTCACATAGGATATCATATATTAGGAGTGCAATTTGGGAGACCAAGAGACATTAGCTGTAGTTGAGTCTATAACTAGGATATGCCCAATGTATGGATATAATATATTATATATTTTCAATATTATATAATTTCATGCACTGCCCCACACATGTCGGTAATTGTAACTAACACACAGTGGACTTTGGGAGGGTATTTTCTTGAATATTGTGGTTGGATGATGGACTTCTATCTACCCCATCTAAACATGATCTCATCTCTTTGTAGTTATATGTGATGCAATGCATGGGTGATAGTGTCCCATATATGTGGTTATATATATGTGGTGTATTTTGGTTATTTCACACCAATCTATTACTAGGTATAGTATCTAATTGGGTTATTATTGGTATACTGTGTATAAGTAGTGATGGTGTGAGGTACATACACAGTGTATGTGATGTATTGGATTGATATACAATACCTGATGTTTTATATAAATCATACAGGATATGGTGGATTCCAATAACTACTTGTTTACTATAGGTGGATATGTGATATTGGATGGGGTGGTTACATGGTTCATGAGGCACATGTTGTGATTCCTTACTAATTGTATTTGGGTTAGCTTAATTTTGGAGAGAGATGGATTAGGCTATGTGATGTTGGGGTAGATTAGTAAACTAGTGGGTAATTGGGAATGGGTACACCAGATGTTTTATTAATATATTATATACTTTCATGTATGTGATACTTAGTAAGAGATACCCATGGTGACTTTGGAGACATAGTATACCTATTTAGGTGATGATATAGTCACACTCTTGTTCACTGTAGTTTATCATGATTTCTTTTTATTTATCATGACAAGATCTAGAGATGATTCTTCCAAGTATACATTTATTTTTAACCTATGTATATATAATTTTTTTCAGGCCATCAATAGTAGGTATGCGATTAGGATGGAATTTCTTATCTAGGGGTTTAGCAGGAGTTGGTTATGATTTGTTCTCTGTTTCTTATTAACCATTTTAGAACATATAGTCTTTCTTTCAGTCAGATAGTACAATTTGAAATTTCTTGTTTTCACATGGGATATTTTTATATATATTTCTACTATTGTTTTTCATGGGGTATCATTAATATCTCTCTCTTCCATATGTTATCTTATTGGGTAATGCCTCTAATATGCATTTTTACTACACCCTCGGTGCTATTCACCATCTCATATCCTATTGAAGGCTTGAATTAGTTATTCACTATCTATATCCCCCCATTGTTGTATCATTATGGGAAGGAGGTCATGACAGAGTTGTATCATACGTTTAGGTTGAGTGATAGCATTATGTTTAGAGATAGTCATATGTATGGTTTATTGGGATGATAGGGAAATTATGCAACCTATGCATAGTACATGCTGTAAAAAAAGGATACCGATTGAGAAATGGATATTGTGGGCCCCTATTATTGGATTCACGAACCATTATGTTTATTGTTCCAACTAAATGAATTGATAAAGGTTGTAGGGTAGAGAACATGGAAATGATAATTAATTATTATTATTTAAGATCGTTTTTGAATTGGGGTGACCATTATATACCTAAATCCATAATCAAGAAAATTTAATAAAATAATTAATGTGACTTATTACATATTTTAGGTTTAGGATCTCAAACAGTTTATTATTTTTGTAGGTATGGCTCCAGGTTAACTTCCTCATTATGTTCATGTCGAAAATGTTTAATAAGATGCACCATAAAATCTTCACAGAGTAGAGGTCAATGATGGTGAATCATGAAGGAGGACTCTCTGAGTGTTTTAGAACCATAGTACATAGAAGAATGAGGGATCCATTTTACATGAAATCACATAAGAATTATTAGAGGATGTTTGAGAGGAATTTATGTTCCATATGTACATGATATGAGAACTGGGTTTAGTTGACCAAGAAGATGTTATTTGGATCAGTGAGGAAGTAGGGGTTCTTATTTCTTAGGGATAAAGAGGAGACAATATTTTAATGTGATTGGTACCAATACCAGTTAAGATAATTGTTTCTTTTTTTAATGGATAAGGTGATCAGTAATAAAGTGTTCTTTACCCATCAGTAGGGGCTCCAGTGTGCGAGTGCTTGGGATCTATTTCCAGACCCTAATGTGACATTCTTTAGTCCTATTTCTAGATGGGTATGTCTGATAGAGAAATTTACATGATTCATTGAATCCATAGATCCATTTTTAGGTCAGACCGTTTATACTAAAAATTTATCTCATGGTTCTGGTGGGATTCAAGTTTATAGAGTAGACATTTTCTAAAATCACATTGTCATGATTGGGGAGTATTAACAATTACTCACAAAGAAGATCTATGGTACATGGTTCCTAGTTGTCCGTAAAAAAAGAGTTTTAAAGAAGCGAGTTGTAGGTACCATCCAATATCTTTTCATTTCTATAGGATTGAAAATAATATTCTTATGTAAAGGGATTAGACATGTGTTTTTCTTGCGGAGGTTGTGGTCATCAATGGGGAGATTTCCTCACCATGTGGAGCATTCCGCGTGTGGTAGACATTCTCCTTAAATACTTCCAGTGATTGTATTTATACTAAGGTAATAACATTAGGGATCACCAGATTGTGATCAAAAGTGATAGTATAGGACATCAATAAGAGATCCTCGAGATGATCCTCATCCATATAGAGTAGAGAATAGTCATGTTGGTAGACATGATTCGGGTTTGGGAGGTTGTGGAACATATCATAGTCAGCTGCATTCTTCATCTTTGACATGTCTAAGAGATCCAACCATTATTCAATGTAGCCTTTTATTTTTGTCTATATGGGTTCATAGTATTTTTGATTCGGGATTGACACAATCCTTTTTTCCAACTACCCTTTTTCATGCTTCATGATTTGAGGTAGAGTGGATTCATGTTCCAATGGAATTGACTAAGCTAATTTGAGGTCTTTCTGACTTATAAGAAGAATATATAGACTGTGATATAATTTTAGGTCAGAAATTATCTTGGGGATATGTTTTATTTTTTTAAATAAATCTATATGAAATCATTCATGCAATGGATTTTTTATATTCTATACAGGTTATCATGGATTTATTCAAGAAGAGTGTAGGGTTCTATGAAACTGATAGATAGATGATAGAATTTTTGGGTGAGCTAGAAACTTTGATGTGTCAAAAGAATTTTTATTGCTTTTATTTATCTATGATAGCGTTGATGATGAGATTATTTTATGTTCAGTTTTTTGTGTTTCCAAATATTATAGAAGAGTACCCTAATGTCTTTCTAGAAGAGGTTATAGAATTAAAACCTTGATGATAGATGGATTTTAGGATCACGATATAGCATGTCAAGTATTCTATCTGAGTTTCATCATATTGGATGGACAAATTTGAGTAGATATTTATTAGATTTTATCAATATGATCTTTTTGGTGAGATTTTTTCAGGATGAGTGTGTAACCTTGGTGTGCAGATATTTTTTTCATGAATAAGAATGATGGATGTTTTCATATTTGATTCTACAATCATAACATGAAATAAGTGATAGTGATGTACCAGTACACTCTCCCATGGATTGGTGACTAATTCAATCAATTGAATGGATGATTTTGTTTCTCGAAGATTGATTTTTCGATTAAGATATCATTAGATGCAGGTCAAGGATGTGGAATTCAGAAGATTGCTTTCCATTTTCATAATGTTCCTTATTAGTTCATTATGATGCCATTTGGTGTGAAAATTTCTCTACATATGTTCTTCGGGTATATCAATGAAATGTTCACAGTGTTCCTAGAAATTTTAATGGTGGATTTCATCGACGACATCCTTGTGTACTCCACATTTTAGGAAGAACTTGTTTAGAATCTGCATACCATTTTGGGAGTTCATTGTCTTGATTAGTTGTTTGGAAGATGACAAACTATGCTTTTTGGGCTAGTGATGTCCTTTTATTTGGAGATGTTTTGTCCTAACATGGTTTATTAGGGAATCTTTTAAATACAGAGGTAGTTGAATCTTGGGAATCCCCTGAGATAGTGGAATTGATATAATGTTTCCTTGTTCATTCAAGATATTAAATAATGTTCATAGTGTATTTATATCAGGTTGAGACTCATTTGAAAGCCTTTAAATATAAGGTTCAAGAATTATTATTGAGTAGATAGTATCATGCAAATTTTGAGTACCAAAATGAGAAGTTTTTTAGTGCTAAATTGTTTTTCCAGATAAAGCCATTCTTTTTAAGGTATTATGCAACCCCTCGAGTCTTGTATTATGTTGTGTTATAATTCACTAAAGATATGATAATTTTTATTGGCCTCATCCATTATTTCATCATGGGAATAACATTACAAGCCATGATATTGAGATTATAGAGTTATATTTTTACTGATTTTTTTGGATATATTACCTCATTAGAGAGAGTTTTGTAGGTTTTAAATGACCATAAGAGCCTATGATATTTCATCTATCGGTGTGACTTGAAGTTTCCTTAGCATTGGTGGATGGAATTATTGAAGAATTAAAATTATTATATTATATATATAGAAAAAAAGGAAATATTATAGCATATGTATTCATAAGGAAATCATTTAGTGATACTGCATGTGAATTTGATGATTCCTTGACAGTTATGTAAGAACACTATGTGATTCATCTTGTTATGTGATAGGTTACTTAAAGGGGGTTTCATCTCTTTATTATAGTTAAACAATATTTTCTATAGTGGGTTGAGGTTTCCTATTAAGGGAATTATGTGGTAGTGGTCTAGAGAAGATGTGTTTTTTTATTGATTCCCTTGATGGATAAACTTAGTATGGATAACATTGAGTATTGTTCTAGGGAATTAATTTTGTCTCTTTGTGAATTCATGAAATGGTTCTTCGACAGATTAGTAGATTTCCTTTGAAAAAACATCCCAACATAAACATGATTTACCAAACCTTGGGAGGCTTGTTTTGATGTACTATGATGAATTGGGAATTTTTAGAGTTTATTTCTAGATGTTTGAATTGCTATAAGGTGATTGATGAACATCATATTCTATGTGGGTAGCTGTATCCATTAGATTTTCCCCAAAGGAAGTGAATGGACATCATGATGGTCTGCATTACTTGTTTACCTCATGCTTATGGTGGTTATGATTCTATATAGGTGATAATGAATAAATTTATGAAATCATCCTTGTTTATAGAGATTATGATGCGATCATAGTGGAGGTTTTTTTCGAGGAATTATCTAGAGGAGGTAGTGATTCTCCATAGAGTCACGAGCATGATAATTTATGAAAGAGATCCAAATTTAACTTCTAGGGTATATAGAGGTATGAAAAAATATATTAGTTTTTTTATATGACATAATACTGCGTTTCATCCATATACAAACGATCAGATTGAGAATACCATGAAAATTTTTGGGGACATGTTTCACTGTAGTGTCCAAGATTATGGAGGTTAATTGATGAGGCACCATCCATTGGTTGTTATTTATTATTAAAATTGATTCTAATACAACATTACTATGGATATGTTTGATTCATTATATTAATGACCTTTCTGTTATTGGTTATTCTTGACTAGGGTCGGAGATGCAATAATAATTGGCTGTGAACTGGTATAGAATACATCATAGATGGTTCGAGTAATTCATTATTTGATGAAGGATATTCTGTATCATCCTAAATAGTATACCAATAATTGGATTAGATCTCTAGAGTTTGATATTAGAGATCACATGGTCTAGAATGTGCCTCCTCATCTTGGCGAGTGAAGGTTGGGATGTGGGTGTATGGTTTCTCCCTGCTTTTTTAGTACTTTTACGTTGTTGGATTAAGTCTGAGTCATAGAATATCAGATAAAACATTCCACATATATGAGTAGGATACATGATGTTGTATACATGTGACATATTCATCATTTTCTTCATGAAGAATGTCATCTCATCTATTGGGTAATGATCTATGTTGACGGTGATGCGACCTTTGAGGAGTGGCCTATATGGATTCTGGACTGCAAAGATAAGGTGTTTTGTGGTCATTCTATTTTGATCATACATGTGTTGTAGCGATATAGTGACATAGAGGAGAGTACCAAAGAATGTAAGTCAAAGATACACACACAGTACCTCAATACAATTGATTTTATCCAATCAATTGTAATGATGTTCTCATGGGAAAGTTTACTCATTTTTTTATGGGAGGGATTCCTCTTGTTTTTTGTTGCGGGTTTACTCTCATTTGGGAGGTATGTCCCTTGGTATGGTGTTTATGATCTATTTTTTGTTGTATTTTGGATATTTATTGTTCTTATAATGAGGTGGTTGAACAAAAGTAGTGGATAGATATTTGATGGGTATCTCATAGGGCGGCTGTTTGGATGAACCCTTTTTTCATTTTCTCTGTGTTTTAGCTTTGGAATATCAAGGAAGATAATTTTTTGATATTTATCTAATGTATGGTATTTAATACAAATGGTCCCTCACTTTTCATTTTTTTGAAGATGGAAGTGCTTCATGAAGGATTGGTAGTGGACTAGAGGGGTTAGCTATGAAAATATTTGAACATATAGATTACACGCCATGTAATCATTACGCAGAAAGTACGCACGGATCGAAATTTTTTAAGGATGGTTCTCATGATGAATAATTAATCATAAATATCATGGTTAAATAATAAAATATGTTGTGTTTTTTTTTGGAAAAAACAATTTCCCAATATTTAGACGATGTGCAAATAGTTTACACACTATGTAAATATCATGTTAATCATGTTATATAACATTGAAGTGAATCAAGGGTTTCTATACCCTATGGACCCTCTCATTTTCCCAGGTCCAATGGATCCTTCCCTTGTAATTTTGATGTTATGTTTATGGGAATAAATCATGGTTCTTTTGTCCTCGATAAGTGGTTATCCAGGTTTATTTAAGGTGTATTATTTATTTCATATCTAGTAGTTTATCCCGATATGATATGGTTTCTTATTGTATATTATATCCATGATATATCAATTTATCTCCCATGAATCTAACATGGTTTTATTTTAGTTTGTTAGTGATGTATGTTCATGATTTCTTCAGATGAATTCCATTCTTGTAGGATATGTGATCGAAGATCCGTAATGTGGTTTATTCTCACGCATTGAATGTTGAATGATTCTAAGGTAGGGGATTCATTGCTTCCCTTATTTTATTTTTGTTACATCATAAATTGAAAATTATATATCCTTTTAGTTAAAGGAAATTTACCTAATAATTATTGAACTGGATTAAATGTATTGGATATAGATTTCATGGTGATGTTATTACTTTATGTCATTGAGTCATTCGCCTCATGAATTTCTATATCATGTTACATCTATTCCTTTATTATTGTCACATTTTTTATGTTTTGGGTTAACTAGTGTTTCAATGAAAATTTATAAAGAATATAAAGATTAATTTAAATGATAGATAATTGGATTAAGAATATTTAATTTGTCATGGTTATAATAAGTCGCTTGATGTAATTTGATGATATTCAAATTGATGTAATTCAGATGTTTCATTTTAATTGAACATCCATATTCTTCAAATAATTTATAATTAATTTAATTTATGATAATTATTTTAAATTATAATTAAAAAAATTAATGTTAATTAACAATAGTTCATCTATAGGTTTTGTTGAAACCATAATAAATGTTAAGAACATATTATCCTTTGATATATTGTTATAGCTCGAAGCTTTAGGATACCCATAGTTGGATCCTATTAATAATGAATTTGATAAAACCATATGGAATATGAACTAGTTGTGTGATGTAAATTATTTTTTGGGTCCTGAGTTCCTAATTTCATGAGAAGGATGAGTGATTTGTTTTTTTGGTATTGAGAGATCAATTTCATGAGAGGGATGATTTCCTTATTTTAAGTGCCAAATTTCCAATTGATTCATTTTTATTCATTATGTTGTTGTGATGTTATGTAGATAAAGTCCCTATTATGTGATATTAATATGGATGAGTATGGGATTCTAGATATAGAGAAGGAGGCCTATAATTGATGTGATCCTAGTATGGTCATCCTTGTGATTAATGATGTAATGTGGGTAGAGAGGCCTATATGACATGGTAATAGTAGACACCTACAATAGGGAGATGCCTCAATATATGCATGTGAGCATCAAGGATGCAACCATAGGTGATAAAACAAGTTAGATCGATGATTACCCATTGATGAGATGTCAAGATCTTTCCCTTTATATTCTAAATATGTTTATTGGATTAAAAAATAGTTTCTTATTTATCTACATTCCATTTCATTACGTCTTAAGGCAGTTGGAGGTTCCTAGCAGCATGTTTCTTGTTGGTGGTAACATAGGATGGTTTTCTAAGAGTACATGGATATGGAAGAATGGTTATAATGAAATTTTAATTCATAACCCATGGGTCTGGGTAATAATGAAATCAAATGATTAAAAGATGTTAATCTTCATAAACCAAGGAATTGTTTTGAATTATTCATGGAGGGAATAGAAATTAAATTAATTATCTATGTAATGTAATATTGTGTAATTTGGAAAAATGTCAATGTTTAATTGATGGACAATGAATTAATTAATATAAAGAAATTATAAAAACAAAAATAATTAATTAATATAAAACATTTTAATGCTTTTTTTCTGTAATGTCCAAGCATGGGACCCATGCGATGGTTCCATGAGAAGGTTTTCCATATGACCTAAAGTGTGCCTCCATATACTTTAGAGGCTTCCAATTAATAGTGAGGGTAAGGTAGGTTATTCATGGGGAGACTATACACTTTTTATTTGAATAAAATATATGTAGAAGTAAATAAGAAATAGAGGGAGCATATACAACCATAACAATACTCATGTCACAAGATAACTCAATATGAAATATGATAACGATCTAAATGGAAAAACATGATATTTCAATATAAGTGTCTTGTTTAAATAAAGAAACTAAAACAATGGGCAATATGACTCCCCATGCATATTCTGAACCAATTCTGGTTCCCTCCTACAAGATCCATCCCCCAATCGACCACCTACCCCAGGGCCTTTTCCCTTATCTAGTCCCTCAAGCATAAAATCTATTTAGGTTCCAATTTGTATCACCAATAGGGTTTGATTATTACTTTGTACAACACCACCAACTGTTTCTAAAACAAGACCAGTCAAAAGAAAGCGTATGTAGTTCTATAAGAAATAAGTACAATGCATACATAACTAGTTATTCCATTATCATTTATTCTTATATTACCACATTATCTCCATGGATCATAAGGAGACCCACACCCCAATACCAACTTCATCTCATGGCAGAGGCTAAAGTGTTCCCTAGGTAATATCATATCATAATATCTGATTATTTGCAAAGATCAAAGTATTAAAAATGTTTTATGATATTTCAGTACTTGATTTGAATCCTTCCAGAGTTTTAGTATTCTCTTATGAGGCCATTACTCTGAGTACCATTATTTTCATTCTACAATTTCATATTTAAAAACCCCATTGGGGAGTTACCAATATCAAAAAAATATGTAAGATTACCTTGTTACCATGGCCACTCTTCAATAGAATAGCCATGTTTCTATTATGTTTACTCATAAGAATAATGACCATTTTACCATGTATACTTCTCAATTTAGAATGACCAGGTTCCCATTCAATTTACTCAAAATTATGATGACAATGGTATCACTTGTAGTTATTAATTTAGAATGACTATGTTCTCATTAATTATCACATAATTTATTTATTAATTATTTATGCACTTCAATATCATTAAGAATTCAAAATGTAGATAAACACATCTATTCTATTAGTTAAATCAACAATTAACTATGTGATTCAAGCCATTAATAAATTCATAATTTTATTTATCAATATAACAATTCATATTCCATAATTAAATTTCTAGAATATGTTATCCTATTATAATATCAACATTCTATAATTTATCCCAAAATTAATTATCTTCATCTTTTCATCAAAGGCACATAATTAGTCCTTAATTAGTTATTTCAACTTAGCCATTTCACTATATCATAATTAACCACCTAATTAATTATCTAGATTAATCCCCCTAGCAATTATAATCAATATCCCTATATTAATTGTCTTATATGGAATCCCCTTTGTCCCGTGATTAATTCTCCAATTAATCTCAAATTTCAACAAATCTTCTATAAATAAATTGGTTAATCTAATTAACCCAATTGAAAAAATAAATACTTAAAGGATGCTACCAATTCTAAAAAATTTATATACATATCAGATATATGACTATTGGAATTATATTTAGACCACCTAGCTTAATTTTTTGATGGGTGTTTTCTAAATGGAAATCCCCAAAATCCAAGTTGTGCAATGACGTTGATATGACTTCCGGATTTAAATCCCTAAATTAAGATCATGATATCATGATATAATCAAACTAAAAATAGATCTACAATAATAGAATATGATCTCAATGCTTAGGTTTAAATCTATGAAAACAGAGGATATCCTCCACAAATAGATGAAGGAAAGAGACGAGAAAGAAGATACGAAACATTGGGATGAAATCCACATACTGGTTGGAGAGCAGATCTTCAATTTGGGATTTCAATCTCAAAGAACAGAATTTTAATGGCCTTGTAATCCCTTCATGTTTATGTTATAACCATCCCTTACACTTTTGGAATGAAAAATGTTCTCTTAGGGCAGCATAGGAGGTTAATCAGGTCATTAAAAGTTGAAAATGCATGAGATCCATAATTTTAGGATCTTATAGTTGAAATGAACATTGTTTAGTCACATAATTAGACAAACCATGCACTAACTATGGGTTAGACACATCTTCAAGGGGGATATTTTCACATATACATTGAATGATCTCTCAAACCATGCTTAAACAATGTCGAAGCTACTGCCCCAAAATACTAGAGAGTGCAGAGTTTCTCCAAGGCAGCCACACAGTTATTACAAACCATGCTTCAACTATTCATAGCAACTCTTCTACAAATTTTTATTAGACTTTACCCAAACTCACCCCAATCCACAACTCCCATATAAGGTACATAAGTAAATGAAATCGCACTAGAGTTAACTCTATATAATTTTATGATCTTACAATCCCACCACCTTATAATAGATCATCTTTTAGCTGCACCTCCAAGAATTTATATGATTATGAGACAAAAATATTTGTCCATGGAGACCTCCTATATGATTATTTTTACAATTTTTCCTTTTTCACATTTCCATGTTTTGATAACTTATGAACTATTAGAATGATCATTCCCCAAAACACTTTCTCACTAAGATCCAAAACAAATATGAGATGCTCTTAAAAGTATGCATGAATACCATGATCGACCTCATCCATATAGATCACATTTTAATGTTTGGTATGATACATCCAATTTTGGGGTACAAGGAAAACATCATGCAAAGAACTATATCTAGGTGGGAGAATTAATCGGTTCCCCATAAGCCGGATTCTCTCCACTATATCAAAAGTTCCAACAAATGAGGATGCCAACATGACCTTCCTCTATATCATACAGTTACCCAACCTTTGTTACACCCACATGAATACATGATCACCCAATAAGAACTCTAGGGGTTATATTTTTCTATCAGTATATTACTTTTATCATCTCTAAGATATAGCCAAACATTTCTGAATGAACTATACCTACTTTGATGTCTATTAGACAATATCCAGTCTCAAAAACACTTACTCACCAGCATCAATCCAGCATTGTGCAGATATAAATGGATTACCGTAGAGATAATTGTATTGTGTAATATTTATAGATTTCTAAAAACTATTATTAAATGCGAACTCCACTAAATCCATGTGTGTTTCCCAAGATCCACTGAATTCAAGAACATAGGATCATAGCATATCCTCAAGCAGCTGCATAGTACATTTCAATAGCACATCTATCTATGGGTGGATAGCCACACATAATAATACCTATGTACCAAGAAGTATTTGCATGATCTACCAGAAGAATGAAGTAAATCATGAATAACTCCCCAAAAAATAGTTTTTGTCACATTATACAGAGGTAATATCTCTCGAACATATAGTTCTACCAACTTCTCTACTATAATGGTATCCCTTTTAAGAAGAAAATGTGCTTTCATTTTCAATCAATACACAATGAAAAAAATATCAACATTATTGCTAAAAACCTTCAGAAGACCCACCACAAAATCCTTGGACATGTTGTCCCACTTCTATTACGGAATATGTAGTAACTTTAGTAATCCTCCAAGTCAGTGATATTCTACCTTCACCAACTGATAGGTGAAGAAACTAGTCAAAATCCTTTCTATCTCATTTTCATGCCTTACCACTAGAAATATCATCATAGGTGACAGTAATTTTTTTTCACCTATATATACTACCTATTTTGAGGCACGAAACTCTTACATGAGCACCTTTTGCATGCTCATAGGTACCACAACTCGATTCATCACATAAATGATCTTATCCTCATATTTCAAAAAATTTAAATATTTCTCCCCACCTTCAAATCCATTCCACAAGGATAATAACTTTAAATACTCATATATACTATCCTTTTCCATCTCCAATGCATAGACTCTACTACATTTGAAACTATAGTCAACGGATCCTGACTCTGTTGAACCACCCCATGCATTTCATCAAGCAAGGTCATCATTTACCACTATATACTAAACTCCAGAAACATCGGATTCAGAGATTTACTGCTCAAGGAATCAACCACACTATTTACATTCCTAGGCATGTATGATAGTTCAAAATCAAAATATTTCATATACTTAACCCATCTATGTTTCTGAATTTTTAAATCACAGAGGAAAAATATATATTTTAATCACATGTGATCTGTAAAAACTATAAACATTTATCCCAAAAGATAATTTCACCTATAATTATGAGAATAATAAACTACTTATAACTCAAGGTCATGTGTAGGGTTATTCCATTATAGAGTCATCGACTACCAAGACCCATACGTCACCACATGATCTCTTTTCATTATTAAAACTCCATGTCTATTTCTGAATGAATCACAATAAACCTTATAATCCTCAACTGATAGTGGTAGGATCAAAATTGGTGATGATGTTAAATAATTATTTATCACATGAAAATATCTTTCAGGAGCCTCTGATAATTAAAACATTACTTTCTTTTTGGTCAAGACAAAAAGTGGTGCTGCAAAATTAGATTTTTTTAATAAACCTCCTATAATATCTAGAAAATATCAGACAACTTCAAATATCAAAAACATTTTTGGGATTCTCCCAAGAGACCACAACCTGAACATCACCTGGGTTCACTAACATGTCATATTTTGATATTATGTTCTTGGAAAAGTGTATATGGTCAATCCAAAAAACTGACACATAGATAACTTGGGGGTATAATCAATGCCATCTCAGTTTAATCAGAATGATTTAAAGATGTTGGGAATGAAATTCATGATTCTTTAAGTACGCCAAGATTTCATCCACAAACACATCCACCAACCTATCCAGATACAGATGGATGACCATATTCATCAAATCATTAAACACTTCTTGTCAAATTTTTCACCCAAACAACTTTTCAAAAAACTCAAAAATTCCATTCCAACTTCTAATATAAGTCCTCATTATATAAGAAGTTTTTACCCTCTACTAATGATACCCTGATATCAAATCAATCTTTGAGAACACACAATCACCCTTTAATGGGCCAAATGAATCACTTATACAAGGAAGAGGAAACCAGTTCTTCATAGTCATTTTGTTCAACTCCTAGTAATTGACTCACAAATGTAAACTACCATCATCCTTGTTTGTGAATAAAACATTTGATTCCCATGGCATCATACTTGGATAGATAATTCCATTATCCTCCAACTCCTCCATCCTATTATTGAGCTCTTGAAGCTCAGTCGGTGCTATTAGGTGTGGTGTAATAGATAATAAATCATCCCCTAACATGTTCTTAATAATTCATTTCACATATATCACAACTGTTATAGAAGAGAATTATTCAAGAAAGACATCATAAAATAGATCCACTACTAGTGGTAGGACATCATTCCTAAAAACCCCATCATCTAGTAATAGACTAGAAACCTGAGAAGTGATCTCTCAATGTTTCTAAGTAACATGATATGCTTTCCCTGCTTGGATATCCCACTCTCCATTGTGAATGTAATTTTCCCCCATTGGATATGTAAAGGTCACCCTCCTATGGTAACAATCAACATGGGTGTGGTAAGAAACTACCCAGTCCATACCCATAATCAGTATGAATCCATTAATATCAAGAACATAGACCTCCCATAGAAACTGATATTCCCTGATCACTAGAAAACATCCCTTTATAGAAATATATATCTACATTACACACCCAATGGTGTATTTATTTTCATTTCCTCACTCACAAACTCTACTCTCGGGCATGAACCATCAACCTATTTTTAATATATAAAGTAATGAGAGGCACCAATGTCATATATATAAGTATCTAAAGTAGATTCTACAAGAATAGTTCCTATCACTGTCGATGGTCCAACCATACCATCCAAAAGTTTAGGCTGAACTACAAGTAACTATGGTTCCCCTTTTTTCTAATGTTTTCTGACTCCCCTGAGTAGAACCACTCTACTGATGCATTCCCTCCTAAATAAAATCTCCACATCCACTCCCTCTACCACCTCGGCCAATATTACTCCAAATTCATGCCTGATATGGTGTTGAAGATCCTCCTCATATACACTGACTCTACCCAGCTACTTCTTCAGTATCATTCTACCACAATGACCTTAAAAAATTTCATAGACTTCCCATTTTCCCATAAGATCGACACTATACGGGTGGTTGAGAAATCTGTTGATGGTAGTGTCTTATACTACCACACTTATGATAGATCACAGTAGTAAGGTCATGCCCAATTGACCCTCTTTTCTTTATACTCATCTTTCCATTTCCTTTTCTAATGTTTTCATAATGATTCTTTATGGTCTCAGTTGTCACACCTCATGAATGTCCCATAATAACTACCTATAAAGCACTGGATTCCGTCATCAGATTCCCATTAATCACGAGATTCTGATCCACCACATATGTAAACTTCTTCTGCATGAAGATATTCACCTAGGACATATTCGGACACCAAATTCCATCCTGAATTTTTTTTCAATAGTCAAATCATCTCCTGATAATGTTAGAGAAAAGAGTTTTGTATATTTCTAGTGTCCAGAAGTGTCCATCACGGACTTGCTCCCCTAGGTCAGATGCATGATCTCAGAATATTTATCTTGTCACAAAATCACTGGATAACAGTGCTACATAAACCTCTCCAAGAAGTCCCTTCATAACATACCATCAATCTGTCCAATTTTCTCTTGAATGTCACACATGAACATCGATTTTCCTAGTATCATATAAGAATCCAAAATAACCCTCATCTTAGAATGAGTCTCTAATTGTTCATGTGTTGTCTCTCTGGACTCATCACATAATTCAGCTCCCTCATTTTCACCCTCTCCTAAAAAATTTAGAGGGTTCTATAACTGAATCAACCTTTTCAACTCAGACATGATTTTCAAAAAATTCATGAGGTAACATTCCATTAATTTCATGAAGTACGTAAATTTCACTTGAAAATTATCTACTTCATTCTTTTCTAGAATGATAAGTACCCCAAGTTACCTTGTGGAAAAATCATTCCTAGGCATGACCCTCAATCATCCCCTCAATAAGCATCATTGGGGAATACTCTTTAATAATACCAACACATGTCTTAGGTATCATAAAATAAACTTATAACATTTACATAATAGGAAATAATCACAATAAGCCTTTCTCCCTCACTAAGCCACACAGTCAAAACCAAGGCGCTATTACTACCCTAAACTATCCTAATTTTATGTTTTGTTTAACATGGGTAAACACAAAATCCTAAACATGTTTCTCATTTAGACAACCAATTATTCAAATTTTGAAACAATTTTACAAAATTTTTGATTAAATGTAAGGAACTATTTTTCATTTTAATCTCATAAACAAGGATAAAATTCTTGTTCAAAAAATTACCCATAACATGTTATACCGTGCATACCTTAGATGATTCATGTCACCAAATAATCATGAGTTCCTAGAATGATTCATGCAGGCTTAACACTCATATCATTTTGGGTCATGAAACAACATTAAAATTTTTTAGAAATAATAATCACATCAACACACCTGTGAATCACCCAAGGTGAAATAATATTCAACTATAACTATAAAAAAACAATAAAAATAATCACAACCTATGTACTTGGGTTTTTCCACCATACATGGGTTTGAAACTCCCATAAATTATCTCATTACCAATCCCCCATGCTTCATTGTATCATGTATAACTTTCAAAAAATAGTAATCAAATGAAGAGGAATGAAAACTTGCCTTTGATACTAAATTGTAACATCCTTGTCTGGGAGCCATGTGAGGATGCCTTGAGTCGGTTCACCACATGACCTCAAGCACACCTCCATGTATGCGATAGGTTGCCAACTAGTAGTGTGGGTCTGGTTAGTCATTAATGGAGAGACTATACCATTTTTTATCAAAATAAAACAACAACAGATGTAAAAAAAATAAATATGGGAATAATATATTACAAGAACAGTACTCATGTCACAAGATAACCAAACAAGAAATACAACACTAAACAGAAAGGGTAAACATGATATGCCAATATAAGTGTAAAGTGTCAATAATTAAACTGAAATTAAATACCTTATGACTGTACATGTTGTTTCCAAACCATTTCATGTTCCCTCTTCCATGATCCATCCATAATAATCCACATATTGCTGGGCTATTTCCTTTATCATGTCCTATAACAATATAATATATTCGGGTACCAATTATGTATCCCAAATAGGGTGCGATTATAAATCAGAAGGCCGCCACCAACAGTTTCAACCACAAGTCTAGTCAAAATATTGTGTATGTAGTTCTTTATGAAATAAGTACAATGCATAAATAACCAATTATTACATTATCAATTATTATTTTGTAACTACATTAACTATAGGGTTCCAAAGGAGACTCGTACCCCAATACTAGTTTTTTTCTCATTCTAGAGTGAAAAGTGTTCCATATATAATATCATATCTTAATAATAGATTATTATAAATGCTCAAAGAATTCAATTGTTTTATGATTTTTCATTTCCTAATTAGACTCATGCCGAAGTTCAAATATTATTGTGTGAGGCCATAAATCAGAGTTTAAATAATTCGATTATTCAATTTCAAATTTAGAATCAACATTTTTGTTTTACCAATATAAATAACGTAAGTAAGATGACCATTTTACCATGCTTACTCCTCAACAGAATGACCATGTTCCCTTTCTCATTACTCATAAGTATAATGACCATGTAACCATTTATGCTTCTCAATTTAGAATGTCTATATTCCCATTATCTTTACTCATAAGTATAATGACCATATTACCATTTGTATATCAACATTTTGAATTACCATGTTCCCATTATTTGTCACATAACTATTTTGTCAATCAATTAACCACCAAAATATTATTAATAAATTAAAAATTATTTTAACATATCCATTCGATTAGTTAATTCAACAATTAACTACATGCTTCAAACCATTAACCAATTCATCAATTAATTAATTAATATAATAATTAAAATTCCATAACAATTTTTCTAGAATTAGTTATCTCAATGAAATATCAACATTCTATTAATAGTCCAACAATTAATTATCTATATCATATTATCAATGGCACATAATAAATGCACAATTAATTATCTCAACATCTTGATTTAAATAACTCATAATTAATCCATATATTAATTATCATGATCAAAACCCCTACCTTTTATAATAAATTTATACATATTAATTATATAATAGGGAATCCCCTTAGTCTCGTCATTAATTCCCCTGTTAATCACCTTTTCCACAATGCTTCGATAAATCAATTGGTCAATCTAATTAACCTAATTGAAGAAAATAAATTGGTAAAGGATGCTTTAAATTGTATAAATTTTTGTATAATTATATAATCTACAACTATCGGAATTATTTTAAAACCACCAACCTTAATTCATTGAAGGAAGTTCACTGAATAGAAATCCTCAAAATCAATGTAACGTAATGATGTAAATACATGTTATGTATTTAAATCCCAAAATCAAGACTATGATATCAATATATAATCACACTAGATATATATATCCATTACTATATATAAGTCTCACCACGTAGGTTTATATCCATGAAAACATTGGATATCCACCGCTGAAGGATCATGTAATGTGAGGAGAATTAACAGAAAAAACATTGAGATGAGATCCACATACCTGGTATAGAGAAGATCTTCGATTTGAGATTTCAATATCAGTGAATAGAGATTGTGTGTCCTTGTAATCCCTCTGAGATAATTGGAAAACCTTCCCTTATGCTTTGAAAATAAATATACCAAGTTATAGATGCATTGTAATGTCTCGGATTTTCCATTTTTTATGTTTAATTAGTATATAGAATTATTTTGAGACCAGGGGAGAAGACGAAACATCATTCCAAGGTCCAGTGAGCCCGAAATGGTTCTTTGAACTTTTTCTTATGTTATGTGAGTTGGCACTTGTGCGTGGTTGTGGAAGTTTCTAAACAGATTCCAGGATTAAAAATATGAGTGCACTATTGTGTCTGGGATGATGAATTTACCAAAGAATAAGGCTAACCTAGACTGGCACAGGTTGGGGGAAAAAGTTAATTTTCGGACATTTTATGTAAAATAAAATAAAATAAAATAACAGGTTTATTTAATTTTATTTAAGGAAACATCCGCTGCAGCGCGGTAACGACACAACTATTTCTTAAATTAATGGTGCATCATAATAACTTTAAAATGGCAAGTCAATGTCATTAATAATGCCACATAATTAAATGACAACATGTTTCCCTTTTTAATGGGTTATGAAATTGTTGATTGTTGGTGACGTTTGATAGGAACCTCTGCCAAATCCACGACGCGTAGGAGAAACCTATCATCGATGAACGACGACTGATCGAAGTCAATAATCACTATGCGAACAACGTTGAAGGATCTCGATGACAATGGAATCACGAATCCTTAATTAATGAATGAACCTTCCAAAAGGTAGTGGTTGTTATTTTAATTTTCATTTCACTGTATTTGAGTTTAAAAGACAAACATGGATCAACCACGAACAAGTTGATTCGCGGATTCGTACGTTCTTACGGGTGGGATTTTCTTTGGGAAGATTATGGGGAATTGATACATGATTTATGTTGTTGATTGATTCTTTATCTGGTTATGCATATTAACGGGAGCGGATCAATGCCATGATGAACGACAGTGGAGGTTCGTTCCTCAATTTTTTTATTTGGATTTCTTCCCCCATCTTTCCTCACTCATTCTTCGCGTTCTTCACCGGGCAACGAACTACGGATCGTTGCACATCCGTTCTGTGACGCAATGATCCCAAATAGATGGTTCGACACCACAACGACCTTGTGGAGGTACAACGATGATGGCAGAAGATGAATCAGAGCAGATCGGAAAGAGCATTCTTCGAGCATTCATTGTGTGGGAAGATCAGAACATGTTTTCGGAGTCGATCGGAGGCCCGAAAATGACAGAAGTGGCTTCATGGTGTCAGGGCATCTAGAACCTGGAAGTTTTGTGGTGATCAGATAGCCAGATCGATGATTAGAGGACCACAGGTGGTGTACCGGCGAAGGGCGCCGTTTCTAGCAATTTCTAGAATACACGGTGTGTACTTCCGAAGAACACGCCATGTAGTACTAGTGGCGGCAGCTAGGGTTTCAGGGTCAGATAGAAAGAACACAGCATGTGACCACGGTCACACAGCGTGTTGGACTTCCCCTGAAGCTCGGTGTGTACCTTGGGTAGTACACGGACATGGGATGAGCTACACGGCTTCAGGCGGCATGGCGTGTACAGTGCGGTAGAAGCGGCTATGTGGAGCTCGGTGTGTATCTCGCGGATATGCAGACACGGGATGGAGTACACGACTGTGTACTCCATCACACAGCCAAGCAAGCACATCAGCGCTGGTCACCCCATGTGCGGATTACGCTGTTTGGATTGCACAGGTTGATGACTGTGCACAGGCACATGGCCAGAGTGCACGGAGCCAACCCCCGTTTCTCGGACATGGAATGTACATCGTACTACACACAATGTACTATGTTTTTCTACACAACCGAACCTTGACATTGGCTGTTTTACACGGGTAGTACCCATGGTCAGATAAATGGCGTGTACCTTTTCTATACGCCGTGTACATTTTGGAAAATGGCACCGTCCTTTCGTTCACTATTCCTTAAACATCTTTTATTTCGGTAATTGACCCTTTTTGTTGTTCCCCTGAAGGTTAGGCATCATTCCCTCACACAGGAATATGACCCATCGGCAAGACATTCTATGATAGACTCAGAAATCCATTCGAGAGGCCCGGATCAAGATCCTCTATCCATTCATGACCCTAGGTAGAGTCAGGCATCGACGTGACCAACCTTACCAGGTGTTTATCCTCTACCAAGCCGGTGTATCACCTATCTGGTGAATCCGGATGAGTCGCGGTATCCTCCATGGCCCGGGAAATGATCCTCATCCATGTATCTTGATCTTTTCTACTCAGGAGTGTGTATCCGATAATGAGTGCATCTATCTGCTATAAACATTATAGTCACGAGTGTGTCCCCCGTAATGAGTGTAGCTATCTCTCTTGACGGTTCCCGATGAACATCACTTCTCGGATGGACTTCATCAGAGCCATAAGACTCATTGAGTGTATTCTCCTGGAGTGAGTGCATCATGGAAACTTCGAGCAGAATCCCTAATGGGGGTATGCGGTTGTGTGACTTCTCTCTAGACCACAATTCTGTGTTTTGAGTATATATAGTGTGTTCTATATGTTCCGTAGACATATATTGTTCATATCTAACTGTACCTTTACTTTGTGTATTGCTTTGTGTTTTTTCTAAGTCCTTTACTGAGTATTGTTGTACTCATCATTGCACGAGTTTTCCCGCACGTCTGGTGTATTATGCAGATGAGCAGCCTTTTGACAGATTCTAGGGCGTACCAGGACAGAACCAAGATTTCTGAGTTCCCTATAGGCCGAGGAGTTCATACAGCTACGAGCAGCAGTCCTAGTACCTTTTGTGCTTATAGGTTGGACTTTTTAGTTTTCAGACTCTTGTTTGTTTTCTTTTGGTGGGATTGTATTTTTTTGGTATAGTTTACATTTACAGTACTCTACCTTTTGTCGTACTCTGTTGATTGGGTTTACTTGTATGCATGCATTCTTTTTTCTTAGTGGTTTTTACATTTCAGCATTTGTGGGCTTAGAGATGTGTGTGTGTGTACAGCTACATAGGAAATGCCTCCCATGTTAGTAATATGCCTACTCGGTGCTAATCACCAGCCCCTGGTCTATTGGAGGCAGGTGTGGGGAGTCATGGTGCAGGCCCCACTGAGACAGGTCGTGACACGCATAGGAGTTGAATTAGGTCATTAATAATTGTAAATGAATGAGATAGAAAATTTTAGTATCTCACTATTGGCCAACAAATAGTTTAGTCAAATAGTTAGACAAACCATGTGCTAACCACACATTAGACACAAAATAAAGAGGTAACTTCACATTACAACCTTTTGTGACCTCTCATACCATGATTTTACAACACCGAATCAACTTACTCAAAATACGAGGGAGGGAACACTTTCTCGTACCATGACACACAATTTTTACAAAATGTGCATCAAATGTGCAAAGCCTCATTTCTCTAATATTTTCATACACTTCACCCAAACACACCCTAAGACATGAATCACATCAATTTTAATTATGTAAATACAAATAGTACATGAAATTACACCCAATATTACTCCATAAAAGGTAAGGATATTACATGTTCTTATATGATACTAGGTCTTAGCTATGGCAGCCCAGAGACTAAGCAATATTTTCTCTTGGTGATTTTAAGACTATGTTATGACCATATCAATTTTTTAAAATATTTTATATCATGTATATTCTATTTTTTATAAACTACCACACCAATTTAAGTTTTGGATACTAACCCCCAGTGGACTATTAGAAGGTGGTCTCCCAAACATCCCATTGTGAGGATGGATGGATGAATACCCCCTTTGTGTCCACTCTCTTATATTGTATGTTACATTTGTTGGTATGTATGAATATTATTTTCCCATATATGTGTGTACAGAGATGTGATGGAGTGTATTTATTTCACATACATGTATTACTAGAGACAACTTTGAAGGTTTATTATAGTAAAGACATATATTAGATGTGATTGCTTGAGGTAGTTACTTGTTATATGGGAGGTAATTGATTGAGGAACAATACCCATGTTTTTTATATGTCATACAAGATATCGTGGATTCTAGAATCATATTTGTTAATATAAATCGATATGTGATTTGGGATGGTTTAATTATTTTTTTATGAGGTGCACGTCGTGATTCCTTTAATATGTGACTTTGAGATCCCTTGCTTTTGGATGGAGATTTATTGGGACATGCGATATTGGGGAAGAAAGTAAAACTAGCGAGGAAGAGGGAGAGAGGAAACCTTGATGTTTTATTTTTATATTATATGATATCTTGTTTTTGATACATGGTGAGATATATCTATGGTGTTGCCATAAATTTTGTATACCTTTTTAGGTGATGTGTTTGTTTCCATGTTTTCCACTATAAATTAGTATCCTTTCTTCATATTTTAAAAAATATTCTATGGGGATAATCCGATTGAATATTTTATTATTCTCTCCATATGTATATATATATATTTTTTAGTTTAGATATATTTGGTAGGTGATTAGGATAGATATTACTAGCACAGGGTTTAGCAGGAGATGTTTAGGATTTGTGTCATTGCCACCTTAACCTTTTTGTCACTTGTAGTTTTCCATTTAGTTGTTTAGTACTGAATGAAATTACATGTTTTTTCATAGTAATTTATTATATATATATATATATTTGTTTGAGGGTGTGTCTGATAAAGAGTTTTTTGGTGTTTTATTGTAATATATCTCTTCTACATGTTCTATTAGAGGTTAATTCCTCCCATATGATTGTTTACCCTTTCATTGCTTCTAGTTGACAACCCAAGGACTACTAGATCTAGGACTTTATTATTCATCATCTCTCCCACTCACCGTAGAAAAATTGTTGGGATGTGGTCTTGAAAATGGGTTAACCTGAAATGTGAAGGTGCATTTCCTTGTAGAATGTTCATTGAATTTATATTTATAGAAATAATATACAATTCTCTTACATTCCACAATATTTAGCTCTGGTCCCAAATTAGAATTTTATTTCTAAAAATCTATTATTAAATGCTTTTCAAGACACTCATTTAAACTTATTTTCTCTTTTACAAGCTTCATATCTGGTTCATTTGGAAATATAAATTTTCCTTATAAAGGATTCATCTATAAATATATGCATTGTAAAGTATAAATTTTTTTTTTCTCAGAATCATTGTTTTTTGATTCATCCACTACATCATATGGAATTATTTTTATAAAAATGTTCATTCTAAAATTTTTACATTTTAATATTTCAACTGTTTCTATTATCTTAAATTTATTCAAAAATAATTTACTTTTACTGTTGGAAGGTCCTTACAATAACACCATATAAAATATTCACAATGGATATTTTTTCATTTCATCAATGAATTCAGCGTCCCTAAACCTTCATGTAATCCAGTATGAAATTTTTCGTTTGAAATTCAATATTTAGATCCAATGTTGATTACATCATTTTCCTTTACACACTTTATATAGATTGTCTACACAATAGAATAGTTATTTTGTTTTTCATTATTTTAATTAAATGAAATATTATTAACTAATCATATGACTCATGGTTATAAAGTTATTAATATTCTTACTTCTTGGCATTATCAAATTTTTTTGCTTTATCATCATTGTAAAAAAATTTATTTCTCGACATCTAATAGTAAAATAATGAAAACCATTTAAGATCTTTTAATCACATTCAACAATTATAAAAAAACATTCTATAAAAAAATAGTATTCTTAATAAAATATAATAAATTATTAGAAAACAAAGAACAAATATTTTTAATCTCCCACATTTTATTTTTTACAACATTCATTAACAAATTTTAAAACAAATGACTTTTTATCAATCAAAATTATTCACAATTCAATTTTATACTAACTAATGTTTTTCGGAATTTTCCACGACATATAATTTCTCAAAAGAGAGTGTAGTAACACCAAAATAGCGGAGAAACTAATGCTTTTGTAGGAATTACAACACATAGAGGAAAGAGAATTTATGGCCATGTTGTGATAAACTCCTTATATTTCATTCTCAACTTTTCATTCTCATGTTTTCTTTATCTCCACCATTTTATGATAACCAAAGAATTATGTTCATAAAATATAAAAAATGAGTACTCTCCCCTTTATGAAAAAGTTTATCTCTCCCCTTTTAGGTCAATGTTACTCCCCTCCCTTTAGGATAAATTTAAATGTTCTCTCACAAATTGTAAACATATTACAAGAAACTGTGGGGGGATTCCATAAAATTTTTAGGAAGTATTTGGTGGATGATGAATAAGAATGTATAACTTCATGCATACAAATGACTATTTTAAAATTTATTTCATGAAAATATTAACAAGTTTATATAATGTATAAATGTATTATAGAAAAACGTCTCCATCAATAACATTCCCTTTTATAATGTGAATATAATTATAAATATGTTTTGATCTAAAATGCTGAAAGTATTTTTTAGAAATTTCAATGGTTAAATTATTATTAAAATGTTTTTTAAATTTTGTAGGAACACTCAAATTTAGGTGTTCTAACTGAAAGTTAATACAAAACATTAGAGTACATGTTTGGATAACAGTGTTATATTCTAGTTTCATTGTTTTAAAAGTCACATAACATTATTTCTTACTATTTGAGATCACATAACATTATCCACTAAAAAGTATACCTCATGGAATTTATTTTCGATTATTTTAATATATATCCCAATGAGTGCATTTTTTATCATTACTATTTATATAACTTATTATTTTATAAAATATCCCATGAGATATTGTTTCTTTAACAGACCCCATTATTCTTTTTTCTACTAACAATTGATATTTCTTTAGATCACTCTATAATATGTCACAGATAGTTATAACATCGAGAATGTTGGTTGATGAAGATTTGATATATAAGAAAATATTATTAATCTCTTAAAATAGTTCTTGATTCGTACTTTTCCCACTTACATCATTCATTATCTTCATGCCCACAAAAATTTGAGTTGAATATTCTTTTGAATTTCCATTGAAAAACTTTACTATGAATTACCTATAAGACATTTATTGAGATGGTACAATAGTAATTTCATTCTATTTTTCTTGTTATCCATGAAAGAAATTCAATTCCCCTAATATTTATTTTTTAAAATTTTTCTTTATTTATTTAGAAAATATATATATAAATCTTTTTGATCTTCAATAAAAACAATATCATACACATAGACAATCGAAATAAAGGTATATAAATAAAATTATTTCACATATTTGTCATTATAAAATTTTCTTTTAGAAAAATTAAAAAAAATCAAAAAACTCATGATTTTGGTACTATACTCATGGAGGGTTACTCAATTCATAAAATACATTCTACAACAAACAAACCATATTTAAATCATTTTCATGTTAAATTCCAAAACGTTTTTCCATAAATATGTCATAAAAAATATCACCATTAAATATATTTCTCAATCCTTTTTCCCATATTTTGACCCTATCCACTCACTTATAAGAATAAAGTCTATTTTTTGGATTCATTTGTCATGACTAAGATATTAAAATATTTTAATGTTTATAAAAATTCTATTTGTGTGATTTCCCATACCAAAAAAAAAGACATCTCTATACCCACTTTTAGAAACCTAAAGATCATATTATTTTATCAAAGACAATCATAGATTCCTTTTTAACATCTCTCCCCATGCCCAAGAGGTGTTGGATTGAACATAATGTTATCCTAGAATGGATTTGTGTATGATCCAATGTATTTATCATGATCAACATGTATAATAATTAAAAAAAATATTTTTTTATTTCTTCTTATATCGCTATAAAATATAATTCAACCATTAAATGATTCAACCATAAGAATCTAATATATACTATAAATTTATGAAGATTAATTTATAACCCATTTTTCATTTACTTATCCATATTCTGTGGAATGAAAAAAATTCATGTGTATATGTGTGGTCTAGCATCTCCATGAAGCGATTTGTATCATTTTTTATCACATAATTACTTTGGTACTTATAATGATATATAAAATTAATATATATATATTATATTAATATATTGATTATGTTTCTATAATTTTAACATATTACTTACCTTCTCATAATTCCATATGTTGGAAAGGATAACATTGTTTGCGCATATGTGTGGACCACCACATCCTTAAAGATATGCAATTCATTTTTCATGTACACAATATAATTTTTTTCATAATAATATAAGTAAAGAAAAAATATTTCTTATATAAAATATGTATTATTGTTCTAGATTAATATATTTTCTACAATATATATTTTCCACCCAGAATTAAAATGTAATCCTTGTTAATTTCTAAATACAAATTTTCACATCTACGAAATGACATGATTCATTTTGAAAAAACAGCATTATTTTTTATTTGTAATGATATATATAATGTGTAATTATGATAATATGACATGTTTATGAATATTTTGTTTGTGGAACAATTACCCATTTTACATGGGTCAATAAAATGTTGTTATTTTGGGGTTATAAATCGAATTTCCTCAAAGCACTTATAATGCACAATACATTTTCAATAACTAAATAAAACATTGGAAAAAGTGAAATAATAAGAATAATGGTATTCTAATAGAGATTACAAATGTATATAAGAATTTAAATAAATAATAAAACATTATTATTTATAATGGAAAATAGTTTATGTTAAAATTCAATCATCTAGAAATGGTGTTTCCTTAAAAGAATTAAACATTTTTATAAATTCCATCAGACTATTTTTCTATAATATAAATATTATTATAAAATTGTTTTCTGATTTTAATTATTTACTCATAAATAGTATATAAAATTAATTATTAATTATCTTTTATTTTCTTTATAGTTTTTAATAAAAGAGGAATCGTCTTTTCATGTTTTGAAAGAGGATTTATTTAATGGTGTAAGAATAATTTTTTAACATATATGACATCAAAATATTTATCCACCATAGTGAAAATTATTATTTAAGTTGTTTCAACTATATTTTTCCATGATTAATTAAAATTAAAATCATCATAAAAGTATATTATAAATTATATCAAATATTATAAAAAAAATCATATTATCCTTATATTAGTTGAAGTGTAAAATTTCTTTCTTATATGACTTGATAAGAAGTTTTTATGAGTTTTTTTGATAGAAATATTATATTTTGTTTTATATATGTATATTATAGTCCTTTTAAATTCTTTGTAATTACAGTTCATATAGAATCATCACTCTAATTAATTGGAAGATGATTATGTTATTTAGAAAATTAGGTCGGAATTAACTTGGTTGGTTAATCTATTAGTAAGGGTTATTATAATGGTTCTCATATGGGTTCTATGAGGATGATTCCTAATGTAAACTTCATAAAATTTATAAGATCAATAAAGAGTTTATATGGCAATAATTTTATTTTATTATGTAATATAATGATATTTTTATTAATGGTGTGATTTTTCACTTTAAGGATATAAAGTAACATCTTTAATAAAGGGTTTTCGTGGGTTTTATTGTTTTATAAGGACCATTAATGAATATGAATTTTCCCTTAATATTTTTATTAAACTATTTTTTTTAAAATATTACGAATTAATGTTAAATTTTTGTGTTAGTAATTGATTATTTTATCTCAAATATTTTTATGCTAAATTAAAAATAACTTATATGATCTCTTATATTGAAATGGATTAAGGGGTACATTTTCATAATAGATTATGTTTCTTATAGATAATTTTTGTGCTCACCCCAGGAATTCAAATGATTTTAATTGAATTTTATGTATGATTAAAAATAATGATGAAGTTATGTTCAAAACTGTGAATATTTTCTATGAAATAACATGTTTCATTTTAATAGATGTTTATTATGGAAATATCAAAATTTATTGAAGTTACAATATATAATGTATGGGTTATTTGGTAATATTTATGCCATAATACAATAAAATTATATAACTAAAAAGGATATCATGAATGGATGAAAATTAATTCTTTATTTAAAACTCATATTTATCTAATGAATTAAATTAATGTCCTTATAGTAAATATTAGATTAAATTTATTTAAGTTGATATTATAAAACCATTAATTTTTTCTCACACCATAAATTACACTTCTTATTTCCAAAATATTCATTTTAGATATGATAAAAAAATTTATCATTTAGTGTTATTTTTAATGATTTTAGGTTTTTTTATACTAATGGTGATTCATGAAGGAAACATTTTTCTAAGAGAATTTAAATATATAATTATATTATTTTATTCAATTTGTAATCTCCTATTAATTTATCAATTTTAACAGATTTATTTATCCTTGTTATATGTTAATCCATTGTTTCTGATACAAAATTTAATGTATATTCATTTTTATGATTTTTTATAATTCAATGAAATTTATGTATATTGATTTATATAATATATAGATCAATATTTAATAAGGTATTAATTCATTTGAATTTATAAAGATTAATTATTTATTATAAAATGAGAAATTAAATTGGGTATTCTAATTCATGGGGAATTCGATTCCATACATTAAAAAAATGACATATATTGTAACTATTACTCACTTAATAATTTAAGGACTTACATGATTGTAGATATAATTTCCATTGATGTTTTATCCACAGAATCCGTATTTTGACTAGAAAACACATACCAGGAAAGTCAGTCAGAGGTAGTCCCATGAATATAATTAAATTAAATGAAAAATACGATTAGAACAAAGAATAATGATTACATGTCATAATCTTGAAAACCATCACATCCCCCATAAAAGCCTCCTTCTGGAGTGGTCATCTCCCATTCCAAGCATTCATAATGCTTTAGGATCTTGGCATACATCCTTCTAAGATTAAATTTCTACAAAGATATCAAGTCCTGCAGAGATTATTTAAAAGAAGACCTAGTAGACAGTGGCTTCGGTAGATCAGAGTACTTTTTCCTCATACATCTATTTGCTGTGGTTGTCACCTCCTATCCAGATTTCCCCTTCCCATCCTTGAGAACACCACAATAGGAAGGCCTAACCACTATACTATGATTTTCTTTGTCACTATCTGAAACATCCCCTCAATTTCCAATTACATTGTCATCATTGAAACCATTATACACCCTTCGGTTCTGTTCTTTAAATACATTACAGTTAATCAAAACCAAACATTCTGGCAACCCTTCCTTTGCTTGGCTGACATCCACCACCTTCATAGGATTAACTGAACCAATCTTTTCATACTGCCCTTCAATTTCCGTGCCAGCATCCACCTCCTTCACTACATCAATTAGGACACACTGCATATTGTTTCCATCTTCCACTGAGACACCCATCACCATTTGGCATCCTTCTTCAGCCTACAACACTTGGAACCGGTTTCAGGTAGCAGCATAACTCTCTGAGACAGCAGATTGCACCTACTGTCTATCACTGTCCAATCATGGACTTGCATCTGCCATTCACCCAAGAAATTTTGAGTTCAAAGGCTTCCCCCCCCCTCAGTCGGACCAGCACAACTGACACCGACATCATCAACACCTCATTTGGTCCCACTCCCCCCATGTGGACTAGTAGCATCAGACCCACCTACAAATTGTGCCACCACAGAATCATGCACAACACCATCGCCAGAGGACAAAGACCTTAGGTCCGGCTTCAGCCTCTCAAACACCTCAAACACATAAGGATTACCCATGCCCAGCTCACCCACACCATTTATACTGTTTTCAGAACCACCAATCTTCTTCCCCTAATCTGCGGCTCTTCCATTTCTTCCCACATGACCTGATATAATTCCACATTGACATTGTTCATTCTAATGGCCTAGAAGATGAAACCCTGGACAAAAAACAGTCCATGACTCAACACCACCTCTTGCCTCCAGCAGTACTCCTCACCTATCGTGATCCAAATCCACTCCATTGGATCCATTGAAGCATCCACCTTAACACAAGGACACAGATTAACATGGTGACTAACTGACATAGTACGAGAATCAGCGCAGAGAAACTACCCTACTAAATTCCCTAACGTACGGATAATCACTGTATTTTGAAAGGGAAAAGGAATATGGGGAAAGCATACCCATGTTGCAATGGAGGGCGAGTCTCAATTCATGTATTGATCGAAAGTCCATCAGAGAAGGAAAAACTGACATCCATTGTAGTGTAGAGGAGCTTGGGACCAAGTAGAAAATAAATTTTCCACAGATGAAAAATGTATCACCAAATGGTGTTTGTCAGTCAGACCCACCACCACGTGATCCTGTAGATTCCAATTACTGAAAACAAATATATCGAATTCATCTATCGATGGACTTCCGTAATTAAAATGAGCCAAAAAGGTCAAATTCAGAAGATTTGGCGCTCCTGAGAACTCCGATAATGAAATCGTCATTTGAGGATCCCCAAGATGAAACTCTGGAACCTTTGGACTCAATGAGATTAATGGAAATTCAGGATGAAAACAAGGGATAAAAACCAGAACAAAATTCTCTTATGGATTCGAAGGTCGAGGAAGAACCTCCACCCCCTTCCCACCTTCATGGACGGGGGGGGGGGGGAACTCGTCCACACTCATGGTCTAGGGTTTATTGCCAGGATCTGTCGCCGAGTGCCATTGATCGTCTTTGTCGCCGTCGCTGAAATACATCTTCCAATTCGTCATCACTCCATTATCAAAAAATAGAAATACCAAATTTTTGGGGAGTTTTTTCTGACTAGAAAACACATACTTTCTCTCAAAATAGGATTATAAATAATTATATGTTTTTCATTAACATTTTCTAAAATTATTAATATAAAATAAGAATAATTTTTTCAAAAAGGAATTTTATAGCCACCCTTATTTTAATATGTTCTCATGGGTAGAATTTTATATGTGATTTTCTAATCATAAAATTTATCATTATCATGGTATCCAATACATTCTTAATCTCACATCAGATTTAATTAAATGGAGGAGGGATTGTATTGGAATCAAATTCCTATTAACATCTATATTATGAGAGATAACAATTTTAGAACTAAATGTTTTTATTAATAATTTAGTATCTAGACATCAGTATAGAAATTTTATTTCGATTAACAAATTATATGTTCAATGAGAATAGTTGAATTTGATACAAAAAATAGTCACTATTTCTTGAGAGGATGGAAAATTTTTCTCATTCAACATGATAATTAGATATATCTGCATAGTTGTGGGAGCTTAGAATTCATATTTTATATAAATTTATGGTTCCTATCATATCTGATAGCTAATAAATTTTATAAATTGCATTGATAATTTCTATATTCCCCACATTTATTAAACTAACATTTTAGTGTCATATTAGTGTAAAATATTTTTCCATTAACTATGTCCAATGTGCTCTTAAAATTTCTATTAAAATTAAATTATATCGTCACTTGTTTAAACACATAATGTTTATCAAAGTCACTTTAACAGTTTCACCTTATTGATACATACATAATTTATGAAATAAAGAATTTTATCATTAGATCCTTCAACATATTCTCCACCTATATTTCTATATTTCTCTATAAGTATTTTTAATGTTTTATATAGAATCTATACAAAAATATCATCATTAATCATAATTATTGATATGTAGTTTGATATAAGGCAATAAGTTATCAATTAATTATTTTACAATATAGGTTTTTTATTGAGAAGATCTATTATCTTCCATGTTAGGTATTTTTAATGTTGTTCATTTGGGATTCAACCATTATATAAACAAACAAGATTTAATAATGAGTGATAAATAATTAAAAAAAATACTTGAATTATTTAATGTTGACTAGATGACAATTTAAACCTATAAATGTCTAAATTTTCCAATATATCAAATGATAGTATGAAATCCAATCCCCCCTTATTCCTCACCAATTTATCAGTGATTCCCATTATAGAGATGAACACTTTTTTGTCCCCTCTACATTGGAGTGGGAATGAATACATTAATCTTACATATGGGATATACCTATACTTTTCATCCAATTATCTAACCATAGTTCCCTCCCTCATTTCATTAACATTAACATTATCCCTAAATTATCATATCTATTTGACAATATTCATAAACTAATGATGTCAAAATAAGTGTTCACTAATGAAATATCTATAAGAAACCTTAACATGGTGGATCAAATAAATCAAAAAAAATCCTTAGATCAAATTTTTTTTGAATTCTTTTTTGATTATTGGGTTTATAAGATAGTGCGACTGTTGGAATTCTCGACAAGTAACAAATAGTTAAATTATTTTTCTCAGCGAATGATTTTGTTATGATTGGTCTATATCCCCTCTATATTTCAACGGATCCCTATACTTCTTTGTTTAATGGTCACATGACTAATATTTTAGGAATGATGATCCATTTATAATTATATCGGTCTGTTTCCTATAACATATTCTTCCTTTATAATACATATCAATCAACAACATGTCGGGAAATATGAAGTCTGTTTTTTGTGTTCAGATAGTAGAACAATTTTGGATTTTAACCATATTCTCCCAATATATGTGTCATGTTTGAGGTTTTTGAATCACCTATTTAATGAATTTATATTATAGTTTGAAAAGATTGTTTTTTTAAATAAGGAAGATATTCAAGTCTTGGAATGATTAATATTTTCCTTAAAATTGTTTAGGAGATTCTATTATACCATGCGAGCATCGCCGCATGGATCATTATGTGAATGTTGTTCAAAATCATACAATAAATCTAGTTCCTCCTGATGGCCTCTCTTCTAGTCTTTTAGTTTTTAAATAATTAATTATTTCTAAATATATTTACTAAAACCAGAGAAATAAAAAATTTATCTAATAGTATTGGATATATTTTCCATGTTGATATTTTATTTGGTTTTTCTAAATATGGTAGAGTATGTCACAGTAGATGCTATCTTGATTAGTCATATAGTTTCTACTTCATTTTCAGATATGATTAATGGTAGAGGTATGAGAAATTAACATGAGATATATCAAATAATATCATATATGTTTAAACTTTCTAAAAATAATACAGATTCGAAGGAACATTCTTCCATTAAATGTCATCTTTGTCTGAATGTAGCCTAGACTCTATGATAGGGGTCAACAAAACGATTACCATATTCAAGGCCAATTTATCTCTATAACTATTTCTCAATGATGAATGGAAATAAAATGGAGAATTTTGATCAAATAGAATGTAAAAAATATATTCCTAAATAGAAATGATGGTAGGTTTGCTAATGTTATTTTATGGACATAGGGTTGGGTGAAAAAGAAGGAGACTACCAACTAATGATTCACTATGAACAACATCCACACAAATTTATAAGAGATTAAGAGAAATAATCTAAAGATACCATTATAGTTAGACCGATATTGAGTAAGGGAATGCATGGTAATCTTTTTCATGTGAATTTATTAGTCTAAAAAGGTGAAAATTTAGGCATTATAATGATTATTTTATGTTACCAAAAACCATTTTAAACATATCCTTAAGAATGGAAATTATTAATGGGATAGAAACAAGGTAGGATGAATCAAAATTTTTTAAAGGTGTTAATCATGTGTTTGGTAATCTAGGAGAGGAATTTGAATGTATGGAAAACATATAACAAGAAAGTTAAATCAATATGAATGATCATGTAATTCTTATAAGTAATTATTGAATAGAATGGATGTGAAGTGGGCTTAGATAAAATAAATATGTTGAGAGATCATCCTCCACACTAAAAAAATTATAAAAGGTTCCATCCTGATCAATTATCTAATAGTGGTTGTCAAAAAATATATGATATATTAAAATGAGTTGATATTAATTTGTTTCAAATGGTGTTGACCAACAAAAAGGAACTCATTTTTTCATGAGGATTCCACAATAATATGTCCATTTATTAAATAACATCAAGAAATGGGATATGATGGCCCATCATTTTGAAGATATTATCATATATTATATTAATATATAGGTTACCACACTATAATGGTTGTTAAAATGGTGTTTGATTCTAAAAATTTTAGTATTGTCTTTAATTACTTGTAGTGTTATTTCCATGTTTAACACATTTTTTATTGACTAGTTAGGCTTTACACATTTTCCTAAAAAGTTTTTTAAAAATAAAAATTTAATTTTATGTTATTTTTAATAACTACATAAGATTATTGTTGATAAAAAATCAATTTTTGTTCAATCTAATTTTTTATTAAGTTGGTTTATCAAATATATCTTATTCTAATTCCTTTACATAATAAACAAATCATAATGTATTATAATGATATCATGATTATACAATGAATATATCCCTGGAGTGGAATTATAGGTGTTTATATTGGCCTCTTTATGCTTCAATAGGTGATCATTGAGTTAATAAACAAATATTCCCCTTTTAGTGACATTCTCCATAAGTACACCAGTTATAGAACGTGTAACTACATATATTATCCAGAAAAGGATTTCCTAACATGAAAAATCAAACAATAGCAACCATTCCAAATTATTTTGATGTTAACATATACTCAACCTTATCCTATTGTATTATCCCAATGGTCATTACAAACTTTCCCATGTCTGTATAACCCAAATATTACCTATAAAAACCAAAAATATTTTCTATACCATGAATATAATAAACGACTATAACATTTAAACTATTGATGAAATATATATTATTAAATTTATCATTTTCTAATATCATCTTACTCACAAAATTCATAGAAATCATTATATGATACAAACTATAGAAGTGTGCAGATGTAACCATATAATCCACAGAACATAATGAAAAAATTTTATTTTAATACATTTTGAAGACCTTTTTGGTCTATAGTTTAATAGAATTAGGTGAAAACAATGTCTAAAAACACCATGTTGTTTTTTATTGTTTATTTTCCCCAAAATATATGTACAAACATATTCAATAGTGAGTCCTCAATGTCTCCCATATATAATCAACTTATGAAAATCATTTATATATGTCATATTTTTCACATCATCATGACATGTGGAAATGAAATAGTTTGGTTATTTGAGTTCATGTACTTTTAGAGGGTAAAAATTATTGATAACAGTAAAATTAAATAATTAAACATGACGGAATATATATATATTATCATAATAAATATGAAATATATTCCCAAAAAATAATTGATCATATATAATGGTATCATGTTTTTCATTACATAAAACAAGAATTACAAGGCTTTAAAAACACAAGTCAATAATAAATATCCATGAGATAATAAAATTTTCAAGAGATATATCATAAAACATGAGAAAATAATTCCAATAATGAATAAAATTTTATCATAAAGAATTATTACATTCATGATGCACATCATCTAAACCCATTCATATAAGAAAGTATAATGTACTCTCCAATACATATCTCATGATATATAATATTTTAATCAATGAATTAGAGAGAGACTAATGACACCACCTGACATTCATCAATACACATGTGTTTTACATAAAAAAAATTCTCTTATCACATTATAAAGAACCCATGTAAATAATGTAGGTTTCATTAAACATTGGGATGAAAAATATTTAGTTTTTATAGAATAAATAACCAAATGAATGGAAATATGTTTGGTTAAAAAATAATATAGAGTGCATGGAATAGAAGTGGGTTTAATATTATTTCCCAATGGATTTCATAAGTAAATCATTAATAAACCCATAAATAATTATAACATGATAAACCCATGGATAATAATTGTATAAAAATAATAATATGTTACTTTATGGTTAAACACATTTTAGTAAAGACAATAATTAATAAGTTATTTACACCATATATATAACTATTATCTGATTGTGATAATAATTTCTCAATTCAACTGATGTATCAATCCTAGGTGAACACATTTCTGTCAAATGAATAAAAAAGAGTGTATTCATTATTGTAATGTATTGGGTGATAATTTACGATTATACATTATGGTTGATTAGGAAACTAAAAGTTAGTTAGGCATAATTTCCCATATAATGATTTGAAAATACATAAACATTACAAGAAAATTGAATCTTATGTTTCACTATCTAGTAAAACATTTCATTAATATTGTCATATGATTTTATTTAAACCATTTAGTTTATGAAATCTTTATCAATAATTGATCCTTGTAAGGAAGAAATAATGGATCAAAAAAAAGATAAGTGAAAACATTGAAATGATTTAATTTTCAAAATATTATACAATATTACATTCTTGATAATATAAATATTTATGTACATAAATGTGGGGTGGATTATATAAACATTATATTAATGGATGTAAATATATTATATGATTTGGTTATTTGAAATTTGAAAAAAAAATTATAACAATAGTATCATACCATAATTTAAAAAATATTAGAAGGAAGCTATAAAGGTAACATGAGATAACAAATAATTATTTTTATTGGTATAATGATATGTTTTGTGGAAAATAAAATATGTACATGGAAAAAAATCATCATTTATGAAAATATAACTGAAATTGTTGGTGGGAATTCATAAAATAAAAATTATATAATGTATAGGTTTATTTTCCCCGAGAGTAAATTTAAATTTCTAAAAAAATTATTATGTTGGATGAAAACTGCCTTGGAAGAGGGAAGTTCATTAAGTTGAATTTTAAAGTAACGAATTTATTTGTGTAAAATAAAACTAACTATTTTTTTTTTGAATTTTGAGTCAAAATACTAATAAAATAAAAATGAAATGATTATTAAAAACTAATTAATATAGTTAATGGAAATAATTAGGTATTATTAATACCCTATTATATGAATTATGGTTCAAATTAACATGGCTATGATAATAAATTCTAGACAAAGAATACCTTATGTGTATTCCTGTGAAGAAAAATTAGACCCAAACCAACAATATAAAAAATATAACTATCCTAATATCCCATTTAAGAATATTTTTCATTTCTATAACCATTTATATGATTCATTTATAGCTTCCATCTCCATGTATGTTATTTATTTATTATATAATTTTTATTTCATGTTTTATTAATATTGATCATTTTGAAATAGTTTCATAATAATAGTTTTATTCTTAATTATTATCCCAAAATCAATGAATAAAAAAATATTAAAATGAAATAAAATTTATGTTTTATAATTATTTATCATATTAAAATTTCTTTCTATTCAAATTTTGATTATGATCCTAAAATATGAGTTTGGTGATGTTGATGTGTTGATGATTGTTAGCGAATAAAAGATGATTTCGAATCTAATGAGAGAATTTTTTGTATTTTAATAATATAAATAAGAACCAATTATTTACATATTTATATCAAATATAATTAAAATTTAAATTCTGAAAATGTTCCATGATATGTAATTATATCATTTTTACGTAGTTGGTTTAACAAACCCAAACAATTACATTCCATAATTAATGGATCATTATGATGTGATTTCTCCTAGAACTCCATTTTTGTAGGTCGAATTTTCCTTGTTTTTTATTATTTTAAATTTTATTAGGATTCCCAATTTGAATTTCCATAACCAATTTTTATTCACTAAAATAATATTTTATATATTTATTCTATTACCATGAGTATAATTTTAAGGTGTTGATGAAAATAAAAAATGGAATTTAATCATTTCCTAGAGGCAGTAGTTCATAGGTATACATGAATGATGATTTCATTATCCTTATAATTTGGAAAATGAGTAATAATTTTTTGGAATCTATAATATTTCATAATTATAATTATTATATATTAAATTCAATATCTAGACTATCCTCTATTATAAGTTACGGAAAATAAAAAATGATCCATTGTGGAGGTAATACCCCACACAAAGCAAGAATTGTTATTTCTTTTTTATTAAATGAAAAGGGAAAGATAGTTAATAATTTTACAAAAATTATAATAATATAGTATAACAATAATTATACATATGTTATCAATTTTTTATTATTTAATTGAATTTTGATAATAATATAGTAACCAAATTTAACATATCTGAGATAAGATTGGTTATAATTTTATACGTTATTCTTACCTTAGTTCCTTTGAAAATGGCGTTTATTCATTGAGGGATGGACATTGGAGAAGAAGAAAACATCATTAAAGTGTATAAGAATTTATACAATTGGTTTGGGTGTATATATTTTTTAAATCATTATGGGTTTTCATTTTAAAGAATGTGAGGAGAGGAGTTCCACTTTTATAAGTTAAATGTGATTACATTTTTGTAAATATTAATTTTTTAGTAATGTTAAGTAAAACTAATTAAAATTATCTAAAAAATTAGAAACTAATTGAGGGGGATATAAAAAGACTATATAATCCCAAAATAACCATTCCCATACATTTTTATCCTGGTTTCAAGTCAATACCATTATACATTATTTAACTTATTGAATTTTAGCTTTTACATTGGTAACAAGTTTTTACCATAGGTACCTGTATCATTTAATCCCAAAAATAAAATGGAACATATTAAATAATTTAATTGAAAAAGAAATATTTTCATAACCATTTATTTTACCTAAATTTATTTATGTGATAAATATTAATTTTGAAATAAAAAATGTTTAATGTATTAAATATCATTTAAAAAAAATTTTACTTAAAATCTAAAAAGATAAATATGGCTTCGTATATTTGGAATAAAGAATTTAAAATTATAACTTTACTTATATAAAATATATTTATTCATAGAAAAATGATTCTTTATTTTTTAAATCATATATATATACTAATAATGTTTTAAAATGCATGTTATTTTTCTAACATAGTATTTTTCACTATTCAAATAAAAGTAAATCTTGTAAAAAAATAAAAAAATAATCACAATATAATAATTCATGTCTAAATCCTAAAAAACTCCAATTTTATCCCAATAAAATAATAAAATTTATAAATTTAGCATCTAAATAAAACAATTATCATAAAACACTTGATTAATAAAAATTCTTTTCAGATTATATTTGTTTTTAAAATAATCTCATATTAAATAATAATTAAAATAGCTTTAAAGAATGTCAATATTAATAATAATTATTTTTTCAATATGATATGTTTTCTCTATTAGACAAATCTATTACCCTAGAAATGTTAATATTTTGAAAAATCATGTTTTTAAAATAAAATGATCTTAAAATGATCTTAATTATAAATACTTATTTGTTTCCTAATAATTTTATTTTATAATTCTATTAATTTTATAATATTTCATTAAAATAAATTAATATATAATTTTAATAATAATACACTATTGAGATTAATATAAACTAATTTATTTAGATATTATATTTTTGTTTAGTTATTAATATTTTTAGAAAATATTATTTAAACTCAGTAATAGTAATACATAAATATGGTATACCTATTTGATATATTTATAAGAGATGACTATTTCTATAATGATCACAAATTCTACAACTATAATTTCATTGATCAGATTTGATACGACCATCTTACATTTCTATATACATCCTTACTAAAATCATTCATTATATTATCACAACTTTATCACATTTTTCATTTCCATAGTTTTCATTCAAGATCTCCAAAAATTCATTATCATTTTATGATTTTTTTTCTCATTGTGTGATTTTTTCTATATATGGTGATTCTTAAATGTGATATTGGTATAAGGGAGATTTTAGTTCTATAGATACTAATCACTTAAATTTATTATCCACTTTTAATATTTTCATTTTTAATATATACAATAATCCATGATGTTTAATAATCCATTTTATATGAAAAATGGTTTCATGTACCTTTTTAAATGTATTATTATATTTGAATAATATGTCATTTGATTGGATCAGATATTATAAGAACCTATAAATAATCATGTATTAGTTCATATTAAATAATAGGAAATCATTTTATATAATTTTAAAGAAAAATATTATGTATCCTATATACTGGGGTGTTACAAAAATCATGAATATCTTTATGTACCTAAAAATAAGTTAGGATATGTTCCTTGTATATAGAGTTATGAAGGATATCAATATTAGGGAATATCTAGATACATGTATCCAATATAATATAATCTATATGGGATATCATCCTGGTTTCACGTTCCACCTCAGTAGTAGCACTATTAGTTAGAAGTATTTGAAACAAGCCACAGAGGCCGAGTCAGAAAATGATGTAGAGTACATTTTTTAATCAGATTCCACAAAGGAATATGTTTAAATTAATAATTTTATCACATAAAAGAAGTTGGTACCATGTATTGGGCTATTCATTGAGAGTTATTATGATAAAAATCGAGTTACTCTAATAGTTGGGGAACCTCAGTATCAACATTGGAAAAAAACATCCATTGAAAATAACCTCTACATTGTTAAATTATTTTGGGGAATGAATTAAAATATTTTATTGCAATAGAAAATAATTTCAAAATTCAATTTTCAAAGTAATTAATTAATGAAAATTTGAGTCTCATTTTGAATATTTTAAAAATATATACACGATAAATTGAATAAAAAAAGGTGTAAAATTTATAATGGTTTTATAATAATGAAAGTCTCTATTTATCATTTATTCTTAATAAATACATGTATTTGATGTATATTAGAATAATGATATCCCTTAAATGTATGAAATTTCTTTATCCTTATGGAATGATCCTCATGATGTTGTTTTAATTGTGATGATATCTTATCCTTATCATTACTAGGCATCTCATATCAAAATAGTGTAAACTCATGAGATAATATATAAAGACCTATTAAAAGAAATTTCCTAAAATACTCTTACACATGTATTTTTTTATTTAAATTGATATATTTAATGGTGTATAAATAATATGAATCCCCAATGCATTCGGTTTATAAGATACATTTCCTATAATCCATTATACTTGGATACATTTCTTATATAATACATGAGGATTAAATAGTCATGGGTTCATTGGGTCTGTTTCTGATCAGGTCATTATATGAGTTTTAGCTAAATATGATTTTTGTTACTATTTCATAACATATATAAAATATGTTCTAATGTGTGAATTGAATAGAAAAAATTTGTGATGTTGTTTATTTGAGTTATATGAAATGTTTCCAACTATATGAATGATATACATGTGACGTACTAATTTATATTATTAATTATTTTTTTATAATTTTGATCATATGAAATGGATATACTATATTGGGATGTTTCATGACTATTTGGTAGTAGTTGAATATGAAATCATTATTATTTAATAAACCATATGATGTATATAAACAGTCATGTAGTGGACTTGTTTGTATATCGATAAAAATTTGTTCGATAAATATTATAATAAAATTAAGTAAATAATAAGTAATATTAAAATTTTTATAGAGACCAAAATTTTATTATATGAATATATTAAGTAATTTTATAATTTTTATCTAAAAAGTTGTTTCCTTCAAAGTCGCACATAAGGGTATAGAATAAAGATTAATTTTTTTCACAATGTGTTTGTCTAAAAATATATAAAATTCAAGATATTAATCTTTAAATTACTATGGAGGGATTCACGATTATTTTTAATGATTTACATAAATTATATAAGGATTTTCTAAAATTTTAATTTTTTCTGAATGTATGATCTTCTATATATAACACAACGTATTAAAAGTAACCAAGCCATAGAGGTTTTATGTTCAATATGTATTACATATGGGTGTGATTCATGTTTGGATATTACTTGATTCTGATTTTGGAGTAGACAAAATCTGACTATCATGTTTTCTTTAGATATCAACACATTATATAAATATTTTTAATTTACATCAAAATTTTTACATATTTTTTATTTATATTTTGAAAAAATAAGTTATTTCCAAAACGTTTTTGGAGAATTATGAAAGTAATATCCATTATAAATTTATGAATATGCCATTTATAAATGTGTTTGATCACATCGTTGATGTATTAGAGATCCTTATCATATAGTATATGATATCATCAATTCTTATTTCTCTATATTCTTTATAAGATGTGCTAAAACATAATTCACAAAATTGAGGTCCAACTGAAAATTTTTCTGATTACAGAGATAAGGGGATATCATTGAAGGAAATAAATTTATAGTTTTTCAATAAAAAAATCATCATGATCACTGAGAATAATGATTAAAATTATGAATTTTGATATATGGATGCCTTAAATGTTTTCATTTTTTATTATTTTATCTTTGAATGTTATTGCGTATGTGGTTAAAGTTATCTCCCAAAAACGTGGACTCATTTGTGTAACGATTTTTTTCAGTTATAATATAAAAATGTAGGCGCTAGATTGAAATATTACTAAAAATTATTTGTCACATACCATATTTGGTATGTGATGATCTTCATTATTAGCGAATAGTTCTAAAGTTATCTATAGTAAAATTTAAAAACCATGAATTAATAAATAGTGAACAATATAGTTATAATGATTTATGTAAATTATTATTAAATTTGATCTTATATTTTATTATATTTGATATGAAATGTAAAAATCTAATCAAATATAATGAATTATTAGAAATTTTGAGAGGTTTATATCCTTTACTATCACTTACAATACCAAAATTATCCTTTTCAATTTGTATAACTCTGATATCCTTATATTAAGCCACAATATCATTATCATCATCATCATCATCATCGTCATGATTTTAAGGATATGTGATAATTGAATTATGTGTACTAGTTGGTTAATTTAAATCTAATATACATGACATCTGACCATTGATATGTGACAAAAACACATTGAGAAACATCTATCATTTAAAATATAATTTAGTGTTTAAATATTTATAGATATTATCCATTGAATAATCTCTTTAATCCTAGTGTTTCCCATTAATTTAAATTGTTGAAGAACCACATGTTATGGATAATGTCCAATATAATTCTTGGTAAATTTTCATTCTAATCATACATAAAACCTTACATGGGTTCCCCAGTCTAATAAAATGACTAAAATTACTAGTTGAACATAAAAGGACCTCTCCCTTTTTATTTAGAGATTCCAAATAATCTTATTAATTAATTTATGAGATAGAAAATTAATTAAATTTGTTAATTAGCTATTTTTATTGATGGATGGTTATCATGAACTCTTCCTTGAACTTTTGGTTGGACAACTGGTCTGGTGTCCCCCTCATATCTATGGTGCCTCCGGTTTCTCTTTAGGAAAACACTAAATGCTCTATAAAAGATGTCATGCATTCTCACATTCAAACATTCCTGATCATAGCCCTCAAATCATTGATAACAATTAATTCTCTATCTTTTAGGATTTATTTATTTTGGAGCCTACTCACTATGGTTTGCTTGATTCCAAGAGTTTTTACAATCTTAATTTCTCAACTTCCAATCATAATTTTTTTTGAATAAAATCTTTTGATAAAACCTGGATTAAACCCTCGAGGCTCACATTTGTTTGGAATCATGTTCATAATCGTGTTCCCAGTGGAGCTTGTCTTAAATCTTTTGGGGTCCCACACTTCTCTAGATTACCTCTGTGAAATAAACATAGAGAAGATACTAATCATTTGTTCTTGTCTTATGGTTTAACTTCTGCCATTTGGAATTATATTTCATACAATTTTTATGGCATATGGCTACTCATGGAATCTTTTCGTCATCTTTTTAAATGTTGTGTAAATTTTGATTCCTCTCAGCAGATCAAGAACCTCTTTCTAGCTGTTGTTGCTGAGATTCTCCATGTGATCTGGTATGCTAGAAATGTTATTATACACAATAATTTCACATTGAATCTTAATGTAGGTCAAAATCGAATTCTCATTTTCATATGGGATGATTCTTCTATTCAAAAAGTTCATTGTGATATCTATATTAGAGACATTGAGATCATTCATCGTCTCTAGATCGATGGTATATACAAACAACAACGGTGCACTTTTGAGGTGATCTGGAAATCCCCGCTTCCAGGATTGATCAATATAAACGTTGATGGCCCCTCTAAAGGAAACCCGAGTACAACATGTTGGGATTCCATTTTCAGAGACTACCTTGGTCAAAAATATATATTATTTTTTTGGTAACTGTGTCATAGCCTCATCTCTGGAGGCAGAGATGATGAGTGTGATACACGCCGTTTATTTTGAAAAGAAAAATGGAACGAAAAATATTTGGATTTAATGTGACACAACCACTGTGGTTCATGCTATTTGGGAGGGAGTGGTTCATCTCTCCTAGTCTCTGAATACCTGATGGATTAACTGTCGTGCTTCTATTCTTGAGACAAACTACATTGTCACTCATGCCTTTCGTGAAGCAAACATGGTTGCAGATGGACTTCCCAACAAAGGATTCAGCTAGGACATAGCATGGAAGGATAACTTTCTTGTTGATCTTCTTCCTTTTTTTGATAACGGGTTTAATACAATTCCTTACTTCATACATATGTAGTTCTAACTTCCTTTTATTTAATAATTCATGTCCCAACTTTTGTCCGTGTCACTACTTTTAAAAAACACATATTTAGTCACACACACACACACTCATATTTATGTGTATATATATATACACACAGAACAAACTATATATATTCATACAAAATTTGGTGCATTTCTAGGTATTAAAGTATGGATAACAATGTCAAAATAGTATGTTTCGTATGTGTTTGTTTTTTATATTACTATTCTATAGTAAAATATAAATTATATTTTTTCTGTGTGTTACCAAGATAATTATATAATATAACAATTGTGGAAAAAAGGACTACACATATTATTCATTATTTTATAAGTAATAAATCCTTGTAAGATGAGAATTAATTCAACAATCACCACACTAATGAATTTTCTCTATTCTGGTTAAATCTATCACCCTTCATCATTCATAAATATAATTTTTGTTGGGCCTCCATAGTTATCCAAACACAATAATATGAATTAAACTTGCATTATTCTAATCTATAAAACTTCATCTCTAAATAAAAAATTATATTATTGATTATAAATTTTATTATATATTAATTACATGGAAAAATATATTTTCTAAGCAAACCATAGCCTGAGTTCAATTTTTCCATTTTATAGTTTTATTAATGAATTATATCAGGTTGTATGTTAATGATTTGTAACACACTATTATTTTAATATAGGGAAATCAGTTTTTTTATATTATAGGGAATGGATTATTAATCATTGAATAGAATGGATAACCCTTATACATTACCATAAATTACTTTTTTGATAAGTTCAAACTCTTATATATCGTATAATAAAATAAAAACCACATTAGAATGAAACATGGTACTTTATTAAAATAATTTAATTTAAATATTACCATTATAACATTGGAGTTATATTTGAATTTATAAAAAGTAATACCTAAATTACTAATATTTTATATCATACACATGAATAAAAATTTTAATTGATATATATTAACTAAAAATAAAATCTGAACAATTATAAATAATAATAAATTTTCTTGAAGATTTGTATTTTTTAATAAAATCAATTTAGTAATGTACTTTGAAAATAATTTAAAATTAATTATTTAAACTATTATAAAATTATATTAGCAAAAATAATATTCATTTATCAATCTACTTTTAAAAATTATATATGAGTGAAGATTTGAGAATTTTCTATAAAAAATATACAAAATGAATTTGACAAATTGGATTCCATATTTGGAATCATAATAATTTATATTATCATATAATTTAACATAATTTTTAATCGAATTGATTAATAAAAATTTTAAAAACTAGTTACCATGGTAAAGATAAAAATTGGTTTACCTGGCGGTGGGAGGGGGTCAAATAAAAATCATCAGTTTATTTTTGAACTAAAAAATGTATAAAACCTCTTGTATGGACATATTTAAAAATTACCACCTATAAGGTATGCTAATGTCCTTTTTGGAGGATTTTGGAAAGTGAAATATATTGGTATAACATTATAATCGATAATAATCCATGTGAGTCCTCTCCCCCTCTTATTAAATGTGACCTACTCTCATCTCCTCTTCACTAATCCAAAAGCATTTGGTTTAGAAAATACATTACCAAATATCTTCCATACGTTCCCAATAAGCACATCCTAGAGGAAATAGTTAGATTAAGAATAACTTCATATAAATCATTGGTATCAACCTAAATTGGATTTCTGAAGAAGAGGTAATATTCTCAAACATTCATATATATTTTATTTCTTCAAGAAACATAAAATAAAATTAATATATAATGATATAATAATTTTATTATCCACTATGATCTAATATGTTGCTATTTTAATGTCATAACCCTTGCCTATTTTCACTTTCATCAAATTAAAAATGAAATCATTGATCCTGAAGACAATATGATTGGACTTCACAAATGGATGTAATTTGTTTTCTATATCCACATATAATGGATGTATATAATGATATATTTAACTTTTTTACAAGATATTTATGAAATTTTTATACTTATATAATTAAAATATCACATATATCTTATTAAATTCTAATCCATAGGGATATAATAATATCCCTAAGGTGTACTGTAGACAACCGCCTCAAGATGTGATGTGGTTTATTTTTAAATTATTATTTACTAGGTAGGTATTTTGGATAATGTCAATGAATATAGATTATATTTATTAACTAAAATTAATTTTTTAAATATAATATCACTTATAAAAATGTATCTTCTATTCCATTGGAAAATAATAACATCATCCATGCATACATGTGGACTTATATCTTCACATAGCAATGTGAATGGATTTTCATTTTATTTTTACTTTAATGGTAATAAGGATGGATTTTAATTATATAAATTATATATATAAAATTATAATAATTCATTAAAATTTAGTAAATATTTATTTTTCTTTACGTTCATCCATATTATTGAATGGAACATAATTCATTTTTATGTATGACATACCGTCTTAATGAATATTATATTCCATGTTATATATATATATATATAATTTTTTAATAATGAAATATAAGAATATAATGAATAATTTTTTTAATTATACCATGGTGTAAATTGATTAAATTAGTTAACCATGATCAAATTAAATGGACCTAAATTAAATAATTAAAACAAATAAGGAAATGAAGCAATTGACATCTAAAATAGTGATTTTTAACAAATAATTGATAATAAATATGTGAAAAAAGACAATACATAAATCATTAATGATATAATATGTATGATCATGGTTTGGTAATTTATTTATAATAAACATATATTTATTATAAAATAGATTTAGACACATATTATGAAAGACTAACCTGAGGTAAGTGTTTCTATTATCACTTTTACTGACGTGAGACATATGACATATTCTCTACTTGTTTATTTTTATGGAGTATAAAATTAAAATTATCATTTTTATATATCATAAATATAATTATATTATTGGTATTTAAATTAACATTGTGGCTTTATATTTTTCTGAGGTATATGATTCAAATATGACCAATGTGGCAAGGGTTTATATAAGGCCCCAACCTTAAACATTACTTAACCTTGAGTTATTAGAAAATTACACATTGAGGATCATTGCAGGTTTAGAGTTTTATATAATTAGATCATAAATCATGAATTACATTCCACTTTTAAACAAAGTGGTTACATAAAAGATAATATTAATTTTTTTCCCATCAACAGAGACATATTTAAAACAAAACATGGATTCTTTCATGACACATCCTAGACCCTATCATCACATCATGTACCATTACCCTGACCTTTGAAAAACATTTCAAAAACATGGGATGAGCATAATAAGCTCAGAAAGGGATATAAAAGTATGAAATGAAATCATTATCCCATGTATGAAATCATACTTTACTCTTAAAACATAATCATTTTAACATACATCATCAAATAATGAATAAATCATAGAAATCATAAGAAATAAAGTTAACTTGAGGCATTTATAACATTCTTACATATGGAGTAACCCTATTGGTTACTTTTGGAATACCCATCACATTATATTCGCTAAATCTCTTCGGAGAAACCATAACATTTAACCCCTTCGTATTACCCAATGCATTGGAGATCTATATCGGGGTCACCCGCCCTTAGTTTATCATAGAACCACCCGTCTTCATAACAATGCCCAAGAACCATAACCTAATCATATCACATAAAACATGCATAAAGAAAAGATAACATTTCAACATTTCAATCACAAGATATCAATAAAACGCATTGATATAAAAACATTATGAAAAACATTTTAAATACCAAAATAAAATAAAATAAATACAACGTATTTATTTTTCATTTTTTTTAAAAGGTTATGGCTTGTAGAGGACGACGAAACTCAAATAATGGTCACGACATTGGAGAAGTCGTTGTCGCCACATACGTACGACAAAAAATAATTCCCTATTGTCATTTAGTAAATGCTTCATAAAAAATTCCTTTTAAATAAATGTATAAGTCAAATGGGTTTATACACCGTATAAAAGAAATTTGTGTATAAAACAGAATATGCCTCAATGAAACAAGATTGAGACGAAGTCCCTTACCTCATATCCGACATGACTCGATCATTCTTTAATCTCTTGAATAATAAACTTGAGATAATTTATACTTGCTTAAGAACCTTTTTCAAGTTCATTATTCTTCTTTTATCACTTATTACCATGTCATGAACACAATGTAATTATTTAAGTTAATAACGGTTGTTTTAACGATCATTGGTACTTGAGTCAAAAATAAACTCTTTATAATTAAAAGTTTTTCATGTTTCCATTATATACAGATTTATATTCGTAATGTAGATATCATTTATATCATATATATCCAGTATATACATTCATTTATAATATTACATAACATTTAGAGGTAAGAAATGAAATGCAGCGTTCATGGAGACGGTAAGCCGTACGTACGCATAAACGCTACTTTCATTTCTATTTCGTATTTTATGGAATGGAATAATAATGATATAAAGGTATATTATAATTCCAGTTTAATTTCATATATAATATCATTAATTCCATCATCTATACGTCCCACATATGGCATTAACTAATCAAATTACTTTGAGGGGGCAGTAGTCTGCACTTTCTAAAATGAAGATATAGCGTATACCCATAATGGAATCCATAAAGGTATTACATAAATGTAAAATAAATAATCTTAATGAAAACATAAACATATTATATATCATATATAAATATAGTGACATATTAATGGCTACATTTGAAGGTGTTATAAGAATATTGAACAGTCATCGTTTCGTGAGGCAGCAATTCACCATCCATGGAAACTATATGCTCTTTAACCATTAGAGGTAGGTGTGTGTAATTGTAGATCAAATAATTCTTATAACAACAACCTAGTATATTTAAAATACTGGTATTGTTAGAAAACAAATTAATAAAAAGTTATTAGGGGGTTGGAGAAGCAAAATAAAATAAAATAACATTATAGAATTGTTTACCTTTAAATCAGGTAACTCCTCTTGGTTAGAACCAAAAGGGTTTCTTGAAAAGCTTTATGACTAAGGTAAGGATTCTAGGATGAAGAGTGGGATGTGGATAGATAAAATGAGAAGGGAGTTTCTGATCCAACGACTTGAGAAGTGTGGGTAAGGAGGTAGATATGGGGACATTTTATAAGAGGATATGAGGGGCACTCTTGGAATGTTAAGAAATGTTACATTATTTTAACAAGAGTTTCGGATTTAAAATGTCCCACATTGATATATTTCTAGGATAAGGTGATAAGGGTTCGAAATATACTAATCCAATAGGTATTTTACAAGTGTAATTCTTAGAGTTTACATTATCTTTTAATTTTATTTAAATTGTTAATTAATGAGGTAATTGCTACATCATCATGATGTCATATATAATTTAATTTAATTAATGTCAAAAAATTATAAAAATACTATAATGTAGGAAATCTTTTTAGATTTAAAATGACTATTTATAGTCCAATATATCATATATGTAGTCAATATTAAAAAATGTTTTACTCAGGTGATACATTCTTTGATATATTTAACATTCTTTAAAAATAAAAAGATAAAAAGTCATTATCACACAAAATTGATTCCATGGGGTCCCTAAGTTTGGAATAAGGCATCCCATGGTCGGACATGACACAACCAGTATCATTATGACACATTTTGGGGTCAATTTGTATTATTATGATATTATTTTATTATCCTTAACTATCTGATTACTAATTAATCAAGATAATTAAAGATAATTACCATCGTTATTATTCATAATGTCTAAAAACAAAAGATACTTAATTATATAAATTGTACCTTATGATTCCAAATATGGGATCCATTTTAGAAAATTCAAAACATAGAAATTTCAATAATTAATTTAAAAATAATTAACGTTGTCAAAACAAATAGCAGGTTTTTTTGATACAATATCTATGAAAAGTTTGGCACTTGTTTATGCCCAATTCCAAAGTGAAATTAATTATAATGACCACCATTGGATTACATGGTTAAAATATATTATAATTAAAATTTAATACCAATTAAAAAGATAATGTAACCATATAAATAAATTAGATGAAAACGTAGTTTTGATGTAAAATGCAGTATTTTTCACTATTTATTAAAAAAATGAACATGGTCAGAAAAATACAAAAAATTTACCCAAGGTAAATTTGAATGTCCAAATCATAAGGAATAAGTTTATTTTGAAAAATAGAGCTTATAAAATTGTGAAAATATATATTTAAAAATGTTTCGCCATCAATAGGCGGTAAAATAATCTTTTAAAAATATTAGTGTATTCCATGCTTAAGATTGGATTTATTCTCGTTTTAAGCCTCTAAAACACTATCTAATTAATAAATAGACATAGATAAGAATATATATTATTCATTACTGACTTTTGATGTGACATCCTTCCCCCCTTTAGAAAATGGTGTCCCCACAATTTATTTACTTATCGAATAAATAAGGGTATTTAGCCCTCATTGCATTTTTAGATTCCCATGTTGCCTCTTCACTCATGTGGTTTTTCCTCCAAACCATTACATGATGAATCACCATATTCTTCATCACTTTCTCCATGTGGTCAAGAATCTGGACCGGTTGCTCCTCATAAGAGCGATTCTCTTCCTGCTGAACTACCTCTGTACTCAAAACATGAGATGGATCTGGCATGTACTTCCTTAACATTGAAACATGAAAAACATTCTGTACCTAATATAAACTCGGAGGTAAAGCCACTCGGTATGAAACTGATCCAACTCTCTCTATAATTTCATTTGGTCTAATGAACCTTAGACTCAGCTTTCCTTTCATACGAAATTGCATCACACTATTCCATGGTTAAACTTTGAGAAAAACATGATCTTCTACATCAAGGGGAGAACCTTCCTCCTGTTGTCCTCATAACTCCTATACCTACTCTGAGATGTTCTCATGTGTTTCTGTATCAGCTGAACGTTTTCTGCCAACTCTTCTACTAATTCTGGCCCCATCAACTTCCTTTCACCCACTTCATCCCAGAAAGCTGGAGTTCGACACCGCTTCCCATATAATGCCTCAAATGGTGCCATCTGTATACTGGAATGAAAACTATTATTATAAGAAAACTCAACCAAAGAAGGATGTTGGTCCCAACTTCGCTAAAAATCAATCGAACAAGCATGTAGCATATCCTCTAAAGTCTGAATCGTTCATTCTGACTTCCCATCTGATTGAAGATGAAAAGTTGTACTAATATTCAATTCAGTCCCTAATGACTTCTGAAGACCTTTGCAAAAGTTAGAAGTGAACCTGGGATCACCGTCAGATACAGTATAAAGAGGAACTCCATGTATCCTGACTATCTCTTTAAGATATAAACGGGAAAGTTGATCTAGGTAAAAAGTATATCGTTTATCAAAAAATGAGCATATTTAGTCAAGCGATCAACAATAACCCAGATTGCATTATTACCTCGAGGTGTCTTTGGAAATCCCACAATGAAGTCCATGGATATATTCTCCCATTTCCACTCTGGCACTAGTAAATGATGAAGCATCCCTTTCGGTAACTACCGCTCTACTTTAACATGTTGACAAGTCAAACACATCACAGTAAAATCACAAATATCTCTTTTCATTCCATCCCACCAGTAATACTCTCGAAGATCTCTATACATCTTAGTACTACCTAGATGAACTGAAAACGGAGAACTATGAGCTTCACATAACAACTCTGCCTTCAACTGTGAATCACACGGCACACACAATCTCTTCCCAAATCTCAAAACAGAAGAATTGTCAATGTTAAATTTAGGAAACATACTCTTCTGAACCATCTCTACCTTTTTCTACAACACACTGTCTTTATTCTGTGCTTGCATAATTCTATCTTATAGAGAAGATTTCACTGATAGCTAAATCAAAATTGAAGAACATCTTTCACCAACAACTTCTATTCCAATGTTAATCAAATCCATAACCAAAGGATCACGTTTCAAACACAACATCGTTAATGAAGCATTAATTTTTCGACTCAAAGCATTAGCCACTTTATTTTCATTTCCCGGATGGTAGGGAATTGTATAATAATAATCCTTGATTAATTCTAGCTATCTCATCTGTCTCATGTTCGGTGTTTTATAAGTGAATATATTCTTTAAAATTTTGTGATCGGTATATATTTCAATCTTTACTCCATACAATTGATTCCTCCAAATTTTTAAACTGAAAACAACATCAGCTAATTCCAAATAAAGTGTAGGGTAATTTACCTACTGAGTTTTCAATTGTCGTGAGGCATAAGCAATTACCTGATTATTCTCCATTAGGGCGCAAACATGTCCTTTCAATAAAGCATCACTGCAGATAACAAACTCACCATTCATGGAAGTTAGTTCCAAAACTGGAGCATTCACCAATATTCTTTTCAATTCCTGAAAACAATCATCAAATTATTTTGTCCAGATAAACTTAACACCCTTCCGAGTTATATTAGTCAATGGTCTAGATAACCGTGAAAAATATCTAAAAAACCTTCGGTAATAGCCTACCAAATCAAAGAAGCTACGAATCCTAGTTACATATGTGGGTCTTGGCCATTCTTTAACAACCATTATTTTTGTAGGATCAATAGTTAACCCATCTTTAGAAACAATGTGACCAAGGAAAGAAATTTTTTGCAACCAAAACTCACACTTTCTGAATTTCCCATATAATTTTTTTCTTTTAAGGTTTGAAAAATAACCCTTAAATGTCTTTCATGCTCCTTTTTACTTTTATAAAACACCAAAATATCATTAATGAAAACAACCAAAAACTTATCCAAGAACTCATGGAAAATTATATTCATAAGGTCCATGAATATAGTAAGTGAATTGGTTAGCCCAACAGGCACAACTACAAATTCATAATATCCATATCGTGTACGAAATTCGGCCTTCGGAATATCAGATTCTTTTACCTTCAACTAATGGTACCCCGATCTCATTTCAATCTTTGAAAAATACTGAGCTCCCTAGAGCTGATCAAACAAATCATCGATATGAGGAAAAAGATATTTGTTCATAACAGTAATGTTATTCAAGGATCTATAATAAATGAAAAGTCTCATTGAACCATCTTTATTTTTAACAAATAAAACAGGATCACCCCATGGTGATGTGCTAGGTCGAGTGAAACCATTCTCTAGTAAATCATGCAATTTCTCCTTCCACTCTAAAAGTTCAGTTTGATCCATTCAAGAATGGGGTTTTGAAATTGGATTAGCATCAGGAACTAAGTCAATAGTAAATTCAACTTCCCGATCTAGCATTATTCCTGGACGCCCATCAGGAAAAACATTAGGATACTCATTTACCATTGGCACATCATTAATCTGAATAGTAGCTTTGATTTCAACAATATGTGCAATGTAACATTCATTTCCATCTTTTACTAGTTTCTCAGCCTCTTGATATGTTATCAACAGTAAGGGTTCATTCTTGTACAAAAACTAAAATTCTTTCTGAAAAGAAACATCTTTAGCTCTACAGTCAATCTTATCATGGTAAATAGAGAGCCAATCCATACCCAGGATAACATCAAACTCTACTAGAGGTAAAAAAATAAGGATTGCAAGTAGGTTTTTTCCAAGGATAAGGATAGGAAGATTCTTATAAGTTATTTTTCCCTCAACATTTCGCCCAGGTGTTTTTACCACATGTTCAGGATCCATTTATTGAGATGGTATTCCCATTTTACTAGAAAATTTTTTAGAGATGAATGAATGTGTAGACCCCAAATCAAACAACACACTGGCATAATCTGAAAAAACAAACAAAGTACCTGATACAACTTCATTTGATGGCCCGACATCTACAGAAGTATTTGCAAAGAATTTCACCACACCTTTCTGCTTGTAGTCTAACTGCTTCCCATCACTCAAGCTCTTTGTCGGACACTCATTTTCATAGTGTCCCATCTCATTGCACTTAAAACATTTCACTAACTATAAATCAAATTTGGTCTTACCATCACCCTGATATTTTTCAACGCAATCACGAGCCTTATGCCCCATCTAACCACATCGGTAGCACTTTCCATAATTCAGAAGACATTCCCCAGCATGCCATTTACCACATTTATCACAATCTGGAAACTTAGTTTTCTTACCGTCAACCCTTTTTGAAGCATTATTTCCTTTCTCATGCCACCTCGGTCTCTTCTTATGCTAGTTGTTATAGAACACTTGATCCTTGGAAAAATCCATTTTCATCTTCTCAGCACATCGAACAAGATTTTCATAACTCTTGAACTCGTGATAAGCTAAAGACCTTCGATATTTTGGATTTAATCCTGAGTAAAATTGATTGATTTTACTATCAAGGTCTCGGATAAAATTTGGATCATACCATGCCAATCGAGTGAATCTTTTTTCATAGGCAGCCACCGACTCTTCCTCTTGCCTCAATTCTAGGAATTGCTTTTCCATCATAATTCGATCAGCCTTATGAAAATACTTCTCAAGAATCATACCTTTGAATTCATCCCAGTCAAGAGCATCAATCTCATCAGCATGCATGATATTTTTAACCATAGACCACCACTGATTTGTTTCACCCTCCAAATGGTAAATAGCAAGACTAACCTTTTTATTTTCTGAACACCCCATGACATCAAAAATCTTCTCTAGTGCTTTAATCCACCCTCCAGCTAGCACAAGTTAAGATGATCCTCCAAATGATGGGGGATGTTTCCTCATGAAATGTTCCACCACTGACATTTTCCTCTGTAGTTGATCTAGATGATCTTGTGTATATATACCAACACCATTTATCGCACGAGTCAACTCCGCCATTACTGCAACAAATTTTTCAGTTCCTATTCCGACCATCTCAAGATGTTGATTCGGAAGGTTATTTCCTTCTGTATGCCTTCCTAGAACCGCTTCCCTATTTCCTCTGCGGAAAACCATTCTGAACAAACATGTCTTAGATGAAGCAACATAGTAATCTTCAAATGCTATATCATTTCAATTTGACCATAAAAAAATATTTTTGGAGAATCATTTGATGGAATTATAACTCTTAAAGTTATCTAAACTGACCTTTGATACCAAATATAAGGCCCCATCCTTAAACAATACTTAATCTTGAGTTATTACATGATTACACTTTAAGGATCATTTCAGGTTTATATTTTTAGAGAATTAGATCATAAATCATGCATTACATTCCACATTTAAACAAAGTTGTTATATAAAAGATAGTATTCATTTTTTCCCATCAACGGAGAAATATTTAAAACAAAACAAGGATTATTTCATGACACTTCCTTGACCCTATCATCACATCATGTACCATTCACTTGACTTGAGAAAAAAAATTAAAATACATGCGATGAGCATAAAAAGCTCTGTAATGGATATAAAAGTTCGAAATGAAAACATTAGTCCATGTATGAAATCATACAATACTCATAAAACATAATAATTTTAATATACCTCATCAAATCCTGAATAAATCATAAAAATCATAAGACCTAAAGGTAACTTGAGGCATTCATAACATTCTTACATAGAGAGTAACCCTCATGGTTACGTTTGGAATACCCATCACAGTATATTCTCTAAATCTCTTTAGAGAAACCTTAACGTTTAACCCCTTCGCATTACCCAATGCATTGAAGAGCAATATCAGGCTCACCCTCCCTTAGTTTATCACCAAACCACCCGTCTTCATAATAATGCCCAAGAACCATAACATAATCGTATCACATAAAACTTGCCTAAAGGAAACATAACATTTCAACTTTTCAATCACAAGATATCAATACAACACATTGATATAAAAACATTATGAAAACCATTTTCAATACCAAAATAAAATAAAAGTAAAACATAGTATTTATTTTTCATTTAAAAAAATGGTTATGGCATGTAAAGGAAGCCGAAACTCAAATAATCGTCACGATGGAGGAGAAGTAGTTTTTCCGCATATGTATAAAAAAACATTCCCTTTTTTCATTTATTAAACACTTAGTATAAAAATGATTCTTTTTGAATAAAAGTAAAAGTCAATGGGTTTTATACACCGTATAAACGGAATTTTTGTATATAATAGAATATGCCTCAATGAAAGGAGATTGAGACGATGTCCCTTACCTCGTATCAGACTTGACACGATCATTCTTTAATCTCCTGAATAATAAACTTGAGTAAATTTTTACTTGATTTAGAACCTTTTTCTGGTTCATTATTCATTTTATATCACTTATTACCATGTCATGAACACTATGTAATTATTTAAGTTAATAATGGTCGTTTTAACGATCATTGGTACTTGAGTCAAAAATAAACTCTTTATAATTACAATTTGTTCATGTATTCATTATATCCAGAGTTATATTAATGATGTAGATATCATATATATCTTATATATCCAGTATATAAATTCATTTATAATATTACATAAAATTTAGAGGTAAGAAATGAAATGCACCGTTCATGGAGACGGTAAGCCGTACGTACGCGTGAACGCTACTGTCATTTCCATTTCGTAATTTATGGAATGGAATCATAATGATATAAAGGTATATTATAATTATAGTATAATATCATATATAATATCATTAATTCCATCCTTTATACAACCTGCATATGGAATTAACGAATCAAATCAATTTGTGGGGGCGGTCGTCCGCACTTCCTAAAATGAAGATATCACTTATACCCATAATGAAAGCCATAAAGGTATGACATAAATGAAAAATACTGAATCTTAAGGAAAAAATAAACATATTATATATCATATATAAATATACTGACATCTTAATGGCCACCTTTATGGTGTTATAATAACATTGAACAATCATCGTTTCGTGAGGCAGAAATTCTCCATCCAGGGAAACAGTATGCTCTTTAACCATTAGATGAAGGTGTGTCTAAGTGTATCTAGAATAATTCATATAAAAACATCCTAGTTTGTTTAAAATAATGGTGTTGTTACAAAAAAAATGAATATAAAGATTTTAGGGGGTTAGAGAAGCAAAATAAAACAATAGAACACTAGAGAAGTCTTTACCTTTAAATCGGGTAACTCCTCTTGGTTAGAACCAAAAGGGTTTCTTGAATAGTATTATTCCTAAGGTAAGGATTCTAAGATGAATAGAGGGATGTGGAGAGATAAAATGAGAAGGTCGTGGCCGAGCCAAAAGCTTGAGAAGTGTTGGTAAGGATGTAAAGGTGGGGGCCTTTTATAAGAGGAGAGTAGGGGCACTCTTGGAAAGTTAAGAAATGTTACATTATTTTAAAAAGAGTTTCCGATTTAAAAGGTCCTACATTGATATATTTCAAGTATATGGTGATAAGGATTCGAAATATACTCATCAAATATGTCTTTTACATGTGTAAGTCTTAGATTTTACATTATCTTTTAATTTTATTTAAATCGTTCATTAATGAGGTAATCACTGCATCATCATGATGTCATATATAATTTAATTTATTTAAAGTCTAAAAATTATAAAAAAATAATATTATTTAGGAAATTATTTTATATTTCCAATGACTATTCATAGTGCAATATATCATTTATTTAGACAAAATTAATTTTTTTTACTCAGGTGATACATTCTTTGTTATATTTAACTTTCTTTAAAAATAAAAAGATAAAAAGTAATTATCACACAAAAGTGATTCCATGGGGTCACTAATATTGGCACAAGGCATCCCATGGTAGTCCATGACACAAAAAATAGCATTAGGACACATGTTGGGGTAATATTGTATTATTATAATATTATTTTAATATCTGTAACTACCCGATTACTAATTAATCAAGATAATTTATGATATTTATCGTCGTAAATATTCATAATGTCCCAAAACAAAAAAGCTTTAATTAGATAATTTGGACCTTATGATTCCAAATATGGAATCCATTTTACCAAATTCCAAACATAGAAATTTCAATAATTAATTTAAAAATAATTCTCGTTGTCAAAACAAATAGCGGGGTCTTTTGAAACAATATCTATGTAAAGTTTGGCACTTATTTATACCCAATTGCAAAGGGAAATTAATTATAATGACCACCATTGGAATAGATGGTAAAAATATATTCTAATTACACTTTAAGACCAATTAAAAAGATAATCTAACCATATAAATAAATTAGATGAAAAGGCAGTTTTGATGTAAAATGAAGTATTTTCACTATTCATTAAAAAATGAACATGGTCAGAACAATACCAAAAATTTACCCAAGGTAAATATCAATGTTCCAATAATAATTAATATGTTTGTTTTGAAAAATATATATTATAAAATTGTCAAAATATATATTTAAAAATGGTCCACCATCAAAAGGCGGTAAACGAGTCTTCAAAAAATATTAGTGTATTCCATGCTTAAGATTGGATTTATTCTCATATTAAGTCTCTAAAACAATATCTAATTAATAAAGACACATGGATAAGAATATCTATTGTTTATTACTTACATCAGAATTTACAGTTTATTTCACAATCACATAAATTTTTTGGGTTATTTTTTTTAATTATCACATTAGATAATTATTTTTAATTTATATCTTAAAATAAATATATATATTATTATATAGATATTAATTATATTTTTCAATTGATAGTACCATTTACACTCTTCTTGGTAAAGAAAATTATTGAGAATTGTTTTTAATATTATCTTAATTTATTAGTCTTTTTGTTTGAAAACATTTATTTAACAAACATTCATTTTTTATAATTTAATTTTCAAAAATATTTTATAAATTAAATAAATGGTTTTGTAGAAATAATTTTTCCCATTTTTAATTTTGAATGTGTGTTTTAAAAAAAATTCATTTCTTATTTCAAATAAGGTCCATTTATCTTTTACTAAAAATTTGAAATGGATCATTATATTATGTAGTACGACATTATCAGAATTTTTTGGCTTCATGATGAATTAATGTTATAAATTTTCCCTTATATGTCTCAATTTTAATTTTCAATGAGAATAATTGTAAATATGTTTTGTAAAATTTAATTTTAAAAATGTGATTTTTATAGTTCAATGTTTATTTTCATCAAGAATGTTTTAAATGATACATTCATATAATTTCAATTCAGAAATGAAAAAAAATTATATTTATTCTTCCCTTTGGACATGTTTTAATTACATCACTAATATTATATCTCTAGATGTTTGATGATCAGTTTTACAGGGGATGCACTATTTTATTACCATTCAGTATACTACTGATGATGGTTCATGTTATGTCTTCTGATTGGGGTATGTATTAACATTTCTTAATAATTTTTTCCAATAAAATAGTTTATATGGATCATGACTCACCCCTTTCATATGAAACATTTATTGTAAATGTTATGTGATGGGTGTGGGACAAATGGGTCCATGATGAATCGATAGGTATCATGATACAAATAAATTAGCCAAATTAAATGTGTTTTGACATATAAATATATTTTTCCTTTTAAGGGTCCTTGTAATTTGTTTTAGATATCTGATATAATGTGTCCCGTTATTTTGTGATTATTTATTGATGATACATATGATTATTTGATTAGTTATAATAGAAATTCTTAACATTCATGCTCATATGATTCTTTTTATGGAATTATTTGATCATTATGAATTACGACCATATAGTTCGAGAGTAATTGATTTAATGAAACATGTTTCTGTTTTTAACCATTAAATGTTTATTATGGTTATTCATTCATTATAACTTATATTTTACATATAATATAATCATGAATTTAAGATCACATCTTTGTTATGTGTCTTTCTATATGATAATAATATATGTTTTATGATTGATTTCAGGGGTTATACTAGATGAAATAATGACGCACTCAAAGAAAATATTAGGTCTTATTTTATTTTTTGAATATTAATATAATATTAAATTATGTACATGATTTTATAATACTAATAATATATTTGTTCCATTGGTATGTGATTCCACGTAAATTATTTCAATTTAATAATCTAAACATCGACTCTGGGTTACTAGAGTCGGGGAACATAGAGCTAGTACCATAGAAAGTTTAGTTTAAACCTTGGTAACTATATTTTGGAAAATTCGATTATAAATCAAAAACACATGATGAAAATTGAGGATATGTGTAGAAAAAAATCATAATGTTTTGGAAAGGTAAATATTATTTTGTTTCATTATGAAATACAACCTGTTGAAGATACTATAAGTATACCTGGTTCTGGAATAGATTTACATAGGGGAAATAACATAGAAAAAGGCATGTGAGACTTGACATGAGAATTACCTAGTAAATTAAAACATGCATTAATATTTTCCTATTTTGACACTCTTGGTGGATATACATAGTATAGTTCTCCTTTTAATTACGAAACAATATGGATGATTTGATATAATTTTTTTAATTTTAAAACATTCCCAACATAGTGAACTACCTTAAAAAAATTTGGAATTTCAATTTGGTAATCATATTTTTGATGACTGTTAAAGTTAACCATTTTTTAAAATCATTAGGATGAATTTTGTGAGTTTATATTGATGTATTATATTTTAATTTATTATATTGGATAACTATTTCTAATTTTTTTTGTTTCAGAATTGAAAAGAGGAATAACTTATTATTATTTTACATATCTTATGATAAAAAAATATTAATATTACCACAGCAGGAATATAGTAATTCCACATTGATGTTCATTTTATGATGTGATAAATGTTGTAAAACCCATGTATAACGTTATTCTTAAAAATATATTATATAATTATTTTATCATATGTTATTGATCTCAATAGTAAAATAATCTCTCTACTATAGGGTAATGATCTTGAAATAAAACTCTGTCATTTTATTTTCATTTTTATGTATAAATAGACTTTAAACTCATCATAGAATTATTTTTTTATGGTGGTCATATTTCACATGACCATGTTCTATATCACTCTTTATTCACCATTGGGAATTAGTATGCTCTTCCACTTGCATGTTCTAATTTACAATAAATGTTTTCTTTGTTGGAATTATTGGAGTGACATGATAGATGACCATCAGAGTTACCTTAATTTATTATCATGTAAATGTTTTGTTAGACCTTTTTATGATGTTGGTTTCTATAAAAAGTATTTTAAAATTTCAAACTCTCAATTTCTAAGGCAAAGATTAAATTAATAAGGTGAAATTTATTTAAGCGGTAAAATTTAACACATAATTAATTTAAAATAATAACATCATATTTTATTGTGTTTTTGAAATAACAAATAAATATTATAAAAGTATTTAACAACCTAAATATTTATGTTATATTTATTTTTAAATTAATTCACTATTTTTGATAGCCTGTGATGCACTGAACATATGTTTTGGAAAAAAATAATGCATTATTAAAATATTATTTGTGAAACATGACCATTAAAAATCACTTTTGTGTTGGAACTTATGAACATTTATAAATAAATTATTAAAATTATATGTTTTACACATTTAAAAAAATTCCATAGATATCTATTTATTATAAATAAAATAAGAATCATTTGTAAGAAAAAATAATTAATTAATAAACACATTTTTTTCCTCGAAAATGTTGTCTAATCACGCATTCATAAGATAATTTATATATAATTTTTAACAAATTGATAAAATTTATTTGATAAAATAAAATTAATTTGTTAGATATAAATTTCTGAATGATCTTTTGTTGGATTATTTGTAATTTTTTGAAAATATAAGGTTTTGAAAAATAGTGAAAAATATCTATTTTTATTAGAAACCTCATTTTTGTATCAATAATTTTAAAAGTTATATTATATTTTTAACATTTTTAATTTATATTATTTAATTTTTCTTAAAATTATACTAATTTATTTCATTTTAAAATATTATATATTGAATTCTGATATAAAAAGTTTCTCAACTTTTGAATTATTTTTTTCTTTTGAAAACCATTTATTCCCAGCATATGTGTGTTTAATTTTTAGTTCGATTCCTCCACACATGTGGATTTAATTTTTAAAAATAAATTTCTTATATTGAATATTCATAATTTATATTATAAAGCACGTTCAAAATAACTTTTTCAAAATAAAATAATGAAACAAAAAATAATTTATTCTAGTTAAGGTTAAAATGTGTCTATAAGGGGTTAAAATAAGATGATTAGCATTAAAAATGTAGTAAAACATTCCCAAAAAATATTTTATTGCCATATTTCTACCTTATAAACTATAATGTTTTATAATGACCCATTATTTTGGAATGGTTCATGAGAAATGTCTGGGTATACATTTATTATTTTAAGACATCTATGTGTCTCATCTATCCCACTTATAAAAGGCCACCACCTCTACTCCAAAAATAAATCATTAAAAATAATTTTTTTTACCAGTAATATCCAATATAAATTCCTTAATTACCCCACATCATATATTCCTTAGTATTATATGGAATATCACATAATAAGTCTTTAGGTATAAAGCTAAATTGACTCCCCAGAAATGAGGTGATAGTTTTAAAAAAACATATTTATTTATTTATTCTTCCACCTAAATAAAATCATATTAAAATATGATAATATAATAATGAATTTATCTTCTATATACAGAGATATTAATTTTAAATTTTATTTTCTAGATCAGTCACTTTATCAATCAAATGGGAAACAGAAGCATCAATTGTGTGTACGACGAACTACCACACTAGGTACCCATTTAACTCATTCCATCACCAACATTCAAGGATGGTTATAAATAGGAATTAAACATAATTATATGATATTTAAGAAACTATTATACATATGTAATTTTTATATCACATAGAACTTGATATGGTCTATTTTTTGTGGGATACGATATTGTCACTCATGTTTTTTGTGAATTACTGTCTCATGAAGTGATGAGATTAGTTTTTGACTTACACATTGATTGAATGGTAGAAAGGATAATTTTAATGATTATTTGTTATATTTATGATGTAAATATACTTCTTAAAATATTATATAATACTTTTCATCTTACCTTTTAATCCGTTGAATTATAATAAAATTGATTTTGAGTACGTGTGGACTACAGCCTCTATGTAGCGATGTAAAATGATTCCAATTTTACATTGAAATGGATGATAATAATTACATATTTAATTAATATAAATTCTATATATACAAGAATATTAATTACGGGAAATTGAAATTGTTTTTAATTTCCTTTTATTCCATCTTTCATGAAAAATGGAAACAACGTTAATGCATATATATGGTCTACAATATATATGAAATGTTTAATCTATATGATATATAAAACATTCATATGTTACTATAAAAACATATGTAATGAATTTATATTATATTAATATAATTATAATAATTAATTACACAATATCACTAGAATAAAATTAAATGGATGAAAATTACCATGCAAATATATATAAAAAAATGAAGTAATTATCACCAAAAAGAGTGATTTGAACAAATAATGGTTAATACAAGGGTGATAAAAGAATATAATTTTATAATAATGTGTAAAATATATATTTTTGTGGTTATATAATTGATTTAATGTAATAATATATTTATTATAATGGATATTCAAACACATATGAAGTATTTTAAACATTACGTTATGGATTCTCATAATATGTTTTCTTTTATGTGACATATGCCATATTGAACACATATTCATTTCTGTGGTGTATATAAATATACATGATAATTTATATCATCAATATATATTTATTCATGGAATGAGAAATTTAATTTGATCTTATTTCAGTCATGGGGCGTATGAATCAAAATTTACCAAAGATGTACTGTTTTTTTTCACACTCTCATATTATTCAAAGATTATATTTGTCTTAGTCTACCATGGGGAAATAATTTTATATTTATATCACAAACATGATATATTTTATTCTTCTAATGTTATAAATTAATTCTTTTAAGAAACAATATCTTTATCCTCTGTTTTGTACTAAAAATGATTAGTAAAATATTTTAATGAAAATCTAACATTATTTATCCATTTGTTGAATATCCTTTGTAATCAAAATATAATTTTTCTTACAAATGTTTTAAAGACTATTTTTAGCATTCTGAAAATTATATTTTAAATACATTCATACATATTTTTTATAAGTACCCTGCATTAAACCTTACTTAATATTGAATTAAATTAATAATTCACATTGAGGATCTTTTTAGGTTTAGAGTTTTAGAGAATTAGATCATAAATCATGAATTACATTACACATTTAAACAAAGTGGTTACATAAAAGATAGTATTTGTTTTTCTACATCAACAAAAACATTTATAAAATAAAACATCGATTCTTTCTTGACAATTATTTAACACTATCATCATAACATGCACATTTCCCTTGACCTGTGAAAAAAATTTAAAAAACATGGGATGAGCATAAAAAGCTCAGTAAGGGATATGAAAGTACGAAAAGAAAACATTAGTTCATGTATGAAATCATACTATACTCATAAAACATAATCATTTTAACATACATCATCAAATCATTAATAAATCATAGAAATCATAAGCCATAAAGGTAACTTGAGGCATTCATAACATTCTTACGTAGGGAGTAACCCTCTTGGTTACGTTTGGAATACCCATCACAGTATATTCCCTAAATCTCTTCGTAGAAACCTTAACGTTTAACCCCTTCGGGTTACCCAACGCATTGGAGAGCTATATCAGGCTCACCCACCATTAGTTTATCACGAAACCATCCATATTCATAAACAATGCCCAATAACCAAAACATAATCATAGCACATAACTTAAGAATAACGGAAAGATAACATTCCCACATCTCAATAATAATATATCATTTTAAGATAATGAATCCATTCTAAAAACCATTTTCAAAACCATTGAAAACATTTAATAAAGAGATCTTTGAATAAAAGTGTCCCATACCACTTTAAAGAATTTAACATTTTAAACCATTAATATCCATATAAATAGATCCTTAAAACCATTTTGAAAACATGGATATTAACGATAAATATTTATAATAATAAATCATTAAAACATTTAAAACGATATTTTAGTTAATGAATTTTTAACAAAATCAGAGACACTTGAATACAATAATTGAGGAATAACATTTAATAAAAACATTATAATATCATGAGAATAACGTCATTCATGATATAATAGTCCAAAGGACAGTATATACACCATATAAGAGTTAATTGGTGCATAACAACAATGAAGTCTCAATAGAAATGTAAAATGAGATGAAATCCCCTGTAAAGAAGGTACCCTTAAATTAACGATAAATCAATCTCATAATTATGTGTGAAAAATATAAATACACCCAATATAAGTGGATATTATGCTTAAAACAATAAAAAGTCATTCACACATATTCAATTGATGACATATTCAATAACTACATGTTGAACTCAAAGAAATCGAAATTGGGATAAAAAGTTCTCTTGTAAAATTTGACAGCCTATCGGCGTCACTTTAAAATTCAGAAAATGAGTTGATGAGAGATAAAAAGGGTATCTCATCACTTCTACATAAAAATTACATCAATAAGGATATAGAGTAACATATCCCAACATTACAATATGTAAATTAAAACACCCAACAAAATAAGTCTTTTAAAAAGAGGAGGGTGAAAAGTTCCCTTACCGACTATGGTATCTTTCGATGCATACACCCCATGAAAGAAGGACAATAGAAAATTGATGTAAATACTCATAAATAAAATTATATTACACAAATAGTAGAATAATGGGTAGTACATATACAAATCAAAGGAAATGGTGGTAAAAGTTTCATAAATCTCACGGAAATAAAAGTGAGATGGAAAATCCCTTACAAAAACTCGGCAGCTGGACGGCGCCACTTAAAACTCCAAAAAATGAATTGATGTGGTCATATAGGGTCTGTCATCATATTAACATAAAATTTACAGCAATAGGAATATAAATGAAAATCCCAATCATAAGAAATATTAGCTTAAAAAGAATGACATAAAAGAGTGTACTTAAAAAGAAAGAGAGGGGTAGGTTCCCTTACCTCGGGTCCGACATGACTCGATCATTCTTTAACCTCATGAATAATAAATTTGAGTTAATTTCTACTTGATTAAGAACCTTTTCCAAGTTCATTATTCCTTTTATATCACTTAAAACCATGCTATGAACACTATGTAATTATTTAAGTTAATAATGGTTGTTTTGTAGATCATTGCTACATGAGTCAAAAATAAACACTTTATAATTACAAGTTGTTAATGTGGTAAAATATATATTGTATCCAGAATTATATTCATTAGTTATATATCATATATATCATATATATCCATTATATACGTGCATTTATAATATTAAATAACATTTGGACGTATGAAATGAAATGCACCGTTCAGGGATATGTTAAGTCGTACGTACGCATGAACGCTACTTCCATTTCTATTTCTTATTTAATGGAATTAAAACATAATGATACATAATAGTATTATAATTCCACTATGGTATCATATATAATATCATTAAATCTATCCTTTATACGTACCACATATGGTATTAACGAATCAAATCACTTTGAGGGGGCGGTAGTCCGCACTTCCTAAAATGAAGATATCGTGTTTAACCATAATGGAAACCATAAAGGTATGCCATAAATGAAAAATACAGAAGCATAAGTAAAACATAAACATATTATATATCATATATATATAGTTACATCTATGTGTCCATCTTTGAGGGTGTTAAATGAATATTGAACAATCATCTTTCGTGAGGTAGAAACTCACCATCCACAGAAACAAAATGATCATTAACCATTAGATGTAGGTGTGTGTATGTGTAGCTAGAATCCTTATTATAACAAAATCCTAGTATATTGAAGATAATGGAGCTGTAACAAAAGAAATGAATAAAAAGTGTTTAGGGGGTTGGAGAATAAAAATAAAACAAAAGAACACAAGTGAAGACATTACCTTAAAATCGGGTATTTCACTTTGATTTGAGCTCAAAGGCATACTTGGGAAGACTTATTCCCAAAGTGAGGCTTCTAGGAGTAAGAGAGATATTTTGAGAGAAAAAATGAGTAGGGTTCGGCCAAGACAAAGACATGAGAGGTGTGGGTAAGGTGGTAGAGGTGGGGGCATTTTATAAGAGGAGAGGAGGGGTACTTTTGGAAAGATAAAAAATGTTACTTTATTTTCAAATGAGATTCTGATTTTAAAGGTCCCACATTTGATGAATTTCGAGGATACGATGGTAAGGGTTTTAAATATACTCATCCAATAGGTTTATGAAAAATTGTAAGCTATATTTTTAACATTATCTTCTCATTTTATTTAAATCCATTATTAATGAGGTAATCGCTGCATCATCATGATGTCATAAATAATTTGATTTATTTAATGACTAAAAATTATAAAAAAACTATCATGATGTATGAAATTGTTTTATATTTCTAATGAATATTTATATTCAAAAATATGACTTGTATAACCCCATTAAAAAATTGTTTTAGTAAAACAACTCATGCTTGTGACATTTTTATTTTATCTTTAAATAAAAAGTTATTTATGTCATTTTCCAACCAAAGTGGCTCAATGGAGTCCCAAAGTTGACCCATGGATTTTCATGGTCGGCCATGACACATCCAATGAGGGTAGGACATGTTTATAATTCATTTGATATTATTAAAACATTATTTTTACCTTATATTACACTAATTACCTCTAATCGCGATTAAAAACTTAAAAGTTACTATTCACCAAAAAAATATTTTAATCCCATTGAACCACATTTTACATCCTAATGACAACCATGTATGTCAGATTTTTTAATTTCAAATCACAGAAGTGGTGAAGTTACATTTAAACGAAAAATCAGTTTTTAAACTACCACTTAGTGGTTTCACTATTCATCAAAAATTGATGTTTTTCAGAAAAATACCAAAAATTCACCCTAAGATATATTTGATATTCCGAATTCAAAAATGATGTCTATTTTACAAAATTTAAAACATAAAAGTTGCATTAATTAATTTAATAATTAATCCCCGCTGTCAAAACAAATATTGTGTTTTAAAAAATCAATATCTATTAAAAGAATGACACTAGTTTATGTCCAATTTCATAGTGAAATTAATTTCAAAGACCACTATTCTATTAAATGGTAAAAATATATTCTATTTTCACATTAAAAACAATTCAAAAGATAATCTAATCATACAAATTATATAGATTAAAAAGAGGATTTGAATTAAAATACAACAGTTTTCACTATTCATTAAAAAAATGAACTTTATCAGAAAAAATTCAAAAATTAACACAAAGTAAATTTTGATGTCCCAATTCTAAAGAAGAATTTTATTTTGTGAAATATAACACATAAAATTTTCAAAAGGTGGATTTAAAAGTGGTTCACCATCAAAAGGCGGTTAATCGACCTTTTAAAGAATATTAGAATGTTCACGCTTAAAATTGGATTCATTCACATTTTTAATTCTCTAACAGTTATTATAAAAAGTAAAAATATTGAAAAAACATATATAATTATTTTATAGTTAGTTCTGTTCATTCCCGCCATTACAACGGCTAGGCTTTAACTACCATTTGAAATTATATTATTTTGTTATTAGAGTGCAATGTATGATTCCCAAGAATCTCGTTGTTGCATATTGGGTACACCATCGAGCATAGTGTCCCCTTTAAAGTAATATTAATATTTTATTCACAAATATTGATAAATATGAAAATTTCATATTCTTTATTTACCCGGGGTGTTACATCCTTCCACCCTTTTGGGAATTGCATCCTTGTAATTTTAAAATTGGGCTTGGAAGCTTCATTGAAAATCCTACATGGGAACAAGAGTCAGTAAAATTATCACTTTAAAAGAATGGGAGAGAAGTACAAATGTCACCCGAGTTAACCCATACTAGGATTCCAAGTATGAAAATATGGATATAGAGGAAAAAACAAAGGGTAATGTTTTGATGGAGAGTGATAGTAAACGTGTCTCGGAGAAAGTTAACAATAAGAAAATCACAAACTTGTGATGGGTTAAACGGTATTTGATTCCCCAGTATGAAAAATTAACAGACAACAGTTTTCATTAAGTTATTTTTCATTGAGGAATTTATTTATGAGCTTAACTAAAACATAAGTAAGCTTACTTAATTTTCATGTTGACTTTTAACTTTTCCTAGATTTATTACACGAACTCATATTTTCTCCAAAAGAAGAGTATTTGGGATGACTTATTCACATTAATAGAGCTATAATCAACTTCTAGAGAATCACCTAATCCACAAAAGAGAACTATATACTTCCCATGAATTTAGACCATAACCAAAACTAAAACAATAAAGGTTAGTATGAGATCAGATAATCGCCAAAAAGGATAATCCTGTAAAAAAAATCTATTCTTAATCTCCAAAAATTTTCAAACAAAACCCAATGTTCAACAAAGACCATTCAATAAACATCTATCCATAAAATTATACAAAGTAATCCATACTAAGATTGAAACCCAATTCTCTGAAGGATTTAATCACATAGTCTCCTAAGATAAATTTTATCATTTTCTCCAAAATAACATCAGTTAATCTTATAGTCTCATACTAAAAAGTAATTAACCTACTCACATATCCTCCATGATAGGCTAATCATTTCCATTGATAACCAAAAATCAACTTACTCTTAATTCATAAAATCATCTGCCAAAAAGAATAATTCACACTAACTAGGGACATCACGTAGTCCAGTGGTAGGCGATAAATTCCAGTTGCACTTTGGTTGTGGGTTCGATTCCCACAGCTTCGTCCGACGCGACGGGTTGTCAAACGGTCTGCATATTGTCACTTTTCAAAAACTATATAATTTTATAACATTCCTCAAAAAGAGATAAATTCATCAAAAATAACCATAACATAATTCAACCACAAAGGTTATCTGATAACTTCCATTTTGCAACCCAAAATGTATTAACCAGTAATTGCCTCAAATTCAAGGACATATAAACCCAAATGGTTCTTTATAACTATATCCACATAAGAAAGGATAATTATTCCTTGAATAAAATTTTCATATATCAAACATAAGTGTTACTATAAAAAGTCTTCTAATGTAACCACATTATCAAAAGAGACTTAATACATCTAAGAAGTTCACAATCCTAAAATCTACCATAACTCTTGAATCCCTTATATCATTACTTCTTACTCATTTAACATTCTTCATGATTCATTAGCCATTCCTTTTCATCTTATTCTGAAATAATTATTTCCTACAAACAAAATCATGAATCATATCCTACGATTCCAACAATAGGAAAACATATGTTATGAAACAATCCATACCTTTCATTCTTCATTGTCAGTTTCTTCATCCTCAATCAGAATTGCATTAGATATTGGTAAATGAATATTTGTACAATCTTGGTGACCCCATTCCTGAAACTTCTTTATAGGACATGTGTTTTCATAATGACCATGCACACCACATTTAAAACATTCAATTGATCCTTCATAAAGAACTTATTTCACTTTCCTAGAGTCAACTAGATGCTTCCGTTTTCCATGGTAGGTTCTTGCTTTATGACCTTCATTTCCACATCTATAGCATCTTTCTATCCCTATGAAACATTTTCCTATGTGTTTCCCTCCACATATTTGACACTTAGGTTTTTTAACATACATTCCTTTATGATTATTACTTGAACTTCCATAGGGATATGTTTCTCGCATATAAGATGCCTTAAAAAATCACTAAGGTTCAGGTGGTCACTCAAGACTCCTGATAGTTGGTAGAGGATAACCACAAGAGTTCTCATTACAGCTCCTATATCATTCAGTTGTTCTTTCATAAAACCGTCACATTTTTCTTGAAATCCACTGTTACTTTGGTGCCTAATAGATCTAACCATTTACTAAAACCAAAAAGGTCATTGTGAGAATATCAGTAAAATCATCAAAGAAAAAAGAAGAAGATAAACACTAAGATATACTTATCCATGTTATCTCAAACTCATTCTAACTTTCAAAAAAACAATGACTCCATCTAATATACGAACCATTGTGGTTATACACAACTTGTCACTTTTTATTAAACAAAACTCTATCCTCTATAGTTATATAAACCGACCATTCATACCAACTATAAGGCCCCTACCTTAAACCTTACATAATATTGAATTATAAGAATTATTCACATTGAGGATCTTTTCAGATTTAGAGTTTTAGAGAATTAGATCAAAAATCCAAAATTACATTCCACATTTAAACAAAGTGGTTTCATAAAAGATAGTATTCATTTTTCCCCATCAACAGAAACATATCTAAAATAAAACATGGATTCTTTCTTGAAACTTCCTTGACACTGTCATCATAACATGATACATTCCCTTGACCTATGAAAAACATTTCAAAAAAAATGGGATGAGCATAAAAACCACAGTAAGGGATATAATAGTACGAAAAGAAAACATTAGTCCATGTATGAAATCATACATTACTCATAAAACATAATCATTTTAACATACCTCATTAAATCATGAATAAATCATAGAAATCATAAGTCATAATGGCAACTTGAGGCATTCATAACATTCTTACATAGGGAGTAACCCTCTTGGTTACATTTGGAATACCCATCACAGTATATTCTCTAAATATCTTCGGAGAAACCTTAACATTTAACCCCTTCGCGTTACCCCATGCATTGGAGAGCTATATCGGGCTCACCCGCCCTTAGTTTATCACGGAACCACCCATATTCATAAAAAAATCACAATAACCATAACAAAATCATAGCACATAACTTAAGCATAATGTAATGATATAATTCCCACATTGCAATAACAATATAACATTTTAAGATAATGAATCCATTCTAAAAACCATTTTCAAAACTATTTAAAACCTTTAATAAAGAGATCTTTGAATCAATGTGTCCCATACCACTTTGAAGATATTAACATTTTAAACCATTAATATCCATATAAATAAATCGTTAAAACCATTCTAAAAACATGGATATTAACGAGAAATATTTATAATAATAAATCATTAAAACATTTAAAACGATATTTTAGTTAAAGGGTTTTTAACAAAATGAGAGACACTTGAATACAATAATTGAGGAATAACATTTAATCAGAACTTTATAATATAATGAGAATAAATGAATTTATGATATAATATTCCAAAGGACAGTATATACACCATATAAGAGTTAATTGGTGCATAACAACAATGAAGTCTCAATAGAAATGTAAAATAAGATGAAATCCCCTGTAAAGAAGGTACCCTTAAATTAAGGATAAATCAATATCATAATTATGTGTGACAACATATAAATACACCCAATATAAGTGGATATTAAGTGTAAAACAATCAAAGGTCATTCAAACATATTCAAAGGAGGACATATTCAATAAACACTTGTTGAACCCAAAGAAATCGAAATTGGGTTAAGAAGTTCCCTTGGTAAGATTCGACAACCTAACAGCATCACTTTAAAATTCAGAAAATGAGTTAATGAGAGATAAAAATGGTATCACATAACTTGGACGTAAAATTTACATCAATAAGATTATAGAAGAACATATCCCAACATTTCAATATGGAAATTAAAAGACCCATCAAAATAAGTCTTTTAAAAAGATGAGGGTGAAAAGTTCCCTTACCGACTTGGGTATCCTTCGAAGCATACACCCCATTAAAGAAGGGAAATAAAAAACTGATGCAAATACTCATAAATGAAAGTATATTACACAATGCGTTGAAAAATGGTCAGTACATATACCACTCAATGGAAATGGTGGTAAAAGTTTCATAAATTTCACTGAAATAAACGTGAGATGAAAAATCCCTAACAAAAACTCAGCAGCAGAACATCGCCACTTAAAACTACGAAAAATGTATTGATGAGATCAAATAGGGTCTCTCATCATGTTAACATATAATATACAGCAATAGGAATAGAAAATAACATCCCAATCATAAGAAAGACGAGCTTAAAAGGAATGACATAAAAGAGTGTACTTAAAAAGAAAGAGAGGGGTAGGTTCCATTACCTCAGGTCCGACTTGACTCGATCGTTATTTAACCTCCTGAATAATAAACTTGAGTTAATTTATACCTGCTTAAGAAACTTTTTCATGTTAATTATTCCTTTTATATCACTTACAACCACGCTATGAACACTATGTAATTATTTAAGTTAATAATGGTCATATTGTAGATCATTGCTACATGAGTCAAAAATAAACTCTTTATAATTACAAGTTGTTCAAGTGGTAAAATATATATTATATCCAAAATTATATTCATTATGTTGATATCATATATATCATATATATCCATTATAAACATGCATTTATATTATTACATAACATTTAGAGGTAGGAAATGAAATTCACCATTCATGTAGACGGTAAGCCGTACTTACGCATAAACGCTACTTCCATTTCTATTTCTTATTTAATTGAATTAAAACATTATGATACATAATAGTATTATAATTACAGTATGGTATCATATATAATATCATTAAATCTATCCTTTATACGTACCACATATGGTATTATCAAATCAAATCACTTTGAGGGGGCGGTAGTCCGCACTTCCTAAAATGCAGATATCACGTTTAACCATAATGGAAACCATAAAGGTATGACATAAATGAAAAAAAAGCTTAAGTAAAACATAAACATATTATATATCATATATAAATATAGTGACAGCTTAATGGCCACCATTGAGGGTGTTAAAAGAATATTGAACAATCATCGTTTTGTGAGGCAGAAATTCACCATCCACAGAAATAATATGTTCTTTAACCATTAGATGTAGGTGTGTGTATGTGTAGCTCAAATTCTTATTATAAAAACATCCTAGTATATTGAAATAATTGAGTTGTTACAAAATAAATGAATAAAAAGAGTTTAGGGGGTTGGAGATGCAAAATAAAACCAACGAACACAAGTGAAGACATTACCTGAAAATAGGGTATCTCTCTTTGATTTGAGCTAAAGGCTTATTCGAGAAGACATCTGCCCAAAGTGAGGATTCTAGGAGTAATAGAGGGATGTGGAGGGGCATTTTATAAGAGGAGAGGAGGGGCACTTTTAGAAAGCTACAAAATGTTACTTTATTTTCAAATGATTTTAGGATTTTAAAGGTCCCACATTGATGAATTTTGAGGATACGGTGGTAAGGGTTCGAAATATACTCATCCAATAGGTTTTTGATAAGTGTATGCTATAGTTTTTACATTATATTTAAATTTTATTTAAATCTTTTATTAATGAGGTAATCGCTGCATCATCATGATGTCACAAATAATTTGATTTATTTAATGTCTAAAAATTATAAAAAAATATCATGATGTTGGTAATATTTTTAAATTTATAATTAATATTTATAGTCAAAACTATGACTTGTATAACCCCCTTTAAAAATTGTTTTAGTAAATCAACTCATGATTGTGACATTTTTATTTTAACTTTAAATAAAAAGTTATTTATGTCATTTTCCAACCAAAGTGGCTCCATGGGGTCCGCTAGTTGACCCATGGATTGTCTTGGTTGGCCATGAAATATCCAATGAGGGAAGGACATGTCTCTAGGTCATTTCATATTATCAAAACAATATTTTTACCTTAAATTACACTAATTACCTCTAATCGCGATTAAAAACTTAAAAGTTACTATTCACCAAAAAAGTATTTTAATCCCATTGAAACACATTTTACATCCTAATGACAACAATTTATGTCCGGTTTTTGAAATTAAAATCATAGAAGTGGTGATGTTTCATTTAAACAAAAAAAATCAGTTTTGAAACTACCACTTAGTGGTTTCATTATTCATCAAAAATTGAAGTTTTTCAGAAAAATACGCAAAAGTCACCCTAAGCTATATTTGATATTCAGAATTCAAAAATGATGTCTTTTTTTCAAAATTCAAAACATATAAGTTGCATTAATTAATTTAATAATTAATCCCCACTGTCAAAACAAATAGCGTGTTTTGAAGAAACAATATCTATTAAAAGATTGACACTAGTTTATGTCCAATTTCAAAATGAAATTAATTACAAAGACCACTATTGGATTAAATGGTAAAAATATATTCTAATTTAACTTTAAAAACAATTCAAAAGATAATGTAATCATATAAATAAATTAGATTAAAAAGAGTTTTTGAATTAAAATATAACATTTTTCACTATTTATTAAAAAAATGATCTTTGTCGGAAAAATACAAAGAATTTACACAAAGTAAATTTTGATGTCATGATTCTAAATAAGAATTTAATTTTGTCAAATATAACACATAAAATTGTCAAAAGGTGGATATAAAAGTTGTTTGCCATCAAAAGGCGGTTAATCGACCTTTTAATGAATATTAGAATTTTTATGCTTAAAATTGGATTCATTCAAATTTTTAATCCTCTAACATTTATTGTAAAAATTAAAAATATTTTACAAACATATATAATAATTTTGTAGTTAGTTCTGTTCATTCCCTCCATTACAAAGGAAATGCGTTTACTACCATTTAAAATAATATTATTTTGTCATTACAGTGCATCGTAAGATTCCCAAGAAACTCATTTTTGCGTATTCAGTACGCCATCGAGCATAATGTCCCCATTAATGTAATATTAATATTTCATTCACAAATATGGTTAAATATGAAAATTTCATATTCTTTATTTACTCGGGGTGTTACATTTTTAAATTTATATATATTTGTAAAAGGATTATTGTTTACATTTTCTGGGAAATGCCCTTTTGGATTTTAGAGAAATTATGAAAGAAATATATTTTACCATGTAAAAAATAATATAAATTTACACTATAATGAAAAATGAATGTTTTAAATAATAAATAAAAATTTATATTTTATTTTCATGCAAATTTATTTTTATTGAAAGTTTAGTTTTAATAAGAAATTTTCAATTTTCAATGAATATTTTCCACAAGAATGATTTCATAGATCTTTTTATAGAGTTTATATAAATGAATAATAACAACACTTATTATCCATATTCTCCTCTATGGATATGATATAATATAACCTTCATTATTATTTTATGATAAATGTTGAATTTAAATATTTTATTGTATATATCTTTTAAAAAAAGTTAATTTATTATATAGTTTATGAAACACACAAAGAGAAGTCTAAATATATAACAATGTAGTATACCAATATAAGCTAGACATTAAAATGGAGACATGAATATGAAGAACAAAAATTTTAAATTAATGAATAATGGTTTTTCTGAAAACAAATATATTTTCTGTAGTTCTATTTTTTCATAATGAATAGTCAAAATAGTAAAAATTTATCACTGTGGTTATGATTACAATTGGATTAAAAGGGGGGTTAAATAAATATATATGTTCATTTATGCTAATTGAACATGTGTAAAACATATATTATGGACATATATGGGCCTCATCATTTTCAAAAATATAAAATAATTTTATTTGGAGGTATTTTTATTGAGTATGAAATTAATATATTTTTAAATTTTAATTAATTAAATGTATGTCCTCATCCCCAGTTATAAATGGACACCATAAATATTATCTTTTACACCACATTGATCCACATTTCATAACCAAAACACAAAAAAATATCTTTTATTCTTTAATATATAATAATTAGTTGTTTTTTTGCTATTATAAAAAAAATATATGGTTCTTGAAGAAATGATATAACAGTAAACTTGATAGGTATCCCCTTCTCGACACGCGTGACAATGAAACCCTACAGTATGACTGAAGATGATCCCCCCTCCTGGTGGTGACAGGGGGTGGATGGTCTGGAGTTGTCGCCTCCAAGGAAAGAGACCCCCTTTGTACCCTTTACAAACCCAAATAATCTTCAAAAGTTCCCAATGATTGCATTAGAACCGAAGGAGCCTGATCTTCATTATGGAAATCCTCATCTCCCACTATCGGTGTCCAAAATCTCTAAAGAAACTAGTTTATTCGACCAGACACTAGGGGATCAATTCATCTAATGATGGACATCAGTTGACGAATTTGATCGGTTTGTTTTTTGCCAATGGGATTTGCGAGATCATGTGGTAACTGGCCTTCTAGTTAATCGGAAATTAATTATTCGATTTGCATTGGATGACGATCAGACTCATGCCTAGTCTAGTGCACCTCGGTGATGCAACTATTGAAAATTATTTCTCCTTCGGCAGATGATTGTTATCTATATGAATCGCAATCCAACATGCATCCCTATTTGGGAAAGGCTTCCCCATCTTCCCATACACTTTCAAAACCATGCAATTACTCATTTTCCTGGGAACCTGGTTGGCAGGTTCCTGTATTCTGATGTTCGTACAGCTACCGTGAGTCATCCAATCAAACCTAGGTTCTGTGTTGAGGTAGATATCTTGCAACCTCCAGTGGAATGAATTTGGATTTTGGTGGGTGATGAATTTAGATGGAAGGATGGAGTTTTTTATGAATCTTATAATGAATAATGATCAATCTACAAGAAGTTGGGGCACATAGGATGGAAAAATCATTCCAGAACCACGAGAAAGAGGTCCCAAGATCATGGGAAGAGACTAGGAATCCATAAGAGGTAGACTTTGGTCGATGGAGAGGAGCATGTTTTGGGACCTCTGGTTGTACTGGAATAGGAAAAACATATAGCAGCTTATTCTAATCCACTAGTTTTTGTGGTGTGAATCGGCTGAGTCAGGACTTGAATCAGGGGAATGGTGTAGAGGAAACTGTTGACAAGGGTGTTACTACTGGTGGTGTGGCATGTCCCTCAGGTGGACTTGTGAATGAAGGATATAATATGTATGATCCTCTGGACGCTGATCAACGGTAACATACTTCTATTGGAATAAACCAGATAAAAGATGGTGTTGTGGATTTTTAGATGAAGGGGAGTGGTAGTGGCGATGTGAGTAAGGGAAGGTAGGGGTTTTCTTTGGCTACTGCTGAGAATAACAGGCGATTTGCAGTAGTGAACGATTTGGATTCTATTATACGTTACTTTAGACTAATTGTGGGTACTCCAGAGGTCATTGCTGATTGGTGCATTGGAAAGGCTTCTGGTGATGGTGGTCTGATATTCACAGTTCGCATGAGGATTTGATTTCATGTGATGTGGAATTATGATGTGTAGGAGTTTCTTCTAATACATGTTACCAAAATTAAGACTAAGCATAATGATGATGCTACAGTGAGTAAAGTAATAAAATATGGGATATATGTAGTTTAAGAAGTGGTAGAGCACCCACATTGCCTTGCTATTATTTACATAAATGGTTAGTTTTAGTATGTCCAATTAGTGCAGTATCAAGCGATGTAGATCCCCAGTAAATGGGATGATTTTTCTAATAGTGTTAAAGAAGATAATGGTGGAATGGTCAATCCCCCATATGGTGACATTGTCCTAGGGGGACAAGATGTTGTCTGGGAACCAGGAGGAGGTGACTACTAATTCACGAATAAGGCCGAGGAATGATTTCTCCTACCTTCCAAAGCCAATGTCCACTAGATCATCTGCCAGGAAAGAAGGTGGGGGCAGTCTGAGGGTTCAATAAAGGTATAAAAATCAATACTGAATTCCTCTCACTGGAGTGGTAGAATCTTATAAGGAAGTACACTAATGTTCTGAAGAATTATAAAATTTCAGAGTGGGAATTAGTGACTACAGAGGAAACATTTTACCGTGGGGGTAGTGACATGATTGATTTTGATAATCTATAATGGTTGTTTTGGGCCTGTTGTACTATTTTTTGAACTCTTATTTTATTTAATAAATGGTCATGAGATTTTCCTATGACTACACTTTTCTTGATATAATAGTGAACTACCGAAGAGTTGGTAATCATCCTTCCAGAAATCATTCAATATGTTTCTTCTCATAACTCTTTTAAATCAATTGTATTCATCATAAAATAATAAATACCGTATACTAACGATATATAAATTTTTTTATGATTATTTAACCACTAATATCCGACCATTATCCAATGAAATGGCATGTGAAATTATTTCTCATGAAAACATATTTACTATCGGCTCAATGTGGTGATACAATTCATTTTCCATCATGATAATTTATTGATGGTTATAATTATGGTTTTTAAAATTATATTTTATATTTATGACAACATTTTTATTTTTTATTTATAACATCATATCTACCTTTTTACTTTTCAATATGATGGAATATGATTGCATCACTCATGTGTACGTGTAGAATACCACCTCTATGAAGTGATGCAAATAGTTTTCATTTTTGATTTACATGGATATAAATACAAATATATATAACTAATATATATGATATATTTAATAATAATTTTTTAATATTTATATTTTATTTTACATTTTTTTCATCCATCGAAAAGTAAAACCACCATTCATGTGAACATATGATATACATGGACCAGATATACTAAATTGAAAGTATAATGAGAAATGATATAGTTAACACTAATAAACAGTGATTTTAATATGAAATTATAAATAAATTGGTGTCAAAATATTTTAAGTGGATCATATATGATATTTTATTCATGTATATTTTTGTGGTATATATTTATAATTTATTTATATTTAATATACTTTATGTTATAGAAATTTTAGTCCAATTCAAACTTGGGGTAATAGATATTTGTTATAATCTCAATGATTATCTCGATTGTTTTTTATATTGTTTCTAATGATGAAATTTCATAAGATAACTAATAATATTCCAATGAATTTTCATCCCATTTTATTATTTATAGATGCCACATTTTACCTTCTTATTTCCCTCTCTTTATAAACTAAATATAAGTAGAGAATATTTTTATGGAAATCCATCCTTATATCAATCTTTAGTCGAAAATCATTTTTACAACCTATCCAAGTTTTCTAAAATACATTCATGAAAAATTTTAATAATAATAAGTGGATTTTTAATGTTATTATTACCTATATTTGACATTTTAAAAAGCGTTCTGAAAAGAATATTCTGGTCATTTTAGAAATGAGGTTCCTTCAAATTTTTACTAAAAATATGAAAGGAATAATTATTTTTTTCATACATGACAAGAAAGGAATATATCAATTAAATTTCTACTTAATGAGTTGAATACTAAAAAATAGTTTTCTATGTATAATTTCAAATAAAAATTTTCAACTATATTTTTTGAAATATTTACACTAAAAAGGTATATTCAAAATGAAAATATTATTTTCTCAAGAAATATTCAATGTGATTTTTAAAAGTAATTTTTCATTTATGATATCATCCGTTGATGTTATTTATCATTTTATAAGTATATTAACAAATGGTATAATCTGGTTAAATTATTTAGATGTCTAATGAGGACTAGGATTTTATTTTTATTCTATGAAATAATTTTATTCCCACCGATAATTTTTATTACGAAGAATCATTTATGAAATTGGTTTCCTTTCCACATGTTATGCTATGAATAAATTATAAAATGATTATGAATACCATTTAATTTACATGGGATATGATATATTGCTAGTTAATAATGATATTGTGGGACACATATGAATGATTTTCATTATGTGATGGGTGGGCACGAAATATTTAATCTCTCCAATGCAATGGGTGAAGATGGATATCTTGTATGATAATATGAAATAGAATGTAGATTGAACCTATTTCAATAATTAAATCTATCCAATATGAAAGTATTTTTGACAAAAGTTTGGTAAACTATTTGCTGGATAGGGAGTGAACCCAATTCCCCATGATAGTATTATTAGCTATAATAAACCATGGAAATGATATTATATGATTATGTTTATGCCAAAAAAAATTGTTTTTGACAATTTTATGCTTCATGGATCGTTTTTTTATTCCAATATGTTCCATTTATTATGAAATCTCATACTTTAGGAAAAGATTCAATATCCTGGTCTTTGATATGCAAGGTACAAATATTAAATTAAAATAACACCTAATCAAAACCTTAAACTCGCATAATAGTTTAGTGATCATTAATATCATCATTTTTTATCCTTACTGATAATCAGAGATCAAAACTTCTTACGTTTACCATCACAATGTCATGAATAGAAAATTTAATAGTGATATGTATCACAATGTTTAAAACCCTGAGGATCATAGTGGGTGATGATGTAGATTATTATTTAATAAGTTGTTTATGTGTCCCTGTTTCCACAAAAAAAGACTTAAATATTTTAGAATGGATCACAATGCAATGAAATGAATATTCATCTATTGGAGTGTAATATCATTGTATAAAAATTATGGGACATGAAATTTTTTATTATAGAAGTTTTTAGTTTCAATTGGAAACTTGGAGGTGAAAATATTAGTGAGAACCCTTAGGATAACCATATATACTGGGTACCATCATAATTTAGGGTAATAAAATAGTCCGTGTTTCTTAGTAAAAAATAATTATATTCATATTACAAGTGGGTACATTTTTTCATATATTAATCTATTGTTAATAACCTTGAAAATATTTTTTTTTCTGTATATCTAGAAAAAAATTCTTATGCATAGAGTGATATCCCTTACATCAAACAAGGTTTTCCACTTCAGGTGAAATTCATGGGTTAATACAAATTTTATTTGTGAACCATTAATTAAAATTTTAATAAATGATGATTTTTGATGAAATAGGATAATGATAAGGTGCCATATATTGAAAATTATGTGTCATGATTGATAAATTTAATGAATTATTTTTAATGTTTATATAAATAACATATCTAATTAATAATGTATAATTTCCACCTAAACTACTTTTTTAACATTTGATTGAATATAGAATAATGACATTAATGAGGTGATAAATATGCACAAATATTAATGTATATTTTTTGAAAATGGTCATATAAATTACTTTATCTCATGAAATCAATTAATAAGTACAAATTTATATCTTTAACAATTATATGTTTTATTTTTATTGAATATTGGAAATGGTAAGATGATCACATCCCAAGTCCAGGATTCTTCCCCAATTCAATATTTTAGAAAATTTCATTATTCAAATATAATAAATCTCACTATATTATATTTTGAAATACTCTTATACATGGTTTTACTTTTTATATAAATTCATCCCCAACCTATGAGGAAGGGATGTCACATTTGATATTTTGGAGTCACCAATGATCATCTATTAGAGAAATAAAAAAATGAACGTTCAATGAGAATAACATATTTCATCTGGTTTATTATTCCTATTTTAATGGGTGGGGTTTAACTCATATTATTCTAGAGAAGCTCAAGGTCAAATACGTTCATAATGGAAAAGCTTTTATTAATTTTTTTACCACACATTTTTTTATTTTTCCTCCAAATCATGAAGTTGAGTTTTTAGTAGAACTAATATGTTGCACCCCCAGTTTTATGAAATGAAACATTTATTTCTGTATTATGTATGTATATATAATATAATTGGTATATATTTTTTAAGGGCTGGAGGAGTTTTTTTATTATTTTTTGATATTTAATATTGGTGAACGGATTGATCCTATATAATAATAATTGTTCCTCAACTTCTAGTAAACCGTGAAACTGAAACAATGGGCATTTGGTAGGTGGACAATTTTAAAAAATAGTATGACCACCAAGGAGAAACCATATAATTTTGGATAGAGGGGTTTCATATGTATGGTTTATAATCTATCTAATTATGTGAGGAAACAACTATTGGGGTGTTTAGAAACAAGGTATAACACACAGTTTGCATACGGTTTGTGTAATATCCATGAATACAACACCCAATCACATGGGTAGAAATGATTTTTACATGATCTGATGTGGTCCTCCCCATATTCCAATGGTTGATGAATAGTAGTAAGGGTGTGATATGTATAGTGGGGAGACTATTCCCCCTAGTTAACACATTACAATACAACAGTAATAAACATACTATAATAATAAATAAATAGTAGTTTGAGTTAACTACCGAAACAATACAATACAGTGGAATAAAAATAATAAAATACAACAGAATAACATAATAAATAATAAAGGAATAATATAATGATGTTATTAAATGTACTAAATTTATTTCTAGAAGTAAAAAAAATAAATTACAGTTAGACTCAGCAAAATGACTCAAATGTCAAAGGTCTCAAACCCCATATTGGTTCCATCTCTATTCTCCAACCCATCCATCCAGAAAATAATTATAAGTATGGTCATTTTACATTTTCTAATAGTATATTCATGTAATATTATTAGGTACCAAATAGAATCTCAAATATAATGTGAGTATAACATATTCCGTTGGCACCATTGTGTCTAAACATAATATGATTTATAATAAGAGTATTCAATAATACAATAAAAAACTAAATTAATTAATTAAATATTTAAATTAATACCATGTCAACCTTCTTTGACACAATTCCAGAATGTCTCTTAGAATCTCTCATAACCATTCCATCCATAAACATAAAACCAAGGTAAAACGAAACCTATATTGACACCAGGAAATAATATCTCTAATCATATCTCAATATCATTCCAAACAGAACCATAAAACCATTGTAACACAAAACCTACCTCGACACCTTAATTAAATACCTTTGAGAATATATAACAACCATGAAACCCATTACCTAATAACCAAGTTAATAATTACAAAAATTAGTATTAGAAACTATTTTATAATCATTTTATAAATCAATCAGGGTTGAACCCAACATAAAATAATTTCACTATTTTGTAGGGCCAAGACTTGGATATATGAATTTAATCTTGTATCATAGAGAACAACCCACTATATTAGTATTCATCATGTCTCCAAGCATATCCTTGTATAAATGAATTTTATTATGTTTCACTGGGCATATCCCTCTATATAAAAATTTCATCATATATTAACTAGTAAAACACCCATAAAAGAATTTAAATATTTATCAACACACATGTCATAAGAACATGGATATCACAATATCACATCATCATGAAAAATGTATAATTATAAAAATTACAATTTATATTTTAATTACACATTTCATATATTAAATGGTTATAAACAACAAAAAGATATATATATCAATAAAAAACCAAGGCATGAAGAAATAATATCAAGAAATCAACCAAAAACCATGTTATTCAAAACACATTTTAAGACATTAAATAGTTTATTTATAATCAAGGGGTTTCTTCCAAAATTGGTAGCCACAAACAGTGAAAAACTCCAAATGGATCTAAAGTGACACCATGGAATAATCATGTTCATCATTTAATTTATTTAGGAACACATTATGTTTGATAGATTTCCTTATTTCACACAAGTGAAAAATATCAACCTATAGGGTTATGGTATATACCCTATACCTTTTACTGATAGTAAAAAATATTTCCAAATGTATTATCTAATACGAACGAAGGGGTATATGATTTCAAAGGGATCCGAGGTTATAACTGGTCATGATCAAAACCAACAATGCACACAATAGAGGGATTACACTGTAATGACCATAGAACAATGTAATAAATGAGGGAAATTGAATAAAAACCATTCTAGAAATAAGATGTGGGATCAGGATGTCTAGAAAAGATATATTCAATACAAAACAACCTAAAATATTCCCTAGGTTCAAGAGGAAAAATCATTATGTAGGGTGAATAGAAAAAATTAGATAGACAACATCACTTAAAAACATTCTCTAGAAATTACATGACATGTAATATAGTTTCACATCGTGTATTTTCTTTTTGTAGGGATATTACAAACAACTGTGACCTTAGATTATTATTTATTCTGATTGAATATTACAATAAATGTAATATAGTTTCGTGATGTGTACTATCTTCATGTCATGAATAAATTCATGACCAGTAAAAATTCACAACATTTAAAAGATATAATTATATGATATGTATTATATTTACACACTTTTTAAATTTTTGGTAGATGGTTTTTGGGCCAAATACATTATAAAAACCCAAACCACATTAATGCTTTTCAATATACCAAAATCCATTAGTAAATATCGAAATATATATATATTGACTCCATTAATTAAAATAGAAATCTTGAATTGCCCCCCCTTGTGGATCGTCACTAGTTTTCTCATGTTACATGACAACCTAATTATGAATTTATTAAATAAATTCCATGAAAATTATTTCATTTTACACAAAAAAGGATATATATATCTAAAAAATGCATGGTTACCAATAATATAACAAAAAAATTCAACGATTGAAATTCAAGGAAAACGAAAAGATCTTACAAAATCCCCACTATAAAACAACTCATCACTGATTTTTTCCAAGCATCACTCTATGTTCTGTAAGAGAATTTCTAGAAACATTGATCACATATCAGAATGCCTCCTCTATTTATCCTCCCACAATAGCTCATACTTCTAGTCTACTTGAACTGAAGGAATATCCCTACCCTATCATTACGTTTCATTATAGTTCATAATTTCTATAGGATTGTCCTCAAAAGCTTCATCATCACTAAGATCTTTGTCTACTATATCTATCATATGAGAGGGGTATGAATAATTTATCCAAATATATGAAAAATAAAACACATTGTTAATGGAATTATAGCACTGTAGTAGAGATAATAGTTATTCCACGGGACTATCCCAATCCACTATCTCAAATGTAATGGAAAACCTAGGTGCGATCTTTCCCTGCTTCCTGAAATGACATTTTCCAATATCTATGAGACACCAAAAGGGAAAAATGATGATGAACATAAAACTATAGAGTTTATATCCAATGGTAAATATAACATTCTAACATTCTATGTGCGGTAACTACCAACTGTCTGATCAACTAAACCTTCTCAGATGTCTCTTAGAAAAGACTAATCCCAACCAACATTGACTAAACAGCCTCAAAAAAATATATAGATGAATTGAATGTCCTTCCATATAGATACTAAAATGTTTCAATGTTTATGGATACCTATAATTATATTATAATATAAAAACACCACATTTCCCATATGATGCTCCAACAAACCACAAAAATAATAAATATTGGCACATAACATATCTTTCAGATCATGAATATATCTATCAGATTGACCATCAGTTTTGGAAAGATAGGATGTGCTAAAAATAACATTAGATCCCAAAGTCTTCCTAATTCATTTATAGAAATGTGATGTGAATTGATGATCTCTTACAAGAACAACACTCTTTAAAAAACTAGGCATCTGAACTACCTCACACACATAAAGACTACATATATCATCAATCGTAAAGGTATCCATCATAAGATATAAGTGTTAAACCATAACCTCTATATCCCTAATAAACCATAAAACATTATTAATATGTGTATTTTTGGGTAATCCTATATGAAATAAATAGTAACATCATCATAATTCCAATTAGGAATGAGAACGTGCTATAAAATTCAAATTGGTTTATGATGCCTAGATTTCACCTATTGTTAAGTGTGACATCTTTCCAAAATATCATACTACTTATTTATTTATTTCAAACCACAAATATTATCTTTAGATATTTTAATGACCCATGTTTTTAAAATATTAATCTTTATTTGATAGTTTATAAAATACGCAACAACAAACCCATAAAATAATGATTATTTCAAATATTCCAATAAATTTAATGATATTAATAATATTTTATAATTTATTAAATATAAATATGTTTTCTAAATATATTGGTAAATTCATGTTAAATAATTAATCATTTCAATGACTTTTATACATCAAAATAGGTTTTCTTCAAAAAAAATTATTTATTAATATGAAAATAATATTATAGTTATATACTATTAAATTAAGAAAATTTATTTTATTAAGAAACTATATAATTGTTATTATCTAGTAAAAATTAAATTACAGTAAAAAATTTGTGTCTTTTAAGAATATGTATATTTTACAGTGAGAAGGGGAAAACTCATTTTTAGAAAAAATTGTCATTCGTATTGATAAATGAATTAATTAAGTATAATTATTATTTCGACTTGATTTCATGGTAACATAAATTTATTTAAATTTATTTTATTCAATTAGTTAAATTTAAATAATATTTATATGGGATTTAAAACATGTTATTTAGGATTAAAAATGAATATGTTTGAAAATACTTCTCAAATGTATAATGTTTCTCCATTATAATCAATTTATATAACCCATAATGAGAAATTATTTATATAAAAATCTATGATTAAATATCTAAATTTATGAATTTAAAATTATATACTAAATATTACTCGTTATATATCTAAATTGAAATCATCTTTTCTGTTAAAAATCTCTTTTTTGGAAAACTGATTTCCATCATGCTTCCATGTTTTATTATAAATTAAATTATTCCAACTATGTTAATAAATTTGGAAAAATGGATTCTATATTTGCAATTATCATAATTAATATTAGATAAAAGATGAATGTTGATTTAGATATATATGACCAATAATTTTAGTGAATATTAATTTCTATGAATAATGGAAAAAAATTTATTAAAGGGTAAAAATAATTTAACAGAGTAGAATATAGTAATATTAATTGTATTAATATTTATATTTAAAATTAATTAATATTATGATTATATTTATTAATTATTTTTTTACTTTATAAATGATTATGTAATTAGATTGATAATAATTATATTGTGTACAATAAAACACAAATTTTATTTTGTAAAATATTAAATTAAGGCATTTATTTTGCTGAATTAATGGGTTTTTGATATAAGTTTTATTTTAAAAATAAACTATTATAAAATAATTATTATTAAATAAAAATTACCATAAAATTATTACAAATTAAAATGAATTTTTTTTAACGGTTTTAAAACTGTTATGGTCAAAAAAACACATCATTTATCTATAAATATCAATTCTAATTTAAAAGTGAATTTTAAAATATTTATAATTTTTTTATCAAAATAATATTTATTTTATAATTTAATTTCAATTTAATCGAGTGTTGAATTTTTCATCATTTCATAAGACATTCGAATTTTCATGTAAAAAGTAAATACGCTATAAATATAAAGTTCATATTATGACATCATAATGACTGGAAAATGATGTATAAAAAACTATAAAAGGTATCCACGACCATATATATGTTTTATATTTTACAATAATGTGATTTGGAGCTTATTTTATTAATTTCATAATTTCATTAGAAATATTCCAAAACCTATTATATATTTGAAAAACAAAAAATCATATTTAAAGACATGAATCCCATCCACTTCAGTATGGGTATTATATTGATAATTTAGACCATTGGACTAATAAAATAATAAAATACACAATAATTTAGAATAAACCATGTTTAAAACCATGGTAATGATTGTGGTTTTTGTTATTTTATTATATATAGTAAAAACATATGTTTGAGAAGTAAAAAAATAATTTACCACTCATTCACTATATAAAACTACTCAATCTACCATTTTTCATCACTAAAATTTCTTAGAGAATGTAATTACACACCCACACCCTCTATATAAGCTTCTTAATGTTCCCCAGGATCTCAAGAAGTTCCTAAAATTCTATTTATAGTTACTTTTCAATGTAATGGATTTGTCTCATCTCATTTCCAGTGAAGCCCCTATTTTATGCCATGCCTCTTTGTTTCTGTTTGTTAATGTTGGGATAAATAATTCCATACCCACTTTAATGTACATTATATATATATATTTTGAAATATCTATTTCACTATAATTATTCCCTATGATGTACCATTATATACACTCATTACCATGATGATATTTAGTAAGTGATCCTATATTTAACATCTTTATTCAAGTATATTCATTATCTTATAAATTTTATCTTCATTTAAAAATGATAGGATATTATATTCCATATCACCCTTATTTTAAATATTATTTTGGAATTATGAGATACCACTTTCTATCCTAATAATCCCTCCCATGTACATTCATATTTACATGTTAAACTTCCCAAATTTCACTTTGATTTTCAATACCAAAAAATTATGTAGTTAATACATGTAACTACTTCCTTACAAGGGTGTAATCATTTATGAAATTATTATTATTGATTTGTTAATCAAATGTAATAACCTACACCCCATGATTATTGAATAAAATAGGATTATGATTGAATACATATTGTTTATCTATTTCAAACCCTTATTCATGAGAATGAAATGGATGTGATCGGTGCACCCAAATTAATATAGATCTCCAATGCATTATGAATTGTTTTAGTATCATGAGATGTAATGAAAGGTAATATGGAGCGAACCTAAACCATTATAATATTTTTTTACATTATGTTTTCTTAAATTTTATCCATGTACAATGTTTTTGATGCAACATATTATGTTTTTGACACATTTCCCATGCTAACATTATTATTATCATGTTATATCATACATCATTAGTCTTGATTAGGTTTCTATTCCTTCTTAGGATCCATTGATTTGAGTATTGTATAACATTTATTAATTTATTCTTGTTAGACCTTGATTTTTTCTTTACTAGGATTTATAACTAAACCCTGTCTGATGTATATCCTCAGGTTATCCCATGCAGTTTTTTGTATGAAGGAATAATTTGATCATGTTATGTATGTTTTAAATAAAGATAATATATTTCCTATTTTATTTTTTTTGGTAATGAATATAATTCCCAAATACACTAGAATTTTAAATCATACAGGTTTTATTATGTATAATATTAGGTAATTAATAATGAATTAATTTTTAATAAAGACCATTATTTTTATTGTTGGTATCAATGTAATGTTTAGTTGTTTTTGGGATTAGGATTGGATAACTCTAGAGAATGCATTAGCAGTTTAATTATGTATAAGAAATAATCCTAAAATTTTGGTAAAGTATAATGTATGTGGTATCCAGGAAAGTAAATCCCTATATGGATACTACAAGTATATGTAGATCTGGTACATATTTACAAAGGGTAAAAATATGAAAACACCACATTGAGGTAGACTCAATTAGAAAATAGATCAAAATAATTGACTTACTTTATAGGTGGATTGACAGATTTCAGAGATAATTTTTAGTAATTCACAATCTCATTAGGAAAAATTATTAAGGGAATAACAATTTCCATATGTTTATATGTTATAAAATATGTAATGTATAAAATATATTGAATCCTATAAATTCATAAGTTAATAAATTCTTTCCATTTATGTGTTCTCCCTTTAATGTATCGAATTCATATTTATGTGGTTTAAAATACTCATGCCTAATTTTAAATTAACACTTATAAATCAATATAATTATCAGTAAATCAGTTGAGTTTTTAATTTCAAGGACATAATTTACTAAATGGGGAAAGAATGTAACACCCTATGCTTTCTGAAAAAAATACTCTAATCAATTGAGTATAGAATATGAAACACTAAACCAAAAGAGACAATGATTATATAAATACGACTATTTTGAAATTAAAATTAAAATTTATAAAATCAGTAAGAATATACAGGTTATTAAATATATATATTTTCCAAAATAAATTCTCAAATTCACAGTAAATAATCATTCATTTTTTAGTACTGACATTTTGTTCTTCAAAATATGTTTTCTTCAAAAATGATTTTTATTTCTTTTTATGGGAAACACTTTTAATTATTTATTAAAACATATGGAAAATGTATTTGATAATAAAAAATCTATTTCTTATATCACCATATAATAATTAACATAGGGTAATAATTCATTATATTTTACAAAATATAGAATTTTTAGTGAAGAGTGAAAATTGTAGTTTTTTAGTCAAAATTGTAATCTATTTTGAAAAATGAATCAATTTAAAAGTATAATTATTTTTAGAATTTTATTTTAGGGGAACATGTGTATTTTTTATTTATATTTAATTCAATTAATTTCATTTAAATATTATTTTAATGTAATTTGAATTCATATTTTTTTGGATTAAAGACACATTTGATTGAAATATTTTTTAAAATGAATAATGTTTCTCCATTATAATTTATTTAAATTACATGTTATGATAAATGATTTAATTCATATGATTAGATTATATTTATATATTAATGAATTTAAATTCATATTATTAATATTTCTAGTAATTTAGTTAAATAAAAACCATGTTTTTCATGAAAAATGGTTATTCTGGAAAAAAACATTCCCACGTGCTTGCAGGTTTTATTTGAAGATGCAATTTTCGCCTTATTAAATTGATTTTGATAAAATATATTTTATATTTTAAATCATTATAATTAATATTAAGTAATAAATTGAAATTAATTTTTGATTAATATAAATATTTACTGTAGAAAATATTAATAAAATTTGTAAAAGGAAAATTTGTTAATTAAGGGAAAAAATAATTTAACAAAGACTTGAAAAGAATAACCCTTAATGTATAAAAAATTATTTCTACCATACCTTTAAATTAAGATAATGTTTGTTCTATCTTTTTATACTTTATAAATTATTAATTAATTAGTTTGATGAAAATTATATTTTGAAAACATAAAACACCAATTATATTTTTGGTAAAATTTATTTAACACATTTATTTTGAGGAATTTATTGATTTCTAAAATAAATAATATTTTAATTAAACATTTTTACTCAGATATTTTTTAAATATTAAAGACCATATAATTTTTGTGAATTCAAATGTAATTTCAATTACGTTTTGAAAACACTTTTTGTCAAAACACCCATCATCTCACAATAAATATAAATTCCATTTTAAAATTGAATATTCATATATTTAGAAATTTAATTTTATAAAATATTTTTTTTTGAATCATCACTTAAAAATTATTCAATGGTGATTTTTTATAGTTTCTTTAGAAAATAAAATTTTTTTGTAAAAATTAAATACTCTATAAATATATAGTGTGTATTATGACATCATAATGACCCAAAAAATGATGTTATAAATACTATAAAAGTTAATTGGGACCAAATATATGTTCTAAATTTTAAAAAAATGCGATTTTATGGATTATATTAATTTATAATTCCAGTATGAGTCCTTCAAAACATATAATATATTTTGATTTATGAAAGTGATTTATTTTAGAACATAAATCACTTACACGTTATTAATAAAATCAATCGAAATAATTTGGCCCTTGGACTAATAAAATAATTAAATTCAACCCACTTTAGAAGAACTATTGGAAAAAATACATGGAAAAGTTTGTGGATTTGGTTATTGTATTATATTGATTCAAAACATATATTTGAGAAATGATAAAAAATTACCCACTCATTTCCTATACATTTAACCCAATCACCGATTTTCTTAACTCAAAATTTGTATATCAGATCTCTACACTTCCCTACCCTCTTTATAGTACTCCGAATGTTCTTCCAATCTTTAAAAATCTCCTCCAATTTTTTTAGGGAATCACTCTCACACGGTAAGAGATTTCTCTCTTATCATTTCCATTCAAGAACATCTTTTAAGTTATGCATGTAATCTGCTTTTTTCATGTTTGTATATGTTATTAAATTTCCTGGTTTATTTATTTTCTATGTATATATGAGTTTTGAGCCCACTAAATATCATTATCCCCCAATTAACCTATATATACAGTCGTTACCATTTTGAAATTTATTAAGGGATCCTATATTTCTCATCATGTTGAATGTTACTTATTTATCTTATGACTTTTATAATAATTTCCAAATCATAGGAATTTTTTTTCCACATCCCTTTACTATATATTTTAAGTCTTCATGATGATATACCACTTTCACTCTCAATAATATCTCACATAAACATTCATACTCCCCCATTATGTGACTACAATTTCACCATGATTTTCAATAAAAACAAATTGTGTAGGGAATACTCGTACCATTTTCATATCAAAGGAGTTCACCATTATGAACTTATATATCATTATTGGGGACTCATATATATGTATTTTGCACTCCACTATGATGTAAAAAAATATAATTATGAATGAATCTATTTTTTATGGTCTTTGTGGCAGAAATAAGAATGAGAATGAAATAAAATTGATGTGTGCACCAAGAATTATTTACTATTCTAATTCATGGGATAATGTTTTAGTAACCTGAGACAACATGTATTGGATTAGGGAGTTAACCAAATCAATCCAAATAATTTTTCCATAAATATTTCTTGGAATTTATCCTTGACCTATTGTTATGATTTGACATTTTATATTGATTCCAAATTTAGCTTGTTTCCATTATGATTATAATGCTATATCATGCCTCATTGTTCATGTTTACAATTATTTATCATTTATTATCGATTTATATGCCTACTATTTAACATTTATTACTTTTTCATCATGTTATTCTAGGTTTATTATTTTATTGGGATTTATAGATCATTCCTTTATTATGTTTTTCCCATGGTTATCCCATGTAGTTTTTAAAATGAACGAACAATTCGATCATGCTAGGAATGTTTTCAATAAAGATAATGTATCAACTATTTTAATTTTATTTAAAATATACATAATTATAAAATAAATGTGTCTTACCGATCTTTTAGGTAGTATTATGTGAAATCTTATGTTATAAATCATGAATTAGTGTGTAAAAAAGAGAAAGGTTGTTAAAGAAACCATAGAATATCTTTTTCAAAAAAGTCTGCACTACCTAAATTGAATAATTAAAATCGTTCATAATAACTTCACTCAATACCATAGGAACCCATACTATGCCACAAAAAATATGAAAATGTACCCTTCTAAGAGAATATATTAATGGTGTATACCCAACATATATGATATACATCATAACTATTATATTATGATTAGATAACTACTTGTCCTTGATTTAGTATTGAAGCACAAATATAAAAAATTTCAAACTCTAAGCTACTCATCCCCAAGGATCCTAAACATATAGGTGGATGTTGCTAAAGAGTTATATCACCCACCACTCATCTGAGGACTCTCATAATCGATCTACCTTTGTATTCACACTCGACGCATCATTAATAATGTTTTCGTTTCCTGGTTTGTAAGCCAAATTAAAGTAAAAAAGATGGTATATACTCGACCCACCTCCTATGTTGAAGGTTCATGTCATGTTTAGAAAATATTTACCTTAGGATCTTGTGTTTCGTGTATACCATTGACTTCTCACCCATGATATAACACCTCTATAATCTCATGGTGAGTTCCACTGTTGAGAATTCCATTTCATGAGTAGGATAATTTTTCTTATCTGGTCACTATTGTCTATATCCTTAAAAAACCACTCAATCCTCCTATATCAGAATTGATCAATATCAAAATATGGATGTGTCGCAATAAAAGGTATATACATTACCTAGAAAAGCTAAAATGTTGATAGGTGATGAGGTTAGCCAAACATTAATCTCTTGAAAAGTTATGTCATAATAATATGACCAAATGAACTTCACCAATTCCTTGGTCATCCCAAATATCGATGCTACCAAATAAGAAAAGTCCATGTTAATGTGCCAATAATAAACCGATAAACCAATAATTTTATGAACATGGAAGATATTTGTTATATTCTCCAATTATATAATGGATAAAACATTCTATGGGTCCACTAACACTATATTCTCTTATAATTAATGTCTTAATATGTTAACATTATAAATCCAATAAACTTCATCTAATTTAATTTATGTATAGCCGATGCTCTCCCAATATACTCAGAGTGATGCTAATATGTTTTTCAAGATTGTGTGTTAACTGCGAGTTCACTTAAGATTCCATAGAAAAAATAAAACATAAATTTATATAATGGGATGAGAGATAGAATTGATCAAGGTCGTAAATATCGATGGTGTATTAATAAAACATTACAATATCACAAATGAACTTATACAATCCATACCTTCATTGGAGCATTGTCTGAGGTATATTTGATGGTCCCACCATAAACTGATGGTATCATGATTTAGTTCGATCTTATAGGAGATCATAGCACAACCTATCTTATAAAAAATATCATTGATATGTGGAACATGATACTATTTATTGAATGTCATTTGGTTCAATATCTAATAATCCTCAAGAAAGCGCAATGGCCTATCATCTTTCATGAAAAATCCAACAGATAAACCCCAAGGAAATTTACAAGACCCTTTGAAACCATTTTTTTCAGGATCATTAAATTTATCCATTAACTCTCAAAGCTCTGATGGTGCAGTTCAATATAGTGAGATACAATCTAGATCTACTCCTAACACAATCTCGATGAAAAACATGATCTATTGATTTATAGGTAAGCCATATACCTCATTCAGAATGAAATACTGAAAATATTTCACCACATGAGGAAAATAATACTACTTTATACCACCATGATATTGAGAAGGACAAACTATTTCATCAATGATATAATCCAATCTATACTAAATTAGTCCTATGTGACCAGTCTGAAGATCCCAATGACCCTATTGAGAATAGTTTCCTCATTATGGAGACAAAAGTTATATCTCCTATGATAGAGTCGATAAGATCTTGTTATAAAATAATGAATTCATTCCCATAATGAATTAAAATATTTACATCTTCTGCATGAACGAATACTAAAATAAATTCTAACCACCAATCTCATGAGAACACTCCTTACAACATTTTATATTCTTTGATCACACAAAAAATAGAGTGTTGATGATCAAAACACCATCCAATATTTCCATATGCATGACCAAAAAATTTTAAAAAAAAGATTATAGAAAATTTCGTTTTATTACTCTATATCAAAAATCACATGAATGTGTATATGATACAAGAATCATACATCTGATATTAGATGGTCCTACACCCACGCAAGAATGATTATTCTGCATAACGTGCACCTGACCGACCCCTCTACACTAGGTTGTAGCTTGACTCCCCAAGGATATACCATTTTCCTGGTTCTATGATTCCTCTACTGGGTTACCATGTCCCCTATCATGATAACAAAATACTATAGAATTCCAGATTCTATTATTATGAGTATTTGATATGTCAATCTAAGAATCTTACATCTATCTTGTTACCCTTTCACTGTAATAGAGTTGTATTCCTTTACAAAAGCACTTTTTGTTTTCCATTATGCCATTAGAATATAACTAAAATGTTGGATATGTACACTTAGTTCTTTTGCCTTCAATATTTAAAAATTGATAGATCTATAATAGAACATGGTATTGAAAATGGTTACCACTTTCTTGACTAGTTTGACCACTACTTCCTAGGAAACAATTATCATAGTAATGATTAATTTCACTAGAATAAAAGTTCATTTTATTTCTTATTAAAGATACTCGACACTACTCAAGGAATCTATCAGATTACCTTCCATGATGACTTCTTTATTCATCACATTTGAAGAAATACACAAAATAAAACATTTAACTACAACCAGATATAATAGAAAAGAACATCCTGAAATGGATCACCCTATAGATCACTTTATCATTTAAATATTTTGGAAGAAATTGTAGTTTAGTGAAACATTTTGCATCGTATAGCACTTACATTTTCTTCTATCTCAGGTGTATAAAATCTCGACCCTTCTCATAACTCAATTTCTTGAGACAGAAATTGTTCTAGAAAATCAACAAAATTCATTCCATGTTAAATAATTTTTCATCACTACCATCTCCAGAATGTCCCCCAAACATTGGGCTGGTCAACGAACCATATATGCTACAATATTTACCCTCCTATATATGAGTGTTTAAATATTATTAAAGATCAACCAGATTTACTCAATCCAAAACATATATCCCTTGGGGTCTCCCTCCATAGGTAAAAAAAGAATATACTATAAATGGAATTCTCTCATTGTCTTAGACATCATTGGAACAATGTGAACTGTCTCTCTTTCAGTAGATCATGTAACCCTTAGGTAGCTATTGAATAGATGAACATACATATGATCCTCAACAGCTACCAGATGTTCCAACTCATTAATTTTGAGATTATATAGATTTACACACTACTGGAACTCAACTCGAGGACAAGGATTTTAAATTTTCTCTAAAAATCAAACACATTCCTTAGAACACTATGTATAATAATAGGGCCAACCATAATAGGTGAAAGCCAAAGAAAACCACTGAAACCTAGTCTCTCAAAACATGGAATAAAATTATTTTATCCTAACATATAAATTATTTTATTTCATTTCTCATATATAATAGATATATCATATCACAATTATGTAGGCAATCATATATCACTTGAAATTAAATATGTCCCTATCATGAATAATGTATGTTAATATATATCCCAATGATCATATTATGATGCATGCACTTTCATCTATTTCCATAATTATCTATAAGTATAATTCACAATAACAAAAAAATTCATAAAACAATATACTCTTAAACCTTTAAAGCACTCAAGGTGAAATAAAATCATCTTTAATAATCACATAGTATAAATGACAATACACCAATTTAAACACTTATTTACCCCCATGCATGTCATAGATAATCCCATGAATAATCACAATACTAGGTCCCAATACATCCTAGTTCATTTCACCATTTAAAAAATAATAATTAATCATAAAATAAACTTTCCTTCCTACCTGCTTGTATCATCCCCTGATCTAGGATTTAATCACGTGACAAAAATTGGGTGGTTACATGAACTCAAGCACACCTCCCCTTACAACATAGGCTACCGAAAAGTAGTGGGGCTGTGCTAAAAATAGTGAGGATAACATACATCTAGTTAAAGAGTAAAAACACTATAAAATAAATATATGATAATAAACAGAAATTCATATTGAAGATACAATGGTAACAACATAGTATAGTAGAATACCAACAGTAAAAGACAACTGAATAATCCATTAAATAAAAATTCTATAATTTAATGGCATGTTGGAATTACTAAATGTTATTCTAGGTGTAATAAAAAATAAAAGCATCTATGTCTAAAAAATATAGAAACATCCCTAGTATCGAACCCCATGTCAGTCCCACCTCTGTACTTCATCCCATCTTGTAAGAGAACAATAATCATCAAGGTCCACATCTATTATATATTCTTAAATCCTTGTAATCTTCTCAAGTACTAAAGTAAATCATGAATTGGGTGTGATTATAAATTTTTAGGCTCACACCATCATGTAAGAAAAAAACATTTCTAATAATAGGTGTATGAAATAATTCCAAAAACAAGTGTATTAATTAATTAAAAAACTAAATTAATACCACATAAACCTGATTTTGCACCATTCAAGAATTTCTCGGAGCATAAATCAAATCCATGGAAAACATAAACATAAAAACATGGAATAAAATAACCTACCTCGATGCCATGTTAGAATGTCTTTGAGTATATGTCACAACCATGCTAACCATAGCCATAAAACTAGGGTAAAACAAAACCTACCATGGTGCGATGCTGAAATGTCTCTAGGCACATATTACAACAATCCCAATCCTAACCTTATAACAAAGTTATAAATTAAAAAAATCATGGACAAAACCTTATATATAACAATTTCTCCTACCAATTAGGGATGACCATGATATATGAGAATTTTATAATTTTCCAAGACTATGTGATGTATATAAGAATTTTAGAATATGTCACTGAGAATAGATGACTATATAATAATATTAGAATGTACCTTGGAATAGTCCAATATATAATCATTTCATTATATGTCCTTGGGCATTGCTTTCTATATAATCAATTCAAAATTTATCAATTAGGTCATTGACCTATAATTTCATTACAACATTTATCAAAATACATGTCATAACAATAGGTATAACATAATATAACATCATCCATATTAATGGAAAATTATGAAAATTACAATTTACTTTTATTAACATTTAATATGTCAAATATTCATAATCAATAACACTCTAGTTAACTTAATAGGCAAGCCAAGTAATGGTGAACCTTTATCAAGTAGTCACCCGAAATCACTATTATGATAATATAAATTTAATCCATTAAATATTTTATTTATAACGAAGGGTTAACTCAGCCAAATATTAGCCACAAGACATATAAAAAGCCCAAAGTATCACAATGGATTGACAGGAATAATACAATATATAATTAATTTATTTATGGAATATTAGGTTTTTTTAATTGCAATAATTCATATTGTTAAAAAAAAATTAAATAGAAATTTTAAGGTTTAGACCCATAACTTTAAATAATGTTAAAATAATACTTATAACATGATTCTATAAAAAATTGCAACAAAATGATAATAAAGTGGGTCCTAGAATACAATTGATCAAGATAAATACCAAAAATGATCACATTGAAGATATTACACTGCAATAATTAGAATAAGAAATAAGGGATTAGGAAAATTGATTCCAAAAAACCTACTAGTGATTATATGTGTGTTAAGAACACTTATAACTAAGTGAGTCACCTTAAAACCACCGTGAATTTTGACTAGTGTTGAGAGGAAATAGTTTCACATGAGTTTAATGGAAAAAATTAGCCTAACATCACCCTTTATAAACCATCTCAATAAATTACACAGCGTGTAATATAGACACATGTCATATATTACATTTTAGAAGGATATAAAGAAAACCCAATCACCTGATGTTGTTATTATTTTGATCTAATAAAACCTGATTTTCAATATAATTTCACTATTTTTACTCACTTCATGCCATGAATTATTTCACGACCTACAACAGTTCACAACAACTGTTTAGAAATAATTACAAGACTTTTATTACAGTTACACGGTGTGTAACTATACAACAAATAGTTTTTTATCCCATTTTTCTTATAAAATCAAAAATCATTATTATGGATTTTAAAATTTAAATAAACCATTAGAAACTATTGACTTAATTATACAAAGACTCGATTAAATCAAACCAAAATTCTAAATGACTACCCAAGAGAATCATCTGTGATTTTTTCATGTTTCCAGAAAACACATGTCATTTTTTATTCAAACAAATAGTACTCCATTAACATTAATTTATTTTACCCAATAATTTTTTCCATATCTATATAATAAACAACCACCATGTCTTATATGAAAAACATTTAGAGTTATATACCTAAAAAATACCGAATCTTACAGTTTTCATTACTATGAACACTAACCATGCACCATTAGAAACAAGATTCATATTTTATTGATCTAACTGGTTTTACCCCATTAATGAGTGTTTTTTACTAATCGAAAAAACAACCTCTAATTCTTCCAAATTCTTGATATTCTTTTCATCTTGATACAGGATCAATCTGAAGGTGAATATAAGTGTGTAGTAGGCCCAAATTCCTTAGTAAGTTCCTATTAATGGTAGTTTTATTTATATTTTTTATTCTTCCATATCATGGAATCATTTATTTGGTCAAATAATGAAATTTACAAGTTTTATTATGAAAATAATGATGTATTTAATTGTTCTTGTTGAAGGGAACAAGATCTATGTTATGTTTTTGGACATTCAAGTGGATTTGTTGACATTTTTCATTATTATCCATTATAGGAAAACATTTAGAGTTATGTGGATTCAATCATGAATCCTATTTATTTTTAATTAATGTATTGATTTAATGTTGACTGGATTTCTGGAATTGAATTACTAAATTTATTTGAAAAACATGATTGAAACCGTTCCTAGAGATGGTTTGATGAAATTGTAAAAATTGTTATTTTGTGAAATTATTAAATTTATTAAAATATTTTAAAATAATGATATAATTTTTTTGGTTATGATTTATAGATAATAATCCATTGGAAAAAATTTAATAATGTTTATTATTGGAATGGTTTGACATAATTGGTTTCTCATGGTTTTGGCCTAAATATTTTTTTTGTGTTCATTTTAATTTAATTAATACTATAGAAGTAGAATCTTCCATTAGGGTTGTTAGTGTATGGTTAACTTCTGATGATTTTTTAGATTTATGAGAAACCAATAATGAATATGGAACTATCTCATTATCAAGAATGTGAGAATTTATTAAAAGGAGTAGGTTGTGTAAAATGGATTTGTAAAATTGTTTGAAAACGTTTTTGGTTTCTTATAATGGAAAACTTGATTGCATAAAAATGGACTTTATTTTTATATAAAAATATTTAAATTGTTTTAAAATATTTTATATAAACGATAAACTTTATTTTTACGTTGGTTGGGTGATTTTAGAAGTCATTAGAGAAACCCTACTGAGTTTTATACCCACCTCTTAATGAGAAATTTAGTGCTTTAGATGATGTAATATATTGAGGCATAGGTAATAGAAAGGTATCCAAGTAAATTATATATTCATCATGATACCCTGGGCATTGATGATTGAGTAGGATCTTAGGGTTTTTTGGAGTTTATATTAGATGTAATGATTGAATTTGAGTTATTGGTTTTTATTTCGTCTTTGATTCTTTGATATGTTTCATGTTGGTAGTTTGGTTTAGATATTGAATATTTATAATATAAGTTTTATTTAATTATACTCATTAATCATATAGTAATTTTTTAGTTATTGTTATCTTGGTTTGGTTGTCTTATATTCAATGTTAAATTCAACTAAATAATTTTTATTAATCCTTTTCTATTTATTTCCAACTTCCAGTGTCTTTTGGATGTCTCCAAAGTCCATATAACACCCACTGCCTCTTCTCAAGACAATTAGGGATGGAAGGGTTGTTAAAAAATGAATTAGTTTGTTCTGTCATTGATCCTGAAAAAATATTATGTTATTAGTTGAGATGGTTTGGTAAAAGGGAGGTGTATTTTTTGTTAATTAAATGAAGAACATAAAAGGTGTACCAAATTGATATGTTATAAAAATCAAGTTACTATTGAGTTTGGATACAAGAGTGTTTTGGGACACTTCTAGGATTTGTACCCTCAACATCATCGGTTTTTTAGAATATATGATCCAGACATGCATTGATAAAAATGACATCCCATAAGGAGTGCATAATTTAATTTGAGTAATGATTTAAAATTTTTTAAAAGGAGTTTATTTTTTAGATTAATTGAAAATGGTTTGATTTTCATAAAGTATACTGTAATTTTTAAAATTTATTTAGAAGTAGAAATTTTTAAATTTTGTAAATCCTTTTTCAGATAAGTGTGATATAATAAATTTTAAATTTATATGGCTTTAGTTAATAGAGAGTGATTCTAAATATAATTTTAATTTGGTTTTTGAATATAGCATCAATTATACGGTGAAGAAGCCAACCAAAAGTGGTCTCACCTGAGCCATAGGTGAAGCAACAACTAGTTTGGATTATTATCCATGCATTTTAGGTCATGGATGATAGATTCATAAGTAATGAACCAAGGGAACTATATCATTATGTAAACTTCTAAAAGTAGCATCCACCCATCTTTTGGGATGATTTAAAATAATAAAAAGTATTGGTGTTGTTGAATAGGATTAATTGAATATTCAATTTACTAGGAATATCATTTTAGTGGAGTGTGACTTTATATATTCATTTTTTGGTGGATAAATCATTCTAAAGGTGGGTTTTATTGTTTAGAATAAATTAGGTAAAATAATTAAAAAGATTATTATGAATAATTTTCATGAAAAAAATCCCACCGCACACATTCAGAGTTTATAGAATAAGGGACACAATTATATTGATGAAATATTACCTCACAAGGAAATGGAATAGGGATAAATTTATTAGTTAAGTTAGCCTTTCACATATTTTTTGTAATTGAATACCTGAATTCTTTTACTTTTTTATCAAGGTTTGATCCATGCCTTTTGTAGTGTGTGGCCAAAATCAATTATAAATTTTCTTAAAGCATCAAAGTATCTAAGAAGGGTTTTTTTAGTGGATGATATTTCTTAGTTTGGTTCACTTACATTATCTAATTCAACTTAACTTATTTTTTTGAGGTTTTATTAATTAAAAAACAATGATGAATCTTTCTGGTGTTTTAAATATTTAAAATAAATTAAATCATAGAAAAATAATTTAAAGTACCATGAAATTTAGAGATATAATATGTTAATTATGAATGTACTTGGTCCTATGTCTATTTCTTGATTTAATCAGTATTCCTTTTTATATGTTTTATTTTAGTTTGACAATCCAAACATGAAATATCTTAAAAAAACTAATTTTATTCATTTATAAATTGTGAAAATAAATGAATGTGTAGGTAATATTAATCCCAAATCCTTATTTAATCAATGTTTATGACACATATTAGTGTTTCATGTGCCATCATCCAAGACCCATCCCAATTGATGGTGTTTCTACCATTGATTACTTCAATCCAAAATAAGGGACATTATATCCCCCATTAATGATAATAAAATACATTACAAAGCTAAAATTAAATTTGTAGAAAATTAATGAACAGTTTATCATTCCCCTTGACCAAGCCTAAAGGTTAGCCACTCATAGATGAGAGTAAGAGAAGAATTTGTGGAATATGAGATTAGAAGAGAATAAATAAAATAAAAAGAATTAATAATGAATCAATAAAAATAATGGTGATTAGAGATTAATAGAGAATGTAAAAATAATGGGGGTTGAATGGTAGAGAGGGAAAAAAATAAAAGGAGGAATAATAAATTTAATATAAAATTTATAAATAACGATAAAAAATAAATATTATAATATTTATAGAAAAATAAGAGAAGAAGAATTTGAATAAGAAGAGTGTATATAGAAGGATGGTGTAAACCAAATTAAAAACATGCATTAATTAATTTATTTAATTAAATTAAGAATAAAATTTACAATTTATAATAAAATATAAAACAAGAAAAAAAAATCAATAAGTAGAAATGGGGGAGGAATAATATAGGGCAATATGGCTCTATGGTGGATATCTCCTCCTCAGTGGTAGACTAATGGTATGGGATAATTTTTATAGGGTTATATTACCTCATTTTATATACCTTAATTTTAATTTAAAAATTTTGGAATGTTACCCATAATAAAAGATGAATTGGGAAATAATGCCTTTATGATATTTGTTTATAAATATCCTCATAATTTCCTCTCTAAATTTCATCTTCATCCACAATATGTAGGGATTGTTATGCTCGTTTTTCTCGGAGAATTTATTTTTCATAGGGAGACCATTTATATTCCACATCATCAGTTTCCCATGCATTTATGGGAATGAAAACGGTCAATTCAAACATGTAATCCTTACTAAAAATTATTTATAAATGTCTTGTGTGTGTCTAATAAAATCATAATGTTATATTATCTCTCTAATATGATATACTCTAATGAAATAAAAAATCACTAGATTTTTGAATTGTTTTCAAGGCCTAAATTGTTTGCTAGTTTTAGTTTTGAAAATTATGGAACTAGCATTGGATGTAGAATAATTAAATGAATCCCATGATTTATAGAATCCTAAAAAGTATAAATTTCATAATTCAGATAATTATAGGAAATTTTATAGCTTAAATACATAAATAAATTAAAATTGTTAAAATTCAAAAATATGATATTTTTATAATTAAGCATCAAATATCATAAAATCATAAAATAGGAATCATTCTATTAAAAAAAATATTTTTATGGGATTAAAACATAGAATTTTAATGTAAAATTATTTAAAATATTTTCATAATAAATTTTCACAAACATATACAAGGACTTTCCTCAAGCATGAAATCTCAACTAGGATATAAAGAAGTAACCCATGTTATCAATATTAAAATTTCAATGCATTAAAATCAAATAGTTATCAATTTCAAAAAAAAATATCAAATTTCAAAAATAAATTAACTCAATTTACAAATAAATAATAATTTCTTGATTTTACTTTTCCCATTAAAAAATGACCGAAATTATACATTCCTAAATTAATTCTTTTCAATTGATCGTTATTAAACATTCCAGGTCATTATTTACCACACTTTTGTGTAATTTTTATCTTCTCTCATTATAAAAATTAATTTAGATCTATTTGAGAAAATATTACTTATCTGTAGGCAAGTAAAGGAACTACATTATAGAATTTTTAAATAAAAAATGGTATATAAAATCTTTAGTTATGGCAATAAAAGTTCAAATTACTTCATGTTATAAGGTTGGTATGATTTGATTCTTTAAAAATAATTTCTCAATTAGGATGATTATATATTAATGTAAAATTAATAATATAAAAAATGAAATATCAAGGGATTTGTCCACATAAAATTAGCATCTCCAATTCCCCTAAAATTTTAAAAGAAACAACTTTGAATAATGAATTCATAATAAATGATGTGCACCTTCTTTAATTCATTCTCTAGTTTTATACATTTTTTTCAAGATAGACATTTGTCCTTCTTTTTAAATTATTCCAAATTAATTCTTTGAATAAACATTATATACACCATCTAACTAAATATATTAAAACTAATCCGTCTAGTTATGGTGATTTTTTATTCATCTAAGAAACAACTCATTTGCATTTTATCATTTTTTTTCAATTAGGAAAATACATTAAATACATTTAACGAATAAAAAACGTTTCCATATATCCAAAATATCAACCCCCAAACCTGTCCCATAAAATATATTTCATTCTTTATACCATGATTCCCTTAATTTTCACAATTTAATTTCAAAACATCATGCATATACTCTGAGTTGGGTGTGAGTGGATATAAATTACTTGAAACACAACTTGCCCTTTACAAGGTAATTCAATGTATTCAAGGGGTAAATAAGGATTTATTTAATGGTGGTATTTTAAGGATATGTGGTTTATTAAATGATTCTTCATCTATTTGTATATATTTTTTACAGTCATAACTTTTATAAGTTTAAATGAATGTTATATAAAGTGGCAGGAATAATAATACTTCTTTTTGTTACACATTAATATATGATTTATTTAAATTATAATACAATTAATAAAACCTAAAATATAGATATATATAATGTATCTTGGAATTATGTACATTTAATTTCAATTTTAAACATGAATTACATCTTCTTTATTGAAAACGTCTTTAATATTATTTAGCATAAAACTCTATTGAATAAACAGAGGAAAAACATAAGAAATAGGAGAGACATAAAACATATTAAGGGGATAAACATGTAATAACTTGATTATAATAATAAATTTTATAATAGGTATGTCAGTGAGGTATAATGGAACATGATTAATAAGGCGTTATATAACATAATAATCAAAACATGGGCTATGTGGAAAAACATAAAACACTACCTCATAATCATAGGTTTGGGGTAAAACAAAGAGACATCATGGCAGAAATTGTCCCAAAAATAAATCTGGTAATCCCATATTCTAACATCATTTTTCTTGATAATAAACTTAATCCAATGCATTGGAGAACTATATAGTTCTTGGTGCACCTATCACTTTGTTTTCATTCCCATGCTTAAGTGTTCCACATGGATCATAAAACATGGATTCATTCATAATTATAATTTAACCCATGATCAAGGAATGTGGTAAAAATAAATTTAATTCCCCAATAAACATTTAAATTTGAATCAATGTAAACATCCTGGATAAGAAATGGGTACCACATTCACTACACAATTGGTCTGACATGGAAAATTATGATGGAAATTTGGCAGCATAACGACAACACTTAAAATTTCATAAAATTGGATGATGAGAGATAAATGCGTTTCTCATAATTTTAAAATTCATTGGATGGTAATAGTGTAATTCAATGACATGTAAACACATTTATAATTATTAAAATATGGCATACGATATTATGTAAGATTGAAGAAAAAGTGAAGGAAAAGTTGCTAATAAAATTTTGGCAAGTTAATGGGTGCGCATGGGAGAGATTGATGAGAGAAAAAAGGGTATATAATCATTTATAGATAACAATAAAAGTATGTGGGATGTTATATATAATACCCAATCATTATTAATTGAATATAAAATTTCATAACCTAGAAGATAATCTTGAATAAAATTGAGAATGAGGTGATCATTTACCTTAAGAGTATGACGCCCAAATCGTGAAAAGGGATTATTAAGAGATTAGGGAAACATTTGTATGATTATAAAGAGATGATATTGGACTATGGCCATTCTATAAGAATTTTGAGTTAATAAAAGTGCGTTATTGGTTGGTTTTATATATAAAAATATATACATTTCAATAATATTTAGTTTTTGGACTCTAAAAAATAAAATATTTCAACCCAAAAATATTACCATGGATTATGACCAATATTTTGGAAAAAAATGGATAGTTTTTAATTTTTTTATTAGGAAATGGGATGAAAATAATAAAATAATTCTCTTTATTTTGTGAAGGTGAGTCCCACTTTTGAATAAATAAATTTTAAATTCTAAAATACATTAAATGTTTTGATGTATTCATAAAGGGTAAATAAAAAAATAAAGTAAAATTAAAATCATATAATCTTAAGGGGAAGCATATATTTGGAAGATTATACCCATTATATTATTTATGACATCATTTTGGGCCATTATGATGTCATAAAACATCAAGTATGTTTATACAGTATTTAATTTTTACCTAAAAATTTAACTGTATAATGAAAATAGAAAAATTCAACATTGGATAATTAAGACACTATCATTACAATAAGGATATAAATTTTATAAACAAATGTTTTTTAGATACGTTCACTTTCAATTACAAAATAAGATTCAACATTTATTAAAAAATATTGTCTTTTTAACAATAATAGTTTTTGAACCCTTATAAAAAGTACATTTCATTTCCAAAATATCAAATACAGATTTAAAATTAACCAAACTGATTTGATAATAAAATTATAATAAAATACTATTTTTTCATAATTCAAATAACTATTCAAAATAAGTCCCTTAATTGAAATTTAATATTACCAAAAAATAAAATTTGCATTTAATTAAATCAAAATCAATTTTTTTTTGTACTAAAGATAAGAATAAAAAAATTAAGAATTCTATACAATATACATATTCATATTATTATGGTTTTGATACATATTTCTTTATTATTCTCGAATTCACCCTATATGTAAGGTGCATGATGGTGATACTCACTTGGGGATGTTCAACAAACATGTTTTGGCCCATGAACTAAATAATATTGAACTTCCCCCATTAATTGTATCTCTCATGCTTAATTTGTTAGATCTCATATTGGGATTGGTCAAGGGAAAATAATAGTGAATATATCTCCCATAGAATCTTTAATAAACAAGCTTCAAAGGGTAATATCCTAATAGGTGAGGCCTTATCTTACTTTATCTGTATCAATTAGATTTGTTAAATCCCTATATTTATATTAATCATGTGAACACTATTTAACAACTATATTAACAACAATAAAATTATTAATGGTATTTTAAATACAATGATATAACCATGTAAGTTAATGTGTTTTATATATTCATATTACACAATAATAAATTTAATTAAAACAAAAAAGAAGAAACTTAATTTATAAAATTTCAGCTCGTTGAAGCATGTCCCATGACCACTCAGGAAATATGATCAAGAATAAATAGAAAATACATGGTATATAAATCCTCTTGGGAATTGATATTTGTTTTGGGGAAATCACACAAATAATTTTTAACAATATGGAATAAATTTTCATAAATTTCAAAAATTATATGGAAATATAATTGTTGGTTAAAATCATTTATATAAGTCAATTTATTTATTTAAATCATGATTCTTTATTTTGGTTTCCATGATTTGGTTTAATGATCAAATTCTGTATTTTACTCATTAAATTTAATTATCACTGATATATAAAACCTATATAAATTGTATTAATCAGAAACGCATTTCTCTTACATAAGACAATTAATGAATAAATCTAATAAAGGGAATATAATTTGATCTTTAAATCCCAAAACAAGCTACTGATTGTTTTATGAATTTTAAATGTATAATAAATAAAACGTGAACCCCCTTTACAATAAATCTTAGTTCTTATCCATAACAAGTTTTAATATGACTTTAATTTTTATGAACCTATAAAATTGATTTACATAATTAAGAATAAGGATCATGTCATTAATTATCAAAAATATAAGAATGAGTGGGATGAATGCTAGAATAATTATAAAGAAATTCTATTGAAATCTAAATTTCTAGAAACAAAATGACTGTGATAAGTCTTGGTATAATCCCCATGTGGCCCCTATAGTTTTACTTCTTCTAGAGGGTAGTACCAGCAGTTATACAAAATTATATGGTAGATGACGCTTCGTTGATTTGAACCACCAAATATGGATTTTCCTAGTGTGTGCATCATCCTCTTGTGTGAGGAATGATAAATGGATAGAGTACACAAGATCCATCGCCCCTTCACAATAGGGTATAACCTTCATGGTGGGGGCAAGATGATGTATGAATCATCCTCATTGGTTTAGTAAAAATGACCCTCTTTCTTCTCTTTAGGTGGCAGCTATATAGGGGATCAATCTATTTAATGGTAAAATGAAGAATATACATGTTATTCATCTTGATTAAAATTTGAATTTGAATTTTTAAGGACTAATTGATCTATTTAAAAATTATAATCCATATGTATGATTCTATCTGGATCGATGACAAAGATATCCTAATGGGGATCCTTCAATGAATGTTCATTGAAATTAGGAATATCAATGTGTTTCTTAGAATCTTGGAATCCAGTTTCATCATCATTCCCTAAAGAATTACAATGATTGCCTAAATCTGAAATTTCAAAATAGTAGAAAGTGATGCAGAATTAATATTGAATAAAATCCAATTGAAAGATAGTGTATGATAAAAAGTCAACTCCCTAGATTGGTTCAGATTCAATAAATTCCCCAATGGTATGTGCATATTTAATTTGGTTATCAAAGGATGGAGGCAGGTTGGCAGGGTCCCCTATTTTACATAAAATTAGACAACTTGGGTGTTTTTTTCCTTCACTGATGCTATATCTTCTACTTTTCATGGATTAGGAAGATCAATTAGTTCCTCACATTAGTTCCAATTTTTATTTAGATCTTTTTGATCTCCCACATATTGTTATGTAGGAATGTATTTCTTCTTTTCCTCTTTTGTAAAGACAAGTGTATAATATTATGGATTAGGGTTAGACTCATGTTTTGGTTATTTTGATGATTCTTGGAAGTAAATAGTTATCTATTCCACTTTGCATTAAAAAACATTAATCTTATCACAAGGTCTGGAATATCATACTTGATTTTTTGTTTTTCCACTTTATCTTGGAAATATTTTGGTAGAACTTCTTAAAATACGTTGGGAGCAACTAAGGGGCACTCTTCTTATGAATTGGCGCATCATTTTAGAATTATGGGTTGTACTCTTAAAATTCACTTAGTTTTCAATCTATTCCTTTAACCACTGGTTTCTCGAGGGTATCCTTGAGTTCTTGTATGAGATTCTTGAATCCATCCTCTTTGAAAATTTGTCTTCATGCCCCCCAAATCATTTTCACTCATAAAAGATCACTATATTCTGGAGACTGTGGTGCTTTAGATACCGGTTCTTTCACCATAAATTAATTGTTTCATGAATTACAAAACGATCATTAGAAAACATCGTGAATATTTTTTTTTGTTTTTACTCTTATAAAATTATTAATATCAACCAAAAATGTTAAAATACAAAAATTTAATGAATATATGATTGACTACATAATAATGATACTAGTTTTGATGCAGTCCTGTCACGAGACATGGTAAAAATTAATTATAATTTTTTCTAGTTCAGTACAATAGCTGTGTAGGGTCATATCACTTGAAGATCCTTCTTAGTTTGGATCAATAACAATATAAAATTCACAACAACTATATTTTTAGTTTAATAAAATTGAGAAAACAATGATAAATATTTTTTATTTTTTGAATATTTAAAAAAACTTCCCTGAAAAAATGCAAATTTAATCTAATATTAAATTTATATATAGAACGAGTCAATGAAATGATTACGTGGACTTGGGTTAAATTTTTTATTTAATCATTATTCTCTATTATATGTATCATTTTAGTTTGAAAATCCAAACATGAAATCTCATGTTTTAACTACAATTATTGATTTCAAAAGTATGAAAATCAATTAATTATAAATAAATATAAATTCCTTCTCCTTGTTTAATCATGTTTGACGACGCATCTTGGCCTAATAGGTAACATCTTCAAAGACCCATCCCAATTTAGGCATTTTCATCAATTTATTAGTTCAAATACATCATGTAATGAAATACACAATATTGGGAGGTAGAGGTAATAATAATTAAACAAAGGAATATAATTGATAGGTTTTTCTTCCATTGGTGTGTATTCACCTTATTAGGGACACTCGTCTCACCCATGTGTTCTACTCAAATCTATTCCAATCATAAATTAAACATTAATGAATATTCAATAACAGCATAAACCCCCCCTAGAGAAGTCTCAAGATCACCATCTCAATTCATAGTGTATGATATTACTTGGTGGAATATAATAGAAGAAGGGAAGATATAAACTAAAATAATAAATTGTGAATAAATAAAAAAATGGCGATGATAGGTTAAAATTAAAAATAAAAGAACTATGTATGACATGGATATAAGAAAAATAAAATATAACGAGGAAGAACAAATTAAACATATAATTTATAAATAATTATAAAATAATAATGATATTATTAATAATAAAAGTAATATGAGAAGAATAATATGAAGGCGAAGAGAGGAAGAATAAAGATGGTTGAAATAAAATTTAGAACCTGAATGAACTAATTTATTTAACTAAATGTATAATCAAAATTCAAATATAAAAATAAATCTACAAATAAAAATAAAAAAGAACAAAAATATAAAAAAATTAAGGAGAAGAAACGGGGTATGAAAAATGTGGTTCAATATGTCTCCTTGGTGGTGATCTCCTCCTTAGTGGTTGATTGATGTAATGCGATGATTCTGAATGTAGCTTCTTGCCTACTTTTATAGGTGAAAATATTCCTTCGAATGATTCCAAGTGTTTTCCCCAAGAAATGGATGAATTGTGAAGTGGTGTCTATATAAAATATGATAAAAAATTATGATCACATTTTCCCTCAAAAATTAAACTTAATCGACCTTTTTAGGGAGAGTAATGTCTAATTTACTCTGAGAATTTATTCATCCTAGGAAGACCCTTAATATTCAACATCTTTAGTTTCACATGCTTTAATGTCCTTGGAAACAGTAGATTAACACAAGGAATCATTCATTAAAGCAGTTCATGATTGTATTTTTCATGTCCTATTTGAATTTCATCATATTTGGTCTTTCTATATAGGATCAATGCTCTTAATATATAAAATCTCTAGATCAGTGCATAGTTTTCAAGTTCCAACTTGTGAGATGGTTTTGGGATTGTAAATGGTTGATTTAACATTGGGTCCATAAGAATGAAATAAATAAAAACATGTATGGAATCCTAATAAGAAAATATTTTAAAATATGTATAATAAAATAAATGTTATGGACTAAATATAGAAATAAATTAAAATAGTGAAAATTCTTAATTGGACATTTTTTCAATTATGTTTAAAATGCCACTAAAATAAAAAATGTGACAATTTCCCATAAGATAACTGTTTTGCTGGATGAAAAACATTAAAATTAGATGTTATATTTTTTATATTTATTTGTTAATATGATAAAATCAATCAATGATTATTATTATTGGAATAATAGATTATAAAGTGATGGTAAATGTAGAAACACTGGAAGAATATGACATCTAACCTTATTTTGGCTGAGAAAGATTATTAATACATTAAGGAAATAATAGAAACTAAAAATCTATGAATAAGTGATAGTGTTGATCCTTTATAAAAATTAGTGGTATGACTCATAATTAGATATATGGATTAGAGAGTCATCTCTAAAACCAAAGAGAAGTCTAGGATGTTTCAATGTGATTATATTCATCACATGAAGTGAGATTGTCCAAAGGAACCTATATCATGTCATGATATTAAATAGGTGGTGAATTGTTTGTGCTATTATCATACTTATCTTTGGCTAGGTTCTAAATATGCACATCATGGATCAAATATGTCATATGATTTAATATGAAAAGGGAATTTAATGAATTATCAGCAAAAAAATTGATCTAGTCATGTTGAATCAAGGATTACCATGAATCCTCAACTAATGCGATCTCAACAGAGTAACAAAGAGAAAAGTACTCTGAGTATGAAATTAAATGAACATGAGAAACTAATTTTGTATGATTAATTTAGAACTTTGACAGTGATATGTATGATTATTTTTAATTCTATAGTTATATAATATTTTTATGGGCCCATGCCATTAATTTCTTTATTCTTATGATATTTATTTTTTTGGTCTTAATGTTTAGATGATTCCTTATGTTTTGGAACATCAAAATCCATTTGGACAAAGAGAATATCGATCCACTTTTTGTAACATGTGTTCTATAAATATCAATGAAGTTAAATTGATATGGGGGTTATCTTTGCATGATATTGATGATTATAATATAATAATGGGTGTGTATTAGTTTATAATGTTCATATATCACATAAACAATGATACAAAAAGGGTTAGTTCTATGACATCAAATCGAATCAAGAACATATTTAGAGGATAATATAATATTAAGGATAGTGCCTTGGGATTTTGGCATTAGTTTTTGGAACTGTCTTATACTAGATGGTAACATATCAATTTTAATCAAGAAATAAGATCAGGGATAGTGGTTTTCATGTAATTTTTGTTTAGTTTCTAGATGTTTTTATCAAACATTTGTCTGGTCATCCACCCATAAGAGATGTGTTATTTTAATATAATATCTTAACATTGACCTTTCCTATCTGAATTCTATCTTGTTATATGGAACGTGTAATATTAGGGAGATTAATTTTCCACATAGAAGATATATAAATTAAAAGGTTCATTCAGCCAAATACATATCCATGGGAAACAACATTATTGTATTTAAAAAATTTATATTGAAACCTTCATCTATGTATAGACTATAATGTTCATAACCATGTTATGATAAATAATCAATACCCTATTCCACACATTAATGATCCATTGGATCAGTTAAGCGGAGATCTATATTTTTATAAAATTCAATTCTTTCTGGGATATCAACAATTCTGTGTTCAAAAGGTGGACATTCTGAAGAAAACATTAATTATTAGATATGGTCATTATGATCTTGTGGGTACTCCTTTCACCTATATGATTCAACCAAATATCTTTATGTAATTGATGAATTTGATATTTCAATTGTATTTGGATAATTTTTTGGTGGAGTTTTTTGATGTCATATTTGTGTATTCAAGTAAAAGGGTTGATCATGGGATCCGATTAGTGATAGTTATGGGAAACATGTGGGATCCTTATTTTTAGGGAAACAAATATGTGTTTTTTTTGGAAAAAATAGGTGCATTTCATGGCCATTTTATATCTGAATGATTAGTTTCTGTCGATCCAAAAAATCTGGTGGTTGTGATCTCTTGGAAACCCCAAATAATGAATTTTAGAAGCATAATTTTCTTGTCATGTCTATTGATTATAGGTACTTTGTTTATGAATTTTCATGACTAACATTACCAAGGACATCATCAATGATCAAAAATGATTCATTCCAACTGAACAATGAATGTAATTAGTATTTTAAGGAGCCCAATTTTCATCATACAACGACACTGATATGATATTATTGAAATCATGAAATGGATATATGGTCAATTTTTATTCTTCATGATCTCTGATGGGATTTTCTATCATGTATAAAGATCATGTTGTTGCTTATGGGTCATAATAGTTTTGGTTTCATTGGAATAACTACCTATGAAACTAATTATATTTAACAAATTAATTCCACACATTGAAGACACAATTTCATTACCCATTTGGTGAGAAATTTATAATATTTATGTTTCATAAGATCATGTAATACATTTTCTCAAAAAATATGTTAGAAAATCAGAAAATGAAGACTAAAAAATTATCTTTGAATCTGTTACATTGACATTATGTATACCCCTAATAATGGCACATTGGGGGTGGATTCATTAAATAATAAGTCATATATTGATTTGGTTAAATAAGCTTTATATAAGTAACAAAAGATTAGATTTATAGAATACATTCAATAAGACTATGCAGAGTGAGTAGTGTTTTAAATTCCTTCATAGTTTCTCTCGATCTTGATTTTATTGAAGAGGTCAAATTGGAACAAACTTTTTATCCATACTGTGTTTCTAGGAGGTCAAAAATCATTTGTAGGGAGGCCATTTTGTAGTGAAAACATGACAGAGGACCAGTGTTGTGTTTTCAATATAAAATAATCATACCCATGGATTATCTAGAACATCACATTAATGATTAAAAATATTCTAGAGGGAGTATTAATACAATGATCAAACATATTTATAAGGAACTGAAAACACAATTATGGAGCTTTGGCATGAAAATAAGAGTGGATGAGTTTTTTCTAAGATGCATCACCTATCAGTAGGTTAAGTTAGATCACCCATAGCCATTGGTTATGTACCAATATTTACTTATTCCTATTTCAAAAATGGATTTCTTACCCTTGTATTTTGTGAAATGTTTCCAAAGGACTGTTCGAGAATATGATTTCCTATTGGTGATAGTGGATCAACTCACATGGTTATCCCATTTCACCAATAGTAGTGGATCTCATACAGTGGAGGAATTTTACTAAATCTATATCCAAAAAGTGGTAATGAGACATGGATTACATGTTTATATAGTTTCAAACTGAGAAGCTATGTTTACTTCTCATTTTTGGAAAGACATATAAAAATAACATGGCACTAATTTTATTATGGGCATACTTCATCATCCTCAAATGGATAAAAATTGTAAAGGATGATAAAAATAATGGAAAATTTCATCAGGATTTTTTATGGATATTTATCGCTCATGGGAGGAGAAAATACACACAATGGTATTCTCATGTATGAATAATTATTACCCCTCAATTCATATGGATATTTATGAAGAATTTTATTGGAATTCATGTTGTTCTCCACTTTTTTTGGGTAGAATTGGTGAGGCTTCACATGTTGGACAAAGCATTAGGTAAGAGACAGTAATGAATATTATATTTATTAATAAATGAATGAAGAGTGATCAGAGTCATCATAAATCAAAGATTGATCAATGTTAGTGACCATTTTTATTCATGGTTATTGATTACATGTTCTTAAGAATCACAATATGTTTTAGGAATCATCATTTCCGGATGTGGGTCGAATTACCTCCTTGATACATATTCCCTTTTGGGATATTTGAATGTATTTTTTATGTGGATTATAGATTGGCTAGGAAACCAAAAACTAGTTCAATTTTTAATGGGTATGATTTATCATAATTTAAGAGCTATCACCCTAATCATAGAAATGATATTTTATGGGTTAAAATTTACTAATTTATATAGGGTGGAAAGAGTTGGAATGTCATTGGGGGGAAATCCTATAGAATTTTATTCTCACCCTACCCCTTCTTGGGAACATTTGATTTTTTTCAAATTAAACATAAAGACACATATGGAAAATAATGGTATCTCATTTAATTTGTAACACTTCATGATAACATGGGAATCAATTATTGAGTTAGATTATGGATCTATTTGGGGGTTGATATAGGATGACTCATTCATCATTGTGTTGGTATTGTTTAATTTCTGTTGTCTACAATGATATGAATCATTTTTGTACTTTTATTATATTGTTATTTATACATTTTTTTTATATATCATTTTAATCATGCATCATATATTGGTTGTTTGGTTATGTTTATCTAGATTTTTTACATTTCAAATGGAAAATCATACACTATATTGTTTATGATGCCCTTGAAATTTATTAATATCCATTGTTTTCATGGGGATGTCACTTAATGCATAGTATCAAATAATTCCTATTCACAATCTAATGGGTGAGTGGTAAGTTTCTACACCATAAATGTTGATACACTAAAATCAAATAATTCATATATAATACATCTAATTTGGTTGTGTAAATTAATCAAGAAACACTAGGAGAATATTGATATTAGATTCATTCATTCAAGTGTGTCACTATGAGGTGTATCTATTCTTTTCATTATGATTAATTATAGATCAATGTGAATATTCATTGAATATTGGGAATAAAATAAGATAAAAATCAAGAATATGTATCCTCTACCTAGTATTGATTAATTTTTCCCTCAATTATGTGGATCAAAATATTTTCCAATGATTGATAATCGATATATATATTATTAGTTGAGGGTTGAAAGTGAATATATACCCAATAATAGCGTTAATATGTGGTATCAAATCAATTAGTTTATAGTGATACAATTTGTATTTAATATTTCCCATTTTTTATTCATGAAGCTAATAAATATAGTTTTTATGGATTATGTTGATCTATTTTTTGTTGTCTTTATAGAATATATCCTTATATATTCTAAGAGTATGATAAATCATGAATATCACATGATGATTATATTGATGTATATTAAGAAAGATAATATGTATGAAATATTTACCAAGTGTGAATTATGGAAATAAAAATATATAATTTTGTTTCATATAATCTAAATTTAGGTTATATCGGTGGATATATATATGTTAGATTTTTGAAATGTAGTCCTAGAACAGCCTACATTTTTGTGATCTATATAATTCTTTGTTTGTGATTATATTACCACCCAGAAATTAATGATTAGTGAGAAAACGTAATTAAATTATATTTTTTAATTAGATGTTTTAATTTTAACATTAAATTTTAATATAAATTATCTTTAAGGATATTTTTATTACCTATATAATGATTAAAAATATTGAATTAAATATTCACATAGAAATATTTTAATATAATCTAAAGAATATAGTTGGAGTTAGTTAAATATTATGAATGCTCAATAAAATACCACTTTTTGATAGCGAATGGTTTGATTATTCATTGAGATGAAAGGAACACTTATCTATGATTATGATTACAATATATCCCCATATTTTAAAATTACTAAACATTGAACTTTAAATCATGATTGAATGGGATTTATCATGTATTTTTTCAAATGACTGTTCAACCATACACACATGTTGAGATTAAAGAGGTACATAAGGAATACATATTTGTTAATGATCAATTTGGCCCATTATGGATAAATCAATATTTTTTTAATCGATGCATGATTATTAATGAATATTTTGGTTAATGCTAACATGATTTTGTGTTTTTTTGGATTCTGAATTAATTTTTTTTTATCTTTTGTGATGTGTATCATATTAAACATACTTTCAATGCGAAGTTTATTCACTCAAAACTCCTCTTGATTATAAGATGAAATATTGATTTTAAATTTATTGAATTTCATAAATTTTGTTATAATTGTTTTTGTGAAAATCAGTATCAAATCCCTTTTTGGAGATGGTTTGTGAAATTGTAAAAATTAGATGTTTTTTTAAAGAGAAATTGTTTACATGGTTTTGAAATAATGATTTTAAAAATCTTATTTGGATTTTATTTTTGGAAATCGTTTTTTGATATGTTTTCAAGAAATGGATTGTTTTTTTTTTGAAATGGTTTGGTGTAATTAGTTTGGAATTTTTTGACAAAAATGGCTGGTATCTGTTCAATTTCATTAATGTGACCCTCTTGAAGGGGTGTGTTCCACTGGGGAACATGGTACGCGTGTACCTTATGATTAATTGGATGATTAATGAGATTTTTATCTTTATAATGGAACTTCCACTTAGGTATGCATGTGAGTATGAGTGGAATGGAATAGGATATTCCAAATCTATTTATTGAATGGTTTGAAATACATGTTTTTTTCCCATTGAAAACTATTATGAAAATAAATGGTTTTGTTTTTTAAAGAAAAAAACATTAAATTTTTTAAAACTATATTGTATAAATTTTTAACATGTTCTATCAGGGTGGAAAGAGTTCGAATGTCATTTGGGGGAAATCCTACAAAGTTTTATACTCACCCCCCTCCTTCATGGGAACATTTGATGTTTTTCAAATGAAACATATAGACACATATGAAAAATAAAGGTATCTCATTTCATTTGTGACACTTCATGATAAAATGGGAATCAATTATAAAGTTATATTATAGATCTATTTGGGGGTTGATATAGGATTACTCAGTCATCATTGGGTTTTTATTGTTTAATTTCTGTTGTGTACTTTGATATGAATCATTTTTGTACATTTATTATGTTGGTTTTTTATACATTTTTTTATATTTATTTTTACTCATGCATTATATATTGGTTGTTTGGTTATGTTTATCTAGGTTTTTTACATTTCAACTGGAAAATAATACACTATATAGTTTATGAAGCCCTTAAAATTTATTAATAGCCAATTTTTTATTGGGGATGTCACTTAATGTATAGTATCAAATAATGCCTATTAACAATCTAATGGGTGAGTGGTATGTTTCTACACCATACATGTTGATACACTAATATCAAATAATTCATATATAATACATCTTATTTGGTTGTGTAAAATAATCAAGAAACTCTAAGAGAATATTGATATCAGATTCATTCATTTAAGTGTGTCACTATGAGGTGTATATATTCTTTTCATTATGAATAAAGATAGATCATTGTGAATATTCATTGAATATTGGGAAAAAATAAGGTAAAAATTAAGAATATGTATCCTCTACCAAGTATTGATTATTTTTTCCATCAATTATGTGGATCAAAATATTTTTCAATGATTGATAATCGATATGGATACTATTAGTTGATTGTCGACTGTGAATATATAACCAATAATATCTTGAATATGTTGTATCAAATCAATGAGATTATAGTGATGCAATTTGGATTTAATAATTCCCATTTTTTATTCACGAATTTAATGAATATAGATTTTATTGATTATATTGATCTAATTTTTTTGTCTTTATAGAATATATCCTTATATATTCTAAGAGTATGATAAATCATGAATATCACATGATGTATGTATTGAAGAATATTATGAATGATAATATGTATAAAATATTTACCAAGTGTGAATTATAGAAATAGAAAGATCCAATTTTGGGTCATATAATCTAAATTTAGGTTATATCCATGGATCTATATATGTTAGATTTCTGAAATGTAGTCCTAGAATATCCTTCATTTTTTTATCTATATATTTCCTTTTTTGGGATTATATTACCACCATGAAATTAACGGTTAGTGAAAAAAATTACTTAAATTATATTTTTTAATTAGATGTTTTAATTTTAACATTAATGATTAATATAAATTATCTTTATGTATATTTTTATGACCTATATAATGATTAAAAATATTGAAATAAATATTCAGTTAGAAATATTTTAATATAATCTAAATAAGACGGTTGGAGTTAGTTAAATATTAGGAATACTCAATAAAATACCTCCTTTTGATAGCGAAAGGGTTGATTATGCTTTGAGGTGAAATGAACACTCTTGATTATCTATGATTATGATCAAAATATATCCACATATTCTAAAATTTCTAAACATTGAACTTTAAATCAGGATTGACAGGGATTAATTATATATTTTTTCAAATGACTGTTCAACCATACACACATGTTGAGATTAAAGAGGTACATAAGGTATACATATTACTGACAAATAATGTGAGAAATGTTATCTATTCTATCTTAGGTAGCGATGGAATGATAAAATTAAAGAACCATATATATTTCCTACCAATAATAGAAATTAAGAATTATATTTTTCAAAGATATCAAAGTCGACACTTCATTATTCATCCTAGATGTATGGAAATTTATAAGGATTTGAAACAGAATTTTTGGTGGGCCAATATTACTGGAGAAATTTCATAACATGTATATCAATGATTGGTATGAAAACGAGTTACATATGAGAGACATAAGTCTCAAGAGATGTTCAACCATTTCCCAAATCTAAATAAGAATAATAATTTAACACTATGTATTTTCTCATCAGACACCCAAAATTATATAAATCACATAATGTGGTTTATGTTATATTCGATCACCTAATTAAGTTAACACAAATCATTTTTAACAAGGATGATTTATCTCTTGATAGGATTTCATGAATATTCCATAAATAAGTTTTATGTTTTCATGGAGTACCATATTCTATTATATCTTATCGGGAACCAAGGATTAAATCGATGTTCTAGAGATATATCACATAGGATCAATATATATAGTTCAGTTTCAATACTTCTAAACATATTCGTATTGATAATTAGTTTAAAATAGCTATCAATACTCTATAGAATATACTTCGATCTCAATCAATGAATTATGACGGTGTTTGGGATCAACACCTTTCTCTATATCAATTTTTTTTCTAATAATATCATTCACTTGAGCAGTTATATAACTAATTTCGTTATAGAGAATGTTAGATCCATTATTCATCACACAGTGAAAACATAGAGTCCATAGAAATGTGATGCGGATAATAGATTTGGAAATTTGGAAATTCAATTTCTTGATAATGCATTTCTATAATTATTTACATAGAAGAATATTATGATATTCAGAAGGAATGGAAAATTTTCCATATGTATAGTGGCCCTTTTTGTATTCATGATTGAGTTGGGATGGTAGATTATTTCTTAGAACATTCACTGAACGTATCTGAGGATCATAATGTGTTCCATGTATCACATTTGGTGATATACAAACCAAGTAAATAACATGTAATAAAATCATTGGTTTAACATTAGATAATTATATTTAATAAGAACAAAAACTTTTATAAACTCTTGATAATAGAGATAAAAAGATATATAACAAGACTACACCTATTTATAAAGTTCTATATTGGAATTATAATTTTGAAGAAGCTATGCGGGAGTGAAAGGATGTGATGAAATAGATATATGATGATTTTAACATCAAAGAGAAAAACAATTGTAGGGGAACTTATTTTTATTGATATGGTGGTTGAACTTATGACCCTATATTTTTTAAGATATATTTTATGTTCAAATAATTTAATTTCATCAATAGCATCTGATTAACAAAAACATTTGGCTAAATTAACTATAATAAAATATAATTTGTAACCTAATTGATTAATAGATTGAATGAATTATAATATCCACCTTTTAAAAATTATATACAATGGGTTAAGATAAAAAAATATGTTGGAAATTAAGAATATAATTTTTTGTAATTTCATTATATGCTTAAAAAATATATTATTACTCATAAAAATTTATTTCATTTTATGAAAAAAATATAATTAATAAGTTTTACATTTATAAAATTAATTTAAAAAAATTAACCTCATTTTGTAGGATATAATTATAGGTAAAATTCAGTTATATTTTATAATTTTCTAAAATGATTGATTTTTCAATGAATAGTTAAAAAAATACTAAAATTGTTCACTAACTACATTTTTTATTAATGAATTTAAAAATTTCTATTTTGATTAAATTATTTAAGATTGAAATTATCTAATTTATTCTACTAATAACACAACTATGATTATTTGAAAGAATTTTTTGTTTCATTTGTGCATAAAATCATTTTAATATAGAAGATGTTTTTTTTTGAAAACTGGATTTTTTCTTATTTTATTCGGTTAATTTTATAGTAAATTCTAAAACTTATATAAATATAATTTTTTCAGTTGGATTTTATATTTGGAATGATAATAAAAAATTGTTTTAATTATGATAAATTAAATTTCTCTTATAATCAATAGAAAACATTATAAACATTTTTCACCATAGCTATAGGTAAAATGGGTTTTCTTGGGGGAAGAGATGGGTTAAAAAAATAAATAATTGAAATTTCAATAAGTAATAATTTCTAAATCATTTTTTATTGAAATTTTTTAAAACCTAATGAACATTAAAATATTTTTCTATTTTTAAGTATATTTCTCATGTATTATATTATTATATTTTATTATTTTATGAAATTCCATGGGTGACCTCTCCCGAACATATTATAGAACACCCATAATTTCAATTCACTACACCAAATTGTGACATCTATCTTGACCAGAACATGAAAAATTATTTTCTCAACTATTCTAACCATGAATATTAGGTTTTGGTTCTTTTTAAATACCGTTTTATGGTTTTTTAGGAAAGATATAATACATGGATACCAAAGAAGAGGAAATCGTCCTACACCACATATTTCAATTAATTTTTTATTCTATATACAAATGAAATTTGGTGTCCATTATTAAATAATTAATTTATTAATCTGAAATTACTATAATGGAATTATAATTACATAAACACCAATATCCAACCATTTTTCTATAAAATTGAATGAGAATGTATCTCTTGTTCATACATGCAGACTATAATGTCCAAATATGGATATAATTCAACTGACATAACTATATTACATTGATGGTAATATGTATCTGATCAATATTAATATATTATATTTATTATATAATAATTATATTTTAATCTTAATATAATATCTATATTCGTACCATTAAATCCATAGGATGACGATAATGTTTCTCATTCGTACATGGGGACCACCACATCCACAAAATGACCTGATTCATTTTTTATTACAACATTACATGGATGGAAATAATGATAGTTTCAATGAATATATATTTTATATAATATATAATATATTTTAATTTAATTTTAAATTATTATTTATCTTTAATTTGTTCAATTATTAGAAAATTGATTGCAGTGTTCATGAATATGTATGACCTACCTTCTCCAGAAATCTTGCAATTAATAGTTCTATTTCTACCTTTTATGGATGAATAGGAAATAAATATAATTAATATATATGATATCATATTATTATTTAAATTATTTAGATTATGGAACAATCAACAAAGTAAAAATATCTATAACCACGGAACTAAAATTCTCATGCAAAACATAATTGTTAACACCATGAAATGATGGTTTTAATTAAAAAACTATTCACAAATGGGTTTGAAATGTTATAAGTTGATCATATGTAATGTAATAAGTATGTACATGTTTATTGTATAAAATGTTATTGAATTTAAATTTAATATATTAGATGTTACAAAAATAACTGTGTAATTATATCATGAGGTATGAGATTTATGTTACAATCTCATTATTTACCAGGATTATTTATGACTACATTTAAAATGATGGAATTTCAAGATATACCTCTTAATAATCCACTTAATTATTTCTATAATGTTTATTTAAAAATAATAAATATTTTACTTTAATTTTATAACCATTAACAACTTAAGAGACATAACTAATATTTTTAAAGATTACCCAATTTATTGTTATCATTGGTCGAAAATCATTTTTCCTCCACATCCATGTTTTCTAAATTATTTCCCTTAATTTTTTAGTTATCTCCAATTACTTTTTAATGTTATATTTATACATGTTGGACAAATTATACAATTTTTTAATTAGATTCTTCTTCTCATTGTTTTTATGATCCAATTTTTATTTTTTATATAACATGTGAAATTAATATGTTTTATATACATGACATGAATAGAATTTTCCACCATCATGATCACTTGAAGTATTGAAACTTCCATTAAATTTTTCCATTGATTCATTTTAATGAATTTTTTTTCACAATGATTTAAATTTGTTTTAAAATTACATATGTGAATTTAGAATGAAAAGTGTATATTTCTCAAGTAATATTACAAATGTTATTTTAAATGAATATGTCAGATATTATAACATAATTTGATCTTAATTATGCTTTAATAATTATATTATATAATTATACCATCCAAAATAGTTTTTTGAATGGATTTTGATTATAATTGTTTATGGATGATTTTTGATATCATTTTTCTTAAAATCGTATAATTATGTTATGATGATAACTTTATGAAGATAATTTATTTATCAGGGGTTAATTTATGATTTAATAATGAAAATTTTATAAAACTATATTCCTATACATAGGTTATTATATATTGTGAATCATTAATGATCATTTGGAAAAGACATGCAAGATTTTTATTTTGTGATGTGTGGGCCTGCAATTATATAAACCTACAATGAATTGGGTGAAGATTGATTTCTCATGTGATAATCAAGAAAATAATGGAGAATGATCTAAGATCAAAAATGTTATCTTTAATTAATGATATTAATGCGAGTAAACTTTCAGTAAAGATATTACTAAAGGGTATTGAATCTAATCCACTATAATTGTCATAGATATGAGTGTTGACTATGGAAAAAATATTCTATGCCTATTTTTAGACCCCAAACATATGTGTTTTCAAATTTAATTCTATCAGGGATCATTTTATTTTATTACATTATGATTAATTAATTATAAACTACCAAACTATATGGAGTTATTCAATATTATGATCTATGGTATTCTATGTATGGTTTTCAAATTCTATGATCATATACTCATAAACATATTATTATTTTATTCATAAGATATCATTTATATCTCCCATGTTTACCCTTACATGTCGTATGTTCTCACACATTATTTTTTTTCCTTTTCCTTGGTCATTAATAAATGTTTTATATATGATATTATTTACAATAGAGCTAGAGATTAAGAACATTGTGGTATATGATTTAAATTATATATGAAAAAATTATTTATGTATCCATGTTTATATATACAGAAGACCTATATGATTCTGGTTTGGATCATAATGTTATATAATGAATATTAACTTTTTAATATGAAATTATTTTTTTTGAAATTTATCATTATTTATACTAAATAGAAACATGTCATAAAATTTATATTATAAAAATTAAAAAAATATTAATCTTTTATCATATTTTTATTTTAATATTTTAATTAATGTAATATAAACAATTTTAAAACAAAAGTTTGTTTTATGAAATGTTTTATTACAGAAATATACTGTATTGATATTTTTCAATAAAAAATCAATTGAATGTAATATTTCATAATGAACTATTTTTCTTCATATATTTGTTTCTATTTTTAAAATACATTACAACCTAATGTTATAAAATTATCATATAAATACCATACATAAAAATAATAATATATAGTAATGATTTATTTTAAAATTTTCTTTTTAGATATTTTTTAGTTTTTTATGACACATTCATATGTCTATTTAAATGAGTCAATTTCTAGAAATGCTTTTTTTTATATTTTTTATGTTTAATCAATTATAAATTAGACTATTTTTAGGACTTTTCATTTCATAAATTAAATTTATGCACTTCTGTTAATGTTGGGAAATCATGTGTTGATGGAAATATTTTAAAAGATAGATAAATATATAAAATCAATTACAAAAATTATCTAATAAGATACTATATATATAATTATTTCTTAGTAAAGGTATACCTCAAGAAATTTCATACAAAAAATTATGGGTATACATTATATAATTGCCAATTATCCAAGTCTACTTATGGTTTGATTTTCTAGGATTATAAATTTTCTTCTAAATATCCATTCATCTAAACTATGTAGAACTTTTTTTAAAGTAATATTTGTTGTAATTTTTATAATTTAAAATAAATTTTAATAATATATAATATATTAAAGGTTTTAGATTCAATTTTTTTATAGTATTTTAAAAATATTACCAAGAACACATTTTACTAATTCACTTGTATAAAATTATTTTATAAAAAACTTTTTGCATCAAAAAATGAAATAAAATTTTATTCCAAAAAATATATATTCTAAATTGAATATATTATTTTTTGATGAAAACTTTATACAAGGTTTCTTAAATTATTTTATAAAATGAATATTTAAGAAACCCTATATGATAATTTTCATTCTCACATATCATTTCATGAAAATGAGTACAAATTAAATAAATGATGAGTAGGAGCCTCAATGGTCACATTAATTGGATAAAAAATGATACATTACAAATGAAATAGATTTCATAATTCATTTTGAAAGGTTATCATGAGTATTATTATTTTAAAACATTGTAATTCTCTAAAAATCTAGTCCTAAAAGAAATCTCGTTCATATGGTGAATCATCATTTGGTTTAATGGTTTTAATTTTTATTATTTCTTTTGAGTCACTACACATTTTAATGATCTTTTACAAAATAAAGGAATGATATTATAGTGTTTCAATCAATGGAATCTAGATTTTATGTATGGGTTGCCTCATGGATCATATATAATATCTAGTTATAAAATCTGTGATGGGATGTGGGAGACTAGTCATAAGATGGATAAGGGATTTATATTTTAGTAAAAATTATATTTTTGTAACTATTACAATTATTGGGATGATTAATATATGACATTAGAAACTGAAGTTAGAGTTCCATTAATAATATTTTAATTTTGGAATTACAAAGTGGTATTAGAATTTTGTTTATTTTCGTATTATTTGGGGACCAAATTGTCAAAAAAAAAGACTATGTCAGAGAAAATATTGGATCACATACTAGTGAATCCTGGTCATTATTTTCTGGGATGTTATAATTTTATAGGCCTATGATATTTTTCATCAATGTTTTCATAGTCATAATTTATAAATTTATAAATTTATCATTTTTTGGATGATTTTTTCATTTTTTACATATTACCAATAATGGAAGCATGGCATATTTCCCCCATCAAATTAGGAATATTGGTTTATATATTATTTTTTATTATTTATTATTTATGAAAAATAGATTCAATAAATAATTATATCTATTTAGAAATAGTTTATTTTTGAAAATTTGATGATAATTATTTTATACGAATTGTTAAGAAATTTGTTATGATTAATTAGAAACAAAAACTTATGTATTATTTCTTCATATAAAAGACATATATTGGAATATTTATTATATGAAATAAAGAAAACATTTCTATTGTATTTTACATGATGTAAGGATGTTTTAGATTCACACGTATGATTCATGATCCCTTTTTAGTGTGTGTCTTAAATAGTTTTTTTCATAGTAGATGATATTGGTGATGTTTTCTATGTATTTTACATATTTGGATGGGAAGGGTTTTCTTTATAAGATACCCATAATTTAGTCGTGTTCGAATGAAATGTTTCTTAAAGATGGTGATTTCTATCTATCTCTCTTTCTGCCTATTGATTCACTAGAGGATTAGGTTGAGGGTGGTGATTTCATTAATAATTCATTAAGTGTTGGACCTGGATTCAGAATGAAAATATTATATTAGAAGGAGATCATGTTGTAGTTGGGTAGTCTCCCTTCTGATTTAGGATATTGTATAATGTGGAGTTAGTGCAAGACGGAATAAAAATATTTGGGATTTCATGTCCCTTGAAAATAGTATATAATGGAGTTTAGGGTCACACACAAACATGACTCTTGATAAGCGAGTTAAGCATTTATAGCCTTGGTCACATAAAAATATGCCAGTGAAAAACCTGAAATAAGTTGGATAAAGGGAAAAATTTCCATACTGGAATCATACTGATCGAGTGGTTTCAAACTAGTTCTACAAAATGTGATGAAGTAACCTTGTTTGGTGAATTCATTCTTGGGTTTTTTGGATATATGTCTTGTTTGAGTGATGAGGGAATGAATATTTTTATTCTATATACTGATTTAGTTATTTTATGAATTAAGTTACTCTTTGTTCTACATTTGAAATACATTGGAATTTCATGGAATGGTTATCATTGTATTTTAATTTTTTATTTTATAAACCATGGATGAGTCCCATAATTAAGGATTATGATTACGAGAGACATGATAGAAATGTTGGTCCTCAATAGTGGGATCATATGACATTGTGGGGAAGAATGATTTAGACACAAATAATGTTTGATTTAAATATTTTTGGGAACAACAATAATATTTTTTTGTGTTATTAAGCTTCAATGATCATATTAGTATTTTTCATATGTATATGTCTACCAGTATGAAATCTATCATTGAATGTCATGCTTAGGAATAAAACATTTTTTATGTATGGTGCCCAGAAAAACTGCACAAAAAGAGTTCCTATTATAGGCAATCTGATTCAATGGTGATGAGATCTCAACAGATGTCTGATGAATGTTTCGTAGATGAGTGTATAGGTAAAATAGATGTCATATATTCATGTTAATAGTATATTAAGACATTCCATGGTTAAATTACGTGAATCTTAGTTGAATGGAATATTTTTACTACAGTTGGTTAGAATATTAAAAGATCCATCTAGGATCTTCTTAGTGAATTTTTTTAACACAAGGTGTGCTTTCTAAATGTGGGATAGCGGTTTGTAGATTTTAGGATTATTTCATGACATGTTTTTTGGTGTAATAAATATTTTTTATTGGATTGTGTGTGTCAATGGTTTTTAGTGATGATAGTGGGTTGATGATGTTTGATATAAGTTATTCGATACAACATGACCTCATAAGAGAAAAAATATGGAATGACGGGATTGTGTTTTTTATGTTTTTAAATAGATACTGATGTACGTAATTTTTTATTCTGTTTTTATTTTTTTCATTTTCTATTGGGAATGTTTTGTGGGAAATCTAATGGTGTTATGAACCCTTAAATTTTATCTATTAATATTTTATAAAAAAATAGGTTCATTGTAAATAATGGATTGTTTAGTTTCTTTTAGAAGTGGTTGTTGGATGATTCATAACTAGATCATAGGGATTACAAGATTAAATATTTATCAATAATAATATATGGTTAGGGAATTCATCATGTTATGTTTATGAAATCAGCTAATTAAGCTCTGTGTAACTCTAATGTTGGATATATTGATAATCATTTGATTTTATAATGATGTAATAATTAATCAAAGAGCATTTAATAGTGTAAACCAAGTGTTGGATAAGGCTCACACATGAGAAAATATATTTTTTTTGAGATAGAGTTCACATAATCATAGAGATAAATTATCATGTTATGTTATAATGAATTTTTCAAGGGGAACAAATACATTTTAATGATGAAACTTGGGTTGAATAATTATGTTCGATGTAGTGTCCAATATTAATGAGAGCCTCTGGAATTTTGATAAATATTGATCTATAATGGTTATTTTTTTTGAATTTTTCTAAATTTTATATCGGAGACATTATTTTTGGATTTCACATTCAATTAATGAAATGATTTTTTAGTAAAATTGATTAGTTTAAGAGTTTTGTATAAATACAGAGTTTATTGATCATTATTGTTAGTGATTTTATGGAATATTATATTACATGGGGAATTAGTGGTGATATCTCATTATTATGAGTGGATAAATCTTTATTTCAATGTAGTAGATAATACAAAGTGATGAGAATCTATAGGGTCAAGAGATTAAAATTTCCAACATCCTTAAATGTTTGTTAATTTAGAGAGATTATGATTTTTGAGCTATGTAGAGTGAGTGATTTGTGAATGAATATTAATGCTAAATATTACAGACTTCACATATCCACAAAGGATGTTTTTATCTATACTCATATGTTTTTATTCAATATTATAGAGTTAAGTGTGGGTTGGAGGAGTTGGTCAAAGAACTGGACTATCTTTTTCCTATTATTTCATATACTTCCATAATATGGGGTACTGCATTATAGTTTATAGGTGTATGGGATTAAATAATCATGAAAATGGGAAAATCACTCCATGTCATGATTCACTTCACAATTACCAGAATAATTATATTAATTAAGATAGAACTTATACAAATCATCCAATATCTAAGGGACTACGCCATAACATGTTATTGAAAGGGAGGTTTTCTGATACACCCATGGGGGTTTCACCCCAGATTATATTTATAGGGAGAAAAATGACTCTCACATTAGGAGAATTATAATAATTGGTACCCAATCACATTAAACAAAATTTATATGGATTCTATGTTTTCCCCCAATGAATAGTGTTTCACTATGATCCTTTTTAAAAGACCATAATGTTTCCCCAACATTGGTGATTTTTTAAGATCCCATTCATGATTCAATAATTCCAACACAATAGTTTTTAAAATATTTTTTTATTGTGTACATAAAAAATTAGGGCCGAACGACCCTCTCCATCACATTTCCACCCCATCATCATTTATAAGGCTAATAGATCACTATGTATCAACTGATCAACAATTAGTATGAAGTTATAATATACTCACATTACTATTAATGCATTCCAAAGGTTTAATATTTTCGTTATTTTATTTTAATTATATTATGGTGTGACCCACGTTCTGGTGATATATATTAATATTTTAAAATTTGAGGCTTCCAAGGATGATAAATAATGTGATATAGAACAAGTAAACTCATATAAACATGTGTTATATGGGATCTTTTATATTTAACCACTTTCCCTATGGTTTTTTATGATGTAAATGTTCCTTATTAGAGAACCATGTTTATAAACTATAGTAATGGAATTTGTGAGTGCTGATGTGGTGGTATGTCTAGGGTAAATACCTCTTGTAATGTATGTAGGGCTATCTACAAGGTTGAGTTGTTTTTTTGGGCTAGTTTTTCACTATTCCATAAAGAGGATTTATTTATTGATCTCTATCATGGAAGCAATAGTTTCATTGAGTTTATTCATTAGTGATTTTAGTCCAATGTTGATGTAGAGAGTGAGAGGGAGGGAATTATATCTATATCTTGAGTGGAGGGGAATTTCAGATTCATTTTTGAAAATGATTTTTCTTATGTATCAAATAGGATGTTGATCAAGTGTGACTTAGAGTGTTGTTTTTTAATTGGATTCAAATATATCTTCCAGGTGGAGTTTTTGTGGGTAAAGGATTTTATTTTATAAGTGGTAGTATATGAATTGTGTGGTCTATACAACAACGATAGGTTTTGGTTTTGAATAACCATATAAGTGGTTAATTATTAGGATATATCATTAATTTTTCATGTTACAGGAAGGGTGGGTTCTTATGTTGATTAATAATGATTTTTGATAGTTAAATCTATATATAGATGCATGGAAAACTCATAGAATAGTAATATTATTAGTTGATGTGATGTGTGTAGTGTGACCGGAGGACCTGAATTTTTTAGGATGGAATTATACAGGATAATAATTTTTTTAATGAGATGGTCAATTCCTAATGTCTTAAAGGAACATGAAATTCCATATTGGGATGCTGTGCATGGTTATTTCTGATAGTGATTAATTATCATCATTATTAATAAATTTTATTAACATATTATCTGGGTAATCATTTGAATTTTTTTAGATATTGGTAGGAATGTGGTGACAGAGAATAGTGAAAAGGGTCATTGACATTGATGATGATATTTTTTTCTTGGTATTATCGTGGGGTATGATTAATATATGGTACTGTATAGTTATGTACTAGTTATTTTGATAGGATGCATTGAATTTTTCAGTGATAGTTTTCATTCACTATGAACCTAAAAATGAAAATGAAATATGGTGTGTGATATAACCATGAGAGATATGGTGGTGGTAGATACATAATGTGTAACATTACCCCTAGTTATAGTGGCGTGGATAAGATATGTTGTTATATAAAATATATAGTTATACTAATATACTCGATATTTGATGTGTGGCCTCACCTTGAGTTATGTAGTGGTGGTTGAGATGTGATGTAGGACATCTCCCTTAGTGATAGGGTGGTAGTAGAGATGAGATATCTAGCAGTATCTTAAGTGATAGTATGGTGATTGGGACATGATTTTTACCACACTATGATTGATATGATGGGGTTTTATATATGTTCTTGGACCACACCATGGGTGTTTTTGTCTTTCATTGTAAATGATATTACATTTGGGAACATTCTAGAGTACTATATTGAGTTAGAGGGTTTATAAAGAGACTCTATTGAATGTACATATCATGAGTAGTGGTACTCGGGGCTAGTATAATTTTTATGTCATTTACTAGTTTTTTTTGGAATGAATTATTTTTCATGGATAAATTTGGTTTATTTTTTATAATAAAACCTATAAATATTAAGGAATGATTTCTTTTTATACACACATTAACTTTATGTTAAGGAATTTCAATGGAACCCCTTATATGGTAATACTCTCAAAACCCAATATCTAGAATTTTGTGTTAATTTCCTCTTCATTATAAGATATATTTTTGATTAATTTAAGTGAATAAATATTATACATACAAAATAGAATCATAAAAAAGAAATAAGGAGTACTTACATTCATAATTTCTTTTTTGGTTTTATTGTTTTAGATGATGAGGAACAACTTTTAATAGAAAAATTCATATGACTATGTTTGAATTGCTATTTTTTATTATATAATGAAATTTATATTTCATATTAAAAAATCAATATCTACTAAAAAATACCTCTATTCAAGTTATACTTATGGATATATTATTCATACTAATTTTTATTTTAATTGTGGAGAAATGGAGATATTTGAAGGGTGAGATCAAGAACTCAATAAGGTTAAAATTAAGAATTAAAATTTTATGACCAAAATGAATAATAATATGATCATTTTGTATGAGAATATAAATTTGGTATAATAAATTAATATAAGTAAATTATAACCACTGAAATATTAACAGTTATCATTTTTCATCGAAATGATTTTTCTCTTGTAAAGTAGTAGCATGATTCAATAATCACGTGGAATGAAAAAAATTCATAGATATAGTTGGAATAATTTACTGAATGATAATTCTATAGAAAAATATCATAATCTAGAATTAATGTAAATTAATAATCATGAGAGATACATGGGAAAAATTAGAACACATGAAAATAATTTTCATTGAAAAATGAATTTTCAAATTTAAAAAATCAATAACATCTCTAATATCATAAAATAAAAATATTTCCAAAAAAACTTCTAGAACCATATAAATAATATGTAGTACTTGTGGGACATTTTACTCATATCACCCTTATATGATCTAGAATAATAAAAATAAAAACATGTAACAGCACACCCCAACTCATTAGCATGTACATGGTAAAAGGTGATACTAAAAATAGATGAGATCCCTGAGGCAGCATGTGCTGAGAATATATTTCATGGTATTAGTAAAATGATGGGGGTTGTTTTTCACTTGAGACCCAATAATAAAGAGAAATTATAGAAAAAACCTTATATATAATTGATAAGTAATACTGATACAACTCAACAAGAAACCAAATAACTAGAAACCACATATGATAAGTTAAAAAGAAATTGAAGACAGTAATATACTACAAAGGGAATACAAATTATTCAAACACCTATATAGAATCACTCAGACAAAAACAAGAGAGAATTATATGATACAATCCCCAAATGTAGAAGAGAGTGTTATGTTGTGACATTAGATGAATATGACACATTTCCCTTACATGTATCTCATTATACAATATAATTATAAAAACGATTGTTCCCTAGAAGCACCTATATATGAAATTACTAGATAATCCCCAAAGACATCATAATTAATACGACATGGAAAATAACATGTTATCACATTTTATATAAAATATAGGATACTAAAATTACTGGTTTATTATAAATACAAAAAAATCCATGTACTAAAATCATTGAACAATGTTTCAAATCCATTTCTTAACAAATGTAATAATCATCCCCTAATCACACACACACACCCATAGGGATATATACCAAGATCTCCAAATGACTGTGAGTGGTGAGTCATCCTATTACCAAGACATAACAAGATGAACCTAATTGTTAGTGGTATATCATGACCATGATCTATCCAAGACTAACGGTGGCACTTTTGGAAAGTGATATTTCTGAAATGAACATAAATACACAAAAGAATGTATTCAATGTTCTCATATCAAGTATTCCAAATAAATATATCTATTTAAAACTATTTTATTTCATGTATTTTATCAATCACCACATCCTAATCAGTATAAAAAAGTTTAGATACTAAAATAATGATTATTTTACAATAACATTATTGTGAAATGAATGTAAACATCATGATTTCATGTTCTAAAATGATTAGAATGAGTGGTAATCCTCCTACCTTTCAACAATTGGTGAAAATAAATATTGACTATATGAATCTTCTAGATGTTATATCACAAAGTTTTTACTTAAATAGAGGTATTAATATATCATCAATATACACATCATGAATCATATATCTATCCAATATGGATTATATATAATTATATAGTTGATAGAAGATGAGAGAATATAAAAGAAAATTGAAATAAACAATGAATTACGATTTATTGTTTGAGATCTATGACACTTATATTCACCAAAACACTATTCCTAATCAAATATAATTTTTAAGGGATCCTTCAAGAAGAAATTTTTTTGAGATCATCGAAGAATATATCAAAAATATGGGGTTTGATGCCTTATTCTGAGTTAATTGTTTATTTTCAGGGCTTTAACTTTTTATTTCACTATGTGGCCATGTGGTTTCTAGTACTATTCAACCACTATGTGCATGTTTCTTGATGTTATAATAGTTACTACAAGTTTTGGAAATCCATGTGGTGCTACTGCCTCAATTCAATCCTGACATAGTTCCCTCACATGGATAGACAAACCATGATCTAACCATTGTTTTACCACTTTCCCAATTTTCATATATTCTCTTAGAATTTAGCTGGTTTGTAAAATCTTACACTAGTAATTCAACATTATATTTAATCGCAACAAAAAATTTTACTATTTCCATGTGATAGTTCATGGTTTCCATTATCTATGATAAAACTGTGAACCTCTAGAATCTCTTAAAAACATTATAAAACAAGCCAAAAACACTATAAACTCAAACCATTCATTATATAATTAAAAATAATAATAAATAACATGGTAATTTAATAGAACACATCGATGTTACATTCTACGCAACATTTTTGAATCTTCATAATGTGGTAGAATGATATAGCTTTGGAATACCTGAAGTTACTATTTCAATATTTCTTTCTCTTACTCCATCATATCTTTTAGAATCCAAGCATGCTATTATATAAACCATGCCAAACTAATGGGATTTACATGATAAATACTCTCGTGTCTATCTAAAACCATTATTAAAACATGAACTGACAATGAACATGGATCAATACTGGCATGATCCCATAAAATAAAAGATTTTGGATCAGGCACACACTTCTTCAATTGAGATACATAAAATGCAATTGACATTAAATTAAATCAATGTAGTAATTATAAAAAATAATATACATCATAAATTTTATGGAGTATCCAAAAATGACTAATTTACTAAAGGGAAAAAATAAAATGATTACAATAATGATGATGTCCTAAACATGGAAAGATTCTAATGAAATAATGATAACCAATTCCATTGAAAATGGATGGTAAAAATGATATTTATATTGTTTATAATGAATCTGAACCATCACTAACCTATTTACAATAATATTAATCTACTTTTTCATATCATACACATGTGTATTACTAATAAATGATATCTAGAATGATTTCACCCATAAAAGTGGAGAATGAAAAAGATGATCATAAAAATCATTGAAATGATCTCTATTTATCATGGAACGATAGATTTCATTTTATAATAAAACTAATAATATATATTACTCTCCCAAAAACCTCTAAAATCCATCACACAATCTGTAAGAATGTGTTTGATTTTTAGATCATCAACATGTTCTAAATATTTCTTTTAGGATGATAAATGGTTCTCACAGTGAAAATGATATGAAGGCATTGTTGTAGGGACTTCCATGACAATATTTAAATAAACAATCCTGATTTTTCATTATTGAAACCTAAATTCCATGTATCTTTACAACCTCTTGAATATAGATTTTTGACATGTATTCCATTGTACTAGATTCATGAATAGGGATTATGTGACCAAAATTCATTAGATGATCCCAAATTAACAAATAAAATAGTTTTTCTGAACATATATCAGCATACCTACGACAAAATTCATATAAATCAGCCCTAATTATCACTCAAGAATATGTAATGAGTTTGGAAAACGAGATGGTAATTGGTTCTCGTCCTTAAACCACTGATAATTTATTTATCATTATACACAATCTTCCACTTTCGTCGTCATTCAACCTCAAAAAAACTATTATATTATCATCTAATACATATTTTGAATTCTTGGATGATCTATGAATGTTTATAAGAGGTATGAAAAGAGAATAAATTATAGATTAGTCAGTGGAACCGAAATCTGATATCTGAAGCATAAAAATTTTCTCCCATTATGCAATCATCCCTAAATGGTCTCCACAATAGTGGGTTTTTTAAAACAAGATATATAACAAGGATAAAATTTATGAGAATTTTTAAACTGAAAAATACAAATTTGAATAGTAGAAACTGGATAAAATACTGCAACATTACCTTATTTTTCATAATCCATGTTTATATCGGCAATGAGTAACATGAGCTATCAATGATTTGATTCTCCTTTAAGGAACTGGCTATATGACTTCCTACTCAATTAGGAAACTAAAAAATTTCTTATACCAAGTGAATACATATACTAAATGTAAAAAATCTTAATATTCAATCAACCTTTATTTCATTAGACTTAAATTTATTTTTTGTGAATATGTGGTTTATGATATTTTTTTCTGTGAACTCTATTGAAATATCTAAAAAATTAGGATGTGTTGTTTTATATGAATGGACTATATCATCTAATTGGAAATAATTATTTGTGAAATTTATGTCACACACCCATGAAAATCATGTTCCATAAGCTACAACATGGTCACCATGCATGAGAATAGAAACATCTCACCTCTACTCATTGGATTAAAAATGAGGATGAACATTACTTGGCCATAAATGACATCCCCAAGGTTACAATGGTAGGAAATCAATTCCAATAGATTAATTCACTGAAATATTATGATTTTACCATTGAAAATATGAAAACCCAGACACTCAAAAGGTAAAAAAATACCTCTACATGATGTATGATAACAATGTGAAAATACCCAATGTAATACCATTAATATCATAAATCAAACTATAATAATGTTCCAAAATATGGGAAAACTAATATAAAAGTACATAGTGGAAGAAAAACCATCCAAAAATAACAAAAAACCTCAAAACTACCAAGATAATTCTTACTTCATGCTCTAACTCAAAAAAATATCCCATGAATAACTATTCACCACAAGGGATGTGTGATACAATAACTTTTCTCAATCATGATAAACAATTTCTACAAAATCACAAAGGTGCTCAAGCTGGGCTATGTTTTGAAACATAGAAGGTATCCCCCAAACGAGTTACCTACACATGTCACTACGATATATCATCTTAGAGCATTTTTATAAAATGAATAAATTAAAATGATTGAAAAAACTGTATATCAAAGACAACAACATTATTACCAAATCCATTTTCCATACCCAAATAGTTTTGAATCAAATGAATCCAACCAAAACATTCAAACTGTTTCACATTCCTCTTTGGAATACTCAATACATGGTTAATGAAACAAATACACAAATTTGTGTTTCTCTAATAGTTCCATAATAATTAGTGGTTTCTCATCCATCTACTAAGGCTTCATAATGCGTAAAATCCCCCTATTCCCCAATGTCACACTCACCGTATCTAGGAACATCTAACATTTTTACCCCAATTTTATACACCCCCTATATAGAGAAATATCTAATTCTTAAAGACATACGCCCCATGTTTTCAAAAAAAAAATCAATACAACCTATAGAAACCATTTCAATAAAGTAATTATTTTATTCATTTTTTAAATAGGGCATATATATACATTTCAATAAATCCTTCTATTTATTGAAAACATATAAATTAAAACACATAAAAAATCCAGATGATGAATTTTTTAAAATCAGCATTTTAAAATCAAGAAAACAAATCAGATTTCACCATCACATCACACAATTCAATAATTTATAAACAAATAAACAAACAACTCAAATCATCAATAAAGAAGGGTTTTACCAAGGTTTTCACACAAATTTCATAATAAATGTAATAAAATTTACAAATTAGAAACCCATAATTCATGTTCTATGTATGGGAGTTAAGAGTGACGCCACCTACATCATGAATTTTTGTGAAAACATAAAATAGCTGAAAACTCCCACAAATACTTGTTATGTTTCCAAAAACCTGCCTCAAATAATTTCCCCTATCATAATTAAAAATATTACCATGATTTGAATAAATAAACATATATCATATCTAGATAGGGATAGATCTAAGAAATTGAGTGTGGGAGGAAATTAAAGATATTAAAAACCATAAAAACTACTATAAATGATGATTTACAATGGGAAACTCAATTAAAAAAATCCATAAAACGCCTCCAAATTACAACTAATTCATTGTTGATAGGTTATAAGGCCAATGGGAGGGAGAATTATACAGTTTGGGTCAATTTGGAGAATAAAATGGGGGGTTATAACTTAATACCAACATATATCCACTTATTTAGGATATTATTTTCAAACATTCCATAATTAGTCACTTGGTTAGGAAAAACTGTATGGTAATGATTCAAAAGCCAATGCCTCAAGGAGGACCTCAAACAATTGGTTTTAACGGTTACATAAACCATGTGCCATCCCTAAAAAATCCCATTGTACCAATTTTAATAGTTTCTCTTAGGCGGTCACATGGTTTGGGAAAATCGTGCACATGCCCATGTATCTTACCCTAAGAACATATCTCACTATGTGAGGTTTCTTATAGGTGTTACATGACTTTCACAAACCATGTTCAATCTATGATTAAATATAAAAGACTCAAAAACATTCAACTAGGATAGAAAATACTTTCAGTCAATACCCAAATGATATATACAGTTAAAATACAAAAATAAAGGGTTATATAATTGAATCATGAGGTGATAAATTCTCCAAACCATTGGATTTTCCATCCCCAAAAGGTAAAAAACACTACATACCCTATAGATTTCGGGCCATTGATCGATAATTTCCTTCTCTCATTCACATATCACTTCATAAATATTCCCATGTTTCTAAAAATCTCGCACTAGACTAATTCTTGTCACACAAAATACATTCTCTTGCCTATAAATTATCTAGAATGTAATGTGGACCAGTGAAGCATCCAACTCTACATGAATGTCTTCCCATCAAATTACATGGTGATGATAAAAATGATACTTTTTCAACAGAGATAAATAAATTTCATTTTTAATATCACTAAGGCATGGTGGAAATGTCAACTGATATGCCAACTCACCAACCTGTTCATGTATCTCAAAAGGGAATACATATCTAGGATTTCACATTCCCATACTTAAAAATGATGATTTTCAAGACTTGGAGATATTCTCAAAAACACATGGTCACTCACCTATAATAACTATGATTATAAAAGATTATCTGCAAATGTTTTATGATGACTATGAGCGTTCTCCTTATATTTTCTGATCAACATAATATTCTTTATTGTTAGATAGACAAGGCTTGACCCAACTAGATAAGTCTCACATTATTCCACCCATAAAATTGGTAAAATACAAGGACACACATAAAATTCTTTGATATGAGCCACATGTATCAAGGCTTGGTAGCTTTTGTTATATGAGAATTCTAGTAATTATTTTTGATATTCCCATGATCCACCAAACTTCATTATAAAATGCTTGAAAAACTTTTTTAAACATTTTTATCATCCTATTTGATTTCACATATATCTGATAATGATACACTGTACTCAAATTCAATGGAGTTCTAAGGGTTTTCTCTAAGGATTCCCAAATATGAGAATTATCCTTGTATCTCTCTCATACACTATCCAATCTAATATTCCATGACAATTTTCCGCATCCCAAATATTTTTTTTTTTGACATTTCATATACCATATGAGATTCATGAAAAGGGATAAAATATTAATTTTTTTTGTGTTGATGCACAACAAAAAATATTGAAGTGTGTTTACAAAATATTCTTTGGAGTCATATTAAAAAATACATTTATATATTCTCCCATTTCTAACGAGTAAGTGGTAATGATTTCATCATAACTAATGGTCAGTAATGTTCTACTTTAACATACATCCAAGTTTAACATATCAAATCAATGAAATTGGCATTCCATTTCATACCGACCCAAAAAAACTATGCTTTCAAACCCTTATACATATTTTGTATCCCAAGATAAGGAATCCATTTTTAAAGGGCATAATTGTTAAGAATTTTTCCTAGAAATCCACAGGCATGATATCCAGATTTTGAAACAACAACACTGAGCACTCGTCCTGTATCCATCCCTCAATGGTCACCACAACATAGAGTTTTTTAGTCATATAATCACATTCATAGTGAAATTAATGTTCCAATTTAACTATCTTTACACAATCATAATTAACCAAAAATAGAATGAAAACCACAACATCACCTCGGTCTTCACAGTCCATGTGCATGTTCTCTATGAATGATATCAACTACCACTGATTTGAATAATCATTTTTAAAAATAGAATATGATATTCTGTATAATTCATTTTCCACCATATTTACTCTAACCTGTGTATACATTAAGTCAATGTTAAACATTTGGATATAATCTATCCATCTTCTTTGTCTCATATTCAAATCCTTTTGTAAGAAAATATGTTTCATGATATTATGATTCGTAAACACTATAAATTTCTCACAAAATTGGTAATGATTCCATGTATTCAATGCAATGACTATAGATAATAACTAAAAAACATGTGTTTAGTATTTATTATCAGAAAACAATAACTATATTAATCCCTCATAAATAAAATGATCACCCATCAAGAGAACACATCCCATCCCTGATCTTGAAGCATGATTACACACAACATACCCTTTTCTATATTCTATTAAAATCAAGATTAATGATATTTTAAGTCAAATATTATGCTCATTAAAATACCTCTTATATTAAACATTGAATTGGGATTGATCATTTTTCCTAGTCAAATTAATCATTGGGGAAGCTATTCATGATAAATAATCAAAAATACATCGGTAATAACTATATAGACAAATGAATCTATGAATCCCAAAGACATTATATGGTGGTTTCTATGAGATAAAAACCCCTATATCATCTAGATCCATAGAAACATATTTTTAGAGATTAAATTTCCATTTAAACATAATAATTTTATCCAAAAACCAAACATAAATAATTTACAATAAAAATTAGGATCTCCCAAGATTCTCAACACTATCTCCAAGTGTTTGTCATGATCAAACATTGTACATTAATATACCAATATGTTATCCACACTAACCACCAAAAAAGAATCCCAATATCGATAAAATAAATGGTTCCAAAATTCCATAAACACTGTATCTGAATTCATGGAACCAAAATGAATTACAATATATTTATAATTTCCATATATACTTCTAAATGTGTTCATTGTATTCTCTTACTTTTGAACACATAATTGGTGATTTCTAGATCATACGTCAATCATAGAGAACCATTGGGCACCCATCAATTGATTGGAAATAACATCAATTCATGGAAGTGGATATTGATTTTTATCATATATTTGTTTAGATTAAAATAATCCACAACCATATTAAGAGTTCCATATTCGTTTTTTGACAATTAAGATTGGTTCTTCCCACATATATGTGATACGATGAATGAACCCTTTTCCTTATATCTCTTCCAACAGCACATTCAATTTGTTTAATTCTATTTGTTCCACTGAAAAATAGGGATGGGAAATAGGAATTATCCCAAGAATGGGATCAATCACACAATCCCCTTCTCCAATTGTGGTAACCCTAAGAATTTAGTAGAAAGAACCTCATGAAATTGATTGAAAATTACTAAAACTATTATCCTCAATATAATACATCATTTCCGAACTCAATGCTTCCAGTTTTTTATGAGATAAATAAAATTTCGAGTGCTATGAAGCCCATTGCACCTCTCCTGGCCTCTATGTCTCTTTAAAAGATATACTTGATTCCATTATTAGTCATTAAAATGACCTTTCAGTTATAATAGTCGATGTGAGATTTAAATGTTGTCGACTAATCCATACCATGGATTATTTAATAGACATTAATTTCTATCACAAAAAAATCCCATATCATCTCACCTCTAGTAATAGTTATAGAACATTGTCTGCATATAAATGCATGACATTCAATTTTACTAAGTGTTTCTTAATGTTTCTAGACTGAAGGAATCTTTTAAAAATTTAAATTCATAAAATCAACAACTAGAAATTAAAGAATGTGATCCACCTGTATTAGACAATTTTTTCAAAAGAGTATAATTAAAATGAATTATAGCTCTCACCATTGATGGTCCATATTGATAATCCACAACAACATTCTCTAATTCATATAATATTAATCTTGTGGATCTTTGTTCTTTCTTTACATGTTGATATTTTCCATTTTCAGGAGTCATGGAATTACTATAATTACCATGGATATCACTTTTTTGATGATGAGTATTGTTTTTTTACCATCACACCTTTAATGCATATGACCCGTGCAACACATAAAAGGTTTTCTGAACACCCAACCTCGATTTAATGAGATAATAGTGCTAAAATACCCCATTTTGTAGTAATTATGGAATACAATAAGTGGGGTTGTACACTATATCTTCATGTGGTCAAGAGAATCACATTGGAAACATCAATCTTTTGATGATGGTATTAGAGGAAGGTTCATCAGTCTCACCCTCTTATTCCGAGTCAATCCCATACCTTGGAAATAAGTGTGCATCTTCCCCCTTCTCATAGAATTATAGATCACACCATTTCACAGAGGTATAAACATGAATCTTTTAGCCATATCTATTTATATTTCCATTTCATCCAATATTTATCAATTGGCCCTCTACGTATAATCCTTAATATAGAGTACAATAATATTTGGGAGAATATCATACCTCAACTAAATTCAATGATTTGTTCCTACAAGGACATTCTATTAGTAAGCTTAGGTGAAATGTAGACTAAATTCATGAATTTATCATCATAATATATCATTGTAAGGGTATTATACATCAGGATGATTAATTATATCAATCTTGCAATCTTGGACGTATGAGGATATAATTTCTTGATGAACATTTATTAAAATTCATTCCACGCAAGGCCTTGTTGTAATTTACTCTCAATATTTAATCCCACCATTGGAATGAAAGATAACTGATTATATATGTCACCAGAATTACTTTTATATTTTCTAGTGTTCTAATGAAATTAAAGATTCCAGTCATCAAGGTCAACCACGCTCCACCATATCTGGTTTCAAATCACACTGAAAGATGGGTGGATTATTCTTCTCAAACTAGAGAAAGTATTCAAATTTCCGTTGTTCATTCAATTAGTTAACATTATCAAAAACCAGAAAATAATGGACAATAATCTCAACTAGATGTTGGTTAACCAGTTACTCTGGTCCATTCATGTTCTTAGAAACATCCTCTTATTGGTTTTTGTGATGCCTATTGGGTTCCATTTTTTATAAAAACAACAAACTCCATGAGTATCAGACACTAAAAGATGAAGGATGAAAATTTAATATTATATCACATCAAAAATATCACAAAGTTTATTTTGAACATTTTACAATTTTTTAATATGTCACCAAGGATTTTTATATCATAACAATTTCCAAATATCCATTCTATTCCATTTCAAAATATCACATTTAAAATAAAAATTATCAATTTTCGAAAATAATTAATTTTCCACCAAATTATTAATTATTAATAAAATGTAATAGGAACACCTAGTGGGTGGTCATTTATAAAATTCATGATATTATCGTCTCATTGGATAAACCCATAACAATTAGATAACAATTCTATAAGTGTCTCTAAATCATATATTTAACCTACTCCATGGTAACATGATGTTTCACCTAAAAGGTTCATTACCCCTTTTTATTCTATACATTTCAATTAGCAATAACCCTACTCATTTTTACCGTACCAACTCAAGGAATAAACAAGAATGAATTTCAACTCCATGATAGATAGAACTGATAACCATTTATTAGTCAAGGATCAAATAAGCTGAAACAACTAGAAACATCTTGTCCCACCTCATTTTCTTGAGATAGATGATATTCAATACTTGTCCTTATCGCCACGGTTTCAAAGGCTTGAAATAAATCCCATGGGATTTATTAACCGATTAGAGGGGATTTACTTGTGGAAAAAAACAACTTAACTAAAAATACCATAACAAAAGGCTACTTCATTATGCATGATAACAATAAATAAAATATAAAATTGATCATTTTAATATCAAAACCAATGTTAAATAATGTACCACTAAAGAGAAAAATATAATATAAGAACTCAACATAATAAACAACTAAAAGAACTCAATGACAACCCACATAACTTCTAATCTCCCACGTGATCTACAATACAACTCAGAAAAACAACCCATCTATAACTATGAACCCCTGTACTAGTGTGATACTATACCTTTTCTCAAAACCTGATAATGATATTTTCAAAATTAACATGATTCGAATGAAGGGGTGAGTAATAAAACTCTTTATGCTTTCCCCAAATGACTTCCCTACACATGCCTCTATGATAGAACATGTGTTCACATTTATATTAAACATATTATATAAAATAATTGAAAACAACTTCTATCAATGTCAATAAGTTTAATACCAAAATATTTTTCGATAAAAAAATAGTTTCCAAGTAAAATAAACTTAACAATAAATTAAAATCATTTCAAATTAAATTTTGGCATACTAATTAGATGATTCACCACAAACACACACATGTAATCTTCTCTGATAGTTCTATACTCATGAGCATTTCATCGTCCATCCACTATGTTGTAAAAAAGTGACCAATCTCTTTATTCCCCAATGACAGCCTTCCATTATCGATGTTCACATTACTTTTTTACCCTAATGGTAAACACCCCTAATTTAGGGCCACATATAATGCATGAAATCACACAACCCATGTATGTCAAATCATTTCAAACAAACTGATTCAAACCCCTTCAATAAAACCATTATTTTATTAAAAACCTTTCAAATAAACCATTTGTATACATTTTAATAAATCCATTATTTTATTTAAAACATATTAACTGAACCATTTACCAAAAAATTGAGGAAGTACATTTTTTAAATTCAATATTTCAAAATACAATAAACATAGATCATTTCAAAACTACTTTCCACAATTCCACAATTTCACAAAATTTCCAAAAACTACTCCTACCATCACTAAAGATGATTTTTATAATGTTTTGGACACTAATTTTAAAATCATTTTCAACCAATTTACCAAATATGAAACTATGCCTTTTTCCCTAATACAAGAAGTTAATATTGAAGCCACATACAATATGAATTTTTAAAAAATGAATAGTAATTCCTAAACTCACACAAAACCTGGTTAAATCTCAAAAAACAGGCCTTAGATCTCTTCCCCTATCATAAAAAAACAAAATCTTCAAATTTCTAGAATTATCAACTATAGTGCTATTTTTCTCACGATATATCCATAAAAATAAGAGATGAAGGAAATTAGATCAAATAAAATCATTGAAAAACTGAAATAAATGTTTAATTACCACATGTAACAAGATTTAATGAACCAAGAGACACCTTTGGATCAATTTTAATTTAATAGGGAGAGGTTTTAAAACCATTGTGATGTATAAATATCAAGTTAGGGTTGAAATGGATTAAAAAATTATATGTAATGTAATTCCCCAAGCTTCCACGGTACGCTTCTCTTTGAATAATACAATAGCATGGGTTGTACACAACCTCGAGTTCTAACATACCACAACCAATCAAACAAACTGTTATGAATAGTAATACCCATATTTTGAAATTTAATAAATTTTATCATTCAAAATGATCTTCATTTTTGGATTCGTAATATCAGAAATACCTTATGGTGATTTTTTTGTATTTTTCTAAAAACATTCAATTTATGATGAATAGTGAAAACCCTAAGTTATAGTTTAAAACCGAATATTTATTTAAATAATTAATTATTTTATTTAAGTTATTTTAGGTCAGAATAGATACATAATACCTATATATGTTTAATGTAATTCATTGGAGCCAGTTTATAAAAAATTTAGATATAAAAAATTTGTATTAAACTTTTCACCGTCTTTTACCAATCTCTCAGGAGAATTTTCAAATTCACAGAAAACATAATTTTACTAATTATATGAGTGGATTTTAAAAAATCTAAGATAAAAGTTTAATATAATTAATTAATATGTGATTCAATGAAATGGAAATAATTTCTGGTGGATAGTACCTTTTTACTTTTATTTACCACGGTTAAAAGTAAAGAGAGTAATTATTGGTAAAAATGATATTATTATTACCCTAAAACATGTCCTAATTTTATTTGATAAGTATAATTAGACCACAAACAACCTTAGTAATAGAATATTAACCTCTTTGGTTCACATGGATTAGATTAGGGCATTTATTATTATTTAATTCAAAGAAGAGTTAAAAGAGTTAAAATCAATGTTAAATAACAAAAACAATTTTAATATAAGGCTAAGCATAAGATAAATTAGATTATAAATATTAATTAGAAATATTTAATGATTTAGTACATAATTTTATATTATTAATAATGTTTATACATTAAATAATTTAATTTATTTATGACCCAATGGTGATGTAGTAATTACAAAATTAACGAAATATTAAAATAATTGATTTTATAAGTTTCCAAATAAATGTAATTTGAGACTTTTAATGAATTACACTTTTTTATAGGATAATATGAAATATTATCGTTGGTTAAATAAATTGTTTTAGAAGTAAAAGTTCAGTTATGATTTTAGAAAAAACAAAATACCCGATAGTGTCAAAATTGACATAAAAGAATTTCGAAAACAAATATTATATTATTAATTGATATTCTATTCTTAAAAATATAAGGTTCATCCAAAGGAATTATATAATGATATTTGTATCATTAATGAACCACTTTGTGTTCTCTTGGAAGTATATTGTATTTTTATTAACCATATAATATAAGAATAAAAAGAGACATGGTAAATGTCAAACTATTTAACTAAGAGTTAAATCTAAAAGATAAGGGTAATATAGTGACCCAAACATGTCTAAACCTTATTGGGTGAGGGGTTTCTGACCCAAAATCACATTAGACTTTAAATAATATAATTTTGATCCATTTTAAACGTAAAATTATGTTATTATAAAATAATATTTCTAGCTTTTCCTATGGTGCCCCTCACCCATCTTATAAAGGGGAACTCACCCGTCTTTCTAATTAACACCTTCAATGGCTTTTGGATCGGCCAAACCCTACCCCAATATACTCTAAAATTCCATAAATTCGTCCTAGAAGAATTCTTTTATTCATAAAGCCATCTTAAGGAACCCTTTTTATCAAATCAAAAGTAAGATCCCGAAGAAAATCTAAATATTTCCTCACCTCTTTCTAGTTATTTTCTTATGCACTTATTCTTTATTTGTTATTACCATTATAAAATAAAAAATCATGTAACTTATATATACTGTGATGTTATTATCAATATGGTACAACCATATTAATTATTTTATCCATCCTTTGAATTACATGTCACCATACAAGCGTACGTACAGATTACCGTCTTCAGGTCATGGTGTAATTGTTATTCAATACATTATTATTTTGATGGGTATAATAATGATGTTTAATTGTTTTAAATAATAAATATATCATGATAATGATTATGTATATATGATATACCATCCAATTATATAATATTTTCATATCAAAAAAATGATATTGTTGCTCGTGCGTACGTACGGATTTCCGTCTCCACGAACGCGATGAGATTCAATCCCCATCATATCCATTCAAGACTAATATTCATTTGATGATTAAAAATAATGTTTATGGATTTGATATAATTCTAGATATAAATAATATAAATTCTATCAATAACAAACATGTCTTATGTAACAAAACATATAAAATAAAATGAGTAAGTGAACATCTGAAACGATGATAATACTAAGATATTATTAACAAAGCAATGTTAAAAGATCATATATGATATCATATTAATATATATGATTACATTATAATTTAATAACAATTAGTTCACTATTATAAAGAAGTTTAACCTACCCTCGACCAATGAAAATTACATGGTAAGGGTTAATTTCGCAATCTCTTCATTATCCGAGGTTGTTTATACGAAATTATCTACTGGGACCTCATTATCATCCACATCCATGTTTCATAAAAATGTATTTAAGAATTTTTTTACTATTTACTAGATAATGGTTTAAGGTCAATTATACCCTTATGTGTTTTGAAAGGATTATTTCTATCATTTTCCTAACAAGGTACTTTTTTACCTTTTCGACAAATTTAATGTAAGAATGTTTTTTTTGTCTTATTCGGAGGGTGTGGATATTTTCCGCTATTATAACATCATCATAGATATCTTTAAAATCTTATGAAAATATTTTCAAAATAATTGTTTTCTTTATAATAATTTGACTCTAAAATTATTTCAATTTAGAATGATATATTTCTCTAAAAAAATGTTTTGATTTCATATATGTCGTCATCATTTGATGGATTTTAAGTTTATTTGAATTTGATTTATTATGATGAAAAACATACATATTTTATTGATTGTTTTGTGATGTTTTTTATTGTGTATGTGCTATTTTTATACCATTCATGGTTTATGGTTAATGTATTTACATTTCGTATGCTGGTTTTATATGTATGTTTATTATATTTTTAAACTTTCTATATGAGGAATGTATTGGGATTAGTAAGTGAAGGGTGGAGCCAGCTATAGCTCCTTGATGCATCAGTAGGTCCCATGAGATGACTAGACATGAAATTGGCTGAGGCAGTTTCCCAATTTGATATATGGTTTGGGATGAGGCCTTAATCATTTTAAGACATCTTGGCTGAGGCCTTGAAAAAATGTTTTAGAATATCCAACATTATATATTCCCTCATTATAGAAATAATATTGATGGTTCATGTGGTCATTCAACTATTAGAATACCCATGATTATGTTTTATTATGGCATTATTTACTCATATCATATTATTGTTATAAAATTATTCATGTTTATTATTGGTAAAGGAATGAGGATTCAATTATTCATCATGATTAATATTTATGTTATCTTCCAATATATTTATTACCCTTTGTGAGCGTTTGAGATCACCCCTTTCAATTGTTTCATTTTTCCATGATATGAAGAAGTTAGTTATGAGTGATTTTCATGCATTATTTAGGAGGATTGAATTTTCCAATGTAATATATTCATGTTGTATTTATATTCAAGTTGTAAAGTTGAACTTATGTATGAATTTTTTTCCAATAATACTATACTGATCGGTCATTCGAGACATGATTTCCTTATGGTCCTGAAAATGTTATGTAATAATGCACTGACTCTAGGTAAACAGGTTCGGGGGTTTATAGTTGGTATCAGAGAAGTGTAGAACAAATATTGGAAGCTAGATTTAGATAAACTCATATTAGAGCACTTAGCCCAAAGATAGAGTTTTACGATTAGTATAGAATAACTTCGTAGAATTTTGGTATTATAGAGATTTTGTGAGTTTTCCAAGAAATATATCCCTTTCTAGATACGAGAAGGTAGAAGAGGATCTTTCATAGATATACCTAGGGGTAAAACCAAAAAACATCGCTATGAGCTAGACTCAAACGGGAACTGGTGCCTTACAATGGGCCTTACTGGTCTCTAGGATCTGAAACTCCTAGGGGATATGCATAAGATAATTATAATTTTCATTAAAACCCATTATAAAGAGTTTATGAGTATATACATCCTCAATGAAATTATTTTTATGATTATGGATTAAATCTATAATGTTTTCGATTTATGTTATGTTTTTTACACATTTGGAATTTTTTCTTGGTAGTTTATCACCTCACGGGAGATGCTGATAAATAATGGTCATTTATTCAAAACATAAAGAATGATGAAAAAGTATCAAGTATTGAATGGAGGGTGTATAAAAATTTTTCAGATAAAAATACTTTCCTCATGACCATTGAGCGGATATGGAAAAACAATTTCTCATTCTGAGGCAAAAAGAGTAAAGTATGTGGCTAACATTACAAGGATAGAAATGCATTCTACAAATTATATATGTAATCCATTAAGTAATATTTATAGTTTCTTTGATGGGTTAAAACCATTTCTCTGTCGAGATTTAGTATTGTAATCCTTCCCTTCATACGAAGATAGTTTATGTTGTCCTATCAAGATAGAAAAGGAATTATCTATGTCTTACGAGTTTAAAGAAAATCATGAGAAGAATAGATCTGTTGAACACTCTGGGAATGGAAATAAGGAAATAGGAAAAAATGGAAGATTATAATTTCCACCATGTGCTAAATGTGGAAGGAAGCACCTTGGTGCCTATCAAGAAGGAAAAGAAGTATGCTACAAATGTGGATAGAAATTCCATCATACTGGTGATTGTAAGGGAAATAAATACACTACCAATGTTCAATGAATCAGTTGAATGGAGATGGGATGTTATGAAAATTAATGTCTTAAGAGTCATGGAAACATACCTCATAAATGTCCAAGGGATCAAGGCAATGCTTATGCGATCACTACTGTTGTGGTTAATGCTTTAAAAGATGTGGTGGAAGGTAATTTAATGGTTTCCTCAAGTTTATCCAATGATTTATATGATTCTGGATGATCACATTGTTTAATATCTTCCTAGTTATCCATGAAAATTAGATATTTCCAATTTGATTTAACTTGGGAGTTGTTAGTCGGAACTCTTAAGAGAAGTATCATTACTACAATGTTCTATGAATTAGTTCCCATTAGGGAATATAAATATTCTTTATCTACTGATCTCATCATCATACCTATTAATGAATTTTATATAATCCTCTGTATGAATTGGATTTCAGACCATTATGTAAAAATTATTTGTAAGAAGAAGGAGGTTACTATTTTTGATGACAATGATAAGGAACACATTATCTTTAGAGCCGAATCATCACCACCTAATTCTTACGTAGATCCACACCCAGTAGCTCTGCTAAATTCAATTATTGGGGAGGAAGATAATGATATAATTGTTGCTATGGAAAGGAATGTTCAAATAGAGGATGCACCTATTGTGAAAGAATATGTTGATGTGTTTCTTGAAGATTTACCTGGACTGTAGGATCGAAATAATGATGTATATTCTCAATATACAAGAGGGGGGGTGAATTGTACACTTTAATAATTCATTTGGAACCATTAAGGTTTGTTAGAGATAACTATGTTTTCCTTAGACAAGGAATGATCTAAGTTTAACAATGTTAAACTAAGTAGATTCAAAACACCTCTAACACAAATTGTAGGATTGGAACTAAGGTTTACAATATGTGATTCTAACTTAAAGTGTATAGAATCTAAACTTATCAGAGTAAAAGTGTAAGGAAATAGAAAAAGGTACTTTCCTTACAATACAATATGCAATGGAAAAATAAGTAGTAAAACTACAAGTAAAAAGATACAAGTCTTTTAACCCAAAGAGAAGGGTATCCAACAACCTTGGATAAAGGTCTCCTGATTTATACTTTCAAGAAAGTCTATCTTACCCACACCAAGGTAAGCCCTTGATACGAAGATCAGAATCTCTGTCTTGCTATCCCCTCAAACCCTCAACTTCAACGTAGTTAGAACCTCTATCTTTCTTAGCATGGAAGCCCTCGAACTTCAAGATAGTCGGCACCTCTGTCTTCCTATCCCTAGAAGTCCTCGAATGTAATCACCAACATTTGGAGTCGCACGATGAAATCTGAACGAGCGGTTCAGTACGCACAAGGCATGAAAAGATTCTCTCTCTAGAAATCACCTTAACAGTGTGTGGTCTCTAGATCGATTAACCTCCTTCATCTCTTGAGCTCATTTCAAATGAGATCCTATTTATAGTCAAATTTCCAATGGTCGGCTCCCTCCTCCAACGATCATAATTTCCATGAAATTCGGAGGGACATGTACATGTGTTACTCAACCAACAGTTAGTTTGAAACAGAATAGACGACATCGTTTAATAACAAAACAGGTGTAACTGAAAGTACGACATCGTTTTAAGATTATCCAAAAGGTTTAGAGTGAAGGTTCTAAGTGTATGAAAAATATCAAAGAATATACAAATTATAAAAGGTTAAGAAAATTAATGTTCGGAGTGAAACTAAAAATAATTTTCAGAGTCTAAATAAATCTGAAGTGTATAAAGAAAAGATAATTTGATTCTGTTTAATGGGAGAATTCGGAATGATTATTCGTAATCAGAATCTGATTAGAATTCCGTGTCGAAATTCATGAGGGTTTGTATCCATAATTCTGAGTGGAACATCATTACAATTCTCATCCATAATTCATAGCCTAAAATAGAATGCTTCATATCAATGTTTTAAACGATTTAGAGAATATAGAAATGAATCCAATTCTTAAACTTAAGAAAAATATGAATATTAATAATGAACATATGATAAGGATAATTTTCCTTAGAAAATATAATTTTCATTATAAAACAAATTTTCCTTATAAAATCAATTTTCCTTATAAAATCAATTTATTAAAAAAAACAATTTTCCTTAAAGATAAGGTGTTTGTGATTTTCAAAAAGAAGAAGGAATGGAAAAGTCATAAGGAAAACCATATTGACTTAACATGGACATCCTCCAGAATAAGAAATTGAGTTTTCCATTGATTTAATTCCTGAATCAATGCCCATATCGAAGACCCCTTATAGAATGGACAATGTGGAATTAGTGGAACTAATGAAACTACTAGAGGAATTGAGTAACAAGGGATTCATTTTCCCTTTTTTTCTCTATGGGGAGCCCATGTCCTTTTTTAATAAGAAATATGGATATATGAGGATCTGCATTGAATATAGGGAGATAAATGCTATAAAAATAGAGAACAAGTATCCCCTACCTCCCATTGATGATTTATTCGACCAACTTCATGGTGATAAATACTTTTCAATGATTGAAATTCAATATGGATTTCATCAGTTTGGGGTGAAGAAGGAAGATATTTCGAAAAAAAACATTTTGAAGTAGGTAGAAGCATTATGAGTTTATAGTAATGCTTTTTGGATGACTAATGCACCCCTTATTTTCATGGTTATAATCAACAGAGTTTTCAAGGAGTATCTTGATGACTTTGTAGTGGTATTTATTGATGATATCTCCGTATTATCCAAAAACTATGAAGATCATCAAAATCACTTGCGTATTATTCTAAATACTCTTATAAGACATGAATTATATGGGATGGTTAGAAAGTGTGAATTATGGCATCAATATATTTCATTTTTTGGCCATATTTTCTCTACGGATGGAATCTCTATTGATCCTTCTCAGACAAGTGCAATCCATGAATGGCCAACACCACTTAGTATAACTGAGTTATATATTTTTATTGGTTTAGCAGGTTATTATCGATGTTTCGTCTCGACTTTTTCATGATTGGCTAACCCATTGAAAAATATCACATGAAAAGTGGTTAAATTTATTTCGAAAAAAGAGTGTGAAGAATTTTTTGAAGTAACGAATAGAAGATTATTCAATTCTCTTATATTGACTCTACCATCAGGGAATTATGGGTTTGTTATTTATAGTGATGCATCGAATAAAAGAATTGGTTATGTCCTTATGTAGAATGATAGGGTTATTACCTATGCATCATGCTAGTTGAAAATTCATGAGCAAAGCTATCACACTCATGATCTTGAGTTTGATGCTATAATCTTTGCTTTCAAGATTTAGAGACACTATCTCTATTGTGAAAAATGTGAGATTTATACTAACGAAAAGAGTTTGATGTATATTTTCTCACAAAAATAACTCAACATGATGCAAAAGAGATGTCTTGAATGACTCTAGGATTATGATTGCACTATAAACTACCACTCGGGGATGGATAATAAGGTGGAAGATTCATTGAGTTGAAAGGATCATGGAGTTTTGAACAAGATGATATTTGAAAAGTATCCTATATATATAGATCAAGTAAAGATGTATGTAGAAATCACCATGGAAGGTGAAACATCAATACTTTTTCAAATGGTTTCCAAAACATATTTACTAGCAAGGATAACGAGTTCTTAGTCTGGTGATGAAGAGTTTCAAAAAAATATTAAAACTGTGAATAATGGTAGATTGAGTGACTTTGTGTATGAAGATGGAATTTTGTAATTTTTTAAGAGACTTTATGTTCCCGATATACATGATTTAAAAAGGGAATTGTTAGATGATTATCATAGTTCCAATTTCTCTATACACCTTTGAAGTACCAAAATGTATAGAGATTTGAAGGAACATTTATGGTGCGACGACATGAAGAGGGAGATTCCTGATTTTGTGTCAAGATTTATGGTTTTTTGACAAGTTAAAGCTGGAAGGCAACAACCTGGAGGAGTCATGAAACATCTTCCAATACCGGATTGGAAATTTGATTATATTACTATGGACTTTGTCGTGGGACTACAAGGACTCCTAGAAGTAACGATGTAATATAGGTCATTGTTGATTGTATCACAAAGTCATCACATTTTTTTACAATAAGAGAAGATTTAACTATTGAAAGTATATCAAGACAATATATTAATGAATATGTAAGACATAATGGAGTACCACTATCAATTGTCTATGATCGTGACCCCCATTTTACATCAAGATTCTGGAAATGTCTTTAGAAGGCCCTTGATACTGAACTTCGTTTGAGCACTGCTTACCACACCCAAATTGATGTATAAAGAGATTAAATTATTCAAACCCTAGAAGAAATGTTGAGATCATGCTCACATGACATTCATGGTATGTGGGAAAAATATTTACCTCTTGTGGAATTTTCCTATAACAATAAATTCCATTAAAATATTTAGATTGGTCCATTTGAAGTGTTATACAGAAAGAGATGTTGCACACCAACTTGTTGGGATGATGTTAATGAAAGAAATCTGTTAGGCCCAAAACTACTGGAGGAAACGATGCAAAATGTGAAGGTAATCCAAAACCATATCAAAGCAGATCAATATAGGCAGAAGAGTTATGCCAATAACTGAATGATTTTGAATTTTAGTTTGGAGATCATGTTTTCTTGAAGGTATCTCCGTGGAAGGGTGTTAAATGTTTTGGTAAGAAGGTTAAATTGAGCCCTAGGTATATCAGACCTTTCCAAATTCTAGAGCGAATTGGGTTTGAAGCTTACAGTTTGGCAATGCCTCCAAATCTCTCCATAGTTCACGATGTGATCCACATATAACTATTCAGAAAATACATTCCTAAACAAACGCATGTACTCACCTATGAGGAATTAGAACTGGAAATCAATCTGTCTTATTGCGAAGAGCCTATCAAGATTCCTGATACCAAAGAACAAGTGTTGGATAACCGGATGACTCATTTGGAAAAGGTTCTATGGAGAAACCATAAGATGGAATATGCAACATGGGAACCCGAGAAAATTACGATGAAGAACCACCAAAGTCTTTTCATGTAGTAAAATTTCTACAAATTTTGAGGGTGAAATTATTTGAAGGAGGGGAGAATGAAATTCCCAAATCATCCACGGTACGCTTCTATTTGGATAATACAGTAGCATGTGTTTTATAGAACATCAAGTTCTAACTCATCACAACCAATCAAACTAGCTGTTATGAATAGTAATACCCACTTTTTAAACTTTTATAAATTTTTTCATTCAAAATGGACTTCATTTTTGGATTCAATATATCGAAATTAGTTTATGGTGAATTTTTGATATTTTTCTGAAAAGTTTCAATTTTTTTGATGAATAGTGAAAAACACTAAGTTATAGTTTTAAACCGAATATTTTTTAAATAATTATTTATATTATTTATATTAATTTTAGGTCAAAATATATACATAATACCTATATATGATCAATGTAATTTAGTGGAATCAGTTTATAAAAATTTTGGAAATATAAAATTTTTATTGAACTTTTCACCGTCTTTTACCAATCTCCTTGGAGAATTTGAAAATTCACAGAAAACATATTTTTACCACATCTGTGAGTGTAATTTCAAAAATCTGAGAGACAAAGTTGATATCTGTAAGTAAAATGTGATTAAATGAGATGAAAATAATTTTTGGTGAATCATAAATTTTTTCTTTTATTTACCATGGTAAAAAGTAAATAGCATAATTAAGAGTCAAAATGATATTATTATTACACTAAAGCATGTTCTAATTATATTGGATAAGTATTATTAGACCAAAAACAACCTCAGTAATAGAATATGAATCAATTTGGTCCACTTGTATTAGATTAGGACATTTATTATTATTTAATTAATAGAAGAGTTAAAAAGAGTTAAAATCATTGTTTAATACCTAAACATTATTAATATAGAATTATACATAAGATAAATTCTCTTATAAATATTCATTATAAATATAAAAATATTTCCTACATAATGATATTTTATATATAATTTTTAGACATTAAATAATTTCTTTTACTTATGACGCAATGGTGATGCAGTAATTACATAATTAATGAAATATTAAGTTAATTAATATTATAAATATCCAAATAAATGTAATTTGAGACTTTTTATGAATTTAAATAATTTTCTAGGTTAATATGACATAGTAGGGCTGGTTATATGGTTTTTTTGATGTAATAATGCAGTTATGAATTTAGAAAAAACTGAATACTAAATATTTTAAAAATTGACATAAATGTGTTTTTAAAAAAATATATTATATTATTAATTGATATTCTATTCCTAAAAATATATGGTTCAGCCAAAGGACATATATAATTATATTTTTATAATTAATGAACCACCTGGGGTTCTCTTGGAAGTATATAGTACGTTTATTAACCATATAATATAAAAATACAAATAGACATGGTAAATGTCAAACTATTTAACTAATAGTAAAATCTAAAAGATAAGAGTAAAATAGTGACCCAACATGTCTAAAACCTATTGTTTTAGTGGAATAGGACCAATACCCAACTTATCCTTTAAATAATATAATTTGGTGCCTTTAAAAATAGAAAATGGTTTTATTAAAAAATAATATTTCTAGCTTTTCCTACAGTACCCCTCACCCCTCTTATAAAAGGGCACTCCCACTTCATTCTAATTCACACCATCAAATCCTTTTGGCTCCTCCAACGCCTGACCAAATATCCTATCAACATACCTCACTATATCCTAGAGTAATTCCATTAGTCAGAATGAAATCTTAAAAATCCCTTTTGATCAAATCAAAAGGAAGAACCCAAAGAAGAGGTAAATATTTCATCACCTCTTTCAAGTTCTTTTCTTCTTCCACTTATCCCTTCTATTTTATTAACATTATAAAATAAAAAACCTATTACCTTATATATACAATTATGTTATTATGATTATGATACAACCATAATAATTATTCTATCCATCCATTGAATGACATGTCACCATACATGCATACCTATGGATTACCGTCTCCACATCGTGGTGTAATTGTTATTCAATACCTTATTATTTGGATGGATATAATAATGATATGTAACTGATGTTAATAATAAATATAACATGATAATGATTCTTTACACATGAATTACCATCCAATTATTTATTTTTTATATCAAAAGAATGATATTGTCGCTCGTGCATACATAAGGATTACTGTCTCTACGAACGTGATGAGATTCAGTCCCCAACATATACATTCAAGACTAATTTTCATTTGATGATTAAAAATAATGTGAACGGACTTGATATCATTCCGTATATGAATAATATACATCCTATCCATACCAAACAAGGGTTATTTAAGAAAACATAAAAAAGAAAACGAGTAAGTGAACACCAGAAATTACGATAATACAACGATATTATTATCAAAGAAATGTTAAAAGATCATATATGATATCAAATTAATATATTTTATTATTTTATAATTTAATAAAAATTATTTAACCATTAAAAAGGATTTTAACCTACCCTCAACCAAGGAAAATTACAAAGTAAGGGTTAATTTCACAATCTCTTCGTTATCCGATGTTGTTTATAAATAATTATATACTGGGACCTATTTATCATCCACATCCTTGTTTCCTAAAAATGTAATTCAAATTTCTTTTACTATAATCTAGAAAATTAGTTAAAGTAATTTATACCCATATGTTTTTTTAAAGGAATCATTCCGTAGTTTTACAAACATGGTACTTTTTGTCCTTTATGACAAATTTCAGGTCAGAATTTTTTTTAACTTATACGGAAGTTGCGGCTATTTTCCGTCGTTATAACATCATTAAAGATTATCATACAAGATTATAAGAATATATTCAATATAAATGTTTTGTTTATAATTATGTGACACTTGAATGATTTCAAAATAGAAAGTGATATTTCTCTAAAAAATTCTTTTTATTTCACTTATGTCATCATCCTTTGATTGATTTTAAATTGATTTGAGGTTGATTTATTATGATACAAAACATCCATATTGTATTGAATGTTTTGTCATGTGTTTGACTGTGGATGTGCTATTTTTATTCCATTCATTGTTTATGGTTAAATTATTGACATTTTTTATACTAGTTTTAATACAAATGTTTAGGATGCGATTAAAAATTTCCATATGAGGAAAGTATTAGACATAGTAAGTGACGGTTGGAGCCCTCAATAGCTCCTTGATGCATCGGTAGGTCTCATGAGACAACTATACATGGAATTGGTCGAGGCCCATTCCAAATTTTGATATATGGTTTTGGCCTAGCCCTTAATCATTTTTAGACTTCTTGGATTAGGCCTTGAAAAAATGTTTCAGAATGTCTAGCATTATATATTCCATCTTTATGGAAATAATATTGATGGTTCATGTGGTCATTCAACTTGTAGAATACCCATGATTATGTTTTATAATTGAATTATTTACTAAGATCATATTCCGGGAATAAAATTACACATGATAATTAATGGTAATGGCATGTGGTTTCAATTATTCATAATTATTAATACATATGTTTTCTTCCACAGTGTTGCTTATCCTTACTGAGCATTTGAGCTCACCCCTTTCAAATGATTCATTTATCTAGGGTATGAAGAAGTGTCTTATTAGTGGCTTGCATACATTATCTAGGAGGCTTGTATGTTTTCAATGGAATAAATTCATGTTGTTTTTATTTTCATGTTGTAATGATGAATTTATGTATGAATCCTGATTCTAATAATACTAAACTGGTCAGTCTTTAGAGAAATGATTTCCATGGGATAATGCCAATGTTAGGTAATAATACACCGACTATTGGTAACTAAGGTCAGGGTGTTACAAGTAATAACTGAATCTCAACCCATATTCACTTTTTATGATATTATATTTAAACTATTCACATTTAGTCACACAATTATCCAAACAATGCACTAAACATGTGCCAGTTGATTCCGCAATGAGGAAATTGCATGGTGCATTCATGGTTAGACAAACCATGATACAACCATAAAAAATCCCACTATCCCACATTACACAATTTCACTTAGGTAATCACATGGTTTGGAAAAACCGTGCATCTTCCCATACACCTTCCCCAGGGGAAATGTATCATTGTGCATAGTTGTTTCCAATAGTTCTATGGTTTTCCAAAAATCTATACTCAAAATGAGAACATATATAAATTCCCTAAAATAATTAAAAAAGGATTTCAAACCCTCCCAAACAACAACCAAAAACATTATGTACATAACAAAATGAAGGGTTAATTAATTGAAACCAAATGGGGCTACAAGAACCCCACAATATCTAGATCTAGATGCTTCTTAATAGGCTAAATATTCTAATTCAAAATATAGAAACATATTGATAATTTATAATGTAATCCTAGTTTGGGAATCATTGTTTTTGTCAATCCTCAATCAATTGGAATGACATTCCCTTTCTCATTAATAATTTCCTTAGATAGGTTGGTTTTGAAAAATCAGGAATAAATAACTACAATATCTCGATATGTTGAGAAAAATATACATCTAAACAATTTTCTTCCATGTTATCCATTATATTAAAAGATTTATCTTTTCATTATCTATGAAAATTAATATTATGAAATGATATTTATGAATATATGTGATTCTTGTATCACATAATAACACTTTTAATGCAATTAAAAAAGGAAATTTTCTCATAAGATACCCAATAATCTAGATATCTGTTTTAAAAGATTAAAAATTATTTCAAAAAACACAAATTTTTCGTTGAAAACCACCACCATAAAAGTTTCATGATACCAATTAATTACCTGAATCATGAAATCCATAATCCCAACTAGTGGATTACTATAACACAAGGTAATAACTACATATTTATGACAACTATAATGAGTCCTAAAATTTTTATTATGATATCCCACTTTTTAACTTGATGTTTGACATATCCTCATCATAAATAAATCAAACAGAAAAACTAGAATTGCATGAAATTTTAATAAATTTTAATAATTCATGTCATAGGTTATTTTTTCTTTTCAATCATTACATTTATTTTATGATAATCCACACAAATTAAAAGGGTTCTATATTCATTCTTCCCATAAATAATTGTGACTAACCATAGTGACTAACTTGGTAAAATTAATTCGATGATTTATGTATCTTCAAACTATAACATGAATTCACTTAATACAATGTGTTATATCCTATAAAAAACAAAAATATATAGTCCCTAATAAAATATCGATCATAATATCAAGTTCACTTTTTGGTGCAAAACTATAGAAAATTTTAAAAATAAATTAAGAAAATGGTGAAAAAAGTTCTTAAAATAGATATGTTTGACTGTATCAATATATTAAAAGTTAAAAGCTATAAATTTTGAAAATAAAATCCCAACCATCAGTACTAAATGTCCTATTATAATTTTATTCACATCCCATTCTCTATTAATGATATAGAAATCTCCATCTGAAGATGTGAAACTGACCATCCGGAAAAATAAATGACATGGGATGTGAATGATATCAAAAAATCCATTCCAGAAATTAGTTCATATATATCCATCATAATAATATATAAATCTCAAAAAATTCACCCTCATTGAGAGTTTTTGAAAGTGTTGCACACTTAATTTCATGACACCTCCATTGGTTGAGAGGTGTTTGGTGTTTGAATTCCAGAGTCATCATTTCAACATATAATCCCAGATAATTGAAAAAATAATAAATATATTAGTGGTATGAAAAAGTACCAAAAAACCCAAAATAAGGTTATAATTCAAGATAATAGTATGTAAAACAGTTAATGGACCTGATTGATCCTCCATTATCATATGATCATCTCCATTAAATTGATTACTCTGAACCCATTGATCCTTACTTCAAAGTAAAAATTGAATTTCAAAATGATTCATGGAATTTATAGATCCACATTGTCCCCCATAGTTTTGAGGATGAAAATTTTTATGGTTTGGTCATAAATTTGATGAATATTATGTATGATGTAGATGATATTTATCTCCAAAAACATACATTAAAGAACAACAAAAAATATCATCCTAGATATCCCATGTGAATGAAGTTACTACATGATCAAGAGATTATCATTTAATTTCATTACAGATGATCGAGTAAAACTCTTTGAAAACATGAGAATCATATTTTGGTATTTCAAGGAATTCATACTGATTTAGTTACCTGATTACAAGGTGCACCAGCACTGTAATTATAGGTGTTCCACATCAAATGTATCCTAGAATAATAGTTTTACTAGTTCCCATGGAGGAAAACATACTATCTTTGATAAGGTTTTCATCCAAACCCCATTACAGCACTATTTCCCCATTAACCATATTCAAATAATGCATAATATAAAATATTACTGTTTTTATAGAAAATATTCACACACAGAACCGATTCAAAGTTGTGTGCATTTAATGAAACACTAGCAGCAACATTTGGAAAAAATAAACAAGTATTAAATACATATTTTTCTACTCTATCACTAATATTTAATATTTTTTCAAGATAAATAAATATAATATTTATTAAATATTTATGGTGCACATATATAATTATATTTTGAACAATTCATTAATGTCCCCCCATATATGACATTTGTAGCCTCTACTGTTGATAACTATGTCACACTATAGGCATGCAAGATTCTTTATCATATATGTTTCATAAATTAATTTTTCTAAACCATTGAACAATGGGATTATGAAACTAAATTGATTATAGTGATTCATACATTTTTCATTTTCATGTTTGGGAACCCTAGGAATGATGGGTGGATTATTTTTCTAAAATTATAAGGAGTGATCTACTTTCCTTGTTTTATCATTTTGACTTAAAATATTAAAATCATGGAATGCTTTCACAATGTTATTTATATGTTATTTGTTAATATGTGGCTCAGTTGTATCAATTTTTTCCATAGGCACTTCTTATTAATTTTTACAATATCAACATGGTGATATATTCTATGAAAAAAAATGAAAAATAACATTAATTAACAATTCTCATTATGCCGATCGATTAAAAAATTCTAAATCTATATAAACAATTTACAAACAACACAACCAAAATATATTGTTTTACCCATTTTAAATATTTTCCAAAAAATCAGAAAACATCGTATGAATAATGATGTCCAAAGGGGATTTCATACTAATAATGGATGGAATTTTATAGTCTTCAGGTAATCCAATGATATATAGATAAAAAACACCTATAAGTTTCATAGAACAATATAGTAGTGATACCACCATTTTAATATTATGTTATTCTCAACATAGGTACGTTATATATTTTTATATTATATATTACAATTTCCAACATTCTAATATCATTGATACCATCCTAAAAGTTATATGTATAGAACATGACTTGTTCCATATGTACCATCCACCCCCAACACATTTACTTCGGCTATATAAATGGTGCTACTTACATTATGTGACCTCCCCCAGTCACCAATGGATGGAAATAAATGAGAAGGGATTATTAATACATTGGATGTGATTTTACTAGAAGAACCATGATAACCATTCAAGATAAAATTAAACAATATATGACAATTATATTATGAATGAGTAATACTATCAGAAATATAATTGAATTAAAATAATTTAAGCATGATGGTACTATTGAAAAAGTAATAAAAGAAAATATAACAAGCCAAAGGACACATAAATTCAATAACACCAATTTGGAATCACAACAACAAAATTAAGATAAAACTATATGCTATGTATAGTAAATTAATGAGAGTGTATCATGATGCACCAATTGAGAAATGAAATACCATTAATTTACCTATATATCTAAATATATTCAATTAACCAATACTAAAAATAAAATATTATTTCAAAATTATAACTTTTTCCCCTAATACAAGCCATGTATTTACGTCAAGACCATTTATATTACAAGATTATAAAATACAAATTTATTTAAAATATCATCAAATCCATTATTTAATCTCCATAGATTCCTCAAAACTCTAATAGTGCCTCTTAATTAATCATAGGATAACATGGGGTAAATAAGTAAGGTAAAGGGGGATCTAGAAATACCTAGAAGGGAATACTAATGAGAAATGATACTAACATTAGAGGCATAAAATTTCTTCAAAAAGAGAATGATAAATATAAATATATCATAAAATAATGAGATGATCACATAAGGTCACATAGAAAACATGATTTTATATTTGAAAAAATTAATCATTAGAATATGAATGCAACATTAAAATAACATAATTAGCTTATTTGAAGGCTCTATGATATGTTCCTAGTTGTTAATGATAAAATCCTACCCCATTAATTAGCTAGGATAACTGGCCACATACAATGATATGACATTATCTGGAAACATTATCCAATACATTAAAGGGATATATAAATTTGAGTTCACGTGAAAAAAACTAAAAATTACACATATCTGTGTCACAAGAGTATAATAAACCACACATAATTCAAATGAATAGTAAAACCCATGAGAAATAAATTGGTTTCAAGAGATTTTCTAAAATAATTCAGGAATAATATAAAATAATAAATCCCAATATAAATTAAAATTACACTAATATATTGAATAAATTATCTCATTTCTCTATATGTGTTTTATATCATAATTTATTTATTCATATATTAAAACATTTCCACTTATGTCAGTTACTCGAGGTGGTTGAGTTTTTTTTATGGGAATCTCTTAGCATATTGACATAGGATAAAATTAATTTTAAAATAGATTCACAATAAATATAATAAAAATAGTTTTTTAAATATCACTTTAAATATTAAATATAAATTTTAAATTCATTCATGATTTGATGTAGTGAAAAAATTTGTGTTTCTATGTGGAGGTGTAATCTTCACGTACACAAATTATATAATTTTACATTCCATAAAAATAGAGGTAGGAAAAATGTAAAAATGATTAATAATATAATAATCATAATTTTAATAATAATAAAATATTTATATGCATAAAATCATTTTTAACCCTCCATGAAAAGTGTGTAAGGAAAATATAAAACATCACACATGGAGTCGTTAGTCCGCACAAACACATGACATCTTTTTTCTTTTTTAAAATTTTTGGGGGGAAGTAATATAGTAATATTACACTAGTATGTTGACATAAAGGTATAATATTAATAATTAGTTCAGAAAACACTTATGAATATAATATATTACTAGTAAAATAAGAAATAAATACTATGAATTAATGGTTACGAAATATGTGATACCATTGTTAGATAATGAATTTCCTCTTGAAAGTTTTGAATGAAAATGGAGGAATTAGGTTGTCTTATGCTAACTAGAGGAATAAAATATTTGAAGGTAAAGCTATAACATGTAATAATGACATATTTTTTACAGTATATTGAATAGGAAGTAATGTATGGAAGGAATCATATTGGAATATTTTTATATGTTTTGAAGAGCAAACATTATATTGAAAATGATGTTATTTAAGGGGTGAGAATGGACAGTCATTATTTTTAGATGAGTTAGCTGTGGATTTATTTTCATAGAAACTATTTTAAAACCATAAAACCTATTGTTTTTAGAAATATTAATTTTCAAGTAATATTTCAAAAAAATTAGAAACATATTTTTAGTCATATAAATATTAATTATCCTTATTTAAATATGAACCATGATGTTTAATTTATTATAAAAAAATTAGGACCTTTTTGAAAATATTTCACTATACTAAATAGAAATTTACCCTCTATTTAATGTATTCATTTCAAATAACATATAATACATAATTTTAAATAAAAATATATAATATATCGAAAACAATTTTTTTTACTATAATAATTGATATTTAAGAATTTAATAATCGGTTTTTGAAAATTTTATACTAAATTTATATTTATAGTTATAGAAAAAAATGGTTTCATAAATAATTATAACATTTTTATTTTACATTAATATCATAATTAGGGAAAAATTATTAAAACATGTAATTTTACTATTCACCAAAAAAATATCTGTATTAGAAAAAACTAAAAATGCATATTAAAATAATTATTTTATTTTGAATTAAGAAATAAATTTTATTTAATCAAAATATATTTTAAAAAATTATATATTTTACTTTAAATGGGCAATAAAAAACATAAAGACAAAGTTATGTTTTTTAAAAACTGTCTTAAACATTATGTGACTCTGTCACTCTAATTTCCCAATATAATGAAATTTAATATTTTATATAACATATTCATAATGTATTATGAAATTATTTTTAGTGTGTGTGATAAAAGACATCATTCATTGTAAAATTCATAGGAAATTGTTTTTACTGGAATCCAAGGTTGTTAGATTCCTCCGCCCCCTCAACAAATTTAATTTCACCCATAAAATTTCATTATATATAAAAATATGATTGTTAATTAGGGTAGTTAATTTTATTGGAATTTTAAGTTTCCCACATTTCGTCTACAAAAAAGGGCATGTCTAATGAACTCCAACAAGTTTAGATATCAATTTGTGCAAAATATTGTCTCAGTTGTTCAAGATATTCATTAAATGCTCATTATATGAGAGTTCATCCTCCAGTTGTACCACATTTTAATTATATATATATGAGGGGCCTAGTATATACTTCCATATGTGGGATATGTTAAAATCATGTATTGTGAATGGTTAATAGGGATTTTTAGAAATTTTACAATATCTATGATTTGATTAAGGATATCATAGTGGCCAACGTATTATATTCTTGTCTTCAATTTCTCTCTAATACTCAGGAACGTCTTCAATGGTGATATTATAAGAAACACATAAACTCCAAAATCAAACTACAGGTCTCATTAATGGTTAATATCATAAAATTTCTATTGTCTCTACACTACTTTGATATATTATTGAATGGTCGTAACCTTTTATAATAGTTATTCAACCATATCAGGTCCAAGAAACATTGTTTCACCTATTTCATCATATAACACAGGTGTCAGATATCTCTTATAATATATGGATTCATATGTCTCCAATTTGATGATGGAGTGATATATTTTTTTAATGAATAATTCAACCATCAGATGATATAGGTACAAGACACCCTTTAATTATATAGAGCAGGAAATTAGAATATCATTAAGTGTCAAGATAGTTTTTTGAGATTTTCCATTACTCTAGGTAATATAGGCAGTATTGATGATCAACTAAATTATTAGAGAATTATGAAAACTCATATAAAACATTGTGTTTAACCTTAATTCTTGATCAATATAATTGATTGGGGTGTTTTGTACAACCTTACCACTTCATTGATGCATATTCGTGTATGATGTTTGAGTGATGTTTCCTGTTGAATATAAGTTATTTGAATTTTTTTTATGAATAGTATTAGGACACATTATTTGGGTAAATTAAAATTATTATAATATTATTTTTACCTTGAATTACCCTATTTACCTTTAACCCTGGTAAATAAAAGTCAAAAGTTATTGTTCATCAAAAAATATTTTCATCTTATAGAACCACATTTTACTTACTAATAACAACAATGTTTGTTGTATTTTATAAATTAAATTCACAGAAGTGGTAAAATTTCATTGAAAATAAATGTCAGCTATTTAACTACTACTTTGTGTTTTCACTATTCATCCAAAAATGAATTTTTTCTGAAAAATACCAAAAATCCAGTCGAACCTATATTTGATATTCTGAATTAAAAAATTATCTCTATTTTACTAAATTAAAAACATATATGTTCGATTAATTAATTTAAAATTAATTCTCATTGTCAAAACAAAAGTGTGTTTTTAAGATACAAAAACTATCCAAAGATTTACATTTGTTTGTGTCTAATTTCAATGGGAAAATACTTCTAATGACCAACATTGGATTAAATGAAAAAATATAATCTAATTACAATTTAAAACAATATAAAAAGATAATTTAACTATTTAAATATATTATATTAAAAAAATTGAATTCAAATAACATATTTTTTTATTATTTAAAAATTAATTTTATTAAAAAAACCATAAAGTTACACCAAGTAAATTTTGATGTCCCGATTGTAAATAAATATTTCATTTTGTCAAAGAGAACTTATAAATGTTATAAAAACTACATTTTATATGGGTGAAACATCAAAAGGCGGTAAATTGTCCTTTTAAATAATATTAGACTATTTGTGCTTAAAATTATATTCATTTTCAATTTATGCCTCTAACTATTATTGGATAAATGCTTAAAAAATAACAAACATGTATAATCATAATTGAGTTAATTCTTTTCATTCCTTCCAATACAAATACTATGAATTAATTACCATTTCAAATAATATTATATTCTTATTTTTCAGTATGACCCAACATTGTGTGCAACATAAGATTTTTAACAAACTCGTTTTTGCATATGAGGTACGCCATAGAATATTGCATACCCATTAATGGTCAGTTTCCAAATAAATTGGCCAAATTAAATGAATATTTGGTGTGTACCAAACCTATGTTTTAATCTGTGATGGTGAAAGGTAATTACTGTATATATATAATGATGTCAAATATCATTATGTCCAATATTAATCATTTCTTTCTTTGATATATTTTTTTATTTTTTTTATTTTTTTTTATTGATTTTAAATTATATTTTTATTTGATTCTTGGTCATGTTATTCATGAAATATAATTTTTTTTATTTATTTAACTTTCCATATGGTTATTCTATTTTTAATTATGATACCATAAACATTAAAAAATCGAGACTGGGTATTTCAGATAAATCATATGTTTTATCTATCTCATAGGATATGATGAATAATTCATTTAATGGGTTTGAAGGAAGAAAATTATTTCCCTATTATAGGTTTTATATTTAATTCCAAATGTGAAATGTGTATCAATTATGTATATGGAACTCCAAGAAAAATAAATTGATCTATCATTCTATATTGTTACCCTGGAATCTATAATAATGTAAAAAAATGTATACTAATGGTTACTGGGGTAATATTTGATATCGTGAGATTTTCTAACACATAAAATCTGTATTTATTAAAAGTGAGTATTTATGGATAAAGATTATGTATAGGAAAATATTTTAAATGTTATGAAATATATTGATATTAAAAAATTAAAATTAATTAAAAACAATGACGAGTCATTGAAATAATTATATAATATATTCTTCCCAAGAAATTTTTTTTATGAAATAAATGAAATGTAGATTTTGTATAAAATATTAATAAATTTATGAAAATATAGTTATGAATTTTATGAATTAAAAATAAAAAATTTGAACACATGATCATAATTTATACATATATATTTCGTTAAAAATCTATCAAAAATATATATGTATTATAAATATTACACTGTTTGAAAATAATTATTATTTTTTACAATTGAGCAAATTTTATTTTTATAAAATTCGTGAAAATCACTACCACTCTAATTTGATCATAGTGGTATTAAAAAATATTTTTCTAATATAAAATTTTCATTGGAAAATATATAAATTTAAACATTAATATAAAATTATATAATTTATCAAAAACATATTTTATTTATATAAATTATTTAAGTATTATCTCATATGATTTATTTACCTTATAAAATTAATCACTTTTAATGGTACACCATTTTAATGTTTATTATAGATATTAAAATAATGAATTATAAAAGGGTGTCCTATGTTGATTTTTTAGTGTATCGTCTAACATTTGTAATAGAATGAATATAATTATTTAATTATAATCACATATTATGATATTGGGTTGTTATATTATCCCCCATTGGAAAAATTATTTCCTCTCAATTTGATCCCTAAAACTTTATATATGTATGAAATAGTTAACTATTACCCATTATATGATCATGAGTTTATTTATGATGTCATTCGAGATTAATCATTAAGAAAAATTATCATTTGTAGATCTTTAAGAGGAAAAAATATTAATTTCAAAAAAAAAATTACTAAGATAATATTATTTTAAACCATTGGAAATAAACTCTAGTAGTCAATGAAAATATATAATATGATAATCATACCACTATGGATTTTTATATCTCAATTTTTAAAAGTTGATGAAAAAAGAAATGAAATATGATATTAGAAAATCTATGGTAAAACTAAAAATCTAATTCATTAATAGTAATATAATATCTTTTTATTTCATTTTATGGTTTTTAGTGATTATTGCCATTATTTTACCATGGATTAACAGAATGAGTCATATATTGAGAAAATCTATTTAAATAAAATAAGCAAAGTTTTAAATTTTCAATATTTCCCAAAAACATGTGTGTCTGGTAACCTTTCTTATCCTCATCCCTTGATAATTTGTTATACCCCAAAATTCTATTATTTTATTTTTTTGGACATCATTTATATTCTTATTGATAATAATTTTATTTGGTATCTAGTTTTGTAAAATCCCAATAACCTTCACTATATCATCAACTATAATGGGAATTTTTTAGGATATCTCCACATTTTCCCATGGATCTAGGGATACTCCTATATCCATCCATTATTAAAACAAAAATAGATGCAAATAAGAAGTTAATTTAATAATATTAATTAGTTATTATAACTAATAATGTATACGGGATTGATCCCTTAATTTTTATATCTATATAATCACATTAGAATATAATTCCTCGGAACAACCTACAAAAATTTCATTTTATCCTATATATTTATTTGTTAATAGTAGGATATATTATTTTTTGTTCTTAGAAATTTTTTATCCTCCTCTATAATATATATATATATCAGATTACCATGGAAATTATTAAAATTTTCTAACTGAAAAGTCAATTATAATCAACACTCTAAAAGTTCACCTCATTATTCATCAAACAGTACTAGTCATTACTATAGTAATTATACCATATATTAATATACCCTAATCATATACTCCTAAAAACACTATTTCCCTAGATACAATTGAATCTTCGAGGCATTAATACAAAACAATATTATATTAACCTCATAAAACTATCTCTATCATTGATCCAACAAATTATTAACCAAGAGTTCAAAATGTATGAGACTAGTTACAATATATATTTATTTATAGAATTAGATAAATAATTATAATTAATTTTCATAAATATAAAATATATTGATATTGTGTTCTATCTGTTTCCAAAAACACCCAATATTTTTATGAAACATTATAAAACATCTACTAAACAATAAAATTATCCACCCTCAAACATGAGTTTTCCAATAGTAATATCCAGTAATATAAACATTCCATAAAATAATTTCAAATTTTTTTTGGTTAATTTTATATATTATATCACATCATTGATACAAAAATTTTGATGATTGATAATATTATGTTTGAAATAATCCTTAGTAATAATTTTATTATACCCAAATATCATTGATAAATATCACTCAACAATGATGATAGATAAATTTATCATGAATTTATTTCTATTAAAATATCATCATAAATACCTTATGTAAAAAAATAAAACTCAAATTTTCTCATATTAATAGTATTTTAATATTATTAACTATTAATATTTCACCATTTATGATAAATTTGATATTTAAAATAAGTGACAGCAGGATACTATGTTGAATCGCCTAGCTAAGTACATGTTATTCCTTGATAATTTCATTTAGTATGTTACATAACATAATTAGATTAAATAATTTATAAATCCATCATATACTTTTTTTGTGGAGACTATTATTAACAAAAGAATATCCCTTGAGGGTGTCTCTCTACTTCATCTTTTATACCCACACACAACATTTAATATTGTAATTATTATGAAAATTCTTAGACATACCATTTTGGGAGATTTCATCTAGCATAATATGTTTCTCAATAATATCCACATTAAAAAGTCCATATTGGAATATATTTTTTATGAATAACGAAATTTATAATATTTCACTAGAACATCATATTGTCATCTAATACATCGAATCATTACTTGGATTCCCACTTGTATTTTTCTAGATTTCTGTTATACATCATGTTGTGAAACTAAGAGGGGAAGAGCTGTCGTTATTCACCAATTTCATCTGTTTTTTTATTTTTTTAAATTATCCCCACTTACTCGTTAACTTATACCCTAGTTTAGAGGAATAAATATCATATTCACTATGAACAATCATTTACACATTTAATAAAGATAATAAAAGAATGAAAAATAAAATTTTTATTTCATGATTTCATTCAAAGGACTACTCTTTGTCACGATTAACATATGTTAGATTCAATTATTCCATTATTTTCATATTATTATAATGTTTTGAAAATCCATAAATACTAAGAATTTTTTTTAAGATGGGAATTATATATATTCTTGCTTTAATGATGTTATTTACTCTAGTTACAATATTTAATCAACTATTCCTTTTGTACTCGAGAGACAAGTTCATCATAATATATTCAAAATTCATTTTGAAAATGATGTATCACACATACTTGACTATTTTTCATAAATTTAAGAACCTTTCCCTCAAATGAATGATATTAGCTACTCTTAAATCAAAAATATTTTCAACTCTTTATCAAATTAATTTCCAATAAGTTGAATATGTAACAAATAAATTATATTTGTACTTACTCTAAAAGATCAATTGAATAATATGTCAACACAACTCATGTTTTCTTATTCTTTAATTTATCAACTTCTTTTCCAGATAAATAAAATGTTAATGAATTTAAATAAACATTTTTTAGAAAACCTATGTAGGTTGATATTGATGTATTATTCATCTTGATGTAACCATATATGGTGACAAAATGATTAATATGGTTCATCACTTAAGGGAGTCACATAAATGATCCTAAAAAACATTATATATTTTAGTTGAAACCGGTGGTGCACATGTTATATTTGTTAAATTGATTGGGACCATGTAAATCAAGTATTTATCAAAAAAAATATTTGCTGATATAACATATCAGCATATTATTGATATATGATCATGGAAATCATTAATTTGATCAGATCTCAAAGGATCATCCTTTCTTTGGATTGATTATTTCACAAGATTTATATGTTTCTTTAGAAACATGATATCTCTCAATATATTTGAAATATAAAATACGTAACACATTATAAGATACAATATTTTATATCATTTTCATCACTTCTTCTCCTCCAATGATAATTTTTTGTTAAGGCTTCACAATTATAATTGAATCTCATTGAATACTGATATTCCTCAAATCTTTATGTGATGTAGTAGGTACTAAACTATTGTAGTCACTCCAAATTAACACTGTGACATTGAAAAATAAATTCCAATTTAACAAATAAATATGATTTATATAAAATTATATTTAATAAAATATATTTAAAACATTGTATCATCTAATAATATATTGATTCTATGTCTTAAAATGATAAAAATTTAAAATTAATTGATAGTTAAAATAATCCAACCTATACGAAATTGATCCATATTAATTTTGATTTCCTAGAAAAAAAATAATTGGGTAATTCTATTTAATCACCCCCAGTTCCCATGTCATATATTTATCCGTTCGGCATGTCCACATCACTATGACCTGGTTCATTGTCTTATTACAAGAACTTTTTCACTACCATCGGAAATCATCACCGTCTAATACTCATTGGTGAGATCATTTACAACGGTACCATCTCTAGATAAATTACATGTGATGGGGTTTTCTATGTACTTCAACCTAAGGGATACATGTAATAAATTATGAAGGAGAGGTAGGATATATGGAACTGATAGTCGATAAGCTGCTACTCTGATGAGATCAAGGATGAGAATGGTTTTGATGTCTCTTAAAATATTTATTCACTTATTCCCAAATATCATGACATTATTCTAGTGATATTTGTCGATGAATTTTATATCTCTAACCATAAATGCTAGGCCTCATCAATGATTATTCACATAACTCTTCTTTGTACATTGGGATGCATTGTTGTGATGCTAAATGATTTTCATGTAGTCCACCATTTCCTCCACCGTTTCTATTTAGTATTTTATGCATTAAAAATAACCATATTTTATTGTATCAATAGTCCTATTTATTTATGAGAAATGGACAACATATATTTATTAGATTCATTCTGAACTCAACTGTTCGAATCAAGGAAAATTCTCTTTAGTAGTGTACTTCATAGATCGAGAAGATGATTACTAGTGGAAATTGATTAACAACATGAATCTGAATAATATATATTGATTTTATATATATGGGAGAGTTTAGGGGAATAGTTTTTTAAAAATAATTTACCCATTCTAAAATGTGGAAGATATGGTCATGTAGCTTGAAAACGTAATTATAAGGAGAGGCTCAAATTCATAACAGAAAAAATATATGGAAGATGGATCATGACCTACCATAATTTGAATGTTTCAAGTGTTTAAAACTTGTACTCTTTTCAAATAAATTTCTAAATTATAACATATTGGAGTGGAATCACCATCAACCCCATCTAAGGCTGTGAAAGCATGGTCTATATTTTTCTATCACGATGACTGATGTGGGTGCTTGGAATGATTTCATTGAAGGTATATGTGTTCTTATCAATAATATAGACATTTTATTTTTTTTATTATAGTTTTATGCTATTTTTTATTTCATCAATGATTCTAATGAGTATAAAATAAATCACTAAAATTCTATAAGTAGTTTTAAATGTCTCTATTGTTCAAGAATACATTATTGTATTCCAGAAATACATTCATGGGCCTCTCATAGAAAGAGAGATTGAGTTCCCCATTGAACTCATTTATGGATATGAGAATATATAAATAACTCTATTTAAAATAGAAAATATGCCTTTTAGAAATTATAGAATATTTTCATGATCTCATGGATAAGGGTTCTATCTGACCATGTATGTCCCCTTGGGGAGTACATATTGACATTGAAAACAAGAGTTATGGATCAATTAAACTATAAATTGATTATAATGAACATAACAACATCACAATGAAGAAAATGTTTCCTCTTATATGTATTGATGATTGTTTTTAATATATTCGTTGGGAAAAATTCTTCATCAAGATTAAAATAAAATTTGGGTATCATTAATTGGTTCTAAAGAATATAGATATTCCAAATTCTTCCTTCTGAATCATATATGGGTATTATGTGTATTATGTTATTATATTCATCATGACCAATTCTCCTAGAATATATTTGGATTTATTGAACTGAATAATTAAGTATTGTCCTGATATATTTTTGGTAGTTCTTGTCAATGACATTCTGATATACATAATAAGTAGCATGGTAAATTAGAATCACTTAATTGTTATCATGGGAACTATAAGGAATGATAATCTTTTTGTAATTTTTTTAAAATATAAATTCGGTTTACCACAAGTTGCATTATTCAAGAAAATTGTAACCAATGAAGGAATATAAGTTGACCATATGAATAAAAATATTTTAGAGGAGTGGATGCATCCTAAAAAAAGTTATTGTGATTCATAGATTCCTTGGTGTTGATTGATATTATAGATGGTCATTGAAAAAAAAATTCAGTTCTTTTTAATCCACTATAAATTTTAACTTGAAAATAAGGTATGTTCATCTAGGAAAATTGAGTGTGATGGAAAATTCCATGAACTAAAGAAATGTTTGGATTGTATATTTGTGTTAACTCCACCATCTATCAAAGAAGGATTCATTATTTTTATCTATTAATCTTTGAATGGTATTGGGTGTGTCCTCTTAAAAATGAAAAAACAATTTTTATGCATATAAAATGTAAAAACATCATGAGAAGAATTATCCTACTCATACCATTGAGTGAGATTTAGTTATCATTTATTTGATAATTTTGAGGAACCATCTATTTGGGGTTAAATGTGATATCTATAAACACCCTTGATGTTTGGATTATACATTCCCAAAAGCTGAATTAAGCATGATGTAAATGAGATGGTTATAACTTCATAAAGACTATGACTAGTCAATTCATTATCACCACAGAAGATAAAATAATTTCATTGACTCTTTACATAGGAAAGGCCCAACTGTGACGTAAGTGATGAGAATTGAAGTATATAATTTGACCTACTTCATATTTCAATTGATCGTGGTAATAATAATCAATGAAATATAACCAACATTATCCCAAAATATTTTAAAAACCATGAATACAATAGAAGTTCATGAAATCATAGAGATAAGATCTTTTATTACAAAATAATATAAATGATATGAACAATGTGATGTTTTTAATTTAAATATTGATCTTGAATGTGTAGAATAATTTTTAATAGGGAGAAGTTAACAGTATCTTAGATATAAAGAATGATTTTATTGATATATCTCAAAGATCTATAATCACAAAAAATCCTGGAAGAAATAAAATGGGTATAAAACTTCATGATCATTATTGTTTGGATAATATCATAATAGATATTACTAAATATTCTAAAATGTTCATGGTCAGAAAGAATGTGAATAAGTGAAAATAGTTCCTAATTTTCTATTACATACACTACCCATAAAGAAATATAAGTGGAAAAATACCATAGTGGACATCATCACTAGTCTATAAAAAACATGCAATTGAAAAAATATAAAATTGTTTATAGTGGATTTTATCCCCAGGTATTCAAATTTCTTTACTATTTGAGAATATTTCTACATGGAAGAACCATTAATTATATTCATACAGAATGTGGAGAGGATTAATGGTGTGAAACATTATATTGTTTTTTAGCATAATATATGGTTCTGATATAAATTATGGAGTGGTATTCCACATTTTTTTATTACTAAAATGTATTTTATTACAACTTATCTCCTCCAAACTAATTTTCAACCTAAAAGGAAAATTATGACACTTGAGGGTATGTGGAGAAAATTCTCAATGGAAACTAAATAAGGATGTTATCAACAACTCTCTTTAGTTAGGTTCCCATACATTAACAACATCCCCACAAGTATTAAAATAGAACCAAGTAAAAATATATATGGGATGTAATGTGGAACACCTACTTGATGTGATGAAATTATTTAGAGGAATATTTTTTGTTGTGATCATGTGAAAGAGGTGAATAATGTCTTAATTCATTAAACAACATATAAGGGAATCTAAAAGTAATAAAATGAGATATGATGACAATGGTTGACGGGACATGGATTGTGATATTGGTGAAAAATATTTTCCTTAGATATCATATTTTTTGTGATTCATGTGATTTGGAAAGAAAGGGATGATAATCCATAAGAAATTGGGTTTCTATGAAATCCTTGGTCACAAAGGGGAAGTGAACAATAGCATAGACCTTTCTTAAAATCTACCTTATGTTAGTGATTTATTACACCTATATATCTAGTATAATTACATTTATGATCCCTTTAATTTATTGAATCAGGTGGTGGTAAAACTGTATAATGGGTCTCATATGAGCATCATCTCAAAAATACCCTTGATGTATAAAAATTTTAAAACAAAATAAGACTACCCACATCGCAAATGAGTAGTGTTTAAACCATAAATACAATATAGATTTATGGGAATATTGATGTGAATAAGATATAAGTACCCTAAAAATTTCTCATCTAAGATAATGAGTTCAAATTTATATGGTGGAATTTGTTTATGGGGGAACAATTTTAATGATTGAGATATTGTAAAGGAAATATTTTTAAAAAATATTTTTTTGTATATTATATTATAAAATAAAGTTAAAAAATATAATATAATTTATAAAACTTTTATCATTGTAATATTCAACTATGATTCTAATTAAAATTACAGACATTACAATAGGACATAAAATATAAAATATAATAACTAAAATGGGGATGCATAGATCACCCTCATCTACTAGAATCGTCGCCTCCACGAAATTTCATTTAGAAATAAAACCAAAGAATAGCATACCAATAAACATATTAGGAAAGAAAAATATTTTCATAAAAGAATAATTAGTGACTTTATGTGAATGAATGATGTAGTATTTTTAGGGTATAAAAGGGAAAATGTAATAGTTGGTATTCAACACTTATACGAACATTGTTCAATATTTCCATTGGTCAAAATTTACATTCCGAAAAATAACATTGGATGATAATTTTACCATTATAAATAGTGTTTATAAGTAGTAATTAAAATAAGTATTTGAAAAAAAATGTTGAATTAATGGCATCAACCAGTAGAGTTATGCAGTTTGAATCCCATTTTTCCAAACAAGAGAGGTATTTATTATCACTCTTGTTTCTCCATGAACAATCCCAATCTAAGATTGAAAAAGAGATGATTAAAAGAAATATTCTCAGGGATAAATTCACATTTGTGTAGATTACAACTTTGTTGATGTTAGACGAAGAACCCCATGAAAATACCACCATCGTACACCTTACTATTTGGCTATGTGTAGCTGTAATAAGTTGTTATGTGTCCTATCCTAATTTACATAATGTATAATATTAATTGTAAAAATAAAATTCATATCCCATTAATTACACATTATAATAGATTTAATTGTAAAATATATGTTTAATTGAGAAGAATTTTATGATTTTTTTGTGTTAAAAAACACAATTGTATTTTTCAATATTATTTATAAAATTTTTATAATTAAAAAATGAATTCTAAATCAAATTTTTTTAATGAAATTATAATTTAAAATAATATAAATTAAAAGAAAAATTATTTAATAATTTTATTCAGGTCTGCAGAAGTTTTTATAAATTTAAAAAATTTGATTATTCCTTAAAAACTATTATTTAAAAAAAATTAACTGGAAATTAAAATTACAATATTTAGATAATTTATCTATTAAGTTAAATATAATTTTTATAATTTACATGTCGATATTATGATAGGTTGAATTAGTGAAAATTATATAATATATTTTATTTTTTCATGAATAGTAAAAAATAAAGTATAAGGGTTTCAATAAATTTTATTAAATCGAAATTATTTCCTAATAATGTTATAAATAATTAAACACAATACAAGTCCTATCATGTTTATTATTATTAATATTATGTACTTATATATTTCTATATATTATTAAATTTTTTTAAAACTATAATTTTCTTCCAATGTCAAAAATGGATTATTTATTGTTATAAACATTACATTGTAGAATATATACTTTTCCATGAAACAATATATATGTAAAATTTAATTTTTTCATAGGGATTTAAAAAAGTTAATGTGTGACCCAAATTTACAATACCATGAGATAAACCCATGGGTAACCCTTGTATTTTAATTTTGCATGAACTAATTTTCAAAGACCTATATTTAAAAATTAATAAACAAATTAACAACATATCAAATAAATTACAACAATTTATCCACAAACAATAAATCCCAATCCATATAATAATAATTTATTATGAGTTTACCTCCCATAGAGTTCCCCTTGGTGATCATAAATCCCATATGGTTCTATCATCATTTTTTTTGAAGAAGTCCTCATCGTAAGGGAAATCAGAACTTCTCTATCATATTGAATATATTTTTTATGTATGTCTTTAAATTTGCAAGAAAATATTAGTTTTTAAAATTTATATTTTCTCACTACTATTGGAGTTCTCTTTTTTGAATGGTTAACAATCTTCCCTCTCATTATAAAATTACCTAAATTATGTTTTTATAGGCATAATATTGATGAATTTCGTTCTTAATATTTCCTCTATTATATGTGTAATTCACTTTTTATGTTTATTTAAATACTAAAAATTCATTTATTTTTAGTCGGTATTAAACAAGATACTGAAATGTATTATTAATTGTGGGATTTAAAAATTTGATATTTTTATATTTTTTCCATTGGGATGAAATGATTTATTGTTCTTGAATATATGATTTTTTGTATGAAAATATTTTGATAAGAACCTTATTATTTATTCCCTATTAATAAAAATAAAAAGTATGTTCCCTGATAGTGGTCCAACGCATTGGTTAAATGACTTAATATTGAGAGATGAAATGTCATATGATTCCTTGGTGAATAATCTTTTCAATTTCTATTTATGAAACTTTAGTGATAATCATTGTTTATATGATAATGAATGTATTATTTAATTTTTTTGCGTCATTTTAGAGTTGTGATTTGTTTTCATTTTTTTATGATATTACTCTTTCTCAAGCCTTACCATTACAAATAATATTCATATTGGTATGTCCCAGGATCACATGCTATACACATATCTTGATTATTTCACTTACTCGGATTCTTTGTCACCCCTTTTATTTGATGTATTTCCCCCTATTATAAGATGAAGTAAATATAAATATGATAAACCCATGAAGATTAGTTTCAAGTCAATTTATAAGAATGTTTTATGTTTCCATGTATTGTGTATGTTATATCCAAGAAACTGAAATTGAAAATATCCTTTATTTTGTAACATGTAATGAAATGTTATGTAATAAAAAGGTGAGATTCCATAATCATATCAATATTTGTTCTCATTAATGAAAAAATTGGTTGATCATTTCTAATTATAGCAACATACTAATTATTAAATTTCATAGGATAGAAGTGATTTGATCTGTGATATTCATTGATCATATCATATTATCATTGATGGCGCATATTATTCATTTTATATATGAATATGTAACTACAGATTTATTAATATGTATATATTTCAATAATATGACCATATAGGAAATTTATCCATATTATATAAGTTAAAATCACTAAATAGAACTCTAGATTGTGTATTTGGTAGTTACTTTCATTATCATTCAACTTCCATGATGAATATTCTATCACGTTTTCATTCTACATTACATCACAACCTAATCCATTTATTGAAGGGTTGTTAAATATGAAAAAAAAATATCTCCTTTCATGTAATGTGTGTATAGGTGATGTGATATGCCTTATTTTCTTCTCCTTGAATCTATCTTCGCATTGATCCTTCAATGAAAACAATATTCTATTTTGATATAGCCTGGTTAGTAGGATTGAAAATGATGATAAATTTCTCCCATATCCATGAAGGAAAAAACGTATCCAATGAAACAATATATATTTGTATTTGATGTTGGAATCATACACCCTTCAATTGATTTTGTTTTTTTTTAAATCTACAGATATCTTATATCATGTGATAATGTTCCCCATGATTAAGACATCCATCATGAAGAATCACATTTTATATAATTTTCATAATGATTATTTATTCACACAGTAATTAGTACAATTCTCAGATTCATCTAATGATCCACTTATAATTTAGATTATTTTATAATATCCTATATAAACATTGTAAAAACATTATTAAGGTTATTTATAAATAAAATATTCATCATGTACATAAATTTTACAAGATCATTAGTGACATTGAATGGAATTACCATGAACTCATTCTTCTTTTACAAATTGTGAAATAAATCCTTGGGGTTATCCTCCTTCATTACTGTAACTTGGTAATATCCTGACCATATATCTACCCTAGATATGTTTGGTTATCAAAATAGATTATCTAACAAGTCATCAATCCAAGGAAGGGGTACATTTTCTTTATAGTTATATTCTTTACCTCATTAAAATAAATAAAAATGCTCATTGGCTCATCTATCTTCATGATGAAGGGGATATATGATCCACATGATGAGGAACATAAGAATACATACCCTTTATCTACATTCTCCAATATTTGATTTTACATCTCTATAGGTTTCAAAAAATGAATTATATATGAATTTATATATAATGTAAATTTCGTAAGAATTGTCATTTTTGAAAACTAAAGCTCTCAACTAGGAGTAATAACATGATAATCCTCAGGATATACATAAAATTATCCCCTCACACTAGTAATGTGTTCATGGATGATTCGTCCCTTAAACATTCACATTTGAGCTACATATACTTCATGTTAGGGAAAAATATAAAATTTTGATATGATGATGCTAATGAAAATTTATCATCATAATTTAATTTGTAATGAATCAAATGATTATTAACAATATATAAATTCATTTCCACTTAATGAAAATTTATTTTAGATCTATGTAAGAAAAGTCAATCCATTCAAAAAATTGAATCAAAATAAAAAATTTATTTATAACATGTTTCACTCAGAAGGTAATCTCACGTAATTTTAATGCTAATGTTTTATATATATGGGATGTAATAATTGAACAATTTTATTTTTTCATAGACACATGTACATCCATGTGTTGTTGTGGTGATTGAATAATTCTACTAAACACTCATGAAATTAAGGAATGCATATATCTTGAATAAAAATTTATATGTTCTATTCATGAATGAAAAACTACCATTCCTATCACTAAAAAATTTTGGGGATCTGCTTATATGTTTTAAGAAAAAAATATATCCATTTATATGTTGGATATTTTTAGTTATTGCTAAATCCATTGGCATAGTGTATTAATTTGAATAAGACCTGGTTTCCATGCATTTGAAAAAATATATAATGCAAAGAGGGATGACTGAAGAATTACTTTCCTCTCTCACATCTGTCTGTTTGTTGTTTTAAAATTTTCTATCTCGGACCCCTTCCCCCTTCATCAAAAGCATCTCCAATCCCCCCTTAAGAAATTTATAAGGAGCATATTTCTATAATAGAGATAAGTGGGTTGTTTGATTTCCATGAACCATTAGATTTAACTATTGAACCACTTGAATAAAACCACACATTATAATTCTAACCCACATAATATCATTGACATTTTCCATTATCTATATCAACATTGAGGGTATATCATACATTTTCGTCATAGCTATAAAATACATGGATATCTATGTATTTTAGTAAACATGGTCTTAGACAATCAATGAAGTATTCAACAATGAATGTGAGGGTAACAACAATGTTATTTAATTGTCCAGAATTTCTTTTGAATTTTCTTCATAATATCTAAAAAATTCATAATATTTTATCCTTTGGGAAATGAAATCGATTTCCATTTTATTTCAGAGTTTTCTAGTAAAATATTTATCGAAATAAAATTTTAGAATTCCTTCCAAACCGTCACATTGATATCATTTCAAGGTGTCATATTCTTGATCAAATTCCACCACTTTGTATATAATACCTCCATATGGTAAATATATAGTAAAAACATCTCTTGGACATGTCAATAATATATGTATAACATCTTATAATTGGATTTAATCAATTGTTATGTGAATAGAGCATTAAATAATGCACTGATGTTTGGTGGCCTTTGTCACAAAATTTTCTAAATTACATATTTTTATTTATTATGTGTATTTCAGTACTCCTCTTGATCTAGCTTTCTTTTTAGAAACCAGGTTTCCTAAGATATATGCATAATAAACTTTTCAATTATCACTCCCATTTTGTTAGTAATCTCCTTGGTGTTGTCATTATATTGCTGATCAAATTGATTGTTTGCCCGATTCCTCATATTTGCTTCCATTGGCAAGAGGAATGGGAAAATTAGTTATGATTATTTTTAATCTATCAAACACTTCAATGAGAATCAAATTAAATAGATGATATTATTTAAAGATTACATGTATTTCCACAATATATGTATATCCATTATTAGTTTATACTATAAATGATATATTTCATTTTATATATTCTTATGGGTAGTTTTCAATTCCAATAATAATGGTATAAAATAAGATTATGAATTTTCTAAGAATATACCTCAGAAGTGTCAAAAAATGTTTTTAGAGAGGCTAATTTTCCGGAACTCATTCCTAGTCCAGTGTAGGTAAATGTGGATTTCATCATGCATTAGCCCTATAAACATCAGTGATAGAGCCACATCCACATGTAGTATATAGAAAAGGATTTATTTTCATTATAAACCTCATAATCAAATCAAACAAATATTTTGGGTTGTCGTTTTATACATAGAATTATCCCATTAGGATTAATCGTAAATTTTCTAATTCTAGTCCAAAAAATAATTAAACCGTTACTATTATACCAACAAGGACAACCATTTACATTGTCACACTTTAATTATTTATTTAATATATAATATTACACATAATAAAACATGGACGAAAAATAATTATATTTTATTTGTGAATTAGTAGCATCAAGGAATAAAATTGAACAGGGAATAAATCATCATTATTGAAAAATTTCTTTACATGATAGTAATATTTAACCAAACAAAAAACAACATGTGATAACCTAAGAAAAAACAGAAGAAATGGGTGATATATAAAGCCCAGTAATAGAATAATCATGGAATAACCTGAATATAATAATAAATTTTATTAAATATGAATATAAATGTGTTATAAAATGAGTTGGAATCCAAAAAATTAACAATTAGAAATGGTAAATATTGATAATCATTAAGGATACATGTTAAATGTGGCACTAAAAATAAATGTTATATCATAAACATAGGTCAAGGATAATTGAAAATAACTAATTATTGAAAACATATAAATAATTAATAATTTCTAATACCTATACAATTATAGTGTCTCGTGATATGGAAAATTAACCAATGCATTAGAATCTTATATATTTCTGGTTCCACCCATCAAAATTATTTCATTATCTTTATTTGGTGTTCTGCAGAGATCCTACAACATTAATTCACTCATCCTCAAATTTAGTAACATGATAATTGACTATAGAATACATACATGTATGTCCCATGCCAATGATGTATGTTTGAAAAAGGTTGAACACCCAAGATTCTAAATGGAATGGAATTAAACTCATAATTGTTTTCAAATTGATGGTCGAATTGAAATTTCAACTTCATTATGACGTCACTTAAAAATTAATAAAATAATATTATTTGAATGAAATATTTATCTAATAAATTTCACATTAAATTTTAATTAATATTTACCTGAAAATACATATCCTATTATTTTAATTTTTACATGGAAGACTTAAGATAATATACAATCTTTAATTAATTCGATAATGTGAGGATCCCTTACATGAATGTCCGCCTCCAAATTCATATTAGGACAATCTTAGGAGCTTGGGGACCACAAGATGAATTTATAGAGGGTTAGTCCGAGTAAGAACATGCTCTATGTATGTTTTGTGAAGTTAAATCAGATATTTTAATTGTTTATAAAGGATATAAGAGGGGAATTATTTATTATTTTTCTAACTAATATTTTGGAGTCTATATATTAAAATTAACTAAACCAAAATCCATACACTTTTTTTTATCAAATTTATATTCCAATATTGATTAATTTTTATATATTTTATAATTAAAATGAATTAACATAATAAAATAATACCTTTTATGATTCTTAAGTGAGTCATACACTTCAATAATGATTTTTAAACAATATAATACATTAAGGTTTTTGGGGGATTCAAACTTCAATTATAAAATTAATAATATAAACATAAAATAATATTTATTTTAAGGGAAAACATATATATGTTCATAGATACCACTTAGATTAATTATTATATATTTTTTAGGACATTATCATAGCATAATAATCATTGTATATTTATACAGTATATAATTTTTTCCTGAATGTTTTATTATCTCAAAAAAATATGAATATTTTCTGCTAGATAATTTATATATTTTTTATAAAATATTATTCATTTGATAAATTTAATTTTCTATTTAGTATATTTTTTTTTAAAAAATCAGAATCAATATTTATTGAAAAATAATGTGTTTTTACTATAATAAATTGAAAACACTTATAAAGATTATATTTGACAGCAGAAAATTTATAGGATGAATTGTATTTAATAAATATTATTTAATAATAATATTTTATTACAAATATTATTTAGTCATATTACTCATTAATTTATCAAAATAATATTTTTAATTGGAATTAAATTTAATATACTATTTTTGTTTTATTGTATAAAAAGTAAAATAATATAATGATAATATAAATATATCAACATTGTTATATTTTAAGATAAATATAAATATTGATATTTTTATAGTCATGATCCATATCCTTTTAATACACAAGAAAAATTTTATAAGGGTATAATTTCTTATGGGGAGAACTTCATGGCCTGGTTTGATGTACATGGTTTGGTTCATGATACAGATGAGATTGATCTTCTCTGATAAACAATTTATATCATGCATAAGGTGTTAGATCTTATGTTGTTCTTGAAAAAGTAAAAATCCTAGATATGCTATCTCAATTTTTTAAAAGAAAAAAATTGGCTTCATAAGGTATGATCGTCCGGTTTGAGGTCAAAATATATATTTTTTTATTTCAATTGGATAGGTTAAAACAATATATTTATAATAACCATGGTTTAACTATTCAACTTAGATATTATCAATGTTAAATATTATTAATGGTATTTTAAATTTAATATTATATAATAAATCCATATATATATGGATGTGTTTTAATTTACCATTAAACATTTAATGTCATTAAATAAAATGAAAAGGGGGATTTTATTTATATGAGTTCAAGTCATTGCAAAATAAAAAAATTAAAATAATGGATAGAGTAGGTAAAAAACTAGAATGAAATATAAAAATGATATAAAATTAATTTTGAATACACTATTCTAAATTAATAACTTAATATAAATTATAATAATTTAATATTAATGGAATGTATACAAACAGACATCAAAACCCAATTTCATGGTCTTCTTAGAAGACAAATTATTTTTTATTAGGATTATTGTAAAAAAATAAAAGGTAATTTTTATGGAATATAAAAATACCCAATAATATTTCATTCTTATGAAACATTTACATTCATATATTGGAAATTTATTTAACGCCCCTACCTATCAAAATCTTATGTAAAATTAGTTCACCATAACAGTCATCATTACCATTAACAATATTCACATAGGAATCAAATAAAAAAATAAAACATTTAATATATAAAACACCAAATATATAATATCGATACATAATTAACTTTTATTGGGAGTTAGTAATCATACAAAATTCCCATACTATTCCTTATGTAAATAACATAGATACATGGATCAAAACCTATATTAAGAATATTCCTTAATGGACAAATTACATATTAAAATTTCAAATTTCCATACTTATTTTTATAGAAATCTTAAAAAGGATAATAATTTTCCTTTAGTAAAAAATAGTATAAAATACTTTCTAGATGTAGATCATACTATCATAATTTCATAAAATATAAATTTCACTCTTTGTAGAGCAATGATATTACAAATAAATTAGTAAATAAAAATAATGACCATAAAAATTCAATGAGATATAGTTGGGTAGTTACAAAATATAAAATTCTTTATTTATAAAATGTATCATATATGGATAGTGTCATTAATAAAAAAACATCCTCAAAAATTGTTCGTGACCAATACCACCTAATAAGGGGTCATGGGATAGAATGCTTGGTTTCTTGAGATCATTTCACTAAAATTATAAAAAATATGTATTTGATGATAGAACATTAAACATACAAACTATTAATGGATAGAAATTAAAATTTCTGTGTAATTATATGTAAAATCATAAAATATTTTTGTGAAAACATATTTAAAATTTTATATAATGGGAATGTCAAATTTCATATCCAAAATTATTTTTCTAGAGGTTAAGTAAAAAGTTGTAGAAAAAATTTATGTTTCAAATAATATATCTAAAATGTTCTTGGACATGTTATAAATTTATATTTATGGAAATTTTGAGACAGAGACAAATCATATGAATTTGAAATGTTAAAAAATATTTTTTAATATTTAATAAAATACATTACAAAAAATCTAATATCAAAAAATATAACTAATTCGATATTTTAAAATGAATATTTTAAAGAATAATATTGAAAATATAAATATTTTATTGTGGATTTTGAACCTAATAATAGAAGATTAATTTTGAATATAAATAATTACAACTCAGTAAGGCCTATTTCTATCACCAAACATCATTAATACATGTGAGACAACATTTTCTACAACAATAATAAAAAAGAAATATAAATTTTATTGTAAATAACATGAAATAAAAGGAATTAATATATATATATATGTATGTATATCTCTTTAAATGTCTAATAAATCAATATAAAACCAAAAAAAACAGGGATCATAGTATGTTACATGTCTCAATAAATCAGAATTTAGACAAAGAGAACCCTTCTTGCCTAAGTATGACTTTCTTTAAATACCAATGATTGATTGGAAATCCAATGAAATATAATATAATATTTTCAAATTTAAAAATCATTATATGATATGTAAAATTGGAATTAAATACACAAAAAAAAAGAAATTATATTTTTATTACCACACATGTCTCAAAATGAATAATTTGATAGTAAATCCTTACTGCATTTCAAGTGATTTGATGAGAATCCATTGAGAGATAAAAATGAAATGAATATGATTAAAAACATAAAAGAGGGATTCATTATAAAATATAATAAATATTACGTATAATGAAATTTTGAAAAAAATATGTCTATAAATGAAATACATGTCTCAATAAATATATATTGAGATAAAAACACTTAGTTTCTTCTAAAATCTTTCTTTGCATGTGATCAGATTCATCAATAATTAGATTATATATAATTTAATTCTCATAATAATTTGTAATAATATATATTTAATTTTTTATGGGATACTTATTTAATAATATATTTATTTGTTATATATTTTCCTCATTTATATTTCGTTGATGAGGTTATTTTGTAAAATTTTCAAAAAATCAAGTCTATTTACCTTGTCCGAACAAAATCATTATATAAATTAATGATGTATTTATTATTTTAACTATTAATGAAATAATTTTTATACTAATTATTATATTCAACCCAGACATTATCATAAGTTATGACAATTGAAACAAATTATTAATGGAGGATAAAGTACTCACATTTTAACTTTTAGTGTTTCAATACATAAATGAATGAGAAATAAAGAATGAAAATTATAATTATATTCATAATAATAATAATAATAATAATATTGTAGATATAAAATGAATTCATCTATTTAATCATTTTTATAATCCACAAATGGAGATGTTGAAAAATGGTAGACATCACATTGTGGAGGCAGTGGTCTGTGAAACTCACTAACGATGCTTTTGTTCTTCATAATTATTCGAGATGAATAAATTATGGATACTAAATTATTACGAAATCTCTTCATGATTCTAATTATAATATCCTTCTATATAATATTCAATATAATAAATTTTTTATATTATTACTGGAAAAATCATATAATGGATATAATAATTATGCTTGAGACTTGACATATCCTTATATGCCATAATGGAAATAAAATTCTTAAACTAATATAAGGTTACTAAGAGAATAATATAATTTTAAGAAAATATATGATATGATATTTGAGTTTTTTTAATGAAAATTTTTATTTGGGGGTTTCGTTTGATAGGGCTTAAGTGACCCACTTTTATAAGATGTAAAAATGCCACACATTGAGACAACCTTAATATTTATATAATTTCATGAATCAATTCATATTTAAAAGGATAAAAATATTCCAAATAATGTATTTTATGGTGTAATGGGATAAAAAACTAATCAACCATGAATTTTTAAATTTCCTTGAAAAACTATATAGTATTTTAAATTAATATTTTCTCATTTTTCTCTTTTACTTAAAAAAATACTTAACACCTTTTTATCTTAGTGATTTTATATTTTGTTGAAAATATTACATAAAAATATACTGAAATGAATTTGTGATGGGGAAATCCATCTCTATTTATCCAAATTATTTATTTATAATATAATATAAATATATATTAAATAAAAATATATATTATGAAGAAAAAAATTAATAGAGAAAAATAAAATTATTACAAGAATGAAATAATAATATTATTTTATGTTGATTACTAAATCAAATAGTTTTAGTATATTTTTAATGTAAATTAAAAATCATACTATCTTTAATATTTATTTAAATTTAAATTAAGATATTCTATAAAAATTCTACAATATAAAGAAAATAATATTTTTAAAATAATTTTTTATGCAATATTATAATAATATTGATTAATCTAAGAAATCTAAATATTATAAAAAAATAAAAATACAAACTATTAAATAATATAAACATTAATATCTCAAATTATTAAATTATTTTAACAAATTGGGATTCATTGATAATGTAATGTTCATCAATAGTAAAGCATGTGTAATGTGTAAAAACTGTTTTTTTGAAATGTTTTTTCTATAGGATAATGATTATGCAAAAAATAAATAATTTATTTTTATTCATTCAATTAATATAAATAATTTTATAATATGTTTTTTGAATATTAATTTTCGATTAAAATAAATTAAAATCCACATTCACATTGTGTAAATTTTTGTAAGGTAATAATTGAAGTTTTTTTTTCATAGATTATTATTTTATTTAAAAAATGATATTTCTTTGATTTAGAAATGAATAAAATTAATTTTAGTGATATAATTTTTTATATAAATATATATAATATATATCACCAAAATTTAAATATTCTTACAATTATAAAATTTAAATTACTAAAAATATTTTTTATTTACTATTCACATAAATCGATTAAATTTAAAAAATATGAATAATTCATCGAAAGAAAATTTTCTTCAGGGGAATAAAATCATGAATTTTTATATATTAAATTTAAATTATCATAATTTTCAATTATTCTTCTTAATATATAATATATAGTATAAATAATAAAATTATTAAAAAGAATATTTTTTTATATCAACTCATATTAATTACATACAATTTAAATGTAACAACTATTAATGGTCTACTATATATGTGTATATAATAGAGGTATCAATAATGTCTTCTAAATTTGATTTGGAATGGTGTTGTTAGATTTTTTATATTGAAGATTTTATCGAACACATTGAAATATTTAAATTTATACCTATATTAAGATCTTAGAGTGTTATAATGATAGTGAATGTTATAAAAAATAGTCCATATTTAGTGTGAACGTAATGTTAGCGATATTTCAAAAAAAAAATAGAACTAATTATTGAACAATTTTATAGTCACGTTAATTAAGTGTTTTTTAATTCCCAATATATTTAGAAACCATGATCAGTGTCTAATCACTCAAGGAGGAATGATTCATGTTGGTGATGATGACCTTTATGTTTAGAATCATTTTCTTCCCCAAAAAAACTTCCACTGATTGGGATTTGCAGTTTTGGTTTATAAGATAAGGGGAAAATGTGGTATAAGGTTTATCCACATGATTATCAGGATCCATAAATTTATATTTCATATGTCCTATGTTGAGGAAAGTAAAATAGTGGAATATGTGATAATAATGGTATGATGTATATGTTATAAGTAATAGCGCCAACATGTTCCGAGGTTATCAAATGTATGATTAGTGTATCATTATATTTAATTTTTTGTGTTTTATTTATGGGAAAATAATATTTTCATTGAACATAATTATGTATATTTCTTAGGAAATTATTTTTAATGACTTTTTGGGCCTGTTGTGTTATTTATTATTGATAGAGAGCTGGTTTCATTATTTGATGTGTGTATGAGATATTGAACGATGATTGGTAAGCCATAATCAGTGGTATATTTATTCATAATATGTATAAATCCATTTGATGTTATACTCTTCATTTATTATATATATTCTCTTAAATAATCATTGACTTATTTTAAAATATGTTCTATTTTAAGATGTTTTTTGTCTATTGAAAAGTGATCCAAGGTGATAATGGTTGTTGAATAAGGATTTAGACATGTGGTTGAATCCAATTTTATCATTGTTAATGGTGATTATAATGAAAAATTAGTTACTAAAATCTTCAAGTGTTTTTAGGTGTTCTAGGATGTATTTTCTAATGATTTTGTGACTATAACCCCAACCCCACCACCGATTTTAATTCAGGATTATTATAGATTTCCAACCATTCACATCTAATATTTTAATGGATCTCTATCAAAATGATTCTATATATCATATTTTCATTAAATATTCGAGAGGATTATTTCAAGAATGTGGGATTTATCAAACATTATGTGAATCTTTTTAGTTAAATAATGTTATTAACCAAGAATTTACATAGTAGTATGAGGTTTTTTATAGCCAATTGAAGGATGAATTTTGTAATCATGGGAACCATCTCCCCTTTCAAGGGTTTACGTTCTATTCAACTAGCTAAAAAAACTAGTTGTTTTTATGGACGTTATAAAGTTTAGATATAATTATATTATTGATATAATTAATATACCCCATACACATTATTTAACATAATGGTATGATAGCTTTTAGTTTTATTTCATTTAATGTTTTATCAAAAACTAAACATCCATCACAAATAGAGAAATTACATATTTCTACACACATATTTCAGTGTCATATCAAATAAATTTAAATATGTTATCTGATTCAACAATTTATTTGAATTCTTATAAATACTTTCTGATATATCTATCCCTCCCATCCTATCTATTTTGATTGATTTTTCTTCCAAAGGATCACCAAACTAGTGCTTCCCTTATTAGAAATCATGTCTCATCCACCACATATCTACCCTTGGTTATCCTTCATATCCAATGCATTTTTCCCACCTCTCTACTAACATGAATCTACAACATCCTCCCAACATCATTGTATATTTCTCTCTTACACATCCTGATAACCTCCCAATAGCTCTCCGCATATGCTGCTCAACGCAACTCTATCATTAATCTGTCATGGATCTAATGGGGCTAGAACACCTCTCCAAACCTTTAATATCCCACAAAACGTAGATTCCCTTCCCTAGAAGTTTGTTTCATGCAATATTATGTTAAACTTATAATTAATATTTTCATTCATCTAAATTAAAATTTATATTTTTCTGTTTTTGTTTGAAAACCTTCTAAAATAATTCATTTTCAAATTCCTAGATACCTACACCTTTTAAATATTCATATTTGTAATATTTAACATGCAAATAATAATTAATATATTAATTAATAATAATTTATAATTATATATTAACACAAAATTATTCAATAATAAATCATAGTTATGGAATACCTATGTCATGACTTAAAACCATTCGGCTCCATTATCAACATTATTTTAGTTTTATATATGGATATATTAAGTGAATAAATAAATTCATGATTACCCTTATTATTTTCTAGTGAATTCAAATGTTATCATTGACATTAAATTTCCATAATTTTATTAATAAATGATTAATATAATTTATCTATTTTGTTGTATACTTTTTGGATAAGGGATAAATTCTCATATATTTCCATCTCTATGTTCCTATGTATATCACTTTCTCAACATTATATTTTCCTGTTATTGATGATAGTAAAAAAAAATTAAGAAATGTATTAGATTGTGTCAAAAAAATAACAAAGACATTATATTTCACCTAGAATTAGTTTATATTGGAAACAAGTTTCTGATTTTTTTAGAGGTCTATAATATTTGCATATATAAATTTTTTCATTCTATCTTCATTTGAAAATAATTCAATTTATTCATTTTTATTTCTTTAAGGGAAACATGTTGATTGTAGAAATTTATATAATACTACATTTCATATAACATATTATAATATGATTAGTGATTCAATAAGTGATAATGAAAATTCCATTTTTTTTATTTATTTTAAATATATATTGAATCCAATTATATGAATATATTTTAATTTATTTCCATCAAAATATTTTTTCAATTTTATATAACAATAAATGTTTTTATTATTATGCTTGGTTCCTGAGAAAACATATTACTTCTCATTCCAACAAGTTTCACAAATTTTGTTTCCATCATATTATTTATTATTATAAATTATATAAAATCGTTCTAATGAGAATTTTTTTCTATTTTAATGATGTCACATATTTTTCTCCATATAGTTCAGAGTTCAATAATTGTACCTTTAGTTATTATGATAATGTTCTTTAATAATGAATATTTATTTTAGAAATAACTAAAAAAATAATTTTATTAATTTTTTCGTATTTGTTCTAATATGTTATAAAATTATTAGTTGAAAAAATTGTTTGCATGGATTTTGTTAGGAAAATGTATAAAAACTGATCACCAGTTAACAAAAATGATAAAATAATAACATTAGTAATATTATATTCACTATTTTGTTCCTATTATCATTACAAATAAAAATTTAATATTTTTTATATCCTCATAAATTCTTTTATTTAGAGCTAATTTCGTGTCCATTATAATGTCATGTGGTGAATGATGTTGAAATTATTTATGTTTTTATTCTATTATGTCATATTATTTTTTTTAATTCAATAAATTTTACTACAAAATATATTTTTATTATTTAAATATTTATTTTTTATGTATAAATTTTTATTTTTGATGGGTTTTCATTGGTAGTACAATGAATATAAATTAAAACATCATTGAAATTTCAAGTTAAATACAATGTGTCTATAAATATATAATGAATGTTCAAATAAATATAAATTTATTTAATAAACATGTACATATCAATTTTATTAATTAGTTTCTGTTTTACATAAACTATACATTAACCAATATTATTTGATTTAAAATTTTCTAATTTCTTTGATGACATTGTATTTTGTTTATTCAATATCAAACATGTCCAAAAAAAATTAAATCACATTCAATTTATTTAAATTTTCAAATGAATATTTACATTTCTATTCATTTATATCAAAATAATTTTTATTATTTCTGTTAAAAGTTGTTCACATAATAAGAAATTATTATGTTTAGTAGTGATTTTATAATGATATTACATTATAAATTTGTAATATTATTATAGTTTTCTAGTATCATTTATCATTGTATTTTTTTCACTAATAGTGGTTTGACTAATAAATGTATATATTTTTTACACATGTTATTTAGTAATAAACAAGCATAATTTGTTCCTATGATTCCTAGTATATCTCTTATATGACATTGATTGTTTGAATACCCCTTAAACCTAAATTATTTTTGATTGATAAATATTATCAATGAATATTTATACATAAAATTTTATGGTGATTCATGAAAATTTAGATAAATTATTTTTTATTGGTTATTGAAAATAAGATATTTGGGTTTTATAAATTTTTCAGTTTTTCAATTAAATTAATTATGTTTTTAATGTGCCATTTTTATTTTATAAAAAAAATTATTTTAAGTATGTCTAACTATTAATTTTTTATATTATATGAAAAAATAAATACCAACATATAAGTCTTTAAGGAACTATTTAATCATTATTTATTAAGGGTTTCAATATAATGAGACATCATTCATATTAAAACAATATATGATTGATATAATTTAGAGTTGTAATGATAATAAAAAAGTGATATATCTTATTTTATTATTTTCTTTATTGTTATTGTATATGCGCTTTATAAATTGTGTGTGACAAAATAATTTTTCATATTGTGTTATTAACTATTTTTAAATGTAGTTACATTATTTTCACATGGTTAATGTAGATATATTTCTGAATCAATGCCCAATCCTATGATTTTGGACTTCAATAGACATGGAAAATCTCAAAAAATAAAAAAAAATTATATATTGGGAAAATTTATTTTATACACATTATTCTATAGTTAAAATAATTTTGTATATTAGATAAAATTAAATGCATTGTATTTAATAGTTAATAACAATTGACATTTAAGAAATATTTTGGAAGAAATCATGTCAATTTATCTATAGGATAGTCTTCACTGAATTATCCCACTATTAGTGGAAAACAATGGATTGTAACCCTTGGTACTCAAGAAAAATGTTAGGGATCTCATATATCACACTACCAATCCTTTACAGCTCATACTTATTTTGAGTCACACAAACATCCCATTATTTCTTATTGACATACCTACATACCTATGGGGATTTAATCATCACCCTCCAATGACAACCGTTTATATGGGATCGACAGGGAACATCTCAATCAATCCTGTTGATTTCATCAAAACCCATCATATCAAGGATTAAAAGATCCCAAATTGAAAGGAATCCACCTATCATAAGAGAAAATTCCTTCATATTGAAAACACCCTCTTATTTGATACCTAATAGGGTATCAAGCATTATAACACCATGAATTTTCTTAATTTAAGGGACATGAAGTTCCATGATTTCCTAAGATATAAAAAAATGAGACCATCATCTTCCATATATAAAAAAACTAATTTGGATGCTTCTTGTATTTTACCATGAATAGTAGAATGTCTGACAACCTACTCCTCTACGATACTCGGGACTACATGTAATTGGTTTGAACCATGGCCTTGAGTCACTTCCTTAGTACCCTGAGAAATCATACTCTACAAGCACTAAGAACAATAATTCTTATTTCCATTACCTCGACTTCCACTACTTCGACTTCCACCTACATCTGATTTTCTAGTGGTATTCTAGTTGCCTACCTTTCATGATAGAACATTCCTCGCTAAAACACATGGAGGGGGTATAAATCCCCTCTAGGTAAGAACTTCTTGGAATGTTCTGAAAAAATTCAAAATATGTTACATCCTTACATAGCCTCTACAATCCACTTGTTTGTGCAAAAATTGAGGGTTATTATGTCCAATATTTCTACACATGAGACTCATGTAAGTGCAGTTATGTGATTTTTATATTTTGATTTGTTTAATTCTTATTATGAAAATATAATTTGTGTATATTTTAATTAGGAGGGTATTGGAAGGGGATGTGGGAAAACTGACCGGAGGAGGGATATCTGGGGGCTGACAGGGGTAGGGTGGGGGGGGCAGGACTGGTAGGGGAGGGGAATCTATCCGAGGTCTGGGGGGAATCTGTCCAGGGGAATCATTCCAGGGTCTTGGGGGTAGGGGAAACTGGAAGGGGGTGCAAGTGGGGGATGGTTTGGGCAGGGTGTGGGGGGGGGAGGACTAGAAGGGGTGGGGGGAATCTGTCTAGGGGGATCTGTCCAGGGTCTTGGGGGTTTCCATGTTCTGGGAGGGTGTCCAGGGTCTGTTATAGGGGGGTATCCTGGGTCTCGGGGGGGGGGGGGCGGGGGTCTGTCCTGGGGGGTCTATCCAGGTTCTATCTGGGGGGTCTGTCCAGAGGGGTTGGTGGGGGGGGGGGGGGTTGTCCAGGTTTTGGGGGGGGGGGTTGGGGGAATGACTGGCAGGGGAGGGGGGGAACTGGAAGGGGGAAGGGGGAAAATAGCAGGGGGAGGGGGGTAACTATAAGGGGGTGAAAGGGCTGGGGTTTTCAGGTTTTGGGAGGGTGTCCAAGGGGATCTGTCCAGGTTTGGATGGGGGGGCACGATTTGTCCATGAGGTTGGGAGGGGGGTTTGTCCAGTGGAGTCGGGGGTCTGTTGGATGTGCTGGTTCATGGAGAGAAGTACTGGCATGGGGTGGGGAATCAGTCTAGGGACTAGGGGGAATCTGTCTAGAGGGAGGGGAATCAGTCCAGTGGGATATCACCAAGGTATTGAGGGCATGGTGGAAACTGGATAGGGGGTGCAAGTGGGGGCTAGCATGGGCTGAGTCGGTGGGGGGGGGGGGCATGACTGGTAGGAGGAGGGGAATCTATCCATGGTCTGAGGGAATATGTCTAGGGGGACCTGTCCAGGGTCTTGGGGAGAGGATGTCCATGTTCTGGGGGGTGTCCATGGTCTGGGGTGTCTGTCCTCGGGGGTCTATCCAGGGTCTATCTGGGGGTTTCTAGAGGGTCTAGTGGGGTTTCCAGGTTTGGGGGGGGGGGGGGGTAGGACTGGCATGGGGAGGGGGGACTGGCAGGGGGAGGGGGTGTAACTAGCAGGGGGAGGGGGTAACTGGAAGGGTGTGCAAGGGGTGGGTTGTCCAGGTTCGGGGGGGGGGGGGGTTCCAGGGTGTGTCTAGGAGGGTGGGAGGGGGGTATGTTCATGGGGGTGGGCAGTTCCAGGGGGTCTCCAGGTTCTGGGGGGTGTCATCGGTCTGTCTAGGAGGGGGGCTTTGTAGTGGGAGGGGGATGTCCAGGGGGGATATATAGGGTGGGGTGTCTAGGAAGGAGGGGGATAAATGGGGTTGGGCTTTTGTAGGGGGCTATATAGGGGGGTGGGTGGCTATTGTTTTATAGTTTTTCACACCCTATAGCTACGGTTTCTAACAGTAGGTATATGTATAATGTAAGGGTTTTTTACCATGGATATAGGTCTAATGCCACGATTTCTCACTCTATCAATAAATTGTGTCCCTCCAATTTTATTTCCACGGTTCTGGACCGTGGATATAGTGATATTACCACGGTTTTCACCATGGATGTATACCTAAAGCCACGGTTTGAACCATGGATCTAGACCTATAACCACAGTTCCAATCCATGGCTATAGGTCTAGGCCTATAGCCAAGCAAAAATTATCCATGGTTTCTCAAACCCTGGATATTACCTATAGCCACAGTTTGAGGACCTATAGCCATGGTTCTAAACCTTGTCTATATCCTGAATTTCCAGTAGTGGTGGACATCTATACACAAGTACAATGATTTCATAACCCATTTGATAGAATAAGAGAAGGTTATAGATAATTTCGACAACATAAATACTACTCATCATATGTAATATAATTAATTTATTATATCATCATGGTAAATTTTTAATAGATGGGGGAGGTAGATGAAATAAATAAGCATCAATATTTGGACATTATAGCTTTTTGGGGTATCATCATTATGTTTGGGCAAAAATCCATCAATGGTTGGCTTTGTATTGAAAATATGTACCATATGATTTGATTTTATATGTAGAGAAGTTATTATTATTTAAAATGGATTATCCAAAATGGTTAAATTGTGTAAGGATGAGTGGATACTAGGTCTCATATTATATAAAAGGTGAGTGGTGCTCTTATAAATTTCTGTATGAAATAATTCATCACATGCATCATTTTAATTGGAAAGGATATGATACTGAATCATTATATAAATATTAAGATATAATATGGAAATATTTCTTTCAATTTATTTTTAAATAAGTAGGGAATTTTTTAATAGTTATCATTTTAGTTTAAGATTCCCTGATAAACCCATTTTTATCTTAACCATTATAAATAGTTTTTTACTATTTTATTTTCCTTTTTAGTGAAAAATTAATTTGGTATTTTTGGATAATATAAACTATTATTTTTCCAAATTTGGAATATATTTTCATTATTTCTATTCAAAAATGTTTTGAAAATTTAATTAATATATATATATTCAATGGGAATGTGATATTTTAAAGAGAAAATATTCCAAATATTGATATTTTTTATATATAATTTCACTTTTTAATTCATTTAATTTTCATAAATTATATTAATTTATATATAATTTACATATAAATACAATAAACCCAATTTAGATAATAATTTATCACAATAAATAAATTTAATGAAGGGGGATATTTAAAATAAATTACAATATATTTCAATACACATCAAAAAATAAATTTTTTTTGAAAATAAAATAAATCACCATAAGAAAATTTTGACACATGGATTTAAAAATTAATATTTTTTATATTATTTTAAAAAAAATTGATCAATATTTAAATAAAATTTTTTATTTAAAATATAGTTTTTCATTTTAAATTTTATTTATTTGTATCTCTTCTCTTGAAAACACAAAAAAGAGGGTTAATCCATTGATTTAATATATAATATATAAATTTAGTTAGAATATATGAATAGTTAATATATTTTTATAATATATGTGATACTATTCATTCCAAATTTTCCAATGGACTGCAATTAAATAAGAATTTAAATAATAACATTTCAATATTACAACATTATAATTTCACACATAATGCTTCATGTAATACAAAAAAAAATTAAGGATACATGTAACTCTAACTAAAAATTAGGTTTTGTGTAACACATGATAAACTTAATGATAAGTGTAAAAGAATCAGTAAGGATAAATTCATTTGAAAATAAATATTTCACAAAATCATGGGGTGTTATCATTTATAACACTAAAAATAAATTTCACACTTGATATTATTCTTTTGTTAAAAGGTTTAACAATTGGAAAATTATTTATAAAAACATACATTATAAAAAAGGATAATAAAACATCATATTGAAAAAGAGAATTTCATTTGATAAATTCATCTTGAATTTGAAATACTAAGATTCTAATTAAGAGAACTTATGTGGGATGTGAATAAATGGACATTTAATATAATACAAACACCAAATTACTTATGGATAGTTATAGAAAACATTATTAGGATAAAGATAATCACCCAAAAACCATATACTAAATAAGTGTGAAAATATTATTTAAATCCTAAAAAATGATATTAACATGATAATACATAATTTCAATATTTTATTCACGATATTATATTTTTGAAGATTATATTTTAACATAATTTTATTCAATTTTGTAAGAATAATATTGTCATTTAGTTCCGACATGGTATATTTTACCTTTATCTTTTTCTCCATTAAATTATTTTTAATTAAATATACAGGAACTAATAAGGGATCATGAGATCAAAAAATATAATGATTTTTCATTCCTTATATATTTAGTTATCTCGACATAAAAATTATTAACATAAGTTATCCAAGTTGTATTAATATTTATAATTTGAAATAATAAAATAATTTTAAAACATAATCGAGCATAAAATTATTAAACAACTACCTAGGTGGTTGACCATATAACCCTTACAAATTTCATAATTTATCATTATGGTTTATATCTTTCATAAATTTGACATGAAATTAAACCCCTATATATCATAAATTTTATATTTATTTTCAAAAAATAGTCATGAAAATAACAGCTTCATGTATATTACTAAAAAAGTTTACTGCCCTAATTTACTATAAACCATATTAAAAATATAAATTCATAATTATTAATTACATACATCATATTTTAATGGATACATAACTTAAAAAATCATGTAATATCCATCATTGATAGAATTAACATCATTTTCAACTAATACTTAATCATTTCTAAGGTAATATGAACTATAAAATATATATGATCATATACAATATCTATTTATCCCAAAATTATTATCTTAATATCATGAAAATGTTATGGGTTCTGTTAACATAATCAAGATATCACATTTCCATTATATAACATATTCTCTCTTCAGTATCATTGAACATATATTTGAAAATCATTAATAAAAAATTATAAAAGGCAATATTTATATATTTCAATATTTATTTATAATTAAAATTTTATTCAAGTATATAATCACTGAAATTATTTAACCACACTATTAATAAATTAGGTAGTATTAAACATCTTTTTAATTAATATAATATTCATTTCATATGTCATTCATGTACTCTTCACCATCCTCTATATGACAATTACATGTACCTCCTTCATGGTTCACCTAATAAGATTTCATATTTGGGAAATGATTTTCATATTTCATTACATTCCATATTTGGACTAGTAAATCATAAATTTTATCTTTAGGAGACCAATTCTATCTTCCACTTATTTAACTAAAAATTTACATTCATACTCATAAATTAATTTCAGTTTTTATTTCTTCTAGAAACCCCAAAAATTTTCTTATCAATTTCTCACAATCACTTGGGTGATTACTTACATGGTTTAGACCTACAGGTAACATAATATTTTTACTTATTGGTATCCATTACTAATGTAACAAGAAACATCCATATATATATTCTTTAATGAGTCTAATAGATGATTAAGGTGATATTCTTAAATCATGTTTTGTGATAAATTATTATAAATGAGCATAAAAACATTCACTCTAGTCTATATCCCATTTAGATTCTCATTATTAATTTTTTAATTACATTCAGTTTTATCCCTTCATTATCTACTTCCCTTCATTTACCAAACCATGAAATCGTAGTGTGAGCATTATAAATCATATTGCAAGAAAACAATTTCATGAACAAAAGTATAGGCTGACTAAATATTGAATTATTCTATTTCATCAGTTAATCCATAGGTTTATCCATTTTGATTTATAGTGCTCATTATTTTAAATATATTTTTATGGTTCCAAAAATGTTCTTTAATTCCAAAATGAAATCGCTGAGGATATTCATACCATGCTTGCAGTAATGTGCATTGTCAGTCACTATGTGATGATCAATTCAATATGAATGAACCCTTTTATTAAATACTACACCTAGCTACCTCTATTATAGATACATGACCACTAATAGTATCTATTTTGGGTTTTGATTTCATTAAAACGAATAGGTCTATAAAATATTAAAACTCTAGTAAATTTTCCTATACATCAATCTATCTTTATACATATAAATAGATATATCATTAAAATATCCTAGAAATACACCTAGGGATCCCACTAATGTTTTCTAATCATTGAGTACAATAGATGAATAAACCATTCCTCAATTACAAATTATAGAAACCCAATCATATCATTAATGGATATGACATATTTTTATATGAATATTCATTAATTTACAGAAATAAACATCTAAGGACTGTAATATCATAGTGTCATGTGATACTCTATATATAATATTATTAATTACTAAAAATATAATGTATCTCAGAAAAAATATTATCATGTTTTGATCATTTCATTGATATACCATTCATAATTCTGGACTTCATGACATTTTGGATAAAAAATAATAACAATTGATGAACTTAGATTCCTAGTAAGTGTTAAAATGGAGAATATGTAAGCATAAAAAAAGAATAAGGGTATGAAAACATGATCATATCATATGAATCCAATACCCTACATATCAAATATAATAATATTGAGTTAGGGAATAATTATTTGTAATTTTTGTTTTATAAATCATAATGAAATAAAAGAACATGATGAAGGATTGATATTTTCATCAGACGCAAAATTTTGTCATATAAGAAATAATATAAAATGTTATGTAAAAGTTACCCACCACGACATTCATATGATGTCAGGATTGAGCTAACGAACATTGTACTTGTAAATGGATTAATATTAACTCTTGTGTACCCTCTTTTTTGGGAATTGAATAATCTCTCATCTACCACACTCTTTTAGGAATTTTAAAAAATCTCATACAAAAACTAATAAAATAAAACATTAATCACTTCCCTAATCATTTGGGAAGATATAGGTCCCAATAATGCCATATTGAACACCATATTTATGTGTTCCAAAACATCCTAAAACATTAATCATATAAAAACCCATGATGTGAAATGGGTTTCATAAATAAGTCATAATGCAACAACCTATGGTAAATAAAGAGGTTTAATAATCATTTCAACATTTCCTCAATGAACCCTTTGGTATTTATTTCCACCTAATGTATATAGGTAATAAATTATGTACAAGAGATATGTTACATGGGAGTGATAGTCAATTAGTGGCTACAAATAAAGATATATATCAGCCAAATATAACGAGGAATGTTGATCAAGGAAGAGGAGGTACGAATGTGGAACATCCCACAAGCAACAAATGTGGGAAGAGGAATTCATGTAACTGCTTGATTGGTAGTGTAAGGTTCTAAAAATGTGGATGATATGGCCATATATCCTGAAAATTTCATTATGAGGAGATGATAAACATCTCAACACTCACAATAAAGTGAAGATGGTGCTAGACCTAGGATAAGATCAATGTTTCATGTGTGGACAACATGGACACTTTTAAAATAAATTTTAAAATCATAACATGGTATAGGGGAACCACCATCAACTGTATCTGACTCAATGGGAGCATGGTTTGGATTTTTCTATCAAGATGGATGATTTGAATGCTCTGAATGATTTTTTTGATGGTATATGGGTTCTTCACTAAGATATTGAAAGTACATTGTTAGATTCTACATATATGATTATTTTATTTTGTAAATGTTTCCAGTGAATTTAGAAAAATCATTGAAATTCTTGAAGTATATTTATCCCTCAAGACACATGTAGGTACTAACCTAGAATAAATATTGTGTATGAACTATTGTATTAAAATTAGAGTGTAAAATAACATCTTAAAAATAATATTCATTCCCATAATTTAATTTCAAAAAATAATTAGGGTGGAATTGATCTTAATTTAGAATTCAAATATCAACTGAAAAAGAAAGAAAAATTATATAGTCATGAATGGAAAAATTATAGCGACTCTCAGTGAAGAAATATGTCTTCATTATCATTGTCTTCTATAATATCTCATAGCCTTGTTTATGGAGAATATTGATAAATATGGACAAGGAAATGGAATTTTTATGGTATATATTATCCCCATAGGTCAAGAATACATTGATGTATTTCTGAATGTGTTTCATGGGCCTCACACAGAAAGTGATGTAGATTTATCCATTGAAATCATGATTGGATATGAGAATATATCAATTTCCCTGTATAAAATGGAAACTATGTATTAGATAAATTAAATAAAAAATTCATGATATATTAGATAAGGGTTATATATGACCACGTTTGTCTCATTGGGGAGAAAATATTCTCATTGTGAAGAAGAATGATGGATAAATGAATCTATATATTTATTATAATGTTCTTAATAGGATCAAAATGAAGAACATGTATCCTCTCCCAAGGATTGATAATTTATTTGACCATCATTGTGGGAAAAATCATATACATGATTGAAATCTAATTTGGGTATCTTTAATTAAGGCCAAACAAAGAAGATATTCTTAATTATTCATTTCGAATGATACATTGGTATTATGAGTATTCTGTTAATTCATTCAACATGAATAATTCTCTTGTAATATTTCTCTATTTGATTAATATAATCATTAAGGATTGTAATATCCAATTTTAGGTTGTTTTTTTCATTGAAATTTTGATATACATAAATATTTTGGTGGAGAATGAGGATAGACTAACTAATATACCAGGAACTACAAAAAAGGATAATCATATTGTAATTTTTAGAAAATGTAAATTTTGATTAAAACATGATTCATTATTGGATAACATTGTAGAAAATGAAGGAATCTCAGTCGGCCATATGAATATTTTTTTTGAGTGGCGTCATCCTAAAATATTAACTGAGATTTGTAGTTTCCATGGTATTTCTTGATATAATAGATGGTTATTGAAAGAAAAATTCATGACATCCCAATCCACTAACTAGGTTAAATCGACAATCTGGTTAATTTATCTGAGAAAAAAAGTGGGAAGTAACATTCTGAGAATTAAAGAAGATATTGGTTTCTACAAATATGTTAATTCTACCCTCTATTAATGAACGATTCGTAATTTGTTGTGATTCTTCCCTAAACGATATTGGGTATGTACTCATAAAAAATTGAAAAGTATATTTTTTATGCATCTCAATAGTAAAATCCTCATGATAAGAATTATCCTATCCAAGCCATTGAGTTAGATGGAATTATTTTTTCTCTCAAAATAAGGAGGCACAATCTGTTTCAGGTGAAATTTGATATATATACAGACCACCAAATTAATTAATCCTAAGATACATGATATGGTTGGAACTTCATAAATACTACCACTACTTAATTAATTATCACCACATAAGATAAAATAATGTTGTTGATTCATTAAATAGCAGATACCTAATTGTAAAAAAAATGATGAGGATTAAAGTACTCACTTTTACCAAGAACCTAGTATAAATTATCATAGAATTATGAAGGGAAGAAATATCCCCATCCCTATCCAAAATGATTTCTAAACCATCGTAAAGTCTCATATTTTTCCATGTGTTTTTATATTATATAGAATTATTACGATTCTGAGAAAATTGATGGCGCGTGATTTCGAGGCTTGGTGTGCTCGGAATGAGTTTATAAATCTCTTTTTATAGTACATTTTCTAAATTATTAGGTGATTTTTTCTATATTTTGAACCAGTGCTCGAATTCAAAATATGAGGGCACTATTGATTTCACACCACCATATTTCTTTTAAGGGATTCTTCACATTGACTGCAGTAAGTTGGGTGAAAATGTTAATTTTGCAGACTATTGAATGATTAATAAAATAACTTGTTTTGTTATTTTATTTCATTTCATTTTCCCCAATAGATAACCAGTGGTGGAATGACCAACGACACGTCCATACATTAATTGGATTCCCACTTACTTCTTTGTAACTGTACCATTAGAATTTTAGAGGTTCATTAAATAAATGAACCTCATAAATTTCTCAGAATGTTAAACACCTCCTCCTCCTCTTATTTATATAGAGCTCAGGGAGGGGTGTTATCATGACTTCACCAAGTAATGAAGCTCGAGCAATGTTCTTTGATGCCAACCACATGAATGATGAGGCCAGATTTAGTGATCGGTGATGAGAACCACCGAATCACGAACCAACGTCAATGGGAAAGGTTAGGTTGATTATCATCAACAATTATCTAATCTAGGTAGAGGGATTGATTTAAAGTTCATCTTTATGAGATAAATTGTTGACTACTTGATGTAATCATAACGAATAATGCCTAGGGAAAATGAACAAGACTAAGACCCTCCACTTCCATAGTATTTGTCTCATTATTCTAGAACTGTTCTCCAAATGGAGGGGAAGGATGAATCCAGAGAACACGCAAAAGCTACATTAAACTGAGAGCCTCGTTGGTGTTAACAAAATCAAAATCAGACCACTGAAGTACGTTTACGGGGCATCAGAAAAAACTGATAGTGCACCATGACGGCGGTGGCCGGTGATGGAGAAATGAGACCCACTATGACCAGCCACGGGCGATGGAAAGCGGTGTATCATCGTGCACCACATTGTCCAAGGGTAGCAGGCCAGAGAAGGCCGCAAGGGACATGGGAAGAGCTCATAGGATCTGCCCGAGATAGCAGACGTGACAATCATGTTGGGGAAGAAGGAGGGCAGCACGACCTCGTGTCGTGCCATGTTTACAGAAACCATTATTCAAAATGACTGACCGTTTAATGCAGTGGGGAAGTGCCCCACCGGTTGGGAGCAATGGCCACACAATAGTGGGGCCATCAGAAAATCTTGTCCACCTTATGGTGGATTAGGATGGAGGTTGGCCGACCGAGTGTGTGAGACCAACCCAGCGGGTAGGGCCGGACCCACAACCTAGTGGGCCAGTCCGGACCCATATTTCAATAGGCCAGTGAGGGAGGGTGGAGCCCCACCCTGTGGTCTAGGCCAACCGCGGCCAGGGACCTCGAACCATGGGATGTCCCCGACGGGCCAGACCAAGTGAATAGGGCCAACCCCTAATAAGTCTAACATGGACGAGGTCTGGTAGACTCTGAGATCCATTGCGTCAATTAGGTCAGACCGAGTCGAACAGGTACAAGACCTAACCGGTCCCCGAATAATTAAACACATGTAACTTACAAACTAGGTTTTCATTTGAAACACTGTTAGTGGGTTTGGGAACCATTTTGGAAATATGTCCCTTTGGAATATTTTGGCTGGCCTGAGTGATTTGGGTCGGTCCGAGGTACGATAACTTCTGTTCATGGAAAGTGCTGTAACTAACAGACTGGGTGTCTAATCGATGCACCATTTGTGGAATAAGGACCATTGTGACAAGACAATCCTTTGGGGATACATTAATTGAGTTTTGATGGATTTTGATGTGTGGCTTGGGTTAGGTCAAACTTGAATCTAACTGGGGACTTTTTACAAGAGTACCCATATGACACATACCAAGCATCTGATTGAAAATCCAGAAATCATCTTGGGATCCCTAGGATGGGGTGGTCCCTTGTTTATTCTTTTGCCGGACTTCATACTTTTTTAAATATGACTGGTGGTTGGAGGTGCTGTTCTCCCCAAAACAAGCATGCTTCGAGCGGGAATCATCTGACTGACTATCATAGAAGTAGTTACCCTATGTGGATCAGCATCATAGAGACACTATGTGGATCATCATCATGAGACCCAGTGTGGATTCGTCTTCCAGCACCCTGTGTGGTTTAGCATTACAGTGACCTTATGTGCATTATTACTTTAGTGACCCTGTGCGGATCTGCAATGCGTGACCCGACAAGGACCAACCTTAGAGAAACCCATTGTGGATTAGTGACCTACGATGATGTGTGGAATGATTATGGAACATCTCCTTCATGTTTCAGTTGTGGAAACTTCCTAATGGAAAAAATGATATAGCTTAAGACGAATCATCTTTATTCCCCGACTCTATGTTTTATACATAGTGTGAGCTGACTAATGCTACAGGAATTGTGATTGAGGTATTTCTTTGTGTTTTTTTCATTGTTGAAATCTGGGAGACATATGAGGGTCTTGGGGTCCCTACTGAGTATTTTTATAATCACCCATTCACGGGCTTCACCCACACCTTTTTCTGTTTTGTGCAGATGACATTTATCTTTGACCAAGGTTTGGGAGACCGGATTGGACATTTCTCGGCGGTGGACATTTAGACGTGACGTGATATAGTGGCGACTTATCATGAGTTGTAACTACCCTTTAGGTTGGAACAATGGTGGATTCTACCGAGTTAAATGTTTATGTTTCTGTGGTACATTCCTTTTGGTATTTTATTTTAGCCCCCTTTACATAATGTAATCACCCTTTTTAATTTCAGTACACATATTTTTACTAATGTAGTTTTGCTACATGGGTTGTTCAAGATTTATTCTTGGATTGTGTGTTTTTTTATTAAAGGAAATGGATTCCCATTATTTTGGGATTTACATTTCAGTGCTAGTCACCAAACCCTGGCCAATGGAAGGCAGTCATGGGGTAGACACGGCATGGGCCATATGGGATAGGTTGCGACAATGTGGTATGAGATGAGTCGGTTCTACAAATAGACTAGGACTCTGATCTTTTAATAGTGAAACAAAGTTATGTGTTTTGAATGTGGTTTTTAGTTCGGGGGGTCCTGTGTCAGTGTTGTGGTTGACTTATTCATACACCAAGACCCTGAATTCTGATTTCCAACTCGGTACACGAAAACACTGATTTTATGTGTTTTTTAAATGTTTTTACTTGACCACTTTTGTGTGTTCTCTTTAGGTATAACTTAATGACCATGTCACATCTATTTCTTTTCATCATCCCACCACTCAAAAAACCTGCCAGGATTCTAGAGAGATTAAACGATGATAGTCAACCGAGCTATGAGGCCTCGGTGAAAGACCCTCTTATAGCGATAGTACCATCAGGTGGTGTACCTGCAACACCACTGCATGTTGGATAGTTGTAGGCACCCGCCCACCACCAGATGGTGCACACCAACCAATCATGTTGCAAGTGTTTCAACTTTAAAGGCCTATGAGGTTCCGAAGTGATATGGATCTGCAGGCGGCTAATGAAAAGTTGGAGGTTATGGCCAGAGTTTTTCGCCTGGTTGGGACACCAACAGAAACAATGGTAATCATAGTTACCCATCTTTTCTAAGGACTAGTAGGGAGATTGGTGGTCCAGTGCTCTAGACACATGACAAGGCGATCTTCGCCTATATATATTTTGAGGCCCTATTTTGGGAATCATTTTTCTTGTAAAGCTACGATATTTACGTATACAAGAGCTGCTATACTTAATATTTTATAGCATAACAGTGGCCTCATACACAGAGAGATTCACCAACCTCTCATGCTACTCAACGGACGTGGTGCATGACCTTTTCTTCAGGGCCCGGACATTCGATCAGGGACTCTTTAGGGAGATCAGGGATTTGATTTTGTCTGCAAGCATCCCAACACATGTTGGAGTGCTGGAGAGAGCACTATTGGTTAAGAGTTTCCTTGTTGAGCAGACACCGACAGCGACACCCACCACCCGACAACACGTAGTAGATTCATATGTAGCTGGTAGTAGGCAGATGATACAATGGTCTAACTGGACATGACCTTTTGTAGGAAGACCCCTAGACATATGGTTGGAGATAAAAGGCTCACGAGTTAGAGTAGGCCAGTAGAGGAGTAGATTTTGCTTCACGCGTGGTAGGCAGGGTCACATGGATCGTGACTGCCTGACTGACCGCACTGCTGACCAGCATACGGTTGAGGGATCGGCAAGGAAGAGGCAGTGATTTGAGCGTGGAGGTCCGCGGGGCAGTGGATGTGGAATATGAGCATTCCATTCATCAGGCGGTGGGTGGTGATTTGAGGTTCTACCACCATCACCTCCAGCTAGTCTGCCCCGACCACAGGGAGCAGGTGGACAGGGATGCTCTAACCTCTAAGAAGTTAAGGCCTATGACCACAACACTCCAAGGATTATTTGAGTTACGATTTGTGTCTACTCCACCTTATCTGCAATACTTATAGACATGCGGTCCAATCACTCTTTCATTTCCACAACTCTTGTTTGTTTCTCATATATTTTGATAGAGTCATTTGATCAATCGTTATGATTAGAGATAACTACAAGTGAAGATTTGATGAATACACACTGTTTTTCACACTATGAGATTACTCTTGGTGGCTAGTTCTTTGGATGGGTTATTTTAGTAGCAAAATCGAGGCCTTACGAAATCATCATGGGTAAGGATTGGTTATCCAAAGTCCATGCTCAGATTGACTTCATTAGGAACACAGTGTCATTTGTTTGTGAGGCTGGGACGGGGTTTTACTTCAACAGTGAGAAGGAAAACTTTTCAGCATAGGATAGACTTACCCGAAGGAGGATTCAGCCAATAACACATCAGTTGTTTATCCTTACCCTTAGAGATGTTAATGTTGAGAGTATGATCTATCCTATAGTGGTGGTACGGTATGTCGATGTCTTCACCGATAATGTTCTGGGACTACCTCCTCGTAGAGATGTGGACTTCTACAATGACCCACACCTTGAGATGAAACTGATTATAACACTAGAATATATGATGGTTCCTCCAAAGCTTCATGAGTTATAGTTATAGCTGGAGTACATGCAGGGGAAGGGGTTCATAATGCCTAGTGTTTCTACATGGGCATCCCCAATTTTGTTTGCCAAGAAGACAGATGGGAGTTTGAGGCTCTATATAGATTATCAGCACAAAAACATGGTGACCATGAAGAACAAGTATCCTAATAATGGGATTGATGATATATTTGATCAGCTAATGGGAGCTCGGTTGTTTTTGTAGATAGATGTCATATCATTCTATCATCAGTTTAAGGTACAAGATGAGGATGTGTATAATAAGACCTTCAAAATATGGAAAGGCCACAATGAATTATTTTTATTCCATTCTGTATGACCAACTCCCTTAAAATGGTCATGGGAGTCATGAAGTGCATCTTTCATCCATACCTTGTTCCCTTTGTGGATGTCTTCATTGACAACATCTTGATATACACGACATTAGAGGAAGATCTTACCTATCATTTTTATATCATTCTGGATACACTCTAAGAGATCCACCTTTGTGGTAAGCACTCAAAGTTCCATTGCTGGACACATGAGTTCCACTTTTACAGAAACGGTATCTCATAGGATGGAGTTACAGTGGATTTGGAAAAAATTGGGGTTATGCAAGCTTGAGATCCACGCAGCTGTGTGATAGAGGTGAGAAGATTCCTAGGGTTAGATGGGTACTATAAGAGATTCATAATTGTGTTCTCCAGAGTTGGTAAAACCTAATCAGCATTGACGAATAAGGGACAACCCTTTATGTAGACGAATAAATTCCATTATATATTTTAGGAGCTAAGCCAGTGACTAATGAGTGCCCCCATCTTGAGGTTATCAGAAGTGGGTGTTGGGTTTTTAGTCTAACTATATTCATCAGGTACCCTACATTGATGTGTCTTGATGTAGAAATACAGTGATCACTTATGGTTGATGATAGCAGAGACAACATGAGCAAAACTATGCTACCCCTGACTAGGAGTTAGTAGCTGTGGTCTTCACCTAGAAGTTGTGGCCACACTACATGATGGGTGAACGAATATCAATTTACTCTACTCAAAAGAGTCTTAGATATATCTTCTAACATAAGGACCTGAACCACAGACAATGATTTGGGCAAGAGTTCGTCTAAGATAATGACTTTGGGAGAGTCAACACTCCTAAGTAGGGGAACATAGTAGAATACGCACTGAACATGAGTTCTTATCTACAACATCTGAGTGAGGGGACAAATCAGCTAGCTGCATTGCAGATATCTTTTATAGATAGAGATGGACCAGCTTACCTCTAGAATATGAATCTCACTCCCTCACCGATTCAGCGATTTCAGGAGGCACATCAAGGGGGCATTGACTGAGAGGCTCGATGTGCTCAAATATCCTCAATATAGGCACCTGATGGATTTTATGAAGGTGTGCATAACATCATCCTTTTTAGAGGAAACACCAGGGTACTAATGGTGTATGTGAGGAGGCATTGATGGGGTTCCGTATATCCCCTCTAGCAGTACATTCTAGAATGGAGAAGATGTACCAAGACCTATATCTTCAGCACTAGTGTCCACGGATAAAGAATGTAGAGGCAGAGTTTGTTTCACAATGCCTCACTTGTCAGCATGTGAAGGCCTAGAATCATGTTCTAACTTTCTTAAAAAAGACATTATAGGTTCCGGTGTTAAAGTGGGAAGCTATTTCCATGGAATTCATGATAGGGATAGCACATAAGTACTAGGGCCATGATTCAATCTCGGTGATCTTTGAAAAACTCACCATGTCGGTCCACTTCCTAAACATATGAGAGCAGGGATCAGTAGAGGGAATGTGAAGATTATATTTACATAAAATTGTACGACTTTATGGGGGTTCCATCGATGATCCTCTATGACAATGACACAGGTTTTACATCCTGGATGTGAAAGGGATTGCAGGAGGCATGTGGGACTCAGATACGTTTGAACACAACCTTTCATCCTCAGATGGATGGTCAGATGGAGCGAACCATTTAGACACAAGAGGACATGCATCATGCTTGTGTCCGAGATTTTTGTATTAGATAGGAGGATCACTTTCCCTTGGTGTATTTTTCGTAAAAAAACACTTATCACTCCACCATTGGTATGGATCCATTTGAGTCCATGTATGGTGAAACAAAAAGACCACCTCTATAATGGAAAAACCCTGGGGGACACCACTTATTGATCCAGAGTTAGAACATGCAACCTCTAAGTAGTTGTAGATAATCTAGGAGAATATGAAGTCTACACAAAACTGACTGAATTATCATTCTGATTGGATACGGAGACCTTTGGAGTTTGAGGAGGGAGACCATGTCTTCTGAAGGGTCTCACCTCGATGAGGTTTGAGGTGATTTTGTTGGGGTGATAGGAAATCTCTGAGGTTCATAGAAACCTTTCAGGTTCTCAGCGGAGTTAGCAATGTGGCATATTTCCTAGCTCTTCCCCCATAGATGAATCAGATGAATGATGTTGTCCCAGTGTCAAAGCATAAGAATTAGGTGCATGACCCATCACATGTTAATTATTGGGGTGAGATAGACATTGACGATGGGGTGAAATTTATGAATATAATAGTGGGGATTGATGATCTACATGAGAGGGACCTCCATGTAAAATTGATCCCACTGGTGGTCATTTCTTGGAAGAACGAGAACCTCTGGAAGAGCTCATGGGAGCAGGAGCCTCATATTCATGCTCTGTACCCTCATATGATTCCTTACTCTATATTATGGATTTCATGGAAGAAAATCCATAAGGTGAGGAGAATGTAAAGACCAGAATTTTTTCATGTAATTTTTTTTATTATATGTAATTTTTATAACTCTGTAAAAATTGACGACGCATGATTCCAAGGCCCGGTACGATAAGTATGAATTTAAATACATTTTTTAAGGACGTTCCATAAATGAGTATGTGATGTTTCATATATTTTGAACTGGTTCTTGGATTAGAAATAGTTGGGCACTGTTGAATCTGCAATGTTGAGATTCATTTAAGGGAGGTTACACATCGACCATAGTAGGGTGGGTGAAAAAGTTAATTTTTCATAATTTTGAATGATTAATAAATTAACATGTAATGTTATTATAATTCTTTTCATTTTCTCCAGTGAATAAGAGGTGGTGGAGGGATCAACGACATGTTAGGACATTAATTGGCTTGAATCCTCCTTGTTTATAACCATACTATTGGAATTTAATAGGTTCATTAATTTAATGAACCTCATAAATTATTTAGAAAATTAACCACATCACACCCCTCCTATTTGTATCGATCTCGGGGATGGGTGTTGGTGAGGCTTCACCATGTGATGAAGCTCTAGAAATTACCGTGACACCAACCACTTAGTGGATGAGGCTAGCTTCAGCGATAGGTGACGAGCACCCCCGAATCAGGAACTGATGATTACAACGAAGGATGATCCATCGATCATCATGAGCAGATGTCTAATACAGGAGGGCATTATTTAAAAAGTTCATTTTTATGAGATAAATTGTTTACATTTTAATTAAATCCTTACTGAGAGGGTACAAGCCAGAAAAACAAGGCCCAGACCCTCTGATTTTACGGTATTTGTCTCATTATTCTATAAATGGTTTCCAATTGGAGTTTCATGTTGAAACTAGAGAACATGATGTAGTGACAATGACCATAGAGCCTCAGAGGCATTGACGGCATAAAATATGGACCACCAGAGTGCATCAAGTGGACCATGAAGGAAACTATTAGTACGCCATGTCGGTGGTGGCGGTCAGTGGCCAATGGACACATGTGGCATCTGGATGCAGATGGCTGAAAGTGGTGTGCTACCATGGAATATGGTGGATGGCCCAAGCTGGCTGCCCATGACTAGTGCGGTACCCACAGGTGGTGCCAGCAGCAGCGACATCAACTAGTGGGCCGCTACAGGTGGATGGTGGTGCAACCTTGTGTTGTGCCATGATTGCAAAAGTGGATTGACCAAAGAGCCAACTATTTCATACGGTGGGGAAATGCATCACTGGATCAGAGAAACAACCCCATAACTGCTTGCCTAGTGTAGAAGGTGCTTTGCTTTCTGGTGGACTAGACCGGACGCGGGTCGGGAAGGAACCGCAGCCCAGCAGGCCAGTGCTGGTGAGCTATGCCCACGCGGCGGGACAGGCCTACCGCGAATCGGGCCTACAAACCATTTAACGGCCCCTATGGGATATACCCTATGATCTAGGCTGACCTGTAATGGGATGAAACTAGGTAGGGTATGGTAGACCCCGAGATCTGTTTCATCAGGCTGGTCTTACAGAGTCAGACAGGGCCCAGACCCTACCTCCCCCCGAATAAAGAAATTCCTATAACTGATGAACCAAATTCCTCTTTGAAAAATTTTATATGGGCTTGGTTCCCTTATTAGGAAGCAGTACCATTGGCATATTTTGGTGGACCCGACCGAGCCTGGTCGGACGGAGGTGTGATTACTCATGTTCACAGAAATGGTTGTAACTAATAAACTGGGTGTCCGATCGACGCACCGTCAATGGCATAAATACCCTTATTAAGTGGTGGTCATTTGTAGACACTCTATGTGAGTTTTGATAGAGTTTTATGTTCTACTTGGGTTGTATTAGTCTTGAATCCAACCGTTCCCTTTTTTCAAAAGTGCCCATATCTCAAAAACCAGGCATCTTATCGACACATTCTCTACCACGTTGGGACCCCTATGATAGGTTATTCCCTTGGTTATTCTTTTAAGGGACATAGTACAAGTTGAAATAAGAAATATTCCCCGAGGATCATTTCTCCCACAAATAGGAGTTCTTTGAGTTGGAATCATGTGACTGGCTGTCTTGGAAGTAGTGACCATGTGCAGATCAGCATCATTGCAATCCTATGTAGATCAGCATCAGAGCTACCCAACTAGGACCAGTATTAGAGTGGAACATCAAGGATCAACAAATAGAGACTCTGTGCGGGTCGTTATCAAGTAACCATGTGTGGATCAACGACCGGAGACCCTGTGTGGATGGAAAAAGGAACAACTCCTTCCTATTTCAATAGTGGAAACACTATAATGGAATAATATGATATCGTTTAACACTAATATTCTTCATTTCTATACTCTAAGATTTATAGCTTTTGTGATATTACTATTGATTTTTACTTTGTGATTGAGGTCTTTCTTTATTGCATTTCATTTTTGGAACTTTGGGAGACCTATAGGGGTCTTAGGTTCCCTTCTGAGTATGGTTATACTCACCCCTTCATGGGGTTTTCCCACATATTTTTGTTTCTTGTACAGACGAAAAACAGGTTGGATTGAGGTTTGGGAGCTAGGATTGGATGTTGGTTAGTTGTGTACCTTTAGATGTGATGTACCTTTAGATGTGACGTACCATAGTGTCAACCTACCATGACTGGTATATACCCTTAATGTAGAAACCATGGTAGATGGTATGAAGAAGTGTTTTTTTAAAATTGTTGTAATTTGCAGTTGGGCATGTATTCTGGAACCTTTTCCATACAGTACTCTCCAATTTTACATTCAATACACATCTTTTTACTACTTTATTTTTACAATGTGGGTTGATCTGATTTTATTCCTGTACAGTGTATTTGTAGTATTAAAGGAAATAACTTCCCCTTTTTCAGGGATATGCATTTTGGTGATAGTCTTCAACCCTTGGCCCATTGAAGGCCGACAAGGTGTAGTAATGGCATGAGCCCCCTTGGACGAGTCCTGACAAAGTGGTATCAGAGGAGTCGGTTCTACCAAAGAACTAAGACTCTGATATTTTAATGGATCAATATTTTAATGTGTTTTGACTGTGTTTTTCATTTTGGGGAGTCTAGTGTTGGTGAGGAAGCCACCATATCCTTACAATAGGAAAATTAATTCTATTCTCCTATATAGTACATGAAAACATCAAATGCATATGTTTTTGAAATGCTTTTACCTAACCTTTTTTTGAGTCAGATCACCAGGTGTAAACTATTGATCATGGAACACCTCTATCTTCTTAGGATCCCACCACATAGACAACCTTCCATGATTCCTAAGAGAGTACATGATAAAGGCCTACCGAGCGATGAGGCTTTGGGGAAGGTCCCTGTCACGACCCGTCCTCGGGGCCCGTGCCGTGACTACCCCATGCCCGCCTTCCATAGGTCTGGGGATGGCCACTAGCACCAAGGTTTAAATCCTGGTAAAAAGGGAAGGCATTGCCTTTGTAAAGTAAACAATAACCTCAGAGTAAACAAGTGGAAAAGTAAACACTAAGTAAAAAGCTGATACAACAGTAAGTGTGGAAAAGTAAATGGGCTAGTATACAAACCCAAACTGAAAGTAATGTAGAACTCGAAAGGAAAAACAACAACTGAAAAGTAAGAGCTGCTATGCTATGCTGTCCACTGAAAATCCCACCTGAAGGGTGGGTACAGATAGCTCCATTTCTCCTCGGGTTCCGCCGTCCGCTCCGAGTATGTCCCGCCCAGTGGTCCACCTCCAGGTACCGTCCTGCTCTGGAAGCCTCAACCATGATCAACGTTGTCCATCGTCTGCAACCAACACAACGTAGTGCGGGCATAGCCCGTGTAGGGGTGAGTATAAGCTACTAATTAGGGACCCCGAGACCCCCGAAGGTCTCCCAAAATCCATAAAGGATAAACCAGAATGGAAAGATACAATCACGAAGTAACAACCGACACTGCTTAGGTATATGCCCATACTTATACCTAAGTCATTAATTACAATACGCTCCAACCTCCGAGCCCAAATACAACTCAGTCCACACATGAAAGTAAACGTATTCCACACAGGAAAGCAAAACGTAATCCACATAGGATAGCACAACACAATCCACACAGGAAAGCAAACATGATTCAACTCACACAGGTATACTTCTTCGAAAGACGATAGAGATGATCACTGATCTATCTAAGCCATCAGAACCACAAAGGATAGATAGGTACTAACCCCTGCAATGAACCACACAGTATCGGTAGGAAACTAACACCCGTAAAGGCCCACACAGGATCTGACCCACATAGGATATGTAGGTGTTGGCTCACACAGAACCGCTGAGCGCTGACCCACACAGGATCGGACCCACACAGGATCGGTAGCACTAATCCACATAGGATCACAGAGTGTTGTAGTCATCGTCGTCTAATCCACTGAGGATCTCTACACAGTCGTCATCGCAGTCACAGTAGCAGTCGCAGCCAACACTAGGGTTCCCGCACACAGCAAGCTCGTTCGGAAGGGTCTGCTCCACGAGCCGAGAGGCTGATACATCGACTTCCTTCGACGTGGTGCGACAGTGTCGCATTCTTGATTGACTTCTCGGCATGGCGCGATGGTGTCGAATAATACTTGCCGAGTGATTCTCACATGGTGCGACGACACCACGCCATCCCATTCCATTCACAAAGAAACAATCATGAACATAGGAGGGGGTTAGGCCGTGTTTGTGTGGTCCGGTCCCCTCTTGTTAAACAATAAAATTTAGTCGATTAACCACGATGTTCGACATGCTAGAATCAAGAACATAAATAATTTAATAAAATAACAATAATCCCCTACCTCGGTTCAAGAACGATGTTTGTCAATATCACGCAGAAGACGAGCGTCGCGAAGGTCGGGCGTCGCGAGGAAAGAATTTCGACGTCGCGAAGCGAGGATTCAAAGTCGTTGACGGTGATTTCGTTGCGGAAAACCATCGCGGAAGAGATGACACAGAAGAAAAACGTCTCATCGTGGATACGGCGTCGCGGAAGAACCGTGTTCTTCAGCGGAGAAGTTCATCGATGAAGAACGGTGTTCTTCGCGTTCTTCATCGAGGAAGAAGGTTTTCCTTAGCTTTTACTCCAAAAATCTCTCAAACAACCCAACTCCAACCCCTAATAAAATATGTTCTAAACTTATTTTATTAACAGAACAAAGCATTTGAAATTCAATTGTTTGAATTTCAAAAACATACATGTAACTCACCAAATTAATTACAACAAGTTGTCAAATATTAATGAAGGTGAGTTAATGGGGAGTTAGGAATGTGAGGGGTTAAGAGGGGTTAGGGAGTTATGAAAAAAATGAAAAGGTGGGGGGTTCGTGTGGGACCCACCCTTTTAATTTTCCACACATGGGATGTTGGGTTGATGTGGGCCCCCCCACCAACATCCCATGGGAGAAACTAACCCCCTTGAAAAGAAATAAAATTGATTTCACAATTTTATTTACTTTTTAATTAAACCCCATTTATTAACTTCTTATCCCACACAAACGCAAATATGGTAAAGGTTCCCTTAAGTAATTACCGGCGCTGCGGTTCCATCGGTGCCCTCGGAATTTGATTCCGGGCACTGGTTCAAAAGTTAGAAAAACCCTCTCGTTTGTTCACTGAACGTACCCGAGCCAAACTTCAGAAATTGATCCGGGCACACCGGGCCTAGGAATCAGGTGCCGTCAAATACCGCGTTCTTGTAAAATTCCAAAGAAAATTATGAAAAAATTCCCTTGAATTTTATGGGTCTTTACATTACTCCCACCTTAGGGCTTCACATCCCCGTAAAGATAAATCAAAACTAGGGAAACAAATGAGGGTACTGAGCATGCATCTGATCCTCCCGCTCCCAAGTGCTCTCCAGGAGGTTCTCGTGCTACCATCTGATGCACACTAGAGGAATCGACTGTCCACATAGGACCCACTCCTGTCGATCCTCGATCTCCACCGGGTCCTCCGTAAAAGTTGCCCCATCATCAAGGTCAAGCACCCATGGTCAATTATGTGTGTCGGGTCGTGCACGTATCTTCTCAGCTGAGATACGTGGAAGACTTCGCGCACCCGGTGTAACTGAGGTGGTAGAGCCAAGCGATAAGCCACCTCGCCAATCCTGTTGAGAACCTGGAAGGGTCCGATGAAGCACGGGGATGACCTATCGCCTCAGCCAAATCTTTGTAATCCACGTCAAGGTGAGACACTCAAGAGGACGTGGTCGCCATCCTCAAACTCTATTGGCCTCCGCCTCTTGTCAGTGTATGACTTCTTCCGGCTCTGAGTTGTCCTCATCTGCTCCTGGATGACCTGGACCTTCTCTGTCATGGCCTGGACCATCTCCGGTCCCACAAGTGCTGACTTCCTATGGTCTGTCTAGCACAAAGGAGATCTACAAGGTCAGTTGTACAATGCCTCGTACGGTTCCATTCTGATGGTGGAGTGGTAGTTGTTGTTGTACGCGATCTCCACCAAGGGTAGGTGGTCCTCCCAGCTACGACCAAAGTCGAGGACACATGCGCGGAGCATATCCTTGAGAGTCTGAATGGTCCTCTCCGTCTGACCATCCATCTGAGGGTGAAAAGTTGTGCTCAGACGTAGCTGCATCCCGAATGCCTCCTGTAATCCCTTCCATATCCGGGAAGTAAAGAGAGCTTCTGGATCGGAGATGATAGATGATGGCACACCATGATGCCGCACAATCTCTTGAATGTAAAGGAATCCAAAGATCTCCATTGAGCCCTGCTCTCTGATGTGTAATAAGTGAGCCGACTTGGTGAGTCGGTCGACAATCACCCAGATGGAGTCGTTACCTCTGGAAGTGCGTGGATGTCCAGTCACGAAGTCCATAGATATCCCGTCCCACTTCCACTCCGGGACCCCCAAGGGTTGTACCATGCCTGCTGGTACCTGTTGCTCAGCCTTCACCTACTGGCAGGTGAGGCATCGAGAAATGAACTCCACCACAACCTTCTTCATTCCCGGCCACCAGTTCTTTCGTCTGAGATCTTGGTAAATATTCTCCACTCCAGGATGTACCGGAAAAGGAGATGTGTGAAACTCTCTCAGCACATCCTCCCGTAAAGCAACTGGTACCAAGGTACGTCCTCTAAAAAGGATTTTGTGCTCTTCTCCAAGGGAGAAACCATCAGGTGACTTTCCTGAGGATATTTGTGCATGCCGTGTCTCACAGTCAGCATCCCCATGCTGTGCCTCTCTGACCTGCTGTAGTAGTGAAGGAGTGACTGTGAGAGACTGAAGGAAGGCTGCCCCATCTCTATCCATGAAGGATAACGGCAAAGCGGCTAGATGTTCTGTCGCCTCCTCAAGTAGCAAAATGCCCATCCCCCTGCTGAGGGAATCGGCTACTACGTTCCCTTCCCAGGAGTATAGACTATCTCAAAGTCATAGTCCTGGAGGAACTCAAACCATCGCCGCTGTCTCAGATTCAGATCCTTCTAAGAGAAGATGTACCTGATACTCTGATGGTCAGAAAAGACTGTAAAGAGCTCACCCATCAGGTGGTGTCGCCATGTCTTCAGGGCTATGACCAATTCTGCTAACTCCAGGTCATGGGTAGCATAGTTCTACTCATGCGGCCTCAACTGACGTGATCCATAGGTGATCACCGACCGCTTCTACATTAGGACACATCCGAGTCCGGTCCCTGATGCATCGCATTAGACTACGTACCCTACTCCCTCCTCAAGAAACCTCAAGATAGGTGCACTGGTCAATCTCTTTCTCAGCTCCTGGAAGCTCAGCTGACATCTGTCTGACCACACGATGGGTTTTCCCTTCTTCATCAAAGCTGAGAGTGGTGCCGCAACTCTAGAGAAGTCTGGCAAGAATCTCCGGTAGTATCCAACTAGTCCCGAGAGACTCTGGACCTCTGTCACACTCTTGGGTGGCTCCCAAGCTAACACTGCCTCAAACTTCGAAGGATCGACTGCAACTCCCGCCTCAGAGATGACATGCCCCAAGAAGTGGACCTCACATATCTAGAACTGGCACTTCGAGAGCTTACCATAATTATGGTGATCTCGGAGCGTGTCTAGTACAACCCGAAATTGGTAAGCGTGCTCCTCCTCAGTCGTTGAGTAAATAAAAATTTCGTCAATGAAGACCACGACAAACCGATCAAGGTATGGATGAAAGATCATGTTCATGAGGGCCATGAACACTGCTGGAGCATTGGTTACACCGAAAGGTATAACCAAGAACTCCTAGAGGCCATACCGACATCTGAAGGCCGTCTTCTGCACATCCTCATCTCTAACTCTGAGCTGATGATAGCCCGACCTGAGGTCTATCTTTGAGAACCACCGTGCTCCCATGAGCTGATCAAAGAGGTCATCAATCCTCGGTTGTAGATACTTGTTTCTCACTGTCACCTGGTTCAGGCGACGATAGTCGACACAAAGTCGCAAGCTCCCGTCTGCCTTCTTGGCGAACAATATCGGGGAAGCCCAGGGTGAAACACTGGGTCGGATGAACCCCTTGCCCTGCAAGTCCTCCAACTGTACTCATAGCTCTTGAAGCTCGGCAGGGGCCATCCGATATGCTGGAGTCGATATCGGAGCTCTCCCGGGGAACAGGTCAATATAAACGTCTGCCTCTCTACGAGGAGGTAACCCTGGAACGTCGTCGGGAAAAACGTCCGCAAACTGATCCACCACTATAGGAAAACCAGGACTCTGCACGTCAACTACCCCTAGGATGAAGCTAGACAACTAATGAGTGATGGGAAGTCCTCTCCTCCGCGGAAGTCCATCCTGTGCTACAAAGGCTCCCTTCTTGCCATTGAAGGTGAACATACTCCCGTCGGTGCGTACACATCGCACCTTGCGCCTAAAACAGTCAATCTGTGCATGGATCGTAGACAACCAATCCATACCCAAGATGACATCGTAAGGCCTCGGCGCTGCTACAACAAGATCTCAGCCGAATCTCTCACCTCCTAGAGTAAGCTCACACTGCCGGCACCAGTGCGTAATCATAGAGTCGGCTCCCGTAGGAGTATCTAGCCGTAAGGATCGAGCCAAAGGCTCTGTCGGAATCTCCGAGCTCCGAACAAGGGATGCGGCTATGAAAGAGTGACTCGCTCTTGTGTCTATAAGTACTGCATCAAGGGTGGAATAGACACAGATAGTACCTTGAATCATCTCGGGCACGCCGTGGTCGTAGGCCTCCGCTGCCTGGAGCTGTGCCTGTCTCTGCCCGCTAGCTCCCTGTGGTCGTGGTGGAACTCGTGGTGGTGGTGGTGGTAGAGCCTCAAAGCATCGCCCACCACATGATTCTCAGCCAACTCCTCTGCCTCGTCCACCTCCTCCCTGCGGACCGCCACGGTCGACCCTCTGAATCTGCCTCAGTGGTCCCTCAACTGTTTGCTGCTCCTCGGCACGGCGAGTCGGGCAGTCACGAGCCATGTGGCCCTGACCGCCGCACGAGTAGCACTGTCTGCCTCTCGAAAGGTTGGCTCCGTGCTGTGTGCCTCGCACTGCTGAGCCAGTGTCCTGAGGTATTCTTCCTTAGGGTCTGGTCTGCCTAGACCCCTGAGTCATCCGTCGACTGCCTGCCGCAGAAGACTCTGCTACGTGCCACCCTATGGTGGGTCTCAGTGCTGGTGTAGACTCAGCAAGAAAACTCTCGATCAAAAGGGCTCTCTCTAATACTCATGTCCAAAGTCGGAATGCTGAGGGAGATCATTGATGCCCTGATCTCGTGTCTCAATCCCTTCTCTAAGGTCCAGGCCCGGAAGAATGGGTCCCGTACCAGGTCGGTCGAGTAGCGCGAGAGATCAGTAAATCTCGCAGAGTACTGAGCGACCGTCATGCTGCCCTGCCACAGCTGAAGAAGCACATGAATGCGCACCGCACGTAGGGTGGCTGGGACAAACTCTGAGAGGAAAAGGATCTCAAAGTCTGAACAAAGTAGAGATGCCTCATCGTGCACCTGGAGCATCAAGATCCACCATCGGCCCGCTGCTGTGTGCAGTAGGCTCGCAGCGAGGATCGCCATGAAGTCTGCTGGTGTCCTTACTAGCTTGAAAACTCAAACGACTGCCTCCAGCCAGTCCTCGGCTTCCTGGGGATCCGTCTCCCCACGGAACCTGGGTGGTCGCTGGTGCTAAAACTCATGAAGTGCGCTATGGTGACGTGCATCGTCAGCAGCTGGTGCTGGAAGTATTAGTGGCTTGGCAGGTAGAGCTACCGACGGTGCCACTGCTGACAAAGGGCCCTGCACCAAGGCCTCATCGCTCGGTGGGTTGTCGTAATGCTCGACTCTCGGAACCCTAGCTGGCTGCCATCGTGGGGCCATCCTGAAAAGGAAACAGGTGCGCCACAGTCAGAACAGTATACCTGGTGAGCTGATACAAAGTAATCACAAAGAAAACTTTGAAACACACATGCGATCAATGTTTTCGTGCATTAAGTCGGAAATCAGAAGTCAGTGACCTGGTGTATGGATACGTCGGCCGCTGCACCAACACTGGACTCCCTGGATTGATAACCACACTCAATAAGCTAAACCCTATTGCTTCACATAGAAAATACCAGAGTTCGTGGTAGAACCGAACTACTTTGATACCAATTTGTCACGACCCATCCTCAGGGCCCATGCCGTGACTTTCCCATGCCCGCCTTCCATAGGCCAGGGGCTGGGGACTAGCACCAAGGCATAAATCCCGGTAAAAAGGGAAGGCATTTCCTTTGTAAATTAAACAAGCACCTCAGTGTAAACAAGCGGAAAAGTAAACACTAAATAAAAAGCTGATACAACAATAAGTGTGGAAAAGTAAATGGGCCAGTATACAAACCCAAAATGAACGTAAAGTATAACACGAAACAGAAAACAACAACTGAAAAGTAAGAGCTTCTATGCCGAGCTGTCCACTGGAAATCCCACCTGAAGGGTGGGTACAGATAGCTCCACTGCTCCTCGGGTTCCGCCGTCCGCTCCGAGTACGTCCCGCCCAGTGGTCTACCTCCAGGTACCATCCTGCTCTGCAAGCCTCAACCACGATCAACACTATCCGTCGTCTGCAACCAACACAACGTAGTGCAGGCATAGCCCGTGCAGTGGTGAGTATAAGCTATTCAGTAGGGACCTCGAGACCCCCAAAGGTCTCCCAAAATCCACAAAGGATAAAACACAAAGGAAATATACAGTGGCCGTTCCGGGCCGGGGTGACCCGGTCCAGGGCGGGTCGACCCAGTTTGGGCCAACCGGGGGGTCTCGGGCTGGGTCGGTTCGGGCCCGAAACCCCCGTTATCGGACTAATTGGGTTCAACTGCCCATAACTCGGGCTACAGACCCCCAAACGATGCGCCGTCAGTGGCGATTCGATCCTTGGATCGAGAGGGTCATTGAGGTATATCGCACTCAAGGTTTTGGTATACTTTGAGTTCGGCCGGGTTGGTTCGTCCACGAAACAAACCAGGCCCTCGGAGCGGAAACGCTCATATTTTGAGCTACGAACGTCTGATTGACGTGCTTCCAACTTTGTTGAGTTCCTCTTAGTGAGATGGATCTTTTAGCATACTCCGCCCGAGATTTGGATACAGTTGGTGTACGGTCGGGTTGGTTTTTCTTTAAAAACAAACCGGGCCCCTGAAACGAAAAAGCCGATAACTCTCAGACCGGGTGTCTGATCGACGCGCCGTCTGCAACGTTGAGTTTCTGATGTTGATACAAAACTTTTGGATACATCAACTCTGGACTTTGTGACAGGTGTTGTATCATTCTCTCGGATCGTGGAGCGGACCCTTCCGAATGAGCTTGCTGTTTGCGGGAACCCGAGTGCTGCCTGCGACTGCTACTGTGACTGTGACGACGACCGTGCAGAGATCCTCAGTGGATAAGACGACGACGACTACAACACTCAGCGATCCTATGTGGATCAGTGCTACAGATCCTGTGTGGGTCCGATCCTGTGTGGGTCAGCGCTCAGCGGTTCTGTGTGAGCCATCGCCTACAGATCCTATGTGGTTCCGATCCTGTGTGGGTCTTTGCGGGGTTTAGTTTCTACTGATCTTGTGTGGGTCATTGCGTGGGTTAGTACCTATCGATCCTTTGTGGGTCCAACAGATTAAATGGATCAGTGATCATCTCTATCAACTTTCGAAGATGTATACCTGTGTGAGATGAATCTTGTTTGCTTTCTTGTGTGGATTGTGTTGTGATATCCTGTGTGTATTACGTTTTTCTTTCCTGTTTGGAATACGTTTACTTTACTGTGTGGACTGAGTTGTACTTGGGCTCGGAGGTTGGAGCATATTGGAATTAATGACTTAGGTATATGTATGGGCATATACCTATGCAGTGTCGGTTTTTTAGGTCATGATTGTATCTTTCCTTTGTGGTTTATCTTTTGTGGATTTTGGGAGACCTTCGGGGGTCTCGGGGTCTCTACCGAGTAGCTTATACTCACCCCTGCATGGGCTATGCCCACACTACGTTATGTTGGTTACAGATGATGTACAGCGTTGATCGTGGTTGAGGCTTGCAGAGCAGGATGGTACCTAGAGGTGGACCACTGGGCGGGACGTACTCGGAGTGGACGACGGAACCCGAGGAGCAGTGGAGCTATCTGTACCCACCCTTCAGGTGGGATTTCCAGTGGACAACTCAGCGTAGTAGCTCTTACTTTTCAGTTGTTGTTTTCCCTTTCGTGTTGTACTTTACATTTATTTTGGGTTTGTATACTGGCCCATTTACTTTTCCGCACTTACTGTTGTATCAGCTTTTTACATAGTGTTTACTTTTCCGCTTGTTTACTCTGAGGTGCTTGTTTACTTTACAAAGGCAATGCCTTCCCTTTTTACCAGGATTTACGCCTTGGTGCTAGTCGCCAGCCCCTGGCCTTTGGAAGATGGGCTTGGGGTAGTCACGGCACGGGCCCCGAGGACGGGTCGTGACAGTCCCTCTTACAGTGATAGTCCCATCGGGTGGTATACAAAAAACACAACTACCCCTTGGGAAGCCTTTTCCAGAAGCCCCACCAACATATTGTTCATGCTGACTAAGTGTGTTTCACGACTGTCAGTGGAAAAGGCCTTTGAGGTTCCGAGGTGAGGTGGATCTGCTGGTGGATGAGGACTGGCTATATGCTGGGGCGAGATATTTTTTTCCTGGATGGAACACTATCTGACCAAATGGTGATCCTTCATATAACTATTTTCTATGTAGAAGTTGGGAGATGGTGGAGCCTGACGAAATAGAAACATGATGAGGTGACCCTCACATGGGAATATTTTTAGGGCCTCTTCATGGAAGTATTCATTCCAACACCACTATGATATGACTGTATACATGAGCTGTTATGCTTACAGCAAGGCAGCCTGATGAAATTGTGGTCCATGTGGACTATACCTTCTTGTGGATGACCCTAGGACATAGGGTCTGAGGTGTGAGGTTCACAAGGTAGATCATGCTAGCAGAGGAGAGGATTATGCTTTATGTGCTATCCACAGGGTCAGATGGCTCGCAAATGCCAGAACAGCCACACTGATGACCAGTGGAAGGTCAAGGGACCGTCGAGGAAGAGGCATAGATTCATGTGAGGAGGTATGAAAGGATGTGTATGTGGAATAGGGGTATTCCAAGTATCAGGCGGTGGGTGGCGATTTGAGGTTTTACTGCCACCTCCTCCTGGTGGTCCACCACGACCACATAGACTAGGTGGACATAGACAAGTTCATCTATAGGCAGCTGAGGCCCATGAACACATCACTCTAGAGATGATTTGAGGTTCAATCTGTGTCTACTAGACCTTAGTTGTATTAATTATAGACACATGTTATAGTATCTCTTTCATTTCAATGGAAATCATTTGGAGCATGGAGATTTCTGTGGAGACATTGGCTCCATCATTATGATTAAAGACTCCTACATGAAAATATCAAAAGATTACACACTGGTACATATAGTTTGAGGTTACTCTAGGATGTGAGATATTCAGTTGAGATCTTTTAGTAGAGTAATTGAGGCCTTATGACATCGTCTTGGGTATGGACTGGTTATACACATTCAATTATTAGAGTTACTACATTAGGATCAAGGTGTTGTGTGTCCATGAGGATGGAACCAGGTTTTACTTCAACTATAAAAATGAATCATTTTTAGCACATGATGGGTGTAAATGGAGGAGGGTGTGGACGATCTCACATAAGTTGGTTATCCTTACCATCATAACATTTTATGATGAGACTCTTAACTATCTTGTAGGGGCGGACCTGTATGCTGATGTCTTCCTTGATGATGTTTCGATACTAACCTCTCACAGATAGGTGGATTTCTACATCAACCTATACTCTAGGATGACACCAATATCTAAAAAAACATATAGAATGAATCCTTCAAATCTTATTGGGTTACGGGTTCAGCTGGAGGACTTGTAGATATAGGGTTTTATAAGGCCCAGTGTTTATCCATGTGCAACCCTAGTTTTGTTCACCATGAAGGCAGATGGGAGTTTGAGGCTCAGTTTGGATTATCGATGACTAAACCAAGTGACCATGAAGAACAAGTATCCACAAATGAGGATTGAGTATTTCTTTGACCAGCTAATGGGTGCTAATAGGTTTTCCAAGATAGATCTTATATCATGTTATCATCATCTCAGGGTATGTGATGTGGATGAGCAGAAGACGACCTTAAGATGTCATTATGGACACTATGAGTTCATGTTTATTCAATTATCCCTGACTGATGCCCCTGAAATATTTATGGTACTCATGAATAGAATCTTTCAGTCGTACCGTGATCGGTTTTTGGTGGTCTTCATTGACAATATCTTAATATACTCAGCCTCAGATAAAGGATCATGAATATCATCTTCTAGATATTCTTGGATACACTATGAGAGAAACAATGTTATTATAAGCTCTCTAGGTTCCAATTTTAGATATAAGAGGTACACATTATATAAAACGTTACCTTAGAGGCTGGATTTTTAGTGGATCTAAAAATATAGAGGCTAGGATAGGTTGAGATCAACTGAGGAATGTCAACGATGTGCAAGGATTCCTGCAGTATGCTTGAAGCTACCATAGATTCCTACCTGAGTTTTCTTGAGTTACAGAAACTATGTTATCTTTGAAGAAGGGGAAACCCTTCATGTGGACAGAGAGATGCTAGTAGATTTTTCAAGAGCTGAGGCAGTGATTGAAAAGTTCCCCCCATATTGAGTCTACTAGAAGAGGGTGTTGTGTATGTAGTCTATTGTGAGGCATCAACGACCGAACATGGATGTGTCTTGTTGTAGGAGTGAGAAATGGTCACTTATGGTTCATGAAAGCTGAGAAAAAATGAGTAGAACTATGAAACCCATGACCTGGATTTAGAAGTAGTGGTCTTCACCTTGAAGATGATTAAACACAACCTGATTGGTGAATAGTTTACTGTTAACTCTAATCACAGGAGTCTTTGGTATATATTCTCACAGAAGGACCTGATCATGAGAGAGAGAAGTTAGATAGAGTTTCTCTAAGACTATGACATTGACATAGTACACACTTCTAGGTAGGGGAACATAATTGCATATGAAATCAACAGAAGGTCTGGTCTACAATTGATGAGTGGGGTGATAGACAAGCTAGATTCATTGGAAATATCGTTTATTGATAGATATGGATGAGCTTACCTCTAGTATATGACTATCAGTCCCCCACTTCATGAGAGATTTAGGGAGACACAACTTTGGGACATTGACTGTAAGGCTCGACATGCTCATATATCCTTAGGATATGCACCTGATGAATTTTTTGAATGTGGGGAGAACATAATCCTCTTTAGATGACACACCGTGTTACTAATGGTTCTACACGGGGGTGTGTTGAGTAATTTCCATACATCCTCTCTAGTGGTTCATCCGTGTGTGGAAAATATGTACCAGGACATCCAGCATCAGAACTAGTGGCCATGGATGAAAAAATATGTGGCATATATTGTTTCACGATGCCTCACTTTTCACAATGTGAAGGCCAAGCATCATATTCCAAGAAGAGTAGTGTAGCCATTAGAGACGAATGAGTGGATGTGGGATGGCATTTCCATGGATTTCATGATAGGGATACAATGTACGTCCCTTGGCCATGATTCCATCTCGGTGATCATTGACCTACTCAGCAAGTCGGATCATTTATTACCCTTTAGAGAGTTGGGATACATAGAGGGCATGATATTCCTCTACGTACAAGAGATTTTATAGCTTCAAGGGTTCCATCGATGATCCTCTCTAACTGTGAAAAAAAATTTACATCCCAGCTGTGGAAGGGATTCCAGGAGGCATTCATGACTCAACTACGTTTGAGCACATCCTTTCATATTTAGAAGTATGGTCAGATGGAGGGGACCATTTAGTCATTGGAGGACATGCTTCATGACTGCATCCAATATTTTAGACAGAATTGGAAGGATCACTTTCCCTTGGTTTTGTTTGTAGAAAACAATAACATCACTCCACAAAAGTTATGGCAACATTTGAGGCTGTGTACAGGTGACCATGCAGATCATCTCTATAATGGAAAAACTAGGGGAGTCTGCACTTATGGGTCTCGATTTGTTATGGGCTACCACTGAGAATGTAATGTCCATCCAGGAGAGGATGAATAATTCATAGAGCATACATAAGTCTTATGCAGATAAGAGATAGAGAGTTTTAGATATTTAGGAGGGAGACCATGTCTTCCTACGGGTTTCACCATGATGAGGTGGGTGGAGATTTTGACAGGGCAGCAAGCTATCTCTAAGGTTCATTGGACCATTTCAATTTCTCAGTAGATTTGGAGAGGTGGTGTATAATCTAGATATTCCTCCCCCCCCCTAATGCATTGGGTGTATAAATTTTTCCACCTGCCATAGTAGAGGAAGAACGTTCATGATCCATCACATATTGATTACTTGAGAGAGATGGAAATTGATGACGGTGCGACATTTTTGGAGGTTCTAGTAGAGATTAAGGTTATACAAGAGATAGTCCTCCGTGGATGATCAATCCCTCTCATGCGTGTTCACTAGTGGCACAGGAACCTCTAGAAGAGCACATGGGAATGGGAGTCTAAGATTATTTCTCAATACCCCCATTTTTTCCCTTAGTCTATGCTATGAATTTTAGGGGAAAAAATCCCTATGGTAGGGAGAATGTAATGGCCCTTAATATTCCATGTAATTTTTATAAATATATGGAATTATAACGAGTGTGTGAAAACTGACGGAGCATGATTCAGAAGACTGGTGTGCCTAGAATGTATTTATAAACATTTTTTGAGGTATGTTCCATAAATGTGTGGGTGTCGTTTTCTATAATCTGAACCGCTTCATGAATTAAAAATCATAAGGCACCATTGAATCTGTAGCGTCAGGATTCGCTTAATAGAGGAATCACATCGACCATAGTAGGTTGGTTGAATAGATTAATTTTGTGGAATTTTGAACGATTAATAAAATAACATGTTATTTGATTTCATTTCTTTTCTTTTTCTCCAGCGAATAAGTGGTAGTGGTGGGACCGACAACATGTTAGGCCCTTAATTTCCTTGACTCCTACTTTTTTGTAACTGTACCATTTTTATTTGGGAGGTTCATTTGTTAAATGATCCTCATAAAATCGTAGTAATATTAACCACCTCTTCCCTCTCTAATTAATATAGAGCTTGAGAAGAGGTGTTGGAACGACCTCATCAAGAGAAGAAGCTATAGAAATGTACATTGATGCCATCTACATGGAGAACGATGCCATTTTCTCTGAGCAGTGAAAACCGCCACCAAATCTCGAACTGACAAAAATGACAAAGGAGGTTCTATAAATCTTCATATGTGGATGTCTAATCCTAGTAGGGGAAATGTTTCAAAAGTTCATCTTTGTGAGATAAATTGTTGATATCTTAATGCAATCCTATCGTGGAATGTCTGGGGACAACACACAAGGCCATGACCCTCCGCTTTTACAGTAATTGTCCTGTTATTCTGGAACTATTTTACAAATGGAGTGGCACGATGAAAATGGAGAACACACAGTAATGATGGTGACCCAAGTGCCTCAGAGGCATTTAAGGCATAACAAATGAACCACAGAAGTGAATTCGGATGACCACCGAAGAAAATATTGGGCTTCCATGTCAGGGAAGTCGGTGATGGCCATAGGAGACCCGTGGCGACCAGATGCAGGCTGTTTAAAGTAGTGCATCATCGAGTGATGTGGCAGCCAAGGACGTCCGGCTCGAGCCGACCATGTGGGAAAAGGGCGGAACCTGCATGCGCTACCGGTAGCATCAGCCGTGACTAGTGGGTTTCAAGAGGATGTGGGTGATGTGGCCCCACATTGTGCCATGATGGAGGAAGCCAGTAGGCGAAATGAAAAAAAATTTCATGTGGTGGGGCAGCACGCCCCTGGATGGGTGAAACGACCCTGTAACCACATGGGCAGTGTAGAAGGCAGTCTGCCTTCTGGCGGACCATGACTGGAGTGGGCCGGGTCGGACTCGGCGCCTAGCAGGCCAGCGTGGGTGGGCTGATCCCCACCGGACATGCCAAGCCAACCCTGGCTCGGGCCTATGAACCATGGTTTGGCCATGATAGGCTAGACCCAGTGAACTGGGCCAACCCTTAAATGGCCGAACCCTGGCGACATTTGGTTGACCAGGGGAACCCTTGCGTTGTGCAGGTCAGACCGAGTTAGATAGGGCCTAGACCCAAACAGCCCTTGAATAAATAAAGGCTTATAACTGATGAACTATTTTCCTATTTGACAATTTGTTAGTGTAATTTGGACCCATTTTGGGAATTGGTCACTTCGGCATATTTTGGTTGGCCCGACCGAGATAGGCTAGATTAAGGTGCTGCCACTCTTATTCAAGGAAAAGGTTGCAACTAACAGACAAGACGTCTGATTGATGCACCATATGTAGAATAAGGACCCATGTGACAATGAGATCCTTTGGAGATAATCTATGTGAGTTTTGACAATGTTTTTCATGAAACATGGGTAGGATCAGACCTGAATCCAACTAAGCCCCTTTTTACTTATGTTCCCATATCTCACAGACCGGGCATCTGACCGACATGTTGTCTGTCACATTGAGACCCCTATGACGGGGCGCTCTTTTGGGTTTACATTTTTGGGAATTTTTACTAGTTGAAATATTATTTATGGATAGAGAACCAGTTCTCCCAAAAAGTGGCATGCTTTGAGTCAAAATCCTGTGGTAGTTTGTCTTGGAAATAGCGACCCTATGCGGATCAGCATCATAGAGACCCTGTGTGGATCGACACTGTAGGTACCCGACAAGGAACTGTTTTAGAGTGACCCATCAAGGATCATATACATGCAACCATGTGTGGATCAACAACAAGAGACGCTATGAGGATAATCCTTCCAGTAAACCCTATGTGTTTTAGCATTCCAGCGACCCTGTGTAGATCAACAATATAATGAACTAGTGTGGATCAGTCATGCGTGACCCATCCAGGACAATCCTCTGAGCGGCCTATCATGGATCAGTGATCTAAGAACCTCTAAGGATCAAAAATAGAACAATTCTTTCATGATTCATATGTGGAAACATGAAAATGGTATAAAATGATATATCTTAAGACTAATCATCTTTATTCTGGAATAATGAGTTGTATATCTAATGTGATTTGACAATTTATTCATGATTTGTGATTGAGGTCTTTCATTGTATTTTTTTCATTTATGGGACTCTGGGAGACCTATGGGGGTCTCAAGGTCCCTAATGAGTATTTTTATACTCACCATTATAGAGTCTTGACCCGCACCATTTTGTGTCTTGTGTAGAACACATGCAGCTTCGACTGAGGTTTGGGAGACAGGACTGGACAGTTCTCGGAGGTGGATATTTAGACATGACATGCAGCAGAGGGAAATGATAGTGATTTGTACCTACTCTTCATGAATAAAACAAGGTGGATAATACTGAGAGCTATTTTTCTATTGCTGTTTTACTTTTCAGTTTGGATTTTATTTCATCCCACTTAATATATAGTACACACCCTATTATATTTCAATACACAACTTTTTACTAACGCTATTTTACTACGTGGGATGTGATCATTGTAATTTTGGACTAAGTTTTTTCTTTTTTAAGGGCAATGTATTTCCATTTTTTAGGGATATTCCTTTCGATGCTAGTCACCAACCCCTGCCTATATAAGGCGTGATTTGGGTTGTCATGGAGCGGGCCCCGGGGGTTGGGTCATGACAACCATCAATACAATAGAAGGTCAAAATATATCATAGGGAATACCCTTTATTAAAAAGGAATATAAATGATGACAATAATGTGATGATTTATATTTACATTATTGATCAAGAAGGTGTGTTGAAATATTTTTTGGGGACATGTGTTATAGCTATCTCAGATATAATGAATGAGTTGATGTATATAGCTCATAGATCTACATTATTTATAAATCATGGAAGAATTAAAATGTATAGGGAACATCATGATCATTATTGGTAGGATAATATGGTAATAGTGATTTCAGACAATTCTGTAATGTTCTTTATACTTCATCAAGTGAACGAAGAGAAAAAAATTCCTAAATTTGTATTATAATCACTAGCCGTATCAAAATCAATGTGAAAAAATATCACTATTGACTTTATCATTGATCTCCAAAGAAGATCGAAAGAAGAAAATGTATTATGGGTTATAGAGGATTTTGTAACAAGGAAATGACATTTCATTACTATTTGATAAGATTTCTACATGGAAAACCATCTATGATATACATATATAAAGTGTATAGGTTTCATGGTGGGGAAAATACTATTGGTCTTTATCACAATCCATTGATCACTTAAAAATTATATAGAAGTGTTCAACATGTTTTGAAATCTGAATGGAATTCCATTACAAACTACCACACACAAATTAATGTACAATCTATAATGTCTATTCTGACACTCTAGGATATGTGGAGAAATTTCTCAATGGAATCAAAATATGGATGAGATCAACACCACTTTTTAGTTAAGTCCTCATACAACAACAAATTCCATCTCAGTCTTCAAATGGAACCATATAATGATTGATATGGGATGTTATGTAGATCACCTACAAGATGTAATGAAATTAGTTAGAAGTATTTTTTCCTTGATTATTTGGATGAGATGAAAATCTGTTCTATCCGTCAAAAAAATATAAATGATTCTCAAAGTTAGAAATATAGATATGATGAAAAAGGTAGAAGGGTCATTGGTTTTTATGTTAGTGAAACATATTTCCTTTGGATAACACTATATATTAGGCTCGTGATATTTGGAAATAAAGGGAAGCTTAGAATTAGGTAAATTGGTTCCTATTAAATCGTGGTTCATATAGGAGAAGTGGACTATAAGATAAAAAATACTTAGAATCTATATCATTTTGATGATTTATTACACATATATATCAAGCCAAATTAAAAATATTCTTCCACTAATTTAATGAATTCAGAGTTGGTAAATCTAGATAATGGAATCTCTTAAGAGAATCATCTCAAGGATATCGTGGATGTTGAAACATGGTCATACAATATAAGAATATCTGCCTTGTCAATGTGTTTTGGGGAAACCATAAATAAGAATAAGGGATAATGGGCCTTTGAAAGAAATGAGATCGAAGTACCCTAAACATCCCCCAATAAAGATAATGAGTTCAAATTTCTAGGATAAAATTTCATAAGTAGCTATAATTTAATGATTAAGACATTCTAAATGAAATTATTTTCATAAATATATTTTTTAAATATTATAAAAAACACAGAGTTAAAAGATAATATTATATAATTAAAATTGGTATTTATATTATTCATCAATGATCCATATTAAAATTCCACAAATTACATCTCAACAAAAAATATAAAATATAATAACTAAAATGGGGAAGTATAGATCACCCCAATCTATTAGAATAATCTCCCCCACAAAATTTTATATATAAATTAAAATAATAGTAGTAATTCTATGAACATATTATGAAAGAAATTTTATATTAATAGAAATATATGTGACTTTGTCTGAATAAATGAATTGGTATTTATTGTGTCTAAAGAGAAATTGATAGTTGGTATTTGACTGTTATAAGATCATTGATCAATATTAACATTGGTCAAAATCAAGATTATGAAAAATAACATATGATAATAATTACACTATTATAAATAATTTTTAAAAGTAGTAATACAAAAATAATTGATGAAAAAATGTTGAATCAATGTCCTCAACTAGAGATTTATGCATTATAAATCCCATTTTTCAGCTCATGGGATGGAGGTATTGTCACATATGTTTCCCAACGACCAATCAAAATATGAGTTTAAACATGTGATTATTTAATGAAATATTCTATGGGATAATATCAAATTATTGAAGATTACCACTTGGTAGTTGTTAGCTAACAAACCCCATGAAACTACCTACATCGCACATCTTTTAAATATGGTGTATTAAGTAGTAATAAGGTGATATGTGTCTAACCCTTTTTTACATAATGTGTAATATAAATTGTAAAAATTAAATTCGTATTCCATAAATTCATAATTATATTGGATTTTAAACTAAAATAGATATTTAATTGAGAGGAATTTCATAATTTTATATTTTGGCAAAAAAACTAATTTTATTTTTGTAGAAAATTTAGAAAATTTATATATTAAAATAATGTATTTTAAATAAAAATTTGTAGTAGAATAATATTTTAAAACAATTTTATTTATATAATAAATGATTAAATAATTGTATAAATGTCTAGGGTAATTTTTATTAAAGTGAAAATTTTCATTTTTCCATAAAAAAATTATTTTTAATAAATAAGGATATTTATAATGAAAAATTACAATTACGATTTTTAGATAGTTTTTCTTATAAAATAAATATAATTTATATAATTAAATTTGAAATATTATAATAGGGTTAATTATTCTGAATTTAATAAAATATACTATAGGTTTTGAATAGTAAAATATAAAGTAGTGGGGTTTTAATAAATTATATTAAATCAATCTCTTATCTTAATAATGTTACAATTAATTAATCACATTCTAATACCTAAAATATTTTTTGTTGTTAATATTTTGTATTTATATATATTATATTCAATTTTTTAAACCTATAATTTTCCATTCCAATGTTTATAACATAAAATTAAATTTTTTTAAACATTTCATTAAGAAATATATAATTTATCATGACAAAATAAGTTTCTAAATTTGAATTTAACATCTAGGGGATTTTTAAAAAATTATTTTTCATCCTAAATATCCAATACCAAGAGATAATCCCATTGGATTGCCAATGTTTTTTTAATATTCAATACCTAGTTTTTTGAGATCTATATTTGGGAATTATTAAAACAATTATCCACTTATCCTATAAATAAACATACATTTATCCACTAACATTCACTATAGATACATACTATAATATGTTATGTCGATTTTACCTCCAAAAGATTCCCCCTATGTGGTCATAATTCCCAAACGGTTCAATCCTTGTGTTTTTGGGAACAAATCCTAAATGAATGGGAAATCATAACTCCTCTATTCTATTAAAGATTCCCCTTTCAGGTATGTCATCAAATTTCAAAGAAAATTCTATTTTTTACATACAATTTTATCACTACTATATGAATTATTTTTTATTAATGGGTAATAGTTTCCCTACTCATTCGACGATTTCCTAAAATAATATTTGTTATATATTCGGAAGCATAATTTTTTCCTAAATTTTGATCTCTTATATTCGTAATTCTCATTTCATTTTTATTTGAATACTCAAACCCCCTTTCATTTTATATTTTTCTAAAACTAAATTTTTAAATGTATTTTTAATTTGGGAATTTATATAGATGAAATTTCCATATTTTTTCATGGGTATAAAATGATATCATGATCATGAATTTTTTATTTTTTGTATGTTACATGTTTTATAAGAATAATATTATTTATTATCTATGGGTAATTGATGAAATGGGTGGTACATGATAGTGATCCAATGCATTGGTTAATTAATTTAATCTATATATATTACATTTCATATAATACCATGATGAACAAGGTTGAAATTTTCAATTTATGACACCTTGGTGACAAACATTTTTGATATGATATTGAATTCATTATTTAAAATTTTTAGCAACATTAATATGATGGGATTACTTTTCATATTAGTATAATATGAATCTTTCTCATTCCTTATCATTTCTACTTATATAAATATTGGAATGTCTCGGGATCACATACTATATATATCACTTTCGTATTTCAATTACTAGGTTTTTTGGTCACCCATTATATTATGTATTTCCCCATATTATTATATGATGTAAATATATCACTGTATAAACCCATGAGGATTAATTTTGAGTTAATTTATAATAATGTTTTATGTTTTCTTGTGTTGTGTAGGTTATTTAAATGAAACTAAAAATGAAAAATCATCTTTTTTGTATCATGTAATGAAATTATATGTAATAAAAATAATAGATATCATAATCAAATCAATATCAATTACCATCAATAAAATAATTTGAAAATCCATTCTAATTATAGAAACTTACACTTAATTTAATTTTCTAGGATGGAAGTGATTCGATCTATCATATTATTTGATAATATCTAACCATATTTTTTGGTTTATATTCATCTCTTTGTATGTGAATATTTAAAGGATGATGTTGGATATATAAATATTTCAAACATCTACAAAAATAGAATATATATCCACATTTTATAAGTGAAGATGACTAAAATGAACTCTAGAGGATTAAATAGGTAGTCCTATTCATTATTATTCAACTACCATAAAGCATTTTCAATCACTTTGTACTTCCCCATCGCATCACAATCCAATCCCTTCTTTTAAGAGTCACTAAATTTCAAAAAATCCCAACATTTTTGTACTGTGATTATAGCTACAGTGATATACCTTATTTTCACCAACATAAATATATCTTCTCATTCATCCATCTAAGAAAATATGATTCCATTTTGGTTTATCATAGATATAGGTCTCGGAAATAATGGCAAATTCCTCCCAAATCGATGAAGGTATGAGTTTATCCATTGAAACTGCAAATATATGTCTCATAAGATGGAATCAACCATCCTTCAATTGATTCTGTTTTTTATGATTCCATAGATATCCTATATCATGTGATTATATTTACCATTATTGATACTCCCATCATCAAAACACACATTTTATTAAATTTTTATAATGAATCTCCATTCACACAGTTCTGAGTACATTTCACAGACTCTCTTAATTCTCCTCCTATATTTTAGAGTATAATATAATATAATATATATAAATACTATAAAAATATTATTAAGGTGATCTCTAAAAAAATATTCCCCATGTACACAAATATTACTAGATAATTAGTGACTCCATATGGAATTACTTTGAACACATAGTTCATATACCATGTACGAAATGAATATTGGGGGATATCCTCCTTCATAACCATAATATAGTAATTTCTTAACCCTAGATCCACCCTAGATAGGTATGGTTCTCAAAACAACATATCAAAAAAGTCATCAATCAATGTAGGAGGATTCTTGTTCTTTATAGTTATATTTATGAGCTCATGATAGTCAATACATAGGCCCATGGAATCATTATTCATCAAGATGAAGAATATTGGTGCAAAACATCATGAGGCACATGGGTATACATGCCCATTAACTAGATTCTCCAATTGTTTATATTTTATCTCGTTAGGTTCCAAAAAAAGGAATTATATACCTATTTAAAAACAATGTAAATTCCCTAGGAATAATCATGATTGAAAATTAAAGCTCCCGACTAGGAGGAATAACATTAAATTCCTCATGAAACACATAATTTTTTTTCCTCACATTGGAAATTTCTTCAAGGATGATTCATTCCATAGACTCAATCATTTGATCTATATATGATACATGGTAAAGAAAAAAATAAATTTTTTTGATATTATGTTTCTAAATAGAATTTCTTAACATACTTTCACTTCTAAAGAATAAAATTATGATTCAATATATAGAAATTGATTTCCTTCTCCTAGAAATTTATGCAAGGTCTATATATGGAAATTAAATCAATTCTAAAAAATGAATTAAATTCTAAACATTAATTTATAACATGTTTCACTGGGATGGTAATCCTACATAATTTTAAAGGGGAGGAGATATGTAATTGGGAATGAATAATTTCAAAATATTTAATTTTCACAGACACATATACATCCATGTGGTGTACTGGTATTTGAATAGTTCTACTAAATAGACATGATATGAAAGAAAGTGTAGATCTAGAATCAAAATGAATGTTTTCTTTTCATGAATGAAAAACTACCATTCCTATACCCACATCATTTTTGGGATCCACCTATTATTTTTTGAGGTAAAATATATCCCTTTATTCCTTGGATTTTGTTGGTTGTAACTAAATCAGTTGTATCAGTACATTAAATTAAAAAATTCCCTAATTCCATGAAATTGTAGAAATTAAAATTTCATGTAGGGATGACAAGAGAAATACATTCCTCCTTCACAAAGGTTTTTTATCCTTTTAAAATTTTCTATATTGGTCATATTCCCCTTGAATCAAAGGAATATCCATATCCCCCTTATTAAATTTCTATGTTTATTATTTCCACACAATAGATAAGTGAGTATTTTGAATTTCCTGGCGCCATTAGCTTTTTCTATTGAAAAATCAGAATTAAAAAAAATATTTCAATTCAAATCAATTTTATATCATTGATATTTTCCATTATTTGTATCAAATTTTAGGGAACATCATTCATTTTCTTCATAACTATATAATTCGTGGATCTCCAATGATTTTGGTAGATAGGTTTTTAGACAACTAATGAAGCAATCAACATTAAATGTCAGGTTAACCACAAATTCGTTTCAATATAATGAAATTATTGTGAATTTTTATACCAAATATCTGATAGATTCATCATATTTTAGCCAATTAGAAATGAAATATATTTCTATTTATTTTAGTGAGTTCGAGGAAAATATTTTTTGAATGAAAATTCCATAATTTCATCCATCCCGTCACTTTGATCTCATTTATAGGAATGATATTCAAAATCAATGTCCACCAAGGACCATCCATTCCCTCTATATGATAAATATATAGTAAAACAAACTCTTCTTCATAACATTAATGTATGGATAATGTTTTATCAATGGATTTAATCTGTTATTCCATGATTAATGATTTAATAATTCATTGAAAGGTGGGGGTCTTTTTCACATAATATTCTCAATTGTCTATTATTATTTATTTGGGGTATTGTGACACTCTTTACGATCCATGATTCTATTTAGAATCTATGTTTCCAGAGATATATTCATTAAAATTTATTCAATTATCACTCTGTTCATGATGGGAATTTCATTATAGAAGTCATTATAGTTCCAGTGACATTGATAGTTTACCTGATTCCTTATATTTCAACCATTGTCTAGAATAATTAGAAATCTACTAATGAGTTTTTTTAATCTATTAACCAATTCAATTAAAATCAAATAAAACAGATGATATTATTTATAAATTACATATATTTCGACATCATATGAATATTGTTTTTTTAGTTTATGATATCCAGGATATATATTTATGAAATATAATCTAATGGATATTTCTTTCTTCCATAAATAATGGTCAATAATGAGATTATGAATTTACCAAATCAAATACATCTGGAGTGTCAAAACATGTGTGTATAAATATCAATTTTCATTAAATATTTCATGGTATATTCTAGGTAAATGTGTCATTCTTTTTGTTTTACCCATATCTTCATCAATAATAGTTCCACATCCACTTGTCGAATACAAACATGGATCTAGTTTCTTTTAAAACCACAAACTCAACACTTACCAAAATTTATGGATGTCTTCTTATACATTGACAATCCCTTAAGGATTTATCTTTGGCTTTCTCATCATAATCCCAAAAATAACAAAACATTTTCTCTGATACGAACGATGAGAACCCTTCTAATTGTTACACATTATTTAATTATTTTTTACATAATATTATTGATAGTAAATATATAATGATCAATAATATTATTATTTTTGGAATTAGTAACATTAATTAATAATATAGATTAATAAGTACATCATCTTTATTTAAAAAATTATTAATACAATATTAATATTCCATCAAATATAAAACTATATGGGATAACCTAAAGAAATACCGAAGAATTAGATGATATATAAATCATAGAAAATGAATAATCACGGACTAACATGAATATAATAATAAATTTTATTCAATATTAATATAAATGGGATATTAAAGAGTAATATTTATATTAATGAACAGTGAGATATGGTAAATCAGGATCATCATAAAAGGAAACATGTTAAATATGGAATCAAGCTAACATGTTAAATCATAATACAAGGACAAGGATAAATAATAATAAATCAATATGGAAAAACTATTAAGAGGTAATAATATATAATCTATACCCCAGTAAAACATCTCATGATATTAAAAATTATCTAATTAATTAGAGTCCTATATTTTTTGGGTTTCACTCACCTCATTTATTTCATCTACATATTAGGTTTTCCGTAGATAGCATACAACATGAATTCATTCGTCATTGGATTTTTTTTCCATGATACATAATTGTACAATACATACATGCATGTCCAATTTCAATGAATTATTTTTGAATAAATTTGACACCCATGATAGGAAATGTTAAAGCAATGAAACAAATAATTGTTTGCAAAGTGAAGGTCTTAGTGAAATTTCAAGATCATAATAACGTCACATAATTTTTTTTAAAATTGGATATTGTGATTGAGGTATTTATATAATAAATTTTACATAAAATCAGAATTAATATGTACATGGAAATACATATCATAACATTAGTATTTTTATATGGATGTAATGAGACAAAAAAGTATATTTAATTAAGTGGAGAATATGAGGATCCTTTACATGAGTGTCTGACTCATAATTCATAGTAGAAGAATCATGAGGGATTGTGGAAATTTAGGATTAATGTATAAAGGGTTGTTCAGAGAAAGGAAAATCATTAAGTATTTTATGATATGCGAAATTAGATATTTTGTCGCCATACATAGGAAATGGGATGAGAGTTATTTATTATTTTTCAAACTATGGTTTTAGACTCTATATAATAAAATTACGTAAACCAAAATCTATACCATTGTTTTTGAACAATTCTCCTACCAATGTCAATTATTTTTAGATATTTTACTATTAAAAGGAACTAAATAAATTAAATATTAATATTTTTTATTGGAAATTTAGTCATATTGTTCAATAATGATTTTAAAACCATAAAATTTATTAATTGTTTTGGAGGATTCTAAAAGGAATTATAATATTAATAATATAAGCATAAAATAATATTATATTTAATAGAAAACATATATATGGTCCTTGACACAATATATATTAAATATTTAATCACTTTTGTGTCATTATCATAGCATAAGTCACACTATATATATATATACACACAATATTTAATATCTATCATTAAATGTTACTATATCATAAAATAATGAATATATTACCATTGGCTAATTTATATGTTTTGATTCATAAAATAGTATTCTTTTGAAAATAATAATGTTCTATATGGGTTTTTTCACTATTAAAATTATAAATAACATTTATTGAAAAATGATGGGTCTTTTTTGACAAGAATAGGTTTAAAACACTTATTAAAATTATATTTGACATCATAAAATTTATATGATCAATTATGATTAAAAAATATTATTTAGTAATAATATATTATTAAAGGTGTTATTTATTGAAAGGATTCATTAGTTTATCAAATTAATCCACTTAATTGAAATTGAATGAAATATATATTTTTTGTTTTATCGTAAGAAAATAAAAACTATATATTATAAAGATAATCATATTATATGAACATTATTTTATTCAACGTTTTATATAAATATTCATATTATTATGGTCTCGTTAAATCTATCTTTTATATAATTGAAAAATTAAAAAAGCATATGGTGTTTAATGGAGAGAACATCATGGCATGGTTCGACTATGATGCCCCGACCCCGGTAGCCCAGAGCCGGTGCTATGGTTATGGTGTTTAATTTATTTCGCACAAATGAAACAAATAAGTCACACATCATAACCCATCAGGAGGAACTTTCTGGTTTAGATCCTGGAGAATCAGAGAAAACAGCTTTGCTTCTTTATTTTCTGAGCTAAGAACAAACATCCATGTCTTGGAAAGGCTCTATCAACCTGTAAAAAAATTTAACATAAAACATAGGGAGAGCATTGAAATACTCAGTAAGGGGTTTTTGAAAATACTTAAATACAACATTTGAAAACTACGTTGAAAAATACTTTTCCATACTTAGAATGTTTTCTTAAAAGAATAACTTCAAGACTAAACAAAGGTTGATACATCAGAGTTAAAGTACTTCATACTTATGCACTATAACACTTAGAGGTAACTCACTTTGTAAACAAGATAAGCATAATAATAAAAAGGCATGGGTTGCACAAAGTAATGTGTCCATAAACAAGAAAGGTGTGTATCAACAACAAGATGAAAATGTCATTAGAGTCGCGCACAAGCGCATCATCTACACAAAATATGCACATCATGACATGATAATTGAAATACAACATTTGGAATGAATTTATGGAAAAGAAATTAGACATGCATCAACATTGCCAAATCATACATCTTGTGTTTTTTTATCTGATACTCATAGGTAAAGTTCTATAACCAAGGTTATTCCTCTAATCAGAATAATCACTAGGTTGGTCATAAACAATGAAATGTATGCTGAAGGACTCATGGTCTCTGTATCAAGGCCTTGTGCCATGACCTAAGGGTAAAAACCCAATCTGACTGTCTCGAGAACTATCGATGCATCGAGGAGCTTACTTTTATCGGTCTCCAACCCGGAGGGCTTACTTTAACCAGTCCCCAACCTAGAGGGTTTTCTTCTTGCCGGACCCCATTCCGGGTAGTCCCATACATTTCTCACATGTTGATAAGGTCAGATATTCAAGGTGTCCCATACCACATTGAATATTTAATTTTCATTTCATATTACCCTAGGTGTCCCATACCACTTTGGGTAATACCATTTTCATTTCCCATTACCCAAGGTGTCCCATACCACATTGGGTAATTAGTTTTTAGTTCCTCTTCATGTGGAGTCATATGCATGAATAATATGTATAAGGTAACAATTACATAAATGGTTTACAAATACATTATATGAAAGATAAACTTGAAAATATGGAATAAAAGAAGGCATGGTTAAGCAAGCATACTATGTGCGTAGAACAATTATTTAAGCACATAAAATGATGAATGTGTGAGACTTGCTCCAAAGGGTTATTAAATGATGAGTTTCTAAAATTCCAGTACATGGAAATGAACTAATTGGCATTAACTATTGTTCTTCACAGGTCACATTACTTGCAACAAATCTCCATTCACTAATAATTACTGCGGCATTCTTGGTATAAAAATAATAAACACTTGCAATCTTTAAAATTCCGACACTTGGAAATAAACCACTTTAAAAATAATACATGTCATTAATTATTATTCTTCATTGGTGATAGAATTTATAGTTACACTCTGCTCACTAAAAATAATTGTAGCGAGTTTGGTATAAAAATAATAGAGGATTTCTACATATTAACATAACCCTTAAATCCATATCATTTTAAAATGAGTTTAAAATAGTCATAAGCATATCATTAAAAAAACATAAATCATTTCAGGGGAAACCTTAGACAAGTTCATTGTTGTACCCTTAGACACAAAATTATAAAACAGCATAGGCAAGGGCTAAAATCCTACATGCATAGAAATATTAATAACGATTTCTTGAAACTAGGGTTTTCAGATATTAATCGTAAAAACACATACATAATTAAGGATATATATATATACACATATTATATATATAGGTTTCCTCATAAATTGAACCTGGTACACTTAGAATCTTAATACCTCTAACTTCTTGTTAGTTTGAAATTCAAAACCTCATGGGGGTTTAAATGTTCATGTAACTATAAATACATAAATATATAAAAGCTTTGTTTTTAACTATAACATAATTGTGCTTAAACCAGAGTCCAAGTTCACATCAAAAATATCTTTCAAAGATAAGTGTTCCTTTCGTAAAAATCAAAACCAATTTCCATTCCAATACATTACCTTATATAAATATATAGTTATATATATGCAGCTTAACATAAAATCATACATGTTAGGATTTGACTTTAGAAATACACTTTCAAAATTATAATTCATAGTGAAAAGATATTGAATAATCTTCGATACCCTAAACATAATTGGGTTTGAGTTATGTATATACATATGTATATATTTATATATATATATAGCATGTAACCGAATCCCCAAAGGGGGTTTATACTAGGTTTGTATTATACAAAAAAAGCAGGAGTACCCCTCGAAGGAATGCACCCTTGGAGTCCCCTATTACAGTAAAATGGTTTGCAGGGAATATATATATATATATATATATAAACCTGTAACTAAGCCATTTGTATATATATATATATATATAAAATAAAACCAAGGAGCATGGTAGGATTGGAAAAACACGTTAGAAGGACGCCCTTACCTTGCTGTGGATGATTCTCGGATTCCGAGAGGCCCACTGGTTTAGCTGGAGAGATCGGGAGGAGCTCGGGTGCAGGAGGAGGTTCGTGGTGGCGAGGCGACGACGAGGCGGCAGCGAGGCTGGTGTCGCGGTGGCGCGGGTTGGCTCCGGAGGTCCCCGTTTTCATTGGGGTTTCTTGGTTCTTAATGGGAGACGATCCGGGGGAGGTTAGGCCAAGCCTACGGAGGTGGGTGCACGAGGTCAATGTGAGCAGTGGAGAGGAGGCATCTCGGGCAAACCAAGTCTGGTTCGCGGGCCCCTGGCGCGAGGTAGAAGAAGACGCGGAGGAAAAAAATGAAGGAGATTTGGCCTTGGCAAGATCTGACGGATGAAAAGAAACGAGAGTTTTAAAACATATCAACGGCCGTGATTTGCCATGGTGAGATCGGACGGAGGAGACCCTCGCGCGGCCAGCAACTGCCTCTCCAGGTATAAACAGTGTGTTAATAAAAACTATTTAATAAATGCTAAAATTATAAATTATAGTAGTTCAATTTTTTTAATATAAATACATATATAAGCAGAACATTATAATTTGATTTTGTATAATACATAATAAGTACTTTTAACTCATAATTTTCAAATCCAAAATCCCATTTTAATTTAAGCAAACAAATGATACTATTTGATATAACTATTATTTTCTTTTAAAAAAATATATATTTTTAATACAACACTTTTATAACTACTAGGATTTTATATCCATTAAAATCCAATTTATAACTTACTTCACTTGTTGATTTATAAAATTATGTTTAAATGACCCGTAGTTTTTTTTCTAATTCAAAACACATGGTTCTAGATGTCCGAAAAGATACATTTTTCAATTATTGCTGATACCCTGTTCGACACATTTTAAAAAAATACCATGTTTTTCATCATATAAATATCATTATGATCAAAATAGATTCATTTGCAAGAATAATATTTTATTTTAATACGTGAAGTTATAATTCTGATATTTTGTACTTATTAAAATATTGAAATACCATAATATTATAAAAGCAATATAAAGACACATATTTTATAAAATGATGCACTTTATCCATTGGAGCCCAACAGTCAAAAAAACGGTCATATTCCTTTTAGAGGTCCATTATAAAAGCAAGGGGTGGGATGTTTTATATTTTCAAAACACCGGACCCTTGGCGGATGGCTCACCTCATACCTATGGTGCTGAGTGCGTGCGCGGTGATTCTGGCGGTTATACTTTTCACACTGATGGACCCTGAAGATGACGACTATCTGATTGCCCGTGTTGTGGTTCTTTTTAGTCTTGTTGTGGCCGTGTTAGGTCTTGTGCAGGGTACTTTCAATTATATGGGTCTTGTTGTAATGTATATTTTAAATATATAACAGTTTATCGTATTCTTCATGTTTGATTTCCACTCGAATTCTTTATCAGCACACAAAGCATAAAAATAGAATAAACAAGAGACATCATTAAAAAGCAAAACATTGCTCACTTGGACCAGTTTAAAAAACCTGGGGCGTTACATTATCCCCCTCTTAAAAGAATTGCGTCCCCGCAATTCGATCGGCGTACATACACAGACTTCTTCACACTGCTTCTCGGACACCCTTGGTGATGCCCCTTTACCTCCACGGCCCATGGAAGAAGTTACTATTCAACTCAATCCCCAGGGCAGATCAAAGCTTGTGGGTCTCCTTTTCCCAAATACATTTTTGGCAAAGTGGATCATGGTTCAAGCCAAGCTCCCGTTTAATACAGGTGGTTTTCCAGAGATGGGAATGAGTGACATCAAGCTTCACGACATCCGCTTGGATTTGGTTCCTAACGATCTCTCGTACCGCTTCATAATTGAAGGATTCGATGAAAGATCCAAAATCGCAGAGCTCTCCAAGCATGCTGAAGCACAGGATTTGGTACATAAAGACTGCGCGGAATTCCAACTGCTTTGCAGCTTCTCCAAATGCCGGGAAGGCCAACCATTTATTGTTCATGGTGAAACACAGGAAGAGTCCCTCATAGTACTTCCCTTTCTTTTTATAATTCTCAAACAGCGCACTAGCCATTAGGTTATACACAACTTCTAACCCTCAGATGATTCGAAGGACATTCGAGCTCTTCGATATTTCATAGAGGGTTTTTCACGTGAGACGTAAGTTAACAAAAGGTTGATAACTTGTAGAGATGGATTTTGCTACAATAATCTCTATGATTTCTATAGGGAGAGTCAAGAGTCTAGGCGTGGTTCGCTATCTTGCCATCTGAGAAGTTTAAGAACAAACCCTACTTAGTAAAACATTATTAATGTTTTTGTGTTGTCTTAATTTTCCAAGGTTGCCTAAACCATTCCTCTGATACCGACTATGAATCCCAGACCCCGGTAGCCCAGAGTCGGTGCTATGGTTATGGTGTGTAATTTATTTTGCACAAATGAATCAAATAAGTCACACATCATAACCCATCAGGAGGAACTTTCTGGTTTAGATCCTGGAGAATCAGAGACAACAGCTTTGCTTCATTATTTTCTGAGCTAAGAACAAACATCCAAGTCTTGGAAAGGCTCTATCGACATGTAAAAAAAATTAACATAAAACATAGGGTGAGCATTGAAATACTAGGTAAGGGGTTTTTGAAAGTACATAAATACTGCTTTTGAAAACTAAGTTGAAAAATACTTTTCCATACTTAGAAAGTTTTCTTAAAAGAAAAATTTCAAGACTAAACAAAGGTTGATACATCATAGTTAAAGTACTTCATACTTATGCACTAAAACACTTAGCGGTAACTCACTTAGTAAATATGATAAGCATAATAATAAAAAGGCATTGGTTGCACGAACTAAAGTGTCCATAAACAAGAAAGGTGTGTATGAACAACAAGAAGCAAATGTCATCAGAGTCATGCACAAGCGCATCATCTACACAAAATATGCACATCATGACATGATAATTGAAAAACAACATTTGGAATGAAGTTTTGGAAAAGAAATTGGTCATGCATCAACATTGCCATATCATACGTCTTGTGTTTTTTTATCTGATACTCATAGGTAATGTTATATAACCAAGGTTATTCCTCTAATCGGAATAATCACTAGGATGGTCATAAAAAAAGAAATTTAAACTGAAGGACTCATGGTCTCTGTGTCAAGGCCTTGTGCCCTGAACTAAGGGTAAAAACCCAATCTGACTGTCTCGAGAACTATGGATGCATCAAGGAGCTTACTTTTACCGGTCTCCACCCCGGAGGTCTTACTTTAACCAATCCCCAACCTGGAGGGTTTTCTTCTTGCCGGACCCCATTCCGGGTAGTCCCCTACATTTCTCACATGTTGATAAGGTCAGATATTCAAGGTGTCCCATACCACTTTGAATATTTAATTTTCATTTCATATTACCCAAGGTGTCCCATACCACTTTGGGTAATACCATTTTCATTTCCCATTACCCAAGGTGTCCCATACCACTTTGGGTAATTAGTTTTTAGTTCATGTTCATGTTGAGTCATATGCATGAATAATATATATAAGGTAACAATTAAATAAATGGTTTACAAATACTTGATATGACAGATAAACTTGAAAATATGGAATAAAAGAAGGCATGGTTAAGCAAGCATACTATGTGCGTAGAAAAATTATTTAAGCACATAAAATGATGAATGTGTGAGACTCTCTTTAAAGGGTTATTAAATGATGAGTTTCTAAAATTCCAGTACATGGAAATGAACTACTTGGAATTAACTATTGTTCTTCACAGGTCACACTACTTGCAACAAATCTCCATTCACTAATAATTACTGCGGCATTCTTGGTATAAAAATAATAAACACTTGCAATCTTTAAAATTCCGACACTTGGAAATAAACCACTTTAAAAATAATACCTGTCATTAATTATTATTCTTCATTGGTCATAGAATTTGCAGTTACACTCTGCTCACTAAAAATCATTGCAGTTAGTTTGGTATAAAAATAATAGAGGATTTCTACATATTAACATAACCCTTAAATCCATATCCTTTTAAAATGAGTTTAAAATAGTCATAATCATATCCTTAAAAAACATATATCATCTTAGGGTCATCCTTAGACAAGTTCATTGTTGTACCCTTAGACACAAAATTATAAAACAGCATAGGCAAGCGCTAAAATCCTACATGCATAGAAATATTAAAAACCATTTCTTGAAACTAGGGTTTTCAGATATTAATCGTAAAAACAAATACATAATTAAGGATATATATATATATATACATATTATTTATATAGGTTTCCTCATAAATTGAAAATGGTACACTTAGAATCTTAATACCTCTAACTACTTGTTAGATTGAAATTCAAAACCTCATGGGTGTTTAAATGTTCATGTAACTATAAATACATAAATATATAAAAACTTTGTTTTTAACTATAACATAATTGTGATTAAACCAGAGTCCAAGTTCACATCAAAAATATCTTTCAAAGATAAGTGTTCGTTTCGTAAAAATCAAAACCAATTTCCATTCCAATACATAACCTTATATAAATATATAGTTATATATATATGGAGCTTACATAAAATCATACATGTTAGTATTTGACTTTAGAAATACCCTTTAAAAAGTATAATTCTTAGTGAAAACATATTGAATAATCTTTGATACCCTAAAGATAATTGGGTTTGAGTTATGTATATACATATGTATATATTTATATATATATAGCATGTAACCGAATCCCCAAATGGGGTTTATACTAGGTTTTTATTATACAAAAAAAGCAGGAGTACCCCTCGAATGAATGCACCCTTGGAGACCCCTATTATAGTAAAATGGTTTGCAGGGAATATATATATATATATATATATAAACCTGTAACTAAGCTGTTTGTATATATATATATATATAAAATAAAACCAAGGAGCATGGTAGGATTGGAAAAACACGTTAGCAGGACGCCCTTACATTGCTGTGGAGGATGCTCAGATTCAGAGAGGCCCACTGGTTTAGCTGGAGAGATCGGGAGGAGCTCGGGTGCAGGAGGAGGTTCGTGGTGGCGAGGCGACGGTGAGGCGGCGGCGAGGCTGGTGTCGCGGTGGCGCGGGTTGGCTTCGTAGGTCCCTGTTTTCACTGGGGTTTCTCGGTTCTTAAAGGGAGACGATCCGGGGGAGGTTAGGCCAAGCCTACGGAGGTGGGTGCGTGAGGTCAACGTCAGCAGTGGAGAGGAGGCATCTCGGGCAAACCAAGTCTAGTTCGCGGGTCCCTGGTGCGAGGTAGAAGAAGACGCAGTGGAAAAAAACAAAGGAGATTCGGCCTTGGCATGATCGGACGAATGAAAAGAAACGAGATTTTTAAAACATATCAACGGCCGTGATTTGCCATGGTGAGATCGGACAGAGGAGACCATCGCGCGGCCAGCAACTGCCTCTCCGGGTATAAACAGTGTGTTAATAAAAACAGTTTAATAAATTCTAAAATTAGAAATTATACTAGTTCAATTTTTTTAATATAAATACATATATAAGCAGAACATTATAATTTGATTTTGTATAAAACTTAATAAGTACTTTTAACTCATAATTTTCAAATCCAAAATCCCATTTTAGTTTAAGAAATCAAATGATACTATTTGATATAACTATTATTTTCTTTTAAAAAAATATATATTTTTAATAAAACACTTTTATAACTAGTAGGATTTTATAACCATTAAAATCCAATTTATAACTTACTTCACTTGTTGATTTATAAAATTATGTTTAAAATACCCGTAGTTTTTTTCTAATTCAATACACATGGTTTTAGAGGTCCGAAAAGATACATTTATCAATTATTACTGATACCCCGTTCGACACATTTTAAAAAAATACCATGTTTTTCATCATATAAATATCATCATGATCAAAATAGATTTATTTGAAAGAATAATATTTTATTTTAATACTTGAAGTTATAATTCTGATATTTTGTTCTTATTAAAATATTTAAATACCATAATATTATAAAAGTGTTATAAAGACAAAAATTTTATAAAATGATGCACTTTATCCATTAGAGCCCAACGGTAAAAAAAACGGTCATATTCCTTTTAAAGGTCCATTATAAAAGCAAGGGGTAGGATGTGTTATATTTTCAAAACACCGGACCCTTGGCGGATGGCTCTCCTCATACCTCTGGTGACGAGTGCGTGCGCGGTGATTCTGGTGGTTATACTTTTCACACTGATGGACCCTGAAGATGACAACTATCTGATTGCCCGTGTTGTGGTTCTATGTAGTCTTGTTGTGGCCGTATTTGGTCTTGTGCAGGGTACTTTCAATTAGATGGGTCTTATTGTAATGTATCTTTTAAATATATAACAGTTTATCGTATTCTTCATGTTTGATTTCCACTCGAATTCTTTATCAGCACACAAAGCATAAAAATAGAATAAACAAGAGACATCATTAAAAAGCACAACATTGCTCACTTGGACCAGTTTAAAAAACCTGGGGCGTTACATCGACGTACATGGTTTGGTTTATGATCTCTAGGATATGGAACTTTTATAATTAAAAATTATATCATTACTAAGTTATTGGAGCTTCTGTTGGGCTTGGTAAAATGAAAATCCTCGAGATTTAATCTCCCTTTTAATATTCTAGAAATGGGGTTCATAGGATATGATCCTATTATTTGAGGTCAAAACATATTTTTTCTATTTTAATTGGATTCTTTAAAACCATATATTAATAATAATCAGGTCTTAATTATCCACCATAGATAATATCAATGTTATTTATTCTTAATGGTTTTTTAAATTACATATTATATAATAAATCAAAAAATGTGAATGTGTTTTATATTACCATAATAAATTAAATGACATTAAATTAAATAAAAAGTGCTATATTATTTATAAGAGTTCATGTCATTAAAAAATAAAAAAATTAAAATAATGGAAGGAGTAGGTAAAAAACAATTATCCATGCTAATAATGATATATAATTTATTCTACATCCATTATAAAAAAATAATAAGTTAAAATCATTAATAATAATTTATTAATAATTGAATTTATACCACCAAACATCAAAACATGATTTCGTGGTCTTGTGAGAATACACGTTATTTTTCATCAAGACGAATGTGAAAAAATACAATAGAATATTTATCAAATATTAAAAACACCATATAATATTTATTTCTTATGATACATTTCAATTCATATAGGAGTAATTCATTTATTACCCCCACATATCACAAGATTAAGTCAAATTATGTCCCAATTATAGTCATCATGAACATTCACACTATTCATATAAGAATATATTAAAAAATAAAACATTTAAATATGTAGAATCTTGAATTTATAGTATAAATACATAATCAAATTGTATTGGGAGTCAATAATCATAATATTTTTTAATACCTTTCCTAATGTAATTGATATATATAATGGGATCAAGAACTATCATGAAAATGAACATGGATGGAAAAACATTACATATTCAAATGTATAATTTACATAGATATTTATATAGAAATATAATAAATGATTATATTTTTCCAAGAGTAAAAAAACTCATAAAATTATTCCTAGATGTAGATCATCATATACAAACTATATAAAATATAATGTTCACACTTTATAGAGAAATGATATTACAACTAAATCCAAAATTGAAAATAATTATAATAAGAAATAAATGAGATATAGTTGGGTATTTATGAAATAAAAATCTATTAATTATAATATGGATCATAGATGGATAGTGAAGTTAATATAAATCATTTTTAGACAACGTTCTTGAACAATATCACCCAATAAGGGGTCATGTGTTAGACTATTTTTTATGTGGAGATCATTTCAACCAAATTATGAAAAAAATGTATTATATTATAGAACATTAAATGTAAAACCATTTAAGGGATAAAATATTAAATTTATGTGTAATTAGATTTAAAATCCAAAAGTATATCTTATAAAAATAAATTTAATATTTTATAAAATCAGGATATTATAGGTCATATCCCATACCATTTATCAAAAGGTAAAGTAAAAACATGTTAAAAAAGTTTCCATTCAAATAATCTACAGAAAATGTTCTTGGAAATGTAATAGAAATATATTTTTTGGGAAATTTGGATACAAAGGAAAAACATATGAATTTGAAATGAAAAATCACATTTAATAATTAATAAATTACATTATAAAATATCCAAAAATTTCAAAATATAAAAAATCCATTTTCTAAAAATAAAATCCTAATGAATAATAATAAATATCTAAATACGTTTTCATGATTTTTATCCCAATAATGTAATAATAATGTTTGATATAAATAATTAAAACACAATGAGGCATATTTGAGCCACCAAACATCATTACTAGTTGCAAGACAACATTTTCCACGACAACATTAATAAAGGATATTCAATATTATAGTAAATATCATGTAATAAAAGTAATTAAAATATATAAATGTATAAAATAGTAAATTGTTATACAACAAAAAAATTTAACATGGATTATAGTTTGTTACAAGGAACAATTAATTAGAATTAAAACCAAGAGAACCCTTGTGGATTGAGTAATATTTTTTTCAAATCCCCATGATGTAATGGAATGCCAATAAATTGTAATACAAATTTTTTAAAATATAAATCATTATATGATATTTAAAAAAGGAATTATATACACAATATAATTGAAATTATATTTTTATTACCACACATGTCTTAAGGAAAATTATTTGATATAAAATCCTTACTACATTACAATTGTTTTGATCAGAATTCATTGAGTGTTAAAAATGAAAATAAGATATATAAAAAATTAAAAAATAAGTCTCATTATATGATATAATAAATGGGATGTAGAAACAAATTTTCAATCAAAACATGTGTATAAATTATATACATGTATTTATAAATAAAAAATGAGATAAAACCCTTAGTTTATTCTATTATCCTTCTTCCCATGTAATTGGATTCATTAAAAATTAGATTACATATAATTTATTTCCAATTATAATCATTAATAATCTCTATTTAATTTGTTATTGTATATTTATTTAATAATATATTTATTTATTATATACTTTCCCCCCTTATATTACATTCACGAGGATATTTAATAAATATATGACAGAATATTTGAGTGATATTTAATGAAAAAATGTATTTATTGGTTTTATTTGAAAGGGTATAAGTTTACCACATTTATAAGATGTGAAAATTCCATATTGGGAAACAACCTTTTTATTTTTAATAATTTTATGAGTCAATTAATATTTAAATGGATAAAAATTTACTAGGTAATGTATTTTATGATGTAATTATATAGAGAGTGATTCAATAATGAATTATCTTATATTTCATTTAAAATTTATAGTATTTTTCCTATGATATATTAAAAATAAAATATTTTAATTGTTGACAAGTGTACAAATTTTTGTCACAGTGATTATACATTTTATTAAAAATATTACATAAATAATATAACCAAATACTGGTCTGGTGGGAAAAATTTAAACACTGTTTATTCAAAATATTGATTTAGAATATTATTGAATTATATTTAAAATTAAAATATTAATTCTGTTGAAAAAATTCTTAATAGAAAACAATGAAATATTTATAAGAATAAAATAATAATAATATTATTTTTATTATTGACTAAATTAGTTTTAGAAAAATTTATAGAAATTTTTACATCATAATATTTTCAATATTTATATAAATTTCATTTATTATATTTTTTATAATTCCCTAATATGAATAAAATATTATTTTGAAAATACGTTTTGCACCATTTTCATAGTAATAAGGATTAATCCAAGAAATCTAGATATTTAAAAATAATAATATCCACTATATTAAATAATATAAACATTATTGTAAAGAAAAGAACACAATTGCCCAAATATGGTGCCTTATTTTATAACATTGACATATAAACTAAGAATATTCATCCCAAATGACTAAGTAGTTTAGTTGATTTTGGAAACAAGATACATTAATAAAACTATAACATTATATCATGAAGTGAAATACAACACTGATTTTTTTCATTAGAAACATCCAAGCCTCCTAGATTATTCCTACAAGTCATTCATAATTAACTTCTTCATATACTAGAAAAATGAAACATAATAAAGGGGTAAGTAAAAATGCTCAGTAAGGTTAAGAAACACAAAAAAAAGATAGCATAAACATAAAACATGGTGAATAATTTAAAAAACATACCTTTAGAAATAATAAACATAGACACATTATGGATGGAATATGGGCTGAGTAAATAATGTCATAAATAAAACATAATCATGAGTACTCTACTAGTCAAATAACAACATGAAAATTCAATTACTAGCTTCAAAATGAGGGAAGCAAATATGTTTGACATTCTGGAACATTTTGTTAAGGCATTGACCAATACGTCTAAAAATGATTAAGGCCTTGGTCAAAATCCATATAACACATTGGTAAAAGCCTCAACCAATTCCTTTCCTATTTTTCTACTGAGAGAGGTCGATGCATCAAGGTGATATAGTGGGCCCCGCCTGTCACATAATAAGTAAAATTCATTTTTCATATGGGCGGGGATAAACATAAACAATATATACATTCTTATTGAAACTATCATATGAAATATAACTATCTTTCCCCAATCATTACACATAAAACACTAACCATTCTGAGTATTATAGTGATTGGTTTTAGGATGGAACCACCGTAATAAAACTAAAAATAAACCATCCAATTAAATATTTTAGATTATATAATAGAATAGTATCCCCAATTATACATAATAATCTACAAGAGTGTTGAAACATAAAAAAATACTCTTTTAAAATCATTGAGTAATTTTTGAGATTAGTGCTCTGTAATTTTGGAATGAAGAGTTCACTTGGAAAATTATATATATAAACCAAAAAAGGATGTATGATATTATTTAACCAATAATGTTATTTATTTTATAAATATAATTGTATCCAAAAAATTATTATAGAGTGACATTGAAAATAATTCATAATTTGAAAATCTCACATGAAATGAGCATGTATTTCAGAAATAATTTTGAAAGTTCCTTTTTAATTGCATAACTCCTCATAAAACAAATAAGTATTCATGTTGGTATTCATATGTATTAATCTCAAAAAAATTTAACGAGGGTTCCATAATAATACATAATAATTTTATTGAGGTAATTATACAATAAAAGTAACCCCAATTAAAATGGATGTTCAGTTGTAAAAACCATTATCACTTTGTAATCAAATGATTATTAGGCCCCAAGATTATCTATAATAAAATGATACATTGAATTCCATAAAAAAAAATATTCCTTATATTTTACAAAATGGTCAGTTTACATAGAACATTGACAAGTATTATTAGTGAATATGGAAAATCTCATAAAAATGGGAGTGAGATGAAGAAACCATTACCATAAGACCGAATGTGTTCCACTCTTGAAAGTAATGTACTGATATATGAAAATAGACTTATTAATAAATTATTTCAGAAACTATTATTAATTTTTTATTATATCATAACTTCTTTTAGTTTATTTATGTCCTTATTTATAGGTTATTATATGGAATTATGTCGTTTCAGGGTGTTTGTTTCCTTGATTTTTATAGTTGGTTCAAATGTTTTTAAATAATGGATTTCATGTGCAGTGGTTGTAAATCTATTAAATTAAAACTAAATATTATTTATTAACATCCATAATTTTTAATGGCCATTTCAATCATTTTGATACATTAAATGAGAATAAATCATTAGATGACAACCCTTCGATTATTTGGCGATATTTGGATTATTAAGAACTAGTTTTTTAATAAAAATTAATATCATGTACACATACTAGTTCATGAAGATTAATTAAGTTATAATAAATATATTATAGTATTTTCAAACCATAAAAATGGTTTCATGAATAGTAATGAAGGTGAAATTGAAGAACCAATCATCATCGTCAAAGAAGGTTATAAATTGAAACCTCGTGGATATTGATTTTATTTATAAAAATAAATGGGAGGGATTAAGAATAATTATAATGGTTATTCCATTGAAATTATATACTTCTATTATATATATGATACTGAATTTTTCATTCAAATTTTAACAGAGGAGGTGAGGAGATAAAAAAAGAGTTGAACTTGAAAATAAAAGAAACATTGAGGGATCCCTTATTAAAATTTGTCAGCCTAAGAACGTCGCTTAAAGATTAATATATTGAATTTATGAGAAAAAAATTGTATATAATAATATAGACATAAAAATTAATTTCATATTTACACATAATATTAATACCCAACATATGAGAATGGAAATTCAAAAGCAGAACATAAAATTAGTGTTGACTAAAAGAGGATGGTGAAAGGTTCCCTTACCTTGTATAGTTACTCCTAGAACATGATTTTTGGGACCTTGGGGTTTTAAGGACACCATGGGAGGAATATTATAACGTTTAAAGAACCATAGAATCGAATATTAGAGATTTGGAATGATAAAAAATGAAGAGATTTGTGGAAATTTATAGGCGTCTTTTATTTTATATATTATGTCATTATTATGTCATTAAACTATAGAAAACTCAAAACTATAATTATACTATTCAAAATAATTCAAGTAATTTATAAAAATCCAAAAAAAATCTATATAACCATTTTTTCAACATGTAGAATCCAAAAAATGAACTCTATTTTTTAAAAAAGATTTATTTTAAATTTTTTTTTGTATTTTTAAATAAAATCATTAATTTATTCCAAAAACACCACTTTAAAACTATAATTTGTTTTATAAAACCTTGATAAATTAATCAAGGTCCTGTAAAATTATATTATAATCATAAGATAATAATGTAAAAATATGTGATTAATTTTTATGAATATTTATTTCCATTTTAAATTTTCTAATTAACTAAAAAATTGTAATTTAAATATTTATGTCATACAAAAATACCAAATCTTATACTATGATCATTTTTCACTTTTATGATGTCTATATTGTGTTCATACATTCATGAGTTACATTTGTATTTTTTATATCATTTAATATTCATTAATATTCATTAATATAATTAAGTTTATGTCACTATACATAAGGGTATGTTATTATTCACTAATTTTTTTTTGGTCTTATCAGGCTCTTAAAATCTTACTGAACGCAACTATGAATTTCAATTTTTTTTCAAAATTCAAATTATAGAGGTGAAAATAATATGTTTACATGACTATTTTATAACAAAGTGGTGTCTTTTAGAGACTCATCCTTTCATGCATTATATAATAAATCTATTTGTAAATTTTTGAGGTGTTGCAATTTTTCATCCTTACCAAATAAATTTCCCCCGAAATATGAAATTGATCATCGAAAGTTAATGATTGATACATGATAATTATCTTGAAGAAAAATAACATCATGAATATAGTTAAAAAAATCTATTAATAATAGGAAATGGAAAAAATTGGTTAGTAAAAAACAATGGATTCTAATTGGATGAAATTGTCAACAAAGAATAACCAAACCATCTTGTCACGACTCTAAGCTCCAAAACCAATAAAATGTTAAACATAAACTATTTCCTACATGGATAAAAATTTAAAATATATTTATTCAACAAATAATGATGAAGGAATCTAAATTTCAAAGTTTAACTTATCATTAGCCCTTAATTAACAAGAAGAAATTCTAAAATTCACATTCCAAACATGTTAATAACATAATCATGTATCCTCTTGAAATACGTTAATAATGTGAATTACCATAAAAATTTATCCGAAATAAGAATTCATATATAATCATTATGTAATATACATGTTATTGGATATATTCCTTAAATTGAAATGTGTTGTAAACTCCATAAATGATAGCATAAGCCACTTCATGACAAGTCAATAATCAATTCCATTGTTGTTAAAACTTATCTGAATCAATCGTTTCTTCATCATTATCTCAACATGAGATATAAATATTAATGATGGTATTTACCTCAATCATGTGTTTTCTAAAATTTTTATATTTCTACTGAATCACTTTTCATTTTCACCATTCACCATATGACCTCAAATCCTTAATGAAATAGTAATGTAGTACAATCCTTATAAATCCCATAATTCTTATAACCAGTAAAATACTAAAAAAGTTTCAAATGTCATGGTTCTTCACTAGGAATATTAATCCTTCTACTTCATTTTTTATATCATCATAAATTAACATTATCCAAAATCATCATTTAGGGTATATTCTATAGACTCCTAGGACATTGATTCACATAGTTTCCCATATCCTTACAGTTGAAGCATTGAATATAGGAAAATTATTTCCTTGTATTGTGGTTATGTGCATGATGTCATTTTATCCAAACATGAAGCAATATCTTTTTCCACTCAAGTATTTAATAAGGTGTTTCCATCCAAAATTATCACATGTAGAAAAATACATCTTTCTCTTCTTCCTTTTATCCATGTTTTCCATGCCATCCCCTTTTTCTTATATTTCCCATCATAGCCATAAGACTTTGAGAATTCTCTAAATAACTTTTCAACACATCATTCTCTTTACTCATATGGTGAGGATACTTGGGAGGCATTTTTTTGTACAAATTATGTCTTCAGAATATAAGAGATATGATCCTTATTACTCATTTCATCTCATGCATTGGTGAAGTTTACATTTCATCTACTAGGAACCATTTCTAATCAATTATATATTATATATATTAGATAGTAACATTATGAACTCTCTGTGACTCTAAACACTGTATAACACATAACATAAATTTATGCATCATAAATACAAGAACCATATACATTGGATACTTTGAGGGCACAAATTTGTCATAATGGCTTGAAAAAAATTAGGATTATCCTTATAATATCTCCTAGGAGTGTCAATAACAAGAGTTAATCAAGCCCATTTTTTTGTTCCATGATACCTAATGTCATGCCCAAAACTCCTTGTCGATGTTATCACTCTTTGGTATAGTCGCGCCAGAGCCACCTCTACCTATTTGTATCCAGGAAGGGTTGTATTTTCTAGAAATGTCCACATAATCTATTCCTTACCAAAATATCAGGAAATTCATGTATACATATCCTCAATGACTATATTATGGATGAATTCCCTAATCTAAATTTTCTAAATCTAGTTTCCATGTTTTTTATGAAACATCTTTTGATACCAACTATACAGACGTGATACTAATTTTCTAGAGCTGGTACGTTATTTTATTAGAATATCATAGAAACAATGAATATTCGACCTGAAGTACCATGAATTTTAGTAGATTTGGAAACAAGATACATTAATATAATTTTAACATTACATAATGAATGGAAATAAACCACTAATTTGTTCTATTACAAATATCCAATCCTTCTATATTATTCCTAGAAGTAATTCATAATTTCCTTCTTCATATCCTGGGATAATGATATATAAAAAAGTGGTAAGATCAAACACTATATAAGGGTATGATATATATCATATGATTCAATAAACATAATACATGATGAATAATTGAAAAAACATTAAATTCAAAATTAAAAAACTGAACACATTGTGACAGGATTATGGGTTGAGTATGTTATGCCATAAATAAAACATAATCATGGGTATTATACTAGTCGAATAACCACATGATCTATCAATTACTAGCATCATAATTAGGGAAATTAATATTCCAGAAATTATGAAACATTTGGTCAAGACCTAGACCAAGACATAAATAAATGATTAAGGCCTCATCCCAAATCTATATATCACATTGGGAAAGGCCTCCACCAATTCCATGTCTATTTGACTAATGAGACGTACCAATTCATAGGGGGTCTATAACAGAACCCCAACCATCACATAATAAGTCCAATTCATTCTTCATTTGGGTGGGGATAAACATATCCAACATATACATTCATAGTGAAACTACCATATGAATTGTAACTAACTTTTCGCAATCATTCAACATAAAACACTATCTATTCCAAAAATATGGTGAATGGATTTAGGATAAAAATCAATTATCAAACTAAGAATAAACAATCCAATTAAATATTTTATATGAAATCATAAAATAATAATCCCAATAATACATAATAATAAAAAATAGTGTTGAAACCAAAAAAATACTCTTATAAAATCATTGAGTAATTTTTGAGATAAATGAACAGAATTTTCTAAAAAAAGAGTTCATTTCGAAAATTATTTGTATAAATCCAGAAGTAAAGTTATATATAATTTCACAGAAAAATTATTGATTTTATAAATCTAATGTTTTACAAAATCATATTATAGAGAGGTGTTGAAAATAAGTATGAATTTTAGAAACTCCCTTGAAACGAGCTTGTATTTTAGAAAGAATTTTAAAAGTTCCTCAAAATATGTTTTAATGGTACTTAAATAATGAATGATTATAGTTGGTAAAAATATATAGGAAACTGAACGATAATTTATTATGAGTACATAATAATACATAAGAATTTCATTTTGGTAGTTATACAACAAAAGTATCCCGAATGAAAAAGGAAGTTCGGGTGGAAAACCCTAAACACTATTTAATGGAACAATTTTTATGACCTAGAATTATTAATATTAAATTGATACATTGGATACCATGAAAATAAATATATTCATGATATGTTACATCAATTTTCATTGTACGTACATTATACACAAGTATTAGTATTGAATATGGAAAATCTTAAAAAAGTGGGAGTGAGATGAAGAAACTCATACAATAAGTCCAAATGTGTTCTGAACATGATCATAAGGTCCTAGAATATGAAATTAGACTTATTAATAATGTATATAATAAACTATCAGATGTTTATATTGTTTATCATGCTTTTTTAGTTTATTTATGTCATAATTGATAATTTATTATATTGAATTTTGTTGTTATGGAATGTTTGTCTTCTTAATTTTCATAATCAGTTCACTTGTTTTTAAGTAATGGTGTTTATGTGGAATGGTTTTAAATCATACTAATTTAAATTAAATATTATTTATAAACATATAGTATTTTCAATGGTCATTTCTATAATTTGGTTACATGGAATAAGGTTGAATCCTTAGATGACAACCACATCGATTATTTGGAAATATTTTGTTATTATGAACTAGTTTTGTCATTAAAATTTATAACATCTACATATACTAGTTCATGAATAATAATTAGGTTATAATACATATATTACAGTCTAGTTCAACCATAAAAATGGTTTAATTACATGTAATTAAGGATAAATTGAAGAACAAAACTTTGTCGTCCATGAAGGTTATAAATTATTACCACATAAACGTTGATATTGTTTATTAAAATAAAAAAGAGGGCGTAGGAATATTGATGTTGGTTTTTCAATTAACATGATATAATTATAGTATATAGAATATACTGGAGTTATCATTGTAATTTGGATAGAAGAGTTGAGGAGAGATAATGAAAAGATAGAACAGGAAAACAAAATAAAAGTTCAGAGATCACTTATGAGAACATGGTAGCATAACGACGTCCCTTAAAATTTCACAAAATGAATTAATGAGAGAAAATGGATGTTCATAATATGGAAATAAAAAATAAATTAAGAGGAATACATTATATAAAACCCCAACATATGATGATGGAATCTCAAAGAGATAAAATAAAAGTAGTGTTGGCTAACTGAGGATGGTGAATGGTTCTGTTACCTTGTAGAGTAACTCCTATTACATGACAATTGGGACCGCGTATAACGACCCATACTTTACATACATTGTTAATACTTCAAAATTAAAGCACACTTATTACAACATATGAAAAAACCACAAAGGACCGTATAGGTATAGTGTCTTTAGAAACTGGGAAACATAAACAACTGGTTCATAAATCTTCTACAGTGTCTCCCATTTATTTCATCATATCTAGGGTCCCTTTTAGCATATTCTACTTAATATCCATCTTCCTGGCCTGGGGAAAAGAAAACATAAAAGGGTGAGCTCAAATGCTCAGCAAGGGCAAATAAAGGAAATAAAAATCATATCATATCTTTATGAAAATCAAAACCTGCAAAAGAGATCATAATATCTTAACATGTAATAAATCATAGAAGTGAAAATGAGATCCCCATAATAATAACATAAAACTTGAAACTTTGTGGAATGCACACATAATCATGGAAAATCATTTCTTGTTAGTCATGACTCATTGCCAAGACTATCTTAGTGGACAAAGTCCCTTTCTGAACCGAGTTCACTCCTCGTTTCAGTCCTGTATCACTGAACCGAAATAACCTTACGTTCCAGCCATGTCTATCTCATGAGATATAAAATCTTTACCCAATGCATTGGAGGGAGATATAGGTCCCACCCATCTTATAATGAATCATTTCTTATGTGTGCCACAAAATCATAAATCATATATCATTACATAACCCATGTAATAAAAATGGGATTCTTAAACAACATGACATCATAAAACCATTAATATAAGATAATGGAATTCATAAACATAATTCCATCACAACATAGTTAAATCAATGTAAAAATATGGATAGAAACATAACCCTTTATTATCTTATATGGAAAAATAATTTTGATAAAACACTTGAACTTCATTCTTGAGGAAAATATCCTTTCTACTTCAAAAACACTTTTCCTTTCTTAACATGTCATACAATTTTAAAATAAAACAAGTTGATTAAAAATAAACATGAAAACATGTAAAGGAAGCTTCTTGGAAATAATGTTTTAAAAATCCATTCATGTTGTATAAGTTAAAAAAACATTCTTCGTACCTTTGTCGGAAAAGTCAAAAAGTACATCGTACGAAAAAAAACGACAAATGATTCCTTTCATATTCTTTACTAAAAACTCACCGAAGGGTAAAATTGGATTTAAACTATTTTAAGTGGATGGAAATAATATTGCATATTGATGAAACATGGATGTGAATGATAAAATACACCCCAGTAAATACATACGAATAAACAATCTCGGATAAAAATGAGATTGTTATATTTCCCTTACCTTAGGTCCGATTTGCTTTGTTCATGTCTGAAGCTCCTGTATAATGGTTTAAATAATGTTATTGACTTATTCTAGAATCATACATATTGATATGATATCATATATGGTCATATTATTAGCTTCTTGTTAGTAATATTTCATTGTTACTTGTTACTCGGGTCTTTATAACTTTTTGTTCTTATGCGTGTTTTGTCGAATAAATTCTTATTCTTATCTTTAGGTTATAGATAATTCATTTACAGAATGGTATTAGTGTATTATATACCATATTCATTCATTCAATTCATTTATATAATCATTATGAAATGAAGATCATGTTGAACGAGTCGCATCACATCGTGGAGACGGTATTCCGTACGTACACACAAGTGATGATATCATTCCTATGATCATGGAATTGTATTGGAGTATATATATATTATTTCAGTATCAATATTACTTCATAATAATCATATATAGTTACTCATTACACCATTATACCCATCCTTGTAAGGTGATGGTGGAAAATAGATTACACCACGGCGTGGAGACGGTATTCTGTACGTACGCACGCGCGGTGATTTCTTTTTCCGTAGGATGGCTAGATTGTAAAATAGGGTTGTTTCATACTTATAATAACATATCAGTATATGAGTAATACTGATGTTATTACTTCATAATGAAACAACCTAAGAAGAAGAAGTGGAAGAAGAAATAAAGATGAAAGAATTGGTAACGGTAATTACCTCTTTTTTGAAGCGCCTCTTTGAGACCTCCTCTTAGGGAACAAAAATTGGTCTTTGAGGAAGACCAGAACCTCTAGGATGTTTCTAGGGAAGTGGAGAAGGGAAAATGGCAGGGGTTGGCCGAGCTTGAGTGCTCAAATTGGTGTGAGGAGGAGGGGGAGGAGGTGCCCTTTTATAAGGGAGGAGAGGGGCACCTTAGGAATATCTCAAAATATTATTTTATATTAAAGTCAAAATCGGTTTATAATGGCTCCAAAGGGTCTTATTTCGAATATAAGGTGGGGATGGGCCGAAATCCTATCAACCAATAGGATTTAGACAAGTTTAGGGTATTATTTTAACCTTATCAATTAGATTTAACTCTAAGTTAAATAATTTAACTTTTACAATGTCTTTTTGTTTTTTTTCACTATATGGTTAATAAACTTACTATAACATGCCAAACGAACCCCAAATTGTTTATTATTAATATATATATCCTTATCTATGTCATTTGGATGAACCTTAGATTTTTAGGAATAAAATAACAATTAATAATATAATATTTGATTTAAAAACTATTTTGTGTCAATTTTGACACTATTTGATATATGATTTTTGTGAACGTCATAACAGAATTATATGTTCGAAAAAAGTTGATTAAGTCAACATTAATATATCATAGTAACCTATAAAATTATTGGAATTCATAAAAAGTCTTAAATTACATTTATTTTGGTATTTATATTATCAATTATGTCAATATTTCATTAATAAGATAATTACTGCATCATCATTGTGTCATAAATAAATTAAATTATTTGATGTCTAAAAATTACAAATAAAATACCATCATGTAGGAAATCTTTTTAGCTTTCTAATGAATATTTACAATCGAATTTATCTTATGTATAACCCCATATTATAAATGATTTACTTATTAAACTTTGATTTTAACTATTTTAACCCTTCTTTAAATAAATTAATAATAAATGTCCTAATCTAATCCAAGTGGGCCTAAATGGTCATATTTTATTCCTAAGTTTGTTTTTGGTCGAATTACACTTGTCCAATAGAATTAGGACATGTGTTAGGGTAATAGTAATATCATATTTACCCTTAGTTACCCTATTTACTATTAACCGCGGTAAAAAAAGTAAAAAGTTACTATTCACCAAAAAATTATTTTCATCTCATTGAACCACATTTTAGTCCTTGATATTAACCGTGTCTCTCGGATTTCCGAAATTCCATTCACAGAAGCGGTAAAATTAAGTTTTATGCAAAATTCAGTTTTTAACCTACCACTTAGTGGTTTCACTATTCATAAAAAATTGAAAGTTTTCAGAAAAATACCAAAATTTCACCCTAGGCTAATTTCGATATTCTGAGTCCAAAAATGAAGCTCATTTTGAAAAATAAAATTTATAAAATTTCAAAAAGTGATTATTACTATTCATAACGGCTAGCATATTGTTGTTTAGTGAAACTCGGTATTGCGTACGACGCAAGCTATCGAGGAAGGTCGCGATTGCGTGTAAAGCAAGCCAAGCAAGTGTTGTGTAGAAAAAGATTCCTTTGATGGTTTATATAACATAAAAGTCTCGGGTGTTACATTCTACCCCCCTTAAAAAGAATTTCGCCCTCGAAATTCGTCACTTTGTAACAAACAGATGAGGATATTTCTCCCTCATCATATCCTCAAGCTCCCATGTAGCTTCTTCAAGTTGGTGGTTCCTCCATAAAACTTTCACCAATCGAGTGGTCTTGTTTCGTAGGACTTTTTCACTACGATCCAGAATCTCTATCGGCTGTTCTTCATAAGAAAGATCTTGCTCCAGCGGTACCACTTCTGAGCTGAGTACATGTGAAGGATCTGGTATGTACTTTCTCAGGAGAGATACGTGGAACACATCGTGAACTTGAGAGAGATTCGGTGGAAGCGCCAATCGGTAAGCTACCTTCCCAACACGATCCAGTATTTCGAAAGGACCGATATATCTAGGGTTAAACTTCCCCTTCTTTCCAAACCTCATAACCCTCTTCCAGGGAGATATTCGTAAGAACACTTTATCGCCCACTTCAAACTCTAGGTCTTTTCTTCGGTTGTCGGCATAACTTTTCTGTCGACTCTGAGCTGCTCTTATGTGTTGTTGAATAGATCTGACCTTTTCTGCCATTTCATCAACGTGATCAGGTCCTAATAGCTTTCTTTCCCCAACTTCATCCCAGCAAGTTGGAGTCCTGCATTTCTTTCCATAGAGAGCTTCATAAGGAGCCATCTGAATACTGGAGTGAAAGCTATTATTATAAGAAAATTCCACCAAAGGTAGGTGTTGATCCCAACCTCCTTTTAAATCCATAGAGCGAGCTCTCAACATATCTTCTAGGGTTTGAATTTTTCTCTCAAACTGACCGTCTTTCTGGGGATGATAAGCAGTGCTGAAACTCAACTCTGTATCCAGAGTATGCTGAAGACTTTGCCAGAACTTCGAGGTAAATCTCGGATCCCGATCAGATATAATAGAAAGTGGTACTCCATGCAATCTTACCACTTCCTTTACATATATCCTGGCAAGCTGATCTAGAGAGAAATCATCTCTAATAGGAATGAAGTGTGCAGACTTTGTAAGACGATCAACTATGACCCAGATAGCATTATTGCCTTTGGATGTTTTAGGAAGTCCTGTGACAAAGTCCATAGTGATGTTTTCCCATTTCCATTCGGGTATGGGTAATGGTTGTAACATCCCCTTAGACTTCTGTCTCTCAGCTTTAACTTGTTGACAAACCAAGCATCGAGAGACATATTCAGCAACATCTCTTTTCATGCCATCCCACCAGAAGTACTCTTTCAGGTCCCTATACATCTTCGTGCTTCCAGGATGAATAGAGAATGAAGAACTATGAGCCTCATCCAGCAGCTCCTTCTTTAATTCAGGGATGGGAGGAACGCAAACCCGATTCCTGAACTTTATTATCCCATCACAGTCAAGGTTGAATTCAGGAACATTTCTCACCTTCTTTTGTAACTCGACATCTTCTTTCTGTGCCTCTTTAATCTTCACATGCATAGATGGTTGAACATTAATTTTAGAAAGATAAGATTTTTCCCCTTCCATTATAATTCCAAGATCCATCCTTTGTAAATTCATAAATATTGGATCCTTTGTAATCCTCATCATGGATAAACTAGCATGGTCTTGTCGACTTAATGCATCCGCCACCTTGTTTGCTTTCCCAGGGTGGTAATGGATTGAGCAGTCATAATCCTTAATCAGCTCCAACCATCTTCTTTGACGCATATTCAGCTCCTTTTGTGTGAAAATATACTTTAAACTTTTATGATCAGTATAAATATCACATCTTTCACCATAAAGGTAATGCCTCCAAATCTTTAATGCAAAGATTACCGCAGCCAACTCCAAATCATGTGTTGGGTAATTTTGCTCATGGATTTTCAACTGTCGTGAGGCATAAGCTATCACCATATCATTTTGCATAAGAACACACCCCAATCCCTTCTTGGATGCATCACTGTAGATCACAATCCTTTCTCCACTACAAGGCAGTGTGAGCACAGGTTCACTGGATAACCTTCTTTTCAACTCCTTGAAATTCTCTTCACATTCCTCTGTCCAGACAAACTTAACTCCTTTCCGAGTCAACTTGGTGAGTGGATTAGATAATCGTGAAAAATCCTTTACAAAACGTCGATAATATCCAGCCAAACCAAGAAAACCTTGGATCTCAGTTACTGTTGTTGGTCTCGACCATCTTTTGATAACCTCTATTTTTTCTGGATCCACAGATATCCCCTCTTTTGAGATTATATGACCCAAAAATGCAACTTTTTGAAGCCAAAATTCACACTTGGTAAATTTGGCATAAAGCTTCTCCTTTCTCAGGGTCTTCAATATAATTCTCAAGTGATCTTCATTCTCTTCCTTGCTCTTTGAATAGACAAGAATATCTTCTATAATGACTACCACAAATTGATCAAGATAGTCTCTAAAGACTCTATTCATTAGATCCATGAAGATAGCAGGGGCATTAGTAAGACCAAATGGCATCACTATAAATTCATAGTGTCCATACCTTGTACGGAAAGCCGTCTTTGGTATATCATCCCTTTTGACCCTTAATTGATGATACCCTGAACGAAGATCAATCTTGGAAAAGTATTGAGCTCCGCGTAGTTGGTCAAATAAGTCATCAATGCGTGGGAGAGGATATTTGTTCTTGATAGTGATCTTGTTATGTTCTCGATAATCAATGTAGAGTCTCATTGATCCATCTTTCTTCTTAACAAATAGAACAGGTGCTCCCCAAGGTGACGCACTAGGGCGTATGAATCCCTTATCAAGATTCTCTTGGAGTTGCTTCTTCAATTCCTGCAACTCAATTGGGGCCATTCTATAAGGTGTCTTTGAAATAGGCAAAGCACCCGGTACGAGTTCTATTGAAAACTCAACTTCACGATTCGGTGGAAGACCCGGTAATTCCTCCGGAAAGACATCATCAAACTCCCGTACAATGGGCATATTCTTAATCGTGAGTTTCTCACCAACCATTTGAGATAAATAACCTTCATTTAGTGGAATCAATACCCATAAGATGGAAGAAATTTCCACTGGAAGGTTATGTTCATCCTTGCATTGATATACGATCGTAGATTGATCTGGAATATGAAATGTGACTTCCCTTCTTTGGCAATTGATATGAGCTCCATGTAGGGAAATCCAATCCATGCCAAGAATCACATCAAATTCCACTAAAGGAAGGATCACAAGATTTGCAGGAAGCACTTTCCCACAAACTTCGATCGGAGAAGAATTATAAACTTTTGATGCGACTGTTGTTCCATTAGGTGTTGTCACAGCTAACTCAACATCTAATTGTTGAGGTAATACGGTGATACCCTTAGAAAATTCTTTATAAATAAAAGAGTGGGTGGATCCAGAATCAAATAAAACATTTGCTACTTTAGAGTGGATGGTAAGTGTACCTTTCACCACTTCGTTATCGTACTCCACATCACTGATAGAAATTGCATGTGAATTTCCTTTGTCTTTAGCCTTAAGATTTTGTTGACGTCGACCATCATCATCAACCCTTGGATTTGGGCATTGATTGGCATAATGCCCCATCTCCTTGCACTTGAAACATTGAAGTGTAGTAGGTTCATTCTGTGTATCCCTTCCTTTGTTTGCATCATTGGACATCTTCTTCCCATTATTACGACATTCAAATGCCCGATGACCTTCCTTTCCACATTTAAAACATTTACTTGTCCCTTTAAGACAACTCCCTCCATGTTTCTTTCCACACTTTGAGCATAAGGGAAAGTTCATCTTCTTTTCAGTGTGCTCTTTAGAGTTTCCTTTGAATTCCATCTTCCTCTTCTTATCAAACCCATGCGACTGATGGGTTACTCCAATCTCCATCTCGACTTTGAGAGCACATCGAACGATTTCCTCGTAGCTATTGAAGTCCCTTATGGCTAACGCCCTTCGAAGACTTGGTTTTAAGCCACTAAAGAATCGATCGATCTTACTCTCAGGTTGGATAATAATACCAGAAGCGTACCTTTGCAAGTCTTGTAAAATTTGCTTCATAGGTACCAACAGATTCATCATCCCTTTGCTTCAGTTCAAGAAACTCTTTCTCCATCTTTGTTCGGAGAATACGAGGGAAGTACTTATTGAAAAATAAGTTCTTGAACTCATCCCATTCCATAGACTCAATTTCATCCCTTTGCCTCATATTCTTAATAAGATTCCACCATTGATCAGCATCTCCTTCCAAACGATACACTGCTAGGATGACTTTATCATGTTCAGAACATTGAAGAACTGAAAATATCTTTTCAGTAGTACAAATCCATTGTTCAGCAACTAATGGATCAGTAGACCCACTGAAAGAAGGTGGACGCTGCCTCATGAAGGATTCAACAGAATGTTGCTCCTTCCTTTGCTCGTTTGGAAGTCCTGCATGATTCATAGCTTGAGAAAGTTGTGTGAGCATGGCTACAAGATTTTTCATTCCAGCTCCCATATCGTTTGGTTGCTCAGGGGGAAAATCATTGCATTGCCCATCGCATTCCGCATTAACACGGTTCCTTCGGGTTCTAGCCATTGACTAAAACCAAGAAGAATAGTGTGAGCAACACTAATTATAATAGGAAAACCACATAATTCAAGAATAAAATTTCCATGCTTAAGGTCTTATCCTAGGTTATTTAAGGACATTTCTTAAACACTAATATTGTGTTCTATGCTTAGACATATCCTTAGGGTTCTTACTAAGGCTTTCACATCCTAGTTTCCAAAGGTTGACTATACCTTTCCTCTGATACCAACTATAACGACCCATACATTACATACATTGTTAATACTTCAAAATTGAAGCACACTTATTAAGACAAATGACAAAACCACAAAGGACCGTATAGGTATAGTGTCTTTAGAAACTGAGAATCATAAACAACTGGTTCATAAATCTTCTACAATGTCTCCCATTTATTTCATCATATCTAGGGTCCCTTTTAGCATAATCTACTTAATATCCATCTTCCTGGCCTGGGGAAAAGAAAATATAAAAGGGTGAGCTCAAATGCTCAGCAAAGACAAATAAAGGAAATAAAAATCATATCATATCTTGATGAAAATCAAAACCTGCAAAAGAGATCATAATATCTTAACATGGAATAAATCAGAGAAGTGAAAATGAGATCCCCATAATCATAACATAAAACTTGAAACTTTGTGGCATGCACACATAATCATGGAAAATCATTTCTTGTTAGTCATGACTCATTTCCAAGACTATCTTAGTGGACAAAGTCCCTTTCTGAACCGAGTTCACTCCACGTTTCAGTCCTGTATCACTGAACCGAAATAACCTTCCATTCCAGCCATGTCTATCTCATGAGATATAAAATCTTTACCCAATGCATTGGAGGGAGATATAGGTCCCACCCATCTTATAATGAATCCTTTCTTATGTGTGCCACAAAATCATAAATCATACATCATTACATAACCCATATAATAAAAATGGGATTATTAAACAACATGACATCATAAAACCATTCATATAAGATAATGGAATTCATAAACATAATTCCATCACAATATAGTTAAATCAATGTAAAAATATGGATAGAAACAGAAGCCTTTATTATCTTAGATGGAAAAATAATTTTGATAAAACACTTGAACTTCATTCTTGAGGAAAATATCCTTTCTACTTCAAAAACACTTTTCCTTTCTTAACATGTCATACAATTTTAAAATAAAAGAAGTTGATTAAAAATAAACATGAAAACATGTAAAGGATGCTTCTTGGAAATAATGTTTTAAAAATCCATTCATGCCTTATAAGTTAATAAAACATTCTTCGTACCTTTGTCGGAAAAGTCAAAAAGTACATCGTACGAAAACAAACGACAAAAGATTCCTTTCATATTCTTTACTAAAAACTCACCAAAGGGTAAAATTGGATTTAAAATATTGTAAGTGGATGGAAATAATATTACATATTGATGAAACATGGATGTGGATGATAAAATACACCCCAGTAAATACTTACGAATAAACAATCTCGGATAAAAATGAGATTGTGATATTTCCCTTACCTTAGGTCCGATTTGCTTTGTTCGTGTCCGAAGCTCCTGTATAATGGTTTAAATAATGTTATTGACTTATTCTATAATCATACATATTGATATGATATCATATATGGTCATATTATTAGCTTCTTGTTAGTAATATTTCATTTTTACTTGTTACTCGGGTCTTTATAACTTTTTGTTCTTATGCGTGTTTTGTCGAATAAATTCTTATTCTTATCTTTAGGTTATAGATAATTCATTTACAGAATGTTATTAGTGTAGTATATACCATATTCATTCATTAAATTCATTTATATAATCATTATGAAATGAAGATCATGTAGAACGAGTCGCATCACATCGTGGAGATGGTATTCCGTACGTACACACAAGTGATGATATCGTTCCTATGATCGTGGAATTGTATTGGAGTACATATATATTATTTCAGTATCAATATTACTTCATAATAATCATATATAGTTACTCATTACACCATTATACCCATCCTTGTAAGGTGATGGTGGAAAATAGATTACACCACGGCGTGGAGACGGTATTCCGTACGTACGCACGCGCGGTGATTTCTTTTTCCGTAGGATGGATAGATTGTGAAATAGGGTTGTTTCATACTTATAATAACATATCAGTATATGAGTAATACTGATGTTATTACTTCATAATGAAACAACCTAAGAATAAGAAGTGGAAGAAGAAATAAAGATGAAAGAATTGGTAACGGTAATTACCTCTTCTTTGAAGCGCCTCTTTGAGACCTCCTCTTAGGGCACTAAAATTGGTCTTTGAGGAAGACCAGAACCTCTAGGATGTTTCTATGGAAGTGGAGAAGGGGAAATGGCAGGGGTTGGCCGAGCTTGAGTGCTCAAATTTGTGTTAGGAGGAGGGGGAGGAGGTGCCCTTTTATAAGGGAGGAGAGGGGCACCTTAGGAATATCTCAAAATATTATTTTATATTAAAGTCAAAATAGGTTTATAATGGCTCCAAAGGGTCTTATTTCGAAGCTAAGGTGGGGATGGGCCGAAATCCTATCAACCAATAGGATGTAGACAAGTTTAGGGTATTATTTTAACCTTATCAATTAGATTTAACTCTAAGTTAAATAATTTAACTTTTACCATATCTTTTTGTTTTCTTTCACTATATGGTTAATAAACTTACTATAACATGCCAAACGAACCCCAAATTGTTTATTATTAATATATATATCCTTATCTAAGTCATTTGGCCGAACCTTAGATTTTTAGGAATAAAATAACAATTAATAATATATTATTTGATTTAAAAACTATTTTGTGTCAATTTTGACACTATTTGAATATGATTTTTGTGAAAGTCATAACAGAATTATATGTTCGAACCAAGTTGATTAAATGAACTTTAATATATCATAGTAACCTATAAAATTAGTGTAATTCAGAAAAAGTCTTAAATTACATTTATTTTGGTATTTATATTATCAATTATGTCAATATTTCATTAATAAGATAATTACTGCATCATCTTTGTGTCATAAATAAATTAAATTATTTGATGTCTAAAAATTACAAATAAAATACCATCATGTAGGAAATCTTTTTAGCGTTCTAATGAATATTTACAATCGAATTTATCTTATATATAACCCCATATTATAAATGATTTACTTATTAAACTTTGATTTTAACTATTTTAACCCTTCTTTAAATAAATTAATAATAAATGTCCTAATCTAATCCAAGTGGCCCTAAATGGTCATATTTTATTCCTAAGTTTGTTTTTGGTCGAATTACACAGGTCCAATATATTTAGTACATGTGTTAGGGTAATAGTAATATCATATTTACCCTTAGTTACCCTATTTACTATTAACCGCGGTAAAAAAGTAAAAAGTTACTATTCACCAAAAAATTATTTTCATCTCATTGAACCACATTTTAGTCCTTGATATTAACCGTGTCTCTCGGATTTTCGAAATTCCATACACAGAAGCGGTAAAATTAAGTTTTATGCAAAATTCAGTTTTTAACCTACCACTTAGTGGTTTCACTATTCATCAAAAATTGAAAGTTTTCAGAAAAATACCAAAATTTCACCCTAGTCTAATTTCGATATTCTGAGTCCAAAAATGAAGCTCATTTTGAAAAATAAAATTTATAAAATTTCAAAAAGTGATTATTACTATTCATAACGGCTAGCATATTGTTGTTTAGTGAAACTCGGTATTGCGTACGACGCAAGCTATCGAGGAAGGTCGCGATTGCGTGTAAAGCAAGCCAAGCAAGTGTTGTGTAGAAAAAGATTCCTTTGATGGTTTATATAACATAAAAGTCTCGGGTGTTACACCGCGGGGGATTAAGAACAACTTGGGAGGACTCCTAGGGATGTAAAAACAGAATATAATATATAATGGGGGATTTTTAAGTAAACAAAACCCAGGTATTATTTGGTATTTATAATAAAGGAGAGAGAATTATTTATTAATATAAAAAGACAACTAATTAGAGGTTTTTGTAAAACCATGGGCTTGACCATGGTATTTGACCATGATTTTAGTCAGATGGGACAACCCATGTCATATGTTACTGTACAAAATCTGGACAAACATTTATTTTAATTATTATGTCATTAGGATTTCATTAAACTACAGAAAACTCAAAATTGTATTTTTAATATTTTAAAAAAATAAATTATTCTAGAAAAATCCTAGAAATTAACCCTATAATTTTTTTGATTTTTTAATTGCAAAAATGAAATCCATTTTTTTGATAATAATTTTCACTCTATTTTTAATTTAATTTGTAAATAAAATCATATTTTATTCCAAAAAAACCATTTTAAAATTATAAATCAATTTATAAGACCATGAAAAATTAATCAAGGTCTAATAAAATTATATTTTGATCATAAGAAAAAATTTAACAATTTGTTGTTACATTTTATAAAAATACATTTTCATTTTAAGTTAATAAAAAAATAATAAAATTGTTATTTAATGTTTTATGTCATATAAAAATTCCAATACTTATACTTTTATCAGTTTTTCACTTTTATGAAATTTAAATTGTACTTATACATTCAAGGGTGATTAATATATATTTTAGATTATTTATTATTCACTTCTAGTCACTCCTATTCATTTGGGTATTTCATTATTCATAAGGGTATGTTACTATTCACAAAAAAATTATGTTTGTCTTATAAGGCTGTAAATATCTTACTGAACACAACTTTGTATGTCAGGTTTTTCAAAATTCAAATCTCAAAGGTAGAAAAATTATGTTTACATGACTAGGTTATAGAAAGAGTGGTATTAATAGGGACTCAGTGTTTCATACATTCTATAATAAATCAATTTTTAAATTCGTGGGGTGTTACAATTATTATCCCAAATTTCGGAATAATTTTATTAAAATTAGATTCCATAATAATGAACAATTAATAAAAATGTTAGCGTATTTAATGTGTAAAAACATTGTTTTGGAAAAGTGTTATTTTCATGATAATGATTATGTATAAAATAAATAATTTTTTGTTATTCATTTTACTAATATTACTAATAATATTATATTTTTTTGATGAGTAGTGTGACATTAACATAAATTAAAAACAATATTTCAATTGATTTTATATAGTTAGGGTAATAATTGAATTCTGTTTTTTCATAAATGATTAGTTTATTTTAAAAAATTATATTATTCTGTTATGTAAATGAAGAAAACTAATTTTAGCAATTTAATCATTTATATAAATATATATAATATATTAGATGAATTTCTAAATGTTATATGTCATATAAATGTGAAAATACTTGAAAATGTTATATTTTTACAATTCACATAATATCAATTTATTTAGAAAATATGAAAAAAAATTGAAATATAAATTTGATTAGAGGAATCAAGGCATGAATTCTTATCTATAAAATTTAATTCTCATAATCTTATTATAATATTGATAATTTAAAATATATTATATGAAGAAAAAAATTTATTGAAAAAAATATTTTTAATATAAACTCATATTAATTAAATACCTTATAAAGGTAATATCTATTAATGGTCCACTATATATTTGTATATAATAGAGGTATAAGTATTGTCTTGTTAATATGAGTTGTAATGTTGATGATAGATTTTTTATACGATAAATTTTATCAAACACATTTGAATATTTAATGTTATACACATATTAAGATCTTAGGGTCTTATAATCCTAGTGAATGTAAACAAAAATAGGGAATATTTACATTGAATATAATGTTAATAATATTTTGCAAAATATAGCTAATTATATACCTATTATTCATAATCTTGTGTCTTATGATTTTTTAATTCCAATTATTTTTAGAAACCATTAATAATGTCTGATCACTCATGGAGGAATGATTCTGGTGGGTGATGATACCCTTCTTCTTCAGTGTCTTTTTTCCTCAAATTAAGTATCACCTTTAGGGATTTCCAGTGATGGTCCAAAAGCATAGTGTGAAAGGTGTTAGAAGTCTCATCCACATGGTTATCATGATCTATAGGGTTATATTCCATAAGATATATATTGATGATAATAACATAGTGGAATATGATATAAGAATGTTCAGATGTACATGTTATAATTAGTAGAACAAACATGTTACGTGGTTATCAAATTTATGATCTATATATAAATACTCTTAATTTTCCCATGTTTTATTTAAGAGACCAAAACATTTTTACTGAACATAATTTTGTATATTTCAAGTGAAATTATTTTGACTAACCTTTAGTGCCTTTTGTGTTATATATTCTTGTTAGAGGTCAGGATTTATTATATGATGTGTGTTTGGGATATAGAACGGTGATTGAGAAGACCTATTCAATGGGATATTTTTTATTTATATGAATAATTCCATATAAAGTTATAGACTTCATTTATTGGATATATTCAGTTCAACTAATCATTGAATTAGTTTAAAAGAAGTTTCATTTTATGATTTGTATGTCCATTGAGATGATATCTATGGTGAGAAAGGCAGTTGAATTGGAATAAAAAATTTGTGTGGTGACCATTTTTTCATAGTTTATGGTTATTCAAATGAAAAAGTAGGTAGTGGAATCACTGAGTGTTTCATATTTTTTCTAGGATGTTTTTCATAATGATTTGACGACTCTAGACTATCCCCACCACTGATTTGATGTCAACATATTTATAGAGTTCCAACCATTCAAATCTCATATTTAAATGGATTTATATTATTAGGTTACAAAATATCCGATTTTATTTAAATATTACAGTGGATAATTTAAAAAATATTTAATTTATCTATCCTCATGTTAATCATTTCAGGACAAAAATGTTGTTATCCATGATTGTTGATTGTCTTATGAGGTTTTTTATATCCAATCAGAGGTTGAGTTTTGTAACCATATGACCCCTCCCGCCCATCAAATATTGATGTACCATTCAAATAGCTAAAAAACTAGTTTTTTATAACAAATTTACTCTACATATAGTTATATAATTTAGAAAATGAATAAATCCCAAATAAATCATTCCCAAGATGTCTGGTGAACTTTTTTTTGAGTTCATTCAATTTTTTAACATAATAGCCATGCATCGCAAAATATAAAAATTATATATTTCCAGAAACTTTTTTATGGTATATTTAAATAGTTTAAATAGGTTATCTAATGAAAGAATTTATTTTACTCCTTGTAAATAAATCCTAATATAATTATCCATCCCACACTATCTATTCCTGATTTATCCTTCATGTATATGTTCACTAGACTCGTGCTTCCCTTTTTTGTGATCAACTTCCATCCTCCACTTATATGCCCTTGGTTATCATTCACCACCAACAAAGTCTTCCCAACTAATTACTAACGTAGATCAAACACAACCTCCCCAATCAATGCATATGTGGCTCTGACTAATCCCCCATACATCCCAACAATCCTTCACCATTGTGGCTTGACATAGCTCTGATATGGATCTGTCATCGTTTAAATGCAGCAACCCCACATCTCTATACCTCAATGAGTCCTAAAAACCACTATTCACATCCATTAATGTCTATTTCATACACTCTTATATTATTCTTCTAATTTATATTTTCTTTATTCTAGTTTAGAATATATATTCATATGTTTTTTATTTTGAAACATCTTGAAATAAGTCATTTTTGTATTCTTGGATACATAAAACAATTTAATCCCTATGTTTTAAATATTGAAAACACATACATCAATCAATATATAAATCAATAATAATTTATAATTAATAATTCACATAAAATTATTCAATAATAATTTATATTTACTGATTATTTATAACATGACTTAAAATAATTCAGCTCTATTATCAAGGTTATTTTAGTTATATATATATATATGGATTTGTTTAGTGAATATCTGAAATTATGATTCATATTATTTTTTTAAAATTAATTTCAAATGTTCTCAATGTAATTAAATGTCCTTAATTTTATCAATAAAGTAGTTTTATAATTCATTTATTTTTTAGTATAATTATTTATTAATGTTTAAATTCTTATATTTTTCTATTTTTTTTCCAATTTATATCACTTTTTCAACATGAGATAGTGCAGAGATTGATGATAGAATACATAAAATTATAATATATATTACATTCTCTGAAAATATAACAAACATGTTTTGTTTCACCTTAAATCATTGTAGATTTGAATCAACGTTTTAAGTGCATTTTTAGAGGTCTGTAATATTTGAATATATAAAATATTGATTCTATATTCATTCAAAAATAATTCAATTTAATCATATTTATTTTGGTATGGAAACATTTTAGTTGCATTAAATTATCAAATACACAATTTCATATAACATAATATAATATGGTTAGCTATTCAATATGTGAACATGAAAATTTTTATTTTTAATTTTTTTAAATATTTATTGAATCATATTATTTGATTATCTATACATTTTTCCATTACAAAGGTTTTTATATTTTATATGACTATAAATAGTTTCATTATTTTGACAGGTTTTTGAGAATTCATGTTACTACTCATTCCAAGAAGCTTCCACATTTTTGATTCCATCATATTTTTTATTACTATAAATTATATAAAATTGTTATAAAGAGAATTTGTTTCTATTTTTATGATGATACACATTTTACCTTCCCGAGTTCATAGTTTCATAATTTTAACTTTAATTTTTATGATTATGTTCTATAATAATTAATATTTCATATATAAATAAGTAATTAATTAGTTGTATATATTTTTTCTAATATTAATCTAATATGTTATAGAATTATTATCCTAAAAATAAGGTTACATGTATTTGTGAAGAAAAATTTTAAAAACAAATATCTATTTAATAAAAATAGTTAAATAGTAACTTTATTAAAATTTTATTCACGTTGTTTTCCAATTATCATTAAAAAAATACATTTTATATATTCTCATTAATTTTTTATTTAGAGCTCATTTCATGACCATGATAATGTCATATGGTCAAAAAATATTATTATTTATGTTTTTGTTATGTTATATCATATTATTATTTTTAATTCTATTCATTTATCTACAACTGGGATTTTAATGATTTTAATATTTATATTTTTATGTTTAAATTTTCAATTTATATGGTTTCTCATAGGTTGTACAAATAATTTCTTTTAAAACATCATATATATTCAATGAGAAATATAATTATTCATTAAAAAATAATAAAAATTTAAATTTTTGGCCATTAATTTTTTTATACATGTAAATCTCACTTATATTTATTAATTTCCATTTAACATAACATTTACATTAAAGAAATTTCAAATCTATTAATTTTTTTATTTTTGGGATGATATTCTATTTCATTTATAATGTATACTACATATCTTAAAATTTAAAAACCCAATTCGGTATATTTATATTTTTAAAATAATATCTACATTTCAATTCATTAGTATCAAAATAAATTTTATTTTGTTTGTGAAAAGTGGTTTGAATAATAAAAATCCATTTTGTTTAGAATTTGTTTTTTGTAATGATAATACTTTATAAAAATGTTCTGTTTTTTTAGTTTTCTTGTATCATATATCATTGTACTTGTTTCACTAATAGAGTTGTGACTAACAAATGTATATATTCTTTACACATGTTATTGAATAATTAATACACATAATTATTTCCCATGGATTCTAGAATATCCCTTAGATTATGGTGATTATTGGAAAACCACTTCTATCCTGCATTATTATTATTTGAATATTATTTTCATTTAGAATTAATATCTAAAATATTATGCTATTTCATGAAATTTCTGAAATTTTTTTTGATGGTTATTGAAAATAATATTTTATTGTTTCATAAAATTTGCAGGCTTTCAATTAAATTCAGGATTATGTTATTTTCACATGATTATTGTTTAATATAGTTATTTTAAGTCAGTCAAAATATTAATTTTATATATTATATAAAAATTAAATACCTATTTATATGTCGTGAGAGTAATATTTTATTATTATTTAATAAGTGTTTTATAGTAAAGAGACATAATTCATATTAAAAAATTATTTTTTGGATATAATACATTATTTTAATGATAATAAGAAATTATATACATCCTTGGATTATATTTATTATTGTTTATGGGAATGAGAGTTAGAAATTATTTGTGGTAAATTAATTTTTTTTTGTTATGGTATTTACTATTTGAAAAGGTGGTTATATTATTTTGACAATGTTAATGAGGAAATATTGGAGAATCAATATCTAATCCTATAATTTCTTACACCCATAGACATGGGGAATAACAATAAAAAGATATTTTGGGAGATATTATTAATTACACATTAATATATAATTAAAATATGGTTTTATATTAATAAAAATTAAATTGATGGTGTTTAAAAATAAATTACAATAGATGTTTATGAGATATTTTAGATGATAACTTGCCTATTTTTCAATAGGAATGTTTATTTATTTATATAAATAGTAAATATAAGACCCTCATACCACAATGTAATAATTATTTCAATTTGAAATGTTTTTTAGTCACACTAAAACATACTAATATGATTTTTTTGGTATATTATTGAACTGATATCAATTATATTTAACATAAACAGTAATAAATCAAGTACTATTTTAATATCCCTGGTAAATTGAGAATATGCCACTTTCATATTTATTAATATTTCTGAATTTAATATTAATTTTATTATTAAAGAGTGTTTATTTCCAATAGTGTATTCGACTTGCGACAAATAGTTTCTTGGAAATCATATTTTGTACACAACTTTGAGATATTCCAAAAAATAATATAGTAATATTATTATTTTAAATGGTAGTTAACACCTATCCATTATATTGGTGGGAATGAAGAAAACAAACTATGATATGATTACACATGTTTAATAAATGTTTTTCCTTTTATATAAAATGTTTTATAGGATTAAAATAATAATGAATCCAATTTCAATCATAAAAAAGTATAAGAATTTTAAAAATTTATTTTTACCATCTTTTGATTGAGAAATATTTATAAATATAGTTTTTATAAATTTATGTTCTACATTAGACAAAATAAAAAACCAATTTATACTCGTGACATAAAAATATTCTTTGGGTAATTTTTTTTATTTTTATGATAATGTTTATTTTTTATGAATATTGAAAAATAATGCATTTTAAATCAAAACTACTTTTTAATATAATACATTTTTATTATTTTATTGAACTCTTCATTGGTTTTAATGTGTAATTAAATTATATTTTTTATCATTTAATCTAATTTTCGTCATTAAAAGTAATTTTACTTTTTAATTAGACATAAAATCATGATAATATTTTGATAGTTATTATTTTTTAAAAACATGATTGTGGGTTCTGATGATGAGAAATAATACATAATTAATTTCTTCGCATTATGTTTTTTGAATTTGCAAAAATGGATTACAAATTTTGGATCAGGAGGTCCAAATTGTGTAAATAGGTATCTTTTATTTTCAGACATTATGAATAGTATGTTCCATATATATTTTATTTAATATGGTTACTGGGTAAATCTATTAATTAAGTGTAAAAAAATAATATTATAATAATATAAAATTTACCAAACACGTGTCCTAACCCTATTAGGTGATACACGTCTGACCATGGGTGTAATGGCCGGGACCACTCAGGTCCATTCCTTTGCAAAAATCTGGTGTTTGAGGTGTTTCATGAGCTGAAGGTGACTTATCCCCAACACTTAACCAAATTTTCTGTTATGAGAACAGTGCAACGGTATACATCTATTAAAAGTGCAATGGTAGCCTTATGTGAATAGTTTCATCTGTAACCTTCTGTGAACAGTACAATGGTAGACTTATTTGAATAGTGTCATCGGTAGCCATATGTAAACAGTGCAATGGTAACCTTAGTGAACAGTATCATCGGTAGCCTTATCTGAATAGTGAAATAGTAACCTTAGGTGAACAGTATCATAGGTAGCCTTATGTAAAAAGTGAAATGGTAGCCTTATGTGAGCAGTGGTATTGATAGCTTTATGTGAACACTGCAACAGTAACCTTATGTGAATAGTGTCATCGATAACCTTCATTGAACTATGCAATGATAGCCTTATGTGAATAGTGTAATCAGTTTCCGTTTGTGAAGAGTGTAATGATACGACTATTTAAACAATGTCATTGGTAGCTTTGTGTGAATATTGAAATGGTAACCTTATTTGAACAGTGTTATAGGTAGCTTTATGTGAATAGTGTGATGTTATCCATATGTGAACAGTGTCATTGGAAGCCTTACATGAACAGTACAATGATAACCTTATATGAATAGTGTCATCAGTAGGTATATGTGAATATTGCAATGGTGGGGTCCAATGGTATCCTCTTTCCATTGCCAAATTTTGAGTTAATCATCAATGTTTCCAGAACGGTGAGGTTCCCATAGAAGACTCCATTAATAAATTTTGATTTCATGAAGATTGTTTCCTTAACAGTGAGTTTCCAATGTTATCCACTTTCTTTTTCCAAACTTCATGTTCATGAATAATGTTTTCAGAATGGTGAGGTGCCAACAGTAGCCTCTTTCCAATGAAAAATAATGAGTTCATGAATTGTGTTTCCATTACGGTGAGGTTTTAACTGTGAGTTTCATGAATAGTGTTTCTAGAACTGCGAGTTTCTATCGGTCAACAGAGAGGTTCATTAATATTTTTTCTAGATCATTGAGGTATCAACAGTGAGGATTTAATGGTGAGATTCATGAACAATGTTTCCATAATGGTGAGGTTCCAAAGCTGAGGTTTACGAATTTTGTTTCCAGAACATTGAGGTTCCAACATCGAGGTTTCAACAGTAAGGTTCCTGAACCAATTTTTTCCTTTCCCAAATTTAATGTTCATGAACAATGTTTCCAAATTCCTATAGTTATTCCCCATTGATCTTTCCTTTGATGTAAAATGCATTTGAAGCCTCATTTTAAGGACTCTATAGCCAATTCAAAGGCTATAAATCCTATATAATTTTTTTCCTAAGGCTCAGGATGCTTTTACATGGTCAAACAGCATGGTTTAACATGACCTTCTTTTAATAGAAAATCCATCATATCTTAAAACGCTGCTCCGTTAAATCTTATAAAGGAATGAGATATCTTCATCCCTAGTTCTTCCTCATTGTTATCAGGTGTGAGACGCTCGATCCATCCATTCCTTTTTACAAGAGTTGTGTGATCAAAATTTTGAGAATGGTTTGGTTCCCATTTGGTTTTTATGCAACCAATTATTATCGATCAATATGTGATATAAGGTATGATCTATCATCATTAATTTTTGTTCATCTCCTTAGGTTTATCTTTTCCCTTTTAAGAAATGCTATCCATGTGTTTCTAATGCAATTTTCATGGGTGCTGACCGGTGTGGTAGTGTCTCTCCATCCTCCGGATGATACAGTTGTCACTCGGGAAGAGATCGTAACCCGTTGTGTGGCTTGTTGTCGTATTAAGAATTCCAAGAACTGTTTGAGGTAGGGGATTCATTGCTTCACTTTTCTTTTAAATGTAACTATATAGTTAACATGTTTTATCCCACTGGATTACAATGTAATTGACATAATAAATATTTGAACTGCAGAAATAAATTTACATCGATCGTATGATATTACATTATTTTTTACTAGATAGTGTTCTATATTGATTTCTTTGTTAGATTTTCATTCTTAATGGAAATGTGCAAAGAACATAAATCCAAATTTAATTGATAATTGTTTCGATAAAGATAAAGTGGATTGTGAATGAATCTGATTGCTGTTTTTGTTTTTTGATGTTAATCAAATTGATGTAGTGCAAATTTTTAATAAATTTTTGACAACATACTATTTTGTATTCCAAAATATGGATCCTAGGAATAATAAATCAGTAAATCGAAGATGGATTAATGAACTTATTGTTTGATAAATGTTAATTCATTATAGGGTTCTGTGTTACCCTCTTGCTTGATTAAGGGCCAAGATCACAATAGGTATGATGTTTTTTTCTTTCTTCTTCTGTTGTGATGTTATTCTAGATGGCTATTTTGATATGTGGGGGCATGGTGGCTGCTATGTGTGGCATAATTTAATGCCTAGAGTTTGAAGATGCATCAGTTTATGCAGGAGGGTGTCGAAAGGACACTATGGATGATAAAATGGGTTGGATGTGAATGTTTGGATGCTTTCTGGTTATTATTTGATAATTATCTACTTTACATTACCCCCTACTCAAGGTATCTTGTCTTGTTTACCCTTCTTCCGAAAGGGGTGAAGATGCGCGAGGTATTCCATATCCATTCCTAATATAGATTCTCAGGGGGGGATGGGGCTACGATCTTTCTATATGTGTAAAATACTAGACAGATAGTTCATATACTAACCGTTTTGTGCCCCCTTGTGTTTAGTAGCATAGATTGTTTTTATTGAAGGAATGGTAATATAGAAAAGATATTCTATAAATAAATAATTGAATAAATGATGTTATCCCATGCGGTTGGAGCTTGCAGGGGCACTATACTGAGGTTGTTATTTGATGAAATAGTGATCATTGGGTGTGATGCTAATGAAATATAATATGGAATTTTTAATGTTCAATTAATGTTTAAATAATTAATTAACGTAAATTACAACTGATAAAAATGGAATGAAGTAATATAATAATTCCCTTTAAATGGTTGTGTGATTATAGAATACTTAGTCTTAGAAGTGACAGTCTGGAGTCCGATAGATGTTAGCAGTTGTTGAGTCTATGTCTAGGTTTTTCCCATAATGTGGTTATGAGCTATAGTATATTCTTTTCTTTTTTTGTTTCTATGTGCTGCTTCACGCCATCAGTTAGGGAAAATGACATCCTAGGGATTTTTAGCCCTAGGGGGTGTTTTCCCCAACATTCTGGTGGGATGTTAGATGAGTGAATACCCCCTTTGTCCCCTCTCTCTTCTCATGGTACTTACATATGTTGGAAGGCATTATGGTAGGTATTACCCATATAGGATTGTAGAGGGCTGTAATGTATTATTTTTATTCACAGACATATATTCTAAATATAGATTCATATGGACTATTATAGGTGTAACATATATATGTTGTGATTCATTGATGATCCTTACACTGTGTATGAGATATAATGGATGGAGGTTTAATACCCGACAAATGATATACATTATGAGAGCTCTGGTGGCTCCCAAGAAACTACTTGGTTATATTTCCTATGTTGACATGGTGGTTTTGTTGCCGGATGTGCATGTTGTTGTGCTTTTCCCAGGTGTTTGTAGGCATGAAATTTTAGAGAGATGTGCTTAGGACGTTTGATGTTGGGGAAAAGTGACAAACCAGTGGGATGTAGTAGTGGGGTACCATTGATATTTTCTATTTTATTATATATTCTTGTATGCATTACATGGTGAGTGTAGCCATGGTGAGGCTGGGAATATAGTATTTATTTTTAGGTGACAAGTTAGATTAACTTGTTGTTTACTCTGCTTTAGGATTTGTTATTTACTGTTACATGAGAGGCCTCTTGGTGGATCCTACTATGTATACTGTTATACTCTCCCTATGTTTATATAAACTGTTTTTCTGGTCACATTGAGTAGGTTGGAGATTACGATAGTTTCTACTAGCTTGGGGTATCAAGAGATGTTTGAGATTTATGGTTGCTAGTTTTTTACTTCATTTTTAGTACTTGTAGTTTTCTACATTCAGTTGTAGTACATTGGCATGACAATACATATGAGTACTTGGTATTACATTTTTATCAGTTTCTAAGTTAAATATTGTTGGTGTTTGTCTTATCTCTCTCTTTTGTCTGTTTTCTCATAGAGGATAATGCTTCCCATATGTGTGTTTACTATACCCTTGGTGCTAGTTTCCAACCCGAGGCCAACTATAGATGGGACTTGGGGATCATTATCTCCATTCTCACTTTGATATCCCAGGAGGGGTACACCTTGTGAAGAGGGGGTCGTGGCAGAGTGGATTTAGAGTTCAGGTTGGGAGATAGAATGGAGTTTGGTTTTTGGCATAGTTGAGTTTGCATGGGTTGGTAGGGAAACAGTGTTAGTCATGTTTATCTAGGGATGTAAACATGGGTGACCGGATGAGGCATATGCATTTAGGGCCAACTAGGATCTGGTGTACGGACCATTATGATTACAATGCCTACCAAATGAGGTGATACTAGTTTTCATTTAGAGAACTAGGAAATGATCATGCATCATTCTTCCTTGTACATGTGTTTGAATGGGATGAACTTTGTATAGGTTATCCTAAAATGAATAAAAGAAAACAATTAATTAAATAATAATTATTCATCCATATTCCATGTTTTTGAGCTATACTATTTTTTATTATGCAGGTATGGCCCTAGGTCATCGTCCTCTTTAGGATCACATAGATGATGTCTACTAAGCTGTGCAAGCTGATCGCCGATGGGTAGAGGCTGAAGAAGATGACACTTGGAGGATGACAGTCTAAGAGTTTTATTACCATATTCTACAGATGTACGAGGGTTTTGTTTTAGATTTAGTCACAAAAGAATAGTTGAGGGAGGTCGAGATAGGATTTAGTTTGATTTGTGCTCGGAATGAGTACTGGGTGTCCATGGTTGTGATGATGATGCGTGGAGCAACGAGGCAGTGGTGGTTCATGTTCCTTAGGGATCGCGAGGATTTAGAGATCTCATTGGAGGTGTTCTTAGACAAGATTAGAGTCAAGCTTCTTTCCTCAACTATGAAGGAATCTAGTGGCCAGGATCTTTATACCCTTCAGCAGGGGAGCTCTTTTGATTATGAATTTGGAATCCATTTGATGAACCTTTTTTGACATGCTTCTGACCTATTTTCAGATGAGGAGGCCAAGGTGAGGCATTTCAAGGAGGCTTTTCATCTAGAGATCTAGCACCAAGTCACCCCATTTATGTTGATGAAAAATATTGAGGTACTGGAATGGATATAGGTCATTGTGACAACATTGGACAGAATATAATCATTATGATATGGGAGTCTTCATGATTCCCAATAAAACAGAGATGTAGTCCAGGGTTCCTTGTTTTCAGTGAAATAGAGTATCTATTTGGTAGGGGTTATGTCCCAGCCTAGAGCATCTTGTTTCTCTGAGGGTGGTGGCCCTCAAACCTATTCCACGGGATGAATCACTTGTGTTTTTATGTGTTGGTCTAGGTCATCAACAGCGAGAGTGACCGACCCTTTAGAGTAGTCATCGTGCACCAGGTTTTTTCCTCCAGGTTTCTCCTTGGAGGTAGTTAAATCCATTGAAGCATCTTCTTGTGCCACCTATATTAGATTAGCATATGGTATATGGAGAATGAAGAGGATAGCCCGGTTATGCTCCCTGTCTTTATAGAGTAGATTATAGTTGTGGTGGTGGTTTTCATCAGTTTCATAGAGGACATTGAGGAGGTCGTGTTCAGCTTCATGCTTTAGCGTTGCAAGCTCCAAGAGACCCAATTGTCATTCGAGGATCCATTTTTTTGTTTTCTACCATGGTGTGTGCCTTTTTTGAATCTGCAGTGACACACACCATCTTATGAACTACCCTTTTCCATGCTTTTTGACTTGAGGTAGAGAGGCTTCCAGTGCCCTTGGCGTAGACTACGCCAGTTGTTTGTAATGCTGAATTGTTTGAATTCTGTAGAAACTATGAGCTAGTGTTGGGGAATCACTTCACTTGAGGATATTTCATATGTCTACGAATACAAACATATACTGTCATCATTATCATGGACTGGTTGTATTCATTGTTGGCTATCATGGATTTCTTCAAAAGGAAGGTTTTGTTCTTCGATGCGGATGGAGAGATGGTGGTGTTAGTTGGAGAGTGAGACCCTCTGATGGGTCAGCGAAATGTTTGGTCCTTATCATCATTGATGGATAAGATGATGTTGAGTTCATCAGTGGTTCTATAGTTGGAGTTTCTGAGGGTAGTAGAGGAGTACCCTTATTTTTTCCCGAAGAGGATGTAGCATTACCACCTTAGTAAGGGATCGAGTTTTGTAACAAGCTACAACAATGAGGGTCAGCAATCACTATTTATATATATAGGATGGCCCCATATGAGATGCGGGTGATACATATACATAATTATGGTCTGTTATAGTGTGTTTTTGTTCGGCCAAGTGTGTCACTGTGGGGTGCACCAATTTTGTTCTTGAAGAAGGCTGATGACAGATTGTGATTGTGTGTCGATTAACATCGCATAAACAAAGTGACTGTGAATAATCACTATCCTCTTCTATATATTGATGATTTATTCAATCAATTGAAGGGTTCATGTTGGTCCTCAAAGATAGACTTTTGGTCAGGATATCATCAGATGTGCATGAAGGATGAGGATATCCCGAAGTCTTTTTTCCGTTGTCATCATGGGAATTATGAGTTCATTGTAATGTTGTTTGATGTGAAAAATTCTCCATCTATCTTCATGGGGTTGATGAACACTCTATTCTATGAGTTTCTAGACAAGTTCATGGTGGTTTTCATCGATGACATTCTTGTGTACACCACTTCTCACGAGGATCATGCAGAGCATCTACATGCCATTTTGGGTGTTATTCGTCTACATCAGCTATTTGGGAAGTTGTCAAAGTGTGAGTTTTGAGCTTCAGATGTCCATTTCTTGGGTCATGTTGTTTACCATCAGGGATAATCCATGGATATATTAAATATAGAAGTATTTGTGTCTTGGGAACCCCCCATGACAATGTGAGAGGTGTGATACTTCTTTGGTCCGACATGCTACAACAGGAGGTTCATAGATGATTTCCCTCGAGTTGCGACTCCTTGGAAAACTTTAACCTAGAAGGATCATGTGTTATTATGGACTGATTAGTGTCAAGAAACATTTGAGTATCTTAAAGAGAAGTCAGTAAGTGCCCTGGTTCTTTTTATTCTAGTAGAGGGAGTTTAGTTTGATGTTTTCTATGATGCATCTCATCTAGGGTATGGTTTTGTTCTGATTTAGTAGATATAAGTTGTCTCTTTTGGGTCTCGGTATTTGTGTCCCCATGAAAATAACAATTCCACCCATGCTCATGAGTTAAAACTCGTGGTGTTTTCTATGAAGATGTGGATACATTGCCTCATTGGCATGCACATTGTGGTTTTCAATAATCATAAGTGTTTTTGGTATGTTTTTTTCCAATGTGACATGATCTTATGACAGTGTTGGAGGATGGAGTTATTACAGAAATATGACTTTGAAATATCTTATAAACCTAAAAAGTGGAATATTGTAGCTGATGAGTTGTGTAGGAAGTTATGTTGTGATGAATTGGGTAAATATTGTGATTTCTAGATAGAAATAGAAGAACTTTCAGCATTACATGTTGATATGGGCGAAGTTGGAGGAAAATTATTTATTTTTCAGATGATGGTGTTGTCATCTCGGGTAAAGTGGCTGGAAGACTCCCATTTTGGGGATCAAGAGGTGGAGGTCTGGATAGACTGAGTTTTTTGTGGAAAGGCCCCTGATGGTTGGGATGAGGATGAACAACATCAATTTTTGTATCGGTGATGGATAACTGCTACTTTGACGATGTGCAAGGCAGTTCTCAGAGAGTTCCATAGTTCTCCTTTAGAGGTTCATCCTTGCATGACAAAGATGTACAAAGCCTTAATGAGTCATTTTTATCGCCTGGAATAAAGTGTGTGATTGTGGAGTTTGTGTCTTGATTTTTGGTCTTCCTGAAGGTGAAGGTTGAACACTGTGGTCCTGGTGATCTGCTCCAACCCTTAGTTTTTCCTCAGTGGAAGTGGGATGACATACCAATGGACATTGTTACAGGTTTACCTAGAGCTTAGGGATGACATGACACTATATGGGTGGTAGTTATCTATGTAAAAAAATCATCCAGCATCATATAAATCATGGAGTCAAGCTTAGTAGATGTTTTGTGAAGGCAGTATCTGGAGGATGTCGTGAGACTCAACAAAGTCCTGAGGATGATCATTTCCGATCAAGATACTCATTTTACCTCGAGGGTGTAGAGAGGTCTCCAGCATGCATTCGTTTATCACCTATTCGTTATCGCTACTTTTCGTCCTCAAACAAATGGTCTGGTAGATCAAACCATTCAGAATCTTGAAGACATGTTATGCCCTTGTGTCCTAGATTTTGGAGGTTCATGTATGATACACTTACCCATGGTGGAGTTCTCTTATAACAATATATTTCACTCCCCCATTGGTATGGATCCATTTTAAGCCTTGTATGGCCATCCACGTTGTTCTCTGATATGCTGGACTAAGGTTGGAGAGTCAGCAATTCGCAGACCATAACTAGTGTAGAATACAACATAGATGGTTCAGATGATTCATGGGGGGATGAAGACAGTGCAGGATCATCATAAATCAAATGTCGATCAATCTAGGATACCCTTAGACATTGATGTTTTCAATCATGTGTATCTAATAGTGACTCCCCGTCATGGGAAGTCAAGGTTTGGTCATGGGAGTAAATTTTTTCTTCATTTTGTTGGGTCTTCAATGGTGTTAGCTAATGTTGGTGAGGTAGTGTATCAAGTATCACTTTCCTTAAAAATGAGCTGGATACACGATGTTTTTCATGTTTCACAGCTCTGTCATTATCTCCATAATGAAACTCACATTATCAATTGGGGAGAGATCGATGTTGATGATGATTCAACCTTGTTGGGGCTACCTATGGAGATCTATGACTCCAAAGAGAATGTGTTGTGTGAGTGTTCTATCACCTTGGTTTGTGTCTTGTGGAAACATTGTGTCATATAAGAGAGTACCTATGAATTTAAGTCACATATACATGATCAGTAACAAGAGTTGTTTGTTGTCTATCTCTTTTCATTTAAAGATGTCTTCATTTTGGTTATAGATCATTCGTGGGTTTCAGATGGATTTATTTGGTTTTTTCTTATTGCAGGATCTATTTTGAGATGTATCTCGATTGGTGGTTGTTCAGACTTTATTTTTTTCCTTTAAGGTTGGATTTGAATTCTTGAGGACAAGAATGTTTTGAGAGGAATCTGATGTAATGGAGCAAACCTCTATGGTCCATTCATTTTTGATAATATGATGTATGAAGTGTTCTTGGAGGCCAGGTTGACTTATACCCAACACGTTTCAAATTTTGAAGTTATGTGAACTGTGCAATGATAACCATATGTGAACAGTGCAATGGTAGCCTTATTTGAACTGTCACATTGTTAACCTTCTGTGAATAGTGAAACAGTTGGCATATATAAATAGTGTCATGAGTATCCTTATGTGTACACTTAAACAATAACCCTTTTTGAACTATGTCATCGGTAATCTTATGTTAACAGTGCAACAGTAACCCTTTGTTAATAGGGTCATCAGTAGCCTTATGTGAAAAGTGCAACTATAACCATATATTAATAGTGTCATCGGTAGCCTTATCTGAAAAGTAAAATGTTTACCTTATATGAACAGTGTCAACAGTAACCATATGTGAACTGTGAAACGATATCCTGATGTGAACAGTTCCATTAGTAGCTTTATGTAAATAGTTCAATAGTAATCTTACGTGAACAATGTCATTCGTAGCCTTATGTGAACAAGGAAATGGAAACCTTATGTGTACAATGTCATCAGTATACTTATGTAAAAATAAAAAAACAACCTTATTTTAATAGTGTCATCGGTAGCCTTATGTGAAAATTGTAATGGTAACCTTATGTTAACAGTGTTATCAGTAGGATTATGTAAATAGTGAAATGGTGTGGTCCTATTGTAGCCTCTTTCTGTTTCCAAATTTTTAGTTCATGAACAGTGTTTCCATAATGGTGAGTTTCAAACATAAGCCTCTTTCCTTTTCAAAATTGTGAGTTCATGGATAGTGTTTCCCGGATGGTGAGGATCCAACGATAACCTCTTTCATTTTCCAAATTTCAATTTCATGATCATTGTTTCCAGAACGGTGAGGTTCCAACTTTGGGGATCATAAATGGTGTTCCAAAATAGTTAGGTTCCAATGGTGAGGTTTTGTTGGTGAGGTTCATGATTAGTTTTTCAAGAATGTTAAGGTTCAAATGGTCAATTGTTAGATTCAAGAATATTGCTTCCAGAACGGCGAGGATCCCACGATGAGGTTTCTATAGTGAGATTCATGAACAGTGTATCCAGAATGTTGAGGTTCCAAAGGGTCCAATGGTTAGGTTTCAACGATGATGTTCATGAACAATGTTCCCAAAACAATGAGGTTCCATCATTGAGGTTACAATAGTGAGGTTCGTGAACAGTGTTATTCCTTTTCCAAATTTCATGTCCATGATAACTGTTTTGAGCTTCGTACAGTTTTCCCCTTGGATGTTCCTTTGATGTAAAATGCATTTGAAGCATTATTTTAATGACTTTATGGCCAATTCAATGTCTCTAACTCCAATAGTAATTTTTTATATGGATTGGGATACTTTTACATGGTAAAACCTTGTGGTTTAATGCGATCCTTTTTTTTGGAAAATCCAGTGTAACATAAACCATTGCTCTGTTAAAACTTCTAAAGGGATGAGATATATTCCTCCCTAGTAATTCCTCCATGTTCTCGAGTGTGATATGGTGAAACCATAAATTCCTACCAGTAGGTGTTATGTGGTCAATCATTCCTCCATTGATTGGTTCCCCTCGTTTTTAATGCAACCATGAAGTATTGATCAATATTACATATAAGGTATGATCTATCATCATTCTATTATGTTCATCTCATCTTTTTTATCCTTTCCCTTTTATGGAATGCATTCTCCATGTTCTAAATTGGGGTTTCTTGGGTGTTGACCGGTGTGGTGGTGTCTCTTCATCCCCGGGTGGTTATAGTTGTAATGGGGGGAGGAGATCATAACCCGTTTTGTGGCTCGTTATCGTATAAATAATGTTAAGAACCATTTAATTTATGGGATTTGTTTCTTCTCTGTTCATTTATTTGAAACAGTATAGTTATCATGTTTTACCCCACTAGATCACAATGGAATCGATATAATAAGTATTTAAACCGGCTAAGTAAATTGATATCAATCGTATGAAATTGCCTCTTATTATTCTAGATAGTGTTATATCTATGCTTTCATTTTAATATTTTCATTATTGATTGAAATTGGTATTGAACTTAAAGAAATAATTAATTGATAATTGTCTCGATAAATATAATGAGGCATGTGAATGAATCTAATTGTTGTGGTTTTAATTTAATTTAAATCAAATTAACGTCGTACACATGTTTTATCAATTTGTGAGAGTTTAATTTTTAGGTTTCCTGAAGTTCACACCATTTAATAATAGATCATCTAATCAATGATAGTTAAAAACTGGTTGTTTGATAAAATATAATTCTTTTTAGGGTTCTAATTTACCATTTTTCTTGTTTAAGGGCCAATAGCCCAATTGGTATGATGTTTTTTTCCTTCTTCTTGTGTAGTGATATGATATTGGCTGTCTATTGTGATATGTGGGGACAAGGAGACCCCCATGTTTTGGTAGCATTTGACACTTAGTGTGGAGAGTTGCAACGGTTAATGTTTGTGGGTTTGGGGTGGACAACAGGGATGATGAAATGGGTTTAATGTGAATGTTTGTATTCTTGTAGATTCTTATTGGTTGTTTATCTGGTTTGCATTCCCCACTGCTCAATGTATCTGTTCATTCTTACCCTTCTTCCAAAAGTGAGAACGACACATGGTGTATTACTTAGACATTCCATGTTTATCTTTTCAAAGGTGGATGGGTCTATGATATTATATATGCAGAAAAGACTCTACAGGTAGTTCATCTAATCACCGTGTTGAGACCCCTTGTGTTTAGTAGAATAGAATTTTTTTATAGAATTCCTGGGAATATGGGAATTCAATCCTATAAATAAATAATTGAATAAAAGATTTTAACCCATGGGGTATAAGCATGTTGGGGCACAATGCTAAGGATGTAATTTGAAGGAACAATGATATTTGGTAGTGATACTAATGAAATTTAATGTGGAATTTTTAATGGTTAATTAATATTTAAATTATTAATTAACATAAATTACCAGTTATAATACTGGAATAATGTAATGTAATAAATCTCTTTAAATGTTTGATATCTTATAGGATTCCTCGTCTTATAAGGGGCAGCCGCGAGTCCAAGAGAAGTTATTTGTAGTTGAGACTAATACTCGGTAATAACCATAGTGTGGTTGTGAGTGATAATATATTCTATAATTTTGGTGTTTCTATATGCTACTCCACCCCATCAGTAAGGGAAACTTACACCCCGAGACTTTTGAGCCATATGGGGGTGTTTTACCCAATATTCTGTTGGGAGGATTGATGGTTCACTACCACATTTGGCCCCGATCTATTCTCTTGGTAGTTACTTGTGTTTGTAGGCACTGTAGTTAGTTTTCCCCATATATGTGTGTAGAGGGCTGTAATGGCTTATGGTTTTTCAATAAAATATATTTTGGGTATAGTTTTCTATGGACTACTATAGGTGTAACAAGTATAGGCTAAGATGGCTTGAGGATCCTTACTAGTTGTGTGGGATATAATGGCTTGAGGTTTAATACCCAATGTTTTATACATGATATTCAAGCTTTGAGGGAAACTAGAAACTACCTGGTTACTTTTCTTACATGGACATGGTGGTATTGATGCATGACATGCATGTTTTGTTTCTTTTCCTCGGTGTCTTCGGGTAAGATTTTTTTGGAGAGAGCTGCTTAGTACATGCAAAATTAGGGAAAAGAGGAAAAATAATGGGAAAATAGTAGTGGTGTTCCATTGATATTATTTATTATATTATATAATCCTGTATGCATTACATATTGAGAGTTTCAATTTTGAGGTTGGGAACATAGTATGCCTTTTTAGGTGATGAGTTAGTTTCACACGTTGTTCATTGTGCTTTAGCCTACTTGTTTACTGTTTCACAATAGGCTTAAAAGAGGATCCTATTGAGTATAAAATTATACACAACATTTGTTTATATAAACTATTTTTAGATCACTTAGAGTAGGTTAGAGATCATGATGGTTTCTACTAGATTGGGGCTGCAGGAGCTGTTTGGGCATCATGGAAACTCTTGTTTTTACATTCATTCGGGTACATTCATTTTCCCCTTTATGTTGTAGTAATTTTTAAAGAAAATACATATGTATAAAATGGATTTAATTTATATTTTTTCTGAGTTGAAGTTGGTTGTTTTCCGTCTTATATTTATCATTCCTATGTGTTCCCTTAAAGGGAAATGCCTCCCATTTTTGTGTTTGTTATTCCCTCGAAGCTAGTCGCCAACCGAGAGCCTACTCAAGGAGGGACATGGGGGGTCATTATCTCCATTATCACATTACCGACCCAGGAGGGGTACTCCTTTTTGGGAGGGAATCGTGACAATGGGCATCCATGGGTTGATTTTCTGAACCAATGAATCAACTTTTTAGTGATAATACCGTTTTATAAAAAATAATTTAATGTTATGGAATATTCAACCAAAAAAATATATTTTTTAGTAAAAAAATTTCTATATGGTGTTTTATATGTTTTCATTTTGACTATAAACAGTCATTATCAATATAAAAATATTTACCACATGATTATATTTTATTTATAATTTTTAGATATCAAATAATAAATTTATTTATGACAATATGATGATGAAGTGATTGCCTTATTAAAGAATTATTTAAATAAATGAGATTATAAATATTAAAAAAAAATTATTTCGAAACATTTTATGTCATCAATGAGTTTTAGTGAAGATTATGACATGTTATCTTTGAATTAAGGAATTTTTTTTAAGAAAAATAATTTTGGTTGGTATTTTTTAATAAGTCATGATATTAATAGTGTCAAAATTTATATAATTCATATTGTAAAATAATTTTTTTTAATTACTATAAACTTCCAAAAAAATTATACTTAGACGATGATGTTATAATTTGTCTAATTTTCATTAATTACTATTTAATTGGATATTTTTCAGGTATTGGAAACTTTTTAGATTCTTATAGTGCTAAATTCTTGATAAATGGTAAGAGTAAAAAAAAGGTTATAGACAATAGACAAGGATTAAAAAATATTCAAACCCTATCCAATTATTATTGGATGATTTTATTTCGAGTTATATTAATTTTATCTTCTAATTTAATGAGTTGTGGACCTTTGGAAACCTAAAATAATTTTATAATAAAATAATAGTTTCAAACATTGCTAAAGAGCACCTCCTCCCTCTTATTAAAGGGCATCACCTATAACCCTTACTAACAGCTCCAAATCCCCCATGGCTCTTACATAATCTCCCCAAATAAGATCCAAAAATACAAATCTTCCTCATAGAAGAATTACCTTTAGATTAAGTCAAATCAAGGGAGCCTTATGGATAAATTAAAAGAAGTTACTTGATTTAAATTTAATAATATCTCTCAAGTTCTTTTCCTATATTTTTCCTTTTCCACTCCCTATGATCAGCATATTTATTTTTATATAACAACAACAGTCTCCTAAATATACCTGGTTGTTTTAATGATATGTATTCGAACTACACATCCAAAAACATCAATCTAATGGATACAAACATAATGATTATGTGGATGGCGAACTACTACCTCACGAAATGGTAATTGTTCAATATTCTCCTTTAATCTCTCAATTTTTCCTTTATGATGGAACTGTAATTATATAAAATATTTATGATATTTAATTTACCTCAATTGTTCATTTATTTTAATTTATAACATACCTTTATACTATTCATGTTGTATAAATACAATAATTTCATTTGGGTAAGTTTAGACTACCAACCCCTCAAAGTGATATTAATCTTCCATGACATACATAGAACATATATAGGATGGAGTAAATGAACTTATGTATCATGTATGAAAAATGATATGATAATTTAATTATAATATATTATTGTATCATTATATTTTCATTCTTTTATATATGAAGAAGAAAAGAATGTTTCTTTCATACGTACGTAGGGATTACCATCTCCATGAATGGTGCATTTTCATTCCTATCTCAAAATGATATTTACTATTATAAATAAATATAAATAATATAATTATATGATTTTTAAATTATGAAAATTATTCTAGAGATAACGGACTTTTGAACACATGGAAAATTTGTAATTATAATAATTTCATTTATGACTCAAGTTCTAAACATCGACAAAATGTCTAGTATGAACTCAAATAATTAACTAATTGTTGTAGCAAAGCAATAAGTGATATAAAAGGAATAATAAACCTTAATTATTTATTTGTGAAATTATAAAATAATATGGGTTTATTATTCTGGAATAATTAATAACATACGATACATGTCAGACTCGAGGTAAGGGAACCTTCCATGCTTCTCTTTTAGCCAAAGACATCAAAAATGTTATGTTTTACAATTTCCATTTTCATATATTGGGATATGATATTCTATATCCTTATTACTGTAAATTTTATGTCGATATGATTAGAGACTTTTTTCTCTTCCACATATTCATTTTATTAATTTTATTATGATGGTGTTAGGATGCTGAATTTTCATAAGGGAGTTCGTCTCAGTCTCTATTCATTAAGGAATACTATGATTTATACATGACATTCCTATATATGTTGTATGAACCACTTTTTCCATTAATATAATTCAATGGGAATCAGTTTTATATGTATTTTTTTACTAAATGACAATGAGAATTCTTCTTTTTAACACACGTGGTGATAATGACCTTTCTACCAACACTAGAATTTTTTCATATTTGGACTCCTCTACAACTCGTTCTATATTTAAAAAGAAAAATAAATACCATATACCCCTTTTACGAATTTTATTATTGAAAATAGTATTGATATTGGATTGATTATATCAATATATTGAATTGATATATTATGATTGTAATATGGAAATGTTATCTTTCTTTTATGCTTGATCATGTGTTAGGATTATGTTTTGGTTCTGAGACATTGTTTACTTATATGGGTGGTTCCGCAGTAAACCTTGCGAAGGTGATCCCGAGATAGATCTCCAATGTATTGGGTAATGTGATAGAGGTAAAATTTTTTGTTTCTCTTAATAGATTTAGGGAATATACAGTGATGGGTTTTACAATCATAACTCACAACATAGTTGTGAAAGCTACGATGTATATATGATATGGATGCCACAAGTAACATTTATGATTTATGATTTCTATTTTTTACACATAAATATTATTATTTCATAAGGTATTTTAAAAATCTTATGTTTTTTATGTATTAGTGGGATAATGTTTTCTTTCATTTTATTTATAACCATTACTACTATTTTTATTCTCATCCCTAGTTTTTGAAATGTTTTTCACTGTGTATAATGAATGGTATGTGAAATGAAATATTCAATAAGACATATATAAAGAAAATAATTCTTTGATTTCATTGACATGTTTTTATTTTATTAAAAAATAGATACAGATTTGACGTGTTTTCTTTGTAATATATGAGATGTAATGTAATAGTTAAGGATTAATTCTCTTAAACTCGAACTGTGAAAATATCCAAAATGATAATTATTATCTTAATTCCTAATTATGTAATGTTTAAAGATGTGGATTTGTAGTTGGTATAGCAGGGAGGTTTAAATGACATTAAATGTTAAGTTGTTATTTATGAATAAGTGACATGAACATAATTATTAGAATATTATAATGATTCATAACTATTTTAGATAAATTGAATGGGTTTAAGATAAAATGTAAAAGTATATCTTAGTGTTTACAATCCTCATAAGATATCATATAATGAATTTACATATATAATCAGATAGATATTTTTTAAGTTAATGGATGGATCTAGTAGGAACCAAATTAATAATGGATGTGATGAAAACTGTGAAGGTGTTCTAAATAAGAAACCAAAAGGAATGGGAGCTTCAATTAGAATTATTGTGGTCATTCATAACCAACCATCTCATGTCAAGATTGAAAATTTGATCCTTGGTTTTTTTATAAGTCCTCACATATGCAAGAAATGAATACCAAAGGGAGTTCAGGTAATAACCAAAAATGTATGTATATTTAATAACCTATGTTTCGAGGAAGTGGAAATAAACACATATTAAAATTTTTCAAAGATACTAGTAGATGTATTAGATGTAGTAATGAAGGTAATAAAGCAATAACATTCCATGGAAAAAGGAATAATCTAGTTGAATCAAAAAAGGTAAAGAAGTTCATTCAAAAGGATCAATTTAATGTTTTAAATGTTGTGTGCATGGTCATTATACAAATAGATGTTCTACAAAAATGGCTCAAGAATGGGATCAGTGGTACCATACAAATATTTTTTTACCAATTCTAAATTACATTGCAACTAAGGATGAGGAAACTGAAAATGGCCAATGAATGGTATGGATTATTTCTTAACATATGTTTTGACATTATTGGTTCTTAGGATATGAATCATGATTTTATAGGAATTACGTATAAAATAATAATATGAAAAAACAAGGATAAATGATTTCAAAGAATGCACGATGATTAAGATGTCAACATTTTAGGAATTGAATTGTTATGTTTGATCTATGGATGACGAAATTTTTAAATGTATTAATGATATGATTAATTTTGGAGGCCATTTCTAGTATTTATATACCAGATGTTTTATATGTAAAAATTCTATTCAAGGAATAATTATCTTTTTTTGTATATAGATATAAATAACCATTTGGGTTTATATATTCCATGAACTTGAGGTAGTTTCTGGTTATTACTTTTTGGAATGAAAATGTGGCGTATGAGATAATATTTGTAGTTAAATTATGTTATGGTAATTTTTGACAAATTTTCTTAATTGTTTTTGAATATTATAAATTTTATATGTTTTTGAAAAAGGACAACACACAGACTGTATAACAACCCATCATGTCAGACAATGCTGTGGGAATCGAACCCACAACCGAAGGGCGACAATGTGAATCACCTACAACTAGACTATGTGAAGTCCCTGATTAGTATCACTTATTATGTTTATATAAATAATATTATTGAACAAGAAAAAGTTGATTTTTGTAACTTATGTATTATCAAATGGATATCAACTGTATATTAATATGATTTTGTGATTTACTGATAAATATTATTTTGGAAGATGTTCTATATTGTGGGGAAACACAATATGCCGATGAAAAATAGAATGCCATGGGATTTCATTAATGGATCAATGGTCAAAAATTTATTTTGGTAGAATCTTTATCTTTCTTGTGGGCATATAGAGATTTGGTTTATTTATGGAAATAATTAACCTATCATAGAGATTGTGTAATTTGGTTAATTACACTTCAATATGAGATGTTAATATTTGTTGATGTTATTTAGAGATAAATATTATGATTTACTATGGAAGACTATGTGATTAAATTATTCTGAGTTTTGGGCTTCAATCATTGTTTGGATTATATTGACGGATTTAAAGGAAAACGTTTTTTTGGAAAGGTATTTGTTTAAATTTGCGTACTGTTTTTTAAATTTTGGACATTAATATTAGTATTTCTTTTTTATAAATTATTATCCTTTTGAGGGATATCTGACCTCATACAAACCATATTAGTTTTGGATATTGTATAATGATAAGGAAAATATATAGTTCATATTTTATATATTATCTGATTCTCTATAAGTTGATTCTAGTGCTTTTAATGTGAACAAGTCATCTTGAATACTCATCATTTAGATAAAAGAAGTGTTTTATGGTTGAAACATCTTAAATAATGAAACATTAAATTTCAAGTAAGAATATTTCCATATGATATAAGACTTAGTATTAATAAAAATCGTCAATTCAATAAAAAGGATTTGAAGAAAAATGTAATTCTTCATATCATTAGACTTTTTCCCAAACACATATTTTTGGCATTGTGATGGTTAACATTTCATGATCAAGTTCCCTATCACTCTCTATTAATATATGAGAGTTAGTTTCTCTTACATATTCATGTATTCATATATTGAATCAAAGTATGTGTTTTCTCTGTTTACCTTTATAATTTTCCATATTTAATTGAAATTGATAGTTTTTTTATTAATTTTTTGATGTGGGACTTTTAATATGGTTTTTGAGCCCAATTTTAAAATTTCAAGGACTCAATTCACCAAAGTTTAGATGGATGTAACATCAAGGGTATAAAAATAATATGATATTTTAATATTTAATTAATAATTGTGAATTAAATATTAATTTTATATTAAATGGGATGCTATGTCTAATAGCATACCTGACACTCAACTATGGGTTTCATTGAAATCATGGGTTTCATTAAACATTATGTTATACCGAAAATAATATAATATTATTATAATTTTTAAATGTCGTCAATGACTATACATTGTATTGGTGGGAATGAATATAACTAACTACAGTATTTTTAAACATGTATGTTTATTTTCTTTACTATTATCCAATAAATTTTAGAGGCATAAAATAATAATGAACACATCTTTAAGCATGAAAAACTCTAATATTTCTAAAAGGTCATTTTACCACCTTTTGATGGTGAAACCTTTTTATATATGTTTTTTTACATTTATTTTCTGAATTTTAAAAAACAAAATTCTTATTTATAATTGGGAAATAAAAATTTATTTGGGTTAACTTTTAATATTTTTCTATTAAAGTTAATTTTAATGAATTGTGAGAAAATAATACATTTTACTTAAAACTGCATTATAATCTAATTTATTTTCATAGTTACATTGAACATTTAAATGAATTTAAAGTTTAATTGGATTATATTTTTTCATTTAATCTAATTTTGGTCATTTGAAGTAACTTTAATTTTTAATTAGCAATAAACACATGACAATCATTTGATAGTTATTATTTCTTAAAAACACACCTTTTGGTTTTGAAAAGGGGAATTAATTTTAAATTTATTTCTATAAAATACATGTTTTAAAAATTGAAAAATGGATTCCATATTTGGAATCAGGAGGTACAAATAGTGTAAATTTGTATCTTTTATTATTAGATAGTATGAATAGTAACTTCGATAACTATTTTATTTACAATGGTTAATAGGTAAATCTGGTAATTATGGGTAAACAAATATTATTATAATAATATTAAATTACCTAAGAGTTATCCTAACCATATTGGACGAAACATTTCTAACCATAGTCATGCTTGGATCGATTGTTGGATCCCATGGAGCCACTTTTAAGAGAAAAAAATAATTTAAATTTAAATTTAAAGAAAATATGACATAATCAAATATATTTTAGTAAAACAATTATTATAAGGGGTTATGTTCATGATAAATTAGACTATTAATAGTAATTATAAATCTAAAACTATTTCCCACATCATTAAAAAAAATTTATAATATTTATAACTCAAAAAAATAAATTTATTTCTGACACAATGATGATGTAGTGATTGCATTATTAATGATTGATTTAAAAAAATGTCATTATAAATATTAAAATAAATTTATTTTTAACATTTATTACCATCCACAATGTTTAGAGATTAATGCAACTTATTATTATTGAATTAATTAATGTTTTTATAAATACTAATGTTGGTTTGGAATTTTAAAAAATTCGTGATATAAATAGTGTCCGACATGACATAATTCAAATTTTAAAATATAAAATATTTTATTAAATATTAGAAAATTTGAAAAAATATATAATTATAGAAATTGGTTATTATAGGTATATAATTTTATTAATGGCTAATTAAATGAATATTTTTCTTGTTGGGATACTATTTTTATTGTCAATGTGTTAAATACATAATCAGACAGTAAGAGTAAAAAAGGGTCCAATAAATAAGATAACTATTAAAAAAATCCAAAACCTATCTATTTATTATTTTATTTTTTTATTTTTTTCTTATATTCATCTTAGAATTGAATGTAATGTGTTTTTAACCTTCTGAAAATTAAAATCAATTTATAATAAAATAATACATTCGAACTTTTTTAAAGAGATCCTCCTCCATCTTATAAAAAGGCATCACCTCAAACCCATACTCACTCCTCTCAAGTCCCATTGGTTCATCCATACTCTTCCAAAATAATCTCCAATCACACCTATCTTCCACCTATAAATCTTCTACTAGGTATAGGGAAATTCAAGGGAGCCGTCTGGCTCAAATCAAATAAAGTTACATGATTTAAAGGTAATGCCTTCTACCAAGTTATTTTCTTCTATTTTTCCTTCAACACACCCTATACGTTTCTTATTCATTTATTATAATACAAAACCAGTATCCTATATATACAAGGTTTTTATGATAAATATTAAAAATACACTTCCACACATCTCTATTTAATGTATATTAAAATATAGTTTCTGTAGATAGTGATCTACAATCCAACGAAACAATGATTGTTCAATATTCCCATACCAACTCTCATGGTGGACATTATGATGGAAATGTAATTATATATGATATTTATTATATTTATTTTTTCTATATGATTATGTAATTCTCATTAATAACATACCTTTATGTTTTTCAGGATGTATAAATACAAACATTTTATTTGAGAAAGTGTAGACTACCGTCCCCTCCAAGTGTTATGACTCATACATTCCATTATTAAATGAAATTGTTTACCATATATATAATATGATATTTTAATGGAATTATAATATAACTATGTATCAATGTGTTTTCATTCAATTAAATATGAAGAATAAAGGAATGTATCATTCATGCTTACGTACATATTATCATCTCCATGAACAGTGAATTTCATTTATTATTCCCAATGTTATTTAATATTATAAAGAAATATAAATACATGATTTATATGATATTAAAACCCTGAATATCATTCTATATATAATGCAATTTTATGCACGCCGAAAATTTGTAATTTTAAAAATTTCATTTTGCCTCAAGTTCCGAACATTGACAAAATATCCAATATGAAATAGAATAATTAACCAATTTTTATAGCTATGTAATAACTTATTTGAATGGAATAAAATAATAATAAGTTTATGAAGTAAGTAAAAATTAACTTGTGTTAATTATTCAGGATGAACATGGAACAAACGAGACATGTCGGACTCGGGGCATGGGAACCATTCACGCTTTTCTTTTAGCCAACTAATTTTTTATGTTATGTTTTTTAATTTCTATTTTCTTATGTTTAGATATGTTATTAAATATCATTATTACTGTAAATTTTATGTCCTTGGGATGAGATACCCATTTCTATATAATAAATGCATTTTTTTAATTTCAATTGGATTCTGTTAGGCTTCTGAATTTTTGTAAGGGGCTTCATCTCGATCTCCATTTATTTAAGCATGCTTTGATTTATATATGAAATTCCTTTATAAGTTGTATAAACCCCTTTTACTATTAATATAATACAAAGTGAATATTTTTATATACATTTTTTTACATAATGACATATATAATTTCTCTTTTTAAAGTTTGCGGCAACAATTACCGTTTTTATGCTGCATGAATTATTTGATATTTGGACTCCTATACAATCCTTAGTGGTTTTAAAACGAAAATAAATACCATATACACATTTTATGTATTTTTTTTAATGAAAATGGTTTTGATAATGGATTAATTATGTCAATATAATTAACTAATATCATGTTAAATCAATGTGAAAATGTTATCTTTCATTTATTATTGTTCATGTGTTATGATTATGTTATGGTTCTTGGGAATTGTTTACGTGTATGAGTTGTTCCATGATAAAAATAGGGTGGGTGATCCCAAAATATCTATCCAATGAATTGGTAAACGTGATGGATTAATGTTTCTCCTAATTGATTTATATATATACTCTGACGGGTATTCTAACCTCAACTCCCTATGTTGTTGTGAAAGCTACAATGTAAGTAATAAATGGATGCCATAAGATAAATTTTTGATTTATGATTTATATGTTGTATTCCAAAATCATTTTATTTCATGAGGTATGTTAAAAACTTATATTTTGTATGTATTGATGGATTACTGTTTCGTTCATTATTTTATAACCATTACTGAGCTTTTTTGATCATCCCATTTTTAAGAAGTGTATTTCACATGGTATGAGGAAGTGTAAAATAAATTATGAATTAAAGAAAATTTATATCAAGAAAATAATGTTTTTTCATTAAGTGTTTTTATTTTTTGAAAACATTGATACTGAGTAGAAGTTTCTACTTTGTAATATTTCATATATATGTAACTATTGTGGTCTAATTATCTAAATCTCAAAACCTAAAAATATCTCCAATGTGAATTATTAACTTAATTAAATATTATGTAATGTTTATGGCTGGAGTCTTAATACTTGATTAATTGTTATGATTTTTTATTCTATACTATTATTTTCCTGATAATTTTGATTTTTTTATTATGAAAATAATAATAAAATTTCTTCGATAACATATACATTTCTTTCATAAAAAAAATATTGTTATTTTTTATCGTATTTTTACATGATTTGACACATTAAATTATTGATATGAATTATTTTTTTAATTATACTTTATTTAATGAATCTTTTATTTTTATAGGTATGAATATATATAGAAACATCTACGATACATTTTAGAGCCTTATAATTGAAAAATAAAAAGAATGATGTGTATAATTGGATTATACATTATGTCTTATTTCTCCATCATTACCATTGACTGATTTTTGGATCCCACTTATCACCTTATTAATTTAAGTTCTGATAAAATTTTTAATTTAATGTAAATAATTTTTTAATGTTATATCTTTTTTGTTGGATGGAAATTAAACAATGGAAATTGTATTATTTTTTATATATTGGACGTGTGATATTATTTTATGAAAGTAAATAAAAAACAATGATTATAATTAGATTTCATTTCTTATTTTACATTTTCAAATATATATTTATTTTTTTTCTCTTCATTTTATCAAAATCATTTTGTAATCAAGATTTTGAAATATTAAATTACCTCTCTATAGAAATAAGTACGTGTCTATTTAAAGTGTTCAGTGTTATTTAATAAGTGATTTAAATTTTCCTTTTAATTGTTATAGAAAAATTAAACATATAAATCATTTAATTTATACATGTACACTATTAGATGATTATTTAATTGTTTTTCAAAAAAGACTTATGTGTTTTTATGTTTTTAATTTATTTAAATATTTTTTATTATATTATATAGTCATATGCTTTTGAAAAATTTATATTAAATATTTTTTTTAAATAATTATTTTTTTAATTTAAAAAAATAAATTCCTAAGGATTGTAATAGTTTTGTGTCTTTGGAGACTAGGTACACATTATTAATAATTGATATATAATCTTACATAATTCCCCAAAATACCATCCCATTATGTACTCTACATAGTCAATCCCTACATGAAATCAATATTTATGAAATAAGAAAGGAAATATAATAAATGGATGGCTATGAATGTTAATAATGTTAAATAAGTGAAATACTTACGAAAAAAATGAGAATAATGGTATTATAACATGAACATAACATTTGATAACCATACACTTATTATAAAATATTATAATATTATGTCATGAAATAAACATTAGAAATTGATAAAACCTAAATTATAAAGATATCAATGAACATGATCCATGTGATCATAATATTGTCTAATGTCATAAAATTCTTTCATACTCCAAATCATAAAAATGCATTTATCAAACCAACCCACCTAGAAAATCATAACACGTTAAGATTTATCATACCACTATTCTACCTATTTTCATATATGGATAACCTCACATGAATACTATTTTTTTATTAAGATAACATCTAATGTACCACATTATTTCTGGTTTTGGGTAACCTCACATATACCCTTTGAACTCATATAAAATTAATAATTACCCATCATATTGGTGGGAAAAATAGGTCCCAAAAATAACATGATGAAAAAAATATTTATGTGTTTTAAAATATTAAAAATTATTCATCCAATAAAAACATATAAAACTAAATTGGTTTTAAAAAATACTAGTCAGATGGTAAAATTTGGAAAGGAGAAATAATTAACATGATCATTATTTCATCATTTTATAACTCATTTAAAATGATGCAGGTATCGTAATAATTTTATAATAATATAAACCTGGGAAGATAAATAAATTTTTTAATATTATTTTAATTATTATCCATTCATATAATAAATAATAATTTTATCCTTGGATCATATATTCAATAAATATATGTTACATCACTAGATAGACTGAGAGTGATATTTAATTACCACATGGAAATTTTCTTATGGAAATTTAAATTTCATTGAATGACACTTATAAAAACTCAAAAAAATAAAGAATATTTAATTAATGTTATTTGAAATTAATAGAAAACATATAATTCAATATCTATTTAAAATAATGTTCATTATAGTAAGTTATTATGTTCATGATGTCAAAGATAAAATAGGGATTCCTTTTTCATCAATTTTAAATGATAAAAAGGAATTATTTTAAAAAAATCCCTGAAGAATCATTGAATTGAATTAATAAAAAAATTATAAAAATGTATAATAAATTATTTATAAGTTCATTTCATAATATTAAATCATTATGACAACATTTTTATAAAATATTATTTTTTATGAAAATGGTTTTTCGTTCTAAAATAATCTTTTCTCATAAGAAAATTATTTTTTTGAATATATAAGTATATATAAATATTAAAAGGATGGGAAATATGTATTCACATGATATAATATGTGGATATGAAAATTAATCAGTTTCTTTTGAGACAGACCATATTATTTAAACATTGGAAGTATAATTATAATCAATCCAGGAAAATGATGTGATTTTAATATAAAACCATTACCAATTTTCAATCATTTAATCATAACTCCAATGATGGAATAAATTTTCATAAAACCTAAAAATAATTTTTTTTATAATGACATTAATTATCAGGTCAATTGGGATATAAGAACAACTCACATAAGAAGATATGTTCAAAACAGAAGGATATGATATATTTTTATAAAATTCATGAAAAACTCACATAATGTATTTAAATTATTTGAATTGTAACAACCTTAAATAATTATCATAAACAAGATAATTAAATACCAAAAATTTTATGTATAATAATTAAAAAAATCATGGGATTTTTAAAAACCATATAATAGAATCATGTGGAGAATATTGCATATGTCTGACAAAAATTAAAAGATAGATAATAATCATGTACCATTAGTCACGACTACCTTCACACATGTTTGAAAATAATATATAATAAATATAAGTTTATTTCATGTATATTATAGAACTATAATTACAATATCTTATTTAATTATGTCATTTTATGACCAATTTATTTTCAATTCCATATTATAGCCACGTTTCGAGTAATTTGTACCTTATTTCTTTACGTATTTTAAATTTTTATTTTCATTACTATTAATTTTATCATCATGTCATTATCTCCATAATAATAATTATTACCTAATATTTATATGTATACCTCAATTACCTTTCTATTACAATTAATTAACTATCGTATTGAGTAATGATGTATGTTGTGATCATAGAGACTATATGTCATACAAACACATGATTGAAGATTCTTTTATCCCACAACATTAATTGGAAATAAGTGAATAATATATTATCATCGGCTAATTTTTAATATTTAGTAAATATAATATTATATATTTAAATATTATGAAACATTATATCCATGTGATGTGGTCCTGAAAAGAGATCCACATAGCTTCTTAACGGTGGTAGTCAGCCACATACATAAGCGATGCTCTTATATTCCCATAAAATTAAATTAATGAAGGTATGTGTCATATGATAATTATATAAGTATAATAACATTACAAAAATAATATATAAATAATAAATAAATTATCACTTCCAAACATGATTGTTGGTAGTAGAAAATATTATGACATCGGTTTTCATGATCATAGTTGTCTGTACACATGAACAATGATATCAAAACCCAATTGGTAGTATAAGAGATGGTTTTAGAAAATTTCTATAACATAAAAACACCGTATTAAATTTAATATAATTAATTCAGTAAACATTATTGGTATATTTTTAAATGAAGGATGTGGGAGATGAAATAAAGAACCCTTAATTTTTTGACATTGTAACTTTTTTGGGTATCATCATTATGTTTAGACAAAAATCATTCAATGGTTGAATTTATATCCAAAGTATGTCTCATATGATTAAATTTTATATGTTGAAAAGTTATAATTATTTATCATGGATGATAAAAAGTTTTTTAATTGTTTAAAGAGGAATGGATAATAAGCCAGCTATTATATTTGAGGTGAGTAGAACTCATGTAATTATTTGAATTAAATAATTCCACACATGTTTTTTTTAATTATGAATGATATAATAATGGAACATTATATAGATTTTGTGATATAATTATGAAATATTTTAATCCATTGGGATTTTTTAAAAGTAGTCAGTCATTTTTTATAGTTATCTTTTTAGTTTAAGATTCCCCAATAAGCCCATTTTTATCTTAAGCATAATAAATTATTTTTTACTATTTTAGTTACATTTTTGGTGAAATAATAATTTGGACTTTTTGGACAACTAAAAAAAATTTATTTTAATTACATAATCCATTTTTTATTTCCATTCACATAAATATTAAAAATTTATTTTAAAAATAATTATATAGAAGCGATGAGAAAGTGATATTTCAAAGAGAAATTGTTCAAATTATTGAAATGATTTTATATTTAAAAGAAATATTAAATTGATTAAAAAATTTTAAATTATATTAATTTATATAGAATTTATATATTAATAGAGTAAAACAATTTTAAAAAATAAATTATCATTATAAATAAATTTACCTAAGTGGATATTTCAAATAAATTGACAAAGATTTCACTACAAATAAAAAATAATTTTTTATGAAAATAAAATAAATGACCATAAGATAAATTTGATATATGAATTTAAAATTTTAATTTTTTTTAGAATTAATTTTCATCAATTTGAAAACATTAGTTTCAAAAAAAATTATTTTTTTAATATATAATTTTCTGTTCAAAATTTATTTAATGTTATTATTTTCTTAAAAACACATTAAGTGAATAGAACTACATTGATTGAATATATAATATATTAATTTATTTAAAAATAATTATCTAGATGTTGTTTTTTTTAATTTATTTTTTAGATCATGTGTTTTAAGAATAATATTTCTTTTGGAAATAATGTCCATTATTTTTACTTTTCCTCATAGATTTATTAATTTTCAACCATTGAATTAAATTTATATATATGACTAATCCATATATTTTCATAATATAGTTAATCCCATTCATACCCAATGTGTCAATGGATTGCTATAATATATTATTTCAAATAATAGTATTTCAATATTATGGAAGGTTTCTTTCACACTCAGTGTTTCATGTAATAGAAGACACAATTAGTGATACAGATAACTCAAGATAAAAATTATGTTGACCCTAACACATGAAAATTGTAATGATATGTGTAAAACAAAATTTAAATATAGATAAATTCATTTGAAAATATCTATTTCAAAAAATCATTTTCTGTTTCTATTTATCACTCTAATAACATATTTCACCCATGAAATTTATCTATTTTCAAAGGTTTAACAATTGAAAATCTGATCATTAAAATGCACATTAAAAAAGAATAATAAAATATCATATTAAAAAAGAGAAATTAATTTGTTAATATCATCTGTAATAGCTCATACTAGTATTTTAAATATGATAACATTTGTGGTATGTTAAAAAAATAGACATTGAATTGAATACTAACCCCAAAATACTGATGGATATTTATAGAAAACATGATTTGGATAAAGATAATAAATAGAAAACCATCAACCAAAAAATGAAAAAGTTAATTGAAATATAAAAATACTTGTATAATAGGACAAGACTGAATTTTAATTTTTTAATGATGATTAATTTTATAGAGATGACTTTCTTACATGATTTTATTCTATTTAATAAGAACAATATCACTAATTAGTTCGAACATGGTATATTTAAAAGTCATCTATTTCAAAAAGAAATGGATTTTATATTTTTATTCCCAAATCATTAAAGTATCATGAGATCAATTAATATAACGATATTTCATTCCTTATACATTTAGTTATCAGCACATAAAAATTATAAACACAAGTTATAAAAAATGTATTATAATTTATATGGTGAAGTAAAATATTAATTGGTAAAAAATAATCCAATGTAAAAAAATTCAACCATTACCTTAGATAATGACATTATAACCCATCAAATATTCAGAATTAATTATTATAGTTAATAAATATAATAAATTAAACATTAAACTAATCTCTCGTATATTATAATTTGAATATTGATTTTCAAATAATAGTCTTGCAAATAGATTCTTCATGTATTTTACTGATATATATTTTTAACATAATTTACCATAAAACCATATTTAAAAACATAAATTCTTCATCATTTTATACATACATATTATGTTTTTTGATATATTATATAAAATAAAAAATCATGTAATCTCCCCCTTGATATAATTAACCACATTTTCAACAAATCACTAATCTTATCTATAGTAATCAGAATTGTAAAATATATATAATCATTCCCAATATCTATTTATCCCACTAATATTATATAAATATCATTAAAATATTATGGGTAATCAGTACTAAATCATGATATCACATTTCCATTATATGACATTTTTCTACCATTTGTACCATTTTACAAATATATAAAACTCCATAATCAATTTTTTTAAACAATAATTATATATTTTATTATTAATATATAAGTATAGTGTTAATCCAATACATAATTAATTCAATTATTTAAAAATATTATTAATACATTAGATAGTCTTTATCATCTTATTACAAAATACAACATTTATTTCAAGTGACATTTGTGAACTCTTCATCATCCACTATATAACTATTACTCATACCTTCTTCCAAGTTCACATTAAATATAGCACATTGATTTTCATAATTCATATACATTAAATAGTTGGACTAGTCAACCATATATGTTAACTTATAGAGACCGATACGTCCATCCATTTATTTATATAAACATGCCATTTTTTACTCAGAAAATAATTTCATTTTTTAATTCATCTGGACACCTAAACAATTTTCTCAAACCCTTCCGAAAATCAAATTGGTGATTCCTCACACATTTTTTATCTATAAGAAAAACAATCATATTTTCATTCTGGTATCCACTACTAGAATGATAATACATAGAAATCATTATCTTATTTTTTGAGTCTGATAGATGATTAAGATGATATTCTTTAATCATGTTATGTAATAAATATTTATAAATATTCATTAAACCATTCAATCCATACTATATCCCATTTATATTAGCATCATTAATTTTTTAATTATATTAAATTTTATCTAAGTTTCATATACTTCCCTTCATTGACTAATAAAAGAAAATCATAATGTGAGCAATATAAATCAAAGTGCATGATAACAACATCATGATAAAATGACTTATAGGTCGACTAAATAATTATTTATTCTATTTTATCAATTAAACTATCGGTTTAACCATATTCATTCATAGCCCTTATCAGTTTCAATACATTTTTATAGTTCACAATTTGTTATTGAATTTCAAAATCATATCCCACCATGATTTTCAATCGATGTTTGCAGCATGGTCTATTGGAGTTCACTATGTGATGATCAATTCCAAGTCAATGAACCCTTTTAAGAGATACTTCACCTTTTTATCTCAATTCTAGATACATGACCACTAAAATGTATCTATTTAGTGTTGAAATATATTTAATTCAACTTAAAATATACTTTAACAAAATCTAGTACATTTTCTTACTATATTATATATCATTATACATATACATAGTGATATCCACAAACATATCATATAGATACTCATAGGGATCCCACTGATGTTTTTAATCGTAGAATCTACATGATGACAAAACCATTCCTCTAATGCCAATTATAGTAACCGAATATTTTCATTTATTAATATAACATAATTTTATATGAATATTCATTAAATTATGAAAACAAAATCATAATGACCATAATATATTAGTTTCATTAGAAAATACATCAACAATATTCATAATTCTTGGATATATTTAGTATCTCACAAAAATTCCATACTGTTGTGTTTACTTCATTAGTATACCATTCTATATTTATTTCTTCTTGACATTGAGAAAATAAAAATAACAATGGATGAACTCATTTCCCCATTAAGGGTTAAAAAATGAGGATACGTAAGAATGAATTGTCCTTAAGGGTAAGAAAACATGATCATAACATTTGAAACTCGTACCCAATATATCAGATATAACAATCTTGATCCATGGAATAATTATTATTATTTTTCTATGTTATGATCATAAAGAAATAAAATAACTAGATATTGGAATAATATTTTCATCAGACATAAAATTATGTCTTAAAAATAATAATATAAAATGTTATGTCAAGGATTCCCACTAAGACATACTTGAGATGCTAGGATTTGGATAACAACCATTGTACATGTATAGGGATTAACATTAACTATTGTGTACCCTCTTTTTGGGCATGGAACAATTTATCATGTACCATATATTGTAATATTTTTAAACCCTCTCATCCAACATTTGATATTTTATAACTTGAATCATTACCCTAATAATTTTGGAGGATATAAGTCCCATCGATGTCATATTAAACAGAATATTTATGTGTTCTGAAATGTATAAAACATTAATCATATAAAAACACATGAAATGAAATGGGTTTCATAGATAAGTCATAATGTCATAATATATGGTAAAGAGAGATGTTTCATAATCGTTTCATCATTTCATCAATGAATTATCCAGGAAAAAATTCATGATTCTCATAATAATTTAACTATGTTATAAACCATGTAATATAAATGGGTTTCATATAAACCATGTAAATAAAACTGATTCAGTGATTGAATTAGAATGATATTCTTGTTTTTTATCTCAATAAAATACTAATTTACATCAAATGATATAATTTTAGATTTAAAATTACTTTGAAATTTATCTTCTAACATTTCATAAAGATGAAAACTAATTGTTAAATTTAAAAATCTATAAAAAATAAATATAAAAATTTTCAAAATAAATTTATATAAAAACAATCTTCAAACCATATAAATGTAATTTTAATGTAAATAGTTTTGATGATTTTGAAAATTTTATTTCATGTGATCTACATTAAAATAGATATTCATCCACATTTTTAGTAAAATCCAATCAAAAATTTATTAAAAAATAAAATAATGTTAAGTTAAAAATATTAGTTAAATTTAATTAATAAGAAAAATATTATTTTAAAAATATAAATATAATATTAAAATATTATTATTACATGTTTGGAAAATATTGTTTTGAAAGGAAAACGGTATTTGACCAAAACATTGAATATTAATATGAACATTAATTTTGAACTCTTTAGTTCATAGAGAAAACCAAATCAAGTGAAAAAATTAATTAAAATAATGTTTTTGTGGATAAAAATAATCATGAGGTTATTCTAATATAGATCATATCATTTTATCATTTTAATAACAATAATAAATTATCTGTATAAACAAATGGATTGTTTCATAAAAATTTATCAGATTTTATAGCTTCAAATCATAATTCCAATGAATGAATATCATTAAATAATTATTAATATATCAACAGGACAAATTAATTCATTATATTTAATGTAATAGTGCCTATATATACACCTCATAGAAGAAAATGGGTGAATAATAAAACATTTATATCGAAGATAGAATATTTATACCGAAATCCCTTTTAAGATTGATAACATTATAATTGTAAAAACTATGAAATAATGGTATTAAAATAATATTCAAATAATAGTATATTTATGTATAATAATCATAAAATACATTCATGTAAATTATATACACCACATAAAAACATTTGGTGAATATGAAATTTGTCTCAGAGAAAAGAAAACTTGAAAGATATTACCATTGATTAAGTCTTTATTTCCATAGTACAAGTTTTAACTTATTTTATAGATATTTTATGTAATTAAAAAACATATCAAAAACCCATCCCTAACATAAATTATTTACATATGTCTTTTATTACTTATTTGATAACAATTCAATGTTAAAATAATTTTTTCTGTGACAACATCTATTTTCATATATAAATATATTTATTATTTATATTACCATTATATTGATCATGGTTAATTATCACAATATTTAAAATGATGGAATAATTAATATATTTATTATTAAATTATAATGTAATGATGAATCATGAATGATGGTTTTGAGAAATTAATTATGATACACTCATGGAGATGGCAGGTTATATGTACAAATGAGAAATGATTCAATTATTCAATGTATATTATGGAAAGAAGATATTTATAATTGTATCATTAAATAATGATAATAATATCTTAAATAACATATTGTTTCAATAAATATACTTACACTTATCATCCATGTGTTGTGGTTTTGAAAAGACAGTCACATTTCTTTATGAAGGTTGTAGGCTGTTGTACACATGAGTGACATTATCATATTGTAACAAAATATAGAGTATGAAGTTATGTTTAATATAAATTACTGGTAAGGTGGATATCCTCCGTAAAGATGAACGATGTGTCAAAACCCATTTTATGGATATTGAGATAATTTCAGGTCATTAACCTAAATATAAATTATAAAATTATTTTTACTAAATTTATTATATTATATTGTAATGTTATAATAATAATTGATAGAGGAGCAGGAATAAATAAAGTATAAATGCTTGTTGATGGATTATACATCTTCATCAAGTAACTTTTTTAGGATTGCACCAAAATTAAACCATTATTATTTTAATATATAAAATTATTATTCTATGATGATAGGATAGTTGTGGAGATTTTATTTTTATATGTATGTTCAAACTAAATATGGTTTTCTGGTTTAAAGGGGATACGAGAATGGGTGGCTTTTTATAAGGGATGTGAGTAGAACACTTGTAATATTAGGAAGGAAATAATTTCACTAATTTTTTAATTTTATAATTCTATAACAAGTAACCATTATAATAAAAGATTAAATATAACAAATAATTAAAGATAAATTGGATAGGGAATTGTTTTTAATAATTTTAAGGGATATCATTTTTTTCCACCCATTGGTAAACCCATTTTTACAATAATCACAATAAATATTTGTTAATGGTATTTCTATTGATTTTAGTCATAAAAATTAGTTTAAACATAATTGATAATAAAAATTAATATGATAATGAATAAAAAATATATTTTTCTTAATTCTATTAACATAAGTGGAATATTTAAAATGAAATATTATTCCACGCACATGATGAGAAACTATATTTTTAATGTGATAATGTTGAAATTATTGTAATGTTTTTTCATCCAAATTATATTTAAAATGGATTAAAATGACATAAATTAAATTTTATTATATAAAACTGAAATAATATTAATTGAAACTAATTCACAATAAAATTTATCTTTATAAATAAATTAAACATAATTTCAATGATTTATTAAAATATTTTATTTATCATATTTCATCAAAATGTAAATCTATTACTTAAAATGAAAAATATTATGACTAATATAAAAATTAATTTTTTATTTAAAAATTGATTTTTATATTAAAAAATTATGTATCCAATTGTTTGAAAATTTATATTTAGACAATGGTGTCCCAAACTAATGTTTATAAAAATATGGTGTTTAAGTTTAAAATTGGATTTTATTTTATTTCATTTCTACAAAACAAAAAATATTAATTATAAATAGTTTCTTTGTTTTATGATATATTAATTGAATAAACATTTATTCAATAAATTATTTATGTTAAATTTCTATATGTATAACAAGTTTCTTTTCATAAATATTGTTTTACAAAAAAATCATTTTATTATCATGATTTTTTTATTTTCAGATTGTGGTTACCCTTTCAAATGGGAATATTTTTTAAAAAGAGATATCAGTGAAATATTTTTACTATTTAATTAATCTTATTCATACCTTCAATTCCAATTTATTATAGATAATAGTCATTTTAAAAAACATTTTTTATATAGTATGACATGTCTCATTTTATCTCAATTTTGTGTGTAACATATATTGAATATGTAATACATGTAATACCTGATGAAGTTAGTGATTAAAGTAAATAATGAATAAATAAGTGTTGAATGTAATGAAAAATTTCTAAAACCTTATATTCATTTCATAAAAAGAAACATAATCATGGGGTTTTACATAAGTGAGTTTAATTTTTAGTAAATTTCAAAGTGTATCTATTTCATTTTATTAGTTCTTGAAAATACTTTAGCATATTTTAATTTATTTGGTTGATAATATTAATGATTTTCCCTTATGATTAATGGTTCAATACCATTTAGTTTTTATTACATTAATTGGTTACATATTTTATGGATTTTAAGACCTTCTTCTTTGTTCGTTTAATTTACTACATCTATATTAGTTTCATTATTCAAATATATAATGATGTTACTCTGAAATGTATTTTCTATTATTAATCTTATGAAACTAAGATTTAAATTTCATTGATTATATATATTTATTTTTTATCTAAAATTATAATCTATTTTTTTTTGTTATCTCAATATGCTTAACGGTGGACCGATGGGATTTTTATTGGTTGAAACACATTCCAACATCCAATTAAGTTGTATTTATATACCATGTTATGAAAATTTTAATAATTATATATATTTTATTATAAATACGAAATTAAAAAACATTTAATGACATAGAATATAATTTTAATTTTTTTTAAATAAATGGGAATTTTACGATTCCGCGAATATTAGCATGACAAGATTCCATGTCATGATGTCCCCAGAATAAAATTTGGAACTTTAATTCATGTACATTCAGTAAACGTGTGAGCGAGTTTTTCTATCTTTTGAACTAATGCTCAGAATTTAAATATGAGGGCATCGTTGAACTCACAGTGCAATTTTTCTCTTAAGAAGACATTCACCTCGACGGCAGTTGGTCGATGGTGAAAGTTATCATTTGGGTGTTTCATGTAATAATAAAATAAAAATAAAATTGTTTTCCATTTTCATATTTATCCGCAACCCGCATGAGGGTGTTGGGAGGTGGGGTCCACCGAAACTGAACCTCTATTTGGAATTCGTAAGTGGCGACCACCATAACTTAACCTCCCATGAGAGGTTATGGTTATGGGGACCACCCGAACCATAACCACCCATGAGAGGTTATGGTGGTGGGTACCACCTAAGATTACACTCCCTTGAAACTCCCCTTTAAATAAATGAATCCCTCAACATCCTAATAAATTTTGTGGCAACCTCTTCAACACCTCAACATTTTAAATTGTGCCAATGCACCACTTTATTATTCAAGCATAAATTAATTCACTTGACCCAATTTATTATATATGAAGTAACAATGTCTTTGAAATTTAGGATGGTTCCTAATAAATGAAGCATCATAAATTCCACTATCGTTACCTACTGACCCCTAATCCTATTTATATGCAGCTTTGGAGGAGTATTTGAGATGGCTTCACCATGTGATGAATTGTTGGGAAAGTGACGTGACACCCAAAAATAAGTTGATTATGCTCTCCATCGAAGAAGACTTCCTCCACGAAGAATGTCGGCGGGGAACTTCTTTGACTTCTTCCTCAAAAGAACGTTACAGAGGAAACCGGTGTGGGATGTCTTTGACGACCGAACATCCCACCTCATCATTGTCAATGAACAATATGAGGTAAGGGTATATTGTTTTATGATTATTACATCACAAGAACACCCCCATTATTTATCTTTTGAGGGATGGGAAGAATCTTTGGAGGAGGGTTTGATGTGAATCATTCTTGTGAACCACTTTCAACTGCTCTAATGGTTAGAGTGTGGGACAAACTAACATTTCCCATCCACTCCGTAACGTTTGTGTTGTTTTGATGTGTTCTTCGAAATAGTGGAAGGAAACAAAGGAGAAAAATGGGTGGAAGGAAACGGCGCCACCCCTATGGCCTTTGCGACTCATGCCGCCCCCATGGCGCTCCGACCTCCCAGCCAAATAGGCCCCGCGAAGGTGCCGACTGAACCGGCCAAGAGCTGTGTCGTGCCCCGGCCACAACACACACTAGATGTGCAGCACCTAGGTCACCCTGGCCTCCCAGCCGATCGATCCCCAGCCTCCCCGGCCTACACGGCCTACCCGGCCTCCCCGGCCTCCCTGGCCTCCCCGTCCTCCCCAGCCTCCCTGGCCTCCCGGGCCTCCTCAACCTCCCCACCGAGCCGCCTCGACTGTGCCATCCACGGACTGAGCCACCGTGTCCCCTCCAACCTCCCAGCTGAACAGGACCCAGTCGTGACACCCGCGGGCAGAAACTGGCCCCAGCCACGCCATCCCAGCCCCAGGGCCGAGTTGCCACGAGCTGCACCCTTGCGGCCCTCTGAGCTGAACCAGACCCACCCCACAGGCCGAGCCACCCTCATGGTGTCCTCTGGGCTAAGGTTCCCATTAAGCGCCCTCTAGGATGAACCTCCCACGTACCGACATGCGGCCATTCCATGCCCTTATGGCCGGTCCGCGCCCTGACAGCCGGTCCGCGCCCTTCCGGCTCTCCGTAACACCTCGCGGCTGACTAGGTTGGGCCTAGAGGGTCGGGCCAAACAAAATGGGCCGGCCCATACCCAACGGGTCTGGACAGGTTGACCAAAACTGGGTCGGGTCGGGTCTACCCAAACTGGGTTGGCCCAATGAAGTTCGATCCGGGTCGGTCCAACTGGGTCGGACCGGACCTGGGCCCAATACGACCCGTTTACGCTCCGTCAGACATATATTTGGCACTGAACGTCCATTAGATGAACTGTCAGCAACAATGGACACCCTGGAGAGTGACAGTTCCATTGAGTCTACCCCAATTGAGTTCCGGGTTGAGTTGATATATGGTCTGGTTGGATCGTGCACGAATCCAACCGGGCCCCCAAGACAAAAAGGCTAATAATTCACAGGCCATGTGTCCGACTAACGTACAATCTATTGCGTTGAGACACCTATGACATGGAAAACCTTAATGATACATCTTTATGGGACTTCATGACTATTGTATTATCAACTCATATATCATGGTGAAGAGCCTCCTAGAGATGAGAGACTGGTGTGGGGAGACCTAGTAGCTGGTTGAGACCTAACGGCTGCTGACCGTTTTGACTCGGATAGACTCTACTAGCCCAGTGGGGAGAACATTGGTGTCACAGAAGACCCACTGTGTGGAGCACCATTATGTGATGGGACAGACCCATGGAAGTCAACGAGAGGTGTTCCTCAGTAGGATATGAGGGGGATTATTCTTGGTGATGCGGTAGAACCACATTGGGGAGAGCCTCTATGTGACACAGCAGACCCATGATACTCGATAGTATGAGTACCTCAACAGTCCAAGGTTAGTGGGAATCATTCTTGGTGTTGTGACATGACCATTGTACTCGATAGAGGAGGTGTTCTCCAGCAGCTGAGGTTTCGACAATGTGACTAGGGATCGTACTTGATAAGACCCCAAGAATAAAATCTTGTTTGAGCTGAGTCAGTTTTTTTGTGTTTTCCTCATGATTGGGATGTATCACTTGATAACATAGGAATATGTATGGGAATATACCAATGTTGGGTTATCTGGTGATTTCTTTCTTTGTGGTTTATCCTTGGTAGATTTTGTGAGATGTTGAGGGTCGTGGGATCCCAACAGAGTATCATTATACTCACCTCTACAAGGGATATACCCGCACCTTGTTTTGTTGGATGCAGACGACGAATAGTGCTGAATGAGGCTGAGATTACCAAGACTAGACGATACCCAGAGGTGGATCGTATGGCGTGTCTGTACTCGGAGGAGACGATCAGACATGGACTACTGAGGATTCATTATGTACCTACACATCAGCTAAGAACCTCAAAGGATGTTCCGGTAGCTTTCTTTTCTCCTTATTAAGTTGTATTTCATTTCAGTTGTACATATACCTTTACTATTGGGCTTGTATTCTGGCCCCATTTTCTTTCAGTGCTCTTTTGTTATATAGTTAACTTTGTATTTCGTCCAGTTGTGTACTTTCTTTTGTGTGTGTTTACAGGTTATAAAAGCAATTCCTCTCTAGTTTTAGTGAATTATGCTGTAAGTGCTAGCCAACATCCTCTGTCCTATAGAAGACGGTCTTGGGGTAGTCATGGCATGGGCCCTGGGGGACGGGTCGTGAAAAATTAGTATCTGAAGAGTCTGTTTTACGGTAGAAGTTATGACACTTACCTTTTCTGTAAAGAAATAGTGTTATGTCTAGTGAGTATGGTTTTTAAATTAGGGATTCCAGTGTTGGTGTAGTGGCCGACGTATACATAACCCATGACCCTAACTACTGATTTCCGACTCAGTGCACAAAAACACATACTACTTGTGTGTTTTTAAAAGTTTTATTTATGTCATCTCATGAGGTCATCTCACCAGGAATAAATTTTAATCATAGAACAACTGTTTCATTTTTGGATTCCTCCAAATAGATAGCCATCTAATGTTCCAAGAGTCATACACACAGATTACCCATAGGGAGATGAGGCCTCGATGCAGGGCCCTCTTCTGACGGAGGAACAAGCGGTACCATTCCAAATGGGCCACAGATGCCACCAGTCCTAGAAGATGATGGTTCACATAGCTTGAGCCTGTTGAATGAGTTCCAGTGACAAAGGCCACCCAGGTTCAGGGGAGAGGCAGACCCCCAAGCAGCTGAGGATTGATTGGAGGCAGTGGTGAGAGTTTTTTGACTGTTAGGGACACCATCAGACCTCATGGTGATTCTTACTGCCAGCCTTCTCTACGCTGCAGCTAGCAGATGGTGGAACATGATGCTCTAGGTCCACGAAGAGGTGATGCTTCTCTGGGCTAACTTCTAGAGCCTATTTCAGAAATATTTTTTCCCATCAACTCTTCGTTTAGTGCGCATACAGGAGGTACTTCATCTACAGTAGGGCAACATGAATGTAGCTTAGTACTTAGATTGGTTCACTGACCTCTCACGCTACTCAACTGATATGGTGAGGTACCCATTATTCAGGGCCCGAATCATAGATAAGGGACTCAGGCAGCAGATCAGGGCTTCAATGTTCTCACATAGCATCCTGATGTAGGCGGGGTTGTTAGAGAGATCCCTCATGATGGAGAGTTTCCATACTAAGAAGACACTAGCAGCGAGACCCACTACTAGTCATCAAATATCAGAGTCTTCTGCGGCTGGAAGCAGAACAATGTCACAAAGGTCCAAGAGGACAAGACCTACCGGTGGACAACCTCATGACTCTGGATTAGTTCTGTGGAACACCTAAGGTGGAGACACAATACCACGAGCAGGTAGTGTTACGCATGTGGTGGGCAGGGTCACATGGCTTGTGACTATCCAACCCATCATACAAATGATTACAAGATTGTCAAGGACCACCCCATCAGAGATAAATATTCGATCGAGGTGCTCCATAGGTAGCCACTAGATGTGGGAGTAGAGCTGGTCATGTTTTTGGTGATGGGAAACGATTCGAGATATTACCGCCACCACCACAAGGAGGTCCACCACGACTGCAGGGAGCAGGTGGATAGTGAAGAGCTTAGCTCTAGGAAACTGAGGCCTACGATCATGGATCTAAGGAGATGAAACAATGTATGTTCTATGACTATACCACCATAGATGTAGTACCTATAGACACAGGTGCTAGTTAATATTTTATAGACATTTCCCTCATTCAGAGCTCGAAGATTGTGATGTAGCCGTTTAATCGATTTTTACGGCTAAATACTCATACGGGTGTGGATTTGACGATTATGCACTAATTTCGGTAGTGTGAGTGTACTCTAGGAGGAAATTGATTTGGCTAGGATCTCCTAGTAGCAGCGTCAAGGATTTATGATGTCATCGTGGGTATGGAATATTTATCAACAATCCATGCTCAGATTGAATGTATTAGGCGCAAAGAGTGGTGTGTCCGCACGGATGGGACCAGTTATAACTTCCTTGGCCAGAAGAGAGCCTATAAATCACATGATAGACTTTCTCAGAGGAGAGTGCAGCCGATCACTCATCAGTTCACTAGCATTACCATCAAATCTTCTGATGTGGAGAGTCTGAGTTGTCCTGTAGTGGTGGACCAATATGCGGATGTCTTCCCTGATGATCTTTTGGGTCTATCTCTTCACAGAGAGGTGGAATTTTACATTCATTTTTACCCTGAGAAGGAACAAATATATACACAAGAAAATAAGATGGCTCCTCCTAATATTCATGAGCTACAGTTACAAAAGGAGGTCTAGTATGAAAAGGGATTCTTTCGACCAAGTGTTTCTCCCTGGGCAGCCCCAATTATGTTTTCCAAGAAGGAGGATGGGAGCTTGAGACTTTGTGTTGACTATCAGTGCCTGAACCGAGTGAACGTGTTGAATAATTAACCACTACGATTGATTAATGATTTATTTGATTAACTAATGGGAGAACGTTGGTTCTCAATGATAGACCTCATATTAGGCAATAAGGAGATCAATGTTCTAGATGACGATGTGCAAAAGATGGTTTTTAGAAGTCGGTACGACCACTATGAGTTTTTTGTTATGCAATTCAGCATGAACAATGCTCCAGCAGTGTTCATGGGACTCATGAATAGGATCATTCCTCCATACCTTGATCAATTTGTCATAGTCTTCATCGATGACATTTTGATCTACTTGACTATTGAGAAAGATAATGCCTATCATTTGGAGGTTGTACTGGACACACTCTGAGAGAAATAGATTTATGGTAAGCTCTTGATGCACCAGTTCTTGATCCGAGCCATTCCTTTTCTTGGAAATTTCATATTAGAGGGTGGATTCGTAGTAGATCCTACGATGATTGAGGAGGTACATTCTTGGGATCCACACAGGAGTGTGACAGAAGTACGATGTTTCATGGGTTTGGCTGGATTTTAACAGAGGATTATGCCAGACTTCTCCGGAATTGCAGCACCACTGTCATCCCTGATGAAGATGGGAAAACCCTTTGTGTGGTTAGAGAGATTCCAGTAGAGCCTTTAGGAGCTAAGGCAAAGGTATACGAGTGCCCCCATCTTGAGGCTTCTAGAAGAGGATGTAGGGTATGTAGTATATTACGACGCATCAAGGACCATACTCGGATGTGTTCGGATGTATGAGCGAGTAGAGATCACTTATGGTTCTCGATAGCTATGATTGTACGAGTATAACTATGATTCCCATGACTTGGAGTTAGCAGCATTGGTCTTCTCCTTGAATATGTGGCGACACTATCTAATGTGTGAGCATTTTACCGGGTACTCTGATCACTAGAGTCTCAAGTATATCTTCTCCCAAAAGGACCTGAACCTGAGATAGTGTCATTGGATTGAGTTCCTCCTGGACTATGACTTTGAGAAAGTCTATACTCCTGGGAAGTGGAATGTTGTTACAGATGCACTCAGTAGGAGATCTGGTATACAGCTAATAGGAGAGGTGATGGAGCAGTTGGCTACATTACAGATATCTTTTGTGGATAGAGATAGAACAACCTTATTTCAGTCTCTTACAGTCACTCCCCCACTTCATCAGTGAGTTATGGAGATGCAATGTGGGGACACTAACTGTGAGAAACGACGTTCTCTGATATCCACATGATAGTATCGAGGTGGATTTTTTGAGGGTGGGCAGCAGGTTTCCTATTAAGAGGACGTACAGTAGTACACGTTTCACTATAGGAGGAAGTGTAGAGGGAGTTCCATGATTCCCCTCAAGCGGTACAACCATAAATTTAATAGATGTAGCAGGACCTTCGATGACAGTACCAGTGGCCGGGAATGAAGAAAGATGGAGTAGAGTTTGTATCTCGATGCCTTACTTGTCAGCAAATGAAGGCAGAGCAATAGGTACCAGCAGGATTGGTTCACCCATTAGAGGTCCCAGAGTAGAAGTCGGATGGGATATCCATGGACTTCGTGACAGGTCTTCCATGTACATCTCGGGGACATGACATGATTTTGGTGATCATTGACTGACTCACCAAGTCGGCCCACCTTCTTCCAATCAAAGAACATTCTTTAGTAGAGAGCTTGATATGCCACTATGTGCAAGAGATTTTACGGTAACATAGAGTAAATTTTTCGATTATCTCCGATCATGAAACCTGTTTTACTTCCCGGCTATGGAAGGGATTGTATGAGGCTATCAGGACACAGCTTCATTTGAGCACCACCTTCCATCCTCAGATGGATGGCCAGGCTAAGTGGACCATTCAAATCCATGAGGACATGCTACATGTTTGTTTCCTTGACTTTGGTCGTTGCTCGAAGGATCACTTTCCTTTGGTAGAGTTTGCGTACAATAATAGCTTCAACTCTACCATTGGGATGGCATCTTTCGAGGTGTTGTATGGGAGACCCTGCAGATCACCCTTATGCTGGACTAACCCAGGGGAGTCAACACTCGTGGGATAAGAGATGGTACAAGCTTCCACAGGGAAGGTACAGATCATCTAGTAGCAGATTAAGACTGCACAAAGAAAACATATGTCATATGCCGATAAGATATAGAGATTTCTGGAGTTCGAGGATGGCAGCCACATCTTTCTATAGGGTCCCACCTCGATGAGGTTTATAGAGATTTCTCTAAGGTTTCATGTTAACTAAATGTTTTATTGGACATTTTTAGGTCCTTAGCAGAGTTGGTGAGGTGGCATATAGAATAGATCTACAACCTCAGTCACACTGGTTGAACGACGTCTTCCACGTATCCCATCTGAGGAGATACGTGCATGACCCTTATCACATCATCGATCATGGAGAGCTGGAAGTCGATGTTGGGGAGACGTTTATAGAGGTTCCATTAGAGATTGATGGGTGACAGGAATGGGTCCTTTATGGAAGTTCGATACCTTTGGTGCATGTTCACTGGCAGCACGAAAACCTCCAGAAGAGAAAATGGGAGTGGGAGTCTCAGATGCCAGCTAATAACCCCCACATATTCCATTAAGTTGATATGTGCCTTACAGGGACATAAATCATGAAATGGGGACAATGTATAGACCCTTAATTACCATGATTTTTTTAAAATAAATGGGATTTTTACGAGTCCACGAAAATTGACGGCACATGATTCTTTGGTCTGGAGTTCCATAATGAATTTCTGAATTTTATTTTGGGTATGTTTAGTAAATGTGCGAGTGGGTTTGTATATCATTTGAACCATTTCTCATAATTGAAATATAAGGGGACCATTGAACTCATAGAGCCAGTTTTCGCTAAAGATGACTTTCACCTAGATGGTAGATGGTTGAGGGTGAAAGTTAGTTTTTTGGATATTCATGTAATAATAAAATAGAAAAAAATTTAAATGTCATTTTTATTTCTATTTTCTACACTCATGTAGGTGTTTGGAGGTGGGGTCCATCGGAACGAAACCTCCATGTATATGATGGATGTGGGGACCAGAAGAATACAACCTTCCATGAGAGGTTATGGTGGTGGGGACCACCCAAACCATAACCACCCATTAGATTTTATGGTGGTGGGGACCACCCGGGATTAATCCCCCTTAGAACCCCCTTTAATATGGAGAATCCCACAACTCCCTAAAAAATATGGGGGGAGCCTTTTTAACACCTCCACATTTTAAATTGTTGCAACACACCACTTTATTTTTCCAACCCAAATTAATTATATTTACCCTTTTTAAAAAATATTATGTAACATCATCATTGGAATTTATGAGGGTTACTAATAAATGAACCATCATAAATTCAATGATCGTTACCTACCTACCTCCCTATCCTATATATCTGGAGCGTGGGAGGAGGATATGGGATGACTTCACCAAGCGATGAAGTGCTTGTAACGTGACGTGACACCCAACACATTGAGGATTACACTCTCAAATGAAGAATGCTCCCTCTATGAAGAATGCTGGAAAGGAACGTATTCGACTTCTTCTTTAAAAGCACCATGCCTAGGAAACTGATGTGGGATTTCATTGACCACCAAGATTCCCTACTCATTGTCGTCAATGAAAAATACGGGGTAGGGGTTTATTGTTGTATGTTTATCACTTTACATGTACACCCCCTTCTTTTTCTTTTGTGGGTTGGGAAGAATCTATGCGGGAGGGTTTGATGTGATTTGTTCTTGTGAACCTTTTGTTACCACTTTAACGCTAAGAGTGTTCCAAACTAACATGGTCCGTCCTCTCCGTAACCCATGTGTTGTTTTTAAGTGTTTTTTGAAATAGTGGAAGGAGAAGTAGGAAACGACACTGCCACCCATGGCCTACGTGACCATTGAGGCCCCCACGAAACTCCAGCCTAGTGGCCAAACCGGCACTGCGCCGCCACCGGATGAACCGGCCCGGAGCCGCATCGAACCCCTATCACATCGCCCCCTGGCCGCTTTGCACCCCGACCAACCCGAGCTCCCAGTAGAACCATCCCCAGGCCACCTCGGCCATGCCGACCTTTTGGCCAAGTGGCCCTGTCTCTGCCATTCGCCGGATGAGCCACCCCAGCCGCTCTGTCCTCCCGGACGAACCGGCCCCTGTCGCAACACACACTGGCCGAACCGGCCCCGGCTGCACCAACCTGTCCCCTAGGCCAAGCTTCCCCAATACACACCCACGTGACTCTATGAGCCGAAACGGCCCCATTCCCCGGGCCGAGCCATCCTCACGACAACCTCTATGTTGAGCTGCGAACAGGTCGTCCTCTAGGCCAAACCACCCTCACGTCGACCCATGGATGGTCTGTGCCCTCGTGGCCTGTCTGTGCCCTCACATATCTCCGCGGCCAGCTGGGCTCGGCCCACCTGCACGGGCCGAACCCAATGAGATGGCCCGCCCAACGAGTTGGGCCAGACCAAACTGGTCCAGCCAGGTCAACCTGAACCGGGTCGGTCTGACAAGGTCAGACTGAACTCGGGCCCACAATGACCCATTTACACTCCTTCAGCCATATCTTTGGCTCCAGAAAACAATTTGATAAACTGTCAGTTGCACTTTAAATCATGAAATTTGATGGTACCTTTGATTATACCCCACAGGAGTTTGGGGTATTGTTGAGATATGGTCTGGTTAGATCGTGCATGAATCCAACCAAACCCCGAGACTAAAAGACTAACAACTCACAGACTTGGCATCTGATTGATGCACCGTCTATTGCGTTGAGAGCCCTATGATATGGAGGACTGTTGAGATAAGTCTTCGTGGGACTTAGTGACAGTTTGAGTATTGACCATTAGCTCATGGAGTAGTTCCTCCAAGAGATGAGCGAGCATAGTGCGGAGACCTAGTAGTTGGCTGCGACCTAACAACTACTGACAGTTTTGACTCAGAGTGACTCTACTAGCCCAGTGGGGAACACCATGGTGTCATTGAAGACCCATGGTGGGGAGCACCTATGTGTGATATGGCAGACCCATGGTACTCGATAGGAGGAGTACCTTAGAAGGCTATGAGGGGGTGCATGCCTGATGACGCGGCTGACCCATGGTAGGGAGAGCCTATGTTTGATGCAGTAGACCCACGATACATGAAAAGTTGAGTACCTCAGTAGTCCAAGGTTAGTGGGAAGCACACTTGGTGTCGCGATAGGCCCACTGTACTAGATAGAGGAGGAGTTCTCCTACAGCTGAGGTTTCTACAATGTGACTGGGGATGTTACTTGATACTCTCCTTAGAATAAAATTATCTTTGAGATGAGCTAGTTTTTTTCCCTCATTATTTATATGGATCACTTGATAATAGAGGTATATGTATTTTCATATACCTATGTGGGGTTATCTGTTTATTTCATTTGTTGTTGTTTATCATTGTTTGTTTTTGTGATATGTTGAGGGTCTCGGGATCCCAACTAAGTATCGTTATACTCACCCATGCATAGGCTATGCTCGCACCTTGTTGTGTTGGATGAAGATGACGAAGAATGCTAAATGAGTCTAAGAGTACCTAGACTGTAAGGTACCAGGAGGTAGATCATGTGGAATGTCGGTACCCGGAGGAGACAGTCAGATGTGGAGTGAGGCGATCTGTACCAACCCTTGAGGTAGGAACCATATATGACGATCCATTAGTTGTCTTAACTTTTTCATCATTTGTATTTCATTTCAGTTGTACAAGTACCATTACTTTTGGGCCTATATTCTGGCCTCTTTTTCTTTCAGCACTCTTTTGTTATATATTTTACATGGTGTTTCATTGAATTGTGTACTTTCTTGTGTGTGCATTTACAAGTTATAATGGCAATGCCTTCCCATTTTTAGGGAATTACACCATTGGTGCTATTCGTTTTCCCCTGGCCGATAGAAGGCCGGCTTGGGGTTGTCACAACATGGGCCCCAGGGGACGGGTTATGACAAAACATATATGAAAAAAATGAATAAAATAGTGTTTTTAATATTAAATTTCATCATACAAACATCTTTCCTCAAACTGTAGGTAGTCTAGACTGTATGGTGTGATACCAGTGTCTCTCATCATTATATGAGAAGTTATTTTTCTCATGGATATTGTTAATTAGCATAAATAACCTTCTTCTTCTGTTTTCAAATTTCCATTGTTCACACAGTATTTAAATAATTTCAAAACAGATTTTTTAAATTTACTTTATATTGACATGTTTTTAACTGGTAATAAATCTTTTTATAAAAGAATTTAGTTTTCTATACTATAACAAATTTACCGTTCACACTATATTTTATTTATATGGTAATTTTGTAAATCATCCTTATGTTATGATATTTATTAAAATATTATGATGATATTACAGTATGATCAGAAACTATCCTCTTAGAATTTATATTCTAAATGTATATAATAATGTATCATGTTGAAATTTCTGTGATGTAACAATATAAGGGTGTATTACATTATGACTTTTCTGTAAAATTTAATATCATTACAATACTCATACTATAGTATAGACTTATTACCAGTTAAATTAATATTATATTTATATTATATTGGAAAACATATAGTTTTGGAAATTTTATTTTATACATATGAAATTTTTTGGTTAAGAGGTATAAGAATGAAAATCATAGATTAGTGAATTAAATTGAATATTGAATGATATAATGTTATTAAAAATATATCTGAAATGGAGTGTACAATGCTATGAATATAATTTTATGTTCTTAATAAGAATATAAGTAGTATTGATTTCATTAGGTTTTTGAAATATATTGGAGATTACCATAGTGTAAGATTAAAACAAATTAAATGGATTGATAAATTCCAAGGTAAATGTCTAAGTGGTGTATGATTTTGATTTATGGTAGAAAACATGACTAATGAATTATAAAACTGAATGTTTCCAGATGTTACATGCATTTTATGGTTAAGGTGTTTGTTACATGCTGAATTTATATTTAATATATTTAAAAAAGAAAACACAATTGGTTACAATGAATTAATAGTTGGTTAATGATTGTGTAATTAATATAGGAAATAAATGTGGGATATTAAGACCATGTTTTGAAATTTTTTATAATTATAATGCTTTAAACAATTATAAATTCCTACAAACAATTTACCAGTAATATTGTTATTATTTTAAGGCGTAATCCATATCCATTTTATGATAACCCTTAATTTTTTATGATTTCCCATAGAAATTTTTATTATGGTGTGAGTAACATACTAATTTTTCATATAATGAAGCTGAAAATGATTCATAATTTTGTTATTGATTAGGTAATTTATGTGAATTTGAAATTGAAATAAGTTATTTTATATTTAGATATTATTATTGGTTTGTGTGTGAATTGGGTTTCTATAATTATTATCGTTATGACAGGTAAAATATTTGTATTTCAATGTTTATTTCACACACTATGATGGGGGTAGTGTAAATTGATAATATGATTCATTATTTGTATGATATATTGTAATATTTCGTTTCATTAGTGATTTATAATATTTTTAATTAAATACATGTTTTAGTATATTTGATCCATTGTAATTTTAAATTATTATTATCTTACCGTGGCTGGCGTTTTGAAATTCCATGTAATGGAATAATTGCACCTATCGGATCCCGGATTTCTATTAAATAACATTTCCTTAGAAAGTAAAAAACATAAGATCATTTCATATATTGTTTTATTAATTTGTATACATAATATATGAATACATAAAACATTACTTCAAATAAATATGAAATATATATTCATGGGTTCACCCTATGTAACTTTTGTTGCATCTCATATAATGGTGACATACCTCATAGGAAAGGGGTGATCAGGAAGAACAATATGGTAATACTAAATGGAGGCGTAAAACATTTCCTCTTAATAAATATAAATATTATCATGAGGAAGAAATGTAAGTAATTAAAAAAATAAATATTATAATGTTTAAATTAATTATAAAATATAAATTTTGAAAAACAAAATTTATATAAAATATTCTTAATAATGTCATATCACCATGTTTTTATAAAATAACAATTCCAAGGAAATGAACCACACTACCATAAAACATGTCATCTATAGTGATTTAATTATTTTCCCAATGAAATAGAGATATATAATACTACACCCTTAATATGTATTAATTTCATTTTGTCAACATAGATCATAACATATCTTTTCATTAATAAATCTTGGAATGTATGAACCATTTTTTTATAAAAATCATGGAAGAAAAAGTGCATAATGATATGATAATTACAAAATTTTTACCCTATGAAAAATAAATTTTGGATTCATATATGTAAATATATGAATAAATAAGTCATGATACATATATTAGAATACCCATTAAAAAAGAATATCAAGTATTCAAATAAAAAGGAAAATAGAATTTTTAATGTAAAAGAGAGAAATTTGGTAATTAAATTCAACAGCAAGCTAGATATAAAACACAGTTTTAAAAAACAATATAACGATTGGGTGAAAGGTTATAGAATTTAGAAAATACTACTTTTAATTTAATTGGATCATATTAATTAGTGGAAAACAAATTTATTTTAGGAAAATTGATGATGTACCAAAAATGAATCATGAATGGAGAAGAGAGGTGGTGTTTTTCCTTTACCATGAAGAGTTGTTCCTAAGGTTATTGTATGTATTCATGGGTCTTGAGGAAATAATTATGGGTTTCAAGGGAGGACAACCCATTAAATTGTGTGTTATGGGTTGGTTGTTAAAGGGGATTCTGAAATGGGTGGGTATTTATTAAAAATTTTGATCAATTTTTTAACAATTTAATAATTTTGGTGTTTGAATTATATGTTAGAGAAAATGAAATATTGTTGTCATAACCATGGTTTTTACTCATGCTATTTGATATTCGATTCACACATAACAATATTTTAATAAATATTAATTTGAAATCATTTTTTAATATCCATTTTTGAATGTAAAGATAAATTGTCACTATAAAAATGATTTTAAAATCATATATTCCATTTAAGAATTTGGAATGTTATTTATTTGAATGGAAATTAATTTAAATCACTATAAAAATCTAATATTAATAAAATTATATTATGTTGTATATTGTATTAAATTAATTAAAAAATCATTATGACATTATTATGATGTCATAAAACATAACAAAACAAAATACAATATTACACTTTTCATTGGATAATCATGAATTTTAGAAAATTATAATAAATTCACCTTATCATAATTTAGCTTTTGATGATTTAAAACTAATATATATTTTATAAAAAAAATTTTTTTAATAATTTTTATATTTAATATATAATAAAAATCAATTTTTGAAAAATAGATGTTTTTATATTATATTTTAATTTGGCACAATTAAATAATATATCAAGGAAATTGTGAAAGTGTTTTATCATTTATATATATAAAATAGTGTTTTAAATTAGTATATAACTTAAAAAATTAATACATAGAATATCTAGGTTATATATAAAAGAATATATATTTTATAGAAGAAAATAATTATGTTTTCTTTATATCAAAAAAATTCATTTATGTAATTCATCGTAGTTGAACAAAACAATTCATAAAATGAATAAATTGAAGAATCAATTTATATATACAATTGAAATTACTATTTGACTATCTAATTAATTTTAACAATAGCCCTTATTAAAAATTCATATTCTATTAGTGTGTGTTGTATAATAGTGATTTTTTCATTTGGAAGCTAATATTTTATTGAACGAGTTGCAATATTCACAAACATGAAGGTTGGAGGATGATGGTTGGGCGGAGAGATAAAGTAGAGAACCATCAATCTACCTATCACAATGCCTTTCAGAATTTTAATAGTATTTTAAATTGAAATTCTACATCACTGTAAGATCATGTCGGACAAAAGGAATTGTTTCATTTTTTAATAGGAATCACATAGGTGGCCCCAAATTCAGTCGTTGGCATGAAAAAGAATTTATCTAAGGTGGTAATATCAAGGGAAAACTAAACTTTTTCTGATTTTTATTTACCTCCTCTATGATGAATCATCATGAAAGGAAGGTTAGTGCATGTCTCCATAAATTATGATGCTGTACAGGAGAAGAAAAATCATAATTGGTATTCTATCTTCATTGGAGTCATTTTTTAGAATGCCTTGGAAATATGGAAATTTAATGAGCTCATGGAAACAATTTCTGAGACCTACGGTTCTTTTACTAAAAGATAATGACCATGGGGATGAGATACCATAATGTGGTATTTTCTATAGTTCACATCAAATAAAGTGTTTGGAATCTCATATCAACACTCATGACTCTTAGTTTCTTACAAATTTAGATGTGGGATAGGAAAATTGAACCAACCATTGTATGAAATACTCATACTCATGTCTATATTTCCATTTTTATGTTTAATTGAAGGTATTGGATACAAAAAAAACTTTGAGATATTTCCAAATTATTGGGGATTATAATTAGTATAGACAAGATAACTGATAGTAAATCATATGGTCATTATGAAAGAATCTATATGGATGTTGATATGTCAAATAAAATGGTATAAAAATTTATTTTGACCACAATGGATGATATCATCAATTTATAGATCAAATATAAGAGGAAACCATATTTTATCCGAGTTTAATGCTCTTTTAGAACCTTTTATCTTAATTAAACAAAATCAAAGAGTTTAATTTATATATCATGAAGCTACATGATACCTATAGTGGAAGAATGATGATGAGTATAGAAATCCCCCCGCCAATTATAGCTATGGTGTCACTATCTCTTGCCCAAATACATTGCACATGAATGGAAATGGATATGAGATATTTGATTGTTTATAAGGAAACCTTGACCAGTATGACAGGCTATTTAATCCCTTAGATGGAAATCATATTTAGATCAATATTTATATTCAATATACGAGTAAAACAAAGTCTTCCATATGGGATTATCACCATGATCAAGAAATTGATGATACGATTGTGAACCCATTTGGTGAACCAACATGATTTGTTTACACAATGGGTCAATTGAGTGAACTTATTTGATTATGGATACATGCATACTCCACTCTAATAATGATGTGGATAAAAACACAACAGGTAACAGAAAAGGTAGATGCATAGCTAACGAGTAATCTCTCATAGGAATTCATGTTGATAGCTCTATGGAGACATTGTCTGAGGGATGTTCTCATGATAAAGTGAAAGGGGATTCCTATACAATGTTAACTTCTTAGGATCTTGTGTCTTCCCACCTTTTTAGTCACATGTACACAACCATTTTAACATCATTTTATCTTATTCATATAGAGATGGGTAAATGTAAATTTACAAAAAAGTGAGGCTCATTGCACACTGCCACACCTGCTTCCTTATAAGAAAACTTATTGATGGGTTTGGATAAGGGTGCCCACAAATGCACTGGTGATGACCACTAGAATCTTCTATTGATTCACTACTCCTATGTAGGAATACCAAACACCAAAGGTAGTCATGAATCCAAATAATTTTGGTAAATTTGATTAAGGATGAGATCAATAGGATGTTATGTCATGTCCCCTAGGGCCCATTCCGTGGCTACCCCAAGCCCACCTCCCAGAGGCTAGGGACTAGTGACTAGCACTGATTAGGCATATCCCAAACAAATGGGATGAATTTTCTTATGTTCTGATATAGACACACACCAAAATCCAGTACATAGATGTTGTAAAATGAATACCATATATAATGAAACATAAGTTATGATAGTAGAAAAATGATGGTAAACGTGGGCCAGATTACATGTCCAACTAAAGCAGAAATGTAAAAGTATATGTATTTTGAACTCCTCTGCATAAAACCCTACCACAATGATTGGAAGAGAAACAATTTTTTAAATTTTCAAAATCATGTATTGTACATTAGGAAACTCTAAGAACCACATATTCCTGGTTCACAAAGGACTTCATCAAAACATCAATCATCTTCAATAGACACAACATGTGCGGGAGAATCCCATGTAGGGGTGCGTAAAACAATAATCAATAGAGACACAAAACCATAAAGGTATACAACAATTAAATCAAAAATGAAGACTACTAGATAGGTACTTGTTGTGTTGTCTCTAAGAATCACAATCAAGATGGTCATTATTGTTAGTCACACTGGAATAACCTTATGTATAGAAATCATGACTATCAGTTGTAATAATAAAAATAGTGTACTGTCAAGGTAATCATCACCAATTAATTACCATGTTCTATTGGACCACTGAGGTCTACTCATCTGTTCAGCCACAAAGATCCACTCTTCTTCTAGGACACTGTGGTTTACTATCTTATTAGACCACTGAGGTCTGCTCTTTTACAAGGTCATTAATGTCTGCCTGTCTGCTAGGCCACTACGGTCTGCTCAACTCCCAGGCTACTCAGGTCTTCATGTCCTTTGGTCCATTCTAGTCCACCCTTCTCTTGGGAAATTATGGTCCGCTCATCTGTGGGGCCAATATGGTCCAATCTTTTCCTGGTACACTGAGTCCCACACATCTACTTGGGCACTATGGTTAGATCGTCTATTGGCTGACTATGGTCTTCTTAAATAATGCATGATTCTAGGAGAACCTATTCCTTAAGCCATTAGATGTATTTCAACAATAAAAACAACTTACAAAAAGAATGTAAAAAGGAATACATCATAAAGAGGTTACCAATAACACAAATAGATCGTCAAATGGACATATGATTTGGATGTTATGCCAGTTTTACTAGAAAGGTGTTGGTAGGGTCTGGACCCGGTCCAACAAAGGAAAAACTAATCCAAACTCATTTAGACAAGTAAAAGGTCTATACCCATTGGTTGGAATGTCTAGAATGTCAGGAATACCAATATCTTATCCCCTTTACATGGATCTGGACCACGTTGGTAGGACTATTTTTTCCCAGCAAGGATCCCATGTAGCTTGGTTCCCTCTCCAGCCCGACCATCATAGGTGGGCCGGTTTGGTCTACCCTAGATGTGGAAGTCATCGTGTCCACTCTATGTCACATGGCTGACTTAGTTGGCCTCCTCCCTATGGGAATTCCTCTAACCATGTGTCTTATCCTCACCACGGTCTACCATGGTAATATCCCTCCCCTTATACCACAACGCACTACCACGGTGTTCTGCCACTGCAGCCCTAGTCCACATCCCGTTGTGGCTGCCGCATGATACACCATAGATAACCTTTTCTCCCAAGGCCCTTGATACCATTGAGGCATACCATGCCACATCTATCACTCTACCTCCACAATCTCCCTTAACGGAGGTTATTCACCAGTCATTCTTTTCTCCCTAGACCACATGTACTGGTGGACCCAACGCTGTATTCCAGCTTGGACAGCTGTTGTCATCACGTCATGTAGAACATAAAGGTATGGGACGAGTAAAAGAAAATCCATGGAACAGAAAAATGATATACCAAGACCATTATTTTTTTGGCATGATTCGTCCTTTTTTTGGTCTAAAAAAGGATAATCAAAAGTAGAATCCATCTTCCCATAATCATTTCCCATGAAAATTCCCTTATCCCAAAAACACGACTAATTTGTGGGTTCATCTATTAGTGGATTGATCCACATTCTAAGTTTATAAATGAGAATGGGGGTAGGGAGAAAAACATAGAATAAACCAACACGTACCTATAATCAGATCACATGTCGATGAATAACGAATTCTCTCCACATCTGTTCATTAATTTCTCGAACCACAAATCTTAATGATTACAATATACATTGAAGGGGAATGGAAGATCTTATGGTCATTCATCCTTCTTTACAGTTCACATTTTCTCAGTGCCACTCCACTAGAGACTTAGAGAAAATCTTATGTTATACCTACATTATCATATATTTGATAGAAAATTAAATAGGGGAAACATGATTCAGTTTTTCTGTTATGATGAGTCACCATATCGTTATGATTTTTATTTATGAAATGAAACTCTATCGCTTTTACACCTTTGTGGCTATGTCGTTATACTATTTTTAATGAAATTAAAAAGGTGTATCATTGTTTCATATTAGTCAAAATTTACGTGAAAAAATAAACATTATTATGTTTAAATTGTTATAAAACACCCAAAAATTAACTTTTTACCTCAAACCAAGCTGGTCGAGGATAGACCCACCCTAAAGAATTAAAACACTAAAAAACTCAATAGTGCTATCATACTTTCAATTTGAGTTACCGTTACTTATTTATAAGGATTTAAAAATTAATTAATATTTATTTAATTTTTTTATTGACGGCCACGTCCAAAAAATCTCTCTCTACATTTGGTCAGTTACGGGAAATGTTATGATCTTCCTATAGAAAGCACTCACTCATGAGCTCAACGGTGGTATTTTATTTTTAATCTGAATCTGAAATAATGATTTATAAGTATTTTGAAAATAATTTAATTTTAATTAATTATTTTTTATGGTTATTGAATTTTTGTTTTTTCTCACTAGAGGCCCACACCTAGTTAACATACATTGTGTATAAGTTAAACCTGCCATCCTGAATGCAATGGTGCCCGTAAATTTTTTATTTGGAAAACCGTTTATGAGTTATTCAAATTTTTTAGGAAATCATCTTAGATTTACTATATAAAAACTTATCATTTTTCGACAGACCATTCTGGGAATAATGGACCATGAAATCGCATGTCGTCTCAGCGCCCGGTCACAGAATTTATCCAGTACTTTTTTAAAAATAAATACATGAAAATTAAATTTATTACATAAGATCAACATGTTGGGATAAATGACATAGAGGGAAAATTATTAAAAGACCTTAGCTCCAAGATAGTTAATTAGAAGGTATGTAATGTTAAAGATGGTGAACACATGCATATTTTGAATAAATTCACTATATTGAATGGAATATTTTTTTCAGATGAGGTTGAAGACAAAAAACTCTAGGAGTATACAAGTTCTACCCCAATTGGGGAAAAAATTGATAAATATCCATTAAATTCATTAATAATTGACTCAATACAAAATATAGCTTAGATGTAGGGAAAATGGAAAAAATGAAGGAAAAAAGACAGTCCATAGTATAATGGCACTACTCGGGGGGCCTCAAAAAATGGGAAGGACCCTTAATAAATGAATATATTTTAATTCAATTTCCATAGGATATTTAATTCCATAATTTAAAAATCACATAATCAGCTCATCATGGCAAAAAAAAATTCTTGTGGTATTGATGAAACAAATATTTTAAATGAAAACTGGAAATCATTCAAATGGGAATATCATGTCTAAAAATTTGATTCACATAACATACATAAATATATAATGGGAATGCTATGGGTATGAAAACATGAAATAATCCATGTTCCATTTTGTTGAAAGATATTGCAGGGCATCATAGACACAAGTAATAGATCAGAGATTGATCTTTCAATTTCGTTTTTGTATGCATGTTCATTTTACCTTAGAAATAGATTAATTTGGAACAATGTTGGTGTATACTCTGAAGCATTGTATCATTAATAGGTGTCTCATGGGGACACCAATTCTATCCTAAACCCTATAGAGAAAACTGGATTGAATATCTATCAAATTTCTTTAACGCAATTTTCTTGTTTCATCTATCAATTCAACCTTGTTGTGGTAGAAATTATCATAGTCGATTTCACATGGTGTATCTACACATTAATGGAAGAAAAGAATGACAAACTAATAGATTCATTATTTAATTGTATAAAATAAATGTTGAATGTTGAGTATTTGGCTACATAATACCCAATCACCACTCAGATCATAATCTCATTCTAGTGGAAGTATCAAATCCTTTGACACGATCCAATATAATTCTATTGTATTTAATAATGGCTGTCTTGTAACTCATCATAGTTGAGAAAACATTCTAGAGGAATAAATTTTTTCCCATTATTATTCATTATTATAAGTGACCTATGAAATTAGTGCATACTAAGTGTTTTCTATTATATTGGAGAATAAAATATCAATCCATGATTTAATTGGATATTGAATTTGTTGAGGACCATCTACCTGGATTTCTAATTAAAACCCAAAAATATGAAACCACTTCCAAATAACAATGATAGTATCATCAAAAGAATTTATGACATCTTTTTCATAATGGAATGGATTGATAAAAATCAATTAAACATTAAAAGGGTAAAATTTGTTGACAAAAATTTTAAAGTATTTCATATATTTTACAAATCGAGTAGGGAAGAGGATGGAATAATGATCACACAAGATAAATGGATATTTCACACTACCAAAATAAACATATCCTAGGAATGGGTGGAAGATTTCATGGGTCTTTATTCTAATAACTGTCAGATGTATTTATGAAATATTTTCTTTAAATAATTTTAGTTCCTCAACATCTTGCATTGCATGTAATCGTTAGTTTATAAAAACCACATATTTCCCTTATTATAAAATAAAAATATTAATATATCAAAAAGGTTATAAGTAATAAATATAACTAATATATGATAATTTATGGGGAATCCATTAGCTATATATTATTTCTTAAACATAAAAAACTATTCTATATTTGAATTTTCTTATTAATAAATGGAGTGAAATAATATTCGTAAACTAAATTAGTTAAATATGTATATTTTATATACATATTAAATTTAATTTAATATTTATTAATTCTATAATTGTTTATAATAGGTTACGACTAAACTCTATTTAAGGTGTAAAAAACTATTTTTTCAAACGGGTAATTTTTCACCATTTTATGATGAATCAATTTTGAAATAATACATTGAAACATTAATAATTTGAAATGACCATGTAAATATATTCATTAGAATCATGATATAGAAATTTACATTGAATGAAATTTAAATTTTTTCTCATAACTATAAATTTTTTTATGAATAGTAAAAAAATGTAAATATTAATTGGAAACATGCATTTTCGTCAAAATAAAATATATGAAAAAATTATAAAATTAAATTTTTTAAAAATTATAAATGTAGTATACTTATATCATTAAATAAATTTATGTTAGTAGTGTTAATATTACATTGAATTTAGTTGTTAAAACAGTTCGATGTTTTGAAATGTTTTTACTTTTATTTCTGTTCTCTTTTTCTACAATGGAATTAATTATAAATTAACTACTAAAACATCCTGTTCTGGATGCTTGAAAAAAATATTCTATATTTTTAATCATTAGGTAAAAATTATGTAAATATCCTCATATTTTTTTTTATAATTATAAATAATAACTTCAGTAATATTTATTAATACAGTAAAATGGTAAATCAAAATAATTTTTTTTTCACCACCATCTAACATGGATTGGTATAATGATGTAAATTAAAAATATAAATGATTATTATAAAATGATATAGATTTTTAAATATTATAATCTATTCACTTCAATATTATTCAACAATTATTGGAATGATATCATCCTTCATGTGTACATATGACATACCCTCTCTCCATGATGTGAATTGATTCATTCTAAAAGATCCTTATAAATTAAAGAGTATATAAATATATATAATTAATAAATACGATATATATAATTTTAATATCAGTTTTTAAAAAAATAACCAAAACCAATGAAGGAGAACTGGAACTTATTCGACAAAACATGCCTAAAAAATGATGAAGTTAATACCTGAATAACAATAACTAATAAAATGATATTAAAAAGGATGATAATATGATAATATATAATTTTATAAAGATGTATATGATTCTTGAATAAGTTAATTACCTTATTTAAATCGTTATATAATAGTTTTGGATACATACATTGAAAATCAGACCTAAGGTAAGGGGTTATTTTGCAGTATCATTATTATCTAAGAGTTCTTATATGTAACTATTTACTGGTGTATATTTATTATCCACATAATTGTTTCCTAATTAAATATAAAAACATATTTTTTCAATAATTCATAAATTTTTAATATCAATTGAACTCATTGGTTAATTATTTTTAAATATTATTAACGAAATATGTTTTTAGTATTCTATACGGGCCACTTTATGACTTTTCCTGAAAAATTACTAGGAGAGCATTTTTTTAATTTATATGGCATGAAATGATTTTAATTACTTAAAAACTACATATTTATATGAAGAAAATGTAACAAAATTTCATGTTTATTTACAATTAAATTATTTACTATTAATATTTCAAAACATTGTGAGAAAATAAATAATTTTTTAAAAAGAACAGATATTTTACTGAAGATTTATTTTGACATCGTTCATCAAAATTATCTTCCATATATCATGAAATTATTTAAATATGGTTATGATTCTATCCCTATTAACAATATGAACTTATTTTTTTATGGTAAGAATCTATTTATGGAATCCATTTTGTTATATTGATTATGTTATGATGGAGTGATATAAAGAAAACCCATTTTATTTTTTGGGGTATACTAGTGTAAATTATTTTTGATCCTATGGATCATGTAAGAATTATTTCATTATGAGATGTGTGGATCTTATTTATCTCTCCAATTAATTTGGTAAATATTTATATTTAATAAGATAGACATGTTCGAAATGGGAAATGACCTCGGTTCAGTAATACAATGATGAAACATGGAGTGAATCAATTTAGTAATGGACATTGTCTACATTTATGGTCTTACAAATGAGGATTGAAAAAAAGAAATTGATTTTATATGTTTACTTTTCTTGATATAATCTTCTTGTCTAATATTAGAACTAATGGAATTATGTTGAATTTTTCTTATGGAATTTTATGATTTTTCACATGGCCGGATATCATAATTATTGATTTATAGTATATGATTTATAAATTTTATATTCATATATATTATGATTATGATATTAATGATATGTCCCTTATTTACCCTTACTGAGAATCTAATATCACCCGTTCATATGTTACTTTTTCCCCTGGTCATGAAGAATTATATTATGTAGAATATGTACAAAAATGGCCTACTAATGATAAAATTAGTGGGAGACAATGAATATGGCTTATGAAATGGTCGTTTATGTTTCATGGTGTCTAAAGACACTATACATATCCAGTCATATCATAGAATTGGTATCTATTTTGTAGAAAATAAATCAACATTCATGTAATATCGATGTATGTAAATATTGGGTCATCATATTTGGTATCCGATGAAAGGTATAGTTAACCATTAGAATCTAGGATGAGAAAATATTAGCGATAACTAAAAGGATATGTTTATGTATAGGTTACAATAATAGTGTTTTAGAAATGATCATGAATAACATGTGATAAATCATAATGTGACAAAAATTGAAATTTTATTCTTGATTAGGTGGTTTTTAAATTAATATTATTGTTTCTCACACAAATTCTTGGTTTTTTTCAATGGTTGGAACACGAATGAACCTTGTTAATTTTGAATGTGATGAACAATAAAATTATTTTTAACCTGGGAATCCAAATCCTATTGGATAGAGAATAAAAAGTCATTCTCTTATGATCACAAAATTTTTTCTTGATACGAATCATTCCAGACTTCCAAATAATAAAAGGAGGTATCAACATTCTATTGAGCTCTTCACGAGGTGGTTTCCACCTTATTTCAATGGGTCTTCAGATCCAATAGTGGATGAATAATGAATCAGTATCACATAAAAGATAATTCTGGTTCACTAATGTTCAGAGCATGATATATTCATATTAGGAAGATATCTTTTTGAATGAGAATCTAATCAAGGGAGGAACCACATAAAGAATACCAGGAAAAGATAGGAAATTGAATCCATGGAATGGTAGGGGTTCATGAACATACATTTCAATAAGTACATTCCTTATATTTTTCAAACAAATTTGGATAATGAGTTCCTTGGACATAAGAAAAAATAAGACGAATATATTTGTACCCATTGATAAAATTTTACAAGACATGCAAGGTATGAAACTGAAATTATTATCCCACTATAGAGTAAAATTGATAAATTATTTAGAGGATCAAAACCAAGTCTCGGAATGGTATTATCCACAATAGACATCAATGGATACAAATAAATTATTCATTTGTGATCTCATGGTTGAGATTGAGATTAGAGTAACAAATATGTATTATTTGTTTGATAAGAAGAGAAAAATAGAATCCAATGGAATATATAAATACAAAAAAAAATTAGTTTTCCATTATTCTCAAATTATGGAAGGAAACATAGAGAAATTGTTTTAAAAAGACTATTAAATGTTTTATGTGAGTAAAATAAGGTTATTCTGAAATTGAATGTCAATGTGATGCGAAAATATATATAATGATGTAAATAAATAAAATTCTATAAAAATATCATCTCATACACTTGAATTCTACTAGTGCAATGAAATAGAGAACTATTCCCATCAATTCCCTAATCCAAGGGTTATTTATAATGGTCTACGTCATTAAACTCTTATGTCCAAATATATTAGCACATCACATGAAATCACTGTTAGTGTTGTGGTGTATGATAATGACATTGTTAACGGTACACTTATAGTCCACTTCAATGTATAAAATTATTTATTTCATTTTAGATCCACCCATATTTTATTTATGATGAATTTTCAAAGGGTATCACTATATTACCTCCCCAATTTGATGTTGAGTCATATGTGACACCTATTAATGGAAAAAAAGTTGCATCAAATGGTTATAATTCATCTACAGCTGTTGTTTGAGGGAATGTGATTCTATAAAATCACGTGACCTATCCTATATTGGAATTTGACGTTATTCATGGAATGGATTGAAATTATCTATATGGATCTCATATCAATTTCTAAGGAAGGGAAGTCACATTTCATATTTAGGATGAATCTATGATCATAAATCAGGATAAAGTTGAATATGACCTTTGAGTAGAACCATCTTCCATATTATGGGTATTAATTAAAATAAATGATGGTTATTTATCACTAATTATTGGGGAAAAACTCACTATTTATAATTCACCTATTGTACCATAGTTGAATGATGAATTTCTAGATGAATTACCATGTCTTCATCCAAACCATGATGTAGAGTTTTCAATTTTACACATACTAGGTATTGTTAAAATTTCTATGACACCATATATAATAGACCCTATTGAGTTTTAGGAATTGAAGAATAAACACTAAGAGAATGTTGACAAGGGATTCATATGCCCAAGTGTGTCACCTTTGGGAGAACCTATTCAATCTGATTAATAGAAATATCGATCAATGAGACTCTTCACTGATTATTAAGAACATAATAATATCACTATAAAAAATATCATCATCCCAACATTGAGGACTTATTCTACCATCTACTCAAAGCTTGATACATTTCCAATATTTATCTTCATTCAGTAAATCATCAATTACGTTTCAAGAAGGAACCTATACCATGTGTATAATTCCATACAAGGTAAGGAAACTATGAATTTATAGTGATGCCTTTTGGTCCTATAAATTCCCTTGAAATATTTATGGATCAAATGAATAGAGACTTTAGATACCATCTCATTCAATTTTTTGTATTATCTATAGAATATATTATTGTTTATTAACAAATAAGAGTGTGAAGATCAATTGAATTTTTTACTGAAGGCCCTAAGAATGGTGAAGCATTATGTATAATTTACAAATTGTGATTTTTTTCTTCAGAATGATTCAATTTTTGGACACATAATCTCATGAGAAGATACATATATGAATCCAAAAAAATCATAAGTGACACAATTATGGATGAAAATAAAAATGTTAATTGGTATCTGTAGTTTTTTTTTATAGGTATTATCGACATTTTGTGAATGTTTTTTCAGAATTATCTAATCCACTCACCATGTTGACTCAGAAAGTAGTTATGCTCATGTGCATAGAGGAAGTTAAAGATAATTTTAATGATCTTAATAGAAGTTTTGATAGGGAATATATTCTCACTCTACCTTGTAATGGAGATAAAATAGTTATATATAGTGAAACATCCAAGAAGAATATGGCATGTGTTCTCATGAAAAATTATATGGTAATAACTTATTCCTCATTAAAATTGAATGTCCATGAACATTATTACCAAACTCATGATATGCATATAGCTATGGTAATCATAGAAATAATGGAATGGAGGAATTATCTTTTATAGTCAATTGTGTGATATTTTTATTAATCCTAAAATATTGATGTATATTTTCAAACAAAACGAGCTAAATATGCATCAAAGGATATAGTTGGTGTTGATTAATGATTATGACCATTAAATAAATTAACACCCTAGGAAACTGAACAAGGTGGAAGATGATTTATGTCCATAGGTACCTGATACCCGATATGTGATGAGGATATCAAAAGTCCTGATATTTAGGTGTTTTAAAAGTATGGATCTAGGTATTCTAAAGGAAGGGGAGAAATCATTTCATTCTCAATTGAATGTTCAACCATCAATAAAAGTGATGATTCAGGAATCATAAATGGAATAGATATAATTAAAAATGTTGTAGAGAAATATTCATGAACATTTCATTTAATTTGAAGGAATAATATTCTATAGAAACTAGGTTTATACTATTATCATACCAAAATTATAGAAAGAGACATTGGATGAGTCTCAAAATTATAAATTGTCTATTAATCCTGCAATAGAAAATATGTAAAGTAACCTGAAAGATTATTTCTGGTGGTATTGAAAGAAAATAGATGTTACTAAATATGTCTCTCAGTGCTTTGGTTATCTGTAAGTTATGACTGAGAGACATAAATCAAAGGAAATGTTACAACCATTACCCATAAAAAATAAAAATGGTAAAACATCACTATATAATTTTTCTTTAGTGTTTCATAAAACATCTAATGTCCATAATTATTTATAGGTAATATTTGATATCCTCACATATTCATCACACTTATTTACTGTTGAAGGGGATTTCCCACTTGACTATCTTTCCGGGACATATGTAATGTGGTTAGATTTCAGAGAGAACCACCATCCATTATATCTGATCAGGATCTACGGTTTACCTTGTTGTTTTGTAAAATTCTTATGTGGGATCTAGATACAATGTTATGTTTCCACACTGGTTATCATCCACAGATAGAGGGTCATTTTGAGAAGAATATTCATACTCTAGAAGTCTTATTGAGAGAAAGCTCTATGTATTTTATTAGTGTTTGGGATAAACACATTATTTGGTCAAATTTAATTACTAAAATATATTTCACTCTAGTATTTAGATGGATTATTATAAATAACACTATGGAATGATGTTATGAAATCCAAATCCTGGAAATGATGTCTGGGAAATAAACATATTATGATCTGATCCTATGAATGAAATAAAAGAAAAGGTCAGATCTATTCAACAAAACATAATAGCATATCAGAGTCAGAAAAAAAGATATGTTGACCACAAATGAAATGAACTAGATATTGAAATTGGTGACATCATGTTTTTATGAATATCTACCATGACAGGAGTAATGATATTGTGAAATAAGCAAAAGATGAGGCCAAGGTATATCAGTCCTTTAGAAATTTCAGATCATGTTGGGAAGGTATCATACTAATCAGCACATCAATCGATTATCTCTCAAATTAAATATATGTTCTATATATATATACTAAAAATGAACATAACTAATCCTTAACATGTACTAAATGAAAAACTGATACAACATGAGAAATATCTTTATTACAAAGAACAACTGATAGAGATTCTGAATCATAGTGTAAAATTTATGTGAAACAAGACCACTCTCTTGGTTAAGGTTTTGTGGCAGAAAGTCCAATCTGATGATGTTACATGGGAACTCGATGATATTATTAGTGATAATTATCCTCATATATTTTTAAGCTTATTAATAATTAAGTGGGTGAAATTCCATTTATGGTGGTCCGAATGTTATACGAGGAATTTTTTATTAATTATTTTCTTCAAATAATCATAAACCATCAATAGCATGCATTTCACATAATAGGAATTTTACGATAAAGTCAATAGATCATAAATATAAAATGAACATTTTCTCTAATACTTTAGGTTAGTTGAAAATAACATAACTTATGAAAATATATGGTGAAGTCATTCGCTAGAAATTATTTATGAAAAATATTAATCTATTGATTATTTTTATTATTATTTAAATAAATTTAAATAATTAATATTATTAAAATAAATTAATGAAACATATATTTTATATACATAATGAAACATTTTTTATATTCAACTAGTGGTTGTTTTTGTCATTGGGTAAAAATGAACACTATTTTATTTAGAGAAACCTATAATTTTCAAACAGTCCTTTTATTTCTTTTAATGGAGAACCTCTATTAAATTAATATTTTTCCACATTTGTAGTATATATATGAAAAAATAATCAAGCACATTTGAAAATTGGATATAAAAATTTATTTTGTATTATATTTAAATATTTTTCTGTAAACTTTTAATTTTGTTGAATAGTAAAAATTAAATAAAAAAATATTGAAAACATCATTTTTTATAGAAATAATTTATATAGATAAATTATTATATTGAATGGTTTTTAAGTAAAAGTAGAATATATTTTTTCAATAAATATAATATATGTCCTTGGAATAAATTTTATGTTGAATTTTGATATTGACACATTTCAATCTTTTGTAATGTTTTAACATTTAAAACTCATTGCTTATTTCCAACAATGAGATAAATTATAAATTATTTAATAAAAAATATGTGTGTTGAATTTTGAAAAATTGATTCCATATTTTGAATTAGGAGGTTAAAATAATTTCAATAGCTTTTTATTCTTTTTCCATAATGAAGAGTAACTTATATTTTTTTATTAATACAGTAAAAGGGTAAATTGGGTAATTAAGGTTAAAAAAACTATTATAAAATTAACCTAAATCATGTATTATTATTATTGGATTAATTTTCATTAACATAAATCATCCTTGGGTAGAAATGGTTTTCATTCATAGCCACTTGAATGTGATTAGGATAGTTAATTTATTTTTATTTCATGAATTGATAAATATATATCCCTCAAAATTTAAATATTTTTTATATAAGGTTATAAAGATGATCAATTATATAATAAATACAATTTTTAAATATAATTTTTTTTATTTATCATAGAAATTCATATTTAATTTTTTGGAAATAAATAATTATCATAAAATCTTATACATAGATGATATAAAAATTAATTAATTGTTCGGAAGTCAATAATTGTTTTCATTAAAATAATAATAACCATCAAAAGACACAATCACATGGCCAAATATTTTTGGCAGGGTATATCCCAACCATAAGAATCCAAGGATCTAGTTAGTTACCATTTGGATCCTTATAAAAGATATTGATACTCTTATTGTATTTAATTTAATGCGATGTTATAGTTTTCGCATTAACAATTTAACAATTATTACAAATTAAATGATGGATTTTCCAGAATAAAAATGCAACTAAAAACATTAATATGAAATATAGTAAATGTATATTCATAATTGTATTTTATTATTATTTTTTATTCAACTAATCTTTATATTAAATAATTAAATATAATTGTAGAAGTAATTATTTTAAAAATATATATAACAAATAGATGTTCTAAATTGTTTTGAAATCAATATATTTTGGGATAATTAATATGTATATCAAATTTTATTGATGAATTTTACCACTTAATAATATAATAATATCATTGGTTGGATGTTAAATTGTTATATTATTATTTTTAAAAATCAATGAATTGAATAGTGTCAAAATTGAAACTATAGATTATTTATCAAAAAAATGTATTATTAAATTATTTAGAAATTATAAATAGATTTTAAAAGTATATATTAATTATTATATGATCTAAAATATTCTATGTTATTTATTTATGCTCTAATTTACATAAATTATTTAAATATGTAAATTTTTTATATTAAGATATTATTTACCATAATTAAAAATTTAATAAGATAACTACGTGTCCTTTAAAATTATAAGGATTAAATTGATAGGAAGAAATAGAATAAAATCTATTGTTTGAAGTGATTAAAACCATATATCATGACTTTTTCTAAATTGGTTGAATTTGGTGGTTTTTGGGGGGGTTTGATTACATTATAAATTAATATCTTTGGATATCCAAAAACTACCCCTCATCTCAATTATAAATGGGAACGTTCTCCCAAACCACATCACATCACTTAGATCCTTCATGATCTGCCATCCAATAACAAATTACACATTGTTTATTTATTTTTAAACGGAATGAATGGGTTTTATTTCATTATTTAATTTGAGGTACATATTGAATTTTCTAATAAAACTATAAGGATATTGTTTTTTAACTTATAATGAATGGAAAAAAAATTAGGCTTTCATAAGCCTCTATTTCCATAAGTATTATATATTAATTTTAATTTTAATTTTAATTTTCAATTAATTTATTTTATTTTAATATTACATTGAAATTTGATAAAAGAAATCGTTTTTAAGATGAATGGATATTTACCTCAAGAATGAATTTCTTGTGTTTTATCCAAATTATTTTCTATATAAGTTAAAATTATTTAAATATTTTAATGTTTCTACCCTTATTTTTCTTTGAATTTATTTTTTTCAAGATGAAATTTTACTTTTGAAATCCAATTGTTTAATTATGATTTTGTAATGATGTAATGTGGTTTTTGACACCCATTTTTTTATTGGGACATTCTATGATGAATGATTTATGTATTTGTGGCACACATAAGAATGGTTTCATTATGAGATGCGTGGGAGCAATATCTCCCTCCAAAAAAATTGGGTAATGATTTATGTCTCATGAGATAGTAATGGATTGGATAGTAAATGATCTTCATTTAGTAGTACAGGGTAGGAATGGTGAGTGAACTCAGTTCAGTAATTGAATTCGTTAGACCTGATGGTCTTGGCAATGAGCCTTGACTAATATGAAGTTATTTTCTATGCTTATGTGTATGCATATAAATCATGTATAATTTTATGTCTTCTCTTATTATGTTAATTTATTTTAATGATATTTAATGATTTATCCCATTGAATGATATCATGATCTTTCATATACGTGATACTATTTTCGAATGTTCTATTCTAATTTTTTTTATAATTTTATGAATATCATCGTTGTTTACCCTTACTGAGCATCTGAGCTCACCCATAAATATTTATTATAAACTAGTTGTTTATGATTCCCATTTTATAAGGAAACTATACCTATATGTTCATGTCATAGATTATTTATATTTTCTATTTAATATTCATCTGCATTGTATAAATATCGATGTTTGTAATGAATGGGTCATTATATGAAATGATGGACAACATTGATTTTTGTGTTGAAGAGTAGAGAATCATAATTCTTGTTATACCTAAATAATAATTGAAAATCCTTGTAATACATTTCTCTCTTAACATGGAGATTTCACATAGGTCCAATGGTTTTATTAAATAATTCATTATTTTTAATAGGAAAATTTATTATTATGACACTACTTATGTAATAAATTAATTTTTATTACACGCACCAATGCCCTATGGGATTAATTAGAGATTCATTGATTTAATCCCCATTAAATAAAATCCTCTTGATATTAATTACTTCATGATGGTCTCCCTTGGAAATATTATTCCAAAGATCATAAAGAAAAATCATGAACATGATGTATGTGTTTTATAATAACATTATTACTCCGAAATAGTTTTGGTTTTTTTAGGGAGAATCATTCAAAACATACTTTTTACATCCTCATAAATTGTAAATCATTTCAATAGTCTAAAAAATTAAGGAATGGTTTCTATTAATATAGTTATCTCTATGGACATCGGCAAAATAAAATGGATCTTTATATTTAATTTCCTATGAATATATGACTAATCAAATGAATTCACTAGAATTATTAAAATCATCCTTAATTATGGGAAGACACCCATTTACATAAATGGATTCCCTAGAAAATTTTTCTAGTGTACAATGGATGTGAGAAAGACGGTACCATTGGCATGGTATATCATTTCCATTTCTATATATTATTTTATAATATGTATTAAAGACCTCTCTAATATTTTAATTTATTGGACAATCAAGACTGGATGGGATGGAGATGCTTCCTCGCATAATATATGCATTGTTGACATCCTCCTTTTTCAGAAATCCACAACGAAAACCATATCCTCCATTAAATCCATTTCTCACATTATAATGAGTTGGATGGACAATACATAAGTTATGAGAAATATTATATTTTTTTGGTTATGGAATAATGGTTGGTAAAAAATAGATTTGTTAGAAACATTGAAATCAATATGGTATCTATTCTATTAAGTTATTATGTTGTTACACTGTTATAGGGAAAGGTCATGATATAATATTTTGAAGGAATATTAAAAAAAAAATTGGGCATAAAATAGCAATTTGGAATGAAATATCCTTGTGTAGAGATGGAAGGGATATCCTGGTAAATTTGTTATCACATAGAAGTTTTTTTACTCCTCTATTTATAGTTGGCCAAAGTGTCATATCATGAAACATCATGGCATAATAATAATCTTTTCGATGTATTAGTTTGACCTATGTAATTAAATTAAATATCATTTCATGTTAGGAGTGTATTAAACTTAATGATATGGGAGGAATTGGGATCAAAGACATCATAATTATTAATAATGGTCTCATTAGGAAATTTATATGGATCATGATCTAAAATGAAGAATTAAATGATTTTTTGTCCACCAGATTTAATGGGATACTTACTAATGTATATAAATTTTATCTGAAGTCCAATTTCTTCCCATATATTAAGAAAAAATTTCAATGAATCATGTCTTATATGAATTGGTTGGTAAAAAGAGATTCCAACCTCATCTGGTGGAATACTAATTGGTTAAGTTATCCCATATAGGATATTGTATGTATACCGTGAGACAGAGTAGAAATGCCTATTGTTGAATTTTCTACAGAACACCCATGTGATGTTAATCTAGTTTATGCATTGATAAAAATAGAAATTCAAAACTATTCTCTCATGGACTAGGACACCATTATTTTTATACACATCTGTAATAGAAGATTTATTAATAGAAATCACTATAGGTTAAAATGAAGTATCTCAAAATGAAAACCAAAATGGATTATAAACATCATAGTACCTTTCAAAAATCCCTACATGTTTATTCAAATATTGAGGATCTATAAAAATCTAATTCCAACCCACGATAAGATTAAAAAAATTGGCAATCACATTATATCAGCATGATTTGTTTCTTTGAAAGATAAAGAGGATATCCATCAAATATTATTGAGTTTTTATTTTTACCAATACAATAAATGAATATGATAGTTACTTGTTTTGGATGTATTTTGATACTAACATGTAGGTACCCAACCTACTAGAGGGTATTTTCACTAGTGGAAGCAGTGAGTATGTATAGAATATTCTCACAGAAGTAGTGGCTTAGATATTATATTATGTGTGGACTGCAAGGAATGAATTTTTTTTCAATAATCATATACAATTAACTCATGTTGTCATGATTTCAGTACATAATTAGTCATACACTACCTCAATGGTGAAAACATGATGTATTTAAAAAATTTAAGATGATGGGAAATAAATGGGGTTCTTTGTTGTGACATATAGGAAGATGCAAAAAATTAGAAATATATAAGATGGGACCCACCAACTAATTCATATATGATGGTCAATGTAGATGGAGATTATTTTAGAATTATTGGACCCTCATACTGTTGTAGTGTGTTCATTACACATCATAGGTTTCTCAAGCGATTATTCTAGCATTACATTAAAATTGGAGTAGCCCATGAAGCGGGTTTATGATCTATTTTTAATATAATATGGTATAACAATAAATATAATTGGATCTATTTATGGATTGAGTCTAACTCAAAAATTAAAATCAATAATTCCAAAATAAAAATGAAATGCTCTAGGGAATATTTGTATTCATTGGATTGAATGACTGAGGAATATCACTTGACTCAATATGGATATCTCACATGCCTATAAAGAGAGAGGAATACCATGTGGTGGATGCCCTATAAAATAGGATAATCATAGAGATAAATATAATGTGGTCCTTCAAGACCCCTCACCATTCTACTCATTTGGTGAGTGTAGATATGGATGATGTTGTATATACCTACCATTATATTAATCCTTTCTAACCCTTGTCATTACATGCTACTTTTTAATAAAATTTTCTTAGGACCAGATTTAACCTGATCCCATTATTTGGGTTTAAACATATAACATAGGAAATTTTATTAAATAATAACTTGATGAATTATAGATTTTGATTGTTCATGGGAGAAACGTAGATATTTTACTCCCACTTATGATCAGAATATGGGATTCAAATAAGATAACTCTACTAGATAAGGACATTGATTATCCTTTCTATAGAAATTGTAATTTGACATTACTTCATATACACAATAAATATAATTGGAAAATTATCAACCAAGGGTACAATTTCCAATTTTCATGTTGTCCAATATTCAATTTTTACCTATAGAGAAGTTATTTTTCAATCCTAATGGTTACATTTATCTTTACACCCTATAAATATCACTTCATTCATTCAAAAAAATCTCACTACAATTTGTTTCAAGGATATATTTTATCTTTATATTATGTTGATTGATTTAATAATATTTTATTCTTTATGTAGAATAATCCATGTGTGCGTTGATTCTAGATGATGAGTGAAATCATTATTTTCTGTTTGTAGTTTTTTTATTTCATATTATTTCATGTTGTAATGTTTGGAAATTTATTTGTATATATAGATAAATAATGTATTTTTCATTATTAATGAGATGATAATTTTTTGGATTGAATATAAATTCATGTGTATAAAATAATCTATTATAAAAATAAATTTATTACGAGAAAAATATTATCTATGATGTCTATTCCATTACATTATTCACCCATTAAGAAATATTTTCCAAAAAATTTCAATACATTCCCTCTGTTTAGAAATGGTGAGTGTAAACTATAAATAATTTGATATTGTTCTTATACCACATATTCATTTTTATGGATCCTCACAAATAAGTTGACAATGTGAGTAGTCCATTTTTATAGAATAGTTTCTCAATGTTTCTATATCAATACTAACTTCTCACCATAAGAGAAGAAAATTCAAGTTGTTCAACATCCAGATTCATTACATTTGTTTGATCTGGTATGTACATCAACAAGGGTTATAATAGAATAAATCCAGAACATGATATATATTTGATGGATGTGATTGAACATAAGACACCACATAAATGAGTATAAGGTATATAAAGGAAAAATTTAACAAATGATAAGATTCCATTTATTTTTGAATCACATGACCCATTTTCATGGTTATATCTGAAATAGTATTTTTTCCAACATAAACCCAATGGTCCCTTCATCGGTTTTCACCATAAATCATCCACTAAATATTTAAATATTTCACATGTTTCCATATGGAATGAAAATATAATGGAATCCCATGCATAAGATCATGCCCAATTAACTTTTTCTAATAAACTTTATCAAAAAATTTTAGAGTTATAAATCACCCTATATAGATATCATTATATAGTGTCATTTGAAAACAAATTTAGAATATTTGTTTCTAGTAGAACACAACTACTATGTTTTATTTATTTCATCAACCATTAAAAATAATTGATAAGGTTATCAATATGACCTTGAGAGTCTGAATAATCTATTAAGATTGCCAACAAGTATAGGGTTGATAAAACATACAATCATTTTATTATTTTTTAGATTATTTTGATGAATTAGATATGATTTATATGTAAAACATGGATCATAATCATAATCAATAAAATTTATCACCCCATGATGTATCAACCCATCCTCAAATATATCATGGCATGTCTATCAACATGGAAATATTTTGGAAAATTGATTAAATGAGAATCATTTTTTAGATGATCCACTATAAACAAAATAACAACATCTCTTTTTGATGTTATTTAGAGGTGAAAAATGATATAACTAGTTATATCATCCCACATCTTCATGGGTATCTATATTTCTTGAAACAAAACATTAAAATTTTTTCCCTATACATTCATTTTCTAACCAACAATGCAACTTGAAATGTAGTTATAAATCTGTATTCTCATATTATCCCAATAATAATTATCATTAATGACCTAATAAATTTTATTTAATCCATGATTGGTAAAAGATATACATCTATGAGGTTCATCTTTTAGTTTTTTTTATCTTTTGGAATGATGGGCCACATAACCTTCATTTAAATAACACTACAACTTCTGATCAATATTGAAGTCTAGAAAGAATTATTTTCAAAGTAGCCTCTATATTCATTCATAAAAAGGGATATAATATTTTATATATATCTATATTCACTAGTAATGATGGTTTGGAAATAATTTTCGGTAGGGCTGATAATGTACTGAACATTTTGATTACCATGGCCAACTTTACTAGGTCCATGATCAATGGATCTCATTGAATCCTTATAAATTCATTTGAAATATGGTATTTAAAAAATAATACATGAAGATATTTTTTTCTCTTCGTAGGTGATAATTAATTTAACTGTCATACTCATTATGATTTCTGAACCATATCCTTTATATTGTGTTCATATCCTTTTGTGTGAATATACACATCAAATATTTAATGTCAGTTTATATGAATAATTTTCCCCATAAAAATAGTTCTTCTATATTTTTACAGAAAAACTAAATTTTCGTACATCTAGGTCTTGCATAAGATAATTCTTCTCATGAGGATTCAATTTATGAGATGTAAATGTGTTCACCTTATAATTTTTAACAAGGAAAAACTAAATAGAATTCATATTTCTATCAATTTAAATAACAAACCAATCTCTATTTGATGGAATAGTTAATAGATGTAATGTAACCAATCTTTTATTCATTTTATAGATATATTATTCACACAATTTTATTTAAATTATCTTATATCCTTTTGGTGTTTTCTTTTTTTCATATTATAATGTTAGGGAATGTATTTCTAAAACATAATATAACCTCCTTCAGAACTAAGGATATTTTGAATGTTTATTACTATTTTATGACATTGAAAATCCACTATATTATTTATCTTTGATTGGTCAACTGGGATTCATTCATTATTTTCAATGTACGTAAAGAATGAAAAATGTTGTAAGTAGTAATCACATTTACTATATTATCCAATAATAGCATATCCAGAATTATATTTTTTAAAACAACCCCTAAATGAATCTCATGTACCTCATGAAATTCATAATATATCATAATGTAATAAATAATGACTTCCATAAATTTATAATGTTATTAATTAAACTATATATTCATCAATTCCGTAAATATTACAGGAGTAATAGTCAATATAGAGGGTATAACCAGAAACACATAATTCATATACATTGGAAGGAAGGTTGTATTTTTAATATCTACTTTCCTCAACAAAAATTAATGATACCAATATCAGAGGTCATTCATATAAAGGAATTAGGGCTGATGATACTGCTCAAATAAGTCACAAATTAGTCATAGTTTTTATTTTCTCATCAATATGATCTCATTATTTTATGATAATTAATTCATATATGTATTGATACACCATTATTCTATACAAAGATAGTAAGTTATAACCAATTAGAAACACTTGGTCAAATAAATCACATATCCATAAGATCATGATGTTGTTTCGGTAATTATGTAACCCCACATTTTCACTAATATACATATTCTTTGTTATCAATTTAAATCCTTATATTGGTTCAATAGGGAACTCTAAATCTTTTTTGGGGGAGTTACAATTAACATATGAGGAAATATTTCAATGTTTTATGAATTATGGAATCATTATCTATATTTATACATCAATTTACATCTTCCCCTTCACTGAATTACTGTACAAATAATGATATATATATTACTTCTAGATGATTATCTGGTTTGAATATATATCTTATTAAAATAATTGTTCATTTTTAGTTTAGGATGTATAAAATTTCCATGTTTCTATAGTTGATATTATGAATATATACATTGAAATTTTTCACATCTCTTTTATAGAGTTTAAATTCCTCTATGAGGGTGAAACCTATATTTGCGATATTGCTATACTCTCTGATGTTTATATTATAGTTTTAATACATTTTTTAATCTTGGAAAATAATTCATTGACTCTTGATTGATAACTATGCTTATATAAATTCTAGGATTGATTCAAATTCATTGATAAAGAAGTTAAAATAAAAGAATGTGCAGAAAAAAATCACAAAAATTACTTTCAAGCTATGAGATAATGATGATTTCTCCTTCCTACGTATCATTTATATCCTTTAATTTGGCATTTGATATAGAAAATTAATGATATATCTCCCTTATAAAGGGATGAGGTTGAAGGTAGTCTCCTCCATTATATTTTTTACAAATTTATTAGAAATGTTCCCATGATATCCACACATGAAATATTGATTATTTTACTAGGTATCAACTATCATCACTTGTTGTTTGTGTTGATAGGTTTAGGATTAACCTCACAGTCATTGTTCCATGCTATATAGCATTATATTTCATAGTTATATAATGTTCTACAACCAAGAATGTAGTTCTTTGAAGGCTTATTCCCTAATTTATTACATGTGGAATATTAATTTTCCCTCATATTTGGTAATCATTGTTAATCTATGAGTTTCACTAATTTCTCCATTCTTTTCAATTAACAAATATGAAAAAAGAATATATCCCAATTTAAATTCAATATTGACAAGTCACTGTAATATCTCCTCATAGCTTATGTAGTAATTTCTTTCTAAATTCATCCATAATTGGGGCTATATCTCACCACAGTATATAGAAACCATTCAATTAGGATCCAAAAAAAAGCAAGAGGTGTATAGAGAATGTATTGTAAAATTAATTTTAATGATTTCCACTAATTCATTTTCCTTTTTTAATTTCTATAGGATATCCATATTTATTGTTGATCACATTGAAAATGGAATATATTTCATAGAAATGATTCTAATTAACTATTCCCATTATATATAATTAGTCGCCATTATTGGAATTATTTTTAATGTTATTTTTTCACAACCGTTTTGATTGTACATCTAAATGGGATACTACGAGGGAGTCTTTCTCTATCACTAGAAAACAGAGTATAAAAAAAGAATTTTTCAAGAGATATTATCAATAATTATTCCATCAATGCATTAGTATATTAACATACATGAGGTGGTTGTTGAAAAAAATTCACTGAATGGAATTTTATTAAAATTAAGGGGAATTCAATCTCCCAATATGATTCTGGTTATTGGCCATAAATCAAGTAAGTTGATTCTTCATCATTGTGAAGTTTTCTATTCCATATTATATCTGAAAATCATTAGTGCATCATCTAATTCACTCACCATTTACATGGTTCCCTTAATTATCATCTATTGTTTCTAAAATACTAAAATATTTGTGATATATATGTTAAATTTAGGAATTTTATAATTCTAATGTTATTTTATGTCTTCAAAAATAATTCAATGTTTTTTTATTCATATACTATAATTAATTTTTTAATATATGAAGAAAAAGGTTTCTTAAAAAGATTTTGATTAAAATAATATCACTCAGGAGAGCCAAATCAGTTATTCAACATGTGTTATTTTCATTTTCTAGTTCCAAATCAACATTATCTCAATGTTGTGCTTTTGGGTGTTGCACCAAGGTAAATATGTTCTAGATCAACATAACATGTACTACCTAGAAATTGATGTATTTTAATATAAATAACATACATTATAATCCCCAAAATATTATGATGGTTTTCTATAATATGAATTATTCATGGGTTTCATTTTAATATTTTCTAGTCCAAATTTCTATAATTAACTAAACCATCCCAAAGTCAAAACTATTGAATAAAATCTTTTTACTACACAACATTTTTCTACATTGAGCAAATTGAGGTTTTTTAATGTTTAACAAATTGGAATGAATTTACATGACACATGAATACATAATATATTCTTATAAATCAATAAGAAACAATTCTTTATTGGTTAACCCTAATTTGTTTTATTGCATGTCATACCTTTCTGAAAAACATCAACGGAAATGGGTGAAAACCATGTCCACTAATGGAATAAAAAATATTAATATATAAAATAAGATATTAATAAATAAAATTAAGAACATGATCTATAAGAATAAGGCATGATCATAAGAAATATCTCTATAACAATGTGATTCGTTACACAGAAATGTGGCTATAGTATTTAAATGAGATATTCATAATCACGTCATGATGATTTATCACAAAGGTGTTATAAGATAATATAGCCATGATAATTCCCAAAGGTATCTTAAAATATATAATCTATAGAGATTTAGGACATTACATAATAAATTATTTAGATATCAGGTTGAACCCTTAATATGATTTAATTTAATTTGTTCCACATAGATGATACAAATCATTTCAGTACCAACCAGTGAAGAACAATCACTATGATTCATAATAAAGTCATTGGATAATAATTTTTTTATTTAAAATACCATTATTCTATTTTTACCTTATGAAAAATAAATGTAGGTTTCATATATGTAAATAACTTAACCATTAATTCAATTTATATATATTTTAATTCACATTGAAATGAAAATAGTTTTTGGTGTTAAGATAAAATGATAATAATATTTTCGATTCTATATGATTGAAATGTGACAATGAAATTCAGCAGCCCATTGTGTATAAATAATTGTTTTATAAAATTGTATAATGAGTGTTGAAAATTGTCTCTAATTGATAAAAGAAAATTATCAATGTAAATTGATAATATAAATTGGAAAAATTAATTTTATATGAATTTAGAAGACATACAACAAAAAATACTATCAAATATAAAAGAGAGGTGGAGATTAATGTTACCTTGAAACTTTTTTTAATAAAACATGCTGGTGGAACATTTGAGGGTAGAAGAAACTTGGGAAGAACTCCAAAGTTGTAAAATTTACCATAATATCTTTTATGATGGGTTGGGAGTTAAGGGGAATAGTTAAATGTGTACGTATTTATAGAAAAAGTGGATGAGTTGTTTAATTAATTCAAAATACAGATCTGGGAAATCTACATGGTGGAAAATGAAATACCATTGGATAAACCAGTGCTTAACTAGTGATATTTGATTTTTAGTGAAACATAATTATATTTTATTCCACCAGAAACAAAATTTATTTATAATACCCCAATGGGGATATAATGTAAATGTTTCCCCAATATATTTTTCATATATAATAATTTTGATTATAGACTTCAATAATCGATTTATACATTTAGAAATTGATTAAAATATTCTAAAATAATTAGTATTAATTTAATAAAAGATTATAGATATTGTATTATTTTTTAATTATTACATCGCTGGAAAAGAATTATGATGTCACAAAATATACAAGAAAACAAAACTATATTTTTACTATTAAAAGAATAAAAATATATTTTAAAAAAATTCATAAATTCTCCCTAAACAATTTTTAATATACGAATTTCAAAAATAATATTAATTTTAGAAAAATAATTTTCTAAATATGATAATATTACAATTTCATATAATTAATCATATATTTAATAAAATATGTATTTTTACCACACCATCATATTTCTAATTCATGTAATGTTTTCATAGGAAATTATAACATTAGATTGAAATTTATATTTAAATAAAATTATTTTAAAATAATTCATAAAAAATAAGGATATAATTATGAATACCTATTTTTATTATAAAATTGAATCTATTTTCATGAAAAATAAAATTATGTTTTATTTAATTCCAAAAACAATGTTATAAAATTAGTCTCTTTTGAAAAAAAATATTCATAAAAGGGATTTTTGGAATAATAATTATTTTATACAATAGAAATTAAACTTCATTTGTGTAAGTATTGGAAACATAACCCCTTATTACAATCACATAAATAATGAGGGTATGGTGTGTGATGGTGGATGTTTTAGGTAGTGTATGTGCTAACATTGATTGAGTTGTAATAACATATATCATGAACATATACCATAGGTAATATTGTTAAAGATTCACATATTGAAGATCAATGTGGGCTTTGTAAAATGTGAAACATGGTAACGTGGCCTCTCTCCCATGTTCTAATAAAACTATTTCAAACTAAATGACACTACTAGTTGAGGAAATTAATTATACTTTCATTTATAACTATCCTTTTTAGTTATTTTATATATTTACTAATCATAATTTTAAAATTATAAAACACCAGTTGAGATTCAATGTTTATACATTCCAATGGACAAATTGACCAATAATTTTATTGGACCAATGGTCATATAGTGTTTGACTCCCCACATTCATAATTCCCTTAATGCATTATAGTTACCTATTCATTATTTCACATAAAATTCATTATTATTCTCTATAATGATAAATTTTATTTTTTTGTTTTCAAATCGTTTACTAACAATTTATTGTATTTATATAGTGTTTTATTTGGTGTGTTGATTTGAGAAGATTGGGATGAACATTATTTTCACAATTTAGTTTTCCTATATTATTTATTTTTTATAAGGTATAATATGTCAATTGGTTTCATAGCTCATAAATGTACATTTAATTTTTAATTATATACTATTATTTGGGTTTCACTATATTTTTACATGATTAAAATAATCTAATAAAACAAAAATTTTATAAGAATTATTATTTCATTTTAAAAGTATTTATATTTTATATAATGATTGAAATTGATCTTTTTTAGCATGGTGATATTATTTATAAATTCAAAAACATAAATCATCACTTAAAATATTTTATATTACGTTTTAATAAGGATTATGATGTAGCTCTTCAAAAATAAATTTTTTATGCATAAAAATTAAATGTATGATCATTCATGAAATTGAATATTGTATTTGTAGAGTTGTGTTAATTTATATTAATAATTTGTTTTTAATTCTACAATATTATAGATTATTAAGGATTTATTGTTCACAAATTCATTCATTTAATATATCAGTTTCACTGAATTTTTTGGTATGCATGACATACCATTGAATTTAGTTTAAATATTTGACATTTGATGATGTGTCTTTATATTATCCCTTGAATATTTTAACAAAATGTAAAAGTAGATGGTATTATTAATTACACTCATTAGAAAATAAGAATTATATGTTAATTTATTTTCAGGTAGTGCCTATAACTGGAGTAGTGATACTGGTGGATCATGATTTGTGGAATGAGTTGGAATGCATAATATTTTGTAGAATGATTTCAGTTTAAAAATTTTATGTTATCATAAAATTGTAAAATACTTATATAATGATTCTATAATGGTATTTCTAAGGGTTATAAAAATCAATTAAATTATAAATGTGTTTTTTATGGAAGCATCATTATATGAGTGGTGTTGTGTGATGTTTTAACTTGAAAAACAATAATGATTTGAGTTTTAGTTTTAGGTTTTTGGGTATGGGTTTTTATGTCATATTGAGGATATAAGAGCTTTTTAAAGTAGAGTAGTGGATTATATTTTTCATACTATTAATCTAGTTAAAAAACTAAAAATTTCATCTATTTTAAACCTTCAATATACATTATCTAAATAATTGGTTTTAACCTTGATATTATTGTGAAATTCTTATTCATAATTTCTTCATATAGTATGGAATTACCACACTATAAAATGTGTATATAAGTTACATAGTAGAATGATTTTATGAGTAGTATGAGGATCAAGTTATTATTGTTATAAAATTGATAAATATAATAGTTTCAAAGATAATAAATACACCTACAAATAATCTTACACTATTTAAACTGTGGAAACATAGAAGGAGTATTACAATGGATCTATCCCCCATGGTTTTTAATGTTGTCGTAATGGTCTACTAACACAGTTATATGGACCATTATCTGGGTTCCAATGCATGGATGTGGTTGAATTTTTTATTTATTTTGGTTCATGTATTCCATTTAATTTATATAATTTTACATCCTATCAAGTTCATTATCATTGTTCATTAATGATTTCATTATTTACCCAATACTAATATTGGATCATAAAGAATATCTCAATAATTTCATATTAGTTATTCAACAACACCACATCGTTTGAAATATTTAAAATATTAATTTACAGATTTTAAATTTCAATTCAATAGTAACGTAGAGTTTTAAAATTGTTTAGTTATAGAATAATTGATGATAGAAGCTTTTAATTTTTTTGAAACACATTACAATGTGGATTGTTTTTATTTTTTCATTATCTTGTAAGGTATTATCATATATTTGTGATTATTTTTAAAAAAATATTCATCCTTTAAGATATTTTTTAAAAAGAAGTACCAATACCTATATATAAATACCAGTGTTAGGATGTCATTTATTACCTGATGGATAAGTCAAGAAGTCATATAGTTCAGTAGTTTATATATAAAGGTGTAATGTTTAAGGACTAATATAATTTTTATAATATAGTCTTGGGTTGAATATTTATTCATTATATGGAATTGATTTATCATTAGTCTAGGTATTTTTATACCCATGATTCTAAATATGGAACCCATGATCTAGATATAGATTTTATTTTTTCCTCTGAATTTGTGGAAGAATTACCTAATCAGAAAGTTCATTGGGGTTTTTATATATCATATAATCATAAAATATGTATATTTTGTGGAATATATTTCTAAAAAAGTAGGGTTATATTTTTTTCATCATGCCTTTAATTTTTATATTTCTTACACCACATAATAGGGGAATAATTTTTGAAATTTGATGGGTCATATGTCATGAGGACATGTGGTTCATGATTATACTAATGTTTTGAAAGGGGTGGATGATCATTGAATGATGATTCATAATGTCAATGAGATAAGTATCTTAGATATTATCTGTTAGATTATAATATAATTCTTCTTTGTTTGGTAGGAGGAAGAGTATATGTGGGAAGACATATTGGTTGTGTGTATTTATCACATTGTTGGGAACATTGATGATCAAGAGGGATAATCAATGGATGGTTAGAAAAAGATATTATTTCACCAAATCTTTTTTTAATTATTAGAACTTATTGAGTATGTTATATATGACTATCACATATCAACATTAGTTGTAAATACTATTTTTACCTTGATTTATCATGGATTGAGGAAATATATTTGATTGAAAGGATTAAAATGGTCATTTTTTTCGTTTTTTGAAAAGTGTATAGTTATTTAGTGGGTTATAGTGGGAGAAAATGTTCCTGGAGGTTTCATCAGGACCATGAATTTTTAGATTTTTAAATTGGATGAAAAATGAACGAATATGTTCACTAGGATTCCACCATATTAGTGATAATGTGATATGTTTTCTGTGATATTGGATCAAATTACAATGGAATCTTGTTTTAGTGATCAATTAGTTGATCAATGTTGATTTTATAATGAAGTGGTATAAAGGTGATGTGTTTAGGAAATATGGGGAATCATGGAACATTATATCTATATAATAACCTAATTATGACACATGGTTGAGGAAATTATTTCTATATTATTTTCACTTCCTGATAGACCTTTACATTTTATTATACCCCTAATGGACTATTTCTAGAACAACTAAATTTGGGGGGTTTCTAGATTTTGTCCAACATTCTTGTAGATCACCTGTAAATAACATTCCTTGTCATTTTCACCAATAAAAATCTGTTGAACTTTATCATTAGTATAGATATTATTGATCTATTTCATAAGAGATCATTTTATTCTTTATTATTATGGATAGAGGTTAGGGGAATTGTTGTTCCTCGTATGGATGTAGTGTTGATCATGAACAAGAATATCCAGTCATTCCGTGAAAAGATAATAAAGGTTATGTGCCTTAAAATTGATATGATTATCTTATGAAGAGGCCCATGGAGTATAGTGATAGAGGGAAAGTGTTCTTCAGGGTTTCCACTCATTGTGGTAGTGATGTATTGGTATGGATAGTAAGTATTCCATCTAGTTTTTTTTCTATTCTAGGTGTGGGGAATTTAAGAGCGGTATTATATTAGATGTAAGAATAAAATTTCTATATACATTCAATGATGAAAACCATGTATCCTTGATTTCTCAATATAATCCCTATAAATATAACATAATTTACATGGGTTATTTAGATATTTAGGATAGCATGATATTCATTTATTGACCAAGGTATTTTTATTATCATCGTGATAAGGTGTTAATATAACCATTAATTTTCATTTTCGGATGTAATTATACATATTACCATGCACTGGAATTCATTTATTAGGTGATGTATGAAACATGGTGAATTTTTGATAAATTATTTTTCATATTATACTATGTTTTTTTCATTATGAATTTAAATGAGATGAATCACCTTCCAAATTATGATTCGTTATTTTTATGAAATGTAATAAAAGAAGTTGGGAACGACATTTTCACCCTATGTAGACAATATATTGATATTGAAGGTGAATTTACATGATTATTTTTCTCAATTAATTTATATATATTTGTTGGTAAGTATGTTGGTTGGGTTATGTATATGATTAAAAGGTAAATATATAGTTTCATGGAAAGGAGGTGATATGTGGAATGTTATTATAGATGTGGTGTTGTGATTTGATGGGTATGGTTTTTTATCGTTGAGGGGGATTTATTGGGAATTTTGGTTTGGTGTGTTTGTAAAGTGGTAGATGTTATGGTTTTAAATGTTTCTTGATATGTTATTCACGAATTTGATATTTATATACAATACTTATTTTATGGGTTTTCTAGTTCTTAGGTGTGAATTTTTTTTATAGGAATACTATTTAATATTTCATTCTCTCTAATCCAAATAATTTTTAATTTTAATTGTTATTGGTGTTCAAAATACACTCATGGATACATCAATCGAATTTGGAGCTACAATTTTATCATATCTAGTATTTCATTTTGTGAAACAGTGATTCATTCCTTATTTTTATGTTGTTCATGACAACTATTATATTAATTGATTTTATGAATAATAAATTATGGATGTAAATGTGGAATACAAAGAGTGACATATGTAGATATAAGAAGTATTAAATTTTAATGGTTATCATAAAATTTAGGAATTAATGAAAAAAACTCAATTTAAATACTAAATATTATTATGTCAATAGAAGTTAACAAATTAATAATAAATTCATGATATGAATTAAAAATGAAATATAATGTTTTTATATGTTACTTTTCTTCAAAAAAAATTCATTTTTATCCTTTCTCTCTCATTTTTTGGGAGAACGATGGGAATTTTATTTGGATCTTCTAGCCCCATTTCGGCGACTCTGATCCATTTTTTGGAAGAGGCTAAAAATTTATAATGTAATGTTATTTCATTGATTACCCCTTTATTTATTTCATTGAACATTATATTATCCATAAAATTGATATTATCTTTATTAGGGAGAATTTTTTGATATATGTGGATGTTTTGTTAGTATTATCTACGCTGATATGTCATTTTCCCTTTATAGATTAAGTTTTTTTTGTTATTCCTTATTTTACCAACTATTTACAGGGAATTAAAATGATTCGTAGATAAATGGGATCCCCATTTTCTAGCAATTTATTTGAAAGTGTTGGGATTGAAATAATTATTTTTATAGGGTTAATTTTTTGTGTGTTCTTAAAAATGATAATGAAATGGTAATATCATAAATCGATGAGGATGGATGGATATAAATTATTTTTACACTGTTATTTTATTATTAGTGATATGATTCATTATTTTTTCTATTACTAGAAATTATGGTTTTTGGGTGAATTTATTATATTGTTGATTATGGGTATATTAGAAACTTATTGTGTTGAATGTTTTCTATCACAATTAACTAAAATGGTAATAATGTATATATGGATATAGTTTTTGTTACTCATCAAAATATTAATTTGGTATGATAAATATTCTAAATAATTGTGAGAATTTTTATAAGAACCATTTTCTTAATTTTATTGAATATCATAAATCATCTTATTTGTGGTTTTCTGGTTTTTTGAGTAATGATGTCTGAATGGGATGTGATGTTGTTAGTAGTGTATTGGTTCTATGATGCGATGGTGTTCTCATGGAATGCAATGTCAGATGTTTAGTGATGGTTCTATGTTTGGGGGTTTGGATGGGTGGTTTGTGTGATGAGACATGTGATACATTAATTGGGGTGTTTTTTTTCAATTCTAACTTGGATTGATTAAATTTTAAACGATTAAACGTAATTATGTGTGATGGTAAATTAAAATGAATGGTAATAAATTTTATTTTGTTAATTAGGATAAAAAATCTAAAAAAATTAATGGTCTTTAAAATGTGAAATAAAATGTTTTAGTAAATTTGAATTAGTTAGAAATCAATAAATATGAATGATGGTTGAATCATTATTTTAATGTTGGTTTTTTTGTAATTAAGTGATCATTGTGGAGGGTGAGGAAAATAAATATGGAATTAGTAATTGATGATATTTTTTATTGTATTCGTGGTTTGTGGAGAAATTTTTGATGATGTTAATGAATATTTTGGGTATTTTATGATATATAACTATCGTGTATTTTATGTAATTTCTATATTTTTCCTCTTAAATTGGTTAAACATTCACTTTTTAATTGGATTTTGATTGTGAGTGTTTTATCAAACATACAAGATGGTATTGATATATGTAACACCCCAGGCTTCCACGATACGCTTCTCTTTGAATAATACAGTAGCGTGTGTTGTACGCAAATTCGAGTTCTAACACAAACCAAAACCAATCAAACAAGATGTTATGAATAGTAATAACTAATTTTTCCAATTTTTTAAATTTTATCTTTCAAAATGGTCTTCATTTTTGGATTCTGAATATCAAATATATCCTAGGTTGAAATTTTGGAACTTTTCAGATAACTTTTATATTTTGATGAATAGTGAAAATTACTAAAAACAACTTTTTTAATTAAAATTATTAATAGTGATAAATTATACTATTTAGTGGTATTAATGTATAATTAGAATATAATTTTACCATTTTACCCAATGGTGGTCATCATAATTAATTTCTCTTTGAAATTGGACATAAACAATTTTCAATCTTTTGATATATATTATTTCTTAAAAAACACTATTTGTTGTGACATCGAGAATTAATAATAAAATTAAATAATGTAACTTATATGTTTGGAATTTTGTAAAATATACATCAATTTTTAATTCGGAATATCAATTATAGCTTAGGGTGAATGTTTTGCATTGTTCTGAAAAACATCAATTTTTTATGAATACTGCTACCACTAAGTGATTGTTAAAAACTAATTTTTCGTTTAAATGAAACATTACCACTTCTATGATTTTATTTTCAAAAATATGAAATAACTATTACACTTGTCTTACCCTTATTGGATGATTCATGGCCGACCAAGACAAACCATGTGACAACTTAGGGACTCCATGGAGCCACTTGGGTAAGAAACAGACATTAATAACTTTTTATTTAAAGTTAAAATAAAATTGTCACAAACATGTGTTGTTTTACTAAAAAAATTATTACATGGGGTTATATATGTTAAAATTTCCACTATAAATCTTTATTGGAAATCTAATAATATTTTCTAAATCATGATATTTTTTATATAATTTTTAGACATTAAATAAATTAAAATTTTTAAGACACCATTATGATGCAGTGATTACATCATTAATTAACGATTTTAATAAAATGGAAGGATAATGTAAAAACTAATACATAAACTTGTAAAACAACTATTTGATGAGTATTTTTAGAACCCTTAAAACCTAATCCTTGAAATATATCATTGTGAGAACATTAAAATCTGAAAAGCATTTCATAATAATGTAACATTTCATGACATTCCAAGAGTGCCCCTCCTCTCTACTTATAAAATGCCCCCACCTCTACCACCTTAATCACACCTTCCAAGCCATTTTTCTCAGCCAACCTCTGCCCAAATACTCTCTTAATCCTAGAAGCCTCACTTTGGGAATAAGTCTTCCCATGGGAGCCTTTGTCTCAAATCAAAAAGAGTTACCCGATTTTATGGTAATGTCTTCTCTTATTCTCTTTTGTTTTATTTTGCTTCTCCAACCCATTAAACTCTTTTTATTACTTTCTTTTGTAACAACACCAGTATCTTAAATATACTAGGATTTTGTTATGATAATTATTTGAGCTAAACTTACACACACCTCCGTTTAATGGTTAAATAACATACTGTTTTCGGGGATGGCGAATTACTGCCTCCCAAAACTATGATTGTTCTATCTTCTCCTACCACCTCTCATGGTGTCCATTATTATGGAGCTATATTTATTTATGATATATATTATTTTTATTTCCTCTATATGATTATTTATTTACACTTAAATCATACATTTATTATTTTCATGTTGTGCAAATGCAATAATTTTATTTGAGGAAGTGTGGGCTACCGCCCCCTCAACTGATGTGACTCGTTCATGCAATACATGTACTGTATAAAGAATGAAATTAATGAACTTATCTGACCTATATAACATATATAATATATATATCTCATTTTTAAATTCCATTAATTATGAAATAGAAATGAAATTACAATTCATGTGTACGTACGGCTTACCGTCTCCATGAACGGTGCATTTCATTTCTTATCTCTAAATATTATGTAATATTATAAAGGCATTTATATACCGGATATATATGATATATATGATATCTAAATCATGACTATAATTATTTATGTAATATATATTTTACCACATGAACAACTTTTAATTATAAGAAGTTTATTTTTGACTCAAGTACCAATGATCAACAAAACTACTGTTATTAACTTAAATAATTACATATTGATCATAACATGGTAATAAGTGATATAAAAGGGATAATGAACTGGAAAAAGGATCTTAAGCATGTAGAAATTAACTCTAGTTTTTTATTTATGATATTGAAGAATGATCGATTCGAGTCGGATAGAAGGTAAGGGAACTTCTTAACCCGATTTTTCGTTCTTTGGGTTAATCTACTACTTTCACATTATGTCATGTTATTATTATGTCATATCTTGTATTTTTACTTTATTTATGTGAAAATATAGTGAATACACATAATAGATCTATTTTATTTAAAAAATGATCTTTGTAAGGACTTCTTCTCAATCTCCATTCATTGAGGCATATTTTGTTTTATACACAAATTTCTTTTATATGGTGTATAAACCCCTTCGACTTTTACATGTATTTAAAAGGAATATTTTTATATGAAGCATTTTAATAAATGACAAAAAGGAATTTTTTTCTTGTCGTACGTATGCGGTGACAACGACTTCTCCACTGTCGTGACCATTATTTGAGTTTCTGCTTCTCTACAAGCCATAACTTTTTTTAAATGAAAAATAAATACCAAGTTTTAATTTTCTTTTATTTTGGTATTAAAAATGGTTTTGATAATGTTTTTATTATATCAATGTGATGTATTGATATCTTGTGACTGAAATGTGGAAATTTTATGTTACCTTTTTGCATGTTTTATGTGATACGATTATGTTTTGGATTATAATATGTTTTAACCTATTCATATGAGGAAATCATTGGACTTAATAAGTGACTGTTGGAGCACGCTATAGCTCCTTGATGCATCGATATGTCTCATGATACAAACTAGAGTCTTGGAACGAGGCCTTGACAAAATCTTATTTTTAGTCTTGGCACGAGGCCTTTGCTACGTGGTTACGATAGTCTGGAATTATGCATTCCCTCATTATGAATGTGGTTACTGATATTACATGTTATTATTCGACTAGTAGAATATCCATGTGAATAAGAAAATGAAATTATATCATTTTAATTTTTCCATATTATGTTGAAGTTCAAGTTTAAAAGGCTTTTGTTTTAGTTATACATTGCCATAAATGTTATTGTTTATTTATAAAATATTATGCTATATTTTTATACTTAATGAGCATCTGAGCTCACCCCTTTCAATGTTTTAATTTTTCTAGGATGCGATGATGTATATTATGAATGACCTCCAGGGATAGTATGAGGGGATATGAAGACAAGATGTTTTTTTTAGTTTTTTTACATTATGATGTAATGCAAGACTGATGAATGTATCTAGTGTTTCCAATACTACTAAACTAATCGGTCATTCGAGACTTGATCTTTTGTGATCATGCCAATGTTACGCAATAATGCATAGACTCTGGGTAACTGGGGTCGGTATGTTATAGTTGGTATCAGAGGCAGTTTAGTACTAACCTTGGAAAAATATTTACATAAACTTTGATTAGAGCACATATCCATATGATAGAAATTGAAGATTAGTCTAGAAGAACTTCCTAGAATTTTAGTATTATAGAAATTTTTTGAGTTTTCTGAGCAATACATCCATGTCTAGATACGAGCCGGTATAGGTGGCTCTAGCACAGATGTACCTAGGGTAAAACCTGAAAACACCGCTTTGAGCTAGACTCAAACAGGATCTGGTGCAAGACAACGGGCCTTGCTGCACTCTTGGTTACGACACTCCTGGGGGATATGCTTAGGATAATTATCATTTTCTTTACAAACCACTATTAAGGGTTTATGATTATATACTTTCTCAAATAATTTTTTTTTATGATTATGAATTATATACAAAAATATTTCAATTTATGTTAAGTGTTTTACAAGTATAAAATTATGTATTTTTATTCATAAACTAATGTAGTTTATGTCATTGTTTAGAAGTGGAACCTAGTGGAAGTAATGGACACCGTATAAATTCACGCACTCCATGTAGGGATTGCCCTCCTGCTCAAGATAATTATAATTGAGTTAGTTATACAACTGGTGTTGATCATCTTATCACCATAATGGGACAACTCACTCAGGTTATGAATAATAACCTTACCCGTATGGAGTACCTAGATCCGCAACGTGGAGGATTAGTGTTATATAGTTTCATGAGGAGACAACCGCCAACATTTAATTGGGGTACAAATCCATTAGTAGCTGAGAAATGGATAATCTCCTTAGAGAAAACATTCCATGCCATGGGGAGTAGCGAAAGGGATAAGGTTGTCAAGGCAGTTTACCGCCTCACTGGAGATGTCGATAAATGGTGGTCATTGATTCAAAACACAAAGGAAGATGATGAAGTATCAAATATGGGATGGAGGGAGTTCAAAGAGATTTTCGTAGAAAAATACTTTCCTCGTGACCATCGAGATGTTATGGAAAGGAAATTTTTGAGTCTGAGACAAAAGGAGGATGAGAAAGTCGCAAAGTACGAGGCCAACATTACAAGGTTAGCGAGGTATGATGTAGATTATATATGTAACCGAAGATTTAAGATTGTTCATTTCATTGATGTGTTAAAACCATTTCTTTGTTGAGAATTAGTCACAAAAACCTTCTCGTCGTATGAAGATATTGTCTCGTGTGCTATCAAGACGGAAAAGAAATTCTCTAAATCTTATGATAATAAATTAAAGAAAGAGATGAAGAGAACAGTATAACAAGAGACAGATAATGGGAAAAAGGGAAAGAAGGATTTTCCATTATGTGATAATTGTGGGAAGAATCACCCTGGCACATGCCTAAAAGGAATGGGAGTTTGTTACAAATGTGTAGAAAAATGTCACCAGGCTCGTGATTGCAAGGGAATGAAAAGGCTATCAATGTTGAATGATATAATTGTAGAGAAATGAGACATTATGAAAATTAATGTCCTAAGCGTCAGGGAAACATAACTCAGAAAAGGCCAAGGGATCAAGGCCAATATTATGTTGTTACTACAGCTAAGGTGGAATAATAAATGTATGGGTGATTTTGGACTCAAGGATTATATTCTGGTTATAAGAATAATGTGATATATATAAGGATTGCACTGCAGAACATGCAGTTTCCATTAAGGTATTTATATGATGAAGGAAATCATATTTTTAGTATGTGACAATGAAATAATCTTCACTTTGTTTGGGGAATCTAATGTTACAATTGATTTAGGAATTTAGAGGCCTTTTAGAGAATATCTGGACAGAGGTATTTTGGATAACTATAAAAGTTGGAATGGATTAAGTTTAACTTTTGATAGTATTGTTTAAGGTCAAAAAATTTCTGAAGATTATTGTTTTTGTAATATTATAATACTATAGTTTTTTGAAAAGGAAAACCTGTAGGTTGGGGGATAACCCGTCGCGTAGGACAAATATGGAGGAATCGTACCCATGACCATAGTGCGATAGGCCTTTATTACCCTCCACTGGCCTACAAAAAGTCCCTGGTTATTACAAAATATTTTTCTCAATCTAAATGGAATGTTTTAATATTTGTAACCTTGTATGATGAAAATAAATATAATATTTTTGAGTTCTATTATTTTTTTTGAGTGCAATATGGGTTTGTGGCGAATATTTATTAAATAATGAAAGTCTACATGACAAGTATGTATATTTCCTTACATTCTTAGTAAATATCCTAAATAAATTCCTCAACATTATAAAAGTAACATAAAAGAAAAACGTTGTCGGTTAACATTTCCTACTTGGGAATCAATGATCATTTAACCAATCACATGTTTGTGATTTTCTTATAGTTAACTTTCTCCTAACCCTGTTTTCTACAACTCTCCATCAGACCTTGATGGTTTGTTTTTCCTCCATATCAATATTTTCATAAAATCCTAGTATGGCCTATCTCGGGTGACCTTTGTACTTCTCTTTCTTTCTTGTAATGTTATATTTTTATGAACACTATTTCCGATGTGGGATTTCCACAAAGGTATTATTTATTTTCAACCGTTTATTTTTGAAAAACATTTTCAAATTGCGAGGACACAATTTATTGAAGGAGGGGAGATTGTAACACGCCAAGCTTCCATGGTACGCTTCTCTTTGAATAATATAGTAGCGTGTGTTGTTACACAACTTTGAGTTCTAACACACTCCACAACACATAAAACAAGCCGTTATGAATATTAATACCTAATTTTTGAAATTTTATAAATTTTATCTTTCACAATGGACTTCATTTTTGGATTCGGAATATCAAATTTAGCCTAGGGTGAAATTTTGGAACTTTTCGGATAACTTTTATATTTTGATGAATAATAAAATTTACTAAAAACAACTTTTTTAATCAAAATAATTAATACTGATAAATTATACTATTTAGTGGTTTTAAGGTATAATTAGAATATAATTTTTCCATTTTATCCAACGGTGGTCATTAGAATTAATTTCACTTTGAAATTGGACATAAACAATTGTCAATCTTTTGATATATATTGTTTCCTAAAAAACTCTATTTGTTATGATAGTGGGGATTAATTAATAAATTAATTAATTCAACTTATATGTTTGGAATTTTCTAAAATAGACATCATATTTGAATTCATAATATCAATTATAGCTTAGGGTGAATTTTTGGCATTGTTCTGAAAAACTTCAATTTTTGATGAATAGTGAAACCATTAAGTGATAGTTAAAAAATGATTTTTCATTTAAATAAAACATTACCACTTCAGTGATTTTATTTTCAAAAATCCGACATACATGGTTTTCATTAGGAATTAAAATGTGGTTCAATGGGATGAAAATAAGTTTCTAGTGAATAGTAACTTTTAAGTTTAATTAATCACGATTAAAGGTAATTTGTGAAATTTAAGGAAAAAATGATATTATAAAAATATGAAATTACTTTTACACATGTCCTACCCTTATTGTATGGGTCATGGACGACCATGAAAATCCATGGGTCAACATGGGGACCCCATGGAGCCACTTGGGTAAGAAAATGACATTAATAACTTTTTATTTAAAGTAAAACAAATTGTCACAAACATGTGTTGTTTTACTAAAACAATTATAACATGGGTTTATGTAAGTTAAAATTTAGAATATAAATATTCATTGGAAAGATAAAAAGATTTCATACATCATGATATTTTTTATATAATTTTTAGACATTAAATAAATTATATTTTTTATGACACCATTAAGATGCAACGATTACATCATTAATTAACGATTTTAATAAAATGGATAGATAATGTAACATATAATAAATAAACTTGTCAAAAACCTATTGGATGAGTATATTTCGAACCCTTATAAACTTATCATCTAAATATATCATTTTGGGACCTTTAAATTATGAAAATTATTTCATAATAATGTATCATTTCATGACATTCCAAGAGTGCCCCTCATATCCTCTTATAAAAGGACTCCACCTCTACCACCTTACTCACACCATCCAAGCCTTTTGGGTCAGAAAACCTCTTCCCATATACTCTCTCAAATTCCATCTCTAACTCCTAGAAGCCTCACATTGGGAATAAGTCTTCCCAAGGGAGACTTTGGCTCAAATCAAAAAGAGTTACCCAATTTTAAGGTAATGTATTCTCTTATTCTCTTTTGTTTTATTTTTCTTCTCTAACCCCTTAAACTCTTTTTTTTCATTCTTTTGTATCTAAAAAGTATCTTCAATATATTTGTATGTTTTTATGATAAGTATTTGAGCGACAATTACACACACCACCGTCTAATGGTTAAATAACATACTGTTTCTATGGATGGAAAATTACTACCTCACGAAACGATGATAGTTCTATCATCACCTACAACCTCTCATAGTGTCCATTATGATGGAATTATATTTATTTATGATATATATTATATTTATTTCCTCTATATTTTTCTGTATTTTACATTTAAATCATACCTTTATGCTTTTCATGTTGTGAAAATGCGATAATTTCATTTGAGGAAGTGTGGACTACAGACACCTCAACAGATGTGACTTGTTCATGCAATACATGGAAAGAATAAAGAATGTAATTAATGAACACATGTGACCTATATAACATATAATATATATATCTCTCTCATTTTGTTTTAATTACATTAATTATGAAATAGAAATGAAAGTAGCGTTCATGGGTACGTATGGCTTACCGTCTCCATGAATGGGGCATTTCATTTCTTACCTCTAAATTTTATGTAATATTATAAAGGCATGTATATACTGGATATATATGATATATATGATATCTAAATCATGAATATAATTATGTTTGTAATGGATATTTTACCACATGAACAACTTGTAATTATAAGAGGTTTATTTTGGACTCAAGTACCAATGATCGACAAAACGACTGTTATTAACTTAAATAATTACAGTATGTTCATAACATGGTAATAAGTAATATAAGAGGGATAATGAACGTGAAAAATGTTCTTAAGAAATTAGAAATTAACACTAATTTATTATTCAAGAGATTATGTAAAGATCGAGTCATGTCGGACACAATGTAATGGAACTTCGTAACCTGATTTCCATTCTTTGGGTTAATCTCCTACTTTCAAATTATGTAATGATATTATTATGTCATATCTTGTATTTTTACTTTATTTTTGTGTAATTTTAATCAATACATATAATAGATCTATTTTATTTAAAAAATTATCTTTGTCAGGACTTCGTCTCAATCTCAATTCATTGAGGAATATTTTGTTTTATACACAATTTTCTTTTATACGGTGTATAAAAACCTTTGACTTTTACGTTTATTCAAAAAGAATATTCTTATACCAAGATCTTTACTAAAAGACAAAAATGAATGTTTTTCTTGTCGTACGTATGTGGCAACAATGACTTCTCCACCTCCGTGATCATTATTTTATTTTTGGCTTCCTTTACAAGGCATAAGTTTTTTTTAAATGAAAAATAAATACCAAGTTTTAATTTTCTTTTATTTATCTATTGAAAATGGTATTGATATTGTTTTTACTATATCAATGTGTTGTATTGAAATCTTGTTATTGAAATTTGGAAATGTTATGTTACTTTTTTGCATGTTTTATGTGATACTATTATGTAATGGTTTATGATATGTTTTAACCTATTCAATTGAGGAATGCATTGGACATAATAAGTGATTGGTGGAGCCCGCTATAGCTCCTCGATGCATCGGTAGGTCTCATGATACAAACTAGTGTCTTGGCATGAGGCCTTGAAAAAATCGTATTTGCAGTCTTGGCACAAGGCCTTGGCTACGTGGTTATGATAGTATAGCATTATGCATTCCATCATTATGAAAGTGGTTTATTAATATTGCATGTGATTATTCGACCAGTAGAATATCAATGTGAATAAGTAAATTGAATTTTCTCATTTTAATTTTTTCATATTATGTTTAATTTCATGTTTAAAAGTCTTTTGTTTTAGTTATACATTGCCTTAAATGTTTTTTATGGAATGTTCCGCTATATTGTTATCCTTACTGAGCATCTGATCTCACCCCTTTCAATGTTTTAATTTTTCCAAGATGTGATGAAGTATATTATGAATGGCCTGCAGGGATAGTATGAGGGGATATGAATACATGATGTTTTTTTATTTTTGTTTTACTTTATGATGTAATGTAAGACTTATGAAAATATCTAGTGTTTCCAAGACTACTAAAGTAATTGGTCTTTCGAGACTTGATCTTTTGTGATCATGCCAATGTTACAAAATAATGAACTGACTCTGGGTAACTGGGGTCGGGGTGTTACAATATAGATGGTTTGATAACACCTCTTGAATACTCATACTAAAATAGTAATGACATGATTCAGTGTTAGATACTACCCAGTAATAATGATGATATGAATGATGGAACTGGTCATGTGTGGTAAGAGGTGGGAATGATGTCGATTTGTTTAATTTTCATGATTCAATAGTACCTTTATTATGTAATTAAATGTGATGTGATGTATTAGTTGTCTTTCTTTGAGATGTTATGTGTTAGACCGTATGTGTTTGATAGAGATGTGATGTGTTCATGACTGAAAGTAGTAATAAATTCTTAGACATTTGATGATGGGGTAGTTATGGATTTTTCATGAACCAAATTAGATGTGGTTATGAATGTTTTTTTATATTTAATTAGGGTATCAATGAAAAAGAAGATTGATGTAGGGTGATGTGAGTGAAAAATTAAAGGTGATGTTGGAATGAGGTTTCGTGGTTTTGTTCTTCAAACAATTTTACTTTATTGGTTGTATGATCTAGAGAGTGGGCCATGGTGATGTTTAAATTGTTTAGTAGACATGTATGACACATTTCATTTATAATGTTTATTCAATGGATCTCTAATATAATATTTTTGTTTGTGTAATAATGTCATTAGGTATGACCCTACTAGGTATACATTTTATGCTTACCCTACAAGAAAATATATTATTTTTAGGATTCCAATATATTTTTTGGATCCATGTGAAAATTATGTTCTTAGGATTTTTAGCTAATAGTGATTCACTTTTGTATGAGTTTTATATTATAATACCCATATATTGATGTACTATATATTTTGGTATTGTTAAATCATTTTCTGATTGTTATGGATTTACCTTGTTCTACAAATACAATGTATTTTATATATGGTTGTGTGATATATTCTCAATTTTTAATATTATAATGGTTAATGACTTGTATTTGTGATACCTTTATAATCCTAGTTATTTTTCCATCCTGGGGTATTATAGATTCTAGAAATAGGGGCAATAATCCCTTTTCCTTCATTACAGACCTAAGTGGGGTACCATTTGTCTCATGAAAAAGGCATAATAATCATAAAAAAATTATTAAAATCCAAAAATGATTATATTAAACATTATATAATGAAATATGATTATAAATATTTTTATTAAGTAATTATAAAATATATGTAATGGATGATGAAATATTTTAATTATTATATAACATGTTTGATGACATAAATGTGCGAAATATTTTAAAAATAAGAATTTATCATGAAAACACTGAAACTCATTGAAACAAAATGTATTTTGAATATTTTACATAACAATATTTAAAAAATGGAAATATTGAAAATAATATACATAAAATAATTATGAGATTAAAAATATTCATCATAACATTAATATAGTAACATTTGTCCAATTTATTATCCATCTAATCCACACAAAAAAATATTATAAAATACCACTTATCTCATAAACAAAACAAAAATTTTTAAAAAAAATCAATATATTTTTTCTAGTAAAAATTATTCATTTAATGTGATATTAATCCTTATTCATTACACTAAATAGATATATATTACCCAACATATAATTAATCTCATTTCTATGTTCCACTTAAAGCAAATCATTAACATTTTATAATAAGCATTGAAAAAAAGTAACTCGTTTCCAAAATCATGTGAATAATAACGTAACATGTAATTAATAATTATTATACATGAAAAAACATTATTAAAATATTAAATCATACCATAATAAGATATATTATTTAATAAAACAAGAAATTCATTATAGATAAATATGGACGAAATTTATAAAAGAACATACTACTGTTTTCAAAGTTTTATTTTGAAATGATAATTGTGAGAAATATTATTTTTCACAAGAAAATAAATAAAATTAAAAACCATAAAAAATCTTAAAATAATAGTACATTTATATGAAATAAATATTATGAATATAAAATATGGATTGGATGATAAAATCTATCTAAATAGATGTAAAATACATTTGATGATTTTGAAATAACCATTATGAAATCCCACACTATTAAAATAATGATGAATTCATTTTAAAAAAATTAATAGAGGGTGGATTATAATTGGTGATACATAATAATATGAGTATAAATACGTGTATGTATACCATTGGTGGGATTTAAAAAAATTGATATTAGAGATAATTCCAGAAATGTGAAATATTATTAATATATATGAATTATCATGAAACAATGTAATCATAGAAATATAATACCTTGGTGTGAAAGATAATTTTAACATTAAATAATGTTTTAAATAAAATATAAAATCATAATGGGATTTTATATATCAATATTTATTGATAATTATCAATTAAGTGTAATTATAATGCAATGATGTGATTTGAAACATGGATACCCATTAATAATTTGTAATTATTGAATCAAACCCCCCATGAGAGGTATAACATTATTTTTCACATTTTATATAATTAAATATTAAATAATCATGAATAAAAATGTAAATATTTCAGTATTTAAACCATATAAAATGATACATGGTGAATAATTCTAATATGTATCAATTGTTTCATATTTTAGAAATTGAAACCCTTAGGTATTTTATATCATTCAAATACAAAACCATGGAATGAAATTTCCTGAAACAAAACATCTTATACAATGATTTAATGAAGATTCATTATATTACATATCTTATAAAAAGTATATACACCACATTATTGGTATTTGGTTCCAAATACAAAGCATGTATCGATGTGGGGAGTTTAAAATGAAAATACCTTTCATATTTTCTTGATATCCACAAATAAATTTATACTCAAATTGTTGTAGAATTTTCCTAGAAGGGATACATATAAATGAAGTCCTTATACTAAATAATTTGGAAAACAATTATTTTTATTATTAGATAGTGTTTTAGAATTGGATTTGATAGTTTAGTTTCTGTGAAATTTTGAATGGATGATATGTTTTATAAATGGTGTATGTGATATTTTATTATATAATTATATACTATCATTCCAGAAAACACACATTTTATTTTTAGAATATCATAAAATAATACTAGGTATATCCATTCAAAACTTTTAAAAAAATTAGTGTGGGGTATGGTTGGGTTTAGCATGTCCCAACCATGTGTTTTCACATTTGTTTTAAAAATGTTATAGGGTTGTTACTATTTTTTTTACATTTTATTCATGTATATATAAGTTATTAATCTATAATATAAAAATATTTTTTGTTAATTTATTAAAAATATTGAATATACTATTTAATGGAATATTGGAATGATTTAACTAAATTTAAAATTTATGTAATCAATTTCCATTTATAAATATTATATAAACTATTTAATTAAATAAATTTAATATTAATGAAAAATATTTTATTTAAAAAGTACCTTATTAGAATTATGGATTCTAAATAGTATTCAGTATTAATTACTAATTCAATTAATTATAATATATTTATTTATTTATACATAATATTATAATAATATTTAAGGTATTATGATTAAATTATATTTACTAAAATTCCACGATAATTGAAAAAAAAATTAATGCTAATTTATTCTATTATAATTTAATCAATATTAATACAATGAATATAAATATAACACAAAAAAATAAAATTCTCTTATTAAATAATATTAACAATTTCATACCAAATATAAGAATTATTAACTAAATTTTCAATGAATCTTAGAGAATATAATCATAATATTGGCGCTGGAAATTTGTAAAACCATTGTTTTTAGAGAAGTGTGTTATGAAAAATTATATTGTATTCATATGAAAAAAATTATATTTAATAATGATTATTAGAATTTAAATATTATTTAAATTATATTTTAGCTTCATTAAAATTATTCGATATTATATTTTCTCATTTATTAGGTTGATTTTATTAATTATGAAAAAATATTTTTCATAAGATATTATTTTATTTGTCAAAATATTATTCCGGAGAATGAAAAATTGAAAAAAATATGTTTAAACTCATTGTTATAATTATATGTTGATGTTTCATATTTATAAAATATATCTAAAAATTCACAGTCATAAATAATTGATTGAATAATGAATATATTAAATATATTAATTATTAAAAATATATAATTTTTTTGCGAATCTTAAAAGGAATATACCATTGTTATATTTATATTCAATAATGTAAAAATTTACCATTAAAAAATTTCATAATATAATGGAAATTAAATATCATGAAATTTACATATTCTAATATTAACTTATTATTATTATTTACATTAGAATGTTAATAACTATTAAAGGTTTACCATGTTACTAGTTATTAAATATTGTTTAATAATTTCATAATACTATTTTTTTACGAGGGTTGTCAATGATGATATCAGTTATATAGGATTGTTATTCTATAAAATAATCCCATATCTAATATAATCTCATTATACCCACTTAAATAAATTTCATCCTTACAATTTATTTATGATTTTCATACAAGAATCTATAAGGGTGGGGATAGATGGATATGCCTCATTATATAATGTATAATTAAATATGATTCTCAACATAAATATGGTTATTGGAATCTCCATATTTTCAAAAACTATTATATAGATTTTACATCATAAGTAGATATCATGCTCCTAGTGATGGATTTAGTTATGTTCGTAGGTAATTGATATTTAATCATTCACTACTAGAAGGCCTTGTTTAATTTAGAATGTTTTTTCCATATTCAGAAAATTTATGTATAGTTATTGGGAACAAAAGAAATATATATTTCAAATTAATTAAATTTTTTATGTGGGATATTATTATTAGAATAACATTTCTCCTCAAATCATATTGATTAGAAATGTTAATTTTTTCTACAAATTTAAACCATGTAGTTTGTTTTGATGATGTTCATAGGAAACATCATACCAATAATATATTTTGAACAACAATACATCAACAAAATTTTGGTGATGTATAACGGAATTAAAATTACCCCTACCCTCATTAGCTATAGTAAAAAAGCTAAATTATTCCATGATCCTTAGATATAGTAAATGATGGGTTCCAACCATCCTCATAAATCTATTATTTATGGAATTGGCTTGGATAATGTCAAACATCATAGAACTATATGATTAAATTATTATTGGTTCCATTGTTTGTGTTATATCTTCCATATTTTTTATAGAAAAATTAATTTTAATATAAATGATTTATTTCTTGTTGTATTCTATTATAATAAGTAACTCATATTATAGTCACTTCAAGGAAATTACATTGTTTATTAATTCCAAATTATTGAAATATTTGAAGTTGAACATTTTTTCCATCATCATTTTCTTCACAATTCCATTCATGTGCCTATATATTTAGCATCATTTGTGATTTTGGGACCTATATTATGTTCAATTTGATAATTATATTCTATTATAACTATATTAAAATAATAAAAACTATTAGATATAATTCATAAAATCAAGTGAGATTTTATGTTAATGTAAACTCAAATTAACTTCGAAACCTATCTCCCCTTCAAGATTAATCCATTAATAATTCATAATTCTCTACATTATTGAATAAAATTATCAATTTAGGAAAAATTATGATAATAAAAAATGCATTCAACCATAAATATCATTGAATCATTATATTTTAAAATTGGAACATAGTAGCATTAATTCATCCAAAATAATTTTTTGTTTGATTAAGACAACATAATTTTATTTATTATCAAATTATAAAAATAATAATATCATGTAACTATGAATTTCAACGTTTATAATGTTTCAAAATATGAATATGATCAAATAAATAGTGTCTCTTAAAATTATCATAAATGGTGTTATGTTTGTCCTATTTGTCATGAACTATGAGGTAATTGAGTTAGTACAAAAAACAAATTCATTTAGTTTATTATTCCTAGGTACATCTGTTTCAGATGCTATAACCACATATTGTATACATATATGTAAGAATGGAAAGGTATTACCATCTACTCATGAAATTAATATTTTTTTGGATATCATCTTAAACATATAATAATTTCATGAGTTTTGATGACATAAATAGTAAATAAAACTCGTATCCAAAATTTAAACTCATAATGAACACAACATAAATAGAAAATTAATCATATGGTGTAAATAATACTTCTCAAAAAATGTGACATAACCTAATGACTAGAAGGTATAGTTTCATTGAGATTACATTTATAAATTCCATATTTTATATCATTTCTAAATCATTATCCATAATTCTTGTCCAACAAACAACTTTTTACATAACTCACATCATATAAGCATATAAATAACCTAGGTCTTGGAAAAACAATAAACGGTTAGCTATGAAAAAATTTTTGTGAAAAAAATATCATAACATGAATAATAAATCATCAGGAAGTATATGTCAAAATAAATGATTAAAAGACCATAGTTGAAAGTCATAAAACATGTTAGAGTAATATAAGATTTTAGAAATCTCATGAAGGAAGCCTTAAAGGTAATACCTATCACAAAACAAATGTAAATATTTATATATCATGTTTTAATTACATAATTGTGGATAATAGTATAACAATTAGGCATAATATTGAATACATTGAACCTATTGGAAGATAATTGCATCGTGAAAATTTATCAATACCAAATTTCAAAAATGGAAATGTGGAAATATCTTAAAAATAAACATATCATGGAGATCAGACATTTATAAATCATATTACTATAATGAAATTTAAATTATATTATCATATCTCATTTACACATCAAACATGGGATCAAAGCTTCCCAAATATTATAAACACTAAAAACATGTGAAAAAAATTATAATATATAATTTATATTTAAATTCACCAACACATGTGACAATAAACATTATCCAATTAATATTTTGGCGATATATGAAACCACTCATCATCTACCGTACTTATGTATTACCCAAATAATAATACATAATGATATATTATTAAATATATGTGAATAGAACTGGTTTCATTAACAATTTGTGATATAACACTACATAAACAAGAGAAAAAATAAATTTTTCTAAAAAACTTATAAAATTAATATTATAATATAATTTATGAGATGATCAATAAATCATGCAATGAATGAAATACCTTTTAGGGTAAATAGAATTAAAAATAAAAAGAATCCAAAATGTATTTAAAATAACTAAATTTTAAAAACCATTTTCCAGAATAAATATTTTGTATTTAAAAAAAATTATAGCGGTAAAAATAAATTTTTTTATATAAAATATTGGTTATTAAAATAAATATATTATTATACGATACTACTGTATATATTAAATGGATGTATAACATTGTAATTAATTTTTAAATAATATTTTTTCAAGACAACAACATTTAAAGGATGTTGACACTACTATTATAAAATGAATAAATATGATAAAATTTATAATTGATGGTAGAAAAAATGTGTTCCCAATACAAAATGGAAGTTATTTTTGAAACATAGAAACAAGGATATGGATTATAAAAATTCATAAAAATGAAACAAATAAATCATATATGAAGAAATCATGTACAATGATACATTTTTAACCAAATAGAGTTGGTATATATACATCATAACATAATCAAGAGTTATAACAGATCAATCATGAAATAATGTACTCAATGAACTGTGATTATTACTCAAGTAAGAGATTTTAGTAATGAAAACCCCATACCAACTTTCTAGTTATGGAATAAAAATCCCATTAATGGTATAAATTATAAATGGACATTGAATAAAATCAAATATAGATTAACAATGAGAGAATTATAAAATAATAATGTATTTAACATAGTTAAAATTAATCATGGTGTACATCATAAACATATCTCAATTGATAAAAATTTGAGATAATGAATCCCTTATTGCTTCAGAAACATTCAAATCAGAACACTATAAAGAGAGGAAATTAATCATAAAATAATAAACCATATCAAGTAGAAAATTAAAAAATAGGATATGTTAAATACATGTTAAATAATCGAAATAAATTAAATTAGATGCATAATACATAATAATCCTAAAAAACTGAAATTTCATATTATAAATAAAAAATGTTTTCTTGAAAACCATGAATGTACATTGACATCTTCATTAAAATTTTAAATATTAAAAAAATGATACATTATCATTTTCACACACACACACACAGATCTATATTTATATATATATTCACTAATAAAGTTTGTTTATTTTTATTATATACATTGAAATATTATTATCTTGTTTAATAGGTTTTTATATTAACTTTAACTTGTAGAAGATTAATAATAGTGGTGTTCATGATAGTTCTTATATCAAAATTTATCCATATTATATCATTACATTTACTAATAGGAACGATTTAAAGTTGATTAATATGAATCAGATTCCATTCATGTGAATTTTGAGATGTGCTTTGAAACAACAATTGAATCCTATTAATGTGTTATGAATTTGATGAAAAAAATATTCACAAATCCATAGGGACATAATAATTTAAGATATTCATAACCCAACAAGTCCAGTTATGTTTTTGGAGTTTTTTTCTACACAATCAGATACCTCACAATCCACATGGGAAAAATATTATAATTTATATTTGACAAGTACAATATAAACGTACACATCTATAGCACTATAATCAAAAAAAAGTGCATGGTATTCACGTAGAAATAAACAATGTAACAAAATTTTGTAAATAGTTGAGATATATTCACTATTTCTTTAAAATATGTTATTTTGATATATTTTCATCTTTCAAAAACATGATCTTTAAAATAAAGATTCACATTCCAAACTAGAAGTATGTGAGAACTACTATGTAAATCATATTATTACTCATTATGATACTCCAACTATTTCTTAGTTAAATTTCCCAATATGATAATACATGTATACCAAAATTTCATTCAAAAAAATTTGATCTTATTTTATCAAAGATTAAGAAAATAAATTCAATAGCCTAGTATGATGCCTCGTCTGATATGGGAAATAAAAAATAAATCTAGTTTCATATTGTATTTAATCAATTAATCTTCTCCCATAAAGCTCAATATTTAAACACTTTATATATAAATATTTCCATAACTATTCTTTTCCTGAGTCTGATTATTCTTCTTGAGTAGGATTAAAATATCTGGTATTGTTATCCAAATTGTTATCATATGTTCTTGCATCAGGTTCATATTCCATTTCAACACATGATTTTTTAATATCTTCCATTACCATTTTAGAAACTATCCCATTAATATATTCTTCTAATATTCCCATCTCTTTGTTAAAATATCTATATCGTCTTCTATCTGGAGAATAGATAATAAAATTTCCATCTTAACATAACATTATTAGACATTCAAAGCAGTCCAATATTCTTCATTATGAAACATGGATTGTCAAAAACTACAATGTTTTTGAAACTATTATTTTTTCATAAAATGATTAAAAAGAAGTTATATCAGAACCTGACCTGTTGAAAAATTATTTCTGAATATAAATCGTAGTTATCATTACATTACATTAAATAAAATAAAGATACCAAGTTCATGTATTAATTTTCATCCAATTATAACTAAAAATATATTTTTAAATTCATTAAATCTATTTTTTTAATGATTTTTTGGGGTACTGAACTCATTTTTATTTCAATTCTAATCATTATTATATTAAAATAATAACTTTTTAATCCACCACCATTTTATTTTCTCAAAATCATTATTGAATACTCACAATATTTCACTAATTTCATATAAAAACAAGTAATCATTTTCATAGCATCTGACTACTATGTAAAATATATAAGATATGTATTGTTAGTAAAGTAATCATTTAATGTAAAAAATTATGTATATCCTTAGTTTATTTTTTTCATCTTCCCACATATATCATAATGGATATTTTTTATGTGTTTTTTGGAAAAATTTCAACATTATTATATAGAGATATTGTATTCATTGATTTCTAAAATATAGTGAAACTCCAATATATATTTCTTTATGTACTATTAATTCTATGGACACAATCTTGATTTGATAAATTTCTCATGTTTATATGTAAAATTATTCACAAACATTTACACAATAGTTTATTTTATTCCTCCCTTCCAATATATCTAGATTTTTGATCCTCATAAACATCAATGAAGGATTATATTGTATGAAGTCCTCTTCAAACAATCTTTCCATCTTCCAATATTTTCATAACAAATGCATATTTTCTAAAAACCATTATTTCCATTCATACTAATGTTTTCTAACAATTATCATGTTATGATCGATCCCATAAATAAACAATGATTTGTAGTATTTCTCTTTATATTCCCCAATTATGGCTAATCCAAAACCTTCAATTATGAATGATTTATCATTTCCAAAAGTAATTATTCATTTATTTCAATGTTTTCCAATGTTCATAAATCTCAATTATCATGTCATGTGAGAAGAAAAAAATATTATCTTTAATCCATGGTTGTTATCATTTTCTACCAGTTGGTCGGAGTGGATACTCAAGAGGGGGTGAATTGAGTTCCAATTAATATTTCTATTTTAAAAGATTTATATTAAAATCCCCCAATTAATAAAACATATTAAACTATATTGAATTTATAACGGTAATAAGTGTTCATTTATTTTCTTAAAGATTGATTATTTCTCATTTAACTTAATATGAAGATTATGTTAGCCTTTGAATCAAACTTACTGGCTAACAATAATTATAGAAACATTCTTGATAAACTATCAAATTTGATTTAAAAAAAATTTGAGTTTCAAAGTGAATAGAAGTGCACTATTAAAAATAGTTTAAACAAAAACTAAATTGCGCAGGTATTTTTTACAAAGAATTTCAATGTCATGCTGAAACATAGTCCTCTCAAATAGTTTATATAAAACATTTATCCACACCTTAGATTGGGGTTAATATAGTAATCAGACTGTCTTGGTCCTTAGACCTCTACCATAGTTCTAAGTTGGAAAGCAACATCAAAAACACACAGGCTTTCCAGGTCCATAGACCTCTACCACAATTCTAAGTGGGGTAAAAATAGGTTTAAAGTGTTCAGAATGAGGATTACAATATCCTTTAGTTTAGCTTAAGAGGCAGAGTGTGTGAAAACATATATAAGCACACACATCCCTTATTGTATAAAAAATAATCACAATAGATCGAGAATAAAGAGATGACTTTAGAATTCTTTTGTGTGATGTAAATGCAGCTCTAGACTTTTTTAGATTGAAGAAGATGATGTTTTGAGTCCCTTTCATGATGTTTTATAGAAAAAAGTGTGTCGTGGTTTTGTTCCTTCACTTCCAGTACAAGTGTTCAGCTTAAATGCGTGAGTATTTCAATTGGTGGTTGAACATCTTCGTTGAGATTTTATTCTTCACGTGTATTTGTGTTCATCGAGTTCTTTACTGCCGTGATCTTTTCTGCATGTAATTATGTATATCTTCTTCTTCCTTTCATATATGTCTCTATGTATGACTCACTGTATTTTGCGATAGTTTGATATTCCCTTTTTTTCATTTTTTCCGTCCATGGGAATGATTTCCTTTCATAGGTATGAGGTACGATTCCCTGACATGACAAAAACCCACATTAATTAATAGAAGTTTCATTAAAAGCAGAAAATATAACCGTTGGAAATTAAACAGATAGGAGACAAAATAGATTAAGAAACGGTGTCACAGGAATTCATGGAAATAATGTCTCCTTCACACGACGTCTAGGTGGATCACAATGTCTGAGTGTCACGATATCTCGTTCACGGTCTCTCGTTCATGGTGTCTTGTTCTCAGTGTCTCATTCATGGTGTCTCGTTCATGGTGTCTCACATACACAGTGTCTTGCTTTCATGGTGTCTTGCTTTCACAGTTCCAAGAATACATAACTCGTGGAAGACTCACGGTGTCTTAGTCCTTTCAAAGTAACTATGTTTAGGCTTAAATAATGTTTATAATTGATTGGATTAGACTTTATGCATTTGTTAAAGAATTTACTTTGATATTAAATAATATAAAATATAATTTAGGTAAATTGATGTAGAGAAATCTAGATCTTGCAAGGATCTTATTAAAGCATGAGAAAACATTAAACATAAATACACATGATTGCATTTAATTTAGAAAATTTAACTAGGTAGAATAACATCTAGAATCCTTAACACACGATTAAATAATATTTCCACATGATTAAATAATATTTTTACGTGATTAAATAATAATTCTGATCATTAAAACATGATCAATACATGAGGAGTCCATCAATCTCTCCCTTTTTGATGTTCACAAATCATGTATAGTTAAAATGTTTATCGAATGCAACTGTAGAGATAAAATGATAACATATAAAAAATTCTCCCACTTTTGGGATTATCAAAATGATGAAATAAGAGAGGGAAAAATGGTTCATAATCCATTAAAAGTAAATAAGTGGTAGTATATCAAAAATATCGATACAAAAACATTAGTATCCCTATTAAAAAAGAGTATGCATTGATCTTCCACAAGAATTGATCTTCTCTTTTCCTTTTGCAGTAGCAGAAGAGGAAGCCATAGAGGTAGTGGTTGAGGTAGAATAAGAAAGATAAGTGGTTGAGAAAGAGGGGAAAGGGAGGCCCTCAATGACTGAGAGAGCCAATGTAAAAGTAGTAAACGATCTAGGCTGTTGTGAATCAAGAATCACATGGCTGATCTGACTGAGTTCTTGACCAACAGACATGGTGGTTGAGGGTATAACAGAGGTGAAGTTTAGCCGCATAGGTCTAAGAGGGGCAACTGTTGGATAAATAGTGGATATACTCTGGACATGAATATAGGGCCTTATGAGTTTTATAAAATCTTTAATAATCTATCCACCATAATTCACATCTTTCTCAAAATCATCCTTGTTCTCCATAAACATGTTAAAAAAATAGTAAACTATGTGTGCTTCTTGACATGGTTCTTGAATGGTTTAGTAACAGGGGAATGCATTTGAATTTATATAAGGTACTTGAAAATGTTTGTAATATCTCTCCTGGAGAAAATTCTACTGATGTAGAAATCCACTTTCATGGTAATCTATTGCAGTGCATCATTAGCAATTTTGAAGTGTATTTGTACTATGTCAAGAACTCTATCTCTTTTTTTGACTACATCAGTTAACGAAGCCGCATTAAAACCACTGAAGACATTATGAAGTTATTCTTTAATTACGGAGCGGAGTAGATCACTGTCCATAGAGGGTTTAGAGGATTTACAAGATGCTTTGACAGTTGTGGTCAAGTATTTTAATTGATTCAACAAGATTTAAAGACATCCAATGTACTCATCGGTGAGTTTACTGAGGAATGAAAGAATATCTTTCATTTCCATCACAATTTTCTTATTCCTTTCAGAAATATTTTCATCTATAGATGCTCGATAATGTTGAATCTGAGACGCACCAATGTGTGGTATTTGAGATGCAGTAGGTTCTATAAGAGGAAAAATATATTCAAATATCGTGTGCATCTCTCTCTTCAAGTCTTCAACCATACATCTTTGGGCCTCCATATCATTAATGAGAACCTTATTTCCAACTCTCACTTATTGAATTTCATGGAGCATATTAGGTTGTATTTTCCAAATAATCTTCACCAATAATAGTAAGGCATCTCTCTATCTTAAGTTTGTCACAACATGAGGTTGGTTATTCAATAGTTTCTCAACAAGGGATAAAAGTGTAGCAAAAAATTCCTTCAGATCATCCGTACTCACAATGGATACATGTTTAGATAAGGCTTCAGGAGAAGGAATAGGTACACATTCAAGTTCATTCTCAGGTGCAAAATTGGAGACTGATTTTAACTAAAATAGGGTGGAAATTTCAAAACTGGATGTTGTAACTTGGTGAGAATCATTCACATTATAGAAACTGCGAAATTTATAGTGAGTGTCTACAGGACATGACTGAGTTGGATGTGAGGATTCAATAGACTCGATATTTGGTGTCTGCTCCCCCTCAACAGGTGCCTCCGTCTCAGGATTGAGAGGCTTAATATCATGTTCTATCTCCCCAGACTCAGATCTATGCTCTCCATTCATTCTTTTCAGGTCAGCTAAAAATCTAGCCACATCTATTCTTTAGTAGAAGGTATGATTTTAGGAACAGATTGTTTCACAGGGACATGCTCAATATTGACTTCTTGCAGAATAGGTATCTCTTCCACTATAGGTTCTTCTACTGTAGTCTCTTCTCTGGCATGCTTTTTAGATTCTTTGGAAACTGAATCTGTTACGAATTCGGGTTCAGATTCAAAACATTCAGATTCTTTAAGAGCACTAACTTCTTCTTCATGAACTATATGACAAATAGTAGTTCTATCTTCTTCAATAATAACAGCTTCCCTATGTGTCACTTCAGCCTCTTCTTCCTCTTCGTCATGATACTCAACAGTCTCATCTGGTTCCAAACAATGATCAGAAATATCTTTTTGTCTTGAGGTATAACCCACCAGATTGAATTTCTGAAAAAATTTATCATTTTATTCCACCCATTCCTTTTTCTAAGGATTCTATTTTATCTTCATTCTTATTATAGTGGATTTTGAGAGTCAGTACTCATAGTTCATACTAACTTCAAAATTAGGTCCATCCACACCTGTTTTAAGAAGAATGGATGATATTTTTCAAGATTAAAATAGATATGTTGACTTGGATATTACATTGATCAACTATCAGATATGGTGAATGATAAACATGCATAGTTTTATCATATGATCATTTTTCATGAGGTGAATCAAAAATACATTTTGATTTTTTAACATATCAAATTCACCTTTTCATGGACTTACCAAATTCTGTATGAACATAAACAGAATCCTTGTTTCTCCATATAATTCTGCAGCAATGGATCTCCTCTGGGTGATATTTATTGTTAGCATTTTCAAAGTATCTTTTAGATTAAAGAAATTAGTTGAAGGTGGAGGTCCTCTATGATAATCTGCACATATACCTTCATGAGGTATCCTATGGCATGCAACCCATAACCTTGAAGAGAAAGGACATATCTGACAATTTCCTAGATCATCACAACATAAGTTTCACCAAAATAAAATGAGAACTGTATTTATTGTTAAAATTGAACTACTAACCTTGGATATATGGGCCTATCCTCCTTCAAGAACCATTCTAACCGGCCATGTTGTTATAACACTTTTATTACCAGTGACTTACTAGAGAGAAGCCACTTGGGGAAAATCTCTTTCTCATTTACAATAACGCGGTTTACCAGATTCAGATTTAAATTTCCTTCAGGTGTAAGCTTAGGTGGAATATTCTTCTTCTCCTAGCTGCACATCTCAGGTGTCAATGACTACGAACATTTCATTCATGGCATTTATTAAAGGGTTGGTTGGGAGAAGGGTTGCATAGATGAAAAAAGTATTAAAAAGAGTTGGTATAAGAAAAATTTATTGAATAATTAAGTGATACTTTCATTGTTTTATTATTTATGAATAACAAACGTCACTAAAATGAAAACACGATAAACATATAAGTGGTGAAATAATAATTACTGTCATACGAGTATAAAGAAAAACATAAAAAATTTATGGTGAGACCGTAAACATAATGCTTTAAAGTGAAACAATAAAAATGAGATAAAGAAACTGAGAAACCGTAATCATGAAACAGTAATGACTAACACAATAAGATATCAGACAGTAAGACGTAAAATAATAACTTGTAAAGTATCTATTTTAGATTTATCATGCCTAGTTAATGTATGATGTAGTCAATTCCCTTAGAATTTAGTGGTTTAGTGAATATATCAGAAAATTGATATTCTGTATCAATGAATTCCAAAGTGATATCACCTTTTTGATAATGATCTCTCAAAAATTGGTGTCTTACATCAATATGCTTTTTACTAGAATGTGAAACTATATTTGTTTATATGTTAATAGCACTTGTGTTGTCACAATTTATTGGTACATGTCTGAATTGATATACATAATCTAGTAATGTGTGTTTCATCTACAAAATTCATGCACAAATAATTCCAACAGCTATGTATTCAACTTCTACAGTAGATAATGCAACATAATTTTGATTCATACTACACCATGATACTAGTGACTAGCCTAAAATTTGACTTGTTCTAGAGGTGATTTTTCTATATAATTTATAACCACTGAAGCCCGCATCAGAATAACTAACTAATTAAAATGTCTATCCTTTAGGATAAAACAGTCCATGATTTGGAGTTTTCTTGAGGTATTTGAAAATTCAATTTACAACATTTAAATGAGATTCCCTAGGGTTTCCCCGAAAATGAGCACACAGACACACACTAAACATAATGTCAGGACGTCTAGAAGTTAAGTAAAGTAAACATCCAATCATTCTTCTATAAGTTATTTAATTAATAAATTTTCCATATTCATGAAGATATAACTTACAAGTGGTACTCATGGGAGTGTCACTACTTTTAGTGAAATCCAATCTAGAATTTTTTATAAGATCCTTTGTATATTTACTTTTATTTAAAATAATACCATTTTCATTTTGAAAAACCTAAAATCAAAGAAAATATTTGAGTTCTCCCATTAAACTTATTTCAAATTTTTTTGCATCATTTTAGAAATATCAACAAATTAATGATTACCCGAAGATCCCAAAATAATGACATCCACATAAATTTTAGCAACTAAAACATCATTGGAAATTCGATTTATAAAAAGAGTAGGATTAGCTATTCCTTTTGTAAATCCTCTTGAAATATTAAAAGTACTCAATCATTCGTACCATGATCATGGAGCTTGCTTTAAACCATATAAATCATTTGATAATTTAAAAATATGATTTTGAAAATTTGGGTTTGTAAATCTAGCGGTTGTTCAAAAAAAAACATCCTTAGCTATATACACATTTTAGAAGGAACAATTAAAATCCATTTGATATAGTTTGAAATTAAAATGTCTAGCATAGCCAAGCAGGATTCTTAGGACATCACATCTAGCTCCTTTTGCAATGGTCTCGTCAATTTAAATTCCTTCTTTTTGACAATATCTTTCTACAACTAGTCTAGCCTTGTTTCTAACTATGTTACCAGCTTCATCAACATTATTCCTGAAACCCCATTTGTTTCCAATGGTCAAAGTGTCCTTAATATGTCTACTAATTCTCGGACATTATATATTTCAAATTTATTGAATGCATCTTGCATAACCATCACCCAATATTCATCATTGATTGCATAATTGATATTTTTTGGTTCTAACTGTGATAGAAAGGCTTAATGATCAACCTGATTTCATAGAGAAGCTCTAGTATGTGTTCCTCTACCTAAATATCCTACTACATCATCTAAATAATGATTTTTAAGAGTCCTAATTGGTCTATAAATGATAGGGCTAGAAACATCAGTTTCATTTACAGGTTTGGGTTCTACATAAATAGAGTCTCGAGAATCTCTAGAACTAGTTGTCTTAAAAACAGGTTCACTATCTTTTTCATTAATGTCTATAATGGACATATCTTCTTCATGATTTTGAAGAGGGGCCTTAGTTCCATGTGGATTAGTTTCATAAAATTTGTTGTTTATAGATTATTCCACACATTTGGTTCTCTTATTGAATACTCTATAGGCTTTAATGGATGTAGAGTAACCTATGATAATGCCTTTATCTCTTTTTGAAGAAAATTTGTCAAGATTAGCTTTATTGTTTAGAATAATGACAATGTAACCAAAAACTCTAAAGTAATTAACCACATGCTTCCTATTGTTCCAAAGCTCATAAGGGTTGTTTTTAAGAATTTGTCTAATCAAGACTATATTTATAATGTAACAAGGTGTATTGACAGCTTCAGTCGAAAAGTAAATAGGAAAGTCATTTTCATTGATCATTTTCCTAGAAATCTCTTGAAGAGTCCTATTTATTCTTCATACTACACCATTATGATGAGGTATTCTAAGAGAAGGGAAAATGTGATTACATCCACTCTGTGAGCAATAAGATTCAGACTCTTGACTTTCAAACTCATGGCAATGATCACTTCTCAAGGTCTTGATCCTACATCCACTAAGGTTTTCTATAGACGTAGAATATTTGATAATATAAGAACATGATTCACTTCTTTGAGAAATATAGTATACTTAAGTGTACCTAGAAAAAACGTCTACAAGAACATAACCATAGTACTTCCAATTTATACATGAATACCTTGATGGTCCAAACAAATCCATTTGAACCAACTCGAGATGTTGAGAATTAAAATCTTCTTTCTCTAATTTGTTTAGAAACATTGTTGTGTTTTCCAATTTGACAAGGATTTCACACTGTGATTAGTAGTAATTCATGTTTAGGTAAGTGTCTAACTAAACCATTCATACTCAGTTTGATAGGTGATTGCACATTTCAGTGTCCTATCATTCTATGTCGTACCCATGATTCTTTATGAAAAGCATTTAAACAACTAACATTTTCTAATGCTAATGAATTTAGGTCTACAACATAATCATTTTCATTTCGTAATGTAGTAAATACCAAAACATTTTTATCATTAAAAACATTTCATGAATCATTTTCAAATTTTACATTGAAACCATCATCACAATACTAAGAAATGCTTAGCAGGTTTTATTTTAATCGATCTTCAATAGTACTTTAGAAATTAAAACCAAATTAGTGTTACTAGTATGGCCTAAGACAATGATTTTTCATTTTGAGTTATCCCCAAAGGTGACATGTCCTCCATTAACTTTTATTATTCTCTTAAAGCATTAGTAGTCTCCAGTCATATGCCTTGAACATCCACTATCCAAATACCATATATTCCTATAGGAACTATTCAAGCTTGTTTCCTAGAAAAATGATTTAGATTGAAGATAATTTTGGTACCTATATTTTCTTGGGTCCAGAATGGTTAGCAAGTAAAACATTAGGTACCCATATTTGTCTAACGTGTTTAATATAATAAACAGATTCAAATGATTTTGATAAGTAAACTATGTTTGTTGAATAAGAATTTGAATATCTAGATGAAGCATAAGAGTGGCCATAACAAGAACTAGCAGCATACTATCTTGATTTGGGAATAAATATATTCTTTCTAATATGTCATTGTCCAGGATTAAACCTATACCAGTAGTATACATTGGTACCAATTTTTTCCTAGAATTTGACTTAGAGTAATCTTTAGATTAATAATTTTTTATAAATCGTTCCATATTTTATCATTAGAGAATTTTAGTTCACTATTTTCCTATAGTAGTTGAGCATTCCTTTCCCTTTCTACAAGTAGTGCAGATTTAACAGTGTTACTAAAAGAATGTTGTTACTTTTAGGATTTGTTCATATCTTTTAACTCATTGCAAGTATCTTTTAACATATTACAGTATTCAAATAATTCTTCACTATACATGTTTTCAGCATCATAACTAGAATCATCTCCAACATAAATAGAGTTTAAATCAAGAGTATCCAATATTACACTAGATGTGTTTGTCATGAAACAAATATTGTATTTTTGAGATTTTTCCTAAAGAGTAGAATCAGAATCACAGGAACTATCTTTTGAAGACCTTCATGTTACTTTCATAGCTTCCTTATATTTTTTTACTTATACTCATATTTATTCTTGTACATTACCTTCAGGTATTCATCTTTCACATTTCCTTTTATTTTACATTCATAACAGACTATGTCATCACTTTTATCAGTCTTTTTCCGATCCTTATTCCAATTACCTTTATTTTTATATTTACCCTTATAATTTGAATTTTTGAAAATCTTCTTTTTCCTATAAAACTTATTATATCAACTGGATATCATAGCCATTTTAGCATCAATGTCAGATGCACTCTATTCATTACTTAGAATACCACTTCAAGTTGAATTTTTTCTATGTTGCTGATTTTTGAAGCAGAGGTCCAGAAAGCTATAGACTTCATCTTAGGTTCATCTTCTTCTTCTTTGTTTACCATAAACACTTCTTCATACATAATCAAGTTACCAATCATCTCCTTGACATGTATCTTTCAAATGTTACATGATTCTCATATAGAAACAGAGGTTCATCTCCATCATTCTGGTAGGAATCTTAGTATTCTCATGATTTTCTCCTCTACTGGAACAGATTTTCCCAGTGAGCTCATTGTATTGACTATCTCATTAAACCTGAGATACATATCATAAATTGATTCATCAGATATCATTTTCAAATTATCTTACATAATAGTTTATTTATTTAGTCTCATTTCTTTAACATTGGTTATTACTTCATGGGAAACAGCCAGAGTATCCCATATTTCATAAGAAGTCTGACATGCAGACATTCAGTTAAATATTTCATCTCCTATATCACAATACATGGCATTCATTACATTAAAATTATTATTGTAAAAAACATTAGTTGGTTCATCCCAAGAAGTTCTAACTGTTTTTGGAATCTTATACTGAGTCACTATATCAGTCCAGATGTAAAATCCCATAATTTCAAATGAATTTTCATTTTTATTTTCCATTGGGCTTAATTAACACCATTAAATAAGGGCGTCATATTGGAAGCTACAACTTATAATCTATTATCCATTATTCCTAATTTTCAAAATTATATACAATGATATGAAAATTTATAATTAATAGAAATTTTGAGATCTTTAAGATACAAATAAAATCATAGTTGAAAAACTATTCACAAACAGAGCGTTTTGAAACACATTTAACTACAATCCTTGATACCAAATATTGGTCAGAGTGGATACTCAAGAGTCGTGAATTGAGTTATAATTAATATTTCTATTTTAAAATATTTTTTGTAAAATACCACAACTCATAAAACAATTTAAGATGTAGTGAATTTATGAATATTATAAGTGTCCAATTAGTTTCTTAAAGATTGATTATTTTTCTGTTAACATAACATGAAGATTATGTTAGAATTTGAAACTAACATACATGTTAACAATAATTATAAACACATTCTAGTTTCACAAATAATGTTTCTTTAAAATGTATCTGAGTATCAAAGTGAATAGCAACAGAATATTGAAAATAGTTTGAACAAAAACTAAAATTCATAGTTGTTTTTAACCAAGAGGTTCAACCTTTAGCAGAGACTTATTCCTCTAAAATAGTTTATATAAAACATTTATCCACTCTCTGGATCGGGGTTACAACAATACTCAGACTGTCCAGGTCCTTAAACCTCTACCGCAGTTATAAGTGGGAAAGCAACAGTAACAACACACAGGCTATCTAGGTCCTGAGACCTCTACCACGGTTGTACATGGGATAAATATAGGAGTAAAGAGTTTAGTGTGATGATTTCAATATCCTCCAGTTTAGCTTAGGAGAAAGAGTTTGTCAAAATAGACAGAAGTACAAACTGATCATAATGTAAAGAAAATGATGATCACATTAGAGTGGGAATATAACGATGAGTTTAGAATGATCTTGTATGATGACAATGCAACTCTCGTCTCTTATTGTTTGAAGTAGATTAAGCTTTGAGTCCTTTTCTAGAAGTTATCTAGAAAACAGAGTGTCGTGGTTTTGTTCCTTCACTTCCAGTACAGGTGTTCAACTTGAATGTTAGAGTATTCTAAGTGGTTCTTAAAATTCCTCATTGAACATCTGTTCTTGATGTGTATGCGTGTTCTTCATGTTATTTTCTAGTCTATTCGTCTCTATATGTACACATGTATCTCTTCTTCTTCCTTAGGTATATGTCTTATTTTATGACTCTGTGTATTTTTTGGTAGCTTGATATTCCCTTTTATTTTTCCTTTTGTCCAACCATGGGAATGATTACCTTTCCCAGGTATGAGTTACGGTTCCTTGACATGCCAAAAACCCACATTATTTAATAGAAGCAGCGTTAAAATCAAAAAATATAACTGTTGGAAGTTAAATTAAAGGAAAACAAAATTGTTTAAGAAATGGGTTCACAGTAAGTCATTGAAACAGTGTATCCTTCTCAAAGTTTCTAGGTTGTTCACGATATTAGAGTGTCACAGTGTCTCGTTCACAGTTTCTCATTCACAGTGTCTCGTTCATGGTGTCTCACATTCACGGTGTCTTGCTTTCATGGTGACAAGAATACATAGCCAGAGGGAGACTCACGGTGTCTTAGGCTTTTCAAAGTAACTATGTTCAGACATAAATAATGATGATAATAGAAAGGATTAGACATTAAGAATTTGTTAAAGAAGGTATTTTGAGAGTAGATAAAATATATAATAATGTAGGTAAATTTAAAATAGAGCAATTTAGAGTTCTCAAGACTCTTCTTAAAGCATAAGAAGACATTAAACATAAATACACGTGATTGGATATAATTTATAAACTTTAACTAGGTTGAATAAGATCAGGAATCATTAACACATGATTAAATAATATTTTCACATATTTAAATAATATTTTTCCATGATTAAATAATATTTGTGATCATTATAACATGATTAATACATGAAGAGTTCAACAATACCATTAAATGTTGTTTCTACAACAAGATCCCATTCATTCCATTTATATTTCTTCATAATTGACATCTATGGATTGTTATGATTATTATTTTTTTTGTAAAAAACAAGGTTTTATTTTGAATGATTTTCCAACTATTCACACCATTTAAAAATATCATCCAAGGGTTAGAACCTATTTTTAATTCATAAAATACTTCTTATGTTTCTTTAAATATTCTTTCTCATAAATCCAACTCTATGAGTTTGGGATTCCCACCAATCATGTCCTTCTATAATTTATAAATAGTGATAATGTTTTTTATTGAACAAAAACATAGTATTTCTATACCTAAATCCACCACAATATCTACATTATATATAGAAATTATATTTTCATCTGAAAACTACGTATTGTTGGGAGTAGTGATCATGTTTCTATTCAACATCATAAAATTTCTTATAAAAACCATTATGACCACCAAGAATTCTATTATACACTAGAATATTATTTTACAGGTTAGTTTTTTAGCTTTATCAGAACTAAAAGTAATATAAAATTTTATGACTCATAATTTCTTAAGAAGTTTCACTTCTCCAAATTGATAATTTTAGAAAAATAAAGACTATTTTGACTTTTCTTATTATTAGAAAAAATTTCAATTTCATTCTAAAACATTGACGGTAACAATTAATCATTATCAGATATAACCTTTATAGTGAATTCTATAACCACGGAGAAAGAATTATAGAATCTCATATCCATCTGATCAAATATAGAATGTTTTTATGGGAAATTTCAAAAATATAGACTTTTCCATTTAACATTACTTCCAGAAGTTAATTTTGATTATCTTCATTCTCACGTGATATTTATATAACATTGATATCTAATAGAAACTTTACATTTTAATCAAAAAAATATTACTATTTTTTTCAAGAATTCTTATTTGTAATACAGGATTTATTTCTAAATCCTTCGAATATGTTATGTGAATTATTTAAAACATTAATTCAAATAAACTCAAATTTGGTTTTTCTTATTCTGAAATAAGACATCAAAATTATTCACTATTATCTACTATATTGAACGTATTATAGCCATCCTTTTCTATAGGACTTTTATATTCAATTCCAAAATATTTTAATTCATTATCATTAGACAGAAGATATATCTTTTTGGATTTGGATAGTTTATTGTCATTCCCTTTTGAATAATATTTATCATTATCACACTTCTTCTTCAGTGATTTGTAATGACCATTAAATTTAAAGGGAAAATATTTCTTAATTTTCGTTGGGATTTTTCAAGTACATAGTATTTTAAGGCACCAGATTCCGAGGCCCGGTGTCCCCAGAATCAATTACTGATGATTATCTCGGGTACGTTCTGTGAACGAATGAGCAGGTTTTCCTAAATTTTGAAATGTTGCTCGGAACCAAAATATGAGGGCACAGATGAAATTGCAGTGCCTGTAATTGCTTAGTAAGACCTTTTCTGGAGCAGCATTTTCTCGGGCGAGTTTGTTATATAAATGGGTTAACTGAAGAGTGAAATAAAAATTTGTGCTACAATTTTTATTTCTATTCTATGATGTTATAACCTATGCATGGAAGTTGAGATGGGACCCACTACATCCTAACTCCACTTGGATGGATAATAGTGAGGTGGGTCTCACACGATCCCCACCTCTTCAAATTCCTTGAAACCTCCGTTGTGCATTTAATTGTGCAACACACACGCACCCCAATTTAATGACATGTCAGCTCTCGGAAATAATTGGTCTGTTAATGGCTCTTCAATTAATTTAATTAATTGAATGGGATATTTTGAATTTCAAATTAATGTTGGAATGTGTGTGTGTGAATAAAATTAGAAAATCTATTATTTTATTTTTGGGTGATTCTTTGTGTGTAATATAGGAGACAACTCTTGCGGACGTGAAGAACTTCATCTTCTTTGCGAAGAACACTGAGTCTGTGACGATGAACTCCATCGACGTAAGGGGAGATCGTGGTGTCGTCTTCTCTCCTCTCCGCAGATGGTGAGAGATGCCTTTTCTGAAGAACAACGACGCTCCACATCCTTCATCGGGCGAACACCGTTGATGCTTATGGATCCTCGATCCACAACATCGTCTTCCGTGATGCCGTCTTCCGCCACGTCTTTTTCCCACGACGATCCTTTTTCGATGACTTCTTCGAGGTATGTGTTTGATTTTGTTCGTGAATATTCTTTTCTGTCCAACGACAAATTCTTTATCCACTTGTTATCGAATTAACGGGAGGGTTCCGTACCGCACAAACATGGCCAACCGTCCTCCCCCTTTGTTGATGTACTCGTTGTGGCTTGAACGAAGGCGGCACGGTGCAACGACACCACGCAGGAACGAGGAGGAACGCGACGAATGAGCGCGGCGCCGTCACGCCACGCTGTTGAGGAAGAAGGAAGTTTCGGCAAGAGTCAGGCCGCACCAGAGGGGCATGACGCTGTAGCGCCACGCCGGTCAGACCAACGATGCGGCCTTTGGCCGCGGCGGAGCAGGGGAGGGCGGCCGGAGCTGCCGGCCGCCGGTGCTCAGGAGGCGGGATCGTCTTGTCCCGCGCGACACACTGGTCTGCCGTTATACCTGGCCAGATCTGAAAAAACCAAGGGTTGAACCCCCAGTCAGCGCAGTAGGGGGAACCCCCATGGGTCCGCCGACCGGTTCGAAGGGGGTGGCAGTTCCTCCCCTTCTGCACTCACGTTGCGCGCGACACCAGTGATGGGCCGCCCGCGGGGGACCGGGTCCTCGATTCGTGATGGGACGCTCCAGCCAGGCCGAGCCATCCCCTACTGGGCCGAACCTGGTCTCAGTTCGGGTCGACCTAGTCTCCGGTCGGGTCGACCCGGTTCGGGCTGACCTAGGGGGTCCTGGGCTGGGTCGGTCCGGGCCCGAACCCCCCTAAAATCGGACTGGTTTGTTCAAATTCCAATAACATAGGCTACAGACCTCCGATCGATGTACCGTCAGTTGAGATGCGATCCTTGGATAAAGTCGGTCATTTAGGTATATTACACTCAAGGTTTTGAAGAACTTTGGGTATGGCCGGGTTGGATTGAACACAAAACCAACTGGGCCCTAGGAGCGGAAACACCTATAACATGAGCTCCAGACGTCTGATTGACATGCCATCTACTTTTATGGATTAATCATAGTGTGACAGACCTTTTGGATTAATCCGCTTGAGTTTTGTATGTAGTTGGATTACGTTCAGGTTGGTTTTTACTTAAAACCCAACCGGGCCCCTTGATCGAAAAAGCCAATAACTTTCAAAACGGGCGTCTGATTGATGCGTCGTCTGTCGCGTTGAGTTCCTTTTGTTGAGATGGAACGTTGGGATATATAAAATCTGGACTAAGTGTCAGTTGATGTATTGACCACCTTGGTTCGTGGAGCAGATCCTCCCGAAAACGAGCATGCTGTGTGCAGAAACCCTAGAGCTTGCTGCGACTGTGACGACGATGACGACTGTACAGGGATCCTCCATGGGTTCGGTAGCGACGACCCCCTTACTAAAATTATCTATGGGTTTGACGGGGATGAATACTATTATTGAATCCTATGTGGGTCTGGAAGTTCGTGACTTATGTTCTTCTATCCTATGTGGGTCCGACAATATTTGACTCTGTACTTGTATCCTATGTGGGTCCGACAGAGTGGCTGGTCTAGTATCTTACGTGGGTCCGACAGCTTAGCTGGTCTATTATTCTATGTGGGTCCCAGATAGATGAATCAGTGGCTACATCTGATCATCTCTATCACCTTACGAAGAAGTATACCTGTGTGAGCTGAGTCTTGACTTTCAATCAATATCTTCGATATGATTGACTTTCTTTCCTATGTGTATTGGGTTGTGCATTCATGTTTGGATAGTGTTGTGATATCTTGTGTGTACGTGATCGAACATGGGCTCAGATGATGGAGCAGAACTAGAATTGATGACTTAGGTATATGTATGGGCATATACCTAAGTAGGGTTGGTTGTTATTTCATGTTTTTATCTTTCCTTTTTGGTTTATCCTAAGTGGATTCTGGGAGACTTTTGGGGGTCTCGGGGTCCCTAATGAATAGCGTATACTCACTACTGCACGTGCTATGCCCCACTATGTTTTTTTGGATACAGATGACGGACAGTGCTAATCGTGGTTGAGGCTTATGGAGCAAGTCGGTACCTAGAGGGGGACCACTGGCCGAGACGTACATGAAGCAGACGGTTGGTCCCAAGGAGTTGAGGGGACTATCTGTACCCATCCTTCATGTGGGATTTTTAGTGCACGGCTCGACGTTGTTGATTTCTTTTCAGTTACCGTACTTTCTTTCCAGTTGTACTTTACTTTCAGTTTGGGTTTGTATTCTGGCCCACGTACTTTTCCGCACTTACTAATGTACCTAGTTTTACTTGGTGTTTACTTCTTCTTGCTTGCTATGTGGTGTTTGTTTTCTTTTATAATGGCAATGTCTTCCCTCATTTCGGGAATTATGCATTTGGTGCTAGTCTCCAGCCCCTGGCCTATGGAAGGCAGGCTTGGTGTAGTCACAGCACGGGCCCTGAGGACGGGTCGTGAAAAATTGGTATCAAAAGAGTTCGGTTCTACCACAGAACTCAGGACACTAATCATTCTTCTATGTGAAGAAATAGTGTTAAGGGAATTGATTGTGTTTATCAGTCCAGGCAATCCAATGTTGGTGCGGCGGCCGACGTATCCATACACCAGGACCCTGAATTCTGATTTCCGACTCAGTGCACAAATACATTGTTTGCATGTGTGTTTCAAAAGTTTTATTTGTGATTACTTTGTGTTATCTCACCAGGTATACTTTATTGACCATGGTGCACCTGTTTCATTTCAGGATGGCCCCACGACGTCATCCAGCTAGGGTTTCGAGCATTGTGCGAAAAGATAGCCCACCAAGTGATGAGGCCTCAGTGCAGGGCCCTTTTACAACGGAGCCATCATTGGTACCTCTACCAGTCGAGTCACTGATGCCACCAGCCCCAGCCGCTAAGAGTGCACATCGCCATAATGCACTGTACGAGTTCTAGAATCATAGATAGCCCAGGTTCCGCGGGGAGACGGACCCTCAGGCAGACGAAGATTGGCTGGAGGCTTTAGTTCGAGTTTTCAGATCTGTGGGGACACCAGATGACCACATGGTGATCCTTGCTGCGAGCCTCCTACTCACGGCACCAGGCAGATGGTGGAGGCTGATGCTCTAGGTGAACGACGAGGCATCTATCCTCTAGACGGACTTTGAGAGCCTCTTCCACTCAGAGTTTTTCCCAACCACCCTACGCGCGGTGCGCATTCAGAAGCTACTACAGCTGTGGCAGGGCAGCATGACGGTAGCCTAGTACTCGGAGAGATTTACCGATCTCTCGCGTTATTCCCCGAAAATGGTACGGGACCCATTCTTTTGGGCCTGGACCATCGAGTAGGGACTGAGGCATGAGATCATAGCATCGATGATCTCCCTCATCATTCCGATGCAGGCAGGAGTAATGGAGAGATCCCTTCTCATAGAGAGTTATCTTGTTGAGCCTACACTAGTAGCGAGACCTACCACAGGGCGGCACGTAGCAGAGTCTTCTAAAGCTGGCAGTCGATAGATGTTACAGGGGTCTAGGCGGACTAGACCAGATGGCAGATGACCTTAGGTCACTAGCTTAGAGGTGTGGGGCACACGCTGCAGAACCAATCTAATGAGTAGAAGACAATGCTACGCTTGCGGGAGGCAGGAACCCATAGCTCATGACTACCCGACCCACCGTGCAGAGGAGCAGCAGGCGGTTGAGGATCCACCCAGGTAGAGGCAGAGGATCAGATGTGGTGGTCCATAGAGAACAGGCGGATGAGGCATAGGAGCTGGCCGAGAAACAGGTGGTGGGCGACTCTTTGAGGCTTTACCACCACCAGGACCAGGTGGTCCACCCCGAGCATAGGGAGATGGAGGGCAAAGCCAGGCCCAGCTTTAGGTAGCGGAGGCCTATGACCATGGCGCACCAGAGATGATTCGAGGTACTATCTGTGTCTACTCCACCATTGTTGCGGTTCTTATAGACACAAGAGTGGGTCATTCTATCATTGTCGCTGCCCATGTTTGGAGCTCGGAGATTCTGACGGAGCCATTGGCTCGATCCTTATGGCTAGAGACTTCTACAGGAGCAGACTCGATGATTAAGCACTGGTGCCGGTAGTGTGAGCTTAATTTAGGAGGCGAGAGCTTCGGCTGGGATCTTCTTGTAGCGGCGTCGAGGCATTACAATGTCATCATGGGCATGGATTGGTTATCTACAGTCCATGCTCAAATTGATTGTATTAGGCGCACTTCGCACCGATGGGAGCAAGTTCACCTTCACCGGCGAGAATGGAGCCTTAGCATCGTAGGATGGACTCATGCATAGGAGAGGACAACCGATCACTCATCAGTTGGCTAGCCTTATCCTAGGAATAGTTGACGTGTGGAGTCCATGTTTTCCTATAGTGGTGGATCAGTATGCAGACGTTTTTCGTAACGACATTCCAGGACTACCCCCTCACAAAGAGGAAGACTTCTGTATTTAGTTGTACCCCGGGATAGCCCTGATATCCACTCCTCCATATAATATGTCTCTCACTAAGCTTCGAGAGCAATGTGTACAGCTCGAGGACTTGCAGGGAAAGGGATTCATCCGACCCAGTGTCTCACCCTGGGCTTCCCTGATTTTGTTCGCAGAGAAGGCAGATGAGATCTTGCGACTGTGCGTCGATTATCATCGCCTAAACCAGGTGACCATGAGGAACAATTATCTTCTTCTGATGATTGATGACCTCTTCGATTAGCTCAAGGGAGCACACTAGTTCTCGAAGATAGACCTCATGTCAGGCTATCATCAGCTCAGAGTTTGGGACGAGGATATGTACAAGACTGCCTTCAGATGTCAGTATGGTCACAATGAGTTCTTGGTTATTCCTTTCGGAGTAACCAGTGCACCAACAGTGTTCATGAGCCTCATGAATAGGATCGTTCAGCCTTACCTTTATCGATTTGTCGTGGTCTTCATCGATGTCATATTGATATACTCAACATCCGAGGAGGAGTACGCCTACCACTTGCGCGTTGTACTAGACACACTTCGAGAGCACCATATTTATGGTATGATCTTGAAGTGTCATTTCTGGATACGTGAGGTCCACTTCGTAGGAAATGTTATCTCTAAGGCAGGAGTTGCGGTGGATCCTATGAAAATCAAGGCAGTGCTAGCTTGGGAGCCACCCAGGAGCACGACAGAGGTGATGAGTTTCCTGGGTATAGCTGTATACTACTAGAGGTTTGTTCCAGACATCTCCAGAGTTGTGTAACCACATTCATCATTAACATAGAAGGGTAAACCCTTTCGTGTGGTCAGACCGATGTCAGCAGAGCTTCCAGGAGCTGAGACAGAGATTTACCAGTGCACCCATCTTGTGGCTACCGGAGGAGGGATTAGGGTACATAGTCTTTTGTGATGCATTAGGGACCGTACTCGGGTGTGTTCTGATATAGGAATGGGTAGTGATCACATATGGATCACGACTATTGAGACAACATGAGGAGAACTACGCTACCCACGACCTGGAGTTAGTAGAAGTGGTTTTCGCCATGAAGATGTGGCGACACTATCTAATGGGTGAGCGCTTTATAGTATATTCTGACCACCAGAGTCTCATGTACATCTTCTCGTAGAAGGACCTGAACCTGAGACAATGGCGATGGGTCGAGTTCCTCCAGGACTATGACATTGAGGTAGTCTATAATCCTGGAAAGGGGAACGTAGTAGCCGATTCTCTCAGCAGGAGGACGAGCATTCATCTTCTTGGGGAGGTGACAGTGCAGCTAGCCTCTTTTCAGATATCCTTCATTGATAGAGATGGAGCAACCTTTCTACAGTCACTCATAGTCTCTCCTTCACTTTTGCAGTGGGTCAGAGAGGCACAACATGGGGATGTTGACTGTGAGACGCGGCATGCACAGATCTCCATAGGATAGTCACCTGATGGTTTCTCTATAAGAGGAGAGAACGAATTCATTTTTAGAGGACGTACCATGGTAAAAGATGCTTTACAGGAGGAGGATCTGAGAGAGTGTCACACTTCAATTTTAGCGGTTCATCCAGGAGAGGGGAAGATGTACCGGGATCTCAGATGATAACACTGGTGGCTAGGTATGAAGAAGGTTGTAGCAGAGTTAGTTTCTCGATGCCTCACCTGCTAGTTGGTGAAGGCAGAGCACTAGGTACCAGAAGTCTTGGTATATCCACTAGAGGTCCCATAGTGGAAGTGGGATGGGATATCTTTGGATTTCTTGACTGTAATTCCACGTACTTCCAGAGGTCATGACTCCAATTCTGTGATTGTCAACCGACTCACCATGTCGGCCCAATTTTTACCCATCAGAGAGCAGGCCTCAGTGGAGAACATGGGATGCCTCTACGTTTAAGAGATTGTACGACATTATGGTGTTCCATCATCTATCATATCCGATCAAGACACTCACATTACTTCTCGGCATTGGAAGGGATTTCAGAAGGCATTCGGGACGCAACTACGTCTGAGCACCGCCTTTCACCCTCAGACGGATGGTCAGATGTAGAGGACCATTCAGACTCCCAAAGACATGATTCGTGCCTATGTCCTCGACTCTCATCGCAGCTGGGAGGATCACCTACCCTTGGTTGAGTTTTCATACAAAAACATCTACCACTCCACCATCTGGATGGCACCATACGAGGCATTGTACGGATGACCTTGCAGGTCACCTCTATGGTGGAAAGTCCCTGGGGATTCAGCACTTTTGGGACCGGAGATGGTCCAGACCACGACAGAGAAGGTCCAGGACATCTAGGAGTGGATGAGGATAGCTCAGAGCAGACAAAATTTTTACGCTGACAGGTGGCGTAGACCACTTCAGATTGAGGATGGAGACCACATTTTCTTGCGGGACTCACCTTGACATGGATTATGAAGATTTGGCCAGAGAGGCATGTTATCTCCGCGCATTATCACACCATACTAGGTTCAAAGTAGGATAGGCGAGGTGTCTTATCTCCAGGATCTACCATCTCATTTGCACCGAGTGCATGACGTCATCCAAGTATCTCAGCTAAGGAGGTACGTGCACGACCCGATGCATATCATCGACCATGGGGAGATAGACATTGGTGATGTGCTAACTTTTGCGGAGGTCCCAATGGAGATCGAGGATCGATAGGAGAGGTTCCTATGTGAGCAGTTCTTTCCTCTAGTGCGCATCATAAGGTAGCATGGGAACCTCCAAGAGAGCTCTTGGGAGCGGGAGGCTCAGATTGTGCTTAGTACCCTCATTTGATCCCCTAGTTTCTGATGTATCTTTACGGGGATGTAAAGCCCTGAGGTGGGAGTACTGTAAAGACGTGTAAATTTCAAGGGAAATTTTTTCTTAATTTTTTTTGGGATTTTACAAGTACGCAGTTTCTGACGGCACCTGATTCTGAGGCCCGGTGTGCCCAGAATCAATTTTCGAAGTTTAGCTCGCATACGTTCAGTTAACGAACGAGCGAGTTTTCCTAAATTTTGAACCGGTGCTTGGAACCAAAATCTGAGGGTACCGATAAAACTGTAGTGCCGGTAATTGCATAGGAAGACCTTTTTTAGAGTTCTGTTTGCTCGGGTGAGGTTGTTATATAAATGGGATAACTGAAGAGTGAAATAAAAATTTGTGCTACAATTTTTATTTCTATTATAAGCATTTATAACCTATGCATGGAAGTAGAGGTGGGACCCACTACATCCTAACTCCACTTAGTAGGATAATAGTTATGTGGGTCCCACATGATCGCCATCACTTCAAATAAATTAAAACATCCCTAGTGCATTTAATTGTGTAACACACCCGCACCCCCTTTTAATGACATGTCAACTCTCGCAATTAATTGGACTGTTAATGGCTCTTCAATTAATTTAATTAATTTAATGGGAACTTTGGAATTTAAAATTAATGATGGCATGTGTGTGTGTGTGTGAATAAAATAAGACAATGTCTTATTTTATTGTTGGTTGATTCATTGTGTGGAATAGAGGAGAGAACTCTTGCGGTCTTAAAGAACTTCATCTTCTTCACGAAGAACGCCGACTCTACGAGGAAGAACTCCATCGCCGAAGGGGGGATTGTCGTGCCGTCTTCTCTCCTCCCCGCAGCTGGTGAAAGACGTTTTTTCCAGAGAATGACGACGTGCCGCATCCTTCATCGGGCGAACACATTCGATGCTTATGGAGCCTTGATCTGTGACGTCATCTTCTGCGATGCTGTCTTCCGCAATGTCTTTTTCCCACGACGATCCTCGATCGACAACTTCTTTGAGGTAGGGGTTTGATTTTGTTCGTGAATATTCATTGTCGTCAAACAAAAAATTCTTTAGCCACATGTTATCAAATTAACGGGAGGGGGTCGGACCACACGAACATAGCTGACCCTCCTCCCCCATTGTTGATGTACTCATTGCGGTTCTAACAAAGTCGGTGTGGTGCAACGACACCTCGCGAGAATGAGGAGGAATGCGGAGAAGGATCGTGGCGTCGTCGCGCCGTGCCGTTGAGGTCGAAAGAATCCACAGCTGATGTCGGGCCGTGATGGAGGCACGCGACGATGTCGCACCTCGCTGGAGAACCACAAAGAGTCCGCGGCCAGAGCGGGTCCGCGGTGGAGGGGCGTGGCGCAGTCGGGCCGCGCCGGTTGGACCAAGGCCACGGTACAGCAAGGGAGGGCAGCCGGAGCCGCCGGCCGGCGACGCTCAGGAGGTGGGACCGACTGGTCCTGCGCGGCACACTCGCCGGCTGTTACGGCCGTCTAGATCCGGAAAAACCGGGGGTTGAACCTCCGGTCAGCACAGCATGGCGGACCCACCCCCACCCCCCCTTGTGGGTCCGACGTCCGGTTCGAAGTGTTGGCAGTTCCCCCCCTTCCACGCTCATGTGGGGCGCGGCACCCGCGCCGGGCTGGGTCCCTGCACCGAGCTGGGCCACGCCAGCTGGTACGGCCCGCACCCTAGTGGGCCGGACCTGGTCCTGGGTCGGGTCGGGCCGACCCAGGGGGTTCTGGGCCGAGCCGGTGCGGGCCCGAACCCCCCTAAAATCCGACTGGTTCGTTCAAATTCCCATAACATGTGCTAAGGACCTCCGATCGATGCACCATAAGTTGTGATGCGATCCTTTGAGCGAGACGGTCATTTAGGTATATTACAATAAAGTTTTTAGAGATCTTTGGGTAAAGAAGGGTTGGTTCGAACACAAAATAGGTCCGGCCCTCGGAGCGGAAACGTCTATAACTTGAGCTTCGGACGTCCGATTGACGTGTTGTTGACTTTGTTGGATTTCTCTTAGTGAGACGGACCTTTTGGCTTACTCTGCTTGAGGTTTGGACACAGTTTGAGTATGGTCCGGTTGGTTTTGACTTAAAAACCAACCGGGCCCCTGGAACAAAAAATCCAATAACTCTCAGAACGGGCATCTGATTGACGCACCGTCTGTCATGTTGACATCCTTTTGTCGAGATAGAACTTTGGGATACATCAACTCTGGACTATGTGTCAGTTGATGTATTGACCCCCTTGGATCATGGAGAGGACCCTCCCAGAATCAAGCATGCTATGTGCGGAAACCGTAGAGCTGACTGCGACTATGACGATGATGACGATTGTACAGGGATCCTTCGTGTGTTCGGCAGCGATGATGACCATACAGAAATCCTCCGCAGGTTCGACGACGATGACTACTATTCTTGTATCCTATGTGGGTCTGGCTGTTCTTGACTACTGTTCTTGTATCCTACGTGGGTCCAGTAGTATTTGACTCTGTACTTGTATACTACTTGGGTCCGACAGAGTGGCTAGTCTAGTATCCTACGTGGGTGTGACAGCTTAGCTGGTCTAGTATCCTATGTGGGGCCCATCTAGATGAATCAGTGGATACATCTGATCATCTCTATCAGCTTATGAAGAAGTATACCTATGTGAGCTGAGTCTTGAATTTCAATCAATATCTTTGATATGATTGACTTGCATTCCTATGTGGATTGGGTTGTGCTTTCTTGTGTGGATTGGGTTGTGATATCCTGTGTGGACGTGATTGAACATGGGCTCGGATGATGGAGCCTAACTGGAATTGATGACTTAGGTATATGTATGTGTATATACCTATGTAGGGTTGGTTGTTATTTCATGTTTGTATCTTTCCTTTGTGGTTTATCCTTTGTGGATTCTGGGAGACCTTTAGGGGTCTTGGGGTCCCTACTGAGTAGCGTATACTCACCCCTGCACGGGCTATGCCCGCACAACGTTTTGTTGGATGCAGAAAACAGACATTAATGATCGTGGTTGAGGCTTGTGGAGCAAGTCGGTACCTGGAGGGGGACCACTGGGCGGGACGCACACGGAGCGAACGGTTGGACCTGAGGAGCTGAGGAGACTATCTGTACCCACCCTTTAGGTGGGATTTCCAGTGGACGACTCGACATTGATGCTTGTTTTTCAGTTGCTGTACTTTCATTCGATTTGTACTTTACATTCATACTGGGTTTGCATTTTGGCCCAATTACTTTTCCTCACTTACTATTGTACAAAGTTGTACTTAGTGTTTACTTCTGCTTTCTTTCTCTATGGTGATTGTTTTATTTTATAATGGCAATGCCTTCCCTCTTTTCGGGAATAATACCTTTGGTTCAAGACTCTAGCCTCTGGCCTATAGAAGGCGGGATTGGGGTAGTCACGACACGATCCTCGAAGACGGGTCATGACATGATCTTAACAAAATTCTATCATATTAATCACCATCCTATTATATCATTACTCAGAAAAAATTATAATAAATATGTCCAATTGATCCATATTAATGAAATGTTGATGGTCATTTGTTGTATATTTACAAATTCCACATTTCATATTTTTTAGAAAACATATAGAAAAATTCATCATGATTTTTAAAAAACTTATCCTCATAATTAGATCTATCAATTTATCATTCTACAAACACTTATTTACATATAAATTTTAAATAACATTGCAATGACGTTATAATATTACAAATTTATACTAAGAAATATGATATTTCTTACCACATAATTAACACTAGTAATAATGTGACAAAAACATTCATATTAAACCATTTAGATATCATCGAACATAGACAACAATATATCTAAAATTATTTTATTAATTATTTTATATTTCTCATAAATGTTCTTCATCATATATATGATAACATTATCATTAAAAACAAACATCAAATTGAAAAAATGACAATAAAAAATTGGTTATAATAATGATTTCTTAGCACTTCCACCATTCTAATTATTCTAATTATTTTTGGATGTGAGATTATAGTTTTCATCAAAATGGGATAATCTATTTATTGTAGTTTCATGAACATCATACCCAATGGACATAAGAATAAGATTAATTTTGTCTTTCAAGATATAATGTATTATACTTCTGAATAATAGAATATATTTATTTATTACAAACTATAGATTCTCCATAAAAAATTATCTAAAAATAAATGCGATGTGTAAAAAAAGATCCATTTCTCCAATACCAATTGAGAATACCCACCCATGATCTATTTATCAATTAGATGGGTAATGTTGAATGAATTATATCTTTTTAATTTATGTCTCAATTCTTTGTAAATATCCATAGAATCAAGTTAACGATTTATAACATTATTTAAAACTAGACAATCACTCATCTATAATGACATATGAATTTATATAGTTAACTACACAAAAACAGTACCTATGTCATTTGTATATTTTAAAAGGGATCCATTTCCACAAAATATACTAGGAAATAATACTTCTTTATAAGACAAATATGATATTACATTACACATGGGTAGTAAATTGAACAATATAATAGTTTATGTTATTCAAGTAGAACAAAATAAAGTAATAAATTTTTTTAAATTGTTCAATAAACCTTCACTATTTTCTGCTAAATAGGGTACTATGTTTCCTTATTAATATTCATAAATAATATTCTGAAAAAAAATCATTACAATTCTGCACAAAAGTATGTATGAAAATCTCTATACCATGAAACTATAACAAGTATGATAATGTGTCAAATTCCATGTTTGATTTCATAGTATGATAATATAATTCCATAATAATGTCGTTGAAACAAATCTAAACTACTTTTATTTAAATAAGAAAATGATATATGATTTACATGTCTGATGATCCTATCTGATGATAAAAACATAGAATAAAATATCAATTCCTATTCTTCTTTAGATGATAAGAAATTTCTGAATAATGATAAATTTGTAAATACCTTCTCACAAGAATCATTCATAACTCCTTATTCCCATTATGACTATCATACACAAATTAAAGATATGAATAGTGAATTCTATCTCATTGTTATTCATGGAAACAACTAAAAATACTAATATAAATAAAAGAATTAAATCATTATTCCACAAAAAAATTTGATATTCCATTGTCAATCAATTGCCTTAATTTTTCTATAAACATAGAGTAAACATCTGAATATTCCAACACTAATCTGATGAACATTGGCATCATATTCAAACATCATTGAATATAATTTTTCATAAATAAAAAAAATTCAAAATCCACTTGAAATCACTTTCATGAAAATAATATGAAGTTACCATTTTTCTTCTTTACCACATACACGTGATTTTTCATCTCATAGTCTTATCAATGTGAGCCTTCATCTGAAGAGTGAATATCTAATTAATTATAAGATTTAGTATCAGAACTAGTCCAATGAATCATAAATCAATTAATATAAACAATATCAGTGTTATTTATATCTTCATGATCCAACTTAAAACAACCATCAATTCATCTAGATAAAAAAGTGTGACCACATTGTTGAAAATTATCAGAAATTCATATATGAATAAGTTCAAAATAAATCACATTATTTTTTTGTTATATGGTATGAATAATTTTACTACCTCTTATTTATTGGTAGTACACCGCATCTGATGAATATGTATCTATATCTACAACTTCATAACCATCATTCTATTTCTAATTATTGTACAATACACTTTCTTTTTGTAATGTTTTGTATCTTGTGGATTATTGGTCCAAATAAAAATCATAATCATAATATTCACACATTTTACAATAAACCATCCCATCATTCAAATAAAACATTTTTCGGTGATATAACACCAATGAACTGAGACCAGAATGTTTTTCCTTGTCAAAAATTCTTTTTATACAATCATTATCTTGCATTGTGACATTTTTTTTGAAATTGATAACAGTTAATAACATCATATAATTCACATAATTTCATTGGGATGTATTGTATCTTCCCATCATCTATTTACTCTTTTCATTCCAACCGAACGACAATACGATTTGTACCATCCCCCCCCCCATTATTTCTATTATAATTCTTCCATCACATGTTTCTCAGAAAACATATACAATTTTGAAATATAAAACATCATATAAGTATCATATTTTCATTTAATCCATTAAAACATTAATACAATACCTTAAAACAATTATAAAATCCTCTCTAGAACAACATTTAGACAGTGAACTCTTTCTATCTAGAAAACATCTTCTCGATCTGATGGTCATTTATAAAAATTTTGATTTAATCATCTGATTACGATGTATAGTCATATCATTCAACCATTACAAATGTTATTGATTTATTTTCACATAAAAAAAGAAAACATTAATCAATATCTTATTAATAACTCCAAAAAAATATGTTTCATCTTGGTCCCTACACGTTTTAAACATATTAATGAAGATATAATCAATATTAAGTAATATTTTGGGAATTATTTATAATCAAATGCTATATTTATTTATTAATATAATAAATTTTGATAAAACCAATGTGGAACAATATTTCATTCTCTAAATTTTTTATCATATTTTTTTATTAAATATGTTACCACAACTATTCCTTCTAGAAATTCAAAGTTTCAATCTGTTGTGTGATTTAAAGGACCCATCTAAGATCATTCCATAAATTAAATAATGTTTATGGGTTTGTAATGTTGGTATTTTATTGTAATGTAAAAAAGGTAATTTATAGTGATAATTATTATTATAAATTATAATTTATGAAATATTAAGACTAAATAATTTATATGATGATATTTCACTATTTGAATAATAATTTATCCTCAATGAATAGAAATATTATAAAATTAAATTAATGATTCACAATTTTTATTGTATATTTAATATTGTATACAAAATTTCGTAAAATAAAGATAATGGCCTAAAATAGTTAATATTCATCCTTTAGTGAAATCATTATATCCATCCATGTAAAGAATTAATGGAAAATGAAACATGTTGCATCCTGGAGGTGGTAGTCCCTATTAGTGAACGCAAAATTATTTTTTTCATAATCAATCTGGCATTGGAATAATAATTGATAATAAACTTATTATAATTTCATTGATAGTCATAAAATATACTCATATATATTGGCGTGATAGTAATTAATATGATAGAACAAAATCATAAACACAAAACTAATTTATAGATAATAATCAATTCAGGGAATTGAATTTTTATTTGACATCTCAGTTAAAATAATGTTTTATGTTTACAAACAAGTGACTATATTAACTTCAATACGGTATAAATATATAGGATATGAAATATTATATAATTTTTATTGAAATAAATAATTTTGTGTGTATTTATTAACGGTTTTAAATGAATAAATTTTAAATAGATTAAAATGTGACTTTTTCAAATACTCTTTGTATTTTTACAATTGTATTACACTATTCCTTGATTAGTGAATCAAATAAAAAAAATTGATTTTGGGGTACAAGTGGGTAGATAAAGGCTCATATAGTTATTTACCCAATTTATTCACATGTTATATGGTTTTTTGATTATATATATACATTTCATAATTTTACTTTTAAAATAGATAACTAGTTTTAAACAATGATATTTTTAAAATATATTAGAAATATAAAATGACTGATTTAATAAACTTTTTGTCTTTTGTAAATTAATTAAAATGAATTTATTGCTATTAAACATCTTGAAATTTTTAAATTTACATCAAATTAAAAATAGATAATTTGATGAAAAACTATTTTAGTAGAAAAATTTCACATTTACCATTATGGATTCTTAATGTTAATTAGAATTTCTTAAATTTTGAAAGGATTTCTAATATATTTATTTACATAGTTATATAGATTATTAAATTGTTTATTTAACATATTTTAATTAAATTTTTTCATTAAATTAATTGAAATAAAAACAATAATAATTTTAGATTTATAGTTTCCTAACTATCATTGGAATTATCATAAACCATTGAAATCAATATTATATGACCAAAAATAAAACTGTTTTTTCATTTAATTATAAAATAATTGTAAATTTTATATGAATTATTAAAAAAATATCTTTCAATGTGTATGGAATTTCTTTTTAATTTTATTGAATATAATGCATGAAACCCCATTTATTTTAGAAATGTGTAATTTTAAGCACAATTTTCTCTATATAAGAATTAAATATCGTATATTTTTGTTATAATGATATTAATAAGATTATAATTATTTAATTTAGAGTCAAATGAGATTAAAATAAATCTAAAATTATCTTCCCTATTTGTAAATTTAATTATAAAAATTGAAAAAAATATTTTTATATGATTTTAAATAATTTTGTTAAATGATATTATTGTGAATTTTAAATGAAGAAAAAGAATATTTAGAATATTTATTATACATTAAAATTATATATAATTTTATATAAATTTTATATCTTAAAATTCAATTGAATGTTATATAATTATAAAATTTAATATTTTTTAATATATTTGATAATGGAAAAATATATTATAAAAATCTCAAAATTATATATAAAAAAATATTCTTTTGTGATGAGTAAAAAATTAATTTCACATAATCAAACTTTCAATATTAAATTTAAAATTTTATTTTATTAAAAGAAAATATATATTATAATCAAAATATTTTTATTGAAAATAATATATTTAATGAAAAATAATAATATTATTTTTCTATATAAAAGAAAAAAATATTTATTGTTCACTATATTAATGTTTATTAGATAATTTTTTAAAATTTATTTTTTTAATAGATTTTATTGTTAAGGACATGTGTTGTATGTGACACAAGACAAATATTGTAGTATATATATCTACGTATCTTATATAACATGTAGTCATAGGATATTTTTGAGTATATTCACCACATTCCACCTAAGGGTAACATTCCCAGTTATATTAACATTTTTGGACACTAATGATTTAAAGAAATTCATCCAAAAAATTATTAAAAGGAATAAGGAGATGTTAAATATATGATAAATAGATTAAAATAACACCTAAACAAGGGAATAAATATAATGAGATTATTTTTAAGTAGATAAGACCACTAATATATTTATTTATATATAATGTTATAAAACAACATGAATATTAATATATATTAATTTAATACATAATTTGATTCCAATGGATCCCATATCCCCTCTAATGTATGGAAACTATCCATTACCTTTTCCTATAACATAATGAGCCGTGTATCATGACCATTATTAAAATAAATCACAACCCAAAATCTCTCTCCACTTTATATAGGTGAATGTATATCCAAAACATCATTTTTTTATTTCTTATTGTTTAATAAAACAATGATATTTTAAAATAGAGTAATATTTCAAAACTGAGTATTAGTAATTATTTCAACTTTTACCTCTTTAAATTTCAGTATAAACATTTCTATATAACCTCACATATAACATAAATTTTGATATATTTCAATATTAATGGACATTAATTTTTTATCTACTTTTTATCGAATGTGAATTAACAACACCATATATGCCTATATATTTAAATATATTTTGATAGAATAAATTTTATAAATATATGTGATGTTAGAAATTCAATATTTTATTTCTATTCTTTATTCTCTGTTCAATTGAAATTTAAAGCTATGTTTTATTTATTAGTGGAGTACATATTTATGTGATATTGTATTGTGTTATTCCTGACTTCTTTTCATGGATGATATTTTAATTCAATTTTAATTTTTAAGACTTCTCAATATTTCATTATTGTTTTTTTTATTTGATAGAATGAAAACATCATTGACTATATTCATCAAACCAATGTTGTATTTTTAATTTTGAATTGAAGTTCCACAATATAGAAAATATGAACATACCGAATTACGTAATTAATTAAATCATAAAAATGATAAATTACTATATTATTAGATATTATATCTAAATATAGTTTATGATCGACTAAAAGATTTATAAATATTTTTTATACATGACATAATGTATTTACATTTCATTTTAGGACATTGGATAATTGGTTTCTTAACTAAATATAGTTTTATTGGGTTATATGAATTCTCAATTGAAATTTTTATTCGATTATAATGTATCAATTTATTTATATACATTTATGTTTTATGTTAAGAAATTATTTACGTAGGTCTAAATAATAACTTCTGAGATTTATTTTCACCAAAAAAGTTATGATCCTTTCTATATATTTATTTATATATAAATTAATTGTCGAGATATTATATTTTCAAACAACATATTTCTTATATATGGGGTAATAAATTTCACATGAAAATTTAGTTTATTTATAAAATAATTTAAAGAATTTATTTATAGTTCTATATCTTATTTATAATTTAGATTAAATTTAACATTAATTTTTATAAAATTTAATGGATTTATATTACATATATTTCTATTCATGAATATTAATGTTAATGGTTTATATAATAATTTTTTATTTATTAATTTAGTGAAATATTTCAATATTACTATACTATAGGTTTTTATATGGTGTATACTATTTAAAATAATTTTACTCTATTTGGTACTGAATATGTCTAAATAAATATATTTCAATAAAAAACAACATTATTTGTTATTTTACCCTGTAATTTATTTGACATCATATTCATTACCATTTCTATGTTTTCAATAAAGTTCTTTTCTATGAAGAAGTTAATTATTAAATTATGTTTAATTAATATTTTACTGTATTAATGTGGTGTTCAATGAATTTTTTTTTAAATATTCATATATAATACTTGTAGTTTTTAAAGGAAGTGTGAAAGGGACATGTGTTTTAACAGATTCTAAAATAATGGATTTTACAAACATGAAAACTATTATTTTCATTAAAACTCATTTATCGTTTTTTGGTAATATTTAAGGAAAATTATTTTCTTAAGATAAAGGGAATTAAGATTTATAAAATTATTAAATGAAATGATATATTCCATGATTTCTATGAAGTATCATATTTTAACTTCTAAAATTATTTTTTATATGGGGAAATTTACTTTAATATGTAACTATCATATAATGGATTATTGTACTGATGAGAGCATCATTATTCATCAAATAGATGAATTAGATTTATTTAATGATAATTTATTGGAACATTGTTTTTTTCCACTGGTTTATCACACTTAAAATAAAAGATTATTTTTTCTCATGGATTATATAATAAACATGCATGTCCTTAAATGTTTTATATATTATATGTTATAGGGAAAATTTTAAAAATTATTAAAAGGTATATATGTTATTATACAATGATTTATGAAACATGTTTTATCATATAATTCATTGGGTATCATGGCTATGTTATATTTTTTATGTTTCCTCTACATGAAGGTGGGATAAATTGATTAGTGGTAATCATATGAGATACGAGAGTAAATGGAATATAAATTTAAACTATGAGATGAAACGGTAAAATTTTGTATGAAACACCTAATAAAATTTCATAACAATAATGGTTAGGTTATTCAATGACATATATTTTATGATCAGTGATACTAGCACTAATTTTAATATTTTAATAAGAGTTAATGAATCCTTTTCTCAAGGATTATTTTCCAATAACTCATTAGTATTGAATTTAATACATCCCTTTTTTATATGTTTTTTGTGAAATCTATCATTATTAATGTCCCATTTTATGATGTGTATGAAAAATATATTATTACTCCCATTGACCATGAAATTTGTTTTCATATCATTGTACAAATATTGTCTCATTAATTGTATTTGATACTAATGCACATTATTATACTTAATATGAATATTATTTCAAACATCTTATCATTATTTGTGTATTAATGTAAATAATATGTTTCTATATTATATTATTAGATGGTTATATGAGGGAGATTATGTAATTTTTTAAATAATTATAGTTTGGTAATATAGAAAAACAAATTCCACATAAGTACCTTACAATATTTTTGTAAAGGATTATCTATTTCATGAGAACTATAATATTAATTGAACATTTCTATTTATGTGAATAGAAAAAATTATGATTAAATACATTATTTTTAATTTAGGGCATGTTTATATTTTTAATATAAAATAATAATAAATATATTATCATCCATGGATCTTAATGTAAGTATTCAAGGTTTCTATATTGGTGTTTAATAAGTATTAATAAAATATAACGACATTTATGAAATTATGATTACAAAATTTTTTCTAATATTGAGTGAAATGGATTTTTACAGGAATAAATTAATTAAATGGTGTTATGGAAAATATTTTCATTAATTAAATGAAATGATGGTATTTTTTAGTATATGTTAATATAAAATTACATGAAACCTTATGTCTACAAAAATAATTTTAGGGAAGGTAAAAGGCTATTATATTCTAATCAATAACCTATTTTACGATTATTATTCAATATATAGTTAAAGACCCTTTTATTATTATTTTAGTTAACTTTTTGAATTTATTTTGTCTTAATATAATGATTGTTTAATTTATACATGTCATGAATAATAAAAAATGGTCAATAGCGAATTAGAGAAAAAATATTTTCAGACAATTCTTATAAAATCAATTTTGCAGATTTTTACAATATTTTATGTCTTTTACCACGTTGGTTAACACTTTGTAACAATTATTACTTTACCAAAATAAATCTATTTTATATAAATAATTCATCATTTAATTAAAATAATAATGGAAAATTTTACATAATATAATTCATCAAATGAAAAATAATAAATATATAATATTATATTCAAGATATAATAGTGATTAAAATGTATTTAAAATGAAAAATGTATTATGGTTATAACGAGTTTTACAGAATTATGTAACTTATATTTTCATTTGGGACATTTTTTTAATCTAAAGTTAATTTTATGAAATTTACCTTATCTCTTATAATAAATGAGTTTTTTAAAACTTATTAAAATATTTTTATTCTCTATTTATTTAATAATTACCTAATAAAATTAATGGTAATCTTGAAAATTTCATTCTGCATTATGATTGTAAAAAATAAAAAATACACAAATTTCCACACATTTATCCTAACATTATTTTTATATAATAAATACTAAAAACTATATTTATATTATAAAATTAAAATTGAGAAAATTAAAAAAAGTTATCTCAATAAAAACTTATAATATAATATAGGATAATTTTTTTTAAAATGAACTATTAATCATTAACTGTTATTAATATTTTTTCATATATTTTTTTTATATAAATAATTTTCATATAATATTCCATAAATAAAAATATTTCAAATATCAAAAATATAAATGATTATTATAAAATATTGAGTAGATGAAAACAAATTAAATTGTAAATATTTATATTATATTAAATAATCACTAATAAATTCAATTAAAATTAAATATTTATATTTTTAATTTTTCTTCTAATTAAAAATTACAAGTATATTTCATCTCTACATGTGTTTAAATTATATCATACAATATTAACAATGTTATTTTTATTAATACTTGACAAATATATATATATACATACATATTTATAATATTTAAATAATATATTATTATTTCATATTTAATTATTTGTCAGTACCATTATTTTCAATTTTTTATTATCAATAAACCAAAACAATATGCATATTTATATATTTTTAGAAAATGATCATAGTTCTGATGGCCACAATTATGATGGAAAATTTTAATTCCAATATAATGCATTACTAAACTCATTAATTATATTAACACTTCTTTTATCACACTTTTTATTCCCATATTATTAGTTTTTGATATCATATAATGATTTATCCATTCATTATGTTTTTCATCTATATATATTATCATTCATTATAGGTGATCTTCAATAGTGATACTGAAATTGAAGACCTTATAATTGTGAATATTATATTCATTTATTATTATTATTACCTTTAGTGCATGTAATTTTAATTGATTTAGTAATGTAGAGTGATTAATAGAATATGTGTTTACTACATTATTTTATGGTATTATATTTTAATTTACTACTATGAATGAAAAATTTTGTAAGGTTAATTCATATTGTGTGGTAATTATCATCTAATATTTTTTCATGAAATGAAAAATATTAATTAAATTATAAAAAATTATATATTAAATTAATAAAAATAATTTTATTTCAAAGAACCTTGGGTTTTACATTATTCACATTTTTAGTATATTTGGGCCTTATAATATTAATTACATTCAACATTGTATAATACCAATGGGTAATTAATGATAACCATCACTAATGGTATAGATTGTAATTCAATAAAATCATTTTCTATGAAATAGAAGTTTTTATAATTTTTTATCTCTATTTATTTTTATATATAAAAAATCAAAACTATTTTTTCCAAAGATGAATGATTTGGTATTTACTATGGGGTTCGATAGAGAAACCATCTATAAAATCATTTTATATATCTTATTGTAGTCCATTTATTAAAAAACATTATTACGATAATAATCAATAGGGCCATAGAAAATGATTAAATTTATTTGAATGATCTATCATAAATACCATCTTCACTGGAACTTTCATTTAATTATATGGTACAATAATATTAAAAATTTAAAAAGTGAATAAATTTTGTTTTTTAGAAAAATATTTATATTATGTTCACTAATACCACCAAGAATATATTTTATATTCTAATTCTATTTAAATCATCCAAAAACTATTGTTATAATAATGTTAATTGACAAATGAATTTCTAATATGACTTAATATTTATATATACAACATTTTGTAAACACAGCATGCATCAAATTTATGATTGAGTCCATTTTTAACAGTTATTTATTAAGGTGACAACACATATTTTCATTTCATCAATAATGGAATTGACCGTGGTATATCCAAATATGGACATATTTTCTCAGAGAATGATATAATATTTACTTTACTAAATAATTTGTATTTTATACATTAATTTAAAATTTCAATTTGTACTTAAATAATTTTTTGTTATATATAAAAAAATTATAAAACTTCATAAGAATATTACGTATTCCAGCCCATACACACTGGTACCTAGATACCCGAGATGAATCTAACATTTCTTGAGTATAATTATCAAACCCCATCTGTTTGTGACTAGAAAATCGAAATTAAATTGATAATTGTGGGAATGAATTTTCTCCAAAAATATTATATGATAACCATATATATTTATTCGAAAAAAAATAGAGATACTAATAAAAATCAAGTAAGAATATCGAAAATCCAATCATTACAGCATCTATGTACTCAAAAGATTATAAGATAAATCCAATGTTGAATAATAATCATCACTCCGAACCCAAAAGATTAAGATCACCCATCTCATATATCAAGCCATTTATCTATTCACTAATCATGTGTAAGTAAATATCACCATTCAAAAAGTAAATATTAAATGTTTTGATTTAAAAATCCTATTATGTTCACACCTACTGTCCTTATAAAAATATTCCATAATAATAGACAAAATTATGAATTAAATTTATTTTAATTATTTTGTAGAATTAAACAAAATTTTAATATAATAATGAACCATGTTTTCAAAAGTTTGAAAACGTATCATATATTCCTCACATAATTTTTTAATGCCTGACGGTTTTCATAGATCAAGTATCATGAATAGAATAATTTAATAGTGAAAGGAATTTTTAATGAATGAAATTACAAAAAATATTCTGGACATATTCCATGTGGAATGGTAGTTTTTTGTTCTATTATCATCACAATATAATTTTAGTCATCTCTTCAAAATGTAGACACATGTCCCTTATGATGATCCCAAATATGGATCACTGACATTCCAATGATAATATATAACAAACCATATTTTTGTAAGAGTTGAAATTTTAATTCCTCCCATAGAAAAATCATATTACCATGAATATCCCAAATAACCCTCTAGCTACCACACGTTTCATTTTATTGGTCAGTAAATTGAAAAAATGAATGTCTTTTCATTTAAAATGAAAAATCAATCACAATTTAATTTAATAATTTTCATTTTCAAAATAAAAATTCTTTTTCAAAAACCAAACATGGTGTTTTCATCAAATCTTTATTTTTAAAAAATTGTTTTAATAAAATAAATTTTATCCATCTTCTAAAATCAATTCCAAAATTATTCCATAGATTCCATGAATTTTAATTCATTCCCCAAATTCAAATATTATTTGATTTGTGTGTTTCCAAAAAAATCTATACCATATTAGTTTCATTTCCATTCCATATAAAATTTGGGTTTTATTAATTAACTTAATGAATTTTATTTTGAATCATGTAAAATAAATTTTTATTTATATTGCACAATCTAAAATAAAACACCATAGCATTAATTAAGAGAACCAAACTCAAACCAATTAATATGATTTTCCATTGAAGAATTATGGAAAAATATATTGTGAAATCAACCCCAAATTCAAGACCTATGAAAATAAATTTTTTACCAATCAAAAAATTATAATCCATAAATTTATATTGATGAGTGAAAGTTACCGAATGGGACAAAGAACATGACATTACACAGATACCATATTGAGAGTGGATATTCAATTGTTCTTCAATTCAAAAAAATTGGTTTTGATTTTTCCAAGAGCATTATGAAGATCATATAATATCTATGAAATTGAGATAGGTTGAGTTAATGTAATGCATGGGTACAATTCTTTGTTATAGAAATTTTAAAATAATTTTTTGAATTAAAATAATCATCTAATGGTTATTTTGGTAGGTCTGTATAGTTAGAAAAAAATATCTCCATAACCCTAAAGACTATAATATGGTTCATGGTTTCAAATAAGTCAAACACTATTTGCAATATGTGTCTTATCATTGGAAACCCCGCTATCAAGTGTTGGATGATTCACATAGGGTGGTAACATGTTTATGGAATACTATGTGCCAACAATGAAAACCATAGAAACTATCCTAAATTATCATACAAAACCCAAGAAAACATAACACAAACCACATCATATCATGATAAAAATAAAGGGTGAATGGTTACATAAATACTACAAATTGAATGTTACAAACTCCCCACAATAGAAATAGTCTATGGTAATAAATAATATAAATATTATTCAATATCAAACAGGTGGTTCTACTTAATCCTCTTTAGTGCCTCCCTCTCCAAATTATCATGTGAATTATAATCATGATACTATTTCACAAGAACCAATGGTATCATAATTCCATAATGTTAATTATCAAAAGAGTCCACTCTCCAGACATTATTCTTAATCATGAATAAATTGTGAATAATATTAAGGTCACAATATATCAAAACATAAGAGGAATCATAGAGATTCCATTGATGTTAAGATATTAAAATCACTTTATGTATTGATGTCATCAATGGTAGAAGTTATAAATGGTAAGCCACTTTACCAACCTTCTCAATAACCATAAAAGGTTCCTCAAAATGAGGATGAATCTACCATTTCCTCCCAAGCCATTGATAACCCATATAGGGAGAAACATTCAATAAAATAGATTCATCACCTCAGAACTATGTCCAGAAAAACATATATTAGTATAGTCTTCCTTATAAGGCCAATAAAGAGTCCATTATAATCTTGTATTTGGAAATATTTTTATAATAAACCACAATATGTCCCAAATGGTCATCCTAAGAACAAAAAATATATAGGACAACATTGTGAGAAATATCCAGAAGAATATATATATATAACCTAATCTATTTAAACACCTAAATACGAATGGGTTGATGTACTCAAATAAGCATAAGATCTTCATTCCTCATGAATCCCTCTAAAAATGATAGATATTAAATTGGGATAAATATGATAGATAGTAGTTGATAATTCATAATGGAAATGAATAATATATCTAACATTGACATTTTACAGCTTCTCAGCTTTTATTTTATTATTTTTTGGTATAAATTGGGAACAGTTTTTATAATAATGATCACAACCAATATCACATTCATATTACTCTAGTTGTGTGTAATCCCATATGAAATTTCCATAGAGATCTTTGGGGATATCCATGTATACATTGGATGAGGATAATGAAAATCAAAAGCACTTTACAGATTAATCATTACCTATTGGTATGTATATATGTATGAAAAAAGTATGTGGTATATAATATCATGCCTCACCATCAAAACACTCATTTTATTTCCTGAAAAAAATTTCTTTCTTATTTTCATGGACCACTGGGAATTATTGAAATAACTATAATATATTTCCACAATGGAAATTTCACAAAAAAAGATTTTTTAAACATATACACCCTTCATGGTTATAGAAAACATTGTAATTATCTCCCCATCATAAAATATCATTCCCAATTAGATATAATTTTAACCAATAAATTGAGCCAAAAGAATCATCTCAAGGAAATAGAAGGCCAACCAATCATTATCCAAGATAGCCTCAGCCCATGTTTCTCAAAAATCTATATGTAACGATTAAAATGATACATTTTGTTTATTTTTTTTGATGATTAGTTGATGGATTGTTCAATAATTTTCCATCTCAATGAATCATCCATGGCATTTCCATTCCATTAGGTATAGATTAATTCAAAATCAAAATTCATTAACTACACTGACCAATTCCAAAAGAGAATATTCAAATATTTACGATAGATTATATAACTCATGATATTTTTTCACAATAAACGGTAAACCATTCTCTAAAATTGAAATTCTAAAACTATTATGAATATGAATGAAGCATGAAAGTTCATGATCATGGGTTGGATCATTCATCTTGTGTGGGGAATGATGGAAAGAACCAAAGGCTACCACAAGACCACCCTTCACAAAATCAAAACCTGAAATTGAACCATCTATGTCCTATAAGAAAACATATCCCTACCCATCCTCTATAAGATTCATCAATGGAATAGAAGTAAAAAAAATGTTTCATATCAACAAAATAATGTTGAAAATTTTCATCAGGAAAAATTAAATTCATTTTGTGTGAATCTGTAAATCAAAGAATCCATCCATTTGAAATATTTTACCAAAATACGATAATACCCCACTAAACACATGAATCATAAAATATTGAAAACATTTTGTTTATGATCCAATTCCATACATACTTTAATTTATTCATGATCAACTAATATACAATGTTTGGAGACTATGTTTCCTATGAACATCACTTCTATAATCCCTAAATAATGTTTCAATAGAATATAAAAAGTTATATAATTTCTCAATAATTCCACAACATCACTCATATGATTATCATAATCCTCCTCAAAATTAGACTAAACAGGGATGTTATCAAAATATACCTCTATAAATGTATTGAGATACTCATGGACATTCTTGTTTCAGAAATACAAAAAGACATTATGAGTATTGGTTAGAACAAATGTCATAAAAGGATTCTCAAAATAGTCATTCGTGATATGAAACACTATTTTCTAAATGTTAGAATCTTTTATTATCAAATAATGGTAACAAAAATTACCATCAATAATAGAAAATAAATTATCAACTTTAAAAAGGTCAAGTATATCATCAATATGGGTACATAGAATGTTGTTCTTTACCATATATCGATTGAGGTTCTAGTAATCAATACATACAAAATTTTCTCCATCATCTTTATAATAAAATTTATGATGACCCTAAAATGTTCAAACAATAATGAGTATAATAAATTTCTCTAAAAGGTAAACACATTGAGTATTAATGTATTTTATTTTATCTTGTTCTATATGGTATGAAGGTATATATGCTAGTTAATTATAGAGAACTATATAAATAGAAATCTATATCACCCAAACCATTGGAAAATAGATATGTTAGAAGGAAAAAAATTGGGAAAGACGGAAAAAATGTTAGAGGACACCAAATTTAACATGAACTCCATATAAAAAGAAAAAAATATTTATTACATTAAATAATTATTGATAAAATAGTCAATCACTATTTAACCCCAGTTTCTATTCTCAATTAATGCGACAACACACACCATTATTTGTGGGAAAGGGATAATGTCGAATATATCAATAATTATTGGCCATTTTAGAAACAAATCAATCCAACCTTAAAAATACATAAATATGATTCATGTGGGGATCTATAATATACCATGTATGCTAAAAGTTTTATAGAGGTGAAAAAGAGGCAAGATATGGGATACCATGGTCATAGTTTTTACATAAAGGTTTAGTAATTTCAACCACATAAGAAAAAATTGTAATATTTACCAAGTTCACAATCAATTTCAATATAAATTAATTTGGTTCATGTGTATAAAATAGTAGATTCACTAAGGATGAATACATAGTGGTTGTACCACTCAATGATATTGGACCTATATCTGCTTCATTATGAGACTCTTATACTGCATGAATATAATTTATCCGTGATGAATGTTGTTGGAACCCCTATACCATGATGAAATAGATTTAAACATAGTGTAATTCAGTAATAATTATCCAATTAGACTACATGAGGGAAAATTATATATACAAGAATATAAAATTATCGTAATCTAACAAATTATTTTATATATTTGGTGCCTCAAAGGAAAACTATTTTGAATGCCCAAGATTTCTACTTTGGAATAATGTTCAAGAGCCTCTTAGAGACATAGTAAGAGTTCTACAAAGTCCCACTTATTTTGATCCACCATGAGACTCATAATTCCTTGTATTCCAAATAACATGACTCACATTACATAAATTTATAGAAAAGATACCCCAGTAACCCTAACGTACTAGACAGTTCATGATCAACCATTAATGATATATCTAGAAACATAAAAATGTGGAATGAATAAACATGAATAAATGATAATGAATATCATATAAAAGTCCAATATCACTAAATAGATTGTTATTGTTATCATTAAATACAATATCTAGTCATAATTGGACAATATTAGTGAATTAGTTGGCATATTCTATCTTGGTTATGTCACCCTAATCATGTTTGGAAAATAAATTTGCAAAGCCAAAACCATTGACTCTAGATAGAACATATCAGGGAAACATGATTTAATTTCTTCCACAATAATCCTTATCATTATTTAGAATCATTGTATTTTCTCTACATATCATGATTGATCCATTAAGGATATATGGGAAAACATTCATCTTAATCGAATAATATGTCTCCATGAACTAAAATATATGATCAATCATCATCAAATAATTAGATATATAGAAAAGAATATTTTATACTCCAAATACTACTAGATAATAAAAAATTAACTCATAGTAATGATTCTATGATTTATCCCTACAAATATACACCTATATATCATATTGTTTAACTATTGATGTTGTTTGTCTCATAGCTAGGATGACACACACATTAACCCCAACCATTTTCTGGTCTGTGGGAGGATATACTCAATGTATATCATGAAAAGAGTCTCCATTTATCCAATATAAAATTATTATTAAAATAATGATTCTATCCATTACCCTAAAAAATAAAATAAATCTGAAGATTACATATATCAACATTTAAATTAGAAAAATTGTGAAATTCATCCCATGAGATAAAAAAAATATTTGGATCATAAAATAATTAAACAAAAATAAACTTAAATACTAGAATTATTCATCAAGGCACAATTCCAATGATACCATTGTTGAGATATGACTCATTATAATGAGATCTAACCATGAAATCATGCCCATATACCTTCTATATCCAAACATGATATCTCAAACTGCATAATAACCACAAGAAATGATTCTTATCCAACTCCAGGGATACAACTTTTTCACAAGTCATGTTGGATACCATTGTACCATAATACCTAAGCCATAATAGACATATCACAAAGGGTCATCCTGATACCCATAGGTTGGCTACTGGAACCGAAGACTATACATAATAAATATGTGAAAAAAATTTCATATAAAATAAAGGATGATAAATAAACATATAACTATTCTAAAAATTAAAAATGTATATTGTCCCAAAGAATAATTATATATAAAACCCAAAATAAATACATCATCCATTCACTAAGACATATTAATTATAAAATCAAAAACCCAAATAACACATCATTCCAAACCCAAATGATCATGAAAAACCACCTCTTTCATGGGGAATATTCCCCTTGATCAGTCATGGAAGAAGGAAATCAACAAATTCCCAATGAATAAGGTAGGCTGTGAGCTAAAAATACCAGTAGGAATTCTATATTTTTTCTATAAAAATGTTCAAATTATTATAAACCAAATCAAGATTTTTTGTTTCTATAAAATAACGAATGAAATAATATATCATATTCATATCAAAAAAACATTTATTCTTTTCAAAAAATATAAAATTGTTGAATTGTTTCTGATATATAAATAATATATAATTTTTTTTACTTAAATAAAATTCTATAAATATATTAGTATTATAAAAAGTGTAATTTATAATGAAAACAATAAAAATAAGAACCATGGTCATTTTCCATGTAGTATAATAATTTCTATTTATAAGATCCCCACAATCAAATTTTAGTGAGCATGGAATTATTTGTACACATTTCCCTCATGATTAGAATAAATAAGGCACATCATCATCACATCAGGGATATGATCATTCTATAGAAATGTTTTTCAGTGTTTTAATCATGAATTCATTTTAATGGAGTAATAATATTGATTGATGGGAAGGGACTCACGATTAGACAAAACTATCACTCAAACAATTTAACCCCCTCATAGGGTTCATGGTTTCTACCAATAGGGTGCACAGTTTGAAAATCTATGTTCAAACTCTAAAAACCCCCATTGTCAAGGGATTCATGGTTTTCACTGGGTTTTATCATTATTTTGGAAAACCATTCACCATCCCTACAGAACATATAAACATCAAAAAATATCAACAATCCACCTTAAAAAATATCAATACAATATTCATGTAAATCATGATGAAGAAGGAGAGTCAATGATTACCCTAAATCTAGTAATACAATGTTACATAATAAATTAATAAAACATTATCTGATATAAATTAAAATAACCCATAATAATAAAATCATCACATTACATTATTTGCATTAGAAAATATTTTTAACTACAAAACATCTTTTATATGAAATTTAAAAAAATCAGTTCCTTTGAGAATTATCTACATAATAAATTCATTTTACAGTACATGTCAAAATTTCCGCATATTTAAGAAACAATAGTCTCTCTTCATTGAATCTTATAAGTCACACTTCAAATTATATTATATATATTATAAATTAAATATATGTATGAGATCAAACACTATGTATGTGAAAAAATATAAAACATTTCCTCACAAGTTATATAATATGAATTTGAGAAAACATGAAAATAGGAAATAAAAAATAATAAAAATAAATTTGAATAATAATATTAATCTATATTTTATAATTCCCATGTGAATGTAAATGAAATTAAATGATAATAAACATGAACTTCATATCATAATTATATAAATATAAAATGGAAATGTGGCATGCAACTAAAACATGCCATAGAAGAGAACATATTAAAGAACATATGAATATGGTAGAATACTAGTGTTAGAATATCCATGAAGGCCAAAAATATTTATTAAGATAATAATCCATGATGATTCAATCATTATGGGAATATACATCAAATCTTATACTATATTTTATCTTGATATATTATATATTAATCATTTCATTCAAGGTGGATACATTACCCCTCCAATAAATATAAATACACATGTCTTCTATAAAACTTCAATAATCATAATATCATAATGATTACATTAAATGAAATTTGGTTTTATATACAATTAAAATCAAATCACTGAATAAAAACATTCATAACACCATTAATTATCATTATAATCCAATATTATATAGTTGGGTACACATCGATACCAAATAACATTCCATATATAATATTCAATGATGTTCATATTACTTACACCATATAAATTAGGACTATATGGTTGAGTCAATATTTTTAACATTAAATTGTTGAATTCTATCTAGAGGAACACCCTTTTAACAAAAACATTTTATATTGGGAATTCATGATGTACCATAACTAGAAGAAATGATTCCACGATCTTTGTGGATGGTTATAAAAAACAGAATTTTTATTGATATCTCATTTGTAATAAATGAACAATTTGGAATGCATCGTTACAAATATTCAGATGATACAAATATTTAAATATTCATAATAATGAAAAAAAATACGATCTAATATTAGGATGTTGTTGAAAAACAATTTTTGGGAGGATTAAAAATCATATTAGAAACTAATAATGTCCTTTACCTTATAAAATAATTTATTTCAATGAACAAAAAAAATTATAAAATATGGATTATTAAATTTATTTTTGCAAACTCATAATCTATATAATTGATGATTCAATGAAAATTATAAGATATCAAAACGGTTTTTTCTCCTAGAAATAATTACAACTATATTCTAATAAAAATTTTATGAAAACATATATAAAACAATTCAAAAAAATCTATAAAATGATTTAATGATATTATAGGTTTTAGAAAATTAACGTAATAAATTTTTTATTCATAAACACAGATATTATAAAACATTAATGAATACTACTTCAAAAAATAGATGTTACTGATATGAATACCATAAAATCATAGTTTCACTTATGGAAAATATATTAGGTAAAATATGAGTAAAAGGAAAATGAAATTTTGTGGGTATAAATATATCCTTTGTAATTACATGAATAATGTTATAGAAAGACATTTGTATATAATTACACTATATAAAATATATCATGTTTCTTAATATGAAAAATTTCAGGAGAAATTGTTATTTAGAAGAAGAACACCTTACCATAAATCCTAACATCCACTAAATATATTGAATATAAAGTATAAAAAATAAATTATTTTTAAAATAATTTTTATCTTTATTAATATTTATATTCATATAATAATTGATTATATTTATTATCTTGAATATAATTAGATATCTATTATCTATTATTATCATCTGGTGTTAGTAGTCCTGGTTGTTTAGAATGCATACATTATAACACCAAAATTATTTTTTCATCTGAAATTTTTTTTCATTCCAATATCCTACAAGGAACTATAAATTTATCCTTATTATTATTTTTAAAATTATTATAGAATTATAAGTAAATTCTAGTTTTTATTCCTATTGATTAAATTGGTGATGATCATTTTTCTATGATTTTTAAAATACAAATTGTTTTTCAAAGTTGATTATTATTACATTAATTTGACCTATATAGAACAAAAATAATGTCCTTTTTTAATAAAAAAACATTAAATATGAAAAATTATATTCTAATATTCAATAATCAATATATTTCATATCACTTTTTTTTCGCTGTTATGCTGAAAAAAAATAATCACACTGCAATAAAATAATTATATGATTATTTGAATATAATTATTATAGAGTATCAATGAATTCATAAAATTTTATTAATGTAATAATTATGAATTATTTTGAATTCAGAGAATATATATTGGATATAAAAATATTAAATTGTTTGGATAAATTGACTTCCCTATTAATACATATGTTATGGATGGTTTAAATAACAATGATCATCTATAAAATATTTTTTATTGATTTATAAAAAATTTAAAAAAAGATTCAATATATTTTCCAAAATTTAATTTTTTTCATTAAACTAATTCTGCAAACCATGCACGAATATAGCCGATGAATAATCGAAAACCACCATTAATAAAGGATATATTTTGGATGTTCAAATGGATAGTAGTTTTATAATTTATAAAAATAGAGAAATATATAATTTTCTTTTTAAATTATATTCTTAATTGTTTTTATAAATTTTATAAATACTTATAAAATTGGACATTATGACAGTTCATCATTTTGGGGGAATTAAAGAGAAACATGATACCTCAGGATGGTTAAAGTGTGTGTGTATGCATATATATCATTTTAGTGTTTAATAAGGGGTATATGTAAGGTGGTGAATGGTTGATCAGAAAATCTCAAAAATTGTTGAATAAAATAAATTCTGAATTCATAATATATTATTTGGGTAAAAATATTTTAATGGGAATGATAAAAATAAAACCACATTAGGATTAAAATCGAACAAACATTGATAAATTTAGTTTCACTTAAATAAATCTATCCAAATGGTCACCATTGGATAACATAATTTTACCAAAATCTAAATAAAGTTCAATATGATTATATGGGAATTTAAAAGGGTATATTTCAGCATAAAATAAATAATTATTTTTTAATAAGTGAATAATATTAATTTTCATAAAAATATTACATATCGTTATTACCCTAATTAATTTTGAACAACTCAATTTCAATCACTTTTTATCATGTTTCAACAATTAAATTTTTGGTTAAATCATTTTTAAAACATTATATTTTAATACATTAACTATTTTTTTCAAATGTAATAATATTTTAATCTATAGAAATGAAATATGTAAATTGGGAAATATAAACTATAAAAATTAAATTTTCAATCCTTCTTTGGGTATTCATTTTTCATTACTGAATATATTTTTCTAAATATTAATTGATTAATATATTAGAAAATAGTTTTAAAAAAAACATTAACTTATCTTCTAAAATATCATTCATTTTTCTATAAAATAAATATGAGTTTTAATTATATGATATCTATTATAAAATATATATTATATCTATAAATGGTTATGATAAATATATATGTTAATATTATTTACCAATATTTTTTGAAAATTAATTTTATTTTGAAAAATGGATGTTTCCACCATTCAGACAAATATCAATCAATTCAATGAAATCATGAAAATTTTTATCAATATATTCTAATATGATAATTCTAAAAATTAGTTTTCATTTTATTAAATTTGTAATCTAAATTTTTTATGTTTTATTTTAATTGGATGTTTTAAATATATTGAAAAATTATTTCTATTAAAAAATAGAGTTTTAATAATTGAATGTGGTTTTCTCTATTTCATAAAATTTAAAATTTAATTTTTTATAAATATATTGGATTATATATAGTAAAAAATTTAGTTATTTCATTTTAATTTTCAATGATATAACATATAACTCTTCAAAAATCTTCTCTCGAATAAAATATTCCACTTATATCAAAAAATAATATCCAAACAAAAATAAAATTAATAATTAATATTCTTAAACTTCATTCCCATAAATACAGTGGTATTAATAATTAGTTATGATTTTTATAATTACAAATTTTCATACATAAATAATAATAAAAATAATAACAATTTATAACTCCAATATATAAATTTTTATATTATTTTTATATAAATTATTTATTTCATAAATTTTTATTTCATAATTATATTGTTTTAACATTAAAAAAAATCCTAAAAACCAATATTTCTATTAGATAAATGTATATCAATTAACAAATATCCTTGAAAAATATTTTAATCATCAAAATATAGTACTCTATGATTTTCTCTATATGATTTTCCATAATAAAATTATTATCCCATTGATATATGATTTATTTGCACATCTCATATCAGTATGTTTTATTTTAGATCAAAAAATATTCTTTCTCCATTCATAAGTTTATTTTTTGTTATATTTTTTTAATATCTATTATGGATCCTCAAAAGGGATGATGATACAATAGATAAACAAGAGTTGAAAATTATTATATTTTTTTATTATTTCATTCTAATTAATTAATATAAATATATTTGATGTAACATTCCTTTTTGATTATTAATATTTTGTGTATAATACATAGTTTCATGTTATTATTTTGTATACTTTTAAAATTTATGAGTAAAATACTGATAGTTTATCTTATATCATGTATGAATTATTTCATGATTTATTTTAATTTCTTTATATTGATTAAAAAAATACTATTCAAATAATCTAGTTATATATTTATTATAATTCCTATGAACTGTTAAAGATAAATTCTCTCCGTTGAAAAAAATGTGTCCATAGAATTTTAAATATCTATTAATAGAAAATATAACTAAGTGTATTTTAATGAAAATTAGATGAAATATGTATCTTTTGAAATAAAACAAACAATTCAATATTTACAATGAATATATAATATATACAAAATGAAATAATAGGCAGATATTAATATTTTAATAATTTATTCCAAATCCCAATATATAGAAAAATAATTATTTATTCAAGAGATAGCCATTATTAGGAACAAATTTCATAGTTATGTTTTGGAAAATATATTAAAAATAATTAAGGATATATTTAAATATATCTGATTAAATTATCATATGAATATAAAAGATCAATTCATAGATATCTTCCTCATTTTGACAAATATTTCAACCAATGAGAATCTTAATTTAAATTAATTCACAAAATAATATTTATAGTACATCATTCGTCAAAATTATAAAATCTATGGAATTTTTCATCTCAAGCTGACCAATGATAAATGGTATTTATTAAATAAATAAACTAATTTTAAATAATTCATAACAATTTGAAAACATAATTTCTATATCTACTTGTAACTTCCCAGAGTCTTACTTTTCCCATTTTTATTGTTGGACAATCTTTAGATGGGGATTTTTTATTATTTAGAGTTTCTAGTGAAGGATGGTGATAATAGATCATTGTATTAGTTAATTCAAGAAGTGCACTATATTCACATTGTGAGCTGGAGGTTCACGATTTGTCCAAATAACTAGATTTGTGGCTTATATGTGGTGGTAGTGAAATCCAGGACACATAATAACATCTTGTTTATGGAATTCATGAATTGTAATTAATTAGATAATATTAAGCCTAATATCAAAAATAAACTGATGATATGGAGGTTTTACACAATATATCAGGATGATTGGTTATAATATATGAGACCTTGATAAATTAAAATTGTGATTGGGGTTTACACCATGAAATGAGAGGTTTCTAGGTTTCTATATCTTTGCCTATTCCAACCAATTAGTTAATTGGAAACACTCCATAAACTTATTATATGAAGCCTATATGATTTTGAATTATTTTTTTGATATCCTTATGTTATATCTGTCAAGATAGTATTATGGAGGGTCTTTAGTAATCATTGGTGAAATCACCCTTTGCCAATAATTTTATATGTTATTCATCTCTCATGTATTCAATGTGTGATGTTGTAAATATTTTGAAAGAGATCTTGGGAAATTTTTTTTAATTATCATTGGTGTAGATTATCTAGATTTATTGATCCTTTATGTGGATATGGTTTTTAAGTGCATTATCCTTCACTATTTGGAAAGAAATTAGATATAAAAGATTATGTAAGGAATGATACATATCATTTATCATATTTATATATTTTGTTGGGTAGATTTTCTCTATTTTAAGATTTGTGAGATTATTTTCAAACGATATCTATATATAGTAAATTTTTTAATTGATAATGAATTATAAAATGGTAATTAAGTTAAATATTTTCAGTATTAATATAATTTTTTATGGTGTGATTGTACATGCTAAATAGATTGAATGAAATGGTGGCCTTTGGGGGATATAATATCACTATCGGTGATGTGTTTTTAGAATCCGTTTTATTGTGACTATTTAGCATAACCATGAAATAGAAATTTCATAACATAATATATTTTGATGATAAAATTGATAACTCTATTTTAACTATTGGGTGATAATGACATAAATCAATTTTTGTTCTGTGAGAAGAACCCCCTTCACTAAATAAGAAAAATTTACGTGATGTTTTTTGATATGTGATCGTGTCATGGGGAGTTAAGGGGTTGACATGTGTTGGGATGAAAATATGTTATACGGTTCTATGAGGATGATGTGTATAAAGATGTGGCTGTGTATTGCAGTTGTTTTGGGATGATGGGTGTGTTAGTTTGACAATACTGGGGTGAGGAGTGGGGATGATGTGTTTTGAGAAGTGAACGCAAAGTGGGATATTTGGGGTATGATGTGTGTTGACATGTGACTATACTAAAGGGTGGTGATGTGATTTTATTATAGTGTGTCTATCTTATGTGTTATTCATATCTTTTTATGACATGGTTCAATACGGATGAGAATGTGGTGGTGATGTGTGTGATAAATTGTATTTACATGGGGGTGGGATTTTTGTTGATTTTGTGATGGGATTTGTTGTGACAGTTTCCCATGTAGTAATAGAATATGTTTATAATTATTGAAATATTATGGTATGAAATGATTAAATATTATTAAATAATGTTAGGATGTGTTATTTCTTGTGAAAATTATTATCAATGAAATAAATGGGATGAATATTATCTACATATTTAGCTATTATAATTTTAATTTTTCCTTAATGTATCTTTTGGAATGTGTGGTGTTTTTATATTTGTGGTGGTTTTAAAAGTGGCCATGTTATGATGATGGTTGGTGATGAATTGAGTTGGGTGGTGATAATTTATGAACCAATAGGTAGTTCTTATTTTTCTTTATTGTATATATTAATTTTATTTTCCTTGTGGTTGTTGATATGAATTCCACCCACATTGATACGCATGTTCTTAAACCAATATATTTATATATGGTTATTTATTCCCACATACCAGAGATGAGGATGATTGGAAGGAAATCTATTCACTCCCCCACCTTCTCTCTACCATCTATGTGATGTAGACATTAATGATACTTGATATATATAAATTAAAAAATCACTACGGATATATGGTTGTATTATGAATTCCTAAGTGTCTACAGGTCAAATGTGGTGTGATGGTAAATATCTTGAGAGGAGAAATATGAGGATATTTATTTTGGATGGGTTATGCATGGTTAGAGGAGTAGATTATTTTGATATCATAATTTTTTGTGACACACTAGTTTTATGGATAAGGATGTGTAATGATATCCTATGTGTCTATTGTGGGTATTTTATATATGTCCATTCTCAAGGGAAGCGAGATGTCTTATGTGGATTATATGGGTGCACCATGATAAAAAATAGTTGGTTGTGAGGATAGAAAATTTTGGAGAAATTTGTGTGTGTTACCTATAATCAATATGATTATTATTATCTTTATACATATCACATGTGTTAACTAGTGTTAGATCTCTAGTGATGATTGTACTATTTATATGACCTGTTTTTGTGTTTTTAGGTTCATTTGTTTTCTCACGAGTGCATTACTATTATCTTCTCTCATGTGCATGAGATAATTTGATTTTTTAACTAGGAATAAATATAGACTCATGCTATATATGAAAAGATATTTTGATTATTTATGGAGGAAAACATTGAAAACAACTGACATTACAAGATCTCACCCTTAGACTACTGTCAAGTCTATTATTTGGAATTGCGTTTGGGTTTTTAGTGAATTTTATATAATCCTCTCAAATTTATTCATCCATTATGTTATGGTTTTGTTTTCAATTATATATATTCATGGATTTTTTAAGTTGATTTATCCAATCATATGCTCTTGTTTTACTATAGTTGGTACTACCCCTAATATGAGATACTTCTTGTACCCTCATTGTCATTATCCACCTTGGGGCATATACATGCTACGACTCAAAGGGCATAATCTCTTTTTAATGGTAGATTTAATAGTAGAGTTGTATCAGGGTAAATGTTTGAGAGTTATGATTGAGTATAAATTTATTAACTGTGATGTTTTCATGGGTTTCTATGGAAATAATTAATATTGAACACGGTGGGTGACATATTCTATGGGGACTGACTTGGATATTTTATTTTTTGGGGCAGAATGATATTAATTCATAGGCACTAAATTGTTTAAATTAATAAAGGGGTTTTCACTTTTTCTTGTTAGAGACCTATAAGTGGTACGTGCATCTAATAAAATCTACTCTTGTTTGTATTGATCTATTTTGGGAAGGATAAAAAATTTAAATTTAGATGAATGGGTCATGATGAAATTAATTAACAACTAGTATTAGGAAATTATTAAATCCCTTTCATCAATGTCTTGAGTTCATCATCATCATCATGTGGATCATGTAGGGTATGTTGAGTAGGATGATCTAGTTGATCACCATATTACTATTCTTCTTATGAATGATTTTTGGTAGAATATTTTCAGGATATTTATGTAAACATATTTGTTTGAATAAGGGTAGTTTTTTCGATGTGGATACATTGAGTTGGATATATGACCTCAAGATCATGGTTAAGGTTGATTTAATCCCTAGTATAGTGTTTTTTTTCATTTATTGGATATATAAATGTTTGTAGAGTTGAGTTATTTTTTTATTTCATGTCTTCTTGAGTGAAAAGATAAATATATTTTGTGGTTCAACATCAAAAAATATAAACTAGTAGACACTTTTTAGTGACAATTAAGGTATTTTAGTTGAGGTAGCTTTTTTCCCTTTAGTAGTTGAGTATGTTTGTGTGGGATATGATGACCATGTTCAATGATAATTTACATTTTTCTTTTTTCTTTTTACTTTTCATGAGTCTTGTGTGTGAATAATTTCTTAAAACAATATTTTTTACCATGAGGCAACTCTCATTATGATGACAACAAATATTCAGTTCTAGAAGAAGTAAATTGTGATCATGTGTATTCAATGATGTAAATGTTTACCACTAGAGGTTATCCATTATAGTTCATAAAGGAGAATAGTTTTTTTGGAAATCATGAACTATGTCCTTTGAGGATTCAACTAGAAGAGAATAACATTTATTAGAATCCGTTATTATCATATGAATCTTGTGATTATTGTGTTTTTCTTAGTGGATTTCAGAGAAAATGTTCTTTCAGTGTGGTTTTTGGTCAATGAAATAATTAGTTTGTAGTGTATCTAAGATTTGGTAGTTGAGAGTTTGTAGGTTTTGTTCCATCCCCAATTGCAGTATCCATTTAGGGAATTTTTGTATTACGGGATGTAGGTTTATGATCATCCAATAGGTGATAGAGAAGGTAGAGTTTATCCTTAGGATATTTCATGGGTTTAGAGGCATCAACATGATCATGTTAATGGATGAGGTCACCAGTAAAGTGACATGAATCATTGCGTGTTTACTTCCACACAACAGAGTCAGAATGAAGATGGCACCACATTAGTATTTTTTTGAATGATTCAATCTAAATATGATGTCATAAAATATCATCCTAAGAATCCAAATGTTTTATTCATTTTGTTCTATTTTCTACTACTATAAGAGGATATATATTTTATCATAGGGGGATGAATGTTATGTAGTTCTTATTTTTGGGAAAAATTTATTTGTGATGTTCTCATTAGGATCACCATTATTCATTGATGGATGAGATTCCTTGTGAGCCTTTATATGATGAAATGATGTAAGTTAACAAATATATTGGTCTGTTTTTTATGATTTTCTTAAGGAGGGTGTGATTTTCCACTCTTAATTTGATGATGAGATCATGGCAGACATATAAGTCATTCTTTCTTCTATTATGATGAATCGTTACCGAAAAAATAATGAATTGAATTATTTTACTATTTTGAAAGAAAATTTTAGGTCGATAGGTTTTACTTAGACTAATTTGTCACTATAGTGTTCTCCAATGTTGTTCTTCAAAAACATGGATGTTAGTATTATGTTGTGTATGTATAAATATAAGATAAATAAAGTGAAGATAAATTATCCATATCCAATTTTAAGGATTACAAATATTTCATTCATGATGTAGAAAAATTATTGGTTTCCTATGATCGATATGTGTTTAGGGTATCTGTAATTTTGTGTGAAAGATGTCGATATAATAAATATTTACTTTGCATGATTTTATGATCACATCATGTTATCGGTCATTCCATATAATTTAAAAAACATTTTATGTTCAATGTGTGTGAAAATTTTATGAACTATGAATTCCTAGACTAATTCAATGTTTTTTTCATAAATGATATAATGATATAAGCCTTGTTAATGATGGAGAATATAGATAATCTCAGATATATCCTTTAAGATATTAGATGTCACTAGATCTATGTTATTTTTTCTAAGTGTATGTTATAGTCATGATATGTGAATTTACATGATCATGTGGTGTATCATAAGGGTGTTCTAGTGGAACCATTATAGGGTTAGTATGTTGTTTTGTTAATAGTACCCACTGATGTTGATGACTTTCAAAATATAGAAAATTTAACATTCCATTGTCTTATGTTTGTATATGATTTCAATTGGATTGAATCCAGTATTAATGTTTTGATTAGGATGGTCCATAATTATGTTTGCACATATATGTTTCAGTAAATATTCATTTACCAAAAAATGATTTTGAGAAGTGCTCAATTTCATTGACATCTATATTAGGGCGTGCTTATCATTATTTTATAAAGTGAAAACAATAAAGGATTTTGATGCAGGTTGATTCATGTTATATAAATTATCACTTATTGGTGTTCGAATTTATTACATAATGAGATTAATTATGCCAACCATTATATGGAGCTAGTATTGATAGTGTGTATACCGAAGTTGTAGCAGCATTACCTCATAGGTGAATGATTTTTGATTTTCATATTACACAAGAGTTTGAAATACCACATTATCAGTTCTATTTGAAATTATTCCATCAAAGGTGGATGGAATTTGTTCCAAATTATAATTTTCATACATATTTTACCCAAAAAATGGGATTATGTTTTTGGATTACCTTAATTAAAATTCTCATAGAGATGTGACTCGGGAGTCTTTTGATGTCTTGAAAGGTATGGATCATCTATATGTGATTATTCATGACATTATATAGAGTTTTGTTATTGTTTCTAGTATAATATAATTATGGGAACACCCTTTATATAATATTTGGATGAGTTTTAGAGGGGGGAAATATAGAAATAGGTCATGGATGACCGTGTCGGCCAGGGTGATCCTCCATAGAGATGGTCAATGGATGTTCATCAGTGGATGTTTATTCTTGTGAGGTTGTTTGATCATATATTGAATCATAAAGGATTCTATCATGTTTTTTATAGAACACCATTCATGGTGTTGCTTTGAGTAAACAATGTGCATAATGGCTTGCAGACACAATATTTTTTGTCCAGCAATGAAAGAGGTTGAAGTAGAGTTTTTGGAATGTTTTTTTTTTGTTTTTTAAGAAGATAAATTCTATCAAACATGTTCTTAGAGGATAATTTTCTTCCCATATAAGTATCCTAATATAAATGGGATTATATATAAATGTATTCATTCATAGATATTAACCTTTATTCGGTAGGATTTGATGTTATTTGGGAAATCATGGAGTATTTAATAGTATCAACTCACATTTTAATTATGATAGAGTTTAGAATAGGGGATTTCTTCTCTAAGTGTTATATGGACAAATTTGTGTGATTTCATTGACTTCTAGATTATATTATGTATAAATGGGATATATTTTTTAATTAATTATTTTGGATGGGATTTCATTATTATTAATACACTTATTATTTCCTCAACACTTCTTTACAACATTATATGGTCCTGGAGACCAAGAAGACAATCCAGACAGTAGAATATATGTTTCTTTCATGTATCATATAATTTATAGATCATTGGAAAATAATATTCCATCGGTAGTGTTTTATAATACGAAATGTTTTCTCTTGAACCATATATTGGATTCCTTTTGGGTGTTGCATGAGAAGTCCTTCCATTCTCCATTATGATAGAAATATGAGAGGTAGGAAAAAGTTCTTTCTATTCATGTGGTATAAATAATGATAAAATAGATTCATCTTTTTTTAGAGGAAAAATAATAATATAATCAATTAATATTTAATTAATATCCTAGAAGAATGTTATTTTATGAGTTTAGAGACGTTATAGTCTTGAAACATTCCCCTAGTTGTAGATAGAAGAGCTTTTTATTTGGGGTGGGGTAAGCTATATAGGATAATTTTTATATACAATGTTGTATTATAAAAACAATAAAGGTGTAATATGGGTATGTTCTTCTGTTTGGATCAAATCCAAAAGGTCTTCTAGGTGTCTCGTCATATTTGGTATCTTCAATATTAACACATCATCATTGATTAGGGAGATTTGGATAACAAGGATGACACAAAATTCATGGATAACCCTGTATATATCCAATATCATCAATAAGAATGTTTTGGGATAGACATATTATTCATTTTATATTTGTTATGTCAGCATAGTGTCCAAGATAAGATTACATGTGAGTACGATATTAAAATTAATTCCCCATATCAGGACATGTTTTGAGTTTTAATCTACTTTTGGGATTTATAAAAATATATAACCCTATTGTTTTTAAAAGGATTATTTTTCAATAATATTTGATGTTTCAAAAAGATTATATTATAAGAAAAATGTAGGAACTTATTCCAAACCGAGAGGCATTATTCAATGACTTGATTGAATGTATGATGGAAGGTTTGTGTTGACCATAAAAGATAGTATTTTGATAGAGATGATGATATTCCCTTGTTTTTATCTTATTTGTTTTGTTTAATTTTTTTTCCTCTTTTCAGAGGATTTGTGGATGTTGAGGTGGTTTTGTAGTGGTATTTTTTTGGGTAGGTTGTGTGAGTAGTTTTGAAAGTGTTTTAGCATCACATGATTGGATGGATATAATGATTGAGGGTTAATGTAATTTTTTATAAGGTATACAATGTGGTAGTTCTTTATACCCCATTATTTTAATCAGTGTATGTTATGATTCTTGAGTGTGATTTTTTTGATAATAATATGATGTGATGGACTATGTTGTCCCAAAAAAAATTTTGGCCATTTTTTTGGCTAGAAAGTGTTTGAGGACGCTTAAAGAGGTTTTAGATTTTTTGGTGGATGATTTTGTTGCACGGGTGTTGTAGTAGGTGGTTTGTGATGTGAATTATATTCATGTTGTGAGAATATGGATCAGGGAATATATTGAATACTGTATTTCTAGATTCATTGAAGTTTTTGATAAATTTTTGAGATGGATTTATATAATTAAAGATGAAATCATGACATGTATTTAATTTTAGTGGAGGAATCATTATTTGTTGTGGAAACTAGTGATATAGGGACATCATATCCAATATTAGATTTATGTTTTCTAATCGTTATGGCCAGTGAAATTCACATCGTGAATTGAAGTCATTTATTTAATGTGTCATGATCCATTTATTTATATCTACTATTTAGATAAAAAATTACATATTGTTTTTTTACATAAATAATTATGTGGATAACACTTAGTAATTTTATAGGATATGGTTATCATACTTCTTGTTCATGGATTGATTAGGATCTGATGTATGTTTGATAGATATAAATTTCATATTATTCCATTACAAATAGTTACTCCCCCACTTATTATATATGTGATTCTGCACATGTATTTTTATTTTTTTTTGGTCAGTGGGGGATTTATTTTTCTGGTTCTTTGGTGCTATTAGAGTTGATCATTCATTCACATTCATTGTTTCATGTTGTAGGTTCTTCAATTTTCAACATATGTTACACATTGAGATAAGAATTATATATTGTGTTATGTATTACCTCCTATAGAATAATTTTATAACATGTGATATGATTATTATATTTTTTATACTTGGTAGGATAGTTTTGACTAGTTTAATGAAGATAAATAACTTATTTACAAAAAATTGCAGGAAGTAGGGGGAATTGTATGACTTATTTCTATATCATTCATATTATTATTGATATTTAAATAGTGTGGGAACATTTACCCACTAGAAATGTGCTCTGATAGGGAGTTCATCACACAATAGTTAATTAATATAAGATCTCATTCTTGTTGTGATTTATTTGGAAACACTATAAAATTGATATTGGTTATCCAATTCTATTTCTATAAAAATATAGTATCACCTAGATAATCACTTGTGTGAGAAATCCATTAATAAATAATGATAATTTGATAAAAAGAAATTTATAAATATTAAAATTTAATGTGTTTTGAGATGTAAATTTTGAATTTTTGTAATGTGTTGATAAAGTGTGATGAGATAGACCATGTATTGGGGTGACATGGGGATAAGTTGGGATGAGATGTGGCAATTATTTGGGGTGGTGTTAGGATGATGCATATTTATATTTTACCATTTTATATAGAGGTATGGGTAAATTTTGTGGAGGTGTTACCATGTTGAGGGGATATGATGTGACATTATTAATATTTTATTGTGTTTTGGGGTATAGATTTGATATTTTTTTTAGATTTATATGGATGATAAATTTGTGGTGATGAGAGGATGGTTGTTTGAATGTGTATGATGAGTTACATGTTCATGTATGTTTGTCATGAGTTTTTCTAGTTTCTATGGTAGTAATATATTTTTTGGTGAATGATTTAAATGACATGGATTAAATGGTTAATAAATATTGAAACAAAATGGGATGTGTGGTTAATTTCTGAATTTTTTTTGAATGAAAAAATTTTCAAAAAATATGGTGTTAATTTGAGTTTTAGAATTTCAATTATTTGGTAATGATTCACGTGGAAAATTTTATTTTATTTATTTAGTAGTGTCAATGAATGTTGTGAGGTTGTGAGGATTGGTAGTGTCATAATGAGTTGGTTTGTTCTTTTTTGGAACCAATAGTTTCTTCATGTGTGTGGTTATATAATATATACATTTACTATTCCTAGTTATTTTCTAAATGCTCCACACCGACATAATATACCATGTGCTGAGAAAATTATATTTATATGGGTATGATTTTAGAAAATCCCAATGATGAGGATTGATGGTAACATTCCTACTCATATCTTATCTCTATTCCATTTTACATTAACATATAGGTGCTATGATGCATTTAAGTGAAAAGTATACTATTGATATGTGATTGGGGTGTGGTGGACATGATGTATACATGTGATATGTTCAGGGATTGTCCGAGTGTAAATGTGTGAGATTTGGTGTGATGGTCCTTTTATACTTAAGATATATGTGATGATATTGATTTGGGAGGTGGTTATTAATTGTAGTAAGAGGGAACATGGTGTAATCCTTTTGTATTCATGATTCCATAATATTATTTTTATTGTTGTGGTTTGATGAACAAGTTATCTTCTGGAGGGAGGCGACATGTGACCATATCTTGGGAAGGTGAGATATATTATATAAAATTTATGGGATCACATGTATATATGATATGAAGGATTATGAATTAGTGGGAAACAGGGAATGGAATCCATTATCGACATGATTGATATTATAATTCTATTATTTTATTTCATTATTTATGGAGAGTACCCAGGAGGGGATATGATTATATGTATCACGACCCATCCCCCGGGGCACATTCCGTGACTACTCCAAGCCTACCTTCCATAGGCCAGGGGCTGGTGAGTAGCACCAAAAGACGTATTCCCTAAAACTGCGAAGGCATTGCATTTATAACCAGTAAACTAGTGTAACCAAGAACACAACATGATACGAACACAAGAAAACATTATAACCAAAAGAGTGCTGAAATTAAAAGGGGCCAGAATACATGCCAAACAGTAAGTGTACAAGGACAAATGAAATACAACACAACTAAAGAAATCAAAAAGATAACAATTGGATCGTCCTCTGAGGTTCTTACCTAAAGTGTGACTACAGATATCTTCATCATCAGTCCACGTCCACCTATCACCCCTACGTACTGCACATTGTATAGTCTACCTCTGAGCACCGTCTAGTCCTGGTACCCTCATCCTCAGTCTGTGTTGTTCGTCGTCTGCATCCAACACGACAAGGTGTGGGTATATACCATTCAGGGGTAAGTATACAATACTCAGTAGGTACCCCAAGTCCCTCAAGGAATCAAAAATTCCCCCAAGGATAAACCACTAAGTATTAAATCAATAGATAACCCAACTTAGGTATATCCCCATACATATAAATGAGTTTTCAAGTAATACATCTCAATCATGAGGAAAACATAGAGGTACTGACATATCAAACACAAGGAATATCTTTAGGTACGGTAGTAGAGATGATTAGTTATAAATACTGATTCATGTTTTTTAGTTAAGAGGCTCTACTTCTAACTTACACAGAATCACTAAGAGCTGACCCACATTGGATCTCTAGGAGGTGACCCACACAGGATCGCTAGAGCTGAACCACACAGGATCGCGAGGAGCTGACTCAGACATGATCACTTGAGCTGACCCACACATGATCGTTAGAAGCTGACCCACATAGGATCAATGGAGCTGACCCATACTGGATTGCTCGGAGGTGACCCACACGGGATCACCAGAGTGGACCCACACATGATCTCTAGAAGCTGGCCCACACAGGATTGCTAGGAGATGACCCACATAGGATCACTGGAACTGACCCACATAGGATCGCTATACCTCAAAAACACATGATAGCTGGAACAGACACACCCAATATCTCTAGGAGGTGACCCCACAAGATTGCTATGAGCTAACCCACACATGTTTTCTAGGAGCACTCTTCTCGTCACAGTCAACTATTGGGTTTCCACACTAGGTTTTATCGTCTCCAAGAGAATCATTTCCCCAAGCCCCTTTTCTATTTTCCAACTTCCATGATTTCCCACTAATAAGTATCCCAAAGGTTCACCACATAATTGGGGTCTCAACACAATGGATGGTGCCCCAATCAGACGCCTTGTTTTTGAGTTATTAGCCTTTTAGTCTCAGGGGCCCGGTTGGATTTGTGCTCGATCCAACCCAATTGATTCCCAACTTTATCAAAAACATTAGTGTGTCATAGAAAATGGACCTCCTAATTTTAAGGTATTTGGATCCATTGACAGTTCATCAAATTGACGTTCGGTGCCAATGTTAAGGCCAAAGTAAAGCACAAGGTCGTATCTAGTCCGGGTGTGGTCTGACACGGTCGGACCAACCTGAACTGACCCGGCCTAGGTCGACCTGTTTCAGGTTGACCCAGCCCAAACCGCGGGGTCCAACCTAGCCCGCACTGGGCGGCCCAACCTATGCAGTGGTTCGCGAGGGACTGCGGGGGTGAGGATGCCACTAGGGGAGCTGCAGAGTGTCGCCGGAGGCTGCAGGGGCACAGCTGGCCGCTCGATGGCTTGGTGATGCCCCGAGGCGGCTTGGCATGGTCAGTGTGGTGACGCTGGAGGGGGGCTAGGTCAGAGTGGTGAGGTGAGGCCGCAATGGAGGCTCGGCCTGGGCGGTGTGGCGAGGCCGCGGTGGCTGTCTGACCAGGGCATCACAGCGAGGCCGCGTTAGCGGTTCTTGCGGGGCGGTGAGGCGAAGCCCCTAGTGTGGTTCTACCCACGTGGTGAGGTGAGACCATAGGGGAGGTTCCCAAATGGGGGTGTGGCAAGGCTGTGGTGGCAGTTCAGGTGGGGATACATTTTGGCTACGACGTTCCTCTATGGCCACGACAGCGGTTCGGATGGAGCGGCGACGCGAGGCCACGATGGCGGTGGTTGCCGAGCGGTACTGTTGCACTGTTGCCTTCATCGCGGCCAGCGGTGGTTCCGTCCACCATTCACATTCCCCTTTGTGGTTGGTCATCGTCCTCCTCCATCATGAAAAACACCACAATTCATCATAAGAATTTCGGGGAGGACAGTCCATGTTTGTTTGGCCCGCACTCTCCATATAATAGTGGTACCAAATGTCTCAATGTAAATATGAATCAAGAATGAGTATGGTAAATATTTTAGAACATCAATCCCCCCAACCATAGTCAATCTCTATTCCCAATCCCAAAAATGAATTATAAGGGGGCAAATATGGGATGTGATATTCATAAAGAAATAAACCCCTAACTCATTTTCTTGACGACGTCAACAAGGCTATGAGGATGAAGACACATCGTTGGTAATAGACGGGCATCAGTGTCGTTGCTGTTTTCCTCGATTGACGGTTCATGCGTCATCCTCTTTATTGATTCCAAATAAGATTCTTTGATGGCATTCATTATCCAGAGAAGATTTTATTCATTGGCATTCATTTTTTGGAGAAAACGATCATCATTGGAGAAGTAAAATCATCCCAATAGTTCCTCTCTCCCCAATTCCACCAAAAATGAAAAGTAGCCAAAATGTGATATGATTCCCCAATATAATTTTTGGAACAGTTTAATTTGGGTTAATTAATCACATAGGTTGGAATAATTAAGTAGGGGAGGGTTGTCACAATTAAGTGGGGAGCTCAAGAGGTTTCTCGCCACTTAATATGGAGTTCAAGAGGCTTTAAGTATCAGGTGGTCCCCATAACCATATCCTCTCATGGTAGGTTTTTTAAGGTAATCCCCACCACTATAACATCTCATGGGTGGTTTTAGTTCATGTGGTCCCCAACTGTGAATTATCCACATGGGATAAAAATAAAAATAAAACCTACACAATTTTATTTTTTATTTTATTCTTTCACAAATCTGTGAAAATATAACTTCCACTCTCGACCAAATATGGTCGAGGTGATGGTCTCCATAAGAAAATACCAGTGCTGCGAGTTCAACAATGCCCTCAAATTTTAATTCCTAGCACCGTTTAAAAATATAGAAAAACCAACTTGCACTTTACTAAACATACCTAAAAAGATCAGAAATTCATTCCGGGCACACTGGGCCTTGGAATCACATGCCTTTAATTTTCACATTCTCATAAAATTCTCATTTATTGAATAAAATTACATTTAAATTCCATTTCTTTACAATATGGTTGACCTATTATTGAACTATTTAGTTCATCTATTTTATCATTTGTGTTTTATTAGGATCATTTAACAAACTCATGATTGACTTTATTTTCCTAGTTATATGTAATTTTTTTTTCATTTTTCGTGGAGGATTATGTGGAATGTAAAATACCTTTCTATATGAGACACATATAATGCTTCTATATCAATAAATTATCCATAAATTGTGGTATTTTATTTTGAATACTATTATTTACACTTGTTCACTTTATGCTTGAATTGGTGGTTGGTTTTTTCATTCATTTATATAATTCATTACATTTTATTTTGATGAAACATTCTTTCTCTAGATCATGTTTTACTGTTTAGGGTAATTCCTACCATACTTGAGATTTTTATGCCCTCTTTTTTGGCTTCCTACCAATATTCTACTAGAGGATTGACTCAAGGATCAATCTATATCTCCAAAAAAATATAATATCATTTTATGTTTTATTGATATAAATATTAATTTTCTTTTGTATATCTACCAACAGTGGTTATCCATGAATTTAGTATTAGAAAAATTAATTAATCATCAATGTAAATATTATGTCGATGGTCACCAATACATATTCTACACAACCCTGTCAACATGATATTACCATGATAGGTATATATTTTCTTGGAGAATCATATTATCTCAATGTTACTAAATTATCTAAAAGAAATATTATATTTAGAGTTATCACTATTGTAATGACTAACATTATCTTGAACATTCATCAAGAGTGTTGGGTAACCTTTCTACCCCTTCTCGAATCCTGATTTTCATCCTCCATTATCAAAATAATTCATTGGACCCAATGTGTAGGATCTGGCATTTGGATTTCCCAACATTCAGTTGTCGACTATGGAGTTCTCAAAAACATCAGCACTTTTAAGCCTCACTCTGGTGGCTTGGTTTAAGTTGAGTCAACCATGGGATAACTCGTTCTATAGGATTGTCTTTAGTTCTTGGAATTTTCCGGAGAGGGCGACGATTGGTTTTCTTAATTGTTATAACATTACAATTCATTTTACATCAAAGGTGGACATTATCACTACCTGGTTGTGTTACCCCCACAACTTCAACTATTTTTAGTGTATCCTATTTTGATAGACTTTTGAAATCCTAATTGGTTGTCTGTTTCCCTCTGCTTCGGTCTGGGTAAACATCCGGAATTTACCATTATCATTTCAAAAGACCTCTTTTATTAGGTTTCATGGAAATATTCTTAGAATATTCTATTATGATGATATTTGAACTAAATCTGTCATCCATCCTTTCAACCAATGGGTCTATATGGATAAGGATGTGTCAAGGATTCCATTCAAGAACATATGGGTAACAATCAGATAGAACTTTAGGTGTTTGCACTGTGTGGTGTATGAGACTTGGATGGATTTCTTCTCTACCTAAAAATGGTTAGGGAACACATCAGTTGTCTTTCATCAGGGCATTCATTCTTCTTGAATGGATGGTGTTTAGAGATAGTGGCCAATATGAGGAGGTCTGTATGGAGGTGTGAAAGTCGAAGTGGAGGGTTATAGGGGTATAATGTGATGGTTGGGTGGAAATTATTGTAGTTTACAGATGGTTTTGGAAGTGTTACAATCATCAAGTCATGTAAATAAGATTTTTCTGCCTAGTACTCTAGTAGACCCCATAGTGTCATCAGAGGATTTTTTTGGTGCTTCTTTAGAGAAGAAATAAATAGCGTACTTGTTTAATAATATGGTTTCCGAGTTTTTAAACATATTGATGCAGGATCTGGGATTCCCTCCCAATTTCAAGGAGCAGCTTCTCATGAAGAGTGTGAGGGTGAGTATTGATTTAGTCTAGATAGAGGGTGATTCCAATAGATATGGAGCAAAGAGCATGTGGTGAGTTGTATGTAACCATTGATTCTTATTTAGAGGTATTGAAAACGGGTAATGGTAAATATTATAAGGGGAGGTCGGGGATGGTAATGGATATGGCATTTCTAACTAAATAAGAGGTGCCAAGTGGATTTGATTTGATGTCTTAGACCCCAACAATAGTAAGAAATAGGTTTTAAGGCCTTGATGACGATGGATCAGGTCCTGATCTAACGAGGATAATGGATTTAGATGAGGTGTATGTGAATGGACCCATAAAAATTTAGTTAGGCCATTGGGAAGGTGAAGAACCAAGGGAAAAGTGTAATTGGAGTAATAGAGTAAGGAGATGTAATAAAGACTACTCCTCTTTACATCCCCCTTGGAGACATGGTCTCCTAATAAGATAAATGTGATAAAATCAGATATAGAGGTTGTGGGTGTACAACCCATGGAACTATAACTATGTTCTAGGGAAGAAGTTGTTGAACATGTTTTACTTTATAATTTGACTAAATAGGAGGCCGCTAAGATGATGGGGAGGTATTTAAGGGTTTACTTCAATGAGAAGAAATACTCTTGGATTTATATAAAGGATCAAATCATGGTTGGGGGATTCAATAAATGGAGGATTATATATCAGGATTATATTCCGTCCTAGGATCAACTAGCTTTTTATTTTGAAAGTCTGGTGCTGAGTGTTCCAAACATTTAGGTAACTTAAATCACCTCTAAATTGTGTAGGTAATTTGTTTTTGAGAATCACAAATTATTTTTCAATGATGTTAAATTTGTGGAACAAGATGATCAGTTTGGGAGGAATGTTGGTTCAGTTTTTGTATGTTTGTGGTATGTTTTATTTTTCTTTGGATTTGAGGGGACTCTTCGGTGATACATATCCTGCAATCTCCAAGGGTCTGCTTCAGATGAGGTTCATATTTTTAAGACATCATTGATACATACTTTTTGGAATTGGTAGTGTGATAGGTTATGATAATGCCATTGGTTTCATTCATGTGCAATCCTGCATGGGATAGTCTGCTGAGTATTCATGAAATGGTGAAGGTTAGCCTTCACGGTGTAGTTTTTTGGGAGGGGTAGATCATATAGTTTTGTTCATGGATTTTATATTTTATTGTCTTTTTCAGTCAAAATTTGGTTCTTGCGGTTTCTCACTTTTCCCCTCTAAACTGCTTTGATAATAAATTTTTTTTACTTTCATTCACATTGTAAATTAAATGAATCATAGTTTCTCTCCAAATCCATAGAATTCATGGTTCAATTTATTTATTGATCAGCTAAAAATGAACTCAATTTAATGTATGTCCAACACATCAATGTAATTTATGCCCACTTGAATATCTTATATATAATTAATTATATACACTGACTATTATAACATATGGAATGAAATCCAAAATATGATTGAGTTAGAAATAAATGTAATGAAAATTATCATAAACATTTCATGGATGGTGAGAAAATATATATGGGTAAAATGAGTAGCAGAGTTAAAAATTATTTAAATTAATATTGGAAGACATGTCTTTTCCAAATGAAATGAGATATAGACATTTAAATATTAATAATATGATTATATAATTGAAAATAGTGTTATATAATGAGATAAAAAAATCCATCAAACATAATGTTAATATCCCCAATTTCATAGAAAAACTAATTTTATAATATGATGCATCATTAAAGGATTAATTGAAAGAGATGAGTAATGATATTTGTGTATGGAGAATAGAGCGACTCAATATTAGTTAATTGGATAAAAAATCCTATTTTTGACATAAATTGATAGTCATTTTTTGAACGGTTTTATATAAAAATACAAGAATTTCAATTCCATGAATGAAATGAATTTAATTATTCGTATGGTATTTCTAATATTTTAAGCTATAACATAACTATTTCTATGCGTTGACTATATTGATATTAGGTATCATTATTCAAAAATTTACATCTTAATTGGATTATATTCTATTGTATTTAATGATTTGGGAAATAATTCTATTCTCTTTTGAAAGTCTATATCATCCATGAACCCTAGGTCCTCCCTAAATGATTTTTTTGATCATTCATCTCAAAAAAGGTATATTGATTGATCCAAAAGTAAAATTATTATATAATTATTTTTCTAATTCTTATTCAAGATTCAAATTTACATCATAAAATTTTTCCAAGATCATTGATGATAATCCTATCATTATTTTGAGTCTTGGCATTGGAATATATTTACATCTGATTTTTTTTCAGAACGATATATAGAAAATCGAAATTTGTTCATCCATTATAGTGAGTATACGTAACTCATGAGTTGTATTATTGAATATATATACAATTGGTTAGTGTATATACCTCATGAGATATATTCATCAGGTCATTAAGTCAATATTTTTCAATGGAATTTAGTACCTATGCATGATATAATTGTCATGTGGTGGGATTCTCATGTGGTGTATTTGTACCCCTTGACAACTGTTCTTGACTTGAATCAAATGGGGGTGTGTGTTAGATATATGATTCATTATTGAAATGACATGATTATTAACTACATAATTTTAGGATTTATTCTTATATGGTTTAATTATTATTCATTGAAATTGAATTACTAGATTGATCAAAGTGAGCTAGCATCTCTCCAAGAGTGGTGTGTTAGAAGATTTGGGGACTTACCCTTGAGAAATATATTGTTATAAACATTGTTTTTTTCATTCCCTATAGTTGTGAGATTTTTTCAACATTTTTTTTCTTTGTTTTTTATTGGAATTTAAAATTATTCTATGATTAATAAAAGAGATACATTTTAATAATGTCAATTTTATTATATTTCAAAATATCATTACATAAAAATTATTTATAAAAAATAAATTTTACATATCAAGTAGTAATACTAAATAATTATTACGAGTCTAGTAAAAGTCACCATAAATAAATAAATAACTAATATAAAATGATATAATCTATAGGATAAAACTCTACGTGGATTATAAAAAGGTCTTTGAGACTCTTAGTGGAAAAATAAATGATAAGAATATGATAGATATTATCACTATATTGTAAAATATAGTGGGAATTATGTTGTAATTGGTGATGATTAGTTTTGTATATATAGGTACAAATTAGAATTATAATGGTTATGATATGACTCTTATATTATAAATATGTTACAATTATCCAATATGGCTGTTATTCTATATGACAATTTGGAAGTGTTTTCCTTGTTAATGTTTCCTTAATAATGTTTTTTTTGCTTTAATTTATTTTATGGGTATGTATAAGAGTTAATTAAATGTATACATAAGAATAAATGAAATCAATGAATAAAAACATGATTATGAATAATTTTTAGTTGGGATTTTGAATAAGCTAGAATGAATGTTTTTTTTCATTACATAAACTATGTAGAGATTCTACTTGTATAGTTTGAATTAAATCAATTACGAGAGAATATGAAGCTAGTTGATAACAACACTAAATAATTATTGTATAACCATATAAAAACATTATCAAATACCTTACCATTAGATCATATGAAAATTTAAAAAGATGTTTTGAATATATTTTTTTGTAGTATAATCATAAGGTTAAAATATTATTGAATTAATTATATAATTGATTCCAAAAAAAATTTCCCTTTTACATCCAACTATAAATAGATATTAAAAAATATGAAATGAAAATATTATTTTAAATTGTGTTCATGATGTAATTTTTATGGAGAAAATATTTATCTAATTTCAATAATACATATATAATTAAAATAAGGGTTACAACATTTTTAAAATGAAAAGATTATTAAAATATTATCGATAGGGAATTATTTATTTTTTTCTAAGGGATTGAAAATTATATCCAAAAAATTAAATTGGTGGTTTAAATAATAATGACATTTATGTTTAGAAATAAAATTTATTATATATATATTAATTTTTTCTGATAGAAGGGCCATCAATTTTTAATAAATTATGTAAAAATTATACATTCAACATTTTTTATATTTTGATATAATGAAAATTTTTATTACAATATAATATAAGGTATAATAATTAATATGTATTATTACATTAGAAACACCAAAATGTTATGGGATAATTATATTATTGACTTTTTCAACGAAAAAATGTATTATATTATTAATATTATTTATTTAGATAGATTTAATAAATTACAAAATATATAAATGTAATTATAAAGTGTAAAGGGGAAATAAATATTCTAATAATTTTTTTTAAAACATTCATTTTCCATAACCATGTAATATTAATAATTTAATTTCATTTCTAATTAAATAAAAATATAAAAATAATTTATTAATGGTCAAAAGTCATGGTAAAATTCCCTGTATAATCCAATGATTTCTCATTTTCCACAAAATTTATTTCTAATTCCAATAATTATAAATTTTTTAACAATTTAAACTCCATTACAAAAAATACCCATCTATCTCCTCATTCCACTACACTGTAAATACCTTAAGTATAAAATTATTATTATTTACCAACTCTAAATTCCTTCAATGGATTTTCTATGTTCCTATGGATTCCATATCCATGAATTATAATGTTAATTCCAAAGGTAAGATATTATCTTATTATTCATTTTATAAAGTAATTTCCATTAAAGTTTGGGATAAAGTGTAATTTTTTGTGTTATCTTGTATATACTATCATTTTGTTTGTATCTAAACAATGTTTTTTATCCTTTTAAAGGAATAAAATGATCTATAACTGTTTTCACATGATTCACTATAAATATTCTATCAGTTCCACATTATGAATTTATTTTTAGTCAAATTTAACAGACACTAATAAAATATTTAATGACATGAACGATTAAAATGATAATTTACTTTTGAATTTAATAATTTCAGGTTATATAATATAATTATAGAAACCATATGATATTATTTGTTATAATTATATATATTCATATATAATTAATGATTAATTATATTTTTTATGGATACAATATTCCTTGAATAGTGATAAACTGACTAGAATAAATATGGGTTTTTATCAAATCCACTTTTTAGAAACAAAAGAGGAAGTGTCCTTAAATTGTATAAATATACATTAGCTATTACCACTATATATTTAACCCCGTGTGATTTAATAAATACTATAAAAATTACCAACACCAAATATATTTTTTCCTTTTAATATAATATAACATTATGCTGATTTTATTTATTTTGTAAAGCCATTATTAATCATCAAAAACATATAATACATTTCAAATTTTTAATATCCATTATTATTTAGTATGAATCACATATATATTAGATTTTTTGTTATTTTTTTAGGTTTATACATTTTCCATATTAAATAATTAAAACCAATCCCATTTTAAAGATTCCATAAAAAATAACTATTAGATGGTTTGTGGTATTTTTTATTTTATTATATAGTTTCCATGACCTATACATGAACAATACTAAATATATTTCAAATAAATTCCTATATAATACCCCAATATCCAATTTCACTTCACTAAAAATCCTTTTTGTAGGTACTTACTTTGTCGTCCCCTCTCTAGAGTCCGCATAAGGCTCCCCCGAACTCTCAATAAGACCCTAAAAATAATCTGGCATCACCCATTCAAGTAAGAGTTATTTTTTCTCCTCCTTATTCATGTTTAATTATAATATTATCTCTTATATTTATAATTAATAAATTTGGAATATGTATTTTCACAAGACTATTACTACCCATTTGGTGTCCTAATATTGAGATACCCCTTTCACTCTCATCAACAAATTTTATGAATTTTTATTTGATAATGTTATGTTGATGAAATTTCAACTAGATTTTCTATAAAAAAAATTATATAGTGAATATGATACACATTTCCTATCACGGGTGATGATACTTACCCAATTATACTTATTTGAAATAGTAATTACATGTATTAATTATATACTCATTTATCATGGAAAAATATGTTGTTGATTAAATCCATGTTTTTTATCTATGTGGAATAATTAATCAAGAAAATATAATGAATGTGATTGATGTACCCATAATTATATATCACTCGAAAGCATTGGGTATTATTTATTATCATGAGAGGTCATGATGGGATACATAGTATACCTAATTTGTTTATGGTACTCTTCTAATCATGATTTTTTTGTAAATATCCATGATCTCATTTTATGATGAAATGTTTTATGTCGTTTCCATATTTCCCTTGTTATTATCATTGTGTTGTATCACACTTCCTTATTCATGTTCCTTTTATTCCACATTAACATGCATTTTTTTCCAACATTTATTGTCTGTATGATTTATAACATGTCTAATTAATGAAGATTATTTATAGATCACCCCATTAATAGATATTTCACTAGGTTATCCCTTTATTTTTTAAGTGTGATCATGTAAAGTAAGTTTTCAAAATATACATTCTTATTCTATTTAAATATTTATTTAATGTACCAAATTACCCAATATAATATAATTCCCCATATTATTTGTTTTAATATGTGTAACCAAATTTAGTAAAAATATTATTAATGGGAAATAAATTCTATGGTTATTATAGTTGGTAACATTAGGAGGTTCAGTTATTTATGATATTAGAAGTAAAAAACACAATAGAAAGGATTCAGGTGAAGACTATATATTAGATCACATCCCTATATATTGTTATATATATATATATTACTTTCTTTGTCAATAAAATTAATACATTTATAGATACTATAGGAGTACATGGTTTGGGGACAACTATACCATGGTGTAACAACCCCAACAAGGTGCATCAAGACGTAATTTGTATAACTTGGAATATGATAACATGCTTGGTTGTGCATCTGGATTGAAAATCCAAGAGATATTAGTTAGATCACTAATATTGGGGAGATTTGTACTCATTAATGTTTTAATTTGAATCACTTTTTTGGTTAAAATACTGCTTTCCAGATTTTTATGGTGCCACAAAGGTGTTCTGGTTTCTTAGGGCGGGGAAAAAAAAGAAATCGGTCCCATGTAGTGCTAGATACAAGTATTTGCACAACCTAGAAAAACGTGGGGCCATCCCAGCAAACCATTTCACCCCTGTGATAGAGGCTTAGACATATCTTGAACATAGTTTACAAATTGTGCGACCTGCCAATAGAAACCATGAGGCCCAGTAAAGTTAAAAAATTAAAAATTTCCCCTACGAGATTTTAATACCCAAATCAATATTTATTTCCCATTATCCACTCTTCACCATAGGAATGAACCAAATATCCCATGATCACTAATAAGTTGATTCCCCTCATTTCTATGGTGTTATTGGTGCTGTTATTTGCAGATCGATGCACTGGGAAAGGATAATCACATCGATGCTTTTCATTTGAGTTTAGGGTTTTTATATTCTTCTCTCCACTTTCCAACTCTCTAGAAACCAAATTTTTTGTTGAGATGTAGCTTTAAAACAAAACTATAGGTTGATTTTGAATCAAAAGGATGAATTTAGAGTGTTTTTACTCACGAAATCTTTGCTGGTGGTCTACAAGTTATATCCCACAGTTTATTTTGAGATTTATTCATGTGTGGTTCTGTTCATGGTGTCTCTTGGTATATTTTTACCTCCCCTATAATTTTTAGGTTAAATGGATATTATGAAGTAAAATATAAGTCGTTACGATTCCCATGGGATGCATCAATGGTGATAAGACTAATCATAGACCACTAATGGGTTGTTCCGACTTCCCCGAACCTAGGGATTTGTGATGAACACGATAGATTGTTGTGTATTTATTTAGATCCATTGATAATCATGTTCATGGGTTTAAATCTATGGGGTAATACCAATGTTATGCACCTAGTCTTAATAATGAACTGTGGAAAATTTGGTTTACATAGAAGTGGTTTATATGGGTTGAACAAGGATATGCAATATTAATTGTGGATAGCATTGGAATGTGTAAATGGGTTGACACATTAAAATGATGGATGGTTAAATGGGTCAATATGTGGAATGTATTAATGACCAAAATGGAATGAATTATAATCCTGGTAATGAATCCTAGTAAATAAGGAATAATTAACGAAGCCTAGTGAGATTGGCACAATTAGTGAATTCTTAGTGAGATAAGTGTAATAAAAGGGAGTTGGGATAAGCATATGAATGATGTGAAATGTAGTAATTGTGTTAATGGGTTATGGCATTGTAATAACCCTCATGTTGTTATTATGATTTATGTTTGACTTGGGAAATATTGTTATGTTGTGTGAATATTTGATGGATGTACATATATATGTATACATCATGTGCACATGGCTTGGTAGACTGGGGTATTGACTTGAGATTCGACACCCATGGGTTTGGTTAGACAGAGGCTCTAAACTCCACACCTAATGCATGGGTTCGGGAAGAGGACTGAGGGTCTGTTACTGTGATGGTTTCATCCACTCGTATTGAGGCATTGATGTGAGGATATGGTTGACATGAGGAGGTTATTCCTATTGATAGAGGGTAACTTTCTGTATGTTTCACATGCATGTGATTTTGTACATTAAGCCATATAGCTCAGTAGGTGTTATGATATCATGATAAATGCATTGAAAATGGTATATAGTTGGAAATGGGATGAAATGGTAAGATAATAAATAGTAATAAATGTTGGTAATGGACCTAATCTTGTTAAGGGCACTTAATCCTTTATATGTTATTTATTATTCATTTACTTCATCAATGCACAATTGTGTATACGAGATATTTTAAATAGGTTGTTGGTGATGACCTATTGATTTTTAATCGCACCCTCCATGGGATTCCATTGAGTACCCAAGAAGAAGTCATGTTTGTATGTTAGGGGAAGGAATAAAGGATCTTTCTATAATGGTGGGTTGGTATAGGAGTACGTGGAGGGAGACATGGACTTGGTGTCATTACCATTTTGGGGATTTTTCAGTTTGTCTTCATTTTTAGTTTTTTTACTTTTTCACTTGTGTCAAAACATGGCATATTTACTATTAGACATGGTTGTACCCTATTTTTTGGAAGGCTTGTTTATGCATGATCTTTTACTATTGGTTATTATTTATCTATTTTGTTATATTATGTTGTGTCTTAATCTGATAAAAGGGGGTATAGTCTCCCAAATTTATCTTTTGGACTCCCTCTTCTAGTCAGCATCTTTTGGCATTTAGGGAGGTTCACTTAAGGTTATGTAACCACCAGGATCGGAGCACCAGTATAGAGGCTTCTTGGTAGGGGACATTACAAAGTGGTATCAAAGGAGATATTTATTATCGTTTTCTAGAATACCTTTATTTGGGATGGTAAATGGAGTTAGGATGTTTCAAGAATTGGTAATGAGATCATTCTTGGGAGTAGTTAACCAATGTACAATGGATGTACCAACTCACATAGGGTGGGAATTGGTGTTCATGATTAAGAGATGTTATATTTGATGATATTTCACCATTGGGTGATGCACATTTTTTGGGATGTGATGGTTTTATGATATATAGATGTTGGGCTCAATTGAACGAGGTTGTTCATTCATGCATCATTGTAGAAACCTTGACATATAAGTGGAACACATCATGGATGGCACGCATTGGTTTGGTGTGTGAGGCTAGAAAGATAGAATGCACATTGTATCTTGATAATTGAAATGTGAAAATGTTATAAATGTAACAATGAAATGGGGTGAAGATAAAAGAATGATAAGTGATGATTAATGAAATATGTTCAATTAAGGTTTTGCAACGAATTAAAAATGGTGTATATAATGTGTTGTGTGAGAATTGGGGTGGTGTATGGTTGTTTACCCCTTGTAGACCATAGCCTGCAGTAGGGATGGTCGGTTTGATGTCTTCTGAATATTATGGTTTGTTGGGATGGAGCATGTATGGTGGGTTGTTGTGGATGGTGAATTGCCTTCGCGTAATGATGTTTTGAATGATTTATGGTATGTGTTATGTGCCGTGTTTTTAGAAATGTAGAGAAATTTGACCAAGACGTAGAGAACAGGTTAGAGAACTCTTCTAGTAGAAGAGTAAGATAATGTGGTGATCTCGGAAAGATGAGAATAGTAGTTATAAGAGATATGGATAATTTTATGTAGATGTTGGATCAGGATATACGGTGGGTAACACTGATTTTGATTGAGCTAACCATAGAGTTTCAGTTGCAGCACCCTCCAACCATTAGTAGAGAGGGTCAGCCAAAAGTAGCAGATTTATTGATAGAGTCTTTCTAGATGATACATGATCATCTAAAGACTCTTACTGAGAAGCTAGTCATGTTGGTAGCTTATATGTAGTGAGGACATGAAAAGTAGTGGTGGGTCATCATAACTAAGACTAAGCATGATGTGGGGATGTTTTGGATCGATTTAGAGGAAAAGTATCTAGAGAAGTTTTACCCAATGAACTTGAGGAAATAGTAGGATATATGTATATAATCCAAACTCGGGGATCGATGCCATTTTTGGAGTATGTTGTTTGCTTCACTAACCTACGACCCATTATTATAGCATTTTTGCTGGATGAGGTAATAGTAACCAGGAATTTCTAGGATGGACTGAGACATGATATCAATTACCAGGTGAATATATTTTTCTTGAGGAGGTTATAGAGTTAGTGGATCGAGCACTAATGTTAGATGGGAACCTAAAGGAAGCATAATGTATTGGGATTGTTTTTCAGGTTTGGCAGACATGTGGTGTAGCTTCTGATTGCCAGAAGCATAAATTTGGATGTTTTTAGCTGGATAGAAGTGTGCATGGTGGTTATAAGGAAGATTCAGACTCTTAAGGTGGTGATAAGGTGTTCCGATGTCAATGTGGTTGGTCGGGGAACATACCTGGCCAATGTACATGACCTCCAATTGAGTTCCAATCGTGCGGCAGATTGGGACACATGTAGAGGTTCTGCAAGAACCCATAGTAGGCGAGCATGAATGTTTGTGATATGCAGAGTCCAATGCGATGCAAAGGGATTAGTTGCTCCATATCAGCCATCGAGTTGGATCTCCACAGGCCATACTTATAGGGGCTGTGGACGTGGAACTCTGGGGCAGAAATTCCCATGTTAGGAGGGTAGTGTAGTACAGGGCCCTCAGGTTAGAGCCCATGTTAGAGGGGCAGGTCAGCTTCGTGCAGTTTATTTTTCACTAAGTGACAGTGAGGCTGGTACATCGACTATTCATGGTACGATCCTTATTTTTTCTATGCTTTCTAGTTCGTTTTTTCACATTGGTCCCACACACTCTTTTATTTATTCTCATTTTGTGGTAGAGTTAGGTTTCCCTATGGAGAGTGTGTCTGTGTGATGTATATTGACACTATGTTGGGGGTGAGAAATGAAGATACCATGTAGTGTGAGGGATGTGGCCAAGAATTCAGGGGGAATCATTATCTACAGTACTTGTTCATTCCTGAGATGTTGATATTTGACCTGATCATTGGTATTGACTGGTTGGGGTTCTATTGGGCGCACATAGACTACTACTGTCATAGGGTATCGTTCAGGACACTTGTGGCTGATGCTTATGTCCAATGATGAGGGTGGGATGTTCAAGCGAGTCATGAAAGACAATTTTTCTATAGTTCAGTAGGATTATGGCTCATGTATCTTGTCATGTTCTTGATGATCATATATGGAAATAGTCTATATTTACTCTAATAGTGGATCATTTTCAAGATGTATTTCTTGAGGATTATTCGGGGTTTTCACCATAGAGGAATGATGAGTTAACAATTGATTTGTGGACAATAGCGGATCCAGTTTCAATTCCAACATACCGAATTGCACAATATAAACTATATTAGTTAAAGTTTCATCTTGGGGGAGATGGATCGAAAATAGGTTCATACGTCCTAGAATGTCTCCTTGGAGATATCATGTGCTTTTTATAAATAACGATAATGGGTCGTTAAGGCTCTGTGTATATAATCAGATGTCAAATTAGATGATGGTGAAAAATAGATACCATCTTCCTAGAATTGATGAAATGTTTGACAATATGGGTGGTGAATTTTTGTTTTATATGATGGATCTAAGATCAGGTTATCACCAGTTGAGGGTGAGGCCTTCCGACATACCACTGACCACTTTCAGATGTTTGTACCGATAGTTTGATATTGTTGTGATGCCTTTCAGATTTACCAATCCACCGATGATTTTCATGTATTTGATGAACCGCATATTTCGTCCTTATCTTGGTAAGATTGTTGTTATCTTTGTTGAGGACATCTTGATGTACTCAATAACTCATGACGATCATTCCTAACATCAAGACATCATTTTGAGTTCACAAACAGAGCATATTCTATATTCCATTCTATCAAAGATCAAGTTCAATATTGGTGAACTGCATTTTATGGGTCACATCATCTCTAAGGTAGGTGTGTCAGTTGATCCAGAGAAATCGCATGGTGTCGTGTCTTGTGTGCATCCCTAGAGTGTTTCAGAAGTTCAAATTTTTATGGGTTTTTCGGGTATTACCAAAGGGTCATCCAGGATTTGTATCGCTTGGTAGCACCACATTCATTCTTGACCAAGAGGGGAATTTGTTTTTAGTGCTATTAGTCTTATTAGAGTTCTTTTATATATTTGAAAAATTGATTTACGACCACACCAATCTTGATCTTACGTGAGCCAGGTAGAATTTATGTCCTATTTTGTGATGTGTCAGGTCTCGGGCATGGGGATTTGTTAATGAAATATGACCATGTTTTGGCTTATGTCTCAAGGAAATTGAGACCCCATGAGTGGAATTATCCAACTAATAATATTTTTTGGAAGTAGTAGTGTATTCCATAATGTGTTGGTGGAACTAACTTTTGGGGGAAAGTTTCATCGGGTATACGGATCATGAGAGTCTAATGTATATATTTTCACTGCGAGATTTGAATCATTGGCAGAAAATATGGGTTATGTATCTCCATTCATTCAACATTGAGATGGAATATGAACTTGGGAATGGGAACTATATTTCTAATACTTTGAGAAGGAACGCATAGAACCATTTGGTTAAGGAATACAACATAGAGTTGAAGGTGATGGATTTTTTCGCAGAGATGCACTAAGAGGTGTGGGATGAAAATGGTCATGTGACCCTTGATTTAGTGGTGGTTATGTTGACTTTATTGAATCATGTTAGGAAATGTCAGCACGATGAACCTAAATGTTTTTCCATGATGGAAATACATAAAGGTGGGGATACACCATTAGGTTAGGCCATCAGTATGGTCAGGGTTGTCTGTGTTCATGGTCATGTGGTTGTGCCGATAAACATGATGGAATAGTTGATCTATGAGTTCTATGTATCATAATGGGAAGTGTATATTATTTGGAAAAAGGTGAATTTGGAACTCTTCAGGTTGTTTTGGTTTACAGAAAATAATAAAGATGTTATGAGAATTGTGGAACGGTGCCTCACCTGTCAATAGGTGAAGGCCGACAATCAACACCTTGGTGGTTTGTTACATCCATTTCCAATTTTGGAATTGAATTGGGATGTTTTGATGATGTATTGTTTTGTGGGATTTCTGAGGATTCCATGTAAGAATCACGAAATATGAGTTGATTTGGAACTACTAACTAAACTGTCCCATTTCATACCAATTTAGTAGAATTTCACTATTGATTAGTTAGGTGAGTTTTATGTTCAGGAAATCATATGGTTTCTTGGTTTACTGTGGACAATAGTTTTAAATCATGTTCCTCATTTCACGTGGTGCTTATGGAGAGGGTTGCAGAAAGAGCTTCGTACAAAGGTGGTTTTGAGTACGGATTCCCACCCCCATATGAATTGGTAGTCAGAGCATACAATCTAGGTGTTGGAATACATATTGATGGTTTCTGTCATGCTTTTTTTGTGTTTCCTGGGAGAAGCACCAATTGCTTGTGGAATATTTCTACAAAAATAGTTTTTGGGGTATGATTGAAATGGAAACGTTTTTTGTTCTCTATGGGAGGTTATGTACATATCCCCTATGTTGGTTGAAGGTGTTAAATCTAAGTTGTTGGGATCACGTATCTTGTAGGAGACATTGGATACAAATGAGTTTATTTGGAAATGGATAGAAATGGCTCAATGTCGGTAAACTTCATATGCATATCAGAGGCATAGACCTTTTATGTTTGAGGTGGGAGATAGTGTGTTTCTTTAGGTGTCACAAAAGTGGGGTCAGTGATGGATTCCGAAGAAGGGAAGGATGGTTCCTAGGAATATGGGGGTTATGGGATTGTGGAGAGGATCAGGATGGTGGCATATCGAAGTTCTTTTCCACTATAGTATAGAGGGATGCATGATTTTTTCATGTGTCACAGCTTCAACAATATCACCCTTACCCAACTCAAGTGGTGGATGTTGAGGATGTTGAGCATGAGGTTGAAGCATCATTTTAGGAGAATCCGGATTTTGTGGTGGATTATAGTGTGAGCGTATTTTGGGGAATGGTTGTGCCATTAATTTAAGTACTATGGCATCATGTGGATAATCAAGAAGAAACATGGGAGTGGTAAACAGATATGTGAGCTGAGTGGGCGATCTCATTTCCCTTGAAGTGTAATAAAGCATTAGAGCTCAGCTAAAGGGAGAACTGTTATAAGGTGGGGAGTTAATAAGCTCCCAGATATTGGAAAGTTATTTTATAATTTAATTTCTATTTTTAATCCCTTGTTTTGGATAAAATAATTTTTAATGAAAGATTAATGATTCTCAAAGGTGTTTCTGGGGCTCGTTACTCGAATTAAAGGGAAACCTGTCTAGGTTGTGTTGGCAAAATGGTCTATGCAATTCCTGGAAAACCTTGTGGTCTTCCTAGTAAAATTGTGCTCCCTTAGGATAGAGGCACACACAAAGATTATGCATGGATTAAAAACATTGCGGCCTTCCCAAGGAAACCATGCATTCTATTTTCCATTGGAAAGTGGAATGCGAATGGTTTTTCCACAGTTTGGCATACCATGTGGCCAGACCTACGGCCTAGTAATGTAATAAACATTTTCCAAATTTTCCCTTTAGGATTTTAATACCTAAGTCATTATTTCCTCTCTATTCTCCCCTATTTACCCTAGGAATTAACCAAATCACTTAAGTGCTCTATGAGGTTTATCTCCCTCATTTATAAGGAATTTTTTGTGCCATTTTTTGTGGATCAAATCTCTTGGATAGGGTAATCACATCCAAGCTCCTATTTTGAGTTTAGGGTTTGTGTATTCTTCTCGTATCTTTCAAAATATCTAAAATCCTAATCATCGATTGAGATCTAGGTTAAATCATAAAAGTGTGGTTTATAAAGAACCTAATGTATCGATTACGAGTGTTTTCACTTGTAGAATCAAGGTATGTTTTCTACAAGTTATATCCCAAGGTCTATTTGTGGATTTGTACTTATGTGGATTTGGTCATGGGTGTCTCTTTGTATGTTTTGATCACCCCTTCCATATTAATGTGAAATTTTTATCAATAAGGTAAAATGGAAACCATCAAGATTTCAATGGGATACTTCAAGGGTGATGAGACTAATCATGGGCCACCAGTGGTGTGTGTTGACTTCAGTAGACCTAGGGATTCATGTAGAAAAAGTCATATTGTTGTGTATTTATGTAGAGACCTTGATAAATATGTTGATGTGATTGATTGTTTTGGGTAAAATCTAGGTGATTCACCAAGGATTAATATTAACCTATAGGATATAGGGTTAACATGGAAGTGGTTTATATTGGATGAACATGGTTATGGTAGATGAGTTTTTGATAGTGTTGGAATGTGTAAATGGGTTGACACATGAGAATGATGAATCAGAAAAATGGTTAATATATTCAAATGAATTAAATCCATAATGGAATAGATTTCGAGCCCAGTAATGTTATCTAAAATGTTATTCATAATGAACAAGTCCTAGCGAGATATGGTGATGATGTTGTGTGAATGGTTGATGGTTATACATATATATATTGTACGTTCAGAAGGATTTGTAGACTGGGGTATTGACTTGTGGTTCTATGCCCACAAGTCAGGTTAGACCGATTCCCTAAACCCCACCCCTAATGACCCGGTTTCGGAAGAGTATTGACGCCATGTTCCCCTAACAATTTAATCTACCCAAGAAATAGGCCTTGAAGTGAGGATATGTTTGAAATGAGGAAGTTATTCCTAGTGAGATTGCATAACATTGTGTTTTTCCTCATTCATGTGATTGTGTACTTTAATCCATATAACATGTTTTGTGTGATTAAACCATGATAAATGTGTTGGAAATTTTACGTAATAGGAAATGGGAGAAAATGGTAAGATAAGGAATGGTAATTAATGTTGGTAATGGACCTCAACTAGTTATGATCCCTTAATCTTGTCTTTGTAATTTATTTTTCATTTACTTATTGCATGGATAATTGTTTATACAAGTTATTTTGTAGACACCGTTAGTGGTTTCCTACTGGGTTGTACTCAGACACTTCTCTGGCAACCATCAGGTACCTGAGGAGGCTTCAAGATTGTAGGTCTGGTGTAGGAAAAGGGATCTTTCTAGGGAGTTTGGATGGAAGGGGTGTGTGTGGATGGGGACAAGAAAATGATGTTGGGTTTATTTTGTAGATTTTTTGGTTTTTCATAATTTATAGTTTGTTCATATTTCCACATGTGGTGTGGTAGGGCATATTCACTATTGGACAGGGTTATACCTGATTGTGAGGAATTATTTATCATGAATGTTCTTGTATTATTTGTTATTATTGCACAATTTTGTTATATTCTTGTTGTGCCTTATTCTGATAAAAGATGTTATTGTCTCCCTAATTGACCTTTTGGACACTCGATGCTAGTAGGAATTCATTGGCGTAAGGGGAGAAAATATTGTGGTCATGTAACCACCCTGATCAGTGCACTGGTTTAGTGGCATACAGGTCGTGGACATTATAATATTATTTAGTTAATTCATAATATCATTATAATGTATTATTAGAGGAATAATTATACCCATACATATATTTTTTGGGAAATAGATCGTGGATAAAATAGATTGAACCCAGGTAATTAATATGTTAATGAAATACATGTAATTTATATGTTATTTTTTAAGGTAATTCGATTTATTTTTTTTAATAGTTTAATAATAAGCATACATAATATTCCTATTATTCAATCCAATGGGTGGATATATGAAGAATTAAAGAAAATAATCAATGTGACCAGAATGTAATGACTTCCCCAACGAGATGTCCAACCGAATGTGAGCATGAATCAAAACCTTTACGAGGATACTCTCTCATTTAACTCATGATCTAAAAAAATCATGGATTAAAAGAGATCCCAACTCACTCAATGAGAGAACATGTTGTGTTTGAGAGATTTTTCGATAATGACCACAGAATATAAATGGGTCATCTGATCCGTTATATTCATAAGAATTGATTAACTATATTGAGATGACCTTATATGTCCTTCAATGTTCTGTATAAGAGAAGGTTATATTGGCTAGTTATTATATGAAGGGTAAATATGATTTATGATAGGAATTATTATAAAATACGAATCATGTGTAAGAGATCAAAGAGATTTGTTGGATTGAATTCCAGGAACAATATTCAATAAATATTGTCCCTTCACCCTCATACATAAAATGTAAATGGATTTTTTTCCCCTCAAGAAAAAAACAATGAATATATCATGGTGTACGAGGAAAACTTTTACACACCAAAATTTCAGGAGATATATTATTTATAATTTTGATGCTGTATTTTTTTGTATGGTACACCATGATTAGCTTGTTCTATACACAAAATCGTATTATCATTCCTAATACACTATATTATTCTAGGCTTGTGTTACATGAAATTTCTTATTCTTTTGATATAATTAATTTCATGAAACAAAGAGTTTATATTTTTTTCTATTTTAAAAATAATTATGTTTGGTATATCTTATATGAAACACACACAAAATTATTTCACTACACAAAACATTGACTTCGGTTGCATTACATGAAATAAAAACCTTCCCCAATAGCTTTCATTTTATGAAATATGGAATTTCACTAAACAATGCTATATTATAATTTAATAGGATATGAACTAGCAGTTATGAATATTATTAACCACATTTCTGATTTTATATAGCATTAAAATTAATCATATATATTATCTAGAAGATGATATAATAACAAAATAAAATTATTCAGATAAATGATGTGTTTTTTAAAAAGAAATGTCATTTTACATCCTATTGGTGGAGCCCCCATTTTAAATATTGTATTTGACATTTTTTTAAGATAAATTTTATAAAATAAAATTCTTCATTGGATGTGGGATATAAAAATTTGTTTATGTTGAATTTTTGGTAATTTACTAATAAAGACCATTTGTTAATGAATAGTTTAAAAATACCGCATTTGAAGTTAAAACTATATTTTCATCTAATTTATTTATATTGATAGATTTTAATATTAATGGGTTTAAATACTAATATAACTATATTTTTAAAATTTAATAAAATTATGGTCATTGGAATTAATTTCACATTTTAATTGCATATAAACAATGTCTTTCTTTTGATAGTTATTACTTCTTAAAAACCAGCTTTTTGGTTTTGACAACGAGAATTAATTTTAAATTAATTACTTAAACCTCTGTGTATTGAATATGAAAAAATGGATTCCATATTTTGAATCATAGGGTTATATATTTTATATAGGTACCTTCTATTTTTGGACATTATGAATAGTAACATTAGTAATTATTTTATTTACCATGGTAAAATGGTTAATATGATAAATAAGGGTAAACATAATATTATAATAATATTAAACTACCCAAAATCACGTCCAAATTCAATTGGATGATATATTTATGACCATGGTCATCATTAAGTAATTTTTAGGGCCCCATGGATTCACATGGATATGAAAATGACATTTTATAAGAATTACTTAAAATTAGATATAATTATAACCTAAACACATATATTTTCATAAATCGATTTTATTATAGGGTTATATAACTGATCTCTATATCTATAAATAGTGAAAAAAAATATAAAAATATTTAGAACATATTTTAATTTTATTAATAATTTTTAGACCTCAGATGAATATATTTAATTTTGACACAATTATAATGTTGTGATATCCTAAATAACTAAATATTCAAAAATATTACCTTATTAATTTTAATATAAATATAATAAAAAAAATTTGATTCCATTCAAAAATTTTGTGAATTACATAAACATATTTGGGATTATTAATGGATTTTTTTTTTAGGGAATTATGTTTTTTTGAATATTTTAAAAATTCAAGTATAAACAGTGTGTAAAATTGACATAATTCATGACCTAAAACATAAAATAGGTAATTAAACGATATTAAATTACAAAAAATCTATGATTAGTCCGAATGGTTAATATAATTTCATATAAGGAATATATAATGTTTTTTGGATCCTTTCACCTTATATAGTAATTACATTCACCCACAATGTGTAAATTACATTATATAATGGTAAGATTAAAAGGGGGTAATATATGGATTAAACCAAAAATATAATGATAAATAATAATTGAAACTTGTATAAAAAATATTGGATGATGTTTAATCTAACCAAAATCATTTTATCATAAAATTAATATGTTTTTGACCAATTGTAATCAAAATTTAATTTAAAATAAGTTATTACTTTGAGTGGTTCATAAAGTGACCATTTCCTCTCTTAGAAAATCTCACCTCCTCCCTCTTCACATAAAATAATTTTGAGCCTTCAATATCAGTAAAAACCTACCCATTACTGTTATCAATTTTCCTATTTATATTCTAGATGTCATTATATTCTCAAAATACCAACTCTAGATCCTTAAGAGAAAATAAAAATGATGCATATCGAGGAAAATGAAATCTCTTCTACTGATTCTTTGAAATTTACTTATTTTTATAATTTATCTTATTTAGTTGTTTTGTTACAAATTAATGACATAATTATATCTCATATACTGATATATTATTATAAATATTAAAAAACCTTATTTTATATTCTTTATATCCTATAAAAAATGAAATCACTGCGCGTGCATACATATGGTTTACAGTCTCCACAATATGGTATAATCTATTTTTCACCCCCACATTAAGTGAATGGGTATAATGGGGTAAATAATAACAATATATTATTGTTATAAAAATATTATAATTCTGAGATATCGTACACCATCCACTTCATTAACATCCAATAATTATGGATACAATATCGTTTCTCATGCGTACATACGACTTACAATATCTATGGTGTAACGTGATTAAATTTACATAATATTCATTAAAAATGATTATATATCAAAATTTAATGAATAAATATGATATCTATTATACTAGTATCATTTTTTAAATTATAGAACTATGAAAAAAATAAAAATAATAACTTATCTGACAAAACATACATAAGAACATAATTTAGCTAATACATGAATAATGTGTAACAGTCAAATGTTACTAACAATCTGATGAAAATATGATCATAACTTTATCATAAATTTTTTTATCATCATGGAATAAATCATTACATTTATTTAAATCATTATACAGGAGGTTTCGATACATACGAGTCATATCATAACTAATGTAATTGATAACATTTTCTATGACATTTTTATCCAATATTGTTTATTCGAAAGTATTTATTGGCGATATATTTATCATCCCTGTCCATGTATTATAATCAATATTTCATAAAATAATTACTAATATTCTATATATATTGAATAAAAGTTTTCCCCCATTTGACTTTACTATGTTGTTTGGAAGAAATATTTTTTTATGTTACGTGGGACATTTTTTCTATTCCTGCAAAAGTACGGGGAAAATGTTTATTCTAACTTATTCAGAATTAATGAATTTTATATGGTTTAAAGACACATTTTTTCCATGAATATTTCTCAAAACTATATCATTTTTATTTTAAACTAAAATCATTTTTTTAAAAAAAATGTTCAGCATTCTGAGAAAAATAGTATGTTTTTGAAAAAGAAAGTATATTTTCCTCATGAACTATGTTCATGTGGTTTATCAAATTGATTTTTCCATCAATGAGGACACTATTCAAATAGAGTTATGTTTATATCCCTATAATTACTATGATTTTATTTTGTTAAGGATGGAATGATATTTTATATGGATTATGTTATGATGGAATGATGTTTATAAAATCCCATTATTTCATGGGTTATTCTACGTCGATGATTTATAAATTTGCGGCACATGTATGAATGATTTCATTATGGGATAGGTGAGACCAATATCAACATCTAATTCATTGGTTAATGATTCAAATCTCATGATATTGACATTAATGGAACAACAAGTAAATATGGTGCAGTAAAATGTGATTAGAATGATAAGCAAATCAGGGTTAGTAAATACATGACTGGAATAAAAAGTAAACTCGGTTAAGTAATGGACTTTATCCACTATTATGGTCATAGAGATAATTCATTCGCTACTATGAAAATCATATTATTTGTTTATTAGTTTTACACAATTATAACTTCTTTTTCAATGGGACTCTATCATGGTTAATGTTATTTTGTGATCCATGCCATACATACTACCAAGATTTATGTCATTTGGAAAGATTTTGATCTTTAATAATTATATTTAATGTATTCTACATTAAAATGTTTATGGTATGTTTTATGTTTTATAGGTTTACCTTTACTGATATTTAATCTCACCCTTTTTATATTTTATATTCCCTCAGATATAAAGATAGGTTTTAGGTAGAAAAACAGATGTTAATGATCTTTTTGGGGGATGGTTAAGATCTTTCACCATGAATAGAAGATTATTTTATGAGTTTCCAAAGACATGAAACTAATATTGTATTTGGGTGCTTGTTTGTGTCAGGTATTTAGTATTCCATAAGAAGAATTTATTTTCCATGTACATAAATCAATGTTCTCTAAAGATGGTGTCAGAGCGAAGGTCTAGTCAAACTTCGGAAAAAGTGATGAGAAAACATTACTGAGATCCCTAGAGTTATATATAAGGTATGTCAAGGGATTTCCCTATGGTTAAGTATTAGTATAGGTTACAGCCCTAGAATTGTGATAACGATCATAAATAAACTAGGATTAATGTTAATATGTTAGAGATTGAAATTAATCCCCCGTGATAACTATAGACACTAAAAAGCACTCTAGGGCTAAAGAAGGTTGGGGCATGATATAGTGAATCCCAATTTGGAACTGGTGATCCATTTCGGGGGTACCATAGGGGTAGAATGAAAAAAAAGGTTTGATCCATGTGAAAAAATATTGCCCACGTAAAAAACTCTTCGAATCACAAGGGTTTTCTATGTGGGCACGAAACTATTTTGTGCCCCCGCCCTGAAAGGTTGATCTATGTGCTGTCGACATCGAGGCGCACAATATTTATGACTGTAGTGCTTTTCTCATGGACCTGCGATCCCGAGTGCCTATAAAATGAAGGTCTCCCCATCAACTTCATGCCAAAGAATCTGAACCATCTCTCCCAAGAAAAATTCCTCTCTCTTGCACGCAAAGAAGATGGCTCTGAGTTACAAAAATGTTTCCTCTAGGTCGCCCAAGGGTCCTCCTTTGCGTGCGACTACTCAGGCTTGACCCATGTCCAAATCCCGTTGAACCCCTTTCCACGTGCACAATTTCTCCCGATTACTATCAATTAGGGCTTCGATGCACAATTCCTTTTTCGTGTTGGCCCGCTCTTTTTCATGACCAGCACTCAATTGCGTGTTCGCCAGGACAATTTCACATGCAAAAATCCTTTTGCGTGTCGGCCCATCCGCTCTTTCATGCAATGTTTCCTTTTCGTGTAGGCCTCCCTCCTTGTGCGACCATGATGTCCCAATTCCGGGAATCATTTGCGGGTGCCTCCCCATTCCCACAACACCTTATTCATATACCCATTTCTTTTGCAACCTCCTAGGTTTTCATGAAGTAACTACAAAGTCCCCATGACTATATCGCCCATTGTGTTCCTTATGCGCATGCTTCTCCACATAGTCACGCTAATGGCTATTTCTTCTTTGCATAGCCATGCTAACATGGACCCCCCGATGGTTCGCTCTATGACACCCCATATACACATCTTTGTATGTCCCCTCTCTATTCCAAGGAGCATAGGGTACCAACTATTTATGTCTTAGCGGTGCGGAGAAAACCCACCTCATCCGAGCTACAGGATGTTAAACATCCCAGAACCTTCTTCCTTAGCACATGATGTTAAACTGTGACCTCTCCTTGAGCCTCGCACCTCGGGTACCCCCACCATGGACACTCCCCACACCCACTGGTCTCCATAGGGGAAGATATCCTTCTTATGGGAGTGCATTTGTTTATGGGAAAATAGAAACCATCTCAGTGTAGGCCCCTATATTTCTTATAGGGGGTGACATCCCTGTTCCTCCTTTAATCTTCGGTCACTAGGGCTAGAAAAGGGCATGGTGGAGAATGGTGCTTCTCCTTTCTTCAGTCCCAAATCCCTCTCCTTCCATGCTTTGTCACTGTTGGGCCTCCCTCCTGGAGTAATTCATGAATTCTCAGGCTACAACCATGCATAATCCCTTGTTTCCTCTTTGGGCTGTGATCATGTGTAATCCCCACTTCACTTCCCACGGAAGCACCGTTCATGACATGATCGTTGGGTCTATTCTATCTCTTGTTTCTCACACTGATCATGACTCACATGGGATTAGAGTGAGCACCAAACCAAATATCATCCCTGGGAAGCATAGAGTGTAAGCCCCAAACCCTATTCCAAACTGCAAGAACATTGTTCCCTGCCAAGGCAGGGTACGTAGGAAGCCTCGACAAGGTTCAATCCCACCACCATCTAGGCTTCCTTAGAGTGTAATCCCCAAATAACGAGCCCCATTACGAACTGTGAGGACTTTGATCCTTGCCATGGCAGGGTTCAAAGGATTTAACGACCCAAAGTTTTTCAATGTAAATTTCCTTCATATATTTATGTCATTAAAAAACAAAATAATGAACTAATAAGTTATAAGTGTCCTTTAAACATAATTTGTTCACCCCTATGTTTGGAATTTTGAAAATCCGACATACACGGTTGTGTTCAAGATGGTTTTTTGAGTCTAATGAAACAAAAATAATATTTGGTGAATAGTAACCTACCCTTATGAATAGTAATATGAACATTATGAATAGTAAATAAGAGTAACATTACCTATGAATAATAAAATAAAATTTAGACATCTTAGAAAGTGATAATTTAACCTTAGTAAACATTTTTGATATTTTATAAGTCATAAATAATTAATTACAATTAATTAGTTAATTTAAAATGATTTTTATTTCCCTGAAATTTACTCATAATTTATTGAATCAATGTCTAATAGTTTTTAGATAATTTTATAAGAGCCTTCGTTTTTTTTGAAAGCACCATAAAATCAGTTTTTATCAGAAAAACTGTTTTCTTAAGTAAATTATGATTTTAATAAAATACTAAATTAATAATATTTAGAAAATTATTTTTGAAAACATGACTTTATTTTTCCAATCTACACATCGAAAAATGGTTGGGGTAAATTTTTGGGATTTTTCTGAGAAACGTGAATTTTTGGTGAATAGTAGAATACATTAATTTACCATATAAATACATTTTAATTAAAACCCACTATTCCTGACATCACAAGTGATGTAAGCACCAAAATCCTGAACTCGCATGACTTATTTACTATTATTGGTCATCCAGGACTCACTATTCTTTGTCTTATGTGAAATTAATAAACTAATCAATTTTATATTAAGGAACCCCTCTCCCCTCCACTATAAAAGCCACCCTTCACTCCCTCTTTTCCTCACACCTCTCAAGCTCCAATAATTCTCTAAAATCTGCCTGAAAACCTTCCCTAGCTCCTCCCCCACGTCCAAGAGCTTCTGGTCTCATCAAAAGACCAAGCTTAGGCCCTTAAGGAGGTTCTCAAGAGGAGGATTCTAAAGGTAATTTCCCTCACTCTTCTACTTTAAATTCCTTTCATGTTCAAGTTCCTTTCTTGATCTCTCCCCAACTATATTCATCCAAATTGTTTTTTAACTCAATTATTATAAATATACTGTAATTTTATGATACTAATGGGATATTATATCACCCCACCACTTTCCCATCTTCCTTTTATTTTATTAAAGAGAACGTTGTTCATGAGGTGTTAAATTTATCACCTTCAAAAACGACATGTTATTTTCTTCCATTTCTACCATCAAATCTGATCTTGAAACCATTTTTATGATTCAACCCGAATATTTTATATGTATTATGTTCTATTTTATGTTCTGGAAATAACCTATGGTTAGATTACTAAGTGAAATGTTAAAACAAGTTCGGTGTGAACCAAAAAACCGCTCAAATTAACCCAAATAACCATCATTAAATTCTTATCTAATGATTCATCCACATGGATCTAATATAATTCATTAAAAAATAATTAAAGCTCTTGTAATATCCCTAATAACATGAAACATAATTTATGGATTTTTACCCCTGATCTACCCGAACATCAATTTAAGAATACAAGTGAACAACTCAAGAAAACCATAAAAACGAACATCCTCGAACAATGTTTTTAAGCTCTATAAGTCATCAAAAAAACATAATATGACATAATGAAACCATAATTCACCCTATTAATGTATAAAAGGTTCTTTAATTTCTAATTAATGAATATAATGTCATTATACAGGAAATTAAAGGGAAGGAGGCATTCAAGAACATGGTAAGGGGAAATCTCGAACCCAATTTTCTTCCTTCGGGTTCTCCCTCTTTCATTCCAATTTTGATATGGTTACTCCTAAAAGATCATTTGTTCATCATTTCCTTTACTTATCTGAGATATACATGTTTTTCCCTGGTTTTTATGTCAAACAAAATGTTTTCCAAAAGAACACTTCTTTTACGAATGTTCATTTTACTTCTCACTCAAAGTGGACCGTTCTTGTAACTTGTGGGTTATTCCCTATTTCATTTGGGAACCCAAATCTTATGAAGTTGTTATTATGAGATGAAACCCATTCATTTCCATGGGTTAGTTATGTTCATTTTTGTTATATTTTCATTGTGGCATGCATGATAAATGATAATATTATGATGTGATGGGTGCGCCCAAAATTATATAGCGTAATATGAATGTTTAAATGTGACAGGTGCGCCCGGAATTATATAGCACCCCAATGCATTGGTTAAAGTGATGAATCTCACGAGTAAATGTGAAATGTTTTGTGAACAAGATTCTATCTTGTTTCAAAAATATGTGTGGTAGTTAACCACTAAGACATGATGTTTCATTTTTATGCATTTCTACATTTCAAGTCTTTTATTTATACTCCTGTCATGTTCATGATATTTTTCCTATATTATTATTATGCTCACCCTGTGATATATTGTTCTTATCTATACTCTTACTGGGATTTTATCTCACCCCTTTTGATGTATATCCTTAGGTGGCTTCATGTACTAAGGAGAGGAAAAGTTCCAATAATAAGAAATAGAAGATGAAATTAAAATAATATTTATGCTTAATGTTGTATTTTTTATCTATGGTCCTAGTTTTCCCAAGACACTAAACATTTGTATCCTCTATGTATAATTCTATTATCTTATATATCGTAGAAATTATGTAATAGTAATGTAAGAAAAGGCCGGGTCACTATAGTTGGTATCAGAGGCAAGGTTTAATTAATTTGGGAATTAGGATTAGTGAACCCTAGAGAAAACCTACATCATGAAACTAAGTACAAATATGCACACAAGAATATTTTCCTGGGGATACCATATGTTATGTTTTTGGTATATTTTTTAAATGAATAAGTTATTCATGACTTGTTTACTTATTTTTTTGTTCTAACCATTTCTATTTTAGAGAATGGTGGGAACCAGAAGAAATCAGGCCAACAACTCTTGCGAGGGCCAATGAAACGATTTCCCAAACAACATCCCCAACGATTTGGGAGGTGGAGTTAAAACCATAATTGAAATTTTTTCCCAATTATCTTAGGTAATGAACAATAACCATAATAATGGGGAACTTCCTTCTTCACCATATAAGAACCAACTAGCTATCGAATGTTTTATATGGCAATGATCATCGACGTTTTTTGGATCTTATGATCCACTAGTTGTGGAACAGTGGGTCAACTCCATGGAGAAGATATTTTCTATACTTCACTATTCTGAGATGGAGAAGGTGACTCTAGTCGTTTATCGTCTAGATGGAGAAGCCAATCAATGGTTGGCATTGATTATGAACACCATGCCAAGGGAGGAAATTGAAGAGATTGAATGGGAAGACTTTAAGATAATGTTTCTTAATAAGTACTTCCCACAAACTCTTCGCACAAATATAGAGAGGGAATTCATAAAGATCAAGTAAAAAGAAGGAGAATCTGTCACAACCTATGAAGAAAATTTCACAAGTCTTTCAAGGTACGATTCGGGATTTGTTATCAACATTGAGAGAAAAATTGAGAGATTCTTTAGTGTATTAAAACCAAACCTTCGAAAGGCTCTTGAAATTCTAGACGTTGGGAGTTAAGAAGAAGTTTTTCAGTGTGCTCTCAAAGTGTAGATGGATTTTGGAGAATGGTCTCATGCCTATGTTGATAAGAAAATAAATATATAGTTTCAAGCTGGTGGATCTAATGACAAAGGTGGGAAGAAAAATCAACGACCCACGTGTCAAAAATGTGGGTAGTTGGACCATGGGAAATGCCTCAAAGGGATGGGAAAATGCTTCAAGGGTGGGAAAAAAGGGCACCATGCCCAAGAGTGTCGAAAAGAGAAGAAAATGAAGGATAATGTAGCCAATGAAAGGGGACAACCACTCATGGTTCAATGCTACAACTGTAGGGATCAAGGGAACTAGGCAAACTAGGGCACTAAACCTCGAGCTCTTGAGGGTAATCATCGTCAGCAGCCACCAAAGCCAAAGCGACAAGGGAAGGGTTATGCTATCACTACTGCAGAGGTGGATCATGATAATGAAGTCTTACAAGGTACACTTCCTATTCACTCAAGAATGGAAAAAGTCTTTTTTGATTCTGGTTCTACACATTACTTTATATCTTGCAAGTCTGCTATAACTATAGAATCAATGCCCCGAAACCATGATGTTGAGAAATATTTAAAAACACCAAGTGGTGCAATCATTGCAACCAAAGTGTTTGACTCTTCTCCTATTAGCGTATGTGGGAAGATTCTTCTGGAAAATATCAAAATACATCCCTTGGTGGAATTCGACACTATAATGGGAATGGACTGGATCTTGTTATATAGAGCACATAACAACTGTTGGGAAAATGAAATATCTTTTAATATTTTGAACCATCCCATTCTCCGATACAAATGCAAGGAAGATGATGAATCTCCTTTGAAAAATCCTTCAATGGTGTGGGTGTTGATTCCCTATGAAGAAGCATACCTCGCCCAAATAGTTGAGTTGAAGAAAAGTGCCATCCTTGATAAAATTCCCATTGTGAGGGAATACAACGATGTATTTCCCGAAGAGTTACCAGGAATTCCCTCAGATCGTGAGGTAGAGTTTTCAATTGAACACATACTCTAATCTACTCCTATCGTGAAGTGTCCATATAGAATGTCTCCTATCGAACTAGAGGAGTTAATGTAGCAGCTATAAGAGCATCTGGACAAAGGGTTCATATGCCCTAGTGCATCACCTTGGGGTGCGCCAGTGCTCTTTGTGAAGAAGAAGGATGGAACAATGCGGCTGTGTATCTATTATCGAGAACTCAACCATATCACCATAAAGAACTAGTATCCTCTCCCAAGGATTCATGACTTGTTCGATCAGTTAAGAGGAGCTCAATACTTATCAAATGTGGATCTTCGTTCTGGATATCATCAGGTAAAGGTGAAGAAGGAAGATATTCAGAAGATTGCCTTTCGTACAAGGTATGAGCACTATGTGTTTTTGGTGTTGCCCTTCGGACTTACTAATGCCCCTGTAATCTTCATGGATATGATGAATAGAGTCTTTAGACATTACCTTGAAAAATTTGTGGTAGTGTTTATCTATGATATTCTCATTTACTCCAAGAGTAAGGAGGAACATGAAGAACATATTAGACTTGTGTTGGCGGCATTGAGAAAGGATAAGTTGTACTCCAAGTTCAGAAATTGTGACTTTTGGATGAATCAAGTCACGTTATTGGGACATGTGATCACAAGAGAGTGAATTTCTGTGGAACCTACAAAGAAAAAGGCGATTGAGGAATGGACCAGGCCCTATAGTGTCACAGAAATCCGAAGTTTTCTTGGATTATCTGGGTACTATCGATGTTTTGTGAAAACGTCTCACAATTGTCAAGCCCGCTAACTATGTCAACAAGGAAAGGGGTAAAGTATTTCTGGATGGAAGAATTTGATGGAAGCTTCAAGGAGCTAAAGAGAAGGCTAATCACTGCACCTGTACTCACAATACGAAAAAGTGGAAAAAGTTTTGTCATATACAGTGATGCCTCAAAGAAAGGATTGGGATGTGTGCTCATAAAAAATGATAATGTGATAGCCTACGCCTAATGAAAGTTGAAGATCCATGAGAAGAACTACCCGATGCATGATCCAGAGTTAGCAACTGTGCTGGTTTCCTTGAAAATCTGTCGGCACTACCTTTATGGCGAGAAGTGTGACATATACACCGACTAAAAGAGCCTAAAGTATATATTCACACAAAAGGACCTCAACATGCGTCAAAGGAGATGGTTAGAGCTAATCAAGGATTACGATTGCTCTATTCACAATCATCCTAGAATGGTGAACATGGTAGATGATCCTCTAAGCAGAAAAGTACCTGATGTGCTTTCCATGATGTGGATTGAGAAAGACCCCATCCTCTTGGATATGCAAAGGATGGATTTGGAAATCATAATGGCAGGGGATACATCCTACCATTCCCAAATGATTGCACAACCATCCATCTTGGAGAAGATTAAGGAAGCACAACGAGATGATGTGGAGATACAAAAGAGGGTGAATGCTATAAAAGAAGGAAATCTGCAAGAGTTCCATATCGATGATGATGGTGTGATTCGGTTTGGAATGCGGCTTTGTGCTCCTTCATCACCAGGGATAAAGAAGGAGCTATTGGATAATTCACATAGCTCAACTTTCTCTATTCATCCTGGGAGTACCAAGATTTACCATGATCTCCGAGAACACTTTTGGATGGATAAAATGAAGAAGGAGATTGCAGAATAGATATCAAAGTTCTTGGTATGTCAGTAAGATAAAGCTGAGTGGAAAAAGTCCAAAAGTATGATTCATCCAGTGCCTATACCCATGAGGAAATGGAAAATGTTACTATGTACTTTTTCATGGGCCTCTCGAAGAAATCAAAGGTAAATAATGTGATATGGGTTGTGGTTGACCGGCTCAACAAGACTGCACATTTTATCGCTATTCGAGAAGACCTCTCGCTTGAACAAAATGCAATGATATATGTGAAAGAAGTGGTAAGACTGCATGGTGTTCCACTCTCAATTTTCTCTGACCATGATCCAAGGTTCACATCTATGATCTGGAGGAGCCTTCAACATTCTTTGAGTACTGAATTAAATTTCAGCATGGCCTTTCGCCCCCAAAATGATGGCCAGTCTGAAAGGACTATTCAGATGCTTGATGATATGCTAAGAGCCTAATCTCTTGAATTCAAAGGTGGTTGGTATCATCATCTCCCATTAGTTGAGTTCTTATACAACAATAGGTTCCACTCTAGTATTCAGATGGCTCTGTATGAAGCTCTTTATGGGAAGCAGTGTAGAACTCCAACCTTTTGGGATGAAGTTGGAGAAAGAAAGCCTCATGGACTCGATCATGTTCAAGAGATGACAGATAAAGTTCATGTCATACATAAACACATCAAAGCTGCTCAAATTCAGAAAAAGAGCTATTCTGACAACCGTTGAAGGGACTTAGAGTTTGACGTTGGAGAAAAATTCTTCCTTCGAATATCTCCATGGAAGAGAGTCATGCGATTCAAGAAGAAAGGGAAGCTAATCCCAAGGTATATTAGACCCTTTGAGATCCTTGACCGCATAGGATCTGTGGCCTATCGTCTTGCACTTCCACAAAATATGGATCATGTTCATGATGTGTTTCATGTATCACTACTGAGGAAGTACATACCAGACCTCTCACATGTACTAAACTCAGAGGTGGTAAAGCTGGAAGATGATCTCTCCTATGAGGAGCAGCCAGTAAAGATTCTGGACCGAAGTGATAAGGTTCTACGCAAAAAGACAACCCGTCTTGTCAAAGTGTTGTGGAGGAACCATAAGTTTGAGGAAGAAACTTGGGAACCAGAAGAGGCAATGAAGGAGAAGTGCCCTCACCTTTTTATGTAAAGTGAAATTTCAGGGACGAAATTTCTTTAGGGGGTAAGAATGTAATGACCCAAAGTTTTTCAATGGAAATTCCCTTCTTATATTTATATCATAAAAAACACAAAATAATGAACAACTAAGTGATAATTGACCATTAAACATAATTTTATCACCCCTATGTTTGGAAGTTTGAAAATATGACATACACGGCTGTGTTCAAGATGGTTTTTGGAGTCTAATGAAACAAAAATAATTTTTGGTGAATAGTAACCTACCCTTATGAATAGTATCCTACCCTTATAAATAGTAATATGACCCTTATGAATATTAAATAAGAGTAACATTACCTATGAATAATAAAATAAAATTTAGACATATTAGAAAGTGATAATTTGACCTTAGTAAAATTTTATTGGTATTTTATAATTCATAAATAATTATTTATAATTATTTCATTAATTTAAAATAATATTTATTTCCTTGAAATGTATTCATAAAGTATTGAATCAATGACCAATAATTTTTAAATAATTTTATAATACCCTTTGTAATTTTTGAAAGCACCATAAAATCAGTTTTAATCATAAAAACTGTTTTTTAAGTAAATTATGATTTTAATTAAATATTAAATTAATAATATTTAGAAAATTATTTTTGAAAAATGGACTTCATTTTTGTATTCTACACATAGATAAATGGTTGGGGTAAATTTTTGGGATTTTTCTGAGAAACTTGATTTTTTGGTGAATAGTAGAATACATCAATTACAATATAAATACATTTTAATTAAAACCCACTATTCCTTACATCACAAGTGATGTAAGAAACCAAATCCCGAACTCACATGCCTTATTTACTATTATTGTTCATCCAACTCACTATTCCTTGTCTTAGGTGAAATTAATAAACTAATAAATTTTATATTAAGGAAACCCCTCTCCCCTCCACTATAAAAGCCACCATTCACTCCCTATTTTCCTCACACCTCTCAAGCTCCTGCCCTTCCCTAAACTCTTCCCAAGCACCTTACCTAGCCCCTCCCCCACTTCCAATAGCTTCTGGTCTCATCAAAAGTCCATGTTTAGGCCCTTAAGGAGGTTCTCAAGAGGAGGATTTAAAGGTAATTTCCCTTCCTCTTTCCTTTACTTTTCTTTTCACGTTCAAGTTCCTTTCTTGATCTCTCCCCACCTATATTCAAACAAATTGTTTTATAAATCCAGTATTATACATATACATTAATTTTATGATTCTAATGGGATATTATATTAACCCACCCACTTTCCCTCTTCCTTTTATTTTATTTTAGAGAACGTTGATCATGAGGTGTTAAATTTATCACCTTCAAAAACGACATGTTCTCTCCTTCCATTTCTACCATCAAATAGGTCATGAAACGATTTTTATGTTTGAACAAGAATATTTTATATGTATTATGTTCTATTTTAAGTTCTGTAAGTATCATATGGCCATATTACTAAGTGAAATACTAAAACAAGTTCGTTGTGATCCAAAAATCGCTCAAATTTACCCAAATAACCATCCTTAAATTATAATCTAATGATTCGTCAACATGGATATAATATAATTAATTATAAAATCATTCAATACCCTGTAATATCTCTAATAACATGTAATATCATTTCTGGATGTTTACCCATTATCTACCCGAACATCAATTTAAGAGTACAAGTGAACCACTCAAGAAGACCATAAAAACGAACATCCTCGAACAATGTTTTTAAGCTCTATAAGTCATTCAAAGGAACATAATATGACATAATGAAACCATAATGAACCCTATTAATTTATAAAATGTTCTGGAATTTCTAATTAATTAATATAATGTCATTATACAGGAAATTAAAGAGAAAAAGTCATTCAAGAACATGGTAAGGGGAAATCTCGAACCCAATTTTCATCCTTCGGGTTCTCCCTCCTTCACACCATATTTTATATGGTAACTCCTAAAAGATCTTTTGTTCATCATTTCATTACTTTTTTGGGATATACATGTTTGTCACTGGTTTTTATTTCCAACAAAATGTTTTCCAAATTAACTCTTCTTTTAAGAATGTTCCTTTTACTTCTCACTCAAAGTGGATGGTTCTTGTAACTTTTGGGTTATTCCCTCTTTCTTTTGGGAACCCAAATCTTATGAAGGTATTATTATGAGATGAAAACCATTCCTTTTAATGTTTTATTTGTGGTTATTTATGTTATATGTTCATTGTGGCATGCATGATAAATGATAATGTTATGATGTGACGGGTGCTCCCAGAATTATATAGCGCAATATGAATATTTAAATGTGATGGGTGTGCCCGGAATTTTATAGCGCTCCATTGCATTGGGTAAAGTAATGAATATCATGTTTGAATGTGAAATGATGTGTGAACAATATCCTATCTTGGTTCAAAAATATGTGTCGTAGTTAACCACTAAGACATGATGTTTCATTATTATGCATTGCCGCATTTCAAGTCTTTTATTTATACTCCTCTCATGTTCATGATCTTTTTCTTATGTAATGATTATGCTCACCCCGTGATATATTGTTCTTATCTATCCTCTTACTGGGATTTTAGCTCGCCCTCTTTGGTGTATATCCTGAGGTGGATACATGTACTGAGGAGAGTACAAGTTCCGATAAGAAGCTGTAGAAGAAAAAATTAAAAGAATGTTTATGCTTAATGTTGTATTTGTGATGTATGGTCCTAGTTTTTCTGAGACACAAAACCTTTGGATCCTCTATGTGTAATACTATTATTTTTTTATCATAGAAACAGTGTAATGGTAATGTATTAAAAGGCTGGGTCGCTATATAGGAAGCCTCAACGAGGCTCAAGCCCACCACCATTTGGACCACCACAGAGTGTAAGCCCCAAATTTCAAGCCCCATTATGAATTACAAGGACATTGATCCTTTACAAAGCATGTTATGTAGGAATCCTCCATGAGGTTCAAGCCCACCACCACCATAGGAATCCTAGAGTGTAAACCCCACACCCATCCTGAACTATGAGTTCATTGATCCTTCCCACGGAAGGGTACGAAGGAAGCCTCCTTGAGGTTCATGCCCACCACCTATTGGTCACTCCAACCCCTTCACACTGGTTCCACAACACCCTAGGCAGCCTAGAGTGTAAGACCCACAAATCTGACCTAAACTATGTAGACTTTGATCCCTTCCATGGTAGGTTATGTAGGAAGTATCCATGTGGTTCAAGCCAACCATCCAAGGGACACCAGGTTCTTATTCATGTCGGTTCATCAACACTATACAACAATGAACGATGAGGTATTTGATCCTTTCCAAGGCGAGGTACATAGGAATCCTCACTGAGGTTCAATCCCATTCAGGCCAACCACCCATTGGTCGCTCTGACCCCTTCACATCGGTTCACTAACACCCTTGGAAGCCTAGAGTGTAAGACCCAAAAATCTATCCTGAACTATGTGGACTTTGATCCTTGCCAAGATAGGGGTACATATGAAGCCTCCCTAATGTTCAAGCCCAACACCTACATTCTCTAACCCCTTCATGTTGGTTCATCCCTGTCCTGCATGACATTAAACTGTGGTCCCCATCTACTGGTAATCCGCTCTGACTCCTTCTAGTAGTAAGCTGTTGTGACCTCCAATTGGTGGCAAGTCGTCATCAGACGAACTAAGTGGTCTTTTATTCCATGCCACGAGGATGCTTAGGAATCCTCTTCGAAGCTCAAGCCAAAAACCATTTTCATCTTCATGGGGGTTCCATCCCCTTAACCACCCCCCTCAAGAATCCTTCCATCATCCATCTTGATTCATAACTGGGCTTCCACATCCTAGTGGGATCATGCCACCCCATTCCTCATCCCGACTAACAACATTCATGAAGATAGCTACACATTGCCCCAGCATCAGTGTTCCCTTAAAGTGGTTACACCCACCTAATCAACTCCAGTCAGTGTTCTGACCAGCTTGATCCAACTCCACTAGATGCTAAAAATGTGACATACCCTCTGTTATACATTGGATGCTGAGGAAAAACTCAGATACATGCACATTGCATATGATTCCCTGAATTTGATGTGTGATTCCTTGGGCTTCCACACCCTTGAGAAGCCTTATAATTAGGGATAGAATATATACATGCCAATCCCCTATCACCCAGACATGCCAGTGATGCCCAATGTGACTACTCCCCTAAATGAAGGTTTATTCCCTGACTAGACCCCTTGGAATGTCCTAATGGAAGTAGTGTAATTAACTGGAATCCATGATAATACATAACTAGGAATTGTTTCATGAGCAACGTCTTAAATCTATAAGGGAGACCCAGACTAGGTCCTGATTTCTGATAAGTAATCCACATAAAGAAGAACTGACATCCCATCATCCCATTTTGACCAAGGAGTAGATGTCCCTGAACAAGAAATTGATGTCATCTACCTTTAGAATTTGGGAATATGGGGAAATAGTTATGCGTCCTCCACATATGGATGCACGCGCCCCGAAAAAATCATCAGAAACAGAAATAACGAACCTGACATGAATTTCTTCTACATAATACAGAGATTAGTAGTGCTTGGGGCATCAATAGATTGAAGTATCACTGAATCCAGCTATCTGACATCGGGTCCCTCTATGAAAATAAAGGGACTGGGGTGAAACTCACCAGAAGGTGGGGAAATAGAACTTTGGGCATCCCATTCTATGATGTTTTCAGCATGGATCCCTCTTACGAACCATGGATGATGGGATGGTTCTAGGGAACTGGTCATCAATTCCTTTTTCTTTCGACACTGATAAATTACTCTCCCTACTCTCAGGAATCAGGTTTATGCATCTAGAATGAGATCACCTCCTTCACACAAGCGTCGGGGATGGGGAACCACTAACTCGACAGTCTCGTGTGGTTCCACCACTTCTGCGATGGCCTCCACACCTATGGCCCTAGGGCGTCCATGCCCCCTCTCCCCAACTGAGGTCATCCACTGGAGGTTCATCAGTGACCTCATATGCCATTACAAGGAGGAGGGAATAATCCCATCCCGGTATATGGCCTACCCGGATCTGTAGGTGTACATTCCATGTTGTCAATGCCACCCCCGAGGGTTGCACAGGGAGCTATTGCTCCCCACCCCGACATACAATCACTTCAGGAAAATTTCCCCAGAGTGCCTTGATGACTCCCTGCCTACACTAATGAGGTAGGTGATGTCGAAGCCAGCCCGGTCAGAGTCCCATTCCGGTGGCTCCCAGCTTTGGCTCCCAACTGGCCGTGTCAGCGCTGTCACCCGGTTTTTCAGGATGAAGAGCAGGTACGATATGCACCAGCACCAATGGCCCCGGTCCATCTGACCTGATGCCAGCATCGGGCATAAGCTGAGGATGCCGGCCAGGGGGTGTCAACGTCGGCAGCTTTTGTGGCCAGAGCCACCGCTGATGCATATCATCAGGTCCCTACACACATAAAGCAGGGGCAATTATCTTCTCGACCGGGATCAAGGCCCCAACTGCCCCATGAGTAGATTAGGGAAACTCTCTTGGTTACCAGCACCAGCAGTGGCCACCACAAACCAACCCTCAATGATGCCACCCCATACGGAGGTCCTCCCAATACCACTTCCATGAAAAGCGCGGGCCTTCCCCACTTCGATGTTTGGCATGGAGGTCCGCCATGTTCCACCCTAAACCTAAATGGGGGTCTCTCCCATGCCGCCTACACTGGCTATGGATTCATTCCTCATACCACTGATAGATGGTGCAGGTACATCACCCATCTGGTCTCTCTTCCATGTGGGGATCCTCCCCATATCCTTTCGGCAGATGGTGAAGGACAACCAAAACTCAGTATCCAGAGTTGTAAGGGCTCGCCTCTCTCCACCTATGCCTAGCATGGAGGTCCTACCAGTGTTCTGCTAGCTCAGAAGAAGGACCCTCCTGATACTAAGGCCTCTAGGGGAAACAAACATGGAGGTCCTCCCCAGGATTCTGCCAGTTCTTTTAGAGGTATTTCCTGCTCCCACACTACCCATGGAGGTCCTCCCCATGTACCCTTCAACATCTTTCCTGGTTCATCTCAGACCTTGACATTCTCAGGTGGAAACCCTCTCAGCCCCATCTCCAGTGTGGTCGAAGGACCCTATGTCAAAAATCTGCCATGTCCCAAGGAACCACTCATGGGAAGGAATGCAGGTCATCACAACCATAAGAAGAGTTCTATGAAGGACCAGAAAGAGATCAAACTGGTACGATCCTCAGTCTCTGAAGTGGAGTACGACTCAACTTGGGAACCCTTCTCCTCTTTCATCTGAGTCAACGGATGGGGCCAGAACAAGGCACATCGGCCTAGTTCCAAAGGAATGCTACATCCATCGGATTCCCACCTCCTTCCATAGGTATATCTTGGAGGATGAAAATATGGAGACCCCACATGTTACGGTCATGAAATCACAACCATAGTCACTATAAGCACTCTCTATCTCCCCAAGAGATCACGAAGAACTATTCTGGGGACTTATGGTGGGTGAGCAGCATTCTGGGCTATCGCCAGCAGCCCTAGCCTATGAGCCAGAAACTACTGCCATCATTCCATCCTATCGCGACGTGGCGGCATGGTTGCTATACTCTTTGGAGGACAGCCCGAGATTTGGTTTCCAGTCAGCCCGCTCACCATACTATCCACAGGCCATCCTACCATCCCAGTGGTCTACCTTAGTATCTTTTCAAGTTCCACAGCCAACCCCGGTTGTCGAGTGGGGAAATCAGGGCCCAGACCCTTAATCTGAGTCGAGGATCTTCTGGAACATCCTCACCACATACCACTTCCCCAAGTTCTTCCAGCCCATGGAAGTAGAGATTTCAGCATACCGGAATCCCTCACTCCGGAGGAAGTTGAGTGTTTCTTCTACACCCATTGGGTGACACATTTCAGTATTTTTCATTAGTGTGTGTTTTATCGAAGGAACCAAACACGTTTCGAAGACCACAGCGAGAAATTCCATCGGGTCGATTTGGTTATAGTCCTTATGCCCCCATGACCCAAGTCACCATGTCGTCATGAGACCCTCCAGTAGCAATGCATTCCGAGTATCACGGTACTCTATAAACATTTCAAGGAGCCTACTCCCCAAATGAAAAACTGTGGCTGGGTGCAGTATGCTTCCCTCCTCTTCATTCATATCTGGTAACATCTCGACTAGAATGGCGATATCGAAGATATTCCCCTAGGAATAGTCATGGTCAACATGGACGAAATAGCGGACAAGGAGGATGAGATCAAGATTCTCGATGGAGAAATACTGCCCGACAGCGTGGCAACACTATTGGACCAATTTGGGAGGATTACTCATTAGTAGAGGAACCTAAAAGGTCTCCATGGGCCCATCGAGGCATTGGTACTCAACCATAATTCCGGTAATGGCAAAGAGCATGTCGGTGCTGTCAAACACCCCGCCTCGTCCGCCTCAGTGCAGAAGATGGTGGAGGACCCCGAGAAGGCCACATTGCACCATCACCTTGCTGAGAAGAATAGGTTGGTCAATGAACTCTTGGAGGAATGCACTGCAGAGCGATGACCGACTACGGTTATCCTAATTCAGTATATTTGGGACAGGAACAACTTCCCCTCAGTGAGATTCCCCTAGGAAACCCTGATCCTGCTTCTCTCGTGGGCTGGACTGAAGCTGGAACTCATGGCAAGAGGACCCAGAATGTCTTTCCAAACCCTTCTGAACGGTGTGAAAAACCATAGAATCCACCTCAGTTTCCCCCAGCTACCACGCAGGCCACCCCAACACCCACTCCACAAGCCTTTGAACCAGTATACTATGTGGAAGAAACCGGCCATGCGATCTTTGTTAGGGATCCCTGTCATGATATGGACCCCCACCCTGATGATGCAATGGAGGCACTCATTTCCCACCATGAGGCATTGGAAACATGAAAGGTGGAAATCCACCCAGATGGTAAGCCATACTCAGCATGGGTGGATGATATGTAAGCGTCTATGCATTTCAAGAATCCCACATTCTCCCCCATTAACTGGATAGGGGACCTACCGCAGCACCAGACCCACTTCCACTCAGGGTGTGGACACATGTTAGGGACTCTAGCACGAAAGGAGGCTTCCAAACTGCGCTGCATTGTTCAGACATTGGAGGTTCCAGAATTCATCCGGTACAACCATCTACCCATCATGTGAAAACAATGCCCTGATGAGTGAGTCCCTGCCTTTACGGCCCAATGGAAGGGGCTCGCGTACTCCCTTGACATGCCATAGAATCAGAAGCAATTACATAAGGTGTATATAGGGAACATCAAGACAGAACTGGTTTTTTCTCTATTCACCGAGAACAACCCTGGAGGATTCTTAGACTTCTCTAATAAGGCCTAGTGCTTGGAGGAAGCCCTACAACCGGCCAGCTAGGCACGTCTGTTTCCCCTTATAATTACATCGAGGAGGGCTTCAAGAGATAATCTTGATATGGTGGCACCAATGGAATCCCCTAGAAAAATAGTATTGCTACCAGTAGCACTAGCCCCGTACCCTCACAAAGTCCCTTAACCTCAGGTCAGTAGTGTCCTCCTCAAAATCAGTAGGTACCCCCATGGAACGCACCACCACCACCCAAGCAGTACAAGAAGGGTTCTCCTTCTTGACAGGCACCTCTAGATCCTCATTAAGGATAGGCTCTAAGGCCCCCCTTTCCAGACAGAACAAACCAGACCAAATCATTCAACAAGAATCTGGTCCCCAGTTACATTTGAAGTGCCTTAGAGGAGTGGATTGTACACTTACATGAGTGTAGAAGGCTAGAAGAGGCAAATATCACTGATCTCCCCAACTATTGGCCTTGTCATCGGATCCTGGGGAATTCCCTCATGCACTGCTATGTGTTCAATGAAAATCTTCAAGACCAGGTAGGTAAAAAAATAGTTAGTCTATGCCTGTTCTAGGCACATGTGGCAGCTGTTTTTATAAGGTCGGATGGCAGTAGCGACAACAAAGGTGAGTGGCAGTAGGTTTCTGACGACGGGTCCTAGAAGTATGAAGATTGGATGGCTCGTAAAATGGTTACATGTGACCATGGAATCATTCAGGCATTCCTACATCCTCTTGAGCCTTCAATAGCTATAACTACCACTTCTGAATCATCATCTCAGTCAGCCTCTTCCAAGAGGACCAAGCATCGTCGGCGCATGGTAAAGCAACGTGCCCCGCCAATTCCATCATCGTACCAAACTATCAGTTACATTATTCCCCCCTGAGATGGGTATTACCCATAGAATCTACCCATAGGTTTATGACTCTTCAAGTGATAGTGAATGGTATGCTTCAGTTAATACCGTGGAGTTGGTAAATCGATATATGACTCCCGACAGTGAGGAGCGCTAGGTGAACATCCCCAACGTCCCAGGCCGATGTCAACTTTGGTGGAGCCACGACCATATGGGTCATCTGGGAACATAAGTTAGCACCTCTATCTAGGACGTTATTTCCACTAAGACCAGAAATTATACCCCTCACAGAACTCAGTACACACTACCTATTCATCCGGTGTCATCGAGCACGCGTCCACAACTGTTTGGGTTACTGGATCAGGAAGAACTTCCTCGGCCAGGCTGTGGCCATCCTCGCCCTGCTACTGGACGATATCAGTTATCCAGTCCATATCTGGAAACTACTCTTCGGGCTTCTACTAGTGAGCTGTGTGATATACCCAGCACCAGCCAGCTGCCTGTCCAACCAACAGGGTCTGCCAAGCATGTTATCATAGAGCTGCATTCTGTAAGAAGAAGTTCTCACTTGGCATGGAATTGTGATGTTCTCAAGAACCTAACTGGAATCATAGTGAGGATTTACATCATTGACTCCCTTCTCTTGTCTCCAGATATGAGTGAGGCCCTCACTAAGGCTTTAAAGAAGCACCCTCTAGTTTGAGATGGAGGTATCAGTTGTGGAAGCCTTCCATGATGAAGAGGACATAAATGCTGAAAGTCAAGCCATCATTTCTTTCTCTGGAGAAGATGAAGGATCTCCCATATAGGGGCACATCTGCATGTTGTACATCACTAGCTAGTTTAATAGCTTGGCGGTCTGCTTATATCTTATTTATACCGGCTTCGGGATTAACCTTATCCCGACGTAGACACTACGAAAGCTGGGGTTATCTGCATATGACCTGACTCCCACCGATTTAAGGATTCCAGGATACTATAGGATAGAGTATACATCAGTCAGCATGATCTGTTTGATGACCCAGTTCAGTGGCCTAGTCCCTAGCTTTGATTTTATGGTTGTCTCTCTAGCCACCGTGTACAATTCATTGATGGGAAGGCCATGGCTCCAAATGCACATGGCGGTCCCCTCGTCATACCACCAGTGTCTCATGTACTAACTCAACAGGTGAGTAGGTGTAATCAATGGTGATGAATCTACTTTCACCTCTTTTGAAGCCTACTATATAGACGATGACTATTATAATAGAAAGGAGAAGCAGATTCAGGCAAGTGAGGTTGAGCCCATCCCTGTCGCAGCTAACCCTTGGGCAGGTCTAGATGACACCTATGTATTCCTAATCCATCGATTAGAGGCCACAACCACCGAAATGGGGCAATGTTTTTTTGTCTCTGGTACAACATGGAATCATGCTCCCTTGTCCAGGTGATGGTGGGAATTCACCTTGTACTCTTACACGAACCAGGCTCGGGTAATCCTGGAGCCTCCTACCCCTATACGATATTGGGATGTCCGCCCCATGGAAGTAGCAGTACATCATACTTGTTTGTTTAGTCGGGTTGGAATTAATTGGATCAAGGCAACTCACTGCTACTACTTTGATATAATCAAGAGTGGCCCCTTTGGCCATAGACTAGATGTGATCGGATTGATTTCCATCATCACTACGGTCTCAGTGGCATGTGAATCCCCTGAAATGTTGTCCACTGCTGCTCAACCTGGTACCAGCCTCCCGTCCGGAACTGTCGATCCAATGAAAGCACCACCCTTTATAGATTCCCCCTCCCCATGTGAAGAATATGATCTTTAGGATCCTCCCACACCTTTGAAGAAGGCGTTTCTACCACGGTCAATGACCTGGTACTGGTGAACCATGGTAGTGAGGAAGTTCTAAGACGTACTTTGATCTATGCTGCCATGCCCCCCGATGAGTAGCAATAGTAAATAGATTTCCAGAAGCAGTACCTTGATGTATTCTCCCGGAGCAACAATGAGATGCCAGGATTAGATCCTCGTGTGTCTGTCCACTACATCGGCCTTCCTGCAAATCATCGCAGGTTCAAGCAGCCTCTTAGAAAGATACACCCTTTTCATGGTTCCACGGTTCATGTCGAAGTTGAAAGTCATATAATATCCAACTACGTAAAAGAGGTCCAGTACCCCATGTGGCTAGCCAAAATTTTACCAGTTAAGAAGAAGAACTGAAATATCAGAGTCTACATCGAATTATGTGATCTCAACTGCCTCTATCCAAATGATGATTTTTCCCTTCTAGTGACAGAATTTTTGATCAATGCTACAGCTGGGTTCTAATCACTCTCCTTCATGGATGGTTACTCTAGATACAATTATATCTAAATGGACCCCGATGATGAGGATTACACTACATTCAAGCCACCCTAAGTTACTTTTTTCTACCAGGTTAATCCCTTCTGCCTGAAGAATGCAGGTGCCACCTATCAGCGGGCCATGAACCACATATTCAAGAAAATCATCATGACATTGGTAGAAAGATATGTGGATGATATGGTGGTCAAATCGTGCTACCACCAGGACCATCTCAAGGACCTTGAGAAAGTGTTCGGATTCCGCCGATACCACCACATGAAGATGAACCCGTTGAAGATTGCCTTCAGGGTCACCTCTGAGATGTTTCTCGGCTTTGTCATTATGTATCGGGGCATTAAGATCCACCCAGAGACGATAAAGGAAGTTAGCCAGATGCCTCCCCTAAGAAATATTTTGGATCTTCGATGTTTCCAATGCCACGTATCCTACATACACCGATTTATTGCAAATATGGCATGGAAGTGTAAGACCTTTTCTCGGCTAATGAAGAAAGGCTCCTCCTATGAGTAGGAAGAAGAGTTCCAGACCATGTTCAAGGAAATTAAGTAGTATCTTCTCCATCCTCCAGTCATGATTCCACCATCCCCCTAGAATCCATTGATCCTATACGTGACTACCTTGGAATGATCTCTTGGCACCCTTCTCTCACAGAAGAACAATGAGGGAAAGGAAAGAACCCTCTACTACCTCAGCCGCATGCTCCTCGATACGGAGACCAGATACTCCCCAATCGAAAAGAGATTCCTTGCACTTGTATTTGTTGTGCAGATGTTGCAACACGATCTACAACACCATGAGATATAGATGGTGTCTCGGGTAGACCCGCTGATGTAAATTCTGAACCACCCTATGTTAACCGACCGTCTATCACTAAGGTTAGTAATCCTCCAAATGTTCGGTAGAACGTTCTTTCCTGAGAAGGCTATTAATAGGAAAACATTCCCAGGCTTTCTAGCTTCCCATCCAACCCATGCGGACTAGTCCCTAGACTTTCATTTTCCCGATTAGGTAATCCTCTTGGTAGATCATTGCATCCCATGTTGGAAGATGCACTTTGATGGTGCCTCCTGGACCTCCACCAACAGGAGACTTAATGATCCTAGGCTCAACAGAGTAGGCCTAGGCATCGTCTTCATAATCCCGGCATAAGCCATTTTTCCGTACTCATTCCCATTGTCAGAGGGCTAAACCAACAATGAGGTAGAGTATCCGGCCCTCTTTACTGGCCTTGATCTGGCCCTTTAGATTCATGTGACCCATTTACATGTATAAAGGAGATTCTGAACTGGTCATCATGAAAATCAATAGTGACTACGTCATCAGAAATCTAGAGCTCACAACATTGTTGGAGTGCACCCACTAGCTAATGGCCCAATTTCCATCTCGGACAGATGTTAATAATGTTCCTTGATCTCAAATTGGTTGATCTGATGTGATTTCCACCCTAGTTGCATAACTTGCAGAACTTGAGAAAAATGATCTGATTATAGATGTGGTGCATTAGAATGACATTTCTCCTATCACCCCAGATGACGATGATATCCTATGAGAAAGCCATGTTACTTCCGGAGCCTCCACGTTAGGGCCCACAAGTCCCTCATATGAAGTGGTTGATGCGAATATCGACTGGAGATCCCCTTTTGTTGAGTATCTCCAAAATTCTTGCCTCCCGATTGATCATGTCGAGCATGAGCAAATCCGATGCCGCGCGCTGCAGTTTTCCCTCTAGAGTGGTCCCTGTCTTGAGTAGATCCTATACAAGAACCAGTTCGATGGTGTTCTCCTCTATTACATCCAAGGAGTCGAGATTTCATAGGTCAAGCACGAGGTTCCTGTCAGTTCATGCGGTGCCCACAAGGCTGGGCTCAAGCTATCCCATTAGATCTGGGGATTGGGATATTTCGAGCCCTCCATGATCCATGACTGCATCGAGTTTGCCAAGAGATGTCACACGTACCAAATTCATTTTAATTTCTTGCATCATCCTCCAGAACCTCTCCACACCACCATGTACTATACGAAGTTTCGGTGTGGGGACTCGATGTCATGAGACCATACCAACCGGTGACAGCTCGCTAATGCATATTCATCATCACCGCCAATGATTTTTTTCTATGTGGGTAGAAGCAGTACCACTCAAGGAGGTCAAGGCCCATTCTATAATTGACTTCATGAGATCCAACATCATTCACCAGTTTGGAGTCCCTCACGTTTTCCTCACTGATATCAGCTCCATCTTTCGAGATGCCAAGCTGAATAAATTGAATGTCGTGTAAAACATCCATTAGAACCATGTATCCTGCTACAACATGTAGGTGAATGGACAGATCGAGGCATTCAACAAACCCCTCTAAAATTTTCATAAAATGGTTTTCCATAATAAGAAGAGTTGGCCGGACAATCTCCCCAGTGATATATGGGCCTATCAGATGAGGACTCATAATTTCACCGAGGTGACCCCATATTCACTAGTGTATGGAGCCGAGGCCATCCTTTCCATCGAGATCTAGCTACTTTCGATACGTATAACATTCTATGACCAGCAGGTATCAGATAAGGGAGACGAAATTCACATTGCTATATTGGATGTGCTTTATGAGAATAGGAATTGTGCCCTGCAAAATCTAGAAAGGCATCAAGATAGGATAGCTAGAGCCTTCAACAAAAAGGTTCACCTCTTCTCATTCCTACAAAGCAACATGGTATTGGCCCTCAGGGAACCAATGATCCCCAGTAGGAAACCACCCAAATTGGGGCCCAAATGGGAATGACCTTACATAATTCAATGGTTTACCCCAATGGAGTATACTACTTGGTGACAATGGATGCTGAGCATATAACTCGTACCACCACTGCCAAATTCCTTATGAAATACTTTTCCTGAGCCTACAGGTCTGACACGACCTTAAACTGTTCTGTCTAGCATCACCTTTAACTATCCAGTCTTACATGACTTTAAACTGCACATCGTCCTACATGACATTAAACTACTTCTTGATAACTATGTATGGATTGATTCTAATCCTCATGGTATACGTAGGAACGCTTACACACCTCGTATTGAGCCCAGACCCCAATTTCATCACTATGACTATTCCCCTTTGGAATAGTTCTCTTGGAGGATCCTCGCATGATATGGTCTAGGCTTCCTTAGCCCCACTCATGATAGGATTATAACGGTCACACAAAGTTCCCACTCCTCATTCTTATATCCTCTCACGTGCTCACCACATGAAGTTAAACTGCATGGCCTTCATGTACTCCATACAGATTGATTCCAATCCTTATGGGATACGTTTGAACACCCAGAAATTTCGTCTGTCGGCCCAGTCCAAAGGCCAGAATCATCCCCTCGAGACAAGACATATGGTAGAATGCATACATTTTCCCCAATTCACATTGAACTAATCTCGATCTAGCTATACGTCTGACATCCTGAACACATTTTCCTCTTTCATAAATGGGTACAACATTGCTTCACCCACTCCTTTGATTTGGACTCCATCGTCCTTCCTGTCCAGAAGGGACCACGAGTGGTATGGATGCTAGGTGTATGGTATATCCTTCTGATTCGGGCCAATGCCATCGAGGATTTTGAGCAACAATACAATAAAAGTCCAACATTTTGAATATGTTCAGTGGTTTATGTTCAATTTTTTTCCCATTTCAGGTCACTATAGGGACGCTGTCTTTCAAACACGGTCAAAATATATCATGTGTCGTTAGGGCCACCCCTTGATGTCCCAAAAATCGACTGTACTGGTTCATTATGCACCGTTGTATATCCAAGGGATGAAATCCCTTCAGGGAAAACCTGTTTTTTGACCCCATATGATGGGGAGAGCCAAGACCAACTCCATGTTTCCCACACCAAGAACTGCTCTCGTGGGTATATGATCTATGATGAGGTGGTAATAATACAAGAGGATGTATGGCCTTCTCATTCGAGGCCCATCCTCAAGCCCATTGGCCTTTTTGGTCCCCCATCCTAGGTTCAATATTATTGGAGTGTACGGAGTTGTATGGGATTATTTCCTTATTCACATCGAGTAACTCATCGTGATGTACTCATCTCCAGATGACATATTTTATCCTCTCTTCATTATCCCTTCAAGACGTTAAACTGCAAACTGGTCGGGACTTTCAAATCAAGGCCCATCCTCAGGCCCCTTGACCTTTTCAGGCCCTCGGCTTAAGTCCCTTTTTTGGATTGTACAGTGTTGTATGGGATTATGTCTTCATTCACATTAGGTTACTCACCGTGCCATAAACCCATATCGTTAGGGTATCTTATCTCTATGTGCCTTCAAGAACTATGTGTGGCTTGATTCCTATTCTCATGGGATACATAGGACCACCCGAATATTTAGATATTCGGTCCTGCCTCATATCTCAGAAATCTCTCTTTCACCTCGGCCCTGTGGCCGACCCTTTCTTAGGGAAGGGATTATATGGTGTGGCATGAGATTATGTCCTCATTCATGTTGGGTTTTTAATGACAATGCCACATACCTATCCCACCTAGGAGTTTTCTATCTGTGTATTCTATAATCATATTTTCAAATCGGTCTCTCTCAAGATGAGACCCTCAGCCCTCTTCAACGATTCTCCAATGTGCCTAAGGGTACTCAAGTTTAGTACCAGGAATGTCAGACTCTTCTTGGACATGCTTCCAACCATTTCTCAGGATTCATGTTCCCCTTCATTAGGGCTCCCATCAACTTTCACACCCAAAGGGACCCCTAAGTGGCATTGTTTCCAAGAATAAGGGATCTCCTACCATAACATGCCATCATCCTCAGGGGGCATAGAAAACAAATCGATACAAATATCGCATTTCTAACATGGTAAGTGGTCAACGCTCATTTTATTTTCCGAATTTCAGGCTAACATGGTATGGATGCTGTGTTTCGAACATGGTAAACAGTCATCCTCCGTCATCACACCAACCCCATTAAGCCTAAAATTTTGGTTACATGAATCACATCCTTCTACACCTAATCATGTCCAAGTAGAACTTCAAAACACTTTGTACAATTCCTCAGTGCGAACCCGCCCGTTAGGAGGAAAAAATCCATGATCCATCAGTCATTTGGGGCTCCAACGATTTTCCCGTTGCATTGAAAATACATTATCTTCCCTTGATTCCTACACCAAGTTAATCTCAATTAGGATTAGGGATTCAGTTAAGGTACATCTTTACTATCGATAGTCCTGATTCTCCATGGTCTTAGTTTAATGACCTTAAACTAAGATCTTTTCATATTTCCCCTTTGTGAGAATGAAATAGAGCTTGATTCCCATCCTTATTGGATACATAGGAGCACTCAGACACCTCGTTTTAGGGTCCATCTCAGTAGGGAGCTAGTTTCTCCATCCCCTTACCCTCTTACCTCTATTTTGACCCTTGTCCTGAGGTTTTATTCAAAGAATTTCATAATTCATGGAATGCGATGATGTCCTCATTCACATTGGGTATGTTTTAATACACCGTGCACATTCCCTCTTTAGCCTAGTCTCTACCATGTCTGTGCCTCATGACGTTAAAATGCACGCCTGGTCCCATCACACCACCCTAAACTATAACATTATTGTCCTGGTTGCACAAAAAAATGGAACTCCATCATGATATCCTCACTCAAGGGGATACCATTTTTGTTATTGACCACAGTCCATACCATTTGTAAATGCCTGTACACATCTTGATTCTTTTTTTGATGCTAAGACATTCTGTCCTAGGCTTTTCTATTCACAAAAAAAACCCACATCTTAATGGAAAAATTAGATTTATCAAATACTGCTTCTTTTGGTGTGACGACCACACCCGCACACCCCTTTTATCCCTGGAATTGTTACCATACCGTTCCACCTCCAGAATTACGTGCATCTTGTTCCCCATCCTCATGGTGTGTGTAGGAACGTTCGTGAACCTTTCCATGGGCCCATAATAACTCTTGTTTTTGGTCCTTGACTTATAACCTCCCAAAGGAACACATGGTGGTCGGAACCCCAGGTTCCCATCCACGTCGGGTATTATAATTACCCCACCATGTGTGTCTTTCATTTCCTACCATCCATGGTTTCCTATCTAAGACCATATACTAAGATTACATTAAGAACTGTGTATGTCTTGATACCCAACCCCATGGGATAAGTAGAGACACCTAGGAATTTAACATCTGGTCTAGCCCCGGGAATCATAAATCATGTTCCTCCTCATTTCTGGCCCCCGGCTGACCACTTGTGGGGATCCATGTAACTAAATCATTGCCCTGACCAAGTTCGGGATGCCCCTGATGACATTGATATGTGACATCTCCCTTACTGGAGAGGTCTTGTCTAATAGTAGGAAATATCCACAATCAGACTGCTGTGCCCCTCTAATATGCTTCCACCACGGAAGCAAAATTTCATTAGAGTTAGATTATATTGGAACGAACCATCACTCCACATTCCATGCTTTGTGTTCCCTTTATTCATACAATTTTCCCCTTTTATGTCTAAGAGAACCCCCTAGTAGTATGGATGCTTGGCCCATGTCCCACCAATTGTCCTGATCCATAGTTCCTAAAGACTCATGGATGACATTTTAAGTTATGCCCTATGTTTCGAACATGTTTAGTGGTCGGACCTCATTTTATATCCCCATAAATGGCTAACAAAACAATGATACTATTTATCTAATTCATTCAAAAGTTATTCTTTATCGTCACTCCACCAACACAATGTTCTGAATCTTTGGTATCGTGATTCACACATTCCATTCCCATGTTCGGATTTATTGAAATTCCCCTGGAGTCACTCCATTATTGCACAAGAAGGAATTGGTAAAATGATAAATCTGTTGTTTCAAAAGCTTCATCCTTTCGTCATGTATCTCCTATTTCCTCCTAGAAATCTGAGTCAGTTATTCAATCATTGGATGCCCAAAGATTGGTTCATGCTCCCACGATCAAGCGATGTAATAGTACGAACATTCTTTGTTTCTCAGATTGAGTGCGACCCACGTGAGATTGAGAATTGATTTCTATCAATTTCATGATCGTGGTTGAATGAATTAAACCAAAAGAACATGTAAATAAATTCAACCATATATGCAGTTTAGAATAAGAATCATTAAAGAGAAATAATTTTATGATTTTATCCAAAACCGGGCCCTTATGGGTCAACTACATGCAGGGATCATTCTAGCTCTACTACTCTTTTTCTAGTAGCCTCTTGGAATACCTCCCACCCCTTGAGAGATCTCTCTTCATCAGCAACAAAAGATTGTAGTCCACTGACCCTAGACCATGTATTTTCCTGTTCTATTTGAAGTTCAGATATAAGGTTACCCGCCTCCACTAGTGGCTCATGGGCATCTTCCAGCTCGGCCCTCAACTACTCCACAAGCTCAGAACAATATACAATGAATTTCTCTTTTTCTTTCACCTTTTCGTCATGGCGTCGGGCCTATTGTTCTGCCTCAATGAATGCCCGAATTCTTCTTGTCTCTACCCCACACTGGGAAATATCGGAGCGGCAGCTACTCCCGCGTAGCTTCTCGGCCATGTAGTCACGAACCATCAAATAATGGTCCTGAGCATCCACCCCTCCAGCACTAAGAATGATCTACCAGGTTTAGAGAGATCCCATCTATTTCAGCCATTCTGTATGGGGTTGACCGATAATGTTCTTGATGCACATCCACCCTTTGTGTCCCATCATCCGACTCTCATCGACCGCCTCTGAGTCTGAATCATAAATTTCATTGGGGTCTGAAGGACTATAGTTGGGGAAGGTAGCCATGATACCTACAACATGATCTTCTTCAGGAACCCCTCCCAAGGGGATGTGCTCTTTAATGCCTGGGTGACTGTCCCCCCTCCCCTTAGTCTCGGTAGCTCCCTCACTGTCTTCTAGCCCTACCCCAACCTGAGTAACGCAGATGTCCACTACTCTCTTCTCAGTGAGTTCTGGTGTTGGCTCAGTTTGAGATGTGTGGCCCAAAAGGGATGACACAATGGCAGTTGAATTAATCATGGATGTCCAGATTTTGGTAGCCCGATGAGTTTCCAGGGATGTGATTACTACACAAGAAAGAAACTACATGATCAATTGAGATCTCCAATGGTGATTACCGGCATTGAGGTAGTGGGCTGACAAGAGACCGGAGCATTGAACTCCTGTGTTCTAGCCACTACAAGAGGTTTCATTATAGGGGATACCTCAACACTCTTCAGATAAACAATGGTCGTTGTCTCCCCACCTTGCTCTACTGGCGCCACCTCCCATTCGAATGGAGACCCTTGGTCAATGCCCATATGATCTTGAATAGGGTAAGGAGATCTAACTGATGGGTACAAAACAGAGTGAGATGAAAGGATAGATAAGGGATGAGACATACCACAAGAAGCTCGGTTATATCCACATCAGAGCCAATGACATCGCCGCTCTCCCGGAGGCTCCCTTGGTGGGACCACCACCTGAGATCCTCCGCCTTCGGAATCCTCTTCTCTATCACCCTCTCATTGGCCTTCACCATCTTCCTCCTCTTCAGCCATAGCACCCTCCGACACATCATCGTTGTCATCATCCTCTGACAACATCTTTTTCGGATCATGCTCCTGGTCGAGAAAAACTTTCACCAAGATTGATGTCTCCTTATGCCGACCTCGTAGGCATGCATAAATGTCCATGGTCGTTAGATATTCATGCTGACGATGAATGTTATCCCTGTCGACAAATTTAATGAGTCTAACCTCCGGAAGCTGGAATCTGTCTCGCATTATATTTTTTCAAAGAGCTTTGGTACCCATCGACTGTCGCAGGGTCATCCAGGCTGACCACAAAGCTATACAGATCGCTTCACTGGATGGTTGAAGAAAAAATCTTATCTTATTTCCAAGAGTTCCCTGACAGCTACATGAGCCCCTCTCCGCCTAGACGATGAGGGCCCGGACGCGCCGCATGATGTCTGCAGTACTGATGTAACGGCCTGTGCGGCCCTAGTTTCTTGACATGACTATGAATTTCCCACACTAGCAGCTCCCTGCATAATATCTTCCCACCCAAGTTCTACACAGTCTACGTTGAGTTGTCAAACTCACTTTTGAAAATTCCCCCCAGGGTATGATATATCCCAATTCTATTCATATTCTATTAAGAGGCATGCATTAACTCTGGTGGGGGGAAAGGTAATGCCATCGCCAGAGCCCTGGGATGTGAACATCAGCCACATTTGGTGAAAATTTCGGGGTGCATCTCTTTCGAAACATCAGTTTACACCTTCTTCTTCATCCATTGAAGGCATCTGAACTACCTGGAAATCCTGGACGACATGTAGGGATTAAAAAAATCTTCTCGCAAATCTAGGCCACGAGCACCCCACCTATGATGCTCTGGAAGTACTCCCTTTGCTACATTGATCATTTCCCATTATCTATCATCTGGTCTATCGGGGAGGGGAATGGGTTGAAAGTGAAGTTGGCATGATTGACGATCCTTATCCTTACTCCCTCCTCATTTAGCATCAGTAACATGACCCCAATAATGTTTATTAGGGAAGGTCGCAGGGCATTACCTGGAGGACGAATGGCATCCGGGAAGGTATACCTGCCAAAATAGGCTATGACCCAGCTATAAAATATTTGGATGGGGCCAAAAATCCTCCTCGGTGACCCTCATCTTGAGATGTGTCCCAAAATTCAATATAGATGGGCCGACACAGGGACTCCCAAATTTAATCTTTGATTGGAAGCCATAATGTCGTACGTCCCTTGGGTCGATGGACGGACTCCCATCCTAGTGTCCCTCACCAGTATTAGACACCCACTCAGGATGGCAGCAAGAAATATGGAATATCAGACGTTCGGGTCCCAACTCTCATTTATGATGAAGCCCCATGACTGATAGTCACCTGCCATTAGGATGCTCCAGTACGATCCACTCTTGCTCCACTGTGCCGCGGTCGGACACTGTCTCCCTTGCCCCAAGATCATGCTTCTGGATCTATTTGAAGGAAAAAGCTGAACAATTTCTTGTAAGTGATGTTGTTCATGAAATCATTCACCTCCATCCTCTCCTTGGCTAGCTCAAGCAAGTTCCATGTTAGCATGGGAGTTCGTGATATGTCACCCCATGTGTTCCTCGTTGGGAGGAATTCATCATACTGATGCCCATCCATAGGGATAATCCCGATGCAATGCATGTCCCACATGCTGATGCTGATTTCCCCATGATGAAGGTGGAATGTATTGGTGTCAGGGGACCATCGAGTGAAGAGCTATGGCCCGAGCTCAGGCTAGAGATAGAAATTAAACTGCGACATCCACTACTGGAAAATGGACCTATCCCCACGGTTTTCCTCAAAACTGTGGGGATAGGTACCCCCTATACCCACGGTTTTGAAAAACCATGGGTATAGGTCAATTTTCAAGACCTATACCCACGGTTTTCAAAAACCGTGGGCATAGGGGGGTCTATCCCCACGGTTTTCATGAATCGTGGGTATAGGGGTACCTATCCCCACGGTTTTGAGGAAAACCGTGGGGATAGGTATAGGATAAAAAACCTATACCCACGGTTTAGAAAAACCGTGGGTACAGGTTTCCCATGTGTGCGCGGGAAAAAAAATTTCCGCAGGAAAGATTTTTTTTGGAGGGAGTCCTATACCTAAGGTTCTTCCCTCTATACCCACGGTTTATATAACTATATTTAACTAAATATAAATATATATACACATAATTGATAGTAGGGTAGTGGTTAGATGCGGTACTTTGCAACGAAGAGGTCATGGGATCGAAACCCGCCTGCAGCTTTATTTTAGGATCTATACCCACGGTTTTGAAACCGTGGGTAAAAGCCATTGACACCGTGGAAATTGGGAATGTTTTGTTGAAACGGTGGCAGAACACCTATACCCACAGTTTTGGAAAACCATGGGTATAGGATGGGGACCTATACCGACGGCGTTCCAGCCCACGGTTCCCAAAACCGTGGGTATAGCCTATACCCACGGTTTTGGGGGCTATACCCACGGTTTTGAACCGTGGGTATAGGCCTTTTTTCCAGTAGTGATCCACACCGCCTCGAACAAACCAATGTGCTGCAGTTTGGCCCCAAACTGGTTGCATGTCTGGCTATCCCAATATGCCCAGCCCCATTCACTGGTGAATTTTCTTCCAAACCGCAGATCACATTCTTACAGCCAGCCCTTGGTCTAATCAGTAACACTCAGACAGAAGGTTCTTCCGTAAAGGGCTGGAGAACTCTCTACAACAGGGTCACTCCCTGAGATGATCCGACTCCTGGGATTCAGGACGTTAACATCAATGTGTCTTGTTTCTCTAGTAGGATGGCCATTTTAGGTGATGTTAAAATGGGGTAGGTTATCCTCGCAGCTCACCCATGACTACAGTGTGCCGGCCTCAATCATTGGCACATGCTCCTCCTCTCAGATTCTAAATTCCCAGATTGGCAGATTGGAAGACAATGCATACTCCTTCTGTGTTAGGGATAACATGTTAAAGAGTGTATAATTGTTGGATATGATCCTTTGGGCACCATAAACCTTAGGGTTGGAAACTACCTCATCCCTTTGTGCAACAGATGCGGCTTCCCTCTCACCATCAGTCCAATTGGTAGCCATCTCCTACTGGCAAGATTTTAAGGAGTCAGCATGAAAATAGTAGGAGCTGGTGCAAAAAAGCGGAAGTTGTTGGGAAAAAATTAGTGACCGACTTGAAAAAAACATGACAATCACGAAAAATCCCGGGTTGGCATGAAAACATACAACTGATCATGGGGAATTATAGGCAACCAAAACACTATTCGCGCAGGCAGAGGAACTGGTTTTCCTTGCATGAGTGATCCAGGATTATCACATGAGAAAATTACTATTGAATGGGGGACCCATGAGGCTTTTTATAGGCGTGAGGAGCCATTTCCAAGCACGCTAGAAAAGTGGATTGTGCACTTGGGGCCAATTTTTCACGCTGCTCTAAATTTAAGCATGTGACGGACCCAGGGAGATATGTATCTCGGCGTTTCCCTTGGAATCCGACCTTTGTGGCCCCTCAATGTTCTGATTCTGAGGGGGGGGGGATTTTGAAGATTCCAAAAAGTGCCCCAGGGATAAGGAGGGTTCGAGCATGACATAGAAAAGCCATATTTGGAACTGGAAATCCATTCTAGGGGTCCTGGAGGGGAGGCATGAAAAAAAGACTAATCCACGCAAAACAAATATGGCCCATGCGAAAAACTCTACGTTTCTTGAGGGTTTTCCACTTGGGAACGGAACTATTCCGTGCCCCTTCTCTTCATTGTTGATCTCCTAGCTGCCGACATCAGGGTGCACAATATTTTGTGCCGAAGTGTATTACATGCAGACCCATGATCACGAACGTCTATAAATAGAAGGCCTCCCCATTGACATCAGGCCAAAGAATCTGAACCGTCTCCCCCGGGCAAAATTCCTCTCTTGTTCATGCAAAGAATATGGCTCCCAGGTTATAAATTTTTCGCACCAGTTTGCTTGGGTGTCTGCCTTTGTACGCGACTACTTGGGCTTGAACCTTGTCCAAATCCCATCGAACCCCTTCCCATGTTCACAATTCCATCCAATTTCATTCAATTATGGCTTCAGTGAGAAATTCCTTTTGCGAGTTGGCCAACTCTTTTCCACTCCAAGAACTCAATCGCATTCCAACCTAGACTTTTTTGCACACACAATTCGTTTTGCATGAAATCCCGACCCCTCTTTCGCATAACGGTCCCTTTTGCGCACAGGCCTTCCACCTCGTGCAACTGTGATGTCCCTCTTCCAGACATCATTTTTGAGTGCCTCCTGCACCCATAGAACCTTCTCCATATAACCATTTCTTGTGAAACCTCCTAGGTTTACACGAAGTAACATCAAAGTCCCCTACATGATATTTCCCGTTGTGTCGCTTCACCTCATGTTTTTTCTCATAGACACACTAACGGCTATTTATCTTTCATATATCCATGCTAACATGGACCCCTAGGTTTCTCTCTATGACACCCACTATCCATAGATTTATTTTGTCCCCTCTCTACTCCAAGGAGAAGTGGGTACCTATTATGTATGTTTGAGGGGTGTAGAGAAAACCCAACTCGTACGAGCTGCTGGATGTTAAACTGCCAAGAACCTTCATCCTTAGCACATGACATTAAACTGTTAACTCGACTCGTGCCTCGCATGAGGGGGACCACCACCTTGGACATTTTCCACTCCCATTGGTCTCCGCAGGGTATGATTTACTCTTTATGGGAGTGGCTTTTATCTATAGGGAAAGGGAAACCATCTCAGTGTAAGCCCCTAGATTTTTTTGTAGGAGGCAGCACCCTTGCTCCTCCTTTTTTCTTCGGTCCCTAGGGCTAGCAAAGGACGTTGTGGGGAACGGTGCTTCTTATTTTTTTCGGTCCCAAATACCTCTCCCACTATGATTTTTCTCCATTAGGCCTCCATTTAGGAGTATGTCTGGACTTCTCAAGCTGCTAACCACAAATAAGCCCATGTTTCCTCTTTTGGATGTGATCAAGTGTAATCCCCACTTCACTTCCCACAGACACACCATTTGCGACGTGATCATCATGTCTTTTCTATCACTTGTTTCTCACACCGATCATGACTCACGTGGGCATAGAGTGAGCACCGACCATGAAATCATCTATGGGAATCTTATAGTGTAATCCCCACACCCTATTCCAAACTACAAGGTCTTTGATGCTTACTAAGGCAGGGTACGTAGGAGGCCTTTATGAGGTTCAAGCCCACCACCAGTTGGGACGCCTCAGAGCCTAAGCCCCTAATAACAAGCCCCATTCTGAACTACAAGGACTTTTATCCTTGAAAATGAATGGTACGTAGGAAGTCACCGTGAGGTTCAATCCCACCACTATCTAGGTCACCTCAGAGCGTATGCCCCAAATAACAAGCCCAATTCCAAACTATGAGGACTTTGATCCTTTCCAAGGAATGGTATGTTGGAAACCTCCGAAAGGTTCAAGCCCACCACCACCATGGGATGCCTAGAGTGTAAGCCCCACACCCACCCTAAACTACGATTTCTTTGATCCTTGCCATTGCAGGGTACGTAGGAAGCATATCTAAGGTTCAATCCCACCACCCATTAGTCGCTATGACCCCTTCACGTCAGTTCACCAACACCCTGGGAAGCCTATAGTGTATTCCCAAATAATCTGACCTAAACAACATGGACATTGATCCCTACTAGGGCATGGTACATAGGAAGGCTCTCTAAGGTTCAATCCCACCATCCATGGGACGCCAGGTCTTTATTCACGTTAGTTCATCGACCCCATACAACCATGAACTACGAGGTCTTTGATCCTTTACAAGGAGAGGTACGTAGGATGCCTCCATATGGTTCCTGCCCATTCAAGACCACCACCCATTTTACAGACCGACCTCTTCACATCGGTTCACCAACACCCTGGGCAGCCTTGAGTGTAAGCCCCACAAATCAGTCTGAAACTATGTGGACTTTGGTCTTTGCCAAGGCAAGGTACTTAAGAAGACTCCCTCAGGTTCAAGCCAAACCCATACTCGCTCTAACCCCTTCATGTCGGTTCATCTCTGTCCTACATGATGTTAAACTGTTGAACCCATATATTGGAAATCCGATGTGACTCCATCCAATGTTAATCTATTCTGACACACAATCTGTGGCAATCCATCGACAGGTGAACTACGTGGACTTTGATTCCCAACCACGAGGATATATAGGAAGCCTCTTCAAGGATCAAGCCCAATACCATTGTCATCCTCATGGCGGTTCCGTCCCATTAACTACCTCCCTCATGAAACCTTCTATAATCCATCCTGATTTTTACCCAAGATGCCACATCCTGATGGGATCATGACACCCCATTCCGCGTCCCAACTAATAGCATTTTGGAAGTCAACCACGCATTGGGCATTGCATCGGTGTTCCCTCCAGGGGATTACACACACCTGATCCACTCTAGAGAGTGTTATGATCAGCTCGATCTGTCTCTTATAGATGTTAATCTTGCGGCATACCATGCATTAAACATGGGAATCAATTGAAAACCTCAGATACATGGCCAAGGCATATGATTCCCCACGTTTGAAATGGGATGCCTCGTGCTTCCGCACCCTCAAGAAGACCTATAATAAGGGATAGAAGACATACACACCAATCCCCTAGAATCTAGACACAATAGGGATGCCCAACGTGACTAATCCCCTAACCGAAGGTTGCTTCCTTGACTAGACCCCTTGGAATGTCCTGATAGAAGCAGTATAATTAACTGGCATCCATGAAGATATAGCACCGGGAAGATTTTCACAAAGAACATCTTTACTCTGCAGGAGAGACACACACAAGGTAATGATTTCCATGGAGGAATCCATGGAAGGAAGAACTGACATCCCATAATCCCATTTCGATCAAGGAGCAGACGTCCCTGAACAAGGGACAGATGCCACCCACCTTCAATACATAGTTGTTAATTACACATCAGTTTTACATGTACATAGTAACTCTCCAACCCATGTAACACATAGATTTATTCATCATACCATGAAAATGTAAACTCTAAAAAAATGTAAAAAAAAATAATGATATATTTTTTTAAATTCTACATCCTAAAAACATAGTCCAAATAAGTGAACATCATGACCTCATCCATGCCACCCTGAATCAAAAGTTGTCACTATTTTTCGGGAATAATATTGTCTGCGAGGAAAATAATCAATTAGAAGTATATCATATATAAAATAAAAATAATATAATACTTTAAATATAATAAAAAAATTATCATTTAAAAGATAAAATATGGAATACATGACATTTAGAAAATTAATGATCTCCAATTGTAGAATGAGAAACTATGTTATAATATGTGAAATCTAAATAAATTATTTAAACATTTATTACTAAGGGGTCTAACCTAGTCTAAAACTAACTCATTTCTCTTCTTCCCAGCTATCAGACATGATCCTTTTTACTCACTCGGATGCAAATGAATGAAATATGAACATGAATTAAGATTAAAATTTACTGTTTTAGAAATAAAACCAAGTAAGATATCACCAATGTGTCATTAAATAATTTTCATCAATTGAAAAATATTATTATGTAAACATGAAATATATTAAATAGAAACAGAAAAAATGATGATGGCCATATGTTAGACAAGACACAATGATAAATGATCGTCCATATATCAACTACTTAAAAATGGACTTTCATGATATCGAGTAATAATCAATGAATATATATGAGTTTATTAATCATGTAACATAGATTCATATATACATAGTAGTATAAATACACTTGCAATCATGTGAGCCATTTTATGAAGATCCTATAGGGATCAAGATACAATGTTAATTGGAATCTACAAGGAATAGTGTAATATGATCCTTTAAATCATACTGTCATTGATTTTACCACACATAATCTTAGATTCATCTTTTCATACCTTCCTTTTTTTCATGTTCATCATCTCCATTGAAGAAATTAATGTGAATTACACCTCTATGTGATAAACATGTCATGATTTTACAATTGATTTGGTAACTAAGAACAATGCATCATGAGGAAGAAAAGGTAGAACACAAAATTATTCATATCATATACTATGGACTAAATATTTAAACATTTCCCTCATGTGATCGATATCAAACATGAAAAAATGTGATCTTAATCTAATAAGGGAAATAATTATCATATATGGTTATTCCTATTTACAAACCCACCAACATGAGATCATAATTAATAATGACCCACATGTTTTCCGAAAAAAGATTATATTATTGAAGCAACTGTAAACCGATCCAAAAAAATAAAATGAACATTCGACCTAAAGGATTTTAATAAAAACATCGGTGTCAATAAATGAATTCTCAGTTTAGCAACATCCATGTGTTCATATGATAAAACCACATACCATGAATTCCCAGAAAATAATGTACAATTATATATTAATATATATATAATTATAATTATAAAATACATAGGATCATATATTCAATATCATTTATAATTTAATTATTTTGTTCTCAAAAAAATATGACGTTATAAAAAGATCTTCATTAGAAGAAATTAATTTTCCATATAGTGTAATAATTTTAACCCTCCGGAATAAATGAAGAAAGATAATAATTATTGTTATTAATCATTTTTATAATTTCATGATTTTATCATTCTATGAAATATTAATCATTTATCTATATTTTAAGGGAATTATAATTCCATAACTCAGTGTAAATATATTTTATATAAATCAAACCTTGTTATTGTCATCAGAAAACACATCCTAATATAATAGTTGATGGAGGTTGAGAGTATCATATGAAAGGAATGTAATTAAAGATAACATATTTTTTATAGAATGTTTAAATAATCAATAATGAGGAATTTTTTTTGGATCATTAGAATCTAAAAGTTCACATAAGAATGAAGTTATAAAAGGTTTATATATTTTTATGAAATTAATCTATATATATATATATTCATAGAATTAAAAACCATAAAATGACATCAATAGTTAAATTTTCATTTATGTGATTTTTTTGTGGTTTCATTGAATTATAATATAATAAGGGTCATAAAAATTAAATGTTCCATGATATTTATTATTATTCTCTTAGAAATTATAAATGTTCTAAAATGTATTACAGTTTATTATCGGTGGAGAAAAATAGAAAAAATGTTTTAAATGTTTTTTTCCAAAACAATCATTCTAAATATGTAATTTTTTTACATCCTTTTATTTTATGATATAAATAAATTTTAACAACATGATGTACTAAATAGCTTGTTTAGGACAGAATATAAAATATTATGTGAATTCATATACACTGTACACAATATTTCAACATAAATTGTATCATTAGAATTCAGACATTAAATTAGACAGTATGAATATTAAAAACATATTTTATATAATTTGAATAATTTGACAGATTAATAATTTTTTATTTATTTATTTTAAATATGCTCTAAACTATCTATGAAGCTGTTTTTGTTCTTTTGAAATATTTTTTCTTAAAAAATATTTTTACTACATTTTTTGTAGAAATTATATTTAATATTATCAAAATTAATCAATTCTATTTTATAAAATTATGATAAATTTTTGAACTTGTATATGAAAATTATCATAACTAAAAAATTAGATAATTTTATGAAATTAATGATTGTTATTGCATAGTGAAAAATACTGATTTCTAAAATTCCCTCATTTTTTAATTAAATTAATTAAATGATATTTCTTAGAATAAAATATATTTCCTCAGAAAGTTATATTTGATCTATTTTATCTAAAAATATATATATAATTCTATCTGAATCATTAATATTAATGATTTTGAAATATGTCAATCTTTATATATAAAAGTTTATTTTATTGAAATAAATTTTTATTGTGTTTTCTGATTTATTATAAAATTGATTTAGGCCAATTTTAGAGATATATTTTTAAAAATTGATATCATAAATTGAATTAGGATGTTAAATATTTTCAAAATTGGGACCTTATTTTTTTAGTCAATGCATATAATAATCGTAGAAAAAATATTTTTTTAACTGATAATAATAAGATTGGTAAAACCAGGATAAAACATCAAGATATGGTCTCAAACTCTATTATCAAATTCAAATATTTTTTTATGGAGTTATTTATAGTATTTAAATAAATAATTTAATTTAATTTTAATTTAATTTAATTTTTTATAAACAAATTTATATTATTTTATGTAATAGAAAATAAAAAAATACACTCTATAAATTTTAAATTTTATTTATAGGGTCACATAAAAATAAAACATGTTATGAATTTATATTAAATTCTTTTTAAGAACAAAAATTAATTTACATTATGTTCATTAACTTCAAATTTTATCAAATTATATATTTACTTTAAATGATTATATAATATTGAAGAAATTTCATTACATGTGACAAAAAATTACACTCTTTGATTTTAGAAACATTATGATAAAATTTTATTTGATGAATAATTATTTTAAATAAAATAAACTAGTTTATAATAATTTATAATTTTATGTAAAAATATTTATATTCAAGTTAAAGTATTTTCATGATATATTTAATGTTATGTTAAGTGAATTGTTGAAAATATGACATTAATTATATTTCATAAAAAAAATTATTATATAGATTACAATCAGATAAATCTTTAAATGGAATTTTTAGAATAAAAAATTGATTATAAAAAAACTAAATTGAAATATAATATATTATTGTTAATATTTTTGTCAATTCATAACAATTTATAATGGAAACCAATGTTATTGGGATTAAAATAATAGTCAAGGAAGGGGTAAAATAGAAATATACATGTTATGAATTCCTAAAAAAATTAAACCATATTGGAATATTTTTTTAAACCTACTCAAATATAATTTAAATATGATTAATTTTTAGGCATAGTACGAAGAAAATGTCTTAATATAATTTTATAAAAATAAATAATTATAACAGTTCCACCCACCTGAATTATAAATAATCACACCATCTTTCTCCTCATTACACTACATTGATAAATATATCTAAAAAATCATAAAAGACACTGTTATTCAATTCCTTATCCAGGGATTAAAGTTTCTAAAAAAAATTATATTCATTTTAATGGACCTTAATAATGGGAATAATTAATGTCTATGGTAGAGGAGTTAATCATATATATCGTGTTATATGTGGGTGAAGAATATAGGAGGATTTTTTTGATGAAATAACCTCACTATCCAATAGTGGGTCATAGATTGTTACTTGAACTTGATCGAGCAGATCAATCGCATGATATTTATGATTGGAGAAAATCCCATCACTTTATAAAACTACATAACAATGTTTAGGTATTGTATTAGTTGATGATTTTTATTTATCAATAAGAATGGTTGAATATGGTATTCCCTAAGGGGAGTATAAAAATTAATTTCTCCATTGATAAGTATGATTCAAAGGTATGTGGCCATGAAATAGAATATATTGAAGTATTTCCTACTTATTAGGATCTTCAAATTATTAGTGATAAAATACAATATAATATTTTAGTGGTCATCAATTTAAAGATTCTAGATATAGTTAATTATAATCCATCAAGGAAGAAGGGACAAAAAATATCATAGGAAATATAGAGCCAATTGATGTTTAGTGTAAAAAATAAAAAGGGTTGATATATTATTTTTACATAACTAAGCTAATCAAAATAATATCAGATAAAAAAGTTGGCAACAAAAACACTTCCAAATATAATGTTAATAATGGATGGTTTAGGCACAAAACATTAATCTCTTTTAGTATAACCACATGGAATATGATTGGGTTTCTAAGCACCAAGAAAGGATATAAGATCCCAATAGATCAGAGTCCCAAGAAGAAGAGATTGCGCATGAGTCAAAAAGAAATTTATCAACCATGGAAGCCAAAATGAACAATTAATATAGTTAATTCTCCACTAAAAATATAAAAATACCATAGGATCCTTCAATATAGTTTATTCAAAGTAGGAGGATAACTAAATATATTAAATAATTATATTATTTTGTATTAATGATAAAAAATGGTAAGTATTAACAAAAATATCACAATTTTTTTTTCAGGATTCAATATAATGATGATCATTATGAATAATACATTCATACATCATATAGGTTTGCCCATTATTTTGAATTATTAACAATGTAAGAAATAAAAACTAAGGAGTCGTCATTAAAATGGGGACTTTATATAGTGAATAGATCTAGTAATTTAATCCTTGTATTTAATGATATTATATTTTCTTTCTATCTTAAACGATCATATGTTATTCCCTTATGATGTTCCACACTGTTCCATGAAAGAATTTTGAAATAAAAATCTTATTTTCTATCAATAATCATCATTGAGACTATTTAAGGATTAATTAATATTCAGAATAATATAAAAATTTTATAAAAATTATAAAATAGGTATTATATTATAATGAATATATTACGACATTATAATAATTTTAGGGTAACCATTTTCCAACTATTTCCAATCTTATGAAATGGTAAAACATTTTCCATGCAGACATACAACATAAAAACTCCACTTTGATATGTAATGGTTTATTCGTCAACATTTTTCATATATTTTTATAAATATATAAATATGAGGATATAGATTATTAATTAATTATAGTTATATATATAAAATATTTAATTTATCACCTAATCTTCTAATCATTCTTAATATGATAATGTCGCTCATGCATATGTCTCAACTTCCACATGGACATTTAGAAGGGATATACATTTCATTTCCACCCAACAATGATTGTAAAAATTGTATAATTAATGAATATATATAATATATATTATATAGTAAATAATCAACAGCGCTTAATTATTATCTTCATTCCTTTCATTAATTCCATTGAAAAGTTAATGTACTATTCTTGTGTATGTTCGACCTACTATCTACATGAACATTGTAACTAATTTTTAATTTCCCTAGAATAATGAATTAATAGATAATTTTATCTAATGAATTAATATTATATTAATATTATTAGAAATATTATATACATAATGTAACAATGATTAATTTTAAATGAAAATAACTAAATAACTAGAGCATCCTTGAATGAAAGCACATATCATTGAAAAAAATGATAATAATTATATATTATTGAAGAACATTTGATAAAATGTCATCATATGTTCATATATGATATTTTAAATATTAATATCATTCATGTTAATATTTATTAATATTTTTACATAATTATTTGTTAGGATAAATTGTGTAATAAAATGTGGAAACATGATGTATGGTGTTTCATAACACAATTTCTATTAATTATTTTATTTTTTTGTTTCATTAACTATATAAAAATTTATTATATGTAAATTTATATCCAAAAGTATTTTAGTTTTTTTCAAAAAAATAATTGATGTCAAATTTTAACTTATAAATCATGATTTCATAATTATATATTTAATTATATGATCATTGTGTGATTTTTCCCTTCATTTTCCATTTTATTGATCTATATATTAGTTGTTATGAACTTATGTGTTTTTATGTTGTATTTACTACAATAATGATGTATTAAAAAGGATATAAAATTATTCATAGTTATTGATGTTTCAATCCATGGTTATTTGTACAAGGAGTTTCAATTAAATTTTTAATAATGATGTAGTTTTTTATTTTAACATTATCATTTTTTAGTTCCACTATATTTTATAATAGAATATAATAATAAATACTTTATAATGTTCATAAATAATCATAAACTATATATATTTAAAAAGTACCATCATTTACGTATTAATTTTCCTTTTTTTAATTCATCAATTCAATAAAATTTTTAAAACAAATGACAATAATTTCTCTCTTTTTGATCGAGTATATTTCTGAATGGTTTTCATATTTTAATAAAATATTTTTAAAAAAAGATTATTTTAAAAAATTATTAATTAATAAAATATAATTATATAAATTACATTGAATTTATTTCAAAGGAATATTTATAATTTTCTCTAATTGGAAAATTATCTAATTTATTTATAATGAGTAATAATAAAATATTTACATTTCAAATTAAATGACATTAACCTACATTCTCACAACTTTTTATATTTTATGATATTTTTCATAGTCAAAATTCTATCAATGTTTATAAAAATTAAAATATTTAATGAAAACCAATATTAATGTTTCACCCCAATTTTGTTGGACACTAAAAAATAAATAATTTATTAAAAATCCTATATTTTTATTAAATTGAATTTAATATTTTACCTCTTCATAATTTTTTAGTCATTAAATCTATCATAAAACATTATTTTTCATCTATTATTTTTCATATAGAAAAATATATTTATCTAACATATCCTACTATCTATGTCATTAGTATTATTATTTTAAAAAAATTGAAACACATCTACACATAGTTTCTTATTATGAATGTTTTCTAACTGGCTGTGGAAATTTTGATATCCTAATTCCATTAAAAAATATAGATATTTTTTGATATGAAATATTATTATAGAATTTAATTGATAATTAAAGAAATGAATATGTAATTGGAAATTTAGTGATTAGTGGGTTTCCGAATTATATTGCTCCTCAATGCATCTATTCGTCTCACAAGACAAACAAGTAAAATAACTTTATTAAATTATTATTTTGTGTGTACTTATCCATCATTTAATATTTTTTGGAGTAATCCCTTGATGGTAATAAATTAATTCTTGAAATGATCATAATATTCAATATGAATAATTTATTTCAGTGAAAATTTAGTTATTACTAACCATTATATTACTTCTTTGATATTATACATGTATGCATTTTGTATTATTGTTTTTAATTACATGGAATGATTTTTTAGATATTTACCTTTTCATTTTAATTATTAATTGTATTGTAAATATATTATCCACACTATGTTTCACTTACATAGAATTTGATTTTACCATCACATTAATTTATTTTCCCATAATATGGAGAATGAACCATTGAATTATTTCAATGACACAGAATATCTGCATTATCATTTTTCATATATTTTATTCCCAATGTAAATCGAGAATAATGTTTGTATATTTTTTAGAAACACAAATATAATATTATGTCCAATTAATGTGGTGAATTTTATCTAGTGATAATGTAATAATGTAATCAGTATCTTATGGATACTATAGTTGGCATAGTAACAATTGGTATCATTGATAGTTTCATTGAAACATTCAAATATATTTTTATAAAAACATAGATTATGGAGCATAATCCTATGTACCTATATAAGGATAAATGTATATATATAATAACATTATAAAATATTTATTATTGTTTATATTATGTTTTCCCTAGAAATATATCTCTATCTAGATACTACATGTGGTCATACATATTGAATAGTTCTATCTAGGGGTAATATCCTTGAAAAGAGTTAATTGAATTTATAGCAACCATGATTATAGTGCATAATATGATTCAAATTACTATGAACCGATTACAAGTCACCTAGGGGAAATTATATGGGTAATTTTTATTGTATTTTTGATGCATTATTATCAATGATAGATTATATATTATATTAACCAATTATATTCCACAATAATATTCGATAAACATAAAGTTTCACTGATTAAGATATTTATTTAGGACCATAATATTTAAATCATAGAATAAACCACTTATGATTTATATTATTATTTTTTTAAAAAAAATTGTTTAATTAGATATATTAATGGGTATAAAACACTTCGGTTTAGTATATATATTAGTAGAATTTTATTATAAGAATAATGATTTTTTATATTTTGGATATAAGTTTACTTTTTCTGATATCCTATTGAGTTAATATATCTATGAATGTTATTTTAGAATGACAATGATAAATTAGATATAATATTATAAAAATATATTATTATCATATAGATAATCATAGAATTAAAATGTAAATTGATGAATAAATATTTCTTATTTCTTTCGGAGAAGTGGAATAAGTATAGAATATTATATTTTTATGTTAAGAATAATTTTAGGAATTAATATTTAGGAAATTTATAGAATAATATATTATAGTGTTGTGTCATTATGGTGATTGGAGATATATTCAAAAAAATTGTAATATTGTACATAGTATATAATTTCGATATATCAATTTTTAGAGTATGATTTTATGATGTATTGATATATATAGAGATAATAGTTATGTGGACATATATATATATATGATCAAATCATTCATATTTTTTGTTTCATAATTTTCTCATATATATTTTTTAATAGACATATATCAAAATGTTTATTTAACTGATTAAGATAAATTAAGGAGGTTATGATTGTTGATTTAGAGAATAATTTATTTTTTGACATTATATATAATGTAAAAAATATTTTGGATTGGTAAATATATTGAGATGTAAGAAATAAATTTTAAATATATTATGGTTGTTATGATCTGCTACCAATTAATTATAGTGGAATAGGTATGAAAATTTCATCTTTAATATAAATTTCATTGATTATGATATGATGGGAAATTCATCAACACATAGATATATTGTTAAATTGATCTTATGAAAAAAACAGAAATCATGTAAGTATTTTTTCATGTGGTATATGTCATTATTGTAAAATAATTCTTTAAAACTAAAAAAGGGTCTTGAAATAAAAACATAATCCATTTAAATACATTTTGTTTGAATTGATAGTGTTTTCACTACAAAATTATTAAATATTTTGTAGTCACTAAATTTATCATGAAAAATTATCTCTATTAATATATATTAGTCCTTGGAAAATATTTGTTAATGTCGATATTTTACCACTACATTATTGTTTTAATTTAGTAGCTTATTCTCATTTATTTTTTGTAATCATGTATAATAACTATGGAAAATATAAAATGTCAATATATTTATTTTTAATTTATTTATTTTTTCATCTAAAAAGAGAAATAATAATTTCCAATATAATATTAAATTTTTTAGAATAATGACTCTATATTTATCCTGGATACTTATTTGTAAATTTTTGTTATTATGTAATTAATGTAAACTCTTTTACAATTTTGGTATGGTCTATTTACTATCAGTAAAAAAAGTATGTAAATTATTTCTAAAAGTAATAATTATTTATTTCTATATAACATAAATATATATAGTTATATATTTTTCAAATAATAATTTATTATTAATGTCTAAATATATTATATTTAACCTAATTTTATGACTCAATTTATTTATAGAGGAATTATGTAAATATTATTAAAATTTTATTTTTGATATTTAAGAGTAAATAATATACCATAATTTTATTCACAATTAATAAATAAAATTAAAATAGGATATTTATAATGAATAATGTTTTACAATTAAATCATTTATACATATATGTGTGAAATTTTCACAAATAAGTACGATTATAACCTTTTAATATTGTAAATTTTATTACACATACTTTTTGTAAAATAGAAAATGATATAGTTTAAAAAAGATATGTATTAAAATAATGTACTAAAATTCATAAAAATCATTCAATTATTATATTTAGATCTTATCTATTTTTTTCAAATATTATTCATTTTGGAGAACGTTTTTAAAGAATTTGACCTAATACTGGTTGATGACATTGAATCTTTAAATTTTTTCCACTCACCTAAATTATATAATGACAAAACTAATTCATATGTTCAAGATATTTGGTAGTCTAGATTGTGGAAAAACAGAGAATTAATATTTTATGATTACCAATGAAATTTTTAGAGGTACTATTATTCAAAAAATATTATTCCATAGGTTTTTTATTATGTGACATATAAGAAAGTATATTAATAAAATGAAATAATATTTTCAAACTAAATCAAGTTTATTTGATCATATATATCTTATAAAAATGTAATAACCATCCCAAAATAACATCTACCATATCATAAATGTTTCCAAATGTTATTAATATTTTGTGAAAAATACTTTTATCCTTATATTGATCTTAAGTAATGAAAAAAATTGGGCTTATATATGTCTGGGTTACTATCTCCAAATAGTTTTTTAATCCATTATTCATCAAAAATTTTGGTGGATGGTTATTAATATGGAAATAATTATTAAATAAGTTATATATTAATCATTTATGTTTACATTAATATAATATTTATTTTCCTTTTTTAATTTCCAATATGTTAGAAAATGATAATTTCACTCAAGTGTATGTGTGAACAGCCCCCTCAATGAATATATGCGATCAATTTTTCATTTCAGTGATACATCATGTTAAATAAAAATATATTCATTGGATATGTATGATATTTATGATATTAAATGATTATTTAATGGTGATTTACTATATTCCATTCATTAATTATTTCGGAAGACTAGTGAAAACAATGTCCATTCATGTATACAAACAACCATATCAATGAATTTTTTAAATAATTTTTTATTTTCATTTGTGAACATTTTTTATAGGACTATATATTTGTAATAAATATAATATTTATATTATAAAAAAAATTCTATATAAGATTGAACCATGATCATCTTACAATTACTAAAACTATAGTGTCAAATATTCCAGGAAAACTAAGATGTTAACACTGAAGAAACATATAATAATGAATGATTATTTATGAGAATGTGTTAATATTTTATATTTTGATTATTATTGAATTTCACAGATGAATAAAGAACTTTTATAAATTAATAACAATATCTAAACCTTTATACTAATGGTTAAATCAAGTTAAACAGTTTTTAAGCATGAGGTAATAGTTTTCATAAGTCAATTTCCAATGATTGGGATATACATCTACTTCAAGTTCTATTTTATTCCATGATTTCTTTACAATAAAACATGTTTTTATTATGTTTTTTTATTTTTCTGATAATTATATATTTTATATATTACAAAATTAATTATTAATTCTAAAATTATTTATATAATCATTCTAATAGATGTCATCTCAATTTCCTCTCCATTGAGAAATGTTTTTTATTATGATTTTATATATTTTGTGGATTATATAATTCCAACATCATGTATTCGTTTGAATATATACTATTGATAATGAATAATATTACTCTTTATATTTATATATTCATGATTTTTATATTTTAATGTTACCATAATAATAATTATTTAAATAATAAATAACAACTTTACGGTTACACTTATTTTTGTTGAAGGAATATTATATTATATCAATAATAAAAATAACTTATATTCCAATAATTTATATAATTAATGATTTTCGTTTTTTATTATATCTGTAAAAATTATTGTATCATGTATTATTAAATTAAAATAATATATTACAAAATAATCTTATATTATTTTTTAATTGTAAATATTTAAAAATTTTATGTTTTTTATATTTTTTATCATATATATTTTTATTAAATGAAATGTATTATTAATGACATTTTAGGTTAAAAACATTTTAAATGGTTTAGACATAAAATTGCAATTTCAAAAGGTATAATTTTATCATTTTTTCAAATAAAAATGGTTGTTTTTTACTGTATATGCTATTAATGAATATTCTAATCTTTATTAATTGTTTTCTGATATTTAGCCTCTTCTATATGATTTAAATCGTTATAGAAATGAAACAATATAGTGATGAATAATTAAATAAATATCGACTGGATATAATTTTTGATTAAATGATTTGAATTTATTATGAAACCATTAATTCTAATAAATTAATGGAAATATATTATATGTTTTTTATAATTATTTATTCCCATTCTCTTAAAAATTTTAATTTTTTATCACTTTTTTTTCATTAAACATTAAATTTATCTTAAATATCAATATTTCATGTTTAATGAATATGATCAATTATTATACAATATACCCAATCTATCAATGATATTTTTTTATAAATGTTATTTAATTTAATAATGGAATCATTATATTCTTTACCGTTACTCTAAAAATATATTTTTTGATAAGTCATATGATTCATGAATTTATATTAATAATTAAATATATGAAGAATTCATTAGATATATATTTAATGGTGTATAATTTATATATAGATAGATCCCTGTAATTCACTGAGTGGTCTCCTATGATAAACCAATAGTGCGGATTTAGTAAATGGGTTTTTGATTTATACCTACCAATTAATAAATCGGTCTTAGTGTAAAGCATTTATAGTAAAGTTATCTTCATTTTCGAGATCATGAAATTTAATTTTATAAATTTAATTCATCGATAATTTATTTATTACTATCCATGGTTTCATTAGAGTAATATTTTCTCTATATAATTATCATCATAATGACATTGATTAAATGGAAGCTGTTTACATTTTTTAGCTTTTAAAATTGATTGTTCAATATTTTCTCAAGATATATTTTATTATATGTCACCCATACTTGTAATTTGAGCTCACGATTATTTATTTCATTCATTAGGGTATGAATTAATATTTTTTAATTGGTTAAAGTTTTTGAAATATGTATTAGTCACTTTGTTTTATATATTTTTACTAATTCATAATGGGAATTAATTTTATATCTAGTCCAAAAAAATTACTATAATACTAGGTATATTTGGAATTGATTTCATTTATCATTTGGAAATAAAATAATGTAATCATAGTTTATGGGAAATTTTTTTTGGGATTTTTAAAAACGTTGTCTTACCCTTACAAATCTCATAGAATAACTATAATTATTTATCAACTAGAACCCAATGTCATTTATGGGTAAAACAGATGTATCACGTAGAATATAAGATATTCAATTACACAATATAGTATATACACTTTAACATATCATTTCTACCCATATTTATCCTTTATGAAATTTATTTTATCCCAATATTGTTAATTATTGGCACTCTATTAAACATTAATAATTCTATCATACGTTTACGAACATATTGTGATTCCTAAATATAACATCAATAAATTCAACCATATAGTAAAACGAAGAATTGTTAACCATTATTTAAAATTTTGAATGATTTTTAGAACGTCTCAAAACCTATATAAAATGATTGTACCCTTAATATAATTTTATTACATGTTGTTTACATCATGTGAGGACTAAAAGACTATTAAACAGGGAATATAACTCCAACCTCACATTTCAAATACTTGGATAATATATTTCTACCCTTATATAACAAATAGTAACCCATTCATATCATTTTATGTGTTAAAAAATCTGGATTTACCATTACAGAATGCATAGTTTCATATTAATTATATGAATATTATTAAATAAATAATTATTTAATCAGAAAAATTGCTTAGAAAATATAAACAAATTATGGTTTTAAGAAAATATAATTATTTTAAATTATATAATACTCAAATATAATAATTTCTTACTGTGATAAATTAATATTTCATGATATTTAATGTTGTATTTATTGTTCTATCCTTTTCGTTGTAACTAAATTGATGTAAAAGTTGTAAGAAGTTTCGGTGAATAAAATGACTTCGTTAGTGTAACAACCCAGGTGAATAAAGAATATGACATTTTTACTTTTATACATATTTGTGAATAAAATATTAATATGACTTTAAAGGGGATGCTATACTCGATGGCGTACCCAACACGCAACAATGAGTTTCTTGGGAATCTTACGTTGCACTCTAATAATAAAATAATATTATTTTAAATAATAGTTAACATGTAGCCGTTGTATTGGCAGGAATGGATATAAATAACTAAAATATGATTATGTATGTTTTTAAATGTTTTTACATTTATCCAATAAACGATAAAGGCTTAAAATATGGAAAGAATTCAATTTTAGGTGTATATGCCCTAGTTTTCACTAAAGGCTCACTTATCACCTTTTGATGGCGATCTGTCATTAAATATAGTTTTCGTTTACTCTTAAACATTCTATTGGACCTAATAAAACTCTTCTTAAGAATCGGGACATCAAAATTTACTTTCTGTAAATTTTTGGTATCTTTCCGATAAAGATCATTTTTTAACGAATACTGTAAAATGTTGTTTTTTAATTAAAAACCACTTTTTAATCTAATTTATTTATATGATTAGATTATCTTTTTAATTTGTTTTAAATTGAAATTAGTATATATTTTTATGATTAAATCCAATAGTGGTCATTGAAATTAATTTCACTTTGAAATCAGACTTAAACTAGAGTCAATCTTTTGATACTTATTGTTTCATAAAAACACGTTATTTGCTCTGACAGTGAGAATTAATTATTAAATTAATTAATGTGACTTATATGCTTTCAAATTTTTAAAATAGAATTCATTTTTGTATTCGGAATATCAAATATATCTTAGGGTGAAGTTTTGTGATTTTTCTGAAAAACATCAATTTTTGATGAATAGTGAAACCACTAAGTGGTACTTATAAAAAACTGATTTTCCGCTTAAATGAAATTTTGCCATCTTTGTGTTTTGAATTTAAAAAATCCGACATATATGGTTGGTATTAAAAAGTAAAATGTGGTTCAATGGGATTAAAATAATTTTTTGGTGAATAGTAACTTATTAAGTTTTTAATCGCTATTAGAGGTAATTAGTGTTGTTTGAGGTAAAAATAATGTTTTTATAATATGAGATGAGATTGAAACATGTCTTAACCTCATTGGATGTGTCATGGCCGACCATTACAACCGATGGGTCAACTTGGGGACCCCATGAAGCCACTTTGGTTGGGAAATGGCATAAATAACCTTTTATTTAATGTTAAAGTAAAAATGACACAAACATGAAATGTTTTACTAAAACAATTTTAAAATGTGGTTATACAAGTCAGATATTTTTACTATAAATACTCATTGGAAATATAAAAAGCTTTCATACATAATAGTATTTTTTTTTATAATTTTTAGACATTAATGAAATTAAACTATTTATGACATCATGATGATGCAGCGATGACATCATTATTTAACTATTTAAATAAAATGGAAAGATAATGTAATATCTAAGACCTATACATATCCAAAAACTATTGGATGAGTGGATTTAGAACCCTTATCACCTTATCCTAGAATGACATCAATGTGGGACCTCTTAAATCCGAATACCATTTTAAAATAAAGTGACTTTTCCTTACCTTCCAATAGTGCCCCTCCTCTCCTCTTATAAAAGGCCCCCACCTCTACCTCCTTACCCACACTCCCAAATCCTTTGGCTCAGCCAAACTCTTCCCATTTTGTCTCTCCACTTCCCTATCTTACTCATCGAAGCCTCACTTTGGGCAGAAGTCTTCCCAAGGAAGCCTTTGAGCTCAAACCATAGAGAGTTACCCGATTTTAAGGTAATGTATTCACATGAGTCCTTTTGTTTTATTTTGCCACTCCAACCCCCTAAACTCTTTTTATTCATTTATTTTGTAACAACTACAGTATCTTCAATATACTAGAATGTAGTTATAATAAGGATTCTAGCTACACTTACACACACTTACATCTAATGGTTAAAGAACATACTCTTTCCGTGGATGGCGAATTTCTACCTCACGAAACGATGATTGTTCAACACTCATATAACACCTTCAAAGGTGTCCATTAAGATGTCACTATATTTATATATTATATATAATATGTTTATGTTTTACCAAAGGTTCTATATTTTTCTTTTGTGGCATACCTTTATGGTCTCCATTGTGGGTAAACACGAAAATTTCATTTTAGGAAGTGTGGACTACCGCCCCCTCAAAGTGATGTGATTCGTTAATGCCATATGTGGGATGTATAAAGGATGGATTTAGAGTTATTATATATGATGTTATACTGGAATTATAATTTACCTCTATATCATTATTATTTCATTCCATTAATATATGAGACAGAAATGAAAGTAGCGTTCATGCGTACGCACGGCTTACTGTCTCCATGAACGGTGCATTTCATTTCTTATCCCAAAATGTAATGTACTATTATAAGTACATATATATAATGGAGATATATATATAATATAATTCTGGAATTAAAATATACATACCTCTCATTTAGTTTTAATTCCATTAATATTACAAAGAAATGAAAGTAGTGTTCATGCGTACGTACGGCTTACCGTCTCCATGGACGGTGAATTTCACTTCATACCTCTAAATGATTATGTAATATTATAAATACATGTATATTCTTGATATATATGATATATATGATATCCAAATCATGAATATCATTCTGTATATAATGAACCATTGACCACACGAACAACATGTAATTGTAAGAAGTTCACTTTCGACTTAAGAACCAAATATAGACAAAACAAACATTATTTACTTAAATGATTACATAATGTTTATAAAATGTAAATATGTGATATAAAAGGAATAATGAACTTGTAATGGTTCTTAAGAAAATATAAATTAACTCAATTTTATTATTCAGGACGTTAAAGAACGATCAAGTCAATTCGGACCCGAGGTAAGGGATCTTACTCCTCTCTTTCTTTTTAAGTACACTCTTTTATGTCATTCCTTTTAAGATCATCTTTCTTGTTATTGGGATGATCTTTTATATTACTATTACTGTAATTTTTATTGTTCATATGATGAGAGAACCTATTCTCTCTCATCAATCCATTTTGGAAGTTTTGGGTGGCACCGTTAGGCAGCCGAATTTTCGTAAGATATCTAACCTCTCTCTTTCTTTTTAAGTCCTCTCCTTTTTGTCACTTATTTTAAGATCCTCTTTGTTATGATGGGGGATGTTCTTTTATATTCCACTTTCTGTACATTTTATTGTAATATAATGAGATACTCTATTTTATCTCATCAATCCATTTTGAATGTTTTAAGTGGCGTCGTTAGGCTGCCAAGTTTTCGTAATGGATTGTTCATCTCACTTTTATTCCCGTGAGATTTATGCTACGTTTTCCACAATTTCCGTTGAGTGGTGTATGTACTTCCCATTATTATACACTTTGTGTAGTATAATTTCATTTATGGGTATTTACATCTTCATTGTACGACCCTTCTTCCATGGGGTGTACGTTTCGAAAGTTACCCAACTCGGTAAGGGGACCTTTCACCCTCTTCTTTTTAAAATACTTCTTTTGTTATGTATTTTAATTAACATAATATTATGTTGGGATATGTTCTTTTATATCCTTATTTAGGTAAATTTTATGTTCAAGTGATGATATTCCCTTTTTATCTCTCATCAACTCATTTTCTGAATTTTGAAGTGATGCCGTTAGGCTGTCAAATTTTTGCAAGGGAACTTCTTAACCCAATTTTGATTCTTTGGGATAAGCTTGTACTCCTTGAATATGTCATTCTATGAATATGTATGAGTAACCTATGATTTTTTTATGCTTAATATCCACTTATATTTGGTGTATTAGTTTGTCACACATAATTATGTAATTGATTTATCCTTAATCCAAGGATATTGTCTTTGTAAGGGACTTCGTCTCAATATCCTTTCATTGAGGCATATTTAATTTTATACACAACTTTCTTTTATACGGTGTATAAACCCCTTTGACTTTTAATTTTATACAAAAGGAATCTTTTTTTACGAAGAGTTTTACTAAACAACAAAAAGGACTGTTTTTTTATCGTACGCGGTGAAAATGAACTTTTCCGCCACCACGAGTATTATTTGGTCTTTGGCTTTCTCAACAAGCCGTAATGTTTTTAAAATAAAATAAATACCATATACTGTTTTATGTATTTTGGTATTGAAAATGGTTTTGATAAAGGATTCTATTATGATATATTGTGATTGAAATGTGGAAATGTTATCATTCATTTATATTGGTTTTATGTCTTAAGATTTTATAATGGTACTTGGACATTTAATGGGTGGTTACGTGATAAACCATATGACGGGTGGTGCCGTGAATACCCAGACTGGTGGTGACGTTATAACCTCCAATGCATTGGGTATGGAATTCGGCCGTATGGCTATTCCATTAAGTATATATGGAAGTTGGCCAAATGGCATTCCATTAAGTGATATGTGTTGGAGTAGACCTTATGGTTATTCCACTTATGTATGTTTATGTCCCAAGTTACCTTTATATGTTATGTGATATTTATATGGGTTTTATGGTAATCTTTTGGTTACATAAGGGTACGTAATGAACTTTTATTCAGCGAAGAGTTTTTACTACTTCGAAAAGGTGAAAATTATTACTTTGATAATGTATACATGGTTTACTTGTTGTTTTGAAAAACTAACAGTTTTCATTCTTTGTGTATCCCTTACAGAGCTTTTTATGCCCATCCCAAGTTTTTGAAATGTTTTTCACAGGACTTAGCGTGGAATAGGGTCAAGGATGGGATCAAGGGAAATTCATTCTACGTAAAACATAGAACTAGACATGTTTCTTTTTAAGAGTTTTTATTTTATGGAAATTTAGTAGAACCGACTACTTTGTAATATTTTGATATGTAATAGTTATTTCCTAATTATCTAGAAAACTAAACCTGAAAAGATCCTCAATGTGAATTACTCATTTAATTCAATATTAATTAAGTTTTAAGACTGGGGACTTATAGTTGGTATCAAAGGTCGGTTTAGATAACTTTAGAGGTTAGGGTATTCTCTAAGCATAAGTGACAGTACCATAATGGATAGGATTTTGGAAAGTGTCCTAGTTTTAGATAAATTGAATGAGTAAGTATATCTTAGTGGTTATCTCCCTCATTAGTACATGATGGTTTTGTTGATATACTCACACTGAAATTTCTATTTTTAGTGAAATGATGGATCTAGCAGGCACCAAAGAGACAACAGGTTTGAAGGAAACTGTGGTGGTTCTCTGATAAAGAGACTGGATTAAATGGGGGATTCAATGAAGAATCTCATGGTTGTTCTAAATCAACTATCAAGGAGTCATGATCAACCACTTTAACCTTGGTATGTTCTATAATGCATCATGTATGAGATGACCAAATCGATGTGGAAGTTTGGGTAATAATTATAAAGGTAACCATTAGAGTTTATATGATCCTTACTTTTGAAGTAATTATTGGTTATTATATGATATGCTGGAAAATGAAAGGCATGAGATAAACTTGAGGTTAAAATATGTAATGATCATTTTTGATGATTTTATCTCTTTTTGGGGAATGATTTAAGAATTATATAGTTTTGGAAAAAGGACAACACGCAGACCGTGTGACAACCCTTCGCGTCGGACAAAGCTGCAGGAATCGAACCCACAACCAAAGTGCGACTGGTATTTATCGCCTACCACTGGACTACGTGAAGTCCCTGGATAGTTTGACTGATTCTTTTTAGTTATATGATTTTATGAATTAAGAGTAAGTTGATTTTGGGTTATTTATTAAAATGATTAACCTATCATGGAGGATATGTTATTAGGTTAATTACTTTTCAATACGAGACTTTAGGAGCAACTGATGTTGTTTGGAGATAAATGTTACGATTTAACTTGGAAGACTATGTGACAAAATCCTTCAAATATTTTGGTTTCAATCTTAGATTGTTTTACTTTGAATAATTTTGTGGAAAAATTGGTTATCGAATGGTCCTCGTTGAACTTTGGGTTTTGTTGGAAAAATTTTGAGATTAAGAATAGATTTTCTTTTTATAAAGGGTTATCCTTTTCTGGATTATCTGATCTTGTAGTAACCTTTTTGGTTTTAGTTTTGGTTAAGGTTTGAAGACATGGGAAATTTATAGTTCTTTTTTTAGTGGATTAGGTGCTCCTCTAGATGTTGTTTATATTACTCTTAATGTGAACAAGTCTTCCTAAATACTCGTCTATTGCAGAAAGTATGAGTCTGTGTGAGAAATCTAGTAAAATTTGAAAGTCAACATGACAATTAAGTATGTTTCCTTATGTTTTATTTAAGCTCAAAAATAAATTCCTAAATAAAAAGTAACTTAAAACAAAAAAGTTGTCTATTAACTTTTCCTACTAGGGAACCCAACACCGTTTAACCCATCATATGTTTGTGATTTTCTTATTGTTAACTTTATCCTAAACATGTTTTCTATCACTCTCCATCAGAACATGACCCTATTCTTTCTCTTCCATGTCCATGTTTTCCTACTTGGAATCCTAGTGTGGGTTAACTCGGGTGAGCTCTACACATATCTTTCTTTATTTTAAAGTGATTGTTTTACCCACTATTTTTTTGATGTGGGATTTTCAATGAAGTTTCCGAGCCCAATTTTAAAATTGTGAGGACGCAATTCCCAAAAGGGGGGAAGGATGTAACACCCCAAGTGAATAAAGAATATGACATTTTTATTTTTATCCTTATTTGTGAATAAAATATTAATATGACTTTAACGGGGATGCTATTCTCGATGGCGTACCCAACACGCAACAACGAGTTTCTTGGGAATCGTACGTTGCACTCTAATAATAAAATAATATTATTTTAAATGGTATTTAATATGTAGCCGTTGTATTGGTAGGAATGGATAGAAATAACAAAAATATTATTATATATGTTTTTAAATGTTTTTACATTTATCCAATAAACGATAAAGGCTTAAAATAAGGAAAAAATTCAATTTTAGGCGTATATGGACAAGTTTTCACAAAAGGCTCACTTATCGCCTTTTGATCACGAACCATCATTAAATATAGTTTTTTTCACTCTTAAACATTCTATTGGACTGAATAAAACTCTTCTTGTGAATCGGGACATCAAAATTTACTTTGTGTAAATTTTTGGTATCTTTCCCATAAAGTTCATTTTTTTAATGAATAGTGTAAAATGTTGTATTTTAATTCAAAACCACTTTTTAATATAATTTATTTATATGATTAGGTTATATTTTGAATTGGTTTTAAAGTGAAATTAGAATATATTTTTACCATTAAATCCAATATTGGTCATTGGAATTAATTTCACTTTGAAATCAGACTTAAACTAGAGTCAATCTTTTGATACTTATTGTCTCATAAAAACACGCTATTTGCTCTGACAGCGGGAGTTAATTATTAAATTAATTAATGTGACGTATATGTTTTGAATTTTGTAAAATAGACTTCATTTTTGAATTCAGAATATCAAATATATCTTAGGGTGAAGTTTTGGGATTTTTCTGAAAAACTTCAATTTTTGATTAATAGTGAAACCAATAAGTGGTACTTATAAAAACTAATGTTTCCTCTTAAAGGAAAATTTTCCATCTTTGTGTTTTTAATTTCAAAAATACGACATACATGGTTGTTATTAAGAAGTAAAATGTGGTTCAATGGGATTAAAATAATTTTTTGGTGAATAGTAACTTATTAAGTTTTCAATCGCGATTAGAGGTAATTAGTGTAGTTTAAGGTAAAAATAATGTTTTTATAATATGAGATGAGCTTGACACATGTTATAACCTCATTTTATGTGTCATGGACGACCAATAAAACCCATGGGTCAACTTGGGGACCCCATGAAGACACATTGGTTGGGAAATGACATAAATAACTTTTTATTTAATGTTAAAGTAAAAATGACACAAACATGAAATGTTTTACTAAAACAATTTTAACATGGGGTTATAAAAGTCAGATTATTTTACTATAAATACTCATTGGAATGATAAATAGATTTCCAAAATCATAATTTTTTTTTTAATTTTTATACATTAAATAAATTAAATTATTTATGACATCATGATGATGCAGCGATGACATCATTATTTAACGATTTAAATAAAATGGAAAGATAATGTAATATCTAAAACCTACAGATGTCCAAAACCTATTGGATGAGTGGATTTAGAACCCTTATCACCTTATCATAGAAACACATCAATTTGGGACTTCTTAAATCCGAATACCATTTTAAAATAAAGTGACTTTTCTTTAGCTTCCAAGAGTGCCACTCCTCTCCTCTTATAAAAGGCCCACATCTCTACCTCCATACACACACTCCCAAAGCCTTTTACTAGGCAACACTCTGCCCATTTTGTCTCTCCACTTCCCGGTCTTACTCTTTGAAGCCTCAATCTGGGCAGAAGTCTTCCCAAGGAAGCCATTGACCTCAAACCAAATGGAGTTACCCGATTTTAAGGTAATGTCTTCACTTGCGTCCTTTTGTTTTATTTTGCCTCTCCAACCCCTTAAACTCTTTTTATTCATTTCTTTTGTAAAAACTCCAGTATCTTCAATATACTATGATGTTGATATTATAATAATTCTAGCTACACTTACACACACATACAACTAATGGTTAAAGAACATACTATTTCCGTGGATGACGAATTTCTGCCTCACGAAACGATGATTGTTCAACACTCATATAACACCTTCAAAGGTGGCCATTAAGATGTAACTATATTAATATATTATATATAATATGTTTATGTCTTACCAAAGATTCTTTATTTTTCTTTTGTGGCATACCTTTATGGTCTCCATTGTGGGTAAACACGAAAATTTCATTTTAGGAAGTGCGGACTACCGCCCCCTCAAAGTGATGTGATTCGTTAATGCCATATGTGGGACGTATAAAGTATGGATTTAGAGTTATTATATATGATGTTATAATGTAATTATAATATACCTCTATATCATTATTATTTCTTTCCATTAATATATGATACAGAAATGAATGTAGCGTTCATGCATACGCACGGCTTACCGTCTCCATGAACGGTGCATTTCATTTCTTATCCCCAAATGTAATGTACTATTATAAGTACATATTTATAATGGATATATATATATAATATAATTCTGGAATTAAAATATACATACCTCTCATTTAGTTTTAATTCCATTAATATGACAAAGAAATGAAAGTAGCGTTCATGCGTACGTATGGCTTACCGTCTCCATGAATGGTGCATTTCATTTCTTACCTCTAAATGATTATGTAATATTATAAATACACGTATATGCTGGATATATATTATATATATTATATATATGATAACCAAATCATGAATATCATTCTGGATATAATGAACCATTGACCACACGAACAACATGTAATTGTAAGAAGTTCACTTTCGACTTAAGAACCAAATATCGACAAAACAAACATTATTTACTTAATTGATTACATAATGTTTATAAAATGTAAATAAGTGATATAAAAGGAATAATTAACTTGGAAAGGTTCTTAATAAAATATAAATTCACTGAAGTTTATTATTCAGGATGTTAAAGAACGATCGAGTCAAGTCGGACCCGAGGAAAGGGATCTTACTCCTCTCTTTCTTTTTAAGTACACTCTTTTATGTCATTCCTTTTAAAGATCATCTTTCTTGTTATTGGGATGTTCTTTTATATTAATCTTACTGTAATTTTTATTGTTCATATGATGAGAGAACCTATTCTCTCTCATCAATCCATTTTGGATGTTTTGGGTGGTGCCGTTAGGCAGCCGAATTTTTGTAAGAGATCTATCCTCTCTCTTTCTTTTTAAGTACTCTCCTTTTTGTCACTTATTTTAAGCTCCTTTTTGTTATGATGGGGGATGTTATTTTATATTCCTCTTTCAGTACATTTTATTTTAATATTATGAGATACATTATTTGATCTCATCAAGCCATTATGAATGTTTTAAGTGGCGCCGTTAGGCTACAAAGTTTTTGTAATGGATTGTTCGTCTCACTTTTATTCCCGTGAGATTTATGCTACGTTTGCCACAATTTCCTTTGAGTGGTGTATGTACTGCACATTATTATACAATTTGTGTAGTATAATTTCATTTATGGGTATTCACATCTTCATTGTATGACCCTTCTTCCATGGGGTGTACGTTTCGAAAGTTACCCAACTCGGTAAGGGGACCTTTCACCCTCCTCTTTTTAAAATACTTCTTTTGTTATGTCTTTTAATTCACATAATTTTTTGTTGGGATATGTTCTTTTATATCCATATTGATGTAAATTTTATGTTCAAGTGATGAGATTCCCTTTTTATCTCTCATCAACTCATTTTCTGAATTTTGAAGTGATGGCGTTAGGCTGTCAAAGTTTTGCAAGGGAACTTCTTAACCCAATTTTGATTCTTTGGGATAATCTTGTACTCCTTGAATATGTCATTATATGAATATGTATGAGTAACCTCTGATTGTTTTACACTTAATATCTACTTATATTTGGGGTGTTAGTTTGTCACACATAATTATATAATTGATTTATCCTTAATCCAAGGATATCGTCTTTGTAAGGGAGTTCATCTCAATCTCCTTTCATTGAGGCATATTTCATTTTATACACAACTTTCTTTTATACGGTGTATAAACCCCTTTGACTTTTACTTTTATACAAAAGGAATCTTTTTCTACGAAGATTTTTACTAAACGACAAAAAGGAATGTTTTTTTAACGTATGCGGTGACAACGAACTTTTCCGCCACCATGAGTATTATTTGGTCTTTGGCTTTCTCAACAAGCCGTAATATTTTTAAAATAAAATAAATACCATATCCTCTTTTATGTATTTTGGTATTGAAAATGGTTTTGATAAAGGATTCTATAATGATATATTGTGATTGAAATGTGGAAATGTTATCATTCCTTTATATTGGTTTTATGTCTTATGATTTTATAATGGTACTTGGACATTTAACGGGTGGTTACATGATAAACCATATGATGGGTGGTGCCGTGAATACAAGGACGGGTGGTTAAGTTATATCCTCCATTGCATTGGGTATGGAAGTTGGCCGTATGGCTATTCCATTAAGTATGTATGGAAGTTGGCCGAATGGCCATTCCATTAAGTGATATGTGTGGGAGTAGACCTTATGGTTATTCCACTTAAGTATTTTTATGTCCCAAGTTACCTTTATATGTTATGTGATATTTATATGGGTTTTATGGTAATCTTTTGGTAACATAAGGGTACGTAATGAACTTTTATTCAGCGAAGATTGTTTACTACTTCGAAAAGGTGAAAATTATTACTTTGATAAAGTATACATGGTTTACTTGTTGTTTTGAAAAACTAACAGTTTTCATTCTTTGTGTATCCCTTATTGAGCATTTTATGCTCATCCCAAGTTTTTGAAATGTTTTTCACAGGAAATAGCATGGAATAGAATCAAGGATGGGATCAAGGGAAAGTCATGCTACCTAAAACATGGAACTAGACATGTTTGCTTTTTAAGAGTTTTTACTTTATGAAAATTTAGTATAAGCGACTACTTTTTAATCTTTTGAAATGTAATAGTTATGTCCTAATTCTCTAAAACTCTAAACCTAAAAAGATCTTCAATGTGAATTACTCATTTAATTCAACATTAAGTAATGTTTAAGGCTGGGGCCTTATAGTTAGGTCATGAATAACCTTATTTTCCAATTATAAATCATGATTGATAAACTCTATCATATTATGATGTTTTTTTACTTCCTCTCTTAATTCTACGGAAATCATGATTCTAAGAAAATTACTCCACTTTTATGAATATGTAGTTTCAAAAAACGATTTTTTTTCATATGAATAAATCACCTTTATTTAATTTTCTTCCATTCTTAAATTTTTTTTCCTAACCCAAATTTTTTTATTTCCGGATTGTAATTTTAAATTGATTTCACCTCCAATAGTCCTTTTTCTCCCATATAATATTTTAATTAAATGATTCATCATCCTTTTAAGGATTTGGTTTTTTAATGTTTTTAATTAAAAATATTAAAATGGTTTTACCATAGTTACAATACAATATTAGAATTATCTGTTATAATTTTTTTGGTAAATTTTTTTACAAGGATAATTTAGTTGGAAAACATTTAAATGTATCCAAAAATAAAATTATTTATGTTAAAAATATATTTTCACAATTAAATTTTGTTAAAGGAATTTTGAAAAGTATCTTATTTTAACATAAATTGACTCCAACTGACATGTCATTTATGATTTTATGTTTTGATATTTATATAATTTTAAATAATATATGATTTAATTTTTGTAAATAAAATTTATGGTATGATTTTATTTCATAGGATCTTGTTATGTGATGTTTTTAATGATGTAATTAACTAATTATATTTCCATGGGCTCATAAATATATTATTAAGATTTATTTTAGACATAACATGTGTGTATGGTTCATGAAGGGTGGTTTCATATATCACCATATAATGAATTTATTAAAGTTTAATATAAAATGATGTGACGAAAATTAAAATGAATGTGATCCGGATTGGTTTTTTTCATTGGATTGTTTTATGAATGTTGTTTTGGGTGAATTATTCATCATATTGTTCTATGAATGTGATAGGTGAAGAATTGTGTATAAATTATTTTGTTAAAGGGATGTATAATTAATTATTCATGTCATGGACCAGACTTCTTTGTTCCACTCCATAGTGAAAATCAGGTGTATGAGGAGTTTTCGGAGGTTAAGGTTATTAATCCCCAACACTTTTCCAATTTTCCGTTTTTGTGAATAGGTCCAATAGTAGATAATTGTGAAGAGTAAAATGGTGATCTTTTGTGAATAGTGTCATCGATTATCATCAGTGAACAATTCCAATGGTAGACAGTTGTAAATAGTGCAACGGTGACCTTATGTGAACAATGTCATCGGTGACCATCAGTGAACAGTTCCAAAGGTAGAAAGTTGTGAACAGTGAAAATATGACCTCATGTGAACAGTGTCATCAGTGACCATTGGTGAATACTTCCAATGGTAGAATGTAATGAACATTATCTTAGGTGGCTATCGGTGAACAATTCCAAGGGTAGACATTTATGAACAGTGCAACTATGACCTTATGTGAACAGTGTCATCGATGACCGTCGGTGAACAGTTCCTACGGTAGATAGTTGTGAACAGTGCAATGGTGTCCTTATGTGAACAGTGTCATTGGTGACCCTCAGTGATCAGTTCCAATGGTAGACAGTTGTTAACAGAGCAACGGTGACCTTATGTGAATAGTGTCGTCGCTGACCATCGGTGAACAGTTCCAACGGTATATAGTTATGAAAAGTTTAATGATAACCTCTCTTCCCTTTTCTAAATTTCTTAATCAATGAAAAATTACATCAGCTAATAGCTCCATTAGTGAGGTTCTAATATTTACCTCTTTCCATTGCCTTATTTGAGTTCGTGAACAATGTTTCTAGAACGGCGAGCTTCCATCGGTAACCTCTATTTTCTTTTCCAAAGTTTGTGTTCGTGAATAGTTTTCTAGAATGGTGAGGTTCTATAGGTAACCTCTATATCCTTTTCAATATTTTGAGTTCATGAACAAATTTTCTAGAACATGGAGGTTTCATCGGTAACCTCTATTTCTTTGGACAAATTTTGAGTTCCTTAGATGTTTTACTTGAACGGTGAGGATCCATCGGTAAGCTCTATTTCCTTAGTAAAATTTTTAGTTCCTGAAGACTGTTTCCAGAATGGTGAGGTTCCATCGGTAACCTCTATTTTATTTCCCAAAATTTGAGTTCATGTCCAGTTTTTCATAATAGTGAGGTTGCATCAGTAACCTCAATTTCATTTTCAAAATCTCATTTTATTGAACAATTTTTCCATCATTCTACAGCTCACCCTTTTGGGGTTTCCATTGACATAAAATGAATTTAATTATTTGTTACAAGAACTCTAAGTCATATTAAAAGTCTATAACTTCTATATTAATTTATCCTAAGTCCCCAGATATTTTTACTCAATCAAATCTTGTGGTTTAACATGATCCAATTTTAATGGAAAATCCCCCGTATCATAAATCACTGCTCAGTTAAATCTTCTAAAGGGATGAGATATATTCCTCGCTAGTTCATCCTCCTAGATCATGGGTGTGAGAAGCTCGAATAACCCATTCCTTCATGTAGGGGTTTTGCAATCAGACATTCCTCCTAGGATTGGTTATGCTCTATTTTAAGGCAACCAAACTGTATCGATAAATCTTTGATATAATGTATGATCTATCGTCATTATTTTGGGTTAGTCTAATTCTATTAATAATTTTGTTGTTATGGTATGTGATCTCCATAATTCTAATGGGATTTTCTTGGGTTTCTTTTGGTGTCTTTATACCACAACATCCTTGGGTGGATACAGTTGTCACGGGGGGGGGGGGGGTGATCGTGAATCATTGTATGGATCATTATTGTATAAATATCAACAAGAACCATTGGAGGTAGGGGATTAATTTCTTCTCTTTTTCATTACATGAAACTATATATTTAGTTTTTCTTATCCCACTAGATGAAAATGGAATTGACATAATAAATATTTGAACCGGATAAATTAATTGATATCGGTCGTATGTTATAGCAACTTGTTTTTCTAGATATTTCGATATCTATTATAACATTATTTATCTCTTCACACTTGCTGGAAATTGGTAAAGAACGTATTTCCCAAATTAATTTATAATTGTTGGATAAATATAAAGAAGAATGTAACCTAATATGGTTCATCTTGTTGTAATTAGATGTTAATCAAATTTGTGGAGTAAGCATGTTTAATTTTTTTTGATAGCTTACTAGTTAGGATTACTGAATTTAGAACCTAAAAAATTCGGTAAATCCAAGATGGATTAAATAACTAGTTATTTGATAAATGATAATTCTTTTTAGGGTTCTGAGTAAACCTAATTCTAGGTTAAAGACAAAGACCCCATTTGATATGATGTTTGTTTTTCCTATTGCTTGTGTTCGGGTGTGAGCCTTGATGGATGTTGTGTTATGTGGGGGCAGGGAGGCATATTGGTTGTGGAAGCATTTGATTCCTAGAGTGGTGAGATGAATTGGTTTATGCATGTGGGTGTTAGGATGGACACTAGGTATGATGGAACAGGTTAGATTTGAATGTTTGGATGCTTGTTTATTCCTTGGTTGGTTATCTGCTTTACTATTCCCCACTTCTCAAAGAAGCTGGCCTTGCTTACCCTTCATCTAAAAGAGGAAAATACGTGACGGGTATTCCATGTGGTTTCTGTGTTTTGCTTCTCATTATAGGATGGGTCTATGCTCTTGCTAAAGGCGACAAATACTCGATGGGTAGTACATCTACTCACCGTGTTGAGACCCCTTTTGTTTATTAGCATAGAATGGTTTTCTTGAATGCCTGGGAATATGTAAAAGTAATGTTGTAATGAATAATTGATTAAATGATGTTAACCCGTGGGGTTGGATCATGCTTGGACATAATGATGAGGTTTTAATTTGGAGGAATAATAAACTTTGGGTGTGATTCTAATGAAATATAATTTTGAAATTATTGATGTTTAATTAATATATAATGAATTAATTAACATAAAGTGAATATGAAAAAATAGAATAATGTAATGTATTAAAAATCTTCCAATGGTTGTGGGCTTATAGGATATGTATTCTTATAAGTGGTAGCAGGGAGTCCGAGATACATTGTCTATAGTTGAGTCAATGAATAGGTTATGACCATAGTGTGGTTTTGAGCTATATTATATTTTGTACTTTTGGTTTCTCTATACTCTAATCCACCCCATTATTAAGGGAAACTAACACCCTATGGATTCTGAGCCTTGAGATGGTGTTTTCCCCAACATTTTGGTGGAATATTGGACGGATGACTACCAACTTTGGCCTCTCTCTCTTCTCTTGGAAGTTACTTTTACTAGTAGGCATAATGGTTACTTTTTTCCATATATCTATGAAGAGGGATTTAATGGCTTGTGGCTACTCACACACATATATTCTAAATATTATTTTATATGGACTACTTTAGGTGTGATGTGTATAGGCTGTGATGGCTCGAGGATTCTTACTATGTGTATGGGATATAATGGATTGAGGTATAATACCAGATGTATGATATACATTATAAAATTTGTGATGGCTCCCAGAAACAACCTGGTTACTTCTTGTGTGGATGTGGTGGTGTGGTTGCATGAGGTGCATGTTTTGGTGCTTCACCAAGGTGTCTGCGGGCAAGCCTTCATTGGAGAGAGATGCTTAGGATGTATGACGTTGGGGAAAAGCTGAAAACTAGAGTGGAAGTAGTAGGAGGGTAACCTTGATATTATTTATTAATTATATAATCTTGTATTCATTACATGGTCTGTGTATCCATGGTGATTCTGGGAACATAGTATACATGTTTTGGTGACGAGTAAGATTCAATTTTTGTTCATTATGTTTTAGCATACTTTCTTTACTCTATCACAAGAGGCTCTGAGGAGGATCCTTCTGAGTATACTATTATACTCACCCTATATATATATAATATTTTTTCAGGTCACTTGGTGTAGGTTGTAGACCGGGCTGGTTACTACTAGTATGGTGATGCAGGAGCTGTTTGGGCTTCGTGGTCGCAGTTGTTTTAAGATTTTGTTGGGTACTTATAGTTCTTCCCTTCAATTCTAGTAGTTTTGTAAGACATTACATATGTGCACATGGGTTTTCATTTATATTTCAGTCTGAGTGGGATATGGTTGGTGTCTATCATATGGTTATCTTCTGGATGTATTCCCATATAGGGTAATGCCTCCCATTTGTGTGATTACTATACCCTAGGTGCTAGTCGGAAACTCAGATCCTAATAGAGGTGGGACTCGGGGGGCCATTATCTCTCTTCTCACATTGCTCGTCCTGGAGGGGTACACCTTGTGGGGAGGGGGTCATGTCACAGTGGTATCAGAGGTCTAGTTGAGGGATATGATGGCGTTTATGGTTAAGAAAATGTGATTTATTCATGGGTTGGTAGGGAAATGATGTCATTCATGTATTGAAAGTGATGTAAACATTGGAGACCGACTGAGGCTTAGGCATTTAGGTTCCCCTATGATCTGATGTGCGAACCATTATGTTTACAATGTCTACTAGAAACGGTGATACTAGTTTTAGAGTAGAAACCTAGGAAAGGATCATGCATCATTTTTCTTGGTTCCTGTTTTTGGGTATTCCTTGGGATAATTTATACTATAATGAATAAAAGAAAACAAATAAATAATTATTGATGAGTCTTCCATATTACTGGTTTAGGATCTCTAACACTTTGTTATTTTACAAGTATAGATCTAGATTGACGTCCTCATCAGGATGTCATAGAAGTTTTCCAGAATTTTGTGCTATATAGTAATCACATGGTATAGGTCAATGACAAAAACACTTGGAGGAGGACACTCTGAGAGTTTTAGAACTAGATTCTGTATAAGTATGAGGGATCTGTTTCAGATTCAATCATGAAAGACTGGTTGGAGGAGGTCAATATAGGATTTATATTGATCTATGCTAGGAAAGAGCATTGGTTTTCCTTGTTTGTGAAGATGTTATGTGGAGCATCGAGGCAGTGGAGTTTCTTGATCCTCGAGGATCGCAAGGATAAGTGATCTCATGGGAGGAGTTTTGAGACAAGTTTAGAGTCGAGTTTCTTTCTTTGACTGTAAAAACATCCACTGGCTAGTAGCTTCTTACCCTTCAATAGGGGAGATCCAGTGTGAAAGATTATTGAATTATTTTCATGATCCTTTTTTGATATTCATCATACCTATTTATAAAAGAGGATGTTAGGGAAAGAAATTTTGAGGAGGATTTGAATTCAGAGATCCAGCGCCAAGTAACCCGATTTATGCACAAGACATATCATGATGTGCTGAATAGGGCAGAGGTCATCCATAGAACTTTTTCCTGAACCGGATCATCATGAGAGGGGGGTTTTCATGATTCATCACAAAGCTGAGCTGTGTTTTGGGGTTTTTGGTTTTCATGGAAGAATACTTTTTGTATGGCTGGGGGTAGGTCCAAGCCATCAACATCTCTTTTCTTCAGGGGAAGTATATATTAGGCATATTCCAAGAGATCAGTCGGTTATTTTTCTTGTGGTGATCAAGGTCATCACCAGAAAAAGTGCCAAAAAATTCATAGTAGCCATCGTGCTCTATGTTTTCCACTCCAAGTTCCTCCATTGAGCCAGTTCTAGCTGAGGCAGTAGCAACATGATTCACTAGCTATAGATCAGAAGAGGATTGATGGGTCAGGCCGGGGATAGCCCTATGAATCTCTCCATCCTCATAGAGAGAGTGTGGTCATGGTTGTGGTCTTACATATGGTTAGAGGGGTCTTGGAGGAGGTCATGGGAAGCTTCATGATTTTTCATTGCTAGTTCTAGGTGATCCAGGCGTCGTTCATGGTACCCTTAGCTTCATTTATACCATAGTTTATTCCTTGTTTGATTAAGGAGTGACACACTCTTTCATATCACCTACCCTTGTCCATTCTTTGGAACATTAGGTAGAGAGACTCCCAGTGCCCTTGGCATTACTACGCTAGTTAGAGGTTGAGATGACTAGTTGGATGTCTGTAGAGATTGTGAACTAGTGTTGGGGAAGCACCGATCTTGGGGAGATTTCCTTTGTTTACAGATATAACTATATGATGAAATCCTCTGCATGGATTTTCTGTATTCAGTGTAGGATATCATCGATTGATTTAGGAGGGAGGTTGTGTTCTTCACTGCAGATGGAGTGGTAGTGGTGTTTTTTGGAGAGGGGGAGCCTCATATAAGTCAGAAGTGTGTTGCATCCATATCATCCATGTTGGCTGAGCTCATGGTGAGTTCTTCATAGGTCCAACAGTTGGTGTTTCCTAGGGTTGTAGAAGAGTACCATAATATCTTTCCAAAAGAGGTTTTAGCATACCTCCTTTAAGAGAGATCTTGTTTGGGATTGATCTATAACTAGTATTGTCTCTTATCTCCATGTATCCATATAGGATGACCCCTTATGAGTTACGAGAGCTATGTATATATCTTTATAGTCTATTACAATTCGGTTTTGTTAGGCCGAGTGTGTCACTATGGGGTGTACCTATTTTTTCCTTAAAGATGGCTGACATTAGTTTGCGGTTGTGTGTAGATTATCTTCGCTTAATCAAAGTGACAATTATGAATCGATATCCTCTTCCTTGTATTGATGATATATATGATCAAATGAAGGTTGAATGTTGGTTCTAAAATACTGACATACATTCAGGATTTTATCTGATGTGTGTTAAGGATGAGGAGATCCCGAAGACATCTTTCTGTTGTCGTCATGGTCAAAATGAGTTAGGTGTATTTCCATTCAGAACGACAAATGAGTGTTCATGGTATTGACGAACACTGTGTTCCATGAGTTCTTGAACAAGTTCAATGTATTTATCATTGAAAACATCATTGTGTACTCCACTTTTGAAGATGAGTACATAGATCATCTAATTGGCCATTTCGGGAGTTCTTTGACAACATCATCTATTTAAGATGTTGTCGACATGTGAGTTTTGGGGTTAATAATTCTATTTTCGGGGGCATGTTGTGTCCCAAAATGAATAATTGTGTATCCAATGAATATAGAAGCAATTTTGTCTTTGGAATCCCATAAGACAGTGTAATAGGTGCGAAGTTTCCTTGGTCTCACGGGATACTAAAGGAGGTTCGTAGCCGATTTCTCACAAGTTGACGTCGAACTGATAGCTTTGTCAAGGATCCGACATTCATATAGAAATATCAGTTCCAATAAGCTTTTTGACTATCGAATGTAGAAGTTACTATGTGCTCCATTTCATTGCCATCCACCTAAGGGAGTTCTGTTTGATGTTTTCTACAATGCCTCACATCAAGGGTTGGGTTATATTCCAACGCAGCAAAGTTCAGTTGTTTTTTAGGGGTATCTGATGTTGCATCTTCATGAACGTAACTATGACAATAATATTCTTGATTTGGTAGTCGTGGTGTTTTCTCTGAAGTGGGGGAGACACTACGTCATTGGTGAGTGCTTTGTGGTTTTCAAAGATCATAAGATCTGGAGGTATGTTTTCTCCAAGCATGACATAAACTTGTGACAACATCAGTGGAATGAGTTCTAACAGGAATAAAAATTCAATATATTATATACACCACGAACGGGGGATTTTGTATCTGATCAATTGAGCAGAATGTCACATGGTGATGTAGTGTGTGAATCTGGTTATTCCTAGAGAGTAAAGAAAGAACTGTCAACATTACATATTGATATGGGAGAATATGGGGGAAGAGGGTTTCTTTATTAGATAATGGTACATTCATCTATGGTCCATTTTGTGGAAAAGTCCCAGTTTGGCATTCGAGAGGTAGAGGTTACGAGAGACTGAGTTGATTGTGCCGAGGCCCCTGATGGTTGGCCTGAGGATGAACAACACCATGTGTTGTATCATGGAAGGGTTTTTGTTTCTTTTAACTATGCATGAGACTGTTCTAAAAGAGTATCATAGTTCACCTTTAACAGTGCTTCCTGGCATGAAAATGATGTATCGAGCCTTGAAGAGCTAATTATGGTGGCCTAGGATGAAGCGTGCAGTTGAAGATTTTGTGGCTTAATGTTTGGTCTTCCAGAAGGTGAAGGCCAAACACCGTGTTCTTGGTGTTCTGCTCCAGCCATTAGATGTTCCTCAGTTGAAGAGGGAGTAAATCTCAATGGACATTATTACTGGTTTACATCGAGATCCAGAATTACTTGATGCTATATGGGTTGTAGTGAACCGTTTATCAAAATCAGACCACTTTATAGAAATCATGGAGTCAAGATCAGTGGATGTTTTGTCGAGGCAGTATCTGGTGGTGGTGGTGGTGAGGCTTTAGGTATTACCAATGGATATCATTTATGATTGAGATAATTGCATTTATTCTAGGGTTTGGAGAGGCCTACAACATTCTTTTGGTTGTCAACTATTCCTGAGCACTACATTTCATCCTCAAACGGATGGTCCGATAGAGCGATCAGTCCAGACTCTAGAAGACCTGTTACACTCTTTTGTTCTTGATTTTTGATGTTCGTTGATGAGGAACATATCATTGTTGGAGTTCTCTTACAATAATATTTTTCACTCCACCATATGTATGTCGCCAATTGAATCCTTTTATGGCTGACTATGATGTTCTTCGTTGTGCTGGACAGGTGTCAAAGAGTCAGCAATTCTCAGACTAGAACTTTTGAAAAATACTACAAAGACTTTTTAGGTGATTTATGGGGGGGGGGATAAATAAAGCACAAGATCATTAAAAATCATATGCCGACCAAAGGAGGAGACCCTTTGAGTTTGATGTTGGGGAGGTCATATTTCTGAAGGTCACTCTCTGTCATGGGCAGCGAAGGTGTTGTCGTGGGATTAAGAATCCTCCCCAATTTGTTGGGCCATTCAAGGTGTTAGATCATGTTTGAGTTGTGGTGTATTGAGTAGAAATTCCCTCTCATATGAGTCAAATACATGATGTTTTCCATGTATGATAGCTCCTTCATTATCTTCATGATGACTCTCACATAATCAATTGTGGAGAGATCGATGTTAATGGTGATGCAACCATTCAGGAGCGACCTATGGAGATCCAAAACCATAAAGAGAAGGTGTTGCATGGGCATTACATCCCCTTGGTTCATTTCTTATGGATACACGGTGGCATGGATGAGAGTTCCTTGGAACGTGAGTTATAAAAATATGCTCGTTACCCAGAGTTGTTTGATGTTTATCTTTTTTCATGTATCGATGTAGCCTTTGTGCTAAAGACCATTCATTTTTATAAAATGGTTTTATTTTATTGCTTCTTGGCGATTTTTCTCATTTGAGATGTATCTAGATGGGTGGTAGTTTCGACCCATTTCGCTTTCCCTTTAGGTTTATTTTGAACTCTCAAGAATGAGAATGTATTGAGAGGTATCTGATGTAATGGATTAGATATATATATTCCATTGCTTTGTGAAAATTAGGTTTATGAGGTGTTTTGGGAGGTCATGGTGAATTATACCCATCAATTTTCCAATTTTCATTTTCAGTGAATTGTTCCAATGAAAGACAGTTGTGAACAATACAATGGTGGCCTTATGTGAACAATATCATCGGTGACAATCAACAAACAATTCCAATGGTAGAAATTTCTGAACAGTGCAACTGAAACCATATGAGAACAGTTTCATCGATAACCATCAGTGAACTGTTCAAACGGTATTCATTTCTGAATTGTGCAACAGTGACCATATGTGAACAGTGTCATCGGTGACCGTTGTTGATCAGTTTCAACGGTAGACTGCTGTGAAGAGTGAAATAGTGACCTTATATGAACAATGTCATAGGTGACCATCAGTGAACAGTTCCAACGGTAGACTGTTGTGAATAGTGAAATGGTGACATTATGTGAACAATGTCAGAGGTGACCATCGGTGAATAATTATAATGGTAAACAGTTGTGAACAGTGCAACAACGACCATATGTGAACAGTGTCATTGGTGACCATCAGTGAATAGTCCCAACAGTAGAAAATTGTGAATAGTGCACCAATAACCTCTCTTTTTATTGCGAAATTTCTTATTCAACGAACAGTCTATTGATGAACAGTTCCATCAGTGTGGTTCCACATATGACCTATTTCATTTTCCAATATTGAGTTTGTGAATAGTGTTTCCCAAACCATGATGTTCCATCGGTAACCTCTATTTCCTTTTCCAAATTTTGAGTTCCTAAACAGTTTTGTAATAATGGAGAGGTTCCATCAATAAACTTTATTTCCTTTGCCAAATTTTGATTTCGTGAGCTGTGTTTCCAGAATGGTGCGGTTCCATTGGTAACATCTACTTCCTTTGCAAAATATTGAGTTAGTAAACAGTGTTTCCAGAATTGTGAGGTTCCATCTGTAACCTCTATCTCCATTTTCAAATTTGGAGTCTTTGAATAGTGTTCCCAGAACGGTGAGGTTCCATCATTGACATCTATTTTCGTTTCCAACTTTTTCATTTGTGAACAGTGTTTCAAACTTCCAATAGTTTCACCCATTTAATGTTTCCATTGAGGGGGAATGCAATTAAAAACTTATTTTTAGGACTCTAAGGTCTATTCAAAGGCCATAACTCCTATATTAATATCTCTTAAGGCTCGTTATGTTTTTTACTTGGACAAAACACAAGATTTAATTTGATCATCTTTTAATAGAAAATCTATCATATCTTAAACTGATGTTCTGTTAAATATTCTAAAGGGATGAGATATCTTCCTCCATAGTTCTTCCTCCTAATTCTTGAGTGTGAGATGATCATACATCCCATTCCTTCCTGTATGGAATGTGCAATCATACTTTCCTCATAGGATTGGATCCACTCTATTTTGATGCAACCAATAAGTATCGATCAATCATTGATATATGGTATGAACTATCATTATATTATTGGGTTTGTCTCCTTCTATTTCTCAATAACTTGTTATGGTATGTGATCACAATAAATCTAATGGAGTTTTCATGGGTTTTCGTTAGTGTATCTATAACTCATCATCTTTGGGTGGATACAGTTTTCATAGGAGAAGGTGATCCTTATTCTTTTTTGGATCATTCTTGTATAAAGAATGACAAGAACCATTTGAGGGAGGGGATTCATGTCTTATCTTTTCTATTACGTGATACTATATAGTTAACATATTTTATCACACTGGATGAAAATAGAATTGATATAATATGTATTTGATCCAGATAAATAATTTGATATCGATCAGATGTTATGGCCTTTAGTTTTTCTATATATTGTGATATATAATCTTGCTTCGTTTAATTGTTCACTCATAATGGATATTTTTCAGTAAGGTGAAGCCCGATGTAATTGATGATTGTGAGATAATGATTAAGAGGAATGTAATTGAATCTGGTTCTTCTTATCGTAATTTTATGTTAATAAAATTGGTGTCGTAAGCATGTTTATTTAATTGTGATACCTAATTGGTTAGTTTTTCTAAATTTGGAATCTATGAATAATAAATCAATAAATACAATATGGATTAATGAAATTGTTGTTTGATAAAAGAGAATTCCTTGTAGGGTTTCGAGTTACCCTTTTTCTTGCTTAAGGGCCAAAAGCCCATTTGATATTATGTTTGTTTTTCCTAATACTTGTGTTGTGGTTTGAGCTTGAATGGCTATTGTAATATGTTGGGGAAGGGAGGCCAATTGGTTGTGGAAGTAGTTGACTCTTAGAGTGGAGAGATAACTTAGTTTATGCATGTGGGTGTCGGGGAGGACACCAAGGATGATGGAACGAGTTGGATGTGAATGTTTGGATGCTTGTTGATTCTGTGGATGGTTATCTACTTTTAATTTCCCCACATCTTAAGGTATATTTTCTTTCATACTCTTCTTTTGAAAGAGGATAAGACTGGTGGGATATGCCACGAGTTTTATGTGTTTAGCTTCTCAAGGGAGGATGGGTCTACACTATTTCTCTAAGCATCAATGACTAGATGAGTAGTACATCTACTCACCATGTTATGCCCCCTTGTGTTTAGTAGCATAGAATGTTTTTCTGTAATTCCTAGGAATTTGGGAAAGTAATGATTTAATGAATTATTGAATAAATGATATTACCCTATCGGTTTTGATATTTTTGGGACCAAATGAGGAGGTTGTAATTTGAAGGAACAGTAAACAATGGGTGTGATGATAATGATATATTATGCAGAAATTATTTAAGGTTAATTAATGTTTAAGGAATTAATTAACGTAAAGTGAAAATGATAAAATGGAATGAAGTAATGTATTAATGCTCTTTAAATTGTTTTGTGCTTATTGGATACCTAGTCATAGAAGTGGCAGCCCGGAGTCTGAGAGACATTAGCTACAATTGAATCTAAGACTAGGTTATTCCCATAGTGTGGTGGTGAGATATAGTATATTCTGTACGTTTTGTTTTTCTATACACTACTCCACCACGTTAGTAAGGAAAACTCACACCCAGGGATTCTGAGCCCTTGGGTGTGATTTCCTAGACATTCTTACGGGAGGATGGATGGATGACTACCCCCTTTGGCCCCACTCTCTTTCGTGGTATTTACTTGTGCTGGTAGGCACAGTGGTTAGTTTTCCCAATATATGTGTGTATAGGGATGTAATGGATTATGGCTATTCATGCACATATATTCTTTATATAGTTTCTTGTAGACTACTATAGGTTTAACATGTATAGGTTGTTATGGATTGAGGATCCATACTCGGTGTATGGGTTGTAATGGATTAAGGTATAATACCTAACATATGATACACGTTATGGGAGTTATGGTGGCTCCCAGAAACTACCTGGTTACATATTTTGTCGTCATGGTTCTGGGGTTGCCCAAGGTGTATGTTTTGGTGCTTCTCCCATGTGTCTTCAGGCAACAATTTTTAGAGAGAGATTCTTTTTATATACAACATTGGGGAAAAGCGGCAAACTGTTGGGGAGTAGTAGCGGGGTACACTTGATTTTATTTTTTAATTATATACTCTTTTATGTGTTACTTGGTGAGAGTAGCCATAGTGATGATGTGAACTTAGTATACCTGTTTAGGTGATGAGTTAATTTCACTTGTTTTTCATTGTGTTTTTGGATGATTTATTTACTTTTTCACAAGAGGATCTGTGGAGGATCCTTCTAAGTATACAGTTATAATAACACCTATGTATATATAAACTATTTTTTTCATGTTACATGGAGAAGTTTGGAGATCAGGCTGGGTACTACTAGCTTGGGGTTGCAGGAGCAGCTTGGGATTTTTTGTCACTATTGTTTCAACTTTCGTATGGGTACATGAAGTTTTCCCCTTCTTGTTGAAGTAGTTTTTCATTACATTAAATATGAGAACTTGGGTTTTCATTAATATTTCAGTATTAGTAGGAGTTGGTAGGTGTATATATTATCTCTCTCTTTCAAATGTGTTATCTTAGAGCAAAATGCCGCCCATTTGTGTGTTTACTAAACCCTTGGTGGTAGTCGCCAACCTGAGGCCTACTAATGGTGGGACCCAAGGGACATTATCTCCCTTCTCACATTTCCGGCCCAGGAGGGGTACACCATGTGGGTTGGGGTCGTTTAAATTCATATTTCTTTTTTATTTTTATGATTTTCCCAAATTACATTGTTTCTAACAAAGTTAGCATTAATACTGAAGAGGATATTAATATACAATATATTATTTAATGTTATGAATAAAATTTAAATTGAATGTATTAAAAATATTTATGACATTACTACATGTTATATGACTCTTCATATGTTCTTTATAAAAGGTAAAATATTTTATTCATCATTAATGATATTTGAAATATCAAAAAAAAATTTGTAATATGTACCATGAATAAAATTTATGGTTTTTTAATAATCATATGATTTTTCAACAATAGTAATAATTTTTTAGGAAAAAATATTCTTGCATTTTGGTTACTAATGAATTTTAATTTTAGCTAATTTTTTTTTTAAAATTATTCATTAAATTTTTTATTCTAATTTATTTTCCATTTTATTTATTTTACAGGGAATAATTATTAATGTATCTAATATTTGTTTCAATGTATTATGGGAATACTATTAATACCCTACAATTATAAAATCACATATGTATGACCTAATTGATTCTTTTGGGAATGTGTGGTTAATAAATCATACATTTATAAAGAACCATATGATGGTATAAGAAAATTTTTTGTAAATAACCAATAATTTTTTGATAAACTCAAAGAACCTGGATCTTTTTTTTCGGGTTTTTTTTCTTTTTCTGGTCGATTTAAAAAAAAGTGGGTGATCTAGAAATTTTCTTAAGTACACACCATGTACTTTGTAAGTACACGGTATGAACTTTGATGCAACGTCAGGCCGTGTGCTAGTCGTGCCCGGGCCATATAGACGGTGTGTAGGGGCGATGTAGAGGCCGCTTAAAGGATAGTAAAAAAGGCCAAGTACACGCGGGGTACCCCAGATGTACACACCATGTACATTATTTTTTTCATTAAACGGTATGAGGTCACACCTGACCGAAAGAACTTACTTCTTCTTCAGGTTCTTCGCCTGAGAGAACCCATACAGGCGCAGAACTTCTCCGAGCCCCCGAGCCTCTATCTGTTCTCTAAATCGACTGTCGTTGATAGTGTTGGAACCACAGAGATAATCCATTCATTCTCCTAGATCTTTGTTTTACAATTCTTTTTCATTCTGAAGACATCATGGGTTGAGTGTTTTGTGTGTTTTCATAGATCATCACCATTCTAATGAGAATCAATCATCGTGGTTCAAGTATATCAATCTCCTTAGATCGAGGTATGTGGTTGTGCCTTTCTATAGGAAGTATTTGAATATTTTGGTGCAATTCCAACAATTCCCTTGAACTGGGTATTATGTGTTTCTAATTTTTCCCCTTTTTGCCCACTTTGCTTTATTTCTTGAGTAGAGGTTGATACTTGTGAATAGGGTCATTTTACTATGCTCTGGATTTTTTTCCATGCATTTTTTGCCTATTATGAATTTTTCCAGTTTCCATGCGTAGTTATAGGATAGTGGAACTATTGTACTGTTAAGCTATTGTTCCTTAGAATGGTAGCCAAGTAGTTCTTGAGGTTTACTTGGGGTGATACGTGCTCTATGCATGTTTGTTTTACACAGGGCTGTGAGAACCTAGTGTAGTAGACCATACAGAGATTGGATATAAGGGTTTCTCCAGAGTGTCTTTAATTTATGATGTGGGAAAATTGGGGGAATTGACATTGAGTTCTTCCACAGAGAGTTTTTAGTTCCTCGACGCTGGCCACAGTTGGAATGAGACATTGATTGGTTCCCCAGAGAGCCTTTAGTACGATATGAGACAATAGAGGGAATTGATGGTGAGTGCTTTCTCAGAGAGTCTATTCACCAGCTGAACCAGAGGGGTGAGACTCTGTGTGCATCCCAGAGGGTTGCTAGTACTTGTACGTTGAACCATAAGGATTAGGCTTTGATAACTACTCAGTGGGTTACCTGTTGTTCTACTCGTTGATTGGCTGTTACTTTTGTATTTTATATGCTAGACACTGTGGATTGTAGATGATGTGTGCTTTCCTATTTACTGCTTCTTGTAATTTTACATGAATTGTATTCACAGACTGTTAGGAACAGATCTTTGGGTAGTTTCTTATTGGGACCATGTCTCTCACCCTGTTTGGTCCATGCTTTTGGGAACAAACAGACTATATTGTTGCAGGTATAGATAAGGGCAAGCACCCTTTTACTTCTGGTACTCGACTTGCTGCAAAGATAAAAAACATGTGACAAAGCTATGGCATACAATGTTGAGGAGTTTACATGTTTTATTTTTAACATTGATTTATTATTGTATTCAGTATTGTGACTTTTTTAGCTAATTTCCTAGACATATGTATCATGCATCATTAATATATATGTGTGCTCCAGTTATCTTCTTTCAGTCTTATGCTGTTTATTTTTGTATGGATTATTGTTTCTTCTGATGTTGTATGTTGTTTACTTATGTTGTGTCATCTACCAATGATGGCACAATTTCCCCACTATCATACCCAGGGCCCTCACTATTAGTCGGAAGCCTCATGAATTTGTGGGAATGCGCTAGAGGCCATGTGACCAACCGGGTACGGGGCACCTCTGCGTGGCATCTGGAACTGTAATGTTAAAAAGTGGTATCAGAGGGTTTCTTTTCACTTGATTTAATTTTTGGAGCCTTTATCCACAAATAGGATGGATTCGGTACTTGGTATTAAGCTATTCTCGGGTGTAGCTAACCCGTGTATAGGGAATAGCCAATCTCCCTTGTTTATTATAGTTTTCTAGTTTTGCTATGTTTCAGTTGATATGATTTCACCTAGAGTGATTCACATGAGTTGTGTTGTTATTTTTGTTGATATTATGCTTCTATTTCTGTCACAACCTGATGAGATGAGGGTATTCCATCTCATGCATCATATATGCCCTTGTTAGAAATCACATGCCATGCATTCTTGCCATGCCATCTAGGGTGCCTTAGCAATTTCATGTTATTGTGATAGACGTTTTGTAGAATATGCAAGTTATTGTGATAGATTCTTTGATAGAATACCTACAACTTGATAGAGAGGTTGTTTTTATTGTACCTTTCTTAAACAAACGAAAAATTTTGGTTATTGAGGTGTTATGGGCCCTCATGAATTGGAACATGGTGAATCATGGACTTTTTTCACTTATATATGATATGTAACAGATGCCAAGAGTTGATTCATGGAATTTATGGGCCCTCACGGATTGGAATCTTGCACCTTTATTCTAGTTTTTCAGTGTTTTCTGGGCTTCGGTGCAGTTTTAGAGAAAATACCAACAAAAACCTGGAATACACGGTGTGTACTTTATATATACATGTCGTGTAGTTTTTAAACTCTGTCACTGACTATGTGAGTAGAAAAACATGATGTGAAAAATCTCTAGGAACACGCCGTGTACGGTAGATACACACCGTGTAGTAGTGAGCTGTGTACTCGGACGTGTCACTAACAACACGAGTCGGAGATGCTCGTGTAATACACGCCGTGTTTTGTATGAACACTCTGTGTAGCCTTATTAATGGTACACGGCCATGTCACGAACAACACGAGACGATGTTATCTCCTCATATACAAGCTGTGTTTGTTTGGAACACGCCGTGTAAGGTTCAGCCGTGTACCCGACCATGTCACTAACAACACGGGTCGGGAAAAATCATCAAGTACATGCCATGTTTGTTCGGAACACCACATCTAGCCTCATCCTTGTAACTGGCCGTGTGACTAACTATACGGGTCTTTGAAACCTTGTCTACTACACATTGTATCCATATGGAACAAGCCATGTTGTCTCAGTTTAAGAAGACCATGTGGGTTAGCCGTGCAAGGAGACTCGGGCAGGGGAATAGAGTTATGTACACGCCGTGTAGAGTTTTTACATGCCATGTAGTTATGTTTTGTCAAACTTGAGGGTTTTTTTCTCTTGTTTCGATTTTTTACTCCATTGTTCTCTGTCCTTTATATTTCTGGTCTAAGGAATGCTTTTGATCATTCTAATCTATGCCTCTGAGACGACCTTCGGTTGTACGTCAGTTGCAGGATTGTGATTAGATGCCATATATGGCTGATCATAGACATTATGCCGATCCTCCATTCATGCCAGCCTTGGCTCCGGCTATCGTACTAGTTGGAGGTGTTGATTCACAGCTTAGGGAATACTTTATGAGTATGATGCAGTCCTTTTAGGGAGCACCGCCTCCTGCCATAACTATAGAAGACTTGATGTGCGTTTTCTAGCAGTATCGTCCTCCTCCTTTATTAGGGGAAGGAGGAACACATTCTACAGAGTCGTGGCTAGAAGAAATGCTGACTATATTTGAGCATCAAGAAATCCCTCCAGAGATTCGGGTCATTTTTGTTACCAATATGCTATGATACTCCGCCAAGAGGTGGTGGGATGTGATCTCACAGGTGGGTCATCAGCAGGTTATGGCATGGGAGGAGTTCCATCACATTTTTTTACGACTTCTTCTACCTAGAGACCTTGAGGTCTAATCGAGCTCCGGAGTTCATGAGTCTAGAGTAGGGATCTCTTACTGTTATGGAGTATTCTCTCTTTTCATAGAGCTGCAGCGTTTAACACCCCTATGCAGTTGATATGGGATCTTCTTAGCAAGGCTGTTTAAGGATGGTCTTAGTCGGGAGATCTGCTCGCAAGTTAATATCGTTCCATTGACTTCCATCACTTCCATCGTCAACAAGGCACAGATTGCAGAGCACAATCTGAGAGACTCCGGAGTTGCATGCCAGGGCAGTTCTACTTCCAGAGATAGTATTCCTCCAGTTGATAGTAGGAAGCTCTTTAGAGAGTATACATGTGGTGATCCATGGAAGAGATATACATCTTCATGTGGCCAGGTAGTATGCTACTAGTGTGGATGGGCAGGGCACACGAGGACGTAGAGCCAGAGAGACCTAGTGGTGTACTGATCTTGTGGAAAGATGGGTCACCATCAGTGTTTCGGCCAAGTTTTCTAACCAGTAGCTGGTGATGGGGGTAGTTCCATGACACCTCATTCAGGAGAAGCACCACCTGTTTCTCACCAGTCGGGGAAATAGAGTTCTTTCAGCCATTCGGGCTGTGGTGGAGGTCGAGGTCGTGGAGGTCAGTCACCAGTCCTTCAGCGTCAGTAGGGAGGATCAGCTCAGAGTGGTCAGGTAGGGTCATAGGGCCGTGGGGCAGGACATAATTTTGCTGTGGAGCAGACCTATTAGGACCAGGATCCCGGACCTTCTACAGTTCGAGGTACAATATTAGTAGCCTTAGTTTAATCTTCATCTATTTTCAATATCGTTGCTATGAATATCTTTATCTTTGTTACTATTGTGAAGATACTTGGGCTCTATATCTTTTATTCTGTAGACTTTTTGACACTAGACACACCTTTGGGGACGATTACATCAAGTGTAAGTCAGTGCAGAGTGTGCCCTCTCGAGGTTGTAGGGTATCATTTCTTATGGGATCTCTATGTCCTAGAGATGACAGGCTATGATGTAATTCTCGGTATGGAATGGTTGGTTACCTTCTAGGAATTTATTGACTATTATTACCACAAAGTGAGATTCATTTCACCAGAGGGTGAATGTTTTCTTCATAGAGGATAAATGGATGTTCGGGCGTGTCAGGCAGGGCTCGAGCATCATGGGCTAGGAAGGTTTATGACCCAAATTGCTAGTCTTTATCTGGATGATTAGGGGACTTCATATTTGTAATTTCCTCCAAAGGTGGATCATTTAAGAGATGTCTTTGTAGAGGATTTCTTAGGTTTTCCACTAGAGTGTGAGGTAGAATTATCTACTGAGCTCGTTCTAGGAGCAGCACTAATGTCTATTCCTCCCTATAGGATGTCAACAAATGAGTTGCAGGACCACAAGAAGTCGTTGGGGGGAGTTGGAGGAAAAGGGTTATATCCTTCCTAGTAATTCCATTTGGGTTTTGCCTGTCCTATTTGTGAAGAAGGCAGAAGGATCCCTTAGGCTCTGTGTGGATTTTCAGAAGTTGAACCAGTTGACAGTCAATAACCGATATCCCTTGCCGAGGATTGATGATCTTTTCGATCAGCATCGAGGAGACCAGTTATTCTCAAAGATCGATTTGAGGTCCGGTTATCATCAGTTTCTCGTTAGACCATCAGATATACCTCTGAGAGCCTTCAAGAGCTGGTATGATCTCTATGAGTATAAGGTTATGCCGTTCGGTCTCACGAATGCGCCAATAGTTTTCATGGAACTGATGAACTGAGTGTTCCATCCTTACGAGGATTCCTTCATTGTGGTCTTCATGGATGATATCATGGTGTACTCTCACACTCGACATGACCATTCAACCCATCTTGAGATCGTTCAAAGTACACTGAGAGAGCATCAACTTTATGTTAAACACTCAATGTGCCACTTTTGGATGGATCAGATTCACTTCTTGCGTAACATCATCTTAGAGGTAGGAGTATCTATGGACCCAGAGAAAGTGATAGCTGTAGTTTACTGTGATCAGATGAAGAACAATTGTTAGGTATGGAGTTTCTATGGCTGGCTGGATACTACAAACGCTTCATTCAAGACTTTTCACACGTAGCAGCACCATTGATAGCTCTGACCAAGAAGGGGGTGATGTTCTTGTGGTCAGATTCTTGTGACTCATCCATTCAGGAGCTGAAGGGAAGGATAACATCAGCACTGATACTGGTCTTTCTAGAGCCAGGAAAGAGCTATACCGTTTATTATGATGCTTTACGTATCAGGATAGGAACTGTACTTATGCAAGGAGATGTAGTCGTTGCGTACGGGTCTCAGCAGTTGAGGCCACATGAGAGGAACTACCCGACACACAATCTAGAGTTCGCAGCTATTGTTTATGCCTTGCGTTGTTGGAGATATTACCTTCTAGGAGAGCAATTTTTGGTTCTCATCGACCACAAGAGTCTCAAGCATATCTTCACTCATCATGATCTGAATCTGAGACACCGCATGTGGGTCTTATATCATCAATCTTCTAATTTTGAGCTTGCTTATACGCTTGGAAAGGTCAATGTAGTGGCTGATGTGTTGAGTAGGAGAACATATATTCAAGCAGTTCATGAGGCCAGTAGTGAGTGGTAGCTTATGGATCAATTCTCTGAGATGCATCTGGAGGTGCATGATAGAAAGGTACAGACTTACCTATCTTCTGTAGATATTACCTCTACACTTCTTGATTGGGTATGGATGAGACATCTATTAGACTCAGAAGGTTTAGTCCCGCAGGAGAGTGTGTCATGAGAGGAACCACTTCCTGGATGGAAAGTGGGCGAGGATGAGATATTTTGTTTTCAGGGACTTGTATGGGTGCTAGAAGACATACGTGATGATATGATGCAAGATTTTCATTCCTCAGTTTGGTCAGTTCATCGTGGCATCACCAAGATGTATCAGGATCATCATCGCCATTACTGGTGGCCAAATATGAACAGGGATGTTGTTTTTTTCATCTTGAGGTGGTCTACTTGTCAGCAGGTGAAAGCATAGAATCAGCGACCAACATGCCTTTTACATCAGTTACCCATTCCGGAGTGGAAGTGGAATGATGTCGTGGTGGACTTAATGACCGAATTGCTGAGGTCGCCTCGAAGGAGCGATGCTCTTTGGGTTTTCGTTGACAGGCTTAAAATGTTTGTTCACTTCTTACAGATCAAGAATACCTTCAGTGTTGATGATCTGGGATGACTATACATCCGAGAGATTGTACGTCTGCATGGAGTTCCACACTCCATTTTTTCAGACAAGGATGCACGCTTTACATCTTGGTTCTGGTAGGGGATTTAGAGGGATTTGGGTGCATAGGTATTTTTGAGTACAACATACCATCCCCAGATAGATGGATTGTCCCAGCGTATGATTCAGGTGCTTGAGGATATGCTCAGAGCATGCATTCTAGACATTATCAGTTCTTGGGAGAATCATATCCCTCTTGTGGAGTTCACCATCAACAACTATTTTCAGTAGACTATTCAGATGGAACCTTATGAGGCTTTGTATGGTGGGCCATGCCTATCACCATTATGTTAGCTGGAGGAAGGAGAGGTAGCTTTACTGGGACCCTTCTTGTTCAGGAGACCTCATAGTAGATAGAGTTGATTTAGAAGAGGATGGATATAGCACAGTATAGACAAAAGACATATGATGATCCGTGGAGACAATCTCTGGTGTTCGGGGTCGGGGATCAGTTTTCATGCACGTCACACCAATGAAGGGACACATGAGGATTCAGAGATAGGGTAAGCTTTCATCGTGGTACGTTGGCCCGTTTGAGGTATTGGAGATTGTTGGGCCAGTTTCTTATCAGTTGTTGTTACCTCAGAGGTACGGGGTCATGCAAGATGTCTTCCACGTCTCTCAGCTCTGACGTTACTTTTCAGACCTGTCTCATGTGTTTCAGCCTGGGGAGGTTGAGCTCGAAGCAGATGCATCATTTGAGGAGAATCCTATCCAGATTGTCGATTGCAGTATGAAGGTACTTCGTGGATTGTCTGTTCCTCTGGTACGGCTGCTGTGGATGAATGTGCGAGTATAGGACAGGGCCTGGGAGAGGGAGTATGATATATGATCACAGTGGCCAGAGCTTTTTGGGGTTTCTTCTTCTACACCTCGCTAGGGAAATTCAGGGTAGAATTTATTAAGGGGGGATGTTTGTAAGAACCCGGATCTTTATTTCAGGTATGTTTTTCCTTTTCTAGTTGATTTTTAGTAAAAGAGGAAGATGTAGAAATTTTCTAAGTACACGTCCTATACTTTGATGCAATTCCAGGTCGTGTTCTGGCCGTGTCTGGGCCACACAAATGGTGTGTAGGGGAAATTTGGAGGCCGCTTAATGCAAAGTACAAAGATTCCAATTACACGCCATGTACCCCAAGAATGTACACTCAGTGTACTTTCTATTTTTCATTAAACAGACCAGGGTCGTGCCTGACAGACAGAACTCACTTCTTCTTCTGGTTTATCGTCCGAGAGAACTCGTATGGCCCTGAAACTTCTCCGAGCCCCCGAGACTCTGTCCGTTCTCCGAATCATCTGTCATCGATTACATTGGAACCGCAGAAGTGAGCCCTTCCTTCTTCTAGATCTTTGTCTTACAAGTCCTCCTCTTTCTCAAGATATCGTGGGTTGAGCTTTTTGTGCATTTCCATAGATCTACGTCATTCTAAAGTGAATCAATCATCGTGGTCCAAGTATATCGATCTCCTAGGATCGAGGTAAGTAGTTCTGCCTTTCTGTGGGAAGTCTTTGAATATTTTCTTCAATTCCACCAATTCCCTTGAAAGAGGTATTATGTGATTGCTATTTTACCCCTATTGTTTACCTTATTTTTTTGATTTCTTGAGTAGAGGTCAATGCTTGTGAATAGGTTAATCTTTATTGTTCTCTGGATGTTTTTCCATGCATTTTTTTCGTATTAGGGGTTTTCCAGTTGCCATGTCTAATTGTAGGATAGTGGAACTGTTGTAATATTATACTATTATGCCTTAGAATGATAGCCAAGTAGTTCTTGAGGTTTAATTGGGCGATACGCGCGCTATGCATGTTTGTTTTACACAGGGCTGTGAGAACCAAGTGTTATAGACCATAGAGAGAATTGACGTAAGGGATTATCCAGAGTGTCTCTAATTTATAATGAGAGACCACATGGGGAATTGACATTGAGTGCTTCCTCATAGAGTCTATAGTTCCTCGATGTGGGCCACATGGGGAATGAGATGTTGAGTGCTTCCCTAGAGAGTATTTAGTACGATACGAGACTATAAGGGGAATTGACGGTAAGTGCTTCTTTAGAGATTCTATTCTTCAGCTGAACCAGATGGGCGAGACTGTGTGTGCCTCCCAGAGGGTTGCTTGTACTTGTAGGTTGAACCATAAGGGTTAGGCTGTGAGAACTACCCAGGGGTATACCTGTTGTTCTACTTGTTGATTGGATTTTACTTGTGTACTTTATATTCTAGACATTGTGTATTGTAGCTGCTGTGTTCTTTCCGATTTACTACTTCCTATACTTTTACTTTCCATGTATTCACTGACTGTTAGGAATAGATCTTTGAGTTGTTGCCTACTGGGACCATGTCTCACACCCTGTTTGGGTCATGCTTTTGGGCCTAAACGTACTATATTGTTGGAGGTATAGATTAGGGAAAGTTCTCTTCTATTTCAGGTACATGACTTGTTATGGATCTGGAGAGCATGGGACTAAGCTATGGCTTGAGATGCTGAGGAATTTACCTGTTTTCTTTTTCAGTTTGGTTTAGTATTGTAATCACCATTGTAACTTATTTGGAAACTTTCCTAGACATATGTATCAAGAATTATTATGATATATGTGTGCTCCAGTTGTCTTCTTTCAGTCTTTTGCTATTTATTTCTGTATGGATTATTATTACTTCCACTGTTGTATATTATTTGATTTCGCTGTGTACTCTACCAATGGGGGCACAGTTTCCCCATTATCACATCCAAGGCCCTCACTACATGTCCGCAACCTCTATCATTTGGGGAAATGCACTTGAGGCCATCTGACCAACCGGGTACGAGGCGCCTCTAGGTGGCTTCCAGAACCAGGATGATACATAAACTATATGTTATCAACTCTACATTTACTGTTTTTTGACACATGATAGAACCCTACGTTTGACTATTCAATGATAGTGTTATGAAATTGTTATATTTTTCATGATATATGAAATGGTAACAATGAAATTAAATATAATTTTAATGATGTTTTATGACATATTTGATGGACTTTTATGATTGTTTTAATTCATAGTATTCAATGGAGTAAATAATTTTTATTCTTATGGGATGTTATGACCTATCATTAATGGTATTGAATTCAAATATTTATTATTTAATGTTAAATATGTATAGAGATGGTTTAAATTGAGTTGTTTGACCAATCGTATAAATATAGATATTTACTACATTAAATTATGATGAAAATAGAGGAATGTTGAAATAAATAATTAAATACAAAAAATAAATATGAATAGATTTTTGTTTTCTTTTTTAGATTAACATTGGATATATAACTAATTTTCCTATCAAATTAGTGTTTTTGTTATTGTTTCTACTAAATTTTATTCTTATATTTGTTTAAAAGAAAAAAATTATTTTTCAGAGTTACACATTGGGGGCATAATTTTTTATATATATGGATACTATTTTCACTATATTATTTGGGTGAAATATTATAAAATGATGATGTTATAAATTATAATTTTAATTATTGAATGTCTGAATAAATATAACATTGGTTTCTATAACTATGTTTTTTTACATATATTGTAAAAAAATTATCCATTAATTTGGTTGAGTTTATACTACTCTGAATAAATCATGGGGAACTATCGACTACTTTCACTATGTTGTGGATTTATATTTACTTATGAATGAATTAAAATTATCTATAAAGGATTATTTTAATGGTTTTAATGACTTACACTCATTTTTTTGACGTATCCAGATAATATAACCTAAAATTGAAAATATTTTGGCACATAGTGTTGATTGTGGATTGGGTTGATTTGCGGATCATTATTCCCTCATCAATTATACATAAATCTATTAATTTCATTAATTATTTCAATTTTCACCTATCTATAAGAGAAATTGGAAGGATTAATACATAACAATAGAGGTGTGTTATATTTGTCAATGATTTTAAATCCTCAATTCCTCCCCTATTGTTTCTAGGACTTAATAATTATTATCTCATCCTAACAATTATAATAAAAATCATAGATCTACTGATATATTTATAACATTTAATTTATTATTCCCATAATGTTATAAAATATTGAAATAAATGGATGTGATCTATTCATTGATTTAGGTTTTTAGAATTTTGTGAATAATTTTGGGATCTATTTGATACTGAAAATTTATATCAGGCGGTCTACTCATTATTGACTTTTCTTGTTTAACTGATATCAAAAGGTGGAATAAATGGGCTCTATTAAGTAATTTTTATCTCTAAAAATTCAGGGGCAAGGATTCTGAATAATATAGTGTGAAAGAGATTATTGCGGAAATGGTATGTTGATAATCTATCACTTGTATTTTCTTGATGATAATTATTGATGTTTAGGAGCATGTATGACTATTTATATAAAAATTCAAAGAATAAGTGTTTATAGGATTGATGTTAAATAATATTATATCACTAATTATGGTTTTTAATATTTTAATGATGATAAAAAAAGAGAATATGATACCCATTAAAAAGATATAAATGCTATTATGTGTGGTTTAGGATCTGATAATCTCAAATGAGTATGTCAATTTCCCAGTTCATATGATATGTGGTATATTATTACTATTTCATGTGAATGAAAATAAAATATCAAATAATTAATTTTAAAACAATAAATCGAATGATTGAAACATTCTTAATGTATTATTATAAAACAATATCTCAAAATAATGGAAAATTGATAGGGATTGGATATAGTATTTCTATATTGGGAGATCCAATTTCATGATAAGAAAATGATATAATGGAACATAGAGTACTACCATATTTTTTGGAATGAAATAGTTTTGTTCATACATAAATATAAACATGTAAATAATTTATCTATAAAGGAGTTTATTGGAACATTGATGGTCTATGAACCTGGGAAATGTGGTCAAGATGAAAATCATGTGAGACGTGACGAAACTACACTTAAAAATACTATAAATGAATCATCGTATTAAAATCATCCATATTTGGATATATATTTATCAAACCACAGTATAAAATTTTAAAATATATAGACTAGTAACAAGATTGGGACAAAAGTCAATATATGATGTTAATGAAAGTAAAAAGGTTATACAGAGGATAACTATAATTTACTCAAACATTAAAAAAATCATATTAGAATAAAAATGGTAAGAAATATTAGAAGGCCAACTGGAGTGATGATTCTAGCTTTAATGTTAAATCATCTTCATATTTTGAGTTTGAGCATAAAAATAAATTGGTATATCATATAGAATATACCCATCTTGTTGTATAATATTCTCACTCTCAAAAACATAGTTGTGTGAAACTATATTATTTTTATTAAATATGAATTGATTTATTATGAAAGATAATATCTTTGATGAAATACAATAGAAAAATTATGAAATATATTTCCACTAATCTATTAAATAAAAAAATTAAAAGTTGTTTATATATTTGAAGAATGATTATTTTTAAAAGTATTTTCATACACATTAAACAAGTATTAATGAATTATTATCCAAATTTGGTAATTTTAAATGATATTATAGTATGGTGATAAATGTGAAAAAATTGTTTTAAATAAAATCCTTGGAAAAAATAAAATTCCAAATGAAAAAATTTTAATATGAAGAAATAATAAAATAATAAAACTACATAATTTTGATTCTCATATTATAAAAATAAATAAATGTATTCAGTTAAATGATTTTATTACGGTATCAATGGAAATGTCGAAAATGAATGATATTGTTTATAAAAATAATTCTAATGTTAAAAATTTTTATTACAAAAAAGAATTTTTAGACATGAATAGTATAATTGTGACTGAAAATAAACAGGTTGGGTAACCCTAAAATGTAATTTAAAACACTTCTAGACAAATATTCATATTATTAACAAAAAGAAGAATCATGTTTTGTATTTAAATATCGCGGCACTAATATGTTTCGATAAATTTCTTAATGCTTGATCAATTTATATATTAAATTCTATTACAATGAAGTTGAAAACTCTGAGCTGCTTCTTTTACAACAACAATTAAGTAGAAAAATTATAGATCGAAGAGGTATTTCATTTTTATATATTAATATTATTCACATTTATTACATGTTCTATATAGGGAGAGAATTACATTTCTAAAAAATTTATAAAGAATATTCTTAGGACATTAAATATATTCTTTGTCTTTGATTGTATATATGATTTACTAAAATACCGTCAGATATTTCTAAATATTCTTTATTAATTTTTAAATAATATAATTAATAGATTAAATAATGAAAATGTTTGTGTTCATTTATAATTTTTTTTGAAATAATTATATTCAAAGTAATTTAAAATTAAATTGTTACGAAAACTCAATTACGTTCTAATGTAAAACATAATTCGTGTTATATATTTTCAAAAAGTAAAAAAGAAATACCATTTTCCTTGTCTTATAACTACTCCATTTTATTTGTACATTAAATATTTATATAATGATGTCAAATTATTTGATATATCTTATAAAAAATGGATTTATGAAATCAAGTCACGATAATATGAACCCTTCAAGAAAATTATTTTCAGATTAAATTATTTTTTACACAAGTATTAAAGTTAATCTTTCTAATTTGTCATACAAAAATAATATTTTTTTTGTCAAAGATTTATTTACAAAATATTTAGAAATAAATTTGGATGTTCATGGTCAGGAAGAATATGAACTATCTTCTAATAAAATGTATTGTAAAAAGAATCTATTTAATGTTTTCCATTTATGTAATGAAAAATTGAAATTAAAATCTTCATTGGATAAATTTAAGTATTTTTATAAATAAATGAAAAAATAATATACATAAAAAATTGATTTTTATTTGCCAAAAAAAAATTAAGAATATGAAATATAGTTTGAACGTGAAAGAAGACTTTGAATTTATCATGGTAATATTACATTTTCAATTGGAGTTGTTGAGTAGATAAGTGGAAACTACGATAGATCTTCGTAAGATATAGTTGTTTACACATAAATAGTTATCATCCTCATCATATCAAAGAACAATAAATTTTTGAAATAGATTAGAATAATTTTTTACTGTTTTTTATTCTTTAAATAGTTATGATTAAAAATTTTCATGTTCCAACGTACATTAATCTCTTGCCTAAATCATTAATTTTATTTTCTATTTATTTAAAAAAACATTTTCTGTACTTATTTTGATATATGTTTTAATACCTAATTTGTTTAAAAATTATTTTTCGGGTTATCTTTCAAAAGATTGTACTTAATGTAAAATTATTTCTTAAATATGTTTATTAAATATAATAATGATAAATGTTTAATTTAAATGTTATGTTTTTAAAAAAATATTATTATTCATTAAATATTTTAAATGCTTTCTTTTGAAATGTTTTTTTTAAATAAATCATTATGTTCATTAAAATATCAAATTTCATTGGATTTTTTTTACATGTTAATTTTTTTAATTATGTGAATTTTTGGGATTATTATATCAAAAAAACAATACTATTATTTTTTTATTTCACATAATGGGGAGTATGTTTAAAAGGTGATGATGTTTATTGTTTAAAAATTGGATAAATTTATCGTTTTATTGTTATCATCATGATTCAAAATTTAGAGAAATTTATCGACAAATAAATGTCTCTTTAGAAACCATGATATAGGATTGATGTTTTTAATTTTATTATAATAGAGATGTTTTTTTTGTAAAAATAAATTTATATAAATGGAAAATTCCTGATAATTGTTGAAGTTTCCTTCATGAAAGAAGTTTTATAAATATAAAAATCATGAGAAATTAAATTTGTTTGGTTTATAAAAATCAATTTATTTTTTATAGGTTTTGATAAAAATAAAAGGATGTGTTTTTTGAGTATGTGTCAAATCAATAATTTCTTTCATTTCATCTTGCTTTTCAAGCTAAAAAATTCCCATAATTTTTAACTAATGAATTATATTTTAATTAGATATTATTAAATGGATATTCCTCTTAATATTTATTCTATAATTATATTATTTTCATGGATTCTCTTGGAATGTTTGATAATATATATGAAATGTGTTAAAACATATTCTAGTAGCACTTCTCATAACCTACCTATATAATCATAATATAAGTAATTGAATTCCAATGTTTGGAACATAACTTAAAGATTATATACCCAATGTTATTGGAAAAGTATGTCTATGACACATTACATTTATAATGAACCCTTCATTGGAGGAAGAAAACATATAGGACATTCGCACTACTTCTCCGATCAACAGTTCATTTTCAACCCTAAATTTTATTTATTTTCATCCGATAATGTATTAATATGTTTGATTATTCATTGACATAGTTTTAAATCCATGATATATTTTGTGATTTCTACAATGGTATCAACTAAAGATAATGTTATTTTAATGATTTTTTAAGAATGATTCGATGTCTTGTTATGATTTCTGAAAGGCTCATATTCAATTGAGAAAATAGTTTCTGCTCATAAATTATTTTATGACCTCTCAAGAATTATTTGAAATCAAATATTAATGATTTATTAAGAGATATTTAATGATATGATTCAATCAAGTTTTGTTCAAAAAATAATATATATATTGAGAAAACCATCATTATAAGTTGATGAAAATATTGGAAAGGTGATATACATAAGAACATTTGTGCACGAAATACAAATAGTGTGTTATTCCCTTCACATCTACACTTTTCATTCATAAATATTTAGATCTATCAACTTATTTTTTTTATTACTCTGGAATTTTAATGTCACATAATTATGTATAAGAATAGTATAGAAATATTTTGAGATATAATATGGAAACATACATGAATTAATATAACATTGGATCATTTTCTATCACTGTTTAAAGAATGTCTACCCAACGTTGAAGATCTTTATTAAATTTTTCACTATTGATAACTGAATATATATTTTAGTTGATATCCTATATTTGTTGTTTAACCTGTAATCTCAAATAAAACAACTATATTTTGATTTCATGGCATTTAAACTGCTGAAATAATTTTTTTGTGATGTTTTGGATTCTTATATTAAACAATAGAGATACAGTTAGGGGGAAATGAACCAAAAGGAAGTAAAATGACTTATTTTAATGGCGTCAACTTATTACATTCATTTTTTTATTTCTACTTATATGGAACTACCATTTGAAGTCATTTGTCTAATGTATTTGTCAATGGTGGAGTGAAATAGTGGATCACTTTTCCCTACACAATTATAAATCACTATGTTCATTTATTTTTCTAATGTCCACTACTTACATTACATTAATTGAATGGGGAATGATAAATTCATAGAAAGAGATGCATTCATAATTTATCAATGTGATGAGAAGAAAACATCACCCCAACTATTATGTCTTTTCTTCATCATTACCATCCCAACCTATTATTTTTATCAATTATTATAATATTTATTAATTCTTCATGTTTTTATTCATGTTATGATATTTTCCCTATCATCAGCACTTTATCTCACCCCCCATGTTTCAGAAAACACATGTAATAAAATGGATTATATCCTATGATATTTCATTAAAATTGATAATATGAGAAACAATATAGATTAATTATTGATATTTTGATAAAAAATATATTATATAGTTATTCATTATAACATAAATGATTTCAATATGGGGGTTACAAATAATTTTTTTAAATGTATTATATAAATCATTAGATAATTTTTTTATTCAAGTACATTTTATCTTAGTTCATAATTTTCTATATTGAAGCTACATGTATATATATTTATAGATTAGTTTTGTTTTTTTCAGATTAATCTGGGAAAAATATATAAACCATTGAAGCTACATATATGAATATTAACCAAATAGTCACATGTAGAATTATTAAAACAAATAATATATCCTGGAATATGATTAACAATTAACATATATTTGAATACCTAATCACACACAAAATAGTTGAAGATGGGGTACTATTAAAGACGAAGTGCTTAAGATTTTGATGGATTATTTAAATTCCCTATATTTTACAAATAAGAAAAATATTTATGTTAATTATATTAGGTTGAAAAAATGATTCTTATAATGATATAAAGATGTCCCTTGAGCAAACAATTGTTGAGGGATAATAATATTTTTATTTAATATGTGCAGATATGATAGAACTCTTCAAATAAAACATATAGTAATTCAATTTTATAATAATATATATCTTAAATATTATCTTAGCCAGTTAACTATTACATAGATTATAAAGGATGATATGTAATTAAAAGAAATTATGAATAGGGATTATAGAATAAACTATTTAATGAAATTTGATGAATATAATAGGTGTATTTCAGTTCTACATACTTTCCAATAAAAATAAATTAATATAATACTATTTTATGAACCTTATTTAATTGAGGATGTTTTCATTGAATATCATGTCAACACATTTAGTGATTTAAGTTGTAATAAAAAATGTTTTGGTAATATGATTATTATTTTAGAAATAATCATTGTGAAAATATTAATATAGTCTTTTGAAAACTAATTTTATTTTTTATATAGAACTTATGTCATCACTATAAGTCCACAAAAATTTCTAGAATGAGGAATTTAAAATAATTAATATGAATTATCCCTATTTTATTGTACGTTTGATTATTAATTATCATAATAAAAAGCTGAATCGCACACAAGGGTGTTAATACCCGGTTATGAGATATATTAACCGAAAATTTCTAGGGAAATTAATTAATTATTTTCGATCCATAAAATATTCAGTATTATATATCATTTTATATAATACCTTGATGATTTTCTATATATAATTATTATATATTTATTTCTCTAAGTAAATGACAATAAAAATATTAGGACTGGAATTATTTTATAAGGCTAAATGGAATGATTAGATATTTTGGTCCCTTTAAAAAATTAATTTTTTATATAAATTTATTCACACTCTAAAACTAAAATAAAAAAACTAGAATACATTATTATTTAATTATTAATAATTCTATTAAAAATATATTATAGTAAAAATTACATTTTTATTACCTTTACAAGGTAAATAATTTATATAAATTAAAATTGAAAAGCTTATTTCCAAAAAAAATTAAAATTTACGTATATTATATATTTTCTACTTAAAATAATGAAATTTAATATTTAAATTTAAATTTCATAACCTAATACACATATTTTAAATTCATAAAATTAAAATTAGATTATGATATCTTCTTGAAATTTGACTAAATCTCTAAAATTTTATGTGATTAGTAAACAAACTACAATATTTAGAAATAACGTCAATGTTATCTGTCATTGATGTTATTGAATTAATTTATATATATATTATATATTTGAACAAATTATAATAAATAAAATAAAATTACTATACTATATTTATAAATACCATGAATGATATATTAAAAAATATCTTAATAATTTATGAATTTATTCCCTATATTACTCTAAATAAATATAAAAATGGTAAAATTATGTAATTTATTTATGTTAATGTAAATTATATCTCAGTTAAAAGTGTTATTACCTTCTTAATATCATTATAATTCATAAAAATTATAATTTCAAATCTATAAAAAAAATTATTTTCCTAAATATACTGATTTTTAAACATGTGGGGTTTTACGCATTACATGTGTTGAAATTATGAATAATATCTATACACATTGAAATTTAATATCATATATTTATTATTAATATTCGATAATAATTTTAAAATTATTAAATATGACCAATTTCATATTTTGGATAAAATGTATGATTTTCTAAATTAATACCAATTTTCACGATAATGGTGGAATAATTTTTCTAAATATGTTGTGTTATTAATGTCATAAAAGTTATTTCAAATATATTACATTGAATCCCTTAAAAAATTTAATATGATATTATTTTTATTTTTAAAATAATTATGTTAAAACTAATTGAATTTTTATTAAAAAAGATAAATTAATATTTATCCATAAATCCATAAATATTATATTCCTTAAAACATACTTTTTCATCACATTTGTGTTTTTTATTTAAAATTTTAATTTTATACATTTTTTAAATTTATTTATATTGGAAAAATTATATATTTAGTTACAGGACACAAAAATTTTGTTATATGGGTTGTTTTTTCTGTTAATAAATGATAAAATAATGTAGTCAAAGAATATTTTTCTTTTAAAAAAATTAACAAGTAAAATATAAATATATAATGGTAGAAACTATATGAAATGTTTAAATAATATGTGGAATCACATTGTCAGACCATTATTATCCCAATTATACAATGAACTCCAATATTTAAAAAATATGGAGCCATTGAATTTGTATTAATGTTTTGGAATCATCATAACATAGTTGTTGTTATTAAATATTTCCTCTTCCTTGTTATAATTTATGTGAAGATAATATATAATTAGATTTTATCTCAAAATAAAATATTAAAAAAATTATATTATTTCCTTAAATTAATTTAGGTTGTATAATACTTCTTATTTTATATATCCTAATATAAATTTTATATTCATTGTAATTAATGTTCTATGCAATACATGTCGTCAATGGGTATTAATTCAAATGATTCTAAATTCATTATGGTTTATTTTCCTCTAAAAATTTCACATGGATACTTTCTTATTCAATAAAAAAGTTTTCATTATCAGTGTTATATATTATAAGTTATTTCAATTTTTTTATTATGATACTTTTATATTTATTTATGTTGAATTTTTATATAATGATATACATCTCATTGGGTTTTGATTCTATGGTTTCAATGGTTGAATTTCAGTTTTTTGACTCAAATATATTTCATGTTTCATAATTACATCACATTTACAATAATAATTTTATATTATTCTATTACAACCAATAATTACATTCTATTTTATTTAACCCTTATTTTCATGAAATATCACTTTTCAAAAAATCATTTTATTTGATTCTTAATATTAATTTTTTTTTGAAAAGTTTTTAATTTAATGATTACATATTGATTATATCTACTTCATCTGTAATCAACTTATTACATTCAACCAATTATCCTATTTCACTTGTGGAAAATAATATTTATATTATAAAAAATGATACGTTTCTTAAATTTTTTAACTTTTTATAATATCTTTTAATGATGATGGTTTTCAATATGTTTATTTAAAAATCATAAAATTGTTTTATCAAATATTTTAAATCAAAAGATTTATTTTCCATTCTATATTTTTTTGATGAAATGTTTCCTATTATTAAAAAACAATTATTTTGAACACTTTACATTTTTTCAATAGAATTATTTATCACATATAAAAAATATTCAAATAGTTTAATGTATTAATATTTTTTATCTTTTATATTTTCACATATATTTAGAAAAAAAATTTATCATTCAAGATGTAATGATTTTACCTCTCAATATATTCTTTTATAAAAATATTTTGATTAAAAATTATGATTTATAATGTCTTATGATTTCATAGGTTCATTTAATGTGATTTTTTCCATTTTTTTGAAACATATATGTTTTATATGGGTACATCAATATATGTTTATAATTTAGTTTTATAGGTACACATTTTTTTTGATAATGATTGATTTTGTTCTATATCATTGTCCAATGTATTTCTTTATACCTCATATCATTTGGGATAATTAGGTTTTATACCAATTAGATGTTTGAAATATAAATCATAATTTTTTCTGAATTAGAGTAAAACAGTTTCATTACATGTTTTCATGTGAACACTATACATTCAGTATATTATTTTTATTATCATTAATCCTCCGTATTTCAATTTATTTAAAAATTATATGGACAATTTTCATGAGGCATTTCATTTCCATGGGATTCCATGTTTTCAAGATGATATTGTATATTTAATGTATTCCATAGTTTTATGTAATTCCTATTAGTTATTTCACTATTGAGATTTTTTTGTACTTGGTCACATAATTTATTCGTCAATAATGATATTTTTTGAAGACAACGATAGTGTATCAATTTTTTTAAATCAAATAGTCATATGAAAATTTATTATAATATTCATATCACTATAATTTTATCTATAATTTTTTGATATTTTATTTACTTAATAATCTCTTAAGATCAACTATTTAATTTGGATCCATCCACGATTTTATGAAGATGAATATATGGGGGTATTTATTGAATTTAGATTTTAAGTTCAAAATAATTGAAAATAATTTTGGTGTGTTATAAAATAAGTTGCTAATATATCTAATCACAAAGATACTAAACCACTGATACTTTTATTCATGGTAATATTTGAGATAATTATAGTTTAAATCAAGAGATTAATGTATTATTTATGTCAGATTTACTATAAAAAAATATTGATTCTAACATCATAGTTATTCTCAATGGAATACCAGACAGACAATGCTGACCTTAAATGAACTGTGACATATATTATTTTAAACATGACTATAACAACATAGATGTTAACATGGAAAACATGGATTTTATTAACTAATTTATGATTATAAATATAAATTACATAATAAATATGAATTCATTGATATATAATTATTAAATGATGAATCATATTTATTAGTCCTTTTACTCATAAAAAATATTATTCATTAGAAACCAAATATTTATTTTTGATAGAAATTTTAATAATTACATTATTATAATATTATATAATCTATTTGATAAAATAAAATTAATATTTTAAATTTTATATAAAAATTATATTTATGTAAATATTTTTGAAAAATATAATAATTTCTCATTGAGTAGTGAAATGTATTGATTTTCGTAAAACATTCATTTCATTCTAATAAATTAAGTAATTTAAAATTAAAAAAATGAAACTAAAATAAGTATTGTTAATATTTATTTCTTCATATTAATTAATCTTTTGTAATATTTATTTTTTAATGTAGTATATGTTTAATTTTTTGTTTAATAGGGGCATTTCAAAAAACAATATAAAAATGTTTATCATTTCAGAATATTATTTTAACAAAATAACACCTACTGAGGAATGATTTAAATGAAATTTAAATATTAATATCAATAAATATGTGTTTACACTTATATAAATAGGATTTAATATCCTTTCGTTAACATAAACTCATTATATTCATCAAAAATACAATTATTGAAAATTAACTTTTTCATTCAATATAGGTGTTTTATTTTAAATAAAATTCAGACACTTCCATGAATTGAATTTTATAAAAAGGATAGAAAATGAATAATACGAATAATTTTTCATATATAATATTTTTATTTTATTTTTCCGAAGTGAATAATGAAATAAGTAAAAAGTATCTACTGAGTATAAGGTAAAAATAGATTTGCGTAGGAGTTAAGATAAGAAATTAATTGAAAGTCATTAATTAAAAATGTTCCAAAATCAGTTTCATTACCATATTAAATATGTATAATTTTTATTTATTTATAATGTTCTATTTAGAACCTTTTTTATAGTTAAAACAATGGACATGCTATGACAACCATGCTTTTTATTACAACTTAAAAATGATTTATTACATAAAATATCCCTTGATACAACAAAGAAGATCGAGAGGTTTAGTGTATTTTGGGATTAGGATCATTACATAAAAACATAAAATATGAAATCAAACATCTTTTTTAAAATCTTCCTTTACATGACCACTACATTCCCTCGTACTTAGAATTGCATGGGATAACCTTATGACATATATAAAAAAGGGTGATCTATAAAGCCCAGTATGGGAGTACACATGGAGTAACATGAGGAATAAAATACATGTTAGACAACATGCATATCAATAGAGCATATGAAAAACATGAACATAAAGGCATGATAAAGCATGATAATCATAACATGGAAATGTGGCAGCAATAATTAACATGGAATTAGAATGAGCCAAGGCCCATTGCACATAGTGCATGAGTAAATACTTATTTCACATAAAGCACGAGTAAACCCTCGTTGCACTTGAATTAGCATGATTCAACACTCATTGCACATGAAGTATCATGAAACTATATTTTACCCAATGCATTGGTGCGCTATAAGGGCGCACCCTTCTTAAACATTTTATTTCATGCATAAGTGTACCACATGGATCATAAAACATGGAATCATTAAACATAGTCATTGATTCCACGATAAAGGAATGTGGAATTCATACATTAATCTTGAAAATAAGTTTTTAAATGTGCATAAAGGTGAATTCATTTGATGGAGAAATGGGCATGGTGTTCACTACACGATGGCATTGGATTAGAAAATCGATGCGATTTTGGTAGCGTAACAGCGTGACATAAGATTTCATAAAAACGGTTGATTAGAGAGAAAATGGTTCCTCATATTATTTACATGTAATGTAAAGTAAGGGGGTCATATAGATACATTTACCTTCAATTGTAATGGAATTTAGATTCATGATACAAAAGTATTGCTTGAATGTAAAAGAGAAGAGAGAAGTTCTTTTCGGAATTTTGGCATAGTAATGGGTGTACATGGGAAGAATTTAATGAGAAAGAAAGGGTCTCCCATCATTCAAACATAAATAGGGCAGTATGAGGGAGGTGTGAAACCATACCCCAACACTCATAATTGAAATTAATAGGGAAAAACAACTTATAGAAAATTGGAAAAAAATGAGAAAGGAAAAAAACCCTTACTTGGAAGTGTGCTTCCAATGGATAGAGAGAGGCTTCTGAGAGGCTTCTTGGGATCTTGGAGAACCCTGGGAGGATTATATAGAGAGTATGGAATATGTTGGACAAACTCCAAGGTCTTTGAGTGAGGGGGAAGTGGGAGCATGGGTGGGTATATATAGGAATGTTGACGGAATTCTTTGTTATTTAGGTTTGGGACCCCTTTTATTAAATTAATCTAAACCAAAAACCATCCCATGGTTTTTGACCATGTTTTTTGTAAAAGGGAAGATAAAAAAAATATTTTATATGGCCAAATTCCGAACTTCTTAAAATAATAAGGTTGCTTATGTGGAGGTGAGTCACACTCCCATGTAAATTAATTTAAAAAGGAAAAGTGTTGAATAAGTATTTAGGGGTCCATTAATGCATTGAAAAGTAAGTCAAAAAAACCCAAAATCACATTATTTTACTTTTAAAACATATTTTGGCCGATCATAAAGATTATAGTATTTTATTACATCACTATTGGGTCATTATGAGGTCATAAAACACATTATATATTTAAATGATATTTAATTTTTACCCAAAATTATTACTGTCTCAGAAAATTATGAAAAATTCACCATTGGATAATTTCAATGTCCTGATTCCAAAAATAACATTAATTTTTTCTAAATAATTTTATAAATATGTGATATTTTACAGTTAAAATAAAAACTGACATTTATCAAAAATTCAAGTGTTTTGACCGAAATGGCTTTCAAACCATAATAAAACTTTTAATTGCATACATAAAATTTTAAGATCATTTATATTTAATACAAATTAATTTATTAATAATAATATTATTTTACTAAAATATAATTTAATTAAAAAATTCCTTAATTTAATAAAATCTATTTCATAATTATATAATAACTAAAAACACCAATTGTACTTTAAAAACTATTTACAATGTATCATAGATGACTAGAAATTATATTCATTATTATATAAAAACATAATGTACATGAAAATAGTACTACTTATTTTCTACATAAACCCTTAAAACAGGTACATACGACCTAAGGGTAAGGTGTGCGATGGTGACATACTCTTGGGGTGGCTTAGATAACATCGCTCGAGTGGTAATTTCAATCAACTTCCACTTTTCCCATAGATAGCCACGTTCGAGCTTGACATGATGAATATCAGCTTGGTCTTGGTCAAGAGTGAAGCCCAAGTATGCCACCTCTTTTCCAAGCTCCAACAAATGGGCTTCGTATGGAGCAATTCAACTGGACGAGGCCATCGCTTCTTTTGTCTGAGGAATTTGGATTTTTAAAGTCCTATATTTATACTAATCATGTGATCACTGTTCAACGATTATATTAGAAACGGTAAAAAAATTTAACATAAAACCAAAGAAGTTGAAATTTTATATAAACATAAAGAGACATTTAATTAGATCAAGAGGGGTTTTCATTAATGAAACTTTGGGTCATTACAATATTCCCCCCTTAAGAAATATCACCCTCGAAATTTTCCTTTTCACATGCTAAAACAGAAGTGGGTAACTCAGCTTCATCATATCCTCCGACTCCCAAGTCGCTTCTTCAAACTTGTGGTTTCTCCACAACACCTTGACGAGGGGCTTTTTCATATTTCATAGAACTTTTTCTCTACGATCTAAGATCTTCACTGGTTGCTCCTCAGAAGAATTATTGTCTTCCCATTGTACCACCTCAGAAGAGAGTACATGTGAAGGGTATGGTATATACTTCCTTAAGAGGGATACATAAAAGACATCATGTACTTTGTCCATAGTAGGCGGAAGTGCTAGTTGATAGGCCACAACCCCGACAGGATCATGAATATCGAAGGGGAAGATGTAACTTGGACTTATCTTCCCTTTTTTCCAAACAACATGACCTTCTCTTCAGAGGACGTACCATGGTACCAATTGCACTTCATGATTAATTGTTGAGGGAGTTCCACACATCTCCTTTAGCGGTACATCTAGGAGTTTGGAAGATGTATCAGGACCTCTGATGACAGCACTGGTGGCCATGTATGAAGAATTCAGTAGTAGAGTTTGTCTCACGATGCCTCACATGTCAGCACGTGAAAGCAAAGCACCAGGTTCCAGCAGGATTAGTTCAACCTTAGAGGTCCCAGAGTGGATGTGGGACGAGAAATCCACGGATGTTGTGACAGGACATCCACGTACATCAAGAGGACATGATAGAAATTAGGTGATCGTTCACTGACTCACCATGTCGGTCCACTTCCTACCAATCAGAGTGTAGGTTTTAGTAGAGAGCCATGGAAGAATCTACGTATTGGAGATTGTACGACTTCATGGTGCGCCATTGATAACCCTCTCTGATCAAGATGCTCATTTCACTTCCCGGTTATGGAAGGGGTTGTAGGAGGCTTTCAAGATGAAACTTATCTTGAGCACTACCTTCCATCCTTAGATGGATGGTCAAACTGAGAGGACCATTCAGACTGTCGAGGATATGCTCCGTGCATGCGTCCTCCACTTTAGCCGCAACTGAGATGATCACTAACCCATTGTATAGTTTGTGTATAACAACAGCTACCACTCCACCATTGGGATGACACCTTTCCAGGCACTTTACGAATGAACTTGCAGATCGCCTCTGTGCTGGACTGACCCATGGGAGTCAGCACTTATGGGACCAGATATGGTTCATGCTACGACAGAGAAGGTGCATGTCATCCTGGAGTGGATGAAGACTACACAGATCACGAAGAAGTCCAATGCTGATAGGATACAGACACCACTAGAGTCCGAGGATGGTGACCCTAACATTCTATGGGTCACAACTCGATGAGGTATATGGAGATTTGGCCAAGGAGGCAAGCTTTATCCGTGATTCATTGGACCTTTCGAAGTCTTCGACAGTGTAGGTGAGGTGAATTATCTCTTGTCTCTTCCACCTTAGTTGCACCAGGTGCACAACATCTTCTACGTATCTCACCTGAGGAGATACCTGCAAGACCCTTCTCACATTATTGACCATGGGGATCTGGATATCGATGAATGGGTGACATTCATGGAGGTTCCATTGGAGATTGAGGATCGACAAGATCAATTCCTATGTGGATGGTCGATACCTTTGGTGTGCGTATGTTGGCATAATAGGAACCTCAAGAAGAGAGCATGGGAGTGTGAGGCTCAGATGCGTGCTCAGTACCCCCTTTTGTTTCCATAGTTAGAGTTGTAGCTTATGGGGACATAAAGCCCTGAGGTGGGGAAAATGTAATGACCTGAAAATTATGAGGAATTTTTTTTTCTTAAATTCATGGAAATTTTATGAGTTTACAGTTTTTGACGGCGCGCGATTCCGAGGTCCGGAGTCCCCGAAATGATCTTTCAATGTTTTGTTAAGCTTAAATTAACTTGTGTATGTAGTTTTCCTTAAAAAACAGAATAACTCTTAAATGGTTACTCAGATAATAAATCTGAGGCCATTGTTGTGCTCAAGATGGCGGGTTTACCCTAGGCGTGACATATGTTTAGTAGGCACGGGGCTCCTGGGAGAAAACCCAAAAATGGCATAACATTAAAGAAAATAATAAAATAACGTTTTTTTTTCAAATTCATATAACTCACAAATGGTAACTCGGATTAAAAATATGATACCACCGCTAAGCTCATAAGGGTAGGCTTTTTTAAGAAGATACTAACTTGGGTCAGTGAGGGCCTCCAATTAATTTTAGTTTTTGGTCGTTAATAAAATAATTAAGTGACAATTATTTTATTCTAAAATTAATAACTTTTAAACGGTAAATCGGATTGGAAATCTAAGGGTATTGTTGGGTTTTTTGGGGCGTGATTTACCTAGGAAGAGCCTAACCTCATCTGTCGTGGGTTGAGGGTGACAGATATTAATTTTCCAAACTTTTTTTCGGGACAGTTATGTAAACTTGCGAGCAAAATTTTATATCTTTCATACCGTTGCTCGGAATTGAAATCTGAGGGTACTGTTGAACTCGCAGTGTCGATGATTTCATAGTGATTCCTTCATTAAAGTTGCATTCTAATGAGAATGGATGTTAGTTTTTGGGGTTTTGAAATAAATTTAATAAAAATAATAGTGGAACTTATTTTTATTTTGGCGGTTAAAACCATCAAGTGGAGGTTGGGGGTGGGGACACCACACCCTTACTATCCATGGGAGGTTACGGTTGTGTGGCCCACCCGAGCATAACCTCACTTGAGAGGATGTTATTAGGTGGGGCCCACCATATCTCTTTAAATCCTCTAACCCCCATTAACCCCATTGAACCCCCAATTATATGTGGAAGCCTCTTCACCTTCCTCCTATATTTAATGATCCAATTATACACATTTAATTAAGTGATTTATACTAATTAATTTTAATTATTTTGAGCTCTTTCCAAAAATAAAATAATAGACAAGTCTATTATTTTTCTTTGTTTGGAATAATAATTGGGTGGGGAATTGGGTAGAGATTTGGTGAACCTTTAGGAGAACATCGTCCTCCAAATGAAAAATGCATTTCACCACCAAAGAATGACGAACACCGTTTTCTCTCTATTCAACCATGGAAAGAAGAGGAAAAACTGTCGTCCACAAAGAACGCCGACGAAATCATATCGACTCATCCTCTCTGAACTCTTCCTCATCTGACTTAGACGAAACAATGCTGCCTTTCTGTGACTCCGTCAACAATAACTGAACTCGATGTAGGGGGATTTGGGTTATTTTATTTATGGGTTATAATCTCCGTTGTTCAATTTATAGATTAAAAAAATCCAATTTTCATCGCCATGATGAGGAGGGATAGGACCGTATGAACACGGTCCAACCCTCCCATTTGGTTGTTCTTGTTTATTGACGACAATGGCGGATAGTGAAGAAACCGTCAGCATAAGGCTGTCAGGTCACCACAAGGGTGTGGCAATACCTGGTCATACGAAGAAGGAGAGCCTCAGCTGAGACAGGACACAGAGGAAGGAGTGCAGCACAGTCACACCACATGGGAAAGCATCGAGCTGCGGCTGGGCTGGGCTGCGAAAGAAGAGGCGTGGCACCGGCACGCCGTGCGAAGCAGCACAGGGACGCAACAATGGAAAATTATGGGAGTGGAGCAGAAATGTGGTGCCATCGCGCTATGGTGGAGGGACCAGGAGCATCCAGATTTGAGCTGGCAGCCTGCGCAATGAAACAGGAGGGCCGCTCGGCCGACCGAACAAAGAGGGAACCACCAGGGTCCCATGGATCAACAAAATAGGTTCCTAGCACCAGCCCCTTTTTATCAAAAATAGTGGGCGTGACTCCCCCTCCCACGGGCCGCCCACTCGGGCGAGGCTGACCACTCAGGCCCGACCGCCCCCTTATACCGAGTCAGAACTATGGACTAGGTCAGACCCTGGTTCGGACCGGGTCGGGCTAGGTCTATCCGACTAGGTCAGAACGGACCCGGAGTAGCTATGGCCCGACTAAACCTTTTAGCTCCCATTTTGTGCTACGGGTGTCTGAAAGATGAACCGTCTGCGGTGATAGAAGTATTAGAGTAGGATGGTTCTTTTGACACAGCCTAGAAGAGGTATGGATGTAGGTGGGGTATTGTTGGGTTGGTTTGAACCTAAAAACCCATCAAGCCCCTGGAACAGAAATGACAATAACTCACTGACCGTACGTCTGATGGATGTGTCGTCTATCACGTTGGGTTCCTTATGATGAGACAAAACCATGGGATACATCTACTCAGGACTATGTGGTAGTTAATGTATCAACACGAGGATCAAGGAGTGGACCCTCCTGGAATCGAGAGTGTTGTTTGAAGGAACCTTATCGCTGACTGTGACGAGACTGGACTAGGATCCCTTGTGGGTTTAATAGTGACGAGGCTGGACCTGAATCCCTTGTGGGTTTGACAGTGAAGAAACTAGAAATGGATCTTTCGTGGGTTCGACGGTGAAGAGACTGGACCTAGATCCTATGTGGGTTCGAGAGTGACGAGACTAGACCTGGATCCCGTATGGGTTTGAGAGTGACGAGACTCGACCTGGATCCTCTGTGGGTTCGACAATGATTATACTGATCATGTATTCTTTGTGGGTTCGATAGTGACGACTTTTGTACCGAGATACCATGTAGGATTGATAGATTTGACAGACTATTGTTTTATGATTCTATGGATATCTGACATTCGACAGTTAAAGATGATTAAGTGGCTACAACTAATCATCTCTCACTCTCTTTTATGTTGTGTATACTTGGTGTGAGCTGATTCCTTACCTTCATGTTTACCTCATGTATGAGATGTGTACTATTGAACACTTAGGTATACGTATGGGCATATACCTATGTAAGGGTGGATATTTCTTTATGGATGTTTCTTCATGGATGTTTCTTCATGAATATGTTGTGGTGAAACCCACGTGGGTTTCTTCTGTGATCTGTACCTAGAGGATACACCTTGTGTTCTACTTCTTTTGTTGATTGTTTTTACACTTGTGGAATGGAATGTTGTTGGGCCCAAGAGTTGGATCTGGTTTGTGATTGGTAACATAGGTATATGGAAGGGAATATACCTATGTGAGTTTGGTTGACACATTGAGATTGTATCATACTACTGTGGTTAATCCTTAGTGGATTTTGAGGGACCTTCGGGAGGTCTCAGGGTCCTCTACTGAGTATTGTTATACTCACCCCTTCACGGGCTTCTCCCGCACCTTGTTGTATTCTTGTGCAGATGACATTCAGCAGTGATTGAGGCTAAGAGAGATAAACATGATGATTCTCGGAGCTGGACTAGACAAGACGTACCTCAGGGATGAGTTTTTTGAGTTCTGTACCTACCCTTCAGGTAGGATTCCACAATGGATGATCCAAGATTTGTTTTACCCTTTTTTACTTGCACTAGTACTTATTGTTCATTTGGGTTTGTATACTGGCCCACTTACATTCAGCACACCATAATTTTCTATATTAGTACTTGTTTCTTCTACTGTTTGTGTTTAGACTATGTGTGCTATTAGTTTAAAGTCAATGCCTTCCCTTTTGATCAGGTTTTTGCCTTTCGTGCTATTCGCTAGCCCCTCGACTATTAAAGGTGATCTTGGGGTAGACATGGCATGGGCCCTGAGGACGGGTCATAACAGTTTATATGTATGACCTATTGTATCATTGATTGTAAAATATTTTATTTTTCAAAAACATCATTTATGAAAATTATTATACAAATAATTGATTTATTAAAATTTGTATTATTTCATTATTTTATTATGTTAAATTTTTAAGACCTATTTGACCATAGTCATCCTATTGATGTAATTTATGATGCATACCTAGAATAATAACAAAATAACTAAATTAAACTTAATTAAATCTGTAATAATAATATATAACATGTCATTAAGATATAATATGTGAATAATAAAAAGTGAAATTCTAATTGATATGATAAATAATTAACAATAGTTTATTAATCATAATTATAAATATCATTTATGGTGAGTCAAAGCCGTGGTTAGGGAGTTCATATCAATTTTACATTATTTATGAATACTAATTTCTGTGCACCTAATTTCATTAATATGGTATATATAATCTCCATTGTATTTTTTATACCATTAATCCATGATAAATTATTGAATTATATGTTTTATTCTGAATTATTTCATCTTAAGGCAGTTGACATGAATATTAGCATGTGTAAATGTATTTTATAATTAAATTTCCATTAATTAGGTTATTTTAAATCATCATTGTTACTGTTATTATAAGATAATATGTTTAATTAATTTTTATAATAAATTGATTATAAAAATTGTGTTTTATTACATAGTAATCTTTTTAGTGAATAACTCAAACTGTAATGTTATGATCATGGTATCATTACACATCTAAAATTATCTTTTTTGGACACATATTACGTAATAAAAAATTATTTTATTATGAGATGTAACTACATACCTATTTATATTTTATACCATGAATCAAATATTAATCATGTTTATTAATGATTCATTTTATTTGATTTATTTTATGGAGGAATGAATATAAATGATTACAATATGATTATTTTTTATAATTAAAAATAAATTTAATCTTGATTATTTGTACTTCCATTAATTTTTAATGAATGTAATTGATGTTTTCCTAATATAACTTTTAATTTTGATACACCAATTTTAAATCATGAAATTTTCATTTATACGAACAACGTCTAAATATTTGGTACATTAAATTATTGATATTTTTTAATTAAAATTTGACCTTTTCCCTCTTTATTCATTAATAAATTTTTATCAAAACAATTTTATCAAAAATTGATTTCAACAAAAATTATTTTAATATTAAATGTAATTTTAACATATAATTTTATTTATGTGAATATATTAAAAGTAATCATTAAAATTTTATTTTAATTGGGAGCTTTTTTATATTCCCTAAAAAATGTGAATGGAGTATTTTTCAAAATGTATTAAGAATAAATAGAAAACTTCCATTATTATGTCCACTCAATGATTTATATATTCTATTATAATGTTCGCTTTTTTTCGAAGGAAATTTTTTGATTAATGCTGATATATTTTTATATTTTAATTTGTTATTTTCAAATTTTATAATATTTTAACTCAATAAATGATCCGAGAAACATTTCAAACCTTATTTATTTTTTATATTAAATCCTTAATGTTAGTCAATCAGAGAAGGGTATTTTTCTCAAGACATTTTTTGATGATCTGTATTGTTATTTTCAATTATCAAATTCAAAAACAATTGATGGTACATCAACATTACTAGGAATATGTTGTATTGATACCATGATTATTCTTTCATTAGATGGATTGTGGGATTGTCCTGGAACCCATTTCCTTTCCAAATTTTAATCATTATACGAAGAGAAATTAATTATTTTTCTGTTTCAAAACTATAGGATTATTAATATTGTTCATGAATGGTTGTTGGAAAATATTTATGACAAATATGTGATCACAATAAATCATATATGAATTATTGATCTTCATTATAGATCATGGGTTGGCCAGATTTTTCTTATGTTGTGGTTTCACCTATATTGAACTAGTTGAACTGAATATATAAAATATGATCAATGCACCTACATTGTATTGAATCATCCATTTATATAATATATGATGGGTAAGACCCATTATTTACATCTGATGCATTGATCATTTTTCATTGTATTTAAATTAATTGATGAGAAAGTTGTTATATGGTTTATTCTGTGTATTTAACTCGCAAGAAGTTATTTCTGACATGAGCATAAAAGTGTTCATAGACATTCAGTTTTAAGATATCAATACATATAATATAATATATTGTTAAATTTTAATGATTCTAATATTCATTATTAAAATGAAATGAATCAATAATATTTATTAATATTATTATTTTCTTTTGATAAATCTTGATTCCATGTTTTATGATTGATGAGCTAGGTATTTATGTGTAACATCTAGTTACTAATCTAATCGGTACATATTTATCCTTTTCATGTTTTTTCAATTATATTTATTAGTTTTATATGATAATTATTTAGGTATGATACATATAATGGAGAAGTCATAGATTTGATGGTTTCTTAGCATTAATGATCTTTTTTTACAGGTTGTAGGAAGATTACATGTTGTGTAACTATGTTACATGATGTGTTTGTATATCTGGAAGGAAGTATTGAAAACCAATATTCTATGATATTTAAACATCATGAAATACCATTTCACATCCTGAGTTAGTCAATGGATCGTTTTTAATTATTTTTGTAACAATTTTCAGATGTTTTAGATATAAACTAATTTATGATGTGATATGTTATTACACCTCATGAAATACCGAGACTGTGTTTTTATTAAACATGCATTATTACTAAGATCATGTTTATCCTCTACTCCAGTTTCAACTATATAGACCCAAATTTTTTCTCAGGTGATCATAATGCTCCCCAAACCATCTTGATCTATTCATTAGTTATTCGATCATCGATGTGATTGTAGTGATATTCCTGTGAAATACCTATCCTACATTCTTCACCATTCCATTTTTATCCTACATTGGAATTTCAATAGGTCATCCAGAAATATATGTATCTATTCTCTTCAATCATATAAATCATTTCTTGGTTTAGTTTTGGGGTCTTTTGCACATTCATTATCATTGACAGGTGACATTGCAAGTGTAGAGTTTTTGGAAGAGGTAGGTGGTTCCTTCCCATTTGGCCAAATTTATTACCCATGAATTGCATTATTTATTTCAATTAATGACTAAAATAAAATTTATTAAACATGATTTCAATGGATTTATTAAAAACCTTATTCTAGGGAATAATAATATATGAAAATGGATTGACATAGAACATGGGAAAATCCCTAATTCTGTTGGATTGGGGTTTGATTATTGAAATTGGTTGATTAAATTGATGAAAAATAAGTAAATTAAATTAAATAATTTAATTGTGAATATAAAATTTTAAAATTGATAAATTTTTTATTGAGTTGATTTTAATCATGTGAAAATTTTGTTAAAATGATTTTATAGAAACTATGTAGTCTAATCTTGTTAAAGAGGCTTTTTTATTAAACACACGTATTTATTTTTAAATTGAAAATTGGTATTTTAAAATAGATTAATGGTATTTAATTTTACACAAATTAGTCTTAAAATAAATTTATATTCCACGATTTGTTATAAGAACATGGAACCCTTAGGTGGTTGGTGAGTTATTTGGACACACTCTACGATATTACAATGTTTTAAATCATACATACTGTGGGTTACTTCCCTGATGGAATGGTGATATGTTTCTATTGGCTATTTTCAGGGGGACGTGTTTATACACATATTTCATATTACACTTAGAGAATTCAGAGACCTATTGCTGTAAATACTATTGTACCTACTGGGAAGATGACTATTTTTCTCATTTATTTTACATTTATGATATAAATACATGAAAAATACCATTTTAAATCCATTACATTCCTTTTGAATTTATATAAATTGTTTTATATAAATTTACTATTTAATAAAATTTTAACAAATATTCAATCACATGTAAATGCGTTTTATAATGTATATTTGCATCATTTGAATTTTAAAACATCAATTGATTAAATATACGTTGAAATGAAAAAACCGTTTCAATTTAAAATTGAAATAATTTATTAGGATATTAATTAATTTTTATTTGACTTGGAATCCTTGGTGATATCGTATTTGGATTTTTATCTGACATCTTATTAGTTCCTTTAGGTGTTCGTAGACTTTATCCTTCATGCTTTCATCAAAAGAAAATGATCTCATGTTGGATGATCTATCTGTTGAAAATTACACAAGGTGAGTTGTGTCTTTATTGACTTGAGATGAATTTCTATTTTGGTACCTAATTTATAGTACATTGGGATTATTTTCAATGAATTGATTGAGTATATTACTCTCATTGAATATTCCATTGTTATGAATACAATCTTTTTTCTTTTCAATCTTCTATGTTGTGTGGAAAATTCCATCCAAATTCATATTTTATGATGTTAGGAGATGGTCACCAACCCATGGGGATAAGGAACACCCTTTAGTTAATATCACTACCCACTCAATTATTAGGTTACCAGGGTACCTAGGATAGTTTGTGACAATATAGTATACGAGAAATGTTTTTGAACTATTGTCTTAATAGTCATTATGTACTTGAAATATTGTCTGGACACATGAGTTTTTTACAATTGAGTATCTAGTGATATCTCACCTCAATGAACCTTATATCTCAAGGGGTGTTTAGGGTAGGATGAATTGTGGATTGATTTTAGTATTTTCATTAATGTGTCATGTTAGGGTGAAGTCTAAATCATGTTGTTCTATATTTTGGTAATAATATTCATTTTTTCTTTGTTGTATTATTAGTCTGATGTCTCTTATATTTTCTTTTGATGATGTATAGGATCGTGCATAGGATAAGATGGGAAAATGGGATCCAAGAGGGAACTACTAATGACCCTTAGTGAAGGAATCCTTAAGTGGGACCAAAACCAATTGAGACGATTGTGAAAATTATCAAGTTCTAGAATAGGAACCACCTCATGTTCCCATTTATGATCTAGCTTTAGATCCTCATGTGGATGCTCTGCGAAATCATTATCTGGTGTTATTTACCCAGAATTCCCATGAAATTAATGTATCCACGGTTTCGAAACATAGTGAGGAATGTTTGGGCAATATGAAACATTTGATTTCTTTCATCGTAGAATCATATGAGATCATTGTGATGTGTTCTACTTTCAATCTATAAGGATCGAGAAAGAGATTGTTGGAAATGAGAGTGATGGAAATAAATCATGAAGACGTAGAGTGGAAGAACCTCATGATTATTTTCACGAACATGTTCTATCTAGAGAAAATAGTGTTGGAAAAAGGTATAGAATTTTTCAAACATGTGGAGGAAAACATATCCATGACTGAGTATTCAAATCATTTTTCTATTATGGTGTTGTTTACACTTTAGATCATATCGACTCAGAGGATTATGTATCGATCGTTTTTGTGAGAAATTTGATCTGATATTCTTTCTGAGATTTTATTACTATATATTATCTATTATTTCTGATTTTCTATATTGGTAAATGATATTTGAAATTGATCAGACATGAAATTTAGGGTTATTAGGGGTTTTATCTCTCCCAATTGAAACTATAGATCCAACATGGGAAAATATAAGTGTTATGATTCATGCAGTAAATCCCCATTGGAGATTAATTCTATACCTCATAGAGTTCTAGAAATAATTCCATTAATTTTTATAAGTTTTCCATGATAGATCATTCCATGGGGGTTTTCACTATAATAGCCAAAAACTATGGCTCATGAAGACATTTAGGTAACTTTTAATGATTTATCCCAAACTTTTCAACTCATTTTGGTGGAACATGATCATCATCACCTCCTAAAATTGAAATTAAATCATATGCATCACATATAAAAATGTTTTAGCCACATAAATTCGGAAGAAAGAAATATTACACAGTGGAAGTGTCTCCAGATGAAGTAGACACAAGTCCAGCATCTTTGAGACGTACCATTACTACAAAATTAATTAGTGACTACTCTATTTTATACTAGTTCATATTATTCGTTTATATAAACATGAATAATAAATTTTTACAAACTTCTTATAGAGCTTGTATCTTTTGAAATGGAAATTAGTACAACCCTTATAATGAAGAGATTGAAGGGTATCTTTAGTAATGATTCTGTACTTGATCAATAATATGTAGAGCATGATTGTATTTTCTTGTTCACAACTTGAATCTTCTAGAATTTATTTTTCGAATGGATTTGATCATTTTTAATAATGTATGGATTGATCATTATCATCTAAGGGTCTACCTTACTACACCAAGTTGTGTGTCTCTTATCCATGATGAAGAATGATACCTATGTTTGACCAGAGAAATTCCTTATTATATAGAGAAATGGACAGTAATATCAGTGTTTTTTTAGAATAAGGAAGAATATTTGAGTTGTTAAATCTAACCAGTTATTATCAATATTGCTTCCATTTGTCAGTTTTACTTGTTTAGTTTTATACCATTATGGGAGGGTGAGTTTTACATTTCCGTATTTCCTATTACTCAAAAATTTAATAATCCCTATTATCTAATGAATCCATCTGAACTAAACTTTCTAATTCCCTTGTGGGGTGTTTTACATGAGAAAGGATTTATATGCCTAAGTGTATCACCTATGGAGGCATTGGTTCTCTACTATATTAAAAATTATGGTCCTTTTCACTTAAATTATGATTACAAAAATCTCAATCAAGTGATGGAAAAAATCAATTCTATATTACTTAGGATTAATGATTTTATTAAATAGATTAATAGTGAAAATAAGGTTTTAATGATCGAGCGTCAATCATGTAACCATTAGTTGCGAATAAAATAATATGGTATTTCAAAAAACCACATTTCTGTGTAGGTATAGTTTATATGATTATATTATTATGCATTTTGGTCTGAAAACCTTTCATCATCTTTTCCAAAAAAAATTGGAAATTATTTTCAATGAATATATATATAAATATGTATTTTTGTATTTTGATGAAATTCTCAACTACTCCAAGATGAAGTAGGATCATGTGAATCATCATGTAATAGTTTTGAGTATATGAATAATGATCTTTCATTATGCCAACATTTTAAATTCTGATTTATGGATTTAGGATGTGGAATTTATAGGACATTTGCTATGTAAAAATGGAATATAATTCGATACTAAGATTGTGAATGCTTTGATGACATGGAAATAACAACATAATGTCTTCAAGATTAAGAGATTCATGGGCCTATAAAGATATTATCACTAGTTTCTTAAGGAATTCCAATGTTAGATTCTTTGATGACTACTCTTATAAGGAAATGGTTGATGTTTTTATAGAATGATAAATGTTATTTTTTGTTTAAATGAAAAATTTATTGGTAACTTATCCAACATTGACTCCTCCAAAATCCAGGTAAGGATATGTTATATTTTGTGATGAATTAGGTTTAATCTTGGGATGTATTCTTATGTATGATGATTATGATGTTTCATATGGATCATTTTTTCTTAGGCCATAAGAAAATAATTATACTAACCACAATCATGAACATACAATTGTGGTTTACACACTTACGAGTTGTTCAGAATAACTTTTCTAAGAATGGTTTACTATGGACTCACACCACTAATGATTGAGTTATATTTTATCAGAAAAAGATTTCAATCTCCTCTATTTGTGTTGGGTGGAGTACCTGTAATCATAAAATATTGACATTTCATATACCCCATGGAATTGAAGTGTCATCATAGATGTGATGTTATTGAAACTTCCAACCCAAGAAGTGAAATATTCATAGTATGTTTTGTTTTGATGACTCTCATTACAAATTGTTATATCAGAGTTTGGGATAAAGGGAATTAATTCTATTTTACTAGATTTCAATTTAAATATTATCTTCTAAATTTAATTCATCATGAACAAGATATTCATGATGAATTACATATTATTATAGTATCAATTTATTGTTGGTAGATAGTTTCTCAGTGGTCGTTTTTCAAAAAGGGTGTTTTTTGCGATTAGAGCCACATTACCTTACTGATAGATAGAATATAGGCTATGATGGTGGATTTTCATAATTACCAGAAGTTTGTACAATGATGAACCAGTAATATTTTCAATGATATAATGTAGAAGTTCATGTGTCCAATATTGAGATGAGTAATTTATGAATTTTTATTATATTGTTATACATGCCAATAAGAGAAGGTCGTTGATCAGAAACCATTGAGTTTACATCAGCCACATCATGTCGCTACATGAATATATGATTAAATATCTATGGACTCTATTTTTTATGTGGCCTCATACCATGATTAGGATTAATGAAATATGGGTAGGGATTAATTGGCTGACAACGTTGGCTCACATCATACCCATTCTTGATACTACCACTCATGGGGAGTTAAAAATATCAATGTGAAATAGGTCGTTAATTTTCATGCAGTTGTTTCAATTATAGTTTCTATTAGAAATTATCATTTAACTTCTTTCATTTGGATATTAATTCAAGAGGCTTTGGGATCAAAATTACATTTTTGCATGAATTCCAATTTGTTTTTTAGTTGATATGAAAAGCGAGCTATCCATATTCATTACGATATAAAACACACTTCTGTTCTTAACATCGGTGGGGATTGAGATAATCACATGGGGCTAGTTGATTTTTCTTATTACAATAGTTACTAGTTAATGATCTGAATTCATCTTTTTCTAGCATTATATGGATGGCCTTGTAAATATCAATTGTGTTAGTAAGCAATTGATGAATATTAATTTCTTGTACAATGATTAGTATAGTAAATGACATCAAATAATATATTAATCAATCAAATAATGTTCAAATCATAGATCTGATATAAGCCTTATGAAAATTGATGTAATAGAACATTTGAGTTTTCAATTGGTGAATTAGTTTTCTAGAATATTTCACTCTATTTGGATCATTAGAAACTTTGAAGTGAATGGAAAATTACTCCTTGTTTTGTGTAACAAATCATGTTTGTTGATTAGGTGGAGAACGTATCATAATGTTTGGCACTTATTCTATAGTTGACATCAATACATAATCTTTTTATTAATCACATCTAGGAATGTGTTTACCTAATACATCTAATATTTTTAGTTGGAGTGATCTTGATATTAAATCTAAATTGTCTTTAATTGAGTGTCCAGTTAGGATAATTGATCTAATTCCAAGGTATATCATGGGAGGATAATAACTTTGGTTTGGGTTCTACCAAATTATTATTTTAGAAATCATTAGACACAATAATGTGATGATATAATGTGAGGTATGTAGCATCATATATTTTGAATGGAAGATTCATTATAGGCTTCTATAGACATATTGTATTTATGGTGGGGAGGTTTTAATATCCCCATAGCGATCGTATAGGTACGTCTTTATAATTTTCATGTTTTTACTTTTTTACTAGGTTGGGTTGATAATGATTTATGGAGTATAAATATAAAGGTTATGTTAAGTACATTTATAGTTTATCACCTTTAAATATATTTTTTCATTCCTTAGGATGATTTAAAATCATATAAAATGTTACACTGTGTGTAAGGATTTAGAGAGGCATGTCTTGATAACCTTCATGATGTACAGGTTACACAACATTAGTATCCTTTAAACATAATATGTAATAATAATGGACTATTTTAAATTCTAGGGAATCTTTTTTCATTAGTTTTAGATATTAACTATTTCACAAATTGAAATTTTATTACACCTCTTAAAATACCCCGACTACGTTATTTTTAAATGGACGGCCTAGCAAAAATCTATTTTCTCATATACTCTAGTATAAATCCCTTTACCCAAATATTTCCAAATGAAGTCTTTAATCTCTCCAACCCTTCCAAATCAATTTGTTAGGTGTTCAATTGTCATTCCACTTGCGGTGTTATTCTAGGAAAATCCATATCATACATTTTTCACATTAATATTTTATCCACCGTTGTGATATAAATATTTCATTACGAAATTAATTTATATAAATTTTTTATTTTAAAATCATAAGGATTATAAATGTAGTTGGTTTCTTTCTCATTTTATTGATGAATGTTTTTTATTCAAAATTAATTTTGTGTTTCAAATAAAAAATTGGCATTTCAAATGAGAGGTATTAGATGTAATTTTATTTTATGAAGTTTTAAAATAAATTCCCCATATTTGATCATGTATGAGAATGTGGAAGACTGAGGTAGTTTGTGAGTAATTTGGACAGACATTATACTATTACAACATTTTAAAACATTCCTACAACATGTCACATTTTGATGGGGTCAAATAGATAGTGTAGAGTTTTATTTCAGGAAATACTGTCGTGTATATTTGGAGGATTACCATGTGGATTTCTTGTTTTATGTTTGAGAGATAAATGTGTTAAAATGTTTTTTGAAATGATTTAAAACCCTTACTAATTTATATGAATAGTTTTATGTAAATTTTTAATTCAAACCATTGTTTAAGAAACATTATATCACTTATTAAACCATTTATTAATGTAAATTTCTTTCATTGGAGTTGTATATCAAGATTTCATTAAATATTATTTGAGATGTCAAAAATATTCTACATTAAATTGAAATAATTAATTTGGGTAATAATTTGTCTGTATCATATATGGAATCCTTTTTGAGACCCTAAATAGTTTTTTAGATCACACCTAACATTTTCCTTTTGGTTTTTGTTGAAATTCCCCTTCCAGGTTGAAGAAAGAAAAATTGTTCTCTTGGTGGTGGATAGAGATGTTGAAATTTATAAATGGTGTGTTGTCTCATTAGGGACAAGTGTTGTTTTCATTTTTTTAGAAGGGTTGTAGGTTTTTGGCCTTTTATTCTTTATTTTATTTTGGTATATAACTCCCAATGGATATTCCTTTTGTCTTCTTATTTTCTTATTTCTATATCATCTTATATGTTTCGTGGAAAATCCATTCCCACATACATGTTGTATATGGACATGTGCTAGTCACTGACACATGGGGATCAGGAATGACCTTTGGGATATCTCAGGGAATGCTCAGTTACTGAGTTAAAAGGTTTCCCAAGATAGTTGGTGACATTATGTGTGTGAATATTTGCATTCTATTCTCATGTTATTGGATTATGTAATCATTCCCTTATCATAATATTCTTCTCATTAATGTTAATAAATTCGTATGCTAACATATACAATTACTATGAGTTTTTTTCTCACCCTTATTATCTATCCATTCCCCTTGGTTATAAATGATGGTGATTATAGATTTTCGGTCTCAAATGGTTTATATTAGGGTGATAGTTTTAAAAGATGATATATATATATATATATATGAAATGTAATATGAAAATAGGTCAATAATGGGAAATGTACTCCCTTGAATTAATGGTTGTTATTTATGCATTAATTTGTTATAAAAATATTGAACTATAAAAAAAAAATGGTATTTTATGTTGTCCTATATATATTTTTGATGTGGAGGATTTTGGATATCGAATAATAGGTAACCTTCTTGAACATCAAATATTGAAAAGTAATGTTAATGATTTTTCACTATATATGACAGTGTATGTTATGTTTAATTGAGGGTATCTTGAGTATCATTATAATTATTGTATAATTGTATTACTATCAATGATATTTTACAATTATCTCTCATTAAACTAATTAAACTATAAAATTTGTATAATTATTACACACTACATATCACCTAATGATAAACAATAGAACTTTTATGTTATGAATAGTAACCATATATTTATTTATGATTATTAACCTATATATAATTATAAATAATTTTTTTTTTATATCCATGTGTTGAGGTGTTGATACATATTCATTGGTAAGATGTTATTGAATTATCACAACTCTATGAACATTTTCAATCATTGATATTATATTAAACAAATTCAGTATTCCACATATGTTAATGATGAAATGATGATGATTAGTATGGATCAAATTAATTAACACTCCCAAATGATGAACCATGATACTAATCAAATTAAATGGTTAATATAAAAATATCATGATATGATATGTTTTATGATACCGTGTTGAATAAAATTGGAATTTTTTTTATGAGACATTGTGGAATAATGTGTTAGTAATTCCTATTAATGATAATTATTATATTGAAACATTATTTCCATGTTATACATCATTATCATTATTTATTGTTATACATCATGTTATTTTGATAATTTCATATAATTATTCTAAATGATAATATGATATTTTGTGTTTTTCACATTCATTGATTTATTATCACCCAATTTTGTTATTGTGTGTCCCAATTATTTTTAATATAGTGAATGTATCCAAGGATTAATATATATAAATTCTATTCATATAGATGAGAATATTGATAATTGTTTTCATATTTTATGTTCCTCTATTCCAAAAAACAATTCTTTTCCAGATCCTATGTATTAATAATCATTTATAATGTAATTAATTTTCATATTAAAAAACATGATTCTATACATGTTATCTAGAAATGATTTATTAATTTATAATAAATAATAATTATAAATTATAACTGTGAACCAAATTGATAATTGTAAATATAGAATAATATTATGAAATATTGGTGATGTATAAACTATATGGTTTCTATGCATGAAATCATTATCTTGACACATAATTTTTTTTATATATGAATGAATTTTATAGTGATAATTACCTCATAAATAGTAGATTATTAAATGAATAGATCATCACCTATTCTATGATGATTTATTATTCGATAAAATATTGGCTAAAAATCTAATGAAATGTATTTAGCCACCAATTTATTTTAATAATATGTTATTCATTTTCTATTAAATATATAGTTTGTATAAGACAAATGAATAATTCCTATGTTTCATTTTCTTCCAAAATATATATAGAATAATTATATATGTACATATTAAAATTAAATGATTCTTTATAGAAACATCTTTCTTAATAACAATATTATGTATATAAAAAATATAATGAAAGTGGATTATCTGTGTAAAAAAATGATTGGATAGCATGATTCACTGATGTCCTCTTTAACATGTAGAATATTATAATAGATATATTTAAATGATGATTTATCAAATATATAAGGATTTTAAAAATAACAATAATCATGATGAGTTCCCAGATTCAATTGGAAGTAATCAACATATACTTTAATCAATCATGAATCAATGACAATGTTATTTTTCCACATCTGTTGATCCATTAATTATCAATCAAAGGATTACCCCTTTTGAAAATATTATATATTTTCATATATTTTTATAGATAGTAATTTTTCAATTGTTTTATACCAAATTTTGGATTAAATTATACGTGGTGGACATTTATTAGGATCATAAATTAATAATTGTTGGTTAAGGCTATGTAATAGGAAGAGTTTATGATAATAATTCTCAATATATGTTTTCCATCATTATTAATAAAAAATTATAGAATGAATTATTATATCGAAAGTGTATGGAAAATAAATAATTAGGATATTAGGAAATTGATTTCTTATGTCTTTATCAGTACACCTCCAAATTATTTATGGATCTTGTTTAATGTTTTATTGGTTATTGGTTGGAAAATAACCCCATATAAAGATTAATTTAATAAATAATGACTAAAAAGTTAATATGAGAAAATATTTAATATTATAAGGGAATAAATTATTTTTAGATTGATTTAGTGGTCTCAAAGGATGAAATAAAATCTATGATAAAATATAATAATTTTTAATTTATATATATTAACACATAAGATAAGATAAAACCCACCACTACCCATATACAACAAATGTGGTATGAACTATTTGACGACCATCCTACATTGAAGTGTAAATTTATAAATGTGAGGATGTTATTAACATATATATATATATATGAACTATAATTATGAGGTGAGGCCTCAAGATATCCTCAGAACAAAAAAATGGGAGATAGTGTAACAATAACTATATATCGAATACCTTATGTGTTTAGGTCTTGGGAAATTTGAAAATAAATTTACAAAATCCTGTGATAATGGAGGGTAACCACCTAATGACTAAAAATAGTCTAAGGGATAAATATTATGTATTCAAAATTAATTCACTCTTATGTTCTTTATCAAGATGATGTGTAAATATTCAATATAATTGAGCTCACAAATCAGCAAAGTATATAGCTTGAATTTGGTTCTATAGATTATTTTATTCATTTTTATGAAAATTATGTATAATAAAAAATACAATTTAAATATGTATATTTATTATTTATTATTAAAATATGTTTTATCCATGTATCAATATTATATAAAAACTGGATTATCTATTTTTTTTAAAGTACAATATCAACATAATTATCAATGTCCATCCCATGGTTGAATATAACATTATACAAGGGATGGATTATCTCTCAATGTGTAATTTATTGAATAATTATATTATCAAAGAAATTTTATTTTTCATGAATGGGAAACATATTATTGTTTTGAATGAATATATATTCTAGTGAGTTCATTTATCATATGATCTCAAATAAAATAATTTATGTAGAATATTGGATAATAAGTCGAAAGAAATTTATAAAATAATGATAAAATTTGTCTCAATTATTTCCTAATGAATTTATTTACATCCTAATGATTTACATGGTCCTATCCAAAGAAGATTCTAATATATCACCTTTTAACACATTCTTTGTGTCCATATAATAGTGAAGAAACCAATTAAAAAAACCAACGATGAGCAAAATAAATTTTAGATGAGACCTCAAAATCATCTGTATATGGTTTTTGAAGACCTAGTGGTTATCCTTGAGAATACAGTATTATATTTGTATAGTATGATTATGTTAGAATAAAAACATGAATTGATTATAGAGAATGTGGTTATCATATAGTGTAGAAAATGTACCCTCTTACATGTATTGATGAATTATTTGATAACATTGAGGTAATGAATTAATAACAAAAAATTGATCAATGGTCTCATATAAAAAATTAATTGTGAAAAATGAAGTAATCCTAAAAGATTATTTTCTAATAATATATGTAAATTATTTGATTTTTCATGAAAATAATATTGAATAAGTATCTTGTGATATTTTTATATTTAATAAATAAAATATTTACGAAACTGCTTAATAAATTCATTTTTTTAATTGGTGATATTTTTATGTATTAATATTTTCATATGTCACAGGAGGAATAGAAAAGGGTCGTAACAAAAATTGTTAGTAAAGAGAAACTATATAAAAAATTAATTAAATATTATCTCAAGTTAGAAATCTATATAATCATGTGGAAAATTTTATCTGGTGATGAATCTAAATTTATCATATGATGTCAAAGTATGTAGAGGACTGGACATGTAAAAAAATATAACTAATATTCATCACTTCATGGTTTAGAATGATATTATAGAGGTATTTAAAAAATATATTTATTAAAAACATATCAACGGATATAGATAACGTCCCCTTGGATTGATTTCATTTAGAAAACATACTATAATGAATGCTTCATGGAATTGATGTTGTAGATGGTTAGTGAATCCAACTAACAATTAACTCTTTTGGATAAGGATTTTTCATATATAGTTATAAAAATATGAAAGGGAATGAATTATTCATATAGAATAACTACAAGGTTGTCACATATGAACCTCAATAATTAGTTCAGCATCTATGTAAGTAACCAACTCAAGAAACATATTGATCCATAAACTTTTTTATTTTGATGACATGTTTAATAAATATTTATAAGATAAAGTGTTCCTTTTAAAAGTCAACGGATATTTAATGTATATATATTCCCAAAATGAAACTAACATATAATATTTTATATATTATTATATTCATATTTTATTTAAATATTTAATTCATTATCCCCCTAGAATACCAATGAATGTCTCAAATTAGTTGAGTAATATAGATCATTTTTTGTGATAATGATTATTGATAGTGATTCAATATTAAATGACCGAGTAATGTAAGACATGGGAATCATATGGGTTTGGACATTGTAAATACAATAAAAAATGATTTCATAGCAAAAGGTATTAGTGATGATTAATAAAACTCAAATAGATGACACTTTGGATCTCAAGAAGATAATGTGTTATAAATTGAAAGATTCAAAAATTTCATATTGATCATGATTGTGTACTAAAATATGGTACAATGATACATATCCCATGTATTATATATTTAAAGATGGAGATGATGGATTATTCCTGATCAATATATTCCCCATTAATCATTGAATCACTATAATGTATATTGGGATTTTAGATCATTATTTTGTTGATTTTATTAAATTTTATACTTTTAATTACATCATAAGGTTATTATTATGTAAAAAGTGAAATGAGGGGAAATAAAAAAGTTTTATCAAAACAATTACCCGTAGGAAATTTGATATATGATAACTTATATATGAACACTATCGGTATCCGTCCAAATATAGCATAAATAAAATATTTTATATACTCATTTCTATTTTGATATTTTTTCCCATTTGAGATCCAAAGAGATGATTTATCACAAGACATCATTTTTTATCTTTATATTTTAAATGATATTACACATTATAGAAAACAATATAAACTATTTTATGGAAGATATTTAAAATATATTTACATAATATATTGTATCATTCATAATTGTATGGATATAGAAGAATAAATGAGCAAAGTATGTCATCCAAAAAATATTTGGATGTATAATAGAGAAATTAAAAAAGTAGAAATAGTTAATGGGCTTGATCAAAAGATTTTTATTGTTTTTGGAACAATAATATTCTAACTTTTTTATTCCCACATTACAGTCATTTCCACTCATGAATTAAAGGGCGTCCTTTTGAAGCCATATAGCATAAAATAGTATAACACCAACATCATTTGATGAAGATAGAGAGAGAAATTATTTCGATAACATATTTTAAAGGATTCTAAAAAATGAAAACAGAGATTCAAAAGCACATCAAGGATATATATATTCATATAAAACAATTATCTAAAAATCCTATGAGGGACATTAAATTTTATGTTTGGGACATTTTATTTGTAAATATATCTTTTTTCAAGTGAGTTATGAGATTTTTAAGAAATATATACCTATTCCCATGGTATACTGGACAATTTTAGATTAATGCCTCTCTTAAATATAATTCATAGAAATAAAAAAAACCACATAATCATTACAATTTCCACAATCATTTTCACATCTCTCTATTAGTGACGTTGATGTCTAAACCGTAATATATAATTTATTTCAATGTTGTGTAATTGGATCATAATTTTCAATATGAAGTGGATAAGATCTAGATTCATGATAGAATGGACAACATATGGAAAAATAATAAAATTTCTCTCTTGAATATCCTATTGATACAAAAAAATTTGTGATGCATTTTGGTAACATTAAAACAAAATAGTGGAAAAATATCTCTTTTACTTGGATTAAATCTTTAAATTTTGATGGTGAAATTAATTTTCGGGTGGCAGGGTGAATTTAACGACAAAAAATAAATTTTCTTCTTATAAGAGAACAATTATATCATAATTCCAACATTTTTATATTCCAAAATGTATATAAATATCATGAATTTGATAAAACAATTACTTTTCATGTAATAATATAGATTACTAAATATTATTCTACATTAAATATATATATAAACGCAAGAATAACCACCACACAAAGGCATAATCCACAAGATCAAACTCATCCATTATGATTACACAATAAATGATAATTATAAAACTAAAAATAAATATTTTTAATAAAATATAAATTATAATAAATGTGTAAAAAATTTTAAAATTATTTAGTAAATAGTTATGTTTAGTGTTACATATAGAGGATATAATCAGAAACATGACCCTTAGAATATGAACATTACATCACTATTATGTGGACATTGATCAATATCAATAATTTCTCATTGTAACTATTAATCATAAAGACTACTAGAAATATAATAGTTATAATTTGATAATTAGTGTCTGTTTACATTAAATATAATAGTAAATGATAATTTAATGAATAATAAAAATATAATGGCCTCAAATTATTGAAACATATCTTATTTTGATCATTTTTAGGATTTGTGGATGGAGGTATCATCATTTGTGTTTTCTCTTAATAATGTAAAATAAATGGTTTAGTAATTAACGCTCGAATTAAATCCCCTATGATATAGGTTTTGATATTTTTGATTGACACTATATCAATGATGGTAAAACCACCTCAAAAAACTACAACAATCACACCATTACACCCTATAGTAGTGTGTTAATGGGTTATAGATATACACCATAGTAGTTAAAATGTGTAAATATTTTATAAATGAATTAATTTTTTTTAATTCCAAATTAAATTTTTTTTGTTAGAACCATATATAAAATGTAGAGTATTATAGATAATTATAAAAAATTATTTTATATAGAGATATTGTGATTTAATTTTTCTTGAATGATTATAATTTTTAATTTACCTATTAATAAATTTTAAATAATAAGGTTTATAAAATCGTATAAATAATAATATTTATAGGTAAAATATATTTGTGTTGTTATATATAGTTTTTCTATTGGATAAAATTTGTTCATATAATAAAAACAGGGTTCTAGTTACGAATAAAAATATTATATTTATAAATTATGTTTCTTATATTGATAATATTAATATATTAAAAGTGATTACATTTATAATAATAACGAATCAGATTTATAAAAATGTAATTTTTACTTAATTTTTCTTGATGGAGATTTTATTTTGTAAAATTTAAAATATATTATAAAAGGCATAAATATTATGACCTCATATATACATAAAAGATATTTAATTATTAAATAATTGTTTTTATAATATAAAAAGTATTTTTTTTATAAATTAAAAATATTTTATAGGATAAAAATAAATTTAATAACCAATAAATGACTTTCTAATTAATAAATGTGAAATAAATTTTATAAAAACAATATATATTGTAAACATATTATTTTTAAATGGATAAATACCCAAAAAAAATATTACCTATAATTCAAATATCATTTTTAATGACTAAAATATTTATCTAAATCCATGTATAAAATCCCAGGGTAAGGTAATTTTTTTTCATTTCCCATACCATAGATTTCTTAGAGAGATATTTAATAAATATTAAGAAAAATCACATTATATTAATAGAAGTACGAACCCATAACCCCAATGAAATCCACACAATGTTCTTTTGTAATGAAACAATACACATTTCTTTAATTTAAATTCCCTCTATATTGGCATCATGTTCATACCGTTTCTCTCTCCATGCATTTTAATGTAACACCCCATGGTAAGGGATATTTTTCTCATCTAATAATCCACTTACTGATTATATACTTATTCCCTTTCATTGGTTGTTATTTTTTTAATCATAAAAATATTATAATTCTTTTACATTATATTTTTCTCTCTATAAATTAGTGACATTCATTCTCTCTCACTAATCATGTCCCATAAAGCACTATTTATACCTTACAATCTTCTAAATTCATACATTAATTTTCTCAGTATATATTCTTATTTAATAAAAATTCCAAATTATATTATTCAATGGAATTAATATATGTGAATTTATTAATCATTTATTTTATATTTTCATATAGAAAAACCAAATTTCCTCCCACTAGGTAAAATAAAGGAAATGTTGATGTCCTTTTTAAAATTATATATTAAATGATATTATTATGAAACTCGTTATTTATTATTTAACGGTTATTGATGGAATTTTTTTCATAATTAATGTGGATCACTTGAATTAAAACATATGATCTCTACTCTTTTATTATAATCTAATTAATTGGTTAATGAATTAATTTCTTATGATGACATATTTTGCAATAATTTTGTGAATAACTGTAGTGGTTTTTTTCACTATAGTTATAAAGAATAGTGATATTCTTATTTATATTTCATTTTTATGTTGTATCCACATTTCAATTTATTTTAACATGATCATTTTCTACATTACTGGATCATTTTCTTATTTTAATACTCTATTGTTATACCTCATTATCATTTTCAAATTATTTTATTTCTTTATTATATTTCAGGTATTGATCCTCACACATTTCTTTGAATATATGTACCTATGATATAATATTATGTAAACAAAACCATGGATGAATATATAAATATTTGTATAATGTGTGAAATTATAATATTATATTCTTTATGTGTTATAATATATATTTCTAGGAGCCTAAAACTGATAATATACATAGTATTAATATGTTTCGTACCAGGTAGTGAACATTTTTCATCTCAAAATTGAATGAAGTAACAAGATTTATCTAGATCCATTACATGGGTGGAATTTAGTATTTCACATAAATTAATGTATTATAATACCTTAATAGGTTATTTAGACTAATTATTTATTGGTTATGTCTGAATGGAAGAAATATCTAATTATCATACAATATGAGCCAATGATGGAATATGCCATCCTCAAGGACATGGAATTTGTGTGTACTTGTAGGTTTTATTTTGAATATTTTAGTATTCATAATTTTCATAGAATATGAATTTTTTTATTTTTCCCTAATTATGTTATGGATCCTTTCATGATTCCTCGGTTATTTTAATACTTACAAAATATCACGGGAATCATGTTGAATATATATATATACATATATATTATAATCATTTATATTTAAATGGAATAGATGACTTTATTGATAGATAAGAAGAGAAATATGGTCATGTGATGTGATGATGGATATAATATATAATTTCCAGTGATTTTTAAGGTACAAAATTAATAATTTGTTGTTTCCGTATTTTTTACAATTATTCAATGACACTAAATGATTATAGTTATGTTAGATGGTTTAATGATGTGTGTTTAGGAGTATTTGTTGTGTGTGATAGATACTTATATTAAAGAAGATTCATTTTTTCCACTAAATCATCAGTGACATGTGACACCAAGATATGTGGCTTAGTAGTCTAGCTACAACATTTCTATTTTAGCCACTGGCCTCTTTGAAACTATACAGACCGAATGAGACTGCTGATATTAGAAAAATTTTATATATATAACACTTCAGTAAGTCAGCATCATAGTCATAGGGTATTTCATGCCTTTTTCACCAACATTCTTTTTAGTGGCCTCTACTATCCACCTATTTCCTATCATATATAATGGTAATGTATGGTTAGTTACATTATTTTAAACATATTAATCATCACATTAATCATCAATCCTCCTCTAAATATCTGAAATTTATTCAATAATTTTTTCAAATCATTTCGAATATCATAATATCTGCCCAACCATCTATATTTTAGATTAATGTTCTTATTTAAAAAACAGTATTCTCATAAAAATATGATCTCCATTTATGTCATTAATAAATTATATATTCAAATTTTTTTGTTTCTATACATATATATATATATATAATTTTTTCATATGGGATATTGATGTAACTATGTTTCATATGGTATTATATTTATATATAGTTTTTAATACATGGGTTTCAAATGGATCTCCAATCCCCTTACGTATTTTGTATGAAATTCATATTATGTTTTTTTCCATTAAATTATTTCGATCATGAATATAATTATTTTGATATTCATTAGTGGTTTCTATTTTCATTAGATTCTTACTTGATTCCATGTTTCATATTTTATTCTATTATTTTATATATGTTATAGTTGAGATTCCATGGGTTTTATGGTTGGTGGACTCATGAATTCGATTTTTTCAACAATATTTTCCTATATAAATATTATAATTTTTTTGTAGTTGTTGGAAAAAATTTCTAAAGGATTTATCATGGAAATCATTTAAATGAATTTAATTTTTAAATATTTTTCATTCAGAAATAAAATATGTAAATGGATTTATCAACAATTTATTTGAATTATGGTGACATACCTCTACAATGACTGAATCCATTTATTATTACCAATATATTTTAATAAGATAAAAGGAATAATGTATTAGAGGATTTAATATATTTATTGTATTTTTAATCTTCATACATAATTTTTTTACATTATATTTGAATAAAAGAAATTCAAAATAATTTTTTTCGATATTAAATTTTTACCATATAGAGTAACCCTATATATCATCCAAAGTAAAAATCGTGAATTCTAGATAATGACGTAAAATAAGGGGGATCTCAAATTCATAGTTGTGTTCATGTTTAGTGGAATATATCCTGAATAAATATTTATAATTACTATGTTAATGTAAAAAACTGATCAGACATTCCAAAAAAATAACATTTATATGATGGTACGATAGGAAAAAATAAGAATGGATTGTTAAATAAATGACGAAAAATTCCATTTAAATCAATACTATAGGAATAAAATCTATCCATATATTATGACATTGTTAAATTGTGATGGATAATCAAAATAGAATCTAAATGAAGGAAACATAGAACTATAGAGTGATGTTTCCTTCGAACATGAAACCGTCACAATTACGATGTATCCTCAAGATAATATCAATAGTTCTAGGTAAAGTCAATTTTATTTCTACGAATTACATTCCCATAACACTAATGTCAAGATATATCAAATATAATTTTTTAAACATCTCATTTTCAAATGGGAAGTGATTATTTCAAAAAATTTATTTCTCCTGAGACAATAGATGCATCGATGGGATTAAATGAAATGGTTCCAAACACATTTCATTGTTATCAAAAGAATTCATAACATATCGAATAATTGATTTATGGAATATATTATGTGCCTTATTGAATATTAATTTTAATTGAATCATATGAACATCACAATATTTTCTCAACTAATCAAATCCAATTCATTTATATATTATATTTTAGTATTATATATGGTTCAAGCAACAAATTTAACCATGATAAATAATATTTAAAATTTCAGGGAAGCATACTCTCCATAGGAAATTTAATAATTTTAGTTATTTATAATGACACCAAAAAAGAATCAAGAAATCGAATATATATATTATCCCTTGTTATTGTGATTATAAATTATTTATAGAATGATTATAAATATTATCAATATAATATATAACCATTTTAGTAATAAAATATAGTTTTTTTCATTTTATTAATTGTAAAATCTAATAAAAACTGGTGAAAACTTTTCAACATAAAAATAACCATTCCATTTTGTAAAAAACGATAATCATTTTTGATGAAAATAACTTTGAAAACATGAATTTTATAAAATATATTGCAAATAATTTTCTATGAAAATAATATTTTAATCATAATAATTTAAATTTTAAATTATTAATAGTGTTTGTAGCTGGAATTAATGCTTTTTCTATATATGTAAAAAATTCATTCATTAAAATCATCAATACATTCCAAAAGGTAAATTTTTGGAAAATAAAAAAAATGATTTCCTTAGAAATTTTTTTATAATTAGTAATAATTGGATAAAATTATTTTAATAAATAATTTTTATATTTTTAATCATATTTTAAACCCTTAAAAAATATTTTATCGAATAACATCTTTCTAGCCAAAGAATGTCATAATATATGATTCTCCTGAAAACTTTGTCTAAAAAAATATAATTTGAATGAGTGGTAAAATTGAAATAAAACTTTAAATTGTTCATAATAACTATAGATAATAATATAGATGTTTTTATTATGAAACTGTTAGTTAATTTCCTTCAGCTTATACTCCTAAAGATATAATAATGATTTGACTAAGAATTTTAAATAAAACATTAAGATGATCATAACATAGTAATCAAAATTTATTAATTAATCTATTAGGTGTATCCACACTAAATCCACACAAAAAATCAAAATAAAATATATTTTTAAAAACATTAATTATAAACATAATCATGCTGTGGAATAATCAATAATATATGATTTAAAACCAATTAGTGGGAATTCATTTAAATATTCGTATATATTATGATTATTTTTTGTTGAACAAAAAATAAAATGGTGTATAAAAGTTACAATACTGTTATTAACATAAAAATTCATATTAATATTTATATTACTCAATTACGATATTTTATCAACCATTCATTCAAAAAAAAAACTCATTATTTTCATTGTTTTTATTGTCAATTGCTTCATTTTCATGTTTGTGTTGACTAATTAATATTTTTTAACCATACATAGAACAACATATAAAAATAAATACAATATAAGAGATTATATAAATACCATATAACTTCATTAAATATTTAATTACATTAATTCATATCATTTACTGATAGGTAATGAAATTAATCATTAATGAAAACAGTGGGTTGTATGTAAGAAATAACATTATATAATTTATCCTATAATTTTAAAATATTTAAATATAAAAAATATATATAAATATATATTATAAATAATTTATACCAATTATGTCATATATCACATAAATTTATTTAATCCATCCTTAAAAAATTCTATTTAAAGCATGAATGAATCATATCACTTTGTCAGAAAATAGTCTTTTGTACACATGAGTGATGATATCATGTTCCAAAAACGTAATTCATGAAAGTATATGTTTTTAATAACTAATTAAGAAAAATATAATCATAAATATCATAAATATCAAATATAAATTACAAATTCATCATTATTCCTAAAATTGAAAGGTGGTAATATAAAAATAGATGACATTATTTCTCAAGGCGGTAGCCTATGACACAAACAAATGACAATTTAATAAATTATTTTATTGAAGGATGTGAATTTTTAGGTATTAAACTCTATATATAAAAATTTGTATAAGAAAGATAAATATATAATTATATAATCATTGTATAATATTAATTTTTGATGGTGGATCAGGAAAGAAAAAAATGCATTTAAATGAGCATTAACACTAATTCTTGTATCCTCATTAGGATTGAAATTAAAATATGATTTTATGGATTTAATCTAATATAATTATTATATAATGAGTTTAGGAAAGGTGGGTGACTATGTTTTAGTTCTTTTATGAAAAATATTTAATGAGTGGTCTGAGAAAATTAGGGGTGTGAGTTCCCTTTTATAATCGAGGAGGGGAGGAATTATTATAAATACTAAAATGTATTCACTATTAGGTTGTTTCTCTAATTTCATAAGGAATTTATATATTTAATTAATGGGTATTATAGAGTATATGGTCGAACCACTCCATTACAACATAATATGAAAAATGTATTAATCATTTTTTTAACTCATAAGCTGCCTTATTTTATCATTATAGTTTTGTTGAATTATTTTAACAACTTTTCCATCAAATGTAATATATATTTTATTGCTATATTATTATAAAAATATTAATAAATTTTTCGCCCTATTTTTAAAATTATAAAATCTAATTTATAAAAGGAAAAACAATATTTTTTTATAAATCAATTTTAACACTAGAGGAAGTAACATTAAAAAATTCCTCTTAAACCCTAAAAAAGTTAAAAATGTTTTTAATATTTAGTGGTAAATAAGTAAGTTATAATATTTAAATTGTTTAAGGAATGAAAAATTGATTATATTTAATTATATATAAAAACCATGTCATTTAATATTGTATTTTTTAAAATTTTATATTATTTAATGAAATATGATTTTTAATAAATTAACAATAATGACAATTCTAACATATTTAATTTAATTTTAGTTTTTGAATTTCAACACAATGTTAGGATTACAATTTAGTATTTCACCCCGATTTAACATGATGTAATAATTAATATAACTAATTCGTCTCAATTATTTATTCAATTTACATCACATTAAATTATTTTAGTATCATTCATTCAATTTAATTATTAAATAAATAATTTTTACATTGTAATTTATTATGTATTATAAATAACTAAATCACATAAAATAATTAATTATATATAATAATAAAAATAAATCATTTACATTTAAAAATAATGATTACAAGTAAATATATTTTTCCATGTAATTATCCAAAGTCCTTATAAATATAAAAATTAAGAAAGGTTCTATTTTTTTTGTTTTATTTAAATGACATATTATATGATTCACCTTCATATAATTAATTCCAAATAAAACATAAAATTGGTCATAATGTTATAAGTTTCTGAATATTTCTACATAATGGATTTTGGAAATTTTTTATGTCATTTTACACCTGATGTAATATTTTAAACCTCTAGGTTAACCCATTTTACCTTAACCACTATAATTAACTAGTACACTGTTCTATACTTCTTTTTGTCAAAATATACGAATATAATATTAGAAATTATATGATTTAATTATTATAAATAGGCTATACAAATTTCCTTATTATGTAATAATTTGATGGGAAATGTAATTTAAAATTAATCTCACAGATGTGATGAGAAAACAACTTTTCATTGTTAAAATGATAAAATGTTTACAATGTATGTATATCAAATTTCTAATTTATCATTAGTAAAATTGACTAAACTGAGTTAATAGTAATATAATTGGACTAATTTATTATTTACTATAATTTAATATTTTCATAAACATTACGAATTATATGAACAAAAATGATGTTTTCAATTAATTTTTTTTATTTTATACATTCATTAAAATATAAATCTTCTCAAAAAAATCCAAAACATCATTGTAATATAGTTTTTATATTCCCCTATAAAAAAATATTTTTGTATGTTAAATTTTTTAAAATTGGATTATTTTATATTTAATTTATGTCACCACACAAGATTAAACCATATTTTAGAAATATCTTTTTTTAAATCCTGATATTTTTTAAATGAAAAATAATATATTTATAGTCAATTGGTATCTATTTACATTGTGTAATGTAATTTTTTTATGATATAAAATTCAATTATTATCTTCCAATTTAATTTATATGTTTTAAAAATAATTTTAAATAACTATATTTTTGGTAATTTATTCTTTCGTAAAAACTTGTTTTTATTGTACAAACAGCTATTGAGAAAACACATCGTATTATGTATCCCAATATAACACAACAATTCACATATTTCAATATATAGAAATGATATTATTTTTTTTAAAAAATAAAATATATCTTAATTTTAAATCCACATCATAAAAAGAGTTAATAAAAGATCCCCAAAAAAAATTAAGAATGGAATTACAATGGTCATATAAAATAACAAATAACATTTAATCTATTTAAATATGGTAATGAAATTAATCTATATAACTTGAAAATAATTCTAATAGTTTATCTATATAATTTATTTATGAAATATTTTACCTAAAAATTGTAAAAAATTTACCAGGTCATCATGTTGTCCAGTTGTAGGCAGAAAACGCTTACCATCATTATGTCATGGGTTCAATCCCCAATACCACATTTGACGGGACATGAAATAATCTATCATTTAGGTTGACCTTTTTATATTACTATATATATATATAATTATAATAAAATAATGTAAAATTATGATGACCATCCATGAAATAAATTAAATCATTATATTAAATCATTATTATAATTTTAATTAAAATATTAATTCTTCCTAAAGTCTGATATCCTTATTTGAATATTATGAAAATTTCATTGGTTTTTTTATTAAACAAAAAATATATAAATATATCTAAACATTTTCTTAAAAAATATAATGGAATTATTCTTAAATTAACATTTCCACAAGATATTATATATTTCATAAATATCTCTATAATGACCTTAATATTTGTAAACACCATTCTTATAAAATATCACAAGTATTGTATATTTATTCTAACATATCTTCCATCTTAATAAAAAAACCATGATGATATATATGATGTTTTTTATTCATAGTGAAGACCATATATTCTCTTCCATAACATAACTTTAAGATGTTATTCTATACATATCATCAATGTCTATCATATAGTTGTTTTTGATAATTTTAGTATTCAAAAATAAACATTTCATTGTTACTTCTAAACATACATTGATACCAAATGTTTCCACAAAACCTGAGTAATCCCAGATCTGGTTCCTAGTACCATTACATTGGAATAACATATAAGGATATGCATACATACAAATATAATAGTTTAGAAGTGTAGATATATCTGATAAATACATGAGTTGTACATTACATTTGAATTTAAAAATTGAACTATAATATTTTTTGAGAATTAAATTATTAGATATAACATAACACTATATATTAGTCATATTAAATAACATTTATTATTGGGAAAGATAAAAATAGTGATCCCAAATTCTCAGTAAGAATTATGTTCAGCGAAAGCTATCATAAATCATATTTTATTAACAACATGAAATAATAAATAACAAAATATTATTTCTAAATAAATAAGAGGACTATAATGGTATTTTAATATAGAATATATAAATTGAGTTATGTAACTTAACACACATTTTGTTTAAATCATTATGCTGAGAATTGCAAACATCCATATATTATAACATAAAAAATATAATCAATAATGAAAACTAAATATAAATGATTGAAAACTTATTTTCTTAAACACCATGATTCCATGCTATATGATACATCTTCCATCCTCACCAATCCACAATATGTATTCAAACATAGTGGGTAAAACCCATCTTATTTTTTTCAATACCATTCCCAATACAGTACTGTCATGATTTGTCCTACACATAGTTTAATCTTTGTGACAAATCCGTAGAGTTATTTTTGTACATAATTCACATAATGAGAATATGTATCAAAATATCCATATTTAATGAATAAAAATCATAATAAATAACATATTTTAAAATTATATATGGTTTTGGAAATAAATGAATCTATGATCTATAATTTTGACATATAATTTGAACTAGATTTCCACAAGAATGTGTATAATTCAAGATATAGTTAATGAAAAAAATAAAACAATAAAGTTCATGTAAATATATTCAATAGTAAATGTGAGCTTAAACAATATAAATGACGATTTGGGATAATTTTAATAAATTATATACCCATGGGGTAATGAATAACGTTTTGTTTTCATTGATAAATAGAAATACCATAAAATAGTATTAAAACTAGTCTTGGAGAAAATTTCCCTTCCAGTTTGGAAATATTTTTAAAATCATTTTAATAGAAATTCATTTTGAAAAGATGAATTTAAAAAAACTGAAAATATATTTAATTAAAAATGACTTTTTAATCTTATTAATGAATACTAAATACATTTGGCTAGTTATCGTGATGATAAATTCTATTCATGGAACACCTGTTAAATTAAATCATTCATTAACATTTTTAGTAAAACAAAAAAAGTTATTTTGAAATGAAAAATATATACATTTTGAAAAAAAAATTGTAGATTCAAAATGTGCGCTGCTAACATTAATGAATGATTTTTAAAATGATATAACTTGTTTTATTTTTTTAAAACACTTGTTTGGATGAATTTATATTTCTGACTAATGATAGAAATGTAGTTACAAATTTAGGGAAAAAATTCTAAAAAAATTTATGCAACATAAAGTGAAAAAATGATATGATTACTAGAGAGAGTTTATTTATAACTAGAGGAGAATAAAATAGATAGGTTTATTAAGAATACTGATGATAAAAACTCATATATTTCATTTATATTTGTAATGAATAGATCAATTATTTTAATCCAAAATAAATAGTCATATATTTAATTTGAAATAATACATATGATAGTAAAAACTAATCACACAAATAATTTTAATGTGAAATAATCAATGAAGTAGATGCTACCCCAATAACAGGATATTAATTTGAGAAATAATTTACCTTCAGATTAATTTTGGTTTAACTATACTTAGCATCCTATGTGATTGTTTTATCAATGTTATAATCATACAATAGAATGATATTGATATTTAGAATATCATATATTTTTCTTTTTATTATAACATATCATCTGTACATTAATAATGATTCATTATTTTCATTGTTTAGCGTGTTCAATACCATGTTCTTCTTGAATGTATTATGTTGTTATTTTTTCTACTATTAATTTTATCATGATTAAATATTATACATATTTTATACCATGATATATATATCATATATATTATGTATATATGTATTTAGAGTATTTCATCATATTTTTTAATAGGAAGTGAAATGCACCAGTCCGGGATACAGTTCAACTTATGTATTAATGACTGAGGATTCCATTATCAACTCATATTGACAAAAATAAAAATAAATCATATATACATATATATTATCATTAGAATATCATTATCATATAAAATATACAACATATTTTTTTTTAAAAAGATGCTCGATAAATTCCTTCACAAGAAAGAATAAATCTCATCGCATGTTGAGGTGGTATTGTGGCATACACCAGAGCACCGATATCGTATTGCAAAAAGACTGTAAGAATGATGTTATATGTTATATATTAGTAGAAGATGTATAATAACATCATCAATATCATATATTTTATAAATAAACCATAAATATATCATTATTACCAATGAGGAAATGTGGTATTTTATAAATTAACAACATCAATTAGTGAGGTAGTAGACCGCCCTACACATGAATGATGAACGTTTATACCATTTGTATTTTTTGGTTATTTCTTTGTAGTAGTGAACATATAATTACAACATATCATTTAACATTAGATACTAATTATATTATATAACCATGGTTTAATTTTAATTCAATGAGGAGGAGAAGGAAATAAAATAAAAATTATTTTAGAAAAACATTAACTCCACTTAATGTATCCTGTAATGAATTTAAATAGTAATTTTCTTGATGGGAACTCTACCAAAAATAAGGAATATAAGATTAGACAAGTACATGGGGTGTCATTTGGGTATATATCAGTCGAGCTAGATTGATGAAGAGTTGTGTAGAAGTGAGAGGAGTCAATGCACTTTTATTGTGGGGGAGGAATTTCATTTTAGTAAACACTAAAAAGTATTCCCTCTTTGGAGGTATCCATTATATTATAAGGATAACAGATTTTTAATTAATTTTTTGTAAAGATTAAATGTTCAATAAACACTCACACCACATAATATAAAACAAGTTTTAATAATTTTTATCATAATATCATACAATTCCTTTTTTTAATATTAGTTATTTTAATTGTGTAATATAGTTTAATAACCACAGTAATATATCCGTTAGGAATAAATTATTGTGAGACAAAATTTAAAAATTGGATCATATGATTCGGAATATGATATATAATTTAAAAAAACAATATTTATTTGAAATAAATTTCAAAATAAGTGAATGTAGCTTTCAAAAAACATGATTTAATCTCAATAGTGTTAGATTTTTTTAAAAAAAATTATTGGTTAATATAGTAATTAAAAAATAAATATAGGTCTATTAATGGAATATGGGAAAGATCTCCACATAATAATAAAAAAGAGTATAACATAACCAGTCAATTTTTCCCCCATCCCAAATCATTATAAATATGAAATTCATGGAAGATTCATTTTTTTAATTTTCATTACATAACATATTATATAGTTCACATTAATTGAATAATATACAATTAACTTATAATTATTTATATTAATGATTAAAGGGTAAAATTATTTGTAATAAATTTTTGTTGTATGTTTTATTCAGTTATTTTAAATATTATATTATATGTTTTACCGCTTTGTAATTCTACTTTTACAATAATCACCATATCTAATATTAATCATTTTCCATTAATTTTTTTGTCAAAAATTAATTTTTTCTAGTCATAAAATTTAAATTATTATTATTTTAAATTTTCAATCCATCCTAAAATTTCATTCCACATTTTTGGAAAACATTATCTTAAAAGTAATCTCATTGGCATGACATATAAGATGGGTTTTAATGTGATATATTTTAAATGTATTAAATCATTTCTATGTAATAATTTGATTAAAATCTAATTATAATGACCTAAATAGGATTATTTGATATAAAACTTAAATATAACTTATTATAAATTAATTTAAATTTTATATTAAAATAATAAATTTTTTAAAATAAAAAGTATTCTGCAATTAAAAATAATATTTTTTCACATTTCATCAAAACATTAAAATTCCCAGAAATAATAAAAAAACAACTTAATATAACATTAATATTCCAATTAAAAATTGAACTTTTTTTTAAATTTTTTTTTAAAAAATATATATCGTTAATTTTAAAATATGTATCCCAAACATGATTATATCACATTATAGGAAAATACTGTTTGTAGAAAACAATTATTTTTCAATCTAATGATTCCAAATTTATCTATAATTAATAGTTATATAATAAACAAGTTTAAAATATATTTTTTCAAATGATAGATAATAATATTTCCCACATTCATATTAACAATATTTGATAACAATAAAATTATATATTACTATTAATTGTATATTTTTTCAGAAAAACCTGGTCTTTCAAGTTACATAATTTACAGAGAAAACCCATTGTTTCATGTAAAAGAATCTAAATCAACTGTGATTTCATAATAATATATTAATATATTTAGAATAGTAAATATATTTAATATATTGTAATTTCTGGAGATGTAATATTCGCTTATATGCTTTAGTTTTTGTCATATACTCATTTGAATATGATTTTATTTATTATGAACATTGGGGTTATAAATCTACAAAAATTATATCATTGGATGAAATCTATAATTTTAATGCTTAAATTACTATTGGATGTTTTCAATTTTTATTTCATATTGGGATTAATTCTCATTTTGGTTACTTATTTAGGATCAAAATGATGATTTAGTTGCTCAATAAAAAAAGAGGGGGGTAGATTGTGTAATTTAAAAAATTCTTTTGGAACATTTAAAGATGGTAATATTTAACAATGTTAAACAAGGTAAATTCACACGACCTCTTAGTTCTACAAACCTGGTTGATTTTGGAAATGTGGTTTTGGAAATGGAGAATAATAATAGTTTACAATGATAATGATTCAACCTTAATGCGTATAGAATTATGCAAAGAAGAGTACATGTATAAAAAATTATAAGATTGTTATACATTCCTCAACAACCAAAATGTAGAGGAAAAACTGAAACCATACAAGTAAAAAGTCATAAATCATTTAATCCAAAGATAAGGGTATCTAACAACAATGGATAAAGGTCCCTTGATTTATACATTCAAGAATTTCTACCTCACACACACTAGGGTAAGCCCATGATACAAATATCGGATTCTGCCTTGCTATCCCAGCATTCCCTCGAACATCAAGGTAGTCGGCACCACTGTATTTCTATCCCTTGAATCCCTTGATTGTACTGAAAAACATTCAGAGTCGCACAAAGAAATTATAAACAAGATGTTCAATATTCACAAAGCATGGAAGTCTCTCTCTTGAAATCACTTCAGCAGCACTCAATCTCTAGAGTCGTCGAAAAATTAATTAATGTTATGATCTCTTTGAAATGATCTATTATTTATATGAACATCTTCAGTGGTTGGATCCCACCTCCAACAATATTATTTTTAAATGAATTTTCTGAGGGACCTGTACATGTGGTACTCAAACAATGGTTAGTTAGTAACAGAAAGTGTGACATTAATTTATAACCTAAACAAGAGTAAGAATAAATATTATTTCTTAACCAAAACAATTATTTGGAGTGTAAGGAAAAATAAAAGATCAGAGTCTAACCAAAAACAATTTCAATGTCTATAATTCAAGTATATTTGGATTCAGTCCACAAAATTATTCGGAACATGAATTATATATAATTCTGGAGTCTGAATATTAAGGAAATTAAGAGTCTGAATTCATATGAATTCGGCGTTTGAACTCATAACGTTCGAAGTCTAAATTCAGATACTGAAAATAGAATTCTCAATATCTATGTATTTATAAGATTCTGTGGCTTTAGTTACGAAACTAATTTTTATACTTAGAAGAAAATGAGTTAGATTATAATTTGAACAATGAAAACATGGTAAGGATAAATTTTCTAGAGGAAGGTAAATTTATTTATAAATTTAAAATATAATGAAAGGATGTTTTACTTAAGATAGAGTGTTTTTGATTTAAAAAAAAGAAGGAATGGGATAGTCATAAGGAAACCTTATTGACTCAAAAATATCCCCCTTTTTGAAATGATCAAGCATCATTCCAAAATAGAATATAAGGACTTAGAAAATATTTTTCTGAACTTTGAAATTAGAAATTATCTCCCATAACACATGGGCAATGATAAATACGACAATCTCCCCCTTAGGCATTGGAAACACTAAGGATCATATTTTTGATTTCTATATTGAGACTTAGAATTTTATTGTATACAAAAATCTTCTTGGATAAGAACCCCCCTTAGATGAAATCCCCCTTACATATGGAAATTTCTTCTTTTACCTTGTATTTTTTATCATTCCTTTCTCCCCCTTTGTGATTTTCAAATGGGATAAAATAGAATTGAAAAGTAAATATGGTACATAATATATTGGTATTAGAAAACCACGAATAAAAAGTGCAACCCAAAATTTAATAATGATTGGATAAAATTTATACAAGGGAAAAAACAAAAAAAGATCAGTATTGAATAATATTATACAATCTTCACATTCTGTATCAACTTCTTTAGTACAGTATGGAGCATTTTGAGTTCCTTGTGATCTTCATCTGCATGTTTGAGAAGATAGTCTTAATTTTATGTTTTCTTTATTAAGGATTGGATTTCTTTTCTTCCAAAGCCTAAGGAGATTCTTCCAAAACCATTAGAAAAGCTTCTTGTATAACAAATTTTTCCTCTAACTGAATCTTGAGATCCCTTTCTCTCACCCAACTTTTATTAACTCAGTACAATGTCCCATTTAGATCTTTTACTTCTTACATATGAGAATTATGTTCCGGAGTTATCTTTAACTCAAAACTATTCATGATATCATTGATATTCACATATTCAGTGTTAAATGCATCCTAGAATCATTCTTCGAACTCATCAAGAATTCTAATCTCTTCATCTATCTTCCTTAACCATATTTTCATCTTTTATCATGACCTTTTATGAGATTCATTGCTAATAATAAAAGACTTCATGTCTGCCTCCAGTTTAAGACACTTATCAATCACCATGGATACTGAATCCAATTTTTGATTTAAGGTGTGTTGAAACATCTAGAATCTTGATTCTATGCTTGGTAATATCGGTATAGTCCCAAAATGATTCTTCAAAGACTGGATTAAAAATTCATGTCCAAGGGAGAATGATTCCGAATCAGAAATATTTCTTAGTGAGGTTTATTTTTCTAACTCAGCAGCTTTCCTCTTTGACAAAATACCAACATCTTTCTTATTTACCACAACCGTGGTAGGTGTAGCAACTACTATTGGTTTTTCCTTATCAACGATTAGAATGAAATCCTTATTAGGATATTCATGTTCAAAATCATATAGCTGAATTATTTTTTCTTCTTCAAATTATTTCATTTCAGCTCCTACCTCTACATCCTCAGGGTGAATGTAATATTTATTGATGGTTTCTTCTTCAGATGTTTTTTCTATATCATCTTCATCCTTATATATATCCTTCAATGAAGTAACAAGTTTTAATGAATCAGCTTTGGAGGATCATAATGATAATTTTGTAGAAGGGATTTCCTTCTAAAGAAAATCCTCAACATGCATTTTCGTATCTTTAGTATCACCATTTCCTTCTTCTTATTTTTCTTCTTCTACTTATTTTTATTCTACTTCATTTTCTTGAATTTTTTCTGGAGACACAAAATTCATACATAGAGTCTTTGGTAATGATTCCACCAAGAGGGATTCCGGTACCTAAATATTCTCTTAAACTTTCTCAGCAGCCGTTAGAAGGGATTGAACTATTTCAATCTCAAACAACTTATTCATTTGCTTCTTTTCATTCTCTTGCTTCTCAAGCTCTTTAGCTACCATAAATATCAATTATTTTTCTTCATTAGGGTCCATGAAAATCATAGGCTCTCATTCATTCTGATTTTTCTTGTTTTCTCTATATTTATCCACAACCTGATCTAGATAGGAATTTTTGCTTCATTGACATTAGTGGTGCGGATTGGGTTTCCTTAGCTACTGTGGTTTTTTTCTTCTCTTTCACTTCAACATCCTATTCCTTCCACCATTTTTATAGGTCTCAACCATCAGTTATTTCTTTGTAAAGGCTTCTTCGTCCTCCTCACAAAAATCATAAAATTATTTGGATTCTATATAAAGTCCAATTTTCATATTTCTTAGAGTGTCATCACTTAAAAACATAACTTTTCAATTCCATGACATAGATATTCAAGGAATTTTAAAGGATTCTAGACACTGAACTATCATCATTGAAAGAATGGTTGGATATATAATAATATAAGCCTTCATATTTCCATTATTTATGTTCTCAATCATCACCAGGATATGCTTAACTATGTTTATCTTCCTTAGGATTACCAAGAAATCTAGAATGTACATATAACATTCCATAAAAGTATTCTTGTCTCCTTTTCATGGTATGAGGAATCATTGAACCCACAATTCATGAATCTGAAAATTTGTAGTCAGATGAGGAATTATTAGAGTCTTTACATCAGAGAGTCCAAGGAATGCCATGGCCTTCACCTTATCAAAACTACCTTGAACATCATGCAGCTTATGAGATCAAAACATAGAAACCCCTTCATATGGAATACTAACCATGTATGCAGAATCGGTGTTAGAAAGTTAATATGTCTTTTCATAACACATTAAATAAAAATACTCCTCCCTTATTCCTTGAAGAAAACTAATGACTCCTATAATTCTATTACAAATTCCAGATATACCAAATCCTGAGCTTTTGGTTTTGTTATGCGAACACTTTCCCACCCATTTAGATTTCGGTTCTTAGAGATAATAGAATCATACATTGCGAAAAACATCGGATCAGCTAACCTTTCTCTGTATATCATATATTCAATGATTTGTTTGATAGTTGACATATCTTTCTGAGAGAAAACATCAACATGCATTCGGATGTAAGAATGATCTAAGAAGTTTGGAATGAGAATATGTAGGAAAGAAGAGCTTTAGCATGAACGCGATTGATTTTCAATGTGGGATAACAATTGGGGGTCCTTAATTGAAGCAATGGTTCATCTTCCATACTCAGTCAAACGATTGAAAAACCTTCTGATCAGATCTGATGGTTGAGATGATAGCCAGAAGGAAATTTTGATAGAATCTAATTTTTTGTGATTTTTTAAAAAAAACATTCGGATTTAAGGAAATGTGAATACGAAAATTAAAAAATAGATGAAAATAAAAATAAGTAAAAAATTATTATGAAAATTTAAGAAAAGAAACATAACAATTGGATTGCTAGTAAGATTATTCATATTGTGGAAAATCTTTCTTGAAGAACATTAGATTCTGAAAATTTGGATTAAGAATCTTTTTAAACTATGAATATTTTATTACGAAAATTTTAGAAAATATTAATTACAAAAAAACATTGAATAATTTTCTTTAATAAAATTTTAAACTGAAAAAATCATCATTACGAAAAAATTTAAAATACAAAAATCATCATTACCTAAAATTTTTAACTACACTGAAACTACATTATGATTATTTTTGAACTACAAAAATCATCATTACGGAAAAAAATTAACTACAGAAAAACATCATTAATAAATATTTTAAACACAAAAAATCATCATTAAGAAAAATTTTGAAAAAAAAATTCTTTATGAAAAATTTTGAACTACAAAAATATTCATTACGAAAAATTAATAACTACAAAAAAATTTCATTATTAATGTTTATAAAATCCTCATTATGAAAATTTAGAAAATCTAACAAACAAATGTAATCCCCTATGTAAAAGAAGTTTCTTACTGTTAAGAGATTGGTTTCAACAAAAAGTTAATATGGATGATTACATTACGGTTATCATTCATAACATCTGTTAAATGTATTCAAATTTATTTGATGATTTCGATTTTGTAAAATTATCAGCAAGTTGATATTGTGTTATGATAAATTGAAGAATGATATCTCATTTTTGTGTGTGATACCAATGAAAGTGATGTCTATTATATATTTTTTTACACGAGAGAAATGTGCAGGGTTATTACATAGTGAAATGAAACTAGTATTATCACATAAAATTTCTGTTTTGGTAAAACTCATATCATAATCTGTGAGCGTGTGTTGCATCCACAACACTTGAGCATAATAACTACCAACTGCTACATAACCAGCATCAATAGTGGAATGTGCTATTGAGTTTTTATTTTTTACATGACCAAAAAATAAAGAATCTCTTAATAAATAATAAGTTTTGGATGTACTTTTCCTTTCCATTCTACAACCACCAATATCAGCATCCGAAATGTTTTTTAAAACCAAATCATTTCCTGATGTGTAAAAGAGTCATATATCAATGTTTCCCTTTATGTAGTAAAAAATACCTTTCACTACATTTAAATGAGATTCCTTAGGATTGGATTGATATCATGCACATAAGAATAGTAAATATATTTAGTCTAGATTCATATCATTCATGTAAAGTAGACTTCATATCATACCTATAAAAATCTGTGATCTTCTGGTTTCCAAGTATCATCATGATCAAGGGAATTTGAGGTACCAATTGAAGTACTTATACTCTTTGTGTTGACATATACATACTTTTTAAGAATATATTTAATATATTTATGTTGGTATATATAGATTCCTTCTCGTTTTTCAGAAATTTGGAAACCATGGAAAACTTTTAACTCACCCATCATACTCATTTAAAATAATGATTTCATTAGATCATTAAAGGAATTAGTTAAATATTACTGGTTTGAACCAAATAAAATGTCATCAACATAAATTTGAACAATCGAAACATTTTTCTTATATTTTATTATAAAAAGGGTTGGATCAGTATTTCCTTTAACATAATTATTTTGAAGAAAAAATCATTTAATTCTATCATAAAATATCTAGGGGATTTCTTAAGTCTATAAAAATCTTTGGTATGTTAGAATACATTTTTAGGATTCTTTGAATCTACAAAACATGGTGGTTTATCAACAAAAACATCCTCTTGTACAAAACCATTAAGGAAATCACATTTAACATCCATTTGAAAAAGTTTGAAATTGAATAATGTTACAAAGTCATTTAGAATACAATTATATTCAAATCCAGATACTAGAGAATATATTTCTTCATAGTATATTCGTTCTTGTGGGTTATATCCTTTATCAACCAATCTAGCTTAATTTCTGTCTATGATTCCATTTTCATCACATTTATTTATGAAGTCCCATTTTACATTAAAAAAATAAGTTTCCATAGGAAATTCTACAATGATCCAAACTTTATTCCTTTTGAATTCATTTAGCTCATATTCCATAGCTTTTATCCAATCATCATCACCTAAAGCATCATCAGTTCTTTTCGGTTCTAATTTGGAATGAAATTCTAGATGTTCAACATCATTTCTTAAAAAAATTCTAGAACTTACACGTTGATTTACATTACCAATGATACTATCAATGGGATGATTATTTTGAAAAAAGTGATTTGGTATTTGTAAAACATGATCATTAAAACAGGGTTAGAAGTCTTATGTTGTAAAATCATCATAAATTTTTTGTTGAAAATTTTACTTATTAGAAGGATCTTCTAAATATGATTAAGAATAAATTTTTTAAAACACATCCAATGATGTGGGTTGAGGTTGTTTCAAAAAAGTATTAGTTTCATCAAATTCGGCATGTACTATTTCTTCAATAAAACAGGTATTTTTAATGAAAACTCTATAAGCCTAAAAGATAAGGAGTAGCCTAAGAAAATTCAGTGATTATATTTTGGTGCGAATTTGTATAGATTATCATTATTATTAAAAATGAATACATTGCAACCAAAAAAATGAAATATGAAACCTTAGGTTTTCTACCATTCCAAAATTAATAAGGAGTTTTATTAAGAAAATGTCAAATTAAAACACGACTTGTAGTATAATAAGTAGAACTTACCACTTTTTCCCAAAAATTCTTGGCAACCGAATATTCACTCAACATAGTTTTTTTATCTCTTGAAGAATTATATTTATTCTTTCAAAATCAACATTTTTTGAGGTGTTATGGGTGATGAGAAGTTATGAGTAATTCATTCTATACTATAAAAAGTTTCAAAATAAGAATTTTAACATTCACCTCCATGACCACTATGAATAGTTATTAAATGAAGGTTTTTCGCATTTTTAACTTCAACTCTAAATGTTTTGAAATAAGCAAAATGATCATATTTCTTTGCTAGAAAAAAGACCGACATAAATCTATTGTAATCATCAACAAAGAAAAATACATAATATTTTCCTCAAATGTATCTAGTTTGTGTTGGACCAAAAATATCTATACTAACCAACTGTAATTAATCAGTGGTTGAGAATTCAATGAATGAATAAAAATGTTGATTTATGTTGCCTGCAATATTGATAACGATCACAAACTTTTGAAGAATCAAATCTAGGATTTGGTAGATCCAGAACTAGTCTTTTCTTAGAGAGTTTTCATAGGTTATTATGATTACAGTGCCCTAACCATCTATCTGACAACCAATAATGATCTTCTATTTCACTAAGGCAAGGATGGTCTTGTCCCCTATGGTCTTTTATGTTTAGTGTGCAAACATTCTCTTTAATATAGGAAGATTGAATAATCTTTTACATGGAATTGTGTAGTCATCACTTGTCATTCCTTAAATTCACATGGTATCCTCCATCACATAATTGAAATATACTAATGAGACTGTGCTTAAGAACTATAAAAAATAAATCATTTGAAATCAATATTTTTTCAAGAAGAAAAATGTTACCATTACCAATAATTTCTCTCTTAGCATTATCATTGAAAGATACTTTTCTTCATTTCATCTTGATAATATTTTCAAAGAAGTATTTGTTACCATTCTTATGCTAGGAACATCCACAATCCATGTACCATGTATTGCTATTGGTAATATCATTACTTTACTTAAAATAAGAATGTTAGACTTTTGGATCTCAAAATTTCTTGGATCCAGAAAAATTTTAAAGAAAAATTTTACGAACACAAATTTATTTGAAAAATAAGCTTTATGAAAATCTAAAGACTGATTTTTGTTTAAGGAATAATTTATTTCCTAAATCCCTACCACACTGACACTTAGTGCAGAATAGAGCACTTTGAAGAAAAAAATAATTATTACTAAAAATCAGTTTTGATCTACAATAACCAAAACCATAATTATTCCTTAGAGGTCAGATTTGGGAATACATCTTATCTAAATTTTCCATACCAAAGGTAATGTTTGAAAAACACTTCCATAATGAAAATAATGCTAACTTTATCGTAATAACTATGTTCTTATCCTTAAAAACTTCAGTTTTAGTACTAGAGTTAGGCTCAAAAATATTTTACTTCAAAATTAATTTTTCTATATCCATTGAATGTTTATCCTTCTCCTAATTAACAGCCTCAATGTTTTTTGAAATTCATTAAAAATCATGGATTTTCTTATCATGATCTATATAAAAGTCTAATATTTCCAATTTAATAATAGAAATGCTTGAATTTTCATTTTCAGGTTTTTTCTTGACATTAGAATTTTTGTTCTCAAGAAGCTTAGAAAACCTTGAAAATTCTTCATAAATTGGTAAAGAATTTTCTTCTTCAGAAGAAGATTCTTCATCTAAGTATTCATAGTATTTACTATCACTACGATTAGAATTCAAGGATACATTCTCAATGGATTCAGCATTTTGTACATTATCCATTAAACGGTAATTTTCAAAATGTATTCTGGCTTTTAAACCAAGATTATTCTATCCAAGAAGATTCATAATCTGAAGCTTATTCAGAAGAGTCTGCACCACTAGCACTCAAGGTGTCATTAGCATTCAAATCATTCTTATTTTTATCTTTGTACTACTTGTTTCTATTTCTCTCATAATGATTTTCATTTCTATCTATTCTCTTAAGAATAGGACAATCATGCATTATATGTCTCGCTCTTTTCATTCAAAACAAGTGACTTTAGAGTCTTTCTTGTCCTTCTCTTCTTTCTTCTTGTATCTATACTGGATGTCTTTCTACCCAATGATCGTGTTAATCCTTCGAGATAGATTAGCTAGTTTCTTCTTAGAATGTTCACTTTTACTTGGTTCAGATAAAATAGTACCCTTATTAGACTTAGATATAGTGACTCCCTTAGGAGTCTTAGCATTCATATGATTTGAAGTAGTTGTAATTGCAACACTTCCATTTCCATTTTTCTACTTAACATAGTCTTCATCTCTCCTAATTCTAGGCTCATGTCGATGAAGAGTTCCAAAATGTTCATCAAGATTAATATATGTAAATTTTTTATTCTCATTTATGGTAGTTCCCTTGGATTCCGACTAATTAAGAATGATGTCTATATTGTTTTCTAGAAGTTCCTCATCATCCAAACCATTTTCACCCATAGATTTTATGCACTTTACGATAGTAATAAATCACTGTTGTACCTTACAAATAGGTTCTCTATATAGGAAGTGAAAACCATACAACTCAGCTCTATTCATATCTCTTATAGTATCAATAGCTTTGGAATAACCAAAATGTGTAACTTCCTGCTTCTTCGAAATTACAAAATTCACCATACGATCTCTCCAATATTCGAAATCATTTCAACCAAAAATAGGTGGTCTAGTAGGATTAAGATTTTCATTTGAACCAACATTCATTCCTGCCATCTCAATGAAAAATTCTTTCCACAAAAACAATAATGTAATAATTTTTTGTAAACAATGATAAAAATATCCTAAGAATGGAAAATATAGAACAATGAAAAACATCAGAGAGAAAATGTATATAGAATATAAGTATTTTAGATAACTCCTTTGATTCCAATTATAGGATTGAGAAGATGATGTATATTCTCAATATACTGGAAGGGGGATTGTGAATTGTACAATTTAAAAATTCTTTTGGAACTTTTAAAGTAGGTAATGTTTAACGAGGTAAAATAAGGTAAATTCACAAGACCTCTCAGTTCTACAAACATGCATGATTTCATAAATGTGGTTTTGGAAATGAAACATAAGAATAGTTTACAAATATAAAGATGCTACCATAATGAGTATAAAATATTACATATCAAAGTACAAGTATAAGAATGTATAACATAGTTATAATTTCCTCAATAACTAATATTCAATGGAAAACATGAAACAATACATGTAACAAGTTGTAAATCTTTTAACCCAATGATAAGGGTATCAAAAAACCATGGATAAAGGTCCCTTGATTTATAATTTCAAGAAAGTTTTTCATGCACACACTAGGTTATGCCCTCGATATGAATATTGGAGTCTGTATTGCTATCCCTACAAGCCCTCGAACATCAAGGTAGTTGGCAACTCTGTCTTCTTATCCCTAGATTCCCTAGAATGTACTTATCAATATTTGTAGTCAAACAATGAAATTCAAAACAAGATGTTATGTATTCACAAAACAAGAAAGTATCTCTCTATAAATCATCTTAGCATAATGTGATCACTAGAGTCATAGAACAGTTCATCAATGTTATGATCTCTTTCAAATGAGCTCTAGTTTATAGGCACATATTCAATGCTGGGCTCCCTCCTCCAATAGTCATATTTTTCCTTGAATTTTCAAGGGACTAGTACATGTGTCACTCAAAAAATGGTTGGCTAGTAAAAAAATTCATGAAATCATTTTATAACTCAAAAAAGTTTAAGAAAAAATATGATTTCTTACCCAAATCAATTTTTCAGAGTGTAAAGAAAAATAAAATTTCGGAGTCTAACCAAAAACACATTCAGTGTCTATAATGAATGGATATTTTGATTACGTATTTTAAAAGAAATGAAAACCTGATTTATAGAGAATTATAGTGTATGAATTTCAAGGATATTCATAGTTTGAATACATAAGAATTAGGAGTCTAAAATCATATTGTTCAGAGTTTGAATTCTAATAATTCAGAACCTGAATTCAGATCATGATAAAAGCATTCTCTATATGTAAGTATTTATTAGATTCTTATGTTCTATTTTCGAAACCAAATATTATATGTAGAATAAAATGAGTTATATTATAATATGAAGAATAAAAACATTGTAAGGATAAATTTCCTTGGGGAAAGAAAATTTCCTTATAAATGAAAAAATAGGGGGAAAATTTTCCAAAAGAGAGAGTGTTTGTGATTTTCAAAAAAGATGGAATGAAAAATTCATACGGAAACCTTAATGAATCCACAACATAAAAATGGATAAACTATATCTCAATAGGCATATTCATATAGGAAAATATTCACACAATGTAACTTAATTTGTGGTTAATAGAAACTCATGTTAATGTAATCATTCCTACTGTAAATGTTTTCCTAATATAATGTTAAAATAAAGTGGCTTTATGATCACCAAAATTTTATAAGGAATTATTAATAATATATACTATATTTTAACATAAAATTTAGTTTTTCAATTTTTTATCTATAGAATGTGGTTTTTAAAATCATAATGAAATTATATAAAAACATATTATTTGTGAGTTTTGTATTCTTTGAAATTGGGGTAAATTTACACGTGTTTTATAAATTTATATATAACTATATTAATATATGTATCATATTTATTAGAATAAATATATTATATTATGATTCCTTATAATGAATCACATAGTGGTTCTATCCAGACAATTATTTTTCACCCACAATAAATCCCATTGGGTGTTTGAAGATCTATTTTTTTCTAATAGATGTAAAAGAGAATCAGAAAAATGAGGTGGTCTAATTCCTCATTAGTATTGGATGGTAGTCATCAAGTATCTACATGGAATTGATAGTATATTTCTATTTAGTATTTTTTACATTCAAATATGATTAGGAAATTTAAATTTGTTATATATTTTTATTTTCACGTATAAATTGTTTATATATATTTTCAAATTGAAATATCATTTATTGGTGTTATTTTTTTTATTATTATACAAGGAAAGGTCACCCAAAATATAATTTTTTGATTCCCATGACATTATCCATAGAACATGGGGAATGGGATTGCCTTTATTGATGTGTTACAGATCTTTTTGGTTTACAGATTATTTGAGTAACCCTTATGTTTTTTAAAAAATTTGAATCAAAGAGGAATTTTTTCCATTTCTAGTGTTGGTATATATTTTACAATGCCTAGGTAGAAACTATATATGAATATTGTGACATAAGGGAAAAATATTGAGTTCATACATATTGAAATGTCATCATAATGATACCCATATTTGAAAGAATGGGTTAGAAATTATCCTCCTGGGATTTATGTTGTTTTGATCGGTATTTTTATTTTTATTTTCATTTTTTATAGTTGATTGTTTTTAATAAATATGATTTTTTTATTGACATCATGGTCAAATATCTCACTATCAGTTGATGTTTAGTACCATTCCTGATAAAATACATAGTTCAGTTTGTTGGGAGGTGATACAAAATAACCATGGAATGAAATCCATCACACTATGATAATTTTAGTTTTTAATTGTAAATTAATATTCTATATATTTTTAATTACATTTTACATTGACTATAACATTTGATACAAGCAACAATAAGGTTAAAAACAATTTAACATATTATTAAAATACTATCATATAATAGATATTGCATTTATTTTATAATTTAGGGTATGATTATATCATCTAAATTATAAATCAATTTGGTTTACACATGTATATAAATTCACAGGTCACCCTTTAATTATAAATAAAAAGAATAGAATTATATTTCAAAAAAACTATCTTAATTTTGAAACATTATTTCAACATATAGGAATTAAACAAAAAAATATACATGATTATTTTTAATAAAATTTATATTGTATATATTCAAAAAAATATTTTCTATTTATCTTTTTGGATTTCATGAAATGTTATATGAATAAATCCAATTTTTTTAAAGAAACTATATTTTCTAAATTTAGATATTTTTTGTTTTTATCCAATGTTTTAAAACTAATTTATAGGATTCTATAAAATTTAATTGATAAAATGATCTTCATTTTTAAAATATAAATATCAAATATACCTTAGGGAACCGTTTTTAACAATTTTCATAAAATATTACTTTTCTTAAAGATGGTTATAAAAAATGAATTTTAATAGAAATATAAATTTTTATTTATATAGATAAATCTATTTTTATTTTCTTTTAAATTAAATCTAGTTTAAATCTATTTATATTAATCCAATTTGTGTCATTTTTATAATTTTTACATTGATATTTATTATTTTTTACACTTCCAATCATTTTCCCTTCGATAACACACTTTATCATTTGTCTCTGAGATTGATTTATATATACAATTTTCCAAATATGTAAAATAACATTGTCAAAATGGATACCATATCTTGATTAAAAATAATTTATTATATAATACGAAATGAATAATTTTCTTATAATAATGAAGATTAAAAACAGTAATATTTTACTTTTTTTATTAATGTTAATATGGATTACTGTGGATTAAATTCAAATGATAAATTTTAAAATTATGTAAACATTATCTGATGTATCTTTTATAGATTTATATTGGATATATAATTTATTATTCATGATAATACTTCATTCGGGATCATTTTGTCATGTGAAAATCTAGGGCAAATATTTTAATTTTTAAAAGAATTTATAGGTGTTCTACTCGTCTAACTATGAAATTGACACCCACTTCCTCTCTTATTAATATTGAAACACAATGAGTTTTTATGAGATATATTATTTTATATTTCATTTATGTCATGTATTTTATGCTAAAATAATATTACCATGCACTATACTCAACACCATATTAGCATTCGGATTATGCAACACAATTCATTACTTGTGTTGCAAACAATTTCATGTTCTTTTGAGAGAATTCATTTCACAAAACAATGACTATAGATTTTGTTCAATTTATATGTGAACTATCTTTAGATTATTTTATATTAAAAAAAATAATATTACACTACACACAACACTGACATAGATTGCGTTACATGCAAGAGCATCCTTCCTCGATAACTTAGGTTGAACGCGACACTGATTTTCAATAAACAATGATATATTATTAAAATATTAGTATTCAATGGAATATAATTTGGATTTTATGAATAGTGTTAAAAAAATATGAATTTTATATTACATTAATATTCATCTTACACATTTAACAGAACATGATATGAGACCGAAATCAATTTTTCGGATAAAAGATGTATTAAAAAAGCAGTTTTAATGCCTTTTGATGGTGCACCCGATTTAAAGTACCATTTAAAACTTTTATCTGTTTAATATGACAATATAAACTTATTATTTTATTATTATAGATAAATATTTACATTTTATGCATTTTTAGAGTTTTTCTGATAAAATTTAATTTTTAATGTATTGTGAAAAATAATTCATTTTAATTCAGAACATCATTTTTGTATAATATTTTTATATAGTTATATTATTATTTAAATTTTTATTAATGTTTTTTTAAATAATATTATTATAATTTAACCCATTTTTTCATTATATGTGATTTTATTTTTAAATTTGATATAAACACATGTCAATCTTTTGATAGTTATTATATCTTAAAAACTCAGCTTTATGATTTCGACAACGGTAATTAATTTTAAATTAATTATGGAAGCATATCTATTTTGAATTTGAAAAAATGGTTTCTATAACAGGAATAATATATTTTAAATTGAGTAAATAGGTACCTTTTGGTTTGTATACATTATAAATAGTAACTTCAGTAATTATTTTATTTATCATGGTTAATGGGTAAATCTGGTTTATAAGGGTAAAAAATAATATTATAATTATATTAAAGTACCCTAACACTTGTATTAATTCTATAGTAGAAAATATTTCTAACCATGGGAATTTTTGCGTAGATTTTGGGATGCCATGGATTCATTTGGATTTGAAAATTGCAATTTTTATGAATTCATTTAATGTAAAGATAAGTAAAACCTAAAAATATATCTTTTACTAAATTGATTTTTATATATGTTTTTTACCATATCACTATGTATATAAATATTAATTTTAAATATAAAAATATTTTATACATTATCTATTTTTATTTATTATTATTAGACACTTAATAAATTTATTTATTTATGATGCAATTTTAAGGTATTGATTTCCTCATTAAAGAATGTTTCAAATAAATGAATTTATAAATATTAAAATAAATTTAAAATTATTATTTTGATTTCATCCATGATTTTTATGTATGAATTTTAAATTTTAGGGCTGTTTTAGATTATGTTTTGAGTAAAATCATTTTCTGAATTTTTTAAAAAGTCATTTCTGAATAGTGTCCAAAATTGACATAATTCATAACTTATAACATAAAATTATATATTAAATGATTTTAAATTAATAAAAATATAGTATTTGTCCAAATTTTTAATATAAGTCCACATATTTCATAAATATATTTTTCATGGTCGCTTTACATGATATGGTAATTACATTAACCCACAATATGTAAATAACATAATTTCACAGTATGATTTAAAATGGGAAATTAAGGGTTAAATCAAAATGATAAGTATATAAAATATATTCAAAAAAACCCTAAAATTATTGAATGTTCGGTATTTGAACAAATATCATCTTATCATATAATTAAATAAGTTTTGACCTATTTTAATTAAAAATCCATTTATAATAAATTAATAATTTCGATGTTTCATAAAGTGCCCCTCTGCAATCTTAGAAAAGGGAACCTTATCTCTCTCCTCTTAACAAAATTTCGTGCATTAATAATATGAAAAATATTACCTATTTCTCTTATCATCATCTCTAGTAACATTCTAGAGGTTCTTTTCTTCTCAAAATACCTACTCTGGTTTTCTATTAAGAAATTTAAAGGAAGCACGTCGAGTAAGAGATAATCTCTTAAACCTATTATTTCAGATTTCATTCTTCTTACACATCATCTTAATTAGTTGTTTCATTATTAAGTATTCAAATAATTAAAATAATATGATAATATTTAATTATTAATATGAAACAAAAATATTTATGTATTTATCCATCCTATGAAAATTGAAATCATTACGCGTGCTTACGTACGACATACCGTCTCCATGCTATAGTGTAATATGTTTTTCACCACCAACATAAATGGATTGGTATAATGGTTGAAATAATATTTATATATTATTATTATATCATGATACTAATTTTGAGATATTATACACCATCCACTTCAATACCATTGATCAATTATGGGAATCATATCGTCACTTGTGTGCACGTACGACTTACTGTCTCCACGACGCAGTTAGGTTCATTCATCACGTTAACCATTCAATATTGCTGTAAAGTACAAATAATAAATAAACATAAAAGATATGACATAGTAAAGCTACTATATTTGTGTGTGTGTGTCTATATTTATGTTTCATTTACTTACTTTCATTCAATTTAATAAGGAAACAAGAACATTGTTCATGTGTACGTACAAACTACTGCCTCAATAAATGGTGTATTACATTTCTTTTTTGAATTTTTATATACTGAATATATATAATATAAAAATCATGTTTCACATTTGATAATTAATTAAATCTTGATGTATATACCAATATCAGCAATAACTATTCAAAACACATATGATAAATAAAATTATTATTACCCAAAACACTGATTTAACATGGAATTAACTAATGAACTGGTAATATAAAGTCGTAAGTGAATCATATATGATATCATGAATATTATTATGGTTTGGTTACAATTTAATAATATTTTTAAATGAAATCTATAGTATTTTTCGACACATATAGAATAGATAGGTCTTGTGGTAAAGGATAACATTATCAGTCTCATTTTTATCAAAATTTGTCTATTCATATGTATTTACCATGGATATATTTATCATCTATGTCCATAATTTATAATTATGTTTTCAAAAAATGTTTAATATTTTTATATGTATTTTTTGGTTAATTTTTAAACACTTTTACTTTGACTATATGCAATAGAAATAATTTTCCTTTTTTTACAATACGATGTATTTTTTGACTTTTTATAATGAAAGAACGAGGGGAATGTTTTTCACATATATGACTTGAATAGATTTTTATGGTTTAACAACGCCTTATTGTCACTAATTACTCTAAATTATTTAATTTGTTTCAACAAAATTAATTTATTTTATAATTTATGACATTAAAAAAACATTTTTGAAGTAGAAAAGATATTTTTCTCAAGACCAAAGTTAAATTGATTTATCAAAATTATTTTCAATCTATGATGACATAGGTTTATGATTTTATTATTATTATTTTTAATTGATTGTGTCTATAATAGAAATATTTTTATCAATTCTATTTATCATATATGATTAATTTTATGGTGAAATTATGTTTAAGAATACCATTATATTTCAAGGGTTATGCAATGATTATTGATTTATATATTTGTGGCACATTAATTAATATTTTAATTATGAGATGGGTGGGACATATAAATCTCTCTAATTAATTTGGTAAGGATTTATATCTCATTAGATATAAATGAATAAAATTAAAAATAAATCTATTTCAGAATTTAATAAATAAAATGAAATGTAAATACAGTTTATTAACACATAGGTGGAATAGAATGTAAATCCATTTAAATAATTGACTAAGTTAACTATGATGGTCATGGTAGAAACTTCTTAGATACTATGGGAATCATATTATTTGTTTATTAGTTTTCCACAGTTAAAAGTTTTTTTCAAGGATATTCTATCATAGTTAATGTTCTTTTATGATATATCCATTACATGTATCCATAATTTACATCATGACTCCTGATTTTATTGTTTAAGAATTATGTTCATGTTTTTACATTTAATTGTTTGTGGTTTATTTTTTGTTCTACATTCTTACCCTTACTGAGCATTTAAGCTCTGCATATTTACGTTTTCTTCTCCACGGGATATAAAGAAGTGTTTCTGGTAGGAAAACCGAAGGGGATGATCATTAGGGGTGATGTTGATGTTCTTTCACCAAGATTAGAATATTTTTTTCTGAGTTTTCACAGACACTATACTAATACTATAATTAGACATCTATTTGTTTCATGTATTTATTATTCCATAAAATAAATGTAATGTCCAAATATGTCAATCTTGGGTATCTTCACTTTGTATCAGAGAGAAGGTTTAATCATCCTTTGTAAACTGTGATGCGAAAACATTTGTGAGATAAATAGTGATATTTCTAAGGTATATCTAGAGATGACCCTAATTGTAATTATAAATTTAGGTTATAGTCCTATAATTATGGTGCTGTTAACGAATAACCTAGGATTGAGCCTAATATTTTAGATATTGAAATTACTCCCCTATTATAATGTTGTTTTCCAATAAAGTTTTTTCTACTCACACTATTCCATTTAGGTTATAGACAATGGCGGGAACTCAAAGGAACCATGTTAATGATCAATGAACTGAGGAATGAAATGATTGTCCTCCTGAATAATTAATTGTTATAGGATATGGAATTCCAATTTTTTTTTGCTATATTTACACAAGATATGAATCATTTTGGAATTCCAAATGAATAGAGAAGGGAACAACATTTTATTAATACCCTCATGAAGCAATGTTCACCTACATTTAGTGTGCCTTATGATCCATATGTTACTAAAAAAACATGTTCCATTTAAATGGAATTTTCAATCCTTCACTATTCGAAACATGAAAAGATCATTTTTGTTGTTTATTGTTTAGAAGTTGAAGTATACGAGTTCATGAATCTAATTAAGAATAAATGTTGTAAAGATAAAAATGAATCCATAAAATGGGACGAGTTCAAGAACATGTTTTTATTAATAAGTAAATCCCTCATATTCATATTAATATGATTGACATTAGTTAATTGATAATAAGAAAATGGATCAGGAATCTTTTGGCACATAAAAGGAAAATATTACAAGGATTTCAAGGTATGGTTCTGGATTTATCATCTAACCTAAAATCAAAGTTGATCTATCCATTAGTGGATTAAAACCTACTCTTATAAGGGAATTTTCTATAATAGACTTTAGTGGATATGAAGATATTATAAATTTTCCTATAAAGGCATAACAATAAATTGGTGTTATAGATCCATATCATGGTATAGAAAATAAACAAAATATGGTGTTCAAGGAAACATCTCAATTCAATGTTGAAAAAAGATGAGTGTTTCTTTATGCTCATTGTGTGGAATGAAACATGTTTTAGATTGTCATAAACAGACTAGAAAATGATTCATGTGTGGAAAATATTTTCTTTATGAATTTGAGTGCCGAAGAAATTGGTAAAAGGTTTCAATTGATGTGAATAGATAAATAATTATAGAGAAAGCACCATAAACAATTAAATGCTACATGTGAATGTAAATGGGGAATTATGATAAGAATTTTCCTCATTCAAAGGTTAATTATGATCTACATCGGCATCCACATAGGTAAAAAGGCAAAGGGAATTCACATGTAATCACTATAGGTTATATTGAGTATGACAACGATGTGGTGGAATGATTAAGTGTTTTTTATTACGATTCCAAAAATAGTGTTGTGGAATCTCATTTATAGAATTTGGGAATATTAGAATATCTATGTATTGGTATATTGGGTTTATCAAAAACTATATAGTACCTGTAACCAAGAAAATTGATTGAAATAGTATTGGAAATAACGTGATATAAGAATAATAAAGGGATAAAGAGATAAAGATATGTTTGATAGTATTAATGAGATCATGACTGATATAAGGAAAAAAGTGATATCATGTTTTCAGTATATGGAATTTTTGGTTGTTTTGTGTAGAAATAGTTAATTCTGATAGAATGCATTTTTTTCATGAGGTTATTTTGAAATTCATGTTATTATCTTTTATAAATAGAATACATGATTAAGGTAATCACATGTTTGGAATGTGACAAACAAGAACTACCAAATGAGATATAGGAGTGAAATGTTATGCTAATTTAGATTACCTCCTTCTAATGTTTTATGTTTTCATTTTTTGGATGGATTGTAATTTTATTCATTTATGAATCGTATAAATTATATTCTAATTTAAGATTGTTAGATGAATATATTATCTCACTATTGGTAGACTTATGCATATTTGATAAACTATTATTAAATTATTGTTGAGGTATATGGAAAACCTATAATTCTATCACATTTTCTTCTAACACATCATGAATGAAAAAATCACCTTATTTTCTTTAAATAATCGAAAAATTTGAAATTTTTCCAGGAACGACAATTGGTGAGATTGTACTAAAATTATGGATGTATTTCTCCTCAGGAAAAAATTAATCAACAATATAAAAAATATATTAAAACAAAAAATGTTATCCTAGTACCTTCTTATGTGAAGAATCATATGGTCCCTTAAATAATTTCATATTTATGGATTTTTGGATGTATAATTTCGTTGAACCTTATTCTCAATTACTATCCATAAAAAATAGATGGTTATATTTCTATTCTATATCCATGTTTTCACAACACACCTATGTTCTCCAATATAGAAACCTAGTGATGATTAACTTTGGTATATTTTATCTTTCTAACATTCATTTTTCAAATGATGTTTTAGTATTCCTTTTTAACTATGTGGGGTTCTATGAATGAAACATTAAAGTAGTAAATAATTTACAACCCTGATGAATTTTGAGTGTGAAATTCATTTTAAAGAGGTAGAATGTAACACCATAAGATTTTACCAGATAGATTATTTTTAATTTATATTATCTCTTTTGTTTTATGTGACACAATGATTAGTTTGTGCTATACGCAACACCGTATTAGCATGCAGTGTACACAACACTATTCCTAGATTGTTTTGCACACAATTTCATGTTCGTTTGATATAATTAATGTTCGGAAACACAGATTATATATTTTGTAAAATGTATAAATGAATTATGTTTTGATTATGGTATTATCAACACCAAAAGAATATTTCACTACACAAAAACACTGACTTGTCAGGAATTACACACAAGAGTGAAATTTCAGGATAGCTTGTGTTGCATGCGATACCGAATTTCACTATAAAATGATATATTATTAATATATTATTATTTAATGGGATATAAACATTTAGTTATAAATATAATTAACCTAATTTTAAAATTTATATAATATTAACATTCATCTAAAAAAACTATTAGAACATTATTCGAGAATAAAATCAATTTTTTGGATAACAATTACTTTTCATAAAAATTAATTTTCACAATATTTTGATGGAGATCCCATTTTAAATCTAGTTTTTGAAACATTTACTAGTTAAATGTGACAAAATAAACATTTTATTTGGATGCGAGACAAAAAAAATTTACTTTTATTGAATTCTTCGTATTTTTAAATAAAAATTAAATTTTATTGAATAGTGAAAAATGAATTTATATCAAAACATCCTTTTAATATCATTTATTTATATTGTTAGATTATGTTTTTAATTATATTTAATGTGAAAATGGAAGATATTTTTTTTCATTTATTCATTTTTTTTTATTGTAAGTAATTTCACTTTTAAATTGGGCGTAAACAAATGTCAATCTTTAGGTTGTTATTAATTCTTAAAAAACCCATTTTTTTCTTTTGACAATGACAATTATTTTTAAATTAATTACAATAAATTCTGGATTCTGATTTTGGAAAATTGGATTCCATATTTGGAATCTGATATTTTGTTTATAAATAAGTATCATTTAATTTTTAGACATTATGAACAGTACCTTCAGTAATTATTTTATTTACTATGGTAAAAGGTTAAATCATGTAAATAAGGGAAAAAATAATATTATAATAATATTAAAAAACCATAACTCATATCATAATCCTATTATATGAGATATGTTGGACCATGATCATCAATGAGATGATTTTGGAACCCCATGGTCTCACATAGATGTGAAAATGATAATTTATAAGAATGAATTTAATGTAAATATAATTATAACATAAACATATATCTTTAATAAATTAATTTTAATATAGGTTTTTAACTGACATATTTTTCTATAAATATTAATTAGAATGAATATTTTTCCTACATATTTTTATTTTATTTATTATTTATAGACAAAAAATAAATAAATTTATTTATGACACAATTTTGAAGTAGTGATTTCTGCATTAATGAAAGATTCTAATAAATGAATTTATAAATATTGAAATAAATTTATTTTGAATATTTATATGTCATCCATAAATTTTTCATAATAAATTTACATATTATAGATGATTTAATTCCATTATTTTGATGTAATATGGTTTTTATGAATTTTTTAAAAATTTATGTATCTATAGTTTCCTAAATTGATATAATTCGTAACATAAAAAATAATATTATTTATGAAATTATATTTAATTAAAAAAATTAATTGATTTTCTAATTGGATTATATAATTCCAAGTATTTCATAAATATCTTTTTCTAGGTCTTCTTATATGATATGGTAACTACATTAACCCACAATCTGTAAATAACATGATATCACGGTATGATTTAAAAGGGTAAAATAAGTGTTAAATTGAAAAGATATGGATAAAAAAATATTAAATACTTTTCTAAAAATTATTGGATGATTGGTATTCAAATATAAATCATCTTATCTTCGAAATAAATATGTTTTGGACTGATTTTAATAGAAATTGAATTTGTAATTAAATTATATTTTGAGAGTTTCTTAAAGTGACCATCTAGTATCTTAAAAAATGGCACCTCCTACATCTTCTATTCAATACATTTTGAGCCTTCATGCTCATCCAAAACCTTCACATATCTCTTCTTAACATCCCTAGTAATATTCTACTGGTTCATGTATTCTTAAAAGTCCAAGTCTCACGCCGTAAAAATAATTTTAAAGGAGGAACGTCGAGGATGAGGTAATCTCTTCTACAAAATGTTTCAAATTTGATTCTTTTTCTACTTATTCTTTATTAGTTGTTTCGTTATAAATTATTAACATCATTATCACTAATGTTCTGATATGTTTTTATAACTATAAAATAACCAAATTATACATTATACTAATTCTATGAAAAATGATATCACCGACCTTGCATTCATACGGCTTACTGTGTCTACATCATGGTGTAATTTGTTTTTCACCACCACCATACATGCATGGGTATAATGGTGGAAATAATAAATATATATTATTATTATATCATTATAATAATTATTAGTTATTATAAACAATTCACTTTAATACCATTTAACTATTATTAGAATGATATTTTCCCTCATACGTATGTAAGGCTTACCGTCTCCCCAATGCGATGAGATATATTATCCACATTAACCATTCAAGATTTATTATAAATTATATATAATAAATAATCATGAAATGTATGAAATATTAATTCTTCAATATATATAAATGTGTGCATTTCATTTATGTACTTCAATTCAATATAATAAAGAAATGGAACCATCATTCATGCATACATAAGACCTACCATCTCCAGGAACAGTGTAATCCATTCAATTTATTTATATTTATATAACAATATATAATATATAAATAATCTATTAAATTATGAATGTATAAATATCATGATATATGTAATAATAGCAAGAATAAAAATTAAAAAAATGCATGATAAATTAAATGATTATTACCCAAAATGTTGATTTGTCATGGAATTGACAAATAAACTGGTAATATAATGATGTAAGAGAATCATATATGATATCATAAATATTATTATGTTACGATTACATGTTAATAATATGTTTAAACCCATTATAATGTAGTTTTGGACACATACAGATGAAAGCATACATATGGTAAGGGATAATTTTTCTAATCTCATTTATTTCCAAGATTATTCATTTGTAAGTATTTACTGGGGACATATATATTTTCTAGGTACATGTTTTTTTTAAATTTTTTCATAAAATTTTTATTATTATTCTATGTATTTTTAATGTAATAATTTCCCAATTATTACTTTTACAACATGGTATGGAAAGAATCATTCATTTTTACCATACGAGGTATTTTTTTCCTTTCTCACAAAAGTATGATGTAAATGATTTCTAAATTTTATATTATGAACTGATTTTTATGAAATAATTACTCATTATTTTAATTATGATTTTTCTACACTATTTCAGGTTTATTTTCAATGAAATATTTATCTTTTAAATTTTTTTGGTATTTTCAGAAAAGATATTTTCTTTGAAGAAGAACAGATATATTTCTATAATGAACTTTGTTCTATTTCTTTATCAAAAATGATTTCATATGGAATGGAATAATATATGTTTCTATCAATTTTATAACTTTTTTTGTTTATATAATGGAATTATTTTTATAATGTCCATTTATCTTACATGATTTATGATATGATGAAATGATGTTTAAGAATCCAATTTTATTTTAGGGGTTATGGTATGATAAATGATTTATGTTTTTATGGAACATGTATGAATGATTTCATTATGATATGTGTGGGCCTTCAATCTCCCTCCAATTCATAGGTTAATGATTTATATCTCATGAGATAGACATGATTAAAATGACATGTAAATTCAGTCTAGTAATACATGACTGGAATGGCTTGTAAATCTGGTTCAGTAATACATGGCTGGAATAGCATGTAAACCCAGTTCGGTAATGGAATTTTTCCAATATGATGGTCTTGGATGAAAAACCTTGGCTATTATAGAAATCATATTATCTGATTATTACTTTTCCACAATTACATGTTTTATGCCAATTTTATTATATCACAGTAAATGTTCCTTTATGATTTATTCCTTATATAGAATCAAGATTTATTTCCTGACTCATGGATTTGTTGTTTGAACATCCTGTTCATGTTTTTATGTTAAAATGTTTATGGTTTGTTTAATTTCTCCATTTTTAACCTTATTGAGAATTTGCGATATCCATTTTTGTGTTTTCTTCTTCCAGGATATAACAAAAAAATTTAGGTAGGATAAAATAGGGAACATCTTTATGGGAGATGTTGAAGATCATTCACCATGATTAGAAGAATTTCGTCTAGGTTTCCAAATACACTAAACTATTATGGTTATTGGGAACCGATTTGTATCATGTATTAAATATTCAAAAAATGAAATGTAATATCCATGTACGTCAAGCTTGTGTCTCTAAAAATATATTTAAAACCATTAGAATTGAAAAATATCTACTCAAATCACATTAAAAAATCCACCATATCATTATATATTACTAATATTTGGTGTAATTCCATCTTAAAATGAATTTGGTTCATTCCGAATGTGCGCATATAAATAAGAGATAACATTCTTCAATAAGTGTTTTTTTATTTTTTATTTTCCACATTAACTATTATTAAAACATTATGATATGATAAACCAATTATATTACTTAGAAAATGATGTATTGACGTAATGTTAATTTCAAAAAAACCTTATTCTCATCCATTTTAGGGGTTAGAGAATTATAAACTTGTCTACGGGACATACTACCTCCTCTAAGACCCAAGCCTTCTAATTTTCCATTAAAATGTCTTATGGTTGGGTATGATTATAGATAAAAAAATATATAGTCTATTTATAACATAATAATATATATATATTTATATATATTAATTATTTTGAATATACATTGGCTTGTGTCCTTTTCTGTAAGAGATACACTAACGTCGCTCATTTTTATGGTTGACTACTACCTTATGAAGTGATATGATTTTTTTTTCATTAATTCTATAAAAGGATGAAAATCATATTAAATCAAATGAACATATATTATATACATTCTGTAATAATGATATTCATGATATATTTATCATTTAAAAGTGATAATATATCGGTTTTCTTTTATTTTCTCGCACTAAAGGAAGATAACGTCATTTATTTATGTGAGGAAAACCACCATCATGAAATTATGTGACTCCCAATTTACATACACAGATCAAAATTATGATATGTATGTAATGAAACAGTTTATCTTGCTCCATTCCATTGTTAAAATATAGTTTCTATTGTATTCTAAGAGGAAATGATAGCACATTTCCGGAGGTTTTAGAAATTTTATGTTATTCCATTGGTGAGACGAAGGAATAATCATCAGTATATCTATGCATCAGCCTCATAGTGCATCATCATTTCATTGTGTTGGCGTATTATAGCATTTGTGAGTTAGGCGCATAAGCATCAGTGCGTTAGGAGCATCAATAAGTCCTGTGTCGGTAGATAAATGTAATATCCTAGAATTTCCAAGTAATTTTCTAATTTATAAAGATTTATTTTGAGACCACACACTTTGAAGACATGTGATTTCGTGGCCTGGTGAACACGAAATCGAATCATAAACTTTTTTTATGATCATTTAAGTAGATGTGAGAGCATGTTTTTTGACTTATAAATGGATGCTTTGATAAACAATATGAGGGAACCATTGAACATGGGACACTAGGATTTTCTTATAAACTAATTAACATCGACCAGTAAGGGTCAGAATAATAATTTATTTTTTGAACATTTCAGAAAATTATAAAATATCATAAAAAGTTATTTTATTTTGTTTTCTCAATATTGAGAAGTGGATGATGAGAATGTGGTGCAACAACGAGGAGAAATAAAGGATGTTCATTAATGACTCATTTAGTTCAAGAGTAACAACTACATTTTTTTATAAATGAAACAGTGTAACGATGCAATGGTGTAGTATCAGAGAAATGTTGCGACATGTTTTTTTATGCAATAACACATTTGATAATTGACGGTTAAAAGGCAGAAAATCCACTCTTGAACCACTAGTAAGATTTCTCTACAATTAATAATGAGGAATACTTTCAAAACATTACCAACTTTGACACACCTCATAGAATGGATCTTGGAAGTAACAAAAGCCTTTGACATCTTAATCCTTCATGGGAAGACCACTTCAATGTCAAACTACTTCGAGGTGAGGGTTGTTTGGGTTTATGCATTCCCCTTTCTTCATACTATATGATGAAATAGGATCAACCCATGAACACAATAATCCACATATCATATGATCTTGAAAGAGGGTGATTTATTATTAGGGTTTTTATTCGATATTAAATTTATTGTTGATAGAACAACATCGCCAAGCCTACCATATATTAAATATCTAACTCGGTGGGTGCTGGTTAAAATGAAAAATGACTGAACCCCCTCTTTTTATTTTGTTATTTGTTGATGACCGTTATAATTGAAGAAAAATAAATTTCGAGGCCAACGTATGAAAGGTGATACAAAACGGAGGCCATATGCACAGTTGGTGCAAAGAACAGACCACTGGTGCAGAGCTGGTGGTCCACGAAATAGTCCGCCAATGCACCAGTGACTGCTGGAAGTGGCCTGCGACTTGGGCCAGGGGTGGAAAGAAGCGTTCCATGACAACTCTTTGGGATGATTCGCTAGTAGAGGCACACAGACTCGGTCTCTTTGGTGGAGCGGCCCATAGCAGCGGATCGTAGGACTTAGAGGAACACAGTATTTTACTATGTGAGGGAATATGGGCCATCTACATTAGCTGGTCAGGTAGTGAAATGCAACGGTAACCTATCTACAGTGGAGGAGACGGCCCCACATACGACTGTTGGGTGATGGGGGAGTCATAGGAAACCACCAACCACGTTCTGGTTAGGCACGGATCAGTCCACCTCTAGTGTAATGGGCAGACCAGTGGGCCGGGTCGGACCCGTAGACAATTGAACCAAATCTAGGCTAGGAAGAGTTCTGGTGGGGTCACTCTGACCTGGTCAGACCTGATCCAGACACAATAAACCTCTTTTTCAAAAATGATAATATCATGAAAACTGGATGAATAATTGATGGTATATTTTCACGGTTTTAACACTCACAATGAGGTTGGTCAGTTTCCACAATCTATATATTATTTCATGGAATTTGGAATTCAGCGCATGGATTGAGATAACAGTTCTCCGAAGATCAGGAGTGCTACATAAGAAATTACTATGGTTGGCTGAGGCCTAATGTCTGGTGGCATGGAACCATATGTGTATCAGATAATATGGCCTTGTGGGAAGTGGCTTCTATGTGACCTGATAGGTCCATGGTTGGGAGAGACATTTGTGTCACCCAGTAGACCCATGCTACTCGAAATAAGGAATACCACAGTATTGATATAGATTAGTGGGGAGTAGCTTATGTGCGACTAGATATGCCCATGATGGGGAATGACTTCTGTGTGACCAAGTATACCCATGGTAGTCATCATGTATTATTACCATAACAATACTTGGTTTAGTGGGAAGAGGCTTCTGTGTAACCTAGTACGACCACTGTACTCATTACTGAATATTTCTCCAACATTCTATGTTTTTCGATTATGGGAATAATGGTTCAACTATAATACTCTAGAATATACCTGGTGTTAGTTGTCTTGTTTCATGAGCATGTTTAGCCAGGTAATTTTTGGTTTTTTGTGGATTGCATTATTGTATTTCCTTTTTTGGGGGGTCCCTACTGATTATTCTGTTAGTCAACCAAGTGTGGGCATCACCCACACATTTTGTGTCTGGTGCAGGTAATGGATTCAATGATGAAGTACTAGGTGGCTTAGGATTTTGTGGTGCATAGTTAGTCTAGGCTGGAGGGGTGTACGTCTACAACTTTCAGCAGCTACTCTATACTTACCCATCTGGTGGATTTTCCAACAGATGACTTCTAAAGTTTCCTTTTTCTACTTTCCTGTTCTACAATTAATTTTTTGTTTGGTTTTTATTCTAATATATTTTCAATTCAATTAAACCTGTAATTAGTGATTATTTATGGTGGTATGTTTTTTTAACATTCCATCTTGGGGACATGTTTCTTTTGTATATGTGTATAGGGAGATAGGAAAATGCATACAACTTGTAGGTTTACACCTTTGGTTCTAGTCTCTAACCACTAGCCTCCGAAAGGTAGGTTGGGGTATGTAACGACACATGAAACAAGGGATATGTCATGAGAACGTGGTAGCAGAGGTTCTTGGTTCTACCTCAATGACCAAGAGACTGTTGTTTTGTTTTGGTGCAAATGTGTTCAATGTTTCAAGTTTGTCTTTCAAATTTTGGGAGTCCAGTATTTGTTTAGCGGCTAGGAATCCAACAACCAAGACCCTAAATTCTGATAATTCAAATATATACATGAAAACAATAGTTTCATAAGTGTCCCTATATTATATTTTTTAATAAGAGTCATCTCACCATGTATGTCCTTCTTCCTATTGTATATATTGATCTATTTTAGGATGCCTCCATGAATATGGCCTTCAGTACTTCTAATTAATGATCGTGTGAATAGCCCGCCTAGAGATGAGGTGTTGGTTAAGTGAAAAGTGCTAGAGATAGCCATGGTGGGTTGTGCACTGGCGTTGGCCCCACCTGTTGATCAATAATTATTGTAGAAATTACTTGTAGAGGCTGTATGCAAATTCTGTTTCATGCATTATTTTCTGAGATAGATACATTACATGTTCAAGGGAAAGACAGATCCATAGGTCACTGAGGAATATTTGGAGGAAGTGATGCAAGTCACCCTCTTAGAGAGGAAAACACATGAATAGATGGCAATCTTTTCTACAAGCCTTCTGCACGGCTCAAAAGGGAGATAGTGGATCCTGACCATCAAAACTCATGATGAGGTGACCCTCGCTTGGGATGACTTCAAGTGACTTTTTTGGAAGGGTATTTGAATGCAACTTTTTTCTCTATGAACATATATGAGAAGCTTCCCCAATAGCTAAGAAAGATGTATGTTGCTCACTACATCGTGAGGTTCATATACAATATTCGTACTCAAAAAATATGGTTTGGGCACTTTTTTTAGGGGCTAGATCTTTATTAGGGACTCAAAAAAATATCATAGAATTCTTGGTGTCTCTTTATATCCCCACCCAAGTTGGAATGTTGGAAGAAGCCCTTATTATATAATGGCTTATAGGTGAGAAGGCATCGACAACTGTATCCACAAGCATACCTCAGGTTGCAAAGTTTTCAGTGGTGAGTAATAGACAATAGAAACGGGGGCCCAAATGGGTCAGGTCATTCAAGGGACGACTATAGGACTCGTGGTCGACAGTATGGGGCTCCCAGAGTAGAGGGGGTCATCAGGAAGCCTGGTTGTGTTTCACATGTGGTGAGTAGGGAAACATGTCTCATGACTACCTGGCCTGCATAACAGATGATTAGAAAAAAGACTAGGGACCACCATGGTAGAGTTATATGTTCAATATAGGAGGTTCGTAGGCCAGTAGAAGTGGCAGGCGAGCAGGATGAGCGGTAGGTAGTGGACAATAGTTTGAGGTGTTACCACCAACATCCCCAGGTGGCACACCATAGGCTCAGGGAGCTGACATACTGAGGCAAGGTCAGCTTTAGGTAATGGGGGCCTATGACTACAATTCTCTATATATTATTAGGGGTATGATCTATGTATTCTTAACCATATCTACTATTCTTATAAACATTGGTTTCAGAAAATCTTTCTTTTACAAGGACCTAGATCAAGGTTCAGAGATTTCAGTGGAGCAATTGGATCAGTCCTTTTTTTAGAGACTCTTATGGGAGTGGATTCGATTATTACACACTGGCACATGAAATGTAAATTTACTCTAGAAGGTGAGAGATTCAGTTGCGATATCCATGTTTCAACATTGATGTTGTACATCGTCATCTAGGGTATGGAATGGTTAAACATTGTCCATGCTTAGATCGACTAATTTAGGCCCAAAGTGTGTTTTTTTACATGAGGGTGGGACAATGTTTCCTTCATTAGAATGAAGGGAACCATTATTCCAAAGGGTGTACTTTTCAAAGGAGGGTGTAGCTGATTACTCACAAGTTGGCTTGTCTAACCCTCCTTATAGTATGAAATTTTTTAATGAATTTATTTCCTGAGAATTTTAAAATAATACCTCTTCACAATGAGAATGTACTCTACATCGACTGGTGCCCGAAGAAGACACCGAAATTCACACCATCATATCAGATGGTGTCTGTAGATCATTTTGATTTGAGGTTTCAACTAGAAGAATTTCAAGAAATGGGTTTTGCGAGACCCAGTGTTTCACCATGGGCATCCCTAGTGTTGTATTATAAGAATTTAGAAGGAAGCCTGGCGATATGTGTGGTCTTCCGACGCCTAAATTTGGTGACTTTGATGTACAAGTATTAGCTTCCATGGATCGATGAACTATTCAATCAGATAAAGAGAGAGAGGTGGTTATAATAGGTCAACAATATATCAAGATGTCATTAGATTTGGGTACGGGATGTATATGTATTGAAGACAATCTTCTGAAGCCGGTATAGACACTACGAGTTCTTGGTGATGCCCTTTAGTGTGACCAATTCCCTGTAGTATTCATGGGACTCCTAAATAGGATATTCCAGCCTTACGTAGATGATTTCTTTTAGGTATTCATTGACGAAATCATGGTGTACTCATCTTCATAGGAGGATCACTCTACACAGTTGTGGATAGTCCTAGATAGACACCAGGAGAACCTGCTTTATGGTAATCTCTCGAAGTGAAAGTTATGGATTTGGTAGGTAAAATATTTGTGACACACAATCTTTCAGTCTATGGTTATAGCGGATCCAGTGAAGTTTGAGTTAGTGATTTCATTGGACCAACCAAGGAGGATGACTGAGAAGCGATGTTTCATGGGGTTGTATAGATACTAATAGAGGATCGTTCCCCAAATTTATTGAGTATTGGAACCGTTATCACCATTTACATGGAAGGGATGTCCTCTCATGTGGATGGAGAAATTCCATAAGAGTTTCTAAGAGCTGAATTTGAGACTCACGAGTGCCCCCATCTTGAGACCAATTGGAGAGGGAATTGGGTTTATATATTTCAATGATGAATTAGGGACTATAAAATGTTGTTTATTGAAGAATGATTGAGCAGTGATCACTTACATTTCATGGTAGTGGTTGTAGCATGAGAAGAACTATGCAACTCATGAGCTGGAGTTGGTAGAAGTGGTCGCTGTTTTGAATATTTCATGTAACTACTTGATGGGTGAGTGGTTTACCATCCACTCATTCCACAAGAGTCTCAGATATTTATTCTCATATAATAAACTAAACTTGAGACAACGATGATGGATGGACATCCTACAAGACTATAAATTTGAGATATTCAATACTCATGGGAAGGGGAATTTTTGTGTCAGATGCGATTAGTGGGAGGTCTGGTAAACAACAGCTAAGGGTGGTGACTTAGCAGCTCGCTTCAATACAGATATCAATTGTGGATTGTGATTGGGCATCTTACCTTTAGTCAATGAATTTCACTCCCGACTCTATAGTGAGCTAGGGAGGCACATCTTGTGGATGCTGAATGTGACACCAGGCGAACTCAATTATCCTGAGGATAATCTCTTGATGAATTTTTTATATGTGGGGAGAGCGTAATCCTTTTCAGAGGATGAACCATAGAAACAATGACATTGTAGGAGGATTTATTGAGGGAGTTCCATACATTCCATTTTACAGTAAATCCTGGTGTGGTGAATATGTATTAGTATCTCTGATGTCAATACTAGTGACTATGAATGAAGATAGTGGTGGTAGGGGTTGTTTCACAATGCCTCAATTGTATGCAAGTGAATGATGAGAATTATCTTCAATCATGTTTTACACAACCACATGAGGTACTTTAATGAAATTTGGATGGTATATAAATTGACATCATGATGGGGTTACCATGAATTTCAAGAATCCAAAATTCTATTTGGATGATCTTTGAACGAGTCACCGAGTCGTCTCACATCCCACCCATCAGAGAGAAGGGATCATTAAACGGAGTTAAACACCTCTACATCCAGGAGATAGTGAGGCTACATGGTGTGGATTCAATAATCGTCGGAAAATGTGATGCATGCTTTACATCATGGTTGGTGAAGGCGTAGTAGAATTCAGTCAAGATGTAGTTATGCCTAAGAACTGCTTTTCACCTCCATACAGACAATCAGATAGAGTGGACTATACAGACCTTGAATGACATGCTTCATGATTGTGTCCATGATTTTGGTTGATGTTTTGAGGGCCATCTACCATTGGTGGAGTTTTCATACAATAATAATTATCACTCAACAATTGGCATGGTACTATTAAGGGACTTGTACGGGTGGCCCTGATTATCACCTCTATACAAGAAAGTCACAAGAGGGTGAGCACTCATAGGTCCAATGATGGTACGAGAGACCACTAAGAAGGTGTAGACCATCAAGGATTGTTTGAAAACTGCATAGAGTAGAGATAATTTGTATGATGAGAGGAGATGGATACCATTAGTGATTTATGAGGGAGACCATGTGTTCCTTTGGTTCTCACCCTAATGAGGATTGAATAGATTTTGTCGGTGCGTCATGTTATCAATGAGGATAATCTGACCATTTAAGATTCTTAGTAGAGTTGTCATGTTGTCATACCACCTTTCTCTTCCCCCAAATATTTACCAAGGGCATGATGTATTTCATGTTTCACATTTAAGGTGGTACATGAAAGACCTATCACATGTCATCGACTAGAGAGAGTTGTAAAATGAAGATGGGGTGACATTTTTAGATTTCATGATAGAGAAAGGAGATCGATAGTAGTGGGTTCTTCAAGGATGGAGGATTCCTATAATGTGTGTTTTGTGGCATCATGATAATATGAAAGAAAACACATTTGATTGGATGTCTCATATTCATGCTCAGTAAACCCATTTTTTATTAGCCTTTGTTTTGGATTTTAGTGATGTAAATCCCTATGGTTGGGAAAATTTAATATCTTGAAATTTTGATGTATTTTTTCGTAAATTATATGGAATTATTTCAAGACCCCATTATATAACGGCACATGATTTTGTGGCTTGGTGAAGTTGGAATATAATATGAACCTATTTTATGATCGTTTAATTAAATGTGTGAGTATGATTTTCTAACATTTAAAATGGTGTTTAGATAAAAAAAATGACTACACTGTTATAATAAGAAAGTCGGTATTCACCTAGAAATGGATTAACATAAACTGGAAAAGGTCAAACAGAATTTTTATATTTCTATTTTTTGGAAAATAATAAAATAACATAAAAATTTATTTTATTTTATATTCACACCATTGAGTGGGTGACAACGACGCTACAGTGCGTCATTGAGGTGCATTAAATGAATCTTTTTAATGAATCTTTATATGAATGTGTAATGACACACCATTGAAAAATAACTAGAATATTGAAATGTGATTCCCTGTTATGGAATAATGAGTTGTAGAATTGATGGTTAAATAGAGAGAATTTCCCTAACAAACTACTGAAGTGTTTTTTCTCCAACGATGAACAACGAATGCATGTGGAACGTTAACCAATTTGACCCACATCAAATAACGGATAAAGAATGTAACAAACATCCTTGACATAAAGAGACTTAATGAGGGGACCACATCAACATCTAACTACATCGAGGTAAGAGTTTCATTTAGTTTATGTTTTCCATTCTTTCATTATAAATGATGAACGCAGATCAACCCATGAACAGGTTGATCCGTATATTCTTCATTCTAACCTGGGAGTGATTTTTTATAGGTATTTTTATTTTGGATTAATTTTATAATTTATATATCATCATTCCCAAGACTCCCCTCCTTTAAAAATTTAATTTGGTGGGTGAGGGATGACAAAAACAAGGCATGACACAATCTTCCTTATGCATTCATTATGGATGAATGTTCAAAATGAAAGTAATGAAATTTTATGGCCTTCTAAAAGAAAGTGATATCAAACAATGTTCGGTGGCACAATCAGTGCATTATTAAGTGCCAACGGATAGCATAAGAGACGCGGCCCATTGACTGAATCGGTGGAGCATCATACATCTTCGAGTTGCAGGTCTCAAAGGCACCCGATCCTCAAACGTGTGTGGGTATCCAGGCAATATGCGAATTGAATATTCTTGGTATCATGATCGGAGAGGAGGAGACAGCCCCATAGACGACCCGTGGGGTCATTGGGAGCTTGACCCAGCTGTCTGCCACATCCCGAGCATGCACAATCTAGTACGCCTTTGGTGGACTAGGAAGACCAGAGGGATGGACCTATAGATCAATCGACATGACCTAGGCCATACCGAGTTGAGGTCGGGTTAATGGATCCTGTGCAAGGTTGGGTTAGGTCAGTCTGACTAGGTCGTACTAGAAAAAGACACAACCATCCCAATTTTTTTAAAAAACATCAATATCATGAAATCTAGGTGTCTGATTAACAATCTGTTTATTGAGTCGGAACACACATGATGAGGCAGATTATTTGGAATACTAAGGGGATGATTTTAAAGGACGTTGGAATTAGACGAATGGCATGAGGATCTATTCTCCCAAGATCAAGAATTTGATATAAATAAACCCTATAGTTCGTAGATACATGAGGACTACTTACAAGAAGCCATTTGTGGATTGGATACTATGGCCCTATGGGAAAAAAATTCTATGAGACCTAGCATGCCCAAGGTGGCGAGATGCTTCTGTGTGACCCAAAAAACCCATGGTACTCGATATAAGGAGTACTTCAATATAGCCATAGAATAGTGGGATGCTGCTTCTATGGGAACTGACATGGTCATGGTGGGGATCGTCTCGTATGTATCCTAGAATACCCCAGATACAAATTAGGGATTAATAGTATAGCAGTCCTATGGTTATTGGAAAGTGCCTTCTCTATGACCTAGCAGACAATCTTTTCTCATTAAGGAAGAGTTCTCTAGCATCCCATAGTATTTGATGACATGATTAATGGTTCTACTATTCTAATCCTGAATATAACTTGTGGGGGTTGTCTTACTTTATGATCATTCATGGTGATCATGATTTGTGGTTTGGATATGGATTTTTTTTAGTCATTCATTTCTTTGGGTTCCCTACTGATTATTTTGTTACTCAACCATGCACGGGCTACGCCCGCACGTGTTGTGTCTGGTGAAGATGACTGACGTCATAACTGTGGGCTTGGTGGCTTAGGATTTGGTGGTGACTAGTGAAACCAAGTCAGCAAAGCATATTTATACGTATTCCAGCTGCTAGTATATATATACATATCGGGTGGGGTTTCAAATGGATGTCTTTAAGAATTAATTTTGTACATTCTTGTTTTCCAGTTATTCATTTTTTTTGTTTTTATTTTGTCTCATTTTTCTTTCAGTTATTCTTGTACTCCCTGGTTATTTATTATGTCATTATTTATTACCTTTCCTGGTTTGGGATTTTTTTTGAGTGTGAGTACATGTACCCGAGAAAATTCCACCTACATGCTGGAGCACACCTTCAGCGTTAGTTAGTAACCCATGCCCAACAGGAGGAATCCATGGGATATATCACAACACATGACTCAAGAGATGGTCATAGAACTCAACATTGGTGGATTACATTCCTTAGGACTCCTTGGAAGCGCACCTTTTGGTATCATAGAATCATTGTATCAGTATCACTATGTATTTTTGGTAGCTCTCCCATTAGTGGCTCAGCCTCGGTGACTCACCCATTGGTGACTCATTTCTAGTTTTTGCAGTTGTCCCTATTTTCCATTTTCATGACACATACGTTTTATTTAACATAAACCATGTTAAATTATTTTTAGGAATTATAAGGGTGTTCCTAATAATATTAATTATATCATTAATATCCATGCATTTTAGGGGATTTGAGATACTCAATCCATGTGTTATTGACCACAATCCAACGATAATGCATTTTGAAACCATTAAACCTTTAATATATGATATATCTCTTCAAATCTAGGATCATCCCTTCCTAGAGAGTTCTCTATTCTATCATGGTTCACCTATAGAGTTCTTCAATAGATGAGTTATGTAGAATTTCTAGAACCCCTTCTGCCCAGCTGTCATTGAGTTCTGTTCTGCTTGTGTGTTCCCTTGTTCTTAAAGCAAAGAGGAGCCTAGGTCACCTAATGTTTTGGATAGGTATTTAATATTCCTATCTTCTATTTTTATATCATTTTGGGTTTGTGTAATAATTATTACTCGTGAGGAATGGTTGAATATTATTTCATTAAACAACTAATACTTAATGGTAGGGGAACATATGATAAAAAACATAATAAGACCTCATATATTAAGGGGTGGGGAATTAAAGATATTCTAACATGGATCAATTGTTTTTAATGTTATAATTGTTACTTATATTTCTTCTAGTGGTTTTATGCCTTCTGAAAATCATGGCCTTTTTTCTCTTTGTTTTCACACTATTGATTTTTTTCATTGCTGAGATGCTTGAATAAATAGTTGTAACAAGAAATCTACTTAATCACATATACATGTCTAATACATGGATTCCCTATGATCAAACATTTTATTTTCTTAATCTTTTTGATATTATGTGAAATTAATGGACCCCATTTTGTTAAATTTGATTGTTCTCCTCAAAATTAGGTGGTTGTGTTATATGTTTGGTTGGATCTATGGGAATGGTGTGGTATGTGCGTACAGAGGGGTTGTTGCATAGTGGTCGTTGACGTGGGTCTTGTGTGCGGGGATGTTTAGGGGGTGTGTTGTTGTCTTGGTTTTATGGATTAATTGATTATGGAATGGATGGAATTTTAGGTAGATGAACTACCTTTGTTTCTGTTGTTGCCTTCAAACTATGTCGGGAAGTGGGACTGAGGTGTGGTTATGAACGTTTTATGCAATTGGACTACATCAAGGATCTGTGTGGGCAGTAGGGCTGTGGAAATGGTTCCTGAGAGATGGATATTTTTGTATAACTTTGATGAATTTTATTTGGTAGTTGTTTGAAAATGGTGTGTAGTGGTACTACAAATATGGTAATGTTGTCGTTTTGATGTTTTTTTGATATGGTTATGGTTTGTAGTTGACGAGTGGTGCTAGAATAAATTAATATGAACCCCATAACTAGTTATTGAAACATGGAAAAATAAAGTGGTTGGGGTAATGTTTTTTCAATGGCTATTGTGTGGTTGTGCATATATGGGTAGTAGCAAAAGTGTTACTGGTGGGATTGTTTGTTTGGTTTTTTAAAACCCATTGTTTCAGTTGACTATTTGATTACATGTATTTATAATTTGTATTTCCATAGTTATTTCTATATGAACTACACCCTTGGTGAGCACCATGTGTCAAAAACCCCCATTTTATGCGGAATGGTTCATTTTCTATCATCCTGGTGGGAGGATGGTTGGTTGGTTTCTGAATGTTTTACTCGCACCCTCTTATGGGTTTTAACCTCTCTAGTATATCCACACATATTATAATTGGTAAAAGATTAACATATTCCCATATCCTTAATGTAGAATTGTTGTGGATGAGAGGGTTAGATGTTTGTAGGCCATGATTGGTTTTCAATGTGTCTATGGGATGTGGCATAGGTTCCTCCGGGCAAGAGGAATAGTTGTTGTGGCCTAGTTTCCTTCAGGTGGAATTCTGTGTGGTTTGAGAAGCGGGTGTGTAGGGGAAGGTTTTTTCTTCGGGTGGGTATGGGAGGAGTGGTAACATCATGAAATTATCCATTATATATGAGTAATGAACCAATTGGAAAGTGGTGTGGGGTGCCCAAATGTTGATGTGTTTATACTAATACCTTACATAACTATTAATATTTGGTGAGTGTGCCTTGGTGAGGCTGGTAAGTTAATATTCCATGGTAGGTGCATCACTATTATACTATTTTATCATAAGAAAAATATTATTTTCCAAACATGTGGAGGGGTGAAAGCACAACTGACTATTACATATCGACCTTTCATGCTTGTGATGCAATGCTAATGTGTATAACAACACTATAGTCAAATCCTCGGTGATGGTACTTTTTAATAGTAAATTTTTTATTTTATTGTTTCCTGAATGGTGGGTTTGTTTTCACGGATTAAATGAATTTATTAATGACTGCTATTTGATATAACAATATTATAAATATTGTGTTGATTTTACCATTAGGTAGTTATGATTGTGATATCCTTGATCCTTTCTTTATATTGCATTAAATTATCACCCATGACATAAATTGACATTGATTGGAATTCCCAAGTGTTAAGGATTTAATCAAAGACATAACCTAACATTGGTTTATAATATTAATAACATCTAATTTTTGGTAGTGTATTTATGGTTGCAATAATCCATGGAGACCACTCATTAAACAAAATAGTTCATCAATACATTACATTTTAATTCCAACATACACAATGTTAATTTAAAGAATATTCATCGAGCAAAAGTTCTCAATCACTTAACATATCTAAATTATAACTCACCCCATTGAAATATTTACTCATCCATTTGGGTGGTTAATAATATGGTTATAATTTTATAATGATGAATAAATATTTTAAGAAAAATAAAGGGATAGGAAAAGAGTTGTGCGTCGAACACCCACACACAAACATTGAGGGGAATTAAATACTGACTTTAGATTGAATGAGAAATCTCAATAAAGGATGGAGATTCAACCTAATATAAACTATTCTAAGAATAGAAATATTATTTAACTGATGGTTAATGAGAAAAGTATATGAATAATATGACACATTAATCAAAATAGAATCACCAAAACAAAGACGTACAAGATTACACCAAAGAAGTACAAAAAAGTAAATAAAATCAATGAGATGAGGAATGGTTTGTCAAGTAAAAATATGAGTATAGAAGGTCCTTCCAAATATTTTTCAAGGCTTTGGTCTTTTCAATATATGCTTCTCTGTTCTAAAATTCAATCCCTTTTGAAAGGAGGGGAGGGGATGTATTTATAGCCCAAGGTGGTGGACTGTTGGCATTCAAAAACTACCCCTCACCTTGGATCGACGATGTGGACATCCATACCGATGAATTTCGAGATATATCATTCTGAATAGTTGTTGATAATAATTGTTTTCAACTACACTCAAATTTAATAATCATTTCGACTTATGGAGCCATGGTTAGTGTTGTTTTCATAGACAATTTTAAAATCTCCATTTTAATCCATGCTTTTTAGATGGCCAAAATGTGAATCCATTTTTGAATAGGAAGATGCCTTCAAATCTGAATTCATTCATAGAAAACATTGGCAGCCTATATCTCATATTTCATACTAAAATATATTAATTTTATTTTATTATTAGATCATGAGAAATGTATTGAATTGTGTCTGAAATTTAATTATTGGATAGAATGGTTGGATGGATTTAAAGGCATCAGTTGGAACCTTCATTATTGTAGTTGGGCCCTCAAATTTTTACCCATGACTCCTCGAATTGTTATACAAATGTTTATGATAATTATTAAATTTGAACATCTAGATTGTGCCCAGTAATTCAATCTTCATTGATGGTCTAGTTTCATCACAGATTCTGCAAGACATATTTTTTGGTCCATATGAACCTTCATTTGGGAGCATTGTCCCATTATTCCTTAAAATAAAATGATAGATATTGAATTAAGATATCTAAAAAACCAGAACCACCAAATTTTGATTAGTAGGATTGTAGTTATTATTAAATCTTTAACCAGACATGAATCTGGATGAATTCAAATAGTGATCTAAAATTATATTTAATATTTAAACATTAATATTTGACACAAATAATTCACATTTCATTTAAAAATTTTAAATGATTTATATAAAATATTATGAAAATATTAATAACATCAGCTCCCCCACACTTAGTCTTGTGCATGTCCTCATGTGCAAAAAATATAAAAACATGACAAAATCATTTTCACTCACCGTAAAATATTAAAATATTGTTTTACCCACTCAGGGGAGGTTTGGAAAGTTTCATTCATACATATATAATTCCACCTCAGTTTTTTACCCAAATAATGTCCCAAAATTTATTAATTTTTTAATTCTCAAATTATGAAATGGAAAATGGTAGCACACAAAACATAATCCACTCAAAATGGTAAAATTAATTTATAGAGTTTCACAAATTCACAAACAAAAAGTGAAAATTGTATAGTGTGAAAGAGATCTAATATTACACACTCTGTCATAAAATGATCGACAATAAATAAGTATTTTTATGGGTTTTTCTATGGATATAGGACGATAGGTAGATGATATCCACAAGATAGAAAAACATAGTAAAACCCCAACATGGAAAAAGAAATGCACATTTTAATTGAAATGAGACATGAAAAAAATGGAAACACATATTTATGAGGGAATGAAAATGTGAAATAAAACATATAAGAGGTAGGAAATTTGATATCGATGAGAAGATTAAATATTAACAATCCACGAAACTTCTCTCAATGACATATGTGTACCTTATTTTCATTTTTAGAAATTAGAACATGAAATAGATTTCACACTCCTCTTCCAACCCTTATTTTAACTCCGCATGAATCTAATTTTAATAGTTATAACATGATCATATGATAAGGATGGGTTATTTTAAACCCACCCAAAACACAACACATTCTCCTTATTATTATTATTTTGATTTTGTTTTGTTTGATAATTTTTTAAACATGTTTCTATTTAATTAGTAAAATATAAACACATATACATTCCCAAAGCCCAAATTAGGTCAAACTCCCCCACACACGTAAATTGATTCATTCCCTCAATCATAAGATGACATGGTAAAAATAAACAAATAGGGTACCCAAAATGAAATCAATTCCATCCACGAATAAATTTCAAAAAATTACGTAATGAAAGTCCATGTTGATATTGGGTGGGATAAGATATTTTTCATATGATGTGGCTATCAAATAAAAGGATTTTATAGGCTCAAAGTGGATTTCAAAAGAAGGATTAATTTATGTTTAATGAGAGTCTATTTGGCTCTTGGGATTCTTATGAGGATTAGAAAATGCCTCTATCTAATTAATGCACATCAAAGGTGGAAAATAAGATTTAAGGACAATAAAATCACGATTCAAAAAATGGTGGTAAGAACAAAAAATATGAATTGATGGCTATAGATGTCCTTAGGATGAAATAAAACATCATTCCCCATGGGTGGGAAAATCATTTTCGAAATAAGAAATTGAGCATTAAATTTTTTTGGTAAATACACATGATTCTTTATACAATATCATAATTATAATACAACATTTTGGAGATGAAAAAATGCCTTTTGACTCCCCAAAATGGTTGGATATTATTTGAACATTTTATGTTCAGTAATCATGACTCTTGCTTTTCAATATTTTATTAAGTGATTTTTATTATTGTTTTTCCATTTTTTAGTGTTTTTAGTTTTTTTTAAAAAGAAGAACCCAAAAAGAGATAGATATAAAAAGAATGGGTTTTATGAAGAAATCGGTAAAAATTTAAAGATATAGGAAGAAGAAGAAAGTGGTAGGGAGAAGAAGTAATAGACAAAGAGTTACAGGAATAGCGATGCCCCTAGTGTGGATTTAGTAGGTCAAAGTTACCATCTAATTGTGGGTCTGTGGAATTTGATGTGTCTTATTTGGGATGTTACCTTCAAAAAATAATTATTCATCTAATGATTAACTAGAAAGAAATTAACATTTCATAAAATTCAAAGAAAATATGTTCTGCCTCCCATGAAGCACTTTATTAATTTTGCCCACTGCTGCATAACTGTATTGGACTACTCATAGTCTAATGGTGGCCACCATATTTTCTCAACATTAGAGTGCTCCTATAAAAGATCTCCACTGGGATGCCTGATGACTCACTGAATAATATAATTCATTCCAAATTTTTGGTTCTTGCAATTCAATGAGGGTAAAAGTAGAAGAGGACTATCCTCCCTTTCGTCTTTAACTTATGGTATTATGCAGCCCAATAAGTATTGGTTTTCTATGCCTGGATGTTACGAAATAGGATTCATTTCTAATGGTAAGTTTATATAAGGATATTATAACACAAAACTATAGTATGAGATCCCAATTTTATTAACTCATTTATTTAGTAACTTACTAATGTACTATAATGAGGATTAGTGGACTCATAATACTGAATAAATTTTTCAATGTTCATTATATCAATGTTGTTTTCCAAAGAATAGACAATTTCAACATCACCAATTCTCTCTTTATTAATTAGGGAGATAATCTCACAAACATCACTGTCATCAAAACAATATAAATACATTTTTTTAGGGTTCACCGCACATATTACATAATTTTTAGAATCATGGATAGGAAATGATGAATGTTGTGTAATCATTTTTGAATAAAAAAATGAACATGTTGGTTAATTTTCCATATTACCATCCAGGTTGGAGCATTGGATTTCAGAGTTGAGTTTTAATTCTAAAGGGATTTCAAGATCCTTTAGATCAATGGAGTTTCCATTTGTAATGTCAACATAAACTTCTACATTTATTACTTGGTTAATGGAGATGAAAAATTCACAAACTCGTCTATTATTAGAATAGGAAGAACATGATATATAAGGATTCAAGACACTCATAGAGTGAGTTTTAGAAGAACAGATAGGGAATGAAGATTCATTATTTGAAGGGTTTTGCATGGATTGATAAATATTGAACATGAATTGTTGGTCACAAAATTCTGTGGATAAGATGCCTGAATGGACATCAATTGTGGTTCTTGCTATCATTGGTAATAAACTTCCATGAATTATGGGAGATCGAGAAGAGTTTGTCTCGCCTTCCATGTTACGGGCATAGATATCATAAGCGAAGACAAGATCATGGACATGAATGAGGACGTCCTCAATTATACCCTAAGGACTATTAGTGCTTCAATTGTCCAATTGAATGACAGCACCCGTTGGATGAAATAGAACAAGACCATAGTTGGAGATGATTAATGTGGGCCTAGAATTATTTGAGGATCTCAAGTCTATGAGTGCATCATTAATATTGGGTCATCCAATTTGGTATGGACCTGTAATGTTCCTTGGATCATTGCAATTTATGGGAAGCGACTGTTGGTTGAAAACATTTTCAAAGGTCCTATGTTGCCTCTTGTGGGTTCACAATTCATTAAAAAACATAGAAAAAATAAGGATTTGTTTTGTGGAATCTATGTGGATAATATAGACATCAACATGTCTAAACATGTCGGGCATTTTAGGATCATGTTCAAATGACTTCTTTGGCATTGAAACATGTTGAGGAAAAGTAATTGGGTTCCTAAGTGGAATTGAAGGAGGAAAGATAATGGATTTAGATTCATTTTCTTGTTTTTTTATTTTCATTTCCTAGGTCAATATTTATAGGGTAATTGGATGACACAACATGTGGAATAGTAATTTTTTTCTAGGTCCAAGTGAAATCACACTTAAATTACCCCTGGGTTGTGTAATAACATAGCTGGGAGTTGGTATGACTTTTATTGTTTTCTCTAGATCAGGCGGGATGCATGTTAACCAATTTGGGATTAATTTTTTTGAGTCTTTAATGGGTTAAAGAGGCATGATCTTCCACTACACATTAGCTTGTTTTCATAGATGAAGCTGCTTGTCCCAGATTGGGATTTCCTTGAATTTGGTTCTTAGGAAACTGATTGCCCTAGTTTGGGAATTGGGAAGGGTCTCTTGGATAGTAAAATATTGGTGCAGTATGATGAGGATTTCTCCTTTTTGGTTGAGTAAATAAAGGTTAAGGTTGATGGATATTACCAAAAACATGACTATATCAAAATTGGTTTGGGTTTTTGAGGGATTTGATGGTGTTGGGAGACAGCATTACCATACCACAGGCCATGGTTTTTGAAAGAAGAGAAGGGATCAAAGAGAGGTTGTTAAAGTTTCTAACCAACTAACCTGGTTGTTGAGGGTTGGTGTTCTACGAACCATAGGATGAATTGAGCTCTACTGATTCTATATTAATTGTTCAATTTTATCATGTTCTTGTGATTGGAATTACTGTGTGTTTCAATCCATGTTCCTTTTGAGATCTCTTGCAGCTAAAAAAGTTATAATAATAAGTGCACAACCACTTACGACCTCAATGAGAGTTCACTCTATACCCAATAACCCCTCAAAGATGTTTTGGATCATGTTTTGGGAAAGGATTTGGTTGTGTTTGCAGGTTTCCACAATATTTTGGAACCTCTCCTAGTACTCATGGAGTGATTCATTTGGGAATTGACGGATACTAGTAATTTCTTTTCAGATGAATGTAGTTCGAGAAGTAGGATATAATTTACCTATAAAGAGTTGCTTAATGTCATTCCATGTGGTTATGGATACATGAGGGAGGTATAAAAGCCATGACTTGGTAGATTCATCTAGGGATAAAGGGAATTCTCAATGTTTTATTTTTTCCTCTAAAACCCCTTGAGTATTCATAGTAGAGCACACCACTTGGAACTCTTGAAGGTGGAGATGTGGATCCTCACAATCTAGCCCATGGAAACGAGGAAGAATATGAATCAACCAAAATTTTATTTAATGTCACCCTCTATGTTTATATATTTAATACCATGAAGTTGGTAATACATATCAAGGGCTTAATGATCATTATGTGTTTGTTCCCTAGGATTAGCCATATCTATTTCAATTGGTTGGACACGGACTGGTTCTTTAATGAGATGATTATCTCTTTTGTTCCCCATATGTTGGTGAAGTGTTAACTCAATTGAAGGATCAAACATATTCGAGGGAATTTTTGGGAGGTTATGGGTCATTGAGATAAATTTTGGAAGAAATAGAAAGATTTTTTTTTCATTTGCTTTTTTCTGTTTATGATTTTTATGAGAGGGCGTCTTTTTCATTGTATATTTTTTTATATTTTTTCTAAATTTTTTGTTTTGTTATGTTTTTTAAAACAACCACAAACTATAGACTACTTAATTACAACATCCCAGGAAAAGAAAAAATTCGATATTGTAGATTATTGTTGCCTATTGACCTTTCAAGGAGCTGATTCTCTCCTAATGTGTATTACATCACTTAGGTCGAATCCTTGGTGATGATACTTTTTAATAGTCAATTGTTTTTGTTGAATGTATTTTGATAGAGGGGTGTGTTTTTGGTGTTAAATATAGTTATTAATTATTGGTGTTTGATTTAACAATTTGATAAAGATTGGGTTGATATTATCATTAGTTAGTGAATCTTGTGATATCCTTGAGCCTTTATTTATATTTCATTTAATTAACACCCTTGTCACAAGTTGACATTTATTTGAATTCCCAAGTGTTATGGCATTAATCCCATCTATAACATAACTTAGGGTTCTAATATTAATCATATCATTTTTATTTTAGTGTATTTATGGTTCCAATTATATATGGAAACATCTTGTTAAACAAAAAAGTCATTAATTAAATACATATTTAGTCCAACATACACAATGTCAATTCAATGAATTTAAATCGTGAAAATTTTCTCAATCAGTTAACAAACAAAAATTATAATGCACCACAAAGAGAGATTTACTCATCCATTTAGCTACTTAATAATATGGTTATAATTTTATGATGATGACTTAATATGCGAAGAAAAATAAATGGATAAAAAAACAAGTTATGTGTGGAACACAGACACACAAAAATAGTAAAACGAATAAAATTCTATCTCTAGATTTAATGAGAATGCATAACAATGGAAGGGGATTAAACTATATATAAATTTTTTTAAGAAAAATAATATTATTTATCATATGGTTTATGAGCATAATATATGAATAAGAATAAACATTCATTAAAATATAATTACAAAAACAAATACTTACAAGATTAGAAAATATAAAAACACAAAATTAATAAAAACAAAGAGAGGAGGGAAGGTCTATGTAGTGTAAACATGTCTATTGAAGAACCTTCAAATACATTCACATGGATTTGGTCGTTCAAATATTTTCTTCCCTCTTAACAAAGTCCGACCCTTTTGGAAGGAGAGGAGGGGATGTATTTATATCCTAAGGTGGTACTCTGTTTGCATTCAAAAACTACCTCTCCATGTGGTTAGATGATTTGGAAAAACCGGCAACTTAATATCTAGATATATTCTTCTTCAAAGTTACTGATAATAATGTTCTCTGACTACTCTAAAAATTTTATGGAGTTTTGAATTATGGAGACCATGTTATGGCGGTTTTCATAAACAATGTTTAATTGCCCATTTCGATCCATTCCTTTTCAATGGCCAAAATGAGAATGGATTTTTGAATAGAAAGATGCCTTCAAATCTGAATTAATTCTTCCAAAATGTCATCCAATTATATCTATTATTTTAAATAGAAAAATATCAACATGATTTGATGACTATATCATGAGAAATGTCATGAATATTGCCTAGATTTTAATTTCCGACCAGAATGGTGGGCTGGAAATAAAATCATCATTTAGGCCCATTTTTATTAGAGATGGGCCCTGATATTTTTATCCATGACTACATGAATTTCTATATGACTTTTTTAGGAGAATTAATAAATATTGACTTCTGGATTGCGCCCAGTAATTCAATTTTCATGGATGGTCTAGTTTCATCACATATTATGTAGACCTTCTTGTTTGGTCTATATGACCCTTTAAATAGAATAATTGGCCAAAGATTACTTCAATTGAAATGTTGTATTTTTATTTTGGAATACTAAAAAAAATTGAACACACAATTTGGATTATTATTGTGTTAGTTATTATTAAAACATTTAATAGACATGATTCTGGATGCATTCAAATAGTGCTCTATAATTACATTTAGTATTTAAACAATAATATTTCACACAAATTATGAAAATTTAATATAAAATCAGTAAAAAACGTATATAATATGTTATGAAAATATTAATAACATCAATTGGTAGGTTTAGATTCCTTAATTAGTATACTTGTATGTTCACCATATCTATATAAAACAATATTCAGGTTTTTAGGAGAGCTTTGAAACTCGTGTAGGACATTACTATCTCAAGTTTCATGATTTGTTGTTGTTTTTGGGTAGTTATTTTGTTTTTGTACAATAATTTGGATTTTTTATGTACATTTTATTATATTTACATTTGAATGTTCATTTGGAAATGGATTTTGAATTTACTTTTACTGTGAGTATTTATAGTTCCTTGAGATTTACCATCCTATATACCAATTTCGATTTACAATAAGGGTAATTCCTTCCATATAATGTGATTTTATAAACCCTTACTCCTATTATAACATTTTAATCGTATTGAAGTCGGTACTCGGGGGGGTCATTATTTATGTTTCATTTTGAGTAGCTAAAGGCGTCGCACACTGTCTTCCCTTCCCTCATCATGATAATGGTGGATTGTGAAAAAATGGTATCAGATAAATGATTATGGATAATATATAGTTTTGAGGAGGCCATAGTGATTATTTAATGGGATGGTATGGATACCGTGTTATCTGACTTGGTGTGTGAAAAAGGATAGGTATGATGGTCTAGGACTTGGGATTTTAGAGCCCCATGATAATTGTGTGGACTATGGACCTACTAAATGACTTAGTGATGCAACACTGATTATAGGGTAGAGACCTGAAGGAAGGTACATAAATCATTATGACATGGGTTCTTTTTTGAGTTCGGTTATTATAGAATTTTAATAAAAAAGATTTAAAATTAAGATAAAAGAAAATTTCAGTACTACTTGGGCTTTGGACTTCCTTGTTTTCTATTTTATACATGGAACACGGACGTCACCTACATGTGGTATGGGTTTTTGAGGCCTATAAGGTTGACGTTTTCAATCAGTACAGGTCCTATCGAGGGGAGGAAGATGACATGTGGAAAAAGAAACATCGTGACATCCTACGACAAACTCTGGGAATGTAAGAGGGTAATGTCTCAACCATAAAGAGAGAATGATAGTTCAAGGATCTAGTGATCTCATTTCACTTAATATAGGCCCTATAAGTGTAATGGGTTAATCTATAATTGATCTATATGAGTGGATCATCACATTATATGTTGAAGCTTTACATTAGGGAGAGTACATATAGTGATGGTTCATGGCCTGACCTTGAAAAGGAGTTCTAGGAAGATTTCCATACATAAATGGTGATGGCCAAGAAGAGGAAATATCTACTCTACCTCTAGTAGGGGAGTAAATTGGTAAGGCAACCGAGGATCAAGTTCAAATATCTCTTATGCATTTCATCGTATATCAGTCTAGAAGAGGATTCATGGGCGAGACATAGGGAGTAGGCACTCTGACTTTATCTTAATTAGGTCTTCAACCCCTTTACACTACCACCATACATGGATGATCATAAGATTGTAGAGTTAGTCGAATGGATGCACTCATAGAAAGGTGTACCATAAGAGGGGATCCATCTGTGTTCCTAAAAGGGCATTATAGTCAGAGTCACTGCGAGGACATCATGTTTTTCTAGGTTTCCTCTAGAGAGGAGTAGGACTCAACATTTCGAATTTCAGCCTTATAGTCATCTCCCTTATCCTATTGGACTAGGACCTAGATTATTTTTCTGTGGGTGTCAGGGAAACTTTCAGATGTATTACCCAATTTGAGCACAAATACAATGTAGGTGGGAAGGTTCAGGGCACACCCTAGAAGAAGTTGTTGAGGTTCATCCCTTCCAGATGCAGGGCAAGTGATCTCCTGCTCCACCACGGGTAGTGTAGAGACCTGAAGCTTGAAATACATGGAAATTACATTACTTTTGCTGAATACTTAGTACATAACAAAAACACACACACAAGGATCGTAATATTTTAGTGTCTTTGGAAACTCAGAACATAATCTTATAATCATGGTGAATGATCTTCAACATCTCCCATAAAGATCATCCCCTTTTTTTTCTTACCTAAAACCAATCTTTATATCCTGGGGAAAAGAAAACTTAAAAGGGTGAGCTCAAATTCTCAGTAAGGGTAAACAAAATAAATATGAATCACATCATATACATATGAACATAACTTTTGGAAATCTTAACCTGCAAAAGATATCATAAATTAATAACATGGGGTAAATCATAGTAGTGAAATGTAATCCCAATAATCATAACATAAATCAGGAAACTTTGTGGCATACACACATAATCATAGAGAATCATATCTTATTAGTCAAGACTCATTGCCAAGACTATCTTAGTGGACAAAGTCCATTTCTGAACCGAGTCACCCTCGTTTCAGTCCTGTTTCACTAAACCAGTATAACCTACCATTCCAGCCATATCTATCTCATGTGATATAAAATCTTTACCCAACGCATTAGAGGGAGATATAGGTCCCACCCAACTCATAATGATACCATTCTTATGTGTGCCACAAAATCATAAACCATACATCATCGAATAACCCATGTAATAAAAATGGGATTCATAAACATCGTGACATCCTAAAAAATTCATATTAGATAAATGAATATATAAAAATAATTCCATCACAACATAATCAAATCAATGTAATGATAGAGATAAAAACAGGACCCTTTATTATCATATATGGAAAATAATTTTGATAAAACACTTGAACTCCATTCTTGAGGAAAATATCCTTTCGGCTTCAAAAACATTATTCCTTTCTTAAAATGTCGTACAATTCTAAACAAAAAAGAATTTGATTAAAAATAAATTTGAAAACTTGTAAAGGAAGCTTCTTGAAAATAATGTTTTAAAAATCCATTCATGCCGTATAAGTTAAAAAAAACATTCTTCGTGCTTTTTTCAGAAAAGTCAAAAAGTAGCTCGTACGAAATAAGACAAAAGATTCCATTAATATCTTTTACTAAAAACTCACCGAAGGGTAAAATTGGATATAAACTATTTTATAAGGATATAAATATTACATATTGAGGTAACATGGATTTGGATGATAAAATACACCCCAATAAATTTCAAATTATAAAAAATCTCGGTTAAAAATGAGATTGTGATATTTCCCTTACCTTAGGTCCGATTTGCTTCGTAAGTGTCCGAACCTCCTGTATAATGATTTAAATAATGTCATTGACTTGTTCCAGAATCATACTCAGTGTTATGATATCATATATGGTTCACTTATTACTTTATATTACCCGTTCTTTTGTAAATTCCATGTTAAAGAGCGTTTTGGGTAAAATTGTTTCATTTGTCGTCCGTGTTTTGACTTGTAATTATTCATATGATTACATAGATCATGATTACTTAATTCCAAATTATAATACATGATTTATATATAATATATATTCAGAATATACATATATAATAAATCATTAAATGGAATGAAATACACCGTTCATGGAGACGGTAGGACGTACGTACGCATGAACGCTGTTTTCGTTTCCTTATTGAGTTGAATGGAATTAAGTAGATGAAATAAATAAATATACACATAAATACAGTATAATTATTATTTCATATATTTAATTATTACTTATTATATGTACTTTATAATCATTCATGAATTGTTAATGTGGAGAATGATTCTCATCGCGTCGTGGAGACGGTAGTCCGTACGTACGCACGAGCGATGATATCATTCACATGATCGTGGGACTGTATTGGAGTGTATGTATACTATTTAAGAATCAATATCACTTTAAAATAATCATATATAGTTATTATTTAAACAATTATACCAATCCAAGTAATGTGGTGGTGGAAAATAGATTTCACCACGGCGTGGAGACGGTATTCCGTACGTACGCACGCGCGGTGATTTCGTTTTCCGTAGGATGGATAGATGGTGAAATAGGGTTGTTTCATACTTATAATAATATATCAGTATAATAGTGATACTGATGTTATTACTTCATAATGAAACAACCTATGAAGAAGAATTGGAAGAAGAAATAAAGACAAAAGAATCGGTAATGGAGATTACCTCTTCTTTGAAGTGCCTCTTTGAGTCCTCCTTTTAGGGTACTAAAATTGGTCTTTGAAGAGGACCAGGACCTCTAGGATGTTTCTAGGGAAGTGGAGAAGAGAATTGGGCAGGGTTTGGCCGAGCTTGAAGGCTCACAGTGGGGTGAGGAAGAGGGGGAGGAGGTGCCTTTTTATAAGGGAGGAATGGGGCACCTGTGGAATAACAAAAAATATTATTTTATTATAAAGTCCAATTCGGTTTTAAATAGCTCCAAATTTATTTATTTAGAATATAATGTGGGGATGGGTCATAATCATCTCATCCAATAGAATTTAGTCAAGTTTAGGTCATTATATTAACCTTACCTTTTAGTTTTAACTCTTAGTTAATTAGATTGACATTTACCATGTCACTTTGTATTTTTATATTATATAGTTTATAAACATACCATATACATCCAAGCGACCCCCAAGTTGTGTTTTATTAATATATATAACCCTATCTAAGTCATTTTGCTGAATATTAGATTTTTAGGAATAAAATAACAATTAATAATATAATATTTTTTTTAAAAACTATCTTATGTCAATTTTGATACTATTCAAAAGTTGATTTATTTGAAACTCATAACAGAATGATAACTACAAGAAAAGTAAATTACAACAATACTAACATGTCATATTAACATATAAAATTAGTTTAATTCATAAAAAGTCTCAAATTATATTTATTTGGGTATTTATAACATCAATTATGTAAATATTTCATTAATAAAATAATTACTGCATCATCATTGTGTCATAAATAAATTAAATTATTCAATATCTAAAAATAAAAAATAAATTACCATTATGTTGGAAATAATTTTAGATTTCTATTGAATATTTATAGTCGAATTTATCTTATGTATAACCCCATATTAAAAAGGATTTAGTTATTAAACATTGATTTTAACTATTTTAACCATTCTTTAAATAAATTAATAATAAATGTACTAATATAATCCAAGTAGGCCTAAATGGTCATATTTTATTCCTAAGGTTTCTTTCGGTCTAATTACACTTGTCCAATAGAATTATTACATGTGTTAGGTTAATAATAATATCATTTTTACCCTTAATTACCCTATTTACTTTTAACCGTGGTAAAAAAAGGTAAAACGTTACTATTCATAAAAAATTATTTTCATCTCAATGAACCAAATTTTAGTCCTTGATATTAACCATGTCTCTCGGATTTTTGAAATTCCATTCACAGAAGTAGTAAAGTTATGTTTTATGAAAAATTTAGTTTTTTTAACTACCACTTAGTGGTTTCACTATTCATTAAAAAATGAAAGTTTCGAGAAAAATACCAAAAATTAGGCCTAAGATATATTTGATATTAAGAATTAAAAAATTATGTATATTTTACCAAATTCAGAACATATCAGTTGCATTAATTAATTTAATAATTATCTCTCGTCGTCAAAACAAATAGCGTGTTTTTAAGAGATAATAACTATCAAAAGATTGACACTTGTTTATAACTGGTTTAAATGTGAAATTATATCCAATGACAAACATTGTATTAAATTATAAAAATATATTCTAAATATACTTTAAAACCACCCAAATTAATAATTTATCACTATTAATTTTTTTTCTATTAAAAAAGTTCTTTTTAATTAAAATTTAGTAATTTTCACTATTCATCAGAATATGAAAGTTATCCGAAAAGTACGAAATTTAACCCTAAGATAATTTCGATATTCCGAATCCAAAAATGAAGTCTATTTTGAAAAATAAAATTTACAAAATTTCAAAAAGTTGTAATTACTATTCATAACGGCTTGTTTTAATAATATTTTAATAGCATATCGTTATTTAGTGAAACTCAGTATTGCGTACTACACACGCTATCGAGGAAGGTCGCGATTGTGTGTAATGCAAGGAATGTCATGGATGCGTGTTGTGAAAGCTCCTTTTGGTGTAGCGAACAATACAAGACATTAATGAAATTAAAAAGGATATTTTTTTTTATAAAATCTCGAGCTGTTACATTCTACCCCCCATAAAAGGAATTTCGCCCTCGAAATTCATCGGGGTTATAAATGGATTACTACTCGAAAGTTTCTTTAATAGAAACCCACATCATTAAATGGAATACCAAAACTTGGCTTTAAAAAATAAAGTATGAAATGTAACGATTACCCAAATAAACTAATTATTGGGTTTCCACATAGGTGAAAATATGGATATGGAAGAGAAATCTAACAATCATGTTCAGATGGAGAGTGGTAGAGAGCATGGCTATGGAAAAGCCAACAATCACAAAGCCATAAATTTGTGACGATCTAATGTACCATCTGATTCATCAGATATAAGAGCACTAAGACATCATTTTTGGTTTTCAAGATCATTTCCCTAATGTTGATGAAATTGGAATTAGAATAAAAACTTTTGTGATTTTTGTATAGTCTCACCGTTTGTCGTTCTTTGGAAAATTTCCACTTCATCTCTTAAAGAAATAAAGTTAAATTTTTCATTCGTGATGTGTTAGCAGATCATGTGATAGAATGATGGGTCATTCCATCTGTCTCAAACAAAAGGTTAGAAAAGTTATCAAAAAATACATAAGTCCATCTATAGTGAGATTAATCATATATAGTTCCTAAAATGGACTTATACTTCATATATTATACAGCTTAATATAATAAAACTAGATTCTACTAAACAGGGACTTCCTGTAGGCCAGTGGTAGGCAATAAAGACCAGTCGCACTTCGATTGTGGGTTCGATTCCCACAGCCTTGTCCGACGCGATGGGTTGTCTCCCATCCTGCAGGTTGTCCTTTTTTCTAAAACTACATTACTATAACATCACATAAATAATATCAAAAAAAGTTCTATCCTTAAACAATAATAACTTATGGTTAACATAATCCATTCCAATCTTTAGGCTTATCTAAAATACTTCGGTCTAAACTCATAGTATAATGAAAATGATAACTTGAAATGTCGTCAAACAAGCATGTGAATACCATCATTTATCCCCCATATATCTTGTTGGTCACATTCCAATCATGTGAATACCTTAATGATGTATTCTCTTGAAAAATGAATACCCATTAAACCTTAGTGAAAACATGAATGCTGTCAAAAGTTAACTCTTTCCACATACCAAAATTCAAAATTTCTATATACTCAAACCATGATATAACCATCTCCTTATATCAGTCATGATCTCATGAATACTATCAAACATTTAATTTTCTCCTTATCCCTTCATTATGCGCATATCATCTACATTACAAAAATATCTGAATAACCTTTCATGTATACTGGTAACATTAATCATACACTTTCAAAACTCAAGGAACGACAACAGTGTAACAATCCTTAGATGTCTCATTATTCCATAGTAAAATGATATTACTTATACAACATTACAGATGATAAACATGTAATCATTCCACTACATTCTTAAACCATTGACCGTTCTTCAACAATTATTTCATCTCACATATCATTTGTAGTCTCTTCATCATCATCCACATAAATACTACCCATACAACCATACTGATTCTCTTCATGAGAATTTCCCTTAGGGAATTGGTTTGCATAATTCCCGTACATTCCACATTTAAAACATTTAACCATTGTTGATGTCATAGAAATACCATTATCGTCATCCCTAGTGTTAACTAAACCTTTTCTTTTGCACTTACTGGCTTTGTGTCCTTATTTTCCACACTCAAACCATCTTCCAGTTCCTTTGAAACATTCTCCTTGATGCCTCTTCCCACATGATATACATAGGGAAAATTGAACTTTCTTTCCTCTATGATCATCATGAAACTCCATCTTTCTTTTATTAGCTGGGTTAGGAAACTTACAAAATTTTACTTTATTGATCATATTATGAGATTGATGATTCGACATAATAATGATGTTTGGACTTCCAAATCCCATTTCATTTGGTTTCTCATGAAAAATATCATTCCATTGTCCATAATGTCCTCCATTATCATGAATCATCATGTTTCCAGACATTTTCTAAAACCCAAAAAGAATAGTGTGAGAGGGAAAAATCATATTAAAGCGGGCATAACTTCAATATCTAACATCTTTGGTTTAATCTAATATCGTTACCATAGTTCTATGACTATATCCTATACGTATACATATCCTTAGGCACATCCCTAGACATACCTTAGAAATATCTCTAGGGATCTCACTAACATTTTCGCATCCCAGTTTCCAAAGGTTGACTAAACTATTCCTCTGATACCAACTGTAGAGACCCGAAGCTTGAAATACATGGACAATACATTACTATTGTGGAATACTTAGTACATAACAAAAACACACACACAAGGATCGTAATAGTTTGGTGTCTTTGGAAACTCGGAACATAATCTTCTAATCATGGTGAATGATCTTCAACATCTCTCATAAAGATCTTCCCTTATTTTATTACCTAAAACCTTTCTGTATATCCTAGGGAAAAGAAAACATAAAAGGGTGAGCTCAAATGCTTAGTAAGGGTAATCAAAAGAAATATCAGTCACATCATATACATAAGAACATAACTTTTGGAAATCTTAACCTGCAAAAGAGATCATAAATTCATAACATGGGGTAAATCATAGTAGTGAAATGTAATTCCAATAATCATAACTTTAATCATGAAACTTTGTAGCATATACACATAATCATTGAGAATCATATCTTATTAGTCAAGACTCATTGCCAAGACTATCTTAGTGGAAAAAGTCCATTTATGAACCGAGTCACCCTCGTTTCAGTCCTGTTTCACTGAACCAGTATAACCTACCGTTCTAACCATGTCTATCTCATGAGATATAAAATCTTTACCCAATGCATTGGAGGGAGATATAGGTCCCACCCATCTCATAATGATACCATTCTTATGTGTGCCACAAAATCATAAACCATACATCATAGAATAACCTATGTAATAAAAATAGAATTCTTAAACATCGTGACATCCTAAAACAATTCATATAAGATAAATGAATTCATAAAAATAATTCCATCACAACATAATCAAATCAATGTAATGATAGGGATAAAAACAGAACCCTTTATTATATTAGATGGAAAATAATTTTGATAAAACACTTGAACTCCATTCTTCAGGAAAATATCCTTTCTGCTTCAAAAACACTTTTCCTTTCTTAACATGTCGTACAATTATAAACTAAACGAATTTGATTAAAAATAAACCTGAAAACTTTTAAAGTAATATTCTTGTAAATAATGTTTTAAAAATCCATTCATGCTGTATAAGTAAAAAAAACATTTTTCGTACTTTTTTCAGAAAAGTCAAAAAGTACCTCGTACAAAAAACGACAAAAGATTCCTTTAATATCATTTACTAAAAACTCACCGAAGGGTAAAATTGGATATATACTATATTATAAGGATATAAATATTAAATATTGAGGAATCATGGATGTGGATGATAAAATACACCCAAATAAATTTCAAAGTATAATCAATCTCAGAAAAAAAATGAGATTGTGATATTTCCCTTACCTTAGGTACGATTTGCTTCGTAAGTGTCCGAACCTCCTGTATAATGATTTAAATAATGTCATTGACTTATTCCAGAATCATACTCATTGTTATGATATCATATATGGTTCACTTATTACTTTATATTACCCGTTCTTTTGTAAATTCCATGTTAAAGAGCGTTTTGGGTAAAATTGTTTCATTTATCTTCCATGTTTTGACATGTAATTATTCATATGATTACTTAGATCATGATTAATTAATTCCAAAATATAAAAAATGATTTATATATAATATATATTCAGAATATACATATATAATAAATCAGTAAATGGAATGAAATACACCGTTCATGGAGACGGTAGGCCGTACGTACGCATAAACGTTGTTTTCGTTTCCTTATTGAGTTGAATGGAATTAAGTAGATGAAATACATATATATACACAGAAATACAGTATCATTATTATTTCTTATATTTCATAATTACTTATTATATGTACTTTATAACCATTCATGAATGGTAAAAGTGGAGAATGAATCTCATCGCGTCGTGGAGACGGTAGTCCATACGTACGCACGAGCGATGATATCGTTCTCATGATCGTGGGACTGTATTAGAGTGTATGTATACTATTTTAGAATCAATATCAATTTAAAATAATCATATATAGTTATTATTTAAACCATTATACCTATCCAAGTAAGGTGGTGGTGGAAAATATATTTCACCACGGCGTGGAGACGGTATTCCGTACGTACGCACGCACGGTGATTTCGTTTTCCATAGGATGGATAGATGGTGAAATAGGGTTGTTTCATACATATAATAACATATCAGTATATGAGTGATACTGATGTTATTACTTCATAATGAAACAACCTAAGAAGAAGAAGTGGAAGAAGAAATAATGATAAAAAATTGGTAATGGACATTGCCTCTTCTTTGAAGTGCCTCTTTGAGTCCTCCTCTTAGGGTACTAAAATTGCTCTATGAAGAATACCAGGACCTCTAGGATGTTTCTAGGGAAGTTTATATGATAATTTGGCAGGGGTTGGCCGAGCATGAAGGCTCAAAGTGGTGTGAGGAAGAGGGGGATGAGGTTCCCTTTTATAAGGGAGGAGAGGGGACCTTAGGAATAACTAAAATTATTATTTTATTATAAAGTCAAATTCAGTTTTAAATAGCTCAAAATTGATTTATTTCGAAGCTAAGGTTGGGATGAGTCGAAATCCTCCAATCCAATAGAATTTAGACAAGTTTAGGTCATTATATTAACCTTATCTTTTAGTTTTAACTCTTAGTTAATTAGATTGACATTTACCATCTCACTTTGTATTTTTATATTATATAGTTAATAAACATACCATAAATCCAAGCGACCCCAAAGTTGTGTTTTATTAATATATATGACTTTAACTATGTCATTTTTCCAAACCTTAGATATTTAGGAATAGAATAACAATTAATAATATAATATTTGTGTTAAAAACTATTTATTGTCAATTTTGATACTATTCAATAGTTGATTTTTTTGAAACTCATTACAGAATGATTACTTCGACAAAAGTTAATTAAATCATTCCTAACATGTCATATTAACCTAGAAAATTAGTTTAATTCATAAAAATTCTCAAATTATATTTATTTGGGTATTTATAACATCAATTATGTCAATATTTCATTATTAAGATAATTACTGCATCATCGTTGTGTCATAAATAAATTAAAATCTTTAATATCTAGAAATTACAATTAAATTCACATTATGTAGGAAATTATTTTAGCTTTATAATTAATATTTATAGTCGAATTTATCTTATTTATAACCCCATATTGAAAATGATTTAGTTATTAAACTTTGATTTTAACTATTTTAACTCTTCATTAATTATATTAATAATAAATGTCATAATCTAATCCAAGTGGGCCTAAATGTTCATATTTTATTCCTAAGGTTGTTTTTGGTCGAATTACACTTGTCCAATAGAATTAGGACATGTGTTAGGGTAATAATAATATCATTTTGACCCTTAATTACCGTATTTACGTTTAACCATGGTAAAAAAGGTAAAAAGTTACTATTCACCAAATATTATTTTCATCTCATTGAACCACATTTTAGTCCTTGATATTAACCGTGTCTCTTCGATTTTTGAAATTCCACTCACAGAAGCGGTAAAATTAAGTTTTATGAAAAATTCAGTTTTTTTAACTACCACATAGTGGTTTCACTATTCATCAAAAAATGAATGTTTCCAGAAAAATACCAAAAATTAGGCCTAAGCTATATTTGATATTAAGAATTCAAAAATGATTTCTATTTTACCAAATTCAGAACATATCAGTTTCATTAATTAATTTAATAATTAGCTCCTGTCATCAAAACAAATAGCATGTTCTTAATAATTATCAAAAGATTGACACTTGTTTATAACTGGTTTAAATGTGAAATTATATCCAATGACAAACATTGTATTAAATTGTAAAATTATATTCTATATATACTTTAAAACCAATCAAATTAATAATTTATCACTATTAATTTTTTTCTATTAAAAAAGTTCTTTTTAATTAAAATTTAGTAATTTTCACTATTCATCAGAATATGAAAGTTATCCGAAAAGTACCAAAATTTCACCCTAAGATAATTTTGATATTCCGAATCCAAAAATGAAGTTATTTTTAAAAATATAATTTACAAAATTTCAAAAACTGGTTATTACGATTCATAACGGCTAATTTTAATAATATTTTAATAGTACAATCATTATTTAGTGAAACTCTGTATTGATTACTACAACACACTATAGAGGAAGGTCGTGATTGCGTGTAATGCAAGGAAAGTCAAGGATACATGTTGTGAAAGCTCCTTTTGGTGTACCGTACAACACAAGACATTAATGAAATTAAAAAGAATTTTTTTTTCATAAAATATCGGGCTGTTACATTCTACCACCCCTTAAAATGAATTTTTCCCTCAAAATTTCGTCGGGGTTATAAATAGTTTACTACTCGAAAGTTTCTTTAATAGAAACCCACATTGTAAAAAGGAATACCAAAACTTGGCTTGATAAACTAAAGTATGAAATGTAACGATTACCCAAATAAACTAATCACTGGGTTTCCACATAGGTGAAAATAAGGATATGGAAGAAAAATCTAACCATCATGTTCTGATGGAGAGTGGTAGAGAACATGGATATGGAAAAACCAGCAATCACAAAGACATAAATTTTTATGATCTTAGGTACCATCTGAATTCATCAGATATAAGAGTACTTGGACAACATTTTTGGTTTTCAAGATCATTTCCCTAATGTTGATGAAATTGGAATTAGAAGAAATACATTCGTTATTTTGGTATAGTCTCACCGTTTTTTATTCATTGGACAATTTCCACTTCATCTCTTCAAGAAATGAAGTTTAATTTTTTATTCGTGATGTGTTAGCAGATCATGTGATAGAATGATGGGTCATTCCATCTGTCTCAACAAAAGGTTAGAAAAGTTATCAAAAAAATACATAAGTCCATCTATAGTGAGATTAATCATATATAGTTCCTAAAATTGACTTATACTTCATATATCATACTGCTTAAATAATAAAACTAGTTTCTACTAAACAAGGACTTCCTGTAGGCCAGTGATAGACGATAAAGTCTAGTCGCACTTCGGTTGTGGGTTTGATTACCACAGCCTTGTCCGATGGGATGGGATGTCTCCCGTCTTGCATGTTGTCCTTTTTTCTAAAACTACATTACTATAACATCACATAAATAATATCAGAAAAAGGTCTATCCTTAAACAATACTAACTTATGGTTAAGATAAATCCATTCCAATCTTTAGGCTTATCTAAAATTCTTCGGTCTAAGCTCAAGTATAAAGAAAATGATAACATGAAATGTCGTCAACCAAGCACGTAAATACCATCTTTATCCCCCATATATCTTGTTGGTCATATTCCAATCATGTGAATACCTTAATGATGTATTCTCTTGAAAAATTAATACCCATTAAACCTTAGTGAAAACATGAATGTTGTCAAAAGTTAACTCTTTCCACATACCAAAATCCAAAAATCTCTATATACTCAAACAATGATATAACCTTCTCCTTATATCAGTCATGAGCTCGTGAATACTATCAAACATTTATTTTTCTCCTTATCACTTCATTATGTGCATATCATCTACATTCCAAAAATATTTGGATAACCTTTCATGGATACTGGTAACATTAATCATACACTTTCAAAGTCAAGGAAAGACAATAGTGTAACAATCCTTAGATGTCTCTTTATTCCATAGTACCATGAGATTACTTATACAACATTACACATGATAAACATGTAATCATTCCACTACATTCTTAAACCATTGACCGAGCTTCAACAATTCTTTCATCTCACATATCATTTGTAGTCTCTTTCATCATCATCCACACAAATACTACCCATACGACCATACTGATTCTCTTCACGAGACATTCCCTTAGGAATTGTTTTGCATTAAGCATGTACATTCCAAATTTAAAACATTTAACCATAGTTTATGTCGTAGCAATACCATTATCCTCATCCCTGGTGTTAACTGAACCTTTTCCTTTGCACTTACTGAATTTGTGTCCTTCTTTTACACACTCAAAGCATCTTCCAGTTCCTTTGAAACATTCTCCTTGATGCCTCTTCCCACATGATTTAAATAGGGGAAATTGAACTTTCTTTCCTCTATGATCATCATGGAACTCCATCTTTCTCTTATTAGCCGAGTCAGGAAACTTACCAAATTTTACTTTATTAATCATATTATTAAATTGCTGATTCGGCATAATAATGATGTTTGGACTTCCAAATCTCATTTCATTTGGTTTCTCATGAAAAATATCATTCCATTGTCCATCATATCCTCCATTATCGTGAATCATCATGTTTCCAGCAATTTTCTAAAACCCAAAAAGAATAGTGTGAGAGGCAAAAATCATAATAAAAGGGGAGTAAATTCAATATGTAACATCTTTGGTTTAATCTAATATTGTTACCATAGTTCTAGGACTATATACTATACGTATATTTATCCTAAGGGACATCCCTAGACATACCTTAGAAATATCTCTAGGGATCTCACTAACGTTTTCGCATCCTAGTTTCCAAAGGTTGACTAAACATTTCCTATGATACCAATTGTAGAGACCCAAAGCTTGAAATACATGGACATTACATTAATTTTTCGGAATACTTAGTACATAACAAAAACACACACACACGGATCATAATAGTTTAGTGTCTTTGGAAACATGGAACGTAATCTTCTAATCATGCTGAAAGATCTTCAACATCTCCCATAAAGATCTTCCCCTTTTTTTCTTACCTAAAACCTTCATTATATCCTGGGGAAAAGAAAACATAAACGGGTGAGATCAAATGCTCAGTAAGGGTAAACAAAAAGAAATATCAATCACATCATATACATAAGAATATTACTTTTGGAAATCTTAACCTGCAAAAGAGATCATAAATTCATAACATGGGGTAAATCATAGTAGTGAAATGTAATCCCAATAATCATAACAAAAATCATAAAACATTGTGGAATACACGCATAATCATAGAGAATCATATGTTATTAGTCAAGACTCATTGGCAAGACTATCTTAGTGGACAAAGTCCATTTTTGAACCGAGTCACCCTCGTTTCAGTACTGTTTCACTGAACCAGTATAACATACCATTCCAGCCATGTCTATCTCATGAGATATAAAATCTTTACCCAATTAATTGTAGGGAGATATAGGTCCCACCCATCTCATAATGATACCATTCTTATGTGTGCCACAAAATCATAAACCATACATCATAGAATACCCCATGTAATAAAAATGGAATTCTTATACATTGTGACATCATAAAACAGTTCATATAAGATAAATTAATTCATAAAAATAATTCCATCAAAACATAATCAAATCAATGTAATGATAGGGATAAAAACAGAACCATTTATTATCTTATATGGAAAATAATTTTGATAAAACACTTGAACTCCATTCTTTAGGAAATATCATTTCTGCTTCAAAAACACTTTTCCTTTCTTAACATGTCGCACAATTCTAAACTAAAAGAATTTGATTAAAAATAAACATGAAAACTTGTAAAGGAATCTTCTTGGAAATAATGTTTTAAAAATCCATTCATTCTGTATAAGTTAAAAAAACATTCTTCGTACTTTTGTCGGAAACGTAAAAAAGTACCTCATTACGAAAAACGACAAAAGATTCCATTAATATCTTTTACAAAAAACTCACCGAAGGGTTTAATTGGATATAAACTATTTTATAATGATATAAATATTATATATTGAGGAACATGGATGTGGATGATAAAATACACCCCAATAAAATTCAAAGTATAAACAATCTCGGATAAAAATGAGATTGTGATATTTCCCTTACCTTAGGTCCGATTTGCTTCGTAAGTGTCTGAACCTCCTGTATAATGATTTAAATAATGTCATTGACTTATTCCAGAATCATACTCATTGTTATGATATCATATATGGTTCACCTATTACTTTATATTACCCGTTCTTTTGTAAATTCCATGTTAAATAGCGTTTTGGGTAAAATTGTTTCATTTGTCGTCCGTGTTTTGACTTGTAATTATTCATATGATTACATAGATCATGATTAATTAATTCCAAAATATAAAACATGATTTATATATAATATATATTCAAAATATACATATATAATAAATCAGTAAATGGAAAGAAATACAATGTTCATGGAGACGGTAGGTCGTACGTACCCATGAACGTTGTTTTCGTTTCCTTATTGAGTTGAATGGAATTAAGTAGATGAAATACATATATATACACATAAATACAGTATCATTATTATGTAATATTTTTCATGATAACTTATTATATGTACTTTATAATCATTCATGAATGGTTAAGTGGAGAATGAATATCATCGCGTCATGGAGACGGTAGTCCGTACGTACGCACGAGCGATGATATCGTTCTCATGATCGTGGGACTGTATTGGAGTGTATGTATACTATTTCAGAATAAATATCACTTTAAAATAATCATATATAGTTATTATCAACACCATTATACCCATCCATGTAAAGTGGTGGTGGAAAATAGATTTCACCACGGCGTGGAGACGGTATTCCGTACGTACGCACGCGCAGTGATTTCGTTTTCCGTAGGATGGATAGATGGTGAAATATGGTTGTTTCATAAATAAAAATAACATATCACTATATTAGTGATACTGATGTTATTACTTCATAATGAAACAACCTAAGAATAAGAAGTGGAAGAAGAAATAAATATAAAAGAACCGGTAATGGACATTACCTCTTCTTTGAAGTGCCTCTTTGAGTCCTCCTCTTAGGGTACTAAAATTGGTCTTTGAAGAAGACCAGGACCTCTAGGATGTTGATCGGGAAGTGGAGAAGAGAATTTGGCAGGGGTTGGCCGAGCTTGAAGGCTCAAAGTGATGTGAGGAAGAGGGGGAGAGGTGACCTTTTATAATGGAGGAGAGGGGAACCTTTGGAATAACTAAAGATATTATTTTATTATAAAGTCAAATTCGGTTTTAAATAGCTCCAAATTGATTTATTTCAAAGTTAAGGTGGAGATGGGTCGAAATAATCTTATCCAATAGAATTTTATACAAGTTTAGGTCATTATATTAAACTTATCTTTTAGTTTTAAGTCTTAGGTTAATTTGATTGACATTTACCTTGTCACTTTGTATTTTTACAATATATTGTTAATACACATACCGTATACATCCAAGCGACCACTAAGTTGTGTTTTATTAATATATATAACCTTATATAAGTCATTTGTCCGAACATTAGATTTTTCGGAATAAAATAACAATTAATAATATAATATTTGTTTTAAAAACTATTTTATGTCAATTTTGATACTATTCAATAGTTGTTTTTTTTTGAAACTCATAACAGAATGATTACTTCGAAAAAAGTTAATTAAATCAATCCTAACATATCATATTAACCTAGAAAATTAGTTTAATTCATAGAAGTCTCAAATTATATTTATTTGGGTATTTATTGTTGAGTCGGAGAAAAACGGGGAAGATGGAAAAAGGGGGGGTGAATTGCCTTTTAAAAAAATTGATTAACAAATTAAAAATCAAAGTAAAGTGCAGCGGAAATAAAGAGGCAATCACAGAAGAAATTGATAACGGAGTTCGGCCAAAACCCGGCCTACGTCTCCGCTCCCAACTCAACCGTGAGAGATTCCTACCGCTTTCTTTTCAATGGTTTTAGCAAGAAACCCACTAGGCTTTGAGGTAGCACTAGGACCTATTACAGCTTGCTTTTAGTGGTTGAGCAAGAACTCACTTGCTTTTAATGGTTTAGCAAGAACCCACTAGCCTTTTTAAACGGGTGAAGGCTAGCTCACCGAAAACTCAAGCCTTTAAAAGGAAAGGCTTGAAGAAACCTCTTCACACCTTAATGGTGGTGTGAAACCCAAAAGAAAGACGGGGATGAGAAAAGGGTTTGGGGTTTCTAGGCACAAACCCAAAATTAAAGCTCAAAATAAATAAAGAATGAAAAACCGTAATGGAGGAAGTCTTGGGCGCCTTTGATTGATTGGAGATGTTGAAGGCCGCTACCAAGCTTCTTTGAAGGAGCTCCTTGGATGTGGAAGTTGTTGGAGCTAGGTGGGTTCCTTTGAGGAAGTCTGCCGGAGGTACGCCAAATGATCAACAAGGTGTCTGTGGGCTTCCGTATAGTTCCGGTTGGTGTCCGGGCTTCCTAGGCCTTTATTTATAGGCTAGGAACCTTCAAGTATCCGTTGGAGGGATTTGGAGCCGTTGGAAAGCTTAAAGAGCCGTTGGGAGCCAAGTGGGCCAGCCTGGTCAAACTGTAACGGCCAGAGCCACCGGCTGGCCGGTGGCAAGACAGTAGCTTGCACTATTCAGTATGGGTTCCACCGGCTGGCTGGTGACAGAGCCACCGGCTGACCGGTGGAGCCTGGCAGTGGGAAATGCCTCTGCCAGGTCCACCGGCTGGCCGGTGCTATCACACCGGTTGGCCGGTGGACTGAAATTCAGTCCACTTCTTGTCCATTTCTTGGGCCATTTTCTTGGCAACCTTGTGCCTATTAACAAAAACACTTCAAACAATATTAGACAAATAATAAGGTGATTGTGATCATGAAAATTAAACCATGAGGGGATACGAGAGGTACAACAATCTCCCCCTATTTTGATGATCACAATCACCAAAACAATCAACGTAAAATACTTGAAATTAAAGACATTCTTAAAGGATAATTTGAAAATAAATCAAAGCATGATAGAAAAGATTTCTCCCCAATCAATCAAGAAATTTCTCCCCCTTTGTGATTATCAAAATAGCATGGGGCATAAAACTTGATTGAGGGAAGATTGAAAATCATGATTTTGAGAATTGAAAAATCAATTGCGATTTTTGAAATTGAAATGAAAATTTGAATAACAGTTTGAATTGAATGTTTGAATCAAAAACCAATTGAAATTTGAAATTTGAAACCAAATGAAATTTTTGAAATTGAGAGTTTTGAATCAAAAATGAATTGAAAAATTAAATTGAAAAAAGAATCGAAAGAGATTTTTGAATTTAAGAAAATTTCTCCCCCTAAATAAAACAAAAGATCATCGGGGAAACGAAAAGACTTTGGCCCGGAGAGACTCGCCAAAAAGGGATTTTTCAATCCAAATTTGTTTCATGGCGGGTCCTTGTCCTATAAAACTCGTCCGAGTAAAAAATAGATTTGGGTTCACTGTATCGGGCGTTTTTACAATTACATTCATAAATGAGGTGCCCGAGTTTTTTGCAATAATTACAAAATTTAAACTCGGAGCTCCCCCTTACAAAAACAGTGGGTGCATGGGAGGAGGAAGCTTGGTTGGTGTAGCCAAGTCCATTGGTGGTTCTAGATACTCGTTGAGAACCTAAGAGTTTGGACAAATTTTGTTCACCTTGGGTGAACTTGGCTAAGGATTCTCTAAGGTCTTTGATGGTTGATTCCAAAGAATCAACATTTGGGAAATTTTGTATTTTTAGGGAGAGTTCCTCCTTCTCTTTGAGAAGTTGTTCTTTTTCAGAGGAAAGTTTTTTGAAAGACTTTTTTAAAGCACCAAATTTTGAAGAAAGTTCATGAAAACCATTTTCAAGTTGGTCTCTAGCGTATTGGAGATCCTCATAAGAAAGATGATTTAAAGAATTTGAATTTGAAGAACATGAGGAAGAGGAATCCGAAGAAGTTACCTCATGGAATGCCATTATGCATTTGTTACCGTTGTTGCTTGAGGAGGAGGAGGAGGAGGATGATGAGGAGGTGTCACTCCATGTCGCCTTGAGGACCTTTTTCTTTCCTTTCTCCTTAGCCCGTTTCTTGTTGAGTGGGCAATCGGGCTTGTAATGGCCCTTTTCGCCGCACCCGTAGCATTTCACCTTGGGCTCGACTTTTGCGGTGGGTTCTTGCTTTCGTGCCTTGCGAGATTTCTTCTTCTTCTTGTGCTTCTTCATGAATTTTTGCATTTGGCGGGCGAGATTCTCCATTTCTGAGTCGCCGCTTGAAGATGAAGAAGATGAAGATGATGATGATGAGGAGGAGCTTACTTCTTTTTGTACCTTGAGGGCGATGTTCTTTGGGGTCTTGATTGGTGTGCCCTCCTTTTGAGCTTGCCTCCTCATCGTGATCTCGTACGTCATGAGAGATCCAATGAGCTCCTCGACCGGCATGTTTTTGACATCCTTAGCTTCTTGGATCGTCGTCACCTTTGGTTCCCATGAGCTCGGAAGGATCCATAGGATCTTCTTGACCATGGTTTCTACAGAAATGTTATCTCCAAGAGATTTTCTACCATTGCACACGTCAGTAAAACGAGTAAACATTTCAGAAATTGATTCATTTGGATGCATGGAGAATGATTCAAAATCTTGACGAAACATATCTAATCGAGTATCCTTGACTTTGTTGGTCCCCTCATGGGTAACCTCTAAAAGTTTCCAGATTTCATGAGATGTGGTACAAGTGGAAACTCGATTGAACTCATTTCGGTCAAGGCCGCAATGTAGAGCGTTCATGGCTTTGCCATCAAGCTCGAAATTTCTAATATCGGCGGCGGTCCATTTGGATTCGTCGGGGGAAGAAAAAGAATAACCTTGCATGACAATTTTGTAAATAGGATATCCTATTCTTCTTAAAAAAGTGGTCATGCAGGTTTTCCAATAATTATAGTCGGTCCCATCAAAAAATGGATCCCGACCCAATGAGTAGCCCTCGGGGGCGAACGAGGTAGATGCCATCACAATGGATCTTTGAATTTGTAACCGGTTAGGGTATTACACATATTTTCCCTCTGATACCAATTGTTGAGTCGGAGAAAAACGGGGAAGATGGAAAAAGGGGGGGTGAATTGCCTTTTAAAAAATTGATTAACAAATTAAAAATCAAAGTAAAGTGCAGCGAAAATAAAGAGGAAATCACACAAGAAATTGATAACGGAGTTCGGCCAAAACCCGGCCTACGTCTCCGCTCCCAACTCAACCGTTGAGAGATTCCTACCGCTTGCTTTTCAATGGTTTTAGCAAGAAACCCACTAGGCTTTGAGGTAGCACTAGGACCTATTACAGCTTTCTTTTAGTGGTTGAGCAAGAACCCACTTGCTTTTAATGGTTTAGCAAGAACCCACTAGCCTTTTTAACGGGTGAAGGCTAGCTCACCGAAAACTCAAGCCTTTTAAAAGGAAAGGCTTGAAGAAACCTCTTCACACCTTAATGGTGGTGTGAAACCCAAAAGAAAGAGGGGATGAGAAAAGGGTTTGGGGTTTGTAGGCACAAACCCAAAATTAAAGCTCAAAATAAATAAAGAATGAAAAACCGTAATGGAGGAAGTCTTGGGCGCCTTTGATTGATTGGAGATGTTGAAGGCCGCTACCAAGCTTCTTTGAAGGAGCTCCTTGGATGTGGAAGTTGTTGGAGCTAGGTGGGTTCCTTTGAGGAAGTCCGCCGGAGGTACGCCAAATGATCAACAAGGTGTCCGTGGGCTTCCGTATAGTTACGGTTGGTGTCCGGGGCTTCCTAGGCCTTTATTTATAGGCTAGGAACCTTCAAGTATCCGTTGGAGGGCTTTGGAGCCGTTGGAAAGGCTTAAAGAACCGTTGGGAGCCAAGTGGGCCAGCCTGGTCAAACTGTAACGGCTAGTTTGACTGGCTCCACCGGCTGGCCGGTACAGTCCCACCGGTTGGCCGGTGCCTTGAAAAATTATGAGGATTTCTGTCCAGGGGCCACCGGCTGACCGGTGCCAGAGCCACCGGCTGGCCGGTGGCAAGACAGTAGCTTGCACTATTCAGTCTGGGTTCCACCGGCTAGCCGGTGACAGAGCCACCGGCTGACCGGTGGAGCCTGGCAGTGGGCAATGCCACTGCCAGTTCCACCGGCTGGCCGGTGCTATCACACCGGTTGGCCGGTGGACTGAAATTCAGTCCACTTCTTGTCCATTCTTGGGCCATTTTCTTGGCAACCTTGTGCCTATTAACAAAAACACTTCAAACAATATTAGACAAATAATAAGGTGATTGTTATCATGAAAATTAAACTACGAGGGGATACGAGAGGTACAACATTTATAACATCAATTATGTCAATATTTCATTAATAAGATAATTATTGCATCATCGTTGTGTCATAAATAATTTAAATTATTTAATGTCTAAAAATTGCAAATAAAATATTGTTATGTAGGAAATAATTTTAGATTTCTAATTAATATTTATATTCGAATTTATCTTATGTATAACCCCATATTAAAAATGATTTAGTTATTAAACATTGATTTTAACTATTTTAACCCTTCTTTAAATAAATTAATAATAAATGTCCTAATCTAATCCAAATGGGCCTAAATGGTCATATTTTATTTCTAAGGTTGTTTTTGGTCGAATTAAACTTGTCAAATAGAGTTAGGACATGTTTTAGGATAATAATAATATCATTTTTACCCTTAATTACTCTATTTACTTTTAACCGTGGTAAAAAAAGATACTATTCACCAAATATTATTTTCATCTCATTGAACCACATTTTAGTACTTGATATTAACCCTGTATCTCGGATTTTCGAAATTCCACTCACAGAAGCGGTAAAATTATGTTTTATGAAAAATTCATTTTTTTTAACTACCACTTAGTGGTTTCACTATTCATCAAAAAAATGGAAGTTTCCAAAAAAATACCAAAAATTATACCTAAGATATATTTGATATTAAGAATTCAAAAATGATTTCTATTTTAACAAATTCAGAACATATCAGTTGCATTAATTAATTTAAAAATTAGCTCCTGTCATCAAAACAAATAGCGTGTTTTTAAGAGATAATAACTATCAAAAGATTGACCCTTGTTTATAACTGGATTAAATGTGAAATTACATCCAATGAACAACATTGTATTAAATTGTAAAAATATATTCTAAATATACTTTAAAACCACTCAAATTAATAATCTATCACTATTAATTTTTTTTATTAAAAAAGTTATTTTTAATTAAAATTTAGTAATTTTCACTATTCATCAGAATATGAATGTTATCCGAAAAGTACCAAAATTTCACCTTAAGCTAATTTCGATATTACGAATCCAAAAATGAAGTCTATTTTGAAAATTAATATTTACAAAATTTCAAAAAGCGGTTATTACTATTCATAACGGCTAGTTTTAATAATATTTTAATAGCACATCGTTATTTAGTGAAACTCGGTATTGCGTACTACACACGCTATCGATGAAGGTCGCGATTGCATGTAATGCAAGGCAAGTCAAGGATGCGTGTTGTGCAAGCTCCTTTAGGTGTAGCGTACAACAAAAGACATTAATGAAATTAAAAAGAATATTTTTTTTATAAAATCTCGGTCTGTTACAGGTAGTTGGTGCTGTAAGATATTGAAAGAATGATTCTCCTCATGTAATTTGACCAGGGCACAGTTTAAGAGGCAGTCGATAACATATGGGTATAAGAACTGGGCAAGAAAATTTTCATTCAAATTAAGTAGTAGTTTTAGCAGGTCCCGGTGTTGTTTGGGGTACGATCATTATTTTTAATACTCATGTGTCTGCTTTGTTTGATTCAGAAGCTTCAGACTCTTTTGTATCAACTTATATAATACATTCCCTAGGACTATATGTCAAGAGTATTCCCATTCCCCTAGTTCGTAGTACACTAGTTGGAGTTTAGAACAGTGTGGATAACACTAGTTGGGGACACAAAAATCTTGTAGGGATATTCTTCTACTAGAGATGCAACCATATGATGACATCCTATGAGTCGAAAAGTTTTTTTTTGTGAAAATTTTTATTCAAAGAATCTAGTGATGAGTCATTTTTCTATGTGTGGATGGCTAGTTATTAGTTATCATTGGTTATTCGAGCTATCTCATGGGTAGTCAATGTGTGAAGTTTCTTCTCTCCTTGCTAGCTGAGATGTCAGTTAGATTAGTGATCATTGGGATGGTGGTTGTTTTTTATATTCTTAGAGAGTTCTTATATGTCTTCCTAGTGGTGGATGTGACTCTACCCCCATGACATAATGTTGAATTTAGAATAAAAGAAACCATGTGGTGTTCCGTGAAAATAACTCAAATACCCAATAACATTTTTCTAATGAGATGAGTGAATGGATCATGGGTATAAATAATTTGGAGAATAAATAATCAAAAGATTATGTTCAATGATTTATATATATGATTTATCTTTATGATTTATCAATACCATAAATAAATTTTCCTATGGAAAATTAATATGAATAAAACTTATCTATAATTATAATAATTAATTTCTAATATCAATATATGATTATCCTATATTGGTATCCAATAATCATCAATAACACATACAAATTTTTCCATACCAATACAAGGGATTGAGTGATCAGATAGATGTTGAGATTGTGTGTGGATCATTAATATATATATATATATATATATAATATTGCAATAAAATTCCTTATTGGAATAATAATACTTTTTAAAACCCATAATTTTCCACATATTAGTAAATGTTATTAAATTATCCATAGGTTAAAATCATTTAATCATAATTATGAAACATTATATGTTAATAAAATATATAGAAATGAGTTTATTTCCAATTCAATACATAAAAATCCTGATTCTTAAACATGTATGGGATGGTGGGGGTGGGTTAGAAAATAAAATATCACCAAGTTAACAATATAATCTTAAAATGATGTTGACATAGATGGAAAAAATATTCAAAAAAGAAATACATGAATGATAAAACCCAAAAATTGATCATGAAATGGATTATTTAGAATCATAAGTATATTTAACCCCAATTATAAAATATATTTTATAATGATAAATAATTATATATGAATATTATTATTTAAAAAATTTGAAAACCTAAAGGTAAATAGATGTGGAAACATACAATAGATTTTATTGATAATATTTAACCTTGTCAACAAGATGAACCTATGGGTTAATATCAAAATTATTTCTTATAATGTCAAGAGAAAAAACATTGAAAAAAATTTATTATAAATATATTTTTATATAAAAGGGCCATGAAATACAAAATGTTTTTCTTGAATAAAATTTTCGTGTAATTAAAAATATATTATAGTGAAATAGATTTTTTATAATATATCAAATAGTATAGTGTACCATACTATCAATCTATAAAATATTAAAACCCCTTCTTTCAATAAACACCACATTAATAAATATGAATATAAAATACTATAAAATAAATGGTTATAGTACATAATCATGGAAGAATGGTGTTCATGGTAAAATGTAAAAACTTAATGAATGAGATTTATATTACCAATAATCCTTACTAATTAGTAAATAACTATATAAATCATCACTTAAATATGAGAAAATGATTTTACTGGAAATTGAATGATATAAATAATGAATGATAAAAAAATTATTTGAAGGATATGATTACAAATTATAATGAATTCATTGTTCATTTCATGTATAATTTCTCAAAGAATCCTAATTGAGGCAATGAAAACATCTACTAGTTGAGTAACAATTTAATCAGAACCATATTTAAAAATAATTATTTTAATTCAATATAAAATATTATTATTAAATGTGAATTTTTTATTCAATTTTTAATTACATATTTAATATACAAAAAAATTTATATGAGGTCTCTAATACTATATATGTTTGAATGAGTAGAATTTTAAATGAAGAATTCTATAGATTTTATTACCATTAGATCAGAAGCCCTTTATTATTAAATCATTAAATTTGTATTTGTTAAAAATTGAATAAAAGCATTTCTAAAAAATATATATCATATATTATTTATACCAATATAGAATATATAAATAAGTCCATAATATGATACTTTTCTCAATGAAAGCATTTAGACTTGAAAATGGAAACCCCATTCTAGTTTATTTCATCATAAATACTTATAAAATTGAACAATAATGTATTTTTATTAGAATATTTTTTAGGATTTTTGAATATATTTTTCACTATATCCATTGTTGCCCCTAGTAGTTGAACATTTAGTAACATAATTCCTAACTCTCTTACAATTAAATTAACCTTTTTTAAAGATTTTTTCCATCCCATACACAATAATTTCAAATTACATTACAATACATCATATCTTGATCATTCATTTGAATTAATCATTCTCTTATTTGTTTTTTGTTTGGGACTGTTAATTTTTCACATTGTTAATAAAATTCTATGATAGAAGTTAGAGAAGATTCAAAAGGCTCCACACACTATATCTCACACGGATTGGTTGTTCAGGGATATAACCTCCATAATTACCCTCACACCAGTGCTTTATTATCAATAATGTTATCAATAAAACCAAAATAGATAATATGAGTAAAAAATCATTAATAAAATAGGGGAATTAATGAAATCAATTACATTAAATGGAATCATTCTCAAAAAAATTTCCCTTATCATCATATTAGAATCTATTTCATTTATTTAAACCTACATCAATATTTATTTAATATATTAACTTTTTTATATTAATATGAAAATGATTTTGGTTTTTTTACATATTAACCAAATATTTAATACAATTACACTATTATCCCCACTATGTAAAATATTATTGTGTTATATCAGGGTATAACATATTAAAACATTTGATCCTTTGGATCCTATATCAGTGTTAAACTTTTAAAAATACTATGCTTAACTCATAGTAATGTATGAAATGAAATGTGAACGTGTACAAAATAAAATATTTTACTATTTCACACTTGTTAGGCTATATCTAAGGATAATACATAGGGGTTGTGATGATTTTCCAAATCAAAAAAGGATCATTAACCAATAAAAGGTTTGGTCTAGATGACTTCTCATCCCTGGATCACCACATTTACAATGTTTAGGGTTAGCTCATAATGTTTGCATGGGTCACTCCATATGTCCCATTTTCTGTAAAACTATCGATGGAAAGGGTCACTTTCTTCCTCTTCCTAGATTTAAATTATTAGAAATGATTCACCCACATTTTATAGAATTGTAGGTTCCATCATTATCACTAATTAATTCATCTTCAGTTATAGGTATATATTGTTTTATGATCCTCTTTCATCCAAATAATGAATAATAATTTACAACAATTTCCCATTGCAATCACATTCAAAACCCTTTCTCGATGTTTACAACCTTCACAAAACATCCACTTTTATGAAGCTCAAAATATCCTTCACGGAGAACCATCATTTTCAAAAATCTCATATTGCTTTATAAAAACAAAAAACGTTTGGTTGGCATTCGATAGCCTTCATAAACACCCATACATTTTTGAATGTAGAAAAATTTGGTATGATTTATTTCATTCAAGATATTTCTCACCACAAAAACCATCATGATATACGTTTCAAAATACAAAGGATTAGTTTTTTTGTTATGTTTCAATCGTTTTTGGATGGTGGTGGATGGAAATTTATTGGCATTTCCAATAACTCCAACAGAATCCAGCCACATCATCACCATTTAACAATTTTATCTCATTTCCACTGTGAAAGTCCCTGAAATTCTTAGGAAATATTTTTCATAAATTCATGGGATTTTAACAAGTCCGTAGTTCTGACGGCTCTTGATTCTGAGGCCCGGTGTGCCTGGAAACAATTTTTAAGGTTTTTCTCGGGTATGTTTAGTAAACGTGCGAGATGGCATTTTTAACTTCTGAAACTGTGCACGAAATCAAATTCCAAGGGCACCATTGAACTCGCAGATTCAGTGATTTCATAGTATGACATTCACCATAGTTGTATTATAAATATAATGGATGATTGTTTTTGGGGTTGTTTAATAATGTTAAATAAAAATATGGTGATAGCGTATTTTTTGGTCTTAGTGGTTATAATCTCCATAAAGAGGTTATTGGTGGGGGCCACCACACCATAACCACCCATGAGAGGATATAAAGGTAGGTACCACCCGCACATAACCTCCATTGGGAGTACATTTAGTGTGTGGACCACATGGGATTTAACCCCTTGCAACTCTCCATAATGTGGAGGGGATACCATTCAACTTCCCCCAGTGATTAATTGTGCCAACCCACATAGAAGTAATTGAACCCCATCATTTATTTAATTCAACTTTTGATTTATTTTTAATTTAATCCAACTATTAAATAATAGACAAAGCAATAATTTCATTTGGTTAGAAATTCTTTTGGGTGGGATTTGAGAGAGAACTTCACCCTCTCAACGTAGAACGTGAGGAACTCTTTTTCAACCGAAGATCGACGAACACCATATATTTCCTTCTTCGACCGGGGAATGAAAGGGAAGCGTAAACCATGAAGAAATCCAACACCATCTGCATCTTCTCCTTTCCCGACGACAATGAAACGACACCACCTTTTATCGCGACTTCATCAACGAATAATCATCAAGCAAGGGAGGGGTATTTTTGTTGTTTTGTTCCCATTCTATGTTGTTAATATTTCGGTATACGTTATTCCGAATGTTATCAACATAACATGGGGGGGTGGTTCGAGCCACAGTAACATGACTGTCCATCCCCCATTGGTTGATCTTGTTTGTTGACGATGGAGGAACGGACTGCGGAGATCAACGATGGCCGGCGACGGGGCAGCTGCGAAAGAAATCGGTGGCGCAATGTCTGCCGGTTCGCCAAGATGGTGCGGAACCACCTCACATCGCCGAGGAGAGCCATGGACACGATAGGTCGTGGCGGAAGCACGTGGCACCGGTGCACCACACTGAGGGAAGCAAGAGGCCACTGCCAAGGTGGGAAGTGGAAGATGGGTGAGGCACTGGCGCTCCACGCTGTTGGTGAAGGACCATGGCCAGGGCGGTCCTTGGTGGGAGAGAAGGGGTGCGGCACCGGTGTGCCTCGCCACAAAAGACCCGCGGCCTATGGACACAGTGGACAGTGGACGGTGGCCGACATAGCTGTCTGCCGGTGCCCGCTACACAGGCAGGACCCTTCATGTCCAGTAGTTACTGGGGCTGGCACCATGTGTCGACCTTTACAAATAAAGGGTGGGGGGGGGAACTCCCCCCCCCCCACCCCCACGTCGTGGGTAGCCGGGCCAGGCGGCGTAGACAACTGGACCACGTGGCCAGGCCACCGCGGCCAGCAGGCCAGGCCACATGGCCAGCCGCCGGGCTGCACGGCCAGCCGCCTGGCCCCACGGCCCACCGAGATGGGACCCAAGACCAGCCAGGCCGAGCCCCATGGCTCGTCGGGCTGGGACACACAGCCAGCTGGGTTGGGCCACACGGCTCGTCGAGTCGGGCCACATGGCCAGTTGGGCCGGCCACACGGCCATCCAACCAGGCCTGGTCGATTTTGGGTCCGGCCACCATCGGGCCCGGCAGCCACTTCAGGTCGGGTCAGAAATATGGAATAGGTCAGACCCTTGTTCAGACCCGGGTTGGGTGTGGTCGGGTTGGTCCAACTAGGTTAGACTGGACCCGAACTCATCAGACCCGATTACACCCAATCACCCATAACATAGGATACAGGTGTCCGATCGACGAACCATCTACAGCGACAAAAAGAATTTAATGAGAGGGTTCCATTTCCATATACCACTTGAGGTATGGACATTGTTGGAGTACAGTCCTGTTGAATTGAAATAAAAACCAATCTGGCCCCTAGGACGGAAATGTAAATAACTCACAGACCAGGCGTCTGATTGACACGTCGTCTATTGCGTTGAGACCACAATAGCATGGTGGTCCTTTGAGATAATTCCTTTTGAGACTTAGTTACAACAGAGAGTATCAAATAGAATCTCATAGAGATGATCCCCCCAAGATGAGCATACAGAGTGCGGAGACCTAGTAGCTGATAGACCTGACGACAGCTTGACCGATTCGACTCAGAGTGATTCGACTAACCTAGTGGGGAGCGCCTGGTAGTTGGAAGCAGGCCCATGGCAGAGGAGAACCAGGTATTTGGCAACAGACCCATGGTACATGATAGGAGGAGCACCTTTGCAGGCTATTAGGGGGAGCTCTGTGTATTTGGCAGCAGACCTAGAGCGGAATGAGTGCTTGGTAGATGGTAGCAGACTCGTGGTACTCGATATGAGGATTATCTCAGCAGTCCAATGATAGTGAGAAGAGCCTTAATGTCATGATAGGCCATTGTTCTCGATAGAGGAGGGGTTCTCCAACAGCTGTGGTTTTGATAATGAAAATACCGGTTTGATCAGAGTCATTGAACTTTGTGTTTTCCCCATTATTGAGATGGGTTACTTGATAACTTGGGTATATGTATTGTATATAACTAAGTAATGGTTATCGGTTGAATTCATACTTTGTGTTTTAACCTTGTTGGATATTGTGAGACCATGAGGGTCTTAGTGACCCTACTAAGTATCGTTATACTCAGCCCTACACGGGCTATGCCTGTAACATTTCGTGTTGGAGGCAGATGACCAACATCGCTGATAGAGGATGAGGGCACCAGGACTGGATGGTTCACGGAAAAGGACCTTACGATGTATCGGTACATGGTGGAGTCTGATAGATGAGGAGTGGTGTGGAGGAAATATGTACCTACCCTTCTCGTAGGAACCCCAAAGGATGATCCATGAGCTTCTTTCAACATTTTGATGTTGTCCCTTTTCAGTTTTACTTTCTTTTAGTTGTATTTGTACTTTATAGTTGGGCATGTATTATGTCCCCCATTACTTTCAGTACCCTTTTCAAATGTCATTTACATAGTGTTTTCATCCTCTTGTACGCTAGTTGTGTGTGTCAAAGATTTATAAAGGCATTGTCTTCCCAGTTTTAGGGAATTACGCCTTTGGTTCTAGTCGCCAGCCCCTGGGCTATAGATGACAGGCATAGGGTAGTCACGATACAGGGCCTGGGTGATGGGTCATGGAAAATTAGTAACATAGGGAGGTTCTACCGCTTAAGTCATGACTCTAATCATTCTTCTCTGTGAAGCAATATTGATATGGGCACTGAGTGTGGATTTAACTTCAGGGAGTGCTGTGTTGGTGCGGTGGCCGATGTATCCATACACCAGGACCATGAGTACTAATTTCCGACTTAGTACATGAAAACATTTATTGCGTGTGTGTTTTCAAAAGTTCCCTTTAAGTCATATCACACTAGGTCAGCTCACCGGGTATTGTATTTTGACCATGTTGCATCTATTTCTTTTAGGATGCCTCCCTGCGGATGACCAACTAGAGCCCCAATAGTTTTACGTATTGACATCCAACTGAGCAACGATGGCTCAGTACAGGTCCCTCTTCCAGTTGAGGCACCAACAGAGGCCCTAGTGGTACTACTTGCCATAGGGCCACTGATGCCACCATCCCCAATAGCAGAGAGTGCACACCACGTGAGTGCACTACATGAGTTCCAGTGCTAGAGGACACCCAGGTTTAGGGGAGATGCAGACCCACAGGAGGCTAAGGATTGGATGGAGGCTATGGTGAGAGTCTTCATGCTAGTAGCAACACCAGCAGATTTTATGGTGATCCTTGCCACCAGACTCCTTTATAAAGCAGTAGGAAGATGGTGAAGCCTGATTCTCTAGATGCAAGATGAGGTGACACTTCTATGGGCAGACATCGGGGGCCTATTCCAGGCTGATTTTGTACCAACAACCTTTCGATCGGTGAAAATACATGATCTACTACATCTGTAACTGCGTAACTTGAGTGTAGCTCTATACTCAGTGAGGTTCACCAACCTCTTGTGTTACTCCACTTATATGATATGTGACCTGTACATAAGGGCCTAGAACATTGTGGAGGGACTGAGGAGAGAGATCAGATCTTAAGTTATCTCCCACAACATCCCGACGTAGGCGGGAGTGTTAGAGCGAGCCCTCCTAGTGGAGAGTTTCCTTGCGGAGCAGTCTCCAGCCGTGAGACCCACCACCAGTCAACTCGCATCGGAGAATACTACAGATGGTAGTATAAATATGAAACAGTGGTCCAAGAGGACTAGATGCATAGGTGGTCGACTACAAGAATCAGTATCGGTTGTACGGGGCACCTAGAGTGGAGACAGAGCTAGTCATTCCAGGAGGAGACATTGTTACTCCTACGGTGGGATTGGTCACATGGCTCGTGACTATCCACCCTGCCATACTGATGATCAACAGATAGTTGAGGGACCTCCCAGCTAGAAGAAGATGTTTGATTGAGGTGGTCTGTAGGGTGGAGGAAGACTTGGCTGAGGAGTTGGATATGAAGCTTGCGGTGGACAATGATACGAGGTGCTACCGCCACCACCACTAGGAGTTCCACCCCGTCCTCAAGGAGCGTGTGGATGGGTGAGAGCTCAGCTTTAGTTAGCTATGGCCTACGACCATGGCACTCTAGAGATGATACGCGTTACGATCTATGTCTACTCCACCATATCTGTAGTTCTTATAGACATAGGTCCCCGTCACTCTTTTGTTGACACTACCCTCGTTCGTAGCTCAGAGATTCTGACGAAGCCGTTGGATCGATCATTATAGATAGAGACTCCTATGGGAGATGACTCGAAAATTACACACTGGTTCTTGAAGTATGATCTTATTCTAGGAGGAGAGAGCTTCAGCTGGGATCTCCCCATAGTGGTGTCGAGTCCTTATAAAATCATCATGGCTATGGACTGGTTATCTACAGTTCATTGTCAGATCGACTATATTTTGTGCAATGTGTGGTGTTTCCGCACTTATGGGACCAAGTTCACCTTCACCGGAGAAAAGGGAACCGTTACAGCACATGACAGAATTACTGGGAGGATGTTGCAGCTGATCACTCACCAGTTGGCTTGCATTACCATTGGAGCAGTTAATGTGGATAGTCTGACATATCCTGTAGATGTGGACTAGTACTCAGTTGTTTTCCTTGATGATGTTACAGGACTACCTCCTCGCAGAGAGGTGGACATCAACATTGACAGATACCCTGGGATGGCACTGATATCTACTCCAGCATTTTGGATGGCTCCAGTGGAGCTTCGTGAGCTACGGGTACAACTAGAGGACTTACAGGGAAAGGGATTCATCTGACCTAGTGTTTCTCCCTGGAATTCCTTGATTCTGTTCTCCAAGAAGGCGGGTGGGAGCTTGAGACTATGTGTCAACAATCGTCACCTGAACTAGGTGACCATGAAGAAAAAGTACAAATGATCGAGGATTGAATACCTATTTGATCATATAAAGGGAGAATGATGGTTCCCAATGATAGACCTCATATCAGGATATCACCAAATCAGAGTTTGAGACGAGGATGTGCAGAAGATAGCCTTTAGGTGTCGTTATGGCCACTATGAGTTCTTGGTTATGCCTTTCGTCGTAACGAAAGATCCTTATGTGTTCATGAGTCTCATGAATAGGATTTTCCAGTCATACCTCGATCGCTTTGTCATATCCTTCATCGACGAAATACTAATCTTCTCAACAACTAAGAAAAATCATGCCTACCATTTGCATGTAGTACATGACACACTCCAAGAACTCTAGCTATATGGTAAGCTCTTGAAGTGCCAGTTTTGGATTCCAAAGGATTACATTTTGGGACACGTCATCTTAGAGGCTGGAGATGCAGTGGATCAAGCAATGACCGAGGATGTGTTGCGTGGGATCCTCCCATGACTGTGATTGAGGTATGAAGTTTCTTGGGTTTGGCTGGATACTACCGGAGATTCGTTCTAGATATATCCAGAGTTACAAGACCACTATAAGCCTTAATGAAGAAGTGGTAACCCTTCATGTGGTCATAGATATGCCACCAAATATTCCTTGAGCTGAGGCAGTGGATGACTAGTGCCCCCATCTTGAGGCTTCCAGATGAGGTAGTAGGGTATGTAATTTTCTGCGATGCATTAGGGACCAGACATGGGTGTGTCCTGAAGTAGGAGCGAGCATGGGTCGAAAATGGTTCTTGGAAGCTAAGACAGCATGAGAATAACAATGATACCCATGACCTAGAGATAGATGAAATGGTCTTCACCTTGATTATGTAGTGGCACTATCATATGGATGAACGTTTTACTGTGTACTCTAATCAGAAGAGTCTCAGGTATATCTTATCTTAGAAGGACCTGAACCTGAGACAATGGTGATGACTTGAGTTCCTTCAAGACTATGGCTTCTAGATAGTCTGTACTCCTATGAAGGGAAATTTTGTTGCAGATGCGCTCTGTAGGGGGACTAGTACACAACTGCTTGGAGAGGAAACATATCAATAGGCTACCTTACAAATAACCTTTGTGGATAGAGATGGATCGGCCTATCTAGAGTCTCTTATAGTCACTCCCCCAATTCTTTAGAGAGTCCGGGAGGCACAACCTAGGTATGTTGACTACGAGACGCGACATGTAATGATATCCATAGGACAAGCACCTGATGGATTTTCGGATGTTGGGGAACACATCATCTTCGTCAGAGGACGTATCATGGAACCAATTGCACATCAGGAAAAAGTGTTTAGAGGGTTCCACACCTCCCCTATAGTGGTACATCTTGGATTGGCGAAGATATTCCAAGACCTTTGATGACAACACTAGTGGCCAGTTATGAAAAATCCAGTAACAGAGTTTGTCTCACAATGACTCACTTGTCAGCAAGTGAATGTGGAGCACCAGGTAAAAGCTGGCTTGTTTCATCCCTTAGAGGTCTCACAGTGGAGGTGGTATGGAATATCCATAGACTTCCTGATGGGTCATTCACATACATCTAGGGGCCATGAATTGATTTGGGTGATTGTCGACAGACTCACCAAGTCGGACCACTATATACCGAGCAGAGAGAAGGGCTCAATAGAGAGGATATGATGCCTCTACGTGTAGGGTATTGTGTGATTACATGTAATACCATATTCTATTATCTCCACCCATGACACATGATTTACTTCCCGCTATGGGATGGTTTGCAAGAAGATTTCAGGACACAACTTCTCTTGAGCATTCCTTCCATCGCTAGACAGATCGTCATACCGAGAGGATCATCCAGACCCTCGAAGACATTCTACATGCATGCATCCTCGACTTTGGTCAAAACTAGGAGGATCACTTTCCTTTAGTGGAGTTTGCCTACAATAGCAGCTATCACTCCACCATCATCATGACACCTTTTGAAGAATTGTATGGCCAACCCTGTAGATCGCCACTATGGTAGACAGACCCAGGGGAGTCAGCACTAGTCGGACCAGAGATGGTATGAGCTACCATGGAGAAGGTGCAGATCATCCATTGGTGGATGAAGACTGCACAGAGCAGGCATAAGTTTTATGATGATAGGAGATGAATACCTATAGAGTTCGGGGATGGAGGCCCTATCTTCCTACATGTCTCACCTAGACGAGGTCTAAGAGAATTGGACCAGTAGGAAGGCTGTCTTAGAGGTTCATCGAACCATTCCAAGTCCTTATTAGAGTAGTTGAGGTGGATTACCTCTTGGATATCCCACCTCAGTTGCACTGGGTGCACGAAATCTTCCACATATATCAGTTGAGGTGATACGTGCATGACCCATCCCACATCATTTACCATGGGGATCTAGACATAGATGATGGGGAGACATTCACAGAGCTTCCATTGGAGATTGTGTATCGACAGGAGTGGATCCTATGTGGATGGTTGATACCATAGTGCACATTCTATAGCTACATAGGAACCTTCAAGAGAGCACGTGGGAGAGGGAGGCTCAGATTCGTGATCAGTACCCCCTTTTGTTCACTTAGATCATGTTATAGCTTACAGGGATGTAAAGCCATATGGTAGTGAGAATGTGACAACCTGAAAATTCCTGGGAATATTTTTATATAAATTCATATAATTTTTACGAGTCTGTAGTTTTTGATAACGCTTGATTCTGAGGCCCGGTGTGCTCGGAATCAATTTTTGATGTTTTGCTCGGGTATGTTTTGTAAACATGCGAGCGGGAATTTATAACTTCTGAACCAGTGCTTTATATTGAATTCTAAGGGCACCGTTGAACTCACTACGATAGTGATTGCTTATTAAGACTTTCACCAATGTTTTATTTTAATGAGAATGAATGATTGTTTTTTTGGGATCTTGAATAAAATAAAATAAGAATAAGGTGATAGATTATTTTTATTTCTTGGTGGTTATAAGATTCAAGAAGAGGTTAGTGGTAGGGTCCACCACACCATAACCTCCCATGAGAGGTTATGGAGGTAGGTCCCACCCTCACATAACCTCCCTTGGGAGGATATTTAGCGTGGGGACCACATGGGATTTAAGCCCTGTAACTCTCCATATATGGGGGAGGGAGACCCTTGAACTTCCCCCACTAATTAATTGTGCCAACCCACATAGAATTAATTGAATCCCCTCGTTTAATTAATTCAACTTTCGAATTTTTTTGAATTCAAGCCAATGATTAAATAATAAACAAAGCTATTATTTCATTTGGATTGAAATTCTTTTGGGTGGGACTTGAGAGAGAACTTCGTCATCTCAATGAAGAACCTGAAGAATGCTCCTTCCACCAATGATCAATGAAAACCATCTTCTTCCTTCTTCGACCAGGGAAAGAAAGGGAAGCATCACTCTAGAAGAACACTGACGCCATCCTCGACTTCTTCTTTCCCAACGTTAAACAAATGATTCCACCTTTTCCCCAGACTTATTCAATGAACAATCAACAATAAAGGTAGGGGGATTTGAGTTGTTATTTTCACGTTCTAAATCATTAATTATTTTGTATTTGTTATCACGAATGTTATCAACATAACATTGGGGGGGTGTTCAGACCCCACCAACACGACCAAACATCCCCCTTTGGTTGATCTTGTTTTTTGACGATGGAGGAATGAACCATGGCAAACAACGGCGGTCAACGATGGGAAATCCATGAAGGTAACCGGTGGTGCAAAGGCTACAGGGTCGCCAAGAGGGCGCGACACTGCCTCGCTACGTGGAGGAGCTCCACGACCACCACGGGCCATAGCGGAGGTGTGCAGAATGGTCACACCGCGCAGAGGGCCGCAAGCGGCCGCAGAAAAGGCTGGCCGACAAGAGGGGCATGGCGCCGTCGCGCCGTGCCGCTGGTTTAAGACTGCGACCAGGCAGGTTGTGGCAGGAGAGTAGGGGCGTGACGCTTTCGTGCCACGCCAGAGAAGACTTTCGGCTTATGTCTATGGTGTACTGGAGAGGGTGGGAGGCTAATCTGACCACCAACGTATGGTAAACAGGTGGGACCCTTCGGTTCCCATTGTTATAGGTGTCGGGGCCATGCGCCAGCCGTTACAAACAATGGGGGCGTGACACCCCCCTGCAGATGACGTGGCTCACGAGGCCATACGGCGTGGCCAGCTGCCGAGCCACACGTCCAGTCGGGGCAAGCCACACGACCAGCCAGGCCAGGCCCCCTGGCCAGTCGGGCTGGGCCGCATGGTCTGTCGGGCTGGGCCACATTGCCAGCCGGGCCGGGCCCGGCGGCCATCCAACCACGCCGGGCCACCTTCGAGTCGGGCCACCCCTTCAGGTTGGTTCTGACCCATGGACCGAGTCTGATACTCTTTCGGACCTGGGTCGGGTTGGGTCAGGTCAGTCCAACTGGGTCGGACAGGACCCAAACCCATTAGACCCGATTACACATAATCGCCCATTACTCGGGCAGCGAGTGTCCGATAGACGAACCGTCTCCAGCGACAAAAAGCACGGAACAAGATGAATCATTTTGCATTTTCACCTTGAAATGTGGACATTGTTGGAGTATGTTCAGGTTGTTTTCATCTTATAAACCAACCTGTCCCCTAGAACGGAAATGCCAATAACTCAGTGACCATGCGTCTGATTGACACAATGTCAGTTGTTTTGAGACACCTATGACGTGACAGTCCTTTGAGATACTTACACATGATACTTCTTGAGACATAGAGTATCGACTAGTAGCTTGTGGAGTGGATCCTCCCAGAAACATGTGTACAGAGTGTGGAGTCCTTGTAGGTGACAGACTTGACGACTGCTTGACCAATTTGACACGGCTTTATTCGACTAGCCTAGTGGGGAATGCCTGGTAGTTGACAACAGACCCATGGAAAAGTGCCCTATATTTGATGGAAGACCCATGGTACTCGACATTGGGAGTACCTCTTTAGGATATTAGGGTGAGTGACTAATATTTGGTGGTAGACCCACAGTGGACGAAGCGCCAGAAAGTCGGCTGCAGACCCACAGTACTCAAAAGGATGAGTACATTTGTAGTCCAAGGTTAGTGAGAAGCACCTAGGTGTCACAACATGCCACAGTTCTCGATAGATAAGGAGATATCCAGCAGCCATGGTTTCGATAATGAAAATTCTTATTTGATCTGAGTCAACGACCTCTGTGCTTTCCTCATGATTGAGATGGGTTATTTGATAACTTAGGTATATGTATGGGCATATACCTTTTTAATGGTTATCCATTGATTTCATACTTTGTGGGTTATCATTGTTTGATTTTGTGAGACCTTGAGGGTATCATGGCCCCTACTGAGTATCGTTATACCCACCCATGCACGGGCTATGCTCGCTAATTGTTGTGTTGGATGCAGACGATGGATAATGCTGACAGAGGCCGAGAGTTCCAGGACTGGACAATACCTGGATGAGGACCTTACAAGGAATCAGTACATGTTGGGGTCTGACGTATGTGGAGTTTTGTGGAGGCCATATATACCTACTCATCAGTTAGGATCCCCAGAGGACGATCCAAGAGCATATTTCACCTTTCTGCTATTGTCCCTTTTCAGTTGTACTTGATTTCAGTTGTATTTGTACTTTACAGTTGGGCATGTATTCTGGCCCCCCATTACTTTCAGTACACTTTTTATACAGCTTTTCCTTAGTGTTTTCTTCCGGTTGTACTATGGTTGTGTGTGTCTACAATTTATAAAGGCAATGCCTTCCCTGTTTTAGGGAATTACGCCTTTGGTGCTAGTCGACAGCCCCTGGCCTATGGACGAAAGGGTTGGGGTATTCGCGATATGTGCCCATGGGAATGGGTCGTGACACACTGATATGATCTCTTTTTTTGTGAAGCTCCACTGATATATCATGATCACGATGCTTGACATAGTCACCAATCTTTCTACCAAAACATCCATGTCATTCATTATACATATAATAATCGATGAGAATTCAAAAAAATCATTCCTTCATGATCCTGCCATAGAGAAACCCAATCTTCGTGAAACTTATTCTTTTTCCATATTCTCAAATTTCTTTCAATGAAATCTATATTTCCTGATGCTAGACAACCCCCAAATATAGGTCCCAAAAATTAGGGAAACATTGGAAAACAATGTCATATTCTATATGTAATATTGTGTACCACTTATAGGGAATCCATATACTTTTCATGGATCATTGTCAGCATACTATGTTCAAAATATATCTAGAGTTTCACAAAATTCTGTGGTAACCTCTTTTTCATGAATCACAATCAACCAAAAAAATATTTTAATGTTTCCTTCTGGGATTTCCAACATCAATCCCACCATTGTGTTTAATGAAAACACTTATAATATGATTACCACATTGAATCTTATTCAATATTGTACGAAACATTTTCTCTTGTGATTCTTGTAGAACTCAATTATTTACTCAACATTTTCTCTAGAACCATAGGATCCTTTCTTGGAATTTTGAAAAGGATTTTAATGGATAGTCCATAAATGAATCACATCATTCCAAATATCTCAATTTATTTCATCATGACTCTATATATCATTATATACAACCATTTATTCATCACATTGACCTTATCTATATTTCGAAACACCCCTTGCATTTTTGCTCGACTATTTTATTATCCCTTATTTAGATTTGAAAAATTTCTCCCTTTTAATATCATCTATTTCACCTCTTTTTCAGTAAACATAATTGTAATGTTAGTCTGGTCTAATGTAGGATAAATAATATAGATCAATACCTTAGGGAAAATCAAAAAAAATTCTTGGGGAGGTGGGTTTTAACATCCACATTATATCATTTGTGTGGAGTCTAATGATCTACCAGAGCTAGTCAATGCCATTCAAAAAATCATATGGTATGTACTTTTTCATTATATCTTTAAAATGTAGTTTTGTAGGCACAAACACCAAATTCACATGTTCTTTCTCCACCTTCTCCTAGAAAAAATTATACCTAATTTCAAAGTTAATTATCCTTGAGTGATGGACTTGATTTTTTCTTTGAATTATAACACATGAATTATTGTAATGGATTCTCATTGGACACTTCATTTCGACTACCATATAATCAAGTTATTCAATCATACAAAACAACCTCATTGACACTTGAGTGGACAAAATAGATTTAGCTATTATGGTTTTCAATGAAATTAAATCCATTTTTAAACTTGGTAAAGAAGTTTACAATCTAGAAAAACTGAATGTACTGCCAAATGTGGATTTTCAATAATCTATTGAGCTAGAAAAATTTACATTAATACATCTAAAAAACTCTTAATATGATTTATAATAGTATGAAAGATTAATACACCTTTATCATGATATAAAAAAGAATTATTTTAACAAAAAATGTGGAATTCCATGGGATTACTTTGATATTGTGATTCATAGCTTGTAAAAAAATAATATCAGTTCTTGTAAATATTAATTACAGCAGAATACAAAATATTTTCTTATATTTTGTATCATTAACTCTATTTCCATCATCATTCCATGATAGTATCGTCATTTTATTGATAAGAGTCTTAATATCTTCTAAATTATCCTTTCAAAATATTTTTACCACATTCTTTTAATATTTATATTGAGAAATATATATTTCATTCATTCCTTGTGTCACCTATAAACCAAAGAAAAATGTATGTTCATCAATTAGTATATATTCAAAAAATAATTTTCATGAATTCAAAAAACTATATACACCACACGTCATATGATTTACCAATTTTTATGTTATTGACCTAAAAAAGAAAAATTATCCATTAATTATTGTCATTCCTGACACAGATATTGTAATAAAATCTAGCGCATAGGAAAAAAATATTCTTAAACAACTAATCTAGCCTTGAATAACATGATCTTGGATCGATCATCCATACATATAGAACTTTATTCATCTAAAATTATGTACACATCTTAATGAATGAGATAACTATTTGTATTCTCAATAATAACTTCTTGTTCCAAAACCCCATTCCAAAATTCTTATTTGGAATCCATCTAGAAATCAATTGATATTATTTTAAAAAATTTATATGAATAATATTATTTTATTTATCCATACCATAGGAGAAAATGATTCTTTAATGATGATACCCTCTATGTAGGACTACCCTTTTCACACTATTCATGGTTTTTTAATGACCATCCATCATTGTACATCTTGTTATGAAAGACCCATTTAGTCCCAATGAAATTCGCATCTGTTGGATTTGAAATAGTATCCCATATATGATTCATCTCAATTTGGTAAAATTCTTTATTCGTGATTGATATCCTGTTTTTATCTTTTGATAACTCATCAATAGCTTTAGTCTCTAACTATGATAAGAAAAATTCTTGGTGTAGATTATTCATTGTCCTTATCAGTATGAATGATGTTTGATCATGAATTATATATTTTTTATAAAAATATAGGATCTTCTATTCTATCATTATGAAGATTCCAAATAATTGACATCATTCTCATTATCAGTTTTTTATCTTATAATTCATCTAGAAATGAAACATCCACTAATCTGATTATATTCCCATCAGAATCCTCGTAATACTTATCATATATTTGTTGAATATTTTACCATTGTACACAATAGATACATCATTGGTATTTGGTTCCTTTCTTAACATCTTAATTAAGAATTCATATGCTTTATTTTTAATTATTATCCAAAAAATTACCTTTCCTATCTACATGATTCAAATATGTTGTGTTCCTACTAATTGAGATTGAAACAGCTACTTTCAAATACTTGAATGTAAAGTAATGATGGATTATTTTTATATAATATATCATAAGAGTTCATATCCTATTTTGGACATAATAATGATATTTTTTATTCGTAGTCTGATTTCGTCACTACTGGTTTACAAAACATCACATAAAGATATTTCTAATCCATCATTTTCCTATCCATAGTATTAATAATTGGGATTCTTCTCTCTACTAAACTATTTTATTTTGGGGTTATTACTATTTAATGATGTTCCATTATCACATTATTCTCTTGATAATAATTAACATGGATATATCTAAAAAATATTTCATTATACATTTGGACCTTTCAGATTCATTCAACTAGTATCATTAAAACATCCCCGCAATAATTATTTTTGAAACATAACACTTTATATTTGTGGATAATAATTTAAACCCATTTCATTATGATAAAATATTCTATAAATAGAACAACCTATCACATCAAATCAATATTTCTTGGTGAAATTGGTAAGCATATATGAATATGAACTAACTTAAGATATTTTTTATGGTTTTATCTTTCACCTTATATGTCTTACGAATAGTCATCCCTTTTTAAAAATATTGGAATATACGAGTACAATCATAAGATATTATTTGGGATATATGAAGAAGAATTATTGATAAAGATTCAATCTAAGGAAATTTGACATACATTTCCAAGATTTTTATTATGTAATTTTTTTATTTATCCATGTATACAAAGTACATATCTTCTTCTCCAATCATAAACTATATATTAACATTTGTGTTTTCTTACTAAAAATGTACAAAATGACTTTTTTTACCTGATGAAACATAAAATAATTTTATGGAATATTAAATTTCCCGACTCACAAAATTGACTGACAGTCGGAAACTTGTGCCTATGACCTTCAATAGCAAGACATTTTCACAATTCACATCTTTTATGAGAAAAACATTTATTTTGATAAGAAAATATTTTTTAGGCCTTCATCATTACTGAATCTTATGATACATTCATTAATGTACTTCACTACTATCTCTAGATCCTTATTTCCTATCATGTACATGGTTCATCCAAAATCAATTATCAATATTCTAGTTCGGTCTAATTATTTAAATGTGATCTCTTCAACCACAACATAATCATATAATTTATTTTAGAGTAATTGTTTACCTTTTTCCAGATACATATGGATAAAATTGATATTTTGTGAAGTAGGATCGACTATCTTCATAGTAAACAGTTTGAAATCAATTTTCCAATTCCATTTCATTTGATGATACATTAGGATGATTCTTATGACAATATTAAATATTTCGTTGCACATTTTTCTTTATAGATGATTTATAATATCATTCCATGAATTTAATACATACACACTCAAACAAATAACCATTAAATGATTTCCTGGAATATTTCATTTTTTATGGATTCATATATTTCTCCTCGATACCTCTTGTTTATGGGAAATATATTTTTCGAGTCTCAAATATTTTCACAACAATAGTATCTAATGTGGTGTGCATTAAATTGGGTCATTGATTCACTAATGATTGTCTCTTGGGTTACCTGAATATCCTAATTATACTTCATACCAATATCAAAATTAATTCTTGATGTGGGTACTTATTTTTTGAATTCAACTATCATTGATATCAGTTTTCAATTAAGCCTATACCATCTATATCATTCTAATAAACCATTTTTCATTTCATGGATCTCCTTTTTTGAATTCATTGGAAATCAAAAATATTATTTTCCCTTTTCTTTTGAATTATTATCCAATATTTATGGTATCAAGAGTTTCTCATGATATTTTACTTTCCCTCAAATAAAAACTAAAGCATCCATGTTCTATTTGATACATTTGATTTGATCTTTTCTTATATTTTAAAACTATCGTTCTCTATTTTAAATTATTATATTTTGAGTGTATAAAAAAAACATTTTATGATTTCTATGGAATTTTATATTTTAGTTTTCAATTTTTCTAATCTTAGCAAACTTATCATATTCCATTTTATATATTTAATGTTTGGAATCATGATCCACCTTGTTGGATATCATCATTTTGTCCCTCCAAACATCTACATATGTAAGTGTAGTATCTAATTTGACTTAAAGGTCAACGCTTCCAAAAGATCATCCTTATTCATTTCACCTTATTAGCTTATTACATAATATCTAAAAATATCCACCATAGCAGCTTCTCTATGATCCTTGCATTACTCTAATTATTCTTCTGCACATTCAAATGAACTATCAACTTCTCATAAAAAAAGATTCTTTTTTTGATGAAATTTCTCATAAAAAAAGTCTATCATTTCATTTAGGATGAATTCTTAATAATAAAACATTCAACTCCATCCAAATCATCTTCTAGAAACAATATTTAGAACCTTTCTTCCTTATTGAAAAAATTTCTTCTTGAATACATGAAAGCGATAGTTTCCATTTGAACATTCCCTTTACTATTTAATGATTTATGGAAAGGAATGGAATCACCTAATCCATGTACTCATCATTGAATCAATCATAATTGGTGAGATAATTCTATTATTTTAATGTAAATAATTTAAAATTCCCCATTTCCATACAATATTTATCATTATTTTTATTTCATATGCTTCAAGAGTACTATGCATGTTATCTATTGTCATCTCATTCAAATTTTTAACTTTTAATACAAGAATGTTTGGATTGAACCAAAGGGAATGTTTCTTCATGATATGCATAAAATTGTTTTTATATTTTATAATTTCTCAAAGGCCACACATTTAATCCACAATAACATTAACTTAATCAAAGAATGTGTCATAGGACTCAATATGGTGCAATCTGAGATCCTTATACTTTTTACATAGAACCAGTAGTTTTTGTTATCTAAATATTGAGTCACCGTAATAAATATTTAGATTATTTTCCAAAAAATCATGTAAATACTTAAATATATTCTTTTTAATATAATTTTAATTGGATATAGCTCCCCTTAAATCATTTATTCCTTTAGTGTCATCATTCAATTCACATCAACAGGATTCTAATAAGTCTACACTGTTGATATAGGCCAAAATTTTCAACATTCGTACTATAGAGACAATAATTCATAATGATAAGAAGTAATTATGCATATAATTGAAAATTTCTTCCATAAAACATTGAAATCCATTTGGGTTTAACAACTTCCATTTATTATACCAATATATATACATTGAATTTCAACCTTTCTCTATGAAACCAATTGTTACTCTATCTTATAAAATTATAATGAGGGGGGTTAATTAGTGTATGAATGATTAAAACTATTACCCCTATATATCTTTTTTTTGTTGTTAAACAAAATAATATTCTATCCATTGACGTTAAAATTGTATGTGTAGAAATGAAATCAAAAATTGGGAATAATGATTTTACTTTGATCACCTTCATAGGGTTATTTCCAAGGATAATACAAAAAGATTTTCTGATGTACCAAATCAACTAAAAATCACTACCAAATACATGTATCATGCTAGATCATTTCATATACTTGGATGAATGTCATGACATGGTTTATGGTCAGTTCACATCTTTCTCAATGGCCTCTCTCAATGTCTATTTATTTGGTTCACTACTGTTGGAAAGGATCACCTTCTTCCTATTCCGTTTCTCACTGATCATGGACTTAATTCGCCTGTAGCACCCCTAGATTGAGGTATGTGGCCTTTATTTATTCATTTTTATGTATTTAAAGTGCATGGAATGAGTTGGGAAGAGGTTGGGAGAGTTTGTAATGGTTTCAGATGAGTTTGGAGGTTTTTACGGGGGTTCACGGTTTGAGAACAGTTAGTGTAAACCGTGTGTATGCTCCAGGAAACCGTGAATGGGGAGACAGTAGGCTCTGCAGGGCCTGTTCATGGTTTTCCAAACTGTGCAAGGAATCCATGCGAACTCTGGATCTCGAGGCAATGTCATGCACACGGTTAGCGCACAATGTTCCAAACCGTGCGGGCTAACCGTGTGGCCACTTAAAGTTAGGGTTTAAAATTTCGGGCTCACTCGGGATTGCCTCATTTCACTCCTCTCTTCCTCCCACTCGATCCCCTCTTAGGATTTTCAGTTCTCAATGGTTGGTGGCTCTCTCCCAAACATTTTGGAAGTGATTCTGAAGGGGTTCCAAGGTGGATTCAAGGTGATTTCTACCTGGTAAGTCTCTCTTCTTGTTCCTCTTGTGTTTTCCTCTAGATCTACATCCCTCTATTTCTTGATTTTCTTGATGTACACTTGTTGTGTGTAGATATAGGGTTGGTGTTTCCTTGGATTTTAGTATTAAGGCTTTTGAATGTTAGGGAATGGGATCTAGAGAGGTTTCATTGGTGCGTTCACCAGTTTTGTGGTGCGGTGGCTTGTGGGTCGTTTTCTCAAGAACCCTAAAGGTAGGTGGCTTCTCTCTCGACTCCACTTGGTTAGAACTAGTGGTTCCTTATTACAATTAATTTTTTATGCTTGAAATTAATTGTTATTTTATGTTCAAAATTCGTGGAAAATACCATGGGTGATGTTTTTGGGATTTTTAGTAAAGAGAGTGTTTTGTGGTGAAATGCATTTTTTTGGGGATTTTAAAATGGAGATTTTAAAATGGGATGCTATGGTTGATTTGTGAAAATTATTGAGGGAAATGGCTGTCATTAAAAAAGTTGTTTTATTGAGATAATGTTTTTCTTGGAAAATGGTTTTTAATAAATGTGTGATTTATTGATGTGGATTGTTATGCAATAGAAATTGGTTGATTGCATGTTGTTTGACCTTGATGGGTATTAGGCTTGGCTGAAATGTTGTGTTGAAGTAGGTGAGAAGTCCCACTATAAATGGGTGATGGATAGTTGTTGGAAGAACCACTATATTGGTAGTGGTTGGGTGTGCTGCTACTCGTGAATGGGTGAATGAGTTGGGTGGAAGACCCACCGTTTTTATTGTTTTGGTGTGAATGGGTGAACGGGTTGGGAGGAAGTCCCACCGTTTTGGTTTTATTTGTACATTTCATTGAAAGATGGTAGTTGTTGTGTTAACGTGTAAATGATGAAATATTTTGTGGTATGTGTGGTCGTCTTTCCTTTGGTTTATTGGGTTGGGTGTGATGGCTTGGTAAGACCATGGTTGGATTATGGTAATGGTTTCACATGTGATTATTTTATATAAACTATTTTATATAAATGTGCTATTGGTTTTTTCCTAGTGGCGTGTGTAGGGATGTCATTTGGGGAAATCCTACTGAGTTTTAGTACTCACCCCCTGCTTTGGCACATTGTTATCTTCGTAGATGTTATATATTGTGACATGGGAAAAGGTAAGGCATCTCCATCCTTTAGTGGATAATTGTGATGTCTCAGTGCAACATGGAGATTAGAACTTGGTGTGGAGCTGTTGTGGTATCATGGATTGTAGTGTTTGTTTTTTAGTTTCTACATGTACTCAGATATGGTTGGCTATATTGTTTTTTAGTTGTGTTGTGGAACAACTTGGTTGTATTTTGGGAATGCATGGTTGGGTAATTGAATTGACATGCATCATATAGTGGCTTTTAGTAGATGGTTTGGTTTGTTTTATCTTAAGGGGAAATCCTTCCCCAACTTGATCTTGAATCCCTCGGCATTTATTGCCATCCTTTGGCATCTTGTGAATGTCACCTAAGGACAAGTATCCCTCACCGCCTCCTCAAGACAATGAGGTATGGGCGAGGTGTTACAAGTGGTATCAATTTGTTCGGTCCTTTGGAATTGATTCTCATATTCGGTGTTGACATTCGTTGTGGTATACTCCTTATGTCGGGATGGTAGCAAGGTGTAGGAATGCAGAACATGGAATGTATATCATAAAATGACAGAGCTAACCCTTTTATTATGAAATTCTCGTTACCAGGGAGTTGGGTACATAACTGTTTAGAGACACTTATAGGCATTTGATATCTCATTGCCGTGGTTGTATCCAATGATATGATCATGACATGCATGGATGAAATGACTTCCCACTATGATGCATATTTCATTGGGGTATAATTATTTATGATGTGATAAGAATATGTGAAATTTAAATGTGAATAAATTGGTATTTTGAAAATGGTTTGGTTTTTAAAATGTTGAAACATAGAACATGTGTAAAAATGTGAATTGGTGGAAAGACTTATTGTGATAGTGTTGTGTAATGTGATTTGAAATGGTATTTCATGATGTCTACAGAAGTGAGACTCATGGTTGTTGTTTTTTCTGTTGATAGAAATGACACCATGTATGCGTCGTAGGGACCAACCAGAGGAGGCTACTAAAAATGTGGTAGCACCTGTGCCTCTAGTGAACCAGCAGTATGTGCAAAGCATAGTGCAAGAGTTCCAAGCTGTGGAATGTGGAAACAAAGTGGATGAACCAAGGCATTGGATCATGCGGTTTAGTTTCAAAAGCAGAATCGACCCTTCTTCAGGGGTGATTTAGTGCTAGAGAGGACCAAATAATGGTTGAATAGAATGAACAAGATCTTCGAGTTCTTGGGAACACCATTAGAGTTAAATGTGAAGTTGGCCATGTATATGATGGAAGATCATTCCCTTCAGTGGTGGGAGTTAGTATTCCAAGCGTGGACGGAGCACGGTATGAAGTGGGAAGGCTTTGAGGAATTGTTTAACAAAAAATTCCACCCACATACGTTCATAATTCAGCGTACAACTGGTTTATTCCATTTGAAGCAAGAGCTTATGTATGTGATGGAGTATGAAGTTAGGTTCATGATCTTAGTGTGGATTTCACCCAAGGTGGTGGGTAGCACGTTATTGATGGAAAGGATCTTTGAAGCTGGGTTAAGGCAAGAAAACTGTTCAACGATAGTGGTGCTGTGTATAGATGATTACATATAGATGGTGAATAGAGCCTTGGTGGTTGAGCGAGATCTATTGGGAGCCCTAGACGGAGGAAGCATGGTTGTACCCAATGGGAATAGTGGTAACTCTAACGTTTGGTTCAAGCGAAGGAGTGACACTAAATTCTAGGGTGGGAATATGGCATATAATCCAATGGATGGATCGGTAAATCTTCCTCTGAAGCCCCAGAGGAAGCCCGAATGTTTTTATTGTGGTTCGATGAGCCACATTAATCGAGATTGTATGGAACACCCTCGAGGATGTCATAATTGTAAGCAGATGGGGCATCTACAGTGTTATTGTCGGAATGCTCCAAGGACGAGTGTGCATGACACTCCTAAGGAATCGCAGACGTCATATGCTTCGACGGGATGGGGGCAGCAGTACACCCCTCAGCAGTAGAGTAAAGTGGGTCATGGTGATTCTCGGATTGCCATGATGCCTCAGCAGATCAATAAAGAGCATATTGTGGCAAGCAAGCATGTGTTTGGAGATGAATAGGTTTTGGTGGATGATCACCCAGGACCATTCACTATTCAAGGTACTATTCTTTTAAATTCTACCTTGATGCAAGTGTTTTTTGACATGGGTGCTTGACACTCTATAATTACTTCACGCATTGATGATTTTCTGGGGTTAAGGGTAGAAATTATGCCCTCCATTTTGAAACATCAAACTCCCCTGGGTGAAAAAGAGTGTCGAGCCTTCTTCTATAGAGAATGTTGTATCATTGTGGGTGAGGATGGGATAGGGTGTAATTTCACAATGCTTGAGATGGATGGGTATGATGTCATCCTAGGAATGGATTGGTTAGTGGATTTTATGTCCCACATCGATTATGATGTGGGAATAGTGGATTTTACGACACATGATGGTGTTAGACCTCTCTTTAGAGGAGAAAGGCATGAAAGGTAAGGTGCAATGAGTTTGTTGGCACCACAATTGGGTACGTTATCATATCAGTTGGCAGTGTTGTCATTGTAATCGGTAGAGGGTGTTGAGCAGATTATTCCTCCGGCAGTGGTGGATCAGTCCGTGGATGTTTTTCCTTAAGAATTCTCTGGGTTTCCTCCCGTAAGAGAAGTGGATTTTACAATTGATATCCTTATGGGGACCAGTCCTATCTCACTTCGATCTTATTGGATGGCACCAGCTAAACTGCGGGAATTGAAAATCCAGTTGGAAGGGTTAGAAAACAAAGGGTTTATCCAGCCTAGAAGATCTCCATTCTAGTGGAATGAATAGTTCCAGAAGTGTTTTGAAGAGTTAAAGGGTCATTTTACATCAGCACCAATATTGGTTTTTCCAGAACCTGGAAAAGGGTACGTGGTGTATTTAGATGCATCAGGATCATGGTTGGGGTGCGTTCTCATGCAAGGGAATCATGTGGTTATGTATGGCTCATTGAAGTTGAGAGTGCATGAGAAGAACTACCAAACTCATGATTTGGATTTGGCAGTAGTGGTCCATGATTTGAAGGTATGGTGTCATTATCTAATGGGTGAAAAATTCACGGTATATACAGATCATAAGAGCATGAAAAAAACTTTCTCACAAAGGGATTTGATCTTGAGGCAAAGGAGATGGATGAAATATCTCCAGTTGTTTGATTTTGAATTGATGTATACACCGGGAAAGGGAAATTCTGTGACAGATGAATTTAGTAGAAAATCATATGCTCAAATGATGAAACAGGTATCTGACCAGTGGCAGTTGATGTTGGTTATAGCCGATATGTGGTTGGAATGTGAGGACCAGGGCGATAAAGCGGTCTTCTTTCTGGTTTTGTTGATTCCTGACTTGGTTGCCCTCGTCAAAGAGGCATAGATATCTGATTCTAAGTGTCTGAACATGGGGTCAAGACTCAATGGTGGGGAGACCATTGAGGGTTGGAAACTGAATGGATATTCAGTTTTTTGTTTTCGAATTCGGATGGTTATACTAGTTTCTTGTCAGGATGATCTTCTCAAGGCGTATCATCATTCCAGGTGGGCTGTTCTTCATGGAATTCTAAAAATGTATAAAGCGTTGATGGGATAGTTCTGGTGGGCTGGTATTAAAAAAAGTGTGGCTGAGTTTGTTTCGAGATGCTCGACTTGTTAGCAGTTCAAGGAAGAGCATCAGAGGCCAGTAGGAATGTTGCAGCCTTTACCAATCCCTGTTTGGAAGTGGGAGCAGATAACAATGGATTTTGTCACAGGTCTCCCAAGAACGGTCAAGAAGAATGATAACATTTGGGTGATAGTGGATCAGCTAACGAAGTCATCCCATTTAATTCCAATTTGTGAATCTCATACGGTGGAGGATCTGTCGAAAATCTATTTTCGGGAGGTGGTAAAGAGGCATGGTGTTCCATTTTCGATCGTATCTGATAGAGATGCGATGGTTACATCCTGTTTCGGGAAATCCTTACAACAAGCCCTTGGGACACAATTCACAATTAGCACGGCAAATCACCCTCAGACGGATGGTCAATCTGAGAAGACAATACAACCTCTAGAGGATATGTTGCGGGCTTGTCTCATGGATTTTGGTGGCTCGTGGGAGTATCACTTGTTGTTGGTTGAGTTCTCATACAATAAAATTTATCAGGAATCCATACAGATGTATCCGTTTGAAGCATTGTATGGGCGGTCGTGTCGTTCTCCACTATGTTTGGTGGAAACAGGTGAGTCTTCAATCGTTAGACCAAGCCTTGTCTAGGAGACTATATAGTAGATCATATTGATCAGAAAAATAATGGAGACGGATTAGAGACATTAGAAATCATATGCGGATCATCATCGAGGATCGTTGTCGTTTGAGGTGAGTGATCATGTTTTCTTGAGAATCTCACATAGGTTGGGCATCGTTGGTTTGGGACGTAGGGAAAGTTATCTTCGACGTATATTGGGCCTTTTGAGATTCATGAGATAATTGGTGAGGTGGCTTATCGTTTGGATTTTCAACCGCAGTTTAGTTTGGTGCACAATGTGTTTCATCTGTCATAATTGAAAAATTCTCAGCTAGATAGTGACCATGTTATTCGTTGGGATCACGTTGAGCTAGAACCAGATTCTTCGTTAGGGCACATGCCTGTGAGGGTTGTCGATAGGAAAGAGAAAGACTTGCATGGTAAAAGCATCGGTTTAGTTCGTGTTTTGTGGAAACATGGTCAGATTCAAGAGGAGACTTGGGAGCGGGAGAAGAAGATGGTCGAGCAGTGGCCCGAGCTCTTTCAACACATGGTGGTTTCACTACTTTTCGAGGATCGACAGTCCAATTGTGGGGAGAATGTAGCACACCCAGTTTGAGTTATGTGGCCTTTTTTATGCATTTTTAGGAATTTAAAGTGCATGGAATGAGTTGTGAATCGGTTGGGAGAGTATGGAATGGTTTCAAATGAGTTTGGAGGCTTTTAAAGGGGTTCACTGTTTGAGCACAGTTAGTGTAATCCATGCGTATGTACCAGGAAACCGTGAAGGCGGAGGCTGTAGGCTCTGCACGTCCTACGCACGGTTTTCCAAACCATGCGGTCTAAACATGTTGCCACTTAAAGTTAGGGTTTTAAAACCTGGGCTCACTCGAGATTGGCCCATTTCACTCCTCTCTTCCTCCCACATGATCCTCACTTGGGATTTTTAGTTCTCAAGGGTTGGAGGGGCTCTACCATACATTGTGGAAGCGATTGTAATGGGGTTTGAAGGTGTATTCAAGGTGATTTCTCACGGGTATGTCTCTCCTCTTGTTTCTCATGTGTTTTCTTCTTGATCTACATCCCTCTCTTTCTTGGTTTTCAATATCTACAATTTTTGTGTATAGATATAGGGGTTGGGTTTCCATGGATGTTAATATTATGTCTTGTAAATGATAGGGAAAGGGATCATGAGAGGTTTTGGTGGTGCATTCTCCAGTTTTTTGGTGAGGTGGATTCTGGTTCATTTTCTCAAGAACCCTAAAGGTAGGTGGCTTATCTCTCGACTCTAGTTGGTTAGAACTAGTAGTTCCTTGTTATAATTAATTTTTTGTCCTTGAAATTAATTGTGTTTTGATGTGAGAAATTGGTGGAAAATCCCTTGGGAGATGTTTTGGTGATTTCTGGGGGAAAGTGGGTTTTGTAGTGAAATGCATTTGTTGTGGATTTTAAAATGGAGATTTTAAAATGGGATGTTATGGTTGATTTTTGAAAATTATATATGGAAATGGTTTTCAATAAAAAGGATGTTTTATTGAAATATGGGTTGGAATTGAAAATGGTTTTCAATAAATGGGTGATTTATATAAGTGGATTGTTATGGAATGGAAATTGGTTGATTGCCTGTTGTTGTGACCTTTATTGGTTTAATGCTTGGCTGAAATGTTTTGATGAAATATTGTGTTGAAGTGGGCGAGAAGTCCCACTATAAACGGGTGATGGATAGTGGTCGAATGAACCACTATGAGGGTAGTGGTCGAAAGTGCTGCTACTCATTAATGGGTGAACGAGTTGGGCAGACGTCCCACTGTTTTGATTGTTTTGGTGTGAATGGGTGAATGGGTTGGGAGGAAGTCCCACCATTTTGGTTGTTTGTTTTGAATTTCATTGCAAGATGGAATTTGTTGTCATAACATATAAATGATGAAATGGTTTGTGGTATGTGTGGTTGTCTTTCCTTTGGTAGCTTGGGTTGGGGTATGATGTCTTGGTAAGAGCATGGTTGGCTTATGGTAATGGGTTCACTTGTGATTATTTTATATAAACAGTTTTATATAAATTTGATAATTGTTTTATCCTAGTGGCGTGTGTAGGGATGTAATTGGGGGAAATCCTACTGAGTTTTAGTACTCACTTCCTGCTTCGGCACGTTGGTTTCTTTGCCGATGTTGTATATTGTGACGTGGGAAAAGGTAAGGCATCTCCCTCCTTTAGTGGAGAATTGTGATGTCTTGGTGGAGCATGGAGCTTGGAACTTGGTCTGGAGTTGTGGTGGTGTCATGGCTTATAGTGTTTGTTGTTTAGTTTCCTCTTGTACTCAGATGTGGTTGGTTGTATTGGTTTTGAGTTGTGTTGTGGAACAACTTGGTTGTCTTTTGGTAATGCATGGTTGGGTAATTGAATTGACATGCTTCATATAGTGGCTTTTATTAGATGGTTTCATTGGTTTTGAATTAAGGGAAAATTGTTCCCCAACTTGATCTTGAATCCCTCGACATTTATTGCCAGCCTTTGGCATCTTGGGAACGTCGCCTAAGGCCATGTAGCCCTTACCACCTCTTCAAGCCAATGAGGTAGGGGTGAGTTGTTTCATCACCCATAGATTATGGTATTGTAGGACCAATCATTGTCACTAATGAATACATAATCAGTTATAGATAGATTACATATTAATTTTTTACTTTTTTATAATTTTTAATATAAATTTAACATTGTTCTACTCAGTAATAAAATTAAAAAAACTTTCATGACACTTTCTACCTTCACAAATTCCCCTCTCTATTGATGCTCAAAATAGCCTTCGTGAAGCACAATCCATTTCCCAAAGACTCCCTAGAATTTGAAAAGAACAAAAATTTGCGGTGGTATTTTATAGCCTTCGTGAACTCTATTAATATCACAATGCTCAAAATAATTGGTTAGAATTATACCTTCCAAAAAAAATTGTCACAAGAAACTCCTCTATAAACCACCATGGAAAATCTAGATCCTTAATATTTTCATGATGTATCAATAGTTTTATGAAGGGTGCAGAGGCCTACATAAAGGAATTTCTACTTATTCCAAAAACTTCCATCAACGTCATACCATTTCCCAATACTCTCTTTTTACTGACATGATTCCCCATTTTTTGTAAATATCCATAAAAATTTAACAATCTTTATTCACTATTTACTCTCTAATATTTCTTTCAAACTCTTCACATCGTCTAATACGATTTTCCTATATTAGGAGCCTACCATCATAACCTTCACAACGTTATGAGCCACCCATTAAAAAATCAAAACCTCATGAAATTCATGCCTTTACGATAATTTATTATGTCTTTCCAAGGAATAAATTTTTGTTTCATGGCTATGTGTAATCAGACAATGAAAAAAATATCTCGGGAGTTCCACAACATTTTATGGAAACTCGATTTTTCAAAAATCATAGTTGATGAAAAAATACCAAATTTTTTTCTTTGATGGGGTTTTATATACAACAATAATTAACTTTTTTCAATATTAATGTAATATAATCCCAATAATAATTGAATTATATGCCATCAATATCTATATAATCCAACATGAATCACTTATAGACATTTATAAAATTATATAACTATGTATCTATACTCCAAAGAATTATTCTCTCAATATAAAAACTATTCAAAAAATAATTTTACTATCTATAAATTGGAACCACTACATGATAATATATTTCTCTAAATATTACCTATATATTTATTTACAAAATAATATTATACAATCATTCAAAATATCACACACTAGTTTATATATATCATATTCCTGATAATTGCATTTTCATTACCAAATAATTATCATGAATCCCATGGATATTGATGCTACATAATATAAAATTCCAAAATCACCTAACAAATTATTTAAATAGTATCAAAAATATTGTAATCATAAAAAAATCATTTCCCAAAACATGTGTTGTTTAATTGTTTTATACAGGAAAATATAATATTTACATACACTCATTTCATAATGATATATAAATAATTTATTATATGATTTCAAATTATTGATGTTAACCTAATGAATAACTATGATTATATGCTTCACAAAATAAATAATAATTTAAAATTTCATGGAAAAATATCAGATAAAAATTTCGATAGAAAACTATATCAGAAAATGTATTCCAATAGCATATCATGTTAACATAACTAGGAAGGAGTTAGAATATCAATTATTATACCATGTTAGATATATAACAATATTATAACACATTAATATACATAGAATTATTTATATATATGAAAATTTCAATTCAAGATACATACATTTCAATCCTTCATATTCATGATCTAATGTAAGAAAAAAACAGGTTATGATAAAATGAATATTATGAATATGATAGAATCAGTATGAATACATAGTACCATATGGCTTGTTTATTTTTGAAGTATGATATATTCTTTTATAATAATTACATTCATTGTAAAATCCTTGGTTATAACTAGTCAAAATTCCATGATGTTCAATGACATAATTATTTAACATCATTCATAAATCCCACATATTTTTTCAAAATTAGAAACATATTTACCAAAGAAGGTCCCTTGGGTGTGTCTCAGCTGGTGGCCAATATTAGGTTCACTCGTTATGGATCAGATTGACAATTTCATCAATTCTCAACACAAACATATCAGGGTGATTTCTTCAATATTCATTTATTCCACATCTGGATCTACATTAAATCATAGGGACCTCAATTTAATTCAATGAGAAACAATACAATATAACCTATACCAAAATATAATAATGCAATGACCTTAACTCCAATATCTGGGGATTATAAAATAAAATTGTGCATCATTTAGTTGAAAAAAATTTGGAGGCTAAATATAAAAAAATTTATGTATGAAATTAGAAAAATTATTACAAACCTTAGATTAAAAAACTCATGTTCATATCTGATATTTATATAATCAGAATATAACAAAGACAAATAAATCACATTTTCATTGTATGAAAATCATATTTTACCCTTTATATATTAAAAAATTTAATTCATGACTAGTATTTAATGTATCCAAAACATTATTTTACACATCTTATCCTTATAAATATTTCATAAGTGATAATGATCTCCATAACATGGGGAAATGGAATCATAACATGTGTATATATCAACTACATTTTATGAGAAACATTTAATATATGTAATCAGGGAACAATCATGATAATAATAATATGTAGATAAAATAATAAAAAATTCAACCTTAAATAAGAGTTATTATATATATAGCAAAATAGAATAAAACAAGGATATAAATAATCGTAATATCACACAAATGGAATTTATAATTTCATATATCAAAACATGCTAGCATTGATTTCATTAAAGACAGTTTATTTTTATTATAGATTACAATCAAGGCATGTTGATGAATTGATTTAAAATATAAAAATTACCAAGTCTTATTTTAGATCATTAGTCTATCTGATGATTCAATAGGATATATACTTACGGGTCCCTCCTAACATCATATTTGGTCTATTTAATTCACCAAAATAGACATTATGACGATTCATAACATTTTATAAGGATCCTATTTCTTAATAAAACTAGTCTATCTATATATTTAAGAATATAGAATACTAATACTAATCATCGTGCATTGTAAATCAATTGTAAATGAAATTAAAAAACATTTCTTCATGTCAAAAAATTGTATAATATTATTAGAACCAATCATAATTATGATAAGTTATTCTAAAATAATATATAGAAATCTTTCAAATAATAATAAAAATTTAATTAAAAATTAATAGATAATAAATAATTTTCCCATTATTAATAAAATGGATTGAACTCATTATTAGTTAACATCATCATATTAGAATTATACAATTTGTTTTACATGGTATTGAGTTATAGATATATGGAAAAGTCATACAATAAATACATGATCAAATGATATCCTTGGGAAGGTGTTTGATTGTTTAAAATTAACAATCTATTTTTATGAAAATTAATCTACAAGGATGATGAAATATATGTAAAAGCACCATGTAATAAAATTCATCCCTAATACCAACAAATAATTGATCCTAAATTGGATTGTTTGGCATCCTAAGTTCATTTCATAGAATTGTTAACATATATGAATTAGTGGATTTCACATTAAATATAAACAACATTAATGGAAGATATTTTTTAAATAAAATGGGAAGATGATGTAAATATAGAAAATGTAACTAAAAAAGAAAATTAACATTATGATAAAAAAGTAACATGTAACATCCAAAAGACTTTTAATAAAGGTGATATCAAAACTAATTAGGAACCTTTACATTTATAGATAATCGTAAACATTATTACATAGAAATGGAATATATTTTTTCTTTTATTAAGGTGGATATAAAAACTAACCATATGAATGAGAATAAAAAATACACTTTTAAATAATTACAGGAATACTTTATTCAAAAACCACATTATAAAAAGTGAAATTAAATATTATTGATAATATTTTAAAAAAAAAATATTATTTTAAAAATAATATAAATTGATAAGCGTGTGAACATATTCATGTGAAAAAATGTTCAAAAATAATACTACCACTCAACTAATGTAATTGGAGATACCAAAAAACCATATTACATTGGAAGAAACTATATCAATAGACACAAGAAGAATATAATATTATTTTTCTAATAATTCAAATGGAATGAATATATTTTTATGAAAAAATATACATTGGTAGTGAATACATTGTATAAAGAAAATATGTTCCCTGACATGTAACATGACTCAAATAATTTGAATTATATCCAAAAAGGCAATTGTGGATTTGTAAATACATTAAAAATAACACCATGAATGATATGTAGTGCGTTTACACATAAAAACAATTAAAATATAATTCATAATATTTTTTTGAACATTAAATATATATATCTATTTAATTAAAAATTGTTTAATTAATATAATATGTTTGGAAGAGATTAATTTGAGATGTAAACGCATTCTGATTTTGTACTGTTTTTATATAGTACCCTTGGGATTTAAAACATAAAATTTATACTTACATAACACGAAATACATTGGATCCATGTTAAAATTTTTAAAATTAGTGTTATACACACCATTAATATTGTAATTCATGAAAAATACAATATATTCCTCAGTCAAGGAAAATTGAGATGAAAAACCATAAACAATATTTGTTTATTGAACACACATGTGTTAATAAAATAATCAAGTAAATATTATTAGATACAATATTAGGAACCATATTAATAGATATTGAACTTAATATGTCTAATTTATTTTCCTATCTTTGGTTTATATTATAATAATTCCAGGCCAATGTCATTAACATGAGTTTAATTGACCTGTTTTTATTATTTCATCATGTGTATTGTCGGTAATACAAATTGTCATTAAATTTTATAATAATTTAAATAATATTTATATTTCTATATTATTATTTTATATAATAATTGTTTTAATATATATCTAATGGTTAGTGAATTAAATTGGAACTCCTTTCACATAAATGATGTAATACACACACACACGTGGCTAATGATTCTATTTCATAATGAATTAGAGGGAATGATGGTTAATTAAAATATAAAACATATGTATAACATCATTCTTATAAAATTAATTTTCATTATTCCATTACATCCTTTTTATCTTCAATGAATTTATGTTTTCAAAAACGTATGCATACTCTTTGTGTAGGATGTAGTCAATCAATGCGTGAACAATAGCTCTTTAACAGTGTTGACTAAGAATAAATAAGATTTAGAAAGTTACTATAACAATATCATTACTTAAAAATGGTATTTAATTAAAAATATCATTATTGTTATAATAATTTATAAGTGGAATATATATTGAGTAATACCTAGGAAAGAGATGATACATATGTTGGAGTGTTGATCATTCATTAGACCACTCCCGTTAATTTAATGTTTTTGGATAACATTTAATGATGAGGGACATAAATGATATTAAGGGAATTCTTGAAGATTATATTTTTTAATTGTTTCAGGGAAAATTATAATGTGATCATTATGTTTTAAATGGTGTAAATGACCAATTTTATATTTGAGTAAAAGGGAAACCTTATAAACCAAAATTATATTATAATAATTCCATTTATATATTCAATGATAAATCACTCCAATGATTATATAAAATCTCTTTTCTATTAATTTGGGACTATAAAGACTCATGCAATTCATTACACTCTTGTCTCAGAGAATTTATTTGGTTTTACTAATATTATATTATATTTTAGAATACTACTTATTAAATAGATTAATTATTTTTAATATTGTAATTATAAGATTAATAAAATATATTTTAGATCCCATTTAAAAATTTATGGGTATACCAAAATCATTTTTAACCTTAATTTTTAAAAATCTAAATACTATATAATTAACATTTAAATTAAATAGGTAATTTTTTGAATACTTTTTTTTGCATTCAAAATTAAATGCAGCACATTATGTATTCTTAATATTATTTTTTATTTATTTCTAGATGTTTTATTTTTATATATATTAATTTCTATGTTTATAAATCATATTATTTTAATTATTAATTTTATCTAAATTTAAACAATTTTATAGAAATTCCATTATATTAAAAAAAATATGTTCAAAATAATAGTTTTAGTATAATAATGATAATTATCATAATTAATAAAAAACATTATGTATACCAAAAAATGAAAATTATCAAATTTAATAAGTTATAAATTATTTTCTAATAAATTGGATTCATATTTACAAATTAGAATTCTATTTGATGGTAAATTAATCAGAACATTATCGTGGGCAACATGTGAATATTTTTTTTAAATATGTTTTTTAAGGATATATATTCTATATATAAGAATATATTAAATGTTATCTAATGACATGATATTTAGAAGAATAATATTTTCTATATATGACAAATTTTGTTTAAAATAAATACATTACCAAATTATACCATGCATCATTTTTTAAAGAAACATAGAAAAATTAATTTTTCATGAAATATAAATTTATTATATAACTTGATATTATTGGGTATGATAAATTGAAAAATTAACATTTAATGATCAATCGTACATTATAAATATATATTATTTATCGAAAAATTTATGAAACATCAATTTTATTATGAATTAAAGTTATTATCCGAAAACTAATTGAATTCACCCAAATTCAATTTTTTAATAACGTAACAAATAAAAAAAATTAATTTTTTTTATGAGGAATAAAAATAATAATTTGACACTAATAAACTAATAAAGTATTTATAAATTTATCTTTTTTATATAAAATATATAATATAATTAAAATTATTTTATATTAAATTACCTATAAATATTGACTTACTTTAATTAGTAATATATTAAATATAATAACAATTAATTGTTTTTAATTATATATTTTGAAATAGATATGTTAATAATTAATTTATTGTTGGATATATTTTCATTACATTGGGTTTATAATGTGACAATAATTATTGGGAAAATTAACATATTTAATGGTTGTCATATATTAAGAACTCCTGGTGTTACACCATTTTTATTAGAGCCACCAATTCTTGTCATTATCACATTTATTAAGACATCAGTTATTATTGAGGTTGGGAAAGTTGCCACGATTCATTATTGGATCATTCGAGGACATTGAATATAATGGGACCTCAGACTCATGGTGGTAAAAACATCCAATTAATTAATGAGTGTATAATTAGTTTCTTATATTTCATGTTCGAAATTATAAAACCAATCCTATACATGTGTTTTACTATGAAGTCATTAAATATGAACTGGATTCATTATATGATGAAGGAAATAATCATAATATTTACTCAAGTGAGTTTTATTATGTGAAGAGGATTCCACTTATTTAACTCCAATGTTAGTTTTACTGTATTAAAGAAGATCCAAGAAATTGAAATTCAAATATTCAAGTAAAGTGAGCCTTTATGTTCAAACATGATAGAAGAGATACATCTTGAGGCTGAGTTGAGGCACATTAGTGCACTTCAAATAAGAAAGTTATTTAATAACTGGAAATTGGATACCTGATCTAACTTTATCATTGAATTGATATTCATGGTTTGAATGAATTTTAGGTGAATGAATTTTTTTTTATATTCTAACATAATAACATAATTTATACAAAAAAATGTTAATTTATAAATAAATAAATTTTCTTTTTTGTTGGATTTTGTTTTTCAGTATACTATGCTATAGAATAATGACTATGATTGTTCCAGATATTTTGATATATCATTTCATGATTCCTTATTTCAAACAATAAATAATGTATATGTCAAAAAATTAATTGATTAATGTTCTCATTCTATTCTATCCTGCCTTTTCTCATCCCCCATAAATCGTATGCCTTCCCCAGATGAATATTTGTATCATGTTGCTATTAGAGACATATTTCAATGGATCATCTAATGTATGAACTAATTAATCACCTTCTTCTCTTAATTAAATCATAGAGTTTTGAAAAAAAATGATATTCGTAGGAATAATTTATGTGAAACGTGTGTTTTTCAAAGTTCTATGTTATTATAACATTGTATTGATTTATTATCTGAGTCCATACATTTAATAATTATTATAAATGTGTTTTAAATAACTATATATTTTGTGGGAATCTCACGTGATACCAATGATTGATGATTTCATATGTAGAGTATATTTTTATAATGTGAGACGTATGCGTGATGTGATTCACATTTGGTGTGTATATGAATAATGTGAAACCAATGATTTATTTGACTCCAACATGGTGTGTTTATATCCATATGAGGACTACGATTTATGTTATTCTCATATGGGTGTGTGTGGGATAAATCATTCTTTTCCATTCATGATAATATTACGATCTTCCTTACTGAATGATTTTGGGTTACATGTTTAGTTTCTTTATTAATGAAATTGATTGACCATATTGTTCCATATGGGCTAGTATCTCCATTAATAATGGAATGTGGATTATCTTAGATAATTCAATAGATCTATGAGAATATAAAAATCCATGGAATTATCATATACTGGATATATATTATTTTATCATCATTTTTATTTTTGTGTCTAATATTTACTTAAATTTGGATGTCATATGTTTTATATTATTCATGGAAGTTACTATAGCTTTAAATTCAATATGTCTTCTTGATATTAGTATGATTATGTTAGAACAATATATTAAATATTCTCTCACATCGGTCTGATTGAGGACACAATAAATATATCTATATGATTGATCCATTGTATTTAATTTTTATTTTATTATTTTTATATAATTCAACATTTTATATTTTTGAACATATTATGGAAAGTTTTAGGTTTGGATACATGTTATTATACTCAAACCTAAATTTGGAATCTTGATGTGGGAAAATATTTTGTTATTAGGGGCATTATAATTGGAAAGTGGCATAATGTTATAGTTAAACAAGAAGAGAAATATAGTCCATGGAAATTTTAGACAGAATCTTGTTATTATTTTTTTAAAATTGATGTTACACTGTAATATTAATTTTTTGAAACAAACCTATATATTTATGAGGTTAATTAATATTGATTAGATTTTATGATTTTCATTTCACATTTTTCGCATAAGGGTTAAAAACATAGATTTTATATCCATGTTTATTATAATTTTCTTTGAATATTTTATTGTATTATGCTTTCTATTTCTGTTGTATTTCATGGTGTTTGTCTGTTACTATGGGAATAGTCTCCCCACAATTACTCTTATACAAATCGAATAATTCGAGTCATCATTCTTAAATTGTGGAATGAATGAGGTTATTTGGAACTCTATGACGGCCTATTGAATCATGTTTGGGTGTTACAATAATCAATGTATAATTGACTTAAATTTTATAATGATCTTATATATAACATAATGTGTAAATATATTTCAAAAGAATAGTATTTTATCATTATATTTTCGGGATATTAAATAATTACCACCAATTATTCTGTGAGAATAATTAAAAAATTATATCATCATAAATTTAGTTCATATCTAAGAATGAACCTTATATATAATCTAGTGAGATTTATATCACTAAAAAATGAATTGGGGGAAATATTTTAACCTTAATATGGAAATCTATGTTTCTTTGTGACATAGAAACTAAATAATTATTATTTCCTACCAACCCCATGTATTGAAGATTTATTTAAATTCCCTTACAAATCGTTCCACATTAGATAATATTTCACATTTACAATATTAATCATGTAAAACCCTATAATATAAATTTATATCCATTGATACAATATAACATTATAGATATATTTATTTCATTGAAATATAATACAATAAATTATATTGTTAAATGTTATAATATTTAGTGAATAATTTACCTAATAAATGAATATGTTGATTATAGGAGAACACACTTCATTCAACGAAATGGAAAATATGTAATTCAGTATTGACAAAAAAGACAAGTCAATGATATTCCAGTTCATAATTTCCAATTCAATAATAAAATTAGTGAAATTGATAACCCTAGTGATAAAAAATCATATTCCAACCATAAAAAATGGATGGTATACTTTTTTGGATATCCTCATTCATGAATAATATATGTCAAAAAAATTTGATGTATAGAAAATAATCATTTTATAGTAATTAAATAATTTTATATGTATATTAAGAATTTATTTTACCATATTAAAATTTTAATATAAATACTAAAAACTTTTATTATATATGAGGTTTTATAATTAATTTCATAAACAATTTTTTTAAAAATTGATGTTTCATAAAAAATGAAAAAAGTTAATGATTTATTCATTACATTGAAAGGTTTAAATATGAATTACTTTTTCATATTGATTAAAATAACAAAAAAAAAGAAATAAATTTCAATAAAAACTATTAACTATGTTTTATGTACTATATTATAAAAATATTTAATTCTTCAATCCCTGATATTGATTTAAGATGAAAAGTTTATTGAAAATAGATATGGGAAAATGGTGGTTCTATATTCATGAAAAGAAATAAGATATATTTTAATTACAATAATACATATGGTAAAATATTTACCAATGGTAAATGATGTTTTTGGGGGGCTAGTAAAATAAAACAAGTTAATTGATTATGCTTGAATACATACATTAGGTAATAATTGAACTATATTAATTGTATAATATTAAAAAATATATAATACTTCTTGTGGAATAAAATTTTAATAAATAAAATCATTACATTAATTTCTTTATTCCTATGAGGATATAGTATCTCATATATCATAATTAATTAATTTTTTATAATTAATTAATATTATTATTAGTATCCATAAAACGATACAAAAATAATTTATAATTATTCACTTTATGTATTTTAGTTTTTTATTAACATTTTATCTATTTATTGATTATTATTTTTGTTTTTTAACATGTTTCATTATATTTTTGTTTCAAATAATATTGCCTCAAAATTTCATAATTTATATATTATAAAAATAATTCATATTTTTTATTTATATTTATTTTTTGTTTTATAATGTCTTGATATAATTCTCTTTGTTACAAGCATTGGATATTAATTCAGTGATGAGCATGTTTATATGACTTCTATTATACAAACATTATTATCTTAATTTATTTGTTTAATAATAATTTTTCCATTAATTCATTATTTATATTATTTTATATATTTTTTCATAAAAACTGTTAGATGGAAAAAAATGAACATACAATAATTAATAAATAATTATGAACTGATTGGATTATTTTAAAAATTTTATTGAGTCATAGTAATGATATTGGGGATATATTAATTATAAAATTTATAATATAATATATTTATATATTATTAATAGGATATGAATCTATTAAATAGAATTAATACACAATTTTCTATCTCAAGAAGTTTGTTTTGGACTGTTGAACTTAATAGAATCATTAATAGAAGATAATTTTCATATTTTGACATATTTACTTTACAAAAATCTAAATTATTTAATAATAAAAATATTTATCCTTAAAGAAAATCTCACGGTCGATTTTTAATAGTGGTAATGGTATCTAGAATAAATATTCTCATGGAGATGATTGTCCTCACATACACATGGATGGTGAGTTCATTATTATATAATGATTGAAAAATATTTTTTGGTTAAGAATATAAGAATATAAAACATGTCATAAATATCATAATTATTTGTTAAATTCAATAGTAATAATTTCCCATGTATTACACTAAATGAAAATGAAACATTAGGTTTCATGGATGTGGTATCCCCGATGTACGAACACCATCTATTTTTGTTTTTATTATAGTAAATAGTGGAATGTGGTTATTTGATAATATAAAACATTAATAAATATTGTGTACTATATTGATTGATTTCATTATATAATAATTATAATGTAATATTTTATTAGATATGATATATTATAAAAATATTTTTACATCTTCATTAAATATAGTATCTCTTGGAGGAAACCATGGTCTGGTATGAATATGATATGTCCAACTACAAAATATATAAAATAACAATATTAGGATTGTATGAGATATGTAAAATTTAGTATCATCAATATAAAGAAATAATTATTGGGTGATCTTGACGTGGTGCTAATAGGATAATTTTATAAGTGGTGAGAATTATATCTTTTTATAAATATTTTACCATAATATAATGAGGGATCATGATTTATAATTAATGAAGACATTAAAATGTAAAATTAAGGGTTGATGGAAATTTTGGGTCTAGCCCTCATTTTCTACTCAATTATAATCTTGTTATTTAATATTTCATGACTTATAAAATATTGGTTTCTCCTTTATAACATTTTGGTTGTTATTGATATATCAAATTTTTTAAAATTATAATTCAATTTTTATTTACTATTAAACAATATTCAAATAATTAAAAATTATTACCGATCAAAAAATATTATAAATTAGTTTTATTAAACATACTTAATCCAAGTGATCAAAAGTTGGTGTATAAATAAATAGATGTATATTGTATTAAAAATTGTTTTAGGCACTAACAAATCATATTTTATACAATATCTATCTTATAATTTAAACTCAAAAAAAATAAAATTACAATATCAATTCTAAAATATACAAATTTTCATGAAATGGGTTCTATAAAAATTTTTTCATACATATATAGTAATAATTAGATTAATGTAATGGAATGTGTAAAAATTACATTCTTCACATGTATCATATATTTTATTCTTATAAAAAAATAAAAAAAACATATTTTGTGATATTATTCAAAATAAAATGAAAATAATAGTGTTTGAATTAGAAATTTAACATTATTATTAACAAAAATATTTATTTCTAAAATAAAAATTGAAATATAATAGGAAATAATTTTCATTGCAAAAATATAATGTTTAAACATTTAGTTTACCAAATATAATTTGATATCAATTAATAATTCTAATAATTCAAATAATGTTGTGAAGACATACTAATATTTTAATTATTGTAATTTAATATATTTTTCAAATTACATAATACTTTATAAATAGTTTATTGAATAATTTTACTTCCTTATTAAATAATATTTTAAAAATAAAATGAATAATAGTTTTTTATATTTTAATTTTTTAATTTTTCTAATTTATTTTTATTAATATTTTTTTATTTTATAAAAAAATGAAAACATTATTTATTCATTTTTATATTAATAGAAATATATACTGAAAATATATATTTATAATATTGTATCATAATATTTTAATTTAAATTTTTATTCCTGAATTATAAGAAACATAATATTATTTTTTCTATTAAATAAGACAACTATACCATGATATAAATATAAATGTATTTTCAAAATAAACCAATATTACATGTGTCTAAATTGCATAATTTTAAAATATTACCTCTAAATAGTATATGTATGATAATAATGACACTGACTTGACCACATAATAATATTTCTATTCGACCGTTATTATAAAGTAAATTTTCCAAAAAATTACCTTCATGTAGAAAGTTTTAATTATATAATAAATTAATGAGATAAAGTCCCTGAAAATAATCCACAATGTTTTCATATTACTGGAATATGAGAATATATTTCTCCAATTATGTGTAAAATAATGGCGGAGATAAATTCCACTAATAGATTATTCTGACCATGATGTTTTTATTCCCAATATCTATAATGAATGAAAAAAATTTCATTCAAATAAAATAATAAAGTACACTTGAGCCATATAGAAATCCTAAATCATCCCTATTTTTATCATTGAAAAATTCAGCATAACATGTTGATTTAGGATCACCGATTGATGAGATTTCTGTGTTTCTTACAATCCACCCTTTGAATGGCGACTAATAAAAGACATAAAGTTTTTTATAGAGATGATGGATATTTCTAATAACTCCGAGCTACATGAAGATAAAAAATTATTGAAATGAGTTATAGAAATATTATAATTGATTTGGGTTAGCTTCTCTAACTATAAAAATAATTGAGACAATATAACAAGGTCAATGTAATTAGCTCAATCCTGAATCAACTTATAGTGATAATTTCAAACAATTATGACCAATTCTGTATAACAAATGTGAAAATATGTATTAATGTGATGGAAATGAAATATATCCAACCACCCCTTAATGTATTATCAAATTTATATAATATGAGGCAGTTGTATGTTGAAAATGTATGAAAGGGACATCGATATTTATGATGCAGTTGAGCATACCAAGAATATATATTCAATGTTGCTTCAATGATAATGATAAATAGAACATGTGGAGAAATGTTAAAAACTAAAGGTCATGGGATATTAATCCATTTTTTGTTTCTTGTGACATAGGATCTAAATAATAGTTGATTTATAGGGTTTGATAAATCTATTATATGTGTTTTTGGGCCCCAATATGTCCATATTAAAACAGAAAAGTTGTCGAAAACAACTAGAATTTGAGAAAAAAATTTAGTAGCCTCTCATTCCCATAATTCATCCCATGGTGAGAATCTATATCCATACAACGTGTCCATACTATTTATAGGAACACTATCCATGTAATCCAATGGGTTATTAGCTGATATTTCTCAACCATTCATCACATAATCACCCATGAGGGACTCATAATAAGTAATCCTCATAAAATTAATTTTCATGAAATGAAGTGATTATTTATTTGAGACAAATAATATATAATAGAATGAATCTATGGAAAAAATATACTTTAAGGAAAACCAAACTGATAAATCCTGATGATTTTGATTAAAATTTATTGGGATTATTCATAAAATTTTCATGGTGAAATCCAATGGCCTATAACTATCCATTGATTAGCCTCCATATTAAATTGTATTTTAAATACTAACTAATTAAAAAAAATTAATTCCAAAACAACCTACTTTAAAATCCATGTAGTTGTTTTATCAGGATAGAATATCTAAACATTTCCCATTAATTATATCACTCCAAAAATTATTTTTTATGGAAATAATGATATTTTTAAAAAATAATTTAAGAAATTTATCAATCGATGATTGAATAATAAAATTTTTAATTGATGAATAATTTAAAAAAAACATTTCTATCCATGGAAATAGATTTACCATTCTAAGATGTAATTGTCTTTATGGTATAATAAAATCTACCATCAATATTAAATGCTTTTGGTATACCCTAGAATATATGAAAACCATGTTTAATTAAACTTAGGTCACACATTCAGATTCCCATAACTCTATTATTACCAGTTTTCATAGAATCAATAGTGCCACTTCCAAAGTAGATAAATGATTTATTCTATCTAACCATATAACCCAGTAAGTCATCATAATTCAATAGGTATTTTATTATGTTTTTGATATATTTCGTATCCCCATGTGTGAGTAGTATTATACCATTTGCATATCATAAATGTGAAGGGGAATAAATACCCCTACAATCCATTTGAGATTTCAGTTTCCCATTAAAGACAATTATATAGAAAAGACTATTGAGGTAGTCCTCAACAATGGAAAAATTTATTGAAGAGGTATGATCAGTTTTGTTGAAAACTATAAAACAATTAATGGTTCATTTTAGGAGCAATTAATAATAGTTGTTAGAAATGTTTAAACTAAAATTATTTTTTAATTGATGAATTCACCCTTAAAAACATAACAAGTACCATTAAATTGAAATTCATGTCCATTGTATCAATATTCTTTTTGATATCAAATCTATGGAAAATGATACCACATCTATTGGTAACATATTGGTGGTTGAATCATTTGGAGTAAGTAATGATAGAATCTTGAGTAGCCCTTACATTAATGATGCCAAATAGAATTTTGGGGACAAATATTTTTGATATATAGGAAAACCAATTGGAAATAATTTTACAGATAATTTTATAGAATGTTTTGTACAATGTCGCCAACCTAATGAGGTGAATCTCACTAGAATTCTACACAATTGTAATAAGGGTATTAATGGAGGATTTGATTCAACAAGGGAGGAAACCATATTTACTGATTTAAAGGATAATCCTACAAACCTAATCTAGAATAATCTACCAATATTATTGAATGAGATATTTTCATGAACCATACCGACTAAGGGAACATTGAAGATTGATTCAAAAGATAACCACTGTAAGAACCAATACAAAAGGGTGATTTGTGATCCTATAATTTTACACATGAGAGATAAAATTCCCAATGATACCATCAAATATATCAGATATTGTTTAAAATATATTAAAGAGGTCCCTAAAATACTATACCACATTATCTGAGAGGGAATGCATGTTTACCATGATCTGATATCCATTTTAATAAAGTATACTTTCATGGATAGCCATTTATATATTTGAAAGGGATTTGATGATAAAAAATATTTTTATCACCAAAATTGATTCATTTAGCATCAAAATCATTCCCCTACATGGAATCATTAATATTAAAATGACTTTTATGATATAATGGAACCTCAAATTCAATCTCAATTGCATAATAAATGCTAATTTATTTAGTATTCTAGTTTATATGTTCAAGGGTGTAATAAATATATGCGACTTTAGTATCAACATAGCTAAATCGATCATATCCTAATGTTTTTAGAATCCCCTTGTAAAATTTATGTTTTTGTATTCATCAAAGGGTATCATTAAAATATTCAACAGATCTCTAAAAATCCTAAAAATTATCTCCACACAAATGATTATTTACACATGCATTGTGGAACCTATTGGTGAGGGGTGTTTTAGTGTCATTGTTCACAAAAATTGATCATAAATTATTGATAAAATCAATTCAATATTGACAAGGTTTTACAGGATTTTGAGTAATAGGTATCTAGGAATACGTCATTAATGAAAGCACAATAGATTTTTGTAGAAACTATACCATTTAGATTATTCTTATACAAGGTGTATCCACCTCCTATGAAATTTATCGTGATATTGTAATTGGGTTTAATAAATGTTATAAACTCCATAATAGAAATATAATTGGTCAAAACATAATATTTACCTTCCAAATTCACAATTCATTTAAAATAACCAAGGAATAAACATATAATTGACACAGAGATTCAATTTCAATCAATGAAATCATATAACGTTGATATGTGATATGCACAATTATGATGGAGCATTAGTGAGGAATTCATAGATTTTTACAAGCATATGAGGTAAGAATATCACATAAGGAATCCAACAATTGTTAACCACAGATGAGTGAAATATGACATTATGATATTTTATCGTAATCATTAATATGTTCGAATATAATAAATGGAAACACATATTTTCAATACTAGAAAATATATAGGATAAGATACGTTTAGTATTATACAACTATATATGTAAAAAATAATACTTGATGGAAAATAGGTTTTTGGACGTGGATGTTTCATTGTTGTTATGCCCTTGGAAATTACACAAATGATTTCTTATTTGTATGTGAATCTTCGATTAGAACCCCTTAAATTTTTTTATTACTTTATTTTTTGGGGATTAAAGATTCCCAACAACATTTTTTTTTCAAAATATGATTAAATAATATTATGTTGGTAATGTAAATTAATTCGACCATGTTTTCGTCGGATAACTTGTCCATTAGAATATTTTAAATTTTTATTCATAGGGTCTATTGAAAAACCAGAACATTATGGGATTCTAAAGACTATCTATTTATCTTAAATCATCTATTTTATGGTAGAAACCACATCATCAGGTTTAATTCCATTGTGTTCTTACATATTATTTTACAGAGTAGAAAAATATAATTTTACAATAGATTCAGAAATATCTACTATCAATGGAGTTGTTACTAATGTTTTATCAGATATTTCATTCACAATAATAGTAGAAATCTAGATGAATTATGTGAGAGATAGTTCCTTTTGATGTAAATGAACCATATCACTAATATAATTGTAATTTTATATGTATAACGCATGTTTATCGATTTCATTTTGCATCTTATAAACTAGATCATTTATATATTGGGAAATTTCCAAGGATAATGTATTTTTATCTAGACAATCTAATTCATTCCTAGAATAACTTACATGACCTATTATCATAGGTTAACAAGGAAATAAGGAGGATATTATTATTATTCCTCATTAATATCTATCTATTGTTGTTTCATTTGGACCATTGTAATAGAATGATGTTATTGGTTATTAGGAAAAAGTTTGTCCCCATATACGCCCCTTATCAAGACCTTAGCCCATATTTTTAGGATTCTTATTGACCTAATTATAGCCCTATATCTTTGACCTTCTTTGAAATTAATCTAAATAATCATAAAATTGAAAATCATGTTATTTAAAATCATAGATACATTCAAAATTTGGTGCTTGTGCTAATAATATTCCTTGAAACCAGTCTTGTTATAATTAGAACATTGACTGAATGTATATGGACAACCAGAAGACAGATTAATACCACCCATATTTTGATAGAAATACCCATTCTACCTTTATAAATTTTTATGATACTTTTTAATAGGAGTTCCAATGATAGATGAAAGATAACATTTGATTTATGGGTTACAATAAACTAAAAATAAACCGTGGATTCTAATCCATCCATTAGTGTGGTATTATTTTGGGTTATATGATTAAAATTGAAAACACATAAAAAAATTATGATAATTACTATCTAGAGTGTTAGAACTCCAATAATCCAAGCCAAATTAAGATCCACATTATTGTTAAAGACAATATAGATATATACACTTCTAATTTGAATGATATTTTAATCATGAATTCTCCAATAGTGTGAGATCATTTCCTTGAGATCAACATAAGATGGTTCTGAGTTAAAATTATTGTATTTGGAGATAGTTTAGATTACTAGAAGACTAATTGAGTATTTTCATATGTTTCCGAAGACAGAAAACTATTAATATTATCAGAAAAGTGTTTTATAATGTAATGAATATTCATCAATAATGATGTATTATCCATATTAGAAAATCCACAGTTAATATAAAATACTCATTTGATACACTTTTATATAATACCTATATTTCATATTACTATATTTCCCTTGAACAATAATATAATGTGTCTAATTTTTACTATATGTTGCTTTTCAAAAATAATTCATTCCATTCACTATTTTAATGTGACACCTCTAAATTATATATATCTACTTTTTGAACAAAAAATTGTACTCCTTAATCCATTATTTAAATTATAATGATATGTTTTCAATGTGTAAAGGTTATCCAAAATGGTGAAAAAGCTCTAGGGGATTTCATTAAATTAGAAATTTTATTCTTTTCTATTTATTATATTATTTTAATTCATATGAATTTATTAGATCACATAGTTTAATTTAAGTGATAAACAATTATAGGTTGTATATTTTTATTTATGAAATTATAAAAATTTTATAAAATAACTAATTAAAATGATTTATTTTTATTCAATCATATATTAAATATTTCACAATATTCCTAAATTCCATTAAAAAATATATAATTTTATTTTAAAATTATAAACATATTGGAAATATGAAGAATAATAATAACTAAGTGAATAAAAATGTATTACATTAAAAGATATATAAAACTTTAAGTAACCAAATATTAATTTTAGTAGTATAATTATACATTTGATAAAGTTTGAGGAATTTTTAAAACCCTTTTTAAAAAATTTGTAATTTAAAAAATATATATTTAAAAATTATTTTTTAAAAATTTATTTTTTTAAAGATGTAATAAAATTAATTCATCGTTATAAATCCACATCATCGCCTCTTATAAAATAATTAAACATTTACTTTCATTGTAAAAAAATAGTGATAAATTTTTCAACAAATTATATTAATTAAGATAAATAACCTTATTTTTTATGAAAAAATTTCTATAATGTATATTATGATTAAAATTAATTTTTATCTACATTATAAATTATATTTAGTAGATACATTTTATTATTTTCAATAATTATTATATTTTTATTTTTATTATAATTTTTAATGTGAATATTTAGTTATTATTGTTGCTTCGGTGGTGGCTTTGTAATGTAATTTTAGTGGACATAAATAATAAGGTTCAGTGAGGTCTGAGGATTTCTTCTTAGGAGCCCACACATGGTGGAATTTAAACCTCCCATGTATCGGTCTTCTTACTGGGTCACCCAATGTATCACCATGTCTGTTAAATGGGTTCACATCCCCTGGAAAAAAGTTTGTTGTGTCAATCGATCGTTGTTTGAGGTGCTACCCCACAGGTCGATCTATCATCATGGATAAAAACCTATCATTTTTGGTTAATTAATTTTGAATTATTCATAGGGAGGGGATTCATAGGAATGTAGTTTCCAAAAAGGAAAATTTCAAAGATTCCCTTTTCTAAAGGGAATAAGATATTAATGTAAAAAAATGTTTTTAATGATATAAATATAAATTAATATAAAAAGTGATTTAAAATTAAAAAAAAGATATAAAATTTTAAAAACATGAGTCATATTTGTTTTTTTGATAATATAATCCACAACAACTCACTTCCAATCCATTATTTCCTTATTTGGAGTAAGCATTCCTAGTAATATATGGCATCCCTTTCTATTAGCATTTGATATTTAGATAAATTCCATTCATGACACATATAAAAGGAGAAATCTACCACTTAGTCAGTAAAACACTAAAATAAGATTAAATAAAAAAAATTCACACATTTTTTACCTCTAATGGAACCCTCTATTAAATTTTCAAGCCCCGTGATATGTAAATGATCAGAAAATCATCCATTCAAATAAGGTACAATAAAAGAATGCTCAACCTACCACCGTAATTACTAATCATTCTATTATAATTTCCCATAAATATAATAATCATTTAAAAAATCATAAACATTATATTGTCAGTAAATCTATGTTATTTTTAGAATTATATTAATTTGAAAATAGATAAAATTTACCTTCATTTCATTTATTTTTCATTGATAAATAAAAATATCGACATTCTTACATGAAGATTAATACCATCATTACTAAAATATTTTATTTTTAATTAACTACCCAACATGATTTATTATAAATGTCCATTTTAATGTATTAAAATTATTTTTAATAAATTATTATGATTATTTAATAAGTAAACATTATTCATCTCTTCAACTATTCTGGGGAAAATGAAGACAGCACCAATGTGTATGTGTGAAATATAACATATATGTTGATTTTTATAATCACATAAATATAACTAATAAATTATTATCCATATAAATATCATAAAATATTATTTAAAAAACTTATTTAAATATAGATAGTTTCATTATGGTTCTTTAATAATGATATTATTCCAAATGAGTCACTTTTTACAATACTTACAAATTTATCCTATAAAATTCTACATTAAGTCTGTTTATCCACCATAATTTGTTCATTTGTTATATATACATCAGTATTAAATGGTTTTTTAATCGAGGAAAAGTTATATTACTAAAATGTTTATGATTAATACTCGACTATTTAATAAATAATCATTTCTAAATAAACGATGCATTCAATTCCAAATCTATTACCAAGAATTGAAATACTATGCAATATAATTGGTATTACATAAATATATAATAAATATATATTAGAAAAAAATTATATAATATATAAAGTATTAAATTATTTTTATTGATAGAGGTTGATAGTGACATTACAAAAAATGATCAGAGGAATTAAAATAACATCATCTGATCAATAAAATAAACAATTAATAACTATTTACCTTATTATTAGAATTTATTATTTTTCAATATAATTTTCTAATAATGAATAATATGTTTCTGAAATAATCTATTTGATTGTTATAAGTTCTAAACATGACGATAGATATTTTTTTGATTAAATTTCATTTAATGATAATGTTGATTCATAACTCAATATCATATTAATAATTTTTAACACACCATCATAAAATTACCATTGTATGTTTTTTAAAATATACTATGTTAAATTAATAATATATACCCCATCTTATTATCATTTTATTACAATTGAATCTTATAGAATCCAAATAAAACGAATCGTATTAAAATATATTTTTTATTGGAATACAAATTATACACTACTAAATCAGAATTTCATTTTATAATATCCATTTTACATTTTTTTATTTTTAAATTTTATAAATGATTTTATGTTTTTGACAAGAAAATTATTTTTAATGTGATCATAATTTTTGAATCATTATGGTTATTCGGCGTATTATTATGATAATTTTTTTCAAAGACTAAAATATATTATCCAATATGAAATATATTATTGATGAGGAGTTGTGCTTAATTAATAATCACATATATTACTCCTAGGAAAACTCATATTGGGTAAATAAATATCGATATCAATCGATCTAAAATCAAAATTCAATTTCAATGTTACCGTTTTGAATTGAATGGCCTCTGATTAAAATTCCATGGGTGTAACAACCCATTTATTTTAATGTAAATAATTTTATTATATTATTAATATTTATTAATTATATATGTAATATTTTTATACTCATAATAATAATAATCGTTGAAATCTTATATAAAATTATTATGTTATATTTATTACAAAACATCATTTTTTCTTTATATGTTTTTATATAAAATATTTATTTCAAAATTATATAATTTCAAATTGAAATAATGAATATAAATTATCAATTAAACATATAATAATTATCCTATGATTATAATTTGAATATTATTGGAAATCTAGAAATTTAAATATATATTGATGAATAAATATTTTAATTGAAAATATTTATTAAATTATGAAATTTAAAAATAAAAATATTATATTATAATGCTTCAGAATTAAAATTAATTGATTTTAATTATTAATTATTGAATTTTGATTATTTAAATAAAATAATACTTAAATTTGGTTTAGAAACAAATGTATATATAATTTTATTTTTCTATAATAAATGTTTCCATCGAATTTGGAGATTTATTTTAATATTCAATTATACCAATTGAATGAAATGGGTTTTATAAATGGGTTTAAATATTTTTAATTAATATGATTATTATTATTTACATTTATTTCATTATTTATGGTAACAATGAACAGTATACAGATCCAAATTTGTTACTATGTTTGATGTTAAATTGTCCTTAAAATTGGGTTAAACTAATGATATTAGGGTTAACAAGAGAAAAAATTGTATAAATATAATTTAATGTCCATTTATAGAAAAAATATCTTTTTTTATTCTATGATTTTATTTTTTGATACATTTTTATTGATTTAATTATTATTATATGTTAATTTTTAAAAAATAAAAATGTGTCATGTATATTACTTTAAACTAGTTATATCCTCTCTTATACCCTCAAAAAAATATGATTTTAATAATGCAATTTTATCACAAATAACTTCATGAAATTAATCCCCACAACAAATGGTTACCTATTTGATCAAAAAACATCCTCTGGGATTTTATGTATAAATATATAGGTGTTTTAAGAAAAATATGAATGTTTCTTAACAAAGATGTTTCATTTTATTTGATCTTATACAACCTTAAATTATTTTTAAAACCTAATGAAACGACATCCCCAATATATCAAATTCACTTAGTTTCTTAATATAATATGTTGTATCATTTCTTCTTCAATAAAATATGAAATGAAATTGTTGTTCATCTATATGATGATGTACCACCTGGAAAAGTAATGTAATTAGTTTTTATTATCCTCCTCTAAAATATTATTTTAATGATGGATTTAATGTATATATATAATAATAATGAAATAATTATTATTTTCTAATAAAAAATTTTCATATATATTGTTGTTATTCAATCTATTAAAATATGATAATGTCATTCGTTCATACACGTAGATTTCCACCTCCATTGTATGATTGGATTTTTTTCATCCCCACACATCAAGGATGGTATATAAATTTTTATTGAAACAAATAATGAGTTATATACAATATATCAATAATTTTATATGTATAAATTTATACTTAACTTCTTCTACAAATGATTTTTGAAACATGAAATCATTTATGAGGCATACGCATAAACGATCCTCTCCTTGATTGTAGCTTAATTAATTTTTTTATCTATAATTTTTTTAATTTAATATTATTATATATATAATAATATGATAATTATTTTATTATTATTATTATTAATGTGGTAGAATTGTGAAAACATATTTCTTATATGTCATACTAATGAATTTTTGGACATATGAACTGAATATTGACAAAATAGATAACACTAATTTAATTGATTATGTAATTGAATATTTCATGGTAATATATAAAATAAAAAATATAATAAAAATTAATTTTTATTCATCTATTTAATTAAATTAGTGTTAATATTAATGAATATAATGATTTATCATGATTAATTACTCAAAATGTGAGGAAAAAATAAATTAAAACATCATTATAAAATTATTTAACATTTAAATAATTTATTTATATTTAATGAAAATCCATAGTATTAAAAATATTTTTGGGGATTTATTTATATGTACATACATTAAATATGAAATAAATTATCTTCCAAAATTTAATTTGACATAATTATTCCCAAAATGAATCATTTTATTTATTTTATACAAATTATTTTAAAATACATTACCAGTCTTAAAAGCACTATTTAATCATAATATTTATGAAATAATAATATTTTCAAGATATATTAAATACAATTAGAGTGATAATTCATTTATCAAAGATTGTGTTTAATCAGTTAATATGAATTTATCCCTTCATTATAGTTATTTTAATTCTTAAAATGAATTGGTATTTTGATCTCCTTAATTGTTTTCATATGGGTTAAATAATATTATTTGTGGGTTTTATTATGATATAGTGAATCCATATACTATTTTATTATTGAAATTGTATATGGTCATTATCGATGATGATGGGGGTGCTAGAAAAGAAACATCTATAAAGATACTTCTCAATATATCATATATAATCGATGTGTCGAACACATATTTCATGACAGTTGAGTCCAGTTTTCCTCTCCAAATTATTGTGAAATGTTTCTTATCTTTAATTCCATTATGGATGTATTTATTCAATTTTTCCCTCATATGGATTTTAATAAGATATGATTATTTCTCAAACTAGTAATGAATATAATGTTTTACATTTTGTGAAATATTATTTTTTTCTATAGTAATTTAATGTTTTAACTGGGAAAAAATGATAATTTTTAATGGGGGTATTATTTATTCAATACATTCACATAATATTATAACCAATGAAAACAATTTATGGGTATTTAGTTTTTTACCAGGACATACATATTTTATACTTATATATTCATTTGTCAAAAGTTTGTCTTCATTTTTTATATTTTTAATTTTTAACATATGTTCTATGGATGATTATGAAAATAATTAGGTATAGAGGAAAGAAATGATTATTTTTCATCATAAGAGAACATGTTAAATTTTAAATGTTTTATATTCTTTAAAAAAATTAAATGGAGGATTATGATTTGTAATATATTTGATTTTTCTATATGGGTAATGTACAAATTATTTAAATCTATAATCCTAAATTGTTGTTGAGAATAGAATATTGTGATTTCTAGAATAAAGTAACTAGTATATAAAGTAAATTTTTAGATCCATAAAAGTGGATATTTAGGATTTTAGAGAGGATTAATTATATTTTACAGGCATATGTATAAATTATTGATTGGTGGGGTCTTATACATCCTGTTAACTTTTTATATTACCATTATTATAGAATGGGATATGTTTTCATGGAATGTTTTATATTTTATACCAATAATGTGTTAAATGTATGGTATATTGAAGGTAAGGATTCCCTTAACATATTTTTTTGACATAAAGAATTTTGTAGCTATTATTAAATTGAATGATTCATTTCTTTTCATTTATATAATGATTATCCTTGTCACGACCCCCTCCCACCAAAGATGCCCCTCCTGAGCTGGTAATGGTGAAAGGGAGATAATGACCCCCGAGTACCGCCTCCAGTAGGCCCCGGGTTGGCGACTAGCACCAAGGGTATGAGTTTTCACAAATATTGGTGGCATTACCCTTTTTTATTATTTTGGATCGGGAAATAGGACAAATCAACCACCAAAAAGGGAAAAGAAAAAGTGTATATAAATAACCCAAACCAAGCCCACATGCATGTTTAAACAATTTTTATAACAAGGTACAAGTACAAGGAAGCTCAAAATTACAATGCCAAAGAAAACAGGAAAACAACAACTGCAAAAACTCCAACTGCCCGACTAGTAGGGTCCTGCACGGCCCTGGTAGTCCTCCTGGAAACCTGAAAGTAAACGTAGGGTGAGCATACAAGTATACTCAGTAGGGAAACCTAAATCTCTCGTGCACAAGTGGGGAGACACCATAAGGTCCCGTGAGAAAACAGAAGAACTAGAAACTAACAAGGAAAAACTATCCACCCAACCTCACTGGTCACACTCACCAAGTAACACAAACAAGTTTAGTATATATATAGAACAAAAGTATTGGGTACCCCGCACCATTTCCCACTTAATTAGATGCTGCTCTTCCTAACGGCAATCGTCCTGACGCTACCACACTCTTCCCGCCCGCACACACCTGGGCCAAACCACGCATCCCGCCCGCACACACCTGGGCCTCACAACCACACATCGCGCCCGCACAAACCTGGGCCACAACCACTAACCCGCCCGCAGACACCTGTGCCTCATCCCGAAGGTTCTTGGGAACGGTAAGCCTACCCGAAGAGTCTTGGGCTAAAGGTCGCCTCAAGCCATCACAGCCTCCGAGACCTACCCAAAGAGTCTTGGGTGTAAGGTCGCCTCAATCCATCACAGCCTCCGAGACCTACCCGAAGAGTCTTGGGTGTAAGGTCGCCTCAAGCCATCATAGACTATGGAAGAAGGAGCAGGAAGTAGCTAGTAACTAAGGGGGAACACCCTCTCCCATAAAATGGGAGTGTTCGGCACTAGGTGCTTGACATGGGTGTGGTGCGACAAAAAACAAAGATACAATTATATATATACATATACCAAACACACAGCCCAACCTATGGCTTCTTAAAAAAGAGTAACTAAGAATGTGCCTCGGCACTGCTACCACGAAGCATGCATCAACAACCAAACAATCATCCCCAACCCCATTTAGGTTTTCATGTTTCATGCAATGGTTTAACAAATTATTACTACTGGGAAACTATCATCCAAACAAAACATTTCACAAACATATCCCTGCCATCCACAACCAAGGTTAGGTAAAACACAAGCAACCACATGCCATTTCATTTACAAAATATTATCACAACCATACAACATTCCATCATTCATTTATTTCAAAATTCCACACATAAAACCCTTTCCACACACAAAACATTTCCGCATTTAAAAACACCTTTTTACTTCAAAACACTTTTCCTAATCAAAACAATTTTCATAAATAAAGGCATTTTCCACAACAAACCAGTTTCCATTTCAACCCCATCGTTTACAAAACATTTCACACCTCCACACTTCCACCATCAACCATTCCAATAAGATCACCACCCAAACGTCGCAGCCCCGCTGCTCACCCAAACCACAACAGCCCACAAAACACCCCCAACACATGCCACGTAACCAAGCCAACACCCACAAGTTCATTATTCCATTTTGGATCAACCGGGTGATCACACAAGGGTTCTAGATTTTCATTTAAAAAGTCAACTTTACGTGATTAACCAATTTCCACATTTCATGAAGTTTCCATCCATAAGAAAATACAGAAGGATAGGGAAACATTTAATTGGGTAAGCAAAGGCCCCCAGCGACTGTTATTTTCAGTAGGTAGAAGCTCATTCAATTCACAAATATAATATCACAGGATATAAAAAGTAAGGTAACAACAATCACTAACTTCCCAACCCCATTCTTTAGCCAGTTATTATCTTTATTTAAAGGTTCAACCATTTCTCATGAAAACAAAAGGATACCCGCCACACATGATACACAAATTATAGAGACAAAGGTGAGATCCCTACCTTAAAAGGTCCCGATCACGCCGCTTCTAACGACGTCCTTCGGTGTCCTCCGCCTTCGCAAAACCCGACAAACGCCTCCTAGGATGGAATCTGGAGAAGGAAGGCCGGAAGGAAAGGTGACAAGTCCAGGCTTAGAAGCTTCGTCTCGTCGCTACGAACCTGTGGCCGCTGACGGATCGTAATTCAGAGCTCGGACAAAGATGTTAGAGGAGGAAGACTTCTTGATCATCCAAGAGTGTCATCGTGTGGAGAAGAAGCGATTGGTCTGGAAACAATCCGCGACCCTTTATTATATAGCCAACGAATAGGTAAAATAGTATACAACGTCTATTGATGAATACACGGTGTGACTGTACACCAGTTACGTGTTTTGACTGGTCAACACATGACACGTCACGCAGTTTCCACGCATTTTAAAAAAAAGACGTTAATTTTATTAATATGTGTGTTTCGTTGACCCGAGACATAACTCATAAAAAGTTATCCATCACTGGTCTTAAAATGACCGTCTTAATTACAGGATTACACTGCCGCTGACGGTTCGTCATTCCGACACAATATGAAGAAGTTATAGACTTTTTAAGTTTTGATCACCCAAAATAATAATAATATTATTTTATTATTATTATAATTACTTATTTATTTATTTTTATAACTCCAAATCAATCGTGATTTGGTCTCTTTCACGTTGGAAACAAACACTCCCTCCTTTTACATTTATTTCTCTTTTAATTTTATTCCTATTAATACCTTATAATCATTATTATAATATATAATAATAATGACTTACAAAAGAACCTCCTCAATCCCACGCCACCACAAAAGTGGTGCATCCTTGGCTCCATGTCAACCACGCCCCACCCCTTATTGATTTCTTTTTTAATTTAACTTATTTGTTTTATTTCATTTACTTTTAAATCTTTATTTTCTTTAACTCTTTCTCTCTCCAATCTCCTTTAATGTTATTATTAATAGAAATTAATAATAACACCCATCATTAATGTTCTAATTTAATCCCATGAAATTAGATTACTATAATTATTCTCATATTAAACTAAAGTCATTCCATGCGACTCAAAACCATTTCATTTAATTGAATTAAATGTCAAAACAAAATTAATATAACTTACATATTCAACCCCTTTTTAATACATTTAATTTCATTAACCTGTCACACATAGTTTTACATCATCATTGTTATTTATTGTTTTTCAATAATAATAACAATTCATCAAATTAATTTATTAACTCATCACCATTATTATTTTTAATAACAATAATATTTATGCTCATCACAATGACTACATTAAACCACCGCGTTGGATATCTGAATCCAACCATTCCACATCAATGTCGCGTAACATCCGTCAATTTAATTATTTAATTCTATTTATTTTTATTTCACACTGATTAAATTGAAACCACTTTTATTAAATTAAATTCATTCAATTTAATAAAACCAACATATTTTTACAGCACCATTATTATTATTATTTAACATAATAATAATAAATAACTCACCTTTAATTTTATTAACGCACCACCATGCTTCCATTGTGCATCTTCATTTATTTGTTTGCAATAAATATCATAACTCATTTTATTAATTTTTCATTAATATTATGAATAATATTAATAACACAACACCTATTACTATTATTCTAATTTAATTCCAACAATTTCTCAATTAATATTAAACTAAATGCCTTATTTTTTTTTAAATTCTTATTTAGAATTAAAACCCCTTTTAATTTAATTAATCACGCACTTTATATCACCATCTTTATTATTTAATATAATAAACGGACAAATCATCTTTTAATTTTTTATAAATTCTTCTTTTTTTATCATTAATAATTATCATTGTTACGCGCGCCGTATTGACCACATCGATTTCAAAAAAGGAATGGACCGGAGGGGTCCAGTCGATTACAATCCTCAATAATAATGTTTATTTTCATCTAAATATAATATATTATTTGTAATTATTTTATTCATTTGAGATTATTGTTCAATCAATAATCACTTTTGAACAATATCAAATTTCTTAACCAATGATACATTCTAATATGGCGAATGAGGCAAGGCACCAATAAAAGAATAGAAATTAAAAATCATTAAAGGATAAAATAATCTATAGAATTTAATGTAAGGATAATGATTTAACACATAAATTGGATATATAAATATTTTATTTTGTTTTAAAAATATTGTATATCCAATCTATACACTGTGACACAATTCCAATGATTGATATAAAAAAATTTAATAAATATTCAGTGTAATTGATTTTCAAATAATCTATCTGGTCGCCATTAAAAATCCTTGTGTTATCCATATGTATCCAACTAATGATGTACTCATATATAATATGTATCTAATAATGTAATTTAATTTATATAAGGATTATGTTAATGGAATATATCATTCAATGTGTTAAAACACCTAGCATTAAAAAAATGTAATTTCAATAAATTAATCTTAAAAGTACCTTGACATCATAAATATATATTCAAATAGCCCAAATAATCAATGTAAAATAGTGAAATAATTTTTTTTAGAAACTATATTATTAATCTTTGAATTTTATAATATCTTAATGGGGTCAAAAATACAATGTAGGCCACCATTCAACATACCACATTCCAAATCTATAAACTAATTCAACAATAATTCTACTTTGAAATATAATTCCCAAAATAGGATACACATTTTTATCAATAAATTAATATATTTAATTTACAAATATTTTTTCCCTTATCCATTTTAGGAGAACACTCATTTTTAAAATCATTAAAAATAACCTCTTTCAATTCCATTATTTCTGTATAGTTAATAATATATATTTGAAAAAACTTTTAATTAAAAAAGATTAAAATATGAGGAATAATTTGATATAATTTATAAACAACTTTTCGATATGAATATTAAAAAATGGAGTAATGTATGTGAAAATAATAAAGACAATAATACAGGAGAATTCATGAAAAATGTGAATATTAAATATAGACCAATAGTTAAAAATATTTTGTGTAATTGTATCTAAACAATGAACTAATTATTATTATCTTGAATTACATATAGGATTTTTTCAATCAGTTATATTAAATTTCCAATACAATATTCCCATAAACCAGTGTTGGATTTAATGAATTAAATTTACGAGATCAAATATATAATTGGTTCTATAACGGTGTACTCCAATCCTAAATATAAAATTATATATACACATAATACTAAAAGTAGTTCTCACCCATCTTGGAATAATCAATGTGACACATCTTTCCATTGAAAATACATGTCAGGGATTGAAGGAGAATAAAATATTAAGGTAGTTATTAAAATAAAAATATATATCTCACCCTTATAAACAATTCTCTAACATAGAAAATGACATTAAATGATAATAACAATTAAGTATACAAGCTATCATGGAAATTAATTTTTAGTTTTAGTGGGATGCTGAGGTAACTAGTTGAAAATTGAAATGTATGTAAATATTGGGGACCACCAGATGAAAGTAGAGGGAAATTATTAGATGGTTTATGATATTCGTACACCAGAATATATAAAATTTTCATCTTCTATATAATTGATGGTTTTGAGGAGTTGTATCATTACTTTAACACATTTTTTAACTATAAGGACCGATCCATAAAAAATTACATAATATTGAATTAAATGAATAATTTATTGAAGATCTTCTTAGGTTTATATTTTTAGAGAGTTAGGATATAACTATTACAAATCATCTAAAAAAATACAATGTATACACTTTTACTCAGTTTACATTTTTTCATAAAATAAAAACTCTTCGAAAAAGAGATTCATGTCTAGTTCCATATTTTAGACAACATGACTTTTCTATGATCCCATCCTTGACCATATTCCACTTTATGTCCTGTGAAAAAATATTAAAAAACATGGGATGAGCATAAATAACTCCGTATGGGATACACAAAGAAGGAAAACTATGAGCTTTTCAAAACAACATGTAATCCATGAATACCCTATCATAAGTAATATGTTTCACATTCATGAAGTAGTAAATACACATCAATTATTAAAAGATAATTTCATACCATTTCATAACCAAAATTCAACCATAAAACCCACAGAAATACCACATAACATATAAAGGTAACATGAGATGTAAACATACTAATATGGAAGAACCATAAGGTCAACTTCCCCACATAGCACTAAATAGAGTATCCATACAGCTGACCTCCATACCCAATGCATTAGTGGATATAACATAACCACCCATCCAGTTTTATCATGACACCACTTGTCATTTGGTTTGTCACATAACCACTAGTCAAATGTCTATGTACCATTGTAAAATCATAACACATAAAAACAAATATAAATTAAAGATAACATTTCCACAGATCAATCACAATATATCATTTAAAAATATTGGCATAAAAACAATTATCAAAACCATTTTCAATACCAAATTACGTAAAAAGGTATATGGTATTTATTTTCCTTCTAAAAACATTATGTCTTGTTAAGGAATTCAATGATCAAATTATACTCGCAGTGGCGGAAAAGGTCGCTGTCACCGCTAAAGATAAAACGTTCTTTATTTTTTTCATATACTAAAATAAAACGTCGAAAATGATTCCCTTTGAATGAAATGAATTTTCAAAGCTGTTTTTATACCATATATAATAATGTCGTGTATAAAACAAAATATTCCTCAATGAATGAATATTGAGACGAAGTCACTTACATCGTGTCTAATGAGACTCGATCATTATTTAATCTCATGAATAATAAAAAAAATATAATTTCATCTTTCTTTATATCCCTTTTCAAGTTTATTATTCCTTTTATTTCACTTATTACCATGTTACAACCATTATGTAATCATTTAAGTAAATAATGGGTATTTTGTCGATATTTGGTACTTGAGTCAAAAATTATCTTCTTATAATTACAATTTGTTCATGTAGTAAAAATTACATTATCTGTAGAATGATATTCAAGATGTAGATATCATATATATAATATATATCTAGTATATATATGTATTTATAATAGTACAAAAAATTTATAGATAAGAAATTAAATGCACCGTTCATGAAGACGATAAGCTGTATGTACGCATGAACACTACTTTCATTTATATTTCATATTTTAATTGGATTAAAACATAACATTACATAGATATATTTTATTTACAGTATTATATCATATATAATTTCATTAACTCTATCCTTTATAAATTCAACGTGTGATATGAATGAATGAGTCAAATCACATTGAGGGTGCGCTAGTCCGCATTTCCTCAAATGAAATTATCACATTTAAATATAATGGAAACAATAATGGTATGATATAAATGATAAATATAGAAGCATAAAGACAATATAAAAAATAATATATATATCACATTTAAATATATTTCCATCATAATGGAGACTATGATAGGTGGTAGGTGATAATTGAACAATCATCGTTTCGGGAGGAAGTCGTTCACCATCCATAGAAACAGTATCTTCATTACCCATTAGATAGAGGTGTGTGTATCTATTGTTAGAATACATTTCATACTATCATCATATTATATTCATAACACTATTTTTGTTATAAATAAATTAATAAAAATTGTTTTGGGGGTTGGATAATTAAAATAAAAAAAAGAACTAAAAAGAAGATGTTATCTTTAAATTGGTTATCTCTAATTCGATTGAACAAAAAGGTTTACATGAAGTGTATTATGCCTAGGGTAAGGTTTCTAGGTGTAAGAGAAATATCCTGAAAGATTAATTATTTAGAGTTTGAATGGACTAAGGGGCATGAGTGGTTTGAGGAAGGAGATAGATGTGGTGTTCTTTTATAAGGGGGTGAGGGGCTCTTTAGGAATGTTTGAAACAATTATATTATTATAAACTTATCATCATTTTGAAAAGATCCAAAAATCATTTAATTTGAAGATATGATGACTCCTGTTTGACATAATATTATCCAATAATAATTGAATAGGTTTTTGATATTGTTTTTGTATTTATAATCTTATTTAATGAAATCATTCATTAATGAGGTAAACATTGCATAATTAATGTGTCATAAATAATTTTATTTATTTATTCTGAAAAAATTGTTATCATAAAACCATGATGTAGGAAATATTTTTCCATTAAAAATGAATACTTATACTCTATGTGATAACTTATATAGCCCCATATAAATATTGATTTACTAAACGATATACGATTATGTCGTTTTTCCATTACATTAGGTTAATAAAAATAATGTGTCATTATCACTCCCATGTGGCTCCATGGGGACCCAAAATCAACCCATATATTCCCATTATTGGAAATGAATCAATGAATAGCACTAAGACCCATATTAGGGTAATTTTATATTATTATAATAATATTTTTTTACCCTTATTTACAATATTTACCCTTTAACTGTGGTAAACTAAACTTTTTCTGAATTAAATATTCATAATGACTAATAATAAAAGAAAACTGTTTAAAAATTTTGGACCTCATGATTTCTAATATAAGAAGAAATTTTTCCAAATTAAGAACCCTGATCTGGAAAATTTTTATTTTAAATTAATTCCCACTATCAAAACAAAAGGCATGTTTTTTAAGAATTAATAACTACCAAAAGATTGACAACTATTTATGTTCAATTTCAAAGTAAAATTACCCTCAATTACTAAAAATGTATTAAAAAGTAAAGGTATAATATAATTACAATTTAAACACGATTAAAAATATTATATTTCCATATAAATAAATTAGACTAAAAATGATTTTCCTTAAAATACAGTATTTTTCACTATTAATAAGAAATTAATTTTAACATAAAAATACCAAAATACTATCCAATGTAAATTTTTATGTCCCGATTCTACAGAAAAATTTTATTTTTTCCAATAAATTATATAAATGTGAACAAAACTATATTTAAAGAGGTTTTTACATTAAAATGTTGTAAATCAACCTTTTAACGAATATTAGAGTATTGGTGTTTTAAAATTGGATTCATTCACATTATATGCCACTATTTTTTATTGGATAAATGTAAAGACATTTAACAGAACTGTATAATCATATTTTAGTTTGTTATATTCATTTCTACCAATACAATGGATAGGTATTAACTACCATTAAAAATAATATTATTATATTATTAGTTTGCAATGTACGATTTTAAATAAACTCGTTGTTGTGTATTAGGTAAACCGTAGATCAAAGAATCTATTTTAATGCAATATTTTTATTTAATTCCCAAATATTAATAAATATTAAAATCTATTATTCATTATTTTCTTGGGATTTTACATCCTTCCCCCTTTTGGAAATTGTGTACTCATATTTTTTTCACATATCATTTAAGTGGGGGTATTTATCCCTCATAGAATTTTAAGATTCTCATGTTGCCTCTTCATCTATATGGGTTTTCCACAAAAACATTACATGATGAATTAAGTTATTCTGAAACATTTCTATCTTCGGTCATGAATCTAAACTAGGTATTCCTCATATGTTATATTCTCTCCCAAATGAACTACATCTAGGTTTGAAACATGAGATGGATCTAGCATATTCTTTCTCAACATTGAAACATGAAAAACAATGTTTAAATGGGTTAAACATGGAGGTAAAGTCACTCTGTAAGAAAATAATCCTACCATTTCCAGGATTTTGTAGGGTCTAATGAACCTCAGACTCCACTTTCCATTCTCAACAAAACACAACACAATTTTCCATGGAGAAACACCGAGAACGACATGATCACCTACCACAAAAAAAAGATACTTCCTCTAGTTATCTGCATTAATTTTCTATCTACTCTGAGCTATTCTCATATTCTTTTAAATCAATAGAACTTTTTCTACCATATCTTCTACCAATTCATGTCCCATAGAATTCCTTTCACTAACATCTTTCAAAAAACATGGAGTTCGAAATCGATTCCCATATAATGCATCAAATGGATCCATATTTATACTAGAATTAAAACTGTTATTATTTGAAAATTCAACAAAATAATGGTGTTTCTCCCAAATTCCATGTTATTATATTGAACATGAACAAAACATATCCTCCTAGGTCTGAATTTTTTGTTCTTACTGGACATTTTATTAAGGATTTAAAGTTGTACTAAAATTAAATTTAGTATCCAATGACTTCTGAAGGCCTTTCTAAATGTTAAAAGTAAACCTGAGATCACAATCAGTTATAATGGAGATGGTACTAAATGAAACCTTACTATATCATTAACATACAACTGAGAATGTTTATCTAGAGACATAATATCTCAAATAGGAATGAAATGAGCAGATTTAGTTAATTGACCAACAATAACCCATATTGCATTATTACCTAGAGATGTGTTTTTTAATATCTTAATGATTTTGGGGATATATTTTCCCATTTCCACATTGGCACGAGTAAAGACTAAAGAATTATTTTTAGTACATCCACACTTCTTTAACCTGTTGAAAAGTCAAAGACATTAGTGTAAAGTCAGTAATATCTCTTTTCATATAATCCCACAAGTATTACTCTCAAAGATCTCTATATACCATAATACTGCTAGGATGTACTAAAAATGGAAAACAATGAGCTTTACATAAAAACTAATTCATTAAATTTGATTCAAAAGGCACACATAATATCTTCCCAAACCTCAGAACACAATCATTATTAATGTGAAAAACAATCAACGTACACTTTTAAACTAACTCTACCTTTTTCTACAACTCACTGTCTTTTTTTGTTCTTTCATAATTTCGTCTGATAAAGATGACTTCACAGACACATTAAAGAAAAAAAAAGGAATTTCCTAAAACAAAAACTTATATTCAAATATAAGTCAAATAAAAAACCAAAGGATCTCATTACAAATGTAGCATGGTTAATGTTGCATTACTTTTTCAACTCAAAGAATCATCCACCATATTTTTCATTCCCGGATGGTAAAGGATCGTGGAATCATAATCATTGATTAATTCAAACAGCCTCCTCTATCTCATTTTTAATTATTTCTATGTGTATATATACTTCAATATTTTGTGGTCAGTATATATTTCACATTTTACTCCATACAAATGATTCCTAAAAATTTTAAAAGCAAAAAACAACAACATCTAATTCCAAATAATGTGTAGGGTAATTTACCTCATTAGGTATCAACTGATGTGAAACAAAAGAAATTAGCTGACCATTCTGCATAAGGACACAACCAAGTCATTTCAATAAAGCATCACTGTAGATAAAAAATTCCCCATCTTGGGAAGGTTAGGCCAAAAAAGAGCATTATCCAATATTATTTTCAATTCCTGAAAACAATTATCACACTATTTTGTCTAAATGAAATTAGCACCTTTTTGAGTGAACATATTTGTTGTACTAGATAACCAAGAAAAATACTCAAAAAACCTTCAATAATAACATGATAAACCCAGAAAACTACAAATCCCATTTATATTTTTGGGTCATAGACATTCGTCAACACCTTTTGTTTTAGCAGGATAATCAATTATGCCATTTTTTTAAATAATGTGACCAAGGAATGAATTTTTTCTAACAAAAACTCCAACATTCTGTATTCCAAATAGAATTTATTTTCATTTATGGATTTCAAGACAACAATTAAATTACTATAATTTTCCCCATTACTATTGGGATAACCCAAAATATCATCAATATACACAACCACTAACTTATCCCGAAAATCATGGAAAAGTATTTTCATAAGATCCTCGAATACAGTAGGTGCATTGGATAACCCAAATGACATAACTGAAAATTCATAATAATCGTATCTTGTACAAACCGTGGTCTTCATAATGCCTTATACATATACTTTTAACTGATGGTACCTCGATATCATGTAAATCATCAATAAATAATGTTCTCTCTGAATCTGATGAAAAAAATCATTGATATGAGGCAAATGATACTTGTTCATAACAGTGATGTTATTCATTTCTCTATAATCAGTGCAATGCCTCATTGGACTATCTTTATTTTTAACATACAAAATAGTATAACCACATGCTAATGTGCTGGGTCAAATGAAAAATTCATCTAATAAAACCTGAAACTGCTTCATTAACTCAAAAAGTGAAATTGTTTCAATTTGACAAGGGGGTATTGCAATTGGATTAGAATCAGGTACTATGTCAACTATAAATTCGACATACTGATCAAGTATAATACTAGGAAACTCTTAAGGAAAAATATCAAAAATCTCATTTACAACAATATCATCATTAATTTGGACATTTCCTTTGATTGCAATAATACGGGCAAGGTAACATTCATTTCCATCCTTTTTTAGTTTCTCAACTTCAAGATAAGTTTCCAAATGTAAGGGATCATTCATATACACAAACTGAAATTATTTTTGAAAAAGAAACCTCTTTATCTCAGTATTCAATATCAGAATGATAAATATAAATCCAATTGATTTGAAAATTTACAACAAACTCTACTAGAGGAAAAAATATTAGTTTTACGGGTAGTTTATTTACGCACCCAAGTATATGAATGTTCTTATGTTTTCTTTTTTGTCACAACATTTCCACTAAAAGGTTTTACAATATGTTCAGGATTCATATCATGAGATGGAATTCCCAATTTACAAGAAAAACTCCCTATAATGAATGAATATGTAGAACCTGAATCAATCAACACTTTTGCATAATATGAACAAACCAATAGTGTACCTGATACTACATCATTCGATGGACCAACATTTTATGATGTTGTTTTAAATGATTTCACCACCCATTTCTGATATCTTTCCGACTGCTTTCCCTTATTTGAATTCTTCATTCGTCACTAATTTTCCTAATGACCAATTTAATTGCACATAAAACATCTTACCATTGGCTTTTCATTTTCTACTTCATCAACTTCCTTACAGTTACGAGAAATATGACTAGACTTACCATACTATAAGAACTTTTCATACTTTGAAAAACATTCTCCCTAAAGTTTTTTTCCACACATCTCACAAGATGGATGTTTAATTTTTTTACCTCTAAGCTTCATTGATGAATTCTTTCCCTTTACATGCCACCTGGAAAACATATTTTGTTTTCTCTCATGGAACACCTAATCATCAGAATACTTCATTTCTACTATCTCGGCATATCTGACATGTTTTTCATAAATTTTGAACTCACGAGAGGCCAATGCCCTTCGATATCACCACATAAGTCCAGAGAAAAATTTATTTATCTAACTATCAAGATATCGAATGAAATTTAGAGCATACCTTGCAAGTCAAGTGAATTTTCCTTCATAAGAATCTACCGAGTCATCATCATGCCTCAATTACAAGAATTTGTTATTCCATCCTATGATGAACTATACATGGAAAATATTTTCAAGAAACATACCTTTGAATTCATCATAAAAAATTGAATCAATATCCTCACTATCCCTGATATTTCTCACCATCATGCACCAATGATTATATTCACCTTCAAAATGTTAAATAACAAGACTATCCGTTTTATGTTTTGAACACCCCAAGACATTATAAATCTTCTCGAGTGCTTTAATGCACCCTTCAGCTGGAACATGGTCAGATGATCCTCTGAATGATGGGGGATGTTGCCTCATAAAATTCTCCAATTCAGACATGTTCCTATATGGTTTTTCTAGGTGATCTCATGCAGGGATACCCCCTCAATTTATAGCCCGAGTCAACTGTGCCATCACGGCAACAAACTATTCGGTTTTGATTCTGACCATCTCATGTTGCATATTTGGAAGGTTATTTTCCTCATGATTGTTTCCCATCATAACTACTCTATTTTATATATAGAAAACCATTCTAAACATATAAATATCTTAGGAAAAGAAACATGGTAATAAATTAATGAAATATCATTTCAGTTATATCTTAAACTAAATATAATTTATGGATATTAAATTAATAATATCCTAATTCTTATATTTTTTTAAACTTACCTCTGATACCAACTATAAAGTCCTAGATTTAAATCATTACATAATATTGAATTAAATGAATAATTCACATTGAGGATCTTTTCAGTTTTAGAGTTTTATAGAGTTAGGCCATAACAATTACATTTCATCTCCATAAATAAAAAGTATACACTTCTTTTCAGTTTCCATTTTTTTCATGAATAAAAAACTCTTTGAAAAAAATATTCATAGATTGTTCCATGTTTTAGACAGAATGACATTTCCTTTATCCCATCCTTAACTTTATTCCACTTTATGACCTGTAAAAAACATTTTAAAAACATCGGATGAGCATAAGAATCTCACTAAGGGATAGACAATGAAGGAAAACTGTTTGTTTTTTTAAAATAACAGGTAAACCATGAATACCATCAAATAAGTAATAATTTCCACCTATATGAAGTAGTAAATACTCTTCAATAAATAAAATATCATTTCATACCATTTTGTAACCGAAATATTACCATAAAACCCATAGAAATACCATATAACATATAAATGTCACTTGGGACATAAATATACATATATTGAATAACCATATGGTCCACTTCCACACATATCAATAAATAGAATAGCCATGTGGATGACTTCCATATCCAATGCATTGTAGGTTATAATGTGACCACCCATCCTGGTTTATCATGACACCAACTATCATTTGGTTTATCACGCAACCACTAGTCAAATGTTAATGTATCATTGTATAATCATAACTCATAAAACCAACATAAAAGGAAGATATCATTTTCCACATTTCAATCATAACATATCATTAAAATATATTAACATAAAAAAATTCATTATCAAAAACATTTTCAATAGCAAAATACATAAAATAGTATATGGTATTTTTTTAAAACATTATGGCTTTGTATGGAAGCCAAAGATCAAATTATACTGGCGGCGACGGAAATGTTCGTTGTCACCGCTTATGTTAAATCATTTTTTTTCATTTAGTGAATATCCAACTAGAAAATTATTTCCATTTAATGAAATGAATGGTCAATGGCGTTTATATACCATATAAAAAAATATCATATATGAAACAAAATATTCCTCATTTAATAGAGATTGAGACGAAGTCCCTTACCTTGTGTCTGACATGACTCGATAATTATTAATCTCATGAATAATAAATAGAAGTTAATTTCTCCTTTCGTAAGAACCTTTCTCAAGTTTATTATTTCTATTATATTACTTATTACTTTGTTATAAAAATTATGAAATCATTTATGTTAATAATGGTCATTTTGTCAATATTTGGTACTTGAGTAAAAAATGAACATCTTATAATTACATGTTGTTCATGTAGTCAAAATTCCATTTTCTCTAAAATGATATTATTAATTCAGATATCATATATATCCCTTATATTTATGTATTTATAATAGTACATGACATTTGGAGATAAGAAATTAAATTCACTATTCATGGAGATGATTAGTCGTACGCCAACATGAATGCTACATTCATTTCTATTTTGTATGTTAATTAGATGAAAAACTATTGATACATAGTTATATTATAATTCCTCTATGATATAATATATTATATTTGTATCTCCATCCTTTATCCATTTCATGTTTGGTATGAACGAGTCATATCACTTTGAGGGGGCCGTAGTCCACACGTTTCAAATGAAATTATTGCATTTTCCCATAATGGAAACGGTAAAGGTATGATATAAAAAAATACAGAAATATAGAGACAATATAAATATAATATATATCACATATAAATATAGTTCTTCCATAATGGCCCCCATGAGGGGATGTTGGAGATAATTGAACAATAATCGTATCTTGAGGAAGTAGTTCATCATACATAGAAATAGAATGTTCTATACCCATTATATGAAGGTGTGTGTAAGTGTATTTCATATAATTATAATAAAAACCACCTAGTATATTTAGGATACTGGTTTTGTTATAAATTAAATGAATAAGAAGTGTATAAGGGGTTGGAGTAGTAAAATACAAGAATACAACATAAAAGAAGACGTTATCTTTTTAATCTGGTATCTCCCTATGGTTTGAACCAAAAAGGATTACTTTACGTGCCTTATGCCTTCGGTAAGACTTCTAGGATGAATATAATGATCTTTAATGCTTATTTATGTATAGTTTGGATGATCTAAAAGGCTTGAGAGGTGTGAAGATTGGGTTATATGTGGTGTCCTTTTATAACGGGGAGGAGGGGCTCTTTAGGAATGATTGACACAATTATAATAATAAATAATATTCTTTGGTTTCAAAAGGTCCAAAATTAATTAATGTTGAATATATGATGACTCATTTTAGTAAATAAATATTCTAATATTAAATGGATTGGTTTTGGTTATTTTTTTAGTATTTATAATCATATTTTATAAATCAATCAGTGATGAGGTAAACATTGCATCACCGTTTTTTCCATAAATAATTTTATTAAATTTATATAAAAAATTATGAAAAAATAACATGATGTAGGAAATATGTTTATATTGTAAAATTATATTTATATTCGGATGAATAACATATATAACCCCATGTAAAAATTGATTTCCTATAAGATATATGTTTTTTTTCTTTTAATTTAATTTAATTAAAATAAAATGTCATTATCACTCCCTTGCGGCTCCATGGGGTCCCAAAATCGACCCAAGGATGACCATTAGTGTAAATGTATCATGAAATATAATTTTGACACATGTTAGTGTAATTGTATCTTATTATAATAATTTTTTACCCTTATTTACCATATTTACCTTTTAACCATGGTGGATCATATTTTTACTGAAATAAATATTCATAATGATTAAAGAAAAGTATTACCTTTTTACCCAATTTTGACCTCCTAATTCTAAATATTGAACACATTTTTTCAAATTCAAAACATATCTATGGCAGAAATTAATTTAAAAATAATTTCTGCTATCAAAACAAAATTCATGTCTTTAAGAAATAATAACTATCAAAATCTTGACACTCATTAATGTTCAATTTCTATGTAAAATTTATTAAAATGACCAAAACAAGATTTAATGAGGGGTTTCTTAAAAATTTTGGTAAATAAAAATTTTCAAGAATAATAGAGTATCTCTACTTTAAAATTGGATTCATTCATATTTTATGCCTATAACATTTATAGGATAAATGTTAAAACATTTAAAAACCCTGTATAATAATATTTCAGATAGTCATATTCATTATCTCTAATATAGTGGCTAGAAATTAGATACCATTTAAAGTAATATTATTATATTTTTAGTGTGCAAAGTATGATTTGTAAGAAACTCATTTTTGAATATTAGGTAAGCCATCGAACATAGAATTCTATATAAAGTAAAATTAATATTTTATAAAAAATTATTATTAAATATGAAAATGTATTATTCATTATTTTAGTGGGATGTTACACTAATGGATTGGATTTCATTTGATTATCAGGGGAAGTCTTGGAGGTTTTGGCTCATATAATACACACACCTACTTACAAGTGAAATGCGTTTCCAAATAAGTGACACTAATGTGAATGATTATTATTATAGGATAATGAATAATATTATAGTGAACTAGTTTTTCATCATCAGTAATCGAATATTGTTTAACATTACTCAATTTATCGTTATTTATAGTCTCTATGTTGATTTTTTATGGCCATCCACCAAATCCATGAGTAAAATCATTTTACATGTTGGAATCACGTACAATTTTTTTACATAATAAAATCAGTTAATTCTTCATAGTTTGATGACATATTATATATCCATGAAATAAAAAACATATATGGCTATTTCAATACATATATAATGATTATATATAATTGAAATTGTATCCATCAGATGTTGGTTATCATAAAACTTCTTCTTCAATAATGTGTGTAAAGTCAATGAGTTTCCCAATAATTAATTTATAATCGTAAATATACAACGTTCAAACACTTATAATTCTAATTTTAACATATTTTTATTTATTTACTTGATTATATAGAAGCCTATAAATCTATTACCTGTCAGTTTATTTTAAATTGTATTAGAAAATTTTCTAAAAAATTGGTTTTTATAAAAACACATTTATAAAAAAGATGTGATTCCAAAATTACCCCACATATTATGATGAAATGAAAATGATTCATAAATAAGTAAATATGAATGATATCACCATTGAAAATGTTTTTATTAAAATATTTTTTTGGAAATTAAATTGATTTTTCATTGAAATATATTTATAATATATTATTTATTTCATTAGTAGTATGATTCAGTAAAATAATATTTTGAATGAATTTTGAATGGGGAAAATGTAAACATATGTGATCCATAGTGGAGTGATATATCACTCTACTAGGTTCCCAAGGGTATTATATCATTGGTATATATGCTCCCAGGCATTGAGTTTAGTTTTTATAGAATGAGTCGATTTATTATCTTGATTGAGTACACCCTTGTGCAATGATTTTCCCTTTTGTTTATAAGGTTATGTTTTAGAATATATGGATATTATTATTATCAAATAATATAAAGATTTGTATACATGGAATTTTTTTTTAACATACTTTTATATTAGGTAAATATTCTATTAGATATGACCTATAATAACATATATAAAATATTTTTAAATAGAGAACCGTGCAATTGATTTAAGTGAAGAATTTAATTTGTCAAAAACATTTAAAAATATATTTTATAAATATATTATAGATTAATATGGATATAAATTATATAAAATATATTTTGTATACTACTAATATTTAGTTCTCATTCCACACTTGTTCCTTTTGATATTTATAGCCATTGTTTTTTCTGAAAAATTCATAGTGAAGTGCAAAATTTTGAGGACTAATCTGCATGAACGTTTTAGTTTGTCAGTGGTATGGGATTTTAGTGAAACATAATGACATGATTATTGAAACATGGGTTTATTTTAGTTATGTTTTACTATTTGTATTCATATTCATTACCATGAACCTTGTATCACGTTTTTTTATGTCACTTTATTGGTATAGTTTATTATAAAATGATTTATTATGAATATTATTGGTAACCTTCTATTTAGAAAACCATATATTATATATATTTAGGTTATAATTATTCACAAGGATAATTTTATTTTTAACATTGTAAATTGACTAGAAATATATGATAGGGTACAAGATCAATACAATTGGTGGGAAAATTCAGGTATCATTATTTATAGCCCTGTTTGGTATATTACAAATAAATGTTAAAAGGAAATGGTCTAATTATAGACAGAAATTTTCCTCTTGTATCACACAATGTTTTATATGGATATTAATAGATGATATACAGGATAATATAAATTTAATATTATTTATATGGATGTGATTTTATAGTTCACATTCATGGAAATATTATAGTTTCAATTGGAATTCATTGGTTTTATATCATCATTATTAATAGTTTTGATATTTTGGATTTAGTTCCCAGAATTTGGTTTATGATAAATGATCATGAATTATATTTTGTTAATTGTATGTCAATTTTTAAATGATTATATATCCAACAAATATAAAATATATGTTTTTTAGATATGTATATATAGAGATATACACATAGTAAGGTCCTCTGATTGACCTATTTTTTGTGGAAGAATAATTTCCAAGAAATCAAATCCCCAGTCTGAGAAAATAATTTTTAACCAACTATAAGTCTTATCAATCCATTAATATTAATACATTTTAATAGAGGATATTTTATGGATACAGGGACTCCTAGAATACAAATAATTTTATTGAGTTGATCTAGGGAAATTTTGAATTCTTGAATAATTCAAATGACTTAATGCACAATTAAAAAACATGTATGATTGATGGGTTGAAGAAAATGTCAGGATTTCATTTGAAATAAATATTTAATTTATATTTTATCTAGGATGTTTTTATAAAAAAAATCCAAAAAAATATTCATTACTCAGATATTGTGAGTGATGATGGAATGAATGATCATTTAACTAGATTAGGGAGAATGCTTTCTCGTTGATTATTTGGCTTATTTTATTAGGTTGTCCAAATATCACCAAATATTTTTAGTAAACAATTTATTATTATTTATATTAATTATATTGGTTTTGGTAACAATATTATTTTTTTAATGATTATTATGTTCTTGTCCTCCATCAATGGTTTTGTGGAAAAGATAGATATTTCATATGTAGAGAGAACTCTTTTGATATGTCTCTTCGTAGAATCAAAGAACGGGGGAGTTTCTTGGGTATTTTTCTAGGATAAAAGAGTATGTAAGGTTACAAACATCATTGATGTTTAATGGGTGTTAAAAACATTTTACATCTTATTTTATTGTTTGGTCTAGAGAATCCACATAACTTATTTTCTGGATTCCCCTAGTGTGTGTCATGCCTTTGTGAAATCAGATCATTGTCAATGTTTGTGTGAGAAAATATATCATTTAGTTATAGATGTATCCATCATTACCAAGGTATGTTATTTTATATTTAATGTATACAATTGTATACGATAAAACAATAATGTAAATAAGGATTCATAATATGCGATGAAAGGCATTCTTGAGGTTCATTATATCTACACAGTATAGAATTCACCAAATGATTTAGAGGATTAAAAATGAATATTGATATGTATTTTTTATAGTCAAGGTCAGAGTTTTTATTTTATAATAGTTCCATTAAATACAATATGTTTTCCAAGATCTAGGATTTGATGGATATTCAATCATAGCGTATTAATTTAATTATGACACTTTACACTATATTAGTAATTAATTTAGATCAGGGAATTAGAATTCCTAACCGTGGAGTGATGATATCCGACCCTGTGTTAATATGGGATTTTATGGATCTTAATAATAATATATTTGATCATGTATTTTAAATTTATTTTACTATTAGATATAATTTTTGGGTTATAATATTCTGTCTATGATTAATATTTTTTAATGGTTGTTTTATTGATTTTTAGAATCGATGTACATAGAAAGGAATTAAATAAATGAATTTTCAAGTCATGTAAAAAGACCTATTACAATAGATATGGTTATTATAGTGATATAGAATCAATATAATCATGATAATGAAAAGTAATACTCCATTCGATCAAATACTTACATGAATGTTGGATATCCCATAAAAAATTTAAATGAAAATGAAACCTTAAGAATATAATTAAAATTATTATTTCAATTGTAAATGAATATAGGAATAAATTATTATGTTATTTAGTATTCTTGTATATGTCTAATGGAATTATTAGTGTTACCATTAGGATATTATAATGATGTTACTATAACATGATCACTGGATAATGAAATAATTTTTCATAATGGCCACTAAGAAATATGTTTTCTTATGTAATTTTGATTTTATGAAGGTATAATTGTTAGTTTTTCTAATTATGGGTAATGATAAGGGTCAGATTAATATAGATTGAATAATGATTGTATCAACTAAGAGGATAATTCTATCTGAATATAATTTATCAAAATATTGGATGGTGTTGTTATCATTGTGTCTTTTCCATGAAAAATACCAAAAATGATCAAAAAGTAAATTTCTTATGGAGTATACTATAGGAAAAGTTCATGTTAATGAAAACATCTCAAATTGTTCAATTTTAGTCATACTGTCCCATGAATATAAAACCATCACATTCCATACCATTAGGGATTGTGATTGTGTAATAATGGGTTCTATATCTATAATTTTCTATTATAAAATTATTTTTTCTATTTGATTAAATAATTTAATTATTTATTCATTTACATGTTCATTATTATTTTATTTAATAAAATATACATGAATAAAATCCTAATTTTATAGGTAGATTTAATAAAACTAAAATTTAATTTTTTTCAAATAATATTTATAGTTTTATAATTTGTACATAATACAATATTACCATGAAACACTATTATAAAAAATATTTGGGTAAATATTATTGATAAAATATTTTTGTCATGTCCTAGAAAAATTTGATCATTGTCAAAATGTTAGATATGTCATAAAAAATATAATTATTCAATAAATAAAAAAAATTTATAAAATTTTAATTACTCTAATATTTAGAGACAAGTTATGATAAAATAAAAATTATATATTTAATGAAAACCATTATATTATTTTATTTTGAAAATTGAGAATTTAATAAAATGAATTATTTTTTTGTGAAGAGTTAAAATATAATTTTGTGATAATTTTTCTGTTTTATGACTTCATTTAAATTAAACGCTGATTTAATTTTTAATTTAACAGAACCCAAAATAAAAAATATGATATTTCATTAAAATAGTGTATTTTATTGGACATAAATAAATATCCATTAATGGGTATCACATTCAAAATATTGAAAATGTAAATAAGTAATTAAAATAATATTTTTTAGAATCTATTATATCTTTATTATTATGGTAAAATTAAAAAATTGATTTTTGATCATCGGGAATAAATTTTTTTGATCACCAAATAAATGTCTACAATTTAGGGGAGAATCCTTAGGTACAAAAATGTATTTTAATTTTTGCAATCCTAAAATTACAACACAGTGTCTCCAAGGTCCTAAATTTCCTTCGCCAATCATTAATATGATTCTATGAAAGGTTATGAAACTCCCCTCATATTATTTTCCATTCATGTTCCTCTTTTTTGTAATAAATTCTTAATGATGAATTACAATGTTTACATTAAATTTTCATTAACAATTACTTATAAAAAATAATGTCTTAGAAATAATATTTCATTATTCTTTACCATTTATCAATAAAAAATATTTTATTCTAATAATGATGTCTATTTAATATGGAACAAAATAATTAAGAAATATGATTGGTGGACAATAATAACACCTTAATGTATTGGGTAATGATATAATCTATTGATTTCAAATGTTTTTCAATACCATAGTGGGAAACATTTATTATAATCTTTTAAATTAAAATTTGATAAACCATTGTGATTTTTCTATAAATGTGTCATTATTATATAGTACCCACATATATTTTTTATTATTTCTAATCATTCTAGTAATATATTTATCATGTTCTTAATATCATGATATATTTTTATGACTCATCAACTTTTGACTAATATTTCAATTTATATTTCTTATTATGACTTTAATATAACCCCTATGACTTAATTTATGACCCTCAAAAATGAGATACATAAATATAAACCATTAATGAATCGATGAATCATGTTTTCATGTCGGTGAGAAAAATTAATTTTCTTTAGTGTTTAGCTTTCCATGTTTTGATGAAACTAATCATCAATAGATTTTATTTGTTATTAAATAATGTACAATGTATTAATTTTGATAATAATTAAATGTGAATGATAAAAATATTGGTATCAAAGTAGTATTCAGTTATTTGTATTAAAACATAATAATTGTGCCCTAGTGATAGAATAACCACCTTTTCTAAAAATGGATGTTTGGCTCTCGCATTCCAGGTTACAATATTTTCCTAAATGTCATGTGGAATCCTATATGGGGAGCTCTCAAAACACAAAATAGACCATCAATTTATTGATTATCCATATTTTCCAAAATATTTTCTTCTAATGTTATTTTCCCTCACACCCACAACCTAAGGGAACCAAAAATTGATTTCACCCATAATGATCACTACGATGTGTCGATCCTATGTACCTATAATGTTTTAATCATTTGGTATCATTATATGAAACTTGAACCATGTTTCCATGGGTTATAAAAATTTATATTTTAACTCATCAACGTAATGGGGAATTATATTATACCCCATTTATAGATTAAAATCCTAATTATGGAAACTTAATTTAACCCTATTAGATTCCCATGATCATCTTTCTAGTCACATAGTTTGTCACCCATGTGAAAATATGACCATGATGAAAACATAAGAAACCCTAATTAACATGGGTATCATATTCTATATTATATGGTACCACAAGTTTCCTCACAAATATGTTGTCCCCTACCATATTCCCACCCAAATTCTGAAAGAGGTCATAAGATTAATCATCATCCACATATTGAAACACAAGTTCCTTCCAATGTGTCCTCCCCCCACCCACACACACTATGTGAATCATCCTAATAGTTCACCCATGATTGTTAATACCCCACAAAACATATTAAAAACTATGTATTTTTAATTAGGATGACTTCAAAAAATAAAGGATCTCATTTGTGAAATGTGTTTTAAGATTTATTATTTTATCATATGTTTTCCACCAAATAAGTATGTTGAATCTTGTATAGACATTCATATTGGGATAATTCTCATTCCATTCAATTAATATAGTATAAAAAATATTGCTTAAAGGTTTTGTAGTACTATATAAATGATATGGTATTTTTTGATCACTTAATTCAACCCTAGACATTTCATGTACACTCTTAAATAAAGTAATTTGATATTATAGTGAATTTTATTAATTTTTTAAAACAAAACTATGAGTTATTTTAGTATAAATATATCTTTACAAGGTTTTATGACCAATTTTATCATTTAAAATGAGGATGGTGGTTTTTGAAGATTAATTTGAGGTCAGGGTACCATTAGTTAATGGTGGAAGAGTAATATCTTTTATATTCAATGTTTTACTGTTGGTATAAACATTATGGGAAACTAAACATTCCATTTTAGGTTAACAATACTAAATGAATATATGTTATTCCTTAATTGAAATTATTGTTTATTTAATATTCAATAATTGTATGTTTTATTGTTTAAATCGTCATATTTTAAATAAAATAAAGTTACCATTATAGTATTTTGAATAATATACATATAAAAATTATATCATCTTTGTGAAATTCACTCTAAATATTAGTTCTAAATTATTTAGGTGAAAGTTTTATGACATATTATTTTTGGGAATAGTCTATTAGTGGGTCCTTGAAATATTTGTTCTAAAATTCTATTGTGTATCTCAAAATGGGTTTTGGATATGGAGCACCATTGGATAATATATTCATTGTATTAAATAAAATTCATATTTTTCATATATTTTATATATTGTTAATATGTAAATTAGTATGGAAATAAAAACAGTTCGATGTGATTAATGATATAGATATCTTCAACAGACTAAAATGATATTAACCAAAATACAGCATTTATTCCTATATAGTTGTGTTTTTTTTATTTTATATAATATACCAATGTTTCGGTTTTTATGTTTTTATGTTGCAGGGAACAAAACTGGCAGAATTTAGATATTTTGAAATAATTTCTCATGAGAAGAACTACTCAATTTAAGTCTATGAGTTAGTGGTAGTGATGTAAAATCATAAAAATATGTGATATTATCAACTCTAGGAGAATCATAAAGTGTATTTATGATATCATGGTTATATGCACTCCTTTTACTGGAGGGATATGTTTATTAGGTAGTAGAACATGGTGGAATGGCATATAACCATTGAAATTGATGTTTCATACCCCATCAGAAAAGGTAATGCGGTCACATATTTACTGAGTAGAATATTTGTCACATGGGAATTGAAAAATTCCGTGGAAGAATGGGGAATGATGATTTTAAAGATTATATTTGTATGGGTAACGTGTAATCTAATAAGAAATTTTAAATATATTATTTCTACCAAATATAACCTATGAATGATCATATATTAAATTATATGCCTATGGACATAGAGCGATAGTGATTTTTCAATACCCACTATGGTAGGGATTTGTCGAGTCAGTGGTAATGATATCCTTATGTTGTGTCCTATTTCTATGGTAAAATGAATATTCTAATTTAATATTAAAGTAATTGACAGGTTATGGACACTAATCTGGATCTTCTTTGAGTTATAGATATACCATTTTGTATCCATTCACTAGACTTAATTTATTATTACTTGGAATGATTTGACTCATTTAGGATTTTTGATCTCAGTGACATACATTTTATATAATTTTAATGGAAAATAAGAGGAAAGCATGTTTTGAAAAACCATTATAAATTCTAGTAAGGAAATGTGATAACATGGACTTTCTCTTTTTGACTAAGCAACTATGTAATCATAGTGGTTGTATTTGATATTGTGTATTACTGATGGAATCAAAATATCTAGTAAGCTTATACATATCCAGGAGATGTTGGTGGAAAAAAATCATGAGGAATCATATCTGTTAGATATTTCTAGGAATCATGGTGCTTCATTGGATATAATTTCATGGATTGAGAGATCTACTAGAATTTTGAAATATATGATTCTAAATTAAATTATTTATTTAGATGGTTATGAGAGAAAAATTTCCCCATTGTTCAATATTCATATAAAACGTTTATATCATGATAAAATCAATATGGTGTCATTTGTGGTATAATATTCATGTCATTGGATATTTCCTCGAGGATAGGATGTAGTTACTGATAAATGCTTAGTCAGACCAAGCATATTCCAGGAGATGATGGATATCAGGAAACTTTAGAGGAATAGATTAGCATAATCCCATAGTCTCCCAAAATCCTAATTCAATTGGAATTATTTTTTATTTTAGTTTGAGATAAGTAATTGATATTGAATCATATTTTCTCTACGTTTTAGACAAAAATTTGTGAATAGGTAGGGTAAATAATTCACTATTTCTGTCATGCTTTTTAAAATTACAGAGTCACTCAGTAATGTGGATTATCAATTGGACTTACCTAATCGTATTATAAATATTATTAATTTGATTAATGTTTCACAATTAAAATAGTGTTAACCAAATCAATCCAACATTTTAGATTGGGAGGATATTTAAAATTAACCTGATAACTAAGTGACTAGAATTCCTATCAATATAGATGACTAACATGTTATGTTTCTAAATAATAGAAAGATATAATTATTCTATGTGAGATAGAATTTCTGCTTCCTCTCTATATTTTTAGGTAATCATAAACCCATATAAATATTTATTTTATGGGTTTTTTCTGGGGTTATTTTAGGTTACATTTTAAGAATGATTAGAAAACATTATTTTTTATGAATGGTTGGCACACGGTTCTCCCATACCGTGTTCCCTCCCATAAAAAGAATGGAAATTATGAAAATGAGTTTTTGAAAAGATTTGGGTTAGATTAAAAAATTATTAACCAAATTAATATAAAATCCAATACTGATTTAGAATAGGCATAAGACCAGGGGTCACTATTTTGTCTAAATGAGCATCACATCCCAGCAAACTAGTCATACATGTTTTTTTATTCTGTTTTTAATTTTAAAATTCATGAACCACTTTTTTTAGAGTCTAGATGCACATGCATGACCAATATGAAAACTATTCTACCTTTTTGTCTACTAAGAGTTGTTTATGTAATCTGAGAACACTATTTATATTAGATAAATTCATTGTGAATGGTGTTTGAACCTCTCGTTATAAGATCCCTCAAATAGTTATCTATCTTCCACTCTCCTTTCCTCTAGGGGTTTTTAGATATCTTTGTTTTTTAGGGGATCTAATAACATCTTTTTCTTATCACAAACATTGGATTTATTCATCAAATAAATGTTCATTGTTCTCCATTGGAAAATCAGAACTGTGGTTTTGTAATTTCTTAATCTATAGATTTAGAAGTAGGTTGTTCTATTATGATTCCCAATTTTTATTAACACTATTTTACCAAAATTATGATTTAAATTTAGTTACTATTATAAATTTTAATTTATTAAATTGATTATTTAAAATAAAAATTCCACAGAATTTGGATTTTTTAAATAAAATTATTCCATTAAATTGGGAAAACCCCAATTCAGTTGAATTATCTTTTGATTGTAAAAATTATAGAAAATAATGGTTATTTATGTTGTTCAAATTTAATTTTGAAATTGATGGAATTTGTTTCAGTTAAATTGATTAATTTAATTGTTATATTGAATTGGGAATTTATTTCAAATTCTTATTTGTGAAATATGCCATAAATAGGTTTGATAGAAGCCTTTTGGGTGTACATGAATAAAGGTATGATTAATTAATAATCGATTTTTTATTTTAAATTAAAAATTGGAATTTTTTAAATTGGGTAATGGAATATTTCTGTATTTAATTGTTTCTTAAAATAATTTTTCTATCATTTATTTGTACTAGAGAATATTCAAGACTAAGAAGTTAGTGAGTAATTTTGGACAAACATGCAAGGATATGAATTACCTATAACCAGATTTATGCTTTAAAACTACACAATAAACATTATTTAGCACATCATATTCATTAATAGGATTCCCATAATTCATCTATTTAGGATGTCTATGGGAGAGACTAAAAATTTCGATTATCTTCACGTGAGTTTTTGAGGATATGATAATATGAAACTATCATACCTATTGGTAGATGACCATGTTTCTCTATTTCATATGTGTGAGATATAAATGTATTTCAATGTTGGTAAAAATATTTACTTTAATTCAAATTTATTTAAACTATTTTATAATAATATTTTTATTTAATTGATTATTGTAAATTATTTTCGTCACATTAAATCTAGATATTTAGTTAAAAATAATTCCCTTATTAAAAATGTATATCATTATATGTATAAATATAATTTTCAATTTCCAATCATGATTATTTTAAATTGAAAGAACGTTAATAGTTTTATTATATGTTGGAATATATTTTTTAATAATTTCATAGACCGTAATAAGATTATAGCTCAGAGACATGATGTGACTTCATGTGTTCTTTTGATTCTCTACATCTTAGTTTGAGAAGGGGTAATGAACCATTTTGATATAGTTCTATAAACTGATATTTGGGATTGGTGTTATCTTTATATACTAATTTCATAGTTTTCCTAGTTTTTTGATACTTTTATATAGTATGTTGGTTTTTATACCTATTTTACTTATGGTAAACCTCTCCCTCTGGAGATTTTTGTTTGTATTAATATTGACCTATATAACTTTACATCTGTAATGTTTTGTAAAAAAATCCATCCATCGTTGATTTTTTTTGATTCCATGTCGTATTTTCCAAACCAGGAGGATAAGGAATGACCTTCATGAAATGTAAATGTGGATTCTATTATTGGGTAACTTGGGTGACATGGATTGTTTATGAAAAAGTGGTATCCAATCTCAGGGATAATATTTTATTTTAATGTTACTGTGCTTTCAAAAATACTGTCAGAACATAAAAAGGTAGTATTGATTGTGTTTTGGGTGATATCTCACCACATTGAACATTAATCCATTAGGGGTGGGTTGGGAAATATTCCTTGAGTATTATTTTTAGTTTTACCTATCTTTATTTTTGTTTATATTTAATTCCAAATCATATTTTTTTCAATTATTTGTGATTAATTTTCCATCGTTTCTCAATTTGAGTGTTATAATGATAACTTCATTTTTATTAGAAGTTGTTACATATAATAATATCTCTTAGAGGATGTTTGAATGTAATAAAAAATGAATTTTATGTTGTATCATGGAGATAAAATCATCATATGGACATCTGTCTGGTTTATGTGATTGTGTATATAATACAAGCTATCTAACAGAAACCACAACTTTTTCCCATTTAGGATCTTTCTATGGAACCCCAAATTGATGATATTTTAAAAAATTATAATCATACACTTAATCAAAATCAACTATAATTAATGGTTTGAGAATATCCTAATGAGGTTGAAGAATGGGTTAACAGGATGGATTAATTTTTTTGGGTTCTTTCAGACACCAAATAAAATCAAGGTGAATTGTTACAACTGAATGTTGAAAATACCATTCATGAGGTGGTTGGACAATATGGTGATGGTAAAGAAACATGATGTATTAGATTGGAATGAAATAAAAGTTATTTTTCAAAGACTGGTTCTATACATTTCTGATGGTGTTTGAAAAACATGTGAATTTTTTCAAACATTGAGTAGGATAACATGACCATGATAGAGATTATAAAATGAATTTGTTGAGCTAGTGTACTTGGATTATAATATAGTATAAAATGTTTTGTTTAATAATTATTTTTTTATTGGGGTCTTTGATTGGATATTCATTCTCATGATTTATTACTAAAGCTTCCGTTTTAGGACGATGTGCTCTGTAGAGTACAGATTGTTGAAATAGAAAGAGATGGAAAGTCAAGATTCATTGATGTTTCCTCACCACAAAGAGGTAGTGTATTTTCATCAAGGGAAATAGGAACTACGATGATTCTCATGGTGGTTCTGGATAGAAGTTTTTCTTCCATACCTTTTAATGTTTTTGGAAGAGGCCCTTATATTGTCTACCAATGCCGTAAACCACATCATATAAGAGGTATAACAAGGAGGAACCCAATTATTGTGGCTTCTATAGATGCTCTAATTTCTTATATAAGGTCTTGGGATACACCCCATGAATTTATATTTCGTTATCTCTTTAATTTAATTTAATAACTTATATTTCATGCATCACTTACCTGTCATGCATTATACAAAAGTTTGAGGTGTTGCGAAATAACACATATATATTGTAGTTATTTATACAATATATTTATTTATAAATTAAATATTGTAATATAAATAGTAAAAAATAATTTTTAATTTCGTATATATAATGTTTTCACTGAAATAAAACATATTTATAATGAAATTAATACATTCTGTAAAAATATTTATATTTTTAGAAAAAATGGTTTATTAAAAAACACTTTTTATGTCCTTTTGTGAAAAATATTAAAATTAATTTTATAAACTCCTAAAATTTAAATTTTCTATTCATAATATCAAAATTATCTTACTATGATTTTTGGGTACTTTTCTGAAAACATTTATATTTTTATGAATTGTAAAAAATACTAAATTTTAATTAAAGAAACTTTTTAAATTGAAATAATTTATACTAATTACTTATAAATGTAAATGTATATAATGTATAATTAGATTATATTTTTATCATTTAATATTATATATGTCATTAGATGTAATTTAATATTTAAATTGTGCATAAACACATTTCAATCTTTTGATTGTTTTTATTTCTTAAAAACCCACTCTTTAGTTTTGACAACAGGAATTCATTTAGAAATAATTTTTGAAAATTTTGTTGTTTGAATTTGAAAAAAATGGATTCCTTATTTAAAATCAGGAGATCCAATTTTTGTAAATAGTTAAATTTTATTTTTAGACACTATGAATAGTAACTTCAGAAAATATTTTATTTACCATTGTTAAAAGGTAAATCCAGTAAATATGTCTAAAAATTAATAATCTAATAATATTAAATCACCCTAAAACGAGTCCTAACACTATTGTATAATTCATGTATGACCATGGACATACATGGGTCGAGTGTGGGACGACATAGAGCCACTTTTATGTGAAAATGAATCTTTATAAAAATTAATTTATAGTTAAGGAAAATGTAACTTAAACATATATCATTTAGTAAATATAATTATATAGTGTTATATAAGTGATATTTTCGACAATAAATATTCATTAGAAAGATAAATTGATTTCCTAGATCATTGAATTTTGTTTAAAAATATTAGACCTAAAATAAATATATTTATGTATGACACAATAATTATTCATTATTTTCCTTGTTAATGAAGGATTAAAATAAAGGATATCATAAATATTAAAATAAATATAATTTTAAATTTCAAATTTCATCGACGAAGATTCTAGTTTTATATGACATGTTAGTGTTTATTCAATGTTATTTTTTAAGTAATCTTGTTTTAATAGCTTTCACTAAAAAATACTAAATAGTTTCAAATTTGACATTAATGAGTTTTTAAACAAATACTATATTATTAAATGAGAAAATATTCCTACAAATCTTATATTCCACCAAATAACATAAATATGGTTTTTATGTCATTTATTCACCACTTTTCATTCTCTTCGGATTTATATTATGTTTATTAAACATGTATTATAAAAATACAAATAGAAATGTTAAATGTTAAACTACTTTACTAAGAGCTAATTCTAAAAGATAAGGTTAATTTAGTGACCTAAACCATTCTAAAACATATATGTTTAGAGTATATAGACACATCCATTTGATATCCTTGAAATAATTCCATTTTTATCTATTAGGAATAGAAATTGATTTTATTATAAATTAATATTTTAGGACCATCTTAAAGTTCCACAAATCTCTATTATAAAATGTTACTTCCCCTTCTCTCAAATTCCCATATCCAATGCCATTTGGCTCTTCCAGACCCGGATCAATTCTCCTCAAAATTACCCTAAATATAACATAGAGGCCTTAATTTGATCATAAATAAAATCTATGGATCCCTTTAATTCAAATCAAACATACGAACCCGAAGTACTGGTAAATATTTTATCTCCAATTTAAATGTTTTTTCTTCCTCCTCATGATCATTCTTTTTGTTGCAATACCAATATAATAACTCTGGTACCATATACATATTGTGATGTTATTATAATTATTTTACAAACATATTCATTATTCTATCCATCATATGAATGAAAAAGTCACCATACGTCTGTGCGTATGGCTTATTGTCTCCACATCATAGTGTTGATTTTTATTCAACAATTCATAGTTTGGATTGATATAATAATGAATATAATTGATGTTAATAATAAATATAACATTTTAATCATTATTTATATGTAATATACCATCCAATTACCTATGATTTCAATATGAAATGAATGATATTTTCTCTTTTGAGTACGTACAACTTTCTATCTCTAAGACGCAATGAAATTTAATTCCCCATCATATCCGTTCAATTATAATTATCATTTGATTATTAAAAGTAATATTTATGAACTTAATATAATTCTATATATGAATCAAATATATCATATTCATAACAAACATTACATACATTGAAAAACATATAAAGGATAATGAATCAATTATCACATTAAATAATGATACTACTAAAATATTATTAACAAATCAATATTAGAATAACATATATGATATCATATTCCTAAATGTGGTTCTTGTATAATTTATTAACAATTACGGAACCATTATACCAGAGGTTAACATACTCTCCAATATGAAAAATTATAGGTTAAGTGTTACTTTTACAATCACTTTTTATTATCTGAGGTCATTTATACAGAAGTTTCTACTAGGGCCTCCTAGTCTTCCAAAACGGTCTTTCTTATAAAATAAATTTTATTTAATATTTCCTAAAATATTTCACATATTAATTTATACATTCTTTTTTACTTTTATATAATTCTTTTAAAGGAATATTTTTGTGGTTTTCCAAAGAATGTATTTTATGACCATTACAAAAAATTAATGAATGGATGTTTATTAACATATACTTTGGGTGCGTCAATTTTCCACAATTATAAATCCTTCAAAGAATACATTGAAATATTATAAGAATATTTTAAAAATAAAGGTTTTCTTTAATTTAAAATTATTTCCATGTAGAAAGATGCATTTCACTAAAATTGTTTTTGGACCGATTTAATCATTGTTAGCATATATTATCGAATTTGACACTTGTATTAAGATGATTCATTATGATACAATATTTAATATTGTATTGATGCATTTGTGATATCTTTGATTGTGTATGTGCTATTTTTATACCATTCATGGATTATGGTTACTTTTTTAACATTTCATATACTAGTTTTAAATTGAATGTTTCTGTTATGTTTCAACCTTTTCTTATGAGGAATGCATTGGATGTCGTAATTAATGGGCTGGTCCCAAAATAGCCCCATGATGCTTAGGTAGGTCTCATGTGACAAACTACTATCTTGGCCAATTCCTTGAAATTTTTTTTTAGTCTTTGCACGAGGACATTACTATGAGATTATGATGTCCGGTATTATGCATTCCATAATTATGAAATTAGCTACTGATATTACATGTAATTGTTTGACTATTAGAATATTCATTTGAATAATTAAATGTAATTATTTTATTTATCATTATCACATAATGCTGAGGTTTATATTTAAAAGAATGGTATTTTATCTTTTTGAATTGCCTTAAAGGTTAATACTTATTTATGAATGTGTTGGCTATATTGTTATCCTTACATAAAATATGTTCTCATGACATTATTATGTTTTATTTTTCCCAATATGTGAAGAAGTAGGTTATGATTGTTATGCAAGGATAGTCTACAGGATATGATTTTGTTCTATAGAGACACAATATTGATTTTTTATTTCCTAATGAAATGTAAAACATTTATATATATCCACTACATACGTGTCTAATAAACTGATCAGTATTTTGGGACATGATTAATTTTATCATGCCAATGTTATGTAATAATTCTATGACTCTGTGTAATTGGGGTTTGGGAATTACAGTTGGCATCAGAGGATGTTTAATACAAACCTAGGAATCTATATTTAGAAAAAATCGTATTAGTTTACATTACCCTAAGATAGAATTTGAGGATTAGTTTAGAATAACTTCTTACAATTCTAGAAATGTAGATATTTTTTGATTTTTCTATGAAATACATCTTTAATTGGATTCTAAAGGTGGACGTGGTTCAGGCACAAATTTACCTAAGATTTAAATCTATTACAAGGAGTTTCGGGCTTGACCCAAGGTAACCTGGTATATGACTACAGGTCATACTGCGCACCCGGTAGACACTCATGGGGTGTATGCATAGGATAATTCCCATTTTCCTTACAAACCATTTGATGGATTTATTAGTAAACATGTTATAAAAGTAACCATTTTTATGATTATGAGAATAGATGAGTGAAAAGCCTAAATTAATGTTGATTAATTTTCTAGTTTCGTGTATTATACATTATGATAGGATCTAACATGTGGTATTAGATCATTTAGAAATGGTGCTTTATAGAAGAAATGAGAACACCAACAATACACATGATCAAAAGAGTAAGAAGGATCATATCTTTCATGGTAATAATCCAAAATTGAGAACATAAATAGTCTCCCATGTATTCACATCATACGAGTAAATAATATCATGGATTTATAAGACAATTAAACATTTCTATTATTCATATGATTTTATAGGGAATCCTGAGAAGAAGAGGATGGTAGAGAGAAATAAAGATATAGGGAAGAAGGGAAAGAATTATTTTCCCATGTGTGATAATTGTAGAGTGAATATCCCTGGGAAGTTCTTGAAAGGAGTGAGAGTTTTTTATAAGTGTGGAGAAAAAGGACACCAATTTCGTGATTTCACGGGTATGATAGAGTTTTCAAATATAAAATGCTTCATCTCTAAGGTGTTGGGAAACTATGTGAATCAATGTCCCAATCAACAGAGCAAACACCAAATGATGCTATTGGATAATAATCATGTTTTGATTCTTCTTTAGATAAAGATAAATTATTAGTGTTTTTAAGTTGTAATTAATGAATTGTGTCATTTGAGTATTGTATTAATGATGCAAAATATATAATAATTATAAATAATATAAGGATCATACTGTACTATGGTTTCATTAATGATTTGAGATTTTCTGGTACTATATAATGTGCTAAAGCTTCAGGTTATTCATTCTGGAAAATATATGGTGGGGAAAATATAACCCTTAATATTTTTCTACAACTGAGATAATGATTTATTAATAAGATATGATTGATTTATAAAATATTTATTTGATTTTCTTGAAAACATTAAACCTATATAAATGTTTGTTTATTCCATCATTGTTGTAGTTTAAAACATTTTTTGATATAAGGAGTATATCTAGTACTCTATACGTAATAATACAGCATGAATATAATTAATATGGTTTTATAGTGATTTATGTTTTTACATATATTAAGAGATTACAAGACTAATGTATTAACATGTTATTATGTGGAAAAAGAGATCTTCAATATGTTTAAATTCTTTAAAAAATTTAGACTGTGAGATTACACTGATGTGATTTAAATATGTCTAAAGGTTGGAATAAATTAATTTAGACATTGGATACAATTGTTTAATGTAAAAATAGTTCTTAAGATTATTTTTGGATTGATATAAAAAGTAAAACATGGTAGTTGGTTGACAACCCGTCACGTACAGCAAGGACCCGAGACTTGAACCCACAAGCGAAGGGTGACAGATGTGCATCACCTACCACTAGCCTACGCGAAGTCATGGTTTGTATAATACTGTTATATTTAAAATGGTCTAAAAGATAAATTAAAAATAATTTTTTTGAACCCTATACAATTTGGATAAATAGAATATATTTTAGTTCCATTATCGCATGGAGTGAAAGATTAGTTTTTAGTATAAATTAGTTAAGGGATAGAACTCTACATTTCAAGTATTTTTTTATTCTATGATGTTAATAATTATTAATCTTTAGGGAAATTATATTAAAACCAAGAATGTATTTTATTAATACAGAAAGAATTTTTTAACTGATGATATTTTAAATCATCATATATTTATGGCTTTGGGGACATAAATATTCCATTTTTAGTTCACCTGTTTTTGATTGATGATCTCAATCACTCCATATAAATATTTATGTTCTCCCACTAATTATGTGTCTCTAATTTACAAAATATATTATTCAATTAAAAATCATAATTTGGTGGTGACTTTTACTTTTACATTTCCCTCTTAATAAGACTATATTTTTTGAAACCTATAACCAATGTGGGTTTTCCACAATGGTATTTTCTTTTATTAAACTTATATTTTCAAAGAAAAATTTCAAATTATGAGGAAACAATTTATTGATGAAGGGGAGAATGTAAGACCCCATGATTTCATAGTACATTATATCATTAATTTAATTTAATATATTATATTTCACACAACATTGAGTTGGATTTCATTAAATACATGATTGAGTTTCTGCGAAACAAAACATTAGTATTATTATTATTTAAATGATATATTGATTTATCAATTAAATATTATAATAATAATAGTAAAAAATAACTTTTAAATGTTATTTATTATTTTTTCAAATAATAAAACATATTTATATAGAAATATTAAGGTTTTTTAAAAATACATATGCGTTTTAATAAAACTATATTCTTAAAAGAACTAATTATTTTTTCATTTTGTGAAAAATAATAAAATTAATTTTAAACACCCCCAAAAATACAATTTGGAAAAATCAACATCATTTTTTATTTCTGAATAAAATAATTTCTCTTATATTTCATTTGTTGTACTTTTCAGATAACGTTCGTATTTTGATGAATAGTGAAAATTATTAAATTCTAAATAAATTCAAATTTTTTAATTGAAACAATTTAAACTGTTAAATTATATATTTTATTTGTTTTAAAGTTTCATTAAATCATATTTTTGTCATTTAATATAATTTTGGTCATTGGACATAATTTCAAACTTAAATTGTACATAATCACATGTCAATCTTTAAATAGTTTTTAATTATTAAAACCTAATTTTTTGGTTTTGAAAATTGGAATTAATAATCAATTAATTTATTAAACTACTATATTTTGAATTTATTAAAATGGATTCCATATTTGGAATCAAGATGTACAGATTGTGTAAATAAGTATCTTCTATTTTAAGACATTATGAATAGTGACTTCAGTAAATAATTTATTTACTATGGTTAAGGGGTAAATCTTGTAAAAAGGGTAAAAAATAATATTATATTAATATTAAATTACCTTTACCAATGTCCTAACCATATTTTATGATACATGTTAGATCATGGGAATCATTGGGACTATATTAGGACCCAATAGAGCCACATGTATGTGAAAAAGACACGTTTTTAAAAATTAATCTATTGTTAAGGAAATGTAACTTAGACATATATTGTTTAGTAAAGATATGTTTATATGGGGTTATATAAGTGATATTTTTCACTATAAAAATTAATTCTAAACATAAAAAGATTTCCTACATCATTATATTTTATTTGAAATTTTTATAAATAAAATTAATACACTCATTAATGACAAAATAATGATGCTGTATTTTTATTATTAATAATGAAATCGAATAATGGATATTATAAATATTAAAATAAATATAATTTGAATTTTTTAATTCCATGAACGAATTTTCTAGATGAATATGACATGTTAGGGTTGATTAAATGTATTTTTTTCTAAATAAACAACTTGTTATGACTTTCACAAAAACCAAATACTAAATAGTGTCAGAATTCATATAAATGAGAGTTTAAAACAAATACTATTTTATTAAATGATATTATATTCCTAAACATATATGATTCAGATAAAGAACATAAAAAATTATAGATATTTCTACAATAAACCACAACATGTTCTCTTGTCAAATTATATATTGTTTATTAACTAGTTATTATAAAAATACATGAAGTCCTAGAAAATGATAAACTATTTAAATAAGAGTCACATATAAAAGATAATGTCAATATGGTGACCTAAACTTGTATAAAACTTATTGGATGACAGTATGTTGACCCCTACCCACCTTAGCCTCTTAATAAGTTGATTTGGAGCAATTAGGTACCAAAAAAGATTTTATAATAAATAAATATTTCAAACACTTCCTAAAGAACCCCTCACCTCTCTTAAAAAAATATACTTCCACTTCCCTCAAATTCACACCTCCAAATCCATTATTCTTAGAAAATCCTAATCAAATCTCCTCTCACATAACCTAAATTAAACTTATAGACCTTTATAGGACCCTAATTGCAACTTTAGGAGCCCTTTATTCAAATAAAAAGGAAGAACCCAATTAAGAGATAACTAAATAATCTCATCTTTCAAAGTTATTTTCTTTTCCACATCCAGTTTCTTTGATGATTGTAAAGTCCCAAAATATCTGTGGAATTTTTTTCGTAAATACATGGAAATGTTACTAGTCCGCAGTTTTGGACTGTACTTGATTCTGAGGCCCTGTATATCTGGAATCAATTTCTGATGTTTTTCTCAGGTATGTTCGATAAACGTGCTAGTGGGATTCTATAACATTAGAACTGGTGCTCAGAATTTAAATCTGAGGGCACCATTGAACTTGTAGCGTCAGTGACTGCTTAGTGAGACCTTTAGAGCAGTAGCATTCTAGTGATATTGAAAGATAGTTTTTGGTGTTTTTAAGAATAAAGTTAAATAAAAATAAGTGTGTCTTCTTTTATTTTGGCAGTTAAAATCCCCAAGTTGAGGTTGGAGGTGGGTGCCACCACACCATAACCTCCCATGATAGGTTATGGTGGTGAGGCCCACCCACACATAACCTCCCTTGGGAGGATAATTAATGTTGGGACCACACTATCTTTAACCCCTTGTAACTCTTGAACATCCCCCATAATTGTGCCAACCCTCTCTTGATTTATTTCTAGCTCTCCCCCTCCCTTATTTAAATATTTAATCCATTACAGAAAAGTTAATAAAATTAGTTGTGTCATTTAAATAAACAAAACTTTTTTTGTTGTTGTGCCAATAAATAATATACTTTTCCATTATTATTTTTGGATGGAAACTTGGTAGATCTTGGAGAATGCATGGAGAAAGCTCTTAACAGAAAATCATTCTTCCAGAAAAGAATGGGAAGAATGAGAATAACGATGCCATCTTCTTCTTTCTTCAATGAGGTCATGAAAGGGTAGCGACACCCACTAATAACACATACATCGCCTACAACATCGTTACCTTCGAACACTGGTTCGCCAACGACATGTAACCACTTCCTCCTCCGACATTGACGGAATGACACGACCTTCCCGTTACTTCATCAATATCATCGATCATGAGGTAGGGGGATTTTAGTTAATTTATATATTAGTATAAACCACAGTTCATCATCGTTCAAATTTCTAGATTATGTTTTTCCATGACATGGAGGCCTCATAATGCACGAACATGGCTCGACCATCCCCTTTTGTTTGTTCATGTTTGATGATGACGGAGAAGGGGCATGTGGCGACCGGCAACGAGCCGGCAGTGAAGAAGGTAGCGGCGCAAGGCTGCTGGATCGACACAGGTGCGTGGTACCACCATGACATGTAGATAACCAAAACGTGGCTAGGCGGGCAGATGTGGTGCTAGAGGGGTGTGGTGCCGTTGCACCACCCCGAATGGAAGAGTTGTGGCGCCGTCGCATTGCATGGAGGCTAGCAAGACTGTAGCGTCGTCACTCCACGGTGGAGGAACCAGGGCAACTGGGTGAGCCGTCTGCTGGTGTGTGCTATAGGAACGACCCTAAGGTTTCTGCGGTTACGTGAACTGGCACTAGGTGCCGGTTCAGTTATGGACATCAAGTGGGTGTGCCCCTATGGAATGGCCAACCGGGTCATGAGACCTGTCGGCTGGGCCGCACTGCAGCCTGCACATGGCCGACTGACAAGGCCACAAGACCTACCGGCACGCAGCCCACCGGCTGGTCCCCACGACCTTTCCACACACAGCCGGTCATTTGTGCCCCACAGCCTGCCGGTACGCGGGCTACCGGCCTGGTCTTGCGACTAGCCTATCGAGCCACCCCCATGGGTTGGTCCGTGCCTTTGTGTCGGGCCACCCCTTAGGGGATGGTCGTTTCATCATATTGGGTCAGTCCAGGTCATGTCTGACTGGGTCGCACCGAACCCAGACCCGCTATAGCCCGATTACACCTTTTCACCCATATTTTGGGCTACGGGCGTCCGTTTGACGAACCTACAACGGTGCCGATATTATTCAAATGAAGTTGTCCCATTAATAATACCCCACGAGATTACAGGGTATATTTGAGTTATAGCCAGGTTGGTTCGTACACGAAACCAACAGGGCCCCCTGGACAAAAAGGCTAATAATTCACAGACCAGGCATCCTATTCATGCGCCGTTTATTGTGTTGAGATCCCATTGAAGAGATGGAACTTTGAGGTACTTCTACAAGATACTTAACGATAGATGGAATTTTTTGTATAATCTTAGGAAGAGGATCCTTCCAGTGACCAGCATATATAGTGAGGAGACCTAGTAGGTGGAAGACCTGATGACTGCTTGACCGATTCGACTTTCCCAATGGGGAGCACCTGGTAGTTGGAGGCATACCCACAGTAGAGAAGCGCCTGGTAGTAGGTGGTAGACCTGTGGTAATCGACAAGAGGAATACCTCTACAGGCTATTAGGGGGTGTTTCTGGTAGTTTGATGCAGACCCACAGCAGAGGAGCACCCGGTATTTGGCAGCAAACCCGTAATACTCGACAGGAATATTACATTAGCAGTTTGAGTTTAGTGGGAAGTGCCTTGGTGTCGCGACATGCCCACTGTTCTCGACAGTGGAGGAGTACTCCAGCAACTGCAGTTTCGATAATAAAAATCTTGGTTGGAGCTGATTCAATGACCTTTGTTTTTTCCTCATGATTGAGATGTGTTACTAGATAACTTAGGAATATGTATGGGCATATACCTGTGTAATGGTAATCCATTGATTTATACATTTTGGTTTAACCTTGTTTGATTTTGTGAGACCATGAGGCTCTCAGGGTCCCTAAAATGTATCGTTATACTCATCCCTGCATGGGATATGTTCGCACCTCATTGTGCTGGATGTGGATGACAGAAAATGCTGAACAAGGAAGAGTGGACGAGGACTGGATGGTACCCAGAGGTGGACATCATGACGTGAAAGTACTCAGAGGAGAAGGATGGACGTGGAGAGCTAAGGAGGCTACATGTACATTCCATTCAGGTAGGATCTCTGGTGGATGTTCTAGGAGATTCTAGAAACCTTCCAGCTTTTGTCAATTAGTTGTACATGATTTTTCTATTCTTTGTACTCTACTGTTCGGCTTGTAATTACTACCCCATTTTCATTCCAGCACATCTTTTGTATATAGTTTTTACCTAGTGTATTACATCCTGTTGTGTACTCTTATTTTGTGTTTTTACTTTTAAAAAGACAATGCATTCCCTTCTTAAGGATATACACCTTTGGTGCTAGTCACCAGCCCCTCGCCTATGGATGATGGGCTTGGGGTAGTCACGACATGGGTCCCGAGGACGAGTCATGATAAATTGGTATCAGAGGAGTTGGTTATACCATATAACATAGAACTCTAATATTTCTTTTCTTTGATGTAATAGTGTTTAGGGATCCGAGTGTGGTTTTCAGTTCAGGGTGTCTACTGTTGGTGTGGTGACCGACGTGTCCGTACCCTAGGACCCTGACAACCTATTTCTAGCTTAGTGCATAAAAAACTAATTGTGCGTGTCTTATCAAAAGTTTTTCTTTATGTCAGCTCAACCTGGTCTGCTCTCCAGGTATAATCGTTTGACCGTGTCGCATCTGTTTCTTTAAAAATTCCCCACCACAGATGATCGGTCAGAGTCCTGAGAGTTGCACACAATGACAGCACACCGAGTGACGAGGTCTCATTGTAAGGCCCCTTTCAAGTTGAGGAACCAGAGGAGGCACCAGCGGTACCACCACTTGTTGGGTCACCAATGCCAGCAGCCCCAGTAGTAGACGATGCATGCCTCATGAGTGCACTGCACGAGTTCCAACGCCAGAGGCCACCCAGGATCCTGGGAGAGATAGACCCACAGGAGGCTCAGTATTGGCTGCAGTCTGTGGCAAGAGTCTTTAGGATAGTATGGTCACCAGAAGACTACATGGTGATCCTTTCTTCCACCCTCATTCAGGGAGTAGTAGGAAGATGGTGGAGCCTGATGCTCCAGGTCCACGATGTGGCGACTCTTCTCTAGGAAAACATCAAGAACCTGTTCCGAGAGGAGTTTGTCCTAGATACCCAATGAGCGTTACAAATACAAGAGCTACATTATTTGCATCATGGAAGAATGATAGTAGTTCAATACTCAATGAGGTTCATTGACCTCTCATGATACTCCACATATATGGTACGAGAACCATTCTTCTAGGCCTGGACATTTGAGACGGGGCTCAGGAGAGAGATCAATGCCGCAATGATCACCCTAATTATTTTGACGCATGCTGGAGTGTTGGAGAGAGGCCTCTTAGTCGAGATTTTCCTTGCTAAGCAGTCACCATCATTGATACCTACTACTAGTTGACATGCAGTAGAGTCTTTTGCAGCTGGCAGTAGAAAGATGACGCAGAGGTCTAAGAGGACCAGATCTATAGGTGGACAACTGCAGGACTCAGGATCGGTTTTGCGGGGAACACAGAACAGATCCAATCATGTCAGGAGTGGGAAATAATACTCTTGCGGCGGGCATGGTCCCATGTCTCCTGACTTTCCGACCCGCCGTATCGATGCACACCAGATAGTTGAGGGACCTCCCAGATAGAGGCATAAGTTTGATCAAGGTGGCCCACAGGGCGTAGGTGGACATGGCAGAGGAGCTGGTCGAATAGTTAGTGGCTGTCTATGTTTCAAGGAGCTACCAACACCACTACCAGGAGGTCCACCCCGACTACAAGGAGTGGGTGGATAAGGGAGATCTCTGCTTCAGGAAGCTGAGGTATATAAACATGGTGCTCCAGAGATGATTCGATTTACGATCTGTGTCTATTCCACCTTAGGAACAGTTCTTATAGACACAGGTTCCAGTCATTTATTCATTTCCATTACCATTGTTTGGAGCTCGGAGATTCCAACGGATATTTTGGCTCGATCTTTACGGCAAGAGGCTCACACTGGAGAAGACTCGATGATTAAGCACTAGTTCCGGTAGTGTGAGAATACTATAGGAGGCAAGAGGATCATCTTGAATCTCCTCATAGCAGCATCGAGGCCTTATAATGTCATCTTGTGTATGGACTGGTTATGTACAGTCCATGCTCAGATCGAATTTATAAGCCGCAAAGTGTTGTGTGTCCACAGGGATGAGACCAGGTTCAACTTCATAGGAGAGAAGGGAACATTTCCAGTGCATGACAGACTTAGTCAGAGGAGGGTGAATCTAATCACTCACCAGTTGGCCTACCTTACCCTCAGAGCAGTTGATGTGGAGAGTTGGACTTATCCTGTAGTGGTGGACCAGTACACGGATGTTTTTCCTGACAATGTCCCCAGACTACATCATCAGAGAGAGGCTGTCTTCTATATTGACCTATACCCCGGGATGGCACCGATATCTACTCCAGCATTTCAGATGTTTCCCACTGAGCTTCACGAGTTGAGGGTATATCTAGAGGACTTGCAGAGGATGTGATTTATCTGGACCTTTGTTTTTCCCCAGCACCCCCAATTCTATGCACCAAGAAGGCGGATGGGATCTTCAGGATCTTTGTCGACTACCGTCACCTGAACTAGGTGTCCATGATGAATAAGTACCCACATTAGAGGATTGAAGACCTCTTTCATCAGCTAAATGGAGCACGATGGTCCTCAAAGTTGGACCTCAGATCAGGATATCACCAGCTCAGAGTTCGAGATGAGGAAGTGAAAAAGACTCCCTTTCAGTGTCGATACCACCATTACGAGTTCCTGGTTATTCCATTTTCATAACCAACTCTCCAGCAGTGTTCATGAGTCTCATGAATAGGATCTTCTAGCCATACCTCAACTGCTTTTTCATAGTCTTCATAGAAAACATTCTGATATACACGACTACTAAAAAGGAGCATGCCTACCATTTGTAGATAGTACATGACACACTCTAAGAGCACCGTATTTAAGGTAAGCTGTTGAAGTTCCAGTTTTGTATTCAATAGTTTCACTTCTTGGTACATGTCAACTCAGTGGCTGGAGTTGCAGTGGATCCAGTGAATATTGAGGCATGCTTGCTTGGGAGCCACCCAGGTGTTTGATGGAGGTATAGTGTTTCATGGGATTGGCTGGATTCTATCATTTATTCATTCCAGTCTTCTCCAGAGTTGCAGCACCACTATCAAAATTGATGAAGAAGGGGAAACCCTTCGTGTGGTCAGAGAGATGCAAACAATTCTTTCAGATGCTAAGGCGAAGGCTGACAAGTGCCCCCAACCCGAGGCTTCCATAGGAATGAATAGGCTACATAGTCTACTATGATGCATTAGGGACCCGAATCGGGTGTGTCCTGATTCAAGAGTGAGAAGTGATCACATATGTTTCTCAGATGCATGTATAGCAAGAGAAAAACAACGCTACCCATTACCTGGAGTTAGCAGCTATGGCCTTCCCTTTGATGATGTGGTGGCACTATCTGATGGCTGAACATTTTACGGTGTACACTGATCACAAGAGTATCAGGTATATCTTTTTTTAGAAGGACCTAAACATGAGACAATGGCATTGGATTTAATTCTTACATGACTATTACTTCGAGATAGTCTATACTCTTAGGAAAGGGAATGTTGTTGCAGATGCTCTTAGCCAGAGAGTAGGCATTCCACTTCTAAAAGAGGTGACAGAGTAACTAGCTACATTATAGATAATCTTCATGGATAGGGATGGATCAAACAATCTCTAGTCTCTTACAGTCACTCATACACTTCTTTAATGTGTTTGGGAGGTGTAGCGTGGAGACGCTGACTGTGATATGTGACGTGCTCAGATATCCACTGGGAAGGAACCAGATATATTTTCTGAAGGTGAGGAGCATGTCATCCTCTTCAGAGATGTACCATGGTACTAGTTGCACATTAGGAGGACGTGTTTAGGGAGTTCCACACTTCCCCCTCTAGCAGTACATCCAAGAGTGGCAAAGATGTATTAGGACCTTCGACGACAGCATTGGTGGCTAGGTATGAAGGAGGAAATAATGGAGTTTTTCTCACGGTGCCTCACTTGTCAGCAAGTGAAGTCAGAGCACTAGGTACCAGTAGGCTTGGTCAAGACATTTGAGGTCCCAGAGTGGAAGTGGGATGGGATATTAATCGACTTCGTGATGGGTCATTCATGTACATCCAGGAGTCATGACTGGATATGGCTGATCTTTGACCGTCTCACTAATTCGGCCCTCTTCCTACTAATAAGAGAACATGGATCAGTTGAGATATTGGGATGCATATATGTGTAGGAGATAGTGCGTTTATAAGGAGTACCTTTTTCAATTGTCTCCGACTGAGATGGAGGTTTACTTCCCGGCTATGGATGGGGTTGTAAGAGTCATTCGGGACCCAGCTATGTCTGAGCACCGCCTTCCACTCTCAGACAGATGGTCAGACCGAGAGGACCATTCAGACCCTCAAGGACATGATCCGTTCATGTGTCCTCGACTTAGGCCACATCTGTGATGATCGCTTTCCTTTTGTGTAGTTTTACTACAACATTTATCACTCCACCATAGGTATGGAACCATTTTAGGCCTTGTATGGTCAGCCTTGTGGATCACCACTATGTTGAACAGACCCAGGCGAGTCAGCACTAGTGGTACCAGAGATAGTATGGGATACCACAGAGAAGATGATGATCATCCAGGGGTGGATGAAGACTGCACAGAGAATTCATAATTCGTATGCTGATAGGATACAGATACGTCTTGAGTTTGAGGATGGTGACCATGTTTCCTATGTGTCTCACTTCAATGAGGACTATAGAGAATTGGATGAGGTGGCTAGTTATCTTTATGATTCATCTAACCATTATAAGTCCTCAGTAGAGTAGGTGAGGTGGCTTACCGCTTATCTCTTCCACCTTATTTGCAGTGGGTGCACGACGTCTTCCATGTATCCCAGCTAAGGAGGTACATGCACGACCCTTCCAACATCATTTTCCAAAGAGCTAGTCATCGAAGAAAATGTGACTTTCATGGAGGATCTAGTGGAGATTGAGGATCGACATGAGCGGGTCCTGTGTGGAGGGTCGATACCTCTGGTGCATGTTCATTGGTATCACGGGAACTTCCAGGAGAGCACATGAGAGTGGGAGGCTCAGATGTGTGCTCAGTACCCCCATTTGTTCACTTAGTTCGAGATGTAGCTTACAGGGGCGTAAATCCCTAAGGTGGGGAGAATGTAAGTACCTGAAATGTTTGTGGAAATTATTTTTTCTTAAATATAGTGGAATTTTATGAGTCCGTAGCTTCTAACAGTGCTTGATTTAGAGCCCTAGTATGTTCAGAATCAATTTCTGGTGTTTTTATGGGTATGTTCAGTAAACGTGTGAGAGGGATACAATAACTTTCGAACCAGTGCTCAGAATTGAAGTCTAAGGGCACTGTTGTGCTCATTGTGTCGGTGATTTTTTAGTGGTACCTCCACCGTAATTGCGTTCTAGAGAGAATGGAAGTTATTTTTTGGAGTTTTTAAGAATAAAGGTTAAAAAATAAGTATGGTGTTTTTTAATTTTGGCTGTCAAAATATCCATGTCGAGGTTGGAGGTGGGGACCACCACACCATAACCTCCCTTGAGAGGTTATGGTGATGGTTCCCACCCGCACATAACATCCCATGGGAGTATAATTAATGTGGGGACCACACGAGATTTTACCCCATGTAACTCTTGGAATTCCCCCATAATTGTGCAAACCCTCCCTTCATTTATTTAAAACACTCCCCCTCCCCTATTTGAATTTTGAATCCATTACACCCCAATTAATTAAATGAGATGTCTTATTTAATTAAACACAACTCATTGTGATGTTGTTCCAACAAATAATAGACTTTTCCTCTATTAATTTTGGTTGGAAATGTAACACCCCGAGCTTCCACGATACGCTTCTCATTCAATAATGAAATAGCTTGCATTGAACGCAACTTCGAGTTCTAAAACACCGCGACTAATCAAAGTAGCCGTTATGAATAGTAATAACCACTTTTTAAAATTATAGAAATTTTATATGTCAAAATGGACTTCATTTTTGTATTCGTAATATCGAAATTAGCCTATGTTGAATTTTTGGTATTTTTCTGAGAACTTCTAAAATTTTATAAATAGTGAAAAATACTTAAAACAACTTTTTTAATCAAAATAATTTATAGTGATAAATTATAATATTTGATGGTTTTAAAGTATAATTAGAATATATTTTTACCATTTTATCCAATGGTGGTCATTAGAATTAATTTAACATTGAAATTGGACATAAACAATTGCCAATCTTTTGATATAAATTGTTTCTTAAAAACACGCTATTTGTTGTGACAGCGGGAATTAATTATAAAATTAATTAATGCAACTAATATGTTTGGAATTTTGTAAAATAGACATCATTTTTCAATTCGGAATATCAATTATAGCTTAGGGTGAAATTTTGGCCTTATTCTGAAAAACTTCAATTTTTGATGAATAGTGAAACCACTAAGTGGTTGTTAAATAACTGATTTTTCGTTTAAATGAAATATTACCACTTCTGTGATTTGATTTTCAAAAATCCGACATACATGGTTGTCATTAAGAAGTAAAATGTGGTTCAATGGGATAAAAATAATTTTTTGGTGAATAGTAACTTATTAAGTTCTTAATCGCGATTAGTGGTAATTAGGGTAGTTTAAGGTATAAATAATACTTTAATAATATTAAATGACCTAGACACATGTCCCAACCTCATTGGTTGTGTCATGGCCGACCAAGACAAGCCATGACCTAACTTGGGGACCCCATGGATCCACTTTTGTTGGGAAATAACATAAATTACTTTTTATTTAATGTTAAAGTGAAAATGACACTAACATAAAGTGTTTTACTAAAACAATTTTTAAGTAGGGTTACACAAGTCCATATTTTGATTATAAATAGTCATTGGAAAGATAAAAAGATTTCCTATATCATAGTATTTTTTTTATAATTTTTAGACCTTAAATAAATTTAATTATTTATGACATAATAATGATGCAGCGATGACATCATTATTTGACGATTTAAATAAAATGGAATGATAATATAAAATCTATGAACTACACATGGCCAAAACCAATTGGATGAGTGGATTTCGATGCCTTATCACCTTATCCACGAATTCTATCAATGTGGGACCTTTTAAAACCGAAACACATTTTCAAATAATGTAATGTTCCTTTACTTTCCAAAAGTGCCCCTCCTCTCCTCTTATAAAAGGCCCCCACCTCTACCTCATTTCACACACTCTTCAAGCCATTGGCTCGGCCAACCCCTGCCCATTTGCTCTCTCCACATCCCTCTCCTCATCCTAGAGGATTCCCTTTGGGAAGAATCCTTTCAAAGGAAGCCTTTAGGCTCAACTCAAAAGGAGTTACACTTTTTAAGGTAATTCATTCTCTCATGTTCTTTTGTTTTATTTTGCTTCTCCAACCCCCTAAACTCTTTTTATTTACTTCTTTTGTAACAACACCAGTATCTTAAATATACTAGGATGTTGTTATAAGATTTATTTGAGCTACACTTCCACACAACTACGTCAAATGGTTAAAGAACATAAGGTTTCCGTGGATGGCGAAATTCTGCCTCCCGAAACGATGATTGTTCAACACTCATTTAACACCTTCAAAGGTGGCCATTATGATGTCACTATTTTTATATATGATATATAATATGTTTATGTTTTCCTTAAGCTTCTGTTTTTTTCATTTTGGGCATACCTTTATGGTTTCCATTATGGGTAAAACACGATATCTTCATTTTAGGAAGCGCGGACTACCGCCCCCTGAAAGTGATTTGATTCGTTAATACCATATGTGGGATGTGTGAAGGATAAAGTTAATGATATTATATATGTTATTATACTGGAATTATAATATACTCTTATATCATTATGATTCCATTCCAGAAAATATGAAATAGAAATGGAAGTAGCGTTCATGCGTACGTACGGCTTACCGTCTCCATGAACGGTGCATTTCATTTCTTACCTCTAAATGTGATGTAATATTATAAATGAATGTATGTACTGGATATATATGACATATATGATATCTACATCATGAATATAATTCCGGATATAATGGATATTTCACCACATGAACAACTTGTAATTATAAGAAGTTTATTTTTGACTCAAGTACCAAAGATCGACAAAACGACCGTTATTAACTTAAATAATTACATAATGTTCATATCATTGTAATAAGTGATATAATAAGGATAATGAAGTTGAAAATGGTTCTTAATAAGGTATATATTAACTCTAGTTTATTATTCAGGAGGTTAAAGAACGGTTGAGTCAAGTCAGACACGAGGTAAGGGAACTTCTTAACACAACTTCAATTCTTTGGGTTAATCTCCTACTTTCAAATTACTTCATGATATTATTATGTCCTATCTTGTATTTGTACTTTCTTTATGTGTATCTATAGTGAATACACATAATAGATCTATTTTATTTGTAAGGGAACTTCTTAACCCAATTTCCATTCTTTGGGTTAATCTCCTACTTTCAAATTATGTCATGATATTATTATGTCCTATCTTGTATTTTTACTTTCTTCATGTGTACCTATAGTGAATACACATAATAGATCTATTTTATTTTAAAAATTATCTTTTTAAGGACTTCGTCTCAATCCCCTTTCATTGAGGCATATTTGGTTTTATACACAATTTTCTTTTATACGGTGTATAAACCCCTTTGACTTTTACGGTTATTCAAAAGGAATCTTTTTATACAAAGCGTTTTGCTAAACGACAAAAGGGAATGTTTTCTTTCCGTACTTATGCGGCGACAATGACTTCTCTGCCGCCGTGACCATTATTTGAGTTTCGGCTTCCTCTATAAGCCATCTTTTTTTTAATGAAAAATAAATACAAAGTTTTAACTTTCTTTTATTTTGGTATTGAAAATGGTTTTGAAAGCGTTTTTATTATATCAATGTGTTGTATTTATATCTTGTGATTGAAATGTGGAAATGTTATGTTTCCTTTATGCATGTTTTATTTGATATTATTATGTTATGGTTTATGATATGTTTAAACCTATTCATATGAGGAATGCATTGGACTTAACAAGTGACGGGTGGAGCCCGCTATAGCTCCTCGATGCATCGGCAGGTCTCATGAGACAAACTAGCGTCTTGGCACAAGGCCTTGACAAAATCTTATTTGTAGTCTTGGCACGAGGCCTTGGCTATGTGGTTATGATAGTCTGGCATTATGCATTCCATCATTATGAAAGTGGTTATTGATATTACATGTGATTATTCGACCAGTAGAATATCCATGTGAAGAAGTAAATGGCATTATCTCATTTTACTTTTGCCATATTATGTTGGAGTTCATGTTTAAGAGGCTTTTGTTTTAGTTATACATTGCCTTAAATGTTAATGTTTATTTATGAAAGCTTCCGCATTATTGTTATCCTTACTGAGCATTTGAGCTCACCCCTTTCAATGTTTAAAAATTTTCCAGGTTGTGAAGAAGTATTTTATGACTGACTTGCAAGAATAATCAGTGAAGATATGAGTGTGGAATATGAAGACCATGTTTTTTTTGTAGTTTGTTTAATTTTGATGTAATGAAAGACTTATGAATGTATCTAGTGTTTCCAAGGCTACTAAACTAATCGGTCTTTCGAGACTTGATCCTTTGTGATCATGCCAATGTTACGAAGTAATGCACCGGCTCTGGGTAGCTGGGGTCGGGGCGTTACAGTTGGTATCAGAGGCAGTTTAGTACTAACCTTGGAAGCTAGATTTAGATAAACTCTGATTAGAGCACATAGCCCGAAGATAGACTTTGAGGATTAGTATAAAAGAACATCTTAGAATATTGGTATTGTAGAGATTTTGTGAGTTTTCCAAGCAATACATTCCTGTCTGGATACGAGCAGGTAGAGGCGGCTCTGGCACAGATGTACCTAGGGGTAAAACCCGAAAACACCGCTTTGAGCTAGACTCGAACGGGAACTGGTGCACGACAACGGGCCTTGCTGCACTCTTGGTTACGACACTCCCGGGGGATATGCTTTGGATAATTCCCATTTTCTTTACAAACCACTATGAAGGGTTACGAGTATATACTTCCTCAAAGAATACATTTTTATAATTATGGATTATATCCATAATTAGTTCAATTTATGTTAAGTGTTTTACAAGTATGGAATTATGTATTTTGATTCATAAACTAATCTAGTTTATGCCATTGTTTAGAAATGGCGCCTAGTAGAAGGAATGGAAACTGTATCAATGCACGAACTCCGTGTAGGGATTGCCCTCCTGCTCAGGATAATTATGGTGGAGCTAGTGATACAACTGGTGCTGATCAGCTTCTCACCGTACTGGGACAACTCACGCAGGTTATGAATAACAACCTTACTCGTATGGAGCACCCTGATCCGCAACGTGGAGGATCAATGCTAGACCGTTTCATGAGGCAACAACCACCAACCTTTAATGGGAGTACAAATCCTATAGTAGCTGAGCAATGGATAAATTCCTTAGAGAAAATATTCCATGCCTTGGGGAGTAGTGAAAGGGAGAAGGTTGTCATGGCAGTTTACCGCCTCACTGGAGATGCCGATCAGTGGTGGTCGCTGATTCAAAACACAAAGGAAGATGATGAATTAAAAAACATGGAATGGCAGGAGTTCAAAGAGCTGTTCTTAGAAAAATACTTTCCTCGAGACCATCGAGCAGATATGGAAAGGCAATTTCTGAGTCTGAGGCAGAAGGAGGATGAGAATGTCGCAAAGTATGAGGCTAACTTTACAAGGTTAGCGAGGCATGCTGCCGATTATATACGTAACCCAAGGAGTAAGATTGATCGTTTCTTTGATGGGTTAAAACCATTTCTCCGTCGAGCTTTGGTATCACAATCCTTTTCATCATACGAAGATATTGTCTCGTGTGCTATCAAGACAGAAAAGGAATTCTCTAAGTCTTATGACAACAAAGTAAAGCAAGAGAAGAAGAGAACGGTGGAACAAGAGACAGATAAAGGGAAAAAGGGAAAGAAGGATTTTCCATTATGTGATAATTGTGGGAAGAATCACCCTGGTACTTGCCTAAAAGGAATGGGAGTCTGTTATAAATGTGGAGAAAAAGGTCACCAGGCACGTGATTGCAAGGGAAAGAAAGAGGCTGTCAAAGTTGAATGCTACAATTGTAGAGAAATGGGTCATTATGCAAATGAATGTCCTAAGCGTCAAGGAAACTTACCTCAGAAAAGGCCAAGGGATCAAGGACAATCTTATGCTATTACTACAGTTGAAGCAGAATAACTAATGTATTGGTGCTTTTGGACTCATGGATTATATTCTGGTTATTAGAATAATGTGATCTATATAAGGATTGTACTGCAGTACTTGTTGGTTTCAGTAAGGTTTTAATATGATGAAGGTAATTATATTTTTAGTATGTGACAATAAAAGAAACTTTACTTTGTTTGGGGAATCTGATAAATTGATTTTGGAATTAAGAGACCTTTTAGAGAAAGTCTGGACAGAGGTATTTTGGATAACTATAAAGGTTGGAGTGGATTAAGTTGATTTTTGGATAGTATGGTTTAAGGTTAAAAAATTTATGAAGATTATTTTTGGAGTATTATAATACTATAGTTTTAGGAAAAGGACAACCTGCAGGGTGGGGAATAAACCGTCGCGTCGGACAAAGCTGTAGGAATCGAACCCACAATCAAAGTGCGACAGGCCTTTATTTCCTACCACTAGCCTACAGGAAGTCCCTGGTTATTACAAAATAATTTTACTAATCTAAATGGTATGTTTTAACATTTTGAACCTTATACAATTAGGATAAGTATGATATTTTTGAGTTCTATTATCTTTTTGAGTGAAAGATGAGTTGAAGGTTGAAACTCTAATTGTCAAGCATAAATATATATATATCTGTCTCTTATTCAATGAATAAATTAATTCTTAAACTTTAGTAAAGGGATATTAAAACAAAAAAATGTGTTATCCTAATACCTTATGTCTTGTTGAACTGATGATATTTTAAATCAATATAGATTGAAGGCTTTGAGGCCCTCAATTTGACAGTTGATTGTTATTGATGACCTCAATCACTCCCTACAAATATTTACGTTTTTCCTCCAATTATATGTCTCTAATTGCCACCAATGTTCTCCTTATCGAGATTATAATTTGGTGGTGACTTTCTTATTTCCATTTACCTCTTATTAAGGCTAAATTTTATTAATCTTATTTCCGATGTGGGTTTTCCACAAAGGTATTTTCCCTTTTCAACCTTTTATTTTCCAAGAAAAAATTTCAAATTGCGAGGACGCAATTTATTGAAGGAGGGGAGAATGTAACACCCCGAGCTTCCACGATACGCTTCTCATTCAATAATGAAATAGCTTGCATTGAACGCAACTTCGAGTTCTAAAACACCGTGACTAATCAAAGTATCCGTTATGAATAGTAATAACCACTTTTTAAAATTATAGAAATTTTATATGTCAAAATGGACTTCATTTTTGTATTCGTAATATCGAAATTAGCCTATGTTGAATTTTTGGTATTTTTCTGAGAACTTCTAAAATTTTATAAATAGTGAAAAATACTTAAAACAACTTTTTTAATCAAAATAATTTATAGTGATAAATTATAATATTTGATGGTTTTAAAGTATAATTAGAATATATTTTTACCATTTTATCCAATGGTGGTCATTAGAATTAATTTAACATTGAAATTGGACATAAACAATTGCCAATCTTTTGATATAAATTGTTTCTTAAAAACACGCTATTTGTTGTGACAGCGGGAATTAATTATAAAATTAATTAATGCAACTAATATGTTTGGAATTTTGTAAAATAGACATCATTTTTCAATTCGGAATATCAATTATAGCTTAGGGTGAAATTTTGGCCTTATTCTGAAAAACTTCAATTTTTGATGAATAGTGAAACCACTAAGTGGTTGTTAAATAACTGATTTTTCGTTTAAATGAAATATTACCACTTCTGTGATTTGATTTTCAAAAATCCGACATACATGGTTGTCATTAAGAAGTAAAATGTGGTTCAATGGGATAAAAATAATTTTTTGGTGAATAGTAACTTATTAAGTTCTTAATCGCGATTAGTGGTAATTAGGGTAGTTTAAGGTATAAATAATACTTTAATAATATTAAATGACCTAGACACATGTCCCAACCTCATTGGTTGTGTCATGGCCGACCAAGACAAGCCATGGCCTAACTTGGGGACCCCATGGATCCACTTTTGTTGGGAAATAACATAAATTACTTTTTATTTAATGTTAAAGTGAAAATGACACTAACATAAAGTGTTTTACTAAAACAATTTTTAAGTAGGGTTACACAAGTCCAAATTTTGATTATAAATAGTCATTGGAAAGATAAAAAGATTTCCTATATCATAGTATTTTTTTATAATTTTTAGACCTTAAATAAATTTAATTATTTATGACATAATAATGATGCAGCGATGACATCATTATTTGACGATTTAAATAAAATGGAATGATAATATAAAATCTATGAACTACACATGGCCAAAACCAATTGGATGAGTGGATTTCGATGCCTTATCACCTTATCCACGAATTCTATCAATGTGGGACCTTTTAAAACCGAAACACATTTTCAAATAATGTAATGTTCCTTTACTTTCCAAAAGTGCCCCTCCTCTCCTCTTATAAAAGGCCCCCACCTCTACCTCATTTCACACACTCTTCAAGCCATTGGCTCGGCCAACCCCTGCCCATTTGCTCTCTCCACATCCCTCTCCTCATCCTAGAGGATTCCCTTTGGGCAGAATCCTTTCAAAGGAAGCCTTTAGGCTCAACTCAAAAGGAGTTACACTTTTTAAGGTAATTCATTCTCTCATGTTCTTTTGTTTTATTTTGCTTCTCCAACCCCCTAAACTCTTTTTATTTACTTCTTTTGTAACAACACCAGTATCTTAAATATACTAGGATGTTGTTATAAGATTTATTTGAGCTACACTTCCACACAACTACGTCAAATGGTTAAAGAACATAAGGTTTCCGTGGATGGCGAAATTCTGCCTCCCGAAACGATGATTGTTCAACACTCATTTAACACCTTCAAAGGTGGCCATTATGATGTCACTATTTTTATATATGATATATAATATGTTTATGTTTTCCTTAAGCTTCTGTTTTTTTCATTTTGGGCATACCTTTATGGTTTCCATTATGGGTAAAACACGATATCTTCATTTTAGGAAGCGCGGACTACCGCCCCCTGAAAGTGATTTGATTCGTTAATACCATATGTGGGATGTGTGAAGGATAAAGTTAATGATATTATATATGTTATTATACTGGAATTATAATATACTCTTATATCATTATGATTCCATTCCAGAAAATATGAAATAGAAATGGAAGTAGCGTTCATGCGTACGTACGGCTTACCGTCTCCATGAACGGTGAATTTCATTTCTTACCTCTAAATGAGATGTAATATTATAAATGAATGTATGTACTGGATATATATGACATATATGATATCTACATCATGAATATAATTCCGGATATAATGGATATTTCACCACATGAACAACTTGTAATTATAAGAAGTTTATTTTTGACTCAAGTACCAAAGATCGACAAAACGACCGTTATTAACTTAAATAATTACATAATGTTCATATCATTGTAATAAGTGATATAATAAGGATAATGAAGTTGAAAATGGTTCTTAATAAGGTATATATTAACTCTAGTTTATTATTCAGGAGGTTAAAGAACGGTTGAGTCAAGTCAGACACGAGGTAAGGGAACTTCTTAACCCAACTTCAATTCTTTGGGTTAATCTCCTACTTTCAAATTACTTCATGATATTATTATGTCCTATCTTGTATTTGTACTTTCTTTATGTGTATCTATAGTGAATACACATAATAGATCTATTTTATTTGTAAGGGAACTTCTTAACCCAATTTCCATTCTTTGGGTTAATCTCCTACTTTCAAATTATGTCATGATATTATTATGTCCTATCTTGTATTTTTACTTTCTTCATGTGTACCTATAGTGAATACACATAATAGATCTATTTTATTTTAAAAATTATCTTTTTAAGGACTTCGTCTCAATCCCCTTTCATTGAGGCATATTTGGTTTTATACACAATTTTCTTTTATACGGTGTATAAACCCCTTTGACTTTTACGGTTATTCAAAAGGAATCTTTTTATACAAAGCGTTTTGCTAAACGACAAAAGGGAATGTTTTCTTTCCGTACTTATGCGGCGACAATGACTTCTCCGCCGCCGTGACCATTATTTGAGTTTCGGCTTCCTCTATAAGCCATCTTTTTTTTAATGAAAAATAAATACAAAGTTTTAACTTTCTTTTATTTTGGTATTGAAAATGGTTTTGAAAGCGTTTTTATTATATCAATGTGTTGTATTTATATCTTGTGATTGAAATGTGGAAATGTTATGTTTCCTTTATGCATGTTTTATTTGATATTATTATGTTATGGTTTATGATATGTTTAAACCTATTCATATGAGGAATGCATTGGACTTAACAAGTGACGGGTGGAGCCCGCTATAGCTCCTCGATGCATCGGCAGGTCTCATGAGACAAACTAGCGTCTTGGCACAAGGCCTTGACAAAATCTTATTTGTAGTCTTGGCACGAGGCCTTGGCTATGTGGTTATGATAGTCTGGCATTATGCATTCCATCATTATGAAAGTGGTTATTGATATTACATGTGATTATTCGACCAGTAGAATATCCATGTGAAGAAGTAAATGGCATTATCTCATTTTACTTTTGCCATATTATGTTGGAGTTCATGTTTAAGAGGCTTTTGTTTTAGTTATACATTGCCTTAAATGTTAATGTTTATTTATGAAAGCTTCCGCATTATTGTTATCCTTACTGAGCATTTGAGCTCACCCCTTTCAATGTTTAAAAATTTTCCAGGTTGTGAAGAAGTATTTTATGACTGACTTGCAAGAATAATCAGTGAAGATATGAGTGTGGAATATGAAGACCATGTTTTTTTTGTAGTTTGTTTAATTTTGATGTAATGAAAGACTTATGAATGTATCTAGTGTTTCCAAGGCTACTAAACTAATCGGTCTTTCGAGACTTGATCCTTTGTGATCATGCCAATGTTACGAAGTAATGCACCGGCTCTGGGTAGCTGGGGTCGGGGCGTTACAGGAAACATGTTAGAGCTTGGAGAACCCTTGGAGAAAGTTCTCAACGGAAAATCATTCTTCTAATGAAAAATGTGAAGAACGTGAATAACACAATGAATTGTGCCATCATCTTCCTTCGTCATACAGAGCAAGAAAGTGTAGTGATGCCCACGAAGAATTATGATGTCATCTTCAACATCGTCACCTTTGAATGCTTGTCCCCTGATGATAAGTACCCTTTCCCTCCCCTGATATTGACGGAACGACACCGTCATCCCATGACATCGTCAACATCATCGAACATGAGGTAGGGGATTTGTGTTTATTTATATATGATTATAAACATACATTCATCATCGTTCAAATTTATATATTCTGGTTTTCCATGACAAGGTGGGATCGGACCGCACGAACATGGCTCGACCCTCTCCTTTTGTTAGATCATGTTTGATGACGATGGAGGCAGTGCACGTGGTGAAAGAAAATGAGCCGGCCGTGAAGAAGCCACTGGCGCATGGCTGCTGGGTCACCACAAGTGCGTGGAGAAACCGTGCCTTATAGAGAACCGATCCATGGCCAGGTGGGTCACAACAGTGCCAGAGGGGCATGGTGCTGTGGTGCCACACCAGAAGAATGTGTCGCGGCCCGGTTGGGCTGTGGTGGGAGAGGTGCAGTTTCATCTTGCCACATGGATGCTAGCAGGACCGCGGCGTCATCACGCCGTGGTGGAGTAACCAAGGCCTCCGACTGATCCGGCCACCGGTGCGCAGAATAGGTGGGACCTGAAGGGTCCTGTGGTTACCTGAACCTGTGCTAGGCTCTGGTTCCATTACAGTCTGCAGGGGGCATGGCACCCCCCCCCCCCACAGCGTGGCCAACCGGGTCACGCGGCCCGCTGGTCGGGCCCCACAGCCAGCCCGCTCATGGAAAGCCTGTAGGGCGATAGGGCCCACCAGCATGTGGCCAGCTAGCCGCGCCGTGCGGCCAGCCAGCAGGACCGCCATCTGCTGGGCCTACCTCGGGTCGTGCCGGCTTCGAGCCGGGCTACCCCTTCGGGCCAGGCTATTTCCTTAGATAGGGTCAGACCAGCTGACTAGGTCAGACCCCTGTTCGGACTAGGTTGGGCTGGGTCAGTCCAACTAGGTCATACCTGACATGAACCCTCTATAGCCCAATTACACCTATTCGCTCATATCATTGGCTACATGCGTCCGTTTTGAAGAACCATCAAAGACACTGATATTCATGGAATGAAGTTTTCCCTTTGAGAATAACCAATGGGAGTTTGGGGTAATGTTCAGATATGGTCATGTTTGTTCGTACATGAAACCAACCGGTTCCGTGGGACTAAAAGGCTAAAAACTCACAGACCAGGCGTCCGATTGACATGTCGTCTATTGTGTTGAGATCCCATTGGCCTGACGTACCTTTGAGATACTTCTACATGAGACTTCACGATAGTTGGTGTTTTTTCTAATAGCTCAGGAAGCAGATCCTTCTAGTGAAGAGCAGGCATAGTGCAGAGACCTAGTAGCTAATAGACCTAACAATTACTTCACCGTTTAGACAAGACCAATGGGGAGCTCCTAGTAGTTGGCGGAAGTCCCACAATACACGACATGTGGAGTAACTGTACATGCTATTAGGGGGAGTTCCTGGTAGTTGTCGGCAGACCCACAATGGAAGAGCGCCAGGTAGTTGGCAAGAGACATGCGACACTAGATAGGAGGAGTACATCTACAGTCCATGGTTAGTGAGAAGCACCTTGGTGTCATGACAGACATATTTTTCTCGACAGAAGAGGAGTTCTCCATCATCCATGGTTTTGATAATGAAAATCCTGGATTGATTTGAGTCAATGACCATTGTGTTTTCCTCATAATTGAGAAGGGTTACTAGATAACATAAGTATATGTATGGGCATATTCCTAAGTATTTGTTATTCATTGATTCATACATTGTTGTTCATCCTTATTGGATTTTCTGATTCCTTAACGGTCTCGGGGTCCCTGTTGAGTATCGTTATTCTCACCGCTGCACAGGCTATTCCTGCACCACATAGTGTTGGATTCAGACGGTGGACAACAGTGACCAAGGCAGTGTGTACGATGACAGGACGATACCCGGATGTGGACCTCATGACATGACGGTACCCGCAGGAGATATATGGACATGGAACACTGAGGAGGCTATATGTACCTACCATTCAGGTAGGATCTGTGGTGGACAATCTAAGAGCTTCTAGACACCTTCCAACTATTAGTCTTTTAGTTGTACATGATTTGTCTTTTCCATGTACTTTACTATTGGTCTTGTATTTCGGGCCCCTTTTTCTTTCCAGAACATCTTTTGTATATAGTTTCTACCTAGTCTTTTACTTACAGTTGTGTACTATAATTATGTGTGTTTATTTTTAAAAATTAAATTCCATCCTAGCTTAGGGATTTACACCTTTCGTGCTAGTCGCCAGCCCCTGACCTATGAAAGGCGGGCTTGGGGTAGTCACAACACGAGCCCCAAGGATGTTTCATGAAAATGATTCCATACCAATTTTATAAATCTAGTACCTTCTACATAATGAGATGTTATTGAAAATATGGTACAACCATATTCATTATTTTACCTATCTTATGAATTAATAAGTCACCATATGTGCGTACGTTCATCTAACTATCTCCACGTCGTGGTGTAGTCAGTTATTCAACGATTAATTATTCAGATGGGTATAATACTACATATAATTGATTCAAATAATATATATAACATTTTAATTATTATTTATATACAAGATATCATCCAATTATATAATATTTTACAATCAATAGAATGATAATTTCGCTCATGCATACGTACGACATACCATCTCCACAACGCGTTGAGATTCCACTCTCCATCGCAGCCATTAAAGAATAATTTTTAGTTCGTGATTCAAAATAATTTTCAATAACATAATATCATTTTGTATTAGACTCAAATCTATCCTATTCAAAAAAAACATGACTTACACAAGAATACATATAAAATAAAATGAATCAGTTATCACCCCACAAAATTATACTACTGAAATATCATTACAAATAAATTTTTGAAGATCATATATAAAATCATATTTATGTATGTGGTTATTGTATTATTAAATAACAAATATTTAACCATTATAAATGAGGTTAACATACCCATGACTAAGGAAAAGTATAGGGTAATGGTTAATTTTACAATCTCTCGTTATTATCCAAGGTGATTTATATGTAACTGTCTACTGGGACCTATTTAGCATCCACATTTTTATATATTAAAAATGTATTTCAAAACACATTTTATTATTTCCAAGACAACAGGTTAAAGTAATTTACAACCATGTTTTAATTTTATCAAATTCTTTTAAGGGAATCATATTATTTTTTTCCCAACAACATACATTATGACCTTTTCAACAAATTTTGGAACAAATGTTTTTTATAACTTATACAGTGGGTGAAACTATTTTATGCCATTATAACTCAGAATATTCCCTTAAAATATTATAAGAAAATATTCAAAATAAAAGTTTACATTAATTGTATGTTATTTCAATGTAGAAAGAGGTATTTCAGTCAACATATTTTGGGATTTATTTCATCTATGTTATAATACATTGATTGATTTAAACTTGATTGATGATGATTAATTATGATGTAATCATTCATATTGTGTTGAATGTTTTGTGATAGTTTTGACCATGGATGTGTTATTTTTATAACATTCATGGTTTATTGTTAAATTATAAACAGTTAGTAGGCTAGTTTTAATAATAATGTTTATGTTATGTTTCAACCATTTCATATGAGGAATGAATTGGACAAAGTAAGTGAGGGGCGGAGCCCGTTATAGACCCTCGATGTATCTGTAGGTCCTGTGAGAGAAATTAGTTTCTTGGTATAAGGCCTTGAAAATAAATATATTGGTAGTATTGGCTAGTTTCAAGGACTATTTGGTAAGGATTTATGGAATTATACATTCCATCATTATGAAATTAACTATTGATATTAAATGTGATTATTCAACAAGTAGAAATTTAATGAGAATAATTAAATTGCATTACTAGATTCATCTTTTCCATATTATGTTATAAATGCTAATGTTTTAGTCTTATACACCACCTAAAATATTAATTCTTATATATGAATGTTTTATCTATATTGTTATCCTTACTGAGAATCTGAGCTCACCCATTTCATATGTTTTATATTTTATAGGATGTGATGTAGTATATTATTACTAACCAGCAGATATAGGCTAAGGGATATGAGTGTGTCCTATTGAGACACAATTTTCGTTTTTACCTTTAATCTTGTAATATAAAACATATGTATGTATCAAGTAATTCTAAGGATACTAAACTGATTGGTCATTCGGGATGATTCCATGTATCATGCCAATGTTATGTAATAATGCACCGACTCTGGGTAAATGTGGTCAAATCATTAAATCATCCATATATAAAACACTTCTAATAGTGTAATACGATCCTCATAAAAATCAAAATATGTGTGGAAATTTGATACTTCATGAAAATTTAGTTTTCATCTATATAAATATTCAACTATTCTTCTTCTTTAAGTGGAAGAGTCTACAGAGGAAGAAAATATTTTTTTTAGAAACTATGGGAAGTACCATTACTCTAAATTCAAATTTATTGATAGATTTTGTTGGAAATGTTTCATCTCTATCACCTATTAATTCATGATTTGTTAATCTCCTAAATCATTCTACTGCTCATTTATCTTATGTGATGGATATTACTACACCTATACGTATGAAGAGAGGGTAGGGTCACAATTGTCCCTCTCGTATTTTCTCTCTATCAGATGTTGTTCATTATCAGTTTTTTCTTGTTTATTGCTTGAATCTACTTCATTAAACATTTGTATGAAATTGATCATTTCACTTAAGGCTGATATTAATTTTTATCTTATACATGACTCCTTTATTACACCTGATGGGGTTTGTAAAATCATTTAAGGCGAAAAGCACCTGATGTAATTTAGAGTTAAACATTCTAATATTGATTTTGGGAATATAATAGAAGTGTTCTTTTTATTTGGAGATGGAATAATTTATCATTTATCTCCCTCTAGTTTTTATCATGTATACAAATGTGTTTCCTTTTAAATTATTTTGCATTCCAACGGTAAGGGATGTGTTGTTTTCTGTTGACATTGTTATTGGTATTGAAATAGTTTCTATTAATTATAATTTTATGTAACCAGCTGAAAAGAAGTATTTGGGGACTATGTTTGAAGGTCTTATAGAAGAATGAATTATATGATCGAGTTAGTCACATTTGGTAGTGTCATTTTTCATTTCTAAGAATTTTAGTGGTTCACTTTGCCTATGATGTTATTACCAAAATCACAATGGAGTGATGGTAAAGTACATATATTGGTTTCTAATTATTGATGTTATGTTTAATCAGTTGAAATGGTTTAATTGGTTCTTAAATACAAGTAATTTATTTGGTTAACATCAATTGATGATAAAGGAATCTGACATTAAAAAAATATCATCGGATATGGTATGACCGATATGAGTACATTTCCATTCCTTTATGTTTAACCAATGATGATATATTTTTTATGCATTTAATGGATACAATTATCCAACGGCTAATTTGATACATTCATGTGAGTCTTTGAGGATTAAATCCTAACATACTATCTATCTAAAGAGAGTCATGATCATTAAATGAGATCAATTTTGAAATTTTCAAGAAATCACTAACATTACATCATGTATTCTAAACATGATTTTTAGATCTAGGTGCTAATTTTCATGTGAATTATATTTTCAGAATATAGGATTTCAGTCAATTGATAGATTAATTAGAATTGTAGGTTCTTATATTCACCTTATTTGGGATTTATAAAAGTGGGATTCTTCAATGAGTTATCTCAATCTAATAGGGGTGAATATTTATTCAGATGGAAAATGTTAGAATTAATTTTTGAGAAGAATCAAAATTTGGATACTACAATAGTGTTGTGTCTTCATAAGGTCTTGTTGGCCAATGATTTATTCTGTTATAAATCATGTCCAGGTTTGGTTTTCTTTCTTATGTAGGGTAATCATGTATTTGACTATGCATCTTTTAAGCTTATTCCACATGAGAAAAATTATCCATCACATGACCATGAAATTAATCATATAGTTCATGCACATAATTGTTGGTGGAATTAAAAATATGATGAATTTATTTCATGTTTATATCTAAAATATCTTGTCTTATATCTTCTCGGAAGAATACGTGAATCTATTATAAATGAATTGGATGTAATAACTATTATACTTTTCCATTAACATCTTTTATAACCTATAGAAAAATGAATTTATTTGTATATTAATTAATAAATATACAACCCTTGAAGGGAAATAATCAACATTAGAGTGTAACATGATGGACTTGTTGGAACATTTAAATATTGGTGTTAATGAATAAATGGATGAGGTTGACTTGACGAGTTTCTAATTTAAATTTCCTCTTCTTGGGATAATTATTTAGGGTCAACATACTGATTATTTGTTTTTAGGAATGATAGAATCTATTTATTGTGGGTAGACTAGGCTATACTCTCTATTCTCTAGTGAGGTAATTCTATTATATCATAATTGAATTGTTATATTCATCGCTGTATGGAAATTTGGGAGGGGTGTTTTATATAATTCTTTATGGGTTGTGCATCTTGGAACCAAAAAGATGTTATATGACATGTGGTGAAAGTTCTAGTGGGAAGGTATGAGAGGTTCTATATTTAAATGTTATTCTCATTATTATATGTTACCAGAGGACAAGGTTATTAAATAGAATCCAATTTTTTTCTTTATCCACTTCTTATTCCAACCTTTATGTTGGGTGAGATCTCCATGGTAACTATGGTTGAGTTTCTGAATATCTGCTGAAAAAACAAGATGATATGGGTTTTAATCATCTGGATGAATAAAATGGGTTACATTACACCCATTAATGATTCAACTAGAGATGATGAGTTAGTAAATATCTATGTGGAGGATATTTTCTATTTTCATTGAGTTCGAGCTTCTATCGTCAATGATAGGCATCCTTTGTTCAAAATAAATTTTTTAGAGGGATTCAGGAGGAACATAGTTCTCAGGATCATTTGTGTGTGAAATTATTTCTACAATGGGATCACTAGATAGATATAGTTAAATAGAATCTTAAGGATATTCTCCACATTTTTTTTCTCAAAATTTGAGTGGATTGAAATAATCATTTATGGCTATTTGAGTAAATCTTTAACAATTGTTACTAGTCCATGATCAGATTGGCTCCTTTTGATAAATAATATTGGTGGCCATGTATATTTATATTGTTTTGTTTATATATTTGTGACTGTTTTTTAGTTGGACCAAGAATGTATCATGTAAATACCTTAATGATTCAGTTTATTCACCTATGAAATTTTATGGCATACAGTATGGGTATCTCTTAGGCTAATCATCATCCTAGTACATTGTAATTTTTAATTGATGACTAGGTTTTCATGAATGTTTCACCCCATTTTGGACATGAACATCTTTTGAGGAAATTTTATAATTATCATAATTTTGTGGGACCCTTTGAGGTTGTGGAGTAGGTTGGAAATGATTACAATCATTTATAACATCCAAAAAAATAATCGTTATTCATAATGTGTTCCATGTATCACAATTATGAAATTATATATTTGATCCATCTCATGTTCGGAGCTAGAGTGATCACGATGTCAAGAATGATTTATCATTGATTGAAGATACAATCATGATAGTTGATTTTGAAACCAAGGTACTTAGTATGAGAAAAATACCTTTGTTTTCAGTGATATTATAATACTATTCTTATAATCATGAGGCATAAGAGAGGGAGGCCAAAATGAGAGAGTAGTGGCATCATTTTTTGAAAGATAATATACTTTATAGGCTTTCATGGGTAAAAATGTTCATATGGAAAGGAGGTTGTAACATAATTGTACTATGATCTGGAATTAATAAACCCCACTATTATTCATTCTTTCCATTGGTTTTGTTTGGGGTTATTTTGGGTGAAATATTAAGGATGATTAAAAAAAGGGATGTCCAATTTTGGAGCAACATTCCCATAAACTATTATCCCTCTCATAAAAAACCATGACACCCTTGATATTGCAGTTTTTCACGGCTTACAAAAATTTTAAAAACCATGTTCCCAATTAGAATAAATTTTTCATCCCATTTAAAATAGCTACAAGTCTAGGGTTCATGTTTACATATGCGAGTTCAAACATTCTCACATTACACTATGTATGGGGATTTTAATTCGTTTTTTTATTTTAAAATTCTTAAAAAACTATTATTACACACATGATGTACCTCTATGTCAAATATGATAATTATTCTTACTTTATGGTACATTGCAATAGTACACTGAGGTTTTATACATGTTTCCATTATGTTTCACATCTCCTAATAAATTTTTCATCCCTTCATATTGACTTATGTTTCACTAATTTTCATTTTTGGATGCAAAATCATTCAAATATTTATTTTGTATGATCCTAGGCTCTAGTCACCAACTTATAGGGATGGTGAAATCACTTTGTGCCAATTCAGGGTTTGATCGATTTTCAGGCTACCTAGGTACTAGGGATGGTTCATGAAAATCAATTTCATAGGGAAATCTAAGAGATGTTGGAGTAAAAGGAATGTATGATTTATTAATGAAATTATATTTTAAATAGATCAAAATAAAAAAAATTATTTTATAATAAATTACTGATAGAGAAAAAAAAATTACACCATGATATTTAGTACAATGTAATGAGTATCTCATAATCATTTTTTTTGTTTTTTGGGAATTTTTATGATTACAGAACACATTTTGGATGTTGGAGATAGTATGAGGTGAACAACTAGCTGGTGGGGCCCCATCATGCCAAATATTACTATAGTAACACTTAATGATCATTAGGATCCATTGGAATGTAGATTGGGGGCCTAGAGATGAATGATAATATATATTTCCCCACAAAATAACTTTTAGTATTCAAACAAATCTACTAAGGTAAATCATGAGTAATAGGTACACTACTACAACCGATCATCATGTGATGTCGAAGGTTCCTCTAATAATGCTTCGATGAATGTGGTTTTGTTGGAGATAAAATTTAAAATTAACCTCAATTTTATTTATCTTTTCTAATCTGATTCATATATCCCTAACTCACTTTCTCATTATCCATTAACTCCATAGTGATAATAATATATCTATAGCACTCCTATATATAAAATAATTATTTTTGGAAGGATTTTTGGACCTATGATGGTTGTAATCTGGTACGTAGATTATATCAAATAAACTGTCTTCTCATATTCTCCTTCAGGTAGATTCATTATGTGGTAATATATTGGGTTCATCATTGTAAATGGACAATAATAATTGTTTTAATTATATCATGGGTCCTTTGAATATAACTTCTTACTGTCCATTTACCTATATATAAAGGAATATGGATTTTATAATTTATGATGAAGGTGTCTTCAACATATGTTATATCCATTGAAATGACATATATTATCCCATTTTTCATTTTTATTAATTAATGAAATTGATGATTAAAATTACAGGAGAGAATACATGGTGTTTTGGGGCTATGTGAATTATTTTATAATAAGTATATTTTATTTAAAACCAAAACATTATTCATGATGTGTTTGATTATTAACCATAAAGAGAATTATGAAATGGTAATGGTTGTCTAATATTGAATGTGTTATGATATCTCTATAGATATTAAAAAAAATATGTTATTTGAAATGAATTGAATCTTACTATAGAATTTTTTTAATATGAATAGATATTTTTGACATAACGTATGACATAATTGATCAAATTTTTGACCATGGGTTAGAAAGAATAAAATTACATTTTCTATATATACATTAGTTGGCTATCAATTTGGTATGTCTCCAATGGTGTTCCCTTGGGGAAAATAATTATCTTGAATGTAGTGTTTACTAATACTAGTGAATTTTTGGTGTTTTCATAGCTATGTAAATACATCTCCTATGAATTTTACATTATTTACTGATGTATAAAAGTCTAATATATATAAATATATTCTTCATCTCACTCTAGAAGAATATTTTTCCTTCAAATTGATTTATATCAACTTTAAATTCCTCATGGATGAATCTTATTAAAAGTTTCAAATATTATTGTATTTGTAAGGTTATTTGTAATAAAATACACATTAACCTTATACTATATAATTTTGGATTCTATTTATTCTATAAAAAATTATTTTAGAAATTATTAATGGATTCACGAAGATATAAATTTTATAAATTATTGGTAGTATAATTCTATCGTTTAGTGGTCACATAAAATATTTAAATTTTTTATTGTATTTAGGATTATTTTAATGATACATAAATATTTAATATTTTCATATAGATTATAAAAACCCTATAAAGTGATACCTTATAAGTGATTTAGGATGGGCGTGAAACACTTTCACATCAAAATGGTGCCATGGTTTTCCATGGATTTTATTTTCTTGGTATTGAACTTATTTTTTGAGTAAATGTTATCCAATTGATTGATTTTACATTATATTATGGGTGAAATATGTTATGGTTAATTATTTCTATAAACTATAATTCTATTTTAGTCATTTTATAACGATATTATGTTTTGGTTGAAATCATTTCCATTTTTATTTGAATAATACCTTGGTTCTGTCCCACTATCATTTGGTGCTCATGAATGTGCTCTGATTCTTATTTATTTCCAATTCTTGTGATATTATTGGTGGACCTAGTATAAAATCGGTTAGAATATTTCCAATCCACTAAAAAATAAAAATTAAAATAACCAACCCCCAATATTTGATACAATATAAATTGATAGCTACGGGAAATAAAAGTAATCAGACAACCACCTTAATATTTTACATAGAAGCATTAAAAATGAACATGGAATACAAAATACTTTTTTTATTTAGTAAAATACATTTATAAGACAATTAAATTAAAAACTATATGTTTAATTTTCAATGAAAAAAATTTGGCTAAATTCTGTCATCATTTTCAAAATTGAATATATAATTGAATAACATCATCACAGCTTATCTATAACCCAAATGATGTCAAAATTATTTAAAAACTATACATTGAAGATTATTCATTTGAACTAGTGTTGATTAATGAAAAAATAGACGGATGACTCTATAAGTATTGGAACAAAAAATCATATCAATTTTATATAATAAGATTTCCATTATTGATAATTGAAGTGAGTATCATAGAATAATATAGAAATAATTGATGTGAAATTCTTTACCTAGGGGATCCATCAGAGATCATCACTGAAAATTCATGGAAATTACTATTCGGGAGGAGTCTATAAGGGAGAAATTCAAATGATAGTGAGATTTTATAGGGGTGGGATGCGTCATGATATAGATATCAATCGATATTGAGGTTATAGTAATAAATAATAAATAATATAAAACATTAAATTACAATTTTCAATCTTATTTAGGGATATAATTCATGAGAATGGATTTCTAAAATAATTTGTGGGAATATAGCTCACTATGTACCCATTAAAACATTACACATATTTTCCATGGGTCCCCTGACTATATAAATATGATTATATAAATGTTTTTAATATAACATCTCTATGACATAATTAATCTTGAATATGAAACAAGTTTTACTACCGATGTGAAATTAACATCAATTAAATAATAATTTATAAAAATTAAAAATATATTTTTTATTTGAAATTTGAAATTATAGATTTTTTTTAAAATAAAAAATATATATTATGGGTTTTCCATATAAATATAAAATTACACTTTTTTACCCCATTGATTCTAAGTATAAATATAGACATAAAAAAGAAAATATTTAAAAGCATTTAAAATAATGAGTTGAGATATGATGATTGATCAAAATGATTACCAAGGAAGGAGAACCAAATTAATCAATTTTTTTGTCAAAAAATACATCCATAATTATCATATTTATCAAAACAACCAACAAAAATTTCTAATGTCTACACAAATGACTAAACTAGATTCATCGAATAAAAAATTAAACAATAAAGGTTGAACCAATTCATTTTCAACCCCTGATTCACAATTGCACTAAACGGTCATTTAATTTATCAATATCCAAAAAAGGGATGAAAAGCCATATCCAAAAAAATATATCTAAAAAATGGAATACCATCCTTATAAAGATGACTGATATATTATAGATGAAAAATAAATTTTAATAAAATTCATCTAAAAGTTGATAAAAAATTTCTACCATTATCAAAACCCCACACAAATATGGATCCATCATTTAACAATAGTTCATTGTAATGGAGGGATAATCTATGGATTTAAAATTGGGGAAATATGTCATAATTAATAAATAAATAAATTTAATGGTGAAAAACTAAAAATAAAAATGATGTTACCATCCATATACCAATGAATTGATTCAATTATTTACTATTTAAAAACCCCTTTATAACCAAAGCAAAATAATATATCATCATAAAGAAAATAAGAACACATCCAAAAATGGATAATCAAGCACTAATTGATAGCTAAAATCATCATTATTACTTATATCACCATATGTTGAGGAAGATATGACATTAGAAATCATCCAGAATACAATGAAGTAATAGATCCACCCCACTATATGGATTTTATATAGTGTCCAAAAATATAAAAACTCACTTATAAAATAAAAAATACATAGAAATTTATTATCATTTGAGGATATCATTCTATTTTATTACCTTAATACTATTTGTTTTATATTAAATCTATCACAATGGGTATTCCGAAATAATTTTTCTTAACAAATATTGTTTGGAAATATAATATAATAAACAAAATAAAATAATTACTCAACTAACTGAAAAAATACACACCACTCAGAAAACATCAGTCCATATTTTTATTTTTAAAAAATACATAACATGAAAAAAATTGAACTTCATTTTATTTATCATATAATATTCAATGGATGACTTTTTTATTTTTTAAGAACCAAAAAACACAATTAAATAAGATGAGAAATTAGTATTCCTTATTTCCTTCAATAATAATTAATTTAATAGAAGATTTAATACATTGAACATGTATAATTTTATTTCCATTAATTTTTTTATAAAACATCTTTTGAATCATTTTTAAATGATAATTAAAATTTTTCAAAAAACAAATTCTAAGTAAATATGGAAAGAAAATTTCAACACAGTGAAAATATTTAATTTTTTTTCTAAAAATAGAAAAAAACACCATCAAAATTATTTAATAAAAATAACAACTGTAAAAAAATTGAGTCTAAAAATTATGAATGAATGATTTAGTTTTTGGTGACCAAAAATATAGAGTATGGTAATTACATTACCTGGTGGAAATAAATGTTGTGAATAAGTTTACTGAATAAACAAGGGCCATTGAAAAAAACTTATATAGTTTCCAAATCTATATGATGTATTTAGCTTGTACTAGTCCATCCACTACCAATACTCATAGCCAAAAATGATCATCCAAATAACTAATAATTATTGTTAGGATTAAAAATATAATTATCTTAATCAAAATATATTACATAAATAAAATTAAAAATAGGATACAAGACTCATGCATAGGAAACCCATAAATTCACAAGGCTCTCAAATGATAAGAACTATCTTGGGTATCTATTTAAAATCACATTCTAATGTCTGAAATAAAAAACAATAACATGTTGTTACCATGAATAATCATATGAAAATAAAAATACCCATAGACTATGTATCCTGCAAGATAATCGTGACCATGAGAACATATGTATTTTGTTCAAATTTAATCATATAAACTGGCAGCCTAAATGACACACCCCAATACCGAGGAGATTTATTGATACCCATGGGTTGTAGAAAATCAATAGGGATTTATATAAAATTCATATAATATATAAAAACTCTCATGAATAGTCTACATTTTTTACATCCATTTTAAAATAAGACATGAAAAATGGAAATAAAAAGTAAGCCATTATAACATATAAAAATAAAACCCCTCCACGCACCCTCAAAACTCACCCAAAAATCATTCTCAATGTAGCATTTCAACATCAACCAATACAATATTCCTTTAATAACATAAATTCATATAATGATACCTTGTATTATTATTTAAATTTATTTAATATGAAGCTACAACCAAACATTCTAAATTACATAATGAATGTCATTAAATTCATATAACATGAAATTTTTTGTAAAGTTATGAATAAACATAGAGTAACGACAATCCTCAAATCCATGAAATATTTATTTATATATTAGCAAATGAAAAAATAAATATTAACTATGTAGAATAGATGTGAGATCAAATATACATAGTATGAAACCACCTTCAATTAGACATGCAAAAAAAAATTATAATTTTTTTTGAAGATACTTAATAATATAATTATAGAAAATAAATTTTTATTTCTATATTAGAAAAATAAAAAAAACACATGAATTGAATTTTATAATGATATACAATTTATTCAAAAAACTCATAGTTGAATGAATATTAAAAATAAATTTTAATGTATAAATTCATAAATAACATTGACAGCCTCTTCAATAATTTTTTTATGAAAAATTGATATTAAAAATTAATATTAGATGCCATAATGAATTCAACCATACTCAATCAGTATATAAAAATTTAATCAGTTAAATAATGCATATTGTAGTGGATGATCATGTGGAATATAGAATCTCCTATATCTTCAATCAATTAGGGAAATTTGTGTCAAAATGTATGACCTAGTCAGCTATTAATATTATTTATTAGTATTTACTGTAATTATAGGCTAATTTATATAAACAATTTCATCCTAATAGTCACATAAAACATGTAATTCCATAATACCATTATCCCAGTTGTGTAATATTATCACGAAGACTATCCAGGAATATTCAATACCCAACGAACACTCTAACATGAAACTTAATATAAATTTTCCTTTAATTATACATAAATATATATAATGAATTATCATACCTATAAATGATATATATTTATTATTGAGTAAAAAGTCAAGAAAAATATAGGAACCACCTAAATAATTATATTTTATCCTCACACATAACACAATTGTATAGAGAATGTTTAGTCTATCAACCTATCGATAATAAGAAAAAAACCTTCAACGTGTGCCACAATGTTATGGGGACAATATGGTGTTTACTTGAGTCATAGAACTAGATTAAATTGACCATCTATTTATTTCTATTGATATTGAAATTATAGGTCTCCATTATATTAATCCAAAATCATTTATGATACTATTTCATTAAACAAATTTTAGGATTTTCCAATAAATTAATTTACAAAAAGGTACCCCATAATTTACCAAACCTTTTATGTATTCAAAAACAATTTATTAATATAACCCATAACATATACAAGTATGAATAAAATTATATCCACAGAATATTTTAAAATACAAAATAAATAAATTTCAAAATAGTTATCATTTAATGTTTAATATCATAATTTATGTTAAACATTTAATTAATTTTCATGTAACCAAAAATCCTTTATTATCAACTATGTATTATTTTATTTTGAGTATAATTTTTAAAATTTAAAAATTAAACGACTTTAAGGACTAAAAAATTATTCCAAAACTGTTCTTTAAAAGTGAACATCCATTAAATTCGATGGAAACCAATGAAAAATATTTTTTTACTTTGAATATTTATAAATATTGTTAAAAAATATTATTAATTAAATCAAATAGAAATAAAACAATAAATAAATAAATTGTTTTTTGATGGAAATAACGGGAATTGATAAATATTATCTAAAAAATGGTGAGAGGTCCAATGAATGGAATCTATATTGATGAGTCCATGAAGTTCAGATCACACACCAAAGATTCTCAAAACCCCGCAAAACTATGTGAATAATATAACTTATGATTTAACCAATCGATCACCATATAAGATAATGACGAATAAATAATGGAGAAGGGGGAATGATTCCTCTATCGATAAGTTGAAACATAGAATAACCGAAAAAAATAATGAAATCACTATAGGAGATGAAGTAAATAAGTTAAAATGATCATTAAATAGGGATCTTGACCATGAAATAGGGGTTTCATTATGTATTACTCATAGGGGAGTAAATGTCGTATTTAAAAAATAAATAAATTGGAAAAATATGTTGGTGTAATATAATCTTAACGACATATAGTTTACCCATGTTAGATTCAATCTGTGCGGTGGTCATCAAACATTTACTAGATACTATAAAAATATTATTCATCTTTACACTTATTACAACAATTTTTTTAATTATCCAAGGTCCAATAATTAAAAATAATCCTTCCAAGAAGTTGGATGAAAAAATGGTTAATATGATATTTACTCATAATGAGGTCTAATTATCCATCCCCTTAAAAAATAAAACATTGAATAAAAAAAATATATTAATGAAACCCCTTATATATAAATTAATATTTAATAAACAACACATTAAAATTTTTGGTGCTACACAACTCTTATTGTCCCATGATATTTTAGTATGATATTCCTCACTTGTTGTTTTTTTATCTTTTTTTATGATCTATCATGTGATGATATATTTATGTTATTTCTACCTAATTCTAATTTGATCAGTTACATTTATAATTTTTGTATTTCATAGTATCTATTTATGAGTTTGACATATATTAATTCCATTAGGGAGTCTATTGTAGATCAATTAATGGGGACTTTTTACAATTATTATTAAATATTATACATATGTAGTAATTCCCCAATTCCAATAAACCATCTATATACAAGGTTGTGAAATTATTTATGTGATATAATATTTATTTCATTGAAATTATTTAAAAAATTTATATTTTCAAATTCAATCAACTATCAAGTTATTATATTAGATATTTAAAGTTATATATTTCCCCACAATATTTGGCATTGTTAGTCTGGGGAACCTCATCAATATCTTATATTGTACAATGATCTATGATATTATATGTAAGAAATTATTTTACTTAGTTCTCTAAATAATATACATTCATGTAATAAATTTATATATCAATATTCCAAGGAATATTATATAAATCTTATATTATCTATTGAATAAGTCATTTTATTATCATAACATACATAAGATTGTAAAGGAGTCGATATCTATAAAAAATAGATGACATTTTTGAGACAATCATTGAGTAAAGAATATGTTTTGACCGATTATTAGAGGATTTTAATTTTAATATGACTATTTAAAATTATATTATTATGTTCATAATCTGATTATATATTAAGAAATTATATCATTATTAAAAGGATCATACTATATGCTTTGGGAAAACTATATATCATTAAAATTTAAAAAAATTTAATAATTAAAAAGTAAATAATCTTATATAAAAATATAATATATTTTTTGATCAATTAGTACAAACATATATATTTTTGATACATTTCCATATTATATGTATTATTTCTAAAAATATATTTTTTTATTTATAGATTAATATGTTAAAATATTAACGATTGATAATTATACTCTATTTTTAAATCAATATATAAACATACAAGAGTGGGAGATTGAAATTTATGTCTTTTTTATTACATATATGGGATTATATATTTGTAAATATCACATGACATATCATATTCAATGATTTAAGGGTTATGCTTCATGGATATTCATTTAAGTCATTTGACAATTCAAAGTAGAATATATTGTAAGATGATGATAATTAAATCATTGAATTTTTATTTTTAGGATGTTTTTTAGTAATAAATGTTTTGTTAAAATTTATTATATTATCATATTTTCTTTCATATAGTCCCATTAGAGAAAAAATCTAATGAGGTTGATTTCATAAGTTCATTACTTTAGGCATAATATAGTAAAAATGATTATGTTTTTTATGATCATCATGATGTGACCATTAAATTCTTAAAAGGGGTATAATAGAGTGAATAAATATATAAAAGTTTAATGACATTGAGTGAAACTAGCTTGATTAGATAATTAATGAAAAATTCATAGAATATTAGTTGATTTTAGAATAGTGTGTTGATATCATATGCTAATATATTCATCAATGGATTGTGTCATAAAAAAATTAATTGTGATGGAAAAAAACCTCAAGATGGATAAAATGATATATTTAGTTGAAAAGTAAAGATGAAAAATCCATATTTTCTTTACAGTTCAAATTATCTAAATGAGTTTTATATTTTGTGGGATTGAAATCAATTTGGTGATAGATTTAAAAAAAATTATTTCATAAATGATAAGAAAATATAATAATATGAAATGTTTTTTATATTTAATTTAGTTTAATATTTTCTACTCCTCTATTATCACCATCTATTATTGTTCTATTATCGTCTATATAATATTTAGTGCAAAAATATAACTAAACATCAGTTTATTTATATATTATTATCAATTACAATATATTTTCTTCAATAATTGTTTTTTTTATAGTAATGACATTCAAACATGTGTTGTGTATTCTATAAAGTTAAAATAGGGGTAATTTTATAAGGGTATTGAAAATTATAGAAATAAAATATGTGTTTGAAAAAAGAATCGTCCAAAGATGTTTATTAAATAGTACAATGTCAGTCATTTATGTATTTGGATGAAATAGAGTTTGTCATAGATTACATGAGTTGGGGATGAATTGAGCGATTATAAGGGAAACAATAACCAAAAACAAAGTCGACTAACATATAAGTAATAATATTCAAATTGAAAATTAAAATAAACCTAGGATTGAGATGAATTATTTTAATCATATGTATATTATTATATTTTGTGGGAGGTAATATATAATTAGAAGGGATTTTAATATTTAATTATCTATGTAATTTTCTCAGTTTCATGAAAGAAGAATTAAATTTTTTATTTTCCCTTGGAATTTGATTCATGGTAGTAATTGAATAATGTATTAATAAATTAACTATTAAATAACGTTTTGTAATGAATTCAAAGTATATTAGGATGTCCTCATGAATGATTAATTTTTGGGAATTTACATGTATATATGAGATTTCCTAAAAAAATCTATACTAATTTTGAAATTATATTTTTTATATATTTTATTAATCAAATACTTTATTTAATACAATTCATATTATGAATATTTCAATTATTTTTTCTATCATGTGGGTATTTTAATTTTATTTTATATTGGGATTTACATTTTTTTCCCTACATAACCCATTTGAGGATGATTGGAATGTTAACTTCTCATATGTAAAGTACAATTCATTACATATATTGATGGGTAATTGATAATTCCTTCTATAAAGTATTAATCAACATATAATATTGATTACATGGAAAAATTATTATGATTATCCATATATAGGATGTAAATGCTGAGTACAAAGCTGCTAATGAAGGTTGATATTAGATATATATTTTTCATTTCTTATTGCCAAGAAACCATTGCTGAGTTTAATATATATTGTGATGACCTATTAATTATTAGAATTATTTAGAAACAATTCTACAGTAAGGGAATCTATGTTTCTAATCTTCTAGATGGATATAGAAACAACTCTCTATATTTCAATTCATATATATTAGTCCTGGTAATGATTTTTTTTATATATTCACACATATGTATCATGTATATTTTATCATTATATGAGACATCTAATTTTCAATAACAATGATTTTTAATGTAGTTACAATCATCCAAACATAATGGCTTGGGATTTGAAAATATATTAATCAGAAGATAATTTGAGTTTTATAATTTTTTAGAGATTATGTAATGGCCCGGACCTCTCCGGCCCATTCCTTTGTCAAAAAGAAGGTCAAGAAGTGTTCTGGAGGGTAAAATGGACTTTTCCACACTTTCCATAATTTTGAAACTACACGCTGTGTAGTTTGAGTACACGCCGTGTACCCCTTGCCGGGTATACCCCGTGTTGCTGGCCCTGTCCTCGCCATGTGAAGTAAATGGGTACATGCCATGTGTCCAATAATACACGCCATGTAGTCCTTCCCCGCGTACGCGTTACCAGTCAACGGCCAGGTACCATGTTGGAGTCGTGTCCTTTCCATGTTAAATAAATGATTACACGCCGTGTGTCTAAACTACATGATGTGTAGTCCCTCCCCGTGTATGCATTACCCTCAAACCATTTGTTGACAAGTCAACTGCTGCGGAGCCATGTTGGAAGCTGCATAGAGACCGTATGAATGAACCGAGTACACGCCATGTACCATAAAGTACACACCGTGTACTTTTTCATTTCTCATCTATAAAAGGTGGGTTCCCCTCCTCCTTTCAACTCAATCCTCTGCTCCCCTTTCCACTGAGCAGAGCTCTCCTAAAAGACTCGAATGCCCCTTTTCTTCTAAAAATTCTTCATCTGATCTTCGATTTATGATCCATCAGCGGCCACAGGATCGTACTAACGAGGAGGAACTTCCGAACATGGATCCGTTGTCTTTACTTCTGCCTTTCCATTCCGACTTCCACCCAAGGAGGTTTTGCCGGGACCCGACAGAAGTGACGGACGCCGACGGACGTCTTCTAATGTTGATCCGGGGGAGTGCTGTGATCAGAACCTATTGAGGTAGGGATCTTACCTTTGTCTCTCAATTTTGTGCATCATGTGGGGTGGGTGTTCTCTTGTTTATGTGAAACACTTTTGAACCAATTTAATAAATATATTAACAGAATTATATAACAGGGTAGGGAAGTTGTGATTTCTATTACTTTATATCCTATGATATTATGTTGTGAATTGAATGAGCTTCTACCTACTAAAAATCACAGTCATTGGGGGCCTTTTCTTACAAAATAAAATGTTACCCTCTCTTTCTGGATTTTCTTATGGATGGAAACATTGTGGAATGTATAAATTTGTTAATCACGCAATGTTGGCTGTTTAAAATCTGGAACCCTTCGGTGATCACCACAGTTAATCAAAAATGGAATAATGAACATGTTGGTGTTGGATTGGATATGTGGCATGTTATGGGGGTGTTTTGTTGGCTGTTGTGGATAAGGTGAGAAGCGAGGCTCCAGTTGACTTGGTTGTGGGTTGGTGTGAATGTTGTGTTGGTAACTGGTAGCGAGGCTACGATAAATAGTATTAAAGAGATAATTATGTTCGCCGAGGTTGTGGTGATGGTGGTTGGTAGCGGGGAAGTCGGGATGGGTTTAAATGTGAACGGTCTATGGGTTTTGAATAATAAATAAAAAGTGGAAGAGTTAGTGAATGGTGGGTCATGGTAGTGGTATGGGACAAATAATCAATGGGGTTGGTTGGTTGATAAAAAGGACTTGGTTGTGCTTCTTGTGTTTTCCTAACTTGATTTGTGGATGGTAGGGATATGTTTACGAACGTTCATTGTGGTTGGTTGTGGATAGTTTCCCAGTAGATAAAGAACTAAATAAATTAATTCTGCTGAAACGTGAAAACCTAAATGGGGTTGGGGTTGTTTTTTGTATGCATGCTTAGTAGTAGTAGTGTCGAGGCACGTGCTCAGTTTCTCTATTTAGAAGACTTAGGTAGGGATATGTGGTTGGTATATATTTATATCTGTACCTTTTGTGTTTTATCACGCCCCACCCATATTGAGAACATAGTGCCGAACACTCCCACTTCATGGGAGAGGGTGTTTTCCCTTAGTTATTAGCTCGTTCCTGCTCCTTCTCCACTAGGATGTGATGGCTTGAGGCGACCTAACACCTAAGTCTCATCAGGGAGTTTTCGATTGGGATGGTTTAAACCTAGGTTCTACTGTTTCCCAATAATCTTCAGGATGAGGCCTAGGTGTGTGCGGGCAGGATACGTGTTTGTGAGGCCCAGGTGTGTGCGGGCGGGATAGGAGGTTGTGAGGCCCAGGTGTGTGTGGGCGGGATACGGGGTTGTGAGGCCCAGGTTTGTGCGGGCGGGATACGTGGTTGTGAGGAACAGGTGTGTGTGGGCGGGATACGTGGTTATGAGGCCCAGCTGTGTGCGGCCGGGGAGAGTGTCGTAGCATCAGGATGTTTTCTTTTAGGAAGTGCAGCTAACTCAAGGGAAATGGTGCGGGGTACCCAATAATCTTGTTCTTATATACTACTACCTGTTGTGATTGTGTTTTTGGTGAGCATGGCTGGTGAGGTCGGGTGGATAGAATTCCTTGCTAGGTTTCTTTTGTTGTTCAAATGGGACATTAGGATGTTTCCACACTTGTGCACGAGAGCTTTAGGTTCCCCAACTTAGTATACTTGTATGCTCACCCTACGTTTACTTTCTGGTTTTCAGGAGGACAACCAGGGCCGTGTGGGGCCCTAATATTTAGACAATTTGAGTTTTTGCTGTTTCTGTACCTTTTTTTTCTTTTGGTATTGTACTTTGGGCTTTCTTGTACCTGTACCTTGTTATAAAATTGTTTAAACATGCATGTGGGCTTGGATTGGGTTTATTTCTATACACTTGTTCTTTTCCTTTTTGGTGGTTGACTCATCCTATTTCCCGATCATAAATAATAAAAAGGGTAATGCCTCCCATTTTTGTGAATAACCATACCCTTGGTTCTAGTTTCCACCCCAGGGCCTACTGGGGCGGGACTCGGGGGTCATTATCTCCCTTTCACCATTGCCAGCTCGAGAGGGGCATCTTTAGTGGGTGGGGGTCGTGATATAATGGTATCTAAGGGGATGGTGGAAAGATAGGATGGAGTCTGGAGTTAGGCACAGTGAGGATTTCATGGGATGGTAGGGAAATATTTCTAGTTAATCTTGGTTCATGACATAGGCCAGTGAAGACCGGCTAGGACACGGGATTTTAGGGCCCCCCATGATCCGATGCAAGGAATCTGAGCCTACCTAACGACCAAGTGAAACTACATTGATTGTAGGGTAGATACCCTATGGAAGGTACATGCATCATAATGATAGTGTTTTACTTGATTTGGGTGTTCTTGGAACGAAATTAAAATAAATTTAGAAAAAAAATAAAACCTTGAGTTTTTCCTTACTACTTGGGATTAGGCGATCCTTGTTTACTGTACTGCTATGGAACCTCGACCTCATCCTCGGGTGGCATAGACAGCCGAGGCCTAGTATATTCAGGTGGTCGATTAGTTAAGGAATGACTGAGAGGAGGAAGATATCCAGTGGCAGAAGACACTCCATTATTTTTAGTGGCAGACCCTCAAGAAGTATGAGGGTAGTACATCAGATACGGAGATGGAGGGGTGGCATGAGGAGCTAGGGATCTCTTTTACCTTGATCCATGCTCCGAGGGAGTGCTGGGTTCCTCTAGCAGTTAGTCAGCTGAGAGGTGCGGCGCTACAGTTTTGGACGCTCTACCTTGGAGAGAGGATAATGGAGAGGTTATGTGGGCTGACTTTGAGAAGTAATTACGAGAGTAATTCCTTTCTTCCATGATCAAGGTGGAGAAGTGGCATGAATTACTCTCCCTTCAGCAATGGAGTCTGTCAGTACAAGTGCTTGGGATCAAGTACAAGGATCTCCTACACTTCGCTCAGGATCTATTTTCAGATTAGGAGTCTCGGGCGAGACGTTTGGAGGAGGCGCTTCGTCCTTCGCTGCAGTATGATGTCACCCCCTTCACCCTTCTGACGTACTTGGTGGTACAAAAGATGAAAAATGTTGTAGAGAGGATGCACTAGCTGGGAGGTGCACCCCGAGAGGGGAACCAGCTAGGCTCGTCGAAGGGGAAGACAGTCAGCAGCAGGTCTCCTGCAAATGGACCTTCCTGGTTTAGGCCAGTGGGGAGCATGCCCTAGCAATTCCAGTTCAGATCTTCAGGTACTCATCCCTTTTTCACGAGCCCAAGACTGAGGAGTTTTTCATGTGGAGGTTTTGGGAATGTTCATAGTTGGTGCCCGACCCAAGCTCAGTACGGTGGTGGTGGGTAGGTTCAACTCCCACCTCAGCAGCACCAGTTGCCGGCGAGGCCCTTCCAGCAGTAGCATGACCATGCTCCTCCGAGGGCAGACTCTGCGGGAGGAGGCCGACCTCAGGGTGCTCCTCAGGGACCTCAAACAGGGCGTGGTTGGGGAGGTGGAAAACATCAGAGAGGAAAAGAAGCTTGGTGTGGACAGTCGCACGCAGTAGAGATGACAGCTACAGTAGGACTAGAGGTGGTGCGAGGTAAGATTTGTTTGTTCAGCACTCTTTTTTTTGTTCGATTCAGGAGCCTCACACTCCTTTGTTGCTCCTGGTCTAGCCCATTCCTTGGGACTATATGTAGAGAGACATTCCATACCATTGGTGTTGATTACACCAGTTGGGGGCTAGACAAGAATATCTTGTGTTTTCAGGGGATGTGGGCTGACGTTGGGACCACATAGATCTAGTGGGGACCTTCTTCTATTACAGATACAGCCATACGATGTCATATTAGGCATCAATTGGTTGTTTTCGGTTAGTTCCATCATCGACTTCTTTCAGATAAGAGTCTTGTTCTCCGACGTGGACAGGAATCACATATCTTTTGTTGGTGAGAGGAGCTATTAGGTGGGAAGCCGGTATGTGAAGCCTCTCCTTTCCTTGTTAGGTGGGCTATTAGTAGTTCCAGCTGATACATAAATGATGGATGTTCCGGAAGTTGTTGGGGAGTTCCTTGATGTTTTTCATGAAGAGGTTGTGACTCAACCCCCCCCCCCCCCCCGACGTGACGTTGAGTTCGGGATAGACTTACAGCCTGGTGCCCGTCGGATTTCGATGGCCCTTTATTATATGGAACCTTTGGAGATGCGGGAGATGCAGATTCAGATTGATGATCTCATGGAGAAGGGTTCTGTTCGTCCCAGCGTATCACCCTGGGGTGCATCAGTTTAGTTCGTGAAGAAGGAAGATGGTGGTCTCAGGCTATGCATATACAACCAAAGGTTGAACCAGGTAACGGTCAAGAACCGCTACCCCCTCCCAAGGATAGATGATCTCATCGAACAAATGAGGGGAGAAGGTTGGTTACAAAGATTCATCTACGATATGGATATCATCAGCTGAGGGTGAAGGACAGTTACATCTCGAAGATGGCCTTTAGGTGTAGGTATGGGCACTTAGAGTTTGTAGTGATGCCGTTTGGAGTTACGAATGCACCATCTATGTTCATGGGACTTAGGAACTTTTTATTCCGAGTGTTTTTGGACCGGTTCGTCATTGTGTTTATCGATGACATTATGATCTACTCACGATCATAGGAGGAGCACATTGAGCATCTCAGGGCAGTCTTGGAAGTCCTTCGACACCACCAGGTTTACGGGAAATTGTCAAAGTTTATGTTCTTGACACATGAAGTACACTTCTTTGGTCACATAGTGTCTCAGCATGGAGTGTCAGTGGACCCGTCGATGGTGGAGGCAGTTGTTTCTTGGGTGTCACCCAAGAGCATGGAAAAAGTTCATAGTTTCTTGGGGTTAGCAGGTTACCACCGGGGGTTCATTTTGGACTTCTCTCGAGTTGCTTCTCTATTGAAAACTTTGACTAGGAAGAACCAGGTCTTCCTATAGAGCGAGAAATGCCAGAAGGATCTCGACTACATGAAGGAGAAGTTAGTCAGTGATCCTATACTCAGGTTGGCAGAGGATGGGTTGTTGTATGAGGTGTTTTGTGATTCTTCTGGCCTTGTTCTGTGGTGTGTACTGATGTAGATGAAGGGAGTGATCTATTATGGGTTTAGTAAGTTATTCCATCATGAGCGTAACTATGCCACCCGTGACCTAGATCTTGCAGCAGTAGTGTTTGCATTGATGTTGTGGCGACATTACCTATTTGAGGAGCGCTTTGTGGTTTTCTCAGATCACAAAAGCTTACGTTATATCTTCTCCCATCGTGACATGAACATACGACAATGGAGATGGGTCGAGTTTCTCCAAGACTATGACTTTGAGATCTCTTACACAGAAGGTAAGGGCAACGTTGTGTCTGATGCCCAAAGCAGGAAGTCACATCAAGAAGTTGTTCTAGAATTCACTGATGCTTGGAAGGTTATGGGAGAGTTGGATGCCTTGCACTCGGATGCAAGTGTAGAGGGTGTTAGAGTCTGTTTGTTTCAGATGATGGTGCAGTCCTCTTTATTGCAACAGGTGGAAGAGTCTCAGTGGGGGGACTCCTAGGAGGAAATGATGCGGGATCATGTCAATCAGGGGAACGCTCCAGAAGGATGGTCAGAGGACAACTGACATCTGAAGCTTTTCCATGGAAGGTGTTTTTTCCCAGAGATAATGCATAAGGGACTTCTCTATGAGTTCCATAGGTCAGCCTTAGCAGTACATCAAGGAGTTTTGAAAATGTATCGAGGCCTGAGGGAATAGTTTTGGTGGCCCGGGGTGAAATGGCCAAAGGTGGAGTTTGTGGATAAATGCCTAGTGTGTCAGCAAGTGAAGGATGAACACTGTGTTCCCAGTGGTTTGTTGCATCCATAGATGTCCCCGAGCGGAAGTGGGATGTCATCTCAATGGAATTCGTCACAGGACTACCCAGAGATCAGGGAGGTTATGATGTTATCTGGGTAGTGGTGGATTGACTGACGAAATCGGCTCACTTCTTAGCAATTAAAGAGTCAGTCCTGATGATTACCTTATCACAGAGGTACATAATCAAGGTTGTGCGGTTGCATGGAGTCCCAAAGACTATCGTCTCAGATCAGGATACTCGGTTTACCTCATGAGTCTGGAGGGGGTTACATAATGCTTTTGGAACCCAGCTAAGCCTCAGCACTGCTTTCCACCCCCAGACCGATGGGCAGACAGAGCGGACTATCCAAATGATAGAGGACATGCTATGAACATGCGTTCTAGATTTCGGAGGATCATGGGTACGGTACTTGCCTTAGTATAGTTCGCCTACAACAACAGCTTCCACTATTCTATTGTCATGGCACCGTTTGAGGATTTGTATGGAAGGCCATGACGTTCACCCATTTGCTGGGCAGAGGTTGGTGAGACAGGTGCTCTTGGGCCAGAGGTAGGGCAGAGCACCACTGAGAATGTCTAGCTATTACATGAGAGGATGAAAGCGGCTCAGGACCGACAGAAGTCGTATGCTGATCGTTAGAAGAGGACCTTGGAGTTCGAGGTGGGGGATCATGTGTTCTTGAAGGATTCCCCTCGACGGGGGCAGCAGAGGATTGGGTAGGGGAGAAAGCTCTCACATAGGTTTATCAGACCTTTTGAGGTGTTGAAGTGAGTTGGCGAGGTGGCATATCAGCTGGCCCTGCCACCCCAGTTGAAGAAGGTTCATGACGTCTTCCACATCTCCCAGCATCGTTGGTACTTACATGATGAATCTCACATTATCGACTAGGGAGAGCTAGATATGGGAGATGATGCGACCTTCGAGGAACAACCAGTCAGAATCGAGGATCGTAAATAGAAGGTGCTCTGTAGATGAACCATTCCGTTGGTTCGTGTGTTGTGGAGGCTTGGTGGCTTCGAGGAGAGAACATGGGAGCGTGAGACCCAGACGAACGCTCAGTACCCAGAGTTGTTTTGACTTATGTTTTTCCTAGAGCGTCTGAGCTTTGTGTTGATGTTCTTCTTTGTACCTTTGATTTATGGAATGCTTGGCTTTTCAGTTGTGCGACCTTTTGTTTCCTTGTTACCTGGTAATGTGTAATGTGTCCGGATGTTTTGGAAAGGGGAAAACCTGACCCTTAATCGAGACGCATTAATGCGGATGCGATTGAACCTGTGTGGGTGAGTTAGTGCCGCCTAAAGCAGATAATATCTCTACATAGGAGAAGGAATCTCCCAAAAAAACGTGTTTGGGTAGTGTGTTGGTTGTGTGGTGTTGGGGTAGTTCGAGTCGAAAAATCCTAATGTATGAAAGTTGGAATACCAAATTCTTAAGCGAGACACATTAATGAGGATGCTATTAAACCCGTGCAGGCAAGTCAGTGCCGCCTAAAGCAGATTATATATCAACATAGGAGAAGGAATTAATAACACATATAATTAGGGTTGTTGGTTGGATTCCTGTTATAATGAGAACCCTAAGAGGTATCTTGTTGGGTTTTTCTGGGTTGGTTTTTGAATTCTTGGGGACGAGAATGTTTTAAAAGGTGTCTGATGTAATGGCATGGACCTCTCCAGCCAATTCCTTTGTCAAAAAAAAAGGTCAAGAAGTGTTCTTTAGGGTAAAATGGACTTTTCCAACACTTTCCAAAATTTTGAAACTACACGCCGTGTAGTTTGAGTACACGTCATGCACCCCCTTGCTGGGTATACCCAGTGTTGCAGACCGTGTCCTCGCCGTGTGATGTAAATGGGTACACTCTGTGTGTCCAATACTACACATCGTGTAGTCGTTCCCCGCATATGCATTACCAGTCAACGGTCGTGTACCGTGTTGGAGCCGTGTCATTGCCATGTGAAATAAATGAGTACACATCGTGTGTTTAAACTACACACCGTGTAGTACCCCCCCCCCCCCCCCCCCGCGTATGTGTTACCCTCAAACCGCGTGTTGACCTGTCAACGGCCGCAGAGCCATGTTGGAAGCCGCGTGGAGACCGTGTGAAGGAACCGAGTACACGCCATGTTCCATAAAGTACATGCCATGTACTTTTTCTTTTCTCGCCTATAATAGGAGGGGTCCCCTGCTCCTTTAAACTCACTCATCTACTCCTATATCCTCAGAGCAATGGTCTCCCAAGAGACTCGAAGGATCCTTTTCTTCTATAACTTCTTCGTCCGAGCTCCGATTTATGATCTGTCAGCGGCCACAGGATTGTCACGACGAGGTAGAACATCAGATATTGGATCTGTTGTCTTTACTTCAGTCTTTACTTTCTGAAATCCACCCAATGAGGTTTTTTCGGGCCCCGACAGAAGTGACGGACACCGACAGATGTCTTCTAAAGTTGATCCGGGGGAGCGCTATGATCATAACCTGTTGCGGTAGGGATATTACCTTCATCTATCTAGTTTGTGCATCATGTGGGGTGGGTGTTCTCTTGTTTATGTGAAACTCTTTTGAACCGGTTTAATAAAGATAATAACTGGCATATATAACGGGGTTGGGAAGTTGTGATTGTTGTTACTTTATATCATGTGATATTATGTTGTGAATTGAATGAGATTATACCTACTAAAAATCACAGTCTTTGGGGGCCTTTTCTTACACAATTAAATGTTGTTCTCCCCTTTTGTATTTTTATATAGATGGAATCATTGTGGAATGTGGAAATTGGTTAATCACGTAATGTTGGTTGTTTAAAATATGGAACCCTTTGGAGATCGCCCAGGTTAAAAAAATAGAATAATGAACATGTGGGTATTGGATTGGATATGTGGCATGTGATGCGTGTGTTTTGTGGGTATTTGTGGATACGGTGAGCAGCGGGCAGGGGTTGACTTAGTTGTGGGTTGGTGTGAATTTTGTGTTGGTAACAGGCAGCGGGGCAATGATAAATGGTATTAAAGGTATAATGACGTTCGGTGCAGTTGTGTTGATGGTGGTTGGAAGCGGGGCTGGAGGGATTGGTTTAAATGTCAATGGGCTATCATTTTTGAATAATAAATAAAAAATGGAAGTGTTAATGAATGGTTGTTCATGGTAGTAGAACATAACAAATAATCAATGGGGTTGGTTTGTTGATAAAGAAGGACTTGGTTGTACTGCTTGTGTTTTCCTAACTAGATTTGTGGATGGTAGGGATATGATTAAGAACGATCGTTGTGGTTTGTTGTGGATAGTTTCCCAGTAGTTAAGGAACTAAATAAATTAATTCTGCTGAATCGTGAAAACCAAAATGGGGTTGGGGTTGTTTGTTGTATGCATAGATTGTAGTAGAAGTGTTGGGGAACGTGCTCAGTTTCTCTGTTCAGAAGCCTTAGGTTGGGCTGTGTCGTTGGTATATATATATCTATACCTTTTGTGTTTTATCGCACCCCAACCATGTTGAGAACTTAGTTATGAAAACTCCCACTTCATGGGAGATGGTGTTTTTCTCTTAGTTACTAGCTCCTTCCTGCTCCTTCTCCCCTAGGTTGTGATGGCTTGAGGTTACCATACACCTAAAACTCTTCGAGTAGGTTTCGTTTGGGTTGGTTTTAGCCCAGGTTATATGGTTTCCCAAGAATCTTAGGAATGTGTCCCAGGTGTGTGTGGGCACGATACGTAGTTGTGAGGCCCATGTGTGTGTGGGTGGGATACGTGGTTGTGAGGCCCAGGTTTGTGCGGGAGGGATACGTGGTTGTGAGGCCCAGGTGTGTCCGGGCCAGATACGTGCTGGTGAGGGCCAGGTGTCAGCGGGCGGGGAGACTGTGGCAGCATAAGGATGTTTGCCGTTAGGAAGAGTAGCTGACTCATGTGAAATGGTGCGGGATACCCAATATTCTTGTTCTTATATACTACTCCCTATTGTGGTTGTGTTTTTGGTGAGCGTGGCTGGTGAGGTTGGGTGGATAGAATTCCTTGCTTGGTTTCTTCTATTGTTCTCATGGGACATTAGGATGTCTCCCAAATTGTACATGAGAGCTTTAGGTTTCCCTACTGAGTATACTTGTATGATCACCCTACGTTTACTTTCAGGTTTCCAGGAGGACTACCAGGGCCGTGCAGGACCCTACTAGTCGGACAATTGGAGTTTTTGATATTGTTGTACATTTGTTTTCTTTTTGTATTATAATTTGAGCTTTCATGTACCTGTACCATGTTATAAAATTGTATAAACATGCATGTGGGCTTGGTTAGGGTTTATTTCTATACACTTGCTCTTTACCTTTTTGGTGTTTGACTCATCATATTTCCCGATCCTAAATAATAAAAAGGGTAATGCCTCCCATTTTTGTGAAACTCAAACCCTTGGTGCTAGTCGCCACCCCGAGGCCTACTATAGGCGGGACTTGGGGGTCATTATATCCCTTTCACCATTGCCAGCTCAGGAGGGGCATCTTTCATGGGAGGGGGTCATGATAAATTATGAATGGGTTATTAACAATATGATATTTTATTTTCTCTAGTGATTAAAATCATTCATCAAAATAATAATATGTTTTTTAATTATATTTTTTTTATTCTAAAAATTGTATGAATTCTGAATGATCTATATGATGATTTTATTTGGAAGATTATGTAAATAATTTGTTTAAAAAAATAAATCAATGTATTTCCTTTAAATTTTTGAGGTCAACATTAAATACAAACATTAAATTAAATTTGGTAATTTTATTAATGAAAAATAGTTGTTTTATAATTTATTAATTAATAAAAAATAATATTTTTCCATGTGTATATATTTATGACAGATGTTGTAATATTTTTCAACTCATTATAGTTCATTTTTGAATAAATGATTCATTAATTTGATTAGGAAGTAATAATTATAATATAAATGTATTAATAATGATGTGATTTATTTTTAAATTAAAAATAGATGTATTACTTCTCAATCAATCATGTTCTCACTCTAGCTATATAAAATTATTATTTTACAGTATGATGAATAATTTTTTCATTCCATTAATAACTATTCAATAGCATTTGGTTCGAACATAGTATAATTGAAAATATTATAATAAAAAGCTAATGTATATTGATTGATTTTATATTAATATATGTGGTTGATGATACAAAATATAGAAAAATATAACTTCTTTGATAAAGTTAAATATAAACAATAAGATTATGATAATATTATAAATTCCTCTAATGAATTGAATCAAAGAAAGTGAATGTTGGGTGAGTGGGAATTTTTTGACATTATGAAGTTGTATACTACATATAAGGCTATAAAAATCACTTATGTTGTCAAATGGAATATGTATGTGATAATGATAAATTAGTTAATAAAAGATATAATTTTTATCTTACACTTAAAATATATTTACTTTTATATCAAGGTTATAGATATATTGGTATTATTTATTCTATATACACATTAACATATCTTAAAACTAACATTAATGTGACATATATATTAGATTCAATTTTATATATTATTCTTACATTATTATAATCTATTATAACCTTAAATATGTTATATATTATGTGGGTTCAATAATATATGTTTATAAATGAAAAAGTGTACAAAATATTAGGAATGAATAGATCCTATTGGAATTCCCAGAATCATGATTGGTCTCTATTCATAAACTGAAAAAAATAAATCATCATTAATTATTCCTATTTTAAAGCTTGTAAAAAGTATTGAAATTTGATGTTTTTTTCAAAATTTTACCCCATTAGTCATTTTTCTTCATTATTAAATACCAACCTGATTATTATAAAAACTAGTAATTATGATGTTCAACATGAATGTGGGGATATTGAATATCATTTATATTATAATGATATCATCTTTTAGTAAGAATATAATTTAAAATATTTTTGATACGATATTAAATATCAATTTTTTTATGTCACTCCTATGATTAGATTATTATATGAAATAAGTAAAATGATCAAAAGTGAGATTTTCAGAATATACAGAGTCCTAGTGAACATGATATTAAATATACATTTCTAAATTATATATTAATTTTACAATTAAATTTAATAGTCACTAGAATATAATAAAATTAATGAAAAACATAGAAATTATATAGTAATAGCCATTATGAGCTATCAATTTATATTTTTTATGATATATTATATTCAAAAATTATATAATTTATTTCAGAATATGAATTATTTCTAGAAATAGTTTTTTCATAGAGAATTATTTATTATGAATAATTATAAACAAGGAAATTTTATCCCTTATATGTAAGGTTGTATTGATGTACAATAAGCTTGATAGTTGAAGGTGTGTTGTGCTGCATGTATTTGACATCATTTAAAAGGTTGTGAATTATTTATTGTGGATTAATTAATTTATGATTCTATATAAGTGTTAATATTGATCACCTATTAGATAAAGTAAATAACTTATATAAATCAATGGTGGAGTTTGGGTATTTATATTATTATTTAGATAGATATGTAACAATCAAAAGAATACTAAATGAAATTTGGTATCACTCTATATATGTTAACTTGAGAATCATATAATATTATTTATTTTGTAATATCTATTATCAACTATTATTTTTAATATAGGGGTGAAAAATATGATCCATGCATCTCAAATATATATATATATATATATTAGTTTTCTCATTTACATTTTATTAGAATTTATGATATAGTAGTTGAGAGTCTTTTATTTTTTTAGGAAGAAAATATAAATATTATAAAATATATTGTAAAAACGTCTATATTGGGATAATGATTCTCTAATCTATGTTTTGTGTAATCTTGTGGTGATTTCAGTGGGTACTCTGATGTGATAAGTTAACACTATGATATATATGTGATATGTTTTTACAATAGATGGTGAATGATGTTTTTATCAATAAAAATCCAATTACTTGTTCGGGTATAGACCGAGATTTTGTTTTTGTTTTTATTTATTATTACATCTATAATTTTTATATAAAATTATCTTAATTTTATTCCGTAATACTTTATGGATTCTTGTTTAATGGTTTTAAATATTATTTTTTATGAATAAATATATTGAGAATGATCAATCACCATAGTAAAACCAATAGACAGAAGAAATATTATATTTTCTCCCTGGATTTTGATAAATATATATATTTGAAGCTTCTGGTGTTGTTTTAATGGGTTTCAAGATTCATTGTTATTTTCAATTTTTTAATAGGGGCGATGATTATATTAATACCCCATGTGACTATAATTTTAAAATAAGTTCTATTTATTCTAAATAATGAATAAATTATTTTCCTTTCCACATTGTACCAACAAAATTATATAGGATTTGTAGTTTGTTGTCTAAATGAAATTAATTATTATATTTAGTATAGATACAAATAACGGTGATATTAATATGATCTATCTATATTTGGTTCTCACTTGATTAGTATATGGTTATATAAACATTACAGGTCAAGGTCCATCATTTTTCTATGTCATCTCTTGAATCCCAAAATTTTATATCATGTTAATACGTTTTATTATTATAATTTGATTGGGATTAAAATTTATTGTTATAATATATGATATGATTTAAATTACTATTTTATAGGTACATATATTCTCCTATAATTATGTGTGTAGAACATGTGTAATGAAATATATTAGTATTTGAATTTTATGTGGGGAAAAAAAATTAGAATATATAAACATCATATATAAATTATTTAGTTTATTTGGCCTAAAATATTTATAATTTATGATTTAACACATAGTTGATTTTTTAGTTGATTTTTTATATATGTCACCCACCACTATATAAATATTAATTATCATATAAGGACACCAAAATATGGTTATTGTGAGGAACTAAAATTAGTTATAATAGTTTTTTCATGTGAATATATATGATGATCATCCATACAAATAATAGACATCAATTTTTCTAAAAACATTATTTATCTAAACAAACATTAGAATATAAATTAATGGATTTTTAATGGAAATTGTGTGTATCTTTGTTTTTATAGTTTGAAATAATTTTTAGCATGATTTTATTAGGTTTTGATCTGTATATCAAGATTGTGGGATCTAATGTATAATAAATTTCATTTTCTAATGGGGGATATATATTTATTTATTTAATGTGTCATTTTCCCATATTGGATCCATAGAATGGGATATATATATATATATATTTGGGTGTGATTTAACCATATTGAGTCATTATAAATTATTTTCATATATTGAATATATGAATATATGATTTATTAAAAATTGATGTTATATAGGTTCTATGATATATCATGACACAACGTGATATTTCAATTTTTATATAAAGTGGTTATTTTTTTATCGTAACCACTATTATTAATTATTGTTTATTACATTTTGGATCATGATCATATGTTATATGAGGATGCTATACTCTATCATTGAAATACTGACATTTATAACAACACATGAAAAAATGGTGTGTAAATATATGAAAATATTAATATTATTATAAACTAGTAACAATGAAATTCAGTTGGGATATCACACATGAAAATTTTGATAGCACATAATGAACCAATGGAGTTAACATATTTATTTTAACATTTTAAAGAATAATACAAATAATATATCAATTAGGAACTAAAAATCTATTATTGAATATGATATATATATATTTATTTATTTGGGGTCTTATATTGATTCATCTTATCACCTAGTATGTTATCCATTCTGTATTATAATCCCTTATATATACATAAATTTCTAATGAAAATCAACCTATTGAAGGAAGTTGAACAAGAGGAGGATTGAAAAAATGATATTAAATATTGGAAATACAGTAATAATTCAAATTTATGTAGTTTTTTATAGACATATTTGTTATACTATTCAGATCATTATGTATATGTATGACTCCTTGGGACTCTATTTTACCAATGAACAAATTTTCTAACAAGAAAATATATGATCATGTTATTATTTGATATTATTTCCAAAAAATTTCATCTATTATGATTTAGAAATTTTTTATTTCAATTAATTGTTTTTTGTTCATTACAATATATTTATTAGTATCTAGAATATAAATTCTGTGAATATCACATGCAAATAATCGACATAGAAACCCACAATGAAAGACTAAAAATAATCCTTTAGTCATGTGGTTTTATAAAAGATCATATTATTGATACTTTTTCGGTATGAATATTTATGTAATACATTAATTAATCATATAAACATTAACGAAATAAATACATAGTGTTTCAAAAAAACCATTGATAGTAACCGCATATATAAATGTATATGTTTTTGGGTACTATTTCATATTACATTAAAAATGGAATTTATAAATAGATAACATCTATAAATAATAAATAATAAATAATAATATATTTATTTCTATATTTTGTAATTTATTGTTGGTTATTTTAATATCCATACATGAAATAAAAGATAAAAGCATTATCATGGATGGGTTTAATTTATATTGAAAATTTATAAATTTATCCATTATATGATATTAGATTATATGGATAATAAATGTGACATATCAAAAATAATGTATCATTTTTAAAAAACAATTACGCATATGATTGAATCATCGATATTTGTTGGAAAAATTTGATATTTGTTATTAAAGGGGTATCAAAAAATAAAACATTAAAAATAATTTATTTCAAAAATGAACATATTGATTTTTATTTAAAAAAAGAAGGATATTTGAGGTATTTTATGGTCAAATATCATAATTGATACTAATTTTTTTCTAAATTTGTATATTAATAATAGGATATTAATGAAAATTATTATTATTTATTTAAAATAAAAAAGGCCATATATTATATGTATTTATTATGTCCATCATTTTTATTTATTGAAATTATTTTTAAAATAAATTAATTGTTAAAACATTATATTTAGTGTTGATATATATATATATTTATGATGTATATAAAATAGAATAAGGATTTTTTATTCATGAATTTGAAAATTTTAAAAATTTTATTAATAGTTAATGTTATTTTTGTTATGAATGTTATTTTTATTCTAAATATTTTGATATTAACTTTTGAAAATTGTATTAATATAAATAAATACGAATGATATCATGTAAAATAATTTTTTTATAACAATTAATTATATAGAAATTTTTATATTAAAAATTTTTTCATTCATAATATTAATAGTTTTTGAAATATGTGTTTTTAATTTAATAATGATATTGAGAATAGAAATTTAGAATATGATTTCAATTAAAATAATAAAATTAATATATTAATTGAAAGATGTGTTTTAGTTATTTTTTTTATTTAATGTGGAATGTTTTATTTAAAAAAAATTAATCGATGAATGTATTATGATAAAAGTTATTTTTTTTAATATATTTTTTATTCAAAATCTTGTATTTTTAAAATTATAATTTTTTATAAAGTTATGAATTATTTTTAAGTGAAATATTAATGTTGTTTTAGATGTAAATTATTGTTTATGAAATGGTATTTTATTTTTTTAGACACACACACACACATAAATAGATGGAGTGACATTAACTTTTAGTAACATGATTCCATAAGAAAAAATCAGGACACCCTAGATGTCACTGTGTTTTTATTTGGCTTAATTTTAGACTTGTTAGGAAGTGGGTATGATTACCAGCTGTGGGGGGACCGAAAAAATTTAATTTTTTTGTATCTTATTTAATAATTTGGAATGTTATCTCAAACAATTCGTAGTATCCATTCGAATCCCTTATAGGCTCCTCGGTGAGTCTGAGGAATGTGGTATGGATTTCACATTTTCTATTAAATCATGAGTCAGGTGTCTGGTTTGAAACTATATGTTTAAAGTTACAACCACCATGATTTGATAATATTTTGTTAAAATGTGTGAAAAATGGGGGGTCACCAATTTTTTTGAATCATATGATTTTATTTTTTAATTTATTATACAATATTTTATTCCTCACATTTCAACCCTATTTGTTTAATATGTGTTGCGTGAGTCCCTCCTACCCATATGAGTTGCACACACGACCCCCGCTAATCATCCCCTTCATCAACATATATCATTTGATTTCAATAGTTTTCTTTGTTGATAATTCAATGAAAACTCTCTTATACATCCTTTATCCCTTTTTTGGCCAATTTTACCTCACCTTACTGACTGATTTCATTATCCCAAACCGTAGGGTTTTAGTTTACCTAACTTTTTGATGTTTCCAATTTGGATATGTTGTTCAGGAAGACTCTCTGGTCAGATTAGTGTATGTTTTGGCATTCACGACCATGGGCGATATGATTTGGATCATTTCAGTTATCCACTATAGCTCTTGTAAGGATTCCAATCTACTAAATTTTCTATAATATTATTATTGAAAATCATTTGGTTTATTTCCTAGTACTTTTGTAGTGTGTTTTGGTCCTCATTAAGGAATGTTTGAGATGATAGAGATGATGTCTTCTTACAATTATATAGTTATTTAATCATATATATATTTCTTCCCTCATTATATATATATTCATAAATAGTATAATGAAAATATATATATATATGGGAAAAGTGTGCTTATGTATATATTTGAAAAAATGCATATTTGTGTATGTGTAAAAAAGTATATTCATATATAAGAATAAATGTGACGATCCCATTGTAAATACTATTGGAAATGTGAAAATTTAATGAGCAGATTTGTGGTCTTATAACTTACCAATATTTCATAGTAATATATTTTCTTTAATTTAATTCAATAGCTATAGTACACACAACACCGAGTTTGAGGGCACCATTACATACCAAACTAGCCATTCAAAAATAAATTACAATATAATTAACTATATTTTTTATTTTATATACTACATATAATTTTAACATCAATAATAATTGTATCTTATTTATAATAAAATAACAAATTATATTTTTTCTGATAAAAGAAGTATTTTTCTGAAAATGAAATTTAACTGCCTTTTAATGGTAAACCCTTTTTAAATCCAATATCTAACAGTTTTTTGTATTCAACTCGAAAAAATAAACTACTTATTTATGTTCAGGAAATAAAAGATTGGTTTTGATACATTTTCATTTCTTTTCAGAAAACATTGATAATTTTATTAATAGTGAAAAATGCTAAATTTTATTTAAAAACATCATTTTTAATCAAAATAATTTATAGTGTTAAATATTAAATTTGAATGGTTTTGAAGTATAATTATAATATATTTTAATCATTTAATCCAATTTTGGACATTGGGTGTAAAGTTTCATTTATATTTGACATAAACACATATCAAACTATTGATAGATTTTCCTTCCAATAAATCAACTTTCTGGTTTTGAAAAAGGGAATATTTTTTAAAATTAATTACTATAACTTATAGGTTCTGAATTTTTTAAAATAAACATATCTTTTTAATTTGATATTTCAAAATTATCATTGGGTGAATTTTCTGTATTTTTCTAAAAATATGCAATTATATTATGAATAATGAAAAACACTATGTTACTATTTAATGATTACATTATATTTATATTATTATTTTGATTTTAAATTTATTTTAATATCTAAATATATAAATAATACCAATATTATTATAATGAAATTCATTGAAGTAATTTTATAATAAGATTAGATGTGTATATATTTTGGAACATTTTACCTTCTTTTACCCACATTCTAGGCACATTTGAAAAATTGGATAAAACATAATTTTTCTAATTATATAAATTAAATTTAAAAAATCTGAGAGACACGATTTACATCAGTATGTATAATGTTTTTCAATAGATTGAATATAATTTTTGGTTAAAAGTAACTGTCAAATTTTATTAACCACGGTAAAAATTAAATGTGAGAATTAAAGATATAAATGGTATTATAAAAAACCCATGACATGTAATAATTCTATTGGATATGTTTTTTCGAAAATAATCCTCCTTAGAATTAAAATATTATACCCTTTCATCCACATGGATTAGATAAATAAATTTTTAATTATTTTATTTAAAGATGAATAAAAAGTGTAAAATTTAATGTATATTAACTATATAAATTTTAATATAGGGTTATACATAAGATAAATTGGAATATAAGAATTCATTATAAAGATAAAAATATTTCATAAATAATTTTATTTTATTTATAATTTTTGGAATTTAAATAATAAAATTAATTTATAACATAATGATGATGCAGTAATTACCTCATTAATGAACTGCTAAATTATTTGATATTATAAGTATAAAAATAAATATAAATTTAGACTTTTGATGCATTCACATAATTTTCTAAGTTAATATGACATGTTTTTTTAATTTATTTTATTGAAGTAATTATGTTTTTTTTACTTTCACAATAACAAAATACTAAATATTGTAAATATTGACATAAATAAGTTTTCAAAACAATTAATATATTATTAAATGATATAACATTCCTAAAAACACAAGTATTGGAAAAAGAATTATATAATTATAGATATTTCACCAATTAACCACTTGTGGTTAACTTTTCATTTTATATTATGTTTATTAACCATTTAATTTAAAAAAACATAATTCATGGTAAAAGATGAACTATTTAACTAAGAAATAAATCTAAACGATAAGGTAAGATTGTTGACCTAAACTTGTCAAAAATCTATTCGTTGATATTATTTCTACCCATACCCACCTTAACCTCGAAATAAATCTATTGGGAGCTATTAGAAAGAGAAAATAATTTTATAATAAAATAATATTTTAATCATTTCCAAAAGTGTCCCTCAACTCTATTATAAAAATGTACTTACCCTTCTCCCATTTTCACATATCCAAAGACATTTGTCTCAGCCATCCTTTGCTCAAATATTCTCTAATATACCCTCAATCAATCATAGAGGCATTAATTTTATCATAATTCCAACCCAAGGATACCTTTTTATCAAATCAAAAGGAAGCACGTGAAGAAGAGGTCATAATTTCACCACTTATTTCAATGATCTTTTCTTCTTCTACTTCACCTATAATTTTTGTTAACATACAAAAATAATAACACCATTAAATTCTATACATTGTGATGTTATTTTAAATTTTTTACAACCATATTAATTATTTTATCTATCTTATGAATTAAAAATTCAGAATACATGTGTCTGTATGACTTAACGTCTCTAGGTCATGGTGTAGCTTATTATTAAACACTTCATTATTTGGATGGGTATAATAATGAGTATAATTGATTTAAATAATAAATATAACATGTTAATGCTACTTTTTATATGATATATCATCCAATTTCATAATATTTCACAATCATTAGAATGATATTATTGCTCGTGCGTACATATAGATTACCATCTCCACGAATGCGATGAGATTCGTTTTCCGTCATAAATTTTCAAGAATATTTTTAATATTATGATTTAAAATAAATTTTACGAACTTAATAACAACCATGATATGAATTAAATGCATCCTATCCATCGAAATCCTGAATTATGTAACGAATCATTTAAAGGAAAACGAATCCGTTCACACCGAAAACAATGATACTAGTGAAATAATATTAACAAAGTAATATTAGATGATCATATATGATATCATGTTTATTTATATGTATCATTATAATATCATTTTACAAGAGGTTGGTGTACCCACCACTGTGTAACATTACATGGTTAGGGGTTTTCATCTCACTTCATATTCCCGTGACATTCATGCTATATTGCCACAATTTTATTTTCCCGTGTATCTACTATACATGATTGTATTAATTGTGTAATATACATTAATTTATGGTAATTGACATCTTATATTTATGATATTTCTTTCATGGGTTGTATTTTTTGTATTCTACCAAATCAGTAAAGAAATTTCATATTTTTATTTCCATTCATTAGGTATTACGCAAACATCATTGATTAATTTACCCCATGATTATGTTGAAATAACTAATTATTTATTTATATATTTATTTAAAATATCTTTTGTGAGGTTATACATTTGATAATAACTCCATTGATAAATTCTAAAGTAGTTGATAGGATCTTGATATAATTAATCCTAACTCTATTATCATTCATCAATTTAATAATCCATGTCCTTGGTGTTGGTTTTACATGAATATGTATGAATGTACAATGATCGATTTACACCGAATATCCAACCATATAGAGTGTATTTATATTTGTCACATATAATTATTTCATTGATTTATCCTTAACCTAATGATATGGTATTCCTAAGGGATTTCATATCAATTTACTTTACATTGATTCTTTTTTGTTGTTATGTTCCAATTCAGTTTTATATGGTGTATATATTGTAAATAAAAATGGTATAACATGAATCCAATTATTCCCATGATATAATAATAATTTCAGTACATAAATTATTTTTATTCAAGAATCTCTCATTTTTTAGGATCTCTATAAAAAATATCATTTTAAATGATTGAAATATTTATTCTTTTAAATCTTCTTCATTAATGTCCATGATTTAAAAATTGTCTTAAGGATTTATTTATATGGACATGAAGGTTTTAAAATTAAATTTTATTTTAAATGTTTCAATATGGTAAGGGAAACATTGATTCAAAAATATATTTTTGATATCTTCTATTAAATAATGATACGTTTAAAATATTTCAATGAAAAGGGGATATTTATCTAAATTTTTTTTACTGATTATTTTCATCTATGTTTAAATAATTAATTATTTTTATTGTGGTTGATTTATTTTAATATATTTTTCTATATTTTATTAAATGAGTATTATTTTACTATGGATGTTCTATTTTTATACCATTCATAGTTTGTGGTAAAAATATTAACATTTAGTTTATAGTTTTATTATACATTTTTAGATCATGTTTCACCGATTTTATAAGAGGAATGAACTTGACCTCATATGTGAAGGGAAGGGCCCTCTATATCACATCGATGCATTGGTATGTATCACGAGACAAATTAGTGTCATGAAATAAGGCCTTGATAAAATCTTTATTTGTAGTCTTGGAATGAGGACTTGAATATGTTGTTTTGATTTCTAGAATTATCAATTCCATCATTATAAAATTAGTGACTGATATTATATGTGATTATTCAACTAGTAATAAATCAATTTGAATATATAAATGGAATTATTTTTTTTATACTTTCCATATTATACTAAATTTTATGTTTAAAAGGATTTTGTTTTAGTCTTATACATTGCATTAAATGTTTAAGCTTATTTATGATAGTTTATGCAATATTATTATCCTTACATAGATTTTGTACTCACCCTTGTCTATGTTTTATTTATTTCCAAGATGATAAGAAGTATACAATGACGGACTTGCAGGGATAAGTTATGGGATATGAGTTTGGTCAAATGAGACAATTTGTTATTTTATTTCATAATGTAATGTAATACTTATGTATGTATCTAATACTTCCAATGTTACTAAACATATTAGTCATTCCGGATTTGGTCTTGTTTGACCATTCCAATGTTATGAGACAAGTTCACTAAATTAGTGTAACTATGGTTGGGGAATTACAGTTGGTATCATAGGATTCTTTGTAAAATATTTGGAAACTATATTTATAAAAATAGTGATTATAAAACATTACCTTAAGATAGACATTGAAGATTAGTGTAGATGATCTTCCTAGAATTTTGGTAAGATAGATATTTTGGTGATTTTTCCATGAAATACATCATGGACTAGAGACGAGTAGGTAGTGGTGGATCTGGCACATATGTATCTATGGGTAAAACCTAAAAACACCACTTTTAGATAGAATGAAATGGGAACTGCTGCACGGCAATGGGCCTTGATTCACTTTTGGTGACGACACTCATGTGATATATGCTTACGATAAATCACATTTTCTTTACAGACTAATTTGAAGAATTTTAATATAAGATGAGAATAAATAACCTTGGTTAATATTAAGGTGTTTTAGATTGAAAATAAAGAGTCAATATATTCTCGAAATGATTTTATGACTATAGTTACTCACACTATTCTTTCAGGTTTTAGTCAATAGTTGAATTCTAGTTAATCTAAAGTAACATTGAACAAGATGAACAGGGTGGGAACGATGGTGGATATGAAAAACAAAATGGAATTTTTATTGGTGTAAAATATATCATGTTTATGCTGCAATATGTTTCAAAAAATTTGAACAAAAACATATACATTAAAAACTCTCAAACTCAACATTGAAGAGAATGATGGAGAATGATAAGTGCTATCATAGTGGATACCATGGAGAAAATAATTTTCCATTTCATTCATGCTAGAAATGTTGAAGAATAAACCCATGGAAATGTCTCAATAGAACAAAGAAATATTTTATGTATCTTAAGTAAGAAAATGAAGTTCATAAATTCTACTGAAAATTGAAGAGTACTATGGAAGAAAATAAAAATGATCCTAAGAATCCATTTATTTTAATTTTTCATAAATGTAGGGGACCTGTGTATTATCCGAGACAATGATCTATTCTATTGGACAAAGACTAGGTTAAGGAATAACCAATGTGGAAATAAATCTATGAGTTAATTTTTAATAGTATTAATAATCTCTTTTGACGGGATTACATTGGATGACTTTTCCCTTTTATGTATAAGCATTGGTTATGTTTTTTGAAAATTCTATTTGAGGACTAATTATCTTTTATTTTTTGGATATTGTTATAATGAACCATTTGGGTTTATATGATCCTTGAATTTGAGGAAATTATAGGTTATTAATTTTTGTGAGGAAAATGTGAGGTATCAGAGAACATTTTTGGTTAAATTATGTAATGGATATTTTGAGTAATTTATCTAATTTTTGGAATGTTATAAAATAAATTTTTTAGGAAAAAGTACCCATGCAGACCATGTGACATCCCATCACGTCACACAAAGCTGTGGAAATCAAACCCACAACCATTGTACGTCTAAGATTTATCACTTACAACTGGCCTATGTGAAGTCCCTTGTTTGTTTTGATAATTATTTTTAGTTAAATGATTTTATTGATCATTAAAAAGTTTATATGGGTTATTATGTTATATAAAATTGATATCCTCCTTATAAGAAAATGATTCGGTGATTATGTGATACTAGTTATTTTGGAAGATGTTCCCTCTGTTGAGAACACAATATTCCTAAAAAAAGAATACTATGGGATTTCATGTGTGGATTAATGGTAGTTTTTTATTTTTAGAGAATCTATGTTTTTATAGAGATTTAGGTTATTAATTGATATGATTATCCTATCATAGATAATTTGTTATTTGGTTAATTACACTTCAGTGTGAGACATTAAAAGTAGTTGATGTTATTTGGAGATAAATGTTAAGTTATACAATTAAACACTATGTGATTAAATTATTATGAGTCTTGCATATCATTCTTAGTTTGGATTATATTGAAGGATTTTAAGGACAATTTTTTATTGAATAGTCCTTATTGAACTTTTGTATTGTTTGTTTAATTTTGAAAATTAGGATTATTATTTCATTCTATAAAATATTTTTCATTTTGGGGATCATCTGATCTTGTACTACCCATTTTTTTTAGTCTCTAATGACAAGGGAAATATATAGGTCATACTTTTTGGATTATGAGATTTTATTAAAGTAGATTATAGAACTTTAGGTGTGACCATATCATCATCAATACTCATCATTTGAAGAAAATATGAGTTAGTGGTGGAAATTTATTAATGTGTGATACTTTTTTAAAATTTATATATATTTATTTATCTTCTTAGTCAATCTCCTAAATAAATTCCTCAACTTTATGAAATAGAACTTATAAAAAAAAGCTTGTCAGTTTACTTCTCATATTGGAAAACAAATGACTGTTTAACCCATGAAAAGTGTATTGTTTTTTTTATATTTAACATTATTCTGATCATGTTTTAAATAACTTTACATTAGAACATTAAACATAGTTTAACTTCCATATCAATTTTTATCTACATGGAATCCCAGTATGGGTTATCTCATGTGACCATTATACTTCTCTAGCTTTCTTTTAATGTGATAGTTTCATTGACTCTTTTTCTGATGTGGAATGTTCAATGATGTTACCGTGACCCATAATAAAAATGTGAGGATGCAATTTACAAAATGGTGGAATAATGTAACACCCCAATATTTCAGTCGAAGTGATTTTCTCTAATGTAATTCAATAGCGGTCACTACTCACAACACCGAGTTTGAGGGCACCACCACTTACCAAACTAGTCATTAAAAAGAGGTTATGATTAGTATTTAGTACATTTATAACTATATATACTCCATATAATTTTAAATTCCATATTATGTGTTTCTGAGACATAAAAAAAGAAAAAAAATCAATTTTCAATTAGAAGAAGTAATTTTCTAAAAAAATACAATTTTACAACATTTTAATGGAAAACCCATTTAAGTCCAATATTTGAAACTTTTATATATTAAATTTTATCGAAAATACTTTTATTTATAAGTGAGACAAAAAAAATATGTTCCGATAAATTACCGGTGCTTTTCTGATAATATTCATATTTTGATGAATAGTGATAAATACAAAATTTTAATTGAAAACTAATATATCAATCAAAATAATTTATAGTGTTAAATTATACATTACAATGGTTTTGAAGTATAATTAGATTATATTTTTATCATATAATCCAATGTTTTTCATTAGTGGTAATTTTTCATTTAAATAGAACATACACAGTTATCACTCCTTTGATAGTTTTTAATTCTCAAAAAACTACTTGTTGGTTTGGACAATAGGAATAATTTTCAAATTAATTAATAATAATTCATTGTTTTGGATTTGGTAATATATAAATCATTTTTAATTGGGAATATCAAAATTATATTTGGTTGAATTTTTGGTATTCTTCAAAATACATTAAATTTTGGATGAATAGTGAAAAACACTGAGTTATTATTTAAAGGCAACATTTTATATAAATAAGTATATTTAATTTACATTTTATTAAAATAAAAATTTATATATAATACCTATATTAGTCCAATTTAACTCATTAAATTCATTTTATAATAAGAATAGTTATATAATATTTTATTGAAATTTTTTCCATCTTTTACCCATCTTCTAGGATAATTTGTAAATTTGCATAAACTATAATTTTACCTCTTATGTGAATTGAATTTAATAATTCAGAGTGACACGGTTGGCATCAGTAAGTAAAACGTGGTGAATAATATATTTTGAATTTTTTTAACCAATATTAAAAGTAATTAGGGTAATTAATGGTAAAAAATATATTATAATTACCCCAAAACATGTTCTAATTCAATTGGATAAGGGGTTTTCGACCAAATTTATCCTTATCAACAAAATATGATCCTCCTTCATAAACATTTATAAGATTTAGACATTTTTTAATAATATTTCAAGAAAAGTTAAAAATATAAAATTCAGTGCTTAATAAATAAACTATTTTTAATATATGGTTATTCATAAAATAGATTTGAATTTAACTATTAATTGGAAATATAAAAAGATTTCCTATATCGTGGTATTTTATTTATAATTATTTTACTTTAAAAATGTATATTTCTTTATGGCACAATGATTATGAATTAATTTCCTTATTAATGAATGATTATAATAATTTTTATTATAACTATAAATATAATAGTAAATTGAGGCATTTGATGCATTAAACTAATTATATATGTTAGTATTACAAGTTAGGGTATGTTAAATTTATTTTTTCACAAGTACTCATGTATTTTTTACTTAAAAAAACAAATACTAAATACTGTAAAAATTTACATAAATGTGTTTTTAAAAGTAATACAACATTATTTATTTATATAAAATAACTAAAAATATTTATTTCAGCCAAATGACATATATAAATATTGATATTTTATTAATGAGCCACTTGAGGTTCTCTAGGAATTTTATTCTATGTTTATTAACAATGTAATTTAAAAAATACAAGAAGCCAAGGTAAAATTTAAACTATTTAACTTTGAATTAAAAAAAAATAAGGTTAATATAGTGAACTAAACATGTCTAAAACCAGTTGGATTAGAACAATTATAACCATCCCCATACTATCCACTAAATAAATCCATTTGGATCCATTAGAAATAGATTATGGTTTTATAATAAAATAATATTTTAAAATTTTCATAAAGTGATCGCCACCTTTCTAATACAAGGGTACATCCCCTTATCTCAAATAAACACATCGAACGAAATTTTTATCAGCCATACCCTGATAAAATATCCTCCCAACTACCCTCAATTCAAACTATGTCCATTAATTTGATCATAATGACAACTTATGGATCCCTTTTGATCAAATCAAAAGGAAGCACATGAAAAAGAGGTAATAATTTCACCACCTTATTCAAAGTTATTTTCCTCTTCCACTTTCACTTTCTTTGTTTCTTCCATACCAAAAAAATACAGTACCTTATATAAATTTATATGTTATTATAAATATGGTACAATAATATTCATTGTTCTAACCATCCTATAAATGAAAATTTCATTATACCTGCTTACGTACAGCTGACTATTACCACAACGTGGTGTAGTTTCTTATTCAACACTTCATTTTATGGATGTTTATAATAATGAGTAAAATTGATCTAAATAATAAATATAAAATTTTATTATTATTTATATATTATATACCACCAAATTAAATATGATTTCACCATCAATTGAATAATATTTTCACTCGTGTGTACGTACTGATTACCTATTCCAAGAACGCAATGAGATTAATTTCTCAATGTAACTACTCATTAAATATTTACCATTTTTATTTTAAAATATTGTTTATGAACTTAATATAAATCTATATATAAATAAAATAAATCTTAGCCATTACAATCTTGACTTACATAAAAATTCATATAATGGAAAACAAATCAGTTATCACCAGAATCAATGATACTACTCAAATATTATTAACAAAGAAATTTTAACAGATAATATATTATATCATATTTATGTATGTGGTTATTTTATAATTTAATAAAAATTATTTAACTATTATAAATAATATAATCATACCCTTGACTATGGAAAAGTACATGATAAGGGGGTTTTATTTCACTTCTTGTTCCCGTGTGATTCATGTTATATTTCCATTATTTCTTTTTTTGCAGTGTATGTACAACCCATGATTTTATTAATTTTGTAATATATATTAATTTATTGGTAATTAATTATTCATTTAATGATCATTATTTCTTTGGGATTATGTTTTTACAATAAAAAATTGATAAGGGACTTTGTAATTTTTATTTCTACTCATTAGGTTTTACTCAAACTTCATTGATTGTTTTACTCCAAGATTATTTGTGAAATAACTCACTATTTATCTATATTGTAATTTACACTCCCCTTTGCAGGGATAAACATTTTATACACATAATCACTATATAATAAAATTATCATTTCATCGATATGAACATGATATGAGTATTCTTAACTCAATTATCATGCATTGAGAAAAACATCCAAGGCATAGGTGTTGTTTTCACTAATATATGTGTGAATATCATCTGATTGATTTAAACTAAATATCCAATCATATTTTGTGTATTTATATTTTTCACAAATAATTATGTCATTTATTATTCCTTAACCTAATGATATCGTCTTCATGATGGATTTTATCTCATTTACTATTCCATTGAGACTTCTTTATTTCTATTCACCAATTCACTTTTATAAGGATTATATACTGTACATTGACATAATATATAATGAATCCATTTATTCTCATGATATTATAATATTTTTATTACCTCAATTATTTTTATTCAAAAATCTCTCATTTGGTTAGGAAATCAAACTGACATATCATTTTTAATGTTTTAATTTTTTTTCAAAATATTTATCATTAATTTATATGTTGAAAAAATATTTTAAGGATTTATTTATAAGAACAGAAATGTTTTAAAATTAAAATTCAATTTAAAATTTTTAATATGTTATAGGACACATTGATTCAAAAAATCTATTTTGAAAGCATCTTGATAAACAACGAGACTTTTAAATGTTTTGATGAAAAATTGTATATTTCTCTCAAATAATTTTACTGATTATTTTCATAAATATCAACATCCTTCATTATTATTGATTGAAGTTGATTTATTATAATACAATTATATATATTGTATTTAGTGGTTTATGTTTCACTATGGATATGCTCTTTTTATATCATTCATGGTTTTCAGTTAAAATATTGATATTTCATAAGCTATTTTTGATAGGAATGTTTAGATTATGTTGCATGCTTTTCATATGAGGAATGAATTAGACATATTAAGTGAAAGGTGGGGACCATTATAGACCCTTGATACATTGATTGGTCTCATGAGATAATTCTGTATCTTTGAATAAGGCCTTGACAATATATTTTTTGTAGTCATTGCATGAGTCCTTGATTATGTGGTTATGATGTATGACATTATGCATTTTGTCATTATAAAATTTGATATTGATATTACATATGATTATTCGACTAAAATAATATCCTTGTGAATAAGTTAATTACATTATTTGATTTATAGTTTCAATATTATACTAAACTGTAGGATTAAAAGGTGTTTGTTTTAGTCTTATACATTGCTATAAAGTTTTATGATTATTTTTTAAAGTTTACTCTATATTTTTATCCTTACTGAAAATTTGAGCTCCGCCCTTTCAATATTTTATTTATCATAGGATGCAAAAAAGTAAATGATGACTTCTTTTCAGTGATATGCTAAGGGATATAAGTTTGTTCAATGGAGACACAATGATATTGTTTTCCATTTCATAATGTAATGTAAAACTTATGTTTGTATCTCGTACTTTCAAGACTAATAAATTGATTTGAATTTTGGTATTTGATTACTTTCGATCATTCTAATGTTATGTAATAATGAACTAACTCTAGGTAATTAGGGTATGTTCATTACATTATTTATATATATGTGATGGTGTATATTCTTAGAGATTGGGAATACAAACACCAAGTGGTCACAAATGAATATTACAACTACTGAAGTCTTCCAGCATTGTCCTCTTCTCCCTCTTTTACAGGTCAACATAAAATTAGTTTCTTTTGGAATTCAATTTTATTCTGCCTTTTCAATTCCAATTTAATGTAAAAATAAAATATAAAATATATATGTGATGATTTGAAACCATTTTACTGTTTCACGGGCATGACATAAATGGATTGTTTTGTATAAGTGATGTATTATGATAAAAATTAAACAAATTAATTATGATAAGAATTTCATGAAATAAATCTGAGATTTTTGAATTGTTTTATATTTTTTTTGATGGTTTATGAACAATTTTTTTCTTTATTGTGGGAATACTATAGTTTTGGTGGAATTTTGTTTGAAATTGATGTGTTTACATATTGTTATTTAAAATGGAGTTTTCAAATTTATATTCATGGTGGTTTAAAATGGAAGTGTGGATTAAATCTTTTGAAATTACCATTGTGGTTTTTTTAAAGAATGTTTTAATGAAATATATGTCAGCGGACCTTGTTTTCATTTTCCAAGATTGATACCCATTTGTGGTCGGTTGTTTTGTGATGTTTTGAAATCATTGTTGGGTTTTTCATGGATAGAGTGGGTGAATTTCATTATGAATTGGAAATTGAATTTTAAATGGGGATTTATAAATTCTTCATGTTTGATAAAAATTCCAATATGTTTTTTCATTTTAAAATGTACTTGCTCATTGGGCTTCATATATAATATGTTTTTAGTGGTCCCCCAATTGAGTTCAATTGGTTTCCTTATTTAAATTGGTTTTTTTGTTTTATAAAGTGAAAATGTAATTTCCCATGAAGTATTTGGATGTGTTAGAGAATGTTTATTAGTATATATTTAATTTAGTTCTAATATTTCATATTTTCTTAGAATGGTATTTATAAATTTATATAATATATGAAATGTTAATGTTAGCATATTTGTTGTGACATGGTTTTACTTTATTGATCTCTCATGTTTGTAGATAACGATTTTGTTATCCATGTGGTTGATATTTGTGATTTGATAAATTTTATAGGACTTCCAAAAATGTCATACTGAATCCCAGTTGGACTTATGTAATTATAGAATTGATATGTTGGTTGGATATTGAATTTATTCTATAGAGAAAACAGTTTTGTTATATGGTTTTGGTGTTGGACTGAGGCTTTGGGAATAAGGTTATGATAATTGGATGGTGTCATACTATGGCTTTGGAAACTGATATTATAATTCATGGGTATTATGTTTATATGAGGTTATGGTCAATGATGGCATTCCATGTGGGAAGCGCTTGTTGGAAGATAGATCCTCCTCATTGTGTTGGGCCAAACTGATGATATAGGAACCCCCATTGAATCAATATATGGAGTTTGGACTGAGGCTCTGGGAAATAATTGTTTGATTCAAGATGGAATTGTATGATCCTAAATTTGGTATCAGTACCAATATTTTTGAATTTGGTTAGGTGTATGATTGAGGTTTATTCCATTCTAATTATAAATAGTGATATTTGTTTCGATGTCAGCATAGCATTCAAAGCACGGATTGATTGGGTACTTTTGATAAGGAATGTGGTTATAGTTTTATGATCTCTTATTTTATGTAATGAGTGAATAACAATGATACTTTTTAATATGTACATCTTATATTTACATTTAGATGAATAATTTATAGGGTTAAATGTTTTTCAAGAGTTTCACTTTAGATAAATTTTTCTACTGTGTACTAGATGAGATATGTTTTCTTTATCATGTTTTTCTTTTATTGTAATATATATTTTCAATTTCTGATTATTTTATTTTGTAGATGCACTAAATTTAATTTTCTATAGACCATTGGTGGTTTTATTTTTAGTCAAACTCAATCTCTCATTGGAAAACCATTGAACATGGGTACATGAGAATCACATATTGGCCAGGAAAGGCCCTTTAAATCATTTGATATATTTATTACAGGTATGGGATTTTTTATTACAACAAAATTTAATATTTTCATGTCATAAATGCGGGGATGTACCACGATTTTTCATAACATCTATATCCCCTTGTCTACCACGATTTCCCTAATAATCATTCTAAAAACAAAATATCAAATGAGTCCTTTCTTTATTTTGGAATGTAATAATTCCCAAAATCAATGATACAAGTATCGATAAAAACATTAACAATCTATTGTAAATCATTTCATCATTAGTTAGAAAAAAACATAACATATTATTCCAAATGATTATTTTATAGTTTTTCCCTTAATTACACCAATGTCTATCTTGATGCATCTTGTATCACAATAGTGATAATATGACTATGGTTAGATGACTTACATTGACTACTTATTATTGATTTATTATCCAACATCCAATCATATTCCTAAAAAATTACTATAAACTTATATCAAAATTAAGATATCTAAGTAATAGACCATGTGATTCTATCAATAAAATATTCTCATTTAAGATTTTCTTTTAATAATTAATAGTCACTATTACAATATTACCATAAGAATCTATCATTAAATATGTCATTATAGCTTATATTAAAAAAAATTTGAGAAAAAAATTTCCAATACAACACACACATATATTATATTAACATATTGGAGTTTAATGAAAATATTGTTGAAATAATTATTATATATTTTAGAACATTAGAAAACCTCATTCCAAATAATCTCTTTATAATAAATACCTTGTACATAATTTTTAGCATCTAAAATAAGTCCAAAAATTTATTTATCATATTTTCCTAGAATTAACCTCCCAAATGACAAATAATGCAATCATAAGAAAATGAATTCTAATTATCATTAGATCCAATATATTTGACCTTTACCATTTCCCTTATTAATCTAATTAGGCCGAATTCCAATAATTAAAAGTTTAGTAATTTTGGTAACAGATAATAAATTATATGTAATAAATAGAATCCAATATATTTTCTATTGAATTTTTAAAACAATATGATACCATTATTAGGTTCCATTAAATCCACTACCCCCAATCACTAAATATAAAAATTTATATAGAGTGAACTAAAAACCACATATATTTTCCAAGAAAGTATGAAAAAAATCTCTATACCAATATATAAATGATCTTTTTTATGTTTAAAACACAAACGAAAATAACATAATTATATTCTTTGATATTTCTATAAAAATTGTAATAAAAATCTCGAACAATTTTTTTTTTGTTGTAAAATATTAATTCCCATATCCATAGGAGAATCATTTGGCTATCAATAATTACTCATAATATAAAATGATAATAGTCATAATTGAAAAAAATATCATGAATGGTTTTGATATGTTTCTTGTTTATCTAACATTGAATCACCTAATAAATTGTCATTATATACAATAACACATATGTAGAAGTTACCAAATTTTAAACAAATTTCACTACAATATGAACTTCTACAACACCCCATTATAATAATTCAATGATAACCAATACCCTAGAGTATTTTTAACATCACCACTAAATATGGTGAAAATTACACCAACTATGTTTAACAAATTATATAGTACATAACATTTAGACACAACCCCTTTATAAATAAATTATAATATTGTTGAATAACATATTCTATTGAAAGTGTCACAATATAATTTTTTCACATACATGAATCTATTTTGGGTTGGTGTCTATTTTTCAGAGAGATAAATTACAATACAATATACTATATAAACGCCAATATATTTTTGAAGATAATTTAAAAACAATAAAACATGAGAAAAACCGATAAAATTATTTTACAAAGGACATATTATGAATTAAATTTGGGATTTATATAATTATAATATCAATAATTCAAATTATAATATAATTCATGTTATATTATTTAATATATTAATCTAGTACTAAATATCAAATTAAAATATATAATCCTAAAAAAATAGTAATAACATACATAAGTATACAACTAAGGTTATATTAATAAATCATAATAAATAATTAACAAACATATTTTTAACATGGACTATTCATTCTCAAAAAATAAATAATCACTACCCACATTTTAGTATCTCAAATTTTATTAATATCATTATGTTCACTATATACTATAATAGTTTAAAGGATCAAAAATATCAATATTTTGTGACACATAAAAACAATGAATTAAAATTCATAATAGTCAACACATTGTATGATAAAACATAATCAATATTTATCTTCTACACATGTTTATAATTCCACATTTACAATGTGTAATTAATAAAAAATAAAAAATATAACATGGTATAAATATTACTAATACAAATTTATTTTATGAATAAATATAAATAATATAATTCATCATTAAAAGTGTTTTAATAGGATATTAGAAATCAGACAGAACTATTAATTTGTTAATAATGAAACATGAAAAAGATGATTTAATTAGAATAATACTCCCAAAAAATAGTTTTTTTTAAAAAAAATTTATCTTTGGAGATGGAATGTTATTATCTAGCTCATAATGAAAACATTTCTTTTTAAGTATAATAATGAGTAAAACAACTGAAAAGGAATTTATATAGTTAAGATATAATATATAAAATCATATTATATTGACATTAATTTATATATTAATAAACATGTAAGGAAACATTAATAATATGTTAAGGAAATTTTTAGAGTACAATGGGTCGACTCAATAAAAATATGTAATGTTGAATAAAACTATTTTTCGACAACTATATGTATAAAACGTAGACAACAACTACAATGATTTTTATTTTTACAAGTTCTTTTTCAATTGGTAAAACATATATCTAAAATCATATATTTTTAAAATTGATATATCCAAATGTATATAATGATTCGTTCATCTATTTTACAAATGTTTTCTAACATCTACTTTTTTTGTTATATAGAAAATATATTTGTTAGAGATAATCCTAAAAACACAATAATGATTCACCATAGGGCAGTGATATTTCCATCATTGTTTACATTCTCTCCATGTGAAAATCTATTCCAAAATATTCCATGTATAATTGAATAGTTTATCCACTACAACAAAAATCATTCATATATAAATAGTAATACTCTATAGAGATTTTTATAGAATCCTCTTGGTGAGACATAGAACAAAATGAATGATTTTTTTGACGTAAATATGTAAAAACATGATCCAAAACCAAAAATAACAACAATAACCAAACTCTTTAAATTAATCAAGTGATATTTGTTTTCTAGAAACATTTTTATTATTCAATTTTAGGTTCCCTATATGTTTGTAATAGTTATGTTGAAGTACCTATGTTTTATTTATAATGTTAATAGAACTCTTCATTGATATTTTTTTTGTTAATATTAGGTTTTGTAAGACCAAAATCCATTTAACATATGATCTGAAAAAATATTTACAAGGATAATAATTAAATGGTGGATACAATTATACAAATATCAGTATTACAAGAACATTTATAATAAAACCAAAAAAATATTATTGATAATATATTAATGATAATAATTAATTATTCATGTCAGTATTTCATTTTCATATGGATAAATTGAGAAATTGACTAGAGGAAGTCAATATCAACAAATATTTGTGGTAATAGATATAGACTATCCATTGTAATCTATTTCCTCACATGATTAAAATAATTTTTATTTGTTATCTACTTATTTTCTAAAATAGTATTCTGGGGGAGGAGTCCCATATTTCTGTATTTATAGCGAGTCTTTAAGTCTATATAGTAACAATTTTTTTCAAATAAGAAAATATTTTTACAATGAGAAGGGGAAAATTCTCTACTCAAGTGGCACTGTAAGAACCCATATCTTCCATTAATGTATTGATCATTATTTTGGGTAGTTTTTTAGGAAATATAATGAAAGGGGAAATTTTCTATATATAGGCTGTGTTTTTGGTTTAAGTGTGTAGTTGTGTACTGGATGTGTATTGGCCGAGCACATGTCCATGTAGATGTCTTGGAAGACTGCCTAATGATGTTTCTAGTTAAGGCTAGTACCCAGCGTGTACCATAAATGAACATGATGTGTAAATTTATTTTTATTTGTAATATTAGTTAGGGTTGCATCTCATCTCCATAAAAGTTTCTTCTCCCCATGTTTTTTATAGGAAAAAAACGTATGGCCGAAGAACATCGAGCTCTTCCAGCTTCTCTACTTGAGATCTTATTAAGATGATGTAAGGTGCATTGGATTTTCATGGTTGAGTTCCCGCTTCACTTGGAGCATCTCGTCCTTATTTATCCTCTATTTGAGTTATCCAATGTTGAACATTGTTATCCTTTTGGTAGATCTACATCGTTATAGACTGATTCATGGGATGGCATTCAACATTCTTCATCGTACAATAGCAATGTAGGTGTATTGTGCCATTTATTTTGTTGTATTTGGATTAAATTCATTAAAAGTTTTCTATAACCATGTTTTTGGGTATTGCATGATATAGAAAATTTACCATGTTAAATACCTATTATGTTTATTTGTTTAAAAAATTGTTATTTCTTTTGTGAAAAGATAGATACCATGTAATGGGACACCCCAATAGTTCATTCCCTTGATTGATGTTTCTGCTGTTTGGTCTAGAATGTATGATATGCATGATTTTTTCTATGCCCAATGGTGTTTGGATAGAATAAATGTTTCTATGAGATCCATGTATTTCCCATTTTTAATGTACGACCATGGGGAATTGATTGTGGGATCTTCCCAATGTAGGGTCATTTATGTATAAGTTGTTTTTATTTTAACCTAGAGGTATTGATTGTGAGAGTTGTCAAGAGGTCATAGATGAGATGGGTTAGATCGTGATAGCTACCCTGAGGGTCATTATTATATGATTATTGGACCATAGGGCATTTATGGTGAGATATTCTAGGGGTTATTATATTTTATTGTTTCTATGCTGACCAACTGTTGTGGATTGTGTGAGATACACATGTAGTCGTTTGTAAATGATTAGTACCATGAATGACCAAATGGGTAAAACTATGTGGGATTTCCCATAGGGTAATTATTTATTTTATTGAATTGATGATATGTTAATCAATGGGGGTTATAATATAATATCATTCCTAGAGGGTTTCTTGTAATTGTTGTATTAATTTGAGTAGCCTTCCTTGACAAAGAAAAACCTTGGACACATTCCTACTTTTTTGTTATATGGTCTTTTGAGCCATCTGTTTTTATATTACACAGGTGATACAGAGTTTAGGCTAGATCCCTGTATTTCATTACTCAACCGATTAAATAATTAACCAATACAAATGGATGTAATTTAAACCTGTATGATTATTTTATTTTGAGAAAAAGTTAGGTTATTGGTTCAATTATACTTATTAATTTATATATATTATCACTAAATTTTAGGCATAGATATTTTTGTGGATGCCTATTAGGATTAATGTCACAACCAGTTTGTGTCCTACTTTTTCACACAAGAAAAATTTATTGTTGTAGGTATAGATAAGTGTAAGCTACCTTCATCATCAGGTACATGATTATTGTTGGAGCATGAGAGAATGAGACCAAGATGAGGTTAGCTATGATGTGGGAGTGTACCTCCTTTCTATACATTTGGATAAATATTTTATTTCCATTATATTTAATTGTTTTTTATTAAATGTACATGTGACATGCATCATTTATTTATTTATATGATGTAGTTTTTTTACACTGTCAATCATCCACTATTTACTTTTGTTAAATGGAATTACTAATTACACTATTGAATATTATTTTTCATTTAAATTTTTTACTATGCCATAGTGGGATTTGTTTCCCAACTCAAATACCTTTGCCATCATTGCTAGTCGGTAGCAATCAGCGTTTGAGGAAATGGGCTTGAGGTCAGGTTACCAACCAGGATTGGGGGACCATTCAGAGACACCCAGAACTGGAATGTTGCAAAGTGGTATAATATGAGGTTTATTTCTTATTTTTCATACTATGTGGATACTATAAATTGTGATAGGAATGAATAAATAGTTTGTAATACGTTGTGATTTTGAGTAGATGTCCAATTTATTGGGAAAAGCCATGTTACCTTGAATATTTCATTTTTTCTGGTTTATCAATTATTATAGTTCATTTGATTTCACCGTTAGGTGATTCACTTGTTTTGTCATATTATCATTGATATTATTGAGATTCTATTTATGTTGAATCCTGATGAGATGAGGGTATTCCATCTCAGGCATCATATAATCACTTTCTAGAGATAACATGTTATTCATTCCTGTTATGAAATTTAGCATTCATTACTAATATATTGTTGTTTTGAAAAATTTTGTGCTAGATATGCATTTTGTTGTGAATAATGTCATGATATAATACCATCAATTTTGATATGGTATTGGAATATGTAATGTTTCATTTGAATTCACCCCAATAATTATCCCTAAGGTGTTATGGGCCCTCATGGATTGTAATTTGGTGGATTATGTCTGAAAATTAATTGAATTTTAATCAAGTTATTAAATAAATAAGTATTTCAAATATTATTTCAATAGAGTATGGGATATCGTGGGTAATAATTCTTCATGAATCATACAAAATTTTTATGTTTTATGGGATTGAGATATGTTTCTATGGCATACTTTATGAAAACCCTGACAACATGGTGTGTGAGGTTACGAGCACATGGCATGTGTTCTTTTCTTCTAGAGGAAAAACTTTTTCCATAGTGCACTCTGTGTACAAGGAGTACACATGGTGAATTTATTTACCGTGTAAATTACAATGTGAGCAGAGACAATGGGTTGGGAAACCATTATTAGAATACACTATGTCATGATTTTACATACCATGTTGTAAATAATTGTGTATTCATCCTTATGATGAATGACACAGTTGGATGAATCTGAGGATGTATACAACATATTTCATTTATGCACACCGTGTAGAGTTTACCATGTATGCAACCGTGTGAATAACGATTAGGGAATTTAGAAAATATATAGTACACACCATGATGTGTTACACTTGGTGATAACCCATGTGGTTACAATTGTGTATGAAAATATTGGATTTATTGTGTCATGTTAAGGACACACCATGTAGACTAAGTACACCTCATGTAGTTTCCATAGATATAAGCTGTGTGATCATGGCCATGTAAACGGATATGGGAAGGATGGAGGATTTGAGTAGACACTCTGTTTTTAGATGGCACAATGTGTGCCTATAATTTTTACACTCTTAAGAAGGTGGACGTATACAGCTATGTAAGAGAATGAGTTTATACACCATATAGTCATATTTTGTACGGTATGACTGTATGGTTTTGATTAGTCACCCAATGTAATTTTTGGACCCGTGAGGGGTCCATTATAAGTAGTTTTCCATGTATATCACAATGGTGGAACTTGTAAACCATTATAAGGACTCCTAATAGGTGTTTTGGGTATCTGTCCTTAATTTATAGGTTATTCATTTTTTTACCATTTTCATTTATGTCATGGTAGTGAGACCAATGCATAAATGATCAGTTGGGTGTTCGGAACTACGATATTGATACCATTGATCAACGATTATAGTGAGAAATCTCTCAGGATGTTTTTCTTTTGAGAACATTTTAAAGGGTGAGATGTGATATTAAGCCTATGAGACCGTGAGACCTGTTTCTTCTAGAGAGTCCTGAATAGGATCCCTCATCTGTGTATTGTTTCAAGGATCCCTATCATGTGATGACCTTAGTAAATTCCATTTGAAGTTCTATTGTGGGATTCTCCTTCTTAAGTGCTTTAGAAGGGGGTTTTAATAAAATGAACTACTTATGTGTTAATTATTTGTATGGTTGACCAAATTCTTTTAGGTTCCCTTTTTTAAGACCCTGGTTAGTTTAACATGTTCATTATAGGTTTCATTATTATTTATGAAGAATATTACTGTCTAACTTGTTCTTCATGATATAATGCTAGAGTTTTTAAATTTATTAAATGAATGTTGGTGAGACTTTCTTATATTGATTTATGTTGTTGTGATAATGTAGTTTTCCAAGATATTTTGATCCTAGTGAACTAATTTAGCGTTACCTAGAAGTGGTATTTGACGATAATGCTTCGTAAGAATGTATTCTATATAAGGTATCACTCTTAGAGAATGTTTTATTTTTTTACGCTGGAAGATTTTGACATTGGTGTGGTATAGGAATCATTGTCCCCAGTAGGACGTCTGGTTTTAAATCATATCAATTATCAGAGGGATGGACATTGTGCAGTGAAATTTGATATGGCAACAAGATTAAGAATTTTGTGGTTGTCCAGGATAGACAATCCTCAGGCATCGTCATTAATTCATTGGTCCAGTAAACCTCCAATTTATATAGTGATAGATGTCTTGGTATGTCGTTAGACGATTTAATGTCTATTCCAATGATATAATCTTGATCTTGTTATTGTGTGATCTATCTAGTGCAGGTATGCATATGGTGGATATCCTATGCATAGTCCCCCAGAATGTGTTTTTGTTCTTGTAAACTTGAGGTAGTGTATGTAGACATACACGATACCTTCCAAGTGTTAAATATTTGAATAATCCACTAAGTTCCGTTAAATTATTGAGAATTGAACTTATGTTATGTTCCTATACTAACTTTGTTGTAGAGTAACGTGAGCGTTATAAGACTTTTTCCACCCCCATATAGTGAGGAATTACTACGACACGATTATTTAGACATGCTGGTAATTTCATCTTATCGGCTTAATGGAATGTGATGGAATGTGTTGATCATGATTCATGGAACTACAAACCTGTGTTTAAGTTGCTTCTAAGCCAACTCATTTGAGTGTGGTGAATCCTTATAGACGTATAATCAAAATTTAAGTAGGAAGCATCAGTCCAATTCTATTTCAAATATGTTCATCCATGTAAAAAAGATCACAATAAAGTACCATTAATAAATGGCCGTTTATACATAAATGTTTCTGAGGCTTGTATTTCTTATTTCTTATAATTCATTATATGTATCAAAATGATGTTGGGATCAGTTAATTGAAGATGGTTCAGAATGTAAAGCCATGTTTCCTTCAAGATTTTGACCAAAAGTTGTTTGAATATTCTTTTTTTCTGTAATATTTGAAGTACTTGTAGTGTTTCCTATCACAAGGGGAAATCAGGCCTCCTATCTTGACGTCATCTTGCGTGCATAAATTGAGCATCAGTTATACTTCATCCTACATGTTAACTTCATTGGAATGGTTTGTAATATATTTCTATGTTCTGTGCTAGATATGAGGTTTCAATAGAGGCTTGGATAATCATTAGTGATATATTTGTTCTTTGGTTTGTGATCTCTTGATGTATAGTGGTTCCTTGAAGAAACTGCCTGGCTGATTCTGTTCTAGGTATAGTCTGTTCTTTTATGTGGACTCTTAGGCTTCACATGAAAATCTCACTTGTACATGGTGTATGGACCACCTTGGGGAGTTCCTTAGACTCCGATTTGATTTGTCTAATCATACCTCATAATATTAGTTGGGCTCAGATGTAATTCTTAATGACGTAATAATTCAAGCTGGTGGGATCTGGAATTAACTTTTTGATTTTTCTATGGTAGGACTATTTTTTGATCATGGGAGGTGTGACACATGAGTATCTTTGATAGATAGATGTAGGATTCAGTGAATGGTTTTATTGTGAACAATTTGGTCCTTGGAATTTTTTTCATTTTATATTGCAATGAATCAACCTTCTAAACCAAGAATTTCTAAGATAATTCATCCAGTGATTGTTTGAATCATTATCATTCATGTACTATGAGTATGTTTTGAGTATTGCAGTTTGAAAATTCTTCCTATTATGGGTGGATGTGCTATGAAAATCCACAATGCCTTTCGAGGAATGATTGTGTGACTAGTTTTTCTAATGTAATTTCATCTTTGACCTCCCCTTGTTGTAAGGCCGCTGTTGTGACCTCAGTTTTGTTCAGGATTCCCAATTAGGGAAAAACACACCAGTAGCATAATTGGAATTATTGTTTTTGGATATTGTAGTGTTTTTCAAATGTTTGGGGTTTCATGGTAATGATATAATGTGATTTGATATCGACATGGTCATAAATGCTGCAATATTTTACCTATCAATTAAGTAAACCTTCACGGTTCATGACATGGGAAGGTTCTACATTAGATATATTCTACATTTCATGGGGTCCCATGATATATTTCTCCATCTAGGATTCATGGTTTATATCTCATTTCTGGTAGGGACTAGAGAGGGGTTTGTGTAAATAAGTACTTCTGGGTGCTACATTTTATCCATAGATAGATGGCCAGACTAAGATAACTATTTAGGATTTGGGGGACATGCTTCGAGCATATGTCCTAGATTTTGGGTCTCTTGGTTGAGAAATATAACCCTTGTATAGATTTCCAAGTATAACAGTTTTACGCAATGATTTAAATGGAAAATTAGGAGGAATTTTACTGTAGGACATGTCGATAACCTATATGATGGCTGGTGGAAGGAGAGGCAGTTATGCTGGGAGATTGTCTTATCTAGGAGATCACTAAGCATTTGGAGCTGGTTAAAAAGAGGATATCTACTGTAAATTCTCAGTAGAAATCATATGCTAATCAACAGAGACAAGATCTAGATTTTGAGGTCATAGATTAAGGTTTCATACATGTCACACCACAGTTGGGACACATGAGGATTAAAAGATATAGGAAGATTTCACCGAATACGTTGGGTTTTGGAGGTTTTGGAGAGAGTTAGTATGATTTCCTATCTGTTGTAGTTACCTCAAAGGTATTTGGATATTCACAATGTCATTCATGTTTCTCAGCAATGACAAAACTTTTACGACTAGTCCCACTTTTTAAACCCTAGAAGGTTGAGTTTGAGCTGTATGCATCCTTCGAGTAGCACCCTACTCGAATAGTGGATTATAACACAAAGGTTATCTAAGGCCTGTCTACTCCTCTAGAATGGGTGTTATGGAAGCATGGTAAAGTAAATGTTGACACTTGGGAGGGGGAGGTTGATGTACAATCATAGTGGAAAGAGTTCATTGATGTTTTTTCTTCTCCACCCTTTGAAGGGAAATTTGGTCAAATTGTTTAAAGGGTAAAAGATTGTAGCAAAATAGATCATCCATTCAGGTAGGGAAATTTATTTTATTTTGTTTTTTTAGGAAAAGTATGAAATTGGGGATTTTTTATATACACACTGTGTAATTTTGAGTACATTCTATGTAACCTATTTCTACATGTAGGCTTGTACTGGAAACGTAACGAGTAAGTACATGTCCATGTAAATGACCTGATAGATAATATAAATCAGAGGCCATTTGAGGATAGTATATCGCATGTATATTATGTTTAAATTCCTTGTACTTTTCATAATAGTTATATTGGTTCGGGGTCGCGTCTCATCTCCAGAAAATGTTTTTCTCCTTTTTTTCCATATATGACAGCGATGTATGTCTGATGAACATAGAGTTCCTAACTCTCCTCTATCCGAGCTCTAATTGAGACTCCGACAGGTGCATAGGATTCCCACCAATTATTTCCCTATTCCATAGATCCAATATTCTTTATTTTTCTTCTCTTTTGAGTAATCCATGGTTTAACATTTTTAGCATTTTTTTAGATCAGCATCGTTCTAGTATGATTCAAGGCCCAATGTTCAAGACTGTTCATTAAAAAACATCTTGGTAGGTGGGTCGTGCCTTAATATTATTTTCTATGGATTATATATGCAACAAGTGATGAGTACCCATGTATAGGTTATTTCGTTTTTTGTAAATTAACCCTATTTAATTCATTTTCTGGTTTCTTTTTTTGATAAAGTGTTATTTCATGGGACAAACGTTAGTTACCATATTATGGGACACCCCAAGGGTGGGTTCCATTGATTTTTGATTTTTAACATTTGGTCTAAAATTATTTTTTTGATTGCTTTGTTTTCCATTACTTGTGCTTTTTGGATGGATTTAGTCATCATATGAGATGCTTCTGTTTGGAATTGTGAATATATGGACTAGGGGAATATACTGTCAGAGCATGCTGAGGTAGATTTATATATGTATTAGTTGGTATTATGAGGAACATGTGGTATTGATTGTGAGTGTTGTCGCGTTTTCATAGAACATATATGATAGACAATTAGATGTACCAAGAGGTTCATTATTAAATGAATTTTGAACCGTAGCAAATTGACTGTGATAGGTTTTAGGGGGACATTATATTATATTATTTTTATGCTGATCCATGGGGGGATTGACCATGTGAGCTACCTAGGTGGTGGTTTGTAAATGATTAGTTCCATGTAGTTCTAAGGGGGTTTGAAAATTAAAGCTTTCCTATACTATAATAATTATTTTTTGAAATTATTATATGTTAAACCACATGGGTTTGACAATATGAAAATTCCCATAGGGTATATTTGGAATGTTTGATGAATGTTACGAGCCTCCCAAGCCAATGCACAAGCTTGTAATTGGTCATAAATTTTTTCTAGATGGTCTTTTGGGACATCTGTTTTTATATTACATGGGGGATCTATATCATAGGATAGATCCTAATATTTCATTATTCAATGGATTGAATAATTAACAAATATAAATCGATGTAATGGAAAATTGTTGGATTTTTACATTTTAGTTCACATTAGTTTATTTCTTTATTTCTCCTTATTAGCTGCTATTTATATTCAATGAATTTGGGGAATAGATCTTTTGTTGGTTTCCAATTGGGATTCGTCTTTCACCCTATTTGGGTCATGAATTACGCCCCAAATAGATCATATGGTTGAAGGTGTAGATAAGGGAAAGCACCCTTCATCATCATTTAATTGATTTCAGTTAGATCGAGAGAGAATGGGACCAAGATGAGGCAATATATTCACATAGATTTTCTACATTTTTATACTATGGTTTCATTATTTTTATTTTCAACATTATGACTTGTTAGTCAACTTTCCAAGATACATGTCAAACGAATCATTTATTCATATATATTCTCCAGTTGTTTAATACAATCAATCTCATATTGTTTACATCTACTGTATGGTATTACTGTTTATACTATTGATTATTATTGTTTATTCAACTGTGTATACTCTACCAAGGAGGGAACAGAATCCCAACAATTAGACCTTCACCCTCACTCTTAGTGAATAGCCTCTGACATTTGGGGAAAAGGTCTTGATTTTATGTGACCAACTGGGCTTGGGGAACCATTAGGAAACACCTAGAACATGAACATTACAATTTGGTATTAGGGGAGGTTTCATTTCGGGGTTTCCATTATGTTTGGTGCCAATAGACAGGGATAGGAAGGAATTACTAGTTGATAATGAACTGTTCTCGGGTTTAGCTAACCCATGTACCAGGAAAAGGCATGTTACAAAGAAATATTGTAATTTTTTTGGTTTTTCAATTGATACTATTAATTTGATTTCTATATTGGGTGATTCACTTGTTTTTTCATATTATCATTGATATTATTGAAGTCATATTTCTATTGCTACCCATTTAGATGAGGGTATTCCATCTAATGCATCATATAATAACTGACTAGAGATCACATGTCATGCATTCTTAAATGTCATTTATGATGAATTACTAATTTCATGATGTTTTTGAAAGATATTGCTCTAGATATGAAATTTTTTTTGATATATTCCATGATAGAATAACTGATATTTTGATAGGGTAATGATTATGTAATGTTTCATTATTATGGTTTCCAATATTTGGTCCCTAAGGTGTTATGTGCCCTCTTGGACTTGAATTTGGTGGATCATGTTTGAACTTTAATTGAATTAATTCATGGTATGATATGAATAATGATTCCAAACATAGATTCACAGGAGTATGGGCTTTCATAGGTCACAATTTGTCCAGAATTGGAATTTTTTTATATTCTAAAGGGTTGTAAAAAGTTTTAGGGGCTTACTATATAGAAACCCAGACAACATGATGTGTGAGATTTTGAGAACACGCCTATTTTGGAGGATACAAATTCATCAAAAGTATACTCAGCGTATTTGGAGTACACACCATGCAGAAATTGGCCATGTAATTGACTGTGTGAGTAGAGACACTAGGTCAACATACATTTAGTAAAACAAACCATTTCTAGATTGTACATGTTGTATTGTAATGAACTGTGTACATGGTTGTGTGATGAATTACACAAGTGGAAGAAATATAAGTTTTCCATGTTGTGTATCCTTTATGATCTCCATGTAGATTCAAAAGTGTGACTAATTACACGAGAGGCTATAACATAAGTATTACATGCCATTTCCATAGTGAAAATGTTTTATAGTTTCACACTAGGAGGGAAACCATGTGGTTCTATCTGTGTGGAAAAAATCATTGGTTGATTGAGTCTTTTTAGGGACACACTGTGTATATTATTGACACCACATGTAGTTTCCGTTGAAAGAACCAGTGTGATTCTGGCCGTGTGGGAAAACCTGGCTTGGAGGGAGGGACTGAGTAGAGGATGTGTTCTAGGATTGCACACCGTGTATCTGTGAGGAATATTTGACTACATAGGATGGGGTAAACACCTATATTAGAGCATTAGTGTACACACCACATATTTATCTTTTGTACCCTTTTAGAGTCTCTGCCTTTATTTTCCCTTGATATATGTTTTGGGCCCGTGAGGGGTCATTTTTATGTATTTTTCTAGGTATATAGTGATGGTGGAACGTTTGGAGTAGTATGAGGAATCATAATAGTTGTTTTTGGATTTTCATCCTTGATGGAGAGGTTCTTCATCTATTTAATATTTTCATTTGTCTTCTTGGAGATAGACTAATTCATAAATGATCATTTGGGAGTTCAGACCTACCAATTGTGTCCTTTGATCTGAAATGAGTTGTGAGCCATCTCTCAAGACATTATATTTTTTAGGAGGTTTTCCATTAAGAGTTGTGACTTCTGGCCTTTGAGGCCATGAAACTAGTTTTATCAAGGAAGTCCTTAGTAAGATCCCACATCTTTGAATTTTTTCAAGGATCTCTGTCATTGGATTCCCTTATAATTTTCCGTTCGAAGATATCTTTTGGGATTAATCTAATTAAGTTATTTGGATGTGGGTTTTAATAGATTGAATTTAATACGTGTTCATTATTTTTGTGGTTAAACACATGCTATGGGGTCCCCTTTTTGAGGATCTAAGATGTATTAACAATATCTTTATAAGTTATCTTGGTTTTTAAAGAATATCTTTATTGGATAATATTCCATTCATGATGGAATTTTAAATTTGATAATTGTTTTAAAGGAATGTTTTTGAGACATGCCAATTTTACTTTGTGATGATTAGATAATGATGTCTTCCAATGACTTTTGAGCCTTGTAAACATGTTTTTTTCTTGACCTAGTAGTGGAAGTTGAATATTGTGTTTCTCAAGATGCCATCATGTAGTTGGTAGCACTATTAGATCTCGTTTTCATGTTTTATGTTAATAGATTCTGACATTGGTGCAGTCCGTGTGTCATTGTCCCTAATAAGACTTCTAGATTTAAATGACATCCTTGTTCAGAGGTGTGGTCATTGGGGCTTGGAATTTTATGTGGGAACAAGCTTGATAATATCTTGGTTCTACGGGTTAGATATGCCTTGAGCATTGTCAGTGATAAGAGGTCATGTAAACCTACCTTTTATTTAGTGATGAATGAATTGGTATGTCTTCTCATGAGTTAATTTATTGGTCAACGATGAACTATTAAGCAATTTCTTGTTTGAGCCTTCTGGTACAAGGATTCATAGGGTGGACATCCTATGCATAGTCCACTATAATTTGTTTCTTATTCTATAAAATTGTGGTATTTTATGTCATCATAAGTGATACATGTCAAGTGCTAAATGATTTAATGGTTCATTAAGTTAGGTTATATCATTGAGCATTGAGATTTTCTGCTGGTTCATGGATTATCTTCGTTGTAGAGTGACCTGACTGTTATGAGACTTTTTTCCATCCCACTTCCCAGGATGACATTAGTGGACACATCTTTTTTGACATGCTAGTAAATTTAACTTTTTGGCTACATGGAAGGTTATGTGACGTGGAGATCACCGATCATGGAATGACACATGTGCTTTTAAGTTTCTTCTGATCAAGATCGTTTTTTAGTAGATAATCCTTATCGATTTATAATTCACTACTTGTTAGGAAGTGTCACATCAGTTTTGCTTAAAATATGTTCCTCTAGTTAAATAAGATCACAATAAAAGACCATTCATAAATAGACATTTCAACGTAAATTATTTTTTGGCTTGTGAGTCTTGTATCTTGATTGTAATTTGTAGGAGGCACAATGTTGTTGTGATCGTTGAAATGAAGATGTTCCAGCATGTAAAGCCTATTTTCCTTCATAATTTCAACCATTAGTTGTTCGGAAGTAATATTATGGTAATATTTTATATCAACATAGTGTTATATTTCTTAAGAGGTGAGCATGACCCCTATTTGTACGTTTATCAAGGTGCACAAAGAGAGCATCAGTTATACACTGTGCTACAGTTGGAAGACATTGGAATGATTCGTGATCTATTTATGTGTAGTGTATTGGATGAGGGATTTCAAAAACAACATGGTTAATCATGAATTATACTTGAGTTAATGTGTTCATGATCTATTGATGCTTTCCACATCCTTAACGTGACCACCATGTAGACACCGTTCTAGGGTCAGTCGGTTTTATTATGTGGAATATGGGGGTTCACACCAAATTCCCACTTGTATGTGGAGGATGGACCACCTTGTTGAGTTTCTTAGACTCTGGAATGATTGATCTGAGGGTAGAACATAGTTTTAATTGGGATGAGATGTAATTTTGAAATAGTTAATAATTCCTATGGGATGGATCTCAAGATACATTTTTGTTTGTGTTTTAGAAGGAGCCTATTTGTGATCAAGTAATGGTGTTACATTAGATCATCACCAAGAGATGGATGTAGGATTCGGGGAAAATGTTTGTCGTGAACATGGGGTGTCTTGGGAAAAGGTGTTTTTTTCTATTACAATGAATTGGCCTTCTAAGCCCGGAATTTCTAATATATGTCATCCTATGATGGTTTGACTTGTTATCATTATTATATGTGGAGAATGATTGGAGTAAGCTAGTTTGAAATACCCTCCAGTTAAGGCTTGTTGTGCTATGACAATACACATTGTACTTCAAGGAATGATCGTAGGAACAGTTTTTCTAATTTTGGTTTTGTTTTAACATTACTTTTCTATGAGGCCTCTAGTGTGATGATGTTTGTGTTCGAGTTCACCAATTTAATAGAAAACAAAGTAGTATCATCATTAGAATGCTTATGGGTTCACTTTGTTTAGTTTTCCAAATTTCAATGGTGGAATGGTAATGATACAATGTGAGTTTAACTTAAAAGGCTCACAGATTATTTACTTTATATCATAATGATTGAGGAGACAATCAGTGTTGATGAGTTGGGATGGTTTTTCATTAGAGAGATTATACATTTTCATGTGGTCATGGTCTCTATTGTTTTAAACAATGATGATAAGTTTAATTCTCAGTTCAGTAGGGACTACAATGTGCTTTCGGTTCATAGGTACTTCTGAGTATATCCTGTCATCCACAAACAAATGGAATTTCAGATCCCACGATTACTGTTTTGGAGGAATTTCATTGATCATAAGTCCAGGATTTTGGGGGATATAGGGAGAGACACATAACCCTAGTAGAATATTCCTACAATAACAGTTTTCTCGAAACAATATAAAGGTATCCAAATAAGGCTTTGTATGGTAGTCCATTCGGATCACCCCTATGTTGTCTGGAGGTAGGAGAGTTATCTATACTGCAACATTGTCTTGTCCAGGAGATAACTAATATAGCAGAGTTGATTCTGAATATAATGATTACTATATAGTCTCTATATAATTCTTATAATGATCAATAAAATCCAACCTCCGGAGATTGAGGATAGAGATTATGTTTTCATTCATGTAACATCGATTTTTGGACACATGAGGAATATTTGATAGAAAAATATTTCACCGAGATACGTGAGGCTATTTTAGGTTTTTGAGAGAGTCTGTCTATTTTCCAATCATTTGATGTTACTTCAGGGGTATTGGGTTATGCCTAACGTCATTCATGTATCTCAAAAATGACATTAGTTTCCAGACCAGTCTCACATTTTTCAACTAGAGGAGGTTGAGTTTGAGGTGGATGATTGCTTCAAGACGCACCCTACTCTAATTTTGGATCGTAGCATAAAGGTTATTTGTGGATGGTTTTTTCCTCTAGTATGGGTTCTATGGAAGCATGGGAGAGTATAATAAGAGACATTAGAGTGAGAGGCCGATGTATGATGAAAGTGGCCATATAGTGACCAAATCCATATAAATATAACATTAAATTATTTTAAGAATAATTATATATCATATTACAAGACAAGTATCATTATGTGCAGTGTCTTGGATGAATTGGTACATATAACATAAAACATGGTGTTAAAAACACTTCTTTTTTTAATATACATAAGAGCTCATAAATTCCTTTTATACCTTGCATCTGTATTGGGTACCCAAGGGAACACATGGATAGAGGGATGATATGAAAATACAAGTAAGAAAACAAACTAAAGGATACATCTTAAGAACATCATTTTGGAGGCATGACATAAGGATATCCAAAGCATGGAACATATGATATCATATTATAAAAGTATGGGGTCATTTAAACATGGAATTGTATAAATGTTGAAAAATAAAAAAACATTTAATTATTATGGGTCTTGTCTAACTGCCAATCTAATTTCCCATTTCATTATTGGTCATGTCTTACCACCAATCAGATTTCCCATTTTAGTATCGGTCAAGGCTAACTACCAATCCTATTTCATACCACATCTCATGAGAAAAAAAAAATACCCAATGCATTGGAGAACTATATGGGAACACCCACTGAAAAAATTCACGAATATTCGTTCCAACTAAATATTCTATCCACAAAAATAATCATGCATAATCAGCTATACAAAATCATAATGGTACCCATGGAAATAATTAGGTACCACAATCCTGACATAAATCATAACCAATGAGCATATCATGAATGTGTCCATGAAAGAAAGATTTTAGAACATACATGGACGTTCATAGTGTAAAATAGGATTATAAAATTGTATGTTATGTCAAACAAAAGTGAAAAAACATAATAAATTTATTTGAGAGATAATAGCATAAAAACATTTTTTGCGGTTTTAATGATAATATGATAGGGATTTCAAAAATAGAAGAGAGGAAAATATTTTATTTTAAAACTAAAATTTAACAAAGAATGGTTTCATAATAAAAAAAATTATTTTATAAAGAAAATTGTGTCTTAAAATATAGTATTTAGTGCACTTGAAATTGGGTAAAACTTCAAGAAGTTCCCTTAAAATAGGTTTTCTTATTAGAAAGTTCTAAGGAGGTAATATTTTAAAAAACATGTATATACCTTAAATAGAATGATGAAAGGCTCTTCATAAATTAATTTTTTCAAACTAAAATGAATTTAGAATATTTACATGAATGGATAAGATATATCCACTTTGATATAAAGATATATAAGGAAACCTGAAAGACCAGAAGGGGTTCGGGTTGAATTCATTATGATTATTGGCTTGGTGTCAGGTTTACCTAAGAGGGTTGATGAGAGGGAAAAGGGGTATCTCATTAATTATAAATCATTAGGGATGTATGGGGGAGGTGTGAAAACATACCCTATAATTTTTTATTAAACATAAAAGGTATAGTATAGAGGAAAATATTAATTAAGAGAGAAATGGAGAGGATCCCTTACAATAATTTTGTTGGTGTTCTACACGTGTTATTGAAGACCTGAATAAAAAATTTGGTTTATTAATTACTGATTCCATAACCTATACTATATTTATTTGGTTTAGTATGATAATTTTATATTCATTTATAACCGTTCTGATTGGTTATGAGGTTTAATTTCATTCTTCTGGCTCATTTATTTACATTTCTTTAATAACAGGTTCAATTATATTTAAGTTTGGATAAGCATATAAGATTAGGGTGGATGTCCAGACATAAAGTCTTATGATATTAGTCAGAATCCATGAAATTAAATGGTTATAAATTAAATTTGGTTACTTTTAGTGAAGTAAAATTATAATATATATAACCTTAGTGAAAACCATTTTGGTTAATCAGTGGGTTTGATAACGAGGAACATGTTTTTCTTTATAACAGAATACCATTAGTACAAAAGGATTAAATAACCAAAGCAAGGATATATTACCAATATAATATTCTAGTTATTCCATAACACAAATGGTTTCATGAAAAGAATTAATGATAATAACGGAAATTGATAAATTGTTGTCCATGAATGTGCTAAATTAGCGCTTCAGAAACGGTGGTTTACTCTATTTCAAATATAAAGGTGGGGAATGGAGAGAAGATAATGAAATATCCCATTAGAATAAATACATTACAGTTCATGTATGTTATTGGTGTCATCATACTATTTGGGTGAAGAGATGTTAGGAATGAAAAAAAAGAAGAAAAAAACATAAAAGAAATGAAGGAATTGAAAAGTGGAGTTTACCTCTTGAGACTTCCTCCTTTGAGAACATCTTAATGGGATAGGTTTTTGTATTTTTAAGAGGATATGATCATTTTTCTATGGGGGGGATCTTGGGGTGAGATTTGGGATCAAGATTATCAAGGCACAGTGCTAGATAGAAGTGAAGATAAGTGGGAGTAAGGGGGGTTATAGTGGAGGGGAGGAGTGTTTTCATAATTTTTAATAACTAGTTTATTATTTATTACCATAGAAAGAAGTAGTAAGTATTTCATGATAAATAACACTAATAAATGCATGTTATTAGAACTAAATACCATTTATGTCATCCATGACTCATGCATGATGCATGAATCATGGTTTTATAATTTATTGTGAATTATCAGAATTTACAATTCATAAAAAATTCATGTATTTCAAAAAAATCCCAAAAATTAACCCAACCCATTTATGGACGTGTAAAATCAAAAACTGAATTCTATTTTCCATGAATAAGTTTATTAGTATGATTATTTTAAAATTTTTATTAAAATCATAAATTATTATCAAAAACCAATTTTAAAACATTCATTTACTTATTCTAAAATATAGGTATATCGTAATTTCAAAATAAATATTATATATATAATATCATAGGAATTGTTAATATACATTATGGTATATCAATATTCATAAGGGTATGTTACTATTCATAATGGAAGGTTACTATTTACTAAAAATAATGTTTTTCTTATAGGACTCCCAATAACACACTGATTTTATCCGTGTATGAATATTTTTTGAAATTCCAATCACATAAGAGAAAAAATATATATTTAAATGTCACATAGGACTTATTAGTTCATTATATTGGGATTTCATGTGATTTCATGGCATAGTTATGAGAAAGGAATTTCCATTGAATACCATTAGGTTATTACATTCTTCCCACATTATGAAATTTCATTCTTGAAATATCATTTTACATTCTAAGACAAAAATTAATTTTGCTGTTTTCCCTTTATTGATTCTTCTAGTTCCCATGTTGCCTCTTCTTTCTTATGGTTTCACCATAGTACCATGACCAGATGCATAGTCTTGTTGTGCATAACACTCTCTCTAGGATCAAAGATCTTCACTAGATGCTCCTCATATGAATGATCATTTTCCAACAGTACCACCACTGAAGAGATTACATGTGAATGGTCCTGAATGTACTTCTTTAAGAGAGATATATGAATGAAAACATGTACTTTCAAATTGGTAGGTTGAAGTTCTAGTCTATTGGCCATAGCTCTGACTCGCTCTAGGATCTCAAAGATTCGGATATACGTAGGACATAACTTCTCTCTCTTCCCGAACCACATGAACATCTTCCATGGAGATATGTGTATAAATACGATGTCTCTAAATTTGAACTCAATGTCGTGTCGATGGTTATCTACATAAATCTTTTATCAATATTGGGCTACCATGATATGTTGCTGAATGGATGCCACCTTCTCCACCATTACATCAAATATTTCAGGTCTTATCTTCTTATTCTAAGGGACTTCATCCCATCACGCCTGTGTTCTATACCTTTTCCCATTAAGGGCTTCATGTGGTTCCATTCAGATGCTGGAGTAGAAATTGTTAACGTTGAAGAATTAAACTAGTGGAAGATATTGGTATCATCCTTCTTTTAATTCCATAGAACACTCTCTGAACATGTCTTCCAATGTCTAAATATTTTTCTCAGATTGGCCATTAGTTTTAGGGTGACAGGCCGTATTGAAGATCAGTTCAGTTCTTAGAGCATGTAAGATAATTTTTCAGAACATTAATTTGAATGTATGATCACTGTCAAATTCAATTGATATTGGTCTCCATGCATCCTTACTACTTCTTTAATATAATTCTACGTATGTTAACCTAATGATTAGTCCTATAGAATCATGATAAAGTGAGATGTCTTAGTAAAATGATCCATAATGACCCATATAGCATGGTTTCCTCTGGATATCCTTGGAAGTTCAGGTACAAAGTCCATGGTAATGTTCTCCCACATCCATGATGGTATGTGTAGTGGTTTCATCATCCACATAGACATTGGACTCTTAGCCATCACTTGCTAATAGAGAAGGAACATTGATGTATATTCAATAATTTCTCACTTCATATTGTCCCACAAAACTTTTCTCGGATATATTGGTACATATTTGTGCTCACTGGGTTGATAGATAAGGTCAAGATATGTGAATCATTCAATAGATTCTTCTTTATATCATGATCGAATGGTACACATAATTCTGTCCCAAATCATACCACTCCTACATCATCCATTTTGAAATCGTATCATTTCCCATTTCTGATAGATTACACAATTTTCAATGTTCCAACATATTTTCATTGGGAATCATTTTTTATCTCCAAGGGGGATGGTTGAGAAATCATTTGAGAAAGTATTGATGGGGTTCCTACATCAATTATTCCCATGTCCTCACTTTTCAAATATAAGATGATCGGATCCTTTTCAACTAATATCATTAATAAAAAAGAAACATCCTTTCTACATTGAGAATAATCCACCCCCTTTCCCTTACAGGGATGGTATTGGATTGAGTAGTCATAATCCTTGCAGAGCACTATCCATCTTCTCCGGCACATATTTGTCACTTTCTATGTGAATATATTTTTTAGACTCTTGTGGTTCAAATATATCTCACATTTCTCGAGGTTGAGATAATTATCCATATTTTCAACACAAAGATCACAACCACCAACTTTAGATTATGTGTGGGATAGCTTATCACATTGATTTTCAGATTTCCTAAGAATAGTCTATTACATTATCATTATTCATTAGAACACATCCTATTCCTTTATGATAATCATCACTATACACCACAAATAGTTTTCACTTGAATAGAGTGTGAATTTGGCGCATTGATAAGACTCTTTTCCAACTCCTTGAAACAGTCTTCACATTCCTATGTCCAAAAAAACCTTACTATCTTCTTGGTAAGCATGGTCATTGGGTTTGAAAAATGTGAAACAATCTTCACAAATCATCAATAATTCCATGAGAAATTCAGAAAAGCTATGAATATCTGTTACATAAGTCTGCTTGGGCCACTCTTCAATTTCATTCGTTATGGAAGGGTTCACGGGAATCCCATTGCTGTTGATAACAAGCCCCAATAATGATACTTCCTCCATCAAAAAAAGACATTTACTATAATTTACTCATAACTTCTCCCTTCGAAAAGACTTTTACATAGTATTCAAATTCTCCTCATGTTCCTCATTCCTCTTGGAGTATATCTGAATATCATCAATAACAACTACAAATAATTTGTCGAGGTAATCTCTAAAGAATATATTCATTATTTCAAAGTATATTTTAGTAGCATTAGTGAGTGTGAAGGGAATTACTATGAACATAGTGTGTCCATACCTCATTCATAATCTAGTATTAGGAATATCATCCTTCCTCGCCTTTAATTAATTGTATCCCGATCGAAGGTCCACTATGGAAAAATAATTGTCCCAACAATGCTGATAGTACATGTCATCTCTCCATGGAAGGGGATACTTGTTCTTTATCATGATTTTACTGACATCACGATAATCAATGCAGAGGAGCATTCATCCATCCTTATTCTTGATGGAGAGGAAAGGCACACCCCACAGTGAAGCACTAAGGCATACAAAACACTTTTCCATATTGTCCTGTAACTACTTCATCAGTTCTTCCAAATCCATAGTGGCCATTATGTAAGGTGTCTTTGTAATAGGTAGAGATCCTTGGATAAGTAAATTTGAGAACTCGACCTCTCAATTAGGAGGAAGGGAAGACAACTCATTAGGTAATAAATCAGTGCAATCCCTCACAATGGGAATGTCTTCAACGATGTTTCTCTTCTTTGACTCAATAATTTTGGCTAGATATGTTTTTTCATATGGTAGTAATATCCACACATGATACAATGATCCAAAAATTGATTCATAATCATTCTTTCACATTTATAGAATTGGAAGATGCTTCAGGATATGAAGAGTTATCTCCCTTTCCCGATATTTGAAGTTGGATTTGTATAATTATATCCAATCTATTCCCAGATAGCATCAAACTTCACTAAAAGACGTATGATGAGATTTTCTGGGAGGTTTAGTCGACAAACATCAACCAGGGAGGAGTTATAAAACATTGACGAAATAAATTACCCATTATCTGTTCTCAGAGTTAACATTTCAACCAAATTTTGTGGTGGTGTATGAATAGTTCTACTAATATTTAATGATATAACAAAATGCATTGAACCTGAATAAAGTAGTTCATTCTCTATTAATGATGGAATACCTAAAGTAACAGTTAAAACATCATTTTCTAGATCTAACTTAGAAGTAGTGATAATATAAGCCTTTTATTTTTTCCTTGGAGGTCGTGGTTGATTTCCTCCGTTAACCCTCGGCTTAGGGAAATTTTTATCATAATTCCCTTACTCATTACTGTTGTAACACTACAATGATGGATAAGTGTTAATCTAAACCATCATTTATTATTTAACATTATTTGGATTATTCATATCGTTTTGACATTAGTTTTCAAGATGACCAATCCTTCCACATTTTATGCAATTCTTGGTTCCCTTCAGACAGTTACCAGGATGCTTCTTCCCACAACATTTACATGGGGAAAATTTGGGCTTCATTCCTTTGTGGAATTTTTTGGATGAACTACTCATGTTGTTGTCCATTTCTCTCTTCTTATCCCTAGGCCCACGAGCCCACTGAGAATCTCCAATCATCATTTCAAGCATTAGGGAATAGTGGAAAATCATCTCCTAACTGTCGAAGTCTCTAATTTTCAATGTTTTTCATATACATACCTCTTGTTCTCTAAAGAAGCGATTCACCTTACTTTCAGTGTTCATGAAAATTCCATGGGCGTACCACAAAAGCCTTGTTATGTTTTCTTCATTAGCCCCGATGGACTCATCCTCCATCCTATTGAGTGTGAGTAACTATAATTCAATATTAAGATGGTGAGTTCAAAGAAAAATATTTGTTAAAACCCATCATCTTGAATTCCTCCCAAGCTTTGGAATCAATTTCCACTTATGAAAATGTATTCATAATTATTGTCCACCACTGATCAGCTTCCCCATCAAAACGATAGACCGCCAGTACAATGTTCTATTCTTTTATGCACTAGAGGACGTAGAATATCTTTTCAATGGAGTTAATCCATTGTCCCATGAGGAGGGGATCAGAATATCCACTAAACATGGGAGACCTTTTCTGCATGATGGATTCCATGGAAACTTTCTCTCTCATTGGTGGAGAAGGGAGTTCTGCATGATTTAAGTTATTATTCATAACTTGATCCAGCTATGAAATTATTGTCATGATGTTTTGAGCACCCACTCCCATCATATTAGGCGTATCCTTTGAGAAATATTCACATTTTATATCTATGTATTTGTTAGAAAGTGTTCTTCTATTTTCCTCCCATAACTAGGAAAATTAACGTATAATTAGGGGTCTTCAATACATAGCTATTAAGAAAAAAAAGAAACTTTGAACATATAAGGATAAACATAAAATGAATAAGTATATCTTAACTTGTGATTCCTTAGTTTTATATCATGGTTATGCTCGATCAATATCTTAAATTATATTCTTATGTGATTTTTTTTCTTTATAATTGATTCATCAATGATCATGAATCTAAAAAAGTATATCCCTTGGGAGGGTCATAACCAATAGTGTAGTAAGGCCCGTTGTCATGTACAATGATACCCCAAGTCATGTCTGAAACTCCTCTTTAGAGTTTTCACTCTTAGGTACAACTGTTCTATAGACGTCTCTACCTGCCTGTATCAATACGGGGACGAATTTTATTGATAAATTACTTAATGAATACTAATAAAAAATTTAATTATGATTTCTTATTCTTAGCCTCAATGATATGTTACTCACTATGTTTCTATGTTCATAATATCCAAAAAAATTACCATTATCTAATACCATCTATAGAGACCCATGAATTTTACATATAAATTTACATTATTTTAATCATAATTATATATTAGAGTACAAGATAATGATCATTAATTCTAGTGTCATCGAAGACTAGGTACATATAACATAAAACATGGGGCTAAAAAACATGTCTTTATTTAATATCCATGAAAAGATCATAACTTCCTTTGAGTCACTACATCTACAAATGGTACCCCAGGGAACACATGAAAAATGTGATGAGTTGAAAAGCCCAGTAATGAAATGAAAATTAGGATACATCTTCAGAACATGGGTTGGGTGGCATGACATAATGATATCCAAAGCATGGAAGATATGAAATCATATCATATAAGCATGGAATCATATAAACATAAAATCATATAAATGTGGAAGAACCATAAAAAATGTCATTATTATGGGTAAAGGCTAACCTCCAATATTGATTCACTTTTTATTATGGGTCCAGTCTAACCGCCAATTCTATTTCCCATTTTAGTATGGGTCAAGGAAAAATACCAATCCCGTTTGAAATAAAATTTCATTAGAATTAACATTAACTAGTGTGATGAAGTGATATCTGGGCATAACCATCTAATTTTTTTTATTAATATTCATTCCACATAAATATTTTTTTCAACAAAAATAATTATACATAATCAACCATACATAATCATAAGGGTACCCATGGAAAGAATTAGGTACCAATATCATGACATAAATCATTACCAATGATCATATCATGAAAGTTTCACTGAAATAAATGAATTAGAACATACATGGAAGTTAATAGTGTAAAATAGACCTATAAAAATGAATGTTATGTCAATCATAAGTGAAAACATAAAATAAATTTTTTTGAGAAACATTATCATTAAAACATTTTTGTGCAGTTTTAAAGAAAATACTATATAGATTTAAATAATAGAAAAGAAGAAAATATTTTATGTAAAAAACAAAATTGAACCATGACGGTTTTCATAATGAAAATACTGATTTTATAAATACAATGGTTTTTTAAAACATAATATAGAGTGCACTTGATATTGGGTAAAAATATGAGAAGTTCCCATAAAAATGGTTTTCTTATCGGAATGTTCAAAGAGGGAACCTTTTAAAAAACATGAATAATACCAAAATATAATGATGAAAGTTTCTAAAAAAGGTAATTTTTTAAAACTAAATTGAATTTATAATTTTCACAAAAATAGATTAGATAGCTCCACTATGATATGAATAAATATAAGGAAACCCGAATGATCAAAAGGGGTTCGGGTAGAATTCATTACGGTTCATTGTCATGGTGTCGAGTATACCTATGAGGGATTAATGAGTGTGAAAGGTGATTTCTCATAACTTATAAAACATTAGGGATGTATGTGGTAGGTGCAAAAAAATACCACGTCATTTTTTATTAAACATTAATATAATATTATAGAGGACAATCTTGATTAAGAGATAAATGGAGAGAATCCCTTACCTTAATTTAGTTGGTGTTCTCCACATGGCATTAAAGACATGAATAAAAAATAAGGTTTATTAATTAATAATTATAGAACATGTTATATATTTAATTGGTTTAAAATAGAAATTTGAAATTCATTTATAACCATTTGGATTGGTTATGAGCTTCAATTTCATTGTTCAGGCATGTTTGTTTACTTGGTATTAATGACTGGAATGCTTAAAATGATGTTTTGATAAATATGACCGATGAATGTTGTTGTAAAGAATTGAAGTTATATTCTATTAGTGAACATCCATGATAATACATGGTTTTATATTTAATTTGGTTACGTAGTGTGATGTTGAATTATTATATATATATATATATCCTTAGTGAGAACCGTTTTGGTTAATCGGTGGGTTTGATTACAAAGAACATGTTTTGCTTTATAACATAATACCATTAGTACAAAAGGATTACAGAACAAAAACAAGGATATAAAACCTATATAATAATTTGGTTCATCCTTGACACAAATTTTTTTATTATTGTAATTAAATATAATAAAGAAATAGGTAAAATGATTCCCATGAATGTGCTAAATAAGCACATATGAAACGGTGCTTTAATTTCATTAAAATATAAATGTGGGGAAAAGGTTAGGATAATAAAATATCCCATTATCATAAAAAATTATATAAAATGTATTTCACTGGTGTTATCATTCTATTTGGTTGACGGGAGGTGAGGAAAGAAACTAAAAAATATCATAAAAGAAATGAATGTATTGGAATACAGAATTTACATCTTCAGACATCCTCCTTTGAGAACCCCTTAAGGGGAGAGGATTTGGTATCGTGAAGATTCTATGAGATTTTGGATGTGGGGGAGGTTCTTGGTGAATTATTTGGGCAGAATATTGGCATGTTAAATGTTTTGAGAGGAGACTAGTGATGTTGGTGGGGGGCGGGGTTATAGTTTTGGAGAGGAGGGTTATCATAATTTTTTAATCATTAGTAATTTATTTTCTCACAATACAAAGAATAGTATGTATTCTCTGACCAATAATTGTAATAAAATGCATGTGAATTATAACAAAAGGGCATTTACATTATACATGACTCCAACATGATTGAGAAATTAAGGTTTTAGCATTTGTTGTGAATTATCAGATTCTACTATTTATAAAAAATTCAAGTATTTTCAAAAAATCACAAAAATTCACCCAAACCATTTATTGATGTGTAAATCCCAAAATGACTTCCATTTTTTATGAAAATTTATTATTTATGGTTATTTTAATTTTTAAATTTAAATCATAATTTATTATCCAAAACCAATTTTAAAACATTCATTTACTTATTTCATAATTTATATATACCGTAATTTCTACTTGAATATTGTTTATATAATATCATGGGTAAGGTTAATATTCATTAGGTTATATCTATATTCATTAGGTTATATCTATATTCATAATGGTATGTTACTATTCATAAGGGTAGTTGAATATTCACCAAAATTTATGTTTTTCTTATCGGACTACAAATTACATACTGATAAAAACTGTGTATGTCAGATATTCAAATTTCCAGACCAAAAGTAACAAACTTATGTTTAGTGGTCACATAAAAGTTATTATGTCATTATTATGTGTTTTAATGTGATTTTATGAAATATTTAATAGAAGGGAATTTCCATCGAAATTCATTGGGTCGTTACAGGCCAATGTTGTTTGAAGTTTTTTCTTAATCACCATTGGAAAAGATTTTTGAGAAAAACATTTCTTTATGGTGGGAATATTTTATAAACATAGATCTTCCATTTAGGTAAATATCATTATATTAGGTTGTTTTTGAGTAAAAATGAAGAAAGGGGAAATTTTTTAAGTAAATGTTGTGTTCTTTTGAGTACACACATTTCTCCCGGTTGTTGCGTGTATCCAGGTACTGGGCATGTAATGGGTGTGTACATGGCCATGTAGGTGACCTGGAAGACAACCTAAAGCTGGGGCCAACTGAGTATAGGAAAGTGAGTCTACATTAAATGGTCATTCTGTTCAATTTTGTTTGTTTGTTATATTGGTGATGGAACACGTCTCATATCCATAAAACGCTTCTCCCCCCATGTTTCGTATATAATATAGATGTACGAACAAATAAAATTTAGCTCCTCTCATTAGATAGTTTTTTCTCTGGATGAGATGCCACCAAGGGCGTTAGATTCCCAATGGTGTGTTCTCTCATCCACAAGAGCCTCTCTTCTGAATTTTTCCACTTTCTTGAGTTATACATGGTTTATTTTGTTAAAAAAAATTTGTATGTCTACATCATTGTAGACTGATTCAAGGGTCGATGTTCATGATTTTTTATCGTACAACATCATGGTTGGTGGTTTGTTCCATTATTTTTTTTGACTTTTGATTATATATTTTAATATTTCAAATACACATGTTTAGGCTATTGAATGTTTTCAAAATTATCTCTATTTAATAACATTTATGGTTTGTTTTTTAGAAACAGTAATTTATTCAGTGAAGGCTTAGTTCTCTTTTTATGGGACATCCCATGGTTGTGTACCCTTGATTGTTGATTTTGGCCATTGGTTCTAGAATTCCGGAGAAGATGTTTTTGTTTTCCATTCCTTGTGTCGTTAGGATGGATTTAATATTTGATTGAGATGCATGTGCTTCACATTGTGAAATAATGACTAAGGGGAATTGACTGTGACATATTCTTGAGGTAGGGTTTTTTATGTATAGTTTTTTTATATATATCCCAGAGGCACTGACTATTAGAGAAACCGGGTGGTTATAACCATAGGGCTTTGACCATTAGAGTTACCCAGTGGTTCGTTATTAAATTAATGTTGGACCATAGGGAATTGAATGTGCAAGCTGTCGGTGGTCATTATATTTTTTTGATTTTGTTTTCACCAAAGGTATATTGACTTTGTGAGCTACCTATGTGGTCGTTTTTAAATGATAACTATCATTTACATCGAAATTGGTTAGACCATGTGATATTTCCTTGAGGGTGATTATTTATTTTATTGAATTAATGATATGATATTTTAGAGGTGTTGTACTATGAGAATGTTCCCAGAGGGTTGATTTTCAAAGTTTGATGAATTTGATGACCGAACCACCGCAAAGAAAAATCATGGACTCAATCATACTTTCTTGTTAAATGGTCTTTTGAGACATCTATTTTTATATTACATAGGGTATAAAGAGAATAGGCTTAACCATAAGATTTCATTATTCAATTTATTGAATAATTATAATATGTAATTCAATGTAATTGATAAATATAGGAATTTTTAGCTTTGAGTACTCCATTGTTTATTTTTTCATTTCTTATTTTTCCTACAATATATATTCACTGAATATTAGGCATAAATATCCTGGTGGTTTCCTTCGATGATTTGAATCAAACCCTATTTGGGTCATGCTTTTGGACCAAAAAATATTATATGGTTATAGGTATAGATAAGGGCAATCACTCTTCTTCATCAGGTACCTGATTACTATTGGATCTAGAGAGCATATGAACAAGTTTTGGCTTGTGATGTAGTTGATGTATACTACATTTCAGTACTCTAGTTTTAGTATTGTAATTCCAACATTTTTTCATGTTTGGCTACATTCCTAGAGACATGTGACATGCATCATATATATATATATTGTAGTTTTTAAACACTATCATTCATCCACTATTTAATTATATTGTATGGTATTACTGATTCATCTATTGATTATTATCGTTTATTACCTTGTGTATACTATACCAATGAGGTCATAGTTTCCCCACTATCATACCTATGCACTAACTACTACTCGGCTGCCTCTAACATTTGGAAAAATTCCCTTGATATTATCTGACCATCTGGAGTCGAGGAACCATTGGGTGGAACGCGGTACCAGAATGTTATAGGGACTCTTTTGTAATATCACTATAAGATTCTATATTAATCATATTTTAACTGTAATATGTTTAGTAAAATTATTCCATAGTTGAGAATATATGAAAAAGATAACCAACAAATGTATAATAATATTCGTTTAGTAATACTATGAGTATTAAATCATAATGCACCTGGATTTATTTAATTAATATACATAGGTGCTGAGTGAGAGTTAATTAATGTAGATATGATTAGGCTTTATATGATCATATATTTTTTATAAGTGGATAAATTTGAAATTAATATTACCTTTGTAACTAAATTTTTATCTAAGAAACTCGATGTCATATCTACATGATCCTTAATAAAACTGAGCATATGGAATTTATATCTTTGGAATAACACTGATATAATATTTTCTTGATAAATATTGTTATCGTTTTTTGATAAAACTCATAGATCCAAATATCTTGTAAAATCTCCAAATGGTGAGAAATTTTTACTTAGGGTCTTTTCCACCAATTCCTAATAATTATATAATGGTATTTTTTAATTGATTAAATAAGAAATCACATAGTAAATTACAATATTTCATATTGTTCTCTATTTAATAATTTTTTTACAAAATGGTCTTGTACTCCAAACTACTAATTATGTTTTAAATTGTTTAAGATTAGTTTGGAATGTAATTTAACTGTTTTAGTTTCGAACATAAATTTATGTACGTTAATGTTTCTTGAAATTTTAAGTATTTATATATAAGATAATTTAAATATATTTATGGATTTTAAGTGATATTATGAAAAATATCTGAATATTCTCTTACAATATAGATGAATATATTATAGAATAATTATATTATATTTTTTTATATATGATTCATTCCATTTTTTCAACCTTGGATGATAAAAATTAAACCATCATAAATGAAATTTAAAATTTAACCATTAATAAATGTTTAAAGAAAAATACATCTTTGATGACGAATGGATAAAATGATGTTGTCTTGGAGGATATTATATGTATTAAAATTATTAATGATGAAGTAAAAATTTCATGTGATTGATAAAATACGAATGATAATGATGTAATTTAAATGATCGTTTACCTTATTTAAAAATTGATAAAAAATGAAATGTGTAATTGAAATATAATATAACTAGAACTATTTTATAATTTAAATTAAAATTAAAATTTCAATAAAAATTTTCCAATTGAGATGTCAGATGCATCCAAATAAAATAATGAATATGAGAATCCTTATAAAAAGAACTAATATTTTATATGTTCAATGAATTTTTAGAGAATAAATAAAGTGTCTGACACAACAAAAATTAAAATCTATTTACAACCAAATGTTATGGATATATTGATAATTTTTTTGATATTTATTGATGTGATGATAGGATGTATGATCAAATAGAGATGAAAATTTTTATAAATAATTATTTATAAAATTGAAAAGGTTAATATAAATTGATTATTAAGGAAAAGTGAATATACTCAAATAGATATCAAATTAAAAGTGGAAAAAAGTATTACATAAATAAATATGTGTCTTACATTGATGAAATCATAAATGAGAAAATTAAGTAGTAATATAATAAACTAATATTGATATATCATAATTAAATATTAGCAAGGTATATGATGATATGTCTATGAAAATATATATATTTTTCATGTTTATTAAAATAATAAAAAATATCACAGGTCATTCAACCATGTTAGATCAAGTTAGGAGGTGTGTCTTTTAAACATATTGACAATAAGAGTAAAGAAAAATGATTTTATTATTATAAGAATATGATTGTAAATTAATCTTTAATTATATAAGTAATTTTTTAGAAAAACGATCCAAAAATAATTTAGTTTATTTATAGATATGGGAAAAACTCTTCCACATTAATGGAATGCTGGAATATTATAAGAGGAAAAAATTTCTCAATATAATTAATGAATCAATATGATGATTATTAAAACCCAATTTTAATGAAGATTTACAATAAAAGTAAAATTGATATGATTTTCTGTTTCTTTTTATGAATTATAATTTGTTGACCGAAATCATAGGATTTCTGGAATAAAATTTAACGTTTATGGACAAATTATAAAACACATAGATTTGTGGATAGTAGGAAGGGATTGGAAACAAAATAATAAGAATTATAAACAAAAATATATAATGTAATTCTCCTAAAAATATTTGAAACATTAGAATATGACATTAGAAGATGTATAATGGAGGGTCAGATGGTTGATGAATTCATTACAATGATAATATGAGGTGTCTCAAATAATTTGAATGTGAACAATATAAACAATAATAATGGTGGAAAATCATGTTATACATTTAATTTTAAGAGGACGTCTAAAATCATAATAAATAATATTATAAATTAATGGAATTATTTGTAGTTTTTTCAGATCATATGATAGTTTAATAGAATAGAGAATGATCAATTGGATATTCATACAATGGAAAGAAATAATTTTCAGAATTAAATGATGTTTTTCATAAAATTTATTACACACGTAGAAAAAATAAAATAAAATAAATTATTAGATAATGGTGTAAATATACTCAAAATCCAATGAAATATATCATAATGTTCCTACCTATAAAATAATGATGGATTAGAATGATCATTTAAGAATCAATTAATTATATTCATTAATGAATAATATTAAAAAAAGTACTCAATAAAATGAAGAATTTATTAAAATAAAAATTATTTTCAAACTAGTTATATCTAATAATAAGAAAGGGGTTGTAAAATCATCCCATGAGTAGAAATGTATTAATTTCATGTCATTGTTGAGATTAAATATTCAACCATTATATTTGTGCTTAAAATATAAAATAACCATCTTTATTCAATATTTTACTATATTTTACAATCACGATGGAAATTCATATATAATGATGAGTTTTATGAAGATCATACAATATAATGTTTGTTGATCATTTAATAATACAACTCATTAGTTAAATTTATTATGAATTCAGCCTTTATGGGGGATAAATATAAACCAATGAGTATCATAACAAGATATAGTTGCTCAATAATTTCTCTATAACACTATGATTATTGGGAATGTTATATAAAATCCACTCATTCATCCCATTTTTATTAATATATTTTATGTATTTATAACATATTAGTGTTATCGGAGGATAAATTTTAGAATATTCTATATTTATATTCCATAAATAAAAATTTATATTTTATAAATCTTTCAACAGATTCATGTTAAATAATCTATTTATAAGTATATTATAGTAATCCAAAATATAGGAATTACATGTTTTATGTCACATAAATCATTTCATATGGGAGAAATTTAAAAACAAACACAAAACACATGTGTTAATATATATATATATATATAGTGTTATAAATAAATTCTCATAGATAATAGAAAATGTGTTATCATGTATTTCTATAGAAATTGAATCAAACAGTTCTAAATAGAGGATGAATAAGAAAATGAGTCATGTGACGAAATATAAATGATAAGACCTCTACATATCATTTTCATTTGTAATAAATTATGGTACATGAATATCATAGAGTTAGGTGAATTTAAAATGTCTATTCTTATAAAACAATATGTGGGAAATTGGATTCCAAAATAAGAGAGAGTAATTTTTATAATAAAAAATTATTTCAATAATTAATATCAAATTTTGATACGTGTGATTATTAAAACATTAATGTTATAAGTTTGATTGAGAAGAAATACAAGAATGTATAGAAATTGTTATAATAAAAGGTTAATCACAGAACTAAAATTAATGAATGAAGTGAATAATCATTCTTTTACAAGAATCGTGAATATTATTTTTTTAATGGAGTAAAAAAGTGATATTTTTGTGGTGTTTAAAGAACCATGATATTTGAAGAATACTTCTAATATTACAGATTATAAATATTATTTATTTCTATGTCTAATATAACATTTATTATAGTTCAAAAAAGGTGAAGAATACTGAAATTTTTTATGTAAGTTGGTATTATTGAATATTATATCGCATGAATTCATATACTAGTTAAGAAAAATGAATATATATATATAATAGGATTTTAGAATTATTTTAATATTAAATAATATTTATTGGGGATAATATATAGTTATTAAAATATCACTAGTCACCATAAGATAATTTTATTTACATTCATTGTTATTAAAAACAGTATTTCTCTAATGTTATATTAATATAGATAATGAATCATTTTAGATGTGTCATTTTCAGAAATAAAATAGATCATTTGGAATATTAGAAAAGACATTCTATTTTTTTAAAGAGTAATTAATCTGTTAATATAAGAACATTATCATTGATTAGAAATAATTTACATTAGAGGTGTCATCCATGTGAAGAGATAACTAATATCTGTGTTCATATGAGTTAAAACACCGGAAATAATTAGTGTATTGAATTAGGTATACATTAGTGGAATCCATTTTTACCATCATTGAGCTATGTTATCATGATTTGGTACATCATATTTGATGTCAAATCCTCTATTAATGAAATCTTTATTCTACAAAATCATATAACCCTATATCATATGTTTGAAAGAATGATCAATGCGATGAATAATTTAAGGCTATATAATCATTATCAATTTAATAAACCTATGTGTGTATGAGTTATGATCACTCTAGTTGTTATTAATTTTCCTTTTCATTATTAGTATTATTATGGTTGCTATGAATTAAATATTTTTGTTACTGATTCATTTTTACACTATATATGAGTAACCTGAATATGTTCATGTGTCCTCAGATTGATATTTATTCATTTTATATAAGATAAAAATATGTGTTTCTATATTTATAAAAGGAGATGAATTTAATATTAATGGATTTTATAGAGGAAGTTAAAAAAATAAAAACATCACATTTAATTCCAAATTGATGTTTTTGGAAGAGATTATGATCGAAATTTAAGGACGAACAAGTAAAACTGGTGTGAAAAAATATTTGATGATGTTTTGTTGTTATTTTAATGTGATAAATGGTTTTTATTGATAATATATTTTTATATTTATTTTGATGATTCAATACTAATAATAAGTAAATTAAATCACATTCATATAGTATTTTACTATTTATTGGTGATGTTTATATTTTTGGGTGTTAATTGGGATGCAATTTAATGATATGTATAATGATTTTATTCCAAACATATATATGTTTAAAATGATGATGTACAAAATGGAAGTAAAATATAGAGATAATTGTTCTTTATCTAATTCCAAATGTATTTTTTCACATTTCCCAAATATATAATTTTTAGATATATCCCAATATATTTTATTATAATTTTTTGAAGGAAAAAATGATCTATAATTTTAGACACTACTATTAGAAATAATGTAAATTTTGATTCAAAGTATTTTCTATCCTAGCTCAAAAATTTGAGGCTATCGGACTGATGAAATTCATAATATTGGGTTTTATTATCCAATGATACAATTTATAGTTGATACAGATTTTAAAATATAGTTGAATTATTCTTGAGATTCTAGATTTTGTGTAGTAATAGATTGAATTTATCTATGGTGTGTTGAGAATATAACTAGATATTGTAAAAAAGATATTAAATGTAATGAACCAACCCAAAATACAATCTAAAATGATATCCATGCTGATTCTATACTAACCCAATGTGTGATCCCCATCTCTACAGACCTACAACAATAACCGATACATTACCAATGAAATGTTGGGAATGATATCTCCCTCAAAATTTTAAAATAATAAAATAAAATAATGAAACATCATCATATATATATATATTAATATATATGTCATTACATACATATCAAGAACATGGAGACACTATGAAAACTGAATGATGATAATACGCAGTAAAACCTATCACTCGATGATCCATGTCAACCAACCATGTGCTAATACAACAAACCATGGTCAGCAATCATAGAGACACAAAGTATGGTGAGATCCTAAACACATTTTATAATATAATAAATGGCTTCAAATGCTAAATGTTATTTGTAGGGAGTGATATAATGAACATGGTAGGATTCTAAAACATATTCTCTGATATTACATCATTTGTTAATTACAATGTTTTAATATAAGTGTAAAAATCCGAGATTATATGAATTTAAATAAACAAATAGTTTTAAAAAATTAAAATTAATTTATAAAACTAATCATATAAAATATGTAATTTATCAATTAAAAAACAAGAAATTTTCTTGAATATCTTAGGTAATAATATCATATGATAGAGTAAATTAATGAAGAAGTGATAAAAATATAAATCAGATATGTAATGATTAAAATAAATCAATATAGTTGATTCATGGTTCATTAAAATAATAAATGATGAAACTAATGAAATTCTGGTGAATAATTGTTTAATGACCAAATAATGTTCTTCCAGTTTTTAATAAACATGTTTTTAATTCCAAAAAACATATTAAAAAAATAATGAATTAAATTTCAAATGATGGTCTATTTCAATCAATTGGCTTAATAATATTTTTTACAAAAAGCATTTTATATTAATTCAGAATCCATTTAAAATAATTTAAAAATCACATATATATTCATTCATTCAAAATACCAAAAACTAAGCATCATTATCATCTGCTGAATAGATATGATATTTCCAGACTATAGGGTCCCAACGCTATGAATATGGCATAGTACGTATATACGTTCCTATAACCATGACCATGTGGACCCATCACCATCATCTATGGGATTTATGGGATGATATGAGGTTTTATAATTTTGTAAATTATAATGTGTCTCCCAATATAACTCATGAACTACCAAATGAATTCCTGTGATCGAAAAAAAACAATGGTGGGAAATTTATATTACAAGTACTTAAAATTCAATTAATTATCATTATACTATTAAATATCCAAATTTTACCTTTTATGAAAATTTTTAAAATTTAATTAAAACATGAAATTTCACAACAAAACAACTGGGTTTCCATAAAGATCATTTTCAAACCATTTTTCATAAAAATGGATTTCAAATAAATTCACCATTTCATTTCCCAAATTATTTTCACAATTTAATTCAATAATTTGTTTTTTTGGAAATTCCATCAATTTAATCACAACCCACCATATCATTGGAGTTGAGGGTTGTTGGTCTCACCTTTTTTGAAAACCCCAAAATCATGTTTCATTCATATAAAGAATCAGGTTTCTATTACAATATAATCATTTATGTGAAAATAATGTTTATATCATGTAATAACTATGTACTTTTAATCATACTTATTTCATGTTTAAACTCTCAATGAAAAATATCTTTAATGATGTGAAGGTCACTAATGTGAAGGTCACTGATATAACATAACAGATTCAAAGTCATTGATGCTAGGTCACTAATGCAAGGTCCCTAATGCAAGGTCACTGATACAACGTCACTGATGCACGGTCAGTGATGCAATGTCACCAAAGAAGGGTCACGGATGCATGGTCATCGATGCACTATCACTTATCCAAGGCCACAAATGCCTGGTCCCCGATGCAAGGTCATTGTTGAAGGTCACCGATGACATTCGCCGAAGAAGGTCACCAATGAAAAGTTGACGATGAAATATTTTTGTTTAAGGATACCAATTGAAGCCAAATATTGAAATGGCTACCGCTACTAGTCTACTGATGCTCACTCTTTTACTACATACTCCATCAAATTCTTATAATTATTCTAACACTCATATTCGGAACATTTAATGCTTCTGAAATTAATTAATGCTCATTATTGACATTTCAAGAGACTTTATCTGGGGATAGTACAACGTAAGTGGAGGATTGCACATGATTTATATATTCCTATTGTTGGACCTCATGTATATAAGTTATGAACTAGGTTAATAAAAAACAAAATTCACCGAACTGAGTGGGGAATGAATCTAAAATAACATACTTGCTAGAATAATGAAGAACCATCCAACACATACATATTGAACCCAAGAGAATAAAAAATATCATTTGGGAAAATCTCTAGGCTTCCTTTTTTTCTTCATCAACCCTCTGTCCAACTAAGTAAAAGAATACCTCTGCTATTTATGTCTAGAACCCTGAGTGGAAACACTCTATTTTTTGTGGAAAACATCTATAGAATGACTTTAACTTTAGTTTCTTCACCTAGTTGAGTCAAGAGTTGAACTGCATACACATATAGCCTTCTAAATTCAATATTTTAATATTTTCAAAACAATGTTCTTTTATTTTACATTCTTTAGAAGTGGGTATTTATGTTATACAGACTCTCCGGTTCATAAACTGAGGATTCTAAAATCTTCACATAAATCTTCAAATACACATTGTTACCCACACATAAATATGGGAGAGATAGTGTTTGGTCTTTATTGTTTGTTTATCCCAAGTAAAATTCTAGTTGAGGGTGTGAACCCAGGATAGTATGAACAAACTGTTGTAATGCCCAATACAAGGTGTGTATTATGTTTGTTTTTGAAATGAACTACTTGGTGGAAGGTGATCACCAAGTGGAGATTATTAAGTCTCAACATGAAACTAAACATCTTCCTTAAAATTTATGTATACTATCATTATTATTATCAGTTTTTCTATATTGCTCTTCCCATTATTTTCAGAATAGATATTTTATCCATTAACTTTGATTGATAGTTCTGGTAAGTTTGTGTATGTGTTTGATTCAGTATACATGGTTCAAAAGTTAAAGATGTGATTTACACTAACTTAACCAATGCCTAATCACACATTTTGAAACATGATTACCAAATAAACATTTATATATCATCTACCTTAATTGACTACGATGTTTAGAAATTGGGGGATCTTTAACTTAATGATTTAAACAGAAAATTTATGTTGGAATTCAATTTTCTTTTCTCTTGAGATTCCACTATGACTAACATTTTGTATGAGAGGTTCATGTTTTTTATTCCTAATATCCAAACAATTTTGCGAACTATGATATTCGTTTCAACAATCATTATATGTTGTTTATGAAAGATCTTAAAATTTATGTCATATCTAAATTTTCAGTTGTTTAAATTTTATTTAAAAATGGATAACATAGTTGATGGTGCTTCTACTATCATGAAACCCTTAGTTCATAGAAATAACTATGCTCTGTGGAAATTAAAAATGAAAATGTATCTAGAAAGCTTGGGTCCTAAAGTCTGGTACACAATTGAATAACAATATGTATTACCTATTACTGCTAGAGACACATGGTCTCAGTTGACTAATGCATTATATAACAATAATAGTAATGAAATGAATGCTTTTTACTGTTATGTAGGAGATAAATAATTCTATAGAATGTCTACCTGTAAAACTAAAAATGAAATTTGTGATACTCTAGTTATTTCCCATGGGGGAACAACCTATGTTAATGAAATGAGATTAAATGCATATAAAATTAATTATGAAAATTTTAAAATGAAGGGACATAAACATATATCAGAAATGTATCTCATGTTAAATGAAGTTTTAAATACAATGAGTCTGCTAAGGAAACCAGAGGAAATCATGGATTATATTATGAGGTTGCTTCGATGCCTACCTAACAGATATATAAGAACTTGTCCTTCCATCAAAGAATTCTGTGACATAAGCAAGCTTCAATTTAAAGAAATTATTGGAAAACTTATGATGTACGAAGAAGAGAAAAAGGTAAACCAATAAAAAATGATAAACCATGAAATAAATATGTAGCATTCATGACTATGACCACAAAGAACAAGGATAAAGAAAAATTTCATGTTCCTGTAGACACATCCACTACTGAATACAAAATATCTGATAGTGATGAGGATATGGTTCATCATAATAGAATATTCATGAAGTTCTATAGTAATAAGAAGTTATTTAGAAAGTAAAACTATAAGGGAAGGTATGATAATAAACGGTAGGGAAAAAGGAAAAAAATGTAATGAAAAAAAACAAGATAGTCTTCTATGAGTGAAATGAAAAGGTCATGTGAATGTTGATTACCCCAAGATGATGTTTTAGATGTAATACAAGGACAAGTTCAAGGGATATAAAAAGACTATAAATACTACTTGGAGTGCATTAGATGATAGCACCAATGGATCTAACTCATATATTATTGAGTAGAAGAAACCTACAAATATATGTTTCATGATAGAAACATATAAGGTAACACTCAATTCTCATATAACTAATTCTTATTATTATAGGAATGAATGTGAATATAATATAGTTGAGAATATTACAATAGAATAAATATTTAAATACTGTGGAATGAATTAGGACATAATTAATAAACATAAAGATGAATATAAATTATTAAAATGAAAACATGCTTTAAATTATAATTATACGTCTGATTTTGATATTGAGAAAGAAAAATGTGATCCAATATTTAAAAATATACTGAACTTAAATTATCATATGAGAAATTTAAAATGGATCTTCTGTAGTTTACTTTAGGTAGATATATGTTGAACCAGTTACTAGAGAAATAGATTCCTCCAAAATATACAACTAGTCTATGATATCTACAATGATAGAGAAGGATTGTTAAAATTAAATTTGTTCCAAAATCTATACTGTTCACTACTAGTTCAATCTGTGAACCATCATTTGATAAACACTTTTATAAAGGAACTAACAAAGTGTTCTTGTTTTAGAACATATCTGTTGATTATAGGAATCTTGTGAGATGGGTATGAGTTCCCATATCATTATTTGATATCCTCTCTAGACTCAATAATATATATGTATCAATGTTTCCCATCAAATAATATTATTTGCAGGAAAATGGTCTGAAGAGCTCCTGTAAAACTCTATGGTACGTGGACAGTGGATTTTCAAGACATATGGAAGGAGACTATTCATGATTCAGGAGCCTAATTAATGTTAATGAATGACATGTCACGTTTGGTGATAATTTTAATGTTAAGATCATCGACATAGGCCAAATTATTAACTGTAACAATATATAAATTTCAAATGTACTTTTTATTAAGGGTTTATAATAACATATACTATTTATCTCTCAATTGTGTGATGATGGTTTTAATGTTATGTGTGAAAATGGTGCATGCAATATTTTTAATTCTGAAAATGATTTAATATTTAATGTCTATGAAATTAAAATGTATATATTGTGGGTTTAAATTCTTTAGCTAAGAAAATTTTTTCTTGTTTGACAACTTTTCATATAGAATCATGGTTATAGACCAGAATATTTTGACATTCTAATGTGAAATCACATAGGAATCTATCTAGGAATGGTTTAGTTAGATACTTACCTAAATTGGAATTCCCAGGTATCAAAATTTTTAATCCTTATCAAAATGGAAAACAACACCTTGTTTCGTTCAAAATAAATAAATAAGATACTATTTCTCAACCACTTGAGTTATTTCCCATGGATTTGTTTGGACCATCATGATTTTCATGTTGAAATGAGAAGAACTATGTTTTTGTTCTTGTAGATGATTTTTCTAGATATAAATGGGTATAGATTCATGTTTCAAAAGTGTTTCTTTTTCATACATCATTAAATATTCTATGTTTGTAGAAAATCGTAGTGGACTTAGAATTAATACATTGGGATGTGATCATGGTAGGGAGTTTGAATATCAGGAATTTTAATCTTTTTTCCCACATAATGGATATACAAATAATTTATTTTCTTCTAGAACACCACAAGAAAAGGAGTTTTAAAAAGAAGAAATATGACACATTAAGAGATTTCCAAGTATATGATAAATGGTATAATCTACCTATTTATTTTTGGGATGAAGATATTAATATATCATGTTACATCATCAATAGAGACTTAATTATACTAGATCTTATGAAAACACCTTATGAGTTATGGAAAAAAAGGAAGCCTAAGGTAAATTACTTTAGAGTTTCTGAATTCAAAGTATTCATCCTTAACCCTAAGGATAACATTGACAAATTACCTTCCAAGAGTGATGAAGGAATTTTCCTAGGGTACTCAATATCTAGTAAATCATATAGAGCATTCAATAAGAGAACCAAATGTGTTGAAGAATCAATTCAAGTAAAATTGGAAGATATTGATCCCAATGAACCCAAAAACTCCATTGAAAATATTGAATAAGATATGTAAATTATGGATCTTAATGATAAAGATAGTGAACCTTAAGTAAAGTCAAATAGTTCTGTCAATTTTTTAGAATATGGGAATGGTGAATATGATCCAATATAAAATAATGAGAAGTCTAGTTCAATACTTTATAGAGGTATTAGAACTCTTACGAATCATACTTTAGATTCTGTAGTAGTTGATCTAAATTGACGAACACAAACTAGAGATTCTCTAAGAAATCGGGTTGAGCATAATGCCATTATTTCATAACTTGAACCTAAAAATATTGATGAGGCTATCAATGATTAATTTTTGGTGATAGTTATGAAAGATAAATTAAATCATTTTTAATGAAACTATGTTTGGGAATTTTTAGAAAGATATAAAGACACATTGATCATATGCACTAAATGAGTGTTTAGAAATAAAGTAGATGAATATGGAAAATAGTTAGAAACTAGGCTAGACTAGTTTCACAATGATATAGTCAAGAAGAAGGAATAGAATATGAGGAAACCTTTTCTCCTATAGAAACACTAGAATCAATTAGGATATTAATTTCTTATGCAGCCCTTCTGAATATCAAACATTATCAAATAGATGTCAAAAGTGCATTTCTAAATGGTTACATAGTTGAGGATGTATTTTTTGAACAACCCCTAGTTTTAAAAATTCTCATTTTTCAAATCTTTTCTTTAAACATTCTAAATCCCCATATGGTCTAAAACAAGATCCAGGAGCTTGTTATGATAGACTTAGTTCGTTACATATTTAAAAAGGTTTTACTAAATGAATTAATGATCCTACTATTTTTGTTGAAATGATTTCCAAAGATGTTTAACAGTAAAAATTTATGTAGATGATGTTATTTTTGGATGCTATAAAAATTATTTATGTACATATTTTTCCAAAATGATGCAAGACTCATTTGAAATAATTTATTATGGGGGAACATAAAATTTTACTATATTTCAAATTTATCAAAATAATAATCGCATAGTTTTAAATCAAAGTAAATATACTAAGGATTTTTTGAAACGTCTTGGTTGGGCATCAAATATTTCAAGTGATACACCTCTGTGTATCACTTGTTAGTTGGATACTGATGAAACTAATAAACCAGTTGATCAATGAAATTACAGAGGTATGATTGGAAGTATTCTCTATCTTACTACTACCTGACCTGATATTATGTTTAGTGTATGCTTGTGTGTTCATTTTCGGGCCAATCCCAAAGAGTCTCATTTAACAACAGATAAAAATATTGTTAAATTTCTCAAATATACTATAAATATAAGACTATTTTATCCATGCAAACAATAATTTGATTTAAAATGTTATTTGGATGATGACATTGCTAGTTCCAAGTTAGATATAATGTGCACCAAAGGAACATGTCACATTTTGGGAAATTGACTAGTATCAGGGTGTAGTATGAAATAGAATTCTATTTCATTATCTACTATGGAATCTGAATATATAGCTACTGGTAGTTATTGAGATCAAATTTTTGGGATAAAACACATATTTCTAGATTATGGGTTTCAATTCAAACATGTCTCTATAAACAATAGTAATAAAAGTGCTATTAACATCTGAAAAAATCAGGTGTCCAATGATAGGAAAAATCACATTAATGTGGTACATCACTTCATGAGAGATCATTACCAAAGAATTGATATCAATCTTAAATTCATTAGCTTTAAACAATAATTGAAAAATATATTCACAAAGCCTTTGAATTTCTAGAGGATAAATTACATAAAAAATGTGTTAGGTATGACAAAATATAATATTGGGAACATCACTTTTGGAACTTAATGTTATAACTTCACCATTGGACCTCACCGTTGGAACCTCACCATTGTAACATAACCGTTAGACCTATCTGTTTGAACCTCACTATTGGACATCACCATTGGACCACACCATTTGTTGCATACCTTTGGAACCTCATTGTTTGACCTCACTATGTGATCCTCCACAATGGGCATCACCGGTGTACCTCACTGTTGGATGCTCACCATTGGAGCGCACTATTAGGTCCTAACCATTAGGACCTCATCGCTGGCACCTTATCGAGATTATACTTTTCTTAGACATCTACTTTTTTCCTACTTGATTCTAAAACGTTTTTAGTATTATTTATTTCTTTTTCGTGATTTGTTTTCGGATCCCTACATGATAATAATAAATAACATACCAAATTCTGATCCACTTCTATTATTTCTTGAATATCTTTCTCTCTAACATCTAAACCAATCCCTATCCCGAAACACTCGAACTGCTCCAGATCGCATTTCAAGATTTAAGGGACCGTTTTTCAGTGATGAACGAGATGCATCGAATCCTAAAATACCTCTAGATGAGTCTAGTAGTGGAAAAATTTAGTAGAAACGTAGATCAAGCCTCATCTGTCATAGAGGGAAATCATTGTTGAGAAAGAGCTCTGTTTTGAATGGCATATATCGAGTATGTCTTTAGTGATGAAGGAATTTTAAACTCACGGTTTGGTTGAATGCTTTGCAAATAATAATAGAACATATTTCCTGATGTTATTAAATGAGTTGTATGAGTTCTTTAGATTCCAACAGTCTAATAATGAAAATAGAATGTATTCATGGGTAAATGGAGTATGTGTGAGATTCTCCCCTATTAAAAGGTCTATGTGTTTGATAGTACCACAAAAAAGGATATTTTACTATTACATAGGATTGATGCCTCCCCCTAGTGAGTTATTCTGTTATGATGAAGCATCGACTGAACTTACAGAGAATGTGATCAGAAATTAATTCATTTCTAGTTAAATTGGAGGAGATTACAAGTTATTTTGTATGTTTTTTTAGTATGTCTTGAGTCACAAGAGAGAGGACTTTGTAACCATGAAGTATCAGGTTATATTTCTATAGTATTTTTTTAATTAGGTACAGAAGATAAATTTGTGTAGATTGTTAATGATTCAATTAGAGTATATGAAAAAGCCCAATACTTGTATAATTCATTGTTTCATGGAAGATTGATATCCATGATGTGGAAAGTGATATGATTTGTAGGAAATAATGAGGAATCAGTTGTAGTAACGGACAACGTCTACATTAATAATATTATTTTCAAGTTGATGACGATAAAGTAGTTCCATGGGAAAAAAGAATGGTTCATATTGAGGCCAAGATATATGAGTAATTCACCCATGTTACCCATCATAATCGGCCTAAGGATAATTGAGACCCTAGTCTAAAGCCTAATGAAGTGGATTAGTTATATTTAGATTAAGAAGAAGAGGCTTATGTTGTGCAAGAAAGAGAGAATTATTTTATTAAAAAACCAGAGTGATCCTGACCTTCCCTCAAATACTCAGGACAATACTATATCCTTTTGTGAGCCTATCACACAAAAGGGATTGACTATAAGTGATACTGTTCTATGGGGAATTGATGATGGGGAAACCTGTGATGAATAAGGATATCTAAAAGTCTTAAGAGACATTAGAGTGACCATTGATGATGTATATGACCCTGAATCTAGTCATGATGTCTTTGAGACAGCTGCTGGAGATGATGAAGAAGAATGCCTATGTTTCAGTCCTTTTATAGGACATGCAGATATAGTAGAAAGTATAGATGAAGATGATGCTGATTTGGTTGGAGATAGAATATATTTGGATGTTGTTGAAGATTTTGTAGAGTAAGTGGAAATGTACTCTCTTGTTGATCTAGTTGCTCCAGGAGGTATGGCAGAGATAAATGTGGATGATTATGAGAATACTTGAAGTGAGGGGAAGGAACTTGGTGCTACAGGATCAGTTTTAGTTGCTCATGTAATATATGATTGATTAGAAGACACTGGATTTTTGGTCTTCACTTTAGAATGTGGAGATTCTAATGATGACCGGCCTATTAGAGGTCCACTAATTCCTTCGGTTACAGGGAATACTATTGTGCATCTAGTATTACTTTTACCTTGAGAATATTAAAAAAAATATAATTTTGAATCATTGGGGTTAGAATTGACAAGAAATTTTGATATGAAATCTACTGAGATAGATAGAATATTAGCTCACAATCAAGAACTTATGACATCCGTAGTGTAAAGGCTAGTTTATACCATTCACTCAATCTTGCTGCTTGAATTTTAGGACTGTCAAAATAATGTCAGAAACGTTGAAGAAGCTATGGAATTTTTGATGTAGTCTATTTCAAGTTTAGAATCTTATATGGATTCAAGGGATCTTGTGAAAAAAGATCTTAGATATGTTAAAATTGTGGTTCAGCAAATGGTAATTGTGATTGATGACATCAAATTTCTGTAGAGACACATGTGAGTGGCCAGGATTATGATTTGAAGAGGCTGACCTATGGGCTGACCGTATATTTTAAGGAGATAGTAACTTTCACTACACCACCTATGTGTGCGTCCGCTTCCTCTTCATCCTACCTTTCACTATATCTATAGGATTTCAGAGCAATTGGCATAGAGGAAGTGGATAAGTTCTCTTGTGCCAATACCTCAGACCCACAGTCTATGACTTAGGCCATTTCTACTACCAGAGAAATTCATAACCAAGTAGAAAATTATTTAAGGGAAGTTTCTTAGGATCAGAAGGCCATCAATGAAAATTTTGATTTCTTTTACAAAAGTGTATACACTAAGAATCAAATGGATGGTCACATTATGCAGATATTGGAAAACATGGGGATTATACCCATCACTAAAGCCTTTAAGGATCAGGTTTGCATGCTCAGATAGTTGAATCCTACATTAAAATGATTTATAGAGAATTATAATGATTTTATGTAATCTATGGAAAGAGGATAAAGCATTATTATTGATTTCAAAAAATTTATTTTTCCCTACCTCCATGTGGATTGCACTCTTATCATTGTCCCTCTGGTATAACCATGTTCCTCAGCTACCTCATGTTCTACCTATGTTTTGCCATTGATGACTCACATATAGGACATCAGATGATTTACCCCTATGATTCCTCAGAGATATACTCACTATAGGTATACTGATGCTTCTATTGCAGCTCCCCTAACCTTGATCAGTGTTATCCGTTAGCCTATCCCTCAATCGTTAGATCTTGACTCCTCAACTTCAAAAGACAAAGCTCCCTTGGACATATCTGATGTGAATAAAATGTTGGATGTTTTATATTATGGGATATTTGTAAACGTTTTTTATCATGTATTCTTGCTTCATTAATAATAAAATCCTATTTTTCCTCCTGTCTTTTTGTTAATCACAATGGGGGAGATATTTTTATTTTCCTGCAAGGGGAGATGTTTCTAATTTCTTGAAAGGGGAATATGTTTCTCTATTAACTATAATTTATGCATATATATACTATCGACAATACACATAATTCAATTTTTTATACACAATTTTGAAAATATTAGTATATGTGCTTAACCCTGATTCAAAATAAACGAAACCGTATTGACATAATTTGTCATTATTAAAAAGTGGGATATTATTGGACTCACATGTTTTGATAATCCATAAATCATTTTTAATTTATATAAAAAATAATATTTCTCTTATAGGATAATGATTTTTGTGAAAATAATGTTTATATCTTGTAATAAATATATACTTTTAATCTTACTGCTTTCATGTTTAATCTCTTAAAGAACGAATTCACTAAGGATGAAATGGTGACTTCTGCAAAGGTCATTGATGCAAGGTCATCGATGCAAGGTCACCGATGCAAGGTCAATGATGCAATGTCACTAATGCAGGGTCACATATTCAAGGAAACTGATGCAAGGTCCCTAATGCACGGTTCTTGATGTAAAGTCGACATTGCTAGGCCACAGATGAGAGGTCACCGATGCGAGGTCACCAATGCATGGTCACAGATGCAAGGTCATGGTTAAAGGTCACCAATGAAGGTCACCAATGATGGTCACCGGTGAAATATCACTGATGAAAGGTTACTGTTGAACAATATTGATTTAAGCCTACTATTGAAATGGCTATCACTACATGTTTACCGATTCTCACTCTTCTAGTCCATACATCATCAAATTATTATGACTATTATAACTGTCATATATGGTAACTTTAATGGTTCTCACATTAATTAATTATAATTGTAGTCATATAAAAAGACCATATCTGGGGACAGTATGAATTACGAGGAGGACCACATGTGATTTACATATTCAAATTTTCAGACCTCATGTATAAAAGAGAAGACTATGGAAAATAAAGAAACACATTGCATGGAACAGTGTGAGGAATTCATCAGAAAGAATATACTCGCTAGATTAGAGAAGAAAAATCCATCACTTATGTAATAAACCCAAGAGCAACAAAAAGATCATTTGGGGAAAAATCTCATATTCTTAATGGGCTTCAATAGCCCTTTTTCCAGCTAAGAAGAAGAATACCTTGGTTCATAAAAGATAGAACCTAGAGTTACGACACTCTGTTTGGAGGGAAACATTTAGAGAAAGACTTGTACTGAAAATTAATCACTCCATGGATTCAAGAGTAGAACTGCAAACATATTGAGGCATATAATCTAAATATTATAATATTTTCTATTCTATGATCTTTTATTTTACATTTTTTAGAAGTTGGTGTTTTTGTTACACACAAAGTCTCATGTGCTTAAAGTGATGATACCGAAAATACTCACATAAAACTTCACTTACACATAGTTTTCCAACATAACAATGGAAGAGACCATGTGTGGTCTATATAGTTTGATTTTTGCACATAGAACTGTGGAAGAGGATGTGTACCCTAGACAGTTTTTGAAAACTATTGTAAAGATTGATAAAGGATTTTTATCTAGATTATTGTTAATATATATTCCTAGGTAGTCGGTTATCACCAAGTTGAGAGGTTTAAGCCTTGTCATGTGACTAAACCTCTTGATTATATTTTCTACACTACTGGAAACCTTACTTTTCCTTATGCTTCTATACCAACGGTTTGTAAAAACCGTTGGTATTGGTCCTTTTTCCCAACGGTTTGGGCAAACTGTTGGGAAATCCCACTATTTGGCCACTTTTCCCAACAGTTTTACAAAACCGTTGGGAAATGGTATACCTATCCCAACGGTTTGGCCAAACCGCTGGGAGAAGTCCACTTTGTGGCCACCTTTCCCAACCGTTTTCCAAAACCATTTGGAATGGTACCCTGGAAATCAACGTCCAGCCAAAAAAAATAAAATCCAGAATCCAGAACTATACCAACGGTTGTCAAAACCGTTGGTATTTTTCCTGAGAATTTTTTTCATATATTCTTAACAAGAAAATTATATAAATCGAAAATTTAAAACAATTATGACAATACATATATATATTTATGTAATTATGTTCACAAAAGTCATTCTAGGTTAGTATTTAAGTCGATCATTAATAAACTTGGGGTCCTGGGATCAAATCCTAGAGAATGTTTTTTTTGAAATACATATACCTACGGTTCCGTAACCGTTGGTATATATTTTTCATATTACTTATACCAACGGTTTCCAAAACCGTTGGTATAGACCTATACTAACGGCCTACATGGCTACGGTTCTCCAAACCATTGGTATAGGCTATTCCAACGGTTTGGAGGCATATACCAACGGTTCCAAACCGTTGGTATATGTTAGTTTTATAGTAGTACTGTGTACAAATTTTTTATACAATATTTTTCTATATTCTTCTAATAGTTATTTTTATAATAGAATACTGATTTACATTTACATAGATACATAGTTTTGGTAAGTGTGTGTATTTGTTTAATTAAGTTAGCTTGTTTCAAAAGTCAAAGAATAGTTTTAAACTAATTTAAATGAGGAATAATCACCCTTGAGAAACCTATTGACCAACTAATGATTTATATCTCCACGACCTTAATTGAATAGGCCGTGGAAATATTGGGGGATCATTATTCAAATGTTTTTTACAGAAATATTATGTGGGAACACAATTTACCCCTGTCTTGAGACTCCACTCTAACCAACATTTAATTTTCCACAATTTTATACTGAATAAATTTCTAATAATAAATATAATTATATCATTATAATTGGGTAAGAATACCAACTTCATTTAAAAGATCATCATTAATGTGATAAATGGGCCATTAAACCAATCATCAATTCATCTCAAATCTGTTTTACAATACCACATTAAGAAGGGTAATAATATCTTATCACTATCAAAAGTAATCATTAAAATAGAAAATGGGAAATTAAAAAATCATCATTTCATCATTAATTATTTTTTAAAGGTAAAATATTCAAATGTGAGATAATACCCTCTCCCTTTCAGAATTCAACATTAAAATTTCAAATGATCCATTAAAACAAATATCTATTAATCTCCTATATTTTTATAAAATATATTATTCAAAAGATTAAAAATACCCACATATTTTCAAAATTTATTATCTTAATTCAAAAAAATTATTTTATATATTCATTACGTTAATACATCTCAAAATCATTTAAAATATGTTTGAAAACATTAAACGAATTCAATGAATTTCAAAAAAAAATTGGTCTAAATCACATTCAATGTGAATAATTTATTTATTTAAAATAACCTAAGAACATAATTATCTAAAAGTCTAAATTCATTTTAAAGGGGATATTTACCTTTAATATATTCCTTAATTTGATTCTCTTTTGAAAATATTTAATAAATAAATTCAATTAATTCAAATCATGGAAAATATTTTCATCAATAAAACACAAAGCCAAAGCCATTAATTTTACCAAAACATTTTCTTATATGTTCATTGAAAATTAATATAAAAGAAAATATAATTTAAAAAATTCATAAAAAAATTATAGAGATCATAATAATATCCATTCTGTTAACTCAATATTCAATTCCCATGGTAATTGGTAAAATTATCATTTTTGAGTAATTGAATAGATGAATTCCATATAACATGTGTAAGAAATCAAGAATCATGTTTCTTTGATTTCATATATATATAATGAATTACAAAAAAAGGAAAATACTTGAATTTGTTTTTAAAAAAAATCCCTCAAGGTGAACTCTGGATTTGTTTTGGGTGTGATTTTTTTTTTGATGAAAAATCTAGATGATCGTGTATGTGTATGGTTGGATCTTTCCTAATTAGGAGTTTAAGGTGGCACATTTACCAGAGATGTCTAAATTTTTGGGCCTAAAAATCATGAGAATGATTTTTCTTGAAATGCATGTTTTTCTATATGGTAAAACTGCACAGTCACTATGAGTAACAGTTGTAATATTTTACAATTGTTACGTAAAATTTCAATGGAAATCAGAAATTGTAGGGTTCCACGACGTGAGAGATGTATATTTTGTGTGGGAACTGTTTGTGGGGAGAAGCTAGATCGTATTGAATTAATAATGCATGAGGAATGTTAGAGGTTCATGGTATGGATTGTATTTCATGAAAATGATTCATCGATTTGAGAATCTATAGAGAGAATAATTTGTTAGAACATGATAGTGAGTTTAGTTTCCACGTAAGAAGAGTGACGACATGGAGACCATGTAGGGAATAATGGTTAATGGAAATTGCAGTACTTGGTGAAGGAGGTATCACATTAATGATTTAAGTGATCTCAGATTAACATATTTTTATGATATATTTTTTTATATAGGGAGTTCTATTACCATAATTACCTAGAGAGAATTCCATTAAAGAATCTAATCACTCTGAGAATATAGCTATTTCTTAATTTTTCTCACACATGAGAATTTTATGATGTGGATCATGTTAATGAAATTCTACCAAAAGTTTTTTGTGGGGAAAATTATCCCAAAAAGGAAGTCGTATAGGGTGGATGAAAACATGATTCCTAGAGGATAGACGATTCGTGTAATCAGAGAAATTATGTGATGTATAGATGGTACACCGATCAAATGTGGTATGTAGAAGAAGTGCACAGTGGTAGAAGAAGATGATGTTCCTGAAATAAGTTTTCCAAGAACCATACTATCTACACAGTATGAGGAGGATGCAAGGATGTAGTCATTGGAAACTAGGTGGTTTGTATGTAACTTGATTTATCATCCATATTCTCTTAAAAAATTTGAAAAAGAAACTTCTGATAACCTATAATTATATGAAAAATTAGAATTCATCTCAGGGTCAAAAGGGAGTTCAATAGAGCATCTTCAAATAGTTTAGGATTTATTAATTCATGAATATAGAGACACCTAGTAGTCTATTAACTATGAGTGGATCCATCCATGAACATTGAGAAAAATAAGTGGAAGATGGTGATCATTCATATAGGTAGTGAGTTAGAGGAAGAGGAATAGGGGGTGACCCTTTAGAGTTCAGTGAGAAGTCCCTAAACATTCTATTTGTTATAATCATGGGTATAAATGATCTTTACCAAACCATGTAATTGATAGTGATAATTAGTTGATTTGGTATATTAGTACATAATCGTTGTATTCGTTACGGATGTAGCACAATGATAGTGAAACAAGTAAAAATAATTATATCATGTGCATGATTTCATTTATGTTCATTTATTTCAATGTGATAATGTAAAATATTTTTTTACGGATGAAACAAGATCTGAATGTGAATTAGATTTAATTTTTCATACTCTGATTGACCCCAAGTGAATTTGAACAAGTGGAACTAACAATTCTTATCTAAGGGGAAGGTTTAACGTCAGTGGATTGATCTTAGTAGAATAAATAGATGTTTTTAATTAAAAAATAATTATGATCTTCAAATGAAATAATTTTAAACTATGTAAAAATCAGATGAATCAAAACATAAAATCATTAAGAATGGATCTAAACATAACATATATTCATGTAATATCTACCGATATCAATAGTGGTGCTCTATGAAAATATAAAATTAGATAATTGGATGTCGATAAAAAATGGATCAATTCCATAAGGGGAAAATCAATTTTAATATTACAAGGGTGATTTCATTTAATACATCACATGTTGTGTTGGAATTTTTGTTGAATATTTATGATGGTGATTGAATGGTGAAAGAGGTAAATAAAAATGTTTTTTAGAACATGTTTGAATATCTGAGAATGAACCAAAATGTATTTATCGATTCATTGCATGATTGGATTAATATTTTAGTCGACAAAATGCATGTGCTTGGATAATAAATTGAATATATAATGATTTTGATTCATATCTAAAGGATGCTTCAACATTGGTTTAATCTGAAGGATTCTGTGTCCGAAGATAACGATCCAATGGATGTGATGATGGATTACTTCAATAGTACTATTATTGCATATGAATTGAGAAATGATGATAATGATAATATGAAAAAAGTGATTTCCAAAGAATTATAATTTATGTCCCTGAAGAATATATCGATTAAAGATAGTCAGTAGGTAAATAATGCAGATGACGTCATGTCATTTCTATCACCAAATCTAAAAAAGTGGATGAATTATTTTCAAAGGTAATCATCCACTTACATGCTTCCAATGTATAAGGATTTTAAATTTATTACTAAATTTTCTTAATATGTTTGATGTTGATGAATGAGATAATGAAGAAATTACCCAAAATAAGAACACAACCAACATGATGGGAAGAATAAGTGAGAAGATAAATTTCATCGAAAAAAGGAATATTCTTTTAAAAAGAATTTGAAATTTCAAATGAATTTGAGGACGAATTGTTGGAATAATATATAGATCATGCAGTGGAATATTCGGTGGTAGTTTCTAGAAATTTCATAACTAATGATGAATGAATCAATTTAGTATGTTATTTTGAAGGAAAAATTGAATTTCATGTTGAATGAGAAGCTTTCCATGAAGTGATATATGTTTGGAGAGAAAAAAATGAAGATTTAAAAATTGGATCATGATTCCCATATATATATTTAATAGCTAGAAGAAGAGATGTCTGAGCTGAATAATGAAATTAAACAAATAATGTCTTTAATTCTATAAAGCTCATAATAGTTGGTTTTTCACAATAAAAAAATTAATGAATTTAAAATAGAGATTCTTTATTTGAATGAAATCAGAAAATATAAAATCAAATGTATCAAATAATTTGAGTAGATAGTCTTCATTCTAAAATATTGTGTTAAGGGTCCATAAATATTTTTTATCCACATAAAAATATCAAGAAAAAAGATAACATAGACATTAAAAAAGATAAATTTGGTTCATAGTTATCGAGTAAAATAGAAAGTAGAATTCATTAAATTCAGAACAGAAGAACCAACTCCAAGATTGACGATTGATATGGTTATGAAGAGAATTATATAATTCGTAGAACCCAATGGATAAAAAGTGATGCAATACTACTATGAATAAATTTACCACATAGAAGATGATATTGTTTTGTAAATATGAGAAAAATGAAAAATGTGTGTCCCATTAGAATGAGATGAAAAATGGAACATGACCAACATAGGTAGTCATATAAAGATTATTATTTTAGGTCATAATTTTATCTTCACTATTTCTAGTGTTGTGGATTTTGTTACATGTGAATATGTTTTCCATCATCAATATATATGAGTGTTCAAATCTACACAAAGGTTGGTTATAACCAGAAGAAAAATGTATGATCAAATGATCTGAAAATGAAAAATCAGTTTGAAGCTCTATATGAAGATGCTGATCTATCATATTATTATTAATGTTAAGAGTGTCATTCCTTATCATGTATGAATTCAGGAATATCGAACAAAAAGAAAATATTTTAGAAGGCATTGGTTGAAAAAATTTCATTCAATGAATCAAATCAAATTATGATATGGATCATTGATAGTGGATGTGTATCCCATATGGAAGGAAATAATCATATGTTGACATGAATCATGTATGATAAAGATGGTATATTTTTATTTAAAAATGATGAATTGTTGAACATTATTGTCATTAGGAGAGAAATTTTTTATGGAAAATACATGAGTTGTGTAGATATCATGGTTGTTGAATTTATTAGTCACAATTTAATAAGAATAAGTTAGTTAAGTTACTAAAAGCATTCTACAATATTTTTTATGAAATTATGTTTGATCAAGGAGAAAAATGGTATTGTTGTATTGTAGGTAAAAGAATACAAAATAAAATATCTACCTCATGAGTGGAGAAGAAGATATGTGAATTTCCTCAAAGGAAAAATAAAATATGTTTTGGAATAAATGCCTTGTCAATGTGATCCAATCATACTTGGATGCTATAGTAATATTTGGTTCTTTTCGATATCTCTCTATATTATCACATGATCGTACACATACATTTGATTACTGACATTATGGTATTATAATTCAAATCGAATATAAGGATAAAACAAAATGTTTAACAAGATTTCTTGAGTTGGTTCATATTGATTGGTGTGGAAAATATTCCCCATGAGATCTCAATTGGGGGAGGTATTGTACTCTATTCAATGATGATTATATTATAATGGCATGTGAATCAATTTTTACTCATAGGTATTAGGTGATCAGTTTCATTAAATGATATCAATATGATGTTGAAATAAATCTAGGTCAAAAAATCATGAGGCTCGGAAAAGAATATGGAATAGATCTCACAAATACACTTGTAAAAAATTATCTCAATAAATATGGATTAATGAATGATATTTTAAAAGAATGAAATCTATGTCATATTGGAGTAGTTGAGAGAGTAAATTGGATCATCAACAACATGTCCTGAACAATAATCATTGATCATGTCCTTCCAGAGAAATTTTTGAATGAAGCAGTTATGATTGATTTATACACAGAGAATAGAGAGTTTCTATGATTGAATGTGAAAATGACTCTATATGATTTATGGAATGGAAATAATCCATAATTAAATTACATTTTAATCATCGTATAAATGTGTTTAATTATCAATAAATAGAATCACATGATGTTTGAACCCTGTTATGATGAAGGGATATTTCTTCACTACTCAATGAAAAGAAAAACATATAATTTCTTCAACAAGAGGATAAGAAAGATTTTTGAAACCCATGATGTAACCATAGTAGATAATGTTCATAATCTACTGATAAAACATGACCAAAATTATGAGGATAAGTATTAAAAAATAAAAAAATCAATGGATTCTTCAATTCAAGAGTCTAAATCTGATGAAGACTCAGATGATGAGTAGAATTAGAATAAATACCGTCCAACAAAGATAAAATCAAGACGAGATGATGTGTTTAGAAAAATAATTATGATTAAGAAAATGGTGATGATAATAGGGTTTAGACTATAAATACATTTCATGACCAAAATGATATGAATTAGATATGGGAGATTGGTTTTTAACCAAATGTAAAGAATGTCATTGATATGAAATGGATTATTAATTAAAAAATGAATGAAGATGGTGTGGTGATTTAAAACCAAGAACAAATATTGTGAAAACGTTACTCCCATATATAAGAAATAGTTGTTGATGAAATATATGAACATGTTTCATGGATAGAGACGTTCAGATAATTCTTGGCCATAAGAGTGCAATGAATGTTCAACAATTTCCAGATTGGCATCAAGTAGAAATTTTTGAATGGTTTTTTTGAATAGTAATTTTACATTGAGTATCCATATAGTTTATCATTATTGAAGATAAAAATAGTGATTCGTAGATAAAGAACACATTAAATGGTTTGAATTAAGCACCAAGATCATGGTATTCAATGCTACATTGATTTCCAAAAAAAAACCGATTTTCGTGTGGTGAAGTTAATTAGAACATAAAGGTAAACCATTATAGTAATAAACTGATGATAGTGGAGGTTTATTTATGTCACAAAATATTTGGATCATCATATGATTCTTAATGAAAATAGTTTTCATTATTCATGAAAAATTAGACAGAAATGTTAGGGATTTGTGTACTAATATTTTTCCATGATTTATAGATAACTCCTAGATTTAATAAAACATTCATATATAAATATAATTAATCCTAGGATGTTTTGATAAGACTTTTAAGGGATAATTCTATTTAGACGAATAATCTGATGGATACTAAGGAAAAACAATCATAAGATGATGAAGGAAACGTTGTTAATATAACTGAATACTAGACAATCCGTTGTATTTTATTATACATAATAATGAGAATATTTGAATTTTTTTTCCCATATTAAAATTAAGGATATTTAATGGATACACCATGGAATGTAACATTCTAGAACTGAATAGAATAATTTATTACATTAAGGGCACATTGAACATTAGTTTGACGCACAATGATAAATTCCATCAATAGTTATTGTGACATACATATGAATATTGGTTTGGAAAAGAAGATGGAAGAATGTCAATGTAAAGAGGTGCTTTCTATATTGGTCGATTTTGTATTTATTCACTAATAATGAAACAAGATTGTATTTCATTGAGTTTAGTACAATCTGAATATGTTGCTGCCACTAAAGCGTGAACACAATTACTATGGATGAAGTAGCATCTTGAGGATATTGAAATTGAAGTGAAGTATGTGATCATAATTCATTATGATAATTCATGTGATATAATTCATAATAAAAATTCATTACATAATTCATGAAAAAACCACATTGAAATGTGATATTAATATGGGAGATATTTTCAATAGAAGACACGATCCGAAGCTAAAAAGTAGAGCAGTGAGATAGGGGGAGTAAAAGGCATTAGGGTGATTAGTGACATTGGGAGTGTCTTAAATCAGATGATTCTAAACATGATTTGTGAAAGGATACATATCAAAATAGACGATGTTCATGTTGAAAGTTGAAATGTGGTGTTTAAATTGAATAAAGTGACTCATTGATGAAATTTTCCTTATACTCTTGTTTCTCGATCCAATCATGGTTCATATGGTCTTAGATTATGTTTCCCTTTAATATTTGATTGTTATCGTAATAACATGAATAAAATGGTAAAAATATATGGAAGAAGCATTAATGATATATCAAATTATGTTATTATTTTCTATAATAGTTATAGTGGATATTAATGGAAAAAAATAAAACAAGGTGTCCTCTAGGAATGTTATGAGTGTGATTTTGTTTGTCTAAAAACCAATTTTTCCATTAATGAGTGGTTGGTGATAACCGAAATTGATGTTTAAGGTGGCCCTGTTTCTAAGTTATGTCTAATTTTTAGGCCTCGAAATATGAATTTTTCATTTTAATAAAGAATTATTTCCTCATAGGTGACATAGTATGCGTACTATGAATCATGGTTAACATATTTCAAATGTTATAAGCTAACTATTAAAAGAAATCAAAAATGGTATGGAACCATGAGTCAGGAGATAAAAACCAGGTACGAGAATAATTCGTAATGAGGAAATAGTTCTCGGTACAATAATGTGGTATCAGGTAGGATTTTTGAAAGAAATATCGAAGTTTTCATTATCAAAATGATTAGGTGATTTGAGAATCCATGAATGACATCATTCATGAAAACATAATGATAAATTTGTTCCTCGCATAGGTAGGATAGTGTTTTGTAGGCTGTGTAGGGAAGAATAGTTAATGGATGGTGAAGTACGTGGTGAAGGTAATATCAGATTAATGATTTGGGTAATTTTGGATTATCTGAATTTTTATATCTATTTTCTTATATAAATAGTACTAATCCCATCGTTGATTAGAGGGAATCTCATTAGGGAAAATCATCACTCTGAGAATTCATCTATGTTTAAAAGTGATTCTTGAGGGAGATTTATTCAATGTGAATTCCATAGAATAAATTCATTCGATGATATTTGTGGGGATTTATAACCTATTAATGAATAATTATGTTAAAGAGGAAATTTTAGTATGTGGTGGAGAGAAATTTTGTTGAAGTGGATACAATTTGTAAAACATGGGTGGTATGTGGATCATAGATGGTATGCAGATGTGGTACACAATGGATGAAGTAGAGGCAGTTCATGACATATGTGGTATAAAAATTATACGTGTTGCACATTATGTGTCGGAAGCATTGTGGTACACAGTGAAATACATGTGGTTCGCGTATGACTCATGGATTATTTGAAGAACTCTTAAATAATATTCAAAATGAATTTCTACAATCCTAACAGTATGTAGAAAAGTGGAATTCATCTATATGAGAAAAGGGGACATCAACAGAACATCCACCTATAGTTGAGGATGCATGATTAAATGGCAATGAAGCGACCAACCAGTACATATAATATAATTTGATCATGTGAGAGACATGTGAGGAATGGAAGACAAAGATGGAGATCATTCCAATTGTAAGTACGATGGAGGAATAGATATATGGAGTTACTCTTGGGAATGATGTAAGAAGACACTAAACTAATTATGGCCATGAGGCCATGGTTTGAAGATCTTTCCTAGACAATGTAATTGGTAGTTGTCTTTAGTGGATCTAGTATTTTATCACATAATAATTTTATATTCTTTGGACATAGCCTGGTTAGGGTCATGTATATGATTACAATTGGGTTCATATATTGTTATGGGATAAAAAGTGAAGTGTGTTTTTTACGATGATACCAGTTCTGAAGGGGAAGTAGTTTTTGTCTATCACACCATGATTCAAACTCCCCCACCCTCTCAAGGTATTTGACCCAATGGACCTAATAGAAATAGCTAAATATAAATTATGGAATCTGATCGTTCAAAATATATGATGTGTCACCTTTGATGGTCATCACTGGATGTTACAAAATTTATAATGAATGAAAAGATAGACGGTTATAGATTTAAAATTCCAGATCAAAAAACCAATATAAAAACACCCAATTCAGTCACATCCTTTATGAATAATGAATTATGAGAAGAAGGAATGTCCATGAAAATAAGATAATAAATCACCAAAAGGGAAGATAAATTCATTAAATGGAGCTTTGATCCACCAATAGACGATGTTTGGGAAGACAAAATGGATAAAGGGTATCCCTAATGTTTACTATTAATAAGAAAATCAAATTGGAGAATTAATTAAATATACAATCAATACATGAAAAATATATCGCATCCTTTGGCATGGTTATTGGGATGTTAATTGAATTTCATGCATTGAATTTTCATTACGTTTCTAGGAATCCATAAATATAATTCTTAGAGAAATTATTTTCAATTATAAATTATTTTCCTCATCTTGAGAACACCAAAAAGATCAGTAATAATGAGAAAACCAATTTTTTTAACAGAAATCTTTTTCCAGTTTTCACAATTTAAAAATGAATAAATTACATCGATTTTAAAAACAATTTTGAAGCTAATATTGTAGGATAGATTTGGTTTTTTTTTATTATTTTTACTTGATACAAATGCTATTAAATTTCCACACCCTTAGTTTGAGAGTATCCTTTATAAATTATGTGATTATTATTCTACTCTAAATATAATTCCTCATATATATTTAAAAAAATGAAAAAAAAATTCAAATAACATTTTCATCATTACAATGTTCAAAATATTCCATTGGGCCATTCATCAATTTTTACTGCTATTATACCTCTTATATTATCCAATTCATATTTAAAAAATCATTTCCATAATGATAATAAATATTAAAAACCATTATCGTACGATTTGAATTCCGTAAAATAGTAATTTTCCAAACACCATTGTTAATAATTATTTGATTTTTTAGTTATTAAGATAATAATGTTTTGGGAATTTATTTTCTCGATTTTATGATATTTAAAAATCATTTATTAGTTTACAGTTATCAATGGTGATTATAAAAATGAAATGTAAATCAAGAATAAACTAATATTATCAAATTTAATCTCAACGATCATCATCACCATCGTTATTAACTATTAGTTTTTATATTTTTTTTCTAATAAAGTTATTATAAAAAATAGTTAATATATTTTCACATATTCATGATAAATGACTAGGATATCCTTCCACAGTGTGATTGTACATGATATACAAATTTATCTGCAATATCGTAAAATTAGATAATCATTATTCTTCTAATAATAATATTCAAATGGATATTAAACACCATTAGGAATCTGACATATGATTTTCTTTGAAATTGGAACTCATTTGTTAGGTTGAATGAATTATGTATATATATAAAACTATTAAGAATATAAAAGACCATATTTATACCCATTCTATGAGATGTTTTTGATTTGAAATTATCTAATAACACTATTCATCCTAGTTATTCAATTATTTAGTTATTCTTCAGTACCTATATTTTCTATCATAATAAACTAATTTTTTTTGTTATTCTACCCTTCTCATGATATTATAAAAAATTATAATTATATTATAAAATACATTATAGAAATGATCTATTATAATATAACATTCTATATAGTGTTTTGAATTCCCCTAATTTTTTTAACAACTCTAGTGATTTTTACTTACTCAGTACAAAATATGAATGAGTCAAATAAGTAAAATAATAAATAAAAATATTTATTTACCTATATATATTTGTTGGATTCAGGTTCAGTAAACAATAAATATCTGAGTGCTTCAATATATAATGATTTCATATCTTGATATACACCATCTATTATCTATTTTTATATATTTCTAATGGTGACATATATTACAAGCTCTGGACCTTTTATCTATTTGATTTAGTTTTTTCCTCTTATCATTATATTTTATTAACATATTGAAATTTATTAACAATATTGTATATTATTATTATCATATAATTTATTTTCTTATATCACAATAAAAATCATCTATCAAGATTATTTCATATTTTAAATAGACTACCAATCATTAATTTACCCATCATCAATATTTTTAAAAAATTCAACATTCCTATGAAATTAACACAGTAATAACTTATTATGTTTGATATTTTTTCAAATAAATAAATCGTCTATTTTTTTTATTTATTAGTACATGAAACACTAAACTAAAATTAATATTGATATTTATATTATGATAACATATTACAATACAACATATAGAAAAAAATATTATCAAAATATAATACAAAGAAATTATTCGGAAAAACACAGCGTGAATAGAATACTATGTAAATGGAAAAAAATTAAAATGAATTTATTCAATTCCTCATATATTTTGATGATAGTTTGTATATTTATACATTTGAAGAAATATAAAAAATATTTAGATGATAAAATTGTTTTTTAAATTGATGTAAATGAATTTTTTGAATCATTCTAAATTATTATATAATTCTATATAAATATCTTTCATATGATCATTATATTTTTTGACACTGGAAATTTTGTTATTATAAATTAGGGGTTTGAAAATTATTTTGGACAAAGAGAAATTGGATATATAACCATTCAATATTATTCTATACAATATATATTTTTTATTTTTTATTTTATTATAAAAAATTTAAGGACATAGAATTTAGAAATAGTAAATATTTCAAAAAATATATGAAATAAAATAATTAAATTTTTTATAAAATATGTGTTTTCATTTAATATTTTCTATAATTAAAAAATAATTCTTTATGTTAAAAATTATATTAAATTTAACAATGAATCATTATGTATATATAATAAAGTATGTTGATGATTATTAATTTTATTGTGATGTGATTTAAAAATTATTCAAAAAGGTATATTTATATCTATTAAATTGTGCTCAAGTTGTTATATAATTTCACAATAATAAATTAAATTGATCACTAATAGTGTACCAATATTTTATAATTTATTTTCATATTGAAAAAAATAAAATCAGTATTTTTCATTTTAATTTTTTATGATGTGATGGATTAATATAGATTAAATTTTTTAATAAAATAGACAAACTATATATTTTTTTCACATTTTAATTATAAATATATTGTATTAATAAAATTATATTATAAAAAGCTCTAATATTAACATAATATGATGAAACTATCTAATGAGTTATATTTAATTTTTTGGTCATAAAAATAATTTACCTATAGAAAATTTTTTTATCAAGGGTAATGGTAAAGTATATAAAAATGTTTAAAATAATATGTACTTTCATAAAAAATAACATAATAATTAATATCTAATTATTTGTACTGGTGAATTATTGAATCCCATTAATAATGTAGGAATTTTATTTTCACTCAAAATCAATTAACTATATGATGTTGAATTACATATCACTTAATGAATAGTTTTTGTAATATTCCACTCATGATAAACAAAAATGGGAAATATCATAAATGAATTCCATAACACTCATTTTTTCCCCATAAAGAATACAAGAAAATTTTTTCTCTCTTGAATCATTTTTAGGAATTATGTTTCTTTCCATTCAATTAAGCTGTCCTGAATCATATATTCTTATGACAATCATTTCGAGGAGTGAATTAATAAAAAAACATTACCTATATTATTATCATATTATTTCAATAACCATTATATAACATGTCCTCATATATCTCATCAGCCGAACTAATTATATTATTTCAACATATTTATTACTTTTTGAATACAATTTTACAATTAAAAGACTACAAACTGCTAATAATTCATTAGTATCATATGTAATTGTATAGTTTTTTTGAATATCCTAACAAAAATTGTATAAACAATTAATGTATTCATCCTCAATGAGAATAAAACTAATTATAGAAGTAATATTTGAATTTATCGAGTATCTTATTGTACTAATATGGTAATCTAAGAGTGTAAAAATAGAATGATCATTTGAATTTAAATTCTTATATGAACATTACACGAAAAATAATTATAATTTATTTCATTCTTAAGTACAAAACACATACCATCCATCACATTAAAATTTGAATAAAAATTAATTTATGATATTAATATAAAATAAATTGAATAAATATATATCTACACACATGATATTTTTGAATTAGGATAATTATTAGTTTTATGAATAATTCAAAAAAAATTGAAACCATCTCACATTTGATGTTGAAAATAAACAACTTCCAAATATTGATTAAATAAATGAAATTATAATCAAAGAGTAGAAAAGGTAATATATATGAATACAATTTTGAAATAAAAGATTAAAATTCTTACATATATTTGGACAACAATGGAAAATCCATAACAAAATCACTAGGGAACAACACCCTATATTTATAATGATAATTTGAATATTATTATAGAGATTAACTAAATTTCATTATATTAATATCAATATATAAATAACATGTCAATGAAAATTTATTTATTATTAGTATTGTATTTTTTTAGGGATTTTTTCATTCATTCCATTTCACCGGTATTGGGTTCATAATATTTAAGCAACCAAGCATGTCTATCATAACAAAATTCTGACATCTATTATTCAAGTAATATTTTTAATCCTTGTCATCATACATTATAATATTTTATTTACTCTATTTGAGGAAATCATATTGTCAATTTAGATTAAAATGTGATTTATTAAGAAAATTTTGAGAGTAATCCACTGTCACATTTCCCCTAATTTCCATTTTTGTTGACATTATGTATCTTTTTAAATTTGTGATATGAATATATTTTATATCACATTTAAAAAGATCACATTATATAGTCCTATTTTGTGTGTCAATAAACACTTCGAATTTCATATTTTTTATAAAATAAATTTATAGTATCTATTTATTTTGTACATTATTTCCATATTATATATTATTTATTAAATTAAAAATGGTATGTTGTCTTAAATTTTTAATTATATATATAATATATTTGTAAACGGCCTTCCATTAGTGTAAGGATTTTTATTTTTCTATCACCTCACTCTGTATTTTATTTTATAATATGGACATTACATTTAACGTTGATGTATTATGGTAAAGTTTTTTGAGGCCTTCATGATACCCATTTTATTCCTAGGGGATAATTTATCAATGATAGGATGAATATTTTTCTCATTTTAATTTGATGAAAAAACTTTTAATTTTCATTTAAAATTACTTTAGTTATTATATAGACCAACAATTTGTTATTTAATATATTTCATCACATGAGTAACATATAGTTCATTGGTGGTATTCCCAATTGGAAAATATTTGAAGGATTAGGTGGCTAGCCTGAGTATATTTGGTAATGGGTCTATAGTTGGCCACTTCTACGATGATATGAATATCTTGGTAGTAATATATGACTTATATTTTGATTTAAAATATTATGTTAAATTATAATTATTATGATATGGATTTTTTATATGTCATATTCTGGGATTGATGATAATTTAATCTTTTTTTCATTTTCAAAATAACTCATATATTATTTTATACGTAATGAATTATATAATGACTCTCGATTAATGAAATATATTTACTCTATAATATTTCATTTTATTATTTTATTATACCTTTATTATGTTATACACGCATGTTGATCATATGATAAGTTAAGAATTTACATTTTTATCTATTATATTCACCTAGTACATTGCATTTGAGGTTATCTTTTCATAAGTTTCACTTTATCTATGTCATTAAGAAGAGTGTGAAAATTTACAATTCAATATGTGTCTAAATTTTTATTAATATTTATTGGATTTATTGAACAATTATTTAATAAAAATTTATTATTTTTATAATATATAGAGAGAAAAAATATATAGGTTCCATGGTTTGATATAGGTTTATTTCTATTATAAAACATGTAAATTTATATAATAAATATGTATGTTGTGATATGGTTGACTTAGAAAGTTTTAGAGTGGGTAGTTAATTTTTGGATAATTTTATGAGGAATAAAGTGATAAATTTTTTTAATAATGTGTTATAAAAGTGATATATGATGAATTTAAAATATCATTGTAGAAAAAAAAATTTAATATTGGAATAATATGTTTGGTTTTACTTATCAAATATATTATCCTAACAATTTTTTTCTCCCCATAGTGAACATAACATTTTTTATATTTTTAAATTGATATAATGAGAAATAATTGAGGAAAAATCACTATATTAGATATTTTAATTATTATAAATATGTCATCTAAAATTAGATTGGTGCTGGTATAGAAAATATAATTGTGATTTTAAATCTAAAATCTATACATAATTTAACAATAATGATAGCATCAAAATAAATGGAAAATTATTTCAATTCAATATAAACATATGAAATTTTATAATTATTGATTTATTTGATTATAAAATAACAATAAAGAAAACCTATATTCTTGTTATAAAATAATAATTTATTCAAATTATTTTGATAATAGTTAATTAATATTAATTAAATCGACCCACAATATCTTTAAATAATAAATAACATCCATGATATCATTTGAAAAAAATTCTTCATATCATTGACAAAGGTATTAATATGTATCGCTGAAATAAAATAGTCAGTAAGGGTGAGAATTTGTGAAACTAAATAATTACTATAATTGGTCATAAGAGAAAAATTAAGACAATGAGAATATAATTATGTAAAATGAACATAATATATTAAATTTAGATCCCATATAGATGATTAACATATTCATGGAATCATGACATAAGGAAATAGTTTAATGTGTTCTTGTAATCATTGAATATACATATAAAATATAAACATTACATTATAATTATAATTAGATTCTCACATCCAAGACTCTAACAGAGTTGAAGTTCTAATGATGGATTTGGATCAACCCATATTCTCATATACATAGTGGATAATGACCCATAATGGATTGGGTTCACTCCCTTTTCCCATATATAATTAAAAATAATATATATTAAATTATCAAATTAATTGGATGTATACATAATTAATGGGCCAACTATTATATAAGCATAACATGTACAGGTATATTGGTGTATCGTTTGAAAATGAAACAAAACATTATGAAAATATGAGATAAAACCCATCAAAAAAAAGTTAATTAAATATTCTTTTCCGAAATAATTATTGGGGAGTATATTTAATGATTCCAAATTATAGAATAAATTAAACTATGTTGGAATAATAATTTTTTAATATAGGAATATTTCATTAGAATATTATGTTCCAACATTTAATAATTAATTATAATAATTATGAATAAGTAAAAATTAACATATGTCAATCTATTTAGATTTATAAAAATGCCCATAAAAGAAGAAAACAACTTATTGAACCCTTTATAACAAAATATAACAAGGTTGTATTTCTTATAAAAAAATTGTTTTAAATTATAATTTATTTGAAAACATATTATGGTTGTGAAACTTTATATTTTAATGAAATTAGAATGATCTTTTTTCATGTTTTATAACCCATTTATTTATATAACACATCATAAAATTGATAATAAAATTTTATTATGTAATTTTCATTAAGTTAATAAGAATTTTTCATGAGAGAAAACATAATTTTAATTCAATATTACATGGAGAAAATTAATGGGTATAAAAATTAAAAACAATGATGGGACCAATTTTTAAATGGGTATTGGAATTCTTATAAAACATGTTATACTTTTATGATTTTGATTCATCAAGATAATGATTTGAATAAAAATTTTCAACATACAAAAAGAGATTAATTATAATATAATATTATTAATGAATAAATATATATTATAAATACAATTAATAAGGTAATAGGTACGACTGATTAATTATGTTTAATAATGAAAAACCCTTTCAGTTTTTTAAATTATTTTTGTTATATTACAAAGAGATAATGAATGGTGAATAGAAATAATTATAACATTACAAATATGAGAATCATGACTGAAAATATTTATATTTTATAGATAAAAATTATATTTAAAATAATGTGAATAATAACCATTATATATCAATAGGTGAAAATTTAGACAAGAATCCCTTATCTTCAATCATGATTTACTCAAACATGCTCTAACCATCGTACCTCTTGGATTAAATCAGTAGAAATTAGTGACAAGACATTGAGAGTTTTTATTTTTATAAGAATATAATTAATTGAATTTCTCTAGGACTCTATAAGAGATTTGTTTAGCGATTAGGATGAGAGAAGTGGGTTGGATGTTGAAAAAATGTGAGGAAACAACCTCATTCTTTTCTGAGGAATGGGATATTATTTATTTTAATAAAAAAAATTCAATAATGTGAATTATATATAAAAACTACATTCGAAAAAAGGAAATTAAGAAGATGTGATGATTTAAAGTTGTGATAAGAATCAAAAACTCATTCCCCATAAGTTTTAATGATGTTTAGATATCATTAATATTAGATAATATCAATTTACATATATTAATTTTCACGGTGTACCTATGTTATAAATCATTTTAAAATAAATTTATATAAATAAAATAAAATGGAATTAATAAATATATTCCACCAATCAAATCATATATTTAAATAATTTATTTGTTTAAAATATTATTAATTAATAAAATTAAATTTTTAATACACTAAATTTTCAATGTATTAATGTCAATTTTCTAAAAAATATAACATATGTCCTAAAATTCCAAATATACATTTGAACAGTCAAATGATGAATTAATTAATAATTTATATATCTTATAAATAGTTAATTTGTACTATAAAACGAGTTTAGGAATATTCTAATCCTTTTTGTATATATATATATATATATATAAGTTTTTAGCTTTCATGTTATTTATAAAAACTATATTTTTCACTATTCAAATGAAAATCAATCAGTTTATCAAAGTAAAAGTATTTCATATTACCTAATATTTCCATTATAAATAAGATAATTAAATTATGTTTTTCAAATTCACGAATTGCATTTAATAATTTGGAATTAAATTAAGATAAAATAAATAAATAAAACTAAATAAACATGGAAATGGGTTTTAAGTATTTATTTATTTTGAATCATATTTCATTTCAATAATTTATTATATCAATTTCATGATATGTCAATAATAACAATTATAAATAATTTAAAAAATTATTTATATACTCTAAAAAAATTCATTGTTCTTGAATATCATGTTTTATCAAAATAACTTTTTCAATATAAAATTATTTATTTCAAAATATTATACTAATTATCAATTAATAGCTTGATAATTTAATTATATCGATATCATTATATTAAAATATTTGATTAAAATTTTAAAAATATATTTTAATATAAATATTTTATAACATAAAAATATAATATTTCATTTAGGTACAATATTTTCATTATTTTCATGTATACACATATAATGTATCTAATTGTGTACAATATGTGACAATGGTTTACTAATTTTAAATATTTTTATCGATTAAAAAAATTATTGAACATAATTATATAGATCATATTTTATATTGTTATATTACATATTGGTATAAGGTTTTACTAAATTAATTTATTCCATTCAAAAATTTTATGTAACACTTCTATTTTCTATAGTTTATTTAGTTAACAGAAAATGAATTCTCTTTTTATGGTATTAATTATTAATTTTTGCTTTGTTAAAATAATGAGTATTCCTAAATGATATGATCATCTAGGTCAATCCCTAATTCTCATGATATTATTTATTTCATTATATTAAAAACATTTAATTTTTTATAATATATTTATGCATCCATGTAAATTAATTATATAGTGTTTGTGATACTTGGTTTCCTCTTAATTTATTTTATCCATCCATTTTATTTAAATTACATGCCATTAAATTTTTTATATATATACCACAATTATTAATCAGGAAGTAATTATGTTTAATAAATATAGATATATTCTAAATAATTAATGAAAAAATAATAATTTCTCCTAAAACCATATGTTTTAATCCACAATCAAATAAATTTAATCATTTTAATTTTAAGTAATAATTATTGATGAAATTAGATAATGGTGTAAATAATATGAACTCAAATTATATATTATAATTATTTTTCATTCACATCTATTCACTCATAAAAAGTATAAACAAAATATTTAGTATCCTCATAAAAAATAGACCAATAAGTCATTTCATTTATGTTTACATGGTAGACTATAATTCATTTGGATAATCCTATATCATTATATGTTTGACATATTTTAAATTATATAATTTTACCATAGATATAATAATTTATTTCCTTCAAATAAAACGAATATCAATCTATCATAGTGGATAAAAATAACGTGCCATTTCAAAAAGAATTTTACCCAATAGTTTTAGCACTGTTGTGTTTTTAGACAGATTTTTCTTTAACTAGATAAAAATATTTATATCACACAATAAACATATTTTAGGATTATTATCGAAAGATAAATATATATATATAAATATATCAACTTCTAGTATCCTGAATATGTTTTCATTCCTTGGAAAATAATATTTTGAATTTTCTGAATATAACATAATCATATCCAATACATATAATTTTTAGTATAATTTTACTAATATTATCAAATTATAATTCCTTGTGTATTCATTATTTCCTAAAATAACCTACTAGATTATCTATTGATTATAAAATTATTACCATTATTATCATACAAATCCTTAACATATCCTCATCAAATATCATAACTTCTAAACATATCAAAACCATTATCTAATACAATAAATGAATCCACATTGAATAGACTATCAAATTACATTACATAATGAAAACAATTCATTATAATTCATACAATATTTATTTTATGATTAATGATTTATTTGGTTGTTGTAAAAAATAACTATAAAAATACAATTAATTTGTATCAAAATGATATTTTCCCTAAAATATGATAATCTTTATCATCTGTTATATGTCTTCTAATTATCCAATTAATTCTCCACACAAAAATTCTTACATGATATATCATGGTAAATACCTTTCTTAATAACATGTAAAATTGACTTATAAGAAGTTATTTTTCCCAATTTATAGTATAAGAAAACATAATAGTTTAACATAATGAATAAAAATTTAGATTAAGAAAAAAATTATGGTACGAGATTAAAATTAAAGAACATGAATATAAAGTGATGAAATCATACCCAATAAATAAGGTTAACATTATAAAAATTGATATTGTGTGACTCAACCACATTGTAATTTCCCAAGAGCTAATTTTTGGGAATATAAAATTTTACTTGGATTAAAGGATGAGATTTCCCTATAGAAATAGATATATGTATGGAATTTTATCCCATATCATGTTTTCTGATTATATATATATTTATCAATGTTATGAAAGTGTTTTTGGATGAAATTAATAGTATGATGGAATCCACTTATATATGAATTGGATAATTAATCATAGGGTGAAGAGATGTGTTTTATCTCATAAATTTATGCGTATAGGATGATTATTTTCTTTCATTAAAAATTCAGGATTCAAAATTGTAACCATATGATGGATTACTTTCCATTAATCATTTATGGTCGTAAAGATGAATGATATAATTTTTCTCTTATGTTTTGGAAGATTCCATTGGGGGAGAGATAAGGGAACCCCACAATTCCCTATATTTAATTAAAAATTATAACTTTTATCTCAATATGGTGTAGTATAAATCTAAAATATTATTGTTAATCCACAATTATATTGTGTTAATTACATGGGACTTGTCCCAATACATATGAATATACATGATTATCTCTAACATGGTAAATATTTTAGTCATATATCTAGGGAATAAATCAATATGGCTAATATCCAAGCCATTAATGGATTGTATTGTGATAACCTTATTATAATAAATATATTAGTTCATTACAACTTTAATACATTTCTATTATATGTGGGGACACCATATGGATATCCCAATTCCTTCAACATAAGGAACATTTTTTAAAAAAAATTAAATTGGATTAATCGGAGTTAGTGAAAATGTGAACCACCATAATACAAGACATCATAATTATAATTAAATGATAAATATAAAAATTATAATTGGGGATATATTCATATCGTGGAATGGTTTTTCTCCCCATTTTAAAATAGATTCCCAATAGAAAAATTATATATCTAATTATAAAAGGATTACATTGTAATAGAAAAACATTGTTCCTTAATGTTGACATAAAATTTATGAAAATTAACCAGTAGATTTTTTGAGTTTAAAAAATAATACATATATTTAGAACATTAAAAATCATCATAAGATCTTCTAAATAAGGATATATATTATTACTTAACTTTACACCATAAATTATATAGGATTAGTTTCTATGAAAATATGTTTTTTCATTATCAATTAATGATAAAGAAATATTTTTTCAGGTTACTCATGTCATGATCTATAAAATTGTATGCTTATATTTTAATTTTTAAGTGTACGTTTTTTGGAATTCCACATCATAAAAAGTGTGATAAAATAATATTTTCAAAACACAGGATGAGATATGTGATTTTTAGGTTAGATAAAAATTAATTAGTATTTGAATTAAAAATGATAACAGTGGTGAGAAGGGAAACTGTCCAGATGAAATGGATAACTAATTTGGGAATTTGTAAATTATTCTGAACACTATAATACTTATGATAAAGAAATTAATTTAGTTATTTATTTGAATTAAAAATATCAATATATATTAATAGAATCATTAAACAATTATCCTATAAAATAACAAATAAATCCTATAATAATATAGTAAAAATGAATCTTTATAGCTCGGAGGTAAATTGCAACCTAAAAAATTCATTTTGGAATTTTATATTTTTGAGTTTGAGCCTCTTGAAAGAATGAATATTTGATACAAAATTAAATATCATGATATATAATAATATCATTAATCATGTATTTGAAAGGGAAACTACTAAAAATTAATATAATAATCACATAGATTATATCATTATTTTGAGAAATAGGGTATAACCTTCTCACATATTAGATTATCACTATTTGTGAATGGGGAAATACATTACGGTACGATATTTTAAGATGAAAAAAAATCATTTTGAAGGTTTTTTTGGAATATACAATAGTGTTCTGAGTATATATTTATCCCCTCTAGTGGTTTTATATATGAGGATATGATATGAAATGTTGGAACTTTTCATATGTGAAAAGCGACGATTTTTTTAGTATAATAATATTCATTAATATGAATTGAAAATGAGTATTTTTCTCCAAAATTGATAAATAATATATATTACAATATTATAACATAATAAGGGTAACAAAATTTATTTCATGCAAGTGATATAAATATGAAATAAACTCATAAGGAATATAATTTTCATAATTTCATTTTTCCCTTTCTATGGTAACATGTTTTTACATGGGATTACATATCTATTATGAATATAAAAAAAGAGTCTTTATTACCTCATTAATCCACATTGATTAAAAATATCATATCCCATTATTCTAGATAAATTTTTAATGGTATTGAAAATAATTGAAAATATTAAATATATAATTTTGTTAATTATTTTTGTAAAATATAACACATTTATTAAAATTTCAAATAAGGGATTGTAAATTAAAACAACCTATTTTTAAATGTATTACAATGTTAATAAAATAAATATATCATCATAGATTATGGATTAATGTTTTTATTTTATACATATATACCCCTAATGTCATTATAGTCAAGTTATTCATAAAACCATATTTTCCATTATTCAACTAAAAGATATTATTTTTATAAAATTAATACAAATTTCTCTTAAGATAGTATAACAATGATAAATTCCAACATTATGATACATTATATATATATTTACATAAACAAATTTATATATTTTCATTTTTAAAGTAGTTATTTAATAATTTAATAAAATATGTTATACATGATAAATAATTATATTCGTTTTGTGTTATTAATATTATTACATATACATTAATAATTATATTATTGTTGACATATAAAAAGGATACAAATATATATTATTTCTACATAATATATTTAGTATGATTAATAAAATTCATAGTGCCTAAAAAACCATTTTATATTAATATATATTTTTACATTAAAAGATTCATAACATACATAAAATTACATATATTAAATTATATCATAATAAATTATGTTTATAAATATATTTATATTAATATATATCAAATATTATTTTTTAAAAATAATTTATTATTAATTCATTATTACATTCAAAAAATAAATTTATTTTATTTTATATAAATTTTATAATTATTATTTAATTTAAATAATATTTAAATAATGTTACACAATTCGAAAAATATGGTATAATCAAATAACAGATGTACATCGGTGGGATTTTTTATGCCCATATTTGAAACTATTAGATTCCATTAATCTATATAGTATTAAAAATACTATTTCTTCTATACTCACAACTACTATCAGAATAATGATTTCCATTGTCCTCATATCAAATATTACAAAATTATTTTCCCTTACATGATATTCATTATCATTTATTATTTTGATACACTAAAAGTTACCTGTAAAGAAAATAGTGGTGCAATGTAGATTCAAGTTATATATATTTAATTCTTTTCTATTTATTTTTCCCTTTTTGTTTTTCTAGTTTTAATAGATGTACACATCTAGGATGTGAAGTCTTCTATTATATGTGGTACATAGTTTTACATGCCTTCAATGTAATATTAATTTATTATTGAATATGTGAAATCATCCTGGTTTATTTATTGTTTGGACAGATCTATAACAAATTATTAGTTATTTTATTATGGAATGAAGAAACTATAATTACAATAATAGGGAATAAATTAATTCATCCAATAACCTTTGGTGAAAAAGTCTCAAAATTATAATTAAAATTTATGATGTAGAACACCCATTCATGAAATTGAATGATAAAAAATGGATTGATTCAGTAATATTGAAACATGTATCATCTTATTGTGATTCCTATAATAAATTAATTTCTAAGGAATGGAATTTGAATTTGAAAAAATATATTATAATGTATATTTATTTTATAATGAAAATATTATTTTAGTTTTTTAGCATAGCAAGATGATTCAGATCTATGGTGACGTACCATTATTAATATTTGGTATGAAGAAAAGATAAACACCAAAAGTTTTGTTATGTATTACATAATATGTTTCAATAACTTTCAACCCCAGACAACATGAAATATTATTTATTTTTAATTATAGGTGGTGGAAAAAATGTTGATGAATTAACTATATTTTTTGAAGAAAAAATCATGAGTGTTTAAAAATATATTTCTCTTTTAATCATTGGAAAATGATTTAATATATTTCAGTTCATTTATTTCAAAAAATCTATTTCTAGAATAAATTTTACATCTATATATTTGAAATCCTGGAGAAAATAATCAACATTCTCAAATGGTGGAAATATAAATTTGGTACAAAAACTGAATTTGATATTTTTGGGATAACAATGATATGAGAATAAGAAGATATCCAATTATAGAAAATGAACATAAATGTGGTTCATTTTTAAAGAGATGTAAAAAAGGAACATGAATGTCAAAGGGATATAATGACTGAAAACAATGTTAACCAAATTTAATTATCTATAATGAAATGCTTCAGTTGTAATGAGTTTAAACTTTATACCAATTGGTCTATTAAGACTAGGGATAAAGTTGATAATTCAGATCAACAAACTCCAAAATAAATAGCTCACATTAGTCATATAATATCATAATTTCTAATGTAGATCATTAAATATAAGTTATGAATGGTACTCTAATAAAAAAATTAATAAAAAATACATAATTTTGTGAGATAAAAAATTCTTAATATATGGAAATATTAAAATGAGAACTTATCTATTATCCCAAAAGATAGATATCAACATATGGATGAAGAAAATTAGGTTTTATAAGATTATATGTAATATATCTTACTCCTATAATATTGTAATTTTTGGGAATATTATTCATTAAAATGTCATTATTCCTTTTTATGTATTTATGTGTTTTATCAACATTGATTGGTAATCTTTGTAAATATTTCATAATAATCAATTGAAAATAAATGTAATTTACAATATATAATGCATATATATTACCATTTATCAATATTTATCAAACAATTAACTTCATAGGGAATGTATATCTACTTGATGGGTAATAATTCCTAATATATATGTATTTTTATCTCATCTTTGTGAGGTGAACAAAATATTATATATATATTTATACACTAACAGTAAATGAATTAACGAATTTTATATAAACATTTTTTCCTAGTATTCCGAAAAAATATAAGGTTAATGTTTCTAGAGATATAATGCATGATTTTATACTTATCTGAATAATCATCATTAAAATTCCATAGATAGAATTAGATTAATTAATGAATAAAAAAACTATAGATAATGACATGGGGGTTTTAAATTTATTTTCATCTCTATTGGGGAAATAGTTATAATAGTAATGAATATGTATGGTTAAAATTATTTATAATGTTATTATAATTTACATTAATAGATTATATTCAAAATAACATATTATCTACCTCATATTTTTAACGTCATAGATTAGTTATGGTGGTATTAATCATTATAAAATATTAATTATTGATTTTGATTTCATAAATTATTTGAGAAAATAATTAATTCACATAATCAAAATATTCTTGTAGTATATTGACCCTTGTAATTAATTGTGATTTAATTTGGGGATCATAAATCTACTATAATCATATTAGATATTGTAACATCCTATTATATCCAAAATATTTTGGTTGGTTTTGAGGATCGACTAACCCTAGGTGTTGTCCCCATGACACAAAAATTAGAAAAAATCATGTGGGGATACCAAATCATTGAGTACTGGTTTTCATTTTATAATGATAAACATTAAATAAAAAAACAAAAAATAAAAATAATTATATTATTCCGAACTATAAAAAAGAATAATGATAAAATATTAAAAAAATATAGATTTATTAGTGATAAATAATAATAAAAAATAGATTCCATAAAACCAATTTTTGTCCCAATGATGTAACATAGATGTGGAATGACATCATAAAATTCATTCGGGAAACTCCAACCACTATACATCGATCATGATGAAGTAGCAAAATGATACCCCATTACTAAAATATGATACATTTCCATTAGCATTTTCTTGAATTAAAAAATCGTTATATTAACAAATGCGATTATGTAGTGGGAAATAATCATATGTATTAGTATTTCTATGAGATACCTATAACATGTGACTGTTTGGAAAAAATAATATCCCAATATATATATATATATAATGGGTGAAAATATTAAACAAAACTCAATAATAAATATAAATTAAAAAAAATATAATTTAACAAAATAATTTTTTCCATTTTTTTACTTTGGCTTGAAATACACATCTCATAATTCACACAAAATCATGAATGCATTCTAAATTATAGTTACATTATCGTAATAGGTTTATCAAGCATCCTTAAGTTATAAAATGGTGATAACAACAACATTCCTCTAGGAATTCACTGAGTAACAAATCAATACTAAATAGGCTTATGAATGTAAAATATGAACACATGAATCGTTGATTACCGATATCAATATTCCAAAATACATTTCACAAAATCAATAATTATATATTTGATAAGTCAGATTATCGTAACCAATAAATTTCTTAATATTCTAAATATAAATAAAATCAAAATTTTATTATCAAATATTTAATCAATCGTTTTGTAATGGTAAAAATATATCATAGAAAGAAAATGTATTTTTTAGAAAAATTATTTTGTAAATCAAATTTCCATGGAACACATGATTTTGTAAATGAAAAATACAACATGGATATTTTATGAATATTCAAATATTTTTTTGGAAATTTAATCCTTCCACTTCAATAAATAATTGTTTGTTTATAAATTTACCTACCAAAATATGAAAATACCATATAAAAAAATAGCGTATATTGTCTATGTAACTAATAATTCACCCCATAAAAACTTCTAATTCAACTAGAAGGTAGTCATCCATGAGATATTATTAATGCACTAAATATAATGTATAATTTTTTTTATAAGGATATGAATCCATTAAGATATTATCATATTTAAAAATGTTCATTAGAAAAATATAAAATATTATTATATTGGGATCCAGAACTCCATTATAAAAAATTTCATGTGAAATTTTTATTATCAAAAATGGGTTGATCATTAATAAGGCCATGTTTGTGAAACATGTTAGTTTGACTCCAATCACCAGATAATGAAGAGAAAATAATTACCTACTAAACCTTGATGTTGAATCCTCATCCAATTTATACTCATTACACCATGGACCACAATGTGGTTAGTTATTTTGTGGGTCTCATTTAAATAATGTCACCTAGGACAACAAGACCCCAACCAATCCTCGAAGAAATCCATATTAACATTTGCGCACTACATAGCTCTACATAAAGAATAAAACCCAACAAAATTGTGTATTTTTCTCCTTGTGGACTCAATAAATAAAGAAAAAGGCGTACACTATAATAGAATAAATTAGTCTTCGTTATCACAATTATAATCACAATTAAATGTTAATATCCTAATTGAATTTGAAAGATACCATAATACTATGGTGATATATTCTCCAAATCATATTTATATTCATTATAAATGTAGGGGTGGTCATTGATTTTAATGATTGAATGTCATTTTTTATGCTAAATTCATTATATTATAATTTTTCTTCCAGAATCTATCTTATTTTATTTTAACTACAAATAAGAAAATATGATATCCCTGTAATTTATCTATTATCACTCAAGAATATTTGCAATGATAACTAAAAAGACACATCACAAATATTTTCATGTATTTCAAGATCCAATTTTCCATAATTTTAATTTTAAATAAATTAATAAACATTTACATCATATCCCTAGAGATACTATCAAGAACTAATTTTCTCCTCAATCAAATGGTTATTATTTATAACTATTATGGACATAATAGTATTGTGGAATATTTTGTGTCAAGATAATTTTCATAGTCATAAAAATTGTGATGGACCAATCCAGTACATGATCATGATTTTTTTACTATGGACCAGTCACACATTTTTCTCTTTCTCAAGTATCTGGCCCTTTGGCGTCCCTTGGGAAGAAGCCCCATGATGGGAGATGTATATACACCACCATATAAATGGTTGATTTTTGATCCTCCACCATTCATGTGAGATTCACATACCCCCCCTCCATACAAGGGACAATCATCCTTGATGATTCATCAAATGAATACTGGCTCTCATTCCCACTACGAGGACCTAGTCCAGCTCATGATCAAGATATTACCTCCTTTAGGCCTATCACACATTTTTTTATTTCCCTGGGCTATGGTCCTCAATAAATCCATAATATGAGGCCTCACGATGGGAGATGTATCCACCCCACATTATATATGGATTATTTATGTTCCTACACCTTTGACATGGGATTTCCCTAATTTAGTTGTAACATCAACATTTTTAGATGAAAACTATAAACAATTTTTGGAAATTAATTACCAATATTTAGTGTGAAAATTTATTTTTTAAAAATATGTGTTTGTTATGGATTTATCAATGTATTAAATCTTTCTTTATCACTCTAATATATTATATAAAATATATTTTATGTTAGGAACATAGTCTCTATGAGATTCTGAGGCCCATAGAGCATCGAAATTGATAAAATAAAAATATTGAATATATTTTATTCATACACACATGTGTTTTTCCTAAAAAAATAAAATAAACCCCAAAAGGTGGATCATATTATAAATATGATGTTGTTTTTATTTTCTGAATGTAAGGTTTATCATATGTTAGGTATAACTTTGATGTCTATTGGGTGGTTTGAAGCGTCACTGGTAATAAAAACCGCTTTATTTTTATTTATTTTATTATTCTTTTTTTATACCATAAAGATTTAATTTATCACAAATGGTGTGTTGTATAAGAAATAAAAAATCACTATTAGGTTCAGAATATTATTTTTACTATATGAGGGGTATAATATTTGTGACTGTCACAGGTTCGGTCAGATCACCCTAAAATATAATTCAATTAGTTTATATATTTTTTTTGGAAATTAGAAACATATAAAATAATGTACTTTTAATATTATTATTTGTGTTGAAAAAAATAAATGATACATCCATAATTAATTTTTGTGATATGGAGTAAATAATAAGTGGGAAATGTATTATGTGTGAAATTATAAATTATTCTAATAAAATAACTAGTTTAATCTATATTAAATAATTATCTGTTATAAATATTTAATTCTTATTGTTTTTAAATGATAGTGGTTGCATTAATGTCTGAAAATTGATAAAAACAATGACAAATTATTGTTTAATTAATAATATTATTATTTTTAAAAAAATTATATTTGTGTTAAATATATATATATATATCTGTGTGTGTGTTTTTACATGTGCAGGTGTATATATATAGAGAATGCGTATATATCTGTGTTTTAGAATATATATATATATCTGTGTGTGTGTGTGTGTGTGATATTGTATATACATGTATATATATGGACTATCATTCAATATATCTACATATATAACATACTGAATTTTATTTACTATATGATAAAATTTCATTAACATTAGGAAATAAAAATAATGAATAAATAATTGTTTAAATGTTCGATTTATGATCGGGCCCTTGGGAAGAATTGTACTATAAGGCAAAATAGATAAATAAATTCCCACCACTTGGATACACACGTTTATATAATTATTGATTTGATAAATTTTAAACAATATATGATATTTATATTAGAATTTTTCTTGGTAGGATGTGTATGGGATAAAAATACATCTCTATTTCTTTCAAATCCTCCTCTCAATGCCACTCTCTCATTTCTCACATCCTCTCTCTATTATTGTCAATCTATTTTTATAATTTATTCTTAGTCATCAATCATCAATATCTCCTAGAATATTAATTAGATTGTTGTTTTTTGTTGTCATTGGATGTATCTTGATAAGAAGAATCATAAATTGTTTTAAGAATAGAATATGGTTTTGGTGGAGTCATTGAACATGGACGTCATACCACATCGCCAGTCATCGATGAACCTAATGTAATAAGTCCATAACATATGTACATGTAATATATGTGTTATTTTCATGATTTATGGTGTCTGTGTGTGTGTGTATCTGTTGGATTCCCTTATCATCGATTCCTTAAATTTAGGAATTATTTATGTTTTTATTCGATAATTTTAATTATTCAATATTTAAAAAATGATTAATATGATAAATAAATTGTTAAATGAAAAATGTCATGATCTTATTGTAAAAACTCACATTATGTGGACTATATTATACGCTAAAAAATAATTGTATTGTGATTAAATCATTCTTGGATAAATTTTTTTATTATTTTACCATGTAATAATGAAAATTGAATGGGTTTAATTAAATGTAATGTATTTCATCATATGGATTTCCTTTGTTAGATTTTTAAATGATAGGCCATGACTTATTTATCATGTTAATTATATAATGTTTTCAATGATGTTATAAATGATTTAAATTATATAGAACATTTAGGTTGGTATGAAAAATCTTCTTATTATAATTAAATAAGAACAGTTTACATAAAATTATTCCATGATATGATTTGAATATATTCAATGACTTTATTTATTGTGGGAAGAAGCCTTGGAATGCTTTTTTTGGATGGTATAAATGGAATCACTTATCGTATGATATAATTATTTATTGAAACTTTCATATGTGGGTTTGTGTCATCATGTTGTGAGAATGACTATATAGACTGAATAATTCCTATTAAATTATAAATTTTCATTTTAAATTGCCCCATTAATCCCCTTGGGTCTATCTATGTGGAAACCATGACATGTGGAAGCCAAACCGGAGGGCCATACTTGAATATTATTAAAACATTGTTTGTTTGGCCTTAAATCCCTACAATATATTTTGATAAAAAAAATTATTTGTTTTGTTAGACATTGAGTTTACACAATAATAAATTTTATGTTTTCTTATGATAGAATATATATTTATAATATTGTAAATTAAGAAATTAAATAATTTTGAATCGACTGATTTATTTAGTAGTTTCTATATAATTATGATGATAATTAAAAACCTTTATTAATGAAATTTATTGGTTTGATAGATGATAATTTTTAAAAAATTTATCATTTTTTCTTGCGAAGAAAATTCATGTATGTTTGATAATAGAGTTATGATATTGTTTTCTGTGCTTTTGAGAATATGTGATATCAATGTCATTAATCATGAAGGGTTTTATACTAATTGGAATACTGAGATTTCTTAAATACAACTCATGTTAAATGTGGATTCGTGCGGTCTTGGTTCAAGTTTTTTCATATTACCTACAAAAAATAAATAAAGGTAAATGATCCATGTGGGAATAATATATGAATATAATGCATTTCTCAGGGCTCATAATTGATGTGTATTTATGAGGACTTGGTTCTTGATTTTTTACTAACTGTGGTCTATGTTTAACGTTACAAAATTCTTGAGGGAAGTGTATATGATTATATATTGTGTCTAGATGATAAATTCATAGTCACAGGATGCATGAGGTCTAGATTCATGTTATTCCTGGGGAAATATTCTAGAATAGCTAAGGGAATTTTTTGTATGTTTTGCTATATTTTGAGTGATTCATCCTGATACAGGAGGATCTAATCAAAACCTATATATCATTCTTAGGCTAAAGCAGGTTTAATGGGGTGTGTGTCTATTTAGAATCATGGATCATGTTTATATTAATTAATTTATTATCACTTTTCATTTATAAGGAATTTATCATTATCAAGTATTGTCAATTTTACTAAATTAATTTCTCTAGACACTCTAGTTGTCAGCCTATTGATACTTATATCTCACAACCTGCTCAAGGTCTATTTAGCACCTGAGTAGATCATCTAACATATAGGTATTTTTATCCATTTCTTTTGTTGTGCTATGTAATTGGGAGATATAGAGAACATTACTAGGCTCTTGCATAGAATTATCAATGAATTGAATATTTAGTATTTCTATTTGTTCATAAATTTTAATTTTTTTACTTGTATAATTATTTATCATAAAATAATTTTTGTAAATTGGTGTTTGACTTTTTTATTTAGATGTCATATTACTCTCACTATTGTTTTATTTCATTTATTATTAATTCTGAATTTATCAGTTATTTATAATTTGATAATTTTATTTGTTTTTATTATTTAAACTATATAATAACCCAACCATACCATCAATAGACCCTCACAACCTGTTTGTAGGATCTAGAATGTGGGGATGCCAGTATGAAGCATGTGGCGACCGGGGAGGCCACCATCTTAGTTTGATTTCTTGTGGGAGGCATCAAAGTAGTATCACAAGATTCTATATCCCTTTTTCATTCCATTTAGGGAAGGCAGACCAGATAATATCAATGTGTTGGTTCAAAATAAAAAGTCTTTATTGGGACTTATCACTCCACTAGTGAGTATAATTTATTGTGGTGAGGGCGGTGAATTTTTAACCTAATGTTTGATATTACTGTTGAATCCGATTTCATGTAGATTGGTTTTCTCTATTTTCAGATGCATACAGATTTATGGGACATATGTATTTTTACCCGTGGCATAGTACGATGTGGATGAACCATTACATAATTGATATTAGAAAAATTTATAATTCACTTTCCATTCATAGTCCATGTTATAATGTTTTATATGTAGGTTTCATATTTTTCTGATTTCATTCTTTGTGTACTAAGCTTGGCATTATGGTATAACATGACTTGATATTTATATTCCATGTTATGTGACAAGTTAACATGAATTTATTGTTTAGAATTCAATTATTCTATTATTTGAACCTGCTAATCTATGTTAACTTTCTTTAAGAACATGATTTTATTTTATTTAAATATGTAAATAATTGAATGTACTCAGTGAAATTTATTAAAATAAAATGGGCATCTATTTTTGTGTTATAGGGTGTATAAGGTGCCATAAATGTGGTAATATGTTTCCCCTATAATCTATCCATCATTTTGTTTTAGATATGATTAGTGGTTGTTCAACATTAATATGAAATGAACTAGTTGACCATAAAATTCAAAAATTGTCCAATGTAGGAGATTAGTGGAGCAAACCCTATAGGGTAACACTTAATGGATGGTTACAACATTAAATTTTATGACACTACTATTGTGATATAATCTGATGAACCGATAGTTTCTTAGTAGAACCCTCATTGGTATCCTAATAATTTATTACACAAAATACATTTATTTTGATAATTTTCTTAATCATAATGGGATGCCAATAAATGTTAAATTATTTACAGGGGATGTTTATTAAATCTTTACTATTTTTCATTGATGTGTAAATTAAATATGACAAATTTATTAAGGTTAAACTGTGAATTAATGAAATAAATATAAAATAGACCCAATATATATTTTAATAATTTATACATTCATTTATGGTTATATTGATCTTTAATTTTTAGTAGACATATAATAGAAACAGTTGCATTTTACATTGGTTTTTTAAGAAATGATATAAATAATCAGCACTTGAATCTTGTCTTTTCAGTTTGGAGTTACCTAGTGATAGGTTTGGATCCTTTTATATCATAAGGGGATATCTAGTAGTAGGTAACACTATAATAATTTATATGAATTACTAAATCATATGAGTTTCAAATGTTTGGTGTCATTTTGTTGTCGTTTTCTCTTTCAAGAGTATTATCTACTAATGAAAACCTTTTTTAGATAGGTGTCCATGATATCATTGATTATATATATTCATTAATATTGTATGTCTTTGTATAACATCATCAAGGTTAAAGGTTTTATGGGGTAATACATCATTGGGTTAAATTTCATGTATGGACCGTCAGATTCCAGAATGCATATTGAAGATAAAATATTGATATTATTCAAGATGATTCGTCTTACTTCTAGAAAATCAAGGTATCATGTGTTTACGGAAAATATGCCTGTTGATTGCTAAATGATACAATAAACTCATTGATTTTTGTGTAATCATTGATTGTTGTGCTATTGAGTACACCCTTTGGTCATATTTATAGTATGCTAACACATGATTTAAAGAAATCCAATGATACTATTTCTCGAGATGATTTCCTTGACACTCGGGTGTTTTGAAACATAGATCAGTTTGGTTCTAAAATTTATCTCTAATGCATGACATATGTGAGCATGTAACAAGGGAGTTTCATGTTTATGTTTACATGGATAAAAATATACAGTTCTTTTGAGCATCTTGTAAATCCTTCTTTGACCACTAGTACTCTACTACGATGTGAAGGATCACACTAATTCTGGAATTTTAGTCTTTCTGAGTTGACGAAAGATAACCAAGAAAACAAATTAGAGATCTACAATTTTTCGTTGCTGCCTTTCAGGCATATCAGTTTTGAATCATGTTGGTAGTTTCTTGACTACATGAAATTGGTGTGGTTGGCATTTTATGAATCCTTTTAAAATCATAGTTTGTTATGGTTGAACATCGATGGTTATCCATGAATGATCATATAAATTATTTGGTTGGTAAATGCATTGTGATCAGATAATGGTGGTACATCTATAAGTTAAGTTGAGCTTATGGTAAGGGATATTTACAAGTACAAGTTGGATTGATCTTCTTGAAATTAATCTAACTCTCATTGTATTATATACTTTAAGTGATGAACATTTAACCTATAATCAATTAATCATGGATTCTCTATGAGAGAATTGGTCTTACATCATTCAAATTCATTAAAGGTTTTTGGTCTTATTTAGGTTGCCTCTAAATGAATCGTGTTGTCCTGTTAGAAAATGTATGGATTAAGTGTCTGAATTTTCTTCTAGGATAACATGTGTGACTAGTTCTATTTGGTTTAATATAAATTAGACAATTTCATTACAATGACATGCATGATATGACCTCTATGTTAAATGATTACCTTTGATTAACAAAAAAGCACATGGATAACCACTTGAATGCTTTTTGAAATGCTTCTAAAGGTAATTCTGACATTGGAGGTGTTTTGGAATTTAATAACCCCCCTTTAAAATGTTGACACCTATTCTAGGGTGAATTGCTAGATATTTTTTTCAAAAGACAACAACACGGTCATGTTTGTAGCTAAACAAGATTGGATATACACTGTTTTAGAGTTTAGTTTTAAAAAAAGGCATTGTATCAGATCATTGTGTCTTAAGTACCGCTGGCTTAATCAATTCATAATAGTGCATTGGATATTTGGAAACATAACAAAGATCTCTATGCAAGACTACACGCCCCTTGTCCATTGGGTGATATTTTTTTCATGAATTATTTTCAAGGATGAGAATATATAAGATGGTGAGGTTCTCACATACTCATTTTTTAATAATAATGAAACAACAAATTTTTTAATAAATTTCCCTTATATCTGTATGAAAATTTAATTTTTCAAAACATGTTCCTATTATGGATTTAATAAATGTTAAAATACTTATTTACCACCTTTAAATATTCTAGGGAATGTTTTAGTGGTTTGGTGCGTATTCAGAATAGTAAACCGAGAACCGAAGATGCTCGATTCTTATAGAACAAAAATATTAAATAAATATTTTTAATAAAGATGTGAGTTTTTTAAAAAAATTTAAATAAATCCGAAATGACTTATCCAATGAGAAATATGAGATAAGAAGTTGTTCTGGAATGCTAGGTTTACCTGATGTATTGTATAAATTTGACGAGTGGTTGGTGTTTTGAAACATCCCACATTGTGAAACTCTTTTTATTTTTAATTTATTCATTATTTGTTTTTTTATAAAATAATTAATTATTTTCCTATGAATAGTGCATCATATAAGAAATCTGATAACATTATTTGGTCTGAAATGCCGCGTTTACCAAAGGCATGGTATAAATCTGTGAGTGTCAATCATTTGATCAGAGTGTACTTGATGATAATTTAATTGTATTATAAATATTTTCTTGGGAAGTTAGATATATTAAAAAAATTAATTATTAATATTATTATTTCAGTAAAAAATGAAAATATTCTTCCTCATTAAATAAATTATGTTTTACTATAAATAATTTATATAAAATGTATTAATTTTGATTATTTTTATTCTTATAATTAAATGAAAATTTAAATCAATGATTATTTATTAAATGTTTTCATTATTTTATGGTTATTTTTTTAAAAATAGTGTTGGTTCCATTAGTTTTATAATATTAATAAAAAATAAAAATTTTATTGTTTTTATTATTATTATTTTGGGAAATATTTTATATGTGTTAAATATATGTATTTTAATATGTGTTTACATGTGTATGTGTATATACAAATATTAATTTTTTATATATGTTTTTGTTACATAGGTATATATAATTTCATTTTTATATGTGTGTGTCTATAAGAGTATATTTATATGAATTATGTTTCAGTAAATATACATATTTTTATAAATGAATTTTATTTAATATATGATGATTTTTTTAAGTCAATGAGATATAAATATTGTAAAATAAAAAATTTTAAAATGTTGGATTTGAGGGGCCTTGGGGGAGAATAGTATAGTTAGACAATGTTGAGAAATAAATTTCCGCCACATGTATTCAAATGTTTATATAAATAATGGTATTAACTTGTTTGAAATGAAATGATATATTAATTTTATAATTTTTTTTATAGGGTGATGTGCATAGGAAAAACCAACTCATTTTCATATATATCCTCTTCTGAACATCACCATCATCTTTTTCAGACCCTCTCCCCTCTATTATTTTTTATTTTATTTTCATTATTTATTCGAATAATAAATAATCAAAATCTCCAAAACAATTGATAGTATTAAATCTTCACTGGATTCATTGGATTATTCCAGACAAGATAAATCTTAAACATATTTTTTTAAGATAAAAATAACATTTCATTGGTGAGGTGAATCATTGATGGCATACTATGTTGGAAGTCATCTTTGCACGTAATTTAGGAAGTTTATAACATTTTCACGTATAATATAGATGTTAATGACATTTTTTCTTATGTGAGTGTGTAGGCATAGGATTTCCCTATTGTCTAACCTTTAAAATTATTAATTTAGATTTATTTTATTGATAAATTTAATTTTAAATAAATATATTAAATGTTTACAATACAAAATTAATTTATTGACAAATAATGTCATGATTTTATAATAAATCCCCTTGAATTTAGGGAACCATATTTTAAATCATAATGTATAGATTAGTGATTTAAATTATGATTCAAAAAAATCACTTTTTTTCATTTCATAATGGAAATTGAATAGGTTGAATTAAATGAAATGGATTGTACGTGATGTCTTTTGTTCTTTAAATGTTAAAATTCTACGCCACAACTTTTTTCTGACATTTAATTTTTCCTATTTTCCTTTATGTTTTAAATTAATTAAATTAAATGAAACATAATAGTGTGGTACGATAACACATATTGTTATAATAAAAAAAAAATCTATAAATTTTTTCTTTATTTTGACTTGAATATATTAAATGACAAAATATTCGGTGGTTTTAATCCATGAAAGGAATTCTTTTTGGTGGCCTAAACTAAATAACATTTTATTTGTTATAATTATTTATATTAATTTATAAATGTTGTATTATGTCATATTTCGAAGACATTAATATATAAATTTAATAATTCATATTAAATTATAATAGTTTATTTTAGTCCTCCACTTGAATCCAATTGGGTTTATAGGCATGGAGACTCAGTCATGCGGCCATCAGATTGGGGTTCTTGCCTTTAACATTATTAACAAAATGTTTGTTTTCCTTAAATATCTATAATAAATTTGGATATATTTTTTTATTTATGACTTATACATTGTGTTGACATAATAATAAATTTCAAAATATCCCTTCATAGACTCAATTTTTTTATTTGGTAAATTAATATCTTAATGTACTAGGAATCATATGATTTGGTAGATTGGTTTTATATAATTATAATCATAATTACAAAACATTATTAATGAAATGAATTGGTATGACACGTAAATATTTATTATAAATTGATAATTCATTTATATTAAGATAAAATTAGTATGTTTGTTACTAGAATTTTTATTTTTCTTGATTAGATTTTGATCTTTTGTGATATCGATGTGATTGATACCTAAGGGTTTGTTACTGATTGGCATACTGAAATTTCAATGATATGTCACAAGTTTAATGTGATTTCTGGAGGTATTGGTGTATTCTAATTCATACTCTCTAATGGAAAGGCGTATATATACTTAATTCCTTAGGGTAGAGTATCAGATTATATGGTATGTTAGAGGACTCGTGATTAGTGTCAATTCTAGAGGGATTGGTGAATATTTTCATTAAACCAGAGGGATATGAGCACTAGTACTAAATTCCTGAGGGAAGATTATATGATTATATCATATGCTTGAGGGCTACATGGAATGTCAAATGATGCCTGATTTTGAGACTCTAGTTAGTATATAGGGTGATGTTCTGGATATCATGAGGGTAGTGGCCATATGTTATGAAATATACTATGTTATTCATCTTGATATTGGAAGGTCTACCCAAAACTATATATCTATAGCATCAGATAAAGCAAGTAGTATTGGATGAGTGTCCATTTAGGATCCAGGGCTGAATTCAAATTAATTAATTTGTTATCAAAATTCATTAATAATGTGTGTCAAACAATCATTATCTATAAATAGAATTAAATTTTTTAGGCTAATCATCAATAGTTCTAGCCTACTTAGATTTATATCTAACTTCCTTCTTGGGAATAGTTTGGAACCCAAGAAGATATTCATGATTTCATGTCTTTGGATCCATTGCATGTGTTTTATTTTGTACAAGAGAGATAGCGGCATATGACTGTGGTCTTACTTAGGATTCTTGTGGAGTCTCCATTTGTTTTTTTATTTCGTAAATTTTCATTACTTTTAAATGTAGAATTACATGTCATATATGAATTTTTGTAAATTGTTGTTGGTCATTTTTATTCAAATATTAAATTATTACTCCTCTTATTGTCTTCCTTTTATTACTACATTCACATATATCATTATTTTATTATTTGATAAACTTATGTGATTATGTATTATAAATTTTAAAATCTCCCCCCCAATTCATCAATATACGATTACTTTTTCGAGGAAGCCTCTAGCATACATGCAGACCCTCTTGGGGATATTGGGAAACTGGTCCAACCACTGTCAAAGTGGTGAGCTAGGATAGACTGTTATAAATTTGTATTAGATGTTTCTTTTTCTATTTTTTCTAATATTTTTCAGCTAGTAGATTGAATAATGTGAATGTTTTAGTAATGGTAAATATAATTTCTTGGGACTGATCACTCCAATTTTGTAGAAATAACAACATTTCTAGGGAACATATTGACGTTCATGTGGTTTGACATTGTAGTTGAATATAATTTCACCTATAGTTATTGGTTTATTTTTCCTCTATTTACAAATTTATATGATTTATGGTATTTTACCCTCAACCTAGTTTGTAATGTATGAGGTATTACATACATCATATTAAGAAGATATAAAATTCAAATGTCATGCATATTCCATGCCACATAGTTTCTTATGTAGTATGTTTTTTGTTTTGATTATGTTCATTGAGTTCTCTATCATTATTGATTTTATATCATGCTTGTTTGTATACATTCCATTTTAAATAACTACTTATCATGTCTTTCATTATTGGTATGTCGTGATTCTATGATTTCATCATGTTGATCTGTATTATCTTCTTATAGAGACACACTTCTATTTGGTTTCAATATATAAATGGTGGAACAAGATAAATGAAATATATTGTGATTTAAAGGGGATATATTTTTTATTTTATTGATTTATTATCCCCTTAAAAATGGGAATATGTAAACCATATACTCAATCCTTCATCGAGTTTCAAATATAATTAATGGTTATTAACATTAATTTGAAATGATTGGGTTAAAAATAAAAATTCTCAACTGAACCCATTATGGAATTCTGGTTATTATCCCTATGGGGTAACCCATAATGGGTGTTTACATCATTAAATGTTAACTATCATATACTTGGGTCTTCTCCAATATGGGATTTTCTTATTGGGTTATTGATCTCTTGTCCCGATGCTTTAGATCCACCTGTATTTTGATATCTTTCATAGGAAAGAAACATGATTTTATGAAGACGGTTCAAGGATTAAGGCATGGTGATCCACTATATACTACTCTTTTTATCATCGAACAAGATTATCTTAGAAGGTTTATCAATAGAGTTATTACAATGGGCTGCATTATCCCTTATCGATCAAGATTTTAGTTCAGAAGGACCCCTCATTTAATGATTTTTGACGAAACAATTATGGTCATTAACAGTAGCAACCATTCCATAAACAACATTAACATCATCCTTGAAGACTACTGCAAATGAAGTGGGAAAGTGGTGAGCAAGGAGAAAAGAAACCTTTTTTTTCTAGCAAATGCACTGAAAGAATGGTCGGGATTATGGAATGCAAGTTGCATATAGGGAGAGGATCACTCCCTATACAGTATTTGGGTGCACCAATTTCCCACAGGAATCCATGTGTAAAACATTTTGACAAGGTGATTGAGAAAATTAAAGGCTGAATTCTTAAAAGGAAAAATCATTTTTTATTGTTTGGAGGTCGAATTACCTGAATAAATAGTATGTTTTCTTATATTACCATGCATGTTCTCTTCACGCTCACGGTACCGAAGGGTGTTATATCAAAAATGGACAATTTGTTGGCCTCTTTATTGTGGGATGTACAAATGGATGTAAAAAACCATTGGGAATGATGTAGTAAACTTGCATGACCCTTTGAGGAGGGTGGGATTAATGTAAAAAGTGTTGCAGGGTCTGTGGAGGATCATCATGCTAAGCTCGCTTGGAAGGTGGTTGAAGGGAGGCCACTCTTGGGGAAAACTATGCTAATTAGATATGGGGATGGGTGGTAGAATCAATGTGTTAAATCATATGTATCATATAACATAGTTCAACTTCATCTGTTGATGCATCAACAACACTCATGCTAGATTGTGGGTTGAGGTGACATCAACTTGTTGTAGTGCAACTAGGTTGGTTCGGAGCTAGGGTTTCCTCAATGCCTAGTTTCGGACATCACGTTCAGACAAGAGATAGCCCACCGCAACTTCATGTCTCCCATTAGAGATAGATATCAGTGATCTGTGTTTGATGCTATCATTATGAACCCTGAGCCGGATCGATTTGCCTCCACAGGATCATCATCAGGTCTCTTCTCGACCAAAGCATATCATGATCTACTAACGACAGAACATAATCGGGTGGAATGGAGTGATGTGATATGGATTAAAGAACATCCATAAATAATCAAATTCATTGTTTGGAGGGTGCGACATTGTGCACTGCCAACTAAAGCTAACATTATGCGCTTGGGTGTGAATCTTGCATCAAAGTGCATCTTCTGTATAGTGCTATAAACTGTTGACATTAAACACCTTTTTTCAATAGCGACTAGGCTAAAATGGTGTGGTAGGATTTTCATAGTTTTACGAGTTGGTCTCACTGGTGGATTTGGCTACTGGGATCTTTAGCTGATGTTTCTTGGGTGCCACAAATAATGGTCCGGAGAGAACAGTGTGTGCCATTATATTTACAGTTAGATGTTGTTGTATTTGGAGAGAGAGAGGAATGGGGCACATCCCTAGAGCTATGTAGGTACTAGAAATGTCCATGTGATCAAGACCAAAAGAACACTCATTGATCTAAGCCGACTATGCAAAAAATGTGTGACAGACCCATCAATTTGTTACCTTATCCCAATCACTTATGAACCCAGTGTTTCCAAAAACTGGTTGGGTAGGACGGAACGGTGGCACCCCCATTTTTAGGGGCATAAAATGAACACTGATGGCTGCTGCATTTGAGGTTAGATGAAGGGTGGAGGGGTGACTGGGGATACAAGAGGCTCTATGGTTATGGTGTTTTTCAATAACATTGGTTCTAGAAATTCAATTCAGGCAGAGGCGCATGCCCTTTTCACTGGGTTTAATTTGGGTATTCATAAGAATATCCAATTTGTTTTGGTGGAAACGGATTGAATGTGCATCATTAATGAACATAGTGGTTTCTTGTCTACACCATTGTCTATTACGTATACCATTTTAAGATAAAAATAGTATAAAAACAACCAAATGTATATCTCTCATACATGGCATGAAGAATACATTGTGGCAGACCTCTTGGCCTCCTATACAACTCTTGAAGAACAAATTTCATGTTTATTGAGCACTAGGTCTCTCCCCATAGATTTAGTGAATCTAGTGCATGTGGATGATCTCGACCTTCACTATTTCAGGCCCCCATAATTCATGGACTTTTATTTCTTGGTTTCTCTATTTTACATTGATAAAATCAATAAAAAGTATTTTTCAGTCAGTAAGGGTCTATCATATAATACGTAGCACCATTATAAATAAAATATCTTACAACATCAAGGGTATTTCTTATTTTTGTACTATTAGGGTTCTTTTTTATATTATAGGAATCATAGATACTATTGAAACTCAAGTTTATATGTGCGTTCATGGTATCCTTGATACTTTTTTTCCATAGTGGTGGATGACATGGTATAATTTTGTCTGGGATAATGGTTATATGGGTAATACAACATAGGTTTAAATAACATGTCAATACCATATAATTCTTAAATTCGTAGGGAATATAACATATTGATTCTTATTCATATTTCTCAATATGTAATTAGATCCTCAGGGTAGCATGTGTTCACATATGTACTGATCGTTGACTTCTAAATGATGTAATGAACCAGTTTTGTTTACTGTAATTATAGAGAGTTAATTTATTGAGTACGCTCTTAGGTCTCCTCCATAGTTGATTGAACCATGTGTTAATGATATAAGTTCATCAAAATTTCTGAAATGACTTCCTTGAGACTCAGTTGTTTTGCAAAGAAGATCCATTAGTTTCTAACCTATATGACTAATAGTAGATGTATGTGAGCATGGGTTTTTGTAGTGTCACATGTATATTTGAGAAGAAATTAATTTAGCATGGTGGCGAGTAGCTAAACTCACTACTCTCAACTAAAAAGAGTATTTTTATGTGGGGTGAATCACTCTAGTCCTGGTAAACCTGTCCTTTTGAGTAGAAGGATCATAACTGACATGACCATTCAGGGATGGTCTTTTTATCATGGATACCATTTAGTCTTATATGATTGGAACTAGGTCAATGACTTCACAGTATCCCAGAATTGTTTAGTTTTTACTTATATGAATCATTTGATAAAAATATTTGTTCGTGGGTAGAATTAAGTGGTTAATCATGAATATTCACAAAAATTCCTCGGGTGTTCAATGAATTTTGATCGGTAAATGGTGTTATGTCTTTAGGTGAAGCCAAAATTCTATTGAGGGATGTCAAGACGTACCGTTTTGACTGATTATCTTCATAATATTAAAATCCTCTTAGTGTACAATTATATATGTTATGAGAGAGTCCACTATATTCAATACTTCATTGATACACTAACAGATCATCAGTCTTATTATAACCTAAATATTAAAAATCTATTGGGCTTGTTTATATGGTATCCAAGTGATGGGTGCTATTAGGTTAGAAGATGTGTTGATTAACAGTCATAATAGTCCTCATATATATCATGTGTGACTAGTTCTATTTTGTTGATCTAAAATTCAACCATTTATATGATATGGGGTTTGTGATCTGAGAACTGATGAAATTATATTTTTTAGTTAATTAAAAATCACACCTGGGGAATCAGTCGAATTCTTATAGGAATTATTTTTATTGCATTTCTAACTGAGGTTGTTTCATGGATCATAGGTTTTTGTATTTTTATAATGTTGGGACCAATAGTAGGGAGGAAAAAATTTAGTTTTTTCAAGATATGAAAACATTTACTTGTCCTTATCTAAACATGATCTGATAAGAGACATTTCAATGATTTAGAATGAATAGTGGGTATTGTCTCGGATAATAATGAATAATGTGCCACTTTCCTAATCCATTCATATTTGTGTGTTTGGTGTTTGGAAATAAAACATGATAGTCTATGAGAGACTTTATTACGATTTTAGGTTGGGTGAAATTTTCATTTTTCCCATAGGATTCCCAGTGACAAGAAGTTCATGGGTGGGGAGGTTGTATCATCTTTTATTATAAATAATAAAAAATATAATTTTGATAATAAACTAAATTTATTTTTGTGTGAACATTTTATTTAAATATATGTATTTATTTTGCATTTACCATGGTTTTAGTGGACCCTTTTACAGTTTCTAATAATCTATGGAATGCTTTCAAAATTCGGATCTCATTCAACATGGAATTTTGGTGTTTGAAGATCCTAGATGTTGATAGAATAAAAATATTAAATATATTTTATTCATCTGTGTGCACGTTTTTTTTCCCAAAATATGGAATAAAAAAATGGTTGTGTGAGATATATGAGACCAATTTTAGGACCAAAAGGCATAGTTTACCCAAGGAAGGGTATAAAATTCATGTTCATGGGTGTTTTGGAAACCTCACACATAATAACACCCATTTTTTAATTACATCATTATTCCATTCATATATAATTATTAATAAATTTCATTCCGACTTTTGTTCATTTCAAAAAATATTTGACCACAGTTAGCTCCAAAATAAATTGTTTACCCTAGGCAGGGTATAACATTTTGGAGAGTTAGATGTTTTTTCGGATTACTCCTAAACATAATTTAATTTTTTTATACATATTTCCATGGGTAGCTAGATAAAATGAATACAATTTTACTATTATTATTATTTTTGTTGAAAAAAAATTAAAAATATACTTTCACAATTAATATATTTTGTTAAGGTTTAATTAATAAGTGGGAAATGTTATACCTGTGATATTATTAATTTTTCTATTAAATGGAAATGTTAAATGAATATTAATTTTATCAATGTTATTGGTATTGAATGGTTATTGACAATATAATGTAAATGGTGGAATTAATGTGAGAAAGATTATAAAAATAATAATAAAGTTTTTTTATTCTTTTTATTATTATTGTGAGATAAATAATATATTTTTTAAAATATATATATAAATATACATATTTACATGTTAAGGTGTATACACATATATAATATGTGTGTATATGTATATGTATGTGTGTGTTATATATATATATATGCTTGTTTATAAACCTGTATATATACATGGATCAAATATATATATATATATATATTAAAAAATAACTTTTACTTAATGTATAATAAAATGTGTTTAAGATTCTAAAAAAAGTCAATGAAAAAATTAAAAAATTAAATGTTTTAATTAAGGAGAAGCCTTGGGGAATAATTTTATAGTAAGGTGGAGTGGATAAATAAATTCCAACAATATTCGTTTAAATGTTTTCTTAATTAATCGTATCAATTTGATTTATATAAATGATCTATTAAAAAATATTATTTTACGTGGAGGTTGGTTCATGGGTGAAAAACCCAACTCTTTTTCATTCATATCCTCCCCCAAAGGTCACCCTCCCATTTCACACCTCCTCTCTCATCTATTATTATTTTATATTTTTTTTATAATTTATAACAGTCTTAAGTCATCAATATCTCTTGCAATACTGATCTTCTTGAAGAGTCATTAGGTTTTCTGTATTCTTCTCGAAATGACTAATCACAAAAAAAAATTAAGTTTTAGTTTTCCTAATTATACTCATACATCAACCTACACCAATATTCATTGATGAACATAAGGTATGATGTATATATCCTCTCTAAATGTAATATATGGGTTGTTGAAAGGATTATTAGTGTGTCTGTGTACCTGTAAAATAACCCAACATTATACCCACTAAATTTACGAATTATTTAACTATTTATTTGATAAATTTTATTGTGAATTATGATATTAAAATTTTAATATGTTAAATTAATTTTTTAATAGACAAGGTCAAGATTTTATAATAATCACTTTTAGATAAGTTACACTGTCTTAAAAAAATATTATTTAGTTATTTAAATCACGCTTTTATTATTCTCTTTGATTTTTAACATTTTATAATTAAAATTGAATGGGTTTAGTTAAATGAAATGTTTTCCACGTGATGGTTTGTCTTTATTAACTTTTTAAATGTCATTCCTTGACATTTTTATCTTGTTCAACATGCCATATTTTTCTTCTAGATTTAAATTATTTAAATTAAATTAAATTATTATGGTGCTAAAAACACACATCTTTTTATAATTAAATAAGCACAGATGATATAGAATGATACAATTATATGATTTTAAAATAGTCATCAACTTTACTTATGGGGGTTTCATGCCCTTAAATGATTTTTTTGTTGGTCAAAACTATATAACTTTTTATCTAATATAATTTTTATAGTAATTGTGATATATGGGATTGCATCTTCATGACACAACAATACCGGATAAAGGGAATAATTACTATTGAATTATAATTTTTCATTTTAAACCACCTCTTTGACCCCCTTATGTCTATAAATGAAGATACATATACATATAGTCACCCAATTGGTGTCCCATCATTGGAAATAAATAAGTATTCTTCTATTGGACATAAATACCAAAAATAAATTTTTGTAAATTGTTCAATGGATGGATAAGAAATTGGGATTACATAATAATATACTGTGTAATTTCACATGGTAGAATCAAGTTTTTAATATGGTAAATTAATATCTTAATTATTTTATAGTAAAATAATTTATTAAATAGGTTTGATATAAATATTGGGATAATAAAGAACCATTATTAATTAATTAAATTGGTTTGATAAATAAAATATTTTATTAAATTGAACTTTTTTCCTTATGAAGATATGTCTGCAAGATTGATAATAGACATTTGATTTTATATTCTTATCTTTAGTGATTATGATATATTAATGTGACTGATAACTGAGGGTTTTATGTTGATTGGAATATTTAGTTTTCTTGGATAAGAATCAACTTTAATGAGGACAAATGATGGATTTCATTTGTTCTTTCATGGATCCACTGTGAAAGGCACACTGGAACATGATTCCTATGGGAAGATTATATGAATATATGAGATGTATAGGGACTAAATTTTGGTGTCTAATCTTGAGTTATTTTTTTATGTTTTCATTTTCATGAGGGCTTGTCCAACTAGTACTGAATATATCGGTGCTACATATACAATCACATGATGCATGAGGACAAATTCTAGTTATTCATAGGGGAATTTTATTTTTTATTCTGACGAAAGTGGATGTATATTAAGGTATATTATTAGTGATTCATCCTAATATATAAGTTTTTACGCATAGATATAGATATATATCTTATGATTATGATGGTTGTATGAGAAGGGGTCCATTTAGAATCCTTGACTAATATTATATTATATAATTTTTATCACATTTCATTTATAATGAATGTTACACTATCATTTATTTTTAAGTTAGAAAAATTAATTTCACTAGACATCATGGTTTACAACATTATTGGATTTATATCTCACACCCATATCGGGTTCCATTTGTATCCTGAATTTATCTACCTACTTAAATGTCATTGGATTAATTGATTGTTATGTGTTTTTTACATAGGATCTAGAGACCATGTGATTGGAATATTTTTCAAAATGCTCACAGAGTTTACCATTGGGGGTTTCATTTAGTTTGTTAAATGTATACTTCTTATATTTGTATCGTTATATGTGATACATTTATTGATGTAAATTTGATTGGGCTCTTTTTATTTAGATATTATATGATTCATCCAGGGGTTGTATTTCATTTATTACTACATCCATATTTAATAGTTATTTTTTATATAATAAATTGATGAGATAATAATATATATATGGAATTCTCTCCCTACCAAACAATCAATAGACACTCACTAATAGTTGGATGCTTCTGTAGCTCATGGAGGAACACTTTAGTCGATGTTTTTACAAGTCAAACCATAGTTTTAGTGGCGTTCTGGGTCTAGACATTAAAAGAATTTTCGTAGTCATATCTCAAAAAAATATTGTTCCAAATTCCATTTTTTATATCGTATATAATTAATAAGTTTGATACAAAAAATTAAATCTTAATAACAAATTCAATAGGGGTAATATTTATCAAGCCTTGATTGCTATTATTGTTGGAAAATAATCATTATAGATTATGATCCACCAATGAGACACTAAGATCTATAACAGAATCATCAAGTATATATTATATTTTTTTGGATAATAAATCCAAATTTTCCATCATTTTTAGGTTAATATATTGTCCTCATGGTTAACTAGTTACCCAAAATCATGTTATAAGGATCTACATGTCTACATGGCGAAATAAGAATCTCGGTAGGAGAGGTCGAAAATTAGGCTTCCATGAAACCTTGTATCATACTAAATAATTTGTTTTATAAGGGTTATTCTACATTGCATTCATGAATATAGAAATATTTAGTAAAATTGATAGAAGGACAACATACAATTGATATATAATAATTATTTAAATTTTTATATGTATTATTGAAAAAAATAGTTAATTGTTAATATTTATAGGTAAGGATACATAATGTTTGAAAACTATGTTCATGTAATTTTTTATCTTCTATGACTAGCTAAAAAGTAATGCGTCTTGATTAATACATTTCCACAATAAATTTCATGCTAAATAAATCAAAAATTATTTCATAATACCATATTATTATATTGAATTCATTATAGAATTAACCATTTTGGGGGGTGGTACATAAATATATATTATTCGTTAAATGAAGATGGAAAGAAAATATGATCATGGAAATTAAACATAGATTTCCATTACTAATTTCAGCTATCTGTGCTTTCCAAATAATTTATATATGAAATCATAGTATGGAAATTGGGATCTTTTATCAATGAATAATTAAATTTTTTTAATCATGTTATAATTACTAGAATCTATATTGGAATATATGTCTCTATTTCATTCAATTAAATCTTATCAAAAAATTTAAATAATTTCCATCCATTAATACCAATCACAATATTCCCTTCAAAAATTAACCTACAAAATATTATCAAAAACACATCCATTGAAATAAATTTACCATCTTAAAAAAGTCAAATATATTCATTTGAATATATTGAAACAAAATTATTTTTTTATGATTCAATTACCCTTATAAAGAAATGTGAGTCAATATTTTTTATTTTTATAATATATTGAACTTCTCTCCAATGAGATCAGAACCCCACATTTTGATATAATGAATACCATTACCAATTTTTTGTCATGTTTTATAAATTCTTCTCATTTATTCACTAATTTCATGATATAAGTTCTACCACAAAATATTAGAGCATGAAAAAAAGTTCATTCTAGATCCAAATGCATCACAAAAAATTAAATATCCATTCATAGTTATAGGTGATATTAATATATATGATTAATTGATCCTAAAATTAATATCCATAATGTATCATGTATAATTTTCATCTAGTTGATTGATGTTTCCATTCATTAAAACACTATCATTAATGTTGAGTGTACATAGATATCATGAACAATGCGATCATGGTAACATATAAATCCTAAAATGTTATATATGTTAAACAAATTATATTGAATCATCCATGAGACATCATCATCTATATTTTCATGATCATTTAATATTTCATTATCAAAAAATGCATAACTATAGAACTGAACATCTGGTATCATGAATTTTCATTATTTAATTTTAAATATATATTTTTCTCTCTTATAATACTTATCACATCTTCTAAATGTTCAATGAGTTCATTTTGTGTTTGAAAATAGGATAAATATTTTTTAATATTATCCCTAATGACATGACTCATAAATTTAATGGATAACCATGTTTTATTGAATGACCTGTGATATTGAATATATAATCCTAATGACTATAACATGTAATGAAAAATATCATTTGTATATCAATATTCATATTTAAAAGATGGTGATACATTGAGCCTTGATGAATTTTAGGGATCCACTAATATCCATTACATTAAACCAAAAAAATATCATCTAGAGGTAGTGGATAAATATTATTTATATAAATCTTATTTTACATATGATAATATATAGAGAGTCATATAGAATCATTTATCATGTTATGAAAATGAACTAAGTAAATATACAGTGACATATATGGTCATATAATCCTTTAATATAAAATAATTCAATATTTTTAGGTCATTCCCTCCCCTTAATGGAATTTTATATGATTTATCTGAAAAATGTTTCCCCCCAAAAAATGAGATCATTAAATAATTCAAATTCCACTTCTTGTGGTAGTTTATTGACATCTATTGTAAAATAAGTAGGATTTTATCTATGATATTATGGAAATTTTTCTAATCTATTGTATATTTATATCCCTTAGTGGATGATTCTAGTTAATAATAAATAGTTTCAAAAATTGGATCTAAACTTCTTAAACATCATTATTTAAAATTTTAATTCCCTTTAAATAGATGCACTGACCAATTATTAGATGAATTATCCTTATAGGCTCTCAATAATATATCATTCTCCATCATTTCTATATTTAACTTATATGTATAATCAATAATATTTTTCATTATACTCATAAAATGAATTATTACTCACTGTTTATATTAATGTGATGATGCATTATAGGGAATTTTATTAGGTAATTATGGATACAAATTAAATTTGTTCATAATTGTAGCTACATATTCTCACTGAGGGATTTAATTATTTAATATTGAATAATTCTATTATTCTGTGAGTATTGATTGTGTATGGATAAATGTTTTTTTCAGAAAAAATCATAAAATTCATCAAATGTATGTATATCAAAAACTATATGATTGAAAAATAAATACAACCACTAGTGGGAAATATCATCAATTATATTGAATTATAACGTGGATGTAAAATAATTTGGGGTTTTAATTAAATAAAAAAATTATTCATTCTATTTAGACACACTTATTCATTTTAATATTTTAAATCTCGTGATAGATTCATTAATTATATTTCATAAATTATACAGAATGATTAACTTTTTTCAGTTCATAAATGCTATTTACTTTATGAATATCTTGAATAAAATTCCCTATTCCTTGAAAAAATGTCACATATCATGGGATAAGAATGAAAAAAATCTCTATTATCTCATCTAGGTATATTCTCTGTCATATTACTGATATGATTACCTAATAGAAAAAATACACAACTCACTAGAAATAAATCACTTGGAATATTATAAATCCAAAATATAAATAATCACTATAACCAATATTGTAGAATCAACAAACATTATATAATAAATTATTTCCTGGTTTCATGTCCAATTACTTATTTATGAAATTTAACCATAATCGATTTATACTATGATGTTGAAATTAAAATTCACATGTAAGTGTATAGAACAAATTTATTACCCAAAAACCTAGGTAACATAGAGTTGATGATAAAAAGAAATACATTCCATTTAATTCCATGTATTTCATGTTTTGATTGTTTATATGTCTTTTATCCCATTCCAATATTACAGACCATCCCAATATGACATCAATTTACACATCCCTAACTCACCCACTGGCTTGGATAAAGATGAAGGAAAAAAAATACATTGGTGATGTACCCATGAAAATATTGTTTGACAATAAATAACTATATCATATATTAAAATTTAGTGATTATTCTATCTTTAAAAATAATAGAACCAATCAATAAATTATTTAAAAAAATTAGAGGAATTATTATCACTAATTGGACTAAAAATATAATTTAATTAACAATAATATTAGAGTTCATATGGAAAATAATCACCACATGAACCTTGAATACCAAATAATTTCCCAATGAAATATCACAAATGTGGAATCACAAAAACCACACCCTGAGTGAACTAATAAGAACCTAAAATCAATCATGACTTTGTATCAACATAATGTTATATATGTTAAATAAGAGGAATTTATATTACATATTACAAAAAAAACATATTATATGTTTCAAAAAAAAGCACATGAGGGGATGAGAATTCATTCATTAAAGTATTTCCCTAAGATAAATCCCATAACACACCACTAGGAATAAAGCCTTGTTTCCTCATAGTTTATAAAACATTAAGGGTGAAAACATCAATCAAATTTTCTATAAGAAGTATATTTCATGTAAAAATAAAAACTAACCCACCTTAATATTCATTTCTTCCACATGGAATATCCTTTTTATGATTCACACTTTTACATACATGTGGAATGACAACCCCAAACATATGAGTGATATTTCCACCTACACTGAATCACTAAATGATGAGAATACCCATGGGAATAAAGGCATTCAATGAGATAAATTATCATAAAAATAATTACTCATACAATGCAATATGAACACACTATTCTAAGTAATCCTAGTAATATTTTCCTTATTTGATATTAGTAAAATACTCCATATTTTATAATTACATTTATACATAAAAATACATTAATTAATTTTGAAAAATGTTTTTAAATAAATATTTCACCATAATACAAGTAATATGGGGCTTCCATAAAGATAAAAAATAATTCTTGGAAACACCATTTTTTTATTACATGATGTTTGAAAATATAAAATAAAATGGGGACCATGATTTTAAATTAAATATAAGGAAAAATATTTTTCATGAATATCAAAACATGGTATATTAGAAATATATTCTTTAAAATTCTAGAAATAATATATTGATATTTAATCCAATTACCACTAGGTAGGTTCACAAAATAGTTGTTAGTTTTGAATATTTCTTCTACACAAAAGACAAGACTCTTCATATCCCAAAAATTGACCAAAATGATGTTATACTTATGATCACCCCAAATATTCATAGAATATATAACATATCCATGAAAGGATATCAAACCCATAATTGGAGGTTTCTACTAAAAATTTATCCAAAATAACTAAAAAATTAATCAAATAATGATACAAAACTCATGTAATGAAAACTGTTTTCATAATTGATGGATTTTACAGCATAATATTAAGGTTGGGTAATTTATGGCCTGCTGAATTCAATATACCAATATCATAGGGTTGTGAAATATCATTCCATTAATATTATCTATGGAAACCCTATAAAAAATTGTCTCACCATTCTATAGTTCATTTTATGGTGTGGAATCATACGATATTTATGAAATGAGTCTCTATTGACATATTGAACCCATTTGTCAATAGAAGTTAACTATTTCAACCTTAAATTATGAGTTAACTCCACACTAACCTCAATATACATTCCATGATAGTTTTTTGTCAACTTTTGTGGGACTATAATAAATACACAATAACTTTAGAAATCATCCCAAATATCCCTAAAAAGCTAAAACAAAAATATAGGATAAAACTGCTGGAGAGAAATTAGAATACAAAAACATTGGATTTTACAATTATGATGAATAAATTATTTGGATTTTATCATAATTAATATATATTAATATTTATAGATGATATTATTTTATATTCCATGATAAAGTAGGTCCATAAGAATTATTCGAGTAATAGTGTGAGGATATTGAGAAGTAAGAATATATATTTTTAATTTATCAGTTTTTAATGTTATATATATATAATTATATTAATATGATACATAATTTCCTGAAATTTTATATCTATATAAATGAAATACAAAAGACATTGATAATTTTCTATACCAACCACTATAACCATGTTCTATGGATGTAGGGTGATTATAAACTACTAATTATATATAATTTTTTAATGATTATCACATCCATTGTCCATGTTATCATCAAATTTAGTAAAATTTTATTTGATATATTAATCTGAAAAAAATCATTCTCATGAAAATAATGGCCACTACACATATATTCTATTTAAATGTCATGAGACAAGGTATGAAGTTATATAGTGGAGTAAAAAGGGATGAATTATGTTTCATCTTCATAAAATGGTTGTTGAACATGTGTTACGTTAATTAAAATGTCTTTAAAAGAATTACCCAACACCTAATCAAGTTATTGAAGTTCTGGGAGAAATTTGTTTCTATATTATCCTTGATTCAAGCATCCCATGATTTCATAATACAATGTAATGTTTTATAGAATGTATAACAAACACACATATTATATAAGATAATATATGGAATTTTTTTGATATATTTATTTTTAAACAAATTCATCAACTTCCAATTCATATTATGTACACAACACATGATATAGGCAAGACGTTCTACATTATAATGATATTATTTTTAAAACATGAACACATTAACCTATTAGTTTAACTAATGGGTATAAATAATTATAATCCTACTATATTTATTATATTGTTTAAAATTTTTAAAATAATTAAATTAATATCTAATAATTATAAAATAAATAAATATAATTTGAAAATAAAATAAATTATTTATGAAAAATTGAATTTTCAACAAAAATATTTTCACTTATTTTGATTCCATTTTTTTAAATTATTTTATGAAATATTTATAAAAAATATGTTAAAAACATATATTCACTTTAAAATAAATAATAATAAAATTATTTGTGGAATAAACATTTTGAATTTTTGGAAAAGATTTATTTTTTATGAATAGTGAAATAATATTTTTTTTCTAACAAAATAAGCATCTTATTTTATTTTATCTATAAATATTAATGACATGTTATTTTTTTTAAAGAATAATTTTTTTAAATAAAAATATATCAACTAAAAATTATGTAATTGTAATTAATTTCATATTTATAGTCGAAATGAAAACATTCTACACTTATTGAAAACATTTCATTGAGAACTATATTTTTCAACTCTTTTATGGGAATAATTTGTAATTATATTTTATAAAATATATTATTTATATTTCAAAAAGGGAATAAATTATTCTAATAATTATAATATATATTAACTAATAATTTAAACTTTTTCTAAAAAAATTAACTATAGTGAAAGCTTCAGTAAATAATTTTTGTAGTGAAGGTAAAGATGCAAATATTATGGGCTAAACTAATAAGATACCAGTAAAAAACTATATAATATTGTCAATATAATATCAGATAGAAATGTTTCCTCCTTATAAAATAAAAAAATAGGTCATAATGATATTTATATTTATTATTAATTTGAATGACTTTATCATTTGTGATAATATATTTAAATTTACAACTAGTTTCTGATTATGTTTTCTTTACCCACATAAAAATGAGACACATCACGTTAATAATCTACCCATCACATCTTCATTGGATAGAACAATACATGAATTATTTTCTCCCATAATTCAACTGTTTCCCTATTGTTTTTATGATTCTCTAACATTTTCGTCAACATGGTTATAAAGGGGATAATTAATATAGGTTTCACTGAGAGTAACTAATTATGTTGACTCTGCTCATTAATTTTCATTCTATTTTCCAACATTCAATAATTGCATAAAAATAAGAATTTTATTTCCCAAATAAATTCCATATACAAATGTTTTATTATTTTTATGGAATAATATTTAACCATTTTAATTTTTATCAAATGTGACTCCAAAACATTGATTGTGTGTGCATTTGACAACACCTCTCGATCCAAAGTAGATAGTTTTCAAAAAAAACCTTCCACGATTTTGTTTAATGATTAATTTAGCATATATATATAAATATATATATGATATTAATTAAATATGTATAATTAAATTATTTAATTTCCACACATAAAATTTTATTTTTCCATCTATTTAAAATAAGTACAGGTCACTTGTGTGAAAGGAAGAAACCCACCCCACAAAGCGATGTGGCTCATTTTTAGAATTCAAATTAAATTTATAGTAATAAGGATAATATTAATGTATAAAGATATATATATGTAAATATATTGACTCTTTAAAATTAATATATAACCCATTTATTAACCTTTCAATAATTAAAGATATTATAATGTCGCTCATCTATACGTATGACCTACCTTCTCCATGAAGTGATGTGATCGATTATAAATGATAAAAAATAATTATTATAAAAAAATACAAATAAAAAAGTTATATTTATAATAGATAAATAATTTTAAAAAATATCCATATATTTCATATTCATGTGTACTAGAACATTCATAAAATTATCATGACAAAATAAGGAAATTAACAGCCAATATAATGGAAATAATAAAATATTATAACAAAATGGATTGAAAAATGTAATAAGTTGATCATATGTGATATTACTGGTGTTAACATGATTCAATATTAAATAATAACATTCATAAATATAATATAGAATATTTTAAATAAACTCAATTATTAGACAGCTTGACATTAGGTATTTCTAGTCTCCCTCTTATTTATGGAAAACATATACCATATTCAACAGTTGTTTCATTTTTAACAGTATTAACAAAACCTTTTAATGTTATATCATGAATATACTAATTGAAATAAATTTTAAATTTTTATTTAATGTTACTTATTATCTTTTCTTATTATTCAAAATATTAAAAATGTGTTAGGGGATTTGCCTCAATTTTCTATAATGAGTTACATAGTATGGTTATAAACCTAGTTTATTTTTTATGGTATTTATTCTTAAACTTATAAATTTAATGCAATGATTAAATAATTATTACTGAAACAATTAGATTAAATATAAATAATTTCATATTGGTGGATTTGATAAGAAATTATCCATGTCATAAAAGTTATGTTACAAGGACACTTTCTTTAGTAATTGTTATCATTATAATCAGTAAATCGCATTCCTTTTATAATTTTTAATAATAACATAAATTTATCTAAAATATATTTTTTATTTTATTTTTTATATTTTTATTTCATAATCATTATTCCTTTTTTATTTATAGTGTTCATTATGAATGATACATGATTAAATTGGGAAATATTTATAAATATTTATAGTTTATGAAATATATATGTTTAATGAAAAATAATATAGATTCATAAATAAAATATTCCTTTCGATATGTGAGGAATAGTTTTTATAAGTAGTCAAAGGTTAATCCCAAAGACATATTTCCCCTTGATTCATTGATATGCCTCTTGAAAAAAATTAGTTGTCCAAATTTAACAAGATTTTACATGTTACATTAGAACTTATTCTAAAATGTATTAATAGTATAAGTATCATGTGACTAAAATGAATATTTTTAATGATAAATAATCTCCTTCACTACGAATTTAATTACTATAATCAATACTATTTTTTACATTTATATTATCTCATGATGCATTTTATTACCATATTATTGATTAAATATAATTTATGTTAACTTTTATTCTAACCATATTGATTAGGATTTATATATTCGTATAGATAGGTAATTTAAATATATTTTTATTATTTCATTTACCATCACATATTTTTTATGTCATAAATAATTATGGTAGTCATGTTATTTGTTATCCATAATGAGTGTTCAGTTATTTACAATTAAAATTTGGTAATTCGTTAATGATTCATGAAAGCTTCAGCTATAAGTATCCCTTACTGATTATTTGAGAACACTCACATATCATTCCCATAACCATGATTTAATTAATAATATTTTTAATAATTTCCAAGATACCAATTATCTTCAATTTATATTCTTTGTATTTTAATTTTATATATAAATTGGAAATTATTTATTTATCTTTTTCCCGAAAACTACTAAATTGATAGGTATTTTAAGATGTTAAACCTTATATCTATGATAATGAAATTATGTGGGTATACACCCCGGTTTACAATATTCTATTTTATATTATTTTGATTCAACGTATAATTAGTAAAGTCCTTGGAAACTAGATTTTTGGAATCATAAATTATGTAATATTACCCTATGATATATTTTGAGAATAATTATTGAACAAAATCCTAATGTTTGACATGAAATATATTTTAATGGGTTTTCAAGTAATCCATAAATGTATAGAAACAAACTCTAGGCATTGTTCTCGAAAATCGGTGCCTAGGCATATAAACAATGAAAATGGAATGTTTACAATGACATAATCATCACTTGATGCAAAATAATGGGATTTACTACACACCTGGATTGACACTCCAATGTGATATTATTTGGATAATTTAAATTTTCATTATAAACAATTACTAATTTTTTGAAAATATTTTTATTATTAGATTATATTCCCTAGATGAACTATATTTATGACAATGATATTAAGTACATAGCAATATTAAAATTTATTTCAGTTGTGTAACATTTTTTGGGGTTATACATTATGTTTATAAATTTTATGATCTAATCTAGTGATTTTATATGTGTATATGTCAAACCTAGTTGATTTAGTTGAAATTCCATTGATAAACAGAATTCAATGAGTATGAAAAGTTGTTTCATTGACTTGATTATGCCAATAATTTTATGGGATCTCCTCTTTGAAACATTCTCATGATAAAAAAATATAGTATAATATTCAATCAAGATAAATAAATAGTTATATATTTAATATGAATTTGATGGGAATCGGGCAAATATTAGGTTTTGAGAAAAAAAATATAAATGTTTAAGAATGATGAGATTGATTTTCCAACATTTGATATGTTTGGAAAGAAACACCTTAGTATATCAATAAATCGTAAATGTGTTTCCATCATGTGTGGATAAAACTATACCATGATAAATATTTTTATATAAATAATGAAATTTAAAATGTTAAATTATTCCTCTCTAATGAGTTATTTAACAAATAATATTGATGACAAATGAATTAGTCCAATATACTCTTTAATATGTTTTGTGGTCATGGTCAAGCAGATGCTTTTACCTCAGTCAAAGAAAAAATATTTTTGTGGTATTTTTTGGATTCACTAATTATGTAACAGTATTATTTTATAATTGATATTCTTCTTATAATAATTATTAAATTTATAATTATTGTACTATAATACTATTAATTAATTTATTTGAATGGATATGGTAATTTGTACAAATTTCAAACAAATGTTACTAACCTGTATACTGATCTTCATGGAAAACACATTCCTAGGAGAGGATAAACCTAAATATAATCCTTATGTTAAAACAATAATTATACTTTTATGTGATATTGTTAATGATCAAGAAAATTTATATAGTTTTTTTCATTTCGGTATTTTTTAGAGTTTTATGCACATATTGATTTTTGTAATATATTCAAAAAACTAGTATTTAACATTTTGATGAATTCAGGTTTAAATATTTTATTATGGTTACTATGGTATGTACATATATTTAATTTGACGCTATAAAACACATTATATTTTCGAAATAATATAATGTCGATTTATTTACAATCCATTAAAATTGGGTATATTTTTTTTAGATGAAATTGATGAGTCATCATGATAACTATTTATGGAATGAATGAAATTGAAATTTGGGTGTTATTTCATAACATATTTTTAAAATATTATTCATAAAAATTATATATATAGGAATAATGATGATTCTTTTTTTTATTGAGCTAATAATATTTTTATTTTATTCGTTACTAATTTTAATTCAGAATTGAAATTAATTTATTCGAGTAAGTGATGAAGAATGAATTAATCAGCCCAATTAAAAAGATGATTTTGTTACTATATAAAGACACCATGTTATTATTATACTAAATTTTGATTCTATTTGTTAAATGAGTTACTCAACATTTATGAGAGATGTTTTATGATAAATATATCCTAGTACATTTATTCATGATGAATCAAATGGACATATTATTTAGAAAATATTTATGGAATCATAATCAAAATATATTACGGGATTACTTAATTTCTTATTATTAATGAACTCTATAAGACCTTATTATTCATTTGGTATTAATATTATCTTTAGTGTACATAATTTCCTTTCCCACTATTATTATCTAACATGGAATCCAAGTAATTTTTTAAACTGGATGGCCATCTCATTTACCATTATATATTATAATGATGATATTTTAAGATATTTTTTTGATTTCATACCCAATATAAATCATTTTATATGTTAAACCCTTGAATACCATTATTATGAATAAATTTTGGAGATTAAATCTATTTAAGATGCATATAATGTAACCCCCTCATTTTTAAAATAAGAACATCATGCTTAATAGTGTGTATGAAATGAAAAACCAAAAAATTGAATTAAATATATTCCCTAGGTAAATTATGATATATATCATTATAAATAAATTCAATCAAATAAATATATTAAGATGTACATAATACTGAAATTAAATAGATCATTATACCCTATTAAAAGATTATTATCTGAAAATGATCATAATAACCAATCTATATAATTAGAGAGTACAAGTGTTAAAAACTATAAAAATAATTATTTATGGTTTAAATATTTTTAAAATAAGTTAAATGGATTTTTTTATTCTAAATTAAATAATAATCTTCTGAAAAAAAAGAATTTTTTTCTGATAAAAGTAAATTTTTCCAAAAAAATGGTTTTGTCAATTATTGTGAACATACATTAAAATAAATCATATAAAATTATAAAAGAACAATTAAATAAAAGGAAGATATTTGTTAAATCATAATTTATTTATTATTTTAGGAATATATTTTGAAATTTTATTTAAATACACATTTTTTATGAATAGTGAAAAATATTTTTTTTATCGAAAACATCATTTTTCTTATAATAATATTAAATGCATCAATTAAATAATAAATTTGTTTTAAATCAATACATGATTGATAATATTATAATAACTAAAAAATAGGTCAGATTAATTAGTTTAATATTTTATTTTGATATGAATCCAATAAAATTTATTAGAATTTTCCTTTCAAAACAATTTTTTTCGTCACATTTATTTTATAATATAATACTCAATTATTCAAAATCTATGAGTTGTATTTTTGAAAAAGTATTAAAAATTAAAAATTAAATTTATTAATATTATATAACAATATCATCAAATTTTTATAACATAATTAATAGAAAAACATGAATACATGAATTATCATGGTTCATCTAAAGATGCAATTATAAAGAGACTAAACTATGAAAATAAGGGTTAAAATATCCTACCAACATGAAAAATAGAATTTTAATTACATATATACACCATATTCTGTCCCAAATTCGATATTATTGTTATTGAGATGCATATTTTCTGTTAATTACATTATAATTTAGAATTCTATTGTGTAGTTCTCATGTAATTTCCGAGAGGGATTCATTTCCCAGCTTTTATAGTGGCACCCCTTACATTAAATTTATTACACAATCAAATCATAATTTTAAAAAACACAATATTATTATATCCCTACATCCTTAGTAACATTATAGGTATTTTGGTTCCCCTAATATTCTATTCCTAATGTCCAAATAAAGATACCCAAAGGATGTATATATTTGAAATCTTAACTGACTTAACAATGGCCATTCTTTTTCCTTTTTATATTTTCATATTTAGATATATATTAAAAATTAAAATATAATATCACCAATATATCCGATATTATAATATTGTATTATATTTTTGTAATTATTTTCATCCATCTCCAAATCCATAAAATGTGTTACAAAATTATTGATTATTTGTAATGATAACTTCCTCTTATGAAACCGATGATGTTAATTTTAAATCACAACCAATAAATCATTTAGATTAGGTTCAATATATATATATATATATTAAATTTATTATATTACTATAGTTATTTATTTTAGTATCACATATACCGGTTTTTTTCACATTCTTTGTTAAATATGGTAACATGGGTCTTTTGTACGGTGGGATATCACCTCACTAAGGAACATGATTTATTTTTCATACACAAAATACCATAAATGATAGAAGAACTATATTAAAGAATATATTTTAATTATGTAATATTATATTAATTATTAAAATTTAATATATCACCCCCTTATTTGACATTTCACTCTATTCAGAAATGAAAACATCACAAGTGCGTACGTACGACCTACTATCTCAATAAATACATTTGATACTCTCTTCAAAGTAAAATACAAATAACCATTAAAAATAAATAATTTAATGAGAAAATATATTTAGAAAATTAGTATAATAATAGATAATATATATATATATATATATATATATGTATATATTATTCATAGGAATCAGAAATTTCATGGCAATACATTCACGAGAAAAAAGTCAAATAAAACTCAAAATAATGAAATTAGTATAATATTATTAAACAAATTATGGTAAAATACAATATAAACATCATATATTACATTAAATGTATTAATATTAATTTGATATAAATTAATAACAGTATTAAAACTTTTAGAAATGATGTTAAATCGTGTTCAACTAAATGAAGGCATGGGGAAATGGATTTCAACTCTATATTTATTTTGAAGGGGACATATGCAATATTCTACATCTTTTTATTTTATATAGAATATCTAATTATACACTCATATGATTTATCCATAATATAAGTCTTATTAAGACAATAAATTTCTTATTAGATATATAATTTTTTAGTTATTATATTAAATATATTTCTTAAACGCTAAGTCACTTTTCTTGATTTATCCCCATCAACGAATGTTGTATAATAATACAAAAAATTTACATTATATGATTTATATATTTCCCCCATAAAATAGAATTTCTCGATTAATTGATAATTTAATGTATTTTATGTCTCTCATGGAATTATTTCATCTCTGGGTATATTAGATGAAAATTTTCTGGTGTTAAAATTTACATTACAATATCAGATTATTTTTTATTGTTAATATTTTGTTTAATGAATTTATTTCCTTTGATAATTTTCCTCAGTAATTAATAATTAATTTTATACCTCTATACTTTTTTGAGGGATATAATCATTTATTAATCTATATAAAATTTAAAAAAAATGAGTGTTTCATGTACTATTTTCGGATTAACTGATAAAATATTATTAATTCAATATCATTTACTCAATATGGATATATAATGATAATGAATAATTATTATTAAATTAAATAGATAATTTTAAATATGATGAATTCTGGGACATATTGTGATGGTTTGGGACAATAATGTCGTAGTTTCTCAATTCATCGATCAGACACATGAGAAATATAAATTGGAAAATTTAAAAAATTATGCCCATAATTGTAAACCATATTATGAATGGTGTTTTTATAGATAAATCATGTTCCAAAGAACAGAACATCCAATTATTTATCATTTCCTACAATAATTTTTTTAAATTATAGAATATATTTTACTATTTCTCTTATCTGTAGATATATTTCATTATCATATTATGGATTAAATGGAAGGTCTGTTTATTTATTTTCTATTAAATATTTAGAATTCATTATATATTTATGATGGATATTTATTTAAATGGAATGTCTTTTGAGTTATTTACCTTTAAATATTTATTATTATTGTATATATAGTCAATTTATTTATTTAATGTCGTATATGATTTATTTTTTTCATTCCAAATTAGCAATTTTTTAATTACTAATTTATATAATTATATGTATCCCTAATTGAAAATTTGGTATCACCATTATTTTTTCCCCTCCACATGATATAAATAATAAATTATTGGAATGAGTTCACAGATGAAAAATCATTTCCATTATTCTTAATTGTGGTTTATTTACAAATTTAAAATTATATTCATGTATGTTTTCAGTCCTCCAAAAAGGATAAAATTATTAGACCTTAATGATTATGACATTTTAACTCTGACTGTGATATAATTTCTACGGTAGAACTGTGTTACCGAAGTTAGTTTCAATAAAATGATAATGATGGAATGCATGGCAATACTCCTGTAATTAAAGTCTATGTACAATAAATTGAAAAAGGATGGTGTGAAATTCATTATATCTCAAATAAATACACCATCATAAATTAATATAATAGTCATATTGTTGTATAAGGAACATATATAGCTATACTTTATGGAATATAATGATCTATTGTTTACCTGTTAGACCTTATGTCTATAATGTGTTATTAGTTTGTATTAATTTCTATTACATTATAGATTCAATAAATAAATTTATTATTTTTTGATTTTTAAGAATATTATATGAGAAATATGACTGGGTGCATGAAATCATGCTCTGGATACTATGGTCATGGTGTTATATTTTATATTCTTCTTAATGTTGATTTATTGTGTGAAATTTATAGATCACCATTGCATATGCATGTCAATTTTACTATATTGTAAGTAGATTCATTGAGGTTATACGAATGTGTGGTTAGGGAGACATGAAAAATTCTATCCCAAACTTCTATGTTGATAAGGTAGGATTTATACTAATTGAGAACGGTTATGGGAAATATTATAAGAAAAATTCCTAGATACATCCCAAAAAAGTTATCTTTATTAATTTTGTGTGGACATTTCTGTAACAGGTAGGGGGAGAGGAATGGGACATGTTTGTTTGATTTTATAGATACATAATGGAAATGAGGGAGAAAAATAAGTTATATCTCAATCAATGTTTCAAAACATTGTGTTTACCCATCCTAGATACATATTTTATTCATTATATATTTCAATTAAATCAAATTATAACATGGTAAACCACAATATTACCTATGATCATTTATTTTATTTTTTCTAGAGGTTCAATAGATTCCTCTTCCACTGATATAATTTCAAATTTGAATCCACTATTCACTACATTTCAATAGATTTTATGATCTCAATTCTTCATCCTCAATCCTTTTATAAATATTCATTCTTCTCCCATATTGAGTGTTCTCCACAAAATGTGTAACATTTTGAAATATTTATAAACTGATTCCCACTCATTCAAGGGTGTTATTAATTTAATAATCAATTATTTGGGATGTATTTTGATGCTTGTTCCCTTAAAACATTATATTAATTTAGTTATTACAATATATTGTAGGATTATATGAACCCCAAAAAAATTCAAAATGGAGTTATACATATACTATAATAATCGAATTTTGTTTTAGTTTTCATGGATCCTAATAAATTAAGTTCATATAATTGAAATATTAATGATTTTTTCTATATAATTTTCATCATTTGAATTTTTTTCTACAATGAATACATTATACAATAATATTTATAATTTAGTTCAAATATTTTTATAGATTTTATCAATAAGTGACTTATTATGAACTATAATACAGATTTTTTGTAATCTAATTGATTTTTGTGATTTATTATAAATGGATTTCCAAAATATGAAAAAAAACACATAGAATGTATCATTTTTTAGATAACTATTACATTGATCAATTATCATGTTTTAAAATTTGTGGTTTTCTATGAATAATCAGTTAGAACATATAACAGTTTTACATTATTGAAGGATCTATTAATATTTTATGAATTAGTGGTTGATAAGATTTTTTTTTTCTATGACTATGTTGGGGGTAAGGGTAAATTTTATAAATATATGTATGAATTTCTGAAAATATCATCTTACCACTTCTAATGATATTATCATGGGTTCTATATTAACTAGGTGTAAATTCATGACATATGTTATAATATATAGTTTCTCACATATATTGTCCCCCAATTTATGTCATGGTTCAAGTGGGTGGTTCCCATGATTAAATTATTTGTTTAATTGTTTGTGTCACATATTTTTTGGGATATCAATGGTCATAAGATGATCAATGATTGGTACATTATGGGACATTATCAAAAATAATCTGAGGGAAGATTACATTACTCAAAATCTTTCATTGGTTGTTTTATATGGGAATTATTATTTAATTCCATTTTTATTTACAATGTTATTGATAAGAGGATATATTATTTATTTATTAATTAATTGATTATTTTTTATATAGATAATCATAATTATTATATCATTATGTTTGTATTGAATTAATTTTTCAAAAGGAAACTATTTTCTTTTCTAATATGGCTATTATAAAAAATGTGTTCCTTTGTTAGGCCTATAGTTTTTCGAGGAATTATTTTTGACCTTATTCATATCATTTTATTGAATTTATTTAATTTCTGTTGAAAATAAATATCATCACATTAGTTTTAGTTAACAAAAAAATGATTATTTATTCAATTTATTATTTTTTGTGGATTGAATTACATTATAAATTAATATAATATTTTTATATTATAAAAATTATGAATTATTTATTTTGTTATCTAATTTAATAGACTCTTTAATGAAATCATTTGGCGATTTTATTCGAACACAATATATACTTGAAATAGTGTATGAAGTTCATATATTTTTTTGGTGGTACATAAATCCATTACCTAACCAGTCATGTATCCATTCATGAATGTTTATTTATATATTCTCATATATATGCTAATTTTACTTTGAATTTGACCTGATAATTTATTTTCATTTTAAAGTATATAAATTCATTTATATTACTATGTATTGGTCAATGATATAATTTTATATATATATCTATTGCATTGTAATCATATTAAATTTAAAATAATGTTTTTCTATATGGAAAAACATTTTCCATGTTTTTTATCTAACTAACATGAACTAGCTGCTAGATTATTGGTATCCTGAACTCCCGTCCAGAAATTGTTATCTTTTAAACAAGATTAAGGTGAGACAATGTTTTATTTGTGAAAAAAATATATTATATTTATCATTTTTTAGGCACCATGGATTCTTGATTATAATTTTTATTTTTATTTCACATTAGATTGGTTTGAATATATACTAGAAATTGAATCAAAACACAAGTATAAGACATTATATGGGTGACTGATCACATCCAATCAAGACGAAACAAAATTTAACATAAAATATTATGATCAATATTTTTTAATCTGTTTCATTTCTGTGTTTTGATATGAAATTTTTATCACTTTTTAAATCGACCATAATTTTGTTAGTGATGTTAATGTTTTAGGGTGAAATTCCTAATGGAATTATGGTATTGAAGAAAAAAAAAGTTTACACATCAAGAAGACACAATTTAGTTTTATTTTATTTCAATTTAGTAGTTATTACACATTGGGTACTTGTTTTCCATTTCTATGTGTGTGAACCATATACATATTTGATCCACTTGTAGTTTTCTATTTTTGGTTATTTACCCAATTATTTTATATCAATTGTTCTTAACATTAAGAACATGATATTGTAGGATTTCAATTATTTATCATGGATTATTAGGATTTTAAATTGATTTATATCTCTGTTTATTTTGTATTCCAATTATATGGTTTCGTTTAATCCTTGAAAATATTAACTTAAAATAGAAATTTAATTATTTTTCATTCATTTAAAAAATTTAAAATGCCTATAATATTTATTGGGATTATTTTAATTAGAATTTACTATTAGTATTTGTATATTATTAGTGAATTGTATTTAGGTATGACATGTAAATTTTTCATTTTTGGGGTTTTCAAAATTTCCGGTTTTTTTATATTTTATATTTAGATTTGTTTATGATGGATTTATAAATGGATCAAAATAATTGTTTTTATAATGTTGTTATTTTTTAAAAAATGTAAGATTCATTCTTTAAGTGTTTCATAATAGTATTTAAATAAATTCTAAAATTTGAGAGGAGATTTTTTTTTGAAATTTAGTAAAAAATGTTTTGATTAAAAGTATTAGTTTTTTAGTATTCTTATTTATTTTAGGATTTTCATTTTATTATGGATTTTATCTATATTACATAATTACTTTTAACTATATAATACTCAAATAATATCATGAATTTTTTTTCAGATTTTCATTTTCATATGTGGGGTTTTTTTATTTATAAACTTTAATGAGACCCCAGATTAAGTGGTAGATCCATATATATTCTTGTATATTCTAAAAAAATTTATTCCAAAATATGAATTGTTCAATTAAATGTAGCAACTATAAATAGTGTTATGATACTTTGTTGGTATGGATATTTGAGTAGGGAATATAAACTCAAAATAACAGAATGAATTTATTGTGCTTCTTGAATGGAACCCCATGAAAATTTTGGACATCATATTGATATTTTCTAATATTTATTCCATTAATTATTAAATATTAAAAAAACATGTATTTTATTCTTATTTGTGGAATCCATTTAGGAGAATTGTTTTATGGGTGATTTTCATTTCAGAGAGTAATTTTAATAGTGTATTTTATTGATGGTTTGTTGGTGTGTAGTTATTATATACCTGTACATCACATATTAGAAGTACAGTTTATTAATATAGTTTTAATGGTTATATTTTTTATTCTTCGATGATATATAATGGTATATATAGGTATTTATTTTTATATATTCTTTATTTACATATTTTATTCTTCCAGATCCACATTTTTTCATTTTCTTGTAGAGGATAGTATTTGTTTTCCACATTCCATGTGGATTTTATATAGTTTTCTATTGAATAGTTGGAATTCCTTTTCATGCTCCATATTATGTTTTCTGTATTTTTTGATAACTAAGAGAATAATCTTAGTAAATGTATGATTCAAATGAACCATAGGCACATAAGAATCAACGGTGTTATTTTTATCCCCCCCATGTGAAATGATACACATGGTTCATGTCTAATTTGTCAATTTGGAGCATAGAGACCAGAGTATGCATCCCATGTTGATTTGGATGAGCCTATATTATGGGTTGAGAAGAAACATGATTATATATATATATATGTATATATTAGTGTAAATATTTTACATTAATATTTGTAGGGTGCATCCTTTTTTTAATTGAGGTTCATGTATAATTGGATCTCTTGTTATGTGTCTTATATAAAATTTCACCTTTCTATAAAAATTTTGTATATCATGGAGACCAATGATGGGTCTATTTTTTTCATGAATTCATGTGACATTTAAATATGGTTTTATTTTGGGATTCGTTATTTTTGGATAACAGTTAGTAACATTTTTTAATTTATTAATTTATCTTATAAAATTAGTGATTTTTAGTCAAATTTTATTATATGAACCTCATATTTTATTCCAACACAACCACCACAGTATTGGAGTGAGATTCTATCTTTTCATCAAAATCATTTGTTTAATATTATATATATTATGTGGGATGAAGTATTTTTTATGGATTGTCTCGCCATGTGTCCTTACAAAACTACTATTTAAAATTATATTGTGTTCTTTCAGTGTTTCCCATCATTAATTTTTTTCACTAGATGTTTTCAAAATCCTAGTGTGATTTTATGCTAGGGATCATAATAAAATACCATGGAATAAAAGTACATAGTGTTTAAATTATTGTTTTTGGATAAGGTGTCACAACCGAAGGTTTTTAAATGAAACAATATGTCAGATAGTATATATGATATTCATTAATGTGATTTAATGTCAACAAAATCATATTATGTAAATTTGAATGTTATAACATAACCATTAAATTTTTTGAAATGAATAATATTAATGTAATTATTAAATATTTAATATTATTACTCATTTATAATTAAATAATTATTGATTTCTAAATAATGTTAGAGATTTAAAAAATTCTATATATTCTAAAAAACAAAATTTTTCAAAACAAAATTTTTATTATTTTCTATGTAAAACTTTTATAAATAATTTCAGGATAATATAAAAATTATATTTAGAAAATGAAAATATTTTTTGATATCTTAATATCAAAAATTACATATGGTGATATATTGATAATATCTGAAGAGTTTTGTTTTTCAATGGGTAGTTAAAAACATGATATTTGTTGAAAATTGTAATATTTTTTAATTTAATTACAAGGTATAATTATGTTTTATATTAGTTATAAATTTTAATTACATAATTTTTATTTAAATTAATATAAAAATTGTTTTCAAAATAAATTTTACTTTATAAATTAAAATAAATAAATTTAAATTTTAAAAACAATATAATTCAAAAAGATGTTGGTAGATGCGTTTTTCTAATTTTAGTTTAAATTATATTCTAGAACATTTTTTACGTGAATTAAATAAAATAAATTCCTAATTTACATTTGAGAATTTAAAATTAGGTATATTGGTTTTTTTATTTATTTTCCTATATGAGTAGAAACATTTGTGATTATTGTTTCAATAGTAATGGGTAAATATAGTAATTAATGCTAAAAATATCACATGGTCTATAGTATTACCCAAAATGTTTCTAACCATTTATTGAATTATTTTTTTCAACCTTAATCAACCATGTAACGAAATTATATTCTTTTCAATAAACATTGACGAAATTATAACAAAGATAATATTTATTTAATGAACAATAAATGATTTCATGGTCATTATTATAATAATAATATCATTTTTAATATAAGGCAACTCATATGATATTGTTTAATATTAAATATAATTTCAAGTATAATTTTTTTTTCTAGATCATGATAGTTTATTTACAATTATTAGTGACGAAATAATTACCTTAAATTCTAACCCAACGCTAATGTTGTAACTATTCAATTAATTAGACCATCAATTAAAATTAATAAATAATATAAAAATGAATTTATTTTAGAAAATAAATATCATAAAATAGATTTTAGAATACCATGAAATATATAAGATTTATTAACAATGTTTATTTTAATTAAAATTATTATAAAGAAGTATGTAAAACACAAAATAATTAATAGAGTCAAAATTAAAACTAATGATATTTTAATGTATATAACATTTCATTTAATGAATCAATATTATTAATAAACCTTAATTCATCCAATTATATAAAATTACATTCATAATATCATCCATGGTATATTTATTAGTCGTTTTACATTTTTTGGTAAAATTATAAACCCTCTATGATCGAAAATATAGGTTGTCTTCATAAGAGTTAACTAGGATAAATAATTGTTAAAACCAAACATGTTGTATAAAAAATATTAAAAAATTATCTAATTTATTTACGAGAGGATTTTTACCTATAATAATAGTATTCAATAGTTTCTATAAACATTAAATATATCATTTTTTTATAATACAATCCTTAGTGGTCTAACGTTCTTAAAAAATTAATTATTTCTAATGAAGATGAATCATTTGTAGTTATTTCTTTTTTTTTCTACTTCCTTATTTGTATAATATTTTAAATTAATTCTAAAATAAAAACTCCAATATATAACATATTATGAGATGTTATCAATAAAATGGAATGACCCATATCCATCTATATTTCAATTAAATGTGAAGAGAAGTTATAGTTCATGTGTACGACATATTGTAACAGCATGATGAGATGAAATTATTTTATAATCATTTCTCAATCATAAATATAATGAGTGAAATAATATTTTATATATGATATTCATGAAACATTTTCCATTATTAATAGGTAAGATTTCAGTTTTTTTCTTTCAATTTAATGATCCTAAAAATTTTTATGATATTCGTAGGTAGAGTTGAATTATCACTTCTATATTTTGATTTGATTCCTTATTCATCTCCAATTAACATGAATGATATATATGTATTTATTCAAATTATTAATTTGCGTGCAATTATTTTAAGACAATTATATAATAATAAAATTATACTTACCTTCTTTAAATAATGATCATTGACAAATTGAAACAATACCTATACGTACGTACGTCCAACAATCTCCATGATTTGATCATAAAATATTTATCATTTACATAATTGATGTATGCATTTAACTATAAAATTGAATTATAATAGTGATTAATCATTCCAGAATATTATTAGAGAGATAATCTAATAAATAATATTTTCACTATAGACATAATTCCAATTTCTATTTGGACTTATCTCCTGAATATTATCAAAATATTTTGCCATGAACGTAAATAAATATATAACCAGGGTAAAAATTAATATAAACTTAAAAAAATATAAATTTTCTACATTAATTTAATTTTTAATATAGGATTTTTATTTGGGACACTAATAGACATACATGGAAAATAATAATCCAGATAAGGGATTCATCAACTAAAAGATCATATTAAATGTTTTAATGGTATAAGGCCCCAGCCTTAAACCTTACTTAATATTGAGTTATTACAAGATTACACATTGATGATCTTTTCGGTTTTAGAGTTTTAGAGAATTAGATCATAAAACGTACATTACATTCCACATAAAAACAAAGTGGTCACATAAAGATAGTATTATTCTTTCCCATCAACGGAAACATAATTTAAATAAAACATGGATTCTTTCTTGACACTTCCTTGACACTATCACTATATCATGTACTTTTCCCTAAACCTGTGAAAAACATTTCAAAAAAAAAAGACATGGGATGAGCATAAAAAGCACAGTATCGGTTATATAAAAAAAATATGGAAAGAAAACATGAGTTCATATATAAATAAGAATGAAATCATACATTACCCATAAAACATATCTCATCAAATCATGAATAAATCATCGAAATCATAATACATAAAAGGTAACTTGAGGCATTCATAACATTCTTACGTAGGGAGTAACCCTCTTGGTTACGTTTGGAATACCCATCACAATATATTCCCTAAATCTCTTCGGAGAAACCTTAACGTTTCACTCCTTCGCGTTACCCAATGCATTGGAGAGCTATATCGGGCTCACTCACCCTTAGTTTATCAAGGAACCACCCGTCTTCATAATAATTCCCAAGAACCTCAACATAATCGTATCACATAAAACATGCATAAAGGAAACATAAAATTTCCAAATTTCAATCACAAGATATCAATACAACACATTGATATAATAAAAACATTATGAAAACCATTTTCAATACCAAAATAAAAGGAAATTATAACATGGTATTTATTTTTCTTTAAAAAAGAAGGTATGGCTTGTAGAGGAAGCCGAAACTCAAATAATGGTCACAACGGTGAAGAAGTCGTTGTTGTCGCATACGTACGACAAAACCATTCCCTCTTGTCTTTTTGTAAATGCTTTGTTTAAAAAATATCCCTTTTGAATAAATTTAAAATTCAAAGGGGTTTATACACCATATTAAAGAAGGTTGTGTATAAAACAAAATAATGCCTCAATGAAAGGAGATTAAGACGAAGTCACATACCTCAGGTACGACTTGACCCGGTCGTTCTTTAATCTCCTAAATAATAAACATGAGTTAATTTATACTTTTTTAATATCCTTTTAAAGTTCATTATTCCTTTTATATCACTTATTTCCATGTCATGAACTCTATGTAATTATTTAAGTTAATAACGATCATTTTAACGATCATCGGTACATGAGTAAAAAATAAGCCCTTTATAATTACACATTGTTCATGTATTCATTATATCCATAATGTTATTCATGATTTACATATCATATATGTCATATATATCCAGTACATGCATACATTTATAATATTACATAACCATTTAGAGGTAAGAAATGAAATGCATCGTTCATGGAGATGGTAAGCCGTACGTACGCATAAACACTACTTTAATTTCTATTTCATATTTTATAGAATAGAATCATAATGATATAAAGGTATATTATAATTCCAGTGTAATATGATATATAATATCATAACTCCATCCTTTATACATCCCACATATGGTATTTAACGAATCAAATCTCTTTGAGGGGGCGGTTGTCCGCACTTCCTTAAATGAAGATATCACGTTTACCCATAATGGAAACCATAAAGTTATGCCATAAATTAAAAATACAGAAGCATAAGGAAAACATAAACATATTTTATATTATATTTAAATATAGTTACATCTTAATGGCCACCTTTTAAGGTGTTAAAATAATGTTGAACAATCATCGTTTCGGGAGGCATAAATTCACCATCCACGGAAACAGTATGTTCATTAACCATTAGATGTAGGTGTGTGTAAGTGTAGCTCGAATCCTTCTTATAAAAATATCCTAGTACATTTAATATACTGGATTTGTTACAAAATAAATGAATAAAAAGAGTTTAGGGGGTTGGAGAAGCAAAATAAAACAAATGGACTCAAGTGAACACATTACCTTAAAATCGGGTAACTCCCTTTGGTTTGAGATCAAAGGCTTCCTTGGAAAGACTTATGCCCATAGTGAGGCTTCAAAGAGTAATAGAGGGATGTGGAGAGACAATATGGGCATGGGTTGGCCGAGCCAAAGGCTTTGGGAGTGTGGGTAAGGAGGTAGAGGTGGGGGCCTTTTATAAGAGGAGAGGAGGGGCACTCTTGGAAAGTAAAGAAATGTTACTTTATTTTCAAATGGGTTTTTTATTTTAAAGGTCCCACATTGATATAATTCGAGGCTAAGGTGATAGGGGTTCTAAATCCACCCATCCAATAGTTTTTGGACATTTTTAGGTCATAGATTTTACATTATCATTTCATTTTATTTAAATCCTTCTTTAATGAGGTAATCGCTGCATCATCATGATGTCATAAATAATTTAATTTATTTATAGTCTAAAAATTATGAAAAAAATACTATGATGTACAAAATCTTTTTATCTTTCAAATGAATATTTATAGTCGAAAATATAATCTATGTAAACGAAACTAAAAATGTTTTAATCAGGTGATACATTCTTGTTATGTTTACTTTCCTTAAAAAAAATAAAAAGATAACAAGTCAATTTCCACAAAAGTGATTCCATGGGGTCCCCAAGATTGGAAAAAGACAACCCATGGTCGGCCGTGAGACAACCATTAGAATTAGGACAAATTTTGGTGGCATTTTTTTATTATTATGATATTATTTTATTATCCATAACTACCCGATTACTCATTAATCAAGATAATTAAAGATAATTACCGTCGTTACTATTCATAATGTCCAAAAACAAAAGAGTCTTGATTACATAATTTGGACCTTCTGATTAAAAATATGAAATCCATTTTACCAAATTCCAAACACAGAGATTGAAATAATTGATTTAAAAATAATTCCCGTTGTCAAAACAAATAGCGGGTTTTTTTTGAAACAATAAGTATCAAAAGATTGACACTAGTTTAAGTCTGATTTCAAAGAGAAATTAACTCCAACGACCACTATTGGGTTTAATGGTAAAAATATTTTCAAATTTCACATTAAAACCAATTCAAAATATTATCTAATCATCTTTATAAATTAGATTAAAAAGAGGTTTTGAATTTAAATACAACATTTTACACTATTCATTAAAAAATGAACTTTATCGAAAAAATACCAAAAAAATTACAAAAAGTAATATTTTATGTACCAATTCTAAAGAAGAGTTATATTTGGTACAATAAAATTTATAAGATTGATCAAAACTCTATTTAATGACGGTTCGCCATCAACAAGTGATAAGTGATACTTTAATGAAAATTAGGGTATAAATAACTAAAATTGAATTCGTTCCGTATTTTAAGCCTTTATCTTTTATTGGATAAATTTAAAAACATTTAAAAAACATATATAATCATATTTTAGTTATTTCTATCAATTTCTGCCAATTTAACGACTACATGTTAACTACCATTTAAAATAATATTATTATATTACTAGTGTCCAACGTAAGTTTTCAAAGGAACTCATCGTTGCGTATCGGGTACGCTATCGAACATATAAACCCCTTTTAAGTAAAATTAATATTTAATTCGTCAATATTAATAAATACGAAAATGTTTTATTCATTATTTACCTGGGATGTTACATCCTTCCCCCCTTTGGGGAATTGTGTCCTCGCAATTTTATTCACTTATCAAAATAAGTGGGGGTATTTATCCCTTATAGAATTTTCAGATTCCCACGTTGCCTCTTCAACCATATGGTTTTTCCAAAAAACCTTTACCTGGTGGATTACCTTATTTTACAACACTTGCTCTCTTCAGTGAAGAATCTAGACTGGTTGTTCTTCATAAGAGAGATTCTCTTCCAACTGAACTACCTCTGGGCTCAAAACATGAGATGAATCTGGCATATACATCCTCAACATCAAAACATGAAAAACATTGTGTACTTGAGATAAAATCGGAGGTAATTCCACTGTGTATGCAACTGATCCAACTCTCTCTAGAATTTCATATTGTCCAATGACCCTTGGACTCATCTTTCCTTTCTTACCAAATCGCATCACACATTTCCATTGAGAAACCATGAGAAAAACAGGATCACCTACCTCGAAAGATAGATCTTTTCTCCGGTTATCCGCATAACTCTTCTGCCTGCTCTGAGCTGTTCTCATTTGTTTCTGAATCAACTAAACCTTTTCTGCCATCTCTTCTATCAATTCGGGTCCCATCAGCTTCCTTTCACCCATATCATCTGAAAATGCTGGAGTTCGACACCGCTTCCCATATAATGCCTCAAATGGTGCCATATGTTTATTGGAATGAAAATTGTTATTATATGAACACTCAACCAATGAACGATGTTAGTCCCAACTTCCCTGATAATCCATCGAACAAGCTCGTAGAATATCCTCCAAGATCTGAATAGTTCATTCTGACTGCCCATCTGATTGAGGATGAAAAGTTGTACTAAAATTTAATTCAGAACCCAATGACTTCTGAAGGCCTTTCAAAAAGTTAGAAGTAAACCTGGGATCACGGTCAGATACAATGGAGAGAGTAAATCCATGTAACCTGACTATCTCTTTAAGATACAAACGAGAAAGTTGATCTAGGGAAAAATATCTCGTATGGTAAGGAAATAAGCAGATTTAGTCAAGCGATCAACAATAACCCAGATTGCATTATTACCTCGAGATGTCTTCAGTAATCCCACAAAAAAGTCCGTGGATATATTCTCTCATTTCCACTCTGGCACTGGTAGTGGCTGAAGCATCCCTTTCAGTAACTGTCGCTCTTCTTTAAGCTGCTAACAAGTCAAACACTTCACAGTAAAATCAGCAATATCATTTTTCATTCCATCCCGCCAGTAATACTCCTGCATATCTCTGTACATCTTAGTACTACCCGGATGAAGTGAAAATGGGGAACTATGAGCCTCACATAACAACTAATTCTTCAAATATGAATCACATGGAACACAAAATCTCTTCCCAAACATCAAAACACAATCACTATCAATGTTGAATTCAAGCAACTTACCATTCTGAACCAGCTCTACATTTTTCTGCAACTCACTGTCTTGCTTCTGTTCTTGATTGATTCTGTCTGATAGAGAAGATCTCACTGATACCTGAAACAAAACAAAAGAACATCCTACACCAACAACTTCTATGACAAAGTTCATCAAATCAAAAACCAAAGGATCTCATTCCAAACGTAGCATGGTTAATGAATCTTTTCTTTTTCGACTCAAAGCATTAGCCACTTTATTTTTTTTTCCGGATGGTAGTGAATTGTACAATCATAATCCTTGATTAATTCCAGTCATCTCCTCTGTCTCATGTTCAATTATTTCTGAGTGAATATATACTTAAAACTTTTTTGAGCAGTATATATTTCACACTTTACTCCATACAAATGATGCCTCCAAATTTTTAATGCGAAAACAATAGCAGCTATTTCCCAATCATGTGTAGGGTAATTTACCTCATGAGTTTTCAACTGTTGTGAAGCATAAGCAATTACCTGATCATTCTGCATTAGGACGTAACCAAGTCCTTTCAATAAAGCATCACTGTATATAACAAACTCACCATTCCTGGAAGGTAGTGCCAAAACTGGAGCATTCACCAATCTTCTTTTCAATTCCTAAAAACAATCATCACATTATTTTGTCCAGATAAACATAACACCCTTCCGAGTTAGCTTAGTCATTGGACTAGATAACTGTGAAAACTTTTCAAAAAACCTTCAGTAGTAACCTGCCAAGCCAAGAAAACTATGGATCTCGGTTACATTTGTAGGTCATGGCCATTCATCAACATCTTTGGTTTTAGCAGGATCAACAGTTATGCCATCTTTTGAAACAATGTGACCCAGGAAAGAAATTTGTTGTAACCAAACTCACACTTGCTGAATTTTCCATATAGTTTCTTTTCTTTTAAGGTTTGCAAGATAACCCTTTAATGACTTTCCTGATCCTCTTTACTTTTAGAAAACACCAAAATATCATCAATGAAAAAACCACAAACATATTCAAGAACTCATGGAAAATTCTATTCTTAAGGTCCATGAATACAAAAGGTGCATTGGTTAACCCAAAAGGCATAACTAAAAATTCATAATGGCCATATCTAGTACGGAACGCAGTCTTCGGAATGTCTTCTTCTTTTACTGTCAACTGATGGTACCCCAACCTCAAGTCAATCTTCGGCAAATACTGAGCTCCCTGAGGGTGATCAAACAAATCTACGATACGAGGAAAAGGATACTTGTCTTAACAGTGATATTATTCAAGGCTCTATAATCAATGAAAAGTCTCATTGAGCCATCTTTCTTTTTAACAAATAATACGGGAGCACCCCATCGTGAAGTTCTAGGTCGAATAAAACCTTTATCTAATAACTCCTTCAATTGCTTCTTTAACTCTAAAAGTTCAACTTGAGCCATTCGATAAGGGGGTTTTGAAATTGGCTTAGAATCAGGAACAAAGTAAATAGTAAATTCAACTTCTTGATCATGAATAACACTAGGCAACTCATCAGGAAAAACATCAAGATACTCATTTACTACTGGCACATCATTAATCTGAACAGTTCCTTTATTTTCAGCAATATGTTCAAGGTAACATTCATTTCCATATTTTACTAGTTTCTCAACTTCCTGATATGTTATCAAAAACAAGGGTTCATTCTTATACACAAACTGAAAATCTTTCTAAAATGAAACCATTTTAGATCTGCAGTAAATCTTATCATGATAAACAGAATGCCAATACATGCCCAAAATAACATCAAACTCTACTAGAGGCAAAACAATAAGGTTTTCTGGTAGATTCATTCCACAAACAAGGATATTAAGGTTCTTATAATTCCTTTTTGTCTCAACGTTCCCACCGGGTGTTTTTACCCTAAGTTCAGGATTCATATATTGAGATGGAATTTCCAATTTACTAGAAAAATTCTCTGAAATGAAAAAATGTGTAGAACCTGAATCAAACAACACATTGGCATAATCTGAACAAACAAACAGTGTACCTGATACTACTTCATTCGATGGCCCAACATCTGCTAAAGTTGTTGCAAAGGATTTCACTACCCCTTTCTGCTTGTAGTCTGGCTATATTCCCCTAGTTGAGTTCTTCATTGGACACTCGTTTGCATAATGACCCATTTCATTACACTTAAAACATCTTACCACTGGATTTTCATTGCCTGCATGATCATCTTCCTTACAATTACGAGCAATATGACCAGACTTACCACACCGAAAGCACTTACAGACTTGGATAAACATTCTCCAGGATGCATTTTACCACACTTCTCACAGGATGGATATTTGGTTTTCATACCTCCTTACTTCTTTGATGAATTCTTCCCCTTTTCCGGCCAACTAGTCCTCTTATTCTGTTGTTTGTCATAGAACACCTGATCATCGGAAAACTCCATTTCCACCTTCTCCCCACATCGAACATGTTTTTCATAACTTTTGAACTCACGAGAGGCTAATGCCCTTCAATAATTTGGATTGAACCCTGATTAAAAACGGTTTATTTTACTATCATGATCTCATATGAAGTTTGGAGCATACCTTACCAATCGAGTGAACTTTGCTTCATAAGCAGCCACTGAATCATCCTCCTGTCTCAATTCTAGAAATTTTTTTCCATCCTTAGACGAACCACCTTAGGAAAATATTTCTCAAGAAACATACCTTTGAATTCATCCCAGTGAAGATCCTCAATCTCATCACTATCACTGCTATTTTTCACTATCGACCACCACTGATCAGCTTCACCTTCAAAACGGTAAACAGAAAGACTAACCTTTTGAGATTCTGAACACCCCATGAAATCAAAAATCTTCTCTAGTTCTTTAATCCACCCTTCAGCTTGCACAAGGTCAGATGATCCTCTGAATGATGGGGGATGTGGCATCATGAAATCTTCTACCACTAACATGTTCCTCTGTGGTTGATCTGGCTGATCTCATGAATGGATACCACCACCATTTATAGACTGAGTCAACTGTGCAATCACTGCAACAAACTATTCAGTTCTGATTCAGACCATCTCAGGTTGATGATTTGGTAGGTTTTCTTCCTCCTAATGTCATACCAACATAGCTTCTTTGTTTCCTCTGTGGAAAACCATTATGAACATAGAAATATCTTAGATGAAGCAACATGGTAATCTTTAAATGCTATATCATTTCAATTATACCAAAAATTAACTTATATTTTTACAATTTTTTAACTCCTAAATTTGTCTAAACCGACCTCTGATACCAACTATAAGGTCCCAGCCATAAAGCTTACTTAATCTTGAGTTATATCAAGATTACACATTGAGGATCTTTTCGGGTTTAGAGTTTTAGAGAATTAGATCATAAAACTTGCATTACATTCCACATATAAACAAAGTGGTTATATATAGATATTATTCTTATTTCCCATCAATGGAAACATAATTAAAATAAAACATGGATTCTTTATTGACACTTCCTTGACTCTATAATCGTATCATGTACCTTTCCCTTGACCTGTGAAAAACATTTCAAAAAAAATACTTGTGATGAGCATAAAAAGCTCAGTATGGGTTATATAAAAAATATGGAAAGGAAACATGAGTTCATATATATATAAGAATGAAATCATACTTTAACCATAAAACATACCTCATCAAATCATGAATAAATCATAGAAATCATAAGACATAAAAGGTAACTTGAGGCATTCATAATATTCTTACGTAGGGAGTAACCCTATTGGTTTTGTTCGGAATACCCATCACAGTATATCCCCTAAATCTCTTCCGAGAAACCTTAATGTTTCACTCCTTTTCATTACCCAATGCATTGGAGAGCTATATTGGGCTCACCCACCCGTAGTTTATCATGGAACTACCCATCTTCATAATAATTCCAAAGAACCTCAACATAACCATATCACATAAAACATGCATAAAGAAACATAACATTTCCACATTACAATCACAAGATATCAATACAACACATTGATATAATAAAAAACATTATGAAAACCATTTTCAATAACAAAATAAAAGAAAAGTATAACATGGTATTTATTTTTCTTTAAAAAATAATGTATGTCTTGTAGAGGAAGCTGAAACTCAAATAATGGTCACAGGGGCAGAGAAGTCATTGTCACCGCATACGTAGGACAAAAACATTCCCTCTTGTCTTTTACTAAATGATTTGTATAAAAAATATCCCTTTTGAATAAATGTAAAATTAAAAGGGGTTTAAACACCATATTAAAGAGGATTGCGTATAAAACAAAATATGCCTCAATGAAAGGAGATTGAGACGAAGTCCCATACCTCGGTTTTGACTTGACTCGGTCGTTCTTTAATCTCTTGAATAATAAACTTGAGTTAATTTCTACTTGTTTAAGAACTTTTTCAAGTTCATTATTCCTTTTATATCACTTATTTCTATGTCATGAACACTATGTAATTATTTAATCTAATAACGGTCGTTTTAACGATCATTGGTACTTGAGTAAAAAATAAGCACTTTATAATTACAAGTTGTTCATGTATCCATTATATCCAGAATGGTATTCATGATCTAGATATCATGTATTTCATATATATGCAGTACATGCATGCATTTATAATATTACATAATCATTTAGAGGTATGAAATTAAATGCATCGTTCATGGAGACGGTATGCCGTACGTACGCATGAACGCTACTTTCATTTCTATTTCATATTTTATAGAATGGAATCATAATGATATAAAGGTATATTATAATTCCAGTGTAATATCATATATAATATCAAAAATCCATCCTTTATATGTCCCACATATGGTATTTAACAAATCAAATCACTTTGAGGGGGCGGTAGTCCGCACTTCCTTAAATGAAGATATCGCATTTACCCATAATGGAAACCATAAAGTTATGCCCAAAATGAAAAATACATAAGCTTAAGGAAAACATAAACATATTATATATCATATATAAATATAGTTACATCTTAATGGCCACCATTGAAGGTGTTAAAATAATGTTGAACAATCATCGTTTCGGGAGACATAAATTCACCATCCACGGAAACAGTATGTTCATTAACCATTATATGTAGGTGTGTGTAAGTGTATCTCGAATCCTTATTATAACAACATCCTAGTATATTTAAGATACTGGATTTGTTACAAAAGAAAAGATTAAAAAGAGATTAGGGGGTTGGAGAAGAAAAATAAAACAAAAGGACTCAAGTGAATACATTACCTTAAAATCGGGTAACTCCCTTTGGTTTGAGCTCAAAGGCTTCCATGGGAAGACTTTTGCCCAAAGTGAGGCTTCAAAGAGTAATAGAGGGATGTGGAGAGACAAAAAGGGGAGGTTTTGGCTGAGCCAAAGGCTTTGGGAGTGTTGGTAAGGAGGTAGAGGTGGGTGCCTTTTATAAGAGGAGAGGAGGGGAACTCTTTCTATGTAAAGAAATGTTACTTTATTTTCAAATGGGTTTCGGATTTTAAAGTTCCCACATTGATATAATTCGAAGATAAGGTGATAAGGGTTCGAACTCTACCCATCCAATAGGTTTTGGACATGTTTATCTCATAGATTTTACATTATCATTTCATTTTATTTAAATCCTTTCTTAATGAGGTAATCGATGCATCATCATGATGACATAAATAATTTAATATATATAAAGTCTAAAAATTTTGAAAAAAATACTATTATGTAGGAAATCTTTTTAGCTTTCCAATAAATAATTATATTCTAAAATATCATCTATGTTGACAAAATTAAAAAAAATTTAATCAGGTGATACATTCTTGTTATATTTACTTTCTTTAAAAAAATAAAAAGATAATAAGTCACTTTCCACAAAAGTGATTCCATGGGGTCCCCAAGATTGGCACAAGTCATCCCATGGTCGGCCATGAGACATCCAATAGAATTAAGACACATTTTTCTGTCATTTTTTCATTATTATGATATTATTTTATTATCCTTAACTACCCGATTACTCATTAATCAAGATAATTAAATATAATTACCGTCGTTACTATTCATAATGTCCAAAAACAAAAGAGTCTTGATTACATAATTTGGACCTTCTTATTCAAAATATGTAATCCATTTTACCAAATTCCAAACACATAAATTGAAATAATTGATTTAAAAATAATTCCCGTTGTCAAAATAAATAGCGGGTTTTTTTGAAACAATAAGTATCAAAAGATTGACACTAGTTTAATTCCGATTTCAAAGTGAAATTAATTCAAACTACCACTATTGGATTTAATGGTAATAATATTTTCTAATTTCACATTAAAACCAATTCAATAGATTATCTAATCATCTTAATAAATTAGATTAAAAAGTGGTTTTGAATTAAAATACAATATTTTATACTATTCATTAAAAAGTGAACTTTATCGGAAAAATACCAAAAAAATTACACAAAGTAATATTTTATGACCCAATTCTATAGAAGAGTTATATTTGGTCCAATAGAATTTATAAGATTGATCAAAACTCTATTTAATGATGGTTCACCATCAACAGGTGATAAGTGAACCTTTAGTGAAAATTAGGTTATAAATGCCTAAAATTGAATTATTTCCATATTTTAAGCCTTTATCATTTATTGGATAAATGTAAAAAAATTTAAAAAATGATATATAATCATATTTTAGTTATTTATATCCATTCCCGCCAATACAACAGCTACATGTTAACTACCATTTAAAATAATATTATTATATTACTAGCGTGCAACCTAAGTTTTGAAAGGAACTCATCATTGCGTATCGGGTACGCTATCGAACATAGCAACCCCTTTTAAGTAAAACTAATATTTAGTTCATAAATATTAATAAATAGAAAAATGTTTTATTCATTATTTACCTGGGATGTTACAAATGGTTTGTTTTATGTTTTTCAATTACGAATTTTTAAATTGATTTTTGTGAAAGTATTTTAATAAAAATAAATGATTTATATTGATAATTTGGTAATTCTCCTTAAAATGATTCCAAATGTAATTGTTTTTTTAGTTTTATGTAATGGTTTTTTTAAAAAAAATCTATTAGAGATTCATTTAAAAAAATAAAAAGAATTTTCTTCTAATTTTACATAATGATTAGTGCTTCTCATATATCTTAATATTTTATTATTTTATAACACAATTATAAGTTTTCATGGTTATATTAAAATTAAATTATTTATATATAATAGGAGATGTGTTTTTATTTTAAAAATACATTTTAAATGTGAAATTTTATTTTGATATGAAAAAATGATATCATCTTTAAAAATTGTATCATTGATATTATCATTATATAATAATTTATTGTTACATTTTTTTGGGTATTTTGATTTTCAAAAATTGGTTTCAAAATTCATGGGTAATTATTTATTTGATGGTGTTTTTCTGAATTTTTCTCTCGAATGTGTGATGAAAAGTTAAAGATTAAATTTTTTTAATTGAGTATATGGTACTTCAACATAAAAAATTGGGTAGCACAGAAGACTCTTGGAAACCCATTAAAATATAAATTGGGGGACCCAGATTGCACGGGGTTATCCTATTATTTCTAATCATGGGGAATCATATAAAGTGTCGGGTACTCACGTTGCAGTTTAACATGGGGTGGACCAAATAATTTCAGGTATGATCAGAGTTTCTTAAAAAATGGATGCACCCTAACAGTTCAATAATGCATTGGTTAGTGAATATTATAAGAGTCAGAAATATTTGGATTCCAATAAAACATATATTTATTGTGGTTTATTATTATAATTATATACATCACAGAAATAGATTTTCATTTTATATTATTGGTTTTAATGAAAATATTTGAGAAAAAATGTATGATGGCCTTCCATGTGGAATTTGTTTTATCATATTCCCTAATAAAATTTAATGTAATGGTAATCATTATATAAGTTTTCATTTTTTCACTTTAATAATAGTTTGTATTATTTTATATCCCTTACATGTATTTTTCTTCTCATCAGGTGTTTTTAAATTTGTCTCAAAGGATGTGTCACAAAATGGTCGAAGTCATATTGGTAGTTGTTAAAGAGATTTAATAAATAAAATATATATTTTTTATATTTTTATGGGGGAAAATAGGTACTATATATATGTGTCCACTTATAATATATTGTTTTAAAAACTAAGAGATTTACATAATTCTATAATACTCTAAAAATAAAAGAAATTTTTTAAAAGAATTTAATTTTTAGTTTTAAAATAATTTAAATATGAGATTATTAATGTTTATTCTATAAATTTTTTATTGGAGGAATTATCTATAAATCTATAGGAATTGTGCATAATTGTTTGAGGAAATATTAACGTGAAATAATATTATTTTGTATATCCATGTAATTATTTCCAATTATAAATATTTAATTCCAATAATTATTTTTTTTCATACATCAAATGAAGGAATATAAAAAAAAATTCAGTAATGTGAATGAATTTAAATGGAAGAAATACATTTTATGTATGATACTGTACCATTGTGAATATTTTAGAGTAAATACTAGGTTCGATTATCTACATGTTATTCAACACAAATATTAAAAAAATTATTTCATAATTGTTATTATTATAACATGTCTATTAAATAGGTTGTAATGAATATAATTAATAAATTTTTTAAATTTTCAATAGAAATAATCATTTATAATTTAATAGAAAAACATGAACACACGAATTATTAGGGTTATTTTTAAAATGGGATTACATAGAGACTAAACTATGAAAATAAGGGTTAAAATATTATACCAACATGAAAAAATAGAATTTTAAATACATATACACACCATATTCTATCCCAAATTCGATATTATGTTTATTCGGATGCATATTTTATGTTAATTACATTATAATTTAGAATTATATTGTGTAGTTTCCATGTAATTTCCAAGAGGGTTCCCTTTTCCAACTTTTAAATTGGCACCCCTTACCTCAAATTTATTACACATTCAAATCGTAATTTCAAAAAAACCAAAAATATTATATCCCTACATCCTTTGTAACATTATAGGTATTTTGGTTTTCTTAATATTCTATACATAATATCCATATAAAGATACCCAAAAGATGTATATATAAGTACTCCTAATTGACATAACAATGTTCCTTCATTTTCCTTTTTATTTTTTCTTATTTATATATATATATTAACAATTAAAGTATAATATCACCAATATATCTGATATTATTAGATGATAATATATTATTGTAATTATTTTCATCCATCTCCAAATCCATAAAATGTTTTTCCAAATTAATGATTATTTTAATGAGAACATCCTCTTATACAACTGATGGTGTTAGTTTTAAATCATCACCATTAAATAATTTATATTAGGTGCAATTAATATATATATATATATATATATATATTAAATTTATGATATTATTATGCTTATTTATTTTAGTATCACATGTACCATTTTTTGTCCCATTCTGTGTTAAATATTGTAACATGGGTGTTGTGTACGGTTGGATACCACCTCACTAAGCAAAGAGATTTATTTTTCATACACAAAATACAATAAATGTTAGAAGATCTATATTAAAGAAAATATTTTAACTATATAAGACTATATTAAATATTAAAATTTAATATATCAACCCTTATTTGACATTACACTCAATTCAGAAATGAAAACATCACAAGTGCATACGTATGACCTGTTATCTCCATGAATCGATTTTATACTCTCATCAAAGTAAAATACAAATAATTATTAAAAATAAATAACTAATTAATAAAATATATTTCGAACATTAGTATAATATTATAATATATATATATATATATGTTTTTCATAGGAATCAGAAATTTCATGGAAATACATTCATGAGAAAATAAGTCAAATAACACTCAAAATTATAAAAATCATATTATATTATTAAATAAATTATGGTAAAATTAACTATTAGCATCATATATTACCTTAAAAGTATTAATATATATTTAATATAAATTAATAACATTATTAAAACTTTAATAAATGATGTTAAATCATGTTCAATTAAATGAAGGCATGAGGTAATGGATTTCAACTCTCTATTTATTTTCAAGGGGGAATATGAAATTCTCTACACTTTTTTATTTTATATGGTATATCTAATTATACACTGACATGATTTATCCATAATATAATTCTTATTAAGAAAATAAATTTCTTATTTGATATATTATTTTTTAGATATTAAATTAAAAATATTTCTAAAACAATAAGTGGATTTTCTTGATTTATCTCCATTAACGAATGTTGTATGGTAATAAAAAAAATACATTATAGGGTTTATATACTTCCCCCATGACATGCAATTTCCCAATTAATTTATAATTCAATTTATTTTCTATTTCTCATTTAATTATTTTATCTCTGGGTATATTACATTAAAATTTTCAGATGTTAAAATATAAATTACAACATCACATTAATTTTTATTTGTAATATTCTATTTAAAGAATTTTATTCTTTTGAGCATTTTTCCTCAGATATTAATAATTTATTTTTTACCTCTATACATTTTTTAGGGATATTATTGTTTATTAATATATATAAAATTTCAAAAAATGGGTGTTTCATGTTCTATTATTGGATTAACTGATGAAATATTTATAAGTCCATATCATTTACTCAATAAGGATATATAATTATAATGAATAGTTATTCATGAATTAAGTATATAATTTTTAATATGATGAATTCTTGGACATATTTTGATGGTTTGGAACAATAATGTTGTAGTTTCTCAATTCATTTGTCAGACACATGAGAAATATAAATTGGAAAATTAAAAAAAAATCCCTTAATTGTAATCCATATTTCCAATGGTATTTTTTTAGAGAAACCATGTCCCAAAGAACAAAAAATCCTATTATTTTTGATTTCCTACATTAATTTTTTTTCATTATAGAATATATTTTACTATTTATTTTATCAATAGATATATTTTGTTCCTATATTATTGATTAGACGGAATGTGTTTTTATTTATTTTCTTTTAGATATTAAGAATTCATTCTATATTCATGATGGAATGTTATTTAAATGGTATGTGTGTTGAGTTATATACCATTAAATTTTTATTATTATTTTATATATAGTCAATTTCATTATTTAATGTCGTATATGATTTAATTTTTAAAATTCCAAATTAAAATATTATTAATTACTAAATTATATAATTATATGTATCCCTTATTGAGGATTTGTCCTCACCATTATTTTACTTTCACCTCCCCATGATATAAAGAATACATTTTTGGGATGAGTTCAAAGATGAAAAATGATTTCCATTATTCTTAATTGTGTTTTATTTTCTAATTTAAAATTATATTCATGTATGTTTTCAATCCTCTAAAAAGGATAAAATGATTAGACCTTAATGATTATGCCCATTTTACCTCTGACAGTGATATAATTTATATGGTAAAACACGGTTATTATTTTCAGTTTCAATAAAATGATAATGATGGAATGCATCCCAATACTCCTGTAATTAAAATATATGTACAATAAATAGAAGAAGGGTGGTGTGAAAATAATTATATCTCTGATAACTACACCATCATAAATTCATATAATAGTCATAGTGCTATATAAGGAATATATATAGCTATACATTAAGGAATATAATGTTACATTATTTAACGGTGATACCTTATGTCAACAAAGTGTTATTATTTTGTATTATTTTCTGTTACATTATAGATTCTATGAATATCTTTTTTATTTATTGATTTTTAAGAATACCATATGAGAAATATGATTGCGTCCATGAAATCACATTATGGTTACCATGGTCATGGAGTTATATTTTATATTCTGCTTAATGTAGATTTGTTGTGGGAAATTTATTGGTCACCATTCCATATGCATGCCAATTTTACTATAGTTTAAGTAGATTCCTTGATGTTATAAGATTGTGTGTTTAGAGAGACAATACAAATTCTATCAAAAATTACTATGTTGATAACGGAGGATTGATACTTATAAACAATAGTTATGGGAATTATAATAGGAAAAATTCCTAGATACATCCCAAAAACATTATCCTTATTAATTTTGTGTGGAAATTTCTATAATGGTTAGGGGGAGTGGAATGGGTAATGTTTGTTTGATTGTCTAGATACATAATGGAAATGTGGGAGAGAAACATGTTATATCACAATCAATGTTTCAAACCATTATGTTTACCCATCCTAGATACATATTTTATTCTTTATATATTTCCATTAAATAAAATGTTAACATGGTAATCCACAATATTACCTTTGAACATTTTTTTGAGTTTCCCTCGAGGTTCAATAGAATCCTTTTCCACTAATATAATTTCAAATTTGAATCCACTATTCACTGCCTTTGAATATATTTTATGGTCTCAATTCTTCTTCCTCTATCCTTTTATAAGTATTCATTCATCTCCCATATTGAGTGTTCTCCACCGAAGGTGAATCATTATGCAATATTTATGAACTGATTCCCACTCATTCAATGGTGTTATTCATTTAATAATCAATTATTTGGGATGCATTTTGATGATTGTGCCTTAAAAATTAAATTAATTCAGTTATTCCAATACATAGTAGGTATATATGAACCCCACAAAATTTCAATATAGAATTATAGATATACTATAAAAATAAAATGTTAATTTAGCTATCAAGGATCCAAATAATTTCTATTCATCTCATTGATATATAAATGATTTTTTTATATAATTTTCTTCATTTGAAATTTTTTTCTACAATGAATACTTTATAGAATAATATTTATAATGTAGTTCAAATATATTTATAGATTTTATCAATAAGTGACTGATTATAAATTATATTACATTTTTGTTGTAATATAATTGATTTTTGTGATTTTTTATAAATGGATTTCCAAAATATGAAAAACACACATAGAATGTATCAATTTTTATATAAGTATTACATTGAACAATTATAGAGGTTTAAAATTTGGGGTTTTCCCTAAACCATCAGTTGGAAGATATAATAGTTTCACTTTTTGGAAGGATCAGTTAATATTTTATGAATTGGTGGTCGATAAGAATTTTTTTTCATATGACTATGTTTGGGGTGAGGGTAAATTTTATAAATACATGTATGTATTTCTGATAATTTCATCTCACCACTTCTAAGGATTTTATCATGGGTTCTATATTAACTAGGTGTAAATTAATGACATATGTTATAATATATAATTTCTCACATCTATTATCCCCCAATTTATGTTATAGTTCAAGTGGGTGGTTCCCATGATTATATTATTTGTTTAAGTGTTTGTGTCACATATTTTTTGGGATATCAATGGGCATAATATGATCAATGTTTGGTACAATATGGAACATTATCATAACTAATCTGAGGGAAGAATACATTACACAGAATCTTTCATTGGTTTTTTTATATGGGAAATTATATTTACTTCCATTTTTATTTACAATGTAATTGATAAGAGGTAATATTATTTATATATAATTTATTTGATAATTTTTTATATGGAGAATCATAATTATTATGTAATTATATTGGTATTGACTATGTTTTCAAAAGGAAACTATTTTTGTTTCTAATATGGCTATATTAAAAAATGTGTTCTTTTGTTAGGCCTATAGTTTTTTGATGAATTATTTTTGACCTGATTCTTATCATTTTATTGAATTTCATTAGTTTTTGTTGAACATAAATTTCATCACATTAGTTTCAGTCAAAAATGACTATTTTTTCAATTTATTATTTTTTTGTCGATTTTCTTATATTAAAAATTAATATAACCTTTTTATGTTAGAAAAATTTTGAATTATTTATTTTTTATCTAATTTCATAAACTCTTCAATAAAATCATTTGGGATTTTTTTTTCCAACAAAATATTTACCTGAAATAGTGAATTAAGTTCATATATATCTTTTGTAGGTACATCAATCCATTACCTAACCAGTCATGTATCCATTCATGATTTTTTAATTATATATTCTCATGTATATGCTCATTTTACTATGAATTTAATATTTTAATTTATTTTGGTTTTAAAGTATATAATTTTAGTTATATTATTATGTATTGGTTGATGATATCTATTTTTATATATATCTAATGCGTTGTAATCATATTAAATATAAAATAATGTTTTTCTATAAGGAAAAACATTTTTCATGTTTTTTTCTCCAACTAACATGAAATAGGTGCTAGATCATTGGGATCATGAACTCCCGTCAAGAAAAATTTCATCTTTTAAACATGATTAATGTGAGACTATGTTTTATTAGTGAAAAAAATATATTAGGTTTATTATTTTTTAGGCATCCAAGATTCTTGATTATAATGTTTTTTAGTTCATGGTAGTATGGTTTGAATATATTAGTACTATAATCAAAACAGAAGTATAAGACATTAGATGGGTGACTGATCACATCCAATCAACATGAAACACAATTTAACATAAAATATTTTGATCAATATTTTTTAATCAGTTTCATTTTTGTTATTTTTTATGACATTTTTATCGCTATTAAGATAGACCATCATTTTGTTAGCCATGATAATATATTACAGTGAGAATCCTAATGGAATTATGGTATTAAAGAAAAAACAAAATGGGTTTACACATCAAGAAGGCACATTTTAGATTGATTTTATTACAATGTAGTAGTTATTACACATTGGGTGCTTGTTTTCCCGTTCTATGTGGGTGAACCATCAACATATTTCTTCCACATCTAGTTTTCTATATTTGGTTATTTACCCTATAATTTGATATTAATGGTTCAAAACATTTAAAAAACTAATTTAATGGATTTCAATTATTTATCATGGATTAATTGTATTTCAAATTGATTTATCTCTATGTTTTTTTGTTTTACTTTTATATGGTTTCATTTACTCCTTCAGAATATTTATTTTGAATAGAAATTTAATTATTTTTCATTCAGTTAAATGAATTTACAATTTATATAATATTTAGTGGGTTTATATTAAATATAATTTACTATTATTATTTGTATATTATTAGTGAATTGTTTTTAGGTATGACATGTAAATTTTTCATAATGGGGGTTTTCAAAATTTTCAAAATTTTTTATTTTTTGATTTTTTATTTGTTTTTGATAGATTTATAATTGGAACAGTAGAATAGTTTTTATAATGTTGGTACTACTTCAAAAATGTAATATACATTCTTTAAGAGTATCATTATATAATTTAACAAAAATTCAAAATTTTGAGAGTGTTTTTTTTCATGTTTTGTAAAATGTGTTATGATTAAAAGTATTAATTTTATAGTATTCCTATTTATTTTAGGATTTCCATTTTATGAGGGAATTTATTTATATTACATAATTATATTTAACTAGAGAATATTCAATTAATATCATGAATATATTTATTTTATTTTTTTGGTTTTTCATTTTCATATGTGGGGGTTTGTTATTTACAATCTCTACTGAGACCCAAGATTGAGATATGATCCATATGTATTCATGTACATTCTAAACCAAATTGTATTCTTTAATATGAATTTTTATTTTATATGTAGCAATGATAAATAGTGGTATGAGACTTTTTTGGTAGGGATATTTGAGTGAGGATAATAATCTTAGAATAGAAGAAGGTATTTATTGTGATTCTACAATGGAACCCCATGAAAATTTATGACATCTTATTGATATTTTCTAATGTTTTATTCCATTAAATATTAAATATTATAAAACATGTATTTTATTCTTATAAGTGTAAGAAATTTAGGAGAATTGTTTTCTTGGTTATATCCATTTTAGAGATCAATTTTATTGTGGGTTTTGTTGATGGTGTGTTGGTGTATAGTTATTATATTATTGTAGTGAACATATTAGAAGTATAGTTTTACTGTATGGTTTTACTAGTATGATTTTTAGTTCTTCGATGTTACATAATCGTATATATAGATCTTAATTTTTATGTAATCTTTATTTACTTATTTTGTTCTTCCAAATGCACATTGTTTCATTTTCTGGTTGAGGATAGTTTTTGTTTTCAACATTCCACATGGATTTTATATATTTTTCTATAGAATGGTAGGAATTCATTTTTGTGATCCATATTATATTTTTTGTCAATATTTTGAAACCCAATATAATAACCATAGTAAATGTATGATTCTAATAGACCATTGGCACATTCAAGAATCAATTGTGTTGCTTTTATTCTCCCCCCCCCCACATGTGAAATGATATACATGGTTGATGTCAAATTTGACAATTTGGAGCATAGTGACCAGAGTATAAATCCCATGTTGATTTGGATGATGCCATATTACGGGTTGAGAAGAAACATTATATATATATATATATATATATTAGTGTAAATATTTTTCTTTAACTTTTTAGGGTGCATCCTTTTTTTAATTGAGGTTCATTTATAATTTGATCTCTTGTTATGTGTCTTGTATGAAATTTCACCTTTCTATATAAATTTAGTAAATCATGGGGACCAATGAAGGGTGTTCTTTTTAATGAATTCATGTCGCATTTAAATATAGTTTTATTTTTCGATTGGATATTTTTGGATAACAAATAGTTACATTTTTTTAATTATTAATTGATTTTCAAAAATTGGTGATTTTTAGTCAAATTTATTATATAAACCTCATATTTTATTCCAACACAACCACCACAGTATTGGAGTAAGATTATATCTTTTTAAATGAATATTAATAATGTAATTTTTAAATATTTAATTTTATTACTCATTTATAAATAATTAATTCTTGATTTTTAAATAATTATTAGAGATTTAGAAAATTCATTCTATATATAAAAAAACACATTTTTCCAAATATTATTTTTATTATATTCTATGTAAATGCATTATAAATAATTTCAAGATAATATTGAAAATATATTTTGAAAATGAAAATATATTTTGAAATAATAATATAAAAAATTACATATGGTGATATATTGATAATATGTGAAGAGGTTTTTTTCAATGGGTAGATAAAATCATGATTTTTATTGAAAATTATAATCTATTTTAATATTATTACAAGTTATCATTATGTTTTGGATTAGTTATAAATTTTAATTACTTAATTTTTTCTTCAATTAATATAATTATTTTTTAAAAAAATAATTTTAATATATAAAATAGTATAAATAAATACAAATTTTTAAATCTAAATAATTAAAAAAGATGTTGGTAGATGCATTTTTTCTAATTTTAATTTAAATTATATTCTGGAACATTTTTACATGAATTAAATAAATTATATTCCTACTTTACATTTGAGAATTTTAAATTTTGTATATTGTTTTGTTTAATTAGTTTCCAATATGAATAGTAACATTTTTGATTATTATTTCAATAGTAAAGGGTAAATCTGGTAATTAATGCTATGAAATTATTACATGGTCTATAAAATTACCCAAAAAGTTTCTAAACATTTATTGAATTATTTATGATTAACCATAATCAACCATGTATCAAAATTATAATATTTCCAAAAAACATTGACGAATGTATATCAAATATAATATTTATTTAATGAACAATAAATGATTTCATGGTCGTTGTTATAATAATAATATCACTTTAAATATAAGTTAATTCATATGATATAATTTAATTTTAAAAATAATTTAATGTTTAATTTTTTTTCTTGATCATGATAGTTTTTTTACAATTATTAGTGATGAAATAATTACCTTAAATTATAACACAACGCAAATGTTGTAACTATTAAATTAATTGAAAAATTAATTCAATGATATAAAAATATAAAAATGAATTTAATTTAGAATATAAATATCATAAAATAGATTTTTGAATACCATGAAATATTTAAGATTTATTAAAAAAAATTATTTTAATTTATATTATTTTAATGAATAATGTAAAAGAAAAAATAATAAACAGAGTCAAAATTAAAATTAATGATATTTTAAAGTAAATTATATTTTATTTAATGAATCAATATTCTTAATGAACCTAAATTCATCGAATAAAATGAAATTACATTCAAAATATCATCCATGAAACATTTATTTTTCGTTTTGACATTCTATTGTAAAATTATAAACCCTCTATTACTAAACATGAAGGTCGTCTTCATAAGAGTTAAATAGGATAAAGAACTTTTAAAACCAAACATGTTGTTTAAAAAATATTAAAAACTTATCTTATTTATTTAGTATATTATTTTGGCAAATAATAATAGTATTCAAGAATTTCAATAAACATTAAATATGTCATATTTTTTTAATAATACAATCCTTAGTGGTCTTATGTTCCTAAAAAATTAATTATTTCTAAAGTAAATGGATCATTTACAATTATTTGTTTTTTTTTCTCTAATTCCTATTTTGTAAAATATTTCTAATAAATTCTAAAATAAAAACTCCAATATCTAAAATATTAGGAGATTTTATAAATTCAATGGAATGACCGATATCCATTTATCTTCCAATTAAATAAGAGGAGAAGTTATAGTTCGTTGGTATGACATATTGTAACTGAATGATGAGATGAAACTTTTTAATAATCATTTCGAAAGAATAGATATAATTAGTGAAATAATATTTTATAGATTATATTATTGAAACATTTACCGTCATTAATTGGTAAGATATCAGGTGTTTTATTACAATTCAGTGATCCTAAAAATTTTAATGATGTTCGTAGGTATATGTGAATTATCACTTCTACATTGTGATTTGATTCCTTATTCATCATAAATTAACATAAATGATATATATGTATATATTGAAATTATTAATATGTGTGAAATTATTTTTGGACAATTATATAAAAATAAAATTATACTTACCTTCATTAAATAATGATCATTGACAAATTGAAAGAATTCTTATACGTACGTACATCCAACAAAATCCATGATTTGATAATAAAATATTTCTCATCAACATAATTAATGTATGAATTTGAATGTAAAATTGAATTATAATAGTTATTAATCATTCCAGAATAATATTGTAGAGATAATATAATGAAAACTATTTTCACGATAGACCTAATTCAATTTTTTTTGAAATATGTCTCAAATATTATCGGCATTGTTTTCATGAACATAAATAAATATATAACCAGGTAATAATTGATATAAAAGTAATAAAAAAATTTGAATGTTTTTATATTAAATGAATTTTTAATGTTGTATTTTTTTGGGATAGTAATAGACATACACAGAAAAAAATAATCTAGATAAGGGAGTCATCAACTAAATGATCATTTTAGATGTTTTAATGGTTTGTTTTGAAAATAAATGTTTTTCAATTAAACATTTTTAAATTGATTTTTTCTGAAATTATTTTCATAAAAATAACTAATTTATAATGAAAATTTGGAAATTCAACTCAAAATGAGTCCAATTGTAATTTTTTTTAGTTTTATGTAGTGGTATTTTAAAAAATAATCTATTAAATATTCATTTTAAAAAATAAAAATAATTTTCTTCTAATTTTACATAATGATCAGTGTTTCCCATATATCTTCATTTTTTATTATTTTTTAACACCATTATATGTTTTCATGGTTATATTAAAATTAAATAATTTATATATAATGTGATGTGTGTTTATATTTTAAAAATATTTTATAAAAGAGATATTTTATTTTGATATGAAAAAATTATATCTTCATTAAAAATGTTATCAATGATATTTTCATTAAATAAAAATTCATTGTTACTTTTTTTGGGTATTTCGATATTGAAAACGTGGTTTAAAATTTCATGGGTAATATTTTATTTGAAGGTGTTTTATGAATTTATTTATTGAATGTGTGATGAAAAGTGAAAGAATAAATTTTTTTAATTTTGTATATGGTACATCAACCTAAACAATTGGGTAGCCTAGATGACTCTTGGAAACCAATTAAATTATAACTTGGGGGACCCAGATTACACTAGGTTATCATATTATTTCTAATTATGTGGAATCATATAATGTGTTGGGTACTCATGTGGCATTTTAACATGGGTTGGACCAAATAATTTCAGGTATTGTCATAGTTTCTGAAAAAATGGATGCACCCTAACAGTTCAATAATTCATCGGTAAATGAACATTATTAGAGTCATAAATATCTGAATTCAAATAAAACAAACATTTATTGTGGTTTGATAATATAATTTTATACATCACAGAAATAGATTTTCATTTCCTACTATTGGTTTAAGGGAAATTATTTGAGAAAAAATGTGTGATGGTCTTATATGTGGAATTTTTTTTCTCTCATATACACTAAAAAAATTTAATTTAATGGTAAACATTATATAAGTTTTCATTTTTTCACATGAATTATAGTTTGTATTATGTTATATCCCCAAAATATCTTTTTCTTCTCATCTCATGTTTTTCAATGTGTCTTAATGGATGTGTATCAAAATGGTTGAAGTAATATTGGTAGTTTTTAATGAGATTTCATAAATGAAATATTTTTTTAAAATATTTATATGGACGGGAATAGGTATTATGTCTATATTTCCACTTGTAATATATTGTTTTAAAAAGTAAGAGTTTTACATATTTTTCTAAAATGTTTTAATTATCGTTGAATAGGGAAAAATATAAATTTTTTATTTAAAACTATAAATTTTTTTAATGATAATACAGGGTAAAAATATGTATTTTAAAAGGTTTATATTTTAATTTTTTAATTGTTTTGAAAACATATAACTACTCTTTAAAGGAATTAAATTTTTTAATATAATATAACAACATTTCACATTTAAAAATTATTTTTTTTCTAAAAAATTGATATTATTTATTCATTCTTGTTTAAATTATATTGTATTATGAAAATTATGTTTTATATAATATTAAATATAAATTCCCTATGTATGTTTAGGATATGTATATTAATTTATTTCGCTATTTATTATTAATTTTGTATATTAACATTTATATTTTTTATTGCCACTATATAGGGTAAATCATGAAATTAATGGTTTAAATATATTTATAATGACAATAAAATGACCATAATTGTTGTCCTAATTTTATTGGATCAATTATATTTTATGATAATCCTACATGTACTAATATTATGACTTTATGAATCCACTTGGATGTGTGTACGACATTTTAATATTTTCTTTGAAGAATGCATATGTTTTTATACTCATATTCATAGTTACAATATCTTTTTTAAATATAGTTTAATTTATAAGAATATTATTTTTTTCAAAATAAACATAAAATCCCAAATATATATTGAAAACATTGTTATATATTCATAATATTGAGGGTGAATGAATTATATTAAATGATGATAGAAAACTGATGCCATTATTATTCAATAACTAGTAAAATAAAGTATATGATATTAAAATTATTAATAGACAAATAATTTTAGATGATTAATATAATCCATTAATTTTATATATATTATTGAACTATTTTTGATATATTGAAATTTTTTTACAAGAAATATTAATGTTTTGTTTTTTGTAAAGGTAAAATTAATGAATATAGCCCAAATTTACATTATTTATATTTTCAAATAAATTATATTACATTAAATGATATAATATAAAAATAATATTAAAATATGAACAATTAATAATTTATTGTTTAATGTTTAATCCATGATCCATTTATGGATCATTTTTAATTTTTTATTTACTATATTAACCCTTAAAAATTGAACAATCTTCTTGACATTGTAAATGTTATAGAGGGTAAATAAGGTTTAAATCCAAATGAAATTTATTAGAAATAGTCAAAATATATATAAATTTCATTTTATGAAAATATATATTCCTATAATCATCTAATACTCAAAATTAATATGTATTGAGGCATTTTCAATTGAATACAAATTTATATTAATTTAATATTTTTGTGAAATATTAAGAGTGTCCCTCCATTAAAATTTATAAAGAAAACTCTTCATCACAGTAATTCACAATTTAAAAAACATTGCATAAAAAAATCCACAAAAAATTCCTTTTTATAATATGATTCCACATTATATATTCCTTAATTTATTCAAAACAATAACCTTATAAGGCTTATACTGTTACGAAACAATGTCTTTCTAAAGAAGTTGAATCGTTTTTAATTACGGTTTTCTACACTATTTCTTCCTCTCCACATCCCAAAAATATTATCAACAATGTTAAAGCAATATAAAATGTATCATAACAATACTGAGATGTTTTTATGTTATAATATAATCGAAACTACCTCCTCATCTATGAAATGGGAAAATATGTCATTGTCCTTGTGTACGGTGGACATTCACATCAAGATCAGATAAGTATTTTCCCATAACAATATCACATGAATGGTTATAATAAAAGAATTAAAATTATATATATTGTATTCAGGAAACATATACCATTATGAAATTGTAATATATAATTTACATTCTTACCATTCCTGTCATAGAAAAGTGAAAACCACCTTCAGAGTATGTGTGAATTATAACCTCCCTCAAGTGATGTGATTTATAATTCATCCCCACATCGCATGGATGATATATATATGTATACATACATGAATAATGTAATATTAAATATATTATTATCATTTTTTAAATATAAAATTATACATTAATTTTTCTAATAATGATCAATAAAAAATGGTTACATCACTAATGATTATGTACGCCCTACCATTTTTGTGATAAAACATAGTTCATTCTAAATGAAAATAATTAATTGATGGGTTTAAATGTTTATTTTCTGTATAATAAATATTACTATGTTAGTAAAATTATTTTTTTATGTGATTTGATAATTTTGAATTTGAATATATTGATCATTACAATGTCATTTTTGACTTATATAAAAATTATAATCAAAATGATCGGAATGAACATCAATAATTATGAAAATAGTATAACATTGAAATAACTGATATTTATAAAATATTAAACATGAAAATTTTTTTAATGTATTTTAATCATAAAAATGTTTTCCATCTATTGTAACACCCCATGATTTTATGAAAAATATTATTTTAATTTCATTAATGTCTTTTGTTGTATTCTACACCCAGATTACCTTGCGCTATACGCAACACCGTATTAGCTTGCAGTATACGCAACACTATTCTTGGACCGTGTTACACACAATTTTGATAATAGTTATTCTACGCAACATTGAGTATATATATATATATATTAAATGTATAAATGAAATATGGTTGGATTTTGTTATACGAAACAATGAAGGATTATTTCACAACACGCAACCCTGACTTGGCTTGCATTACACGCAATCGCGACCTTCCTCGATAGCGTGTGTTGTACGCAATACCGGGTTTTAATAAACAATGTTATATTATTATAATATTGTCATGAACTAGCCATTATGAATAGTATTAACTAAATTTTGAATTTTATAACATTATTATTCATCTTACACATTTCTATAACATGGTATAAGAACAAAATAAATTTTTCGGGTAAAATAAGTATTTTTAAAAAAATGCAGTTTTGCCGCCTTTGGATGGCGCACCCACATTAAATCTGGTTTTTGAAATGTTTATATGTTCAATTTGACAAAATTAAATTCTTCATTGGAATCAAGAAATAAAAATTTACTTTGGATAAAATTTTCATATTATTCTGGTAACTTTCACATTTTAATGAATAGTAAAAACACGCTATATCTTAATTAAAAACAATTTTTTTCATCGTAATATCTTATGAGGTTAAATTATAATATTGAATGGTTTTAAAGTATAAATAGAATATATTTTTACCATTTAATATTATGTATGTCAATAGAATTGATTTTACCTTGAATTCATAAGATAAATCAATTCAATCTTTTGCAATGTTTTAAACAAAAACCCGTTTTTATTCGACAATGAGATTAATATTAATTTAATTTCTGCAACTTCTGTGTTTTGAATTTTAAAAAATGGATTCCATATTTGGAATCAGTGGGTACAAATTATGTTAATAGGATACTTTTTATTTTTGGGAATTAAGAATATTAACTACGGTAAATTTTATTTACCATAGTTAAAGGTAAATCGGGTAATTAAGGGTAAATATAATATTTTAAAATTACCCTAAAAATTGTCAAAATTCTATTGGATGACTAAAAAAACGAACCATATCACCTAAGGGTCGGATTAGATTAATTTAATTAAATTTTTTCAATGAAAATAATTTAATTATTATTAAAACCAAAGAATATGACAACATGTCACTTTCTTAAATATTATAAGTATAATAATTTTAATCTAGTGATAAACTTCATGGAACTTCTAACATGAATAGTCTCCAGAAATCTAATCCAATTATCTACATCATAGGAATTTATTTAGAATTTTTAGGTATTAAATAAGTATCATTTATTATGATAGAAAGATGATGCAGTAATTGTCTTATTAATGAAATATTGACATAATTGATGTTATAAATGCCCAAATAAATGTAATTTGAGACTTTTTATGACTTACACTAATTTTCTAGGTTACTATGATATATTAGTTTTCATTTAATAAACTTGGTTTGAACATATAATTCTGTTATGACTTTCACAAAAATCATATATCAAATAGTGTCAAAATTGACACAAAATAGTTTTTAAATCAAATATTATATTATTAATTGTTATTTTATTCCTAAAAATCTAAGGGTCGGCCAAATGACTTAGAAAAGGATATATATGTTAATAATAAACAATTTGGGGTTTGTTTTGAATGTTATAGTAAGTGTATTAACCATATAGTGAAAGAAAACATAAAGACACGGTAAAAGTTAAATTATTTAACTTAGAGTTAAATCTAATTGATAAGGTTAAAATAATACCCTAAACTTGTCTAAATCCTATTGGTTGATAGGATTTCGACCCATACCCACTTTATCTTCGAAATAAGACCCTTTGGAACCATTATAAACCGATTTTGACATTAATATAAAATAATATTTTGAGGTATTCCTAAGGTGCCCCTCTCCTCCCTTATAAAAGGACACCTCCTCCCCCTCCTCCTCACACAAATTTGAACACTCAAGCTCGGACAACCCCTGCCATTTTCTCCTCTCCACTTCCATAGAATAATCCTAGAGGTCCTGGTCTTCTTCAAAGACCAATCTTAGTTCCCTAAGTGGAGGATTCAAAGAGGCGTTCCAAAGAAGAGGTAATATCCATTACCGATCTTTTCAACTTCTTTCTTCTTCAACTTCTTCTTCTTTAGTTGTTTCATGATAAAGTAATAACATCAGTATTTCTTATATACTGATATGTTATTATAAATATGAAACAACTCTAATTAACCTTCTATCTGTAACACCCCAAGCTTCTACGGTACGCTTCTCTTCGAATAATGCGATAGTGTGTGTTGTACGCAACCTCGAGTTCTAACACACCATAACTAATCAAACTAGCCGTTATGAATAGTAACACCTACTTTTTGAAATTATATATATTTTATATTTGAAAATGGACTTCATTTTTGGATTCAGAATATCGAATTTAGCCTAAGGTGAAATTTTGGTACTTTTCGGATAACTTTCATATTTTGATGAATAGTGAAAATTACTAAATTTTAATTAAAAACAACTTTTTTAATCAAAATAATTAATAGTGATAAATTGTGAATTTGAGTGGTTTTAAAGTATATTTAGAATATATTTTTACCATTTAATATAATGTTGGTCATTGGACATAATTTTACAATTAAACCGAACATAAACAAGTGTCAATCTTTTGATAGTTATTATCTCTTAAAAACACGCTTTTTGTTTTGACAGCGGGAATTAATTTTAAATCAATTTCTTCCACTTCTGTGTTTTGAATTTAGAAAAATGGATTCCATATTTGGAATCAGGATTTCCAAATTGTGTAAATAGGTAACTTTTATTTTTAGACATTTTGAATAATTTCTGTGGTAAATATTTTATTTACCATGGTTAAGGGTAAATCCGGTAAATAAGGGTTAAAAAATAATATTATAATAATACAAAATTACCCTAAAACGTGTCCTAACCTTATTGGTGGACACATACCCGACCATGAGCATCCGTGGGTCAATTTGGGGACCCCTTGGAGCCACTTTTATGTGGTAGGGACACTTTATATTAATAAAGTTAAAATAAAAATAAAAATGGCATAAGCTTACATCTTTTAGAAGAACAATTTTTACATAGGGTTATACATGTTGGATTTTAGATTATAAATATTCATTAGAAAGATAAAAATATTTCCTACATAATGATATTTTATTTATAATTTTTAGACATCAAATAATTTAAATTATTAATGACACAATAATGATGCAATGTTTACCTCATTAATAAATCATTTAAATAAATAAGATTATAATGATTAAAATATTATCTAAAACCAGTCCAATTCTTATGGGTTGATGTTAATTAGAATATTATTCATCTTATCTTCGACCTCAATGATTTTTGGACAATTATAATCCGAATATAATTATATTATAAAGTAATACTTTCACTCTTTCCTAAAGAGCCCCTCTTCTCCCTTAAAAAAGGAGACCACTTCTACTCATTCCCCACACCTCTCAAGCCACTTGGCTCGTCCAAACTCTGCCCAACTAAGCTCCCCACATCCCTCTCCTCCTCCTTGAAGCTTCCCCTTAGGCAGAAATAATTTCAAGAAGTCCTTTGGTTCCATCCAAAGTGAGTTACCTAAATTAAAGGTAACGATTTCTCTTAAATTATTTTCCTTTATTTTGCTTCTCCAACCCCCAAACTCTTTTTATTTCCTTTCTTTTGTAACAACACCAGTATCCTCAATATACGAGGATGTTGTTATAATATGGATTCAAACTACACAAACACAAAACTCCATCTAATGGATGATGAACATAATGTTTCTGTGGATGGCAAACTAACGCCTCACGAAACGATGATTGTTCAAATACATCTTACCGCCTCTCATGGTGGCCATTATGATGGAACTGTAATTAAATATGATATTAATGATATATATTTTATATATAATCTTCTGTAATTCCATTTTATTTCATACCATTATTCGTTTCATGTTGTATAAATATACGATAATTTCATTTGAGGAAGTGCGGACTACCGCCCCCTTAAAATGATATGACTCGTTCATACCACACATGGAACGTATAAAGGATGGTGTTAATGAACTTAAGTAACATATATAAAATATTATATTATACTGGAATAGTAATATACCTATGTATCATTTGGATTCAATTCTTTTAAAATAAAAATTAAATGGAAGTAGCGTTCGTGCGTACGTACGGACTACCGTCTCCAAGAACGCGGTGAGATCCATCCTCCATCGTATCCATTCAAGTATTATTCTCATTTTAGGGTTAAAAATAATGTTAATATCATTCTGATTATGAATAATATTTAATCTATCCATTACAAACATGTCTTACGTAACCAAACATTTAAGAAGAACGAATCGATTATCACCTGAAACGACGATAATACGAAGATATTATTAATAAAGCAATGTTAAAAGATCATATATGATATCATATTAATGTATATGATTCTTGTATAATTTAATAACAATTATTTCACCATTATACAGGAGTTTAACCAACCCCAACAAAGGAAAAGTACAAGGTAAGGGTTATTTCACAATCTCTTCATTATCCGAGGTTGTTTATATGTAATAATCTACTGGGATATCTTTATCATCCACATCCATGTTTCTTAAAAATGTATTTCAAAACAATTTTACTATTTACAAGAATATGGGTTAAAGTCATTTATACCCTTGTTTGACTTTTTATAAGAGGTTTATAAAGGAATCTTTCCGTCGTTTTCAAAACAAGGTCCTTTTTAACCTTTTCGACAGAATTGAGGTAAGAATGTTTTTTTTAACTTATACGGCGGGTGCGGTTATTTTACGCCGTTATAAAATCTTCAAAGCTTTCCTTACAAGCTTATAAGAATATTTTCAAAGAAAATGTTTTATTTTATATGGATCTTAAATGATTTCAAAATAAAAGGAGATATTTCTTTAAAAAGAATTTTGATTTCATCTACGTCAACATCCTTTGATGGATTTTAAGATTATTTGAAGTTGATTTATTATGATACAAAACTTCTATATTGTATTGAAGGTTTTGTGATATGTTTGACTATGGATGTGCTATTTTTATACCATTCATAGTTTATGGTGAAATTATTGACATTTCGTATGCTAGTTTTAATACGAATGTTTATGTTATGTTTAAACCTTTTCATATGGGAATGCATTGGACTTAATAAGTGACGGGTGGAGCCCGCTATAGCTCCTCGATGCATCGGTAGGTCTCATGAGACAAACTATTGTCTTGGCACAAGGCCTTGGAAAAAATCTTATTTGTAGTCTTGGAACGAGGCCTTGGGTATGTGGTTATGATAGTCTGGCATTATGCATTCCAACATTATGAAAGTGGTTATTGATTTTGCATGTGATTATTCGATTAGTAGAATATCCATGTGAACAAGTAAATGGCATTATTTCATTTTACTTTTACCATACTATGTTGAAGTTCAAGTTTAAAAGTCTTTTGTTTTAGTAATTCATTGCCTTAAATGTTTATGCTTTTTTTTGAATGTTCCGCTATATTGTTATCTTTACTTGGCATTTGAGCTCACCCCTTTTCTATGTTTTATTTTTCCCAGGATGTGAAGATGTAAGTTATGAATGACCTGCATGGATATTATGAGGGGATTATAGTGTGGACTGTGTAAACATTATGTTGTTGTAGTAGTTTTTTCATTTTATGATGTAATGTAAAACTTATGAATATATCTAGTGTTTCCAAGGCTACTAAACCAATCGGTCTTTCGAGATTTGATCTTTCATGTGATCATGCCAATGTTATGTAATAATGCACCGACTCTAGGCAACTAGGGTCGGGGCGTTACAGTTGGTATCAGAGGAAGTTTAGTACAAACCATGGAAACTAGATTTAGATAAACTCTGATTAGAGCACGTAGACCTAAGATGAACATTGAGGATTAGTATAGAAGAACTTCCTAGAATTTTGTTATTGTAGAGATTTGGTGAGTTTTCCGAGCAATACATCCCTGTCTGGATACGAGCAGGTAGAGGAGGCTCTGGAACAGATGTACCTAGGGGTAAAACACGAAAACACTGCTTTGAGCTAGACTCGAACGGGAACTGGTGCACGACAACGGGCTTTGCTGCACTCTTGGTTACGACACTCCAGGGGGATATGCTTAGGATAACTCTCATTTTCTTTAAAAATCATTATGAAGGGTTTATGAGTATATACTTCCTCAAAGAAAACATTTTTATGATTATGGATTATATCCATAAATATTTCAATTTATGTTAAGTGTTTTATAAGTATGGGATTATGTATTTTGATTCATAAACTGATCTAGTTTATGCCATTGTTTAGAAATGGTGCCTAGTGGATGAAATGGAAACCGTATCAATGCACGCACTCCATGTAGGGATTTCCCTCCTGCTCAAGATAATTATAGTGGGGCTGGTGATGCAACTGGTGCTGATCAGCTAATCACCATACTGGAACAACATACTCAGGTTATGAATAATAACCTTACCCGTATGGAGCACCCTGATACGCAGCGTGGAGGATCAATGTTAGATCGATTCATAAGGCAACAACCACCAACGTTCAATGGGAATACAAATCCCTTAGTAGCTGAGCAATGGATATTTTCCCTAGAGAAAATATTTCAGGCTTTGGGGAGCAGTGAAAGGGAAAAAGTTATCATGGCAGTTTACCGCCTCACTGGAGATGCTGGTCAATGGTGGTCATTGATTCAAAATACGAAGGAAGATGATGAAGTATCAAATATGGAATGGAGGGAGTTCAAAGATCTGTTTTTAGAAAAATACTTCCCTCGCGACCATCGAGCAGATATGGAAAGGCAATTTCTGAGTCTGAGACAAAAGGAGGATGAGAATGTCACAAAGTATGAGGCTAACTTTACAAGGTTAGCGAGGTATGCTGGTGATTATATTCGTAACCCAAGAAGTAAGATTAATCGTTTCTTTGATGGGTTAAAACAATTTCTCCGTCGAGCGTTAGTCTCACAATCCTTTTCATCGTACGAAGACATTGTCTCATGTGCTATCAAGACCGAAAAGGAATTCTCTAAGTCTTATGACATTAAAGCAAAGCAAGAGAAGAAGAGACATGCTGATCAATCTGGGAATGGAAATAAGGGGAAGAAGGGAAAGGTTGAATATCCATCTTGTGGTAAATGCGGGAAGAAACATCCTGGTACTTGCTTGAAGGGAATGGGAGTCTGTTACAAGTGTGGTGAAAAAGGCCACCAAGCTCATGATTGCAAGGGGAAGAAAGAAGCTACCAACGTTCAGTGATACAATTGCAGGGAGATGGGGCATTATGTAAATGCATGCCCTAAGCGTCAGGAGAACATATCTCAGAAAAGGCCAAGGGATCAAGGCCAGGCTTATGCTATCACTACTGCAGAGGTAGAAGCTCCGAAAGATGTGGTGGCAGGTAATTTAATGGTTTCCTCAAGATTAGAAAATGCATTATTTGATTCTGGATCATCGCATTGTTTCGTATCTTCCCAGTTTGCTAAGAAAATTAGATATTTCCAATTTGATTTAATAATGGAGTTGTCAGTCAAAACTCCTAAGGGAAGTATCGTTGCAACAAAGTTTTGTGAATCAGTCCCCATTAGAGCACATAAATTTTCATTATCTGCTGATCTCATCGTCATACCTATGATTGAGTTTGATATAATCCTCGGTATGGACTGGCTTTCGGACTATGATGCGAAGATTTATTGTAAGAAGAAAGAGGTTACGATTCTTGATGATAATGATAAGGAACACCTTATTTTTAGAGCAGAATCGTCACCACCTAATTCTTATTTAGATCCACCCCCAGTAGCTCAACTAAATTCAATTATTGGGGAGGAAGAGAATGAAGTAACTATCGGTGAGGAAAGGAATGTTCAAATAGAGGATGTACCTGTTGTGAAAGAATTTGTAGATGTATTTCCGGAAGATTTACCTGGACATCCTCCAGAACGAGAAGTTGAGTTTTCCATTGATTTGATTCCTGGATCAAGGCCTATATCAAAGACCCCTTATAGAATGGCCACTGTAGAGTTAGTCGAACTAAAGAAACAACTAGAGGAATTGAGTAATAAGGGATTTATTCGCCCTAGTGTTTCTCCATGGGGAGCCCCTGTTCTTTTTGTTAAAAAGAAAGATGGATCTATGAGGTTATGTATCGACAACAGGGAGATCAATGCTATAACGATAAAGAACAAGTATCCCCTGCCTCGTATTGATGATTTATTTGACCAACTGCATGGAGCTCATTACTTTTCAAAGATTGAACTTCGATCTGGATACCATCAGTTGTGTGTGAAGAAGGAAGACATTCCGAAGACAGCATTTCGAACCAGGTACGGGCATTACGAGTTTACTGTAATGCCGTTTGGATTGACTAATGCACCCACTGTATTCATGGATATGATGAATAGAGTTCTCAAGGAGTATCTCGATGAATTTGTGGTGGTATTTATTGATGATATCTTGGTATACTCCAAAACCTACGAAGATCATGAAAATCACTTGCGCATTATTTTGAAGACTCTGAGGAGGAATGAATTTTATGGGAAGTTTAGCAAGTGTGAATTCTGGCTTCATGAGATTTCTTTTCATGGCCATATTGTCTCCAAAGATGGAATCTCTGTTGATCCTTCTAAGACCAAAGCAATCCAAGAATGGCCAGTACCTACGAGTATAACTGAGTTATGTAGTTTTATTGGTTTGGCAGGTTATTATCGACGTTTCGTCCAAAATTTTTCCCGATTGGCTAACCCATTAACGAAGCTCACACGTAAAGGGGTTAAATTTGTTTGGACAAAAGAGTGTGAAGAATGTTTCGAAGAACTGAAGAGAAGATTAGTCAACGCTCCTATATTGACTCTACCATCGGGGAATGATGGATTCGTTATTTATAGTGATGCATCGAAGAAAGGACTTGGTTGTGTCCTTATGCAGAATGATAGAGTTATTGCCTATGCATCACGACAGTTTAAAATTCATGAACAAAACTATCCTACTCATGATCTCGAGTTAGCAGCTGTAATCTTTGCTTTGAAGATATGGAGGCACTACCTCTATGGTGAAAAATGTGATATTTATACTGATCACAAGAGTTTGAAGTATATTTTCTCACAAAAAGAACTCAACATGAGGCAAAGGAGATGGCTTGAATTACTCAAGGATTATGATTGCACGATACACTACCACCCGGGGAAAGAAAACAAAGTAGCAGATTCTTTGAGCAGAAAAGACCATGGAGTTCTGAACATGATGAGAATTGAAAGGGATCCAATTTTCATGGATCTAGTGAAGATGTACATGGGAATAACCAGGGAAGGTGAAACATCAATGCTTTTTCAAATGGTTGCCAAACCATCTTTACTAGAAAGGATTAAGAGTTCTCAGACCAATGATGAAGAATTTCAGAAGAAGATTAAAGCTGTGAATGATGGGAGATTGAGAGACTTTGTGTATGAAGATGGAATTTTGAAATTCGGGAAGAGACTTTGTGTTCCCAATATACCTGATCTAAAAAGGGAATTGCTGGATGATTCTCATAGTTCCAATTTCTCTATACACCCTGGGAACACAAAAATGTATAGAGATTTGAAAGAACATTTTTGGTGGGACAATATGAAGAGGGAGATTGCTGATTTTGTGTCAAGATGTATGGTTTGTCAACAAGTGAAAGCTGGAAGGCAACAGCCTGGAGGAGTCATGCAACCTCTTCCTATACCAGAGTGGAAATGGGACAATATTACGATGGACTTTGTCATGGGGCTACCGAAGACTCCTAGAAGGAATGATGCAATATGGGTTATTGTTGATTGTCTTTCCAAGTCAGCACATTTTCTTGCTATAAGAGAAGATCTACCCCTGGAACGTCTAGCAAGACTATACATTAATGAAGTTGTGAGACTTCATGGAGTACCCCTATCGATTGTTTCTGATCGTGATCCCCGTTTTACTTCAAGATTTTGGAAAAGTCTTCAGAAATCCCTGGATACTGAACTTCATTTGAGCACTGCTTACCACCCTCAGACAGATGGACAATCAGAATGGACTATTCAAACCTTAGAAGACATGTTGAGATCTTGCTCACTTGACTTTCAGGGTATGCGGGATCAATATTTACCACTGGTAGAATTTTCCTATAACAATAGCTTCCATTCAAGTATTCAGATGGCACCATATGAAGCGTTATATGGAAAGAGATGTCGTACACCAACCTGTTGGGATGACGTTGGTGAAAGAAAACTTGTAGGCCCAGAACTGGTGGAGGAAACGGTGGAAAAGGTGAAGGTAATCCAAAATCAAATCAAAGCAGCTCAAAGTAGGCAGAAGAGCTATGCCGATAATCGAAGGAAGGATTTGGAATTTCAGGTCAGTGATCATGTTTTCCTAAAGGTATCTCCATGGAAGGGAGTCATACGTTTTGGTAAGAAAGGTAAATTGAGTCCCAGGTACATCGGACCTTTCGAAATTCTAGAACGAATTGGGGTTGTAGCTTACCGATTGGCAATGCCGCCAAGTCTCTTCAAAGTTCACGATGTGTTCCACGTATCTCTATTGAGGAAATACATGCCTGATCCGACGCATGTACTCACCTATGAGGAATTAGAACTGGAACCCGATCTGACTTATTGCAAAGAGCCCGTCAAGATTCTTGATACGAGAGAACAAGTGCTGAGAAACCGGACGACGCGTATGGTAAAAGTTTTGTGGAAAACCATAAGATGGAAGAGGCAACGTGGGAACCCGAGAAACTTATGATGAAGAACCACCCGAGTCTTTTTATGCAGTAATACCCTAGAAATTGCGAGGACGCAATTATTTGAAGGAGGGGAGAATGTTACACCCCAAGCTTCTACGGTACGCTTCTCTTAGAATAATGCGATAGCGTGTGTTGTACGCAACCTCGAGTTCTAACACACCATAACTAATCAAACTAGCCGTTATGAATAGTAACACATACTTTTTGAAATTATATATATTTTATATTTGAAAATGGACTTCATTTTTGGATTCGGAATATCGAATTTAGCCTAAGGTGAAATTTTGGTACTTTTCGGATAACTTTCATATTTTGATGAATAGTGAAAATTACTAAATTTTAATTAAAAACAACTTTTTTAATCAAAATAATTAATAGTGATAAATTGTGAATTTGAGTGGTTTTAAAGTATATTTAGAATATATTTTTACCATTTAATATAATGTTGGTCATTGGACATAATTTTACAATTAAACCGAACATAAACAAGTGTCAATCTTTTGATAGTTATTATCTCTTAAAAACACACTTTTTGTTTTGACAGCGGGAATTAATTTTAAATTAATTTCTGCCACTTATGTGTTTTGAATTTAGAAAAATGGATTCCATATTTGGAATCAGGATGTCCTAATTGTGTAAATAGGTAACTTTTATTTTTAGACATTTTGAATAATTACTGTGGTAAATATTTTATTTACCATGGTTAAAGGTAAATCCGGTAAATAAGGGTTAAAAAATAATATTATAATAATACCAAATTACCCTAAAACGTGTCCTAACCTTATTGGTGGACACATAACCGACCATGAGAATCCTTGGGTCAATTTGGGGACCCCTTGGAGCCACTTGTATGTGGTAGGGACACTTTATATTAAAAAAGTTAAAATAAAAATAAAAATGGCATAAGCTTACATCTTTTAGAAGAACAATTTTTACATAGGGTTATACATGTTGGATTTTCGATTATAAATATTCATTAGAAAGATAAAAAGATTTACTACATAATGATATTTTATTTTCAATTTTTAGACATCAAATAATTTAAATTATTAATGACACAATAATGATGCAATGTTTCCCTCATTAATAAATCATTTAATTAAATAAGATTATAATGATTAAAATATTATCTAAAACCTGTCCAATTCTTATTGGTTGATGTTATTTAGAATTTGAGTCATCGTATCTTCGATCTCAATGATTTTTGGACCATTATAAACCGAATATAATTATATTATAAAGTAATAATTTCACTCTTTCCTAAAGAGCCCCTCTTCTCCCTTATAAAATGAGACCACTTCTACTCATTCCTCACACCTCTCAAGCCACTTGGCTCGTCCAAACTCTGCCCAACTAAGCTCCCCAAATCCCTCTCCTCCTCCTTGAAGCTTCCCCTTAGGCAGAAATCATTTCAAGAAGTCCTTTGGTTCCAACCAAAGTGAGTTACCTAAATTAAAGGTAACAATTTCTCTTAAATTATTTTCCTTTATTTTGCTTCTCCAACCCCCAAAATCTTTTTATTTCCTTTCTTTTGTAACAACACCAGTATCCTCAATATACTAGGATGTTGTTATAAGAAGTATTCAAACTACACATACACACAACTCCATCTAATGGATGATGAACATAATGTTTCTGTGGATGGAAAACTAACGCCTCACGAAACGATGATTGTTCAAATACATCTTACCGCCTCTCATGGTGGCCATTATGATGGCACTATAATTAAATATGATATTAATGATATATATTTTATATATAAGCTTCTGTAATTCCATTTTATTTCATACCATTATTCGTTTCATGTTGTATATACATATGATAATTTCATTTGAGGAAGTGCGGACTACCGCCCCCTTAAAATGATATGACTCGTTCATACCACACATGGAACGTATAAAGGATGGTGTTAATGAACTTAAGTAACATATATAAAATATTATATTATACTGGAATAGTAATATACCTATGTATCATTTGGATTCAATTCTTTTAAAATAAAAATTAAATGGAAGTAGCGTTCGTGCGTACGTACGGACTACCGTCTCCACGAACGCGGTGAGATCCATCCTCCATCGTATCCATTCAAGTATTATTCTCATTTTAGGGTTAAAAATAATGTTAATATCATTCTGATTATGAATAAGATTTAATCTATCCATTACAAACATGTCTTACGTAACCAAACATTTAAGAAGAACGAATCGATTATCACCTGAAACGACGATAATACTAAGATATTATTAATAAAGCAATGTTAAAAGATCATATATGATATCATATTAATGTATATGATTCTTGTATAATTTAATAACAATTATTTCACCATTATACAGGAGGTTAACCGACCCCAACAAAGGAAATGTACAAGGTAAGGGTTATTTCACAATCTCTTCATTATTCGAGGTTGTTTATACGTAATAATCTACTGGGGTATCTTTATCGTCCACATCCATGTTTCTTAAAAGTATATTTCAAAACATTTTTACTATTTAAAAGAATATGGGTTAAAGTCATTTATAACCTTGTTTGACTTTTTATAAGAGGTTTATAAAGGAATCTTTCCGTCGTTTTCAAAACAAGGTCCTTTTTATCCTTTTCGACAGAATTGAGGTAAGAATGTTTTTTTTAACTTATACGGCGGGTGCGGTTATTTTACGCCGTTATAAAATCTTCAATGCTTTCCTTACAAGCTTATAAGAATATTTTCAAAGAAAATGTTTTATTTTATATGGATCTTAAATGATTTCAAAATAAAAGGAGATATTTCTTTAAAAAGAATTTTGATTTCATCTACGTCAACATCCTTTGATGGATTTTAAGATTATTTGAAGTTGATTTATTATGATACAAAACTTATATATTGTATTTAAGGTTTTGTGATATGTTTGACTATGGATGTGATATTTTTATACCATTCATAGTTTATGGTGAAAATATTGACATTTCGTATGCTAGTTTTAATACGAATGTTTATGTTATGATTAAACCTTTTCATATGGGAATGCATTGGACTTAATAAGTGACGGGTGGAGCCCGCTATAGCTCCTCGATGCATCGGTAGGTCTCATGAGACAAACTAGTGTCTTGGCACAAGGCCTTGGCAAAAATCTTATTTGTAGTCTTGGCACGAGGCCTTGGCTATGTGGTTATGATAGTCTGGCATTATGCATTCCAACATTATGAAAGTGGTTATTGATTTTTCATGTGATTATTCGATTAGTAGAATATCCATGTGAACAAGTAAATAGCATTATTTCATTTTACTTTTGCCATACTATGTTGAAGTTCAAGTTTAAAAGGCTTTTGTTTTAGTAATTCATTGCCTTAAATGTTTATGCTTATTTTTGAATGTTCCGCTATATTGTTATCCTTACTGGGCATTTGAGCTCACCCCTTTTCTATGTTTTATTTTTCCCAGGATGTGAAGATGTAAGTTATGAATGACCTGCAGGGATATTATGAGGGGAATATAGTGTGTACTGTGGAAACATTATGTTGTTGTAGTAGTTTTTTCATTTTATGATGTAATGTAAAACTTATGAATATATCTAGTGTTTCCAAGGCTACTAAACCAACCGGTCATTCGAGATTTGATCTTTCTTGTGATCATTCCAATGTTATGTAATAATGCACCGACTCTAGGCAACTAGGGTCGGGGCGTTACACTATCCATCCTACGGAAAAAGGAAATCACCCCGCGTGCGTACGTACGGAATACCGTCTCCACGCCGTGGTGTAATATTTTTTCCGCCACCACCTTAATTTGATGGGTATAATGGTTTAATGAGTAACTATATATGATTATTATAAAGTTATATTGATACTGAAATAATATACATACACTTCAACACAATTCCACGACCATGGGAACGATATCCTTGCTCGTGCGTACGTACGGACTACCATCTCCACGACGTGATGATATTCATTCTCAATGATTAACCATTCAGGAATGATTATAAAGTATATATAAGAAATAATAATGAAATATATGACATTATAAAGCTACTGGATTTATGTATATATATATTTGTATGTCATCTACTTACTTCCATTCAAGACAATAAGGAAAGGAAAACAGCGTTCATGCGTACGTACGGACTACCGTCTCCATGAACGGTGTTTTTCATTTCATTTATATATCTATTATATATATATATATATACTGAATATATATGATATATAAATCATATTTTATATTCTGTAAGTAAGTAAATCATGATATATGTAATAATAATGTCATGAACAACAAGTCAAAACACCTACGATAAATGAAACGATTTTACCCCAAACGCTTCTTTAACATGGAATTTACAAAAGAACGGGTAATATAATGTCATAAGTGAACCATATATGATATCATAACAATGAATATAATTCTGTAATAAGTCAAGGACATTATTTAAATCATTATACAGGAGGTTCGGACACATACGAAGCAAATCGGACCTAAGGTAATGGAAAATATCACAATCTCATTTTTATCTGAGATTGTTTATACTTTGGTTGTTACTGGGGTGTATTTTATCATCCACATCCATGTTTCATAAATATGTGATATTATTTCAATCCACCTACAATTGTTTAAATCCATTTTTACACTTTGGTGAGTTTTTAGTAAGAGATATGAAATGAATCTTTTGTCGTTTTTTTGTACGTGGTACTTTTTGACTTTTCCGACAAAAGTACGAAGAATGTTTTTTTTAACTTATATGGCATGAATAAATTTTTAAAACATTATTTCCAAGAAGCTTACATTACAAGTTTTCAAGTTTATTTTTAATCAAATTCTTTTATTTTAAAGTTGTATGACATGTTATGAAAGGAAAAATGTTTTTGAAGAAGAAAGTATATTTTCCTCAAGAATGGAGTTCATGTGTTTTATCAAAATTATTTTCCATCTAAGATAATAAAGGGTTCTGTTTTTATCCCTATTATTACATTGATTTGATCATGTTGTGATGGAAATATTTTTTTGAATTCCTTTATCTTATTGTTTTATGATGTTAGGTTGTTTAAGAATCCCATTTTTATTACATGAGTTATGCTATGATGTATGGTTTATGATTTTGTGGCACACATAAGAATGGTTTCATTATGAGATGGTTTGGACCTATATCTCCCTCCAATGCATTGGGTAAAGATTTTATATCTCATGAGATAGACAGGGCTGGAACGGTAGGTTATACCGGTTCAGTGAAACCGGACTGAAAAGAGGGTTACTCGATTCAGAAGGGGACTTTGTCCACTAAGATAGTCTTGGCAATGAGTCTTGACTAACAAGAAATGATTCTCTATGATTATGTGTGAATGCCACAAAGTTTCATGTTTTATGTTATGGTTATTGTGATTACATTTCACTACCATGATTTATCCCATGTTATGAAATTATGATCTCTTTTGCAGGTTCAGATTTCCAAAAGTTATGTGCTTGTGTATATGATGTGATTGATATTTCTTTTTTTTACCCTTACTGAGCATTTGAGCTCACCCTTTTATGTTTTCTTTTCCCCAGGATATAAAGAAAGGTTTTAGGGGAAAAAAGGGGAAGATCTTTATGGGATATATAGAATATCATTCACCACGATTAGAATATTACGTTCCGAGTTTCCAAAGACACTAAACTATTACGATCCTTGTGTGTGTGTTTTTGTTATGTACCAAGTATTCCGCAAAAGTAATGTAATGTCCATGTACATCAAGCTTCGGGTCTCTATAGTTGGTATCAGAGGCAAAGGAGGTAGGAATGTATTCGTTCCTTGGGAACTCTCACATGTGAGCGTTGGACGAAGCATGGATCTCTTCCCAAGGGCTTCATGAGGAAATGGCTGCCACTGGGGATGGTGGTTTGTCCCACCCAGGGGGTGTAGCCACCCATGGAGTGCCCTGATAGGTATCAATTTTTGTCCACTGGAAGTAATTCTAGACCGCTACAGTTGGTATCAGAGGAAAGGTTTAGTCAACCTTTGGAAACTAGGATGTGAAAACGTTAGTGAGATCCCTAGAGATATTTCTAAGGTATGTCGAGGGATGTCCCTAAGGTTAAGTATACGTATAGGTTATAGTACTAGAATTACGCTAACGATCCTAGAATTAAACCTAAGATGTTAGATATTGAAGGTACTCCCCCTTTATTATGTTGTTTTCCCTAGCATGATTTTTGCCTCTCACACTAGTCTTTTTGGGTTTTAGAAGATGGCTGGAACCCGAAGGAACCGTGTTGATCAATGCAATGGACAATGCAATGATTGTCCTCCTGAACAAACAAATGTTATGGGAGATGGAGTGCAAAATGTTATTGCTATACTTACACAAGCTATGAATCATTCTGGACTTCCAAATGAGCAGAGAAGGGAACAATATTCTATTGAGTCCTTCATGAGATAACGTCCACCTTCATTCAGTGGGTCTTCTGATCCACTTGTTTCTGAACAATGGATCAGTACTACTGAAAAGATATTTTCTGTTCTTCAATGTTCTGAACATGATAATGTCATCTTAGCAGTATATCGTTTGGAAGGAGAGGCTGATCAATGCTGGAATCTTATCAAGAATACGAGGCCTGGAGATGAAATTGAGTCCATGGAATGGGACGAGTTCAAGAACATCTTTTTTAGTAAGTACATCCCTCGTATTCTTCGAACAAAGACGGAGAAAGAGTTTCTTGAACTGAAGCAAAGGGATGATGAATCTGTTGGTATATACGAAGCGAATTTTACAAGACTTGCAAGGTATGCATCTGGAATTATCATCCAACCTAAAAGTAAAGTTGATCGATTTTTTAGTGTCTTAAAACCAAGTCCTCAAAGGGAATTAGCTATAAGAGACTTCAGTAGCTATGAATAAATTGTGCGTTGTGCTATCAAGGTAGAAATGGAAGTTGGTGTTACATATCCATCTCATGGTTTTTACAAGAAACGAAAGATGGAGTTCAAGGAGAAATCTCGGAATAATGGTGAAAAGAAGATGAATGTTTCCTTATGCACAAAGTGTGGAAAGAAGCATGGTGGAGATTGTCTTAAAGGGACTAGAAAATGTTTTAAGTGTGGAAAAGAAGGTCATCGAGCAGTTGAGTGTTGAAGTAATGGAAAAAGGGTTTCTAATGATGTGAATGAAGCAAACACTGCAGATAACGCACCACCAACACATCAATGCTTCAAGTGCAAGGAAATGGGGCATTATACTAATAAATGCCCTAATCCAAGGGTTAGTGATGATCAACATGAGAAACCACTGAAGGAAAAGGAAAAAGGGAAGTCACATGCGATCACTATTGGCAATGTTGAATTTGACAACGATGTGGTTGAATGATTAAGTGTTTATGTAATGGGATTCCAAAATAATGTTGTATCATTGAGTATTGCAATATTTATTTATGTGGTATTCAAAGTGATTGAGATATATTTTTTGGAAATAAGTTGATATGCGCATAATGAAGGGAAAACGAGAAAATGAAATGTTTAATAGTATTCATGAGCTCATGATTTATATAAGGACTAAGTGATATCATGGTTTGAGTATATAGAATTTTGAGGATTTTGGTATGTGGAAAGTGTTAACTTTAAACTGAATTCATGTTTTCACTAAGGTATTCAAGAGAATACATGACTAAGGACATTGAATGTGACCAAAAAAACATATCTTATGATATATGGGGATCGACGATGGTGTTAAATCTCTGGTAATCATTTTCACTATGTTATGAGAGTGGATTGTAGTATTATGGATAAGCCTGAAGATTGGAATGGATTATGTTGGATATAAGTTAGTATTGTATGAGGATAGAAGTTTTTTTCGATGGGATGTTATAGTAATATAGTTTTAGAAAAAGGACAACCTGCAGGACGGGCGACAACCCATCGCTTCGGACAAGGCTGTGGGAATCGAACCCACAACCGAAGTGCGACTGGCCTTTATCACCTACCACTGGCCTACAGGAAGTCCCTGTTTAGTAGAAACTAGTTTTATTATATTAAGCAGTATGATATATGAAGTATAATTCCATTTTAGGAACCATATATGATTAATATCACTTTAGATCGACTTATGTATATAATTTTTTTGCTAACCTTTTGTTTGAGACAGATGTAATGACCCGTTATTCTATCACATGATCTGCTAATACTTCACGAATAACAAATTAAACTTCATTTATTTAAGAGATGAAGTGGAAATTGTTAAAGGCACGAACAACAGTGAGATTGTACCAAAATAAAGTAAGTATTTATTCTAATTCAAATTCTTCAACTTTAGGGAAACGATCTTGAAAACCAAAAATGTTGTCCTAGTGATCTTATATCTGATGAATCAGATGGTACCTTAGATCGTCACAAATTTTTGGCTTTGTGATTGCTGGCTTTTCCAAGCCATGTTCTCTACCACTCCCCATCAGAACATGATGGTTAGATTTCTCTTCCATATCCATATTTTCACCTATGTGGAAACCCAGTGATTAGTTTATTTGGGTAACCGTTAAGTTTCATACTTTTGTTTTTAAAGATAAGTTTTGGTATTCTTTTTTACGATGTGGGTTTCTATCAAAGAAACTTTCAAATAATAAACCATTTATAACCCCGACGAATTTCGAGGGTGAAATTAATTTTAAGGGGGGTAGAATGTAACACCCCAAGATTTTATGAAAAATATTATTTTAATTTCATTAATGTCTTTTGTTTTATTCTACACCAAGATTACCTTGCGCTATACGCAACACCGTATTAGCTTGCAGTATACGCAACACTATTCTTGGACCGTGTTACACACAATTTTGATAATAGTTATTCTACGCAAAATTGAGTGTATATATATATATATATTAAATGTATAAATGAAATATGGTTGGATTTTGTTATACGAAACAATGAAGGATTCTTTCACAACACGCAACCCTTACTTGGGTTGCATTACACGCAATCGCGACCTTCCTCGATAGCGTGTGTTGTACGCAATACCGGGTTTTAATAAACAATGTTATATTATTATAATATTGTCATGAACTAGCCGTTATGAATATTATTAACTAAATTTTGAATTTTATAACATTATTATTCATCTTACACATTTCTAGAACATGGTATAAGAACAAAATAAATTTTTCGGGTAAAATAAGTAATTTTAAAAAAATGCAGTTTTGCCGCCTTTGGATGGCGCACCCACTTTAAATCTGCTTTTTGACATGTTTATAAGTTCAATCTGAAAAAATAAAATTCTTCTTTGGAATCAGGAAATAAAAATTTACTTTGGATAAAATTTTCATATTATTCCGGTAACTTTCACATTTTAATGAATAGTAAAAACACGCTATATTTTAATTAAAAACAATTTTTTTCATCGTAATATCTTATGTGGTTAAATTATAATATTGAATGGTTTTAAAGTAGAAATAGAATATATTTTTACCATTTAATATGATGTATGTCAATAGCATTGATTTTACCTTGAATTCGTAAGATAAATCAATTCAATCTTTTGCAATGTTTTAAACAAAAACCCGTTTTTATTCGACAACGAGATTAATTTTAATTTAATTTCTGCAACTTATGTGTTTTGAATTTTAAAAAATGGATTCCATATTTGGAATCAGTGGGTCCAAATTATGTTAATAAGATACTTTTTATTTTTGAGAATTATGAATAGTAACTACGGTAAATTTTATTTACCATAGTTAAAGGTAAATCGGGTAATTAAGGGTAAATATAATATTTGAAAATTACCCTAACAAATGTCAAAATTCTATTGGATGACTAAAAAAACGACCCATATCACCTAAGGGTCGGATTAGATTAATTTAATTAAATTTTGTCAATGAAAATAATTTAATTATTATTAAAACCAAAGAATGTGACAACATGTCACTTTCTTAAATATTATAAGTATATTAATTTTAATCTAGTGATAAACTTCATGAAACTTCGAACATGAATAGTCTCAAGAAAGCTAATACAATTATCTACATCATAGGAATTTATTTATAATTTTTAGGGATTGAATAATTATCATTTCTTATGACAGAAAGATGATGCAGTAATTGTCTTATTAATGAAATATTGACAGAATTGATGTTATAAATGCCCAAATAAATGTAATTTGAGACTTTTTATGACTTACACTAATTTTCTAGGTTACTATGATATATTAGTGTCGATTTAATCAACTTTTTTTGAACATATAATTCTGTTATGACTTTCACAAAAATCATATATCAAATAGTGTCAAAATTGACACAAAATAGTTTTTAAATAAAATAATATATTATTAATTGTTATTTTATTCCTAAAAATCTAAGGTTCGGCCAAATGACTTAGATACGGATATATATATTAATAATAAACAATTTGGGGTTTTTTTGGCATGTTATAGTAAGTGTATTAACCATATAGTGAAATAATACAAAAAGACACGGTAAAAGTTAAATTATTTAACTTAGAGTTAAATCTAATTGATAAGGTTAAAATAATACCCTAAACTTGTCTAAATCCTATTGGTTGATATTTTTTCGACCCATCTCCACTTTAGCTTCGAAATAAGACCCTTTGGAACCATTATAAACTGATTTTGATATTAATATAAAATAATATTTTGAGGTATTCCTAAGGTGCCCCACTCCTCCCTTATAAAAGGACACCTCCTCCCCCTCCTCCTCACACAAATTTGAGCACTCAAGCTCGGCCAAACCCTGCCATTTTCTCTTCTCCACTTCCCTAGAATAATCCTAGAGGTCCTGGTCTTCTTCAAAGACCAATCTTAGTTCCCTAAGTGGAGGATTCAAAGAGGCGTTCCGAAGAAGGGGTAATATCCATTACCGATCTTTTCAACTTCTTTCTTCTTCAACATCTTCTTCTTTAGTTGTTTCATGATAAAGTAATAACATCAGTATTTCATATATACTGATATGTTATTATAAATATGAAACAACTCTAATTAACCTTCTATCCATCCTACGGAAAAAGGAAATCACCGCGCGTGCGTACGTACGGAATACCGTCTCCACGCCGTGGTGTAATCTATTTTCCGCCACCACCTTAATTGGATGGGTATAATGGTTTAATGAGTAACTATATATAATTATTATTAAGTTATATTGATACTGAAATTGTATACATACACTTAAACACAATTCCACGACCATGGGAACGATATCATCGCTCGTGCGTACGTACGGACTACCGTCTCCACGACGCGATGAGATTCATTCTCAATGATTAACCATTCATGAATGATTATAAATTATATATAAGAAATAATAATGAAATATATGACATTATAAAGATACTGGATTTATGTATATATATATATATGTATGTCATCTACTTACTTCCATTCATGACAATAAGGAAAGGAAAACAGCGTTCATGCGTACGTACGGACTACCGTCTCCATGAACGGTGTTTTTAATTTCATTTATATATCTATTATATATATATATATACTGAATATATGTGATATATAAATCATATTTTATATTCTGTAAGTAACTAAATCATGATATAAGTAATAATAATGTCAAGAACAACAAGTCAAAACACCTACGATAAATGAAACGATTTTACCCAAAACGCTTCTTTAACATGGAATTTACAAAAGAACGGGTAATATAATGTCATAAGGGAACCATATATGATATCATAACAATGAATATGATTCTGTAATAAGTCAATGACATTATTTAAATCATTATAGAGGAGGTTTGGACACATACGAAGCAAATCGGACCTAAGGTAAGGGAAAATATCACAATCTCATTTTTATCCGAGATTGTTTATACTTTGTTATTTACTAGTGTGTATTTTATCATCCAAATCCATGTTTCATAAATATGTGATATTATTTCAATCCACCTACAATTGTTTAAATCCATTTTTACCCTTTGGTGAGTTTTTAGTAAGAGATATGAAAGGAATCTTTTGTCGTTTTTTTGTACGAGGTACTTTTTGACTTTTCCGACAAAAGTACGAAGAATGTTTTTTTTAACTTATATGGCATGAATGAATTTTTAAAACATTATTTCCAAGAATCTTCCTTTACAAGTTTTCATGTTTATTTTTAATCAAATTCTTTTATTTTAAAGTTGTATGACATGTTATGAAAGGAAAAATGTTTTTGAAGAAGAAAGGATATTTTCCTCAAGAATGGAGTTCAAGTGTTTTATCAAAATTATTTCCCATCTAAGATAATAAAGGGTTCTGTTTTTATCCCTATTATTACATTGATTTGATCATGTTGTGGTGGAAATATTTTTATGAATTCCTTTATCTTATTGTTTTATGATGTCAGGTTGTTTAGGAATCCCATTTTTATTACATGGGTTATGCTATGATGTATTGTTTATGATTTTGTGGCACACATAAGAATGGTTTCATTATGAGATTGGTGGGACCTATATCTCCCTCAAATGCATTGGGTAAAGATTTTATATCTCATGAGATAGACAAGGCTGGAACGTTAGGTTATACCGGTTCAGTGAAACATGACTGAAATGAGGGTTACTCGATTCAGAAAGGGACATTGTCCACTAAGATAGTCTTGGCAATGAGTCTTGACTAACAAGAAATGATTCTCTATGATTATGTGTGAATGCCACAATGTTTCTTGTTTTATGTTATGATTATTGTGATTACATTTCACTGCCATGATTTATCCCATGTTATTAAATTATGATCTCTTTTGCAGGTTAAGATTTCCGAAAGTTAAGTGCTTGTGTATATGACGTGATTGATATTTATTTTGTTTACCCTTACTGAGAATTTGAGCTCACCCTTTTATGTTTTCTTTTCCCCAGGATATAAAGAAAGGATTTAGGTAAAAAAAGGGGGAAGATCTTTATGGGAGATATAGAAGATCTTTCACCACGATTAGAAGATTGCGTTCCGAGTTTCCAAAGAAACTAAACTATTACGATCCTTGTGTGTGTGTTTTTGTTATGTACCAAGTATTCCGCAAAAGTAATGTAATGTCCATGTACGTCAAGCTTCGGGTCTCTACATCTTTAGTATAATAAATATCATGTTTGGAATTTCAAACATCAGGTAAATGACATTCTATGTAAATCATTATTTTAAATTTTTATAAGATTTATTTTCTAAATATTTTTCATTTATATCGATTCTTTTCAAGTAATTTTTATGAATGAATATATATGGAAGAAAATTTTTTAGAATTTAATATTTTTAATTTCACTTATATTTTTAATAAAATATATTATTATTAAAAAGTTATGTATGGGACGTGCTTTTGAAAAATGATTTTTTATGTAAAATTTTTAAAAGTAAAAAGCCATGTGTTTTTTACCTGTAATACATATGTGTTTTTACTAATTTTCTGACAGGTTTAATCAATGGTTATTTCATTATAAATTTTCATCTTTATTTTAAAAGAATAATATTTCTAGATGATGTCTGTAGAGTTTCAAATATTGAAATATATTTAAAAAATGATGTAGTACTTTGATATCCAACAATGTTATTTTTAAAAAAATAATTAATGATATTTTTTATAATGAACACCCCTTATTACCTTGTTTTTAGATATTTTGGGTTTGGAATTTTTTTAGGAAGAAAATAATGTTGTTTTATTAAAAAAATGATGTGTTTTTTCATGGTTTTATAAAGAAATGCACAAATTTTATAATGTTTTCTTCATTATAATACACTTGAGAATTAACCATGTTGTGGCATTGATAGAACCAGGTAATCATGTAGCATCATAAAATGTCGAGTACTATATTTAATATGGTAAAGTCGTTACATATTAACATGGGGTTTCTTACATATTACCAGGTAATCCTATCACAAAATAACATTAGGTGGCCTAGATAGAGTCGTGTAAGCCCGTAAAATAAAAAACAATGGGTATTCACAAAAAGGGATCCATTGAATGATTATATGATATTATGGGATATTATCAAATTTCTTATTTTAACGATATGTATTATGAATGTGTTCTGTGAATATTATGATCTATGTCACAAAAGATGTTTTATTAAAGTTATACAGGATTTAATGTTTTTATTTGAGACACATTTATGGCTATTTTTAGGTGGAAATATTTTAATTATTATTCTAAAATTAAATATAAGATATATGTAATAAATATATTACTATTAATGTTTTTAATTAATTGCAGTTTATATTCTCTAATATCTGTTTCTGATATTTGTGTTATCATAAATAATTATAATATTTTTTCACATGAATTTTATTGGAATGTATGAAGTCATTTTTATATAAGAAAAGAGTTTTCATGAATGAAATAATATTTTGAAAGAGTTTATATGGTTAAAATAATATATACTGTGTATAATATTCAACATCTAATCTATGGTTTATAGCGTATTATATTGAACTACGTATTGAAAAATCTAAACCTAAATGATCATTGGTTAAATAATGTTATTTCTATTTTCAAAATTAGTTGATTTTTATATCATGCTAGGCCATTGGTAAAGATGTTCCCCTCTGTGAAATAGTTCCTGAACTATACTATAGATGATGATTTGTCACCGCATTTTATTGTGTTGTTTCAATTATAATTTTTTTTGTTGGGGGAGAAGGAATTCTTCTTGTGTTGATGTTTTGGATTGTATATCAAGTGTCGTAGTATATAGATCACTACATTGGCAAGACAATGAATGACCATAAGGTGAATCAAGTTGAAATTTTTTTTAGTGGATCATTTTAATTATACAACTAAAACCATGATGTTGAGGATGGTATTTAATTACGGTCATAAGTGTCAAAATAATTATGGAAATCCAAAAGGTAACACTATGATTTGGTACAAGACATGGTCTATATTAATTTGGTCACCACATAGTTTAAATTCTTTAAATATATTTCTCTCTATTTTTTTAAAATTATTAACCCAACATTATCTAATTCACTTAGATTCAGGTAGTCATAATAATTGAATGATGGGTCTTCACGAAAAAACTTATTTACATTTAAATACTTCCATAATATATTTCACATGTATATATTTGGTTAAACCATTAATAATATTAAAATTTTCCATATTCCTTCTTTATTCATTATCATTATAATAAAATAATTTCCTTTTAAAACAATAGATTTATATTGGGATATTATTTTTTTCTCGAGATGGATCAAATGAAATTATTTTTGTTTATCAATTTATGGTTTTATGTTTTTTCATTGAAATTTTTTGTTCTTTCACCACTAATGCTAAATTTTTTTGGGTTTTCATGATATCATTCCTATGTATTCATATTTTTTTATTATTTCTATTTATTTGAAATGAAATATTATTTAAAATAAATTTATATCTTTTTGTTATTGAAAGGAATTAGAATATTTTTTTACTTGTTTTGAGAATTGATTTCATGATTGAAAAAATATTATCTTAATTTAATTTACTTATGTTTAATTAAAACACTTGCAATATTTAAAATATGATGTGATAGAAAAAAATTTAATTTTTTTTCATGTGGATTTCTGATTCAAAAACTTGTATGACCGTTATTAGGTCATTGTAGAAAATAATATTTTCTGTTTCAAGATTATTTTACATTCTATTAAAGCATTGTGTATAATAATTTTTTGAATTAGAGGGTACAAAGATATAGCATAAAGGGATGTTTTATAAATTATTCAGATGTTGTTAAAAATGATATAATAATACAGTTTCAACATTAAGAGTTATTATTTAGAAAAATACAATATATTTTTAATTATTATGAGCATGAGACCATCCTATTTCTTCATTATGTTTATTTAACTTTTTGGTTGGTGCTTCATTGTTTTCTATGAGAATGTTATGGATTATAATGGGATAATTTATATGATTATCTTATAATTGAGGGTGATTTTATTAAATGAGGTACATGTATTTACTATTAATGTTATATAAACACCATATCTTATATTTTGTTAAAGGGTAACCAATATACTATATGAGAAAAATCGATTCATTATATTTTAGATATAAATTAAATTATAGTGCCCCTTATAAGGCTTCAGTCTTTAATGCTACATTATATTGAGTTTTGATCAAGACATAAATTTCTTTCACATTGAGGATATTTTTATATTTATTGTGTTAGAGAATTAGGTTAGGAAAATTACATTAAATCTCAAAAATTAAAAATTATTCAATTCTACTATTTCAAAATTTTATTACAAGATGAATAATAATTAAATAAAACAATAATTATTTTCGTTATAAAAATCATCATTAATTCATTGATATTAATATGATTTTTATATAAAGTTAAAAAATTAAAACCATGGGATGAGCATAAAAGGATTATCAATGAAAATAAAATAATGATTAAAACCATTAGTCTTTGAATATTTAAAATCCATGAAAAAATTTTCAAATGAATAAGACACATACTATTTTCACAAATAAAAGCATTTAAACAAAAGAAAGCAATTAAAATTACATATGTGACTTAGAGATTCATATATATGAAATCCATTCAAATAACATTCAATTAGATTAACCATATGGTCAACTTCCAAAATAAATATCATTAATGGACATCACCCTTTGTATAAGCTATTTCAGGATCACCCGTTTGCTATAATAGGGATAATCCCTTCGTATAATCATTAAAGGGATTGCCAGTAAGATATTATAGGACACAATGTAAAATTCCAGGTAAATAAAGAATATGAAATTTTGAAATTTATTAATATTTTTGAATAAAATGTTAATATTACATTAAATTGGATGTTATGTTCAATGGCGTACCCAATACACAACAACATGTTTCTTTGTAATCTCATGTCACAAGAAAATAATATAATAATATTATTTTAAATCGTATTAAATGCCTAGATGCTGTAATGGAAGGAATGAATAGAATTAACTACAAAATTTTTATATATTTTTGTTAAATAATTTTACATTTATCCAATAAATGTTAGAGGCTTAACAGAGAAATGGATCCAATTATTAGAATAAATATTCTAATATTCTTTAAAAAGTCGATTAACCGCCTTTTGATGGCGAACCCTTTTTAAATCTACATATTTTCACTTTCAAATGTTATAAAAAATAATTTTTTTTAGAATTGTGACATAATAATTTACTTTGTGTATGTTTTTGTTATTTTTCCTGATAAAGTTCAATTTTTAATGAATAGTGAAAAATGTTGTATTTTAATTCAAAACCTCCTTTTAATCTGATTTATTTATATGTTTAGATTATATTTTTAATTGGTTTAAATGATTAATTGGAATATATTTTTACTATTTAATCCAACGGTGGTCATGTGAATAAATTTCACTTTAAAATTGGATATAAACAATTGTCAATCTTTTGATAGATATAGTTTCTTAGAAACCGCTAATTGTTTTGACAAGGGGAATTAATTATAAAATTAATTAATTCAACATATATGTTTTTATTTTTTTAAAATAGACATCACTTTTAAATTTTGAATATCAAATATATCATAGGGTAAATTTTTGGTATTTTTCTGAAAAACGTCATTTCTTATAAATAGTGATACCACTAAGTGGTAGTTAAAAACTGAATTTTTCATTAAACAAAACATTAACACTTCTGTGAATTGAATTTCAAAAATTTGACATACATTGTTGTCATTAATATGTAAAATGTGCTTCAATGGGATAAATAATTTTTTTGGTGAATAGTATTTTTTACGATTTATTAATCGTGATTAAAGGTAATTAGTGTAATTTAAGGTAAATATAATGCTATAATAATATTGAATTACCTTTACACATGACTTAACCTTATTGGATGATTCATGTCCGACCTAGAAAATTTATGGTTCAATTTGTCGGACCCCATGGAGCAACTTGGGTAAGATAATGACATTAATACCTTTAATTTAATGTAAAAATAATACTGACAGAAACATGTATTGTTATACTAAAATAATTTTTAAATGGGATATACATTTAATATTTTCAACTATAAATATTCATTTTAAAGTTAAATATATTTTATACATCATTGTAATTTTTTTATAATGTTTAGACATCACATAAATAAAATTATTTATGACATAATGATGATGTAGTGTTTAAGTCATTAATGAATAAATTAAATAAGTAAGAATATAATGTTTATAAAATTATCAAAAACATTTCCAATTCATATTGGATGATTTTATTTCGAACAGGGGACAAATTATCTTCTAATTTATTTATTTTTAGAGCTCTAGAAACCTAATTTCATTTTAATATAAAATAATAGTTTCACGATTTCCAAAAGTGCCCCTCCTCTACCTTATAAGAAGACCCAACTTCCTACCCATTTATCACACTTCTGAAGCCCTTTGACTCGTCCAACCTCTACATAAATTATCTCCCAATATCTATATATTCATCGTAAAGGCCTTACCTTAGGTAGAAAGCTATTCAATAAACCATTTTGGTTCAAACCAAGAAGAGTTACCTGATTTAATGGTAATGTCTTCTCTTATGTTTTTTTGTTTTTTTACTTCTCCATCCCCCTAAACCCTTTTTATTACTTTATTTTGTAACAAAAAAAGTATCTTAAATATACAAGGATGATGTTATAAGAATAATTCTGGAAACACTTACAGACACCTACATCTAATTGGTAAAGAACATACTCTTTTTGTGGATGGAAAATTATTGCCTCACGAAACGATGATTGTTTAATCTTCTCCTACCACCTGTCAGGGTTGAAATTATGATGGAAATATATTTATATAGGATATATATTATATTTATGTATTCTATATGATTCTTTGATTTATATTTAAAACATACGTTTATGCTTTTCATGTAGTGAAAATGCGATAATATCATTTAAGGAAGAATGAACTACCGCCCCTCATGTGATATGACTCGTTCATGAAATATATGGAATGTATAAAGAATGAACTTAATGAACATATATCACCTATATAACATATATATAATACTTTAATTATTATATATATATCTCTCATTTATTTTTAATTCGATTAATATGACAAGGAAATGAAAGAAGCTTTCATGCGTACGTACGACCTACCATCTCCAGGAACGGTGCATTTCATTTTTTATATAAAAATGATATGTAATATTATAAAATTAATATATACTATATATATATATGATATTTATATCCTTAATACTATTTTAAAGATTATATACTTATAACTTCATGGATATTTTTTTCAAACAAGTACATTTTTTTGACTCATGTACTGAACATCGATAAAAACGTCTGATATTAACTCACATTATTAACTAATTATTATAAAATTATAATATGTGATATAAATTGAATAATAAAAATTAAATGAGTTCCATAATCAATTATAAATTTACCAATGTTTATTGTTTAGTAATATAATGAAATGAACAAAAGAAGTTGGACTTGAGGTAAGGGATCATACCTCTCTTTTTTTTAAGTACTCTTTTTTATGACATTTCTTTTATGTTCCTATTTTTTATGTTAGGGGATGATCTTTTATATTAGTATAACTATAATTTTTATTTTCATATGATTAGAGACCCTATTTTATCTCATTATTCTGTTATTTAATTTTTTAAGTGGCGTCGTTAGGCTGCTGAAATTTCGTAAGGGATTTCTTATCTCACTTTCAATTCCATGAGATTTCAATTGTTCACCATTTGTTTACTGAATGTGCTGTATTTTGTACTGACCATTATTATAATTTATCATGATTCTATTTAATTCAGGTTGTTATGTGATTCATTTGGTGTTTATTATCTTTTGGTCATACGACTGGATTGATCGCAACGAGGTAAAGGGTTTTTATCTCACTTTGTGTTACCGTGAGATTCTTGCTTCATTTGCCACTATTTACTTTTTTGTGGTGTATGTAATGCCCACGATTGTATCCATTGTGTAATATAATTTAATTTATGGGTATTTACTTCTTCATTGAATGAACCTTCTTTCATGGGGTGTACGTTTCGAAAGTCACCCAAATCGGTAAGGGAGTCTTTGGCCCTCCACTTTTTAAAAGACATCATTTGTTATGTCATTTAGTTTACATCTTATAATTTTGGTATATATTCTTATATATCCTTATTGATGAAAATTGTATGTCGAAGTGATGAGATACCTTTTTCGTTAACATCAACTAATTTTGGGAAATTTAATGTGACGCTGTTAGCGTGTCGAATTATTGCAAGGGAAATTCATAACTCAGTTTCAATTCATTGGGTTAAACTTGTACTCCATGAATATGTCATTCTATGAATATGTGTGAATTAATTTGACTGTTTTGAACTTAATATCCACCTATAATGGGTGTATTTATATTTTTCACAAATAATTATGTAATTGATTTATTGTTAATCGAAAGATACCGTCTTTGTACGCGACTTTGTCTCAATACTATTTCATTGAGGTATATCTTTTTTATACACAACATTATTTAATATGGTGTACAAACCCCTTTTACTATTACTTTTATTCAAAAGGGATCTTTTCTCTAAGAAGCATTTTACTAAATGACAAAAACATTGTTTCTTTTTAACATACATGGTGACAATGACCTTCCCATCACAACAAGTATTATTTTATCATTGGCTTTCTTAACAATCCATAATGTTTTTAAAAGGAAAATAAAAACCATATAATCATTTATGGATTTTGGTATTAAAATGGTTTTGATAATTTTTTAATTATATAATTGTCTTGTATTGATATCTTGTGACTAAAATGTGGGAATTTTATGTTTCCATTATGCATGTTTTAGGTGATAAGATTATGTTATGGTTCTTGGGCATTGTTTATGAAGATGGGTGGTTCCGTGATAAACTTGGGGCGGGTGTGCCCGAGATAGCTCTCCAATGCATTGGGTAATGTGAAGGAGTTAAATTCTATGTGTAAAGACCCAGAAAATTCAAGGAAATTTTTTTCTTGATTTATATGTAATTTTGAAAGCCTGTGGCTTCTGACAGCACATGATTATGTGGCCCGATGTGCTTGGAATCAATTTCTGATGTTTAGCTCGGGTACGTTCAATGAACAAACGAGCGGCGTTTCTATCTTTTTAACCAATGCTAGGAATTGAAATCCAAGGTCATCGATGAACTCGTAGTGCCGATAATTTTGTGAGGGGGCCTTTACCGATGTTGCGTTTTCATGGGAGGAGAAGTTAAAATTCTTTGATTTAATGAGAAGTGAATAGGATTGTCGAACAATTTTATTTTTATATCCTAAGTGGTTATATCCTACATTGGGGAGTTGGGGTGGAACCCACAAGCTTCTAACTACCCATGTTAGGATATTTGTGAGCTGGGGCCCACAATATTCCCAACCTTTCACATTCCCATAACTCTCTTTTAACACTCATAAACTCCCCCATTAAACACGACAACTCTTCTAATTTAATGAGGACTCTTCATCTCACTCTCTCACTTCACTAAAACATTCCAACCTATCATATAATAAATTAAACATATATTTATTTAATTAATTATGTGAAATGTATTTTTAATTTTGAAATGAATGGAATCTTAAATTAAAATAAGGGGTGGACATATTTTATTCATTTTTGGCTTTTTGTGTGGGGAAAATTTTTGGGAGAGAACTTTTGTGAGGAAAAGGAGGATCTCTCTTTGATGAAGAACATCAACTCAGTGACCAATGTTCTTTATCCTCTTCTTCCTATGTGATAAGGGAGGACACACCGATGTGGGGACTCGCTAGCGATGGCGCGTCTTCTATTCTTCCCTCTGTGAAAAAAGAGGAGACGTCTCTTCCTCGGGTGCACACTGATGATGATGGAAATGACACCATCATCCACGACGCTTGACAACCGTGAACCTTAATCGAGGTAGGGGTTTAATTTGTGAATATCAATATTCCCAAGATTGTTCCCTACTAAATAAAAGAATGTGGATCAACTTACTATCAAGTTGATCCATGAATGTTTTTATTTACTAGTTGGGAATAATTATTTGCGGGGGAATTGTATGGGAATTTTGTTTATTTCTCATTTGAGAGGTTTTATCTCATGAGCATGATAATTTGTTTATTTGATGTTAGTATAATTTATTCATGAGTAAATTATACCCTTTAAAGCATGTGTTCTATTATTTCCAACTGATAATTCCTAACACAGAGGGAACGAGCCGATCAAACACGTCTCGATGACCCTCCACTGGTTGTTTTATTGTACGCGGATTGATGGGAAATGATGAAATGGGACCGCAACGGCGTATGGAAGCCGTCACATTGAAGGGTGGGTCGCGCGAGAGCCACAGAAACAAATGGAGGGTTAATCGGACCACCAGAGTCCGTCCGATGGTCCGTGGAAGGCACTTCCGGCAACACCCCGGCGCGCCATCGGAAGAAATATATTGCAGCAACGATGTGGCGGACCCCACAGCTATGTGAGATCCATGAGGCGGGGAGGTTCCAGCTGGCACCACCGGTTACAAACGGGGGGCCGCATCCCCCCCCCCCCCCCCCCCCGCAGCACGACGCGCTCGGCCAACTGGCTGAGCCTACTCCCCTGGCCGGACCAGGCCACACATGTCAGGCGGGACCACACCGGGTTGGTTACGCTGCACCCTGCCGTGCCACCCCACGCACTCTCGGGGCGGACCCGGATCCGGGTCAGACCGAGCCCAAACCCCCTATTTTCTGACCGTCATCAGTTAAACACCCATAACATGAGTTTTTGACCTCTGATCATCGCACCTTCATTTGTGTAGGATTATTCAGATCGATAAGGTCATTTCGGTATATTACAAACAAGGTTTCAGAGATGTTTGAGTATAGTCGGGTTGGTTCAAACCAGAAACCAAGTAGTTCCTCGGAGCGGAAACGCTTGTAGCGTGAGCTCCGAACGTCTGATTGACGTACCATAAACTTTTTGGATTCCTCTTGATGATACAGTGCTTTTGGTATACTTTACCTTAGTATTGGACTTAGTTGGAGTATGGTCGGGTTGGATTGTAATCAAAATCCATCCGGGCCCCTAGAACGGAAAATCTAATAACTCTCAGACCGGACGTCGGTTTGATGAACCGTCAGCAGCTTTGGTAATCACATTGAGAAATGGTCTCATTTAGTATACCCCATGAGAGTTCGGGGTACAGTTGTGATATGGTTGGGTTGGTTCATACCAGAAACCAAACGGGCCCTGAGGACTAAAAGGATAATAACTCACAGACCGAGCATCTGATTGAGGCATCATCTATTGCGTTGTGACCTCTATGACGAGGCAGCCCACTGTGATAATTTCACATGAGATTACATTACACCTGGAGTATCATCCAGTAGCTCATGATGTGGATCCTCTGATTGATGAGCGTACAGAGTACGGAGACCTTGTAGCTGGCTGAGACTTGATAACTGATTGTCTGATTCGAGTCGGAGTGACTTGAATAGCCCAGTGGGGAGAAGTATTGTGTTTGGGTGGTAGTCTCACAATGGGGAGCACGACATTGTTTGTGTGGCAGACCCACGGTACTCGACGAAAGGAGTACCACTATAGGCTATGAGGTGGAGCACTACATTGTGAGGTGGCAGACCCATGGCAGAGGTGCATTGCTTTGTGAGGTAGAAGACATGTGGTACTCGACAAAAGAAGTACCTCAGTAGTCTAAGGTTAGTGAGCAATGCCTCGAAGTTGTGACATGATCATTATACTAGTCAGAGGTTTATATCTTCAATAGTTGTGGTTTCGATATATTTAATGAAAATATTTGTTTGAGCTGAGTCAATGGCCTTTCTATTTTCCTCATGATTGAAATGGGTTACTTGATAACTTAGGTATATGTATGGTAATATACCTAAGTAAAGGATATCTGAGGAGATCTTTCTTTGTGGTTTATCCTTCTAGGTTTTAATGAGACCTTGAGGGTTTTGGGGTCCCTACTGAGTATCGTTATACTTATCCCGGCACGGGCTATGCCCGCACCTCGTTCTGTTGGATGCAGACGACAGACAGTGCTGACAGAGGCTGGGTGTACGAGGACTGGACGACACCTGGAGGTGGACCTCACGACGAGTCAGTACCAGAGGGACAAGGGAATTGAGATGTTCTATCTATACCTACCCTTCAGTTAGGATCTATGGTGGATGATCCAGTAGCTACTTGTAACCTTCCAGCTATTTTGTCTTTTAGTTGTACTTTACAGTTGGTCATGTATTTCCAGCACCTTTGTACTTTCAGCACACATGTTACTGCTTAGTGTTTTCTTCCACTTGTAATCGGGTTGTGTGTGTGTGTTTACATATTATAAAGGAAATTCCTTTCCTGTTTTTAGGGTGATACGCCATTGGTGCTAGTCGCCAGCCCCTGGCATATGGAAGGCGGGGTTCGGGTAGTCACGATACAGGCCCTGGGGGACGGGTCGTGACAAATTTGTATCAGAGGAGTCGGTTCTACTGCAGAACTCAAGACTCAAATAATACTTTTCTATGAAGCAGTAGTGTTAAGGGTACCATGTGTGGTCTTCAGTTCAGGGAGTCTAGTGTTGGTGCGGCGGCCGACGTATCCATACACCAGGACCCTGACTTCTGATTTCCGACTCAGTGCACGAAAACACTGATTGCGTGTGTGTTTTTAATATTTTCCTTAAATTTAGCTCAACCAGGTCAGATCACCAGGTTTAAATAAGTAGACAGTGTCACATCTGTTTAGGATATCTCTACGCAGTCAGTCAGTTGGAGTTCCGATAGAGAACACGATGACGACCCACCGAGCGATGAGTCACCATTGCAGGGAGCTCATGCTATGTGGTAACCTTCGGGTGGTGTACCACCACCACCACTAACCATTGGGCAGCAGATACCACCAGCCATACTAGATAATGGTGAACACTGACAGAACATGTTTTATGAGTTCCCAGGCAGAAAAGTACTAGCTGGAGGTGATTTCTAGAGTTTTCTTCCTAGTTTAGACAGTAGTAGAGCAGATGGTGATCTTAGCTACATGTGATTTCCCAGTGAGTTACCATGAGGTTGGTCCGCATTGTGATGAGGCATCGGTACGTGGACCGATGTCTGAGATAGTACCTATGGGTAGTTTTTCAGCTATAAATCATTACCTTTTGGTTGGTAATTACAACCGGTGGTACCAGTAAATGAAACATGTAGGCTTACTTCCTTACACGTGTTCCAACATCAGATACCCTCAAGTTATGAGGTGATCCCGACTCACAGGTGGCTAAGGACTGGATTGAAGAGGTGGCAATGAGTTTTCTAGAGCTTATACAGCTTCGGAAGGATAAAATTTTGATATCTTACTATTCATCAAGGCATACCGATCATTCCTGGTACTTGATGACTATGATTCGATCAGTGCTTTAGATCTCGAACCTCTAAGTGGGATGTGTTTAAAGGATATCTATGCCAATAATTTTCCTTCCATGCATTCCTTCTAGTGTAATGGTTCTAGAGAGATCCATTGTGGTTGAGAATTCTTTGGCTCTGTGGATAGAGCTAGTAAAGGTTACTAGTTGAAAAGCAGGAAACTAGCACCATTATCGGAGACTTTAGCATGTAAATTTTTTTAAGAAGGGAAAGTGTTAAGGATAGATGTATCTAAAGAGCAGTAGACGTGGAAGCAGAGCTAGGAGTGCAGCATGAGGTGGTGTACTTTTCAACATGTTACAACCACCCACTCTTGTAGTCCCCATCATGCTCAGGGAGCTGGAGGGCAGGGGAAGAGATTAGCTGCATGCGGTCAAGGAGTGTGACCCAAGCGCTCTATGAGTGATTTGAGTTATGGTATGTGTCTACTACTAGCTATTGTATCAATAGAAATATGTAAGAATCATTCCTACATTCCATGAATCTTGTCACAGACCTAGAGTTTCCTGTTAAGCAGTTGACTTAACCATCACATATTGATATACCTTGAGAGGAGACACGATAATAAATCTTATGTCGACAGTGTGATCTGAACCTAGAGGCAAGAGTTTTGGTAGGAAACTTTGGGTACCAGCATCGAGGCCTTACGACGTTTGTTTGGGTATGGACAGGGCAACCACATTTCATATACAAATTGACAGTATTAGGAAAAAAGGATGTGGTTTACCTACAACATTGGGATGGGTTTTTCCTTCATTGGAGAAAAGGAAAACCTAGGTAGCACATGATAAACTCATGCGTAGGAGGGTGCGGCCTATCACTCTTGATTATGCTAACCTTACCCTCATGGTAGTATGAGTTTTGAGATTTTAGTTCCAAACAGGGAACGGAGGCCTCTAGAGTTCTAGGATAGAGACCATGACTTTATATAGGTCTCACCTCGACATGGTCTACGGAGATGTGGAAGAAGTGACAAGTTATCTCAATGGTTCATCAGACCCTTCTAGGTCATCAGTAGGGTTGGAGAGATAGTTTACCACCTAGACTTTCCACCTTAGATGCACCATGTGCACGATATCAACCATGTATATTGGGTGAGGATATGTGTGCACGACATATCCGTCATCATTGAACACGAAGAGATGGATATCGATAACAGAGTCGACATTCACAGGGTTCTAGTAATGCTTGACGATCGATAGGAGCTAGTCCATCGAGGATGGTCAATTACTCTTTTGAGCTTTCATTGGTAGCTTAGGAACCTCCAGGAGAGCACATGGAAGAGGGAGGATCAGATGCATGCTCAATAACTCCTTTAGTTTTCTTAGGTTGTGATATATCATTACAGGGACATAAATCCCTGAGGTGGGAGTAATGTAAAGACTAGGGAATTTCAAGGAAAATGTTTTCCTAATTTTTTTGGAATTTTATGAGTCTTTTGATTATAATGGTACTTGATTTCAAGGCTCGGTGTTCCTAGAAACAATTTATGAAGTTTATCTCAGGTACGTTCAGTGAACGTACAGTCGGGTTTTTCAATTTTTTGAACCAGTGCTCAGAATTGAAATCTGAGGGCACAGATGAACTCGTAGCGCTGCTAATTTCTCAAGTGGACTTTTATTGTGGTTATGTTTGCACGATAGGAGAAGTAAAATTTTTGGGATTAAATGATAAGTGAATAAAATGGTGGAACAATTTTTTTTATACCTTAAGTGGTTATATCCATCATGGGGGAGTTGGGGTGGGATTCACTAGCTTCTAACTACCCATGTAATGATATTTGTGATGTGTGGTCCACACGATCCCCAACCTTTCACATTCCCATAACTCCCTTTTAACTCTCATTAACTCCCCCTTTAAACATTACAACTCCTCTAAATTAATGAGGATTATTCCTCTCCCTCTATCACTTCATTAAAACTTTCCAACCTATCACTTAATTAATTAAACAACTATTGATTTAATTCATTATGTGAAATGGCTTTTAAATTTTGAAATGCATGGCATGTAAAATTTAAATAAGGGGTGGCCTTATTTGAATCGTTTTTGGCTTGTTGTGTGGGGGAATTTTTTGGGAGAGAACTCTTGTGAAGAAAAGGAGTATTTCTCCTTTGATGAAGAACATCATCCCAGTGACCACAGTTCTTCATCCTCTTCTTCCTCCACGACAAGGGAGGAGACACTGACACGAGAACTCGCTAGCGACAACACATCTTATATTCTTCTCACTGTGAAAAAAGAGGATATGTCTCTTCCTCCGGTGCACATCAATGACGATGGAAACAACACCGTCATTCATGACGAATGTCAACCACGAACCTTAATCGAGGTAGGGGTTTAATTTGAGAATGTAAATCTTCACAGTATTTTTCCCTTCTAAAACAAAGAATTCTAAAACAAAGAATGTGGATCAACTCATTATCTAGTTGATCCGCGAATGTTCTTATTTACGAGTTGGCAATAATTATTTGCGGGGGAATTTTAGGGGAATTTTGTTTATTTTTCATTTGAGTGGTTTTATCTCATGAGCATGAACATTCATTTATATGATGTTAGTACAATTTATTTTTTAATAAATTATACACTTAAATGTATGTGTTCTATTATTCCCAACTGATAATGCCTAAAACGGATGGCGCGGGCCGAACAAACATGGTTTGGCGACCCTCCACTGGTTGTTCATTTGTACGCAGATTGATGGGCAATAATGAAATGGGACCGCAACAGTGTATGGAAGTCGTCGCAGTGAAGGGAGGGTCTCGGGAATGACAAAGGTGCAGACAGAGGGAAAATCGGACCACTAATGCATGCCCGGTGGTCCGTGGAAGGCACTACTGACACGTCGTGCTGGTGCGGTGGCATCTACTACCGGAGGCGGCAGTCGGTGTCGTCCAACCACCTGGAGGCGGTGGCGCCCCAGTGCGCTGCAGGAAGAAATCCACTACGTCACAGCCACGATGACGAAGTGCTAGACACCACTGTTGTGCGGGATCCAGGAGGCGGGGCGGCGCTAGCTGGCACTGCCAGTTACAAACAAGGGGTCGCGTCCCCCCCCCCTCGGCTCGGCGCGCTTGACAAACTATTATTATTTTTATAGTATTAGTGAATTATTTTTAGTTATGCCATGTAAATTTTTCATAATGGGGGTTTTCAGAATTTTCAATTTTTTTATTTTCTGAATTTAGATTTGTTTTTGATGGATTTATAATTGGAAGAGAATAATAGATTTTATAATGTTGTTACTATTTCAAAAATGTAACATACATTCTTTAAGATTATCATTATAATATTTAAAAAAATTAAAAAATTTGAGAGTGGTTTTTTTTCAAATTTTGTAAAATGTTTTTTGATTAAAAGTATGAATTTTATAGTATTCCTATTTATTTTTGGATTTCCATTTTATGAGGGATTTTATTTATATTACCGAGTTATTTTTAACTATAGAATATCAATTAATATCATGAATATATTTATTTATTTTTTTTGGGTTTTTCATTTTCATATGTGGGGTTTTCTTATTTACAAACTCTACTGAGACCTAAGATTGAGTTTTAGATCCATATTTATTCTTGTACATTCTAAACCAAATTGTATTCTTTAATATGAATTGTTATTTAATATGTAGAAACGATAAATTGTGGTATGATACTTTGTTGGTATGGATATTTGAGTAAGGATAATAATCACAAAATAGAGGAAGGTATTTATTGTGCTTCTACAATGGATCCCCATGATACATTATGACATCATATTGTTATTTTCTAACGTTTAATTCCATTAAGTATTAAATATTAAAAAACATGTATTTTATTCTTATAAGATTAAGACATTTAGGAGAAATGTTTTCTGGGTTATTTCCATTTTAGAGAGTCATTTTTATTGTGTATTTTGTTGATGGTGTGTTTGTGTATAGTTATTATATGCCTGTAGTGAACATATTAGAAGTATAGTTTTAGATTACGGCTTTACTTTTAAGATTTTTAGTTCTTAGATGTAACATAATTTCATATATAGGTCATCATTTCTATGTAATATTTATTTACTTATTTTGTTCTTCCATATGCACATTTTTTCATTTTCTGGTTGAGGAATGTTTTTGTTTTCAACATTCCATGTGGATTTTATATATTTTTCTATTGAATGATGGGAATTCATTTCTGTGATCCATATTATGTTTTGTCAATATTTTGATGACCAATATAATAACCATAGTAAATGTATGATTCTAATGGACCATTGACACATTCAACAATCAATTGTGTTGTTTTTATTCCCCCCCCCCCCCACCTATGAAATGATATACATGGTTGATGTCAAATTTGACAATTTGGAGCACAGTGACGAGGGTATAAATTCCATGTTGATTTGGATGAGGTCATATTAAGGTTTGAGAAGAAACATTATTATATATATATATATATTAGTGAAAATATTTTTCATTAATTTTTTTAGAGCATCCTTTTTTTAATTGAGGTTCATGTATAATTTGATATCTTGTTATGTGTCTTGTATGAAATTTCAACTTTGTTTATAAATTTAGTAAATAATGGAGACCAATGATGGGTGTATTTTTTTAATGAATTCATGTGACATTTAAATATGGTTTTATTTTTGGATTGGTTATTTTTGGATAACAAATAGTTACATTTTTTTATTTATTAATTGATCTTATAAAATTGGTAATTTTTAGTCAAATTTAATTATATAAACCTCATATTTTATTCCCACACATCCACCTAGTATGGGAGTAAGATTATATCTTTTAATCAAACTCATTTGTTTAATATTATATATATTATGTGGGATGAAGTATTTATTATGGATTATCTCCCCATGTGTCCTTATAAAACAATTATTTAAAATTATATTGTGTTGTTTTAGTGTTTCCCAGAAATAATATTTTTTCACCATATTTTTTCTAAATCCCAGTGTAACATTATTATAGGTATCATAATAAAATACCATGGAATAAAATTACATTGATTTTTAATGTTAGTTATTGGATAATGTGTCACAAACCAAGGTTTTTAAATGAAATAATCTGTCAGATTGTCAACATGATATTCATCACTGTGATTTAATGTCAACAAAATCATATTATGTAAATTTGATAGTTATAACATAACCATTAATATTTTTTAAATGAATAATAATAATGTAATTACTAAATATATAATTTTATTACTCATTTATAATTAATTAATTAGTGATTTTGAAATAATAATTATAGGTTCATAACATTCATTTTATACTTAAAAAACTAATTTTTTCCAAAAATTATTTGTATTATATTCTATGTAAATGCATTATAAATAATTTCAAGATAATATTTAAAATATATTTTGAAAATAAAAATATTTTTTGAAATCATAATATCAAAAATTACATATGGTGATATATTGATAATATCTGAAGTGGTTTTTTTCAATGGGTAGTTAAAAACATGATATTTGTTGAATATTATAATCTATTTTAATGTTATTACAAGGTATAATTATGTTTTGGATTAGTTATAAATTTTAATTACATAATTTTTACATAAATTAATATAATTATGTTTTTAAAAATTAATTTTAATATATAAAATAGAATAAATAAATTTAAATTTTAAAATCGAAATAATTAAAAATGATTTTGGTAGCTGCATTTTTCCAATATTAATTTAAATTATATTCTGGAACATTTTTACATGGATTAAATAAAATAGATTCCTTCTTTACATTTGAGAATTTCAAATTTGGTATATTGGTTTGTTTAATTGGTTTCCTATATGAATAGTAACATTTGTGATTATTGTTTCAATAGTAAAGGGTAAATCTGGTAATTAATGCTAAAAAATAATACATGGTCTATAAAATTACCCAAAAAGTTCCTAAACACTTATTGAATTATTTTTGTTCAACCATAATCAACCATGTATCGAAATTATAATATTTTCAAAAAACATTGACAAATGTATAACAAATATAATATTTATTTAATGAACAATAAATGATTTCAACGTCATTGTTATAATAATAATATCACTTTTAATATAATTTAATTCATATGATATAATTTAATTTTAAAAATAATTTCAAGTTTAATTTTTTTTCTAGATCATGATAGTTTATTTACAATTATTAGTGATGATATAATTACCTTAAATTCTAACACAACGATAATGTTGTAACTATTAAATTGATTGAAAAATCAATTAAATGATATAAAAAATATAAAAATGAAATAAATTTAGAATATAAGTATCATAAAATATATTTTAGAATACCATGAAATATTTAAGATTTATTAAAAAAAATTATTTTAATTTATCTTATTTTAATGAATAATGTAAAAGACAAAATAATGAATAGAGACAAAATTAAAATTAATAATATTTTAAAGTAAATAATATTTTATTTAATGATTCAATATTCTTAATGAACTTAAATTCATCCAATTAAATGAAATTAGATTCAAAATATCATCCATGAAACATTTATTTGTCGTTTTGACATGATATTGTAAAATTTTGAACCCTCTATTACTAAAAATGCAGGTCGTCTTCATTAGAGTTAAATGGGATAAATAAGTGTTAAAGCTAAACATGTTGTATAAAAAATATTAAAAACTTATCTAATTTATTTAAGAGATGATTTTGACCAATAATAATTGTATTCAACTATTTGTATAAACATTAAATATGTCCTATTTTTTTAATAATACAATCCTTAGTGGTCTTATGTTTTTAAAAGATTAATTATTTATAAAGTAGATGGATCATTTATAATTATTTATTTTTTTCTCTAATTCCACTTCTATAAAATATTTTTAATAAATTATAAAATAAAAACACCAATATCTAACATATTAGGAGATGTTATCAATTCAATGGAATGACCGATATCCTTTTATATTCCAATTAAATGTGAAGAGAAGTTATAGTTCGTGTGTACGACATATTATAACCACATGATGAGACAAAAATTTTTAATAATCATTTCTAAAGAATATATATAATGAGTGAAATAATATTTTATATATGATATTCTTGAAACATTTACCATTATTAATTGTTAAGATATCAGTTGTTTTCTTACAATTCAATGTTCCTAAAAATTTTAATGATGTTCATAGGTATATGTGAATTATCACTACTACATTGTGATTTGATTCCTTATTCATAACCAATTAATATAAATGATATATATGTATATATTAAAATTATTAATATGTGTGAAATTATTTTAGGACAATTATATAAAAGTAAAATTATACTTATCTTCATTAAATAATGATCATTGACAAATTGATACAATACCTATACGTACGTACATCCAAAAATATCCATGATTTGATATTAAAATATTTCTCATTAACATAATTAATGTATGGATTTAAATTTAAAATTGAATTATAATAATGGTTAATCATTCCAAAATAATATTATAGATATATTATAATGAAAACTATTTTCACGATAAACATAATTCAAATTTTTTTTGACATATGTCGCAAATATTATCAACATAGTCGACATGAACATAAATAAATATATTACCAGGAAACAATTGATATAAAATTAATAAAAAAATTTGAATATTTTTATATTAATTGAATTTTTAATGTTGTATTTTTGTTTTGGGACAGTAATAGAAATACATGGAAAATAATAATCTAGATAAGGGATTCATCAACTAAATTATCATTTTAAATGTTTTAATAGTTTGTTTTGAAAATAAATGTTTTTCAATTACACATTTTTAAATTGATTTTTCTGAAATTATTTTCATAAAAATAACTGATTTATAATGACAATTTGTGAATTCAACTCAAAATGATTCCAATTGTAATCATTTTTTAGTTTTATGTAGTGTTCTTTTAAAAAATAATCTATTAAAGAATAATTTTAAAAAATAAAAATAATTTTCTTTAATTTTACATAATGATCAGTGTTTCCCATATATCTTAATATTTTATTATTTTTAAACACTATTATATGTTTTCATGGTTATATTCAAATTAAATAATTTACATATAATGTGAAATGTGTTTCTATTTTAAAAATATTTTATAAAAGTGAAATTTTATTTTGATATGAAAAAATGATATCTTATTTAAAAATGTTATCAATGATATTTTCATTAAATAATAATTCATTGTTACCTTTTTTTGGGTATTTTGTTATTCAAAAAGTTGTTCAAAATTTCATGGGTAATTTTTTATTTGAAGGTGTTTTTATGAATTTATTTATTGAATGTGTGATGAAAACTGGAAGAATTAAAAATTGTAATTGTCAGTATGGTACGTCAACCTAAAATATTGGGTAGCCCAGAAGTCTCTTGGAAAACAATTAAAATATAACGTCGGGGAGCCAGATTACACTGGGTTGTCCTATTATTTATAATCATGGGGAATCATAGAATTTGTTGTGTACTCATGTGGAATATTAACATGGGGTGGGCCAAATAATTTCAGGTATCATCATAGTTTCTTAAAAAATGGATGCACCATAACAGTTCAATAATTCATCGGTTAGTGAATATTATTGGAGTCAGAAATATTTGAATTCTAATAAAACATACATTTATTATGGTTTGATAATATAATGTTATAGATCACATAAATATATTTTCATTTCCTACTATTGGTTTTAATGAAATTATTTGAGAAAAAATGTATGATGGTTTAATATGTGGAATTTTATTCTATCATATACAATAATAAAATTTAATGTAATGGTAAACATTATATAAGTTTTCATTTTTTCACATGAATAATAGTTTGTATTATGTTATATCCCTCAAATATCTTTTTCGGCTCATCTGATGTTTTTCATCATGTCTCAAAGGATGTGTATAAAAATGGTTGAAGTAATATTGGTTTTTATTAAAGAGATTTAATAAATGAAATATTTTTTTAAAAATACTTTTTTGGGGTGGAATAGGTACTATGTCTATGTTTCCACTTTTAATATATTGTTTTAAAAAGTAAGAGTTTTACATAATTATCTAATACACTAAAATTAAATGATATTTTTTAAATGAATGTAATTTTTATTTTAAAAATAATTTTAATATGAGATTTTTAAAGTTCATTCAATATATTTGTTATAGAAAGTATTCCTAATAAATAAATAGGGATTATGCATTAATTTTCAAGGAAATATTAACATGATATAGTTTTCTTTTGTATATGCAGGTAATTATTTCCAATTATAACTTTGTAATTTCAAAAATTATAGCTTTACATACCTCAAATGAAGGAATGTAAAAACATTTTTTTGTAATGTGAATGAATTGAAATGGAAAAAATATATTTTATGGATGATAATGAACATTTGTGAATATTTGAGAGTAAATACTAGGATTGATTTCCTACACGAAATGCAACAATAATCTTGAAAAAATTAGTTCATAATTGTGATTGCTATAACTTATCTATTAAATTGGTGGGAATGAATATAATTAATAAATTTTTTAAACTATCAATAGAAATAATCATTTATAATTTAATAATTAATGGTTTTTTAATATGTACATGTTTTATATATTTTTTATTATATTATTCAAAATAATACATTATACTCAAAAAAAAATTTATGTAAATATTATATAAATAATTTTTAGATTTTTTTAAAATTGTATTCAATATATTTATCATTATTTTTTAAATATTTATTTTATATTTTTCCAATGATTAATTTTGATAATTTTCTAAAATGTTTTAATTATCGTTGAATGGTGAAAAATATTTATTTTTTATTTAAATCTATAATTTTTTTAATCATAATACAAGGCAAAAATATGTATTTTAAAAAGTTTATATTTTTTATTTTTAATTTTTTTGAAAATATATAATTATTATTTAAAGGAATAACATTTGTGAATATAATATTACAACATTTTACATTTAAAAATTGAATTTTTCAAAAAAAAATTGATTTTTTTATTCATTCTTGATTAAAATATATTGAATTATGAAAATTATGTTTTTTATAATTTTAAATATAAATTCCCTATGTATGTTTAGGATATGTATATTAATTTATTTCACTGTTTTTTATTCATTTTTTATATATACATTTATATTTTTTTTACCACGGTAAAGGGTAAATCATGAAATTAATTGTTTAAATATAGATATAAGGACAATAAAATGACCATAATAGTTGTCCTAATTTTTTTGGATCAATAATATTTTATGATAATCATACATGGACTAAAATTATTACTTTTTGAAGCCACTCGGATGAGTGTATGACATTTATAATATTTTCTTTAAAGAATGTATAAGTTTTTATACTCATATTCATAGTTATGATTTCATTTTTTAATATAGTTTAATTTATAAGAATAATATTATTAAAAATATAAAAATAAAATCCCAAATATATATCGACAACATTATTATATATTTATAATATCGAGGGATGAAATAATAATATAAAATGCTGATATAAAACAAATGCCATTATTATTCAATAACTAGAAAAATAATGTATATGATATTAAAATTATTAATACACAAATAATTTTAGATAATTAATATCCTCCATTAATTTTATATATTTCATTGAAATATTTTTGATATATTGAAATTATTTTACATGAAATCTTATTGTTTTGGTTTTTGTAAAGGTAAAATTAATGAATATATCCCAAATTTACGTTAAATATATTTTTAAATAAATTGTATTACATTAAATTATTTAATATAAAAATAATAGTAAAATATGAATAATTATTAATTTATTGATTAAAATTTAATCCATGATCCATTTATGGATCATTTTGAATTTTTTTACTATATTAACCCTCGAAAATTGAATAATCTTCTTGTCACTGTAAAAGTTATAGAGGGTAAATAAGGTTTAAATCAAAATGAAATTTATTAGAAATAGTCAAAATATATATAAATTTCATTTTATGAAATTATATATTCTTAAATTCATCTAATATTAAAAATTAATATGTATTGAGACATTTTCAATTGAATGCTAATTAATATTAATTTAATATTTTTGTGAAATATTAAGTGTGTCTCTCCATTAAATTTTATAAAGATAACTCTTCATCATAGTAATTCAAAATTTAAAAAACATTGCATAATAAAATCCACAAAAAATTAATTTTTATAATATGATTCCACATTATATTTTCCTCAATTTAGTCAAAACAATAACCTTATAAGGCTTATACTGTTAAGAAACAATGTCTTTCTAAAGAAGTTGAATCGTTTATAATTACGGTTTTCTACACTATTTCTTCCTCCACATCCCAAAAATATTATCAACAATATTAAAGTAATAAAAAATTTATTATAAAAATACTGAGATGTTTTCAGGTTATAATATTTATCGAAACTACCTCTTCATCTATGAAATGGAAAAATATGTCATTGTCCATGTGTATGGTGGACTTGCACATCAAGATCAGATAATTATATTCCCATAAAAATATCCCATGAATGGTTATAATAAATGAATTAAAATTATATATATTGTATTCAGGAAACATATACCATTATGAAATTTTAATATATAAATTACATTCTTACCATTCCTTTCATAGAAAAGTGAAAACGTCCTTCATGAGTATGTGTGAATTATCACCTCCCTCAAGTGATGTGATTTATAATTCATCCCCACATCACAAGGATGATATATATAAGTATACATACATGAATAATGTAATATTAAATATATTATTATCATTATTTAAATATAATGTTATACATTACTTATTCCAATAATGATCAATGAAAAATGGATACATCACTCATGTGTATGTACGGCCTACCATTTTTGTGATAAAACATAGTTCATTATAAATGAAAATAATTAATTGATGGGTTTAAGTGTGTATTTATTGTAAAATAAATATTACTATGTTATTAAAATTATTTTTTATGTGATTTGATAATTTACAATTTGAATATAGAGACCATTACAATGTCATTTTGGACTTATGTACAAAGTATAATCAAAATGACCAGCATGAACATTAATAATTATAAAAATAGTATAACAAGGAAATAACTGATATTTAAAGAATATTAAACATGAAAATGATTTTAATTTATTATAATCATAAAAATGTTTTCCATATTTAGTATAACAAAATATCATGTTTTGAATTTCAAACATCAGGTAAATGAATTTCTAGGTGAAACATCATTTTAAATTTTTATAAGATTTATTTTTTAAATATTTTTCATTTATATCGATTCTTTTCAAGTAATTTTTATGAATGAATATATATGGAAGAAATTTTTTTAGAATTTAATTTTTTTAATTTCAGATATATTTTTTAATGAAATATATTATTATTATAAAGTTATGTATGGGACGTTCTTTTGAAAAATATTTTTTCATGTAATATTTTTAAAAGTAAAAAGGCATGTGCTTTTTATGTGTAATACATATGTGTTTTTACTAATTTTATGACACGTTTAATCCATTGTTATTTCATTATAAATTTTCATGGTTATTTTAAAAGATTAATATTTCTAGATGATGTTTGTAGAGTTTCAAATTTTGAAATATATTTTAAAAATTATGTAGTACATCGATATACAACAATGTTATTTATTAAAAATAATTAGCGATATTTTTTTAATAAAAACCCCTTAATACCTTGTTTTTTGATATTTTGGGGTTGTAATTTTTTTAGAACGAAAATTTTGTTGTTTTATTAAAAAAATGATGTGTTTCTTCATGGTTTAAGGAGGAAATGCACAAATGTTATGTAAAGACCCATAAAATTTAAGGAAATTTTTTCTTAATTTTCTTTGTAATTTTACAAGAACGCGGTTTCAGATAGCACCTGATTCCGAGGCCCGGTGTGCCTGGAGTCAATTTCCGAAGTTTGGCTCGGGTACGTTCAGTGAACGAACGAGCGGGTTGTCCTATCTTTTGAACTGGTACTCGGAATTTAAATCTGATGGCACCGATGAACTCGCAACGCTGGTAATCGCTTGAGGGAACCGTTACCGTAGTTGCATTTGTGCGGGAGAAGAAGTTAATTAATGGGGTTTAATTAAAAAGTAAATAAATTATTAAATCATTTTTATTTCTTTTTCAAGGTGGTTAGTTTCTCCCATGGGAAGTTGGTGGTGGGGCCCACATCCACCTAACTTCCCATGTGTGGATAATTAAAAGGGTGGGGCCCACATGAACCCCCCCCCCACCTTTTCAATTTTTCCCTAACTCGCTAACCCCTCCTAACTCCTCACATTCCTAACTCCCCATTAACTCACATTCATTAATATTTGACAGAATGTTTTAATTAATTTGCTGAGTTACATGTAAGTTTTTTAAATTCAAACAATTGAATTTCAAATGCTTTGTTGTGTTAATAAAATAAGTTTAGAACTTATTTTATTAGGGGTTGGTGTTGGGTTGTTTGAGAGCTTTTTGGAGAAAAAGCTAAGGAACACCTTCTTCCTTGACAAAGAACGCGAAGAACACTGTTCTTCAAAGAAGAACTTCTCTGCCGAAGAACAGGGTTCTTCGGCGATGTCGTATCCGCGACGCGACATTCTTCTTCCGTGTCGTCTCTTCCGCGACGGTTTTTCGCGACCAAATCGGCGTCAACGACTTCGAATCCTTGCTTCGCGACATCGACGTTGCTTCCCCACGATGCCCGACCTCCGCGACGTTCGTCTTCCACAGGTCGTTGAAGAACACCATTCCTGAACCGAGGTAGGGGATTTATTTTTAATTAATTTTTGTTCTTGATTATAGCATGTCGAACTTTGTGGTTAATCGACTAAATGTTATCGTTTAACGAGAGGGGGCAGGACCGCACAAACACGGCCTAACCCCATCCTATGTTCATGATTGATTCTTTGTGAATGGAACGGGATGGCGTGGTGTCGTCGCACCATGCGAGAATCGCTCGGAAAGTATTACGCGACGCCGTCGTGCCACGCTGAGAAGTCGAACATGAACGCGACACTGTCGCGCCGCGTCGAAGGAAATCGAAGGCACTACGGCTGGAGCGGGGCCGCGGCGGAGCATGGTGATCGGCAGCCGGACCGGGCCACCGGCGTCGGAGCCGGAAGGGGACCAGCCACCGCCGGTCCCATTGAGAAGGAACCGACCGGCCAGGTCGGGCCGGCCGGAAAGGGATGGAGCCAGGGGAAATTAAATTCCCCCAGCCGGTTCAAACAGCCCCCCATAATTTTGGGGGGTGGGGGGTTACACAGGGGGGCAGCCCCCCCCCCCCCTTTGCCGAAATTGCTCGGCCACGAGCCATGCCCAGCCGGGACGGGCCGTGCTGGGCCGGGCCGACCCGGACCCGTGGCGGGTCGATACAGTTCGGGCCGACCGGGGGGGGGGGTCTCAGGTCGGGTCGGTCTGGGCCCGAAACCCCCATTATCAGACTGTTTATGTTCAAATGCCCATAACTTGGGCTACGGACTTCCAAACGATGCGCCGTTAGCGGTGATGAAATCCTTGGATCGAGACGGTGGTATTGGTATACCGCACTCAAGGTTTCAGAATACTTTGATTTCGTCTGGGTTGGTTCGTAAATGAAACCAACCGGGCCCTCGGAGCGGAAACGCTCATATCTTGAGCTACAGTCGTCCGAATGACGTTCCGTCAACTTTGTTGAGTTCCTATTAGTGAGAAGGTACTTTTGGCATACTCTTCCCGAGGATTGGATGCAGGTGGAGTATGGTGGGGTTGGTTTTGCCTTAAAAAACCAACCGGGCCCCTGGAATGAAAAAGCTAATAACTCTCAGATCGGGCGTCGGATTGACGTGCCGTCTGCGACGTTGAGTTCCTGTTGGTGATAAGGAACTTTTGGATACATCAACTCTGGAATATGTGTCAGTTGATATATCAGCCTCTCGGCTTGTGGAGCGGACCCTCCCGAACGAGCTTGCTGTGTGCGGGAACCCTAGTGCTAGCTGGGACTGCTACTGTTACTTCGACGACGACTGTGCAGAGATCCTCAGTGGATTCGACGACGACGATTACAGCACTCAGCGATCCTATATGGATCAGTGCTACCGATCTTGTGTGGGTCTGAACCTGTGTGGGTCAGCGCTCAGCGGTTCTGTGTGAGCCAGTGCCTACAGATCCTGTGTGGGTCCGATCTTATGTGGGTCTTTGCGGGGGTTAGTTTCCTACTGATCCCATGTGGGTCATTGTGGGGGTTAGTATCTATCGATCCATTGTGGGTCCGACGGCTTAGATGGATCAGTGATCATCTCTATCGTCTTTCGAAGAAATATAACTGTGTGAACTGAATCCTGTTTGCTTTCCTGTGTGGATTATTTTGTGCTATCCTATGTGGATTACGTTTTGCTTTCCTATGTGGAATACGTTTACTTTCCTGTGTTGAATGAGTTGTACATGGGCTTGGAGGTTGGAGCGTATTGGAATTTATGACTTAGGTATATGTATGGGCATATACCTAAGCAGTGTCGGTTGTTACTTCGTGATTGTATCTTTCCCTTGTGGTTATCCTTTGTGGATTTTGGGAGACCTTAGGGGGTCTCGGTGTCCCTATTGAGTAGCTTATACTCACCCCAGCACGGGCTATGCCCGCACTACGTTGTATTGGTTGCAGATGATGGACAGCGTTGATCGTGGTTGAGGCTTGCAGAGCAGGATGGTACCTGGAGGTGGACCACTGGGCGGGACGTACTCGGAGCGGACGGCGGGACCCGAGGAGCAGTGGAGCTATCTATACCCACCCTTCAGGTGGGATTTCCAGTGGACAGCTCGGCGTAGCAGCTTTTACTTTTCAGTTGTTGTTTTCCCTTTCGAGTTGTACTTTACTTTTAGTTTGGGTTTATATACTGGCCCATTTACTTTTCGGCACTTATTGTTATATCAGCTTTTTACTTAGTGTTACTTTTTCGCTTGTTTACTCTGAGGTACTAGTTTACTTTACAAAGGCAATGCCTTCACTTTTTACCGGGATTTACGCCTTGGTGCTAGTCGCCAGCCCCTGGCCTGTGGATGGCGGGCTTGGGGTAGTCACGACACGGGCCCCGAGGACGGGTCGTGACAAATTAGTATCATGGGATTTTGGTTCTACCGTATACTCTGATCTTTTCAATGTGAAGCAATAATGATTAGCATATTGAGTGTGGTTATCAGTCTAGGGAGTCCAGTGTTGGTGCGGCGGCCGACGTATCCGTACACCAGGACCCTGACATCTGATTTCCGAATTAATGCACTAAAACATTGATTGCATGTGTGTTTCAAAGTTTTCTTTTTGATTACTTTGTATCAGCTCACCAGGTATACTGTTCTGACCATGGCGCACCTGTTTCCTTTTCAGGATGGCCCCACGACGGCAGCCAGCTAGGGTTTCGAGAGTCGAGCGTGACGACATCCCACCGAGCGACGAGGCCTCGGTGCATGGCCCTTTCTCAGCAGTGGCACCGGCGGTAGCTCTACCCGCCGAGCCACCGATACTTCCAGCACCAGCCGCTGACGATGCACGTCGCCTCAACGCATTGCATGAGTTTCAGCACCAGCGACCACCCAGGTTCCGTGGGGAGACGGACCCCTAGGCAGCCGAGGACTGGCTGGAGGCAGTCATTCGAGTTTTCCGGCTAGTGAGGATACCAGCAGACCTCATGGTGATCGTCGCTGCGAGCCTACTGCACGCAGCAGCGGGCCGATGGTGGAGATTGATGCTCCAGGTGCACAATGAGGCATCTCTAGTTTGGTCAGACTTTGAGAGAATTTTCGGCTCAGTGTTTGTCCCAGCCAACCTCTGTGTGGTGTGCATTCAGGAGATTCTTCAGCTGCGGCAGGGAAACATGACAATCGCCCAGTACTCGGCGAGATTTACTGATCTCTCGAGTTACTCGACCGACATGGTACGGGACCCATTCTTCCAGGCCCGGACCATTGATCAGGGATTTAGACATGAGATCCTGGCATCACTGATCTCCCTCAGCATTCTGACTCAGACAGGAGTACCGGAGCGGGCCCTTTTGATCAAGAGTTTTCTTACTGAGCCTACACCAGCACCGAGACCCACCGTAGGGTGGAACGTAGTAGAGTCATCTGCAGCAGGCAGTCGACAGATGACTCAGGGGTCCAAGAAGACCAGACCCTCAGGCAGGCGACCTCAGGACACTGGCTCAGCAGTGCGGGGCACACATCGTGGATCTAGTCTTCTGAGAGGCAGAAAGTGCTACTTGTGCGGCGGGCAGGGCCACATGGCTCGTGACTACCCGACTCGTCGTTCTGAGCTGCAACAGACGGTTGAGGGACCACCAAGGCAGAGTCAGAGGGTCAACCTTGGCGGTCCGCAGGGAGGAGGCAGATGAGGCAGAGGACATGGCCGAGCAGCAGGTGGTGGGCGACGCTTTGAGGCTCTACCACCACCACCACCAGGATGTCCACCCCAACCACAGGGAGCTGGCGGGCAGAGATAGGCACACCTCCAGGCAGCAGAGGCCTACGACCACGGCGTTCCAGAGATGATTCGAGGTACTATCTTTGTCTATTCCACCCTTTCTGCAGTACTTATAGACATAGGAGCGAGTCACTTTTTCATAGCCAATGCCCTTGTTCGGAGCTTGGAGATTACGACAGAGCCATTGGCTCGATCCTTACGTCTAGAGACTCCTATAGTAGAAGACTCGACGATTACGCACTGGTACCGGTAGTGTGAGCTTACTCTAGAAGGCGAGAGCTTCGGCTGGGATCTTCTTGTGGTGGCGTTGAGGCCTTACTACGTCATCTTGGCCATGGATTGGTTGTCTACGGTCCATGCACAGATTGACTATTTTAGGCGCAAGGTGTGATGTGTAGCACCGGCGGGAGCAGGTTCACCTTCACCGGAGAGAAGGGAGTCTTGGCAACATAGTATGGACTTCCGCGGAGGAGAGTACAGCCCATCAATCATCAGTTGGCTAGCCTCATCATAAGATCAGTTGATGTGCGGAGTCCTAGTTTTCCTGCAGTGGTGGATCAGTTTTCGGACGTTTTTTCCCGACGACGTTCTAGGGTTACCTCTTCGGAGAGAGGTAGACTTTTATATTGACATGTACCCTGGGATAGCCCCGATATCGACTCCATCATATCGGATGGCCCCCTCCGTGCTTCGAGAGCTATGGGTATAGTTGGAGTACTTGCAGGGAAAGGGGTTTATCTGACCCAGTGTTTCGCCCTGGGCTTCCCCGATTTCGTTCGCCAAGAAGGCGGACAAGAGCTTGTGACTTTGTGTTGACTATCGTCGCCTGAACCAAGTGACAGTGAGGAAAAAGTATCCTCTACCGAGGATTGATGACCTATTTGATCAGCTCAAGGGAGCATGGTGGTTTTCGAAGATAGACCTCAGGTCAGGCTATCATCAGCTCAGAGTTAGAGACGAGGACGTGCAGAAGACGGCCTTCAGATGTCGGTATGGCCACTATGAGTTCTTGGTTATGCCTTTCGGTGTAACCAATGCTCCAGCATTGTTCATGGCCTTCATGATCATGATCTTTCAGCCATACCTTGATCGATTTGTCATGGTCGTCATCGATGACACTTTGATATACTCGATGACTGAGAAGGAGCACGCCTACCACTTACGGGTTGTACTAGACACACTCCGAGAGCACCAGCTTTATAGTATGCTCTCGAAGTGCCAGTTCCCGATATGTGAGGTCCACTTCTTGGGACACGTCATCTCTGAGGCAGGAGTTGCAGTGGATCCTACGAAGATCGAGGCAGTGTTAGCTTGGGAGCCACCCAGGATCCTGAAAGAGGGGCGAAGTTTCTTGGGTCTAGCCGGATACTACCGGAGATTCGTGCCAGAATTCTCTAGAGTTGCGGCACCACTCTCAGCTTTGACCAAGAAGGGGAAACCCTTCGTGTGGTCAGACAGATGTCAACAGATCTTCTAGGAGCTGAGACAGAGATTGACCAGCACACCTATCTTGAGGTTGCCTGAGGAGGGAGTAGGGTACGTAGTCTTCTGCGATGCATTAGGGACCGAACTCAGATGTGTCCTGATGTAGGAGCGGGCAGTGATCACCTATGGATCACGTCAGTTGAGACTGAATGAGCAGAACTACGATACCCATGAACTAGAGTTACCAGTAGTAGTCTTCGCTCTGAAGACATGGCGACACTACCTGATGGGCGAGCGCTTTACAGTATTTTCTGATCATCAGAGTCTCAGGTATATCTTCTCGCAGAAGGACCCGAACCTGAGACAGCGGCGATGGCTCGAGTTCCTCCAGGACTATGACTTTGAGATAGTCTATACTCCTAGGAAGGGGAACATAGTAGCTGATGCCCTCAGCGGGAGGATGGTCATTTAGCTACATGAGGAGGAGACAGAGAAGCTAGCCTCTTTGCAGATATCCTTCGTGGATAGAGATGGAACAACCTTCCTTCAGTCTCTCACAGTCACCCCTCCACTTCTACAGTAGGTCAGAGAGGCACAGCATGGGGACGCTGACTGTGAGACGCTGCGTGCACAGATATCATCAGGACAGGCACCTGATGGTGTTTCATTTGGAGCAGAGAACGACATCCTTTTCAGAGGACATACCATGGCACCGGTCTCTTTACGGGAGGAGGTACTGAGAGAGTTTCACACTTCTACTTTGGCGGTACATCCTAGAGTGGAGAAGATGTACCAGGATCTCAGACAACAGCACTGGTGGCCGGGCATGAAGAAGGCTATGGCGGAGTTCGTTTCTCGATGCCTCACCTACTAGCAGGTGAAGGTTAAGCACCTGGTACGAGCAGGCTTGGTACAACCCTTGGAGGTCCCGGAGTGGAAGTGGGACGGGATATCTATGGACTTCGTGACTGGACTTCCACGCACTTCTAGAGGTCATGACTCCATCTGGTTGATTGTCGACCAACTCAACAGGTCGGCTCACTTCTTACCCATCAGAGAGTAGGGCTCAGTGGAGAGCATGGGATGCCTTTATGTTCAGGAGATTGTGCGGCTTCACGGTGTGCCATCATCTATCGTCTCCGATCGAGATGCTCTCTTTACTTCCCGGCTATGGAAGGGATTACAGGAGGCGTTCGGGATGCAGCTACGTCTAAGCACAACCTTTAAACCTAAGACGGATGGTCAGATGGAGAGGACCATTGAGACTCTCGAGTACATGCTCCGCGCATGTGTCCTCGACTTTGGTCGTAGCTGGGAGGACCACCAACCCTTGGTGGAGATTGCGTACAACAACAGCTACCACTCCACCATCGGGATGGCACCATACGAGGCGTTGTACGGCCGACCTTGTAGATCTCCTTTGTGCTGGAAAGACCCAGGGGAGTCAGCACTTGTGGGGCCGGAGATGGTCCAGGCCACAATATAGAAGGTCTAGGTCATCCAGGAGAGGATGAGGATAGCTCAGAGCCGGAAGAAGTCATACGCTGACAGGAGGCGGAGGCCAATAGAGTTCGAGGATGGAAACCACGTCTTCTTGCATGTCTCACCTCGACGTGGATTACAGAGATTTGGCCGAGGAGGCATGTTATCGCCACGCTTCATCAGACCCTTCCAGGTCCTCAGCAGGATTGTTGAGGTGGCTTATCGCCTAGATCTACCACCTGAGTTGCACTAGGTGCACGATGTCTTCCACGTATCTCAGCTGAGGAGATACGTGCATGACCCGACGCACATCACTGACCATGGGGAGCTTGACCTTGACGATGGGTCGACTTTTACGGAGGTCCCGATGGAGATCGAGGATCGATAGGAGCAGGCCCTACGTGGATGGTCGATTCCTCTAGTGCACATCAGATGGAATCAGGGGAACCTCCCGGAGAGCACTTGGGTGAGGGAGTCTCAGATGCGTGCTCAGTACCCTCATTTTTTTCCCTAGTTTTGATGTATCTTTACGGGGACGTAAATTCTTGAGGTGGGAGTAATGTAAAGACCCGTAAAATTCAAGGGAAATTTTTTCTTAATTTTCCTTGGAAATTTATAAGAACGCGGTTTCTGACGGCACCTGATTCTGAGGCCCGGTGTGCCCGAAATCAATTTCCGAAGTTTAGCTCGGGTACGTTTAGGGAACGAATGAACGGGTTTTCCTATCTTTTGTTCTGGTGCTCAGAATTGAAATCTGATGGAACTGATGAACTCGCAACGCCGGTAATCGCTTGAGGGAACCTTTACCGTAGTTGCGTTTGTGCAGGAGAAGAAGTTAATTAATGGGGTTTAATTAAAAAGTAAATAAATTGTTAAATAACTTTTATTTCTTTTTCAAGGTGGTTAGTTTCCCCCATGGGAAGTTAGTGGTGGGGCCCACATCCACCCAACTTCCCATGTGTGGATAATTTAAAGGGTGGGGCCCACACGAACCACCCCCCCCCCCACCTTTTTCATTTTTCCCTAACTCTCTAACCCCTATTAACCCCTCACATTCATAACTCCCCATTAACTCACCTTCATTAATATTTGACAACTTGTTGTAATTAATTTGGTGAGTTACATGTATGTTTTTTAAATTCAAGCAATTGAATTTCAAATGCTTTGTTGAGTTAATAAAATAAGTTTAGAACTTATTTTATTAGGGGTTGGTGTTGGGTTGTTTGAGAGATTTTTGGATAAAAAGCTAAGGAACACCTTCTACCTCGACGAAGAATGCGAAGAACACCGTTCTTCAACGAAGAACTTCTCCGCCGAAGAACATGGTTCTTCCGCGACGCTGTATCCACGACGCAACGTTCTACTTCCGCTTCGTCTCTTCTGTGACGGTTTTTCGTGACGAAATCGCCGTCAATGACTTTGAATCCTCGCTTCGCGATGTCGACGTTCTTTCCCCGCAACGCCCGTCCTCCGCGACGCTCGTCTTCCATGGGTCGTTGATGAACACCATTCCTGAACCAAGGTAGGGGATTTATTTTTAATTAATTTCCGTTCTTGATTCTAGCATGTCGAACTTCGTAGTTAATCGACTAAATGTAATCGTTTAACGAGAGGGGGAAAGACCACACAAACATGGCCTAACCCCCTCCTATGTTCATGATTGTTTCTTTGTGAATGGAACAAGATGGCGTGGTGTCGTCGCACCACGCGAGAATCACTCGGCAAGTATTACGCGACGCCGAGAAGTCGAACAAGAACGCGACGTCGTCGCGCCGCGTCGAAGGAAATCAAAGGCGCCGTGACCGGAGCGGGGCCGCGGTGGAGGGGTGCGGTGTCGTCGCACCGCGCAGGACGAAAAGGGATACGGACGGTTCCGGGCCGCGGTCGAGCATGGTGATCGGCAGCCGGACCGGGCTGCCGGCGTCAGAGCTGGAAGGGGACCGACCACCGCCGGTCCTATTGAGAAGGAACCGGCTGGCCAGGTCAGGCCGGCCGGAAAGGGAAAGATCCGGGGGAAATTAAATTCCCCCAACCGGTTCAAACGGCCCCCATAATTATGGGGGGCCACAGTTACACAGGGGGGACAGGCCCCCACCCCCCTTTGCCGAAACAGCTCGGCCACGTGCCGAGCCGGCAGCGCGCTGGGCGCGCTGTGCCCAGCCGGTGCGCTAGGCTGGGCCACGCCTAGGTCGGCCGGGCCGCGCCGCACCGGGCCGACCTGGACCCAGGGCGGGTCGACCCGGTTCGGGCCAACCGGGGGTCTCTCGGGCCAGGTCGGTCCGGGCCCGAAACCCCCATTATCGGACTGTTTAAGTTCAAATGCACATAACTCGGGCTACGGACCTCCAAACGACACTCCGTCAGCGGTAATGCTAGTCTTGGATCGAGATGGTCGTTTTGGTATTTCGCATTCAAGGTTTCGGAATACTTTGAGTTCTTCCGGGTTGGTTCGTACATGAAACCAATCGGGCCCTCGGAGCGGAAACGCTAATATCTTGAGCTATGGACGTCCGAATGACGTGCTGTCAACTTTGTTGAGTTCCTCATAGTGAGACAGATCTTTTGGCATACTCCGCCCGAGGTTTGGACACAGGTGGAGTACGGTCGAGTTGGTTTTGCCTTAAAAAACCAACCAGGCCACTGGAACAAAAAAGCTAATAACTCTCAGATTGGGCGTCCGATTGACGCGCTGTCTGCGACGTTGAGTTCCTGTTGACGATACAGAACTTTTGGATACATGAACTCTGGACTATGTGTTAGTTGATGTATCAGCCTCTCGGCTCGGGGAGAGGACCCTCCCGAACGAGCTTGCTGTGTGTGGGAACCCTAGTGCTGGCTGCGACTGCTACTGTTACTGCGACGACGACTGTGCACAGATCCTCAGTGGATTCGACAACGACGATTATAGCACTCAGCGATCCTATGTGGATCAGTTCTACCGATCTTGTGTGGGTCTGATCCTGTGTGGGTCAGCGCTCAGCGGTTTTGTGTGACCCAGCGCCTATAAATCCTATGTGGGTCCGATCATGTGTGGGTCTTTGCATGAGTTAGTTTCCTACAGATCCTGTGTGGGTCATTGTGGGGGTATGTACCTATCGATATTTGTGGGTCCGACGGCTTAGATGGATCAGTGATCATCTCTATCATCTTTCGAAGAAGTATATCTGTGTGAGCTGAATCCTGTTTTCTTTCATGTGTGAACTGTGTTGTGCTATCCTGTGTGGATTACGTTTTTCATTCCTGATTAGAATACGTTTACTTTCCTATGTGGACTGAGTTGTACTTGGGCTCGGAGGTTGGATCATATTGGAATTGATGACTTAGGTATATGTATGGGCATATACCTAAGCAGTGTCAGTTGTTACTTTATGATTGTATCTTTCCTTTGTGGTTATCCTTTGTGGATTTTGGGAGACCTTCGGGGGTCTCGGGGTCCCTACTGAGTAGCTTATACTCACCCCTGCACAGGCTATGCCTGCACTACGTTGTGTTGGTTGTAGACGACGGACAGCGTTGATCATGGTTGAGGCTTGCAGAGCAGGACGGTACCTGGAGGTGGACCACTGGGCATGACGTACTCGGAGCGGACGGCAGGACCCGAGGAGCAGTGGAGCTCTCTGTACCCACCCTTCAGGTGGGATTTCTAGTGGACAGCTCGGCGTAGCAGCTTTTACTATTCAGTTGTTGTTTTCCCTTTCGAGTTGTAATTTACATTCAGTTTGGGTTTGTATACTGGCCCATTTACTTTTCCGCACATACAGTTGTATCAGCTTTTTACATAGTGTTACTTTTCCGCTTGTTTACTCTGAGGTTCTTTTTTACATTACTAAGGCAATGCCTTCCCTTTTTACTGGGATTTACGCCTTGGTGCTTGTCGCCAGCCCCTGGCCTATGGAAGGCGGGCTTGGGGTAGTAACAACATGGGCCCCGAGGACGGGTCATGACATGTTATAATGTTTTTTTCTTTATAAAACACTTGAGAATTAACAAAGTGGTGGCATTGATAGAACCAGGTAATCATGTAGCATCATAAAATGTCGAGTACTAGATTTAATATGGTAAAGTCATTACATATTAACATGGGGTTTCTTACATATTTCCAGGTAATCCTGTCAAAGCATAACATTAGGTGGCCTAGATAAATTCGTGTAAGCTTGTAAAATAAAAAACAATGGGTATTCAAAAAAAGTGATCCAATGAATGATTATATGATATTCTTGGATATTATCCAATTTCTTATCATAAGGATATGTATTATGAATGTGTTCTCTGTATATTATGATATATGTCCCAAAAGATGTTTTATAAAAATTATACAGGATTTAAAGTTTTTATTTGAGACACATTTATGGCTATTTTTTAGTGGAAATATTATAATTATTATTCTCAAATTACATATAAGATATATGTATTAATTATATTACTATTAATGTTTTTAATTAATTGGAGTTTATAATCTCTAATATCTGTTTCTAATATTTATGCTATCATAAAAAATTATAATAATGTTTCAAATGAATTTTATGGGAATTTATGAAGTTATTTTTATATATCGAAGAGGTTTCATAAAATAAATAATATTTTTAACGATTTTTATATGGTTAAAATAATATATACTAAGTATAATATTCAACATATAATCAATGGGTTTGTAGTGTATTATATTGACCTAAGTACAGAAAAATCTAAACCTAAATGATCATTGGTTAAATAATTTTATTTCTATTTTCAAAATTATTTGATTTTTTTTCATGCTAGGCCATTGGTAAAGATGTGCCCCTCTGTGAAATAGTTCATGAACAACACTATAAATGATGATTTGTCACCAGATTTTCTTGTGTTGTGTCAATTATGATTTTTTTGTTGGGGGAGATGGAATTATTAGTCTGTTGATGTTTTGGATTTTATATCGAGTGTCGTAGTATATAGATCACAACATTGGCAAGACAATAAAAGAACATAAAGAGAAACAAGTTGAATTTTTTTTATTGGATCATTTTAATCATACTACTAAAACCATGATGTTAGGGACGATATTTAATTATGGTCATGAGTGTCAAAATAATTATGGAAATCCAAAAGGGAACACTATGATGGGGTATAAGAAATGGTGTATATAAATTTGGTCACCACATAGTTTAAAATCTTTAAATATATTTCTCTCTATTTTTTTCAAATTATTAAATCAACATTATCTAATTCACTTAGATTCAAGTAGACAAAATAATTGAATGATGGGTCTCCATGAAAAAACATATTTATATTTAAATACTTCCATAATATAGTTCACATGTATTTATTTGGTTAGACCATTAATAATAAAAAAATTTTCCATATTCTTTCTTCATTCATTATCATTATAATAAAATCATTTCCTTTTAAAACATTAGATTTATATTGGGATATTATTTTTGTCTTGAGATGGATCAAATGAAATTATTTTTGTTTTTAAGTTTATGTTTTTATGTTTTTTCATTATAATTTTTTGTTCTTTCACCACTAATGGTAAACAATTTTGGGGTTTCATTATATCATTCCAATTTATTCATATTTTTTTTATTATTTCTATTTATTTGAAATGAAATATTATTTAAAATAAATTTATATATTTTTGTTATTGAAATGAATTAGCATATTGTTTATTAATTGTTTTGAGAAATGATTTCAAGAAAGAAAAAATATTATCTTAATTGAATTTACTTAAGTTTAATTACAACTCATGCAATATTTTAAATATGATGTGATAGAAATTTTTTTTAATTTTTTTTTCATGTGGTCTTGTGATTATAAAACTTGTATGATCATTATTAGGTCATTGATGAAAATAATATTTCATGTTTCAGGATTATTTTACATTTTATTAAAGCATTTTGGATAATAGTTTTTTGAATTAGAGGGTACAAAGATATATCATAAAGGAATGTTTTATAAATTATTCAGATGTTGTCACAAATGATATAATAATATTGTTTCAACTTTTAAGAGTTATTATATAGAAGCATACAATATATTTTTAATTATTGTGAGCATGATACCATCCTATTTCCTCATTATTTTTATTTCACTTCTTGGTTAGTGCTTCATTGATTTATATGAGAAGGTTATCGATGATAATGGGATAATTTATATGAGTATCTTATAATTAAGGGTGAGGTTATTAAATGAGGTACATGTATTTACAATTAATTTTATATAGACACCATCTCTTATATTTTGGTAAAGGGTAAACAATATAGTATATGAGAAAAATTTATTCATTCTTTTGTAGATATAAATAAAATTATAGTGGCCCCTATATGGAATCACTCTTAAATGTCAAATTATATTGAGTTTTTATCAAGAATTAAATTTCTTTCACATTGAGGATATTTTAATATTTATAGAGTTGGAGAAATAGGTCAGGACAATTACATTAAATATCAAAAATTACAAATTAGGCAATTCTACTATTTCAAATTTTTATTACAATAAGAAAAATAATTGAATAAAAAAATAATTATTTTCATGATAAAAATCATCTTTAATTCATTGTTCTTCATATGATTTTTATATAAATTTAAATAAATTTAAAACCATTTTATGAGCATAAAAGGATTATCAATGAGAATAAAATAATGATTAAAACAATTAGACTATGAATATTTAAATTCCATGAAAAAATGTTCAATTGAATAAGACTCATACTATTTTCAAAAATAAAAGCATTTAGACAAAAGAAAGCAATTAAAATTATATATGTGACTTGGAGGTTCATATACATGAAACCCATTCAAATAACATTCAATTAGATTAACCATATGGTCGAATTCCAAAATTAATATCATTAATGGACATCATCCTTCATATAAGCTATTTCAGGATCACCCATTTTCTATAATGGGGTAATACCTTTGTATAATCATTAAAGGGATTTCTAGTGAGATATTATGGGACACAATTTAAAATCAAAGGTAAATAAAGAATATAAAATTTTAATATTTATTAATATTTGTGAATAAAATGTTAATATTACTTTAAAGTGGATGTTATGTTCAATGGCGTACCCAATACGCAACAATATATTTCTTTGAAATCTTATGTCACACAAAAATAATATAATAATATTATTTTAAATTGTATTTAAAGCCTAGATGTTGTAATGGTATAAATGAATAGGAATAACTACAAAATTTTTATATATTTTTGTTAAATATGTTTACATTTATCAAATAAATGTTAGAGGATTAAAAGGCAAATGAATCCAGGTTTAATAATAAATATTATAATATTCTTTAAAGGGTCGATTAACCGCCTATTGATGGCGAACCCTTTTTAAATCTACATATTTTCACATTCATATGTTATACAAAATAAAATCCTTCTTTAGAATTGTGACATAAAAATTTACATTGTGTATGTTTTTGTTATTTTCTCCGATAAAGATCAATTTTTAATGTATAGTGATAAATGTTGTAATTTCATTCAATACCTCATTTTAATATAATTTATTTATATGGTGAGAATAACTTTTTAATTGGTTTTAATGATTAATTGGAATATATTTTTACCATTTAATCCAACGGTGGTCATTTGAAAAAATTTCACTATAAAATTGGATATAAACAATTGTCAATCTTTTGATAAATATTGTTTCTTAGAAACCGCTATTTGTTTTGACAACGGGAATTAATTATAAAATTAATTAATTCAACTTATATGTTTTTAATTTTGTAAAATAAAAATAAATTTTTAATTTTGAATATCAAATATATCTTAGGGTTAATATTTGGTATTTTTCTGAAAAACTTCATTTCTTATGAATAGTGATACGACTAAGTGGTAGTTAAAAAACTGAATATTTCGTTAAAAAAACATTACCACTTCTGTGAATTGAATTTCAAAAATCCGACATACATTTTTGTCATTAATAAGTAAAATGTGGTTCAATGAGATGAAAATAATTTTTGGTGAATAGTAACTTTTATGTTTTATTAATCATGATTAAAGGTAATTAGTGTAATTTAAGTTAAATATAATGTTATAATAATATTCAATTACATTTACACTTGTCCTACACTTATTGGATGAGTCATTTCTGAACAATAAAATTCCTTGTTCAATTTGTGGGACCCCATGGAGCAACTTGGGTATGATAATGAAATTAATACCTTTTATTTAAGGTAATAATAATAATAACAGAAACATGTATTTTTTTAATAAAATAATTTTTACAAGGGGATACACATTTAATGTTTTTGACTATAAATATTCATTATAAAGGTAAAAAGATTTCATACATCATGGTAATTGTTTTATAATTTTTATACATCATATAAATAAAATTATTTATGACATAATGATGATGTAGTGTTTAAGTCATTAATGAATAAATTAAATAAATAAGAAGATAATGTTTAAAAAAATTGCCAAAAAATTTCCAATTCATATTGGATGATTTTATTTCGAACAAGGGACAGATTATCTTTATATATATTTATTTTTAGATATTTAGAAACCTAAATTCATTTTATTATAAAATAATAGTTTCAAGATTTCCAAAAGAGTCCCTCCTCTCCCTTATAAAAACACCCCACTTCCTACCCTTTTATCACATTTCTCAAGCCCCTTGGCTTGTCCAAACTCTACTCAAATTAGCTTACAATATCCATTTCTTCACTTTAGATGCCATACCTTAGGCAGAAATCTCTTCAAGAAACCCTTTTTGGTTCAAACCAAGAAGAGTTACCCAATTTAAAGGTAATGTCTTCTTTTATGTTTTTTTTGTTTTTTTTTTGCATATTCATCCCCCTAAACTATTTTTATTCCTTTATTGTGTAACAAAAAAAGTATCTTAAATATAAATGGATGATATTATAAGAATTATTCTGGAAACACTTACAGACACCTCCATCTAATGGGTAAAGAACATACTGTTTCTGTGGATGGAGAATTATTGCCTCACGAAACGATGATTGTTCAATCTTCTCCTACCACCTCTCATTGTTACCATTATGTTGGAAAAATATTTATATATGATATATATTATATTTATGTCTTCTCTATGATTCTATATTTTATATTTAAAACATGCGTTTATGCTTTTCATGTTGTGAAAATGCGATAATATCATTTGAGGAAGTATGGACTACCGCCCCTCAAGTGATGCGACTCGTTCATGAAATAGATAGAATGTATAAAGAATGAAATTAATGAACTAATGTGACCTATATACCAAATATATTATACAATAATTATAATATATATATCTCTCATTTAGTTTTAATTCCATTAATATGACAAGAAAATGAAAGTAGCTTTCATGCATATGTACGGCCTACCGTCTCCAGGAACAGTGCAATTAATTTTTTATCACAAAATGATATTTAATACTATAGAATTAATATATAATGGATATATATGATATTTAAATAATTAATACTATTCTGGAGATTATGTACTTATAACTACATGGACATTGTTTTTCAAACAAGTACATTTTTTGACTCATGTACTGAACATTGACAAAAACGTCTGATATGAACTCACATAATTAACTAATTATTATAACATTATAATATGTGATATTAATTGAATAATAAAAATTTAATGAGGTCCATAATAAATTTTAAATTTAAAAATTTTTATTGTTTAGTAATATAAAGAAACGAACAAGACATGTTCGACTTGAGGTAAGTGATCCTACCTCTTTTTTTAAGTACTCTTTTTTATGTCATTTATTTTAAGTTCCTATTTTTTATTTTGGGGGATGTTATTTTATATTCCTATTATTGTAATTTTTATGTTCATATTATGAGAGACCCTATTTTATCTCATTATTCCATTTTTTAATGTTTTATGTGGTGTCGTTAGGCTGCCGAAATTTCATAAGGAATTTCTTATCTCACTTTCAATTTCTTGAGATTTCAATTGTTCACAATTTATTTATTGCATGTGGTGTTTTGTGCACTGCCCTTTCTTATACATTATCATTATTCTATTCTAATTCATTGTAATATGTGATTCATTTGGTGTTTATTATCTTTTGGTCATATGACTGGATTGATCGCAACGAGGTAAGGGGTTTTTATCTCATTTTGTATTACCGTGAGATTTATGCTTCATTTGCCACTATTTACTTTTTTGTGGTGTATGTAATGACCATGATTGTATTCATTGTGTAATAAAGTTTAATTTATGGGTATTTACATATTCATTGAATGACCCTTCTTTCATGGGGTGTATGTTTCGAAAGTCACCCAAATCGGTAAGGGAGTCTTTGGCCCTCCTCTTTTTAAAATACATCATCTGATAGAAAACCCTTTTTAAATCTACATATTTTCACTTTCATATGTTATAAAAAATAAAATCCTCCTTTATAATTGTGGCATAAAAATATAATTAGTGTATTGTTTTGTTATTTTTTCCGATAATGTTCAATTTTTAATGAATAATGAAAAATGTTGTATTTTAATTCAAAACCTCATTCTAATATGATTTATTTATATGCGTAGATTGTATTTTTAATTGGTTTTAATGATTAATTGGAATATATTTTTACCATTTAATCCAACAGTGGTCATGTGAATAAATTTCACTTTAAAATTGGTTATAAACAATTGTCAATCTTTTGATAGATATTGTTTCATAGAAACCGCAATTTGTTTTGACAACGGGAATTTATTATAAAATTAATTAATTCAACATATATGTTTTTAAATTGGTTAAATAGACATGAAATTTAAATTCTGAATATCAAATATATATTAGAGTGAATTTTTGGTATTTTTATGAAAAATATCATTTCTTATAAATAGTGGAACCACTAAGTGGTAGTTAAAAAACTGAATTTTTCATTAAACAATACTTTACCACTTCTGTGAATTGAATTTCAAAAATATGACATACATGGTTGTCATTAATAAGTAAAATGCGGTTCAATGGGATAAAAATAATTTTGTGAATAGAAACATTTACGTTTTATTAATTGCGATTAAAGGTAATTAGTGTAATTTAAGGTGTATATAATGTTATAATAATATTGAATTACCTTTACACTTGTCTTACCCTTATTTTATGAGTCATGTCTGACCAAGAAAATCTTTGGTTCAATTTTTGGGACCCCATGGAGCAACATGGGTAAGATAATGACATTAATACCTTTTATTTAATGTAAAAATATTAATGACAAAAACATGTATTGTTATACTAAAATAATTTTTACAAGGGGTAATACATTTAATATTTTCTACTATAAAAATTCATTTTAAAGGTAAAAAGATTTCATAAAACATGGTAATTTTTTTATAATTTTTAGACATCATATAAATAAAATTATTTATGACATAATGATGATGTAGTGTTTAAGTCATTAATAAATAAATTAAATAAATAAGAAGATAATGTTTAAAAAATTATCCAAAACTTTTTCAATTCATATTGGATTATTTTATTTCGAACAGGGGACAAATTATCTTCAAATTTATTTATTTATAGTTCTTTATAAACCTAATTTCATGTTATTATAAAATAATAGTTTCAACATTTCCAAAAGAGCCCCTCCTCTCCCTTATAAGAAGACCCCACTTCCTACCCATTTATCACACTTCTCAACCCCCTTGGATCATCCAATATCTACTCAAATTATCTCCCAATATCCATATCTTCATCGTAGAAGCATTACCTTAGGCAAGAAATTTATTAAATAAACCCTTTTGGTTCAAACCAAGAAGAGTTACCCGATTTAATGGTAATGTCATCTCTTTTGTTTTTTTTGTTTCTTTTTTGCTTCTCCATCACCCTAAACCCTTTTTATTACTTTATTTTGTAACAAAAAAATTATATTAAATATACAAGGATTATTTTATAATAATAATTCTGGCAACACTTACAGACACCTCCTTCTAATGGGTAAATAACATATTATTTCTATGGATGGAGAATTATTTCCTCACGAAACGATGATTGTTCAATCTTCTCCTACCACCTCCCAGGGTTGACATTATGATGGAAATATATTTATATATGATATATATTATATTTATGTCTTCTATATGATTCATTATTTTATATTTAAAACATACGTTTATGCTTTTCATGTTGTGAAAATGCGATAATATCATTTAAGGAAGAATGGACTACCGCCCCTCAAGTGATATGACTCGTTGGTGCAATACATGGAATGTATAAAGAATGAAATTAATGAACATATATAAACTATATAACATATATATTATACTGTAATTGTAATATATATATATATCTCTCATTTATTTTTAATTCCATTAATATGACAATGAAATGAAAGTAGATTTCATGCGTACGTACGACCTACCGTCTCCAGGAACGGTGCATTTAATTTTTTATCTCAAAATGATATGTAATAGTATAAAATTAACATATACTAGATATGTATGATATTTAAATCATTAATAATATTTTGGATATTATGTACTTATAACTACATGGAAAATATTTTTCAAACAAGTACAATTTTTTGACTCATGTACTGAACATCGACAAAAACGTCTGATTTGAACTCACATAATTAACTAATTATTATAAAATTATAATGTGTGATATTAATAGAATAATAAAAATTAAATGAGGTCCATAATCAATTATAAATTGACCAATGTTTATTGTTTAGTAATATAATGAAACGAACAAAACAAGTTGGACTGGAGGTAGGGGATCATGCCTGTCTTTTTTTAAGTACTCTTTTTTATGACATTTCTTTTATGTTCCTATTTTTTATGTTGTGCGATGAGCTTTTATATTCTTATAAGTGTAATTTTTATTTTAATATGATGAGAGACCCTATTTTATCTCATTATTCCATTTTATAATGTCTTAAGTGGCGTTGTTAGGCTGCAGAAATTTCATAAGGGATTTCTTATCTCACTTTCAATTCCTTGAGATTTAAATTGTTATCCATTGATTTATTGCATGTGGTGTATTGTGTAATTAAATTTCATATAATTTATCATTATACTATTTTAATTCATTGTGTTTTGTGATTCATTTGGTGTTTATTATCTTTTGTTCATACGACTGGATTGATCGCAATGAGGTAAGGGGTTTTTATCTCACTTTGTGTTACCGTGAGATTCATGCTTCATTTTCCACTATTTATGTTTTTGTTGTTTATGTAATTCCCATGATTGTATTCATTGTGTAATATAATTTAATTTATGGGTATTTACATCTTCATTGAATGACCCTTCTTTCATGGGGTGTATGTTTTGAAAGTCACCCAAATCGGTAAGGGAGTCTTTGGCCCTCCTCTTTTTAAAAGACATCATATGTTATGTCATTTAATCTACATCTTAAAATGTTGTTATATATTCTTATATATCCTTATTGATGAAAATTTTATGTCCAAGTGATGAGAAACCATTTTCGTTCTCATCAACTAATTTATGGAATTTTAATGTGACGCTTTTAGCGTGTCGAATTTTTGCAAGGGAAATTCTTAACTCAGTTTCAATTCATTGGGTTAAACTTGTACTCCATGAATATTTCATTCTATGAATATGTGTGAATTACTCTGATTATTTTACACATAATATCCACCTATATTGGGTGTATTTATATTTGTCACACATGATTATGTAATTGATTTATCCTTAATCTAAGGATATCATCTTTGTATGCGACTTCATCTCAATACTCATTCATTGAGGTATATATATTTTATACACAACATTATTTTATATGGTGTATAAAACTCTTTTACATTTACTTTTATTCAAAATGAATCTTTTCTCTAAGAAGCATTTTACTAAATGACAAAACGTGTGTTTCATTTTAACGTACATGGTGACAAAGACCTTTCCATCACAACGAGTATTATTTGATCGTTGCCTTTCTTAACAAGCCATATTGTTTTTAAAGGGAAAATAAATACCATATACTCTTTTATGCATTTTGGTATTAAAAATGGTTTTGATAATTTTTTTAATATATCATTGTCTTGTATTGATATCTTGTGATTAAAATGTGGGAATTTTATGTTTCCATTATGCATGTTTTATGTGGTACGATTATGTTATGGTTCTTGGAAATTGTTTATGAAGACTGGTGGTTCCGTGATAAACTAGGGGCAGGTGAGCTCGAGATAGCTCTCCAATGCATTGGGTAATTTTAAAGAGTTAAATAAATGGTTTAAATATTCATAAAATTGAAGGAAAATTTTTTCTTAATTTATATGTAATTTTACAAGTCTGTGGATTTTGACGGAACATGATTTCGTGGCCCGGTGTGCTCGGAATCAATTTCCGAAGTTTAGCTCGGGTACGTTCAGTGAACGAAAGAGCAGGGTTTTCTATCTTTTCAACTAGTGCTTGGAATTAAAATCCATGTTCATCGATGAACTTGCAATGCCTATAATTTCGTAAGGGGACCTTTATGGCAGTTGCGTTTGCACAGGAGGAGAAGTTAAATTTTTTGGATTTAATGAGAAGTCAATAAAATTGTCTAACAATTTTATTTTTATATCTTAAGTGGATATATCCTACATGGGGGAGTTGGGGTGGAACCCACACGCATCTAACTACCCATGTAAGGATATTTGTGATCTGGGGCCCACAAGATTCCCAACCTTTCACTTTCCGATAACTCTCTTTTAACTCTCATAAACTCCCATTTTAATCTTGAAAACTCCTCTAAATTAATGAGGACTATTCATATCCCTCTCTCACATCATTAAAACATTCCAACCTATCATATAATAAATCAAACAACTCTTTATTTATTTAATTAAGTGAAATGTATTTTGAAATTTTAAATGCATGGAAATTTAAATTAAAATAAGGCGTGGCCTTATTTTAATCGTTCATGGCATCTTGTGTGTGGGAAATTTTTGGGATATAACTCCTGTGATGAAAAGGAGGATTTCTCCATTGACGAAGAACATCAACTCGGTAACCAAAGATCTTCATCCTCTTCATCCTCTGTGAGAAGGGAGGATACACCAATGCGGGAACTCGCTAGAGACGACACGTCTTCTATTCTTCTCTCTGTGACAATAGAGGAGACGTCTCTTCCTCGGGTGCACACTGATGACGATGGGAACGACACCGTCATCCATGACGCTTGTCAACCGCGAACCATAATCGAGTTATGGGAATAATATGTGAATATAAATATTCCCAAGATTGTTCCCTACTAAATTAAAGATTGCGGATAAACTTATTATCAAGTTGACCCATGAATTTTTTTATTTATGGGTTGGGAATATTTATTTGCGGGGGAATTGTATGGGAATTTTTTTTATTTCTCATTTGATAGGTTTTATATCACGAGCATGATAATTTTTTTATTTGATGTTAGTATAATTTATTCATGAATAAATTATACCCTTTAAAGCATGTGTTCTATTATTGCCCACTGATACCGCCTAACGCAGAGGGAGCGGGTCGAACAAACACATCTCGACGACCCTCCACTGGTTGTTTTATTGTACACGGATTGATGGGAAACGATGAAATGGGACCGCAACGGCGTATGGAAGCCGTCACATTGAAGGGTGGTTATCGGGAGAGCCACAGACACAGATGGAGGGCAAATCTGACCACCAAAGTGGGTCCGGTGGTCCGTGGATGGAACTACCGGCAGCGCCCCAGCGCGCCACCGGAATAAATACGTCTAGGCAGCGATATACCGGACCCCACGACCATGCGAGATCCGGGAGGTGGGGAGGCGCTAGCTGGCGCCGCCGGTTACAAACATGGGGTCGCGTCCCCCCCCCCCCATGTCGGCGCGACGCGCTCGGCCAACTGGCTGATCCTGCTCCCTTGGCCGGACCGGGCTTGACCGCACCGGCTAGGTCACGCCGCACCCTGCTGAGCCACGCCGCGCACTCCCGGGGCGGACCCAGAACCGGGTCAGGTCAAATCGGTTTGGGCCAACCCAGGGGGTATTGGGCCGAGTCGGACCAGGCCTAAACCCCATATTTTCGGACCTTCATCAGTTAAACACCCATAACATGAGTTTTGGACCTCTGATTATCGCAACGTCATTCGTGTAGGATTCCACAGATCAAGATGGTCAATTCGGTATATTACACACAAGGTTTCGGAAATGTTTGAGTACGACCGGGTAGGTTCAAACCTGAAAACAACTGGGCCCTCAGAGCGGAAACTCTTGTAGCTTGTGCTCCGAATGTCTGATTGAATTTCCATCGAATTTGTTGGATTCCTCTTGATGAGACAGTTCTTTAGGTATAATTTACCTGAGGATTGGTTGCAGTTGGTGTATGTCCAGGTTGGATTATAATCGAAATCCAACCAGGCCCCTAGAATGGAAAATCTAATAAATCTCGGACCAGATGTCAGTTTGATGAACCGTCAGCGGCGATGGTAATCACGTTGAGAAATGGTTTCTTTGAGTATACCCCATGAGAGTTCAGGGTACAGTTGAGATACGGTTGGGTTGGTTCGTACCAGAAACCAAACAGGCCCTCAGGACTAAAAAGATAATAACTCACAGACCGTGCATCTGATTTAGGTGTCATTTATTGCGTTGTGACCCCTATGATGCGATAGTCCACTAAGATACTTCCACATGAGATTACATTACACTTGGGGTATCGTCCAGTAGCTCATGGAGTGGATCCTCCCAGAGAAGATCATACATAGTACAGAGACCTTATAGAAGGATGAGACTTGATGACTAGTTGTCTCATTCGAGTCGGAGTGACTTGAATATCCTAGTGGGGAGAAGAATTGTGTTTGTGTAGCAGACCCATGGTGGGGAGCACTATTGTGTTTGTGTGGAAAACCTGTGGTACTCGAGAAAACGAGTACCTCTATAGGCTATGAGGGGTAGCACAACTTTTTGAGGTGGCAGACCCATGGAAGAGGAGCACTGCGTTGTGAGGTGGCAGACCTATGGTACTCGACAAGAGGAGTACCTCAGCAGTCTAAGGTTAGTGAGCAATTTTTCGAAGCTCCCTATGTAATAATGTTATAAATGCGTCAAATTACCTTTACGTCTTATGATTTCTATTAGTTATTCATAAATCTTATGATTTCATGTGGTATGTTAATGTGATTATGTTTTATGAGTAATGTTTGATTTCATTAATTCTTATGCATACAAGGGACAATGTTTTCTTTCCATATTTTTATATCCCTTAATGAGCTTTTTATGCTCATCGCATGTTTTTGAAATGTTTTCCACATGACATAAAGATGAATAGGGTCATGGATGGGATCAAAGAAAGACATGCTATCTAATACATGGAACTAGACATGTTTCTTTCTAAGTGTTTCTATTTTTTGAAAAAAATGGAAACTATGTAGATGTGTCTACTTTGTAATATTAATAGATGTAATAGTTATTTTGTAATTATCTATAACACTAAACCTGAAAAGATCCTAAATTTTAATGATTAATTTAATTCAATATTATGTAATGTTTTAAGGTCGAGGCCTTATAGTTGGTATCATATGCCAGTTTAGACAACTTTAAGGATTATGGGTTTTCGTTAAACACATGCTTAGTCTCTATGTTTATTATTTTAGTTAAATCCTTATTTTAAAACATTTTCTGATCAAAGAAATTTTGTTACAAATGGAAGGAGGAGGATCTAAAAAGACATTCTCATCTCTTCCTAGTGACATGATTGCAATAATTATTTCAAAGTCATGTTTTGATGGTTGTGAAACATTTTCTAGTATACAACTCACTTGTAAGAAGTTGTTTGAGATATCAAACCCCTCCACTATACCTCGATATCATCGTGGGTCAGGGGTATTATTTAATAAAATCCAATCTTCACAATATTCTCATATTTTCAATAAAGGTAAATATTATCAAGGCATTTTTAAATATTTTACCGTATCAAAAGATTTTGAATCATATTATGATTTTAAAAAAGGTGATGAAGAATGTGACCCTTGCGCAAACTTTTTATATTCGATATTAAAATATAGTCTCTCAGCACATGCTTATGGTATTTTAAAAGGACCATTGATTGAAAGTTTCACCTCAAATTCAGTCTGACTATTTTATAAATAAAAATTCAGATGTTTTGAAATCATATGTATTACATGATTATTTTCCAAAACAATTTTTCTATGAACACCCATATGACCCAAGTTGTATAAGGTGTATTTTGATGAAGGAAGCATATTATTTTGAAGGATCCCTAAATAATTGTTTCAATGAATGGACCTTCTACCTACAAGAACAAGATGACGATGAAACCATATGGACACCATGACGAAGGTAAATTGTTCTTCCTATTATGGAAGAATCATTGTTTTTTTATTATGGACTTATATGATTTTGGGATTGATTAACATATCATGGAGGATATGTGGTTAGGTTAATTACTTTACAATATGATACTTTAAGAGTAACTGATGTCATTTTAAGATAAATTTTATGATTTTTATTGGAACACTATGTGATTAAATCCTTCTGGGATTTGGTTTTCAATCATAGTTTGGATTAAATTGATGAATTTTATGGACAACTTTTTATTGAATGGTCATTTTTAAACATTGGGTATTGATTGACAAATTTTATAGATTAGGAGTTGTTTTTCTTTTTGTAACATATTTTCCTTTTTGGGGATTAGCTTATCTTATACTAATATTTTTGGTTTTTGTTAAGGTTTAACGATATGGAAAATATATAGTTCTCTTTTGTGGATTAGGGGATTCTCTAGAAGATGATTATATCACTCTTAATGTGAACAATTCTTCCTTAATACCCATCTTTTGGAAAAAATATGAGTTTGTGTTAAAAATATAGTAAGAGATGAATGTCTACATGACATGTAAGTAGGATTACTTATGGTTTAGTTAGGCTCATAAATAAATTCCTCAATTAAAAGTAACTTAAAAAAAATGTTGTCTATTATATTTTCCTACTAGGGAATCAAATACTGATTAACCCATCATAAGTATTTGATTTTCTTCTGATTGACTTTCTCCTAAATCATGTTTTCTATCACTCTCTATCAGAAATTAGTGGTTTTTTTCTTCTTCATATCTATGTTTTCATGGAATCTAAGTGTTTGTTATCTCGGGTTACATTTGTACTTATCTTTGTTTCTTTTAAAGTTATAGTTCAATTTACTCATTTTTCGATGCTGGGCTTTCAATGATGATTCCATGCCCAAATTTAAAATAATGAGGACGCATTTCCAAAAAGGGGGGAAGAATGTAACATCCCAGGTAAATAATGAATATGACATTTTCATATTTATTAATATTTTTGAATAAAATGATAATGTTACTTCAAAGTGGATCTTATGTTCGATGGCGTACCCAATACGCAACAACATGTTTCGTTGAAATCATACGTCACACACAAATAATATAATATTATTATTTTAAATGGTAGTTAAATCCTAGATGTTGTAATGGAGCGAATTAATAGAACGAATTATAGAATTTTTATATGTGTTTTTAAAATATTTTTACATTTATCCAACAAATTTTTTAGGCTTAAAATGAAAATGAATCCAGTTTTGGGAATAAAAATTCTAATATTCATTAAAAGGTCGATTAACATCCTTTTAATGGAGAAAAATTTTGAAATATACTTTTTTTCACTTTTATATGTTATAATAAATAAAATCCTTTTTTAGCATCTGGACATAAAAATTTACTTTGTGTATGTTTTGGTTAGTTTTTCTGATAATGTTCAATTTTTAATGTATAGTGAAAAATGTTGTATTTTAATTAAAACTCACCTTTTAATCTAATTTATATTATGGATAGATTATCTTTTTAATTGGTTTTAAAGATTAATTGGAATATATTTTTACCATTTAATCCAATGGTGGCCATTGGAATAAATTTCACTTTGAAATTGGACATAAACTATTTTCATTGTTTTGAAATATATTGTTTCTTAAAAACACGCTATTTGTTTTGACAACGGGAATTAATTTTAAAATTAAGTACAGAAACATATATGTTTTGAATTTTGTAAAATAGACACCATTTATAAATTTGGAATATCAAATATATCTAAGGGTGTTTTTTTTTGTATTTTTCTGAAAACATCATTTTTTATGAATAGTGATACCACAAAGTGGTAGTTAAAAAACAAAATTTTTCATTAAAAAACATTATTGCGTCTGTGAATTGAATTTAAAAAATCATACATACATGTTTGAAATTAGTATGTTAAATTTGGTTCAATGGGATGAAAATTATTTTTGAGGAATAATATCTTTTAAGTTTTATTAATCGCGATTAAAGTTAATTAGTGTAATTTAAGGTAAATATAATGTTATAATAATATGAAATTACCTTTAAATTTATCCTACCATTATTTGATGATTCATGTCTGATCAATACAGTCCATGGGCCAATTTTTGTGACCCCATGTATCCACTTGTGTTTGATAATGACATTAACACCTTTAATTTAACATAAAAATAAAAATGTCACAAACATGTATTGTTTTAATAAAACAATTTTTAAAAGGTGTTATAAATTTTATATTATTGACTATAAATATTAATTAGAAAGTTAAAATGATTTCATACAACATGGTAAATGTTATATAATTTTTATACATCAAATAAATAAAATTATTTATCACGCATTGATGATGCACTGTTTACGCCATTAATGAATAAATTAAATAAATAAGAAGATAATGTTTAAAACAATATCCAAAACATTTAAAATTCTTATTGGATGATTTTATTTCTAACATTGGAAACCTTATGATATAATTTATTGAATTTTATATCTTTAGAAACTGAATTTCATTTTATAATAAAATAAAAGTTTCTAGATTTCCAAAAGAGCCCCTCCTCTTCCTTATAAAATAACCCCACTTCCTACACATTTATCACACTTCTCAAGCTATTTAGATCATCAAAAATCAACTCAAATAATCTCCCAATATCCATAACGTCATCCTAAAGCCTTACCATAGGTAGAATGCTCTTCATGAAACCATTTTTCTTCAAACCAATAAGAGTTACCCGATTTAAAGGTAATGTCTTATCTTCTGTTCTTTTGTTTTATTTTTCTTATCCAACCCCCTAAACACTGTTTATTATTTTATCTTGTAAAAATAAAAGTATATTAAATATTCTAGTATTATTTTATAAGGAGAATTAGATTTACAATTACACACACCTCCATCTAATGGGTAACGAACATACTGTTTCTGTGGATGGCGAATTACTGCCTCCCGAAACGATGATTATTCAATCTTCTCCTACCACCTCTCAGAGTGCCAATTATGATAGAACTATATTACTATATGTTATATGTTATATTTATTTATTCTCTATGATTCAGTATTTTATATTTAAAACATACGTTTATGCTTTGGATGTTGTGAAAATGCGATAATTTCATTAGAGAAAGTGTGGACTACCGCCCCCTCAAGTGATCTGACTCATTCGTGAAATACATGGATTGTATAAAGAATGAAATTAAGTAACATATGTGACCTATATAACATATATATTATACTGTAATTATAATATATATATCTCTTATTTATTTTTAATTCCATTAATATGACAATGAATTGAAAGTAGCGTTCATGCGTACGTACAGCTCACCATCTCCATGAACGGTGCATTTCATTTTCTATCTCCAAATGTTATGAAATATTATAAAATGAATATATACTGCATATATATGATATTTAAATCATTAATTCTATTTTTTAGATTATTTACTTATAAATACATGTCCAATTCTTTTCAAACAATTTCAATTTTTTACTCATGTATCGAACATCGACAGAAAAATCTAACATGAACTCATATAATTAACTAATTATTATAACATTATAATATGTGATATTAATTTCATAATAAAATTTCAAGGAGGTAAATAATCAATTATAAATTGACCAATGTTTATTATTCAGGAATACAAATAAACGAACAAGAAAAGTCAGACTTGAGGTAAGGGATCCTAACTCTCTCTTTCTTTTTGAGTACTCTTTTTTATGTCATTTCTTTTAAGATCCTATTTTTTATATTGGGGGATGTTCAGTTATATTAATAATATTGTAATTTTTATTTTCATATGATGAGATACCCTATTTTATCTCAATAATACATTTTTTTGGATGTTTTAAGTGGCGTCATTAGGATGCAAAATTTCGTATTATCTCACTTTTAATTCCGTGAGATTTCAATTGTTCGCCACTTATTTATTGAATGACATGTATTGCTTCATTCCCTTTCAAATACATTATATTGATTCAATTTATATTAATTGTATTAAGTGATTCATTTGGTGTTTTTTATCATTTGGTCATAGGACTGGATTGATCAAAACGAGGTAAAGGGTTTTTTTCTCACTTTGTGTTACCGTGACAATCATGCTACATTTGCAAATATTTTATTTTTTTGGTGTATGTACTTCAAATAATTGTATTATTTGTGTAATAATATTTAATTAATGGGTATTTAAATCTTCATTTAATGACCCTTTTTTCAAGGGGTGTACGTTTCGAATGTTACACAAATCGGTATGGGAACCTTTCACCCTCTTTTTAAAAGGCTTATTTTTTTATGTAATTTAATTTACTTATTATTATGTTTCTATACATTATTCTATATCCTTATTGATGTAAATTTTATGTCCATGTGATGAGATACATTTTTCTCTTTCATCAACTAATTTTCTGAATTTTAATGTGATGCCTTTGGGGTTTCGAATTTTTTCAAGGTAACTTCTTAACTCAATTTCAATTCTTTGGGTAAACTTGTACTCCATGATTTTGACATTATATTAATATGTTTTAATGAATCTGAATATTTTAAAATTAATATCCACTTATATTGGGTGTGTTTATATTTTTCACACATAATTTTGTTATTGATTTATCCTTAAGCTAAGGATACCGTCTTTGTACGGGACTTCATCTCAATATCCTTTCTGAGGTATATTTTGTTTTCTACAAAACATTATTTTATACGGTGTATAAACCCCCTTTTCATTTACTTTTATTCAAGAAAAATCTTTTCTCTATGAAGTGTTTTACTAAATGACACAACATATGTTTCTTTTTAATGTACGTGGTGACAAAGAATCTTCCGCCACCATGTGCATTATTTGATCTTTGGCATCCTTAACAAGCCATAGTGATTTTAAAGGATAAATAGAGACCATATACTATTTTATTTATTTTGTTATTAAAAATTATCATGACAGTGTTTTGATTATATCAATGTGTTGTATTGATATCTTGTGATTAAAATGTCGAAATGATATGTTTCCTTTATGCATGTTTTATGTGATAAGATTATGTTAAGGTTCTTGGGAGCTGTTTATGAAGACGCTTGGTTCCATAATAAACTAAGGGTGGGTGATCCCGATATAGCTCCCCAAAACATTGGGTAACACAAAGGTGTTAAACTCCAAGTTTTATCTGAAGAGATTTAGGGAATATACTGTGATGGGTATTCCAAAGGTATCCACGAGGGTTTCTCCCTCTGTAAGAATGTTCTAAATGCCTCAAGTTACCTTTATGTATTATGATTTCTATGAGTTATTCATAAATATTATGATTTCATGTGGTATTTTAAAGTGATTATGTTTTATTAGTAAATTATTATTTCATTGATTCTTATTTATACAGGGACTAATGTTTGCATTCAGTATTTTTATATCCCTTACTGAATTTTGTATACTCATCCCTTGTTTTTGAAATGTTTTCCACATGACATAAAATGAATAGGGTCAAGGATGTGATCAAGGGAAGACATGATATATAAAACTTGGAACTAGGAATGATTATTTTTAAGAGTTTTTATTTTATTAGAAAAATGGAAACTGAGTAGAGGAGCCTACTTGGTAATCTTATTAGATCTAATAATTATGTCCTAATTCGCTAAATCTCTAAAGATAAATGATCCTCAATGTGAATTATTCATTTAATTCAATTTTATGTAATGTTTTATGGTTGGGACCTTATACACTACCCTTCATATAGTTTTTTTTGGGCTCTATCAATAGCTATTACGAGGTACGACTCATCATATAAGCTCAGACGGGCTCACTCGTTTCATTTGATGCACCTGTACTATATCAAAACCATTTTTCTCACAAAACCCATTTTAAAAAGTCATCCAATCCCATATAAAAAACATTTTCATATTAAAATAACATTTCCAATTATAATTTCATATTCAATAATAATATACCCAAATAATGAAATAATGGATTTATTTAAAATACATTAAGGCATGTACATAAATACAAATATCAAATTACTATTACAATAATAGAGATGTTGTTATCTCCATATACGTTAAAACAAATAACATTCATTTTTTCATTTTGAAAATAATGAAAAATTATTTTTATAAATAGTTTCCTTTTGAAAATTTAAAATTATATTTCATAGGTACATAAAATTTCCTTTATAATACTTTAATATACATATAAATAAATATGTAAATTAATATCATGAAGACAAATATTTGATTATTAAATTTTTAAACATTCAAGGTTTACAATACCACATTGATCATTTATATAATAATTTACATGAATTCATTAATAATAGTAGTATATATTAAAATAGATATGAAATATAATAGTGGTTGTATAAACATATTATAAAATTACTAAGGTGGATATTATCATGAAATTCTATAATGAAAAGAGATTGAGAAAAAACCCCTAACCAAGATCTAACATGTCTTTAAAGTTCATTAATATAATCAATAATAAACTTATGTCACTTTTTAATGAAATTAAAACCATTTTAAATATTATAATCTAATTTATATCAATATTTATCATGTTATTTCAATTAGATAATTATTTGAGTTCATATTGGATGTTTTGTTGATGTTCAGTATATGAGTCAAAAATAAAAATATTTTGATGAGAATTATACATGTGTCAAAATTCCATAATCTCAAAAATATTATTCATGATTTAGATATTGTAATTGTATATAAAATTTGTATATATGAAATGAAATTAATTGTTCATGGTGACGATAGGTCTTACGTACGCACGACAGCGACATTCAGTTCTTTGTCATATTAATCGAGTGAAAACTAAATGATACATAGGTATATTATAATTCAAGTATAATATCTATTTTCTAAATGTTACAAAATTTTATTAACACCATTTCTATATGTTCCATGTATGTCATGGAGGATTCATATCAGATTATGGGTGCGGTAGTTTACACTTCCTCAAATGAAATTTTCATGTTTACACATTATGGAAATCATAATGTTATGATAAAAATAAAAATTTAAGCTTAATGAAAGCAATAAAATATGTATTATATATCTTATATAAATACAGTTCAATAATCATATCCACCATGATATGTGGTAGGGATAATTGTAATAATCGTCATTTCATGAGGTAGAAGTCTTTCGTCCACATAAACAATATATTCATATCAATTAGATGGAGGAGTGTTTAATTGTATTTTTAATCCCTATCATAACAATTTCATATAATATATATGATAATGTTGTTGTTATTTAATCAATGAATACAAAGAGCATAGAATGTTAGAAATGAAAATAAAGGAGATGAACTTGAGTGAAGAGATTACCTATAAATCTGGTAACTTCTTATTATGTGAGCCAAAAGGATTTCTTTAATTACAATCTGCAAAATGTTTGGATTCTATGGGGAAGGGATGGATGTTGTGTGTTTATGTGATAAGAGGATGTATGATCTAAGGGGATTGAGATGTGTTAGTTAGTTGGTTGAGGTGGTGGCCTTTTATAAGAGGGAGGTGGGGAAAATTACGAGTATCATGAAATATTATTTTATTATAAATAGATTTTCATTTTGAAATCATCGAAAACATATTTATTAAAAATATAATATTCTTTTGGTTCAAATACCTTTCTAAAATATGTTTTATACATGTATAGGTCTCAAATTTAACATTAACTTTTTTTCATTAACCCTCAGTAAAAACATAATCTTGTACCATGACTTCTTGAATTATCATTATTAATGGATACTATAGTTAATATAAAATGATAAAAAAACCACAAGAGGCTCATTAATAAGATTCATAAAATTACATAAATCAGTTATTATGAATCTTAGATTTTTAGCACTATTATACATTTAATAAAGTTGTATTTGTTTGAAAAATACATTTATGACAATTTTTTAACTATTTAGTAATTTATTTTTATTAAAGACATAAAAAATGATTATTACAAAAATTAATTAAATAAACGATAATAATTCAATATAATCCATAAAATTATTCTATGGATTGTGAATATTCATTTTATATTGATTCTAATTTTTATAAAATTATTTATTTGAATCTTTTATTAATATGGTAATCAATTTATCATTATTTTGTCGAAAATAAATTTATTTATATAATCTCTAATTATTATGAATAAAATTTCATGATATAGGAAATATTTTTATATTTCTACTCAATATTAATAGTCTATGATATCACTTATATAAACCCATATTAATTTTTTTCTATTAAAAGATACATATTTAATTTATATTTCACTTTACGTTAAAATAAATCTTATAAAATGTCATTTTTCAGATAGAAGTGGATCCATGGGGTCCAAAAATCAACTCATAGATACCCATGGTCGGACATATCATATCCAATAGGATTAAGAAATTTGTTATGGTAGTTTAGTGTAATTATGATAAATTTTAACCCTTAATTACCATATTTACATTTTTCCAATTGTAAGTGAAAATAATTACTGATGTTATAATTCATAATGTGAAAAAATAACATGTACCTATTTAAAAAAATTTAACTATAGTATTCCAAATATGGAATGAATTTTTATAAATTCAAAACACCCAATAAATTAATTTTAAATTTATTCTCATTGTCAAAACAAAACAAAAATATTTTTTTAAAGAAGTAAAAACTACCAAAAAATTGAAATGTGTTCATGTCAAATTTAATAGATAAATATAATTTAATGATCAAAATTTGAATAAATGATAATTTAATAATCTAATTATAATTTAAAAACAATTAATATAACAATATAACTATATAGATAAACAATATTAAAATATGGTTATGAATTAAAATTCAGTATTTTTCACTACACATTAAAAAATGATAATTATCCAAAAATTACCATAAATCTAACCAAATTACATTTTTGATGTACAATAGCTATACCAAAATTATATTTTAATATATAGTATATAAAAGTGAAAAAACTATATTTAATAATGTTTTATCCTAAAAAAGATGGAAAATGCATATTTAGAAAAATAATTATTTTATATTAAAAATTATATTTTCAAATATAATATATAGAAAACATATAAGATTTATTAAAACATTTAATTGTATATATATCATATATTTTACATTAATTAAAAATCCAAAAATATTGATATGATTTTTAAAACACATTCACTCTTTTTTTAGATATGTTTTCAAAAAAACATATCAATGAAATTCAATTGGTTTTTATTTCTATTTCTAATAAATTTGGTAAATAATGAAAAATTATTAAATATGTGGAAGCCATAATTAAAAATTCAGCTTATATTATTCAGTCGTTATATTACAACGGCTAGGGATTAACTACCATTTGAAATAAATATAATATTATTGTAATATTTTTTGGTATAACTCAATGTCTTGTATAATATAAGATTTTTGGAAAACCCATTATTGTGTGTAGATTATGATATAGAAATAATCATCTCATATCACATAATATTAACAACTTATTAATTAATATAAATAGAATAAAAAATTATTATTTTATAAATGCATGGGTTATTACACCCCCAAGTTATGTGATCAGGATATCTTGGATTTGTACCAAATTCATTTTTCATTGAATGATTGTCATGTTTAATTTTTTCAAAAACAATATATTATTATTTTCTATTTTAAATTGATATTTATGATTACTATCTCATAATAATGAATAATGTAGTGCCCTTGGAAGTTATTCATTCCCTTGTGATGTTATGGCGATAATATGGTAGAATACCAATTGGGTTCAATATCATAAAGGCATATTGAAACATTGAATATTTACTATTGTTTGAATTTCATTTACTCATTAAATTTTTCCTTTCAATTTTATTTTTACATATTGTTATATACGGGTAATTTTCATTCAATTTTTAAAATCTACTTATTGAATTGCTCTGATTTTTTTGGGGAGCTATCTTACACACTCTTTCCCCTATCCACCATATCCATGGTGGTAGGTTTCTTCTCATTCTTCATCATCCATAGTTGTTTATAATTTTTCATCCAACATGCACATTTTGTAGAATCAACCTTAGATACATTACTACATATTAGAATAGATGGTACTTTTACATTCTCAGGTGCTTATGATAGTTGAATGAGTGAATCCATGATCTTCATATCACATGTTAGAGGTATTTTGATAGTATAATCATATAGTAAGCATTGATTACATGCATCAATTGTTTCATTCTTTTATGAAGACTCAATATGTGTCTTCTCAATATTTGTCAATAGAGATTCAAATTCTAGACCTCTCATGGTTTTGGTAGATATGGAGAACCAGATGCTTCCCCTTCTATAGATAAGAGGGAATTATTCATCAACATTATCTTCTCTTTACTTTTTTTATTCATCATGGTATTGGTAGATATATCCATTTGATCATAGGTAACCGAATAATCACCAACACTGCTCTTCATTGTTAACTCAAGAAAGGAACTTAATTATTCCAATGGGAATAGATTCACATTAGAGAATTCAACACAGGTGAAACTTTAAATATAATACCAATTGAGAGGACCATCTAGGGATATAAATAACACATGGGGGAGGGTTAATTAGTGTAGGGAACATTTTAATCCAATTCCATCTTTTATCCCTGTACCACTTGACCTGTTGGGATCTTGACTCTATTATTCTCTTTTCCCTGTCGCATGAAATAATAGAAAGCAGTAAAAATATGCACACAATATTTTTATAAGGTTCACTTCTCAATAAGAGAAGCTACGTCCTTTCCATGATTGAATATGACTAGTGCATGTATTCTCCATTATGAAGTGATATGCAATTATAGAGGAGTGGCTAGGAAAAAAATCTTCTTGCCAGTGTGAGTCCCTACACATTAGAGGGGGGTGGGAAATAATCTTCTTCCTTGGAATGGTGATGACCTAGTCCAACATGTAGTGTCTAGATGGTTTTTTATACTGCCTATAGAAATAATCTTCTTCCTTCTTCAAAATGAAGGTTTTTCTCTTGGTATTATTTAATGCTCTTCACATGATTACATGCAAAGCAGTACGTATGAAATTCTTCCTTCTTTTCTTTCTCTTCTTTTCTAATGCAACACTAACTGCAATGGGCTTCTTCATTATTCTTATTAGTGTATAAACCAATTGCAATAAACCCCTAATCTATTCTTTGATATAATAACATACAATAATGTGATTATTTATGTAGTGATTTTCAATTCACTTGGCATCATCTAAATCAAACATCCCTATATAATTGTAGCCTTCAATTGGGCATACCCTATTCTTTTTCTTCTTCTTCTCTTGTTTCGATGTAGTTAACCAGTAAGCTGGACACTCTTCTTCTTCTTCTTCCTCTGCTTCTTCAATGAAAAACTAGCTACACTAAAACCTACTCTGGATCACATGTTCTCTCTAAGTTGAAAAATATCTTCACAGAGCTCCTCTTCTTTCTCATTATACTATATCACAAGTTCTGTTAGTTATTGAAAAATTAATGATGTCTAGATCAACATAGCATCATCACAGTTGAACAGAAGCGGGTATGAACTTCCAGAATAGCTCACAGATTGCGCGCCAATCCTTACTTGTGTCCCACCCTACTTGCGTGCCTCCCTTCTTGCACGCCTCCATGCTTGTGCTCCATCAAATACATGCATGCCAAAATTGTTCACAACTCACAACTTTCGTTCCACTTCAACTTGCATGTCAGGCTGCTTGCGCGCCACTATGCTTGCACGTCACTCTACTTGCGTGCCACCCTACCTGCACACCACTCTACCTGTGCTCCACTTCCTACTTGTGATCTTATAAATAACCCTCATCTTGCGTGCCACTTTACCTTTCTCACCACAACTACTACTTTCACAATCAGATCTCAAATTTTCTCTTAAGTATTGAGTTTTAAAAATGAGGAGGCTTGTCATCTATTTATAGGAAATTTTTGTGACATGCACACCACATACACTTGCACGCCACTCAAGAACTTGCGGGTTGCTCCATCACTTGCGTGACACATTATTTATATTTTCATATTTTGATATGGGGATGTGGAAATATGTATTGCGTGAAACATACACTAGTGCGCCACATATTCTTACACACCACACTTGGGCATCTCTTATACATGCACACCAATTTTTTACTTACACTCCAATATTTAACTTGTGTGCCACTTTATTTTCATTGTCATATTTTGATGTGATGATCTTGAAGTATGACTTGCACGAAATATACACTTGCACGCTAATTATACATGTGAACCACACTTCTGCGACACTTTTGACATGCAAACCTCTTTCATTCATTTTCCAAAAACACATCTTTATTCTCCATATCCTTCATAATGATTTCATCACATGTTCTCCAAACTTATGATATTTTTTGAAATACAAATACGCAAAGCACTACCATAGTTACAATGGAATGTATTGAAACTTCCCTATCTTCTAGCAGCAACATTCCATCCAATCAAAATTAAATATGACTGGAATAATCATTTCTCCACCATTCCATCATAAGGCTTGCATCACATGTTCTCCTGACCTATGATATTTGTGAGATTCATATCAGCAACACGTCATCTAGTTTGGTCCATTATTTTTGGAATATGAATTACAATGAACTTTTTCATCCTCACTTCAAATCCTCAAATCCATTTGGAGTGTTAATTCCAAATAACTCAAATCATATATCATCATCCAAAAAAAGAGTCTTGAAGCATATTCAAATACATTCAATGATTCATAAAATGTTTCACCTTTGATACATGTATTTAGAAATTTTAGAATAGTGGAACAATCATCTGATTTCATGTCAATGTGTAACTCATGACCTTCTTATAATTTCATGCCCTTCCACACACTCTCTTATCCTTTAACCATAATTCTCTACATCATTAAAATCATATGATTCTTTTCTTTAAATAATCTATTGCATAGTTCTCATGAAATCATGAAGTATTATATGGTCTTCTTTAAATCCTCATTCTTCTTCAATAATCTGTATATGGATGATACTTCACCATTCATCATTTCTGAAAACAATGTGTCCCATTTGAAACAATTAATTTTAACTTAGTATCAGTTCAACTATCGTCTGAATTGATCTTCATAAAGAATTGATCAATTATTACATCCAAAGCTATGATTCCATAACAATTATCCAGGAAACCTCACATCATCCAATCTCCACTAATTTTTAGTCCTTCTTCAAATTATTCTTCATTTTGACAATTATTGAAAACTTTTTACAACAAATACAATCTTCATACACAAAGTGGTCCCAACAACATGACCATACCCAGTATCATGACATCATATTTAGTACACTAAGATAGAATCAGTTAAATGATACTCTCACAAAGTGACACATTTAGATTGTCTATAGCCACTTCTTGTATAATTTATTCTGCGATATAGGAGCGTTGGTTGAGACAAATAAATTGATAGTTTTTGTTTTATAGAATAATCCTGATAATGTCTTTCAGTTTGGAGATTCATGTGATATCCAGATACTTCATGAATTTCATATAGGACCTCCCAAGCCTTGTAGCACCACATACATTCTTTCATACGATGTGTGTGACCATTCTATTGATTGATTCCATTGATATAAACATACATCTAATAAAAGGGATATTAAAATCACAATCGATATTGATTTGTTCAATTCATAGATGGAGTAACTTTATGTAGTGAGAGGCATTGACTATAGCGATATGTTTTATGAATATGCATGGAGATATAATTGTTATGTATAGTTAATTATAATTGAGGCTACAAGAGTGTAATTAACCGATTCATGATATCGACATTGTAGTTGATATTCATGCATTGTGTTTTTGGGGAAATTAATTACTTGGAGATCATTTTGTAGTATACGTGGAAAAAATATCCATAAAAAAAATTCCCACAACATGATCTGAATATGAGGTAGCGATGGTTGTTTGAATACCTATAGTCCTTCAATATCAATCTTCAGTACATGAATGGTAATAGAAATTTAGTTGCTAATGCACTATGTAGGAGGACTCGTATATAGTCAGTTAAATATGATAGTTTTGTGGGGTTACTTATGGACTTGTTCTCTTAGATGCACATGGAGGGGATGGAATGTAAGGGGAATACATGTATATCACCATTATCAATAACCACTTCCCCTATGGACAGATTGAGGATGATCTAGATACGTAATTACAAATTGACTATCATATATGAGAGAGTGGCATGTCAGGACCCTCGTCTTATTTTCACTATATGTGAGGATGAAATTATTAGAGTACAAGGTCTTCTGTGGGTTCTAACAGACATGTGCAATGTGGTGATGTAATCATTTCTTGATTCAACAATTTAATTGAAACCAATATTCACTAAGATATATTTATATTTTCATCACCAATATTGGTGTCGGGGTATGAAAAGTGATGTATATGGTTTTTTCCTGACATATTCCACCTATCAACAGATGAAGGAGGAGTGTCATATATTAGTCGGGCATTTTCAAGAGCTACCCATTCCCATATTTAAATGTAATTTTATTATGATATTTTTTTTATAGGTTTACTATAGTATCCATGATGTAATTATTCCATATGGGTTATTTTATAAATGTGTATTAAGGATTCACTTTTTCTTTTGGTCAGGGAAACCGTCAGCATGGATAAGTTTGGACGGTCATAAATACATCAGAAAAAAAATATTCATAGGCTTAACCATACTTTCATTTTATATATGGTCACCTGGTTAACTTCATAATTATAATAAATAACTGTAAAAGTGATTTTGAGTACAACATAAAACCACCAGACATTTGGTATGTTCGATCACGCATTTCAAGTGACTAAGGCCAACCAGCGAGCACACATCAAGAATTCAGGGGGCTCTTATGAGAGGCATATAACCTTGAATGAATTCTAATCTAATAATATATTTTATGGTAATTTAGATATGTCTCCTTTTGTGGATTTACAATTGATTCCATAATGATCACTCTTGTGTTGGGTAGATATAGTAGATGAAACTATTGGATTGCCTCATCATGTCTAGGAGAATACAAAGCATGTGCAGTTAATTTGGACAAGGATGGGTAATGTGTAGTCTCTTTATAAATCTTATGATGATGTCCTTAGAACACCTATAGAGTTATTTTTTAGGGATAAGGTCTTTTTATATGTCTCCCCCTAGTTTGGAAATTAACGGATTATGATACATGGTATGATTTCACCGAGTAATGTCAGGCCATTTGAGATTCTAGAAAGAGACAGGCTGGTTGCCCATAGAATTCCATTACCTTAGAGGTAACATTCATTTCATGAAGTCTTCTATGCGTCTCATAATTATAAATACTATTGAAAACATCTCATGGAATGTACCTTGAAGATGCTGAGTTTCTTATAGATTCTTCTTTTTAGGAGAATGCATTACATGTTTTGGTTCATATCATGATGTGTTTTCAAGGATGATTCGATCTATTAGTATTGGTGGTATGGATACGTGGCTTTGTACATGACTAGAAAATGGAGTGGTTGGTCGATGAATGAAAATAGTGATTGTAGTTATTAATTAATATTCTTGACCACCCTGTAGAGGGAAATTCAGTGATGAATTTCTCTAATGGAGGATGTTTTCAAGAACCGAGTTTTTTTTGTGTAAGAATAAAATTTTTTCTATTAATTTTCAATTGATATGGAACAATGTGACCAAAATTGAATTTAATTTGATGTCATGAAATTATTAAGGGTGTCTGGGGCTGGTTCAGAGACCAGAACCCAACGATTTGCGTTAAAATGACCTAGTTCATGTTTATAGTAATTCATGATGGGTAGCCCACAATGTTAGATAAAAAATGATATAATTTTCAATAGAGTCCTATAATTTGAAAAGTTTCACTAAACCTTCAGCTTTTGGGTGTGCATCTATTAAAACATGTGTGAATTTTTTTATAGTGGATTTTTTCAACTATTTCACTCGGAGAGTCAAATCATGATGACCAAATGGGTGATGTTCCCTATTCCTATAGTTAAACATACATATTTGTCACATAGTTTTATAATCATGGGAACAAACCATGTGAATCAAAAATTTGGATGATTTTAACATTTTACCCTAATGAAAAATATATTTATAAACCTATAATATGATTTCACACTTTCATAGCAATAGATTTGATTTCAATTCGTCTTTGTGATCTATTCATCTAGTAGAGGTAACATCGTTCTCTGATGTCTAATTCAAGAATTTCTCATCTCAATGGATCCACACAATGTATTATGCATTTATTTTTTATCATCCTTATTATTCATTTAATAGTCATATTTTATTTTGAATGATAGTTTTTTATACTAACAGTATATTCATCATTTCATTGATTTTTCATTATCTAAGATGAAACAAGAGCTGATAATGTAGGTGAGATCATATAAAAACCTACGGTATGGGATCCCATTCATTTCTTTAAAGGTTTTTGTTTCATATGCTTGTCATTGTGATTCGTTCCCAGTATTTAGTGCATATCCCTTGAAATAGATTTAAATTCATAAATATATCATTTACAAATGGACAATCAAAACAATAAATCCATTAATGAATGAATATAGGTTGATGAAATTGATATTTAACCATTTTGTTTGGTGTATTATATAATTAAATAGACAACCATGGGTGTCTATATCTAAATACATTATATCGTCCCGTTTTAAAAATTTCCAACATATATTGAATATTAAATTCATAATTTTGATTGAATTTTTTTTGATGAATTGAATTTTAAATTTAATTGAAATATGAGTTTTACATTATAATATATATATTTAATAAAGAGAGTTAAAAATGACTTAATTTCATTCCATGTAATAAATTTTTAATTATTTAATTCTTATTAATAATGAATTTTTCATGTGATTAAAATAACGACTAAGACATTTAGGCAAGGAATATGCTTTACTCACCTTCTAAGCCCAATTTGAGTTGAAATTAAAGGAGATGACTATTACTATATTAAAAGATATTGAATAAATGATTTCATGCCTTCAATTGAACATTTATTCATATATTAATACCATGGATAAAATAAATTTTATAGTACCTTGCTTATGCCTGAGTGATATTGGACTCATTGTATGGATAACTAATGACTAACTCATCATGAAAGGCAATTATGTGTCCAGTGATACTTGGATTCGACAATCATAATGCAAATGAGATACTCAAAGTGAATTTGAACATATTTCTATGGGGGATACTTGGAATCACCTAGTAGACTAATAAGGATGAACTTGAATGAGAGTTATGTTATAACACACATAGTGTGATACATGGGTTCTTATGAGGATAACTATATATAATTATAGATTTTTATTGGTTTATGATTTTCCTAGAGTGATACCATGATTCAAACATATGAATTCCAAGGAAGATTTAATGTTCAAAATTGGATATTTAATTAAATGTGTTATATGATGCATCGTCCATGAAAAACAAGACACATGGATTTTTTCATTATTTATAATTTAGGGATGGCATGCATAGGCTTCCATTTGCCAAACATTTTCAAATGTGGTGAGGAGATACGGGCTTATTGTTTCAACAAATAATATAAATCGAAGTCAATCACTAAATTTATTTGACCATAAATGAGAACCTTAAAATTGTACATTTTTTACTCCCAGTACTTCACTTACATGATATATAGACACATCCCCGCTGTGACTGTTGTGTATATTCACTGAATTTTGGAAAAGAACGTGGGTGGTAACTGACATGGATAATGTCTCAAAGCCTCTTCAGGTTTCGTTTGGGTTCCCAAAAAGACTATATGATTGCATTTATGAAAAAAGGGATGATACCTTCTACATGTTCATAATTTCTGCATAGGAGCTGGGAAGCACATGGCCAAGATGAGGCAAATGAATTCTAGTTGGGATTTATTTTGACTTTATTACTTTTTTAAATGTATTTAATGATGCCTTTTTTACTTATTTATATTTTTTGTAGAGGCATATGAAATGTATTATCAACATTGAATTTGAGCCTTCATTTTTATTATTATCTATTCATGTTTCTCATCTATTATATGATTGTAATTTCTAATTCCACTACTTAAATTTTATTAAGACTCCACTATTTTACACTATTATGATTAGGGAATAGTATCCCAGAAAACATAGTTAAGCCCTCTCTACCAGTTGACGTACTTTAGAGTTTGGGAGTGTGCACCTGAGGCAATGTGGCAATCTGATATCGAGGAACTGTTGAGTGACATCCATGATTGAGATATTAAAAAAATTTCAAAAAACAATTGTCATTTCATTTACAATAATAGTATTATATTGTTTAAAATCATTAATATTAACATATTTGAAAAATATATGCATGATTAAAATTTATTGATAATAAATATTCCATGTTTTTCATAAATAATAACAAATTTATGATTTTTTATTCATATGAAATATAAAACACCAAATTAATATATTCATAAATAATAATAAGTATGAAAATATTATATTAATGTAAAATTTATTTCATTAAATATGTTTTTCAAAATAATTTATTAAATGTTATAAATATGTATTAATGATGTATCCACATCTGAATAATAATTTTATTTAACTCAGAATGATATTAAAGATATAATATAATCACTTATATAGAATCCACTGTTATTAAATTATATTAAAAATAGTTATTATAACATTAAATAAATCGTAAACATTCTATTAAATTATCATAAATTATATAAAAAATATTCAGCCCATAATAGAAATTTTGAATTCTATTTTATAAGCATATTAATAAATACATATTTTTATACATTCACGTAACATGAAAATAATAATAATATATTAAAATTAAAAACAAATATTATAATTTGAATATTATATTTATTAATACTAAAATAAATAAAAATATTGAAAATCTTGAAAAAATGGTAATTTCAAAGATCACATGGGTGATTTTTATGTTATACAGAACCTGAATACATAATATTAGGCTATTATTGAATTAAAATATTCTAATATTAAAATTTAATTTAATTTCATGAACATCTAGATACTTAGAATGTGTTCGTATATTCCTCTTTCACTATGAAAATATGTATAAAATTCACAATCTATATGAATATTTTCTAGAGTCGTGTTAAATAACCCATGATGATTGAAAATAGTGTATATAATAAAATGACATTTCAATTAATTTTAATGTATAATTTAATAAAATATCAATTGATATCCTATCAAAATCAATATATACAAGTGTCATCATAAAATACATTTGATCAATTTCTCAGTTACCATTTCAATTTTATATTTTTTCTAACTAGTAATCCCATGTATAATTTTTTTAGACATAATTTTAAATCTATTTCCTAGATATATAGTCATAAATTAACATGAAAGCAATAAATTCATTAAATAACATTAAATTAATGACATATTATTGATAATTCACCCAGACTATGGTAACTCAATACAAGGAAAACTCATCACCATTTTCTTCTACACCTAAATTTATATGAATCATGATATAATTCCATATTTATCTCATGTAAATAGGCTGATTGAATGAATAAAATATAAGAATATACAATTGAAAATAAATCATATGTAATATTTATTTGTCGGACCATCCTCATGATCTTAAATCATAGAAATACCAATGTGTTTCCCTCTCGGGGATAATACCTTTTCTTTATGAAGCTACATCACATGATGTTTAAATGTCATCATTGTCCCAAATTATTATTATATATATGACATGATACAAATTTTTGGATATTTTTTCACTTCATATGTATGTTCAAATTATATCCTAGATATGAATTATCAAAATGATGCAAAACTTATTCTATAAAAATAATCAATTGATGGTTACATAAAGAATAAAAAATATAATAAAATATATGCAATTTAAAGAATACATGCTACAAAATATTTTTCTCAAATTAATTTACTCTAAAAAATATGATATATATATATATATTGATAATTGAATATACATGTTACATATTTTTATATTGACGTTTTTATTAATAGATTATAATATTTTTATATATATATGTTTATAATGATTTAGAAGATTATATTAACCATATAAAAATAACTAATTTATAAAATTTGGATAATTAATTAATGATAATAATTAGAAATATTTTCAATCTATAAAAATGATATTTGATTATTTTCAAATATATTATTATACTATTTTAATATTTTATTTTCTCATTATCTGTTTTATTCAGGGTATTTGGAAATAATTAAACCAATTAAAAACTGGGAATAATGAAATAAAAAATTTTAAAATTATATATTTTATATATTTATAAAGAATGTTACAATATTAAATAAATATATTGTGAAAATTATTTTTTATATTAGTATATGTGATAAATAAATACATTATGTATTTATACTGATCAGTACACATTTTTCATGAATTTTTATGTGTATAAATAAATTATAAAATAAATATTGAAATAACATAACCTACTTAGTCAAAATCTCATAATATTAAAAAGTATATATTCCCAATCCAATGATTCCAATTAAATATCCTTATTTATTATTATAAAAAGTAACAATCCTCTACAAATTCGTATTCATTGTTTTTAAATGATTATACAAGATGACTTTTTATCCCCCTAAATCCATTCCAAGGTTTTAATTTCTGTAATAATAATAAAATATCAAAATGATTAAAATTAATAGAATCATTATGAAGTGAATAGATATACACATTCATGTTTTTTAAAACATGTCCATGATAGATGAATTTTATGGTTAGTGGTATTCTATTTTTTTAAATGAATGGATGGGGATGATCCCTTTTCTTCAATAAAAATTAAAAACAAACAAGAAAAAAATTGTGGATGAGAAAAGGTTTATAAATTTGAAACCATCCCTCAATCAATATGGAGAAAAATTCAAGAGAACGTAAAATATCATATTATATTGGATTAACATTGTCACTAAAATTCCATTCTAAATCTTCTCAAAGGGAGAAAAATTTATTGTCATGATCCCTCCATCATTCTGAATTTGATTTTGATAATGTTATTATAGTGGGATTAATATACGAGGATATTACATCCATGGGTTTTCTATCATCATTGAAGATAAATAAAAAATTATTAAAATCATTGATAGTACTCTTTATAACTACATCCCTATAATATCTTCTTGGTGATTTATCTTAATTTTCATATTAGTGAAATTTACCTAAATTTTGATTAGTTTCAATTGGTTGTATATTTCTGCTATGTGTTCAAAACCCAGATGGGTAGATATAGTTTTTTCCATATCAATAAGGAGGGAATAAGTTATTTGATCATTATTCTTATCTTGATAAATGTTATCCATACCATAAGTTTATCTATAGTCGATGTTTTTCATCAAATTAATTATTCTAGGAACAATTTTACGTTTAAAAAATAAATATGTTTTTATTTTACATGAAAATGTTTTTTACAATCATTTTTATCAAAACCACCAACTTCATGATAGTTCAAGTATTATTAAACAATTTAGTATAATGATGAAAGTGCCTCTTTCAAGGTCAATCTAGGTACATTTCGTGATGGAGAATAATATAGTATGACACACCCCAAATCAAATCTATTTTTACTTATTGTAACCCTATGTTGAGATTCTACCAAAACCTAAACCTTCATGTTTTATTCATTTAAATAGGACCACATCAATTTATCATAGACCATATAATTCCTAAGAACCATACTTGTGTTTGAATATATAGAATTTACTAGAGCAAGAAATATTTTTTTAAGTGAATTAAAATATTATTGTTGAAGATATTAGCTCTGATATGAAATAATGACCTCATTTCCTTGGTCCCCAACCAAGGTAGATGGGCATAATCATACTGGGATATTCATACATGGCCCTTTCATAATTAAAATTTCATCATCACATCCAATCATTAAGAAAAATTGTAATTTAATACCCCTTAAACAATTCTCAATCGAATTGAATGTGAAAAATATGTAGAAAAATTGTGGTTGAGTTCCTCATTAACAAGCTTATTTGTATTCTATTCATAATATTTAGAATATATGACATGTTCATTCTACCATGAATATATTTATAATACAATGAGAACCCCTAAAAATATAAATAATAGCTTCTTTTGTCTCTATTTCTGTTTCAGTTGATACTCTAATAGATGAAGTTATATCATATTGATTTTTCATGGTCTACAGTATCAGGTGTCACCTTTATTTTTTTTGAAAACATGATAAATCAATATTTTAATTTCAATAGTTATTGAATATAAAACAGCATTATGTAATTTGGAGAAAACATTGGTCTAACGTGAGAAATCCAAAACCCCCTGATCATTCCTTGTATTATATTGAAAGATGAAAAATATTAAAAAAATTAAGACCCATTTGAAATCATTTCAATCTAAAAAACCATTTAATAATTGATATGTAATGAACAATATTCATATTTCCATTATTTAGAAGAATAAATATGAATAACTAATTTTATAATTGAGAACATAAATTAAGTTATTCACACATCATTTTCCTCTAATATCAATAAAAAATTCACTAATAACTTATTTTGAACACTACCAGATTCAACCTCTTTAGAATAAGTGAAGAATATATGATTCATATATGTCTAGGCATTATCTTTTCTTTCATTCCTATTAGTTTTGGCCATATAAATACCATCATCGAAAAGGATCTCTATCATAGGTATGTCGAAACATGGAAAGAAAATCAAGCCCACAATACCCTAAAGTCCAATCACATTATAAAGGTTGAAGCTCTCGATATCAACTATACTCACCTATAATAATTAGTACTATATAATTAATATCACTCTTATTAATTTATGATCTATATTTTCGGTATCATTATTTTATTTATTTGGTTATTAATTAGTAATCATTCTTATAATATTGTGGTTCTTCATTTTGGTATAAATTTTATTTTATTAATTAACTAATTTTTATTATGATATACATAATTAGAAATTATCATAAAATTAGTATATAAGGCTATATTTTATCTAGATAAAAATTAATAATATATATAATGTATATAATTCCAAATGGGGGTATATTATTCTATTTACACAGAAATTATTTAGATTAATATTTCATATTAAAAAATATATACATGAATTAACCTCAATAATATATAAATTATAATGTCCCTAATTTTCCATAATTTTATTCCCATTATCTCAAAAATTTGTTCATTTTCCTATCAATATATATAAACATATTCTATATATAACCATATAGTAATATATAAATTGTATTATCATTACATTATTCTATTATAATTGTTATATTTCTCATTTAATCAAATTAGACCATTTCTCGTGGAATATAAATTATCTGGAAACCACATTTTCTATAGAGTCCATTCAACCCACCCATATTATTATAATGTGGAAAAAAATCCATAGAAAATTTGGGTTGAATTTTTATTCTATTATTTAGTTCAGTTTATATTTTGGGATAGTTTTTTACGTAATTGAGTTTCCCGAACTATAATTCCTATGTTTGGAATTATTATAAATCTATCTATTATCCTATTATAATAAAATTAAAGTTATAATAAATAATTATTCACTAAAGAAGTAATTTATTTGTAATATAAGAGTTAGATATAGGGTTGTATATAGTTAAATTATAAACTATATGTTATTTTAAGGAAAATTAACTATAAACATAATTAATTTTAATAAAATTTAATGTTTATATTAAACAAATTATTATATATTTCAATAAAAAGACACACCCTTGATACTTTCTCAACTCACAATGTTGATAAATATTTAAATATGAATGTCATGGTGTTATATGTGGATGATTTTGTGTTATCCAGATTAATATTTAATGAAATTTATATCTATTAAATTTACACTAATACACATATTTATTATACCATATTAAAATTAATTTTTTTTAAATATTTGATGATATAATATTTTATAATCATCATATAATTATAATTATTCATTGGGATAACTCTATTTTATTTATCTATGTTTAAATGATCTTGAAATTACAATTAAATTTATATTGTATCAATGAGATATTTCACACTACCTTCCACTTCATAAATTTAATATGTTATTAATATGTATAAATAATCACTCCATTTATCCCAAATTATCCAAATTTAATTTTTACCATAGTATTATTGAAATGAAATCTATATAAATAATTAACTCAATCAATTTATTTAACATGACTAATATACTATTTATATTTTTTTTCATATTTATATTGAGATAATTATAAACATATTTTTCTTATAAATATTTTTATAATTTTAGAAATAGATTATTAATTAATTATTTTAATTAATGTTATTTTTGGGTAAGTTGTATTTCAATATATAGATCACATTTATTCTATATTATACAAATAGATTGAGATGTTATATATTTGTTGGTTTTTTATTTCAAGGTGATTCATTTGATTGTATTGTTAAAATTATTTTTTTTAACACCACTGAACATCATTTTTTATCATTTACTTCTAATAAATATTAAATCTCACCCAATGAGTTATAAATCAAAATTTTATATAGTATTAAATCAAAAATATTATGGTGTGAGGTTGATAAGATGATTTATAAATGAACTAGTCAACAAATTGTGTTCAATAAGAAAGAATTTTGGATCATCCCAAATAAAATTAAAATAATTTATTCCAAGGATAACCTATATATTTATGTTGAAAATTTCAAATCCATAATAGTAAAAATGATATTTATATATTATGTGAATAGGATCAATCAAAACCATTCATCAATGTCATTATTTTATATAAATATAGTGATATTAATGGTTTTCATTCTCTATGTATTATAGGTTCTACATCCCCCCTATCATGTTGTTTTGATAAATATTAAACTAAAAAAATATAAACCCTAGAAGTTTTCCTGATCAATAGAGGTTTTAGGTGTGGAGGGGTTAAGATTATTTCTATTAGATGGTATATATGATTATATTATTGAATGGAACAAAATCCCAAATTTATTTTTTAAAATTATTAAGACATATAATATTATTAATGATATTTAGACAATGAGTATGGTGGGTCAATTTTTTATCATGAATCCAGTAAATAAGAATTTTAATTTACATTTGTGAATCTGGGACAAAAATGACATATTATCAACATGAATTATAAAAAGTGTTTGCATTTACATTTATTTTATATCAGTAAGAACCATTAAAGGTAAAATATTCTTATGAACATGTAGGAGATGATAATTTTATTGGCCCACACCAATAAAGAGTCCCATTATAATTTTCATTTGTCTCTTTATAAACTCATTTGGTATGATGAATGAACAAATTTGGGTTGTGGTACTATTTTCAATATATTGAATATACAATAGATTATACCAGTAAAATAGAAGCTTTGTTTATTATGAAAAATGGACTCAGACATGATTCTTGAAATCTATGATGACCATAATAAACTAGTGAGGATTATTATTATAGGAATGTATATTAATAACTTGTTGCATAAGGATAGAGTCCTTGGATAATAATTAATTATATTTTTATCATTAAATGATTTATTCTCACCATTATTTTGAGATTTCACATACTCAATTAAAGGTACACTTTTTGGGAAATTTATGCACTGAATATAGGATATCACCAGTGAGATATTTTAATCTCCATGAAATTTATTAAAAATTTATCGAACCCCAATATTAACCCCCATTTGACCCAACTCAACCCTAATCATTTTCTATTCAATTTTAAATCACTTGAATGGATTTCGTGACCTATAAAACTATATTATTGACTACATATTAATCCATTTGACTGATATTCACCTCTCCCTCTAAATAATGCGTTCATATGTAGTTTCCTATACCTTTTGTATCTATTTTTATATAAATATGGATGTCTTATTCAGCATTTCATTTAGTTAATATATTTTTTTTGTTAGATGTTGATTCATTTAATATTTTTTTCTCAGATTTGGTTAATGTTTTCATTCTTAATTTTGATCCTGAGTATTCCATTAAAAATTCTATAAATTTATGTTTGAATACATTTATCAGTGGTCTTGATATTGGTTTTCTATATGTGAATTCTTATATAATTGATCAATATTTGTATTTTCGTATTGTGGAATTTCAATTTCCATGTGTGGAAATTGAATCATGAATTTGATTAATTATTTGGATGCAAAATTAATGGAATCATGGAAATTAGTTGAGTGAATTCTCATTGATCATGTAGTGGGATTTACATGAGAAATTGACATTAGTAACCATGGTTCTAAAATTTATGATTCATTTGATATGATTTTATTTATTAAGGGTAATTAGGGGAAGGATGTATTATCTTTTATAATTTATTAGTTTATATGAATAAATTTTTATAAATTTTCTAATATTGGATTATCATATAATTACATGTAAATTAATTTGATTTCTTTTTAATTAATTAAAAAGGTACACATTAATGAATATTTTTTATAATGATTATAATTATTCTTAAAAATGATGTACATGAAATCATTATATATGTTACATTTTGATATTAGATGTATGTTTTTGGTACATGGGATGATGAATCAATATACAATGTATAGCTGATTGATATAAATGTGTGGGACAATATTGATGCTTCAAAAGACCATATGTGATAAAAATGAGTTCGAGGACAAGAATGGATGACTGAAATACCCACAGGGAATCTGAAATGTCATTCGAGGACCCACATTTTTTCATTATACAATCTTTCCATGGATTTGTGAATACATTGAAATTATATGGAAAATTGAATCTTATTTTATAATGAATTGTTATTACCATTATTATATGGTTCATACTTCATCATCGGTCTAAGAATGTAATATTTTTTCAAGTGACATTAGGAACTCTAGTAATATAAATTATTAATTAATGAATAATGAATGTGATAACTTTTTATCTTATTGTTCATTTTTATTTATAAAAATTCATACATTGTTATAGATATGATATTGTTTTTGGAATCGTTTTGAGTGTCCAAATGTGTAGTACTTACACTATACAAGGGATTTCTAATCGGTCTATGAATGGTCATATTATTTTTTTATTGGATAAGGGAATGTTCCATATTTTAGATGAATGAGTTTGGATGGATAATGTATGGGGGAACGAGACATGATGTTTAAACCCACATGGTGAGTATTCTGGGTTTCATTATATTATGGTTTTATTTAGACTCGTGACTCATATATGTCATTACATATCTATTATTATTATTTGGGCACTATAAACAATTTAGAAATTAAATCTTAGTATAACAGAAACCATTACAACATAGGTAACTATTTCATCATAAACCATTGAAATAAATAAATTAAAATGAAATATAAATTACCAAGAATATATATTTATATATAAAATAAATTATTAAATTGATATTATATATAACATATAGATATTTAAATTTAATCATTACATGAAACATGTATCAAGGAAAAAAAATTGGATGAAAACCCATTACATTTTTTGAAATCTATGAATCATGGACATATAAAAAATATGTCATTTGAAATATTTATAAGTCAAACTTTTTTATGATTATCATTATAAAAATACAGTCATATTTATTATATACACCACCAATTAGAAAATATTTTTAATTAGGAATATCTGATTGAGGACTAAGTGTGAGATAAAAAATAATTACATCAATTCCACGCATATATTGAACATGTTATTAAACTCCTATATAATAACTATAGATTTATTATAAATTAATAGTAGAACCCTATCCATATATATCAGAATAAATATTGTTCACTTATGATATATTATATTTCATTTATTAATATTTCATCATTTAAACCAATGATCTGATAAATTATTTTAAAAGCTAAATAGATATTTTGTTTATTGTGTTTACAAAATTATTGTTTTGTTATTTTGATGGATGAAATGATAGAATTGTAATAAATATTTCCCAATTAAATAACCATATTTATATATTATATTTCAAAAAAAATAAAGAATTTTTTATCCATAAATATAATGTGTAAATGAAAAACATATCACATATATTTATGAAGATGTTACTCCACATATGCACATAAGTGACAAAATTTTATTCTAAAGGTTGCAATGATTAAAAGAATGATATAATTTTACTCACAAAAAATAATAAAATTCTAATGAAAATAATATAAATTTATTATGTCAATCTATATAATTATTAATGAGGGGTGTGGATGAAAAATAATATTTTTTGATCATAGAGTCAATAAACATTATATACACAAGAACATATTTTCAATATCAATTTGGATGAATTCTAAATAGATGATGAAATGATATTGTAATAATAACACTTTTAATATACTAGTAACAATATAACTATGTAAATATGGTTGAATTTGATAATTAATAGTTAAAATAGAAAATTTACTTAAAATAATTATTTAAGGATGATCACCTCATTTTTGGAATTCTCTCTTGGATATCTTCTGAAAGACCATTAGGTAAGAATTTTAAGTGTGAAATATCTACTATAACATGGTTATGTATTTAAATAAATATTTTTGTGTGGTTTTAATTTGATATGATTTTTAATAAAGTGTGAAGAATAATGAATAGGTACTTCCCTTTTATATGTGAGGTGGGAAAATCTATTAAATACATGAAATATTAACATATTATTTGTTTCTAACTCTTGTAATTGTGACCAAAAACTTTTCAAAATTTATGTTATTTTGGAAAAGCATTAAATGAATTCAAATATTAATATACATATTTTTTGTGGCATTTTGATTAATGTCTCTTTGTATAACACCTCATGCTAACATTATTAATTTTAACAAAGGTAGAAAAATAAAAGTTCATTATGTAAAAATAATTTCATTCCAAAACAGAATCATATGATATGTTTTTAATGTTTTTTCAACCCATAAAGTTCCCATTAATGTTTAATATTTGAGGATATATTTTATTTTCAGTGAAATTATGAAAATATTATTTTATATAATATATCCTCAAATTTAGTTTTTTAACGATTCACATAATTTGACATTTAAAAAATAAATATTATCATGAATTACATATTTAATAATTATAAAATTTCCTATAATTTACATTAATACATTAACATTATTATGTAATTTAACTTATTAGACTTGTATTTCTTTTCACATTTTAAAAAATTATAAGGATTTTCACATCCTTACACAAGTGATATATCACTGATGTTCCTGTGTTTCAGGTAATTGAAAAATTTAGAATATTAAAAAAATTAAAAATATAAAAATAATTTATTAATATTCCATATATACTGTTATGAAGATATATACCGACTTTGTATTATCATGAAACAGTATAATTTTTATATATTAAATATAGTGACATTTTTATTTTCCTCGATAAATAATGTAATATAGTGTTCAATATCAATGAAATATGACACAAAATTGAAATATTTTCAACGAATTATTGAGTATGGTGGAAATAATCACAAAAATAATACAATAGAATATGTTTTAGAGATTTTGGGCCCATAGATTATTGTATTAACCTTGATTGACCCCCATTACCATTTTCCATTGTGATGTATAGTTTGCATTGATAAAATTATTATACAGATGTGAAATTAAACTCTTTATGAAAAATACATTACGATCCCAAATATCTAATATATTTTTAATGATTAAATTTATTGGAGTGATAAAATATAACAATATTATATTTTCAAAAAATAAAATAAAGTCTATTTGTTATAAAATTTTTCATTTTAATAACATAAAATGATATCATAGGTATAATTTTTAATTTTATGAATATAAATAATTTAAATAATAATGATTAAATAAATTGATGTATATAAAATTAAACAAAAATTAAAACTCATGAAAACATCGTGACTACATAATTAATGTAGAACTATTTAAAATATTTTTAATTTCAATAAATATTAACATATATTTTCATTATTTTTAGAAATGATTTATAATATAAAAATTATATTTTAATATACACTATATAAAATATTATATTTAATTTTCAACATTCTTAATTTTATTGAAAAAGTTAATTTCATTATTATATCAGGATAATTTCATATGAGTGACATTATTTTTAAAATATGTAGTACTGACTACTCAAACTAAAATATATTATTATTTATTTTTTAGAAAAATCACCAAAATAAATTTTTATAATGATAAATCAAAAAATATAATTCATTGAGTTAAATTAAATCTCAAATATTCATAAATATTATTTATCAATTAAATTGAAAAATATAATTTAATCATATTTCTTTCAGAAAATGTCCCTCTTAGGCATTATGCCTTCTTAACTATATTAGCCTTAGTTATAATTTATAACACAACTTATATTCTTTGATAGTAATTGATAAAATCATATTCACATAATAATAAATGATGATTAACTACTAAATATTTTAAGATCCTTACATTTACACTTACAATAATCATTTAGATTCTATAACATTTAAATATAATACCTTTTGAATATAAAAAAATAATATTAGTTTAGATTTAATAATATTATTTTGAATAAAATTTATTTTCATTATATAATATATTTTATTTTAAAATATAAATTTTAAATTTAAAGGACATTATTTTCTAAATATAAAAATAATATTTTAATTCATCATATCAATATTCAGATAAATTAATTTATAGCTTTGATTTGAAAATAATGATTTGTAGATGAAAAATATATAAGAACCCATATCTTCTTTTTTAGTTATGGATATAAATTTTGGGTTGTTCTTTAGGAAAAAGTATGAAATGGTTGTTTTATGTACACAACATGTACATAGTTTCTGCGTACATCAGCATATTGGTTGTGAATCAGTTGTGTACATTGACATGTGGTGACCTAGTTGACTACTTAAGTCATGGGTCGTTTAAAACTACTAAACGTGTGTAGTAATAATTAACATGTCATGTATTTTACTTTTCAATTGATATATCAGATAGTGTTTGTATCTTATGTCCGTAAAAGTATTCTTCTACATGTGTTTCATACAAGAGTGTTCTGAAAAGCCAAAAGAATATCCAAATCTTGTTCTCCATTAGAGCTTCTATTTAAAAATCACTAGGTGCGTTGGAATCCCACTAGTGTGTTCTCAAATTCTATATATCCTTCCTTCAATATTTATCCTCTCTAGTGAGTTATTATATGTGGGAAATTTTGGTCCCTTTGTCGATCTATACCATTCTAGTCCTATTCAAGGTTCAATGTTCAAGTAAACCGATCATAAAACATGGAGGTAGTTGGTATGTGCCTTAAATTATTTTTCTTTGGATTATATATGCTATAAGTGATGCATACCCATATTTGGGTTATTTCTTGATTTGGAATTTAACCTTATTTATTACCTTCTATATCATTATTGATTGATAAAGCATTGTTTCTTATATATAAGGGGGGATACCATGTTAATGGGTCACCCAATGGGTGTGTTTCCCTAGATTAATTGTTTTTGGTTGTTTAAACTAGGATTCTAGTCAGGCCTACCTTGATTTCTACGCCATGGATAATTTGGGTGGAGTTTGATTGATTATACAAAATTATGGTGAATTGTATTGTGAGAGATTATCCATGTAGTAGTTGTTTCATATTATATGAGCTACCTTGATATTATATATGCACTATTCTTACTATGCACCATGATAGCCTTGTAGTAGGAAGACTATAGAGACATCCACATTATTTACACAGGACAATGAGAACCATGGTCTGAATAATTTACACAGGGGTATTGACCATGAGAGGAACCAAGTATATTGTTTATATTTTATTGAATATAGGATTAAAAATGTGTATTTATCATGAGATCTACCTAGGTGAGTTTTTGTAATTGATTTAGGGCTATGTTGACCAAGGATTATTGACCGGAAGAGCTATCTTGGTGGTAGTTTGTAATTAATCTATATTATGTGGAGTGAAAGCTTACCATCAGATATTTTAAATAGGGTCATTATTTTATGAATTGGTTCTATGTAAAACAAAAAGGGTTGCACTATGAGATATATCCTTGATGGTTTTTTATGATTGAATTTATTATTGTTACAAGTATTCCAAGACAAAGAACAATATTGGACTTGGTCTTAAGTGATTGTTTGGGTGGTCTTCTGAGACACATGTTTGTTATTATTACATAGGGGATCTAGATCTTCTTCTATATCCTGAGATTAAATGATTCAAATGATTAAATATAAATGTAAATAAATGAAATTGAAAACTATGGGATTGTTTACATTTGAGAACATCCTAAATTATTTCTTCATTTCGGCATATTACATACTGTATATATTCACTAACAATTAGAAATATATCATTTGGAATCTCACACCCTATTTGGGTCATTATTTTGAACCCAAACAGGTTATATTATTATAGGTATAGATAAGGGAAATCACACTTTTTCATCAGGTACATGATTAATGATGGATCTGGAGTGTATGAGACCAAGATGATGCTTGCAAAGCAGCTTATGATTACTTGTTTCATTAGTAAATTTGTTTTATATTGATTTATATCATTGTGAATTTTTTTTTTGTTTTCATAGATAAATATTGAATGCATCATATATATCTATTATGCCATCTATTAGATTTACATTCAATCTTCTGATATTAACTACTAATGATATTATTGCACCCTCTTTTATTTATTTTCTGATTCTGATGTGCATACTCTTCAAATGAGGGAATATTTTCCACCAATGTCTTGCATGAGAACTCTCTAATTGTTAGTAGCCTATGGAATTTGGAGAAATGTTCATGAGGTTATGTGACAAATCGAGTCTGGGGCACCTTTGTGCAGCACCATGATATGTGACATTACAGATTGATATCAGAGGAGTTTTCATTTCATTTGACAAACTATTTGGAGTCAATAGACTATGATAAGAAGGTATAATAGTTTTTAATAATATGTTCTTGTGTGTAGCTAACCAGTGTACTGGGAGAATCCAAATTATGTCAATATGGAATTTTTTCTGGTTTTGTAATTATTACAGTTGATTTCATTTCATCATTGGGTGAATCTAATTTCTGGTGATATTATGATTGATATCATTGTGTTTATATTAATTTTGAAACCTGATGAGATGAGGGTATGTCGTCTCATTCATTATATAGTCGCTTTATAGAGATCACATGTCATGCATTATATCCTTGCCATTTAGGAAGCATTACTGATTGCATGATTTTGTGATAGATGTTGGGTTAGATATTCATGTTGTTGGGATAGATATCGTGATAATAATACCTTACATTTTGATAGGGTATTGCAATATATAATGTATCATTTGGATGGATTCCAAGAATTTATCCCTAAGGTGTTATGGTTTCTATTGGATAAGAAAATGGTGGATCATGATTGAATATAAAATAAATTTTGTTAAGATACGATATGAATAAGGATGGAAAAAATTGATTCTTTGGGAGAATGAGATCCCATAGATCATAAAATGGCATGATATAGCCAAATTTAAAGTTTTTTTTGGGATTCAGAGAATTTTGTGAGGATTACATTCTAGAATAAACATAAATCATAGTATGTGATGTTATGAACACATGCCATGCACTATAATATTCCATAGGAAATCAATTTTGTTCGGAACAAAAAATTTTCCGTATTTACACGCTGTATAGTTGTTAGCCATGTTACTGAATGTGTGAGCAGAGAAACGGAGTTGGTAATTTCATGGTAGAACATGTCGTTTATTGGGTGTACATTTTCTTCTATAGTCAATCGTGTATCTGGCCGTGTGACTAACGACACTGGTTGATAGTACATTTGGGTACACAACATGTCAAGGGAGAACATGTTGTGTAGTGATAAACCAGTACGACCGTGTAGTTCTAGCAACATTGATGTACCTGGGAAGGTGGGTATATTCAGGTACACACTGTGTCACATGTAGAACACGTTATGTGTATGAGGTGTTACACGACCAGGATGGTGGAGTTGCACACCTATGTGAAGGATTATGGGAAAACGTCGGGGAGTGTTTCTACATGTTGTGTATCTATATTTTATAAAATGTGTATGTTTTCCTTCTCCTTCTACATTATTGACCTTATGAGTGTCATTTCTGTTAATTATCATCTGAGTTTTTCACTTATCCTTACAAAGTCATGCCACCCAGATGTCATTCAGTTGTACACCGGGATCATGTTGATGATTATACACCAAAAATTGAAGATCAGGGAGTACAAGTAGATCCTCCAGTCATGCCTGTCTTGAAACCCAATTTTTTACCAAACACATGTGTTGATACCCATTTCTGTGAAGCCTTCATGAAGATTATTCCGACATTCCCAGGAGAAAAAAACTCTTTTCCAAAGAATGGAAATATTGATTTGGGTTTTCCAATAGTATAATACTCCAACATTTTCCAGTGATGGAGAACCATATACATTTGAGTCATGGTTAGATGATCGAATTTCTATCATCATATTTCAAGAGACACATTCTAAGAGGTGAGTGAATATCACAACATACGTACTTCTTGATTACGTAATGATATTTTGGGATATTATCTGATAGGTCTAACGTCACTGTTAAATGAAATGGGATGAGATTCAATGGTCCTTATATGATTACTTAATTCTCGATACATTGAGGGACAACTAATCCAGGGACATCAGGCTATTAGAGAAGTGTTCTCTTTCAGAAATCGATTACTCTTCCTACATTACAGAGATTCAGCACTTCACATCAATTCCTAGGGTGATGAGTTTCCCCTAGTTTTGATATTTGAGGAGGGACTTATGTATGGCATCCGATCAAATGAGAATATTTAGGCTAAATTCATTTACTGATATATTAATCCATGCACTGATTACCAAGTTCCATCTGAAGGAGTTTGGAGCTCTAGGCCTAGGTAGTTCAGCATCCAAGATTGGTACTCCTTTGACCGATATCAATAATCTCTACATGGATGTTTAATTAGGTAGAAAAGTGGTGTTTACCAGTATAGAATGAGATGAAATATGAGACCTCATTTCATTAGGGACCATGTAGAGTACTGATTTTGCCGAAAGATGGACCATATTCAGCATTTATGAAGGATGTTATCACTATAAGAATGGATAGAGGACCGGTTATTACTCCATAATCAAGATCAGGACCACCAGTTTCACATTAGTCATGGAACAATATTTTGTCAGGTCATTCATGTTGAGGAGGTGGTCGTGGTTCAGATATCCATTCGACAACTTATCAATGCCAATATGATGGATTAGTTCTGGGTAACAAGGTTTCGTAGTAGGCTCGTAGTATAGGTCATACTTTTGTAATGGAACAAACCAATAAAAAGCAAGATACCAAACCCTATATGGTTTGAGGTACGATTATATTTGATATTGTATTAGCTCATATTCTTTTTTATTCATTGTGTTCCAATAGTTTTATGTCATCTTCCATCTTGCTGAGACTTGGGCTATATATCTTTGTTTCTGATATTCTTAAAACAATGGAAACATTGTTGGGGATTATGACTACTAGTGAACATTATTTCTAGAAGTTCCATATTCAGTTTGGTAGGTTTCACATTATATTGGACCTTAATATCTTATATATGATAGGAATTAATATCATTCTGAGAAGGGACTGGTTGGTCACCTCTCATCCATTTGTTTACTTGTATCATCATAGGGTGAGTTTCACATCACCATAGGGCATATCATTTCTACATAAGAGGGAATTGGATGTCCATTCCAGTAGAGGGGGACATGTACATCAAGGGTTTGGTGGAATTATATCCCATATTGCATGTTTATATCTTGATGTCCAAGGGAAATCAATAATTGAATTTCCACTAGTGGTGGATCATTTCACATATTTTGTTCCAGATGAATTTTATGGTCTACATATGTAGCGAGAGGTAGATTTCACTTTTGAAATTGTTCTAGGAGTGACACCAGTGTCCATTCCTCCATATAGGATGACTACACAAGACATACAATAGATCAATATGTTGTTAAATGAGTTGTAGGGAATGGGTTTCAACCATACCAGTACTTCTCCCAGTGGTTCGCCTATCTCTTATATGATGAAGACAGATAGTACCCTCATATATTGTGTGGATTATTGGAAGCTGAATCTGTTGGTGATCATGAACTGACATCCATTACCATGGATTTATGATCTATTTGATCATCATCAAGGAGACTATACTTTCTCATTGATTTATGTGAGATCTGGTTATCACCAGTTCTATATTAGACCATAAGATATACCTATTATATCCTTTTGAATCTATTATGGTCTATATAAGTATTTGGTGTTTTCATTCGGTCAAACGAACACGCCACTAGTATCCATGGAACTTATGAACCAATTGTTCTATCCTTACATGGATTCAGGTGTGGTAGTAATTGTGGATGATATCTTTGTGTACTCTCACTCTCAACATGACCATGCCACCCATCCTGAGAACATGTTGAGTACTTGGAGGTAGAAGTTTTTATATGCTACCTCCCAAAATGAATTTTCTGGATGGATTAGCTGAACTTACTAGGTTAGGTAATCTTAGTGGCATGAGTATATGCAGTCCTCGATATGGTGAGAGGAATTTTTTTCTTAGATTAGACAAATAATGTATTCGAGTTATGGATCATTCTTAGGATGAATGGTTTATAGAATGTATTGCACTAGAATATTCACACTTAGTAGCATCACTGATGGGACCGACTGATCATAGTGTGAAGTACTTTGGGATAGATTCATATTATTAAACATTGTAGGAGCCGAATGTGAGGTTGACATCAACACCGAATTTGATATTTCTTAGCTAAAAATGAGTTACATTGTTTACTACGATGTATCAGGTATCGAGATTTGAGTCGTGATTAAGAAGATGGAAGGATTCATTGCCTAAGGGTCTCTACAGTTGACGACCAAGGAGGAGAAATACCAAACACACGATGACGATTATTCCACTGTTGTGCATGCCTTATGCATTTCAAGACATTATTTGTTCGGATAGCATTTTTTGGTGTACACAACCCCTAAAACCCTCAAGTAAATCATTAGTCAACATGATCTGAATTTGAGACATCAATAGTGTGATGATTAAATTTAGTATTTTTATGTTAATCTTGCCTATAGGCCAATGAGTGTAAATACAGTGGCGGATGTGCAGAGTAGGAGGACTCATATACAACCAGTTTAGGTGGACATCAATGAGTGAGAGATTATGCATTTGTTCTCTCAGATGATTTTTGAGGTGAACAACTGATTTTGTTAGAAGTTTCATTCTTCTATAGTTGTTAATACTACTCTACCATATTGAGTGTAAATTAGCCAGTTATTATATTACTAATGCCTAGTTCTACAGAAGAGTTAGTCCGGAGAATAACCTACCCTTTGGTGGACTATAGGAGATGATGGGTTTTTTTTATTTTCATGGGATACTATTGGTGCCAGAAGACATATGTTAGGAGTTGAAACAATATTTTCATGGTTCAATATGGGTATTTCATACTAGAGTCACCATCATGTATTTTGATCTACATCGTTAGTAATTCTGGTCTGGTATGAAGAGGGAAGTAGCTAGTTATAAAATGAGATGTTCCACCTTTCAGTAGGTGAAGGTGGAAAATCCATGAATGATTGGTCTATTATTGTTTTTACCAATTCCCATGTGTATGTGAACTAATGTTCTGATTTATTTTTTGATAGGTTTACCAAGGTTTCTTCAATGGAATGGTGTGTTATGGGATATTATCAAAATGCTCATTGAGGATGCACATTTCACTCTGACTAGGGAATCCTTCACTGTAGATGAGAATAGAAAGTTGTTCATCCAAGAGAGAGTATTTTTTCATGGGGTTATACACTCCATAATTTTAGATAGGGTCACAAAATTTAGTTATCAATAATGGAATGTACTACATAGGGATCTAGGTACATAGTTACATCTATGTACCACTTACCATCCTCAGACAGATGGCCATTCCGAATGACTCTATCTGGTTTTGGAGGAAATGATCCATTCACGTGTCCTAGATTTCAAGGGATCTTGGGAGAGAAACATACCCATGGTGGATATATCGTCCCACCGTATTATTAAAAAAAAATTCATTACATTATACAAAACTGATGATCTTTAAGTTTTAGTGTCTTGGAATCCAGGAACATAATACATGACAACATAAAACCTTCTTCATAAAAACATGAAAGGATTATTCATTTGTTCATCCTAAGTTCATTATAGCATCACATAACCTGGGAGCATATATCAAATGAAAGGGTGAGAATAAGTCCCAGTAAGGGAAACAAGGGAACCATTTTACATGTGAACATGAGATACATCAAAAGTCATAAAAATTTGACTTTAAGGCATGAGAAAGAGATCATGAGGAATATCATAATAAAAATAACTTATTTCATAACATGAATATATGGATACAAAATTTAACATATAAAATCATGAATATATCACCAAGGTCCATCCCTATGTTTTCATTTGAAATTACCAAGGTTATTCACCAAGATAACGTTAAAATTATAATCTCTAGTGGTTTCATCATTACCCAATGAATTGGAGCGCTATTAGGGAGCACCCTTAAAATTTTCATTATTATCATGTTATCCACATATTTAATCATCAAACATTTAATTAATAACCCATATAGAATAAAATAATTGGGTTTCATTTCATAATCATAACATTTTAAAAACTACTTTAAAGACGTGATCCTTATGTCACTTTAAACCCACAAAAAAAGGAAAGTGGGTTTCGTGTATGTAAATACCATTATATAAAATAGAAATTTCTTATAAATATGTGAATAATCCTATAGAAAAATAGATTTTATTATTCACTTAATAAAATAAATTAATTTGAGAAAAAGAGAGAGACATTTTTAGAAGAAAATTTTACAGCATAACGGCTATGTTTTAGGGTTTTAGAAAACATTTAAAAGAGAGGGGACATGAGTCACACACTCATAAATGATCCAAAACACAGTAGGGGGGAAAAATAAAGGATATAAGAACATGATAATGAAATTTTAACAAAATACCATATGAAATGAAAAACATGTAAGGATGACAAAATAAAGATTTCTCTTATGAAAATTCGACAGTCTAACGACGTTACTTAAAACATAAAAATACTGAATAGATGAGATAAAATAGGGTCTATCATCTTATGAAAATAAAATATAAGTACTATAGATATATATATCATACCCCAACATAATAAAAATGGACATGAAATACTTGACATGAAAATAGATCTTGAAAATGAGAAGGGTGAAAAATCCCTTATAAATTCAGCAGCCTAACGACGCCACTTAAAAAATAAAAATACTGAATTGAAGAGATAAAATAGGATATATCATCATATTAACATAAAATATCATTATTATAGATATATAGATCATACCTCAACATAATAAAAAGTAACATGAAATACTTGACATGAAAATAGATCTTGTAAATGAGAAGGGTGAAAGAATCCCTTAAATATTCGGTAGCCTAACAACACCACTTAAAACATCAAAATACTGAATTGAAGAGATCAAATAGGGTCTCTCATCATATGAACATAAAATATAATTATGATAGAAATAGATATCATAACCCAACCGAAAAATAGGAACATTAAAGACTTGACATGAAAATAGATCTTGAAAACGAGAAGGGTGAACGAATCCCTTAAAAATTCGACAGCCTCACAGAACCACTTAAACATTCATAAAATGAAATGATGAGAGCAAGAGGGGGTCTCTCATCATCTGAACATGAAAATAACTGAAGGAGTTATATAAAATAACATCCTCCTACATATGAACATGGATCATAAAAGATATGACATAAAAGAGAGTACTTGGAAAGAATGAGGGAGGTAGGATCCCTTACCTTAAAACGTAACTCTTAAAACTCAAAGGTTAGACCTTGAGGGCTCGGGGGAACCTTTGGAGGACTCTTTTGGAGGTAAGGAGAACAGAAAATCGTTGATGAAAATTTTTTAATGGAATGGATGAGAGAATGGCTTGGTATTTATAGGAAAAGTGAGGGGACAAGGCATTAATGGCCAAGGGACACCTCATTGGTCGTATTGGAAAAACCATGGGTTTCCCATGGTATTTTCCCATGGTATTGGCCACATGGGACACATAATACCTTATCTTACTATTCATAAGTCGACCATATTGATTACATACTTAATACATCATTTAATGATGTCTTTAAACACCCGTAACTTAAAAAATGTAATTTCACTATTCACCGAAAATTCAACTTTCTCAGAAAAATCCCAAAATTTCACCTTAAAAAAATATAGATTCTATGATTTCATAAATGAAATCCATTTTATAAAAACAATTTTTTAAATATTTTATATTTAATTATTAAATAGATACACTATTCACTGAAAATTCAATTTTTTTTGAAAAATCCCCAAAATTACCTTCACATATTTTCGATGCTCTGAGTTCAAAAATGAACTCGATTTAATAAAAAAATATCTAAATAATTTTTATATTATTTTTAATTAAAAAACACTATTCACTCAAAAAAACTGATACTTGACTAATAATTTCTGAAACAGATATTTACCTATTTTATTGAATCACGTTACATAATCAAGGTGCCTATATTATATTAATACTTTAGTCATGTAAGATTACTAATCGATTTGGTCACATTATTAAACAAGAGCGTAAATATACTAATCATAATTTACTATTCATCAAAAATCATGTTGATCTTATTAGTCTCTAAATTTCTTACTGAACATAATTGTAAAAGACCAATTTTTTAAAATCATTACACATAAATAATTATTTAAGGTTTACATAAATATTTTCAAATATCCTTTTTCTAGAATTCATAAAAAATATGCACACTATATTTATCTGCACATTTTGAAAATTCACAAACTTCATTATAAGAAGAAATCACAATTTTTATTTAAATCAAGGGTTTACATAAGGCAGTTATGGTCTCGTCACATAGCCCCATATAGCACTAGCATATGACTTAAGTGTAAGGTGTGCATAGGTGAGATAATCTGAGGGAGGATCAACCAACATTGCCCGAGTAGTGATATCTATAAGCTTGAACTTCCCGCGTTGGTGATTCTTTTCCAGCTTCAAACGATGAATTTCAGCTTGGGTTTGGTCAAGAGCAAAGCCCAAAGGTGCTACCTTCTTCTCGAGTTCTGTCCGATGGGCTTTGATCGGCCCGAGACTACTGGATGAGGCCATCAAATATTCTTTATATATTAATTAATCATTATCACTTGTATTTATAGACAATAATCACAACATTTAGTTTCCAATGGTCATACTAACTAACGGTCATATAATAGTCAAAACCCAACAGTCTCATTTTAATTATACTCATTTTATTAAGAGAAAAATTTCAGTTGAGTATGAAATAATATAACAAAAATAAATAGGAAACATGTTTTATTCAAAATTTCAGGTCGTTACAATCTTCCCACCTTATTAATTTTATACTCACAATTTTTAAAAATTTGGGCATGTAAATTTCATTGAAAGTCCCACATCGGAAAAAGAGTCAGTAAAACTATTACTTTAAAATAATGAAAAGGAAGTACAAAGGTCACCCAAGTTAACCCATACAAAGATTCTATGTTGGAAATATGGATATGGAGGAGAAAAAAAGGGTCATGTTCTGAGGGAGAGTGATAGAAAACATGTCCAAGAGGAAGTTAACCATCATAAAATCACAAAAATTTGATGGGTTAATCAGTCTTTGATTACCCAGAATGAAACTTAAACGAACATTATTTTTAATTTACGTTAATTTTAATAATTTTTTGGAATTTATTTACTACAAAGAATAAGAACACGGTGAAAAATTTTTACCTTTAAATAGAGTTTCATCCCTTAATATGTTTCACCAAGACTAATATTTTCTCCAAACAATGATCTTTCCAAACTAATAAGTCTCAACAAAGAAAAAGAATCATCTTCTAGAGAATCATGTAATACACTAAAGAATAAATATCTATATTTAAACATATATCCCAAAAACAGAAAGGGTATGATTAAAAAAACACTTCAAAAATAAAGAACCCCATAGGAAGGGAAACTACTTTAAATCTTCAATGATCCATGGTGCTACCCAAAGTTCATCATAGACCACTCCATAAATAATTGTCCTTAAAAATACTCGAAATAAACCAAACTAATATTGAAACCCAAATATAAGAAGGATTTGATAACATAGGATTCCATGATAAAAATTATCATTCCTATCCAAACAACATCAACCAATCCTAAAATATTATAACAAAAGTAACTAACCTAAACATATTTTCCTCAAGATAGTTTAATTATTTCCATAAGTACCCTAAATTAATATAAGTTCACCTTAAATTCATCGGTTCTTCAAAATATAAGTCAACCTTCACTCTTCAATGAAAATTCTGTAGTAATCTATTTACCTCAATTATAAAGGGTTCCCAAAATAGTAAATGTCTTCCAAAAAAATATTCATCTTTTAATCCCCTAATCATTTTTTTCATTAAGAACTTCTTGACATCATCATCATGTGATTCATAATAATATATGTTTTCTTGTATTTAATATTTTCATTAGTAAACCTTGTAATGTTCTCAAATCCTAATTTCCACAATAACTAAACCATCCTTTGATACCAACTATAGTAACCCTCCTTATTATCACATAAAAATTCCTTACATTATACAAAACCTAGGATCATTAAGGTTTATTATCTTGGAAACCAGGAACTTAATACATGACAACATAAAACATTCTTCTTATACATTTGAAAGGATTCTTCCTTTGTTCATCTTAATTTCATTACAGCATCTCATAACATGGGAGCATACATCAAAAGAAAGTGTGAGAAGAAGGCCTAGTAAGGGAAACAAGGGAAACATTTTACATGTGAACTTGAGATACATCAAAAGACATAAAAAATAACATTAATGCATGAGAAAGATATCATGAGGCATATCATAATAATAATAAAATTTTTCATAACTTGAATATGTGGATACAACATTTTACATATACAATCATGATCATATCACCAAGGACTATCCCCGATGTGTCATTTGAAATTACCAAAGTTATTCACCAAGATATCGTTAAAATTGTAATCTCTAGTGGTTATATCATTACCCAATGCATTGGAGAACTATCAGGACGAACCCTTATATTTTTCTAAATTATCATGTCAGACACATATATAATAATAAAAAATTTCATAAATAACCCATATAGCATAAAAGAAGTCGATACCATTTCATAATCATGACATTTAAAAAAGTACTTTAAAGACATGATCTTTATGTCACTCTAAAACCACAAAAAAGGAAATTGGGTTTCGTGTATGTAAATGCCAGAATTTAAAATAAATTTTTTTGATATATATGTGAATTCCTGTATAGAAAAAGTGTTTTGAATATTAATTAAATAATATAAAATAATTTGAGAAAAAGAGAAAGGCATTTTGAGGTGAAAAATCTATAGTATAAGGGCTATGTTACATGGTTTTAGAAAACATTGAAAAGAGAGGGGACATAGGTCACACACTCATAAATGATCTATAAAACAGTAGAGGGACTGAACATAAAGGATATACTAACATGGTAATGACATTTTAAAGACATACTATATAAAATGAAAAACATGGAAGGATGACAAAAATAAGATTTCTCTTATGAAAATTCGTTAGCCTAATGTCGTTACTTAAAACGTCAAAATACTGAATTGAAGAGATAAAATAGGGTATCTCATCATATGAACATAAAATATTAGTATGATATATATAGATATCATACCCCAACATAATAAAAAGTTACATGAACGACTTGACATGAAAATTTATATTGAAAATGAGATGGGTGAAAGATTCCCTTAAAAACTCGGCAGCATAAGGGCGCCAATTAAAACATAAAAAAATGATTTGAATAGATCAAAAAGGGTATATCATCATATGAACATAAAATATCAGTATGATAGATATAGAGATCATAACACAACATAATAAAAAGGAAAATGAATGACTTGACATGAAAATAGATCTTGAAAACAATAAGGGTGAAAGAATCCCTTAAAAATTTAGTTGCCTAACGACGCCACTTAAAACATCAAAATACATAATTGAAGAGATAAAATAGGGTCTATCATCATATGAACATAAATTATCAGTATTATTGATATAGAGATCATACCCCAACATAAAAAAAAGGAACATGAAAGAATTGACATGAAAATAGATCTTTAAAACGAGAAGGGTGAAAAAATCCCTTAAAAATTCATCAGTCTAACGGCGCCACTTAAACATTCATAAAATGAAATGAAGATAGAAAGATAGGGTCTCTTATCATATTAAAATGAAAATTACAGTAGTATTAATATTAAAAAACATCCTCCAACATAATAACATGGAGCATGAAATATATGACATAAAAGAGAGTACTTGGAATGAAAGTGGGAGGTAGGATCCCCTACCTTAATACGTACCTCATAAAACTCAAAGGTTTAGAAATTGAGGGATTGGGGGCACCTTGGGAGGAACCCTTGGGAGGTAAGGAGATCTGAACTTCGTTGAGGAGGATTTTGGAATGGAAACGATGAGAGGATGGGTTGGGATTTATAGGGGAAGTGAGGGGACATGACATTAGTGGCCAATGGACACCTCATCGGTGGTATTGGAAAAACGATGGGCTTTCCAAAGGTATTTTCCCATGGTATAGGACACATGGGACACCTCATAAATTATCTTACTATTCATAATTCGACTCTATTGATTACATACTTAATACATCATTTAATTTTTTTATTAAACACTCGTAACATAAAAACTATATTTTAACTATTCACCGAAAATTCAACATTCTAAAAAAATCCCAAAATTCACCTCAACCAAATATCGATTCTCTGATTTTAAAAATAAAGTCCAATTTATACAAATAATTTTATAAATATTTTTAATTTAAATTTAAAATAAATACACTATTCACTGAAAATTCATTTTTTTCAGAAAAATAACCAAATTTACCTTAACATAATATCAATGCTCTGAGTTCAAAAATGAACCCCATTATATAAAAATAATTTTATATGTATTTTTAATTTAAATTTTAATTTAAAAAAACAATTCACCCAAAAAAACAGATAATAGACTAATAATTTCTGAAACAGTTATTTACCTATTTTATTGAATCACATTACTTAATCAATGTTCCTAGATTATATTAATACTTTAGTTAAGTGAGATTACTAATCCATTTGGTCACATTACAATTCCTAAGCAAGAAATCACTATTCATAATTTAGTATTGATCAAAAATCAAGTTGATCTTATAATACTCTAAATTTTTACTGAACATAATTGTAGAATACCATTTTATAAAAATCATTACACATAATTAATTTTATAAGGTTTATACAAATATTTTCAAATATCCTTTTTATAGAATTCATCAAAAAAATGCATTCTAGATTTATCCAGGAATTTTGAAAATTCACTAAATTCATTATAAGAAGAAATAAATAATTTTATATAAATCATAGGTTTATACAAGGCAGTTATGGTCTCGTCACATAGCCCCTTATAACGCCAGCATAGGACTTAAGTGTAAGTTGTGCTATGGTGAGAGAATCTGAGGGTGGCTCGGCCAACATTACCCGTGTAGTGATTTCTATAAGCTTGAACTTCTTGTGAAGGCGATTCTGTTCCAGCTTCACATGATGATTTTTGGCTTGGGTTTGGTCCAGGGCAAAGCCCAAAGGTGATACCTCTTTCCTGAGTACCGTCTGATGTGCTTCGATCTGCCCAAGACTACTGGATGAGGCCATAGAATCCTCTTTCTATATTAACAAATCCTTATCACATGTACTTATAGACAATAATAGCAACATTTAGTTTCCAACGGTCATACTAACTAACGGTTATATAATAGTCAAAACCCACCAGTCACATTTTAATTATACTCATTTTATTAAATGAAAAGGTTTTGTTGAGTATGAAATAAAATAACTTACAAAATTTGGAAACAAGGTTTATTCAAAATTTTGGGTCGTTACAGTGGAGTATCGAACAAAAAAAATATCCAGGTGATGATTTAGATGAAACCATATGAGAATTTTTATAGTTGGTCGTTCCGATCAGCCATATGTTTCATGGATGCAGGAGAGGCTAATTTTTTGGGGCCTCGTCTTCCCCCGATGACCGCTTAGTATGTGGAGTTGATTTTGAAATGCAAGGTTACTGCACAATCATGGAAGAAATATATTGATGATGAAAAAATGTGACCTCAAGAGTTTGATGTCTATGACCAGGGTTTCTTTCGTGCCACAATGAGGTTGGGACAAATGAGGATAATGATACAAGAGAAGATTTCATGGAGATACAATGGGTAGTTCAAGGATTTGGAGATAGTCAGGCTGGTTCCCTATTTGTTGATGTTATCTCATATTTACTAGTCTTTTCATGACATCATCAATGTTTCTCAACATTATCCCTACTTTTCATAACTGTGTGATGTATTTCCACATGAAGTGGTTGAGATGGATGTGGATGCATCCTTCAAGGAAAACCCTTTTTAGAATGTGGATCGTATCATGAAAGTCCTCCATGGTAATTATTTTCCTATATAATGGGTTTCATGGAAGCACATGTTAGTGTGGGATGAGAATCAGGAGAGGGAGGTTGATGTGTCATCATAGTGACTGAATTTGATAGGGGATACTTCTTCACCACCCTTGGAAGGGAATTTCTGTGAAAAATTTAATTAGGGTGGATGTTTTTAATAACCTGGATCATATTCTATGTTATGAATATTGATTTTTGGTTCTTTTACAGGGAATAATTTAATGGATTGGGAAGGGTTTCATAGGTCCTTCTATGATTACTTCTACACGGAGAAATTATGGGTCCACTGATCCTAAAGGATTATGAATTTGGATTTAGGAAATCATTACATGATGGATATATCTTCTTGATGTATACTGAAATTTCACTTTACCCTTGTACTGGGGTTGATGACATATCATAGGTTAGAATATTTGAGGATTGTCTCAGGTATGACATTCGGTTGTAGGTGAAAATTTTCAGGCTGATATTGGTGACTACTATATGAAATTAAGAACTAATTACCATGCGTAATCTGAAGGATTTTGGAGCTACTAGTCAAGGAGGATCAACATACAGGACTGGTACTACTTCGATCGATAGTAGAAAGATCTGTAGGGATGTTAATTCATGTAGCTATGTGTTTTGATACATGTGATGAAAGAGTAGGCATATCAGACCACATTGCCCATGGGACAAAATCTAGTGTCATTCTTGCAGCATGAAGGACCATATTCATTGTTTCTAAAGGATATTTTTACCAGCATCAAGAGAAAAGTTATCAATTATGAATCCACATTCATGAGTAGGCCAACTAGTTTCACATTAGTTAGGGAACTAGATTTTTCAGACCATTAAAGACAAGGAGGTTGTTTTGGTCATGGTAGCCATAGGATAGGATTTTTGCAATAGTAGGGTGGTTCAGTTCAAGGTAACCATAAAGAGTTGCAACGCTATAGTCAAGGGATGACTATTGTGATGGAATAGATTTAGAAGATTCCGGATCGCAGAACCTATATATCTTGAGGTACAATTCTAGTTTCCTCAGTTTTAGATTCTCATCATTTTGTTATTGTGGATTCCTATAGTTTTATTGTGGGTTCTGTTGTGGAGAGCTTTGGGCTCAGTATCATTTTTTCAGATAGTGTAATGATGCTTGAAACTTCACCGCCGATTAATATGGAATGTGTATGTCTCTGAAAGGAGTTCCATCTTGATGCTAGTAGATGTCACTTCGTATGGCAACTATATGTCTTATAGATTACAATATTCAATTTCATTCTCAGAATGGACTGGTTGGTAACCTTTCATGCCTTTATTAACTACTATAACCAGATTTTATGATTCATTTCACCAAAGGGAGGATTTTTTCTACATAAGGGAGAATGAGATCTCTAGGTGAGTAGAGTATGGTCCAAATATCATGGGTTTGGAGTTATTACAGTCTAATTTTTTTTTCTTATCTAGTTGATAGTGGGACTTCACAGATGGATGTCCCTCCAGTGGTGGATCAGTTTAGAGATGTATTTAAAGATGTCTATTCGGGTTTACCTATTGGGAGAGTGGTATCATTACATTTTGAGATTGTTTCAAGAGTGTAACTAGTGTCCATTACTCTGTGTAAGTTGGCTACACCAAAGTTATAATATCTGAAGAAGCAGTTGCAAGAGTTTCAGGCAAAGGGAATCATCGAACCATGTACTAATCCCTAGGGTTTTCTTGTCCTTTCAGTGAAAAGGGAAGATGATACCCTTATAATTTTTGTGGATAATGGAACATCAATCAGTTGACGGCCATGAACCGATATTTCATATTGAGGATTTATGATCTATTTGATGAAATGTCAGGAGACTAGATGTTTTCAATGATTTAACTGAGATCTGGTTATCACAAGGTGCGTATTATACCCTCAGCTATAACACTTACATCATTTCAGAGATACTATGGTAAATACGAGCATTTTTTATGTTTTTCGGTATTAAGTATTCGCCTATAGTTTTCATGGAACTGATGAATTGAGTGTTCTATCCTTACATGGATTCATTTGTGGTATTATTTATGGATAATATCGTAGGATATAAAAATTTAATCTTGTCCTAAATATATTAAAAATATGAAAACACAAAATTAAGAATATTGAATAGATGATATGAAAAAATAAATACAGTCTATGATAAAATATTCTAAGAATTATGTAATTCAAGATCCCATGTCACAAACAGTTCCCTATAGACAAACCCAAATTGATATAAACATCAATAATAGAAACCATCTCACTAGAAGAATCACTTACTATTACCACAATCCTAAATTAAAACATCTAATATTACACATGACACAACTAGGGTTTGAGATGAATCACTAAAGAATACATCAACTGTAACAGCCCAAGATTTTATAAAAAAATATTCTTTTTAATTTTATTAATGTCTTGTGTTGTACGCTACACCAAAAGGAGCTTGCACAACACACATCCTTGACTTGACTTGCATTACACGCAATTGCGACCTTCCTCGATAGCGTGTGTAGTACGCAATACCGAGTTTCACTAAACAACGATATGCTATAAAAATATTATTAAAACTAGCCGTTATGAATAGTAATAACCACTTTTTGAAATCCAGTAAATCTTATTTTTCAAAATAAACTTTATTTTTGGATTCGGAGTATCGAATTTAGCCTAAGGTGAAATTTTGGTACTTTTCGGATAACTTTCATATTCTGATGAATAGTGAAAATTACTAAATTATAATTAAAAACAACTTTTTTAATCTAAATAATTAATAGTGATAAATTATTAATTTGAGTGGTTTTAAAGTATATTTAGAATATATTTTTACAATTTAATACAATGTTGGTCATTGGATGTAATTTCACATTTAAACTAGACATAAACAAGTGTCAATCTTTTGATAGATATTGTTTCTTAAAAAACACGCTATTTGTTTTAACAGCGGGATTTAATTATAAAATTAATTAATGCAACTCTTATGTTATGAATTTGGTAAAATAGACTTCATTTTTGAATTCGGAATATGAAATATAGCTTGGGATGAAATTTTGGCATTGTTCTGAAAAACATCAATTTTTGATGAATAGTGAAACTACTAAGTGGTAGGTTAAAAACTGAATTTTGCATAAAACTTAATTTTACCGCTTCTGTGAATGGAATTTCGAAAATACGAGAGACACGGTTAATATCAAGGACTAAAATGTGGTTCAATGAGATGAAAATAATTTTTTGGTGAATAGTAACTTTTTACTTTTTTTTTTACCACGGTTAATAGTAAATAAGGTAACTAAGGGTAAATATGATATTAATATTACCCTAACACATGTCCTAATTCTATTGGACAAGTGTAATTAGACCAAAAACAAACTTAGGAATAAAATATGACCATTTAGGCCCACTTGGATTAGATTAGGACATTTATTATTAATTTATTTAAAGAAGGGTTAAAATAGTTAAAATCAAAGTTTAATAAGTAAATAATTTTTAATATGGGGTTATACATAAGATAAATTCTACTATAAATATTCATTAGAAAGCTAAAATGATTTCCTACATGATGGTATTTTATTTGTAATTTTTAGACATCAAATAATATAATTTATTTATGACACAAAAATGATGCAGTAATTATCTTATTAATGAAATATTGACATAATTGATAATATAAATACCAAAATAAATGTAATTTAAGACTTTTTATGAATTCCACTAATTTTCTAGGTTACTATGATATATTAATGTCGATTTAATCAACTTTGTTCGAACATTTAATTCTGTTATGACTTTCAAACAAATCATATATCAAATAGTGTCAAAATTGACACAAAATAGTTTTTAAATCAAATATTATATTATTAATTGTTATTTTATTGCTAAAAATCTAAGGTTCGGCCAAATGACTTAGATAAGGATATATATATTAATAATAAACAATTTGGGGTTCGTTTGGCATGTTATAGTAAGTGTATTAACCATATAGTGAAGGAAAACAAAAAGACACGGTAAAAGTTAAAATAATTAACATAGAGTTAAATCTAATTGATAAGGTTAAAATAATACCCTAAACTTGTCTAAATCCTATTGGTTGATAGGATTTCGACCCATCCCCACTTTAGCTTAGAAATAAGACCCTTTGGAACCATTATAAACCGATTTTGACTTTAATATAAAATAATATTTTGAGGTATTCCTAAGGTGCCCCTCTCCTCCCTTATAAAAGGACACCTCCTTCCCCTCCTCCTCACACCAATTTGAGCACTCAAGCTCGGCCAACCCCTGCCAAAATCTCTTCTCCACTTCCCTAGCAACATCCTAGAGGTTCTGGTCTTCCTCAAAGACCAATTCTAGTGCCCTAAGAGGAGGTCTCAAAGAGGCACTTCAAAGAAGAGGAGGTTCGGACACATACGAAGCAAATTGGACCTAAGGTAAGGGAAATATCACAATCTCATTTTTATCCGAGATTGTTTATTCGTAAGTATTTACTGGGGTGTATTTTATCATCCACATCCATGTTTTATCAATATGCAATATTATTTCCATCCACCTAAAATTGTTTAAATCCATTTTTACCCTTCGGTGAGTTTTTAGTAATATGTATGAAAGGAATCTTTTGTCGTTTTTCGTACGAGGTACTTTTTGACTTTTCCGACAAAAGTACGAAGAATGTTTTATTTAACTTATACGGCACGAACGGATTTCTACTGTTTTATAAAGCCTTATTTTCATGAAGCTTCCTCCAAAATATTTCATGACTATTTTTAATAAAATCTCTTTCTTTTAAAATTGCATGATGGTTTGTGAAAAGAAATTGATTTTGAAGAAGAAAGGATATTTTCCTCAAAAATTCATTTCAAGTGTTTTATCAAAATTATTTTCCATCTAAGATAATAAAGGGTTCTGTTTCTATCCATATTTTTACATTGATTTGACTATGTTGTGATGGAATTATGTTTATGAATTCCTTTATCTTATATGAATGGTTTTATGATGTCATGTTGTTTTAAGAATCCCATTTTTATTACATGGGTTATGAAATGATGTATGATTTATGATTTTGTGGCACACATAAGAATGGTATCATTATGAGATGGGTGGGACCTATATCTCCCTCCAATGCATTGGGTAATTATTTTATATCTCATGAGATAGACATGGCTGGAATGGTAGGTTATACCGGTTCAGTGAAACAGGACTGAAACGAGGATTACTCGATTCAGAAAGGGACTTTGTCCACTAAGATAGTCTTGGCAATGAGTCTTGACTAACAAGAAATGATTCTCTATGATTATGTGTGTATGCCACAATGAGTAATGTTTTATGTTATGATTTCATTTTCACTTCTATGATTTATCCCACGTTATGATATTATGAGCTCTTTTGCAGGTTAAGATTTCCAAAAGCTATGTTCTTATGTATATGATGTGATTGATATTTCTTTTGTTTACCCTTACTGAGCATTTGAGCTCACCCTTTTATGTTTTCTTTTCCCCAGGATATAAAGAAAGGTTTTAGGTATAAAAAAAGGAAGATCTTTGTGGGATATTTTGAAGATCTTTCACCAGGATTAGAAGATTACGTTCCGAGTTTCCAAAGACACTAAACTATTACGATCCTTGTGTGTGTATTTTTGTTATGTATTAAGTATTCCGCAAAAGTAATGTAATGTTCATGTACGTTAGGCTTCGGGTCTCTACAGTTGGTATCAGAGGAAAGGTTTAGTCAACCTTTGGAAACTAGGATGCGAAAACGTTAGTGAGATCCCTAGAGATATTTCTAAGGTATGTCTAGGGATGTCCCTAAGGATAAGTATACGTATAGGATATATTCCTAGAACTATGGTAACGATATTAGATTAAACCAAAGATGATAGATATTTAAGTTACTCCCCCTTTATTACGATTTTTTCATCTAACACTATTCTGTTTGGGTTTTAGAAAATGGCTGGAAACAAGATGATTCACAATAATGGAGGATATGATGGACAATGGAATGATATTCTTCATGAGCAACCAAATGAAATGGGATTTGGATGTCCAAACATCATTATTATGTCGAATCAGCAATCTCACAACATGATCAATAAAGTAAAATTTGGTATGTTTCCTGACTCGACTAATAAGAGAAAGATGGAGTTCCATGATGATCATAGAGGAAAGAAAGTTCAATTTCCCCTATGTACATCATGTGGGAAGAGGCATCAAGGAGAATGTTTAAAGGGAACTGGAAGATGCTTTGGGTGTGGAAAAGAAGGACACAAAGCAAGTAAGTGCAAAGGAAAAGGGTCGGTTAACACCATGGATGAGGATAATGGTATTGCTACGACATCAAAAATGGTTAAGTGTTTTAAATGTGGAATGTATGGGCATTATGCAAACAAATGCCCTAAGGGAAAGACTCATGAAGAGAATCAGTATGGTCATATGGGTAGTATTTATGTGGATGATGATGAATAGACTACAAATGATATGTGAGATGAAAGAATTTTTGAAGCTCGGTCAATGGTTTGAGAATGTAGTGGCATGATTACATGTTTATCATGTGTAATTTTGGAATAAAGAGACATCTATGGATTGTTACACTGTTGTCTTTCCTTGTGTTTTGAAAGTATATGATTAATGTTACCAGTATCCATGAAGGTTATTCAGATATTTTTGGAATGTAGATGATATGCGCATAATGAAGGGATAAGGAGAAAATTAAATGTTTGATAGTATTCATGAGCTCATGATTGATATAAGGACTAAGTGATATCATGGTTTGAGTATATAGAATTTTGAGGATTTTGGTATGTGGAAAGTGTTAACTTTTAACTGCACTCATGTTTTCACTAAGGTATTCAAGAGAATACACGATTAAGGACGTTGAATGTTTGAAATGTGACCATCAAGACATATCTTATGATATGTGGGGATCAACGACAGTATTAAATCTCTGGTAATCGTTGTCACTATATTATGAGAGTGGACTGCAGTATTATAAGCCTAAATATTAGACTGGATTATGTTGGACATAAGTTAGTATTGTTTAAGGATAGAAGATTTTCGATATTATTGATGGGATGTTATAGTAACGTAGTTTTAGAAAAAGGGACAACCTACAGGACGGGCGACAGCCCATCGCTTCGGACAAGGCTGTAGGAATCGAACCCACAACCAAAGTGCGACTGACCTTTATCACCTACCACTGGCCTACAGGAAGTCCCTGTTTAGTAGAAACTAGTTTTATTATATTAAGCAGTATGATATATGAAGTATAAGTCCATTTTAGGAACCATATATGATTAATCTCACTATAGATCGATTTATGAATATAATTTTTGCTAACCTTTTGTTTGAGACAGATGGAATGACCCGTCATTCTATCACATGATCTGCTAACACTTCACGAATAACAAATTCAACTTCATTTATTTAAGAGATGAAGTGGAAATTGTTCAAGGCACGAACAACAGTGATATTGTATCAAAATAAAGTAAGTATTTATTCTAATTCAAATTTTCAACATTAGGGAAATGATCTTGAAAACCAAAAATGTTGTCCTAGTGATCTTATACCTGATGAATCAGATGGTACCTTAGATCGTCACAAATCTATGGATTTGTGATTACTGGATTTTCCATATCCATGTTCTCTACCACTCTCCATCAGAACATGATGGTTAGATTTCTCTTCCATATCCATATTTTCACCTATGTGGAAACCCAGTGATTAGTTTATTTGGGTAATCGTTACATTTCATACTTTAGTTTTTAAAGCCAAGTTTTGGTATTCCCTTTTACGATGTGGGTTTCTATTAAAGAAACTTTGAAATAGTAAACCATTTATAACCCCGACGAATTTCGAGGGCGAAATTCATTTTAAGGGGGGTAGAATGTAACAGCCCAAGATTTTATAAAAAAATATTCTTTTTAATTTTATTAATGTCTTGTGTTGTACGCTACACCAAAAGGAGCTTGCACAACACACATCCTTGACTTGACTTGCATTACACGCAATCGCGACCTTCCTCGATAGCGTGTGTAGTACGCAATACCGAGTTTCACTAAACAACGATATGCTATAAAAATATTATTAAAACTAGCCGTTATGAATAGTAATAACCACTTTTTGAAATCCAGTAAATCTTATTTTTCAAAATGAACTTTATTTTTGGATTCGGAGTATCGAATTTAGCCTAAGGTGAAATTTTGGTACTTTTCGGATAACTTTCATATTCTGATGAATAGTGAAAATTACTAAATTATAATTAAAAACAACTTTTTTAATCTAAATAATTAATAGTGATAAATTATTAATTTGAGTGGTTTTAAAGTATATTTAGAATATATTTTTACAATTTAATACAATGTTGGTCATTGGATGTAATTTCACATTTAAACTAGACATAAACAAGTGTCAATCTTTTGATAGATATTGTTTCTTAAAAAACACGCTATTTGTTTTAACAGCGGGATTTAATTATAAAATTAATTAATGCAACTCTTATGTTATGAATTTGGTAAAATAGACTTCATTTTTGAATTCGGAATATAAAATATAGCTTGGGATGAAATTTTTGCATTGTTCTGAAAAACATCAATTTTTGATGAATAGTGAAACTACTAAGTGGTAGGTTAAAAACTGAATTTTGCATAAAACTTAATTTTACCGCTTCTGTGAATGGAATTTCGAAAATCCGAGAGACACGGTTAATATCAAGGACTAAAATGTGGTTCAATGAGATGAAAATAATTTTTTGGTGAATAGTAACTTTTTACTTTTTTTTTACCACGGTTAATAGTAAATAAGGTAACTAAGGGTAAATATGATATTAATATTACCCTAACACATGTCCTAATTCTATTGGACAAGTGTAATTAGACCAAAAACAAACTTAGGAATAAAATATGACCATTTAGGCCCACTTGGATTAGATTAGGACATTTATTATTAATTTATTTAAAGAAGGGTTAAAATAGTTAAAATCAAAGTTTAATAAGTAAATCATTTTTAATATGGGGTTATACATAAGATAAATTCGACTATAAATATTCATTAGAAAGCTAAAATGATTTCTTACATGATGGTATTTTATTTGTAATTTTTAGACATCAAATAATATAATTTATTTATGACACAAAAATGATGCAGTAATTATCTTATTAATGAAATATTGACATAATTGATAATATAAATACCAAAATAAATGTAATTTAAGACTTTTTATGAATTCCACTAATTTTCTAGGTTACTATGATATATTAATGTCGATTTAATCAACTTTGTTCGAACATTTAATTCTGTTATGACTTTCAAACAAATCATATATCAAATAGTGTCAAAATTGACACAAAATAGTTTTTAAATAAAATATTATATTATTAATTGTTATTTTATTGCTAAAAATCTAAGGTTCGGCCAAATGACTTAGATAAGGATATATATATTAATAATAAACAATTTGGGGTTCGTTCGGCATGTTATAGTAAGTGTATTAACCATATAGTGAAGGAAAACAAAAAGACACGGTAAAAGTTAAAATAATTAACTTAGAGTTAAATCTAATTGATAAGGTTAAAATAATACCCTAAACTTCTCTAAATCCTATTGGTTGATAGTATTTCGACCCATCCCCACTTTAGCTTAGAAATAAGACCCTTTGGAATTATTATAAACCGATTTTGACTTTAATATAAAATAATATTTTGAGGTATTCCTAAGGTGCCCCTCTCCTCCCTTATAAAAGGACACCTCCTTCCCCTCCTCCTCACACCAATTTGAGCACTCAAGCTCGGCCAAACCCTGCCAAAATCTCTTCTCCACTTCCCTAGCAACATCCTAGAGGTTCTGGTCTTCCTCAAAGACCAATTCTAGTGCCCTAAGAGGAGGTCTCAAAGAGGCACTTCAAAGAAGAGGAGGTTCGGACACATACGAAGCAAATTGGACCTACGGTAAGGGAAATATCACAATCTCATTTTTATCCGAGATTGTTTATTCGTAAGTATTTACTGGGGTGTATTTTATCATCCACATCCATGTTTTATCAATATGTAATATTATTTCCATCCACCTAAAATTGTTTAAATCCATTTTTACCCTTCGGTGAGTTTTTAGTAATATGTATGAAAGGAATCTTTTGTCGTTTTTCGTACGAGGTACTTTTTGACTTTTCCGACAAAAGTACGAAGAATGTTTTTTTTAACTTATACGGCACGAACGGATTTCTACTGTTTTATAAAGCCTTATTTTCATGAAGCTTCCTCCAAAATATTTCATGACTATTTTTAATAAAATCTCTTTCTTTTAAAATTGCATGATGGTTTGTGAAAAGAAATTGATTTTGAAGAAGAAAGGATATTTTCCTCAAGAATTCATTTCAAGTGTTTTATCAAAATTATTTTCCATCTAAGATAATAAAGGGTCATGTTTCTATCCATATTTTTACATTGATTTGACTATGTTGTGATGGAATTATGTTTATGAATTCCTTTATCTTATATGAATGGTTTTATGATGTCATGTTGTTTTAAGAATCCCATTTTTATTACATGGGTTATGAAATGATGTATGATTTATGATTTTGTGGCACACATAAGAATGGTATCATTATGAGATGGGTGGGACCTATATCTCCCTCCAATGCATTGGGTAATTATTTTATATCTCATGAGATAGACATGGCTGGAATGGTAGGTTATACCGGTTCAGTGAAACAGGACTGAAACGAGGATTACTCGATTCAGAAAGGGACTATGTCCACTAAGATAGTCTTGGCAATGAGTCTTGACTAACAAGAAATGATTCTCTATGATTATGTGTGTATGCCACAATGAGTAATGTTTTAAGTTATGATTTCATTTTCACTTCTATGATTTATCCCACGTTAGGATATTATGAGCTCTTTTGCAGGTTAAGATTTCCAAAAGCTATGTTCTTATGTATATGATGTGATTGATATTTCTTTTGTTTACCCTTACTGAGCATTTGAGCTCACCCTTTTATGTTTTCTTTTCCCCAGGATATAAAGAAAGGTTTTAGGTAAAAAAAAAGGAAGATCTTTGTGGGATATTTTGAAGATCTTTCACCAGGATTAGAAGATTACGTTCCGAGTTTCCAAAGACACTAAACTATTACGATCCTTGTGTGTGTATTTTTGTTATGTATTAAGTATTCCGCAAAAGTAATGTAATGTTCATGTACGTTAGGCTTCGGGTCTCTACATCAACAATTTTTATTCAATGTCTAATATCATGCATGGGTTAGTTATTGCATAAATACAATTTAACAATGTAATTAAAATAATACAATTCATTTATAAATATCTTACAATTTTTCTAAAATTTATCACATAAATAACATTTCATATTCTGAAAAAATATGAAATGTAGATGTTATATAATCCTTAATCATTTCCTTGAAATAAGTAGAAAAAATATCCTAAAATGACTTATCAAGTAATGCGATGTCATATAAAATCATATAAAAACATGTCATAAAAATTCCATGGAATGAACAATAATGTGATAAATAACCAAAGATGGTAAATGAAGATTCACCTTATATTGGGTTCTAACATGTGGAATAATGTATACTAGAAAATCGTAATCCCAATCAAGAATAAATTTAATCCCACAGATATCATGTCATTCCATTTAATTTAACAAAAAATTAGATCTTATTTTTGAAACACATATAAAATCTTATAATGTAACCTTTATAAATAACCCAAGGATCCCAATGTTCATTTTACGAATACATTTTTAAAAGAATGCTCAAAATATTTATAATCATTTTTATATCCATACTGAACTGCCTCAGAGTTTGAAATCCCTTTTCCAAGTAATGAAAATTTTAATATTAAATACCTGTTCATAAAAAAATTCCTTATAGAAATATCATTTGATACAACTTACTAATTCAAATCAACTAACAAAAAAAGGAAAATATCATAAAAATATACATTTCAATAGATTAATTATATTTGTTGAAACACCCACCTCAACACAATATTATCCTATCTTCTTTTTTAGTGGAGACTAGAATCCCATATAATATATGTTTAGATAAAAGCCGCACAATGAAACTAAAATTATTTATAGAAAACATTATCTGATCACAAATCAATAAAATAGATACAAATCCATAGTCTTAACCATATTTAAGGACGCAATATGGGTATATACATTACTATAAAGATGAATAACAACCAACATGATGAAAAATAATTCAATGGATGATACTAAAAAGAATATATCTAGAAAATATAAAGAGTGTAATCTATCGATTGAGAATGATATATTCTTCATGTTAAATTAAATACAATATCATCTTAAACAAATTCTAAAGAACCGCTTTATTGAATTTAGATGATTTTTAATACCATTAAACATTCTGTAATCCTTGACACATTTAAATGATTTGAAAATGTAGTGTTTTTATAATTAATATAATTAAATGTTTATGATATTAACATGTTATATGTAATTTATACCACTCAAAATGGGTACCTAGTTTAAAACATATGGGTAACTGGAATTACAAGTTATGTTCTCCCATAAAACAGTGTTTAATTTACTAATGAATAGAAAAAACTACTAGTCGACACAAAATATTTCAAAAAAATCTCTGAAATTAACATTATTAGAATCCCTAAAATTTCATTTCAACATTAAACACCAAACATAAATGGAATCAAAAAAATTTTATAACTTACCTGATAAAAATTTTATCTGTCATAACATTATTGCAATGATATAACAATTATTTTAACAATCATTATTCCAATTAATGATCAATTGTTTATATCTTCATCTAATTAGTTAATGAAATTATGTTTTTAGATTCCATATCTTAATGATTAAACAAATTTTATCTGGGAAGATGTGCACAGTTCAATTGATTGTTTTTAAAAAATTTATTTATTTTATATTTAAAAACATATTTATTTAATATTTATATATTTTTAGAAAATTATTGGTGTTTTGTAGATGTATGGGAGCTATATTGGGCAGTTAAGAGTATTTTAATGTAAAAATAGGTCTTTGATAAAAGATCTCATGATATATTCAAATAATTGTTTAGGGTCCTTCATCTTATATAAAACCCCAATACATATTCCACATGTTGAGTTTAAAAAATATTATATCAATTCATACCAACAACAAAAAAATAATTATTGATATCATGATTTTCATTCATTATTAGTTTTAAACATTAAATGTAATTAAAGGGGAATGTTAGTGTTTATAATTGATAGAGACATAAATTAAATTGCATATGAATATTTTATTTTTCCTCAACAATTATAATTTATATAAATAACGTGTCTTAAGTCACCTCAAATAGACGGAGTTGAGCATAACCCTATGGGCATCTGTAAAACAAGTATATACTAACAATGTAATAAATAAGAACACATTCTATAATATAAACAATATAAATTATTTTATATATTATTAATATAATATTTAAATACATATATAGTATTATAAAATCTTTGATATTTGGAATATTTGGATATTTATCAGATGGTTCCAATGGGGATTGGTAGTAGAGTGGAATAAGTAGAAAAATAGATTAATAAATAAATCATTAGATATGAAATATTATGATTTAATTTCTTCAACTATATTAATATTAAATAATTAATATGCCTATGCCCTTTACCTATAATTGGTGGCTTGGATCCAATACCATCAATCCCTTACAATGGTTGGGTTTATGAATATTAGTGGAACTATGATTACTATCACAGAAAATAATATATAAATAATTTCATGGATTACCTTTAATTGGATGGAAACATTAAACTAGTGAATGATTATTTCTTTTCAATGTTCATCATATTATACAAGGATAATTTTAATATCATTGAACCTCAAATAAGTTATCATGAAGAATTGATGAACTCAAAAAAGTTTCAAACAAATTCCATTAATATATTACCAAATTAGTATAATATTGAGTATAAATCGAATGAAGAAACCCTTGATGAAAATTATTATAATTATAGATATGATCAAGAGTGTCCTATAAATCAATGGTTCTTAATTGATAAATGATAATATCAATTTTCTAACTCTGATGAGGTAAAATATATTCCCATGTACACAGAAAGTGATATTATTGGTAGCATAATTATTCTATTATTTTTAACAATGTAAGATTCCAAGGGGGTCAACTGTGATTGTAATGGTAATATATTTTTGTATATGTAAACTAATGAGATATAATAATCAATGGAGATTATTATATTATGTTCTTTATATGTACAATCATGATATATTTGCAAAAAATATTACCTTTGTTATGAAAAAAAAGTGGATATATTACCTCTATGTACTGATTCATAATATATGGATCCAATGCTTTGGTTAAATCATGGTATTTTTGGGATGATGTAATCTAATGAAAAATATTATTGAATAAAAAGTCTCATCATATATAATAATAATAATAATAAATAGTATAAAAAATATCATCTATCAGACCAGTAAAAATGTTTATAATTATTCTGGGAATTATTTCCATAGAAAGTGAAGTTGAATAACCAATTTTATTTTAATTATAATTTGTATAAAAATATATAAATTTCATTGGAAGTTAAATATAATATCTCTATATCAATCCTTAGAAAAATCAAATTTTCTTCCCTATTGAATCATCACACCACAGATATAGAGAAATGATTGATTTCATTTGTCAATATAACTTTTAGTGACATGGTCCATGAATGTGTTTCAATATAATTTTTTTTCAATAATATGTACTAGGGTTTCCAATAATTTTATGAGAAATTACGAGAATGAATTTGTTGGAATATTTAGAGGGTTACCAACTAAACCCATCCTATGATGCAATATATTTATTATGTATGCACTAAAATATGATCAACATGATGGGTTATCCTGAATTTTATTTCCTCGTCGTCTATAAGAGTGATATAGAGGTGATAATTTAATAAAATGTACTGGGTAATTGATATCAACGCATTAAATGAATTAAAAAATGGCTCTCTTTGAAAAATATGGTTTATTTAAATCTAGAAGAATCTCCAAATTCAGATGTTTAATTTGATTAAAAATAGATAAATGTATAATTAATGGAACAACATTATCACGTCACATTCATAACTATGAAAGGCGTTTATGGAAAATAGAATCCAAAAATAGAATATAAGAAATTTAATATGGGTTTTTATTCAATTAGGAGTCAAAAAAGATAAAAAAATTGATAAAATATATATTGTTGCGTGAGAAATTTCATTATATTAGTTACGTGATGAAATCACAGAACCAGCTACACAAATCCATAAATAATTCAATGTAAATGAATCCCATTTCATCACATATTTCGTTAATTGATAGGGAGAGAACATATATTGAAAATGTTCCTTATATTTTTCAATATAAATGTTTTTTATTAATTGTAATTTATTTTTAGAAAAAAATTTCATCAACTAGTGTTCCAGAGTAATAACTCAACATAAAAATAAGATGTAATTAAGTAACTAAATAAAAAAACAGAAAATGGAAATGGATCTTATAGTTTATAATCTCCGAATACAATATTAAAAATACTAAGAGAATTTATTTATATTATATAAAAGTTATATGATTCAATATAGATATATGTATTTGGTATTTATAATATTTTTATACCATCATCAGAACATGATGTGGAAATATATAGATACTACATAAAAAATGTGGTTTCATATTCAAAAAAACATTCTAGTTGGACATATGATTCCTCGATAAATTCATGTTTAAAACAAATATAAGTGATTGGTTTATCAATTCAAATATTATAGGTTGTAAATCATAGAATATATTTAATCATGGGATGAATGTTTCTAGAATGAATCAATAAAATAATGAAATCATATACCATGACTTGACATATTCATGAATTATTTAGGGATCGTATTAATAAACATTTATGGAACCATATGTTGACCTAATGATTTAATATATCATCATTGAAAGGAAAAATTTATTTTTCCTTTTTTAGGTATAAATAGTGATATCTAGAAACATCTAAACATTTTTATTTATACAAATATTATAACTATTTAATAATAGAGGATATATTAATGGTTATTAACATTATATATTTTTTCATCCGATTATTTTATTCTAATTTTTTTTTACTTTTTTCAATTTCATGGATTTAAATTTTTATATTTTTGTGCATGGTACATTACATGAAATGAGGATATATATATTTTCAAGGGTTATTTTTATGGTGTTCAATCCATAAAAATATAATGTATCTGTCATTTTAATGATCGATGCATTAAAAATGACACAAATTGTTATTTTGTTTATAATTTTATGTCATTAGAAATGTTATTTTTATGTTTGTTAAGACATGGATGATAAAATGATATTTCTATTTAACATTGTATTGATTTTCGGAAAAATAATTTAGTGTTAACAGTAATATAGCAATAACCACAATGATGATTTTGTCATTGTAGTAGAATTATAGTGATAAAACCTATAGTGTATGAGCAAGGGATCCTTTATGTAAAAGAATCCCAAAGTAAGAGATGTGTGGATTTATATTAAGATTGATTATAAAATAAAATTGAAAAAAATTAGGGGTTCAATGATTAATAATATTTCGTCACCATTAAATAGTGAATTAGATGAAAAAATTATATAATTTGGTACATGAATGTTAATATAATTAAATTTTATAGGAGTTATGATGATGATAGATAAGTATACAGAAATAGATACATGTAATAAAATATTATTGAGAATTAATTGTGACATAAAATCCAATTCTTGATATGAAAACCAGTATATATTTTTTAATGATGTTTCTTCTATGAGAGATGAATCCACATTACATGTAGAGGGGTCCTCATTAGAGTTTGGATAACACATTAAAACTATCAATGAGAGGATTAATCATTAAGTAACATAAAAGGATATATCATTAAGGAACATAAAATGGAAGTTTATATTGATTATTAATTGAGAATCGATCCTGAAAATAATGTATCGATGTTGATGTGTATATTCTATTAGCATGGATGAATTGACTCTCCACTCTTATTGGACAACATATTTTAATTTCTTATAGATTAAATTATAAAAATATATTACTTTAATAATATAAACAATATAATTAATAGAATGATTTTTTTGAATACAACTTCCTTCTATGCAGATAATAAGGGATTTTATAAACTAATTTTCTGAAAATTAAAAATTTCAATGCATAAATATTTAAATGATAGTATATCATACAGTGTATATTAGATAAGGAGTTATTCAATCCCATTAACAATAAATTTTCAATTACGTGATAGATAAATAAGAAGTTAAAATTAATATTATATCCCATAAAATACATCTTATATTGATACAAAAAAATGGTTACATTATCAATAATTATTATATATGGAAATCTAAATGTATTATAAATTTTATAAGTCATTGAGTTTCAAATGGACATTATTCAAAAATGTTATTCGGGATTAATATGAACCTTTTTTAATTGGAGAAAAGTAGTAAAATTAATATGTTTTTTTTTCATGGTTTGAGGGTGTGAACATATAACATATTTCACCAATAAAATAAATAAAAACATATGTTTGAAATAGATTAATGAATCATGGGGTTTGCTTATGAAAAAATAATTAATATAGATTTCATAATATTACATTTGTGATTCTGTGCACCCTTATAACATTTACGGCCAAAATTACCAAAGTATATTGATTTGAACAAAGATCTTTTCTCTAGATCATAAAAACTATCAAAATCGATATAGACATCCTAATAATAAAGTGGGTATCCACACATTCGATAAAATTATAGAAAAATAAATAAATTACAAATTTTCATATGATATTCTTAGAATTACCAATTTTTTTAGGATGAAATGTTTTCTAACTATACGATATGTCAACTTTTTGATCAAAACTATGGGATAACCTTAATTCAAGGAATGTATATTTGGTGAAATATCTAGAAAACAAAGGAGTAATATGGTTTAGAAAATATATAAACCTTATCATGGATATATTTAACGCCAATAATTTACCCCATGTCATTATTGATTAAGTTATATACCACAGAATTGTGTGTCAATGAAATGAATATTTGATATAGTTAAATATTTTTAATAGCTGTTAATGGATTTTACAATGAATTTTTGAGAACATTATATGAAAAATAAATTTTGGAAAATCATATATTCATTGGAGTATCATAAATTATTCCAGATATAATATTGATAAATACAAACAAATTATCATTATTTATGGACTAATCTTGATTTATTGTTTTGATTAAAATCTACAAATCAACAATGATTTTAATCGATCAACTAATATTTTCAAAATAAATTCTATTATAAATAAGATGTATTAGTGTTTCAGCATATTATTAATACATCATAATCAATGTTTTATGTAATATATATTATATTAAATTATGTTGGAGATGAACATAGATTCATTATAGAAATTATAGAACATTAAAACATAAATATCATTATTTAGTTAGAATAAATTAATAATAATCAATATAGATACTATATAGTTGAATAGTTTCTTCATTGGAAATATTTATTCATCATAGAGATCATTGTATAGTGAAAATTCTTTTATGATTTTTTACTACTATCGAATAAATAACCAAATATATATTCATATTATTTGTAATAAATTTCATACAATATAATTGAGTGGACTGTTTATCTAGGCCATTTAGATAATTTGATACCTCGATTATTTTCAATGATTCTATAACATAATGGATGATTGTAGCATTTTTTTTGACATAAGTATAATGTTTCTCATATTCTAATCTTTTATTAAAATGAAAATGACAACCGATATACTTTACCATTTCATTTTTCACACTGAGAAGGGAACCATGTGATTAAATTAGGGTTTCAAATTTTTTTTGGGTAATATCATTGGTGTGTGTAAGAGGAACTGTAGGATATCATTGAAACAATCTGTGTATTCTTCATCGAATTAGAATGTAAAACCTACCCTCATTACGATTGTGAGTGATAAAATATTTATAATGATAATGGATTTGGATTGATTTATTAGTGGGATTCATTCCTAGATTCCACATTGTATGATGTGGTTCTAGAAGTAGTTATATATATATTATTTACTTATTTATCATATGGAGAATGGTGATACATCATCGGTGTTCTCCAATACTAAGTAATTTACATAATTCCTCCCCCAAATAGAATTTTAAATGGTATATCTACAGGACCAATTGTTATAACATGTTTCAGATATCCTAATATTTTTTGGGGATATAACACTAACAATATAAATCCACTAATTGAATTTTTATATAGACATATATGATTTTATAAATGAAAAAAATAAAAGCCTATTTCCTAGAATTTTTTAGGAATAAATATAATTTTAAATATAAGTATACTCAAATGGAATAAATATACTAATCAAGGTACCAAATGACAGCGAATAGTTCATTTTTAGGGATATTAAAATATGTTACCAACAAAAATACCGAACATATAGTGATATGACCTTTTTTTTGTTTTGTTAATCTTATTTTTTTAACATTTAACAAAAAAAATAATTTAGAAAATGATAATAGAGTCAATTAAATCCATTAAAAAAGGTAAATATTTTTTTCATCGGAAATAAATTGTCCGGAATAATTTCATATAAATTTCTAAAATAAAATTTTATTCATTTTGTTAATCAACCTCATTATAAAATATTATGTAAATAGTTGGATAGAATATCATTTATTTATTTACAAATCCATTTGTGGTGGTCTACAAGAAACATGTGTTCGATATCTTATTGGGGATATAATATTTGAATTTATAGGTATACCAGCATGATCACACATCGTATTAATTATCGATATTTGGGTATTATTTTGTTCTATAATATTAATTGAGAAAAATAATGATATCCAAATATTTAATGTTTTCATAAATTAAAAATTATTAATGATATCCCATTTTGATATAGAAACCATATCGAAATGTTTATTGGGATCCCATATTTTATAATTTTTCCACCATTAGAATCATTTTTAATGTATATATAATTTTTATCCCAATTATTAATATTTGATAAAAAAGTTATAAATCCCCTACAATCACAACCATTACCATATATATATATATATTGAATTATATTATTTCATGGGTGTAGCTAACACCTAATTTGAAAAAATAAGGATATTTATAAACCATATAATATTTATCCTAATTTTATTTTCATCTAATAATTGAATCACCATTGTGATGGAAAAATATTATTCTATGATTAGTTCCTGTAATGATCCAAAAATGAATTATTAATGTGCGTAGACAACATGTTGGACTATTTCAGTATAAAATATTTTTTTAGCGAAACATAATTTTTTCATAATATGAGAGGAATTTAATATATGACATATTTTATTATCCACCATGACTTGATGAATTCTAAAAATTGGTCTTGTTTCAACTATGTTGGTTTAGTGAAACGAGTTAATTAAATTGATCTCACACCATATATTTAGTGGACTATAATTATATCCATTGTAGAAGTGTATTTAATCTATTGAATTACTTATATGTTGTGTATATTGTGATCATACACAATGTATATAAGAAACAATGTGAATATGATATTATTTTTTATTCCTAATTGTCCTGATAAATTTCTCTTGTCATGTATTATGAATGATATTAATACATATCCAAACCCATGAGCCCAAATCTAATTCTAAATAAAATTTTATTATTCTATCATTAGTAATATATAATTCCAATCATATTTTTTCAATAATAATAAAATACCATTATCCAATGTTTTGTCAAAAAAATAGCTAGTAGCTTCTATGATTTTTTTAATAGAATTAGAAAATATCCAATGGGTAAGAAAGCATATGAATTTATATCAAAATGTATATTTAATCCATTATATAGATGATTTAATGTTCTATAAATTAGCATATAAATATATAAAAAAGTTAAAAAATGATACCATTCTAGACATATCATATATAATATCATTCTTTATAACCATGGGATATTCAAATATATATGAAATTTTGTTCATATATTCTCGGTAAGGGTAAACATAAGATATGTAACTTGATGATAATATGTATTCATAAGATAAGAATAATGTTACAATAGAGTGATCAAATTCAATGAGAATAATATAAGAAATGCATACCCATCAGCAAAAGGATCATAAATTAAGATTCATGGGAGAAATATTAAAATTTCAAAAATACTCATAAGATATAATAATACTAAACCATATTAATTAAATGTTGTTTAGTTGAACCATTAAAACTCTTATAAATATCAAATAAATCATTTTGGTTTATTGGGACATTAGAAGATCATCTTGACATTACCCAAACAAGATAATTATAATAATCACTTATATATTATATCAATATTGGTTAATTGCTAATATCATATGTTTTGAAAAAATATACTTAATTGTACTACCTCATAGGTGTACCATTCATATTATTAACTTAGTTATACTAGCCAATAAAAAAGGGATTTATATTTGTATTACTCTACATTATGAGTTATATTAGGTTTAGACATATTCATTAATAATTTCCATGATCCATGATATTAATAAATTACCCAAATAATTAATTTTATAAAAAATTAATAAAAATAACCACTTATCACTATATATTATCAAAATTATATGTAAATGGAATGAGTTTCATAATTATTTAATAACAAGATAATTATCCAAAATAAAAAAAATGTTTTTTAAAAAATAATATATATATATCTTTATTATAATAAATTATGTGAAATAAATGTTATGGAATCATATGATTATATACATATTAATGAATATAAATATTTAAATAATTAATAAATAGATAAAAAATACATTTCAAAATTTCAATTTAAAATTTAATTAAAAATATGACAAAATATTTATTTCTATTTGAATCATTTTTAAATAAAATTTCCTTTAATAGGGATAAATATTATTTCATTCATAGTAACAATGAAAATATTAAAGTGATTATTAAAATAATCAAATGTAATATGAGTTTTAAAATTCACTCATGTCATCTATAATATGAAATAACATTGTTCAATTATTATATATAACATAAAATATAAGTAATATGGAAAAAATATTATAATATTACATAAAAAATATTTATAATGAAATAAAATTATAGTATAAATATTATTAATGAAAATATTATTTATATGTATAAGAATCAATAAATTATTTTGATGATTATGGACACACAAGGAAAAAATTTTCTTCCAAATATGAAATAATTTTATCTTTTATTAAAAAAATTCTAAATCATTTGGGAAACCGAAGAGTTTAAAATTATACCAATACCTGAAAATTATATTATTAACCATAAAATATGAATATATATGGCTTTTAATGTATAAGGATAATATAATATCAATATTTTTTTATATTTTCAAATTAAATTTTATTTTTATTTTAATCGGGATTCAATATTCCATGGCGTACCTAACACTCAACAATAGGTTTCTCTGAACACTTATGCTACTCACAATGCTCAGCCATATTGAAAATAATAATAATATAACAATTTTATTTTAAACGGTAGTTAATTTCTAAACATTTTATTTGAGGGAATGAACATAACTAGCCTTATTATGATTATACATGTTTTATAAGCCTTTTTACATTTGTCTAATAAAATTTTGAGGCTTAAAATTGGAATGAATCTAATATTAAGCACAAATAATCTAATATTTTTTAAAATGTCAATTTAACCATTTTTATAAAGAACCCTCTTAAAATATCATTTTTGTCACATTAATATATTATATTTGAGAAAATAAAATTATTCTTCAGAATCCAGTCATCAAAATTTACATTCGATGAAATTAGATAATTTTTATGATAATGTTCATTTGTTAATGAATAGTGAAAAATACTGCATTTTAATTCAAAATTTCCTTTTAATATAATTTATTTATATGGTTATACTATCTTTTTAAGTGTTTTTAAATATAAATTAGATAAAATTTTTACTATTTAATCCAATGTTGGTTTTTTGGAAGTATTTTCATGCTGAAATTGGACATATACAAGTTTTAATCTGTTGATAATTATTATTACATAAAAACACGATTTTTGTTTTGACAATGGGAATTATGTTTAAATTAATCAATGAAAACATATATGTTTTTAATTTTTTAAAATAGACCTCATTTTTTAATTTAGAATATCAAATATAGATTAGGCAGAATTTTTCTTATTTGTTTTTGAAAAACTCAATTTTTAATGAATAGTGAAAACATTACGTAGTAGTTAAAAACCCAACATCTTCATTTAAATGAAATTTTACATATTATGTGAATTTAATTTTAAAATCCAATATACATGGTTATTATTTTTATGTAAAATTTTGTTGCATAAAATGAAAATAAATTTTGGTAAATAGTAACTTTTGACTTTTAATTACTGTAGTTAAATTTAAATAGGGTAATACAAGATAAAAACATTATTATAATAATATAAAGTTAAATTAACACTTGTCTAATCCTTATTGAATGTGTAATAGCTGATGAATACAATACATGAGTGAGACATTTGTCTTTTGAAAGAAATTTGGGAAAGTTAATTACATTAATATCTCTTTATTTAAATTAAAAATATAAATATCATAAACATGTATTATTTTTCTAAAAAATATTAATGGGATGTTATATAATTGATATATTTTAGTATAAAAATTAATTATAATTCTAAAAAATTCTTACATCAGTGTATTTTTTTTAATTTTTATACATCATATAAATAAAATTATTTATGACACAATAATGATGTTGTGTTAACCTCATTACTAAAATCATTAAATAAATATGATTATATGGATTAAAAAAATATAAAAAATAGTCCAATTTTTATGGGATGACTTTATTTCGATCATGAATCATCTTACCATTTATTTTAATGAGTTTTGGACATTTAGAAACAGAAAATCATTATATAATAAAATAATATTTTAAAACATTCCTAAAGAGCCCCTCCACTCCTTTATAAAAATCCTCACATCTGACCCAATACACACCAATCCCAAGACCCTTGGATCATCCAAACATTGACCAAATTATTTATAATTCACCCTTTATTTCTCCTAGAAGCCTTACAATAGTCCGAAGACACTTCAAGAAATTTATTTTGGTTCAATCCAAAATGAGTTACCTGATTTAATGGTAACATCTTCTCTTAAGATATTTTATTATATTTTACTTATCAAACCACTTAAACATTTTTATTACATTATGTTATAAAAACACCATCATCCTAAATATAATAGGTTGTTTTTATAAGAAATATTTGAAAAAAATTTACACACACATCTATCTAATGGGTAAAGAACATGATGTTTCTGTGGATAATGAACTGCTGCCTCCTGAAACAATGATTGTTCATTAATTTCCAACCACCTCTTATTGATGCCATTATGATAGAATTCTATTTATATGATAAATATATTATATTTATATTGTCACATTAATTTGGTATTTTTAATTTATTGCAAACCTTTATAGATTACATAATGGTTAAAAACGATAATTTTATTTGAGGATGTTCGGACTACCGCCCCCCTCAAAGTGATATGAATCGTTCATGTCATACGTGGGATGTATAAAGGATGGATTTAATTAAATTATATATTATATTATAATATATTTATAAAATAAATAGGTATCATTAATTTTTTTTCACAATAAATAGATATGAATGTAGCGTTCATGCCTAAATATGACTTACCATCTCCATAAATGGTGCATTTCATTTTTTATCTCCAAATGTTATATAATAATATAAATAAATATATATAATGGACATATAAATATGATATATATGGTATTTAAGTAATTAATGTCATTCTGCAGATACTATACTTTTTACCAAATGGACAATTTGTAATTATAACCAGTTCATTTTTTGACTCAAGCTCCGAAGATCGACAAAATATACTATATGAACTCTAATTCCGTGAGATTTCCATTGTTCACCACATATTTATTTCATGTGGTGTCTTTCATAATTCCATATGATATATATTATCATTATTCTCTTTATATTCATGGCATTGGGTGATTCATTTGGTGGTTATTAACTATTGGTTATACGACTCGATTGATTACAACGTAGTAATGGGTTTTAATTTCACTTTTTATTTGTGTGATATTCGTGCTATATTTTCCACTATCCCATTTTTTGTTGTTTATGTAATAACAATGATTTTATTTTTTATAATATAATTTAATTAATGGGTAATCACATATTCATTTTATGATCCTTCAATCACATTGTGTATGTTTCGTATGTTTCCAAATCGATAAGTGAAGGTTTTACCCTCCTATTTTAAAAGACATTTTTTTGTTATGTCATTTATTTTACATATTATTATATAGGGATATGTTCTTATATATCATTATTTCTATAAATTTTATGTCAATGTAATGAGATACCCTATTTTTTATCACCAACTAATTTTCTGAATTTTAATGTGACATCGTTAGGCAGTATAATTTTTGTAAGATAACATCATATCCCAATTTTAATTCTTTGGGGTTAAACATATAATTATTGATTATTTCATGCTATGAATATGTGTGAAGGAACTGTGATTTTTTTACACATAATATCCACTTATATCGGGAATATTCTTATTTTTCACACATATTTATGTCATTAATTTATCGTTAATCTAAGGATATGATCGTTGCAAGGGACATTGTCTTAAATTACATTCCATTGAAACATATTTGTTTTTAATAAAAAAAATTCGTTTATATTTGTTTTATATACATCCATTTATCATTTTAAATCAGTAATCACTTTATTCTCATTAATTATAAGCTTTGATTTATGTTATTCATCAATAATTTTTATCCAAGTGTCTCTCATTTAGATTGGAACACATTAATGAAATTATCATTTTAAATGTTTCTAATATTTTTTTTTCTAATTATTTATCATTTATGACCATGTTTTCAAATTTTTTTAAGGATTTATTTATATGGAAATTAATGTATTCAAATGATAATACATATAAAATTTTCAATGTGGTATTGGAAACATTAATTCAAAAATCCCTTCATTAAATGTTTTAAATGGTTTTGATAATCATTTTCATAATGCATTGTTTATGGCAACATCTTGAAATTATTTCACGTGATTGAAAATGAAATGTTATTATTGAAATGTTTATAATTGAAATATTTTATTTGTTATGATTTTATAAAGGTTCTTAGACATTTTACGAGTGGTTACGTGATAAACCAAATAACGGAGGTGCCTTGGAAAACCAGGACGTGTGGTTACATTATAACTTCCAATGTATTGGGTATGGAAGTCGGTCGTATGGCTATTCCATTTCGTGATATGTGTGGAAGTCAACCATGTGGTTTTTCATTTATGATTGTTTATGTACCATGTTACCATTATATGTTATGTGTGCTTCTTATGGTATTTATGGTAATCATTTGGTAACAGAAGTTTAAGGAAAGATATTCTATTTAGTGATGATTAATTACTAAATCATAAAGGTGAAAAGTATTACTTATGATAAAGTATTAATGGTTTACTTATTGTAGTGAAAAACAAACAACTTCCGTTCTTTGTATATCCCTTACTAGGATTTTTTTAACCCATGTTTCTAAAATGTTTTTTATAGGACATAATGTTGAATAGGGTCAATGATTGAATCACAGAAAATTCACGTTGTCTAAAACATTGAACTAGAAATGAATATTTTTAAATGATTTTATATTATGAAAAAAAATTTACTTAGTAGTAGCATCTACATGTAATTTTAATGTTGATTTGAAATGATTATAGTCTAATTCTCTAAAACTATATACCTGAAAAAAATACTCAATGTAAATTCTTGATTTAAATAAAAATTATTTAATGTTTTAAGGTTGGGCCCATATACAGGTTCAACAAGCTGATCTTAACGATCAGGGGAGGGTTGACCTAGAGTAGAAGGAAATAAGTGGAAGAAGAATCCTCCTGATTTCCAATGATATACTCTAGGAACTTATGAGAGAAGTTTCTCAAGTATAGAAATGTAGAGTCATATTGAAGGGATTTTGATCACACTTAGCCTGATCTGGGATTCACATGAGTATTGGGTTCCCCTAGCGATGTGCATGATAAGTGGAGCACTATGTCAGTGGTTGATGCTTTACCTCGGAGAGAGAAAGGAGACTAATGTTTCGTGGACTGACATTGATAATGAGTTTTGAACAGAATTCCATCGTTCTATTAAGAATTCTAATAAATTACTAGATCTTCTCTCCCTCTACCAGAAAAGTATTTTTGTGAGGTAATTGGTGATAAAGGTCAAGGATCTCCTACTATTTTTTCAGATCTCTTTCCAAATGAGGATTCTTAGGCAATGTGCTTGGAGGTTGCACATAATACTTCATTTCACTAGTCGTTTACTCCCTTATCATAAATGACATACATAGAGGTTCAAAAGAAGGATGTGGTAGTGGAATAGATTCACTAGTGAGGAGGTCTGCAGTGTGAGGGAAGTCACTTAATTACTTCAATGGGGAATTTTGTTAGATCTGTAAGAAGTCAACAATGTCATGGCCTTCATTATTTCTTCTAGTGGTTATCTGACACCTACATTTATAGTTTTAACTCTATAGTCATATATATTTTCCCATGTGCTTGGGCATGAGGTGTTTTCCATGCAGAGGTTGTGGGGGCCTCCAAGAATTGTGCCCAACTCGAGCTTTGTACGGTGGGGGTTTGCAGGTTCAGTTCTCGTTGTTGTCGTATTTTCCATCTAGGCCATTCCAATATCAAGGGGAGTAGGACCATACTACGAAAAGGGAGGAAAGTGTAGGATTATGCCAACCTCAGGGTGAACCTTATGGACCTCGACTATGGAATGGTCGGGGAGGCAGCCAACAACCAAGGGTAAGAGGATCTATGCATGGGATGTTACACACCATAGAGGTAGCAGTTCTAGTGGGACTAGTGAAAGTTTGTTTTATAGCTAGTTTTGTTGGTACTCTTTCTTTCACCGTGTTTGGTTTAGAAGATTATTTCTCCTTAATTGTATCCAGTTCAGCCCATGCCTTGGGTCTACACATAGAGAGGATTTATATTCCCTTGGGGTTGAGTACACTAGTCTTGACCACATGTAATTGAACCTATATCCATCCATACAAATGGAATTTTACTATTTATCCTAATTTTTTTATCTTCATCATGCCAAAATAATCATCCCTAGAAATAAAGTCCACAAAGGATTCCTATATAGAATTATCATAAAAATATTATTATTCATATGTTAGAAAAAATGATTCAAAAGAAACATTGAGATGAGATAATCTATATAGATAAATTTTAGAGATATATATAGATAATAATATACCAGTAAAGGATAACAATATGGGTATATGGAAATAAAAATTACTTTAGAATAATATAAAAGAATTCACATAGATAAAAACAAAAAACATAATAATGATTCATGGAATAATTTATGATATTATGAAAAAAACGACTGACTTAATAATAGTTGACCACATGAAATGCATCTGGCATAAAGGAACCATAAAACACATAGAATCCCTAGGTAAAATCTTATAGTATCTTGAGACAACATACAGTTCTCAGGAAATACCCATAGATGACAATTATTCCATTTTTATATAGTATCATCCATAAAGTTAAATTCATCATGTCATTTATGTTATATATATTCAGAAAACAATTCTATCACATTAGAGTATCATCCTTTATATGGTCATAAAATTTACACAATTCCATGGATATCAATATAATTTAACTCATTATCATGAACTATATAGGACCCACCCATCATCATGAGTTAAAGTTGCCTCACCAATAATCATAAACAACTTATAGAAACCGTAAGAAAAATATTTAATATATATGATTATTTTCATTATAAAATTAAAACAAAAACAAATCCTAAAAATATTAACATTATTAAATAAATTCCAATAGTGTTTTATTTCTAATTATTAATAATGTAATTAACTGTTTTTATTTTAAATTGTTATATAAAATAATTCTTAAAACACTCTCGACAAAATCTTTCTATTGTGTGAATGTAGATGGTATCATATAATCATAGACCCTATAAGCTATATTAATCCTTCAATGATTTTAACATAATTTATAAATACCACTTAAAATATGTTTTGAACGTTTCATTAAAAAAATAGAAGATATTCAAGTCCATAATTGACATTAAAAAAATAACTATTTCCAAAAAAATTGAGAATAATTATTTGATTTAATATAACCATTGAAACTTATAAATGATTCATTTAATCAAACATTTGTCATTCACGTTTTATAATTTAATAATTTTTTATACAATAAGATATAATATTCACTTCATAATTTTCTAAAATTCAATAAAATATTCAAACCTAAAAAAAATGAAATAATATTTTTAATATTTGGAAAATAACAGAAAAAGAAGTAAAAAATATTCTGAAAACATTGTGTTATAGAAGAAATCATCCATAAATTATTTTTAAAAACCTAGATATTGTTAAAACTTTCATCAACCATAAAAGAAATAAGTAATTTATTTCATCGAAATGACACCTAAAATAATTTTAGAACCAAATAAAAGGAATTTGTTACTAATTAATTCAATATTTAGGTAATAACAATGTAAAATAAAATATAGTTGGATTAAATTATATGGATCATATAATTTCAATCAATTATAATTTAACATAGAAAATCATTATAATAAATGATATTATAATATAATATTTTTCCACTTTTTTATATTTTGAATCATATTCCCTATAAATAAGTAACACATGATTAATATTTAAATACATTAAATATAAAGGGATTTGTTTTATAAAATATCATATTGTTTTAAAAACACCCAATAAAATAAATTGTTCCAAAACATGAAACATATCTCACTGAATTAATATTTAGATTAATAACCCCTTATTTTAGGTAATATCTCAATTAAAAAGATTCAAATTTATATGTATTTATAAATTCAATTAATTTTAATCTAATGAAATATAATATATATTAATGAGTGATATATATTATATATAAATAAATCAGGTGGTTAATATACAATATAACATCTGAAAATGAACTGGGGATGAGAAACCATACATTTATGTACTAATAAGAATAAAAAATAAACATTAATTCATATGAAATTAATTTATAATAACAATAATTATATAACATGACCTTATTAAATCACATCATACTATATAGGTTTCTCTTATATTATCTGTTAACTTGATTATTGATATTATCTTCAATAAAATCAATTTTTCTATTGTCAAAGGTAGTCATTTTCATGCTTATTTATGTCATGTGGTTAAAGAACATCAAACAGGGTCATGGATTTACCATATACGAATTTTATACCATTTCATTATATATATATTAATTCATTTCATACAATATTAAAACTAATTTTATAACATGTTAATGAGAAATGACTTACATCACATCGGAGATGGTGGTATGTACATTGTGAAAACCAAAAAATTTCATTGAATGTTTTTTTAATACATTTTAATTTTATGAGTCTGTGGCTTCTAACAGCACATGATTTCGAGGCCTGGTGTGCCCAGAATCAATTTGTGAAGTTTAGATTGGGTACATTCTGTGAACAAACGAGTGGGGTTTTTATCTTTTGAAATAGTTCCCAGAATATAAATTTGATGGCACCGATGAACTCGTAGTTTTGGTAATTACTTAAGGGTACATTTATCACAGTTGCATTTTAATTGGGTTTGAAGTTATATTTTTCTGTTTAATTAAGATGTGAATAAAATTATTGTACAATTTTATTGTATGGAGATTAAAATCCTCCCATGGATAGTTAAGGGTGGGACCCACAACCACCTAACTACCCAATGGTGGATGTTAGGGAGGTGGGGCCTACACGAGCCCCAACCATTAAATTTCCCTCTAACTCTTTAAAACCCCCTATTTAATTTTTTTCAAACACTCCCTATTAATTATTTTCCAACGCGTTTAATTAATATGAATCGTTCCTCTCCCTTCCGTTAATAATTGTCAACATGTTATTAAATGTGGTGATTTAAATATTGGGAGTTTCTTTGCATATGTAATTAAATAATAGGAGGGGCCTATTATTAAAATTGTTGGAAGAGCTTTTGTTGTGCGATGGATGATCAGGAGAGCTCTTGATCTTCTGAAAGAATGTCGGATTTCGATGAAGAACGAAGCCACTTTCGATGAAGAAACGTCTCTTCCTCCTCAGCGCACTCCGACGACGCCTATGATCCCCTTCCCCGCGACACTGTCTACCGCGACGCTGAGGATCAACATCAATTGTGGAGGTAGGGGAATAATTTATATATTTTTCTTTTATAACAATTATACCCTCGTAGTTGGCCTTTAAATTGATGGGTGATTAATTGAACCTCTATCGATGTGGGTGTGGGTTAACGAACAAGCACGGACCCAATCATATTTTTGTTCATGATACTCGAGGTGATTGATGATGAAAAAACGGGACCATAATGGAAAATCGGAGCCTTCGCAGTGGAGCTCGGGTCCCAAGATGACTGTAGGCGCAGATGTGAGAAAAAACAGACCACCAGAATGACTCTGGTGGCCCGCGGAGTACTGCGACGGTGCCAGCGGATGACAACGGTCGGCCACCTAGAGGTGGTGGCGCCTTGGCGTGCCACCGGCAGAATCCCACTGCAGATAATGTCGCAGCGGCAAGGGGGAGGATCTCGTGGCCGTGTGGGATCTGGCATGACTCGCAGCGCCACCCTGGCGCCCCGTCCATGGAAAACAGCCCACCCCCCCCCGCTCGGCCAACTGGCTGAGCTTGCGCACACCGACCCTGGTTGGGCCACGCCTAGCCAGGCCGAATGCATACCAAATTCTGGTCCTCTCGGTTTGGGCCGACCTGAGGGGGGGGGGGGGGGGGTGGGCCGAGTCGGACTGGGCCCAGACCCCCACTTCAGACCGTTTTTTCGGCTTTCGCCAATAACATGAGCTACAGACCTCCGATCGATGCACCATTAGTTGCGTAGGAATTCATGGATTGAGAAGGTATTTGGGGCATATTACCCTCGAGGTTTGGTAATTTTTGTGTATGGCCGGGTTGGTTCGAACCCGAAACCAACTAGGCCCTTAGAGCATAAACGCTTATAACATAAGGACAAGACGTCTGATCGACGTGCCGTATTTTTCGTTGAAATAGTATTGTACAAATGGTTCTTTTGGATTACTCTACTTGAGGTTTTTATTCAGTTAGAGTATGGTATGGTTGGTTTTATCATAAAAACCAACAGGTCCCCTGGGATGGAAAAGCCAATAACTCTCAGATTGGGCGTCCGATTGACGCACCGCCTGTCGCGTTGGGTTTGTTTTTACGAGACCAAACTTTGGGATACATCAACTCTAGACTTTGTGATAGTTGATGTATCAAATCTCTTGCTTGAGGAGCAGACCCTCCTAGAATTGATCATGTTGTGTGCGGGAGCCCTAGAGCTAGCTGCGACTGCATTGGCTGATGTACTGAAATCTTCTTTAGGTTCGATAGCAACGACTATATTACTGGAATCCTCCACGGGTTTGACAGAAATTACTACTGTTCTTGTATCTTATGTGGGTCTGACAATATAGACCTCTATACCTGTATCCTGTGTGGGTTTGGCAGAGTAGCTGGTCTTGTATCCATTGTGGGTCTGACAGCTAAGCTGGACTTGTATCCTGTGTGGGTCCGACAACTTAGAGGAATTAGTGACTACATCTTATCATCTATATCTCTATACGAAAGATGTATACTTGTGTGAGCTTAGTATTGATTTTCAATCATCATCACCGATGTGATTGACTTGCTTTCTGGTGTGGACTGGGTTGTATTTTCCTGTGTGGACTGGGTTGTGCTTGGGATCGAGAGTTGGAGCCATTTTGTAATTGATGACATAGGTATATGTATGGTTATAAACCTATGTAATGTCGGTTGATAATTTGTGATTGTATCTTTCAATTGTGGTTTACCCTTCACGGATTTTGAGAGACCTTCAGGGGTCTCGAGGACCCTATTAAGTATCGTATACTCACCCCTCCACGGGCTATGCCCGTACTATGTTGTGTTGGGCACAGAAGACTGACAGCACTGATCGAGGTGGATGCTTGTGGAGCTGGACAGTACCCAGAGGTGGGCCACTTGGCGGGATGTACACGGAGCAGACGACAGGACCTGAGGAGCTGAGGAGACTTTCTGTACCCACCAATCAAGTGGGATTTCTGTAGGATGACTCGGTGTTGCTTTTTCACTTACTGAGGTGTATATTCGTTTCAGTTGTATTGTACTTACAGTTGGGTTTGTAAACTAGGCCATTTTCATTTCAGCACTTACCTAGTACCCAGTTTTACTTAGTACATACTTCACTCGCGTACTCAATTGTGTTTTTTTACATTATAAATTCAATCCCTTCCCTTTTATTGGGATTTACACCTTTGGTGCTAGTCTCTAGCCCCTGGCCTATAGAAGGCGGGCTTGGGGTAGTCACAACAAGAGTTCTGAGGACGGGTCATGACAAATTGGTATCAGAGGGAGGTTCTACAACAAAAATCAGGACTCTAATCCTTCCTTTCTGTGAATCAATAGTGTTAAGAGTATTGAGTGAGGTTTTCAGTCCAGGAAGTCCAGTGTTGATACGGCGGCCGATGTATCCATACACTAGGACACTAAACTCTGATTTCCAACTCAGTGCACGAAAACGCTGATTGCGTGTGTGTTTCCATTTAATGGTTTTCTTTGTGATTACCTTGTGTCAGATCACCAGGTATACTGTTTGACCGTGGAACACATGTTTCTTTTTAGGATGGCCCCACGAAGGAATCCAGCCAGGGATCCTAGTTACGTGCGGGATGGAAGGCCACCGAGCGATGAGACCTCGGTTTAGGGCCCCATTACAGCGGAGGAACCAGCGGTACCACTACCCGCTGAGCCACCGATGCTACCAGCCCAAGCGTCGGAGAGTGCACGCCGCCTGAGCGCCTTACATTAGTTTCAGAGACTGAGGCTACCCTAGTTTCATAGAGAGATGAATCCTCAGGCAGCTGAGGATTTCCTGGAGGCTATCGTTAGAGTCTTCAGATTGGTAGGGACACCAGCAGTCCTTATGGTGATCCTTCCCGCTAGTCTCCTACACGCGGAAACATGTATATGGTGGAGCTTGAGGCTTCTTGTTCATGACGAGGCATCACTACATTGTATGGACTTCGAGAGCCTCTTATTCTCAAAGTTTTTTCCACCCACCCTATGTACGGTGTGCATCCAGGAGTTACTACAGCTGCGATAGGGAAGCATGTCAGTAGCCTAGTACTCAACGAGATTTACCGACCTCTTGCGTTAATCCACAGACATGGTACGAGACCAATTCTTCCAGGCTTGAACCTTTGAGCAGGGACTGAGGCATGTGATCAGAGCATTAATGATTCCCCTCAACATCCCGAAGCAGATGGGGGTGCTGGAGAGAGCCCTATTAGTGGAGAGCTTTCTCACCGAGCACCCACTAGCAGCGAGACCCACTGCAAGAAGGAAAATTGTGGAGACTTCTACAGTCGGGAGTCAGAAGATGTCGTAGGTGTCCATGAAAACCAAGACATCAGGTGGGGCGACCTCAGGATATAGTTTTGGCTGTGCGGGGCACAAGACATTGAGCCAGCCTTACAAGGAGTATATTGTGCTATGTTTGCAGCAGGCAGGGCCACATGGCTCATGACTGCTCGACCTGCCCTGCAGACAAGCAGCAGATAGTTGAGGGACCTCCCAGGTAGAGGAAAAGGACTGACCATGGCGGTTCGTAGGGAGAAGGCTGACGAGGAAGTGGAGATGTCTGAGCAGCGGGTGGTGGACGATGTTTCAAGGCTCTACCACCACCACCCCCAGGAGGTCCATCCCGACCGTAGGGAGCTGGCGGGCAGATGCAGGCTCAACTTCTGGCATTGGGGGATTATGACCATGAAACACCTGATATGATTTGAGGTACTATCTGTGTATACTCCACCCTTCCTTTTGTTCTTATAGACACAGCTGCGAGTCATTCTTTTATTACTGCTGCCCTTGTTCGGAGCTCGGAGATTCTGACACAGCCATTGGCTCGATCCATACGGCTATAGACTGTTATGGGAGCAGACTCGACGGGTTTCACACTGGTGCCGGTAGTGTGAGATTACTCAAGGAGGAGATATCTTCGGCTGGGATCTTCTTGAAGCGGCGTCAAGGCCTTACGACGTCATCTTCGGTATGGATTGGTTATGTAAAGTCCACACCTAGATCGACTGTATTAGGCGCAAAGTGTGGTGTGTACACACAGATTGGACCAGGTTAACATTCAATGGAATGAAGGGATCCTTCACAGTACATGATAGACTTGTGCAGAGGATAGGGTAGCTAATCACACATGAGTTGTCTAGTCTCATCCTTGGATCAGTTGATGTGCGAAATCCATTTTTTCTTATTGTGGTGGATTAGTATGCAGACATATTCCCCGATGATATTCCTGGATTACCTCCTCGTAGGGAGGTAGATTTCATCATAGACCTGTACCCTAGGACATCACTGATATCTACTCCAGCATATCAGATGGCTCCCACCGAGATTTGTGAGCTATAGATATAACTGGAGGACTTACAGGGGAAAGGTTTCATCCAACCCAGTGTTTCACCTTGGGCATCTCCGATTCTATTCACTAAGAATGTGGATTGGAGCTTGCGACTATGTGCCTACTAACAACTCATGAACCAGGTGACCATGAGGAATAAGTACCCTCGTCTAAGGATTGACGATCTCTTCGATCAGCTCAAGAGAGAACGATGATTCTCGAAGATAGACCTCAGTTCAGGCTATCACCATCTCAAAGTTCGAGATGAGGATATGCAGAAGACGACCTTCAGGTGTTGGTATGGCCACTACGAGTTCTTGGTTGTGCCTTTTGGCGTGACCAATACTCCAGTAGTGTTTATGAGTCTCATGAATAGGATCTTCCAACCTTACCTTGATCGGTTTTTTGTAGTCTTCATTGATTACATACGGATTTACATGACTACCAAGGAGGATCACACCTACCACTTTGGGTTGTATTGGATACACTCCGAGAGCACCAGATTTATGGTATGCTCTCGAAGTGCTAGCTTTGGATTCCATAGGATCACTTATTAGGGAAAGTCATCTCATAGGCGGGAGTTGTAGTGGATCCCGTGAAGATCCAAACAGTACTTTCTTGGGAGACACCAAAGAGCGTGACAAAGGTGCGGAGTTTCCTAGGTCCTTTTGGATACTATCATAGATTTGCGCTAGATTTATCCAGAGTTTCAGCACCACCTACAGCTTTGACGAAGAAGGGGAAACCCTTCGTGTGGCCAGATAGATGTCAGCAGAGTTTCCAGGTGCTGAGGCGTAGGTTTACCAATGCATCCATCTTTAGGATTCCAGAGGAGGGCGTAGGGTAAATAGTTTAATATGACACATTAGGGACCAAACTCGAGTGTTTACCGATGAAGGAATTAGTAGTGATCTCTTACGGTTCACGAAAGTTGAGGTAGGACGAGCAGAACTACGCTACCAATTACCTGGAGTTAGTAGCAGTGGTATTCACCCTGAATATGTGGCAGCACTATCTAATGGGCGAGCAATTTACAGTCTACTCTGGCCACCAGATTCTCAGGTAAATTTTCTCGCAGAAGGACCTGAACCTGGGACATCAGTGATGGATCGAGTTTTTCCCGGATAATGACATTGAGATTGTTTGTACTCCCGAGAAGGGGAACTTTGTGGATGATTCTCTCAGCAGAAGAGCAGGCATTCAGCTACTTGGAGAAGAAAAAGAGCAGTTATCTGCTTTGTAGATATCCTTCGTGGATAGAGATAGGGAATCCTATCTACATTCCCTCACACTCACTCCTCTGCTACTTCAGCGGGTTAGAAAGGCACATCATGGAGACATTGACTATGAGACGCGACATCCGTAGATATCCATAGGGCTGGCGCCCGATTGATTTTCTGATGGTGGGGAGCACGTTATACTCTTCAGGGGTCATACCATGGTACCCGTTTCACTACATGAGGAGGTGCTAAGGGAGGTCCACCCTTCCCCACTAGTGGTACATCTAGGTGTAACAAAGATGTATCAGGACCTCAGACGACATCACTAGTCACCTGGAATGAAGAAGGATATAACAGTGTTTGTTTCTTGATGCCCCACTTGTTAGCAAGTGAAGGTATAGAACTGGGTACCTTCAGGCATAGTTCATCCCTTTGAGGTCCCGGATTGGAAGTGGTATGGAATATCCATGGATTTAGTGATGGGGCTTCCACGTAAGTCTAGATGGCACAACTCTATATGGTTGATTGTCTACCGACTGACCAAGTCGGCCCACTTCTTACAGATCAGGGGGCAAGGCTCATTAAATAGCATGGGACACCTCTACATCTAGGAGATCATACGAATTCATGGTGTCCCATCATCTATCATCTCCGATCGAGAGGCTCGCATTATATCCCGTATTTGGAAGGGGTTATAGGAGGCTTTTGGGATGTAGCTACGTCTGAGCACTGCCTTTCACCTATAGATGGATGACCAGACAGAGAGGCCCATTCAGACACTTGAGGACATGCTCCCTGCATGTGCCCTTAAATTTGGTTGCAGGTGGGAGGATATTCTACCCTTGGTGTAGTTGCGTACATCAATAACTACCACTCCACCATCGGAATGGCACCATACGAGGCACTATACGACCGACCATGCAGATCACCTTTGTGCTGGACTGACCCAGGGGAGTTATCACTCTTAGCAATACAGATGGTTCTGGCTATGACAGAGATGGTGCAGATCATCCAAAAGCAGATGACGACTGGACATAGCAGATAGATGTCCTATGCTGATAGGAGAGGCGGAAACCACTGGAGTTCTAGGATGGAGACCATGTATTATTATGGGTATCACCTCGACGTGGATTACAGAGAATTCGCTGGAGAGGCAAGTTATCTCCACGCGTCATCGAGCCTTTTCAGGTCCTATGCAGAATAGGCAAGGTGGCTTACCGCCTGGCCATTCCACCTCAGTAGCACTGGGTGCACAATGTCTTCCACGTATCTCAGATAAGGAGATACATGCATGACCTGGCGCATATCATCAACCAAGTGGAGCTGGACATCGATTACGGGGAGAAATTTGCAGAGGTCCCGGTGGAGATCATGGGTCGACAGGTGCTGGTCCTACATGAGCGGTCGATTCCTCTTGTGGATATTCTTTGGCAGCACGAGAACCTCCAGGAGAGCACAAGGGAGCGGGAGGCTCAGATGCGTGTTATTTACCCTCATTTCATTCCCTAGTTATGTTGTAGCATTACGGGGACATAAATCCCTGAGGTGGGAGTAATGTAAAGATACTGAAATTTCACAGTTTTTTTTATATACTTTGGAGTTTTACGAATCTTTGGATTCTGACGGTGCTTGATTTCGAGGCCCGGTGTGCCCGAAATCAATTTCAGATGTTTAGCTCGAGTACATTCAATGAACAAACAAGCGGGTTTTCCTATCTATTGATATGGTGCCAGTAATTGAAATCTAAGGGCACCGATGAACTTGAATCACCGGTAATTGCTTATGGGGACATTTACCGCAGTTGTGTTTTAAGTGGGTTTGATGTTATATTTTAGGGTTTAATTAAGAGGTGAATAAAATTGATGAAATATTTTATTATCGAGAGGATAAATTCCTTCCATGGATAGTAATGGGTGGGACCCACAACCACCTAACTACCCAAGGTTGTATGTTAGGGAGGTGGGGCCCACTCGAGCCCCAACCATTCAATTTCCCTCTAACTCTTTTAATCCCCCTATTTATTTTTGGAAAACCCTCCCTATTAATAATTTTCCAACATGTTTAATTAATATGGATCTTCCCTCTCCCTTTCCTTATTAATTGTCAACATGTTATTAAATGTGTTGATTTAAATTTTGGGAGTTTCTTTGAATATTTAATTAAATAATAGGAGGGGCGTATTATTTAATTTTTTAGAAGAGCTTTCGTTTTGCGAGAGAAGATCGAGAGAGTTCTTGAGCATTTGGTAGAACGCCGTCATCCGACAAAGAACGACGCCTCTTTCGATGAAGAAACGCCGCTTCCTATTCTGCGCACTCCGAAGACACCTACAATCCCTTTCCCCGCGACACTGACTACCGCGATGCTGATCTTCGACATCAATTGTTGAGGTAGGAGAAAATTTTTTATATTTTTCTTTAATGATAAGTATACCCTCTTACTTGGTTTTTAAATTGTTGGATGACGAATTGAACCTCTAAAATGGTGGGTGTGGGTTAACGAACATGCTCGGACCCACCGCTATTTTTGTTCATTATGCATGGGGTGATTGACGATGATGAAACATGACCACAACGGAAAATCAGAGCCTTCACAGTGGATCTCGGGTCCCGAGACGACCGCATGTGCAGATGAGACGGACCACCTGAATGACTCTGGTGGCCCGCGGAGTACTGCAGTGGCGCCAACGGCCGGAGGCGGTGGTTCCCTAGCACACCTATGTCAGAAGCCCGCCGCGTCTGATGTCGAGGCGGTGAGGGGGGAGGATCTTGTGGCCATGTGGGATCTGGGCCGACCCGCGGCACCACACAAGAGACGTATCTGTGGAAAACGCCCCCACCCCCCGGCAGGGATATGGAAGGTCATGCAGACTGGGTCGCGCCCCACTAGGCCGGACCCGGGTCGAGTCGACCCAGTTCGGGCCGACCCAGCGGAGGTGTTGGGCCTGGTCGGACAGGGCCTAGACCCCCACTTCAGATCGTTTTTTGCTCTTTTTCCCATAACGTGAGCTACTGACCTCCAATCGATGCCCCGTCAGTTTCATAGGAATCCTTGGATAGAGACAGTCTTTTCTTCATATTACGCTTGAGGTTTCAGTAAATTTGTTGTACAACCGGGTTGGTTCGAACCCGAAACCAATGTGGCCCTTGGAGCAGAAACACATATAACATAAGGACCAGACGTCCGATCGACGTGAAATATTTTGCGTTGAAATCCTTTAGTTGAGATGCTTCTTTTAGATTAATCCACAGGAGGTTTGGATGCAGTTGGAGTATGGACGAGTTTGTTTTATCTTAAAACCCAACCAGGACCCTGGGACGGAAAAGCCAATAACTCTCCGACCGGGCACCCGATTGACGCACCGTCTGTCACGTTGGGTTTATTTTGACGAGGAAGAACATTGGAATACATAAAAACTGAAATTTGTGACAGTTGATGTATCTAATATCATTCTCTAGTAGAGGACCATCCTGGAATCGATCATGTTGTGTGCAGGAACCCTAGAGCTGGCTGCGATTGCATTGACTATATACTGGAATCCTCTGTGGGTTCGACAGCGATGACTATGGTACTGAGATCCTACGTTGGCTCGACGGTGATGACTAATGTTCTTGTATCCTATGTGGGTTTGGCAGTATTGACCTCTGTACCTATATCCTGTGTGGGTCCAGCAGGGTAGCTGGTCTTGTATCCTGTGTGGGTCCGACATCATAGCTGGAATTGTATCCTGTGTGGGTCTGACAGCTTAGATGAATCAGTAACTACATCTGATCATCTCTATCTCTATACAAAATATGTATACATGTGTGAGATAAGTCTTGATTTTCAATTATCAACATCGATGTGATTGACTTGCTTTCCTGTGTGGACTAGGTAGTAGTTTCCTGTGTGGACTGGGTTCTGCTTGGGCTCGAGAGTTTGGGTCATTTTGTAATTGATGTCTTAGGTATATGTATGGGAATATACCTAAGTAGAGTTGGCTGATACTTCGTGATTGTATCTTTCTGTTGTGTTTTATCCTTTGTGGATTCTGAGTGACCTTCGGGGGTCTCTGGGTCCCTACTGAGTATCATATACTAACCCATGCATGGGCTTTGCCCGCACTACATTGTGTTGGATGCATACGATGGACAACACTAATCGAGGTGGAGGATTTTGTAACTGGACGGTACCCAGAGGTGGACCAGTGGGCGGGACGTACACGGAGCAGACGTCCGGACCCGAGGAGATGAGGAGACTATATGTACCAACCCTTCCTATGGGATTTCTAGAGGATGACTCGGTGTTGCTGTTTTACCTACTTCTATTGTACTTTCATTTAAGTTGTACTGTACTTTTAGTTGGGTTTGTATACTGACCCATTTAATTTTTAGAACTTACCTTGTACCCAGTTTTACTTAGTGCTTACTTCACTCAGTACTCTGTTGTGTTTTTTTACATAATAAAGGCAATTTCCTCCCATTTATCGGGATTTACACCTTTGTGCTAGTCGCCAGCCCCTGGCCTATAGAAGGTGGAATTGGGGTAGTCAGGGCATGGGCCCTGAGGACGGGTCGTGACATACATATTCACAAGTGATGATTTCATATTATGATGGATTGAATTAATTTTTGGTAAATCATAATTGATAGTTATATAATATTAAATATTTAATTTAATTTCATTAAATATATCCTTAGACCACGTATAAAAATAATGAAATAATAATGAACCACATTGCATGTTGCGGTAGTAGTGCACCCATATGCATGAGTGCCATTATCATTTTCGAATGAAAGGTAAGGATATAATTTTTATAAAAAATTATATGTATATAATGATATGTTTATAAATATCAAATTTAATAAATAAATATATCAATATTATCATTTGTGTTAGTAGGGGAAAAATAATATTTCTTGGTCATCGAGGAGGTAGTCCGTACAAAAAAATGATGACTTTTTTATTTTAGATTAGGATGGATGATAACTAAATGAAGGATTTTTATAACATAATATCATATTAAAAATATAATTTCACATATATTACAATTTATATTTGGTTAAAAATTATTTCTTTGTAGCCAAAGAATAAATTCATATAAAATATTTGATGATAATAATTAACACTTAATAGAGAATTCTCTCTTCAATCAATTTTTAAGTGTTGATGGGAGGCACTTTTTTAATACTAGGATATATAGAAACATTATAAAAATGATTAAAAATGACTTTTGTGGGATTTTTTTTCATTTATGTTGGTGAATAATATTTATTGAAAATAGGAGAAGAGGTGACTCTTATATGTTAGGTGGGTGGTAGTCAATAAAATTCTTTAATTAGTGACATAAAATATGTGTATAACTCATGTCAATCAAATCCAAAGAACCATATAGTCAAAAATATATTGATTATTCACGGATGAAATTCAGTAAATAAGATTTAATAGATTTTCTGTGCAATTGGAGAGAATATCTATTATATTAACCCCATATTGAAGCATATTAACATTAATAGTATAATCCAATTAAATTTTCTTCAAGGGAAAATAATATTATTCATCAAATGATCAAGGATCATTAGTGTATAATGGATTTTTTTATGAAGTATATTCCATTAATTTTTCAACAGAAAATATTTTAGTTTTTTCTAGTATAATAAGTTAGTTATTTTTTGACATAACATATCCATATCCATATTCGAATCTATTCCAATATTTAATAAATAATAAAACAATTAAAATAATGGATTAAATATTTTTTTAACAAATTTAAATAAATTTAATTATTATTCTTAATATTTTTTAATTAAATTATAATATCAAAATAAAAAATTCTTAATAGTTTTAAAATATTTATGTTGAAATTTTATCAACATTGACACGAAGTTCATGAGTGATGTGTAATCGTTTGAGGAAATTATAACACTAAAACTTAACATATTTATATTAATTTATTTAAATTTAATAATAAATTTATTATTTTTCAAATAATGATATTATCAATGTGAAATAATGCAAGAGTTGTTATAATAAATTGAAATTTTGTACATATCCATTATCTAAAACAAATAAAAAATTAAATATTAATGAAAATGAGAAAAATATGGAATATACTAATTGATATGATTTTTCTAGTCTTTGTACATTCATCCAATAAAATATATTATTTACTTTGATAGATTTGGTGACAATATCTCAATGACTATATCTCAAAAAATTATTTCAATATTTAATGACGTAATAATATTTTAAATAGTTTCTAAACATTTTCATCACAATTTAATTTAAACAATTTACCAATTAAAAATATTCAAATACAAAATATATAAATTGAATTATTTTATTCTATTAGAAAACATTATTAAATACTAATTATAATATATGATAAAAAATTAATATAAAAATATGAGTTCATAAATTTCATTGATTAATAATAATATATTATTTTATTGTGAATTTTTTGAAAAAATTACTCTATTTTAATAAATTAAATTCTTTTAATTCAATGTAATAGTAATATAATGTAATTAAAATTATAAAATGTAAAGAATTATTTTGAAAATGTTATTAATTTTGTAAAACATAAAATATTATTTTTTTTAAAAACATCCCTTAGATTATAAATATCAATCATAAATTTTGTGATCATTACTATATTTTAAAATAAATTATATAAATTTTTTAACAAAAATTTATTCATGGAAAACGAATTCGTAATCATTAATTTGTGTACTAAATCTTGATAATTACATAATAGATATATTATTTATATGAATAATATATTTGAATACACAGAAAAATTAAATTATTTATGGAAAATCACAAAACATTATCTTAACCAATATTTTATATTTTAAATCAAAAAATATGTTTAATTAATAAATATAAATAAAATTACAATATATTTTTTAAATAAAATATACAAACATTGATGAGAACCCCTTAATTATAAATTAATAAGACTTTTAAAAATTTAATATTTTAATGTTATTGTGTTATAAATATTATATTTCACTATTAAGTATTTTATTCCTAGGAAATAATTAATAAATATTAATTCTATAATTTGGTTACACAAATTGATATTCTACAAAAAAATAAGATATGAATACCTGCCACATATCAATATTAAAATTTCTCAATATATTTTAAATAATATAATCTCATAATTTTATATTGTACATTATGATAAATATAGTATTTATTAAAAATTATTCATTTTATAATGTCTAATTCTTTGGTTGATATCACTATTACATTTTATTCCTTGTTTTTTTCTATATTATCTCACCAAAGTGTTTGAATTTTAGAAGGGAAAAGTAATTTCATAGTAATTATCTATATATAAAAATTGATTTCCTTTTTTTTAACTATTCTATAATTCGGTTGCACTTAATAGTTAACCAATAACAAATTGCATTATAGATATTTTTATCATATTTTTCCTAGAATTCAATGTTAGACTATGGTCAGTAATGTTACATCCCAAGAAATGATATAATAATTGTTTTTCTAATATAATATTTTTATGGAATAAAATACATTTTATAACATAATGTGTATTCTATCTCTAATTTCATTCATAGAAATCATTAATGAGTTTCACCAAAATCATGCATTACACACATCATTGAGTTCTACAAAAAAAATAATATATTTCTAGTCATATTACTCAAATTGGATGTTATTAGATAGCTGTTAGGGTGGTAGAAATGAATAAGATTAACTCTATTAGGATTACATGTTATTAATTTTTTTACATGCATCCAATAGGTTAGTTATACCTAAAATAAGAATATTACCAATTTTAATCATAAAAAGCTCTATATTTTTGAAAGCATATTTTATTTCCATTTAATGGAAGAAACATTAGGTAATTTTTTTTATATTTTTCATCATTTTTATATGAAAAAATAAATGCATTTTTGAAATAGGTATTTTATAATTTAATTTCTTTGTATTAACGGTGTTTTTCAATGAACATTCTCATTTTGGAAAATAATGAATAAAACAGAATTTTACTTCAAATTTTATTTTTCATATAATTTGTTTATGCAGTTAAATTAAATTTCTTTACAGTTTTAATGTTTAATTAGATCATTTATTTATATGATAACTAATTTAGATCATTGGAAACAATTTCTCAGTAAATATATATATATATATATATTTTATACTTTTGAAAAATTTTACATTTGAAATCTACTTGGTCATCCCATGGGAGGAATTAAATTAAAATTATTTTATCACATTTATGTGATTGTAATTTGAATAAAAAATTATTCAATATATATAATTAGAATAATTTCTAATTTCTAATATATTCAAATTTATTTTAGAAAAAAATAATTAATTACTGCAATGTAAATTTATTATAGGTATTGATTATAAAATTTTCATCAATAGTGATAAAATATAATATTATGAGCCATAATCTCCTATAAAAATTCCAAAATATAAATTATTGTTCATATTTAGACAATATATTCTCTTTTATAAAATTGAGACCATTATTGGAGTTACTATTCATTGGAGAAATGTGTGTGCAATTTTAATTTTTAAATATTAAAAGAATATCACTCCTCCTCCACTAAAAAAATTTAGTCACCCTCACTAATTATTCACTCCTCTCAATAGAATTTGAATTTATTTAGATCTTCCCATATAAGTATTTAAAATATATCACCTAAATATAAAATCCCCACATAGTGAATAAATTTATCTGAAGAATCCCTTTGGTGAAAACCAAAAGGAGTTACACAAATAAGAGGTAACACCCTTCTTCAGGATCTTTAGTTTAATTATTTATATACTCATACAATTCTTGTTATTTCCTTGTTATATAAAAAAACTAGTCTCTTTAATATACTTTTATTTTTTTATTCTTTTTTTCAACAAGAACATACAAAGGTATCCATCTAATGGGTGATGAAAATGACATTAATGTGCATGACGAAATACCACCTCACGAAATGATAATTGTTCATTTTTTCCTTCACAACCTCTCATGGTTGTAATTATGATAGAATTGTTATTATATATCATATATATGATATTTAAAATGCCATTTTTATTTGTTAATTTTTATTTAACACATAACATTATTATTTTTATTTTTTGTAAATATGATAACATCATTTGTGTCTGTGTGGGCTACCACCTTCTCAATGTGATGTTATATATCAAGAAAATAAATAGAATGTATTAATGATGGGTTAACGTAATGATCACAGATCGATTATCCTAAAATTAATGCCATACATTATTACGTTGATAAAATGAACCTTGAAGATTAATCCCAAAGTGCTGAATGTTTTAGATGTTTTGGAAGTGTAGATAAAATAATTTTACAATAAACAAATAAATGAAATAGAACATAAAAAATCCTTATAAAACATCCAAAACTCATAGATTAGACATTTTAGTAAATCATTATATAAGTCATTATATACTATATAAAAATAAAACATATGAAATTGGTGATCTTGGATGATCAGTATGTGTAAAAAATATTTTGAAACCTATCGTATACAAAAACAATAAGCCATGGTGAATACATAACAACATCAATCATTAAAATATAAACATGAAGATAATATAACAGGATTAAAAATTTATCATATAATTCCATATTAATAATAAAATGACAATAAAATATTACCCTATTATCTTAATAGTAGAATAATCACTTTGATTATAAATAGAAAATATCAATATGATGGAATGTATAAAGTCTGATATTTGTAAATATCATTGAGGCCTCGACTAAGACATTTGAAAAAAAATGTTAACGGCCCTAGAAAAATCTACATTTGAAAATAAATTGGCAAGTATTCAACCAAGTATGGATTTTTTTCTCATGAGGCCTACCAATTAATATACGAGCTATGGAGGGCCACACCATTCACTTAATAAGTCCAATACATTAATTATATGAAAATAGGGAAACAAAAATATTTTTATTTAAAAATATAGAATATGAAATGTGTATAATTTACCATAAAACATGAATTTTATCAAAATAACAAGTAACTAGAAAAACTAATTTAAAACCACTATAAAATTATGTAATATAGTATCATAATAGATAACCCTAAAATTGTTACATGATTCAGAAATGGATTTGGGAATATATAAAGATAATTACAAATGAAACTATTGAATAATTATTGAGAAAAATAATCATTAAACATTCTAAAGTGTCCCATACCTCATAAATCATTAAATAATTATAACTATGAAAACATAATATTAAATTTAACATATAATATCATTAGAAAACGAAAAATCCTTATATGATATATCAATATCTAGTAGATACATCTAGAACAATGAATAATTGGTAAACAAGGCATATATCTCACAGAAGTAAAAGTGAAATGAGAAAAATTATTTCCACTTTGGAAAGAAGTTTTATTTTGGAATATAAATTATATTTGTAAAAAAATAATATTTTACACATATATATCTCCCAAAATTAAAGATAATGTAATTGAAATTATTTATGATTAAAATAATGTGTGTGACATGTAACAATATTTTTTATGAATCATTATAATTAGGCCACTTTAGTGCAGTTTATGAGAAAATATAAGCCTTTAATATGGAAAAAGTATTAATTTTTTTATATGAAAATAAATGAAAGAATTCATTGATAAAAGTTTTATTTTAGAAAAATAATGGCGTATTGAAATAGATTATGGATGGTACATGAAAATGGGCTTCAAATTGGAACATTCACTTTAATTGGGCTTTTATATTGGGATGAAATGAGAATGAAACCTTATAAAAACTTTTTTAATTATTAAAATAATAATTAAAATATATGGATATGTGATTCTGGAAAATATACATAGAATTTATAACAATTATATAAAAATAAACAATAATTATATTTTGTTTAATATAGAGAAGTTGTAACTTAAAACAAAAATTTATTTTCTAGGCGAGTCCATCAACTTTTGAAAAAATTTGAATCATATTGAAATTAAAATTAATGAAAATAAAATTAAATTGTGAATAAAATTAATATAATTATATAAATGATATGATATATTAAATGTTCTTTTATATATAACCCCCACAAGAAATAGTCGTGATAATGGAATATCTCATAGAAATATAGGTGATATGAGACACCCATTACCATAAGTCTGAAAGAGTTAGACTCTTGAGATTATCATAATATATAATTTAATTATATCCAATAATAATTTATTTCCGAACATTTTAAACATTTAATTCATTTATTATAGTTTTATTACATTCATTTACGTTTTTTAATGAGCTATATGATTCAATGAAGTTGTTTGGAAGTCTTTGTTTCCTCCATTTCCATGATAAGTTCACTAGAATACCTGCACAAAAGATCATGTAAACAAAGAATTGTTATCAAGGATTGAAATAATATGTTATTAATGTAATTTAGTATTAGTTAATGGTCATATATTTCATTTGTATTCTATATATGATGATGAGTCATTAAATAAAACAGTAATGAAAATTATTTAGAATTTCTTTTCCTTTTTTCGACCATCACAAATTTTTTGTATCCTATGCCCTACAATTATGAATATATACTAGTTATAGAAAAATAAATAATTATTAATTAACAAATTGCAGTACAATTTAATAAAAAATGGTTTTGTTACTAGACATGAAGAAGGAAATGAAAAATTTGGCTTCTATAAAGGGGGTAAATCGGCACCCCACTGATGTCATTTTCATGATTGGAATAAAATAGAGAATAAAAGTGATTTGTTTTTTGATATACCACTAAAATAATAAAATTATACAATATAAATGATAAAAAAGACAACATTTATCATTGGACAGTGGATATGTGGGATGTATAAAATTTAAATGAAATTAAAAGAGATAGAGAGTAGGTTTAACCTCATGACTGCCACCTCCAAGAGATTGTATTTAATGTATGTTGAAATTTTATTTTGGTGGGACAAGAAAGACATGAACCTGGTGGAGGTTATTGGGAGAGGAAATTGGTAGAATGTAAGATATCTTGAACGATTTTAGGTGCAAGGAAAATGGTGGATGATTGGTAGTATTTATAGTGGGTGAGTGACATATTTTTATTATGATATCAATCATTTGAATAAAATGTTGTCTCAAGATAACAAATAATGATGGTTATTATGTCTCAATATTTTTTCTAATGTTTTTGAGTTTTTACCAATAGATTCATACCTCATCCATACATCATTCATGGCTCAATGAATCATGTATTTATAAAATTCATTTAATTATGGTATTTCTCTAATCACCTAAATTGTATGTATTTTAGAAAAATCACCTAGTTTTATTGATCTTTTTCTAAATTTTTGAAATTTAATTTCTAAAAATGATCATCATTTTATAAACAAATATAGATTTAAAAATTTTAACTAATTTTTTGACAAATTTAAAATTTTATTGAAGACACATAATATTTTATTATATTAATTATAAAGGGAAATAAAAATTTATGAATCTAATTCAAGAAAATAATTTTTTATTTTAATAATTATTTTAGTTATTAAATTGGGAATAAACATCAATGTTTCACAAAAATAAAAATAGTAAATTTATAATTTATAAAACATTTATTTTCTTACAACATGATATAAAAATATTATATATTCATTCATAAGATACATAGATTTCAATTAAGATAAAAATGATACAATGGATGATAAATATTCATCAAAAATATATATATAAAATTTATTTCATAAAATTTCATTCATTTTTATCTTCTAAATATAAAATCATTTGGATGAATGTAAAAAAACACATTTATTATATTATATATAAATATATAAATTGTTAATATTATTTTATTAACAATTTAATTTTTATATTATATTGTTTCTTTCAAAATAATTATATTTAATTTTATAAAATTGTTCATTTAACCATGGTGTTGTATGTAACCTATTCTATAGCTGAAATAAAATTTCAATATTTTCACACCACAAAATCATTAGATAACACGTTCTTTATTCCTTTATTAAATATTTTAATCTCTTTTTAAAATTGTACTAATAAAATCTATTATTGATGCTTCAAAATTACTTCGTAGGATACCCACATCGGAAATAGGGTTTATTAAATATCTTATGAATATGTGGGGATTCTAAATGTTATGGTTAAAAAAATTCATTTTATGTAAGATATCATGTGTAGAAAAATATAAAATGGAAAATTAAGAGAAATATAACTATCATGATCTGATGGACAGTGATAGTTAACATGGTTACTTGAATTTTAACCACCGTGAAATTGTAAATATTATGATCGGTTAAATGACCATTGATTTCTCATAAAAAAGTAATCGAATAACTTTTTTGTTCAGAAAACATTTTCCAAGAGTTTGGGGATTATTTTAATAAGTATATAATCACATAATAATGTAATCAAAATTGATTAATTTCCATTTAATAATATTAATATCATCATTTAATAATGCTTTGATTTATTTTTACATAATCACTTAAACATGTAAATGAATGTTCAAAATGAATTTTCCCAGATCAAAGATTATTTATGAACCATAATTTTCACTAATCATTACTTCAAACATTAAATATTTACTGAAAATATAATTGTTTGCCCATATTGTCGAATAAGTCTCCCATTTTCCCAAAATAATAATATCTAATGTAAAACGTAATTAATAACAAAAATAAGACACATCCAAAATAAATATATTCAAATTCACTCTCAAAGAAAGGTCTCTAAATTTTAAATACGTGGTAACTATTTTAAATAAAATTCTGAATAACCAAAGGTAGACAATAAAATCATATCTGACTGCAATTTAAATTGAAACATGTATTCCTTAATATATTATATGTCTTCCAAAATAACATTAATAAAATAATCACTACAATTTTCCAATCACAATGATATATATATGAAAAAATATACATTCAATCAATATCAACTTTAGCCATAATATAAAAATTGTTACACTAATCAGGTAATCATTAAGTCGCGTGGAAGGAATTTCTCCCTTGTCGACAGTAGGTTGTGGGTTCTAACAACAGAGCCTTGCCAGACATTATGGTTTTTCACCAAGCCTATGGGTTGTTCATTTTCTAAAACTATATTAATATATCCACAAATATTGATATAATGGCCATTACTAAATAAAATTGTTAATCACTAACACAATCAACCCAACTAAAATACACAAATACCCCATCTATTTATTTTATGAGAGGTCATTCCATGGTCATGATATTTTCATATAGATTGAATAATTGACTTTACTAATGCCCAAATTCCCCAAATTTAATAAAAAAGTCTATAAAGGGATTCTTAGTATGTGTTTTATTTCCTTCCATCAAAATCATCATTTTTCCATGGATGTTTAGTTATACATATCATTTTTTTTAAAATAAATTACATCTCTAGACCGTTGAGATATGCTTTTGTGTGCCTCCATACATATTTTTACATGATGGGAAGGGATTCATATTTTAACCATGTTCGCCTGCACTGGTTCTCTAACCAACACAATCATTATCATCTTGGTGGGTTCAAGACTTGGTTATGGTATATGTTTTTAATTATATTTTTGGAATATTAATTAGGATTGAGCATGAAATATTTCACTTTTATCAACATCCAAATTGGTTTATCATCCCACTACCTAGTCCATGTTGATTATTGTTAACATAAATCCTTCAAGATACACCTGTTTTCTAAAACTATAACTAATAGTGTTAATATCAATGGTCATAGTGAGAAACATGTATAATCAATTATGGAGTTTCATTACACATTATTTTAAGCATAAAAAGTATAGTTTTAACCATAGTAATTCAAATTGTTTATATATTCAAATCTTTTCTTATGGATTTTATTGGAAATGTGAATTATTCTAATCATATCCCTCAGTAGAGTCAAAATAGGTGTGCAATTAGTCCTATAGTCTTGTACCAGGTTATTTCGAGTCTATCCTGCACACCATTTCAGTGTTTTTATCCCTTGGTACAACAAAACCAAAACAATTTCTACATATATTATGATGATAAGGATGTATTTATTAGAATATTCACATAACATATACCATTCCAAAAATTCAGGATATTATTATATGCTCTTCTTCAACCTATATATTTATGTTATGCTACATAATCAATGTTCTCTAAATATAGTGTTCAACCTTTATGAAAAAATTAATATGATACAAACAATAAAGATCATTACACATGTATACTAGAGGAATCTCCTTACATTATTATGTGGGTATAATAAAAAAGGTATTCAAATCCCAAATAAATGAATAATGTAATCAATTTTAAAAACTAAATTCAAAAAAAAGTTTTACAATATAAATGAAATGTAATAAAACACCAAACCTCCTTTCGGAACACCCATAAGTCTAATAATATTGATGCAAGTCCTTTATAATATAAATATTAACGTAATGGGGAAGAAATAATCTTATGAAAGTGGTTATTTCATAAGGTTAGTTTTTGTATGAAATATATTGGAAGCTTTAAAAATCATAAGTAATAAGTCGTCGAGAATTTCGGACAACACATGGAATTAAAACATAAACAAGAAAACAATATGATAGGATTAAAATTGGATCATATAATTTCATATAAAAAATCACTTGAAGAAAAACATAATAATAGATATTCTGTTAGTCAAATAATTTCACGAATTATCAATTAATAATATCATATTAATCTAATTAATTATACATGATATATAATAAATACATTAGAGGCCACAAATAATATATTTGAAAACCAATGGTAAGGACCTAACCCAAATCAGTATCTAAAAATATACTGGCAAGGCCTTGGCCATGCCTATATCTATTTTGTCTTGTGGGACCAAATTATACATCAAGGGGATAAATCATATTCTACCCATATCATACTAAGTCTAATAAAGTCAAAATTTTAAAATGGTGAATTATAAACAACATAAATGTAACGCCCCGACCCTAGTTACCCAGAGTCGGTGCATTATTACATAAAATTGGCATGATCACAAGAAAGATCAAATCTCGAAAGACCGATTGGGTTAGTAGCCTTGGAAACACTAGATATATTCATAAGTTTTACATTACACCATAAAATGAAAAACTACTACAACAACATAATGTCTCCATAATCCACACTCATATCCCCACATAATATCCCTGAAGGTCATTCATAATTTACTTCTTCACTTCCTGGTAAAAATAAAACATAGAAAAGGGGTGAGCTCAAATGCCCAGTAAGGATAACAATATAGCGGAAACTTTCATAAATAAGAATAAACATTTAAGGCAATGTATAACTAAAACAAAAGCCTTTCAAACATGAAGTTTCAACATGGTATGGCATAAATAAAATGAAATAATGCCATTTACTTATTCACATGGATATTCTACTAATCGAATAATCACATGCAAAAATCAATAACCACTTTCATAATGTTGGAATGCATAATGCCAGACTATCATAACCACATAGTCAAGGCCTCGTGCCAAGACTACAAATAAGATTTTGTCAAGGCCTTGTGCCAAGACACTAGTTTGTCTCATGAGACCTACCGATGCATCGAGGAGCTATAGCGGGCTCCACCCGTCACATATTAAGTCCAATGCATTCCCATATGAAAAGGTTTAAACATAACATAAACATTCGTATCAAAACTAGCATACGAAATGTCAATAATTTCACCATAAACTATGAATGGTATAAAAATAGCACATCCACAGTCAAAAATATCACAAAACCTTCAATACAATATAGAAGTTCTGTATCCTAATAAATCAACTTCAAATAAGTGTAAAATCCATCAAAGGATGTTGACATAGATGAAATCAAAACTATTTGAGAGAAATATCTCCTTTTTTGAAATCATTTAAAAGTCACACATTTATAAAGGAAGTAATTAAAAATAGATTTCTGAATCAAAGTGTCCCATACCACTTTGAAAATTTTAAAAGGAATTAAAATTTTTAAGAACATTCATGTCCATATAAATAAATCCTTAAAAACCATTTTTAAGACATGGACATTAATTGAAAAGATTTAGAAAGATAAATCTTTAAAACATTGAAAATTCTGATTTTGATAAAGAGTACCTTTCTGAAGTTCTTAAAATATTCATTTTGAAATCATTTAAAAGTCACATAATTATAAATTAAATCATTTACTTTGAAAATATCCTTGTAAGCTTGTAAGGGAAGCTTTGAAGATTTTATAACGGCGGTAAATAGCCGCACCCGCCGTATAAGTTAAAAAAACATTCTTACCTTAATTCTGTCGAAAAGGTTAAAAAGGACCTTGTTTGGAAAACGACGGAAATATTCCTCTTATAAAAATTCAAACAAGGGTATAAATGACATTAACCCATATTCTTGTAAATAGTAAAAATGTTTTGAAATACATTTTTAAGAAACATGGATGTGGATGATGAAGAGATCCCAGTAGATTATTACGTATAAACAACCTCGGATAATGAAGAGATTGTGAAATAACCCTTACCTTGTACTTTTCCTTGGATGGGGTAGGTTAACCTCCTGTATAATGGTGAAATAATTGTTATTAAATTATACAAGAATCATATATATTAATGTGATATCATATATGATCTTTTAACATTGATTTGTTAATAATATCTTAGTATTATCGTTGTTTCGGGTGTTAACTTACTTGTTTTCTTTCATATGTTTTGTTACGTAAGACATGTTTTTAAAGGATAGGTTGTATATTATTCATATCCAGAATGATATAATGTCCTTAAACATCATTTTTAAATCATCAAATGATAATTATACTTTAATGGTTACGATGGAGAATGAATCTCATCGCGTTCGTGGAGACGGTAGTCCGTACGTACGCACGAACGCTACTTCCATTTAATTTTTATTTTAAAAGAATCGAATCCAAATGATACATAGGTATATTACTATTCCAGTATAATATAATATTTTATATATGTTTCTTATGTTCATTAACACCATCCTTTATACGTTCCATGTGTGGTATGAACGAGTCATATCATTTTAAGGGGGCGGTAGTCCGCACTTCCTCAAATGAAATTATCGTATGTATATACAACATGAAACGAATAATGGTATGAAATAAAATGGAATTACAGAAGCTTATATATAAAATATATATCATTAATATCATATTTAATTACAGTGCCATCATAATGGCCACCATGAGAGGCGGTAAGATGTTTTTGAACAATCATCGTTTCGTGAGGCGTTAGTTTGCCATCCACAGAAACATTATGTTCATCATCCATTAGATGGAGTTGTGTGTATGTTTAGTTTGAATACTTCTTATAACAACATCCTAGTATATTGAGGATAATGGTGTTGTTACAAAAGAAGGGAAATAAAAAGAGTTTGGGGGTTGAAGAAGAAAAATAAATGAAAATAATTTAAGAGAAATCGTTACCTTTAATTTAGGTAATTCACTTTGGTTGGAACCAAAGGACTTCTTGAAATGATTTCTGCCTAAGGGGAAGCTTCAAGGAGGAGGAGATGGATGTGGGGAGCTTATTTGGGCAGATATTGGACGAGCCAAGTGGCTTGAGTGGTGTGAAGAAATGAGAAGGAGGAGTGCCCTTTTATAAGAGGGGTGAGGGGCACCTTTGGAAAAGCTAGAAATATTAATTTATAATAAATTCATATTCGGTTTCCAATGGCTCCAAAGTTGACTATTCTAAGGTTGAGGTGTGGATGGGTCGAAAAAAACTCATCCAATATAATTTAGACAGGTTTGGGTACTTATATTAACCTTATCTTTAAGTATTAACTCTAAGTTAATTAGTTTCACTTTTACAATGTCTCTTTGTATTTTTATATAATATGGTTAATAAACATATAATATACATTCACGAGACCCCCAAGTGGTCCATTAATGATTAACCTATCATGATATAAGCCTCTTTGCCGAACCTTAGATTTTAATAATTTAATACCAATTAATAATATAATATTTGTTTTAAGAATTCTTTTATGTCAATTTTGACACTATTCATTAGTTGATTTTTCTGAAACTCATAACAGATATATTACTTCAAACAAAGTCAATTAAATCAATCCTAATATATCATATTATCCTAGAAAATTAGTTTAATTCATTAAAAGTTTCATTTTATATTTATTTTGGTATTTATAATATCACTTATTTTAATTTTTCACTATTATAGTAATTACTTCATCATCATTGTGTCATAAATAAAATACATTATTTAATGTCTAAAAATTATAAATAAAATATCATTATGCAGGAAATCTTTTTAGCTTTCTAATGAATATTTATAATCGAAAATAAAACATTTATAACCCTATGTAAAAATTGTTCTTCTAAAAGATGTAAGCTTATGCCATTTTTATTTTTATTTTAACTTTATTAATATAATGTGTCATTATCACTTACAAGTGGATCCATGGGGTCCCAAAATAGACCCAAAGATTCCCATGGTCGACCATGTATCAACCAATAGGGTTAAGACACGTTTTAGGATAATTTTTTATTATTATAATATTATTTATTAACCCTTATTTACCGGATTTACCCTTAACCATAGTAAATAAAATATTTACCGCAGTAATTATTCAAAATGTCTAAAAATAAAAGTTACCTATTTACACAATTTGAACATCCTGATTCCAAATATGGAATCCATTTTCCTAAATTCAAAACACAGAAGTGGCAGAAATTAATTTAAAATTAATTCCCGCTGTCAAAACAAATAGCGTGTTTTTAAGAGATAATAACTATCAAAAGATTGACACTTATTTATGTTCGGTTTAATTGTAAAATTATGTCCAATGACCAACATTATATTAAATGGTAAAAATATATTCTAAATATACTTTAAAACCACTCAAATTCACAATTTATCACTATTAATTATTTTGATTAAAAAAGTTGTTTTTAATTAAAATTTAGTAATTTTCACTATTCATCAAAATATGAAAGTTATCTGAAAAGTACCAAAATTTCACCTCAGACTAAATTCGATATTCCGAATCCAAAAATGAAGTCTATTTTGAAATATTAAATATATATAATTTCAAAAATTAGGTATTACTATTCATAACGGCTAGTTTGATCGGTTGTGGTGTGTGTTAAAACTCGAAGTTGCGTACAACACACGCTACTGTTTTATTCAAAGGAAAGCATACCGTGTAAGCTTGGGATGTTTCATTTTAAATTTTTGATGTCCCCATTTAGTCAAAAAGTTTAAAATATTGTATTTAAAAAGGTTTCACTATTAAAAGTTGATAAAAGTGTAATACTGAAAATGAATCTGTTCTTGCATTATGACTAAGAAACTCATAATATGGATTCTAAAATTATAAGGATTATATAAAGTTTAAAATGTAGTTAATTCTATTCATGACCTCTTTTAATGGCTTTTTTATTTGTAAGTCATGGTGTGATTGAACTCGGTGTTGCGTGTAATGCAAGTTATTGAATTATTTTGAAGGAATAACATACTATGAAATCTTGGGGTGTTACATTCTCCCCTCCTTCAATAAATTGCGTCCTCGCAATTTGAAATTGTTCTTCGAAAATAGAAAATATATTTGTGGGAAAACCCGCATAGGAAATTGGTTTACTAATATTTAGTCTTAATATGAGGAAAAGAGAAATGAAAGGGTCACCACCAAATTATGATCTCGATTAGGAGAAAATTGGTGGCAATTAGAGACATATAATTGCAGGAAAAACGTAAATATTTATAGGTAGTGATTGAGGTCATCAATCACAAACAAGTATAAAATTGAGGTTCTTAAACTCATCAATCTATGATGATTTGAAATACCATCGGTTCAATAAAACATAGGGTATTGGGATAACACATTTTTGACGTTTCAAAATATCTTAGTTGAAATCCCACATCGAAAAATGAATTAATGAGGCCTCTATTTTAAACAAAGATTGGAAAGTCTGAAGATTACCGAACATAACACATACTAGGGTTCCATGTAGGAAAATATGGATATGGAGGAGAAATCTAACCATTAATTATCTGATGGAGAGTGGTAGAGAACATGGCTATGAAAAGGCCAAAAATCCCAAATCCATAAATTAGTGATGATTTAAGGTACCATCTAGGACAACATTTTTGTTCTAAGTTCCTTTTATTAATGTTGAGGAATTTATTTATGAGATTGGCTAAGATCATAAGGAGATATACTTACTTTATAATTAGAGTTTTATCCATTAATAAATTTCTACCACAAACTCATCTTTCACTCTAAAAGATAATAGAATGTGATATTTTTTTTTATTTATACTATTCGTACAGGGTTCCAAAATAAATGAATTTATAATTCATCTACAATGTCTTTTAATAAAAACTACATTATTTAATCCAGGACATCTCATGGGCCAGTGGTAGGTGATACACCCTTGTCCCCCTTTGGTTGCGGGTTCAAGTCTCACAGCCTTGCCGGACGCGACGGGTTGCCGCCCTACCTCCGGGTTGTCCTTTTATGGCAATCCAAAATAATCCAAACTAGAACTATCCAAAATACTTCTATCCAAACTCACAGTCCAACATTTATAAGGAAGGTAAACATAATGTAGATCCTTTTTACCCTGTAATAGAATATTAATACCTTCATCATGTATTCTTTTAAAACACTGAAACATCATGATTTACCATAATCCTTATTGATTACATTCATGCTCCCTTATTCCATATAGAATGCTGGATATACTTCATCAATCCAAAAATGTTTTATACAAATCATTAATCAGTTCGAAGGTAGTCAAGAATATCCAATATAATTTATCCAAAGCAATCATGTATTATTCCAAAATTATTATTTCGGTATCAGAACTATATTATGGTTTATCATTCTCTCAACCATATATTTTCCAAAAATTTATCCTGCTATTGAGTCACTTTTCTTTGTTCCACATAATCTCAAGTCCTTAATGAAATAGCACTGCAGTAAAATCCTTATATACTCCATAATTATTATAACAAGTACATTGTTGATACAACACTCAATTGACATAATCAACATAAGAACCCTAATCATTCCTCTTCATCTGTGGTAGTATCATAACTTGATTATTATCCAATAGCATCATTTGCGGCATAGTCTGATGACTGGGACATAGGTTCGCGTAGTGTCCAAACTCCTTTCAAATGAAGCATTGTACATTTGAAACCATTTTCTTACCCTTGCAGTCACGTACTTTGTGCCCTTTTCCTCCACACTTATAACAAACTCCCATTCCTTTCAGGCAAGTTCCAGGGTGTTTCTTTCTACAGTTACCACATATGGGAAAATTATTCTTTTCCCTCTTCCCTTTATCCATCTTTCTCTCTTCCATCCTTTTCGTCTCTTGCTTCCCTTCAAAGCCATAGGACTCAGTAAACTCTTTACTTATCTTATTAACACATGATATTATTTCTTCATATGATGATAATACATGGGAGACTATTTCTCTTATAAATTCTGGCTTAAGACCATGAAAGATATGATCCTCCTTTCTCTTTGGATCATGTGCATTGCTGGAGTTCTCATTCCTTCTACTGGGCGCCATTTCTAAACAATTGCATAAACTAGATCAGTTTAGGAATCGAAATACATAATCCCATACTTATAAAACACTTAACATAAATTGAACTATTTATGGATATAATCCATAATCATAAAAATGTTTTCTTTGAGGAAGTATATACTCATAAACCCTTCATAATGATTTGTAATGAAAATGAGAGTTATCCTAAGCATATCCCCCGGGAGTGTCGTAACCAAGAGTGCAGCAAGGCCCGTTGTTGTGCACCAGTTCCCGTTCGAGTCTAGCTCAAAGCGGTGTTTTCGGGTTTTACCCCTAGGTACATCTGTGCCAGAGCCGCCTCTACCTGCTCGTATCCAGACAGGGATGTATTGCTCGGAAAACTCACAAGATCTCTACAATACCAAAATTCTAGGAAGTTCTTCTATACTAATCCTCAAAGTTCATCTTAGGTCTACGTGCTCTAATCAGAGTTTATCTAAATCTAGCTTCCAAGGTTTGTACTAAACTTCCTCTGATACCAACTGTAACGCCCCGACCCTAGTAACCCAGAGTCGATGCATTATTGCATAAAATTGGCATGATCACAAGAAAGATCAAATCTCGAAAGACCGATTGGTTTAGTAGCCTTGGAAACACTAGATATATTCATAAGTTTTACATTACACCATAAAATGAAAAACTACTACAACAACATAATGTCTCCATAATCCACACTCATATCCCCACATAATATCCCTGAAGGTCATTCATAATTTACTTCTTCACTTCCTGGTAAAAATAAAACATAGAAAAGGGGTGAGCTCAAATGCCCAGTAAGGATAACAATATAGCGGAAACTTTCATAAATAAGAATAAACATTTAAGGCAATGTATAACTAAAACAAAAGCCTTTCAAACATGAACTTTCAACATGGTATGGCATAAATAAAATGAAATAATGCCATTTACTTATTCACATGGATATTCTACTAATCGAATAATCACATGAAAAAATCAATAACCACTTTCATAATGTTGGAATGCATAATGCCAGACTATCATAACCACATAGTCAAGTCCTCGTGCCAAGACTACAAATAAGATTTTTTCAAGGCCTTGTGCCAAGACACTAATTTGTCTCATGAGACCTACCGATGCATCGAGGAGCTATAGCGGGCTCCACCTGTCACATATTAAGTCCAATGCATTCCCATATGAAAAGGTTTAAACATAACATAAACATTCGTATCAAAACTAGCATACAAAATGTCAATAATTTCACCATAAACTATGAATGGTATAAAAATAGCACATCCACAGTCAAACATATCACAAAACCTTCAATACAATATAGAAGTTTTGTATCATAATAAATCAACTTCAAATAAGCGTAAAATCCATCAAAGGATGTTGACATAGATGAAATCAAAACTATTTGAGAGAAATATCTCATTTTTTGAAATCATTTAAAAGTCACACATTTATAAAGGAAGTAATTAAAAATAGATTTTTGAATCAAAGTGTCCCATACCACTTTGAAACTTTTAAAAGGAATTAAAATTTTTAAGAACATTCATGTCCATATAAATAAATCCTTAAAAACCATTTTTAAGACATGGACATTAATTGAAAAGATTTAGAAAGATAAATCTTTAAAACATTGAAAATTCTGATTTTGATAAAGAGTACCTTTCTGAAGTTCTTAAAATATTCATTTTGAAATCATTTAAAAGTCACATAATTATAAAATAAAACATTTACTTTGAAAATATCCTTGTAAGCTTGTAAGGGAAGCTTTGAAGATTTTATAACGGCGGTAAATAGCCGCACCCGCCGTATAAGTTAAAAAAAAACATTCTTACCTTAATTCTGTCGAAAAGGTTAAAAAGGACCTTGTTTGGAAAACGACGGAAATATTCCTCTTATAAAAATTCAAACAAGGGTATAAATGACTTTAAACCATATTCTTGTAAATAGTAAAAATGTTTTGAAATACATTTTTAAGAAACATGGATGTGGATGATAAAGAGATCCCAGTAGATTATTACGTATAAACAACCTCGGATAATGAAGAGATTTTGAAATAACCCTTACCTTGTACTTTTCCTTGGATGGGGTAGGTTAACCTCCTGTATAATGGTGAAATAATTTTTATTAAATTATACAAGAATCATATATATTAATATGATATCGTATATGATCTTTTAACATTGATTTGTTAATAATATCTTAGTATTATCGTTGTTTCGGGTGTTAACTTACTTGTTTTCTTTCAAATGTTTTGTTACGTAAGACATGTTTGTAAAGGATAGGTTGTATATTATTCATATCCAGAATGATATAAAGTCCTTAAACATCATTTTTAAATCATCAAATGATAATTATACTTTAATGGTTATGATGGAGAATGAATCTCATCGCGTTCGTGGAGACGGTAGTCCGTACGTACGCACGAACGCTACTTCCATTTAATTTTTATTTTAAAAGAATCGAATCCAAATGATACATAGGTATATTACTATTCCACTATAATATAATATTTTATATATGTTACTTATGTTCATTAACACCATCCTTTATACGTTCCATGTGTGGTATGAACGAGTCATATCATTTTAAGGGGGCGGTAGTCCGCACTTCCTCAAATGAAATTATCGTATGTATATACAACATGAAACGAATAATGGTATGAAATAAAATGGAATTACAGAAGCTTATATATAAAATATCTATCATTAATATCATATTTAATTACAGTGCCATCATAATGGCCACCATGAGAGGCGGTAAGATGTTTTTGAACAATCATCGTTTCGTGAGGCGTTAGTTTGCCATCCACAGAAACATTATGTTCATCATCCATTAGATGGAGTTGTGTGTATGTGTAGTTTGAATACTTCTTATAAAAACATCCTAGTATATTGAGGATACTGGTGTTGTTACAAAAGAAGGGAAATAAAAAGAGTTTGGGGGTTGAAGAAGCAAAATAAATGAAAATAATTTAAGAGAAATCGTTACCTTTAATTTAGGTAATTCACTTTGGTTGGAACCAAAAGACTTCTTGAAATGTTTTCTGCCTAAGGGGAAGCTTCAAGGAGGAGGAGAGGGATGTGGGGAGCTTAGTTGGGCAGAGTTTGGACGAGCCAAGTGGCTTGAGAGGTGTGAAGAAATGAGAAGGAGGAGTGCCCTTTTATAAGAGGGGTGAGGGGCACCTTTGGAAAAGCTAGAAATATTAATTTATAATAAATTCATATTCGGTTTCCAATGGCTACAAAGTTGACTATTCAAAGGTTGAGGTGGGTATGGGTCGAAAACAACTCATTCAATAGAATTTAGACAGGTTTGGGTACTTATATTAACCTTATCTTTAAGTATTAACTCTAAGTTAATTAGTTTCACTTTTACAATGTCTCTTTGTATTTTTATATAATATGGTTAATAAACTTACTATATACATCCAAGAGACCCCCAAGTGGTCCATTAATGATTAACCTATCATGATATAAGCCTCTAGGCCGAACCTTAGATTTTTAGGAATTTAATACCAATTAATAATATAATATTTGTTTTAAGAACTCTTTTATGTCAATTTTGACACTATTCATTAGTTGATTTTTGTGAAACTCATAACGGATTGATTACTTCGAAAAAAGTCAATTAAATCAATCCTAATATATCATATTATCCTATAAAAGTAGTTTAATTCATTAAAAGATTCATATTATATTTATTTGGGTATTTATAATATCACTTATTTTAATTTTTCACTATTATAGTAATTACTGCATCATCATTGTGTCATAAATAAAATAAATTATTTAATGTCTAAAAATTATAAATAAAATATCATTATGTAGGAAATATTTTTAGCTGTCTAATGAATATTTATAATAGAAAATCCAACATGTATAACCCTAGGTAAAAATTGTTCTTCTAAAAGATGTAAGCTTATGCCATTTATATTTTTATTTTAACTTTATTAATATAATGTGTCATTATCACTTACAAGTGGATCCATGGGGTCCAAAAATAGTCCCAAAGATTCCCATGGTCTACCATGTATCAACCAATAGGGTTAAGACACGTTTTAGGATAATTTTGTATTATTATAATATTATTTTTTAACCCTTATTTACCGGATTTACCCTTAACCATGGTTAATAAAATATTTACCGCAGTAATTATTCAAAATGTCTAAAAATAAAAGTTACCTATTTACACAATTTGAACATCCTTATAACAAATATGGAATCCATTTTCCTAAATTCAAAACACAGAAGTGGCAGAAATTAATTTAAAATTAATTCCCGCTGTCAAAACAAATAGCGTTTTTTTAAGAGATAATAACTATCAAAAGATTGACACTTGTTTATGTTCGGTTTAATTGTAAAATTATGTCCAATGACCAACATTATATTAAATGGTAAAAATATATTCTAAATATACTTTAAAACCACTCAAATTCACAATTTATCACTATTAATTATTTTGATTAAAAAAGTTGTTTTTAATTAAAATTTAGTAATTTTCACTATTCATCAAAATATGAAAGTTATCCAAAAAGTACCAAAATTTCACCTTAGGCTAAATTCGATATTCCGAATCCAAAAATGAAGTCCATTTTGAAATATAAAATATATATAATTTCAAAAATTAGGTATTACTATTCATAACGGCTAGTTTGATCGGTTGTGGTGTGTGTTAAAACTCGAAGTTGCGTACAACACACGCTACTGTTTTATTCAAAGGAAAGCATACCGTGTAAGCTTGGGATGTTTCATTTTAAATTTTTGATGTCCCCATTTAGTCAAAAAGTTTAAAATATTGTATTTAAAAAGGTTTCACTATTAAAAGTTGATAAAAGTGTAATACTGAAGATGAATCTGTTCTTGCATTATGACTAAGAAACTCATAATATGGATTCTAAAATTATAAGGATTATATAAAGTTTAAAATGTAGTTAATTCTATTCATGACCTCTTTTAATGGCTTTTTTATTTGTAAGTCATGGTGTGATTGAACTCGGTGTTGCGTGTAATGCAAGTTATTGAATTATTTTGAAGAAATAACATACTATGAAATCTTGGGGTGTTACAATAAACATTCAAAATGAAAAAATAACATATAAAATGGGAATACATTAACCATAAACTATGAATAGTGTTAAAATATCATATCCACATTCAAACTTATCATAAAACCCTCAAAAATATATGGATAATGATATAATAAGTGATAAAACTCAATTAATTACATTATTAATGAAATTATTTTGACATATATAAAGATACTATAATCTGAGACCATTAAAATCCTATTGTATATAATAATCATTAAATATTTTAAAGTGTTTCACACCATTGGTAACATTTAAATCATAAAACCTATGATGTAATTACATTAAATGAATACTAGATTGTAATGAGAATAAAAAAAATGATATAATATATAAATGGAATGCACATACACCACACACATGGAATAAGTGGTGAATAAGAACTATAACTCACATAAGTTAATGTTAGATTAGAAAACCCCATTTTTACATCAAAAGAAGATTCATTTTTGAAAAATATGTATATTTGTTAAGAAATAATATTTTAAACCTACATATTACTAAATATTAATATGAAGGACAATTAAATTATATTTGAGGAACAAATTATGTACATCTTTTAAAAGGGGTTCCAAAGAAATAATATAATTGGGCCACATTAGTGTATTTTATAAAAAAAATAAAAAATACTATTTGAATTGGAAATGGTCAAAACTATTTAAAAAAATTGGAAATTAAAAATGATATCGTCACATGAAAAAATAATTTTTTATGTATAATAGATTCTTGAAACAGATTATTGATTGTAATTGAATACATGTATTTAATTAAGAAGTTTTATTTAATCGAGCTTCCTTAACTAGAATAATTGAAAAAGGAACCATATAAATCATTTATTTATTATCAAATAAGAATGAAATGTAATAGATAAATTATTTTTGGAACATATATTCAGATTTATAATATGTATATAAATTTAATAAGAATTTAATTGGGGGAGTGGAGGGAAATCAGTACACGAATGAAAACTTGATGCTTGGGGAGAATCTCATACCACAATGAATAAAGAAAAATCATATGCACAATAAAATTATTGATTATAAAATGAAATGTTAAATATAATTATAAAAAATAGATTGATGATATTATAAAATAATGGGTTTTATATATATACCATGCACATGGAATTTTTATGAATATGGAATATCTAAAAAATAGAGGTGATATGAGGTAACCCTTTATTTATGCCCAAAAGTGTTATGTACATACTCTTAACATCCATTATAATGAAATAATATTCATTAATAATTGAATAATGATATTATTCAACTTTTATGTCAGTTATTATAATTTTATTATGTTCATATATGGTCTTTTTGTTGAGTTATATAATTAAATTTCCTCATTTGGACTTACTCATTACTTTATTTTTCATGATTGGTTTACCTGTGTATATGTATGATTTTACATGAGAATAGTTTTCAAAAATTCATATTATATGTTATAAATTAAATATTAGAATATCTAATGGTATTATATATATTTTTTCCCATGTATGGGGATGATTTATTAGATAAAAATTCAATGATAATCATTTAGATTTTTTGGGAGTTTTTTATATCATCATGAAAAAGTTTTATCTTCTTTATTGATATTTTGTATATAAACTGGTCACAATACATAAAATAAGTTGTAATATATATATATAGTACTAGAATTTAATAATAATTTTAATGAAGAAACTACAAAGAGGAATTGAGATACAAAAACTCATCATCTAGGAAGGAGGTACATCAACACCTTACCAACAATGTTTTCATTTATAGAATAAAAATGGGAAGAGAAGATAATTTTTTCTTGATATGGAATTAAAAAATAATAATGTTATATTATATTAAAAATCTAGATTTATCATTTTACATTGGATGGGGAGCCTAGTTTTGGATAATAAATAATAAGTGATGTTAAAAGAGAGAGAGAGAGAGAGAGAGATAGCGAAGTGTTTTAATATTCAGTGATGCCTCCTTGAGAACCACCATGATGGACATGGAAATGGTATTTGGATGAGTCCAAAAATATCTAATTTGGGGTAGATTATTGGGAGAGGAAAATTTCATAATTTAATCATGATTCAATTATTTTGATGTGTGAGGAGAAGGGTTAGTGAGGTGTGGTATTTATTGTGGAGGAGAGGTGTGTTTTTTTTATTATTTATTACATTTATTTATAACATTCTCTCAATTCTAGGAATACTGATAATTATTCAAACTAAATAGAGTTACGATTTCATATTATTTCGAAGAAATAATCTATTACCTCATCCAGAAATCATCCATGACTCAAAAATTCATAAATTGTTAGACACCTCAAATGACTGTATTTCACCATTCATAAAAATTTAAACTATATTTAAAAATATCAATAAAATAAATTATATCAAATTTTCAGTTATTATATTTTGAAAATTTAATCCATTTTAGGAATTTTATATTTTATATATATTTGAAATTAATTTGTTATAATAAAATCATCAATTACATGTAAATTGAAGATTTCAAAATTATAAATGATTTTATTACACCCTAAAAAATTAATTAATGTTGGACAATATCATCTTATAATAATATGGCATAAAAATTTTAATTAATTAAAAACTTTAATGAAAATTATTTATTTAAAATTTAATTTTAATTATTCCATTTTGAATAAAAATTTATGTTTCAAAATAAAAATAATACATAATATATGACATTAATAATATTTATTTACATATTCTATGATATAAATATATTATATATTCATTCAAAAGATACGTTGATATTATATTTAGTTAAATATGTGGGATATAATACTTATAATTTTTGGAATATTTATATATGTAAATTGACAGTTTAATAAACCTAGTTATTTTTCCCTATTCACTAGAAAATAAATATTTGTAGAAAAATTATAAAATTACACCCTACACAAATTTTAAAATAATAAAATTAAGAAATAATTTTAATTAATAAAATATAATTCATAATGGTGTAAAAATATTGTTTTAAAACAATTTATCCATTAAAAATCATTAAAATTTCTTTTAAAAAAATCTCCCCTTCTAATTCATAAAATATGATTCATTATAATTTTATGATAATAATATCAAATAGATTAATGTAATCAATATTTATTAAATATTAAATATACAAATTAAAATTTTTGTTAATACTATTCATTTCTGCCAATTTATTTTCTATGTGATAACATTTGTTATAATATAATGATATTTATTTGTATTACATAGTTTATTTAAGAATGGTGTTGTATGAAACCTATATTCTTGAAGAAATTAAATTCTATAAGAGGTTTACAAAAAAATCTTGGGGAGTAATAGATTAAGTAAAAATAAGTGATGTACATAACTATTATATGGTATTAATGACAGAATTAAACTTATGAAATTAACAAATATTATTTTCTATAACATTGTTTCACACAGTAATATAGTGAAAACGTTCGTTGTTGACCTATGTAATAACAAATCCATGACTCAATGTGATTACATTATATATAAAAATTATTCTATATGTAATTATATATCATTAAATAATGTTGAATTTGTGATGGCCCATACCCTCATGGTCCACCCCTTTGCCAATATCTGGATCCTAAGTGTGGCGTCTCAGTGGGTGTGACCGATCAGCGTACGACCGATCAGTGTGCGATTGATCGACCTGCGACTGATCCCTGTGCGATCGATCGGCATGTGACCGATCGGTGGGTGACCAATCGGAGGTTAACCGATCGGTGTGCGACCGATCAGCGTGCGACCGATCAGTGTGCGACCGTTCAACGTCCGACTGATCAGGGGCCCACCGACCGGTGTGACACGATCTATGTGTCACCGATTGGGGCCTCACCGATCGGTGTGCTCGATCTGTTCGAGAGATCGGTGCGACCGATTGGTATGATCGATCGGTGTGTGGCACGATTGGTTCCACCTGGCCTTGTTGGGGTTTTTTTGTATTTTCTCCCATAACACAACTTTTATGCCTTTTTAACCTTTTAGAAGTGGTTCAAGTCCGTTTTAAGCCCATAATCAATGTTTAAATTCCTAAGGGTGGGGTGACCCTCAACGGACCTAGCTGTGTGTCCATGTAATGTGCCCCTCCATTTATATAAAATCCTTTAAAATCACAGCTGTTTCGACTTTTTCTTATCGGAATCATTAAATAACAATTAATCTCATCGTGCATAACCACCCAACTACGTGAGGAACCGCGATCTGACATTAAAGCTGTTAAAATATTCATATCCCATAACAACGGGATCTTATCTATATATCGCACGTGAATTTACTCTTCATCTTCTTCCTTTTGGTCAGCCTTTTTTTCATCCCATTTCTTTTGGAGTCTCCCTACCGAGATAATAGGTGTGCCTGTGTCGGAACCTTTCTGCTCACCCTTGGAGTCCCCAACGTTCTTGGCGCGTGGAAAACTTTGATCCTTGATCAACAATGTAGGGTTTTTCCTTCATCTCTCCTTACTGTGTATCATGTGGGGTCGGTATTCTATTGTTTCTATGGGGATTTATGAAAACAAAATTAATGAAGATAATGAAGAGACCATTAAAGAATAAAGTGGGTTTGATCAATGTTCTGTTTTACTCTTTTATGTTGATATGTGTTGTGAACTGTATGGGCTCTGGTCACTAAAAATCATGGTCGTTGGTGGACTTTCCTTGTGTCTTAATGAAACCATGCCTTTGATGATTACTAAATATTTGCAACATTGAAATTTTTTAGTCACCTTAACTCAGATGGTCTCAATGGATGTTCAGTAAAATAAGAATCCCTGTATGACAAGCATGTTTAACGAACAGAACGAAGAACCTAATGAATGATGTGCTTGAACCTGTATGTTTCCAACACTATTTTGGTAGTGGTTGTTTTGTTCTGATTGGGGCCTATAAGAAGATTTGAATGGGTATGTGATCCTCTGTTGTGGCACAGTTGTTGGTTGTGAATTTGAAGCTACGTGGGATGTATCTCAAGGCTTGATTTCATTCCAGTATTTTGAGGGATCTCACTGGTCCCTTTTTGTTGTTGTATGTGTGGGATGTATCTTGAGTCTTGGTTTGGTTCCATTACTTTGAGGGATCTCACTAATACCTTTTTTGTTTTGACATTACAAGAGAACTGGCTGTGAATGCTTAAATTTTTGTTTGGCTGATTCTTTTTCTCTAGCTTGTGGTTATTCTTGTTAGTTTCCCAGTAGTGCAAAATTTACCTAAATGGGATCACATGAATATGAGAACAAGAATGGTTTAAATGGGGAATTGGTTATGGGGATGAGTTGTGACTTGGACATGAGTGTTGTTCTTTTCATTATGAATGGATAATGACGAGGGTGTTTGTGTTTAGGATTTAGAGCCCCGAGGTTGGGATGAGTTCATGTTACCTATAAATATATTGTATTTCTTATGTTACTTATTCACACCCTGCCCATGTTGAGAACATAGTACCGAACACACCATTTCATGGGGATGGTGTTTTTCCCAACACTCCTATGAGTGGCTGGTTATCAGATCCTTTTATGTTCTTTTTCCCAAATATCCCAAGACTCTTCGGGTAGGCTGTGATGACCTAAGGTCCATTATAGCCCAAGATTCTTTGGGCATGGAAGTTGTGGTGGTTTGACCAGGTGTGTGCGGGCAGGTTGTTCCCTTGAATCTTTGGGATGAGGCCCAGGTGTCTTCGGGTGTGGCACTAGTTGTTTCATCCCAGGTGTTTGTGGGAATGGTTTCGTGTGGTGGTTGCGGCCCAGGTGTTTGCGGGCGAGATGTCTGGTTTTGGCCTAGGTGTGTGCGGGCTGGGTGTGGAATTGGTAGTGCAGTGAGAATGGCGGGATTGGTTCGATGCGTATGATGTCTTCAATAACCAGTGGGATAGTGGCATGGGGTACCCTAACATCGATGTGATATTGCTATACATTACCTGACTTGCGTTATTTTGGGAGTGTGCCTTGGTGAGGCTCGGGTGGATAGTTTTCCTTTCTAGGTGGGTTGGTAGTCTCTTTCGCACAGGCCATTAGAATGCTTCATCACTTGTGCATGAGAGTCTTTGGTTTTCTCTACTCAGTATACTTTTATTCTCACCCTACGTATATAAAACTGCTTTTTGGTTTCTAGGAGGACTTGATGGATCGTGTGGGGCCATAATAGTTCAGATGTTGGCACAGTTGTTGTTGTCGTTCTTCTTTCTTTTTGTACTTCCTTTTTGGGGTTTTATTTTACTTTTTTATCATTTTCCTTTCAAACATGAATATGGGAATGGTTTTTTTTCTTTACCTGTACTTTCAGCTTTGGTGTTGTTGGGGCTGCTATCTTACCTCCTGGTCCTATAAAAAATAACAAAAGGGTAATTCCTTCCATCTTTTGTGTTATTCTATACCGTTGGAGTTGTTCGCCACTCCGGGACCTATCGAAGGCGGGTCTCGGGTTTCATTATCTCTCCTTCAACTTAAATAAGGAAGGGTCTGGCAATCTGTTGTCCCTTCTATCCTTTTAGTGAAGGTGGGTCGTGAAAGAATGGTATCAGAGGGGAGGATTGAGAGATAGGATGGAGTCTGAGGTTAGGCATAGTGAGGATTGCATGGGATGGTATGGAAATAGTGTTGGGTGATCCTGGGGCATGAAATAGGCCAGGGAAGATCGGGTAGGACATGGGATTTTAGGGCCACCCATGATCTGATGCAAGGAATCTGGGCCTTCTGAATGACCAAGTGAGGCTACACCGATTTCAGGGGAGAGACCCTAGGAAAGGATCATTACTCATAATGGATTGTGTTATTTTAATTTATGGGTATTTTTGTGGTTAATAAATTAATGAGAAATCTATGAAAAATTTAAGAACAATATTCTACACTACTCGGGCCTAGGAATTATTTTTTTACCTTGCAGCTATGGAACCTGGGAGAAGACCATGAGTAGTTCAGGAGATCGAGGCACAAAAGGATGACATGGATAATTGACAGAGGGCTAACTGAGAAGAGGAAGACGATTACTGGAAGAGGATGCTTTATGCCTTTCAGCAGCCGACCCTTGTGATGTATGAGGGCAGTATCTCAGACATGGAGACAGAGTGCTGGCTAGAGGAGATGGTGATAGCTTTCATCATGATCTGGGCTCTGACGGAGTACTGGGTTCCTCTTTCTGTAATCCAGATGCGTGGAGTGGCGCATTAGTGGTGGACACATTATCTTGGGGAGAAGAGGGAGACTGAGGATGTGTGGGCTGACTTTGAGAGGGAGTTTTGGGAGGAATTCCTCTCTTCCACGATGTAGTATAAAAAGTGTAAGGAGATTCTCTCCCTCTAGCATAGGAGAATTTCAGTAAGAGAGTTGGGGATCAAGTTCAAGTATCTCCTTCGCTTTGCTCCAGACCTCTTTCTGGATGAGGATTCTTGGGTGAGACGTTTGGAGGAGGCACTTCGACATTCTCTTCAGTATGTTGTTACTCCCTTCACCTTGCCGACCTACATAGAGGTCCAGAAAAAATGTGAAGTGGTGGAAAGGATGTACTTTCTAGGATTTGTATCAAGAGAGGGGGTCTAGTTGGGCTCGTCAAAGGAGAAAGCCTTTAGCAGCAGGCCTACAACATCAAGACCCTCTAGGTTTCGACCAACAAGAGGCAGGCCTCAATAGTTCAAGTTCTGATCCCCCAGTCCTCTCCCTTTTTTTCGGGCCCAGGACCGAGGTACGTCGTCTGTTGGAGCCATGAACACATTTAGAATCAGTGCCCGGACAAAGTACAATACAGCGGGGGTGGGCAGGTTCAGCGCCCACCTCAGCCGCATTAGTTTCCAACTAGGCCCCTTCAGCAGCTGCAGTAGCCGGAAGAGCAGGCTCCCGTCTCTCTGAGACCAAAAGTTGAGGGAGGTGGCTGACTTCAGGGTGCTCCTTAGGGACCTCGACTGGGGCATGGTTGGGGAGTTAGCTGACAACTGTGATGCAGAAGAGCTGGGCGTTGGCAGTTTCAAGCCGCAGAAATAGCGATTATAGTAGGTTCGTATGGAGTTCGAGGTAAAATCAGCTTCTTCAATACTCTCGAATATGCCTTGTTCAATACAGGAGCTTCACACACCTTTGTTACACCTAGTCTGGCCTATGCCCTGGGTTTAGAAGTCTGGAGACTTTCAGCACCCCTGGTGCTGAGCATGCGATTCAGAGGTCAAACCGATTTGTTTTAGGTTTTTTGATGGTGTAGACTGATGATAGGGCCACATCAGTCTATCAGGAATCTTCTACTATTGCAGATTCAACCATACGATGTCATCCTAGGCATTGACTAGCTGTTCTCTATATGTACCATCATTTAATTCTTCCAAGGAAGGGTCGTGTTATTAGATTTGGGCAGTCAACATGTAGCATTCATCAGCGAACATGGTTATCATAAAAGCAGCGGACGAGAGGGGCCCCTCCTTTACCTGTTGGCTGAACTATCAGTAGAGTCGGTGGATGCAGAAATGGTGGAAGTCCATGGGATTGTTAGTGAGTTTATGGACATCTTCCCTAAAGATGTGGTGACTCTACTCCCTCTACATGATGTTGAGTTGAGGATAGACTTGCATCCCGGTGCCCGTCCGATTACGACGGATCCCTACCGGATGGATCCTTCTGAGTTGCGGGAGTTGCATATCCATATTGATGATATGATGAAGAAGGGTTTTGTTCCGCCATGTGCATCACCGTAGGGTGATCTTGTCTTGTTTGAGAAGAAGGAAGATGGTGGTATAAGACTGTACATAGATTACAAGAGGCCAAATCACCTAATGGTCAATAATCGCTACCCTCTCCCATGGATAGATGATCTCTTTGACCAGCTGAGGGGAGCAGGTTGGTTCTCGAAGATTGATCTGTGGTATGGATATCACCAAGGGAGGGTGAAGGTGGGAGATATATCCAAGACCGCCTTCACGTGCAGATAAGGGCACTTTGATTTTGTGGTCATGTCGTTCGGCATTAAAAATGCTCCAGCTGTGTTCATGGGACTCATAAAATCTATCGTCTGAGAATACCTAAATTGGTTTTTTGTCATGTTTAATGATGACATCCTGATCTACTCATGATCAATGGAGGATCACACTGACCACCTGAGAACGGTTTTAGAGGTCCTCAGATGACACCGGCTCTTTGGGAAATTGTCCAAGTTCAAGTTCTTGACATGAGAAGTGCATTTCCTTGTGCACGTAGGGTCTAAGCAGGGGATACCAGTGGACCCATTGGAGGTTAAGCTAGTTGTTTCTTGGGCAGCACCCAAGAATGTGACAGAAGTTTGTATTTTCCAAGGTCTGGCTGGTTACTATCGAAGGTTTGTGCACAACTTACCCGAGTTGCAACACCTTCGACATCCTTGACCAAAAACGACCACGATTTCGTGTGGAATGGATAGTACGAGGCGGCCTTAATTTATCTTAAGGATAAGTGGGTAAGTGCCCCAGTGCTAAGGTTACCAGAAGAAGGGGTGGCGTATGAGGTGTTCTGTGATGCTTTAGGGAAAGGCCTCAGATGTGTGTTGATGAAGCCGAAAGGGGTGATCTCTAATGAGTTTATGCAGTTACATCCCCATGAGAGAAACTATGCAACCCATGATCTGGAGGATGTGGCAGTTGTGTTCGCACTAAACTTATGGCGACATTACCTCATTGGGGAGCGCTTTATGGTCTTCACCGATCACAAAATCATGAAGTATATCTTCTCCCAGTGTGACCTGACATCGCTGCAGTGTAGGTGGGTGGAGTTCCTTCAGGACTATGACTTCATGATTGACAACACCTATGGAATGGGAAATGTGGTTTCTGATGCCTTGATACGGTATTTGTAGATGGATGCAGTTCTGGAGTCGGCAGATACTTGGAGGGTGTTGGAGGAGTTGGCTACCCTGTACTTGGATGCAAGGATGGAATGTGGTAGAGGTTTCCTGTATAAGATGATAGTGAAATATTCTATATTGCAGTAGGTAGAGGACTCCCAATGGGTAGACTCAGAATGCATAGTGGCGTGTGACCAGGATAACCAAGGTGATGCTCTAGAATGGTGGATGGAGGATGGTCAGAATCACGTGCTTTTTTGAGAAAAAGATGTTTGTTCCGGAGGCGATGTGCGAGAGAGTTCTTAGTGAGTTCCCCAACTCACAACAAGCGGTGCACCAGAGAGTTTCCAAGATGTACCGGGTCTTGAGAGGTCAGTTCCAGTGGCCCGAGGTGAAGTGGGAATTGGCAGACTTCGTGGCTAGATGCCTAGTGTGTCAGCAGGTGAAGGTGGAACACCATGTTCCAGGCGGTTTTCTGCAGCCTTTGGATGTCCCAGAGTGGAAGTGGGATGACATCTCAATGGATTTCATCAGGGTACTACCCAAGGATCAGGGAGGCTGTGACACTATCTGGGTAGTGGTGGACTGGTTGATGAAATCATCACACTTCTTGGTGATCAAAGAGTTGGGTGCACTGGAAGACTTAGCACGAAGGTAAGTGGATGAGGTGGTGTGGTTGCATGGAGTTCCGAGATCCATTGTCTCGGATAGGGATGCAATGTTTTCTTCACGAATCTAGAAAGGATTGAAGTATTCTTTTGGCACCCAGCTACATCTTAGCACTGCTTTCCATCCCCATATAGATGGATAGACACAGCGCACCATCCAGACCATGGAGGATATGTTGCGGGCATGTATACTAGATTTTGGTGGATCATGGGTGCGACACTTTCCTCTAGTAGAGTTTGTCTACAATAATATCTATCACAATACCATTGGTATGGATCGTTTTGAAGCTCTCTACGGATGGACGTGTCGCTCACCCATATGCTAGACTAATGTTGGGGAAAAAAGTTTTCTCGGCCCGGAAGTCATGCAGAGCACGACAGAGAAGGTTCAGTTTATACAGGAGAGGATGAAGGTGTCACAAGACCAACTAAAGTCATATGCCGATAATAGGAGGACACCGTTGGAGTTTGGTGTCATGGACTACATGTTTTAAAAGGACTCCCATCAGCATGGAAAATGAAGGTTCTGTAGGGGGATTATGCTTTCTCCCATATTCATCAGACCCTTTGATGTGTTGTGGCGGGTCGGAGAAGTTTCTTATCAGGTAGCACTACCACCGCCACTACTGAGGATACATGATATCTTACATGTGTCACAACTAAGACGATATCTACACGAATATTCACATGTCCTCGACTGGGGAAATCTGGATATCAAGGAAAATGTCACCTTTGAGGAATGACCAGTGACGATCTAGGATCGTGAGGAGAAGGTCCTCATAGGAAGAACCATCCCTTTGGTTCGTGTGTTGTGGAGGCATGGCAGGCTCGAGGAGAGTATATAGGAATGGGAGACGCAAATGCGTGCCCAATACCGAGAGCTATTTTGAGTTTTTTTCTATTTTTTTTTATGCTTGTTGTGATGTAGTGATGACCTTGTTAGTTTATATGATGTTTTGGTTCCCTACATGTGGAGTGTTGTGAAATTTCTTGACTATGGAGAAGGGAGAACATGATCCCTAATAAAGATGCATTAAGGTGGATGCAGTTAAACCAGTGCAGGCAAGTCAGTGCCTCCCAAAGTGGATAGTATATTTACACGGAAGAAGGAACTCCATAATCCATATGACTAGATAGTTGACCCTTAGCTGATTCCTAGTTACTTGAGGGAGAGGTGTTTCTAGATGTTGATGAGGTTCACTCATGAGAGGTATCTTTCGAGGCGGTTGTTTAGACCCCCCCTCTTCTTCTTTTTTTGTTTTGATTCTCGAGGGAATTAATAGTTTGAGAGGTATCTAATGTGATGGCCCAGACCATCAAGGTCCACCCCTTTGCAAAAATCTCGATCCTAAGGGTGGCATCTTGGAGGGTGTGGCCGATCGGCGTGCGACTGATCGACGTGCGCTGATCGGCGTGCGACCAATCAGTGTGGGACCGATCGGCGTGCGACTGATTGGCCGGTGACTGATTGGTGTGTGACGGATCGGTGTGTTACCAATCAGTGTTGGACCGATCAGGGTCCGACGGATCTGTTCCCCACAAGCCGGTGTGATTCGATCGGTGTGTCACCGATCGCTGCCTCACCAATCGGTGCGACCGATCGGCCCGACGGATCGGCGTGACCGATATTTGTGTGGCATGATTGGTGTGTAACTGATTGGTGCCTCACCAATCAGAGTGATGGATTAGTGCGACTGATCGGTGTGTCGCACGATCGGTTCCACCCACCTTGTCGGGTTTTTCTTCTGTAGTTAATCCCGTAACACCGCTTTTAGGCCTTTTTAACCTTTTGGAAGTGGTTCAAATCCTTTTTTAAGCCCTTAATCAATGGTTCAATTCTTAACGGTGGGCAGACCCTCAACGAATACTACTGTGTGTCCTCATATCGTGCCCCTCCGTTTATATAAAATATTTTAAAATCACAGCTATTATCACATTTTCTGATAGGATCCATTAAATAACAATTAATCCCATCTTCTGTAACCACCCAACCTCTTGAGGAACCGCAATCCGACATTAAAGTTGTTCAAATCAAAATATCCCATAACAACAGTATAGCGACCCAACCTTTTATTAAATTACTATTACATCATTTCAAAGATAAAAAACATACTATTATTACACATAGTGGATCTAAAGGTTTAATGTATTGGGTAAACTAGGACCAGACAATACCACATCAAGCATAAACATTTATTTAATTTCATCTTCTATATATTCTTATTGGCACTTGTCCTCTCCTTAGTAAATGTAGCCAACTGAGGATATACATAAAAAGGGGTGAGATAGAAGCCTAGTAAGAGGATAGATAAGAACAATATAGCATGGGGTGAGAATAACCATAATATATGAAATAGATAATGACCATGATAGGAGTATAAAAAAATACATGAAATGTGGAAAAGCATAAAAATTAAAAAACATGTATTAGTGGTAAACTACCACTCATACTTGTGAACCAAGATAGTATCATGTTCACACATCCTTTCCAATTTACTCATGAGATTAATCACTTTTCACAATGCATTAGAGCGCTGTATAATTCCAAGCGCACCCGTCACATCATAACATTATCATTATCATGCTTGCCACCAGGAAAATACATCAAAAGTGAACATAACTAACCCATGGTAAGGAATGGGTTTCGTCTCATAATAAATCATTCTTAATCTTTGGGTTCCCAAAAGAAATATGGAATAACATACTTGATACAAGAACCATCAATCTTGAATGAGAAGTAAAAGGTGTGTTCTTGAAATAAGAGTTCTTTTGGGGAAAAAAAAAATTTCATTAATTTTTGTGAAATAAATGGGTATACCAAGAAAGTAAAGATAATGATGAAAAAATGATTTTTATGAAGTATACATATCCAAATGGAGTGAAAGATGGAGAACCCAAAGGATGAATGTTGGGTTCAAAAATTTCCCCTTACATTGTATCTGAATGCTTCCTTCTATTTAATGTCCTGTATAATGACATTGTATTCATTAATTGGAAATTAAATAACCTTTTATACATTAATAGGGTTCATTTTGGTTTAATTATGTCATTTTATTTTCTTTTGTATGACTTATAGAGTTTTAAAAAACAATGTAAGGGGATGTTTGTTTTTATGGTTCTTCTTGGGTGGTTCACTTGTATTCATAAATTGATGTTCGGGTAGAACATGGGTAAACATCCAGAAATGATTTTACATGAAATTAATGATATTTCAGGATTTCGAATGATCTTATAATGAATAATATTATTTCCAAGTGGATGAATCATTAGATATGAATAAAATGATTATTGTTTGGGTTAATTTGGGTGGTTGTTTGATTACAATGAATTTGTTCTAATTTATCACTTAGTAATGTGTCCATAATTCAGTTCTAGAACATCAAATAGGACATAATACATATAACATATATTGTTTCAACAATAAAAATGGATTCACGACCAGATATAGAGGTAGAAATTGATGAAGAAATCATGTCGTTCATGAAGGTGATAAATTAACCCCTCACGAACAACGTTGTCTTTAATAAAATAAAAGTAAGACAGAATGGGGGTTGGATGATATAATATCCCATTAGATTCATAAAATTATAGTATATGTATAATACTGGAGTTACAATATCATTTTGATTAATATAGGTGCAGAGATGTAAAGAAATGAACTTGAACATGAAAGGAAATTAAAGGAGAAGAGGGAGAGAAAATACCTCTTGAATCAATCTCTTGAGAACCTCTTTAGTGGTCTAAGATTGGTATTTTGATGATACAAAAAGATCTTGGACGTGGGGGAGGGGCTGCTGATGGTTTTTGGTAAGTGTTTATTGAAGGCTTGGAGCTTGAGATGTGTGAGGAAATCAGGGCGTGAAGGGTGGCTTTTATAGTTGATGGGAGAGGGGTTTCCTTAATATAAAATTAATTAGTTTCATAATTTCCCCTTAGACTAGTAATATTGAGTCATGAATGACCATGAATAGTAATTATATCATGTGATCTTGAACCAAGTGTTCTTACATCTGTAGAGAATCATCGATTACTCAATTAATCCATTATTTAGCATTAATTTTAAATTATCAGATTCTACTATTCATAAAAATTCAAGTATCTCCAAAAAATCCCAAAACATTACCCCAACCAATTTTCAACTGGTAGAATGAAAAAATGAATTTCATTTTCCCAAAATAGTTTCCTAAATATTAAAATTTCAATATTTAATTAAAATCATAATTTACATAAAAAAACAGTTTTTAAGATTAAAACTGATTTTACAGTGCATCAGAAAATTACGTAGGGTCTTATAAAATTATATAAAAACAATAAGAAATTTATTTGATAAATAATGAATAAATTTTAATAAAATATATTTTCTTTAAATTAATTAATTAATTATAATTAATTATATATGACATACAAAATTCCTAAACGTTTACTAAGGTCTAATTTACAACTTTTAAGATGTCAAAATTTTATTTAATTATTCATGGGTATGGTTACTCTTATGTTGGATGAATTACTATTCAAAAGGCTCATATTACTATTCATAAGGTTATGTTACTATTCATAAGGGTATGTTTCTATTCACCATAAAAATTATTTGTGTTTCATTAGACTCCATAAATCCTCTTGAACACAACCATGTCTGTCAGATTTTCATAAATAAAACAATGAAGTGACAAACTTATGTATAATGGTCACCTAGCACTTATTAGTTCATTATGTTGTGTTTTCATGTGATTTTATGACATAATTATAAGAAGGAAATTTCCATTCGAGAATATTGGGTCATTACATTCTTCATCCCTTAAGAAATTTCGCCCATGAAATTTCATTTTACACAAACAGGTGAGGATGTTTCTCCTTCATTTCCTCTTCTGGTAACCAAGTTGCATCCTCAAACTTACGGTTCCTCCACAACACATTGGAAAGATGGGTTATCTTGTTGCAACAACCGTATCCATCCGATCCAGAATATTTACTAGATGCTCCTCATAAGAGAGATCATCTTCAGTTGCACCACCTCTTAGTTTAGTACATGTGAGGGGTCTAGTATGTACTTCCTCAGTAATGATACATGAAACACATCATGAACATGGGCCATATTTGGTGGATGTGCAAGATTATAGGCCACAGCTCTTATGCGGTCAAGGATATCGAAGGGGCCAATAAACCATGGGCTTAACTTCCCTTTCTTCCTGAATCGCATTACTCTCTTCCATGGAGATATTCGAAGGAAGACATTATCTCCAACGTCAAACTCCAAGTCCCTTCGATGGATGTCAGTATAGATCTGTTTCTAACTTTGAGCAGCTTTGATGTTTTTCTGGATGACATTAACCCTCTCTGTCATCTCTTGAACAATATTGGGTCAATATAGCTTTCTATCTCCAACTTCATCCCAAAAGGTTAGAGTTTTACATCACATTCCTTACAAAGCTTCATATGGAGTAATTTGAATACTCTATTGGAATATATTGTTGTACGAGATCTCAACCAATGGGAGATGGTGATCTCATCCACCTTTGAATTCTAGAGAGAAGGCTCTTAGCATATCTTCATGCATCTGAATAGTTCTTTCAGACTGGCCATCAGTTTTTGGGTGATAGGCCATGCTGAAATTTAATTTAGTACTCAAAGAATGTTGAAGGCTTCTCGACAATTCAGATGTTAAACTTGGGTCATGGTCATAGACCATTGAGAGTGGAAAACCATGTAGTCTCACCACTTCCTAACACATATCCTTGCATGTTGTTCAAGAGAGAGATCTTATCAAATAGTCATAAAATGGGAAGTCTTGGCGAGTCGGTCAACCACAACCCATATCACATTATTTCCACTTGACATCTTTGGGAGGCCCGTGAAAAACTCCATAGTAACATTTTCCCATTTCCACATTGGTATATAAAATTTTTGAATCATACATTTGGACTTTTTTCACTCATCTTTAACCTGCTGACATACCAAGCACCTTGATACATATACTGCAATCTCTTTCATCATGTTATCCAACCAGAAGTGTTCTCGGAGATCACAGTACATCATGTTACTACCAAGATGGATAGATAATGTTGAGCTATTTACATTTTCCAACATCTCCTTCTTTATCTCGAGCTGTGAAGGAACACAAATCCATGTTCCAAACTGAATCACACCATCATCGTCTATATGGAACACTTTCATCTTACATTCTTTTACATCAATCACCCTCTTTTGTATCTCTACAGCATCGTATTTTTGCTTCTTAATCTTCTCCTGGATGGATGGTTGCACCATAATTTGGGCAAGGTAGGATGTATCCCCTACACTTATGATTTCCAAATACATCCTTTTCATATATAAGAAGATAAGGTCTTTCATAGTCTGCAGCATGGATAGATTATTAGGATCTTTCCTACTTAGAGCATCAGCTACATTGTTCTCCTTTCTAGGATGATAGTGAATAGAGCAATCGTAATCCTTGATTATCTCTAACCATATCCTTTGATGCATGTTGATCTCCTTTTGCGAGAATATATACATTAGGCTCTTGTGGTCAGTGTATATGTCAGACTTCTCGCCATAAAATTAGTGCCACCAGATTTTTATGGAAAAAATCATGGCTGCCAGCTCTAGATCTTGTGTCAGGTAGTTTTTCTCTTGGATCTTCAACTTTCGTGAGGTTTAGGCTATCACATTTTCATTTTTCATGAGTACACAACCCAAGACTTTCATTGAATCATCAATGTAAATCACAAAACATTCTCCAATTTTTGATAGTGTGAGTATAGGTGTAGTGATCAGCCTTCTCTTTAGCTCCTTGAAGCATCCCTCACATTCTTCCTTCTAGACATACTTTACCCCTTTCATTTTTAACTTAGTTAGTGGTCTTCAAAATCGTGAGATGTTTCTCACAAAACGTCGGAAGTTCCCAGCTAATAGAAGAAAACAACTAATTTTTGAGAAACTAGAAGGCCTGGACCATTACTCAATCGCCTTGGTCCTTAAAGGATCCACGAAAATTCCCTCACTTGTGATCACATGTCCCATGAATGTGACTTGCTTCATCCAAAAGTCACACTTGATGAAATTGGCATAAAACTTCTCTTTTCTTAATGTTTCCAACACAAGTCATAGATGTTCTTCATGTTCCTCCTTTCTCTTGGAGTAGTTGAGAATATCATCAATAAACACTACCAATTTTTTTTTGAGGTAATGTCTAAAGACTTTATTCATCAAATCCATGATGATTGCAGTGGAATTCGTAAGTCCGATAGGAATCCACAAAAACTCATATGGCACATACCGTGTTCAGAAGGCAATCTTCTAAATATATTCCTTCATCACCTTTACCTGATGATATCCAGAATAATGATCCACCTTTGAGAAGTATTGAGCTCCCCTTAACTGATCAAACAAGTAAACAATCCTTGGGATTGGATACTTTTTCTTTATAGTGATCTTGTTGAGTTCCTAATATTCGATGCACAACTGCATTGTTCCATCCTTCTTCTTCACAAAGAGCACCAGTGCACCCCAAGGTGATGCACTAGGGCGTATGCACTCTTTTTCTAGAATATCTTGAAGCTACATCAATAACTCCTCCAGTTTGATAGTAGCCATCCTATAGGGACACTTCCATATTGGAGTAGATCCATGCATGAGTTCAATTGAGAACTCTACCTCACGATCCGGGGGAATTCCGGGTAACTTTTCATGAAATACATCTTCGTATTCCCTCATGATGGGCATCTCCTCAAGGATGGAACTTTCCTTCAACTCAACCATTTGGGAGAGGTATGATTATTCATAGGGAATCAACACCCACACCATTGAAGGATTTTTGAATAGAGATTAATGATCTTCCATGAATTTGTAGAGGTGCATGGGATGGTTCTTAATATGAAAAGATATTTACTTTTCTGACAGTTCATATGTTCTCTATATAACGAGAGCCAATCCATTCCCATTATAGCGTCATATTCCACGAAGGGAATTATTATGTGATTTTCTGGAAGAATCTTCCCACATATGCCAATAGGAGAAGAGTCAAACACATGGGTTGAAATGATTGCACCACTTGGTGTTTTTATAGATATCTATACTTCAAGGTTACGGGGCTTCGATTCTATTGTTCTAGAAGACATACAAGATATAAAGTAATGTGTAGACCCATAATGAAATAATAATTATTCCATTCTTGATTGAATATGAAGTGTCACGAACCAACCTGGGTCGACCCTGAACCGGTCACCCGAGTCGGTCCGCGACATGGCCCGAGAGGCGTTCCCGATCCTCCCGGGCTGGCGACAAGTGCCAGGGCATCAACAGAGGCTATGGAAACAATTTTTCCCAATATAAGTAAATAAGACAGAGAAAAAAAAATACAGAGCAGCGCATAAAGGATAACCCAAATAAAGTTACTAAACAGGAACAAACAAGAATCAAACTAACCAAACATGACGTCCGAACAAACTCTGTGCGACCTCACGGGTCGCTCTCCGACTCAACGATCAAGCGTCTCCTTGGGCGAGTACACTCAAGCTATAGCCTGCACAAACACTAAAAACAGAAAAGAACTATAGGCGTGAGTATTAAAACTCAGTAGGCTAGCCCGATAACTATTCCCAATGCACTACCTTTAAAATAAAAGAAACATCATATCATGTTTGAAATACAATTTATAAAAGTATGTTTTTCTAAGCATTTTACTTAAAAACAAAGTACAAACCATTTCCCTTTACCATTTCCAAATTCGGGTTTATTACATTAGTGTTAATGACATTTTAGGAAAAGGGAAAGTGATGTTTACATTTTTTTCAAATTTTTACAAAGGGGATTAAACACTTTCTTTTGAAAACAATTTTTTTTCTGAAACCTAATCAAGAGAAATTTATCACCTTCCAAGGAAAATAATACACCAGAATGAACAAAGTAAAACACACAGCAAGGGAAATGTAGGTATACATGTGAGCATCTTAATCAGTACTACAAGCAAAAAAAGCTGAATAGACATGGGTGATCCTAGGAGATCGAGAATAAACCAGAAGACACCAATACATGAGAAATCATCCTTATCGACATGTCACAATGAAATCAAAATGGACAATACGCTCGACCATCCACTCACGGGCAGGTCAATGGAAAATCCCATAGTAATAAACCCAATATATCCACCTAGTACGGGCCACTAGTCAGTACCACAACCTACCATTGCAGCAATCATTCTTATAATATTCTCTCAATATGCTAGATTCCCATGACTCAAGTGTTTGAAAAAAAGGGTGAGCCAACTGATGCCAACTGAGCATCCAATCATATACATATATATATATATATATAGAACAACAAGCATCACACTGAGCCACTCCGTGGAACAACCTCATTCCTTTAAACTACTCACGTACCTGGGAGCTACTAAGCGCTTCCTCCGAAACAATCAATTGGGACCAAGGCATGAGAGTCGTCCTAAGAGGGTTTTTATCAAAACAATTTCATCTTTTTTCCATAAAGTGCAAAACATGCATTTAATACATTTCACAAACGCTACTCAAAGAAAGGTACAACTTCTTTATAAGACATAACCCAGTTTAAAACCATTTAAAGAATCTCAAAAAACAATATGTCACAGGATGACAATATTTTTTTTATAAACCAAACCAGAACAAAACATTTTTTTTCAAAACCCTTTAAAAGACAACCATAAAACATCTTAAAGGAACCAAAGTACATGTTCACGCTTCAAAAAGAAATCATTTCTCATTAAACCTGAACTCTATTTTATATTCTGTAAATTATGTTTAAAATCAAAAAAGTCATTCTTTCATTATTTGGTGTCCGCTCTTCAAAAGGATGTTTCATGTGTCGTGTATAAAATAAACGACTCCTTTTCACAATAAATAACCATTTAAAAATTAACCGTCTTATATTAAAAATTAATTATCGTATATTATCTCATATTTATTACAATTAATAAAATGTTGATTTTTAACAATTAGGGTGTGCAAACAGCATGAAATAATATAACTTAAATTTTAAAAGTAGTGCAAAGGGAACCTACCTCAAGATCAAAGCGCGACGAAAAAACGACCTTAGAACCAAGGCGCGATGACACAACGTGTGTCCGAAGCCACGTGATAAAGTCCCAAACTCTGCATAATAGATATCAAGGACTCAGACACATCCAAAAACTCACCAGAGCATGTGAAACCAAGCGTCGAGGAGAAATGCTCACCTCGAAACTGAAGCACGACGATGACGGAACCTCAGAAACAAGGAGCGGCGATGGCGCTCACTCAGAGACGCCATGCGCGGGTCCTAAAAATCCTAAATCTACCAAGAACAAATATAATTTAATAAAAACCCCCAACAATGAAAAGGCGAAATAAAGAGCAATAATAATAATAATAATAATAATAATAATAATAATAGTTATAGTAATAATAAAGTTAATAATAATAATAATAATAATAACAATAATAATAATAATAATAATAATAAAATTAGTATTAATAATTATAACAAGATTAATAATGATAATAATATCAATATTAATAATAATAATAATAAGGATAAAATAATAATAATAATAGTAATAATATTAACATTAATAATAATAATAATAAGGATAAAATAATAATAGTAGTAATAATATTAACATTAATAATAATGATAATAATAATAATAATAACAAAATAATATAAATATTATTAACACTAATAATAATAATAATAATAATAATAATAATAATTTGAAAAATAATAATAATAATAACAAAATAATAAGATGAACACTAATAATAATAGTAATAAGATAAAGCCAAATAAATAAATAAAAATAAAAAGAAGAAACCTTGCCAGGAGTGGCTGGGTGTGCGGACATCTGGGCTAGTTGTGCGGCGGCGGACAGGGAGCAGAGGAGGTCGGGCGAGCAGTCTGGGGTGTAGCTGCGAACTGAGAGGGGGAAACTGGTGTGGCGAGGTGCGGCTGGAAGCTGGTGCAGCGAAGGGGCTGGATCAGGCGGGAGTTCGCGACGGGGAAAAGAATAGGATGCAGGGGTCCTACGCTGGCAGGGTGCGGCACATGCAGGGGAGGAACCGTCGGAAAAAAAGGGAAGCCGGGATGGGAGGCTTCGCCACTGGAAGAAGAGGCAAGGGGGTGCGCACTGAGCCAAGGGGGGCTGGCGGTTGGGCGCTGCTACTGTGTCGCGCCGAGCTGAGGGGGTGTTGCGGGTTCGAACAAGGACCGGAGGAGGCTGGGGACTGGAGGTGCTGAAACGGAAATCAGGAGGGAGGAGGCGGAGCCGGGGGCAGCGAGTGCCGGAGAGGGGATAAGTCGGGTAGGAGGGCTGAGGCGGACAGAGAGGGAGGCGAGGCGTCGGGCAGTGCGCGATGGAGTGTGCAAGGCAGGGGCACGGGGGAAGAAGAGATAAAAAGGGAGAGAGCAGTTGTGCGGTGATGCTAGTGCGGATGAAGGCTGAGGCGGTGCTGGATGGGAGAGAAGCTGAAGCCGAGGTGATGGGAGGGGGTGTGTCCAGCAGGGAGGAGCGCTGATGAATGGCGGCTGCTAGGGTTCGACGCCGGACAGCAAAGGAGAAAATGAATAAATAGGGAAGGGATGCGGGGGAATGAGAAAAATAATAAAAATAAACATAAAAATAAAATAAATGGAAAGGACAAGATAAAATCAATAAAAATGAATAGATAAAAAAGAGAAAATAGATACCAAAACGAATAATAATTAACCTATCTAAACAAAAGTGAGTAAATAAATTTGATAATTTATATTGACATAGATATTAACAATAATAAAAAAACATTATTGATGTAAAAAAAATACATGATTAAAATGATAATAATAATAATAAAAAGGGGTCCGCTCGTGCGTCGAGCAGGCCGCACCGCTTCGCCCGTGCCCTGCCCAAGTGTCGGACATTGTCAAGCCAAGGATCATTCACTAGCACCACTAGTGCACCACACGTGTCGGGCTCGACTTTATTTATCAGCGCATGAAGCGTAAGACTCAAGGCGGGCTCAGGCCACATTCCAGCAAACAATTATTAATATGATAAATAAAATTGGGAGATAAAAATAAAAATAAAAAAACATACCTCCCTACGAATTTCGGGTGTGACAATTCTCCCCACCATAACGCTTTCCGCCCCTGGAGAGCCATAGCATTGTCCAGCCGATCGATCATCACCTAAGGATTTCACACAACACGGTCCAACCTCTTTTCTCAAGGATGTCACAACGACTACCAGCGGGACTGAACCTCATTGCCCGAAGTAAATCACCAACAGAGGGGAGGTCTGAACAGGCTCCCCACCATAAGATCTCAACTAGCATTCGTTAACGACTTAAGGGAAAACCCAAAGAGACTCATGGTGGGTCTCCCACCATAAAGAACTAACCTACTAGCGACCAACCAGAAATCCAACTTAGGCTAGATTGGGGCCTTTCCCAAGCTATATATAAAAAGCTCAGCAAACCATTTAAAACACCCACTCCTGTCTGAATTGGATTAGAAATGAATAAAAACTCCATACGAACTGAAACCCTAACCCCATGGGCGGGGAGGGTGGGCACAAGGATCAAATCCCTAAAAGTACGACGTACGACTACTCACGACCCATCAATTCAGGATAGACACAAACCAGGGCCGCAACTGATTTACATCAGTGGCCCATGCAATGTCGCTGATCAGTAACATAAATCCAAGAGGCATGATTCCCGAAACTACGCGAGGGATAAGTCCATCGCGCACTTTGCGACAAGAGGAAAACTACAAATATAGAGAAACCAGAGCAGCAACAGTAGAATTTTCTCACCACGCGGTAGGGGCACAACTTTAACCAGAATCCTTAAAATTCCCCCCCCCCCGGGGGTTCCTGACTACGCATCGATTTCACTCTGAGACCTTTTGGCTGGAGCTCTGATGGATGAAGCATCTTCTGCCTCGCAGTCAGGTTCTGAAAATCCCAATGAAATACATACATCTTTTGATTTAACAAAATGAAAGGACAAGATTTTAAAATTTAAAAACATACCAGCATTGAAAGCCTGAGTTTTCCAAAAGACCCATGTCATTTCCATACATTTCAAACCCAAAACACCATCAGTACAACTAAAGTGATAAATGATCCCTTAAACTGAATGGAAAATTACACCCGAAACTTTGGACAATGACCCAACAACACATTACTTCTGAGATCTTCCTCTGTGACGCTTCCTTTCAACGCCCCGACAAAATCGTCGCAAGTGACCCAGGCGTCCACATGCCTGGCAGGGCTTCGGAGTGCTTGGGCACGATAAATTCTTGTGACCCCGCTTGCCACATTGATAACACACAATAATATCTCACTCCGAAGAGGTTGATGAAAGATCTCGAGGCCTCTGGATCCCATGACCCGATCTATCCACTTCCATTTTCTTACTCATCTCCCTTCAAGAATCTTTACCAGTGCTCATAGGGATCGAAGGAGGGAGAACTACTTCGAGCACTCCTACCATCGCAGCTTCGACATGAAATTCTTGTCTTGCTAGGTCGACAAATGAAGTTAGGTTGGACTCTGACACCTTCGACTGTAGATCAGGGCGGAGACCCGCCTCGAAGCGTCGAGCCTTCATGGGGTCTTTCGTGGAATACTCTGAATCATAAGGGACTAGCTCCATAAAGCGATGGAAATATTCTAACACGGATCTGTCGCCTTGCTGCAGACAACACATCTCCATCCCATTTTTTCACCGTTTCTTCCTCAGAGAAAAACTGGCGAATGAACGAGGCCTTGAAAAACTCCCAAGTAATATCTTGACGGGGCTTGTTCCGAGACACAGACTTCCACCACATCCATGGTGAACCTTCAAGCATGAAGGTCGCAAAATTGAACTTCAACGACCCGGGCAACTCAATGAGGCTAAAGTACCTTTCAATTATCTGCATCCACTCCTCTGCCACAGAAGTTTCTGCATGACCATAGAAGAGAGGTGGATCCAACTTCCGAAACTCCAGCATAAAACCCTTAGGTTGATCAACCGCACTACGATCACCCATCGAAGCTTCAAAGGGATAACCGCTGGACAAGGAAAAGTTAAAAACCCAATCAGGGCCAACTCAACGAATGAATAAAAACCTCAAAATAAAAAACAGCATAGGTGACAAGCTCGATATCCGAGAAAACAAGTTTTCATAGCATCAATACTTCTCTCTTTGAAAACATCTTTAATTTAGAACAAGCTTAGTGGGTTAAAACTTCGCCATTGGTATTCTTTAGAGCCTCCCTCACATGCATGTATCCGTGCCACCTAGGGAATCCATCCACCATACCAGAGATCCATCCACATTTCCAATATACCAAAATGCATGTGAGTACTCATCAGAACACCAAGGCCAAAACAAAGCAACTTCATTTTCCAAAAACAATTTATTCATACCACTTCTTTTGAAACAAACTACAAATTAAACATGTCAAATTTTTTTTTTCTCAAAACCAAATTTTCTAATTCAAACCACTTTCAAAAATCAGGGGGAACCCAAAACAACTGAAACAGGGGACTAGTGTCAGTGGGTGGATTGACCATATGGGTGGCGGCCATATGTCAAACACGTCACTGACACAGAGAGCCTCCTTGGACCATGCCCCTAGCTCCACCGGGCTTGCCAGGCCATGTGGCTTAGGACTATTAGCCCAACTCCATTTGTTGTACCCCAATCACAAAACATTTCCATAAAAACCCAAACAAACCAATTAAACCGGACTTCCCATGGAAACCTGAGGATCAGTACGGGCAAGATTTCACAACGCTCTTCTCGCACCTACCCCTCAAGTCCCGACAATCCTACTCCATATACATTGACATCGCAAATGACAAAGGGAGCTCTGAAAAGTGAGGTCTGCTAAGAGCAAACCTCCTCTGATACCATTTTGTCACGAACCAACCTGGGTCGACCCTGAACCGGTCACCCGAGTCGGTCCGCGACATGGCCCAAGAGGCGTTCCCGATCCTCCCGGGTTGGCGAAAAGCGCCAGGGCATCAACAGAGGATATGGGAACGATTTCGGCCAATTTAAATAAATAAAACAGCGAAAAAAATATAGAGCAACACAGAAAGGATAACCCAAATAATGTGACTAAACATGAACTAACGGGAATCAAACTAACCAAACACGACGTCCGAACAAACTCCGTGCGACCTCATGGGTCGCTCTCCGACTCAACGATCAAGCGTCGCCCTGGGAGAGTGCACTCAATCTATAGCCTAGACGAACACTAAAAATAGAAAAGAACTATAGGCGTGAGTATTAAAACTCAGTAGGCTAGCCTGATAACTATTCCCAATGCACTACCTTTAAAATAAAAGAAACATCATTTCAAGTTTGAACTACAATTTATAAAAGTATGTTTTTCTAAGTATTTTACATAAAAACAAAGTACAAACCATTTCCCATTACCATTTCCAAATTCGGGTTTATTTCATTAGTGTGAATGACATTTCAGGAAAGGGAAAGTGATTTTACATTTTTTTCAAATTTGTACAAAGGGGATTAAACACATTCTTTTGAAAACAATTTTTTTTTCTGAAACCTAATCAAGAGAAATTTATCACTTTCAAAGGAAAATAATACACCAGAATGCACAAAGTAAAACACACAGCAAGGGCATTGTAGGTATACATGTGAGCATCTTAATCAGTACTCCAACCAACAAAAGCTAAATAGACATGGGTCAACCTAAGAGATCGAGAGTAAACTAGAAGACACCAATAGATGAGAAATCATCCTTATCGAAATGTCACGATGAAATAGAAACGCACAATATGCTTGATCATCCACTCACGGGCAGTTCAAGGGAAAATCCCATAGTAATAAACCCAATATATCCACCTACTATGGGCCACTGTCAGTACCATAACCTACCAGTGCAGAAATCATTCTTAGAATATTCTCTCAATATGCCAGATTCCCATGTCTCAAGTGTTTGAAAAAAAAAGAGTGAGCCAACTGATGCCAACCGAGCATCCAATCATATACATATACATATATATATATATATATATAAAGCACAACAAGCATCACCTTGAGCCCCTCCATGGAACAACCTCATGCCTTTAAACTACTCACGTACCTGAGAGCTACTAAGCACGGCCACCCAAACAATCAATTGGGACCAAGGCATGAGAGTCGTCCTAAGAGGATTTTTATCAAAACATTTTCTTCTTTTTCTATAAAGTGAAAACGGGCATTTAATACATTTCACAAACGCTACTCAAAGAAAGGTACGACTTCTTTATAAGACAAAACCCAGTTTAAAACTATTTAATGAATCTCAAAAAACACTATGTCACAGGTTGACAATATTTTTTTTATAAACCAAACCAGAACAAAACATTTTATTTTTTTTCCAAAAACATTTAAAAGCCAACCAGACAACTTCTTAAAAGATCCAAAGTACTTATTCACGCTTCAAAAGAAATCATTTCTTATTAAACCAGAACTCTATTTTATATTATGTAAATTATGTTTAAAAGCCAAATGGTCATTCTTTCATTATTGGTTGTCCGCTCGTCAAAAGGATGTTTCATGTGTCGTGTATAAAATAGACGGATCCTTTTGACACTAAATAACCATTTAATAATTAACCATCTTATATTAAAAATTTATTATCGTATATTATCTCATATTTATTACAATTAATAAAATGATGATTTTGAACAATTAGGGTGTGCAAACAACATGAAATAATATAACTTAAATTTTAAAAGCAGTGCAAAGGGAACCTACCTCAAGATCAAAGCACGACGACAAAACAACCATAGAACCAAGGCGCGATGAAACTACGTGTGTCCGAAGCCACATGATAAAGTCCTACACTCTAAATAATAGATATCAAGGACTCAGACACATCCAAAAACTCACCAGAGCATGCGAAACCAAGCATCGGGGAGAAACGCTCACCTCGAAACTGAAGCGCGACGATGACGGAACCTCAGAAACAAGGAGCGGTGATGGCGCTCACTCAGAAACGCCCTGCGCGGGTCCTAAAAATCCTAAATCTACCAAGAACAAATATAATTTGATAAAAAAACCCCTAACAATGCAAAGGCGAAAGAAAGAGTAATAATAATAATAATAATAATAATAGTAATAGTAATAATTAAGTTAATAATAATAATAATAATAATAATAATAATAATAAAATTATTATTAATAATAATTATAACAAGATTAACAATGATAATAATATCCATAATAATAATAATAATTATAATAATTATAAGGATAAAATAATAATAATAATAATAGTAATAATATTAACATTAATAATAATAATAATAAGGATAAAATAATAATAATAGTAATAATATTAACATTAATAATAATGATAATAATAATAATAATAACAAAATAATATTAATATTATTAACACTAATAATAATAATAATATTAAAAATAATAATAATAAAAACAAAATAATAAGATGAACACTAATAATAATAGTAATAAGATAAACCAAAATAAATAAATAAAAATAAAAAGAAGAAACCTGGCCGGGAGTGGCTGGGTGTGCGGACTGCTGGGCTGGTTGCGCGGCGGCGGACAAGGAGTAGAGGAGGCCGGGCGGGCAGGCCGGGGTGCAGCGGCGAACGGAGAGGGGGAAACTGGTACGGCGAGGTGCGACTGGAAGCTGGTGTAGCGAAGGGGCTAGATCAGGCGGGAGTTCACGACGAGGAGAAGAATAGGAGGCAGGTGTCCTACGCTGGCAGGGTGCGGCACATGAAAGGGAGGAACCGTTGGAAAAAAAGGGAAGCTAGGATGGGAGGCTTGGCCGCTGGAAGAAGAGGCAGGGGGTGCACACTGAGCCGAGGGGGGGCTGGCGGTTGGGCGCTGATGCTGTGTCGCGCCGAGCTGAGGGGGTGCTGCGGGTTCGAACAAGCACCGGAGGAGGCTGGGGACGGTAGGTGCTGAAACGGAAATCAGGAGGGAGGAGGCAGAGCCGGGGGCAGCGAGTGTCGGAGAGGGGAGAAGTCGGGTAGGAGGGCCGAGGCTGACAGAGAGGGAGGCGAGGCACCGGGCGGTGCACGATGGACTGTGCAAGGCAGGGGCATGGGTGAAAAAGAGATAAAAAGGGAGAGAGCGGTTGTGCAGTGATGCTGATGCGGAGGAAGGCTGAGGCGGCGCTGGATGGGAGAGAAGCTGAAGCCGAGGTGATGGGAGAGGGCGCGGCTAGCAGGGAGGAGTGCTGATGAATGGCTGCTGCTAGGGTTCGACACCAGACAGCAAAGGGGAAAAGGAATAAATAGGGAAGGGCTGCGGGGGAATGAGAAAAATAGGAAAAATAAGCATAAAAAATAAATGGAAAGGACATGATAAAATCAATAAAAATGAATAGATAAAAAAAGAGAAAATAGAAACCAAAAAGAATAATAATTAACCAATCAAAAACAAGTGAGTAAATAAATTTGATAATTTATATTGACATAGATATTAACAATAATAAAAAAACATTATTGATGTAAAATAAATACATGATTAAAATGCTAATAAAAATAATAAAAAGGGTCCGCTCGTGCGTCGGGCAGGCAGCACCGCTTCACCCGTGCCCTGTCCGTGTGTCGGGCATTGTCAATCCAAGGATCATTCACTAGCACCACTAGTGCACCACATGTGTCGGTATCGACTTCATTTATCAGCGCAAGAAGCACAAGACTCAAGGCGGGCTTGGGCCACATTCCAGCAAACAATTATTAAAATCATAAATAAAATTGTGAGATAAAAATAAAAGTTAAAAAGAACATACCTCACTACGTATTTCGGGTGTGACATGAAGTGTACTTTGTACGACTTCATAATCATGATCCACCTCCGCTGTAGTGATGGAATATGAATTCCCTTGTTCCTTTGGCTTTGGTGGCTGCTGACACTGATTACCCTTGAGAACTCGAGGTTTAGTGTACTGGTTTCTATAGTTCCCTAGCTCCCTACAGTTCTAGCATTGAACCATGGGTGGTTCTCTATTTTCATCGGCTACATTCTCCTTCCTTTTCATGACTTTTCGACACTCTTGATCATTGTGTCCTTCTTTCCCACACATGAAGCATTTTTCCATCCCTTTGAAGTAGCTCCCATGGTGCAACATACAAAATTTTTGGCATGTGGGTCGTTGATTTTTCTTCCCACCTATTTCAATGGATCGACCAGCTTGAAACTCAATATTTCTTCTCTTATCACTATAGCCATGGGATAATTCTCCAAACTCCATATCCACATTGAGAGCACACCGAACAAATACTTCATAACTCCCAAATTCTCGAATTACAAGGGCCTTTCAAAGGTTTGGTTTTAATCCACTATAGAAATTATCAATTTTTCAATCATTGTTGATAAGAAAACACAAAAAATACCTTACAATCCTTGTGAAATTCGATTCATAGGTAGTGACAGATTCTCCTTCATTTTTCTTCAGATCTATAAATTCTCTCTCCATATACGTGTGAAGAGTTCATGGGAATTACATATTAAGAAAGAGTTTCCTAAAGTCTTCCAATTCTATCCCTTTAATTTCCTCCCTTGTATTAGTTTTCTTAATCAAATCCCTCCATTGATCGGCCTCTCCATATATAAGATAAATGGAAAGGGTCACCATCGCTATCTCAGAACAGTGAATAATACAAAAGATCTTCTCCATAGTTTTGACCCACTGTTCCACAACTAGTGGATCGGAATATCCACTAAACGTCAGTGGTAGTTGTTGTATAAAACATTTGATATCATGTTTATCCCTCTTTGGTTAAAGATGACGTTCCCAATTATTATGGTTATTATTCATAACCTAAGATAATTTGGTAAGAATCCCCATGATGTTTTGAACTCCACCTCCAAAATCATTGTGGATGTCGTTCAGGCAATCGTTACATTGGCCCTCAAACAAGTTATTGGACTGATTTCTCCTGGATCCCACTTTTTTCTAAAATAGAAAATGTTAGAACAAAACATAGGTGAACAATTCATGAATAACATATTCATTTAAACAATTTATTCCAAAAGCATAACATATGGGATCCATAAATAAATATTCTTGTGTGCATATTTGTACATAGTCTCATGCTATAGGTTTTCTCTAGAGTGCACTAATCCTAATTCCAAAATTAACTAATCCTTTCCTCTGATACCAACTATAGTGACCAAAACTTTTCATACATTAATATTACATCATTTCAACGATAAAAAAAATAATATTATTACACATAGAGGATCTAAAGTTTTATTGTCTTGGGGAAACTAGGAGCACACAATACAACATCAAGTATGAACATTTATTTAATTTCGAATTCTCTTGTTTCTTATTGGAACTTGTCCACTCCTTAGTACATATAGCCACCTGAGGATATACATCAAAAGTGATGAGATAGAAGCCCACTAATAGGATAGAAATGAACAATATAGCATGGGGTGAGAATAATCATAACATAGGAAAAATATCATGTACATGAGAGGAGCATAAACAAAAGACTTGAAGTGTGGCGAAGCATAAAAATGAAACATAATGTCTTAGTGGTTAACTACAAAAAATACTTGTGAACCAGTACAGAATATTGTTCACACATAATTTCACATTAAAACATGAGATTATTCACTTTACCCAATGAATAGTAGTGTTGTATAATTCTGAGTGCACCCGTCACATTTAAAAATTCATATTGCTCTATATAATTCTGGGCGCACCCATCACATAATAACATTATCATTATCATGATTGACACATGGAACATACATAAAAGTGAACATAACTAACCCATGTTAAGGAATGGATTTCATCTCATAATAATACATTCATAAGAATTGGGTTCCCAAAAGAAAGTGGGAACACCATACTTGATACAAGAACCATCAATCTTGAATGAGAAGTAAAAGGTGTGTTCTTGAAAGAAGAGTTCTTTTGGAAGACATTTGCGTTTTCATAAATTCTAGTGACAAACATGTATATCCTATAATAGTAAAGATAATTATGAACAAATTATTTTTAAGAAGTAAACATATCAAAATGGAGTAAAATTGGGAGAACCCAAAGAATGAAAGTTGGGTTCGAAAATTTCCCCTTACCTTGTATATGAATGCTTCCTTCTCTTTTAATGTCATTTATAATGATATTAAGATCATTAATTAGAAATTCCAATACCGTTTATACATTAATAGGTTTCATTAGGGTTTCATTATGTCATTTTATGATCCTCCTGATTAATTAGAGAGTTTAACAAAAACATTGTTCGGGGATGTACGTTTTTATTGTTTTTCTTGGGTGGTTCACTAGTATTCCTAAATTGATGTTTGGATAGAATATGGGTAAACATCCAGAAATGATATTAAATTTCATTAATTACATTTAATGAGTTTTAATGATCTTATAATTAATTATATTACATCCATGTGGATGAATCATTAGATAAGAAATAAATGAAGATTGTTTCGGTAAATTTGGGAAGTTTTTCGATCACAATGAAGTCGTTTTAATTTATCACTGAGTAATATGTTGATAAGCTTGTTCCAGAACATGAAATAGGAAATAATACATATAAAATATTCTGGTTCAACCATAAAAAAGATTTCATGTCCAGATCTGAAGGTAGAAATGGAAGAATAAAGCATTTCGTTCTTCAAGCTAATAAATTATCACCTCCCAAACAACTTTCTTTTAATTAAAATAAAGAGAAGAGGGAAAGGGGGGTGGATGATATAATATCCCATTGGAATAATAAAATTATAGTATATGTATAATACTGGAGTTAAAATACCATTTTGATGAATATATGTGGGAAGAGATCAATAAATGAACTTGAATTTGAATGAAAATTAAAGAAGAAGAGGGAGAGAAATTACCTCTTGAATCCTTCTCTTGAGAACTTCCTTTAGGGCATAAGATTGGTCTTTTTATGAGACCAGTAGCTCTTGGACGTGGTGTAGGGGCTAGGGAAGGTGTTCAGGAAGAGTATAGATAAGTCTTGGAACGTGAGAGGTGTGAGGGAATGAGGGTGTGAAGGGTGGCTTTTATAATGGAGGGGAGAGGGGTTTCCTTAATATAAAATTAATTAGTTTATTAATTTCACCTAATACAAGTAATAGTGAGTCTTGAATTACCAATAATATTAATTTTATCATGTGATCCTGAACCAATGTGGATTACATAGAAGAGCATCTTCGATGACTAAATTAATCCATTATTTAGCATTTATTTTAAATTATCAGATTCTACTATTAATAAAAAATACATGTATCTCAGAAAAATACAAAAAATATAAAAAAACCATTTTTTGATTTGTAGAATCAAGAAATGATGTCCATTTTTTCAAAATAATTTTCTAAATATTAATAATTTAATATTTAATTAAAATCATAATTTACTTAAAAAAACTGTTTTTAAGATTAAACCAGATTTTATAGTGCTTTCAAAAATTACGTATGGTATTATAAAATTAACTAAAAACTATAAGACATATATTTGATAAATAATGAATACATTTTATTAAAATAATTTTTATTTTAAAATAAATAAATTGTTTTAAATAATTATTTATGACTTACAAAATTTCAAAATGTTTACTAAGGTCAAATTTTCACTTTCTATGATGTCAAAATTTTATTTTATTATTCATTGGTATGATAACTCTTATGTTGGATGATTTAATATTCATAAGGGTCATATTACTATTCATAAGGGTATGTTATTATTCATAAGGGTAGGAAACTATTCACCAGAAAAATAATTTTTTGTTTCATCAGACTACAAAAAACATCTTAAAAGCAACTGTGTTTTTTGGATTTTCAAAAATCAAAACAAATAGGTGACAAAATTATGTTTAAAGGTCACTTAGCACTTAGTAGTTCATTATGTTGTTTTTTCATGTGATTTTATGACATAATTATAAGAGTGGAATTTCCATTGAAGAACATTGGGCCGTTACAAATGGGATCTTTTCTATATATCGAACAAGATTTTATTCCTCTTCCTCTTCTTCCATTGGGCCAACCTCCTCTTCTTCCTAGTGCTTTTGTAGTCTCCCTTACCAAGACTAGAGGTGCGCCTATTCCAGAACATTTCTGCTCACCCTTGGAGTACCCAAAATTCTTGGTGCGTGGAAAACACTGGTCGTTGATCAACCATGTAGGGTTTTTCCATCGTCTCTCTTTACAGTGTATCATGCTGGGTGGGTATGCTATTGTTTATGTGGGGATTGATAAAACCAAACATAATGAAGATAACGATGGGAACTTTAAAGAATGAAGGGGGTGTGTTCGATGTTCTGCTGTACCATTTTATGTTGATAGGTATATTGAACTATATGGGCTTGTGCTCACTGAAATCCATGGTCGTTGGTGGTCTTTTCTTGCATCTTAACTAACCATTGTCTTTGGTGATGACTAAATAATTGTAACATGGAAATTGTTTAGTCACCTAAACTTAGTTGGCCTAAATGAATGTTTAGTAAAACATCTATACTTGTGTGACCACCCCGGTTAACGGAAATAATGAAGAACCAAATGAATGATGTGTTGAAACTAGAAGTTTCCCAATCTATTTTGGTAGTGGGTGTGATGTTCTGATTAGTGCCTATGGGAAGATGTGAATGGGGATGGGATCCCCTATTGTGGAATAGTTTATGGTTGTGAATATGAATCTATGTGGTATGTATCTATATGATTTCTTTGGTTCCAGTACTTCGAGGGTTCTCACTGATCTATTTTGGATGATGTATGTGTGGGCTATAACTCGAGGCTTTGTTTGGTTCAAGTACATCGAGGGATCTCACTGATCTCTTGGTTGTTGTGACATTAAAAGGGAAACAGGTGTGAATTCTTAAATTGTTGTTTTTCTGTTTCTTTTTCTCTAGCTTGTGGTTATGCCTGTTAGTTGACCAGTAGTGAAAAATTTACATAAATGGGATCACATGAATAAAAAAAAGAATTTTTTAAATAGGTAATTGGTTTTGGGGATGATTTGTGGCTTGGTCGCGAGTGTTGTTCCTTTCTTTATGAATGGATAGTAACGAGGGTGTTTGTGCTAAGGTTTTGGATCCCCTAGGTTGGGATGAGGGCCTGTTACCAATATATATATTGTATGTCATATGTTTCATTTTCGTGCCACACCAAAGTTGTGCCCTTAGTGCTGAACACCCCATTTAATGGGGATGGTGATTTTCCAAACACTCCTATGAGTGGCTGGTTATTAGCTCCTTTTATGCTCCCTTTTCCAAATATCCCAAGACTCTTCATGTAGGATGTGATGGCATGAGGTCCATTATAGCCCAAGATTCTTTAGGCATGGTAGTTGTGGTGGTTAGTCTAGGTGTGTGCGGGTAGGTTGTTCCCAAGAATCTTCGGGATGAGGCCTAGGTGTCTTCGGGCGTGGAAGTAGTTGTTCTGGCTTCGGTGTTTGTGTGTGTGGTTTCGTGTGGTGGTTGTGCCCAGGTGCTTGCGGGCAGGATGTGTGGTTGTGGCCCAGGTGTGTGCGGGTAGGGTGTGGCAGTGGGACTGCGGTGAGAATGGCGGGATTTGTTCGATATGTAGGATGTCTTCAATAACAAATGGGAATGTAGCGAGGGGTACCCAAACATCGATGTGAAATTACTATACATTAATTGACTTGCGTTATTTGGGGATTGTTCCTTGGTGAGGCTCGGGTGGATAGTTTTCCATGCCAGGTGCTTTGGTTGTCTCTTTCTCACAGGGAATTAGAATGCCTCATATCTTATTCACGAGAGTCTTTGTTTTTCCTTACTGAGCATACTTGTATGCACACCCTACGTATATAAAACTACTTTCAGGTTTCTAGGAGGAATTCAGGGATCGTGTGGGGCTGTACTAGTTCAGACGTTGGGACAGTTTCAATTTCTATTTTTCTTTCTTTAGGTACATCCTTTTTGGGGTTTTCTTTTACTCTTTGTATTATTTACATTTGGAACATGCATATGGGAATGGTTTGTTTTGGCTTTACTTGTACATTTAGCTTTGGTGTTGTTGGGGTTGCTATCATATCTCTCAATCATATAAAAAACGGTAATGCCTTCCATCTTGTGTGTGATTCCATACACTTGGTGCTAGTCGCCACTTCGGGACCTATCAAAGGCGAATCTCTGGGGGGCATTAAATCTCCTTCAACTTAAAAAAAGGAAGGGTCTGGTAATCTGTTGTCCCTTATATCCTTCTGTTGAGGGCGGGTCATGACTATATTTTTTATATAATTCTCATTTTATTACGTTATGTGTACGTTACCTTTTTTTCTCTAATTATCATTAAAAAATTGGACCCTTACTCAATGTTACATGTGGCATATTATCTCTATGATTAAAAAAGTGGTTTATTTTTTATGATAATCATTCATGATTTTTTATAAATAGTATTTATGTATAATATATTATTATTATTTCCTGATTATTATTATTGAGCGATTTTTATAAGGTATCCTTTGACAATATTTGACCTACCAGAGTTGTTTTTGACACATAAACCGAATTTGGTCAAAACATCAGATGTAAAAAAAATTATATAGTTGTTTTGAAAATTTTAATTATTGAAATAAATGTTATTATAAATCTGATAAGGACCTCAATAAAGTATATAATTATCATAAATTTATTATCCTTGAAGATAAAGACCCATGTGAAAAGGTGGACTAAAGGTAAGTAATTTTTTATCATGCTCATTTAATTGATATATTTCATACTGATATTGACCATTATAAAATTTATAACTTGCATATATAGCCCCCTTGATATTGAATATTGATATTTTTAAATTGTAATGTTATTTAATGTTTTCTAAATGTTATTCATTCAAGTTGATTATGATTGAAATGTTCAAAGTTTTATGAGACACTTTGAATATTTAATCATTTAATCCATTCCAATCGATATTGTTAATAATATTGTACTTTTAATTCACATGGATTTAAAAAGGTTATACATGTATGTTTTTATATATTTTGAATTCAAATACATGTTTTTAAAAATAAATCTTTTATGTGATTTATATTAAATGGTATGACTAATGAAAAAAGAAATTTTATATTCATAACACACACAGTGACAATAAATTATCGTCCACAATGAACATTATATTATATTTAAATTCCTTTTAAATGTTTCATTTTTTAAATGAAATAAACATACTTTTATTTGTGGGGTGTTTTGTATCGAAAATGGTTTATCAGAATATGGGTGTATTCTCCATTGGAAATGGGCTATTTCAAAAAAATGTTATGTCATTATCTTAAGGTGGTATAAATATGGGTTGAAAATAGTCTTTCAAATGGTGAAATTATTTATTTCATGTTGTGGTTCTTGGAATTTATAATAGATGGCTGTCCCCAAATAGCATTTCTGATCCTATTATTGCATAATCAATTGGTGCACCCAAATAGTAATCCAATGCATTTGGTAATGAACTCATTAAAAAAATAACTATAATAGATGATTGGTCTATGGTTATTACAATATATAAGGGTTCTATAATTGTTCTAAAAGGGTTTAATGTGATGTTTTCCCAAGGTACTAACATGAATTTTTGGTGTTTCTAAGGATTTATCATAGAAATAAATTTATTATGAATATAATGTATGTGATAATTATTAAAATATTGTATTTCCATATTTGGGAAAATGATTAAGTTTTAAGGTAATTATTTTTATTAGTTTTTAATTTTATCAATTTAAATATTATTTATTTATCTTTGTTCCTTACAGATCTCTTTATTCTCATACATCAATTTTTAATGTTTTATTAAATTTCATATATGTGGACAAGGGATTGGAATAAATTATGATATTTTCAGGAAGAGACATATTTAAATATATCATGCATTATTTTAATTTTTTTTATAAAAAAATAGATACTATTCAGATGTGTCTACGTCTTCTTTTTATGGTTTTATTATGTATAATATTTGGACTACTAATCTAAAACACTAATCCTAAATGTGTCCTGAATTTTAATGAAATGAAAAATTATTTAATGATATCATGATTTTTGAAATATTTTTGTATGGGGCCTTATAGTTGGTATTAGTGGTTGGGATAAATAAAAATATAGGTTTTATTAATATTAATAAATTTTACTTATAATATTGTAACTTATGACTATTTTAATAAGTCATAGAATATAAATATTATCATGTTTCATCATCTAAAACATTTCATTTCAGATTGGTTTTCCATTGAGGAAATTTGGAAGAAACAGTTAGAAGTCACCAAGAGGATTATATCATTACTAATCATCATTCTATGATTGTCAAAAGAAAAAATAGAATAATTTGTTGACTAGATGTCTCAAAAGACTCAAGATATAAATTATTGTGGTATCCATGCTATATATGAACCAGATATCTATCGCAGAAACATGTATGTTTTGTATAATTTATTGATGGATCATCCCCCAAATATTAGTGGGTCATCTGACATTATATTAGAATAATGAGGTATCAATTATATGTAAAAATATTTTTTTAATCGGATGTTTAAAAAATAATAATTAATCCCTTGTCCTTTATCATTAAAAATTTTAAGTATATCGATGGTGGTCATTTCATAAGAATACCTGAGAGAAATATCATCTGAACTCCATGGTATGAGGAACATTATTAAAATTTTACTTGACAATTATTTCCATATGTTAGATAGACGCCAAATTATTTTGATATAAGTATAATTGAGGGAACATGATTAATATTATATATCAACATGTGATGATAACATCACAAGATTGAAAATTTAAGTTGAATATATTATTTTGGGCTCTGATTGAATAATTAATTACATTTAATCATCATTAAAATAATTTTTATAATGATTTTTGGATGAATGATAATTTAATAAGTTGATAAATTTTATTTTTCATGTTAAGAAGGTCGATATGTAGATATCTAAAAATTTTGTACCTAATGATTACTAAATAATGAAATAGTTAATATGTAAAAATATGAGGAAACCTGAAAAAATTAAATCTAGAGGTAATAAAATATATTTCCAATGACGTATTAAGTGATAAAATATTCACCTTATAGAATTTCATATAAAGATATTTAAGTGTTAAAAATATTGAATGATTAAAAATAGAATATATCATGTATAAGTTTCTTCTTCTTTACATTGTTGCATTGCAATTTTACTATATGATTGTTCTACTATGTGATTAGAAATACATATGGTAAGGGGGAAGGCTTTATTGTCACCTACATGAGCAGCCCTAATAGAATTCTGGAGTGTAGTGCTACAACTTTCAAGATTTTTTAATAAGTAGAGTCTTCTAAATTGTATCATTTTATTCTTTTTAATGGCGTGGAATGGAATTGGTAGTCGGATTGATATTCATTTTTATGACAGGTATGAAAAAAATTGATAAAGTGGATTGAAGGACTCATCTTGTTGTGATGATAAGCCCAAATTTACAGTTTCACAGTTAATACATAATTTTTTTCCAGATAAATCCTCTATTCCCATGCTCTTTTTTTGTATGTGAATTCATATTTTTGGGTTCACTACTTTTGATTCCATAATTATTTCTACATCTATAGAGCACCTCTTCAATATATGTTGGACCACATGAGTTGGTACTAGTGTGAATACTTTTCAACAATTATTTAACATATGTTCAAGGTCGGGTCTTCTAAATTTTATTATGTTAATGAATACCTTCTGTTGTAAGATCAAAAATATTCTCAATCTCATGATTCATGACATTCTGGAAAAAAATTTATTTAAACCAAATGGTTAGTTTACAAATTTATAATTCTCCTAGTTATCTTTTCACTCATCAAAATTTCTGTATTTTAATGGTTTTCATAATTCAAAATGATAATGTAATTATTTATTATTGTTTCAGGTAGAGTGGCAGAATGGTGATTGATAGAACACACAACCATTTCATTTTAACAATTCACATACTTCTTCGTTGATTGATTATGCTCTGATTAGGAATTCTCTGGCGAGGAATAATCCACTAATGGTCTTTTGGAATGGATGGATGTGTGTATGGTGCACGTTGGCTCTTGGTGTGACATGTATGAGCTTCGGTTGGCGGACTATCATGGATGAGTTGTTGTCGGCTCACTGGTCTTGGCGCATTGATGTTATGATAGTGCTCCCTGGTCCCTGGTGTGGCAAGGATGGTCTGATGGAATTGGGGTGGGGTGGGAAGTGTGTTGTTGTGGAATGAGTTTTTTTATTGATTAGTTTTGTATTAAATTATATTATTAGAATACTATTTTTTTTCTAATTTTAAATATGTCTGAAAATCTTCATCTCTTTAATAATTAAAAAAGTATGTTATAAATGATAAATTAATAAATTTAATATGAAATTTTATTATAAATAAATTTTTTTATTTTTTTCAAATTTAATTTATAAACAGATATTATATGTTGGTAATATTAATACCAACAAAAATAATTTTCATTAGTATATGTTGCTAAATATTTTAACCAACGTATATATTATCTGTTAGGATTATTATAATTAAAACAGAATGATTATATCTATTGAAAAAACATGTTGCGATAAAGAATGATATGCTGGCAAAGCATTTTACCAATAGAAAATGCACTTTTACCAACAAATACACTCTTGTTGGAAAAAGTGAAATATTTTTTAGTGCAATTTCATGATTTCACACACGACAAATTCATTATCCTATTCAATTGAAGATAAAACTGTTGAATGGGTGAGCTTATACGGTCAATGAGGAAAAACATAACATATGACATATATATTTGATCATAATCTTATTGAAATTCATTTAAATGAAAAAAATAATATTTCAATGAACATTAATAAATATATTTCTACTATATGAAAATAACCATAAGAAATAACACATTTCTTTGTAATGATAAAATTAATATAAAAGATAAATCTTGATCCATGGAATCTATGAATGATTCTTGTATAATAATAAATTGATAATTTAATATCATAGTTTTCCTTGGCAAGATAGAACTCATTGACTCATAATATTTCTAATAATGATAAATGCCATTATACTCACCCTCTTGGGTCATATATTAATTTTATCCCATCCACATAAATTTTCAATCTATTAATATTATAATGGTATAGTGACTATAATTAAAATATGGACAATCCATAACATAATCATTGTTAATAATTTGAGTTATTATTACAAAAAAAAGTAAAATTTTCCATTATAAAAAATTTATTAAATCAATTTTATATTCATTAGTAGATACATATTTCGTTGAATATAATGTAAAAATATAAAATAATAGATTCATCAGTTAAGACTTATTAATATTGAGTGATTACAATCAATAAATATTTACTATTACTCAAAAAAGCGATTTGATTAATGAAAGGCCATTAATTCCTTGTTTCTTTTTGAATAAAAAATACATGGGTGGAACACCATTAAATAAAAAATTGAATATATTGCAATAAAATAGACTAACTATTGTAATTTAAATTGGGAAATATTTTAAAATATTAAAATGATAAATGATTTTTTAGAATAAACAATTTTGGAGGGATTAAAATTTCTGAAAATGAAACCCTTACAACTTGAAAAATGAATTATTTGAATGAATAGGTAAGGTATTTTGAAATAAACATGTAAATATCTTAAATGAGGTCAATATAACTAGATAAATTATATTTTTATTAATTTTATCCAAAAAATATTTAAATTTTTCAAAAATGAGATACCATGGTCTAATAAGAGTAAGTGTTAAAAAACCCATAAATTACATCATAGAAAAGTAGATGACAGAATAATTTCTTTTAAAAAAAATACACCAATGTAGTAGAAATATTTCATTACCATACTCCTGAATATTAATGATTTTTTTAAAATAATGTACATATTTATTATGAGAAAAATTAATTAGTTTTAGTGTATTTTTTCCAAAAGTTGTTAATTACTATAACTACTATAGCATGTTTACTAATTTTTTGTCAGTAATCATTAATTTTTAAAAATTAATTATTGATACATAAATAAATAATATGTAATATAAAAAATATTTATTTAAAATGATCTTATTTCATAACATATGAGTTTTTCTAATGTTATGTGATCAAGAAATTGATATCATTTTATTTTGATAACATAAGATAATAAAAACGATTACATAATATTACACTAAAGATGTTATTCAGTATTCCTTGAAGAGTTTATTAATCATTATTTAATTAGTATTATATTATAAAATTTTCTATTATATTTCCATAGTCATCCATTTTAATATTTTATTATGTTCTTCATGTAAATTGTTAAAAAGGCACATTCGTGGAAGCTCTTTATCATGATTAACATGTATGGTTAATGAGGTATTGTTATGAAATGATATCAATATAATATAACCTTATTATATTGAATCTTTTATGATATTATGTTAGATCAAAATGGATATGAGATGGAACAAATACAAGAGGGGGTTAATTGTTTTTTAATTTCTATTAAAATCATAAATAAAGGTTCATAGTTTAATATAATATATACAAAAACAATTCAAAAATCCTATTATTAAGGAAAAAATTCATGGAATGACTCTCGGTCTGATGATATTGTTATGATACCACTAGCTATGAAATAATTATTATTAGATTGAATACAAATATTAGAGTAATATAAGGTCAAAATGATTCCTCTATATAGAATATAGTATCAATACAGATAATTATAAATAGTAACTAAAAAATTACAATATTAAATAATATAAATAGAAAGAATAGATAAAAGGATTATCTTTCTATTACAGTAATTAGTGGAAACATAAAAGTTATTACAAATCTTTTATCCCAATGAGTATGGTATCCTTTCACCTATGATAATAGGTCAGTATTACCAACACCAGTAGGACCTCGATTTGATGATCATAACATCTAACTTGCTATCTTTGAAAGCCATCTATATTATAGGTAATCGAATCCTCTGTCTTTCAACCACATAAAATCCCTTGATAGGATGATCATTTGCACTGTCTGCATATTTTATAATCGAAATAAAATGTAAATCCTCAATATACAAGAGGGGGGTGAATTGTATACTTTAAAAATTTATTTGGAACATTCAAAAATGGTATAAAAATTATTATTGTTTAACAATGATAACAATATAAATTTACAGAACCTCTTAGTTCTGAAACATAATAGATGTTGGAAATATGTTTTCAGAAATGAATCTTCTGATAAGTTTTAATGAACAATGATTCGAACATAAAGAATATAAAATCTCACTAATTAGAGTATAAAAGTATGGGAATGTATAATATATTTTTACTTTCATTATTAATCAAAATTAAGTGGAAAACAAAATTGAAATAATACAAATTACATGTAGAATATCTTAACGAAAAGTGTAGGGTATCTAACAAACATGGATAAAGGTACCTTGATTTATACATTCAATAAATTATATCACACACACACAAGGGTAATCCCTCAGTAGGAGTATCATAGTATGTCTTTCTATCCATGTAAAACCTCGAACATAAAGGTAGTCGACACCTCTCCCATCCTTATCATGGATCTCCTCGAACATTAAGGTAGTCAGCACCTCTATCTTCATATCCCTGGAAGCCCTCGATTTTAGATAGAAATAATATGAGTCGCACGATGAAAGATGAATAAGATGTTCAGTATGATGAAGTCATGAGAGTATCTCTCTCTCTAGAAATCACTTCAACAGCATGTTTCCTCTAGAGTTATCATCTTTTTCGAATGTTAGCATGGGTATGTGTGTATGTCCTGAGATCATTCCAATGAGCGTCAATTTATAGTTATTTTCCCAGTGGTCACCCCCTCCATTATTAATACTTTTCCATGAATCTCTGTGGGACCTTTACACATGTTACTTAATTAACTGTTTGTTAGAAATAGAATCAATTTCATCATTTCATAACTATTACAACGGTAAGAAAAATATGGTTTCTCTATCAAATCTATTTTTCAGATTCTATGGAAAAATAAAGGTGGGAGTCTAATTGTAATACATTCAGAGTTTATTTTACAATGATATTCAGATATTATTTTTTCAAGGAATTTAGAATCAGAATTCTGTTTACATTGGAGTCTAAATTAATTGGAATTTAGAACCTGAATTCTGAAGAATTCAAAACTAAAATTCTATGGAATTCGGAGTCTAAAACATATGGAATTAAGGGAAAAAATTCTAAGGAATTTATTGTTTGAATTCTATGGAATTCAGTATCTCAATTCTAAAGAATTCGGAATCTGAATTATATAAAATTAGGAACCATAATTTTAAGGAATTTGGAAACTTAATTCTAATGAATTCAGAGTCTGAATTGTAAGGAATTCAGATTCTAAATTCTATGTAATTTGAAATGTGAATTTTCGCGAATTTAGAGTGTAACTTTCAAATAATTAGGATTTTGAATTTTAGAGAATTCAAAACCTGAATTTCAGAGAATTAAGATTCTGAATTTCAGAGAATTCAGAACATGAATTTCAGAGAATTCAGAACATGAATTTCAAAGAATTCAAATTCTATATTTCAAGGAACTAAAAACCTGGATTTCAAAGAATTCGAAACCTGAATTCTGATCCTGAAAAAAAATACTATATATCTATGTATTTCTATAATTATGTTGTTTTAGATACAAAACTGATTAATTCACATAGGAATAAAAAGAGTTAAATTTAGAGAAACTAAAATATAAATACTAAAAAAAATGTAAGGATAAATATTCCTTGGGGAAAAAAATATCTGAATCAATGATAATTTGAGTAAAAAGATAATATCATTGAGGAATGGAAATCTTTTTTGTTACCATAAATCATATGGAAAATACTATGTTCTTTGATATAGAGTGTTTGTGATTTTCAAAACATTAAGGAATGATAATGTCATAAGGGAACCTTATGGACTCAAAAATCACCCCTTTTTTGGATCGCACAATTATCCTTAATAAACTGAAGATACAGACATTTAAATTATGATGAACATGAAAATAAAAACTTATCCTCATTTACTTATGGATTATAATGAATACGACTAACCCCCCAGGCTTTAAAATCTCTAAGAATCATATTCTTGATTTTTTGAATGAGATTTTACATTATTTTGCACACAAAAATAATTATGATAAAAAATTCCCTTAGATGAACTTCACCTTACATAGGGAAATTTATTCTTTAAATATTATACTTATATGACATTCCATTCTCCCCATTTGTGCTTTCTAAAAAGGAATGAAGGGAATGTAAATGAAAATACGTACCTGGTATATTTGTACTAAAAAACCAAAAATATGAATTGCAAAAAGAATTCATTAAGATTGAATGAGTTTGTACAATAAAGAAATACTAAAAAGGATATGATTTGAATGAAATTATCATTATTTCTCTTTGTGAAACAACTTCTTCACAATAGTTTTTAGCTTCTTGAGTTCCTTGTGATCATCTTCTATGTGCTTGAGTAGCTGATCTTGATCTTAAAATTTCTTTTAAAATGCAATAATTTTGTATTCTTGAGCCATATCTATATCAGTATGAGACTTCAAGGATTGTTTGTGTTTAGAATGATTTTCCTTATGTTCAATTCTAAGACCTCTTTCAGTTTTCCTGCTCTGAGAAACTGAATACAATTTCCCATTCAAATCTTTCACTTCATTCTTCCAATTAGTTTCTTCAAGAGATAGTTTTTCTTAAAAAAATTATGAGATCTTTGAACTGAGCATCTTTAGTTTCAAATGCATCATTGAAATTATCTTGAAACTCATCAATAATTATCATATCTTCAATAGTTTTTCATGACCAACTAGTCATCTTCCTGAAAGATATTTTATAGGCTTCACAATTAATGGAAAAAGTTTTGAAATCGGTGTCATGTTTGACACACCTATCCATCACCATGGATACTAAATCTGTTTTCTAATTTAATGAATTATGAATCATGTATAATATTGAATATATACATAGAAACAGTGGAATAGTACCTAACAACATTTTCAAAGATTGAACAACAAAATCAAGGCCAACAGAAGATGATTCTAAATTCAAATACATTATTGATGAGGATTCCTTTTCAATAACATCAGATTTACTCTTCAATGAAGCATCGTCATCATTCTTACTGACCAATGACTTGTTAGTACTATCAACCATCACCTGCTTCCCTTATATGATCTGAAAATGAATACTACTTGTTTAGGTGACTCATGTTCACTCTCTGATTGTTGGACAATCTTATCATCATATACTTCCCCCTTCTCGACTCCTTCATCAACACCCGCTAGCTATATGAAATCACGATTTCTTCTATAATCTTCATAAAATTTATTTACTTCATCCTCACCCTTCTCATATTTTCATGGGGTATTATGTTTTCAATATTCAGCTTCAGATGTTCATATTGATAAATTCTCAAAAGGACTATCCTTCTCTTGATAATATTCTACTTTAATTATTATATCCCTTGTATAAACACTCACTTCTTCTTCTTTTTCCACTTCTTCTTATTTAACTATTTCTTCTTGGTGATCTCATTCCGAAATCACAATCTTCTTTCCTTGAGTCTCTGGGATTGATTATATTAAAGAGGATTGTTGTACCAAATTTTTTTCAAAATCTTTCTCAGCATCCCTAAGAAGAGATTTTACTATCTCAGTCTAAGACTTCTTATTATTTTCCTTCTTCTCATTTTTTTGTTTCTAAAGAACTTCAGCAGCATTTTCATTTAATTCATTTGAATCAGTAGGGTCCAAGTGAATCTTATTCTCCACTTTTTTGTTTTACTTATCCTCCCTCCATTTTGTAACTACCTCATCAGGATAATATTTTTTCTTCATAGACTTTAGAGGTGTACATTGAATATCCATTGAAATAGAAACATTATCTATCTCTTGAATTTCTTTTACTTTACTCTCCCTACCACCTTTCATAGAGGTTCCACATACAACCATTTTATTTGATAAAACTACAACTTCATCATTTGAAAAATCATAAAACTATCTAGATTCACAAGAAAATCCAATTTTTATTCTTCTTAGAGTGTCATATCTTAGAAAAATTATCTAGAAATTTCCTAACATCGATTTAAAAGATAGTTTCATTTATTATAAACAAGAAACAATGATATTTGATATAATTTCAAGATATATGGTAATATGAGACTCCATATTTCCATTCCTTATATTCTCAATCATAACCAAAATATATTTAATAAGATTCAGTTTTTGGAGGATCACTATGAAATCCAAAACATATAAATCACTTTTCTTCAGAGTATCTATAAATCCATTCCTTGGAATGATAATACCATGAATCCAATGTTCAATAATACAGAAATTTGATGAATGATGATGCATCTTCAGAGTCTTTACTCCATCTAAAACAAGGCTCTCTTTGGCCTTCTCCATATTATATCTTCATTCAACATCAGGTGACTTATGTGAACAGAATTCATCTTCTCCTTCATTAGGTAATCCAATCAGACTAGATTCCTTTTAATAAGAAAGAGAGTAAGTCTTACCATAACTATTAAAGGAAAATTTTTCTTTTCCACCTTGATTGATGAATGATTCAAATTCATAGAACGCTACTAGAAACTATGGAATCACAAGATCATCTATATTGGATTTAAATACAAATAAACTCTCCCAACTATTTAACTTTATGTTCTATGAGATGATTGAGTCATAGTTATTAATTAGGTCCAGGTCTAGAAACCATTCATGACAAATATTCTATTCACATTTTTCCTTTACGGTTGACATTTCTTTCCACGGAGAGGATTTTTTAGACAATCGGAACTAATGAATATCTGAAAAATTTGAACTGTCTTATCTATGAAGAGAATAGATTCATCACGAAAGAAAATCGGATTCGATGTGGGACAACCATCAGGGGGTCCATTATATAGGCAATTGAAGCGACAACTCTACCTCCATGATTGATGCAATGGTTTAAATAATTTTGAGAAGATCTAATGGTTGAGATGATAGCTAAGGAAGGATATTTATAGATTCCGATCTTTTTAGGTTATTATGAAAAACTTTTAGATTTAAGGAAAAGTGAATCGGAAAATTTTGAAAACAAAAAGACATTTCCAACAAGTAAAAGATTATTACAAAAATTTAGTAATGTAAACATACCTTTCAGATTTCTAGGAATATTATTTGTAATTAGGAAAATTCTTCTTAATGAACATTAGATTCTAAAAATTTTGAAAAAGAAAATTTCTGGATTACAAAAAAAATAGAATACAAAAAAATAATTTTCTATGAGAATATTTACTATGAATGTTTTGACTATGAAAATATCGACTAACAAGGAAATATACCCCCTTATGAAAAATCGTTTGTTTCTATAAGATGATAGGTTTCAAAAATAAGTAAATAAGAATATTACCTTAGTGTTATCTTTCCATACATCTGTTAAATGTATTCACATCTACCATATTGTAATTATTCAATGAAAATATTAGCTAGTTGATATTGTGTTCTAATAAATTGAAAAATCATATCTCTTCTTTGTGTGTGATCCTTAAGAAAGTGATACCTATTATATATGTGTCTTGAATGAGAGTGATGTCCAAGGGTTTTTTGAAGGAAATGGAACTAGTACTATCACTCAAAATTTTGGTTTGGGTAAAACACATAACATAGTCTATGAGTGTGTGTTTCATCCACAATAATTGAGCAAAACAACATCCAGCTGCTACATATCAGCTTCAGTAGTGGAAAGTGTTACTGAGTGTTGTTTTTTTTCCAACAAAGAAACAAATTAATATCCTATAAAATTACAAGTTCCATATGTACATTTCCTATCCATTCTATACCCACCACGGTCTGTATCCGATAATATTTTTAAAACAAAATAATTTCCAAAGGTAAAAAACAGTCTTAAATCCTTGGTTCTCATTAAGTAGCAAAAAAATCTTTTAATAGCCTTTAAATGAGATTCCATAGGATTGTATTGATATCTTTTACATAAGAATATTGAGACCATTATGTCTAGTAAAAAATATTTCATGTATAGTAAACATCATATCATACCACTGAATGTTGTTTGATCCACTGTTTTCTTAGTTTCATCAAGATAAATTGATTTTCAAGTACCAGTAAGAGTAATAATACTCATAGTGTTGTCATATACAAAATATTTTAGAAGATATTTAATATAATTAAGTTGGGATATATAAGTTCCTTTTTGTTTTTAAAAAATTTGAAAACCTATGAAAAATGTTAACTCTCCCATCATACACATTTCAAACACATATTTCATTAGATCTAAAAAGGAATCATTTAAAGATTGTTGATTTGAATCAAATATAATGTCATCAACATAAATTTGAACAATCAAAACATTTTCCTTATCTATCATTATAAAAACATTTGTATCAGAATCTCCTTTAATATAATTCTTTTTAAACAAAAAACATATAAGTCTGTCATACAAGGCTATAAGAGAATGTTTAAGGCCATACCAAGCTGTGGTATGTTTGAAAACATGTTTATGATGATTGTTATCATAAAAATAAGATGGTTGTTCAAAAAAACCATCCTATTGAACATAACCATTAAGGAAATATCATTTAACATATATTTGAAAAAGTTTGAAGCTGAATAATTCCGCAAAGGAAAATAGAATATGAATGGCATCAATTCTAGATACTGGAGCATAGGTTTCCACGTAGTGTATTCCCTCTTGTTATTTATAGCCTTTATCAAACAATCTAGACATGTTTCTTACTTTGATACCATTTTTATCACAGTTATTTTGGAAAAACAATTTTAATCCTACAAAAGAAGTTTCATTAGGTATTTCAACCAAGGTCCAGACATTGTTCCCTTTGAATTAATTTATCTCATCATGCAAATATTTTATCCTATCATCACCACCTAAATCTTCATTAGTGATTTTTGGTTCTAGTTGGGAAAAGGAATGATAGACATTCTATTTCATTGCATATGGAACATCTAGTCCTTATAGGTTGATTTAAGTCACAAATGATACTATCATTGGGTTGATTATTAAGAAATAACTGATTTGGGTTTTGTAAAGAATGTTTATCAATGTATAGTTGGAAATCTTCTATGGTAAATGATTTAGAAATATTTTCATGAAAATTTTCATTATCTGAAAGAACATCAATCAACTATTGATAATTTATTTTTGAAAACAAATTCAATGATATAGGTTGAGGTTGTTTAAAATCAAATGGATCAGTTTCATCAATCATAACATGTACGTTTTCCTCAACAGTATAAGTGTTTTTACTGAATACTCTATAAGCCTTAGATGTTGTGGACTAGCCTTGGAATATTCCTTCATCTGATTTGGGTGGGAATTTGTGCAGATTATCTTTAGTATTTAGAATGAATACCTTGCAACTAAAAACCATGAGGTTGAGAAGTCTAGTATTTCCACTATTACATAACTCATAAAAAATTTTATTAAGAAAATGTTTAATCAGAACACTATTTATATTATAATAAGATGTACTTACAACTTCATCCAAAAAAATTTTGGCCATCGAATATTCACTCATCATGGTTCTATTTATCCCTTGTAGAAATATATTTCATCTCTCAAAAACACCACTTTTTTGAGGAGTTCTCAGTGGTGAGAAGTTGTTATTAATGCCTTTTTTACTACAATAAGTTTCAAATTCGTAATTTTGAAATTCTCCTCCATGATCACTATAAATAGTTATCAATGGAAACATTTTCTCATCTATTAATTGGGATATAAAACTTTAGAAATAAGAAAAAGAATCATATTTCTTTGCTAGAATAAGACCCATGTAAATCTATTGTTACCATCAACTTAGAGAAATACATAATATTTTTCTTCAATGCATCATGTTTGTGTTATAGGAAAAATATTCATATGCACCAACTGTAATACATCAATATTTGATACTACACTGATTGATTTAAAACTTGATTTTTTTTCTTTCTATATTTAAAAGTATCACAGACTTTAGAAGAATAAAATCTGCGATTTAGTAGATACTTAACTAGTCTTTTAATAGAGAGTTTACATAGGTTACTAAGGTTACAGTAACCCAACCTTATATGGCATAACCAAGATTTATCTTTCATTTCTCTTAGATAATATAGATCATGGCTCCTAATGTCTTCTACATTTAGCTTGTATACATTCTCTTTCGTAATAGGAGAAAGAAGAAACATTTTGACGGAATTCTGTACAAAGCACATTTCATTTCTAGAATCAACAAGGTAACCTTCATCACATAATTTATTTATTCTAATTATGTTGTTCTTGACACATTTATCAAATAAAAAATTTGAAATCAATGTTTCTCAAGAATAACAATGTTACTTATACCAATAATTTCTCCCAGAGCATTATCTCTGAAAGGTAATTTTCATTCATTCGACTTGATAATATTTTCAATGATGTTTTTGTTACAATTCACGTGCCTTGAACATCCAATATCTATGTACCATGTGTTTTTGTAGGTATTATCTTTTATTTCTTTAAATCTAGAGTGTTAAACATTTGGAACCCAATCATTTTTGGATCATGATATCTCAGAAATCATAATTTTAGAAAGTATCATTTTCATTGAAAAAAAAGATTTATGAAAAACAAAAGACTGAGTTTGGTTTAAGGAATCAATTTTCCCTAATTCCCACTACACTAACACCGTTTGAACAATGGATCACTTTTAGGAACAAAATAATTGTTACTAAAAACGGTTTTGAACTAGTATAACCAAAACCTGAATTATTCATTAGAGGTCGAATTGGAAAATAAATCTTATCAAAATTATCCTTACCTAAGGTAATGTTTAAAAAAAACCTCCAAAAGGAAAATATTTCCATCTTCAGTTAAATAATTATGTTTTTATTTATCTCTATATTTATTCTCTAAATCATTATTATTAGAAATTAAATTTTCTTCATCCTTAGGAGGTTTGTCCTTCCAAAAATTAAATTCCTCAAGGTTTTTTGAAATACTATTAGAATCATGTGTTTTCTTGTCAAGATCATTAGAAAGATATGGTATTTCCTTAGTAAGAATTGTATTTCTAAAATTATCCTTATCATGATTTTTCGTGACTTTTTAATTTTCATTTTCAAGGATCTTAGTAATACTATACACTTATTCATTGGTAGGTAAAGTAATATCTTTATCAAAAGAAGATTGTTCCTATGATGATTCATAATATTTAATATAAATATAATTATTATTCAAGGATAGGTTGGTTATGATTTCAAAATTGTATACCTTAGTCAATATATAAATATTTCATATAGGTATCTTGGCTAATAGAACGAGATTCTTTTGTAAAGATGATTTATACTATAAGGATTGATCAGAAAAGTCACCACCACTAGAACTACAAGTGTCATTTGATATTAAAACATTCTTAGATTTATCCTTGTATTACATATTTCTATTCCTCTTAGAATGATTTTCCTTTTTATCTTTTCTCTTAAGCATAAAACAATTCAGCCTTATATGCCCAGCTATATTGCATTCATAGAAAGGGACTTTAGAATCATTATTGACTTTTCATTCTTTCTTCTCGTATCTATATTGAATTTTCTTCTCTCCAACAATCATGTTCATCATTCGGGCAAGATTGGATAACTCATTTTTCAAAGATTCACTTCCACTAAATTCTAATTGAATAACAGTCCTATTAGATTTGGATCTTGAATCTCTCTCAAGAGTCGTAGATTTTATGTGATTTGAAGGTGTTGTAAAACCAACAATTCCATGTCCATTCTTTTTCATATTCATATCAGCATCTATCTTCATTCTAGTATCATGTTGAAGAATAATTCCAAAAATTTTATCCAGATAAATATGGGTAACTTTCATATTTTCATTTATAGTTTCCTCTTAGATTCCCATTTGTTAGACATGTTTTCTATGCTTTTGACTACAAGAGATTCACCATCTAATCTTTTTAACCGAAATATTCTAAACTATTAACAATAGTAATGAATCATTGTTGTAAAATAGATTTGGGTTCTCTATAAGGAAAGGAGAAACCATGATATTCCGCTCTAAGCAAAGCTCTTCTAGTTTCAAAAATTTTTAATGTGATAAAGTGAGTTACTTCAAGCTTCATCCAAATACAATTTTCTGCTTCATAAGATGAAATTTTTTAATATATATTTTTAGTCATTGAACAAAGTAGAGAATTAAGTACCTTTTAATTTAGTTTATATTCATTATTTTCATGGTTGGTTAAAGTATTGATTTTTTTATCAGGGATATTATATCCTCTAGTAAGCATGACAGAATTGTCAACTCTAGTGTTTATAACAATAGTATTCATACGATCTCTCCAATATTCATAATTATTCACATCTAATATAGGTTGTTTATGAGGATTACAATTTTTAATTGAACAAACGTTTATTCCTTCCATCTAAAATAAAATATCATTCCACACAGACATTATTTATAAGATAAGATTGTAAACAAGGATAAAAATCATATGCATGGAAAATATATAAAAAAGGACACCTAAGAATGGACACATATATGTGAATATTAGTATTTCATAGACCTCATATGATACCAACTGTAGGATTAAATTATGATGTAGATTCTCAATATACAAGAGGGAGGGTGAATTGTATACTTTATAAATTCTTTTGGATATTTCAAAGATGGTATAAAACTTCCTATTGTTTATTAATGCCAAATAAGGTAAATTCACAAAACCTCTTAGTTCTACCAACATGCTAGATTCTGGAAATATGGTTCTGAAAAAAAAACCTATGAGAGGTTTCAAAGAACAATGATTCTATATAAAAGTGTAAAGAATCTCACTAATCTGAGTATACAATTACGAGAATGTATAAGATAATTATATTTGTTTAAAAATTAAAATATTATGGAAATAAAACATGAAACTAAAAAAGTAACAAGTATAATCTATTATCCTACGAATTAGGGTATCCAAAAACCTTGGATAAAGGTCCTTTGATTTAGAGATTCAAGAATGTCAATCTTACCCACACTAGGGTAATCCCTCGATAGGAATATCAGAGTCTGTCTTGAAATCCCCACATGCCCTCGAACTTTAAGGTAGTTATAACCTCTATCATATTTATTAAAGATTTCCTCAAACATTAACGTAGTCATAAACTCTATCTTCCTATTGCCGAAATCCATTGATTATACATAAAATCAATCAGAGTCGCATGGAGCATGCTGAACGAGATGTTCAATACCCAAAAGGGATGAGAGTATCTCCCTCTAGAAATCACTTCAATAGCATGTGGTCTCAAATGTTCTCATAATTTTTCCTAGTTAGAGTGGGTTGGCATTTAGATTATAACCTCATTCAATTGAGATCATATTCATTGTCATTTTCCTAACAATCAGATCCCTCATCCAATGGTCATACATTTCATTGAATCTCAGAGGGACTTGTGCACGAGTCACTCAAAAGAATAGTTGTTTATAAACAGAATACATGACATTTTTTCATAACTATAACAAGGGTAAGAAAAAATGGCTGATCTATCAAATATATTTTTTAGATTCAATGGAAAATTAATGTTTGGAGTCTAGGAGGAAAACATTTGGAGTCTATATTACATAGATATTCAGATTTTCATTCAAGGAATTCAGAAATAGAATTCTATAGACTTCGGAGTCTGAATTCTGAGGAATTCAGAACATGAATTATGATGAATTGAGACCCATAATTCTATTGAATTTAGAGTTTGAACACTAAGAAATTCGAAGATAGAATTATATAGGATTTAGAGTGTGAATTATAAGGAATTCTTAACCTGAATCTATGGAATTGAGAAATTGAATTCTAATAAATTCAGAGTATGAATTATAAGGAATTAGGATTCTGATTTATAAGGAATTCAGAACTGGAATTCTAATGAATTCAGAGTCTGAATTTTAGATAACTCAGATTCTGAATTTTAGTGTATTCAGAACATAAATTTCAGAGAATTTAGATTCTGAATTTTAGAGAATTCTGAACATGAAATTCAGAGAATTTGGATTCTGAATTTTAGGGAATTCAGCACATGAATTTTAGAGAAATAATATTCTGAATTTTAGATAATTTGGAACATAAATTTCAAAGAATTAAAATTACGAATTTCAGGGCAATCGGAAACTGAATTTCAGTGAATTTGGATCCTGAATTCTAATACTAAAAAAATAATCCTCTATATCTAAGTATTTATAGAATTTTGAGGTTTTATATGTGAAACCTAATTTTTCACATTGGAATAAATAGTGTTATATCTAGAGAATATAAAACATGAATAATGAAAAATAGGTAAGGATAATTTTTCCTTGTGGGAAAATTTTTTATTATCAATGAAAATATGAGTAAAAAGAGAATTTCCTTGAGGAAGGAAAATCGTATTTATTAAAATATATTGTAGGGAAAATAATGTTTACCTTGAGATATATTGTTTTTTATTTTCAAAACATAAAGGAAAGGAAAATTCATAAGTGAACCTTATTAACTCAACACCTATCGTTGACACCCCAATATCATCATCACCTGATCAGATTCACTATGGAATAAATACTTATTGAAATAAAAAAACAAATTATTAAATGTTCAAGTTATTTAATTTTACGGTATTCACAAAAAGCATGTGAGATTTGAAACAATTAATCTCTAGAACATGGAAGAATCCAAATTTGTTATATCTGCATCAAATGACTTCTTATTTATAGGCCTCAGGGTCCAACAATCATATTTTCTCCAATTTCAAAATTTCTCTTGAAATATTAGATGGACTTGTACACTTGACATTTTAATAGTCATGTTGAAATTGAAAGAAAGACATCATTTTGATTAATTTATAACTAAATCAATGACATATTTTTTTATTGAAAAATAGAAATAAAAAAATTATAACATGGTTATGAATAGTATAAAACATTTCATTGGATAATATAATGAAAACATTTATGTGATAAAAGTGTAACATGCATAAAATTAATATTTCTTGTATAATGATACTAATTAAAAATAATGATATTATGCAATATGGGTACTATACCTGTTGTGAGAATGATGGTATGAGTCAGTATGATAAACTTATATTGTACGGTGGTATTATTGAGAACTCTAATTAGAGTATATACAACGGTCTGAATGAGTATGATAAACAGATTAAGTACGATGGTTTGATTGACTATGATAAACTGAGTTGATAAAATAGTCATAGTAAGTACAATAAATAAAAATTGTTATACCATGTAAATCCTTTATTTGGGAATTTAGTATAATGATATTTTTGATTTCAAAAAAAAGACATAAATTTAAAAAAATACATTTGACATAACATATTTAACCATAAATGATGTTTTTTATATAATTTATCAAATTCTATAATAACATTTTATTACACTGTTGTTAACCCACACATGTGAATGATTAGTGTTCATGAATTTTGTCTATGTGTGAGAGCATGAAGGTGGATATTAAATTACATTTTAATAATTATAATTATCAATAATATATAATTCTTCATCATCAATAAAAATTATAATACCATTAATAATTATTGGTAATGATAAAAAATTTCATCAGTTCATAGATATAGTTTTATGCACAACACACTAATGATGCAATGAATAATAAATGTTGTACCAACACTAAATAAAAATAATATTATAATAATGAAACTGAGGTCATCGTATTGTTATTTTTATATAAGTGTTATAATTTTATGATTAATAATAAAAAAATATTTTGATAAATATTTTTATTGGATTCTTAAATTATTACATGGAAGTCCTATTTAAATTGTTGATATTTAGACATCTATGAGTGTTAGGGGCCTATGTTAATAATAGATGGTTATATTGATAATTAAATAGATTTTATATTTTTCATTATTTTTTATATTGATTTTCATTTGAATATTTATAAGTGATCTTGTTTTATTAGAACCAAAAATGAATATATTATGAATTTTTTGATGAAAGATTATTTAAATTTTTGGAACATTCCCCACATTCCCCCTCACTTATCATTCATTAAAAAAATTCATTTTATTATTCCATGTCTATATTCAACAAAAATGTTATACGAACCTCTATAGTTTGTGTAGTATTCCATGACTATACAGATGTAATGTGAGATCCACTAACATTAGCAATCCCCTCTTCTAGAATGTTCGAAGCCACAATTGTGTGATAAATTTATATTTATCTCTCTATTAAATCTTATACCATAACCTGATCCAAAAATGTAGTTATATAAGAATTTTCTATGTCTATTATCTCTTTTATTTAATGTATTTCATCCCTATGGACAATATAAGGTTTTCAAAGAGAGGTGTAGACGTAGATTATGACCATCGTTCCTTATTGTCTAATTTGGGACATGAGAATTTGACACACTCTTAAAATTGATCATTCATAATATCATTTTGAAATATACATATATTTATTATTATTATATAATAAAGTATAATGTTTTATATTCTTTCTATAATTATGGAAGACATAATGAATTCATGGTCATTTGATGTTCGACTATGTGGTGCTTATAATTTCTCACATTAAATGGGACATGGGAAGAAAATTAAATGAATTACCCCTATACAGTGGTAGTTTGGGTGAGTTCTCTATTTCTTAAAATACTTTTATATAACATAATAATAGGAATAATTGTTGATTATTCTCTTAGTTTTATTATTTTTCTGTAGAGTAAACATAAATAATAAACACCCGATGAATTTTCATGTAACATAATTTCATAGTGTACATGAACTCAAACATCATAATTCATGGATGTAGAGAATTATCCCTGTGTAAAATGATATTCCACCTTAAAATACCATTGATCGATGGTGAATTACATCTAAAGGATCATTTTATTGATTTTTAGGTTGGTAAGGCTAGATTCATGGTAGTAATTCTAGTGGCCACCAATCAGCGTGGTGAGTACTCAAACTAGGATAATGTTTATAAGGGTTTTATATAAGTTCATGTTTATTTGATGCTCATGACGTCTATGAAACCATTAGGGATATTGGAAATAATTTCCTAACTAACAATTTATCTGATTTTCATACAATTTATCTTATATACTTCACTCGTTCTAGAATTATTTGTAAATTTTCTCAAGAAAGGGTCATATCCATGGCCCTAAATATATTAGAGTGGTTCCTCTATAGTGTATAAAATATCATAATATCCAGAATCAGTGTCTAAATTATATAGGAAATTATAGTTATTCTATCTTCATTCATTGTTGTCCTAACTAGGTTTTGGTGAATTCATACTAATGTTGGTCACAATTATTTTCCAACATCTCTAGTCCTTCCAATGGGGTTTTAGATCAATTTTTCTCCTTTATGATGTGTACCTGTTTTAATGTATTAGTTAGTTTACCTACTATATATTTTTTGAAAAATGAATTATTTTTCTTCTTTTGGTTTCCCCATTTCTCTAGTGGAGAATTTGGTAGCCTCAATATCTATATATGGTGTATTTTTGTAGATAACATAGATATTAGTGGATGGATCCAAGCTCAACCATTACAAAAAAAACACACCTCTTCATGAATTGATTAAAAAAAATATTTCATAAATAATGATAATAAGATCATCTATCAATTATATGAATCATGTTATGGAACTATACTTGTATGAAGGTTTAGGATAAGTGTTCCTTCTAACATATTTGTGTTCTATGTCACTAGGTTTGTACGTTAGACATTACAAATCCCAAGAAATAATTTTACCCCATATATTCTACTGTATTCTTTTCTACAATATATTCATATGATTCTTTTATACACCCAAATATGACTTTTCTAAATGAAAATGGTTATTATTGAAAGAGTAGATTCCACATATCAACACATATATACTATAGTAAATACTTGTGTCCAAATTTTTCATTCCTTTCATATATGAATGATGGGTGGTAATATAAAGTACATCTCTATGGAATCATTTATTAGACATCTAGTTAGGGATCTCAACATATTTATCTATTAATGATATCAATAATATTGCAGAGACACCATAAAATAAAGAAGTAATATATTCCAATAGTTCCTTCAAAGACATCAGATACATCATGGTTCAAAAAAAGATAATGGATAAATGATTTTCAAGAACATTTTTACATAGTGAAACATTCATAAAAAAATCCAGTTAATCTGGAGTAGAATTGATGAACACTTTTCCAACTTACATTGTATTAATTACATCCACCAAGCCTTTATAATTCACCATATTAATTGGTAGTAAGATCATTCAACGCTAATGGTTGAAATAATGATTTATTACCATAGAAGAATGTATTTTATTTATTAATCATGCTGAGCATATTACAATTTCATTATAATGATAATAAAGAGTTATTTTGAGGAAAATTATAACAGATCCCCCTTGATAGGTTTCACTAATGTTAAAAAATAGTTGAATAATGAATTATAGGAGGGTATTAATATGATAAACTATTTTTAATCTACCGTATAATAGATCATAAGAATAATTAAGATAATAGAAATTTTCCTTTAAGAGTGTTGGGATGATGAATTATATTAAAATATTTTTTGAAAAAAACCTCATATTAGATAAACTATTAGATAATGATAGAAATGGGAGGTAAACATATGAAGTAACAATGTCTTAGTTATCATGATAAAAACACTAATAATATTCATTCAATTTTTTAACGAGAATATGTTATCAATAATGAACAACAAAAGGATAAATGATTAATATTTTAGCTAAAATATATAGGTGTATGGGAGGTAGTATGTGAAACACATTGAGGATACTCTTATAGGAAACATTTCAATTAATAGTGGTATGCATTCGGTGGAATGATATGATATAATCATTAAAAAAATCACACCCATAATATAGAAGGATATGGATTATTGTGAAATAGTTAGATTTTGATGTGTTAAGAATATCGAGTATTTCATTTTTATTATGAACCTAAAAAAGAAAACAAGGCATTGATTGATTCCCTAACAAATTTTATGAGGGTATATGGGATATAATCCTAGGTAATTTGATTTAACTACGTGTATAATATTTTAAGGATAAGTAATTTGAATTTTTAGTTTGTGATTCCTTAATTATTGTTTCCAAAAATATAATTATCCTTCTATGCATATCCAATATAGAACGAAACGATTATGAGGTTTCTTATAAAACATCGTCAAATGTTTGTTGAATAGAATTATATGATGTTTAATTCCATATAAAACCATAAATACACAATGTTTTATCATGTATCGATGTATAATATGTGTTATCAATTTTTCTAAATAGACGGTGGATGAAATTTGGTATAAGAAACCTTGATATAAGAATAATTATGGTAAATATAGATAATTTGTATGAATTAATGGTGTTATGTTTCATTTAATGTGTCATTGGGAAAATATTTTCCATTTAGTTGATTCTTGACATTTTCAAAAGAATATATACTTATTTCGCTTTTCCATCTTGATCATGGGGATGGTTTTTAGATTATTTAGTACATTTAATGTCTTAATAAGTGTGATCTAAAATCCCCCAGCTAATAATTTTATTAAAATAGATCCTCAATATAAAGATAAAATGTTGTATATATTAGAGAATGTTCATAAATTTCAAAAAAAATTGAAATATCTTTTTCTATAACCTTATTGGGTTATATTACGTGGTGTTCTTGATTATTGGTTGGAAATTAACCATGAACTATTTTGATAGGATTATTGATAGTTGCGAAAACTATATCAACCCATGGGTTAACAAGGGTATGATAATTATTTATATTACAAAAAAATTATTCAAATGGTAAAGGGAAAAACAGAAAATAACGATTCATAATTCATTATTTGCAAATTATAATTGAATATTTTTTAGTGGATCATTGTGGATAAGAAAATAATAAGAATATTTTTAAGGAATAATCCATATCATAACAAGCCTCATCTGCAATATGAAAAATTCCAAACAGAAAAATCATGGAAGGATAAGACAGGTTAAAATAGAACATACACCCATACTAATACATATTCCGTTAGTTATAAATTATTTTATGGGAATAATCAATGATCTTGAAAAAATATGATTTGTTTTTTATATGACTGTAAACATGGTGTATGAATCCATTGAAATATTTTAGAGTATTATGGGGATGTTGATAACATAATGAGAAATTAATTTATGATGTTTTTGGGATGATTGTAGAAATGTGACCCAGAATTGGGATATCATTTTAGGTATGTATTCATCCTATGATTCATTCAAATACTAGTATGGGGTTGAATGATGAATCTAGGAATAACAATCAATGAGAAAATCTATCCAAACATGCATCGGTATAGGTTATATATATAATTTAACATTTATGGTGTGTTTTTAGGTGGGACATGGAAATATTAGTTAATTAATATACAATTGGTCATGAAATACATTCATTATTTTGGTTTCTATATCTTTTTTTACCTTTTGTAGAAGCTAGATTGTACCCAACCCTAATTACTATATACATCAAGAATGAACATAATATTCTCCAAGGGAAAACCTGTTTTGTAGATGAGACTCAATGGTGAGTTCCATTAGATTCATAGTCATGTCCCTTCAATTTTAATAAATTACACAAGTGGCTACATGGAAACCATGATATTTATGCATAAATGAAAAATATATGGTGAAAATAAATCCAATGAAGTAATTACATAATAATATGTTTATTGAAAAAGAATTACATCCTTATATATGACATTACTCAATTGTAGTAGATTTACATGGCCCCAAACTTCCTATGTTTTGAATCTCTGTCTACAGAATTATATGTAGACTAATTATTTTAGGGAAATTAGTGATTACAATATAAGGTACCATTTTCCAATGATTTTTTATAATAGTTCATATTATTGTATTTTTTGAATTTATCAAAACATGGTTTTGGGTGGATGATTTTCATGGAACTGTAGTGAATGTTCATGGCGTGTGGTTTTGAGTTATATGATTAATGATATATATTTTAAGTAGTTATGAAATTGATGTATTTTAATTATTTCATTAATTCAATCATTTTTGTGTGAAATCTATTTTGGGGAACCTTGTAACACATCTCTTAATAAGGGGTCCTCAGTATCCTTATAGTAGATCATTCGATGGCTTTTATTTTTATCATATGAAGTAGGAAGTGACAATGAGTAGTGTTTTATTTATGTGGAAGGCTTCCAATACTGATCTCTATATAAATATTACACGATATTGAATCCAAAAAATGGTTAGTGTGTGTCTTCATGTGGAATAAAATAGGATCAATCATGTTTTTTATCATCACCGAAAATGCAAACAGAAACTCTATATGGAAGGAAACAAGTGAAATGTAAAATGTAATTTCACTATATAGGCATTCTAAAACAATATTCATATTGTGGTGTATATCTCCAAATTTATAGTTGGTTTCATGTTAAACAAGGCAAATATTCAATAGGTAATATAGTAATATATAAGGATGATCCCACCAATAATTAAATATGGTCTCTACTTTATCCAAAAATAAAGGGAAGGGGACCTTTCGGTTAATATCCTATAGAGTAATTTGAGTAATAATGATAAATAAAAATAGATACAAATAGTATAATGTGATTTCATATTAATATAATTGAATGTTTAATTAAATTAATTATTTTTATATTATAATTAATATATAAACTCATTAAATATATTTTATAAATAATCCAATTTCTGATATTATATTATTTAAATGAATTATTTCCAATTTATAGAATTTTAATTTTATGAATAAAAAACAGTTTTCATTTCACCGTGTCAAAATAATATTTGTGCGATGTTTTGATAATTTTATGATGAAATTTCATTTTTTATGAATGGTATAAAAATAATTCATTTAATATGCAATTTTTTGTGACATCGTCAAAATATAATGATGATAAATAATTTATTAAAATTATTAAATGAATAAATTATGATTTTATAATATAAATATTTAAAAAAATAATTCTAAACATATATGTTATAATTTTTTTCATTATTAGTATGAAATTTTTTTTAGTGATGACAATGTTTTTTAATATTGTTGACAAAGAATATTTTTGATCATTATAGATAATATATGAGTGCTAAAAAGACTCTTATAGACTTATTTATTAATTATAATGCATTGTTGATTATTATGGATGATAATTTCTAATTTTACAGTTAAATGGCATGAATTTTATCGAAATGGATGTGTGATGATCACACAAGACAAATAAAGAAAAATTAATAAAATTTAGATGTGGTCTTGAAAAGGATTTGAGTAAATCAAAATAATAAACTAATAAAAAAGAATATAATGAATATAATTATAATATTTATATGATATTAATTTTTCATATATTTTTATTTATGAAATAATTAACATTAATGGTTTTGAAATGCAGATGGAGTTCCCGTTCCCGGAGAATAAAAATCAATAATATAATTTTAATCAAAAATTTATTTAAAATTAAATGAAACAAAAAACTTGAAGTAATCTTATAGTTTTATTATATATAAAACATATTTGTACAAGGGTGAAATTAATAATAATTTGGTGGTACATTTATTTTATTAAAACCGTTATAATATTATATATAAAGGAAAAACATATTGTTAAGACTATAGATTTATGTCATTATAATATATTATAATGTAATTTTAAAGAAGTTATATTAGACCAAAAAATATACATTGAAAATATAATAAATTTATCTTATTTTAAGAAATTTATTTTTAATATTTAGGTAATATATAATTATCTCAATTTCTTCCACAATGATGATGTAGTAATTGATAATTTAATTGAAAAATAAATTAAGTAAAATAAATGATATTAAAATAATATAATTTTATACATTTAAGGTAATTAAGTAAATCATTGGATAATTTCAGAATGCTTAACTACTAGAAAAATATTTCTATATAATTTTAGTATTTTTTTATTTTCTTAATGTCATAGTTATGAATAGTGTTAAATTTGACAAAAAAAAATGAATAATGCAAATAATATATTAAGAAATTGATAAAAAAACCAAGAAATCATGAACTTGAATAAAATATGATATTATTATGTGGAAAATGTTATCCAATTTTCCATTTTAGTTCTTTGGTAAGTATTTAACCCTATATTAGATGTATTATATTTTTATATTATCATTGATTCCAAATTTTGACTCACCCCAATTATAAAAGTTGGCTAATTGAATCAATTAAATTAATCACCATAAGCCAAATTTCCCAACTATAATGTACCTAATTCCATTATCATCATCTCATTCTACATTCTAGTATTCATGTTCTCACAAAATACTAATTACATGATTTTTATGGAGGTTTTCAAAGAGAAAATATTCAAGAGGAAACTTCGTTCTTAATCACTTTTTAGTTCATTATCACTTCTACAATTTAAACACCCCCTATACAATGATTAATGATAACTCAAATATCATAAATATATACTATAATATTATTTTGTAAATGTTTTATCCATCATCATATATGTAGTTTTCATCTTTTATTCATAAGAATGATATATTTTTTCAGGATATGTCAATTCACTGCGTTCCTGGATGATGGGTTTTCATTTATTGTTACCACAATCACCGAATGTTTAAATTATCTTATAATTATTGAAATTTACCAGTATATATATATATCTGGAAATCTATAATGGAGTAATATTTCTATTTTATAATAAAATCCATGTTTAACTGACCATGAATCAACCAAACGAACACACCTGAAATATTGAAACTAATGAAATATTATTAATAAACAAGTTGATAAATGTTTTAAAAATGATAAATAAGTGAACATAAATATTATTAGTGTACGTAAATAAATTAACAACACTCTATATGTCATTAAAAATTATCTTTGAAAAAATATATGAGGAATTATAAGACGAGGTGGGTGACATTTATTTAAAAACCCACGTTTAATTTCTATTTATTCAAATTCAAACGAAACCTTTTATTTAACAAATAAAAAATTATTATATATTATCAATTTAATGAAAACATAATGAATTGATGTGTATTTTAAAATATTACATGGTTATTTACTAACAATATGTTTCCCTTTTCTGTGCATAGTATTCGTCTGATTCGTGTTATTTTATAGAAACAATGTTTTTTGGAAGCAGGTAATATTGTCTAATGAATATGTTATGGCTCTTTTAAATTATATATGATGATTGTTGGGTTCATAATTACCCTCCAATGCATTGGGCGTGTTTATTATGGATGTTGACCATAATGGAATTTTCATGGGTAACTATTATAGTTAAATCGTAATGTACTTATGATGTTTAGATTGTAAGTTAGTAATAATGGTTACAAATCAGATGGTAGTCGTGTGGGGTACAATCACAGGTCATAATTGTATGAAAATAATTTCTAAATTTAACTAAATGTTTTATTTATTTTTCCATATTTTATGGATATCTCATGTTATAAAAAGTATGTATCCAGTACTTTATGGGTTAAATGTATATCTTTGTGAAAATATGACTGTATGTCTATAAGTATTCATTGAAATATAGTTTCTTTAATTGTTTTTATTTCACTTATATATATTTTTGGGCTCATTATATGTTTTAAATTTTTTATAGTGTATAAGGATAGGTAATAGAAAATAAGTACCCAAGCTAAATGTTGTGACTATTTTTCCTGAATTGAATTCTTGATTTAATAAAAACAGTTTTATTATAGAATAAATCTATACTATTTTAGTTGTTTCCCATGAGTATGCTTCTGGATTTTCATTTATTACTTATGATATTATTACCTAAATTAATAAATTGAAAATATCTTTTGGATTCTTCAAAGGATAATTCTAGATGAATTAACTGGATTATGTAATTTATAAGGTTAGGTGATAATAACATATATTAAAGAATATTTTGTATAATATTAGGCCAAAGGATGATGTTTATAGTATAATATAATTTTTTTACAATAGTAATTAATTTAAATGATATATAAAATTAAAATTAATATGTTTCTTCCTCTAGGTTATGTGTTCTAAAAATGTTATTCAATTGAATAAACTAGAAAGATGAAGTTAAAAGGAATCTAGAGGACAATATCTTTTTGAATTTGAAACCTGGAATGGTGTGAATTGCTACTAAGGAATTTGTGATAGTGATGGATTATTTGATGGATTCTAAAAATTGTGATATATTTCATGAATGTGAACAGTTATATGAACCACAATGGATCATGATGATTGTGGGACAATTTATGATGTAACACCCACATGCCCTAAATGGATCTTCTAAACATGTGGTATCTAACTATTCGATTAAATAAAATTAAAATATATTAACTACAATGTGATATTTAGATAATCAAATAGATAGTATTTTTAATTACCATTTTGATGGTCAAACAGACTAGTTGTGGATGATGATCAATAATATTTTGGATAATGATGAGATTAGCACCTTGGAATGGGATGATTTTAGGAATTTTTTCCAGGAAAAATAATTTCTTAATATAGGTCGACATTGGAAGGAAATAAATTTCATTATAAAAAAATGATTCTATAGACCTTTTCTATGTAAACCTCAATTGTTTTGAAAGGTAAAACCTAAATTTTTTTCTATGTCTTTGTAGTAAAATCCAGTTTTTTACATAGGATTGACGCCAAAATTTCATTGGTAAATGGCATCCCATGATTTAAAATGTTATGATAAACAGGTTTGAAGTCATAAGATTGTATAAATTGAGGTTTCTAATTATCACATGTACATTCATAATAATTTAATGAAAAGGGCAATTCGGAAGCAATGGGTAAGAATCAATCAATGAAATTTTAATGTAATAAAATTCTGTTTCAAAATAATTGAAAGTGTATTAAATAGAACCTTGTGGAATGCCACAAAAATCATGGAATATTTTCCTATGTAATTTTAATACATGCATACTGAGTATTAAATGAAAAAACATTGATGTCTTTGTATGTTTAACTATAATAATAAAAGTAAAACAAATTCAAATGTTTGTGAGATGGGTTATTTTGAACATACCCGCCAAAATAAGGATATGAATGATAGGAATTAGCAAAATTATAAGCATAAATGTGTTATGAAATTCATTAAAACAACATAATCAATTTTTTTGCTATCAAATGAAGTGTTATTATGTACTTTATTTGCTCATATTTTGATAAGGGTTTCTATTATACTATCTCTGCATAGTTCATTATTTCTGAATAAGTTTCTTGTAAATTTTATATTCACCAAAGCAAAAGAAACATAATATATTGTAAAATATCTATGTAGAAATATAAAATGAAAAAATGTATTTTAATAATCATCTTGTCATTGTCAATGAAAAAAACTAACAAAATTTTCCCCTATTAGTGGTTGATCTTATTCTTGGTATGGACTGAATATCAATTTACAATGATATGATTTCTTAAAAAACAATTGATTTTTTTTCAAAAAGAGTTTTTTATAACAAGGTATCTATTGATATTTTGGATTTGTTATTGTATCATTAATACATGGTTGTTTCATTTTATGAGTTTAATGTTATTATACATGATAAGAATGTTGACATTACCATTTTGTTATATCTTGATACAATGCCAATTTGAAAAACCATTTGTCAAATGTCTCAAGTTTCAATTACAGAATTTAAAAGTTGTTATAGGAGTTCCATGATAATGATTTAATTCTTACAATCAATTCAATATGGGGGGATCATAATTTTTTATTAAATATAGATGGTTTGATGAGGATTTTCATTGTTCATGGTGGTTTATCTAACATTACTATTATTAATTAGTATATATCAACTAATATATTTGAATTATTTAACCATTTCCTAGGAGATCAAAATCATTTAATGATTAACATGATATATGGGCACCATTTACTGAAGTTGAAGGATGTTGACATTCCAAAAAAAAGAATTATGCACTGTATATTGGAATTATAAATTCATTTTTACACCCTTTTGTTTATAAAATATTTATACTATATTTATGGATCTTATAAATATAATTTTATAAGAATATTTTTATATTTTTATGGTTTTGTTATGATAAATTGTTTTAAATTATGATGAACATGAAAAACATATAATTAATGTTCATAAAACACTCATTGAAATGAAGTTGTAATGAAAAATATGTATATTTTATTTTTTGTTTCAATAGATTTCATTACATGGTTACATTTTCAATAAATATTTTATAACAATTGATCCCAAATAAAATAGATAATGAATTATGAATCCTACAAAATTTATTGAGAGTTATAGTATGAATGTATTATAATAATTTTTCCAATGGGTTGTTAAAACATTTCAAAATTATCAAGGTCATATAATATGTTAAATCATAAAGGAGATAATTTTTTTTGGATTGAATAATGTGATTTTTAATTTCATGAACTGAAAAAGAGATTTCTAAAAGCTCCAGTATCAGACCTATCATATGGAATTGTTGATTTTGTCATCTACAATTATTATTCACTATTAGGAAATGGTTTTTTACTATTTCAGAATGATTCGGTAATAGATTATGATTTAGGGAAAGTTAAACTTAATGAGTTTTATTATCCAAAAAATGATTTGTAATTAGAATCAATGGATTTCACATTAAATTTTTTTATATATCACATATATGAATCCAAATGTAAAATATATACTAACAATATAAGATTGATGTATATATTCACATGAAAGTAATTTAACTTGAGGAAATAAGGATAGAAGTTAATGATGAAGTATTGTGATTGAAAATTTAATTACAATCCCTGAAAAATGAACAATATGACAATTTCCTTGAGTTTAAAACATCAAGCATCTGAAAAATAATTCGTTTAGAACATGAACCATTGATAAAGGAATATTTCATTTTTTCTGGGATGTTATAGGTGCTGGAAAAAATATTTTTTGTTTTTGGTGTTAGGGTAGTCATATCCATCAGTAATAATTTATCATTATCAGATGTAATAATAAGGATTACATAATTTCATAGAATTTTTTATTAAAGTTATGTTTCCCAACTTTATTTTTTATTTTTATTGTATCTTGATATTTTTGAAAGAGATTAGTTGTGCCTTATTATTCTTTACTGAAGGGGGAATTCATATGTGAATCTCAAAGTTATACATTTAGAGTTCTTCATGACAAAACTAATATGTACAAAGACTCTCATTATTATTACTAATGGATTTTATTGGAAAGGGATATTATTAATTTTTTCCAAAATGATTTAATTTTCAATAGATTTTTTCTCCTAGGAAAATAGAAATGGCGATTCTTCAGACATTTCTTGTTCCAATGTAGAAATAGTAAAATATATACATGGACATCATGATGGGACTACCAAATATTAATCTAGGTGACAATGAAATTTGAGTAATTTTTGATCTACATAATAAATTTTCAAATTTTATTACTATTCAAGACAAACATTCTCCAGATCAATATTTCCAGTGGTATCATAAAAAATAGTCATGTAATATTGAGTTCCTATCTCAATTATATCTGACCATGAGCCCAGTTTCTCTAATAACATTAGGAATGACCTTAATATGTATTTGGAAACTAAATTAAATTTCTATATATCCTCTCATCTTCGATATGTTTGCTATTTGGGGGAAAAAATAGACATTGGGGGATATTCTACACACTTTTTCAATGGATTACCTGTGAAGCTAGAATCAATATATATTCATTTATGTTTTATTATAACATTTTTATTCATTCCAATATAATGATGTCACCTTTTTAGGGGTCATGTTGAATGTGGTGTTGAACTCCATCATTTTGGTATGAAGTCTGGGAAAAGAAGTTGATAGGTCCAGAATTACTAGAGGATATAAAAGTGAATGTGATGATGATCCAACAACACATTAGGATAGTGAGATCTGAAAGAATGTTTATGCATGTATGAAGAGGAAATACATTTATTTTGAGGGAGGTGATCATGTTTTCATTTAAATGTCTCTATCAAAATGTGTTATTTATTTTGGTAAGAAAGTAAGGCTACATATATAATTAACTGGACACTATTAAATACTATAGAATGTTGGAAAACAATTTTTCAGATTATATTCTCCTACAATTTTTAAAAATGTAAGAAATGTTTTTATTGTTTCAATGTTATGAAAGAATGTCCAAGATTATACTCATGTGTTGATTGTAGATATATTTTAGCTTCAAGGGAACCTTTCATATAAAAAGAAATATTTATAGATTATTAAACATGGATATATTGTTTTGAAGAGAAATCAAATATACCGTTTTATTGTTTTGAGTAGAAATCACATGGTTGGTGATACAACATGAGAATAGGAAAATGCTATTTGGGAAAAGTATCCACATTTGATTAATTGGTCAGTAAATTTCAAAGATGAAATTTTCAAAATTTCTTGATAACATTAAAACCAAATTACAAATTTAATATATTTCTCATTAGTATGTGTAATGACATGAATTCTCATGGTCCATTACATTGAGAAATACTAATGTTTGAGTTGTCTTGTGGACCATAAACAATTCATTGATGAGTTTCCCAATTATAAGGTTTTACCATCAGTTTCACACTAAACGATGTTAAGGCATCATGCACTGTGTGTTGGTTACTTTCCAATCACTGAGTGATTTCTAGTTTTTCTATGACTTTGTAGTTTCACTCACATTACGTCTCTTTTAGTGTAAAAGTATTTCAATGCCTCATTTAAAGCGATTTAATACAATTTTAATGCATTTAAATGATATTTTTAATCCCCTAAGAGATAGAAGAACCTTGACAAACCAAAATGTGTGGTCTTTTTATCGGTGTCACACCCATTCCCATGTTTTCATGTTTTTTGTGTTTTCCCTATTTTTCCCATGTTTCATGTTTTTCTATATTTAAAGGAAATATATCAACTCATAGTCATCCACTTTTCAATATACTCCATTTTAGGGGAATTATTAAATATCAATTAATTCCAACGTGTAAAACCTTTATGCCACATGGTCAATCCACAATTCTATTTTTATAAACATCAAAATAATCTCCCTAAATTTAATATTTGTACTCTTTTAAGTAAATATCCTCTATAACATATTCATTTTATTTTTTCTATGTGCGCTTTAAGAATTCGTATAATGATTAATCATGCACCCATGCTAGACCACATTCTGCTCAGTCTTGGAGTTATTCATACAAGTTGCAACAACCCATATTCTGGAAAAAGAAATAACATAGATCATGATCATCCATGTAGGTTTTATTCATTATTCTCTATTTATTGTGCACCATGCATGGTGGGTATGATGATTTTACCTAGTGATGTTGGTGAAACCAACATATCAAATATAATAAATGGAATTTTAATAACTCATGGGATGGGAATGAAGAAAATGTTGTTGTGTTTTTACCATTGTTTTTATGATGTGAATTGTATGGGTTCATGTCCTCCAAATTTAGTCACCACTGGTGGTTATTCATTCACACTAATGAAGATTTATTTTCTTGATAATATTTTGATTGAATTACTATAAAATGGGATCTATTTAATCATGTAATCTTGGTTAATTTAATGGATATCTGATGAATAAGAACCCTTGTGTGATCCCCACGATGAACAAAATAGAAAAATGAGCATTAAGATTAATGTTGGAAAAATCTAAAAAAATTCATTGCTCTATTATATATATGGGTATGGTTGTTCTTTTTGGTGTTTTAGGTGTTAAATAAAGGGGAATGGAACCATTGGTTGAGAGGATCCTGGTCTATGTATTAGAGGTCGTGTGTATCCAATGGTAAATGTTATGGACCTAGTAAGATGGTTCTTAGTTTTGATTTAGTTCTTTTAAGGATACCACAGGATCCCATTTTGATGTTTTTATTTACAAGATAACCAGGAGTAAAATGCTTAAACGGCTCCTTGGATGTTATCATTCAGTTGTTATTTTGGATAGTGGTTGTGCATGTTATTTGCACAGTAGTGAATAAAAATTTAAATGGAATAACTTGAACATGATAATTCGAATAGTGAAAATGGGGAATTTTTTCCTCGAAGTGGGTTGTGCATTGGATGTGGCTGAGATATACTTGTGCATGTATGGGTCATATCAAGAGTGGTAGTCTGTTGGCTGATTTTGGGTTTTGGGTACCATAGGTTAAGATGAGTACTTTATTACCTATATGTATAAAATTTAGTTATGTTAATTCTTCTACGCACCCCATCAATATTGAAAACATCTTAACAATCACACCCATTTCATGGGGGATGGGTTTTTTCCATCATTATTATGAGTAGCTGGTTAGTATCATTTTTATTCACCCTCTCACTAGGAGTCCAAGACTCTCCGGGCAGGTTTTGATGCGTTGAGGTTCATTATGTCCCAAGACACTTTTGGAAGGCTGTGTTGTGAAGGTTTGGCCTAGGTTTTTAATGGTAGGTTGTTTCCCATGTGTCATTGGAATGAGGCTTAGGTTTATGTTTGAAGGAAGTGTGGTTGTTATGGATGATGTGTCTATGGGTGCAATGTGTGGTTGTGGTGGCCTATATTTTTTTGAGTTGGATAAACTTGTGGTTTGGATGAACCATATGGGGTTTTTGGGGATAAAATTGGGATTTGTGAGTGAGGTCTACCGTGTAGCATGTTCTAAATAACTAGGGAGAAATTGGTGCATTGTACCCAATTGTCGATGTGATATTACAATTATTTTACATAAATTGTGTTATTTGGGGATTATTCCATGGTGATGTTGGATGGATAATTTCCCTTTCGGGGTTTTTTGGTTACATCTGTATCTCACATGGAATTAAAAATTCACCCCAATTTTGCATCAGAACATTGGGTTTCCTACTAAGTATACCTATATAGACACCCTATGTATACAAAACAGCTTTTAGGATTCTAGGAGAACATTAACAAACTTGTCACACCTAACATTACTAGGCATCAGAAAAATCATATATTTTTTATTTTCATTTCCATTAGAATATTCCTCTAGAGTTTTTTGGGTACTTTGTATCACTTTATTTTGAACATGCAAATGGGAATAAATTTTTTCTCTTTTCTTTTATCTATAGTCTTCGATGATGGTGGGATTTACTATCTTATATTTTGATATTTTTCTATAAAAGAGAAATTCATTCCAATTATCTGAGATTATATACCGTGGGATAGTCTCCACTATAGGGCCTACCGAAGGTGGGACACATGGGTTATTATATCTCCTTCAACTTGAAGAAGCAATGGTCCGCCGTTTTAAGATCCTTACCTCATCATGGAGAAGCTGTTTCATGACAAAATGGTTTCAGAGGTTATGGTTATTAGATATGTGGGGAATTTCTGGTAAATACTAATGAATATTGCTTGGTATTACAGGGAAATATTGGTAGGAAATCATGGTGCATAAAATATGCTAGGGAAGACAAGCTATGACATAGGATTTTAGGGCCCTAGTGATCTAATACAAGGACTCTGAGCCTACAGAATGACCATGTGAGGCTACATTTATTGAAGGGTAAAGTCCCTAAGAATTCTAAATAAATAATAATGAATTTTGTTCATATTAAAATTGGGGTGTCTCGGAAAAAATCGAAATAAATAAGAAATAAAACACATTGAAATTTTTTTACTACTCGAGATTAGGCATTCCTTGTTTAAAATGCTATTATGGTACCCATACATCTTCCAGGAGTGGTGCAGGTAGTTGTGGTTGAATAGGTTGATATGATTCATCAGTAGAGGGATGATCCAGAGGGTGGGATGACAAGTGGAAAAAAACATTTTGTTCCATACAGTGGTAGACTATCAGAAAGTATGAGGGCAGCTCCTCAGACATGGATATGGAGGGATGTTATAAAGAGATGGGGATTGATTTCATTTTGATCTCGGAACTGACAGTGTACTGGGTTCCTCTAGCTATTAACTAGATGCGGGGGCTGTACATCAGTGGAAAACTCTATACCTGAGAGAGATGAAGTAAACTGAGGTTCTATGGTTTAACATTGAAAACGTGTTCCGGGAGGGATTCTATTCTACTAAGAAGTAGGTCGAACTGAGGAATCGGTTTCTATCCCTCTAGAAACGGAGTATAATCATGATGGAACTAGGGATCATGTTCATGGATCTCCCCCATTTATCATTGGGCGTCTTTCTAGATGAGGAGTTGTGGGTAAGATGCTTAGATGAGACACTACTACCATCTGTTCAGTGTGCGGTTACTCCCTTCACTCTACCAATGTACATTGATTTTAAAAATGAGGATTAAGTAGTGGAGATAAGGCACATTCTAGGAGGTGGACCATAAGTGTTGAGCTAGTTGATAATGTCATAATGGAATGTTGTTAGTGGTAGGCCTCCAACATCATGGTCTTCTATGTTTCGACAAGTGTGGATAAGGCCACAAAAGTTCCAGTTCCAATATCCTTATACTCACCTATTCTCCATAACCTTATGAAGTGGTACATTACCTATGTCAGTACTGGGAATCACCAAAATGAATTCCATGTCTGATTTTAGTACAGTGGGGGTGGGAATGTTAAGAACCCACCTCAGCAGCACATGTTGATGAATTTACCTTTCCATTATCAGCATCTTCCTATGAGAGCAGACATTATAGGGGGAGGATGACCTCAGGGATCTTCTCAAGGACCTCCATGGGGGATGGTCAAGGATTAGGTCCGCAATTGTGGGGTAGTAGAGCTGGGCATGGGCAGTTGCACACCACAATGGTAGTAGTTCCAGTTGGGTAGCAGGTCGTTCGATGTATGGTCATTCTGGTTTTTACCCTGTCCTCTACCTTATTTGACTCAGGAGAGTCAAACTTTATTGTTTTGCCTAGTATATCCCATTAAATTTGTCTATATGGGGAGGGAATATCCATAACCTTGGTGTTGATTAATCTAGTTGGTAGTCACACTAGTCTGTTTGATGTTTCTTGTAGATTAAAATAGATGCTGTGGCCGCATCAATCCAGTGGGGATATCGTTGTGCTAAAAATGAATTCATAATATTTCATTTTGGGAATAAACTATTTATTGTCCATGCATCCTATTATTGAATGATTTTGAGGATGGGATGTGTTTTCCGATATGATCGGTAAGTGTGTATCTTTCGTTGGAGAGCATGGTCACTAGGAGGGATGTCTATGTGTGGATAAAATTATTTCCTTATTAGATGAGATGTTTTTATATCCAATATACTCAGATATGGTGGATATTTCATGGATTTTCATTGAGTTCATGTTCATCTTAAATGAAGAGGTTATGAGTCTACCCATTTGATGTGATGCTGAGTTTGGGATAGACTTAAAACTCAGGGCCCATCAGATTTCAGTGGCTTCCAATCAAATGGAACCTTTGGAATTGATGGAGTTATAGACTCAGGTAGATGACTTTATTAGGAAGGGTTTCATCTGACCAAGAGCATCGTCATTGGGTGTTGTACTCTTGTTCTCAATGAAGGAAGACAATAGTCTCAGTATTTGTATAGACTATGAAGGATTGAATAAGGTAAATGTCAAAAATTATTTCCCCATACCGATTATTGATTACCTTTATGACTATTTGTAAGGAGCATTCTGGTTCAAAAAGATCAATCTATGGGCTGGATATCTCCAGTTGATGGTGAGTGAAGGTGAAAATCCAAATACTTTTTAGTGGTGAATATATGGGCACTTTGAGTTTGTGGTCATGTAGTTCAACATTACAAACACCCTAGATGTGCTATGTGACTTATGAAATTTATTTTTCAGGATTATATGGACCGGTTCATGGTCGTTTTCATAAAAAAAATCCTGATCTACAAAAGATCATAGGAGGTTCACACTGAGAATCTAAGGAAAGTGTTTGAGGTTATTCGGCACCACTATCCCTATGGGACGTTGTCCATGTGTATGTTCTGGACACTAGAGGTGTGATAACATGGAAACATAGTGTCCCAATTTGGGAATTGTTGTGGAATTATTGATGATTAATGAGGTTTTTTCTTGGGAATAACCCATGAACATGTTACAGGTTCATAGTTTCTTGGATATGGAAGCTTAAAACTGATGGATTGTACCCGGTTTCTCTGGAGTTGCAATGACTCTAACAACCATAAATATGAAAGACCATGATTTTGAATGGGATAAGAAGTTCCATGTAGATGTAAATTATCTAATAGGGATGCTATTCAGTCCCCCAGTGCTGAGGTTTCAATAAAATGATTGAAGATCGATGTGATATCTGATGCATATTGTCTAGGAATGGTGTGTGTTTTGATGAAGATACAGGGAGTGATCTCTTCTGGGTTAAGGAAGTTACACCATTACAAACAGAATAATGAAACCCATGACCTAGAGAATTCAGTTTTGGTGTTCCACTAATGGATTTGTGGCATTACTACATCAAGGAATTCTTTGTGGTCTTCACAAATCATATGATATTGAGTTATGTTTTATCAAACATTACCTAATCATGCGACATTGGATGTGGATGTTTTTTCTTCAAGATTATGATATCATGATCTCCAAAAACTTAGGACGGGTGAATGTTGTGGCTAATGACTTGAATAGGATGTCATAGAAGGATGTGGTTCAGAAGGCAGCTGATTCTTGGAAGGTAATAGAGTAGTTGGATTATTTACATCAGGGCTAGAGAGTAGAGGATTGTAGGGTATATCTATTTAATATGACAATGTGGTGTCCCTTGGTAATGATGTTGAGGCAGTTATAGTGGGATAACTTGGATTCTTAAATGATACATAATTGTGTCATCTATAGTGATGCTCAAGAAGGATTCTCAGAGGATGGTATGAATCTGATGTTTGTTTGTGGGAAGTTGTTTCCCCAGTTGCGATGCACTATTATGTTCTCGATGAATTCCATATATCACCCATTGTGGTACATTCTGAAGTCTCAAAATATGTACCTGCACCTAAGTGGTCTGGTTTAGTGTCTCGAAGTAATGTAGATAGTGGATGTGTCGTTGGGAAAGTGCCTTATGTGTATGTAGGAGCTGGTTGAACACTATGTTCTCAGTGCAAATTTTCAAACAATAACCGTTCTCGAGAGAATGTAGGATGGCATCCCAATAGATATTTTCATCGAAACTACCCAGGTCTATGAGATTTTTTTTGGCCATATGTGTAGTGGTGGACAGATTGATGAAATTGGTTTACATCATAGATGTTAATGAGTGGGGAATAATGTATGCCTTATCAAAAGAGTATGTGGGAGAATGTGTGTGCCTGAATGGAGTTTTAATGTCTATAGTTTTGGATTAAGATACATGCATTACTTCATAAGTATAGAAGGGATTAAATTGTGATTTTGGATTTCATCTATTACTTGGCACTACTTTTCACCCTCAGATGGATGGGAAGATAGAGAGTACCATCCAGATGTTGGATGAAATACTCTAAGCCGATGTTTTGGACTTTAGAGAATCATGGGTATGACACTTTACTATAGTAGAGTGTTCCAACAACAACCTATATCATTCATTCATTTCCATTAAATAATTTGAACCCTTTTGTGGAATAACTTTTTGTTAACCCTTGTGCTCCACATAGGTTGGGGTGGCTGGAGTTTATAGGCCATTGGTGGTTCAAAGTATGATGAAGAAGGTTCAGCTTGTGTGTTAAATTATGGGCAGCTCATAACAAACATAAATCCTATGATGATCATAGGAGGAGACCCTTGGTGTTACAGGTTGGGGACCATGTGTTTTAAAGGTATCCCCTCAGTGTGGATATTGGAGGTTTGGAAAGAGGGGTGAACTTTCACCAGGGATCACCTGACACTTCGAGGTGTTGAGATAGGTCAGTGAGGTGGCATTTTAGTTGGAATTGCCACCACTATTGGAGAGGATACACAACTTTTTCTAGGTATCTCAACTTCATCGGTATGTACATGACGACTCCCACACACTTTATGGGGTAGAGTTGGATATCAATGACGATGCAACGTTCGTGGAGTGACAAAAGTGAATTGGGGATCATAAGTAGTAGGTGCTTCAGGGATCTACCATTCCATTGGTTCTTGTGTTATATATGAATGGTGCTGTCAATGAGAGTACCTGGTAATGGGAGGCACATATGAGTGCCTAATACCCAAATCTGTTCTATGTTTTGGTCTTGTGTTTTCATTGTGAACTTCTTATGATGTAATGTTTAACCCTACTTTCTATATGATAAGATGTTTCATTGTTCTCTATTTTTTCTAAAAATAATTAACTATGGAGAGGGGGAATAGATCCCTAATCAATACAAATTAATGTGGATGTGATTAAACTTGTGTGGATGTGTCTTCTCAACCCAATGTAGATAGTATCATGACATGTAGAAAGGAACTCCCAAATAAAAATTTATCTATAGTGTGACTTTTTTTTTGTGGTTACTTAGTGTTTCTAAAATTGATTACAGATTGATGAAAGAGTTGTTCTTGGATGATTATGGTTTCCATTCCAGCATTCGAAAAACTCTATGGTGGGTCATCCTTTAGAGGAATCATATGAGGTGGTTGTTCAGGCCACTCATTTCATAGAGTTTACTACTGATTTCTCAAGGGAGAGAAGAGTATTAGTGGTATATGATGTAATGAACTAGGCAATCCTCGTCCATTGAATTCTCATATATTGATGTTGGTGGTGTGTTGGGGACCATCATTGACTCATTGAGGAGTTTTTCAATTTTTATGTTGAACCATCAGTGGCACTGATGGGCATTGGTGGCACCAATCAGCATCATTGCCACGGTGTCAGTGACTCACCCATCATTGATTCATTTCTAGTTATTCCATGACATTCTAGTTTCACTACAATAATGTACCATTTAGAGTAAAATCGTTTTAATGACTCTTTCAATGTGTTTTATGTGTGTTTTATATCTATAAAAAGATATTTTAAATCCCCTAATAGTTTTGAGAACCTTGAATTACCAAAACATGTGACATTTTATCTGTGTCACACCCTTTACTTTGTATCCTAGTTTTCTGTGTTTTCCCAGTTTTTTCCATGTTACGTACTGTTCTATGTTTAAATGCAATCTATCATCTCAAAGTCATCCTCTAGTATATCTACACCTTTTTGTGGGGAATTATTAATTATCGATTGATTAAAATTTGTGAAACCACCAATAAACATGGTCAATCCATGATCTTACATTTAAATACTTCAAAATAGTCTCCATAATTTAATGATCTAGACTCTTATTAAGTTGAGATTCTCAATTTATTCTTCCTTTTGGTTTCTCTAAGTGTGACCTGATACATCCTCCCAACACGAATCTTGCACCATTGATAGAACCCTTTCTTCTCAGTCATGGAGTTCGTCCATCATGTCGTAACATTACATATTCTTAGAGAATAATTTAAATTAGATCTTGATTACAAAAGTATGGGTTATTAATTAGGATCTAATTATTGTGCCTCATGTGGGGTGGGTATGATGATGTTCCCTCGGGACATAGCTGAAACCAACATAATGATTATAATAAACAAACTATATAAAATTAAATAGGTGATAAATATGATTATGTTGTAGAATATTTACCGATATTTTAATGTTGTGAATTATATGGGATCATGCCCACAAAAAGGATTGGATGTTGGTAGTCCTTAGTGTGCACTAACGAAGATCGGTTTTCTGTGTAATTTTGTGATATAATGACAGTGAAATGAAAAATATTTAATCACGTAAATATGGATGATTAAAAGGATTAATGATGAATAATAAACCCTATTTTATCATAGTGATTAACCAAATAGAATGAAGGAACACACGTAATGGTGTTGGGTAAATCATAAAACATCATTTCTATATTATAGTGATTTTTATGGTTGTTTTGTTTGGTGTTTTGGGGTGACGTAGAGGGTAATAAATCCTCTATTTGAAAGGTTTTTGGACTTTCAATAAGAGATTATGTGGATTAAGTGGTAATTTCTTTGGGCCTGGTACATTGGTTATTGTTTTGGTTCCATTATTTTAAGGGATCTCATGTGATCCCAATTTAATGTTTTTTTACAAGAGAACCGGGAGTGAAATGTTTGATATCCTTCTTGGCTATTTTATTTTTTATGTTTTTTGGCTTCGGGTTGTGCGTATTTGTTTCATAGTAGTGAAGGAACATTTAACTTGAATCAATTGAACATGATAACTAAAATGGGAACAATGGGGAATTGTTTTGCAGAATTGGGTAATGCTCCTGTCGTGGATGTTTTATACTTGTTGACATATGGGTAGAAGCAAGAGTGGTTGTGTGCATGCTGGTTGGTGGTTTTAGATCCCATAAATTGGGATGACTGCTTAATTACATTTACGTATAAAATTCATTCCTATTTGGTCTTATACGCACCCGACCCAGGATAAGCACATCTTTCTGAGCACCCATGTTTCATGGGAGAGGATATTTTTTCAAACATTCCTATTAGTGGATGGTTATTATCTCATTTGTACTCCCTCCCCCTAGTATCCCAAGAAAATTTAAAAAGTATGTGAGGGCCTGAGGTTCATTATGTCCCTAATATATTTGGGAAGACTGTGTTGTGGTGGGTTGGCCTAGGTTTGTGCCGGTGGGTTGTTTCCCATGTGACATTAGGATGAGGCTCAGTTGTCTGTGGGAATAAAATTTGGTTGTTATGGCCTGGGTTTTTTGGGTAGAATGTGTGGTTGTGGTGGCCTAGGTGATTACTGATGGGATTAACGTGCCGTTTGGATTTGGAAAATGGGTGTTGTTGGGGGCAGTAGTGGGACTGTAGTGGGATTCATGTTGGAATTTCAATTAGTAGAATGATGCAAATAACTCGTGGGAAAATGTTGAGAGGTACCCAAGAGTTGATTTCATATTACTATTAATTTACCTAATTTTTTTGGGGATTGTACCATGGTGAAGTTGGGTGGATATTTTTCCTCACTAGGTGTTTTGGTTATGTCAATTTTTAATGGGGAATTAGTATGTCTTCACAATTGTGAAATAAAACTTTTTGCCCTAATGAGTATACCATTATACTAACCCTACTTATATAAAATGGTTTTTAGGTTTCCAGGAGGAAATTTAGGATCAGGTCGATCCTTACTAGCCTTGGCATCAGGATAGTATTCATTGCTGACTTTCTTCCCTCTATATGCATTCCTTCATAGTTTTCTTGTACTTTTTATAACATTATTTTGAACATGAATTTGGGAATGAATTTTTTTCTTTTCATATATCTTTAGTCTTTGTTGCTGCTGGTATTTACCATCTTATCCCCCAATCTTGTTCTATAAAAAGGGTAATACCATCGATTTATGTGAGACTCTATACCCTTGGTTCTATTCACCACTGCGGGACCAACTAAAGACAGATCTCAGGGGGTTAATATCTCTTCTTCAAATTGATGAAGGAAGGGTCTGACAATTTTCTGTTCATTTCATCATCTTGGAGAAGGCATTTCATATAATTATTATTTAATTGAATCATTAAATTCATTATGTTATTTAATTATGAAGATAAATAAATTTTTGTAAATAAATTTATTGATCTAATTTCATATATCGTTATATTTATTTGATTGATTTTAAAATTTTAAAAGTTTAATTTGAAAAAAATTCTTACATTTTTTAGTTCAAAAAATTAAAATTATATTAATATTTATTTTTTTAGAATTTTATTAAAATGATTTATTTACATAGAATATTAAATAATATGGGCTTTTTAATATAGTATTTTAGCGTGATTATCAAGACATAATAATTATACTAAATTCATTAAATTATTGTAATGAAACAATTGTGAGATTAGAATAGATAAATTTGATAAGAATAAAATAGAATAAGCATGTTATATCTTATTTCATCACATTTATAAAAAACAATTGTTAGTGTCGATGGAGTACCTCCAAAACATTTAAATTGTCAATTATGTTTAATTATTGATATTAATTGTGTGATAAAAATTCTTTTGTCAACATATTTATTAATTAATAATTATTATTAATATATTGTTTTTATGACATTTAGAGTTATATAACATGAATTTTATCCAAATGTCCGTGCAACTATTGTGAAATGAAGGAAATGTCAAATTAATAAATTAAAGATGTTTTCTTGAAACATCTATGAGCATGTCTATTTAATTAATATTATAAAATATTATAATTATATTAATTATTTTACATTAATTAATTTATTTTATTTTTAATTTTTATGTATGAAATAATGAACATTAATGGTTGTTAAATGTTGATGTGGTGCATTTAAAAAAAGAATAAAACTCAATTAAATGATTTAATTGAATCAATAAATATTTTTAAAAGTCACAAAAACATTGAAAAATTATATTGGTTGATTATATCTCATACATTTTATCTAGGGTTTAAATAATTACCATCTATATCCACACAGATATGATTAAGAACCTTTTAATATATTATTTAAAATATTATCATTTTTTCACACTATAGTTTTTTAATGGATATAATATTTTTTTTATATGGTTTTAGAGAAGATATGATAGGCAATAAATATTCTTTTGATATCAATGAAATATATATTATTCATATAAAATTAATTTTAATTTTTATGTAGCTAAAAATTACCTGAATGTATTTCTCTATCATGATTGAGTAATTTATAATTTAATTGAAAAATTATATATATGTAATTAACAATTGTAAAATAAATATAAATTCAGATTATTAATAAATAAATAAATTTTATTGAAATATATAAAATTAATAATATTTTAAAAATTATTTATTTCAAATTTAATCTTTTTATTGATATTTTTTAATGTCATCATTTCGAATACTGTTAAATTTGGAAAATAAAAAATAATTAATAAATTTTTTTATTAAAATATTCTAATCTAAAAAAATGAATGAAGAAAAATATTATAATAATATGTCTACGATTTATATCATTTATAATTTTAGGCCTTATGGATGTTTTTACCCATATATTAAACTCTCATATTTTAATATTTTTGTAATTACCTGAACCTAGTTACCTTGAAATAGTGCATTTTTACATTACATTTTCATGATCCCAAGATAACATGGATCGAATGACCGATTAGTTTAGTAGCCTTGGATATACTAGATACATAAATAATTTTTACCTTACATCATGAAATTGAAAATCAATAAAATTATGTCCCCATTGAACACACTCATATCCCTTAACCTATCCATACATTTCAGTCATAATATACTTCATAATACCCTAGGAAAAAGAAAACAAAATAATGGTGTGATCTTAGATTCTCAATAACGATAAAAATATAGTAAATCATTCATAAATAAGTAGAAATTTCTAAGGCAATGTATAAGCCTAAAACAAACGCCTTTTAAACAAAAACATTAGTATAATATGAAAAATAAAAAATCATTTATTTTTATTTATTTATTCACATGGATATATTATTAATCAAATAATCACATGTAATATTAATATCTAATTTCTTAATGATGGAATGCTTAATTTTGGGCATCATAGCCACATAGTCAAGGTCTCGTGCCACGACTCTAATAAAATTTCGTCAAAGCCTTGTTCCAAGACAATAGTTTTTCTTAGGAGATCTATAGATGCATAGATGAGCTATAAAAAGCTCCACCAATCACTTACTAAGCTCAATTCATTTCTCATATGAAAAGGATGAAACATAATCTAAACAGTTATAGTAAAACTGGAATAAAAAGATTCAATATTTTGACTGAAAACCATTAATGATATAAAAATAGAACATCCACAATAATACATAACTCATTCAATAAAATATGGATGATTTTATTATAATAAATCTGCCTTAATGAAGAATAATTAAGGGAATTGACATAGATTAAAATAATAAGTAAATCTATTAGAGATAAATATCCCCTTTTTCTTTAAAACGTTTAAAAGTATCACTATTTTATCATGAAGCTGTTAAAAATAATTTTTGAATCAAATTGTATCATACCACATCGAAATTTTTAAACATAATTTTAATTTAAAAATATTTCTGACCATATAATGTAGTCTTTAACACCATTTTTAAAACATGGTCATTAATGAAAAAGATTTAGCAGAATAAATCAATTAAACTATTAAAATAATTTTAGTATGATTTCCTAACAATATTAAGGATGCTTCAATTTAGAAAATTGAGGTAATAAAAACATTATAATATAATGCGAGTGAATGTATTCATGATATATTATTTCAGGGTATAGTATGTAAACCATATAAAAGTGAATTGGCACATAACAACAAAGAAGACTCAATAGAATGTAAATTGAAATGAAATCCTATATAAAGACTGTATCCTCAGGGTAAGGATAAATCAATTACCTAACTATTTTTGAAAAATTTAAATACAATTAATGTGTTTAGGTATACATTTTAAACCAATCATACAATATTAAACCCTATTTTTGTAAAAAACCCAATGACTTGGATGATTAGCTCATTGAATCAAAATTGAGTAAAGATTAATCTTATTAAGTTCATATCGATGACCTGGAAGAATTTATCAATAGAGTAATTATGTGTATCAAAAGTATTTACACACAAAGGGGTGTGTAAATTACTACATAAATAAATACATAGTGATTTCACACATAATCATGGAGGAAAATAACCATTAATTTTCGTGTAAAACACAATGAGTGGAAAATGAAATTAGAAATTCCCTTACCAATTTGGTAATATACAAAACATAAAATCAATGATAGAAGGATCCTACAATGATGATGTAAATGGCTATAAATTAAATTATGTTACCAAAATAATACAATGATGGGCAGTACATATACCACACAAATGAAAATAGTGGCGATCTAGAATGAATCACATGGTAATAAAAAGTGAGATGGAAACCCATTACCATGTACTTTTCCTTAGTTGAGGGTATGTTAACCTCATGTATAATAGTTAAATGATTGTTATTAAATTATAAAATAACCAAATACTTAAATATGTTATCAAATATGATCTTCTAATATTGATTTTTTAATAAAATATCTATAGTATCATTGTTTCGAGTGATAACTGATTCATTTTTCTTTTAAATATTTTGTTACGTAAGTCATGTTTTATATATATATGATATGTTTTATTCATATCCAGAATAATATTAAGTTCTTAAAAAATATTTTAAATCATAAAATGAATATTGTTTTTGAATGGTTATAATGGGAAATCAATCTCATCGCATTTGTATAGACAGTAATCCGTACGTATGTAAGAGCGACATTATAATTCTATTGAAGGATAAATTCTATATAATTAGATGGTATATCATTTATAAAGAATCATTAATATTTGTATTTATTATTTTCTTCAATTATACTTATCATTATATACATATAAGTAATTAAGTGTGGAATAACAAACTCTACCACAATGTAGAGACGGTATGTCATACATACGAACATATGTTGACTTTTTCATTAATAGGATGGATAGAATAATAAATATAGTTATACCATATTTATAATTAAATAAATGTATATATATGGTACTAGTTTTATTACTTTTTTAATTGAATCAAAAAATAAATAGGAAGTGGAAGAAGAAAAAAATAGATAAAGAGGCGGTGAAATTATTAAGTCTTCTCAGATGCTTTCTTTTGATTTGATCAAAAGGGATCCTTATGAGGGATTTATGATTAAAATGAGAACTATAGATTGAAGTGAGGGTAGTTGGTTGGTAATTTTAGTAGGGTTTTTCTTACACAAATGGATTTGGATGTTTGAATTTGACAGAAGGGGAAGTTCCCTTATATAAGATAAGTGATGATCACATTAGAAAACTCATGAAATATAAATTTATAATAAAATTATTTTAGGTTTAAAATGGCTATAAATGGATTTATTTATAAGATAACATGGTTATGTGTCTTAATATTCTAAAAAAATATGGTTTAGATAAGATTAGGTCACCAAATTAACCTTATCTTTTATGTTTAATTCACAAGTAAATAGTTTAACTTTTTCTATGTCTTCTTGTATTTTTATATTACATGGATACTAAATTTACTATAAAATTCCAAGATAAACTCAATTTGTTCATTAATAACATGTCTATCATTATATAAATCACTTGGACAGAAATTATATATTTAGAAAAATTGAATCATTTAATAATATACAATTTTTTCTAAATACTCATTTATGTCAATTTTGACACTATTAATTATTTGGTTATTGTAAAAGTCAAAAAAATGATTACTTTAATAAAAATACATTAAATAGACCCTATAATTCCATATTAACGGGAAATTTTTTGGAATGAATCAAACAATTCAATTTACATTTATTTTAATATATCTAACATCAATTATTTTAGTCTTTCATTAACAATGTAATCACTGCATCATCATTGTCTCATAAATATATTAAATTATATAATGTATAAAAATTATAAATAAAATACCAATATTTAGTAAATAATTTTTATTTCTGTTCAACATTTATAATCTAATTTATATTATGTGTAACCCTATATGAAAAATTATTTATTTATTAAACGTTGAATATAAATCTTTTAACTCTTCTTTAAATAAAATAATAATAAATGTTGTAATCTAATACATGTAGATAACAATGTATCATATTTTATTTCTAATATTGATTTTGGTAGAAAAACAATTTTCCAATTGAATTAGGATATGTTTTGGGGTAATTATAATATAAGTTTTACCTTTAATAACCAAATTTACTTTTTTACTATGGTAAATAAAATTCAAAATTTACAATTTAGAAAAAAATATTTTCATACTACTAAATAAATTTTACTTAATAATTTATACTATATCCCTTGTATTTTTTAAATTTAATTCATAGAATAATTAAAGTTATGTTTTATGTAAATTTGTAAATTATCCTAGAAGTTGGGTAAAATATGGTAAAATGTTCAATTAAATGTTATATATAAAATAGTATTAAAAAATTACTTCATTGATTTAAATTGTACCGATATATGTATTATGTTTAAATTTTTCATTTAAGATAAATTTAAATTAAATATAATTAATTAAATAAAATATCGGCTTTAATGAATAACATAGTGTTTTAAGTATTCATAAAAAATTTAATGTTTTTAGAGAAATAACTAAAATTATTCCAAAGATAATTTTTATTTTCCAAATTCATAAATTATTTACATTTTATTATATTTACAACATATAAGTTGTATTAATTAATATTAAAAAATATTCTCGTGGTCAAAACCAGAATGTGGATTTTTTTGAACTAAATACTATCAAAAGATTGATATGTGTTTATGTCCAATTTATATGTAATATAACTTCCAATGACCAAAAATAGATTAAGTTATAAAAATATAATCTAATTAAACTTCAAAACCATTCAAAATTATAATTTAACACTAACAATTATTTTGACTAAAAAAGTTGTGTTCAATTAAATTTTTTTATTTTTCACCATTCAGCAAACTATAAAACCTCTCAAAATAGCATAAAAATTTTATTAAAATTAAATTTTTAAATCTCTATTTAAAAAAAATGTTTATTTTGTCAAATTAAATATATAAAAGCATAAATTTTGGATTTAAAAAGGGAACCTCATTAAAATGCGGTAAATTTTCGTTTTTTGAGAAATACGTTTTTTATCTAAAAATTTGAATTGGTTCTTATATTATTTCTAAAAAAGACCTAATTTTGATGTTTAAATTATATGAAAGAAAATAAATTTTAAAATATAGATAATATTATTCATAACCTCTTTTTGAACGGCTTGTTTGGTAGGTCATGGTGCACTCGAACTCTATATTGCATGTAGCGAAAGATAATGAATTAAATAAAAATACATTCTATGAAATCTTGGAGTGTTTCATTCTTACCCCCTTTTGGAAATTGTGTCCTCGTAATTTGAAAATTAGGCTTGGGATCTTCATTAAAATTATCACATTGTAAAAAGATTCAATAAATGAATCACTTTAAAAGAAACAATGTGATGTACAAAGGTTACTCGAGATAACCCATATTGGGATTCCATGTTGGTAAAAATGGATATAGAAGATAAACTACGTTTCACATTCTAACAGAGAGTAAGTGATAGAAAACATGATTAGATGATTATTAACAACAAGAAAACCACAAACATGTAATGGTTTAAACGGTCATTAGTTTCTCATTAGGAAAATTAAAAAGAAAACATTTTCTCTTTTAACAACTATTTCATAATGGTGAGGAATTTATTTATGAGATTGAGTAATAACATAGAGAGATAAAATTAATTTTCAAGTAGAGTTTCATCATTTAATAAATTTCTACCACTAATTCATCTTTTCTCTAAAATCTTTGATTTAAATATGATTTGGTCACACCTGAAGTGCTATAATCAACTTCAAGAGAGTCACATAACACAAAAATGATGAACTATATTTTTCCCTTATTTTTAATGATTAAAAAAAACAAAATGGTTAGTATAAGATCAGATGATCCCAAAAATGAATAATCATTTATAGAATGAAATGCTAATCTTAATTTCCAAAATTAAACAAACAATACACAAAGTTAAATAAAGACCCATCAATAAACAATTTCCCTTAAAGTATTTCAATATAATCCAATCTAATATTGAAACCCATAACTTGTAAGAATTTACTGACATAGTATTTCCTATTAAATATAAACATTAATCTCAAAATATCATCATCTTCTCAAAAAGTCTCATACTGAAGTGTAATTTACCAAATCACATATTATCAATCAGTATTTATTCATTTATACTAATAATATGAATCTCTATATAAATCATATATTCATCCAAAAATAAAAATCCACTATTTCTCTTCAAATGAAATCCCATAGTATTATATTTTATTTAAGTAGATTGTGTTCTCAACAGAGCTATCATCTTCTAAAATAACATTTATCACTTAATCAAAAAATCATTTTCCAATACTAAACATATCTATTAGATAAAACATAAGGTCCCAAATAAACATTTTTTTATAATTAAAATCGTTTAACTAAAATAAATTATTCACACTAACCAGGGTCATCACGCAGCCTAGTGGTAGGTGATAAATCTATGTGGCAATTGTGTTGTGGGATCGATTCTCATAACTTTGTCTGACATGACAGTTTTCAACATGGTCTGCTTATTGTTCAATTTCAAATAATATATTTTCTATCTTTCAAAAAATGGGTTAAATTCCTAGAATGAAACATAACTTAATTTGACAAAAAATGTTATACCACACCTCTCATTTTCATCCAAAAAATTAATAACATATAATTACATAACAATTAATGACCATATAATCATAAATGGTTCATTATAAATATATCCACAACATAAAAGATAATTCTTGATAAAATAGATTTTTCATGCACAGAACTTTAGTGTTACACATAAAAGAGAAAATTAATTCAAAGTAATCCCTTCGACAAAGAGAATTAATACTTTTAAACATATCTTCATCAATTTATTTCCACATAGGTTATTCCATGACCTATTAGTAAAACTATAGAATAAGGAATTGAATTGGTTAATGCCAAGGTCCCCTACATTTTAGGAAAATGAATATAAATGAATTTTTTAGATCATTTTACTTTTCATCCATAGTACTCTTCATTTTTCCTCAGTAATTTGTTAATTTATTTCATTCATTCCCACAAATAAATAATTTCATTGTTCTATTGAGACTGTTTCATGGATGTCTCCAACCACATTTCTAGTATGATAGAATTTGATATTTATTTTCACTAGGGTCTCCACTACTGGGGCTCTTACAATTATTCTCCTTTCTCATTTTTGTTTAGATTGTGAGTTGGTTAATGTAAATGTTGTTGATCATATTTTTAGAAACATGGTTTAGCATGAACACAATATATTTAATGCCTATCAACCTACAATTCAGTTTCTCATTTAAACCTTTATTCCCACCATGTACATCATTTTCAATGTTACTATGACTTCCTCAGAATCTAGACATTGACTAAAACCATAAAGCATACATTGAGTAACAGTAGTCATAAATTCATTTATAAAATATCATGACACGTAATTTTCAATCTATAATACCTTAGGATTAAACAAAGTCATTAATTCTCATCTTATATAAAAATAATTTAAATAAGTTTGTAAAGAATATATGAATTATCGTAATCATACACCATGGTAATGTCATAACCAATAGTGAATCAAGGAACATTGTCGTGCACCGGTTCCCATTTGAGTCTAGCTCTAAGTGATGTTTTTTTAATTTTACCCCTAGATACATCTGTACCAGATTCTCATATACCTATTTGTATCTATATAATGATTTATTTTTTTGTAAAATTCCAAAAATTTCTCCATTACCAAAATTATAGGATGTTCTCTATAATAATCCTCAAATTATATCATCGGGTAATTTTCTCTAATAATAGTTTTTATAATTCCCATTTCCATGGTTTTTACTAAACGTTATCTGATACCAACTGTAATGCCCCGACCCTAGTTACAAAGAGTTACTGGATTATTACATAAAATTGGAATGATCACAATAGATTAATTCTCAAAAGGATGATTATTTCAGTACCCTTCGAATTTCTAGAACTATATATATGTTTTATATCAAATCATGATATAAAACACAACATCATTGTGTACTATTTTTACACAATCATATTTCTTAACCTATCCTAGGAGGTCAATCATAATATACTTATTGAAATCATGGGAAAAATAAAACATATGAAATGTGTGATCTCAGATGACCACTATGGATAACAATATAGCAGATACTTTCATAAATAGGAGTAAAAATTTAATGAAATGTATATGACTAAAAAAAGACTCTTTAAATTAATCATTAGTATGATATGGAAAATATAAATCATATAATGACATTTATTTATTCATAAGGATATTCTACTTCTTGAATAATCACATGCAATATCAATAGTCAATTATATAATGATGGAATTCATATTGTTGGATATCATAAAAACATAATTAAGCATCGTGCCAAGACAATGAATAAGATTTTGTCAAGGCTTTGTCCATGATACTAATTTGTCTCATAAACCTACCGATGAATCTATGACCTATAGCAGGCTCCACCTGCCACATACTATGTCCAATTAATTCCTCAAACGAATAGATTAAATACTAATCTAAACATTTACATTATAACTGGCATACCAAATGTAAATATTTTCACCACAAACCATGAATGATATAAAAATAGCATATCTGCATTAAACGTAACTCATTCAAAAAAATATTGAAGGTTTTATTATAATAAATCAACCCTAATCATGAATAATAAAGGATATTGACATAGATATATATTAACAGTAAAACTATTTGTGAGAAATATCCCGATTTTCTTGAAAACATAAAAATGTCTCATTATTTATCAAGAAGCTATTAAAAATTTATTTTCAAATAAAAATTTTCAATACAACCTTGAAACAATTAAAATTAATTTTAAATTTAAAACCTTATTGACCATATAAATAAATCATTAATTTTTTTTTAAAACAGGGACATTAATGAATAATGTTAAGAAGAATAAATCATTAAAATGATTAAAATTATATTTTAGTTAGAGTGCCTAACCAAATGAGATATGATTGAATAACAATAATTGAGTTAATAAATAAATTATAATATCATAAGAATAAAAGGTATTCATGATATACAATTTCAATGTATAGTATATACTCCATGTAAATGTAAATTTGCACATAACAATAAAGAAGTCTTAATGGAATGTAAATTAAGATGAAACACTTTATAAAGACTATATCATATTTTTAAGTATAATTCAATGACATAATTATGTGTGATAAATATAAATAAACTCATTATGATTGTAAATGAAGTTTAAATAATTCAGAGTACATTCACACATATTCTCATAAAAACAACACCAATAACATGGATGTTTAAGACACTGAATCTGAATTAAGTAATGATTAATCTTATAAATATCATATAGATGACTTGAAAATTTATACAAAGAGTTATTATGTGTATAAAAAGTATATAAACACAATTTTGGGTAAACATTACCACTGAAATAAATAAATATTGATTTCACATATAATCTGGGAGTAAAATAATCAATGCAGCTTGTGTAAAACCCAATGTGTGGAAATTGAAATTAGAAATTCCCATAGAGATTTGGTATCCTATGAATCATACATCCCATGGAAGAAGTATCATAATATTAATATGTAAATACCATTAAATTAATGTATATTTTACAATTAATACAATCATGGGCATTACATACAATACACAAAAGGAAATAGTGGGAATATAGCATGACTCTCACATGAATAAAAAGTTAGATAAAAATATCTTACCATGTTCTTTTTCATAGTTGAGAGTATGTTAACCTATTTTATAATAGTTAAATCATTGTTATTAAATTATTAAATAACCACCTAATAAATATATAATCATATATGATATTTTAATATTTCATTGTTAATAATATTTCAGTATTATCATTTTTCAGGTGTTAAATGATTCATTTTTATTTATTTATTTTGTTTTGTATGTCATGTTTCTTATTTATATGATGAATTTTATTCATATACAGATGGATATTATATTCATAAGAAATATTTTAAACGATTAAATAAAAGTTAATCTTTAATTGTTACTATGGGAAATGAATATAATCGCGTTCATGGACACGGTAATCCGTACGTACCCATGAGTGACAATATAAATCAATTGATAGTGAAACGAAATGAAATTTGTTGTTATATCATATATACAGAATCATTAAGATATAATATTTATTATTTACATCAATTATATTCATTATTATACCCATCCAAAAAATGAATTTCTGAATAACAAACAACACCACAACATGGAGACGGTAAGACGTACGTATGCACATATAATGACTTCGTCATTCATAGAATCGATAGAATATTTAATATGGTTGTGCCATATTTATAATAACATCATAGTATATATAATCTACTGGATATATTATATTAGTTATGAATCAAAAATGAATGTGGAAGTGGAAGAAAAAAACAACTTTGAAAGATGTGGTGAAATTATAACCTTTTGTTCGGTTGCTTCTATTTGATTTCATCAAAAGGGATATTTAAGTTGTCGTTATGATGAAATTATGGACTCTAGGGTGAATATAAAAAACATTGAAAAATACAAATGACTTTGGATGTGTGATTTTGAGAGAAGGGGATGTACCCTTTCATAAGATAGCTAAGTGTTACATTAGGAAAAGCTTGATATATTATTTTTTATAAATTTTTATTCAATTTATAATGGATCTAAACGGATTTATTTTGAGGATAAGGTTGGGCTGGGACAAAATATTCTCAACCAATAGTTTTTAGAAATGTTTATGTCACTATATTAACCTTATCTTTTTTATTAAATTCATAGTTAAATAGTTTAACTTTTACCATGTCTTCTTGTATTTTTATATTACATGTTTAATTAAACATACTATAAAAATCTAAGATATCTTTATATGGTTATTTAATGAAATATATATTGTTATATAATCCCTTTGACTGAACATTATATTTTTTGAAATATTAAATCATTTAATAATATAGTATTTTTTTATACACATTTACGTAATTTTTAACACTATTTAGTATTTTCTTTTTGTGAAAATAAATAAAATTTATTTTATTGATGAAAATACATTAAATAAACAATAACAAGTCATATGAATCGAAAAAATTATTTTAATGCATAAAAAGATTCAATTTATATTTATTATAATATATATAATAACAATTATTTTAGCCTTTCATTAAAACGGTTATTACTGCATCATCATTATGTAATTTATAAATTTAATTATTTAATGTCTAAAAATTATAAATTTAATACAGTTATGTAGTAAACCATTTTTATCATTATAAAAAATATATATATTCTAATTTATCTAATGTGTAACCCTATAATAAAATTGTTTTATATATTAAACATTGAATTTATAATTTTTATCCCTTCTTTAAATATAATAATAATAAATGTTCTAATAAAATCCATGTGAATCTAAAAGGATCCCATTTTATTCCTAAGGATGATTTTTGGTAGAAATACCCTTATCCAAGAGAATTAAGACATGTGTAGGGGTAATTATAAAATCATTTTAACATTTAATTCCCACATTAACTTATAACTTTTGTAAATAAATTTATATATTTATTATTCACCGAAAAATACTTTCATCATATTGAACCAATTTTTTATAAATAATTTCAAAATTCTTTCACAGATTTTAAAATTTAATTCACATAAGTCGTAAAATTATGTTTTATGCAAATTTGCAAATGTGACTAATAGGTGGGTAAAAGACAGTAAAAAGATCCATAAAATTTTAAATATATAATCATGTCATAAAATGACATCAATGAATTATATTTTACTAATATAGTTAATATGTATTTAGTTTTTCATTAAAAAATTTAAATTAAAAATAATTATTTTAATAAATATTCGTCTTTAAACAATAATGCAGTGTTTCCACTATTCAACAAAAATTGATTATTTTTATAAAAATACCAAAAATTAACCAAATGTAATTTTGATATTCCAAATTTAAAATTGATTTATATTTTACAAAATTCATAACATAGAAGTAGTATTAATTAAATAAAAATAATTTTCTCAATGTCAAAACCAAAAAGCGGGTTTTGAGATGTAAAAACAATCAAAAATTGATATCTGTTTTTGTCCAATTTAAATGTAAAATTTCATCCAATGGCCAAAAATGGATTAAATATTAAAAATATAATATAATTATACTTCAAAACTATTAAAATGTATAATTTAGCCTTATAAATTTTTTTTATTAAAAATTATGTTTTCAATTAAAATTTAGTATTTTTCACTATTCATCGTAATTTGAATCCAATTAGAAAAGCACCAAAAATTTATCCAAACTAAATTGTTATGTCCCGATTCTAAAGAAGATGTTTATTTTGTAAAATTGAATATATCAATGTGTCAAATATTATATTTAAAAAGGTTTCCCTATTAAAAGGCAGTGAAATACCATTTTTTAAAAAATACATCTTTTATCTGAAAAATTAAATTTGTTAATATATTACATCTAGGAAAAACATAATAAGGATGTTATAATTATATGGAGTATATAAAATTCAAAATGAAGTTAATAATATTCATAAGAAATTTTTGAACGGCATGTTGGGTCTGTTATGTTGCACTCGAACTCAGGTTTGTGTGTAGCGTAAGCTATTGAAATAATTTAATGAAAATAACATATGATGAAATATTGGGGTGTTTCAATTTTATGTAATTCTTAATTTTTCCACCACATCAATTATAAAATTGGGAACATTTTGTAACTTAATATCACCACCTTATGCAATATTTCTAAACAATATTATACCAAATTCCATTATAATCATTCCTATACACGTTATACTATTACTAGTTATATAAAAAGTACAATTCAAAGATCATATATGTTGTTAATAAAGAAAAATATTTAATGAAGTGTATCTATTCATCATCTATTTTATATTCTTTATCACTTATACATTATACTAACTCACATTCCAATGATTCTTGATTCCCCATAAATCATATATATACATTAATTTTATTGTGTTAATGTTATATACATAATAAAATATAAGGCGCCAGCCTTAAACCTAACTTAATCATGAGTTATTACAAGATTACACATTGAGGATCTTTTCAGGTTTAGAGTTTTAGAGAATTAGATCATGAAACTTGCATTACATTCCATATTTAAACAAAGTGGTTACATAAAAGTCAGTATTCATTATTCCCATAAACGGAAACATATTTAAAATAAAACATGGATTCTTTCTTGACACATCCTTGATACTATCATCACATCATGTACCTTTTCTTTGACCTGTGAAAGACATTTCAAAAACATGGGATGAGCATAAAAAGATCAGTAAGGTTATAAAAATATGGAAAGGAAACAAGAGTTCATATATACATAAGAATGAAATTATACTTTACCCATAAAACATAGGCACTTTAACATACCTCATCAAATCATGAATAAATCATAGAAATAATATGACATAAAAGTTAATTTGAGGCATTCATAACATTCTTACGTAGGGATAAACCCTCATGGTTACGTTTGAAATACCCACCATAGTATATTCCCTAAATCTCTTCGGAGAAACCATAACGTTTCACTCCTCTGCGTTACCCAATGCATTGGAGAACTATATCGGGCTCACCCGCCCTTAGTTTATAACGGAACCACCTGTCTTCATAATAATTCCCAATAACCTCAACATAATCATATCACATAAAACATGCATAAAGGAAACATAACATTTCCACCTTTCAATCACATGATATCAATACAACACATTGATATTAAAACATTATGAAAACCATTTTCGATACCATAATAAAATAAATGTAAAACATGGTTTTTATTTTTCTTTTAAAAAGAAGTTATGGTTTGTAGAGGAAGCCGAAACTCAAATAATGGTCACGGCGGCGGAGAAGTCGTTGTCGCTGTATACGTACGACAAAACATTCCCTTTTGTCGTTTAGTAAAATGCTTCGTATAAAAAATATTCTTTTTGGATAAACATAAAAGTCAAAGGGATTTATACACTGTATAAAAGATGGTTGTGTATAAAACATAATATGCCTCAATGTAAGGAGATTGAGACGAGGTCCCTTAAAAAGACGGTATCCTTGGTTTAAGGATAAATCAATTACATAATTATGTGTGAAAACAAATACACCAAATATAAGTGGATATTAAGTGTAAAATAATCAAAGGTCATTCACACATATTCAAAGGATGACATATTCAATAACTACATGTTGAACACAAAGAAGTCGAAATTGGGTTAAGAATTTCCCTTGACAGCCTAATGGCGTCACATCAAAATGAGTTGATGAGAGATAAAAAAAAGGGTATCTCATCACTTGGACATAAAATTTACATCAATAAGGATATATGAGAACATATCCCAACATAAAAATATGTAAATTAAAAGACCCAACAAAAGATGTCTTTTAAAAAGAGGAGGGTGAAAGGTTCCCTTACCGACATGGGTATCTTTCGAAACATACACCTCGTGAAAGAAGGACAATAAAACATTGATTTAAATACTCACAAAAGAAATTATATTACACAATGAGTAAAATAATGGGCAGTAAATAAACCACTCAAAGGAAATTATTGAAAATGTAGCATAAATATCACGGGAATAATTGTGAGATGAAAAATCCCTTTCGAAAACTCGGCAACCTAACGATGCCACATAAAACTTACAAAAATGGATTGATGAGATCAAATAGGGTATCTTATCATACTAACTTAATGTTTATAGAAATAGGAATATAAAAGAACATCCCCCAACATAAAAAAGTGGAGCTTAAAAGAAGTGACATAAAGGAGAGTACTTAAAAAGAACGAGAGAGGTTAGATCTATTACAAATATTTGGCAGCCTAATGGCGCCACTCAAAACATCCTAAATGGATTGATGAGAGAGAATAGGGTCTCTTATCATATGAAATTAAAAATTACAGTAAGATTAAAATAAAAGAACATACCAATCACAAGAATGATGAGGTCAAAAGGAATGACATAAAAGAGTGTACATAAAAAGAAAGAGAGGAGTAGGATCCCTTACCTCATGTCCAACTTGTCTTGTTCGTTTCTTTATATTCCTGAATAATAAACTTTGGTCAATTAATAATTTCTTAAGTACCTCCTTTAGATATTATTATTCAGTTCATATCACAAATTATAATGCTATAATAATTGTTTAATAATGTTAGTTCATATCAGACGTTTTTGTCGATGTTTGGTACATGAGTCAAAAATGAACTTGTTTAAAAAATGATTTCCCATGTAGTTATAAGTAAATAATTACCAGAATAATATTAATGATTAAAATATCATATATATCCAGTAAATATTCATTTTATACTATTCCATATCATTTGAAGATAAAAAATGGAAAGCACCGTTCATGGAGATGGTAGGTCGTACGTACGCATGAATGCTACTTTGATTTTTTGTCATATTAATGGAATTAAAACAAGATGAGAGAGAGATATATATATGTTATAATTCCAGAATGATATCCATAATTTAGATGTAATATATTAAATATATATCCATTATATATATGTACTTATAATATTACATAACATTTTGAGATAAGAAATGAAATGTACCGTTCATGGAGACAATAAGCCGTACGTACGGATGAACACTACTTCCATTTCTATTTAATATTTAATGGAATTAAAACATAATTATACATAATAGTATTTTAATTCCAGTATGGTATCCTATATAATATCATTAAATATATCTTTTATACGTACCACATATGGTATTAACGAATCAAATCACTTTGAGAGGGCGGCAGTCTGCACTTCCTTAAATGATGATATCGCATTTACCAATAATGGAAACAATAAAGGTACGCCATAAATGAAAAATACAGAATCTTAAGTAAAACTTAAAAATATTAGATATCATATATGGTTTAAAGTCGGCACCATGGGCATGGTATTCTCGGTTAGATTCATATCTCAAGAAACATGAATTAGAAAGAGGAGGAGAATGTCACAATATCTATTTGAATAATTATTAGAATCATCAGTTCGGGGTTCTAATTTATATGGATGATATTTTATTTTGTGGTAGAAGGCATGGATTAGTTGAATAATTATCTAATTACATGAATTACGAATTTTAATTGTCTAAGATTCACAAACCCACACACTTCTTAGTGATGTAGGCAATTTAGATGAAGGATTACAGTTTCATTTCTCAAGAAAATTATTCAACAGAGTTGTTGAATAAATTTATTATGAATGATTCAAAACCAATGGGGACTCTGATTACAGTTTGAACAAATCTCAAAAAGCATGAGGATGAGATGATTGTGGATCCCACAATTCAAAGGAGAATCATTGTAAGATTACAGTACATTATAGTGACATGTCGAGATATTATATTTGCAACATGGTAAGTGGCCCACATTCAATGTAATCCGAATGATGAAAATATGGCAACTTTTAAAATAATCATGAGGTACAGTCATGGTACCCAAAATAATGGATTATTATTTACTGATAGAAAAAATAATGAATTATCTAGATTTTCAAATAATTACTGGGGGTGGGTTGTAGTGGATTGAAAATCCTAAAATTTTGGAGAATTATATATTAGGCGTAAATTTATGTGCTAGATGATCATGAATTTGTAAATTAATTCACTAAGTACTCCTAAATAGTAATATATATCTGCAACAAAGGAATTCCCTCAATAACTCTAGGTGGAGAAGCAACTGACTGAACTGGACACTGGGGTAAAACAACTAATAGTGACATACTATGATAACAAGAGTGAAATTTATCTTATGAAGAATCATATTCATCATTATTGTATGAATCATATTGAAATTACATATCCTGTCATCATGGAAAATGTTGAACATAGATTGATCAACAAGGAACATATGGGATTAGATGTGAAAGTAACAATCTTTACGACCAAGATACTGTCAACGTCAGTGTTTGAGAAACCCTGGTTAAACCTATGTGTTCATCCTCTGCCTAGTGCATGATGATGATACACATTGTTTACCCCTCAGTGTAGTTATGTAAACTATTTTTAATCATTTTGTGAATGTGATTTGTTTTTATGGTGGACATACTATCTAGGGGTGTTTTGAACTATATAAAGAAAAAATACTGTTCTTTGGATTTGTTTTTAATGGGGGAGAGGAATTAATAAATTACATTCATTCAATGCTTCCATGTAACGATGAGAGTTCAGTGTTTGGAGGAGAATGAATACATTGAGTAAATGTAATGCTTCCAGGACATAGTAAGAGAATAACATTAGAGTATTTAATAATTAAAAAGGAACAAAAATAAATATTCCACTCATGTTTTATACTTCAATCATTGCTCACATAGACAAAGAATGTTGTATGGGTTGATTCTGTTTTTTCAGATTTCGATATTGACAGGTGCATAATTTAATTTATCTGTATATTACTAAAAACCCAAAGGGTGATATTGCTTGAACCATGACTGAATATGGAAATGTAGTAAAAAAATTCAATCCTCACTAGATTTGAATAATTTTTTCTTGGAGATGGATCATATATTTTATGCAGGAAATATTTCTGATGGTGGTGCCATTGTATAGTGTTTTCCAAATTATTGGGCTTAAATATCTGGAAATGGAGTGATGTTTTTTTGGAAAAGGAATTTGCGTAAAATATTAGAGTGGTGCTCAATAAAACATGTAATATGCAATAAATTGTTTTTGTGAAAAAATAGTGAAAGAAATATGGAAATATTGCACAAAAGGTCTTTCTGGATCAGAACGCTGAAAAATAGAACAAGGCATGAGCTGCATGAAAAAGCTGGAGATGTGCATGGAAAATGGTTCTTGAACGAAAGGCTCTAAGTGGAAAATGGTCATCCTGGCATGAAACGATGCATTTTTTACACAGGGTTCAACGATGACTATAAATAAGGGTTGAACAAATAATTTTTCATGGCTGAATATTTATAAAAGATCTGATCTCTAATGCACATAAACATTGCAGGGAAAGGGAGGTTTACAAAAACATAAAACATTCAAACAAAAGTAAATGATTCTCATAAATGTAGTAGTTGTAATAAAAATTACCTTGTGAAAGAAAAATCATGTGCACTGAATAATGTATTGTTTGAAATAGTTGATCTTGTGCGAAAAGGAAAACATTGTGCACAAATATAAGTTCTTGCACGCATAGTGTAGGTGTTGTGCGTAATTGTTATTGTAAGTTTATTACATGTTTTGAATATTTGATTAGTGTGTTTAGTTCTTTATAGTGTATCTATCATTACATAGATGCATGAATTGTCTCGCTCTAAATAGAGACAAAGAATGCAATTCAAATATATTAATTGGCCTTCATGTCGATAAACTGAGTTAGAAATATCTCAATATATTAAGGTAGGAGGATTTAACGGATGTGATTTTAGGCACGTAGTGAGCTATCTGTAAACCATTATAAAGGCAGTATGCCTAACATTGTGTAACTATGAGAAAACCATGTAGTCAAAAAACATGTGAAGATTAGTGTCTTTATGTATGACAGAAAAACTATTAGAACATACTCCTTGCACATAACCCTTTGCAGTATACCATGTACAAGTTCTGTGTCATATCCTTACATTCATTTTAATGATAGAGTTAACATGTTTCTACCAATATGGAAACAAGATAAGAAACATTAAAAATAAAATTTGACACCTTGATTCACTCAACTCCTCTTAGGGTATTTTGGGGTACTTCACTATCATATCATATATTCATCACCCTAATAGCTCGAATAAGAAGGAAAAAAGAGGCTCTACAGGTTGGCTTCTAAGCTGGTATCATCACTCTCTATCATAAGATACTTGTTGTCCATTCATGTAATAAAAAATGAATCTTCTTCAGATGTAGTTGATAACCACACACATAGTTTAGAATCAGTTTATTCCAAGGATAACACCTTATGGTTTCATCTGTATAAAATAAAAATCCAAACAAGACGGATGTGACCCCATCATTCTTCGTCATCCCTCATAATACCTACATTAAGATGGTATGACCTCCAACTAGTCTACTCAACACTAGAGGAATATAATTTCTCTATATGTCTAGACCTAGAGAATGGGGTTGATCCGGTGCAACAATGGAGTTCAATGATACTGAACAAACAGGGTACATGAAATCATATTAAACAATATGATCATACCTCAAATTTAATTTCACCTTGATGGAACTACTACTTATGCAGTGTACAAATGCACACTCCGAGATCCTCTTCCACTCATCTATTGGATTCCTCCCCAACCAGACCCTAGTCGAGGTCCTTGAGTAAAACCATGAGGTCAACATCCTCCTACACCATCCACCCTTGGTTGAGCGTGGGGCTCTTTTCCCTAAAACCTAGATGACCATGATGTCGTATACATGATGTTGATGTCATTACCTTTTAAAGAAATTATATGACTTTTCTCCCATATATGGTAGCCTCATGAGTGAATCCCTCCAACTTCCTTATCCATTATATAACATATATGTATTTTAGATGGGAGAAATGTGTACCCACATACTAAGAAGAAGGAAAAAGTGCCCCCTCTTAGCACCTAACCTAAGAATCCCCCTTCAGAATGATATTTGGAGAAAAATGTAAGAGATATTTAATAATTATCTCCCTTTACCTCACTAACATAATCCCATTCTAGTGGTAATGTTTCTACTCCCACTTTATGGAAATCATTGTGGATGAATGGAATTCATCCAGGAACTCTTTCTCCAAGTCAGACCATGAAGTATTGTTTGCCTTTATCTCCATAAGGTAAAGCATCTATCACTAATCCATTACAACCCCCATAGGAATCACCACCAGATGTACCCAATAATATTTCGGAGCATCAATAAAGCTCAATGTGTTTACAATCACCATTAGAAAACTATCAATATCCATGTCGGAGACACTGTCATCTTACTTTTGCAGAGTCTATTTTGGAATGAACGAACCAACTTTTTCCACTAATCCTCCTCCTCCATCAGGATTACCCTACATCTGTCAACATGGTTAGCCAAATTTCCCTCCACTACTCATAACACATGTGGGATACATATGGGAGCCATATGTAAAATGAAAACAAATAACTCTGAAGGCCAAGTAGCCTGAAATTTATTTATGATTCATTTTAACTAATTGTTTATTTTAATTTCCAAATAACACCAAAGATAACCAAGAATAGAAGTCATCATATTTCATTTACCTTCCCTAAGGACTCTAACTCTCAAATGGTGTATCCTAACATGGTCATTAGGTAAACTTAGTTTCCTTGTATCAGATAATGGGGGGCCCTAAAATCCCATGTCATAGCTGGTCTTTGGTAGCCTATGTCACGCACTAAGACCACCTAGCATTGTTTCTTTACCAACCCATAAAATCATTGTTGTGACTAACTCCAAAAATCAACCTACACTAAATCATCACCTCTGATTCAATTTTTTCATGAACTTGTTGGTTCATATTGAAATAAGGGATAGAGAAATTTTGAAACCTTATTTCCTCAAGATGATGTAGAGATAATTAAATAGAGTAATACCTCTAATAGGCCCTAGGATGGCGACCAACACCATAGGTGTAGATATCTCACAAAAATGTGTGTAATTACCCTTCTTATAGTAACCAATATAATGAGATAATATGTAGCATCTTCAAAAAAACTACAAGATGAATTTATATAATGAATCCATAATCCCTATCACAAGAATGTTTTACGTTAGACGGTAATAAATACAATAAAAACACCAAATTATATTGCAAAATAAAACTGAGATGAAAAGAAACAACTATCCCCCATGGCAGAGCTAGAATGGTCTTGAACGGTCCAAATAATCTCCTTAGAAGCCTAAAAACATTTTATATACATGGGTTAGAATACAAATTTACTCATTTCAGATAACCCAATGTAACCCATGTTCATGTTTGTTAATCATACTAAGTCTCTTTTGTGAAAACAATAGAAACTCAAAAGAACCTAAAAAGGTAAACTATCCACCCCAACATCACTAAGGCATGATCACCAAATAAAATGTGTCACATAAGTTAATGTAGTAAGAATTAAAATATTTTGATACAATACAAATGTTTCCACTGGTTAACTATTCATCTCTAATTGTAAAAATCATGATGCTTCCATGCTCTTCCAAAATCCCTACAACTACAACTCATCAACAAATACCTGGGAAACATACTTGAAAAATTTCACTCATAGACACCTGGGCTGAAACCACCACAAATCTCACATGAAAACACCTAGGCCGCCACAAAAATACACTTGGGAAATAAAAAATCCTCTCACATAATAATTACCAAAAATCTGGTATTACACCTCAAACCATTGCAACATTCTCGAAGAGTCATGGGATAGAAATGCCTAGAAGACTAAAAATGGTAATGTCAGTATGCAGTCATCCATCCTCCCACAGGGATTATTGGAATGACACAGTCCGACATAATAATGGGGATATTCAGTGTATATTATTCATCACTGGTTGGTGTTTATTTAAAACCTAAGGAACTACATGTTTAGATATATTGGTAACAAACATGTATCTTATCCAATGGGACTCTCAACATAAAATCATATCACTCAAAAACAAATTTTATACTACCCCTATATGCATGTACAACAATGATCAATGATGACATGAATGCTTCTTCACTATAATCCCCAACTCGAAACATACCCCCTGTAATTTCATTTAACCAGATTTCATTCAGCATTATAAATTCATTCATTCATTTATTTTCATACCACCTAAGTAAACTACCAAAAATTAAAAATGTTATAAGGAGAAGAAATAATACCAACTAAATACAAAACCAAACATCAAAAAACAGGTACAATTTTAAAGGAATGCATTCAAACACTCATTCAGCAAAACAAATATGAACCAACCAACTTGTTATCTTGTTGCACAACACGCCTCATTATTTTAACACAATGCAACCATTATACACAACAAAAAGAAACCCAACACACCAATATAAATGAAATAATTACACAAAACAATCATACATTACATCTTGACAAACACTACATTGATGCATTCCTATTTCATAACATGTCAAGCCATTCAACAATCAACAAAACTCTCAGCCGGAGATATCATCACACATCTAATACTTCACCATACTCATAGAAACTGAACCATATCTAGAACCATAGTAACAACACAAACGTATCTCTGAACATAACCACACACAGCACACAAGAACACCACCATGGAAAATATTATTCAGATTTAGCATCACTCATGATTGACTTATACTTATTAAAATAGGGGATGCCATAAAATATAATCATTCATTGGGAATCCATTAATTTAACAGAATATATATTATTAACCAGATTCCAATTCTAGTTATAGTGACACAAAAATCATATATTTTTGAATATAGGTAACACAAAAAACAAGGATTTTCATATGAATACATCCCATTAAATACTAACTAGGATCACGGATAACATATAAAACTACGTGATCATCATCATCTTATTATCCAATATTTCATAATTCATATTATGTTCATTAAATATTGATTCACCCATTATAAAAGAGAGGATATTTTATACCCACAATACATTTTACACAATTAAAATGGATAAAAAACAAATATATTCTTGGTACAAAAGGAAACCAATAATTTCCCATGCCCCAAAAGAGGGGTTGCACGAGTAGAAGGAAAACTCCAAGAAAAATAAATTGATGGATACGAAGCAATAAGAGAGTTTAGGGGATGGGAAGTCTCCAGGAACATCATGAAAAAAATATAAACACATTGGGAAGAGATGGTCTCAACTTAGAAAAGTTAAATCATCTTCAAACATAAGGGGAAATGGTTTCATGTTTTATTAAAGTCATATATTTTCCAAAACCATGCGTTTTGACTAATTAAATGTCCGCAGTGAATTTAGAAATTTATGATACAAATAATAAACATTTAAATTCCATTATAAACTCCAAAACAAGGGTTAAAACTTGACTTACATCAAATAAAATTCATGAGGGAAGAAACTAGAAAGACTCATAAAAATTGGAAATGAGTCATCGAAGGGTGCATCATTGACACCATGACACTGACAGTGAGTCACCGAAAATGAGTCACTGATGCTGAGATACCGACACTGAGATACTAATGCTTATCCACATAAACTAATCTACCGATGTAGATCTACCGATGTAGATCTACCGATGTAGATCTACCGATGTTGAGTCGTAGATGTTGTGCTACCTACGTAGGGTCACCGTCACGACATACCAACACTTGGGTCACTAACACCCTAACTCAAATATGGGTCTATAGGATGATGCATTATCCTAATGATTCCCTAGAAATACTATTTCCATGAACTATTGACTCCTTGAACTACCAATGCCCATGAACTACCAACAACCTTGACATACTGATTCCCTGACCTAACGACAACTTGGCAAACCAACACACCCACCCTACAAACACCCAAACTTCTTGAGGTTTCATATGACTGATTCCTCAACATACCTATTCCTATAGCTACTTATTACCATGAACTACAAATGCTCAGACCTACTGATTCCCTGATGTAATGAAACCTAGACCTACTAACTCCCTCAACCTACCAAAAAGAAATCTAGAAATTTTGAAAACCCGTAAATTGATCTACATTGCCTCATAAATAAATCCAAATAGTGTATTTTGACAATGTATTGGAATATGGAAGTCCATCCATTAAAAATAAAATTCAATGTAATGATTTATATTGAGATATATTTCGTGTTGATTTAATGTACACTTCATATATTGGATCTTCAACCAAATAATGATGATTGACTCAAAATCTTGTTTTTGTAATCGATTTAACCATTCATCAGTATAAAAATGTACACATCAAAAATATACAACCATTCACTAATCAAGATTAAAATATATACCATAATTTTTTTAAAAACAACTATAAATATGTGTATATAACTACTAAGATAAATTCAAGTATTTTTATGAAGGATTCATGGAACCTCCTATAATATTCAATTTTGGTGGGAATGTTGTCAACAAATGAGAATGATGTCAAAAATATAGAGACATAATTATTAAAGGATGGTCCAAAAAATTGCCACTAGTTATTGTGAATGGATTTTCTAATAATGAATTATAAAAAATGTAATGTATCTTTTAAGTGGATAATGAACATAACAAAATCATAATGATTCATTGTTTAGAATGAAATTAAAAATAATAATTTAGAAATAAAATAGATAAAATTTAATAATTTATTACATTATAAAAAAAACATAATGATTTATTACATGATATATATTAATAAGATGGTATTAAATTTAAATTTATTTATTTTTATTGGTGATTTTTATATTAGAAATATTATATTTCCACTCTAATTCATCCAATAAAAAAACACTTTCTGCGGATATAACTCTGAAATTAGTATATATAAATGGATAATCCCAAATTTAGATGTTAAAGATGATTATATAGAAGATATAATTATATATATGTATATATTTAATAGTTAATTAGTAAATATGTTTCTAAAATAATAAGAACCCCATGAAATTCCAATACTGGGGATATTGATTTTAACAACATTTCCACTATGCTTACTGTAAACCTAGTAATAATTAAAACAAGTAAATATGAAAAAAAAATTGAAAAAATTATAGAAACATTATTTTAGATTTCATAATTTTTGTTACATAAATTAATCTATGTCACTACATCATAAAACTATCAAGTAGATTCACATTGAACAGCCAAATATAATGAATATTTTTGAATAATCTATGCTCAAATCTAGTTCACATTCCCTTATGATATGTCTCAACGGTCTACAAGGATCTATAAAATTCCTTCCCATGGTACCTACAATATCTAATTAGTCTTTTATAGTTTTTCCATGATCAGTAATTTATAGAAAGATAAATTATCATTATCCTCATTTTCAAACTACATATAACAAACATCATGTCACCGAGTAAACACATAACCCCTCCATTGAATGAAATTAAAATAAATGTAATCTTTTCTATTTATTTTTGAGGCGGATCTCATGTGATAAGAACCCTAAAAACCAAAAATAAAATCATCAATGAATCATTAATCCAATGGAATATTATTATTCCCAAATAAATAATTTATAAATAGAATCACATGGGGACTATTTGAATCCCATGATGACCCTCATTGAACTCTAGAGTCCTATATCATTTATCCAAATTACATATTTGATGGCTATAATCATTTCTAAGTTACTCATTGATCAGATTAAAAATCTATATGATCAACTTTTATAGATCTATCCCAATTAAAGATATATCACAAATCACTCTCTATTATATATGTTACACAAATTTTCCCTCATATATGGACTTTAGTTATTTTATTCCAATGGTTGTGGAAGCTATTATAATAAATGAACTCCAATAAAGTGATGCGATATTTTCTACACATGAAATATATATAGAACCTAGTCCCACAACATTTACATTATACCATATTTTTTTTCCATATATAGACATCATTTTAATGGTATAATGATTTTATAACTGTAAATGAAGTCATTAAGGCCATTTACCATATCTTCTTTAACTAGGATATATAATTAAACATGAAATATATAATTATATAAAAATTTTTCCCATCATGTTAGTTGATCTCCTACATATATTATGGTTATATAATTTCATCGATATTATACATTAATATGCATAAAAATTAAGGAGACATTATTAATTATATAGAATGTTTCATAACCCAAAACAAAATATATATGTTCTATCATATATTTAATTAAAATTTCTTCCCATGTCTTATAGGAAATATTAATGGGTCATATTGTCACAAAAAAATAGTTGATACTCTGTATTCACATTCTAAATATTATAAAAACATGATAATAAAAGGAAACTATTCTCTTACTACTATGAAAATAAAATTAACTCTAATAGTTGTATGGAATCATTTATACACCTATATCTTCTAGAATTTGGGGATGTGTGAAACATCCTCATAAAATAATAAAAAAAAGGATTAGAACCACTTTCACCCAAGGATAATGATATATTTTCTCACCACTATCATAAAATATAAATAGTTTATTGCTTTTGATTATATAGTCATGTAGAAAATTATAATAAAATTTATTATTAATCATTGTATACCTCAATATAAAACAAATATTTCCCATATCCACCATACCCTTTATTAATATATTCATCACCACTAATATCTTAGATTCACCGTTTGTAATATGATTTCATTATATGAAGAAATGTGATAAAACTACTTGGTGACCCACTCCACAAGTATTGTCATCATAAATGTCATTATACATTTATAAATCAAGAAATTGCCTTTGTATCTAGATAATATCACTATAATGAAATATATACATGAGGGGATCATTTAACATCTGGACTATGAACCCATCACATAGACGGTAATGTCAAAAAGTAATATAGGATACCTCTACCACATAAATTTTCAAATGATGGGTCATATTATTATTCTATTGATGTCTAAAATTTTGGATCACCTATGAAATTACATAATAAGTCAAAATAATCACACAGAAATCATAAATCCACACGAATCACCAAACACTAATTTCCCAAATCAATTTTCCAGCATCCTCATAAGTATATATCTAGAAAACATATAATTCAGCTCATAAAATGCCCACATTATTCTTTTATAAAATAAAATGGAATACCTAAATCAGGTTGGTTATTTTTTGAGTGCTATAATTATTAAGACCCAAGATTAACAAACATGTATATTATATGAATTTAAAAGAATATTCATAACATTATGAATGTTATTTCTTGAGTACAATTTTTGTTTGAATATCAATAATCATGGAACACAATATACTTATTTAATAAAAGATATTAAACATCTACTTTAATGATATTTACCATTTATAATATTATATAATACAATTATTAATACTAGGTGGAAGCAAACATAAGAATTTGATTATAATGAATCCTTAATAATGGTAAATAAATTAATAGAAAATACAAAATAATATCATTAATAATAAGGAATGAGTACAATTGCATAAAAGTTGTATATCATACCCAGATTATCAAAGATCATAAAAACGAGACATGAAATAAAGATAATTTGATCATCATAAATTATTCATAATATAATAAAAAATATAAACAATGTGTCCATATCATAGGCCTATGAAATTAAATTTAATGAAAACATATAAACCTATAATATCATTCCCTAAAGGCCAACATGCATTACCAAAAAAAAGACCATCATGTGGACTAAAACTACTAATAGTTACATACTATAGTCAATAGTTACAATAATTTCCTTATTATGGTTCATGTTTCTACCTCATCCCATAGTGGAATAGTTTTTTTCAACTTCCCATAGCGGATTAGTTTTTCCCATAATCCTATATTAGATAGGGATTCCACATCTTCCCATAGTGGATATAATTTTCATTATATTCTTATAGTGGATCATGACTATGGACTTGATTACTCTAATAAAATCATGAGATATAAATATATACCCAATTCATTTAAAGGAGTTATTTGTACCACCCATATCGTAATAAAATTATACAAACCTGTTGCACATGAATATAAAAAATCATATCATTACCCATGAAATTAAATGGGTTTAATAAATAGGTATCACTATTATTACATATATAAAATTGGGTTTTTCCATGGTTACTAATAAATAATTTCCCATGTAAGGAATAGGGATTCATATATACATATATCTATTGAATGAAAAATGGGTTTCCTAGGCACATAACCAATGAAATAAAAATGGGTTTTGAAAAAGTATAACTTTTCTAATTTGAAACTAGATTAATAAAAATAATGATATGAAAATAATTGTTTTAGTGAAATAAGTTTAATTTAACATAATGATAATTTACAAAAAAATTATTGAGTATCAAAAAAAAGATATCATCACAGATAAAAAATATTTTCATTAAAATTTAAAAATATTTTGTTACATTTTTTTGTTATTAATTGGAAATGGTTTTTATTAAATATTAATCATTCTGCAAAACATTTTCTATGAAAATACAATAAAATAATATAAACAATTCCAGAAAATTTGGAATCCTTTTTTATTATTTCTTTATAATATAAGCTGGAGAATATTTTTAAAACTATTTTCCTTACAATTATATAAAAGAAAATTGAAAACATTTTGAAAACCCTTTACCAGGAAAACATATTTACGAATATCGAACACATTTAGAAAAATGATTTTCTTGAAAATAATATGATTTCTTATAAAATAATATTATTGATCATTGATTTTTTTACAGAACAACCATTAGAAATCATATAATGGATTCCTTGAATGACATTTAAACACATTTAAAACATAAAACAATTTTAAAAAACATTCTCACGGAGAGACATTTAAAAATGAATAAATTTACATAATATTATGAATAATTTTTTTTTAAAAAAATTATATTAAATTGAAATAAGAAAGGAAATGAAGGTCATGGATGCTGGTATGTCCTTACATGCCAAATATTCCTTTTCCACAATGAATGATTAAAAATGTTCTTTAATCAGAAAAAAAAATTTAATTATAAAAACAGTATTTAAAAAGGTAATAAATGGGTAAAAAGGTCCACTAATCGTCTTATCATAATTGTAAAAATTTTAATTTTTTTTAAAGAACGTGTTTTTGAAACAACACATGTTTATATCTAAAACATGAAATAATGTCCATTTTAAGAAAACCATTATATTAATCAACATATGTACAAATTATTTATTAAATTGTAATAATAAATATATGTATCATTCATAAACCTAAGTGAATTAATTTAAGAAGGTTTATTTTTATATGAATCAGAATATTTCATCAGTGGATGAATAATCATAAACAATCAAAATAATTGGTAAGATAATAATAATAAACTATTAAAACATTAGTAACATTGAATCATAATCCCAGTTAAATAATGAAGTTGAATAAATCATAAATTTTCATTAAAATATTTATATTAATGATAAAGAAATTTCAATGGGAATTATATACACCCCATTAAAAATATAGATGCATAACAGTGCATGTATCTTAAAGCAGGAAAACCGAGAAAAAATTAAATTAACTATTTGGTTACATCTGAGTCATAAAACTTATGAAAGGGAGATCATAAAATGGATATATAAATACACATAATTATTAGTTTATTTATAATATAATACACTAATTGGATATATATATATACACAAAATAGAATAAATATATGGTGAAAAAAGAATAAGTCTCACATAGTAAAATGTGAGATGAGAAAAACATTTCCTTAAGTATTTAATTTTATTTAGACATTAAATCTTGTAGTTTAATAATTATAATATTATTATACATAAACATATTTTTATATCTAATACTATATATTATTTGTTTATAACTTTATATTACCAATTTATTGAAAATCACATGGTAATGTTAACTTTCCCACAATATCTACATAGTTTTTTGTATTTGTTTTGGATTTTTTTTCATGATACTTTTTCTCAAATCATGATTTTATTATCTAAAGAGTTAATAAAATTTTATAAATAAAAAAATATATAACTTATATATGTTTTTATAATAATGTTTATAATATATTAATAAGAAATTTCATACATGATTCATGGATACTGTAGGTCGTACGTACACATAAATGCTTCTTCCATTTTATTATGGTATTGAAAGAATGAATTTAAATGACATATATATATATATAATAAAATTTGAGAAAAATTATGATGAATAATATTTCATATAATTTCACTAAACTCATAAATAATAAATTCCATATAATGTTTTAATGAATCAAATCGCTTTGACGAGGCGATTATCCATACATCCATAAACGTTGTTATTATATTTTGAAAAAATGGAAATAATCTAATTATGTTTTATATAAGAATTAAAAAATCCTAAACACACATTAAATATAATTCATATCATATATAAATATTATTTTCATCAAAATTCACTACGATGAGGGTTGGTAAACTAAAAACGAAGAACATGGTTTCGTGAGGAGGTAGGTTACTGTACAGAAGAACAATAAGTTCATTACCAATTAGGTGTAAGTATGTATATGTGTAGGTAGAAAAATAATTATAAAAAACATGTAATAATATTTAGTATTATTATTATATTATTGAAAAATATAATCAAATTATTTTAGGGGTTGGATAAAGAAAATAAATCAATGAATCATGGGGAATCATATTACCTCTTCTTAGGGTAACTCTTCTTTGATTTCAATGAAGGGCTTACATGGTTGGAATTATACCTGAATAAAAGACTATAGGATGAAAAGTGTCATAATGGATGATTATTTGAATAGATATTGGTAAATTTAATGGGCCCGATAGGTGGAAATAAATGGGAGGGGTTAGTTTCATTAGATTAGAGGAGGAGAAACATTCATGTAGATTTTTTCAAAGGGAATTCAACATATATTTGTTTTTGAAATGCGTCTCCAATAATAAAAAAAATAATAAATTTCTATATATGGTTACTATATGTACAATAAAAATTTATTACGGACATGGATAAATGTAATTTGGATCTTCAGTTTACGATTTTATATTTTATAAACACAATATTTCTCTTAATCATAGTAATTGATTTTTAATATCCAATGCTGAATTATTGGTAAAAAATTAAGTTGGCCATATAAGAAATCATTACTTATGAATATTAAATATATGGACTTCATTTTTACAAAATATAATCACTCAAGTGTCATTATTTAATTTAAATTAAATCCCACAGATGGGAAAACCATTTAGGTTTTTAATATAAATATGTTCTTAATATTGTTATGTTTTAATATCCATGTTTAGTATTTAATTTATTATAATGATATTGATTGAATTATTTTATGTTAAATTTATATAATTGAAAAATAAAACAAATAAAAATTAATTTATCTATATATATAAATTAGATGACAAATAATTTTTGAATAAAAAATAATTATTTTTTATTATTCAATATAAAATGAATCATCTATGAAAGTCAGGATAAATTCACAATACTATTTTTTTAATGATCCCCTATTATAGAATAAGTTTATTTCAAATATTTAATTTTTTAAACTTTAATATATTATTTGTAAAATAAAAACTCTATTAAATGGATGAAAAATTACCTTTAAGAAAAAATACATATTATCTTCATTAAATTAGATTTAATTTAATATTATTTTTATAATATATATTTAATTTTTATTAATATTTGTAAATATTTAATATATTTTTTTAAATTTAAATAAAAATTATTTTGTTTAATTAATTGATATAAATATTTTTTTATACATAGAAAATTATTATCATAGAAAATGAATTTATTAATTTTCTAATAGTTATTACTATCATTTAATTATAATTGAAAAAATAATAATTATTTTATATACATTGTTTTTCATATATGTACAATTTAGTTAATTTATATGCGACATCCATTCCAATGTCTCAGTGGTAACTATAATAATATTTTAATAACATTATTAATAGAATAATGTAGTTCAGTGAATCTCATTGTAGAATATAACACATGTTATTAAAGGAACTCCACATTTAATGTAATAAATGGAAAATATATAGTTTCATCTACCAAAACAATTCTTGGACCATAATGTAATATATTTTTTTTCAAATAAAACGAGCCATATTAGTTATTTATTATCAGTGAAACGATATGCAATGTTTCCTAAAATGAAAAATATTAAAGAGATAAAATTAATTTGAAATAAAAATTCATAAAATATTATGGTGTTACATTCTACCACCAATAAATTAATTTCTCCCTCAGAAATATTAAAGGTTATAAAATAATAATACCAAAATATTCTTTTCATGGAATCCCACTACATAAAATTAAATACTAAAATATTGATTTAAAAATAAAAGTTTAAAACATAAAAAATACCCGGAGTAACACATAACTAGTGTTACATATATGAGATACTTTGTGTTAACTAAAAACATATACTTTTAGTAAAATAGATAATATTTATATGGAGTTATTTAGTTTATAAATATGAAACATGTCAATTATCAATGGAATATTGAGGGTCTCAATATCATAACATTAGGATGATTTAAAAGTCCATATGTTCATAAAAATAACGTATTATCATGAAATTTTATTTCTAAATCATTTTCCTAATGATGAATAATTTTCATGAAAATGATAAAATTTCCTGATTTCCGGACAACCTCACCCTCCGTTGTTCCATGGTAAATTTGCACTAAATTTATTATTTTATGAAATAAAGGTAAATTTTTCGTTATAGAAACATAAATTGATAATGATATACATAAATAAAAAGATATATCATTTCATATATAGGAAAAATAATTTATAGAATATTATCCAATATTCAAAAATCCACATATATAAAGATAATAATTTAATATTTATAACCTAATCTGATGTTTATCAAAAACCAATCCATATTTTGTGAACCTTATTACCCTTCCAAAATATTAGAATCCATAATTTTAGATAGAAGGTCACAAAATTTCTAAAAACCATCTTCTAATTGATACTCTATATATCATAAGGTATCTCTTATATGGAATATACCAATTATTTGAATAGCTTAATCATGGCCTCTCTTGAAAGTTGGTAAGGATCTTAATTACATTAAATAACCATTTAAAAATGAATGTTTCTTTATTCCAAATAATATTAGATATTTTAGATAAAACAATATATGTTGAAAACTTCATCTATGATAGCAGCACCCACTTTTCAATAAGTCTTTAATTAGTTCAAATGTTATAAGTACCATCCAGTGTGCATATTCATGTCAAACAAATCATTCTCCAAAAAAAATATATTAACATAAAGATCATATTAAGGATTATCTTTTCCTTAATCATGTGTTTATTATAAACATCATATTTTCCTTAAATCCATGTTCTAGAGCATCAGAAGCATTTGACATATCCTTCTCAGTCCGTAATGAAAATATTATATTCAAAATACTTATATATTTCATGATTCATATAACATTATCATTGAATTCAAAAATATATAGACATTAATTTACCCAAATTTTTATCAACCCATTATATAGGATTCATCAGCTTAAACATTTATACCCCTTTTAATATAACATTATATATAAAAAATGACTTATGGTTACTTATACTCATTCTAATCATGCTTCTTACATTAAATGTAAAAAAATTATGGAACGTCCTATAGTTTTAAAATATCCTTTTAGGAAATTTTATCTCCATAATAATAGCCAATACTCGTACCACCATCGAGATTCTACTCATGGGATCTCCAATTAGGTGAAATTTTTTTATATATTACATATTTTCCACATATGAAGTATTCATTGTCAACAGATTTCCTCCATGTTCTTAATATTACATTACACTAGAAATCATAGTTTAATAATCCCTTATCAATTCATAAATCCACAAAATCATGAATAAAATAAATGAAATATAGGATGTATAAATAATGACACATAATTAATTAATATATTATAGCTTAGGTTAATCTATTATTATTCATAGTCTTCATTTATTTAAATACTTTAGTATGTATCACAATGGTCATTTCAGTTATTTAATAATACGATTAGCTATTGTTAAATTTGGTTTGTAGCAATTCCCACATTTGTATTCTAGGTTACACTCAATTGTAGACTAACAATCCTTTTCAGAGTTCTTACCCATAGGTACATCTGATCTTGATCAACAACCATATGTACTATCTAAAAAGGGATGTATTTCTATGAAACAACTCAATCTATCATTTTAAATCATTCAATTAAAATTAAAAAAATTAACACATCCTTTGACTCATACCTAGACATATGCATAGAAAAATTCTACTCTATCTTACTAATGATTTGTCATCCTATTTTCCAATGGTTGTGTAATCATTTCCTTTAATATCAAATCATGTGACCATTGATTAATATACATGTATATTACATAAATTGTTATGATTATTCATCACATTACTAAATTAATTTCTTATTGACCAAAATAGTTATGTTTATTTGGAATCATTTAACACAATCGTATATTATTGAAAAATATCATTAACATATCAATTAAAAATCACCCCCTTTAGTTCTCCAACATTAAAATATTCTTCATAACCTCATGAAAGGAATCATTGGAAATAGTTATGATCAAATTGTCATCTAGGGTACATAAATGAAATATGATTGAATAAAATGAACAAAAGGAAACATGAAAAAGAGAATTTCATTTAATGATCATTCCAAACAAATAAAATTTAGAAATCATATTGAATGGCATAAATACTGGATGTTCATGATACAATCCATTAACCATATAGGTTACCATGTTAATTATGTTACTGATCCTACCTAGACATTTCCCAATGGGTAATCCCGATCCAAATAGGATGGCGACTAGTAATTGATATCATAATAAAATAATTTTTTAATTTATTTTCCACAAACAATGTGTAAGAATAATAATTAATCAATATGTACAAAAAATTATCCCCATTGGGAGTAATCATTCAAAAGTAAAAGAGGAATAAAATTTGAATGTACTACAAAAATGTACGTGAAAATAGAGGAAACTTACAATATACAAATAAAGGAAAATCACCATGTCCATAGATCCATAGTAAGTACCACATCCATGAGGTGATTTACCCCTGCTCATAATAGGAAGTTGATAATCTACAAAAAAATGAATATATAGGTAGGGTAGGAGATAAAACCCCAAGCAGGGATTCACCAATGAATCCAAAACATATGCCAATATTTAATCATACACAGAGATATTCCAATTTAAAATAATCAGGTTTCTTATTTCTGATGAATAATTAAAATAATTAATTATTTACATTTCAAAATATGGAAATAAATATCAAATGATGGAGATACTAGTCAAATGGTTTGAATAATATTCATTAAAAAACCCCACATTAAAACTAATAGATTATTTCAAAAAACAATGAATCTTATCAGAAAATGGATTAAATAAACACTTTAATATTTATATATTTATATAAATCAAATGGCATGTAAAAAAGCATACAAAAATGGAATATATTCATTTGACTTCTAATCAAGTGATAATCAAGGTCATTTTCCAAAAAAAGTATTGTATTTCCATGATATAGGGACCTTATACAAAAAATGATATCAATAATACTTACACACACCCCTTTGATATATAACAAAAATTTAGTTATCATAATCTTCTAAGGGATGTGATATTATAATTTTATTTTTTTAACATTCGAAATTGTATATTTTTGTCCAAATAACTCTCTATCTACCTATGGATTTAATACACTTTAGTAGAAAACAATGATGGTAATTTTTTTAAATAAAAAATATTATCATACATTTCATCCCATTTTATATTATAAATGTACCTAATTACTATTTAAAAAATATAATAAATATTTAATTATATAATATGCATTTTATTATGATAAAACCACCTCTTTTTATCAAAACCATTTTATGTTTTTTTTGGGTTTTGAAGTAAATTCACAATTCAATTTCAGAATCAATTTTCCAAATTATATTAAACAATTTAATTTTCTTCAAATTCCATCAATTTCACAATAATCACCCAATTAAATGGAATTGGGGGTTTCTCACAATGATTCATCAAATCTATTTCACTTTTAATTTCAATAATTTAAATAAAACAATTCCTATCAAATTAAAAAAAACCACAAATAACTAAAATATATGTTTTTAAAAATATTCCATAAATATATTTTACAGTTAAATTCAACAAATTTTATTGAAAAAATTAATATAAAAATTAATATTTAAATTGAACAATATAAATATAAACATTTCCCATAAATACACCAAAATTAAATGTAATTGGGAGTTTTCCAATTTCAATGAAAAAACACATTTTTAAAATCCAAAATCAATGGAATTATAATTTTTAAACAATCCAATTAAAATTAAAGTATGTAAAAAAATGGAATTTAATTTAATTCAGTCATTTGGAACTGAAAAAAATATAGGATTAACATAAATTGATAATCATAGTGGAACAACCTACATTGGGTTCAACAGATCACGAAATAAAACAACCTAAATAAAAAATACTAGAAGGTAATAAAAAAAATGGATCTATGTATCAATATTACATTTGGATACAAAATATTCATTACTATATAGAAAAATCAACAAAAAGATTTATTGAAACATAGGGTGGATATGAGAGATCACAAGTGATATTGATTGGGAAGAGAAGCCTTACTTTTCATGACTCGCCTTCAACATGATGAGAGAAGGGATAGCAGATTGTCAGACCCTTCCTTCTTCATGTTGAAGGAAAAATAATGACCCCCCCAAGACCCACTTTCAATAAGTCTCGGAGTGGTGGCTAGAACCAAGGGTATAGAATCACTTATAAAATAGATGGCATTACCCTTTTTATTTAGTTGGATCAGGTGATAAGATAATTATTCCCGATAAAAAAATGTGTAAGTACATGTAATGCCAAAACAAAACATTCTCATATAAATGTTCTAAAAGTAATGCTTCAAAAGTACATGTAACCCCAAAAGAAAATACCAATGAAAAGAAAACAGCAACATCAACTGTCCCAACGTACGAACTAGTACGATCATACATGATCCTTGAAGTCCTCCTAGAAATATAAAAGCTATTTTATATACGTAGGGAGAGCATACAAGTATACTCAGTGGGAAAAAAATATTTCGTGCACAAGTGGGGAGGTATTCTAACGCCCTGTGAGAAAAGAGATAACTGAAGCACCTTGTATGGAAAACTACCCACCCGAGCCTCATCAAGGAACATTCCCCAAATAACGCATGTGATGTAATATACTAGTAATAACACATCTACATTTGAGTACCCCACTCCACATTCCCACTGGTTATTGAATACATCCTTAGCATTAATCCTCTCCCACCATTCTCACTACAGTCCCACTATCATACCTCGCCCGCACACATATAGGACATCGCCTCACATACAGCCCGTAAACACCTAGTCTATATCAACAACAATTCACCACGCCCGTAAACACCTGGGCCAAAACAACCATTTACGTGCCTGAAGACACCTGAGCCTCATCTCGAAGACACTTGGGAAACATTATGCCCACACACACCTGAGACAACCACCACAACTACCCTACCTGAATAATCTTGGGCTATAATGGACCTCAGTCCGTCACAGCCAACCTGATAAGTTTTAGGCTTATCGAGAAATGGAGCCAAAAAGTAACTAATAACCAGCCACTCCTCGGAGTTTTGGGAAAAACACCCTCCCCTGAAATGGGGGTGTTCGGAACGAAGTGCTCAACATTGGTGGGATGCGAATAAGAAACATATGAACTATAATTTTATGTATAGGTAACAAGTACCCATCCTAACATTTGGGTATGAAACCAAACTATGCACAAACATCCTCATTACTACACATTCATAAAAGAGAATACCTCTCACATCCGAGTCACAACTTATTCCTAGAACAAATTTCCATTGAACCCATTCATGATTTAATGTTCAAGTGATTCCATTTAGGTAAATTATGTTCTACTAGGAAACTAACAACAATAACCATAAGCTGTGGAAAGCCAAACAGTCGAACATCACTTAAGCATTCACACCTAGTCCTCTTGTAAAGTTACAAAAAAAGGATATGTGAGATCCCTCAAAGTACTGGAACCATACGAAGCCCCAATATACAACCTCACATGTCCTCAAATACAAAAACAACAATTGTATAACAACAAAGGATCCCAACCCCATCCACATTAACGCATAAGCATCAAGTAGAACAAACAGACATGCCACCAAGATAGAGTAGGGAAGTTTCTAGAATCATGTATATTATTAATTATGTTTTCTTCTTTTTTTGGTTAACTGGGGTGATCACACAAGGATTGTGGTTCATTATACATTCATTTAATCATCCATGTTTACACGATTAACCAAATTCCCATGTTGGGGCCATTAAATCATCATCGTAGATAGAGGTTTATTAATGTACAATGAAAGACAACCAACAACCATGATTTTCAGTGGGCATATGTCCAAACAATTTAACACATAAATAATAAAGGTCATCGAAATACAACACAAACATCGATCACAACCCCCCTACATTCATTGAATGTCCTCATGTTATCTTCATTATAGTTTGGTTTCATCCATCCTGCAGAAACAATAGCATAGTCTCCCCACATGATTAATAGTATAGACATACGAAGGAAAACCCTACTTAGATGATCAACGATGAAGTCTTTCTCCTTGTCCAAGAACTCAGGATGCATGGCCTACTGGGGATGAACTTCGGGTACTCCATGGATGAGCAGAAAAACTCCAGCACATGTACACCAGAATCCTTGAGAAGGAGGGACTCTATGCACACCTAGGGAGAAGAAGGAAATCTAGCCATGAAGGAGAAGAAAGAATTTCTAGCGTGATATAAAGTTGAGATCCTATTTTATGGGATAAGGAATTTTGAACCAAATTAATGTTGGATATTGGTTTTCCATGCGGTTGGGAGGTTACACATGATGGGATTAATTTATATTTATTTATAACAATCGCGGTGGTGGCCATAACAGCTATCTGTTAGACCGTTTTTATAATCTTAGGAAAAACGAGCAACATGGGCAGAACTACAAGGTAGAGGGAAAGGGAGTGACAATGAGGAAAATCCACACGTTTTGGTAAGATAAGGGTCACCCAGCTCTTGGGGGATTTTAGATATTATTTTTATGTATTAAATGGATTTGAAAGGGATTATTAAATCAATTTTTTGTCAAAAGAATCGTTGCGGGATCGGAAAAAGTCAAATGTTGAAAAAATAATGAAGACCCTCTTTAAGGAAAAGGTGCCACCTTTATGGTGCCAACATCACGGTGTCACCGAAACGGTGCCACAGTCACGATGCCAGCATCACAGTGCCTCCCAAATAGTGCCACCCACACGGTGCCCCGTCACAGTGTCACCCTCAAGGTGCCACAGTCATAGTGTCACCCTCACGGTGCCACTGTTTCATTGTGAGATCGTGACTCGTGCCACCATTTTGGTGGAACTGTTTGATGGAACCATGTTTTGGCAATGTACTGGACCAGGAAGGTCCGGGCTGTTACATCAGATACCTCTCAAACCATTCTTGTCCATGAGAGTCAAAACTAATCCATGAGAAAATAGGGGGCGTCCGAACAACCACCTCAAATGATACCTCTCAGGAGTAAACCTCATTCATATTTTGAATGACTATGGATACACTACTAATTCTCTTCCCCCAAGTAAGCACAAAAACATTTAGGGTAAAATGGTCCAGTCATATAGAATACAGAGTCTTCTTCCTCCATGTAAAGATATTATCTGCATTGGGCGGCACTAACTCGCTCTCATGTATTTAATCACATCAACCTTAATGAATCTTGACGAGGGATTGGGTCCTAGACTCCCAAAGTCAGGATTCTTCACTCACATTCTTAGAACATGGAAAACAAAAAATTTCATAGTTAACAATGTAAAAATGATTCATCATGAAGATGTATATAAAATAAAACAGAATAGAACTCAAAAAAGCTCTGGGTACTAGGAACGCATCTGTGGGTTCCACTCCCAGGTACTATATTTGAGCCCACCATGGCTCTATAATACAGGAAAAAAGGAGATGGTTCGTTCACGGAGCATCTTTTACTTACGATCCTCGATCTTCATAGGTCATTCTGCAAACATTATGTAGGCCTCTATATCCATCTTCCCCTAGTTGAGGATGTGTGAGATGCTATGTAGATACCATCGGAGCTGAGACACATGGATGACATTGTGCATTCTCAGTAGCAACGGTGGTAGCGCTACCTAATATGCCACTTTATTGTCCCGCTGTAGCACTTCTAATTGTTCAATGAATCTAGGATAAATCTTACCCCCTACCGAACCTCCATTTCCCATGCTGAGGGGAGAACATCAAGAATATGTGGTCCCTGACCTCTAACTCCAAGGGTCTCCTCCTATTATCAGTATATGAATTCTATCGGTCCTAAGCTACCTTCATCCCCATTCGTACAATCTTAACCATTTCTATCGTTCTCTACACCACCTATGTGCCAAGAAAACCAACTTCCTCAACCTCTGTCCAATATGTGGGAGACCGACATGACCTCATGTACAATGCTTAAAAGGGAGTCATGCCAATGGTATAGTGATATATTTTGTTTCAAGAAAATAATAATATTGGTAAGTATCATACCCTTGATCCTACATGGTCCAATACACATGCTCGTAGAATATCCTCCACGTTCTGGATGGTGCGCTCCATCTGTCCTTCTGTCTGGGGGTGGAAGGCAATGTTGTTCCCCAGCTGTTTACTAAAAGCATGTTGCAATCCATTCCTGACCAATGAGATAAATTGGGTATCCCGATCTAAATCTATGGATCTCGAGACTCCATATGACTGAACCACCTCATACACGTTCAATTGTGTTAGGGAATCCAACGTACTTGACTCCATGATATCGACGAAGTGGACCGATTTCATCAGTCGGTCCATGACTACCCATATATCATCACAACCCCCTTGAACTCTGGGTAGTCCCATGATGAAATCCATAAATTTGTTTTCCCACTTCAACTTAGGGACATCTAAAGGTTGCAATAGACCCCCGGGGATAAGGTGTTCAGCCTCCCCCTGCTGACACACGAGGCACATTGCTACGAACTCAGTCACTGCCTTCTTCACCCCAGGCCCCCAGAACTGACCTCTCAAGCACCGATATATATTGGAAGCTCCCGGGTGTACTTCCAGGGATGAGTTTTGGAAATCACCAAGAACTATCTTGCAAATAATCTCTGGAATAATCATCCTCCCATAGAAAAGAATCTGATTATGACCATCCTCTGACCATCTTTTCAGAGCGTTGTCTTTGTTATCCCAATCACTCATCACTTCACTCTCTATGACTCCCCACTGAGACTCCTCCACCTGCCGCAGTAGAGTGGACTACACTATCATCTAAAACAGGAAGCCTCTTCCACCATCCTACCATGCATCTAGAGGTAGGGCAACCAACTCTTCCATTACCTTCCAAGAATCCACAAATTCTTGAACAACATCCCTCCATGACTTCCTGCTCAAGCCATCAACCACAACATTCCCCTTACCTTCGATGTAACAGATCTAGAAGTTCTTTTCTTGGAGAAACACCACCCACCTACGTTGTTTCATGTTCAGGTCCCACTGGGAAAAGATATAATTCAAGATATTGTGATCCATGAAGACCACGATGTGCACCCCGTTGAGGTAGTGCCACCACAACTTCAGTGTGAACATGACCACCTCATGTTCCTGATCATGGGTGGCCTAGTGATGCTCATGGGGACACAAATTCCTAGACCCATAAGTTATTACCCCTTGTCATTGCATTAGCACACACCCGAGGCATTGTTCTGAAGCATCACAGAACACCTCATACGCTACCCCTTCTTCTGGAAACTTCAGCAATGGTGCACTAACCAACATCCCCTTAAGATAGCTAAAGTCTTCCTCCTAATGCCCATTCCACATGAAGGCCTAGCCCTTCTTGGTCAAGGCTGTCATAATTGTTGAAAATTGGGAGAATTGGGACACGAACCATTGGTAGTAACCTTCCAAATATAAGAAACTATGAAATTCTGCCACTTTCTTTGGTACTACCCAAGAAACAACCACCTCAACAATCAATGGGTCCACTGCTATTCCCTGATCAGATGCCACATGTCCAATGAAGTGCACTTCCCGAGTCCATTACTTTCACTTGGAAAATTTACCATAATGTTGGTGCTGTCAGAGGACCATAAAAACCATTCTCAGATGTTAGGTGTGATCCTCCATTGATTTCTATTAGATTAGGATGTCATCGATAAACACGACTACGAACTGGTACATGTATTTCAGTAAATTGTAGTTCAGGAGCCCAGTGAACATAGGTGGAGCATTCGTAATGCCGAATGACATGACCACAAACTCAAAGTGCCCATATCTACATCTAAAGGCAGTCTTTGAGATGTCACCATCTTTCACCCTCACCTGGTTATATCCTGACAGTAGGTAAATCTTCGATAACAACCCTGGACCACTTAACTGGACAAAAATGTTGTCTATTCTCATTAGAGGGAAACATTTCATGACCGTTAACTGGTTCCATCTCCGGTAGTCTTTTCAAAGACTGAGACCACTATCTTCCTTATTTGAGAATAAGACTGGAGCACCCCATGGTGACACACTTGGTCGAACAAAACCTTTCTTCATTATATCGTCAATCTAAATCCGCAACTCCCGCAACTCAGAAGGTTCCATCCTGTAGGGATCCCCCAAAATCGTACGGGCACTATGATGCATGAATATCCAAACCTCAATTCACATAGAGGGGGTAGAGTCACCACCTCTTCCAGGAAGACATCCATTATTTATTGAAGATCCTCAGGACATCCACCATCTCTGCATCTACCAACTCCACTGACAGTTCAGCTAACAAAGAAAGAAGGGGCTGCACTCACTGGTTACATTCATGGTAACCCCGCTGGATGATGAATGTCACACATCGGCCACCCAAGTATGTAAACATGATCCTTCCTTGGACGTAGTCAATAATGTCAAACACAGAGATCAACATATCAATTAATAGGATGATATAGTATGGATGTATCTGCAATAGTAGAAGATCCCTGATTTACTGATGTGTACTTATCATTAGTCTTTACACATGAAAAATATAAAACAAGTCAGATTGTCCTCCGGCTGGTGTACTAAACACCAGGGGCACTATGTGTCTCTCAGCGTCTAGACGCATAGCAAGGGACATACTGGGTGCAAAAAAGGAGTGTGAATTACCTGTATCGATCAAGGCACATGAAAGAGTACTAAACAAGATGTTTGTACCTCGAACGACTTCCGGCCCTGATGGAGATTCCACCTCTACGGCGTGTAACTGCCCACGCCCAGCTCCCCTTCCCCTCGGCTGTCATCCATCTCCCCAACCGCGCCCTGGTCGAGGTTATTGAGGAGTGCCCTGTGGTCAGACACCTCTTACGATGTCTTCCCTTAGAAGAGCGGGAGCTCGCTGTCCCTGCTGCTGCTGCTGAAAGGGCATGGATGGAAACTGCAGCGGCTGGGCCCGGTGCTACACCAGCCCACCCCCATTGTACTATACTCGGTATGGGAACTGATTCTGAAGGTTCCCATGACTACCATTGATGAAGCATCTCAGTCCTGGGCTGGAAAGGAAAGGGATAGGAATAGGAGATCAGAACTAGAACTACTGAGGTCTACTCCCTACTGGTCGAAACCTAAAGGGTCCTGATGCTGGGGACCTACTACTGATGGCATTCCCCTTCGACGAGCCCAACTGGATTCCCTCTCATAATACACCTCCCATCATGTGCATCCATTCTGAAGCTTCTTATTTCTTTTGGACCTCCAAGAATGTAGGTAGGGTAAAGGGAGTAACACCATAATGGAGAGAAGGTCAAAGTTCCTCCTCCAAATGACTCGCCCAAAACACCTCATCCGGAAAGTGGTCGGGTGAAAAGCGAAATAATTATTTGAACTTGATCCCCAACTCTCTTATAGACATACTCCTCTACTAGAGGGAGTGCAGTTCTTGCCTCTTCTCATTATCCCTCTTCTCCCCAAGAGAAAGCATCAACCAATGATGTGCTACTCCCTGTATCTGCCTTATAGCTAGAGGAACCCAGTATTCCGATGGAGCCCGAATCAAGCTGAAACCTATCACCATCTCCTCTAGCCAGCTATTTATTTCCACATCAGAGATACTGCCCTCATAATTCATGAGGGTCTACCGCTGAAAGGAACAAAGCATCCTCTACCTCTGATCATCATTCTCCTCTTGGTCAGCCCTCTGTCAATCATCCAAATCATCCTCTCATGCCTCGATTGTCCACACTACCCTTGGTCGCCATTCAGGTGCCATAGCAGTAATGCAAAGAAAGAATGAATAAGACCGAGTAGTGTAGAAGAATGATTTTAAATTTTGTTAGACATATTATTCATTTTAAAACCCCAAAATACCTAAGAAACATAAGAACACAAGTCATTATGATGAATGAACCTTTCCTAGTGTATTTACCATACATTCAGTGTAGCCTCACTTGGTCGTTCGGTAGGCCTAGAGTCCTTGCGTCGGATTATGGGGGTCCTAAAATCTTATGTCCTAGACCGTATTCCCTAGAATATTTCATGCACCAGGATTGCCTAAAACTATTTCCCTACCATCCCATGCAACACTCATTATTCCTAACCCTATGATCTATCTTATCTCTCAACCTCACCTCTGATACAATTTTGTCATGATCCGCCTTCACCATTATGGGAGAAGGGACAATAGATTTCCAGATGATTCCTTCTTCATGTTGAAGGAGAGATAATAACCCCCCGAGACCCACCTTCAATTGGTCCTAGAGTATGTACTAGCACCAATGGTATAGAATCACACATATGATTGAAGGAATTACCATTTTTATTTAGTAGGATCATGAGATAAGATAGTAATTCCCAACAACACCGAAGGTGTAAGTACAAGTAGAACCAAAAAAACCATTCTCATATTCATGTCCCAAAAGTAGTGCTAAAAAAGTACATGTAACACCAAAAGAACGTTCCAATGAATAGAAAACAACAAAAGAAACCATCCCAACGGGTGAACTAGTATGATCCTGCACGATCCCTAAATTCCTCCATGAAACCTGAATGTAGATTTATATACATAGGGTGAGCATATAAGTGTACTCAGTTGGGAAAACAAAAATCTCTCGTGAACAAGTGGGGAGGAATTCTAATGCCCTGTGAGAAAAGAGATAACTGAAACACCTTGCAAGGAAAACTGCCCACCCAAGCCTCACCAAGGTACACTCCAAAAATAATTAACATGAAGTAATATACTAGTAATAATACATCAACGTTTGGGTACCCCACACCACTTTCCTACTGGTTATTGAATACATCCTATTCATCGAACCTATCCCGCCATTCTCACTACAGTCCCACTGCCATACCCCACTTGCACACACCTAGGCCATCACCGCACATCCCACCCACAAACACTTGGTCAATATCAACCATATGTAACCATCATCATAAACCCCTGGGATAGAATAATTAATGCCATGACCAAAGACAACTGGGAATCATCCCGAAGACACTTGGGAAATAACCTGCCCACACTCACCTGAGCCAAACCACCAAAACTACCCTGCCCTGAGTATCTTGGGATATAATGGATCTCAGGCCATCACAGCCTACCCAATGTGTGTTGGGATATTTTGGAAATGGAGAAGAAATGGAGATGACAACCAGCCACTCATAGGAGTGTTTGGAAAAACACCCTCCCCCATGAAATGGGGGTTTCGGTATGAAGTTCTCAACATGTGTGGGATACGAATAAGAAACATAAGAACTAGAAATATATGTATAAGTAACAAAAACTCATCGCATCCTGGGGGTTACAAACAACCCTACGCATAAAAACCCTCATTAATATTCATTTATAGAAGGGCACAATAGTCACAGCCAAGTCACAACTCATTCCTAGATCAGATTCCCCATTGAACCCATTATTGATTTCATGATCAACTGATTCAATTTAATTAAATTATGCACTACTGGGAAACTAACAGGCATACGCATAAGTTGTGGAAAGGAAAATATTAAAACAATACTTAATCGTTGACACCCAGTCCTCTTGTAATGATACAACAAAGGGATATATGAGATCCCTCAAAGTAATGGAACCTAACCAAGCCCCAAGATACAGCCCCACATGGCCTCAAATTCACAACCAACAACCGTATAACAACGGAGGATCACATTTCCATCCACATCACGCTAGATGCATCGAGCAGAAAAAACTGACATGCCACCAATATAGGGAAGGGATGTTTCCCGACTCAAGTAAATCATTCAATAAGTTTTTTTCTTTCTGTTTTGTTAACCAGGGAAATCAAAAAAGTATTTTTGTTCACTGGAAATTCATTTAATTGGACGAGTTTACATGATTAACCAAATTACCATGTTAGAGCCATTCAATCATCATAGAAGACATAGGTTCCATAATGCACAAATAAAGACCCCCAACAGCCATGATTTTTAATGTGCATAGGCCCAAACAATTCAAAAAATTAATAATCAAGGTTATGGAAATAAATCAGAAACACCGATCAACCCCTTCATTCATTAAAAGTCCCCTTATTGTCTTCATTAGTGTTTGGTTTCATCCATACCGCAAGAAACAATAGCATACCCTCTCCACATGATACACAGTAATGAGAGATGAAGGAAAACCCTACTTGGATTATCAACGATGAAGTATTTCTCTACGTGCCATGAACTGAGGTTTCATGGTTTGTAGGGGAGGAACACCGGGAATTCCAAGGATGAGCAGAAAATTTCCAGCACAGGTCCTCCACATGACTTATGAAGGAGGGACCCCAAGCGCATGAAGGGAGAAGTAAGAAATATTTCCATGAAGAATAAGGAAGAATTTCTAACCTGATATAATGATGAGATCCAATTTTTAGTGGATTGGTAATTTTGATCAACATTAAAGTCAGATCATGGCTTCCCATGCGGCTGGGAGGTTACAAACAATGGGATTAATTATTATTTAATTATTACCATCGGGGTGGTTTTTATAATGACTGTGTGTTAAACCGTTTCTATATATTGGAGGAAAATGTGCAACAGGGGTAGAACTGGGAGGTTTGGGGAAAGGGTGTGACACCGGGGAAAACACATGCAATATGGTAAGTTAAGGGTCGCCCGGATCTTGGGGGATTCCAGATATTATTACTGGGAAATAAATGCCTTTGAAAGTGGGTATTAAATTTTTTTACGTCAAAAGATACATTTCAAGAGTGGAAAATGTCAAATATTGGAAAAAGAATGATGATCATCCGTGAGGACACAGTGCCACCTTCACAGTACCCTCATCACAGTGTCACCCACACGGTGCCTGTGTAATAGTTCCACCCACATAGTTCCACCATAACGGTGTCACAGTCATGGTGCCACTATCACGGTGGAACCCTCAAGGTGTCACCCTCACGGTGCCACCGTTTCGGGGTGAGACCATGATCGGTGCCACCATTTTGGTGGAAACATTTGATAGAACCTTGTTTTCGAAATGTATTGGACATTGAGGGTCTGGGACATTAAATTACTAGAATGAGACCGAATATGGATAAAAAATATTGGATCAACCATGGTAGGGGAATAAAGGATACAAAAATGGTTCATGTGAGCCTCAAATATTATAAAAATTGTCAATTTGTCATATTAGCTTGAGTAAGGGTCAAAAAAGAATATTTTGGATGTTATTTTCCATGTTTTTAATTAAATAAAATTATTTCACATGGTGTTACAGGAAGAATACCACATCAATGGAAAACCCTGGGAATATTGAAAATTTATTAAATAGTACACATGTGTAAATACCCAAGATAAATATATATAGAAATTACATTTATTTTGTGGTATACAAAATATATGACAAAATAATACACATAAAAAATATATTAGTTTGTGTATTTTAAAACATAGAACATAATATTCTAACATGTTGAAAGATCTTCAACATCTCTAACAAAGATCATCCCTTTTTTCCTACCTAAAACTATTCTTTATATCATAATGAAAAGAAAACAAGAAAATTGTGAGATATAATGCTCAGTAAGGGTAAAATTGGGAACATAAAAGAAACCAAAATTATAAGAATGTAAAAACATGAACATGATGTTTCAATATAAAAATTATTATTCAGGAAATAAATATTAGCAGTATGTAAGGTATAGATCATAAAAGAACATTAACCATAATAAAAGTTCTTTAGCATAAAACAAGGAATTGTGGACAATAAATATAAAAATAAAATTATTTCCATAGTAGACAAGGCATTACTCGACATAAAATCATATTGGAAAATGTTCATTACTGAATCAGGTTTACATGTCGCTCCATCAATGTATTACCGAACAAGATTTACCTGTCTTTCTAGCCCTGTATTACTGAACCATATTTTCTTTCCATTCTATTAATTTCTATCTCATGAGATATGAATCTTTACCCAATGAATTGGAGGGATATATAGGCCCACCCATCTAATAATTTAATCATTCTTATATGTGCCACAAAAACATAAACCATTCATCATAGTATAATCTATGAAATAACATTTATTTCTTAAACATCATTCTATCATAACATAATATATATAAACTATCATTCCACAATTAACAAAATCAAATAATATTAATAGTATGGGTATAAACAAAACATTATTTTAAGAGCATCATCTTCAATGGAAAATTATTTTTTCAAAACCATGATATTAATTATCGGGGGAAAACTACTTTCGTATTCGGAAATGTTTTTTCTAAAAATTCCACATAATTTTTAATGAAATAAATTTAATAGAAAATAAACATGAATCCATGTAGATTAGGCTTAAATGAAACAAGTTGTTATTAATATGTAAAATCCATACATTTCAAATAAGTAAAAAAACATTATTCTTATTCTTTTTCAGGAAAAGATAAAAAGTACATCAAATCGAATATTAAAAAATGATTTCATTCAATTCATTTAATAAAACTAAACAATGTATATAATTAATTGTAATGAATTGTAAAAGAATATAATTAATATTAAATAATTTGGAAAAATGTATGTGGATGATCAATATACCACAATATATACACACAGATAAACTATCATGTATAACAATGATATTTCAATGTCATCCCTTACTGTAGATCTGATTTCTTCTATATGTGTATGAAAGAAATTTATATTGGGTTAAAACATATTATTAACATTTAATATATCCATAATAATATTTATGATATAATTTACTATTCATGTATTACATTATATTAACTATTCATTTATTAATTCTATGATAAATATTGTTTTGGTTAAAAATCAATTTATTCATCGTTCATGTTTTGACATGTTATTTTTTATCTTTTTAATTCTATAATGATTTGCATACCTCTAGAATGTAAAACATTATATATATATAATATATATTCATTTTATAAATATTTATATAATATTTATATAAATGAAATGCAATACACCTTTCATGGTGATGATTTGTCGTACGTATGCATGAACGATATTTCTATTAGCTTATTGAATTGAATAAAATCATATAGATTATATATATATAGTTAAATAAAAAATAAATATTATTTCATATATTACACGATTATTTATTATATATAGTTTATAATCATTCTTAAATGGTTAACATGGAGATTTAATTACATTGTGTCGTGGAAACAGTACTATGTGTGTACACACAGGTGAAAATATCATTCACTTGTTGGTTAAATGGTATGGAATTGGACTGTATGTTAATTATAACGAATAATTATCATGTTATATGAATTATTTATATCATTTATAATCAACATCATAACAATCTCGATTATTCATTTCTTTAGAAAAAATTTCACCATGTCATAGAGATGGTCATCGGTATGTATACAAACTTGTTGATATTGAAATTTATAGGTTGTAGAAATAAGGGTATATGATTTTACCATAACTATAACATCTCATAATCTATATGATACTATATTTATTAATTTATTTTAGAAACAACATAATATATTGATGTATAAGAACAAGAAAAATTGAAAGAGGTAGTAAAACAATTCACGCTTTTTAAAGTATCTTCTTTTATTTTTCACAAAATCCCTCAATGAGATTGATGTAATTCCCCAGTGTTGTTGTTAGGTGGAAGGGAGGGATGTGGGGAGCTTATTTGAGAAGAGGTTGGATGATCTGAACAGCATTAAAGGTGTGAGTACATGTGTATAGGTGGTGTCATTTTATAAGAGAGATGAGTGGCACTTTAAGAATGTTCTGAAAAATTCATTTATTATAAATTTATTTTTAAATTATATTCGTCCCAAATAATTTATTTCCATGATAAGATACATATGGGTCACAATCCTATCAACCAATAAAATTTAGACATGTTTTTTTATTTTAAACCTTTTCATTTTGATTATTCATTATTTAATCTATTAAATTTATTTGTGGTAATAATATTCTTAATATTAAATATTTCTAAATATTTACATATGTTATATAAATTTTCTATAATTGGAATATTTATGACAATTTAAATCATATAATTTTCACTTTTTAATTGTTAAATATTTTCCTGATTTTTAAAAATTTCATAAAATATTTTTTATAAAAAATACATTGTTAATTTTGAAAATATTCATTTATTTGATATCAAATAAAATCATATGAGAAGATTAATTCGATAAATAGTATTTAATACACTATAGTAAACTAGGAAATTCTTGGATCATCATAATAAGTTCATATGATGTTTTTTATTAATTTTAAAACAGTTTATTTGATATTATTCTCTATATAATAATTTCTACGTCACTATTGTGTCATCATTAATGTTAATTCTTTAATCTCCAAAAAATCGTAATAAATTTGCATGATGTATATGATTTTATTATATTTTAATAGACTTTTTATTTTTGATGTTTTATCTTGTTTATAATTATATTAAAATTATTATAGTAATAAGATATATTAGATTGACATGACATCATCATGTTTTTTAATTACAATTTCATCACAGTCATGGACAAAAGTACATTAAATAATTCAATTCTAACCAATATAAGATATATGTTTAATTTAATTAATCTAATATGATTATTTTAGGTTTTAAGATAATTTTTTTTATCATTGTCATATTTTTTGTTACCATAACTTACCTGATTTACCTTTAACAGTTGAAAAAAAAATTAATATATATACTATTCAAAATATAAAAAAAATAAAGTATCCTATTAACATAATTTTTAAACACTGATTAAAAATATGGATACATTTTTTCAATATTCAAATCAAAAAAATTTAAAATATTAACTTAAAATTATTTCCCTTTTTAGAAACTACAAAGTGGTTTTTAACGAAATAAAAACTTATAAAAATATTGACATGTTTTTATTTAAAATTTAAATATAAATACTAAATAAAATGAAGAATATTGGATTAAATGATAAAAAACAATCCAATTAAACATTTAATATAATTTATAAGATATTTTAACTATATAAATAAATTATATGAAAAGGAATTTCTTAATTAAAATACATTATTTTTCACTATTCATTTATATATGAATTTATCAAAAAAAATAAAACATTTAACGAAGATAAAATTTGATGTCCCGCATCCAAACAAAAAAGCCATTATGTCAAATTGAACGTTTAAATTTGTAAAATAAAATATTTTAAATTGTTTTACCATCAAAAAACGTGAAACTATATTATTCTTTTGGAAAAATACTTCTCCTATCTAAAAAATAGAATTTTTCCTTATATTAATTTCTAGAAAATAAATACTATTAATGATAATTTTATTTAAAATTAAAAAATTTAATAATACTATTAATAAATAATATTTTATATCCCATTAAATTAAAATATTTTAATAATATATCGTTATTTAGTGAAACTCGATATTGCGTTCAATGCAAGCTATCGAAGAAGGTCATTCAAGCACAACATAAAAGCCAAGGCAGTGTTAAATTTAGTACATGCTTCCATTCGTATTTAATATAACATAAATAAAATATAGTTCTTTTTACATTTAAAAAAAATCTATACTCGTTATTGCTGGAAATGAATTCTTTCAAAAGAACATGAAATTGTGTGAAACACAAGCCATGTATGGGGTCACATATTCTGCAAGCATATACAACGTTTTGTATAGCACACAATATTCTTGGAGTTGTTTACAACATAAGACATAAATGAAATAAAAAATAATCTATCTCAAAAAATCTCATTGTGTTATATTATACCCCCTCTAAATGAATTGCTAACTCGAAATTCCTTGGGGATAAAATTTTTTACAACTTGAATGATGTTTTCTATAGAAACCCACGTCATAAAAATGAATACTAAAACATAATTTAAAAAATTAATGTTAGAGACATTACAGTTACCCATAATAACTCATCATTGGGTTTCCACATATGATATTCTTGGTGGGATGTGAAAAAATGGATATGAAAGGAAAATATATAACAATCAGGGTATGATGTATAGTGATAGAGAAAAATTTATGGAGATAGATAACAACTACAAAACCCTAAATATATGATTATTTAAGGGACCATCAGATTAGTCGGATAAGAATGTACTAGGATAATATTTTTTTGATTTCAAGATCCTTTTCCTGAAGTTGAAGAACATGAGAAGAACTACTGACTTGATTTATATACTATCATGTCATTGGACATTCCTTGAAAAATTATCCCTTCATCTCTTATTTAATGAATTGATTTTTAATTTTTCATTCCTAAAGTGTTATCATATCACGTGATCTAAAAATTTAATGATAAGGTTTTCCATTTGACTTTATCACCAAAATTTTATAACAAGTTATAAAATATACGTAATTCCTTCTATAGTGAGATTAATCAAACATGGTTCCAAAAAATTGACTTATAAATCTCATTTCATTACAATTAAATGATATTAAACTATTTTATACTAACCAAGGACTTCTTGAAGGCTAGTTGTATATGATAATGGCCTATCACACTTTTTTTGTAGGTTCAATTCTGACAGCCTTGTCTGATGAGACAGGTTTTCTCCCATCCCTTGTGTTGTATTTTTCTAAAACTATACTATTATAACATTCCAGAAAAAATATTAAAAAATGTTTTATCATTAAATTATACTATATTATGTAAAAAATAATCCATTCTAAACATTAGACTTCAACAAAATACTTCTATCCAAAATCACATTACAAAAAAACAATTAAAGAATGGCCAGATTATAGGCATGTGAATATCTTGAATAATCTCGCATATTTTACAAGATATATCATTTTTGTCACATTATAATCATTTTAATGAAATCATCAAGCATTATAATGAGTAATGTAAAAAACCTAAATTACCATATATTATTATTTAAAATATTCTTGTTTCCATATTCCATTTTTTTGGAGATGTTCTTTAAGTCCCAAAAAGTTGTATACATCATCCACGATATGATAACTCTCCAGTTAATAAATCAGTAATTAGATTTGATGATATGAGAATAATAAAATTTAATTATTCAAATCCATCATTATCTTATCATAATGGATGTAATAAGGGTTTTCATTCCCATTAATCGTGTGTTCTCAAATTATATAACTATACCCTTAAATAATTTTTTTCCACTTACAAAATATTAATCATATCCTTATAAATCCTTAATTAAAAACTAATAAAAGAACATATATATTTCACGATTCATATAATATAATCATTGAAATCAGAACAATAAACACCTAAATCATCTAACTTTATTCCTAAACCATTGCTCAAGATCCATATTCATTGACTTTTGTAAAATATGAATCATGGATTAATAATTCTCAACATTAAGTTTCATAGGTTTAATGTAAAAACACTATATTAACTTCACATACCTTTCACATGTCATTTATAATCTATTTAGCATCAGTATTATAACTAATACATATATCATCGTCAAGATTATATTCATGAGATTACCACATATGAAATCGATCATCATTATTACAATAATTTCCATATATGAAACATTCTATGTTTAACCATGTTTTATGTAGTTATATCAATTGTATAAAACAAGAAATACAATTTTTAGATAAACACATAAATGAGTAAAAACAAATAAGTTGGGTAAATTACATATAATTTTTCAATCTTTTCTATTTTAGGGTTAATCCTAGGTTATTCATGATTATAAAAACATATCTTGGATTCTAACCTATAATTGACTTATTCGTTGGACATCCCTAGACATATCTATATAAATATCTAAAGAAATTTCACTATTTTTTTCGCATCGTAGTTTTCAAAGGTTGACTAAACCTTCTATCTAATACCAACTAAATATATCCATGGATTTTTAAAGGTAAATTACAATTAATTTCTATAATACATATTACATGAATCATTCAAACAATGAAAGATAGTTTTAGTTTAGTGTCATTCGAAACATGGAACATAATATTTTTTCCTGATGAAATATCTTCTGCATCTCTTATAATGATCTTCCCCTTTTTCCCAACCTATATCTATTATTTATATTATGGGGAAATGAAAACATTAAAAAGGTGATATAAAATTATCAATATGAAAAATCATTGAGAACAATAAATAAACCAAAAATATAATAATTTAAAAAACTAAACATAATTTTTAAATATCAAAATATTGAGTCCTAAAATAAATCTTCGTATTACGTAAGGAATAGATCACAATGTAACATTTACAATGATAAAATATCATTGGAATAAAACCTGTAATTATTGAAAACAAATTACCCCATAATATTATTTCTATATTCAAAAATTCATTACTTCCAAGACCATCATAATGGAAAATTACCATTATATAACTAGGTTTACATGTCATTCAATCAATATATTACTAAACTGAATTTACATGTTATTCCAGCCTAGTATTACTGAATATGATTATATTTCATTTCCAGTAATGTCTATCTCATGGGATATAAATATTTACCCAATTCATCTATGTTAGATATAGTTCCCACCAATATCATAATTAAATCATTTTACATGTTTCAAAGAAACCTAAATCATTCATCATAGCATAACCCATGAAATATGATGGGGTCGTAAACATAATTATATAATAACATAATCCCTATAAAATATCAATCCATAATTAAGACTATCCATTAAAAATAATAATAGGTATAGAAATATAACCCTATTTAAATTTCATAATATTATGTGGAAAATAATTTTTATAAAACACTTCAATATATTTATTAAGGAAAATATCATATCCTTTTCAAATAATAGTTATTTTATATAAAGTTTGTATAATTTTAATGGAATGTAATTTAGATTAAAATACACAAAAATCCATGCAGATTAATATTTATGAATAAAGGTGTTATAAATATGTAAAAATCATTTCATGCCACATAAGTAAAAAAATTATATTCGTACATTTTTTGGAATAGTCCAAAAGTACCTCAAATTGAATAACGAAAAAAGATCAAATTCACAACATTTAATATAACATCACCAAAAAGTAAAATTTACATTAACATTTTTATAGGAATATAAATAAATTAAATTCTTAGGAAACACGGATGTGAATGATAAATATACCCCTATAAATACTTATATATAAATAATCTCAGATAAAAATGAGATTGCAAAACTATTCCTTACCTTAGTTCTGATTTACTCTCTATTTGTATAAAAAAATATAAATTGGGATTAAAAGTATTATTAAATTTTAATAGAACCATAATAATATTTATGATATCATATAAAATTCACTTAGAACATTATAATACCCATTCATTTATCAATTCCATGTCAATGCAATGTTTTGGGTAAAATAATTTTATTCATTGTACATGTTTTGGCTTATTGTTCTTGATATTATTAAATAGATAATGAATTACATACATCACTAATGTTAAAAAATATTTATATATAATATATATTATGCATATACATATAAATAATAGAAATACAAATGAAGTGGAATACACCATTCCTGTAGATAGTAGGTTGTACGTATGCATGAGAATTGTTTCCATTTACATATTGAAATGAATAGATAAATGTTAATGAAATATATATATATATAAATCATGTAAAATTATTATTTCATATATTTCTTTATTATTTATTATATATACATTATATTCATTTTTGAATGGTGCATGTGGAGAATTAATCCTATCGTGTCATGGACATGGTAGGTCGTACGTACGCACGAGCGATGATATCATTTACTAAATGGATAAATGTTATAGACCTAGATGATATATTAAATTTAAATAATAATTATCATGTTATATTCATTATTTATATCAATCACACAAATCATTATAATAATCCAAATTAAGTATTGTTGAATAACAAATAACACCACATTAAGTCGTATGTATGCACACATCATGATCTTTTTATTTGTATAATTTATAAAAGGAGGTATAAGGATTTAATATAATTATAATATAAAAACATTTCGAATATAATAGATTTTTTACTTTAGTATGGAAACAACACAAGAAGGGGATGCAGGATAATATAAAATTTTTGACAGAGGTGATAAAACAATTACCTCTTTTCTTGGTATCTCTTTTTGATTTTCACAAAATGAATCCCTAAAAAGTATTTATACCAAAAGTTTGAACTTTAGAAGGAAGGTAGTTATTTTTGGATCATATTTGAGTAGTGGATGGTTGATCTGAATGGCTTTATATACATGAGTAAGTGGGTAGAGTTGGTGGACTTTTAAAAGTGGGAGGAGATGCATTTTATGTTTGTATTGAAATATTAACTTATTATAAATTTAGATTCGGTTTATAATGGTCCAAAAAGCATTTATTTAGAATATAAGATGATTATGGGTTTATATAATATCCATATAAAATTTATATATTTTTGTAATTTATTTTAAACCTTATCATTTTGATATATCATTATTTGAACTGTTTAATTTTATTTAGGGAAAACTGCTCTAAATGTTTAATGGTAATATATATTTAATTTTGTAAATTGCCCATAATCGGATAAATAATGACATTTTAGATAATATATTTTTATGTTTGTAATATCTAAATATTTTTGTGATTTTTAAATAACTTATTAATATGATAATTTTATAAAAAACCCATAAAATCAATTTTAAAAGTAATCATTCATTTGACATCAATAAAAATCAACATTAAAACAAATTTGATACAAAATATTAAATACACTACTAACATGTCATAATAAATTATAATATTATTGTATCAAATAACCTTGTTTAGATGATATTTATTTTAATATTAATAAAATAATTTATTTCATATTTTATCAATAAAATGATTTCTACATCAAAATTATGTCATCAATAATGGTAATTATATATTATTTATAAATTATAAATAAATTCATATAATATATATAATTTCATTATTATTTTGGTTATTATTTATGTTAGTTGTTTTATCATGTTTATCAATATATTATATTCTATATACTTATAAGATATATGAGAGTGACATGTTGTAACCTCCTTTTGTTTTAATTATAATTTAATCACATTCATGGAAAATATTCCATTAAATGAATAAATTATAACCCCTATTTGACATTGTTTGAACATAACTCATAAAATAGTATTTTAGTATGTGATATGGTGATTTTTATTCTCATATTGTTTGTTACCCTAATTTACCCAATCTACCTCTAACCGTGGTAAATATTAATTAATGTAGATATTATTCATAATTTTAAAGAAAGAAACTTATTAAAATAATATGCACCCACTGAATTAAAATACGGCATCCATTTTTCCAAATTCAAAACCAATAAGTTTATTTAATTAGTTAATTATTGATTACTATTTTCAATACTAGAAAGTGAGTATTAATTATGTAAAACATAACAAATGATTAATATCTGTTTATACCCAATTTAAATGTAATTTTTTTTACAATTAACAAAATTTGATTAAATGATTAAAAATTATTTCAGTTATGCTTTAAAACTAATTTAAATATTAATTAACTATATAAATAAATTGCATCAAATGGTTTTCTTGAATTAAAATATAGTATTTGCATTGTCCACTATAATATGAATTTCATCACAAAAAAAAATAAACCAACGTAAATTTTTTATATCCTGCTTAAAAATAAGAAGTTTATTTTGTCAAATAGACCCTATAAAATTTTCAAATACTGAATTTAAAAAGGGTTCACTATCAAAATGCTGAAAAACCTTTTTTGTACACCTTTTATCCAAAAATTGAATTTGTTCTTTTATCATGTTCTATAAAATAAAAAGGATAGATGTTAACATTTGTTAAAATTCATATTGTTATTAATAATGTTAATAATGGATTTTTATATCCCATTTAATAGTTAAATTTTAATGATATATCTTTGTTTTTTGAAACTCTATATTGTGTGCAATGAATGATATCGAACAAGGTCTCTCTAGTGTGTAGTGAAAGAAAAGTCAGTGTTACATTAGTGAAATAATCCATTAGTGTTCCATATAACATAATCCAAACATTGATATTTTATACATTGAACAAAATATACAATATGTGTTACGTGAAATTAATTCCATCAAATAAAGTGAAATTATGAGTATCATTAGACTATTATTGTGTTGCATATACTATAAGTTTATACGGTTTTGTGTATAGTTGAAGCTAATTGTGGTATAGTTTAAACCACATAACATAAATGAAATAAAAAATAATCTATCTAATAATGTATTTTGGATTTATTAATTGAGGTGATAGATGGAATGTCACTTAATCATCAATACCTCATAGGTCATGAGAAACTACACAAAATAGATACTAACATATATGAGAGATACAAAATCTCCATTTAATAACGCTTTTTCATGAACTAGGGAAGGTACTTAGTAAACCGATAACCGGGAATGACCTGACAATGTGCAATGGGCCTTCTAAATCACTTTGGTTCAACAACTAGCACCTAAAATCATAATCAATGACACTGGGAATGAAATTGTGACAAATAATATGAAATAAATATAATGAATTGGTAAGAATAGAATAGAAAATACACATAAAGTAATGTAATATAATTATAATAGATATTACAACCTAACGTACTACTACTATATACCAAGAATCAGGGAAAAATAACCAACTCTAAATTGATGTAACTCATAATTTACATGGATCAACATCATGAACCACATCCAAGTGGTGCTTTACCCCCACTATAATATGGAAGGAGGTAATATAAAAACTCATAAGGGTATAGGTAGTGTGTCTGCAAAAAAACATGTTAGGGTCTAACCATGGATTCTGAAATAATTGATAATATTTAATTATACAATGAGAGATTTCAATTTAAAACAAACATGTTTGGAATTTTATAATCACAATTAATACAAATCATGATTTAAAATTAAAAATAAATAAAAAAATTCATATGATGGAAATACATTTCAAATAATGGATAAACTTTTACCCAAAAGAACCACATTATAGTTGATGTAATATTTCTAAAAAAATAACATTTTTCACAAATTTCATTAACATCAACATCTATATAAATAAATATCTATAAATCAGAAGGCTTGTATAATAGTTTACAAAAAATGTAATATTTTAATTTGAAATGAAAAAATGTGATAAACATGGTCATTTTATTTAGAAGGAATAATATTTCAATTCTATATGGACACTACACTAAAATTGATACAAAAAACATGTAAACAAACCACTTTGACATCAGGGAAATGAGTACGTATCACCATCAACAAAGTGATGGGATGTTAATATATGATGTTCTAGAACAATTTTAATTGTAATGTTTCATCCAAATAAAAAACTAACTACCAAAGTATTTCTTCTTATATAGTATAAAATTGTAATGGGAAATTTAGTTAAATAATATTTAAGAAGAATTTCATTCCATTATCCCTTATGAATATACCAATTCTTTATTTGAATCCCATAATGGGGTTTTAAGAAAAACAATTACATTGATAAAGATAAGAACCTAATAATTCTATCAAAAATATTTTTAGCCATTTTGAAAAATAGAGACTTGATATTAATTCAAAATTAAATTTTAAAAACAATTTTCAATAATTAAATTCAATAGTTTAATTTTGAAAAATATTACTAATTTTATAATGAACTCACAATATAACTTAATTGTGTTATTTATAATATTTTCCATCATATTAGTTATAAAATTTATTTCAATAATTTAATCGAAATAATTTCCATAAAATTTTTAATAAATTCTCAATTAAATAGAAGTGGGATTCTTCCAAAATTATATATCAAATCCATTTCATAAATAAATTAAATAAATAAATGGAAAGTTTTTAAAAAAATCAAACATTAAATTAACGAATTTGAATTTTATAATTCTCCAAAACACACCCTAATACAATGGAATTGGTGTTTTTTCCCATTTCATGTCAAAACCATTTTTTCAATCCCAAAATCAAAATAATTAGAGGTTATCTAATAAAATTTTTTAAATACATTTGATTAAAAAACAAATTCAATTTAATTAACACAATTAAAATTAAATAATAATGTTTAGGTTTATCATAACATGAGAATCATAATAGAAAAACATTCCAATGGTTCAATAGAACTTGAATCAGAAATCCATAAATGAAATATTACAATATAGAACTATGAAAAAAAAAATTATAAATAAAACCAGAATTTAGATCCCAAATATTGGGTATTAGATCCACAATTCATCACATGAATTTACAGAACCCTGGTGAGGAGATGAAATATCGAGGGAGATCGATATTGGGAAGAAACACCATATAGGGAAGAGAACGAGAAATGATATAATACCTTATATCCACCTATAAGGGGGTTATAGGAGCTAAAAATAGTTCCTAGGATCCACAAAACCTACATAAATCATATTTGGGTCAAATAATCCAATGCGGAGGTCAAAAAGGCATTTTGGGAATTTTATGTAATTTTTGTATTAAATAAATATCGTTCTCATAGTTTCCTAGGATGAGTTTCATTTTTTGGAAAAATCAATATCATGATATGTTCCTATTTAAAATGGACTACATGTGTATTATTAATGGGGAACATATTTGGTAAAATTTGAAGTATAATTTAAAAATCCCACTTTCTTAAGATGAACTGTTTTATCTAGCAGGGTACATGGTTTAGATAAACCATTCACCAATCATGAAGTAGCCTAAAAATATAAAACAAATATAGTAATTTTACCAAATGCTAGCCAAAAAGAAAACCCCTAAAATGAATGATAAAAAAGTGGGGTCTAAGAATACTCAAAAACCATAAAATAATGTTATAAGACAAGAATATAACGAAAATCAATAACATGATCCATGTAATCATATCATATAAATAAGACGTAAAATTTGATCAAACCACAAATAATATTATATTTACCAATCTGTCATGTATCATTTCCAAAAACATATCAAGGAACATCATGAGGATTACACCTACAGGGAGTGACACACCTCCATCACTATATATAGTTTATTCCATATAAGGGATGTGTTTTCCCATCATCTAATATTGGATCTGGATTCCCTATGATTCTGAAAGTGTAATGAGTTCCCCCCTCATTCAATAGTGTTATGGGTTTCCACATCTACCCATAGTCGATCGAGATTCCCATATTCCATTGTGGGTCAAATTTCCTAACTACCCCATAGTGGATCCATCTCATCATCATGATTCCAATAATTATTCAATGAGATATAAATCCTTAACCAACACATCTGAGCTAGATATGGGTACCACCCATCTCATAAACAAATCATATGTACATTTTCCACCATATCAAAAGAAACCATATCATAAATGATGAAAATATATCATTATAATGAGCATGTATCCACATCATAATATGCTGGAAAAAAAATGTTTCATAATAATTTAAACAAATCATAACCCATTAAATAAATAATATTTGATATATATATATATATATATAAGATATGAATGAGAAATATGATTCATAGACATATAAACATTTAAATAGAAATTAGTTTCATAATAATTTAACCAATTATTGAGAAATGGGTTTATAATCATTATACCTTGAAAACATAAACCATATAGATAAATAATATGAATTTAAAAATTAGATAATTTCATAAAATTCCTATTTAAAAATATTGGATGTTATATTATGTAAAAAATAATTAAAAATTATCATTTAAAAAAAATTCTTGAGAAAAATATTTAATATTTTTTGAAGAATAATTTTATAGATTGAAAACCTTTTGAAACCATTATCATTGAAAATAATTTTAAAACATAAAATTCATGATTGAAGTCTTTTAAATATTTTTTTCCACAAATAAGTATATAATATTACCAATAATATATTGACTATTATATTCCTTGAAATGTTATATAAGGGTCTTGAAAACATTTTTTTTATGTTTTCCAAAAAAACATTTAAAGAAGGTTGAAATATTTTTTAAAAAATTTATTTTGAAATTATATTAAAAAATAAAAAAATTATTTTTTTATCATTTAAATCCTTATCATTGAGAAAAATACTTTTAAAACATAAAATGGTCACAGTGAAATTCATTTATAACACCTTCTGAACATAAAAAAAATTAGAGAAACTAATTTTTTTAATCCATTATAAAATCACAAAATTTACTTAATATTAGGGAAACATTTCTTCTAAACAAATTACCATTTTATCTCAAAAAAGAGCATGAAGAAAATAATTTTCAAGATGGTAGGTATTTTCATACGTGGAAACATTTTCTTCCACATCAAATGACTAGAAAAACACCCTGATCAAAAAATGATAAATTTTTTTCATTACGAATTTTAATAAAAATTTTAAAAAAAAATGAATAAATCATTGTTAATATAATAAGATAATATTATAATAGTTTTAAAATAAAATTCAATAATTTTTTATGAAAGAACACACATTTTTAATAAATAAATAAATAAAGTCAGTTTTTCATTATTATTTTTTAAAATATTAAAAAGTACCAAAGAGTGAAAAATTGTAATAAACAAGATGTTACCAAGTTTATATAAAGGATATATGTATACAAGATTTCATGATATATGTATTATAATACATCATCAATTTTATGGTATTCAATAATAATCATAATAAATTCCACCGAGCATGTACCCAAGTGGTAAAGGCTCGTGCTTGGCATCCAAAAGACCTAGGATCAAATCCGGGCAGGGACTAATTTCTGGGTACTATAGTAGACACTGTAGCAACTGTAGCAACTGTGGAACTATATCAGCAGTATCACTGTAGCGGTTGAGGCACTATAACAGGGACTATGGCGGCGATGGTAATATAGCTGGTACTGTAGCTACTAGGGAATTATAGAAGTACTATTCACCGAAGGGCTCTTTGGGCAAAAAATATGGGCTTTTAGGCCTTCTATTTAGAACACTTGGTCTAGGTACTTTTGGCTACGTTATGGGTCCCCATATACCCAATTTGAAAGGGGTCTTTACTTTAAATATTAACTGAGACTTCGACCCCAACCTTTAAAAAAATCACAATAAATGGTGAGATTATAACAATAAAACGATACCACTAATGTAAAATTGAGTCACAATCCACATGGAAGAATACAATTAAATGAAAAATAAAATTTCAGGGAAATTATTATAATGATATAACATAGAAATTTTTTTTCTATAAACATCATAGTTAAATATAGGTTCATTAAAAGGCATGTATCTCAAAAAAGATAAATTGAGACAAAATTACATTACCAATTTGGTATTATCTTAATCATAAACCCCATTAATGAGATATAATAGAATGGATATGTAGATACCCATAAATTTAATAGTATACTAATATAATAAATTATATGGGATATATATATACTATAAAAATTAACTGAGTAGTGAGTAACGCATATGCCTCGTGGAAATAATTTTGAGATGAGAAAACCCATACCTTGGGTCTTAAATTTTTGTTCACTCATTCAAAAATACTTAATAATAAATATTTGCTTATTATAAATATAAAGAAAACAATATTGTTATATATTATTCAATATATTTCTTGTTTATGACTTTTTGTTACACATTTATTTAAAACACCCGGTAAATTTTATGTTTCAGTTTATATCTATATTATTTTTCGTATATGTTTATGCTAGTTATAATTAAACATATAAAATAGAAAATGATTTATATATTTCTATACTATAAATAATGATATAAATTTAATATATATATATTCATTTCATATTTATTTATAATTATCTATAAAATATAGATATATGAAATTGAATACACTGTTCATGTATACGATAGGTCATACATATGCATAAACATTATTTCCATTTTATTATCATATTAAATTAATGAAAGTAAATTAAATATATCAATACATTTATATGAAATCATTTTAGTATAGTTAAAACTCTGTATATATTATATGTGTTCACTAAACTCGTCCTAAATACTTTTCATGTAATGTTTGAAAGAATCACATCTTGTTGAGGAGGTATTAGTCCACACAGCCACAAATAATGTTATTGTATATATAAAAAATATTGAGCATGAAAGTTTATTTTAAATAAAAATTAATTCAAAATTGAAAATATCATAAATATCAAATGAATAATATATAATAATATTTTCCATAATAATTCCAAACCATCAAAAGTGGTAATGGAAAAAAACATCATTGTTTGTTAGGTGGAATTTTGTCTTACAAAATAACGAAAAGTTTGTTTCCTATTAGATGTATTTGTGTGTAGGTAAAATTAGAACTCCTAGAAAAAAACATATCAGTATATTTAGGATACTTATGTTATTATATAATAATGGAATATGAATTTTCAGTGTTAAGATAATGAAAATCAAATAAGGGATCATGAGGAATGTTGTTACCTCTTATTTAGGTAACTCCTCTTGGTTGGACAGAAGGGCTCCATGGTAGGCATTATACCCCCAGATAGGATTATATTTTTATGTTATTAAGATTGGATTATTATATGAGTGTATTTTTGTAATTATAATGGTATTTATATGTCTCAATATATGGGACTGGATAATAAATATTAGTTGAAGAGGAGGTGTGGCATTCTTGTACATTTTTAAAATGTTAATTCCTCCCACATTATTCCAAAGAAAAGCATAAAAATAATTTTCCAGACAAATAAAATGGGGGATAGAGTCTAAATATGAAAAAATGGATTTGGGACATGTTTTTTGGTCATTTTTTCTCTTATGTTTAAAATATATATCATTATTAAGAAATTTTTCTAACAAATAGTTGTAATAAATTTTAATCACATTTAAATATATTATTTGTCACAAAAAACATTAAAATATTATAAAATATATATTAAAATTATTACAACTACGGACTAATTTTTTAAATTTAAAATCATAGATATGAAATAGAATTATTTAAATTTAATAAAACACATAGAATGAAAAATATGGGTTTTAATGTTAAAATGATAAAAAGTATAAAACATTTCTTATTCAATATCAAAGTGATATTAATTCAAATTTAATACAACTGATTAATTTATGTATAATATATTTTATTATTCCTGAAAACTAAGATTACATAAGTTCTCCAAATAAATAAATTGGAATAAAAACGAGTTTTAATTTAAAATTCATAGTTTTTCAATATTCTTTGAAATTGGTAACAAAAAATAAAAAGACCAAAAATTCATACTAATCAAATTTTTTTTTATTCAAAAAAATATGTATATTTTTTCATATTAAATTTTAGAAAATTTGGAAATTTTTATTAAACATGTGTTATCAATAAAACGGGTGAAAATAATTTCTAGAAAAATTAATCTTTTTAAAATGGGTTAGAATCTCCGATCTCAATTAATTTTAATTACATTATATTTTTTTCATAAATTCTATTGATATTCTATGACTATGTGTGTATTTAATATTAACTATATTATGATATTTATCAAATTATTTTAATTTAATTTAAAATATATCCATATAATAAGGTAAATTAAAAAATAACACATCAACATTATGATCATACTATGGGTATATATGATAATATCATTTAAATCACGATTATATATTTGAAAATTTCAATTAATAGGAATTTTTACCTATCATGAGTTTTTAATGAATTATATATTATTTTATATGTATATCAGTATATTTTAATAAAAATGTATAATGAAAATATTTCAAGAAAATTTAGTTTTAAAAATATTTCCATAGTTAAAAAGAATATTTTACTGAATAATGGTTTTAATTTTATTTTTATGGTAATTATAGTTTCCATTGAAAAGTACCATTTATTTAATTTATACTCTACTAATAATATGTTGTATTGATACCATAAATATTAAATGTACTGATGATTAAGGAAAATTTTGATGTATGAATGTTTTGAAGTTTATTATTTTATAATTTTTATATATATTATCATTCCCTTCCAATAGACAATTTCATATAATCACTATACATTAAATACCCATAAATATCAATATTATAAATCACTGAATTTTTTTTTGTAAACATTTATAATTTATATTTTCTATTTTCACTATTAAATGTTATTAGGTTTTATGGGATAAATATTTATAATTCGAAAATAATTAATCAATATAGAAATTTAATGATAAGGAATACAATTCATGAATAAACAAATTTGATGTATGGAAAATGATTTGGACAATAACTGATGTGTTGTTCCTATTAATTTTTGACCCATAGATACATTGGTTATATCATGAGGTTTATCAGTATACTATAATTGAAAAAGTTTGTACCTTTAGATTTACACAATCTCGTGAATGGTATTGATGATTGTGGTATTATTCCTAAGAGGTAATGACATCCCATTACTTTGAATTTATTTCATTAATAATATAGATGTAATTATAAAAGGCATTTTTTTAATTATATTATCTCTATAATTATTGCATTCTTATAATATTGGTTAATTATTAGCTATTTCAATTATCTATGTTGAAGTGTTTATTATTACCTGTATAATTTTGAAAGTAATATTATTGATTAAATTGAACATGTTTTCATTTATATGCATTTCTATTATTATTATTCAATTAAATCGATTTAAATCATAACTATGATTAGTTATTTAGTTCTCCATTTTAACCATTCCTCTTGATTCATTATAGAATCTATTTTATATATGTATTAATGAGTATTTTAACTCAACTATATTTTTTATTCCTCTAATATATTTTTGAGAAGGGTAAAATGAAATATATGTATGGATATTATAAAAGAGAATAATGATATTCTCAAGAAATGATATAATTTTTATTTTAACAATTCATATGTGAATTATTTATGTATCCAGTTTACCAATATTGTGGAACTATTACATCCATTGGGATGCATTTCCTTATATATTATCTATGTTTAATAAAATATACAATAGATTTTTATTAATGGGTAAGGATTAATTATATTTGATATCAAATAATTTTTAATTAAATCCTTCAGAACTAGTGTTATGAAATAATTCATTGGAGAACATAACATTATGATTCTAATTAAGAATAAGAATATTAAACATATTAATGTATTGTATTGTAATAAAATACATAGTGTTTACTAGTGGTTAATTCCATTGGGGATACTAAATGTGTATGTGGTTCTAAAACCATTTTACCTTGGGGTAATATCTCTAAAATGGGATCACTTGGAATGACTTGATAACTAGCCGGTGAAAGAGAACATACCATATTGTGCACCTAAATAGAATCTCTGAGAATAATCATTGGATAATTTATATTTTATTAACAAATTTTTTTATTGGGATTAATGATATAATATAAATTAATGACATAGGATAAAAATATATATTCATAAATTTAAAATAATGTACCATGTTTTAGATATCCAATAAATATTCTTTTGTTTTTCCCTATATGATTATCATTTTTAAACTATTATTTTTGGTATTATTAAATGGATATAATATGAATTAATCATTTCAACATTAAAAATATTTAAAATTGTAGAGAATATGAGAACCTAAACGTGATAATGATAGGAGAGAAATATATCATGACTATTAATAAACAGATATCTGAAAATATGATTAAAAACCTAAACTTAACTAACTAACATACTAAAAAATAATGAGGATGGTGGATTTATCTATGATTTCATTTTTTAAAGACCATATAGGAAAGAAGTCATGATTTTATTCATCTTATAAATTTTCAAAGAGAAACCATGGAACATGTCAAAAATGAAATGGAATATTTTTAATTTTTGGAAATGAAGGGAATGTAAAAATTAATTACCAAGGATGAAAATATAATGATGGTTTGAACTAAAATATTCCATAATGGTTGATTTATTGTTCATTTTCTTCAATGTGGGGAGCCTTAACATTATGAGAGTCAATTTCATTTTCTATTAGTTATCGCATATACTTGTGATGGAATAATGATGAAATAAAATTGATTATTTATTTATGTATTTGGATGAATGAGATTAATTGTTATATTATTATTAATAATGTAAATTTTTTATATGAATAATTAAAAAAAATAATGATTATGTTAAATTGTTTAGGAATATGTTTCTTCAACAATGTAATATGTATTGATCACATAATGGGTTTTTTTATTACGAAATGGATCAAAATTACATAGTATTAAATATAAGTATTTAGTTTTTATGTATTGGGAGTCTAAAAATATATTTTTTTGGAGATAATTTTGGAAATATAGTAGATTGAATTAGTATATGTTTTGGTTATAATATTGTTTCAGGAAAATGAACATTTTATTTTGAGAATATGATTAAATATGTTGGTAATAGTTAGGGATTTCCTTATCTTCAAGTCTAATGTAATTATGGGTTAATACTATTTTAGGATGTTATATTAATAATATTAATACATTTTTTATAAAAATGACATCCCACAAGTTAGGTGATGACTAGCTGCATTTAGAAAGGCTGTGGGGATTGAAGCCAAAAATGATTGAAAATTGGTTTATAACCCACCAATAGTTTATATAATGTCATAGTTAATATTTAATTTTTTCAGTTAAAATATATTCCATAATTTTAATAAATGTTGAACAAGTTGTTTTATTATTCAGATTAACATATTAATGTATTATATTGGACACATTTTTCAAAACCAATTATTTTTTTAAACCATTTAGTGATTGATAGAAATACATTTGACTATTTGATATAAAATTTGTTCCACTATAAGCGATTTATATCTTAAAAAATAAAATGATTCAGTACACACTTATTGTTGTATGTTATGAATTCAAAATTTTTTAAATAACAAAAAAATGAAGATATTGTAATTTCTGAAATAAATACATATCAATTTTGTTTGTTTTTTTATATTGATTAATAGTAAAATATTTTTTTAGAATTATAGAAATAATATTGAATGATGTAGCATAATTTTTCCATCATATCTAATTAATGAAATTGTGTTTAAAATCAACTCCTATTAATTATTAATTATTGTTTATCATTCTACTGATCATTCATTTTATTGTAATAAATGAACTCTACCATACTCAATAATTATTTATTTTTTTGATCCATGAACATATCATCAGATACAACTAATATTATTCATTATCGAAGAATAGTTACATGTTATTGAATAGAAAATTGGTATTTTATGTTCTCTCTCATTAAGTTGATATTATATTAACCCTTTTTAATACATGAGTTTCAATAAATGAATTTTCAAATATCAATCCCATGATTTGAAAACAGATGATCAATTTAAAACTACCAAATTTATTTATGTTTTTGAAAATATTACAGTATGAAAATATAAAATATGAAAATTTAACTTCATATTATATGTTTAAATCTATATAGAGCTTAAAATGACACAAATTATATTCCATTAATTATTTTTCACATTAATCCCTTGAAAAATACTCAACCCCATGTAAAAATGAACTGTAATGTGGTACAATATTGTATTATATCCGTTAAATTGGATTATATTAATGGTACAAAATAAACTATGAACCTAATATAGTTTACACATTTAAAAATAAATTTATTGGTAAAACATTAAATTTGGCATAAAATATGCATCATTTAAAAGAAAGTGATATTTTTTTTCAAAAAACCATTATTTTTTCTAAAAGATGGTGTGGTCACAATTTTATAATGTAATTAATGATTTTTTTTACCAATTTTAGATAAATTATTTAATAAAATCAACAATAGCTTTAAAAATTGAATAATAAAAATATATATGCTGATTTTTTTCATATTTTTATAATGTTGTGTATTATGATTAATATTGTACAAAGCTCATTTATTAAAAGATGAATTTTACTTTAAAAAATATAAAATGATAAATTATATATTTAACTTTATATAAATAAAAATTTGTAAAATAATATTAATATTTATCTATTCATTATTTTAAATAATTAAATATTTACATTTGATTTTAAAAAATTCTACACAAATTATTATTTTATCTAAGTAATTAATTTTTTCTATAATTTTTGTGAGTATAAGTTATAATCTATTTGAGAAATTTTAATAATTAAAATTTTCACGAATACAATATATATTTGGAAAATTAAAAATTTAAAATATATAATCAGGTCCAATTATTTATTGACAATATTATTAGTGACAAAAAGAAAAAATATTAATTCACATCATTACGGTAAAACATGTTTAATGGTTGATTGGACTATAAAGAATATGGTGTAAATTATCTAAAACATTCTAGTAATAATAGTACTCCAATAATTCCACATTTCACCATAAAAAACTATCATATGGTTCTTTCCAACATTTTTCATTTAAATAGATTTATCATTTAGGAATATTTTTGTAAACTTTTATGTTATATTTCTGTGGGCTCTCATTCCCCAATTATAAATGGGTGTTCCCTCCAGTAACATATTCACATATCTATACCTCCACTAAATCCTTATACACATTTTAGTTTATATTTTATTCCCAATAGTGCAACCCTATGGTCCATATGTGGATATCCATGAAAGAAATCTTTCAAAATAAGTATTCATATTTACAAAGCTCTATAATTTTCATTTTTATTTTCCCTACAATAATATGAATTAAGACATCCTATATAATAATATAATTATCAATCATATATCAATATTTTATAATGTTAATGGAATAATATTTATCAATCTCCACTTCCATCAAATTTGAAATTAAATTTTCAATCATGTGTACATTGTACTATAGCCATATGAACAGATTTATTAATTTTCAATAAAACCCATAAAAGAATGATATAATTATGGAATGAAAAAAATAATATTTTATTATTATATTTTTCTAATAATAATACTATCTTACATACCTTTTTACATTTCATTTCCATTTAAAATTTGATAACGTCACTCATGTGAATGGTAGACTACATCCTTGTGAGGAGATGTGCTTCTTTTTTTCACTTATGATTTATATGGAATGTAGTAAAGAAAAAATAATTAAATATATGTTATGTATATGGGATGATATTTATTATATATGAATAATATTATACCCACTCTTTTATCTATTGTCCATTCTGGAAATGAAAATGTCAGTCACGTGTATGTATGAACAATTGTGTCCTCGAAATGATGTGTTCACTTATAGATATTGATATCTAAATAATATTATTTGAATGAATATAATATAAAAAATTAAAATTGGGTAATTAATCTCATTATTTAGATTATTTAACTATATAATTTTCAAAATAATTGAGTTATTCATGAAAATAAATGTTTGATAAAATCAAATTAAGACATTAAGCATTGAATATAATTAAATATTATTTAACAATTAGTGGAAAAATGTTATAAGTTGATAATATATGATATTATAAATATTATTATTATTATTTTATAAATTAATAACATTATTAAAATAATTAAAAATTTGGTTAAACCTTGTATCACCTAATGGATTCTGGGGTAAGATACTTCTTCCAATTACCTTGAATTGAGTAATATAGAAATGTTAGTAACATAATTTAATTTCTGTGGTTTATATATGGTCCCATTAATATGTAATATATGAAATAATTAATAATAGGTTATATTTACAGATTCTATTTCAAAAATTTCCTCCATTTAATTTTTACTAGAGAATTACCATGTGTTAAAAAAATTACTACTACTTTTCTTTTCATTGGGACATATTACTTTTTTTCAATGATTGTATATGATTATATATGTACTGGTTTTTTAGATTATTAAGAATTTTCCAAAATATTTTATATTAATATAAAATATATACACATAATTTATTTATTTATTAATTATAACATCAATATTATTATATTTTTAAAGGTTTACATCACAATTTTATTTTAATCAGGATTGTTTATGGTTGAATTTACACTGATTTAAATTAATTGAATAATTTTCTAATAAACCCATTTGATTTTAATCATATATTCTTATTCATTTTTTTAGTGAAATATTATCAAATACCCACAAATTTTTACACAAAATGTTTTATAAATTGTTTTCAATAATTATGAATTAAATTATCTCTTTAGTTTAAATTAATTATTCTACGAAAATCATATCTTCCAAAAAATCAAAATTTGTTTTAAAATTTTAAATATTATTTATTGGAATAAAATTTAATAAATTTTTAATTTTAATAAAAATCAAATGAATCTCAACGACATTTCTAAATTAAGGACCCTTTGACTTTTATTGAAATTGATAATGAACGTTTTTTCACATGTAGGAAATGAAAAAAATTGAATTCATCATAAAATTTTTCATAAAGATTAATTTATTTGTATCAATTTAAATTTTAATATAAAATTTTTTTTAAAAATATTTAATGGTCATTTAGATATAAATTATTTTAAAATTTTTAATGTGTATTTTCTTCAAAAGTATTTTTAAAGTCATTTTTATTGTAATTTATTTACCAATATAAACAAAAATTTATTTTAATTAAACCATATTGGGGTATGTGGTATTGATACCATCATTATTTATTACATACATAATTTATACTCACGTTTTCTATCATGTTTATTGATATTCAAAAAATTTATTTCCCTCAAAATATTTCACTTAATGTGATTATTGACCATTAAATTTCCTCTAATTATATATTTTATTTATCATAGATATGTATATTTAATAAATTGTAAAACATTTCTATATATAGTATTCTATATTTTTTTATTTGTGTTTATCTATATAAATTTTAAAAATGATATGTCAATTACATAATACATATATTTCGGGATAATGTGCATTGATATTCAATTAAATTGATTATTAAATTTAGGAGTAATGACATAGACATTAAAAAATATGAGGGACCATAATTTATATATCCTATCTGTGCATTGGTTGTTTAATTAATAGAATTAATAAAATGTTACTAAATATGTTTCTACCTAAACTTTTAACCATATTTTTTTTGTTCATGTTTGTAGAGGAATTATGTTCATGAAAAAATTACATCTAATAATTAAAAAACACATTCACCAAGAAGTTATTTATTAATGTCCAGTAAATTTTTACAATTATTTTATCTCTGGATGAAATACATTATAAGATTGTTTATTAAGCTAAATGTTTATTATTTATTTTTAATTTCAATATTTATTATGCCTTATTTAGTTATTATGATAATGTTATTGATCAAATGAAATTTTTTTATGTTATTTCACTTTAAATGTTTATTTATATTTTGAAATAATTATAATTTAATTTATGTTCTATTATTTACCATTCTTTGTAGACTATTATTATTAATTAATGATATCATCAATTGTACAAACAAAATAACGATAATTTTTAATATCCAATGTTTTATAATTTCCCATAAATCCAAGTCTTTTACAATGAAATATATTCAAATATATGATCATGTGAAAAATGATATTATTAAAAATCAATGTATATTTTTTTTAAAGTAACGTGGGAATCATGAATATAACTTCATTGCCAGGATTGATAAATTATTCATCCCTTAAACATGAGATACCATAAATAATATACCAAAGTCATAAATGATAAAATTGATCATGGAAACTTCGGATAGGTTCATTATATACATCCCACCCAATATAGGAAAATTATAGTTAAATATCATTTGATTTTTCATTATGGCCCATAATGGGAGGCATAATACTATTAGACCAACAAAATGTAATACATAACTAATAAAAATATAAAATTATATATATATTAATATAAAAATAATATATTTATATGTATAATCTGAATATGACACATACTATCAATCCACATAATATATAATATTAAAAAAAACCAAATGAAGTGAAAAATAATACTCAATATCCCAGTTTAGATCAATCATTAAAACAAAGAAAAAACATCATGATAAATGGTATCTATCATGAAAACCATTTGTAAATAAAACATACATCTAATATAAATATTCTATTATTGTTCCCATTTTTATTTTGGTAGGATAAATAATTTTTATGTTTATTATTTTTAATTTGATAATTATATTAGATAAAAAAATAAAATGTCAATTTTTTAAAAAATAATTTTTTTATTTAATGAAATTTATTATAATATTTTTAAAAGAATAATTTATATATTAAAAATATTAATAAAATAAAATTAATTTATGGTTTTAATAAAAAAACACACCCACATGTTTAGAATGTGTTATAAATCATCACTCAAGTCTTTGGTTGACTTCCTCCTCGTGAAATGATGTTATTCCTTTTCCCATTACAAAATTTAGATGTTGGTAATAACGATGTATATTAATATAATATAATATATTAATAAAATTATTATTCCATTTCATTCATTATATCATTTATAACATTTATATGTCCCAAAAAATAAGGGATACAATAATGTCTTCCATGTTTACGATGGAGTACCACCATGTGAAGTGATGTCAACTATTATTCACTAGCGTATTGTGTGGGAGGAAAATTGTTTAAAAATAAATGAATGTTTGATATAAATGACATATTTATTAAATTCATAATATATGAATTTTTTTCTATGTGTAATATATCATGTTCATTTCTTTTGTCTCACTATAAAAATTGATAATGTCGTGTATGGATCATTGAACTAATTCATCCCAAAAGTGATGGGATTTGTTTTTTTATCAACAGATCATATTAAATATATATATATAAGTTTATAAAATTAAATAATATGGTTTTTATCATATAATTATCATTATGGAATGATAATATCTGGCTCATTATCTTTCAATAATTATCATTGAAAATTTGTATCATTTCTTCTTTTATGTACGACATAACATCACTATGGTTGTAACCATAGTTAATATTTCATAACCATATTTTATGATTGGTTTTAAATGAATATTTTATCTATGTATATGATAAATATTTCATGATTATAATTATTTAGATTTTTAAATAAAGCCTTTTTTATATAGTCTACCTACCAGTCATTTCACTCACCTAAACTTAATATTGTAAAACCATACATCAAAAACATAATTGATTGATTGATTGTATATAAATTTATAATAAGTTAAATAAATTTATCAGAATGAAATATTCATAGTATTTTAAATAAATAACATCTTTATAATTTTAATGGAAATAATTATACTCATGACATGTTATAGTCATGCTATAGAAAATTATCTTATTTTACCTTCATTGAGGAATATCTTTTGTTAAGAACATTTATTGTTTTAGAATAGGTAAATACAAACAATTAGACATGTTATATTAAGAATATATATATATATGTATATATATATATATATTTAATCATGGGGTTTAATGTTTCTATGATTTTTTATTTCATAGGGAATATGAATAAAAAATTACTGATGTTTTAAGGAAATTATCATATGAATAAATCACCTTTTTAATTTTCCATTAAAAATCTATTGGTATTCCATGTCCAGAATTAAAATATATTTTTTTCATTTTTATATATGGAAATAAAATATTATTTACTTTTATTTCTAATATACATTAATTTATTTCAATGATTTTAAAAATTAATCTATTTATCTATTTTATATTGAATGACAACAATGACTTGCACTACCACTCTGAATTTAATTTCATTTATACCTTATCTAAAAATATTTCATGTTTTCATTTTATGAAAAACAATATTTAATGTTTTTTCTATTTTTTGTTTTGAATTTTTTTCAAGGGAACACATGATTTAATATTAAAAATCGTCTTTTGAAAAAAAAATTGAATTTCAATACATAACAGTTGATTTAATATGTTATTTAATGTGTTATTAAAAAAAAGATATATATTTATTAATCTACTGGTCAATTAAAATTATAAATTATTGGTGTTCCCATATATTCCTAGGTGAGATCATTATAGTTTAAATGACAAGTGAACCTAGATTTCAGTCAGATATATTTGGTAAATATTATATTCCTTATATATTTATTTTTTACATTAATGACAAAGATATAAAAAATTTAATGGGATCTATAAGTGTTTTTTTAAGGTTACAAAAGGGTTTATGTGATGATGTATTAAGTTACATACAAAAAATTTCAATTATTTCTAATTATATTTCATAGAAGTATTTATTTTCAAAAGTAAAAATAAATTATATCACCAAGGAATAATATTTTTATTTTATAGGTAAAAGTTTATGTTTTAATGATATGGGTTTCTAACGTTTTTCAGAGTAATTACTAGAGAAATAAATTTATTATTTTGATATTAATTACTGATATTATTAGGATAATCCCATGTAAAAAATATTATTAATAGGATTTCATGATATGTAAGAGAAAGGGATATGTTAATACAAAATTCATGCATGGTTTATATAAAATGAAATCATGTTTTTTGGTGTTTAATATGGTGGGTATAAATTTTTTCTACAAAAAGTGTCCACATTTTATAACATGGATTTATTTTTTATGAGTTATGACAGAATTATCTAAAACTATTAACATAAAATGATCATCCAGAGTAAAAGAATCTAAAATTTCTTTCTAATAATCAAAATAATGTATTATTAAAGGAAATTTTTTTACAGTTGCTGTTATTTGTCGATTTAGATAACATCTTATGTCAAGATAATTTGAATTAAATTATAATGAAATATTTTATCTTATTGATATGTTAAAATGATGTAATAGTTTAATATTAACATGTTTTATCATATAAAATATGTCTGTTCATATTGATTTTCAATTATGGAGACATGGGAACTATTTTGGGAAGGAACCATTAAAAAAATTATCACGCAGGAGTGGAACGAATAATGTAATGATGGAACATATCTTTTGTTGAACATTTTAGGAGGCAACATCTGTAATAAATTAGAAGATCAATTAACCCGATGGCACCAAAGGATGTATCAATGATCTAGAAAAGTTATTTGAAATAAAGGGATAATCAAAAAAATAAATGTTTCAGTTTCCATTTTTTCTTTTGTAAGTTATGATTATCTTTAGTGGTCTTTGGTAATTAATACCAGAGGTAATTATGATCTTGTTTCCCTAGAATGGATAATATTATATTATTTGTTTGTAAAATATTTCCATATCATTATTATAATCTAAATGGAAAAAACATTGCTCGAATAAATGAAAAAATATAAATATTTTATGGATGTTTGTTATGAAGTTATTATAATATTGGTTAAGTATGTGTTATATTTTAATTTAGATAGTTTTTAAAAATATGTTAGAATATAACTTTTATTAAATCTAGGAATTTTTAGATCATTCTCCATAGTATAATTTCAAATCTATGAATTTGTTTTGATTATGATGAGAATGAGTTTATGTTTTTTTTCTAAATCACATTTTCATTATTATAAGGATTTTATTCATCATTGTGAGTATTTTTTATATTTTTTTCTTTTATGGTGGTTTTATGTTGTTTAAAAATAATAGGTGATCTGGATTTTATGGTTGGTGATGGTATAAAAATGATGATCAAATACTATGGTCAACAGTGAAAAAAGAACACAGGAAATGTCTTATGATTGCATGGATGTTTAATCGATGTGGAATGTTTTTCCTGATGTAATGAAAATGTATAGAAAATATTCCTAAATATATAAATATTTACGTTAAAAAGAGGAATACAACTGTATTATTTTTCAGTTTTAATGTATTGGGTGAATTTTATATTTTTTTCAGAATATTATTTCATATTCATTAATTATTTATTAAAAAAATTAGAGGTGCATCATAGTCATTATCTGCTATTACAGTTGATCATTGGTCATCAAATGAAATGGTAAGTAGTATGCTACTTGTATATTTTAATTCAACCATGACCATTTTATACACTGGATCATCATATATTTTGTATATATAAAATTATCAATGAAATTATGAATATCGACTCATGAATTTAAAACATAACATTGGGAAATTACTAATGGTGGATATATTACAAAAACCATTGTTTATGGAAATCATCCTATTATGATAAGTTGGATTGTTTCTCCGGAAAAGCATATTGAACTAGCAATAATGTAGTGTTATTTCATTCTTGGTATGAATTGGCATTCATTTTATGATGATAATATAGAACTCATTACTAAGAATTTTATTGCAATGATTTAATGTTCTTGATCTCATAATATATTAGTGATTAATTTATCATAGATGTTAGTTAATGATTCCAATATCATATTTTTGAATATAAATAAATTGGTCAAACTAGTGATGTCTTAAAAGAAAATGTAAATATTGATGATTATCCATACAATTTTCCTATTTTATTCATTATTAAGAGTTTGAGTTTACTACTAACATTGTCTTAATGGTGAGATATTTCATAACAATATTATTGGATGGATCAAGTTGGACTTTTTGAATTTAAAAATTAATTGGGTGAGTTATTTAATAATGGTTTCATTTTATCTGACAGTTCACCATGGGGTGATCTTATATTGTTTTTAAAAAATAATGATTGTTCAATGAATCAGACAATTATATATAAATAATTCAATAAAATAAATATAACATGTATTTTTTTATTCATATATATTATTTTATTGATCATCTCCAAGAAGATCAATATTTTTTGAATGATGAAATGAACTCAGGTACCATCAAATTAATCTGAATGATGAAAACATTTTGAAGACTATGTTTAAAATTATTTATGGGATCTATGAGTTTATAGTTATGTTGAATTAGTTTTATAAGGTAATATTTTTTATAGACCCCATGAAAATAAATTATCATGATTTCTTGGGAATTTGAATGGTTATTATTATTGATAAAATATTTATATATTCTAAAAGTAAAATCATAAAAAAATAATCTAAATTGTATTGAAACCCACAAAAAAATTATAGTTTTATAAACTATTAGTTTTTGTTAAAGTAAATATCAATTCATTTTTATATTATTTATAATGTAAGATAAACTATTTTATGTTCTTAAAAATTTTATTTAATAATAGAAAAAATAACAAATATTATATACATTATTAGTTTTCATTGTTTTGTGAGTTACAACTAGTGGTTTTTTGAAAAACATTATCAGTTTTCTAGAAAACTATGTATGTTAAATAAAAATGGAATTAAGTTAATTTGTAGAAAATAATTTGATTTTTATTTTATCATTTTTAATACAAATTTTTTGTATTTTCTATTTTTGACCTTGACTTGGAGAAACAGATAACTCATCATAAATAATGATACTTCTATGGAATAACTATGTAGTTTCCTAAAGAAAAATGATAATGTTGTAATATATGATTCACATTTGTTGAATCCACACAAGTTAAATTAACCCACACATAATTTGGATTCCACTGTTATGTTTTTTTATTAAAAAAATTAAAACATCATGTGGATTGTAAAATCCTATTACGATCATTTGTGTAATTATTTCACATAACGTTTTCTCATTAGTTATTTTCATCTTATGAATTATGATGATAAGAAAATTTTTTTTGGATTTGAAATAAAGTTATATAATGATATTTTTTTGAATAAAAAGATTCCACATATAAATATGTAAATTTAGTTCCATAGTTACATATTGTTCGGAGGAACACTGAGGTGTTATTGTTTTTCAGTATGAATATTTAATTTTTGATACAATGGGAAACATACAAACAATGTAATGGGAATAAATGACATGTATTTTTTAAAGTTGAGATTCCATAATCATATTGGACAATGTCTATTAATGACACATCATGTAATCAATATATGGTATATATGGTGTTGAAGTAAGCATTAAATAAAAATGTTTTTGGGTATTAAAAGTATATGAGCCCTCATGATTAAATGATTTATAATGGTTTTCCATTTCATATAAATATTAAGAAATTGGATTTTAGAAATCCACTTGATTTTTTTCATTCCTATGATAATAATTTGTCTCTTATGCAAGAGGGATTATCTAGTGGTCTTGGGAGACTTTGTTTGGTCTAGATCGATTCATTTTGAAATTGATCATTATTTCCCTTGTTTATCTCTTCATATCATTTAGTCTTGAATCCTCTTCATTTATACGATAACAACAGTATGTTTTAATTACATTATCAAATCTGATAATCTTGAATGATATTTCCTATTAATTTATATTTAGATACATTGGAATATATATTTTCAGTGGTTATTACCATTGTTAATCGTGGTGTGGTGGGTACACATTATTTATGTGTGTTTCATTTTCTCTTCTCCACCAAAATTTTTGTTAAATTGAATAAAATATAAGAAATTTAGTTTTTTTTCTCACCCCACAATTGATGTTTCTATGATATTCCGGTTATAGTGTCATTTTTTTCATGTGTGACACCATGTTTTAGGTAGGATGTTATGACTCTAGTCTTTGTTGTTTTACTTTATTGATCATGTTTTTATAAATTGATTAAAAAATAAATTTCACATAATTTTGTGTGCATATATAAATGTATTTTTATTAAAGATATTTTTTATGGATTTTGGTAATTGAAAAATGGGTATATTAAAATCACATAAATTATTTCAGAAATGCGTCACTAGAGAAGAAATGGGTATATTGATATAAGGTGAAGCATTTGTAAATAATTCATTTTAATATCAATTGGCTATATCATGGGAATTTAATATTATATAGATGTCTATATTTTAATGGAATTGGATTTGAAATTTTTTAGGGTTTAATTAAGGTGTTTTCCTCTACTTTAATGCCCGGTGTTCAAGGTTTTTGTTCTATAGTAGTCATTGTTTTGGTACAAGTAGTATAGTAGATCGATATATTGTATTCCATGAGATGGTTTACATGTTGTTTTATTTTTACTATATTATTTTTGAAATTATATATTTTGATTTTTTATTAATGATAATAGAAATTAGGATTTATATTTATATAAATTCTTTTATTTTGGAATTTTGGGAACTAGATAATATTTTCCACAGTTTTTTAAAACTGCATTACATATTATTATGTAATGTGATTGATAAAATGATCATACATGGAATTTTGTGAATAGGATAATTATAGAACTAGTGGGTTGGAAACTAATGAGGCTGTTATCACACACACTGGTTACCAGCTTTGGAATTGCAAAGGCCTGATGGGAATATTCCATGGAGAGGTAGCAAGTATTTCAGTCATCTATGTTGATTACCTGATGTTGACATGGTGATAGTATGACCACAATATCAAATGTATTAGATGTTTCTTCTCTACTCGGTTTTCCCTTATTGTTATAAATTTACATAGATGTTTTTTCTTCTCTTATTTAATTTTGTTTTGTTCTGCATTATTTCTATTATAGAAAATATTCATGTTTTCTGTTATTATTCCCATTTTATATTTGTTAAAAAAATTATTACTATTTGGATAAATGATTCACTATATGTTTTTTTTAATGATAGGGTCTAATCTCTCTCACTACTCGTATGACACATGTCAGGTTGTGTAGCAGTTCAAGAGTTTATTCAGGTCAATTCCATGATGTTGGTTATTATAATAGGGTTATCCTTCAGAGTATATTCATTGGGGTGTTTGGTAGACTAGAGATAGAATTTTCAAGACATGGGAGATATATTTCACACTACTACTAGACATACAATTACACGATGAGACTCCAATTACCATCTTATATTTGGTTGTGTATCTCATGTATTGTTTTTTATTTAAATCATCGATGTCTTATTTTGGGTTTCTTATTTGAATAGAGATTTTTCAAAGTGGATGAACATTTCTTTTATTCCGATACGAATTTGTATGCCACCAAGGCATGGTATATCTGATCCTTAAGATGGTGTGGATAAATATTCTCAACTAATTACTTTTTGGATCAGAACATTATTGAGTCTATCATGCGTGTAGTTCATGTTGTTAATAAAAATGTTTCCTATGTTTAGAACACTATCATTAACGTAATACACGGTGATGAAGGAGACATCGTTCGATCAAATGGTTCCATGTTTTAGAATTCACCTTCTGAAAGTTGTACAAACAAGCCTAATAATTTGGAAGATGAGTGGGATATGATCAACAATATCATTTACTTATAGAATACAACTAAGAGTGTCACATTGATGTGCTTTACCACTCAAATTGAGTACACCAGAATGTGGAATGGGGATTCCATTGTACATGATGATAAACATATTATATATTTTTTAGATTCATTCATGTATATATGATAACATTAGTTTTTCCTTAGTAAATAATGATGTTTAAATATTTGGATATCTCTCTTAGTAGTATAGTGAGCATGTGATGATGGAATACACTAATAATTATTATAATTTGGATTATTTTTTTAGCATTAGTTTTATATAATTATAGATTTAATATTAGAAAAAATGTTAGGTTTGTGAAATTTTACCATATCATATATATTTATTTTGAATCTATCAACCTATACAGATCAAATGGATAAGGATATGATGGAATCTCTGAATATGTATGTCATGGTTAATGGTTCAAATCCTTCTCTTCCACCTAGTGGAAGCTCCCATGGTGAACTCAGGAAAAAGATGATGTGAAAGGGTTACAACTCTAGTCGGGGGCAGATAGTTCATAGTAGTAGGAATATTTGCTGAATCTTCATATTAATATATGTGTTATAATGGATTTATATTAGTGTGTCAGGGTTTTAAACTCTAGATGATTGTTTACTTCACCATCAATGATGTGTAATTGTTTTTTTGTATTATGCTTATCTGTTGAATTCCTATCAGGGCATAACTTGTCTTCTATATAGTCAGAGATCAATGGAAAAAATGATATTGTTGTATTTCCCAAATATATTGTCTATAAAGATAATTACATAGGAAATAGATGCAATGCACATGCATATAGTGGATGAGTTTCTAATATATGTAGATATATGTCGATTGATAATTTGAGGACAAATAAATTTTTCATTTTCTGTAGTGATTACTTTATATGATAGTATTTTGTAAAATAAATTTATATTTTTCCATTTTTTGATATTCTTAACCTCAAAATGGAACTATTTCACTTTACTATGGAGTAATAAGTACCTCATGGTAAAAGGAAAGATAAGAGGTTCTGGTGTCCACATAGTTTTTTTTAATCATTGATACCAATATATTTTCTAATTTCCATAACCTCAATTTATAGTTGTTTGATGTCATAATCAGGATGGATTGGAAATTTTATCATCACAATAAGGTTCACTATTATAATTTGAGTGTTCTATTTCATGTGCATAATGGGATTGTATAATTTTTTTATGAAATTGTGATTCGATGTATAAATATAGACATCCTTCCCACCTGGAGTTAATGAGTTTGATGTCTATTATAGTAGTTCAGCATGATTAACATGAATCTTTTGTAGATCAACACACCATTCATAGGGTATTCCTAACATTTATTACGAAAAATTTTCTTTGTTTATTCGAGATTGTGGGTAAATTTTTATATTTACATGGTTCTTAGGATACAATAATTATCTTTAACTTCATATAGTATGATATTGCAGCGGATTAAACAGCTAAATTTTCAATTGGATGATCTGGGGGAGAAGGTGTTCATTCAAAATATTGTTTTACATTGGGAAGCCCTATTCATATTTTCTATGAATGTAGATGGTACACTACAACTGCTTGTATAATATACATAATTGAACCATGTAACATAAAAAAAATACATTTTCCATTATATAGAAGATTACATAGACTATTTAAAGGGGGAAAGAGATGTTTATAGATTGATATTTGGCACTTTAACCATTATCTAATAGTTCTATTGTGTGAAATACGAAATTCATCATTACTGAAATGGTATTCCCATTAATAATATCAACTTTTGTAATTTGGTCTCACTAATGGTCTTTTAGTTTTCTTGAATTTGATGAATAAGATATTCCATCAGTATCTTGAGTCTTTTTTCGTTGATTTTGTATAGGAAATATCAGTTTATTCAATATCTATGCGTGATCATGAACACTATTTGAGGATAGATTTAGAAATATTGGGAATTATCCATTTTTATGTAAATCATTTGAATAAATCATTATATATTAATGAAGTTTTGTTCATAAGAAAATTTATTTTAAAGAATGATTATATATTGATCATGATAAAGTATTGGATTGCTTTAAAAATGAAGGGCGGTGAATTAAATTTGAAATTATGGGATTCTCTTGTCTTATGGGTTACAATTAATGTGTTTTCATGGTTTTCTCAATGATTGAATCACATTCGACAAATTATTATAGTATTTGGGTGATATCAATTTTGGATGAATATTTTTTCCCTATTTTGGTGTTCTTAAAATGCATATCACATCTAATGATACGTTGATCTTACATGATCATGTTAATGTTTATATGGTTTTATGTGAAACTTCTTAGGATGGATTGAATTGTCTAATCATATGGTAAAACTATGTTGTGTATTTTTTTCCTTATTAAAAGTAAAGAGAAAATTTACCGAAAACATGAATTTGAGCTTACAACAGTTATTCATTTACTCATCTATTATCAGAGTTATTTTTTGTGGAATGGTTTATTATATGTTCAATTCATAAATCCAATGTTATATATTTTTATAAAATACTAGAATCTCAGATAGAGTCATTCAGTGAAATACCATTATCAATATGACTATGATATCTCCCACACAACGAATATGTAAATTTCCATTGTGAACAATCTTTTAAGGAATGATACATCATAAATTATTGTGTAATTTATGGAATAGTGGAAAGTAATTTGTCTTTTCACACATGTTCATATGTAAGCCCAAGAGGATTTCTCTTAAATGGTATTTAAAAAATGTTTATATGTATGCATTTTTCCATGATTATATTATGTAGTATTAGTATAAGGATTAATATTTCAATTGATTTCCTGAATCCTTGTATAATATGGACAACATTTTAGATTGGTCTATCTATTCATATTGTATACTCTTTTTTGTATCATATTTTTGTACCAAAACCAGTAAGGAGAAAAGTTTTTTCATATTTCACAAGTTTTTAATGTTCTATTAATCTTGAAACTATATAGATTCATTATAACATGATATGGTGATTCTGGTGGACGGATATTAAGAATGAAACCAGAGATTATATGTCCCACTGTTACTCTTACCAGCAAACAATGGTATATCATTTTACCCCATCTGGTTTTCTTCAACCACTTGTAGTGTCTATTTGGATGTGGCATGTGGTATCTATAGTCATTGATATCAAAAAAACATAAATCCTATTATGGGAGACATTTAATTTGGGTTGTGATTGCTTGGTTGAAAAAGTCATCACATTTCATTCCGATCATATACCAAAAAACAAGAGGATGTAGGGAAGAAATATATATATGAAATTCAGAGGATATATTGGTTTTATTCAAATAGTTTCCCTATAAGAATCCTAGGGTTACATCGTGGTTCTTTAGAACACTCCAAGAGGTTATTGTTACTAGCATCAGATTAAGCACAACTTATCTTCCAAATAATGATATTTAGATAGAGTGTGTTATTTATATCCCGGAGGATTTTCTTCGTCCACATATCAAGGGTTTTGTAGGAATGTGGGTATAAATTTGGGTATAATTTTGTTTTATTATAATTTCTTTTAGTATTAATTGATCAATATGGATCCTTCTCATAAGTGTTTTGGTCACCCCTTCAGGTCACATATTTGTTTGAATGATGTTGGATATCCTTATTCTTCAGGAATGATTTTGGTTTAGGATATGTCTATTAGTATTAATGATATATTTTGGAATCCAATTATATTAGAAACATGATTTAAGTCTTTTATGATTTAGTAACATAGTTTTTTTGTAACTGGTAGGTGAACATGTTTTCTTGAATAGATTATCCTTAGTTGATTCACCATCATATTGTTAAAAAGGAAATGTATGGCCAAGGATATGTTGGACCACATTGGGGCCCTTTGGTGGATGGTAGGGATTCTTATTGGTTCGAATAGCATGTATACTTTATTTGAATTCATGATGTTTTCCATGAATCTCAACTCTATAATTATCATAAAAAACAATCCCATCTGTATGAGTTGAGAATATATTTTGGTAGAGCCATATATTTAATAGTTTATTTTCTAGTATATATCATGGACACTCAATTGAATTTATTTCATTGGATCATTATTCTAATTTTTAATATTATTAAGTTAGAATGGAATATATTTTTATAAGAAAATGGAGAAAGGGTCATCATTTAGCGAGAGATGTCCACTATTTTTTGGTGTAATAAATTATTCCACAAGACTATGGATAGAAGGATTGTATTATTTCTCAGAGTCTGATACCATGTTACCTATAATTTCTTAATTCCCTTACCTTGTTTTATTTCGTTATAATTGGTTGTGTATAAAGACTCCATTAAATGAAGTGATATTTAAATTGAATATGAATTGTGGTTCAGGGATGTATGATTGTTTGAATTTATGGATTATTTGAATAATTGTGTTAATAAATAATATGTTTTATCATAGAGTTCATAGAAAACCATAGTTATTATGGTATTTCTTGTAAGAAAATATAGTTTTCAAATACATTAGAAGAAATAATTTCATGTAATGTGAATACACAATTTCTATGTTATAAATGGTGGATGTCCATAAACTTCTAAACATCATGAATTGACCTCACATTATTTAAATATTACACATCATGTATGTTTGAAAGGTTAGTTATTAATTTAAAGGCAATGTTCATTTCAACATATCTTTTTCCCAAAGATTATGTGACCTATAAATGGAATACACACCTTGTAAATGTCATGAGCCATGATTTGATGGTCCTAACCGGATGAAAATAAATTCTATTCCTCAATTTCTCAATTTGATCTTGATCTAGAAGTCTTATCGTGTTATATTGGTAGCCCTTGTTTATTCCATATTCATTCATTCAATAGTTTATAATTGTTTTAGTTTTTTGTGTATCAATTGGAATGCAATTCTTCACGAATATTAATTTATATGACTATTGTATATATGTTTCATGCATTATAGGAAACCTAGATATGTTGCACTTTTTATTTATTATTTCGTTCTAGATAAATTGTTCTATATTATTCTAGGATTCATTTTCACTATTGGTTGTGGTGTGGAGGGTGTGTGTTCTTGATGTATGTGTTGTATCTCCATCTCCTCAGACCCTTTTGAAAAATTGAAAAATATATATATATTTAATATTGGTTGGTTCTATGGACCCCATTTTCATTTATGTAATCTTATTATTTAAATATCATTTCTAGGATTATAGTATAGAGATATTTAGGTAGGTGGTTCAATCTCTATAATAAGATGATGAACTATATTCCTCTTATTTCTATAAATTTAATAATTAATATATTAGTATTTTGATTGTTTTTGAAAATGGATTTGTGTTAAATGGTGGGTATTGTAACATCCCTTACCCATGATCCACTAAACTAGTTCTGTGAGACGTGTAGTTACATGACTTTAAGCATGCCTCAATGTACTCTAGAGGTTTCTGACAAGCTGATAGGGTCCAGTAGGAAACATTGGGAGACTATACCCTCAACACCAGTGTATGAAACATCCATTAATAATTAATATAGTATAATAAAAAGAGAACAGTCCATAACATGCATGAATAGATGAATCCCAAAACAGGGTACAAAAATAAGCAATGATAACTATATCATGACATGCTATAATATAATATTAAAAAAATCCCAAAATAAATAAAATAGTAGAATCCATAATATTATCCAGACTCCATGCATGTATCCTCAACCAAACATGTCTCATGTATAACTCATTTCCCTAGCATTGGGATCTTCCCCTTATCCTCACATGAATGCATGAAATCTACATGGGTACCCAACGGTGGCCCAAGAAGGGTTTGAGTATTACTTTGTAGGCCACCACCAATTGTGTCTACGTAATATCTATTAAGAAATATAGTGCATAATATTGATAAATAAAGGAATTATATGGTAAATAGTACAATAGGGTGTCATCATTTATGTTTCTTTTAGGTTAAAATACCAATTAACCCATTTTTATTAATAAGAAATTTTATTTATCATGTCTCCGTTTTCATGTGTTCAATTGATTAGTCATGATTAATGATTTCAACATTAGGGAGTTTTACAAGTCCTATCTCACTAGGAATATTTTGACAACAATTACTAATATCCTCAACTTGAAGCCTCAGTCTAGGGTGAATGTGACCATTAGGTGAATAGAAATCTCTCCCTTTCCCTAACCCATTCATTTATAGGACGATCAAGGGCCTTGGTCCAACTCAAAATATGGGCGTAGAACATCAATTAAATGCCCCACTCTACAAATCCATGTGCACATGCTTATTTATCTTTGACCACAAAACAACATATCATAACAACATGGCTACAATCATTTGGAATCATAAAAATAATCTCAATTAATAGAAACATACTTTATGACTCAATAAATTTTTATGATCATTATTTATATTACTGCACCCTTTTAGCCCCATTCCCATTATCCTTTCCAATATCACTTTTCTAATTCAAGTATAAAGCTAATCCCTAGCAATTTCCAATCAATAAATTATCCATTTTTCATGCCATCCAAACTTCCCCTTAGTCTATTACCCTACATAAATGTATTAAAAAAAATCTGTTACACATAATTCATGTGTATGAACTTATTCAACATAGGGCTTTTGATCCTGCACAATGGCCATTCCTGAAACAGCTAGATCTAAGTCTTCGGAATATCAGTACGCCACTCGGGTGGCCTTATTTGGCAGAGTCAACCTCTTTGTATCCCATAAGGATAAAAGGGGTTTAAATTATCTATTTAGACACCAATAAATTACATCATGTCAAAGTCACCAAGAACTATTCAAAATGGGGAAGGAGTAAAAACCCTATATGCACAAATGTTCCCAAAAACCTAGGGATATAACATTTCGACCACCTACCATGAATCTGCTGGTGAATGCACTCCCAATTGAAGCCTTATATCTTGATTCAAAAAAACCTTGATTTTTTACACTAAAACACACAAAAAATGTAGACATTGAGAGCTTTAGATAGAAAAGTTAAATAAATAGAAACCCAAAACTAAATATTAAAGCAAGAGGAATATTACCCTTACCAGGATCATCAATCTGCAACCAACGGTTCTCTAAATGGCTTCAAAAGGAAATACATAGATCCTTGGGAGCTGATGGTCCCTTTGGTTGACTCATAGGGTTCCAAGAGAGGAGGAGGAAATCCAAAGTGGGATATAAAATCTCAGAGTGGCTATTTTTTAAATTATTAATGGTTTCATGTCTATATGGCTTACCCATGATGTTTTACAAACCATGTGAAAGCCCTACAAATGATTCATTGCCAAAAGTGCCTCATCACATATTTTCCACATGCAGTTTGACAAACCCTGCACAAACCATGTAGAGGATAATGTCTGAAAATATTCCTCTTTTACAGAAAACCTATGCTACCTACATGGTTATCACTAATCGTTCATAAACCGTATGGCTAGTTCAAGAGACGCATTTCCCCCTTTTATGTGTCTTGAACCCCCTTAAACTCTCTTAAGCCTCCTCAAGGGCCTTGTAAAAAACGTAATTAAATAAATTAATGAGCCTATACTAAAATATATGTTAAACATACATTACTGAGAAATCATGGATCATACAATATTCATTCTTTATAAGGCCTCATCCCCGAGCTGCTCTTCCCGAGTATCATTGGTTTTCTAATGAAAATAGACCGGGACTCTAGGACCATATATATGTTTCTCACTCCCATGTTTCCTCTAGAACGTTTAAATGTTTCCATAGAATATGATCTTGGGGAACAACCTTACCATGAAAACATTCCCACTATGATCCATAAAAGGAACCAGGTTCTACACATAGGATGCATTAGCCTCAAGCTCAACACCTTCAGCATTTATCGCATTTGATAGATCTGGGTGATACTATTAGTATTTTTGAACATGGAAAATGTCATGAATCCCAATATAAAACTATGGAATATCCAATTAGTAAGCCATCGGTCTGAACCTATCCACAATCACTATTGGCCCCACATATTGAGGTGCCAATATCCCCTACTTCTGAAATAGATGGTGACCCAGCCTTGGCCACACCTGAAGAAACAGACTATTACCCACATGAACTCAAGAGGTCTATGACGCTAATCTGATATGACTTATGATTACTATGAGATGTTTCCATTTTATTTTGATGAAAATAACCTTTTCTGACGTCTACTACACAAGACTCACCAATAACAGCTCAATATCATTGGTCAATAACAAATCCAATGGTGATCTATATGGTATCCCATAAAGTTCTTCAAAAGGTTATATCATAACTATAGCCTAAAAATGTTGTTATGAGAAAACTCAAAAATATAGAAGTGGTTTTCCCACGAACCACAGAAATACAAAAAACGTGATCTCAAATTTTTTTTATACCTGAATTATATGCTCAGACATCCCATTAGTCTGTTGGTGGGGAGTCATACTAAAAAATACCTGCTTCCCAAGAGACTTTTGTAGTACCTTCCAGTGGTGAAAGGTGAAATGCGGATCACGGAATGAAACTATGGTTCTCACCACTCCATGAAGCTATAATATTTCCCAAACATAAAACTCCCCCATCTAGTTTAATTAATTGGTTTCTAAAATTGGCAAGAAATAATCCCCTTGTACAAACTATCTAATACCAAAAATGGAATCATTATTCCATGGTATCCTTGGAAGATACTCTTTGAATTCCATTGTGGAGCCTTTCCACATCCACTCTAAAATAGATAATGACTGCAACAACCCACCTGGGAAGTAATTTTAATCCTTCAAATGAGGATTGGGAAGGCATCGTGCCACAAAAAATGCACTTCCTTCATCATTCGTAGGCACCAAAACTATATACGTGGGTCTCGGTAGATCTTAGTCAAGAATAGATTCACTGACAACTTTGACATTCAGAACATCTGAATCCACTCTTCTCATATATCATCTGGCATCAATAGATATCCATGAACAAAATAAACTCCATCAGTGCTGAAGGATAAACCAAAAGGTGACTCACCCCCTTTGAGACTTTCTTTCATATCCAAACACTCTAGATCTACCAACTAAATCTCTTTAGCTCATCTCAAAAGCATAGAATCAACTGCTATATATGCAATGGTTATATGCTCATACCTCTCTTGTACCTCCAACTACATCTCTGAAACATGGTCGTCATCACCCAATCTGAGATGGATTCTTAAGCTACATGACACTAATTATTCCAACTAAGTAAATAGAGACACTATTACCACATCTCACTGTGGAAACCAATTCAAAATCAAAATACTAAAGGTACTCGACCCATCGTCAAAACATGATCATCCTACATCAACACTACAACTCGACTAACATTTAATGAATCAAAAACATGATATACTTCATATCTGGTTCGGGTGAGGTCAAAATTTGAATTGTAGTCAACCACTTATTTAGATCTTGAATGTATTATCACAAGCTTCTGACCAATTAAACGTAACCCACTTCTTGGTTAGTCATGTCTGCGACATTGAAAAATTAGAGAAATCTATAATAAACAATTTGTAAAAAACAGACATACCCAGGAAACTATGAATATCTGAGTCATTCTTGTTTTGTTCCCACAAAAGAACGTGCTACAAATTTTCTAGACCCACTACTACTCTTGAATCAGATAGGTAATCAATTATAGGAAGCCGTTTTTAGTTCTTAAATGTCATCTAGTTTAGATTCCTCTAATCAACACATAGCCTGAGTGATCCATCATAAATCTTAGAAAAAATCACATGTGATCACCAAGGTTTTTTACTATGAATTTTAATAGCCCTAAGCTCCAATTTCTCTAATTGAACCTTCAGTTATTGGTGCTCTATTGGTGTCAATCAGTAATTGGGAATAGAAACTTGCTCTACTCCAAGATACAATTGGAATACAAACACAACATCTCTCGAGTGTTCAATGACAAATGATTTATGGAGAAAAATACCATGCTATAAATATTTTGATTACATTAAATTGTTATTAGTAGTACTTTTCCAAATAACTAGGAATTATACATGATATGTATTTGTAAATGATTCGATGATTGTAAAGATATATTTTTCATAGTTAAATGAAGTAAACACTTACAACCTCATTTAGTATAAACAAAATGTAGTTTAGAGTGCAATATAAGGCAACTTAATTATAAACATAAAATCAGGGGTATGTGTTGATGAAATAATTCATATTCAACAGACCACACAAAAATAATGACACTAAATATTTTTTTTCATTATGAGTCATGGTTTTTATTTTCTTGTTATAATATTGAAATTTTCATAATATATAATAATTATTAGTGTAAAAACTGATATATCTAGAAAGTGAAATTAGAATGAAATACCAATACATTCAATTGTAATGGCCCATATTCTTCCATTTATAAAATAACATACCATCCATGTACATTTTTGTGTGATTTTTACTTCACTAATCACCTATACTATTTATTTGTACAGTAGAAAAATATTTTTGAGTTTTTTTATATACGAATCATTCTTGTGGAAATATCTCACCAATATATTTTTAGATTTATTATTTTATTAATTTTTTTTTGGTATTTTAGATATTTTAATGGTTCATGGTTAGCCCAAATATTCAATTATTAAAGGACTAACCTTGTTTGGCCAAATTTTTATATGAAAATCTTGTCGAATATTTAGGACTTGTTTTGAAAATATTTTTTAGTATACCACAAGTGATTAAATAAGTTTTAGCATTCTGTTATGTATATTAATATATTTATTTATTTACATTTTTTCTTATTTCCATCATACTGAAATTTTTTTGACACACTATGTCTTCAGTCACCAATGCCTAGGAACTCCTCCATTGTATGGGGTCCTCTCATATAAACCCATGACACTACATCCTCAAGTATCACTACTAGGTTCATTCCCCCTACCACACGGATACCACTCTCCCCTGCACCCTTGATAGTGTGAGACACTACATGGATAATTTCCCCAATATGATAAATATCCATCTCTAAAATTTCATTCAACCATTGAGATTTAGTATTTTATAATCATGTTATAGGTATGAATTTGTATGGTATAGCCTATAGATCCCAATTATTTTTGTAAGGAAATTTATATTCCATATTGTTTGCTATGGTAATTATCACTCACTCACTGTTGTTTCAGTTCAACAAAACCATTAGGATTACCTAGTTATTATGATCATTGATACATTCTATATTAGCTATTTTTATGCTATTTCTTTTAGAGTCCTTAGTTGTACATTCTCGTTTTTTAACCTCATATTCCAATATTGAAAATTGGAACATTGATTTTTATGAGTAATTTTTTAATAGATTTAATAATTATGATATTATGATATTATATAATGTATTATTTTATTGGAAAAACATATTGAAAATTTTTCTATTCTAAATGATAATCATTTAAATATTTAATAACAATTAAAAAAATTCTATTAAGTATGTAATCTTATTATTTAATAGTCTACAATAATGATTCCATAATATTCAAATCAATGTAATTATGATTTTTTAATTTTTAATTTTACTTTTATATACTATTATCTTGAATTTAATGAAGTAAATTAACTAATTTTATTTATTATTATCACAATGAATTGTTTATTTAGATTATGATGTTTGAAAACTGCAATAACCATGTTTCAATCATGAGTGAATTTTTGTCATGGTGTTGTCAGATTTAAAAATTATAATAAGAAATCTATTGATTTTAAAAATATTTTTATTTGTGGATCATTATATAGAATTAGTATATATTTTTTAATATTTTATTTTTTAAGCTAAAATATTATATTCAATATATTTTTCGTAAAATGTTATTATCTTAAAAAATGCATAATATTAATGACTATTTTTGAAGCTTATGTGGTTTTCAAAATGAATTACTATAGGGGACATCATTTTGGTCATTTTATTATCTTTTTTACATGGGTTGTGTGTGTAATTCATTGTTAACATGTATTCATTATATATGGATTTTCTTATTTGGGTAATAAAGGTATGTGTATGCTCTTTATTATTTATTTTTATTTATCTTTTGATATGTAGTAATTATTTTTCTCACATAAAAGTTGTTTTGTAATGTGATCATAGGGATAGGAAAAATGGATTAGTTTATATATAAAAAGGTTTCCACACACATCGTGTCGACAACCAATGTTACAAAAGTATAAAAGAAGTGATTGGGTGTTTCACCCAATGAGGTATGATACATGATTGTAAGATTTTTTGTTACATTTCCCCATTGTAATTACAATGCACTGTGTTTTGGAAGAGTCTATAATTGTTTGAATTTTGGACATGTGGAAAATTTGATCAAAATTATTCTTTGATTGGTGGGATGTAATATTTGATTCCTCTATTATTTGTTATCATCCCATGATCACATAATATGTGTAACTTCTAATAATGATCATTTTTATTTTTTTATTTTATTTATATCATTATTCATTTCATTCATTTATTATCCTTTGTTAAATATTTAAAAAAAATGTAGTATGTTTATGAAATATAATTTAATAAAATGTGGTTTTTCATTATATAATTTTCCTTTTAGGGAATCATTTTCAATATTATTGTTTCAATTAAAAAATAATAAAAATGTTGAAAATATGAGCTCAATTAGATATTCATGTTGAATGTAATTCTGTGGAAAATAAACATTCGTATTGTATTTTAATGTATTTCGAAATTAGATTGTAAATAATTTTTCATCATGTGGAATGTAATTTTTTTATTGAATTTATATTTATATTCACACCTATAATATAACATTTCAATTTTATTCAATTATCATGTTGTTAATTTTCATGCAGGTCATGTAAAACTACAAGAATGATTTGACACCGTTGGGGAATATGTTTTTCATTTTTATATATAACTTCTATAATCTATTTTTTAATGCATTATACATAATGAAATAATTTTATTTTCAAATAATTATTCTATATTTTTTCCTTAAAAATGTTTCATTTAATTATTAATATTATATTTACTGTGAATTTAATTATGTATAGGAATAATGTGATATTATATATATGAAATTTTTTTATAGAAATTTGGTGTTATAAGAGTGTGATGGATTGTTAAAGGAGTTTTGAGGGTGATTTGATTGATTTATATATCCTTTTTATCTTATTTAGTTATTATATTCTATGTTTATATGATGATTTTTCAATGTGAATACATATGAAATATGGATTTGTCATTCTAAATATTAAATATTTTTAAGTTTGTTCTTTTACTCGAATTCAAAAGTGATATCATCCCTATATTTTTATTTAAATACACAATTTTTTTTCTTACATGGGTGATCAAGGTTTTGTATCTGATATGATAGTGGCTGATATGGGCAAATGATAGAAGGATGGATTTTGTATGTTTCTTACAAAATGGTATTAGTTCATGGGATATTTTGTGAGATAATATTTTTTAAAAAATTTAAATTTTATTTAGGGTTTCATTTATGAATTGAATGATAGGATCTTAATTGAGATGTGGGGCATTAGTTAAGAGTGGGTTTCTAAAAACTATATATAATGGAAATTTTAGAACAAGTTTTTATATTTGTGGTATGAAATATGATTTATAGATATTATTAAGGAAAATTGAGGTTTTGTTGAATGGACTTTATATGGTTTGAGTTCATTTGGTAGAAGGGTTTGCATAATGAATGAAAACAAAAACTAGATAAGATGTGTGAGGTTTTATTACACTACCATTAATTTATTTTAGTGAACAAATGATCAATCATTATATATATGATATCTTTTTTATGGATGGATCATGATCCATCATTCATATAGATGGTAAAATTATGGTTTTTAATCAAACATGGGTATATAATTGATGACACTATTTAGAGATACCTTACGATGATGTAAAATGAAAAGGGTCTTTGATTTAAGATTAAAGATCATGATTAACGTTTGGACATGGATTTTAATGTTTATTTAATTAAATAAATTGAAAAAATTATAGTTGTTAAGATAAAGGATGATTTATTAAAAAATTATTTTAATTTTTTTGGGATTTCAAAAATCATATAAAAAATGGAATCACAGTTTATGATTAAATTTATAATTTTTTTAAATAATTGTTATTATTAAAAAACGAATTTTTTAAATTTTAAACAATTTTAATTATTATACCGTAACAAAAATTAGCGATTTTAAGAAATTTTTTAAATTTTATATATTAAATTAAGAAATTATAGAATAATTATATTTGATTTTTTTAAAGAGACGTACTATTTTTTGAAATTGGTGTGGTTCTAAATGTTAATTGGGTTATTTTTTTCATTTCCATCAATTTCATATTTTTTGAAAGAGAATGATAATCTTATTATTTATTATTTGGGATGATATTTAATTGGGTAATATATTTGATGTTGAGGTTGTTTCATGTTTTAACTGACTTATTATTGAGTTTTTTTCCCTTTGTAATGGCGGTACCTTTATATTAACAGATGGGTGATGAACTGGTCGAGTTTATGTATTATGATTGTAAATATCTTCCTCTTAGGGAAGAAATTGATATAATGGGTGGATTTTATATTATTATGTATAAATATATAAATTGTTATCTTTATTTTTATGTATATTTCTTCTGTTTTGAAGCATTATAAATAATTATAATATTTTGTAATGAAATAATTGATTCATTCTCTTTGATTCAATTATTGATTAATATATTTTCATTTCATCTGATGGTGTGTTTTACTACAATTATCAAATAAATGATAACTACTATATATGTATTCTTAGAAATATTTTTATTCCACTGACTTGTTTACTTTTTGGGATAGATTTTTTTTTGATTTCGTTCTTGAATTCTTAGTTATCCCATTTTGGTGGTAATGAATTAATGATATTTTTATATTAATTTTAGATTTATGGATTTGTTTTTTATTTTTGGTATTGTTCATACCTTGTTATTTTTGGCTTTTCCCCTTTATAAAATTATATCTTTTTATGTTATGGTGTATTTGAGGTCAGTTCTGTAATGGGGAAAAAATAGGTTACCCTGTGATTAGTACAAAATAAGAAGGGTGTTTGTTAACATTGGGAAATTTTGGAAATGTTAGTGATTTCATTATTTGGTTATTCATTAAATAAAATAACGAGATTTATGTCATATTATTTCAATCTATATGATGAACCATATCCAAAAGCAATGATTTAGCTTGTTTTGAAGAATTCCTGAGTAATTATAAATGGGTGTCATGGTTGAGGTATTTCTTTGATCCTAATGGTTTTTTCTTTTGATGTTAGGTCTACTTTATGTGATGTTCATGTTTTATTTTTAGTGGATCATGGAGGATAATTATCATTAATTGGAAATGGTGTTTGTAATTTTATCGAATATTTATTAACGTGTTTGGGGTTTTGTACTAAATACAATTTCTATCCAAGTCACACCATTTAGAAAATGGATAAATGGTGGGAATACCAATTATTAGATTCCATATTCTCTATGAAATTTATTCATTATCACAAATATTATCTTATGTGTACTCTTTTTAGAGTTAATTATTATCGTTTTTTATGACTCATTCATGCTCATCATTTTTCTTCCATATGTACTTCCAGGTTGTTCACTATATAACAAATCCTAACTCTATGTAGTATAATAATATGAATAAATAAATCACAAGAATAATCACATCAAAGGATTTATGGTGGTATAATACATTAAAATGGTATTCCCATTCACAACCTATCTTTCTATTGATTTATTATTTTAATCTTGTTTTACATTATTTTTTTGGTGAATAATTTTTCCCTTGATATTTAGAAATAGAAAATTGTTTTACAGGTCAAATTTTTTCCCACAAGGATAATATACCATACATATACTATGATTTATTCTAAATACCTATGATCTTACATTTGGAATTTTTGGCCATATCTCAGATAAATCATTATTGGGATTAGGACATACCAGGATTGGAAAAATTTGTCTATGTTGTGTGGGTTTCATGGTTACTGTCTAGTGTAGAATACATTGTATGTAATACATTTGGGATACCATGAATATTAATTTTTTTTCTTTTTCATAATTACCTCTTCTCTACATTATACCATACATGATTCATGTAATCTATCAATATGATATACTCTGACATGTAGCCTCCTCTATTAATCATCCCCTCTCCTAGTCTCATTATGCGATATAACATGGATGGGATTTATCTCCTTAATTTACACTACCCCACCCATTATCCATTTATAATTATTGACACCCCATAAACTAATAACCATATAATTATTTTATCCTTCAAAAAATAACATTTGTTCAGACAATTTTGTGGTGATATATTCATCATTTTGGAAAAACTCTTTCTAGTAAGGAATTAGATTCCCTTAATTTTTTATATCCCCATATTCACTTCCTTTGATGATATTGTTCTTATTTAAGATTATAGCAATGAGTTATAATTTATCCATATTTTTAGATACACCCTTTTTTGGTATATGAAGTCAAATTCAAGCTAATTTTATCAAGGAATTTAATTTGGATACATTTATTTCTGATTCTTGATTGGTTTGAAAAACATTTCAACCTTTTAAATCAAAACCATTCATTGTATGAGTAATCAATTGATGGATCATTATTATAATGATAGTATTTTACATGATAATGTGTAATATTTAAGAAAAATCATATGGTACATTTCATAAATATTAATATGTATTGTTTCAAAATATTGAATAGTTTTAAAAATTAAATTTTGTTCACAATTAGTCTTATTTGTTTATTGATGTTCGTGAATGGATCTACACTATTTTAGTAAAATTTATATTAACAATTGTTTTGGGTTTTCAAAAATTTTTATATAATTTTTCTATTTTTTAGTAATGATATATTAAATTCATTATAAATGTTAAATGATAAATATAGTTTATTACATAAATTGTTTTATTTTAAAAGTGTGTTAAAAAAATTGTTTTTAACCTTATTTTAAATTAGGTGATTACATATATAATGGATTTGTTGGTAAAATTTTCAATTTATAAATTAATATTTATTGTAACATGATGTAGATTTAATAATAGGTTGTGTAATGTTTTATTAAATGAATCAACAATGGTAATTTTTATTAATGATATAAAATTGGATTTAAATTCAATTTGAGAATATCATAGAATAATGATAAATTATATATTGTGGCCACGCTGGAATTTCAAATAGTTTTTCCATATTCCTGAGCATGTGTTAACATCATTATGGACATAGGATTATATACACTCTTCATTCTTAATGTGAGATATATATAGTAATTGAGCAATTTAAATCATTTTATTTTGGTGTGATAGTGTTGGATATGAGTGTGAGCTATAAATTATTCATCAATATTATTCATTTCATCTCTGAATAGCATTTCTCTATCCTAAAAATATATTTTTCTATTTAACTCAAGGATATATAAAAATTCTAAATTTAGGGTACACTATGTAATCATAAAATCCATACACCCTCACCGTATTAATTTTATGGGCTATGTATAATGGTACATTGACCAGTATTAGTATATTTCAAAGTTAGTTAGGAGATTCTTTCTAATGAATAATATTTAAACTCTTGGTCCATGTATTTGTATTATATAAAACCAAGTAAATTTTGGAAATAGATTTAATAGAATGGAAATTATTCTATCATTGTGGGGTTGAGTTAGGGAATTCATATGTATTATCTTGATATCCAGATTTTTCATAAAATTTGTGTCACATGTGATTATATTAGTTTATTTCATTATTTAATAAATAAAATAAATCCATTTATGAAATGTTTGATAACGTTTTCAAGAAATTTTAGAATCCATGAAATGTGCTTACATTTTTCAACCGTTTCTTTTATGTAAATGGTTTCGAATTTTCAGTTTTATTAAATAATAATAATGTATAGTTGTTATATTATTGAAATAAAAATAAAATAAAAACCTAACATCAAATTATATTTAAATATAGCTATAAAACAATTAGTAATAAATTATTTCCTATGTTTAAAAGTTGGATTTGACCCAAAAAGAATTTTTTTACTCATAACTATGTTATTTCCATTCATTTTATAGAACATATCAACATGTTTTTCCTATAACATGTAGTATTCAACATCATGTCCCATTTTAGATAATTGGGGATAAAGGAATTCTTCTTTTTTATTTATTTCATTCACAATGTATTGGATATTACTTGATATGGTAACACATTATTTTGTATTAATATAACTAAAAACCATGTGTTCTATATAATTAACCAATTTAATTTTTTCAGTTAAATTCACTATTTGAATATATTTATAATGTATAGATTGGTTGGAAATGATTTTTTATTATATTTATAGAGTTTTGGGATTTGTAGAGGGGGATATCATGTCAAGGGGGTTTAGAGGATATATTTAATGATTCATTTATTATTGTTACATACCTATTAATCTTTTAGTTCTTATTTTTTTTATGATAATGTGCGTCATACTTATCAATAGGTCATTCCTTATTACAAAATCCATAAATTATTTCTTTAACTCTAATTCAATGGAAAAAAATCATCCTCAATGAATTTATTTAATACCATTGAATTTTTTTATCAACAATGGTGTACCTCCAATGTCCTTCAAGATTTTAGAGGGATGTTTTCGGAATTTGTTGGATCACTAGTTTGAGTCTATTCACAATCACATTTATTTTATTATATATAACCCATATGAGGATATTATTATTTTGTATCCATGTTTTGTTGTGAAATTGTGGTGACTAGTGTTAGGAGAGATATTTGAGCTGGTCATGGGATCGATGTCATACATTCATCATTGGGATTAAAAGGACTAAGCCATATAAAATAAAAAATTATTTAGAACAACATATGAAACCTTATAAAATGATAATATATTTTGTGAAATATTTTTATTTTTTTGGTATCCCATTGATCTAGATATGCAATAGTCCATAAATTGGATTTCTGACACATCATTCAACATAATCTCCCCCCAATGTCGTGATAGTGAGCTATTTCGATGATGGAGTTTGTATGAAAGGCGCCAACCTCAGTAGATTAAATCTACATCATTACATTATAATATTAGTGTAGATACAAGATGAATATCGAAAAGAACTAGAAATTTTAGCAGTTTAGGAAAATAATATTACATACATGATACAAATAATACATTGAAAAATAATAATAAAGAATAACATAATTAATTATCATTATCAATTAAACTCTTTCAATGGATTCCTCTTAATATCATTTGTAAAGACAAAAGGGGTTGTCATTAACGACCAGTAAGGGTATATAAAAATGAACAAATAAAGAATAAATTAAAAAAATTAACATTGAAATCTATATCAATATGAATATAAGTAATTTAATAATTAGATATTTCATAATCATTATGTCTGCGTAAATCTGTGAGAATTATGAATTGTATCCTTTAACGTTTAATCATTCATAAAAAGGTTTTGCATATTAGGTTGAAACCCATATGATTAGGCTAAATGCTTTATCTCATAAGCCAACCTGTTTATCGAGGGGATTAATTAAAATAGTCTGAAACCATTTCATATAAGTAAAGAATGAATAATTTTATATCAAATAATATAATTAATTTCAATAAAATGAGACTTATCATTAAAAATATATATTTAATAAAAGATAACAAATTATAAAAATTTCTCTAGTGAATCAGATAACATTCATGGGAAACACTATATCTTATAAAGGAATAAGGGTTTGGAATTATTAATATCCATCAGACAAGAGTATGGATATTGGATATAAATTTAATTTACAATAAAAACAAAATAGAATTAGTAATTTTTTCATGATAATGTTAAAATTAGAAAAATGTGAGATTTTATAAACAACATTTACCGCATGGTAATATTAGATATAATAAACATAGGATATGATAATTAGATGTGAAAAATAAAATACCATTATTTTTGAGTGTATCATTATATTAAACCAGAAAATGGTAGTATATATACCACATCAATTATAAAGTGGATATTATGACATTAATATCATAAATGTAAAATTTCCTATAACATTATTGTATCTTGAGTATGAACCATAAAATGTGTATTTAACTGACTGAATAATAAAATTATTAAATATTTAATTTATCTGAATCATTTTCCCTGTTTCAAATTACATTTATTTCACTTATTTGAACTTTTAATTCAACTACAGACACAAGAAATTTTATGTTAGTTGTTTCGACCAAATTCAGATCATGTATCAAAAACTACATTGGTAGGTCAGATAGAGAAAAAGGTGAAATTATATAAACCTATTGAGAATAATTATCCTAATAAAAATTTCATATATATAACTCTATTATATTTCTATAAAACGTCATAAAATATGGATATGAAAAAATGAACAAGGTTATATTCATGGAGACATAAATTTGTATGTACAGATGAGAAATGTTCATATATTTTAATGATCATGAAGGAATGCAAGAGGGTAGACTTTTAACATTAATGGATGAAAATTATATCATAAATTCCTTTTTTATATACCACTATATAAATATATATATATGGAATTACATTGATGTAAAAAGAATGACATTAGCCCAAGGAGGTTGTAGTCCGTATATCCACAATAGGAGTTATCAACTTTTTTATTATTTCATAAGGGTTAAGACTAAAATGATGTATTACATATATATAAGTATAAATATTTTATTAATATCATATACATTTATTTTATTTCCCATATTTTTAAAAAAACACATCCATAAAACATTCTATTTTTCCTAACATACAAAATAGCTTAGAGAAGGCGTTAGTCCACTGGTCAACAAACGATGTTATCATATTCCAAAAAGACGAACAATAATTCTGTTACATGTTTCATGAAAATATTTGTTTTTTTATGTAAAAGAAATAATTTAACAATGTATTAGTGTATTGAATATAATTATTTCATTTCATTTTAAAATAATATGAATAAATGAACTTTTTGAGAAATAATTAAAACACAATTGAAAATTGAATAATGTTACCAATTTTTCTCGTAATAACCATTTTTTTGAAATAATGGAAAACCACTATTAAATTTTACACCAATTGATGGAATGAAGGATTAGGGGAGATATGATGGGAGATTATTTTAGAATATTTTATACTAGAAAAAATTAAATTTGATGTGTGAATAATGGGGATGCGTGAGAGAATTTTTATTGTTGAAGATAAGTGACATTATTGTAAACATAAAAATGTAAACACTATTTAGCATTCTCCATAAATAAAATTTCTCTAATAATGAAACAATTTATATAAAAACGGTAATATGTTCGAAATAATACCATGAATTAGTTATAGGACTTGTCTATAGGACACTCTAGCCCATCGGTGTAATGTTTAGTTACCTGTAAATATTCTTTTTCCAGAAATGACTATTAGTTATTTTAATTACATTCACTAATATTATTTTTCAAATAAAAAGTTGAACATATAAAAAAATTAATGATTCTATCATTATTAATATGGAATATGTTTTTCAAAATTCCAATATCAAAAGTTAACAGAATTAATATAAAAATAATCTCACATACCGGATGACCAAACATGTTTTTAATGTATCCATTTTCAAAATATTTAAATGTTATTATATCCATATTGAATATTAAATTGATTATAATTACATAAATTGGATTAATTTATTTATATATGATATAATGTGTCTTTAAAGAATATTTAAATTAAAATTTACTATTGTTAATAAATTAGATGAACATGTTGTTTTCAATTAAACATTACAATTTTCCATATTCATTACAAAATAAATATTTTTCTAAAAATAATAAATTATCTCCCTAATTTAAATTTGAAATTATGATTTCAAAAATGATTTTTATTTTGAAATATAAAATTTTTAATTGGTCCAAATTTATATTTAAAATAGGGTCCCCATTCAATTGAAGTGAAATTAATTTTTAGTAAATAGATTTTTATTTGCATAACATTAGATTAATTAATATTATGTATATAAATTAATAATGTATGAATGTAAATAATATTTTATTCAATATATAATACATACATTTTACAAAAATCATTTTCAAATTCTATTTATTTCCTTTTGATAATATAATATTCAATCTTAAAAAAATATTTTTTTACAATATAATTTATATATAATTTATTTTTATATTAAATATTAAATAATTATTAACCAATGAATTTTACAATATATATATATATATATATATATGTTATATAATACAATTCATAACCACAATGATAAAGCCAATGTTATATATTATTCTATTAAATAACATTTTTTAATAATATTTTGTTTTTATATAAAACTCGGTCTTACGTGTAACAAAATCTATTAATGAATATCAGTATTACTTGTAATGTAATATAACCTTGATTTTTACCGTGGAAAGAAATAAAAAAGATTTTTTTAAAAAATTATTCATGTTTCATTTAAAATAATATTAACATGGTGTTGTGAATATTATATGCCTAAAAAATATATTCTATAAAGAGTATATTTTATTGTAAATGGGAGTCAAATTAGTCCCACAATAATTTAAAGGATAACACTTAATTTAAAAATGACATAATTAATATAGATGTGAATATTTTAAAATTATATTTTTTAAAACATACATCATAACTAGGGTTAATAACACATCAACTTAATTAGAGGGAAAATGAAATGTGAATTTCACAAAAAATATAGGCTTTCGAATAATAAAGATTTAATTAAATATATTAAAATTAAGATAAATATAAAAATCATGTTTAGATTGTGTATCGTCATAAAAATTTTAATAAGAGTGTTTTTAACCCCTAATCCTTAAACCATGGTTTGGAAAAAGGTCATTGATGTTATATAAAATGATGATAATATGAAAATGTTTCCTCCTAAACCCATTACCTATAATTTAGGAATTATTTAATGATAAAAAAATATAAGGAAATATTATTAAATGAGCGGTTTCGATTTCATAAAAATTGACAATTTTTTTGATACTTGAACTATTTCGTTAATTTATTTTATTATATTATTCGTAATAGGTTGAACATGGGAATTAGAACCCAAATCCATATCCAGATATCAACTAAATATATTCCATAAATGGGTGCCCTTTACAAATGATTATGATGCAACACATATGAATAATTTACATGGAAGAAGTTAGTAGTATCCAATTTACATTATCCATATCAATAATCTCATTATCCTAAATAATTATCTCAACTTCATAAACATATTAATTATTAAATATCCCATAACCATGTATTTTTCAGATACATTAACATTATACTAAGTCAATTCTCTTTTTACAATTCAATAAATAATGTAAAATACATGATTAAATATAAATGTATTATAATCCTCATATAATTATTAAATGTAATAACAATTATATCATCAATAAAATACGCTTATATCAGAATTCATGGATATAGATAGAAGATTAAATTAATCATTCCACTTTATTTATATCATCATCATTAGAATGACCACCTCCACTTGGAATCTTCTTTATTTTTTCCCATGAATATTGATGTATTATTTGGAATAATTATCCATATTTTAATAGTTGAAATATTCAAAAGAAACAATTTCATTCATCCCATTGTATTATTTTTCATGGCAGCACTTCTCCCACACGTATAACATAATCCCAATACGTGTGAGAATTTATTTGAGATATTCTTTACATTAGTTTATAATGTTGGAAAATACATTTTTCCCATTATCCCTGTATCTGAAATTTTTCTTCCTTTCAATTATATTATTTCTTCCCTTTGAATTTGTAATACATGTAAAATTATTTCCATGTCTTGAAAGCTCTTTAATTAATAACATGATATGATTAAAAAGAATTTTAATCTAGGAAATTTGGATATTTTTATTAATAACATAAATAAAAATGTCAACATGAAAAAATTTGATGCTATAAAATCCATATAATTCCTATATAGACTATTAAATGTAGAATAATAATCTATAAAATATTTTTCATACTTTTTTTATGATAAAAACATTTTCTCCATAGAATGTTATTGATCATGATATATGTACTTATCAATTAGTTAATTCATTAAATATTTATATTCATTGAGTTTTATTTCCACTTTCATCATAGTATTTTAGATCAAAGACAACAATTGATCAACCTCGCCATTAAGACAATACACTGTAAGTATAAAATTATCCTTTTCACCATAACATAAATCTACAAAAATCTCATCTGAAGAGTTAATCGATCTCAGATCCCCCATTAGATCACTAGTCTCAATAAATGATAGAGGCCTCTATTTCATAAAGATATTAAACTATATAGAATCACATTGTGGTATAGCATTATCCATCTAAGAAAGGTTATGTGTCATTACCTAATACATCATCCTTATTATTTCCAAAAATTCATAGGATCAAAATATAGCTATGTTTTCTTCCATATATGGTAAAACACTACATTGAACATGGGTATTTACACTCTTATTACCATTACGTATATTTTCTACAAAATGGAATACAATAGATTTGATAATATCATTATGTAATGTAATGTATAACCTCTAAACTAGTGAAATACTTATAATAATTGAAAAATATATATATACATAATTTCAAAATAATAATAATGAATTCTTTATGTTTTTACTATATGAATATCATAAAATTATTCATTAGGATAATTTTCAAAAATATATGTTTTACAAAATCTATTTTCCATTATTTCTACTAAAATTACTTGGTTGACAACTATAACACCTAGACCCCAATTACACTAATTTGGTGGTTTACTTTATTCTAATATTGTAGATACAAAATTCAAATCCTAATAGAATGAACCATTTACTATTGTTGGAAAATCATATTACATACATGGTACCAATAATATAATAGGATATTAAAAAATGTATAAAATTAGTTTTCTATCAATATCCTTTAAACACATTTAATGGATTATTATTCAAATCATTTCGAAGAGAAACATAAAATGGGTGAGATCAAATTCTCATAATGTGTATGAAATGTTGAAAATATTTTTAATCAATTATAATAATTACAAATATAATGGTTAATTATTATTAATATATGATATTTAAATAATTGGATACTACATTATCAATATAAAAATATAAATAACTGACACACATTTAATTTAATCAGAAATAATTAGAAGGAAAATCATCCATCGATTTTATCGTATGAAAATATCATGGAAAATAATATTAATAAATGATTTGAAAATAATTTAAATGATGAATTATTAGACTCAATTTTTCCTAGGAACACGGTACCTTTTTTTTCGATACATTTCATAAGATAGTTTATCATATTTTGTGGAAACCAATCATATTTAGCCAATTCATACATCTCATGTTACAAATGATGCATCGATGGGAATGCATTACATGGAAAACAACCAATGTTGTACCAATCCAACTTTTTTAAATATATTAATCTGTTTAATTTATAAGCCCTGATCCTTATCATATAATATCTATATTTAATTAAAGATCCGGATATATCAAAACTTCCTCTATTATTAAAATAATATTCAAAGTAATCACCATCTATAAAAACAGAATAGGGTTTAATAAATAATAATATTAATCACACAATAAAGTTGATGTATTATATAAATTATATTTAAAATGTTAAAAATAATCTTATAGATGGGATTGTTTTGAGGGAATATTCACACTCTCAAAATAATGTGAGATTTCTATGATAACATTTACTACTTAGTAATTTTTTAGTTAAACTCTCTTGGATTATATAATCAAAAGTAAATCATATATACCATGATATATGTGTTAATAATTATATTAAATGTACATAGGTATGTACATACCCCACATCAAATAATTAAATGTTGAGTATGACATTTATCTCATATATTTAACAAGTAAGTTGAAAGTCACTTACATTGAGTACGAACAGTCTCATGTGACGTTATATTCATGAATAATAAATATATTTCAATAATTTAATTTATTGAGAACTTATTTTGTGGATATTATTACTTTTATTTTACTTATTTCAATTTTTTTAGGTCTACATAATCAATTACGTTCACGTCTACTACTTTGACAAAATTTAGACCATGTGTCAAAACAACATTGGTAGGTAAACTATGTTCAATGGGGTAGTTATATAAAAATTAAAAAAATATATTATAAATAAATTATTATCATAATTAAGAATTAATTAAAATATAATATGAAACTATGATATATTTTATAAAAAAATAGTTGACACTATAATCGTCGAGATGGTCGGTCATAGGTACATGTGGGTAACATTCTCATTATTCAACGATCATTATAAAATGAATATGAGTAGCATTCTATCATTGTATAATTATCATTATATAATTAATACTAATTAATTTATTCAGGTATACAAATATATAAAATTATTCTGATATAAAAGGACTCGAAATGCATCGATGAAGCAAAAGTCCACACATCGACGAATGATGTAAAAAAAATTATTGTCTGAAAAAGGTAATAATGAAAATGATAGATTATATTTAAATAAATGTAATTATTAAATTTATATAAAATAGATTTACATTATTATTTATATGATTAATTAATCTTATCCTTAAAGAATTCAAAGTAATGTGCGAACGTATCACATCACATTGAGGAGGTGGTAGTTCACACTTCCACAAATGATGTTATCAACTTTTTTAAAAAAAGAATAAACTATGGTATATGTTATTAAATGATTAAAAAATTAATAATAAATAAATATCTCATATATCATATAACTATATGTTGTATATCCTATTTCCCAACCATGAGAGGTGGAACAGAAAAAAAATGTACAACATCATTTCGCTAGGTGGTAGTTCCCCATATAGATAAATGGTATATTGTTTACCCATTTGATAGAAGTATATGTGGGATTATGTAGAATACATAATTTTAGAAAATTAAATTATATTTATAATACTAATTTTATTATAAGACCATTGATTATTAATAACATATCTTTTTAGAATGAAATGAAACAAATGTTACTATTGAATAAAGAAGCAGTTGTTTTGGTAACATTCATTGGATTCCACAAAAATAATTCCATGGAATAATTTATTCCCAACATAAGGATTATAATATGAGATTAGATATTTAAGTAGATTATATGATATTTTTTATGATCCAAAGGGATTTATAGTTGTGGACAAGTGGAAGGGGTGACTTTATTTTTATAGTGGAGGAGGGGAGTCATTCTTATTAATATTAATAGGAGAACAGTATTAGGAAGGCCTCCCATATATATTGCTTCTATAATAATGAATAAAATTTGAACCAATATAGGATATGGTCAATATATTTCAATAACCTTGGATTTAGATTGGATTCTAGGTCATTTCTCCCCTTATGTTTGAGGGTTAGTAAATTGTTAAGCTAAATGTTCTCTTAATCGATGTAATTAATTATAATAACTATCAATAAAATTATTCCCCATAAACAATGTTTATATTATAAGACATTATAAACTTATCTTATCCCATAAAATAAATCCATTTTATAAATTTTAAGTCTATATATTGTATAAACTTATTCTAAATTAATCTTGTGGTTGGGAGGAGAAAGTGGATTTGGAACGTAGAAATATTCAAAATATTAAAGTGTTTTTATATCCAATTTTATTGTAAAATTACTAAATATCACCTTGATTAGATTAATTTATGAATAATTTAATTAAATTTAATATTAAAAAAATATAATATATTCAAACTATATAAATAAATTAGATGAAAAAGATGTCTTCAATAAAAATTTTCACTTTTTTTCTATTCATTATAAAATAAATCATCATAGAAAAATACCAACTTTTTACCCTATGGTAATTTTAAAATTACTCATACAAACATAATGTTCATTTTGACATGAAAAGATAATAAATGTGTAAATAAATTATTTAAATTTGGTTAGCCATTAAAAGGAGGAAAAATTGGGTTTATGAAAAATAAAGCCTTTTGTTTGTACTACTGGGTTTGTTCTTGTCTTATGTCAATATAATATATTGGATTGATTTAAAAAAATTAATAGAATATATAATATTTATATTTCATTAAAATAATGAAATAATAGTAATTACTATAAATTTTATGATAAAACGACAGATGAAATTAAAATAGTTTTTCTAAAAACATCACTGTTACAATTAATTAGATTCTATATTAATTTCAATCTAATTGATAAAAAATAATTTTTATGGTATAATTTTAAAATATTTAATCCTATTAATATATAATATTTTAAATGATAGGTTATATATTTTTATGTTAATTTATAATATTATAATAATTTTTTTTTATTCTATTATGATCGAGCTCACAGTTAACATAAGGCATTGAAGAAATTAATTATTTCATGTAATGTATTATAATAATTATATTATGTATAGAAAAATATAAACACTATTTTTCCTTTAAATTTTATTTTATTAGTATATCAAAATATTTACTTGGTGCTTCATAACTATCATATAGTAAATAAAATAAAATTTATTATAAAATTAATATATTGTAATTCCTTTCGTATTAAATTGTAGACCAACATATTCTATGACATGATTCCTTTTACAAGGGATCATGTTACCATCATTATTTAAATTAATATGATAGTGAAGTTATGATATTCTAAATTTAAAAAAAAGAGTGGTGACATGAATGTTATGAGATCTTGGTAATTTAGATGTTTTGGGTCATACAAAATGAATATCATACACTCTTCCATCAAGATATGATATAAAATTTTGTTCAAATATAATTATTTACATGCCCAAACACTATTCCAGACATATTGGGGAACATATAATATATTATACCATGTTATTTGATGAATTTAATACAAGGATTTAGTCATTATCATTATAATTATAAACTACAGAAAATTTCACATTCATTCATTTTTTTATATAATTTTATTGCCTCTCTTTTATTATCATAGTGAATACAATATGGGAAGTTTATAACTACCCATACATGGAAAAAAATTCCGATAGGTTATATATATTTGATAAGGGGTCATATTAAACTAAATTCCTTTATGGTTGTAGAACCTATAATTTCTAGGGTAAGATAGTACTTGTGATAAATAGTTTCATGTATATATTTTTAATAACATCGATACTATATTATATTTTAATTTTTATTAAAAATATATAATATCTCGTCATATTTTCCCATAGTCTCTTTACGTTTTTGGTTCCCAAGTTTTCATTTTTCCTCATTTTTTATCTCTCATTTATACAAAATTTAATCATATATATATATATATATAATAGGTTTTTTATTATATTTTGGTATTACAGATGTACATGTTTTTTATAATATATTTTTTTTAATGAATTTTTTTACTTTTGGGTGATCATGGAAAAAACATATAATATTTGAGTTAAGATTATAGGTGAAAACTCAACATATTGACATATCATGTGGTATCTTGGATGGTTGGATTAGGTAAATCTATTTTATGATAATTTATTGAAAAATATAGATATCGAGTATGTTGTATTCAAAGGAAATGTGATGTGTATTTAACTCATATAAAGGTATGTTTCACTAGATAAATAGAAGATAATATTATTATAATCATAAACATGAACTCTTAGATCTATTTTATAAATCATAAATTTTTTTCATTCATAGGAAAAAATATGATCAAATTTGAACTATCCAAATATGATATATCAAAAATAAATTTAGGATTTCATGTTTTCAAACTGATATTTTGATTATTATAATATAATTATGAAATTAGTATTTCAAATATTAATATTCTATCATGTGGAAACTTCAAGTTAATATGAATTTGTTCCTAAAAATATAAATATATTATGAAACATGTTCACATTTCATTAATTAAATAAGAAGATTACATCATGATCAAATCTATTTCCTATTATTATATAACACACATTGAAATAAATATTAATATATTGGATGTTTAAATAAGGTTTTATAACGCATAAATTAAAATAGAATAAAACCAATTAAACTATTTTAAAACATTGAAATCATAAAATTAATATGAATTAAATATAATATAATTTGATCATAATAATTATCATTTACATGAACATGAAATCCTCATTTTCCATATGTTTGTAAAAAACAAATTATGATGGTTTCTGAGAAATCATGACAACCCATTAAAAATAAATAATACGAGACTTCTATAATACCAATATAGTTATAATAATCTCATTAAAATGATCATCACCCAATTCATGTGACTGTAGTATCCGGATAACACACAAAATTGAAATATACAAGGCTCCCCCATCACCATGAGATATGTATAATAAACAATCATAAGAAATATTATCGAATTTAAACAACTAGAAGAAATTTTTTTAATATTTAAATTTTTTTATAATCCTAATGTAAATAATTTAAATATCCAAATGTAGAAAAAAATTTCATGTGAAAATAAAATTTCATTTTAAACCCCCATTTTCAGAACATTAATATCTAGAACAAGGGAAGGATGTATTTTACGTAATGTAAATCAGGGAATAGAAAATGGGATAAAAATATAAAATTATTTTTTTAGTAGTGGTAAATTTTATTTTCACCTTATATGTTAAAACAAAATATTCTTGTGGACTTTTTAAATTAATATTGAAAAAATCTATATAAAAAACTCAATAAATTAAAATTTAGAAATATTTTATATTAATGTCAAATGAGTGACATAATTTCCAATATATTTAATTTTTTTCCACATTAATATTAAAAGGAAATAACATTATGGTTGTGTACATGAATGATAATTAATTATAAAATAAATACTTAAAATATATAAAATCTTATTTTTAACATAACATGCAACATACCGCTTTTCTGACATGTCACACAAATTTTATATCATCCTCAATAATAGACTATTTATAATTCTTTACATAATTAATATGATTTTTATTTCTTATTATTTCTTTTATTTCACTCATATATATGTGGTATTTAATTAAAAAACTGATTATGTTCATCTCATATGTTCTGAGAATATTCTTCTTATATATCAAAAAGGGATTTGTTATATGGAATGTCGTAATTGCTAGAATTTTTCCATAATTTATAGTACAAAAATCATGATTTTTTTATAATTTTATATTGATGATTTTTTATTAATCCAAGAGAAAATGAAGGTTTTGAAAAACAAACTACCTTATAACAATGTTGATGACATGTCGTACGAACACATACGTGAAACTTCACTTTTTCAATATAAATGATTTAAAGATGTGATGTGTTATTTTAAAATTCTATAATGATCAATATATTTTAAATATAAGAATATGTATTTAAATATACTCATAAAAATATAATATATGTAATGTGCTGATAAAAAAATCACATCACTTTCTGTAGGTGGTAGCCCAAACGTACACATGAATGATCTATAACAACACAAAATATTAAAAATGGAAAATAGGATATTATAATCATCACATGTATTATAAATCAAATAAAACCACATATATAACACTGTAGAATCATATTTAATGACCAAGAAATGAAATAATTGGTCTGTGTATATGATTTGTATGTTATACGAATGGAATATTAATATTATCATTAGAATATTAACATGATCATTTGGAATAGTATTATAGCCAATATTATTGTTAAATCACCTATAGCAGATTAAATAAAATTCATATTACTTATTAATGAATATATATATATATATATAACTTTATAGTTAAATTATATTTTTTTAAATGATAATTTCTATTTTGGGATTTGTATAAAACAAAATTGTCAATTTATAATTTCATAATTGATATAATGATTTGAAATAAAATGTATTTTTGAAAAAATTATTCCTAAATTAATATTTAGTTTTATAATGATATTTAGATAGTTATATTAGACCTTAATTAAATTTTCCTTGTTTCATAAATTCTGTTATAATTTAAAAAATTTATTTTCCCTATAAATGTTGATTTAAATTAAAATTTAAATGCTTTGTATTTAAAAATTTAGTTTTTTTGAATGGAAAATATTTCATGGATTCTACACATAAAAAACTGGGTAGATTTAATTTTCAAGATCTTTCTAAAAATCAATCAAAATTAATGGTAAAATATAATAAGATACGATATATAAATATTATTTGTTTAATACAATACTACATCTGTCATTTTTTATTTAATCAACATAATATCAAACTATAATTCTATATTTTAATATATAGATATATACATAAATATATTTCAAGAAATTCAAATTATTGCTCCAAAATAATAGAAAAATTGATATAGTAAATGAAAAAAATCCCCTTATCCACTCTATATATCCAATGTCACCACCTCTTATCCCAACACATCCAATACCTTGATTCATGTAAAATTTATTCCATGTGCTCTTATCAAGTCCTACCCCTACATCTATGATCACATGGTCAAAAAAATCCCAAATAAAGTCATATGTATGTTCTTAAGGGGGAGGAATCACGAGCTAAAACCCTCTTTCATTTTATATTAATTTCTTATCAATATGTATTATTTTCTTATTCTATCCTCATGTCCCAATAAAAATGTAGAATGGTAACTGCAATATATTATATATACTATAATCGTATTATATTAATGTAATAATATCCTATAAAACCTATTCTCATATCCCTTTTATGTTCTATACCTAACTTATATACAATGTATTAATGAATAAAAATAAAATGAGTTTTTTTTTGTGATCAGAAATTGACATATTAATGTAAATGGAAATCATTTAGATTTTATTTAATTAATCATCCTCAAATATGGAAAAAATAATTTTTATGTAAAATTAAACGTCTATAAGTTCACCAATAACATATAATTTCAATTTTATATAACAATCCTCTTTTTAGAGGATCATACATACATTTTTATATGTCATCCAATCATAAAAAATTAAGTGATCACTCCCAAATGATAAAAATAAAACACTATAACTCAGCATAATAGAAACAATGTAACAGAAAAAATTATAATTATTTAAATACATTTATAAAAGGATTATAATTAATTAATTGATTAATATATTTTTCTAATCAATGAATTTAATGTGATTAAATTATTTTGTAAAAATGTAAGGGGATTCTTGAACCCAACTCTCTTACATTGGGTCATCCAGGTTTCACTACTTTTTCAATATGGATTTTACTTTAATGTCAAATAAATATAAATTAACTTTTTACATGAAATTAAATTTATGGGATTTAAATGTTTCAAATATGGTTTTATGTTAAAATAAATGATTTTTTAAAAAAACTCATGTTTTACCTATCATTATATTGTTTATTCATCAATAAATATTAATTATTTTTTTAGTTTGCATGGTATTCCATTTTAATTTTTGAAACCATAAGGTTTATTCAGGAATTTATTCATTATAAAATTATAATGAATTTAAATTCATTTCCATGGGATATTTCATTCCAATCCCTGATAAATGTTCTTTGTGGAAAGCATTGTTATGTAAATGTAATGATGTGATGGGTGCGCCAAGAATTATATAGTTCCCCAATGTATCTCGTAATGTGATGTATTTCATTATATATTGTCAAATATGAATTAACATGGTGCTATATGTATTCACAGTGATTTTAATTTCTTGATTATTCACATATGGTATTCATGATCATGATGTGAGCATTGTTCAATATATTATGTGTCAGTATGCACCTAAGATATATTTTTTTATTTTATTTAATTCAAAATTTCATGTATTTATACAATTCATCTTCTCATGACTTAATTATGATATTTTTCTTATGTTTTGATGGTTTTGATCATGGTAACACATGTTTCAAGTTATCATCATTCCAATTAATGGGATTCTAGATCACCACTTTATTTTATGTCTTTACTCAAGTTCATACATGTACTAAAAATAATAGATCGACCAATAAGAATATAAATAAGAGTTACATAAATATTTTTTTTCTTTATTATATAAATTTTATGTATGGACCCACTTTTAACAAGACACTAAATCATTAGATCCTATATTTTCAATGAAAATATATATTTGTTAATTAAATTAATGTACTGTTAATGTCATAAAATGTCGGTTCATTATAGTTAGTATCAGAATATGTATTAGTAAATTTGTGAATTATGATTATCTTTTTTTAAACCATTAGTATGAATGTATATATATGTAATAACAAATGAAGATTTGATTCTGAAAAATTCTATAAATAGGGATCCAACAAGACATAAAATTTATGTTAAGTGAACAAGGGAATTATTTTTTTACTTCCTCACATTTTGACAAGTGTTTTCCATAAACAAATTATATTTTAGATAATGGTAGGAACCCAATGAAACCCCTCTGTGAGGTATAATGCAATGGTTGCCCGAATTAAATCTCTCACACCAGGGGAGGTGGAATTCATAATTTTATAATGATGATTACCACATTATCTAAGCATGTGAACAATAATCTATATAATGTGAAATATCCTCCTCCAATTAATAATTAGAAAATAGATCTAGAAACTTTTATATGGAAATAATCACTAAAATTTAATGGATATTTTGATCCACTGGCTCCGGACAAGTGGTCCAACTCGATAGAGAATTTTTTTTTGATCCTCGTTATTCTAAGACTATAACATCGACACTATCCATATATTTTTTAGATGCATAGTTTTATCAGTGGTGGGTGGTGATTAAAAAAACTAATCCTATGGATCGAATTAGTGATATGGGGTGGGAATACTTTTATTAAATATTTATTAACATTTATTTATTTTGAACTCTTCAAATGAATATGGAGAGAGAATTTAAAGAGATGATGAAAAAAGAAGTATAATTATTCTTGGATTGTGATGAAATGTTCACTAAGCCTCCTATGTACATCATGGGTTTTCATTATCAGAAACATATAAAACAATATTGATACTTTATTGGTTTAAATAACATATTTGAATGGAATATTCTAATCAAGTCATTATGATATGGGATAAAATTGTTTTCTGTGATTTAAATGTAGAGAAAGAGTTTTGAGAATTATCCCATGGATTTGGGGACATGAACCAAAATATAGAGTTTCAAGATGTAATATGTAATGAAAAACTTGGAATGATAAATCAATTACTAACATGAATAAATGTTGGAAGAAGCATCCTTGAAAATTGCATCAATGGAATGGGTAAATTCTTTATGTATGAGAGATAAGGCCATTGTGTCAGTTATGTTCAAAATGATATGCGGATAAAGAACAATGTGCTGGTGAAAAAGAGAGACCCATCCATGATTAAATGGTTATAATATAGGGAGAAAATGAAATTATGAACTTTAGTAGACTAAACCCTGATTCATTAAGTATAATCAGTGTTAGAAGCCAAAAAAATACAATGGATCAATGGAAATATTATACCATCACTACTATCGAGGTGGATCCTGAAAATTATATAGTGATAGGTAGGATAGTTATTCATTAAATAATATGAAATATATTATTTAATTATGGTTCTTAAAATTCATTCTTATATTTCATGTTTGGTAGAATAACTCGAAACCCACATCAAAATACGGCGGTTGAGTTATCTCTGAAATAAAAAATGATTATATTATTGCATACAAAGTACATACTTCTTCACTGGTTTATGTATATGGACTAAAACTACCATAAAATATTATCTTACTTCCTTTTTTGTAGTTTGATTATATATTGGTAATGGATTGGATATGTTAATTGAAATCCAATATCAAATATCAGGAATGGTATATCACCCTTCAAATCCATATGTATCCTCTAATTCTATAAATGATTAATGAAGAGGGAGAACCTATTTTAGAATAATCTTCTCAATTGTTGAAATTATAGTCTTATTAGAAATAGTATATATCTCAAATGATTGATACAAATTATAGAATAATTCTCAAAATCATTACTATTGAAGAGAAATACAATGATATGTCACACAAATAATTGCTTTTTCTTCATCATAACAAAGTGGATAAGATCTCAATTAATTTTATTCCAGTATCTATACCTATATCAAAGAAACATGTTAAAAGGAAAACATTTATTTAGAGGATAAAATTATGTAGTTACAAGAGATTATAGAAAAAAATTATATGCCCAAATACTTCACTATGGTGTGAACTAGAACTGTATTTCAAGAACAAGGATATGTTAATCCACCTGTTCATTAATTATCATGAGCTCAAAAAAACATGAAAATAACATCTATCACTTTAAACATGTCGATGAATTGTTTTATAAACAATTGGGGATATGTATATCACTATGGGGGACCTTCAGTCATGATATCATAAATTAAATGAATTGATGATTTTGACAGTACTTAATTTTGAATGAGAAAAAAACCTTATAATTAAATTATGATTCCTTTTAGACTCACTAAATCTCTAGAAATGTTCATGGACATAATGAAAATTTTATTTATTGGATACTTAGAAAATTCTGTGCTATTATTTATTAATGATATTTTTATATACTCCAAGAGAAATGTGAAACATGTGGATATTTTTAATACACTGCTAATGAGTTTTTGAAGTGATAAAATAATTTGAATTTATAGTAAATGCGAGTTATGGATTGATGAATTATCATTCAAAGATAATGTTTCCAACATTCAATGAATATATGTGGACCCATAAATAACCAATTAAATCTAGGAATGGCTAAAGAGAACATCATTAATAGTCATCTGTAGTTTTCATGGTTAATTTGGTTATTAGCCACAATTTTTAATGAAAATATCAATATTTACAATCCCACTAACAATGATGACTCATAAGGGAGAACCATTTTTATAGACTAGCGAATTTGAATAAATCATAAAATAGTTAAAAAGAATCTTATCACCACACCAGTACTAACACTTCCAAGATGTTGGTAACTCTTTGTGTTATGCATTCATGCATAAAAAAGGCCCTTGGTTGTATAGTTATGAAAATTTATAAACTAATAGCCTACATCTCAATGATGTTGAAAATTAATGAATAAACCTATCCTACATATTATTTTTATTTTCAATGTGAGAAGTTGACATTGAAAATATATATAAATTACCTCTATGAGGAAAAGTGTAAGATATATATTGATCATAAAAGTGTGAAATATATATTCAGAAAGACTAAGATTCATATTAACAAAAAAAGACGATTTGATCTTATCAAAGATTATGACCGATCAGTCCACTACTATCCTGGTAAATCAAATAAGGTGTCATATGCTTCAAGTAGAAATAATCATTCATTTTTTCAGAGATGATAGTTGAGAGGGATCTAGTGTTATTATACTGAAATTTATATTGTTGGGAGTCAATAAATAAGAACAGATTCAATTAAATTTTAAATGATTTCATGACCATTCCACATAGAAAGAATAAATTATTCTCAATGAAATGATGTTTAGTTTTAGAAAGAAGTGAAATATTTAAAAAATGATAAATTTATAGAGAGAAAAAATAATGAGGAAGGATTCATGATATTTGGGTCAAAACTATGTTTACCATACAATTTAGAGTTAGATAGGGTTATTCTGATTGATGAATATTTCCCAACATTCAATATTAACCCATGTAGAAAAAATATGTATCTAGATTTCCAAGAGAACAATTGGTTGGCTAATATGAGAGATATCATTGAATATACATTTATGTTCCTCGTATGTTTGAATGTTAATCCAAAATGAAAAAATTATTTGGGGATGACGCTATTATTAAACATACCAACATAGAAGTGGGAAACATCACCATGAAATTTATCCACAAATAATAGATGACATAGGGAGTAATAAATTCTATATTGGTTTTTGTGGATTGTCAAAAAAATAGTTACTTTTAGCACAATTCGAGAGAAGATTTCAATGAATAAAAAACAATAATATATAAAACATTAGTAGTAAGGCTACATGATGTAAATCAATTGAATGTATCTAATCATGGTCAGAGATTCACATACTTTATCTTGAAAAGTATTGACCATTTCCGAAACAATGATTTAAACCACACTATCTATTAATATCTACAAAATTATTTCCAATCATAGTGAACTATTCAATCACTATATGACATGTTTATAACATGTTCTGTGGACTTGAATGTAGTGTGTGACCATTATCTACCTATGTATTAGGTCTCTTACAATAATTACTTAATCTCAAGCATCCACATTTCTCATTTTGAATCCCACAATTGGAAAATAGGAAGAATACAGGTGTGAAGGAAAGATATTGGTAATTGTATATTACTGTGACTTGAAATGGTTGAAGAAATTGAAGACAAGTTGAAAACCATTCAGAATCACATCAAAAAAATCCAAAGTCTGTAAAAGATCTATATATAAATTCATCATCAGTAAATATATATTGATTTTATATACATGGTGTTGCATCACATATCTCCATATAAGAGGATTGTGAGAATTGGTATGAATAAAAATCAAATTCCAATGTACATAGGACCCTTCATTATTATTGATAGTGTCTAAGTTATGGCCTATAGGCAACGAATTCCACCTTCTATGTCTTATATACATTAGGTATTCCATATATTCCCTCAGGAAGAAGTACATTGAATTTCCATCACATGCATTTAATTAAAATGTGGTACAGTAGGAAAATGATCTCCCTAATGAGAAGCATCAAATGAAGATATTAGACTATAGATATAATTTTTTAGGAAACAAGACTTGTCCTCTAGTTAGAGTACTATGGTGGAATGATAAGAACAATGAGGAAACATGGGAACTAGTAGAATCCTTGATAGTGAAATATCATCACCTATATATTTTAAAATAATAATTAGAGAAATTTAATAAGGGCGGAAATCTAATAACTCATAATTTTATCAATGGAATATCTTTTCTTATAATTATTACTTATAATATAAATCATGTATAATTACATAGATAACAAAATAAAAACATTATATATGTTGAATGAATGAAATAAGAGTTATTTCATTATGTTATGTAAAATATATCAATAAAATAGTAACTATACCTTTAGAATAGTAAAATGAACAATAAGGATATTTATTTGGAAATTAAAATAACATCACCTAGGAAATTATAAATAAAAACTACATATCCTATTAAGTAAATTGGGAAATATTTAAAACATAGAATATATAAAAATATTTTCTAAAAATGATAAAATAATTATTTGTATTTTAATAAAAAATAAATTGTTATTTACATTATTAAAATTAATATAATTAATTATTTGTAAATGTAATATTAATAAATTTATTCATAAATTGATAGTTGTTTAATTTTAATTTTATAAAATAATTTATGTGACATTAATTAATTTTTCAATGTGTCATAAATTAGTAAATTTTTTAAAAGTTATATATTTAAAATATATATTTATTTTAATTAAAAATTAAATTTTTAATATTCATAAAATTAGATTCATAAATTCAATTTATTTTTTTACTAATAAAAATTGAGAAATGTATATAGTAAATTTTTGGGATTTTTCTAAAGTCAATTAATTTTTGGGGAAGAGTAAAATACAAAAATATAATGTATATATAAATTATTAGATAAATACACTATTACTTGAGGAATTTGTAATGTATTAACGAAAATATAAAACTACAATTAATAATTTTAAATTTTATATATTTTTAAAACTATTCATAGTCTTGACAAAAAATAACAACATAATTAATATATTAATAAAATAACACCCCCTCCCACTATAAACACAACCCCTCACCAAGTCATCTATTAACAACACCAATGTGTTGAGGAGTATCCAATTTTGTCCAAATGTTCTTCATAAGCCCCTGCCCTACAACTATAATCTATTGGTCACAACAAAATACCAAAAAAAATTTATAAGGAGGTTTTCATGGAGGAGAATATAAGATGTAAAAACAATTTAATATTATTTTAATTGTAGTTATATTAAATTTTTCGTTTATTATCTTCTCATATCCCTCTTATTCATGTGTAATGGTAACCAAAAAATAATATATATACTATAGTTTTATTTTTTAATGAAAAAATCCATCGTCAAACTTCTTCTCTTATGCCTTGTTATTCTGAAAATTTAAATATCACCTGAATTGTTTTGTTTTCCCACCATGATGGATGATGTGATTTCATTTTCTTATTACACCATTAATGCATTTCAAATAAGCATTATAAAAGTTGAAAAAATATTAAATTTTATATTATAAAATTTTTTATGTTATGTAACTCATTTATAAACATGATATTAAGTAATAAAATATAATGATATTGTTGTGATTGAATCCTGTAAATTAAATTACATGATTATCATTAGAATTTTATAAAATAATTTATCAACAACTTTAAAAACAAAATAATATATATGACTAATTAAAATTCTGGAATTTCACTAATAGCATATAATTTCATTAATGAGAAATTATCCACTATTACATGATCTTCAACACCTATACACAAGTGAACTGATCCTAAAAACTATGAAAAATGGAACTCCCTAAAAATTATATTTTTCTATATAACTCATAATAATGAAAATAAGTGAATATTATATAATTATATTAATTAAAATAAATATATAAGAAATTTTGGATTTATTAATTATTGACACTTATTTAATTATCTAGGATATTAATGAAAATAATGAATTCAAATATAATATAAGGGGATTCTAGAACCCAGCTAGCTTTCTTTGTGTTTATACTCTTTAAAACCATTTTAATTATTGATGTTCCATTAATATATATTTAATATAGTTTATATTATATAAAAAATAGTGGTAAACCCATATACAATTAATTTTTAAGAAGAATAAAAAAATTAAGAAGAACTCTTTTGTCTGAAAACACATATTTTATTTCTCTCAATATTGTTTCATCTTAACTCATGATTAATGATTATTCTTCTATATACAATTAAAATTTCATTTTTATAACCACGTTTTTTATTCATTTAATAATTCTTTATTAATTTTCATGTAACAAAATATCTTCCCATGGGTTATTTTATGTATTACAGTTGAAAGTGTTCTATGTAGAAGGCACAATTATGTAAATGTTATGATGTAACTTATGTTCCCAAAATTATAATGATTTTTTTCTTTTGTAATGATTATTATGATTATGGTCACCTCGGCTTTAGGTACATAAATATCAGATTTTTCAGATTTTATTATCTCATTTCATTGATGCATATCCTGAGGTGACTACATGTACCAAGTAAAAAATAATGGCCTATAACAATCTAGATAATAATAAGTTAAATAATTTTTATTCTATATTATGTAAATTTTATTAAGGGCATAATTTTTTCAAGACACTAACCATTAGGATCATGGATTGGTAATGCGACAGTAATATTTATTTTTTAATTGATGTAAAGTTAATGTATGAAAAAATAGTTTCTCTATTAAGACAATATAATTTAAAATTAAATGTAATATTATTAAATAAGATGATATATTTTAATAATATAATGATATATATTTAATGAATGAAAATTTTACACATTTAATCTAAAATTCATACATTAATTGAGAGTTTGTTGTTGATAATGAATTACATTACCATAGACGTTGGTAGACTTCGATACAAATGAATAATGGTTTAATTTCATATTTGTTGGATTAAAGATATTTATATTGGTTATTACACTAACATAAATGCATCAGATTAAATGAGAATAACTAACATTATTATTTATTCATGGTTGACAATTATTTGAGAGAATTTAAAAAAAATTAAAACAGTAACATTTGGTTAAGAAAAATTCCATCCATTTAAGCATCCTCTTATAGTTCACATCAAAATATTTCCTTGGATATTTTTATGATAAAATATAATATTTTAACATGTGGGTATGTGTTCCAAGAAGGTATTCGAGTAGGTCTTGTCTAATAAAAATTTTCCTTTATGTCTAATGAAATTGATGAAGAAAATACCATTAATATGATAGTGGAGGGGAATTATTGGAAACAAAAAAGTATTAAATTAATATAAGTATGTTTTCACATTAAAATATATCCAATGATATATTAATTTTGAGATTTAAAAGATATTTTATTGATATTATAAACTTATTACATTTTTTGGATTTTTTGATATAATTTTACAAATTATCATTTAGTTAAACCCTTATGTTAACATATTTTAACATCCATCGTGGGGATGAATTATATAATATGTATGGGGTATATTATTACCCATAAGATAAAAATATGTTTATAATATAAAATTGATTACATTTTCAACAAATTATAATCCACATTACCCAATTCGTGTTTGATATATCTTTTGAAAAAATAATATAATATTTTTTAAAATAAATTATATTATTTTCATTTTCTAAACTATTCAATAATTTTTAATTTTAAAATAACAATATATTAATCAAATTATATTATAAGAAATAAAAAATCTATTATATTTTAGATTAATCTTCAATAATAATGGGAAAATCTAACTCAACCAAAAAATATTTGTTAAATACATTTCAATGTAATTTTTCTTGATTTTTCAATTTCCTTTCCTGGAATTATGTCAACATTGTGATAGAATTTAGAGTAAATATTTCATGAATAAAAATAAAAATAATTTGAAATGAAAAAAAACTAAATATATATAAAACATAACTTTTTATCCTAAAAACCCTTGTTTATTATACTATGTAAAAAATTTTATCATTACAAATAAGGATGTATAATTTCTAATTTTCTATGCATAAAATGATATAAAGGATAAATTAATGTTAAAATGAAAATAGATGTATATTATAATTAATAATGATTAGGGATATAATTTTTTTTTTCTAATTAATTCAATTCTAGTTTTATGGACCATTATTATCCATTGAACATTAATTTTACCCTTCATTAATGAAATTGGCCTTTACATTATTGTCAAAAAAATAGCCATCTATTCAAAATGATTAAAAATTATAGTGATTTATTAAAATATATGGACTTCAACAAAAATTTGGAATCAATTATTAAATATTTATTTCCTAAATTTTAGAGAATTAAATTTATTATTAAACAAATAAAACATGACGAGAAATACTTTTCAGAAAAATACATATTAACTATAATAGTATTATATAAAAATATATGTATAAATTTAATTCCAAACCCCATTAATTTATTATTTGTGATAATTAAAATTATTTTAGAATATAAAAATTATCAAAAATATAAACATTTATTAAAAATACATTAAAATAAAATAAATTTTTATGTTAAAATCATTATTTTTCAATTTTCATTGAAAAATACAATTTCATTGAAAATTTTATAAATTAAAATAATTTTTTATATATTGATTTAAAAATGACCAAATATTTATGAAATTAAATTTCTATAATATATATATATATATATGAATTTTTATATTTTCTCAAAAAATGAAAATCTATTATTAATAATTTTTTTAATAATAAACACTCTTCACTAATAATCGAGTAATTATTTCTTAAGCATGTTCTACTAAATTTTGTGTTGTTAGATCATTTTTTTATATTTAATAATTTAGTCAGACATATTCAATCCCACTGAATCAATTGGTATTATATAGTGGTTATATTAGAATAATAGTATTACAAGGATAGTATAATCATAATGTTTTATTATTAAACACGATTGAACATAGTCTCATTTAAAAATAATGTGATATTACATTCTACCAATTGATAAATTTTTTACTCCCAATTTAATATATTTCTCCATATTCAAGGGAATAAAATTTTAAAATAATTTTTTTAAAACCCCACATTATAAATATGTTTTGTTAATATTTTTCACTATAAAAGAATGAAGGCATGTAAGAAGGTAATATAAAATAAATTATAATTAATCTTCCAAAATAAAAGAACCCTAGTTTGATTTTAAAATATAAACATATTGGAAATTTATTTTTCTAATTAATGATGGATACTGATAGAGAACATTTATTATAAAATATTTAAATACCATTACAAAGTAATCAACCAAAAAATCATGAAAAAATATTGTGTAAAATAGATATTAATTCATGTCAAATTAATTAAATATGATATTAATTTTTTTCATAGCATTTTCCTAAGTTTATAAATTTTTGAGAAACTAGAATAATAAATTTTTGAAATATACATACATTATTTTTTAAAATTTTTTAAAGTTTTTAAATTTCCATCATAATTTACAATCTTAATAAAATTATATGTATTCAAGATGAATTTTTTTATTCACGGAGAATTAAAATTATCATGTTAAGATAAAAAAATCTAAAAAAGGATAGCTTGATATTCCTCTTTTCAATAGTAGTTATCTAGAACCAAAATGTTTAGTATAATGTATAAGAATACATATAAGTAATATAACTTCATAAGTAGTAATAATAAAATAATCTCAAAATTCATTATTAAAACAAAAATTTGAAAATAAATAGTTCAAAAAATAAAAATTATTAAAATTAATCAAAATATTTCTGACTAATATTGAAATCTACTGATCTGATTAAATGAGAACATATTAATCAATGAGAAATTTATCATTTATCACTCATAGAAAAGTGTAACTAAAAATAATAATATATATGAAAATGTATATTTTATAATCCTATAATTTATATGATAATATAAGCATTTAAATAAATATATTGTATCACCACAAATCCACATTAAATGATAGATATATCTAAAATATTAATCAATTATTATGGTTTATATTAAATATAATCTTATTAATAAATATTTATCTTTATCTTTATCTTACATATTATCCATTATAGTGAAAAAAGTTATTAAATAACAATAATCACATCATAAAATGTTTTTATTAGATACATCATAATCTGTATGGTAAACAATATATTCCCAAATTTTAGTGTAATGTACATAAATTAGTATCATTGATCATATAAAATATAACGGTTATCAATGATTTTTAAACAAATATATAGATAATTTAAATGATTTCGTCCAAAAATAATATTTTATGTCAAGCCTATGATTTTAATACACATGCACCAAATTAAATACCTCTCAAAATATAATTATTATCCTCAAATTCCCATCATTTAAATCCTTATATGGGGTATCTATGACTTTTATTATATGACAATCCTTCAACTATTGAAACTATGATGGTATCCATAACTCTCAATATAAACTATTATGAAAACATTATAGTAACTAATTTTATATAAACCATTTATATAATAGAATATAAAATTTCCCCCTAAAAAATCATAAAATTAACAATTATATTTTACGATTTGATATTAATACATGTTTCCAACATACAAATGTCTATAATGCACAACCTAAAATTTAATTGTTTTATCACTCACACACCCACATATATTTTAGGTTTAGATAATTATATAAATATATAATAACACAAAAATGAATGAATATTATACAAAAAATGAATCATCCCCATATTATAAATTTTTACCCAAAGTCACGTCTTTTATGATATAAAATGTTTTATTTTCTTGAAACATCCTCAAAGTTTTCTCGGGGGCCTAATAATTGTCTATAATAATCCATAAATTCTTGTGAAAGGTATTTTAAAATATTGAATGTGATAAAAATATCAATAAATGAAAAAATTGAATGAAACATAGAAATAAAATATCCTATATAATAGACTGATATTGTAAAAATATTTTTCATTTTATTTCACAAACATTGAGATAAATACTAATCATTTACTCACACATTAAATCGCTATTTTGACACAATATCATCCATGAAATCCTATATAATATGTCATAATAGAGTACTCATGAACATGATGTTTCTTTAGAAGCCATGATAATGAATGAAAAAATACCTTCCAAATATAAATTTTTAACCAAACAGGAATACTAATTACATTCAAAATATCATTAACTAAATATTTGGAATCAATCTGTTTTAGTGAAAGGTCATTATATAAAATATGAATTTCATGTAGGTTAAATGGGACATCATCTTAATACAATATAAATAATATCTCATATAAACACCTTTATAATTGTATTAATGATATATTCTAATGCTAATATAATTTGTTAGAGAACATAATAAATACCCAATCCATTTGAGATCACTATTAATGCCAACTGTTATTAGGAAAAATATCAGTATAACTCACCAACATGAGTTATATAATACTAAAACACTATAATAAAAAAATATACAATTACCATATTTTGAGTTATAAATTTTCTCCTTGAACTGTTCCTAAAAATTCCATTTAAATCCTCATTTAAATAAGCATATAAAATACTTTATATCTTTTAAATTCTGTTTTCATTTAAAACCTAAATTTTTATAAATTTGAAATATGAAAAAGGAAGGATGGATATTTATTTTATAAATAATTTAGAAAGATATTTGAATCAAAATATAATATATTTAATGTGGTTTAGGAAAATCTACCTCTATATATTATATTAAGATATGAAATTCATGTTTTTATTTTTACAGAAATTCCAATAATTGCATAATATATATTTAAAAACATTAATTTATAACAACCAATTAATGAAATAATTAATATATTTAAAAATAAAAATTATATAAACATGATGTCTTTATAAAAAAATCCAAAAAAAAACTTTTTTATTAAAATGGTCATGGAAGAGGAGTATTTACTAAATTAACTTTTTAAATTTTTAAATCATTATTTTTAATGTAATGTGTCTCTAACTACGATTCAAATTTGTCACAGAAGTAATTCCTATTGTTGAATAATAATCTATAATTAATTATTTAATTCAATAAAAAGTATATTTTAGTTTATTCGTTATTTTTATTTCACTTAAATTAATCTGATACATATCTATATAATTGATTTAGTCAACATTAGACAATTTGGGAATTCATAGCTTGTATGACCAGAATGATATAAGTTTGTTGACGGTGGAAAAAAAGATAACATTTTCCAAATTTTCAAAATAAAATTCATTAAATAATTAAAATTATATATATATATATAATATATTATAGAAAACAACTATTAATTAATGATATAAAAATATAAACTATGTTATAACAATTTAATGATTTGGTCAAGTTTACATTTTGTTAATGAACCCATTTAATAAAAATATTATGGAAATAAAATAAAAAATAATTTAATCTTATTTAATTAATTTATATCAAAAATATAATAATATATATTTAAATAATATCATGTATATCATCTATTATATGAGGTGATTATAAGTTAATTATATTACTTCATTGAGGTTTTTTTCAACACATACACATGAAAATTATTTTCATTATTAAAATAATCAAAATTTATAAAACTAGATGATATATTATCTATTTAGAATGACAAATATTTGTTTAATTTTATATAAATATATTAATTCTATCATTATAATGTGATGTGAGATAAGGTTATGGAATTTAAATTACATATGCTTGCTAGGTGATGTTCCACCATACAGATGATTGATGGGGTTGTTTCCAATTTCATATAAAGAATGAGATTGATATAGGTTATGACATTAATATTACAACAAGTATTTAAATTTAATACACTATTTCCATCTTTTATCACTGTTATAATTTGATATTGGTGATTTAGAAGATTAAATAATGTAAATACCCTTGGTTAATGAATATATATTATCTTTACACTTCATCTTATGATTGAATAAAAAATACATCATAGGTAAGATTTCTAAAAATAGAAGTCTCAAATATTTTGTAATGAATTTTAGTATTGGATTATAGAAGATATTGGATGAATTAGATGTCTTTTTTAGTGTTTAAAAAATTTACGAATAGGTTTCCTTTAATCTATGAGGAGAGGGGTACTCATATAATTACCTGTAATATTAAATTAATATTAATTTGTATAATGGTAAAACTGATCCAAATTGACATTTATTAAAAGATAATGAATAAATTTTTTTTATATAAAAACCTAATATAAAATTTAACGGTCTATATATCCTTTTTAACCTTATCTTATTGTATAAAAACTTTTTTTAAGAAGTCATAACATCAATCTTAGAAAAAATATTAATATAAAAGGGTTATAATTTTACTTAATATGTTATATTTGGTTCATAAATTGATAATTTAATATATTTTGTACCATTTATCATCCTAATTTTCTTCTTTTATGTTTATTATAGTTTATAAAAAATTTAATAAAAAATTTAATAAAAAAATATATGACATAAAATACGATTATTGACATTATATGATATTTTAAAAAAAATGACAGTGAAAATAATTTTATTCTGAATAAAAAGATGAAACAACAAATATAAATTATTCCGATCAATTATAATTATCAATTCTTCTAATAGTACTCATTAATATTTAGTGAAAAACTATTTTTCTATTTTCAATATAATATTTCGTTGTTTTTATACCTTTTTACAAGCACTGAATTTGGGTTTTGTATTAATTTATTGTAATTTTATAATCACTAAAAAATTTAAAATTAACATGATAAAAATTAATAAATATATTTAAAATAAATTTATAAAAAACATAAATTCATTTAGCACTATTTCAATTATTTAAGGATAAGACAACCATGAGAATGTTATTATTTATTTTTCTAGACATAAAATAATATAATTAACAATATCAATAAAAACTGAGGAATTCTGAAATATTTGGGTATTAGATGAATACAAATTAATTATATTCACCATAAAATATAACATTAATTTTTTATCTTACCTTGGAATTTTTATAACTATATTTTTACACATTATCATCCCATGTGACATTTACTATGGTTAAAAAATTCACCATGATTATTTTTCCTAATGACTAAAAATTATAGGGTTATATTTATAATTTATATACCTAAAAATTAATAATACAGAATTGATTTTTCATGATTAAATTAATTTAAATTTTATCTATTAATTTTAAATTTATCCTACATAATGTGATGAAAAACGTTTCATAGAGAAATATTTCAATAGTATAGTAATATATCTAAAACAAATTCATTTTAAATATTATCAAAAATGATTATTATTCATTTATTTTTTAAATATGATTAAATAATTATGTTTTTTTAAATATTAGAAATTTAAATATTGCTTTTATAAAAATATAATATATATAATATTTTAAATGAATTTAATTCCTCATTATTATATCAATAATCCATCCTTTCATAAACAATATGAAAATTTATCAAATATATAAATGTGATATTTCTTTCAAGAATGGATTCCTTAATATAATTTAATTTTTAAAAAATTCTAAATTATTATTGGTAAAATTTTTATAAAAAATGAAATATAATATTGTTTTGAAGAAAACAAATTTATTAACAACAAAATGAAATTTCAATAAATTTATTATGTTTTTCTAAATAATTAATCAATAATATTTTATTGAATACATAATTTATATATATTGCCTATCTTTTTTAATCCTATTCATTATAACTAAATAATTATCGTGGTTTTCACTAAATTTTATAAATATTAATATTTTCTTGTTCATGATATCTTAGCATTATTTATCATATATTCTATTTGATATTTAATTTATTTATTAATATATTAAATTTTGCATTAATCTAAAGGATATTAAATAAACTTAATCTTTTTCAAACATATGATAACTATTCATAGATCATCCTTCAAAAATATCACTTAATTTTTGTTTTATAAATTTCCCAAAAATAATTTAATTAATGTTTGCTGAAAAATTGTGAAAAGGCCATGATATTTAACAGTCAAAAAAGGTATAATTAAAAGAAAAGTTATGTGTGAGGAATTTATGTAAAAAATATTTTGGTTTATATGTTCTTGAAATATACAACATTTATGAAATATTAAAATAGTTTATTATCGTCAGTTTATATAAATTAAAGGTATTTAATTTCAAATGGAATCATGTTTCTAATGAATATAGAGGTCGATATATAAATACACATATAATATTATAAAATATATTTATATGAATTTATAATGGTTGGGAATGGTTTTTGTGTTCACACAAATAGATATAATTCCCATGAAACATATAATACACTATATTGTGTTGTTGGAATAACTATCACATTGGGAGAATATTATGGGATACTTTAACATATTCATGGCTTAAGATATATATTTTTTGACTATAATTTTTTTAACATGATCTAATTATTAATCAGTTATATTTATAAGATTTAAAGGAATTATAATTATAATAAATCTATAATATTTTTGTTTTGATGAAATATAACACATATAGGTAATTTTCAATTACATTTTCATGAAAAAATTTAATTTAAAGGATTAATAATAGTAAAACTACTATAAAGAAAGACATTATAAAAATATAAAAGTCATTCATATTAGTTATTATGGGTTATATTCAATGTATTTTTTTAGAAATAACGATTTTACATTTATGTTGTTTTAGGTTAGTAGAAAGATGAAATCATGATATGTTATTCTGAAACAAGTTGGGGTTTCCAAATTTATTTTATGGTTGTATCGTTATATTATAATGGAATTTTTATTTTTAACAAGACAATATCAAAATTTTATGTCTTATAAATAATTTAGTTATAGTAGGGTAATGCGTGCATCTTATTTTAAGATAATGTTTCCTAATTATTTTTTGATGTCTACATATATTATTAGAATTATAATAATGAATTCATGTGAGGATTCAAAGATATTATAAATAATATTCAACTATATTTTTTATAAAATAATGTGTACTGATAAATAGTAACCCATAATTTATTAAGATATATGTCTATTTTAGATATTCACTTAGATTAATGACATATTTTATTATATATGTTAGTTATATATATTTAGTAATGAAATATTAATAAACATAATATTATATAAAAATAAAATTTAACAAAAGAAGGATGAACACTCTTGTTATTTATGATGAAAATATGGATCAATGAACAATTATTTTACAATATAAGGTGTAATATTTAAAAGTTATAAAATTTTCCATGAGAAAGTATTTAAAATTATTCAACGCCAATTATTTACCACGAAATGAAATTAAAATAATAAGTTAATGATTTAGTACCTTCAAATAATAATGTTTGACATCTATAGTCTATCATACATTAAATATTATATTATTTAGGAATTAAACATGTATTTAAATGAAATTTTTTTGATATTATTGTTGAGCACAATTCTAGATGTGACCTATAGTATGTAATTATATAACATAAAAGGAGATAGAATAATCTTTTTATGTAATTTTTTGGAAAAATAATCATCCCCCAACATTCTTGGGATCCTTTTATTATCTAAGGTATAAAAATAATATATATTTATACTTATATATATATATATGATATTTATATTATGTTGTAGTTTAATTATATCATATCTTCTATATTAGTCCTCTCTCATAATTTTTTTAATCTAAAATGGTATATATAATTCTAAAAATATTTCCTTTCAATGTAATTTAAGTTATATTTGGAATTGGATGTATCAACATATTTTAGAAATAATAACAATTTATATAAAATATATATATAATGTTATATCACAATATATCTCCCATTAATATAATAATATGAGATAAGATTACATTTAATTATGTAAAAAAATTATCAATTAATGGTCATGTTACAAATTATTTATGCAAAAAATGAACAATGAGTTCATATAATGTTGAATATAATAATTAATGATATTAGTATTCATAGAGTATATGGTAAATTATTCCATGTACAATTTTCTACTCTTCTCCTAACCGAGGGGTATTTTTTTAAATCAACATATATCAAATATAACTCATATATTGTAGAAACAATATAAAATTGAGATGACAGGATCAAGCTGGTTAAATAGTCATCCATTATAAATTATAGAAAGAAGAATAATATAACAAATTACATCATCATTTATTATAATTTAATGTTTTTTCATAATATAATTTTTATGAGGGATGCCATTAATTTTCTATATCAATATTTTTATGATTATGATAATGAAAATTGACACTCTACATAAAATCAGCTACATGTTTTCAAAACATTGAATTGAATAATACATCTCACAAAAAAGTAATATAAGTGTAAGTTATCAATTGAAGGTGAAATGGAAATACATTCCAAATATTTCATTATACATAATAGATGATATTAATATGAGAATTTTGATAACATTTTTTATATTTAATTAACTATTATTAATTTAAATCATGAATATTTTCAATATGGGATTCCGTTAAAAAATTACATTCATGTTTTATTTTGTTATTATTCACAAAAAACATCAATATTAACATGATAAACATTTATAGACTTTTCTTGATTTTTTATGAAATATAATTTATTCAGAAATTAATGATAAATTAGTTTTTGATATAACATTTTCTCTCTTTTGGAAATTTACTCAGAATAATTTAGATTTATTTTTTCATCTAATTACCGTGGTGATATTCTAATATCCATCACTATCTAATATGAAAGATATTCATTTAATTAACAAATAACTCGGTTAATATCAATATATTTTGTAGACCAAACTCATTATTTTCCAAACTACTGACAAGGTAAACAGTGACATGGGTAATATTTTTCTATAAAAATAAACCTATATTTAAATTAATATATAATAAAATGTTTTGTACACTTTATGGAATATCATTAAACTACTAATTTCCTATGAATTTTATTCGTAAATCGTTTCATTAATTAATTTCGATTTTTGTGTACTCAAGTGAAAATATTATTCAATAGTCTAATAGGTGTTTAAATTATTTTTCTATTTGAACACAATTACTCAATGGATAATTTATTTTATTAGTTGAATGGTTTTAATTACATTTCTATATTAATTATATATATATATATATATATTGATTAATTATTTAATTATTTAAAAGGCCATGAAATATTAAATAATTAATTCAAATAAAGTGTGTATATAATCTAAAAAAGATATTTAATATTTTTTGAGGATTTTGAATAATCAAACAATACATAAAAATGGAATATATCATTTTGGATGACCTCAACATGAAAAATGATAATTGAAAATACCTAATAAATATATAAAACCTATAAATATTTAGTGATATATATTAAATAATTAATGAATTAGTTATTAAAAGTAATATAATTATATATTTTATAAATTAAATCCCAAATATCTATCCATCTAACTATATAGGGAGCATAGCATGGTGAAACATATATATAAAATACATTTTGAATCACATTAGACTTCATGTTTTGAAGTCAATATAACTAATTTAATTTGAAATTAATATCAATTATGTAGTTTAGAGATAATAACTCAAGAGGGTAGTGAATTTAGTTCCCAATAATGTTTTTAAAAACACATTAATGAAATGTCCCTAAAGAAGATAAAAAATTAATATTAACTAAAAAAGACTAATTATAAAATTTTATTAGTTTAATTAATTTATCAATCTGGTCATAGTAATTAGTTAAAAAAAATATTTGGAATGACATTATCTTTTGAAATAATATTACTGAATCAATAATAAAATATTAATTAAATTAAGGTTAGCTATAAAATAAATTTTTTCCTTCATATTTAAATATTATATAATATTTTTACTAATAATTATTGGAAAAAAATAGTAATATACCCGAGGAATAAGTAAAGGGGTTTTGTCTAATACAAATTCATAATCCCAAGAACATGTAAATTCCCTACTACCTAAGGGTTTATTATAAACATAATGAGATCTAAAACCTTGGTCGATTTTGAAAAAAAAGAACATTGTTTTTCTAGTCTTAGAAACCCTAAAAAATTATTTGTGGTTTTAAAAACATTAAATAAGAATCACATGACCACTTCCACATTTTTTTGATATAAAAATTGTTATTTTTAGTGTGTTTTACATTAAATATCTAGTTTAAAAACATAATATATTTCATCAAAATATACACATTAATATAAAAATTCTATAAATTTTAAAAAAATAAATAAATAATATGATTTATTATGTTAAATGTTGATTAATAGTGTCCTATGATGCTTTAGGTTTTCATAGGTCAATGATTATAAATTTTAATAGAGATTGAATATGTTCTTAAAATTGTGTCGGAAAATAGAGTATTTTGGAGTCTATAATAGTTTTCAATTATAAGTATATTTATTTTCAGTAATCCCTTACACGCATCTCTATTTATTTAATATATTTAAATTTGTATTAGAAATTTAATTTTAGACACCATTGGTTTTCCTCACATCATAAATATCTATATAATGTGGTTCTTTAGAATCTATGTCTCTATTGGTCCAATTATTTGTTAAAAAATAGTAATAATAAAATCTAGTAGAATTTACTTAGAACAAAATCATTAAACCATGATATTTTCTTCATTTAATCCATAGAGTGGACTAATAATAATTTTTAATAAATAAATGTGATTTGATATCTATTTAATTCTATAAACAATATATTGGAGGAATAAATTTATCATTACAGTCTGAAAAAAACGGTAGAAAATTATTGGTAGATCATATATGATTCTAGCATATAGAAATGGTGTATTAATAAAAGAATACATAATCCAATTATAGATATTTAAATACAATATCATCAAAACTATATGTTGTTTTGATTAATAGTGGATCTGTTTTTGTGGTATATCATACTAAAGGTCGATCCGGATAAAAGAATATAATGTCGGTGGTATATCTGGTCTAGAGGATGAACTACTCTTGTAATAGATTTGACAATGTTAGATATTTTTTATAGTTGAATAAGATTAACCCGAGATCTAGAATGAACTAATGTTCTATCTTTTCATATAATTGTATATATCCCCAATGGTAGATCCATCATCGATAGACTCAAAAAGTTGACATTATCTATATATAGATGTAATTATACTCTCTCTAGATTACCACAACTACTTGTATATTTAATTTAAAATATGTTATAATATCATAATTAACAGTAGATCTATACCTGGGATTGTTTCAATACATAATGATGTTTTATAATTAATCATTAATTATATTAAAAATATAAGAAATATAATTTGTGATCATTATAATAATGAGCTTCCAACAATCAGTCCATTTTTTATGATCCCAAATCATGGAGTTTTATAACCATGAATAAAAAACCTAAACATAAGTAGACTCATTTAATGATTAATTTCCTTATAAAAAATTAAACTTTTTTATGTGATATACTCATTAAAATTATAAAATTTTATTACAATAGTAAAATCCATCAAAAATTATTATCTAACATATTGGATTGTACAAAATATGATATTAGAACCAAAAAAATAAATAAAAAACAACACAATAATAATAGGAATTATTCATTAAAATTCAATAAACATTTGAGTAAATCTATAGAAACTTAGAATCAATATATATAAACTATAAATGAATATAGATGAATATTCATCACATTAGAAACATACACGATGGATGACTATAATAGTTTATTGTCTTTGGATTCATACCATTTATAAAATCTATCCTGGTGAAAGATATTCTACCTTATCCTAAAGGATTTTTCAAATTAGTACTCCTACATAAATCATATATTCTTAACCTTAGGATGAAAAAAATAAGATATTTGCGACCCAAAATTCCTAAAAAGGGTAATCAACATAGATATGTAATCATAACCTTTTCATACTGGTATGAAAAATGAACCAAACATATTAATATCATTCCATGCGTATAAATGATCATATAAATAATCATATAAAATATTAAAATTTTATAAGGCATGAAACATAAATGAATCCAGATCATAATCCATGATTGTATTGTCATGACATTCCCCTCGTGGCCCATTCCATGACTACCTCATACCCTCCTTCCAGAGGCCAAGGGTTAGTAACTAGCACTAAAAAGGCATATCCTTAAATCTAGGAAGGCATTTCCTCTAAAATTGTAAACTCAATCATACCAAACACACAAGAAGATACACACACGAGGTAAACAATATAGTAAAATGGTTTTGTACATTATTTTAAGGGTCCATAATAGAAGCCCAAATGAAAAATACAAGTAATACAGAAAAAGGAATGGTTGTCCCTGCAGATCGTCTCATCCAATGTCCACCTCTGATCAGATTCCATTCTGGTACCCTTGACCTCAATCAACGATGTTTCTCATCTACATTGGACACAACTAGGTGAGAGAGTAGCCCGTGTAGGGGTGTGTATAATGATACTCGATAGGGACTGCGAGACCGTCATAGGTATCATAGAGTTCCACAAAGGAAAACCAGAAGGCACAAAGCAATAGCCATCACCTCTACTTAGGTATATGCACATACATATACTTCTGTTATCAAGATATGCAACGGTAACACCTCGAAGGTAGAAGTACAACACAAGTAACACTCTGACTATATAAGTACCACAAAGGTACAACACAAAGGTAAAGACTCATCTCACACAAGTAAAAGTGAAGTATAGAAGTACAAGAAGATTAGTCATGAATCTATATCTTCTTATTCATCCATGATGTAATGCTTTTGATTTTACAGAGTTGGACCCAAATAGGATTGATAGGTACTAACCCCCGCAATCACACAGACAGGATCTGACCCACATAGAATTGATATACACTGACCGACACAAGATCAGTGTGCGTTGACCGAAAAAGGACTAGTATGTGATGAACCACAAGGGATCATTGAGCACTACCTCACACAGGATCAGTGCTGACCCATAGAGGACCGCTAAGTACTAACCCCCATATGATTTTCCACTGGATTCCCGCTAATTTCACATTTGGGTGAACTGATCCATAAGTAATCATTCATACCTCATCCACAATGAATCTCCAAAATAATGAATTCCCCTGGTCTGTCATGTCAAAAGGGACCCAACGCAACATGCGTCATGTCAATTGGACGCCATGTCTATAAGTTATTAGTGTTTTAGCTCAGAGGGCCCAGTTAGAATCTGGTTCTAACAAACCTGACCGTACTCTAACATTATCCATATCTAAAGTGGATTATTCCAAAAGGCCCTTCTCGATCCATGGATACCAATTCCTTAGATGGTCTGTCAAATGGACACTCAGTTCTCATCTTATTCTTAAAAAGGTGAAAAAGGGTCTATATGGTCCGGGTCCAGTTTGACATGACCCAAACCAGCCTGGGCTGAATCAACCCGATTCGAGGTTCCCCAAACTGGTTAGGGTTCATCTTGGTTGTCCTGGGCCCTGGTGGGATAATCCCACTGGGCCATGGTCTGATCCAGCCTGTGAAGGGGGAGGCCCTACCCAGCTCGTTGTACGGCCTATAGAGCAACTCGCGGTCATGTGTCCCATCGTGGCGGTGTCCGCCATAGATGACACCCGATTGGAGGCCCAGCCTGGTTTACTCGAACATTCTAGCGATCCATTCATCCCTCCTTGTAGCATTCAGGACCGCTTGTCAGTCCCACTCAATGTGTCGTGACCATCCAGAATGGCAGGCCAGTTTTCCTCCAAGGGTTGCATACGTGTGCCACTGTCCACCTACAATGGCGGCCTCTCACTCTGGCGACGTAGACATGATTTTCCACTTCTCCATGTGGCTGGACGAATACCGATGACCACCCTGCACCGATGTTTCTAACGGGCCATGACCTCCTCTCCGGTGGCACGGACGCCCTCCGCCCTCCTTCCACATGGCCAGCCAGATGCCGACCGCCACCCTCTTCTGTGAGTCATCGTAGCTTCGTTCAAAGCCCGAAAATTATGATGTTCCCATATTCATGATCATTGATTTGCAATCTACACAACCATATGTCATGCTCAACAAGACATTTTGTTTCCATCACGCTAAATTATTTGGAAACGAAGAATGCCTGAAGAACACATGAAGAACCAAAAAAAGGTTCAATGTATAAGTCTGGAACAAAATCCATGTTTTTTTGGCCACCGTCATTGTGAATTGCCATTACGATTGGTAAAGAAAAAAAATTTAATCATACATCACATTAAAAACCTTACCTTGTTTTCTCATTGAATACTGCGTGAGGAAGGAGATGAAGATAATGATGTCATCGATGTCTGGCACTCTCACAATTGTCCTCAAAGACGGTCCCTCATTCATGAACTAGATAACGTTCTTAGTTAGATAGGTTCATTTTTTGGAGAGTGTGTCTCCAAGGATCTCTTTTTCAAATAATTTTTCCTTGCAAGAGGTGAGGTTTTAAATTAATAAGATAATAATTAATGTTGGCACATCAATGGGGAGATTCCAAGAGTTAAAAAAATAACTTAGAGTTGACAAGTTGATTCATTAATTTGGAATTAATGAATCCTATTAATTAAAGCCAAATGTGGTTACCCACATTGTGTAACTGGAAATTTATTGTCCAACAATAAATGCCTGACCACTCTCACATGGTCCCCACATTCATGAATCATATCAGAGGGATTAAAAATAAAATAAAAATATTTTTTTATTTGTCTAAAACTCCGATGGAAAATATGAAAAACTAACTTATACCCTCATCCTACTATGGTCGAGGCAAAGGTTCCTGTAAATGAATATCAGCCCTACGATTTCAATGGTGTCCTCAAATATCTATTCTAAGAACTGGTTCAAATGTTATAAAATTCTGCATCTGTGTTTATTGAACATACCCGATGGAATGTTCATAAATTCATTTCGGGCACATCAGGCCTCAGAATCACACACCGTCAATATTCCCAGAATCATAGTATTCCCATATAATAAAAACCAATTCATGGAAACGATAAGACCTTTATATTCTCCCCACCTCAGGGATTTGCATCCACAAAAGCCACAACACACACTAGGTAAACTAGTTGGGGGTATTGAGCACAAATCCTAGCCTCCCACTCCCACGTTCTCTCTGGGAGGTTCTCGTGCTGCCAAAGAACACAATCCAATGGAATCTAACTCCCACAAATTTCCCACTCCTATAGATCTATAATCTCCATAGTAACCTCTAAAAACATCACAACATCGTCGATGTCCACCTTTCCCCAGCAGTGTTCATGGGACTAATGAACAGGATCTGCCAGCCATTCCTATGTATAGTTGATGTCTATTTCTTTGTACATTGTGATTTTTCATTGTTAAACTATAGGAGAACAACGAGGGTCTCGGGATCCCTACTGAATATCATTATACTCACCCCTTCATGGTTTATTCCCGCACCATGTTGTGACTTATGCAGAGGACGGAAAATACTGATCGAGGTCGAGGGTATTAGACTCGAGGATGATTGAAGGTTGACATTGGACCAGACAATCCGTATGGACGACTGTTGGAGAGATATACCTAACCTTTAATAAGGGTCGGTGGTGGGTGTATAAAAGAGATGTTCTTTATTAGTTTTACTTGAATTTTCTAGTTGTGATGGTATTCTGGCCCCTTAACATACTGTACACACCCAATTTACTATATTTATTACCATGTTCCCGTATATTAGTGTGTGTTTTATTTGGGAGAGTTTATAGGTTTAGAGTCAATGCTGTCCAGGTTTTAGGGATATCCCTATCAAGTGCTAGTCCCCAGCCCCTGACCTATGGAAGGCGGTCATGGGGTAGTCACGACACATGCCCAGAGGGATGGGTCTTGAAAAATTGGTATCAGAGTACTTTAGTTCTACCAAAGAACTAGGACTATAATCTTTTCTGTTTGGAGAAATAGGGGTAAGTGTTTTGAGAGTTGTTTTCTATTTAGGGAGTCCAGTGTTGGGGAAGTGGTGGATGTATCCATACACCAGGACCCTGACATCTGATTTGTAACACAGTGCATGAAAACACTGATTGCGTTTGAGTTTTTGAAAGTTTTTCTTTGTGATTTCTTTGAGTCATATCACTAGGTATAACATAATGAAAGTGGAACACATGTTTCTTTTCAAGATTCCTCCATGGAGATATCCTTTCAGGGTTCCAGGTAGAGTAAATGATGATAGCCCATCGAGTGACGAGGGTTTATTATAGGGCCCCCTTTCTGCATTTGTACCATCGGGTGGTGTACCAGCATCACCACTACATCAATCTATAGAGGGAGCATGCTGCTTCAGAGAGTTCCATGAGTTCCAGTGCTAGAGGACACCATGGTTTTAGGGAAAGACGGATCCACAGGGGGATGAGGACTTGCTGGAGGTCATGGTTAGAGATTTTTTACTGGTAGGGAAACCAGTGGATCTCACGGTGAACCTTGTCACAAGTCTTCTTCATGCATCAATGGGAAGATATTGTATCATGATGCATCGTATTCACGATGAGGTGGCTCTCATCACGGTGGAATTTTAGAGCCCTTTCAATGTAGAGTTTGTCCCAGAGACCCTACTTTCCTGCATATACAAATGCTTCTCCACTTGCAGTAGGGTTGCATGATTGTGGTCTATTATTCAATGAGGTTCACCAACCTATTGTGTTACTACAATAACATGGTGTAGAACCCTTACTTCAGTGCTCGAACCTTCGAGTAGGGGCTCAGACATGAGATTATTGCTTCGATGGTTTATGTCATCATCCCAATATAGGTGTGGGAGTTAGAGTGAGCACTCATAGTGGAGAGCTTCATTGTTGAGAAATCACTGGAAGCGAGACCCACCACTAGACGACACATAGAAGAGTCATCGGTAGCTGGAAATAGGCAAATGATGTAGAGGTACAAGAGTACTAGACCTACAGGTGGATGACCACAGGATATAGGGTCTGTTATGCGGGGTTATCAAGAAAGATCAGTATAGGAAAGGATCAGGATGTTTTACTCATGTGTTGGTCAATGTCACATGGCTCGGGACTGCCTGACCTACTGAATGGATGACCAGCAGATGGAGAATGACCACATGGGACGAGGTGAAGATTCAGTCAAGGATTTCTAGATTCATGAGGTGTATATGGAATAGGATCAAGTCATGTGGCAGACAGTGGGGGAGATTTGAGTATATATCACCATCACAACTAGGTGGTCCTCCCTGAACATAGTTAGTAGGTGGACATGGACGAGCTCATCTCCAGGAAGTTGAGGGATACAACCATGGAAGTCCAGAGATGATAAGAGATACGATCTCTATCTACACAACCCTATCTGATGTACTCATAGACACACGTTCCAGTAACTCATTTATTTACATGACCCCCGTTTAGAGCACAGAAATTCTGGTGGAGCCGTTGACTCGATCTTTAAGGCTAGAGACTCCTACAAGAGTAGATACCATGATTACGCACTCCTTCCAGCAGTTTGAGCTTCATCTAGGAGGCAAGATCTTAGGGTGGGATCTTCTAGTGGAAGCATCAAGGCCTTATGACCTCATCATGGGTATTAACTCATCATCTACAGTCCATGCTCATATCGACTATACTAAGCGCAATGTGCGGTGTATCCGCACAGATGGGACCAGGATTTCCTTCATCAGCAAGAAGGGATCATTTTCAGCATAGGATGGACTTACCCAGAGGAGGGTGCAGGTGATCACACATCTGTTGGCTAGCCTTACCATTGGAGAGGTTGATTTCAAGAATCCAAGCTATCCTGAAGTGGTGGACCAATACACTGATGTTTTCCCTAATGATGTTTTGAGTCTACCTCCTTTGAGAGAGGTGGAATTTTACTTCGACATGTACCCTAGGAACCACTAATATCTACACGAGCATATCAGATGGATCCCATGGAGCATCCAGAACTACGAGTGTAGCTAGAGGACTGACATGGCAAGGTGTTCATTAGGCACCATATTTCCCCTTGGGCAGCCCTGATTTTGTTTGCCCAGAAGGTGGATGGGAGTTTGAGACTCTGTGTGGACTATCGACACTTAAACCAGGTGATCTTGAATAACAAGTACCCACTCATAAAGATTTATGAACTCTTTAATCAGATGAAGGGAGGACGGTGGTTTTCACAGATAGACATCAGATCGGGATATCACCAACTGAGGGTAAGAGATGAGGATGTGCAGAAGAAAACATTCATATGTCGCTATGGACACTATGAGTTCATGGTTATGTCATTCAGTGTGACCAATTCCCCAGTAGTGTTCATGTTCTCATGAATTAGATCTTTTATCCATACCTTGATCACTTTGTTGTACTCTTCAAATATGCCATCAATATATACCCAGCGACTAAAGAGGAGCATTCCAACCATCTACAGATAATTCTTGACACACTCTGAGAGAACCAGCTTTATGGTAAGCTCTTGAAGTGCATGTTCTACATCTGACAGGTTCAGTTAAGGGACACTTCATATCAAAGGGTGGAGTTGTGGAGGATCCTTCAATGATTGAGTATATACATACTTTATAGCCACCCAAGAGTGAATTAGAAGTGCAGTGTTTGCTGGGATTGGCTGGTTACTACCAGGCAGTTGTGCCTGATTTTTCCAGAGTTTTGGCACCCTTATCGGCATTGATGATTAAGGGGAAACCCTTCGTGTGGTCAGAGAGATGCCATAGGAGTTTCCATGAGCTGATGGAGAGACTAATGAGTGCCCCATATTGAGGCTACTAGAGGGGGTGTTGGGTAAGTTGTCTACTACAACACATCAACGACTGGAATTGGATGTGTCTTCATATAAGAGCAAGCAGTTCTCAGGTATAGTTTTTTACCGTTGAGAAAATAGGATTAGAACTACACTACCCATGACCCTGAGTTAGATGCAGTGGTCATTGCCTTGAAAATGTGTCCACATTACTTCATGGGATAATGTTTTAAAGTCTACACTAATCACCAGAGTATCATGTATAACATCTCTTATAAGGACCTGAGATTGAGTCATCATCGTTGTCTTGAGTTCCTCCAAGTCTATGAATTTAATATAGTCTATACATCTTGGATGCAGAACGTAGTCGTAGATGAACTTATCAGGATATCTGGTATATAGTTGCTGAGTGAGGAGATGGAGATGCTAGTTACTTTGCAGATATCTTACATGGATCGAGATGGAGCATCATATCTTAAGTATCTGATAGTCACTCCCCCACTCCTTCAACATGTCAAGGAGCGGAAGCTTAAGGACACTGACTGTGAGGCTCGACATGATCAGATATCCATAGGACAATCATCTAATTGATTTTTTTAAGTTGGGGAGCACGTCATCATCTTAGGAGAGCATATTATGTCACCGATGGAAGTTAGGGAGGATGTGGAGAGGGAGTTCCATACATCCCCTATTCTGGTACTTCCAGTATTGGTGAAGAGGTATCAGGTCCTTTGGCATCAACAGTAGTTTCTGAGAATGAAGAAATCGGTGGCAGAGTTTGTCTCACAGTTCCTCACTTGTCAGCAAGTGAATGTAGATCATTAGGTTCTATCATGCATAGTTCATCCACTGGAGGTTCCAAAGTGGAGGTGGGATGGAATCTCCATGGACATTGTTACAGGACTGAAATTCATTTCCAAGAGGCATGATTCTATCTGGGTGATCGTTGATCGACTCACCATGTATGCCCACTTACAACCTATTAGAGAGAATGGAATAGTAATGATATTGGGATTCCCATATGAGAAAGATATTGTTTCGATTCATGGATCTACATCTATGATTGCATATGATCCTGATGCATATTTCAATTCCTAACTATAGAAAGGGTTCCAAGTGGCTTTCGGGGAAAAGATTTTTTTGAGAAATTCCATCCATCCTTAGATGGATGGTTAAACACAGTGGACCATTCAGACCGTTGAGGAAATGTTGTGTGCTTGCATCCAAGACTTTGGCTGCAGCTGGGAGGATCATGTGCCATTAGTAGTGTTTTCATACAATAATAGTTGTCATTCCAAAATCGGGATGGACCCATTTGAGGTGTTCTACGGTCATCCTTGCAGATCACCTCTATGCTGGACTGACCTAGGGGAGATATAACTCATGAGTACAGAGATGGTATAGGCTACCACGTAAATGGAGGAGATAATCCAAGAGAAGATGAAGACTACCCAGTGCAGGAAAAAGTCCTATGTTGAAAGGATACATAGACCTTTTGATGTTGAGGATGGTGACTATGTCTCTCAAGGGGTCTCACCTGGACATGAATTTCGGAGATTCGGAAAGGGCGTAAAGTTATCTTAGAGGTTCATCGTACCCTCTCAAGTGCTTAATATAGTTGGAGAGGTGGCTTTCCACTTATCTCTTCCACCTCAGTTGCACCGGTTACATGACATTTTCCACTTATCCCAATTGAGGAGATATGTACATGATCCTTCGCACATAACTGACTAAGGCGGGCTTTGGGTAGTCATGACACGGGCCTTGTGGGACGGGTCATGACATGTATAAAATATGAATAAGACATATAATTTATGGTAGAAACATAATCATGTAAAATTGATTTGCATAGTAGATGAGGATTAATTTCAATGAAATCTTAGTAGAATGGGTTAAATTCCAATACAATATTGGTAGTCATGGTTAACTCTCCTAACCATATTTGTAGTCAAGGATCACTCCCAAAACTATCTTTGTAGATATATTTGTTTACTAAACCGAGCTTAGTCCCCAATCTATTCATGAATATCTCATGAGATATAAATCATTACCCAATCCTTTTGAGAGAGATATGGGACCCACCAATATCCTATCAAATTATTATATATATGATCCACTAGATTATAATAATTATTCATATCCTAAAACATTACAAGAAATGGTTATCAAGAAATTCTATTTTATCAATATCTGTGAAAATATGACATGTTTTATAACAATTTTTTAAAGTAGAATGCTTGAAAAGAAGGTGTGTTGATAAATATATGAATTATGAAAGAGAAAATATATTTAAAATCATATATCACATGACTGAGAAATGATATTCATAAATATATAACTAATGAAATCAAAAGAGGGTTTATAAACACATAACCTATTAAAATATAAAAATGTTTCATTAATTTATAACCCATAAAAGAGAAATCTATTTCATAAACATATAAATCATGAAATAGAAACATAATTTATAAAAATCATTCACAAAAACCTAAACAATTCCGATATTTAATAAAAATGGAACCCTTATATCAAATCCCAAGTAATGCATGAAAAACACCAATGTATTTCAATATAGATGTAACATAGTATTTGAGAAATCATTATAAATTATTCCTTGAAGAAAATAATGATCGTTAATTAAAAAAATAAAATTTAAAACAAAAAAATCCCTGTAAACCCATTATCATTGAAAATTACTTCAAAAACATATAATTTTAACTTCATGGAAAATTAAAAACCTGATTCGGTGAAAATATTTATAAAATAATATTAATAAAATTTTTAAAATAATTATTTAAAACATATAAATGAATATTTGAAAAAAATAAGAAGATTTTATCTTCAAAATATTATAAAGGAATCTTGAATAATTCCAAAAACAAATTCATTGTAAATGTATAAAAGAATAATGAATGAAATTTGATAAAAAGTTTCTATTAAAACATATAAAGAATGAATCAATAGATTTTGAAAAACATTTTCTTTGAAATCATATAAAGTAAGCTAATAATATTATGAAAAAAATTTCATTGAAATATTATAAATAATGATTGAAAATATGTGGAAAAACAATTCTATGAAATTTTCAATCAAATATTGAAATTTTTTCAATTCCATTTAATTTGGAAACATTTAATGTAATAATATAAAAATTTAGAAAACCATTTTCAATGAAAAAATATAATATATGATTGGAAACATTTTAATTACTTTTAAAAGGGAAATAATTCATTAAAAACAATTCACTTAAAATAAACATAAAAATGAATTTCATGAAAATTAGAAAATTTTACTTCATTAAAATATTAATTATATAATCATGAAATATAATATTCAAATAAATAATGGTGATAAGGGTGGATAAATCTATACATTCAAAACCTTAATTTTGTGTATTAAATTGTATCAAAAAGTTCCTCAATCCAAAAAATGTAGTAGAATACTTCAAAGATCCTTATCCTAAAAAATAAAAAACATAATTGAAATATATTTTAAATATATATGGAGAATATTATAACATAATTGAACAAAAGATTAGAAAACCTTTTTTAATTTACTCATATTTTTGACTTAATAGATAAATAATATCATAGTTTTCATAATCATTTTCGTAATAAAAATAACTACCATGAAGTTGTAAAATGGTACCACTACATGAAGATGACATAAATAAAAATTTCAAAAGAAACATAATGATATATATTTTATATCTGGATCAAAACTTTTGTCAATGGAATCAAAAAAATTCTAATAAACGTTGAGATTATAGTAAAAAATTATTTCATCTTCGGTAACATTGAATATTAACAACAATGAATGAATAACAGTAAATGATTTGTAAAATATCATTAAAGTTATAAAAGTAATTATATAACTTGTATAAGGGATGTGTATACACCTTATATATGAATTTAGATCCATATTATGGAATGTGTCTTAAAGAAGACATATTGTCAAAATTATGTTAACAATTTGGTAACATTTGAACAACAACCCCCATGAATGAGATATAATAAAATGGATAAGTAAGAACTCATAAAACTACGTATAATAATAATATGATATATTATTTATATGTATATATACTATAAAAAATAAATGAATGGTGAATAAGGCATAAATATCATAGATTTATAATTGGGATAAGAAAACCATTACTTAATATCTTGACTCTCATCATACTCGGACGAACATATAGTATAATAAATATAATGTTATTATAATTTTAAAAATAAACCATATTCTTATATATAATACCTTATATTATTTTATTAGTTATTTATAATAACCTTTTATCAACAAATCATTTTCATTGATATGTTTCGGGTAATATTCACATTGTTTTTTGTAAATGTATGTATTGTTATTTCAGATTGTCTTACATAGATCCCAATTTACATTTTTTTATAAGTTAAATGAGGATATAAATATCATATATATTCAATATATAAATATTTATAATAATATATAAAATGTATAAAATATAAAATGATATACACCATTAATTGGGTGGGCAGGTCAAACATACACCTTAATGATGTTTCTCTATTATTGCTTTTTATAATAAATAATGAAAATAACACATATGTATAAATATAAATAATATAATTCCAATATAATTATCATTTACTATATATAGACTAATATTACTAAACTTGTCCATAATATATTCCATTTTACATGGGAACGAATCACATCACATTGAGGAGGGGATAATCCCCAGGTCCACAAACATAGAAATTTTGTTAAAAAAATATAATATATGAGTGTATGGGTTGTATGAATATTAATGAAATATAAATAATCCATATATATAATATATATCATATAAAAACAGAAAAATTTCATCTGTATTACCAAACATGAATGGTGTAAATGGAAGAACAAACAACATTAGTTCATGAGGAGGTTGTTCATTGTTCATAGAAACGATGATTCTGTATCCCATTTGATGGAACTTTGTGTATGATTAGGATGATAACATAATATGAAAACATCTCAGAATAGTTATTATATTGGATTTTTTATTTAATACTGAAATAATTTTATTTTAAAGATATACAAATAAAATGAATCATAATATCTTATGTAAGTATCTTACGACATCATTTGCTAACACATATCGAATTTCACCAATGGGATTCCTTGGTTTGTTTTTGAATGAAAATAAATGCTGATGTAATGCAATTATAAATGTTTGGAGTATATTTTGGTATGGTTTGGTGAACAAAATATTTCTTGAGAGGTGTACGTATAGAGGGAGAATAGGATGCCATTTAGAAGTGTATAAAATGACTCCTTGGGTATTTCTGAAATAAAATATGATCCCATAACATTTTTTGTTTTGGAAATAGATTATAAAGAAAAATTATAACTTACCAATGTGGAAAGGTTCAAACTATTTCTAGAAAAAAAACATTATGGTTAGGATCATTTTGAGTCATTTTTTTCCACGTCTAGCCACCTATTATGGTCGTTATTACCTTAATCAAATGCAGTTAATTTTAATTACATCAGCAATGTATTTAGTAAAAAATCAGATTAACATATTGGAAATTATATATTGTAATGATTATTATTATGAAATTAATTTTTAAATAATAAAAACATATAAGTGTAAGAAATTTAATTAAAACTAATCCTAAAGACCAGATGAGACAACAAATTTAATAATGTGTGAATGTAAAATAGATTGAAATGGATTTATATCTAATTTTATGGTGAAATTGGATAAAATGATGTAAATATATTTATGTGACTTTAAAGATTTAAAAATTGACATTAAGATCAAATTAAAATATAATTTAACTATATAATTCAATTAGTCAAAAATAGATTTTTGAAATATAATGAATTATTTTTTACTATTCATTAGAAAAAGAAATTTCAATGAAGAAAATCACCCAAATCAAATATTGATATTAAGATATCAAAAAATAAGATTATATTACCAAATTAAATTTAAAAGTGTAATAGTATTCTTTAAAACTTTTTTTCTATTAAAATATTGTAACATTAGCATTTATAAAAATACATAATTTTAATCGTTAATTTTTTTATTCAAACATTATACTAATAAAATATTATCAATGGATTTAAAAATTATTTTAAAATATATAATACATACTTTTTATTATAAATATTCATTATTAGATAGTTTTCATATTAATCTGATAAAATAGTGTTTCACATAGAGAAATATTTTTCATAGAAAAATTATTATTATTATTTTTAAATAGTTTTTAGTTTTATTTCATACTAATTGATAAAAATGATTCATATTATATAAATTTATAAATAATATTTTTACAATTATATTGGCCTTATTCATGACATCCATTCCAATATCAAGGTGTTTAATATAATAAAATTTCAACAGCAATTCTAATAGTATATAGTTGTTTTGTAAATGTAATCCTTTAATGTAACATAATATTTAAAAGGAATTCAACATTTTGTATATAACAATCCAAATATAGTGTTTCATGTACCAAAATTTATTGTCATTTATGCATATAGAACAATATTAATATGGGGTTGTGTATAATTAAATCAATCCATAATACCATCGAATAATAAAATCTATATTTCAGTGTTTTTTGGAAATGAGAAATATAAATAATAATAAATAAATTAAAAAATCATAAATATTTAATGTATAATCATCTACAAGACATAAATTGAGATTCTCCATTTAAATTCATCTATTATAGCATAGATTAATACTTGAGTGTTCTTTTAATAGAAACCCACATCATAAATGGAAAACTAAAAATTTATTTAAATAGCGAAGGATGAAAAAATAATGGATACCCAATGTAACTCAAGACTAGGATAAAAAATTTATGAACATTTCATGAAATATAAAACATAGAGATAGTTGAATATCATATATAATCCAATATATTGATATATATCAATAATTATACCGAAGTCTGGGATCTATAAAAATTAATCAATCACAAGACCATTAGCCAAGGAAGAAAGAATGAAGTCATTGATATCATCTAAAATGATGATAATATGAAAAAAATTAATTTCAAGTCCCATTTTAGTAATTTTGATGAATTTTCATTAAAGTATAAACATAAATTTCTTAGGATTGACATCAAACTCTATTTTTCATTGACTAATTTTCATTTCATATCTTATTATAATTAATGACTGGGAATTTTCATTAATAATGCATTATCATATCATGAGATCGAAAAATTTAATGATAGGTCATTCCATGAAAAAATTTCAACAATAAAATGTCATCTTCAATTGAATGAAATTCATAAATCATCATATGTTGAGATAACATGTATATCTAACACCTAATCAAAAGATTATCATAAAACATTAAACATAATATTTAACATTATATCACAAATTAATGATCAATGGGCATAAAATTGGAATAAAGGTCACGAAATTTATCAAAACAACATGAATTTCATTCCACTTATATAATAAAGTAGTTCATGTTAGAAACATACCAAACATGTGAATACATTTTTCAGTTATTCTATTGGAACGTGGTGATTACTATAAATACTTACAGAAATAATTCATGTTTCTTTATTAAATGGTTTTTTTTAATATTACATAAATCCTAAATTGTCATATACATCATATATGATATTATAAAAAACATGTTTATAAAATGTTAATGATTTACAAGGTAATCAGTATCATCATGTTTACGTATTCATATCCAATATATCCATATACAATTATCATTTAATAACACGAGGAACAAATTTAGGGTTATAATTTATTTAATCATGTGTATCCCCTAAACACCTTTACTACAATAAATTATATTCAATGTCCATCTGAATAATTCAACATATTCATTTAAATATTTAGTATAAAAACGAAAATTGAACTGTACAATAATATATTTCACAATTCTGAATTCTTGAATCAAAATAATTAAAGACACCACTAATTCTAATTCATCCTTACTCGATAACAAAGTTACATATTCCAATTAAATAATTCCTCTTTACATTTAAATTTCAACAATATTCTAATAATTATTTTTAATATAACTATTACTTATACCACCATTCTGATTCACTTCGATAGCATTCCACTTTAGAGATATGTCATAATAAATCCAATTCATTCAACATTTAAATCATTCATCCATTTATAAAATCTAGGGAGTCCATTATTATAATTCATTACATTAACCAAGAATTTCATTTCACTTTTCATTTATATTCATTTTGTTATTGATTTTGATATTCATAACATCATAATGTTCCTATCATAAATTCACATTGTTTTTTCCATCCGCATTGAAGAAAAAAACATATTACTACTTCCTCAACTGTATTCATTTACAAAAAACCCCATGAACTAATTATTTAACATTATTGGTGAGTCTAATAGTTTTTTAATGTAAATATTTGTAATCATGTTCTCTAAAATGTTATTATCCACGAACCAACATCACTAAATCTAGTGATCTTTCAACATGGCTTTTAATTGGTGAAATTTTCAGCACATTCAAGGTTCAATCATGTCCTTATTTTTTACTCCACAAACTAAAACTATAAATAATATTTCATGTAGAATATATAATATATTAAAAAAATAATCTTGGAAAATATCTCATTTAGTATTTAAATTATGAAACCTTATTTTAACTCGATGAAACATTAGTCAAATCCTTAGATACATCCATAGACATATAGTTATAAATATTCCATTCGAGGTCACTAATTTTTCCACATCCATGTTTCCAATTTAAATATAATTCATTCCATTGAAACTATCTATAAAGAATTAGACATAATAAAAAAAGATATTACATCAATATAGATAAATATTAATCACTTAAACAAATACATGTCTATGGACCATTATAGATTAGTTTATTTGGAAACAAAAAAACACAATCTTCTATCATGTTTAATGACCTTCAATATATACCTTAATAATATTCACAAATATTAATTAAAATTAAAACCATAATTCATAACCATGGAAAATTAAAAATAATAATGGTGGGTTCTCAGATGATTATTATGGGTAATCAAGCATGATATATAATCTTAACATGAGAATAAGGGTTTGAGAAAATGATCATAACTATATAATATCATTCAATACATATCAAAAATCATAAACATGAATAATTTCATAAAAACAATTTAGTTAATAATAAAATATTATTGAGGGAATATATAGAAAAATTCATGAAATAATTACATATGATTAATATGTACGATTTTTTGATAGACATTGAGGAATATAATATTTAGTTAGATAATAATAATGTATAAACTGAAATTCAATATTAGTAGTCTAGGTTCACTCCCAATACATTATTAGAAAAAAATTCCTTTATTATACTATTTTCAATCCATATTCTAGACATGTCATTATATTGAGTTGTAAATATTTACCCAATACATTGAAGGAAGGATTTTGTCCCACAAATTTCACAAGGATATAATAAATATTACTACCACTAGATCATTTAAATTAACCATATCATAACCTATGAAATTAAATTGGAATCATAAACATATAATAATATCATGACCTAATATAGTGATATAGGATTCAAAGTCATTTCATAAATGCATTACCCATGAAAAGAAGCGGGTTTCATATATATATATAACTCATTAAAGAAAAATGGGTTTCATAAATTGAAAACTCTAGAGAGAGAAACCGTTTTCATAAATGTAAAACCCATTATTTTGAAACATCTTTTTATAAAATATAACCCATTAATGAGAAATATATTTTGTAATAAAATAAACTATGAAAGAGAAACATGTTTCATACACATAATACACATGAATGATAAACATGTTTCATATAAATATAATAGTGTAAAAGGAAGAGGATTTTATATAAATAAGGAAATAAAAACATAAAAAATTATTGGAAAAAATATTAATGGAACCCTTGGATCATATACCCGGTAATGCATGATTTACAAAAATAAATCATCTAAGATTGAATTTTTTTGACATATATTTAGAAAATAAATTCTTGATCAAAATATTAATTACTAAATATTTATTTACATTTTAAATCATCGAATATTTTGAAATTAATTTTCCATGAAAATAACCTCGACAGAATATAATGTAATTTTAAATAAATTTTTGGAAACCATTATCCTTTAATGCATATTAAAAAATTATAAAAAAAACTAAATCCCTTTTCTTTGGAATCATATAATGTAATAATGAAATAATTTTTGAAAATTATAATTTAAATAAAACAATGAAATCTTAAAAACCTTATTCATTGAAAAACTAAAAAGGATTCATAAAAAAATTGAAAACCATCTTCCTTGAAAATGAATAATGGAATCCAAAATATATTTGGAAAACATGGTTCTTGGAAAACATATAAATGAATCTTGAAACATTTTTTAAAACATATTTCCTTTAATACATATAAAATAATATTGAATAATTATATAATTCTTTTTTCATTGAAAACATATAATTTAATCTTGATTTCCTTTTAAAAACATTTTCTATTCAAAACATATACAATTATACAGAAAATATTTAAAAATAATTTTAAATATATAATTTTTTTGATAACCTTTTAGTTTGAAAAAAAATTTAAAAAAATTTAATTTCAATAATATTAGTAAATAATGATTTCTTGAAAAATACTCTTGAAATATATCATATGAAGCATCAGAACTATGACAATCATGAAATCTTATAAATTTGTACATTTTTAACATTCCTATTACACTATACAATGTTTAGAAATGATCCCTGATCAAAAAGTGTCAAGAATATTCCTTCATAAACCCCATATTTAATGTATTACATGGGTAAAAATAACTTTTAATTATAATATGTAATATTAAATCATTTTTTAAAACATTTTTTGAAAACATGGTTTTGAAATAATATATATTTTTGATATAATAGAGTGATAATGTTGTATTTTGATAAAAATATTTCATAATTATATTAATCACCAAAGAGAGGGTAAATTATAATATTCCATGAATAACAAAAATAGAATAATATTTCATGAAAAAAAATATATAATAATATTGATGAAATTTAATGAGATATAGTCTATAATATTTCATCAATGCAAGAATTATCATAATAATCTCGACAAATGATGAGATTGTAGCACTAAAATTTTCCTACTTTGGTAAATTTGAATCATAAAACCATTTATTGAATAACATTACAGGAAGCATAAAATATCATAAAATGTAGTATATTGATGATAAAATATTTCATATAGTAGTTTATACTTATCAAATATGAATATTGGTTCCTAAAATGGAATGTTACTCAAAGGAAGAAATATCGAGACCAAATTACATGACAAATTTGGTAAATTTTGAACCATAATCCCCATAAAATATATTAAATAAAACGTATATTTTCATACCCATAAATTTATTGATAAATAGATTCAAATTTATTACTTTATATTATATACATCACACAAATGGAGTGAGTTGTGAATAATGCATATATAACAGAGGAATAAAACTAAGATGATAAAAACCACACATTATGTCTTGAATATCATTATAATCATTAAAAAATAATATATAATGAATATATGATAATAATAAATATATAAATGATCTATATTCTTAATAATAATGACATATATAATTTTATTATGACGTTGTATTAATTGGTTATAGAAAATCCATGTTAATGTCACGTTTTGGGAAATATTCCCCTTTTCATATATATTTTGATTTTTTATTCTTGATTTTATTAATAATATCATTATTTTATTATTTAATGAATATATAACATGATATACATATCATATATAGTCAGTGTATAAATATTTTTAATAATCAGTAATATTTATAAACATAAAAAGAAATACACCGTTAATTGAGACGATATGCCATATTTACACGTGGACGATGTATTTGTTTTTTTGCATATTAAAATAATGAATGTATTTAAAATATAGGTATATATATATATATATATATTATAGTTAAAATCTAATAATTATGTTATATATTTTATATATGTTTACTAACCCCACATCTAATACATTCCATGAAATATGTGAACGAATCTCATTGTGTTGAGGAGGTGGTAGTCCAAAGGAAGAAAAACAATTCTATATATTTTTTAAAAAATATGAAACATGAAGGTATATATTATATTAAAATTTTCAAAACATTAATAAGTAAAATATGATATATATATATATATATAATCTAAAAAATTATTTCCCATCATTATTCCCAGCCATTAAAGGTGGAAATTTAAGAACCCACAACATCAGCTTTTGAAGAGGTAGTCTTCCGCACACACAAATGTCAATTCTGTAACTCATTTGATTGATGTATATGTGAGTTTAGGTAGATAACTTATTGAAAATAAATATAATACTATTTTGGATAATTTTTTGATTATTTAATAAATTATTTATATTATTTTTGCGTGTAGAGAATAAAAAACAATCAAATGATATTGGGCAAGCATGTTACTTCTTCTTTGGGTATTTTATCATGGTTTTTTCTAAAAGGATACCATGGTTGGATTTTCCCAAAATAAAGTCTTCAATGAAAAATATATGTATATTTTAATGAGATTTGTTAGGGTTTTTCAGATATAAAGTTACTGACAATTTTAAAGAGCGGGGGGATATACTGCCTTTTAGAAGTGGGGAAAATGACACATTTGTTATAAATGAAAACAATTGTGTTCTATATGAATTAAAATTGACAAAAAAATTGTTTAAAAATGTAAAATATTTTTTATGATAGGTTTAAAAGACGAAACTAACCATAAAATTTTTTTATAAATTTTTAGGGTCATTTTTACACCTTATACTCTATGTTTAGTCTTTAATTCAGCTTGTTTTTACCTCATTCGATGGAATTAATTTTAATTATATTCACTAATATTTTATTGTCAAATTTTTTTGAGCATTATTAGAAAATATAAATCATTTTTATTTAATAAGTATAAATCATTTTTATAAATTATAACCTCCAATGTGATAGAAATTATTTTAATACAGATCTCGTGTATGAGAAGAAATAACGGGGTTTTTATATGACATGTTCCAAATTGTAGTTATATTTTTATGTCAAATTTAAATATTACAATTATTAGTAATTAAAAAATGGTTTAATTAATATAAAATGGTTCCAATTAAACAATAAAAAATTTAAAATAATATTTATCAATATTTTTAAATTTTAATATAAAGTAGTTTTTAATTAAAATTTAGCGTTTTTGATGATCAATAAAAAATGTAATTTCTAAAAAAATACAAAAAATCACTAAAAGAAAAATATTTATATTCTACCAAAAAAATAAGAAGTTTATTCTTTAATATAATAATTATAATAGATTCATTAATGAATCTATTTATAGGTTCTATAATAAAAATTTACATTAATATATTTTAGAAGTATACATATTTTCACTCTTAAAATTGGATTTATTATTATCATATTCATATTAAACCTTATAGATGGGTGAAAAAATTAATAATTGAATTTGTATGTAACATCCCAGGTAAATAAAGAATAAAGAATTTTCATATTTATTAATATTTACGAATTAAATATTAATTTTAATTAAAAGGGGTTTCTACGTTCGATAGCGTACTCGGTACGCAACGATGAGTTTCTTTAAAAACTTACGTTGCACACAAGTAATAAAATAATATTATTTTAAATGTTAGTTAACGAGTAGCCATTGTACTGGCGGGAATGGATAGAAATAACTAAAATCTGATTATATATGTTTTTAAATATTTTTACATTTACCCAATAAAAGATAAAGGCTTAAAATACGGAAAGAGTTAAATTTTAGGCATTTATACGCTAATTTTCACTAAGGGTTCACTTATCACATTTTGACGGCGAACCGTCATTAAATATAGTTTTGATAAATCTTATAAATTCTATTGGACCAAAGATAACTCTTCTTTAGAATAGGGACATCAAAATTTACATTGTGTAAATTTTTGGTACCTTTTTGATAAAGTTCATTTTTTTAATGAATAGTGTAAAATGTTGTATTTTAATTCAAAACATCGTTTTAATCTAATTGATTTATATGATTATATTATCTATTGAATTGTTTTTAAAGTGAAATTAGAAAATATTTTTACCATTAATTCCAATAGTGGTCGTTGGAATTAATTTCACTTTTAAATCACACTTAAACTCGTGTCAATCTTTTGATACTTATTGTTCCATAAAAACATGTTATTTGCTCTGACAGCGGGAATTAATTATTAAATTAATTAATGTGACTTATATGTTTTGAATTTTGTAAAATAGACTTCATTTTTGAATTCGTAATATCAAATATAGCTTAGGGTGAATTTTTGGTAATTTTCTGAAAAACTTCAATTTTTGATGAATAGTGAAACCACTAAGTGGTACTTATAAAAACTGATTTTCCGTTGAAATGAAATTTTGCCATCATTGTGTTTTGATTTTCAAAAATCTGACATAAATGGTTGTCATTAAGAAGTAAAATGTTGTTCAATGAGATTAAATTTTTTTTTTGGTGAATAGTAACTTATTAAGTTTTTAATTGCGATTAGTGGTAATTAGTGTAGTTTAAGGTATAAATAATGCTTTAATAATATGAAATGACCTAGACACATTTCCCAACCATATTGGTTATGTCATGGCCGACCATGAAAAGCCATGGGTCAACATGGGGACCCCATGGAGACACTTTGGTTGGGAAATGACATAAATAACATTTTATTAAATGTTAAAGTAAAAATGACACAAACAAAATATGTTTTATGAAAACAGCTTTTACATGGGGTTTTAAAGATCAGATTTTTGATTATTAATAGTCATTGGAAAGATACAAAGATTTCCTACATCATCGTATTTTTTTATAATTTTTAGACATTAAATAAATTAAATTATTTATGACATAATAATGATGCAGCGATGACATCATTATTTGACGATTTAAATAAAATGGAAAGATAATGTAAACTATATGCACTAAACACGTCCAAAACCAATTGGATGAGTGGATTTCGAACCCTTATCACCTTATACACGAATTATATCAATGTGAGACCTTTTAAAACAGAAACACATTTTCAAATAATGTAATATTTCTTTACTCTCCAAAAGTGCCCCTCCTCTCCTTTTATAAAAGGCCCCCACCTCTACCTCATTTCACACACTCCTCAAGCCTTTGACTCGGCCAACCCCTACCCATTTACTCTCTCCACATCCCTATACAGATCCTAGAGGATTCCCTTTGTGCAGAATCCTATCAAAGGAAGCCTTTAGGCTCAAATCAAAAGGAGTTACACTTTTAAATCTAATTCATTCTCTCATGTTCATTTTTTTATTTTTCTTCTCCAACCCCCTAAACTCTTTTTATTTACTTCTTTTGTAACAACACCAGTATCTTCAATATACTAGGATGTTGTTATAAGATTTATTTGAGCTGCACTCTCACACAACTACATCAAATGGTTAAAGAACATATGGTTTCCGTGGATGGCGAAATTTTGCCTCCCGAAACGATGGTTGTTCAATACTCATTTAACACCTTCAAAGGTGGCCATTATGATGTCACTATTATTATATATTATATATAATATGTTTATGTTTTCCTTAAGCTTCTGTTTTTTTCATTTTGGGAATACCTTTATGGTTTCCATTATGGGTAAACACGATATCTTTATTTAAGGAAGTGCGGACTACCGCTCCCTCAAAGTGATGTGATTCGTTAATTCCATATGTGGGACGTGTAAAGGATGGATTTAAAGTTATTATATATTATGTTATACTAGAATTATAATATACCTCTATATCATTATTATTTATTTCCATTAAAGTATGAGATAGAAATGAAAGTAGCGTTCATGCGTACGTACGGCTTACCGTCTCCATGAACGGTGCATTTCATTTCTTATCCCCAAATTTAATGTACTATTAAAAGTACATGTATATAATGGATATATATAATTAATGATATATCTAAATGATGAATATAATTCTGGAATTAAAATATACATACCTCTCATTTAGTTTTAATTCCATTAATATGACAAAGAAATGAAAGTAGCGTTCATGCGTACGTACGGCTTACCGTCTCCATGAACGGTGCATTTCATTTCTTACCTCTAATGATTATGTAATATTATAAATACATGTATATGCTGGATATATATGATACATATTATATCCAAATCGGGAATTTCATTCTGGATATAAATAACCTTTGACCACACGAACAACATGTAATTGTATGAAGTCCACTTTCGACTTAAGAACAAAATATTGACAAAACAAAAATTATTAACTTAAATGGTTACATAATGTTTATAACATGGAAATAAGTGATATAAAAGGAATAATGAACTTTAAAAAGGTTATTAATCAAGTATAAATTAACTCAAGTTTATTATTCAGGACGTTAAAGAACGATCGAGTCAAGTCGGACCCGAGGTAAGGGACTTCATCTCAATCTCCTTTCATTGAGGAATATTTCGTTTTATACACAAATTTCTTTTACACGGTGTATAAACCCATTTGACTTATACTTTTATACAAAATAAATCCTTTTCTACGAAGCGCTTTACTAAATGACAAAATGGAATTTTTTTTAACGTACGCGGTGACAACGACCTTTTCCGCCGCCGCGAGTATTATTTGGTCTTTGGCTTTCTCAACAAGCCGTTATGTTTTTAGAATAAAATGAATACCGTATACTCTTTTATGTATTTTGGTATTGAAAATGGTTTTGAAAAAGGATTCTATTATGTCAATATATTTATGATATATTGTGATTGAAATGTGGAAATGTTATCATTCCTTTATATTGGTTTTATGTTTTATGATTTTATATTGGTACTTGGACATTTTAACGGGTGGTTACGTTATAAATCATATGATTGGTGGTGCCGTGAATACCCGGACGGGTGGTTACGTTATAACCTCCAATGCATTGGGTATGGAAGTCGGCTGTATGTCTATTCCATTAAGTATGTATGGAAATTGGCCGTATGGCTATTCCATTAAGTGATATGTGTGGAAGTCGACCATATGGTTATTCCACTTAAGTATGTTTATATCCCAAGTTACCTTTATATATGTTATGTGTTCTTTTTATGGGTTTTATGGTAATCCTTTGGTTACAAAAATGTAAGTAATGATACATTATTCAGTGAAGAGTTTTTAATACTTCATGATGGTGAAGGTATTACATTGATAAAGTATATATGGTTTACTTGATGTTTGCAAAACTAACAGTTTTCATTCTTTCTGTATCCCTTACTGAGCTTTTTATTCTCACCCCAAGTTTTTTTTTAAATTTTTTCACATGACTTAATGTGGAATAAGGTCAAGGATGGGATCAAGGGAATGTAATCCTATATAAAACATAGAACTAGACACGTTTTTTTAAGAGTTCTTTTTATTATGGAAACTTAGTAGAAGTGACTACTTTGTAATCTTTTGAGATGTAATAGTTATGTTCTAATTCTCTAAAACTCTAAACCTGAAAAGATCCTCAACGTGAATTATTCATTTAATTCAATATTAAGTAAGGTTTAAGGCCGGGGCCTTATAGTTGGTATCAGAGGACGGTTTAGACAACTTTAGGAGTTAGAAAAGTGTTAAATTATAATATGATTGAAATGATATAGCATTTACAGATTACCATGTTGCTTCGCCTAAGATATTTCTGTGTTCAGATTGGTTTTCCACAGAGGAAACAAAGCAGCTATGTTGGGACGACATCAGGAGGAAGATAACCTTCCAAATCAGCAACCTGATATGGTTGGAATCGGAACTGAACAGTTTGTTGCAGTAATGGCACAGTTGACTCAGGCTATAAATGGTGGTGGTATCCATGCACGAGATCAGTCAGATCAACCACAGAGGAATATGTCAGTGGTGGAACATTTCATGAGGCAACATCCCCCATCATTCAAAGAATCATCTAACCCAGTTCAAGCTGAAGGGTGGATTAAAGCACTGGAGAAGATTTTTGATGTCATGGGGTGTTCAAAACATCAAAAGGTTTGTCTTTCTATTTACCGTTTTGAAGGTGAAGCTGATTAGTGGAGGTCGATGGTGAAAAATATAAGGGATAGTGATGAGATTGAGGATCTTCACTGGGATGAATTCAAAGGTATGTTTCTTGAGAAATATTTTCCTAAGGTGGTTCGTCTTAGGATGGAAAAAAAGTTCCTAGAATTGAGGCATGAGGATGATTCAATGGCTGCTTATGAATAAAAGTTCACTCGATTGGCAAGGTATGCTCCAAACTTCATATGAGATCTTGATATAAAAATAAACCATTTTTACTCAGGGTTAAAGCCAAAGTATCGAAGGGCTTTAGCTTCTCGTGAGTTCAAAAGTTATGAAAAACATGTTCGTTGTGTGGATAAGGTGGAAATAGAGTTTGCCGATGATCAGGTGTTCTATGACAAACAACAGAATAAGAGGTCTAGTTGGCAGGAAAAGGGAAAGAATTCATCAAAGAAGCAAGGAGGTAAGAAAACCAAATATCCATCCTGTGATAAGTGTGGTAAAATGCATCCTAGAGAATGTTTATCCAAGTCTGGTAAGTGCTTTCTGTGTGGTAAGTCTGGTCATATTGCTCGTAACTATACGGAAGATGATCAAGAAGGGAATGAAAAGCCAACGGTAAGATGTTTTAAGTGTAATGAAATGGGTAATTATGCAAACGAGTGTCCAAAGAAGAACTCAACTGGGGGAATGCTGCCACACTACAAGCAGAAAGGGGTGGTGATATCCTTTGCAACAACTTCAGCAGATGTTGGGCCATCGAATGAAGTGGTATCAGCTCCAGGGAGCTCATTATTTTTCGAAGATTGACTTGAGGTCGGAGTACCATCAGTTGAAAGTAAAAGAAGCAGATGTTCCGAAGACTGCGTTCCGTACTAGATATGGCCATTATGATTTTGTAGTTATGCCTTTTGGGTTAACCAATGCCCCTGCTGTGTTCATAGACCTTATGAATAAAATTTTCCATGAGTTCTTGGATAAGTTTTTGTTTGTGTTTTGAGGTTTTGGAAGAGGTTATGTGTGCCTTGTGATTCACAGTTGAAGAATGAGTTGTTATGTGAGGATCATAGTTCTCCGTTTTCCGTTCATCCTGGCAGTACTAAGATGTACAGAGATCTGCAGGAGTATTACTGGTGGGATGGAATGAAAAGAGATATTGCTGATTTTACTGTGAAGTGTTTGACATGTCAACAGGTTAAAGAAGAGCAGCAGTTACCGAAAGGGATGCTTCAGCCTTTACCAGTGCTAGAGTGGAAATGGGAAAACATATACATGGACTTTGTTGTGGGATTACTGAGGACATCTCGAGGTAATAATGCAATCTGGGTTATTGTTGATCGCTTGACCAAATCTGCTCATTTCCTTTATATACGAGATACATTCTCACTTGATCAACTTTCCTGTTTGTATCTTAAAGAGATAGTCAGGTTACATGGTTTTTCTCTCTCCATTGTATCTGATCGTGATCTCAGGTTCACATCTAACTTTTGGAAAGGCCTTCAAAAGTCATTGGGTACTGAATTAAATTTTAGTACAGCTTTTCATCCTCAGTCAGATGGGCAGTCAGAACGAACAATTCAGACCTTGGAGGATATGCTATGAGCTTTTTCGATGGATTATCAGGGAAGTTGGGACCAACATGTTTCTTTGGTTGAGTTTTCTTATAATAACAGTTTTCATTCTAGTATACAGATGGAACCATTTGAGGCATTATATGGGGAGCGGTGTCGAACTCCAGCTTTCTGGGATGAAGTGGGTGAATGGAAGTTGATGGGACCAGAATTTATAGAAGAGATGGCAGAAAAAGTTCAGTTGATTCAGAAGCACATGAGAATAGCTCAGAGCAGGCAGAAGAGTTATGTGGATAACCGGAGGAAGGATCTATCTTTCTAGGTAGGTGATCATGTTTTTCTCAAGGTTTCTCCTTGGAAAAGTGTGATGAGATTTGGTAAGAATGGAAAGCTGAGTCCAAGGTTTATTGGATCATACGAAATTCTGGAGAGAGTTGGATCAGTTGCATACCGAGTGGCTTTACCTCTGAGTTTATCTCAGGTACACAATGTTTTTCACGTTTCAATGTTGAGTAAGTTTATGCCAGATCCATCTCATGTTTTGACTCCAGAGGTAGTTCAGCTGGAAGAGAACCTATCTTATAAAGAACAACCAGTCCAGATTCTAGACCACAGGGAGCAGGTGTTACAGAATAAGGTGACTCATCAGGTAAAGGTTTTGTGGAAAAACAATGTGATTGAAGAGGCAACGTGGGAATCTGAAAATGCTATGAGGGATAAATACCCCCACTTATTTTGATAAGTGAATAAAATTGCGAGGATGCAATTCCCAAAAGGGGGGAAGGATGTAACATCCCAGGTAAATAAAGAATAAAGAATTTTCATATTTATTAATATTTACATATTAAATATTAATTTTAATTAAAAGGTGTTTCTACGTTCGATAGCGTACTCGGTACGCAACGATGAGTTTCTTTGAAAACATACGTTGCACACAATTAATAAAATAATATTATTTTAAATTTTAGTTAACGAGTAGCCGTTGAACTGGCGAGAATGGATATAAATAACTAAAATATGATTATATATGTTTTTAAATGTTTTTACATTTACCCAATAAATGATAAAGGCTTAAAATACGGAAAGAGTTCAATTTTAGGCATTTATACCCTAATTTTCACTAAGGGTTCACTTATCACCTTTTGATGGAGAACCGTCATTAAATATAGTTTTTATTAATCTTATAAATTCTATTGGACCAAATATAACTCTTCTTTAGAATCGGGACATCAAAATTTACTTTGTGTAAATTTTTGGTACCTTTCTGATAAAGTTCATTTTTTTAATGAATAGTGTAAAATGTTGTATTTTAATTCAAAACCTCTTTTTAATCTAATTTATTTATATGATTAGATTAAATATTTAATTGGTTTTAAAGTGAAATTAGAAAATATTTTTACCATTAAATCCAATAGTGGTCGTTGGAATTAATTTGACTTTGAAATCGGACTTAAATTAGTGTCAATCTTTTGATACTTATTGTTCTATAAAAACACGCTATTTGCTCTGACAACGGGAATTAATTATTAAATTAATTAGTGTGACTTATATGTTTTGAATTTTGTAATATAGACTTCATTTTTTAATTCGTAATATCAAATATAGCTTATGGTGAATTTTTGGTAATTTTCTGAAAAATTTCAATTTTTGATGAATATTGAAACCACTAAGTGGTACTTATAAAAACTAATTTTCCATTTAAATGAAAATTTTCCATCATTGTATTTTGATTTTCAAAAATCCTACATACATTGTTGTCATTAAGAAGTAAAATGTGGTTCAATGAGATTAAAATAATTTTTTGGTGAATAGTAACTTATTAAGTTTTCAATCGTGATTAGTGGTAATTAGTGTAGTTTAAGGTATAAATAATGCTTTAATAATATGAAATGACCTAGACACATGTCCCAACCATATTGGTTGTCTAATGTCCGACCAATACAATCCATGGGTCAACTTGGGGACCCCATGGAGACACTTTGGTTGGGAAATGACATAAATAACTTTTTATTAAATGTTAACGTAAAAAATGACACAAACAAAATATGTTTTACGAAAAAAATTTACAAGGGGTTATAAAGATCAGATTTTTGATTATAAATAATCATTGGAAATATAAAAAGATTTCCTACATCATAGTATTTTTTTTTATAATTTTTAGACATTGAATAAATTAAATTATTTATGACATAATAATGATGCAGCGATGACATCATTATTTGACAATTTAAATAAAATGGAAAGATAATGTAAACTCTATGAACTAAACAAGTCCAAAACCAATTGGATGAGTGGATTTCTAAACCTTATCACCTTATCCACGAATTATATTAATGTGGGACCTTTTAAAACCGAATAACATTTTCATATAAAGTAATATTTCTTTACTTTCCAAAAGTGCCCCTCCTCTCCTCTTAGAAAAGGCCCCCCACCTCTACCTCATATCACACACTCCTCAAGCCTTTGGCTCGGCCAACCCCTGCCCATTTACTCTCTCCACATCCCTATACTCATCCTAGAGGATTCCATTTGGGCATAATACTTTCACAGGAAGCCTTTAGGCTCAAATCAAAAGGAGTTACACTTTTAAAGGTAATTCATTCTCTCATGTTCATTTGTTTTATTTTGCTTCTGAAACCCATAAACTCTTTTTATTTACTTCTTTTGTAACAACACCAGTATCTCAAATATACTAGGATGTTGTTATAATATTTATTTGAGCTACACTCTCACACAACTACATCAAATGGTTAATGAACATACGGTTTCCGTGGATGGCGAAATTCTGCCTCCCGAAACAATGATTGTTCAATACTCATTTAACACCTTCAAAGGTGGCCATTATGATGTCAATATTTTTATATATGATATATAATATGTTTATGTTTTCCTTAAGCATCTGTTTTTTTCATTTTGGGCATACCTTTATGGTTTCCATTATGGGTAAACTCGATATCTTCATTTAAGGAAGTGCGGACTACCGCCCCCTCAAAGTGATGTGATTCGTTAATGCCATATGTGGGACGTGTAAAGGATGGATTTAAAGTTATTATATATGATGTTATACTGGAATTATAATATACCTTTATATCAATATTATTTCTTTCCATTAAAGTATGAGATAGAAATGAAAGTAGCGTTCATGCGTACGTACGGCTTACCGTCTCCATGAACAGTGCATTTCATTTTTATCCCCAAATGTAATGTACTATTAAAAGTAAATGAAAATAATGGATATATATAATTAATGATATATCTAAATAATGAATATAATTCTGGAATTAAAATATACATACCTCTCATTTAGTTTTAATTCCATTAATATGAAAAAGAAATGAAAGTAGCGTTAATGCGTACGTACGGCTTACCGTCTCCATGAACGGTGCATTTAATTTCTTACCTCTAAATGATTTTGTAATATTATAAATACATGTATGTGTGGATATATATGATACATATTATATCCAAGTCGGGAATTTCATTCTGGATATAAAGAACCTTTGACCACACGAACAACATGTAATTGTAAGAAGTCCACTTTCGACTTAAGAACCAAATATTGAAAAAACAAACATTATTAACATAAATGGTTACATAATGTTTATAACATGTCAATAAGTGATATAAAAGGAATAATTAACTTTAAAAAGGTTCTTAATCAAGTATAAATTAACTCAAGTTTATTATTCAGGACATTAAAGAACAATCGAGTCAAGTCGGACCCGAGGTAAGGGGCTTCGTCTCAATCTCCTTTCATTGAGGCATATTTCGTTTTATACACAACATTCTTTTATACGGTGTATAAACCCCTTTGACATTTACTTTTATACAAAATGAATTTTTTTCTATGAAGCGCTTTACTAAACGTCAAAAAGGAATGTTTTTTAACGTACGCGGTGACAACGACCTTTTCCACCACCACGAGTATTATTTGGTCTTTGGCTTTCTCAACAAGCCGTAATGTTTTTAGAATAAAATAAATACCATATACTATTTTATGTATTTTGGTATTGAAAATGGTTTTGAAAAAGGATTCTATTATGTCAATATATTTATGATATATTGTGATTGAAATGTGGAAATGTTATCATTCCTTTATATTGGTTTTATGTTTTATGATGTTATATTGGTACTTGGACATTTTAACGGGTGGTTACATTATAAACCATATGACGGGTGGTGCCATGAATACCAGGACGGGTGGTTACGTTATAACCTCCAATTCATTGGGTATGGAAGTCGGCCGTATGGCTATTCCATTAAGTATGTATGGAAATTGGCAGTATGGCTATTCCATTAAGTGATATGTGTGGAAGTCGACCGTATGGTTATTCCACTTAAGTATGTTTATGTCCCATGTTACCTTTATATATGTTATGTGTTCTTTTTATGGGTTTTATGGTAATCCTTTGGTTACGAAAAGGTAAGTAATTATACTTTATTCAGTGAAGAGTTTTTACTACTTCATGATGGTGAAGGTATTACTTTGATAGAGTATATATGGTTTACTTGATGTTTGAAAAACTAACAGTTTTCATTCTTTCTATATCCCTTACTGAGATTTTTATTCTCACCCCATGTTTTTTTTAAATGTTTTCACAGGACTTAATGTGGAATAAGGTCAAGGATGGGATCAAGGGAATGTCATCCTATATAAAACATGGAACTAGACACGTTTCTTTTTAAGAGTTTTTTTTATTATGGAAACTTAGTAGAAGTGACTACTTTGTAATCTTTTGAGATGTAATAGTTGTGTTCTAATTCTCTAAAACTCTAATCCTGAAAAGATCCTCAACGTGAATTATTCATTTAATTCAATATTAAGTAAGGTTTAAGGTCGGGGCCTTATAATGTAATATAGAAATGTTTTAAAAAATAATAAATTGTGGTTTTATGTCTTTATTGATAAAATATATTCTTTTAACTATGATAAATAGGTTTTACATAAAATAAAATTTATTTATTTTTATGATGTTTATAAATCCATTTATATCTAATTGATAACCAATAGACTCATATAATATAAATGTGTAAATAATATTATAAAAAATTATTTTATCTTACTCAAAAATGCTGTATTAATTTCTCCGTGGTGAAAATAATAATATTTTTCTAATAACATAAATATTATAAAATTTTTTGTTATAACGCAACCTTTTTTGTAGCATAAGAAATCATGAGCACCTATAAATTTGGGTAACCTAATACAATCATAGTGTTTCATGTGTCGAATGAAAAGTTACATTTTCTATGTAGAATAATATTAAATCAGTGTTGTGAAAAATGCAATCCTACATTGTCCTATCATATAAAAAACTATTTATTAATGCCTTTTGAAACTAAAAAATATGAAAAATATAAAATTAATTTGAAAACAAAACCAAAAAATCATAGGGAGTTACAATATCAAAAAATAAATAAATGGGAAAATATAATCACACCCACAGATTAATACGATCCATTGTAACTCATATCTAGATGGAATGAAGAATCAATAATGCTCATTCCATTTCCATATATAAACGGAACAAATATTGAAAATGACGTTGTATTAGAGGATTTAGGAAGATCACTGATCCTAATGTCATAAAATACCAAACATATTAAAATAGATACATTCTAATGGGATGATACTGAGGAGGAAGGAATGTATAAGATGATTCCATAGTGAAGGAAAACATATAATAGGATTTCGGTTCCACCACATCTTTCAAAGATATATATACATATTCATCATCATAAAATTCATAAAAAATATCATTATTATGTTGCGACCACTATCATTACTATGCGGAAATAATGCTTCCCTTCCATCAAGAATTGGAGGAGAGGGGTTATCAATTTGAGTTTATTCACTATCACATCATAGGCCAAAGTCATATAAGGTATCCCTAATTTCTTAGTAAGATATTCAAAATGATTATTGAGCTTATGCATTGTATAAATTCTTGAACAGTAATATTTTATTTCTAAAATGATCATATTTATGTTACATCGAGATCCATTCCAAAAATATCTTCCAAATATATATATATATGGTCACTATGTATTTTTATCATCCAATGGTCCTCAAATTGAGATGAACTATGAAAAACCAATATGGAATGTGACACCATTATTATAATAGTTTAGATCAACATTCCATCAACAAAATTGGTGGAATCTGGATAATTGCCTGTATAACAAATTGTCATATGTAAGATTTTAATCCATTAAAAATTATATTCCTAGTTTTTAGAAAGCATGTCACTCATATAATCCCAGATAGAATTTATGTATTATAACTCATTAACCAATATTCTATTCAAAATATCAATGTATAGAAAAATAAAAACAATATTAGCCTGATTGTTGAAGATATGTAACTCAATGGAATTACTTATATATTCATCACTAATAAAAGTTGATTTATTATTTTTGTATCTATTAATTTATCTAAATTCATAATGAAATCCCACTCTGAAATATTAACGTAATATTTTTACACATACCTTCAAGAAATATATTTAGTATTAAATGAAGGCCAAATATTTACTAAGATATAATGGTAATCTTCTCCATGCATAGCTTCGACTAAAGGCACAAGAGTGGAGAACACGTCAAATTACCCTACATCATAAATTATCTTCATTATAGTTACCTTATGATCCATTTCATCAATAGATATAGTATGTCCTCTATAATCTACTGGACTGATGTATTAATCATCACATCCTCAATATTTATCTAAATTAGAGTAGTCAATCCCATGTTTAACTAATCATTGGGAATTATCCAAAATAGTTGTTTTTTTTCATCACCATTAAAAGGTGAAACGTCAAACAAAACTTCGTGATGAATTATTTAACATAAAAATTATTTTATGTGTCAACTAGGATAAATATAGTGATTAAAAAATTTATATTCCAATAGACTAGGACTTTTCACATCACAACTATATGTAATAATCTTTTCATGGATCTTAGAATTCTGACCTTTATATCCATGAACATTGTTTCCATCCACTACCTTATCATCATCATATAATATAACATTTACCATTTATCTATATGAATAATATTTTTTATCATATTCTTCTATGAATACACAGTCTCATAGAATTCATATCCTTATTTTAACAAATATTATGTAGTTAGAAGTGAACGACGTAGACGTGAATATCCATATGATATATTTGTGATTTCAAATGAATCGGGATTAGATCCTTATTCAATAGCGAAAACTAATTATTCTTCTCATCATCCATTTTATTCTAATTCAACATCCTTATTGGAGGAATTTGAAATATCATCCTCTATATATATGCTAGTTGAAACATTATTTTTATGTCTTTTAGGGTCATCCACTTGATTAAAATCCTAAAAAATACATCTTTGTAATTAATCCATTTCTTCATCAACATATTTCATTTTACCATAATTAATTTTTATGTAAACGTGGTAAAATAATGAATTAAAAATATGATATCAGATTTCTCATCATTATCAACCATTCCCTTGGATTCCAAAATAATGAGGCTATCATCAGATATATTAATTAAATAGATCTGTAAGAAAATCATATCATCTTCGTCATATTTACCACAGCGGGTCATCATTGATAATTTTGATTCCCTATTTAAAAAAGGAATGAATGAAAAACATATTGGTATCTCATTGTGTTATTTTCACATTTTCTGGTACATTTAATGGGTTGGATGAATTTAAACATGATTAATCAATCACTATCGATTTGTACGTAATTATGTATTCACAATATAACATATCTAGTTAACTCTAAAATAAAAATATTATAATATATATTATTAACGTCACATGGTATAGTTATTTGATTGTTAACATAAATACCAAGGATATTTATATTATTGCATCTAACTAATTTATTTGAATAGTAGTTAACCTTTTACCATCAACCATACACCAAATTAAATCTTTATTTGTACCATATATATACTACACAAACTATTTTTATTGGTGAACCCATATAATAATGAATGTTCCATCATTCCATGAAAACCAATCCATCAATCCTCAATATTGAACTATCATTATTAAAATACACTTACTTCAAAATACTTAATAATATTTTATTTATTTCAATGAAACAACAAAATTAATCAAATGATTGGGTTTAATTATATAACAAATCAATTCACTATGTGATCAGTCTATAGGTCATGATCTTTCATGATATGAAACAGAAACATGATTCAATGTAACAATTATATTCAATTGACAGTTGAAATAAGATAATAATGAATGAATAATATCGAGAGGGAAGGGAGGTCAAGACATTTGAATGTTTGATGTGAGATATTGTGTGAAAATTCAATATTACTATTCTGTTTTACATTTTAGAGATTTCATATTTTTAAAATATATTAAAATTTAAATTAATAAAACAAACAAAAAAACTAACATTTAAAATAATACTTAGAAAAATGAATAGATACACAACCATTTGATTTCCAATTGTGGTTCCCCCAATGGTGGATCAGAAAACGGTGGATATACAATGGTGAATCATTCAACTATTGGTCTCATAAGTTGGATACCTCATTATTAGATCAGCTAATGGTGTATCATCCAATAGTTTATATTCAATAAGTGGAAATGTGATTGTAAAATATTAATTAAGATTAATCATTCCTATTTCATGATTGATATATCATAATTTTTTATAATTCACGGGTATTGTAAAAGTATCAGAAATGCAATTATTAGTTTCTTTGAATTAAATATGTATATCATCATTATAGAAATTAACTCGAAAAAATCATGTGTTATATAAATTTTGTATCACCATAATGAGATATACAATTGATTGATATATTTTTTTTCAATTCATTTGTCACAATATATAACAATATGTCTCAATTTATATCTACAGTATTGAATTATATGATTTTTCCACAAAATATATTCATATTAACTTTCACGAACTATTTTCTCATCCTCACAAATATATATTAGAAAAAAATATCTATTTTTACTTCATCATGATAGAACAGACATTCTGAAAACAAAATATTTTCTTGATATTATTTATCTCCAAATCGTTTATCCACAAATGTAAACATAGAAATTATTCAATAAATAAAATTAATTTCAAATTAGATAGAAAATACTAAAATGGATGTATAATTTAGGTATTTGAAAATTCAATTAAAAAAAATATATCAGATTCATTAAAATTTCCTTAAAAAGAATAAAACACTAATACACAATAAATTATATATATTCACCAAAAATATAATTAGATTAATATTCCATTCATAATTATTTAATTGTTTTAATCAACAAAAATTACATTTTTTCAAGATATATTTTACAAGTGGTACTCATGGGATTATGAATATATCATATGTTATCCAAACCAAAATGTATTATAATGTATTTTTTTAAAATACATTGATTTAATATAATTAGTTCTTTATTTTTATTAATATGAAAACTAATTATGATTTTATATCCCCATTAATTAAATTTAAAATTTACATTACAACATTTTTTAAAAATCAATAGACACATAATATATCAAAGAAACAAAAATACTATCATTAATATAATTTCAAACTACTAAAAATTCCATTAATTGTCATTACAAATAATATAGGATCTATCAATCCAGTTGAAATAAAACCTGAAAAGTTTTTAAAGTGTTTTTCATATCATAGAAATATATATGAAACAATTTTAAACAAAAAAATATATTTTGTTAATTTTTTTAAAATGAATTGAAAAATGATTATTTTATAATGAAGAGTGTTTTAAAAAAATATAATCATAAAAATATCTATTTACTAATTCACACTTGACATCCATTTCCTATAATTTTAACCCTTGATGTTTTTTATTTGAAATAAATTTTCTAATGGTATCATGTCTTGCTACTATGGAATAGGTTTTAATTATTTTCAATACAAACATCCACACTATATTTCTCTCAAATTTAGTATGCTTTTATAATATTAAAAACATCTAGAATACATCAATTAAGTGCGTCATTTTTGTTTTTATGTTTTTTTGTGATAATAATTATTGGTGTTAAACAACATTTCTAAGATAATATATATATTTTGTTCCTATATCTTGTTCTCCAAAACACATCTAGGGGACAAATTATATGATCCATAAAAGTTATTTGAAAATAATGGAATGATATAACATTGTACTCTATAGGTTATGGTTCATGAATTTGTTAAAATTGGATGATTTTTCTAATTGATTCAAATATAATTCAACAGGATTGAGATTTATATTCATATTTTAATGATAATTGACGAGGCCATCTTAATGGGTATTAGTTTCATGTGGAAATATATTATCAAATTTTATATTTATTGATTGTTCAATTTCATTTATCTTTTACTAAACACACTATAGGATTTAATAGATGGTAAATATATATGGAAAATTTCTTCATGGCTCTTAGCTGAAATTTTATCATGATTATTGATTGTATTTGGAACAAAAAGATTCATCCAAAAAAATCTATTGTATTTTCCATTAGTTTTCTTCAATTCCATATTCTATATGAGGTATTATATTATAGATTTGTAATTAAAGCTATCTTTAATTTTTAATATTATTTATTCAAATCCTATTACCAAAATTAATATGTAGGTCAAAAAATTGAGCATTGTTAGAGAAATTTTAAAAGGGTATCAATTTCTAATTTCCAATAAATAAATCTATTGTGAGGTCATATGGAACAAAATTTATGATTAGAACTATTTTTTGAAAAAAAATTCAATTATCAGTTACAAATCAAAACCATGATCACTTATTAAGGTTATAATTATGTGAAAACTTATATTTTTTAATGACTTCGCATATATAAAAAATAGAAACATGATTTAGTTTATTGATTGTGAAATAACGAGGAAGTGGTATCTAGAAATTTCATCTAGAAGATCATAATCATTGTTCTTATCATTTATTTAAAATATTATATATGTTACAAACACATAAATTTAAATCAAATCCCATTGATGATAATTTGAGACTTCATTAAGTGATTGGAATGATATTTTCAGTTGTTATCCTTTTCTCATGGTTTATAAAAAATGTGCAATTTAGCCATTCTAGTTTTGGTAGATCCTTGAATAAACCTTTTATAGTTAGATTTATAAGTGAACTAATATTGAAATGAAATATTCTCTATTTCCAAATTCACTATTCATTATAAATGAATATTTTAAAAAAGTATTAATTTAAAACAAGGAAACTAAATGAAAAACATAAAAATATTTATTTCTAAAAAATTAAAAATTATAATTTTTTTAATAAAATTAATTGAAGGAATTATTTTTATATTTTTCATAAAAATCATCATCACATGTATCTAAAATTCTATGAAGAATATACTTTAAATAATCCACAAAAAATGACTTAGAAATTAATGTAGTACAGAAATTACTAAATTGTACAAGACCAATTATATTACCCATGGAACTGACCTAGAAGGTTAAATATATATTATCTACTATCATTATGTTCTTAATAATCAAATAGTCCCTAATAATGTGTATGGGATGACCATTTTTTAGATACCAAATATTTTTACTAGATTGTATCATTTAGGTTTCCTGCAAAACATAATTTAAATATAAATTATATTTGGTACAAACATCATAATATGTCTAAAAATAACCCTATTAAATGAAATCTAAATCAATAATGTCAGAATTTATATATATATAGATTTTATATTTTTTAAATTTATAAAACTTTTTATTCAGGAATAATAAAAACTAGTAATAAATTTATCATAACTATAATTATGAATATGATTAATTTTCATTATCATTGTTCTTCTTGGTTGATTGAATCTTCTATAAGTATATTTAGGTGTAGTTTCCATCCATGAAATTGATTATGATCACTTATTCTATTTTGTGATCATTTTAAATTGATTTTTTAATTCCAGTTATATAATTTTAACACATTGCTTTATTTTAAGATTTGTTAATGTTTATCTTTTGAATACTAAGATATGTATTAAATCTAGAATATATACCATACTACTTCTTCAAAATAATATATTAGTCATTTTTTAATTTATAATATCCTCAAAATATTATAGTATTCACCAATTTCGTAAATACTCATAGATCCATAAATATTTTGATCCCTATAATGATGAGAAATATTATTAGTAGATGTTGGAAAACCCATAGATACCCCTGGTTTATTTGTCATAAATCAAATGTGAGCTTTGTCATTTTTATCTAATATACTCAATCCAATTCACATGTCCTATCTAAAAAATATCTCCATTTTCGGAATATAATTCATATACAAATTTTAATCAACCATATATTTCTCATGAAAACAATTTTTATTTCATTTCTCCATTTACCTCCATTTCCATAAATTAGTTATTATGTTTTTTTCACACTAAATTATTCCTCCTATATAATTACAATATTCTTTCTATGAATTTTGATATGTATCTATCAATGAATGTTGGGGACTCTTCATCTCTCAAATTTTTTCTTTGGTCATCTCTATTTCACCTGAATAAGTTTTTTAAGGGAATGAAATTTCCAATTTGGTCTATCATCTTCTTCTCTACTCACATTGATTTACTATACATACATCATAACCCTTCATATACTCTATTCAATATGAAAAACTACTAATATAACGTGGTTCCAAAAAATGAACCAAATGAACCTCTCCAAATATCTCGTAGAAATATCAATAAAAGAATCACATGATCTTTTTCTATAATTGTATTCTTAAAGAGAATAATAATGTTTATGGTCTCATTAAATAGAAGATATATATCAGAAATATGTTAATCATGTTTCTGATTAATTATGTAAAATTTAATAGTACATTAATTTAAATTAATTTCATTAAAATTAGATGTTAAATAATTAAAAAAATAATTTATCCCATGTATATAATACATTAATACATGGAAAATTTATATTAAAGTATTCATATCTTAATAAAAAAAATATAATAAAATCAAAGATATAAATATAAAATTATGTTCTAATTTAGTTGAATTGGACTATTAATCTGATGTAGTTTTTTGTAATTATTATTTGTATTCAATAAAAATCAAGATTTCATAAACCATGACTTCAATATATATATATCCCTTTTACTCTTCCACTCAGAATATATTATTCCACTAAAACAAGGATGCATTTTTATAGAATATCACTAATATATTTTATTATCTATAACGAACTAAATTTTGAATTGTTAGAAATTTAGGATCCTTAAAAGTCCCCAAAATCCTAAATGAATATATATTTGAAGTATTTCTCTTATAGAAAATTTTTTCTAGGGTGAGTAACAAATATGGTAGAGTGGGGATTTGAGTTATCAATAATGATTTCTTTTATAAATACTCTAAATAAAATCCCAAAAATTAATTTAAAACACCCAATTAAATAAAATAGTATAATTTTCTAAGTTTTATCATTCATATAATATCATAAATTGTTATTAGGGATTAGTTAAGAAAATACTTTCAATCACATTAAAATTTGATACTATATTATATTATCATTATAATTATATAACAATAACATAAGGCTAACTTGTAATATGAAATGTTTTTTAGATATAAATGAAAAATACATTTTGAAAATAAAAAATATGAAAATAAAACTGATAAAACACAATTATATTAAAACAAGTTATTTAGAGTCAAGTAGAAACATAATCCCCTTCACAATTAAATCATCTGATACTATGAATATTATTATATGAATAATTTGATCCACAACCATTATTGGTATTTAAAAAGATCAAAATTGAGTCTCTCGAGCCTCAAATCATCTTCCATGTTTATATATTGGCTAAAAAATATAATGGTTCCACAAAAATCTCTTCCATAGTATTTATGGCTTTAGAAATAGATAATTTATAGAGAGAGTGTAATGATTATTCAAATTTAGGAAAAGGAGAGGATATTAGTTTATAAATAGTGAAATAAAACAGACATATCTAAAATATAGAATAAAAATACCAATAAAAAAATTAATTATGGTAATATTTCATGCTTCTTGATAAGTGATTACTTAGTTTTTCATAGATCCTTCATTATATAATAGAATAGAAGATAAAAATATTCTCCAATAAATAGTATAAAAATTGTATTATATAGTTTGGAAAGATCTTCTATTTTCAATTTTTAATGTTTTGTTATTATTTACCTATATGTATCATTTGTCCCCATATAATAATAGTATTCAAATCACACCACTATTTTCTCTCACAATATAACTTTGTGTATAAATAAGTTATTTTATATATATATACACTAGTCCAACTATCAAATGGATAATAATAATGACAAAATCCTAGATCCACATTCTGAAAAATAATTCAGTTATATATGTATGTTAAAATAGAATATGATTAGTGAATAAGTATTATATATTATACGATTTATAAATAATTATTTGTCGAGTCTCATAATAAATTATTTTTATTCATATTTATTATTTTATACATTTTATCATGTTTTTCCTTATAATTGTACATTTCATAATGTTGAATTTATATTTTTCTATACTTTTATTATAGTTGTTTACATATTTTTAAAAAATTCAATGTTTAATATATATGGTTGTTAGAGTGTTTTAACTTATATATTATGTTTATTCCTTCTCATTTAAGATTTTCATTTTTTCAATATTATTTATAGTCATCTGATATAGAGTATTATATGAAATATATAAATTGAAATTTGTTAATAGTTGATATCCAAATGAATTTAGTGGTGCAACAATGTTTTGACATGGAAACCTAGTTCAATAATATTTGGATATAAGGACATAGAGATGTGGTAAAGTTGTATTCCTGATTTTTTTACTAGTTTTGATGTAGTGAGTATATGCCATGAAATCTTAGGAGTTGGAATGGACCTTATTATTTTTCTATAACCCCCATATAGTTATTTATTATGATACAAGTGAGATGCATAATAGTTCACAATTTTAAAATGATATGTTTTTTTATTAAAGAGTTTCATATTTTATTTATGGATCTATATATTTTACTAATTAGAATTATCAAAATAAGGAGTTCCTAGATAGAATATATTCTTATAAATGATACAACTTCTATATGTTTTAATATAAACCTATCTTGTAGTATGATAATAATGTTGGAATATTCAATCCTTGGTGTCAAGACACATAGAATTCTGGATAATGTTTCATCTCTTATACTTGTGGTATCTATAACCATCATGATATTTATTGATTCCATGTAGCGGATAAGCATATTCATTGTTTAATTACACTGATGTTGTTTTATAAATTTTGGAATATTGGGTAATTATATTGGTTTCATAGAAAATAATCATAATTAGTAATTTTAATTGTTTCATATTCTAAAGAGGGATCATATATAAGGAAACATGAATTTTATTACAAAATAAATGTGGATCTTACAAATAATAATTATGAGAGGTGTATTTTTTTCCCTATTTAATGGTTGCAATGTAAATATATTTACACTTAATAATTTAGAATAATGAGCAGTAAATGAGCAAAGGATATTGGAATTAGGTTACTATTCCCAAATAATAATAAAATATATGTTAGTTGTGGGGGTAATAATATATTATATGTATGATTTTCGTATCATCCATCATATTTTCAATTTTTTATGTGATGAATGTTTTTTTATTTCCAGTTTAATTTTTTTTGTTTTAGACTACAAGATAAAGATGAAAACACCTGATACCCACAGAGGTATTCTATTCAAATTCATTTATATTTAATCTTGATACCTATTTATGGTTAGATGTTATAGAAAAAAAAGTGAAATTATATATTTAGAATGACATTCATTGTTTTGTTAGTTTAATAGATTTCTAATGTCATTATTGAACGTTTATAGACTTCTATTAGATGTGTGAGTCAATCATTATACTATTGATTGAATAGTATATATTCAATAGGGAGTGTGACATTCATGTATTATATTTGGGACATGTAAATATATTCATAGTTCTTATTTTACCCTTATTTGTGTGCATTATTCCATGAAATATAGGAAATAATATATATATATATATATATATGTTGTTGAATAATATTATGATGCTCTTCATGTGATGATCTATTGTTTGTATCATGTAATGTTTGTTTTGTTTAAGATTGATATATTTTTCAAGGTAGATTTTACTTTTTTCCCTCCATGAAGAATAGATGTACCATGGATGTGGGAGAGAAGAATATATCTGATGGGCGATAATGTGATGAGAGTATTTTTTCAATGAAAATCCCCTCTGGGTGACTCAATTGTATAGACCATGAATGATGATTTTAGTTTGTATAAATACTAAAAAATAATGAAACAAAATATAATTATGAACAATAATCCACTTTATCCCAAATATAAAATATTTTATTGTTTTAGGAAATCAATTTTTTTTCAGATATCAATTTATGGAATGGATATCCATAGTTTCTAGTGGATAAATATGATATTCGACTTGGGATATTCAATATTAAATGTGGATTTAATATTTTTTATGTATTTATGTTTAATAGTTTAGAATTTTAATTTTATAATGATTATTAATTTTTTGTCTATCCATAACACAATATTATTTTTTCTAAATGTATCTGAAATGTTTTTCTATACTATTACATGTGTGATAACAATTAGAAAAAAAAATATTCAAAACACAAATATGGAATTTTATTTTCAAATAATAAAATAACAAATAACCTCTAAATAGAGTATATAATATTATTATCAGACCTATTGAAATAATTTTTCGTTTTACAGTTCCTTGGGTGAGTTGAAGATATTTCTTTATTGGAGTGTTTGAATAATTAATTTAAGATAAATTGCAACCATGGGGCATAAGGATCATGATGGAAAATAGTTTACAACATATCATATATTCACATCAAATATGATAACCCTAACTTAGAGTGGTGTGATGTTTAAATGGTTCAATCTATTAAATAAATCAATAAAGGACTAAAAGGTATATTTATTACAACAAATATACACATATTACTTGATTTGGGTAATGAGTGCATGTCACATTATTTTCCATTAAGAGCCAGTCTTTGGGAATTCATTTCTACGAATGGTTGATAGTAACATGTGATTCATGGAAATTTAAGACACACTAAAAATATTATAATTTATGATCATGTACCTTAAGAAGTTTTATATGTGTTTTAGTGTTTTATATTATATATTTTAATTATAATAACCACAATATGCCAAGATAAATCATTTTATTATTTGAAATTATATATTTATATATAATATGATCCAATTATATGAAAATTTTATATTTTATGACAATAAACATAATGAATAAGTATATAATTTTTCATCATATACTATATATGAGTACTCAATAATATGTAGTTTTGTAGGTAAGAAGTGATTAATAGCCAATTTTTATATTTATTGAGTTACATGATGACATTTTGAGGTGTATAGGAAACAAAATGATTATATAATCGAGTTTAAAAAAATAATACAACGATATAAAAAATGAGAGTTATCTATGAAGATCATATTTCTAATTTATAAGGAATGACATATATTTTTCTATGAGACCTATCATTTAGAAAAAATTGGTGACAAGATCATATAAATAAAATATATATTTTTCGTTTTCATGAAAAAATTTAATATTATATTATAGAATTTCATGAGAATTCATGTCCATCCATCATTGACTATGATTTATCATGTTATATATAGGATGTCCTAGTAAAAAAGTGTATTGATGAACATTGTGTGTTTGTTGTCACTGTGCATCAATTATATGAAGGTGGAATAAAATCATATGGTATATGTTGGTCCCATATCCATGATCTATTATAGTAAAAAAAATCTGATAAGGTAACATTGAATATCATAATGGGGATTCAAATTATTCTTTTCAGAATTTATGTATCACTATATATCATCATGTTTTGAAAAATTGGCTTATTACTTTGTCATTTTTGAAACAATGTAACATTATCTGCATTGAAATAAATATTTGTTGTATGAGTTGAAATTAAAAATATCACGCATGAAAATTATTTTATTTATATACATCTATGTCACATGTTATTTATATAGGTAAATTATGATGGAAAGAGTATCTCAGGTAATTATATGGATGATATAGTATCTCATGAAATATGGATCTTCAATGTGAATAAATTTAGAATTAGAGGATGATATTTAAAAATACATATTTGGATTTGGGTGGTCATGGGGAGGTTATATATAAAAAAATGTTAATTAAAAATAATCATAATCAAGTATCAATTATTGTAGAATCCCTTAGGAATATATATATCATCCAACTATAATCCTAATTACATTTAATTCATTAGAGGGACCTCTAATAGGTCAGTTGTTTCTAAATAGTTATATGAAATATAATATTTATATTACAAATAAGATTTTTTAATAACAAATTTTGTATTGGATCAATTTTATATTGATCATGTTAAACAATGAATATTAATGTATGGTACCTGGTATTATGGAGGGATTCTCCTCGGTACGGGAATTTAGTGATTCATATTTATGGGATGTCGTTGACAAGATTATTGTTTCATTAAATGTCTTATGAAGTTTTATATTATGGATCACTAGTTGTTATATTCTAAAATATATATTTTTTTACTCAAATTATTAAAACAAATCTCAAAATTAGATATTTCATATAGAATACACTAATGTGATAAAGAGCTATGATTAAGTGATTGTGGTAGAGATATCATTTGAGAAAAAATTATTATGTATAATTCATTAAACAAAATTTTCTTATTTGGATATTGAATTATTATATTATATTTGTAATAAATTGACAAAAATATATAAGAATATATTTATGAATGATATGATTATATATTAGTAAAATAGATATGATAATATATTATAATGTCTATGTTAGGAATTTATGGTATTGTTAGACATATATATTAGATTTTTAATTATAACTCATATAAATATGTATAGGATCAATGTTTTCATCATCACCTCATATATATATATATATATTAGTGTTATTTGACACATATCGTTGTTATAGGAGGATGGTGGTTGGAATTTAATGTATAAAATTTTCATGATAAATCAATATAATTTAATGAATTGGTTTGGGGTATTATTGACCTAATTTTGTTATGTTATTACCAATATTATTTTTGGGTTTAACAAAGAGGGATTCATAAAAATATAATGATCAAATTTTGTTATTAATTAAGATATTATATCATGAATAGGTATGGATATAGGATTTGGGCGAGTATTTCAATATTATTTTATATTTCAATTAAATTACATTTATTGTTTCCAAATTATATAAGTTAAACATTATCAACATATCTCAAACAGTAATGACTACACAATATCCTTAGATGAATTTATTCCTTTTAAATTTTTTATTTGATAGACTTTTAATCATGATATATATTTTTATCAGATATATAGTGGGGGGTTAATTAATTATATATATTTAAATAGAGACTTATATCAGTTTTTTATTCACCTCAAATTCATAAATATGATGTTTTAATCAATACGATGTATCCTATTTTTTTAATAATCAATTGACAACAAAATTATTTTTATTTCTCGACTAATATAAGGTAAGTGGTTAATATATATCTCAATTTTTTCTATGTATTCTCATTTACAAATGATGTGGGGGTTTTTTGAACGATATGTAGAGGATACCGAAGTATAATTTTTATATGGGACGGATCTCCCAAAAATGAATGCATGAGAAATAATTTAGATCATATATAATAAATAATGCATAGTTATTGAGATGGGTTTTTCCTACACTATTATGGATTAATTTTATCCACCATATTTACAAGGATATAAATGTTTAAATGTCATGCAACATAAAAAATTTAGATCATTATGGTGGGATGATAAAATGGATAATATAGTATATGAGTGGTAGTATGTTCTAAAATACACAAATTTAACATAATTATTAGACACAATTGATTTCTATTTTTTATCTTTTCCCTAATTTATGATTTCAATATTCCAACTAAATAATTTCCTAGATAACAAGTCAACTACTCAATAATATGTTATTATAATATTTTGAGATAATTAAACCTCATTTTGAATATCCAAAAAAAATTAAATTTTATTAATGGTTCAATATGTGTGTTTTTATGGTTTTTTATATGTCTTCATGGATGTTGAATGGGATTCATCCATTGAATATACAATTTTATATATCTTCACTGATTGTAAAATAATTTTAATTACTTAAATATATAATATTTTTTTAGAAAAAATATTTTATGTTTAATTGAGGTAGCTAATTTTATAATAAGTGTTCCTTAAAGGTAGGTTATAACAATGTTCCATTGTGAAAATATCATTAATGGTCCATACATCTATGTTACAATTATTCTTATTTTGATTCAAGAACCCTACAAATTATATTTATATATTCAGTGGATGATGGTGTTTGAAAAAAAATTAGAGATGATGTTTTTTGTATTGATTTTAAAATATAAGATGATGATATTTTTTATGTTTGATTGCATACATGAACCATGTTCTTATCAAATGTTGATGATCTTAATTATGAATGTTTTATTAATTAAAAATTTATTTAAATGTAATTTTTGCTAAAATTAAATTTTTTATGATTCATTGAAAAATAATGTTTTATGCTTTTAAAATATATCCATAAAATATTATACTTTGAAATATAATAAACAATGAAAATTTATTACATATATACATTTTTTCAATTAAATTATTAGAAATTAATTGATTTTTCCTTATTACAATATAGAAAATCATACACATCGAAGGTAATTTTTCACATATTAATACATTTAAAATCCTATACAATTAAGATATGTTAGGGTAAAATAATTCACTCTAATAAATATCATTTATTTGATAGGACATAATATCTCTTAATTTATATGTAATATTTTTTCATACATAAAATATACATTGTATGTTTCTTGAGTATATGTTGGATAGAAAATTAACCATCTACATTGTAATATGATTCATAAATTGATATAAGAGAATATTTATTTGAATTACAACATAAGTTTATTATAAAAACGATAGACTCGATGTATTTCCTTGCAATGATTGATATTTTTGAATGTTTCATGTGATTAACATTACATTAAGGTGAATTATAAAATAGAAGAAAAAATTACTTATTAATTTATTATTTATTTGAAAAATATGACTATGATTAATATAAAATGTTATTAATGATGATATAATTTTTTGTTATCAATGATATGATTATACAGTGAATAAATATCCACCCAATAATAGATATTCGGATGATAGAATGAATGGTTGGAATAATGGAATATGAGTATTTGAGAGTTTCTTAGGAAAAAATAATTTTTTTTAATATAGAAATATTAATAATATCAACTATTAATACTTTAAAAACAATATCTTGAGATTAATATAAAACAATGATCTATAATGAAGAAAAAATATTTCCATTTTTTTTTATATTTTTTTAAAACATATTAAATATTTAAAAGTATTACTATAAAGAAACAATTCATTAATATATATAATATACTATATATATATATATTATAATGAGTATAATTAACGTATATTATATTGAATTGTATATTATAATTTATGGTTGTTTTTTTAATATGACATTATGTGGTGATTAATGATATTTTCTTATTTATGATTTTGAAATAAAATTCATTGGATTGAAATTAATATCATATCTTATAATTATATAATATATAATATCAAGAGATTTTGTGATTTAATGTTATGATTTTATTGTATTTCATTATATTACATCAAAAATAATGTAAACAGTATGATTCCAAGAATATTTTGACAATATATTTCAAGAGTGTCAAAGGAGAATTGAAGATTAATTAGGACAAATTATAATACATTTAAATAGGTTAAGAATCAAAAAATGGAAATAATGTAAATATATTAGATGAATATAAAATAGTTATAATTGAATAAGTGAGATATCCTTTATGATATTTTTACTGAAGTGGAATCCCTATTAATTTGTTTATCATGTGGGGGATTATTATTTCTTAATATATTATATAGAGACATATTTTATCATGATTATTATTTTTAATGAAGGATATATTTAAATATGAAATGTGAAGAGGAAGGGATTTTTCGTTCCATATTTTTTTAAATTGAACTTTTGATCATTATTTGTTTGTTGGAATCCAGTTTATAAATTATTACTATATGAAATGCATGTTTAATGATATACACTATTTTTTCTTTTTAGTAAAATAGATGTAGTGTGATATTGGGAAAATAATGAAAATAAATAGGGGATACTATTCTAAAAATTATTGTAATTAATTATAAGATAATAATAGCATGGTATGTTGTTTTATTTAATATAAACATTTAATTTACAGAAACTAAATGATAATGTATATTAAAACATTTACATAATATAAAAACATATATGGTAAAGCGATACATGATTAATATTTGAAAAAAAAAATTCAAACTAATTCTAAACCACAACCTATTTGGATTCAACAATCATTGTGAAACTATAATTGTTATTTCAGCTCCATGATTCACCATTATATCGATTTTCTATAATTGACTGTAACAATATTATATGTCCTTTATATCTCTCTCAATTTAATTATAATGTTAGAGTATATTGAATCTTTGGAGCTCCCTAATAAACTATCTATAGTTAGAGAAATATTATATTGTTAAAGATTTATCTTAAAAGGTGTTTCAATTGATGTATTATTTTTTGATAAAAACCCAACATTATTACATTGATTTGAAGAATGACATTAAATGAAAGACTTTATATGATTATATCTATTATATAATAATCTGTTTTTAAATGATGATGGTTAGTTGTGATCCAATGGTTGTATCTATTTTTATTTGTCATGATCATGAAATACTTTTATTTAATGAAGAATATATTAACCCTAATCCATCATGAGTATCTAAGAGGTGTGATATATCATTTATTTATTCATATAATTATTGTTTGTTTTTCACTCTATTTTAAAGAAAAAATATAATTTGATTGTTGAATGAAACATATAAAAGAACTTCAAAAAAAATACACATTATATTCATAGAAATATTTTTTTTAAACTATATCCATTTATTTTAAAAAATTATATGTCAAAATGATGTATAGTAAAATGTGTATAGTGTATTATAAAATAAAAAAAAACACAATATAAAATGTTGTTGAAATTATTATAAGGAATCATTACATATAAAATATTATATAAAAGTAATTGTAATGGACACAAACTAATGAAATCTAAATATATTATAGATTATTATATGACATATAATATGGATCTTTTGGCTACTATTTTTTATGTGAATGATTTATAATAGTGTTTCCATTCATTGGAAAACAATTAGACACACTAAATGTATATTACCAATGAAACCAATTATATTCAATGTTTATATTACAAAAATTTTCACAAAGTAGGGAAAAATTATATATTTCTATTAAAAATTTCATAATTCATAAACACACACACACATAAATATATATATATATATATATATATTCTATCAAACATAACAATATTGAATATGCATTATAATACATGTAATGTAACATTATTTGATTTATTTTTATTAATAACCCAAAAATATTGTGATGATATATGGATTAAAAATATGACTTCATCGTAGATTCTAAGACAATAAAATAATGAATGGACCACAAATTTTAATTATATGGAAGGTACTTCAATTATAAAAAGGAATATTTTTTCTAATATAAACGAAAAGGACACGCAATGGAGAATTAACAAAATGCCAGTATTATTAGAGATTTTAGGAAAACTCAATATCATCAAATGTATATAATCAATCTTGGAAATATATAGGAATATTGGATTCATAAATGATTTCAAAAATGATTAATATGATCCAATAATAAGTGACTAAACATTTTACAGAAATATTCTATAGAAATAATTTTAATGAACCGTGATTGTATGGAATAAATATAATTAATGATTTATTTTCTATACAACAAAATTTTTAATTGATTTTATTGAGAATGATTTTAAATAAAATTTTTGTGATAAGGGGAATACCAGTCCACCATAATATTATAATGAACATAATGAGATGTTAGAGAGTGATTAAAAAATAGTTTTATAATGTTTTGTTGAAAGTGAATTCATGTTGAACAACTATAAAATGATTGGCTGATAATATTTCCATCTCATGGAAATATATTAATAAAATAAATATACCATAAAAATTCTCATGTTTATAAATTCCTAAAATAATGAATATGATTTATTATAAACAATTGTATCAAATCAATAAAAAACCCATGTTTCTAATGTAATATAATATCTTCATAAATATGAAGATAATCATCATGATATTCCAATGTAATGATGAAAATAATAAATTATTATCATTGTTGTGATGAGAATTTTTCATCATTTATCCTCTCACATAGTTTTTTGTTGGAACCCCATAATTAATGTATATATTGTAATATTTTCATATAAATCGATATAATGGTTATTAAAATTTTTTAGGGTCATTCAACTTATTTTAAATTGTTTTTCAATTTCAATCAAGAATTTAAACTCATGGATGTTATCCAAAAAATTACCTTTAAGACTATATTAGGATTCAATTAAACATAATGATGATTGTAATGTGTCGAAATTTTCCATGTTTTATTTTAATATTATGTGGGAAATATTTCGAGACTAGTCTTCAAGACTGCATGTAGTTCTGTGGCCTGGTGATCCTGAAAAAAAATGTTTGAATTTAATTAAATAATTATATTACACGTGCGTGTGGTTTTCCTGTAAAATTTGAATAACTATTGAACATGTGCTTGGGTCAGATATCTGATGGCACCGTTCCATTCAGAAAAATGATTTTACCTTAGGTGAGGCCTAACATCGGCCGACGTAATTCGATTATGATATCTAGTTTTTGGACGTAACTATAATAAAATATTTAATGAAAATATATTTTTAAATCTTTACTGTAGTTAAAAATTTTAACTTTTTAAATAGATATTTCTTGGGGGATCAGGGTTTCAATTCCCATAACCCTGATTTTTTTAGGAGGATCTAGAAAGCTCTGGGGAAAACCTCCCAATGCGGTGATGGTGTTCCTGACGAGCCTTTCCAGTGACGATGATGTGGCGACCAGATCATTTTCAACAAACTCCTTGAATCCATGTAGGGCATTTGATCTCATTTTGATTTCATTTCTGTTCTTGATTCCTACAACAAAAGCAGACTAATACACGAATAGATTAGCCTGTGTTTTGGTCTTATTTTCGGGATGGGCTTTTGCTGGGTTTTTGGGGATTCTGATTCACGAGTTATTTTTGTTCCCATTCATCCTTATAACGGTGAAGAACCAAGATCGACACGAATATAGATTGAGGTTTTCCCACTCTATTTCTTGTGTTTTTCCCTGAATTATCACGTTCTTCGTGAGGGTTATACGGATTCTACATTGGATAAAAACAACGATCGATTGTTCCTTCGATCTGTAGCATAATGATCCATGATTATACATCCAACCATGGAATGGTGGTACGGAGCTGCGATGTTGATTTCGGCAGATGATTTAGAGCAGATTGAGAGATATGAATTTTAGGGAATTTTTCTTCAGAAGATCATATGTTGTTTGTCGAGTCAATTGAAGGTCTGAAACACCCGGATTTGGTGTTTGTATGATGAAATGAACCAGCGCCATGAGTTTCACAAAAAACGGACGACAGAATCAAGAATCCAGACATCGGCCGAAGCGTGAGGAAGAAGACGGTGTTCTGGAATTTTCCCAACTACATGGTGTGTAGTATTGGCGACACGGCTGTGTTCTTTGGGGATCACCTGGCGTGTACTCCAGGAGTAAATGGACACGGGTTGGGTAAATGGCCAAGGACATGGTGTGTGTACCACTACCCGACCAGAACCGACCAGATACACAAGATACATCATGTACTGGTACAGGACCAGGAGACACAGACATACATCGTGTACGGTCATATGGCCAGGGTACATGGGTGTTTTCTAGTTGATAGGACATGGAGTGTGATTTGACTTACATGACGTGTATTTGATTTCCTACATGAATTCGACTTTTAACACAGGCTGTTTACATGGGAAGTACCCGGATTCAAGGAACACAACGTGTAACCGTACTACACGCCATGTAGTGGAGTATTACACAGCATGGATGGATTGCAAGGGTCATTACACGGGTAGTACCTAGGGTTAAGTAACATAGTGTTTAACCATACTACACTCTGTGTAACAAGTATTACATGGCTTGAGCCAGTTTCCTTCTGTGATTTGGACTTGTTTCTTTAGGGTTCGTCCCCCTAGGTCTTTCTCTTGAAATATTCTGATATCATTTTCTAGGTACAAGAGTATAATCCCTTCAGTAGGACTTCCTAAATATATTTGCTGGAATCTCAACTGTGAGACATAGATCCGGATCCTCTATTAATACTTGGAACCCTAGGTAGAGTTCTTGGTATCGACGTGACTAACTTTACCTGGGTTCCGATCTTCTGCTTAGCGGATTAGTTCAGACTGAGTTATTGGAATCACCTCATAGCTATTGGTTGTGATCCTCATAAGAACATCGTATTCTCAAGTACTTGTGGAGTGTCTTATCCTATAATGATTACTTTGTATCTCTCTCTTTAGACCTAAGAGTGTGTTCTCCTTTTTACGTGCTTAGTGGAATCACTGAGATGGATCTTAGTGCTGGTTTCACGATGGTCAATTGTGTATGAGTATATCTAGATATTCTTATTACATATTCTATAGACATATACTGTGTGGAGAAGACTATATCATTCCTTAATGGTATTTTCCATTGTTCTATTCCTTTGTGGTTTTTGGGTGTCCTACTAGATATTGTTATACTCACCCATGGAGGAGATTTTCCCGCACGTGTCGTGTCCTGTGCAGACGAGTGAGTTTTTGACAAGATTCTAGGAGGACCAGGACTGGACGACGCTCAGTGAGATCAGAAAGGCTGGGGTGTGTTCCTACAACTACATATTGTAGTCGCAATACCATTCTTTAAAGGTTGTATTTGTTTCAGACTTTCATTTAGTGGGCTTGTACATTTGGCTGAGTGTTTTACATTACTGTACATTACTTCCTGTCATAATCTGTTGGTTGGGATTTTAGTGTATGCATGAATTTCAAAGATTCGTATTTTTTACTTTTCAGATTTCTAGGATTGGATATGTGTGTGTGTGTGTACAGGTTTATAGATAATTCCTCCAATATTAGTAGCATGACTACTCGGTGCTTTCACCATCCCCTGGCCTATTGGAGGCACGATTGGGGAGTTATGGCTCGGGCCCCACTGGTAAGGGTTGTGATAGTGTGGTATTAGATGTTTTCGATTCTACCTTAGGTCTGAGAGTCTGTGAGTTGGTATGGGGCAACAATGTTAATTGTTTCGAGTTCATCTATCAGGCCAGGGACCCCAGTGTTGGTGCGGGCGGCCGACGTATCCATACACCAGGACTCTGATAACATTCTTTTCGATTCATAACATGAGAACAATAGTTTTAGGTGGAAAATAATGGTACATGATTCATATATGAATGGTTTGTAGTTTCCATGTCCTTCGTGAGTTATATCTCTAGATATACTCACTTATTGAGATACATCTTGTTTCCTTACAGGATGCCTCTGCGACCCTTACCCACTAGGATCCAGTAGATTGATCATGAGGATGACCCCTCAGTGATGAATCTTCGATATAGGGACCAGATCCCCCAGTTTTACCATTAGGTGGTGTGCCAGTTATTCCACCACCTTTAGAGCATGGTTTAGTGCCTGTTGTGCCAGTGGAGGAGGAGAACAGGCAGAGCGCACTCCATGAGTTTCAGTGACAGAGACCCCTCAAGTTTTGAGGCGAGCCTGACTCGCAGGCAGTAGAGGACTGGCTTGAGGCAGTAACCAGAGTCTTTTGTTTGGTCAGGACACCAGCAGACCAGATGGTGATCCTGGCAGCGAGCCTTCTATAGGGCTCGGCAGGATGATGGTTGATTCTGGTTATCCAGACCCATGACGAGGTGACTCTTGCGTGGTCAGGGATTGAGATTCTCGTTAGAGAGGAGTTTTCACTGGTTACCATGAGAGAATTACGTATACATGAGATTCTTCAGCTTCAGCAGGTGACCATGAAGGTGGCTGACTATTCATCGATGTTTACCGACCTCTCATGATACTCGATGGATATGGTCAGGGATCAAAACATCGAGTCTATGAATTTTGAGAAGCGCTTGCATAGAGACAACCGAGCAAGAATCATCCCTATGAGAATTCAAATTATCCTCGGGTGCATGAGTGGGATTTGGTGGTCTATAGCTTCATGGTAGAGCAGAGACAACTGGAAGTTGTCAATGGTGAGTGAGCTAGTGCAGAGACATCGGCGTCAAGGAGCCGTAGTCAGGGACACTAGCATGGGAGACATTTCTAAATGAGATCCTAGGATAAGGGATCTACCGTATAGGGTTCGTAGGGCACATCCAGCCAGACTCAAGAGAGGCAATGCTACTCATACGATGGAAGGGAATATCTCACATGAGATTGTCTGACCCCATTATCTACTGACACAAGAGCAGTGTATGGATCATAAGGAAGAGGAATCCTGTAGATCAGACAGATCTGTGGGGTAGCGGACATGGTATAGAAGCTAGGAGAGTAGTTGGAGGTGGTTGTAATTTTGAACTTTTTCCACCACCACCCCCGGGTGGTCCACCCCATGCTCATGGAGCTGATGTACATAGGCAGGGACAGCTGTAGGAAACATAGGCTTATGACCCAAGTACTCCCTGAATGATTATAGGTACAATCAGTGCCTTTTCTACTTTGGCAACAGTACTGATAGACACAGGTGCTAGTCGTTCCTTTCTGGCTTCTTATCTTGTTCGAGACCATGAGATTCCAGTTGATCCTTTGACTTGACCCTTATGAATATAAACACCGAATAGAGATGATTCAGATATTAGACACCTTTGTAGACAGTGTTGCCTGACGCATGGAGCCGAGAGTGTTGGTTGGAACATTATAGTGGTAGCATCGTGGCCTTACAATGTCATTCATGGTATGTATTGGCTATCCAGAGTTCATTCTAAGATTGAATGATTTAGGAAAAGGTTGTGGTGTGTCCACCGTGATGGAACGAGGTTCTCTATCGTCGGTGAAAAGGAGACCCATGCAGTGCAAGATGGACTCGTGCATAGGAGGGCACATCTGATTTCACATCAATTGGCTAGCCTAGCCCTTGGCACATCAGATATTACCAGTTTCCAATTTCCAGCAGTAGTGGCTGACTACGAGGACTTATTTATAGAGAATGTCCCCTATATACCTCTCCATCGAGAGATTGATTTATGCATTGAGTTAAAACCCGGTATGACACCGATATCAGCATCAGCATATCGAATGACTCCTCCAGAGCTTCATGAGCTGAGGGTGCAGCTGGAAGTCTTTCCGATTAAGGTCTTCGTGAGACCCAGTGTTTCACCCTAGTCAGCCCCAGTTTTGATTTCCAAGAAGGCATATGGGAGCTTGAGGCTATGTGTGGATTACTGGTGCTGGAATGAGGTGACCGTGAAGAACCGGTATCCACTACCGAGAATCGATGACCTCTTTGACTAGTTAAGAGTGGCACGATGGTTCTCGACGTTTTATGTACGACCATGCTATCACCAGTTACAATTACAAGATGAGTATATAATGAAGACGAATTTCAGATGACGCTACAGTCACTATGAGTACTTGGTGATGCCCTTCGGAATGACGAATGCCATGGCATTGTTTATGGGACTCATGAACTGGATCTTTCAGCCATATCTATATCATTTCATGGTGGTCTTCATTGATGATATCCTTGTGTACATTGCATCCAAGGAGGAGCACGTAAGGCACCTAAGGATGGTTCTAAAGACACTCTAAGAGCACTAGTTGTAAGGGAAACTCTCGAAGTGTCACTTTTGGATACAGGAGGTCCACTTTTTGGGACACGTTATCTCACCATATGGTGTAGAAGTGGACCCATCCAAGGTAGAGGCAGTGCTAGCATGGAAGCCACCCCAAAACGTGACAGAGGTGTTCAGTTTCCTTGGATTGGTAGGATACTATCGGAGATTCATTCTCCATTTCTCTGGAATTTCATCACCCATGATAGCTTTGACCCGAAAGGGGAAGCCATTCGTGTGGACCGATAGATGCCAGCAGGCTTTTTAGTATTTCAGACAGAGTTTGATGAGAGCCCCGATCATGAGATTACCTGAGGAGGGTGTCGAGTACATATTGTTCTACGACGCATCTGGAACTGGTCTTGGTTGTGTTTTCATTGAGAGTCAAGTGGTAATTGTATATAGCTAATGACAGTTGAGGCCACATGAGAAGAACTACGCATCCCATGATCTTGAGTTGGAAGCGGTAGTCTTCGCATTGAAGATGTGGCGACACTACCTGATGGGGTATCGGTTTACAATCTAATCTGATCACAAGAGCCTCAGATATATCTTTTCTTAGACGGATCTTAATTTGAGACTGAGGCGATGGCTTGAGAGCCTCTACGATTACATCATTGTGATTGTTTATACTCATAGGAAGGGGAACGTTGTGGCAGACGATCTCAGCAGGAAATCCAGTTCGCAGTTTTTGGATGAGGCATTGATGTAGTTGGCCTCTTTACAGTTATCCTTCATGGATAGAGATGAGCGATCTTATCTTTAGTCGATCGTTGTAACCCCTCCACTCATATAGAAAGTCAGGCAAGCACTGCTCGTGGATGCTAGCTGTGAGACATTATGTGCTCAGATATCTACTAGTGATACTACTGATAGATATTCAAAAGGTGGGGAGCACGTTGTTCTTTTTAGAGGGAGAACGGTAGTACCAGTGACGTTGCATGATGATGTTCTGAAAGAGTTCTATAAAACTCCTTCGGCGGTGCATCCAGTCATGGAAAATATGTACCAGGACCTCAGACGTCAGTTCTGCTGGCCAGGAATGATAAAGAGTGTGGCGGTGTTTGTCTCTTGATGCCTTACTTGTGATCAAGTAAAGGCTAAGAACTAGGTGCCAGCAGGTTTGAATCATCCCCTTGAGGTTCCATATTGGAAGTGGGACGGGATATCCATGGACTTCGTGACTGGTTTACCACGTACATCCAGGGGACACGATGCCATCTGAGTGATAGTTGATCAACTCACCTTGTCGTCCCACTTCCTAGCCATACAAGAGCAGTGTTCTGTAGAGAGATTTGGATGCCTCTACGTGAAGGAGATAGTTCGACTTCATAGACTTCCATCCAATATATTATCAGATCGTGATGCTTGTTTCACATCTCGGTTGTGTAAGGGATTACAGGAAGCTTTTGGGACTCTGTTACTCTTGAGAATAGTGTTTCATCTTCAGACTGATGATCAGAGGGAGCTGACCATCCAGGTTTGGGATGATATGCTACGAGCTTGCATACATGAAATCAGTCATAACTAAGAGGATCACCTACCAATGGTGTAATTTTCTTATAACAATAGTTATCATTCCACTATTGGTATGGCACCATTAGAGGCTTTGTACAGGCGACCTTGCAGGTCACCACATTGTTAGACTGGCCAAGTAGAGTCAGCACTCTTGATCCTAGAGATGGTGAGAGCTACTAGAGAGAAGGTGCAGGTCATCCAGAAGTGGTTGAAGATTACACCGAGTCAGAATAATTCTTATGTCGAAAGAAGATGGAGGCCCTTGGATATCGAGGAGGGAGACCATGTGTTCTTTCAGGTCTCACCTCGACATGGATTGTGGTGATTTGGCCGAGTCAGAAATCTATCTCTGAGGTTCATCAGCCCTTTTCAGATTCTCAGTAGAGTAGGAAAGGTGGAGTACCGCGTCGCTCTACCTCCTCAGATTGACCGAGTACATAATGTCTTCTATGTGATGTAGCTACGGAGGTACATTCATGATCCTTCGCACGTTATCGACTTTAGTGAGCAGGACATCTGTGATGGATGGACCTTGGCTGAGTACCCAGTGGAGATCGAGTATTGGTAGTAGAATATCATTCGTGGGTGAGCTATTCCCTTGGAGTGTGTATGGTGGCAGCACAGGAATCTCCAAGAGAGAACGTGGGAGTGGTAGGCTTAGATTCGTGTGCAGTACCAATATCTTTTTTAGTAGCCTTTGTTTTGGATTTTCAGGGATGTAAAATCCCTAAGGTGGGTGTGATGTAATGTATCAGATTTTTCCATGTTTTATTTTAATATTATGTGGTAATTATGTCGAGACCAGTCTTCAAGATGGAATGCACTTATGAGGCCTGGTGAGCTCGGAACAAATGTTTGAATTTAAATAAATAATTAAATTACGAGCGTGTGTGGTTTTCTAAAACTGTGATATAACTTTTTAATGGGTGCTCGAATTAGAAATATGAGGGCACCGTTGCATTCATAACAATGATTTTACCTTAGGTGAGGCCTAACATCGGCCGACGTAGGTCGGTGGTGAAAACTAGTTTTTGGACATAACTATAATAAAATATTTAATAAAAATATTTTGTTAAATCCTTGCTGTAGCGAAAGCTTTCAACATTTTAAAAAATGATTTCTCTGGGGATCAGGGTTTCAATTCCCAAAACCCTGAACTTTCCAAGCCGCTCTGGAATGCTCTGGAGAAAACCTCCTAATGCGGTGAAGGTGTTCATGACGTGCTTCCCCTGAAATGACGACGCCACGACCAGATCTTCGTCAATGAATGACGTGAATCCTGGTAGGGTGTTTGATCTCTTTTTGATTTCTTTCCCATTCTTGATTCCAACGATGAACATAGACTAATCCATGAATAGATTATCCCATGGATTAGTCATATTTATGGGATGGGATTTTGTGGGTATTTTGGAGATTTTTATTTTTGAGTAATTCTTGGTTCTGTTCAACTTTCTAACGGTGACAAACCAAGATCGACTTGCACATCGATCGAGGTTCGTCCCTCTATATTTGTTGTTTTTTTCTTCCCTAAATTTTTATGTTCTTCATGTGTGTTATACACGTTCATTGTGGGATAAAACAAAGATCAATTACGTCATTGATATGTAGCTTAACGATCCATGATTGTAGATGCAACCTTGGAATGATGGTACAGAGCTGTGAAGAAGATTTTAGTGGAAGATTTGGAGCAGATTGAGATATATGAATATTTGTGAAATTTTTTCAGAATATTGTATGTTGTTTGTCGAGCTGATTGAAGGTCCAAACACCCGTATTTCGGTCTTCTGATAATGAAACGAAACAGTTCCTTGAGTTTCACGGCAAACAGATGACATAATAAAAAATCTTGAGATCGGCTGAAGCTCGAGGAAAAAGAGGGAGTTCGTGAATTTTTCTGACTACACAACGTGTAGTATAGGCTATACGGCGTGTGTTATTCTAGGATCACCTAGTGTGTACTCCAAGAGTACATGGAAACAGGTTGGGAACACGGCCAACGACATGGCATATGTACCCCTCCCCGGCCAGACCCGGCCAGATACATGAGATACCCCGTGTACTGGTACACGGGTAGGCGACACAGACATACATCATGTACTACCATACAACCATGGTACACTGGTGTTTTCCAGTCTATAGGACATGGAGTGTTCTTTGACTTAGATTTCATGTATATACATTCCTACATGACATCTACTTCTGACATCGGATGTTTACAGGGGTAGTACTCAGAGTCAAGGAACACGACCTGTAACCCTACTACACTCTGTGTAGTGGAGTTTAACATAGCTTGGATGAATGACATGGTCCGTTACATGGGTGGTACCTCAAGTCATGGAACATAGTTAGTAACCATACTACACACCGTGAAACCAGGTTTTCCTGGGTTGAGCCAGTTTCATTCTGTGAGTTGGACTAGTTTCTTTAGGGTTTGTACCCTAGGTATTTCTCTTGATGATTTCCGGTATCATTTCCTATGTACAAAATTATGATCCCTTCATTAGGACTTCTTGAATAGATTTATTGGAATCCCCTCTGTGAGACATAGATCTGGATCGTCTATTCATTCTTGGAACCCTAGGTAGAGTTCTTGGTGTCAATGTGGCTAACATAACCCAGGCACCGATCCTCTTCTTAGAGGATTAGTTCATACTTAGTTCTTGGAATCACCTCATAGCTATTGGTTGTGATTCTCATCTGAACATTGTATTCTAATGTACTTGTGCAGTGTTTTCTCCCGGAATGAGTAATCCGTATCTCAGTCTTCAGACATAGGAGTGTGTTCTCCTGGTTATGTGATAAGTGGAATATTTGAGCTGGATCTTATTTGTGGTTTCACAATGGCCAATTTCATATGAGTATATCTAGATATTCTTATTATATGTTCTGTAGAAATATACTATGTGGAGTTGAATGTATCATTCCTTTGTTGTATTTTCCTTTTTTCTATTCCTTTGTGGTTTCGAGGTGTCGAAATGGGTATTGTTATACTCACCCATGCATGGTATTTTCCCGCACGTGTCATGTCTTGTGCAGACGAGTGAGTTTTTTTCAAGATTCTCGGATGACTAGGACCGGACGATGCTTAGTGAGATTAGACAGGCTGAGGTGTGTTCCGACGACTATGGATTTTAGTCCCAGTACCTTTCTTTACATGCTTGACTTTGTTGTAGACTTTTATTCGGTGGGCTTGTACTTTTGGATCAGGTTTTTACATTACTGTACTTTACTTCCTGTCGTTCTCTGTTGGTTGGGAATTTAGTGTATGCATGAATTTCCATTCGTAATAGTTTTTACTTTTTAGCTTTGTGGGCTTGGAGATGTGAGTGCGTGTGAACATGTTTATAGGCAATGCCTCCCATGTTAGTAGCATGACTACTCGGTGCTAGTCACCACCCCATGAACTTTTGGAGGCGGGCTTTGGGAGTTGCGGCTCGGGCCACACTAGGACGGGTCATGACAATGATGTAATTAGAATGTGACCATTTTTTTGAATGTAATTGACAATTATTTGGAAATCATATATAACTTTTCATTTAGTATAAAAATGAAATATTATGGATTTTATAGAAAACATTAATAAAAAAGAAATTTATATGGTTCTATTAAATTATATTTTATTGTATTAAATTCTAATTTACATGAAGACAAATTTATTAGTAAATAAAATATGTGATTAAATTGATTAATTCATGGTCGTTATTTATAAGTGTTGGGGTACATGTTAATCACTCTTATTTTCTAGAACCATGAATAATAAATATTATGTGTCATTAGTTGATTGTTATAATAAATATTTTTTATTAAATATTTTTTATTTTGGATAAGGGGTAGGGAAGAAAATTTTTCAAAACATGTTGCCATATGAATTCAATAATGTTATTAAATATAATGTTATTGACTGTTCTACTCATTTATGGTTATATAAAATTATTTTTCAAAGAATAACGATGATAATGTGACATTAGGAGAGTAACATTTTGTAATAATCAAACATCAATTTGATATGTGATGTGGTTGAATGATGTACAATCAAGTTATGATTTTCATGAAAAATGATAAATTAAAATAAATGGTTAATTAGTTAATCAATCATTTATATATAACCATGGTATATATATTTTATTTCAACATTTATTATACTATTGGAGAAGAATCCATATAATTGTAATTTTTTTGATGATAAATATAATTGTTAATTTATATGAATAATTTGTTTACGTCAATTTTAAGAAGATTTTATATCTCAAATAGTTTCATAGAGTATTTTGAATTATAATGATTATTAACCAATGCTCATTCATGAAGCTTAAAATTTTGAATTATCTATTTGAAAATAATAAATTAAAGAATCTTTTTATGATGACATATTTAAAAGATTATTATTTTCAAAAAAAAGAAATTATATATTAAATTGGTGATGTAATGAATAGAAAGATGTAAAGGATTATTTTTGGTGGTAAAATGAGTTAATAAATATAATAAAACTATCATTCAAATTAATTTTTTAGTAATTATTATGTTTTGATTAAATCCAAAATTAATTAAAATAATATTTATAAAAATAAAAATATTTAGACAATTTATTTGAAATGAATTTCTAATTCAATAAAAAAAATTCGAAATATTATTCGATATTCAAATTATTATAAAATTTTACAATTTATTTAATCTGATTTCTTTTTAGATAAATATTTTAATGCATATATCTATTAATTATATCTAATAATTACCGACTAGAAATTGTGTTTCTTTTTTATATTTTTCATAATATATTGTTTCTATTTTATTTAGATACATTAAATGGAACGATTACACTATGATATGTAACTTCTATTTAAGGATAAAAAATACCTCCCGTGTGTTTTTTATTTTATTTTTATATATTAGGTGATTTATATGTTTGCATAGTATTTTTATTCTGAAAATTTTGAAACATATTATAATGTGGAGGATATCTATGATTATTTATATTAATATGAATGATGTACCAGATTATTTTTCTATTAGGGAACAATATATTATTTTCTCTATTAGCATTAAAAAGTAATCTATGTTACTTATACACATGTGAATTTTTTTAAACTATTTCAAGATAGAAATATTATTATAACTAATGAATTTTGGAGACCAAGTATGTAATATTATTTCCATAAAGATTAGAATATTGGGTTATGTGTAATGCTAAATAATTCTATGTATTCATGAATATAAATATACTTGATATAAATAATGTAATTTCATTTTTTGGATGAATGTTTAAAAATTAAAAATAAAAATTTATGTTGATATTCAAAAATAAATATTAATTTATATTATATGAGGAAAAATTAATGTTGATGATGAAATTTATTGAAATTACTATCTAGATATTCAGGATATAATGTGGTCATAATTTTTAATTTTTAATAGATTTAGATTTAGTATTTTAATGGAAAAATTTCATGGAAAATTTCATTATTATATCGTGAATTGGTTTTTCATTAATTGAATATTTATGTAAATTATATATTTTGGAATAAATTTTATTATTGGGAATAATAGAGGCATTAATGAGGAGATCACTGTGTATAGATTTATGGGATTTTCACATTATAAATATGGACATAATATTATCATTAAAAAATAGATAATAATAATATTTCTATATATATGTATATTAGTGAGGATATAGAAAATATATGATTTTAGTTTTCAATATATATATATATATATATATTATAAGTATGAAAATAAAAAAGTAGATTTTATAACACTTATTTTTAATGAGGACCCTTGAGTGATAATTATGGGGAAAATAATTAATATATTTATTAACATTACTACATAATTTCTCAATAAAATTGAATAATAATAAAACTAGACTACGATTTTAAAATATCCTCATAAATTATAGATAATTGACAAAAATTTTATGATTTATATATATTATTGGATAGAAATATGATTTATTTATACCGAGAATGAGTTTCTCATTGTCTGACTATGGATAATTACACTTTGGTTCCTGATATGCACCTTGGTGTCATGAATTTAACTTGGTTTTTACAAAGGATAATAGTACAGGGATAAAAAATTGTCTACTCTCTATTTTAGTAATAAAATAGGTTTCTATTAGGTGTAGGTTAACAACCACCACATACCAAGGATATTTTCAACCAAAAAAGAGAAAACCTAATAAAAAAATTTAATTACATTCATTTTTACATAAAATAATTTCACACAAAACATTTCTATGATATATATTTAATATAATTGGTGTAATGGAATTGAGAAATAATTTTAAAATAGTTATTTTTAAAACACATTATTTTTTATTCCCCAAGAGCACCATAAAAATTTATTGTTTAATAATATGTTTATAGATTTGGACCAGATGGTTTCGATCACATAGTATGGCATTAATTAATGGGAATTAGATGGTGGCCATATGTATTCTGTGATGATGGAATTATTCTCTATGACTTTTTGTGTGATATATTACACCATTTTGTGGGTCTATAAATTTACAAGTTGCCAACATAGTTGTTTTCTCCAAATATGAGATATTATATAGTGTCATACAATATACTAATATAGAATTTATTTTTTAGTTAGGAATATTGTTCATGACATAAAAATGGAAACTATGTTATGATATTCCACTAAAAAAATATTCATCATTAATATTGGGGTATTCGATGGGGGAATCTTGTGCTAAATAATTCACATTATATTCTAACATAATCATTCCTCAAACAGTATATCACATATATTTTTCATGATATACCATTCCCCTTTATAATTATTTTTCTAGAATATCATCAACCCAATGTTATTAGTTAGTGGTTTTTAATCTAACGTTAATCATACTTGTGTTATATATCAGTAATCGCATGTTTTTTGTATAATGACACATTATTAACATTTTTGGTCTAGTTTGTGGGGAATAATTTGACAATTTATTATTAAATGAGGATAACAAAACAATTTAAATTGTTATTATTATTTTTGTAATCCTTTTACCAATGATTCGATATTCTTGACCTATCATTCATCAAAGAATATTTTGTTATGTTGACATATAATATTACTTAAATTGTTAGGTAAGTGATTTATTATTAACCATAAATAGTTAAGATGTTGAATAATAATTTATTATACATTGATTTTGGCAATTTATCATTATCTATGGTATTATGATGTTGACAGATATTGTTGTCCATTTATAGTGAATTTTCTAATCTCAATAAATATCTTTCAGGTTATAGGTACATATCATTATCTCACATGGTTGTAATATAGTCATACTTTATTCACATAGGTAAAATAACTTATAATAAAAAATAACTCTCGTTTTTTAAAGTAGTGAGATTTTATTAATATATTTTTATTATTAATGTTTAAACCATAATTTTAGTTTTCTAGTGTTAACAAAATCGTTTCGCCAAGATAATTATTATGTCAATTTACCCATTACCACATTTTATTTTACAATTTTTACATTAAAAAATAAATATAACTATTAGTTGTGATATATTATTCATCTTCACAATGTGATCAGTATATTAGAGAAATATTTCACTCAATTACTCTCTTAAAATTTATCTTTATTGACAACTGATGTTACACAGTTAACCATTATAAAAAACATAGATATATATTATTATTCATTTAGAATAAATTATTAAATTGATAATGAAATAACCTGATTTTTTGATGAAATAAAAATTTTGTAATAAAAAGTTAATATTTCCCATTATGTATATGTGGACCATTGTTCATGTAAAAATGATATAATAAATGATACTGGTAAGAGATGTGGCCCTTGGAATAGTGAATGAGTTATATATATTAATTTTCTTGGATATTGGAAAGGAAAGAAACTCTGAACTATATTCTATATTAAAAATGATTATAAAATATTTATATTATAAAGTAATCTATATGACCATTCATTCAAGTTACCTCACATACATCATTATATTAATTTCTAATATTTTATTCATGATAAATATTTTCCATTTATGTGGTATTTTTACCCTGGATTTGTGAATTATTTATTGATATTTGATAGAGGGTATAGTCTGTCTATGGTATTGATTAACAATTGTTAATAATCCTTAATTTTTTTTATATATGGTAGAATACATATAGTCTGTCGTCCCCAAAAAAGTGATTTTATTTTCAAACCTATGAATGTAGATATTATATGTATCTTCCCTAATAACACTCACATATATATTACATGTCATTATTTCACTTAAAACAATGTATATATGAAATCTATCACATTTAAAAACCAATATTGGTTTAATATGTCACGACCCGCCCTCGGGGTCCGTGTCGTGACTACCCCAAGCCCGCCTTCCATAGGCCAGGGGCTGGCAACTAGCACCAAGGTGTAAATCCCGGTAAAATGGGAAGGCATTGCCTTTGTAAAGTAAACAATCACCATAGAGAAAGCAAGCGGAAAGTAAACACTAAGCAAAAGCAGAGTACAACTGAAGTGCGGAAAAGTAAATGGGCCAGTATACAAACCCAAACTGGAAGTAAAGTATAACTCGAAAGGGAAAAGAGCAACTGAAAAGTAAAAGCCGCTACACCGAGCTGTCCACTGGAATCCCACATGAAGGGTGGGTACAGATAGCTCCTCTGCTCCACGGGTCCCGCTGTCCGCTCCGAGCACGTCCCGCCCAGTGGTCCGCCTCCGGGTATCATCCCGCTTTGCAAGCCTCAGCTAAGGTCAATGATGTCCGTCGTCTGCAACCAACACAACGTAGTGCGGGCAAAGCCCGTGCAGGGGTGAGTATAAGCTACTCAGTAGGGACCCTGAGACCCCTGATGGTCTCACAAAACCACAAAGGATAAACCACGAAGAAAGGGGCAATCACAAAGTAATAACCGACGCTGCTTAGGTATATGCCCATACATATACCTAAGTCATCAATTTCAAATATGCTCCAACCTCCGAGCCCAAGTACAACTCAGTCCACACAAGAAAGTAAACGTATTCCACACAGGAAAGAAAAACGTAATCCACACAGGATTGCACAACACAATCCACACAGGAAAGCAACAGAATCAACTCACACAGGTATACAACATCAAAGGACGATAAAGATGATCTCTGATCCATCTAATTCATTGGACCCACGAAGGATCGATAGGTAACTAACCCCCGCAAAGACCCACATAGGATCGGGCCCACACAGGACCTGTAGGCGCTGGTTCACACAGGACCGCTGAGCGCAAGGACCCACACAGGATCAGACCCACACAGGATCGGGCCCACACAGGACCTATAGCACTGATCCACGTATGATCACTGAGTGCTGAAGTCGTCATCGTCGAATCCACACAGGATCTCTGTACTGTCGTCGTCGCAGTCACAGTAGTAGTAGTAGTAGTCACAGTCGTAGTAACAGTCGCAGCCAGCACTAGGGTTCCCGCACACAGCAAGCTCGTTCGGAGGGTCCGCTCCACGAGCCGAGAGGCTCATACATCAACTGTCACAAAGACCAGAGTTGATGTATCCAAAAGTTCCGTATCGACAACAGGAACTCAACGCAACAGACGGCGCGTCGATCGGACGCCCGGTCTGAGAGTTATTGGCATTTTCGTCCCCGGGGCCCGGTTGGTTTTTACGGCAAAACCATCCCGACCGTACTCCACCTGCGTCCAAATCTCGGGCGGAGTATTCCTAAAGATCCGTCTCACTAAGAGGAACACAACGCGGCTGACGGCACGTCAATCGGACGTCCGTAGCTCAAGATATGAGCGTTTCCGCTCCGAAGGCCCGGTTGGTTTCGTGAACGAACAAACCCGGCCGAACTCAAAGTAATCCGAAACCTTGAGTGCGATATACCGAAACGACCGTCTCGATCCAAGGATCGCGTTGCCGTAGACGGTTCGTCGATCGGAGGTCCGTGGCTCAAGATATGGCCAAAAGATATAAAAAGATTCGAAACGGGGGGTCCGGGTCCGGGCCGACCCGGCCCGACCCCCCCGGGTCAGCCCGAACCGGGTCGACCCGACCCGGCCCGGCCGGCCGGTAGAGCGGCGGCGCGGCGGCCTGGCGGCCTGGCGCCGCACGGAGGCATCGCGGGGGGCAAAGCCCCCCCGCTTGATTGAAGGGGCGGCGCGGCATATAGTCGCGCCCTTGTTTTGAAAATGCCCCCCCCCACGTCGGGGGACTGTTTGTGCGGAAACCGGGGGGGCCTCCTGCCCCCCTCAAGGAAACTGCCCCCCCTCATAAATGAGGGGGGGGGGTTTGTGTGCTGGCCGGGGGATTAATTTCACCCGGTTTAACATCATCCGGTCGGCCAGCTGGCCGGCCGGTTTTCTCCAACGGGACCGGAAAATCCGGTCCCCTCTTCGGCTTCCGATGCCGGCGGCCCGGCCGCCGGTCTCCTCATTCCGCCGCGGCCCGGAACCGGCCGCGGTGTTCGTCGTCCGGCGCGGTGCGACGGCACCGCGCCCCTCCGCCACACCTTGATTTCCTTCAACGCGGCGCGACGGCGTTGCGTTCTTAATGATCCTTCCATGGCGCGGCGCGACGGAGTCGCGTAATATAAACGCACGATTAACTGCGTGGTGCGACGGCACCACGCCACCTTGTTTCCACCCGCAAGGTAAATCAACAAGAACGATGGAGGGGGGTTCGGCTGTGTTCATGCGGTCCGACCCCCCTCACGTTAAATAATAACGCAACATAAAATATTCAAAAGCCACACGTTAGACTTGCAAGATCCACGATCAAGAATAAAATAATTAAACAAAAATCAACAACCACTACCTCGGGTATAGGTTCGAAGATTTGTCAACGTTCCGCGGAAGACGACGTCGCGGAGGTCGGGCGTCGCGGTAGCCGTTCGTCAAATCCGATGACGAAGAGGTGCATCCGAAGAAGTACGTCGTTGACGAATCTTCGTATGCCGAAGAAGGATGTCCGAGGAAGAAGTGGCCTTCCCTTTCGTTGACACGGTAGAAGAAGAAGGGATGAGCGGCGTTCTTCTTCGGAGCTTGAGCGTTCTTCGTCGGAACTTGAGCGTTCTTCGTCAAAGCTTGAAGAAGGAAGAAAAGCTCTCAACCTCTCCAAGATGGCTAAAGAGTTCCAACACAAAAAAATAAGATAAAGTCTTATTTTATCCACAAAAAGAATTTCAAAGGTTTGAAATTCAAAAAGAGATAACTCTACATTAATTAACAAGTTGTCATGTTAATTAATGAGGGGTTAAGGGGGTTTGAGGGAAGATGTAAAGTTTAGGTTTCGTGTGGGCCCCACCACACTTAATCCTCTCAATGGAGGTTAAGTGGGTGTGGGTCCCACACCTAACTTCCTTTGAGAGAAGATAACCAACAAGTTTAAATAAAAAATTGTAACCCACAATTTTTATTTAACTTATTCTAAACCCCCAAATCTAACTCTCAACCCAAAATAAACGCAACCTCGGAAAAGGTCTCCTTAAGCGAATATCGGCGCTGCGAGTTCATCGGTTCCCTCAGATTTCAATTCCGAGCACCGGATCAAAAGTTATAAATTCCCGCTCGTTCGTTCACTGAACGTACCCGATCCAAACTTCGGAAATTGATTCCGGGCACTCCGGGCCTCGGAATCAAGTGCCGTCTGAAACCGCGCTCTTGTAAAATTCTAAAGAAAATTAAGAAAAAAAAAATTTCCCTTGAATTTTACGGGTCTTTACATTACTCCCACCTCAGGGCTTTACGTCCCCGTAAAGATACATCAAAAACTAGGGAAACAAATGAGGGTACTGAGCACGCATCTGAGCCTCCTGCTCCCATGTGCTCTCCTGGAGATTCCCGTGCTGTCATCTGATGTGCACAAGAGGAATCTATCGCCCACGCAGGACCCGCTCCTGTCGATCCTCTATCTCCACCGGGACCTCCGTAAAAGTCTCCCCATCGTCAATGTCAAGCTCCCCATGGTCAATGATGTTCGTTAGGTCGTGCACGTATCTCCTCAGCTGAGATACGTGGAAGACATCGTGCACCCGGTGCAACTGAGGTGGTAGAGCCAGGCGATAAGCCACCTTGCCAACCCTACTAAGGACCTGGAAGGGTCCGATGAAGCGCGGAGATAACTTGCCGCCTCGGACAAATCTCCGTATACCGCGTCGAGGTGAGACCCGCAAGAAGACATGGTCGCCATCCTCGAACTCCAGTGGCCTCCGTCTCCTGTCAGCATATGACTTTTGCCGGCTCTGAGCTGTCCTCATCCGCTCCTGGATGACCTGGACCTTCTCTGTCGTGGCCTGGACCATCTCCGGTCCCACTAGTGCTGACTCCCCAGGGTCTGTCCAGCACAAAGGAGATCTACAAGGTCGGCCGTACAACACCTCGTACGGTGCCATCCCGATAGTGGAGTGGTAGCTGTTGTTGTAAACAAACTCCACCAAGGGTAGGTGGTCCTCCCAGCTACGACCAAAGTCGAGGACACATGCGCGGAGCATGTCCTCGAGAGTCTGAATGGTCCTCTCCGTCTGACCATCCATCTGAGGGTGAAAGGCTGTGCTCAGACGTAGCTGTGTCCCGAACGACTCCTGTAACCCCTTCCAAAGTCGGGAAGTAAAGCAAGCATCTCAATCGGAGACGATAGATTATGACACGCCGTGGAGCCGCACAATCTCCTGAACGTAGAGACTTTCCAAGCTCTCCACTGAGCCCTGCTCTCCGATGGGTAAGATGTGTGCCGACTTGGTGAGTCAGTCAACAATCACCCAGATGGAGCCGTGACCTCTGGAAGTGCGTGGAATTCCAGTCACGAAGTCCATAGATATGCCATCCCACTTCCACTCCGGAACCTCCAAGGGCTATACCAAGCCTGCTGGTACCTGATGCTCTGCCTTCACTTGCTGGAAGGTGAGGCATCGAGAAATGAACTCTGCTACAACCATCTTCATGCCCGGCCACCAGTGCTGTCGTCTGAGGTCCTGGTACATCTTCGCCACTCTAGGATGTACCGCCAAAGGAGAAGAGTGAAACTCTCTCAGAACTTCCTCTCGCAAAGTGACTGGTACCATGGTACGTCCTCTGAAAAGGATGTCGTGCTCTGCTCCAAGGGAGAAACCATCAGGTGCCTGTCCCGAGGATATCTGTGCACGCCATGTCTCACAGTCAGCGTCCCCACACTGTGCCTCCCTGACTCACTGCAGTAGTGTAGGAGTGACTGTGAGAGACTGAAGGAAGGCTGCTCCATCTCTATCCACGAAGGATATCTGCAAAGAGGCTAGCTGCTCTGTCGCCTCCTCAAGTAGCTGAATGCCCGTCCTCCTGCTAAGGGCATCAGCTACTACGTTCCCATTCCCAGGAGTATAGACTATCTCAAAGTCATAGTCCTGGAGGAACTCGAGCCATCACCGTTGTCTCAGGTTCAGGTCCTTCTGCGAGAAGATATACCTGAGACTCTGATGATTAGAAAAGACTGTAAAGCGCTCGCCCATCAGATAGTGTCGCCATGTCTTCAGAGCGAAGACCACTGATGCTAACTCCAGGTCATGGGTAGCGTAGTTCTGCTCATGCGGCCTCAACTGACGTGATCCATAGGCGATCACTGCCCGCTCCTGCATCAGAACACATCGGAGTCCGGTCCCTGATGCATCGCAGTAGACTACATACCCTTCTCCCTCCTCGGGCAACCTCATGATAGGTGCGCTAGTCAATCTCTGTCTCAGCTCCTGGAAGCTCTGCTGACATCTGTCAGACCATACGAAGGGTTTCCCCTTTTTCGTCAAAGCTGTGAGTGATGCCACAACTCTAGAGAAGTCTGGAACGAATCTCCGATAGTATCCAGCTAGTCCCAAGAAACTCCGAACCTTAGTCACGCTTCTGGGTGGCTCCCAAGCTAACACAGCCTCAATCTTCGCGGGATCCACTGCAACTCCCGCCTCAGAGATAACGTGTCCCAAGAAGTGGACCTCACGTATCCAGAACTGGCACTTCGAGAGCTTACCATAAAGCTGGTGCTCTCGGAGTGTGTCTAGTACAACTCGCAAATGATAGGCGTGCTCCTCCTCTGTCGTAGAGTAAATCAGAATGTTTTCGATGAAGACCACGACAAACCAATCGAGGTATGGCTGAAAGATCCTGTTCATGAGAGCCATGAACACTGCTGGAGCATTGGTTACACCGAAAGGCATAACCAAGAACTCATAGTGGCCATACTGACATCTGAAGGCCGTCTTCTGCACATCCTTGTCTCTGACTCTGAGCTGATGATAGCCTGACCTGAGGTCTATCTTCGAGAACCACCGTGCTCCCTTGAGCTGATCAAAGAGATCATCAATCCTCGGTAGCGGATACTTGTTCCTCACTGTCACCTGTTTCAGGCGAAGATAGTCAACACAAAGACGCAAGCCCCCATCCGCCTTCTTGGCGAACAAAATCGGGGAAGCCCAGGGTGAAACACTGGGTCGGATGAACCCCTTGCCCTGCAAGTCCTCCAACTGTACCCGTAGCTCTCGAAGCTCGGCGGGGGCCATCCGATATGCTGGAGTGGATATCGGGGCTGTCCCGGGGTACAAGTCAATATAAAAGTCTACCTCTCTGCGAGGAGGTAGCCCTGGAACGTCGTCGGGAAAAACGTCCGCAAACTGATCCACCACTGCAGGAAAACCAGGACTCCGCACGTCAACTGCTCCAAGGATAAGGCTAGCCAAATGATGAGTAATGGGCTGTCCTCTCCTCCGCGGAAGTCCATCCTGTGCTGCTAAGGCTCCCTTCTCGCCGGTGAAGGTGAACCTGCTCCGGTCGGTGCGTACACATCGCACCTTGCGCCTAAAACAGTCAATATGTGCATAGACCGTAGATAACCAATCCATGCCCAAGATGACGTCGTAAGGCCTCGACGCTACTACAAGAAGATCCCAGCCGAAGCTCTCGCCTCCTAGAGTAAGCTCACACTACCGGCACCAGTGCGTAATCGTCGAGTCTGCTCCCGTATGAGTCTCTAGCCGTAAGGATCGAGCCAACGGCTCGGTCGGAATCTCCGAGCTCCGAACAAGGGCAGCGGCTATGAAAGAGTGACTCGCTCCTGTGTCTATAAGAACTTCAGAAAGGGTGTAATAGACACAGATAGTACCTAGAATCATCTCGGGTGCGCCGTGGTCGTAGGCCTCTGCTGCCTGGAGCTGTGCCTGTCTCTTCCCGCCAGCTCCCTGTGGTCGGGGTGGACCGCCTAGTGGTGGTGGTGGCAGAGCCTCAAAGCGTCGCCCACCACCGGCTGCTCATCCAGCTCCTCTGCCTCGTTTTCCTCCTCCCTGCGGACCGCCACGGTCGACCCTCTGCCTCTGCCTCGGTGGTCCCTCAACCGTCTGCTGCTCCTCGGCACGGCGGGTCGGGCAGTCACGAGCCATGTGGCCCTACCCGCCGCACGAGTAGCACTGTCTGCCTCTCGAAAGACTGGCTCCTCACTGTGTGCCCCACACTGCTGAGCCAGTGTCCTGAGGTCGTTTGCCCGAAGGTCTGGTCTGTCTGGACCCCTGAGTCATCCGTCGACTGCCTGCTGCAGATGACTTTGTCACGTGCCTCCCTGCGGTGGGTCGCTGTGCTGGTGTAGACTCAGCAAGGAAGCTCTCGATCAGAAGGGCCCTCTCCAGTACTCCTGTCTGAGTCTGTATGCTGAGTGAGATCAGCGATGCCCTGATCTCGTGTCTCAAACCCTGCTCTAAGGTCTGGGCCCAGAAGAATGGGTCTCGTACCATGTCAGTCGAGTAGCGCGAGAGATCGGTAAATCTCGCCGAGTACTGAGCGACCGTCATGCTGCCCTGCCGCAGCTGTAGAAGCTCCTGGATACGCACCGCACGAAGGGTGGCTGGGAAGAACTCCGAGCGAAAGAGGCTCTCAAAGTCCCACCAAAGTAGAGATGCCTCATCGTGCACTTGGAGCATCAAGCTCCACCATCGTCCTGCTGCTGCGTGTAGTAGGCTCGCAGCGAGGATCACCATGAGGTCAGCTGTTGTCCTCACTAGCCTAAACACTCGTACCACTGCCTCCAGCCAGTCCTCTGCTGCCTGGGGATCCGTCTCCCCGCGAAACCTGGGTGGTCGCTGGCGCTGAAACTCATGCAGTGTGCTAAGGCGACGTGTATCGTCAGCGGTTGCTGCTGGAAGCATCGGGAGCTCGGCGGGTAGAGCTACCGCCGGTGCCACTGCTGACAAAGGGCCCTGCACCGAGGCCTCGTCGCTCGGTGGGCTGTCGTCGCGCTCGACTCTTGGAACCCTAGCAGGCTGCCGTCGTGGGGCCATCCTGAAAAGGAAACAGGTGCACCACGGTCAGAACAGTATACCTGGTGAGCTGATATAAGTAATCACAAAGAAAACTTTGAAACACACACGCAATCAATGTTTTCATGCATTAAGTCGGAAATCAGAAGTCAGGGTCCTAGTGTACGGATACGTCGGCCGCCGCACCAACACTGGACTCCCTGGACTGATAACCACACTCAATACGCTAAACATTATTGCTTCACATAGAAAAGATCAGAGTTCGCGGTAGAACCGAACTCCTCTGATACCAATTTGTCACGACCTGCCCTCGGGGTCCGTGTCGTGACTACCCCAAGCCCGCCTTCCATAGGCCAGGGGATGGCGACTAGCACCAAGGCGTAAATCCCGGTAAAATGGGAAGGCATTGCCTTTGTAAAGTAAACAATCACCACAGAGAAAGCAAGCAGAAAGTAAACACTAAGCAAAAGCAGAATACAACTGAAGTGCGGAAAAGTAAATGGGCTAGTATACAAACCCAAACTGAAAGTAAAGTACAACTCGAAAGGGAAAACATCAACTGAAAAGTAAAAGCGGCTACACCGAGCTGTCCACTGGAATCCCACCTGAAGGGTGGGTACAGATAGCTCCTCTGCTCCACGGGTCCCGCCGTCCGCTCCGAGCACGTCCCGCCCAGTGGTCCGCCTCCGGGTACCGTCCCGCTCTGCAAGCCTCAGCTAAGGTCAACGTTGTCCGTCGTCTGCAACCAACACAACGTAGTGCGGGCAAAACCCGTGCAGGGGTGAGTATAAGCTACTCAGTAGGGACCCCGAGACCCCTGAAGGTCTCACAAAACCACAAAGGATAAACCACGAAGAAAAGTGGCAATCACAAAGTAATAACCAACACTGCTTAGGTATATGCCCATACATATACCTAAGTCATCAATTTCAAATACGCTCCAACCTCCGAGCCCAAGTACAACTCAGTCCACACAGGAAAGTAAACGTATTCCACACAGGAAAGCAAAACGTAATCCACACAGGATTGCACAACACAATCCACACAAGAAAGCAACAGAATCAGCTCACACAGGTATACAACTTCAAACGACGATAAAGATGATCTCTGATACATCTAAGTCGTCGGACCCACGAAGGATTGATAGGTAACTAACCCCCGCAAAGACCCACACAGGATCAGGCCCACACAGGACCTGTAGGCGCTGGTTCACACAGGACCACTGAGCGCAAGGACCCACACAGGATCAGACCCACACAGGATCAGGCCCACACAGGACCTGTAGCACTGATCCACGTAGGATCGCTGAGTGCTGAAGTCGTCGTCGTCGAATCCACACAGGATCTCTGTACTGTCGTCGTCGCAGTCACAGTAGCAGTAGTAGCAGTCACAGTCGCAGTAACAGTCGCAGCCAGCACTAGGGTTTCCGCACACAGTAAGCTCGTTCGGAGGGTCTGCTCCACGAGCCGAGAGGCTGATACATCAACTGTCACAAAGACCAGAGTTGATGTATCCAAAAGTTCCGTATTGACAACAGTAACTCAACGCAACAGACGGCGCGTCGATCGGACGCCCGGTCTGAGAGTTATTGGCATTTTCGTCCCCGGGGCCCGGTTGGTTTTTAAGGCAAAACCAACCTGACCGTACTCCACCTGCGTCCAAACCTCAGGCGGAGTATGGAAAAAGATCCGTCTCACTAAGAGGAACACAACGCGGCTGACGGCACGTCAATCAGACGTCCATAGCTCAAGATATGAGCGTTTCCGCTCCGAAGGCCCGGTTGGTTTCGTGAACGAACCAACCCGGCCGAACTCAAAGTAATCCGAAACCTTGAGTGCGATATACTAAAACGACCATCTCGATCCAAGGATCGCGTTGCCGCAGACGGTTCGTCGATCGGAGGTCCGTGGCTCATGATATGGCCAAAAGACCAAAAAAGATTCGAAACGGGGGGTACGGGTCCGGGCCGACCCGGCCCGACCCCCCCTGGGTCGGCCCGAACCGGGTCGACCCGACCCGGGTCCGACCCGGCCCGGCCGGCCGGCCGGCAGGCAGCGCGGCGGCGCGGCGGCCGCGGCGGCCTAGCGGCCTGGCGCCGCACGGAGGCAGCGCGGGGGGCAAAGCCCCCCCGCTTGATTGAAGGGGCGGCGCGGCATATAGCCGCGCCCTTGTTTTGAAAACACCCCCCCCCCCCACATGGGGGGCCTGTTTGTGCGGAAACCGGGGGGCCTCCTGCCCCCCTCAAGGAAACCCCCCCCCCCCCCTCATAAATGAGGGGGGGGGGGTTTGTGTGCTGGCCGGGGGATTAATTTCCCCCGGTTTAATATCATCCGGCCGGCCAGCTGGCCGGCCGGTTTTCTCCAACGGGACCGGAAAATCCGGTCCCCTCTTCGGCTTCCGACGCCGGCGGCCCGGCCGCCGGTCTCCTCGTTCCTCCGCGGCCCGGAACCGGCCGCAGTGTTCGTCGTCCGGCGCGGTGCGACGGCACCGCGGCCCTCCGCCACACCTTGATTTCCTTCAACGCGGCGTGACGGCGTCGCGTTCTTGATGATCCTTCAATGGCGCGGCGCGACGACGTCGCGTAATATAAACGCACGATTAACCATGTGGTGCGACGGCACCACGCCACCTTGTTTCCACCTGCAAGGTAAATCAACAAGAACGATGGAGGGGGGTTCGGCCATGTTCATGCGGTCCGGCCCCCCTCACGTTAAATAATAATGCAACTTAAAATATTCAAAAGCCACACGTTAGACTTTCAAGATCCACGATAAAGAATAAAATAATTAAACAAAAATCAACAACCCCTACCTCGGGTATAGGTTCGAAGATTTGTCAACGTTCCGCGGAAGACGATGTCGCAGAGGTCGGGCGTCGCGGTAGACGTTCGTCAAATCCGATGACGAAGAGGTGCGTCTGAAGAAGTACGTCGTTGAAGAATCTTCGTATGCCGACGAAGGATGTCCGAGGAAGAAGTGGCCTTCCCTTTCATTGACACGGTAGACGAAGAAGGGAGGAGCGGCGTTCTTCGTCGGAGCTTGAGCGTTCTTCGTCGGAACTTGAGCGTTCATCATCAAAGCTTGAAGAAGGAAGAAAAGCTCTCAACCTCTCCGAGATGGCTAAAGAGTTCCAACACAACAAAATAAGATAAAGTCTTATTTTATTCACAAAAAGAATTTCAATGGTTTGAAATTCAAAAAGAGATAACTCCACATTAATTAACAAGTTGTCATGTTAATTAAAGAGGGGTTAAGGGTGTTTGAGGGAAGATGTAAAGTTTAGGTTTCGTGTGGGCCCCACCACACTTAATCCTCTCAAGGGAGGTTAAGTGGGTGTGGGTCCCACACCTAACTTCCTTTGATAGAAGATAACCAACAAGTTTAAATAAAAAATTGTAACCCACAATTTTTATTTAACTTATTCTAAACCCCCAAAACTAACTCTCAACCCGAAATAAACGCAACCTCGGAAAAGGTCTCCTTAAGCGAATATCGGCGCTGCGAGTTCATCGGTGCCCTCGGATTTCAATTCCGAGCACCGGATCAAAAGTTAGAAATTCCCGCTCGTTCGTTCACTGAACGTACCCGAGCCAAACTTCGGAAATTGATTCCGGGCACTCCGGGCCTCGGAATCAGGTGCCGTCTGAAACCGCGCTCTTGTAAAATTCTAAAGAAAATTAAGAAAAAAAATTTCCCTTGAATTTTACGGGTCTTTACATAATAGAAATTGGATATTCTATTTTTTGGAAAAACGTATGATTTTATTAGATCATAGATATTCGATACTAAAAATTTTTATATTCCCGTATAAATGTTCTATTAAAAAATAATAGTCATTTTATCTAAATATATGAAACAAAAGATAAAAGGAAAAAATAATCATAATAATTTCTATTATAATTACTTATTATACTATATATCAAGTATTAATATGATGTCTTCATAATAAATTATATTATGAGTTGTGAATATTAAGAATTCAAAAACCATTTCACTTTAGTGATTCTAGATATAAATAGTACATTATGAATATTAAATATCTTTTATATAAAATTGATTCATATGTAGCAGAGAAATTATTTAATTAAAATTATAAATAATATAAGGCAAATCCTGTTGAAAAATATGAAAAACCAGTATTGAAAAAAATAATCATATTGGGATTGAGGAAAATGATAAACTATTATTCAATTGTACTGATGATTTATCAGTAATTAATGTTTTCAAAACACAATTTCATTAAATTTTGAAATATTCATAGTATTAAATAAAAAAATAAATATTTAATTTTAAAAATTCTAACATTAGAGAAACCTCATCAAATTTTTGAGGAATAAAATTATACATAAAAAAGAAATCAATCAATATTAATGATTCATCCCACTAATAATATAGTTGGAGATATGTATCACCATATCAGAACTCATAGTTCTAGAAGATTTAATTATCATACTGTCTATTTTGTTCTTTCATTGATCCTAAAACTCTTGATGAGGAATTATATGATAATGAATAGAAATGGAAATGTGAGATGAACTTAACAAAATTTAATGGATTATTTTTTATATTTTTTAATATATAATATAAGATATTCATATTTTTTTGATAAATTATTTGAATATATCTAAAGAGATAAAAAAATATTCATGGAAATAAGTACTATTTTTTATTAAGGTATATTGTCAATTTGAAGTGATTAATTTTGCTGAAAAATTGTCAGTAGTAAAAATATGTGATTTTATTCACACACATCTATACATTTTAGTACATTTAAAATTTCCACATTATAAAATGGTTTTGAAGTGGTCATTCCTTAATGGTCTGGTACAGAATAATTTTAATTTATAAAAACTGACGTATATTTAATTTATAAATATTCGAATTAATGTTTTAATATACTATTTGAGTTTTTATAATTACTTTAGATACAAGAGACTGGTATAATAAAAAATCTATTTTTTTTTAAAATGGAACTTTTTTAGTGGATGTACAAATCAAAAACCATTTTATTATGGTTTTTATTGAAAATATAAGAATTTTATGATATTTATGTTAATCGTAATAAATTTTGCACAACCCAAAGTTCATATTCACTGTAATTTTAGTATCTTCTCAAATATAAGTGTGAGTTGACCATTATTGGTTCAATAAAATCATTACCGGGTTTAAACTATTTAAAAAATAATATATAGATTCTTATCTAAAAATGTTATTATAAAATAATCATATATAATATTTTTTTTTAAAATATTACATGTTTACGTAATTCTCTCAAAACCTAATGTCAAGTGATCTTGAAAAATAAATTGATGTGACTAATTAAAAAAGGTGAGAGGAATGATTTGATGATTATAATATTTTTTATATATTAGACCAATAAAAATTGTAATTTTATGTGGGATTATTTCAAAAGAAAAATTATTCCAACTATAATGCAATAAGAAAAATATATGGTTGACAAAAAGGAATAGCTTATCCTAAAATATTTTATTTCTATAAAAATTATTTAATATTAATTTTTCTTATTTGATGACAATTTTGGATGTAAAATTGATAGGAAGAGACCATATGAGATATTTCATTTCATTGTATTATATTTTGTGTTTTGGTATTATATGAATAATCACTCTGCATCTCATTCTATAATAGGTGCTGAATATATATCAAATGGATGTTGTAATTATTTGATTTTTTGCATCAAAATCAAAATAATATATTTTGGAATGAGTTTTAATAAAATTATAATGTCATTTTAAATTAATATCTATTTTTTCTAAGAACATATATTTTCAATCTTGTATAAGTAAACTTGATATAATACCACATTTACTTCAATATTACACATAAACATACGATGTTATTAAAAAATATATTCTAATTCATTTTCAATATATTTAAATTTAAAATATCTTCTTTATTTATAATATATATTAATATTTTAATAAAAAATTGAATGATTAATATATTTTTGTTAATTAATATATTTATTTTTTATTAATCAATTTATGCTAAAAATATATTATGAATGTTCTAGTAAACTATTTTCTATTATTTGATTTTTATAATATTTATTCCTTGTGTTTCTGATTTTTTACATGACTATTCATATATATATTTTTATGAATATTTTATGATAAATTATAATGAGGTTTATGTAAACTATAATTAGAACAATACTATTCCCCTAATTAATCCTTATGCATCTATATTTTCCAACTCACCATCAAATTTTTTTCTTCAAAATAATTTTATATAATATTGAGGGGTACAATATCAATAAAATTTTAAATTATTTTTGAAAATATTTTTCAAAATAATTATTAAAACATTATTTAATATAGAAATTATGTATTTCAGATAAAAATAAAAACATTTGATCAATTTTTTTAACAACTATTCATAATTTGAAACATTTAGATTGTAATTTTTTTGGGAATTAAAATCTGTGATCAAATCTAATTTCATGGATCATTTAGAATTAATACCTTAAATTATTATTTTAATATATATATTACATTCGAACCTTTTCACCTACCACTCAAAGATTAAACGAGATTAGTTATGGCCATCTTCCCTCTATCCTACTGGTTTAATTTATTTTTTGTTTGTTTTTTAAATTATGAATTCTATTTCATCTGATAAACCTCATCAAATAATATGATTATTTTTCTAGTGGGGATTATAATGTCCATAGACCGTGTGCTACTAAACTAGTTCCCTGGTCTTGGTTGTCACATGAGCTTAGTCACACATCACCATACTCTATAGATTGTTGACTACATGTGTTGTTCTAATGAGTGATGTGGGGAGTCTAAACCCTCTTTAATAAAGAAGACCAAAACATAACAAAATATAAATTGCATAAACACAATGAAACAACCAATGAACATGCATAACCGAGAATCCCACAAACATGGTACAACCCAAAAATCGAAAGTAACAATTCCATGCTATGCTAATAGTTCTAGAAGTCTCGGGATCCCAAAATAATGAAAAAATATGAAATCCCTAAACGACATTGTCCCCTTGTTCAGAACCCCATCCATGTATATTCCAAGCCCAACTCAACTCCCATGTAGATGGTCATCACCCTTGTTCTGACATACAACCATTAAATCTTCTCGGGTACCCCACGGTGACCTAAATATTGTGTGAGTACAACTCAGAAGGCCACAACCAATTTTTTCATCAAAAAAAATATTTTCTAAAATTATAGTTCATGAAAGTAATAAATAAATTAAAATATGTTGTTTGATCTACTAGTTAACGGTCTTAACCTAACTATATCTAACCATAGTGCCAAATACTTGTTCACATATTCTTCAATACATAGTTCATCATCAATATATAATCCACATGATATTAATTGAATTCTATTCTCAGCAAGTGGTTCATGCTCTAGAATCATGAATTCATAACATTCCTAGGAGAGTGCTACCTTAAATAGTTGAATGAATCAACTAGGTGTCTAATTTATGGTTGGAAATGATACATGTTTATTAGGAGGCTAGTCAAGTAAAGGATGCTCTATCTAAGAACGTGATTTTGGGGATGGATGTGATGTGGTCATTTATATCCCTTGACTAATATGCCTCAATGTTGGATTCTGGTATACAGGGTTGTATACAATATCAGTTTTTAAATAATCCCATGTTTGTATGAATCAAATTCATTTCTGTTTAATAAATTTCTCAGGGGCTTTTTTGACTAGATCCTAGGATTTTTTACTACAATCCGCAACTATGGTATTTAAATCATTTTCATAAAGGTTCATAAAATTTATCATTATACATATTGGGATAAGTAAAATATCTATATGACTATGCATTACACATCGAATAATCATAATTTCCTCATCAGAAAACCATAGTAGAGGTGGGATTAAACCTTTTGGGGAATAGAGATATGCCCCCTTACCTAACAAGTTCATTGTGGGTGGTGTTCGATCAATAGTCTAACTCGACCCATGGGAGTGCCCTCAGTCCTTTATCCTGGACCTCAAGAAATGTGCACATGCTTATCAATCAATTTAATAGGAAAAAAATATCACAACCAAACATTAACATTACATATTATGGTCATACCATAATATAATAAACATAACCAATATCAATGGAAATAATAATCCAAAACAATCACCATTGGAATTTATAATCTTCTATAACCCATTAATACATTTTCCATTTTCATTTCAAAGACCATATGACCCAATTCCCATTCTCTGGCATCATCCCATTAATTATGTTTATAAATTTCCACACCATAACCAACATTCATCATCTACCATGTATCAACCTAATTATCCCATTTATTATTTCACAATATCCTACCACTTATATATATCAAGTACAATTCTAAGATCATTTTTCAAAACCCAATTATCACATTCAACCCATTAATTGTAACTCATAATTACCATTTATTTACCAATTCCATATATTCAGAAATTACATTATTCAAACCAATCTCATTATTATCATGTCCCAATCAATTTCCAATTTACCATGTTTATCATTTCATATATACTATTTTTGTTGGAAAGATCTACATGAATCCTAACCCTTTAGACGTAATCACCATTAACCAAATTAACCAATTAATAATTCATCAACCCCCTCCCCATAATCCATTAATGACCTAGGAATAACTATCTACAATCCATTTCCAATTCCACAAAATAGATTACCATGATCAATAGTGAATCTATGTTATTACACTACAAACTAGAGCATATATAACAAATTCTATGTTATGAAAGTATCGTCGCACCCCATGTCTAGCCCTATAATGGTGATTTCATCCAATATGTGTCCAATGGGAACCATGAGGGTTTTCAATCAACAATTATACATTTTTTATACCAAATATTCTCAGATGATCAAAATGTCAATAAGGTGAAACAATGAAATACACTCAGGCATGGAAAATTCTCAAACTAAACAATAGAATATAACGTGTAGACCACCTACCTCGAATCTGATGATGAGGGCACATTTAATCGTGGAATTAGATCTGGATTCAAACACTCATTGATGACCAATAATTTGTTTCACCAAAAAATAGTGTTTTAGTTCATTGAATGATTATGAGACAAAATTAAAATCATAATGTAACACCCCGAGCTTCCACGATACGCTTCTCATTCAATAATGAAATAGCTTGCATTGAACGCAACTTCGAGTTCTAAAACACCGCGACTAATCAAAGTAGCCGTTATGAATAGTAATAACCACTTTTTAAAATTATAGAAATTTTATATGTCAAAATGGACTTCATTTTTGTATTCGTAATATCGAAATTAGCCTATGTTGAATTTTTGGTATTTTTCTGAGAACTTCTAAAATTTTATAAATAGTGAAAAATACTTAAAACAACTTTTTTAATCAAAATAATTTATAGTGATAAATTATAATATTTGATGGTTTTAAAGTATAATTAGAATATATTTTTACCATTTTATCCAATGGTGGTCATTAGAATTAATTTAACATTGAAATTGGACATAAACAATTGCCAATCTTTTGATATAAATTGTTTCTTAAAAACACGCTATTTGTTGTGACAGCGGGAATTAATTATAAAATTAATTAATGCAACTAATATGTTTGGAATTTTTTAAAATAGACATCATTTTTCAATTCGGAATATCAATTATAGCTTAGGGTGAAATTTTGGCCTTATTCTGAAAAACTTCAATTTTTGATGAATAGTGAAACCACTAAGTGGTTGTTAAATAACTGATTTTTCGTTTAAATGAAATATTACCACTTCTGTGATTTGATTTTCAAAAATCCGACATACATGGTTGTCATTAAGAAGTAAAATGTGGTTCAATGGGATAAAAATAATTTTTTGGTGAATAGTAACTTATTAAGTTCTTAATCGCGATTAGTGGTAATTAGGGTAGTTTAAGGTATAAATAATACTTTAATAGTATTAAATGACCTAGACACATGTCCCAACCTCATTGGTTGTGTCATGGCCGACCAAGACAAGCCATGGCCTAACTTGGGGACCCCATGGATCCACTTTTGTTGGGAAATAACATAAATTACTTTTTATTTAATGTTAAAGTGAAAATGACACTAACATAAAGTGTTTTACTAAAACAATTTTTAAGTAGGGTTACACAAGTCCAAATTTTGATTATAAATAGTCATTGGAAAGATAAAAAGATTTCCTATATCATAGTATTTTTTTTATAATTTTTAGACCTTAAATAAATTTAATTATTTATGACATAATAATGATGCAGCGATGACATCATTATTTGACGATTTAAATAAAATGGAATGATAATATAAAATCTATGAACTACACATGGCCAAAACCAATTGGATGAGTGGATTTCGATGCCTTATCACCTTATCCACGAATTCTATCAATGTGGGACCTTTTAAAACCGAAACACATTTTCAAATAATGTAATGTTCCTTTACTTTCCAAAAGTGCCCCTCCTCTCCTCTTATAAAAGGCCCCCACCTCTACCTCATTTCACACACTCTTCAAGCCATTGGCTCGGCCAACCCCTGCCCATTTGCTCTCTCCACATCCCTCTCCTCATCCTAGAGGATTCCCTTTGGGCAGAATCCTTTCAAAGGAAGCCTTTAGGCTCAACTCAAAAGGAGTTACACTTTTTAAGGTAATTCATTCTCTCATGTTCTTTTGTTTTATTTTGCTTCTCCAACCCCCTAAACTCTTTTTATTTACTTCTTTTGTAACAACACCAGTATCTTAAATATACTAGGATGTTGTTATAAGATTTATTTGAGCTACACTTCCACACAACTACGTCAAATGGTTAAAGAACATAAGGTTTCCGTGGATGGCGAAATTCTGCCTCCCGAAACGATGATTGTTCAACACTCATTTAACACCTTCAAAGGTGGCCATTATGATGTCACTATTTTTATATATGATATATAATATGTTTATGTTTTCCTTAAGCTTCTGTTTTTTTCATTTTGGGCATACCTTTATGGTTTCCATTATGGGTAAAACACGATATCTTCATTTTAGGAAGCGCGGACTACCGCCCCCTGAAAGTGATTTGATTCGTTAATACCATATGTGGGATGTGTGAAGGATAAAGTTAATGATATTATATATGTTATTATACTGGAATTATAATATACTCTTATATCATTATGATTCCATTCCAGAAAATATGAAATAGAAATGGAAGTAGCGTTCATGCGTACGTACGGCTTATCGTCTCCATGAACGGTGCATTTCATTTCTTACCTCTAAATGTGATGTAATATTATAAATGAATGTATGTACTGGATATATATGACATATATGATATCTACATCATGAATATAATTCCGGATATAATGGATATTTCACCACATGAACAACTTGTAATTATAAGAAGTTTATTTTTGACTCAAGTACCAAAGATCGACAAAACGACCGTTATTAACTTAAATAATTACATAATGTTCATATCATTGTAATAAGTGATATAATAAGGATAATGAAGTTGAAAATGGTTCTTAATAAGGTATATATTAACTCTAGTTTATTATTCAGGAGGTTAAAGAACGGTTGAGTCAAGTCAGACACGAGGTAAGTGAACTTCTTAACCCAACTTCAATTCTTTGGGTTAATCTCCTACTTTCAAATTACTTCATGATATTATTATGTCCTATCTTGTATTTGTACTTTCTTTATGTGTATCTATAGTGAATACACATAATAGATCTATTTTATTTGTAAGGGAACTTCTTAACCCAACTTCCATTCTTTGGGTTAATCTCCTACTTTCAAATTATGTCATGATATTATTATGTCCTATTTTGTATTTTTACTTTCTTTATGTGTACCTATAGTGAATACACATAATAGATCTATTTTATTTTAAAAATGATCTTTTTAAGGACTTTGTCTCAATCTCCTTTCATTGAGGCATATTTGGCTTTATACACAACTTTCTTTTATACGGTGTATAAACCCCTTTGACTTTCATGTTTATTCAAAAGGAATTTTTTTTATACGAAGCATTTTACTAAACGACAAAAAGGGAATGTTTTTCTTTCCGTACTTATGCGGCGACAACGACTACTCCGCCGTCGTGACCGTTATTTGAGTTTCGGCTTCCTCTATAAGCCATCTTTTTTTTTAATGAAAAATAAATACAAAGTTTTAACTTTCTTTTATTTTGGTATTGAAAATGGTTTTGAAAGAATTTTTATTATATCAATGTGCTGTATTGATATCTTGTGATTGAAATGTGGAAATGTTATGTTTCCTTTATGCATGTTTTATGTGATACAATTATGTTATGGTTTATGATATGTTTAAACCTATTCATATGAGGAATGCATTGAACTTAATAAGTGACGGGTGGAGCCCGCTATAGCTCCTCGATGCATCGGCAGGTCTCATGAGACAAACTAGCGTCTTGGCACAAGGCCTTGACAAAATCTTATTTGTAGTCTTGGCACGAGGCCTTGGCTATGTGGTTATGATAGTCTGGCATTATGCATTCCATCATTATGAAAGTGGTTATTGATATTACATGTGATTATTCGACCAGTAGAATATCCATGTGAAGAAGTAAATGGCATTATCTCATTTTACTTTTGCCATATTATGTTGGAGTTCATGTTTAAGAGGCTTTTGTTTTAGTTATACATTGCCTTAAATGTTAATGTTTATTTATGAAAGCTTCCGCATTATTGTTATCCTTACTGAGCATTTGAGCTCACCCCTTTCAATGTTAAAAAATTTTCCAGGTTGTGAAGAAGTATTTTATGACTGACTTGCAAGAATAATCAGTGAAGATATGAGTGTGGAATATGAAGACCATGTTTTTTTTGTAGTTTGTTTAATTTTGATGTAATGAAAGACTTATGAATGTATCTAGTGTTTCCAAGGCTACTAAACTAATCGGTCTTTCGAGACTTGATCCTTTGTGATCATGCCAATGTTACGAAGTAATGCACCGGCTCTGGGTAGCTGGGGTCGGGGCGTTACAGTTGGTATCAGAGGCAGTTTAGTACTAACCTTGGAAGCTAGATTTAGATAAACTCTGATTAGAGCACATAGCCCGAAGATAGACTTTGAGGATTAGTATAAAAGAACATCTTAGAATATTGGTATTGTAGAGATTTTGTGAGTTTTCCAAGCAATACATTCCTGTCTGGATACGAGCAGGTAGAGGCGGCTCTGGCACAGATGTACTTAGGGGTAAAACCCGAAAACACCGCTTTGAGCTAGACTCGAACGGGAACTGGTGCACGACAACGGGCCTTGCTGCACTCTTGGTTACGACACTCCCGGGGGATATGCTTTGGATAATTCCCATTTTCTTTACAAACCACTATGAAGGGTTACGAGTATATACTTCCTCAAAGAATACATTTTTATAATTATGGATTATATCCATAATTAGTTCAATTTATGTTAAGTGTTTTACAAGTATGGAATTATGTATTTTGATTCATAAACTAATCTAGTTTATGCCATTGTTTAGAAATGGCGCCTAGTAGAAGGAATGGAAACTGTATCAATGCACGAACTCCGTGTAGGGATTGCCCTCCTGCTCAGGATAATTATGGTGGAGCTAGTGATACAACTGGTGCTGATCAGCTTCTCACCGTACTGGGACAACTCACGCAGGTTATGAATAACAACCTTACTCGTATGGAGCACCCTGATCCGCAACGTGGAGGATCAATGCTAGACCGTTTCATGAGGCAACAACCACCAACCTTTAATGGGAGTACAAATCCTATAGTAGCTGAGCAATGGATAAATTCCTTAGAGAAAATATTCCATGCCTTGGGGAGTAGTGAAAGGGAGAAGGTTGTCATGGCAGTTTACCGCCTCACTGGAGATGCCGATCAGTGGTGGTCGCTGATTCAAAACACAAAGGAAGATGATGAATTAAAAAACATGGAATGGCAGGAGTTCAAAGAGCTGTTCTTAGAAAAATACTTTCCTCGAGACCATCGAGCAGATATGGAAAGGCAATTTCTGAGTCTGAGGCAGAAGGAGGATGAGAATGTCGCAAAGTATGAGGCTAACTTTACAAGGTTAGCGAGGCATGCTGCCGATTATATACGTAACCCAAGGAGTAAGATTGATCGTTTCTTTGATGGGTTAAAACCATTTCTCCGTCGAGCTTTGGTATCACAATCCTTTTCATCATACGAAGATATTGTCTCGTGTGCTATCAAGACAGAAAAGGAATTCTCTAAGTCTTATGACAACAAAGTAAAGCAAGAGAAGAAGAGAACGGTGGAACAAGAGACAGATAAAGGGAAAAAGGGAAAGAAGGATTTTCCATTATGTGATAATTGTGGGAAGAATCACCCTGGTACTTGCCTAAAAGGAATGGGAGTCTGTTATAAATGTGGAGAAAAAGGTCACCAGGCACGTGATTGCAAGGGAAAGAAAGAGGCTGTCAAAGTTGAATGCTACAATTGTAGAGAAATGGGTCATTATGCAAATGAATGTCCTAAGCGTCAAGGAAACTTACCTCAGAAAAGGCCAAGGGATCAAGGACAATCTTATGCTATTACTACAGTTGAAGCAGAATAACTAATGTATTGGTGCTTTTGGACTCATGGATTATATTCTGGTTATTAGAATAATGTGATCTATATAAGGATTGTACTGCAGTACTTGTTGGTTTCAGTAAGGTTTTAATATGATGAAGGTAATTATATTTTTAGTATGTGACAATAAAAGAAACTTTACTTTGTTTGGGGAATCTGATAAATTGATTTTGGAATTAAGAGACCTTTTAGAGAAAGTCTGGACAGAGGTATTTTGGATAACTATAAAGGTTGGAGTGGATTAAGTTGATTTTTGGATAGTATGGTTTAAGGTTAAAAAATTTATGAAGATTATTTTTGGAGTATTATAATACTATAGTTTTAGGAAAAGGACAACCTGCAGGGTGGGGAATAAACCGTCGCGTCGGACAAAGCTGTAGGAATCGAACCCACAATCAAAGTGCGACAGGCCTTTATTTCCTACCACTAGCCTACAGGAAGTCCCTGGTTATTACAAAATAATTTTACTAATCTAAATGGTATGTTTTAACATTTTGAACCTTATACAATTAGGATAAGTATGATATTTTTGAGTTCTATTATCTTTTTGAGTGAAAGATGAGTTGAAGGTTGAAACTCTAATTGTCAAGCATAAATATATATATATCTATCTCTTATTCAATGAATAAATTAATTCTTAAACTTTAGTAAAGGGATATTAAAACAAAAAAATGTGTTATCCTAATACCTTATGTCTTGTTGAACTGATGATATTTTAAATCAATATAGATTGAAGGCTTTGAGGCCCTCAATTTGACAGTTGATTGTTATTGATGACCTCAATCACTCCCTACAAATATTTACGTTTTTCCTCCAATTATATGTCTCTAATTGCCACCAATGTTCTCCTTATCGAGATTATAATTTGGTGGTGACTTTCTTATTTCCATTTACCTCTTATTAAGGCTAAATTTTATTAATCTTATTTCCGATGTGGGTTTTCCACAAAGGTATTTTCCCTTTTCAACCTTTTATTTTCCAAGAAAAAATTTCAAATTGCGAGGACGCAATTTATTGAAGGAGGGGAGAATGTAACACCCCGAGCTTCCACGATACGCTTCTCATTCAATAATGAAATAGCTTGCATTGAACGCAACTTCGAGTTCTAAAACACCGCGACTAATCAAAGTAGCCGTTATGAATAGTAATAACCACTTTTTAAAATTATAGAAATTTTATATGTCAAAATGGACTTCATTTTTGTATTCGTAATATCGAAATTAGCCTATGTTGAATTTTTGGTATTTTTCTGAGAACTTCTAAAATTTTATAAATAGTGAAAAATACTTAAAACAACTTTTTTAATCAAAATAATTTATAGTGATAAATTATAATATTTGATGGTTTTAAAGTATAATTAGAATATATTTTTACCATTTTATCCAATGGTGGTCATTAGAATTAATTTAACATTGAAATTGGACATAAACAATTGCCAATCTTTGGATATAAATTGTTTCTTAAAAACACGCTATTTGTTGTGACAGTGGGAATTAATTATAAAATTAATTAATGCAACTAATATGTTTGGAATTTTGTAAAATAGACATCATTTTTCAATTCGGAATATCAATTATAGCTTAGGGTGAAATTTTGGCCTTATTCTGAAAAACTTCAATTTTTGATGAATAGTGAAACCACTAAGTGGTTGTTAAATAACTGATTTTTCGTTTAAATGAAATATTACCACTTCTGTGATTTGATTTTCAAAAATCCGACATACATGGTTGTCATTAAGAAGTAAAATGTGGTTCAATGGGATAAAAATAATTTTTTGGTGAATAGTAACTTATTAAGTTCTTAATCGCGATTAGTGGTAATTAGGGTAGTTTAAGGTATAAATAATACTTTAATAATATTAAATGACCTAGACACATGTCCCAACCTCATTGGTTGTGTCATGGCCGACCAAGACAAGCCATGGCCTAACTTGGGGACCCCATGGATCCACTTTTGTTGGGAAATAACATAAATTACTTTTTATTTAATGTTAAAGTGAAAATGACACTAACATAAAGTGTTTTACAAAAACAATTTTTAAGTAGGGTTACACAAGTCCAAATTTTGATTATAAATAGTCATTGGAAAGATAAAAAGATTTCCTATATCATAGTATTTTTTTTATAATTTTTAGACCTTAAATAAATTTAATTATTTATGACATAATAATGATGCAGCGATGACATCATTATTTGACGATTTAAATAAAATGGAATGATAATATAAAATCTATGAACTACACATGGCCAAAACCAATTGGATGAGTGGATTTCGATGCCTTATCACCTTATCCACGAATTCTATCAATGTGGGACCTTTTAAAACCGAAACACATTTTCAAATAATGTAATGTTCCTTTACTTTCCAAAAGTGCCCCTCCTCTCCTCTTATAAAAGGCCCCCACCTCTACCTCATTTCACACACTCTTCAAGCCCTTGGCTCGGCCAACCCCTGCCCATTTGCTCTCTCCACATCCCTCTCCTCATCATAGAGGATTCCCTTTGGGCAGAATCCTTTCAAAGGAAGCCTTTAGGCTCAACTCAAAAGGAGTTACACTTTTTAAGGTAATTCATTCTCTCATGTTCTTTTGTTTTATTTTGCTTCTCCAACCCCCTAAACTCTTTTTATTTACTTCTTTTGTAACAACACCAGTATCTTAAATATACTAGGATGTTGTTATAAGATTTATTTGAGCTACACTTCCACACAACTACGTCAAATGGTTAAAGAACATAAGGTTTCCGTGGATGGCGAAATTCTGCCTCCCGAAACGATGATTGTTCAACACTCATTTAACACCTTCAAAGGTGGCCATTATGATGTCACTATTTTTATATATGATATATAATATGTTTATGTTTTCCTTAAGCTTCTGTTTTTTTCATTTTGGGCATACCTTTATGGTTTCCATTATGGGTAAAACACGATATCTTCATTTTAGGAAGCGCGGACTACCGCCCCCTGAAAGTGATTTGATTCGTTAATACCATATGTGGGATGTGTGAAGGATAAAGTTAATGATATTATATATGTTATTATACTGGAATTATAATATACTCTTATATCATTATGATTCCATTCCAGAAAATATGAAATAGAAATGGAAGTAGCGTTCATGCGTACGTACGGCTTACCGTCTCCATGAACGGTGCATTTCATTTCTTACCTCTAAATGTGATGTAATATTATAAATGAATGTATGTACTGGATATATATGACATATATGATATCTACATCATGAATATAATTCCGGATATAATGGATATTTCACCACATGAACAACTTGTAATTATAAGAAGTTTATTTTTGACTCAAGTACCAAAGATCGACAAAACGACCGTTATTAACTTAAATAATTACATAATGTTCATATCATTGTAATAAGTGATATAATAAGGATAATGAAGTTGAAAATGGTTCTTAATAAGGTATATATTAACTCTAGTTTATTATTCAGGAGGTTAAAGAACGGTTGAGTCAAGTCAGACACGAGGTAAGGGAACTTCTTAACCCAACTTCAATTCTTTGGGTTAATCTCCTACTTTCAAATTACTTCATGATATTATTATGTCCTATCTTGTATTTGTACTTTCTTTATGTGTATCTATAGTGAATACACATAATAGATCTATTTTATTTGTAAGGGAACTTCTTAACCCAACTTCCATTCTTTGGGTTAATCTCCTACTTTCAAATTATGTCATGATATTATTATGTCCTATTTTGTATTTTTACTTTCTTTATGTGTACCTATAGTGAATACACATAATAGATCTATTTTATTTTAAAAATGATCTTTTTAAGGACTTTGTCTCAATCTCCTTTCATTGAGGCATATTTGGCTTTATACACAACTTTCTTTTATACGGTGTATAAACCCCTTTGACTTTCATGTTTATTCAAAAGGAATCTTTTTTATACGAAGCATTTTACTAAACGACAAAAAGGGAATGTTTTTCTTTCCGTACTTATGCGGCGACAACGACCACTCCGCCGTCGTGACCGTTATTTGAGTTTCGGCTTCCTCTATAAGCCATCTTTTTTTTTAATGAAAAATAAATACAAAGTTTTAACTTTCTTTTATTTTGGTATTGAAAATGGTTTTGAAAGAATTTTTATTATATCAATGTGCTGTATTGATATCTTGTGATTGAAATGTGGAAATGTTATGTTTCCTTTATGCATGTTTTATGTGATACAATTATGTTATGGTTTATGATATGTTTAAACCTATTCATATGAGGAATGCATTGGACTTAATAAGTGACGGGTGGAGCCCGCTATAGCTCCTCGATGCATCGGCAGGTCTCATGAGACAAACTAGCGTCTTGGCACAAGGCCTTGACAAAATCTTATTTGTAGTCTTGGCACGAGGCCTTGGCTATGTGGTTATGATAGTCTGGCATTATGCATTCCATCATTATGAAAGTGGTTATTGATATTACATGTGATTATTCGACCAGTAGAATATCCATGTGAAGAAGTAAATGGCATTATCTCATTTTACTTTTGCCATATTATGTTGGAGTTCATGTTTAAGAGGCTTTTGTTTTAGTTATACATTGCCTTAAATGTTAATGTTTATTTATGAAAGCTTCCGAATTATTGTTATCCTTACTGAGCATTTGAGCTCACCCCTTTCAATGTTTAAAAATTTTCCAGGTTGTGAAGAAGTATTTTATGACTGACTTGCAAGAATAATCAGTGAAGATATGAGTGTGGAATATGAAGACCATGTTTTTTTTGTAGTTTGTTTAATTTTGATGTAATGAAAGACTTATGAATGTATCTAGTGTTTCCAAGGCTACTAAACTAATCGGTCTTTCGAGACTTGATCCTTTGTGATCATGCCAATGTTACGAAGTAATGCACCGGCTCTGGGTAGCTGGGGTCGGGGCGTTACACATAATCTCAAAAAGTTAATCGAGATGAGTGTTTGAAAAACCCAATGTTTTGATTAGAAACAATTGGAGCTCTAAATGGAAAGGATTCAACATATTACCACACTTGGGAAGTTTAGGTTTTCCATGTACGGTACTAGGGTTGTAGGGGGTGAAATGGGGAAACATCCTGAATTAGATTTTGACAAACCGTAAAGGAATTTTTAAATAATTATCAACATTATAGGCATGCACGGTTTACCTGTGTAGTTTTCCAAACAATGAACATGCTATAGTCTAATAAATGATGGGTCATAGGGTTACCTGGAAATTCCGAACGGTTAGCATAACCATACACCAATTGTGTGCCTTTCCTAGAAAACTCATATTTCCACACTTTTATACCTCGAAGCCCAAGAAAACCAGGATGTACTCCTATGAAATTCGAGAACACATATTTTACCAAAATAATGTTCTTACAATGATACATAAACAATAAACCTTAGGAAAATATAACATATTACAACCTCCCCAACTTATAAATGGTTCTCCATGAGCTGTGCTTCCCAAGAATCCCTAAGATACCATAAAGAGATATCATGACACTACCCCTCCTATCAATTCCCCTTCCTATGATTTACATTGACCATGAAAATTTTACCAAACAATTAGAACCAATGGAAAGGTCTTAAACAAATGACTTCCTCCCCAAAACACACAACACTAACTATATTATAACTAATGAATGCAACAAATTCAATAAAATATAAACCAAAATAATTTCATAGGGAAAACATAGGCTACAATTCCTGATTCACATTAGATGGAAACCTCACACACAATATCCTATACTTTTTTGGGGAACTATTCGTTACCCGACAGTACAATTCTCTTCATTACTCAGGACCCAAATCACATCACCTTATATTTTATACATATTTTTAATAACTTTAGTGGTGACCAGAACACAATATCACTCTAAAGGAAGCATGTGGTCATTCCCACCAAATTTCATAACTTACATCGATTTACTGCCTTTATCTCAATGTCCCCATTCCATAACAGTACACATGAACATAACTAAAACTCATAGGTTACTCAACACATCAAATTCATGGAAATACTCATTATGTTAATAATATTTTCATGACTTGTTATATACTCCCATTACTTATTTTATATGAAATTTTCATAATGTGTGTGAAATATTAATATTTTAATAATAAGTATATTTTTTGAGCATTTTTAGAAGTAGTCCAATTGAGTCAGTTTACTATTTTATTTATAAATCTCACCCATCTAGTCCAAGTTGTGTTATTATTGTTTTTTATTATTTATAATTCAATATAAAAAATTTCATTAGAATATATCGTGGGCTAATTCTTCCATTTTAAGGCCCATATGGTCCACACAATGAGGCCTACAGAATCCGTGAAGAAACAGGACCATTCATGATGATTTAATGCCTAGGCTCAATCAGGAAGTCCAAATTCATATATTCTACTCAAGTGTTTGGAAGACAATGAGAGTAGTATTGTATAAAAATTTCATGGCCCAACTCTAAACACAATAGGCCCAAATAAGGATTTGAAGTCCAACCCACTATTCAGGCTGGGAATTAAAACTTGTACATTATTATTGTCATATATCTTGATCTAGTCATTAAAGAAAGAATAACTTTTGCAATGTTAAATAGGAGATAAATATGGGAAACTTTTTTTAGGAATGCATTCTGATTTTAAGGAATCTTACTATTGAAAATTCCATTCACATTTTCGCCATCAAAAAAGCAATGATTGAAATGGACAGTTTATCATTGTTTAATAAACATGCCATAACTATAGATCTTTAAGTCCGAATGACTCCAAATTTGAGAGAGGACATCCAATATTATTATCTGCAACTTTGAAGAAGGATATATATCATGATTCGTCTATCTGGATGTCCAAATCGTTAGGCCAAGTGGAGTGACAGATTGGGAATGCAAATAGTCTACTTCCTTGGGCTATAAATGCATCCCCCTCCTCCCCTTGAAAGGGGTTGGCATTACATAAGATAGGATCATCAATTGGAATGACCAAATCATTTTTCAAATCCTTGTGATGACCTTACATAATCATGTTTTCACTTGATATACCTTTCCTCCAATCATTTATTTCACTCGCTTTTCTGTTTTTCTTTATTTGTAATCTCGTAAGTGTTGTTTTTGTAATTCTGTTTTACTACAAGTTTCTGTTTCATATTCATTTTTTTTTCATCCAACATATGTTATTAAATATTAATGCACATAAAATATTTTAAATAATGTTGAAAACAATTCCCTTATTTTTCATCCTCATTCAATCAAAATTTTGGTCTTAATTCTCATTTTTGTTTGTGTCTGTGTTCGACGCACCACTCTTTTCTTATCCCTTTCTTTTCCGTCTCTTCATAATTTATAATCATAATCATTATAACCAGATTACTAATCATATCAATTACTGAGTAAATCTACCATTGGGGTGAGTAATAATTTTGGGATATTAAGTGATTGAGAGCCTTTGCTCGATGAGTATTCATTGAGTTAATATTGTGTATATTGAACTTTATATGTCATGGATTAATGACATGTTTTGTTTAATATGTGGATTCCATGGATTATTGGAACCAAAATTACACTACCATAAACATGTAATGGTAATGATTAGAAACCAATGTTAATTTATTTCTTTGATTAACGTTTTAACACTTGGTATTTCCGATCAAAATCATCTTGTGAAGTGGGTATTAATTTAATGCAATATCAAGCGAAGATCAAGGATATCATAATCCTAAATCCCCAATAGCGAACTCACCACAATCTTTATAAATTTTTTAAATCAAAAATCATCCATAAATTATTTCATAATCTCAGAAAACAAACCCCCCAATAATAATACATTTAACTAAAAAACTGACTATAAAACAAGTATCACCACTGATGATTTGGCCCGAGTGTTTCTATACACATTAGTAAATCCCCAGAACCTTGACCAGTTGGTAGGTGTCAATAGGCCATGCATTTTAGATGGTTCCATTGCAAGGGATGGTTTTTAATGTTTCCATTAGTTTTTTTTATTGTAATAAAAAACCAAAAAAACAAAATTGAAAAAAATAGTGAAAAAAAACAAAAAGAGAAACAAATCTTCTCATAAAAATCATAAACGGAAAACAAAAAAAGAAAAACCCATCTTCCATTTTCTTCCAACATCATTCTGAATGACTCGTAGCCTCCCAAAAAATCACTCAGATTTGTTTGAACCTGAAATTGAGTGAACTATTTGCCAACATAGGAGGAACTTAAGAGATAATCAACTCATCCATAAAACAATCCTTGTTCAACTAGTTGAATTTGATATGTCTAATCTTAGGGAACAAACACTTAAAGAACTCGTTTCCCCTGATATGAATTTCCAACCCCTTGGTATTCAATATTCAAACATAGAGCCTGACTTCAAAATCAAATCAGGTTTGATTCATCTTCTCCCTCATTTCCAAGGGCTTTCCTGTGAGGATCCACATCTCCACCTTAAAGAGTTCCAAGTGGTGTGCTCTACCATGAATCCTCAAGGGTTTTCTGATGAACAAAAAAAAACGTCAATCATTCCTTTTCTCCCTAGAAGACATTGGTAAGTCATGTCTTCACTAACTACCTCCTGGCTCTATAACCACATGGAATGACATGAAGCGACTCTTCTTAGAGAAATGCATTCCTAACTCTTGTACTACATCAATCTGAAAGGAAATATGTAGTATCCATCTGTTGCCAAGTGAATCACTCAATAAATATTTGGTGAGGTTCAAAAATATTGTTGAAACCTTCCCACACCACCAAATCCTTGACCAACTCTTGATTCAATACTTATATGAGGGGTTATTGGAAATGTTGAGAACTCTCATTAATGTCACAAGCGGTGGTGCTCTTGTTGATAAAACTCATGTAGCATCAAGTTATCTCATAAGTAACATGGCTGCAAACACACAAAAATTCAATACTCGAGCACATCCTCGTGCAAAACATGCCCAAGAAAATCAACTTATTGAGCTGAATAAGATGACTGAGTGGATGGGTGAACTTAAAGGTCTTGTTAGACAACTAGCTTTGGCATCCAAATACCCAACCTCATGTTCTACACAATCAATGTTTCATGGACCTGTCAAAAACTGTGGAATCTGCAACTGTCCATCTCATCCAACTAACACATGTCCTAAACATAAGGATTATGAATCTGATTCATCTGGACCAATGGAGATCAATGAATCATATGCTCAGTGGAACACCAACCCTAAACTATCAGGTTAGTTTGTTAGAAACTTCAACCAGCCACACTTTGAGCCCTTCTCTTATTCCTATAACCAAGGTCATAGGTATGGTAATCCCATATCTCATTATCCTCAATTCCCTCCTCAAAACCCAACCAATTACAATATGGTCAAGGTGTTGGTAACTTCCAAAAACCTTATCCTTTTCTTCCTCTACCTCAAAGGAACATTCCTCATATTGGACTCCATTATCCATGTGAGCCTTCCCAATTCCAAAACCAATACAATCACATTCCAATGAACCAATATCAAGGAAATCCCAAACTGGGACAAGCCTATTCTTTAAAGAAACCGTTGGAAAGTGTTGTTGAAGATCTTTCCTATTTCACCCATTCTAGCCTTAAAAATATTAAAACCCAAATTGGTCAACTTGCATCCCACATAAGTTAGGAGCAATCATCCAATTCTTCCCAAATTCCAGGTCAACCATTACCCAACCCTAAGGGTAATGTATGTTCAATTTCACTTCAATCAGGAATGAAAATTGCTATGCCTCAAGATAATTCATCCAACACTCCTTTGAATGTTGACCTAGAAAATGAAAAGAAAAAGAAACTTGAAAAGGAACGTGAAAAAATTCCCTCATCTCCTTCAATTCAACTGAGGAACCCAATTCCTTTTCCGCAAGCCGTATCTAAGCCAAAGAAGTCCTTTGAACCCAATCCTGAAATGCTGGATATGTTTAGAATTATTGAATTCAACATTCCCCTCTTAGATTCCATAACACAAATTCCTATGTATTCCATGTTTCTCAAGGAGTAGTGTACCCACAAGAGGCAACTTAGGTCCTTCGAAAATGTTTCCACTCAGCAATTTATTCCAATAAAGTGCATGGATACAGTGACCATTATAGTCCCACACCAAATTGGATGTTCCAACATTGATGATGCACTCATTGACCTAGGAGCCTCAATTAATTTCATGCTCAAATCCATATTCCCCAACCATGTTCCAGGTCTCATACATCCAATGGTTGTTGTCATTCATTTTTCCAATCGAATCACAGCAAGTCCTGATGGAATAATTGAGGATGTCTATGTTCGATTCAATGATCTTATCGTCCCTACTGATTTCTATGTCTTTGACATGGAAGGTGAGACAAACTCTTCTCAGTCTCCCCAAATTCTATGAAGACGATTCCTTATGACTGCGAGAACCAGGTTGATGTCCATTCTGACATCTGGTCCATGGAATTCAATGTCCAACTTGTCATGTTCAAAATTTTTCATGCCATGCGATACCAATCAGAGGATCACTCTACATTCTCAATATGTACTCTGAGGACAATTCTAATAGTCAATTGAACCCCAATCCACTATGTTCATTATGTTCTAATGACAAAGTATCTTGTGAAATATGAACCCGGATTAACCATGTCATAAATTGTGAAGTTGATGTGGAACTCTCATTCGTCGACTCCATCAATCTAGAGGAACATGAAACATCTATTGAGTATCACACCAACTCTGATCTCTACTGCCCCACCTTGGAAAGTATTAAAGAGAATAAATCTAAGGCAATTGAAGTCCCTTCCTCCGTTCTTGAGTTTTCTAACCCACAAATAATAGATGAGACTGATCTGAAACTTCTTCCGGAATACCTGAAATATGCATTCTGTTTCCATTATCACTCTTATCCTATCATTATCTCTTCATCAAATACAGAAACATAGGATTACAATCTTGATCATGTGTTAGAGGGAAAAAAAGGCCCTAGGTTGTACCTTAGATGACATACCAGGAATCTAACCTGCTCTTTTCATTCATCACATCCATCATGAGGAATCATCCAAACCAATTAGACATCCAGAAAAAAGACTCAATTCACTAATACATTAGGTAGTTAGGTGAGAGATCACCAAGCTTCTTCAAGCTGGTATTTTCTACCGAATTTCTGATAGTGAATGGGTTAGTCTAATTAAAGTTATACCTAATAAGGGTGGGATAACATTTGTCAAAAATTAACATGGAGTGTAAGTCATAACTCTAGTGAAAAACAAATGGAGTGTGTGCATCAACTATAGGAAATTGAATGATGAAACAAGATAAGATCACTACCCTCTTCCATTCATTGATCAAATACTGGAATGATTAGCTAGAAAGTTACACTATTTCTTTCGTGATGGATACATCGGCTTCTTCCTAATCCCAATCACACCTCAAGACCATGAAAAGACTACTTTCACATACCCCTTTGGAACATATGCATATAGAAGAAATCCATTTGGACATTTTAATGCTCTTGCAACATTCTAGAGGTGTATGATAGGTATTTTCCTCGAATTCATTGAACACTGCATTTATGTCTTCATGAATGAATTCACCATTTATGGAGAGTCATTTGAATCATATAGGAATTCACTCTCTATAGTCCTCCAAAAGAGTGTCAAGTGTAATCTTGTGTGAAATTTTGAAAATTTTTATTTCATGGTTTCAAATGGGATTTTTCTAGGTCACATAATTTCAAATGATGATATTGATGTTAATGCAACCAATATTTAAGTGATTCAATCACTTCCGTAACCCAAATCTTTTCGAGGCGTTCGTTCATTTCTCTGTCATGTCGATTTCTATCAGAGAATCATAAATAAATTTAGTAAAATTCCCCTCCAACTCACTTGGTTTCTCAAAAATGATGTCACTTTCCATTTCGATGTGGTTTGAAAGAGTGCCTTCATTGAACTCAAAATGGCTCTTACATCTTCCACGATAATCCAACCCCCAGATTGGTCATTACCCATTCAGTTGATCTGTAATTATATTGATAGATCTGTTGGGGATGTTCATTGTCAATGAAGTGAAAAAACATCCTCATATGATCAATTATATCTCAAAAAAATTTGATGAAACTCAATCTCACTACACTGTCACTGAAAAAGAACATTGAGCAGTTTTTTTGCCTTAGGTAAATTCAGGCCCTATCACTTAAGTGCCGAATCATCATCTTCACAGACCATTCTTCTATAAAGTTCATACTCAAGAAATGTGATTCCAAACCGAGGATAATAAGATGGATCCTAATTTTCCAAGAGATGACCATGAATTAAAAGATAGACTAGGAAAATAAAACCATGTGGCTGATCACTTTAGTATAATTTCTAATTCTTCTCATTCTGAAATAATCGATCCTGAATTCCTCACTGAGAACCTTTCAACTCTCACTCCAAAAATACCATGTTATGCCCCAAATGTAAATTACTTGGTTTCTGGTGTTTTTCCTGAAATTTTTTTAAATGAACATATAATAAAGTTAAAAATTTATTCAAAACACTATTTTTGGGAAGAAAATAAACTTTAGGAAACAGGGACAGACATGGTAATTTGGAGATGTGTTTATAAAGATGAACATTCCTCTATCATAGATTTTTGTCACTCAATTCTTGGGGGTGGCCACATTGGACCACAAAGGACCTACAGAATGTTTCTAGACTATGGATTCTTCTGGAATTCACTCTTCAAGAACTCACATGAGTTCTGACAATCATGTCCCACCTGCCAAATGCTTGGCACAATTTCAAAGGGAAATGAAATGACATAAAATCCATTAATTTTTTGTGAGATTTTTAATGTTTGGGGAATCGCTTTCCTAGGAACATTCCACCTTCTAATGTATTTTCATACATTATTCTTTTAGTTGATTATGTTTTAAGGTGGATCGGGTCCAAACCAACTATAAAATATGATTCACATATTATTATTGAGTTTCTAAAGACACACATTTTCCATAGATTTGGCACACCTCCTGCCTTGATCAGTGACTTAGGAACCCATTTCTGTAATAGAACCATGGAATATCTTTTGAATAATAATGGGTTTGTACATAAAACATCAACTAAATATCACCTCCAATCAAATGACATAACTGAACTTTCTAATAGAGAAGTGAAAAGAGTGCTTGAGAGAATTGTAAAACCCACCAGGAAAGGCTGTCCTGGAAGACATGGGGAAGCACATTGGGATTATCAAACACCCTATAAAAAATCCATTGGGACATCTCCTATTAGGATAGTTTTTGGTAAATCTTTTCAATTTCTAGTTGGAATCCAACATAAGTCATTTTGTGCAGTAAAAAATTGTAATTCTGATCTTGAATTTTTAGGTGAAGAATGATTGTTGCAATTGGCTCACTGGAGGAGGTTCGATTTGATGCTTATGAGAATTCTATTATCTACAAAGAAAATTCCAAGGCACTCCATGACAAACACATCATGAGAAATGTATTTCATGAATTTGAAAATGTAATTCTCTACAATTCTCGATTTTACCTTTACCCAGGTGAGCATAATTCTTATTGGAAAGCTCCTTTTTAATTACTAGTGTTTACCCATTTGGTGCACTGTAAGTCCAAAACCCCTCTTCCAAAAGGATATTCACGATTAATGGACATCGGTTAAAGCATCACAATTAAAGGAAACACATCCTAGGAACCACCTCACCATCTATCGGATCCCCACCTTCTGTAGTTGACCGTCCATGGGATGGAGATGGCAACCCACCAAATCCAAACCAGGGGGCACCACTTTCCATTTAACTATCTCTCTCTCTCTTTCTCTCTCTCTCTTTATTCTTCTTCCTCATTATAATTTTTTTACCACCTTCCTCAAAAACGTTTTTTTATTTACTCTGTCTCTTTTCTGTGGGTGTCATTATAAAAAACTAAAAAACAATCTAAAAATCATAAAAAAATAAAAAAACAATTAAGAAAAAATATGAAAAATAATGGGTAATGTTTACTCACCCTCCAATTTTCAAATTTATTCTACCCATTTTGGGGATTCAAAAGACATGTTTTTATCTGAAAAGTTTTTTTTTTCATCATGACATTGGAAAAAAAATTGAGTCCAAACAATCATATTTTTAATGCTCATTTTTTGTTTTAGAAAATGCTTTTCCCCAACCATGAGAACCAACATTAAAATTCATAACAAGGCTACCTATGGAATCATTTCTAAATGAGTGTTTTTCACCTCTATTTGTGATTCTTGAGTTTTTGGGCCTTCAACCTGAATTTCCTACATTAATGTGAATTAATATGATCGATGCATTTTTCTGAACCACATCAGAATTATAATAGCCAAATAGCCTCCCATTAACCTTACATTAATCCTCTTTTTGATATCCCCTTCAATACTAGGAAAACCTTTTCCATGATAGCCACATTACAAGCCCAATAACTTTTCTCACCCAATATCAACATGGATTTTCATTGTATAATTTTTTGAAATTTACATGTGGGGGGAATGGATTTCATTGTTTGGGTACCCTATTATTGATTTTCAACTAGGTGTGCCAAATATATGTCTCTTTAAGGCCAAATGACACCAAATTTTGAGGGGGTTCATAAAACATTATTATATTCAACTTTGAAGAAATGAATATCTTGATATTCTGTTGTCTGAATGTCCAAACCATCAAGCCAAGTGAAGGTACAAATTAGGAATGCAAACAGTCCACTTCCCTGGGCTATAAATACATCCCCCTCCACTCCATGCAAGGGGTTGGAATTCCATAAGAGAGTAGAATCAATTTTCACGACCAAAGACATTCCAATGGCAAGGGAGGACCTTCCATAATCATGTTTTCACTTGAGATACCCTTCCTCCTCTCTTTTATTTCACTCGCTTTTGTATTTTTCTTCATTGGTATTATCATACATTTTGTTTTTGTAATTTTGTTTTAGTGAAAGATTATTCTTCATATTCTTTTTTAATCATACACCCTCAGTTATTAAATATTAATGCTTTTAAAAAATTTTAAATAATGTTGAAACCCCTTCCCTTATTATGCTTCCACATTCGATCAAAATTATGTTCTTAATTCTCATTTTCGTTTGTGTGTGTGTTCAACGCCCCACTCTTTTCTTATGCCTTTATTTTAATTCTCTTCTTAATCTATCATAATAATAATTATAACCAGATTTTTAATCATTTAAATGTATGAGTAAATCTACAACTTGGGTGAGTTATAATTTGGGTATATTAAGTGATTGATGGGATTTTCTTGATTAGTATTCTTTGAGTTAATATTGTGTATGTTAAACATTATATGTCATGGATTAATGACAAGTTTTGTTTAATATATGGATTCCATGGATTATTGGAACCACAAATACACTACCATAAACAAGTAATGGTAATTTTTAGTAGCTTAATTTATGTTATGGTTTGGATTAAATATTTAACACTTGGGAATTCTGATCAAAATCATCTTTTGAATTGGGTATTAATTTAATTCAATATAAAGCAAATCTCAAGGATATTATAAGCTTAAATCCCCATTAATGACCTCACTCTAATCTTTTTCAATTTTTTTTAAATCAAACATCATCCATAAATTATTTCATAATCTCTACAAAAAAATCCCCAAATCAAAATATAATTAACTAAAACCAACTTACTATAAAACAAGTATCTTTGCCAAGGATTAGAACCAAGTGTTGCTACACACATTAGCAGAGTACCTGAACCTTGACCGGTGGATAGGAGATAGTCGACCGTGTGTTTCAACTCGCCATCAGGGTCACTCATCCAAATAGTGATAACTTGAGTTCTTCGAACTTGAATCATTGATAGCATTATAAACCATGCACTTGTCCCATTTGGCTATCTCCATAATCATCAATTGTTTTTCACCCCCAATGTCGATGAAAAAAACCATAATCTCATATCGATATTACCATCACCTGATATTTCCAATCTCACCATGCCCAAGTGTCTACAGAGATATTGCCAACATTGGAATCCATCCTCGCCATTGAATCTATCTGGAAGGAAATTCCAACACCATTCATTCAAGATATAAAGTAAACATATCCTCACTCATTCACAACCATGTTTTCACATGGTGATTGTCGTTATGATATCAAATTGGATCAGGTTCACACTCACCAAACCCATTCCCATTCAACATAATATGATGAAACTCACGCAACTGGGTGGCCCTAGAGCACCGAACACAATAACTTAGTTCCACTCCCAGTATTTATTAGAGTATAGAACCCATCATTTATTCCAAGACTATTCATCACCTTTTCACCCTCATCAATGACATAACATATGAATCTTGATTTCCATAGGAACTATCTTGAGCCCAACACCACTGATTTTATCAATCATACAACATAATATTTGCGCATAGAGCCTCCCTGATATACCCAATGTGCAAATATCAGGTTCCTCATCAACATCAAGGAGCTGCTACATTAATTCAAAGATAAACATTACAAATCCATGATTGATTTTTCAATCAGTACATTAGGATTGACATTACAACTGCTCTCCATGAGAGATTAAATCCACCAATACTCATACTCGACCAAAAGACAATCCCAAAATCATAGACATGGATGTATTGATTTTTCAATTATCAAATAATGAAAACAATGTAAGGTTTATTCTCAACCCCCAAAAATACAACCAACTTTATTCATTGAACATTTTTGAATCTAGAATTCCTCACCCGAATCTATCGAGGGTGTACAACCCATCATTATGTTCCATATATACAAATCTAATGATCGTAAACTCATTGATGTTATTTAATAATCAAAAGTAACATGAAGTCTATTTTCATAAATTCAGTGATTCTAAATATTTCTTGGATGATGATAAATTATTGGGAATGATCATCCCTGGCTGAGGTAGGCTAATAAGTTGTCGAAGAACACCACCTCATGCTTATCCATTATTGATGACACCTCCCACTATTGGACTCTATGGCCATCCTAGATCATTGTATTCTCTATTGCACACATCGCATTATATCCCAACAACACCTAACCATCACCACATATGAATGGTTTCTAAACAATACATTCTAATACTCCACGACCAACCTCGATGTTATAGTGGAACAACATTCCACTAACACTATGACCACCAAGCCACTGGAGCTCTTCCAGAATGAACCTGATGAGCATCAACCAATAAAATGATATACCAAACCAATATAACCAATTGTATCATGGATATCCATGACTCCCACATTGGTTCTATAGAGATCAATAGAATCTCATCCTGAGAGAAAATGTCCGTTACTAGTGCATGCACATATTTCGACCTCATTACGATCTTTAAGTTCAACCTTACATCAACCACACTTTACTAACAGTTGTCCCCACAAGTCACCATCTCATAAGTGTAGTCTGATGCCCACTCACTTACCTAATCCTTGACTCTTTGTCAGTCAGCCTCCCCATCCCCAAGACATTTTAAAAATCTCACCGAACATCCAAACCAGGTTATTAGCAAAAATTTTGGTGATACCAACTTCAACTCTGTGTCTACATAATAAAAATATCATCCAACCACAATTTTTTCACCCTAGTCCCCACCACCAAGAACAACCTTAACCCATCTATTAATCGTCATCCAAATAGACATGGAAGGCATTCTTTTGATATAGCCCCACAGATCATGCCATTTAATCTACTATCATCAATCAGTTTCTACTATAACAAAACATGATACAGCCATACCATTCTCCAAATCTAGATGGTATGCATCTCATATGATGTACATTCCATGGATCCTACAACACAGGTCTATCCTCCCATGATGTTACAGTTGATTTCCCTTAAATGGTCAACGCACAACACCTACTATCAATCCTCTCTCTAAAGCATTAGGCCAATCCAACATGAGACGACTTCTTCTGTGTCCCACAATTAATGTCTAGACATCGACATGTTTGAAACACGTGTAAAAGTACTAAAAATCCCATCTGACCTCTATCATAGGTCACTTTTGATGTCGAATGATATCAACTTCACATCTAATGTCACGAGAAGAAAAATTAAATGTTCCACTATCTGAACCTGGACAACTACATATGAAAAACACAATGATCATGAATGGAACTATCACATTCACTCCAATACACATTATTTGAAGCACACCAATGACCATTTACTCTAGGTTCTATATCAAAGGAAATCACACATACACGTTGAATCTAGAAAAGAAACACCCTCTATGGGATTCAGAACACAACATATAAGGTCCCTCCTCACCTATTCACCATAACCTTGGTACCCTATTTAAGGTACATTCAACACTTTGTATGTTCACAACCAAGAATTCTTTTCTAACTCAAAATACCGAAAAACACCTCTTGAATGAAAGGTCACAGCCTACTGAGGGTTCCATAATAATAGATATTAGCACATGCTATATGAAAAAAAGACACACAAGTCATATGAAATTTCTCATACTAGGGTATTCTCACTACCTAAACCACCCATAAAAGGGTCGAACTATCATCAAATGAAATACATGTTACCCGTTTCTCACCAAAGATCCACCATTACGCATCATTCAAAACTAAAATCACCATTTTTGAACTCAAAAATTCATATTTTAAACTAATTTTCAATTAATTCTAAAATTATAATGTTAAAACATTTAAATAATTCATAGGGAAAATCATTAATGTTTTTACCATCAATAAAAAAATCCTTCTATCATAGAAACCATTCAATTTTAGAAATGTATCACCACCTAAAATTTTGACCACGGCATATCACTTCATTATAAAAACTATTCTTTATTATTTTTTCCCATTCAATTAATTTACCCACTTACATCACCATTATTAGACACAATTTTTTAAATTGTAATGTTACAAAAGGAATTCTACTCTTTAAACCTCACACAACAATATTGTCTGTGCTTATCATGATTCTTGCAACTAATATAAATTGGTTCCAAGAATGATTCATGAATGTGTATCCTCATTCCATTCAATCAAAAAGAAAAATATCATTAATCTATCACATCAACCATATGTGAAACACCAAATGGTGAAATATATTAATATTTAACAACACTCCAAGAGAGCAAAAATTCCCACAATTGGTGGCATGATATTTTTCACATACATGTATAAAATACTCCCAATCACGAGATCATTAACAAGGCCTAATACATCATAATCATATTTATACCATCCCCAAATAGTATCAAATAGAAAATAACTCCTCTTACACCACTTTTTAATTACCCTAACCAAGGTTCCACTAGACAGGTTCCCCGAGTCGAGTCATCACATGACCTCAAACGCACCTAACCATAACCTAGTGTTTACTAACTAGTAGCGAGTGTCTAATTAATATCATTTGGAGACTAATTCCTCGTTACGAAAGTATGACAGAATATAACACTCTATAAATTGTGGAATCAACATGAAACAAAAAATGAACACGCCAAATCATACATCCCCCAAACAAGGTAAAAATTACAAATCGAATGTTACCATGCCATTCCATTCTAGTTGTGCCACAATTGTAGGGATCTCCCAAATAAAAAATTTATAAATCCTAAAAAGGACTTCAATATAAGTATGGAACCTCAATCATGTACATATTAATCGAAACTAAACTCTAAATCAAGGAATCATTTCCCATATCCTGACCAATAATCTTGAAATCCTCTCTAGTGCCCCTCAGTGGCCTGAGAAGGGTGTGTGTAAAACTAAGTGGTACATCACTAACAGTGTCTACAAAATATCCAGTTTAAAATGATATTTCATTCAATTAATAAATAAATGAATAAATAAATGACAATTTTAACAACTATTTAATGATCTTAACATAACTATAGTAAAATATTGTAACGAAAAGGTGTTTGAATATTATTTATTACATAGTTCATCATCAACATATAATCTGTGGGTTTTTAAAATTTACCTCATTCACATAAATGTTCATGGAATTTATCGTTCTACATAAGTGAATAAGACGAATCCTTATCTTACTAGGGGTAACACATAACAACATCAAAATATCCTCACCGTGAATCCTCTGCCCAGGTGGAATGAACCTGTTTGGCGAATAGGGACTCATCCCCTTCTACAACTCATGAACTATGTGTAGGTTTAGATAATCTGTAAAACTAATCCGATGTGAGGATCCTCAATAATTTATTCCACAAATCATGTAATGTACACATGAATATCCATAGATTTACAACAAAAATCATATCAGAACCAAACACAACTAGTAGATATACCAATCAAACCAAAACAAAACAAACATAACCAATATAAATGGATATAAAAATCCACAAAAATCAACATGGAAATTAATATTGTTCCATAACCCATTAATACATTTTCTTTTTTTATTTAAAATGTGTTTTTTAAAAATTTTCATTCCCATTCCTTAAGCCATTATGTTTGCTCATAGATATATACACCATAACCAACTCTTAACAGTTATTATATATTAACCCATTTAGCCAATTTATCATTCCGTAAGAATATCCTACTAATGAATTTGAAGTAAAATAATTAGATCAATTATCACAACCACTTTCTCAATTCAACCCAATATATGTTCCTAATAATTCACATGTATTTACACATTACACATATTCATGAATTCCATTATATAAACTATTAAAAATATTCTTCAATTCAAAATCCATTTCTTATTTAACATGTTCATTATTTTATATATATTAGTTATTTTAGGAAAACTAACATGATTCATAACCCTTTTTACACATTATTCATTAACCTAATTATACTAATTCATCAGAAAAAACCATTTAAGCCATTACCTACAGTGGAATAATAATCAAAATTAAATTTAAAATTCAACTATATGAATTAGCATGTTAAACAATGATTTTATGTTATCAGAAAACAACCTAGAACATACATAACTAATAATATTTCCTAAATGTATGAGTACACCCCATGGGTAGATCTACAAATGTCATGTCATTCTCTACATGTCCCATGAGAACTATAAGGGTATCCATTCAACATTTTACCTTCATTCTATCAGATTTCATCAAAGGATAAAAAGAACCACCCATGGAAAACAAAAAATAAACCAAATCATGAACCAATCTCAAAACAAATCAATGTGATATAACTTATATACAACCTACCTTGAATCTAATGAAGTGAACACTTCTCATCAGTGCCTAGGTTCTAGATTCAAACACCCCATGAATCCCAAAACCAGGATTCAGTCGAAGAGTGTGTTTTAGTTCTTCCGAAAATTCTAGGAGAAACTAGAACCAATAATTTATAATAGTGATATATGAGGGGAATTTGACTTACCTGAGCCTTTGATCTGCAACGAATGATGCTCCAAGTAGCTATGAATAGAAGATGAACCATCCTTGGGAATACTAGGTCATCCATGTTTGTTACTAGGTTAGAAAGGGGAGAATTGGAGGAGAACCTAGAGATGGAGATTAAAATACCATAATCATATTATTGTAAATTTCATATTTATATTTGGACACACAGTTTTACAAACCATGTGTAAACCTTTCAAATGGTATTGTGTAAGAAATTATTGGTCACACGGTTACCTGGAAATTTTTCATGGTCAGCTTATCCATTCACTAACCATTTTAATTTCCTAGAATGCTTGTGTATCTACCTCTTTCTTGCCACTAACCCCCAGATCATCATGAAACCCTATAATGAATGGGGAGTTCTGTTATATGTAAAAAATAATGGTCTTAAACTCAACCAAAAAAAATTCCTTATGAAAAACCTGGATCTTACTGTTATGATGTAAATGAATGTAATATTTTTTATAAAGTGTTTGAATAGTTCAATAAACTATTTAATTAACTATATCCTTTTCATGGATTGGAATCTATATTCATAATTATTAATGTTTTTATTGATACAATGTTAGTATAGATAATTTGTTTCACAAGAACATTATTATTAATAATGTGGATTAAAAGATGAATTATAATATAAATAATTTTAGAAGTCTTATTTTATGAATATTTTGAGTGTTTTTATATGGTATTAATAAAATTTTAAGGAGAAGAATAATAAATTTATTATAACATACATGAAATTTTTTTATGGGAATGATTTCTTGAAGAACATTTCTTTATTTAATTGAAATATTTTGAATGTAAAATATCAAATATTAAACCTAAAAATGAATAGTATGTATTTGGATTTAATATTACCTTCTACTGATGAATGTTGATTTATATTTTTGAGGTGATCTAGAAAAAAAAATTACAATACCTTTATAATATGATATTGTTTAACATGGTTATGTTTATGTGGAATTATAATGATTCTCTACTGATTAAGGGTTTAATTTATTATTTCAAGTCTTATTATAATTTTATTAATATAGTTTTTCTTATCATATAAATTTCAAATATTTCAAAATTAAATCTTCTAATATAAGACACAGTAAACATAATTCATATGGTAAAAATATTACAAAAGTCATGTTTCGTAGTTTTTTGTTGAATGAATGTTCACCAAAAAATCTATAATTCTTTGTTAATCAAATATGAAATATGTTATTAAAATAATTATTAATAAGATTAGTAATTTCTTCAAATCATATTGAATATGTATTATTCTAGTCATTAAAAAAAGATTTGGATGGGTTGTTTTGATGGATTGATTGTAGTTGGTTCAATTTTTTTCATAAACATTAACATCGGGTTCACTATATCTAATATATTCTTATAAAATATTAATGGCTCCCAGATCCATAACTGGATACAATATTTTGATCAAAATTAATGTGCTCAGTTTGGGTTTTATAGCAAATTATGCATAGGACCATGTATTGGTTGAGATGAAGGAAGGGTGGTATCATCACACCCACTTATGGGTAATTGTTTCCTACATCGGGACTCTCTAATAGATTTATGATATGTTTTATAATTTCATAAAAATATCAATATGATAATGGTAACCAATGAAAAGAATAATATGTTTCGCTTCTTACTATGATAATAAAGGGGGTCTTGCTGGTGAATCAATATGTTTGTATCTTAGTTTCTTCATCAATTTATATTTTTTTGGTAGCTACTTATACATTGATGTTGTTTAGAAAAGAACTCCAGAGTTTCTTCTTATCAATAGAAGTAGTTAATATCTGAATGATTGGATTGATCAATTATAATTAGTCATACATAAACTTTTTTATAAAAAAATAAATTCAATGTATTTCCTTAAGATAGTAATTTTTAACATCCAAATGAAAGATTAAAATATTTGGGTACTAGATATTTGATCTCGAGTCTCGAAAAGACAATCAATGAATCATGGTTATTATAATAATCAGAGTTATTAAAGTTTATTTTCTCCATTAAGTATTCACAAACATCGATACCACTATATGCTCTATAGTTATATCATTCAACTAAATGAATATTACACACTAAGGATTCTCCGGATGATGAAGATCAATGTTAAAAATGGGGATATTGTTTGAATTCATAAGGCCACGTGAGATACTCTATGTTTTAGAATGAAGAGATTCAATGTAATTATCCTTATTGCATATTGATTTTGGGAATACATACTCATACATAAACATTTATTCCCAACATAGGGATCATGACTTTGTAATTATTACTATGTATCCACGTTATGGTAGAAATTTGATTCACAATTGTTCAATTATTACTAATCTTACTGGTTTATGAGGATTTTTCATAAACCCTTGTGAGATATTGTTTTTAGATGGTCATGATTTTAGTGACATTGAATGAGTTGAACTGATTTGGATGACAATTTGAGCTCAGGCATAGGATTTAAGAATCCATCCTACATGTCTTGGCCATGGAAGGAATCAAACACTTCATAGTTCAATATGTCGGGCCTTACACACTGAGGCATCCTTATATGTAAAACATGTAATATTATGCATGCGATCAGGGAATACATAATATGGTTTCTATGGTATTGATATAGATTTATACTGTGAACTATATGATTATTTAATTTCTCTATCCACATATGTAAATCACTCAGTGGGAGAATCAATGGATTGAAAATATTTTATCATAGTAGTTACAGTTGTGGGACTTATGAATTGGGACAACCCTTTGGAGGTCTCATATGGATAGCGAGCCTTTGGAATGTGTCCCACATATCTAGGCTATGGTAAGAAATAGTGATCATATAGTTCATTAATTCATCTACTAAAAATTGAGGATTCCCTTATTTGGGCGGAGTATCATATTATGTAATAGATTAGGGATGAAACACTGATGTTTCCCTTTTATGTGGGACCTGTCATATTATATTATTGATTATTTCTTACACACTAATGATTCCCTTATATTCCCTAGATATCATATTGTGCTCCTCATGGTCACATAAACACTAAGGTTTCGCTTATGTGGATATGAAAATTTTATCATATTTATGATGCTTATTTGGTCGGGTCTTTTTTTTCTACTTTACATTTGTTTATTTTCTCTAAACATGCCATGATTTTCTAATTAACCTATCAAATGACATCCTCTTGACTTTTGAAGAGATTTTTTCATGACCCAATTTAAATTTATAAGATACATAATCAAATGTGTATTGAATTTCATGTGGTGATCACATTAGTAATTATAATTTGTCTGAAGGATAATGCAAGACCAGACAGGTTCATCGTTGAATACATCACTTGATCTACACTGAAATTCGTTAAGGGATTCTCATTATTTAACATTTATTCATTAGTTTCATAATTAAATATATATTATGTAATTTAGGTCATTGTTATAGTGAATGTGAAATATCAGGATGCATCTTCATGTCGTGGCTTAATTTTTTGATTCTCATCATGAAGGATGAGTAATACGTTTGGGGGACATCATAAGAGAAAGGTCGAATACCCGAAGGGTTTTAGCAGATTTGGATGACTTGTCCAAGGGTGTCCATGATGTACTGTTGACATTTCTTGATGCCATTTCATTACATTGATGACATGTATTAGTGAAGTTTCATGATCGGGGTAATGAATCTGAATGGAATCACATGTTCTAGATGACGTTCTTAGATTGATTCACGAGACTTGGGTAGCATTCCCAATGGGTGACTTTTTAGATGCAACGATATGTTGAAGAGAATCTTCATGATCCAAATATTATACTAATAGAGAATTATTTGATCTGGTGATATGACATGGTGCATTACGGCGGCTTGTGTGGTTAACACGAAGCACATAAAGATCATCATATATGTTATTGTCATAAGTCCCCTTCCATTTTAGTCTTTTTTCATCCTTTTATTGAATATTCCATTGACATTTTTAGTGATTATTTATTATGTCCTACCTGACTAATCAGGTATGCGAGATTTCCTTCACATTATTTACCCTATGTCTTTATATTGATCTGTAATTAATCAATCAATGTGAATATGAATGTATCATGATCATCATATGTTTTTAAATTTATTGTACACAACAGAAAACCATTCTGATTGATAGATCAAAGAATATGAGATATCCAAACTTATTTCTGAGTGATCTATCTGGAGGAACCAAAGCTGCATTTGTTGATTCTATGGTGTGGAAATAATTGTCATATCCACCAGATAATTTGTCACCTTTCACATCAATAATCAAACAAATTTGGGATGTTGTCAGGGGAGTAATATATTGGAATGTATTTCAAATTATCAATCATAGGTCATATTTGGGTCATCACATGATTTTCATTGACAAAAATACCATATCATTATTGCCTTATTCATTAGATTATATCCATTTCATGTGAACTTACATAATCATGTTGACATTCTAATGGAAATCCGTATTATCAAGATGATATTCCTATAGGAATTTTCAATATGAGGATGCCTACTAAAAAGTTTAGGGTTGATATTTTGTTATTTTATCATGATATTTTGCGAGACAATAGTAGCTCTCCAGGCATTATGCAAGATTAGTTTGTCAAGATGAATTTCTTTTGTGAGGTGATATGAAGTGTACGGGCATCTCACATGATGTTTACATTGGAAAAAGGATCATTCATTTAGTATTCCATTTCATATTGTTATTTTTAGAAGCTTTGGGATCATCATATCATGTTGTTGTTTTACTATGACAATCAGCATCCCCTTAAATGAATAGTCCTGTGACCAACAATGGGTTATGTGTTGATTCACAATAATTTCATTGAAACCCCTTTACCTTTACTTATGTATTAGAAAGGTTATAAAAAAAAAAATTTGACATACCCAAATCACATCAAGTGGTGAGGGAGACATTCTGGTGTGTACAAATGAGATTATGAAAACACATTGAAGGGGGTTTATAACGACCCATACTTTACATACATTATTATTACTTCAGAATTTATGCACACTTATTACAACGTAAAACAAAACCAAGAAAGGACCGTATAGGTATAGTGTCATTAGAAATTGGGAAACATAAACAACTGGTTCATAAAAGCATCTACCTTGCCTCCCATTTATTTCATCATATCTAGAGTCCCTTTTTGGCATATTCTACTTAATAACCTTTTTCCTGACCTAGGGAAATAAAACATACAAAAGGGTGATCTCAAATTCTCAGTAAGGGTAAACAAAAGAAATATCAATCACATCATATACATAAGCACATAACTTTTGGAAATCTTAACCTACAAAAGAGATCATAATTTCATAACATGGGATAAATCATAGTAGTGAAATGTAATCCCAATAATCATAACCTAAAACATGAAACATTGTGGCATACACCCATAATCATAGAGAATCATTTCTTATTAGTCAAGACTCGTTTCCAAGACTATCTTAGTGGACAAAGTCCCTTTCTGAAATGAGTTCACACCTCATTTCAGTCATGTTTCACTGAACCGGTATAACCTACCGTTCCGGCCTTGTCTATCTCGTGAGATATAAAATCATTACCCAATGCATTGTAGGGAGATATATGTCCCACCCATCTCATAATGATACCATTCTTATGTGTGCCACAAAATATTAAATCATACATCATTGCATAACCCATGTAATAAAAATGAGAATCTTAAACATCGTGACATTATAGAACAATTCATATAAGATAAAGGAATTCATAAAAATCATTCCATCACAACATAATCAAATCAATGTAATAATACGGATAGACACAGAACCCTTTATTATCTTAGATGGAAAATAATTTTGATGCAAACACTTGAACACCATTCTTAAGGAAAATATCTTTTATACATCAAAAAAAAATTTCCTTTCTTAAAATGTCATAAAATTTTAAACTAAAAGTTGTTGATTAAAAATAAACCTGAAAAATTTTAAAGGATTCTTCTTGGAAATAATGTTTTAAAAATTCATTCATACCGTATAAGTTAAAAAAACATTCTTCGTACTTTTTTCGGAAAAGTAAAAAAGTACCTCGTACGAAAAACGACAAAAGATTACTTTCATATCTCTTACTAAAAACTCACCGAAGGGTAAAATTGGATATAAACTATTGTATAAGGATATAAATATTACATATTTAGGAAACATGGATGTGGATGATAAAATACATCCCAGTAAATTTCAAAGTATAAACAATCTCAGATAAAAATTATATTGTGATATTTTCCCTTACCTTAGGTCTGATATGCTTTGTACGTGTCCGAAACTCTTGTATAATGATTTAAATAATGTTATTGACTTATTCCAGAATCATACTTATTTTTATGATATCATATATGGTCATATTCTTAGCTTCTTAGTAGTAATATTTCATTGCTACTTGTTATTCGGGTGTTTATAACTTTTTGTTCTTATGCGTGTTTTTTCAAATAAATTCTTATTCTTCTCTTTAGGTTATAGATACCTCATTTTCATAATCGTATTAGTGTAATATATATCATATTAATTCATTAAATTCATTTATATAATCATTATGAAATGAAGATCATGTAGAACGAGTCGCATCACATCGTGGAGACGGTATTCCGTACGTACGCACGAGTGATGATATCATTCCTATGATCGTCGAATTGTATTGGACTGTATGTATATTATTTCAGAATTAGTATCAATTTATAATAGTCATATATAGTCATTATTTACACCAATATACCCATCCAAGTTATGTGGTGGTGGAAAATAGATTACACCACGGCGTGGAGACAATATTCTGTACGTACGCACGCCCGGTGATTTCTTTTTCCGTAGGATAGATAGATGGTGAAATAGGGTAGTTTCATACTTATAATAACATATTAGTATATTAGTGATACTGATTTTATTACTTCATAATGAAACAACTAAAGAAGAAGAAGTGGAAGATGAAATAATGTTTAAAGAATCGGTAACAGACATTACCTCTTCTTTGAAGTGCTTCTTTGAGACCTTCTTTTAGGGCACTAAAATTGGTCGTTGAAGAAGGCCAGGACCACTAGGATATTACTAGGGATGTGGAGAGGAGAATGTGGCAGGGGTTGGCCGAGCATTAAGGTTCAAAGTGGTTTGAGGAAGAGAGGGAGGAGGTGCCCTTTTATATGGGAGGAGAGGGGCACCTTTGGAATAACTATAAATATTATTTTATTATAAAGTCAAGATCGGTTTTAAATAGCTCCAAATTGATTTATTTAAAGTATAAGGTAGGTATGGGTCTAAATACATTCATGAAATATAATTTATACACGTTTAGGTTCCTATTTTAACCTTATCATTTAGATTTATCATTAAGTTAAATAATTTTACTTTTACCGTGTCTTCTTGTGTTCTTATACTATAAGGTTAATAAACTTACTATATCAAGCCAAAAGAACCCAAAGGTGTTTATTATTAACATATATAACCTTATCTATGTAATTTTGATGACCCTTAGATTTTTAGGAATAATATACAATTAATATCATAATATTTGTTTTAAAAACTATTTTATGTCAATTTTGACACTTTTTAGTAATTGATTTTTGTGAAAATCATAACAGAATGATAAGTTCGAAAAAAGTTAATTAAATCAATAATAACATGTCATATTAACCTATAAAATTAGTGTAATTCATATAAAGTCTCAAATTACATTTATTTTGGTGATTATAACATAAATTATTTCAATATTTCATTAATAAAATAATTACTGCATCATCATTATGTCATAAATAAATTAAATTATATAATGTCTAAAAATTAAAAATAAAATACCATTATGTAGGAAATTGTTTTATCTTTCTAAGGAATATTTATAGTCGAATTTATCTTATGTATAATCCCATATTAAAAATTATTTAGTTATTAAACATTGATTTTAACTATTTTAACCCTTCTTTAAATAAATTAATAATAAATGTCCTAATCTAATCCAAGTGGGCCTAAATAATCATATTTTATTCCTAAGTTTGTTTTGGTCGCATTAAACTTGTCCAATAGAATTTTGACATCTTTTAGGGTAATAATAATATCATTTTTACCCTTAATTACCCTATTTACTTTTAACCATGGTAAAAAAATGTAAAAGGTTACTATTCACCAAAAATTATTTTCATCTCATTGAACCACATTTAATCCTTGATATTAACCGTGTCTCTCGGATTTTCTAAATTCCACTCACAGAAGCGGTAATATTACGTTTTATGAGAAATTCAGTTTTTTTAACTACCACTTAGTGGTTTCACTATTCATCAAAAATTGAAAGTTTTCAGAAAAATACAAAAATTTCACCCTAGGCTAATTTCGATATTACGATTCCAAAAATGAAGTCCATTTTGAAAAATAAAATTTATAAAATTTCAAAAAAGTGGTTATTACTATTCATAACGGCTAGTTTTAATAATATTTTAATAGTATATCGTTGTTTAGTGAAACTCGGTATTGCATACGACACAAGCTATCGAGGAAGGACGCGATTTCGTATAAAGCAAGCCAAACAAGTGTTGTGTGTAGAAAAAGATTCCTTTGATGATTTATATAACATAAAAGTCTTGGGTGTTACATTCTACCCCCCTTAAAATGAATTTCGCCCTCGAAATTCGTCACTTTGTTACAAACAGATGAGGATACCTCTCCCTCATCATATCCTCAAGCTCCCATGTAGCTTCTTCTAATTGTTGGTTCCTCCATAAAACATTCACCAATCGAGTGGTCTTGTTTCATAGGACTTTTTCACTACGATCTGAATCTCTATCGGTTGTTCTTCGTAAGAAAGATCTTGCTCCAGCGGTACAACTTCTGAGTTGAGTACATGTGAAGGATCAGGTATTTACTTTCATAGGAGAGATACATGGAACACATCGTGAACTTGAGAGAGATTCGGTGGAAGCGCCAATCGGTAAGCTACCTTCCCAACACGATCCAGTATTTCGAAAGGACTGATATATCTAGGGCTCAACTTCCCCTTCTTTCCAAATCTCATAACCCTATTCCAGGGAGATATTCGTAAGAACACGTTATCACCCACTTCAAAATCTAGGTCTTTTCTTCAGTTGTCGGCATAACTTTTCTATCTACTCTGAGCTGCTCTTATTTTTTGTTGAATAGATCTGACCTTTTTAGCAATTTCATCAATGAGATCAGGTCCTAATAGATTTATTTCCCCAACTTCATCCCAGCAAGTTGGAGTCATGCATTTCCTTCCATAGAGAGCTTCATAAGGAGACATCTGAATAATGGAGTGAAAGATACTATTATAAGAAAATTCCACCAAAGGTATGTGTTTCTCCCAACCACCATTGAAATCCATAGAACAATCTCTCAACATATCATCTAGAGTTTGAATTGTTCTCTCCGACTGACCGTCTGTCTGAGGATGATAAGCAGTGCTGAAACATAACTCTGTATCAAGAGTATGCTAAAGACTTCGCCAGAACTTTGAGGTAAACCTCGGAACCCTATCCAATATAATATAAAGTGGTACTCCATGAAATCTTACCACTTCCTTTACATATATCCTGGCAAGTATATGTAGAGGGAAATCGTATCTAATAGCAATGAAGTGTGCAGATTTTGTAAGACGATCAACTATGACCCAGATAGCATTATTGCCTTTGGATGTTTTAGGAAGTCCTGTGACAAAGTCCATAGTGATGTTTTCCCATTTCCATTCGGGTATGGGTAATGGTTGTAACATCCCCTTAGACTTATATCTCTCAGATTTAACTTGTTGACAAACCAAGCATGGAGAGACATATTCAGCAACATCTCTTTTCATGCCATCCCACTAGAAGTACTCTTTCAGGTCCTTATACATCTTCGTGCTTCCAGGATGAATAGAGAATGTAGAACTATGAGCCTCATCCAGCAGCTCCTTCTTTAATTCGGGGATGGGAGGAACACAAACCCATTTCCTGAACTTTATTATCCCATCACAATCAAGGTTTAGTTCAGGACCATTTCTCACCTTCTTTTGTAACTCGACATCTTCATTCTGTGCCTCTTTAATCTTCACATGTATAGATGATTGAACATTCATTTGAGAAAGATATGATTTTACCCCTTCCATTATAATTCCTAGATCCATCCTTTGTAAATCCATAAATATTGGATCTTTTGCGATCCTCGTCATGGATAAACTGGCATGGTCTTGTCTACTTAATGCATCTTCCACCTTGTTTGCTTTCCCAGGGTGGTAATGGATTGAGCAGCCGTAATCCTTAATCAGCGCCAACCATCCTCTTTGGCGCATATTCAGCTCATTTTGTGTGAAAATATACCTTAAACTTTTATGATCAGTATAAATGTCACACCCTTCTCCATAAAAATAATGCCTCCAAATCTTTAATGCAATGATTACCGCAGCTAACTCCAAATGATGAGTTGGGTAATTTTGCTCGTGTATTTTCAAATGTCGTGAGGCATAAGCTATCACCAAATCATTTTGCATAAAAACACACCCCAATCCCTCCTTGGATGCATCACTGTAGATCACAAACCATTCTCCACTACAAGGCAGTGTGACCACAGGTGCACTGGATAAACTTCTTTTCAACTCCATGAAATTCTCTTCACATTCCTCCGTCCAAACAAACTTAACTCCTTTCCGGGTCATCTTAGTGAGTGGATTATATAATCATGAAAAATCATTCACAAAATGTTGATAATATCCATCCAAAACAAGAAAACTTCAGATCTCAGTCACTGTTGTTGGTCTCGACCATCTTTCGATAAACTCTGTTTTTGCTGGATCCATAGATATCCCCTCTTTTGAGATTATGTGACCCAAAAATGCAACTTTTTAATCCAAAATTCAGACTTGGTAAATTTTCCAAAAAGCTTCTCCTTTCTCATGGTCTTCAATATAATTCTCAAGTAATCTTCATGTTCTTCCTTTCTCTTTGAATAGACAAGAATATCGTCTATAAAGACTACAACAAACTGATAAAGATAGTCTCTAAGGCTCTATTCATTAGATCCATGAAGATAGCAGGGGCATTAGTAAGAACAAATGGCATCACTATAAATTCATAGTTTCCATACCTTGTACGGAAAGCCTTCATTGGTATATCCTCCCTTTTGACCCTTAATTGATGATACCCTGAATGAAGATCAATCTTGGAAAAGTATTGAGCTCTGCGTAGTTTGTCAAATAGGTCATCAATGTGTGGGAGAGGATATTTGTTCTTGATAGTGATCTTGTTAAGTTCTCGATAATCAATACAGAGTCTCATTGATCATTATTTCTTCTTAACAAATAGAACATGTGCTCCCTATGGTGATGCACTAGGGCATATGAACCCCTTATCAAGATTCTCTTAGAGTTGCTTCTTCAATTCCTGCAACTCAAATGGGGCCATTCTATAAGGTGTCTTTGAAATAGGCAAAGCACCAGGTTCGAGTTCTATTGAAAACTCAACTTCACGATTCGGTGGAAGACCCGGTAATTCCTCCGGAAAGACATCATCAAACTCTCGTACAATGGGAATATTCTTAATTGTGAGTTTCTCACCAACCATTTGAGATAAATACCCTTCATTTAGTGGAATCAAGACACATAAGATGGAAGGAATTTCCACTGGAAGGTTATGTCCATCCTTGCATCGATAGACGATCATATATTGATCTGGAATATGAAATGTGACTTCCCTTCTTTGGAAATTGATATAATCCCCATGTAAAGAAAGCCAATCCATGCCAAGAATCACATCAAATTCCACTATAGGAAGGATCACAAGATTTGCAGAAGGCACTTTCCCATAAACTTCAATCGGAGAAGAATTATAAACTTTTGATGCGACTGTTGTTCCATTATGGGTTGTCACAGCTAACTCAACATCTAACTGTTGAGGTAATACAGTGATATCCTTAGAAAATTCTTCAGAAATAATGGAGTGGGTGGATCCAAAATCAAATAAAACATTTTCTACTTTAGAGTGGATGGTAAGTGTACCTTTCACCACATCGTTATTGTACTCCACATCACTGATAGAAATTGCATGTGACTTTCCTTTGTCTTTAGCCTTAAGAGTTTGTCGACGTCGACCATCATCATCAACCCTTGGATTTGGGCATTGATTGGCATAATGCGCCATCTCCTTGCACTTGAAACATTGAAGTGTAGTAGGTTCATTCTGTGCATCCCTTCCTTTTTTTGCATCATTAGGCATCTTCTTCCCATCAATACAGCATTCAAATGCTCGATGACCTTCCATTACACATTTGAAACATTTACATGTCCCTTTAAGACAACTCCCTCCATGTTTCTTTCCACACTTTGAGCATAAGGGAAAGCTCATCTTATTTTCAGTGTGCTCTTTATATTTTCCTTTGAATTCCATTTTCCACTTCTTATCAAACCCGTATGACTGATGGGTTACTCCAATCTCCATCTCAACTTTGAGAGCACATCGAACGATTTCCTCGTAGCTATTGAAGTCCCTTATGGCTAAGGGCCTTCGAAGGCTTGGTTTTGAGCCACTAAATAATCGATCGATCTTACTCTCAGGTTGGATAATAATACCAGAACCATACCTTGAAAGTCTTGCAAAATTTTCTTCATAGGTACCTACAGATTCATCATCCTTTTGCTTCAGTTCAAGAAACTATTTCTCCATATTTTTTCGGAGAATACGAGGGAAGTAATTATTGAAAAATAATTTCTTGAACTCATCCCATTCCATGGACTCAATTTCATCCCTTTTCCTTGTATTCGTAATAAGATTCCACCATTGATCAGCATCACCTTCCAAACGATACACTGCTAAGATGACTTTATCATGCTCAGAACATTGAAGAACGGAATATATCTTTTCGGTAGTACTAATCCATTTTTCAGAAACTAATGGATCATTAGACCCGCTGAATGAAGGTGGACGTTGTCTCATGAAGGATTCAACAGAATGTTGCTCCTTCCATTGCTTGTTTGGAAGTCCTGCATGATTCATAGCTTGAGAAAGTTGTGTGAGCATGGCTACAAGATTTTTCATTCCATCTCCCATAACGTTTGGTTGCTCAGGGGGGGACAATTATTGCATTGCCCGTTGCATTCCGCATTAATACGGTTCCTTCGGGTTACAGCCATTGACTAAAACCAAGAAGAATAGTGTGAGCAACACTAATTATAATAGGAAAACCACATAATCAAGAATAAAATTTCACACTTAAGATCTTATCCTAGGTTAATCCTGGCCATTTCTAAAACACTAAGATTTTCTTCCATGCTTAGACTTATCATTAGGGTTCTTACTAAGGCTTTAACATCCTAGTTTCCAAAGGTTTACTATACCATTCCTCTGATACCAATTATAACGACCCATACTATAAATACATTGTTATTACTTCAAAATTGAAGCATACTTATTACAACATATCACAAAACCAAGAAAGGAACGTATAGGTATAGTGTCTTTAGAAACTGGGAAACATAAACAACTGGTTCATAAAGCATCTACTTTGCCTCCCATTTATTTCATCATATCTAGAGTCCCTTTTTGGCATATTCTACATAATAACCTTCTTCCTGACCTGGGGAAATAAAACATACAATAGGGTGCGATCAAATGCTCAGTAAGGGTAAACAAGAGAAATATCAATCACATCACATACATAAGCACATAACTTTTGGAAATCTTAACCTGCAAAAGAGATCATAATTTCATAACATGGGTTAAATCATAGTAGTGAAATGTAATCCCAATAATCATAACATAAATCATGATACTTTGTGGAATACACACATAATCATAGAGAATCATTTCTTATTAGTCAAGACTCGTTGCCAAGACTATCTTAGTGGACAAAGTCCCTTTCTGAACCATGTTCACTCCTCGTTTCAGTCCCGTTTCACTGAACTGGTATAACCTACCGTTCAGCCTTCTCTATCTCATGAGATATAAAATCTTTACCCAATGAATTGGAGGGAGATATAGGTCCCACCCATCTCATAATGAAACCATTCTTATGTGTGCCACAAAATATTAAATCATACATCATTGCATAACCCATGTAATAAAACTGGGAATCTTAAACATCGTGACATCATAAAACAATTAATATATGATAAAGGAATTCATAAAAATAATTCCATCACAAAATAATCATATCAATGTAATAATATGAATAGAAACAGAACTCTTTATTATCTTAGATGGAAAATAATATTGATACAAACACTTGAATACCATTCTTGAGGAAAATATCCTTTCTACTTGAAAATCATTTTTCCTTTCTTAAAATGTCATAAAATTTTAAACTAAAAAAATTTGATTAAAAATAAACATGAAAACTTGTAAAGGAAGCTTCTTGGAAATAATGTTTTAAAAATCCATTCATGCTGTATAAGTTAAAAAAACATTCTTCGTACTTTTTTCGGAAAAGTCAAAAAGTACCTCGTACGAAAAACGACAAAAGATTCCTTTCATATCATTTACTAAAAACTCACCTAAGGGTAAAATTGGATATAAGCTATTGTATAAGGATATAAATGTTACATATTGAGGAAACATGGATGTGGATGATAAAATACACCCCAGTAAATTTCAAAGTATAAACAATCTCAGATAAAAATGAGATTGTGATATCTTCCCTTACCATAGGTCCGATATGCTTTGTACATGTCTGAACCTCCAGTATAATGATTTAAATAATGTTATTGACTTATTCAAGAATCATACTTATTTTTATGATATCATATATGGTCATATTCTTAGCTTCTTAGTAGTAATATTTAATTGCTACTTGTTATTCGGGTGTTTATAACTTTTTGTTCTTATGCGTGTTTTGTCGAATAAATTCTTATTATTCTCTTTAGGTTATAGATACCTAATTTCCAGAATGGTATTAGTGTAATATATATCATATTAATTCATTCAATTCATTTATATAATCATTATTAAATGACGATCATGTAGAACGAGTGGCATCATATTGTGGAGACGGCATTCCGTACGTACGTACGAGTGATGATATCGTTCCTATGATCATGGAATTGTATTGGAGTGTATGTACACTATTTCAGAATAAGTATCAATTTATTATAGTCATATATAGTCATTATTTACACCATTATACCCATCCAAGTGAGGTGGTGGTGGAAAATAGATTATACCACAGCGTGGAGACGGTATTCCGTACGTACGAACGCGCGGTGATTTCTTTTTCCGTAGAATGGATAGATGGTGAAATAGGGTTGTTTCATACTAATAATAACATATCATTATATGAGTGATACTTATGTTATTACTTCATTATGAAACAACTAAAGAAAAATAATTGGAAGAAGAAATAAAGATGACAGAATCGGTAACGGACATTACCTCTTCTTTGAAGTGCTTCTTTGAGACATTCTTTTAGGGCACTAAAATTGGACTTTGAAGAAGTCTAGGACCTCTAGGATATCTCTAGAGAAGTTGATAGGAGAAATTGGAAGGGGTTGGAAGAGCTTTAAGGCTCAGAGTTGTGTGAGGAAGAGAGGGAGGAGATGCCCTTTTATAAGGGAGGAGAGGGGCACCTTTGGAATAACAAAAAATATTATATTATTATAAAGTCAATCTCGGTTTTAAATATCTCCAAATTGATTTATTTCGAGTATATGGTGGGGATGGGTCGAAAGCCTCTCATCCAATTGAATTTAGACAAGTTTAGGTTCCTATTTTAACCTTATCATTTAGATTTAACATTAAGTTAAATTATTTTACTTTTACCGTGTCTTCTTCTGTTCTTATACTATATGGTTAATAAACTTACTATATCAAGCCAAACGAACCCAAAGTTGTTTATTATTAATATATATAACCGTATCTAAGTCATTTGGCCGACCTTAGATTTTTAGGAATAAAATATCAATTAATAATATAATATTTGTTTTAAAAACTATTTTATGTCAATTTTGACTCTATTTAGTAATTGATTCTTGTGAAAATCATACAAGAATTATAAGTTAGAAAAAATTTAATTAAATAAATACTAACATGTCATATTAACCTATAAAATTAGTGTAATTCATAAAAATTCTCAAATTACATTTATTTTGGTGTTTATAACATCAATTATGTCAATATTTCATTAATAAGATAATTACAGCATCATCATTGTGTCATAAATAAATTAAATTATTTAATGTGTAAAAATTACAAATAAAATAAAATTATGTAGGAAATCTTTTTATCTTTCTAATGAATATTTATAGACGAATTTATCTTATTTATAACCCCATATTAAAAATTATTTATTTATTAAACTTTGATTTTAACTATTTTTACCCTTCTTTAAATAAATTAATAATAAATGACCTAATCTAATCCACGTGGGCCTAAATGGTAATTTTTTATTCCTAAGTTTGTTTTGGGCCGAATTAAATTTTTCCAATAGAATTTGGACATGTGTTAGGGTAATAATAATATCATTTGTACCATTAATTACCCTATTTACTTTTAACCGTGGTAAAAAAAGGTAAAAAGTTACTATTCATCAAAAATTATTTTCATCTCATTGAACCACATTTTAGTCCTTCATATTAATCGTGTCTATCAGATTTTCAAAATTCCACTCATAGAAGCAGTAAAATTATTTTTTATGAAAAATTCAGTTTTTTTAACTCTCACTTAGTGGTTTCACTATTCATCAAAAAATGATAGTTTTCAGAAAAATACCAAAATTTCACCCTAGGAAAATTTTGATATTAAGAATCCAAAAATAAATTCCATTTTGAAAAATAAAATTTATAAAATTTCAAAAAGTGGTTATTACTATTCATAACGGCTAGTTTTAATAATATTTTAATAGTATATCATTGTTTAGTGAAACTCGGTATTGCGTATGACGCAAGCTATCGAGGAAGGATGCGATTTCGTGTAAAGCAAGCCAAGCAAGTGTTGTGTGTAGAAAAATATTCCTTTGATGATTTATATAACATAAATGTCTCGGTTGTTAAAGGGTGTGTTATTTCATACAAACTATCATGGTGTATCTTGTGTTATTTACTATCACAATAAGGTTCACCTTTCCCCCTCTAATTTCATTGTTTATTTTACAATGTCTAATGGTATAATGAGTTGTCTTGGTTGATTTTGAGGAAAATAAGTCCCCCTATTAGTGATGTATTTTTTGGAACAAAAATTGACCTTATGGTGATGTGAATATATAATCATGGAGAAACCATTATTTGGGATTTTGGATACAAGGGGGGTGACAAGACATGGACATGATAGAATATGTTTGTGTTTTTGTGTGATATTTTAGCGGTCTTATACAAGACTAGTCAAACATGTGACTATGGCTTCCATTAATCATCATGAGTTATAGTGGTTAATTGTGAGAGTTTTACAGCAACAAGATGATCCATCCTTCTTGATAATATTCTATCAATTTTCAATTTATTTTTGTATGGATTGTATAGTTCATTCTGTAAGACAATTTGTGTGACCAAGGGGTTATCATATAGAAGCCTCCTCTTGATCAAGGATTATTTGGTACTACTTCACACCTATATAAGTTATTGTCAATAGAGGTCCATTGTATCATACATAGTTCATGCACTTCACATGGTTCCTTCAGGTGTCCTTCTGAAGGTATTGCGATTGTGTTTCTTGTGGATGAAAATGTGGTCTATAAGTACTGGCCACATTTTATTCCATTTTATTGTGGTGGAAAATAACATACATATTCTTGTACATATATGTATGTGTATTTTTATTCCCATTCGGCATGCATCAACAAATGACACCCCTCATGAGAGACATTCATGGGGAAAATGACTCTCTTTCTAGGAAAGTATATTTTACCATGAGGCTTCAGTGACGTCACAAATTTGTATCCTAGGTGACGATTGGACTTCTAGGTGGTGTTTTTATTTTTGAAGAATACCCTAAAAATATGGGACTAGAGTGTGTTTCATTTATCGAATACCTCACTTCTTAAAGATCATGCACCATTGATCCTTCACGTAATCCTTTCATAAGACCCTTAATCAAAAATCGATCATGATATCCATTCATGAGTCATTTGTGCATGAAATTATTTACATGATCTATTTTCCGCATGCACTTATTCAAATCAGCCACAATAAAAAATTATGAAACTTCCTTAACATCATCCATAGTTTTTTTCTACTATTTATGGGTTTTTAAGATGTTCTAGCTCGATTATGTGGTCCTTTTACTCTATTTTGATGCTTGGGTAACTATTTCATGGTCATGTGGTCATGATTCCACTAAGGGGTCATGTTGTTGTATGATATTTTATGGGTTAATATGGACTATGAGTTATTCATGATCCCTATATTTTATTAGTCATATATGTGATTGTTGACTTCCATAACCATTTATGTGATGTTGAAGAAGAAATTGGAAAATTATGCCATTCCTGTTATATTCTTTTTCACAATCCTGAGATATTCCACATATAATTATTCAGATAGATTTTTTATGTTGTCAAACTTCCCAAATTACTTTGATGAAGGAGACAAATGATGTGATGGAACTTCATGATGATATTATATAGGTTTGGATGATAGATGTTTCCATTATGTTGAGACACATCAGGTGATAATGTTATAGATTATTGGAGTCAAACTTTGGGACAATACCTATTCATGTTTCCACCCAATTATAAGTTTTTTCGTACCAATGGAAATCCAAATTCTTCACTGCATTCATCATTCATACCATCCTCTTATGTTTGTAAAACCCAATACACATTGTCGTATAACATATCTCTAGAGGTTTATTTTTCACCAATGAAAACATGAAGAAGATCATATACTGAAGTACATTCCCACATGTGTTAACAATAACAATCGAGATCCTAATTCATATATATGTATGTTCCATTTGATAATTCAAAATTATTACACCAAATAAACGTTTTTGTTGGTTCCCAAATGATAATTTTTATGAGTGGTAATTAGCACAATGGATTGTAGCTGGTTATAATGGATGCATTATAATTATTATGAATTTTATAAAGAGCATAAAAAAATCAGAATTTTTGAATATCTCTGAAAAACAGCTGATTTTTTCTACTAATACATGAATTGTTTTATTAGAAATATTCATCTATTAGATACTATATAAAAAATATCCACATAATGTATAGTGAGGATGGAATCGACATTTGGTATTTTGAAAAGAAATATATTCCTCCAATATTTGTTGTGATGTATGAAAGGTTCTCTCCCTCCAAATATTTTCCTAGAAGGGTGAAACATGGACTCCTCCCCTCAATCAATATATGATCAGGATAGGTGAAACAGACCTCCCAAAGAATCCAATTCAATGTTAAAATATATCCTTTCACATGGGTGTTAGATAATTCACCAATATAGATCACTTTTATCCACAAGAAAGGAAGACAAAAGATTATCCTACAAAGGACCCCCTTGGAATGGATTGTGTATACAATAATATAATCAAAGAATGTAAATTAAATGATAGTCTATGGTAGGACTGCAGTAATTTTTATAGGACTATTCATTTGGTTGGTTTAATTCCCCGTTCTTGTTAGGTTACATTTTTCAATTTGAGAGTAAGTTTGTAGTTAGAGTCTATAGTATTATGAAAGAAACTTCTGTGGAAGGAGGGCAATGTGTCAGGTAATCTATCCCAATGATGGTCGGACATTATTTCCTTCTACAACATATTTATATTGTAATATCCCCTCATATAATCATAGGGATGATTAAAGTGTTATGGGGTTTAATTGGGGAACACATGTGATGATATGTGTTATTAAATATAGAGATCATCCCCAATGTCTCTTTAAAACAATTTGTATATTGTATTAGTGGAGTAAATACTACCACACTGAAATATTAGTGTATCAAGAGTTATATTTTCTATTATCACCATTTCTAATTCATAACACATGGGCCAGTTCTAATAGGTAAAATGGTTGCTACTAGTGATGAATGTCTGGAGGATCAGTCTCATATAATTTAAAATTGTGATGGTGTCCTTCCCACATGTATCATTGGGGACCCACTTTGTGAATAGTATTTACCTGATAGGTTAGTCCATGAGGTAAAATTCATTTAGTCTAGATTTAGTCACTCTATTTATGATCAATATTAGAATAATTTGATGGTGGATAACAAATTATGGATTATTTTCACCAGGGAGGATTCTTCTGCTAAGATAAACCGTCTAATCCATTATATAGAAATTTTTTATCATATAATTATGTTGAGGTTTGGATTCACTCGTATCCCAATTGAACATTATCCAAATTGGTGAGAAATTATTTCCTGTTATTATTGATATCTGAGGAAAATTTGAGTCTAGGAAAAAATTTAAACAGGAGGACCAACATCCTACGAATCACATAATAATAAAATAAACAAGATGGTATTACTGGTTGGATCACCAACCGATATTACTATAGTGAGTGTAGTTCCAAATGGTGAGCACATTCCAGAGATATTATTTGCTATAATATCTTGATATTCTATCCATAAATGTATGATGAACTCATTAGATTAGCTATGAGGTATATTGATCCAATTAATGATACCATAGGAATGTTTTTCCGTTTTCCTTACCCCTATACATTACACATTACATTAACTTCTAGTGAAAGACAATTCCTTCTTCCACTATTATGATTTATCTTGGGAATGAATCATTTGTCAGATATTTTATTCCATGTTCGTCAACAATTTTTTTTTCAGGTTGTGCTTCAATCTTTATTGGACGAATAGAGTTATGGCACTGTCAAAGAAGCAGTAATGCTAATCTCACTACAAATTCTTTAAAAGGCCCCATGGTTAAATGGAATCCATACTAACGACATTTGTGTTATATTATATTTTGGTTAGCTATAAAAACATGTACATTCATTACTTCCCTTTAGTATTTTCCCTGGGGTACAAATATTGGAGATGAATTTGGTAGAGATAAGGGGATTGAATATGGGGGAACCCTATGTCGAATGGCCCAAATGAGGAAGGTAATTACAACATTTGTAGTAAGAACACAAGCTTTAGATCCTTATATGTGTACCACCATTATATGGAATAAGAATAGTAATCCATCTATAATGTTAGTTCGTTCTAACATATAATTCTATAGTATGTTTGTAATTACACTAATTTTATATATCTATGAAATTTTGTCAACACATCCATAATTTTTAATAACATTTAGATCCCTTACACACTCTCATAGAAGATCTGGATTGCACCCCTAAGAATGTATGAGAGGATTTGGTTTTTTTGGATGGCCCTTCACTGTCATAGTTGACCCACCAAGAAGTTTAGGTAGCTGATGTGATGACTTCGCCTTGCTTGTTTCCAATTATGGATATCCCCATGGTTGTACGAATTGATCTAGAATGGGTGGACACACGTCTAGTGGATATAGTTTGAAAAATATATTCTATTATAGAATAGGGCATGAAGGGTGTGTGTTTTGAAAATGGTGTATACATTAAGATCTTGACACTTTGTTTACATTGTGTCATGCTATATGACATTATCATTTTTTCCTTTAACACATATGGTTGAAATGTGATGTACATCGTTTGTAAAATCACCAAGGGTTCCACAAAGACTCTATTCATATAGGGGTTTCACCACTTCTTCCAATTATGGAGCTGTGAAGAGGAGGATTCATGTGATGTGACCAGGGAATGATATGTTTCTAACATCAATAATATCTACCGACTACTAAGAAACATAATATGATCTATGTATTAGATGATCATCTCTTATGCCCTATTATTATAGTGTCTACTATACTAAAGATCAAATAATACATTATCTTATATTTGGGGATTTTTTCAACTTGGTAATCCATTGTTGAGCTCGGATCCTATCCGTAATCATTGGTTATTTTGATCATGTATTCCTCACTTGGAAAACTAATCTTTGAATTTTTATCATGTTCCCATGATGGCCTTATATAATGACCTAATGTCAATTCCATGTTTCTAGTCAATGTGACATCAGATATGTAGGGATATTTGGAACATGTTCTTGAAGACCGTCAAGTGGAGTTGATGGATAGATCGGTTAACCATTGTATTATGTTGGAAAAAAAATTTTATTAGGTAATTGAATATAGCACCCATCATTACCAAGTAAATGATATATATATATCAATATGGGAATACAATGGAGACCTTGAATTGAGGTTGGTAGACGTTGAGGATTCCTCAAAAGTGAATCAAAACTAGGAAGACTACATAAATGATGCTTTCTGATGTGAAGTTGAGGAGGTAGATCACGAGGACATGGTCATCATGATGAAGATTATAATTAACCATCTTCAATCTATGATATTCTATATTTTATATGAAATTGAACATATTAAATCAATGGTATCTTAGTTTCAACAATAACTACAAATATCATTGAAGGCTTGGTTTTACAAATAAGAATTGGTTAACAACGTCGAGATTGATATTTTTAAATCCATTGCTTGGGTGGAGGAGTTAAATAAATGAATAGATATACTGAACATTATATGTGTTTTTCAATTTTAATTCTTTCATTATGTTCATGAATATTCATTTTCATGATGTTATGTAAATTTTCAAAGATAAAAATCCTTTTATAATATCATTTAATTGTGATTGTATGGATCCTAATTTTTATGTTTTAATAAATTCTCCTTGAGAAAATCTCATGAATACCCACCAATAATTTGGTTCACCATTGTTGTTTCATTTCTATTATTCTTTACATTTCTTATTTAACAATCAGGAAATATAGTTTTATATATTTCATGATGGTGAGGTCAATAATTTTATATAATGATAATTGGATTGGTGATCATATTATGATTTTTTATAAGGCCATATGGGGGCCCTTATAATCATTTTCATTCTTATAGAAGAAATTTTTTTATTCTATATTTTTCTAAAAGTTAACACAACATAACTATAGAATTCGTTTAATGAATTTTGGGTCGAAAAATCTATCATTGTAGATTATGGTGATTTAGATCAAAACATTTATCTGTTAGTTTATTTATTTTATCCTTAACATTGATCTGGTTAGTTTAGGTACATTTAGAGAATTCATTATATAATTCTATTTTACAGTCTTTTATCTCAGAATTTTTTACATTATAGTTTTTCGGTTTTGTTATCATACCTTATATAATTCTAGTTTAAGGTATTTTATCACAAACGATAGAATGTCATGATGCTTAATGTCCTATTTCTAGAACATCAATGATGATCATAGAATATTCTGGAGACATGGAAGTATTGGCTGAAAACATTCTATGATGTGAAGTTCTGTGAGGGTTTTGTTGAGGCCCATGATGATTATATAAAATTTCATGTAATGATTATATTCCTCTTGTTGGACGGAAATATTTTTTATGTGTATATAATAATAAAAATATACCTATATAAACTCTTTTAAAGGGGTAATTGATTATATATGGGTATTATATTGGTTTTGGGAGAAATATTTGGGATTCTTGGTCTACATGGACAGTAATAATGTGCATGATGTTTGTAAAAACAGAATATATTAAATCTGTGAGCATGGAATGGTGGCATATATGTTAGAATGATCCACAACACACTGATGTACAATTTTCATCCAAGGTGTTTACTAGGATTATAAGTCATAGAGATCCTTTACTAAAATGTTTACAAGCCTTTATTTAGAAGTTCAAATCCTAAATCAATAGATGGAATTCTCATTAAAATATAATATCCACTCTATAATGATGTAGATGAATGATTTTTGACGAAAGAAAAAATGTAGATATTGATGTTGGGTATAGAGTAATGTTATTCAGAAAGGGTTCTCACCCCTTAGCGATGTATGAAAATTAATTGTTCATCTAATGCCCTATTCCTTGTGGTTTTGAATCACGAGCTGTGTGTCATCAACGGTTTGGTAAAATGTGTCACTTTCCATATTTGATATGGGATACAAAAAATTAAAATGTAACATTGATGATGTTTAATTATTTTGTGTATACTATTATATGGACTATAAATCATGGTCCAAAGTTGTCTGGTCAAGAGGACGAGAAGGGAAAATCATATCGAGAATGGACGAGAATAGAATTTGGTGCTGATTTCAGTCATAGTTTTTTTCAGTGATCAGAATGATCAATAATTCATTTTTTCAAAGAGACACATTTGGTTGTAACCATATGGGAATTTTTGGAATCCAAAAGAATAAGTGTATAGCCATAAAAAGATTCCTATAAATCTATGTCTCCATTTGAAATTGAAATATGAAAATTTAGTTATCCCATGCCCTCAATTCGTGAAGTATAGTTTGTGAAATTTGTAAAATCCTTAAAGGGTACATGTAACTAAGTATTTTCACTATCATATGTAAATACAATTCAATCAATGATGGGATGTTAAAAATCATTAATACAAATTTTAACTCAAATAGGGGGTCTTATAAACATAGATTTACTTTTAGAAAGGATACAAATATAGATCATATAATATTTATTACATATATATTTGTTACCTAACTTTTAACCTACACATTTGACCAGATTAATTTAGAAAAAGAATACATGAATTCTATTTAAATCCTCCCTTTTATGTTTTTAACATTATATTTTTTTGATCTCTTATGCTATTAGTTTAAGGATATGAGATTTTGAAACATTATAGGTTATAGTTTAAGGTCAAAAACATTGAAAAATGTGTGTTTATTTTATGGTCATTACATTCACAGAAAAAATATATGGAATAATAAAAAATATCCAAATTAGGATTACAGATCTCATAAGCACTCCAACATCCTTCTAAGTGGGAGATAAAATGGTCTTGAATCATGACTTGAGGTCCACATGTCATGTGTAATGAAATGGGAATAATCATACCAAGGATGTCCTAATACATCTTCATCTGTTTATTTCCACCACAGTGATGTCAGTCACATAAGGATTAGAAATAAATACTTACTTATACAATATTTCACATGTTGGTATGTCTGAGACCTTATTAATAAATAGAATGATCTCGTAGAGATATCCATGCTTTCCTTTCCATGGGCCATTAAAGGTTTTTGACAACTAGAGGCTATCGATTCCTGATGTGTGACTTATGAATTTAGGTGATTAATGGTGGGTATTTACACTCTATACTCTCGATGATCTGGGTATGTCTCCTGTAGACATTTTATAATGGATGTTAATGGTTGATGGTATGTATAGATAAATATAATATAGTGGGGATTTACATTTTTTATGGAAGTATAACATCGTGTAAAATAGAAATTTTCATTATGTTTTCACATATATTGGTAAGGACATGGTAACCAACATGAATTTTTTTAATGATATATACATTCACAAATACTATGCATGTAGAAATGATTCAAACATAGTAAACATAGTCTTAGATTGACATGAACCTATGCTGTTTGGTTCTTTTTCATTTTATTTGTTATAACTAGGCCCATGATAGGATATTTAGGCAATATTATATATCATGTGATGATAATAATAATTCCAGATGTTGTACTTTAATGAGAATCTCTCTATGACGGTTTAACGTATATGAATATGTTGCATTGTTCTCGTTGATTTCTATTTATGGGACTACGATATTTGGTATAGGAATCACTATTTATATTTTTATGATTGATATCAAGACATACTATGATATCAAAAAACCATCATGAGTAGCATCATGCAGAAAGAATGTAGTATTCTCTATGAAAAAATAATTATTGTAGCATGAAATAAGTATGGAAATCTTGGTGCTAGTATATATCCATTGGTAATTGAAAAAAGAGACACATATATTTATGGAAATTTGTTCATCTTCCACATGTTTGACCTACAAGAAGTGAGGGGGAATTTTGTATGTTTATTTAATTTGAATAGACCCATGCTTAGAGATTCTTGTCCCACAATTTATATTGTGATGTCATGAAACATCTAAAATACCATTCATGAATGGAGGTGTGGTATGATACATACAACAAAAATAGTTGTCCTCATTGTTGAGTTTCTCAAGAATTTATATTTTAATGTCATGAAAAGGAAAAAAATAGGGAAATTTAACATCATGCTATGAGGACTAGTAGTATTATTTATTTTGGTTTTGTATTTAGTACTATGATATCTACATATTAAGGTGATATTACATTATCATGTGAGGATAGAATTACGATATTTATTAAGCTCATTTATGCTATTCTCTATTTTAGAAATAATGAATACAATGGTTACAAATCACCATGCAGAGTATGTTACGGAAAAAAATGTGGGATTTTGGATCATGGGGTCGATAGACAATGACATATGGTTGGTGTGTCCATACATATATTTTTGAATGAAAATAAATCCAATTATATTTCAAGAAACTAATATATGTTAATGTTGTGGGGGAAGGAAATCAAATATGAAGTATATGATATTATTATGGAGACGAGTGTCATCTGATGGAACGGGAAGTGAAACCATTTCAGGGACTAATATATAGTGTTGGGAAACACAACATATTCTTAAATTGTAGGAATTGTCCAAAATATAGATTTTGGTAGGACAAAATCTCTTTTGTGGATATGAAACCAGCAAATGTATGGGACTATTTCATCCCTTTTTCAAACAAATCTAGATCATATTTTTTACATCATTAGTGAGATGGTTATTACCATCATGTTTCACATAATATGGAGGAGACATATTCCATGTAGTTTAATGTCATACAGTAAGGTAATATGATATATAGTTTAACATAATTTTTTAATGAATTTTTTGCTTTTGTAGTTTATGGTATTTCAATAAAGAAATTGGTTTTCGATTATGGAAAAAGATGAACCAGAGGGAGATCCATGATGATTAAGGTTATTAATTAGGGACATTACTTGTATGGATTAGTGTTATCTGGTCAGTAACTACCTTTATAGTTTCACATCCTAGGACTGTGAAATATTTGGTTAGTTTAACATCATAAAACATTGAAAACCATGACGATTTTAACATCTAGTCGTCGATATGTGAGATGATGTGAAATTTAATCTCATTCTATCAAGACATATTATAGGAATCATTAAATTGTTTGGTATGGAATTTTTCCTTTTTTTTTGTCATTTTTTCTGTTAGGAAATGAGGTGTTGTTTAGCTTATTTCAATATTTCTAGGAATTCATTATCTGTTTTGTTTAATGATAAACCATCAGGGGATCTATACAGTATAACATCATGTAGTGAGTACTTGATTCATTAAATTTAGTGTTATATGTATATCATGTGAATGTGTGGTTTAAATTTATATTATTAGGAACCCATTATGTAGTTTAATTTCTGGAAACCATAAAAAATATATACAATTTAACATCATGTGGTTAAAATGTGAGACACTTTGTAGTTTAAAATCATTCTATCAAGACACCATGCATGATGATTGCTATGAAAAGTAGTTATTGGGTAAGATAAATTTTGTGGCGGTGTGATATGTTCCACATCCATTGTGGATGATTAGTATGACAAATTATGATAGCTCATTTTGTTATATAAGTCACATTCCAATTAGGATTCAGTATTAAAGGAATCTTCCTACTTTTCACTTGGATTGTGATATCCAACACCGATTCTCATTGTGTAATTAAATAAAGGGATACAATTTTATTGATGGATTTTGTGCTCCAATTCAAATGTATTTCATAGATCTTCAATGTAAGAGACCTTTTCATATCGAGTCATTTTAGATCTCTTTCCCCATTTGGGATTTCTCATCATCAGGGAGTTGTCCACCAATGGATTTTATGAAGTGAGGGAAACTAGAATTCCATTGTATTTACTTCTTCAGTAATAAACAAACATGGGTAAAAATTTTCTTATATATCACAAATTGTGGATCTGTTGTAGTCCAATAAACATTTAATTATTTCCTCTATCCAAAACATTTTTTTCATTTTAATCCATCATATATATAATGTTTTACATAATATTGGTGATGGTAACTGTTTTTTCTTTAGTTACTGCTGGATATCTGGTTGAATTATTGGTGTCGATGTTATACACATTGTATTTTTTTTCAAATTATTAAAATATTGTACTGTGCAATTATTCTTAAATATGCTCAGTGGGAACCCAAACCTGGTGTTGATAATGGAAATTATGTAGTTAGTGATATAAATCATCCAATCTTCCTTGAGGGGTATTTACTCGTCCTTATTGGAGAAGATGACAGTAACATTATGGTGTAGTAGAACTTCTTAGCTATGAAAATGGTATATGGTCCCCCAACATTCATTCTAAAAATCGAAGAAACCATGGAATATTATGTTTAATTATTAAAGTCATGTGGATGATGGATGATATATTCCTAGATATGTGATGCATGTTTTTTTTTTTGTAAAATTCCACATACTGTTGTATCATTTTTAGTAATTTCTATTCCTTATAATATGGGGAGATAACATAGTACTAGAATGATGAGAACCACATCAGCATGAAAATAAATCATATATAATTAAATATCTTTCTTTATTGTGTGAATATAATTACATTTCTATGAAATCCTCCCCTCTATAGGTATTTTTATAATTTTGGTTATTCTAAATAGTAAAGCTCTTTGCACTGAGCCGGATATCATCTGTTATTGATTTTATATTAGGTGAGTCCATCTTTGGAGATAATAGATAATGGGATCCATCCATCAATTGGAAGAGTAGGTTTATCCTATAATACATAGGTGTTGATAAGATTTTTTCTCCTATATCACATAATATTATCGATGATACAATTATATAGTGAGTGGAATGGAATATTGCATCCTCATAATAAAGGTAATCTAGGATTTTGGATGAAATAGGAAATCATTGGAATAATGAAACTTTAATCATGGAAAATTATTCAACATGAGCTCAAAAGGGATTTTTTTCATTTTCTTCTGACATAGCTATTGAGAGGTACATGTTTATCATTATTAATGGAATATTTTCAATTGTTCATCCTTATCAGTAGTTATAAAAACCATTTTATATTCAGGTAGACTATATATAGCTATATATATAATTCCAATCATGTAATGATGATGTGGTTTTATTACTCATTATTTGGATAGCCTTAGTATAGTGGGAAATTGTTATGGAAATTTGAATTTCCTATAGAAACAATTAAAATCACTATGCTAGCCTGATTAAGCTTGTTATTTTCCATTATTTATTGGGAAATAATTCGAGAGGAACCATGAAAATACATATCCCATGCATGGGTAGTGTCATGGGAGTAATAAATATACATATCACTGAGTTAGGTGTATACTGGTGTACTTCATGTGGTGGGTTAGTTAAAAGAGAAATCAGGAAAGGCATTCACATTCACTGCATTCTGAGAGATAAATAATATATTTTACTATTCACGAATACTTTTACATTATCCGAGATGACCTGTTAGCCTGGAGAGGCCATGTATTTAAATTAGAGTTCAATAAATGATTCCAAATAAACATTTTGGTGATACATGTACGGCCAATGATTTATTACTACAAAGATGAGTGAGAGGAAGTTCTTAGAAAATACCACGTATTGGGTCTCATTCAATTGAATTTATTTGCTGATCTAATATATATTATTTACACCCCCCTTCATCATCCTTCTCTATGCGGAGCGATCTAAGTGAGTGCTCCATAGTGGCCAAATATTTGATGAGAGTGTTTCCCCCAATGGTAACATTATGTTCAGTTGGGGATGTATATACCACTTGAGACATTTTATGGATTCTTAAGAGTACTCATTACATTATTAAGCTTAAAAATTATTCATTATACTAGTAAAAGGTGTATATTTTTATCTAATTTGGATATAAAACATCAAATTTAGGTGTGGTTTAATTAAAATCCCCACATTTCATTTATATTCATGGGATGACATTACATAAATATAACAAAGCATATCTAGGCCAAAAATTATTCCACTTTAGCTTACCAAAATGTCATAGATGATACCTTATGTTACCCGAAAATAAAATCTTAGATGATTAATCATTAGACTATATTTTCATATGATTTTGAATACTATTTTGTGATCTGTGAACATATTACATCACTGTCAATATTTAAAAACTAGGTTTTTAGTAGGAAAATTAGATATCCTTACCAAGATGGGTATAAATACATGAATCATAGTGAATTAATATGTGGTTTATCATTAATTATGATAAAGGTCAGGACATAAAAAATGATCCCTTACGGCGCACTAATGATTGTTCATTCTTCATTTTTAAGTGCCATAATGATATATCTTCACTATTAATAACCATACATGGATTATAGAGCATGAAATCATGAGGCTACAATAATCAGGATTTAGGTTATCTCTACTAGGAAGTCATCATTTGGGAAATATTTACCATTTTCTTTGAAATTGATGTAGACCCTATCATACAAATCTTTTTGTTGCTGGTGACAATATGGGCAATCTATATTGTGAATTTAAATTGTATAATAGTGTTGTATTTTATTAATTTTATAACATCCACCAATGTATTGGTAGCAATAGAGTGGTTCATCCTCCCAGATGCCTACATGAATCAATGGTGGTCATGGGTATCTCAAGATGAGGTATAGCCGAATTAGGATTCGGTATTGGAATTTCTTTATTTTTTAAGTGATTCTGTATCATAGATTCTTTATATGCAAGATATACATATCATACACTTCAAGGGTAATGTTTTAATCTCCTCATTGTATGTTGGGTGTATTATTATGTTTCTATATTTACCATCTTATGAACATAGATGGTGGGGTAAACTCCTTCCTCAAATGATAGAGGGATGTTGATGAGGTTTTCTACTTTCTCTCCTTTATCTAATTTCAATGATTTATTCTCATATGGAGATTACAATGTGTGTTTATCTCAATAACTATATGGGCACGAGAGGTCATAACAATAATCATTATCATCTCCTATTTTCATAGTCATTGTAGATGGATTCTAGAGACTAATAAATTTTACTTTTTCTATATGAATATGAAATTATTGAGAATCATAGTCTAGGCCTATTACCTAACCATGATTTATGGGGGGCCCATATATTCTATCTATCATACTTTATATATTGTAAGGGGTCATCTATAATAATTTTTTTGTTGAAACATAAATATCATAACACATAATTTTTTGTTTTCCCCAACATTTTTAGTATCATGCATTAGCATATGTAGTATAGAAATTCATTAAGGGGGATCATTCACCATCTATTTTGATGAAATTTTCATCTGTGAGTTATTTTATAAATTAATTTAATATTAAAGGTAATTCAATGTACCTATGGTGACAAAGCCTTTAGAGAAGGCCAATTATGGTAGTGTCTTGCTAGATAACCATAATCATATTGTCATATGTGAGATCCGAAAATGATATTGGAGTTTGAACATCCCAAGAGGTCTTTCATCATGATTACCATACCCTTGTTTGGATAATTTTTTTTGAGAAAAAAACCCCATTATAATGTCCCAAATATCACAGTATTAGAATCTAGATGAGATTGATCCTGGATAAATTTCCAATAAAATCCCATACGGTGTAAACATTATTGAATCTTCCTGAAAGATATAGTGATAGTATTTTTCTAGTTGAACACTTCATGTCCATGTTCATTGAATGATATGGTGACATGGAATCCTATAGCCATGGTTACCATTTGACAGTCAATGGCTGTAGAGACATTGGCCTCAATTAGTTGTTGTGTTTGAAGGAAATAAATGATTTCCACTATGATTTATTCTGAATTATGGAGTTAATTGAGGATTGATATCTTCAATGGAAAAACTAACAAAACATATAAAATGTTTTACATTACATCCATTTTCTGAAGCTTCCCATGTTGGGGGTGATCATTGAGATTTGGCATATGATTAGATTTGATTAGTTTGGAAGGTATGGTTCTTATGAATAGTTTGATGTAGAATCTACATTTAGTGGTGTGGGTCATGAATCCCTACCATAATTCATTTTAATATCATGTAATTAAACCCTTTCTTGATTTCATGCATGATTACATGGTTTAGATGTCTATTGGAGCATAGTAATCTACCTCTATGTCTTTTTTGGGCTTACAAGAGTTACTTTCCATGGGTGTCAACTATATATATGTCCTAAAGAATGTAATGGGAAAAATATTTGGTCTATCCTCTCATGTTACGTACCATGTATCCTCATTTTCTTTAGGGTGGAATTATGTTCCTCTGTTTATTCTGGTGAACTCATACACTTATGCATATTCATAAACATAAATGATTTCGTCCCACTGTATCTAATTTATAGAATCACATTTGTGATAACCATTTTATTATGGTTCTATTTTCTAGAGTAGAATAAAATATCCATATTGTTCTATTTCTTTTGCAATAATTTCATAAACCTTTGGGAGAGATATATTAATAAATATTTTTTGGTGGTGGGGCTACTCTAGTTATGAGAAATTGTAATCTCGAGGTGGCACAAGCTCAGTCAGCTATTTTCTCAGTCTTCCAATTTATGAATATATGTCCACATCTATCATGAACAATATTACAATCACCAATTTCTTATTATTGTGATACTCTTATGTGGGATACATACTAGGTTTTGTTATCTATCATTAACTTTTCATAATCGACCATTACTTTAATATCTTCTTTTAAGATGATGATGTACTGAAGATTATGCCTCAGCTTCTCTATTAAAGTTAGTATTTGGGAATAGTGGTGAGTTTAGCATCATTTGGATTACAACTGTGTGGTATATTAGGTAGGTTTTCTTCCATGTATACAAGGAAATTTCAATATAAACTTCAATTTTTTAATGATTATGCTTTATTCATTAGTTCTATGAATCTAGGGAAACCCTAATATCCAAAGGATTCTAGATAGAGTGATATTATGAATGTTTCTTGCCAAAAAGATCCACTGGGAGGATCACGATATACTAAGGTTATTAAATGAGAATTGTTCACAGATTGAGGGTATCATTGAAAACATCTTATTTTCATAGACATTTCCTTAATGCTGAATACAAGGGGAAATATTTAGTTCATGATCATTGAATGGAACATTGAAAACATTGGGAAATTTTTAAAAACTCATGAAACAAAATGAGATACATCATTGTGATAAAAGGTTTCTAAAATTCACCTTGGATATTTTCAACATAGTGTTCTAACAATTGTTACTATGAGGATGGGATACTGAGTGAATAGGATTAAACCTTTCATTTGGATATGAAGTCATAGCAACTATCATTTTACTATTTGTTATAGTTATTTAGTTTGAAAATTGTTTTCCCTCATTTTTTAGTTGAAATATTATAGGAATTGATGAAAATGGACTTAACAACCATCAATAGAACCTCCAGGAAAACAATAAACAATACAAAGGATAAACCTATAAGAGACTTTAAAAAAAATAATCTTGGTTGCCTGTTATTGAACTAAGTGTCCCATCATCAGACCACATAATTATACGTATTGAGTGATATTTTAACCTTGATCATCCACACAAGTAATGGCCAATAAATTTGGATTCCTAAAATTGGGTGGAAGAAAATATATCATAGACCCATTCAGGATAATGATTCTTGATATGATTCATAGGTGTGTTTTGAACATCCATGGTTCCATTTGAGTAGTCGTTGACTCAATTGCACTGGGACATTCTGGATGTACTACTATTTATGCTTTTATATAATTATAAACCGTGGGAGAGGCTTTTTATGGTGGAATTTTTATCATCTCTCAATAATCATTGACATGTATGTATACTATGTTATAACACTAGAGATGGAGATTTTTATTCCACAATAAAGGTATGCCATGATAATTTTTTTACTTGTTCATTTGTTTAGACAAGTTTAATTGATCTAGATCAATTATAATCTGCATTTACCTCTTTTCCCAGAAACTCATATATTGGTGGAAGAATACTCTCTTATACATAAAGATGATACCTAGTGTAATTATTTCCCTCAAGTAGATCCTCATTTAGTTTTCTATGAGTTTTTATCTCATTCATATATTGTAAAAAATGTTTGTCCATGGATGATTCATAGATTACATATATAGGTGATTTGAATGTCACCACACCTTTAACATTATATAATATAGTGATCCATGAGTGTGGTTGAAAATAAATATTTAATGGTTATATATTATGGTTCATTATTTTTTTCTAGGTTTATGTAGCCTCAGTTGGTGAATCATAATTAATATCCTTTTAGGGTATGTTTTCAATTTTATGTCAATCTATAAATTCATATGATTCTAAAATATCTATTATGTGAGATGCAATGAAATTCATATTTCTAAATCCGGAAATGACTATCGGACCATTACATTTGTTAATAATATGATGATTCTACGATACTATTTTAGGGTAATACTAAAAAACATGAACATAATCTTCCATTTTGACTTGAAACCCTAGAGGGGTATGATTTTCATCACAGTATGTTCCCCTTATCTCGACAGGTGATAAATATAATTGACGGTGTTTTTGGTTGGAATTTTTGAATAACCCCTAATTATTATAGGTTTTTATTATTGTAGGAAAATAGATGGATGTCGACCAACGATATTTATCTCCCAGCCATTACATGAATTATAATTATTATAGAGATGATGATGATGAAAATTAATTTATCCTTGTTGGATGGTAGTTATTCGATCCAACATTGGAATTTATTTATCATATATATATAATAATCTAGTTTTAAGTGAGGATTTTATGATTCATAAAATGGGTACTGATATAAAATTTCTCTGATCCCACCGCGTTTGGGATGATATGGAATTATTGTTGATTTTATGATGACCTTGTAAGAAGATGATGAACACAATGATGGATATTGAGACATAAATTCCTAAAGCATAGTAGGGTGGGGTTAGTATATAGTTGTGTATGAAATTCATGAATACTCATCATAATTGAAGATCAAAGTGGCTGTCGAGGTGGTTTATATTCTCCTAACTCGACGATCTAGGTTTAGTACTGAAAGGCTACTATGATAGATTCTACTATAGCTTTTCTAATGTGGCGAATTTGTTCTTACATAGTAGGTAGGTGAAATGGATTCTGATGAAAAGATTATATTTACAAAGGATTCATTCAAAATGATTGAAAACTTTTATTTCCTATATAAAATACAATCTTTTTACAAGGAGGTGGCGATTTCAATGTCTTTTTTCCATCTATTTCATCTACTTGTGGTGTATGATCATAGTTAATGTGAATTAACACCAATTTATTTACCAATTCGCCCATGTATTACCAAGTCCCATTATTTTAATATATTATTTGACATTATAGGATGAATTATTTCAGTGTTTTTTTTTTATTTTAGGGGTGAGGAGAATTGTAACACTGAAAAAATTCCACATTCATGAATACATATAAATGAATTTCATCCCACTATAATTTTCATTAGATCTATAATGCAATAGTGTAAATAATGATGAATATTTTCTTTTCAGTTCCTGTCTTATATTACCATCCATGGTGATAGAATAATTTCCAATTCTAGAAGATTGTATCTATATGGTATGAAGTTGATCCTTGAATCCTTGATAAGGGAGGCTTATAGTCTTCATTAACTAATTTGTTCCACACATACCATGGCATATATAACTCATGAACTCGTTTCAATGATTTTATATAATCTCCTAATCAGAAGTGGAAATAGGTCATAAAAATATGGGGATGCTGTTTTCAGATTAATAAATCACTATATCAATGTTGTCATCCTCTTCAAATGACTAACACTCCTCTATCTGATTAGACCATCGATGGTTTATCATGAGGTCTCTAGTTCAATGGAATGTTATACATTTGTAATTATATGGGGAACAATATATAGATATCAAATATGTTTCAATATCCAAAATATATTATGGAATAGTAAATTTTCAGACCACTCATTATGGAGGTGTATATGAAATTGGATCATTTCTGTGTCCATTTTAAATTATATCATGTTGTGGCTGACCAAAAATGATGTTATTTATAATGTAATTACTATATATCTATACAATAAAATGAGGATAAATATCACCTAAATGATCATAATTTAATTCAACTAAAGCGATTAAAGAGTATTTTTATGTTGATAATGCATCTAGAAATACCTCAATGAACAAAGAATTTAAAATATTAGGAATATGATCTTTGTTATGGATCATGACTGTAATATTCCAAGATACCTTCTAGAATTGTTTTGGGATAAGGTCATATTGTATAATTGTTTCCAGAACATTTTTTAACCATCTGACATTGTGGCAGTGTGATCCCTACATTATGAATCTTTTGTAAAATTCTAATGAGAATCTTTATTTTTGACATGAATATAATCTTGTCTTGATGAATGTGTTAATCTCACATGGTGAGCCTTAGTTAGAATGGGGGTTTCATCCCAATCTAGGGACATTGGAAGCAACTGGTTACCTTTTTTGGAAGGGATATGGACATAGCCTGAGGCATATACTTCCCTAATATGGGTTTCCATTACTATAATATGTATATGTTACCATTATGAATATGCTTCGCCCACCTGAATATTACAATAGACAACTGGAATGAGATAATGTATATGAATAACATTTTGTTTGTCCTTTGAAGGATTTTGGGTAAGTCATTCCTCTCTATAGTAAGAATATATTTGTGGATTTTGTGAAATGTTGGAATATTCCATGAACATTCACTTATTGTAATATGATCACATCTGATGGAATGTTCCATTATCACAAGGCAATCCCCATATATAATGAGGATATGATCTAAATCATGGTCCTTTTGATTTTTCAACATGTCCATTTCTGCTGAAATATAAGCATTCCTATCAACTGTTCCCCACTCACAATGTGAGCCTCGTCTAAAATGAAGATACAATCCTGACCATAATTATTTGGAATATTCCACTAGAGTTTTTCAACATGAATTTTCCCACAACCCAGTTCATGTGACACTCTCATCTAGTGAGTCCTATTTGGAGATGGATTATGAAAATAGATTGCTGTTTTTTAATTTAATGTAATATTTTGAAAATCCCCTGGGATGGGAAGAAGAATGTATTCTTACCCTCGAAAAACAACTTTTTCATTATGATCGAGTGTTGAGCTACTCTATATCTAGTTGTATAAATATTTTAATTTATCTTTATATGTTCTAGTACCAAAATATACTTTTTTGATCCTCATATGATGCTAGGATTTAGTGAAATTTTAGATAATTGTGTTCATGGAAATAGTCATGTATTAATCTGTCTCCTCAATATACATCCATATATCAATAATTCTAGTGGGGATATGAGACCACTATTTTCTTCCTTGTTCCATTGGAATATAATGATGTAAATCATGCTTTAGTATATGGATATTCACATTCTACATGATTATTGTATGAATATTCTGATATATTTGTTTCGATTTAGTTGGAATATAATCCTTCTCTCAAGATATTGCTGTAATATTTCAGTGGACATATCCTCTTGGAGAGAGGATATGAACCCACTCATGATTTTTCTAGAGTCTTACATTCCTGACATTTCATCCTTGATCCATGTTCATGGATTCTAAGAGTGCAAGTGTGTTAGGTGGTACCATTATTTGGAGACTTATGGGTATTAGTGGTATGGATCTAGTGATGGTGATTGGATGGAACCGTCCCTAATGGCCTATTACAATAAAGGGATACATATTTGGATCCTTTATCCACATCGTCAGATATAGTATTTAGTGATTTTCATGCTCCTTGGAAAATATTTTGAATAGGTATTTTGTGGAAACAAGGGACACTTTCATTACTATTAGTTTCTTTAAATGATTCATAATCATAATTTTCATTACATCAAGATCCATGTTGGTACACTCGATGGTTAGGATCATACCAATTAGATAGTATTCATATACAACATTATTCTCCATAGATAACTTAATATGATGGGTGGGTAATGTATTTATAGGGCCCCATGGAGTTTCTATTGAAAATGATTTTCCATAATGATTGATGGATTCATACATTATTAAATATTGGGGTGTTTTTGATGAGATAAGTATTTTCCATCCTGAAAAAAATGATGAACATGGTCACTGGTCATTTCACCATTGTCGGCATGATATGTGGTTAATAATATATGTATCTATAATACAATTTTTATTTTATTCATGGTTTCATCATTATACTCACATGTAATTTTTAAATAGATTTTTGAATTATTTCCTACGAAACATGACTATAATCAAATAGTTTTATGATCCATGTCCTATTAAAATGATCATCTTTATATTTGAGAGTTTCATGTTGGCTTTACAGCATATGACTGTTTAGGAAATTATAAATGGATGGACGGATACTTACCCCATATTTTTTTTTATTTTATACATTCATGTCTGGTTTAACATTTTTGTTTCATTAAATTTTTTTGGATGGATTCTCTCTTATGGTTTGATTGTGGTGGAATAACAGATATGAAAATTATTTTATTCCATTCAAACCATTTGTTATCCACACATAAAAAGTCTTAATAGTTCCCACATCCACAATAAGTTATGAAATATCATTAAATATGATGGCAGTCAGTTGGTGTTTTAGAACCAATGTAACATAGTAAAACACATTTTTTAAGATGATATGAGATCATGAAAATAGCACAATTTTTGGGGGAATTTTTTTCTTACTCTATGAAACTATTATAGATTTATAATATGTTTGATTATCTCCTCCTAATCCTGATATGGACTAGTTTCCCTAACAGAATGATCATAGGCTATGTATCTTAATGTTAATTGAGAGGGGGTTTATCTTGGTGAATACATGTGTACATATATGATGTTCTTCATCAATTTCTATTTTGTGGGTAGATTCTTATATGTTGAAGATTTTTAACCATACTCTAGAGTATTTTGTTAACTAGGTAGGATGTTTATATATTATTGAGGGGATTGAGCTATTATGAGGCATCCAACATATAATGTTTTATAATCGGAAAGAAAACAAACATAGTTGATTAACTAGTGATGTTTAACATAATTGGTAGAGAAAATATGTGTGTGAACATGGTCATATCATTTTTGAGCACTATTATTGTGGTAACATACAATATATTTTGGATATGATTGAATAATTTCTATAATAATTTGTTCATACCCTTGGGTAATTCCCCAATGTAATGAGCTTCATTGGATATAGATAAATGGAATACATGGTGAGACAACCCATTGGATTATAAACATAAAACTCAATACATTGGAATGAATCCTAGAAATTCTAGTTATGGATGTAATTAGTCTCATCATGGTTTTGATATTTCTCATTCCAAGGGGGATATGTGATGGATCTTCACCCCATCGGAGAGATGGAGTCATGATGGTCGGAATTTCAGAGATTTGGAGAGACATACCCCAAAGTGGATTGCCATTTATATTAGTATCTATCAATAGTAAGGAATCCTATGTATCTCCGGTTTTTTAGGATAGATAGTCCTTATTTTTAAATAATTCATCTCTTACGCACTATGGGTTCTCTTATATGTGCCACACAACTTAATATGCAGTTGATCAGAACATATACACTAAAGTTTCTCATGTATATACAGAGTCATACAACCCGAATGATATGATCATAGCGACTCCCTAAGCCGAGGTTATCATTTCTCGGTGTGAGAAAAACATAATAGAAAATAATCAGCCTCACTGCATATGGATGAGGGACTTATAAACTAGTATATCCATTGGAGGATTGACATAGAGCTCGATCTTATGGAAGGAATCCTATGTGTCATGGATATGATAGGAATAAAATTTCTCATAGCTCTCCAGGTTGAGGAATACACACTTTGAATTCCCTTATATGGGGGAAAAGTCATATTGTACTGACGGTCAAGGGTTACTTACTAAGGATTCTGTTATATGAGGGGTCTATCATATTCAGATGTTGATCGGGTCTTACAAATTGTGGTTCCCCATATATGTGGTAAACACCTTGTTATGTTTTTTATCAAGGAATACACACTATGTGTTAACATAGGGTGGCTAAAATGGTTATCATGTTTTGGGATTCCATCTTGTCATGCTCATATTGTATTGCTGACATGAAATGATTTCTTCCTAACAAGACATTCTTTTAATCTAGACATATACTAGAATATAATTATATCATTCCCAAATACAATCTCATGTTCCCATTGAATTATCCCAGGGATATCTCAAAATTAGTGTTGCATGTCTAATGTCCATCATAAGCCCATGGATAAATTTTCAATAGAAAATCTCAATACCATGTAGGTTGGTCATGGAATCCAATACAAGATCTCAGATAAAATTCATGTAGAGCATCACATGATCTTTCTGACTTGTACTTGTGTCATCATGAATGCTTGATGACATTCTTGTATTGTGTCATGAGGGTCATTGTTATATGTATTAAGGGTGGATCATACCCTCACTAACATGTCCGGGTCTCATTTCATAAGGTGGGTGAAATTTTTGGGGGATATCACTACCACTAGGTAACAAAACAAGAGGGTGTTGATAGATCTAGATGGTTTTTTCAAATAATATTATGGTAGATAGTTGGAATAACACGACGCCATCATGAGACTAATTTTACATTATATATTCTGACTGTATGATATGGGTGACACATAAAATGTACATCACAATTCTTGGATGGTGATATGGAGGGTTTCATGTGTAATAAAATGAATGCATGTAGGGAACTATGTGACTCACTATGACATGCGCATGGGGCTTCATATGATCTAGATCATATAGAATAGGTTCATCAGTTGATTTTGTATACAAGTAATGGTGCTATTGTGTGACCTATGTGGTATATTTCCAGAACATGAGGATCAGTTTATATGTTATTATCATATGTATAACACCATTTTCATACATTTTTACAGTATTTTGTTTAATATACAATCAATTAGTTCATTTCTTAATTTCTTCTGTCCTGCATGACTGGTCATGTATGCAGGATGTCCTTCTCATAAGATACATGATGTCTGTTTTATGATAAATGAGTTATTTTGGAATGTTTCTATACATTTCTACTGATATTCATAGGTGGAACCCATGATTTTACCTTTAGGAATGTATTTACAATTTCAATATCATCCACGTTGTGAAATCCACTCTCATACCTGAGTGTGATACTATGAGGATGCTTGGATGGATTATTTGATGATGTAGTGTGGGATTTATTGTCCTCTTCACCCAGATTATTCATGACTTTACCCGAAGATTATCACAAAAATATATGATCGATTTAGTCGAGGGATTTTATGTCATGTATTTCATGATATGCTATTATATGATATTTTCGGGGCATAGAATGATCCTTAGTGAATATGAGACAATCCACTAAATAACGATTAATATTATTTTCACTAATTAATAAGGTCGTTACTATTAATTTGGACATTCCTAGGGATTAACATATCATCATTACGACATGTATAAGGAATATTTCATGATCATGATGCGTGGTAAAAGTCCACCAAGATATTGTTGATTCCTTTTCTTTGATATCCCATGAGAGAATGGGGGCTCGATAGGGGGTTTCTCAATATCTATATATCATGTCAAAGTTCTATTATGAGGTCATGTTGAGAACACAAGAACATATGATTATTTTTAATACCTTAAGGTGATCTATCCTATTCTCACTTATTTCCATAATTTATTTTTCAATAACATGGGGACTGAAAAATACCACATGGACATTAATGAATCCCTTCACGTGGAAAATGGGACATGCCAGTAATATATTGTGTGACGATGATGACATTTTATTGGGGGTTTGTGGTGTCTTAACAATCTCTAGGGGTCTTTTGTGATATTTTTATTTTTAGGATGCTCCTATATTTATGCACATTTATTCAATGATTATTTTAAAATTTTCTACGATATTTTGTGTTTTGTTGACCATTTTCAAGGACAAACATTTTAAAACTCTATGATATGTTCTGTGGTAAAAAACTATTCATATAGTGATGCATAACAATTATCATATATAAACCCTTATCATTATTTTGGGATCCGAATGGGGATCGTGAGACTCTAATGATATGTCTGACTCATGCCACATGATGGGGTTGATGTGCTAGCTGGTTCTTTCCGAAACCTGGAAGACATGTCACCTATGATTCCAAAGTGTCTTGTGAGTTTCACAGGATCTTCATGTGCATTTTATAATTGAATGTGGAACACATATTTTTTTTCTTTCTATTTATGTTGGTTATTTTTAGATCTTTTTTAGTTCATTCCTATCATAGTTTTTTGTGAGCTTAGGGTTCTCTTCTTGAAGCTACCGTGTGATCACTTAATTTATGATATTCCTTCATAAGTGAAAAATTAAATGTCAATAGGGGCTATGTGGTATCTTCGATAGGACATACACTATGTGTGTATCTATTTTGTGACTATCTAATTGAATATTTATTGTGTGTATCTGGGATTATTGTGTGATTCTGGAGTTCTATCCAACACTTATTCCAATTTTTTCATTGGAAAATAATACACATATATAATTATTTAATTCTTTTGGATTTTTATTCTCAATTGGTGGGAATAAATAGCTCCCAATTTAAAATAAAATGGTAATTTATCATAAAAATATGAATTTATTAATTTAGAAGAAGTATACGGATAAATATTATGTAGATCCCTGTGTTGGGATTTATCATTATTAAGAAAATGTTTTCAAGGAACTAGTTTTTATAAAATTAAATAGGTATACTTAAATAATAATGTAACTATATATGGGATGAATGTTAATGTGCAAAAAATTTTAATTATATATACATAAAATTTTTATAATGATGTTGTGAAAAACGGTGGTGGATCTTGGAATACTGATTTTCAGAAACAAGATCATTTTTCTCATTATTTTCCATAGATTGTATTTTATTTAATTAAAATAATGTAAAAATATAATTTTTTCTCATGGACTCAATGTAAAAATTGAATCATTTGGAAGATTATTTTGACTAGGATGTTTCTCTTAATGTTTAATGGATTAAGGATAAATTCATGTTTTTAAAATGAAAATAATTTCTATAAAATTATCCCCTAAATATCTATTTCTAGTAGTATTTAAATGTAATATATTATGAATATAGATGAATATTCTAATTATTTTTTTCCATCATTATATATTGATGAATCTTTTTAACAAACATAAATCCATTTATCTCTTTCATATGTTGAGGAAGACGCTTTAATAATTCCATTATGATAAGATAATTAGGTACTGAAAGGAAATATTAAACTACCAAGGAATGAGAAAAATTGAGTTATAATTTAGATTTTGAGATTTATGATGTATCTCATTCATTATTTGCAGAAAAAGAATTATATTAAAGAAAAAAGTATGACAATATATCTTTTTAGAATCCTATAATGATGGAAAAAAAACATCTATCAATAACCTTATCTAAAAGTATAGAAATTAAGATGAATCAAGTCCATGAATTAATCAAGTAAGAAGATTGAATATTTAAATCTTCCATGATATCAACGATAAATTATATATATATCCAAGTATCTATGGATGTGAATGAAGGTTTTAGAACTAATTTAAAAATTATCGGTCATTTATTTTAATTGATGTAGAGATTCTAAATCTCAAATCAATTTCATCTATATAATTAGAATTTATGAAAACATTCCACGATTTTATGATCAATAATAATGAGAATAATGTTATATTTGATGAGAAGAATGATTCAATTATTGTTTAAAAAATGTCTATAACACATTTAATAATACCATTAACTATGAAGGTGTAAAATTATCATGACTAATTTATTATGTTCAATATTATTCTATCAAACAATAAATGGATTATTTCTAATAATAACATGAATTTAGAGATTTTAGAAGAATGTATGTTGATTATTGTGTTGGAATAGGATAAAATAATATGCATAGAATGTTCATAAAAATACATTGATCATAAATAAAACACTTTTTAATATATAATTAATAATTTATCTACTAAATTAATATAAAGATTACTCCTATAAAATTTCATCTATTAATTTCATACATATGAGTTCATGATTACATTACATCAATAAAAATTTACTCACATCTATTGTTATAGTAATTTTATTTATCATTTCTGTAATTTATTATTACTATTTATCTCTTTTTATTAATTCATTTTAAAATAATGTTGGTGTAGATGGCAGAGATCTCATATGTTCATAATTTTTCAGGGGATATTTTTTATGATATTTTTCATAAAATGTTTCTTAAGTTTCTTGTATAGGTCATTTCGTGATGTGTGAGATTATTATGTTGAATTCACTCAATTTTCCCATTCTCTTGAGAATAAAAATATATTATGAAATGAATCATTACTTTTAATAATTTTATTTTTTGACTTATTTTTTTTGAAACAAAATCAGTTTTACCAAATAGTTGAATTCAACAATAGTGGAAATACATATGATAAATATATCCCGAACAAATGTCATGATTACCTCAAATGGACATATAAAAAGTATATTTGGTGCAAGGATTATAATGTTCCTCAAGAAGAGTTCTAAAATTTTCATAAGATAAATTTCTAGGAATTCCATTTAATAGAGTCTCCTAGATTTAGTTCACAAAATATCTATCCTAAAATGTTTAATATATTGGAAAATAAACTTTTAATGGGTGAAGATTTAATAAATTTAAAGACAAAAGATGAATAAATTGAATGCGAAAAATAATGACCATTTATACTGTATAATATTATATACATGTATTTAAATTGATTTTTAACTAATAATAATTAGATATATTGAATTTGGGACAACTCATTGAGAGTAAAATGAGGTTGTTCGATATCATATAAATTGATTCTGAGAACTGTGATATCATCTAGTTGGAATATATTATATAAAAAAGATTATAAGCCCATTGAGAGAAATTGGGGAATGTAATTCTTTGATTTAATGTTAATGATGATGCTATTCAATATCATGTTGTTGTGGGACTAACTATTTTAATCTATATATATTTTCCACAATTCAATTATTTATGAGGATTTTATTTTAAATACTTTATTGTTTTTCTCTGTAATAATTTTGGGAATCTAATAATGTAATTTAAGGATCACATGAATAGAAATATAAAATTTTTATGATAAATTTGATTGAAGTATCATATAGATAGAGATATGTTTTATCAGTATGATCTGATTGATCAGTAGATTTTAGGGATTTATTATTAAATCAAACTATTTGTTAATATTGTAGATATATAATGTTACATTCACGAACATCCTTATCACATTGGTTGAAATTTAATAACAATAGTTGTAATTATTTTTTTATAGTATTGTATAAATTTTTTTGTTATTTATTATACTAATTTATAAATTTTTTTCATATACACATATCATTTTATATAATTTTCATAAAATGTAATTTAAACGTTTACACTCAAATTTCATAAATAATATCATAAAATATGTATTTTTTGAAATATTTTCTTAAAGATGTGTCATTGGGAAGATGTATGTTAAAATTATAATCAAAATAAATTTTGACACCCAAACACTGTTTATTTATTTTCAATATAGTTACAACATTCAATTTCTAACAAAAATGAAATCGTTAATGAAAAAATCATAATCTAACTAGTTAGGATATCTATCAAATAAATTATATACTAAGAGATAGGTATCATGTATAATAGAGAATAAATAGAAAACCAAAAAATAAAAAATAAATAAATATATTTATGATAATCGAAAAGGGATTTAAAACAATTAAGGATTAAAAAAAACTAAAAATATTAATCATGTCTGTCATTATCAAATAAATTCATCATAATAATTCCACGCAAAGCTCATTCTTAATAAAATTCAAATGATCGACATCAATTAGTTAAAGAAAATTATCATTATATATATATTGAATCTGAAAAGAATAAAATATTATATCAACTATTGGGTAATTATCTCATAATAAGTTGAACATAAGAATTTTGTTTTGTTAAATTATAATGGATTAGAATTTATAAAATTTTAATAGATATTATATTATATCATCTAATTCAGATATGGTTAAAATTATTCATGAATACTAAAACTAGAAAAACCTATCTAATCTAAAACTAGAAAAACCCATTTATTCTAAATGAAGCTCCCCTTCTATAAAATGTTTCAATATTTATATTAATTTTCAACTAATGTATAATCTATTTCTGTTAATTTAGGTAGTATTCATTTTTATTTGATAAAAACATGCACATAACAAAAAAAACATGATATTGAACCAGGTCATTATATGATTGTGTAAACTACCTAGAATACATCATTAGATATTATTATTTACGAGATTAATTACTTCATACAACATTAAGATGAATGTTTCACTCATGGGGGTAATAATTTAAATATATTCATACATAATAATTCAAATTAAATTTTCATAAGTTTATTTTAATAGGATTATAAATGTAATTTCATTATTTGGAAAAATTCTAAAACTGAGAAAGAATTTTAATTCACCCATATAACATTTTTTGTTTTTCATTTTTATTAAATATAATAATGGAAAATGAATAAATTCAAATTTTTATATATATCTCAGAAAATTTCTATAAATTTTAACATGTAACAATACATTTTATATTTGTCTTTGAAAATTGGTTTAATCTACTATCCCATCCCCCCAATTGAATAAAATATAAGTAGATCAAAAATCATACGGTAATTGAAGGTGGTTTTCTGAAAAAATAAAATTATTAATTAATTTACAAAAAGTTTTTGAAAATAATTATTTTCTATAATTTTTCCAAAAAAAAACAATTTCATTAATGAAATTATATAAAAAATTATGTTTCCCAATAGTTTAATTTTGTATGAAATTTTGTTTATTGGAAATGAAAACTGTATTCTAATGGATTTTATCCATGTGATATGTTCAATGTATTAATCATATTGTATTCATTATTTTGGGTTTTAAACATTATATATTAATATGGAAGTTTTCTTAATGATATTTCAATGACCATCTATATTATTCCTAAATTTTCATCAAATGATGGAATGATTATAAGTTAATTCCTAGAGAGACCACAATTCTTTACATAATAATTTAATTGGAATTTTTTTTCTATATAGAACAGTTTTTAATTTTAATGGGATCATTTATATAATGGAAATCTAAGAGAGAGGTGAAATAATGGTGTTCAACAACATATTGAATTGATATTTTTTTATTAGTCCATGCTTTAAAATATATGATAACTTTTTCAAATATAATGTCAAACGATGTTTTAAATTCATTTTGGAAAATCATTTGAAGGAATTTTTTTCTTTAAAAAACATGATCAATATATTGGAATTTTTTTATATATAATTTGAATAAATAATAGGGAAATTTATTTTTTTAATTATTCATCAAATTAAATATAAAAAAAATTTATAATGGTTTATTCTACTTGATTAATGTATGGTATGAATTTATGGAGTTTGATTACCCAAAAACCATAAATTAATGATACGTTTTATTGAATTTATCACAATTTAATTTTTTGTAAGGAATAAAATAAATCAACAAATAAAATTAAAAAATGTCACTACATGTTTTTTATTTTTCGACTTTTTTAAATTTTTGTTTAAAATATATATTATTAGATAGATTTTAATAATAAAATTATCAGTATTATAGCCTCAAAATATTTATTTACTATAGTTATATTCATTTAGAATATTTTGGGTGATTTTTTTTTAAATTCACCTCCCAAATTAACCATTTTGTTAACATGTTCAAGGATACGAAAAAAATGATTATATCATTTAGAATTACATATACCAAAAAATTCATTATAGAATTATCTACCATGATAAATTTTAATATAAATAGTTTTAAAAACATTTTCATTTAAAAAATTCAAAACATATGATGACATCTTTTACATCATCAATTTTATGACATTAAGGAAAAATTAGTGAATGTTTTAATGTTTTCTGTAATAAAAATTATATATGACATACCTCTTGAAAATTACATTTTAGAATAAATTTATAAATAATGATGAATTTATTCCAGATCATTCTTAAAAGAAATTCCATTTATATATTTCATATATAATTCATGTTGAAAAATATATTGGCAACCAATAATCTACTACTAATGATTCAAATATATAATTGGGTAAACTATGTACATAGTTGTAAATATTCATATATACAATTTATTGTGTCTTATGATGATGATGATGATATTCAAGGGGAAACCATTAAACTCTATCATTGGCTTGATATAATTTTATGCTTGGGGGTAAGAACCCAATTCTTATTCATGAGATATGGGTTTCTTCCATTTCTTTTTCCTTAAGTGTTTTTGAGAAAATATGGAAAATTGGAGAAAATCCTATGTTTTGAGAGTATATGCCATGTACATTTCCACATGTCGTGTACATTGGTTGTGTGGGATGAGTACATAGTGTGTGTAGGCCTTTCAGTGATGAAGTATGTAAAAAGTGACTACACGTTGTATACATAGTATTTACACATCGTGTAATCAGTTGGTATATGAATAGTAATGCGATGGAGGCAGTCGCCAGTGGAGTGACAGTAAACGCCATGTACTCATGGCAATGGATGAACAATGCCACGATGGAATGAAGCCGACAGAGGAAATGTTAAAAAATCGAAAGTACACACCATGTACTTGAGATTACATGTAGTGTAGTTTATTGTATCATCTAAAAATGGGAAGTAGACTACACATTCGGCAGAGGAGGCATTGAGTTCATTTTGGAGCTAGGATAAGAGGTTAGAACCTCGGAGATCTCCTGACTGCACACCGGGAATCTAAATCCTTATTTAACAGACAAGATTGAATCGTGCAGGTGAGTACTTTCCTCTCCTTGTGTGTTTCATACCAATTTTATCCAGAGGGAATGTTATTTAAGTTGGAATATGTGAATGTTTATCCTATATATACATATTTCTTGGACGATTTGGGTGGCTCTGTTCACATATAATGAGCAGAGACGATCAAGGTAGGTGTTCTAGTGTTTATTTCCAATTGTTGAGATGAATTTGTGTACTTTTGTGCTACGAACACATGTTTGGGGTGTCATATGGTTGAGGACATTGCGGAAATTATATCTATAATTGTTATGATAATATAATAATATGTTTAAACTGCTGTTTGGGATCACTGCTAGGATCCAGTACCACCCGTGGTGTGTGTTCCTTGATTTAGTAATATGGCCAGGATACCTGAGGGTATGCCATGATTATTTTGTGCATTACATTTTCTTGAGATAATGTTATATAAATTGAATGTTTATGCTCTGGGCTCGGCCCGGTTCCTTTTTCTTATGGGAAGTGTTTCATTTAGCCTGCAGGAAACCTTTCTCATGCCTGTGGGTAGTAGTTTCTGTGCCCCTGGGCAGTAGTTCTGTGCCTATGGGAAACACCTCATGTTCCTGTGATCAATATTCATTATGCATGTGGGTAGACACATGTGGGATTCGATTATGATTACTTGAGGGTAAGGATTGTATGTCTATGGAATGTGCAATCATGAATATTTACTATGGTGATTTTTCATATGTTATACCTTCCATGTTAAATCACAGGCATGGAATGATTAAATGAATATTAAAATCGTAATAAATCTTATAGAGGTAGTTTCTTTTGAGTAATTCATAGTTAATTGCATTTTACTACTACCCACTACTGTTGCATATTTTCACTAACAGTTGGGTACTGGCCTTTGGTGGATGCCTATTGGGATTTATTTCTCACACCCTATTTGGGTCAAATCTTCTTCCCAAACAGATTATATTTTAGTAGGTGTGGATAGGATAAAGGGTCCTTATACATGTACATGATTGTAGTAGAAGAGTAGGAGAGCATGAGACCAAGCTTAGGATTTCTATTCTGTTGTGTTCTGTTTATTCTGCTATGTTCTTTTGGGATGTACCATTTACATTGATAATGGCTTGGGGGAACACACTGTGTACTGGTTGTACATGTCGGGTAGTGTTGACCTAGTGTCCTCCATGTAACTATCAACATGGATGGAGGAATCCTTAAGGAAAACAAGGCATGTCTAAATTGAACATGTTGTGTAGTTTGACACAGGAACCCGGCCATGTCACGAACAACACAGGTTGGTGTTATCCTTCCTAGTACACTCCGTGTCCACCTAGAACACGCTGTGTAGTGTCAACCGTGTAGCCGATTGTGTATCGTGCAACATGGGTCGGTCTGGGGTTTCCTTGGAAACGCCATGTCTTTTTGGAACATGTCGTGTAGTGTGACCTGGTTACACATGCCAAGTCACAAACAACATAGACCAATGAAAGTTTGTAGAGTACACGTCATGTCTATATCTGAACACGTCGTGTTGTTTAATTTTAGGAGAGTCGTGTGGCTTATGCCGTGTAGAAGGACTCTAGTAGGGAAGAAGGATTCAATTACACGCCATGTGTTAAGACAGAACACCGTGTAGTTGGGGGATACACGGCCATATTAAGCTGGAGTACACGACCATGTGTATGGCCTGTGAGAACATGTCGTGTAGTATTTATAGACACCATGTAGTCATGTTCTGTAAATCTTGAATGCTTTTCTTCTCCTCCTCGTTTTTGGTCGTTGATAAATCATGATCTAAGGTGTGTGTTTGACCAGGTAGAGTCATGCCACTAAGATGACCACTGATTATTCTCCAGGAGAGCGACAACGATTATACTCTAGAGTTGGTAGGCCATGGTCTATCGATGGATCCTCGAGCAGATCTAGATGCGGTGTCAGCCATTATACAAGACACAGGCGCTGATACACAGTTCAGTGAAGGATTCATGCGGTTCATGCATATCTTCTAGGGAGCACTGTAGTCTTCCACATCTATGGTAAAGATGAAACATTGTTTCTATCCGTATCATTCGCCTACATTTTCAGAGGATGGAAGACCACCGGCTGCTGAGTCATGGCTAGATTCATTGCAGACTATTTTCGAGCATCTTGAGACACCTCCTGTATGGAGGGTCAAGATCGCTACATACATGTTGCATTATTCAGCCAAGTGGTGGTGGGATGTTACCACCCAATATAAGAATAACTGAGACATGGCGTTGGAAGATTTTGGGGAAGACTTCTATGACATATTCTTCCCATAGACGCTAAGGGTAGATCGGGCTCAAGAGTTCAGGAATCTGCAACAGGGCACCATGTCAGAGATGGACTATTCTACTCTCTTCACCAAGCTTCAGAATTTTTCACCCGTCTAGTGCGTGATGAGATATTGAGGGCTTGACGCTTTGAGGATGGTCTCTGATATGAAATCTAAGCAATGGTTAATGTATTCAGGTTTCCTACGGTGCATTATATTGTGAACCAAGAACTTATTATTATGTGGAACTTTTGGGAAGAGAGTAATGTAGGCCAGGGATGTTCGACACTAGTTTCCATTACTATTTCTACATGTAGTAGGAAGAGACATATGGACATCTCTCACGATGGTAGTACTATCCAGAAGAATACTTCAGGGGGTCAGGTTATGTGTTACCAATGTGGTAATGTGGGGCACAATAGACCACAGTGTCCACATGACCCAGTTGAGTGCCTGTCTTGGGGCAGGATGGGTTATCTCTAGCATTTTTGCAAGGCGTTTCCACCAACGGATAGTGAGAGGGGTTCTGTGTAGAGTCTGTGTGTGGGAGAAGGACCAGCAGTTTCTTACCAATCGGGAAATTGGAATATGTTTGTGTTTACAGGAAGAGATGGTGGTCATGGTCATGGTTTCCAGACACTAGGATCTCTGACGTAGTAGGGTGGGTTAGCTCAGTGTAGCCAGGCTTCGTCGTAGGGCCCCAGCACTGGGCATGCATATACAGTGGAACAGACCCAACATGGGCAGGATACCAAAACTTCTACGGGTAGAGGTACTATTCTAGTACCTGTTGTTTAATCTTAAGTACTTTTTGATATGGGTTCTACACCAAGATTTATATCTGTACCCATTATAGAGAGCTTTGGGCTCTGTGTTTCTTCGTTTTCTGACATTATGATTCTAGACACTCCGTTGGAGAAAAGAACGTGTGGTGTGTGTTAGTGAAGAGACTCCACCTAGAGGTTGGTGGTTTTCACTTTCTATGGGACCTCAATGACATGGAGATGATGACCTATGATGTCATTTTTGGGATGGAATAGTTGGTAACCTTTCAGTTCATTGTGGATTTAAATTGTCGTAGGGTGAGTTTCACGTCATCACTAGTTGGAGAGTTTCTATACAAGGGAAATGGGATGTCCAAGTGAGCCGATCTAGACTCGAGCTTCATGGGTGAGGTGGAGTGACAACCTAGATTGCATGTTATATCTTGATGATCATGGGGCTTGTCAGAACAATTTACCTCATGTAGTTGATCATTTCAGGTATGTCTTCCCAGATGACTTTTCAGGACGTCCTTTGGAATGAGAGGTGGACTTCTATATTAAGCTAGTCCCAGGATCAGCATTGGTGTCCATTCCTCCTTATAGGATGGCTTCACTAGAGTTGCAGGAGCTCAAGAAGAAGTTAGAGGAGTTACTCACAAAAGGTTTTCATCCGAACTAGTACTTCTCCTTAGGGTTCGCCTGTTCTGTTTGCTAAGAAGGCGAACGGTACCCTCAGACTTTGTGTGTATTATTGGAAGCTGGACCAGTTGAAAGATAAGAACTGATATCCCTTACTGAGGATTGATGATATTTTTGATCAACTTCGGGGAGGAGGAGTGTTCTCAAAGATTGTATTGAGATCCAGATATCATCAGTTATGTGTTAGACAATCGAATATAAAACTTACATCTTTTCAGAGCAGATATGGTCTATACGAGTACTTGGTTATGCTGTTCAGACTCACAAACTCACCAGTAGTTATTTTGTATCTGATGAATCCTGTGCTCCACCCTTATCTGGATTATTTTGTTGTAGTTTTTGTGGAATACATCTTGGTGTACTCTCACACATGACACGACCATGCTACCCATCTTGAGATCATTATATGTACAAATATAGAGCATCAATTATATGTTAATCACACAAAGTTCCACTTTTGGATAGACCAGATAAACTTCCTGGGTCATATTATCTTAGAGGCAGGTATTGGAGTAGACCTAGAGAAAGTGAGAGTAGTAGTTTCTTAAGATAAGTCTAAGAAAGTGTTTGAGATACAGATTTTCATGGGGTTGTATGGTTAATACAAGAACATTATAAAAGACTTCCTTCTATTAGCAGTGTCGTTGACGGGTTTGGATAAAAAGGGTGTGAATATTGTTTTGTTAGAAGCTTGTGACACATCCTTTCAGGAGCTAAAGGGTAGGTTGACCTGAGAACCAATCTTGATACTTCCATTAAAACGGAAGAGCTATATAGTTTACAGTTATGAATTAGGTATTGGGACCGGAGTAGTGTTGATGCAAGGCGATCAAGTAGTTGCATACGGGTCTCGACAGTTGAGGCCACATGAGAGGAATTACCTGATTCATGATCTCGTGTTGGTTTTAGTTGTTCATGTGTTACGCTGATTGAGACATTATCTATTGGGAGAAATTTCTGTGGTGTTTACGGACCACAAAAGCCTCATGTATATCATTACCCAGTATGACCTGAATCGAAGACAGTGAAGGTGGGTTGAATACCTTCAGTCCTTCTACTTTGTGATTTCCTATACAATTGGTATGGGTAACACAGTTTCTAATGCATTGTGCAAAAAATACTCAGATACAGGTAGTGGAAGAGGTCAATGGTGAGTGGCAGCTCATGGCATTGTGCTCTTATATGAATTTGGAGGTGCATGATAGTCATGGGAAAGCTATCTTTCTTCCTTATCTGTGACTTCTACCCTCCTAGATAGATTGAGGATGAGGTAGCTATCTGATTCAGAAGGCCTAGTTCTACTAGATTCGGTGGCTAGTGTTGACCCTTTTACAGGTTGGACTATAGGTGATGATGAGTTACTAGATATCCATGGACAAGTGTGGGTTCCAGGGGATATATGTGAGGAGTTGATGCGGGAGTTTCATGATTCATCTTGGGTAGTGAATCTTGGAGTTACCAAAATGTACCATGACATGAGACGTCTGTATTGGTGGCCGGGTATGAAGAGAGAGATCATTAGTTTATTTACTAGATATTCCACCTTTCTGCGGGTGAAGGCGGAGCATCAGAGGCCAGTAGGACTGTTACAGATATTATCCATTTTAGAGTGGAAATGGGATGATGTTGCGAAGTATTTCGTTACTGGGTTGACAAGGTCACCTCAAGGCAGTGATGCCATGTGGGTTTTTGTGGACAGACTTACGAATGTAGCTCACATTTTTCCGATCAAGGAGACCTTCAGTGTTGAAGATCTCGGGAAGTTGTATATTCGATAGGTTGTACGTCTTTATGGTGTCCTTTTTTCTATCATTTAAGATATGAACACTCATCTTACATCTCATTTATGGCAGTGTTTTTTGAGAGAACTGGGTACACAAGTGCTTCTAAGCATAGCATACCACCCTCAGACGGATGGCCAGTCATAGTGTACAATAAAGGTGTGTGAGTACATGCTGTGTGCATGCATCCTGGACTTTGGGGGCTCTTGGGAGAATCATATACCCATGGTCGATTTTTCCTATAATAAATGTTTTTAGTAAAAAATTGAGATGTCACCTTATGAGGAATTATATGGAAGTCCATGATGATGACCCTTGTGCTGGTTGGAAGCAATTGAGGCCACTTTACTGGGACCATGACTCATGCAGGAGACTTCAGATGTAACATCTTGGTTCCAAAAGCCACCCAGAGGCACCCTGCCCCCGGTTGGTCACATGGCATCAAGTGCATTACCACGAATTCCAGAGGCTGTCGACTAGCAGCAAGGGCCTTGGGTGTGTTAGTGGGGAAAAAATGCCCTCATTGGTGGTGTACAAAGAGGAAGTAAACAATGCATACAATAGTGGAAGCAGTAATCATCAACAACAATCAACAATATAAGGCTAAAACAATAACCACTACAGCACAGACACACACATATATATATGCATTGATGCATGAAACACATGTCTTAGAAACCGGCCAAACAAGTCACAATAATGAATACAATACTAAACAAAATTACAATGAAAAAGGAACAGATAACAAACTCCTCAACATCGCAAGACTTGGAATGGTCCCATACTCTCCTACTCCAATGCAATCTTGTACCTAAAGTTGAAGGCACTTTCCCTTTTCAATACCTACTACAATATAATTCGTATAGGCCCAAAAGCATGACCCAAACATAGTGGGAGACTAAATCCCTATAGGCAACCACCTGAGGTTCTGTTACTAACAGTAAGTGATTATTTGGTAGATAATAGTATAGTAAGCAGTAAATAGTAACCAGTAAACCAGATTAAACACAATAGTAATCAATCCACAGATTAACAACAACAGTGAAGCAAATAGCTAACCACAATCAAGAATCCCTCTTGGATGTACTCATAGCCCTCCCCTCTTGTCCTATCCATGAAGTATCAACATCCCTCTGGGCAGTAAACTCAACATAACCTCTATTTTTTGGTCATACTAAATTATTAGACTCTCTGAGAAAGCACACTCAGTCAATTCCCCTTATAGTCTATGGTAGTTAGGGACACTCTGAGGAAGATCACATGTTAAATTCCCCTTATAACCCCATGTTCTAGAGAATCTATGAGGAAGCTCACACGGTCAATTCTTTTTATAGCCTCAGGTCGATCATAGACTCTCTAAGGTAGCTCACTCGGTCAATTCATTCTATAGCCTGGATTGGTTTAAGGAAATTCAATCAAAACAAAACTCTATAAGGAATCTCACTCGGTCTACCCTCATGTAGTATATAAGGATTAAGAATCTCTGGGAATGATTAATTAGTCTATCCTCATATAGCCTATAATTTCCAAGACTCTCTGGGAAGTTCTTTGGTCTATCCCAAATAGTCTATAATATCCAAGACTCTTTGAGGAAGTTCACTAGGTCTATTCCTTTATAGTCTATTGCACCAGGTTCTCATGGCTTCTTGCAAGTCAGTGCATAATATTTCTATATTTCTAAGGTAGACCTACTGAGCTACTAGGCTAACCAGTCTATAGTATAACAAGCATGTCAGGGAATTGTACTCCAACCTACAGTCATAAGGCATGGAAAACAAGTATAACAACCAAAGGCAAAACAAGACCGAAAGATCGTAAATATAAAAAGGCATGGGGAAAACATCCAAGCATAGAAATTATGCTTATACAAATCTAGATTAAACAACATAAGCATACAAGAAAGGCAGAAATAAAACTATGGAAAAACAGAAAACACACAATACCCCTTTAAAGGGTATTGGTTGAAATTGCATATAATGATCAAAGTCATTGAACAGAAAGGCACAAACCACCTATCTTGATTATAAGAGATATATATACATGAACCAAAAGGATTGAATCTCATTATAATGTTATAGATCCATGAAAACCCACAAAACGTTCAACCCATGATAACTCATGAAAGAGGAAGAACTGGAAAATGATTCTTTATAAAAAGGAAGTGATTACCGTTGTGGTTCCAATGTAATCTTCGATGGTCAATTCGGAGGAAGGATGGAGGCTCGAGGGCATGGAGGAGATTCATGGCTGTACGGGATGCCCTCGGTCAAAGAAGCTGTAGAAGAGTCTTGTTATGGATATTAGACTTGACCTTGGTCTTTTTAATGATAAAAAGTACACACCATGTTCTAGGATTTTCCGTACTCTACTTTAAGTGGACTCCACATCACCACACACGACCGAGTGTGTGGCTCTGACCTGGCCAGCACACGGCCTTGCATCACATCGAAGTACATGACGTGTACTTATAAAGTACACAACATGTACTTCAAAAATTTCCCAAAAATGCTATTATCTTAAAAAACTCTAGAAAAAGGAACTTCACACCTAAAAAGAAGGTCCTCATTAATACAAACTCCCTCACTTAATAAAATTTCTCCCTAAATTTATCTAGTGAGGTATGGAAGAAGAATCCCTGAATAGCTCCGACCACTACGATCGTACCACAGCCTCCCTCTCCCAGGTTTCACACTGTAGTCACCCGTGCTACCATAGCACCCATACCAGAGAAACATACCATCCACGAAGAACCTTCATACTACGATCGATAGTCCAGTTAGGATTTTCCTCAAACAATGAATCCGCTTTGAGCTCAACCTCCTCATGATGAAACATATGAGACATGTATGAAATGTAAAGTCAGAGCTGAGAAACGTGGAAGATGTCATGAAAAGCCCGATACCACTGAGGTAACTGCAACTGATGGGAAAAAATCCCAACTCTCTCCAACACATCAAATGGCCCGACGTACCTGGGAGAAAGCTTACCATGTATCTGGATCCTCTTGTGTCCCAACCTCGGTAAAAAATATATGAAAACTTGATCCCAGACCTAGAACACTAGAGGTCATATCCACTGATCAACAGAAGACTTCTATCGAGGCTGTGCTGTATCCATCTTCATCCAAATCAACTCTACATCCTATAAGGTTTCCTGAACAAGATGTGGTCGCAGAAAAGCGGCCTCTCCTGCCTCTATCTAATACAAGGGTGATCTACATGGCCTACCGTACAATGCCTCATAATGTACCATCTAAATAGTCGCCTGAAAACTATGGTTGTAGGAAAACTCCACAAAAGGGATATGTTTCTCCCTCAAACCTCTAATGTCCAGAATGCACGCTCGGAGCATATCTTGAACCACCTAGATCATGTGATCAGACTGGCCATTTGACTGGGTATAGTGTGCTATACTCCAAAGTACCGATGTACCAAAGCCATATGAAGCCCCTACCATAACTGAGAAGTAAAACATGCATCCCTGACTAAAACAATGGAGTGTGGAACTCCATGTACACGTACAATTTATTGGATGTACAACCATCACAAATCATCAACAATGAAGGTCTCCTTGATTGGGAGGAATTGAGAATCCATAGTAATCCTGTTGATGAAAACCCAAACATCATCACTCCATTGAGGAGGCCTCGAAAAACAGGTCACGAATTACATCGCGACATCATTCAACATCCCCTGTGGAATGGGTAACTACTTCAAAAGACATACTGGTCATTGATAGTTTTATTTCACCTACTGACAAGTGGAATACCTATGGACAAAACTAGAAACATATCTCTTCATACCTGGCCACCAATACTGGCGGTGTAGATTATGATACATCTTGGTGATGCCCGGATGAACCCCCCAAACTAAGGAATGAATGTCCCGCATCAGCTCCTTGCGTCTGTCTGCTGGCTCCTATATATGTCCCTAGAAACACAAGATTTCATCCTCTCCCAATATCTATCCAGGAATAAGGTCCTCTCCTAACACACTATCCCACAGTAATAGGCCTTATGAGTCTGATAGCTCCCTCATCTATACCTGATCTTGAAGTGTAGAGGTAAAAACAATAGAAGATAGAAAAGGCTGCCCATGTTTGTCATGCACCTCAACTACAGGCCTCCTAAACTACCAATCCTTGAGTTCTCATGCTCAACATGTCATACACTGTGTTTTCCTTTATAGGTGTATAGGAAATCTCAATGTCGAAGGACGTAAGATACTCGACCCACCAGTGATGTCTCAGATTCGGACCATGCTAAGTGAAGATGTAATTGAGGATTTTTTGGTCAGTGAAGACCATAAAATGATCTCCCAAAAGATAATGTATCCAACAATGTAAGGCATGAACAATGGCTTCCAACTCTAGATCATGCACCGGGTTGTTCGTCTCTTGTGGCCTCAACTACCGAGACTCATACATGACATCTCCATATCCATGCATACGCACATCTCCCATCCTAATACATGAAGCATGACAATAAATGGTATAGCTCTTGCCTGATCCTGTCAAGGATATTATCAGTGATGACATTAACCTCCCTTTCAGCTCTTAAAATGTTGACTCACAGGAGTCTGACCATACGATCATTTCCACTTTCTTGTTCAAACCATCTAGTTGTGTTGCTTGGCATTAAATGTCATGTATGAAATGGTCGTACTATCCATCCAGTCATAGCAAAATTCACACCTCAAATACATTCTCAGTCTGCTCCCAAGAACCAATATCTCTCACATTCTCTAGGTCTAATAAGACTCCTGTCACTGAGATAATATGAACCAAGAAGTAAATTTGTTCCACCCAAAGTGGCATTTTGAGAGTTTAGTATAATGTTGATGCTCTCTCAGTGTACTCAGTACGATCTCAAGATGGGTAGCGTGGTGGTGTCGAGTTTGAGAGTACACCAAGATTTCGTCCATGACAACCACCACGAAGGAATCTATGTAAGGATGGAACACTAGGTTCATCAGTTCCATGAATACTAATAGTGCGTTCATGGGACCGAACAGAATAATCACATACATTTAGATACCATACCTAGTCCGAAAAGATGTATGAGGAATCTTAGATTCTCTAATGTGAAACTGATGATAACCGGACCACAAGTCAATCTTCGAGAACACTCGGGCTCCTCGAATTTGATCGAAGAGATCATCTATCCTCGGCTAGGGATATCGGTTCGTGATCATAATCTATTTTAGCTTTCTATAATCCACACATATCCTGAGGGTACCGTCTGCCTTCTTCAGAAGCATGACAGGCGAACCCCAAGGAGAAGTAATGAGTCGGATCAAACCCTTTTCCTACAACTCCTCCAATGTCTTCATGAGATCATGTAACTCAGGTGTAGCCATCCTATATTGAGTAATAGGCACTGGTGTCGTTCCTAGCACGAGCTCAATAGAAAAGAATACCTCACGCTCCAAAGGAAAACCTGAAAATTCCTCTGGAAAGACATCCCTAAAATGATCCACCATTAGTGGAATGTCAAATTATAAAGTCCCCTAGTCATCCAAATAAAGACTAGAAATCAGGGTTGTAACTCCTCCTAGCCTCTGTGGTGAGGTCTAGCTCAAATCATCTTCACATCCCACTCACCTCTATGAAGAAAATATCCACCCTCTGGTGATATGAAACTCACCCTACGATGATAACAGTTGACGAATTCTCTAAAGGTAACTTACGTGCCCATTTTGAGAATGACATCATATCTCATCATCTCTAGGACATAGAGGTCCCATAAGAATTGACACCATACAACCTCAATAGATAACTCTTTGCACTGACGTAAGCTAACTACTCTAGTCCCTAACGATGTGTCTAGAGTCAAATTATCGGCAGAGGAAAAGATAGAGAGCCCAAGGATATCCAAAACCACAACAGAGATATTTCTATGAGTAGCACCAATATAAAAAAAGATAAAGATATAACTGAGGGTACTAAGAATTTACCACAAGCTGTATACGTTTCGGGATCCTTCACTTGATTGGTCTACACCATAGCCAATCTATGGCCTTTACCGTTGCCCCGCAACTTTGGCTGACCACTCTAAGTTGATTCACTCTATTGTTGTTGGTAACTAGGCGATTGACCACCATGGTCAAGACCTCCACCTCGGCATGCATGGCCTGAATAACACTAGTTACTAGACTAGGTAGATTTTGGTGGTGCTTCTCCTTAACGCGAGGTCATAGAAGAACCCTACCACCCGTTTTCAGTGAGATGATTTGAAAAAAACGCTGAAGATGGACTATCTTGCCGCAATATCGGCACTCCATTGGGTCTCTCTGGCACTGAGTCCTAGTATTCCCAAACCTTCCTCATTGGTAGCATACTACCAGGTTAACCGAAGATACATTCTGCCTCCCCAGATCTCCTCGAGTTGACTCCATGTTGCTCTTCCTGCTATCAATAGGAGGAACACTAGCTCTGGAGGTCGAACCGCCCTAGAAAACTACTCTAGAATCCCTCATATTAAACACCATGATCATGAACTGGTTGAAGATTGATTATATCGATGTCAACCTAATGATTTTCACCTGTTAGAGGATGTCATGCCTTAGACCATCCTCAAACTTCCACGCAAGAAACAAATTTTCTCCTCCTGGAATATGCGTAAATCACTGCAGCTCAGTAAAACGAGATGATTACTCCATAACAGAAAGAGTACCATGCTCCAGACTCATAAAAAACCGGGCTTGATCGGCCCTTAAGTTCTCTAGGTAGATGTAATCATATAAGATTCTCCTAAACTCGTCCCATGTCATACTCTACTGGTTCCCTGACTTTGAGATCATCTCCCACCACATCTTGGTGGATTCTAGGAGCATATAGTTAGAATGATTCATCGTCTTTTCTGAAGGTATCTCCAGATTCTCGAAAATTGTAATCATGGCCTCTAGCCACGACTTTGCTTCCTGAGGTCACCCATCCTCTGAGAAGGTAGTAGGATGCTACAGATGAAAACCCCATGTCAACTCTACCATCGACGGGGAAGGAGGTGATGCTACCTGGAAGGACTGCATAATCCACAGTAATTTTTATATAAACTATGCATCGGCACATGCAAGTGGTATAACTACTGTTACCAAGGTAGTCACAGCAGGAGGATCTGTACGAGGTACCTGATCGGCCATATACGGTGTCTGATCACCACCTGGAAGCTGACGTACATCCAGAGGAAGTCTTGGTGGCATAGCTCTGAAAGGTCAAAAGCATACCTTAGATAGAAGTTATGAAAGACTGAGAACATAAAAGTACATGAGGGGAACAGAAGAAGAAAAAATTCAAGTTTTACAAAATATGACAACACAGGATGTACAAAAACTACAAGTCATGTTCTATTAAGCCATTCACATGGGCGTGTACTTCTACCAAAACTGGTCATGTAATGTCCCAACCACACGACGTGTTGTCCGCACACATGGCGTGTACATGAAATCTATTCCCCACATGAGTCTCCTTACACGGCTATCCCAAAAGGTTCTTTTAATCTAATACTACACGGTGTGTTCACAAAGGACACGGTGTGTACTAGACATGGTTTCAACGACCTGTGTTGTTAGTTACACAGTTGCCTACATGGTTCACTCTTACATAGCGTGCTCCCTGAGAACACAACATGCACTTGAAGGTTTTCCCCGATCCATGTTGTTCATGACATGTCCAGGTACTTAGTTTACATGGAATTACTTGTGATAGAAGGACACAACGTGTAAAGTTGATGTTTCATCCATCTGTATAAATTGTCACACGGGTAGACACACGATCACTACAACAAGACATGTACGTAAACTACACGGCGTGTTCCTGATGATTTTTCACAACCTCGTGTTTCTTCCCACATATTTACTGACACAGTTTTAAAACTAAACGACGTGTATTAATAAATTACATGCCATATATTCTGGGTTTTTCTGGGTAGTAGCTCAGAAACTACTCCAATGCCCAGAAATCATTGAAAATGAGAGTTAATGTGCCAAATTAAGATTCATGAGGGCCCATACTCCATGTGAATCAGAGCATGGAATCTAATAAAAGTTATAACAAGGAAACCAGGCAATGATCCACCAAATTCTGGTCCATGAGGGGCCATAACACTTCAAGAACCAATGTTTTCCATCCCTTTAATCAAGGAACTATAAAAAATTATCTATCAGACAACAGAGATTTTATCAAAGTATATATCAAAACATCATGCATAATCTACACAACATCTATCACAACGACATGCAATAGCTAATGCATCCTATATTCATGACAAGAATACATGTCTTGTGATTTCTAACAAGTGCCAACATGATCTATGAGTTGACATAACCTCTTCTAATCGGGTTGTGACAGAAATAGAGTCACAATAACAACAACACTAACAAAACAAAGAATGTGAATCACCATACAATGAAATCATATCAACTGTAAAAATTGAAAAACCTAAAGAAATTACTATAAATGAGGTAGATTAGATTTTCCCAGTACACAGGTTAGCTACTCCCGGGAACAACTTATTAACATGTACATATTCCATCTTATCCATGGATATAGGCTCCAAATATTATGTCAATAGAAAAAAATCCCTATGATACCACTTTTTAAAATCTCTGTTCCGGAAGCCACCCACAGGCGCCCCATACTCAGTTGATCAGATGTCCTCAATGGAATTTCCCCAAATTCCAGAGGATTCAGACTAATAGCAAGGGCCTTGGGAGTGTTAGTAGGGAATCTATTCCCTCGTTGGTAGAGTACACATCAAAAGTAAACAACACATGCAATAGTAGAAGTAGTAAACATCCAACAACAATCAACAACAGAAGGATAAAACAATAAAAATTGGAGCACACACACACATTGATATATATATGAAATGATTCCTAATACATATGTCTAAGAAAGCATAAAAAAAGTCCCAATGATGAATAAAATACTAAACCAAAGTACAAAGGAAAAAAATAACAGATAAGAAACTCCTCAGCATCACAAGCCTGTGCTTGGTTCCATGTTCTCCTTATCCAATTCAATCAAGTTCCTTAAGTCGAAGGGCGCTTTCCCTTGTCTATACCGGAAACAACGTAATCTGTTTGGGCCCAAATGTATAACCCAAACAGGGTGTGAGACTAAATTCAAATAGGCAACCACCCATAGATCTGTGCCTAACAGTTAGTGAGCATTTGGCAGGTAATAGTACAGTAAGCTGTAAACTGTAACCAGTAAATAGGATGAAACACAACAGTAAATAATCCACAGATCAACAAGTAGCAGTAAAGCAAACAGATATCCATAATGAGGAATCCCTATGGGAAGTACTCAATGCCCTCTTCTCTGGTACTATCCAAGAAGTACCAAGAACCCTATGGGTAGTACACTCAGCTTAACACCTCTGGTTAGTTCATACTATATTATAAGACTCTATAAGGAAGCACGTTCAATCAATTCCTATTATAGTCTATGGTAGTTAGAGACACTCTGAGGAAGATCACATAGTAAATTCCCCTTATATCCCTAAGGTCTAGAGACTCTCTAGGGAAGCTAACTCGGTCTATTTATCTTATATCCTCAAGTCAATCATAGACTCTCTGAGGAAGCTCACTCGATCAATTCCTCCTATAGCCTTGAATGGTTTAATGATATTAAAACAAAACAATGAATCTTCAAAGAAGCTCACTTGGTCTACCCATGTATAGTCTATAACACTCAAGAATCTCTGAGGAAGTTCACTCGGTCTATCCTCCTATGGCATATAATATCCAAGACTCTCTGTGAAGATCACTTGGTTTATCCCCTATAGTCTGTAATGTCTATGACTCAATGAGGAATCTCACTCGGTCTATCCCTTTATATTATATAGCACCATGTTCTCACAGCCCCGTACAAGTCAATTCATAATATTGCTATATGGAAAATGTAAACCTACAGAGCTACTTGGATAACATGTCTATGGCATTACCATCATTTCAGGGAATAATAGTCCATCCTACGGTCAGATGACATTGAAAAAAGGTATAACAGCCAACGGAAAACTAGAAAAAAATGTCGTTAATAGAACAAGGCATGTGAAAAACATCCAAGAATAGAAATTATCCTTATACAAAGAAATATTACTTCTACACAAGCATACAAGTATGGAAGGAAAAACAACCGGGGCGAAACAGTAAACACGCAATACCTCATTCAGGGGTATTAGTATAACTGCACATAATACTCATAGACATCGAATGGAAATTCACAAAACACTTACCATGATGATAATAGATAAATATACTTGAACAACAGGGCATGAATCTCTTTATAATTTCATAGATCTATAAAAACTCACAAAAATTTCATCCCACAGTAACTTGTAAAAAGAGGTGTAATTGGAAAACAATGCTCTAGAAGAAGGAATAGCTTACCGATGAGGTTCCAACACAATTGATGGAGGTTGATTCGGAGTACAGACATAGGCTCGGGGGATTGTAGGATATTCATGGCTGTTTGGGATGCCCTAGGTTGTTGAAGCAGGAGAAGAAGTATGTTCTGGTGATTAAACTCGACCCTTGTCCATTTAATGAAAACAAAAGAAAGTACACGGCATGATCTTTTGGAGTACACATTGTTTTCTAGTATTTTTTGTACTCAAATTTAAGAGGCCTCCACATCTCCCCACATGACTGTGTGTGTGGCCTGGACATGGCCAGCACATGGCCTCGCATAGCATAGAATTACATGGCGTGTACATAAAAAATTATGAGAAACTCTTCTTTTATTAAAAACATCAGAAAAAGGAAAAACATACCTGAAAAACAAACCGGGTTCTTGCAATAGAGCAGTTTAAGTTAATTAATATGTGAATGGATAATACATATAATTTTCAGAAATATTATGTTGATCGCCATTGATGACCCTTCGGGTTTATTTTCAGGGATCAGGTTTTCTTGCGTGATTCACCGATGTTGGGACATCGATGGATCAGAAGACATGGTAAACCCTCACCGAGGTATGTGGGCCTATTTGAGATTCCGGAGAGAGTCGGGTCGGTTGCCTACCTATTTTAGTTAACATAGAGTTATCGGGCCATGCATGATGTCTTCCATGTATCTAAGATGTGCCGTTATCAATCAACCTCCTCTCACATATTTCAGCCCAAGGAGGTTGAGCTTCAGGTTGATGAATCCTTTGAGGAGCATCTGATTTGTATTGTGGATAAGAGCCTGATGGTTCACTGAGGTTGGTCAGTTCCTCTCATATGAATGCTATGGTAGCTGGCCGGGTTCATGACGAATCCTATGATTGGGAGACCAATGTACGTGCTCAGTGCCTGGAGTTGTTTACAGCATTATCTTCACCACCCTTGGAAGGGATATTTGGGGGCGAATTGCTTTAAGGGGGAAAGTTTGTAAGAACCCTATTTCTATTCTGGAGGTATGGGATTCTTCCTTTTCTTTTTTCTTATTTTTTTAGAATATATGGAAAATGGAGAAAATTCTCAAATTTCAAGAGTACACGCCATGTACTGTGGCCGTGTGGGATGTGTACACAGGGCGTGTAGGCTTGTCAGCGATGAAGGGTGTAAAAAGTGACTACACACCATGTACATAGTATTTACACATCCTGTAATTAGTCGGAAGGTGAACAGTAAGGTGTTGGAGGTAGCCTCCAGCGGAGTAACAATACACGCCGTGTAATCGGGAATACATGCTATGTAGTCATCTCGACAGATGAACATTTTCGTGTTAGAAAGAAGCCGCTGGAGGAACAATTAAAAAAATAGAAAGTGCACACCATGTAGTTTTCTTCCGTTTAAAATAGGCAGTGTCCTCCTCATTCATTATAGGAGGCTTTGAGTACATTTTGGAGCCTGGAGAGGAGGCCTGGGCTTCAAAGATCTCCCGACCGCACATCATGAATCCGAATCCTTATCTAATATTCTCGATTAAACCATGTAGGTGAGTCGTTCTCTCTCCTTGTGTGTTTCATACCAATTATTTCCCTATGGAATGTTATTTATGGTTGAATTTCTGACCATTTATCCTAGATTTACATCACTCTTGGATGATTCGAGAGGCATCATTCACTTATACCGATCAGAGACAATCGAGGTAGGTGGTATAGTTTTTATTTCCAACTGTTGAGTTGAATTTGTGTACCGTTGTGCTACGAACCAATGTTGGGGGTGGTGTGTGGCTGTGGCCTTTTCTGAAATGATATCTAGAATTTTACATATAATCTAATGATAAGTTTAAACTGTTGTTTGGGATCACTGCTTGGATCCAGGACCACCCCGAGGGTGTGTTCCTCTGTTTCGCGGTTTGGACAGGATACCCGAGGGTATGCCATGATTCTTTTTTCCATTACATTTTATTGGTAGAAGGTTATATAAATTTAATGTTTATACTTTGGACTCGGCCTGGTTCCTTTAGCTAATGGGAAGTGTTTCATTTAGCCTGCATGAACCCTTTCTCATGCCTGTGGGAAGTAGTTTATGTTCCTTTGTACAACAGTTTTGTGCTTGTGGGTGACACCTCAAGCTCCTGTGGGCAATACTCGTTATGCCTATGGGATGACAATTGTGGGTTTCGATTCTGATTATATGAGGGTAAGGATTGTATGTCTTGGGACACTGTTATCATGAATATTTACGACGATGATTTTTTATATTTATAACTACAAATTTAAAGGATATGCTTGGAATGTTTAAATAATTATAAAAATGGAAATATATCTGATAGAGGTAGTTACTTTTGAGTACTTGTTAGTTTACAGAATTTTATAGCTGCACACTGTTGTTGCATATTTTCACTAATGGTTGGGCATGGGCCTTTGGTGGTTGTCTACAAGGATTTATTTCTCACACCCTATTAGGGTCATGCCTTCTACCCAAACAGATTATATTTTTGCAGGTGTCGATTGTGGAAAGGGTCCCTATACAGGTAAAAGATTGTAGTAGAGGAGTAGGAGAGCATGAGACCAAGATTATTCTTGTGATGCTGCTGCATTCTCTTCACTCTCCTTTGTTCTATTTGGCTGTACCTTGTATTTTGAGTTGTACTTAAATGTATCCTGTTCTGGCTGCTTTCATATAATTAGTGACATTATTCATCTTTATATATATGTCTGCTGGATTGCTTTTACGTTAGTTATCCAATTTAGTTGTATATTTTTTACTGCTTCTGATGTTTTATTGTATTTATCTTTTCTGCGGCGCTACACTTTGACAAATGAGGGTATAGTGTCCCCACTATCAGACCTGGGCCCTCGCTACTAGTCAGCAGCCTCTGGTGTTTGGGGAAATGCATTTGAGGTTATGTGACCAACCGGGTTTGGGGCACCCAATGTGTGGCTTGTGGATCCTAGACGTTACATTGGGCTAGCATGAAATTATAATTTTATTGTATAAATTTCTTTAAAAAGATATTCATTAGGTAAATAATTTTCATTTGATTAAAAAACATAAAAAATAATTTAAAAAATAATGTTATTGAATGTATCACATATTTGACTAATTCATAGAAATATTTTTTTAATATTTTGATACATATAATAATTTAATTATTAATAATTGAGTTATAAAAAATTTATATAACCTCCAATTATTAAAATATGCTTATATTAATAACTAAATGTTGAACGCCCAACAAATAATATATTGATCTGATGGATTTCAAATTGGAATCCATACCATTTTTTTGAAATTTCACATTTGTGGTATTGTAGTTTGTCTTATGAATCACACTAATGATGTTATTACGATTAAATAAAATGAATAATGGTTTTTGTATCCAAATGAACCTAGTTCTGCAAATGTCTCCAAATAACAATATATGTGTTATGATTGTTTAATAATGTGTTTTTATTTTTTAAATGATGGATGATAGATGGTTTTTTAATATCAATATTTTTTTTATCAAATTCATAAATTTAAAGTAAAATTATTTTTCATAACATTCAAAACCTATATATATAGAAAACATTAAGATTGTACTGATTTGATTGATTTTAAGAGTTGATATTATAAATTTATATACCAATATTATAATGTAATATTCCTACAATGAGTGTTTCTAAAATTTTATTCTGATTTATTTCATCATTAGTTAATTTGGAGAGATATTTATTGATGGCATTCTATGTAGACATGATCTTCTTATACTATGGATGATTCTAAATATTCATGAATAAATGTAATCTTATGTGGATGATTTTTTCCATATTTTATTGATGTATCTGTTACATTGAGAACAAAGATGTATTTAATATCTATATCACTAAATTATGATGAAAAATCTTAAGAAACCTTTTTATATCAACATGAAATCATTTTCTAATTCTACATATTTATGGTAACATGGCTTGTGTAATGATAAAGAGAATGATGAAGAGTGTAGAAAATAATATGAATCATAGAAAATAGAAATATCTGTAATGAAAATGGTGTCATTTTTAACCTGTTCCATATGACACGTAAAACACAACCCATGGGAATATGATAATGAATTTGTGTTCATGGAGCCCTCATATTTACCCTACTTTGTCATTTTATGATCTTTATTACATTCTTTACATCATATATTTTTCTTTTAGTCAACGCGTAGTTCCTTCATTATATGACACAATTTATTTCATTCAATATTTTAGAATTTAGTTCTAGTCTATAACAACCCCTACTAAAATAAACTATATTGGTACCCTAGGAAAGTGCACCGCATATCCTCAAGCTGTATAGCTTATACACCATATGTTGAGAACTACAATTAAGGTCATATTTTGTTACTTTGGGGGAGACTATGACTTGATTAATTTATTAAAATATTTTTTGAAATAGAAATAACTAAATACATATCCAAATTAATATCAATACCGAGGAAAGATTCGATAAAATAGAATAACCAAAAATTATAATATGAAATGACCATGTAATAAATACAATATCCACTAAGGGTGGATTATTTTATATATGATAAGAAATAAATCAATGTAAATAATGGATAAAATCAATGTTCCAAAATATTCAACTGTTATGACTGGTCTAATTGGTCATACCACATTCTATCATACTATGAAAAGAATTAATCAATAAAGGCCTTTCCGTATACCCCTATATGAAACAAATAATACTATTGTTTTTGTTTACCTATATGCCAGGACATACCAATAATGATGTGACAATAACATTATAAGATCCCACCCATGGAATACATAAGACAACCAGTCAGAAAATAATTTAATGATTATATTATATATATAATTTTTTAGATTCTTTTAATAAATAATATAGTAGAAAATATCTAGAAAATTATAGGATCCATAATTAAACGTGTGAACATATTAGACACTTTTTAATCACTAGGTCTATGAATATTTTTGACTATACATTCATCAACCAGTTCCTAGGTGTCTCTAAGAATGTCATGTTGACCATGAGAACCATAAAAAGCCACATGTAAATTGGAATTCACTATTACATTCCCCATTATCTAGAAGGTCTTATTGGAATATGATATACCATCCAAAAAGTAACTTAGTTATCATGAATCATAAGGAACATAGATTCTCGTATCGGTATCCAACATAATTTGACGTGAAATAGATCCCAAGGATCTTGTTTTGTTACCCTGTTGTAATTTTATAATTCATTATAACATTCCTATACATCTTCTATCACATTGGCCTTAGAACACCTCCAGGACATCCAGATTAATTGTCTATAACATGTAATTTGAGCACTCATTCAATAATTCATACAAATTATGTATCATGATTAATTTGGATATATACCCCATTTTTTAAATTAACATATGTCATAAATAATCCATTAATTCATTTCAACATTCCCAATCATCAAGAATAATTTCAGTCATATTATTGACATAAAAATTGTTAATTTTTTTATTATTAATAACATCCAAACAATAGAAGTTCGTCAAAAAATATTACACAATAAAAATAATTTCATTTATCATTAAGAAGAACCCTACAAAAAAATATACTTTGGATTTTACACATTCACTTTTCTAGGAATTATAGAAATAAACTATTATCATATCTCATTCCATCATATTATTTTTTTACTTTTTCATAGAAAGATCATCTTTTATTCCATTGGACATATTTAATGATAACTAATCAAATACTAAATTACTATTGCAACTTTATTTTATATGTTTTGGAATTTACACCATGTTACATTTCTATCAAATAAACAAAATATGCCCTATTTTAAGAATAAAAAAATATAAAAATAACCATTGTGGTGATATACCATTTAAAAACAAATAATATTGTTATTTATTGTAAAATCACATCATATGGGTTTAATGACATTGAGGCACTCTATAATGACATTCCCCACTAACCATACTCATTATATTACAATTATTGGAGGAGAATGATATTGTAAGTTTCACCATTAGATATTCAAAACACTAATATATGAAATTAAAAATTAATTAAATCATACACTGAAAAAAATGGATGACCACACAAAGTATTCAAAAGAACAAACGAGAAAACTAAAATAAAGGGGACCATTACATTGTCCATAATAGATTCCACATGTCCTAGATCATATACAAATTTGGTAAAAAAATGTGAAATAAAATAACCTGAATGGTGCCAAAATAGGTAATAGACAACAATTATGAAATTTTGGAAAGGGATATAAGGAAGGGAGAGAACACATATACTAACCTATATGTTTCAAAAATTCTATGCATAGTTAAAAAGTGGCCAAGATCTGCCTAGATATATCACAATATACGGGGAGTGAGACCAAATGTAAATGAAAATGGTCTACAACCTAAACAAGGTATTATTAAGAAAAAACATATGTGGATATGTGTTAGTTTTATCATTCATTAAAAAAAATCTTCCGAAACATTATTGATAATAGGAGTGACCTTGTTGACCTTCTAGCCTAATCGAAGGACCACAAACTAGCCAGTGGCCTCTAGTCAGATAGACAATTTCAATGATACCAATTGGATTCATTCCTTGGGCTACCTCATTTTATTCCATTATCATTTTGAGGCCTTTCAAAACCATGAAACACATAACAAAATTTAACATTTCATTTTTGATGGGTTTCTCAATTCAAAATTCAATTGGAATTAACTAGAAAAAAAACAAACCGCTCCACTAGTTTTATATTTAATAATTAAATCAGTATCTGTGAAATCTTTTGTGATGTATGCCATAAAATCACCCCACCATGAAAATATTCATTCTCTTGAATTCTACATGGCCATCAATCAAAATTCTCTGACCATCATCGATTGCCAACAATACAAAATCCCCTCATCCAAATATGGACATCCTAACAACCTCTATAAAATATTCTCTAATTTATGTCTTGATAACTGTGAAAACTTATCCCAATGATCGACCTCAAAACCAAATTAATATATAAAAATAATTGGTCATATTTATCTATATAAACATAAATATTACGATTTGGTTACATTAGTAGAATATAATTCTAACCACCATAATCTTCATATCATTATACATAGTTCTATGGATTTTGTACCACAACCATAATAAATTATTATTGAAACATTTATCACTTGTTTCAAAGATATACCTTTCTTTCTAGATCATTTCTCCACAAAATACACAAAAACGTTAAATCTAACACCTATAAATATTGATAGAAAAATTTGAGGATTTACGCATAATAAAAATCCACTAAATCTCTAAAAATACATAACAAATAATAAAAACATTTTTTAATTATCAAAACATTCCTTTTAAATAAATATTTTTCCAAAATAAACTATCAAACACAGTACAAAAATATAGTTCAATCAATCATTTTTTGACTGCTCTCGAGTGTTCCCATAATTAAGTACCAAATAATTATTAATTAAACATTTCATGATTCCTTCACACATGGATAAATTATAGGATATGGTCAATATATTAATTATATTCAATACCAATATACTAATATGATTCCATGGTTATACATAAAACCATTTAAAAAATTTATATTTACCTTCCACAAACAAGGATTCAAATTCAATCCAATCATAAATAGTTCACATCAGCACAACCTAATGTATAAATCCAATGTCAAACAATGATCCAACACAATATTTCATTTCTATATACATTATTTCAAATAGAATCAAAATACAGATCTCATTGAATTTACCTGGAATCATACTGCCACTAAATACATTACGTGGTCAGATAGTAATGATTCTTACCCTTCTAACACAAGGGTCATATGGTGTGACCCACATTCCCCTCTCCATTATAGTTATATTATTGTTTTTAATTAACTAGTTAAAATCCCAAAAAAAAATTATATCCCCATAAATAAAGTTACATTTTGGATGTGGTCATCTATTTCTAATATTTGTGACATGAGAAACATAAATTTCTACAATTTCAGTCTTCCTAGGATGGAATCTAAAAAATTCCCCAATATATGATCTATAATGAGGAAATATTCCTATGATATCTGATAGAGTTGTAGACACAAAATGACATCACTTATTCTCGATATCAAAAATAGAATTCGAGGTTACATGATGATATCAATGTGTTTCTTTTATGAACTGCATGAAATACATCTACTTCAACTAACACCATTATTTTGTTTGTACCCAAGCATTTGTTTCACTAAACATAGATCAACCTGTGATGAATTTTTTTTTAAAGGGACCTTAGAATCCCACACTAATTTTCATACACCAATATTCCTTCAAGAATATCTCAAACCCCTGATCATCAAACTAATAGGGTGATTGTCAACCAAGGCCATCCACAACCATATCACTCTATATCTAGAAGCTACCATCACATATTATTGTTGTCACTACTACCACCCCACAGATAATTATTTTTTAAAATACAATTTTCCCAATAGGTTCATCGGAATCTCATATTAAAAGTATAATTATAGAAATGTCCCACATATAGCTAAAAGAAATCACCCTAATAACAAAAAAAGAAACATTTTTCTACTATTGAGCCACCTAATTGCATATCCCAAATTTCATTACAATTAAATTTCACGTAAATACCACATCGGTATCATATGTACGTTATGATTACATTTCTTCCATGACAAATTACAATATAAATATAAGTTCTAACAAGTAAAAACTACCAAATCAAGGCTCAATCATCGATTCTAGTATCTGACCATGCCATAACTCACATTATACTTATCATAAAATAGGGATCTTTATTTATTTCATCTCATTAACTAAATCATACTCTCAAGAGTCATGAATGACATAAAAAAAATCCTTTTAACAACGTTTTCGTTTCTAAAAAAGTGTATACCTACTCTCTAATAGATCTAGATACATCAACCGCGGGTCAATTTGAATACAAAGATATTTCCATGTAAATGTTTTTATATATGGAAATATAATGAGTCCACGAAAATTGTTGACCGGTGATTCCGCGTCCCGGTGTGCCTGGAATCAATTTCTGAATTTTTTAGGAACGTTAAATAAATGTGAGAGCTATGTTTTGTAGCATTTGAACCAGTGCACGTAATTAAAATATGAGGACACCAATGAACTCGTAGCGCCTATATTCTCTTACGGATACCTTCTCCTCGACCATAGTAGGCCAAGGGTGGATGTTAGTTTTCTGGATTTTCATGGGATATGTAAAATAATAAAAATAAAATAAAACAATATCTTTTGTTTTATTTTCATGAAACCTCCATTTTAAATACATGGGGGAGGTGACCATCCAAACTACCAATTAATGTGTGTTAACCCTTGATATTTTCTTAATTAATGTGTCAAAATTATTTTAATTAATGTTCCAACTTTTATAGAATTAATATTCATGACTCAATTATAGTTGGATCCTCACCCTTTTGGTTGGGACCATTGCCAAAAGGGAGAGATGGGGACAACATGGAAGGACAACCTCCAATGAAGAATGAACCTCAGACGGGGATGTTTCTCGAGCCCATATTGGAATCATCTTGCAAGAGTAACGAAGGCCGACGTCACTATCATTATCTTCCTCCTCATTAAACCTCCAATAGAATATTTAGGTAGGGGTGTGTTTATAATTATTCAATGTTAATTTTCATTACGTTGAATCATTCTCCTTGACCTGAGTGCTACCAGTCTAATGTGGAGGGTATGGGACAAACGAACACGGCCTGATCCCTCCACATCAACATTGTTGACGTGTTTTTTGTGGTGCAAGAGGATGACAACTGACACTGGTAAGGCACAAGGAGGTGGTCGGCACTTTGGTCAGCCACTATAGCAGCGGAGGTGAAATTGCACTGTAGGAGGAGGTCGTGGTCCATCTTCCATGACTAATAAAGACATCAGTTGGTACGTCGGTCGTTCCGGTTGAGGTAGGGTGGCTCGCGTCTCCACGACGGGTTGAACAGAAGGTTGCAGCCTATCGACCGCGACGGAGTATGGCGGCGACCGACATACGGCCAGTCGTGTGGTTAGGTGGTGGTTTTTGTCTGCACCAATGAGACTAGAGACTGCTTCTGCATGGCCATGGTGAAGGTTGGAGGAAGGCAAAAATCTAGCCGACCATGGTGGAATAGCGACGCATGTCTACGTCACTAAGAGGAGAACTGGCCAGCTGCATCACACAGAGTTATCCGGTGGTCCCACATGCTAGTAGGGTGACTGAATGTCCCTTGGTCCATTCAGAATACAGGGGGCGCTTCTCCCTGGGTTGAGGCTAGGGTTAGGCTTTCCATCGTTTACCACGCCTAGCCTAATAGGCCATGCATAGTGGGTCATGCCCAGTGGGGTATGCGCAGTGGGTAGGGCCCTCTGTTGTACCTCTCGTACCCCTCGTGTTTAATTTTCATGATCACAATCACTCTCCTTTTTATCTAATCTTGTTTTCAAGTGTTTTTTGTTAATAGGCATGATTTCAGGAGAAAGAAGTGGCAAAGGAAGAACAGTGGACTGTCTTTCAGTCCACCGGCCAACCGGTGGCTTCACCACCGGCCAGCCGATGGACCTTGGGCAGAAGGGACACCCACTGCCTTCGCACCGGCCAACCGGTGGCCTCAGCACCGGCCAGCCGGTGGCACCCAGTCAGAACAGTGTCAGCCACTGCCTCCTCACCGGCCAACCGGTGGCCTCAGCACCGGCCCGCCGGTGGCGCCTGGACAGAAGCCATCCTCCATTTTTCACACACCGGCCAACCGGTGGCTCTGTACCGGTCAGCCGGTAGAGCCAGTCAAACTATCCGTTGGGCTTTGACCAGACCTGTCCACTTGCCTTCCAACGACTCCGAAGACCTCTCCAATGGCTCTGAAGACTCCCAAAGGCCATTTGAGGGTTCCCCCTCTATAAATAAAGGACTAGGAAGCCCCGGAACACAAGGGAAATATACGGAAGCCCACGGGACACATTTTGATCATTTGGCGAACCTCCGGTGCATTCCTCCAAGGAACCTCCAATTGCTCCAACTCAATTCCACATCCAAGGAGCACCACCAAAGAAGCTTGGGAGCGCCCTTCATCAACTCCTTCAATCCATTGGCGCCCAAGACTTCCCCATTACGGTTTTTCATTGCGTTATTTATTTTGAGCATCAAATTGGGTTTGTGACTACAAACCCCCAACTCTTTCTCTCATCCACTCTTTTAGGTTTTCACACCACCTTCAAGGTGTGAAGAGGTTCGACAAGCCTTCCCTTTAAAAGGCTTGTGTCATAGGTGAGCTAGCCTTCACCTGTAAGAAGGCTAGTGGGTTCTTGCTCAACCAATAAAAGCAAGCTGTAATAGGTTCTAGACTAACCTTAAAGTCTAGTGGGTTTCTTGCTAAAACCATTAAAAAGAAAGCGGTAGTAAATCTATCAACGGTTGAGTTGGGAGTGGAGACGTAGGCTTGGGTTTAAGCCGAACTCCGTTATCAAGTTGTGTGTTTTGCCTCTTTTATTTCCGCTGCACTTTCACTTTGTTTTTAAATTGTTAATTAATTTTTAAAAGGCAATTCACCCCCCCTCTTGCCATCACTTCCTTCTTTCTCCGCACAACAATTGGTATCAGAGGGAAACTTTGAGTAATACCCTAACCGGTTTCAAATTCAAGATCCATTGTGATGGCTTCAACCTCTTTCACCCCCGAAGGCTATTCTTTGGGTCGTGCTCCATTTTTTGATGGAACCGACTATAATTATTGGAAAACCCGCATGACCAATTTTCTTAGAAGTATAGGCTATCCTATTTATAAAACTGTCATGCATGGTTACACTCGCTCTTCTCCCGATGAATCCAAATGGACTCAAACCGATATTTAAAATTTCGAGCTTGATGGCAAAGCCATGAACGCTCTTCATTGCGGCCTTGATCGTAATGAGTTCAATCGAGTTTCCACATGCACCTCATCTCATGAAATCTGGAAACTTTTGGAGGTTACCCATGAGGGGACCAACAAAGTCAAGGATACTCGATTGGATATGTACCGTCAAGATTTTGAGTATTTTTCCATGCATCCATCCGAATCAATTTCTGAAATGTTTACTCGCTTTACTAACGTTTGCAATGGTAGAAAATCTCTTGGAGATAATATTTCTGTAGAAACAATGGTCAAGAAGATCCTTGGATCCTTCCAAGCTCATGGGATCCAAAAGTCCCGGCAATCCAAGAAGGAAAGGACATCAAGAACATGTCGGTCGAAGAGCTCATCGGATCCCTCATGACCTATGAGATCACAATGAGGAGGCAAGCTGAAAAGGAAGGCAAACCGATCAAAGTTCCAAAGAACATCGCCTTCAAAGTTCAACAAGAAGAAAGCTCCTCCTCCTCATCGTCTTCCTCTTCAAGCGGCGATTCCGAAATGGAGAATCTTGCCCGCAAGATACACAAGTTCATGAAGAAGAACAAAAAGAAGAAATCTCGCAAGGCTCGAAAGGAAAAACACGACGAAAAATCCGTGCCTGAGGTAACATGTTACGGGTGTGGCAAGAAAGGCCATTACAAGCCCGATTGTCCACTCAACAAGAAAAAGGACAAACAAAAGGAAAAGAAGAAGGTATTCAAGGCCACATGGAGTGATAGCTCCACATCCTCCTCCTCATCCTCCTCCTCAAGTGACAATGGTAAAAAATTCCTAATGGCATTTCATGAGGTAACATCTTCCGACTCCTCATCCTCTTGTTCTTCAAATTCTTTAAATCATTTATCCTACGAGGATCTCCAACATGCAAGAGATCAATTGGAGGAAGGTTTTCACAAACATTCTTCCAAATTTGTTGCTTTAAAAAAGAATTTCAAAAAACTCTCTTCCGAAAAGGAACAACTTCTCAATGAAAAGGAGGAGTTGTCCCTCAAGATTCAAAACCTTCCCGATGTTGATTCTATGGAATCAACAATCAAGGATTTAAGGGAATCCCTAGCTATGTTCACCCAAGGGGAACAAAATTTAACCAAACTCCTCGGTTCCCAACGCATATCAAGAACCACCGAAGGGCTTGGCTATTCCAAGCAAGCTTCCTCTTCCCATGCTCCGACTATTTTTGTAAGGGGGAGCTCCCAATTTAAATTTTGCAATTATTGTAAAAAACCCGGGCACTTAATTTATGAGTGCGATTGCAAAAATGCCCGGTATGGTAGGCCCAAAAATATTTTCATTAATGATGAATTTTATAGTAGAAGACCCGCCACTAGACAAGTATGGATTGAAAAATCCCTTTTAGCGAGTCTTACCGGACCAAAATTTGTCCCGGTTTCAAAAACCACTCCCCGGTGATTTGTTGGTCTGGACAGAGGGAGTTAGGATCGTTTAAGCCTTTTTGATTTCAAATTCAAAACTTTCAATTCAAATTTCGATTCAAAACATTCAATTCAAATTTTGATTCAAAACGTTCAATTCAAATTTCAAAAATTTCAATTGGTTTTAAAATCTCTATCTTGTTTTTCAACCTCTTCCCTCAATCAAGTTTTATGCCCTGTGCAATTTTGATAATCACAAAGGGGGAGAAATTCTTGGTTGATTGGGGGAAAATCTTTTAAAGCATGCCTCTCATTTCAGTCTTTTTACATTACTTGTTTTGGTGATTGTGATCATCAAAATAGGGGGAGATTGTTGTACCTCTCGTACCCCTCGTGTTTAATTTTCATGATCAAAATCACTCTCCTTTTTATCTAATATTGTTTTCAAGTGTTTTTGTTAATAGGCATGATTTCAGGAGCAAGAAGTGGCAATGGAAGAACAGTGGACTGTCTATCAGTCCACCGGCCAACCGGTGGCTTCACCACCGGCCAGCTGATGGACCCTGGGCAGAAGGGACACCCACTGCCTTCGCACCGGCCAACCGGTGGCCTCAGCCCCGGCCAGCCGGTGGCACCCAGCCAGAACAGTGTCAGCCACTGCCTCCTCACCGGCCAACCGGTGGCCTCAGCACCGGCCAGCCGGTGGCGCCTGGACAGAATCCCTCTTCCATTTTTCACACACCGGCCAACCAGTGGCTCTGTACCGGTCAGCCAGTAGAGCCAGTCAAACTAGCCGTTGGGCTTTGACCAGACCTGTCCACTTGCCTCCCAACGGCTCCGAATACCTCTCCAATGGCTCCGAAGACTCCCAAAGGCCATTTGAGGGTTCCCCCTCTATAAATAAAGGACTAGGAAGCCCCGGAACACAAGGGAAATATACGGAATCCCACGGGACACATTTTGATCATTTGGCGAACCTCCGGTGCATTCCTCCAAGGAACCTCCAATTGCTCCAACTCAATTCCACATCCAAGGAGCTCCACCAAAGAAGCTTGGGAGCGCCCTTCATCAACTCCTTCAATCCATTGGTGCCCAAGACTTCCCCATTACGGTTTTTCATTGCTTTATTTATTTTGAGCATAAAATTGGGTTTGTGCCTACAAACCCCCAACTCTTTCTCTCATCCTCTTTTTTGGGTTTTCACACCACCTTCAAGGTGTGAAGTGGTTAGACAAGCCTTCCCTTTAAAAGGCTTGTTTCATAGGTGAGCTAGCCTTCACCTGTAAGAAGGCTAGTGGGTTCTTGCTCAACCAATAAAAGAAAGCTGTAATAGGTTCTAGAATAACCTTAAAGTCTAGTGGGTTTCTTGCTAAAACCATTAAAAAGAAAGCGGTAGTAAATATCTCAACGGTTGAGTTGGGAGCGGAGACGTCGGCTTGGGTTTAAGCCGAACTCTGTTATCAAGTTGTGTGTTTTGCCTCTTTTATTTCCGCTGCACTTTCACTTTGTTTTTAAATTGTTAATTAATTTTTAAAAGGCAATTCACCCCCCCCCCTCTTGCCATCACTTCCTTCTTTCTCCGCACAACACCCTCCACCTTCGCGTGGTGGCTCATGGGGGGGGGGGGTGGGGTGTTGTGGGCCTACCGGGACCCCACCATTCTGGTCCAGACACAAACTGAATCGAGTCAGCCAAGACTAGGTAGGGTCTGGTTGGTCCAACCAGTTCGGACCGGACCAGGGCCTATGCGGACCCAGTTTGACCTTTTTGGCCATATCCTAAGAACCAACATACGTTTTATGAACCGTCTACGGTGCTAAGATCCTTGGATTTAGGCAGTCCTTTTGGTATACTCCATGTTGGTTTCGAATAATGTTGGAGTATGTCCAGATTGGATCGAACCTGAATCCAAAACGTCCCTCAGATTGAAAACACTGATAACATACAGATCGGGCATCCGATTGATGAGTCATTAGTTTCATTGGGTCCATTATTACGTGACATTAATTGGGGATTATTCTTTGTGGGAAATTGTTTAAATTTATGTAATAACATATGGATTGAGGAGTGAAACCTCTCATAATCATGCATACTTAGTATGGGAACCCAAAAACTATCTGTACTTTACGAATCATTAGATCCTATGTTGTTCATCTTTAGATATTGTTTGGTTCATCTTTAGATCATGTGTAGGTCATATTCAAATCTTGTGTTGGTGAACTCTCAACAATCTTATGTGGTCATTGTATAATTCTCTTGTGTGGGTCAGTACTCATCGATCCAGGGAGGGTCAGCGCATACCGATCATATGTTGGTCATATATATATCTTGTTTGGATCATCTTCAGAACCTATGTGGGTTATCACTGATCTTGTTTGGGTCAACAGTAGAGCTTCTCGATAAAGTATGATGATCTGGAAATACAAAAAATCGTTAATAATACCATACAAAAGTTATACCTGGTGTGAGATGAGTTTGTACCCTTGTGGTACACTTCTTTATGGTGATAACTTCGTGGTAATATTCTTTGAGGAATTACCTTTGTTGTAATTACATTCAGGGTGATACCTGTGTGGTATTCATTTATGTGATTTAACATTTGTGGTACATACCTTTGTGTTGTTACCTTCGGGGTATTCAATCCTTCATGGAATAGTTTTGCTCTTGGGTAATGAATTGGGACTTTTTTTCCTCATTAATGTGATGGGTATACTTGAGAACTTAGGTATATATATGGGAATATAACTAAAATGAGTTGATTGTTTGTTTCGTGCATTTGGATTATCCTTTGTGGATTTTGAGAGACTTTAGGGTGTCTTGGGATCCCTAATGAGTTTTGTTATAGTCACCCCTCCACTGGCAATGCCTGCGCCTTACTATGTCTTGTATAGATGGCGGATAGAGATGATCGAGGTTGAGGCTACCAGAAGTAGGGGATGCTCATAGGTGGGAATTAGATGAGAAAATATACAAAGACAAACATTCAAGTGTTGTACCTACCCTTCAGGTAGGATCCTTGTTGGGTGTTCACACGAGATGTTTTTAGTTTTAATCGTACTTTCAAGTTGGGCTTGTATTCTGGCCCCTATACTTACTGTACACACACTTTTTACTATAGAGATACTTTATGTTTGTATCTTGGGGTGAGCATAGTTTTGTCAGTATAGAGGATATAAAGGCAAATACTTCCCAGTTTTAGGGATATGACTTTTTAGTTTTAGTCTCCATTCCTTGGCCGATGGAAGGTGGGATTTGGGTAGTCACGACACGGTCCCCAATGGACTGGTCATGAAAAATTGGTTTCATAGTTGTTGGATCAACCAAAGAACTTGGACTCGGGTATTTTAAATGGAAATAGAATTATGTGATATAAATTTTCTTATTATTTTGGGCAATCCAGTGTTGGTGCGGTGGCTGACGTATCCATACACCAAGACCCCTACTTATGGGTTCTATATCAACATATGAAAATACTATTTCATGTGTGTTTTTGAAATGTTACCCTTGTGATCACATGGATTGAGAAAACCAGGTATAACATATTAACTGTGGAACACCTGTTTTTTTTATTCAGAATGCATCCACGAAGACTGCTAGCCATGGTTCTAGGTAGATTATTTGATGACAGCACACCGAGCGATGAGGTATCAGTGATGGGCCCCCATTCAACAATTGTACAAATGGGTTGTGTACCAGCAGCACCACTACCCATTGGGCAGTTGATCCCACTATCCCCAGTAGCAAAGGGTGCACGCCACTTGAGCGTGTTGCACATGTTTCAGTTCTAGAGGCCACCGAGGTTCTTGGGTGAGATGGATCCACATGTGGATGAGGATTTGATGGAGGTCGTGGTTTGTGTTTCTTGACTAGTAGGGACACTATTTGATCTCATTTTGATCCTTGACCCTAGTCATCTTCATGCTACAGTAGGAAGATAGTGGAGCTTGATTTACTAGTTTCGTGATGAGGCAACTATCTTCTATATGGACATTGAGAGCCTTTTCAAGGCATATTTCATCCTAGATAACCTATGCTCGTTGTTTATATAGGAGCCTCTACACTTGTAACAGGGTAGCATGATCGTGGATCAGTATTTAGAGATGTTCACTGACCTCTCGTGATACTCCACTGAAATGGTGCGAGATCCTTTCTAATGGGCCCGGTCCTTTGAGCAGGGGATCAAACAAGGGATTAGAGCTATGATAATTTCTCTCAGCATCTTGACACAAGAGGTGGTGTTAGAGAGAGAACTGTTAGTGGAGAGATCCCTTGCTGACAGTCACCAAAAGCGAGACCCAACGTTGGAAGTCATTTAGAAAATACATCTATAGCTTGAAGAAGAAATCTGACACAGAGGTCCAAGAGAACTAGACCTACATGTGGACGACCACTAGATACAGGGTTTGTGGTGTAGGGCTATTGAAAAAGAGTAGGACGAGGAAGGAATATGCAGAGTTACTCGTGTGGTATGCAAGGTCCCATGGCTCGTGACTTCCCATCCCGCCATTTGAACGACTAGTAGAAGGTCAAAGGACTACCAGTTTAGAGGCGACGATTTGATCGATGATGACTATAGGCAGGAGGCGGATGTGGTATAAGATTAGGTCGTGTAGTAGGTGGTGGGATACAATTTGAGGTTCTACCGCTACCACCACCAAGGGGTCTACCCCAACCATAGAGATCCTATGGAATGGGGTGAACTCAGCATCAGGCAGCAGATGCCTATGACCACATTGCTCTAGAGATCATACGAGGTATGATATGTGTCTACTCCACCTTAGCATTAGTACGTATAGATACATGTTCTAGTCACTCTTTCATTTCCACAACACTCATTCGGAGGTCAGATATACTAGAGGAGTCATTGGCTCAATCTTTATAGTTAGATACTCTTATGGGAGTAGATTCGATGATAACACACTACTGTTCGTAGTGTGAGATTACTCTTGGAGGAAAGTGCTTCGACTGGGATCTCCTAGAAGCGGTGTCGAGGCCATAAGACATTATCTTTTGTACGTATTGGTTATCTAGAGTCAATGATTAGATCAACTATATTAGGTGCAATGTGTGTTCTATCCATGAAGATGGGACCACGATTTCCTTCACCATCCAAAAGGGAACCTTTACAGCGTAGGATGGACTTACCCGAAGGAGGGTGCAGTTGATCACAAATCAATTGGCTAGACTTACCCTCGGAGTGGTTGATGTTGGGAGTCCGAGCAATGTTGTAGTGCTGGACTTGTACACTAATGCTATCCCTAACGATGTTCTGGGTCTACCTCAAAGAATAGAGGTGGAGTTTTACATTGACTTGTGCCCCAGGCCGACTGAGATATCTACACCAAAATATTATATGGCTCTCATGGAGCTTGGAGAGTTGCGGGTATTGTAGGAGGACTTGTAGAGAAAGTGGTTCATTAGGCCTAGTGCTTCTCCTTTAGTAGCCATGATTATCATCATCAAGAATGCAGATGAGAGTTTGAGACTCTTTGTGTACTATCAGTTCCTGAACTAGGATATCGTGAAGAACAGGTACCCACTCTTGAGGATTGTTGATCTCTTTGATCAGCTGAAGGGAGCACTATGGTTTTCAAAGATAGAACTCATATCAACCTATCATCAACTCAGGGTATGAGATGAGGATGTGCAGAAGACTGCCTTCAGATGTCGATATGGCTATCATGAGTTATTGGTTATGCCATTCAGCATGTACAATGCCCCAAAAGTGTTCATGGGACTCATGAACAAGATATTCCAGCCATATATCAATCACTTTGTGGTTGTTTTCATCAATTAAATTATGATATACTCACCTATATAGGAGGAGCATGCCTATCATATGCAGATTGTTCTGGACACACTCTAAGAGCATCATCTTTATGGTAAAATCTCGAGGTGATAGTTCTGGATAATAGAGCTTCACATCCTATGAAATGTTATCTCAGAGGTTGAATTTATGGTGTATCCAATGATGATTGTCGCTGTGCTTGCTCGGGATCCACCCATAAGTGTGACGAAAGTGTGTAATTTCCTGGTTTTGGATGGTTACTACCGAATGTTTGTTCTTGACTTTTACAGAGTTGTGACTTCCATATAAGTGTTTACAAAGTAGGGAAAACTCTATGTGGGGATGGAGAGATGCCAGTAGGGTTTCCAACAGTTGAGGTAGATACTGACGAGTTCCCTCATCATGAGGTTACCAGAGGGGGACATTGGGTACATAGTCTTCTACGACACATCAAGGAACATGCTTGGATGTGTCCTGATGCAAGAGTGTGAATTGATAGAATAAGGTTCATGACAACTGAGATAACATGTATATAAATACGCTACCCATGACATGAAGTTAGCTGCAGTGGTCTTCATCATGATGATGTGGCTAAATTACATGATGGGTGAATAGTTTACAATCTCATCTAATCACAAGAGTCTCAGGTATGTATTCTCTCAGAAATACCTGAACCTGAGACATTGGTGTTGTCTTGGTTTCCTCTAGGACTATGAATTTGAGATAGTCTATAGTCCTAGGAAGGGGAAATTAGTAGAAAATTCACTCAGCAGGAAATTTGTTATACATGAGATGAGTGAGGCGATAGACCAGCTAGCCCCTTTGCGGAATGGCTACATGGATATAGATGGAGTAAATAATCATCAATCTCTGATAGTCACTCCTCCACTCCTTCAGTGATTCTGGGAGGCGCATCTTGGGTACAGGGACGATGTGGCTCAATATGCTTAGATACCAACAGGACATACACAAGATGGATTTTTTGATGTTTGGGAGCACGCCCTCCTCTATAGAGGAAATACATGGGTACTGATGGCACTTTAAGGGAAGTGTTGAGTGCATTCCATATATCCCATATATCAGTACATCCAATAGTGGAGAAGATGTACCTGGACCTTCGACGTCAGTACTGGTGTCCAGAAATGATGAAAGCTGTATAAGAGTTTGTCACTCGATGCCTCACTTGTCAACCAATGAATGTTGAGCATCAGGTTCAAATAGTATTAGTTCATCCACTATGGTTGTTGTAGTAGATGTGACGGGGAATATCAATGGAATTTGTGAGAGGTGTTCCACACACTTCCAAGGGTCATGATTCCATCATGGTGATCATTGTTTGACTGACCATGTCATCGCACATCCTATCTATCAGAGAGATGGGAACAGTAGAGGTCTTGGGATTCCTCTATGTGAAAGAGATTTTATAGCTTCATAGGGTGGCATCTACGATTGTCTCCGATCGTGCAACATGTTTTACATCCGGGGTATGGAAAGTGTTTCAGGAGGCTTTTGGGACAAAACCGCGATTGAGTACTGCCTTCCACCCTTAGATGGATGGTCAGAAAAAGTAGACCATTTAGAATCTCGATGATATGTAGCATGATTTCATCCTTGATTTAGGCCGTTGTTGGGAGGATCAATTGCCCTTGGTGGAGTTTGCATACAATAAAAATTATTACTCCACCATAAGTATGGAACCATGTGAGGCATTGTATAGGTGAAATTACAGATCACCATTGTGCTGGACTGACCCAAGTGAGTTAGCACTCATGGGAACAGAGAAGGTATGGTCTACCACAGATAAGGTACAGATCATCTAGGAGTGGATGATGACAGTATAAAAGAGGAATAATTCCTATGCTAATAGGATATGGAGACCTCTTGAGTTCGAGTATAGTGACCATGTCTTTCTACGAGTCTCGCCACGATGAGGTTTGCAGAGATTTGTCCTGGGTGGAAAATTATCTCTATGGTTCATCGAACCCTTTCAGGTCCTCAGTAGAGTTTGCATGGTGGCTTACCGATTAGCTATTTCCCCTCAATTGCATTAGGTGCACATCATTTTCCACATATCCCTGTTGAGTAGATAAGTACATGATTCTTCACACGTCATTCACAGGGGCGAGCATGACATCAAGGATGGGGAACTATTTTCGGTGGTTCTAGTGGAGATTGAGGATCGACAGGATTGGGTCCCTTGTGGGTGGTTGATACCTCTCCTGTGTGTCCGTTGGCAGAACATGATACTCTTGGAGAGCACATGAGAGCAGGAGGATCAGATTTAGGCTCAGAACCACCACTTGTTTCCTTAGTTTGTGTTGTGGCTTTTGGGGATGCAAATTCCTGACTGGAGGAGAATGTAATGACTCAGTATTTTACATGTAGTTTTTATAAATTGAAATATTTTGAGTCTGAAAAAATTTGTGGCTCGTGATTTTGAGGCACGGTGTGCCCGAAGTGAATTTCAGAAAAAAATTTGGTATGTTCAGTAAACGCGTGAGCACCATATTGTATCTTTTAAACCGGTGCTCAGAATTGAAATCTGAGAACACCATTGAACTTGAAATTCCGATATTTGTTTACGAAAACCAACACCTCAGCCATATTAGGTTGAGCTTGGATTTTATTCTTCTAGATTTTCATGGGAGAGTCCAAACAATACAAATAAAATAAAACAAAAACTTGTATTTTATTTTAGTGAATCCTACATTTTAAATACATGGTGGTGGGGACCACCCAAAGTCCCCTTTAATTTATTTTAACACTTGGACTTTCCTAAATTAATATACCAACTTTATTTTAATTAAAGTGCAAATAATAATAGAATTAATAATCTTAACTCAATTAAAGATGGCGCATCAACGTTTTGTTTGGGATCATTGGAAATGGAGAGAGATGTGGGGGGGGGGGAACTCGGAAGTACATCCTCCAACAATGAATAAGACTCCGATGTGGATGATGCTCAAGCCCAGATCAGAAACTTCTTGTGGGAGAAATGAATTCTGATGTCACCATCATCACCATTATCGTCATGACACCTCCAATAGACAATCAAGGTAGAGATGTTTTTATGTTTATTCTTCATTAATTTTCATTATTTTTAATCATTCTCTACATGTCATGTGAAACTGGTCTAACGTGGAGGGTACGAACCAAATGAACAAGGCTTGATCCCTCAGCATATTCATTGTTGTTGCATTCTTCGCGTTTGAGGAGGACAACGTCTGACTCCGGTTGGGTACATGGTGGTGGCCGGCACTTCGGCCAGCCGTGATAGTAGCAGCGGTATAATGGCACCAGTAGTGGAGGCCAAAACCCCTCGGTCGTGGTTGAGAAGAATGGCGTTTTGAATTACAACTAGCCGTGTGGAAGCATGGTTGTGTGCATCAACATCACCGGATGAGTCGGAGGCCACGACCCATCAGCCATGGTAGAGAAGGGTGGCGTTGGCATCTGGCTGGCCGCGTGGTGAAGGAGAGGCGTGCATCCACGCCATCAAAGATGAAGACCATGACCGCGTGGTCGTGGAAGAGGTCGAAGGGCGGCTGACAACTAGACTACCGCCGTGGAGCAATGACGCGCATCTTCTCTGCGAGGTGGAGAATCGTCCTTCCTCGTCTCACCGAGCTGGACCGCTCCGGCGGTCCCCTGTGCCAACAAGGCAACCAATCGACCCTTGGATTGTTTGGAATACTGGGGGAACTTCCACCCTGTGTTGCGGCTAGGGTGGACCCTGCCACAGTAGATCACATCCCGCCAGGCGGGGCACACCGCGATGGGTCGGGCGAGACCGCGGCCCAACGGGTCGGGCTCGCCACGGCTCGAACCTGGTCCCATGAGGACCCAATTTCATTTTTTAGTCATATATTGTTAATCAGGTGTTCATTTGAAGTACCATATGGGACGCCAATATCCTATGATTGAGATGGGTTTTTTGGTGTACTCCACTTCACATTTGAATAATGTTGGAGTATGGATGGGTTCGATCGAACCTGATTCCAATCAGGGCCTCAGAACGGAAATGCTAATTACTTACAGAACAGGTGTCCGATTGACATGCTGTCATCGCGTTGGGTACCTATTGATGTGACAGACCATTGGGGTTCTTATTCATGGGACTTTTTGGCTGTTGAAGTAACTAATTATGGCTTGATGAGAGGAACCTCCTAGAATCAAGCATGCTTAGTGCGAGAACCCTATGGCTAGTTGTACATGAAGAATCATCAGATCATGTGTGGGTCATCTTCAGATCAGGTGTAGGACATATTTAGATCCTGTGTAGGTAATTTTTAGATCATGTATAGGTCAGCGTTTACTGATCTTGTGTGGGTCATCTACAGAACCTATGTGGGTCATCATTAGATCATGTGTGGGTCATATTAAATTTTTTGTGGGTCAATATTGGATCCTCTTGACAATATATGATGATATGTCAATATATATAATCATATATACTTCCATACTTATGTTATTATTATTGTGAGATGAGTCTTTACCATTTTGGTACACTTAGGTGTGGTGATACCTTTATGGTAATCGTCTCGGTGGTGTTACCTATGTCATACATACCTTTGTGGTGATGTCAGTGTGGTATTATTCATTGTGACGTTAACATTGTCGTATATAACTTTGTAGTGTTTATTTCACCTATTTTAATCCCTTGTAGAACATATGTGCTTTTGGTTAATGAATTGGGCCTTGTTTTCCTCATGAACATGATGGGTATAATTGAAAACATTTGTATTTGTAGGGGAAAATACCTAAGTAGGGTTGTCTTTTGTTTTTGTTCTTGTTGTTTATCCTTCGTGGATTTGAGATTCTTTAGGGGGTCTCAAGGTCCCTACTGAGTATCGTTATACTCACCACTGCAGTGGCTACCCCCGTACCATGCTGTGACTTGTGCAGATGGCGGAAAATGCTGATCCGGTTCGAGTGTACTAGGGCTGGATGCTGCTCATAGGTGGGAATTAGATGAGATGATCTGTATAGATGAACAGTCGAGAGCTGTATCCAAACATCAAGTAGGATCTTTAGTAGGTGTTCACGTGAGATGTTTTTTGTTTTACTTGTTATTTCTTGTTGGGCATGTATTATGGACCATGTACTTACCATACACACTCTTTTTACTACACAGTCACATTTTTCTCATTTGTTGTTATGTTCTTAGTTATGTGATCTTATAGGTTATATAAGAAATTCCTTCCTGGTTATTGTGATATGCCTTTCCGGTGCTAGCCACCAGACCCTGGCCCATGGTAGGTGGGTTTGGCATGGTCATAGCACGGGCCCCAGAGGATGGGTCATGACAGTCAACACCAAAACTTTTCATGAATATTCATTTAGAAAACAAAATTTTTAGAAATCCACATTATCATCCTTTTAAACCATGCATTAAAGTCTAATGGATAAGAAATAAATTATCCATCCAAATTAATACACCAATAAAAAATAATTTCAATTAAAAAAATAATTACAGAAATCCCTAAGCATAAATTCACATGGTGAATCATCAACCGACTCATAAATCACTTAAATAACACACATCATATATTTAACAACCCTCCTAATTAACCTTAATCTATGAAAAATATAACAAGGCTCTTTTGTAAGGCAAATACCAAAATTATTTAGGTGCTCACCTACACACTTAAGGATGGAATCAAAAACTCTATTTTAACATGGGTGGAACTTATCCCCCTTAATAATACACATATAATAATGATAACCCAAATCACGTGTTTCTTACTGATCATAAAATATCATATGTAAACACTGGAAATTTATGAAACAATTGATAAGACACCCAATATAGCTTCCTACACATCTCAGAGGGTCACAACCAACATGAGTAACCAACTACCAAAATATAATGAATCACCACACTATCTTGGTCAGACGTATACATCATAGATTGAAAAACCAAAAGTAATGATTTGACCACTAATGATCACTCTATATAAAAATATTTCCATAGAGAGGATATGGACACAACCATAATGGATTCAAACTAATAATAATTATATCACATTGTTTCATGATAGTTTTAAACCAATTTATTCACAATTATATAATATTTTCATTACCTATGATTAAAAATACCAAAGATTCATTAGATTTTACATTTTAGGATTGGTTTTAATTAATTTCATTCTTAGGTGATCAAGAAAATAAACATTATATGATACTCAATAAATAAGTATTTTCCCATACTAATACATTATTAACATTAATATAAGACTATTAAACAGATGTAACATATGAATAAGGGGAGTTATATTACCACCATTTGGGTGTATTAAATCCATATAAATGGCTATGAAAACATTAAATTCTAACCCTCTAAATTAGTAAAATATATAGAGAAATTTAAAAAACTAGAAAAAAATAAGAAATATATTGTTAAAACATTATCTAATGATAATGAGAGGAATTCATCAATCAAAAAAAATATAAAGATGAAATACCAATACTCTATGGTTATCATTATGGATGGATAAATATTCCATTTCATCCCATTTCCAAGGATATAAAATATCCTAACTGAGTATCATCATATTTATTTTAAACAACCTATCTGGAAATAAATAAACATTAAAGAATTGTTAGAATTATTATTATAATCCATGGATACATGTTTATTCATTTTCACGTTGGTTTGTAGGATCTAAGGAATGAAATCATAGCCCAGAAATAAAAAAACACTATACTCTTTTATATCATTTCCAAATAATTAACCACTTAGAAAATTAAATTGGTACCACATTGTAACTCACTTACCAACAATCCACTAATATAGTGCCCTAGTTCGGTGTGTCAAAATCCCCTAAACGATCCTACCCATATAATAGTGGTTGTCATACATTGGTGAGGGACATTGATGTTATCATGTAGAAAATATTATTTGGTTAAATTTGTAATATAATATTGAAAATATATTAAAATATATGCACATAAAAATAATTTTTGAAACATGGTAGTGTGATGATAAATAAATAAAACCAATAAGGGATGAAATTAATGAATGATAGATATATACAATATCCTCTGTTGGTGGATCATACAAAAATAAAAATCAATGTAACAAATGTGGATACTTTTTGCCCTAACTGATCTTATGTCCTTCAATATTCAATCATTCATACCAAATTGTAGAATTATTATCAAATAAATATTCGATATCAGAACATTGCCTATAAATTTCCCAATAATAAATTGTAGTTTCATCACTAGTACCTATGATATATTGAGGCCATGTATAGGGTGAGATTAAAACTTAGTAAGACCCCCCAAAATAAAGACCTAATGTAAAATTTGTAAAATTTAGTTTTCATAAAAGGTCTAAATATAAATATAATTATTTAAAAAAAATTAATACCGAAAAATAATAAGCAAATCTTATTATCCATGGTCTCACTCGTAATCAAGTTATACTATGATCGATATCTATATATAAAAAAATGATCATAATGAAATTCTTTTTCTACATTAATGTTGTCTTTGATCATGTTATGATTATTATCCAAATAATAAATTACAATGAATATTATAGGTTTTAGTAGGTAATTATCCAAGTAATGAATTATAAAATAGAATATGACCCCGCATTATTGAGTCCCTCAATCATTTGGTATTATATGGAAGTAAAAAACTTATCCTAGCATTCATCATCAATATTAGTCTCAAAAATATTATGACCTCATCCCTGAATATGAATCGACGATTAAAATTTCATCCTAATTTTCATAGACACCATATATCACATGGGTTTAATCACACCACCATGTAAAACTATGCCCTTATAAACCACATGTAATATAAGTTATCATCAACATATTCCCACCCATAGAGTATCATATAGAATCTAGATACACATTATAGCTCTAAAATGCATAAAATTTTATATTTAATTTTCATACACATCATTACAAATTTTTTAAATATGTATAATTTCACTAAATTTAATATCTTAAAATAAAATTAATTTTTTTAATTATTCTACAAGACATAAGATTATCATTTCACAATTTTAATATGATTAAATAAACACTACACTATTTGTCATATACATTGTTTATCAACAATTTATACTTTGGGAATTACAATTTTCCTTAACCCTAATTGATATTGACATACATTGTAAGTAAAAATGAAATCATATAGATTAGATATTTCATTTCAAATTGTATTTACTAATTTTCCAAAGAAAATCATTAAATTATAACACATCAGCTACCATTTTACCCTTTAAATATAATATTTTTAGTTATAGGTATATCTCTATATTCCATTGACACCAAAATATTATATAAGGATAGATTCTGCAATCAAAACGATTAAAATGAATATTTTTGTTAAATTTTAGTTCAAGGCCATCTATTATAACCAAACATATAATTAAATATTTTATAACACATTATAGGTAATTTTTTACCCTGGTCAATTCTAATTTCATTTCACCATTAACCATCCTTTTAAATATTATTGTTCTATAAGGTCTATGATATTGTAAATTGGATACTATAGTATGTTCATATTAATAAAATACAATTTTTTCATCTTATCTCATATGTGGTGAAACTAAAATGGATTCACAATGTGTGGACTAAAAACATTAAAAATAGAGATACCATTAAGGGTAACACATAATATGGAAATACATGATTGTTCACATATTATTGTGGAAAATTGTTCATGAAAAAATACTACAATTTAATCAAATATAAAAACCAATGAAAATAGGGAATTAACGATATAATGAATTGGATATCCATTAATAGTGATTGATTTGAAGAAAACATGGTTTATGCCAATTAAACACAACAAGAGGCTACTAAATCACCCCCATTATTATTTATAAACAAATATCAAATGTTATCACCAGTTTCCCAAGGATAGGGGATAGAAGATCCAACAATTAAAGAAAATGGTCTACAAACAATTCATTTTTTAGTTAAAAAGAAATTATGGAGATGTGGTTAAATGTAACTTTTTACTCAATAAATAACAAATTATAAGACCCTGAATAGTCAAAACTATGATAAAAAATTATTATTGTTATCAGAGGAAGATTCTATTTGTTGAATGATTAGACATTTTATTGATGTTGGAATTTATCCTGATGGCCTAGGGAAATTCTACTCCTTGGTCAGATCCCTCAGCCACATCCAACTTTTCCCAAAAACTCTAGAGCCCTCTAAATCTCCTATTGAACCTAAAAATATGTCAATATTATGTCACATGAGGTTGTCCATACCTATAAATTTGATCATTAATGTTTATGGAATATCCAACACCTTAGGTTGCATTAAAATTCAAATTTACCTCAAATTTTGATAAGACTTATTAGACTGGGTACATATAATATTTTCTCTCCACCTTCAATATGAAATTGTAATTTTTCTTTTTCATGATGAATATGTTATTTCTTATGGGGAGTTTTGAAAAATCATTAACACCACATTTATGACAATTGTCATTGGTTGCATTAAGGGCACTATATTTCTTAATATCTTATTCTTTTTATACCATTTTCTTATATTATCTCATTGTTTTAATTTTATAAATTATTAGGGGTCTGAGAGATCAATGAAATATATTTTATTGTCCTCTTTAACATATGGTATATAATAAACCATAAGGTAAAATGTTTTTGATATGACCTATATTATCAATTTTTACTATGTGTTTTATTTCCAAATAATTACAAATATATTTTGGTATATTTCATATCTATCTAAAATTTTTAATTATAATATTATATGATTAATTTTAATACATTGAAAATATTTTATAATATTTTTGTTACTTGTATAATCTAAAATATTTATCTTTTTTTCTTATTAGTTTTATTGTTTATATATTCCATCATTATCATCATTTACAACATGAATCCAATCCCAACAATCATCTGTGTTTTGTCTCTCTTGATCTATTTTTGTATCCAGTGACCGATTTTTTCACTAATTCATTAGTCAACACCTTTTACAGAATAGTATGATTAGAAGAAGGATTTCCTATCAGATAATATTTTAACATTATCTCCATATTCCATTATATAAATTTTTATAATTGAGATGTTACAAAAAGATGTGATGATTTGAGAGACAATGATTTATTTATAAATATAATTAATAATTTTAGTGATCTGGTTGGACATTATAAATTAAGATACACATTCATGCGAGGAGTGGAGATGTATTTTTTTATGATATCCATTCTTCTTTTGTAATTGATCTATTTACATAGTAGGGGAAATATATACCTAGGGTTGATTCAGAGATATAACTATTAGACTCGAATATTTTAATACCTCTAATTAATGAATCTTTAAATATCCATGTTGGAGAGAACAACATTGGTTATAATTCCACAAGGTAGATACTGAGACACCTGAGGCTCCAATGGATCTTCTTTCTTCAATTAGATAAATTGTCCTCCTCCAATAACTATCTAGTGTTATCAATATACACCTTTCATTTTCTCCAGCAACACAAATAGTCAGTGGCTCATCACCGATGTGCTATATCATTCGACAATCATCACATAAATATAGTTCTTCATCAATTTCCTTCAATATATATTAAATAATTTTTTATTGTCATTCCTTGTAATTATTAAATGAATTCCAATGTCATTGAAAATATAATATTATCACCTTTAAATGAACATTAATACCTTAATTTTGTTTTTTAATAATATATTTAAAAAAAGTGTTCAAACAAAAAATCATTTGATAGAAATAGTTGAAAATTTTTACTATTTATAATCCTTGAAATAATTTGTTTTCAAGTGGAAAAAAATCATAAATTACTATGGCCTGATGTTATTGTTCATGGTAGTCATTTATTATAGATTTTTGATTTAATGGATTATGGTTCTTTTTGTTATTATTAAATATATTTCGTCTTGTATCATAGAGAAATATGGTATTATTTAAATCGCAATAATTTTTTCAAAATATTGCTTTTCCATTTATATTCTTATACTTTATATATAGTCAGGAAACCAATAAATTTACAATTTCGAGTGTCAATAATTATTTATACCATATTTCAATATATATTTAATTAATGGGAAAATATATGAATGAAACTATAGAACTATTTTTTATATTATAATATAATTTATTATTACCTATATGATTTCCTTATTTTGTAGAGAATAATTAGATATTGAAAATTTGATAACAGAATTCCAAATTATATCTGACCTCAATGTTGTAGTGTATGTGTATAGTAACATGACATGTTTCATTTTAATTATATATAAAATATTCTGTCAATAAATATAATAATTATATTATAATCCATTTATTCAAAATTTGAATTATATTCCACCTTGAATGGTTCAATTATATGTCTATGGGAAGGGATGTACTAGGTATCTATTTGACTATACAAGATGGAAATTTTAACATTCCAGGTTATATACATTTTTAATTTGAAATTATTCCAATATTTAAATATATTTAAATCGTCAAAATAGATTTATTATCAATTACAACCAATAAGGTCCCATACTCCTTATAAAAAATGCATCTAATTTAACCATGACATAAGACATCCTAGCCAATAAAACAAATGGTCCATTGATAAACATGTCATAATTAACAACATAATGTGTATGTTTTATCAATTCAATGAAATAATTATTAGGTTAAAGAGATCAATATAAGTGTCAATTATGTTATACAATCATTCCATATAATCATCGAACATTTCATGACATAATCAAGGCACTGATAATAAGAAATAGTAGAACTCACACTAAATATAATACATTATATGATAAAATTCATGGCATATTAGTCCAATTCTGTATATAATGGAATATGTATTGAACCATCCTCATTGCATCATTCATTTTTAGAAAATAATAATTTCAACAAATAGAGTATGAATAACATCACAACATAAATTCATCAACCAATATTGATGTCTTGTCGACTATAAATTGAAAAATAAAAAGATAAAATTTACATTACATGGCTATTTTCATTCCATTATACATTGTTTAGCTACATCTATACACATTTTCATTTAAAAAAACCTTAAATCAAATACTCCTATTTAATAACATAACAAACAAGATAATGGGAAAAAATAATCTCTTATAAGACATTATAGCGTCCCCATCCATAATCCACTTAGCCATTTACCATATTAGAGTATCAATATATATAACATAGTTTAAAAATAGATGTAGATTTATAATAAAAATAGATTTAATATATAAACTTTGAATTCAGAAATAAATGAACAACTAAATAAAAATAAAACCCACTAAGAAGTTCCATATACATGGATACATGGTATGTGGATGTACAAATAGGGAATATTGAACATATATATAAAATCATTCGAAAAAAATGTATAGTTGAACATAAATGAATGAACACTATAGTATTTATAATATTTTCATTCATCATATCTTGTAATCCGAATATATGTATTTAATATCCAGAAACATTAGCAAGGTACTATCCATTATACATTCTTATAGAAAAGTAATTATGTGGGTACCATAGGTGGCCAGAGTAGGGTGTGAGATAATATAAAATTAAGAAAAAACCACTGATGTATATATTTAATCCATGTATTGATCATAACTACATTTTGTGTAGTTATAAATTATAATAGATGAAGATAAATAAATAACACAAGCATGATCGGGTTCCTAAAGAACACTTGTTTTGTCTACGTGATTCATCTCTTGGATGGAATGAGTGTATGATCATAAACTATATATATTAATATTATTTATGAATATTATTTACATATTTCATCAACATATATAGACCCTATATATCAGATGTAAATGGACATATATTAGGAATACAAGGTTTTTTCTAGACGGGGTCATAACAAAGACATCGAGAAGTAATCCAAATTTTCCTATAAGATCAGGAAATAAATTACATTACCAATATCTCAAAATGTGTGAGTGATGTCATACCCTTTACTGGAGAGGGAATGTGATTCATCATCTCTACAACGAAATAATGGTATGGGGTTTTTCATTCCCAATATCTAAATATTATCAACACTTTGAGAGGTAATACCCAATGCCTTGTGTAATATAGTTTGAATCATCAGTCCTAATAGATCCCATACAATCGTTCCACATATTATATCAATGGATTAATCATATTTACATTATTATTAATGATTCATTAACTATAATTCACTTAATTATTCAATCCCAATTCAATAAAGGAAAAACAATTCATTAAAATCATTTCAAAAAGTATTCAACGATAACTGTTACCTTTGAAACACTTAAAAATTCATTCAATTAATGTAAATGAAACCCACAATGAAAAAGACATTCATATAATCAATAAATATAATTTATTGAAATTTGTAAATTCAATTTTTTGTGCTAAATGAGGCCAATAGAAGGGTACATTGGAAATTGGGAAACTAATTTCTAGAGAAATTCACTATATAATACATACCATGAAATTTGGATGTGGTTGGGTTGATTAGAATTATATAAATACGATTTAAAATCCAATTAAAATGTAGGAGATGATCCAATCATTTAAACAATTATCTTATAAGATAAATTCATGTCAGACCACACATGGTGTGTTCGTGATCATGTTCGACTTCATTAGATTACAAAATAATGATCAATGGGAGTATATAAAGTTGAATAAATCAATTATGATTGAGGAAATAAATTTTATGGGAACACATAACAAATTAAAAAGTGAATCAGAATTGAAAATATATTAAAACCCATTATCATTTGGGAAAAATGACATGACATCCTAAAATAAGGTTATTGACCAACCCAGAACTGATTGAAGCCTATGATTATAAGTATGTTGGGAGAAATCAAAGGCACTATCTAACACCACGAAAAAAGGCATAAAAATATTTCACCTATAAATTTTAAAAATCCAATGATAAACTAATATAGGATTGGATATGAAGGTATATGGTTACATTATTTATCCAATTCTTTTAAAAAATCATTATTTAGACTTTATATCGAAAGGATATTAATGAACCTAAGTAAGAGGAGAAGATGTCATACTAGAGGATGAGGAAGGAAAAATCCACTAGAATGGGATGAGGTAAATAATAGATTAGTTTTAAAAAATAATTTGTGATAAAATATTATTTTCTATATAAAATATAGAGGTCCATAGTTTGTCCGCACATTTTGGACAAAACCTTTTCATGATATTACTTCTGTAAAATCCCTCGTGATTTAGGGGATGGATTTCCATAACCCTATGTAAACTCTTAATTATATAAATATAGAGGATCATAATTTTCTCACAAGAGTGTGCGACTCAATTTTCCTACTTTCAGATGAAATGGGTAGCCCCTTCATCTGACATGGTCACTTGCACGATTACCCTTATTGATAAAAACACATCATACAGTAACCTTGCGACCTTGCATATTTTCCAATTTTTCAATAGTCCGGTCTTCTAATAAGCCCCATTTTATTTTTTTATGTTAAATAAGCCATATATTACATAAAAAATCCTTATATAAGGGATTTAAATTAAAAATAATGAGTTGTACCTTCATGAAAATATGGTTTGTTGCATGATTTTTTTTTCAAATAGTGAGTTCTATTTAGAGTAGTGGGTAAAAATATCAAGAGTTTAATGAAAAAATATCTATAACTATTGTGATGAAAAATTACATGAAAAATATTTATCAATTTAATGTAATGTGTTTTAGGATATGGTTCTCCACCAAAGAGATCAAGGATCTATGAGTTACTACTATTGAATTGTAAAAATTATATTGTAAAATTTTGGAGTAGTGTTAATTTCATAGATCATCCAATAAATATATTTTAAGGAGCATTATGATAGAATAATCATATTAATTATTATATCAATTCTTTAAATTTTTTGATTCTAGGAAACGATATAATAGTGCGGAAAATATAATAAACAATATAAACAATCTTGATGGATGTCCTTATAGAATTCTAACCTTCCATGATAATTTTTTTGAAAATAAAATATTTATTTAAACCAAATTATTTTTACTATTATTAATAATCAATAAAGTTAGTATTCTATCCAAAAATGTCACCCAGTAGTGGTATTTGTTCTTTTTCCTTTAACTACACTGGGGGAAGATGATTAGTTCTATGGAATCAGCTTATCCAATTAAATCTTCTAATGGAGTAATAAAAGTGGATAAATATTAAAAATATATTGATGATGCTATATATTTTAAATAGTTCTTGGTGTCATATATTTCCAATGAGTTTCATGAAATTTATTGTTACAATGATTATTTCTATATTTCAGGATATTTATATATGAATTCGATAAATATATGTATTAGGACCTCAGGTACAAATGATTATTCATTAAATTGAGAGGCTATAGTATCATGATTTAAATTTAAACCATGAACTAGAAACCAATATCCTAATTTACCGCTTTCCAAAAAACCCGATTTACTTTTCTGTAAAAAAATGAATAAAATGATTATATCATTATAGGAAATTTACGAATTAGATATATAGTACATTATGAATATAATAATTTCAAATTCATTTATCATACTGGTGAATTAGATAATCAAATGATAGACAAAAATTTTCACATTCTAAGTCGATGTTAAAGACATTGATGAACCACATATCCAATAATATAAAAATAAATAAGGAAATAAATGAGAAGAGGAATCATAATATAATTGTATTACTAAGAGACCCTAAAAGAACTATTATAAATAAGTTAATATGATTTAATGTGGTTCTTCATAATTAGTTAAATTATTCAATTATTGAATTTTTTCAATATCTAAAATATGGGTATTTGATACATTATGTGGAACATAAATTTTTATTAAAATTCAAGAAAAATTTAGATTCATGATGAATTAAATTGTTTTGGGTGATTTCCAAGAATAAAATTAAAGTAGATATTATTCTCTTACATTTCATAATGTAATAATTATTATACTAAATAAAGATTATTACATACCATATGTCACAATAATAAAAAATATTTTTTAATGGAAAAGACACTACAGTTTTATTTCTTGTATATAAATAATTTTTTTCTTATTTTTAAGGAATTAATATGTTATTTTATTGAATATAAAAAAATTTGTTTCATATATTACGAAAAAAATCTACTTGTGGATATTATTAATAAATAGAGTGATGGTAACTCGTATAATAATATCCTATTGATATTCATGACATTCCATGTATTGATAATCATTTAATAAAAATAAATACATATTTTAACAGCATTGTGCTAAAAATAATTTATGTTTGTCATGATTATTTTACACCAAAAATGTCCAAATAAACATATAGTGGGGATGGATAACAAGGTAGGAGACTTTAATATTTTGTTCAGACTCATGTATGTGGTCAATATCTATTGATGTAATGAGGTGGTTTTTATTACAAAATTATTTATTTATAACTATAAAATATAGATATATATATATATAATTATGTATAATTCATATTATATTAGTATGTTTATTTAATATGGGAAATATGAATAAAATCATTACAGTATGAAGATTATGATACATTCTAAATATAATGGCAGATAATATCCTAAAAAAATTTCATTTAAAGGGGTTTTGGATTATTTCCATACCCACCCTCATTATACACATTATTGTAATTGTGATTGTTAATGGTGAATGTAGACCATATATGAAATGTTAAATCGATGATGAGTTATGAAACTATATAGTTATATATTTGGGTATATTCACTATTGACTACATCAAGTATATTAAAATGAGTATGAACTAAAGTTTTTGTTGTAATTATATTTTAGTTATTACGTGGAATTATATTCAGTTTTTCACACAATTCTGAATGAGGATGTGATTATTTTTCATTGTTATACCATAATACATATTATAATTTCATAGAAATAGGTACATTATTTTAATTTATGTTAGGGAGTCTAGTGCATATTGCCTATATAACTATTCATGTATACTGATGAATATACAAGGCATGTTAAATTTCAGTAATTGTAATAATTTTATAAAGGAAATAGTGGTTCTATGATTGGATTTGAATAAGATGTCATTCCAGATTTACAAGGGATTGCATGAGAACATTATTCATAAGTGATAGTGGGATATTCTTCAATTATCGAGAAAAATATGCTACATCGGTCTGTTGGGGAGGTCATAATAGAAAAGATATGTGTGTTAATATTCATCTAACATTTAGATTCATTAATATTTGAGTAAAAAGAACATCTGATTGACAAGGAAATAATATATGGTAATGAAGCCGCTAAATGGGGGAAACAATGCATTCTCTAATGCAGCCCATTTAGAAAAATAATTTTTTTTCATTTTTTAGACAAACCAATTGATGTAAAAAATATTTCTTATAAATGAATATACCTATAAATTTGACAAATAAAGACATTTAAGAACCAATAAGACACATCTAGTAGAAATGTGTTGTTGGAAACATCATGGAGTAAAATGTAATGAAGTATTTTCAGTGTTTAAAATTATAAAAAATATTATATTATTACATGAAATACAACGAATCCATTAATAAGACATTTAAAAATCAATTTTCTTAAATAAAATCTAATGATATGTTAGGTGAAGATATCTATATGAAAAAATATTAAGTGTCTATTTTGTTAAATAGTTCATATAATTAATTCAGGTTTCACAGATCCATTAATCGATTGATGTACACAACATTATCAAGAATATTATTTTTTATGAGTTTATAAAATATATTTGTTTCATTACTAATTATAGTAGTCTAGGTTTTTAACCTAATGATTGTGTGAGTTCCATCATATTAGTTGTATTATATTTTTTTGAAATATAGAAAATTGGAAATGAATTAATAAAATTATATAATAAAAAAAGACACACACACATATATATATATATATATGATTAGATTGTATCCACATACACAAATCATCATAAAATTTTGAATAAATATTTGTCATGATAAGACTCGTTGGATTATTATGATAGGTTATATTATATAGAATGAGCAAGGAATAAAAATCTACAAAATGAAGCAATACAAGGTTTTGTTTTTCCTAGAGTAACATGAAATTGAACTCTCTTAGAAAAATTGAATATAATTTTTTTAATTAAATGATTTTGTAGAATAATATATGCATCAATAGTTGGATCTATAATATATTTATATATATGTTAATGGTATTATGTATCCATTGAATTAAGGATGGTTTGATGATATCAATAAATTCTATGAGTCTATCATTCGGTAGCTACAATAAGTATACTTATTTAGAGGGTTGTTACACAAGATAGTCCCCTTATATATACAGGGATTGATGAATTACCCATGCTTAGATACACTAATTCAATCTAATTCATGATTTATGATTATATTCAATTTAAGATAGGATATGAAATTTTTTAAAATAATTGTACTATGTTTTGGGGGATGTTAATGAATTTTTTTAATATACACTATATAAAAATAAGAGTTTATATATTACCAACAGTATTATGTACATGAAATTTTATTTATTTATTATGAGATTGTAATATTTTTTAATGATGTTTCAATAGTTTTAAAATTTTATTAATTTGATTTATTAGTGATTGAGAGGATCAAAATTCGAAAACGATTTCTAGAATTCATGAATCATATCTTGGAAAACATGAATCTATATATGGGAGTCACTAGCAAATGAAAATTACATGAACAATTATAGGTTCCCTAGTAACCCAACAACGAAGCTGATCCTAACCTATATCAAAGGAGGTTTTTGATCTCCACAGGTTGGTGGCTAACACATGGAATCATGAAATACAAATGTTGTAAAAATAATTCACCATACAGAACAAAATAATGCAAAAAATAAGTATTCAGATAAGAAAACACTAATTCAATATGTTTAATAGTAATCAAATAGTAAATAATAACCCAAGGTGAAGACAAAATAAACAAATGGATAAAATTATAATTCCCAATTGGAAAAACAAAAATATCACAAGTATCAAAACCTAATACAACATGTATGTGTTGACATAACATATCTAGAACAACTTGGATGATAATCTACAAACACCTAATGGAAAAGGTATGGTGTGAGATTAAATCCGAGTGTAGTGTCAATAAGGATCATAAAATAAGATTCTAAGATTCAATTAACAAAAATTCATTCAATTAAAAAAATAAATGGATGTTATAAATAATATTTAAGTAAAATAATTTTTTACATTTTAAATTATGGATTTATTTTAAAAATAATGGATTAAATAAGAATTATATATAAAACTATTTATATAAATTAAAATGTCATGGTAATACTATTATAATAATTTGTATATATTTCAAACAAAAATGAGTAAATGCTCATCTTTAAAAATTTATGATTATTCCAGATTATGTTATCATCACACATAAATATTATAATAACTGAAATGTGTACACACTTCCCATGACACTAAATAGAGATGAATCATCGCCATCTTATTGAGGAATAATATTTGAAAATAATGTTTGTTTTCTGTTGTTATGCCTCAACCCAATTCTTCGGAAATTCCAACCAAGATAGTTTTTCCAAATAACTGACTAACTACTAAGGATTTCATGTTCTCTAATTTAAAAAATATATCAAATATTTTTATAATGATAACAATCAAAATTTAACACATTTACCATTTTTCGGGGCAATTTCAATTTTAAAACTGGTAAAAACTTTTTAATAAAATAATTTCATTTATAAATATTAGACAAAAAGGTTTATGTTAAAAAAATTTAGTAAATTTTTTCCCAAATACTACTTTGAAATTAATTTCAAAAAATTAATTTCATAAAATAAAATTAAATCAATTAAATTTCACAATTACCATCAATTTCACAAACACACCACAATTCAATAGAGTGGGAAATTTTACTCCAATTTAATGATAATGAATTACATAACACCATATCCATTTGAATTGGTTTTTTAGATATAAATAGAATAAAAATTAATTGAAATCTAGAAATTAATGTTAAAACAATAAATTTAACATAAAAAAATTAGTTTAGTGTTAATGAAAATTATCCATTTTGATAGTCCCACCATCCTAATGATTATGGGATCTACGAATGGCAAACCCTAACAATGGAAATACAATGTAGAATGCTGGAAAAAATAATCAAACAATAAATCCTCGATCTAGGATACAAATCAAAAGATATAATATTCTCCATCATCAACTAGATCTAGATGAACCAAGGGATAAATAAATATTCAATGCGATTAGGATAATTGGAAGATAAAACCTACTATTTAGGGAGTTTCCAATATTATCTTACCATTGATTCATACAATAGGGGTGACGAGGGAAAAAATTTCCAATTGGGTTAATTAATGTAGAATAAGTTACTATGGTGTTGTACTAGCCCTTGGGAACCTAAATGTGGGTTTTTAATTTTTTATAATAAAATTTTCTAATAAAAAATCATGTACACACAGTTTTATGGGAGTTTCTTAATGGTCAGAAAAAACCATGCACCCTAATCATGCTCCCCGACTTTTGGGTCTATAAATGTTTTCCATTGAGGGAATATGATTTTCCAAGACCTGCACCAATACTGGGAACTTTGACATCATCATTTTCAATATCATAACTATAAGGGTTCATGATTTTGGAATACTATGCACCTACCATGCATAACAAAAATTTTCTTACAGAAATTGAAAATTTCTCCTTAAGAATCCTTGAACAAACACTAATAAAATCATAAAAAAATTAATGTTTTTGGAATATCGTGAAATTGAATCTTGATGTTACATAATACAAAATCATAGAAACTTTATGCCTTTAGAATTCCCACTACGAACCTTTCATGTGTAAAGGATGATTCCAATACTCTCACATTAGTGACTACCTCCCCCACATCTCATTATATACAAAACCATGATTTTTAGAACATGAGGAATCAATGTTTTCCACTTATGATGCACCATGGTTTTAGAATCAATTATCAATATTGGAATCCGCATCAATGAAAAATTAGGTTCAACATCAATATGACATTAGCTCAGAATATGAAAAAGATCATATTGATATGTTCATAGTTATGATACATGGAACACATTATGTATTGATATCATCTTTGTTGGAAGTTATAAACTATAAGATACATTTACCACTTGATAAAAAAATAATAAATGTCCCCATAATGTTGGTATCAAGATTACCATGACTCCCAAGCCATTTTTACCCAAATTGGGTGAAACATTCAAGAGAACCTGGTTACCAAATGAAAATTTTGAGGATCTTTTAAAATGTTTAGAAAAAAGACTTACAGCAGATGTTTTCCATCAACATTGTAAAAAAATAAACATAATCAATTATAGAATCTCTTGTACCAAGTTCTATAAAACTGTGAAAATTAACCAATCATTAAAAAAGAAAATGATGATCTAAAAATCTAGATATACAGATCCTCAATAAAATACATTATTATTATGGAATGTTAAATATTATTACAAAAAAATATATATCATCCCCTGATGGTCATACAAAGCACCACTAAATTTTAGGAAATTTGTTTAGATAATATCCTCAAGAATATGTATATCACTTTATATCAATCCTTCTATCATTAGATGGTATGTAATTCTCATGAATACCTATGATCAAAAATATTCCTGAATAAATATCGGAAAGCGATGAGTAAACTAAAGATCTTTTTCAGAGACTATAATAGAGAAAACATTTTTCATTTGAATAATATCATTCAAATAGATGATTCTTAACTATTCACCATTGGTTTTATCATGATTAAGTATAATGTTATATGATTTTTTTACCTTGTCAATCACAATCCATATCACATTTATCATTCTCTAGGTACATGGATACTATACAAAAATATCCATAGTGCTCTCTTCCCACATATATGTTGGTACTGGATATGGATGAAGAAAACCCAAAATCTTCTAGTACTCACAATTTAATTGTTTCCTCAAAAAACAATCAGAGACACAATTAAAAACACCTTATATAAGGCATGTCGACAAGAATCTTCTTATTTTATTGGAAATATTTTTGGTTCATTGGTCCACCTCTTACTAAGAGTTAAAAATTTTCATTATAGATTTACAAACTGATAATTTTACAACAAAGAAATATTGAATGAATATAATTACCTTAGTGGATAATGACTAGTCAGGCACAGACTCCACACAACAAACATCATCTCTAATGCTGAAGAACTCTTCATCAAGTTGATTCTAATGAAAAATCATCTGGAGAGTAGTAGAGTTAAACTAAAAACTATTCATTTAATTATTTTCCTCTTATTCATAGACACTGAAATAAAAGTGTGCAATGTGATCCATTAAGATACACTATTCTAATCTTCATTCCATGTCCGAGGTCTGAATATTCATTCTTATAGAATCTTTGAAGACCTTCTATTTTCCTCTAGTGTAGCATATGTCAATGAAAAAACATTTAAAGTATTCCAGCCAATGTCTATAGCCAATATTAAATTTTTTAACATAATATATATATAATTATTTGGTGGTTGAAAAACTAGGATAACCATTATCTGAAATGGCAATGCCACCAAATATTAAGAATGTGCACAATAGCTTCATATTCATCATTATGGGTTAGATAATTATTATCTTGTAGCCTATGTTGGTGATATCTAGATAAAATGAAATTATGAACTTGTATAAGAACATATACCAAAACTGAACTTGATGTATCATAGAATAAATCACATCCCTACTTGTCCTATCGAAGAGTCAACATTCACATAGACATAAAAAGGAATATCAGTTAACCATTAGAATTTCTAAATTTCTTATCTCATGAATTCATTACTCACTTTCTAGTTAGAACATTAATAAAAGAATGCAATATTGGGAATACCGTTAAGAGCTACTTATAAAATCCCCCAAATCCTAAAAAGTTTATTATTTCAAAAACAATATGTCATTTTTTCCATTTATTAATATCCTTACACATTTTAGTATAATGGTTTATTCTATCTTACGACAACTCATGCCCCAATAACAACTCATTTAGAATTAGAAATAACATTTATAAATCATTACATAATATTTACGATTTCTATATAAATCCAAAAATCTATCACATGATGCTCATGATCATCCACATAAATTGATTAAGAAATGATGTAATCATAAATGATGCCAATGAATTTATCAAGTTCATCATGTCAATTATTATTCATTAAAACTATACATGTTGGAGAAGAATTTGTTAAAATAAAGAATAATAAGGCTCTCATAATGGCCAAACCATGTCCAAAAGGTGTATTCAGAATTTTAGATTCTTAAATTCTTAACTTATGCTAATTAGATCGATGATAAATCATATTGAACCACATCCCACATTTCAAATGGTCAAATATACAATCTATCTATGGAATAATATACTTATTCTTCAATGTAACTCGATTTAATTTTCAGTAATAGTCATAATGGAAATATAAGCCATCAACTTTCATTGAAAATAGAATAGGCACCACCCATGGTTACACACATGAATACATAAATCCTTTCCAAAAATGACCATCCAACGGACACCTAAATTTGTTCATTTCGGATAGTCCCATAAATTAAGAGTTAGTAAATAGTAATTGTATATTAGGAACTATATGGATATAGAACACTACCTCTATTACCAATGCCAAACATAAAACATAGAAGTAAACATTAAGAAATCATGAAAACATCTATAGGTATACCCCCAATAAAATATTATCCCACTATATTTAAGTAATACATCAATATCACATTACACATAATTGGAATATATGACCCATCTCTAATAAACCATGGGTCATATTCTCTACGAATGATGCAATACTCAACATTTGATTTAGTGAAATAGGTCCCTCAAATATAAAAATCAATCTGATATTTATTGGAAATGATTTGTACATCTCAAATATGATTTCCATATGTTTCATGCAGAGAACATTAAATCCCATGAAATATAAACATCTGAAATATAAAAAACAGAAGTAGGACTATAGAGACACTATTCTCACAACATTTTATGGGGTGTAGAATTATGAATCACATAGGTAAGGAATAAAAATTCCCATAAGGAAATAATATATCTTATCTTTATTTTATATATTATGAATCAAATAAAACCACATAGAGAAAAAAATAAAATAATTATAAAGAATAATAAAATAAATATCAGGTATATCTAGATATTAAGGATCCTACGTTGATAAAATAGTAATATTCCCTTAAGAATTGTTATATGAATTTTATCAATAGTAAATCAGCTTAATAAATTATAACCTCTTCCATTAATTTATATATATAATTTAGGCATCTCATAAGAGAAATTATGATATTAATATATTAATATAAAAGTAAATGAATGTTTTAAAAAAAGTATTTAAGTGTTGGTCTTTTTATAACTCATAAATAATTAATTACTATTTTATTATTAATAAAATTACTTTTAATTAAATTCATTTCCATAAAATAGATTCTAATATATATATTTTTTAGTCTTACGATTTTATGGGTGGATAATTAATTTTTGAATGTGTTATTAAATATGTATTAAATTTCAAATACATATTTTTCATGTAAATATTGACTTTATTTACATATTATATGTTTCTTATGTAGAAAATTATTTTCATAAAATTGATTAATTTTCTTATTCCACCATATGAAATAATTTTACAGTCACTTTTTAGTATTATTCTAAAATACTACAACTGTTGGTGAACAGTAAAATATGGTAATTTATTATATTAATACATTAAAACATAAATATGGTATTACATTAGTCATATTTGATTTAAGAGCCATAATATTCAAAATTAATTGATTGTTTTAATATTATTTATGATAGTTATCAATGTATTCATAGTATTAATAAAGAAAATGGATATGATATTAAAAAATAACCCTCTCATTCACAATAGAAACCATCATCACCCCTATTCTATTCAACAGTATATTAACTCAATCATATTAATTTATTTCCCCAATACAATTCCCTAGTCTCTCCCCATTTCTTTGAGAACATTTTATTTTCATAATACCAAAGACCCTTCGTTTATCGATGTTCTCCAGAACGATAATTCAAATGGTAAATAATATTCCCTAATCATTTAATTTTAGTTCAATTTACTTTATTTTCTTACCCTCTCATCACCTACACTATAAAAATGATACTAATAACTAAATTATAATATATTTAAAGAATTATATAATGTTAATGTAAGGTACATTACAGGTATTCTTGACTCTCTGTCTCTTTTATTTTAAAAACAATATCATCGCCCGAGTTGTCTTCATTTATAGCCTTAATGGATGACTATGTTTAGTTCTAGAATTTCTCATTCATTGCAGGCCATCAAACTATTTTTATGGTTTAAAAATATTAAAAAATATTTTTTATATCTTATATAATGTTTTGGATCCTATATATATATATATATATTTAATACTAATTCATAAAACAACTCTAGTTTGAGATCAACGAAATACAGTCTTAATCAACTAAATAATTATAATTCAATTTTTATCTAATAAATCATCTGAATACGAGATAAAAAAATAAATTATATAAATATATATCTACTATAAGTTCATTAGTATCATATATATTAAATTATATAGAATTATATCCATTACACTTGAACATTCATACTCATATAAAAGTATACCGATCAAGAAAACCAAAGAATAAAATGTTCCTGATTGATATCTTGTAACTCATAAAAGACCATAAATTATCTTGATTAATTTATAATAAATTAATTACATATATAAATGGTTCTTATTCATTAATTAATTTATTTAACTTTAATTTCGTTGATATTGTGGTCAACTTTAGAATACATTCAGACATTAGGTAATGGGTTTCTATGAAAATTTCCACATTAATTTAGGTTACTCTAATTTATATCTTTACACTAAAGAGGTTATTAATAATTGTTATTTACTCTTAAAAATTATTTTTTATTTATTTACATATATTTACCAATAATAATACAACATTCTTTAATGGGGACTTACATGTTTTAAAAGGATCTTTCTGAAAGTCTACCTTATTAACAAGCCTGATTCAAGAGAACATCTCAAATTCATTATTATTTTAATGTTCAATATATTATATGATTTAATCAACAATTATTTGTTTTAATATCAATCATTTTATTATGATAATTCTTTATTAGTTCACCTTGAGTTTTATAAAAATATTTTTCCAAAATAACTCTTCTTTTCTAAGAGAAATAGTATTTCTCTCCAGACATACTTGAGGGGTTTATAAGAGTATTTTCATATATTTAAACACTCATTTTGATTATAATGTTTAATATGTAATTATCTTATATGATATAATAAACCATATATTATTAAAAGGATTATATTTTTGTTTTGTTTTGGGTGGTCTATCATGATACCAATCACCGTATTACTATAAATAGTATGTATTTATGTTTAATGACTGGGAAATATTATTTAAATTTAATAAGTTAGTTTTAATATTAAAGAATATGTTGATTATTGTGTGGTACTTTTATATGAGAATCTAATTGGACTTATTATGCTTATATTGGGGCCCACTATATCCCCTCTCTTCATCATTTGGTCTCATGAGAAAGTATTATTTAGGATTTTACATGTTTATGTATGGTATTAGGGTGATGCCTTGATAGTATGGTAATGATGTCCCACATTATGAATTCCCTCATTATAAAACTATTAATTTATAGTTTATATGACTATTAGACATGTATAACATCCATGATCATTTTTTTAGGTACTTATTTATTCAAATTTTATTCTGGCCATATTACACTCAATATTATGTTTCAATGTCATGTGTAAATAAATTTATTCATAATGTATTATTACATATTATTAATGTAATTTTTGTAACCTTTATGATCCACTAATATCAACAATTTATTGTGTATTATTCTTCCCCATGATGTGAAGAAGTTTATTATAAATGACATGCAAGGATAATATAAGAGTTATGAATTTTTACCATAAAATTTACATATTGTATTTATTTTGAGGTTGTAATGTTGAACATATGTATGTATATTGTTTTCTAGAGATACTATTCCATTTAGATATTTTCATTATTAATTACAATTAATCCTATGAATTGATTGAATTAGGGTATCCACGCCATACAACTGGTGTCGAGGTCATTATATTTGGTATCAGAGAATGTTTTGTAGAATCGTCGGAAACTATATTTCGAAAATGTAATTTAGTGAAAAAACCCATAATATATACTTTTATAATAATCATTGAATAAAAACAGTATTTTGATATGGTATAGATTATCAATATCTTCCTAATAATATATCCATATCTAGAAACTAAAATATGACTTTGTTCTTGCAAATATGTACCTAGGAGTAACAAATCTGACCAGGTGTTCCATTTTTGACTCTAGGTAACCTAGTAATCAACAATGGGCCTTACTTCAAAAATGTTTTGAAACTCCTAGTGGATATTCATAAAATAATCCACATTTATATAAAACCTAGTATGAAGGATTTCATTGTATATATAAACCCAATGAATCCATGATTATTATTCTGAAATTTGACATGTATAATTTTTCTAATTTATAATCACTATATTACTAGTTTGACATTATAAATTATTATTCATAACCTAATTAAGTCTATTCCATTATTTAAGAATTTCATCTAGTGGATTTATTAGAAGCATCATTAATTCAGAAATCCAATGAAGGGATTTCCCTCCAATGATATATAATGAGTTTTATTCATGAGCTATGACCGGTGGTGATTAATATATAATGTTACTATAATAGGTGAATCAGGTTATAAACAATAACCTTGCTCGTATAGTAATTCCTAAACCACAACATGGAGGAGAAATAGTAGAGTATTTTATGCGACAAAAGTCTCTTTTAATTAATGGGACTAAAATCCCATTTGTAATGGAGTAGTGTATAAGTTCATTAGAGAAGATATTTCATGAACTGGGATATAATGAAATGAATAATGATGTTGTAGTAATTTATCACCTTTTAGGAGATGAATATTTTTTGCCATCATTGATTAAATACTTGAAGAAGGAGGTAGAAATAGAAATCATTGAATGGACTAAATTTATGAAACATTTATTAGAAAAATACTTTTGTTATGGACATTGATCATATATAGAAATGTTGTTTCTATGTCTGAGTTAAAAAAGGATAATAATGTTCCAATATATAGAGATAAATCCACAAGGTTATCATGTGATTTTTCAATCTACCTACGTAACCCAATGAGTAATATTGATATATTGTTTGAATGTTTAAGGTCATTCATCTTGAAGGAACTAGTCTTCAAAAATATCTTATAGTATGATGATATATTATCATGTGTCACCAATAAATAAAATAATAAACTAATTCATATTAATTATAAGTAAATAAATAGAAGGAGATGGTTATTGAACACTTCTGATAAGGAAATAAAGAAATGTGGAATTAGAGAAGAGATATATTTTTACTCTATAGTAATTGTGGGAAGAAACACCCCAATAAACTCTTTAATGGAATGATAGTTTGTTACAATTGTGTATAAAAAAGATAAAAATATCATGATTGAAAGGGAAACATAGTAGCATCTAATGATAAATGCTCTAACTGTAAACATATGGTAAATTATGAACAAAAAAGTATATCCATCTTGAAAATTATTAAAAAAGATGTCCATGTGAGCATATTATAGCATATGTGGGAAAACGTAATGAGGTTGAAGTTCATAACAATGTGGTGGTGGTTACATTAATTGATTCATTAAATATAGCCAATTCTTTATTTGATTCTGTATCCCCGCATTCTATCATATATTCGCAGGTTTTCATGAATAATTGACATTTCAAATTTGATTTAATACTAGAGTTATTAGTCAAAACTCCTAAGGGATGTGTCATTTAAATGAATATGTGTCGATAAACACAATAATATGGAACATAAATGGGATTTATTTTCTGAACACTTCATCATTCATATGATTAACATTGATATATTTCTCAGTATGAATTCGATTTGTAATTATGATGTAGAGATCTATAGTACAATTAATCAAGTTACAAATTTAAATAATTATCAACAGTGCTATATGTTTAGAAAAGACACCTCACCATGTGATTATTTTCTAGATCCACCCTATGAAATTTTACTAAATTAAATTAGTTTAGTGCTTAGTGACACAATATATATGGGTGAAGAAATAAATGCTCAAATTGAGGATCTATGTATTGTTTATGAAAAATTTGATTTATTTCTAGAGGATTAATGTAGACATCATTTTGATTGTGAAATTGAATTTTTTATATTTAATTCTAGGAGCAAGACGTATAAAAAAGACTCTTTATAGAATGATCATTGTGTAATTAGTGCATATAAAGATCAACTATAGGAGTTTTGTTGTACGGGTTTTGTTCCCACTATTGTTTCTCCATGGAGTGATACTATTATTTTCATTAAGAATAAATATTTATCAATGAGACTATGGATTAACTTATTGGAGATCAGTGATATTTTGATAAATAAAATGTATCCTCTTATCATATTGAGTATTTATTTGGTCATATTCATCGAGACAAGTATTTTTCTGTTATTAACCTTATATCTAGATATCATGAGATGTGTGTTTGGAAAGACAATATTTTATAGAAAGTATTTTGATCCGAGAATGGTCATTATGTGTTTACATTAATTATTTTTAAACTGACTAATGTAACCTCTTCTTTCATGTGTCTAATAAATATAGTTTTCAAGAAATATCATGATGAGTTTTTTGTTTTATTTATTGACGATATCTTCATATAAACCAAACTAGGTGAATATCATGTGAATTAGTCTTCTATAATACAAAAAAAATAAAAGAATCAAGTTGTATTGGATATTAAGCAAGTGTGAATTCGGTCATTAAATACTTTCTTATATTTTTTATATTTACTAAAATAATTAAATCATATTTGATGATACAAAGAAAAAATATGTTTAATAATGGACTACATGAATGAATATAACTGAATTACATATTTTTGTTGATTTAGTAGGTTATTATTGGAGTTTTATTCAGAACATCTCCCAATTAGATAAAATGTAAAGCAAGAATACACTTTAAGGGGTTAATATTGTAAGGGAAAACTAATATGAATAATGTTATGAAGAATTGATGAAAAGGTTAGGGAATTCTCTAATGATGACCCTACTATTATGAAATGGTAGATTTGGGAGTTATGGTGATGAATCTGAGAAATAAATTGGTTGTGGAATTATAAAAAATGGTACAGTTATTTCTTTATCACCATGGTAGTTAAAAACTAATGACCAGAACTATTAAAATCTTGATCATGAGTTATCAGATGTAATCTTTTTTCTAAAATACAGAGAAAATATCTATATGGTGAAGGATGTGATATCTATATAGATCAAAAGATCATGAAATATAACTTCTCACAAGAAGAAATCGACTTGAGGAGAAGGAGATTGCTTGAAATACTCAAAGTTTTTGAGTTCTCAATGCACAATTTCCCAATAAAAAAAAATAAATTAGATGATGCATTATATGATGGATCATGGATTTATAAGAAAAATGCAGGTTTATAGGGATCATATATATATGGATCATGAAAAGATAGATATATTTATTATCGAGGAAGGTGAAACATCATTACTTTTTCCATATACGAAATTATTAAAGAAGGTGAAACAAGTTACTTTTTCTATTTGTTGTCCAAATATTTTTAATATAATGGATTAAATGTACTCATCTCGATGATGATAATATTAAAAATATAATTAAAGTTGTGAACGATGGAATATTGGAGGAATTCTTCTATGAGGATGGAATTTAGAAATTTTATATGAGGCTTCGGGTTCACTCTATACCCGAGCGAAAAAGGGTGTTATTGGAGGATACTCATCGATAAAATTTATCTATAAACCTTAGAAAAAATATCATGTATAGAGTTTGAAGGAAAATTTTATGGTGTTATAACATAAATATTGAAAAATCTGATTATGTATCAAGATGTTTTTTCTATCAACTGGGGATAGCTGAAAGGAAAAATCATACTGGAGTCTTACAACTTGTTTCTTTTACTTAAATAAAATGAAAAAAAATCACTATGTATTATTTTCACTTGATTTGCAAGAAATCTGTTAATAAATGATGCAATATGAGTGATTTTCGATCAATATAAAGAATCATCACATTTACTAGACGTAATGGAATATTTTTCTCTAGATATACAAGAAAATATATATATATTAATGATGTTGTATGATTCATAGAGAACCACTAGTAATTGTTTTTAATTTGGATCCAGGATTTACCTCAAAATTATGGAAAATTCGCCATATTTATTTATATATTGGCTATCATTTTTTAAATTCTTATCACCCTCAAACTAATTGGATATCAGAAAGGATTATCCAGAAAATAGAAAACATATTGAGATCATGCTCAAATGACATTCAAGGTATGTGGGATCAGTATGTACTTTTGTTAGAGTCTCCATAAAATAATATGGTCTCTATAGTATTCAAATGCCACCATATGATGTATTTTTCATAAAAATATTCCATACACCGACATGTTAAAATTAATTTAGAGAAAGAATAATTGTAGGCAGAGATATTGTGGAGGAATCAACAGTGACGGTATAAACTATTAATACACATATAAAAGACGCTAAAAGTTTAAACATTAGAAATTTTTCTAATCAAACAAATTATTCTGAATTTCAAGTAGGAGATCAGGTTTCATGAATGTATCACTATGTAAGGGTGTAAAAATATTTGGATTGAAAGGAAAAGTGTTCCCGATGTTCATTGATTCTTTTAAAAATATGGTGATGGTCGGACCTGTATATAATGGTTTATAAATGATACCATTCATTTATTATTAACACATTATGTTCCACATCTCATTGTTGAGAATGTACATGCTAGAAAAAACTAATGTGACCACTTCAAGAGTTGTCAAATTTGAATTTGACTTAATATAAAGTGAAGAGACTTTATAGATTTATGAAACTAATGAACCCGTGTGAAGTTATCATGTGAATCAACTGGTAATGGTACACTGTATAACTCTTATAATTGATGAGGTGACATGGGAGCCTAATAATCTTATGATGAAAAACTACCCCAATAATTTTGTGAGGTGAAATTTTTTTAATTTTTAGGTATACATATTTCAGAGAGGAATGGATGTAAAAGAAAAAAATACAATGAATGAAATTTACCATAATATATTTAATTTATATTTTATGAATCATATTAAACCACTTATAGAAAACAATAAAATATTTATAAATCAATAATTAATGAAATAAGTGGTATTTACAGACATTAAAGAACATATACTGATGATATAGTAACTTTCCTTTACCAATAGTAATATGACCTATATGAATAGTAAACCGGTCTATGGAATAGTAACCTCAACCATGAATGTATAATGAAAAATTATGCATCTCATAACTGAATTTATGATAATATTATATCATATTAAATTTTATATAACATATTAAAGGATAATATTTATGTGTCGGAATTTTTATAAGTTGTAAATATTAAATTATATTTTTTTTAATTTATAGAATTATTTAAATTATTAATAATATTCAAAAAATTGAGGCCTAATTTAATATTTTATTGTCCTATTACTTTAGTATTATTTTACGAGACATTAGTTAATTTTTTAATGTTCTATAAAATAATGTTTAAATTTAAAAACTATATTTCTCATGTAAACAATAATTTTATATAAATACTAATTTTCACATTATTAGAAATTTATTTTGATAAAATAGAGTCTAGTTTTTAAATTATAATCATTGATAAATTTTTATGGGTTTGTTTATGGGTTTTTTACAAAATGTTTGAATTTTTTGTGAACAGTTAAAAATCCAAAATGTATGGTATAAATACATTAGAAGGAAAATTCAATATTCCATGAGTTATCACTGACGTAAGATACATAATCTCAAAAATTACTTAATTATTATAATATATTATATGATAATTGTTACTATATTCCTATCATTGAGAAAAAATATTAAACAAATGAATAAGATATTTAAAAATCACCCCCTCCTCCAATATAAAAACCACCCACACCGCCGTCTTCTCTTATCACCTCTATGACATAGTGCTTGTCAATGAACTTCCCCAACAGTATTCAATAGTATCTACATAAATTTAGGATCTCATTAACTTTTCATAACACCAATACCCCTTCCTTTATGGTGGTTCTCAAGGAGGATAATTCTACAAGTAAATCCTCTTCCTTTTTCTTTTAATTTCATTTCAGCTTACATTTTTTTTACCCACTCATCACTCGCTATGTCCAAATTATCTTGATTACTCTAGAATCATATATGAAATTTAATTATTTATTTTTAATGGATGGTCGATCATCATTATCCTTATTCTCTCTCTATCTCTCTCTTCTGTTATGAAAATTAAATCATCCTCCGTGAGGTGCCAAATTACAACCTTCATGGATGATGAACATTCGTTCTTCAATTTCTACATCATGGTTGGTCATGAAAAAAAATTTATAGTTGAACATGATTATAAAATATACTTATATTTCCAATTTAATTTTGTATAACAACTATATATTCTTAATATTAATTTATTCGACAAAACTAGTTCGAGAGAAACGAAATGCTGATGTAATATTCTTTATAGTTATCACTAATTTTTTCCTAATAACACATCATCATACAATATGACCCAATGAATTATATAACCATTTAATATTATCAGAGTTCATTTGTTTCATATAAATTCAAATTTGGGTGACTATATCAATTCCACATGTTCTTCCATACCCATATACTTGTATGTTGATCATGAAAACCACGTAAAGAAACACTCCTGGGCAATAAATTTGTATCTTCTCACTCATCAAAAATATTAATAATAAACATAATAAAATTATAACAAATAGAATAAATATATAAAATATTGTTACATAATTAATTTATAGATTTAATTATATTATACAGAACATTATATTCATGTGTAGAATACATTCAGAAATAATCTAATGATTTTGTCCCTGAACCACCATTTTCCTTTAGGTTATAATTATTTCTATATTTACCCAAATGAACATATTAATATTTAATATTTATTAATAAATAATTATATTTAATTTTTTTGCATATATTTACAAATTTGAATATGTGTTTTTATGGAGAGTTACATGATTTAAAAAGAAAATTCTCAAATTCTTCCAGATAAATGAGATCAACTTAACAGATCTTCTTGAATTCATTTTTATTTTCAAGTTCCATCTCTAGAATTTTTTATGAAACTATTATTTCAATAAAAAAAATCATTTTATTATAATACATATAATATGTTTCACTTCTGGTTTTTTACAATAATTTTCCCAAAAGTCCCCTTCATATGTTTTATTTTGATAAATGTTTTTAGTTATCATTATTATATTTTATTTAATGGTTTATGATTAGTTTGAATTATGATATTCTATCTTAATAACATTCCCCATATTACTCCAAATGGTTGGTGTTTATGATAAATGATTGGTAAATGATATTTAAATTAAATGTGTTAGATTCAATATGATATTATATGTCGATAATTTTTACCCTGTTCATATGATTAATGCATTGGAAATAGTATGTTCCATGTGGGGGCCACTATAGCCCCCTAGTCCATCAGTTAGTCTGATTCGACAATGTAGTTTTGATTATAACCCATTTATTTTTGGACTTGGCATGAGGCCTTAACCATATGGTTATGATGTCCTATATTATGAATTACCTAGTTATGAAACTACTTATTGATATTCCACATTATTATTTTACTAGTAGAATATCTATTTTTATTCTTATTTATGGAATTATCTATTCTTCTTTTATTCCTGTCATATTATGCTCAATATTATGTTTTAATGGAATGTATTTTTTATTCTTTCACAAATACTTAATACTGATTCATACATCATATTACTTACTCTTACCGAGCATCATAGATCACCCATTTATTCTATTTTATTATTCCCATGGATGTGAAAAAATATATTAATAATGATTTTCATGGATAATTTAAGAGTTATGAATTTTGGCAATGGATTTTACTTATTGAATTTCCTTCAAGATGTAACGTTTAACAAAAGTATATCTTTATTTTTCAAATCTACTTATCTATTCGGTCCTCTGGGTTAAGACATCCTTGTAATCATGAAAATTTATTGATGTGAGGCAATGACTCAAGGAAACTGGGGTTAGGTTCTATAAAGCATAAGACACAATATTTATAAGATTATTAAAATTATTGGAAATGTGGGTTTAAACAAATGAATGATATTCACTACTATCAGATAAAAAATTAATTATTCATGAATCTATGATGATGTTACCAATCACATTTTCTTGTCTCGCATCTTCATCCTCTATAGACTATTTCACTCATTGAAGGACTTTTGTTCCAAATTTCGATGGTAGGAAACATTTGTAAATGAATCATCTGATTCCTACAAAGTTGTAGAAGGTGAGGAAGATCATGTTCCATAATATAGAGTGGAATATGAATTGCGGAACTTTTCAAAGTGATGTATCGGTCATCATGAACCACCGATATTGGATATATCATCGGAAACTATCTTTGAATTCCCTATCCTACCAGACATTAATCAATTCAGATATCCTATTTTAGGAAAATTATGATTTATAGAAAAATAATGATTTTGTGAACCAACATGATAATTCTAAAACTTCATCTTCACAATCAGAAAATGTACACATTTACATGAAGAAAATGAAACTCCCATCAACCTCAAATTGACATCCAGAACCATTTTGACCATCAACGCTGATTACAACAGAAAAGAAAAAGATTGAATATATGAAAATAGAATATAATAGTAGATATTTCATCAAAGTCCAAAATAAAACCATAGAGTCTTATATTTTCACTTGAAACATACTAAGTTGAATAGTTTACAAGATTATAATAATGGTTTCAAAACATTATTTGGGTATTCTCATCATTCTCAGGTTTGAAAAACTCAAAAGTTTTACCTAAAACAATATTATAATGATAGAACTATTAGTTGAAATGATACATGAATCTCCACACTCTATCCCCTCTTGCATCTTCCATATCAACATAATTTCAAACATTAAACTTCTCGGCCCCTCTAAGAAAAGGGTGGCACTATTCACCATGATTTAATTAGCTATCTCCAATATCTCTAATAAATCTATCATATTAAACCACTCCTAATACTATTGAAATTCATTGAGCCTACAAATGATTGTCGATTATGAAAAAATATCTCTTAATAATTATTTCCAAGATAATTCATTTGAGTATACACATATAGAGGATGAACGATAACTAGTGGTGGTGTTAGTCCCTTAGTTTAGATTTCACACACAAGCAGTACCACCAGAAATTTGTAAATGAGAATATTTCCTCACTATGGATTAGTAGTATCTTCCTCCTATATCAAGTTATCATTTATTTTTAGAGAATTATGCGACATATCATCAACATTTTCCAAGGAAGAAATCATCTTACAACATCAAAGTGAGCACTAATGGAATTTTATTATGATAAAGGATACACAATATTTGTTTTCCATCATATATAAATAAAAACATTTTATAAATAATCGAACTAATCATCAACAAGTCATTCCCAAGTAAACCCTACTAACATATGATTAGTTTTTTGATATTTTTCTGAAAAATAAATAAAAACTACTTCCAATGACTCAAAAAGATTACACACATACATACAGACATCATAATATGATTCATAACCTACTAATTTTACACCACATTGTCATGAACCATACTGTGTTCCATAGTAACCCAATAACTGATCCATTCATTCAATGGAATGATGGGTGTTATCGATCCTCAAAATTTCAAGACTAGTACCTAGAATCATAAAAACTGAATGAGAGAACTATTTTTCTAAAAACACAATATAATAATGCCAAATAAGTCTATATGAATACATGAAAAAAAACCAAAAGGCAATGTTTACCTGAATTCAAACACGAAATATCTGGCCATGATCCAGCCATAACTACTGTAATATATGACAATATCAAAATTCCCAATAACACAACTCCCCATACCCATAGATCAAAAATTACTGCCACCTCAAAGTGGATCCTTAAAATAACTTTCAATTGAAAGAAGATAATATAAAAAGACCTGAAGTCATAAGATAGATATTAGTTAAAATTAAAAAAAGTCCAACACATAATTCAACAATATGATGATAACCTTTAATTAACAAAATAATTATTCCAAATTTTAAAAAAGGAATGACAGTTTATAAGAATAATGAAAAAAATCATTACATTTCAAAATAGTAGAAATATTAAAAAAATACTTAAATAATTTTTTAATAAAATTATTCATCTAAAATCATAATTATTTTTAAAATATTTACAATAATTTTTATATATTTCAAATATATATGAGAATCATGGTCATCTATTAAGAGTTATTCTAATTTTTGGTTATGGGAACCTCACATACTCATATGAGGGATTTTACTGGATGTTCATTGGGGTTTCACTATGTTTTTTAATTTCCAAACTCCAATACGTTTTTATATTAAAATAAAATATGTATAGTGATGCTGCACTCATTAATTAATATCATTAATGAGCTACATTTAATAATCTACATAATAAACCATTTTTAAAAAAGTGGTTTGGTTAAAAATGGGCCATTTATGACCCTTCATTAAGGATCCTCATCCTTGCACCACTGCACCGCCATCCAATGCTATATGGTGTAAAAAGAAATAAAATATTTATATATATATTTTTATTATTTTTCTCAAAAAGTCCAAATAATAAATTTTCTACTCAGCAATAACTAGATGATGATATTTCATATCTTGGACAATCCCGACGTTCCAGGTTTAATGGTATCCTTAGATTTGTAATCTACATATTTGTTAAAAAGTTTGAAAAACTCATCCACACGTTTATAGAACAAAAAATTAATAAAATTCTAAATCTCGTTCAGGATAACCGGGCCCTCAAATCACATATAATTAAAGCATGTGATCTCATAATAATTATATATAAATGAGAAAAATTTAAATGGAATTTTCAGGACATTACAAATTCCATTGTTTAGACAACCAATTGAATGTTGGTGGACTCTCTCCCATCTCGACCGGATTCAATAAACCAAGGAATGATTTTTATTAAATTATTTTATATAAATTTATTTTGAAATCCACACATGATTAATGATGGATATTAAATTTTATTTATACCAAAATAAATTGTAAAAATTTAATTATATTTCTTTAAAATACTCGTTCATTATAATTTTAAAATAATGGTTTAAAATTTATGAGTTTTATTTTTTTCTTCTTATTTTTTTATTGAAATTATTTGAAGATAAAAATGTTTTATGTGGAATTATTTGGCATGAAATTTGGAACACAATGTTAGCATCGTTTTTTTTCTGTATGTGACATTGAATAAGTTGTTGTGTAATTGGGGAACCTAAATACTAGTCACCATTTGATAACTATATGGATAAGTAAGTATCCATTCAAGAGTACATAAACATTACATGGTATATATGAGTGTCTTTTTGTGAAATAATTAATAAAATTCATGATAAATATATTTGAAATTTATCAATGTATTATTTTTTATCCTATATAGAATTTTTTACAGTTTTTTTATAAAATAATTATCTATTTAAAAAATTTCATAAAGTGTTCATACATGATTTTATCATATAGGAATGTATTGCGATATAATTTTGGATATCCATATGAGTTTATACACATCTTGTTCTTATTAAATTTAGATAACTTTATGATGTCACACTAATATTTTTGTTAAATTACTTTGTATTAGAATTAAATGGTGTTTTCATGTAACATATATATTTTTATTGATGTTCATGGATTAGTTTTAATATTTAGTTTTATTTTAATTGGAAAATAATCCTTTAATTTAATTGTGTTACATTACATTTATTTTCATCATTCAGTATATTGGGTACATCACTTAAGGATCAAAACTCCTTTATCATTTCTCATGTAAATGAGGAGGGAATTGAGGCTAAAATATACAATCACTCAATGTTTATAAAGAAGTAGATTTGACATGAAAAAATATTTTTGTGTTAAAATTTATAACTATTATGACATATAATGTTATATTATAATATGAAAATAATGATGTACTATTGCTTTCCAAGGTTTTCAAGTGACACAAGATACCAAAAAGATTCTTTTGATTCATTACCTCACAAGGAATTTTACACCATCAAGTCATATTGAGGTTAAAAGTGTCTCTTAGTAGATGATAATTTAATTAAATGCAATAAAATTGTATCTCAATAGAAGAATGATATTTATATGCAAGTGAGATGTTTTATATTTATTATATTTTGGCCCTAGTGTGCATTGGAGCGTTATGAGTGCGTTCTCTAGCCCCATCTCCATTATGTAACTTATTACCATTAAAAATATATAGTTTGATATATAAATTTTATAATTCAAAAAATAATAGTGTTGATACATATGTATCTACTATATACATGATAATAAACTAGTATTTATTTTCATTTCAACAGATTATATCAGTTACTATATATCAAAGGAATCTTAAGATACCATGAATGTAACATTAAAAATATGTAATATGGTCTAAAATAATAGATGTTGTAGGAAATAAAAAATTTCTTACTATCATGTATTAATGGATCATAATAATTGAGCCATAATAAAATTATGTTTTCAATAATTTACCATAAAAAACAACGTTGTAGTGATAACTAGGTAATAGAATCACGACAAGTGTTTGGTTTCATTCATTTTTCAATTCAAGGAAAAGATATCCTAGAATATTTACATGAGTCAATTATCCATTTTTACAATTTCAAAATGTACATTTATATAATTAATAATTAGTGAATTTGAATTTTTTTGGCATCTTTCTTTTGTATCTCATGTGGAATGACATTGGCTAAATGTTCAATATATAATTTTATTCGTCTAATATTAGGAAGAGATAATTCTTGTCATCTTTTTCACCATGATTGTTCTATATTATTTAAATCAACAGATATAATGAAAACATTTCTTTTTATATTGTAATTTTATAATATATATAATGCATAAAAAGGAAAATTATAATAGTTTGAGTCATTTTTTATGAAATAATTTTCTAAAAAGAGATTTTTTTTATAAAAAGAGTAATTGTTCATATTAGGTAGACAAATCATATAAATTATTTATACCCTTAGGGGACCTGAGGGATTAATAATCGCTTCTTTTATTATATTAGTTGGATTGACTATGATATAGATGATGAAATAGGAAGAGAAAAACTAAGAGTATTGATATGTTCCATATATTAAGATGGATATATGGTGTGGTTGATGTGGCCCCCACGTTTTGAGAATGATGATCATTCATGTTTAAAAAATTACAAGTAAATGTAAATCTGTAATATTATATAATTTTATTATATTGATTTTATATTTATTTATAAAATAATTCATGTGATTTTTTTAAAAAAATTAATTCAATAAAATAATAATTTTGATGAAAATATTGTATGGTAATATTTCATTAAATTATTTTGTTTTCATAAAATTTGATTTAATGGTTTGTATTTTATCATGTAACATGTAAAATATTTTAATGTGATTGATAAATATTTCATTACCATTATGTAAATATTTATTATATTATATGACTTCTCAGGTTTGAGAATTTTTTTTAAATCTTCATATAAACCAATGTTCAATTTAAAAAAAATATAACTTAATAACTTTATTTCTATTTATGTTCCTTAGTAATTCCCAGCATAAATTTTAGGAATTTTGAGATCCATACTAATTAATAAAAAAATTATAAAGTTATAAAATAAATTATGAAAATGTATAGAATTATTTCAAATTTTTTATCGATAGCATGTTCTTCATGTGATCAAAGAAATATCATAAACATCATCGACTTCCTACTCATGTAACATAGAATCGTAGATCGATGATTCATGTATTTTTTGTAAACATGATTAAAATTTAATCCTTTATAAGTTCAATATCATTATTAAATGTAATTTTACCATTATTGAAATATATTTTATTTTTATTTAATAATATATGATACTTAATTTTTTTTACTAAAATAATGACATCATGTAATAAGATGTCAAGATTTTATATTTCTCTATAAGGAGAAAACATACAAAGAAATAATAGGTATTGTTAATATATATACCATAATGAAAACACATGATTTATATTTATTAGTGTAGATATATAGGATATATTTATCTTTGATAATATATTTCCTCCAAATAATTTATATTTTTTAGGATGATAGGGTACTTATAATGGTACTATAGAAAAACATCAAAACCATATTATGTATTTTTACTAGTACCACCTAATGATATTATTGAGGGATGGAATTATTTTTTCACACTAGTTTATAATGAACCTTATGATTTATGTGACACAAAGGATATTTATCTGCATGGTTCATCATTGTGATCTTAGAAGAGTTGCACCCCACATGTTTTTAGATTTGAAGAGGCTTGGGAAAGAGATCAAGGATTTGGGAATTATTCTCTATGGAATAAAAAATATATATTATTGGTGATGGGTGATCAAGAATACATGATATGGTATGTATGAAATCCACAATATATAGTTTTTTACTATTTCCAAACATTAAATATATATTACTTTTTCTTGACCTGGTTGGTGACTTGGTTTGGTTATTTATTGTGAGATATTTATGATTAAAATTCATTCCCCAATTGGGATTTAACACATATTTATATAATAGTGGCATTATTTCATGATTTAAATGAGTATTATTTTTTATTTGGGGTATTTTTTAACTTTTATATTATATATTTATATAATAATTTGAATTTATTTACAAGATTTTAATTGATAATTCTCAAGGTGATATTATAAGATAGTGTATATCATATCCCTTAGGATTTATGATAACAATTTTATTATAGATTGAGAGTTTTTTTTAGATTCTAATTATAGTCATAAACATTATTTGTGTATGATGGTTTTAGGGTATTTTTATGAATTTTACAATCAAATTATTTTTAGTAGAAAAATATGGCCTTTTAAATAATATAGATCGCTATTATGATAAAATTATTTAGAGTTCATATGATTACATCACTGAGTCTTGGTCTTGATAATTATATATTTAATTTTATTTATGGATACCTTTTATACTCTATCATACATGATGAAATAATAATTCAATGGAATATCAACAGTCTACATGTTGAACCATGATTTAATGGTATTTATTCACTTGAGTAAATAACATGGAGTGATAAATAAATTATTTGATTTATGGAAATAATTCATATTTAAATTTATAATATCTTAGGATGATACATGTAATGGCCCGGACCTCTCCAGTCCACTACTTTGTGAATGTTTGGTGTTTGGAGGTGTTCCGGGAGGTCAAGGTGACTTATCCCCCAGCCGCTGCCTACCGGTAGCTCGGTCTACCGGTAGCCACAGCCTACCGGTAGCTCGGTCTACCGGTAGCTGCAGCCTACCGGTACCTCGGTCTACCGGTAGCCACCGCCTACCGGTAGCTCGGTCTACCGGTAGCCACCGCCTACCGGTAGGTCGGTCTACCGGTAGCCGCTGCCGACCTGTAGCTTGGTCTACGGGTAGCCGCAGCCTACCGGTAGCTCGGTCTACCGGTAGCCGCTACCTACCGGTTTCTCGGTCTACCGGTAGCCGCAGCCTACCGGTAGCTCGGTCTACGGGTAGCGGCAGCCTACCAGTATCTCGGTCTACCGGTAGCCGCCGCCTACCGGTAGCTCGGTCTTCCAGTAGCCGCTGCCTACCGGTAGCTCGGGCTACCGGTAGCCGCCGCTTACCGGTAGCTCGGTCTACCGGTTGCCGCCGCCTACCTGTAGCTCGGTCTACCGGTAGCCGCCGCCTACCAGTACCTCGGTCTACCCGTAGCCGCAGTCTAGCAGTAGCTCGGCTAACACTTTGCCAAATTTCTAGTTCTGTGAATAGTATTTCTATCGGTGACCTTCTATCGGTAGACTTGAATAATGTTCAATCGGTGAGGATCTAACTGTAGACTTGTGTTTTTATCGGCAAGGTTCTATCGGTGACCTTTTCTTTCCTTTTCCAATTTTTGAGTTCTTTGAACAGTGTTTCCAGAATTTTAAGAGCTACCGATTCCTTTGCCAAATTTCATGATTGAACAGTGTTTCCAGAATCCTAAGAGCTACCGATTCCTTCCTTTTCAAAATTTTATGTTTAAACAGTGTTTCCAAAATTCTAAGAGCTACCGATTCTTTCCTTTACCAAATTTTGAGTATGTGAATAGTGTTTCCAGATTCCTACAGTTTTTCCCCTTTTGACATTTCCTTTGATGTAAAATACATTTAATGCCTTATTTTAAGGGCTCTTAAGGCCGTTTAAAAGGCCATAAATTCTATATTAATTATTCCTAAGGCCAGGATGTATTTACTTGGTCAAAACACGTGGGTTAATACGATCCGTTTTTAATGGAGAATTAACCGGATCTTAAACTGTCGCCTCATTAAATCTTCAAAAAGGGACGAGATATCATTCTCCCTTGTTCTTTCCCTTTGTTCTCAACTAAGAGGCACTAGAACCTTTCAATCCATTCCGTAGGAGTTGCACAATCAATCTTTACTCCTAGGATTGGTTCTGCTCTGTTTTGGATGCAACCGAGCCGTGTCGATAAATCATCGATATAAGGTATGTTGTATCGTCGTTCTTTTGGGGTTTATCTTCTCCTATCCTCCTTTACATGATTATACCATGTAATTTCCAAGATTCTATTGGGTTTTCATGGGGTTGGTTTGTACTGTCATACCGCAGCATCCTACGGTGGATGCAGTTGTCGAGAGGGGAAGATCGTGACATGTTGTGTGGATAAAGAACGCGAGGAACTGTTTGAGGTAGGGGATTTATGACATCTCTAATTTTGTATGTGAAATCGTAGAATTAGCATGATTTAGTCCTTTGGATCAAAATGAAATTGACCTAATTAAATACTTGAACCGGATTAAAAGAATTGGTTGATCGTATGATGTTGCTTTATACCGTGATAACGGGTTGCCTCGTGTTTTCTAGTTAGAGTGATATCTATGTTTTCTTTGATTTGTTGTTCGTTCATGATAGAAATTGATAATGAATGTAAATCTGGAATTAATTGGCTAAAGATAAAGAGGCATGTAAATTAGTCTGGTTATTGTTGTTGTTGTAGTTGTTCTAATTTGAATATAATCAAATTAGGGAAGTAAGCGTGGTTATTTAAATTGTGATAACTTACTGATTAGGTCTCCCGTAATTGGATCCTATGAATAACTAATCATCTAGTTCAGTATGGATTAATGCACAGATTGTGTGAGAATTTCTAAAAGGGTTCTGAGTTACCCTCTTGTTGTTAAAGGGTCAAGAGCTATGGTGGTGATTGTTGTTTTCCTACTTCTTGTGCTGTGATGTGAGCCTGGATGGGTGTTGTGATATGTGGAGGCCTAGAGGCCTTGTGGTTGTGGTAGAAGATGACGCCTAGAGTGGTGAGATGCATCAGTTTATGCATGTGGGTGTCAGGGAGGACACCGAGGGTGATGGAATAGGATGGATGTGGTTGTTAGATTCTTGTGGGTTCTTTGAATGTTTATCTGTTTTGTTTTTCCCCACTGCTCAAGGAAGCTGGTCTTGCTTTACCTTCTTCTGAAGGAGGCAAAGACGCATGGGGTATGCCACGTGCTTTCCGTGTTTAGCCTCTCAAGGGAGAATGGGTCTGTGCTCTTTATATAGGCGGAAAAGACTCGACGGGTAGTATATCTACTCACCGTGTTGAGCCTCCATTGTGTTTAGTAGCATAGGATGCTTTTCTAGAATGCCTGGGAATGTGGGAAAGTAACTCTCTAATGAATGTTTAATTAAATGGTGATAATTCACGAGGATAGAGGTGCGGGAATTTAAAGGAGATGTGAATCTAAAAAGGAGCAGTTGATTTTGAATATGATGCCAATTCAGTTTAATGTGGAATTTTTCATTCATAATTAATGTTTAAAGAATTAAATTAACGTACAGTGGAACTGATAAAATGAAAATAGAGTAATCTAATAAAGCTCTTCAAATTTTTGTGTGCTTATAGGATACCTAGTCTTTGAAGTAGCAGCTTGGAGTCTGAGAGACGTTAGCTGCAGTTGTATCTAAGACTAGGTAATGCCCATAGTGTGGATGTGAGTTACATATATATTCTGTACTTTTTGTGTTTCTATACGCTACTCCACCCTGTCGGTAAGGGAAACTGACACCCTGCGGATTCTGAGCCCTGGGGGGGGGGTGTTTTCCCCATCATTCTAATGGGAGGTTGAATGGCTGACTACCCTCTGTGGCCCCGCTCTCTTCTCTTGGTAGATACTTGTGCCATGAGGCACAGCAGTTAGTTACCCCATATATGTGTGTAGAGGGCTGTAATGTCTTGTGGTTATTCACACACATATATTTTGGATATAGTATCTTATTGTCTACTATAGGTGTAATGTGTATAGGATATGATGGCTTGAGGATCCTTACTCGGCGTATGGGCTGTAATGGCTTGAGGTATTATACCCGACGTATGATACACTTTATGCGGGCTGTGGTGGCTCCCGGAAGCTACCTGGTTACTTTTGGTTGTGAGGACGGTGTGGTGCGTCGCCCAGGTGTCTGCGAGCAAGCCCATGTGGTGCACGAGGTGCAGATTGTGGAACTTAGCCCAGGTGTCTGCGGGCAATCCTTGGATAGAGATGCACAGGACGTATGTCGTTGGGGCAAAGCGGAAAACCAGTGGGGAAGTAGTAGCGGGGTACCCTTGATATTCTTTACTATATGCTATATTATTGTATGTGTTACTTGGTGAGAGTAACCATGGTGAGTTTGGGAACTTAGTATACCTGTTTAGGTGACGAGTTAGTTTCACTTATGATTCACTGGGCTTTAGCATGATTTCTTTACTTTTGCACGAGAGGCTTGGGGAGGATCCTACTGAGTATATTGTTATACTCACCCTATGTACATATAAACTATTTTTCAGGTCACTTGGATCAGGTTGGAGATCAAGCTGGTTACTACTAGCTTGCGGTTGGAGGAGGAGCTATTCGGGCTTGTGGTCGCTGCTGTTTTACTTTCTTTTGGGTACTTTTAGTTTCCCCTTTCAGTTGTAGTACTTTTCCATGACATTTCATATATGTACTTGGGTTTCTTTTATATTTCAGTTCTGAGTTGGAGTTGTTTGGAGTCTATTCAATCTCTCTATTCTGCATGTGTTCTCATAGAGGGTAATTCCTCCCATTTGTATGTTTATTATACCCTCGGTGCTAGTTGCCAACACAGCGCCTACTGGAGGCGGGACTCAGGGGTCATTATCTCCCTTCTCGCATTGCCGGTCCAGGAGGGGTACACTTTGTGGGGAGGGGGTCGTGACAGAGTGGTATCAGAGGGAGGTTGAGGGATAGGATGGAGTTTGGAGTTAGGCACATGTGAGGATGCATGGGGTGGTAGGGCCACAGTGTCATTCATATTTAGCAAGTGGGGTAAACACAGGAGACCGACAGAGACATAGGCGTTCAGTGCCCCCTATGATCTATTGCACAGACCTTTATGTTTATGATGGCTACTAAACAAAGTGATGCTGGTTGCAGGGTAGAGACCTAGGAAAGGATCATGCATCATTATTCTTTATGTCTGTGTTTGAATGGGTAGACCTTGGGATAGGTAACCCGAAATTAATAAAACAATACAATTAATTAATTAATGCTGAGTGTTCCATATTCCAGGCTTAGGAGTTCTAACAGTTGATATTTTACAGGTATGGCTCCAGGTCGACGTCCTCGTCAGGTTTTCACAGAAGATGCCCAGCATGCTGTTCCAGCAGATCACTGACGAGTAGAGGTTGATGATGATGACACGTGGAGGAAGACAATTTGAGAGTTTCAGCACCAGAGTCTACAGAAGTTCGAGGGTCTGTTTCAGATGCAGTCACAAAAGACTGGTTGAAGGAGATCGAGATAGGATTCAGTTCGATTCATGCTCGGAAGGAGCACTGGGTGTCCTTGGTTGTGACGATGCTGCATGGAGTAGTGAGGAAGTGGTGGTTCTTGTTCCTCGGTGATCGTGAGGAGTCAGCAATCTCATGGGAGGAGTTTCGAGATAGGTTTAGAGTCGAGTTTCTTTCGTCGACTGCGAAGGTGTCCAGTTTCTAGGAGCTTCTCACCCTTCAACAGGGGAGCTCCAGTGTTCGAGAGTTTGGAATCTGTTTTAGGAACCTTCTACGATATGCTTCAGACCTGTTACCAGATGATGAGGCTAGGGCGAGGCATTTCGTGGAGGATTTGCATCCAGAAATCCAGCGCCAAGTCACCCCATTTATGCTGAAGACATATCTTGAGGTGCTAGCGAGGGAAGAGGTTGTTGAGAGGACTTTTTCTAGGACTGGATCTTCACGAGAGGGGAATCTTCATGATTCATCACGAAGCAGTGTTGTGGTCCGGGGTTCCCATTTTTCATGACATAAGAGTTTCCGTTCACCTGGGGGTAGGTCGCATCCCTTCCTATCTCGTTTCTCCGGAGGCAGCAACTCTTAGGCCTAAGCCAAGGGATCATGTGCCTGTTTTTCTTGTGGTGGTCATAGTCATCAGTAGCGGGAGTTCCCGACTTTTTAGAGCAGTCATCATGCACCGGGAGCTCCACTCCAGGTTCCTCCGTTGAGGCAGTACCAGCCAAGGCAGCAGCAGTAGGTTTCACCAGTTTTAGATCACCAGAGGGTTGATGGAGCAGGCAGAGGACAGCCCCATGACGCTCCCCGTCCTTAGAGAGCAGAGCGAGGCCATGGTTGTGGTCGTCATTATGGTCAGAGAGGATGTGGAGGAGGTCGTGGTCAGCTCCATGCTCTAGCGTTGCCAGCCCCGAGAAAACTAGATGTCGTTTGAGGTACCCTTTGCTTGTTTTCTACCATGGTGTATGCCTTGTTTGATTCAGGATCAACACACTCCTTCATATCACCTACCCTTGTCCATGCTTTGGGACTTGAGGTAGAGAGGCTTCCAGTGCCCTTGGCATTGACTATGCCAGTTGGAGGTCGAACCGACTTGTTTGAAGTATATATAGACTGTGAGCTAGTGTTGGGGCATCACAGCTCTTGGGGAGATTTCCTATGTTTACGAATACAACCATATGATGTAATACTCGGCATGAATTGGTTGTATTCGGTGTAGGCTGTTGTTGATTGCTACAGGAAGAAGGTTGTTTTCCTTGATGCAGATGGAGAGAAAGTGGGGTTTTTTGGTGAGAGAGATCCTCGGATGAGTCATAGACGAGTTTCATCCTTATCATCCATGATGGCTGGGATGATGCGGAGTTCTTCAGAGGTTCAACAGTTGGCGTTTCCTAGGGTCGTAGAGGAGTACCCTGATGTATTTCTAGGAGAGGTTGTATCCTTACCACCTCGATGAGATATCGAGTTTGGGATCGAGTTGCAGCTAGGAGAGTCTCCTATCTCTATGTCTCAGTATAGGATGGCCCCTTCTGAGTTACGAGAGCTACGTATTTAGTTAGATGGTCTGTTGCAGTGTGGTTTTGTTCGGCCAAGTGTGTCACCTTGGGGTGAACTAGTTTTGTTTGTGTAAAAGTCTGATGGAAGTTTGCGGTTGTGCATCGATTATCGTCGATTAAACAAAGTGACAATAAAGAACCGATATCCTCTCCCGCGGATTGATGACTTATTCGATCAACTGAAGGGTGCAAGTTGGTTCTCAAAGATCGACCTGCGGCCAGGATATCACCAAATGCGTGTAAAGGATGAGGATATCCCAAAGACTGCTTTCCGTTGTCATCATGGGCATTATGAGTTTGTTGTAATGCCATTCGGCGTGACGAATGCTCCAGATGATTTCATGGGGTTGATGAATGATGTGTTCCGTGAATTCCTGGACATGTTTGTTGTGGTTTTCATCGATGACATCCTTGTGTACTCCACATTTGAAGAAGAGCATGCAGAGCATCTACGAGCTGTTCTGGGAGTTCTTCGCCAACATCAGATTTTTGGGAAGTTTACCAAGTGTGAGTTCTGGGCTCGAGAAGTTAGTTTCTTGGGGCATGTTGTGTCCCAACAGGGAGTATATGTGGATCCATCGAAGATATAAGTAGTAGTGTCTTGGGAAGCCCCCAAGACCGTGTCAGAGTTGCGAAGTTTCCTTGGTATCGCAGGCTATTATAGGAGGGTTGTAGCCAATTTCTCCCGAGTTGCGACTCCTCTAGAATCTTTGACTAGGAAGGATCAAGCGTTCATATGGACTAATCAGTGCCAGGCAGCTTTCGAGTATCTAAAGGAGATGTTGGTAAGTGCTCTAGTCCATTGTCTTCTAGCGGAGGGAGTCCAGTTTGATGTTTTCTGTGATACTTCACATCTAGGGATAGGCTGTGTTCTCATGCAACAGAGGTCAGTTGTTTCTTATGGGTCTCGGTAGTTGCGTCCCCATGAATGCAACTATGCCACCCATGATCTTGAGTTGGCAGTCGTGGTGTTTGCTCTAATGTTGTGGAGACATTACCTCATTGGTGAGCACTTTTTGGTTTTCACCGATCATAAGTGTTTGAGGTATGTTTTCTCCCAATGTGACTTGAACTTGAGGCAGCGTCGGTGGATATAGTTCTTGCATGAATACGACTTTGAAATATCATATACACCTGGAAAATGGAATTTTGTAGCTGACGCACTATGCTGAAAGAGACGTAATGATGTTGTGCGCGAATCTAGTGATTCCTGGATAGTGATGGAAGTGCTATCATCTTTGCATATTGATATGGGAGAAGTTGGGGGTAGAGGTTGTCTTTTCCAGATGACGGTGCAGTCATCCCTAATGCAGAAGGTGGAAGAGTCTCAGTTGGGTGATCTAGAGGTGGAAGTTTGGAGAGACAGAGTTGTTTGTGGTGAGGCCCCTGATGGTTGGTCGGAGGATGAACAACACTGAGTGTTGTATCATGGCAGGCTTTTTGTCCCCTTGGAGATGTGCGAGACGATTCTCTAAGAGTTCCATAGTTCACCCTTGTCAGTACATCCTGGTGTGACGAAGATGTACCGATCCCTGAGGAGTCAGTTTTGGTGGCCTTGGCTGAAGCGTACGGTTGCAGAATGTGTGTATCGATGTTTAGTCTACCAGAAGGTGAAGGCCGAACACTGTGTTCGAGGTGGTCTTCTCCAGCAATTGGAGATTCCTCAATGGAAGTGGGAGGACATCTCAATGGACTTCGTTACAGGTTTACCTCGAGATCCGGGAGGAAATGGTGCTAAATGGGTGGTAGTGGATCGTTTAACAAAGTCGGCCCATTTCATATCGATCAAGGAGTCAAGCTTAGTGGATGTTTCATTGAGACAGTATCTGGAGGAGGTGGTGAGGCTTCAGGGAGTACCTAGGACAATAATTTCTCATCGAGATCCTCTTTTTACCTCCAGAGTGTGGAGAGGAGTCCAGCATTCTTTTGGCTCTCAACTGTTCCTTAGCACTGCTTTTCATCCTCAAATGGAATGTCAGACAGAGCGAACCATCCAGACTCTTGAAGGCATCTTGCGCTCTTGTGTTCTTGATTTTGGAGTTTCATGGATGAAGCACTTAACCTTGGTAGAGTTTGCTTAAAATAATATTTTTCACTCTACCATCGGTATGGCGCCGTTTGAAGCCTTGTATGGCCGGCCATGCCGTTCACCGTTGTGCTGGACTGGGGTTGGAGAGTCAGCAATTCTCAGACCAGAACTAGTGCAGAATAAAACAGAGATGGTTCAGGTTATTCGTGAGAGGATGAAGACAGCACAGGATCATCAGAAATCTTAAACTGATCAAAGAAGGAGACCGTTAGAGTTTAATGTTGGGGATCATGTGTTTCTAAAGGTGACTCCCTGTCGTGGGCAGCGAAGGTTTGGTCGTGGAAGTAAGATTTCTCCCCGGTTTGTTGGGCCTTTCAAGGTGTTAGCTCGTGTTGGAGCTATGGCGTATCGAGTAGCTCTTCCCCCTCAGATGAGTCGGATACATGATGTCTTCCATGTATCACAGCTCCGTCGTTACCTTCATGATGAATCTCATGATATCGATTGGGGAGAGATCGATATTTATGATGATGCAACCTTAGAGGAGCGACCTGTGGAGATCCAAGACTACAAGGAGAAGGTGTTACGTGGGTGTTTTATCCCCTCAGTTCATGTCTTGTGGCGACACAGTGGTAAGGAGGAGAGTACATGGGAGCGTGAGTCACAGATACGTGCTCAGTACCTAGAGTTGTTTAATGTTTAACTCTTTTCATATAATGATGTTTACTTGATGGTAAGACCTTTCATGTTTTATTTATGTACCTTTTGTGTGATGTTATGATTGAATTGTTTGGATATGGATTGTTTGTTTCCATATTCTTGGATGTCTTAGTTTTGTTCCTGCTTTCGAACAACTCATGGTGGTTTTCCCCTGAGAGGTATCTTATGGGGTGGTTGTTCGGACCCTTCTTTTCTTCTGGGTTGGTTTTTAATTCTCGAGGACTAGAATGTTTTGAGAGGTATCTAATGTAATGGCCCGGACCACTCTGGTCCACTACTTTGTGAAAATGTGGTGTTTGGAGGTGTTCCGGGAGGTCAAGGTGACTTATCCCCTAGCTGCTGCCTACCGGTAGCTCGGTCTACCGGTAGTCGCAGCCTACCAGTAGCTCGGTCTACAGGTAGCCGCAGCCTACCGGTAGCTCGGTCTACTGGTAGCCGCCGCCTACCGGTAGCTCCGTCAACCGGTAGCCGCCGCCTACCGGTAGCTCGGTCTACCGGTAGCTGCTGCCTACCGATAGCTCGGTCTACCGGTAGCCGCAGCCTACCTGTAGCTCGGTCTACCGGTAGCAGCCTCCTATCGGTACCTCGGTCTACCAGTAGCCACAGTCTAGCATTAGCTTGGCTAACACATTGCCAAATTTCTAGTTCTTTGAACAATATTTCTATCGGTGACCTTCTATTGGTAGACTTGAATAATGTTCTATCGGTGAGGATCTAACGGTAGACTTGTTTTTCTATCGGCAAGGTTCGATCGGTGACCTTTTCTTTCCTTTGCCAATTTTTGAGTTCTGTGAACAGTGTTTCCAGAATTTTAAGAGCAACTGATTCCTTCCATTTCCAAATTTCATGATTGAACAGTGTTTCCAGAATCTTAAGAGCTACTGATTCCTACCTTTTCCAAATTTCACGTTTGAACAGTGTTTCTAGAATTCTAAGAGCTACTGATTCTTTCCTTTGCCAAATTTTGAGTATGTGAACAGTGTTTCCAGATTCCTATAGTTTTTCCCCTTTTGATGTTTTCTTTGATGTGAAATACATTTAAAGCCTTATTTTAAGGGCTCTTAAGGCCGTTTAAAAGTCCATAAATTCTATATTAATTATTCCTAAGGCCATGATGTATTTACTTGGTCAAAACACGTGGGTTAATACGATCCGTTTTTAATGGATAATTAACCGGATCTTAAACTGTCGCCTCATTAAATCTTCAAAAAGGGACGAGATATCATTCTCCCTTGTTCTTTCCCTTTGTTCTCACTAAGAGGCACTAGATCCTTTCAATCCTTTTCGTAGGAGTTACACAATCAATCTCTACTCTTATGATTGGTTCTGCTCTGTTTTGGATGCAACCGAGCCATGTCGATCAATCTTCGATATAAGGTATGTTGTATCGTCATTCTTTTGGGGTTTATCTTCTCTTATCCTCCTTTCCATGATTATACCATGTAATTTCTACGATTCTAATGGGTTTTTAGGGGGTTGGATGGTACTATCATACCGCCGTATCCTTCAGTGGATGCAGTTGTCGCGAGGGGAATATCGTGACCTGTTGTGTGGATAAAGAATGTGAGCAACTGTTTAAGGTAGGGGATTCATGGCTCCTATAATTGTGTATGTCCAATCGTAGAATTAGCATTATTTAGTCCTTTGGATCACAATGAAATTGTCCTAATTAAATACTTGAACCGGATTAAAAGAATTGGTTGATCGTATGATGTTGCTTTATACCATGATAACGGTTTGCCTCATGTTTTATAGTTAGAGTGATATCTATGTTTTCCTTGATTTGTTGTTCGTTCATGATAGAAATTGATAATAAACGTAATGCTGGAATTAATTGGCTAAAGATAAAGAGGCATGTAAATTAATCTGGTTATTGATGTTGTTGTAGTTGTTCTAATTTGAGGATAATCAAATTAGGGATGTAAGCGTGGTTATTTAAATTGTGATAGCTTACTGATTAAGTCTCCCGTAATTGGATCCTACGAATAACTAATCTTCTAGTTCTGTATGGATTAATGCACAGATTGTGTGAGAATTTCTAAAAGTGTTCTGAGTTACCCTCTTATTGTTAATGGGTCAAGAGCCATGGTGGTGATTGTTGTTTTCCTACTGCTTGTGCTGTGATGTGAGCCTGGATGGGTGTTGTGATATGTGGAGGCCTATAGGCCTTGTGGTTGTGGTAGCAGATGATGCCTAGAGTGGCGAGATGCATCAGTTTATGCATGTGGGTGTCGGGGAGGACACCGAGGGTGATGGAATGGGATGGATGTGGTTGTTGGATTCTTGTGGGTTCTTTGAATGTTTATCTGATTTGTTTTTTCCCACTGCTCAAGGTAGCTGGTCTTGCTTTCCCTTCTTCTGAAGGAGGCAAAGATGCGTGGGGTATGCCACATGCTTTCCGTGTTTAGCCTCTCAAGGGAGAATGGGTCTGTGCTCTTTCTATAGGCGGCAATGACTCGACGGGTAGTATATCTACTCACCGTGTTGAGCCTCCTTTGTGTTTAGTAGCATAGGATTCTTTTCTAGAATGCTTAGGAATGTGGGAAAGTAACACTATAATGAATGTTTTATTAAATGGTGATAATCCACGGGGATGGAGGTGCTGTAATTTAAAAGAGATGTGAATCTAAAAAGGAGCAGTTTATTTTGAATGTGATGCCAATTCAGTTTAATATGGAATTGTTCATTCTTAATTAATGTTTAAAGAATTAAATTAACGTACAGTGGAACTGATATAATGAGAATTGAGTAATCTAATAAAGCTCTTCAAATGTTTGTGTGCTTATTGGATACCTAGTCTTTGAAGTAGCAGCCTAGAGTCTGAGAGACGTTAGCTGCAGTTGTATCTAAGACTAGGTAAAGCCCATAGTGTGGATGTGAGCTACTTATATATTCTGTACTTTTTGTGTTTCTATACGCTACTCCACCCTGTCGGTAAGGGAAACTGACACCCCGGGGATTCTGAGCCCTGGGGGGTGTTTTCCCCAACATTCTGATGGGAGGTTGAATGGCTGACTACCCCCTTTGGCCCCGCTCTATTCTCTTGGTAGATACTTGTGCCATGAGGCACATCGGTTAGTTACCCCATATATGTGTGTAGAGGGCTGTAATGGCTTATGGTTATTCACACACATATATTCTGGATATAGAATCCTATGGACTACTATAGGTGTAATGTGTAGAGGCTGTGATTGGTTGAGGATCCTTACTCAGAGTATGGGCTGTAATGGCTTGAGGTATTATACCCGACGTATGATAAACGTTATGTGGGCTGTGGTGGCTCCTGGAAACTACCTGGTAACATTTGGTTGTGAGGACGATGTGGTGCTTCTCTGAGGTGTCTGCGGGCAAGCCTATGTGGTCCACGATGTGCAGATTTTGGAGCTTAGCCCAGGTGTCTGCGGGCAAGCCTTTGAGAGAGAAGAACAAGAACGTATGTCGTTGGGGAAAAGTGGCAAACCAGTGGGGAAGTAGTAGCGGGGTACCCTTGATATTCTTTACTATATGCTATATTCTTGTATGCGTTACTTGGTGAGAGTAGCCATGGTGAGGTTGGGAACTTAGTATACCTATTTAGGTGACGAGTTAGTTTCACTTATTATTCACTGGGCTTTAGCATGCTTTCTTTAGTTTTGCACGAGAGGCTTGGGGAGGATCCTACTGAGTATACTATTATACTCACCCTATGTATATATAAACTGTTTTCAGGTCACTTGGAGTTGGTTGGAAATCAAGATGGTTACTACTAGCTTGCGGTTGGAGGAGGAGCTGTTTGGGCTTGTGGTCGCTGCAGTTTTACTTTCTTTTGGGTACTTTTAGTTTCCCCTTTTAGTTGTAGTACATTTTCATGACATTTCATATATGTACTTGGGTTTATTTTATATTTCAGTTCTAAGTTGGAGTTGGTCAGAGTCTATTCTATCTCTCTCTTCTGCATGTGTTCTCTTAGAGGGTAATGCCTCCCATTTTTATGTTTAATATACCCTCAGTGCGAGTCGCCAACCCGGGGCCTACTGGAGGTGGGACTCGGGGGGTCATTATCTCCCTTATCGCATTGCCGGCCTAGGAGGGGAACACTTTGTGGGGAGGGGGTCGTGATAATACATGATATGATAAGGAGTATTTCACCCCTTCCACACAATATTTTAATATTTTATATGTTGTGGGGATCCTAGATGTTTTTAAATAGGAATATGATGTTGTGATGTCATTTGATACCATTGAGGCTGAAAAAATGATCCTAATTTTTTGTTTCAAGAGTAGATACGGCATTAATGTGTTCATTAGGATGAATTTCTATTTTATTGAGTGAATATATTATCTATATCACTAATATATTTAGTCACACAAATATATCTTCAATTATTCATGGATAAATATTATGATTATATTTTAGTATACTCTCACCCAATAGAGGATTATTTCAAAAAAATAATGACATTTTATTTTTCTCCCATAGAGGGCCATGATATTAATGATAAAATTTTAAATTTGGTATAATTGGTTTTTATGTAACTTAATATCATTTCTTGAAAAGTTAGTTACTTCATAATAGGGTTAACATTGTGATTTAATTAGTGTATAAAATCTTTTATTTAGGAAACATGTGATCTTATTATTGTATAATAATAATAAGTGAATAATTAAAAAAATAATTAAAGCGTAATATATAATGATGAAACAATTAAAAAATATGATGAATTCCAATCACATGATGAAGGGGAGATTAAAGACATTGATTTTTTGTACAATTTTTGAAAATGGGTATAGAATATTTTTAATATTTTAATTCATGAAGAAAGAAAAATTAGAGAAGGATTTATGTTTATTCAGTTAAAAGTTAATTATGGGTCATTTTTGTTAAGGATGATTGGTAAAAACTACATTATTTGGTTTCACATTTAGTAGTGGGTGTATATGTATTCATGTGATTGGTGTGAGATATGTGCTTAAATGTTTCATTTAAGAGTTTATTTCTTTGATTTTATGAAAATAGATGATGTATATTTTGATTATGTGTTAAAAATCATATTTTATGACATATTATCATGTAAAGGATAATAATGCTTACTTTTCACATGATGAAACGTTTTGATTGTTAGGGATAATATTAATATATTATTTGAGGAAAAATTGAAAATACTAATCTCATAAATAGAAAGAATTTGTGAATGAAATAATAAATTGTTTCTATAATATATCATGTTCACAATATAAAGATATTATGATTTTGAGTATGAAGAAAAATCAGCAAAATTTGGATAAATTTTCGGATTCAAATTTCTTATTATTACCTACCACATTATTAAGTGAGGATTTGAAATAAAATAATGTTTTCATATAAGTATATAAGATTTTATCTATTGGAATTAAAAATATTTAATAATTTTTAATCCAAAAAAAGAAACATGGATTTATATTATATTTTTTTGATATATCTAATAGAGATATATATTATTAACAATGGAATTTAAAGGCTCTACAGTTATAAATGAATTATCCTAATGATTTATCTATAATGATGATTTAATTGATGTTCATTAATGAGTAATATATGATTAAAATGTTCCTCATATAAATAAATAGAATAGTATAATTATTATGTTTTATTTAATACATTCTATATAAGAATAATATGATTTTATTAAAGGATAACATAATTTTAAATCATGAGAAGGCCTTGGATACAATTATGATAATCTATTAAAATGGATGATATGTAAAGACTGATAAACCATTGATTTGAAATATGTTTCCCCCATAGACAATATTACTATGTCATGGTCTATTTCTCATGGGAGTAAATATTTGGTGGAGGCATGTTTCATTGGATTGTATCCTACATTAGTTAATAAATATGATAAAACATTACATTATCATTTTCTACAAAATATTTCTTCAAGTATTTTAAGTATATTTTTTGTACAAGTACTAATTTTCATGATGAATACAACCGAAAATAGATGTTAGATCTTATAAATATCATACTTATAATTATTTAAAGATATGTTTTTCACCTATAAAATGATATTCTAATATGTTTTTCAACAATTTATAATTTTTTGACAATAAAAAATATTTGGAGTATTATTCCTTGGTCTACGTACAATTTTAATTGATTGTATATATAATATTTAATAGATATTTTAATAAGAATTGAACTTGAAAAATTTGGAGGAGATAAAACCACAAAATATTTGGAATATAGAAATGTTATAGAAAAAATTAATCCAATAAATTTATAATGCTATTATTTTATGATTATAAGGTATATTCAGTAATAATTTAAATTAGAGAGATATGATATGAAATTTGGGAGTTGAATTGACCAAATTATATAAAATTTACCATATTTAAATCATAAAAACTCATATCATGATAATTATTAAATAATAGAAATAGAAAAAAGGACCATTTTCCCAATGTTTCAAGAATTGAAAACATTTCAAAAACTATTTTCATTAGTGTTGTATTAACGATATAAATATTTAATATGTTTATGAGATTGGAGAAGTTCTTGATTTATATATTACGATTCAAGAATGAGTTATAAGAGTGATCCATAAATCGATAACCATCTAGACATTACGTATTAATGATGAATAAATTGGGAATATAATTACAATAATACACACCAATATAGAAGATGGAGTGTAATATATATTTGACCCTTACATGAATAATATTCACCATTATAAAGAGTTTTTTTATTTTTATTTATTGAATTTAATTGAATAAAAATAATATTGAGTATTATTTCTCATATAGATGTAATGCAATGAAAAATATTTGAAATTGGAATTCAATAGAGAATCAATTTTTTGTTATGATACATGTGTATTTCAATGATGATTAATAAGTATTCCTCATTTTAATATTGGTATTAATAATCCATATTATAATTGTAATAATTTTAAATAATCTAATTAATACATGAAGAATTATAATAAGTATTTAATTTTGGATATTAGGGACCCTTTCTAATACAAAACAAATTGAAATCATGATGCCATGTTATGACTATGACCCATAATTTGAATCATCTAATTTTGTGTGATAGTATATATATGTTCACTAAGAATATATTTGGGCGTGATCATTGGGTTTTATATTAATTTTTTAAATTTATAATAATTTTTATAGTTTTTCTGTACATTATATACATTAATTTCATAATAGTTAATATCAAATATGAAATACTGAGCATTCACTTTGTATTGGATGACTAATATACATAAAATAATGTTGTAATCAAATATGAACTATTTTTTATGTGTGAATAGTGATTCAGAACAACCCACTCCCTACTATGGGTTCTATCTAAAATTAATCATCTTTAGGATATATCATATCCTTAATAATATGTAATGAAGTGCCATATCATGAAAAATTGTGCATCTTTCATATCGATTCAATTATAACAAAAATATTTTTAATGAGAGTAAATTTAATTGTCTTAAAAAGTTCATTTATTGATCTCTTTAGAATTTAATGTTGATTATATTTAATATATCCAATGATATTCATATATTGGAAATATTTTTTTTCAATATGATGATAATTGAAAATTATAAACTCAGGTATCTCTATTGCATTATTCATGAATACTTTTAATTATTCTAGTTTTTTATTGTTTCATTAAATTGATGTGAAAAAGGAATACTAGTGGGATGAAGGAAAGATATTAGTCCCATAAACCATTAATAATAAATATTTCCATAAATTGAATCCAATGACTAATCTACAGAAGAGATACTTATTTTAAAAAATGATGAAGATAAATAAGATTAACAATCTTGTGAAAAAAATTTAAATTCAGGTTAAATGTTATGAATAAGATACTAAATATTATTCTAATAATGATTTTGGAGGTTCATAAAAATTTATTGTTTAATATTTTCCCATAAAGAATAAATTATATTTTGATATCTATGATACCATAAAAACTAAATCATTCTACAATATTGCAATTTTTTATATAATTATGATGTGATATCTAATCCTAAAAAGAAAATTTGTATCATTGCTGACTCATTTATAGAGTTAATAATGTGTTTAATGAATAAATTAATTTATTTATAATTTTTTTAAATAATTAATAAATAACCTTGAATGAATATATTATTAATATGGGTGCATTAATGGTGGTGGAAATTTTCTTACATGGATAATATACTAAATCTATAGGTGAAAAAAGTATGATAGATAACGAAATAAATGTATGATTTGAGACTATAAATACATGAAATTGAGGATGGATAAAATCTATAATGGAAGTGGTATTGATCTTAATAGAATCTATTTTCTTTTTTAAGGATACAGACGAAATGATCAAGTATATAATGTAGAGAGAGATATCACCTAACACAAAATGAAGATCCCTCCCAAGATATCATAAGAAATTGATGCTCGAAAACCTAAAATTACAAAATTATTGAGTATATATGTGACTCATACAAAATATATTGTATAACATATATCACTACAAAATACGTAAAAAATTCTATATTTTTGGTGTCCTAAAACACCCTATGAGCTTGTTCTTGAAGACCAATTGATCATAGGATGTTCCATATATGATTTATTGACATCATAATTGTTAAATGTGTAAATAATGTATCATTTTTATCATATATGAATAATTTATTTCATATATAATCATATGGAAATTAATTTAAATAATAACGTGGATAGATTCATCATAATGAAATATTATATTGTTATAAATGGATGACAAATTGTTGAAGAAAAATAAAAATATAGTTTATAGAAAATAGATTGTTACATTATAAGAATGAAATTATAGAATTTAATGACTAGAAAACAAAACATAAATAATGAGATAACCATAAAAGAACTTCAATGTTTGATAAATCCGGATGTATGAGACAATGGTGGTCCACTAATGGGAACGATTAGACACCGAAAATGGTATATCATGGACTATAAAAGAAATCCTCTAATTGTGTGTGTTTGAGCACCATCTATTTTATCAAACACAGGTGCTGATGTATTATTCTGTGAAGGACTTTTGAGGATGTTATAGACTTTTTGAGGAGCACAACATCCAACCAGTACTATTGTGGAGTTGACAATGGTGTTCCCACAACAACATCCTTACACTTTTTTAAGGATTGGAGGGCCACGGGCTGTTGAGTCAGGGTTGGACGCCATTCTTATTATCTTTGATGATATATAGATTCCTTTAGAGATATTTTTTTTTCTAGTTACATACATTCTATGTGATTTCTCCATGAGATAGTGGGATGTTATGTCAAAGATGGGATGTCATCAGGATATGGCATGGGATGTTTTTAGGAGGACCTTCTATGAATACTTCTACCACGATATGTTGAGGAATGATCGAGCCCAATAGTTAATGTACATGGATAATGGTGCTCTGTCATTGATGGATGAGTCTTCCCATTTTAACGTTCTTTAATTCTTCATAGAAGTTCTAGATGGGGAAGTGCAATACATTTCTAGGAAATTTATTGATGGAATAATGTATGATATCCGATAACTATTGAATTGATTCAGTTTAACTTCAATAAAATCCATACTAATCCAGGAATTGATTACCAAGATAAATATGAGGGATTTGGGAGCTTTTATCCAGGGATGTTCATAATCCAGGGCTAGTACACCTTCAACATATAGCAAGAAGCACCGTAGGGAGCTTTCACATGATGTTTCTTCAGGTAGAGAGGTGATATGCTACATGTGCGGGAAGAGTGGGCATATGAGAGCACATTGTCTGGAGGACCAAATCAGATGTCAATCATGCAAAAATATGGTTAATATACATTTTTTTATCAGATTCCCGCTCCAACATCTAATGATATGTGATCAGTTATGACTCCATGTTCACGATTAGGACATCTAGTTTCTCAACTGATAGGGAACTACAGTTCATCGAGACGTTTAGGAAGAGGAGGTGGTCATAACATTGGTATCCAAACAGTTGGTGTTCAGCGACAGTAGGGAGGATCATCTTAGCGTAGTCATGTAGGGTTATAGGCCTCTGGTACAGGTCCGAATTTTGCAGTGGAATAGGCTTAGAATGAGAAGGATCATAGAAACTCTACAGTTAGAGACGCAATTCTAGTTTTCTCAGTTTTAGCTTCAATCCTTTTTGAGACAAGGAATTCCAATAGTTTTATATTTTTTACCATTGTGAAGAACCATGGCCTATGTATCATTAAATATTAGGATGTTATGAATATAGACACTCTGTTGGGGATTTGAAAAATATTTTTAAGATAGTGAAAGGGGTTCCCTATTAAGGTTTGTGGGTGTCACTTCGTATGGGACATCTATATAAAATAGATGATGAGATTTGATTTCATTCTCATAATAGATATGTTAGTCTCTTTTGAGGTCTTTGTTTTTTTATTTCACCGCAGGGTTATCTTCACATCACTAATGGGTGAGTGTTTTCTACACAATGTCGAATGGGATGTCTAGGGGAGATGTGTGGGACCACAGCGTCATGGGATATGAGAAATATATCCCAGATTGCAGGTTTATATCTGTATAGCTGAGGGAAATCATAGATAGACACTCCTACAATGGTGTATCATTTCTGATATGTCTTTCTAGGAAATGTTTTTGGTTCACCTCCATAGACAGGTATATTTCCGTATTAATCTTGTGGCATGAGAGGCACCGGTGTCTATAACTCCTTATTTTGTAGTTACACTTTAGTTACATGATCTCGGTAAGATTTTGGAAGTGTTCTAAGAAAATGGTTTTATCCAGCCTAGTATTTCACCTTTGGGATCATCTTTCCTTTTTCGGATGATGAAAGGTAGTACCATCAAACATTGTGAGTATTATCTGAATCAGGACTAGTTGATCTTCAAGAAACAATATCCTTTGTAGAGGATTGATGACTTATCTAACTAGCCCCATGGATCCTAGGTGTTCTTGTAGATTGAAATGAGATCTGGTTTTCATTAGCTGCATGTTAGACCATCAGATATACCTCTTAATGAATTATAGAGATGCAATGGTCTATACAAGTATTTGGTTATTACATTCGGTCTCATGAATGCTCTGAAAGTTTTCATGTCACTGATGAATTGAGTTTTCCATCCACACATGTATTATTTTTTGGTAGTATTCATGGATGATATCTTGGTGTACTCTGACACTTGACATAATGGTGCCACCCTTTTGAGATGTATTGAGTACACTGTGGGAGAATCATGTGTATGATAAGATCTCAATGTTCCACTTTTGGATGGATAGAGTTCACTTCATGGCTCATTTATTCTCTGAGATAAGAGTATCAATAGACCTAGATAAAGTGAGAGCGACAGTTTTTTTGGAGTAGCCAAAAAATGACATTGAGGTACAGAGATTTATAGGACTAGTTGTTTACTACAAGTGATTTTTTCATCACTATTCATTCTTATTGAAACAACATACAAGCCTAACTAGGTTGAATATGTTGGACTTGTTTATATATTCTAGTGATTCATTATTTCTTGATATTAATGGGAGTTTGACTTCAGCACCAATATTGGTTTTTCTATAGTCAAAATAGAGTTACAACTTTTACAATGATGCATCAGTTTTTGGGATGGGAGGAGTTCTTAGGCATGGGGATGGAGTCACTTCCTATATGTCTTAGTATTCAGGGCCGCATGATAATAATTACCCAGGGAACGATCTTGAGTTAGCCGCATCTGAGAATGGTTTACTCTTTTGAAGTCATTATATTTTAGGAGAGCATTTTGTTTTATACATTGAACAAAAAATTCTAAATTAGATTATTTCATAGAGAGATATGAATTTGAGAAAGTAAAGGTGGGATGAGTACGTTTAGTTCTTTTAAATTGAGCCTTCCTACATGCCTAAGAACATAAATGTAGTGGCTGATTAGTTGATCATGAGGACTAAGATACATGCAGTCTAATAGGCCAATAATGGGTGGTAGCTTATGACTATGTTCTCTAAGATGCATTTGGATGTACACGACACACTGGGGAAGAATTTTCTTTCTTCTATAGATGTTACCTCTACTCTAATATATCTTTTGTGAATGTGGAATCTATTAGATTTTGAAGGCCATGTACTATGGGAGAGTGTTTCAAGTAAGGACAATACTACTGGGTGGACCATAAATGTGGATGATGTTTTTCATTTTCATGGGCGTGTATAGTTGTCAACAGACATACGCAAGGAACAATTGTATGATTTTCATTCCTTATATTGGGGTGTTCACCCTGCTATCACGATGATGTCCCAAGATCTACACCATCACTATTGGTGGCCATGCATGAATAGGGATGTTACTAGTATTTTTATGGGATGTTCCACCTTTCCTCAGGTGAAGGTGCATAATCAATGACTAGTTGGAAATTTATAGTAGTTACCCCTTCTTGAGTGGAAATGGAATGATATCATGGTAGATTTTTTGATAGGTTATCTAAGGTAACCTCATTGTAATGATTCAGTTTGGGTTAATATCGATAAGCTCACAATGGTTTAACACTTCCAACTAATAAAGGAAACCTTCAGTTTTGATGAGAATGGAATTTTGTACATCCAAGAGATTGTATATTATCATGGGTTTCCCCACTCTTTTTTTTTCAGATATGGATGACTTGGTTTACTACTCATGTCAGGAAGGGACTACAAAGGTCTTTGGTTATAGAGGTATTTTGGAGTATAACATAACATCCCTAGACAAGTGGCCAATCTGAGTGCATGATTCATGTTTTGGAGATAATGCTTCAAGCAATTATCCTAGATTTTGGTTATATTGGGAGAGGCACATACCCCTAGTGCAGTTTTCCTATAATAAAAGATTCAAAAAATTGATTTTTATGGCACCTTATAAGGATTTGTATAGTAGGACATGTCAATCACCACTATTTTTGCTCGGGGGAGGAGAGGTATCTATGTTTGGATGATGACATTTCTAGTATTCCACTGAGTAGGTGGAGTTGATTTGGACGAGGATGGATAATAAACAGTGTCAACAAAAAACCTATGATGATCAAAAGACATGAAATTTGAATTTCATGATTGGATATCATGTATTAATACATGACACACTGAAGTTCGGACACATGAGGATTTGACGATAGGGGATAATTTCATAGAGATACTTCAAACCGTTTGATGTTTTAGAGAGAGTCAGGATGGTTGCCAATCAGTTGCAGTTACCTCATAATTAAGGGGTTATTAATGAATTTTTTCATGTTTCCCAGATAATAAATTACATTTTAGACCCATCCCATGTTTTCCAACCCAAGGAAGTTGAGTTGGATGTGGGTGAAACCATTGAGATGAACTCAATACAGATTTTGTATTGTCACCTGATGGTTATCTATGGACATTTTGTTCCTATATTATGGGAGATATGGCAGCACATGTATGTAGTGTTAGAGGCATGGGAAAGGGAGGCCTATGTAGGATCCATTTGTCCAGATTTTTTTTGATTCTTCTTCACCACCTATGGAATGTAAATTCCGGGTCAAATTGCATTAATGGTGGAATTTTATGAGAACTCAGTCTTCATATTAGGTATGGATCTTCAACTTGGGTTGTTTTTTTAGAAAAATGATGAAATTTGAATTTTTCTAAGTACACACTGTGTACTTTTGAGTATACAACGTACACCCAGTTGATGCATGAAGTAGCGTATTGGCTTTATAGTGGCCAAGTACATGGCTGTGTAGGCGACCTAGAAGACAGCATAATGTGGGGGCCTATTAAAGCTATTACACAACATGCACATAAAATGAATATGTCATGTACTTCACTTTTATAATTGATTAATTGAGGATGGGTCATGTCTCATAGCAAGAATGCACTTCCTCTACCCTCAGTTCGTATAGGAGAGCAATGAATGACTAAATAAATTTGAGCTCCTCCCATTTCTCTGTCAGAACTCTGATTGATATGGCATCGACTAATTTGGTTTCCTAGTGGTGATTTATATCATTCCCTATATTATCATTCCACATTCATGATCTCCCATGAGTATTTCAAGGATGATATTTTTTACCCATTATGTAGATCAACATCATTATAGGATGATGTGAGGGAAAATTTTCATTATTGTTGACCACCTGATAGCAAGGTAGGTGGTTTGTGGCATTCGTTGATTGTTTTTGGGTTATATATTCTTAATTTTTGGAAAAAACATGTTTAGGTTATTAGGTATTTTGGAATTTTAACCATTGTTAATATCAACTATGAATTGTTGATTGAAGAAGGTGTTATTCCCTATTTGTAAGGTTAGATACCTTTTAGTGGGGCACCCCACGGGTGTGTTCCCTTTATTGTTTGATTATGTGCATTTGGTGAAGAATAATTGTTAAGATTTATTTTTTTCATGCTTCGTGATGTTAAGATAGATTTATTGATTATATGAGATGCATGAGATTCACATTGTGAATGTACTACCCGGGGGAATTGACTATGGGAGATTCACATGGTAGGGTCATTTATGTATGAATTATTGTTATATTGAGCTACTGGTACTGACTGTGAGAGCTACGAGTTGGTCATAGAGCCGAGGGGATAGACCATGATATCCACCCAAATGGTGGTTGTAAAATGAGTGTTGGGTCATAGGGCTTAATTGTGAGATCACCCAGCTGCTCATTATAAATTATTGTTTCTATACAGAAAAAGTAGGTATTGACTGTGATAACTACCCAGGTGGTCATTGTGAATGATTATTTCTATGTGGGACCAAAGGGGATAAAATGTGTGAGAATTCCCATAGAGTAATTAATTATTTAATTCATGGTATGTTAAACCATATGGGTTTTAATGTTATTCCTTTCCCAGTTGGATCATTATGAATGATTAAATGATTATGACGAGTATGCCAATCCAAATAAGGATCTTGGACTTGGTTTTACTAGTTATGATAAATGGTCTTATAAGACATCTGTTTTTCTATTACAATGGGGATATATTATTCAATCTAGATCCCATGATTTCATTATTCAACATTTTTTATAGTTTATAAATGTATATGAATTTAATTTAAAGCTATAGGTTTGGTAACTTTTGACTAATTTCATGTTTGTTGAATCAATTATTCATATTATGTAATATATATATATATATATATTTACTAATAGTTAGGAAAAAATCTTTTGGTGGGTAAGTACTAGGATTCTTCTCACACCATGTTTCTTCATGCTTTTGGATCTAAAATGATTATATGTTTTCATTTATAGATAAAGGAAAACCCTTCCTCATCAATTACATGATTGATATTAAGGCATGATAGCATGGGACCAAGCTGAGCATTGTGATTCTGATGGGGTTTACTTTTTTTTTGTGATTTGTTGTAAGTGTTTTATTTCTATCATTGTAACTTGTTTGAATGTTTTCCTAGGAACATGTGATGGAAATCATTTATATATATTCTCTAGTTGTTACATGGCATTCAGTCTTTCCCCATTTACTTTTATTGTATGGTATTACTTCTTCCATTATTTTTTATTGATTCTTTATCAATGTGTATACTCATAAAATCAGGGAATAATTTTTTCATTATCATACATTGTCCCTTGCTATTTTTTGGCAGCCTCTAGAATTTAGGGATATTCACATGAGGTTATGTGACCAACTGGGTTTGGGGAACCTTTGGGCGACACCTATAATCGGGATGTTACAAAAAAATATTTATATTTTTAAAATTATTTATTATTAATACCATAATTAAAATAAAAGTTTCATTTTATATTCTTTTAATGAAAAGGTAATTATTTTTAAAAAAAAATTCCAATTCATAGAAAAAATAATTTTTTGTCCTAAAATTATAGATAAAACTCACCATATCAATATTGTGACATATATGTGTTAAAATTGAAATTTATTTTTAAAAATTCATTTTCTAAAAGTGGTTAATTTTTAAAAATATTTATTCCGGAAAAATAAATAAGTACATTTAATGGGAAAATAATTTTCTAATAATATATAAATGATTTTATAAAAATTAAATAATTTATTTCAATATGATTACATTAAATAAAATTATTATTCATAATATTTTAAATGTGATTATTATTATTCATAGCACCCATTTTTCTAGATAAATAATTTAAATTATTTATTTATAATAATATTATATTATGGTATGGATTCTTATTACTTTTTTTCATGTGACAGAATTCTTATAATGAATTGTAATCATTTCATAATATATATTTTATAAAATCATGGGATGTTTCATTAAACCTCCATTAGAATGATTTTATACAAATAAATTGATTATGTTTTTACAAAAAAATTAGTGTAATTTATCCTTATTACATCATTTGGGTCAAAAAAATATTTTGCAAGAAAGGGGTTTCACCAAAAAAATTAACCATGTGAGAGGTCTTATTTTAGAGTACATTCATTTCATGATAAATCATATCCTTATAATCTTCAAAATAGGAAATTTCATTATTGATATATATGATATATCTATTATATAAATGTGAATGATTAGGTATTTACTTACACATGATAGATACATAGAACACATCATGAACATATGAGGGGATTGGTTAGAGGAGAAATCGATAAGCTACTATCCTAATACGACAAAGAATTTCAAGGAGTACAATAAAATTTGGACTTATTTTCCCATTATTTATATATATCATATCCTTCATCAAATGACATATTCTAATTAATACCATCCCTAAATCATATATTATTAGATCACATTAATTATTATATGAATAACTTTTTAGTCACATTTATTCCAACCTTAGGTTATGGTGAATGGATCTAACATTATCATCCATTTAATCATCCAACTCTAGTTCAAATAGAATTATTACTTCAACGTAATCCATGTATGATTAGTTTATAAATTTATTTCATTAAGGGTCATAATGAGTAATTATCAGAAATTTCAATTCAAGTCAATTTTTAAATGAAAACTCAAGTATAAGTAGGATTGGATGTTGACCCTGTTAACAAACATATATAAATGTATTAAAAAATCCCCTAGGGTTTGATTAATTATTCCAAAATGACCATATATATTATTTATATATGTTGTGATGAAGTATATAACCACATCCATTTTCATGTGAATGAAACTTTAAAACATTGAGGTAATCCATAGATAAAAATCAGATATAAGAGAATTTTGTACGACATCGATCCTTATAACATAATTAGTGTATATCTTAGAGATAATATCAAATTAGAAACTGTTAATGATAGAGTTGTTTTTATAAAACATCATAAGGAGATAACATAATACAATTTTATCATTACTCAATTTAAGTGTTTTAGTGAGTATGATGATGAAAAATATCATGATATTTTCCCATTTCCATTCTAGTGTGGATAATGGTTGTAGAGTCCACGTAAAAATTTTCCTATCTATGATAATTTTGAAATATTCCAAGAACCAATATATATTCTCTAGAATATCAATCGTCTAGTTCTTCTCCTAGAAATATTCTTTATTATCATCTGGTTGTACCAATTATTGGTTCAATTTTGTACCCCAAAACCATTTTTTATAATTATAAGGATAAGTATTCATTGTTTTAAATAGTAATAAACTATATACCACATCATGATTGTATTCTTATGTAACAATGTATCAGATATTGTCATAAGAGTTTCTTCCATGGTAAATGGTCATAAATGTTCCACGCTATGATGACAAACTAAAAGAAGTATGAAATTATTCGTAAATATAAGTTCTTTATCTATATTATATCATTTTATGGAGAAAATTGTTTAAGGATATCATTGTTGGAGACAAATTGGACATTAGTGGAACCATCTAAATTTTTAAAACCATGATAATATCTACTGTATGATTTTATGAGAATAAGATCCACTAGTAGGAAATAAACATTAATATTTTTCATTAAATATTCTTATAATTGGACATGTTTATTGGCCCATATATTTTATGATTAATTATAACCTTTATTACAAGCCGTGTTATTCATTGTATTGATGAAACCACCAGAATATTTTATCGGTGAGGCCTGATATCTTTTGTGCATCATGAGTAAAATTGATGTTATGAATAAAGGGAAAAATTATTCAAACATTCTTTTCATCAATTTAATTTTGATAACATGATAGCTCATTTAGAAATATCCTAACTACAATAGTTCCATTTCCATAGTGTTCTATTGGAATGTTCAATTTCATATTTTCCAAAGAAAGTGTCATTGAGAACATAGATTTAACGCAATGTCATTCAACTAATATGATTTGAGATATCATGATAATGGGATTATATTACACAGTATGTTTTCATATGATTTATCATGTCAATCTACCATTAAAATCATTCTATATGGGTTCATTGTCCATTTTTAAGACATTATCTTTTGAGAATGGACTTTTTCTCTTAATTCCACTATGAAAGAGGTCGAGATAGTCATACACTATGGGTATCCAGAATCAAAATTAAATAATATATTAGTATTTATTATTTTACTAGATCAATATAAATTATCATGTCTTTTTTATAATTATTCATAAATGATTGATTGTATATTTTATATCACTAATTATTAAAGAGAATACTATCTATGTGTAATGCTTAATAATTATTTATATACTATTTAGTTAATATAAAATTTATTTACTCTTTGGCGAATAATGACGTGCTGTAAATTTAATAACTAAATAGTCCTTAATGTAGGACTGAAAAATATTTTTGTGAAAGGGTGGAACAATATTAAAGGTTTAGTGTGAAATAATATATATTTATTATTATTTAATTTAATTTTCATTTTACGAACATTCCATGAAATAATAATATTATTACAATAATTTGACATGGGGATTCATAATGATTAAAAAGTAGTAATGGCCATTTGTACAATTATTTAGATTGATCTCAATATATATAAAAACGAAATTATATATTTTTATTTGAGATCCTATTCATTTGTCTCATTATAAATAATGGATATAAAGAATCCTCTCAAGCCATAGTGATACCCCTTCTCCATGAATTCTCCCTAGGGCATTGATTGGCCTTCCACCAACACCCACTCTCAATACAAGAGTGATCCATAAGAACATTTGGAATTAGATCTCTAGGTGATCAAAGGATGATGATGCAAGAGATATGATTTACCATGATATCATACGAATATTCTAACGACGATGCTCCCAAATTTTTGGAACATGTATGGATCACGACTAGAGGGAATTTACATTGATTCCTAAAACTCAACAAACATATGATATAGATATTTTATCACATACACCGATGAAATAAGAAATCACACAATGTATTTAATTTAATGAAAATATTTATAATAAAAACTTTGTTACGACCTTATCTTCAACTCCCTCTTTCTTTCATTCTATCACAAGACTATTTATAATTGATTAAATTTCTTGGATATTGTTGTTTATAATTGTTACAATCATTGACTGATAATTTATCATGATAAAAAGAAATGTTATGAATAAACCATCATACAATTCTACTTAACTTGAATCCTATAAGTGGTATCAGATTGGACTTATAATTTATTGTTATTTAAAGATCATTGATGTATTTATGCATTTGTGATTTAATTTTAAATTCATGTTTATTCATTCTATTAATTTGTATTGTGAGATCTACCTTTCAACATTATTTTCTAATATATATAAACAACATGGTAAATTTTATGAAAGGAATTAAAATAGAAAAACACATATGGATTTTTTGAGGATTCAACCCAGATAACATAAGAATAAATGGTGTTTAAATAGATTTATGGTTCATGTACTCATGTTCAATGATTTTAGAATTAATTTATAAAATAATTAAAAACATGTAAACTTTTGACACATTGTGCCTTTATCACTTACAAAACACATTTTCTAGTCTAGTATGCTGAATGGTTAGTATGAGTACAAGACACCTAGCCCACCTATATGGTGTGCAGTCAGATTATGTCATATATGGGCTGTGTGTTACCATACAAGGCATGACTGAATTGTTACCAACTAAATCGAATACCACACACCGTGTAGTCTCATATATGTATTGTGAACTCCATTTTTTGAGGCCTGATTTACCCACAAAGTCCTAGGTATGTTCATTAGATAGACGGTGAGAGATCTACACACCGTGTACATTTTCTATATATACCATTTACTTATAGAAAATTACACTGATTTAAATTTATTTAATTGACTAGGTAGACCTAATTGACATGTTATTTAATGGGGTCATTAATTTTAAAGGAATCTCCATGTGATAGGATTTAACATATATAAATATATATATTTATGTTAAATATATATATATATATATATAATTTTTTGATCATAAAATCATGTGTGATTCATAATATAGATAAAACTCTATGTTAATTTATTCATGACACATTACAGATAAATCATACATTTCATGTAGCCTTTATGTTCACACTACATGTCATCAAATTATGTAATAAGTCATTTATTCCATATGTCACAATAGTAAATTTTATATGGGAATATTACAAGTTTATTAGATATGGACGAGTATTCCCAGTGTTTCATTCATGGTAAATTTATGTAAATGGTAAATTTTAAATAAATATTTATAATTTGTGTAAAATAATGATGGATCATAATCCCAAGGAAATATGGATGGGAGTTATTATAAAATAATTGATTAATAAAAATAATATAATTTATTTATTTGAAAGTGATTTATTCTAATTATGAATTACTAAATATTTAAAGATAGTTTTATTAATTGAAATATTTGATGCATGGATGTGGATTATAATGATCATGACCATACTATTTCATGTGATTGGTTTAATTATACTTATTTTTAAATTATTTTGTTGGATTCTGTTCTATTTCCTCTCTTATTATAAAAATGAAAAGTGTACTCACATTTTCTTTTATGTAAACCCTTTCCCCCTCACCAATTCATGATTAAAAGAATTTGTTATAGATTGAGCTCTAATTCTAGTTACTGAATTTCAAGAATGGATATGAGGTTAAAAATATTAGGGAGAGTTACATAGTTGGAAATTTATAATGGAATAACATGAACTTTAATTGATTCGAGGTGTTTTTACCCAATGTCAAAATTTATTTAGTCAAATGGTATATAAAATAAAAATTATAAAAATATCATGATCCTCCTAATTAATAATTTTATTTCATTCATGATTCATGGTTCTGTTAATATGTTTGTTATATTGTTTTCACCTGAATTAATAAAATTAATTATCATTCAAGATAGAACTAAAATATTTTTTTTATGAAAAAGATATTATCTAAACCCCTGAAAATAAATTTATTAAATAAAATTATTATTTTTCAAGGATTTGACAACGATATCTATTTTAAATTTTTAATAATGTATAAAATCCCTCAATTATATAAAATATTTCATTATAGCCTTTCACAACATTATTTAAAATCGAACCATAGTTTAGAGTACATGACAATACGACGTTTGGGTAAGTTGAATTATCATGGAATTATTACATGATATTTATGGTTGTATTAAATTATTTCACCTAAAGGGTTGAATTCCATAGTTTGAAATTGTGTAACTGTGAGGTAAGGGTTGAGTAAATCGATTTTATGACATTTGGGAATGGGGAGTTTGCACAAAAGGTCAAGGAACTATGAGTAACACATTAGGAATACTGAATTCCAATGTAAAACCATTCAAGTGTCTTTTCAAAACCAATGAATGGGTAATGAAATGACAAATATTGACCCATTACACAATAGTTTCCATGAAATAGGTTAGTACATATTCTAATGGGGATGTTTATTAGGTTTTGGGAAAATTTTGGGTGATTAATAAATATGATAATTATTTATCAACCTAAAATGTATCTTATTATGTAATAAAACTCTTTTTAACTTATTTTGTTGAAAACCCAATAAAATGAATTCAAACATATCATTATGTAATAGAATTTAATAGTATAACCTTATCACAAACACAAATATCGAAAAATAAGAAATCTGGTTACATGTCATCCTTCTCTATGAATGAAAATTGAATGTTTTTGAAGAACATAATCCTTATGTGCATTATGATGTGGAAAGTGATGTAGAGTTATCAATCTATTGAAGAATTAAATTATTCTATAGAACATAAATATTTCATGGTTTCAGCCATATCAATTGATATTCCAAGGAAATAAGAGGAGGGGGATGCGTTTATCATGATGTCTCACCTAAGGGGTCTCTATTAAGACAAGGAAAGACAATAGACGTACAATATCTCTAATTTATTGTTTTTGACAAATCATAGAGAGTTTTCAATAATATGGAATCATTTATTAAATCTATTTGGCTACATTAAATTCTTAGACATCATAGGTATTAAATTCCTAGATGATTTGCATAAAAATATAATACCATTATAACTTCCCAAGATCTTATATTATTTTAATGTTAATTATAATATGTTAAATAATGATAAGAGTTTTTAAAAACATATTATATTGATCTAAAAATGTATCATCACATGGGTAATGATAAACATGTAGTCAGTTTGGTGAACTAGAAAATACAGAACAAGGGAAAGGGGTCAATGACTCATTATAATGCTAAATGCCCCAATAAACCTTCTATGGAGAAGATGGTCTAAAGATAGAGTAAGGGAAAAGAGGCATTACATATTGAATATGGTATTCCATTCTCCTAGAAGAGTTACTCCAGCTATAATAATGATAATATAAATGTTCATTTTTTATCATGGGTAATCATTCAATATCTACAATACAGAAATTAGATACATCTTATGGTACTCACATGTAAATCTAATTTTAGAAACTAATTAGATTTCGAAATATTATATAGGATATATGAATATGACAGCTTGAAATGGTGTGAAGATATATACTATAGCCATTAGAGACTTCCACAAATCATTGCCAAAGTGAAATATATTTTTTATTTTATTTTTATAATGTACTGAAAAATACCAATTGCATATTTAATTTATAATGCATTAATTAATATTATTTAATTTTTCTGTTTCAGTGTAAATGTTTTTTATTTAATAAGTAAAACATAATTTATATCCTGGAACATTTAAATAATTATATATATTTAAAAAATTATATCACAAAAATATTATCAATTAAAAATGACTCATGTTCTCAGTAATCATAAAACACCCAGATGTGGAATCACCGTCATGGTCATGTAAACAAATCGTGTTTGAAAAATAGCCTTCAGGATATTTATTTAGACTCATATAAGATAAAAACCAATTAAAATTAGATTAATATTAAAAAGGAAAAATTATCAAACCACCAATCGTTGGAAATGGTGAAAGGGACATATAACTTCTTTTATTGGTATAAATTTATGTTTTTAGACTATTTCCAATACAGGATTCATGTTCATATTCATAATTCATAAAACATACAAATAACTTGATTATATATGGATATGATCACATGATGAGGTATACATTTTTGTCCTTTTAGATAATAATGTAATTTTATAATTTTATGGAGAATCAACGAGGTAATAAGATAATTAATATTGGACCTGATTATGGTGGTGAATGTCATAACCAAGTGTTTATAATCTTGTTAAGGCAATTAATGATTCTATCCCATCTCAATCTTCCATATTCAACACATTGGAATTTTTTTAATGAAAGGAGGATAAATAAATTGTTATACAAGGATAGGTCGATAATGAGTCATTCAAATATTCCATTATCATGTTGGGGATATGCATTACAAACTATAAAATACACATTAAACTGAGAAATAAGTAAAGTTAAAATTGGAATTTCATTCGAGATAGGGAGTAGAAAAAACCCATTTTTTACACTATTTTATGGGGATTCATGTCATTGGTTATGGCCTTATTAGGAAAATATAGGACCCTAGACACAATGTGTATCTTTATATGGTATCCCATGAAAACAATGTGATTGTACTAATACAACCCATGTGATATGAAAGTGACTATTGACAAACATTCTATTTATATAGAGAGGGAGAACATCCTAAAAAAGAATTCTGTTTTAATTATTTAATTCATTAATGATGAGAATCAGGATAAATAATAGTTGGAACATGAACAGACTCCACAGGTCCCCATGGAGGAAGAAGTTCTTCAACAACAAGTAATGTGTAGGATAATAATAGATGATAGATATAAAAACCTATTTACGTACAAAATAAATCATTTTCTTTTTTAATAGTTAAATCCATTACAAATATATCATAAAACATGTATTTTTTTAAGGAATCTTTTTTGATGGAATCATTACATGACCTTAAGAATAGTAATATGACCATTATGAATAGTGAATATTCGAATAAAATATTAACCACACCTGTGAATTTATAAATAAAATTTTCATATCTTATAATTGAACATATGATAGATTTATATCATGGAATGATTAAATAATATTTTTTAAAATTATAGATTACATGTCGGTTTTTTGTAAAATTAAAATATTTATTAACAATTTTATAATTAATTAAATTATTTAATTGAAATATTATTCATAATATATATTCATGAATAAATATTATATTTTCTTATTATTATAAATAATATTATGAGACCTTAATTATTTTATGATGTGTTATACAATCAATTATAGTTTTAACATAGTATTTTTAAAATATATTATGATTATAATTTAAAAAAATTTCTTCTATTTAATAATTTTTTTCATAAAATGTGTATTAATTTTTGAATTATTAAGGTATAAAATTGGTTATGTTTAATTTTTTATAAGATTAAAAAATACATGAATTTTTGGTGAATAGTGAATTATGATAATTTATGAAATAAGCTAAAGACAAGAATTATTATGTTAGGGAGACTTTTTGCTAAGATATGAACCCTTGGTTTGTACACTCATGAACTAATTACTATTTTTGGTCATGAGGACCAACAATATTTTCTATCCTGATCATAATAATAAAATTTTGATTAAAGAAATAGAAAACCCCTCTTCTTCTCAATTATAATTACAACCCCTCATCACCTATTATTCTAAAACCTGTTAATCTTGGTTATGTGACTAATTCCATCTCAATATTATTCCCAAGACACATAACCATGTCCATGAATAGATGATCTCACAAAAAGTTCAATATTAATGGTCATTTGGTTCTCAAGGAAGGGAATTCAGAAGGTATAAATACTCTTTCAATTTCATTTTTTTATTTTGTTATAATATCATAACTCCCACACATCCAAGATGCCTGAAAACATATTCATATCATATACTCGATAATTATATCTTTTTTGTAAATATTATGCATCATTATTCTATTCCTCTGTCTATTATTCAAAAAATTAAAATATCATATATGATGGGTTGATTTACTGACAACAAGGATAATGTTTCATAAATTTCTATTTCTTCCTTCATAGGGGATCATACAAAAATTTTACTAGTTATAAATTATTTTTAAATTTATTATATAACCTCTTTTTTGTTTTTTAATTAACATATATAAATGATATTAAGTTATAGAATGAACACATTTTGAGATTATCATAGAACCGCCAAAATTATTGAAACAAATATCATTAATTTTTTATCTAATGATTAATATTAATATATAAACAAAAAATGATTTTTCATATTATAATATATTATGGAAACATATTAATATAATTTCCTTCAACTTCAATCGTTTATCTTCCATTCGATAAGAAAATCCATTACTAACAATCCATGGGAACCATTAAAGGAACATACTTGAAAAAATTGGGATAACAATATTTTATTAACAAATGGTAGGAATGATGTTAGAAAATGATCATATAAGGTGTTATAAAAATTAATATGTTTCATTAGTTTATTAATAAAAATCCTTTATTCATTATACATGATTTTTAAACACTTTCTGTGTAAGAAAAACCTTAGATAAGTGAATTCATAACTGAATTTTCATTATTTGGGTTAACCCAATACATACATCATTATATAGTTATACAAGTATTTTTGGGATTAATTTTCTTTATATTAAGTTATATAACGTGGATTTATATTATATACACATATTTGTATTCCCTCTTAATTATCACTTCAATTATAATGTGTCTGTTAAGATCTTTTCTCCAAAAATAATCTTTTAAAATTATATTTTTGAAAAATTTAAAAAAGATGTTTTTATAAATGTTTTCTTATTTTATGATTATTTTATCGTCTTAGTTAATTTATTACAATTATCCGTGGGACCTATATATTTCTTTAATTAATTTGGTTTGATTATTTTTTTTGGTTTTCTTCCTTGGTAATCCATGTGTAAATGTGACTGTTTCACCCTAAGGATGTCGTTGTGGTTACATTGTAAGGAAGTTGTAATGGTTACAAATATTATGGTAGTTATGATGGTTAAAATAATAAGTTACTAACTCCCTAAGTAACGTAGATAGTTTAGTTATTTTTTCTATGTATTATGTAAATCTCAAGTCTTCACAGAGTAACTATATGAAATATTTCGGGTATGAAGTATGTGTTTGTGAGAATGAATTCATATGTTTATATGTGTTCATGTACTAATAAATTCTCTCCTAATTTTTATAATCATTAATTATAATTTTTTTCTCATCCAAAATTTTTAATTTTATATCATAGGTTTTTATGATGGATAGGAGATAATTAGATACCAAGATTAATGTTGTGAAGAATTTTCATGAATACATTTAATGTTTTCATTAAACAAATTTGTATAATGAAAAAATGGATATTGTTTTAGTATAATCCAATTTTTAGGCATATAGTTGGATATGTATGAACTATGTTAAATTTCTATCACTCTAAAAATAAAAATATCGTTATTGTAAATGAAATTAAATTATTGACTAAAACTCAATATTTTTTAATGTTTATGGAAAATCCATTATATTAGAAAACTAGATATAAATTTTTTCTTGTCCACAAGCCAACTAACTCATTATTGGATAAAAATGATGAACCCCAACCTAACAAGTAGTCTATAGAGAGATTATAAGAATAAAAATTAAATGATACCATGAATTTGAAGGTAGATTCCATGTATTGTAACCATGATGTCGTTCAAGTCGAGGTGCTAGTTTATTTAATTACCATTTTATGAAAATGAGTATTGAAGAATAATATATAAATTGAAGGTATTGTAAATACCTATAAATAAATTCTAGTGTCTAAAGTGTTTAAAACCCATCATGAAATTGACTATGTTGAGATGGTTTCACCAATATCGATGTTTAATTCCATCGGAATTATAGTATTAATATATGTTTTCGATGTTTATAATATTTTATAGATGGATATAAAAAATAGCTTCATTGGATAATTTGGAAAGTTGTATATTTGACACAATGAGTTGGGTTTGTGACTCCATGTGACACCAAATATATTTTTAATTTGACAAGATGCATTTATTAAAGAAAAAAGAATCCAATCATAGAACATTTGATTTAATGAATATATAAAATGATTTATTTTGTTAATATTGAATGTGATTCGAGTTTTTATAATGTGTTTAGTTGAAATGTTGTCATTATATGCGTATTATATGTTGATGATAGATAATTTTTTTGAAATTTCATAATTTTCTTACATTCTATTAAGGACTGGTTAAAAAATTGTTTCCTTATAAAGGCCATCGCATAAGCAGTATGTATTCTATGAATCAAGATCATTCAATATATATAAAAGAGGATTCATGGACTATGTCAAATTACTTATATTTATAACACACTAAAGAGTTCTAGTATGGATAATCCAAGTTGGCGGTTGGTCCTAATATTTCATGGATTACATATTTCAATGAAATTTATCCTCAAAAACATCATGAGAAATAAATAATGAGTATTATACCATATTCTTCTATTATATGATCATTCATGAATTCTATGATATGTAATAAATATGATATTGACTAAGCATTGAATGTTTTTGGAAAGTATCAATAATATACAATAAAAAAAAATTTGTATTCTATTAAAGAAATACATATATATCTGAAAAGTACTAATGTTATGATCCTAATGATTGGAGGAGAAATTAAGTTGGTCATTATGGGAGACAATGATGCTAGTTTCTAGGAATATTATATAGATATAACGTTTTAATTTTGATATGTTTTCTATCAAAACAAATATTCTGTGAGATATATGTCTTCCAAGAGGTTAGTTGTAGTTGAGTATATGGTGGACTAATAGTAGATAGTGTGTAGGGAAGAAACCATGGATTTCTTTTGGGTAAAGAATTTTTTCTAAGAGCATGATGTGGTACATATCATTAATACACTCATCAAATTGATTTATCATAGTACATCAGCGGTGGATCCAATAAAAGAGCCAATGCCACACTAGTAGAAAAAGCATATACTCTCTAAGTATCTCCTCTTGACGGATAAGTGTCATATGGGTGATGTTTCATTAAGTATATAACCCACATAAGATAATGATTTCTTGCCCATAACAAATGGACTATCGTAATAGATGTTTGACTATCATTTATGGTCGAGTGGATAGATGGTTATTAAAAGTTGGCTCTATTGTATGAGAGAGAATATTTATGTTTTTCCCCAGAACAAACATATGATTATATTATGATGTAATATTTTCAAATATTTTCATATTATTAATCTAATTCACACATCTAGTTTTTTCTTATGTGTAACATAGTATGTAATAATATCTTAATGGTAGATTCTGTGATAAAGGTAAAAGAATATCTTAACCATGATAACAACATGAAAGATCTTTTAAACTATTATTATATATATATTATATAATAATCTAATATCATTTGTCGGAAAAAAGTTATATATGTTATGAGGGGTAGAGAATAATAAGAGTCTGAGGCAACTTATTATGTTGTATGATATTATGAGAATAAGACTCGTCAGTAGGAAAATATTTTTAATTTATGTCATTGGATATTCCTTTTTATATAAAATTTTATTTAACCATAGACTGTAATATTTTTACTACTGATTATTATGAGTCCCATATGTTTATTCATTTAAATCAAATGTGTCAATAGATGTTTAATGAATGTTAGATATGCTATGTGTGTCAATAATAATAATTCAATAATTAATAATGCAAGACATGAATTTGTCATTATTTTATTTAGTAGAAGATGATATCTTATTTCCATTGATGGAAATATTATATTATAAATAAAACCATGGATATGGTGTTCTTTGGGAAATTTCAATTTCCTTGAATTAAATGAAATAAGTCGGAGGCATATATGTTTATGGAAACAGTATAAATCCTTCTTGATTACAGATATCATGATAAAGGGTATACATTACACACTATGTGTTTTTATGTGATATCATTTCATTGTGACATAAACACATTTATCTATTTGTGGCATCAATGGTTTATTGAAATTATCCTTAGACTCTTGGTTTCATCACCTAATTCCACTAAGAATGAGGTGTAGTGTGTCACACACTAAGAGTATCTAGAATCTCAGTGATGGAATATATAATTACATATAATTGAACATGTTGAATAAATATTTTTTCATATAGATTGTATAATAAATCATTCTATATTATTAATAACATGAAATTTATCATTATTTATTCGATAGAATACAATGTGGGTATAATATTTTATAAATAAATTTTTCCAATTTAGTGAATATAATATTTATTTAATTATATGACAGTAATGCTTTGATATTTATTTAATATATAATTTATCATTATTCAGGGCCTAATACATAATTTGAAGGAATTGTGAACTATGTTTATTGGTTCGGTGAGATATAATAACTATTTTATATTATTTTATTAAATAATATTTATTTTTATTCTCAAGATAGGCATTATTAGAGAAATAATAATATTGTAGTTATTATTTTTCATGGGGTTCTACATGGATAAAATAATTATTAAATTGGACTAGTATAATTATTTTAATTAATATCTAGTGATATTTAAGATGGATTATATTATTTCTATCATGATCAAATATTTTTTCATAGTTCTAGAAAATTGATTTTGGGAATCCTCTCAATCCTTAGAGAGATCCATTTTCAATGAATACAACTATGAATAGAGAGTGGTCTTACAACACCTCTAACTATCAAAGAAAGGGATATTCAAGAGAACACATTTCAATCCTTATTCATGGTGATCCAAGGTAGATGATTTAAGTGATGGGATCTTATATGATATCAAATTGATATTTTGAGGTCGATTTTCCGAGATTTGTGGAATATGTGTGGATCACTGCAAGAGGGAATCAATTTTGATTCCTATAACACAAATATCAACTGAAAATGATCAATAGTCAAAACCATCATTGATGAAATAATTTAATTTACTAAATTAATTATAAATAATATGTGATGATCCTCTATTTAGTTCTAGTTTTCTATCACTTTTCTATTTTTCTTTGATTTGATTCTATAGATCACTATTCATATCATTGGTTAAATCTCATAAATATGATCAATCATGACAAAAAATGCTAGAAATATACCATTTCATGCTTCCTCTACAATCAATACCTACATTATACCATTTTCACCCTTATTTTGAGGATTCTATCCACCCATTAATTCCATTTGTGACATCTTATCACCCAGCATATTTTTTATGTTTTTTTCATAACAATATACATGTAATTCCTAAATAACATTTACATAAAATAATCCATAATTACTATTAAATTAATGTTACGATTATTCATATATGTTAGTAATACTTTTATTCATACTCTGAAATAAATTAATAGAAATAATAAAAAAAATATTTTTTACACAAAAACATATATATAAACAAATAGTTTTTTTCATTAATTCCCCCAAATATCCTTAATTATTAAAAAACCCATAATATAAAACATCAAAATGTGTGTCAATGAAATTGAACTTATTATCATCCAAATACCCATAAACCTATGATGGTATCTATAACACAAAATTTAACCTTACATAGATACATATATGATACCAAAATATAAGTCAACTATTGATACATAAATAATATCTTATATTATCAAAAATAATTTCCATTTGAATAATGGTTACATACATACCCAAATATAATGTTAAAGGATATTTGATTATTACGGAATCAACATACCTGGAGATAATAAATCCACAAAATGACATCAAAATTCATTAAAGGACGAATAATTATATTTTAATATTGGTCACTCATATATAATAAATATAATTCATACTATGTATTTATGGAATAATATTCAAAAACAATCATGATTCTCTTAAACAGTAATGATTGAAAAAGAATTACCCTTCCAACAATATTCATATGTTTTTTATAATTATTCTCAATTTCTCATTGGTAGGGGTATTTATAATAATTATTATGATATAGCCATCCTATCTCAATCTTCCAAATCAAAATGGATTGAAAAGTTGCATGCTTTATTCTCTGAATCCCAAATAATAAATATCTAGTAAAAGAAGGATGTATCTCCACTAATGAAATCAAAAACACACATAAAATGGATCTAAAAATAGAACAAAACTGAAACATAATACACCCGAAATAAACAACAACCATCTCAAAATTAACCAGAGTAATTGAAAAATATACTCAATCTTACATGAGATTTTTTTCCAAAAAAATTCCATGAAATAGATATTATCTATTGGTTCGAAGTCTCCATCTCTATATTTTCAAACTCAGTGGATAGCTGGTCCCAGGTCCATATATACTTCTCAATTCTAATTTTCCGTTTTTTGAACCCCATACATGTATCAGAAATTCTTTTTCCACCCAAGTGTGGTTATCCTCATTGAGTGTCACCTATAGAGTTCATCCCATTATTTTAGTTGCATCCTTTCCAAATGCATTGAAGAGCATGACCAGATCCAATCCTTCTCCTATGATCTTAAAAATAAATCCAAATGCTTCTCCCATAGGACCACTGATCTGCGATGGCTCACCACCTCATTTTCAAACACTTTAGATTTAACCTTCCTACCAGATCAGGTCTCCATTGGAGGAGGTAATGAGGAGTAGTCATTCCGACCCTTCCACCTCCTATTACACTTTCTACACTTCGGACATGGTGTTTCATCATACAAATGACTATGTTGATCACTATTGAACTCCTGCACAGATCTAAAGATTGCCTCTAGTGATTTACTGACACATGCACTCAAGTCATCTTCTGCCAGCCCTTCATATTTTTTTTGGAGGAATTGGGGTCTTGTACCTGGGAGAAGAACCCCCTGCCTTCCCCTAACTATATTTGTAATACACCACTTAATAATTCTCCAAAGACCCCTCTTTCAAAGCCCCATTAACATATCTCAGAAACTCAGCAAAAATATTCTTCTCACCGCCCGCCAACTGCAACACATCCTCCAAACATCCATACTCTTTGGTTTCCATTCGAACTAGGTCCTATTGAACCAGATTTTTCTCTTCCACACCACGAATAGGTGAGGGTCTTTACAAGTCCACACTCAACTAATGAAAAACATTTTAAACTGAATAATTGACATGAGGAATAAAAGGCTTCTTTATAGGAAACCAAGATTGAACTCGCCTACTAGGCCCTACAATTACTACCTTACTAGTAACAATACTTCTGAGGGTCGTGTCCTCAAATTGACCAATGGGATCTCTCCCACCAACCATGTCATCCACCATTATCGACTTATGATTCTAAATCTCTACCATTACATGAACCAAATGTTAATTTTCTCAATCATTACTCCTTAAAGAAAATTGAGACCCCCTATGACAAAAATCATGCGAGTGATCCAGATGCTTCCATCCAGAACAGAAATCAGTCAAATTCTCGTAGACCACCCTTTTTTTATAGTAGCATTCCTCATCCATAGTTATCAATACATACTCAAATAGATCCTTTGAAGAATACAATTAAACATATACTCATGGATTGATGGGGTGGTAGAGATATTCAGTTCAGCAATCCGAACACATGTACAAACAGATCATATTCTCTAACATATGAAAAACCTAAGGATATTAAAATGGCAGGGGAAGATTGGGGAATCTTACCCAAGTCACCATTGTTGGATAATAAAGATTCCTATGAAAATCGAAGGACCTGTGAAATTGAAAAAACCATAAACCGTTGAAATTGTGAGGTGTACTTGGCCAGGCCTTGATGTGATCTTCCCTTGAGGAGAATCATACCATAATATGTCGACTATCCAACAGTCCCACTATCACCATGTCATGTAAATCACATGTGCCAAAGACAAGTCTATCAAACATGCCCACTAAAGGTAGACACTAAAAAGACCTAGCAACAAAGGTGTCTTCATACGATACCGAGATTACAAGATCTCCGCAATAGATAAATTGAGGTTAGGGAATTCATCGAGTAACTCTGAAACTCTTGGTCGGAGTGAAACATCTTCGAATGAAGGGAGTAAATTGGGCTTCGTAAAGGGGTTTAATGAAGAATTCACCCCATTGAAGAGTGACGTAGGACCCTCCCCCTCCCCCCAACTGCCACCCTCAATTATTGAGGGGGAATCAGTGCAAATTTAGTTGGTTCCATGAAGGGGAGAATCCCATCTAGGCTCCTCCCCCCCAATCGAGTTGATCGATTGTAAAAATAAGCACCTTATACCTTTTATATAAAATAATTGTAATTTTATATTTTAAATAGGATCATTCTAAGGGTACTACCTATATTTAATCATCATATTTTCAATATTATAACTAATCATTTTCTATGATTACAAATATACTTACCAATAATTATCATATATAATTCTTATATAATTTTTTTTTGAATTTTTATTACAAAATATAATAACAAAAATGTAATAATACAAGTCATGTGAAATTTAAAACTCAGAGCATAATAAAAAAGTTCATAAGACTTCAATACTGTCTCTAACATTTCTCCTCATTAATATTGTATTTCAAAAAAATATAACATGTAATCACAATATTTTAAACATTTTGAATGTAATCATAATAATGAGTGATATTATATTCTTACAAGGGATAATTAAGGGAGATGTCAAATGATGATTATCTTAAGTGTAAGAGAAAATAAAAATATCATATGAAAACCATACCATTCCTTTCAATGATCTATGCAAGTGACTTGGAAAAAAGAAAAATATTTTTTTATGATGTTGATCACAAATACAAAAATTTATATAAACCCAACGATAATAAAATTTTCATAAGATAGTGATTTGGGCCATACAGATAATAAAAGAATTATTTATATCAATTATATCCAAAAATAAATTTAAAATTTGTTAATATTTGGATAACCAACCATTTAACAACTTTACTCTTCATAGAACCTCCCGTGTGACCAATTTTGATAATCAGATAAAGTCATGTGTACCATGTTTCCATTGTATGATTACATATTGGGTTTTAAGAATCAGATTACATCTATTGTGTCCTTTGAGATCATATAACCGTTAACATTACCCTACTCACTAAAGGGAGGTATAGGTCCCTCCATAATTTGTCATCACATGACCACCAACCATGATTATTACATAACTATCACTCTCATTTGTAACATTACCACCATTTTATAATGTATTCTAAAAAAATGTATGCACCAATATCATATAATATTCATCATATCAGAACCAATGAATGGAATTATGGTTTGTGCATGTTTCATCATTGTATAACCCATGGAATATGAATCCTGTTTTATAGACATATTATCATAATAATCATAAATCATTCTAGGAATGAATAAATATTTTATTAGTTCACAATATCAATAGAAGAATTAATGCATCCTCAAAGGGTGTAGTTTGATATTGAATATTATTTTGAAAAAACAACATAAATTCTTATATTGTAAAATGATCATGTTTCAAAAAAACATTTAAAACATATTTTTCCTAATATATTTTTTAGATTGTTTTATTAAGAAATAATATTTTAAAATTATATAGGAAGCCTTAAAACATTAATCTTGAATGAATTTGGTAATTTAAATTAATTTCATACATATTAAAACAATAATTTCTTGTGTATTTATGATAAATATAAAATACGACTTGTTTGAAAAACTACATGAATATTTCATATAGAATATATTTTAAAAATTAGAAAAAATTTTAAAATTGACAATTAAAATTAAATTGGAATTTAAAAACGTTATGTGTTTTTTCGAAAACATTGATATGTAGTAAAATGGGTTTTTATCCAATGGATTAATAAGATTCAATTTTTTTATAGAAATTAATTTAGAATATTGATAATAAAAATAGAGAAAATGAAGGTAAAAATGTATTATAATGAAATAGAAATAGGATAATATAATTCATGAATTTATAGAGAATAATATCATAATATTAGATCACTAAATTCATAATCATAATCAATCACTCTAAATAATGAGATTGAAACTTCAAACCCCGAACATTGTTGTATATTTTGAATTATAAGAAGCATTAAATAATACATTCTACATAAAAATAAATATCATTAATAACAATATATTTATGATATAACATGAAATATATGAGGTATATACATATCAAAAATGAACACATCTGCATAGAACAAAATTTCCCTCCAAAAATGAAAACTAAGAAAAACATTCATACCAAAAGTATCATCTTCTTGCGTATATGTTTTATCATATAATAAAATATATTTTATTTTATATATATATATATTTATGGAAAGTGTTTGGTATATCATATATGATATTCATTACATATTTAATTTTATCATTTTTAATAACAGTTCCATACGTATGCCAAAACAATGTATCAATTTTTTTATGGGTGGAATGAAATATATGTGAATAATATCGCACCAATAAATAGTAATTAGTATTTAACTTATATCACTTATATTTATTATATTTATCCCTATTTCAATCCATATAAATCAGAAGTGCAAAAAGAATCAAATATTTTCGTGATGTGGTAGCCAGCTATACACATGAGCAATCTTATTTTATTTCAATGAAATGAAATAGAAGATGATAATTGTGATATTATGATTACAAGAGTTTAGTAAGAATATAAATATCATATATAAATATTCCATACATAATGTAATTTAGTAATGAGTGGTAATTTGGGATAAAACATTGGTTGGTGAGGTTTTAGTTTACCATAAACATGATCGACATATCAGTTTCCCATTTTATTAAATTAGATACATATATAGGTTATAAACTTAACATAATAAGAAATTATTATATGGGAGGTATTTTTTTATATCGTAATAGTTTTTGAATATTTTATGTAGATGGAAGAGGAATTAAAACAAAACAGTAGGTTAATAATGATAACTCTTTATAGGTGAAAATTATTTGCTTTATATGAAAATCCTTAATAGAAGGAATTTATAATCACACACAGTCCACATGGATATGGTTAGGGATGTTTTAATTAAATTATATAATTTTTTTTCCAAAAATTTGGTTTTTTATGTATGATTATGGGAGTAGAGTGGGTGTCTTTTTAATAGTGGGGAGAGGACACACATTGATGTTTTCAAGACAATAAATTATTACAAGATTTTTCACCCACAGAAATACTCCAAAATGGATCATTATAAGTCTATTGGGAAAATAAAGATGAATTTTTTTAATAATATTTGAGTTGAATATTTTTCAAGGTAATGTTACCACTTATAATTTTTTTACCCTTAGTGAACCAGTTGAAACCCCAACCACTCTAATATATTTGTACTATATTTATTATTCATATTAACCAAAAATTATGTTTGCCATATAATATAATATTTGTTAAATTAATTCCAAAAATGTAATCCATTTTTCAAATTATTTTCCTATTATTGACGAAATTATACTTTATCTTAAACATGCAGTCACTGTAAAGATGAAATTATACAAAAAGAAACATTCCATATATATTTAATTTTTTACTGTGAAAATTAAATATTAAACTAAATAAAATTAACTAAATTTGAATAATAATAAAATCATTGACCTAATTTCACATTTATAATAATCTAAACATATAATTAAATATTTATGCACTATAAAAATGGTAGTTTTAAGAAATATGAATATTTTTTACCGTTCATCAAAAAAATAATATTTTGATGATATTTAAAAATAACTATGCAATGAAATCACTGAAATGTATATTTTATCAAAAAAATTTATTTTCTAAAATAAAATTTCTAATGTTATGAAATTTTATTTTTATTATTTATTCAGAATATTTTGTGTAAATATTTTCTAAAAAAATATTTTTACCCAACCATATATTTACTTTAGTAAATATATTTTCTTATTTATCAATATGTTTTATTTATATAAAACCATTATAAATATTATTGAATGTGTTATTATTTCTATTTATATTATAATGATTTATTAATAAGATATAATTTCTATTTTCAAAAAATTATATTTTTAGTACATTGTGTGTAGTTAAAACACAATGATGTGTGTTAGAGAAACTATTGATAAAAATAAATTCACGCGCTTTCTTTCTTAAAATCTCATGTCCATATATTTGGAGAGATAAAATGATTTTTTATCACAATTTTTTTCACGAACATCATTCTTCATGATGATGGAAGGGATAGTAAGATGTTGAGACCATCTTTCGATTAGATGAATGAAAGATAATGATCTCATGAGTCCTTCCTTGAAAAGGCCCCGGGTTGGAGTCTAGCACCAAGGGTATACAAATATAGAAAAATGGGAAGTATTAACCCTTTTATATTATCTATTATATAGAGATAAGATTTATCAACATCAATGAACTCAAAAAGACACACACACACACAGACACACAAATATATATATATATATATATATAATGAAACCAAAATCCATCCCACATTCATGTTTAAAGTAAAACTACTAGAAATACAATGAAAAATCCCAAAGTAAGTATCAAAATAAAACGTAGCAGTGAAACATAAACTATCCCCAACATCTGATCTAGTATGTTCTAGAATAGTAATTTTACTCTCCTCGAAAGACTGATAATAGTTTTATATACATATTTTGTGAATACATGTATAAAAATTAGGGAAAAACCAAAGCCACACCTGCACAAGTGGGAGAACCATACTAATTCCCCTGTATGAAAAGAGTGGAAACTCAAAAGAACATTATCGGGTATAAAATCCACCCAAAACTCAACAAGTCATGCTCACATAATAATGAAAGTCATGTAATATAATGTAGTATGTGCATTAATATTTGGGTTTCCCTCACCACTTTATAATGGATATGTAACAGCCCGAGATTTTATGAAAAATATTCTTTTTATTTCACTAATTTCTTGTATTGTACGCTACACAAAAAGGAGCTTGAACAACACACATCCTTGACTTGCCTTGCATTACACGCAATCGCAACCTTCCTCGATAGCATGTGTAGTACGCAATACTGAGTTTCACGAAACAATGATATGCTATTAAAATATTAATAAAACTAGCTGTTATGAATAGTAATAACCACTTTTTAAATTTTAGAAAATTTAGCTCTCAAAATGGACTTCATTTTTGGATTCGGAGTATCGAATTTAGCCTAAGGTGAAATTTTGGTACTTTTCGGATAACTTTCATATTCTGATGAATAGTGAAAATTACTAAATTAAAAACAACTTTTTTAATCGAAATAATTAATAGTGATAAATTATTAATTTGAGTGGTTTTAAAGTATATTTAGAATATATTTATAAAATTTAATACAATGTTGGTCATTTGTTGTAATTTCACATTTAAACCAGACATAAACAAGTGTCAATCTTTTGATAGATATTGTTTCTTAAAAACACGCTCTTTGTTTTAACAGCAGGATTTAATTATAAAAATAATTAATGCAACTTCTATGATATGAATTTGGTAAAATAGACTTCATTTTTGAATTTGGAATATGAAATATAGCTTAGGATGAAATTTTGGCATTGTTCTGAAAAACATCATTTTTTGATGAATAGTGAAACTACTAAGTGGTAGTTAAAAAAATTAATTTCTTCATAAATCTTAATTTTACCACTTCTGTGAATGGAATTTCAGAAATCCGAGAGACACGGTTGATGTCAGTATGTAAAATGTGGTTCAATGAGATTAAAATAATTTTTGGTGAATAGTAACTTTTTACTTTTATTTACCACGGTTAAAAGTAAATAGGGTAATTAAGGGAAAAAATTATATTATCATTACCCTAACACATGTCCTAATTCTATTGGACAAGTGTAATTAGACCAAAAACAATCTTAGGAATAAAATATGACCATTTAGGCCCACTTGGATTAGATTAGGACATTTATTATTATTTAATTCAAAGAAGAGTTAGAAGAGTTAAAATCAATTTTTATTTACTAAAACATTTTTAATATACGGTTTTACATAATAAAAATTTGATTGTAAATATTAATTAGAAAGATAAAAAGATTTCCTACATGATGGTATTTTATTTGTAATTTTTAGACATCAAATAATTTAATTTATTTATGACACAAAGATGATGCAGTAATTATCTTATTAATGAAATATTGACATAATTGATATTATAAATACCAAAATAAATTTAATTTGAGACTTTTTCTGAATCCCACTAATTTTATAGGTTATTATGATATATTAGTGTTGATTTAATCAACTTGGTTTGAACATATAATTCTGTTATGACTTTCTCAAAAATCATGTATCAAATAGTGTCAAAATTGACACAAAATAGTTTTTAAATAAACTATTATATTATTAATTGTTATTTTATTCCTAAAAATCTAAGGTTCAGCAAAATGACTTAGATAAGGATATATGTATTCATAATATACAATTTGGGGTTCGTTTGGTATGTTATAGTAAGTGTATTAACCATATAGTGAAAGAAAACAAAAAGACACGGTAAAAGTTAAATTATTTAACTTAGAGTTAAATCTAATTGATAAGGTTAAAATAATACCCTAAACTTGTCTAAATCCTATTGGATGATAGGATTTAGACCCATCCCCACTTTAGCTTCGAAATAAGACCCTTTGGAACCATTATAAACCGATTTTGACTTTAATATAAAATAATATTTTGAGATATTCCTAAGGTGCCCCTCTCCTCCCTTATAAAATGACACCTCCTCCCCCTCCTCCTCACACCAATTTGAGCACTAAAGCTCGGCCAGACCCTGCCAAAATCTCTTCTCAACTTCCCTAGCAACATCCTAGAGGTTCTGGTCTTCCTCAAAGACCAATTTTAGTGCCTTAATAGGAGGTCTCAAAGAGGCGCTTCAAAGAAGAGGTAATTACCGTTACCAATTCTTTCATCTTTATTTCTTCTTCCACTTCTTCTTCATAGGTTGTTACATTATGAAGTAATAACATCAGTATCACTAATATACTGATATGTTATTATAAGTATGAAACAACCCTATTTCACCATCTATCCATCCTACGGAAAAAGAAATCACCGCGCGTGCGTACGTACGGAATACCTTCTCCACGCCGTGGTGTAATCTATTTTCCACCACCACCTTACATGGATGGGTATAATGGTGTAAAGAATAACAATACATAGTTATTAAAACATCATATTGATTCTGATATATTGTATAATCCACTCCAAATCAATTCAATATTTATGGAAATGATATCATCACTCGTGCGTACGTACGGACTACCGTCTCCACGACGCGATGAGATTCATTCTCCATGTTAACCATTTAAGAATGATAATAAAGTATATATAAGAAATAATAATGAAATATATGAAATTATAAAGCTACTGGATTTATGTATATATATATATATGTATGTCATCTACTTACTTCCATTCAAGATAATAAGGAAAGGGAAACAACGTTCATCCCTACGTACGGACTACCGTCTCCATGAACGGTGTTTTTTCATTTCATTTATCTATCTATTATATATATATATATATATACTGAATATATATGATATATAAATCATATTTTATATTCTGGAAGTATGTAAATCATGATATAAGTAATAATAATGTCAAGAACAACAAGTCAAAACTCCTACGATAAATGAAACGATTTTACCCAAAACGCTTTTTTAACATGGAATTTACAAAAGAACGGGTAATATAATGTCATAAGTGAACTATGTATGATATTATAACAATGAATATGATTCTGTAATAAGTGAATGACATTATTTAAATCATTATACAGGAGGTTCGGACTCATACAAAGCAAATCGGACCTAAGGTAAGGGAAATATCACAATCTCATTTTTATCCGAGATTTTTATACTTTGGCATTTACTGGGGTGTATTTTATCATCCACATCAATGTTTCATCAATATGTAATATTATTTACATCCACTTACAATATTTTAAATCCAATTTTACCCTTCGGTGAGTTTTTAGTAAAGAATATGAAAGGAATCTTTTGTCGTTTTTTCGTACGAGGTACTTTTTGACTTTTCCGACAAAAGTACAAAGAATGTTTTTTTAACTTATACGGCATGAATGGATTTTTAAAACATTATTTCCAAGAAGCTTCCTTTACAAGTTTTCAAGTTTATTTTTAATCAACTTCTTTTATTTTAAAGTCGTATGACATGTTATGAAAGGAAAAATGTTTTTGAAGTAGAAAGGATATTTTCCTCAAGAATGGAGTTCAAGTATTTTATCAAAATTATTTTCCATCTAAGATAATAAAAGGGTTCTGTTTTTATCCCTATTATTACATTGATTTGATTATGTTGTGATAGAAATATTTTTATCTTATATGAATTTTTTTATGATGTCATGTTGTTTAAGAATCCCATTTTTATTACATGGGTTATGAAATGATGTATGATTTATGATTTTGTGGCACACATAAGAATGGTATCATTATGAGATGGGTGGGACCTATATCTCCCTCCAATGCATTGGGTAAAGATTTTATATCTCATGAGATAGACATGGCTGAAATGGTAGGTTATACCGGTTCAGTGAAACGGGACTAAAACGAGGGTTACTCGATTCAGAAAGGGACTTTGTCCACTAAGATAGTCTTGGTAATGAGTCTTGACGAACTAGAAATGATTCTCTATGATTATGTGTGTATGCCAAAATGCTTCATGTTTTAAGTTATGATTATTGTGATTACATTTCACTGCCATGACTTATCCCATGTTATGAAATTATGATCTCTTTTGCAGGTTAAGATTTCCAAAAGATATGTTCTTATGAATATGATGTGATTGTTATTTATTTTGTTTACCCTTACTGAGCATTTGAGCTCATCCTTTTATGTTTTCTTTTCCCCAGGATATAAAGAAAGGTTTTAGGTAAAAGAAAAGGGAGATCTTTATGGGAGATATTGAAGATTTTTCACCATGATTAGAAGATTACGTTCCGAGTTTCCAAAGACATTAAACTATTACGATCCTTGTGTGTGTGTTTTTGTTATGTAATAAGTATTCCGCAAAAGTAATGTAAAGTCTATGTACGTCAAGCTTCGGGTTTCTACAGTTGGTATCAGAGGAAAGGTTTAGTCAACCTTTGGAAACTAGGATGTGAGAACGTTAGTGAGATCCCTAGAGATATTTCTAAGGTATGTCTAGGGATGTCCCTAAGGATAAGTATACGTATAGGATATAGTCCTAGAACTACGGTAACGATCTTAGAATTTAACCTAAGATGTTAGATATTGAGGGTACTCCCCCTTTACTATGTTGTTTTCTCTAGGATGATTTTTGCCTCTCACAAGATTCTTTTTGTGTTTTAGTTAATGGAGGGAACCAGAAAGAATTCGGTTAACATTGAATCCAATGGACAAATTGGTGACTATGAGAAAACAAATTGTGTAATTCCTAGAGAGAAAGATATTGAGATTATGCCAAATTAGTCATCGCGATATATGATTAACAAGGTGAAATTTAGTGGTATGACTAATTCATCAAAGAAGAGGAAGATAAACTATTATGCATGTTCGCATGTTGAGGAGCATAAAGAAAGGAAGATTGAGATTTCTAAAGAAGGGAAGAAGAACCTTGAGGAATACCTCAAATGGAGGGACCAATGTTATCTGTGTGGAGAAAAGGGTCATAGAGTGATAGACTATTATGGAGTTCAATGTCTTATTTGTGGAGAACATGGGCATTACCCAACTCAATGCCCTGACCTAAAAAGTTACTTCTAAATCAAGGAAGGACTTATTCCAGGACAATCATTGAAGTGGATGGACTAAAGTGTTTATGTATTGGTATTCATGAATAATGTTGTTGAGGTACTTTTATGGTGTACTGAAATATTTATGCATTGGTCTATTGTGGTTTTCAATAATTTTATGGTACCGGTAACCATGAAAAGTGATTCAAATATTTTGGAAAGTAGATGATATGCGCATAATTAAGGGATAAGGAGAAAATGAAATGTTTGACAGTATTCATGAGCTCATGATTGATATAAGGACTAAGTGATATCATGGTTTGAGTATATAGAATTTTGAGGATTTTGGTATATGGAAGGCGTTATGTTTTAACAGCATTCACGTTTTCACTAAGGTGTTCAAGAGAATACATGATTAAGGAATTTGAATGTTTGGAATGTGACCAACAAAACATATCTTATGATATATGGGGATCGACGATGGTGTTAAATATCTGGTAATCGTTTTCACTATGTTATGAGAGTGGACTGCAGTATTATGGATAAGCCTAACGATTGAAATGGATTATGTTGGACATAAGTGAGTATTGTTTAAGGATAGAAGTTTTTTTTCGATATTATTGATGGGATGTTATAGTAATGTAGTTTTAGAAAAAGGACAACCTGCAGGACGGGCGACAACCCATCGCTTTGGAGAAGGCTGTGGGAATCGAACCCACAACCGAAATGCGACTGGCCTTTATCGCCTACCACTGGCCTACAGGAAGTCCCTGTTTAGTATAAAGTAGTTTTATTATATTAATCAGTATGATATATGAAGTATAAGTCCATTTTAGGAACCATATATGATTAATCTCACTATATACCGAGTTATGTATATAATTTTTGCTAACCTTTTGTTTGAGACAGATGGAATGACCCGTCATTCTATCACATAATCTGCTAACACTTCACGAATAACAAATTCAACTTCATTTATTTAAGAGATGAAGTGGAAATTATTCAAGGCACGAACAATAGTGAGATTGTACCAAAATAAAGTAAGTATTTATTCTAATTCAAATTTTCAACTTTAGGGAAATGATCTTGAAAACCAAAAATGTTGTCTTAGTGATCTTATACCTGATGAATCAGATGGTACCTTATATCAGCACAAATCTATGGATTTGTGATTACTGGCATTTCCATAGCCATGTTCTCTACCACTCTCCATCAGAACATGATGGTTAGATTTCTCTTCCATATCCATATTTTTACCTATGTGGAAACCCAACGATTAGTTTATTTGGGTAATCGTTACATTTCATACTTTAGTTTTTAAAGACGTGTTTTGGTATTCCTTTTTATGATGTGGGTTTCTATTAAAGAAACTTTCGAATAGTAAACCATTTATAACCGCGACAAATTTCGAGGGCGAAATTCATTTTAAGGGGGGTAGAATGTAACAGCCCGAGATTTTATGAAAAATATTCTTTTTATTTCACTAATGTCTTGTATTGTACGCTACACCAAAAGGAGCTTGAACAACACGCATCCTTGACTTGCCTTGCATTACACGCAATCACAACCTTCCTCGATAGCATGTGTAGTACGCAATACTGAGTTTCACGAAACAATGATATGCTATTAAAATATTATTAAAACTAGCCGTTACGAATAGTAATAACAACTTTTTAAATTTTAGAAAATTTAGCTCACAAAATGGACTTCATTTTTGGATTTGGAGTATCGAATTTAGCCTAAGGTGAAATTTTGGTACTTTTCGGATAACATTCATATTCTGATGAATAGTGAAAATTACTAAATTAAAAACAACTTTTTTAATTGAAATAATTAATAGTGATAAATTATTAATTTGAGTGGTTTTAAATTATATTTAGAATATATTTTTAAAATTTAATACAATGTTGGTCATTTTTTGTAATTTCACATTTAAACCAGACATAAACAAGTGTCAATCTTTTGATAGATATTATTTCTTAAAAACACGCTCTTTGTTTTAACAGCAGGATTTAATTATAAAATTAATTAATGAAACTTCTATGATATGAATTTGGTAAAATAGACTTCATTTTTGAATTCGGAATATGAAATATAGCTTAGGATGAAATTTTGGCATTTTTCTGAAAAACATCAATTTTTGATGAATAGTGAAACTACTAAGTGGTAGTTAAAAAAATTAATTTCTTCATAAATCATAATTTCACCACTTCTGTGAATGGAATTTCAAAAATCCGAGAGACACGGTTGATGTCAGTAAGTAAAATGTGGTTCAATGAGATGAAAATAATTTTTGGTGAATAGTAACTTTTTTACTTTTATTTACCACGGTTAAAAGTAAATAGGGTAATTAAGGGAAAAAATGATATTATCATTACCATAACACATGTCCTAATTCTATTGGACAAGTGTAATTTGACGAAAAACAAGCTTAGGAATAAAATATGACCATTTAGGCCCACTTGGATTAGATTAGGACATTTATTATTATTTAATTCAAAGAAGAGTTAAAAGAGTTAAAATCAAATTTTATTTACTAAAAAATTTTTAATATAGGGTTTTAAATAATATAAATTTGATTGTAAATATTCATTAGAAAGATAAAAAGATTTTCTACATGATGGTATTTTATTTGTAATTTTTAGACATCAAATAATTTAATTTATTTATGACACAAAGATGATACAGTAATTATCTTATTAATGAAATATTGACATAATTGATGTTATAAATACCAAAATAAATGTAATTTGAGACTTTTTATGAATCCCACTAATTTTATAGGTTACTATGATATATTATTGTTGATTTAATCAACTTGGTTCGAACATATAATTCTGTTATGACTTTCACAAAAATCATGTATCAAATATTGTTAAAATTGACACAAAATAGTTTTTAAATAAAATATTATATTATTAATTGTTATTTTATTCCTAAAAATCTAAGGTTCGGCCAAATGACTTAGATAAGGATATATGTATTAATAATATACAATTTGGGGTTCTTTTGGCATGTTATAGTAAGTGAATTAACCATATAGTGAAAGAAAACAAAAACACACGGTAAAAGTTAAATTATTTAACTTAGAGTTAAATCTAATTGATAAGGTTAAAATAATACCCTAAACTTGTCTAAATCCTATTGGATGATAGGATTTCGACCCATCCCCACTTTAGCTTAGAAATAAGACCCTTTGGAACCATTATAAACCGATTTTGACTTTAATATAAAATAATATTTTGAGATATTCCTAAGGTGCCCCTCTCCTCCCTTATAAAAGGACACCTCTTCCCCCTCCACCTCACACCAATTTGAGCACTCAAGATCGGCCAAACCCTTCCAAAATCTCTTCTCCACTTCCCTAGCAACATCCTAGAGGTTCTGGTCTTCCTCAAAGTCCAATTTTAGTGCCCTAAGAGGTGGTCTCAAAGAGGCGCTTCAAATAAGAGGTAATTACCGTTACCAATTCTTTCATCTTTATTTCTTCTTCCACTTCTTCTTCTTAGGTTGTTTCATTATGAAGTAATAACATCAGTATCACTCATATACGGATATGTTATTATAAGTATGAAACAACCCTATTTCACCATCTATCCATCCTACGGAAAAAGAAATCACCGCGCGTGCGTACGTACGGAATACCGTCTCCACGCCTTGGTGTAATCTATTTTCCACCACCACCTTACATGGATGGGTATAATGGTGTAAAGAATAACTATACATAGTTATTACAACATCATATAGATTCTGATATATTGTATAATCCACTCCAAATCAATTCAATATTTATGGAAATGATATCATCGCTCGTGCGTACGTACGGACTACCGTCTCCACGACGCGATGAGATTCATTCTCCATGTTAACCATTTAAGAATGATTATAAAGTATATATAAGAAATAATAATGAAATATATGACATTATAAAGCTACTGGATTTATGTATATATATATATATATGTATGTCATCTACTTACTTCCATTCAATACAATAAGGAATGGAAAACAGCGTTCATGCGTACGTACGGACTACCGTCTCCATGAACGGTGTTTTTTCATTTCATTTATCTATCTATTATATATATATATATATACTGAATATATATGATATATAAATCATATTTTATATTCTGGAAGTATGTAAATCATGATATAAGTAATAATAATGTCAAGAACAACAAGTCAAAACACCTACGATAAATGAAACGATTTTACGCAAAACGCTTCTTTAACATGGAATTTACAAAAGAACAGGTAATATAATGTCATAAGTGAACCATGTATGATATCATAACAATGAATATGATTCTGTAATAAGTCAATGACATTATTTAAATCATTATACAGGAGGTTCGGACTCATACGAAGCAAATCGGACCTAAGGTAAGGGAAATATCACAATCTCATTTTTATCCGAGATTGTTTATACTTTGGCATTTACTAGGGTGTATTTTATCATCCACATCCATGTTTCATCAATATGTAATATTATTTCCATCCACTTACAATAGTTTAAATCCAATTTTACCCTTCGGTGAGTTTTTAGTAAAGAATATGAAAGGAATCTTTTGTCGTTTTTTCGTACGAGGTACTTTTTGACTTTTCCGACAAAAGTACAAAGAATGTTTTTTTAACTTATACGGCATGAATGGATTTTTAAAACATTATTTCCAAGAAGCTTCCTTTACAAGTTTTCAAGTTTATTTTTAATCAACTTCTTTTATTTTAAAGTCGTATGACATGTTATGAAAGGAAAAATGTTTTTGAAGTTGAAAGGATATTTTCCTCAAGAATGGAGTTCAAGTATTTTATCAAAATTATTTTCCATCTAAGATAATAAAAGGGTTCTGTTTTTATCCCTATTATTACATGGATTTGATTATGTTGTGATGGAAATATTTTTATCTTATATGAATTGTTTTATGATGTCATGTTGTTTAAGAATCCCATTTTTATTACATGGGTTATGAAATGATGTATGATTTATGATTTTGTGGCACACATAAGAATGGTATCATTATGAGATTGGTGGGACCTATATCTCCCTCCAATGCATTGGGTAAAGATTTTATATCTCATGAGATAGACATGGCTGAAATGGTAGGTTATACCGGTTCAGTGAAACGGGACTAAAACGAGGGTTACTCGATTCAGAAAGGGACTTTGTCCACTAAGATAGTCTTGGTAATGAGTCTTGACTAACAAGAAATGATTCTCTATGATTATGTGTGTATGCCAAAATGCTTCATGTTTTAAGTTATGATTATTCTGATTACATTTCACTGCCATGACTTATCCCATGTTATGAAATTATGATCTCTTTTGCAGGTTAAGATTTCCAAAAGATATGTTCTTATGAATATGATGTGATTGTTATTTATTTTGTTTACCCTTACTGAGCATTTGAGCTCATCCTTTTATGTTTTCTTTTCCCCGGGATATAAAGAAAGGTTTTAGGTAAAAGAAAAGGGAGATCTTTATGGGAGATATTGAAGATTTTTCACCATGATTAGAAGATTACGTTCCGAGTTTCCAAAGACATTAAACTATTACGATCCTTGTGTGTGTGTTTTTGTTATGTAATAAGTATTCCGCAAAAGTAATGTAAAGTCTATGTACGTCAAGCTTCGGGTCTCTACAGGATAACTGCATATCCCTAACGGAAAGCATCTGGTTGCTACCACAATTGTTCACAATTCCCACTGTCACAACACACCCGCAAACACATGGGACACAAACCACACATATTAAGTCTAATAAAACATATGCTGCAACTACCAAAGGACACACCTGAAAAAACCTAGGCCCCATCTCAAAGACACCTGTGAAACAAACTACCTCTCATACTACTAATACCATAGATCTGGTATTAATCCTCAAACCATTATAGCCACCCCAAAAGTAATGGAAGATAAATTCATAGATTATGGAGTATGGTAGTTTCATTAAAAATATATCCATTATCCCATCAGGATGTTGTTAATGACACAATTTTCCATAATAATGGGGGTGTTCATCATATAGTTCTAAACACATGTGGGTGTGTATATAAAATAGAAGGAACTAAAAGTTTACAAATATACGTGAAAACATTCACCCCATACTACAAGATTCTAATGATAATACCAGCCCACTAAATATCTCCGTTGATGATACGCCATCATTCATGAACCTCCAAATTTGATGGTCACATAAACACCGCTTCACTAAAAAATGCAACTCAAAATATACCATATCCAATTCATTTATCAAATTAAAATTATACATTATAAATTTATTTCATTATTTATATTCAACCTGACCTAAAAAACTATCAAGCACTGCCTATGATATAAAGAGATGAAACCATACCAACCACATCCAAATAAAATCATTGAAATAAGTGAAAATGTTAAAGTAACCCATTACAAGAATTATTTACCAAAACAAATAGGAATCATCGGCTAACAGTACCACTTCACAAAACACCTCATTACAACCACAAATTTCACACCCACTGTACAACCACACCACACCCGACACACCCTAACAACATGGAATCATGTCACAACTGAGTCATGTTTCCCTTCTTCCCAACCACAACCCACATATAGTCCCACTGCATAACAAGTCCATCCATTCAATAGTAAACCAGACTCTCCTCCTGAGATACCATCACACTTCATGTAACGCCCAAACCCACTGACTCACCACCTTCCACAACACTACAATACTGACATAGATTCAAGAACAAACATAACCACATACTTCTCACAGTCACACCGGCATGTAAAATTTTATTAATATTTAGTATCACTTTTACATTAATTCCACTTGATAAAAAGCGGGTTATGACTAAATAATAGTGATCATGGGGTATCCATTTATTTAACAGAATGTATGTGACTAACCATATTTTAATTCTTGTATTAGTGATTCAAAAATGATATAGGTTCTCAAATGGGGTCCTCCAATAACCCATATTTTTTATGAATACATCCTATACAATTCATGACATTGAGTAGGGATAATATATAAAAAATCAATAATTTTTATCTTCCCAACCATTAATTTATTACATATTATTATCATTGTTGTTCTATGATACCATTTTTTCTCAAAAGGAGGAATAGTTATTCGCACCACATATGATACACAATTGAATGATATATGAATACAATCCCAACATGAAAGAATAGTGAAAAACGATTTCCCTTGCACCAAAACAGGCAATGTGAAACTAGTAGAAAAACTCCACGAAAAATAAAATTATGGCTACAAAAAAACATGAAACTCCATGGGAATGGAAGACTCTATATGAACCAAGAGAAAACTGAAACACACAGGGTAGATAAAATCACATCTTAGAAAAGATAGATCCTATTACAACGAATGTGGATACAGTTTCAAGGTACATTAATGTCAATTCATGCCTATATCCAAAGCATTAAACTATATCAATGTATCCAATGTTTATGGATAATGAAGATATTATTATTATCCACTGAAAACCCATTATAAGTTCCCAAAAAAATTCTATAAACATAATTTAGGTTACATAAAATGTATGTTGGGTGAAACTATAAAAAGTGGGATAATAGGAAATGAGTCACCGATGGGTGAGTCACCGATAGCATACCACCTATAGTGTGCCATCAAAAGTTATTCACTAAGGATGAGTTATTGAAAATTATCTACTACATCTATGCTACTGATACAGAGCCGCTGACATGACCATCAGATTCCTGACTCACTGACACTGTGAAACACTAATGGCCTGACTCAATAATTCCTCGACCTACTGATGACTTGACCTACTCACAGCATTGACATACTGACACCCTGACCTACTAATGTCTTGGCCTATATATGCCCTTGAACTATTTACACCCCTGAAAAACCAATACCCAAACCCACTGACACCACGACCTACCAACGCCCTTGACTTACCGATTCCCTCGACCAACGGACGCATTGACCTTCTAATGCCTCGACGTACCACCACCTCCACCTATAGATACCATTGACCTACCAATTCCCTTGACCTACTGACAACCTCACCAACTGATGCCTTGACCTACTGAAAACCTCACCAACTGATGCCTTGACCTACCGCTGCCTTAATATACTGATAACCTAACCTACAGACGCCCTGACCTACCGATGCATCGACCTACTGATTCCCTTGACATTCTGATGCCCTGTCCTTTAGATGAATCAACCTACCAATGATCTTGTCTTACCAACATTATGAAATAACGGTTCACTGACTTCTAGAAGTCTTTAACTAACGACTCCCTAGAGATATCGATAGAAAAATGATAAAATTTTATAAATAATGAAATGATCCACCATTGCATCCTAAAACACCCCCAAACACATGATTTTGATAATGAAATGGACTACATAGTTCTAGCTCATTACATCATATTCCACTTAAACTAATATATCCCTCATGAATTCACAACCATACCTAGAAAAAAGATTGAATTTAACACCCACCCCATAAGGTACTTCTCAAGGACTAACCATCTCAATGGATTGAAACCTCAACATCCACAAAAACCCCCTCTGAGATTTTCCATCCCAAAACACCACAAGACATACCACACGAAGCACTACAATTATCACTGCCGAAACATATGAATCATAGAGTTCCTTCACACATGTCAAGGTACTGTACACTTTGGGTGTCACTGACCATCCCACACAGGGTTAATCTTATCAAAATTAAAATATCATTATTTGTGATCATTTTCTCTCATCCATATAATACTTGAAATTATCAAACATCACATAAAATGTAAAAAACGTATCCCATTGGAAAAAGACACGTGAATTAAATCACAATGAAAAACGCATGAGATAAAATAAAAACAACATCAAGTACTTGGAACAAATTTCCATATCCCACTCCACTGTACTCTTCTCTAGGACACTGTGCCTCCACAACACAAAAACCAAGGGAATAGATTGTCTATATTGAACATTATCCCAATGATTATGTATCTTCACTTGTCTCTACAAAAATAATTTTGTCGTCTTTGAAATCCAACTGTTTTTTGTCAAGTATATGGGATTCATCATGAATATACCAATGAAAATGGGAGATATGAAATACTTCATGAACCCTCCCCAATTACAGTGGAAATTCCATTTGATATTCCACCTATCCAACACACCCCAATACCTCAAAAAGTCTGAGGAATCAAGGAAAATCATACACACTATCTCTAACCATCACTACCCACGTCGAGGGGAACCCTTAGAGAATTCATGGTCCCAAACAATGAAGAAAAAAGGACATGTCAATCGATTGGAAAATGACTTATTCTAGCCCTCCGATGCCTTCATCCACTCACGAACAAGCTTCAACATCTCTTTCGTACTCAACACCATCTTTGTACCAAATACAGATGCATCCCATACTTCTGTAGAGCACAAGGGTGAACGAAATGATCTATCATATAAGTTTAAAAAATTAATAGTACCAATTTATGAGTAATAAATAGTATTTTATGAAATCCCTATCAAGGAAAAATGTCTCACCCATGGTCCAATAATGTCGAGAACAAATTCCAACAACATTTCCTCCAATTTTTGGATGGTCATCTCTATTTCTCAATGCACACGAGGGTGGAAAGTAGTGTTTGGCCATAACTGAGTTTTAAATTCAGGCTACAGTCCCCTATATACATGCAGTTTAAAACGTCTATCCATATCTGAGATAATGTAATTTTGGTACTCTATTCATCTACACCACCTCATCCACGTACCTACATGCTAATACATCCACTGCGCTTGACTCTTTGACCATTAACATGTGAGATGTTTTCATCCCCTGATCTAATATTACCCATAAATTATCACATCCTCTATGATGATTATGTAATATTGTGACAAAATCCATTGATAATTCATCTATAATCTACTGGGGACATCTAAGAGATGAAACAATCCAACTCATCCATAATTTTTTGGCACACTAAGAACATTTTCTCAAAATATTCCACTTCATGCATCGTCCTTAGAAACCATATATGATACCATATACTTGGGTGAATCATTTAAAGTCATTTGTGTATGGCTAGTGGTAATCTATGAAAATCATAGGGAACATCCTCATGCATTTGTAGTGGAAAAAATAGCATCCCACGTAATAAAATTTGATTCTAACCATCCTCCGAAAATCCCTATAGAAAAGCTACATGGTCAATTAGAACATGAATCACGTCCCCCATTGAGTATTATCACATATATTTCTCCACCTTCTTTCACAAAGATGAATTTACCATCATCTAAAACATACTGCATAACCTTCATTCCATTCATGCATGTAAGGCAGGCATCCAACTCTTATATCTCCCTCCAAGCATATATATATTCCAATACCAATTCCGTATAAAACATCCAGATCAAAGAATTGACCACAAAAACTGACATTCTTTAGGATTAGGATATCCCAAAATTTTAATCTTCGAGAAAATCCATCCACCACTATTACCGCATGTTCAGTTTATCTTGGGAAAAGATGTACCTCCATCTCTTCTGATCTATGAAGAACAGAAAGCTCTCCCCAATAGGGTAATTTCACAACATATTTAGTTAGAACAAAAACATTTCCAGTTCTAGATCCTGGGTGTAATAGTTACATTCTTTGGGAAATAACAGCTTGGACCTATAAAAGATCAGACCCTATTACTGCATCAGTACACACCAAAGCATATACCAGAAGCATCATAAAACTCTTCGACCATAAACAGATAATATAGTTTCTTGACCACTATATCATTGATCAACATCACATTAAGATATAAAAAATTTAAATGGAACTTCTATCCCCACACAATTGTTCGGCCTTTTTTGGTAAGACCCTTCAATAGAGCGGCTACCCAAGAAAAATGTGTTATGAACCATGAGTAGTAGCAATCCAGATTGAGAAACCTGTAATCCTCTACCACATTCATGGGTTCTAAAAAAGAAACCACTACCTCTAGAATAAATAGTTCCACTGATACACCCTAATTAGACACTAAATGTCTATGGATGTTGGCCTCTTGTGACCAAAACATTTACTAAAACACCTTTCCATAGAGATGGTGTTATAGATGGACCACTAGGATAGTCCTGAGATGGTTGTTATACCACTACTATGACATTGAGTTTATTAGGATGCATTGAATAATATAATGATGAAATGGTCCAAGAAATCATTAATGATTGGGTTCATAAACCACATGAACATTACCATTTGGTTCATAACATCAAACGACATAAGCACAAACTTGAAGTTACCTATACCTACAACTAAAAGAATTCAACCTGATGTCAACCCACATAACCCATAACCGGTGATTCACGGACTGATGATCGATCATTGTGAACCAACCTTCTCCCCTCAGATGGTCGAAACGATCTTTGAATCTATTGAGGGGGTAACGGTTCTTGAGTGTTACCAGATTCATTCTTTTATAGTCTATAAAGAGCCACATACCACATTATTTATTAATTTAAAAAAATATTGGATCACCCCATGATGACCACTAGGATGAATGTAACACCTCTTCATCAGATCTTCACATTCAATGAGAAACACTTACAACACTTAAGACACTATTTGATAAGGATCAATCAAGATTAGATGAGCATTGTGTTGTAAGTCTCTCCAGAACCCAATGACATGTCGAGGGGGTATAGTCACAACCTCCTATGTGAAAACATATTGAAAATCTCTAATAACCCATGTCACCTCCACTATCATAGAATCTATCAACACCAATGATAGCTCAGTTAGAAAAGACAAAAATTGTCCATGCACAGGCTTCAAATATGACTTCTCTGGATGCCAGCAAAAGCTACACGTTGGCCTTTCTCATATTGAAACATGACTCTACATAGGCTGATACCAAAAAGGTCTAATGTTGGAGACTTATTTCTAATATCCATCCCAATTGAAAAACAGAAGTGACTTCCCTCCCCTAACACACATTTTCAGGAGTGCATCCTTTCCACTATCTCATCCTCCTTATGAACCACTATGTGTGTTGGTAGGGTGAAGGGAGCAACTACCTACTAATGTGATGGAAATAGTGCCTCCTCTATGAGCCTTACTTGACACTCCTCATCAAATAATTGTTCATAAAAAATATGGGATATCATTGAACTTGATCGTTAATTCCCTCACTGACATAGCCCATACTAGAAAATGTGTAACCCTAAAACATTTTCATCTTTCATTGCAGAAGAATAATGTTTCTTCTTCACTCCATCTAAAATTTATCCAAAGAAATGTTAGTCTCCTTAATCTCCCTGATGTTAATCGTACAACACTGACATGATTGTCCCCTTATAGGTCTGACTGCTACAGGAACCCAATACATTGTTGGATCCTGAATTGAGCCAATAGTGATCACCAGCAGCTAGATCCAAATCTCCATTTCTATGTTTTAGCCACTACCCTCATACAATCATAGACTTTTCGTTTAGAAATTACAAGGATTACCATTTCAAATATTTTAATTTTCTAATGGGTTGGCCCTTCTCCAATCAACTACATCAACATGCTGACCCTCCCCTTATAATATGACATGTTGGTGACCATTGAGGGCCATAGATGAACCGAAAAAATGAACTTTGTACCCTAAATACCAAGGTCTTTATTCTGGATTTATTTTAACAAAATGTTTATTTTAATATCACATAATCACAACAAAAACACGAATAGAAGACACCATTAATTATATACCTTCCCAAGGGTATATTCATTGAAAATGGAGTAGCATCACTTAGACGTTCAGTAAGCTCTGAGACCTTGCATCAAGTAAGGGAGGACCTATAATCTGGTGTCCTATATGATCGTCTATGGCCTATGTCACGCAATATGATCACCTAACATTATTTCCCAAGTCTCACCTCCAATAGGCCATTGGGTGGTGATAAACACCAACGATATTTAGAAATTTAATTTTTTTTGGAAACACCCTTTTTATAGTAACCATGATTAGGAGATAAGATGTATTAACAAACAAACTCAAAATATATATATATTAAGAAACTAAAATTTATCCAACATACATTTTTAAATAAAAAGACTATAAATACAATGAAAAATATTATATTAGTACAAATATGAATCTATGAAGTGATGTAGAAACCATCCCCAATGTTCGAGTTATTAAGGCCCAAAATGGTCCACATAATCTTCCTAGAATCATGAATATATTTTTATATGCATAGGGAGAGAATAAATTTGTACTCAATAGGTAAAAAAAGTGTCACTCATACCTAAGTCACAGAAGCATATAGATGCTCCTGTAAGAAAACAATAGAAACTCAAAATCACTTAACATGGTGTACTATCCACCTCAACCTCACCAAAGAAGTCTCAACAAATATTTGCATGTTTGTTAGCATAATGTAGTAAGCACATTGATATTTGGGTACACAGCACCACTTCCCACTTGTTAACTGCTCATCCTAGAAGGCAAACATCCTGATGCTACCACGCTCTTCCATAATCCCCAAATTAAAAACCATCACAAATAATCCTAGTCCACAAACAAAACAGAATCCTCGTGCAGACACATGGGCCACAACCACAACAGTTCTTACCCGAAAACACTTGGGACTCACCCCAAATAAACCTGGGAAACCAACCACCTCTCACACAATCAATACCATAAATTTTGAATGAAACCTCAATCCGTTACAATCATCACAAAGGGTCTTGGTAGAAAAGTTCCTAGAAGAGTGTGAAGAGTAGAGTCAGTAACCCACCATCGATCCTCCCACCCATCAAATGGGCAAGTCTCCCACCCTGATAATAATTGGGGTGTTCAGTACATATTATTCAATATGGGTGGGGAGTGTATAGAAAACATATAGAACTACATGTTCATAGATATAGGTAAAAAATTCATAGACCATCATTCAGGATTGAAAACATAAAACCCTCCCACTCAAATACACTTTTAATTCACCCTTTACATTCACATAACCCCATGAACGATGGTTACATGAATGCTGGTTCACAATAATCCAAAATTCAAAACAAACCCCAACCAATTCATTCAACATATTAACATTTTTCATTATAAATTCAGTTTTTATTAATTTCCATCCCTGCCTGGGAAACCAGAAAACACTGAAAATGATATAAGGCGATGAAACCACACAAAGATATGTAAAAGAAAAACAATGAAATAAGTTCCAATTGTAAAGGAATAAATTATAACACTCATTCACCAAAACAAATAGAAATCAACCATATTTTTGTCCCACTACACAACATGACTGATTATTAAAACAACCTGTAGCCCTAAAACACAACAACACTGCACCCAACACACACAAAAACTTGAAATAGTGCCACAACCAATACATATATCCCTACTTCCCAAATACTACCCAGATATAGGACCACTTAATAGAAAGTACATCAATTCTGCAATCAACAAAACTCTCATTGTGACATGCCATCACACCATATATACATCCCCATACACATTATCACACCATCATCCATAGCACCGCACTACCAAAAAACATTCAAGGATGAACATACCCACAGAGAGCACACAAAACAATGTATGTGATTAACCAAAAAATTGGATTTAGAAGCATTTTTTATTAAAATTTACAAGTTAAAACATGGGTAATAAAAAATAGTTTGATATTGGGAATCCAATTATTTAACTGAATTTACACGAATAACTAGATTCTAATTATTATAGTAGTGATTCAAAAATCATATATGTTTGTAAATAGGTACCACTAATAGAAATGATTTTCAAATGAATACGACCCATAAAATTTAGAAAATGGACCAAGTATAACATATAAAACAAATTGATCATCATCATCTTCCCAGACCCCCATTTATTACTTCTTCTTATCATTGATATTTTTTATTGAATAGTTCTCAAAATAAGGCCGAATTATCCCACCCTGCATGATAGAAAATTAAATGATAGATTAAAGAATTACCTACATGGAACAATAGTTTACCAATGATTCTCTTTGCAAAAAAATAGGGGGTGTGTGAGTAGCAGGAAAAATCCATGAGAAATGGTTATATAGATAAATAACAACACACTAATCCACAAGAAAGAAATGATATAGCCACACTATGAGAAAATGGGAACACACTATTAAGAGAGGGACTCATTTTAAAAATATATCTTATGCGAATAAATGTTGAAACAGTTTCAAGGGACATTAAAGTTATATCATGGACAAATACTTATTGTTTGACTATTTCAATGTCCTCATAGGATTAGGATATTAATGATAGAATGTATATTACATAAAAACTCTATATAAATTTATATAGAAGATATCAATCATGATTTACATAAAATAAACTGTAAGGTGGGAGAAACAGGAAAAACGTGAAAGGACTCACTGATGGATGACTCACTCACAGCAAACCATTCACAAATACTCAAAGACATTGAGCTACCAATAAAAAGACACCATTACCAAACTAACCACACTAAGCTAACAACACTATGACACTGATGTTGAGCTACCAACACTACGCCACCGGCACAACCTATTGATGCATGACTCTCTGATGCCCTAACTCAATGACACCCTAACTTACTGATGCCTCGTCCTAAAAAAACCTCTACCTACTTATGACCCAACCTAATGATTCCCTAACATACTGACATCTCGACCTATCGATGCCATCAATATACTAAGGCCCTATACTACTAACTCCTCGACCTACCGATAGCTCGACCTACTTGATCCCCAACCTTTAGATGCCTTGATCATCCGATTCCTCAACCTATCAATTCCCTCAACCATCCAATTACCTCGACCTAACATCACCCTAACCTATAGACATCATAACCTACCATGGTCCTCATCCTAACAATGCCATACCTATTGAATCCCTGGCATACCGACACCTCGAACTACAGACGCCATCGACCTACCTATTCCTTAACATACCAAATCCTTGACCTACCAATTCCCTCATCCTAACAACAATCGGACATTTAGACACCCTGACCTACTGACATCTCAACCTACTGATTCCCTTGACCTACCAACATAAAAATTGGAAATTTGGAAAACTCTTTAAATGAGCTATTTATGTCACTTAGAACTCCGCCAAACACTATAATTTGATAATCATATGAACCTGGATAGTCTAGTGTATTATAATGTTAAAAATATGTAATTATAATATTCATATAACATTATCATGGATGACTAGAAAATTATGGTGTTCCATTAGTGATAAATATATTCAATGGTTAAATAAATAAATTGGTTAATAGAGAACATCATGACAAAATTGTGGGAAAATTTGATGATATTATGGTAAATATAATACGGTCAAATAATATTAATATTTTTGAAGATTAGATTCATGGGAATGAACATTTATATATTTATGATTTTCTATAACAAATAAATAAAGATACATTAATTAATTACAAAAAAACTATTGTATTCCTTTTCAAAATATAGGATTTATATATTTCATGTGAATTATATTATCCGAAAAATAAAAGTATAGGGGGAATATAAATTATAATGCTATATTTTAACTATAATTATTTTTCTAAAATAAATTAAATAACTAAGTAAATTATTATCGGATTTATAGGAAAAATTAATTTATATGTTTTTGTGTGTGAATAAACAATGAACTACACTGCATATATTACGAAATGGATGATAATGGTGACAGTTACCATTCATATAGATAATACATCGATGTTTATGAGGATATAAAATTTATTTCCCATTATGAATATTTGAATCAATTATAATGGTTTTATAAAAAATCTTGTGAATAAAGACATCATTGCAATTAATTATATTAAGAAACATTACATGATAATATTATGAATTATTAGAGAAAGATAAATATGTATTTATTGGATGGATAATGTGGTTACCCTTTATTATGATGGGAAAATATATATAAATGTTTGGTTTTTCATCTATGGAATATTATGTAAAATGATAGCGATGTTTTCTAATGGATAGAAAATCCATTGTGTAATGATATTTATCACTGTAAAACTATGATCTATGTCTAACGATAATTTTAAATCCAAATGATATATGTATGATTTTCTTCATAATTGTAACAATATATGATAGTAATTGAATTTTAATTAATATTTATTTATTATAATTAATGAGGTGTTCAACTATAAACGAATAAACCACACTATAATGGTACCTTCTTAATGAAATAATTAATTTGGGTAATGGATTCATGTATATAAATATACTATAAAAAAATTTAGGATGTCAATAAGATTAGATGAATATGTAAATAAGATAATAATGCACTAAAATGAATATAAAAATGATGTTGGGGTGAATATAAAATAATAATCAATCATGGATCATGAATTTGTTTCATCATAGAATTGTAAAAAATGAAATGATCCATGACTAGGGAGAATAAAAAAATTTCGAAGAGTGATTTGTGGGGATTTATTAGTATTATTGTGAAAGGATATGATAATAACATGAATAAATTTATTCAGTTAGATTAATGGAACCTTTTATCATAAGAATGGCTAAAACAAAAATAGGAAGGTGAATAGACGTATTTCACCCTAAAATAGTAACGACACCTTATGATGTTCAAATATTGTATATTTCAAATGATTTATATTTTATATGGATGTAAATTATTCTTCTTTGAATTGATATATAATTATATAAACAAGAATATATATTTATATGATTTATAGTATCACTCTATAAGGTTACATGATTTTTAAATAAGATATTTTTCATGATCTTATGCATGTTATAGCTAATTGAGGAGTATATTGTTGATGAAGAGATCATGTTAATGAATGATTATATTCAAAGAAATGTTACTTATAATCTAGGATATGAATCTATGATATTTATATTCTTATAATTTATACTGGATTCATTTTTAAATTAAAATGATGATATATTGAATGAGATTAAGAGAGCTGACATAACATGGTTGAATGATGTTGATCATTATTTATCATATGGAACACATTCTGTGATAGTGGATAATTAAATATAATAAATATTTTCAAACAGATAATTCAAGTGTTATAGACAAAATGAAAATTATAAATTTATATTTTTGTCCTTTTCAAATATATTAATAAATAACGAACAATTTTTTTACATACCAGAGTACATTAAATGGTACATCTAGTACCAAGTGATAAGTAAATGGTTGATATCTAGATAGACGACCACTAATTGTATATGGTTTGAATGAGGCATGATGGTGAACAGATAATTGTTGGAACATCAGAATATTACTAACGGATTTAAACATGAATAATTACATTACTATATTATTCTATATATTGAGGAAGAATTTATATTCTTATGTACATTTGGTAGTAAAATTATTTATAATAACATTAATTTTTATGATCATTTAAGAGATTATTTTAATGTATATGGATATAATATATAATGGTGAAACAATTTTAGAGTTATGATAAAATAATAATTTTATTTTAATATGAAAAGTATATATATTGATTTAAATTGTTTAACATATCATCTAGGGGATATACTATCCCTTCTATCAATGTGGTAGTGCACAGATGAGAAATATATATAGTTTCTCATGGACCGTTAATTAGTCATTAAAAGAAATTTAACAGCACATCGTTCATGTTCATGAGTCGATTTAATGTAAATGAAATATTATGTAAAAATGGAATGGTTGTGTATTCTTCTACAATTATAAAAATAAAAATGTATACACTTTATTTTATATTATAATGGAAAATTGTGTTAAATACAATGGTAATATTTTTCAATGTATTCAATGTTCATATAAAATATTCAATATCACATTTGAAATGAAATAATATCAACTCCCATAATTTAATTAAAACTCTTCATATATATATGGGTATTAAATAGAAGAATTTTTTTATATAGTGTTCACTATGATTTACACTAAAACTAATATAGAGGTTTTATATTTTGTTAAGTTACAATAAGTTGAATCAGACCCCAATGGATTTTCCATAGTTTTTACCCTAAAAGTATAATTTTTCACTTATTGTGGATAAGTAATTGTGGATAAATAATATTTTATTCAATTTTAACAACATTAATTAATGTAAAAATCTAATTGTATTGCTTGTAAATTAATTGAGTGAAGAAATGGTTTTATATTATCCTTGGAATATTTTATTCAAAAACCACAATTAATATGTTTATGATGCAGAGTTAAAAGAATCAATAAGTTAATCTATTTGTAATAAATATCAAAAGAAACCCATATATTATGGAAATTGATTTCTCATTTTGGGTATGATATATGAAATATATGTAATTCTCATTAGATTAATGAATGATTTAGTGTAAACCTCATGAGGTGAGCATTAAATCAATCATTATGATAGAACATTTAGAAAATATTGTTTTAAATTATGTATAATAAATGGATTGTATAAGAAGAATATGTTGAATATATTAAGGAAAATAACACATAAAGGTTTTTGATAAATTATTATTATTTTGATAAAATTATTTCAAATTATTAATGGGGGGATGAATTCCTCCAACAATATATATCATTGTAATCCCTTAGAAATTTTTAAATGTGTGTATTACACATATAACATTGATGCTAAACTATTCAACCACTGTATTTCACAATCTATCACATCTCCATAAAAATTTATTCATCTTTTTATTCATAAAAATCAATGAAAACACAATTTTGAAGAGTGAATAGAAGAATTCATTTCAATCGAATATGAACTTGTTTGTATTCCAAAATGTTTCTTTTTGTTATTTCATCTCAACATGACCGATTAGGGTTATATCATGATTCATGGTAGTCACATGGGAGTATTGTTATTCAATGTACATATATTTTGGGGATAATTTAATATTATTTTATATAATCTCCACAAATGTGTTATATGAGTTGTTTAAACATGTTCCCAGAACACATGAAAGAATTTATAACAACATTCCCTGAATAGAATTCATTTTCATTTCATCCTTGAATTCTCATGGGTTTTACTAAGATATATCAATCAAATAATCACTAAATATAGACAATTATATTGTTTAAGATTCTAATATAATGTTTATACATCACAAGAACCCCCCCCCCCCTCATGATATAGGACTCATGACATAACATCACTATGTTACCATTAAATCCCATTTCATTTTTTAGTCACCTTTCTGGGAAATTAATATCCTATCACAAACCACTTGGAGAACTAGGCATTAGTTCTAAAATTTTTATAGATCAAAATAATGATTGATTATTATATTAGGAATATAAAATAATATGTTAGTAAATAATTCTTTTAAAATATTTTTAGTGTTTTAACTATATTATAATAGACATATATGGGATGGGGAAAGGAGTAATTCATAATCTATATATGAATAATCAGCATTAAACTTTCTAGAGGTCCAATAATGACTTGTATTACCTGATGTTCTTCAATGTGTAATATGTTTCCATTTATGAGTATAATGGAAATTTAGTAATTATATACATGTGTGTAAAAATCATGGTCATTGAAAATTTGATAAAGTTGTTATTTTCAGTTGTATAATAGTAGTAAATCATGTATAAAGTATATTTTGGGGTTCTCCTCAAAGTTTGTGTAAACATGATGATGGATCTTATAAAATATTTGTTTTATTTTGATCATCAATTTTGAGATGATGGCAGTGTAATAACAATACATTAGTTAATTATTCCACTCAAGATTAATAATTATGTATTAATAAGTGTATTGGTTGTATTAGATTAAAAGGATAAATAATGGAATATTATAGAACACATTTTTAACCCCAAGAGTTTTTATGAATTAATTTTTTAATATAAATTAAATATATACTGTGGATTTAGTTAAATGGAAAACTTAGTGAGTCATTCATAAGACAAAATCCTATGTTATCTTTAACTACATGTAACACTAGGTAAGCTAGTGTCACAAATACCACTATGTTTTAACAAAAAAAACGATATATTATTAGTATTATTCAAATGTGGCCATCACAACCTAGACATTACAGATAGAAAATTTATTAGTCATACCAACTTCCTAAATATTAATTAAAATGGTTTGACATAAAGCAATCATATTCATATTTAAATTTTTAATTTTCAATCATTTCATTATTTGTTTTAAAATACCATTGTCATAATGAATTAATTTTTAATTCTTATAAAAATAAATAAATTAAAATCTTAAATCATTTATAAATTTAATATGGTAGAGTAAAAATCATTTTATGAATTTATAATTTCAAATTTAGATACTAGTGATGTTAATTTATTAATTTGAAAAGTTTCATTTTATTAATGAACATTGAAAATAATATGTTTTTATTAAACAATATATCATTTTCTAACTTAGTTATATGGTTAAATAACATTATAATTTTGATTAAATATAATATTATATATATATACATATATTAGTCTAATTTATTCAATTTTAAAAAAATTAATTGTGAATTTATATATAGTAAAATTTCAATCTTTTTAACATTTTTCAATTAAAACCCACATTCTAATGGTGTATTCCTGATGTATTTTTTTTAAAATTATTTTTTTTTAAATTATTTTCTTATAAATTGAAAAAATGGATTCCCTATGTCAAATAAATATTTGTTATAATTAATTATTCTTCTATAATATTGTTTTGTAAAATTAAAAGTGAGTGTAAATTTTTTTTACATTCTTTTGTAATGTAAAAATGGGAAAAAATAGTGCATAAAAAGTGTAATAATAAAAGTCACCCATCATATTTTTTAAAACCCAGTGTCTAGAAATATTTTTAACATTCCACCATTTATTTTTTAATGTTACATTAGGGACTCATAAAACATATTAAAATAGTTTGTGGAATTATCTCATTAAAAAACTGATAAGTTTTCCACTAATGCCACTTATAAAAGGCCACCCCATATCCTATATTATTTACACCATCACCCATCTTTTTTTTCCAATTCCTTGAAATATTACTTCCAAAATTCCACCCCTATTTCTATATGTATTATTATGGATAGAAATATGACCATGTAAGTCTTTTAGTGGAATCTTGAAGAGGATACACAAAGATGAATTAACAATTATCAACAAATAATTTTGTTTTATATATTCCAAAATACAGAAAAATATATTAATATAATGTTTATATATTGACAAAAATATTTTCAAATTGTTTTGATTTTTGTTATGTTATGATTATAAGATAAAATAATAAACATTTCCATTAAATTATTTTTTAAATCATCGTTTGTTTGTATGATGGACTATTGCCTCACAAACTGATGTCATTCATTTATATGTTAAATGACCTATATGATTGTAATAATGATATAAAATGTATTTATAATTTATAATTTTTATATTAATGATATTATTATTCTCAATATATTATATCATACATACCATCATGATTTCCATTTTGTTCGATTATTATAATGTCATTCATGTTTACTGAAGACTACCACCTCACGAAGTGATGTGATTTGTTCATGTTTTTTTCTATTGAATGAAAGATGACTTTAATTATCACATTTCTTATATTTTGCACATAAATATTCAAGAAATAAAATATTTTATTTAATTATTTTTATATTATATTTTAAAAATTAAAAACCTATGTTCATTCATATGTACGACCTACCCTATTTATGAATGATGCATTTCTATTCTTATTACTAAATTATTTGTATTTTTATAAATGAATATATAATTAATATATGTGATATTTATAATGTGTAATAAATTTAGGATATTATGAAATAATGATATTAGTATGTGGGCTAAGAATTGAAAATCCAAACATGATTGAAAAAAATTCATTTATTACTTGACACATATATTTATCTAGTTATTATTTCTAAACTGGTAATATAATGTAATAAGATTATACTATTCCATATTATATATATGAATATTATTATGTGATAGATTATCTTGAAATGAAATTCATTATAAAATAAATATTTTTTGTGTATTATGTAAGTTAATACCTAATGCAAGATTATTTCTATTGTTGCAATTATTTCTATGATATTTATTACATATTCACAACAAATGTATTTTGTGTGGTGATTATAAAACCCAATAAAATAATATATAATTAATATATTTCATTTCATGATAATCAATGTTTCCATTGATTTTATAATTTCATGCAGATTATGATTCAAATGAATCACAATATCACAAGTAGTTTTTTAAATTTTCCTTTTTTTTGATATTGGTTATTTATATGCCTACATTCATTCATGATGTGTATATAAATCCACATTGATATGGAATAACTTGATTTTACTTAGCCTCGTTATATTTAAAATGTCAATTTATGTTGTTCCATTTTGGGGTATAAGATACAAAGATTCCATGGTTGAAATGATTTTATGTTACAACCAAATAATTTATTGAGACAATTTATGATCATGTCACCAATAAACAAATCTCATTATCTAACTCTCAATAAAATTCATGACATTAACTCTCATCACACTATTCATCATATTGTAATGTCATTTATAAATTATTTAAATATATGGAACATAATATTATTATGAAAGTATTTCTCATAAAATAATAATTTATTTCTCTATTTTATCAAAAAGCGATCTGTATTCATACCCATGTTTTCAAAAAAAATATCTGAAATTTTTATTACTCAAATATTTTGTTTAAATTAATTTTTTACCAATGTTTTACTTTTAAAGAAATTTAACCTAATATTCATGTAATTTCCGAAATAATCAAATTTTTTAATTAATGAAAATGTTAATGGGAACATTATTTTAATGATTTTGGAATGAGAAAATATTGGACAATCATGAAAATTATTTGATATCAAGCCTACATTATATGATATCAATATTTTGTGTAAGGAAATTTGAATAGAGAATGTTTTATGTTTTAGAATAGAATAATTTCTCCAAAACTATTGGATATTTTTAATAGTAATTTTTTTGTGGATCTTTAAAATTATTTCCCATCTATGACAATATACATGGGTGTTACATATCCATTACAGTGGATACGATCAAAGGACACAAATCATATCTTGTTTTTTCTGAGGTATATACTTTGATTTCACAATGATAATGTAACGATCCAAAGTGTTTCAATAGAAATTCCCTTCTTATATTTATGTCATAAAATAACATGAAATAACAAAATAATGAACAACTATGTGATAAGTGACCTTTAAACATTAGTTTGTCACTTCTGTGTTTGGAATCTTGAAAATCTGACATACACTACTGTGTTCAAGATGATTTTTGGAGTCTAATGAAACAATAATAATGTTTGGTGAATATTGACCTACCCTTATGAATAGATACATACCCTTATGAATAGTAATATTAATCCTATAAATATTAAATCACCAAACATAAGATTAACCTTACCCATGAATAATTAAATAAAATTTATTCATCTTAGAGTGTGACAATTTGACCTTAGTAAACATTTTGAAAATTTGTAAGTCATAAATAAATAATTAAAACTTATTATTTAATTTAAATGAATATGTATTTTCTTAAAATGTACTCAATATTTAACATATCGATGTCTTATAGTTTGTAGATAATTTTATAAGACCCTAAGTTATTTTCAAAAGCACTATAAAATCAGTTTTAATCTTAAAAACTGTTTTTAAGTAAATTATGATTTTAATTCAATATTAAATTAATAATATTTTGAAGTTTTTTATTGAAAAATGGACTTCATTTTTGGATTTTAAACATCGAAAAATGAAAGGTTTATATTTTGGGGATATTTATGAAATACTTGAATTTTTTATGAATAGTAGAATCCGATAATTTATAATAAATACTAAATAATGGATTAATTGAGTCATTGATGATGCTATACTGATTTAAGCCAACTTGGCTAGGGATCACATGATAAAATTAATTCTCTTGGTCATTCAAGAGTCAATATTCCTTGTCTTAGGGAAAATTAATAAACTAATGAATTTTATATAATGGAAACCCCTCTCCCCTCCACTATAAAAGCCACCCTTCCCACCCTCATTTCCTCACACCTCTCAATCACCAATCCTTCTCTTAAATATGCCCAAAAACCTTCCCTAGCCCATCCCCCACATCCAAGAGCTTCTGGTCTCATCAAAATACCATGCTTAGTCCCTTAAGTAGGTTCTCAAGAGAAGGATTCAAGAGGTAATTTCTCTCCCTCTTCTCCTTTAATTTCCTTTCAAGTTGAAGTTCATTTAATTATTTCTCCCCACATATATTCATCTAAATTGTATTGTAACTACTTTATTATACATCAAATATAATTTTATTATGTTAATGGTATATTATATCATCCAACCACCTTTCCCTCTTCATTTTATTTTATTAAAGAGAACATTTTTCGCGTGGTGTCAATTTATCACCTGCAAGAATGACATGCTTTCTTCTTCCATTTCAACCTTCAGATCTGGTCATGAAACAATTTGTATGGTTAAAAAATAATATGTTATATTTATTATCTCCTATTTAATGTTCTTGAACTGACTTATTAACATATCACTAATTTTTAAATTAAAACAAGTTTGTTGTGATCGAAAAACTGCCCAAATTAACCCAACCAATCTTCATTTAATTATTATCTAATGATTAATCCCCATGTATCTAATTTAATTCTTTATAAGATCATTAAAAATCCTTTAATATCATTAAAAATATTTAATATCATTTCTGGATGTTTACTCATTTTCTACCGAAACATCCATTTAAGAATACAAGTTAACCACTCATGAAAAACATGAAAACAAAAATTCATGAACAGTGATTTAAAACAATATAACTCATAAAAAGGCACATAAAATAATTTAATGAAACCATATTGAACCATATTAATGTATAAAATGTTCTTTAATTTCTAGTTATTTGATATACTGTCATTATACAGGACATTAAATAGAAGGAAGCATCCAGATACAAGGTAAGGGGAAATTCTTGAACCCAACTTTCATCCTTTGGGATCTCCCTCTATCACGCCATTCTTTTTGATATGGTTACTCCATAAGGATTATTTGTTAATAATTGTGTTTATATTTATAGGATATACTTGTTTTTCAATGGTTTAAATGTCAAAATTTTTATTTTTTTTAAATAAATCTTCTTTTAAGAACACACCTTTTACTTCTCCATCAAAGTGAATGGTTCTTGAAATATGTATGTCATTACCTCTTCATTTTGTAAACCCAATGTTTATTAATGTGTTCTTATGAGATGAAACACATTCCATTCCATGGGTTAGTTATGTTCATTTTGGATATGTGTTTTATGTGGAATGTATGATAATGATAATGTTATGATGTGACGGGTGAACCCGGAATTATATAGCGCAATATGAATGTTTGAATGTGATGGGTGCGCCTAGAATGATACAGTGCTCCAAAGCAGTAGGTAATGTGATTAATATCATGAGTAAATTATAAATTATGTGTGAACAAGAATCTATCTTGGTTCACTCATTTGTGTTGTAGTTAACCACAAAGACATGATGTTTAATTTTTATACATTGCCACATTTCAAGTCTTTTATTTATGCTCCTCTAATGTTCATGATCATTTGGCTATGTTATGATTATTTTCACCCCGTGCTATATTGTTCTTATCTATTTGCTTACTGGGCTTCTATCTCACCCTTTTGATGTATACCCTCAGGTTGATACATGTACTAAGGAGAGTCCATGTGCCAATAAGAAGCTAGATGAGAAGAAATTAAATAAATTTTTATGCTAGATGTTGTATTTGTTATGTGTGGTCCTAGTTTACCAATGAAACTAAAACTGTAAATCCTATATGTGTAAATATATTGTGTTTTTTATCATTAAAATGATGTAATATTAATGTATGAAAAGGCTGGGATGCTATAGGTCCAATGCAACGATTTCCCGAATGACATCCCCAATGATTTGGGTAGTGGAGTTCAAAACATCAGGGCTATGATTACGCAATTATCTCAGGTTATGAACAATAACCATAATAATGGGGAACGTCCTCATTCACCAAAGAGGTTGAAACTGGCTATCAAATTTTTTATGCGGTAATGACCACCATCATTTAGTGGATCATCTGATCCACTAGTTATGGAATAGTGGGTCAAATCGATGGAGAAGAACTTTTCTTTTTTCACTGTTCTATGATTGAGAAGGTGACCCTAGACATTTATCTTCAAGATGGAAAAGATGAGAAATGGTGGGCTTTGATTAAGAACACCAATCCAAGGGAAAACATTGAAGAAATGGAATGGGAAGACATTAAGATAATGTTTCATAATAATTATTTCCCACGAACTATTTGCACGAAGTTGGAGAGAGAATTCACAGTGCTCAAGCAAATAGAAGGAGAATTTTTCACAACCTAGGAAGCGAATTTCACAAGGATTTCAAGGTACGCTTCGGGTTTTGTTATCAATAATGATATAAAAAATGATATATTATTTAGTGGATTAAAACCACACCGTCTAGAGGCTCTTAGAATTTGAGATGTTGGGAGTTATGAATAAGTTGTTCGGTGTGCTCTCAGAGTGTAGATGGAGTTTGGATTATGGTCCCATGGTTATAGTGATAAGAAAAGAAATATGGAGTTTCAAGCCAGTGGATCTAATGACAAAGGCGGGAAGAAAAATCAATAACCCACACGCCAAAAATGTGTGATGTTTCACCAAGGGAACTGGCTCAAAGGGATGGGGAAATGCGTCATGTGTGGGAAAGAAGGAAACCATGATCTAGTTTATCGAAAAGACACAAAAAGAAAGGAGAATGTAGCTGATGAAATGTGAGAACCAATCATGGTTCAATGCAAGTACTGCTGGGATCTTGGGCACTATGAAAACTAGTGCATTAAACCTCGAGCTCTTGAGGGTAATCAGCGTCAGCAGCCACCAAAGACAAAGGAACAAGGGAAGGCTTGTCCCATAACTATTGTGGAGGTGGAGCATGATAATGAAGTCAGTTAAAGTACAATTTCTATTCACTGAAGAATGGAAAAAATTATTATTTGATTATGGTTCTATGCATTCCTTTATATCTTCAAAGTTTTCTAGAACTATAGAATCGAATCCCCGAAACCTTGATGCAGAGATATCTTTAAAAACACCATCTGGTGCAATCATTACAACCCAAGTGTTTGACTGTTCTCTTGTTGGCGTACGTGGGTATATTCTTCCATCAAATCTCATAATACGTACCTTGGTGGAATTTAATGTTATAATGGGAATTGAATGGCTATCATTATATATATCACATATAAACTGTTGGGAAAAGGAAATATCTTTTCATATTCTGAACCATCCCATGATCCTCTACAAATGAAAGGAAGATCATGAATATCCTTTGAAAAATCCTTTAATGGGGGTGGGTGTTGATTCCCTATGAAGAAGAATTCTTCACCCAAATGGTTGAGTCAAAGGAAAGTTCCAACCTTGAGGAAACACCCATTATGAGGGAATACAGAGATGTATTTCTCGAAGTGTTACCCAGAATTCCCCTGGATCGTTATGTAGAGTTCTCAATTGAAATTATACCTGGAGCTACTCCAATTTAGATGTGTCCAAATAGGATGGCTCCTATCGAACATGAGGAGTTAAAGAATCAGCTGCAAGAGTGTCTAGACAAAGGGTTATACTCCCTAGTGCATAGTATGGGGGTGCGCTAGTTCTCTTTGTGAAGAAGAAGGATTGAACAATGCAGCTGTGTATCGATTATTGGGAACTCAAAAAGATCACCATAAAAAACAAGTATCCTCTCCCAATGATGGATGATTTTTTCGACCAATTAAGAGGAGCTCAATACTTCTCAATGTTGGATCTTCTTTATGGATATCATCAGGTAAAGGTGACGAAGGAAGATATTTAGAAGACAGCCTTCCGTACAAGGTATGGGCACTATGACTTTTTGGTGATGCCCTTCAGACTTACTAATGCCCCTGCAATCATCGTGGATTTGATGAATAGATTCTTTAGACATTTCCTTAACAAATTTGTGGTAGTGTTTATCGATGATATTATCATCTACTCCAAGAGAAAGGAGGAACATGACGAATATCTTAGACTTGTGTTGGAAACATTAAGAAAGGAGAAGGTGTATACCAAGTACATAAAGTGGATCTTTTGGATGAATCAAGTCACGTTCTTGGGACATGTGATCACAAGTGTGGGTATTTATGTGGATCCATCAAGGACAAAGGCGATTGAGGAATGGCCCAGGACCTCTGGTGTCACAAAAATCCATAGTTTTCTTAGATTAGCTGGGTAATACCGATATTTTGTGAGAAAATTTTTACAATTGTCAGACCCGCTAAGTATGATAACAAGGAAAAGGGTAAAGTATGTCTAGATGGAAGAATGTGAGGGACGCTTGACGGAGCTAAAGAGAAGGCTGATCCCGGCACATGTACTCACACTACAAAAAAGTGGAGAAAGTTCTGTGTTATACAGTTTTGCTTCAAATAAAGGCTTGGGTTTTGTACTCATGCAAAATGATAACTTGATAGCCAACTCCTCACGACAGTTAATGATACATGAGAAGAACTACCTGACACATGATCCAGAGCTGGCAACCATGATTTTTTCCTTGAAATTATGGTAGCACTACCTTTATGTTGATAAGTTTGACATATATACCAACCACAAGAGCCTAATTTATATATTCACACAAAAGGAGCTCAACATGCTTCAATGGAGATGGTTAGAAATAATCAAAGATAACGATTTCTCTATTCAATATCATCCTGGAAAGGCTAACAATATAGCTAATGCTCTAAGAAGAAAAGAACATACAACTCTATCCATGTTGCGGATTGAGAAAGACCATATATTCTTAGATATGAAATGGATGGATTTGGAAATCTTAAGGGTAATTCATACATCCTACTTTGCCCAAATTATTTCACAACCATCCATCCAAAAGAAGATTAAGGAAGCACAAAGGGATGATGTGGAGATACAAAAGAGGGTGAATGCAGTAAAATAAGGGAAGCTGACATAGTTCCATATCGACAATGATGGTGTGATTCGGGTTGGAATGCAGCTTTGTGAGCCTTCATCACATAGGATAAAGAAGGATCTATTGTATAATTCACATAGCTCAACATTCTCTATCAATCCTTGGAGTACCCAGATGTACCATGATCTCTGAGAACACTTCTAGTTGGATAACATGAAGAAATATATTGCGGAATATATATCAAGGTGCATGGTATGTCAACAAGTTAAAGCTGAGAAAAAAAGTACAAGGGTATGATGCAACAATTGCGTATACCCATGTAGAAATGGGAAAATTTTACTGTGGACTTTGTCATGTGTCTCCCAATGATGTAAATGGGAAATAATGCGATATGGGTTGTGGTTGATTGAATCACCATGAATGCCCATTTTATTGCTATTCAGGAAGATCTCTCTCTTGAACAACATGCAAATATATATGTGTTGGAAGTGGTGAGACTTCACGGTGTTCCACTCTCAATTATCCTAAACGTGATCCAAGGATCACATCTACATTCTGGAGGAGGCTTCAATATTCTTTTTGTATTGAATTAAATTTCGCCCCGGCATATCAACCCCAAACGGATGGCCTATCTGAAAGGACTATTCAGATGCTTGAAGATATGCTATGAGCCAGCTCTGTACAATACAAAGGTGGATGTGTAGAGACCCGAAGCCTGACGTACATAGACATTACATTACATTTTTGGAATACATAGTACATAACAAAAAACACACACACAAGGATCGTAATAGTTTAGTGTCTTTGGAAACTCGGAATATAATCTTTTAATCATGGTGAAAGATCTTCAAAATCTCCCATAAAGATCTTCCTTTTTTTACCTAAAACCTGTCTTTATATCCTGGGGAAAAGAAAACCTAAAATGGTGAGCTCAAATGCTCAGTAAGGGTAAACAAAAGAAATATCAATCACATCATATACATAAGCACATAAATTTTGAAAACCTTAACCTGCAAAAGAGATCATAATTTCATAACATGGGGTAAATCATGGCAGTGAAATGTAATCACAATAATCATAACCTAAAACATAAACTTTGTGGCATTCACACATAATCATAGAGAATCATTTCTTGTTAGTCAAGACTCTTTGCCAAGACTATCTTAGTGGACAAAGTCCCTTTCTGAATCGAGTAACCCTCGTTTCAGTCCTGTTTCCCTGAACCGGTATAACCTACCGTTCCAGCCCTGTCTATCTCATGAGATATAAAATCTTTACCCAATGCATTGGAGGGAGATATAGGTCCCACCCATCGTATAATGAATCATTTCTTATGTGTGCCACATAATCATAAATCATACATCATCGCATAACCCATGTAATAAAAATGGGATTCTTAAACAACATGACATCATAAAACAATTCATATAAGATAAAGGAATTCATAAAAATGTTTCCATCACAACATAATCAAATCCATGTAATAATAGGGATAAAAACAGAACCCTTTTATTATCTTAGATGGAAAATAATTTTGATAAAATTCTTGAACTTCATTCTTGAGAAAAATATCCTTTCTACTTCAAAAACACTTTTCCTTTCTTAACATGTCATACAATTTTAAACTAAAAGAAGTTGATTAAAAATAAACTTGAATACTTTTAATGGAAGCTTCTTGGAAATAATGTTTTAGAAATCCATTCATTCCGTATAAGTTAAAAAAAACATTCTTCGTACTTTTGTCGGAAAAGTCAAAAAGTACCTCGTACGGAAAACGACAAAAGATTCCTTTCATCTCTTTTACTAAAAACTCACCGAAGGGTAAAATTGGATTTAAACAATTGTAGTTGGATGGAAATAATATTACATATTTATGAAACATGGATGTGGATGATAAAATACACCCTAGTAAATACTTACGAATAAACAATCTCGGATAAAAATGAGATTGTGATATTTCCCTTACCTTTGGTCCGATTTGCTTCGTATGTGTCCGAACCTCCTGTATAATGATTTAAATAATGTCATTGAATTATTAAAGAATAATATTCATTGTTATGATATCATATATGGTTCACTTGTGACATTATATTACCCGTTCTTTTGTAAATTCCATGTTAAAGAAGCGTTTTGGGTAAAATCGTTTCATTTATCGTAGGTGTTTTGACTTGTTGTTCTTGACATTATTATTACTTATATCATGATTTACTTACTTCCAGAATATAAAATATGATTTATATATCATATATATATTAAGTATATATATATATACAATAGATAGATAAATGAAATGAAAAACACCATTCATGGAGACGGTAGTCCTTACGTACACATGAACGCTGTTTTCCTTTCCTTATTGTCTTGATTGGAAGTAAGTAGATGACATACATATATATATACATAAATACAGTAGCTTTATAATGTCATATATTTCATTATTATATCTTATATATACCTTATAATCATTCTTAAATGGTTAACATGGAGAATGAATCTCATCGCGTCGTGGAGACAGTAGTCCGTACGTACGCACGAGCGATGATATCATTTCCATAAATATTGAGTTGAATTGGAGTGGATTATACAATATATCAGAATCAATATGATGTTGTAATAACTATGTATAGTTATTCTTTACACCATTATACCCATCCATGTAAGGTGGTGGTGGAAAATAGATTACACCACGGCGTGGAGACGGTATTCCGTACGTACGCACGCGCGGTGATTTCTTTTTCCGTAGGATGGATAGATGGTGAAATAGGGTTGTTTAATACTTATAATAAAATATAAGTATATGAGTGATACTGATGTTATTACTTCATAACGAAACAACCTAAGAAGAAGAAGTGGAAGAAGAAATAAAGATGAAAGAATTGGTAACGGTAATTACCTCTTCTTTGAAGCGCCTCTTTGAGACCTCCTCTTAGGGCACTAAAATTGGTCTTTGAGGAAGACCAGAACCTCTAGGATTATTCTAGGGAAGTGGAGAAGGGATTTTGGCAGAGGTTGGCCGAGCTTGAGTGCTCAAATTGGTGTGAGGAGGAGGGGGAGGAGGTGTCCTTTTATAAGGGAGGAGAGGGGCACCTTAGGAATACCTCAAAATATTATTTTAAATTAATGTCAAAATCGGTTTATAATGGTTCCAAAGGGTCTTATTTCGAAGCTAAAGTGGGGATGGGTCGAAATCCTATCAACCAATAGGATTTATACAAGTTTAGGGTATTATTTTAACCTTATCAATTAGTTTTAACTCTAAGTTAAATAATTTAACTTTTACCGTGTCTTTTTGTTTTCTTTCACTATATGGTTAATACACTTACTATATCATGCCAAACGAACCCCAAATTGTTTATTATTAATATATATATATCCGTATCTAAGTCATTTGTCCGAACCTTAGATTTTTAGGAATAAAATAACAATTAATAATATAATATTTGATTTAAAAACTATTTTGTGTCAATTTTGACACTATTTGATATATGATTTTTGTGAAAGTCATAACATAATTATATGTTCGAACCAGGTTTATTAAATCAACACTAATATATCATAGTAACCTATAAAATTAGTGGAATTCATAAAAAGTCTCAAATTACATTCATTTGAGCATTTATAACATCAATTATGTTAATATTTCCTTAAAAGGGTAATTACTGCATCATCGTTGGGTCATAAATAAATTAATTTATTTAAAGTCTAAAAATTATAAATAAAATATCATTGTGTAGGAAATCTTTTTAGCTTTCTAATGAATATTTATAGTCGAATTTATCTTATGTATAACCCCATATTAAAAATGGTTTAGTTATTAAACATTGATTTTAACTATTTTAACTATTCATTTAATAAAATAATATTAAATGTCATAATCTAATCCAAGTGGACCTAAATGGTCATATTATATTATAAGGTTGTTTTTGGTCGAATTAAACTTATCCAATAGAATTAGGACATGTGTTAGGGTAATAGTAATATCATATTTACCCATAGTTACCCTATTTACTATTAACCGTGGTTAAAAAAAAGTAAAAAGTTACTATTCACCAAAAATTATTTTCATCTCATTCAACCACATTTTAGTCCTTGATATTAACCGTGTCTATCGGATTTTCGAAATTCCATTGACAGAAGCGGTAAAATTAAGTTTTATGCAAAATTCAGTTTTTAACCTACCACTTAGTGGTTTCACTATTCATCAAAAATTGAATGTTTTCAGAAAAATACCAAAATTTCATCCTAAGCTATATTTCATATTACGAATTCAAAAATGAAGTCTATTTTACCAAATTCATAACATAGAAGCTTCATTAATTAATTTTATAATTAAATCCCGCTGTTAAAACAGATAGCATGTTTTTAAGAAACAATATCTATCAAAAGATTGACACTTGATTATATCTGGTTTAAATGTGAAATTACATTCAATGACCAACATTGTATTAAATTGTAAAAATATATTCTAAATATACTATAAAACCACTCAAATTAATAATTTATCACTATTAGTTATTTCGATTAAAAAATTTGTTTTTAATTATAATTTAGTAATTTTCACTATTCATCAGAATATGAAAGTTATCCGAAAAGTACCAAAATTTCACCTTAGGCTAAATTCGATACTCTGAATCCAAAAATGAAGTCCATTTTGAGAGCTAAAATTTATAAAATTTAAAAAGTGGTTATTACTATTCATAACGACTAGTTTTAATAATATTTTAATAGCATATCATTGTTTCGTGAAACTCAGTATTGCGTACTACACACGCTATCGAGGAAGGTTGCGATTGCGTGTAATGCAAGGCAAGTCAAAGATGCGTGTTGTGTAAGCTCCTTTTGGTGCAGCGTACAACACAAGACATTAATAAATTTAAAAAAGAATATTTTTCATAAAATCTCGGGCTGTTACATTCTACCCCCCTTAAAATGAATTTCTCCCTCGAAATTTGTCGGGGTTATAAATGGTTTACTATTCGAAAGTTTCTTTAATAGAAACCCACATCGTAAAAAGGAATATCAAAACCAATCTTTAAAAACAAAAGTATGAAACGTAACGGTTACCCAAATAAACTAATCACTGGGTTTCCACATAGGTGAAAATATGGATATGGAAGAGAAATCTAACCATCATGTTCTGATGGAGAGTGGTAGAGAACATGGCTATGGAAAAGCCAGCAATCACAAGGCCATAAATTTGTGATGATCTAAGGTACCATCTGATTCATCAGATATAAGATCACTAGGACAACATTTTTGGTTTTCAAGATCATTTCCCTAAAGTTGAAAATTTGAATTAGAATAAATACTTTCTTTATTTTGGTACAATCTCACTGTTGTTCATGCCTAGAACAATTTCCACTTCATCTCTTAAATAAATTAAGTTGAATTTGTTATTCATGAAGTGTTAGCAGATCATGGGATAGAATGACGGGTCATTCCATCTGTCTCAAACAAAAGGTTAGCAAAAATTATATACATAAGTCGATCTATAGTGAGATTAATCACATATGGTTCCTAAAATGGACTTATACTTCATATATCATACTGCTTAATATAATAAAACTCGTTTCTACTAAACAGGTACTTCATATAGGCCAGTGGTAGGCGATAAAGGCCAGTCGCACTTCGGTTGTGGGTTTGATTCCCACAGCCTTTTCCGAAGCGATGGGCTGTCGCCCGTCCTGCAGGTTGTCCTTTTTCTAAAACTACATTACTATAACATCCCATCAATAATATCGAAAAAAACTTCTATCCTTAAAAAATACTCACTTATGTCCAACATAATCCTTTTCAATCTTTAGGCTTATCCATAATACTGCAGTCCACTCCCATATATCATAAGATATGTTTTGTTGGTCACATTCCAAACATTCAAAGTCCTTAATCATGTACTCTCTTGAATACCCATTGAACCTTATTGAAAACATGAGTGCTGTTAAAAGATAACTCTTTCCACATACCAAAATCCTTAAGATTCTATATACTCAAACAATGATATAACCTTCTCCTTATATCAGTCATGAGCTCATGAATACTATCAAACATTTAATTTCTCCTTATCCCTTCATTATGCGCATATCATCTACATTCCCAAAATATCTGAAAAACCGTTCATGGATACTGGTAACATTAATCATACACATTCAAAACTCAAGGAAAGACAACAGTGTAACAATCCATAGATATCTCTTTATTCCATAGTAGCATGAGATTACTTATACAACATTACACATGATAATCATGTAATCATTCCACTGCATTCTTAAACCATTGACCGAGCTTCAACAATTATTTCATCTCAGATATCATTTGTAGTCTCTTCATCATCATCCACATAAATACTACCCATACGACCATACTGATTCTCTTCATGAGACTTTCCCTTAGGGCATTGGTTTGCATAATGCCCGTACATTCCAAAATTAAAACATTTAACCACTGCTGATGTCATAGCAATACCATTATCCTCATCCCTGGTGTTAACTGATCCATTTCTTTTACACTTACTGGCATTGTGTCCTTCTTTTCCACACCCAAAGAATCTTCCAGTTCCTTTGAAACATTCTCCTTGATGCCTCTTCCCACATGATTTACATAGGGGAAATTGAACTTTCTTTCCTCTATGATCATCATGAAACTCCATCTTTCTCTTATTAGTCGAGTCAGGAAACTTACCAAATTTTACTTTATTGATCATATTATGAGATTGCTGATTCGGAATAATAATGATGTTTGGACTTCCAAATCCCATTTCATTTGGTTTCTCATGAAGAATATCATTCCATTGTCCATCATATCCTCCATTATCATGAATCATCTTGTTTCGGGCCATTTTCTAAAACACAAAAAGAATAGTGTGAGTGGAAAAAATCATGCTAGGGAAAACAACATAATAAAGGGGGAGTACCTTAAATATCTAACATATTAGGTTTAATTCTATGATCGTTAGCGTAATTCTAGTACTATAACCTATACGTATACTTAACCTTAGGGACATCCCTAGACATACCTTAGAAATATCTCTAGGGATCTCACTAACGTTTTCGCATCCTAGTTTCCAAAGGTTGACTAAACCTTTCCTCTGATACTAACTATTGACACCCGAATCCTGACGTATATAGACTTTACATTACATTTGCGGAATACTTAGTACATAACAAAAAACACACACACAAGGATCGTAATAGTTTAGTGTCTTTGGAAACTCCGAATATAATCTTCTAATCGTGGTGAAAGATCTTCAAAATCTCCCATAAAGATCTTCCTTTTTTTACCTAAAACCTTTCTTTATATCCTGGGGAAAAGAAAACATAAAAGGGTGAGCTCAAATTCTCAGTAAGGGTAAACAAAAGAAAATATCAATCACATCATATACATAAGCACATAACTTTTGAAAATCTTAACCTGCAAAAGAGATCATAATTTCATAACATGGGGTAAATCATGGCAGTGAAATGTAATCACAATAATCATAACCTAAAACATGAAACTTTGTGGTATTCACACATAATCATAGAGAATCATTTCTTGTTAGTCAAGACTCATTTCCAAGACTATCTTAGTGGACAAAGTCCCTTTCTGAATCGAGTAACCCTCGTTTCAGTCCTGTTTCACTGAACCGGTATAACCTACCATTCCAACCCTTTCAATATCATGAGATATAAAATCTTTACCCAATACATTTGAGGGAGATATAGGTCCCACCCATCTTATAATGAATCATTTCTTATGTGTGCCATATAATCATAAATCATACATCATCGCATAACCCATGTAATAAAAATGGGATTCTTAAACAACATGACATCATAAAACAATTCATATAAGATAAAGGAATTCATAAAAATGTTTCCATCACAACATAATCAAATCCATGTAATAATAGGGATAAAAACAGAACCCTTTTATTATCTTAGATGGAAAATAATTTTGATAAAATTCTTGAACTTCATTCTTGAGAAAAATATCCTTTCTACTTCAAAAACACTTTTCCATTCTTAACATGTCATACAATTTTAAACTAAAAAAAGTTGATTAAAAATAAACATTAATACTTGTAAAGAAAGCTTCTTGGAAAAAATGTTTTAGAAATCCATTCATGCAGTATAAGTTAAAAAAACATTCTTCGTACTTTTGTCGGAAAAGTCAAAAAGTACCTCGTACGGAAAATGACAAAAGATTTATTTCATCTCTTTTACTAAAAACTCACCGAAGGGTAAAAATGGATTTAAACAATTGTATTTGGATGGAAATAATATTACATATTTATGAAACATGGTTTTGGATGATAAAATACACCCCATTAAATACTTACGAATAAACAATCTCGGATAAAAATGAGATTGTGATATTTCCCTTACCTAAGGTCCGATTTGCTTCGTATGTGTCCGAACCTCCTGTATAATGATTTAAATAATGTCATTGACTTATTACAGAATCATATTCATTGTTATGATATCATATACGGTTCACTTATGACATTATATTAACCGTTCTTTTGTAAATTCCATGTTAAAGAAGCGTTTTGGGTAAAATCGTTTCATTTAGTGTAGGTGTTTTGACTTGTTGTTCTTGACATTATTATTACTTATATAATTATTTAATTACTTCAAGAATATAAAATATGATTTATATATCATATATATATTAAGTATATATATATATAATAGATAGATAAATGAAATGAAAAACCTCGTTCATGGAGACGGTAGTCCGTACGTAGGCATGAACGCTGTTTGCCTTTCCTTATTGTCTTGAATGGAAGTAAGTAGATGACATACATATATATATATACATAAATTCAGTAGCTTTATAATGTCATATATTTCATTATTATTTCTTATATATACCTTATAATCATTCTTAAATGGTTAACATGAAGAATGAATCTCACCGCGTCGTGGAGACGGTAGTCCGTACGTACGCACGAGCGATGATATCATTTCAATAAATATTAAATTGAGTTGGAGTGGATTATACAATATATCAGAATCAATATGATGTTGTAATAACAATGTATAGTTATTCTTTACACCATTGTACCCATCCATGTAAGGTGGTGGTGGAAAATAGATTACACCACGGCGTGGAGACGGTATTCCGTACGTACGCACGCACGGTGATTTCTTTTTCCGTAGGATGGATAGATGGTGAAATAGGGTTGTTTCATACTTATAATAACATATCAGTATATGAGTGATACTGATGTTATTACTTCATTACGAAACAACCTAAGAAGAAGAAGAGGAAGAAGAAATAAAGATGAAATAATTGGTAACGGTAATTACCTCTTCTTTGAAGCGCCTCTTTGAGACCTCCTCTTAGGGCACTAAAATTGGTCTTTGAGGAAGACCAGAACCTCTAGGATTATTCTAGGGAAGTGGAGAAGGGATTTTGGCAGAGGTTGGCCGAGCTTGAGTGCTCAAATTGGTGTGAGGAGGAGGGGGACGAGGTGTCCTTTTATAAGGGAGGAGAGGGGCACCTTAGGAATACCTCAAAATATTATTTTATATTAATGTGAAAATCGGTTTATAATGGTTCCAAAGGGACTTATTTCGAAGCTAAAGTGGGTATGGGTCTAAACCCTATCAACCAATAGGATTTAGACAAGTTTAGGGTATTATTTTAACCTTATAAATGAGATTTAACTCTAAGTTAAATAATTTAACTTTTACCGTGTCTTTTTGTTTTCTTTCACTATATGGTTAATACACTTACTATAACATGCCAAACGAACCCCAAATTGTTTATTATTAATATATATATCCTTATATAAGTCATTTGGGCGAACCTTAGATTTTTAGGAATAAAATAACAATTAATAATATAATATTTGATTTAAAAACTATTTTGTGTCAATTTTGGCACTATTTGATATATGATATTTGTGGAAGTCATAAAAGAACTATATGTTCAATAAATGTATATTAAATCAACACTAATATATTATAGTAACCTATAAAATTAGTGGAATTCATAAAAAGTCTCAAATTACATTCATTTGAGCATTTATAACATCAATTATGTTAATATTTCCTTAAAAGGGTAATTACTGCATCATCGTTGTGTCATAAATAAATTAATTTATTTAAAGTCTAAAAATTATAAATAAAATATCATTATGTAGGAAATCTTTTTAGATTTCTAATGAATATTTATAGTCGAATTTATCTTATGTATAACCCCTTATTAAAAATGTTTTAGTTATTAAACATAGATTTTAACTATTTTAACTATTCATTAAATAAAATAATATTAAATGTCATAATCTAATACAAGTGGACCTAAATGGTCATATTATATTCATAAGGTTGTTTTTTGTCGAATTAAACTTATCCAATAGAATTAGGACATGTGTTAGGGTAATAGTAATATCATATTTACCCTTAGTTACCCTATTTACTATTAACCGTGGTAAAAAAAAGTAAAAAGTTACTATTCACCAAAAATTATTTTCATCTCATTGAACCACATTTCAGTCCTTGATATTAACCGTGTCTGTCGGATTTTCGAAATTCCATTCATAGAAGCGATAAAATTATGTTTTATGCAAAATTCAGTTTTTAACCTACCACTTAGTGGTTTCAATATTAATCAAAAATTGAAAGTTTTCAGAAAAATACCAAAATTTCATCCTAAGCTATATTTCATATTCCGAATTCAAAAATGAATTCTGTTTTACCAAATTCATAACATAGAAGTTTCATTAATTAATTTTATAATTAAATCCCGCTGTTAAAACAAATATCATGTTTTTAAGAAACAATATCTATCAAAAGATTGACACTTGATTATATCTGGTTTAAATGTGAAATTACATTCAATGACCAACATTGTATTAAATTGTAAAAATATATTTTAAATATACTTTAAAACCACTCAAATTAATAATTTATCACTATTACTTATTTCGATTAAAAAAGTTTTTTTCAATTATAATTTAGTAATTTTCACTATTCATCAGAATATGAAAGTTATCCGAAAAGTACCAAAATTTCATCTTAAGCTAAATTCGATACTCCGAATCCAAAAATGAAGTCCATTTTTAGAGATAAAATTTATAAAATTTAAAAAGTGGTTATTACTATTCATAACGGCTAGTTTTAATAAAATTTTAATAGCATATTGTTGTTTGGTGAAACTCAGTATTGCGTACTACACACGCTATCGAGGAAGGTTGCGATTGTGTGTAATGCAAGGCAAGTCAATGATGCATGTTGTGCATGCTCCTTTTGGTGTAGCGTACAACACAAGACATTAATAAAATTAAAAAGAATATTTTTCCTAAAATCTCGGGCTGTTACAGGATGGGAATATCATCTCCCCTTGGTTGAGTTCTCATACAACAATAGATTCCATTCGAGTATTCAGATTGCTCCATATGAATCTCTATATGGAAATTGATGTAGAACTCCAACCTATTGGGATGAAGTTGGAGAAAGAAAAGCTACAGGGACCCGATCTTGTTCAAGAGATTACAGAGAAGGTTCAACTCATCCAGAAACACATCAAACCTTCTCAAAGTCAGCAAAAGATCTATTTTGACAGCTTTCAAAGGGACTTGGAGTTCGACATTGGATATAATGTCTTCCTTCTAATATCTCCATGGAAGAGAGTCATGCGATTTAGGAAGAAATGGAAGTTAAGTCGAAGGTATATTGGCCCCTTTGAAATCCTTAACCACATAGGTTCTGTGGCCTAACGTCTTTCACTTCCACCAAATATGGCTCAAGTTCATGATGTGTTTCAGGTATCACTATTGAGGAAGTACATACCAAACCCCTCACATGTACTAAACTCAGAGGTAGTGCAGCTGGAAGATGATATCTCATATGAGGAGTAGCCAGAAAAGATTATAGATTGCAGAGATAAGGTTCTATGCAACAGGACATCCCATCTTGTCAAAATTTTATGGAGGAACCATAAGTTTGAGGAAGCAACTTGGGGACCAGAAGAGGAAATGAAGAAGAAAAACCCTCTCCACTTTGTGTAAAGTGAAGTTTCATGGGCGCAATTTCTTAAGGGGGGTAAGAATGTAACGACCCAATGTTTTTCAATGGAAATTACCTTCATATATTTATGTCATAAAATAACATGAAATCACAAAATAATGAACTACTAAGTGATAATATACCATTAAACATAAGTTTTTCACTTTTGTGTTTGGAATTTTGAAAATCTGACATACACGGCTATGTTCAAGATGATTTTTGGAGTCTAATGAAACAAAAACAATTTTTAGTGAATAGTGACCTACCCATATGAATAGTAAAATACCCTTATGAATAGTAATATGACTATTTTGAATAATAAATCATCCAACATAAGAGTATCCTTACCCATGAATAAATATATAAAATTTAGACATATTAGAAAGTGAAAATTTGACCATAGAAAACATTTTGGAATTTTGTAAGTCATAAATAATTAATTACAAATAATTAATTAATTTAATGGAATATGTATTTTCTTAAAATATATTCATTATTTATCAAATAAACGTCTTATAGTATTTATATGATTTTATAAGACCCTACGTATTTTTTGAAAGCACTATAAAATGAGATTTAATCATAAAAACTGTTTTTTTGTAAATTATGATTTTAATTAAATATTATATTTATAATATTTAGAAAATTATTTTTGAAAAATGGAATTCATTTTTGGACTCTACACATCGCAAAATGGTAGGGGGAAATTTTTGGGATTTTTCTGAAATAATTGAATTTTTTATGAATAGTAGAATCTAATAATTTACTATAAATGCTAAATAATGGATTTATTGAGTCATCGATGATGCTCTGCTGATGTAAGCCCACTTGGTTCGGGATCACATGATAAAATTACTATTCTTGGTCATTCAAGAGTCACTATTCCTTGTTGTTGGGGAAATTAATAAACTAATGAATTTTATATTAAGGAAACCCCTCTCCCCTCCACTATAAAAGCCACCCTTTACACACTCATTTCATCACACCTCTCAAGCTCCATAACTTTTTTGAAATCTGCCCAAACACCTTCCCTATCCCCTCCCCCACATCCCAGAGCTATTGGTATCATCAAATGACCATGCTTAGTCCATTTAGGAGGTTCTCATGAGAAGGATTCAAGAGGTAATTTCTCTCCCTCTTCTCCTTTAATTTCCTTTCAAGTTCAAGTTCATTTCTTGATATTTCCCCACCTATCTTCATTTAATTGTTTTGTAACTCCAGTATTATACATATACTGGAATGTTATTATGATAATGTAATATTATACCATCCAACCCCTTTCCCCTTCCTTTTATTTTATTAAAGAGAACATTATTCGTGAGGTGTTAATTTATCAGCTTCATTAACGACATGCTTTCTTGTTCCATTTCTAGCTTCATATCTGGTAATGAAAACGATTTTTATGGTTAAAACAAGATATTATATATGTATTATCTCCTATTAAATGTTCTGTATTTGACTTATGAACATATTACTAAGTGATAAATTAAAACAAGTTCATTGTGATAGAAAACCCCCCTAAATTAACCGAAACAATCTTCATTTAAATTTTATCTAATGATTCATCCCCATGGATCTAATATAATTAATTATAAGATCATTCAAAGTCCTGTAATATCATTAATAACTTCTAATATCACATATTGATGTTTACTCATGTTCTACCCAAACATCAATTTAAGAATACAGGTGAACCACTCAATAAAACCAGGAAAACAAACATTCTAGAATAATGATTTAAAATTATTTCACTCATCCAAAGGCACATAAAATCACATAATGAAACCATAATGAACCATATTAATTTATATAATATTCTGGAATTTCTAATTAATTAATATAATGTCATTATACATTATATTAAATAAAAAGAAGCTTTCAAAAACATGGTAAGGGGAAATTCTTGAACCCAACATTCATCCTTCAGGTTCTCCCTCTTTCACTACATTCTTTTTTATATGGTTACTCCATAAACATAATTTGTTCGTCATTATATTTAATTTTGTATGATATACATGTTTTCACTAGTTTTTATGTCAAACAAAATGTTTTTTTCAAAAGAACACTTCTTCTAAGAACACACCTTTTACTTCTCCCTCAAAGTTAACGGTTATTGAAACATATATGTCGTTCCCTCTTTATATTGTGAAACCAAAGTTTATAAATGTGTTCTTATGAGATGAAACCCATTCCATTCCATGGGTATGTTATGTCCATTTTTTATATGTGTTTTATGAGGCAATTGTGATAATGATAATGTTATGATGTGACTGGTGCGCCCGAAATTATATTGTGCAATATGAATGTTTGAATGTGACAGGTGCACCTGAAATTATACAGTGCTCCAATGCATTGGGTAAAGTTATGAATCTCAGGAGTAAATTTGAAATGAAATGTGAACAAGATTGTATATTGGTTCACATGTATGTGTGGTAGTTAACCACTAATTCATGATGTTTCATTTTTATCATTTCCACATTTCATGTCTATTATTTATAATCTTCTCTTGTTCATGATCTTTTGCCTATGTCATGATTAATCTCACCCGATGATATATTGTTGTTATCTATCCTCTTATTCGGCCTCTAACTCACCCCTTTTGATATATATCCTTAGGTGGCTACATGTACTAAGGATAGGACATGTGCCAATAAGAAGCTACATAAGAAGAAATTAAATAAATGTTTATTCTAGATATTGTATTTGTTATGTGTGGTCCTAGTTTTCCCAAGGCACTAATCCTTTGGATCCTCTATGTATAGTAATATTATGTTGATTATCTTTAAAATGTTTTAATAGTAATGTAAGAAAAGGTCGGGAGGCTATAGTTAATGAATTTTATTTTTCTTCCATGGGTTATTCCATGACGAAATTCTTCTGAACCCCTCTTTTTCATGGGTTACTCTATAGCTAAATGATTATAAAACCCAACACAATTTAAATTATAATTATATGATGGATTTTTTATGATACCCATATCATTTCCATGTTTATGAATTAATGATTCTTTTATGATCTTGTGTATCAGATAAATTTTTTTCTTATGGGGTGGGTGAGACCTATATATACCATTAATACATGGGTTAAAGATTTACATATCACCAGAGATATACATGGATGGACTTGAGAATGAACTCTATACAGTAACATAGTGCTAGAGTGGGGAGTGTACAAGGTTCAGTATGAAATGGATACAATTAAGAGATATTAGAGTACAATAAATAAATTTGTTCATATTCATTTATTTGGAATTGAGCCTTCACTAATATGGAAATGAGTTTATTTTTTATAAGTATGAAAAAATACAGTCCTTATTTCAAATTTTCGATGATACATAATTTTATTTGTTTCCATTATGACAAAAATACTATCACATTTGTTTTATTATTTAATGATGCAAGATTATGATTTTTATTTGTAGGGTATTCAGTTCAATATTTATGATGATGTTCTCATTTCCTTACATTTATGTTATACTTATGTTCACCATTTATTACCATTAATCAAAATATGATCTCATATGTTATTATGTTTACTTTCAATTTGTATTAGAGATATGTATTATGTTTTATATGTCCAAAAGATATCTAATTATGAATAATGTTGTGGGAGGAAACTTCACTCACATATGGACCATAGTTTAGGTTTCTATGTTCCCAAATACCCTAAAATATTATGGTCTTTGGGTTATTTTTTCTATAAGGTAATATATATTCATAAAAAATTATGTTTTATCAATGTATGTTGATTGAGGATCAATATAGCTTGTATCTGAATATTGGTTTTTCCAAACATTTGAAACTAGGATAATAAAACCTTACTGAGATCCCTGAAGACATGTTTAATGATGAGACTAAATATAAGATAATGTATATCAAATTATAAAAAAAATTTGTTAATTGATATTACTAGTAGATTTTGAGAAATTAAATCCAAATCCTGACCCTTCAAGTGTATGTGTCTCTAGAAAAAAATTATATTGAGATAACATCCATTAAAAAAACTAATCAAGATACACTCAATAGAGAACTATTGAACACCAATGGGCCTAAATATCGACCATGTTTGAGACTCTCATGGGATATTATTTACAAATTCTCAATCACTTCATGAACATTGAAGATGAATTTAAATATAATATAGCTGTAAATAACCTATTATAAACATATGGCATCATATTTTAATATAGGTTTCATGATTTAGACATTTAATAGGTTATATTTAATATTTTGTTATCACTTTCTTGATTACATTTTCTTTGAAATATGATATTTGGTTTGAGTCAATGTTTGGAATCTATAGAAACAACATTAATGATTTGTGTGATGAAAAATTAATTGATTTTACACATGTTTGTCTAATAACATTGGATATGGAATGAAATATCTTGTTTCTATTCTAAAACAATTTTCCCAAGACATGAATTATGATAATATTTCAAATTAGATAATTAGGGAACAATGTAATGTTGAGTCTTCCAGGATGAGGAATCCGCCATATTTAATTGATCCCTTGAATTTATTGATTCAGAGAAATGGATCAGTACCATAGAAATGAAATTTTATGTTTTGTAGTCTTCAAAAAATGAAAAATACACTTTTTATGTCTATGTTTATAATGGATAAGTATAACAATTGTGGAATCTTATGAAGAATGCAAGTCAATATGATGAATTTTACTCTTTGTGTTGGTATTTCTTCAAAATAAATTATTTTAATATGATCAATCCCTGTGTTATTTGTATGGAAATAGAGAACATGATCATTGAGTTAATGAAAAATGAAGATAATTGAGTGGGGTTCCATGGAGGATAATTTTACCTAACATGTAAGGAAAAATTATTGTATTATAATCCAACTGAAATTTTATGTTAATCGATTCATCAGTATCCGAAAAAACATCTAATGTGAATTAACCATAAGAGACATTAGTTGCTATGAAGATGTTGTTTGATGAGATATCAATGTGTAAATGGTGGTCAGAGTTATCTTTCAATATAATGGTATTGATAATAGAATAATTTTTTTTATCAAATTGAAATATAAAATACATAAATAGATGAATATTATATTACCTTTTTAATAATGTTTTTGTAGTAATAAAAGAAAAAATTCTTTTAAGGGTCTAGAAAATAATTTTTTAATGTGTGGAAAGAAAGGTCAATATAAAATTTAATGCATTTGGGATGGGAATCAGTTACCTAAAAATGAAAATATTTATTATTATACATAGAATACACCTCCCAGACAATAGAGATTAATGATTACAGAGAATGAGAATTATGATATCCAGTTCCCAAACACAACGGTTAATGATAATGATCGACATAAGCCAAAACATGAGCTTAGAGTTGAAGGGATGTCTCATGCGATCAATGATTTTGATGATGAGTAATATAATGATGTGGTGAAGGGTGAAGATTAAAACAACTATATAAATTCTAATACATTATTTATCGCTATATCAACCAATCCATTTATTTACAAACAATTTTTTTTGGTAATTAAAATACCACACAAATTTCTAGATGAAGAATTAGTAGTGAAAATACCATATGGTATAATGATTGTATCTCAAATGTATGATTCCTCTCTAGATTATAGTAATGAGAATATACATCCTTTAAATATTTTTATGTTTCCTATAGTTCAATTTGATTGAATAATTTTTATTGATTTTATTTATCAAATATAAAATCAACATAAATTTTTTATAAATGGTATAAATGTTTTATATTCAAAATAATCAAATTAACATTTATCAATTTGACAATATGAATGAGCGCCCAATGGAGTTCACATACATTATAGAGGTATAAATTCCCATTCATAAGGTGTTTTTATCTCATATGGTTGGGGATAAACTCATTATCATTGATTTTCCTCTGGTTAAATATTTTTATGATTTATTTCCAAATTAAATTGTCATTATTCTTCTAAAAAAGGATGTTGTGCTTAAAATAGAACCCATACTTTGTTCCACACTATTTTAATGTATCCCTATATAATGGATCAGATTTTGTTGCAGGAAATGAATAAATAATCATTAGAAAACCATAACATGGGATTTATTTGGTGGGGTTTGTCACTTTGGGGTGAACATATTCATTTGGTTAAAATGAAATATGGATTATTATGATATTTCATTGTTTATAAATAGTTAATCATAATCACAATCATGAAAAAGTATCCTCTTATTAATATTGATTAAATTCTTGATCAAATGTGTACAGTTCAACACCATTAATTGATTTCCCTACATTCGGGATATCATTAATTCAGTGTTAAGAAATAGGATATACAAAAGATATATTTCCATAAAAATAAAAAAATGATTATATAGTTATTCCTTTCTTTATTAAAAATTCACTTTCCATAATCATAAATATTGTTAATAGAGTATACAGTGATTCCCATGATCTTTTTATGGTAGACATTGTAAATGATCTTCTTATATATTCATATTACACGGAATAGAATTACGATCACTCGATGATTATACTAAATACACTATTAAAGGATGAAATTTATGGAAGTGTTTAAAATTTGAGATTTTTTCGAAAAAGGTTGTAGTTTTCGGTCCTATAAACTCATGATAGTTTATATTAGTATATCCATCAATGACAGAGGCTATTGAAAATTGCCCTATACCAACAATGGTGATTGAGATCCATAATTTTCATAGTTTTTATATATATTACCAATGGTTAGTGGATAATTACTCATGAATATATAATATTCTAACTAGGATAAGAAAAAATGGGTCTATGTTCTTCTGGAAGGATGAATGTGTGGAAATTTTCTATGCAATGGTGTGAATATAAGTCTGTACACATGGGGTTCATTTACCCTATTGAATAAAGTGTTATTTAATATATAATCATGTATACGAGTTGTTATTGATGTCTATTATTTATCATATTCATATGGTTATATCTTCTACCTCATGATAATTTGGTATTCAGAAGAAATATTACACATCACATGATTTAGAGTTAGTTATAGTAATTATTTCATTAATGATATCGATTCATTATATTTTTTGAGACAGGTGAGAAATATATATTGATCATAAAATTTTTACGTATATATTTTCACTGAATTATTTGAAAATGAACAATATAATAATATTATATTTGATTATATATTTTTACTTCTCAATACATTACAACCTTGGGAGACAAAATAGGGTGACCAATGCTATTAGTTGAAAAAATAATGTTATGATATCCATGATGACGATAAAAAGGATCCAATATTTATGGATTTTCATAAGATCGGTTTATAAATTTTTTTATAAAGGGAAAATAATTATCTGATAAATATAATCATCAACAATTCATCCAAGTGATGATTAATTTTGTGTTAAATGATGACATAGTAATTTAAAAGATGTTTAGAAATTATCTCAAGTATAACATACAAGTTGATGGAATAGTAAGGTTTAGAATCTTTGTAGTCATTCTTTAAATACAACAATTGAGGAAGTATTTGTGATAGGAATATCACAAATCATTATTATATATTAATCCAATTTGTTTGAATATTTATAGATAATTGAATGAATACTTCTATTGGTAGGAATTAAAGAGAGATATAATAGAGATTGTATATCAGTGCATACTATGATGAAAAGTTGAGGCTAAAAGAAAGAAATATAAGAGAATTTTATTTCAATTACCCATAATTGAATGTAAATGGTAGAAAAAACAATATAATTGTTCATTGAACTCTTAATGACCTGTAATATGGATAATTATATATTGATTGTTATCAATTTATTTAATATATCATCATTTATCACTTCATATATGGAATAATTCTTTCATTTTCATGTTTCTATGATATACATTTATGTAGTTGTAAGGTTGAATAGACTATCACATTCTATTATATGTATTTAGGATCTGAGATATACATCAATGTTCTGGTGAATTCTTTGGAAATATCTTGATATATAATTAGATTAAGCACTGTATATCATCTTATTACAAATGGTTCTAATAATAGAATAAATAAAAACCTATAGGATATATTGAGATCTTGTTTACTGGATTGAAAATTTTGTTCGGGTAAAACTATAAACTAATTATGTATCCATTCCAAAATTACATTCACTGAATCAATTATATGAATACTTTTCAAGAAAAATAATTAATATTATATAGTGATCTAATATTATGTAATTATGTTGGATAAATAACGATATTTGGACCTCATATAGATAATAAAATTTAACAGTTATATACATCCATTAAACAATACTTCAAGATATCTCAGTGTAAGTAGAAATGTTATGTTGACAATATATAGAATTATATATAATCCTGTATTCATAAAAATGTTTTTCAATTAATTTGTACATTAAAAAACATTATTATTTTCTATAAGAAGGAAAATCATATCCCCATATATATCGGTCCTAATGATATTATTGAACATATTGTGATCATATAATATCAATAGGAACCTTATAAAAACCTATATTAGGTCCATGATTTGTTCCTTGTATCTATCCTCAGAGGGTATATTCATGACCCTTCATATGTACCCATCTCAGAAGTCCTATCACTAGAGGGCGATACTTCTGATGAGAACAACTTGTGGAGATTTGGGATTGTAAAAAGATACTTCTACAAAGAAATATTACTCACTAGGTTAGAGATTTCTAGTGAAACCACAATTGTTTAGAGGATACATTGGAAAATGAGGATATAATGAGCTATATGTATCATTATTTTTTCCTATTGGAGTGGAAACATTTAATGGGGAAATAAATTATAAGGGAATGAAAAATTTAACACCCCATGTATTATTCAAATAAATTACTTTTATTTGATTTCATGAGTAAAAACACACACAATTTACATAATATATTATGAGAAAACCTAGTTTAGAATTCCTTACATGTAATAATTGACAATCATTTCTAACACATGACAATATTTAAAAAAAATGATATTTTATTAATATTATTCAAATGTGAGAGTTATAACAAAACAATTATAGATTTAAAAACTAATATTAATAAAAAAATTATAAAAAATTAATTATTATGGTTACACATAGTCAATGCAAGTTGATAATAAAATATTTAATTTTTGATAATGCTTTTATATGATTTAAAATACTATATTTTTTAATAAATGTTTTTTATTTATTTGTTGATAAATAATTAAATTATTATTTTTACACATTTATAAAATAAATTTGAAAAAGAAATTTTATTTTTGAACTATTATCACCAAAATTATCTTTTTTTAATACATGAGACTAGAATAAATATTTTTTAAAAACATTAGTGAAAAAAAATATTTTTAACTTAAAAAGTTCTTTGGATCAATTTATTTCAAAAATTATAATATATTTTAATTTGTTTAATTTTAATTTTTAAAATAATTAATATAATTAATATAATATTGTTTATTAGTATAAATAAAAATATGAATTTCAATATGTAACCATTTATAACATTTGTTCATTTTCTCCTTAAAAACATAAATTCTCATCATGTCTATATGAATAATTTAAAATTATATTTTAAAAAATCTGTGAGAAAAATTATTTTAAAATATATTTCATATTTTTTATCATTATAATATAGATTTTATATTACCACCAACATAATTTTTTCGTATTTTTTAGTGATTATAGTACAGCCTAATATTCTTTATTTATGTAAAAATGGGTTTACCATGGGTTAACAAAATATAATTTTGAAAAATCAACTACTACTTATTTGAAAACAATGGAATGATCATATATAAAGAATTAACTAAATTGTTTTTAAATTGGTTCTTTTTAATCCCATTTAACATATTAAAAAAATGTTGAAATTCTATCCTTCAAATATTTAAAATTTTGTCAATAACAAGTCTCATAAAAGGAAACACCCTCTCTGATCTTCTTCAAATCAACACAATTATTTGGTTCATAAATCCCCTTCAAAAAAAATTTCAAAAAAACAGTACAGTCACCCTATAATCCTTAGTTTTTACTCTAATCTAAAATTTGATTAAATTTCAGGAAAACATATATATCATACATGAAAAAGTGATAAAATTCACCCATTAACATTTTATACATTTCTTACTAAAACAAATTAAATCATTTTTATATTCTAATTATTTAATATCACTCGTATATTCTATATACTTACATATTATTATGTTTAGGTTATGACGTAAACATTCATAGGCTTCCAAAACATGGGTTATGAAATCAGCGTCCCATTGTACGGTGGCCTACCTCCTTAAAAAAAAGATGTCTTCATTTTTTCCATTACAACCTATGATGTTTCATCATAATAATTGAAATATTATAAATATATGATATTTGTGATATTAATTATAATATTGTTCTTTATATGTTTTTACATCACTTATAACATCATCATTTCTATTGTCTGAAACTATGATATGTCATTTGGGTGTATCATGGACTACCATATCATAAATAAATGTGATTCATTCATGTCTTACATGTGATATATTATGTATGGATTTAATAAACATATGTTATATATATAATAATAATGATTTTGTAATAATAATTTATCTTTTATTTTCCATTCCTTCAAAATAATAATATAATGAAAAACAATGTACATGGATACATACGACCTACCATCCCCAAGATTGGTGCATTTCATTTTCCATCACTAAATATTATAGATTATTATAAAAATATATATACTAATTATATATTATATTTATATCACGGATGAAATTTTAGAGATTATGAAATTCTATTTGAAAAATGTGGTTAAAGATTAACAAATCATAACACTTAGAAAAATCAAGGAGGATACTTCATAAAAAATAAATATAACATCGATTTATTAATAAATAGCTAATATATAGTCACAATAAAATCATAAATGGTATTATATATAAGAATATTACTCTTATAATGATGTATAATATATTTATATTTACTATATAGGATGTTTTAATGAATATTATGAAAGCCAAGGATTATGTTTAGTAGATTTCTAGTCTCACTTTTGTTTCTGAGAGATGTATTCCATATTCACCGCTTGTTAAATTTTTGGCAAAATATCCTCATATATTAAATGATAAATCAGTAATATACATCATTTATTATTAATTAATGTTTCCATTTTTGGTTATTCCTTTATTGTGAATATGATTTAAATGTTACTCATGTTGTGACGGATTTCTTATCTATATTGGACTTTATTGAGATGTCCATTATGTTATAAATCAATATTTATTTATGAGGTGAATATATATCTATATTTACATGGAATATCTTAAATTTATTCATTATAATTTTTTTTAATTTTATGTTCTTTCTTCATGGGGTTTATGATTCAAGGTTACAAAGGTAGTAAAGATTTTTTGTTACAACAACATCTTTTTTTTGGGATCATTCAAGATAAACTATCAAATGAGGATATATAAAGATATAAATATCATGTGTTTTAATGAAATATTTTATCCTAATGTTATGTCATGGTTCAATTCTTTCACTTTTTTGTAATTATGATCATTAGTAAAATACTTTTATAAAAATATGACTTTTTACAAAAATTCTGTTGGACGTCTATTTTAATTTAAAATAATCTTTCATAAAAATGATTTCAAATCCTATAATTACACTATAATGATAATGAAAAAAAATTTAAAAATGATTAATTATTTAAAATATATAATTAATTGAAGCATTTTTTTGTTTTAAAAAAAATTATCATTGGATTTTAGCAAAAACGTGAATGAAATTTTACTTTTATCATTTATGGATATGATGAATGGGAGATAATGACCCCTGAGTCCAACCTCCAAAAAAATGTGTTGGTGAATATAACCAAGGGTGAAAAAATATAATATTATGGGAGGAATTACCTTTTAAAAGAGTCAATATCGAGAGAAAGAATGACTCATCCACAACATATCTAATGAATAATATAAAAGATAAATAAAAAAACTGTCCCTAAATGTATGTATAAATAAAAATGATACAATAAATGTCTCCATTGTAAATACCTATAAATAATGAAAAGTAGTGACACAAATACAATCCTAAGGTTTGATCTAGTTACACCCAATATATTCAATAAAATATACTTAGAAACATGAATACAGTTATATATATATATATGGTGAGAATAAATGTATACTTAGTAGGAGAGAAAGTCACTTGTGCACATGTGAATGAATAATTATAATTCTAATACAAAAAAACAAATGCACCATTAAGTATCTAATCTTGTATACTAACCATCCGAACCAAACCATCAAACACTCACCATGTAATTCAATCCATTAAATATAATATTGAATAAACAACAAAAATTATAGGTCACCCTAGACAACATTCCCCTAGGTATTCCACTATCATTGAACATATTATGTCCTAGTGCTCCAATGACATCCATATACAATACACCATCATGCATGCACACACCTAGCCCTCACCACACGTCCCTCTTATCCACACATTCACCTCACAACACATCTCTATTGCACACACATGGGGTTCACAACACATTAGATCACATCTCATCCCAAATATATAGGTGAAGAGCCTCATATCTCATCTCAAAAAAAACCTAGGACATCAAAAACCACCTCACCCAAAAACACATGACCAATCAAATCTCTCTGGGTGATATCAATTCCATCAAAACCACCATATAATTTACTAATATAACTCTATACATAACAACATGTCTTATACCTATCTCTTTTAGAAGATCGATTGAAAAAGAGATGGTACATATACATCAATTACCCAGATCATATGATGGAACCCACCCCCACCCCCCTCACCCAGTGACTATGTGGGTATTCAGAACAAATTTTTGAACATATAAGGGATGCATAAAAATATTAAAATAATTAAAATAATTATAAATATATATATATATATATATGATTTCAAACACTTGTGCCCAACATATGGGACTTTAGACAAACAAACCATCTCACAACACGATCACATTTCATACAACCTCGAAATGAATTTATTAATAACATTAATACAAATTTCAGAATTTAAAGATCCCTAGTAAATTATGGAGAAATAAAATTACATATACATTTAATACACATTAATTTAATCATTTATAATAATAAATATTTAATCTTCAAAACAAAATTTTAATATTTCATATACCACTTACATCCCAGTATGGAAACAGACCTATCCCATGTTACTCCAATCAGTATCAAACAATTCATTATTTATTCCATCACTACACTGCCAACTATCAGGCATGACAGAAAACATGAATCACAATAAAATTCATTCAAATTTATCTAATGGATGAATATCCATGGAAAATTGACACACATATCATTAATTACATATAATACCATGACATATATATATGTGGGGTGATTTTTTATGCATGATATTAATAAAAAAACATTTGAATAATTACCCAAACAAACCACTATTGTCCTCTTTCAATATCATCCACCAAGTTCACCATCGTTACAGAACAATCCACGTACGCCCCACCACATCAAATAACACACTAAATTTTACGAACCAAATCTCACCACCATCGATACTGATTCAATGCCCCGCCCGTGAGAAGGCCCGAAGGGATTTACCAATCCCCAAAGGCTGCCACAAGTGAATGAGTATCATAAACTGATATTTTGGAATAATTTTCCAATGTTTATAAACATAAAACAAAAAATGAACCCAATAAAACAAATCTGGATTTTTCAAACCAAACAATATTTTACAATAATAATGAATTGAATAACATTGTTTAAGAAAACACATAAGGATTATAAACAATGGTACCAATCCAAAAAGTAACAGCCCAAAAACCATCATCGAAAGGGGCACTGTCATCAAGCCATCACCATATGACATTACCGCCGAGGACCTTCTATAAACCAAAACCACTGGAACTAAAAACTATACCAAACCTGCGACAAAACAAAACCATGTCTACATAAACCTAGGGGTATAAGTAGGTTGTGAGAAAATTCCAAATATGATAATTCCACTAAGATATTCCTTGGGATAAACATTCAATGATGAAAATATTGCATGTTTTGATAAACAGTAAATGATATTTACTATTTAAAAAAGATGCAACATAAAAATCAAAATAGATTTCAAGTGGGATAATTTAAAGATTTAAAAATTTTAATATAAATTCTAAATCTATTGAATTTTAAAAACTCATATATCATATTCCGACTATATCTATAAAAGTTCTAATGAGCACAATAAATAAAAAATAATTCCTAGGAATTATCTAGTCGTGGGTCCCAAGTACCTCATATCTCAGTGAGAATAAACATCACAAATATCTATTCTCATGCACGAGCCTCTATTAAGGAACATACCCATAACAAAGTGGTCCCCAATAATCAACATCAATGTTTAGTTAGTGTTGTAAGTGTCAATATAGATAATTGAAAGTGAAGCCAAACCCCACAGATTCACTAGCATACTAGTACACATCCACCCACCTAGTCAACTGATTTTTCCCTTGTGATCAAACAAGTTAAACAAGTCAAAAAAATATACATTGGACATGAAAATATTATTTCCACCTGAAAAATTCACCAAACAGCCCACATGTATACCACACAATTCACAAAAGTTTACTTTTCATTTAAATTGATTTTGAAATCTGAATAACAATAAAATAACTCATAAATGTTTTCACATTTATTTAATACTTCCAAAAATATGTTAAAAATTTTTATAAAAACATTCCAAGATATCCCAACTGACATAAAATCCCACTCACATGTCACATAATACCATTTTTATAACAATAATCCATTTTTTACATCACAGTTACACAAAACAACCCACATCACTTTCACATCTCTAACAAAATTTAGTAAATCCTTCATACACCATTATAAATCATTTCCATGATGAAACACATAAAAAAATAGCCCATTTCACATTTAAAATGTACTATTTAAAAATAAACACACTCCAAAATAGTTTTCAAATATGGTATCACTTCTAAGTTAAATCCACAAACAATTCAAAACGTTCAAATAAAACCCAATTCAAAACCATATTTCAAGGAAAAAATCACACCAATAGAAATTCAAAACAGAATTTTCAGCCAAAAAAACAGTTATTAAACCACCCCAAGTGTTATTAAAATACCCAAACAATACCACAAATGACCCACATAAAAAAAATTTCAAAACCACTTTCAAGAAGTACAAAATGCTTTTCCAACCTAAACTAATTCAAAAACCCTCCTTCAAACCCAATGTCAAACCAAGACCCAACCAAAGCATAATTGGAAGCTCCAAAAAGATTTATTTAACAAATTTTATATGTTCTAAAATACACCCAAATAATACCCCATGTCGTACACATGAATGTCATACAATTTCAAGCTAAATTTAAAATTTAAAATTAAACTCTTAACCAAATAAATGATAAAAAGTTGTCACACCACACACAATATATAAATAATATGAAACATTAGTAAATACATCAATATAACTGATAAATAGTTGTTTACACATGGATCCAACTAGAAAATCATAGGAAACCCTTGAATCACAGTTCCAAAATCAAGTATCACCATCGTCGCAACATGAAAGACTTATATCAAACCTAAAACCACTGTAGTTGACCTAGAAAACCCAAAGTTAAACCCAAGGTTCGAAACCAAACCCCCTGGTCATTTGAATATTCAATGAAATTGAATGATGCTTCATGGAATGGGGATGAACTTTGGAGGAGAGACACTAATATGAGATTCTTTGAAGTTACATGAAAACGTCTTCCTTCAAATAGGATTTGAAAGGGGTTTTGAAAGACATAGAGGTCTGTCATAGATTTTAGGTTTAAAGAGGATGTGGACGGATCGAGTTAGGAACTAGAATGGAGGAAAGACAGTAATTATTTAATGACTTAAGAAGGGATGAATTTACCTTTTCAATTATAGCTGATTTGAGAAACCCTATAATGTTCTAAACTAATTTGGGATGAAAAAGTACTCCAAGGAGGGGGGAAAAGGCTGGGCACGTGGTAGGGTGCAGTGGACATGGGTGACATTTGGAATCACTGAAAAATACTAAAAATGTTATATGTTATCAAATAAAAAAATGGATTTTTAAATCTAGAGATGTGCTTCTAGGTATGCCCAATCCTTAAAATAAAAACCCAAATACCCCTTGGTTATGGATTTATAAAGGCACCAAATTGAAATATTGGTATTAATTGGTATGGTTAGAAAAATAAAGAATTGGAATGGATGAAATATGTTAGATAATGAAGGATTTAAAATTGAAATCAATTTATTTCTAAATCTCTAATTGGGCTCACAGTTAGGCCCAATTCATGAAAACTCACCCATTCCTCCATAAATGCATTGGAAACCCCCCCAAAAAAATATATAATGGAAATTAAAATAAAAATACATTTATAATAGGTTTTGTATGTGAAAATTCACCCTACCATGAAGTTTTTATATCCCCAGATAGCCGCATTAAGGCCAAATAGAAAAACCAAACCCGACCAATAAACAAAGAAGTACTTCTTTTCCATGCTTCTTCCACAAAGGCGAAAACACCTCAAGTGATCAAAAAAAGAAGGATTACTCTCACAACCAATAATTACACCTATTTCCTAAAATGATCAATCACATTCATATATTTTTTTCAATAGAAAGCTCCTCAAACACTATCCAAACAAGACTCAAGCAACTCACCCAAATGAAAAACATCTTCGGACAAGGTTACACTTAACTTACATTAAATAAAAAATTGGGCGCTCTCCAATTACAATGTTTACTCAAGGATGATTTTGGTAGCCAGATAGCTCCGAATGAGACTACCTACCTCTAAGCCAATATAATATATAAATCTGTGTTATTGGAAAGGGGGACACAAATATGCAATCCACCATATGATACAACCTATATTTTTTCCAAGACAGAATTAGGACACAAACAGGGGAGGCCATAATGGACTCCATGGTACAAAAGATAGAATTCCATTAAATATTTAAAGAGGAACATACATGAGAATAATAGTGGGTCTCCCCACCAAATGAACCATCCATATTAATCAACCAGCATCAGCTAACATAGAAAGACCCAAAAATTTAAATATTTTGGAAGGTTGCACAGTTAGTCCGCATAGTTTGGTATACCAGGCACTAACAGTGCTGATAATTATTTCCACATGGCTTCCTAGAACATGGTCACTTCTAATCATGCACAAAACATTTGATCGGCCTGTCTAGCTAAATTTACAACCATTCTCCAAATACTCTTTTTAAACCAAAGGGGGAAGGAATAACATTGGGCGATGACATTTGTACAAGGCCCTCCACATATTTCCACCGAACGGGAACAACAGAAGAAAGATGATAACACTAGAGGATTAAACTCTTCCAATATTTTATAATAAGCTGAGTCGTCATACAAGGGTTTAAACAACCCTATCATTTACCCTGACTATAATATATCTTCTCTCGGAGACCTATGGCTAGAGCTATATTTATTGAAGCATATTTGGCCTTGCTGTTAGCCTTTGGAAACCCCATAAACAGGAATTCATCATTCAGTGCCACCAACAACTACACCACAATCCTTGATAATATTTACAAGACATAAAAAATTCTAAACTCACTTTACAATAACACAATATTTCACTAAAACAAAGGATTAAGAGATGAACACACATCCCACCATGTTTCATCGGCTGAGAAACAATAGAAAGAAATGACACATATAAACACCTTCCTCTAAGACAGAATATTTGATTTTTTTCTTAAGGAGGCATACTATACACATAACATAGACTCTCAGTGGATTGTACAGCCATATCCTTTATAGTCTAATGAACACATGACATCACAAGGAGTTATCAATCATGATCATTATGACTGATAGATGCAATGCATCTAGGGGGACATTATACAACATCCCTAAACAAAAATTGATTCTAAAAAGTATGCACAATATCCTCTCATAACCATATTTCTCACATTGGTAGTTTAACATGAACTCCTTCTTCGAAGAGACTACAATGGACTGAGAAGACCTCTTAGACACCATTCAGATACTCATCCATTCTAATATCCCCAGACAACATCCCCCTTCAACACATCAGGAAACATAAGAAGCTAAGGTCTCTTTCAACCATCCAAGATCACTCTCTTGCTACAAGAGGATTCAAAATACAAAGATAGAAAATGGTCTATAGTTAATATAAAATGCTCGAGAAAAAGAATCCTTATATTGATCAACTAGAGGGTCATAAAATAATGAAAAAATCCGTGTTGCACTTTAGTTGTGCATAAACCCTTAATTGGGCCAACCTTATCTAATGATTGAACCTATGGACCCAAGAAAGATGGTTAATTGGTCATGATATACCACACACTAGATCCAAACACTGGAAGGGAACCACTGCAAATACATCCAAAAACATTTTTCAGAAGAGACCACTAATCGGACCTTCAACACAGCTTACCAACCAAAACAAACACAAAACTGATTTCAAACAGGAGGGGATCATGGACTCAAAACATCCCACAACATGAACACATTCGAATAAATTAATACACATCATACAAAATCCTTCATCTATATATTGTGTTTTCCATTAAAAGCAATTCATTGAAAAAAACCATTCAATGGTTAGCATAGACCCCAGTGATACCCCATGGGCCTCACACATGCATGTTTTTGTGCCACCAGGAACCCTCCTCATATCCATCTCGAAACTCATCCAGTCATTCCATCTACCATAAATCATCCCATGTAACCCCATCAATGTGGTGTCTATTGAAAATACCAAAGGTTAAATCAAAAATTAATTCCAATTTTCAAAACAAAATTAGTAAACCAATACATCATTTTTCTCAAGACCGCTAACCACAAGATCAAACCCAATCTACATCTTAAAAACTTTTCATAATGACACAAATATTCAAATAAGAAATCACATAAAAGTTATTATCTTCAATTTCAAAACATCTCATCCCATTAAGACACATTTAAATATATTATAAAACTCTCTAGGAAACACTTTATAATACCAACCTTAATATAGTTAATGCTTTCAAATTATGTTCAAACACACCTATTTCCATTTCAATATAATTTTGGAAATTAATTTCTACCATTTCAAAAATCTAACCATTCCCTATTTATTGGAAAATCATTTCACAAAAGCATTACACTTATAAAATTAATGTAATTTTCTATTTAAAACTGAACTTACAAGAATTCAATACTAAAGGACAAAAAATAATGTGAGAGGAAACTAGATACAGTGGGTGAATTGGATATATGGTTGGAGGCCATAAACTAATCACATCACCATAACAAAGACTATTATATGGAAATATTCTTGGATATACATGGATTGTCAGGCCATGTGAGATCATTGAGACCATTAACCCAACTCTCTTTTCATTTCCCCTAATAATCATCCAACTAAAAAACCCAAAGGACATAGATAAGTCATAGCTTCCCTTCTAACATGAATCCCATACTGATGTGTAGTGATCAGGAACTCTACCCATAAATGAGATTGGATGTCCCAAAAATCATAATTCTAGAATATCCCAACTGTTCCCCAAATAACATGAGAAAAACAGTTAACATAAACATCATTTGATACCACTTTGTCACGAACAAAATATGGCCAACTTCGAAACCTGTGCCAAACCCATACCATGAAGTGGCACGAATTGTGTTTCTAATCCCCACGGAATGGAACAAGTGCTCGAGAATCATAAATTGAAAATTGGGAATGATTTTCCATAGTTTGAAACAAAAAAAGAATAAATAAACCCAATCAAACGAATCTGGTTTTTGAAAACTAATGAAACTTTTAAAAAAATTCAGAACTGAATTACATAGTTTATAATAACTCACAAGAACTATAACAGAGGTACAAAAATAAAAAAAACAGCCCAAAAACCCTCATGGAAACGGCCCGTGCCCACAAGTTATCACCAGGAGACATTACCGCTAAGGACCTTCTAGAAACCTGAACCACTAGAACTAAAACCTATACCCAACCTAATATAAAAAAATAACCCACGTATACTCACACCAAATCTTGTATGGTGTGATCAGATTCCTAGTAGGATTCCACCAATAATATATTCCATGTGATAAACATTAAAAGATGAAAATCTTCCAACTTCTGATAAACAGGAAATGCTACTTTCAATTTCTAAAATAGGAAACATAAATTATAAAAAAGTTTTCATGTGGGATAACATAAAGAATAATAACATTTAAAATAAATTCTAAATATAATGAATATTCCAAAAAATATATAACATATTCTAATGGTAAGTCTAAATAATTTAATGATAACAATAAATATAAAATAACCCCAAAGCAGTAGCTAGCTGTGGGTCTGAGGTACCCCGTATCTCATTGACAGTAACCATCATAAATATATGTTCTCATGCATGATCCACTAGTAGGGAACATCGCTATAACCTAGTGGTACCCAATCATCATCACCATAGATTTGTTAGAGTTGTATGTGTCGCTCTTTCTAAGTGAAACTAAGGCCAAACCACACAGATTCATTTGCATACTAGTACACATCCACCCACCTACATACCGGGGCTTTCGCCTTATCCTCAATAAGTTCAAAATGTCAACAAATATTCCGTTCACATGAAAATATCATTTTCACATCAAAAAATTACCAATCAATTCACTTGTGTACCCCAAAAGTCCCAAAAGTCCACTTTTCATTTAAATAGATTTTGAAATCCGAATCACAATTAAATATCCCAGAACAAATTTTACATTTCTTTAACACTTGCAAAAATACATTAAATAATTGTATAAAACAATTACAAGATATTCAAACTAACATAACAACCCACTCATATGTAAAATAATACCATTTTTATAACCAGAATCTAGTTTTTTTTATCCCACTCAGAAAAAACATCCCACATCACATTCACATCTCTTACACACATTAGTAAATCCTTAAATCATTATAATAAAATTTGTCCAAGATGACACACATCAAAAACATTTACCTATCACATTTAAAATGAACCATTTCAAAATATACATACTCTGAATCATTTTTCCAATAAGGTTTCACTTCTTTTATAAATCATTAATCCATTCAAATATTTCATAAAACAATTCCAAGATTTGTACACGGGATTTTCACATAAAATCCATTTCAAAACCATCTTTCAAGGAAAAAATCATAACAATACCAATGAAAAAAAGAATTTTCAGCCCATAAAACATTTATTAAACCACTCCAAATGTTATACAAATACCTCAAACAAGACCACAAAAAATCCACATTAAAAACACATGTTTTAAAAATCACATTAAAGAAGTACAACATGGTTTAACACCTTAAATCCATTCAAAAACCCTCTTTAAAACCTAATGGCACAGAAAGACCCTACCAAAGATGAATTGGAAGCCCAAACAAGATTTATTAAACCAATTTCACATGTTATATAATACATCCAAATAATACCCCAAGTGCTACACATGAAAAACACCCAATTTAAAGCTAAAATGAAGCTTTAAATAAAAACTCCTAACCAAATCAATCATCAAATGTTTTTAGACCACAAAAAACATATGCGTATTATGAAGAGTGAGTAAATAAATCAAGATAACTCATCCATAATTTTTTACACATTTAACCATATACCAAATCAATGAAAACCCTTGAATCACCATGTGAAAATAATGTCACATAATCGTCGCACCAAGAGGGACTTATATCAAACCTAAAACCATAATAAATGACCAAGAAATACCATGGTTAAATTCTATGTTTTATACCGTAACCTCAGCCCTAGTGAACATTAGTGAATTTGAATGAAACTTCATGGAAAAAGGTATAACTAAGGAGGGGAGACACTTACTTGAGATTCATTGAGGTTCCACCAACAAATTCAGCTTAAAATGAGATTACAATGATGTTTTGAGATACTTGGAGGGATGTAATGGTTTTTATAATTGATGGTGTGGATAAAAGTCAAATTTGGAATAGGAATGGAGGAAAAAGTGTAAGAATTGAGGGAGTTATGAAGGAATGAATTACCTCTTCAATTATGGATGATTTGAGAAACCCTAAAATATTCTAAACATATTTTCAATGAAGAAGAGATAAAAATAGGTGGAAACGATTATAAGAACACATTTGAGTTCTATGGGCATGGATGGCACTTGAGATCAACAAAAAGTATTTCAAATTTAAAATTTTATAAATAATCAATGTTTATTTTTAAAACTGGAAATGGTCTTCCTGGCAGGCCCAATCATGAAAATTTAAACCCAAATACACCTTGGTTATGGATTTATAAAGGCCACAATTTGTTATTTTAGAGTTAATAGGTTATAGGGGGCAATGTATGAATTGGAATGGATGAAAAATGTAAAAAAATAATGAATTTTTAAAAGAAACAAAATTCATTTTTAAATATAGAATTGGGCTCACTGTTTGGCCATATTCATGAAAACTCACCCATTACCCCATAAAATCCTGGGAAACCCAAAAAAATAATGTAAATTTAAAAAAATACCTTTAAAATAATTTATGTATATAAAACTAAAAAAATATATAGTTCGGATGCATAATCATAAACCACCGATCACAACCCCACTACACAGCCACATGTAACCCCCCCCCCCCCACACACACACTACACAAGCCAAAATAGTTCCAAAAATCTCATCACCTCGCATGCTGAGTAAAATATAGTATCAGATTTAATAAATAATCCCATATTTAATTCATCATATATGTATATGGGTTATCATAGAAACCATGTGATTTTAGAAAATCCATTTTTTGCTAAATATATGTAGTTGACCAATGAATGTATGCAGTTTCTCAACAATAAAACATGCATTCCACAAACTATCCCATAAAAAAATATGAACCCAAAAACCACTATTGTAAATGGTTAGTTAGATGATAGAAACCATAATATCAATCAAAACAACAACATGGTAGAATCATACATCCCTTTTCCAGATCCCCTGTATATATTTTTTTAAATCAAAATAGAATTTTAATTATTACTCAAGAATAAAATATCTAAATAAAGGAAAACATATATATACCCATCGGTCATGATTAAAAATTAAGAAATATTATGGAAATCATATTTTGAAGAAAAATGATTGACACTTCTTGGTTGCGCTAGAAATAGGGGAATTTGTACAACAGGTGACTCTCCAAGGAATCACGAACCATGATAGTTTACATTACTCCTATGGGAAAAGGTATTCATGGAAACTAATATCAGGAGAATGAAATAATTAATAGCAATGTTAGTGATATATCATCATTAGGATAATCAAAATAGATCCATGGGTATTGATACCATTTTGACATTCCAACGAAGGATGATTTGGTGATTACAACCCATTTTGACAAATTTAATTCCTCTATACACATAGGGAAATAAACATATAAATTTTTGACATTAAATCAGTCTCAGAGAATTTTAAATTTGGCATTCAAAAAATTTTATATCATTTGATGAAATAATAATGGAAAAACTATATGATTTGGGAACAATGTTCGTGATGGACCATATGATGTGACACCTCTAATGAGGCACTGTTAGACAAGGTACTACCAGATGAAAACCACTACACGAGAAACATTTGGAAGATACCCCACTAAATGAGTCACTCTCAGGATGAATTACCTACCACTGTTAGTTAGTCAATACCTGGAGACATGCTACCATGAGAGACACAAATGAAAGAGGTTCATATTGATGAATCACCATAAGATGAGGAACCCCTAGTAAACTAATGCCACAAATACCTATGAATTTTATACTACTAGTGAGTGAGATCTAGGGAGAGACACCATGGGAAAGGCACAACCAGGGTGAGACACTTCTAGGGTCACACTTTGAATGTTACACTGCCTGGGTGATACCATCAGGGTGAGACACTTCCTTGGTGATACTGCTTGGGGGACACTGCTAGGGTGAAAATCCCATAGAGACATTTATTATGTGAGACAACATTGGAAAACATGGATAAATTAGAATCTTACATAGTGTTTAAATGATATACCATGATTTAATAGGACACCTCAAATACAGTATTTCTCACAATTTTATGTACTAGAATGGCCTATGGAATTACGTTAGATAATTATCAAGGTATTATCACCCTTGATAATTTCATAACCAACCTGGAAGGATATAGATGAATGGTATGAATAACCATTCCTCATGAAACCAATCGAGGATAATTCCACACAAGATATGCTTTTATCTACTAAAAAATAAATGATAAACCACTTTATGTTGATATAATGTTGGTGTGAAAACCATTTCACCCAATAAAACCTCCACTAACATCTTCCATCTAGGCCTAGTCATCATAGTTGTTTATCCACAATCTTAGATGACCACAAAACACATTTCCTAAGAACAGAAAACCAAAACCATCCAAAAACATGATTCATAGAATTCCATTATCCAGTTCAAGACAATATAATATCTTAGAGGCATTGAATCCGCTGCTGGGGTTTAATCACATCCTATTTAGTTCCTCCATATCATAAATTAGTTCGTTCACTTTTCATATTTCATGACTCTATCACATATCACAAACCAATGGAAATAAACTCATTTCCCAATTAGTATGGTTCTGACGTCAAATAAAAATGAAATACAGAACAAGGAAAATCACCAAACTAGACTAGTTTAAGGGAAATAATTTTTGTCTCCTACTCCTATATACTATCATCCTAGAAACTATGCCTCTACAACAAATGATCCAAAGGAATATTCCATCATCGTAGAACCTTCTCTAAATGACCCTAGATCTCTACTGGATTCTCCACAAACACCATTTCATCCTTGATATCAATATATCCCTAGTCGATTACATGTGAGTCACTGTTAATATACCGATCAATATGATATACATGAAGGAAATTGTGGTTTACCTCTAACCATGGTAGAAATTCCAACCATTACACCACCTTTCCAAATCTCCCCATCACCAAAAAAGGACCAATAAACCTGGGTAAAATATTATACACTCTTCCAAACCTGTTCTACCAATGTTGAGGGGAATCCATCAAGAATACTTTCACCCTTTGCTTGAAGTCCAAGGGAATATTTCTAAAATTAGAACATTAATTCTTATGAGCATGTTATGCTTTTCATCCTTTGGAGAACAAGCTGATGAATTTTTATTGTTCTGTTTAACACATTGGGACCAAGCATAGCTATCACCATAACTTTGTTTAGCACAGTGGAGAATGAAATTGTATCCTACACAAATACTCAAAAGGGGCATGACAATGGAGATTTTATAGATATTATTTTAATCAAATTACACCAAGATAAGGTTGCATATCAATGATCCACCAATGTAAAAGAAGCACCCTTGCAGTATATCATATACCCTCGGGACAGTTTGTTTCGTCTTCTCATCTTTCTTAGGGTGGAAAGAAGTGATGATACATATTGATTTCCAAATCCATGATGTTATCCCCTATAGAATAATAAGTTAAATCATTTAGCTATTTCCAAGATAATTAACATATTGAATCCATTAAATTATAATACTTCATCAGTGTACTTATTTTTCCATGCATCCATTGTGCTCGACATGTTGATTGTAATAAGTGAGTTTATTTCGTCAACTGGTTTACAATCATCCAAACTACATCACAATGCCCCTAACCTTTGGGTATTACTATAACTAAATCCAATGATATTTCATCCCTTTTAAACATGAGGACATCAAATTTCTACAACCCCCCCCCCCCAGATTAGGTGGCTAATAATTTACCTATGTAAATACAAATCACTTAACCATAAACTCTGCCACTACTTGTTTCATCCTAGGCACCCAAAACTACATCATCAATCCATTTTATATCCTATAAAATCACTGTTGTGCCTCCGATGGAGTTTTATGAATCTCATGAATAACTCACTTCTGAACATCTACATGAATAAACAACGTCCCCTAAAAAACATATGGTTTTATAATCTTCCAATCGTCCTTCTAGAGCATCGCCATTTCAAACATGACCACACGTCACCTATGCCTATGATTCGCCCCATTGATACTCCTCAACACGATGCATTACATAAGAATGCACCTTCATATGAAAGAAAAATCCTATATCTCCATCCACACATTCATATAAGTGAAAGGATACCAAATCATCCATACCTCTCCAAGAATCCAATGATTCATAAACAACATCCTTCTATCATCTTCTTATCAAAGAATCAGTAATGGAATCCACCTTTCATGAGGTTTATAATGTTTCAAAATCATTTCCTTGAAGAGTCTCCATCAGCCTCCATGTTTTCTTATTCATTACATGTAGAGAATATATATAACACATGCTCTTCTGAACTTTGATGACCGCAAAGCACTCCATAATGTGGTAATTCCACCAAAACATATGTCAAAATCCACCAACGTCTAGCTACAAATAGTGTGTGGCATAAATACACACATGGGTATGAATATTCATATCTGCATAATAAATTATTAAAATCTACATCATCAGAATTAATCAAAAATATAAATGGGAAACATCAAAAATCAACTTAGAATTTACACCTTCCTTATGAAAAAGGATCTCTGGGAAACTAACCTATTCCAGTTCAGGATTCCAAATGCATCCATGATCTAATCACACCATGTTAAATCTATATCCTTCCATTTCAAATCCATAGCAATGGCATTAACTTGAGAAAAATATGGATCAATCCTCAAAAAATATCCTAAGAGGCCAAGGAAACTATAAACATATTCCATGGTCTATGGTGCTGAAAAAGAAAAAAATGCATCAACCTTTGATATGTATACTACCACAACAAAATGAGATTCCATGTGATCTTGGAACCGAATCTATCATGTCTAATACATACACATTGAAAATATTCCAAAGAGCTACTGGTGTTGAAGAACCTGTGAGACTGTTTTGAGAATCTCAACGTGATCCTCATCTATGATTATGTATATCAATATGTAGTCAATGAATATAATGATGTACCAATATAATAACTCCTGGATGGTGTGGTTCATAATCCCCATGAACATGGATGTTGTTTTCGTAACACCGTGTGGAACGAATACACACTCAATGTGCCCATATCTGCATAGGAAGGTAGTATTCTGGATACCATCCTCCTTCACCCACATCTAGTTATATCAATAACACAGATCAATCATTGTGAAATAACATTATCCTCCTTATATTGTTAAAAAGGCTATTTTTCGTCATAATTGGGTAATGGTTTTTGATCATCACCTAATTCATTATTTTGTATAATATGAAAAACATCCAACCATCACCTGATATATTTTTGTATAATAATATTGCACAAAACTGTGATAGATTGGACCAAATAGATCCATTATTCGTCCAATCATCTATTGGAATACGTAATATTGACAACTAGAATGGTTTTATCTGATATGGAGACATTGAAATATTAGGATCAATTTGTTGAAAGTCAATTCCGAACTAAAATTCAGGTCGAGGTAGTAGCATCAAAAACTCCACATTATAAAACTTCCAAGAAATCACCAATGACCTAGGAAACCTATACAATCCAAAATTCTACTGAATTCACTAACATATTATCCATCAATGAAAGAAGGGTTTACAAATTCCAACTTCAATCATGAAAACTACAATCACTGATGAATACCACATGATGACTGTCCACATATGAAAATACGACACATATTCTGATGTATTCGTTAATCGAATGTATGAAATATAAATATTCAATTTTGAGAATGATATATTTTTTTCTTCATGTGTAAAAACAATATATCCTTACTAGACTAATATGGTCCCATCATCAGTATACATCCCTAAAACACATCAAACAAGATTTTATATACTACAACTGGCATACAAAACATCGAGGGACTGAAAATAATCTTTTTCTCTTGTAACAATGAATTATATATGGTTGGTAAAACAACAGAATGAGATGATCCTGAATCAAACATGGAATAAACAAGGGAAGTAAACTAATTTATTGAACCTCCAATGATCTTAGGATCTTCAGGATGTAGTATCCCGACTATGTGTGACTAACCACACCTAGATCATTTTACTCTCTTTTGACAACCACATCCATGACTACGCTCTATTCCTGGTTCTTAAAAACCATGTATATCATGTGGTATACCTCTATATGATACACCTCCCCTTAGAAGAGAAAAGGGAAAATTCCCCTACTGTTGAGGTGGTCACACTAGAAGCTGATGTTGAAGTTGGAAATGAACCTATCCACCACCACCAAATTTATCTCAGAGAACTATTATGTATTGGTGTAAGAACACGGATCTAATTTTTCAGTATGTTTTCTTCCTAGAGTATTTGATAAAAGGGGAGTTTTGGGAAATTATTAAAGTACACGCCCTATACTTTAGGAGTACATGTCGTGTGCTCGGTTACCATGGGTAGTCATGTGCTGGGCATGTAGCGGCCTTGCACATGACCATGTATGATGGAATTATGGACACCTAATGTGGGGTATAGAAATAGCAAGTACACACTGTGTACTCCAAATGTACACACTATGTATTTTTTTCATTAAATGCACTGAGGTTGTGTCTGACAGTAAAAACTCTCTTCTTTTAGGTTCCATTCATCTGAGATCACTGATCAGTTTTGGATCATCTATGTGCCCTCGAGACTCCATCTATTCTCTATATCGAACACCATAGGTTGCGTTGGAATTGCATCGGTGAGTTCTCACTTCTACTGGAACCTCGTATCATGTTTCTTCATCTTTTCCACGTTATCTTGGGTTGAACATTTTAGAGGTTTTACAATAAAATTGACGTTCAATGTAGATTCAAGCATTTAGGTTCATGTATATTGATCTCCTAGCCCTGATGTAAATGGTTTGTGCCTTTTCAAATAAAGTCCTTAAGATTTATGTGAATTTTTTTTCCAATACCCCCGAACGGGGTATTGATCATTTACCACTTTAACCCTGTTGTTTCTCTACTATGATGGAATTACTGAGTAGATGCTTATTTTTTAGGATTAAGGTGAATTGTTGTGCTTTTGATGTTTTTCCATGCATGATTTTATTTTTTGGACATTTTAGTCATGATTTCCTATTAATATGCGGATTACATTCCCATGCCTAGTATTGTAGGATGGTGTGATTATTTTTCTATTATGTTTTGTTCTATAGAATTCTATACAAGTTGTTCCCGAGGTTTACCTTAGACGTTACTAACTGCTTCACTAGAATGACTTTCACAGGGACATGAGAATATAGTGTATAGACTATAGGGATAATTGATGTAAGGGATTCTTCAGAGAGTCTTTATAATTTAAAATGTGATACCACATGGGTAATTGACGTTGAGTACTTCCCCAGAGTGTCTATAGTACCTTGACGTGGGCCACAAGGGGAATTTGATGTTGAATTCTTCCACAAAGCAAATTTAGTACCCATATAAGACTATATGGTGAATTGACGGAGTGTGATTCCTCAGGGAGTCTATGCTTAAGCTAAACCATAGGGGTTAGACTGAGTGTACTACCCAGAGGGTTTCATGTACATGTTAGGTATGTCAAGAGGGGATAGGCTATGAGTACTTCCCAAAGGGTTACCTTGTGTTTAGCTGTTTTCTTGTGTTGCTATGTTGGACAAGAAGGTTTATACTGAGTGTACTTCCTAGAGGGTTACCTGTTCTGTTTTATCTGCATATTTAGTTGTTTCTTGATATAGAACTATGGATTGTTTACTGTTGAGTACCATTATGTTTACTGTTTCATATAACTTTACATGCGATAAACTCTATGACTGTTAGGCATTGATCTCATGTTGGTTGCCTACTGTGATTTAGTCTCACACACTGTTTGGGCCATGCTTTTGTGCACAAAAATATTATATTGCTGTAGGTCTAGACAAGGTAAAGCGCCCTCTACTTCAGGAACTTGGCATTCTATGGAGCTGGAGAGAACATGACCAAACTTAGTCTTGCGATGTTGCGGAGATGATTTGTATTTTTTTGGGCTTGGTATAGTATTGTATATCATCATTCTGCTTTGTTTTGGAGCTTTCCTACAAATATGTGGCATGTATCATTATATATATGTGCTAAAGATTATTCTATTGGTTTTCCACTATTTATATTTTGATATGATATCATTATTTCGTCTTCTCTTGTATGTATATGTTTACTTCTACTGTGTAATCTTCCAATGAGGGAATAGTTTTCCCACTATCACACCAAAGGCCCTTGCTGCTTGTCAACAGCCTCTATACTTTGGTGAAATGTGCCTGAGGCCATGTGACCAACTGGGTATAGGGCGCCTCTAGGTAGCTACCAAAACTGGGACATTTCATAGTTGAATTAGAGGAATTTTTTTCCCTTAACATATAGTTTGGAGCCTTTATCTAGTGATAGGAAGGAATACATACTTGGTAATAAGTTGTGCCTGGGTGTAGCAAACACGAGTACAGGGAAATGTTAATCTACCTCATTTATTTCAATTTTATGGTTTTACAATTATACAGTTTATTTGATTTCACTATTGGGTGATTCACATTATTTTTGTTGTTATTGTTAATATTATTATGGTTCTATTTTTGTTGCAACTCAATGAGATGAGGGTATGCCATCTCATTTATCATATTGACACTTTCTATAAATCATTGGTCATGCATTTTTTCCATGCCATCTAGGATTAATTAGTGATTTCATGTTGTTGTGATAGATGATGTGTAAAATATGCATGTTGTTGTGATACTTTCCTTGATAAAAATACATGTTGTTTGATAGGGTATTGATTTGTGTATAGGTTTCATGAATGAATGCCAAACATTGGTTCTAGAGGGGTTATGTGCCCTCATGGACCAGAATGTTTTGGATTATTTCCTTGTTTTCCATGTTATAATGTGTAGAACATGCAAAACATTTATCTGCAGAGAGTATGGGCCATCACAGATCGAATTTGGCTTTTTATGTGCTCGTTTCAGTATTTTCTTGGTACCAAAATATTTTTGGAGGCTTACTGTCCAGAAAAACACAGAATACACGTCGTATAATGTTATGTACACGCTGTGTGTTCTTCTGTTCAGGAAGAAACATCTTTTATTAAGTACATTCCATGTACTTTTTGTGCACTCCCTATAGTCTCTAACTGTGTCATAGGTTGTGTGGGAAGAGACATGGTATGGGGAAAAGTTTGAGTGAACATGCCATGTATCGTCTATACAGGCCATGTTGTGTCGACTTCATGCCCACCCGTGTCACTAACAAAACAGGTTGGCCCAGTTGTGTCTAAAACACCCCATGGTCCATATAAACATGCCATGTAGTCTAACATAGGTACCCTGTCATTTCACGAATATCAAGGGTTGGTGTCACACTTTCTTTTAAACACTGTTTCCACCTTAAACATGTCGTGTAGTATGACCCAAGTACTCAGTTGTGTCATGAAAAACACGGGTTGGTGTTATCCTCTATGACACATGTCGTGTCTATCTCGAACATGCCGTGTAGTGTGAGACACGTGTCAGGCGATGTTATTAACAAAATGGTCCATGTGAAGCTTGTCGAGTACACGATGTGTCTATATTGAACATGCCGTCTAGCCTTGTCTTACGAGAGCTGTGTGTCTTAACCATGTAGAAAGACTTAGGCGAGGGATGAATAATCAAGTACACACCGTGTGTTAGAAGAAAACACCATGTGTTTGGGGTGTTAGACAACTTGTTTAGGAATAATTACACGCCCATGTAAAGTACATAAAGTAAAACGCTGTGTAGGAAATGTACACTTTGTGTATTCATGTGTTGTAAAACATGAGTGCATTCCTTCTCCTATTCCCTTGTTAAAATCCTTATATTTAGTCTTTGATATCTTGATCTAAGGTGTGCACTTGACCTTATAGAGTCATGTAAACGAGACTTCCTCTAGTTGTATGCCAGTTTCCAAGAGGTGATCAAACACTGGACATGGACGATTAGGGAATACCTGCATATCCTAGAGTTGTTCCATCCTTGGAACCAGCTGTGGTACCTAACATAGGTGATGATGCACAGGTCAGGGAGGGCTTCTTGATGATGATGCAGACCTTTCAAAGAGTGTCACCTCCTGCCCCGTCAATGGCTGATTTGATCCAGGTCTTCCAGCAGCAACATTCACCCACTTTCTCATGTGATAGAGGACCTCAAGCTACATAGTCATGGCTAGAAGCCATGCTGACAATATTTTATCATATGGATATTCCTCTAGAGAAGAGGGTCAATCAAACTACTTACATGCTTCAGGACTCCGCCAAGAGTTGGTGGGATGTGATCTCACAGGTGGGACGCTGGCAGGTTAGGGCATGGGATGATTTTCAGCGCATCTTCTATGACTAATTCTATCTGGATACCCTGATGTGTGATCAATCCTTAAAGATAATGATTCTAGAGAAGGGTACTATTTCTGTTATGGTGTACTCCACCCGATTTACCATGCTTCACCACTTTTAGCCTATCTTAGGAGTTGATCTATTGTTCATGGAATTGAAGATAGATGATGGTCTGAGGCATAACATCTGATCACAGGTGAACATCTTCCAGTTGACTTCTGTCACTTGTATCATCAACCAGGCACATATCATAGGCAATATGAGGGACACTAGAGTTCTGAGCTAGTGTGTCTCTACATCCGTGGTTTGTATTCCTCCTACTAACAGCACGAAGTTCCGCAAGGAGTCTTCGCGCGGTGATTCAAGGAGGTGAGATACTTCTTATGGTATACATGTAGTGTGCATGCAGTGTATAATGAGCTAGCATATGAGGCCACACTGTCTGAGAGACCCAATGGAGTTTCGTTTGTGTGGCAAGTTGAGTCACCATCAGTGCTTTTATCAGATCCTTTCACCAGTATCTGGTGAAAGGGGTTCTCCTATGACTCCCGGTTCAGGAGAAGCACCACTAGTTTAACACTAGTCAGGGAACTGGAGCTCTTCAGGACATTCAAGCTGAGGTGGAGACCATTTACATGGGAGCATGTCTCTTTCCATCCAGTGATAGCAGAGTAGATTAGCTCAGAGTGGTCAGGGAGGGTAATAGGGCCGCGGTGTAGGCCATACATTTGTAGTGGAGCTGACCTAGTAGGATTAGGATCCAGGACCATCTAATGTTCTAGGTATGATCATAGTTGCCTTAGTTTTATCTACATCTCATTTCAAAACAGGGTCTTCCCAATGCTTTATTTCTGCTACTTTTGTGGAGGGCATTGGGCTATGTATCTTTTCCTCGGCCGATATCATGATTCTAGACACATTGTTGTGAACTAGAACGACTAGTGTACGTCAGTGCAAGGATTTCCCACCAGGGGTTGGTAGTTGTCACTTATTATGGGACCTCTATGTCCTAGGATGGACATGCTATTATTTCAGTCTCGGAATAGACTAGTTAGTTCCCATCCAGACACATGTTGACTATTATCGCCATAGGGGGAGTTTCACATCACCGGAGGGTGCATCGTTTCTTTGTTGGGGAGAATGGGATATCCAGGTGAGCAGAGTAATTCTAGAGCATCATGGGTTGGAGGAGTTACTACCCCGATCACTAGTCTATATCTGGATGAACATGGGTTGTCATAGTTATACATTCCTCCAGTGGGGGAACATTTTAGAGATGTCTTTCCATAGGACTTCTGAGGTTTTCCTCTAAAGAGTGAGGTAGACTTCTCAATTGAGCTTGTGCCAGAAGCAGCACCAATTTCCATTCCTCCTTATAAGATGGACACAACTGAGTTATAGAAGCTCATGAAATAGTTGGATGAGTTGTAGGAAAAGGGTTTCATCTAACCCAATACATTTACTTGGGGTTCGATGGTCCTCTTTGCAAAGAAGGATGATGGTACCCTCATGCATTATGTTGAATATCGGAAGTTGAACTAGTTGATGGTCCAGAACCGATATCCATTACCTAGGACTGATGATCTCTTTGATCACCTTCTAGGAGCCTGTGTGTTCTCTAATATTACCATGAGGTCCGGTTATTAGCAGATGCACATTAGACCTTCAAATATTCCTCTTAATTCCTTCAGGAGATGGTATGGTCTATACGAGTACTTGGTTATGCCTTTCTCCCTCACGAATGCACCTACAATTTTCATGGCACTGATGAACTGAGTGTTATATCCATACTTTGGTTCTTTGGTGGTGGTGTCCATGGATGATATCTTAGTGTACACTCATACTCGACACAACCATGATACCCATCTTGAGATCATTCTGAGTACACTGAGGGAGCATCATTTATATTATAATCTCTCGATGTGCCAGTTTTGGATAGATCTTATTCTCTTCTTGGGACTTGTTATCTTAGAGGTAGGAGTATCAGTAGACCTGGTGAAATTGAGATCTGTAGTTTCCTATGAGAAACTGAAGAATTTATTTGAGGTGCAGAGTTTTCTAGGACTTGTTGGATACTATATAAATTTCATAAATGATTTTTCAAGCATAGTAGCACCACTTACAGCTCTGACCAAGAATGGTGAAAAGTTCATGTGGACATGTTTTTTGAGTCATCTTTTTAGGAGTGGAAAGGGTGTTGAATTAAGCACTGATATTAGTATTTCTAGAGTCAGGTAATAGCTATATTATTTATTGTGATGCTTCAGGTATTGGGATAGCAGGTGTACTTATGTAGGGTGATGGAGTCGTTGTATACGGGTCTCTACAGTTAAGGCCTCATGAGGGGAATTACCTAACTAATTATATAGAGTAGGGAACTATTGTTCATGCCTTACAATATTTGGTATATTATCTACTGGGAGAGAATTTTGTGGTTTTCACCAACTACAAGAGTCTTAAGTTCATCTTCACTCAGCATTATCTGAATTTGAGACAATGCTGGTGGGTTGAGTCCCTACAGTCTATTGACATTGAAATTTCCTATACACCTAGGAATGGAAATGCAGTGACTGATGAGTTGAGCAGGAGGACTTAGATACATCCAGTTCAGGAATCCAACCATGAGTGGCAGCGAATATCTCAATTCTTTGAGATGCATTTGGAGGTGCACGACACTCAGGGGAAGATGTTTGTTTCTTCTATAGGTGTTACCTCTACACTTCTTGATCAAGATTGAATGAGGAAGATATCAGATTAGTAAGGCCTAGTCATAATGGAATGTGTATCTAGAGAGGACCCTATTCATTGATGGACCATAGGTGAGGATGAGATCCTGTATTTTCAGTGGTGCGTATGGGTGCCAGCAGACACACGCGAGGAGATGATTCAAGATTATCATTTTTCAGTTTAGGCAGTTCATTAGGGATTAAACATGATATATCATGATCTACACTGTCATTATTGGTTGCTGGTTATGAAGAGGCACTTCACTGATTACGTCATGATGTGTTCCACTTGTTTGCAGGTGAAGGCAGAGAATCAGCGACCATCAGGGCTTTTTCTTTAGTAACCCTTTCCCAAGTGGAAGTGGAATGATGTCGCGATGGACTTAGTGAATGTTTTTCGATGTTTCCCCAAGTAAATGACACTATTTGGGTTGTCATTGACTAACTCATTAATTTTTCTCACATCATGTCTATCAAGGAATCCTTCAGTGTTGATGAGCTGGGATGTTTGAACATCCGAGAGATTGTGTGTCTACATGGAGTTCCACACTCCATCATTTCAGACAAGGATGCCCGTTTTACTTCTCAGTTCTTGAAGGGTATTTAAAGGGAATTGAGTACTCAAGTACTTTTCATTATATCTTACCACCCCCAAACAGATGGCCGATATGATTATAAAATTCTAGTTCTTAAGGATATACTCTGAGCATTCATTCTATATTTTGGAAGTCCTTGGGAGAAGCATATACCCCTTGTGGATTTTTCCTACAATAATAGTTTTCACGCGACTATTCAGATGACACCTTATGAGGCTTTGTATGGTGGGCCATGCTAATCACCCTTATGTTGGATTGAGGTAGGAGAGGGGGAATTTTTGGGACCTTGTCTTGTTCAGGAGACCATAGAACAGATAGAGTTGATTCAGAAGAGGATGAAAACTGCATAGTCTCGACAAAACTCTTATGCTGATAAGCAGAGATTACCTCTTGAGTTTGAGGTTGGGTATTTGGTTTTCCTACCTGTCACACCAATTTTAGACACATGATGATTAGGATACAATGTAAACATTCATCGTGGTATGTTGGGCCATTTGAGGTGTTGGTGAGAGTTGGTTCAATTGTCTATCAGCTGCAGTTAACTCAGAATTACCGGGATATACAAGACGTCTTCCATGATTCTCATCATTGACATTACTTTTTACACCCATATCATTTCTTTCAACCCAAGGTGGTTGAGCTCAATGTGGATTCATTGTTTGAGGAGCATCATATCCATATTGTTGATCGAAGTATAATGATTTTCTGTTGTCGGTCTGTTCCTCTGGTATGAGTGCTATGGCAGTATGGGAGGGTACATGATGAGTCCTGGGAGAGGGAGGCTGATGTACGAGCACAGTGGCTAGAACTGTTCGAGGTTTCTTCTTCTACACTACCTTTCTAGGAAAATTTAGGGACGAATTTCTATAATGGGGGATGTTTGTAAGAACACAGGTCATCTTTTTAGGTATGTTTTTATTTTTCGTCATGTTTTTAAAAAAAGAGGAGTTTCAAGAAATTTTTGAAGTACACGTCGTGTACTTAGTTACCAAGGGTAGCTATGTACTGGCCATGTAGCGGCCTTGCACATGAACATGTTTAATGACCTAGATTCCTCCAAATATAGAGTATGGAAATAGAAAGTACACTCTGTGTAATCTAAAAGTAAATGCAGTGTATTTTGTTTTTTTCATTAAACTCACAGGGGTCATGACTAATGGACAAAACACTCTTCATTAAGGTTTCGTTCATCCAAAAGTGTCAATGAGCCATAGATCTTCAATGATCCCTTGAGACTCTGACCATTCTCCAAATTGAACACTGTCAGTTGTGTTGTAATCACATCAATGTGTTATCTATTCTACTGGAACCTCGTTTCATGTTTCCTCTTCTTTTCCATGTTATTATGGGTTGAACATTTTAGACATTTTTCTAGATCAGTGACATTCTAAATAGATTCAAGCTTGGAGTTTCATGTATATTAATATTTTATCCCCGAGGTAGGTGGTGTGTGCCTTTCCGTATATAGTCCATGAGTTTTATGTGTAAATTTCTCCCAATACCCATGAATGGGGTATTGTATGTTTACCGCTTTAGCCCTGTTATTTTTTATGCTATACTGGTATGCCCATGTATGTGATTATTTTTTTCTGAAAAGGGTGATTTCATGTGCTTCAGATGTTTTTCCATCCAAGCATTTCCTATTTGGACATTTGGGTCTTGATTGCCTATTAGGTTGTTGATTACATTCCCATGTCTAGTATCGTAGGATGGTGTGACTATTGTTCTGTTATGTTGTGTTCAATAGAAAGATAGCCAAATAGTTTTTGAGGATTACCTTGGATTTTACGTGCAGCTACACTTACATAACATTAACATGACTGTGAGAAACCGGTGTATAAACCATTGGGATAATGTAAATAAGGGCTTCTCCAGAGTGACTTTATAATTTATGATGTGAGAGCACAGGGGGAATTGATGTTGAGCGCTTCCCCGGAGTGTCTATAGTTCCTCGACACTGTCCACATGGGGAATTTTGCATTGATTGCTTTACCAGAGCATTTTTAGTAATGATAAGAGAATATAGAGGGAATTGATGATGAGTGATTCATCAGAGAGTCTGTTCTTAAGCTGAACCAGATGGGTTAAACTGAGTGTACTACCAAAAGGGTTGCTTGTACATGTTGTGTAGGACCAGAGGGGATAGGTTGTGAGTACATCCCAGAGGGTTACCTTTTGTTTATCCACTTTCTTGTGTTCCTAGGTAGGACCAGAGGGGTTAGACTGATTGTACTGCCCAGAGGGTTACCCCTTATGTTTTATTTTCTTATTTAGTTGTTGCTTTATATTGAACTATGTATTGTTTACTATTGAGTACTTTCTTGTTTATTGTATCCTTTACTTTTTCCTACCATATACTATTTTATAGTAATGAACAAATATCGTGGTGGTTTCCTTCTAGGATTTATTCTCACACTCTATTTGGGATATTATTTTGGGCCTAAACGAATTATATTATTGCAGGTCTAGACAAGGGAAAGAACCCTTCTTCATTAAGTACATGACATGCTATGGATCTGGAGAGCACATGACCAAGATTAGGCTTGCGATGTTGTATATCTGATAACTGTTTTTATTTTGGATTTTTTTTAGCACAGTATTTTCACATTATGCTTTGTATTGCTGCTTTCCTTGACATATGTGTCATGAATCATTATATATATGTGCTCTAGTATTTTATATCAGTTCTCAGCTGTTTAAATTTTTTATGATGTCATTATTTCTTCTGTTCTTGTATGTATTTGTTTACATCCACTATTTACTCTGCCAATGAGTCCATAGATCCCTACTATCACACCCAAGGCCCTCACTTCTTGTAGGCAGTCTCTGGCGTTTGAGGTAATGCGGTTGAGGCCATGTGACCAACTGGGTTTGGGGTGCCTCTGGGTGGCTGTCGTAGTCTGGACATTGCAATTGGATATAGTGATGACCATGGACCCCACAACCATAACTCTATGTTGTAAATCAAATAGTAAAAGGAATGATACCACTGACACTAAAAGGATGGAAATAAATATAATGACGTTAACTCTATTTATTTCAAAACCATTATGGTCCTAGTTCTATTAGTCTAGCATTTACAACTCTTCCCTTGATGAACTCTGCAGGCTCCCCACTCAGGGTATACCTCCTTGTGAGTTCATATTCTCGATCACCACCTCCTTCATCAGAACCTCTAAACAAATTGGAATCATAAAAGGAGTATCATAATAATAGATAGAAGGGAAATTTCTTTCTCTAGTCGTCTAACCCAAGACTACTCATCCAAAAAAGGGTCTTGGGAAATGAATATGGTCGTTAAACAAGATCCCCATCTCCCACATTGACATACTCCCATGTCCATGTGAGAGTATCTCCAGACTCTTCTCAACCTATGTGGACAATTAAAAAGGAACATCTATGAAATCATTCTATATGTTAACCCAAAGATTGTCAACATTCTTCCTCTCTCTCAGATACAACGTCCACTACTAAAACCTTGATCAAATAATCTGAATGACTGCCAAAGGAAAACGATACAATATTGTGGCCTAAATAAAAATGTATTCAATCATGGGAACCTCCATGTAGCTCTATGTCATCAAATCGGAATCAAGTCACATGTAATTAACTGAAGCCTACTGTTGGAAACATTACAACACCCACTATCACATAACATCCTACTCAATTGGATCACCCATAAAATGATCAAGTGGATCATCCTACTAAACCACTAATGCCTGATCCACACATAGATGATGAATATGAATGTTATCTGGAAGGTATACAAATATATCCTAATCCCTGGTAGTATCTAATTCTGATTATTATTTATTTTAATTCATTTTATTCAATTCAAAAATCCCAAAACAATACAATTAAAACATTAACACAATTAATTATAATGCATGCAATTATATAAGGTCTTTATTTTTAAATCATGTCCATCTCACTTAGTCACTCAATATTCTTAGAGTCCCTGAGCTGGATCATAGGGGTGGGATCCCATGCCATTGCCAGTCTCCCTATCCTTTATCACAAACCATGTATAATTGGAATTGTTTCCATACCAACCCATTCAATTCTCAATGTTTAAAACTCAATACTACATTCTATATCTCAACCAGCATCCTCTGATACAACTCTATCATGACCCCATCCCTCTAGACATACAACTCATGGGATTACAATTAATAAATATAAATAATGAACCCTATTTACCACCACTAATAGGCCCCTGGTTGGTGACATCTACCAATGGTGTAAAAATATAACAATATGGGATACATAACCCTTTATAAGAAACAAGATCCTATGATATATTGAAATATCCACAACCACTACAAGGAATAATATAAATGGAAAATCCAAACACCACAACACAATGCATGTATAAATACAACTAATCTACAAAATATCACTAATGTAAATACCCCAAAATAAATATATGTCGTGAATGAAATGAATATCTAATGATCTGGCCCATTAAAACCCATCATTGTTATTAAATTCTTCTAGGAAAGAGAAAAAAAGGTTCATATAATAAGGTTTAGAAGAAGGTATACTCATTAAGAAAACATTGTCTCTTGTACACATGTGAATGAAACATACTTCTGCTTTTTTGAGATATTATCAGAATAAAAAATCACATTAATAGGTATTCTATCATTCCCAACCTAACCAAAGAACACTCAGCAAGTAATGCATGATATGTTATATAATATGATATAAAGACCATCGATGATAGGGTACCCCGCACCATGCTCGCACATGTATTTCACCCTCTCTCGAAATTTAACATCCTTGCTCCCCCATCCCTTCCGTATACCACATCACATCTCATCTACACACACCAGGTCCTCAAAACACATCATGACCACACACACCTAGTCCTCTCAACACATGATTTTGACACACACCTCACCCTCACAATAGATCTTTTCATCCCACCCCGGAGCCTCGCCACACACATCACATCATATATCATCTTGAAGACACAAAGAAAAGCACATCAAATATCAGCCGACTAACCTAGGAAACAATAAAAACCCCATCTCCCACAAACATCTGGGATATCACTTCTCGCTCGAAGAAATCTTTTCCATCATGACCACTATATAATGAATTGTAAAACCATCAGTCATCACATCATATTCCATGATTATCTCTACTTAAATAGGGAGTGGATAAGAGTAGGTGTGAATATATCTATTCTCTTCATTGGATGTTGGTAAAAACACTCATATGTTATAGAGCTGGTGTTTGGAACATGGTGTTGGACATGGGTGGAATGCATAAAAAATCATATAAATATACATAATTATGTATATATAATTCCAAAAACTCAAGCCCAACCTATTCGATCTCAGAAAATTAAACCATATCACAAAAATTTCTCTTCTGATGTTACCTCTAAATCCATTTATTAAAAAAATGAAATTTTAAATTTAGAAGATAAACAGCTCTAATAAATTACGTCGACTTTAAATTTTATTTAATTTCAACTCCCATTTATTTCAGCATTGAGAATCATCCGTATTTAGTCACACAAATATCATTTTTATATATCATGAACCACATCCATATCATTATCCAAATCAATCCATGTCACTCGGCAATTTATCAAACAATTCATTATTAATTCCATCACTACTCGAGAAACTATCAGGCATAAAACATAATATGAATTAATATAATTGTCATTAACATTCATCTAAGGGATGATGTTACATGTTAAATTAATTCATTTCATATTACTGACACATCATACAAAGACCTCTCGATATGTGGTGAATCATTATGGATGTTATTAATGGATAAAATCATTCAAAATAACCCATAATAATAACTACTTTACCATTTTAAACTCATCTTCCAGGATTATCATATTAACAGAAGAAAAACACAGAACACAATCACATTTATGAACACAATAAAGCACAACCAAAATCTGCAACCCTTGTCCTTAATCATTCCGCACCCATCATAACCCCACAACATAGGCAAATGTCATTGAAATTCCCCACATAAACAATCCAAACCAATTACAGACATCACATCACCTCACATTCTAATGAATTTTTTAATATTTAATAAGGAATTCATTAATTAAATACACTTGTATGTTTTTGGGTTATTATGGAAACTATTTGATCATAGGGCTTCAATTTATTATTCGAATATATGTAGTTAAAAAACATATATATTTTGGAATTCAACAAATCCTAAAAGTCATACATTCCATAAACTTTCTTGTGCGCAAAGAAGGACCTACCAATAACCATTATTTTTAGTAGGTAGATAGACCATACAAATCATAAAATCAATAAAAACAATAACATGATAAGATAATGCATCAATTTTCCACATCCCATGTATATTGGTTTGCAAACAACTTAAATTTTAATTGTTATTATAGAACAAACTATCATTAAGGGGAAAACAAATATAAAACCATCCCACATGAATAATCATTTAGAAAGGTGAAGAATAATTTACATGGATGAAAAAATAGCACCACATATAGGTTCAACCAAAAATTGAGGCATGCATACAATATGTGAGTCTCTGTTGAATCATGAACCAACATATGTTGATGTTTAGTCGACTCGTATAGAATGATGGATTTTTGATGTCCCAAATCATGGAAAATTAAGAAGGAAGAACAAGGGGAATGATATCTCTGCTATAGGATGAACAAAACAGATCCCTAGTTTTAGATAAAATTGTGAATTTCCGATAAAAACATATCTATTCAAGACCACTCGTTTTAACCAATTGAAATCCACCAAACACATAAGGGGTTAAAGATAATAATTATAGTCTTTAAATAGTTATAATACCTTTTAAAAATTTTCATAAATATTGGGTTATGTCAAATAAAGATGTGAAATTGAAAAAACACAACTATTTGGGTACATTGTTCACAAGGTAATGTTGTATGAGGCACTGCTAGAAAATCACCACTAGACGAGGCACCATCAGAAGGGGAACTGATAGACGAAGAAACATTTGGAAGAACTACCTTCCAAAATTTGTTAGCCTTCAACAAGTGGGATTCTTCCATGAGAGATGCATACCGAAGAGGAACTGCTAGATGATGAATTTTTGGAAGACCGACCGCTAGTGAGCCAACACTTGTAATCTATCACCAATGAGCCACCATCATTGAATGCATTCCAGGGTGAGCTATCGTTAGTGATGTGCTGTAAGGGTGAGACACTTCCTGGGAGACACTACTATAGTGGCATATCCAGGGTGACATTACTAGGGTTAGACCCCACCACAGTGACACTATTATGGTGACACCTCCAGGGTGAGACTCTTTTTGGAAAATTAGAAATATACGAATTTTTTAAAGTGTTGATAATAGTCACTTTGACATCTCATAACATCTCAAACACCATATTTCTCAAAAATTAATAAATTGAATATTTTTAATCCATTACATCAATAAATATATCAAACAAACCATAAATTTCGTAATTTAATTTTATGTTAATCTATTACAATTTAACATAAACCCCTATCACTATTTTATTTATAATATGGTAAATAATAATTTTACTATTAAAAATTCCTTATACCAAAAATGTTATTTACCAATAAATATAATTTTGAAATTATAATTATAAAATAGAATCAATTTTTCAAATTCTAATTCACAAAATTTTCATAAGTATATTAATTACTTATCATGTAGATAGGATGATGAAATGGGGTTTTAATTTAATATTTCAAATGTTAGAAATGTATTTTTAAGTTTCTTTTTGAAAAAGATTATATTGAACTAAATTGAAATAAGTGATTTATAATTGAAAAAATTATACATTAAGATAAAATAAAACATTAATTAACTATATAAATATATTAGACTAAATAATATTAAATTTAAATTTAGAATTATTCACAATTCATCAAAATGTGAATCTTCTTTAAAAATTACAAAAATAATAAACAAATATTATTTTCATATTACATTTTCAAAAATGATGTTTGTTTTGTAAAATAGAACTTATAAATGGTTCAAATATTATATTTCTAATAGGTTCACCATTAAAAGGTGATAAAATTCCATTTTCATAAAAATATACCTTTTTTCTGCATGAAACTATATTTATTCACATTTAATACCTTAACAGTATATTGGATGAATATAAATAAATTTTATTGAAAATATAAAATATAGTTTCAAATTATATATTTCACTTTAAGTGATTAATAATATTTATTAAGACAATACTTTATTTTGAGTATAAAATTAGATTTTTATAAAAATAAAACCATTATATTCAATTTGTTTTATTTATATTTATATGTAATATGTAACCAATTTGTTAATTTAATAGACATGTGTAATAACTTTTTTAATAATTTATTTAATAATATTCATTCCTATTATTCCAATGACAACATGATAATGGTTGTGTTAACCTAATATTTCATTTTGAGTTTATTTATTCTTGGTTTTTTGTGAAATATAAGATATTAAAGAGAGGGTAAAATTGGTAAACCTTGTAAAATATTGTGGTGATACATTATAAACCCCTTAAAATGATTTTTTTTCTAGAAATTTATTAATTAGATATTAAAAAAAATAAAGGTAATTGTATCTCATCGAATCATTAGGGTCCCAAATAGATATCTCAGATTTGTGGTTTTCCCATAAAACATTAACCATCTGAGTGTTTATGTTTTTCAAAAAAGTAACTATGATATAGAATATATTGTAGTTATTGTTTATAACAAATTTCCATCACTAGTTTTTTGAATTTTGAGTTTATTACATGTGACTGATCTCATATGTACATATTCATATGTGATTTATAGAATTCATAAATAGATTTTGGAAGATTCAATGGAATTGTTAATCGAGAATCTATCATCCTGATATGATAAAAAACATCAAAAATTTACATCCTTAAAATTTTAAAATTCACATCGAAAATACAAAATGGATTATTTTCTTCTTCTTTAAAAGAAGGAATGTAATTGATAAAAGTCGGAAAATAATAAGGATTCTAATTCAGGGAACATTAGTGTGATGAAAAACTGGGATTTGTTGATAAATATAACTATAATGTTATTACATATAGTGTTCGAAAGCATAGTAAAACCATTATACCATAATAAAACCATTAATATATTATAGGTAAATGAATCCATTGAAAAAAATAATAATAAAAATAGTTGAATAATATTTTTATTTGAACATATTTTTTCATAGACTTGTGGAATCAGATTAGTCCCCTATAAAGAAAATGTGTAAATATACATCCACGAAATGTAATGTTTCATCATTTAATAAATTTACACCAAAATTCTTCCATTTATATAAATGATGACTATAAATATTTTAATTATTGAAGCACTAAAATCAATTTGTCTGATCAATAAATCTATAAAATATAACAATATATTTCTCATTTATTTATTCGTTAAAAAATAACTAAATTGTTTGTACAATATCTTATCATCCAAAATGAATAAAACCTTATATGATGAAAATTACATTAATATAAATAATATAATAGTAATATAGAATCATAATCATAAGTCATTGGATAAAAACCTATCCTCAAAATTAAAAAAAAATATTTTATACTTATACTAAGACCTAATAATTAGAAAATTTTGATAACATTGTACTTCAATAATTATTTGAACAAGTATCCTCAAATTACATTATTCAATGTTAATATCTCATATCAAAAATTTATTTTCTTATGTAATATGATTTCCATGATATTATATATATTTCAATAAATAACCCGAATCACCATATAGACACACTAAAATAATACATTCATCTGAATTATAAAAAAGCTTTTATTAATCAAATTAAATCCAATAATATTCTATTTATCATAATCATATATGGTTTAAAAATTGTGAACATCTTCAAAATAAAACTAATAATATCATAATCAAATAGATTTCAAATAGGTAGGTTATTAATATAATTCACATATGTTCCAAAAAATAACTAAACTATTATTCATTAGATAAATTTAAAAAAAACATTTCATAGTAACCAGGACATCGCGTAGGCCAGTGGTAGGAAATTTACCTTTCTCACCTTTTAGTTGGGATTTTATCCATACATCCTTCTGATTTGTGACATATATTATCCATCCTAAACATTTTCCTTCTTCTAAAACTATATCAACCTAATCCTTTTAAAATTATTTAAACATTATATCCTAGACCAAAAATAATATTAATATATTTTAACCTTAATGATTATATTTTTTATTTAATTTGTCATTTGAAAAAGTTATAACTCATATTTACCTTAAAAATGAAGGTATCCAAATTATGATTATTCGCTGAAACATATCAAAATTTAATACCTCAATCATGTTTCCATGAAAAATAATTTATGAAAACCTAAAAATTATATACCTATGATGATGTATAGATATCATAAAAATACACCATATTATAAAAGAATATCTAATGTTTTGAAGAGCCTTATCTAATGTAAACAATATAATCCCCAAATTACCACTTCCAGATCATAATCTAAAAATGTAAACATTACATTCCTAACTATTATACAATTAAATGTCACATAATTAATTCCCAACTGAAATACCATGACCAAAAGAAATATTAGACGATATATATAACAAAGGACTACTTTATATTATAGTTTTAGGGAATTCGAAAAACTCTTAACACCATGGGTTCATAAACCATTAACTCATGATTATATCACAATATACAAAAAATTCAAAATATGTCATAAACATCATAAATTATAATAACATATGGAAATATTTCCTTTAAAATAATTCCCTTATACATGGGGAAATTAAAAAATTAGATTAGTGAGAACATATGCTATATACCGGTAAAAACTAGAGAAATCGGTCATGATCATATGAATACATAAGATTTGAATAAGGGAATTTGATGATGAAAATAAAATTTTAAAATTATACAATATATATCAAAGGTCAAAAAAATTACTAATGAGAAAATAGATTTTCAGAAGACAATATTTTTAAAATAACAAAAGTGCATGAGGAAGAAGAGTATTACATAATACCTTATATTCTGGACATAACATATTATATGACACAAACATAAGTCATGGAAAACTTCAATGATAATATAACATAGTGGACAAGGATCTAGAAATGATTTATGATTGATCCTTACCCCATAAGTATGTACAATATGACCAAAAAATTACCCAATTTGTTAGAATAATATATGATAACATCCATTATAACATTATTTGGAATACACATGCCACATAAATAGACAATTATTATGAATATTCACAACAGTTACTCATGGAAATAAATTAAATTCACAAAAATATTGCTATTCGGAATATAAACCATTCTGATAATGAATATTAATGTAATATTTTGATCATATCATAGGTAAGGCATAAGAAACACCATCAGAATCGATCTTAGATTGATAATAATGTTCAAATATCTTTTTAAAACAATTTGTTAAGAAAATATCCTTTCCCCATTGAAAAGTTCTTTCTAAATCATAAAATAATTATCAATATTTTTTCATTTCAAAAAACATATAAAACAATTATAATATTCTTTTAAAACTAATTTAAACATATTTGAAATCCATTTTTTAAATATCCTAATACATTATCTAAAAATAAATTGAAATTCTTTATAGAAACCACAATTTTTAATATAAAATATTTAACCTAAAGAAAAATTTACATTAAATGTATAATATAATTAGAGGAAGAATATTAATGATTAAAAATGTATAATGGAAATATATAAACCATCTATATTAATATAGTATAATAACATAACATGTGTTTAAAATAATGAAAATTAAGATAAAATAACCATACTGATTTGGTAAATTTTTAATGGTAAAAACCATGAAAATAGATAATCAAATAGGTATGAAAATATCCATATATTGAATGGTAATTAACAATTATATCAATCATTGGGGGTAAATACACCTCTTAAAAATATACTACTTGTGAATATGCACGATGTCTCATAAAAATAATATTGAGAATAGAAATCTAATTATAATTATCATATTATTGAAGTGGGAATTAGTCTATTATGTTGATTATGTGTATTTACTATTAATACTGAAAAAATATTTAACAAAATATAAGATAATATAATGTATTTTCACATATATTTATACAATGACATAATTAAATTAATTTTATTTTAACCCCATAAAAGGAACTTGATTTATGAATTTTCTTACCATATGTAATATATCAAATCATATGAACCATAAAATTTAAACACATAAAATGAAAAATATAATACCACTAGGATAGAGAGATAAATAGTTTTTAATAAAAATGTTTTGTATTGAATGACCAAAAATGAAATCAGTTGTTAATAAGGCATATATATCATTGAGGAAAAAATGAGTCCAGAACCCCTATCTCATGATTTTCTATAGTGGGGTGTAATTTAACATCATTTATAATGGTTCAATACTATTATTAACTAACTAATAATATATTTATATAAATATAATACATTAGTTGATTATTTTTGACATATGATGACTCATTCATTAATAATATTTGATTAATTTTATTGTTTATCATACGTTAGTTTCATGGTTTCTTCAGTAGTTAATTTTTGTTAAATTATAGATGTTCATTTAAAATAGAATTACAACTTCAGAAGTGGTAAAATAGCACTATTAATTAAAATAAAAGGGATAAAATGTATCAATATAATTTTAATTTCATACATGTGATAATTAATTTGATTAAATTTCCATGATAATGGGATGTATTATTTTGGTAGTTTTTCTGATCATTAAGAAACAGTTTCATTTTATTGACTATTATGAGTATATATTAGTTCCTAAACATAAAATAGGATATTATATACCTATTAAAATCTTATTTATCCATAATAATAGTTTTAATACAAGCCATGAAGGTTGTAATAAAAAAAAACAAAAACTTTATTCACAGAATCAATTAAAAGGTATAATTTAAAAAATAGTATTGTTTTGTTGAATAAGGGGAGGTAACATATGGGGTGTATATAAGATATTATCTTATAAAAATAAAACTACATTATGTGTAATATTTTAGAATTATTATTTTACTAATGATGAATTAACTGAGAAAAATTTTGGTTAAGGAAAGAAAATATGATATTTGTTTTGAGTAAATCACCTCTTGAATATCACCTTCATGATTGATCATTGAGGACCATGGATTTCAACTTTTTTCAACTAGGACCACATGTGTGGGGGAAAATTTAGTATGAGATAATTTTAAAGATATTTGAGGATATTCAATTAATTTTGTTCAAAATGGCATTGGGGGAGTTTTACTTTATACTTGATGGGAGGTGGGTTTGTGTGATTAAAAGAATGATTATTTTATAATTTCATCCATCACTAATGAGGTGGAATAAATTTCTGATTTTTTTGTAAGTTAATATTTTTATTTTTTATAGGTCTTAAAATTCCTCAATAACCATAAAATTTATAACTTTTTATTTATGATATGTGTTTTTCTTTTATCATTATATATTTTCACTATTTTATCTATAGAATAGTAACTAATTTTTTTTCCACGTTCATTATTTTATACCTAACAATTAATTAGACATTCAAACCTATTAATTCTTATATAATTAATATTTTGGAAACCATTTTACCTAATTAAATTAAAAAAAACTGAAAAAATATATTTAAAATTAATCCTCAAACAGAGTCAAAATTTGGTTTATAAATTGATTAGTTCAAAAGTTTTAAATGATTTTATATTTGATTTCAATGTGAAATTTATCCAAATGACCACAATTAGATTGATTAATATATAGTTGAACAACATATTATTTAATAATAATTAAAAATATAATTAATCTGTATAAGTAAATAATAGTAATAATATGTTTTAATGAAAAATTATTATATTTTTCTATTCCTCAAGAAATTAAACTTAACCCAAAAATACTACAATTTTACCCTAATAAAATTCTGGAAATACAAATTCAAAAAATAAATTTATTTTTTAAAATAATTCTTATTAGTTTATCAAAATATACACGTAAAATAGATAATTTATCAAAAAGGTTTCAAAAATTTATTTTTTATAAAAATATATTTTTATACTTAAATATTATCTTATTCATTTCACCATCATATAAAAATTCTGGATTAATTAAAAAATATTTAATTTAATATAAATATTATAAATTTCATTAATTTTATTCCCTAGTGGTGATTAATTTAATTTATTAAGATTATATACTTTTATGGGAAAATATATATTTTATAAATTATATTCTTTATGTTCAATATTATTTAATTTTCAGTTATAATTATTTGGAAACTAATGTGTTCATTTTATAAACTTGTGTAAATTATATTTTTATAATTTATTTAATCTCATTCATTCCCCACATCACAATATGAATTTGATAACCACTATATGAATATAATAATATTTATTGAGTTCTTCTAAGATTGATGTATTATTGAAAGTATGATATCAAATAGAAATTAAAATGATACATAAAATAAAATCATGTTATGTTAATGGTCACAGGATCACTAACCTGGGTTGTTCATATCATTTCCAAAACTGTATTGGAAATAGAGGTATACTTGTGAAAAAATAACATTTTGATAAATATTAAACAAATATGAATCAAAATATACAATTAAAACTATTTTATGTTTTATTAACTATTGTTTCCAAACTAATATTGAATTTATCAGCTTCATCATTTATTTATAACACCATTTTCACCATAATTTTATCATAATAACTTTTTTATTATTATAATGTAGTATTCTATTATCAGATAGATCCAAAAATTAATAATACTGATTGTGAAAATTAATGTTAATTAATCAATATTAATATAAAATTAACAAAAAATAATATTCCTCTTCATCATGCTAACTTTCCTAAAGCTATCAATCATGAATATATTAATAATAAAATGTAATTTATGTAAGAGAAATGAGTTATCATTCAATCAATTAATAACCACCATAACTGTTTTGGATGTATGTATGAATAATAGTTTCCTATTACAGATTTTCTACCTTGGAATCTCCCATGGGTTGGGAATGACTTTTATTATCATTAATATCATATTTAAAAATTTTGATATTTTTTTCAATATAGTATTCAGATATTCTTATCAAATAAAACTCAAATACATGTTATTAAATTGTCCAATCCATTGAATAATATATATATACATATATATGAAAACATGTACATCACTAAGATTTTAAATTAAATAACCCTTACTTAATTTAATTAATGTATGTAAAGTGTTTGGTGATGATTGAGAGTGGATAAATGTGTTTTGCAATGATTTTTGGTATTTTCAAAAGATTCATGGTTTGTGAATGGTTGGGAAAAACCATACAATGACAATAGAAAAACATGAAAAAGTGAAAAATTGATTTGGGAAAGTTTGTGGATAGGTAATACGTTTTGAAAACATATATGTAAAATTAGAGTAACCATACATTGTGATATAGGGGATAACAATTCCAGAACATGGTTTGTCAAAATATTGTGTCCAAAAAATTAAAGGGTGTTCGAAGGTATTGGATTGTGTAGGGTAAGATCATGATAAGCCAAAAAATATGATCCAATCATGCATAGTTAATATTTTGATATCGAAAATGTAGATATATATCAGGTTTACACAAAATACCCTTTGGTTTTACTATATTCACCTTAAATCATGTTTTTATCTTCCCAAAGGTTGTGGAGATATTCTTTGTCATATTTTTTAGTCTACATCTCATCCATATCTTCTGTTCATATATCGGATCTGTTAGGGATGAATCTATTAAGTTATATTCTATTTATGATGAGATATTTAATTTTCATTTTTTGTTAATGAGATCTATGATGGAAATTTTTAGATGGTTTTTTTGATTTTTGATTTTAATTCTTCATTTTCGTTACACAATCAAATGTATTTGTCTTCACAATCACTCTCCTTATTATAGAAATATGTATTTTATGGAAATCAATTTAATTACATGAAATTAGTTATGTATTTGGTATGGGAATCATGGTAGAATCCATATTTGGTGATGGATTATAGTTGTTTTGACACTGGTTGTTTTATATTTCCTTATTTTAATAATATTAAATATGATTTTTAAAATATGGATGTAGTTTGATTTATAGAGAACTATTTTGTGGAATAATTTTCAATAATAATTCTGTTTTATTAAAATTTCATGAAATGGGTTGTTTTACATGGTTTATTATACATGGGTTTGTGTTAGTTCATGTTTTTAATGTGAAATTGAATAAGTTCAGTATACCATTGAAGTAGAATGGTTGTGACCTGGAAACGTTTAGGGTGTCATTGGGGAAAAAGGAGATCAAACACTTAGTGATGACTTCTTTGTTGGTTGAGAGACCTCTCATGAGTATACAACTATCCCCGAATAATGCATATGTGGTTAGGTGTGTGGATCAATGAATTTTTAGGCGAGGGAAGAATGGTGAAATGGTTTAAAGAATTTTTTTATTTCATTGGAAATTGTTATTATTGGGAAAAATATATTCATGTGAAATGACTTGTATTTTATATAAAATATTATATTTTTAATGTTTTTATATAAACTATATTATATAATTATAATAACATGTTATATACTTGTAGAGTGTGTAGGGTTCTCATATGGGAGAATTATATTATGTTTCATTCCACACCACTCCATTGGTAATTTGGTGTTGTTAAATTTTTTTGTTGATACATAAGTAATGGGAATGTATCACATAACTTTTATGGTGTTATGGAATTCGTGGGATGTACTGTGGAGTCACATTAGGGAACTGTGGGGGGAATTTGAGATGTGTCGTTGTATTAGTTGATATATTTTGGTTTTTCTTTTCTCATTATTGTTGATATTTTTCTGGGTTTCATCTTAGTACAATGATATAGTTGGTATTATTTGATGTGCATTGATTTTTTTACGTTGTTATCATTCATTATATTGTGTTTTTGGTTATGTTATTTTATGTTATGATATATTCATTTTTGAACGAAATATTTTCCACTAACTGTATTGAAGTCCTCAGAATTTATTTCTATCATATTCCATTTTGTGGATGTCACCTAAGGCCTATTAGAAATGACACCTTGACTAAAGCTAATGAGGAGGGATGTTATATTACAAATGGTATTAGTCTTGGAAGTTATGTACCATTTGAAAAAATTGGATCGGTATTGGTTGGTCAATTTTTTTGAATGTTGTATCATATTGTTCTATTATTGAATTATAAATAGTTTTGGACTCCTGCATTGGATTTGAAATCTGTTCTGGTTTTTTATTGAGTAGGGATTATAGAAATGTTGAGAATTATCAAGACATGAATTGTAAATCATAAAATATAAATTATAACGTTTTTAGATTGAGGGTTAGATTACTAGGGATTTGGATATATAATTGTTTTTTGGACTTATAAAATAATTATAATCTCATTGTCAGGTGTTTATCCAATTATAAAATCAGGACATGCAGTTAATAAATTAAAACCCACCTATTGTGAAAATTTCAATTATAGTCATGATGTATGATTTCAGAAAAATTTTACTTTTTAAAATGAGTTGTAGTTTTCCTCAAATGTGTAATTTTAGAAAATGGAATGATATATGAATTTTGAAAATGGGTTTATTTTAAAATTAAAGGTTAAATTTTAAAAAAAAAATGGGCATGAAAAATATGTAATTTTGGAAGTCATTTTCAGATAGTTGTGATATGGTTGAATTTTTAATTATTAAGTCTTAAATTTATATAATTTGAGACTTTTTTATGTTTTAATGATTATATAAAATGAAACCCTCTAGGTGTCATTGAAACCTACATGAAGAAGCCTATGACTATATTGACTATCTCAATCCATTGGTGAACCAATTGTTGGTTTAGATTAAATACCATGTTGTGAAGGTTACAGATAGTGGGAATATAAGGAATTACAAAACTTATGGTAGTAATTTATATAATTTTTAGAAGAGGAATCTACAAATCATTAAGGGTGATTCATAACCATAGTAAGAATAGGTGTAGAAGATTATGATGAATTAAATCTTCTATTTCCATGGTAGAATAGCAGAGTTGAATGTCATTATGGTGATGTATATGTCGGATGGTCTTCCATGTTAATGTTGGCATTTATAATTCCACCCCAAAATAGACTAGGGTAATGAAATGATTTATTTTAAGATGTTTTTAATAAAAAATATCACTACATACTTTTTGGGGATTTACAGGTAAATAATTATTCATTCTAATGTAAATGAACATATTTGTGCCAGATTATGAGTATCAAATTATTAATTTAGTTCAAATATCAGCTGAATTTTTCATTATTTCATCCATGAAGGAATATTTTTTTCAAAATGTTTTCTAGTATAATATTTTCTCAAATATTTTAATAATTTTTTTGAATAATTTTACTAAGACGGTTAATGTAGAGATAGTGCAACAATGTTATATATCCAGATCTACTTTTGGATGGATCGTGGCGATAACTAAGGGAATGGTTGGAAATATCATTTGGGAATAAAGAAGATGATGGATATCAATTTAAAAGGTATTGGAATTACATAGAATCATATTAATAAACAATAAAATCATCCACAAATTCTATATTTTAAATAAGGACATTTCCAATGCAGATTGTTTGACCACATAAAGAGAATGTGTGCGACACCACCAAGAGATATCCATAATTGAAGTAAGAGAGGGAATATTAAGATATATTAGTATAGTTCTCCAAGGATGGGTGTTGGGGAACAATATTTTGTTTAATAGAATTCATATTCATTAATTGGATGAGTTCAATATTATTATCCTCTTCATCTAAATAGATCTGTCTATGGAGATTCTAGGAATTCCATGACTCCACAGTAAGCAAAATTATCAATAGGTAAATAAATAAAAATGTACAGAGATTAAACACTTTTATATATATTTATAGGAGCTTGTGGATGAGAAAGATATTCCATATATATTGATAGATATGATTAGTTTATATTTTACACATATGCAAGACTTGTTTGATATGGGTTTATCCCATTCAATTTTTTATTCTCTTGATGATGGAAATCAGGATTAAATTGTTGATATGAATCCTTATATTTAGAGACATCATTCTTATCTTAGTAAATTATAATTTTGATTCTATATTTGTATGGAATGTTTTATTAATATTTGTGGTGGTTATTAGATATGAAATTTTCATGTTCATGATATTGATGTTTATGATAAAATCCGAGGTTTGGATTTGTTAATAATGATCAATGATCACATCAACTATTATACTAAACTAGTTAGTTTTTTGACTAATGATGGAATCAAGCATTCCTTTAGAGGGTACCTAACTATTAATGTTGATGAAACATTCTATTTGGCACCATTAGTTGGAATGGCCACAGAAATGTGTTTAATATTAACTTTTTCATCGATCGAAAAGATTGATAATAAAGGTGTCATGTAGTTGTTGATGAGTATCTAGATATTTTCCCTTCAATTTATTTGGTTTCCCACCTCAATCAAAATTTGTGTTTAATATTGATATCATTCTTTGGAATTGTATTATTGAATTCATTAGTATATGATGGAACCAATAGAAATATGGAAATTTAATGTAAAGTTAGAAGATCAGGAATGAAGAAGGTTTATTTATCCTAGATCTTATCTATGGGTGGATTCATTTCTTTTTGATAAAAATAGATAGATATAAATCTTTATTTTTATTTTGATTATCACATTCTTAACCATGTTACTATATAGAACCAACATCCACATCCATTAGTTGATGATTTGTTTGATCAATTTAGTGGAAAACAATGGCTCACTAAAATTGACTTGTGATAAAAAACACCCATTCTGGGTCCTTTAAGAAGATATTACAATGAATTATTTAAAAATAAGATATATCCATTTTTAGTTTTTTTCAATTCGTTGACGTCTAAATAATTCACCAATGTTATTTATGGAATTTATTAATATGAAAATTTCAATTTATCAAGAATTTCTTGTAGTGGTGTTTTTGGATGAAATATTGATGTATTTGAGGGAAAGGTAAAATAATTATAATAACATAGAGAAAGGGTTTATAATAATTATAGATTATCATATATATGAAAAATTATCAAACTGTGGGTTTTGGGCATAAGAGGTGAATTTCCACTTCCATGTTGTCCCTAACAGGGGTGTTTCTGTAGATCGATAGACGATAGTGGATAAAATCTCTATGAAAACTATAATGAAATTCATTATGATACATAGTTTCTTTGTTATACCAGGTTTATTTGTTTTTCATTACTGATATAACTTCATTCACCAATGTTTTTTAACAAGGAAGAATATACCAATCCAATAGAATAGTGATTGAAAAAACTATTCTCATGATATAAAATGTTTCTTTAAAGCAGCGCCAATCTAGATATTACCATAAATATTACCGGGGTACGTCGTGTAATATGACTTCACATGATTTTTTTTGGAATGTGTTCTCCTGGTGGGGGTTATGTTGTATTTTATGGATCAAGGTCTTTATGGTTTCAGAAGAAAAAATACCCAACACACAATTTGGAGTCAGTTCATGATGTCCACGTTTTAGAGACATAGTATCATTACCTATCTGGTTATAAAATTATTGTGTTTAAAGATAATGAGAGTTACCAATATATACTCACACACAGGTATTTCACTTGAGATAGGGAATTTGGTTGGAGTATCTCTAAATGCTTGAATTTGTCCTAATTTATAAATCAAGTCAATAAAATTAGGTACAATAGGAGTTACATAGTAATTTGTATAGTCACTTGAAAAAAGAGTCTTCTGATTAGAGGTAGTTGATTATGTTAATATATTAAAGGAACTTAAAATTTAAAGACATATTATATTTCATGATTTTATATCCATATTGTTTTATTATAGAGTTGGTTGAGATAGTTAAATATGTATAGACATCGTATTTATAATGTGTTTCTATGTGGTCAAATATAAATGGTGGGGATACCATTGATGTGTGGTAGGTGGATATGAGTTAAATTTTATGTTTTCAAGGTTAGATTTTCATATATATGGCTTATCATGAAATATTTATTCATTCTTACCACCATTAAATATGGGAAATTCAACCTGGAATATAGATGATGCATATGGAATTAAATAAATACTTTTTGTGGGTTGGTATAAAAAAATATTTTTGTTGAGTTTGTTTCAAGAATTCTCACTTATCACAAGGTAAAAAAAGGGCATCAGTGATAATCAATTATGTTGTAGTGTATAACTATTTGTATTTTCATGTTCGAAAAGATAGCTATATATTTTGTAATAGGTCTCTCGGTAAATGCTTGGAAACATGATTCCATATGTGTGATAGTGGTATGAATCACAATTTTTTCCTTTCATCCTTATTCGTCAATAACATATGGTTTTGGATATATAAAAATATCTATACTTGGGAAATTTAAATGTGGAATGGTGTTGGAATTTTGATCCTGTTAAAAAGAGAAATGTGGTATATATCTCATTTCTAAAAATCCATAATAGAATCCCATGGAATATTGTAGACAATGACTGTGGTGTGTTATCTTCAGAAGGATGAAAATTAAAAAAAATGTTTTGAATATATGATTTAAGATTGTGTTATGGATTTTTGTGGCTCATCAAGGAATAACATACCATTAGTTGTGTTTTCATATAACAAAAATAATCCGGACTTGATAAATAGGGCTCCTTTGGAATCATTGTATGAGATCCTTATCATTCACCACTTTGTTTTTATAAAGATTCTAGACTTCACATGTTTCCCAAAAATTTGTATATTATGTATCATAGAAGATTTAATTAATTAGGAAGTGAATAAAGACATATAAATGTCACCAAATGTACTATGACAATCATCATTGATGGTTGTTTTCATTCAAGGTTATTTATCACATGTCCTTTTGAATATCTCCAAGTCAAGGGCATCATCATTTTGGAATGTAGGGAATGTTATATCATAGATGCATAAACCATTTTCAAATTTTGAAAAGAATGGTGATATTGAATATTAGATGGATTTCCCCCATCCATTAATGGTGTGAACAAATTCCTTTATATATCGTTGTAGAAAAATTATTATATTGATTATGACCATATAATTTGATTTGATCAGGTTGACCTAGAGTTATATTCTTCATTATTAAATTCACAAATATCAATTTTTTTTATTAAAAAGAGGGTGTCTTACATTGGAAATCATATGTCTCATTTTAGTTTCTGGTAACATGGGAATATATAAGAAGAAAAAGTGGAGTATAAAAAGTTGTGGTAGAGAAATTTTCTAAACTATTTCAGTAGAATAATGGTTTTCTACTTTCTAGGGACATAAATGAGAATGGAGGGGAGAATTTATAAGAAAAAATTTCAAATATGTTACAATTCTTTTTTTATATTAAATTATGTAATAGTAATGGGTGATAATTGGGATGGTTTAAAAAAATTGAATGTTTTACGTATTTTATAGAGGTTCATGGTCTATTTATGGTTATAATAACATTTTAGCTCATAATAAACCATTAAAAGAGAGATAGTGGGTCCTAGTAAGGTCCACAATTAGGTTCATTGTGTGGAAAAAACTCTACGACCACAATATAGTAACCATAAATGTTGGAATAGTGGAAAAAATATTTGTTGGGTAGAGTTATAAAATCATGTGATCCATACATTCATAGGGTATATGGAGGCAATGGCTGGTGAATGGTTGGCAGAGGGTTGGCCTAACATTGTGAGATAATTATGAATTGTTCAATGTAAGGTAACAAAAAAATGAATCTGAGTAGGTTTTAACACAAATCCCCTTCATCAAAATTGTCGACCATAAATAAGTTTTCCGCCCTTCCAATGGATGTGGCGAGAGCCCCCTTTGATGTAGGAGTGATCTATTTGAAAAACATATTGTGTAGAATGCTGGATTCATTGTTAAGTCTTCTTTCGTGGTATTCTTACATAAATGCAATTCTCTTTCCTATCTTATATTCAATGATCTAATCCATTGAGGATATACCAATTTTTGTGGATTCAAATCATTATAGGATTCTGTTTTTTATGTTCTATAATTATATATATGTTAGTATATAGATGATTTAACCTAATTTTGTAAAATTTATGTGAAAGTCTTCATATTCTCCACAATATATGAGGTCATTGGCCTCACTCTCATCTCCTCTTACAATAAATTGAACGAATTGTTTAAAAATAATTTATTTCCATGATAATTGTGGTGAAATTGATGTGAAATGTGTAGTTGAAACTCACTCTAATGATGGTTTTTGGTTTTTTGGGATTTTGTGGTTTTGTAAATGATCATTTTAAATGAAATAATTTTTTTTACAAAATATTTATTTCATTGCATTCATGGAAATTGGTTTTTGGAATGGATTAAAATAATTATTTTTTTATTTAAATGGCATGAAATTGTTGGTTTGAAATCGTTTTGTCATACATAGGTTTCTGTGAGTTAATTATTTTGAGATGACCCTGAATAAGCATCATGTACCATTGGGTTACAAGGGATGTTATCCTAGATAAGGGAGACACATCATTAGGGAATAAGGAGTCTTACTACGTAGTGAAGAAATATATGATAGAAAATTGAAATTTTATGAGAATGGAACATTCAATGATGAATAAAAGAGTTGGTGTGTGTGTTTTTGTGAATTATAGAATAAGTATGACATAAGAAAAATTGGAAATTGTTTAATTTTTTTTGTTATTTTTCAGGGAATCATTATTAATATGAAAAAAATATTTTTTTGAGAAAAATATATTATATTATGTAAACTATTAAAAAATTAAATATATTTTATAAATATTTTATATAACTATTCTAAAATGATTTACCCTAGTGGCATGTGAACGGAATCCATTAACAAAAAACCAACTGAATTTCATTACCCAGAACAACTTTGGGACATTGGTGGTTTACATATATTGTTGATTGGTAGAAAGGTAAAGTTAAGGTATCAAATTTATTCAGTGGTGCTTTATGAAACTTGTGAATTTATGAGGAGTTGGAGCATGATGTTTTGGGGGAGTTGATTAGTTTTTCAGATTTAGACTTTGAGCTTTGTTGGATTTATCTCCCAGATTCAAAATTAATTGTGATCCTGATTTCTACTGGGGTTTATAATATTTTAGGTATGATTATTTATATATAGAAATGTGTTGTGTTGTTAGCAAGAAACATATTGTGTTGTTGGATATTGTATGTTTGGTTGTTTTTTTTTCAAGGAATAAATTGTCTGCCAATTATATTATTTCCCATGGAATTTATTTCTCTCATTTGGATTCATGGGGATATTTCTATTATTCTAGTATAAATTTCACCTCAAATAAATACAATGATAAGGGGATAGAGGATACATCATTGAAATATATAATAAGTATATGTTGTATTTTTCTGTTGTATGACTCAATATTTTATGATTATTATTCTATATTGTGAAAAATAATTTTTCTACATTATTCTTCACTTGTAAAACAATTCCAAATTTAATTATTAATTTTACAAAAATAGTTAATAATATGTATGAACAACATAATTACCCAATGATATATATCCTTTTTCGATTACTGAGGACACCACTCACACATAGTTATTTGTAAATTTCACTATTTTTTATGTAGAAAGTATACTAGTTTTGAGAAATTAAAACAATGGATGGTTTCTAAGATAATAATTATATATATAATATATGATATATAAAAATATTGAAAAAATTGAAGGCACTAAAGTGTTAGGAAAATAATCAAATACTCTCATGGGATCCCAGTAATAGAAAATGTTATTAATAATATATAAATCTTATTACCTTAATCAATGTAGAGATTATAACCCATAACTCAAAACCAACCAATTAGATATTTGATAAACAAATACCAAAAGCATTATATTTGATATTATGAACATATAATACAACACCATAAAATAACTCCTTAATTTAAATATATTAAATACTTCTATGAATTAAAATGTAGGGCTAATGTGGAATAATATAGTGGTTTTTAAAGTAATGAAACATCAAACACTTATAAAATTATCCACTAAATAATACCTTGAATATAATAATTGAAAACATTAATATTGAATAAGTTAAAAATAACATCATTTACATCACTCATAAATGAGACTGTTGTATATCATTAAAAAAATATAATGAAAAATAGGACATGAGTAGACAAAAAATTAAAATTAATAATAAAACATTTTTTAATTGAAAACAATATAAATAAAATAAATATTACAAAGGAGAAAAAAATACACAACAACTAGTTCATTAGACAACTATGACATAGATCTTCATCGATTGTAATGAATGAAATACAATAAATATATGTAGATATACATATATATTTGGTCTTTTATATTTTACATCCATATAATTTCCACTACATTGAATGAATTTTGGTCCCTCAATTTTGTTACCAATAATATTACACAACCAGTAACGAAATTAATGGTTGAGTGATTCTTAGATATTTTAATTCACTCTTCCCCAAAGAATTATACATCATTGAAAACAAGAATAATATAATTTAGAGTTATTTAACAATTAATAATAACACTTTTAGAATCTTGTTCAATTTTTTAATAGTTATTATTTTCAATCATAATACATTCTTTAAGACTCATATTGATTTTTCTTTTTTTATGAACATTGTATGAAAATGATTCCAAATTTTGATATCAACCAAATATTGACTTATTATATTTGGAATTTCTTTAAAAAATATAAATAAAGATTTAAAAAATTATATAAACAAATAAAAATAAATAAATACCCCATTTAAAAATTATTCCCAAAATTCATCAAAAATATGAAAATATTTTATTTATTTAAAACAATATTATGGTTGGGATTAAATTATTGAACTTTAATGGAAAATAGATAAAATTTTATTTATATTAATGTCACCTTGGTGTTTTATCCTTGTGATAAACTATTCATGTGAGGGTTAATTTGAAATTAAGGTATCTTCTATGAGGGGTGTTAGTAAAAAGTTGTTCAGTTGGAAAATTTTTATAATAATCCCTTAATCACTGATTATTATTAGTTTTTTGTGATATATATTTTACATTAATCATTATATTAGTTATATATCAACAACTAATTCTAATTAACTATGGTGTATTATCCTCCCTAATTTATAATATTGATGTGTTTCATTCATCTCATATTCTTTATATGATTATATGTTATTAACATAATTTTTCATGATTTTAATAAGCCAATAATACTTTTTTATTATATAACAATTATATATATTTCATCTTTTTAATTATGGTAGTGGTTACTATCGACAATTGATAGTATTTTATTGAAATTTTAATCTTCTACTTTTAATTTTATGGTTATATGGTATTAATAATTGTTAATAAAAATAGAAATGCATCATTCACCACATATGTCATTCAGGTGATGAATTATTCACCATCTATAGTATAAGAAATATAATAAAATATTAAAAATATTTATGATGTTGATCTATAATTCATCTTATTTTTTTATTGATGTATTTATGACTTTAATATTATTATATAGACACATATCAGTCACCACTTCATTGATGGATGATCATAATTTGACCCCCAATGTACTGTTATGATGATAGCTTGTTAAAACTATTTGTTAAATATAGTAATTTACCATTCACTAATTTTTATTTTGGTGTATTAAATATATATATATATATATATATTTAAGCATTCACTCTTTTATTTGTATAGTCATAACTCATTCACGTTATAGAGTATTGCATTGACTTTTAAAAATGTTTTTTTTTCTGTTCAAAAATTAATCACTAATTTAGATTTATTTTTTATTGTTGTAAATTTTCATTTACAATTCTATTGTGAACCATGGGAACTCTATTACATTTCTTACATACAAATAATTGTATATTTTTTCATTAGATTTCTCATATAGTAATTAATGATATTAATTTGATACTATAACTTTTATAATTTTTAACGAATAATAATTTATTATGAAAAAAAATATCTGTTTGATTTTTTATAGAACGAGTAGTGGGTTTTTAATAATTTATATTTTTTACACTGTAAATAAATAACATAATTATTAGAAAATGATTATGACCATATATGTTTGTATGGGAATGGCTTATTTGTTAAATATATTTAATAAATTCAATAACGGAATATGAAAATTTATTGAATCAAATTACAATTAAATTTATTTTCTTTGTATACATTTATTAATATATTATTTATTATGTTATTATTATAATAATCCCATCATATTATCATACTCATTATTTTTTACATTAATAATTTTAAAAATGATTTCATTTTAATACACCATGTGATTTGTGTGTAATCTGGGTGGTTGATAAATATAATATTCATATAATACAATTGTATTGGTTTTAGTAGTTTATAATTTTTCTCAAGGTTATTTTTAGTTATTTAGTTATGTGATAAGTATCCAAAATTTAGACATAGAACCTTTATTCTAGTAAATATAATTATATACACATGAATGGATATCATTTATCAAATAGATCCACATCCTATTAGTATTTAGAGATTATATATTAGAGAAACATTCACAGGTGTGAAATTGTTCAATCTATCACCCCAAGGGATGCTAATCATGATTCATTCACAAGTACATAATATGATTATTTTATAAATTTTTTATGTTCATTCTCATGATCTTTGATTTTAGATATATGATACTATAATTAATGAACACGTACCATGAACAATTTCATTCCAAAAGAAAAATTACGAAGAAGAAATATGTGAAATTTAGGATGTGGTTGAAGAAATTATGATAAATGTTCATTAATTTAGTTTTCAAAATAATATTTTGATATTTATATTTAATTATTAAGGAAAAAATAAATGATAAAAGGGTCTTTGAATCATTATATATAAATAACTACCTCTCGAAAACACTTCATATGAACTAATACGAATTAAAAAACTTAAAAATCATGATAATATTTCATTATAAGAATAATAAAACCCAAATATATATATTCCCCATAAAAAATAGTCACAAATAATCAATACCAATAAATATCGATACTATAATATAAATCTCTAATGGTTTTTACCCATTGGGTATATATTTATAATTGGTATATTATATTTAAAAATATTATTTAATTAAATAATAGAACAGTAAAATTTATATATTAATAAACACAACTTATATATTTTACAATTATAAAAAATAGTAAACCTATATATAAATAAAAGAAAAATATTTTAATTTACAAATAATTATGTGTTCTTATAAAATTTTTTTAAAAATTTTTTATTTATATTTGGAAATTTTGAATCTCATATTTAGTGATTTATTTCATTCAAATATTTTATAATATTTAAGATTATGATAATGAAGTTATATAAATGGGAAAATAGTAGTTTTCAATAAAAACATCATTGTAGAACTCTAAAACACATTAGTCAAAAAAAAATTGATATAGACTATAAAATTTATTCATGAGATAAAAAAACCATAGGAAAACATCATTAATAATATTTCCATATAAATTAACATCACACCAACCTTTCGTCTGTTTTTTCAATTAAATTTAAATAATATCTTTCATATATATTATATCATTATAATTTTAAGAAAATTTAATTCATTTTCACTAATAAAATAATCACCCACAAAAAATTCATGACAATGTTAAAAATTCATCATCCAATACAAAATATATTAAAATTTCAAACTGTGCCCATCATCAAAATAATTTGGTTCCAAATATCAAAAGAATAAGCCCATAGAAAATTAAAAAAAACACCAATGTGAAGATTTTACTTCATATGAATTGGGGAACAATTAATCAAAATATACTTATATATTTCCATTACTCTTACTCATTTATATTATAGTTTTACATTATATTTTATTTAAATTTAAACAACATTTATCTTCTTTCATTTCTTGACCCACCAAGTCCCAACAATTGATTGGGGAACGCAGAGTCTGCCACCTTAATCCATCATCTAATACATCAGGATAGAAAAATTAACTATAAATGAATGAATTTTAATTGTATATCATCCTGAATATTAAACAAATAAAACATAAATCAATAATGTTCAAAATAACTCGAAACAACAATAGATTATGTGTAAAAAATAGATATATATAAAAATAAATCATGAGTTGTCATCAGATTTGTAAGTTCCCAACTTTTAAAAAAACATATATGATAAATATATTACATGATCTAAAGAATATATTTAATATGAGGAAATTAAAAATCATATATTATTCACATAATCCATGATAATAATCCATAAATAGTGGTTAGAACAACTAATCATCACCATAAATCATATTCAATCATATTTAGAAAAATGTATTGTAGCTCAATTATTAATTAATCTATAACAAATCTATGTACCATATGTAGAGTAAAACCATGAATGTAATTGAATCTGTATTATTGGTGAGTATTAATATACATCATTGTATTCAATGAAAAAAAGAAAAATAATATATACTCCCATATAATAGATAATAAAATAGGAAACCAATCAATATTTTCATTAAAACAAGAAGTTCTATTGATATTGTGATGTCCCGGTCATCTATATTTTATTCTAAAAAAGTTCATTTCTCTAAAGAATCATGGGATGTTGTGAATACCATATGGAATAATTTATGATGTTCATTACTGAGTAAAAATTCCCATTTATATAGAATAAATGAATTATAAATATTGTTAATGTCTATTTAAATCTAAAAAATTAAACTATATTACACCTCCCCCTAAAACAATGATGTGGAAACCATGTAACACTAATGTGGGTGCATCGATTTATCGTTTACATTATCCAGATATCTTGAAATTCAATAATTATATTATATAAAATTAAATTGGAATCTATCGTGTATCTTTGATCAACAACTTGTCAATGGATTAGTAGAACCTATATGGTTAAACACCATAATAATGAAAATATTCATTAATTAATGAAATTAAATTGGGTTAAAAGAACCTCCCAGATTGGTGTATTTCAACCGAGGAATTAGATAACAACATTGTGTTACTTGATCATCGTAGAGTAAATCATATCAGATAATAGAGTAATATACTCACTAGAAAGAGATATGACACTCCAAACATGTTGTCTAATCCCTATCTATTTAATTAATTTTAGGGACGTTTATATTTACCTATTCAAGATATTTATAAACCCCTATATGAATATGGATAATATACAACATGTTTTTGGGGAGATCGAAACATTATAAAAAACATGGTGGACTTCTGACTTATAATGAAAATTTAATCAGGGGATTTCCTAACTTAGTATCTACCATTATGATATCACACAATTTTTTTCACCTCTTCTGATCATTTATCATTAATGAACCCAAGATAATTTATATATAATTTCTGATATAAATCTATATTATTATGACATGTTCTATGTAGAAAAGTACATTGAAGGATTATTTTAATTCAATAAAACTATATTTCATGATATAAATCATGAATAAATAGTCATTTATAGATTATTTAAATCCTATATGATAAGGGACATTTTGATTTACCCTATAGTTGTTGTTGACTAATATATTTCTCCAAATATTGATTTATCAGGGACATTATACAATTTTGGAAAAATATAGTACACGTGGTTTGAGTAATATAAAATATTCTATGTTAAAATATAGTTTTTAAGGAAAATATTCATATAATACTTTAAATATATAAATTTTGATATGGACTATATATATAGAGATATTTTATATGATAATGTATAATATCTCATTTTATAACATCAGTATACACATATTTGTTACATGTACATCTTTTTATTTAATCTAAATGCCGTTTTTTTCTATATATAACCACATTGAACATGTATTTACTAGAATCCATTCATGAAATGTACTTTTAAACACAAGAAATTTTTTGTTAACTAGAAAACAAAAAAATTTGTTTTTATGCATTCTAGTCCTTCTATAATTGAATACTCAATATTATTTACCTCGATATACATATTTTGATAAATAACTTATCCAATCTATGAGTGATAAATATATATGAAATATACTTCCAAAAAAGTGTCATATATTATTAATTAGTCACATAAAACCATATAATTATATTTTTAGTGATATAATTTATTATCTCTTTAATTACATATTTATCATGCATCTAATTAATAATGATAAAGATATTTCCCATAATGTTATTTCTGGACATGCAACAAAAAATATTTTTTATGGTCATTATTTCAATTCCTAGATAGTTATAGGGATCTTCATTATTTATGATTTATATTATTTGATAAATGTCAGATCCAAGAAAAATATATAATATATGAAAATATAATACCTTTTTGTTTATAAAGACTCTTAATAAATGATATAAAATTAATTGGTTATCAATGAATCAACTGGGAATGAACGCTATATCTCACTTAGATAAAATTCCTTATGCAACAACAAAAAATTATATTTCTAAATCCTGAAAATATTTTATAGTTTTTCAACTAAAATGAATACAACACCTACCACTGATCAAGTGTGATCAATAAAGCTCAACCAATTAAAATTTTATATTATTAAGACTCCATATGCCTCCAACATCAATACCATATCTTATTTAAATATTGAAAAAAATAATTGGATTATGATACATAATGAACACATTGAATAAATTTAAATATTGTCCATCATAATAGATATTTTTAGGAAATGATATTTTAATATTTATTTTCCATAAATAAATAAATGGTTTGAGAGTTTTATTCATATGAAAAATAAAACAGAATTGATAAAATTATACTTATAATAAGAGAGGAAATATAAATATATTTTTTCAAAGTGTCTAGGTGTGAGATTGTGAAAAATATTTATAATTATAAAATGAATGACACATTTAATAATAATTACATTCAATTGATATGACTAGAATTAATTATAAGATCATATTATTCATAGAAAAATATTTTTCATAACATTTCTATTTTATAATAAATATTTTTCAATATAATGAAACATATGATTTCTAATGATTATATATAATTTATATAACCATTTTTTAATACTAATTTATTTAAAAAATGATTCAAAATATGAATGGGAATTACTAATAATTTACATTGATATTTTCAACTAAATAATAATTTTATTTATTTGATATATTTTTATTAATGATTTTTTATTTATAAATTTAATAAGAATATTTATAAGATAATAATAATAATTTTGTAACCATCATGTTAATATTTTACTCAAATTTATAATCTTTAAATTTCTATAATAATAGATTTTTAAGTGAAGGGTGATAAATAATGTTGTCTAGATAAGCATAATTTCAGGATATTATTTAAATGTATGTATGAATATGAAATAAATTAAACGTTATCATTAGAGTTAATATTTCTTATATTAGATAATTTATTATTTTGATAAATTTTAATTAAATTTAAAAACAAATATTTTCACTTTAATCTGATGATATTTTTTGTAAAAAAATTTATATATTGTATATTATAAAATTTAAAATTATTTTTTAATACTTTTATAATAAAATATTATAAAATGGATTTCTCATTTTTATTCATTATATAATAATTATTTAATAATAACTAATTTATTTTCAAGAATTTAATATAAATTAAATTGGATGAAAATGTTACCTTAGTAAAAATCAAAAGGGGATAACAAGGCTTATCCAAGTCGATAATATAAAAAACTATATTAAAAATGTTTTTATAATGGAATGTTAAGTAATTGTTAAATATTATTCCTTCCCCTATATACTATTTCCCATCAAGTGTCCAATTTCATAAAGGGTGATTTCCTAATAGTGAAATATTTTGTTCTGTTTAAAAAAATTCATTCCCTTTTCATTTAAATATAGTGAAGTCTTCTCTCCACACCCCCTCGTAATAAACTCAAATTAGTTTGAGAAATGACTTCCCAAATTTAGTACTCAACGTTTCAATAAACATTCAATATATTTTTCTCGCAAAGGATCATCCCTTGAAATAATAAATTCATTTATGATGGAGATAATAAAAAAAGTGAGTTAAAAACTTATTATCACTTATTTCTCCTTTCTCATTCCATAAATTCAATTATAATCTCAAAAATTACATTACAGCATCATGGAACTATAAAATTGAATCCATTGGTTTACCAATGCTTAATTGTAATTGAGGTACCATTATTTTCATACATTCCTTCTATTATAAAAATATAAAGTCCACATATTGTGACATGTGAGGACTCCCTCCAACATTTCATAATGTATTCCAATTAACAACATCTCCATTCATGGATAGTACTATCATTGAATTTATATCATATGTATAATATTTAATCTAAGTTTTATAATACTATTTGAAAAAGTAAATTACTCTTTTTTCTTGGACTATTAAAAATTAAATCATCATTTGTGAAAACATAATTACCACAAACTATCTTGATTGGTGTGATATTTTTTATTGATTACAACCATTCAAGGAAATAATTATCCTAAAAACCATGGAATTAGGTAAATTAATATGTATTCCTATATTTTAATTTCATATAATTTCCCAGTTATGTTTTCTGTCTCTTGATGCTTTTGAAGAGTATTTTGTGGTTTTTAGTTTCATGGTTTGTGAATATTTAGTAGGACTAATGAACATTTTCAAAGAAACCATGAATGGTAATGGTTTTAGTCAATATGTAAGTTAATGGTTAGAGAATAGATTTCATAAAACATTTTAATGTTAGTAGAAATCATGCATATGAGGATAGAGGAAAATCATAGATGGAATATGTTATATTGAACATTGTGAGACATCTATCTGAGGTGATGGAATTGATATTTTACCACTAAATTTTGGCTCAAGTTATTCCTAACAAGGAGGAATAGACATTTGACTACATAGTAGATGTGTAGTATCAAATACATAATTAGCATATTTTTTGAGAAATTTTGTAACCTAAACATGGGATGTGTAGTAAATAATATAAAAATTAAATGTTAATTATATAGAATATATAGAATTAAATAATTCATATTTATATCTATTTTCTAAACATTATATAATTTCCCAGGCTTCCTTTCTGATTTCCTTTATATTAGAGGTATTTTGTTGTTCAATATAAGTATACTGAAGTTACTAATATTTTTTTAAGTCTTATCTATTTTAATTTCACAATGATCTATTTGTTTTATTTTTCTAGGATTTTACGGTATATACATCTATGTATATATATTTCCTATATTTTATATATTAATTATAACATGTAGTATTTTTTAAAGAATATATTATTGAACCTCTATTCTATATTATATTAGTGGATTTCATTATTTTATCCTGCTAGTGAATTATACATGGCTTACCTCAATGATCGAATATTTTATAACATGATTGTGGGTATTTAATTAGAGTTTTTATGAGATTATATCTGGAAATTCATTTGGGTTAAATAAAGAAAACGGTTTGATTATATGATATGTAGTAATGTAATATTATAATGATGTTGGGAAAAAAATCTATTGATAATTTTGAAATAAATATCTTCGAAATATGGAATAGTATTGATATAATAATGTGATTAATAATATGTTTTCAATACTTTATTTTTATTAAATTTAGTTTCCTTGAATGTGGAATAATTTGGATTTCATGTGTTTAACGAGGTGAGATTGTGGGTTGATGAACCCACCTATCTTGGTAGGTTGGATAATGGTAATAGAGTGAAATTTATATTCTAACCCAAGGATTTATTTTATCATTGTACGTGTGTTTGTGGACATGTAAATGGGAACACTCAAAGTCAAATACTAGAAATAAGATTATTTGTGGTTATTTCGAAAGGTCCCCACATATCACTATATATTAATTGGTTGAAAAAAATTAAAATATTTTTTATGAAATGTATAAATTTGATCATGTCCTAGTGAAATTTATGGGAAAGTCTATGTGGATTTCTATAAATTTTATACTCACCCACTTCATATGAAATTTTTTGAATTTGATGATATAAACTATGACATAATAAATTGAAATATCTCATTTTCCACTACTAATACATCATGGTATAATATGAATGGAAGGTGGCGTTAGATAATATAATTGGATTGTGTGTTTTTTTGGATGTTTATATATCATTATATATTTTTTTCATTTTTTTCAAATGAGTTTTTTAGTTTCTATTTCCTGTTTTAGTGTCACATTGATTTTCATAACTGTAATTTTAATATTTTTTTTAAGATACTCATGATTCATATAGATTGATTTTTTGATTTTATTTAATATTGACCATTATTTCTTTCGCAAAATGGAATATATTCCCACAAATATTCCTAAATCCAATATTATTTATTATTAATCATTGTTGTCCTGCGGATTTCATATAAGGTTAAAATCGATTCATCTCTTCATTACACACTGATTTATAAGGGATTTTAAAAATTATTTATGTATTTTTTTTCTTCATATCACATGGGTTTTTTTCAAGGAGATATTAAGGTGACAACATGAAATATGTAGATTAAAAAAACCTTTTTAACCATTTTATGATCAAACAGATGTTACCAAGATGTATGGGTATAATTTTTTCTAAGAACCATCATAGTTTATGGTCATCTCATCATTATTGGTTTAAAAAAATATGGTTTAATATTTTTCATTATTAGTGAAACATCCCACTAGATCTACATTTTACATTATTTATTTGAATGTATTTTAAAATTATTACAATTGTTGATATTGAAATGAATGACCATTTGTTCTTGCATATGGTGATTTGGTATTTTGTGATTTTCCTAATCTAAGATAATGAAAATATTATATTTCATAAGAATCAACAAGAGGTTTCATATAACATTTTTTTGCAACTCATCCAGATGTGAATCAAAATATTTTCTAAAAAAGTGATCATGATTTTCAATTCATTTAAAATGGAAATACGAATGATTGTTCACTAAAAGTGTGAATTTAAAAATTTTTATAAAAATAATTTGTATATTTTTATTGGGATTCAAACATTTGAAAATGGTTGAATGTCAGAATAAAATTAACTAAAACATAAAAAAATTTGGTACATCGAAATATATCAATGTAACATTATAATATTATATAGTATATTATTATCCAAAAAATGGAGTGATTTAAATTTAAAATATATAATCAAACAAGGATATAAAATATAGGAAATTGTATAATTTTTTTTAAAAAAAATATCATCCTTCTTTCAAGATCATAGGAAAACTAATTTCTTAATCTTTATGAATGTCAATATATTCATTATAGAATATATTTAAATTTTAATGAACATTTAAAACATTTCAATATAATTTTTTACTAGTGCATTCTAATAGGAAAACATTTTTAATTATTTGTTGTGAGAAGAGATTATCCAAAAGATAGTCCTTCTATATGATATGTATAATACAATGATATACAATATTGAGATGATAATATAATGTCATATTTTATTGTGATAACCATCTATGTGGAGTTTTTTATCCCCACAATTTTCGGAATGAACTCAATTTCAATGAATAATTGAAATGGGGACAGATACATCCAACATTGGGGTGCATCTTAGAATTAGACCACTAGATTAGTTATTTTTCATAATTAAGTTATATAATGTGTATGAACCCCTTTTTTCAATCATGTATGGATCCTTTAATTATTTTGTCTAAATCCTTAATTTGGACCTATTATGGATTCTTAATGAATTATTAATGGTTTTGGTGTGTTCAGGTCTTGTTCGGTGCTTGGAACCCATATCACTGGATAAAATAGGCTAGTTCTGTGATTTAGAGTAAACGATTCTGGGATTCGACAAGATTTGAAAAACCATGTAGATTTTGTTTTTTAGGACAGATCCACCTCGCATTGTTGGCACACGTTCAGGATCCCTAACAATTCAAACACCAATTTCTTTCTAGGCACCCACACATGGCATGTGCATGCGTTGATAAAATCATGCATATGATGTTATTGAGGGTATAATAGTCTCACAGAGATTGAAAAATCATATAGACACACAACATGTATGCTACATTTTTTGGGAAATTATTGTTTTTCCCATAATAATCTATTTACCCTCTCTTCCACCCTAATCTAAAAACTAGTGTTATTAAGCACTTTTCCTCTCATTTAGGTGATTTTTGAAGTCAAATTATATGGTTGAAGAGATATCCATCATATGGAATTCTATCGAGGTTCCTTTCATCACATTGGATGCATAATGGAAATTACTCGAGTACACTTAATATTTTTTTCTTCTCGCTTTCTCTTGATCAAGATTTCATCATTTGAGTGTTTTTAATGTTATCATAGATCTAGTCTCATCCGATCCTAATACAATGCGAATAATGGAGGGGAAGAGTCATAAAACCCTTTGGTGGGTGGCATATAACCCATCCCTAATCCTCATGGATTTTGTAATATTCTTTTGGGGCCCGATGATTTCATCAGAATTGGTTTATTTAATTTACATGTCATGATTATACATGTTATAATTATATTGTTATTATCTTTCCCAACATGTGATTAGTTATTAGAGGTAACACTCACAACCCAATCTGCCCCATGTCATGGGTTATTCCACAATGGGTTTTAGTGTTTCAACACATTTGAGCCAGTGTTTGGGTGTGTTATTGCTTGACATTCCTAAAGGTATGTCTGATTAAAAATAATGTTTTGTTATTTATGAGAATTGAATAATGGAATGTACCATGTATTCTCACCACTTGTCTCTCCTAAGGTAAGGGCATAAAATTAAATATTTAATGAGAACTATGAAATGGAAAATATACCGTGTATATAATATGGACTTATTAAATGAGATTTAATAAAGGTTACATGTATGTATCACCCCTTTCCATTTGGATAGAAGGTAATATAGTTGACCTCTGTAATTAAATATTACATAATTTTTAATAGATACGTGATGAAAAGGATGTAATGACATTTTTCATATCCACACTAATGGAATACAAGGCTTGAACCTAGTGAATGAATACTTGATTTCAATATCAATGAGGAATGGATTAACTGCAGATCACCTTGGATTCTGAGAGGTTAGAACCTTGGGTATTGGGAACCCCATTCGGATTCAAGGATGTTTTTCCTTATGTGGATACCCACCTAGACTCTAGTTCATGTCAATTACTTAGATTCCTAGTATACTACTGTAGGGTCCTTTTCATTATTACAGGATACCTCACCCACACTCCTTGGATCCAACATTGACTAGTAGGATCTGTGGTGATATTTCATAGGTAAATTTCCTTTCTCATCCCTATTTTACATTGAATGATAACCTTCGACTCAGTAAGAACCTTATTGTGGAATTACATAGATTACACTCCATGGATTACACTCTTGTCCCATATCTAGACTCAGATATTACAATGTTTTCATTCTATTATATCTATGTTACCATTTTTATCACACTAGAACACCCTCACTGAATAACATTTTCCGGTTTGCTTCTTATGTATTAGAACATTCAGGACATATAATATCATGATGTGATGTTAGTGTAGGATATTCCTCTTACAGACTATTATCATTTAATGGTAAATACTGAATTAATGATTTGGTTATATGTTCTAACACCATCTGATGGATGAAGCATGTACTTGGGTATTTAGTTATATTACACTACATGATGCACTTTATATATGCATGATTGTACACTGCTATATTATATTACAAGTGACGAATGTTATAGACACAATTGGTGGTGGATCATGGAGAATTGTCTCACACCCGATCCGGGATCCATTTGTAACCTGAAGTAGATTACATGGTTGCATTAGTTGACAATGGGTAGCGCTGTTCATAAAACATATGATTGGTTGTTGTATTGGAAGGATTTTTATAGAAAATAACTGATTTGGTTATTGGGATCCTTGGTGTAGTTTTTGTTTTCTTATACATTTTGGAACATGTTATCCCTATTGTCTTGTATCCACGTTTTCTAGTTTTCTAGTGAAATTACATCACATCATCCATGTTATTGTTGATATATTTTTTATTATTGTCATTTATCTTGTGTATCAGCTTTCTTCTGTTGTTTATATATATTGCTTATAGTGTTTACTATTAGGTTATATTGTTTCCACTATGCTACAGTAAACTAATGAGGTAATAGTGTCCCTAGGGACACACTCTAGGAAATCGCGGCTAGTCAATATCCTATGGTGTTTGAGGACATGCACTTGAGCCAATGTGGTCTACTAGGATCGGGGAACCCATTATGTGAAATCAATGTCTGAGATGTCAAAAAATGATATAAAATATTGTTTATTATTTTCTTTACTATTTAGAGAAAACATATTGTAGAATAGAAATGCTTGGTAATAGGTTATAAGTTGTGCTTGGGAACGATGAACCATTTTTTAGGGAAAAAACCATGTTTCCAAAATATTAATTTGTATTTTACATTATCTTGTTAATGTTCATAGTATTTCCCATTTTGGTGATGTCCATGTTGTCTGGGGTTATTAATAATTACTCCTTTTGAAAATTTATTCCATCCATAGCCTGATGACATGTGGTAAATGTGCATTATAACATGATTCATTATAGGCACCTAGAGTTCACATGCCAGACATATAGTTATTCTATATATGTTTGTTTCAATACTTCTTCATTGCTTGATATTCTTGTGATTAATGGGTGAAGTAGTTATAGATTACATGAACTTGTATTAATTTAGATGTGATAACGTGACTTCCTATCTAAATTCATGATGTTTGTGGTCCCTCGTTGTATGGGTTGATTATTTTACCAAGATGAGCCATTATGATATAAGTGGTTGTCATTCCTCTGTATATTTATATTTCCATTGATTCATCCGAAATGGCTATCCATTATAATGTGAATCCTGAAATATAAAATGAATTGGTTGCACATCCTTATCCTGTCATATCATATCTAACAATGGTAAGGGAGTGAACTTGGAAATTAACTACAAAATGTCATCAAACTTATACATGAGCACTTATCGATACCTGGATGTCTAAGCAAGTAGTTTGGAGTTGTATGCCTTCGGTAGTGAGTTTTCATACATTCATATTCTTCTAGTGGTACTACCTAATTCTATTAATCTTTTTTATGGGGTTTTCTTGGAATTTTTAGACCAATGACAACATGAAATCTTCCCATAATTCTCCTTTAGGTTGGTGACAACAATGCTATAGAAAATGTGGGCCCTGATCTGCTAGTTTTACCTCCATGACTGCCACATGAGGCACTGCCTGCTAACCCTAATCTCGGAATAGATGCCCAAGCCCATGATTATTTATTACATCTGATGAGGTCTATACTTGGTGCTCCACGATTTTCCGCTATGATGGCTAATCAGACCTGTGAGTTCTAGCGGCACCATCCTCCTACAATTTTTGGGGATGGCGGCTCTCAAGATAATGAGTCTTGGATTGAGTAAATATTGTCCATAATTGAGAATCTTGAAATTCCTCCAAATTGGAGATTCATGCTTGCTGCAAACATGCTTTTTGAGTCATCCAAGCGTTTGTGGGATGTTTTCACCCAGGCTGGTCATCATCACGGGATGTTATGGGTTGATTTCTAGACTCCCCTCTATGACGAGTTCATTCATCCGGACCTAAGAGATGATAGATTCAGATAGTTCATGTATCCTGATGAGGGTTCTATGTCAGTTATGGAATATTCATCATGTTACACGAATTTACAGTTCTTTGAACCACTTTTATCTAGTAATGAGATTTCACGTGCTAGACGTTTCGATGATGGGCTCAAATACACCATCCGAACTAAGGTGAATGCCATTTGACTTCTACTGTTTTATACAATATAATATCTACACATTATCTTTGAGAATAACCTGAGTGATGTGTGGTTTACTAGGATTAATGGATCAGTACCACGTTAAGCCAGTAATTCTTCCAGTGGTGAGAAATGTTCACATGAGGATTCTCATCAGGGTAGTGGTTGAAAAATTTTCTAGTTTGATTGAATTTTCATGTGTCGTCTGTGTGGATGACTAGGGAATTGTATGCTATAATGTGATATAGACCCTATAGAGGGTCGTTCTTGTGTTTGTATGGGTCATCTTTCACAGTTCTGTTAGACCTTTCCACAATCATTGAGTTGAAATGGAACATCATCAGCTCCATCTACAGAAGAACGTTCTTTTGAGCCACGACAAGAGGGGAGTTGGAATACCACTAGAACTTATGACTGAGGAGGAGTTCATGTTCTTGGTATTCCGAACCCCTATCACTAGAAACACTAATAAGGAAATCATTCTTGTGGTAGACCATCTGTTTCATAGGGGTCATGGATCAGGTAAATTGCTTGTTTTATATCATATACCCGAGGTTCATGCAATGGGACCATCTACAGTACTAGGTACTATTCTAGTATCCTCCTCTATTGTTTCTGATTTGTTTGGTATTGGTGATTCGAAATCATTTTTTTAATCTATTGTGGAATGTATATGACTAGAGATACAATATCACTATAGTGTAATGACAATCGATATACTATTTGGAATATAGATGCAGAGCATACACAAGTTTTTGGATTGTCCAATTGTAGTAAGCAGTTAACCTTTCTTGTAGGATTTCGTTATTCTTGAGATGACGAACTTCGATTTCATCATCGAGATGGACTGTTTAATACACTATCACGCATTTGTAGACTTATATCATAAAAGGGTCACTTATACATCACCTGAAAGAAACAATTATATTTTCTAATGGTGGTATGATGTCTAGGTAGGGAGAAATGGAATGACGCATCATGGTCTAGGTAGATTGACCACTTATATTGCAAATCTTTTCGTGGTGGATCAATGTTTTCTTCATACTTATTTCCCTCTAGTTGTTTATTGTTTTTAGGGAAGCCATTCTTGATGAAATTTCAATCCTACCTCCTAAGAGATAGGTGAATTTATAATAGATCATGTTCTAGGAGTAGCTACAGTTTCTATTCCTATATACAAGTTGGAACCTACTAAGATTCTAGAGCTTAAGCGGCTGATAAAGGACCATGAGGCCAATGTCTTCATATAACCTAGTACATCTTCTTTAGGTTTTCATGTGATTTTCACTAAAAAAGAATATGTAACCTTACAACTATGTGGTGATTAGGTAAGGATGATGTAGCATACATTCAAGAATCTATAACAATATCCACAAATAGATGATATTTTTGACCAACTATGAGGAGAAAAGGTTTTCTCTATGATTAAACTGAGATTGGGATACAATTAGGTGTGAGTATAACAATCATACAAACCTCATAAAACATTATGTATTTTTATGCTCTCTATGATTATATTGTTATATTGTTTGGTCAAATAAATGAGCCTTATAATTTCACGGATTTTATGAATAGGGTTTCCACCCCTATTTGGACTCATTTTTTTGTGGTCATTATGGACAACATCTTAGTGTATTCTCTAACATGTAAAACCATTCCAAAAATCATATGATCATTCTGAGTACACTTATAGAATATCAACATTATGCCAAGAATTCTATGTGTGAATTTTGGATAAAATATGAACACCTTATGGGTAATATTATCTCAAAATCATGAGTTTCTATTGACCCTGAAAAAGATAGTGTTGTAGTTTCCTGGGAGAATCCCAATAATGTGTTTTGTATACAGAATTTTTTTGGGATGGTTGGATATTATAGTTGTTTCATAATAGGCTTTTCAAATCATGGATAACCTCATAATGGACATACAAATAAGGGCGTTATGTTCTTCCGGTTAGAATGATTCAAGATGTCATTTCATGAACATAAAGGAATGCATGACCCATTAATGATTTTGATTCATCTAGATCTTATTAAAGGTTATATCATCTTCTTTGATGCATTAATCATTGGAGTAGGAGTAGTGTCAATTCTAGAAGACTTTGTCATTATGTATGGATCTTGGTATTTATGTCCTCACAAGTGAAAATAATAGGTCCACGACCTAGATCTAGTAGAAATTGTACATGCCTTAGGTTTCTAGAGATAGTATTTATTGGGTGAGTGCATTGGAGTGTAAAAGGATTAAAATATACACAAGTTAATATTTTCTCCACAAGACATGAAATTCAGAGAGTGGTGGTGGGTCTATTTTCTACAATCATATGATATTGAGATTGTCTATACACCTGGAATGGTCAATTTGGTCACTGATACACTGAGCCAGAAAACATAATCACGAGACATACATGAATCCACTAATTAATAAAATTTATTGTATCTCTTTTCTAAACATTGTCTATAGTTTTATTAATGTGATGAGAAGTCTTTCCTATTATCCTTAACTATTACATCTTCCATCCTTGAGAAGCTGATGAGTAGGAAATTTTCAAATCTGGATGGTTTGGTTCTCTGTGAGATTATATCCAGATATAACCCTCCTCTGGATTGTTCTATGTACAGAGAAGGAATCATGCATCTACATGGACATATCTAGGTTCCTACAGATACGAGGGAGGTTTTGATGAATGATCCTTAAGCTTATTAGTAGGAAGTTCATATAGTAATCTATAAGATTTATCAGGATATGTGATTCCAAAATTTGTGTCCTAGAATAGAACATCAGATTACAGGCTTAATCACTAGGTGTTCCACCTATAATCTGGTGATAATGGAGCACTAGAGACCTTCATTCTTATTATAACTACAAAAACATCCATAATGGATATGGGAAGTTGTTTTTATGAATGCTGTATTTGTCCTACCTATGTCGTCAGGGGGTAGTTATTCTCAATGGGTTGTCACTAACCAAGTAACAAAATCATCCCACTCTATTACTATAATAATTGTTTTATCTTTTGATGAGTTGGAAAAAATTTATTACTATAATATCAGAAGACAAAATGGGGTTCCATGTTCTATCATTTTAGATAGGGATCCTCATTTCACTTCATAGTTCTAGAAAGGTTAATGAAATGTTATGGTGATTCAGGTGGTTTTATGAACATCTTTCCACCATCAAACCGATGGAGAATAGGAATGGAAAATACATGTTCTAGAGGATATTCACCATGCATGTGTCCTTGATTTTTTCAGTTCTTTGGCAGATCATATTCCTCTCATTGAGTACTCTTATAATAACAGTTTTATAGAGATGAACCAGATGGATCCTTTTGAGGCCTTATGTGTTAGGCCATGTCGTTCAACATTTTGCTGGCTAGAGGCAGGTGAAGAATCCCTACTAGGTTTTTGTCTTGTTTAGGAGACACCAAAATAGGTCCAGTTAATTAGTAATATTGTTACTAATTCTCAATCGATATAGAAATCTTATGCAAATTGCGATCGATTCCCTCCTGAGTTCGAGGTTGGGGATTGAGTATTTTTACTGTAATCTTTTTGGCTAGGGAATGGACGATTAAGTAATCAGGGAAACATGTTTCCTCATTATGCCAGGCATTATGAGAATCTAGAGAGAGTCATTCTGATGTCCAATTGGTTACTACAACCTCAGAGGTACCATTCAATGCATTACATATATCATGTATCATAGATTCTCCAATATTATGCTCACACGTCGCATAACATTGATCCAAAGAACGTTTAGTTAGATGTCTATGGTACCATTATAACGACCCGTACATTACATACATTGTTAATACTTCAAAAATGAAGCACACTTATTACAACATATGACAAAACCACAAAGGACCGTATAGGTATAGTGTCTTTAGAAACTGGGAAACATAAACAACTGGTACATAAATCTTCTACAGTGTCTCCCATTTATTTCATCATATCTAGGGTCACTTTTAGCATATTCTACTTAATATCCATCTTCCTGACCTGGGGAAAAGAAAACATAAAAGGGTGAGCTCAAATGCTCAGCAAGGGCAAATAAAGGAAATAAAAAGCATATCATATCTTTTTGAAAATCAAAACCTGCAAAAGAGATCATAATATCTTAACATGGAATAAATCATAGAAGTGAAAATGAGATCCCCATAATCATAACATAAAACTTGAAACTTTGTGGCATGCACACATAATCATGGAAAATCATTTCTTGTTAGTCATGACTCATTGCCAAGACTATCTTAGTGGACAAAGTCCCTTTCTGAACCGAGTTCACTCCTCGTTTCAGTCCTGTATCACTGAACCGAAATAACCTTCCGTTCCAGCCGTGTCTATCTCATGAGATATAAAGTCTTTACCCAATGCATTGGAGGGAGATATAGGTCCCACCCATCTTATAATGAATCCTTTCTTATGTGTGGCACATAATCATAAAACATACATCATCGCATAACACAAGTAACAAAAATGGGATTCTTGAAACATCATGACATCATAAATCAATTCATATAAGATAAAGGAATTAATAAAATAATTCCGTCACAACATGATCAAATCAATGTAATAATAGGGATAAAAATATAACCCTTTATTATCTTAGATGGAAAAAAATTTTGATAAAACACTTGAACTCTATTCTTGAGGAAAATATCATTTCTTCTTCAAAAACATTTTTTCTTTCATAACATGTCATACAACTTTAAAATAAAAGAAGTTGATTAAAAATAAGCTTGAAAACTTGTAAAGTAATCTTCTTTGAAGTAATGTTTTAAAAATCCATTCATGCTGAATAAGTTAAAAAAACATTCTTCGTACTTTTGTCGGAAAAGTCAAAAAGTACCTCGTACGGAAAAACGACAAAAGATTCCTTTCATATTCTTTACTAAAAACTCACCTAAGGGTAAAATTGGATTTAAACTATTGCAAGTGGATGGAAACAATATTACATATTGAGGGAACATGGATGTGGATGATAAAATACACCCCAGTAAATACTTACGAATAAACAATCTCAGATAAAAATGAGATTGTGATATTTCCCTTACCTTAAGTCCAATTTGCTTTGTACATGTCCGAAGCTCCTGTATAATGGTTTAAATAATGTTATTGACTTATTCCAGAATCATACATATTGATATGATATCATATATGTTCATATTCTTAGCTTCTTGATAGTAATATTTCATGGTTACTTGTTACTCGGGTCTTTATTGCCTTTTGTTCTTATGCGTGTTTTGCCGAATAAATTCTTATTCTTATCTTTAGGTTATAGATAATTCATTTCCAGAATGGTATTAGTGTAGTATATACCATATTCATTCATTCAATTCATTTATATAATCATTATGAAATGAAGATCATGTAGAACGAGTCGCATCACATCGTGGAGACGGTATTCCGTACGTACGCACGAGTGATGATATCGTTCCAATGATCGTGGAATTGTATTGGAGTATATATATATTATTTAAGTATCAATATTACTTCATAATAATCATATATAGTTACTCATTACACCATTATACCCATCCTTGTAAGGTGATGGTGGAAAATAGATTACACCACGGCGTGGAGACGGTATTCCGTACGTACGCACGCGCGGTGATTTCATTTTTCCGTAGGATGGATAGAAGGTTAATTAGGGTTGTTTCATATTTATAATAACATATCAGTATGTAATTAATACTGATTTTATTACTTTATCATGAAACAAATAACGAAGAAGAAGTTGAAGAAGAAAGAAATTGAAAAGATCGGTAATGGATATTACCTCTTCTTTGGAACGCCTCTTTGAATCCTCCACTTAAGGAACTATGATTGGTCTTTGGAGAAGACCAGGACCTCTAGGATTATTCTAGGGAAGTGGAGAGGAGAAAATGGCAGGGGTTGGCCGAGCTTGAGTGCTCAATTTGGTGTGAGGAGGAGGGGGAGGAGGTGCCCTTTTATAAGGGGGGAGAGAGGCACCTTAGGAATATCTCAAAATATTATTTTATATTAAAGTCAAAATCGGTTTATAATGGTTCCAAAGGGTCTTATTTCGAAGCTAAAGTGGGGATGGGTCGAAATCCTATCAACCAATAGGATTTAGACAAGTTTAGGGTATTATTTTAAACTTATCAATTAGATTTAACTCTAAGTTAATTAATTTAACTTTTACCGTGTCTTTTTGTTTTCTTTCTCTATATAGTTAATACACTTACTATAACATGACAAACGAACCCCAAATTGTTTATTATTAATATATATATCCTTATCTAAGTCATTTGGCTGAACCTTAGATTTTTAGGAATAAAATAACAATTAATAATATAATATTTGATTTAAAAACTATTTTGTGTCAATTTTGACACTATTTGATATATGATTTTTGTGAAAGTCATAACAGAATTATATGTTCGAACCAAGTTTATTAAATCAACACTAATATATCATAGTAACCTAGAAAATTAGTGGAATTCATAAAAAGTCTCAAATTACATTTATTTTGGTGTTTATAACATCAATTATGTCAATATTTCATTAATAAGATAATTACTGCATCATCATTGTGTCATAAATAAATTAAATTATTTAATGTTAAAAAATTACAAATAAAATACCCTTATGTAGGAAATCTTTTTATCTTTCTAATGAATATTTTCAATTGAATTTATCTTATGTATAACCCCATATTAAAAATGATTTACTTATTAAACATTGATTTTAACTATTTTAACCCTTCTTTAAATAAATTAATAATAAATGTCCTAATCTAATCCAAGTGGTCCTAAATGGTCATATATTATTCCTAAGTTTGTTTTTGGTCGAATTACACTTGTCCAATAGAATTAGGACATGTGTTAGGGTAATATTGATATCATATTTACCCTTAGTTACCCTATTTACTATTAACCGCCGTAAAAATAGTAAAAAGTTACTATTCACCAAAAATTATTTTCATCTCATTGAACCACATTTTAGTCCTTGATATTAACCGTGTCTCTCGGATTTTTGAAATTCCATTCACAGAAGTGGTAAAATTAAGTTTTATGCAAAATTCAGTTTTTAACCTACCACTTAGTGGTTTCACTATTCATCAAAAATTGAAAGTTTTCAGAAAAATACCAAAATTTCACCCTAGGCTACTCTCGACATTCTGAGTCCAAAAATGAAGTCCATTTTGAAAAATAAAATTTATAAAATTTCAAAAAGTGGTTATTACTATTCATAACGGCTAGTTTTAATAGCATATTGTTGTTTAGTGAAACTCGGTATTGCGTACGATGCAAGCTATCGAGAAAGGTCGCGATTGCGTGTAAAGCAAGCCAAGCAAGTGTTGTGTAGAAAAAGATTCCTTTGATGATTTATATAACATAAAATTCTCGGGTGTTACATTTTACCCCCCTTAAAAAGAATTTCGCCCTCGAAATTCGTAACTTTGTAACAAACAGATGAGGATACTTCTCCCTCATCATATCCTCAAGCTCCCATGTAGCTTCTTCAAGTTGGTGGTTCCTCCATAAAACTTTCACCAAGCGAGTGGTCTTGTTTCGTAGGACTTTTTCACTGCGATCCAGAATCTCTATCGGCTATTCATCATAAGAAAGATCTTGCTCCAGTGGTACAACTTCTGAGCTGAGTACATGTGAAGGATCTGGTATGTACTTTCTCAGGAGAGATACATGGAACACATCGTGAACTTGAGAGAGATTCGGTGGAAGCGCCAATCGGTAAGCTACCTTCCCAACACGATCCAGTATTTCGAAAGGACCGATATATCTAGGGCTCAACTTACCCTTCTTTCCAAATCTCATAACCCTCTTCCAGGGAGATATTCGTAAGAACACTTTATCACCCACTTCAAACTCTAGGTCTTTTCTTCGGTTGTCGGCATAACTTTTATGTCGACTCTGAGCTGCTCTTATGTGTTGTTGAATAGATTTGACCTTTTCTGCCATTTCATCAACGAGATCAGGTCCTAATAGCATTCTTTCCCCAACTTCATCCTAGCAAGTTGGAGTCCTGCATTTCTTTCCATAGAGAGCTTCATAAGGAGCCATCTGAATACTGGAGTGAAACCTATTATTATAAGAAAATTACACCAAAGGTAGGTGTTGATCCCAACCTCCTTTGAAATCTATAGAGCAAGCTCTCAACATATCTTCTAGGGTTTGAATTGTTCTCTCAGACTGACCATCTGTCTGGGGATGATAAGCAGTGCTGAAACTCAACTCTGTATCCAGAGTATGCTGAAGACTTCACCAGATCTTCGAGGTAAATCTCGGATCCCGATCAGATATAATAGAAAGTGGTACTCCATGAAATCTTACCACTTCCTTTACATATATCCTGGCAAGCTGATCTAGAGAGAAATCCTCTCTAATAGCAATGAAGTGTGCAGACTTTGTAAGACGATCAACTATGACCCAGATAGCATTATTGCCTTTGGATGTTTTAGGAAGTCCTTTGACAAAGTCCATAGTGATGTTTTCCCATTTCCATTCGGGTATGGGTAATGGTTGTAACATCCCCTTAGACATCTGTCTCTCAGCTTTAACTTGTTGACAAACCAAGCATCGAGAGACATATTCAGCAACATCTCTTTTCATGCCATCCCACCAGAAGTATTCTTTCAGGTCCCTATACATCTTCGTGCTTCCAGGATGAATAGAGAATGAAGAACTATGAGCCTCATCCAGCAGCTCCTTCTTTAATTCGGGGATGGAAGGAACACAAACCCGATTCCTGAACTTTATTATCCCATCACAATCAAGGTTGAATTCACGAACATTTCTCACCTTCTTTTGTAACTCGGCATCTTCTTTCTGTGCCTATTTAATATTCACATGTATAAATGGTTGAACATTCATTTGAGAAAGATAAGATTTTTCCCCTTCCATTATAATTCCAAGATCCATCCTTTGTAAATCCATAAATATTGGATCTTTTGTGATCCTCATCATGGATAAACTATCATGGTCTTGTCGACTTAATGCATCTGCCACCTTGTAAGCTTTCCCAGGGTGGTAATGGATTGAGCAGTCATAATCCTTAATCAGCTCCAACCATCTTCTTTGACGCATATTCAACTCCTTTTGTGTGAAAATATACTTTAAACTTTTATGATCAGTATAAATATCACACCTTTCACCATAAAGGTAATGCCTCCAAATCTTTAATGCAAAGATTACCGCAGCCAACTCCAAATCATGTGTTGGGTAATTTTGCTCATGGATTTTCAACTGTCGTGAGGCATAAGCTATCAACATATCATTTTGCATAAGAACACACCCCAATCCCTTCTTGGATGCATCACTGTATATCACAAACCATTCTCCACTACAAGGCAGTGTGAGGACAGGTGCACTGGATAACCTTCTTTTCAACTCCTTGAAATTCTCTTCACATTCCTCTGTCCAGACAAACTTAACTCCTTTCCGAGTCAACTTGGTGAGTGGATTAGATAATCGTGAAAAATCTTTTACAAAATGTCGATAATATCCTGCCAAACCAAGAAAACTTCGAATCTCAGTTACCGTTGTTGGTCTCGACCATCTTTCGATAACCTCTGTTTTTGCTGGATCCACAGATATCCCCTCTTTTGAGATTATGTGACCCAAAAATGCAACTTTTTGAAGCCAAAATTCACACTTGGTAAATTTGGCATAAAGCTTCTCCTTTCTCAGGGTCTTCAATATAATTCTCAAGTGATCTTCATGCTCTTCCTTTCTCTTTGAATAGACAAGAATATCGTCTATAAAGACTACCACAAATTGATCAAGATAGTCTCTAAAGACTCTATTCATTAGATCCATGAAGATAGAAGGGGCATTAGTAAGACCAAATGGCATCACTATAATTTCATAGTGTCCATACCTTGTACGGAAAGCCGTCTTTGGTATATCCTCCCTTTTGACCCTTAATTGATGATACCCTGAACGAAGATCAATCTTGGAAAAGTATTGAGCTCCGCGTAGTTGGTCAAATAAGTCATCAATGCGTGGGAGAGGGTATTTGTTCTTGATAGTGATCTTGTTAAGTTCTCGATAATCAATGCAGAGTCTCATTGATCCATCTTTCTTCTTAACAAATAGAACAGGTGCTCCCCAAGGTGACGCACTAGGGCGTATGAATCCCTTATCAAGATTCTCTTGGAGTTGCTTCTTCAATTACTGCAACTCAATTGGGGCCATTCTATAAGGTGTCTTTGAAATAGGCAAAGCACCCGGTACGAGTTCTATTGAAAACTCAACTTCACGATTTGGTGGAAGACCCGGTAATTCCTCCGGAAAGACATCATCAAACTCCCGTACGATGGGCATATTCTTAATCGTGAGTTTCTCACCAACTATTTGAGATAAATAACCTTCATTTAGTGGAATCAATACCCATAAAATGGAAGAAATTTCCACTGGAAGGTTATGTTCATCCTTGCATTGATAGACGATCATAGATTGATCTGGAATATGAAATGTGACTTCCCTTCTTTGGAAATTGATATGAGCTCCGTATAAAGAAAGCCAATCCATGCCAAGAATCACATCAAATTCCACTATAGGAAGGATCACAAGATTTGCAGGAAGCACTTTCCCACAAACTTCGATCGGAGAAGAATTATATACTTTTGATGCGATTGATGTGCCATTAGGTGTTGTCACAGCTAACTCAACATCTAATTGTTGAGGTAATACGGTGATACCCTTAGAAAATTCTTCAGAAATAAAAGAGTGGGTGGATCCACAATCAAATAAAACATTTGCTACTTTAGAGTGGATGGTAAGTGTACCTTTCACCACATCGTTATCGTACTCCACATCGCTGATAGAAATTGCATGTGACTTTCCTTTGTCTTTAGCCTTAAAATTTTGTTGAAGTCGACCATCATCATCAACCCTTGGATTTGGGCATTGATTGGCGTAATGCCCCATCTCCTTGCACTTGAAACATTGAAGTATAGTAGGTTCATTCTGTTTATCCCTTCCTTTGTTTGCGTCATTAGACATCTTCTTCCCATTATCACGACATTCAAATGCCCGATGACCTTCTTTTCCACATTTAAAACATTTACTTGTCCCTTTAAGACAACTCCCTCCATTTTTATTTCCACACTTTGAGCATAATGGAAAGTTCATCTTCTTTTCAGTGTGCTCTTTAGAGTTTCCTTTGAATTCCATCTTCCTCTTCTTATCAAACCCATGTGACTGATGGGTTACTCCAATCTCCATCTCGACTTTGAGAGCACATCGAACGATTTCCTCGTAGCTATTGAAGTCCCTTATGGCTAACGCCCTTCGAAGACTTGGTTTTAAGCCACTAAAGAATCGATTGATCTTACTCTCAGGTTGGATAATAATACCAGAAGCGTACCTTGCAAGTCTTGTAAAATTTGCTTCATAAGTACCAACAGATTCATCATCCCTTTGCTTCAGTTCAAGAAACTCTTTCTCCATCTTTGTTCGGAGAATACGAGGGAAGTACTTATTGAAAAATAAGTTCTTGAACTCGTCCCATTCCATAGACTCAATTTCATCCCTTTGCCTCGTATTCTTAATAAGATTCCACCATTTATCCGCATCTCCTTCCAAAAGATACACTGCTAGTATGACTTTATCATGCTCAGAACATTGAAGAACTGAAAATATCTTTTCAGTAGTACTAATCCATTGTTCAGCAACTAATGGATCAGTAGACCCGCTGAAAGAAGGTGGATGCTGCCTCATGAAGGATTCAACAGAATGTTGCTCCCTCCTTTGCTCGTTTGGAAATCCAGCATGATTCATAGCTTGAGAAAGTTGTGTGAGCATGGCTACAAGATTTGGCATTCCAGCTCCCATATCGTTTGGTTGCTCAGGGGGACAATCATTGCATTGCCCATCGCATTCCGCATTAACACGGTTCCTTCGGGTTCCAGCCATTGACTAAAACCAAGATGAATAGTGTGAGCAACACTAATTATAATAGGAAACCACATAATTCAAGAATAAAATTTTCATGCTTATGGTCTTATCATAGGTTATTCATGGCCATTTCTAAGATTGTGTTCTATTCTTAGACTTATCCTTAGGGTTCTTACTAAGGCTTTCACATCCTAGTTTCCAAAGGTTGACTATACCTTTCCTCTGATACCAACTATAACGACCTGTACTTTACATACATTGTTAATACTTCAAAATTGAAGCACACTTATTACAACATATGACAAAACCACAAAGGACCGTATAGGTATAGTGTCTTTAGAAACTCGGAAACATAAACAACTGGTTCATAAATCTTCTACAGTGTCTCCCATTTATTTCATCATATCTAGGGTCCCTTTTAGCATATTCTACATAATATCCATCTTCCTGACCTGGGGAAAAAAACATAAAAGGGTGAGCTCAAATGCTCAGCAATGGCAAATAAAGGAAATAAAAATCATATCATATCTTTTTGAAAATAAAAACCTGCAAAAGAGATCATAATATCTTAACATGGAATAAATCATAGAAGTGAAAATGAGATCCCCATAATCATAACATAAAACTTGAAACTTTGTGGCATGCACACATAATCATGGAAAATCATTTCTTGTTAGTCATGACTCATTGCCAAGACTGTCTTAGTGGACAAAGTCCCTTTCTGAACCGAGTTCACTCCTCGTTTCAGTCCTGTATCACTGAACCGAAATAACCTTTCGTTCCAGCCGTGTCTATCTCATGAGATATAAAGTCTTTACCCAATGCATTGGAGGGAGATATAGGTCCCACCCATCTTATAATGAATCCTTTCTTATGTGTGCCACATAATCATAAAACATACATCATCGCATAACACAAGTAACAAAAATGGGATTCTTGAAACATCATGACATCATAAATCAATTCATATAAGATAAAGGAATTCATAAAATAATTCCATCACAACATGATCAAATCAATGTAATAATAGGGATAAAAATATAACCCTTTATTATCTTAGATGGAAAACAATTTTGACAAAACACTTGAACTCCATTCTTGAGGAAAATATCCTTTCTTCTTCAAAATCATTTTTTCTTTCATAACATGTCATACAACTTTAAAATAAAAGAAGTTGATTAAAAATAAACTTGAAAACTTGTAAAGGAAGCTTCTTTGAAGTAATGTTTTAAAAATCCATTCATGCCGAATAAGTTAAAAAAACATTCTTCGTACTTTTGTCGGAAAAGTCAAAAAGTACCTCGTACGGAAAAATGACAAAATATTCCTTTCATATTCTTTACTAAAAACTCACCTAAGGGTAAAATTGGATTTAAACTATTTCAAGTGGATGGAAACAATATTACATATTTAGGGAACATGGATGTGGATGATAAAATACACCCCAGTAAATACTTACGAATAAACAATCTCGGATAAAAATGAGATTGTGATATTTCCCTTACCTTAAGTCCAATTTGCTTTGTACGTGTCCGAAGCTCCTATATAATGGTTTAAATAATGTTATTGACTTATTCCAGAATCATACATATTGATATGATATCATATATGTTCATATTCTTAGCTTCTTGATAGTAATATTTCATGGTTACTTGTTACTCGGGTCTTTATTGCCTTTTGTTCTTATGCGTGTTTTGCCGAATAAATTCTTATTCATATCTTTAGGTTATAGATAATTAATTTCCAGAATGGTATTAGTGTAGTATATACTATATTCATTCATTAAATTCATTTATATAATCATTATGAAATGAAGATCATGTAGAACGAGTCGCGTCACATCGTGGAGACGGTATTCCGTACGTACGCACGAGTGATGATATCATTCCTATGATCGTGGAATTGTATTGGAGTATATATATTATTTCAGTATCAATATTACTTCATAATAATCATATATAGTTACTCATTACACCATTATACCCATCCTTGTAAGGTGATGGTGGAAAATAGATTACACCACGGCGTGGAGACGGTATTCCGTACGTACGCACGGGCGGTGATTTCATTTTTCCGTAGGATGAATAGAAGGTGAATTAGGGTTGTTTCATATTTATAATAACATATCAGTATGTAAGTAATACTGATGTTATTACTTTATCATGAAACAACTAAAGAAGAAGAAGTTGAAGAAGAATGAAATTGAAAAGATCGGTAATGGATAATACCTCTTCTTTGGAACACCTCTTTGAATCCTCCAATTAAGGAACTAAGATTGGTCTTTGGAGAAGACCAGGACCTCTAGGATTATTCTAGGGAAGTGGAGAGGAGAAAATGGCAGGGGTTGGCCGAGCTTGAGTGCTCAATTTGGTGTGAGGAGGAGGGGGAGGAGGTGCCCTTTTATAAGGGAGGAGAGGGGCACCTTAGGAATATCTCAAAATATTATTTTATATTAAAGTCAAAATCGGTTTATAATGGTTCCAAAGGGTCTTATTTCGAAGCTAAAGTGGGGATGGGTCGAAATCCTATCAACCAATAGGATTTAGACAAGTTTAGGGTATTATTTTAAACTTATCAATTAGATTTAACTCTAAGTTAATTAATTTAACTTTTACCGTGTCTTTTTGTTTTCTTTCACTATATGGTTAATACACTTACTATAATATGCCAAACGAACCCCAAATTGTTCATTATTAATATATATATCCTTATCTAAGTCATTTGGCCGAACCTTAGATTTTTAGGAATAAAATAACAATTAATAATATAATATTTGATTTAAAAACTATTTTGTGTCAATTTTGACACTATTTGATATATGATTTTTGTGAAAGTCATAACAGAATTATATGTTAGAACCAAGTTGATTAAATCAACACTAATATATCATAGTTACCTAGAAAATTAGTGTAATTCATAAAAAGTCTCAAATTACATTTATTTTGGTGTTTATAACATCAATTATGTCAATATTTCATTAATAAGATAATTACTGCATCATCATTGTGTCATAAATAAATTAAATTATTTAATGTCTAAAAATTACAAATAAAATACCCTTATGTATGAAATCTTTTTAGCTTTATAATGAATATTTACAATTGAATTTATCTTATGTATAACCCCATATTAAAAATGATTTACTTATTAAACTTTGATTTTAACTATTTTAACCCTTCTTTAAATAAATTAATAATAAATGTCCTAATTTAATCCAAGTGGGCCTAAATGGTCATATTTTATTCCTAAGTTTGTTTTTGGTCGAATTACACTTGTCCAATAGAATTAGGACATGTGTTAGGGTAATATTGATATCATATTTACCCTTAGTTACCCTATTTACTATTAACCGCGGTAAAAATAGTAAAAAGTTACTATTCACCAAAAAATTATTTTCATCTCATTGAACCACATTTTAGTCCTTGATATTAACCGTGTCTCTTAGATTTTTGAAATTCCATTCACAGAAGTGGTAAAATTAAGTTTTATGCAAAATTCAGTTTTTAACCTACCACTTAGTGGTTTCACTATTCATCAAAAATTGAAAGTTTTCAGAAAAATACCAAAATTTCACCCTAGGCTAATCTCGATATTCTGAGTCCAAAAATGAAGTCCATTTTGAAAAATAAAATTTATAAAATTTCAAAAATTGGTTATTACTATTCATAACGGCTAGTTTTAATAGCATATTGTTGTTTAGTGAAACTCGGTATTGCGTACGACGCAAGCTATCGAGAAAGGTCGCGATTGCGTGTAAAGAAAGCCAAGCAAGTGTTGTGTAGAAAAAGATTCCTTTGATGATTTATATAACATAAAAGTCCCGGGTGTTACAACCATTGATCAATATATTGTATGGATCATTGATCAAAGCATGAAATATCTCTATGGAATGTATTCCCCTATCATAAGGGTGTTGTGGTAGCACGACCGAACACATGATGATTATTGGGAGAGGGAACCTGACATACATTCCAAAAGGAAAAATATGTCTCAAATAGCAATTTTATACCTTTGGAAGGAGAACTTCAAGATGATTTATTTTTAAGGGGGAAGACTATAAGAACCTAGTTTTCACTCATGTATGGATCCTTAAATTTTCTATCTAAATCATTATTTTGAAATATTATGGCTCCAAAATGAGTTATTAAAGGTTAAGTGAGTGGTTGTGGATTATTCGGATATAGAAACCAATTTTTGGGGGAAATTTGTCTTCGATCATGGTTTAGAGTAAACTGCGTAGGAATTCTGCATGTTTTGGAAGATTGTGCGGAATGTGTTTTTCCAAACAGAGCCACCTCGTATAGATAGCACATGGCCATGATGCCTAACTGTTTGAGAACACCATTTTATCCATGCACATGTGGATGGATTTCAAACAGTTTTATCAAACCATGCGGAGCATGTTTTTTTGGGCAGATCCTTATCATACAGCTTCTTCACAATTTAACTGACAGTGTGGACAGACCATGCAGAAGCACAAATTCTAGGTAAATTTCATTTTTTTACCTTAATAATATATTTACCCTCTCATCTTCCCTAATCCAAGAAAAAACATTATAAATCCCTTTTACTCCTATAATGGATCTTTTTGAAGAAAAAATCTACAGATCAAGAGATATCATTCGTATGAGATTTGATTGAGATATATTTCATCATGATGGATGTGAAATGGTATGAAATATAGTTTTATTTATCCATTATTCTTAACTTTGGCTTTCAACCTTGATATTGTTATGTGAGCATTTTTCATGTTTTCATATATCTACTCTAATCCGAGCTAAATCAATGGAAAAATACTGGAGAAGGAGAGTCATACAATGCTAATGGGGTGGCCTATTACTCATCCATAAAGATCGTTAATATTGAAATATTTGTTTGGGGCCCAAAGATTTCATCAAAATATATTTCTTAAATTTATATGCCATGATTATAATTCTTATAATCACATGGTTATGCTATTTACATACATGTGTCTAGTTGTAATCATTTAGACCCACAACTCAATCTGTCCATGGAATGGGTTATTCCATAATTGGGTTTTAGTGTTTTTGCATGTTTGAGCCACCGTTCATGTAACCTTACATTACCTTCCTAATAGTTATTCTTCTTATAATAAATGGATTATTATTAAGGAGAATTTCATAATGGCATATACCATGTATTCTCACCACTAGAACTACCTAAGGTATGTGCTTTAAATTTACTAATAAATATGTAATATGTATTGGAAAAATATACCATGTATATAACATGGCCTTATTGAATGGGATTAATAAATGTTACATTCTTATAGAACACTATTCTATATTGATGGAAGGTAATGTATTGAAACACTATAATTTAATATAGATTAATGGTTAATTGATATGTGATTAAATGGATGGAATGTGACATGGCCTATCTACAATAATGGAAGACACTGATTGAACCAATCGAATGAATAAATGATTTCAATATCAAATAGTAATGTACTAACTGAAGCTTTCCTTGGATTCTGAGAGGAGATACCTTGGGTCTCGAAAACCCCATTCTGATTTCAGTAAGTGGATTACATAGGTTGATACCCTACATGACTCTGGTTCTTGTGTATTCAATTGATTCCATGTATAGTTTAGTAGGATCATTTAAATTATTATAGGCTACCTCAGATACAATCCATGGATCCATCATTGAATTGTATTTTCCATGGTGAAATCCCATAGTGGTTTGTCCTTATATAGACTATTTTTACCATAGACTATCACATTGGACCTAGAGGGCTCATTATTGTTGAATTACTTGGATTACGAACATTAGATTACACTCTTACCCTTTATCTAGACTCATATATTACTGAGTTAGCCTTCCATGAGATCTATTTTACCTTAGTAATTACCATGGAACTCCCTCACCAGATATCATTTTTAGGTAACCTTGTTATGCCTTGGGACCAACACTATATATACTATAATGTGGTGATGTCTGTATTGGCTATGCCTCATATATTGTGTTACGATTAAATGTTAATTACATAATTAATGAATTGGTTACATGTTCAGACACCAACTGAGGGATGATGGAGGTACATGGGTATTTAGTTATATTGTAATACTTTCATTACATTGTAAATGCATGACTCCACAATACTATGTTCCATTACAGAGGAAGGACGATATAGACACTATTTGTGGTGGCCCACTAAAATTTATCTCACAACCACTTCCGGCATCGTTAGGTACCCAGACTAGATTACATGGTTGTAGGTGTTGATAAATAGTAGCCCATGGCTTCAAACACTTTATTGTAGACTGTTAAGGATGGATCTTGATAGCATATGACCATCTTGGATCTCGGGATTCGTGGATTATCATTTGTTTTCATTTAATTTTTGGAACATGTTGTTACTATTTTCTTTTGTACATGTTTTCTAGTTTTCTAGTAACATGACATTACATCCCCATTGTTACCGTTGATACATTTATAAATATTCTCATTTATCTAGTGCAACAGTTTTCTTCTTCTAGTTATTTATATTTCTTCCACTATATTCAATTTTTTATATTCATCCCATTATTCTACACTCGAAGTTTGGGCATAATCTCCCAATGGACACACCCTAGGCCCCAACATCTAGTCAAAATACCCTTATGTTTGGGGATATTCACTTGAGGCCATGTGGCCCATCGGGCTCGGGGTACCCGTTATGTGACTTCTGGGTATGGGATGTCACATAATGTATTACTATTTATAATGATTTTCTATAGATTTTATGAAATTACATTATAAAAACTACATTGATCATGTCACACATATAATCAGATTGGAGATATCCAATGTTATTGTAATTATTCATCATTAATTATTGTAAATATATATCTCATGTTTCTTTGACATCTTTTGAAAAAACCCATTGATCTCCTCAGAATATCACTCAACAATAAAATTAAGAGAAATATTGTTATTTTTATAATAACATGACTCCTCAATTTATACAGCCTTATAAATTAAACCTGGATCTAGTATAAGATGGTAAAAATTTATAATGATATGAGAAAATCTCTATACATGATATATCTGGAACTTCAATGGTGTGAAAAATTAATCTTTTTAATTTTCTCTTTATTAATTATTTTTTTCAAGCATGTAAATCACACTATTTTTCACTTCATGTGTTTTTGAACATATATGTTTACATGTTGTGATTAGGTATTAATTTTTTAATCTATAATCACCTTTCAGACAATGGGTGTGTCTATTATTTATGTATAAATAGTTTTCCATTAAAATACATGTGGATGAATGAGTTGAAGAATTTACTATTCATATAATGGGTATCAGGGATCTTATTTTTAGAATAGATTTATTAATATCATTAAAGGCCCATGATGACTATTATGTATGGTATTTTATTTTCATATCATTTTATTGAGTAATAAATATCATTATTGGTGATTGTGATGTGAATTGAAGAATAAATTAGAATATGGTAAATGTGTATTGAAATATCTTTTTTCAGTTAGTATTAATTAAAAGATATATTTGTAATTAAATAATACATAGAGATACTCCAGTTATCATTGGCCAATTTCATAATCATATTGTAGAAAATTTGTCTATGATACATACTAAAACAACAATATAATTTCATATCAATGACAATCTATAAAAAATTTACCTTTCAAAAAAAATTAGAAGATTATAAAAATATAATTGAGAAATTTTAATCTATAGATTCATGAGTAGGAATGCTAATGGTTTAAGTACCGAGAATATCCCCATGGTAGGAACTATATCATATTTTGAAAAATCTCAAGGATCTCTTATGACATTAATAGACAATCATATTTTAATTCAAGTAACAATATATTTTAGATATCCACTAGAAGGAATTTATGATATTTTTTATAAATTGAAAGGAGTTTCTTGTTTTTCATTACATGCCTAATGATAGTCATATGAAAAACTATTATTTTGAATTTAATGTATTTGGATAGCATCCTTCATGAGTTTTTGATGACAATATGAGTAATTGGTCATAGACATCAATCTTATTAATTCACTAATATTGATGAGGGAATGTTGAATCTATTATTTCATTGTTATATTGATATAATTATTGTTGAATTTTTATGATATTCTAGTGCATTCTATAACTAATGATGATAATAAAAAACCCATTCCTATAGGTTTTTGTGTCATACATGATCATTGCATTTATTAAAATATATAAATTCCGAGTTTATGGATACATTATGTAGGTTCAGTTGGCCATTATATTAACTAATGAGTAGTTTACATATATTCTTAATAGATAGAAGATGTTATATCCTCTTATCCACAAAATATTATCTTTTTTAAATGTTGTTTTATAGGTGTATATAGACATTACTATTATTGTTCCTTGATTATTCATGAATTTCCACACCAATGAATGTCTATAAAATGAATAGTTTTAATTTATAATGTATTTCTGAATTTTAAAAGTCATTGTCACAATGAATTATTTATTTAAAATAGAACATATCCATATGTTTCTTGTGTCATGAATGGTTACATTGATCTATTGTGATGTGTCGGGATTTGGGTATTGATACTTCCACAAACAGATAGATCAGGTTTTCAGTTAAGGATCAGAATATTTTTATGTACATTAGTAGATATAACCAAAACATGATTTTTAATTGGATAAATTTTTTATACATTAATGAATTGGTTCCATTACATATTTATTGAAAATTTTATGATGGTAACTGATCAAATGTTCTAGAAACACCATCTCCTAAAAACCAATTTTATATTAATGAAATCATTAATGATGTAATATTTTTACTTTATAGAAATATAATTAAAAAATACACAAGTTAATGTGAATTTTTATCTAATGATTTAGTAGTATTTCATATTATCTATCGTATAAATAATGTTTAGATGGGTTGATGATAATACATGTTATAAATGATATGCATCATTAATTTCCTATGAAATGTGATGTTGTAGTTTTTTTCTCATGTGCCCAATTTATTTAATAAAGTTGACATGGTTATTTCATCTAATAAATAATGATTAACCATGATGTTAAAAGTTACTTGTGGGAGAACCCTTTTTATCCAAGAAGATATGTGGGTGATCAATTCTACATTTTTTTTATCCAAATGATGTTTCAAAAACCTATTAGAAAGAATAATTTTCTAGATACCACCACTAATAATGGGTTTTACATACCAATAGCATTAATCCATATAATATCCTCAATGGAAATTTTTTTTTTCCTGTATGAATTTTAATGTGCTGATCATTTTCTCATTATTCTGCACATGTAAACAGGTTAGGAAGACCACAAAACACATTCACGTATGTTGAATTGTTTAAATATTAACATGTTGAAATTAAACTATATTGCAAAATATATTGTTTTAGGTACACCATGAATGATTAGGAAAAAATATTTTATATAGGTAATTGTGGATCATTACATAAATTAATCTCACATCATCTATATTCAATAATCCATAATCAAGATTCATCATAACAATTTTATCTTAAACTAGTAAAATATTATTTTTTCTGAAAATATATTTATTATAAATATAAAGTGTTTTTCTAAACACTAGAGGTATACAATAATAGTGTTTATTTATAATTACTCATATAATATAATACATTTGCCTATAATTTTCATAGTAATCATTACAGTAGTAGATTATCATAGCTTGGTATCAAATTTTAAAAAGTGTATCCATTAATTTGTAACTTATATGGGGTTAAATATGGTAAATATATTATATATAAAATTTTCATCAAATTCATTTGAATGAGGAATAGTAAGATTCTTATTCAGTATAATAACTGTCATGGTATATATTAATCAAATAACATCATGTTTTATCTTATAAAACATTAATATGTATCTTGATATAATGTAATTATAATACATTATTAAAAAATTTGAATGGTTTAATTAGGAAACAAGTTCAATAAATTTATTCATTTTTTTGGTAATGAGTATTCCTTACACTATCAATTTTAGATCCCACATCACTAGTTTTGGATGATCTTGATTTTCAGGGTCCAATTTCTCCAGGAAAATGATGATCCCTATCATCTATGTTCTCCCTTAGAATGTGTCATTTACATATATAGTGACCTTGTTTCAAATATATATGGAATTAAAAAATTAATATTTCATATGAATGAACTAAAGTGTCTCTATCTCTATCAATTGGACACTTCATTTTTACAAAAAATATTAATTCTATAAGACTCTATTTTTGTCACAAAAAACATATTCTAATTTTAACGATCTATTCCACATAATTATTCTTCTCACATTTTTGACCCATATAAAATTTAATATTTTTATCTTAATTTTTATAATAATATGATAATTAATGTGACTCTAACCTTATATTATTTTTTCATTTCCTCACTTCAACAAAATTATTTCTTTAATGATAATAAGAAATATTATTTAGGAGTATTAATAAGAAATATCACTCTGTCACTGAACTTATACAACTATTCATTTGGTCAATGTATTAATATCACATTATGGCCTTCATTGACATGGGTTATTTATAATAAGTTGTATATCTCTAGAACACCCTTAGAGGTGAGTGGGGAATCAGGGTGTTTAATTTTTTTCTAAAATAATTGATAATTTTCCCACATTCTTATTCACATGTTAAACCAATCTAAGGGTATATAGAAACATTTTACCATTACTATTTATAGAGACAGATCAAAAAAAATTTGTGGTAACTAATAAGTTCTAATACATGATGAATATGGTGATAGGGTGTCTATCATACCTATATCCATTAATCATCACAAATATTTGAATAAAGATGTTCATAAATAGTCAATATTTTCCATGAACACTACCTTTACTATATTTTAAAGATAACACAATTCCTCCCTCTAATCATTTTCATTAACCCCATAGCCCACTGCCTTGGGTTAAGAATTAATAAGCATAGTAAATTCATGGAAACATAATAAGATTTTAAGCCTTTTTCATGAATAGACTTAGAATCTAACTGCATCAATGCACTAAATTGATTCAAATAAAATGACTAATCAAATAAACAGAAACTTCGAACACCTGTAAGATTCTTAACTCGAGAATTTGAACTCAACTCATTATCTTACTCTCAACTTTTTGAATTACTACACAATAAGTATTTCACACAACACATACCTTTTTCATAAATAGACCATTAGTTTCAATTGTTCATTATACATGAAAAGAACACTCTTTTGACATGATTTGATTCATGTGATGCTTCTTGTGAGGAACACTTTCACAAGGTAGAGTTAAAATAATTATTATAAAATTTTATTTGAATGTATGGGTTGCCAAAAAATTTATAAACATAGAAAAACTAGTGAAAATGTTCCTTGAATTCCTACCCCCATGTGCAAAATCCTGATTTTGTTATCATATTTGTTGTAAAATTTATTTCATCTAATTTCATCTTTTTTATACATATCATGCCACTATAACATTTTTATGTTACAATATATAATCAATAATTCTAGAAAAAACCTTTTAACGTTTTATTTTTAAAATATGAGTTTTTTCAAATTTTTAATTTTGCGCACATTTCATGCCTTTTAGGTATTGTTAAAGGAATAACAAGAAAATTCACTTTCAAAAACTATTTTGATTAACCTTTATTATTGGGAACAATTAAACATTCCAAAAACATATTTATTTATCTTCCAAATATTGAACACCAAAATTTGGATTTCATGTTTAAAGGTTGTTTTCTTCAAAACAATAGTTAGATTATACTATAATATCACTATCACTGAAAACCCACTGATTATGTGAGTGTGTAGTAATGAAAAACACAAATTGTACTAAATTATAAACAATGAAAAATTGGACTCATACAATATTAGTAACAAAAAATATATTGTTGAAATTAAAAATGAATTATTAGAATCATAATTATTTTCCAAAAATAATTTCATGGATAAAGAACATAGGAAAATATTTATTTAAATATATAATGTTACCTTCCATTACGACCTAATTTTATCTCAGACAAATATTAATTATTAATAGTTGGTTTCCTTTTATGTTCAATAATCAAACCATAAATTTATTTTAAAATAAATTATAATGAACTATAATTTGGATTTGGATTAAAAAATTCATATCTATTGGCAGTTTAAATCCTGATGTTATTTTAGAACTTTTTTTTCAAGAATAAAGTGATGTTTTATATAATACATAATATTCCAAATTTTTTGATACTAAACAATTTCACATATATGGTAGAGCCTTCACCCACATTATATATAATTATAGTTATTTTATTGCATGGAATATAAAAAAATTATGAATTATGTAATTTTAGAATATAATAGTAGACTAAAAATTATACCCAATGTTGCTATTAATGTTATCTCATTCGATTCCCCAGTAATTTCAACTACAATAATAAAAATAACTAAATAATCCAAAATATTTAATAAACAATTTATTAAATCAACATGAGGAACCCCAAAACTCGCACACCATTTTCTCGTGAAAAATAGATACAGTATTCATAGGATTTAATATCATGATTGGGGAGCTGAATTCAACATATCATTATTTAGTATCATTTTAAAATGATAATTATTATTTCTCAAAAAGAATATTCAATCCCATAGAAATAACATCTAGTTTCATTGGAGAAAATTATTATATAAATTGTATTTTATAATCAATGATATTATTTCAACATAATTAATTCATAATAGACAACCTTTATGACTTATAATATCTTTTATATATCATTTTGGAAAATGTGACAGAAACATAAGAATTTTTTGAGCTAATATGATCATTAATGTAAAACTACAAAAATAATTAATCAATATTATTATGAGGTGAATATTATAAAACATGAATTGAGGGGAAATATCATAATAAATAATCATGGAAAATATGAGTTTTCCACATGTAATGGTAGAAAAAAAGTAATATCAAATAAGAAAATATATACCATATAAAAAGTGTTTGGTTTTATGATATAAAATACATGATCAAGGGAAAATTCAATTTATATGTACTAGATGTATAAAATTCTATTGATACTTAGAATAAAAGCTACATTGTTACCAACATTACCAAAATAATACTCACCTTCATGAGTTAACCATTCTCACCCAATCATGTTAATAAATATAAATGATACCGAAAATACCTCTATCTTGAGATTAAAATCCATATATAATGAATTAGATGGATAAAGAATCCCCCACCCATCAAATATCATTACTGTTTGTTTAATAAGAACGGTAACAAACTAAAAATAGTTGCCATAAAAATCAGCACCCAACCCAGCTTGTGGAATGTCCAAAAGGGAATCCTCGATCCCCATGCACTAGAATAATAACCCATTTATAATAAAATAAAATTTGGGAACAATTTACCCGGTTTTATAAACATAAATCATCTAATTATTTCTATAAAACAAATCTGGATTCTTCAAAAAAAACCTTCTTTTAAAAAGATTCATAATTGAAATGAATTTTTTTAAAAAAATGTTTAATGACCAATAAAAATAATAAAACCTAAAAAGACTACCTGATAAACTCCTCATGGAATGAGTAAACCTCCTCAATCCATTTCCACAACACTACATCATGAAGTACCTCTAAAAACCTGATCCATTGGCACAAAAGTAGTTCCCAAACCTATGAAAAAATAACCAAGTCTACTTTCACCCAAAAGGGTAAATAGCTTGTGATCCAAAGCCAATAATGATTTCACCACTATAGGATTCAATGTGATAAACACTAAATGATGAAAATATTGAATTTTTTCATAAATATGAAATTATATAATGAATTTTAAAGAAATGAAATTTTAAATAAAAATATTTTTCAAGGGTGAAATTATAATGAATCAAAACATTAGATAAAAAGAAAAGCTGATGAATTTTTCATCCAAACATACAAATGGCTGATGATATTTATAAATTATCTAATTAGAATAATCAACATGAAAATAACATGTGAGATATATCTCAATGTGGGGACCATGTACGCCGTATCTGGTTGAAAGTAATGTTTACAATATCTGTTCTAATGTACACGAGCCACTAGCATGGTTCATACTCATAACCTAGTGGTCCCGCATCCTTATCATCATAATCATCATCATAATCATAATTTAGATATTTTTTTCATCGTCAAACATTCTACATGAAATTAGGGACAAACCAAATGGGATCACTAGAATACTAGTACTCGTCTACCCACCAAGATACCCGAGATTTCTATATTGTGCTCAAACAAGTTCCATAAACAATAAAATAAAATATTCAAATGAAAATAACACTTCCAGGTCACACATAAACAAAACTACCCACATACATGTCATATAAAACTCTTTTAAAAAAAATCATTTTTAACATCATAGTTACATAAAAACAGCCCCTAAATGTGTTTTTCACCATCATTGAAATTTAATAAAACACTTCAGCAATTTATAAATCATTCAAAAAATTTCTGACATCTTAAATCACAACGTTATCTTTGAAAACCCCATTTAGGTGAACACACTTTCCAAAACATCTTGCAACATGGTTCATATTTCTATCAAAATTCGATAAATCCTTTACAAAATTTAATAAAACATTTCCAAGATGGTAAACATCACATAAATAAACTTTCAAAAAAATGGACCATTTTAAAAACATAATCCCACCAAAAATGTAGATAAACATCCTTTGCACACAATCTGTAAAATAATAACCCATTTAAAATTTTCACAAAATAATTTCTAGAAGCACGAGAAGGTTTTTCACTAAAAAACCATTCAAAGAATCTATTAAAAACCCTAAATCACAACAAGACCCTACCAAAGTAGAATAAGAAGACAAAAAACATTTAATAAACCCCATGCATATGTTATAAAATAAAACTAAACATAACAACAAGAGTTAAAAATGGAAATCTATTAATTTGAAAAAAAATGTGAAACTATAAAATTGACCGCTTAACAAACATCATCACTAATGGGATTCCCACAGCATCCCTTTGAGGAAAGAGGAGACCAATTACCATAAAATACCCCATCAGACCAAGGTAATAGACCAATAACATAAGAGGCACCAAAAATTCTAATATGAATTACTCAGATACCATGAGAATGCTAATAACAAAAATCATGTTTGAACCATATCTTGAAATTGAAATCTCGGGTGTGAAATTATCCCCAACATAAATAATTATACCCCCCGAAATCCACAACAATTCCAAAATCCAACTCCCAACCCAATTGATAAACCAAGATTTACTCTTTTTCCATGTCCCTCTAAGGTCAAAACACACCTAGTGATCAATTAAAAAAGCAATACTCTCACAAACAAAAAAAATACGCCACATTCCGGAAACAATCAACCTCATTTAGACATTATCCCAAAAGAAAACTCCTAAAACAATATTCAAAATTTACTGAATAAATTTACCCAAAAAAATGATAACATTAAACAATGTAACTCTTACCTTACTTTAACAAAACTATTGGGCGCTCTCTAATCCCAACGTTTACCCAAAGATGATTTTAGTAGTTAGATATCTCTGAATGATATTATATTCTGCCAAGATAATAACAAGGAAAAAAATTTAATTTACAAGTATGGGGAGACACAAATGGGCTCTGTACCGTAAGAGGAATTTTTTTTTTCGAGACAGAATCAGAAATCCAGCAGGGGGAGGCTTTAACGGGCTTCCAGATTCAAGGTGTAGACTCCCACTAGACCTTTAAAAAAATAACTAAAACTCATAGTGGGTCTACCCATCATAACAACGGACCATATTAACCGACCATCATAGGATGGCACATAATTACCCAAAACTGAAATAGTTGGGATGGTCACACGGTTAGTACACACGGTTTTGGGAAACTCTGCGCTAACTATGGGGATCACTCTATTTGCATGTTTGTCTATGTAATGGTTACTACTAACCGTGCACTAAAAATTCATATTAAAAAATCCAAAACATTATTCAAATACTACATGGATACCAAAGTGGGGAGGAATGAATTTTGATAATAACATAGAAACGGAGTCCTGACACCCCTTCCCATCGAATGGGAACATGAAATGAATGAAGATGATACAATAGTTTTAAACAATTACCATATTTCATAATCATTATCTGACTTTGTACATGGGTTTTAATGATCATGGGATATCCCCAGACTACATGTTGGCTTCCCTTAGAGTCATAGGGATGGATCTCAGACGATTGAAGCATCTCATTCCTTTTAGTTTGGATTTGGAACCCCCCTGAACCGAACTATTACTTTTGGTGCCATGGATAGTATACCCTAATACCATATGAGTTCACCAAGACATAACAGACATCAAATTCACTAGACCCCAACCCCAAATCTCACTGAAACATGTTCATAGAAGACGCACACACATCACCCTTTGTTTAATCAAATGTGAAATGAAAAGAAGAAATGATATATAGAAACTCATTCCTCTAAACAACGGATGTCAAGATATCCTAAAAAAGACACACTTATGAAAAAACAATGACTCAAAAATTATTTTAAAACCTATCCTTTATAGTCTAATGAGAACATAGAATCACAAGGAATCACTGAACATGTCCTTCGTTACTGTTAGAAAAAATAAATGGAGGTGAACCATATACAAATTACCTAAATAAAAAATAATTAAAAAATGTGGCCATAACATCCTATCATGACATGATTTCCCACACTAGTGGTTTAATGTGAACCCCTTCTTTGAGTTAACTATGAAATACCCAGAGTCCCTCTTAGATGCTATCCACACTAACTACCCCAGACAACCTCTTCCTTCAACGAAATAAGAATCTTAAGAAACTAAGGTCTCTTTCAACCTTCCATATGCACTCTCTCGCCTATATAAGACCATAAAAAACTTGAAATGAAGGTTTTAAACTGAATTATCAAATATTCTGAAAAATATTACTCATATTGAACAATTGGATAATCTTCCAATAGAGAAAAAAATCAGGGATACACTTCAGTCATGAATTAACTCTTAATAGAGGAATACCATACCCAATGAAAGAAACCAAGGACCCAACCAAGATGGTAAATTTGTCAAAAAACTCAAAAAACCATATCCAAACTCATTAGGGGAACCAGTGTAAAGGCATACGAAGGAATTTTTCACATGGAGACCAATAAATAATTCCTTCAAAAAATTATACCAAATAAACCCAAACCCCAATAATTATTAAAATAAGAGTGGTTCTTGGACACCTAACATCCCACAAAAACAACATTTCAAAAAACACATAAGACACTCCATCCAAAATCAGTTATCAAGACATCATCTTTTCCATTAAAATAATCGCTTTGAAAATAAATGGTTTTGTGGTGTGTGTATCCACCAATGGTACCCCATAGGAATCACACATAAATGTTTCTATGCTACACTGAGTACCCTCCTCGTCTCCATCCTAGCACTCATACAACAATTCCATTAACCATCCATAATCACATATAACCCCATACATGTGGTCTCCCATGGAAATTATAATGGTTAAAAAATATATCATCCAATTTTCAAAACAAAATAGCCATCCAACTAATGTTTTTCTCAAATCCGCTAGCTACAAAATCAAACCACTTTATATCATACAAAACTACTTAGAAAGGCACAATCATTCAAATGTAAATTCACTTTTAACCTATTCACATCAATTTCAAATCATCTCAACCCCTTTCAGAATAATCGTAGATTTATTGAAAAGGCCATTTGATAAGCACAGATTCCATTGAAAACTCATATATTCTTATTTAAAACAAGGTTGAAATGATTCATAAAACATTTAAAAAGGTCTCTAATCATTCATTATAAACTCAATTTCAATTCATGAAGAATAAATTTCGAAAAATTCATCTTGTATAAAAACACTTCTAATTTCAAGACAAAATACATTTCATAAATCCATATTATAACTACTTTGAATAGTTTAGAGAACTATATTGGAAACTCTTTTTCCAAACCAACTTTACCATAGTTCTATCCTTTAAAATAGGTGTAATCACATAATTTCCCATTTCAATAAAATTTCTCTAAATTCAGTTCTACCATTTCATAAATCAAGAAAATATTTCCTAACTGAGTAATAATTTCATAATAGTTCATGTTTCATAAATAATCTATTTTTTATTAAAACAATGTTCTATGATTCCAACATGAAGTGTCATAAGATAATGTGAGAGGAACTGTTTTTCAGTGGGTGACTTGGATATATAGTTGGTGGCCATATAAAAATAACTTCAACATCGTGGAGAGTGTTCTAGGTAAATATCCCCATATCCATATTGAATTTCAGGCCCTGCGAGCTCCTTGAGACCATTAACCCAACTCTCTTATCATTTTCCCAAATAATTATCAATCTAGGAATACCAAAGGACTCAGATAAATCCCAACTTCTCGTGGAGACTTGAATGACTTCATGAGGTGTGCTGGCTAAGCACACAACTCATAATATGAATTTCATACCCTAAAAATCCTAACTCCTGAATATCCTATCACAATCCTAAATAACATGACCCATAAAGTTAACATTATCCTCCTATGGTACAATTTTTTCACAAACCGAATCTAGCCGCCAAAAATTCGGCAATCGACATGGCTCGTGTCATCACATGAAGGGTGTTATCAATTTACATGGGCTACAAAAAGTACCCATGTATCATAAAAAGAAATTTGGAAATGATTTACCCAATTTTATAAATATAAATAAACTAACAAATCCAATAAAAAATTCAGGATTTTTCAAACAAAATAATCATACACAAAATTTCAGAATTGAATTATAAAATTTAAAGTAATGATTAAAGACCATTAAAAAGAAATAAAACCAAAAATGAGAGCTCGAGAAAATTCACATGTAAACATTCACCGATACCAATCTATTTTAGCAACACTAAATCACCAAGGAATTCTAAAAAACCCAAACCATTTTCATAAAATTTTTACAAAAACCTACAACAAAAAAGGTAGTCTACTTATACCCAAAGGTGTGAGTAGGGTGTGAACCAAATCCTATTGTGATTCCACAACTAGATAACTCCATGTTATAAACATTATATGGAGAAAATTTTCCAATGTTTTCATAAACATTTGATGCTATTATAAATTTTAAAGAAAGCTTCATTAAATAAATACATTTTTCAAGTGGTGTATTTAAAAGAATCAATGAATTTAAATAAAAATATAGTGATACAAGATTTTCCCGAAAAATATATCATATTGTGGTAAAAATTATATAGTACCTAATCCACACATGGAATGAAAAAATAACCCATTGGCATGAGCTCGATGTTGGACCCAAGTATCTCATATCTCGGTTAAAGTAACCATCACAATATCTGTTCTTGTGTAGAAGTGCCACTAGTAGTGTTTATACCAATAACCTAGTGGACCCCCATAATCATAATAATAATCATCATCATAATCATTGTTTAGTTAGTATGTCCATTATCAATCATGCTATGTGAAACTGGGGACAAACCCCATGAGATCACTAGTGTACTAGTACATGCCCACCAATAATGATACCCAGATTTTCCCTCTAGTGCTCAAAAAATTTCCATAAATCGTGAAATATTATTTTCACATGAAAATACCACTTCCATTTCACACATACACTGAATGTCTCACATACATAACACATAAAACTCCTTTCACAAACAAAATATATATTTTCACTTAATAATCGCACAAAATAGCCCACAAATGTGTTTCTAGCGTTCATTGCAATTTCATAAAACATTTCAAAAATTTATAAAACATTCTAATTTTATTTTACATCTTAAATACTCACTTTACCTTTAAAATCCCCATATTTAGTGAACAAACTCACCAAAACATCCCAAGACAAGTTTCAATTCACTTTCACAATTTGATAAATCCTTTAAGAAATTGTATAAAACGTTATAAAGATGGAAAAAATCACATAACCTCCCTTTAAGAAAATTGAATATTTTAAAAAATAATACACCCACCCAAATAGTAAATAATCTTCATTTTCACATTTGTGTTTCCCAATAAACCATTGAAATTTTTTAGAAAACAATTTTAAGAAGCACGACAAGGTTTTTTACCTAAACCCCATTGAAAAACACACTTTTAAACACAAAATCACACCAACAACCTAATAAAGATGAATTGGATTCCCAAAAAATAATTAATAAACAAATTAAAAATGTTATAAAATAAAAAAATATCACAACATGAGTTACATATAGAAAACACCCAATTTACCGAAAAAATGAAACTGTAAAATTAATGACTTAATAAACTCAATCAAAGTATTGTTTTTGTATAATGAAAATCCTATAAGGAACATTCGATATAATTAAATCATGCATGCTAACTCATTATGAAATTAGTACACATGTAATCACCAACCTTTTGAGTCAAAACCACCAATTCATTATGCCAAACCTCAACTGCACCAATGTCGCACCATAAGGGAGTGAAATCCCACCTAAAAACCAATGATTTGAACAAAAAACACCAAAAAAACCCTAGGATCAAACCATATATTATTGAAAATTTTATAACATCATGAAATTTATAGGATACCCTAAGAAAATTGATGAAATGAAATATATAAATACTTACTTGCATGATTTTGATGTTTCCCCCATAGAATCACCCTTTAAAATTGAGTTCCAAGGGAGGGTCAGAGAGACTGGAGGATATACATGGAGGTAGGGAATTAAATAGGGAATAAATGTATGTATTCAGGAATATTATAGAAAGGAAAATGGGAATTAAAATTTTTTTAATGATCTTGACAGAGCTGTACGGTATAACTGCATGGTTTAGAAAACTGTGCAGCCAAACTGTGCTGCTAGTTCTGGCCAATCAAAAACCTTCCATTCTCCTCCCATTTTATGGGGGGACCAAGGGTCACCTAGGGGAAATATAATCCATAGTTAGGGGACAAATTATCCCAAAAAAATAAATTTTTTCACCGCAAAACCCATCCAACTAATGGGTATAAACCACCTCAACAACTTACCCCACAAGTGGTTTCACTGGTACTGCAACTAATCAACTCCAAAACAGCACATCCTCACACCATAACATTGTGAAAATAATAGTCCAATTAACATTAATTACCCCCAAGACCATGGTTCTAGATACAGAACAAAAGAAACAAAAATAACATAAACCTAGATTACCTAAATACCAAGAGGAAGCTATGAACCAAAAGTGTTTTAAAAAAAGAATGGAATTGAAAATCAAGGGGTGAAATGAAATAAAAAAATAATTATATCAAAAACAAACTAATAAATCAAAATGGATTTCATTACTTTTTTATATGGCATTTCCTAAACACAATTCCAAGATTGGATAAACTTATCCAAATATTCAATCACCCAAAAGGTATATTTAATAGGTGAATTTATATGATGATTCATAAAACACATAAAGAGTCAGATCATATTTATCAGAATGGAAGTGAAATCATTATAATGATATTTTTTTTAAATATTCCAGATCAATGATGAAAAAAGATAAAATTATATGACAGAATAGAAATTAATTATTAGTAACATGAAATCATTTTTAAAAGAATAAAAAAATGATATAAAAATCATTCTTCCATGATTAATATTTTAAATATTTCCATAAGAAATGAGGAGTTTAAATTTAATATATATACATGAATTGGATGTCATTTATAATACATTAGAAATAATATTTTTGAAACATTGAATTTAAAATTATGAGTGTTAATTCATTTTAAAATAAATAGAGATAAATTAAAATATTATATGAAATAAAAAAAGATAAGGATTTAAGAATATTAAATATGAATGTTAGTGGAATTTTTGAGTGTAGATGTAGAAGAAAAATATCTCCTTTAGATAGAAATTATTTTATTCATAACATCTTAAAATTATAATTTGAATTTTATCCCACAATTTAATTACCCAAAATTGTATGTGTAAAGGTAATCATCAGAGACAAGAATATAACTTTTTTGAAAAAAAATATATATGAAAAGGTATCATTATTTCCCAAGAAAATTATTTTATTCAATATAAAAGATAAAATTTTATTTTGAAATTGAATAAACATATTACAAGTATAGATTAATCTAATGATATGTAAACCCTAATAAATAATCTATTATCATTAAGAATTGAATCCAATAGGAAAAAATTATAATATTGTATTGAACATTAATTTAATATTAGGAAAACATTACATAATGAATAGTTATTGAGATGGAACCCATGATAAAAAATCACATTTTGAATTTAAGAATCATTTTTGAGGGATATTATGACATAAAATTACATATAAATATAAACTAGCGATTTATTAAATCATAATACACTAAAATGTATGAATATACCTTATATATAATAATATTATTCTATACAAAAATTAATACTATATGAAATGATAATATGTGGTGAAACCCCATTAACTTTTTTATTATTTAGTAGAACACACTATAATTTCCTGTATAAAATAATACCTCCCTCTATCACATATTATGTAGCCATATTCATATATGTTGTTAAATTATAATGATTTATATTGTATTTACTTGTTATTTATTGCTTATATTCATTATTAGGTGTTTCTATTTTTTATTGAAGAATAAATTCTTCTAATTGTTGTCATCAGTCATTGATATATGATACCAAGATCAACATTCCTATATAATATATGCTATTTTATGTTTTTTAATAATTATTTATAATGCTCCCATTAAATTCAGTGTGAATTTTAATTCCATTTCATCATGATGAATTTTAGGGTGAAATGGATCTGAATATTTTAATGAAAAATGGGTGGTAAATTAATAAAAACATAAATATTAATAAAAAAATTTCAAAACTAAAAAACACTAGTTTTTCAATTATTTAATGTAATACTGAGATTATGTAATAAAAAATCATTTTTGGTATAAATTTATATAATTACTGATAGAGGCTGGTACACTTATAAAACATTACTCTAGGGGTAACTATAATTAATAAACTGAATATTTTATTATAATGACTATATTATAAAGGAAAAATTACATTATATAGATGTAATTAATATGGTAACCCTGATTTGAAAAAAATTAAATTGAAAATATGTTAATGATATGGAAAAACATCACATCAAGGAATTGTAATCCATATCTACATAGTATTTTGTTTTTATTTCCTATAGATTAGTAAAAGGGTATGAATTGGAATCTATTTTTCATAATCTAAATAATGATATAAATTAATATAAATATATGAATTAATTTTTTCAAACATGTGCCGCATAAAATTTTAGGGAAAAATGATTTCAGTCAAATAATTTGTAGTCTACACATATATATTACCACACATGTCATTTTATTAGTAAAATCAGTGAATTATAGGTATTGTTTTCTATGAATAACCCATATATAATCATTAAAAAAGTAATAAATTCATCATTTAATAATAATTACGATGTATTTTTACAACAAAGATTGTTAAAATGAATTATTAGCATCTGATTAGTACTTATAATGAGAGATTCAGAATTTTTATTATAAATTATGTAAATAGAAGATTTAGTTATTCTATTTATTTCAAGGGGCTACCAGAATGTTTGAACTTTCATTAGGGGAATTAAAAATATCAATGAGTAAAAATATATTGGATTTTTTCTTTCCCATTAATGGGTTTTTAGGGTCTTTTATTTAATTAGAGGAATCAATATTTTTGTAAATGTCACTTATAGATAATATGAGATCACATAGTTTGCAGTGAAAGTGGAATACAAAGAGGAAAATAATTAATTTAATAAATTTTTACTAAATAAAAACATCAAATATGTATTTTGAATACAATTTTTTAACATGTTAATCTATTTTAAACTTTATAAACCCTTTTTATCATAATTTACCATAATCAAATTTACTCCATTATTTTCTTCGATATCAAATGTAAATTGATAAAAATTAATACATTTAAATTTCATAATTTTAGCATTATAATTTCAAATAAGGATATCATTTCATAAATTTACATTTTGTTGGTCGAAAAAATTAATATTAATATTACCACACATTACATTTGAAAACCATTTTTATGGAAAACTGCATTTTACCTATAATGAACTGCTTATTCCCATTCACTTGAGAATACAATGAATCATTAAATGGACATAAATGTCATCCCCAAGACACCAATGTTCGGAAAAAAGTTCACATGGGTTTCAAATACATGTGGGGGGCAATTTACCCATTAATAATAAAACCATTTACATAACAAACCAAAACCAAACTACTCATTATATGACACTTGTACATATTAAAGACAACATAACCAATTTATGTTTCTCAAAACAACATCAATGTTTACCTTAGTGGAAGACAAATAAAATATCAAAATAAATAGTGGAAGAACAACTAAAACCTGCCAGAATACCACAAGGCTTCATGATCCACAAGCTCGAAGATCAACAATCACCATAAAACCACAAGTATCATGAGGTGGTGCAAAAAACTAGTGATACATTACCTTTTCACATGTTGCGAAAGAATGAATCTCTTAAATCATAAATTTTCCAAAGATGTGGTGAGTATAAAACACAATAGTTTTTACCCAATGACTCTCCCACTCACTCCACTATGATATAAGTTGTAGCCAAATTTATATAAAACCATTTATATTTAATAATTCGGCAATATAGCTTATAACACAATATATAAAAGTTCAAAATAAATTTCTAACCAAATTAATATAAGATCAATTGATACCACGTTTACTGGTATTTATTTTTCAAAATAAATAACTGGCCAAATAATTGAAAAAATTCACAATATTTCATTAGTATTCTCAATCCATTCCAAAACTCCAAAAAATCAATCATTCATGCAACCTAGATATCCATATACTCATGGGTGTTGCATCATCTTATCACTAATCCATCCATAGTGATCCATTTGATGGTGGAGAGAACTAAAACTTATCCATCCGATTTATGATATGGGACACACCTAACCCATATGCATCCCACATAAACTCTTTTGTGGGAGAGAGACCTATCTCTATCCATTCCATTATTGATAAGGGAGACCCCTAAACCTTATCTATCTTACAATAAAATGAACACACACTTACTTCATGTCAAAAACCAATTGTGATCAACAAATTCAATCAATTTAAAAAAATTATTTTTCGGGAATACATTAATAAAAACAATTCAAACAAATCATTTAATTTCAATAAAACGTTCCTTTCCAATAATACTGTCTATTTATTTAAACCATAAGAACAAAATAAATTAAAACAAACAAATCACATCAATAGAATATTCATTTTTTTGAAAGAATCTAAGAAAAATAACATTTTTTGACTCTTAAAAATTCCCATTTTATAATCCCTATTATAGAATCATAAAAAAATGAAAATTATTTCAAACAACTAATTTTCTATAATTTTTCAATTTTCCTCACCATTAGAATGAAGGGTATCTAATGTTTTATGAATATCCAAATAACTACCAATTTATCACAATGAAAAAAAATTAGAATCATTATAGATATTTTAACTAGGTGGGATCAAGAGGGAAGCTACCACCCTCGGGGTTTTTGGAAGAAACAAACAACAGATGATTAACGCTCAAGAAAATGGTATGATTCTCCATGAAACCACATTAGGTCTCTTCTCTTATCATAATAAAGAGAAAATATCTTCATATTTGCATTACAAAATCATTTATCTACCTATAAATACTCTAGTTCTATGAATCTAAAAATATTGGAGATGTATATCATGTTTTATCTATGAAATTAATCAAGAATGAGGAAGAAAAAACACATTCCTTAAAAAATTGTGTATCAAATAAGAATAGGAAGTCGTCGTATTGACTAAAAAATTCATTGGTGGAGTTTCTAAAACCATCAAGGAAGTAAAATCACTAGTTAGGGCTATATATGAAAAAATAAGAGTAGTTAATAAGAAAAATGTGTGAGATCCGGTTTTTTGGATCTCACTTTAACCTTGTGCACTGTTAGTTCACACGGATAAAAAAACCTTTCCCCAATCGTTCATTCACTATATCCTTATGAAAAACCTTACATGAACTTCTCAATTGGTCTCCCTAATTTTTCACATATTATTCTGATGAAAATATCCAGAATCTGCAACTTCTGTCAATTTCTACTAGGCTTCCCAAACTGATAAAAAAAATCATGTGTATCTTGTGCGCCTCTCCTTTATTACAAAAAAGCATAATAAAATAACACTAAAATCTTTCATCCTTCAAACATAAGCTTTTAAAACATACCAATAAGCATGTAAGGGTTACATAATAGAAATGGGGTGTACTACATTTTCCCCACCATTAGACTTTCTGTTCTCGAAAAATAAAAATCACTCACCACCCAGAAAAATTTCTATCTAATGCCCTATATTTTCTTTCTAGAGTTCGCAAGTCTATTCTTAAATATGATCATATTTCCATAAAATACAAACTAGACTGAATATTTTTCTATTAAAGACATTATCTCTCATAGTATATATCAGCATTGGTATATGTACCAATGATGCATCTGGCCTTAGGTCAATGTGATCATTTCTAATCACATTATCAAAATCATGATGATTATTTTTTAACTAAGTTACATGGATAAAATAATGAATCACACTAAACTATGGTGGAAATACCAACTGATATTCCACCTCTAAAACCAATTTATGTATCATGAAATAGATAATGAATTGATGAGATAACTTGACATGCGTCCCAAAATAATGATTTCCATGTCATGGAGAGATCCTCCAGAACAGATGACCACTCACCACAATAGAAAATGGTCTTTTGATATGACTCACATACTATTTCTGATGAATCTGAGCTCTCTCAATCCTCTTTCTAATCTACAGAATCTTCTCCATCATTTAATGGACTGTTCTTATACCAACTAGTGAAACCAGTTTCCTCCCAACAGAGTTGATAATCACAAGGACACAAATTCAATAATTCAAACAGATCAACATATATCATTGCCTGATAGTTGTTATTATACGAGAACTCCACTGAGGGTACATGGTCTTCCCATGAGCCATCAAAATCTATTACACATGAATAGAACATGTCTTGGAATGTCTATATCATCCTTTTGGATTTTCCATCTATCTGAGGATGATACTATATACTCATATCCAACACAGTTCCTAGGGATTTTTTTAAGGATTTCCAGACATGACATCTCAACCACAGATCTCTATCCAATACGATTTAAATTGGTGTACCATGTCTCTTTAACACATATAAAATATATATTTTGTAAAAATCCTCTAGTATATGAGTTTCAAGAATGGTAAAGAAATAAGTTGAATTTGCAAGTTGATACACTATCACCAATATTGATTCGTGTTTCTGAACAATTCCTGGGATACCTATACAGTTAACCATTTCTATATGCTCCCATTTTTAGCTAGTATGGGTAAAGACTGCAACATATGAAGGAGTCACTAAGGTTCTTCCTTAACATGTTGACAAGTTTTGCATTTTGAAACAAACTGAGCCACTTTCCATTTCAAGCCACTCCATCAGAATTGCACCATCAATTCATTATACATCTTCTGTGTTCCTGAATTTATAGCCCATCTCAATAGTTGGTAATCCTGAATAAGATTTTCCTATGAAGCCATAGGTTTAAACATCGGATTTTTGAACCACAAAACCAAAGTCCCATAATATTTCTATCCCTCAATGGTCTCCCCACCCCCATTGAGTTTTGAATTCCTAACCAAACATTCTGCATCAAATGATTGATCCTCTTTTTCCATCATTGCCAAATTATGAAGAACATTACCAAAGTAGATATTTTCCATACCACATTAGTCTTGACATTCCATAAGCATATCAGCGCATCCCGACATCAACTACCATTGATCCTAGTTTTCATTTCCCTACTAAGCATATTGATTCCTTCTAAATGCACATGTCACTGTATTTTAACTTACTGGTGTATACATTAATTAAATTTCAATCAATTGGAGATACTCTATCCATCTCTGATCCCACATATTCAAATATAATTGTGAAAAAATATGTTTCAATCTCTTATGATCTGTGAACAGAACAAATTTATCTAAAAATAGATAAAGATGCCATGTCTTTAAAACATGGACAATTGAAACTAAGTCAAATAGGTTTGTTGGCTAGTTATTCTAATGCACTCCCCAATTTCTTGAACCATAATAAACCACAGGCTCTCCTTTCATGAGAACACATCCCATCCTTTATCTTGAAGTATCATATTACACCACATACTCTTTTCCTGATTCAAAAAAATTCACTATGGGTTCTAATATAAGATAAAACATTCATCGATTGAAAATTATTCTATAATTCCTTAGTACATTAGAATAGAATATTGTATATTTTAAAATATTTCATTAACAATTCTTTCTTTTAATTTTCATGCACTAATCTTCGGTAATAACCAACTAGACTAATAAAACATGATATCTCAATGACATTCTTCAGAGATTTCCACAAGGTCACAAGTTATATCTTTTCATTGACCAATGAAAAATATTTTTTATAAATCAAATGGCCAAGAATGTGTACATATTGTATCCAAAAATAAAACATTTAAAACTTGGAATAAAAATGGTGATCTCTCAAGATTCCCAACACTATCTCCAACAGATTTTCATTCTTGTCCCTTGTCCATGAACACCCCAATATTTCATACACAATCACTACAACCATAAAATCTATATATCTCTAAAAATATTGTTCATCAAATCAATAATGAATTCTAGTAAATTCATAATACCTATCGGCATGACTACATATTCATTTTGGCCATATCTTCTTCAAAAAAACTATCTTTGGAATATCTTATTTTCTAACTTGAAATTGATGATTTCTTTATCAAATGTCAATTTTAGAAAACCACTGAGCTCCCCAAAATTGATCAAATAAGTCATCAATACATGGTAGCTGATACCAATTTTTTATCATAACATATATAAGATTATAATTATTCACACAAAACATTATAGTTCCACTCTCTTTCTACACAAAATAGACAAGAACTTCCCAAGGAGGCATACATGGATGAATGAAACATTTTCCTTCCAACTCTTCCAACTGTACATTCAATTACCATAACTTTTCTGGTTTCATCATATAATATGGAATCGAAATAGGTCTATTTCCCAGGAGGATATCAATCATAAAATAGATTTCTTTTATAGGAAGAAACTCAAAAAATTTATTAGCAAAGTCATTTTTATATTAATACCAAACTACAGGGAAAATCGTTTCCCCGATCTCTTCCATTGATTACAATGTCAATTCTTCTAAATAGGAAGAGATCGTTCCCACCACCAGTTCCAACAGTCTTGTTTCACCATTATTTAAAACAATCTATCCTTCTAATAGATTCTCAACACTATCGCCATTTATAAAACTATTTTTTCTTCAACAAATGTTGATGTTATATTTAAATGATTTCAACCAATCCATATATAATATTACATAATAAACATTAATATCTTACACTAAGAAGTATGAATTCATCATAGGCTCATCAAAAGATATATAAAAAGATCTAAACATAAAGACTTGGCATTTTCATTCACTGAGGGGAGTTTGCTGCTTTATCAAAAAAGGGATCATTACAATCCTTAAAAATAGGAAATAAATAGAATGAGAAGAAATAATGAAATTTGATGGCCCATTGTCAAATAGTACATTTATAAGGGTATATTTCAAAATAATCATACCTCTCACCATAGATAGTCCAGTATTATCATCTACTATAATTTTATAAGATCCATACAATTGTTTCATCACAAAACTGTTGTCATTGTTTCATTGATGAGATTTCCATCATTGAAGTGTCATGGTATTATGATAATCACCAAGGCTAGTTTATATATATTGACAATAATAAGTTTGTTTTACTCATCATGTCGAATAATTTGAAGATTTTAATAACTAAAAAATTTCTCAATCCATTGACTTCATAGATATGTGACAATAGTGCTGATGATTCCCCTTATTCATAAAGTTATTGAATACTCTCGGTTGTTATGTATACTCACATTATGGGTGGTCGATCAAACAACAATAAAGAGACCATTCGTTTCTCTTGGTTCATGGAGGAAGCTTCAAGGATCTAGTTGTCGGATTCTAGGTTATGCTCCCACCCTAGAAATATGTGTTCCTCTTCAACTAGATACCATTATTCGGGTTCCCAACATTTAATGTAGCAATCATCATACTTTCTCCCCCCATAGTTCATGATCTATCCCACTCAATCACTATTTAACGTTTCACCATCCCTATATAATAAATAATATTCAGAACTAAAATCTTAACGGAATATATTACCTTAGCCTTTATTTCAAGATTCATGCCTTTAAGGTTTCACTTTCTATAACATTTGTGAAAATCACATTAAAAGCATGAATTTAGCCAAATACTTTTTGATAGAGAGAATATCTTACTTCAGGATAAATTAATATTTCATCCTCTAGATCCTGAAGTTGCGACGATTTTATATTTTGGTCAAAAATTCCACAAATTCTTCCCAACTTAGGACTTAATCCAATTTATTATGAAGCACTTGTTCCCTATAATAACATGAAAGATCCTCTTACATATATGTGGCCATATTGACTTTTATCTCCATCAGTGTACTAATTAATTCGATGATATGATTCATCTAGTTTTTCCACACTTTAATTTTTCTAATCAAGAATCACCATAATAGATGGGAGGATTCTGCTTCATGAACATGATGAAATGGTCAACATGCCTTGGGTTATCCCTCTGATATCTTGTATCCATTTCTTGAAATTCTTGAACAATAAATTGAACCATCTCTTGGTTCACTAATGGCTTAGGTGAAACCATGATCTTCATAGCTTCTTTCAGTTGGATTCAACGATTACTATCAAGTTCCATTTATTAAACCGACCACATACTCTTTATATACAACTCTCTACAAACATATGGAATTGAATTTAAAATTATATCACATAAAAATCAAAAAATATTTTATACAAAATCTACCATTACCATGTTCATACATTTTTGAAAGCCCATTGATTATTTATAAAATGAAACTATTTTCCAAATACACTAGGTATACCCTTTTTAAATAATTTATTTTAAAAAATATGTTTTTTAGATACACCTTTTTTCAAACTCATTAATCATTAATCCCAATGAAATATGGAATAATAGTGTGAATTAATTTCTCTACAATTCAATTCATGCTCGTATAATTGTCTAAATCTATGATAATGATATATCATGATTCTATAAGTATCTTTAGAAAAACTATGTACCAAACCCTCTTGTAACATGATGTTTAGCATAAATGGGTAAATAAATAATTTTATGATATATATTTCATGTCCTGACCATCGAACTCTTTTCTATGATTCCAACATAAGAAATAAAGTAGAATGATTTCAACTCCAAGACCAAGAAATTGAATACTACATGATAGGTGTGGAATGAACAAGATGATAACATTAATAATAAAATTATTATTCCCATTGTCTTTAGAATAAAACGAATCATTAAATGGTTATAAGTGACATCACCAAAACACAAAATATAGCAATAAATGAAGAACAGTTTCAAATAATAGTGGGGGATGAATTAGCTTTTAATCTTAAAACCATTCACTCCACAATCCATAACCTAATTGATCAGTATATGATTCACAAATAAATGAATGAAAAATCAACCACTTTGTTTATCTCAATGACACATCAATGTGTACTACCTAAAAAGAAAAAGGAATTGTCAAATTAAAAAATCATAAGAACAACAAAAGAGCCCAATAATACCGCAAGACACCATGATCAAAATTCTCTAATATACATAGTCACTAAATAGCTCATGTATCGCAAGGTGGTGCTAAAAACATGTGGTACATTACCGTTTCCCATGTAATGGATGATAGAATCTACAAAAAAACCAAAGTGACAATGCAGGTTTGAGTATAAATCATAATAGATTTATCCCAATGACGTACCTACTCACACCACTAGTATAGAATAGCATTCCACATTTTTATAAAACAATTCGGAAAAACCGTTTATAACACAATTTAAATATGTTGAAAATATATTTGTAACTAAATGGAAATGAGAGAAATCGAATCAAATTTTACAGTGAGTTATTTATCCAAAAAAAATTATACAAAACCTTGAATCCAATTATCAATATTCCTTTAGCTTACCCAATCCATTCCATAACTCCACACAATGAACTATAAACATAACCCAGATGTCCCTATACTCATGTGTGGGGAACATTGTTTCTCTAATTTATAAACATTGAACCAATTGACATGTGAGATCCCTAATCTTTATCGACCACAGTAATTATGGGGGATACCCATAACCCTTATATGAACCACATCCACCCTTTGATGGGGAATATCCCTAACCCATATCCATCATGTTAATGGTTGGGGAGACCACTAACCGTTTTCTATCCAACAAAATCGTGATCACACAAAACCATTATGTTAAAAACAAGTGATTTCAATCAATTTAACCCTATTCAAGTAAACTATTATTTTATTGAAAACCAATAAGAGAACTAACTAAAAAAACCATTTCATTTCAATAAAACATTCATTTTTAATTAAAAAGTCCTTTTAATAAACAAATAATAATAAACCATGTTTGAATAGCCATACATATTTAATGAAAAAGTAAAATTTTTTTCAAAACATATATGAAAAACCATGTTCTAGGATTCTAGAAAAATCCATTTTTAAAATATCTATTTTATAATCAATAACAAATCCACTTTATTCAAAACATAAAATTTTCTATATTTTCTGAATTTTCTATACTATCACAAATAAGGTTATCCAATGGTTTTTAAATATCCAAGTCAATAAAAATTTATCAAAAATAATTCAATTTGAATGTGTGATAATTACTTCGACAAAGTGGAGTCATGAGTGAAGCCACATTCATTAATAGTTTTGGAGAAAACCCACAATGGACAAAGAATGCTCAAGAAACCAAGTCGATTCTCCATGAAACCTCCTTATATCTCTTTTTTTACCATGATAAATAACAAATATAATCATATTTGGAATCCAAAATATTATATATACTCATAACGTGAATATATCTAAGATACCATGAAAATAAGATAAGTAGATATATAAAGATCTACGAAAATGATCAGGGATGGTGAAAAAGAACACATTACTCAAGAATCCAACAGCAAATCACCAAGGGATACATAAAAATTGACTCCAAATCATATGGTGGAGGTTCAATAACCTTATGAAAGATATATCCTGGGTGAGGGCCATATAATAGAAAAAACCGTAGATTATAGGAAAAAACATATGAGATCCACTTTTTTAGGATCTCACATTAGCCTCCTGCATGGTTAGATTTCTTGGTTAGACAAATCATGCGCTAACGTTACATTAGATAATACCATAATGAAAACCTCTCATGGCCTCCTCATAATGTAACAATAATTTTTGGCATAATTCACTAAAGATACAGTGCATAATCTACATCCTTACATGGTTTCTATTACGATTTTTACATGATTTGGACAAACCATGTGCATCCCGTGTTCCTCTCCTTTAGCCCCAAAAATATAATGAAGTTCACCAGACTATCACAACCACCACCCTTACTCTTTAATAACATAAAAATAGTCAAGTTAAAGTTACATACTAGAAAATATGGGTACTACCTTAACCATGGTAATAATATTTTGATAAAACTAATAATATCATTGATTTACATTTCATTATTTCCATTAATATTAAAAAAATTAGGGAAAATAGTTACTAAAATCATGGGAAAGATTAATTATATATTTATGAAATATAATTTATATAAATTTATTAGTTATAGTTTTCATAATATTAATATTAAAAATGGTTCAAAAAGATAAATGGGTGGTTCTTTAAAATCAACATTATTTTTAAAAATTAATCATTTTTATGGTTGAATAAATATTTAACATGAAATAATTATAATTATATTTTATATCTTTTATAGTTTATTGTAATTTCATAAATGATTTGGTATTCTAAACAATCATTCCTATACATTTCACTTAAAAATAATTCATTTTACATATATATTAAAATTTAAGGGGAAATGTGGCCTTATAAAATAAAAAATGTTTTTTATTTTATAATATTCAAATATTAATATTTTAGAAGTTAACTATTAAATATAAAAACAAGATATAATTGAAAATCATTTGTATATAAAATTATTTTGAAAATACTAAATAATTTTATTCACATTTATAACAATATAATCATCTCTTTATATATTAATTATTATATATTTTTTGAATAAATAATAAAATAACATAATGAGACAATTTAATAAGAAAAAAATATGTATAATTTTATATTGTTAAATTTTTAGAGACTTTAATATTACATGCCAACAAAAGTTGGACATTCTAAAAGGATGTTGATTTCTTTTCATTTGATGGAATGGTAGAATGTTTGTTTGATTTTTTTAAGACAATTATCATTCTTGGAAGAACCTAGTACATGTTTTATAGACATATATTGATAATCATATGGAAATCGTGGTTTTAATTATGCTGTCATAAGGTGGTTAGGTTTGTTATCGTCTTACTAGTGGCATGTAATGTATCCCATGAAGCAGTACATGGGGCACCATGTAAATTATGGATGTAGTAGAGGTCATGCAACATTCTAGAGTGGAAATGATTGATGTTGTCCTTGTACCATATTTCCTTAGGTATAAATTGGGTAAAATTACATTTTTTACAAATTACTAGAGGGGGAAGCCCTTGGAAATTCTTTGTTTCCTTAAAATTTTAGATACTTTGAATTTATTTCTAATTAATTAGGATAGACATACAATTAATTTCTAGTTTGGTCATGGATGTTTTGGGACATCATAAGACTTGGTAAAATCATCAAACCATGGATGGTGGATGAAATATCATGGAAAAAAATTTAGGTGGAATTAGGTTGCCTATCCCCCATGGATTTCATACCCTTTCCAGGAATATCAAAGAGTGGAGAAGGATGCACAATCATCCATAATTGTGTGCCGAAATTTTCCGGCTTGTTCCCATAAAATTTACTTTTTAGTAGAGAATTTTGTTTTGTTTAGTGCATTATTCCTTAAATAGTTCTTCTATACTCTAATTACTCCCTCATGTAGTGATCCATGAAATGTTGATTCATGTATTGGATAACTCTATGGCTAAACCCTAACACCCATATTTTTTCTGGAAAACATGAAAAACATTTCCATAAAATCAAATAATTGTACTCATCCATCTTATTTTCATCCTCCAGCAGACACACCCACCTAATTTTCACATTGATGAGATCCAAATCCCTTGTATTCAAGGCTACAATCTCCTTTCTCTAACCAACCACTACTTCTAAATATGATCTCATTATTGGATTTTTCGTGGAAGGATCTTTATTCCTTTCACACAGTTCATCATTTATCATCCTATCAAGTATGCAATTAAGATGTCAACTAACATGACTTGTTTTTAATGAACATAGTCATTATTCTATTTTCTTCTGATCTATGAAAATATAAGGGATGATACTTTGGGAGGAGTGTGTTATTTTAAAAAGGTGGATGATCTATTATATTTCTATAAAATTATAATAATTTATAAATTGATGTAAATTTCATCATGATGGTTTCAAAAATAGGAGCAATATAAAATTTTCATTTCATAATTGTAATAATTTGGTTTATATTATAAAGGCCAACAAATTTATTATTTTCATACAGTTGGAAGTTATAACCTCAATTCAATCCAACCCAAGTAGGTTTCTCCCCAAGTTATGCTTTCAATTCCTATGTTATAATTATTCAATATATTTTTTGGATGTGAAGGATTAACTGATCTATTGGAAAGTTCTTTTTAATTAAACTAAATTATCATTTGAAAATCGATAGAATATATATATTGTATTATATTTTTACATTAAAATTCTATGTTAAGAGTAAAAAATTAATAAATAAATCTTAAAAAGTATAATGTATGGAATATTTACATATATCACTTGGCCTGGATATATTGTAATTTGAATTGAATTTATCATATGCTCTATTTAAATATGTCACCATAGACGGAAGGTAATAGAATGAATGAAATGAATTAACAATTTAAAATTATATATATATATATATATATTGATATTTCATGGATATTTAATTATAAATAATGGTATATGGTTTCATTTCTGTAATTTACTATGTCTCTTAGTTTGAATGGAAATGTAATGAACCTAATGGTTTTTTTTTTCATTATTATTAAATGTAATTCATCATAATATTAATTAGTTATAAGGATCATATTGTATATGGTCCTTTGTATCTTTATTATAGTGGTCATTTATGATCTTGCCTTGGATTGTCGAGAGAATGAATTAATCTTTAAGGAGATGCCAATCCATATTATGGGGCCAGTTTCCAAGGTAGATACAAACAATAGAACATGCATATTTTTCTAGTAGTGGATAACTAGAAGGATGTTATATGATACTTTCATTATCTCTTAGATATTACAGTGCTTCCTCTTCATTCACAGGTCTATCTTGATGCCATTGTAAATTTGGTTCTTGAAAATCACCCCATTTTCATAGTCATGATTATCCTATGATTACCTTGGATGAGGTCATCAAATATGGTTAGAATCATTTAAAATATACTACTTTGGGTGTTTTCACATATATTATAGTTATAAAAAAATTTATCCCAACTTTTCATGAGTTCATACTATGAGTTGGTTTAACCTTATAGTTGTGGGTTCCATTTTCTAATGTTGGATATAGATTTATTATTATTATTATTATGGCATTTCATAATGATTTTGTCACTTTTACATGATTTATTAACATAAACAAGAAAAAAATTTATTAAATATATGATATCAGGTTTAAGGACATTACCAGATAAGGTAGAATATGGTACGAGTTATTATATCTTCATTTATTTACATGTATATATACTTACAAATATTTTAGTTTCTATTCATGGAGTAAATTGTATAGACATCAATGGTGGTGCACAACTGTGATTTAACTGAAACCCAGACCATTAAATCAATGTTATCATGGAAATTTATAAAATCAAGGAATTTGTAAGGGTATGTACGCCACATTAGAATAAAAAACATCAATTTTTCATTCCTATGTGAGATCATGGTAGCAGATGATCAAGGACGTGGTCTAAATGCATTCATAGTTGTTGGTTTATTTTGATACTTTTTATAATATGGATTTTATTGTATTATATACCACCATATATACATATTTTATTTTTTTATACATTCTAACAACAAATTTTGGATACGATTCTATTCTACTTTTCAGGGGATTTAAATTAATGGATTTTTATTCTTATCATACAATGCCAGTTAAATTATTATATATTATTATTCTTCTATTGTTATCCATATATTTATTATATCAAAACAAGATATTCTCTATTATAAAAAGAGGTAATTATATCACCAATATCATGCTATATTCCCTCAATGGTAGTTTTTAATCCTCTGGTATATGGGTATAGACTCTTGGGGGAATGCAGATAACTTTGTTTAGTTAGTATTCAGTGAACGTAGTCCGGGATGGAGCCATGTGGAATCCGATCATTCTATTCAACTTTATTATATATTAGGAATTATACACAAGAGATTATGAATAAGTTTTAATAAGGTTATTAGATATTCCTAGGATTATCTAACCCATGTGCAATATATGAATATGTTACCTGAGAATGAGAAAAATATTGTCTAATATTTTTCATTTATAGTTGATATACATTCACTATTTGGTAATGAAAGGTAATTTTGTTATTTTATATGAATTATAGATATTAACGTGGTCTGTTATGAAATGGGAATTGTTACATGAATCCTTATGGGCACCTATAAATCACATTACATGCCTTTTTAGGCCATATTAGTGTATTTTATTACTTGCATTACTTGTAATTCATGTGACTGTTGAGTGAGGCATGGTTTTTATATTTGTTAGGTTTCTTTCAACATCATATGCCTTTTATGGTATTTTTATTTTTAATGTTTCATAATCCATATGTAAATGTTTTTTCATTATAGTCTAATGGTGTTATCATAAATAGATAGTTTCTACCCATATCATCAATATACACCTTGCTTCATGAGCTACTATTTGGTTGTGATGGAGTGACTACTTATTTCAATCAATGAGCTGTATGAGTCCATTTGAATTATAATCAGAAATTAAATTAGTAATAAAATTATATATTACATGTTATATTATAATTCTGAATATATGTTAGCTAATATGAAATTATATTTCTTTCAGTTTTAGATATATTGTGTGTGGTCCATTATTTTCAAGAAAACATGATTGATTTAACTGGGCATTGATATATGTATAAAATGAAATACATAATATAAATATAAATATTTTATAATAAAATAATATTGTTTCTATTTACTAAAGAGGACATATTTAATTGAACCTCCACATATTAGAACTCCATAAATCAAATTGAAACACATATCAATTGACTAACCTTCTATGAGGGTAGTTTGTGTAAAATAATTTAGATAGTGAGGAATTTTCAATAATCATATACATTTCATAATCTTTTATGTAATTTTAAATCTTCTTAATAATGTGTTATCGAAATTCATTGATCAATGGAAGCCTTTTGTCCCCTAGTCATGCACCAAGAATATGGTGATGATTGCGGTCCCGATAAGTTGACCATTGAGCCAGTGATGATCCATCCTATTGTTCCATCTATGTAACAAAACTATATACAATAACTTAGAAATAAAATTCAGATTCGTGCTATTTTTCTATCATACTGTGTTATATGGATGGTTCCCCCAAGACATTAAGCTATTATGTATAATTTGACTCATGAGTTCTTGTAGTATACCTCCCACCCATCACATTAATGGATAGAGTTCCTTAAAAAGACGAGTTTTGGCTAGAGGCCACTCATTAGATAATTGATCACCTGTAGTTGACTCTATAGAGTAGTTTCATGTTTTCCACCTGTATTAATTATAATTCTTCTAAATTATGGAGGAATGTGGTGACACATTATGATAATCATTAGGTTCTATTATAGGTAGGCTTCTATAGTTACTAATTTGATTTCTTTTTCCATCAAATGCAAATATTACACCAAGAAAACGTGTTTAGGAACATAGTGTATGAGTATATTTGTGTAGTGGACTATTCACTGTGATTTTATAAGATTAAATTCTTTCTAATTATTTTATCCATTGAAGATATATCACAAGTGTGATGTTTTGAGGATTTTATTTTGTATTCCATCCATCAAAGTTGAATTTACTTCCCTAATATATGCTTCCTACAATCATAAATCATTTTCTAGTAATTGAGAAAATCCAAAAAGAATCCAACAGTACTAGGAATAATATTTGATTACTAAGACCTATTTTTAGTTCATTTGGTAGTAGGAGATGTAGAATTTTGGATTGTTTTCAGAGGTATGGAGTACAAAATAACTTTATTGGAGGATCCATTAAATTATATAAGTGTGGATGAAAATTTAATCCCATACTATAATGTTATAGATACCCCATTTAGTAGTGTTCTTGTGAATACACGGTTAATCATCAATGATTTTTTTAAACCATTTCATTCATCGTCAAGTGTAAATGGATCTGCTCCAGGTCCATCTTCTAGGGAAGAATTAATTACATAATGTCAATCTAGGAGTTAGGGTAGCACTGACACAACATGTCGAAGGGGTGGTAAACTCCACAGTAGACAAATAATTATATAATCATCCATAGTCTAGTAGAACTTCTCTACATCATCATATTTTATAATTTTTTCAGGGATTAAAAAATTTCATTATCTATAGATGATAAATTTGGATCATGGAGAATTAATGAGGAAATTACAAGGAATTATTTTGGTTACATATACTATTATATGTGATTTTTTATTCACGTTATTGTTATTCAATTATATATTATGCATTTTTTATAGTCATGACTATGAAATTCAATATTACAATTCTCTAATGAACCTTGAAAAACCATTGGGTGTGTGGATAGATAAAACACTCCAACGTAGCGACTGTCCTCTTGATGTATGTACTTAACCCTTTCTAATAAAACTCTTTCATCCTCAATATTATAGGATTTAATATCATTCTTTGGGTGGACTAGTTAGATCCATATCATGCCAATGTACATTGACATTTGTGTTGGGCATCATTTACAAAACTATAGGGATGTAGTTTTCTTTTCATGGATTATTGAAATGTTAGGTAATGTAGAGATGGAACATACCATCAGGGGATAGGTTGATTGACCACCTTGATTCATAGTATTTTTATTGTGGATCATAGAATACATCCAAACAAACTTCCTCTATTATTATATAAATTTTTGGATAATTTATTGATTATTTTTCATTTACCTATAGAGATATGTGTTGTGATTTCTATATATGTTGTTTCAGTTATAGCTCTAATAGCAATTCCACCATACATGATGGATCCTAATAAAGTACATGTGAAAAAGCTGATGTTTTAGGATTTGGAATCTATATTTTTTTAACCTATAAATTCATCTACATGTTCACCTAGGATTTTATCCAAGAAGGATGATGGGAAAATATTATTATGTGTGGATTACTATAAGTTGATATACCATATAGTTATCAAACAAAATCCACTAACATGAATAGTGTGCCTCTTAGACTAGAAATGGAGATCTTCGTAATTCTCGATTATCAACAAGAGATTAAGATATCATTAAGTCTAGGTTAGAACATTAGATTAACCATGTACAACATTCTGATATTTGTATGGATTATATGTGTATCTCATTTTGTTGTTTTGTCTTACAAATCATCCAACTATTTTTATGGCCATTATAAATAAGGTTTCCACCTCTTTCTTGATTACTTTTCATGAATTTCATGTATAAAATCTTTGTTTATTATCTATCTCAGAGTGACCATAAAAAACATATTGATATTAGTTTTAATACATAATGAGAGTATTATCAATAGGCTATGATATCATTGTGACACTTCAGGATCTAAAACGTTGACTTATTTGGTTTTACGGTCACGTAATATATAGTATACATTGATCTTGAGAGAGTGTGTGTTGTGGTTTTTTATGACTATCCATGGAACATGTTTAATATTCTAAGACTATTATGGATGAATGGATTTTATATGTGTTTAATTTTGGACTTATCATGGTTTTTTAAACCTTATACTGGTCATTATAAAATGGGGTAATGATTTAATGTTTTAAAGCGTGTTCAAACTCCAATCTAGGGAAAAAGGAAGGAATATATCCACACCAATTCAAATTCCTAGAAACCCTAGAAGACTCTATATAGTGTTCTATGATTATAATTTCATCGAGATGTTTAGGGTGATTATTCATGAAGATAGATCCATTTTATAAGAATCTATCTAATAAAGACCTTGTGAGTTTTTCAACCAAATGCACAACCTTGAGATAACAATAACTGTTCCTTTCGAATGCTTCAAGATACACAATATAATGGGTGATCACAGTTTGGACTATAGAAACTATTATAGACTCAACTATATTCTCTATGACATAAATTATTTTTAAAAAAATAATATGGGTTGAATACCTTCTGACTTTTCACTATATTGTTTCCCATATGGATGGAAAGTGCAATGTAGTTGAAGATTCACTTTGACCTAAAACACATGTATATGTTGTTTTGGAATCAGGTGATGAATAAAAATTGGTGTAATATTTTTAAAAATTTAATTGGAGTTTCATGAGATTAATTAGAAATATAATATTGGAGTGTTAATAGTAACATATTAAATAATTTATATGGTGATAAAAACTGTTTTTTCAGATCTAGAGGTCTCAGTTCGCAAAGAGAGTATTTATAGCATGGAAACATGTTCAAAATGATCTACTGAATGAAATGAAATTATATTTATAATGTGGTGTATCTGGGTTTCCGTCATTATGAGATTTTACTAATTTTGGAGTCTCACTCTTCTCATTTGGGAGGTACATCCAAGCATATTGTAGATGTATATTAATATGTGATTCTTGTATTAGATTCCTAGGATGAATTGTTAGATAAAATATTTTATTAATATGTTTTCAACCAATAAATAGGTAGAGAAAGCCATATATTGTGATTTTATACTGTTACATTGATTTCTATACAATAATTTCAAATAATACGTTGTTTAATTGGATTTTTTGTTGTATTATTATGGTCTTTTTGAGGTAACGCCACATTTTGGGTGGTAATGGATATAATGAAAAAAATAGACATCACTCCTATGATGGATACATTTTTAGTTTATGAACTAGGGAGGTTGTATGTCTATGATATTTCACTGCTACATGGTAGTCCACATGTAGTCTGTTCAAATAGAGAATATCACCTCATCGTTCTAAAAGGGGTTGTAAATAGCTACAGTTACAATGGTTCTTATAATCACATCATTTCACTGTTAGAGCAACTGTCGATAGAAACATATGGCATAGGTGTTATAGTATATGATTTGTGTCTATTTAAATTTTTTCAATGGTTCGTGTGGGAAAAATACCTCACTCATTGAGTTTTACTCTAATAATATACTTTATATGATCATTCAGATCGTTGTGTATCAGTACATAAATGTTATTCGATGTCGTTCAACCATGTTATATCTATAGGTGGGAGAGGAAGATCTCCTAGGTCCTGCTCTCATGTGAAAGGATTTTTATTAGGTTTCGCTTCGTATAAGGTTAATTTCCCTTTCTCAATAAAGATGAAAAGTTTATGTTAGTCACTATCGATGAACATAGATGTTTGAGGTTTGGAATTATATTTTCTTGTCTTTATCAAAATGGAATTGATGTAGATTGATAAAATGGCACTGTATGCAATCACTTTTATTTTTCATAACATTTGAGGTCTCATATAGAGTCATGTCAAAAAAATATCAATTGTTATTACCTCAAACGTACCATAACATGTATGAAATCATCCATATTTCACAACATTATTGTTATCATACAAACTCCTCTCATTTTTTTATCCCAATGATTTTTATTTAAATGATGATTATTCATTTTAAGAGTATCACACACACATAATTTACCAGAGAATAATGTATCTACAATTCCATTATGTCACATTAATAGTGTGATATAGATGATTGGCCTTGTACATCATATGATAAGGTAGTTGGAAGATGATTTATCTGCCAAGTGGATACATTTGTTCATAGAATGAATTTCATAGCCCTTGGAAGGGTAACATAGGTTTGAGTTTATTTATATGGGATGAATATAAGAACATGGTTTTTTAATATGTATATGTCCTTTAATTAAAATTTTAATTCATTATCTTATACATATTATTGATTCTTAATTAGGTATCCAATGTTTTATGGGGGGTGTTAGGGTTAGTTCAGAGATCTAAAACTCAAATAATTGATGAAATAATTTGGTATAATCGTTATTAGAAACACTTAATTTCATTATATATGATTTCATTGAACCACATGGGTTGTTTAAATGGAAATTTAGAGAACATTTTCTACACTAACTGTTCCCATATTTGTGCATTACCATTCAAAAAATAAGCAGTTTTTATCATAGTGAAAGGGAATGTTTTGCACATAGTTTCTCATCATTTCTTTCAACCCTATAGGATTTTATTATAAGGTAATGTGACCAACACAATTGGTATACTGTTTTTCCACCTATGTGGCCAAATCATGCGACCCACTATTTCATGGATAAAATGAAATATTTGACCTTGAATTCATATATTATTACATTTCCATCTTATTCTATTCTATATACAGGTAGAGCCTCCAATTTTTTTACTACATAAACTCGCAATCCCATTAATTATAGTCATTTCATACATTTCATCATCTAAACTCCAATTGATATATAATAATCTCATTTGATTTCTCTCAGTGTGCTCCTAATTCCATTGGCTTGGATAATCATTTTACATCCTCTTTATGAAGTTATATTTTATGTAGGCAGATATAACCTTTTTAAAGGAATTGATATATTAATATATTTTGTTCCTATCATAGACAAAAAATATTTGGTACAGGATGGTGAGACTATGATTGGCCCATGCTTGGTCTTCTATTAGTTTTCAAAATAATATCTTTATTTATAAATTTTCATCGTTGTAGAAATATGTGTTCCATCAAGTTGTTATTTTAAAATTAATATACTTTAATTAGAATAATTATTCTCATATTCTTGAGATTATTTGATTATGATATTAATTTCATTGGAGGTTGTGACCTCAGCTATAATGACCCTCTTATTCCAATTGTATTAAGAATACAGTGAACCATTGCATTGGATTAGGCTATATCCCCAGGATTCCAAAGGATGGAAATAAATGATGAAGTCTTTCAAATGAGAGTTGGGGACTATTTACCCATTACAAACTAAAACCATTAACACAAAAAACCATAACATAAAAAACTCAATATATGATGAATGAATAAAATCAAGAAAACATAACCACTATCTTGAAAACAATATCCATCCAAGATAAGATACAATAACAGCAAATGAAATAATAAATGTAAATAGAAAAAAGAAAACTAAAGACCACAATATTTCAAAAATACTCCATGCTCCTCTAGATCGAATCTAAAACATAACCAAATAGCACGTGTACGATGAAGTGATGCTAATAAAATGTCACACTTTAGTGTTTCCTGTGTACCAGAATATATCATCTAGAAATGAAACAATGTGCCAGTGAATGGGTGATTATGAAACTAGGTATGCTTTCCCTAATGACTTTTTTAATAACAACACTAGTATATTAATGTTATATACATTTATATAAATCCATTCCAAAAAATAAATTATATCTAAAGATAAACTAAATCCAATGTAAAATAGTTTTCCATGGAAGGAACATACAAAATATATTAAATAATTTAACCTTATATTTTTTATTAACCATTCCACAAATCCATTCAACAATACATGCATGAATCATGGTATATTAGGAAATATATAACTCTTATACATCCCAAAAATGATAGGGGAGACATCATAACCTTATCTGACCTAAATTCACAAGAATGTTTGATGGGGGATATCCCTAACACATACCCATCCCTACAATGATGGGGGAGAATCCATACCCTTATTGGTCACAAATTTCATATGAAAACACACAACTATTATTCCATTACAACTACTTCACTATGTTCAAGGACTTCTTTCAACCAATCCTCAAACATGAAATATGTACATGAAAAAAAATTCAATAAAACCATTATTTAATTGAAATACATTAAAAAACCATCTACAAATACCCATTCCATGTAAATAAAATAATAATTTTTATAGAAAAATCAATAAACAAATCCATTTAACAAAATTCTAAAAAAATCCTCTCTTAAAATCTTCATTATAAAAATATTAAAAGAAATATTTTTCAAAAGAACCAATATTCCAAATTCTCCATAATTTAGTAAAACCATTACTAATTTTTGTTTCAAACAATCAAATATATCCAATTAAATATAATTTTAATAAAATGAAGTCCATTATAAATAATTTAAATTAGTTTTACAAAGCGGAGTTGTGAGTGATTCCACATACCGTAACAATTTTGATACAAAATAGAAAGATACAAATAACCCAAGAAAATAGGGTTGATTCAGCATGGAACCTCATTATATCTCTTTTACTAGAATTTTATAGAAAAAATATAACGTTATTTGGAATAAATGCTAATTGATCTACCCGTAACAGGGAAATATATGAGTAAGAAATATGGGAGAATAAGTAGATCTAAGTACATCTAAAATAAAATTACAAGAATGATGAATAACATTACTTACCATAATAATAGCTATTAGAATATCAAAATTATGTAAATAGATAGACAAAATACCCTTGGGAGATGTTTCCCTATCTTTAATGGAGAGTAATCTTGAATTATTGGTGCATTGGAGAAAAAATGAATGAGTTATGTCAAAAAAAGACATATTATTTCTACGTGTCTATGTTTGACTCAGTTCATGGATAGAACAACTATGTGATTAACATATGTTATATAATACCTTAACAAAACCATTTTACATCCCCCTTTCATAGTCTCCCTAATTGTACATACACAGTACCAAAACATCTGTCCAAAATCATCTAAAGAAAACAGTTTCTCCTAGGATAATAGCACGATTTTGTAATATTTTGTAGAGAATGTAGACCTATCCTTTAAAACCAAAATATATTGAAAGTTTTCCCTACTCTCACAACCTTCAACATTACACCCTATAACCATAAAATCACCAGTATGGGTTACATAAAAAAAATTGGGTTTAAAAATTCTCAACACCTTTGGTCTTTTCATCCTTATAATGTAGAAAATTATCTTTGTCCCAAAGGAGTTCCATACATTTCCCTTTCATTTCCATCTCGTTCACCAAATTCTATTATTGAATATGAAAATGTTTCTATACAACTTATATGTGAACTATGTTTTTTCCAAACAAGACATTGTCTTTCCTATCGACAATTTTAACTATGTTATATACCAATGAATAATAAATATCTAGGGCAATGTGATCCCATCTGATTAAATGGTCAAGATCATGCAGATTCTTTTTCAACTAGGAATCATGAAACACATTATACATCAAACTAAACTATAGTGGATGTTCCATATGATATGGAACCTCTCCTAAATGATTCAGTATCTCCATTGGGACTATGTCTTGAGGGGATGAATTTACATCCTTCAATAATAATGATGTAAAATCCTTCATGAAATCCTCAAGAACACATGATCACTCACCGTTAGTGATATTGGACATCACTGATGATCCACCTACGATTTTTGATGACTCTAAGTCATATCATTCCTCTTTATTATCAAATATATATTATCTGTTGTTTCTTGGAAAAGTCTCGGTCCAACGAGTGAATTCAAACATATTTCCACCCCACATAATTGATAATGACATGGGTTCCCATAGAATTATTCATAAGATCCATATGTATTTAGGATTGATAGCTGTTATTATAGGTGAACTCTAGAAATGTAACTTTCTCTTCTAATGAGCCATGAAAATCCACTAAAAAAGGTGTAATCATATCTTATAATTTCTATATAATTCATTCATACTGACCATCCACCTATAGTTGATATGTTGTACATATAATCAACTGAGTCCCAATGGATTTTTGTGAGGATTTCCAGAAACAAAATGTATACAATATATCACTATCTAACATGAATGAAAATGGTATTCCATGTCTCTTTACCAGTTCATGGTTATTAATTTTGGACAGATCCTCCACATAATGAGTTTTTTAAATGGGGATGAAATGAGCCTACCTGGTTAGTCGATCCACTATCACCCATATGTCATCATGTTTCTGAATCATTCCTGGTAGAATTATACCCAAATCCATTATTACATTCTCATATTTCCACAAAACAATTGGAAATAACTAGATCATAATCCACAGGTCATTGAGATTCTTCCTTAACTGGATGAAAAGTTAAGCCCCTAGAAACGAACTCATTCAATTTTTATTTCATGCCACTACATAAAAATTGTTCCTTTAATTCTATATATATATTTTTATTCCAGTATTTATAGCTCATATAGAATTTTTTTAAGCGTTATGAAGTTGTTCTTGATAAATCATATGTACAAACATCAGATCACTAAACCAAAACAATAAACTCCCATTATGTTTCAATCATCCAATTGTCTCCCCATCCTGGATTTTTTGTATTAAAAACAAGAATTTTTATTCATATGATTGGGCCACTTAACCATCATTAACAAATAATGAACCATGGAAACTAGAAATAAAACAAGAAAATCACTTCAGCCTTCTCATTCAAAATGCATTCTAGCTAGGACCAACATCAACAACCACCCATCATATGCGTCTTTTTATAACAGGTCATATGAATTTCTTCTTAATGAATCAGCTATCGAATTACTTTTTTCAATTGTATAAAACATTTTAATGTAAAACATATGAAGATACTACATCCATATAATTTTATTTATATTCAAATACCATTAATTGAAAAATTGTTTACCTATATTATGATTTGTAAACAATATAAATTTTTAACCAAAGATATAATGATGTAATTTATTCAATGAATGTATGACTAATGATACATCAAAATCATTTGTTGGGTAAATATCCTCATAATATCTATACTACCTTGAAAAATAATCTATGACATAGTCTAATTAAATTATAATAGATCCACACTCCAATGATGAAGAGTCACAATACAATACATTCCCTTGTCTCGATTCTAAAAAACCAAGATCGGTGTTGATGTAAGAAGTAAATTAAATCATTAATAGACATTTGGAATTCCAAAATATATTAAAATGGAATATTCATTATTATAAGAAGTGTCATTTTTAAGGATATTCATGATATTTCATAAACAATTCAATAGTGATAACCAGCTAGACTATGAAAACATCATATCTCAAATACATTCTTCGATGGATATCAACACATAATAGCCTCTATCATCATTAGATCCATGGAAACACTCTTTCCAGAAATTAAATGGATCAGAAAGATTACCTATTATGTCCAAAAAAACACATTGACTATTTGTAACATAACTGATGACCTGTCGTGATTCCCAAAATTGTCTCCAATAGTTGCACATTATCATCAGTTGTCCTTGAATTCACAAACATGTCATTCAAAAATACTACAACAATGAAATATAGATATCTTTGAATTATAAAAATCATCAAATCAATAATGACCAATGGTGAATTTTTAATTCCAAAAGGCACTAATAGATATTAATAGTGGCCATATCTTCTTCTAATAGATGTCTTTGGAATGACTTCATTCCGAACTCACAATTGGTGTTATATTGATCGCAATTCAATTTTTAAGAACCAATGATCTCCCCTAAATTAATCAAATAGATCACAAATGAATGGAATTGGATATCTAAAATTTATTGAAACATGGTATAAATTATGATAATCATTGAATAATTGTTTATTTTTTTCTTCTATCTTCACGAACAAGACCAGTGATGAAAACAAATACATTATTTCCCTAATGAAAACATTTCTACCCATCTTCAAAAACAATAATTTCAATTCCATTAATTATATTGGTTACATTATATAAAATATAAGTGAAATATGAATAGTCCCTGTAAGGAGGTCAATCATAAACACCACATCCATTTTAAGTGGTAACCCCGATAAATTATTGGGCAATACATCATGAAATTGATCCCCAATTATAGAACACTCGAACCGTAAAAAAATTTCAGCGATGAAAATTTTCATGATGCCCACAGGTAAGAAATTGTTCACAATACTATTCCTAATATGAATGGTGAACCTAAAATTACAACCCTTTCTAAACTAGTGATATATTTGAAAATATCATCTATTGTGATCCAAATTGTTCAACTATAAAAGTCAATTTAATCCTCCATCATTTTCATCCAATCCAAAACTAAGATGATATCATAGACATCCATATCTACCACTGAGAAATACCATTTCATCTTAGATAAATCAATATTTTTTTAATATTTTCTTCACACAAAGGCATGCCATTAACTGTCACCGAGATAAGTTTTATGTTTTATCACTGAATGAAAAATTTCAGGTTTTAAACATAGAATATTAACAACATGAGATGCAATGAAGAATGAAATACAAAATTATCACGCAAAACATGAATACGTGTAACATTAAACATAATTATACCTCTCTCCATATATAGTTGATTATATTCATCTGTAATAATCTTCTCAACTCTATACAATAGCTTTTTTCTGAACTTTTTTCATTGTTGACATGGTGAGAATTCCCTTGGTGAGGATTCATGGTGTTCATAGAATCAACAAGGCTATCTCTAATCAGATGATGTGATGGATTCAAATATCATCCCCTTAACGATTCTTCCAGCACATCTAGTACGTAAGATGTGCCTCAAACACATTACCTCAGTGAAATGAGACAATAGTGCTTAAGATTCCCCATTTTGTGGAAATTTTGACATGATCTTGGTTGTGTTATTCAATGTCTCTTGATGTGACTCAGCGAACCACACTAAAATAATCAAAGCTTAATCCTGGGTCTTATAGGAAGTTTAATTTCTAATGTGGTCCGGTTTTGATGCATTTCACCCTAATGAGATTTTTTTTCACTTCATTGTTATATTTTTTTGTCAGATTTATATGCTTTTCTTGCAAAGCAAACCAGACATATTTCACATTTATTTTTCACCATGAGTGATATTTTAAATTTTGTATCTTGTGATAGTCCAAGATCAACGGTTTGAAAATCCATTGAATTGATTGGGCTAACTATTGGTTCACTTATGGCTCAGGTGGAACCAAATTATCAATTTCCACTTTTGACTAGATTCTATGACATCTACCTAGATCGATTTTCTTTACAAAAAAATAATCTACAGGTCTCACTCTCATTAAACTAATTGATTCACATTTCAAATTCAACCATAAAACTATCACAAAATTTCATTCTAAAAAAATAATTTCAAAAACATCCATCATTTTTTTATCATTAAACAATTTTCAAAATACACCAACTATAGTCTTTCAAAGGAATTCATTATAAAACAACCTTTTGATTTCCAGAAATCATTACTTTTTCCCCAAACAATAATCGTTACATCAAAATTAAAAATGAATCCTAGTGAGAATTAATTCCTATAATTCCTTTCATGCTTATATCATTGGATTAACCCTTAAAAATTAGATTCTATAATCCTATAAGTGTCTCCAATACACTTTTGTACCTATCCCCCTAGTAACATGATGTTCAGCCTAAAAATAATTTCAAAATATTTTTATGATCTATATTTCAAGCCTAGATAATCATAATCTATTCTATGATCATATCCCAAGGAATAAATATGAATGATTCTAAACACGAAGAGCAATAAAGCTGGTTAAATCATCTTAATAAAGGACTGAAAAAACTAATTAAATTTTTAATGACCTAATTATTCTCATTTCTATGAGAATTCAATGAATCATTGCGTGGTCTTAGGCAATATACATTTTATTTTGGAGGAAGAAAATAAATTCAAAATGGTTTCAAATGAATTTGGGGGTTGATTAACGCTTTATGAACTAAAACCATTAACCCAACAAACCAAAAACAATGATCTCACTATATGATTCATGAATAATATGTAGACATATCAACACCATTTATTATAACAAAATCCATACAAAGCTACTATAGTAGAAGAAAAATAAACCATCAACATAAATAGATTAATTACAACTACAGACCCCATAAAGTCCATAAGACACTATTCACCTAATTATTTATGCTATAACATCACCAACCTACCCACATATCATGAGGTGGTGCTTAAAATGTGAGACACATTACCTTTTCCAATGTCTGAGATGATAGAATCTGCAAAAGAACCAATGTTCCAATAAAGGGGTGAGTATAAAACTCAATAGGATTTCCCTAATGTATTCCATACCCATTACACATGGATATAAAACATATCCACACTTATATAAATAAATTTCAAATAATAGAATATATCAAAAATATAAACTAAATCCATAGTAAACATTTTACCAATTAAATAACATAAAAAATCAATTTTTTCATTTTGGAACCAAATTTTTTGTATCCATCACACATACCAACACATATTAAAATGCATGAAACAAGGAAGATGGAAAAATCTTTAACTATTATAAATCCCAACAGTGATGGGGAGACTTCCCACCCTTATCTGGCCCAACTGCACATGAATGTTTGATGTGGGAAATCCCTGACCATAATCCATCCCCACAATGATGAGGGAGACACAATAATCATATCCATTGAAAATTATATATGAACACTCACAACCACTATTTTATTACACATTTTTACATGGCATAATATCATATTTCATCCAATCCACTATCATGCAGTTTGAACGGACACACTCATTTTGAACTATTTCAATAAAACTATTCTTTTATTGAAAACCATTTAAAAAACCAATTCCAATTAACTATTCCATTAAAATAAAATCACTTATTTTATTTAGAACAAATTAAAAATATATATTTACTAAAATTATATAAATATATAAATTTAAAATCTTCATTTTAAAACTAGAATAAAAAATATTATTGAAAATAACTAATTTTCCATATTTTCCACATTTCACCATAACCATAACTAAAGAAGGATTTAGAAAATTAAAAATCTACAATTACAATCAATTTAACATAAATAAATCAATTTTAAATAATTCTTATCAGTTTTACAAAGTTTATTTGAGAGTTAATCCAAATATTTCAACCATTTTAATGAAACCTGAATACATATGATGAATGTTCAATAGAACTGAGTCGATTGTGCACGAAACCACCTTATATATCTAATCGTAGATATATTAATACCAAATATCAACTTATATGGTATCCAATTTCATTTATATACCAATAAATAGAATTTATTTGGGAATCCAAAAAGATAGGATAAGTATGTCAAAGTAGATATAAGATAGCATGGAAAGAACAAAGAAGAATGTCTCTTATCATAAGAATCAGGTTTGAAAACTCAAAAGGAGGGATCTAGATTTACAATAAAGCTCTTGGGATAGGCTATCCAACCATATATGAAAACGAATATTTAATTTGGGGATAATAGGAGAAAAAATAAAGGTGATATGTCAAAAATAAAGGAGATCTTATTATAATGGATTTAGATTCAACATTGTTCATGGTTAGACAACACGGTTAGAAAAATGGTGTGATAACCATTTGACAGATACATCCTTAAGGAAACACATACATGAGCTATTTTTATGATCTCACTAACCGTGAATAAACTATGCTGATGCTTCTGTCAAAAGTAGATAGTGTCCACATTTTATTATAAGATTTCTGCATCGTTTTGATAAATTGTGAATAGAACACACACCTATCCATTAGTGCCAAAACGTGTTAAAATTTATACAAACTATCCCAACCTCAACCCATATGCCTCATAAAAAAAACACAATTAAGGGTAAAAAACTATAAAACAGTGATACTACATCAAGACTAATAAACACCTCATATGGGGAACACATATTTTTCATTTATTAACATTTTATAGTATTCTGTTTCACTATTTTGGTTGGTTGGTTTGAAAATATTAATTTTACTACCATTATGAATAAAATAAATTTCTATTTAATACATACTATAACTTATATATCGTATACAACATTCACTTGACCATTCGATGAAATTAGTTACTATTTAGAAAATTCAATGAATATTAATTACTTAAAAGTATAATTACATATACTACATGGCCCTGTTAAGTTATAATTTTTATAGAATTTTTCACATTTCATATCTAAAATTTTATCCTCAGATTAAATTAAATTTAATGAAAATATTTACTATTAAATTGAAAATTATATATGTGTATAGATATTACTTTCACATTTTTTTATAATAAATGTAACTTAGTTTCATGTTTTTAATTAACCTTATAATATAGGTTTAATAAAAATAGAATTAACATAATTAATTATTATTTTGAATGATTATTACATAGTATAAATTTTATAATGAAATTTTTATATGGTTTTTTTATAGACCATTTTTTATTTATAGGTGTGGTCATAGTTTAGCCCTCCATGGATTCTTAAGGGAAATCCTTTAACCCTAAGAGGGATCCATTATAATTCGTGTAGGTGGTTTCCAATGGAGACCCCAAACATAAAAAATTTCGATCATATACAAATGGATATATTACATCATAATTTTGGATCCATTCATTATGTTACAGGATATTAGGATTCTTGAGAAACAATCCCTATATCAATCATTATTTCTTTGGAAGCGTGGAGCCATGAATTATCCTACTATTCCCAATCATGGAAAGTTCATTATTACATTTTAAAATATCCATTTACTTGTTCAAAAGAAAATATAGTGGATTGAAATTGGTTTTTCCCCTTTTATTATAGTTATAAAACCAATTATTTAAAGACCACACGTGTTATTACTATTATTTGTATGACAAGTAAGGTTAGTGATTCTTAGTCTCACCTTATATACTATGTTATTACTATTATGACTTATCTAATTGGTTTTGGCAATTTAACATGATTAATCTATATAAAATAATCTTTAATGTCTTCATTATATGATATCATATTCAAATACTTTACCTACTAAAGATAAATTTGGTATTAATTATTACATAATATTTGAATTAAATTTAAATATAGTGAAAATTTATTAGTTTATATTGAAGGAATAAATTATATATATGTGTTGGTAGTTTCCTATTAATATTTATCTGATAGCCTAAGGTGGGAATCATTGGTACCCAAGATGATAATATGATCATAGGTATGGACAATGGGAATTGTCTCGCATTTGACACCTGATATGGTTTCTTTCCAACTTATTATGTAGCATGATAGGTGAAGAATGGTTATGAGCTCAGGACAGTTGGATATATTTTTTTCACTCTTTTCTCTTTAGTAAAACTTGTATTATATTGTATTACATACCTCCACGTGTATGTATTTTCTTTGTTTCTGGGGACATTCTATCATCATAATTTTTATGATAATATTTACCTTTTGAGTGGATTATTGTTAATAGATGTTTATGATTATCTTACACATCGAATTTTTCTATTTATTATTTTTATTAAACTATAATAATCTATGTATTATATATATATATCTGATATGATTTAGTCTTACTGGAGAGATTATATTCCCCACCACCACACCATAGGCCCCCGTTACTTGTTAGTGTCTTTAGGTTTAAAGGGGATCAGGATGGAACCCATTAGGCCATGTTGATTGTAGAGATTGGTTACTATAAAATAAAATTTGTATTGGACATCCTAATTCCCTTACCATAATATTTATTGATCACAACATCCTGAATTTTCTTCATGTCTCCTCATTCCCATTCATCAGGGGTTCAATTTTCAATATTTTTTTTCGATATATTCAATGACTTATAAAATTTTCAATCAACTATTGATCTTATCTTTTAATTTATTATAATTCAAACCTCTACAAATATGTATCTATTAATAATTCAATTGGATAATGTTGTAATCATGTGATAATGGTTGGGGTTATTCTTTTCCTACTTAAAAGGAATCTCATAAAACCATCTACACTAGTTTAACAGTGATTAGACATGGTATGCAACAAATTAACATAATAATGGACATTTCTATGAAGAAAAATAAAACGAAATATGGAATTGGTTCCCATTCTACTGGGTTTTCATGTGTTCTTATAAGGGGTATGTTTTAGTCCCTTCTAGTGTGGTGTATCCATGTTCAATTCCGGTGGGTTTTAAATTAAACTATTAATTTTTTTATTAAATTGTAATGAAATAAATAAAAATATAAAATAAAATAAAATTTTATTATTAATAATTCATAGGGATTTTTTTGATGAATTTTATCCACTATTATTCTGAATATGGATTCTTGAGCTAGTTTGTGGGCTTGGAAAGACTTGTATGAAGTAACTGACCTATATATTATATTTTAACGTTTCAAGGATGGGTTATTTGGTCATGTTAATAGACCTATTGTTTTATTCATGTTGTTTATAATCATGTGAGTTCCCAACCACCCATGAAGGAATATGACCCACATTATGAATTTGTATTCCAATTTATTTATATATTCTATTTTGAATTAAACTATTTGGTTTTTATGATAACCTATGATTCAAGGGAATGGGTTCATGTGTCCCAATAGACCGAGGATATTTTATTTAAGTTATGTACTCATTTTTCCAATTAGATACACTAATAATCACATATATGAAGAATTCGGTGATGTTACATGATATGGTTGACACTTGTGTGTTGAATAATATCAATTAAGTTCTATAATCTAAGGTGTTATTATGATAGGAAAAACAATGGGGGATTGGTGTGGGATAAGTTAGTTGACATAGATAACTTGTTCATTGATAGGGGGAATGTGACATATCGTAGTACCATAGCATGTGAGGCTAACCTTTGTGATTATGAGTCCATATAGAGTTATTGAAACTACATGGGTGTTTGATTCCCATTGAGATAAGATCATTAAAACAATATAGAGTAATTATTACTATAAAAACATCAATGAATCATCCTTTGTATAATCCACAATAGGACATTGATGAAATCCCTTTTAATAGTATAATCGTTCAGAGTATGTATACATATGCAGTTATTGGTTATGGGTCCATCTAAAACCCAAGAAATTATATAAGACTAGATGTGATATTTTTATGAGAATGAGTTATGGTATTTTCCTAACCGTAGTCATGTTTCCATTTTATTTTTGATGTGTTCTATGATTTCCCATAAATCATGTGAATATATAAATTGATCTAAATTACATAATTTTTTTAAGAGATTCAGGTGAGTTTTATAAAGAAAATAATTATAGCCCTTGATTCTAGATATTTTTATGTTATGGTTTAACTATATTTAGGTATAATATTCCTACTTTTAAAAGAATCCAGAATTTTTAGTAGAATGGTGGAATCATATTTATTTTTCTATAGATTGGGACTGAGAGAAATTAGTATCATGAATATAGAAAATCCCAATATTCTATTGATTCCATTTATTATACTATAGACCATTTCAAATTCTCGATGACATAAGAAGTTGAATAGTGAAAAAATATTCCATTTAGAATTTCTAGGATGTAAACAATTTCATTGGTTGTATGAGGTGATGAGTGGGGAAATAAACTAGAACATTGAGATTAAATATCCTAAGCGCTATTTATTTCATCCACTGAATAATTTCTTGTCACCCCTAGGATACATTTGTGGACCCACTAATTATTTCATTTATGTGTCATAATATATTGGATGAACATATTATTGAATGTGGGACTATGAGTGTATTACCTTTTATTTCCATAATATTCATGGAATCATTCTATAATAATAAATTTTGGATTTCATAAAGAAACCCCAAACTATAAATTAATTATCTACCGACCATTGTGAATGATTATGTCCTACAATGGTGTTTAGTCTGAGTGATTGATTATATGAGATTATTTATGATTCCATTACATATAATACTCATCAGTGGAGGTATGTGTAATATATACTTATAATCTAAAATGATTTTACTTGGTGGTGATCATGAAAAAATATACACTAACACTAGGAGATGAGAGCATGGTTGATCAGGATCAAATTACTTTGAATTTAATATGATAATTTGGAATGGAAAAGATCATGTCGATTCACATGTGCTTTAATATTATTTTGGTGGGATAAAAACCCCTAACATGCTCAAATACATTATTTTGTGATGAAAAATATAAATCTAATTGCCGTTATTTATTTAACATTCTTCTACATAAAAAATTTGAATAATTATCTTCCTCTCAAATTCACATATTCATATATTTCTAGTAATGTATGAGAAATTATTAGTTGTTAAATTATAAATTTCATGCTCATATAAATCTTAGGTCACAATTTCACATGTGTATCCTTGCAGAATTAGATTAAATATCGAAATGAAATTGTTAAATAACTACAAAGGTAATTATTATCTACACATATATAGATAAACAAAAAGAAACATTAATATAAATAATTTTAGAAAATAAAATTATTATCCAACATTATACCAATATTATTTAGTGGCCTAATCTGTTAAAATATATAGCATATTGTTCTGATTGTTTTTATTAAACATATATTTTATCTATAAATACTAAGAGAAATCTTCTTATTCTCAATAAAAAAACTGATAAAATAATATCATTAATCCATCATTTCACTATATAATTCAATAAACAATTAAAAATTCTAAATAAAAAATCTATTGTAGTTCATTGAAGATCATGGTGAATGGAGGTTTTCCTTGTAGAAGAATTCTATCATGGTATTCAACATAAACATAGTGGGAAAACCAATATATGTCTTATATATATAGTATTATGTTATATCCACTATTAAGTAATACATTTTTAACCAAATTCTTAAATATTCATTTCATCAATTACCAGAAGTATATAATTTATTCTATAGTCCTCTCCAACAAAATGTTGATTATTGGGAAACTAGCACCGGTCAAATTTCAGAAATGTATCCTTATAAACTAGTTATTCCACCAAGTCAACTTTATAAGTTAATGTTCCTCCTCAATTAATAGATCATAAGAATCAATTTTAATGGAAATAAACCCCCACATCAAATGTGACACATAAATATCATTGATTTTAACATTGTACAGCCCATTAAGGTCTATTTAACTCTCGATAACTAATTTCAGCCTAAAATTTATAATATATTACAAGAAATACTTTAATTTGGAATTTATAACACATAAAATTAAAAAAATTATATTTGTCTCAAAAATATTTTTAATTCATAAATTATAATTATGTAAACACCATAAAACATATTATTAACTCACAAAAATCTATATTTTCACATCATATAGAAGAAACACCAGTGGTAAACCTTTAAAAAATTTTCAATGTTATTCTACTGTCACGTGATGTAAATCATAGAACACACACATAGAATAAAATAAAATATTCATATCATATGATGGGTAGATGAACGTGGTTGGATAATCTCTTATCAGTATCTCAATTAATGGTTTTCTAGAAATGAAATTGACAATGTAACAAATCCATATCAGTGATAATTTTTTTGGGTTTTATATGAACACATATGTTATCCCATGAAATAACTATTACCCTAACTAATAATTGACTCATTTATCATTCATATTTTAGTCAAATATGATCATCAATATCATAAATCAATCACTAATGTGGTATGAATTAGGGATCAATTGTAATCATTATACTATAATAACTATATCATATAAAAATAGATCATTATTTTATTCACATTTGTATAAGGGTATATCAATAGAGGACCGAAATAATAAATGGGATAAAAAAATATATCACTTTGTTATGTCTATCAACTATATTCATCAACCAACTATTATGACTATAAACAAAAAATTATTTATAAAAAATAGGTCACTGTATATATATACTATTAGTGTATCTTATCATCATCAGTTTCCAATTTATCCAACATAAAAAATTTCTCTACTAATGTCAAATAATTGAAAAAACGTTTACCTTCAATAATAAATTTTCAAATATCAAAATTTCATTTTCTCTAAATGTCCAATTCTGAATCAATCCTTGTTTTCATAAAAAAAATTAAAACATGATATCACAGAAATGACTCATTTATTACTATAATTCCCATAAATGAGTCCCATTTACAATAACAACCTCTCCCAATATATATTAATAAGGTAAATTTACGAGGAAATATTTCTATGGATTTCCTCATGATGTATGTGTGCCTCGACATGTAGTGATATGGTTATATAACATGTAAAAATGTAAATCCTCCTATAAACATCTACTAGACACAATATTTATTTATATAATTTTATCTTGAGTAATAGACAAAAATCAATCGCGAATAGAGCAGTCTAAAATGTTTTTGAGAAAAAATACCATCCACTAAGGACTCACTAATAAATTCAGAGAATATAACATAATTATAAGAACCTAGTCTATTGGAATCTGAAGAAGATCATTTTTTAGATTCTCACTCCATTTATTATATACAATATTTGGATTATTTGAATGAAAAATATGATGTATCAAATATTGAACTTATGATATAAACATTTAGTGATATTTATAAGAAATATTGGAGAATATGTTATATTAAATATGAATTTATGTTGTAATAATGATGTGTGGAGAATCTACCTTTACCCATTATGAAATAGAATCTTAGAATCATTTCTCTAAAACTATTACATCTTACACAAGTTATCCACATTGAGATTCTCCAATACTGAAACAGTGTTCTTAATAACCTACATCAATATATATTCTAGATATTAGTTGGTGGAGTCCTTAATTTTGTAGTATTTACAGAAAATAATATATTGAAGATATTAAATAAGAGAAAAATAAAATTTTATATCTCAATTTATATATAAGTTGGCATAGTCTTACTATACCAAAAAATCGACAATTGGATATTCTCTAGTATCCCAACTTTGATATAAAAACTCAAAAATCCCTTATAATTTCATTCCCATATTCCCAATCCAATCCTTAAATTAATACTAACTCAATAAACCTTCAACCCAAATAATCATCTTGGATATAATACTAATATGTATTGAGCCGGTAGGTCTATACATGTGCCTATAGAAATATCTGTATAAGACCCCATCACTTCCATCAATCACCCCATAAAACAGAAATATCACAAAGAGTTCACGGACAAAAACTAGGGACTATATATTATATGTACATAAAACAAACAAATTACACTAATATGAATATTTATAAGAAATTAAACAATTATATATATATATAATTAGAAAATAAACAATTATTTTAAAGAACATCACATGATAAATAAATAATTAATATTTAATATAGAACAATTAAATAATGTATTGAAATTGAATATAAATATGAAAAAAATAATTTAAAATTAATAGTAGCCACACAGTTTATATGTTGAAAATTATATCTTAACATAGTGGTCATCGTCACTAATATTAAACACTAATAACTAGATTTTATAAGTCAATGAAAGAGATATTAGCTCCATTATAACTATGATATTTTATTAGATATTCATCAGAAACCAATATTCAACATTTTAAAAAATTATACCCATATGTGTTTTAGAATTAACATAAAAAATATAGATCCTTGAAAAACACAATTAAAATAAAAGAAATCTTATCAACTCTTAATCTAGAATAATATTATCTTGGAAATAATGTAAATAATATATATTATATGCATTTAAAATATCGTTGTATTTATATGTTTCATTTATGTCGTCACTAATCTATTGATAACCATTTGAACATAACAATAAGGGCTGCATAAAATATTGATTAGATTAGTGTTTTATGAAACCATCATACATGTAAGTCACATATCACTGGTTAAAAATAATTCCATCTTAATTTAGTTATTTGAAGAATCCACCATTCTTAAGAATATGATACTATAAACAAAAACAAGTTTTGGAATAGATGCCACATCGTGGTGTATGAACAAATGAATAAAACAAAACATCTCACGATCAGAAACATATTAAAAAATGATAAATTATTTTTTGAACCCATGTATAATTTTATTACAATAGATTATCAAGGTATATATAAATCATTTTACATTAACAACTAATCCATTTTAAAACTCTTATATATCAATCAATTAATTGGGTGTACATTTCATGTGATTTAGTAACTTTTCCTAATGTAATACCTTCACCTCATTGATTAAATAACATCAGAAAAGGGAGTATCTAAAAAGAAGTATAGATGAAATGTTCCATGAATAGGTTGGAATTGCCTTGAATTTATTCCATATATGGGAATTCTTTCATTTCATGTATAAGGTATTACAATGCCTATGATAGTATTTGGGGGACCTGGAGACTGTGTATGTTTTCACGTACTATGAACCATAAAGAACATGGTCCACCAATGATTTTTCATTATCATGTATCAAGGAAAGTATCAAACATATATTCCCCTCAATTTATTTCCCCAAATTTATTTTACCACCAATATTAAGATAAGACCATTAAAAAATTGTTTTACCTAAAAAAATTTCATTGTTCATCATGGGTATCATACAATAATTAAATATTTTTAAATTCATGTCAAATAGAGAATTGTAATTTTTAAATATATATCCACCATGTGAAAAAATGAAAAAAATCTTTTTGTTAGATTGAACATATTTAGTACTATATCGTATATAACATTTGATTAAGGATAATTCTTAACATCATGTACATATAAATATATTGATATGTGGGAGTCTATATACATGATATAAATGTCACTGATCAGAGAATGTGAGTCCTTATAGACTCATACCAAATACATCCCAGTTTCATGAACTATGTAATCAATGACTATACTAAATGTATTGATAGAAAGATATTGTGTTGAATGATAAATATCAATTCTAGGAATGATGTTTAACCCACTTCATGGTTGGTATTATTAATGTTGTTTTCAATTCAATTTCACACTTTTTTTATATGAATAAGTCAGTTAGATGTATATCTAGAAGATATCCATGTTAGGTACTCAAATATATTGATTATATAAACCTTTACCAGAAACATAAATTTTTGTAGTTGATATCATGGATTGTGAAGTAATAAAATACAAAATTATATGGTTTTATTAATGTATATTTTAAAATTGGTACACATATTGTGATAAAAACCCATCCATAAACACTACACATGAAACTACAAATCATTTAAATACCCTCACATGTTTTCTAATATTTATAGAATTATAAAAAATGGAACCCTATATAAATTTTCAAATGAAATGTTATCCACTCAAGAATAGAACATGTAATCACAAATCATATATATAGAAAATAATCCACATATGAACATAGTTATTATCGTCATTTATATAAATAGTCTCATAAATAAACCATTATGGATTATGTTTGTGTTTTTATTATACCAAAATCCATAACCTATAAACAACTATAGACCCATTTTTCAGAGCTTATACTCATTAAATGATATTCCCTAAAAAATAAGATACTATAAGATATCAACCCAATTATCAATAGACATAATCCACCATATAAGATAAATTTTCAAAAACACTAATAGGATATATTTTCTCTCCATGTAATGGAAATAATAATTAAAAAGGAACTTGATGCCAGGTTATAGTACAATTTAATTTTTTTTCAGGGGATACATAATGTGAATGTGAATTGGGAAAAAAACTATCTCAATTGTAATAAAGAAATGATCATTTACACCCAATGAATTTTAATTGATAATTTATTTATAAATAAAAATATTTTAATTTTCATTATGAAAATTTTATAAAACGATCACGAGTTGATGAAAATTTATCAATGGATGAAAGGAGAAAAATATCATGAAATATTCATGATTAAAAATATAATGAAAATAAAACAAATAAAAATTCGTGAGGAATATACATACTGACTCATATATAACAAAATTAACAGAGTCTCAACCATTCTTTTATGGTTTAACTAGATCTATTTTTCATCACCACACGATCTGATAAACATCATTATTACAAAAACAATATTCACATTTACAATAAAAAATATTGGTTTATCCTATAACAAGAGTAAATCAAATAAAAACATACTCTTTTTTTCTCTAGTGTTGGTGGAGCTATATCACTGTACTGAAAATAAAAAATATATTAATTTATATACAATTTTTATTAAAAATTCATTTTCATAAAATACTTATGATTATTTGACCTACATCCAAATTATATAATATGTTATTCAATATTCTCAAATGTAAAAAAATGATTCCATAGAAATTGAAAATATCATAATTTATATTTTATTTCACATTTTGTAGCTATATATATCCATGGATTCAATATAATTTTCTAGTTAAATACTTTTTAATAGTGTTTTTAATATTTAACACATCTAAAGAAGATCAACGAAACACTTATTAAGAGTTAACCGTTAACACAAATATTAATAAACATTGAAACATATTATGATGTATTATAATAGGGATAAAATGATCATGTCTTAATATTTTGGAATTTATGAAATTATAACTCAACATGAGAAATGTTTAGATCAGAAAAATCATGTCACCACATGTTTGATTATATTGTTAATTTATATCATATTATTTTCATGGATTTTTATAAAAAAAGATATATATGGATTTTTATAATATTTTTAAATTAATTTTTATTATTTATACATATATTGTTAAAATATAATTTTAACACAATTATTATACAAACATTATTTTTTTTCATCAAATAATCCTAAAAGCATCTGAAAATTTTAATAGTACAAAATTTTAATTAATTAAATTTGAATGATACTATAAAAAATACAATCTCTATAAAATAGAAAAAATATTAATGAATAATATATACAAAGAGTAGTCATGGATAAATATTTTTAACTCTAAGGTTTTTTAGTCCATTAAAAATATAATACACACATGAATAATTATTCAATAATAGGAAAAATATTATAATATCAAATAAATTAATTTAAAAAAATGGTATTGGAATGAATGTTTTGTGTAATATTTCAAAAAATATATATAAATTTATCAAATAAAATATATGGTGATATTTATATTATAGTAAACACATATCTTTTAGGTATACATATAATCAACATATATTGAGCGAAAATATTGGTTTCATTGTTGGGTAGACAAATTTAGTCATTATATAGATGATACTAATTAATTATTCAATAACTATAAATTTTTTTATTTATATATACATATAATTAACTAATATTTGAAAATGGATGTATGAATATAAATTTTTAATAATATATTATTAAAATATAATGTTTAAAAAAATATAGGAATATAAATTAATGTTATATTTCAAATAGTTTTATATTTATTTCTAAAAAATGGATCCTAGTTTTAAAAAATAAATAAAATATTTTCAAAAAATGATGAAAAATATTTTTTTATTAAATCTAATGAAAATGTGAATTGTGAAATATATTCTCAAATATATTTAATTTTATTTATATATTATATATAATTTATAAATTTAATCTAAATCACCAAAAACTATTGAGAAATAGTTTTTATAGAAACATGAATTTCCCAACAATAATGTTTCAATTTTCAGTCACATTCCACAAAATACTGATTTCCATAGACAATATAATGCTTTTATTTAATTATTAATCACTATTTTATTACTAATATAATAATATTTATACAACAACTTCAATGATAAACAATTGACTTATTTTCTATGTAATTTTTTTCTAAAATTATCATTCAACACTCATTATCTATTTTTTAATGATTATTTAATTATAAAAAAACAAAGACCACAAAAAATATATCCCATATAAAACATGATCGTATTTATATGTAAGTAACTAAAACAAATTTATATATTTTAATTATTATTTAATTATAAATATTTTGTAATATAATTAAGTAGAGTAATAAATAAAATTATAAGTATTCGATAATATTATATTTAAAATATAATATAATTTATTCATATTAATTCATTATTGTAATTATTTTAATTCAATGGTTATTTCAACCACCCAAAATTGAGGATATTGTAATAATATCATCAATATCATCAATGTTGTAAAAGTATACAAATGATCCAGTTTCTTATTTAAATAAATAAAAAATTATTTTATTAAGATTTTAGAAAAATAATATTAACATTTAGACACCATTATCAATATAACTAAATTTTAATGATGTAATTATGACAGATGAAATCACAAAAAGTTTATTTATAAACTGGAATTTACATATCCTAGTGTAAAAATTTATCTTTTGGTATCATTGTAACATAATTCGACCACTTCATTGACTACTATTGATTTATAGAACAATCTGAAACATGATTATTTAATGTGGAAATTATAAAATTGAAATTCAATTATATTTTTGGCAATTAACACATAAAAACATATTTAGAAAGAAAAATAAAAATAAATAATTAATAAATGTATATAAATTAACAATATTATAAAATGTAAATATAAATAATGAATTTTAATTTTATACTTAATAAAACCAAAAATAATAATTAAGGGACTGTGATCAAGTTTGGGAAATCAAAGAGTTAATATAAATATTGTACATTACATTAAATTTTCATTTACATAAGTTTCAATTTCATTATATATATTCTATTATGTTGTTTTCACAACACTGAGTGAAATAATTATATTCTATTCTATTTTATTATTGTGGGTATACATTTATTTATAACAGTCTAAATTATTAATAATTGATTCAAATATTAAATCATACAAAAATTATAAAAGGATAATCTACTAGTAATATAATTTGAGATTGAAATCATTTGTTTTATTATCTTTTTACATTATTGTATCACAAATTTCATCAGATACATATTTATTATTCGAATAATCTATATATATATATGTATATTTTTTAGGGAAATAATTTTATTAAAGGGTTTTGTCGACATATGGATGTTTCTTATGAATCATATGGTTCTCTAAAAATACATGTGATGGATAAATCTTCTAGTACACATTAGTTTACATACTAAAATATTGATAAATCACATTATAAAAGTGAGTTTAATGGTCAACTATAACTATTTATTTTTTATCAACATTTTGTTATATTATATTTATTATCAACATGCATGAGGGTGATATGAATGATTTCAGAATTTTATGAAGAAAATATATGTATTGGATGATGATTGTATTACTCAATCATATTGGTTAAATTTTTTAAAAAATAATCAATGAAATTAATCACATTATGATGAGATAATTTGATCATTAAATCAAGATTAAATACAAGAATAACGTATTAAATTTGGATATGGTGCTGGGTCGGTGATGAAAAATATAGAAGCTACTAATGTGTTCTATATAATATACCCACTCAAATATATTAGGTAATGGTTTAGATGAAATTTTTTGTTAATAGGTTCTTCTAAATAATTTTTTTACATGATTTAAAATATAAAATTTTGATATATTATAGAAGTGTAACATTTCATTGGATATAATTATTATTGAAAACTGTATCTAATTGAGTGTATATTAAATAGAAAAATTTATGTTCAATTAAATATATTTTTTCCTAAGTAAAAATTTATATTTTAATGGAATATTAATCACTTATTTTTAAATAGTTAAATATATGTTCTCTTAGTGCACATTAAATTAAATTTAATAACATATAGTATTATAAGAAAATATGGATTATTATTATTCTTGTATTGTAGTGATATTATCTGGTATTATCCAACTTTTGTATTCCTTCATTAATATTTTCAATTGATATGATTTTGTATTTTAAAATGAGTTAAACGGGAAAATATGTATAATATTTCTAATAAAATAAAATTTGAATATATGGAAAAACCATGATATATATAACAAATTCTAAAATATTTGACTAATTTAAAATTTCATATAAGATACAAGTATATGTAATAAATATCTCTTAACTGATGATTATAATTGGAATTATCATTTAGACCCTATAGTGACATCTCTTAGAAACTCAATATGACACATAATATTTATATAAGAAGGTGTATTTGGGAATTTTCTATAATCTCAGAAATATAGAAATTAAAATTAATATATTATTTTTATAATTAAATATAATAAAACTATGGGTCTTTTGGATACAATGAGTAATATGATCCACCAAAATAAGTTTATCAAAATTTCTGTTTTAGGACAATACAAATAGATTTCTCATTAGAATCATCCTTATAGAATTTGAGAATAAAAGAGATATTTTAAAGGAAAACATGACGAATTGTACAATTAAATGTACATGTAAGATTCATTCTGATATATAGGTTAAAATTAAAAATTATTTGAAGAAAAACACTAAATAATGTATTAGTTAGAAGGATCAATCAAAAGAGTAGATTACTCTTAAAAATAATTTATTCTCTATGATTTGGAAAATAAATAGTGAAATTGTAATCACTATATTTTATGGTGTTTATCTAGTGATATCATCAGTTTAATAATGATATATGATTCAAAAAAATTCATTGTCAAATGTTTTGATAAAAATTATATAAATGTTATAGAAATCCATAAGGTTCATCTATTTATTTGAATCTTCAAAAAGGAAAGGACTCATAGTGTATTATTTTACTAATGTACTCATATGAGGATGTTTATGTACAATGTACGAGTGTCAAAATTATTAATTTTTTATAATGATGGATACTTATAGATCATAATTTTTGAAATTATAAACCAAGACTCACATTATGATCATATGTGTTTATAATATAATGATTATGGTGATTATAACGATTCATTATATGGGATTAAATGTTAATTAATTAATAATTTGTTAAATTTTTTATAAATAAATGTATTTAAGAATTTTTATTTTTAAGGTAAAAAATGATATGCCAGTTTAATATTTTGATGTATAGATTTTTTTCTAGGAGGGTTACATAATAAAATATTTGATGATATGAAATTATTGAATGATAATTAATAGAATTGGTATTTCCCTAACATGAATTGATATTACTAATTGTATAATTTAATTCTTGGATTTATCAATAAGTTATTTTTGATAAAGAAATAAACATGTATGAGTTCCATAATAATTCTAATTCTCATGTGATGTCAAAATACTATGTCCAAAATATAATTAAAATAGTTGGTATTTTATAATTTTTAAAAGCTACATAAATAAATATTCTTTCATATATTTTATGGTCAATATTTCATGATAATTAATGTGATAAGAATTATATAATATTACATTAAATTATTATGAGTATACATGGGTTGAAAATGTATAATATAATAGAAACCCTAAGACATTATAGATTTATGATTTATGTGAGTATTAGAGTAGTATTACTAAGACATGAACAATGAATACTATTATTTTTATTGAATAATAAAAACATAATCAAAGCTTGATTGTATTATTATTTGTGTATATTATTAAAAAAAGTAATATAATAGAAATATTATCCTTGTCATCATCATATGAATATTCATATTAATGGATTGAAAATTAAATACATTGATATACTCATATCACAACCTATGATGATGTTTGAGTTATCTAATTAAATTTTATCAATATTTTTAATGAGATCTTATTTATACATCCTATTTATGAGACTAATGAAGAAAAAGTGATCAATTTATGAGGTGATTAATTTTTTCATGAATATTAAATAAGATTTGAAGTTAAATATTAATGAATAATATTTATGGTGGTTAATTTGTTTCAAATTTATAGAGCTAAAAATGTAAATCTAATTATATAACCCTTCCTATTATTATCATGAAAATAATATAGGTGATGTGTATGTGTTGGAATAAAATAATTATACACATGGAATATAAACATACATTATCGAGAAAAATTATATTTCAATATTTGATTACTATTTTTATTATTCATTCTTATTTTCATTCTAATATGTGTCCCATATGTGATAAGGAGAGTGATATTCCTTCACTAAATAAATACAATAGTAATGAATGGAAACTTTATTAAATTTTCAATATTTTAACAATACCAATCCCCTAGCTGCCATGAAATTAGTGTTTTACATTCCCAAAAAATAATAACCAATTGGACTATATTATAGGTTATATTATTGATTTAATTATTTAAAATAAGAGTATTCCATAATTCAAATCTTTTATTTATAAATAATTTATAATTTGAAGGCACATTATTGATTCATATATTACTTATTATAGTTTTATTTCATCATTTAAATTATTAAAATGAATTAATAAAAAATTTAAATAGATTATGAATGAAAATTTATTACGATAATAGAAATAAAATCCAAAATCAATATGCTAGAATAATATATAGGTACAAATATTTTATAATCTCCCACAATTAATAGAATCGTCATGTATACTAAATGTAATTCCACATAAATAGATAAAAATGTACAACTTTTTTTATCTATTAATATGATCCTAAACCTTCTACATACAGGGATACATAAAATTTTATCATTAACATAGATGTGAAAAATAAGTTGTGAATTATAATAATAAAATTATTAGAATAATATAAATTATTCTCTATTTTAATATATTTATATAGAACATATTATAACATGTGATCATAATACCTTGTGAAATAATAATAGTGGAATTCAGATGACATGGTGTTAGCTAGAAAGATTATGATCAAATATTTATAAGATCTCGTGATTTCATTATTCCACTATTTTTTATGGATTTAGATCAAATAAACAACCAACGATACAAATCATCCCAATATGATGTTCGGTTAAATACCTATTATCTTATCATAGTAATCATACAAATAATGTGAGTCTATTATATTATTCTATAAATATTAACTTTATTCAACAATTCACATTTAGGTTAATAATGGATGATGAAAAAATAAATGGATACACCATGTTTAATGGTTATATTTACATTATTTATTTGTTAATTCATCCTTGATCTATGAGGGTTATTATCCCTCAGTCATAGTTCATTTATTTATATCAGAAGAAACTCTATAAAATGAATAACCTGTATTTCATACAATAATGGTAAAACTAGTGAAAATCACTCATCAATATAAAATACAACTATATCTGATGAAGGATCCCAGATATATTTATGATCCTCTAAAAGCATTGAATATATGATGACATTATGCTGCTTTTATACAAATAAAATTATTGTTATATTTTATTATTTTATTAGTCAATTAAATATACTTTATTCTCATTCAATATTGTCAACATATTTTCTAATGTTATAACAATAATTCATATTCAATAATCACCATGTGAATATATTCTTAGTGATATTGGTGAAATTATCTCTAAATATGATTGAAATTTAAAAAATTAACCTTTTTTATTTTTTGAAGGGAAATCATTTAATTAAACTATTATCATGAGAAATAATCCCTTAAAATTAATTTTAATTATGAAAAATATATTTTTTAATCCTCCATTAAATATATAGTTCTCAAAATTTCATCAATTAAATTTAATAATTTAATTATATAACTAAATCATATTACCCCATTCTATATTGTGGAATAAAATTTAGAAACTAAACATATTTCATAACTAGTTCAATTTTTATTATTTTTACTATGATGATTCTATGAATGATCGTGACGTTTTGTAAATTATTTCTAGTCTTATAATTCTCCCAAATTTATTACCTTATCAAAATATTAATATTTGATACCTAAAGTTTCATATATTTGGAACATATAATATATACAAACTATTATATTAATTTTATCATTCAGAATATTGTGATGAATAGCTATATGATAGAATATATATAGTGTAACGTTATAATATCAGTTAATTATATATGAACAATACATATGATATGTGATGTAATACAATAAAATTGAATAATATGGCTAATATAATATTCTAATCTACATTCAGGAAAATATCTAACAAGTTGTCATGTATATAGTAGATTATTATGAAAAGGATGATAAAAAATAACATTTCTATTTTTTTCCAACTCCATGTTAGTGATATAAAATAAATGAAATAATGACATATTAATGTAATTGTTTCCCTTCAGCATCACTTAAAATTATCATTGATGGAATCATCAATGTTTCTTTCATGATAAACACACCCTTGATGGATTATTAAATTCATTAAGTCAACCATATTCTACTAGATTTATATATCCACACTAGATCCAATAATTCTTTTTATTCTATGGAATATATTACTTTAAATCTAATTTCAAATTTATATAGAAATTTTTTCCTCATGACCATAAATGTTTATATTTTGTTATGAGAATTTCATCACTTAGTAATCCTAATTTGTTAATTTTTATAAATACAAAATCATCATCCAAGTATCATTAAAGATATCCTAGATCATACTAATAAAACCATCAATATGATTCGTATACAAACTCATGTAAACAAAAGGGGAATCCTCAATATGCTGTTATTGATTGAAATAATCATATTAATTAACAAAAATCAATAGGAATGGTTGTTCTGTAAAATAAAATTGAATAATAGTAAACACAAAAACATATTTATGATGAAAATTTGGAATGAACCATCCATATGATATATATATAGACTAAAAATATCACTTGGTAGAAACTAATAAATATGCTATTACTAAACACAAACAGATACTAACTAACTTCTAGTATTACCACCAAAATTTCTCCAACGATAAATCACCCACTACATATCCTAGTATTGACATAAAAATCCTATTCCAATAAAAACACATTATCTGCACATTTGTAATGAAATCTACTAATAAACATAAATGAAAGATATAAAAACTCTATTTAAAGGGATGCATGACATACATTCAATGGAAATAATGGAATGTATTGTGTGTTCATTAATATGAACAATTGGATTATTTTTTAAAATTAAATAAAAACTAACCTAATTTCCCAACTGATTAATAATCCTACCAAATGAATAATTTATCCCATAAATGACTATGATCTGAATAAATTCCATAAATTATAATAATTATAGAAATGTGTTTAAAAACTCTCTCAATAACACCAAACACTGTATAAAAAAAATTAAATTTAATAAAATAATAATTTGATCTTGTTAAAAATATATTAACAATATATTACATATAATATGTTATTATATACAAATACAATAACACCTCAAAGTGGATTTATAATCATTTCACCCTATTTTTATTAATTGAATAAAATCAATTTATAAATATTCATTAAAAAATTAATATTCCATATAAACCATTTTTTTCATTACATGCTAAATTAAAATAATTTTTAGTATATTTTAGAAGTTCAAAAAATATCATGAATTTAATGGTCAACAAGTAAAGAACCATGTAAAATAATTTACGGAAATAATATTTTCTAGTAAACTATTTATTACATATAAATCAAATAGGGAATTTTAAACATAATAGAGGTTCCCTCTTTACCAATCGACTAATAAAATAAATTGATTCATCATATCTATCATATTTTTTCTTAATAATTATATCAAATAACATAAATAACTATAAAAAATAAATATAATTAATATCACATTGTTGTGTATATGAAGATATACTAATAATAATTTACTAAAAAAACTATTTGAATGAGATTTTTTTCCCAATAAGATATCATACCCTGGAAACTATATTCCCAAAACCTATAAAAAAGAATGTTATGAAAATCAATATCTCAGTACAAGAAACCATAATATATGTTCTCACCCACGCCTAAAACATCCTCTCATGTAGTATTCCTTATCACAAGTCTATGATGTCATAAAATATATAATGTATTTCCCACGGGACATAATGCCACCGAATTAAATACTAAATTAAAATTAAATTAAGAATAATGTTTTATTCATTGTTATTCATTAAATAATTTATCATAATAGAAAATCTCTTGTACTACATGAGATATTATGAACTAATTTTTACAACAATTTTCTTCCTTCCCCATTTTTTTTAATAAATTCAATATTAATTTTAATGATAGATTTGGTTTAAAAATAATTATTGATGTTCATACAAGAACAAATATAATTAATCCATTGATTAAAATTAGATCCCACAAATTTTAGGAGAATAATATATAATTTTTTTAATTTTTCATTTAAATTGGTGTACTTAATACTCCAAATAAATAATTAAATGTTAATTGGATAGATAAATAATATTTTCGTTCTTAAATATGAAATGTGTTTCTGTTGAACGACCATCCTAATATCAACAGTAAAATAGAAAATCATTCAATCCATGTTAATGGGGATGTTAAATGTAGATAATCATACATTGTATGATGACAAACCCAAAATATCATTAAATACATAATGTAATGGTTTGTCGAATTTTGAAAAAATAATAGGACCTTTTTAGGGATTATAGTGAACTCATAGATGGATAGTAGGATGAAGGACCATTTCTCTTACATGAACTAAATTCCAAGAGGCACAATGACCAAAATATGACATTGAACGCCAAATACCTGACACACTTGAAACAACCCCTCAATAATATATGCACCATCATGTTTTCTAGCTCCCTATATTAAATGGACGATCATTTATCATTTTCCAATGTAGAGATACAGAGTACCTGGGTCGATGGTTGTTATCATACAATCTCATTCTTCTAATCCTACTAGAACATCATTAGTGGTTACCACTATTCTCTAAAACCTCTTCTATTACAATTCATGCATGGTATACCCAAACATTTTAATTCTCCCTATGGTACAAAATCCATATAGCTTGATGGTAATTGGAAACTCTAAATCCATTTGGCCTCAAGGCCCTTTATGGCCTAATGTGCATGTGGCCTAAAGGTATTTTGTGTCTTGAAGGCCATTAGTGGCCCATAAAATTTAATCGATCTAGGTTTTAGGTTCCAAAAATCAAAGATATTTCTTAAATATTTTTTATAAATTATTTCCTGTATTTCTAAAACATGTTCATTAACTGTGTGACCCAAAAAATTAATTAAAATGTAAAAATATACATTTCATATTAACCGAAATATAATATGAAAAAATTATATGTATGTATATATATATATATATATATTTGTAAATTCATATAACACTGTTGTACATGTGTATGGAAATTATCCACACCAAACCACATTCGACCCCTACCATGTATTAGGAATGAGTAGATATACATATAATAATTAATTTATTTATAATTCAATTCATTATGTTGGTAGCTAAAGAATAAAATAATATAATCTAAAATGAATCATGCAACATGATCAGTCAGCCATATATAATAACATATGGATTGGGTTTTTATGAAAATAGAGACCCGAAATAGGTCACCTCAATAATATTTGATTCTACCAAAGCATATAGAATGTCCTTTTAATAAACCTCATGATTAAATTATTTAAATAAAATAAATTCCCGAAAAAAATAACAACAATATTCATACCATAAAAAAATAAAATATCCAATAATTAATCAAAAATAGAAACTACAATGAAACTAAGCTCCACAATAAACACATAAAACCCGGCATTGACCTCAATCCTATGTATCCACGATCCCTAATTTTTTTATATGACCTCAATAATAATGGAACCATCATATAGAAATACAAATATTTAATACAAAATATTGGGGTTTTTGAAATTTGAAATGGTCCTAGACAGCTATTATCTTCTTTCAATAGTCTTACCATGATCAAACCAGAAGAGGACCATATTCCATAATTATATACCACATGAATTGAACATAAAAATAAATTGAGAGACAATATTAATACATTTAAACATCATGTACACTCATCCCCATGAGGAATCAAATACCACACATATAGCATATAAAATGAAATATTCAATAACAATAACCATAGGTTATCTCAATTCCAATTAAAAAGTAATGGAAAACATTAAAAGTATTATCATACAAACAATACATGGTCGAAGGAACCACAAAACTAATGAATCAACTCATATAAAAGATCATCATATTCATACGACACTAAATTAGTCCTACAACCACAACAATATAACATGACAATGTTCAAGAGTAAAAAGATCATTAACCAACCATCATATTCATGGTTTTTATAGAAATTGGGAAAATATATATATAACCTAAATGAATATGAACACAATAAAGGTGTTATTATAATTATATTTATGTTAACAATTTTCATTTATAATTCATAAAAAAAATAACATGAGATATGACTATATTTAATACAATAGGTTTATATAACAACCATCTATCCCATGATGATTGGGAAAATTATTGAACATAAATTACAATATCAAAAGAGATTATTCTCACATTATGAAACCCCATTTCATAAAAATCACTTATTATCATCAATGTGTTTTAAAAAAACATTCCACTCAAAAAAACAAAAATATAGTCCAATCATTATTATCATTTCAAACTATTTTCAAATATCTATTTCTAATTTTAACAAATTTTGTTCATAATTAATTTTTTTTTTATTTTTTTCAAACCCATATTAGAACATTTATATGATAAGAAATAATTTATAAAAATATAAACCCCCAACAAAAAACCCATTTTAAAATATTTAAATAATAGATTATCAATAAAAAACAAAAAACTCAATTATTCATCTAAAAAAATTATAATTTCTTGAAAACAACAGGAAAATATTATCCAATTTAATCTAATGATATCAAACAATGAAAACCCTCTTCATTTATCCTCATAAATGTGAGAATTAATATTAGTATTGACTGTGAAATTGAATGAGGATGTTTCAAATTTTAATATTTTAAACAATTTTATCCATGTTAAGAGAATCCCATAAAACCATCTATACTATCTCTTAATATATTCTCATACCATGGGAGACAACCATATAGACGTATATTTCTATCCATCATCACCCAAATCTCTATAGAAGCTCTAAATTAATATTAAATTATTACTGGATATAACATCATATACATAACATAAATATAAAATCAAAATAATCAAATAAAATTAAATTATTTAAATATAGAATTCACATTAAAATGAATGATGTAAACTATAATACATCTCAAAAAACACTCGCCAATGTCTAATTATTATTATCCATGTCATATATTTATATATACATTTAAATAATAATTTTGAACAAAACCTACCTAAGGGGAGTCACCAATCCACTTGATATGGAAACCTGATTTGAATGTATCAATAAATATTACTTGGTAAAATATCGTCAACAAAATAAATTGATTGAGATAAGTAGATCTAGTTTATTTATATAAAAAATATGTATAGACCGCAAATAACCACGATGAATATGCTAGATAATATATGGGAGTGAATAAATAAATAATGATGAATATAATATAAATTGATATTAACTAATCCATTATATCACCATACAAACACCCTCAACAAGTTAGAATCCTATTATCACGCATAAACTACTTAAATATAATGAATCTATAAATAATAAATGTCCCTAAAATATATAATTCAACCTAATAATTACTTTTTTTAATGAACTAAGGAATTTAGTAGACATTCGACATAATGAATATTATATAAAAAATTTATAGGACCTAAAAATAAAGTACAATGAAAAAATTTCTATATATATATATATATATCAATAAGACATTGTCATTTTTTTATTCATTCTACTATATATTTCTTAGCTGAAAAAATAATTAATTTTTATTCAAATAAATCACCCAATATAAAAATACCACATTTTAACAGTAAATGCAAATTTAAAACAATTTCTATATTTTATTTTATAAACAAATAACAAAATTTAAGAATAATAATATCCATAATGAATGTACTTTGTCATAGGAAAGATATGAATAAAATATAGAACATAAAAAATGGAATACATATCGTGAAATAATTGGAATATTTAAAGAATTAGGATACACATCCATCAATAATCTAGTAATGAAATTAGTTTCATATCCAATAAAATAGTTTTACTACCTCTTTTTAATATATAATAGACATTAAATGAATATAATGTAATTTTTTGTAGAATAACGTTGTCTATTATATATGGTTTGAAAATTAATTCACAAAAATAACTAATGGAAAGGGATCCAATTTTAATTATGATAAAATATACTAGAATCATGGCCCACCAATCCAAAATAATGAAACTGTGCGAAAACAACAAATGAGAATATTAAATAGTATGCATTAATGATAATCATACTCTGTATATTTGTCATATACTATATAATAGACCTTCTCACCAAAAATAAAATCATAAAATTTATAATTTATTCGAATGGGTCCATAATCCATGTTCATTGAATTAATGGGCATGAAAAATCATTCACATAGACCCATGTGTTAGTAATTCCATAAATATTACAAATTATCCGTAATCAAAATAGATTTAGAATTAAATGTCCATCAACAAAATATTATAATATAATTTATAAATATTTTTTTAAATGTCATATAGAAAATTCTTCGTTGAAATAAATTTATCAAATCAAATCCTATTTTATAAAGTATTATTAAGGAATAAAGACAATTTTGATTTTTTTCATTTGTCCCAAATACTGTCAAAAAATGGTATGGATCATAATTTTTTAATGATATCACATAAATAACATTTGACCGTTGAAAATGTCTATTACTAGTTGAAATGGAAATAAATAGATTTTGAAATTTTAGATTATATCTAAATATTTTTTTTATCATCAATGTAATATTAAAATGGAAACAAGAGATTAATAATAAAACTATTGTTTAATCATTTATGAAAAATAATTTATACAGATCTATAAAATAGTTATGATAATATTTTTTAAGGAACCCCAGATGATGTGAAAATATATTTTTAGAAATTTTAAAAAATTTATATCAATAAATAATTAAAACAGAATACAATATTAGTATAAAATAATAATTAAATTAATTATAATCTTTCTACATGAGAAATACCATTACGAATTAATGTTCGGAGGTGTAAATCATTTAATCAGTGTGTTAGGAGACCTAAAATGGAGGTGACACACCATAGACAAATGAAAAACACAAATAAAATATAAACATAGAATGATATGTTTATTATTCATATGGTAAATAAATTTAAGAAATGAGAAAATAGTACACGATGGAGAGTAAATTGATGAAGATGAATCACCATGGTGTTTAGACAAAGAACTATTAACAAACTGGGTGGAATTATTAATGTAATAGTGGATATAATGGGTATAGAGGTTATAAGAGGTAATTATCCATGAGTTCTGATGATGATGTTAGTGGAAGCAATGAAAATAGAATGAATAAAATAATAAAAAAATTAAATTGTATGTTAAATAAATATATCAATAGTAATGGTTTACTAGAATAATTTTCCAATATGTTTTTTTAACAACCATGTACTAAGTACCTCAACCAGATTGATATGATAATTATCCCCTATGACTCCTCATAATTAAAAAAAAATCTGATTTCCACAAATGATATAACTATCAAGTGATACATCCGAAGGAATATTTAAAGAACTATTTGAAAAACCATTCAGCCTATCCATGAGTAATTTAAATATCATAAAAGGTTCAATATTTAAAATATATAGTTATAAAACTAAAAATAGTCTCAATTAAAATAAAATAAAATAAAATAATATATTATTATATACCATATACTCACAATAGTGTCAAAAATTAAATATATTTTATTTTTTAAATACCAATCCTTCCTTCCCCATGATAGAAATAAAATTTATGTGTAATGAAAAAGTAAAATCAAATTAAAATTCCTCAAATAATGGAACCATGAAATAATAAAATCTATTTATAGAAGAAATTTTTTAATTTAGAAACTAAAAAATATAAAATTAGTAATCATATTTTTCTACAAAATAATCATTCATCAAAATTTTATCCATATGATTATAATAGATAATATCAAGAAACATATAATGTATATATTTATACAGTGTAACTGAAAACCCATAATTGATGCTAAAAACAGTTAGAAACATTCCCCCAATTCGAAAAATATATATATAAATTAAATAAAAAATATAATAAAACTAAAATTAATTAAATATATCAATGGGAATGAATGGGGTACCCTTTAATTTGCAATTGAATATTATAAAAAATTTCTATTTTGAGTGGGTCATTAGTTATATCAATAAATATGTTTTGGAGGAAATAAATTTAAACATAATTATTATATCATTGACCTCCAATAATAAAAAATTATTTTCAAAATAAATTTTTTATTCCATAGACTGATTCAATATACATTATGATTAATTTAGTGGCCAATTATTCAAAAAATACAATCAATGAAATAATAACTTCATCAGTAAATTCATTTATCTATGTATTAGTCCATATCATAAGTGTTTCTTCTTGGGCATAGAAACATATTTTGAATATATGTAACTAGGTGATTATTAATATATTTCATTGAATCACAATTCCTTCCCAGAAAAAGAATACTCAACTATATGTTGACTTCATGTAAAAACTATTCAATTCCAATATACTATTAAAAAAATACATTACTATTTAGGTATGAACCCTTTTAAAATATTACATCATTTTAAAAAATTAGAGGTTTATATTAATAAAACTTTTTTGTTCATGTGTAATATCTCTATTAGGTTAATGTTATAACTAAAAAAAATATAGTTAATATAAAAAAATCTAGGCCCAAATTTTATTAAATTCATAATATATATTGTAAAAACTCAGAATTTATCCTTATTAATTGTTTAAACCTGGTCAATATTTCAACATATTATTACCACATTAATTGGTTTAGTCACTCACTAATTTTACATTCATTAAAACATCATTAATAAACATGTCTCATACGTTTCCTATGAGGTTAAAATGATACCTACTACTTGAATATTTTAATTAAAAATCAATAATATTATATAAATCATTATTTCAATTTAAAAATATAATTTCATTTTAGGTAATTAATATATCATCAACATATAAAATTTAAATTATTGTTCTGTCATTTATCATTTACACAGGTTGATTTGTTTACACATATCACCTCTACAATTTCATACTTTTTATACACTATTCATGAATAATCTACCATACACGTATAGATTATATCAAGACATAATCTGATTTACATATCTTACATACCATTTTCCCTAATAAATCTCGTATAAATATTTCATTATTTTCCTTGTATACATCCCCATTGATTCCACAATCATGATATTCGGTTTTAAAATCCATCAAAAATTTATTCATATATAGTTTTATGGAAGGAAATATTATTATTTATTCAATTAGGGAGAAAATGTGAAAGGATAATAAAATTCAACCCCTTTAGCACGTGAGTATCACATACTAAATATACATTATATTATTCATTCCACTCCACCATTTTGATATATGATATTTTTAAAACACATATAGATAGAATAAAATTTTATTAAAAGGGTATTATGAAAATTTTATCATGAATAAATAATTTCTATCAAGTCTAATTATTCATTCATTGAATGAATACATTCATTATGATCAAAAACCACATCAAAATTACGTAGTATATAATTTTTTATATAACTTTTGTGGGAATTGGTTATGATATTCCTTGTGGTTAATAAATCAAAATTCTCACCACCAATAATTTTTTACGGGTCAATATAATTTAAAATAATTGTATTTACATACTTAGTCTATAGTTTTAATTTTTTATCAATAGAAGATTTATAATTTTCATCTGAAATATTACTCTAGCTATGGGTTGAATATTCTTCATTAATTTCATAACATGCAACATCATCCTCGTTATCCAAAATTACATTTTATATTCTATCTTCGTTGTTATAAAAAGATTTCATCATCATGATGAAAAAATATATAGGATTTATTAACACAATAACAAATGTTTTTTATATTTTTTATAGACAATAATGATTCTGACATTAGGTTTTTTTATCAATTACCCTCCCCCTCCTTCGTATTTCATCTTCTTAATTAATTGACTAATAATCACATTGAACTATTTAACATTTATATTTCTTATTAACCATATAATATTGATGGTTATATATTTTTTTGACGATACTGTATATAATTCCTAAATAATTGATGATATTTTTTCAAAGAATGGAAGTTGTAATAATTTGATCGGTAAGTAAATATTTGATAAACCACTAGTTATATAATATAAGACAATATTATTCCCTTCATCCTCTCTAATTTTATATATACTATAAGAATACCTATATTTATGTTGATTCCATTTATTTAGGATATTATGTGACCTGTACATTTTCAAATAAATTCAATTTTATAATGTCAATCAATTAAAATACATGCATAGTTTTTGGTATTTCCAGTCTTGTAAAATTCATGAGTTACACCAGGATAGAGATATGTTTTAAATGGGTATTATTAATTCATTCTTATGTAATAAATTATTTATAAAATAGAATATATTTTTTTATTTGATTAATTATTTTTAATAATTAGATATAAAATAAATTGGACTATTCGAAAGCCATTGATTTTTGAATTCTGATTCCAATATGTATTTTTATAAATATTTTTCCCTAAATGATTATTTTATGAATATATATGGGGTCTTTTTATAATAATGAAACAATTCAACAATAATATACATTTATCGACATATTTATATTATTTTTTCTATTTTGGAAAATATATTTATTCACATACTCATTTTCTTCTTGATTACATATGTAACATTAACTATTTTTTTATATTTTGATAAATTATATTAGGAGCACAAAACCATTATACAACAGCTCTAGATTTAATCATATAGACTATGAATAAATTTCTCAAGAGAACTACAATATTTCTAGCATCAAAATTCTATGATAGTTTCAATAACATACGAATTTTCCTACAACCAAATAGATTCAATTGGGCTATATTTTGTTTTATTTAATATTTGTCTCCGGAATAAATTTTTACATTATTAAACATTAATTATAGAAGGTGAAAAATAAACATTAATTCATATATATATTATTATAGTTTATTATGAAACTATCATTTCAAATAACAACCATGAATCCATATTTTGATGGTGAGAGTGGGAGATATCTTCCTTGAATATAGTAATGGTGATACCTCTTTTTTTGTCTCAACCCTGATCTCTTCAATGGATTTTCTCAAACATGAATAAGAAATCTCATTTTAAGATTATCAATATCCCTCATAGAATTATTCCAAATCCTTGGAATCTCAAAAGACATTTTATTTGAAAAATAAGCGATTACCATTTCTGTAATCACGTTTGATCTCCGAAGATCCATCCAATGAAGAAGTAACTAATTCCTTTAATGTCACGAGGCATGAGGATGGTGGTTTTTATGTGGTGGCAGATCTAGAGACCCTTCAACAATGGACTACTCTTTTCAAATTTTCGATCTTTGGTTGAGTCATTTTATAACAGGGTGACATGCCTTGGTCTAATGAGGACCAAGAAATAGAATATATCATTGTTGGTGCATGTGGTGTGGGTGGTTAATTACAATATGAAGTGAATTGTTTATATAATCTTTTAATTCAATGACACGATGAATTATTCCTCGGGCATTGGAAACATACAATTGAAACATGGATTTATCAAGTTCTCTGATTGGGATGTAAATTTTAGTCCCTTTCGTCTTAAGAAATATAATTCTCAAATTTGGGTAAATTTGCATGGTTTGAATTGGTATTATTAGAATGCAATGATTATAAATGATATGAACACTTTCATTGGAATTCCAATCAAAATGGATGAAAGAATAATAAATGGAGAAGATAGAATCTTTGCTCGAATGATATTAGATTCCAATTTGGAATTAAAATTGCTTTTAAGAATTTACTTTATTTCCAATGGTAATAAATATGATATTTAAACTGATTATGAGAAAGTGCCTCCATTTTTTGAGGTCTGCAAGATGGTTGAACACTCAATATCTAACTATCGAGCTCTCCAAAAAAAGGTTACTACTCTAAAATTCTTGTAGTCGTCTGATTCAAATAGGAACATAAGGAATAAAAAAGTCCTTGCTATGAAAAAAGTAGTCGACAAGGAGCTAGATGGAAAATCATTGGTTCCTATAAAGGCTCAAAATGATATTGTTTCTATTATTTTAAGAGTTTTGCATCCTGCTTTTTCTAAAGAGATACATATTAAGAATCAGCATGGTTCTTCGACCAAGAAGTAATCATTCGCTGAATTAGATGAAGAGGATGAGAACATACCTACTGTGGTGGATCCTATGGTGAATTACCCTAATGTTCCAGAGTCCAATGAAAATATCATGCTTGTATCTAAATTATCATCTATCATTTTTAATTTGGTGATAGGCCTTCAAAATGAAGTAGTAGAAGAATTCAATTTTATGTAATGGTGTAGTGATATCAGAAACATGGTATTAAGGGAGGGTACTGCATCACATTTTGAATCCCATTAATTTAATGATAAATTACTAGTTTCATATAATGGAATACCTCCTAGAAGGCATCCTCAAAACTTAGAATATCACGATCAGAATAGTTGGATCATTCCATTTGTCCGGTAGAAAGCCCAGCTCAAAGAAGGTTTGGTCAGCTCTTGTCCACCCAATGACGTAGAATGCATTGACTCAAAGAGATTACTATTTGGCAGCACATTCCAAAAGGGTTTTTTATATAAGAACGATGATTCAAACATCATTACAACACAGGATATTAATACTGATCTTGTCAGAAAAGGTCTGAAGAGAAAGTGGAAGGATGTTATGATTAGCATGGAAAATATAAATGATCTGTTACAAAGCACCACTATTCCACAAATGAAGGTTGGACGACAACAGAATAAGATAGGGGTATTGTGGCTCTAACCTAAGTTCAGGTTTCAAATGAATATTATCTTTTTGAATTTTCAAGGTTTGGGAAAACAAGAGACCATTAGAACAATTTAGTTGTTTATCCAGAAACAAAATCCAGTTATCATAGGACTTTATGAACCAAAAAAATCATTTCCTCTTATATCTCTAGCTTTGAGAGGATTTGTTTTAACCTCATTGACACTAACATGTGTTCTACTGATATCAAAATTCCATGGGTGATTTCTCACTCCTCTATGGACTACATCTCCATGATCACTACTAGTGGTCAACATGTCACTTGTTCTACTTGTTTCTTTGGTTATCACTTTTCATGATCCTTTATTTATGCCCATAATTTGTATCAAGACCGTAGGAACCTGTGGGTTGACATTGGTGCTCGTAATTATGGAATTACTTGCCCATGTATCATTTTGGGGTACTTCAATGCAATTTTAAATCCAGTTGAAAAAATGGGGCCTGAAAACCACTCCATTTCCTATAGAGAATTCAGAGAGGGAGTTGATCAAAATGATTTGTTTGAGGTTAGTCAAGTTGGAAGTATATATACCTCATACTTCAAGTATCTTAATAGTTTTTTTCTAGTAAAATTTGCAAGCCTTTCATCAACAAGGCTTCAATGGACACTTGGGAATCCTTATCTTGTTCTACCCTATCCAAGATCAAAATTAATCATCATCCAATAATCATGGATCTTTTATATAAGGAATCCAAGCCTCCTATTCCATTTAGATTCAATAGGGCCTAGTTTACTCATCATAAATGTAAGGTCATTGATAAATGTACTCTGAACTCGGTGAACTGCATTAATGACACATCATCTTGTATTACAATGATCAAAATTCTGAAAAGGAATATGTGTCTTTGGAACAAAAGTCTCTTTAGCTCGATTAACACTGATATCTCTTATCTTGAAGCTTCCCTTTAGAATGTCCAGGAATTCAATAGTAAAAATGTACTCTTTTAGGGGTTTTGGGAGGAATCTGAGTGGACCCTAATGCTCAAAAATCACCTGGAATTAAAATATTCCTACCAAAGGGATTATATTAATGTAAAATGGTTGAAGAATGGTGATATAGACACCAATTTTATCAATTCCTTATAGAAAATCAAAAAAGTCATTAAGCCAATTTCCTGGAACAAAAATAGGGATTGGATTATTTATAAAAGTAGTGTTATATTTAACCATGTAAAATCATACTTTAATGATATCAACAATGGATCATTTGCCACCACAAACCCTATGGAATGTGTCACTCTAACGATTCTGAATCCATAGGATAATGACATCCTTATTTTTGTTCATCATGATACAGAGATTAATGTGGCTGTTTTTTATCTCAAACCTGATAGCTTCCCTAGTTCGAATGGCTTTGGAAACATCTTATTTCAATTTATTCAAGATGTTATTAATGCAGATGGTTGCAAGTTATTAACTCTCTTTTTTAGAGGTGAGACTTTTTTTATTGGTCTAAATTCCCAATTTCTTACCCTGATACTAGAGGTGGATAATCCCAACGAAATACATTTATTCACGCATTTTTATTTGGTTAATAGCATTTACAAAATCATCTGCAACATTTTGGCTAATAAGATTTCTCTTGTTGCTATCAAGATTGTGTCTGCTAATCAGTTTGACTTCCTTAAAGAGATATCAATTGAAAATTTCCATATGACTTCTTCAGAATGTGTCAATCTTCTCAAAATCACCATCACAGGTGAAAAAATTACACTCAAGTTTGATGTTTGGAAATCTATTGATATAATGGATTGGGGTTTTATATGCAACATTCTCACCATGTATGGCTTGGATGATGTTTTAATCAATTAAGTTAAATCTATCTTCCGTTCTACCAACATCTCGTTTCTTATAAATTGATCTTTATAAGGTTACATTGACTGGTTGATAGGGGTTAGCTAAGGGGATCCTTGATAAGCATTCATTTTTTCAATTTCTAAGGATTATCTTAGTAGGTATCTTTCCATCATTTCTAATAAGGCAATGTTGAAGGACATTCATGCATGAAGGGGGCTTGTTTCCCCTAAACATATTTTATATGATGATGACATTATCCATTTCACTCCAGTGGACAAAGTGAATAACTAATTATCAATAGAGGTCTTTTTCATTATGAGAGGGTTTCTTGTCAAGATATTTGTTTGAGAAAGACTTTGGTCTTTTTTGGAAGTAATTTTTCTCCTTATTGGGAAAATGTCATCAAGAGATAGTTGGGAATTCAGGGAGGGTCCCTCCGATTCACATACTAAGGAGTAGCCAGATTATGGGGAAGATCAATATTTTTTCATTTTTTTGGAATTATTAGTATGATTAAAAGGAAAGTATCTTCTTGGAATGGAATATAATTATCTATGGATAGTAGGGTGTGACTTGTTATACCAATCATCACCTCTATATTTGGAAATTATTTCATGGTCTACAAATGGATGATTTCACTACATATAGGAATCATTGTTTCCATCAAGAATGTTATCTTGAGTGGTAGCATCATGGACATGAAACATGAAATGGTTCCATGGAATTCCTTATTACAATCCTAATAAAGTAGGGGGCCTTGGCATAAAAATATCACATGTTTTAATGATTCATTATAGGATGGGTTTCTATGGAGGCAAATCAATATTCATTCTAAAGATTTTGGATTCATTTGATCCAAATTCATGCATAGGTTTAAATATAGAAATTTAAATTTCTTTAACTCCTCATTGTGGCCTCAATTAAAGAATATGTTCACCAAAATAAAAGGCGATTCACAGTGGATGGAATCTTGGGAGCCTTCCTTAAAATTATAGAATTTTAATTGTTTTGGACATCACTTGAAACTCCTTTTCCTGGAGGATGAGACATATCTTTATAAGAATTTATCAATCAAGGATCATCATAGATGCATCGAAAATCTCCCAAATCATATTATCTCTATTTTTTAATAGTATTTATTCCCCTCAAATGGATATTTCTAGGACTGGGAGATAAATTTCAATAGAATAATTTCTTCCAATGAGTCCTATAAGAAGTCTATTAGTTGTAATTCAGAATACAAGTGGATGGGTAGAATGCAAAAATGTTTCTTAAATCCTTCTCGGTCCACCTTTGAATAAAGACTGGCACATACGAAAATTCCAACGGATAATTATCTTAAATATTGTGGAATAAATCTCTGTTGCATGTGTGTGTTATGCCATTAGCACATGATGTATTTTGATCAACTTTTTCAATGTTGTGTAGCAAATTTAGAAATTTTGAATGCAATATGTGTCATTTTCGTAGTTAGTTTGCAACGATCCATCTTGATTTGGGATTTCATTAAGAGCTGGGTGAATCTAAACCTATCACCGAAACTCTTGATTCTCTTTCATGCTACTCCACATGAACTCATGAATTTTATTTGGACTTCAAGAAACAAGGTTTTTCATGATTCATGGAGTTTAATTGTTGGATCTAAAATATCTTTCATTCTCACTGGTGTACGTGATGTGAGAGTTCGGCAAGGTATGTTTTGTGTCTACCCCATTCATGATATCTTGTTTCTCAATCGGGTTGTGGTCAAGGGTAATTTTTCCCTAAACATGGGTTGCTTGAGGAATTTAGGCAGGCACTATTTCCTTAATGGATTTATATTAATTTAGATGGTTCCTCAAGAGGGAATTCAAGACCTTCCGGTTTGGGTATAGGTTTTAGGGATCATTAGAGTGATGTTATTGGGTGCCATTAGAGTTAATATTGTAATTTATCTGCTCTAGAAGCTGAAATTATTGGGGTTATTATCACAATTGATCAAGCTGAGTAGTGGGGCTAGAATAAAATCTGGCTTGAATGTAATTCTATAATTGTGTCCATACTATTCAGATAGGTTCTTTGCACCTTTCTTGGAAACTCACAAATAACATGAATAGATGATTAGACCTTATTTATTCAAGGGAGCATATTTTTATTCATTCTTATAGAAAGGAAAATTCATTTGCAGATGGTCTTACTAACAATGGTGTGAATGATACTACTTATCATTGGGATGATCAAGTGTAAAGTGAAATTCATCTGTTTCTTTGGAAGGATCAATGTAAATTTCATACTTTCAGACTTGTGTAATAATTTTATTAATAAATGGGTCATGATTTTATGGGAAAGATCTCATCCTACTATTAAAAAAACAACTTTGAATCTATGATTTATAAATTTTCATATATTAGAAGAATAAAAAATGATTCCCTCAATATTCACCAATTAATCAATAATGAATTGATGCATAAAAATTCATTAACTCTAAAAATAATTATCTAATATTGGATATAAGAATAATAAGCACATGGGATCTCCTAATATTGATCATAAATTTAATAAACATATTATATTCATTAAAATTTGTTTTGAATATTAACATTGTTCCTAAAATGATATTCCATTACCACCACAAGAAAACATATTTATTATCCCCTAACATATTCCTCTTCTCCTCTCAGGAATGTTAAGGAACAATTATAAAAATAATAATAACCCTATAAATCAAATAACACATAGAACATAAATTATAAATTAAACCTTTTTCAAAAAAATTATTCTAATGAAATTATTATTTAATAAATTAATTTTTTTTTATAAATGTAGAAATCACAAATCAATTATGTGTAATTAATTAATTAACATATTTTTCTAGTCAAGAAAAATATACTAACGTTTCTCAAATCATTGTTCTAGTATATTAATATATTTCCTTATCCTACACACATATTATAAACTGTAACTTTATCTTATTAGTCTTCAGTAGATTTAATGTTCCGAATAAAAATATTCTTTAGAAATTTCCCGCTCATGTCATACAACTTATTCAAATTACCTATTTATCGCATGATTCATGGAATATTCTATTTTACATATAATTCCCTTCAACATATTTCCTATTTTTCTTTAGATTATTACATATAAAATAATATATTTTTATACAAATTATTTAGATCTATGGATAAAAGTAAAACTCATATCAATATTTATGTCCTCCTATTTGAAATATCAAGATTAAATAATATAATTTAGTTGAGCATTCTATCTCATTCAATATATTTATGATATTTTGTGAATCATTTTCAACTAAGAGTATATTTCACACAACATTTTTATTTTATTGAAACATGTTTGTATTTCCACTATTGTGGTAAATGGTTTAATACTCTCACTTTCTTTGGCAAAAAGCTCATTATTCTATTTTGACACATCATCAAATGAACTAACATTTTATTATTCTTAGACCATGATAATTCATTTATAGATCCATTTATATCCATCATAACAGTAATAATTATCATCACCATAAGAGACACTATCCAAAACTAATACAATTTTTCTTTATAATTGACTTGTAGGAAAATATCTTTTTCTATTTGAAGAATCATTTGATTGATCTATATGTTTATTTTTCAAGAAATATTCTTCTTCAGCATTTTCTCCGAAAATTTTTAAGTGGCATGAATTGGTAAAATAGACATCTATTACATAGTTAATGAACATGAATTTTCATTTGCCTATATATTTACCTCTTCCTCCACATTTTAGATTTATTATCATAAGGGAATGTCTTTCAACCTAGCCTTATATATTTGTTTTCAATAAATGAGTCACTAGTCAATTCAATATTTATAACATTTAATGATTTATATGAAAATCATTTTACCTATATTGTATATCATTTTAGTGAATCCCCTATTCTCCTATAATAATTCAAAATTATTATATTTAGTTTATCAATGGAGATGTTATCAAGATATCTATATTTTAAAGGTCAGATGATTAAATAAAATTTTTATTCTATATTATTATACAATATTTAAAAATATTGGGGACATAAAATTATTATTTGATCCCTATTATATTTATGTTATTAAAATTTACCCATGTAAATAATTCATCAAATACATTATCCTCCAAAACTATTTTATCTTCAAATTTTATCTATCTTATGTTCTTTTCTTCAAATCACTGCTCCACCTCATCATCTATAAATTATGTATCCAATGTCCTCCATGATAATGTTTTCCAAGGAATAAAAAATTTCACTATTCCCAGTCATCCCATCATTTTAAGGGTTTCAATTTTCTATAATATAAAATTATAATGTTATATATTTTATAGATGAATGATATTGATGTGATACATGAAAATCAATAATTATAGAAACAATGTAACATAAAATTAAAATTTTACCATAATAAAACCATTACCTATCATAAATTTGGATCACATTGTTGTGAATATATTTATTTTTATCCATAAAAAGTTCATAAGAAAATCATAACATTCACCACACTTAACACCAATCATCGAATAATGATGATTAATTCCCACTAGCCAATGGTGAATATTTGTGTAATGATATTTATAATATCATATAAACAATAAAATTATTCCTCAATGCATAGTCAATATACTAATTTTTTGTGTAAAATGAAATGGTTCATATATGTTTTCTATGTAGTTTCACATACATCAATTGTTATAACATTACCTATGATTCATGATTATTTTTCCATGAAACAAGATCCCTTATTCAGATAATTATAAGCTATAGAGATGGTATATCATTGAACATATACAAAATACAAAACCAATCATTAATTATTCCATATAAATAAAACATAATACTCCATATAATGAATGATAATTTTTGAATATTTGATCCTCAACATTAATTCCATTGAGGATGATATTATTTTCCATCCATTAATACCAACATCTGATAAGCCTTATTAGGATTCTGTCATTCGACACAACATGATATTTGGTTTTATAACATATATTTATAAATGCTCTCTCATTTTCATGTTAGTTTATTTATTCATAGAATGTTGATTTGATATTATTTTAGAGAATTAATTAAAACATATTTGAATCTTATTGGAATGGAACAATTAATTGAAACTCATTCATACCCATGAAATATCCCACTATTTAAATACCCTTTTGACTCTATATATATTACCTCACAATGTATAATAATTATCATATTCATCCTACTTATTCAAATACAACAATAAAATCCAAAAAAAATTTCCTGTTAATATTTTATGTTCATCAAGGCTTGTTGTAACTACAACATAAAACATTATTAAGGTGTGTTGAATAATAATAAATAATCTTTCATCGTTTATCATTGGTTGTATTTGGATTTCATCTATTATCATGGACATATGAATAATCATTATATTATAAAGAGAAATATTAAATTAACCATTATCCTATAATAGGATTCATTATCCAAAATTTAAATTGTGATCATATACATTTAATGAAGTTTCTAATCCAATTGTTTCCTTTATTTTAGTATCTTTTGATATATCATTTTTTATTATATATAATTATAAAAAAATTGTTGATGATATAGGACCTGTATCAAATATGAATCAGGATGTCCAATAATAAATTATGATTATAATGAAAACTTCAAATACAGACACAATAATTATTTTTATGATCGTAATTTGGTAAAAAAAATACAATCCCATTTGAAGACTAAATATTAGTAGGAAAAGTATTCAAATCCTAATCATTTAAAATTTTCTATTTTAAATATAAGATTTAATAATTTTCTCAATAATATAATGGATTCTATTGGAAAACTCTATTCATATTTACACACATAGAAACAAAATTCATAGTATCCCCACAATGTCTATCAACACAAAAAACAGTTAATTTAATATTAATTACCCTATATCATCTATATCTAATTCGTGATAGTTCACACTTTTAAAACTAATATATATTAAGAAAATAAAAAAAATTAAAATCTTAATAATTCAAAAATACAAAAAATGTTTATCCTATGGTCTTTAATGTATCATATATTATGAAGAGTAGTTAATACTTCATCATAGAAATACCGGTATTACTAAAAAAATTAATCATAATTATAAAACGCTCATCAAATACATACAATCATGATATTATTTTCAAAAACATATGTGAGGAAAATAATAGTATTTATTATAAATCACAGTGTATTATTTTTATAAAAATACTATAAGATTGTATGATCTATCTGAAAAAAAATATAATGATGTATGTATAAATGATAGAATACCGATTTATTTTATTAATTCACCAAATAGAGAAAATTAATTGAGAATCTCATAATGTACCTAGATACTGGTACCTCATATAGTGATGTAATTGTCATTATAATTTTATTAATTTAATATATATCATAATATTTCATTGATCTGATGACAATATTTTTTATATAAAACCCTATTGAAGTGGATGATGATCCCAATTTCAAGATTAATTAATATTCAATTGATAAAACCTGAAATTTTTTCATGAAACATATTTCTATTGACGTATGTATTAATAATATTGTTAGAAACATCTTGATGGATAGTTTTACAGTTTTTATAGATTATTATTATAATATTTTAGGGTTTTATATGTTAATATTATGTTTGAATTTATGGGGGAATATCGGGACAACATATAAATTTTTAAACTCCCAAAATCCCATCATGATACTAATGTTGTGATCATTCCAATTGCTAACATACCAAGATCTATCTATCACAACTATTTTATTAGTTTGTGATTCATATTCTAAAAATTTATTAAATGGATCATGAATATCATATTATCCATTAATTATCCAACATTTTCTATAAATAAAAACATGACAATGTAATATGATGGATCATAAATGGATTCATTGAATTAGAACATTATATAATTGTTTTTATATAAAAATTCAAGAGGTTCTATTATCATCGTATTAATATATAATGAAACATAAAAATAATTAAATTATGAGAACCTAAAATTAATGATCTTGAAGAGGTGAGGTATCTCATAATGAGTGTTTGATATTATATTCTACGGTTACTTATCCAAATACTTTACTATCATATTTTTGGATAGAAACATTATAATCAATATTTGTCCTCTTACCTTGGGTCAATGAAAAACTATTTTTTATAGAATCATAATATTTTAAAAAAAATTCTCAATAAGAACGAGAAAGGATATTTCAAATAATATGAAACATAAATTAAATATAGATATATCTTTAGAGGTATATTGTTTTTATTTTTATACTTATAATATTAATTTATTTCTCGGTATTAGGTATCATAAAATTATTAGATTCTCAATAATTATTAGGATGTGACGCTTTGTGGTGGAAAAACAATTTGTAAAAACAATCTATTATTTTTACCTTTTGTATCTTGTCTACCACATACCCATAAATCATTGAAATGCATAGTGGATTTTACAAATAACTTCTCTAAATGTATAATCTTAATTTTTTTATGACAAATTGTAATATTCGTATCCAAAAATTCTATATTTCAGTCAAGATAAGCCCAAGCTACATCGCCAATTAAAATATTTTACTTCCTATAATTGTATACATATATTAAAATAACCATATTTTAATTATCATTCATGTAAATGAATATTTTTACACATATATGGGTCACCAATATTTTATGTAGAAATATTTTCAATATGCTCATTGGATTCATATGGGAATCCCACTAAGAATGCCACTACCCATGTAAGTAATGGCCAAGGACAATAAAAATATTAAATTATGGTGGGATCATTATTATATGGATATATGAATTAACAAAAAGTAAGTAATCTTGTCTTCTAAGATAATTCTTTTTTAGATAGACATTGTGGTAAAATATTACCATCTTTTTGTATGTAAATATTTTAATACCCGAAGGTATAATTATTGTTGGAATATCTCACATATCATGTAGTATATAGGGATATATTATATCTATTATCAGTTACATGATGTGGACTATTTGGAATGTGAATTTTTATTTTTTATAATTATTTGTAACGTTTTCCACTATAATACCCTTGATTCACATTACCTAACATAACTTTACGTGGCAATTAGAAGAACCCTCATATCATTAATTCCCAATTTAATAATGACCTAAAGCCTTTTAATTTTATAATTTTGTTTTTCAATGATCTATCTTAATACATGTTTTCTCTTTAGGGATCTGGTGTAGTCCAAACCATTAAATAATTTATTTTCATGAATATTTTTGATTGAATAAAATAATAAAAAATTCAGTATGGATTAAATATATTTTAATAATTTACATTTTCTTTATATATATTTTATGACACTAATTCACCAATACTAATATTTTTATATAAAATAATGTTATTCAGATTGATTTATAATTTAATTATGTTATTATATCCTATTTGGAATTAATTTTTTCGCTATTTCATTAAAAAATATTGGTTTTCATTTAATAATTATAGGTCATTATTTCTATATATTCCACTATAAATGGGTATCTTCACCAAATAATTTTATATATGGTCTAACATATTATTTAAATTTACATTGAAATATAGTGTATTTATTTCTTCTTACTGTTAAATTGTTGGGTTATTTTTAAATGATGAAATATAATTATGTTTCTATGATTTTAGGTGAGTTATATACATTTTAGGAATCAATAACTTGTTTAAACAATAATGATGTGTTTTCTAAAATTTTTCAAAACACTTCTTTTCCAAAAACATCTCCATCACTTATTTATGATAATAATATGATTTTATAGGTTAGCATCAAAACAATTGGTTTCTTGGGGGAGACTTAATATGTCCTCAAAAATTAAACTAATTCTTATTGATCTACTAGTGTAGTGGTATTGGTTTATTTCATTCCTAAATAAGAGGAATTGTAGTGTGTAACATCATTTTCTTCTATTAAAATTAAAATTATACAATCCCAGATGAATGATATTTTCTTATATCCTCCCTCATTGAATACCCTGAAATATTTCTCTCTCAATTTTTAAATCCCTTAGTTTTTTGTTAGTAAAACATTTGAGGGAAAATCCACCATCAATTTTTTCATAAAGTACCAATTTATGTGATTGAAAACATTCATTATCATTAATGTGGTTATTCTGAATACTTCGAATGTGAGTATTATATATGATGAAAAATTGTACTCCATATGTAAACATATTAACACTACATGGTTCAATAAAATATAATCTGCATCCCCTAGATTTTTAGAATTTTTTTCAAGGATCCAATTTTACACTACTAATATAGTCCCTAAAAAAAGTTTTTCATTTCACATATCAAAATATCTACTGGCTAATGAATATTATTATTTTTGTTATTACATGATGAAAAAAAGTGGACACTAAATAATCAAATAATTACATTTTTTAAATGTAAATTTTTTATTAATTATATCACCCACTTTGAGGGATAATATCAAAATAATAAATAGGACCTCGGAGAAGAAGATTTAGTATTTTAAAATCACACGAATAAAAATAATACTCAAAAGTCCAAATATTTTTAGAGATATCTAGAGTCTTATAAATATATGAATGATTTTATAAAATATATTAAATATAATGAATAGTAAATGAAAATACATGACGAAAAAATATAAAAATTTGAATAAATTATTGTTATAATTACTATATGATCTGAAATATAGGTTTAGAGAATAAAATATCTTAAAAACTCATAAGAGGATATTTCAAAAATATATTAATATTTAACAAATGATAATGATGGAATTATGTAAATTTGTGAATAAATATTCATATTATATTAGAATAAAATGAATATGACCAATATTTAGGGTTGTTAATAATAAGTTAACCATGAAAATTAGGATGCAATACATATAGTGTATTTTAATAAAATGATCACAAAAATTATTCAACAAAGCGTTCTGATGAGAATTGTCATGATAAACACCTCAATATTTATGGTATAGAGTCTCTCAGATTATTTAATTTAAAATATTCATTGCAATCCATTTACAATTATCTATCAAACCGTTAAATTTGTGAATGAATTTAATTAGTATTATATACATTATAGATTTAAAATTAAAAGATGCCCAACCTTGTATTATTGTCTTTTTTGAGGAACAAATGAATATATTTTTTGTGGAGAAGAAAATAAGTTGTTTATTTGGTTCCCTATTACATGAATAAATGATTTTATACCCATAGAACAAAAATAACTCAAAATTTCTTGGATTTTATTCATTTTACTGTGAAAATATATAATTTTGTATTCTATTTGAACGATATATTTATGAAAATGTATTTGGATTTTGGGAATAATATTAAAATTTCTTGAGTAAAATATATATATACATCACATGTAATAATGTAAAGATGACGAAAATACATCCTAATAAAGGAAATGAAATATTGATATCATTTTTAATTGAATTTATTACAGATATATTTTGAAAAATCACTGAAATTTTTAATATTACTAGATATATCATCTTTAAATACAACTAGAATATAAAACAAATTATAGAACATATGTCCCAAAAGGCATAATATTTTGAAATTCGGTATGCATTTCATGGGAATGAATGAAATAAACATTTCCATTATGTCTATAGAATATTACCAAAAATTTAGAAGGATCGTAAACATTTATTGAATTAATTGAAACATCATTGAAAATTAAAAAAATTCCAATGTTAATTTTAAAAAATAAATTCAATCCAAAAAATTTAGATGAATAATTCCATATGATAAATAACATTATTTTTTAGTGAAAATTATCGAGATGTAATGTGGATGTATATGAATATTGAGCATACATCCTAAGAATGTATGTTTATTTGTATAGATCAATTAAAATTGTAATGCAAATACACAAAACTAAAAATGTATAGAGATAAAGGTAAATAAATAATTCCACATGAATATGGTAAATTTTAAGATAGGTTCTTAAAAGATTACAAATCAATGTCCCAGGAAAAACTATTTAGATTTTGAAATATCTCATATCACGACCCTCTCCCCCGATGTATACACCTCGTAGGCTTAAAATGAAAAAATTGAGATAATAACCCATGAGTCCCTCTTAGAGTAGGCCCCAGGGTGGAGACTAGCACCAAGGGTAGGTATATATTCTCATAAAATGGGAGGGATAACCATTTTTAAATAAAAAATATTGTCAGGTAAGATGATACTTCTCAAAATAACTCAAATAACAATATATAAAAGACCACAATCTATTATCACTGCATGTTTTCAAATAAAAATTCTTGAAATACAAGAAATCACTAATGTATGTACCAAAAGAACAAATCTATGCAATGGCACGATAATTATTCCCACGTTGGAGCAATTAAGGTCTATCACGGACCACATAATTTTCTTAGAGACCTGAAAATATGTTTATATATATTGGGTGAGCATATGAATATACATTGTTGGAAAAACGATGGAATGTCATATGCATGTGGGAGAAGCATAACAATTCCCCTCTAAGAGAAACAATGAAAACAACATTACCCACCAAGGAATAATAGGAATCCCAACATCACCATGTCATTCCTAGAAAATAAAGCATTTCATGTAATGTAATATAATAATCACATCGATGTTTGGGTACCGACACCATTTCCCACTTGTTAACTGATCATACCCTAATAAAAAATACCAAATGGCTTCCACACTCTTCCATAAGACTAGTGTCACAATCCACCCACAAACACATATGACATATAGCTAGTCCCAATACCACGGAAAACAAAGCCCACTACATCCCACTCGCAGAAACCTAGGCCATAACCATTCCAAATCCTTCCCCAAGACACCTAGTACCCAACCATAGCTCATCCAGAATAAACCAACGAATGAAAACCACATCTTATCCCATAGAAACATAGGAATGAAAACCTCTCCCTTAGACACCTGGGGATTATAACCACAAAACAACATGGCCTATTACTCTCTGGGTGATAATTCTTAAACGAAGGAGAATGGAAGCGAATATAACTAGCTATCCATCCTCTCACAAGGTTGTTAGGAAGATACACACCTATGATAATGGGGTTGTTCATAACATAGTGTTCAACTAGGATGGGTTGTATGCAGAAATAAAATTTATTTAAAACTATATATATATATATATATATAAACAAATAACTTATCCCATCATATTGGTTTCTTCAAACAAACAACTAGCCCACAATACCACCTTGGTTGCAACCTCTAAATTTAAAACTACACCACAAGTAGAAATTAAATTCATACCCCCAAAATACAGATTTTAATAATTAAAATTATTTATTATGAAATAAATTTATTCACTCTATCCATACCAAGGTAGCTACCACTGATATCTCATCACATGTCATGCAACATAAACAACATTGAGGAACAAGTACAAAGCTAAAACATTTAGATCCCTATTTTCTCTCAACATTACACCCATGACACCCATTGTTGTAATAATTATTAAACGTCTTTCCCTCTAATACACAATCTCAAACCTAAAAAATCCCAACTCACAGCCACTATCATCAACACCCTTTATCAAACCCATCAGTATCCCGATGGCACAAACACACCCCACCCAATAACACAAACAAAACACAACCCAATTGCATTCATACTACACCAAATTACTAATTCATTACAGAGTCAATCAATATCTCAACGTGAGATTCCATTACACAACGAGAACCAGCCCCTACACAGCCATTCCCTAAATAGTAGCACCACACAACCATACAAGTCACAACCTCTAGATTTGACAATTCACTAATTTTTTAATTCCACTAATATAATTTATGGGTGATGAAGAAAGAAGTTCAATCCTTTGGAATCCATTTATTAAAATAAATATACATGGATAATAAATTTCATATATACAACCATTAAAAACATTATCGACAACTATCCATCATATGTGCAGTCACAAATGCCACCAACAACCATGATTTTCAGTGGGTGATTTTCTAATATTAACACAATATCAACAATCAAAACAATAAAACATGTCCATGCATCTGATTACAATGGATCCTATATATTGTTATTGAATAGATTCAATTATCATTATTTATTCATAATTATTATATCTTCACTAGAGATACATTAATTTTACCACCCTGTAAGACACACAATCAAAAAAGAGCTGAAGGGATCCCAACCTCAAAGATTAGACAATCACTATTTTCTACTCGAACCCAAAATAGAAAGTACACATAAAGTATGAAAAAGCATTCAAGTATACCTGATCCTTTGGCAAAAGAAAATAATATTATTTCCCATCGAATAATGATTATGTGGATTCCTATTAGAATGTGTATAGAAAAAATTTCAAAGAATAAAGGGACTTTTATGTAGAAAAGATATGTGCTTTATCAATAAAAGAAACAATTTCAAAAGTAGTTAAAGTTGTATGATGATAAAAACAATAAATTTTGACAATATAAATTCCTCAATAGAATTAGGTAATTAATTATATATTTTTTATCCATCATAAAATATTTAGATACACTTAAATAGGTTTTTAAACTGAACTGATGTCATGGTAAACGTTGATGTGGAATAACTGAAAAAACTGGGAAAATTGAAAATTTGGAAAACTATAGAAATGACGCAACATTCGGTGAGTCACCATCTGAAGTCACTAATGGGAGTCAATATTGGTTGTCCCACCACTAGAAGATGTATTGTTGGATGACTCACCATCATGAGTCACCCGTCGATGAGCTACAAGTGGATGAGTCACAATTTAGTGAGCTACATATGGAGGAGTCAATGTTAGGAGACTCACCGTCGCATGGGTGTCCATGGGATGAGTCACCATCGTGATTCACAGCTGATGTCCTACTATTGTGACCCACCTTCACGAGTCACCAGTGGATCAGCTACTACTAGTTGATTCAACATTTGGTGACTCACCATTTGAGACATAATAATGAATCCCACTATTTGTGACTCAACATTTTGAGTCACCATTGTGGGTAATCATTCTATCTAACTTGTCTTGACTCACCTGTGTATCCAACCATAACCTGATACTATTGGATGAACCACCGTCATATAAGCTATCATTGGAAAAAGGATTTTGAAAATATCTTGAAATGAATCTCTAGTTCCTTCTAATGCACCTAATCCACCATATTTTTACAAAATAATTGAAGTGATAGATCTGAGCCATTACATTAGATACTTTTCAAACTATTATAACCTTCAAGAATTCAAATCTATACCCAAAAAATCCGAGGCCGGAAAACCACAATAAATGATTCCTCTCAATGATCATGTTATTCATGATTCACTGCAATGATTTGGACACCCAAAGGTAAAATGATAAAACAAGAGTTGTTTTTTATAAATGAGAGTGAATCCTCAACATACAAGAACACATCCTATGATATCTATTACCCTATATAACCACATGACACCCCATAAAAGAACCTAAATTTATACTATACAAACATATAAATTGGTGAATTAATTCTTCCATGAAAACATAGTATATTCTATCGATGGAACTGAATAATCTATATTATTTCAACTGCATCACAATTAATTCATCTTGATTAGAAATTATGTTATAAAATTTCCACATATCATGAATTAATTATACATTCCACCATACAAACCACATGGTAAGGAGGAAAAAGAATAATATAAAACAATGTTCATGTAGAAAAATATAAAATATAGAAAAAATGAACTAAAAACAACTCTAGGATCTAGTAAAACATCGTCATATCCCTTTCCATAGTATAGTCTTCTAGGAAACCATGCCTCTAGATAACATGAACCAATGGAATGGTCTCTTCGCACAAAGAATTCTCCCAAATATCCTAGATATTTACTAGATGCTCTATGAATGTCCATTTGTCTTCGACATCCATCTCTTTGCAGTCATTGACATTTTAGTAATCGTGAATATACCTGCGAAGTTGAGATACCTAAGAGACGTCATGTGCCTTATCCAACAATGGTGGTATCACCTACTAGTATTAAACCTTTCCAACTCTCCTCGACCCCACAAAGGGGCTAATGAACATGGGAGAGAGCTTAATCCCTATACCAGACCTCCATTTCCAATATTGAGGTGAAACCATCAAGAACATATGGTCCCCATCCTTGAACTCCAAGGGACTCATCCTATGATCAGTATATGACTTATCCTAATCCTTCCATTTTTTCATATTCTCAAATATGTGCAAAAACTTCTCTATTTTTCATTGACTACCTCAGGACCAAGATAATATCTCTCTCCAATCAATGTGTAATGAAATTCATTTAATGTTATCTCCTGCAATAGGATTTGTATAGATCCATGTTAATTGAAGAGTAATAGATATTTTGGAAATTAGACTCTACAAATGTCATGTGTTTCACAAAATATCTACAAAAGTTTATGTTTCATAGTAGAAACATGTCCTATGACATATTTATGCTTCACTTTCTCAACCCATATATATGAGGATAGAAATAAGGATAAGGCATAAGGTATCCATTGTGCCTGACTCCTTAATCGCTATGAAGTTAGATGAATTTTTCAGCGGATCCACTACTACCCTGATCAAATTGAAGACTCCCTGAGACCTAGGTTGTCCTTTGAATACATCCAATCAGATATCATTAAATATAATCTCAGGGAAATATTGGTGCTATAACAACCCACTAAAAATATGGTGCTCAACCTTCACCAATTGAACACTACACGCTTTGCCCAAAACTCCGATACTTCCTGTTACATCATGGGCTACAAAAACTAATCTCGCAGGCCACAATACATCTTTGAAACTCTTGGGAGTACCACTAATGGAATTATATAAACATAAAAAATAACTCCATCACACATAGACACTAGAGAAACTACCTTTCATGGAATAACATCTTATTTTTTCTATCCTCAGACCATACCTCTAGATCATCACCATAGCCAACAAGATCACACATTACATCTGACTCAAGTCCCCCCACTAAGAATCTACCGCCCAATACATCAGATAATACATCATTTTCATCTAAATATGATAGCCTCTAAAACCATCCATTCTCGCATCATAGTGCAAGAAAGCCTACACCACCAAATACGTAATAACATCTGTCGATTAAAGAACAACATCCATTTGTGACTTCATACTCAGAGAAATAGTCACAAAATTACACTTTACAGAGATATAATATATCTAAAATTCATAATAATATGTAATTTCTATCCACCCCCATAGTTAAAAGTTCAAATATCAATAGGAGAAGATAAAACACAAGATATTGTGATTTTTGAAGACCAAAAAGTGCTCCCCAACGAGGTAGTGTCACAAAAACATCATCACAAACATGGTCGTTGCTAGATTCCAATAATGGGGAGCATAGTTATGTTAATGGGGATGTAAATACAAAGACACATAATAAATCACTCGATAAATCTATGTCAACACCATACCTGAACCCATATGGGAAGCATTAAAAACCCCCAAACATCCCCCCTCCTCTGGAAATTGTAGAAATGTCTATACCCACCTTAAAATAAACAAATTCTAAATGAAATTGCTCACTTACTTAAAAATCGTGGTAAATATGAGTCAATGATTTCAAAATAGTTACAAATTGAGAGAATACTAGAATGAATCTCTGATAATGGCCTTATATACTGAGTAAATTGCAAACATCTATGAAATTATCTATTTATTCCACAAATAAAAATTCCTCTTCATTCGACGGGTCCATAAAAATACATTACCAAGACATCACCTATCGATGGAAGTGTACCCATCGTGTACACAATGTACATATTCACAACATCACAATGAAATATTGGTGTTCAAAAACCACCAGGACAATCCCAATATGGTTGGTATTATCTATATTTGACATCAAGTAGATATGGATTTCATTAATGATTATGATGATGAACATTTCCATCAACTTCTGTAAAATAGTGTTCATGTTCCCCATGAACACAAAAGGTGCATTCCTAACTCATAATGAAATTACTTCTAAGTCAATGTTCTTATACAAATAATTAAAATCTATATTCACAATATCACCCTCTTTCACCAGTAGTTAGTGATATCAAAACAATAGATCAATCATAGAGAACCAACATTATCCCGTCAGTTGGTCAATGATATCATTTATCCCTGAGACTGTGTAATGGTTCATGATAGTTACCTTATTTATCCTTTGACATTATATGGACAAACTCATACAATCATATTCCTTCATCACATCCAGGACTGGAGGACCCCATTGACACAGACACTATGCCTAATAAATCCTATTATGTGTTCATCAATATGAATCCAAAACTCCTACATCCCTGAAGGTGCCACCATATAAGGATCCATAGAAATGAGGCCAGAACCGAGTTGTTTGTCTACTTATAAATCAACATCATGATAAGATGATAGAGTCACTAATTATTTATGGAATAAATTCAATAAATCCTCAATAATGTTGGGACATCCTCTATCTCTGTATCCAAAGAATAAACTAACAGTTTTTTTACACTAGAAATGATGAAAATACATAAAATGAATACACATAAGAGAACTATACTCACCAAAAAAATCCACCCAATGGCTATCCATGTCTGAAAATAGACTCTCCCCAAATATAATTTTATATTAGCATTTATAGAATGCAAAAAATTTATGCTAATGATTATATCATATGTATTCTTCTATAGAATAAAATATCCCTCTGAGATTGATTAGGACACATCATCAGTTTAATCCCTAGAATTCATCAAATAAGCTGGTCTATCCTTTGAATTGTTTACTAGAAAATAGGTGATTCTGAATACTCTCAACCTTTACTCCTAGATAATGGACTAGAATAGGTGAATCAAAGGTGTTTTAATATCATCAATTAAACAAACCACAAGAAAGAGTAATAAAAAGTCTGATCATACCTCGAACGATCTATGGACCTACTATAATTGCTTTCCCTGAAGTGTATAATTGACCATGCCCAGCTAATCTTCCCCTCATTTGATGGCAACCTCAGTTATTGTTCACAATTCCCGGCCTGAATAACACCTTATGGTCGTCCTCTACATTCTCTATCTCCACTTGGTGGAGTGTGAGCCTACTGTCTCTACTGCTAGAAATTCCCTACACAAGAATGTTGTTGAGGTCGGTGTTATTCCTTCACACCTACACAATACTGATCATTTTCCATCATTGGGAAATGATTTAGAATATGTCCATGGGACCCATAGGTTAAACACCTCGGTCCCATGTTCACGGTAAAATCATGAGGATCAGAAGGCCGGAATAGTAACTGATGAGGTTGACTCCCCACTTGTCAAAACATGGAAGGTCATTGTATATATTTTCATAACTAAATCATATCATCTTCTTCTACCTTCTTTTTGACCTCTGTGTATATCAACACGGTGAATAGAATAACCACATACTCAAGAGAAGAATGATGAGCATCATGTAGGCCTCTCACATGAAACACATCATCCAAAAATATATCTATATAAAAACAGAGGAAATAATTGAACATGATCCTCAAAAACCATATCATCCTACTAAAATAATGGAGGGAGAGTATCTGAATCTTCTTCTCATCATTCACTGTTGATGAAAAGAAATATAATTTTAACATCTTCAAAAAATTGACCCATATAACATCATCATTCGTCAATCACTTGTTACAATATCCATCACCAACGCACATTTCCCATAACTTGATTCTCTGTAAAAAAATCCTAGTACTCTATAAGAGCCTGGAACAATCTGAATGTAATCACAATCTCCTCAAAAAAACTCTCTGTCTCTATGTCTGAAGGTTGCCCTAATTTTTACCTAGGGTCTTCCACTAAAAAGAATGTAGTTCATTCTTCCTCTGATTGTCCCCTTCAACTCGATAAAAACTATGTTAATTTACCATGTAAACATATTGAGCATCAACTCCATTCACTACACATGGATGACAACCGGTTTCCATTGTTTAAAATGGTCAAAAATGAACAACTAAATATGAGTTATATAGAAATTTATTTATGATTTATTTTAGATTATTATTTATTAATTTCTCCAAAAAAACTAATTAAATCAACATCAAATGTGATTATAATTCATATACCTTCATTAGTGTCTCTACGCAGAAAACTGTATATCCTTACATAGTTGTTCAGTAAACTATGAGTCCTCCATCGGAGCCTGGTGGGGTCCTAAAATCATATGCCATAACTAGTCCTCCATGGCCTATGGCACACACAAATATCATCTAACACTTTTTCCCTACCATACCATGCAATCCTCACTCTTCTAAACTCCAAAATCCATCAATTCTCTCAACCATAACCTCAGATACCATTCCATCATTTCCCCTCTCCCTTGGATATTCATCTTGGGATGGCTATGAAAAAAGGGAGACAATGACCCCCAAGCCCACTTCTAGAGGGCCATAGTGTGGAGGCCAACACTAAGGGTAAGTATATATTCTCACTAAATGGATGGTATTATCATTATTATATAAAAATAAAAATGGGAGATAAGAAGAAAAATCACAAAACAACTCCATGAAATAAATATAAAGTAAAACCAAATTTCATCCAACAAGAATGTATTAAAATATATCATTTATAAATAACTCCATAGTATGTAGAATAATAAATATATGTATCGAGTGGGAAACTATCACCATTTTAGAGGTCGTATATTCCATCATGGTCCATGAATACCTTTTAGAATCCTGAAAAAAAAATTATATATAAAGGGTTAGATTATTTGTATTCTAAACATGAAAAACCAAGCTATCTCGTGCACTTGTGGGAGAAGAATACAAATTCTCCTGTGAGATACTAGAAGAAACAAACAACACCTATAAATGGAATACTTTCCATCCATAACTCACCAAGTCATGCTCCAAAAATAATGAAAGTTATGTAAAGTAATATAATAAGAAAATAAATGTTTTGGTACCCCATACGATTTCCCACTTGTTTACTCCTCATACAATAATAGAAAACATCATGGTGCTACCACACTCTTCTACATGCCCCATGTCATAATCTTCCCACACAAACCTGGACCTTATAGCTAGTCCCCCAAACTAAAGAAAAATGTCTCTCTACATCCTACCCACAAACACATCTTCCCTAACCATACCACATCCCACTCGTAGACACGTATCCCACAACCATACCTCTTTCTGAATACAACATGGAAAGCACAACACATCTCATCCCATCGACACCTCAGAAATCTAACGTCGCCTATAAACACGTGGTCCTCACAAATGCACCACAAACTGCCTAAATATTCTTTGGATACCAATGCCTATAAGAGAGAGTATTGAAGATTCAATAACTATCCATCCATCTTCCAACTAGGATATTGGGATATAACACCATCCCCCATGTCAATGCTGGTGTTCGGAAAAAAACTGATAAATTATAGTGGGGTACATATAGACATCACACGGATGTAAAACTATATATTTGTATCCAACACTAAGACCGACCTATGGGTTTTTTCTGACAAATATCCATAAAAAAAATTCCATTGCTGATACCACATAATGGATAACTACAGAAGAAGCTACAATACGATTCATAACCCAATCCAAATAATTTATCTAAATATTTTTATTTATTTTGAAATACATTTATTCACTTCATTCCTACTCGAGTAGATATGAATAAAATCACATCAAAATACACTTACCATAAACAACCTCAATAATGAAGAACACCGATAAAATAGCCCACTCAACATTACATGTTAACTTTACACACAAACCAACCCCTCCTATCCGCATTCATCAATGTCATTATTCTCAATCAACCATATCAACATAAAAAAAACATAAACATAAACACTCCCATAAACTCCCCTTAATTCAACTATCTTTATCCCTACTGCACAAACACACCACACCCATTAACATTTTCAAAACATAACTCAATTGTTGTTCCTCTTAACAACACTGCTCATATGTTCAACAATCAATCAATATCTCAACCTGAGATTCAATTACACCAACTAAACCACCCCAAACATAATCGTAACCTCAACAGAAGTACCACAGAACCATACAAGTCACAACATCCAGATTAAACATGTCTCACATTCTTTATTTCCTCTTCTTAAAACATGTTTGATCAGGGGGAATCTATTTAATTAACTTATGATACATGGTTAATCAATTATATATAGATAGTTGTTCAATATATGGTCATAAATAATCAATCATTGGTGTGTAAATAAAGGCCATGAATAACCATGATTTTTAGTGGGTGGTTAGACCCTACAAAACAAAATATCAACAACAAAAATAATTAAAGAACAGAAAGTTATACTTTTTCATAGACCATGTATATTTATGTTAAATATATTAAATTAAAATTATTAATTTATAAATATATTATCTTGATAATAGGGTCATTCATATTCCAACCGCGTAGGATACAAAAATAAAATAGAGGCGAATGAATCCTACCTCAAAGAGAAAATGATCAGCAATTTATACTTACATCCAAAAGAGGGGGTGAATAAAGTAGTAAAAAGTTTATAGGAAAACCTGCTATATATTCCACTACACAACACAAAATAATTTATATAATAATGAATAATTGAACATACATAACATGTATATATTAATTCATCATTGAAGAGTATTTATTACATTACATATAAAAAAACAATGCCAGGAACTTATATGTTTAGTGTCTTTAAAAACCGGTAATCATAATCAAATGGTTCATAAAACATCGGCATTGACTCCCACTTATTAGTTACGAACTATACTACTACTTGACCTATCTTAAATAATATTGTTATTAATACCCTGGGGAAAATAAATATATGAAATTTTGAGATAAAATTACCATTATGGATAAACAAGGGAAATATATATGATATCATAATCATTAAAAAATATCACTTGAAAATCATATCATGCACATAAGAGATCAGAGTATCATGTCATGGGATAAATCATAAAAGCTCAATATAATACAAAGAGTCATAAAATAAGACATGATATTTTGTGTCATACACACATCTAAATATAATATCGTTCCACATTATTGAAGGGACATTTCCAAGACCATCATAACAAACAAAGTCTATTACTGAACCATGTTCACTTTCATTTCTAGCCCTGTATTACTGCAGCCGATTTACATTTTATTCTTGTCAATTATATATAATAATATATAAATCATAACCTTTTTAATTTGAGGGAGATATAGGTACCACCCAAATAATAATGAATCCATTATTATGTGAGAAAAAAATAATAAATAGATTCCCCATAGCATAATCCATGAAATAAAATGGGTTTCATAAACATAATTCTATCATAATAGATTTAAAATTAATTAATTTCATAAAACTAGTTCCAATATAAACACAATACAATAAATGTAATAATAAGGATAGAAACATAACCATATGTAATATAATAGGTAAAATAATTGTTGATAAAAATCATGAAAGTAATTTTTTAGCAAATTTTTTTCCTTCTTCAATCATTTTTTCTTTTCCCAAATTTCTATGCCTTTTTTATAGAAAATAATTTTGTTGAAAATAAACTTGTCATATTTATGTATATTTTTATTTTATATAACTCATTATAAATATTTTGAAATTCATTCATGCCATATAAATTAAAAAAATATATTTTTCTCTTAGTCTTGCAAGAAATGACAAAACAAACATCATAAATAAACTGAAAGAAACATTCCATCAATATTGTTTAACAAACATTTAGAAATGAGTAAAATTAAAAAAAACAATAGTATAATAATAGGAATAATATTATATATTGGTGAAAATTTTATTCAGAGGATAAATATACACTAGTATGAAATTATGTATAAATTATCTCATAAAATAAAGATATTACAAAATTAACCATTGTCACATGACCAATATCCTTCTTATGTATCCAAACCTACTCTAAAATGATTTATACAATGTTATAGAATTATTCTAGAATAATAATTATTTTTACGATAACATATAAGATTATGTTATGATCTGTTTGATAGTAACATTTCGTTGTTAATCATTATTCCGATATTAAATACTTTATGATCATATTCATGAATTTTCAGATACATTCATGTTTAAATTAGTTTGTTATAGATAAAATATTTATAAAACTATATAATGATAATATATATATTTTTCATTAATAAAATTTTTTCATACCATTATTTTATAAGAAATATCGTGTCTAATGAATCATGTCGCATCGTGGATACGATCGACCAAACGTATGAATGAGCGATGATATCATTCCCAAAATAATTAATGGTATTGAAGTGGATAGTTTATAATATTTCTGATTAATTTAAATTATATAATAATTATATATAGATATTATTTCCATAATTATACACATCTCGGAATAGTGGTGTTGAAAAACAGATTACACCATGGTGTGGTGACAGTAAGCATTATGTACACATGTGCAGTGATTTCATTTTTCATTGGATGGATATAAGGTGAAATATGGTTGTTTAATATTAATAATAACATATCAGTATATGAGTGATACATAAGTTATTATTTTGAAATAAAACAACCAATTAAGAGGTGGTAGAAAAATAAATATGTTTTTGGGAATTTGTAGAAGATATTACCTCTTCTTTGAGGAGCTTCCTCTAATTATCTTCATAGAGCACAAGAGATGGTATTTGAAAAAGACCAGAACATCAAGAATATAAATACTAGAGTTGAGAAGGAAACATGGAAGATTATGGCCTAGAAATAAGGCTTAATATATAGTGATGAAGTGAGGGAGGAGGTTCTCTTTTTTAATTATTAGGAAGGGTATATTTGGAAAGACTATAAATAAAATTTTTTAATAAAATTAAACCCCACCCAAAAACATCCAAAATTTCTCAATATATAAATTTATATAAAATAGGCATATAATTTTACCAATCAATAAATTTTGGACAATATATATTGTCAATTTATATCACATTATTTTAATTGACACTTAGTTATTCATCAAAATTTTAATTGTGGTAATAACATTATAAATATTTAATGTTTATAAATATTTTCATACATAGTGTTAATTGAAAAAATATATATTTAAGAATATTTTAGACCTTATATTTATATCATTTCAATTTTTAAAATTTATTATGATTTATGAATAATTTTATAAAATGTTATTTTTATAAACTATCAATAGAGTCAATTTAGACACTATTCATTTATTTGACATTAAAACCCCTAAAAACGGTAATGTAGAACCAAAATATTTAATTCACTCCTCATATGTCATAAAAACCAAAAAAATAATAGATCACATTAATTTTTTTCATATGACAATTATTTTAGTATGGTTAAAATATTTTTTTTATAATTCTGTTAAACAAAAAAAACTATACATTTCTATTTGGTCAACATTAATAGTAATTATTTAATCACAAAAAATTATAAATAAATTTATATGATGTAGTTAATTATTTTATATTTAGATGGACTATGTATGGTTGAAATTATCTTCTAGTTATCCAAATATTATAATTAATATAGTTATATAAAATTAGATTGTGACATTTTGTCACATTAATTAGTTTTGATTATATTTATGTAATATTTCATTCTTGGTTTCCATAATGTTATCCCATTTAGAAACATAGATGCTAAGGGTCTATTGAATTCATCAAATACGTTTTTTATAGGTGTTATGTTAATTTTGTAATCTTATTTTTTCCTTTAATTACCTGATTTACCATTAACCATGGTAAGAAAAATATTTACCAAAGTTTCTGTTCATAATCCCCAAAAATTTAATTATCCTATTAACATAATTTGGACCTAATGATTCCAAATATGGAATCCATTTTTCATAATTCAAAACAATGATGTTTTAGTAATTAATTTAATATAAATCATATTATTGTAATGAGAGAACGATATTTTTAAATGATAAAACATTACAAATGTTTGAAATTATTATGACAATCAATTTAATGTAAACTTAATGATAATGAACTAAATTATATTGAATGATAAAAATATATTCTATTTTTAAATAAAAACCATTCTATATTTTAATTTAACTACATAAATTTTCTCGATGAAACTAGTTTTTTTTCAATTATAATTTCGCATCTTATTACTATTCAACACAAACAGGGCAGTTATCAAAAAAATATCATAAATTTAACAAAATTAATTTATTATAACCTAATTCAAAATAACATGTTTATGATTTCATATAAATGTTATTTATTTGTAAATATATTGATTTAAAATGGGTTCTTCATTTAATGGTGTAAAATTATACCTTTAAAAATTAGTTTTTGTACATCTAATATGGTTCTATTCATCCCCAATGACTTTAATATCCTTTAGATGAAAATTAAATTAAATTTTTTATGTTTATTACACAAATATATCACATTAATTTCATTTAAAAAATTTATTTACTCAATATATATATATATAATTTATTTATTTTATTATAAATAACAGATTGCCAATGAATTCAAAATTCATTTTCGTGTGTTAGTAAAAATTATTCCCTCTAACCAAACAGGTAGGATTTAACAATAATTTATTAATATGGTCATCTCATGGATCATTTAATAACCGGAATTCATGATAAAAATATACTAAAGAATAAAATTATATAAATAAAATATTTCATGAAAACATACGGGTGTTAAATTCTACCCCCTTAAACTGAATTTATCCATCAATTTTCATCACATAGAAACAATTATATGAGAATAACTCTCCATCATAATATCCTTAAGTTCCCGGGTAGCTATTTAAAATTGGTTGTTCCTCCATAAATCGTTAATCATGTGAGTGATCTTGTTTATTATATCTTTCCCACTACGGTGCAAAATCACTATCGATTGTTCTTCATAAGAATGATCATATACCATCGGTATGAATTCTGAGCTTAGTACATGTGAAGGAAAGGTTATGTTCATTCTCATGGGTGATACATGGAAAAATCATGAAATTTAGTGCAATTCAGTGGAATTTATAATTCGTATGATACCATCCCAACACGATCCAAAATTTAAAAGGAGATGATATACCATAGGATCGTCTTTCCCTTCTGTCCAAAACACATTACTATCTTCCATGTAGATATTCTTAAGAACAATTTATAACCAACATCAAACTGTAGGTCTTTTCTTCTGTTGTCTACATAATATTTTTGTCGACTGTGAGATGCTCTTATGTGTTATTGAATAGACATGAACTTCTCTTCCATTTCATCAACGAGATTATGTCCTAAGATATTTCTTTTCCCAAATTCATCAAAGCAAGTTGGAGTTATGCACATTTTCCATATAGGGATTCATAAGGATATATATGAACACATGAGTGAGAGATATTATTGTAAGAAAATTCTTTAAATGGTAGGTGCTGATCCTGAACACCGCTGAAATTCATAGAGCAATTTATCAACATGTCTTCTATAGTTTTAATTATCCTCTCAGATTGAATGTCTGTCAGAGGATGATAAGTAGTGCTAAAACGTATCTTTGTATCGAGAGACTTCTAATTACTTGTATATAGATTTGATTTAAGCCTCTAATCATGATCTGATATAATGGAATTTTTTACTCCATGCAATCATTCCACTTCTATGGCATATATCCTTGAAAGATGATCAAGAGGGAAATCCTCTATAATAGTAATGATGTGTCCCAACATCAAATGTTGGTCAACTGTAACACAATTTTCAAATTTTTGTTTTGTATGTTTTAGGTATTCTATTGATAAATACTATAGTTATGTTTTCCAATTTCTATTGTATTTTGGGTAATGGTTGTAACAGCCCCATAAAATTTTTTCTCTCGGCCTTAACATGCTATCAAAAAAATCATCGAGAGACATATTTAGTGACATATATTTTCAATCCATATGTCCATAAGTACTAATTTAGGTCCAAATGCATCATTGTGCTTCAATGGTGAATATATAATGATGATATATGTGACTCATTGAATAACTCCTTCTTTAATTCTGGTATGCGAGGAATACAAACCCAGTTCTGGAAACATAGTATATCATCACAATCATGGTTGAATTTAGGAACATTTCTCACCTTCTTTTGTAGATCTACAACATTCATTGGCACCTAAATAATAATTACATGTATTTTTAGATGAGAATTTATTTTGGAAAGGTAATATTTCCACCCCTCTATTAAAATATTCAGATCCCTCCTTTGATAATTAGTAAATATTGGATCTCTTGTTATCGTCATGATGGATAAAATAACAAGATCATATAGACGAAATGCATATTTCAACTTGTTTTCATTCATAAGTTGGTAATCTATTGAGCAGTCATAATATTTAATAAAATTCAACCATATTATTTGGTTCATATTCATCTCTTTTTGTGTTAAAATATACATTAAACAATTTTGATTAGTATAAACATCACACCTTTAGCCATAAAGATAATGCGTCTATATCATTTATGCAATGATTACTATAACTAACTTTAAATCATGAGTTATGTAATATTTAAATTAAAATTTTAATGTTTTTGATGCATTTTCTATCACCATATCTTCTTGAATGAGAACACATCCCAACAAGTACTTGGATGAATCACTATAGATCAGAAACCGTTCTCCACAACAATGTAGTGTGAGTATGTATGCACAAGAAAACCTTCTATTTATTTCTTTTAAAATATCTTCACATTCATATATATAAATGAACATAACTTCCCTATAATTCAACATTGTGATTGTATTGGAAAATTGTGAAAAATCACTCAAAATTTCCTGTAATATAAAACAAAACAAAGAAAACATCGGTTCTCAGTTACTGTTTTTGGTATCAACCATCGTTCACTAACCTCATTTTTACAGAATCTATATATATACACAACCATGAGATTATGATTACAAAAAATGAATATTTATGAATCTAAAATAAACACTAATGAATTTTTCATAATGATTCACTTTTTGTAGGGTCTTCGGTACAATTCCCTAGTGGTCTACATGGTATTCCATTCACATTGAATAGACAAGCATATCATCTATAAAGACTACCAAAAAATGATAATGATAGTAACTGAGTATTATATTAATTATATCCATGATGATAATGGGGGAATTAGTAATATGAAAATGCATCACTATTTATTCAAAGGGTCCATACCATGTACAGAATGTCGTCTTTGGTATATCCTCCTTTTTGACCCTTAATTGATGATATCTAGAATAAAGATCAATATTGGAAAACTCTATACCTCCTCATTGTTGTTCAAATATATAATCAATGTTGGTAAGATGGTATATTTACTTGATACTTATCTTGTTATGTTCTTGAGAATCAATATAGAGTCTCATAGATCCATCATTCTTCCTAAAAACAGAACTGGTGCTTCCCAAGGCGACACACAAGTGTGTATGAATCCCTTATCCGAATTATTCTGGAGTTTCTTCTTAAATTCATGATACTATGTTGGGGAAATTATATAACATGTAATTGTAATAGGAAAATCCTCAGTATGTGATATATTGAAATATCAACATCACTATTTGGATGAAGTCTTAGAAATTCTTCTGTAATGATATCTTCGAACCCCTATAAAATGGGTGTATTTCTAATTGTGAGATTCTACCCAAAAATATGTGATAAACAACCTTTATTTATGTAATCAATACAAATAAGATATAATAAATTTCTACTAGAATGTTATATTCATCATTTCATCGATAGAGTATCATAGATTGATCTGGAATATGAAATGTTACATCCCTTACATAGTAATTGATATGATCTCTATAACGATTGAAATTGTTGTACCTATGAATTCATCATAAAATTAATTATAATCATATTAATTATATTTAAGTAATAATATATATTACATTTATACATTAAAACCATTTAATATTATGATTTAAACATATAAACATTCATGATGAAAAAAAACATTCTATTAACATATAGCTTATTTTTACCATTCATCAAAACATGAATGTGACCAGAAATTTATCAAAAAGTTATCCAATGTAAATTTTTCTACCCTGATTCAAAAGTATATGTTTATGTTATCTTATAAATATTGTTAACTTCTATAAATATTAATTTAAATGGTGTTATCTATTAAATGGTGTAAAATTATCCTTTCAAAAAATGTTTTTATACATCAAATATGGTTTTATTACTACCCTATAACTAAAATATCCATTAGATGATTATAAAAAATATTTATTTAAGTATATAACACATTAATATAACATTTATTTCATTTCAAAAATTAATTCACTAGAAAATAAAAATATCCAATTGATTACAATTTTTTATAAATAATTTATAGCCAATGAATTCATTATGCATTTTCATAAGTTAGTAATAATTAATACCATTCACCCAACAACTATTCTACAATAAAGATTTTATAAATAGGTAATATCATGATTTATTTAAACACTAGAATATGTTAAAATAATGCTACTATATAATATAATTATTGATATAAAATATTTCAAAAAAACAGCTTGTTGTTATAGAACTTTTCTATAGAAATCATGTTGAACGGTTAAAGGGAAATATAAAATGAAAAAAGGGTCTCATCTTTAGAAATACTAGATATTATATCAATGGAAGAAATAGTTTCAAAAAAAATTATATCTAGTTCACTATCAAGACCACACAATTAGATTATCTAAAATCCCTCCAATATTTAAGATTTTAAAGATGTATTTTCTATCCCTTAAAAAGTCTATGAAAACAATTAAATATAATTTTAAACACAAATCAGGTCAAGGGAAATTTTAATGACGTGAAACTGAAATTACAATGGAAAACTAAAAATCTGACCAACTATTGATAAGAATTACCATTGGGTGAGTCACCTTAGCATGTAACTGATGGATTAGTCATAGCAAGGAAAGCTACGTCAAGACAACTCACCATAGTGAGTAAATAGTGGATGGTATTCAAATAGATGAGTCATTATTCAGTGAGCTACTTGTTGATGAGTCACCATTGGGAGACATACCATTCATCGAACCACCATTGAAAAAGTCACCATCGCATGTCACATCTAGAAACATGCTGTTATGAAAAACCTCCATGAGTCACCAGTATGTCAGGTACGAGTGGATGATCCACCATTTGGTGACTCTCTATTAGAGACCTATCGTCACATCCATCTATCAGTGACACACTGTTGTGAGTCACTATAACGAGCCACCATTTTGACTCACTAGTGTGACTTACCATCACCAACTACTAGTGGATGTGTCACTTTTAGACAATAAACTATTAATGAAAATGGACATTCCAAAACATTTGAAATGAGTCACTCTATACTCCTAGAGAACCTCATCCACAAGATTGTTACAATGTAATGGATTGGAGAGTTATGAGCCATTTCATCTCCTTACAAAAATAAAAATATTTCATTCATTATTCAAGTATGATAATATCTATTTTATTATATATTCACTCACCTAAAAAACAATGTTTCCTACCAAAATATTTAAAAAATAATTTCATCAAAAAAAGTTGCTAAAAATACAATGGAGGTATAATTTTCCATGGAGACAAAATCCTAAAATTCCAGTGAAACAGAATTGAGAGTTAAAAAAACATGTATATATGATGAAATAAGTATCTAGGTTATGAATAAAATATTTTACATTCATATCCCATTACATGTCACATAATTTCTACCATATTTCCATATTTTATCTCTGCTCTTTATATGTAATGAATTTATGGTGTGGTATGAATAAGGTGGAAACGAGAATTTTTTTTAAAAAAATTAACTATTAATAAAATGGGGATGTCACCTAAATGATTAAATAACATAACAAATATATATTAAATTGTATCATCTGAATGAATCAATCATGATGAATAGTCATCCAGGGTATACATATGAAGAATCGTTCAGTGGAATATATTTTAATTTTGGGATGTGGTATTATTTTATCATGTATACCATGTTTAGTAATTTAACTATATAAATACCTAATGTGGTATGACTATTTTATTAAAAATATTTTTTAAAAAATTATTAACATTTTCTTGGATATGTTAAATGACCCTATTTCAATAAAATGAGAAAATCATGAGATGATTTTGGAAGGTCATCTAGATATATGTTGAAATGATTACAACCAAAATGTTATAATGATTTCAAGAAATATATGTTTTTAAAATCATATTAAATTTTATTTAATATTTTTTATTCCATATTTCATTAAAACAACCATTGAATAATTAATATTTGATATGATATCATATTTGGTGGATTTTGTGATAATTTTGATTTCTGAATAGTCCCTATTTTTTCTATAACTATAATGATGTAAATAGATATAATGTGGAATAATATTTGAAATTTTATTCTATGTTAATTTATTATCCTAATCTCATGTTTCATTTTTATTGATTATGAATTTTGGGATATGTAAAAAAATAATGAAAAAAATTGAGATGGATTAATCTATCACATTATTTTACAGTTGGTGATTACACCATATATAATTTGGATAATTATTGATCCCATTTTATAATTATGTTTATGTTTTCATAAAATTAATGAAATATTTATGATTTATTTATGGAGTTCCAAAAATGTATTAATGAAAAGAGCAAATTAATTTCAGATAATGTCTTCTCTTTTTGTTGGAAACTTTAAATAATTAAATCGGGATATATGATAGACATATAGATCAGCACCGTGAGATTTTTTAAGAAAAATGTTTAAATCAGAATGTTTTTTCATTAAGAATAATAATTGAAGTTGATATGACATAATTTTTTATTCTATATCAATTAATATGGATAAATTTTTAAATGTTCTAGTGTATTCAATTTTACGTGGATAATATAGTTATGTGGGATTGAATAACAAAACATTAACTCATATTCCATATATTGTGAAAATTTATAAATATTATATATCTATATATATGATTAAAATATTACCCATGGAGGGTCATCAAATTTTTTTCTATATGAATAAATACATAGTATGATGATATATTATTTGATCATGCTAAAATAATTTATTCTAGATTATGGTATTGAAATTGTATTTTTATATTATATTTAATATATATATATATATATTTTTATTTATGGTTCATACATATTACAATAATTATTATAGGTTATATTATGTTATTCTAATTTTTTTTTCTGATTCCATTATTTGATTTCTAATAATTGGGGTTTAATACATTGAATATTATAAAATATTATTTATACATTTTACATTTCAATTTTTTGAAATGCATTGTTATGGATTGGACCAACCTCTAATGGGTTATATATTACCTCACATTGAAAAAATTATAAGAACATTTAATTAAATATCATATTCAACATGCATAAGAATGAATAAAAACATATTAAATATATTTTATTAATTTATTCTTCTTGATAACATGGGGAAGAAACAAATTAGATCCAAAATTATGCATAATATAGAATTCCATTAAAATAGAGCCCTTAAATTTGAGGTTATGAATATTTCTAACTAGTATAAAAATATTATTGTGATTTGTTTATAATAAATTAAATAAGAATAAATGTAAATAAAAGTAACTATTATCTGAGAAAACTATATTTTTCTAGTTGATGGCTTACATATACTATATGAAAATATTGTTGTTTATTTTCACAAAATATGTAAATAAAATGAAAAAATAAATTTTCTTTTTGACTTACTAAAAAAATTATATATCGAGTGATTTTTGGGATTTTTGTGAATTGTTAAATTTTTTAAAGAATACTAAAAATGAAGATTTTCTGTTGAAAAATAAATTTTAAATTATATGACTTATAATGATAAAAAAATTTAAAATCTATTTTCATACAGTTATTAATTTTATATTATTATATATTAAAATTTTTTATTAGAGTCATTTTAATTATGATTTTTTTAATTAAAACCTTCTATATATATGATCATTTTATATTTTGAAACCTATTTTTTATCACATTTTTGGAATAGTTTTAAAAAGAATTCACCAATTTAATTTCATCATAATAGGAAAAATGAACTCTATTTTTGGAATAATATTAATATTTATTTTTTAATATGGTGAACAAAATTTTAATCTATAACTAATAGTGACAATATTATAAATTTATTATATTGTTTAAGGTTAAAAGAAGTTTACTTGGGGTTTATTTTAGTAATTAAATGATTAAAAATGACCTATAATAGAACAAAAACCAATGTTATGGAAATATATCTATCTTATATCCACGATGATTCAATTAATTGATGTTTAGGTGTTATTTGGCATGATAAATATGTCGGATTGATAGATTGTTTTCAAAAATTATATGTATGTCCTCTCCCCCATATATAAATGGTCACCCCTCACCTCCTCACATCAAACATGAAAATTGGTTTTTATGAACCAATGCCAAACAAATTACATCTCATATCATATTATAATATCTTATAGTCTATTATTTTATTTTAATTCAAATCAACAATGTATTATGTGTTGAACATAATGGTGTTTTCTGAAGACGATGTAATGTTTTAAAACAATAGATTTTATTTTTATTTTTCTCCACCTCATTAAAATATAAATAAAATAATATTTTAAAAATATTAAATTATAATATATATAAAAATATTTCATTTTATTGACATAAATATCTATATCCATATTCAATTCAATCAAGTTGGAAATGAAACTATCGATCATGTGTATGATGAACTCCCCCATCATGAACCGATGTAACTCATTTTTCATCAACATATTTCACGGGATAGAAATAACAAAACATTTTAATTTTGTATAAAATATATAAGTTGTAATTAAACATATATACTTACAATATCCCATATAACATATTAATTTCTACTCTATTTAAAATATGGTAATATCACTCATTTGAATGATAAACTTCTTCCTCACAAGGGATATGATTCATTTTTTATACTCTTAAAATATTAATTATCAATGAACAATTTAATGGTTTTATGTGATATATTAACATGATATATATTTTTTAATATTATTATATCACACACTTTCTTACGAATTCACCTAATAAGTAAATGATATCATTTTTTGGTGTATAAACTACCGTCTCCATGAAGCGATGAAAAACCTTTTCCATATTTAAATTTCTTTAATGAATGAAAACATGTATATAAATAAAAAAATCTATATATAATTTATATCATTATGGAGAATAGGTATATATATAAATTACACATGAACATGAACATTAATGAAAAAAATTCTTGAGAAAACAATGTAATAATCACTTGAAACATCAAAAATAATGGATGATCATTAACAAACATGTGATAATATGTTATAAGAGGATCATATATAATATGATAAATATGAATATGATTGAGAAATTTATTAATAGAAATATCCAAACCATTTTAGTAGAGAGTATATTATGTTCATCTAATATGAATTGTAAGCTACGGAACCTCATTCAGTGTCGCTTCATTGAGTAATATTATATTGTTTTTCAGCTAAATTTTCTATATGGTATATATAAATCACATTATACAAGGAATAAAATAAATATATTCTATATATGGTATTTTTATATTAATTTGAAATTATTTCATCCAAGAGGATTTGATATGAAAATTATGAAGTGGTATTGAAATTTATAACCCAATTACATATTCACAGGGTTATATTATGTCTTTATTGTCATCAGAATTTTTTTTCTTTATTCTATAATAAAATTGTATTATATTATGTTATATATGTAAATTTTTATTTTTATACCAATTTCATGCAAATTGTAAATTCTTTTAATAATTACAATATCAATATCATGATCGTTGTGACTATTTATTTCAATGTTTTATTTTCACATGGATTGTTTATTCTTTTGCTTTCATTGAATGATATTATTTTTTAATGATACGATACTTCTATTTAATATTTAAACAATGGTTATTGACGAATATTCCAAGTAATAGAACTATTTTATTCTCATTGGTATAAAAACAGTCATATATATATTATATTAAAATATTAATTAATTTCACACTTCATTCTAAAATAATTTTTTAACCAAATTTATTTTTTAAAAATGTTTTTAAACATATTTTTTTAAATTTTCCAAATGACTTAGTAAATAAATTCATACCCATTATGACTATAATAAATAAATTTTAAAAAGAATATATATTTTTTTTCTAAAAATATCTTGTTTGAATTTTAATAAAAATTTGAATGAAATTTTGTTTTTTAACATGAACGTATTATAAAGAATTTCACTCCTTCATGGCCAATAATTATATTGAATTCGCCATAAAAAATATTAAATGATATTTTAAATGATATTAATTTAAAAAATATTTTTCAAATTTATATTTAAGAAAACATGATTTAAATATTTTCTTTAATAATTATTCAAAATATATTTTTATCTTATTTTTTATCAGCGATGATAATACCCCATTATTTAACTTTTTTTCAGTTTGTGATAAATTTTATTTACACAATCTATTTTCTCTATATTGAGGTTTTATGAAAATTTTGACCAATTAATGCATTGACATTAAATTTTTCAATTCATGTTTATATTATTTAACAGTCCATTTATATATTTACATTAACTTGATCATTTAATATTATATATACACAAACATTCCATATAATATATAAATGATTTGGTTATATTGTTAAAAAAATAGGTACTCTCTATATACAATATTCAAAATTGAAATTCATATTCATAATATTAAAATGTTTGAAATATATTTATTATTTACTCAATATTAATATTTTGGGATGTGGAATATTTTTCAACAACTAATTATATGCTTCAATATCTTAGTAATTATATTGATATACATGGAAAGGTTGAGATGTGAATTTTAAATCCCCTAAGTTAGCTGGTATTCTAATGTGTCAAATTAGTATGATAAATTTAAATGTGTTTAAAATATAGATTTTATTTTTATTGAGAAATTTATTTAAAGTAGATGTATCATGATCCCAGATATCATTATGTCTAATAATCATGAATTTCGTTCCATATTAATTTATTTAATATTATTCGTGGGATATTTTTCAAGTATATTACTATTCGAAGAATTTGATCTCAATTATTGATTAAATGGACATTGATTTCATTTATTTATCATTCCATATATATTATTCCACATCTATTCATGAATGTTGAGTAATTTTAATATCATTTTTCTTCAAAAATTTAAATTTTAATATTGATTTTTCTATGTTTTTTAAGATATTCATGTTATATTAATGTAATTTCTGTTCAATTATTTACATATCAATATTTATAATTCCATATCTATTCATGAACGTCTTTTCATTAATGTGGAACATGTGTTCCATTATTTATCTTTTTCATATTTATTTTGTTTATCTATTACTAGTAGACATGTTAATGAATAAATAGATCTTTTTCTTTAGATATTTACCATTCCATATTGAATAGTCATTATCTGAATATGATAGTCTTGTTATTGATTATATGGAATGTATTCTATAATATTTTCATAGATATAATTATTATTCCATATTGATTATTCATTATTTTCTCGTGATATATTCATCTATACATCACTAATTATAACCATTTTATTTCACCCTTATTTTCATTCCTTTCACTAGAATTCCAGAAGCCTACTATGATTTATTTTCTAGGATATTCTCTAAAGAATAATGATATTTTAAAAAAATTGTTGTCATTTTTATACAAATATAATATCGGATTAAAGTATTTATTTTTCATACTGATCCCAATAATCTATTAAATCATTCATTATGTGATTCTTTATATCTTATATCAATCTAATAAAGTAGCCAATATATATGGGAAACTACAGTCGTAGTTGATACTCTTGGAATACAAGGATGTGTAGTGTAATACATGATAACTAGATTCATCAAATTATATATTATGAAACAAATCTATATGATAGACTATAAGAATATGTATAAAACAATATCATTAATTTTTTGTATGATTATATTTTTTCCTTAGAAATAAATTCATCTCTTGAGACTAAAATTATATTTGGTTTTTGAATATATTTAACTATGTGTAAACAAACTAAACGTAATTCATAACATGTGTGTTACTTATTAAATAAAAATGGTGCTTATTGCACACCTCCTATAACACAATCAAGTGATTTTTTTAGGAAACATCATATTTTAATTAAAATCCTTATTATAAATTCGAGTAAATAACGACCACTATGACCTTGGATAAAAAATTTGTTACATATTTGAAATATTTGATCATGATTAAGACATGATATAACTGATTATATTATTTTTAAACTATGATTTTTGTCACTCACAGTATGATTTTTAGTTTCTTTCAATGGTTTGAACCTAATAAAATCACAATAACATTAAATATGTATTAAAATTTTGTTACTATGATCTTCTAAATGGTATGATGAGATAGTTAAGAATTTCATAAATGTTCCTAATTACAAATCGTAAAATATGATTAACAACATATACCAAAAAAACTCTTGGACTTTCCTATAATAATAAATATCCAGTTTACTAAGAGCTCGATTGGTGGATACCAAAGTGGAACAAAGGATAAATTTCCTTCATGCCTGAAATGTGTAACGTAAAACCCATGAATGTGTACATATAGAATGGTAAATGTTTAAACGTGTATAATAGATAAGAATAATGGAATTAAATTTTTAATGAATGTGAAGAGTATGATGTACGCTGGTAAATTTCATCATTAGTACTAATTTATAGATCATTCACATTAATGAGTGGAAACTAAAAATTATCTAAGTCAATTTATTATTCTATAGTGTAACCCTTGTAATATAGGAAAAAATATATTTAAATAAATTATTTGAAATATTTATTTATTTTGATTACTTAACCACATTATATAATTATGTTTATAATGGTATATTATATATAACTAATGAAATATCCAAGGATTATGTTAAAAATTCGATGAAAATAAATATTATTTATCATATGAATTATGGATTCCAAATTTTATTTTAATTTAATTATTTATCATACGTTAAATGTATTATAGATCACTTTTTATGTTTTTAAGGGATTATATTATGATTATAAATTTATTCGGATGGCATATATTGAAATTAAACCCATTTGTTTCATATATTTTTTTATTGAAAAAACTATTTAATGATGAATCTATTTAATATATTGGGAATAAGTTTAATATTAATTATAACCTTTTAGGAATTATAATTTTCTTTTTTAGGATGCAATTATTGGTCATTCAAATTTTTAAATATAATAATAATTTTATTAATATGGTTCTGTAAAAATGGAATTAATCACATTAGGTGACAAACAATCGCATCAGGCATGTATGTGAGACATGAATCTTCAACTAAAGGATAATAACAGTTTAATTATTACTTATTTCCTATGTAATTTTATGGTTAATTGGACATTATTTAAATTTATTAATTTTATAATAAATATTGACGTGTATCCATTGGTGTCACTTTTGAAATTTAGTGATTAAAAAATTAAGATGAGATTATTGTTTTTTAGAAATTATTTAAAATTGTGTAGAAAAATATATCACTAATTTGTGTATATTAGAATCAATTTTATTTTAATTTTAGTTCATCATGAGAAAAAAATCCATCTTGAATATTCAAGATGTGAAAATTTATGGATGAATATTAATACGATGAAATTTAATTTATAAAATGTATAATTATCAATTAATTAAAATTAATTATATTATTATAAAATAAAGTAATTATTTAACATTGATATAATGATAGTAATTTTTTTTAATATCAATATTATATCCTAAGAATAAAATGGAATTTTAAATCATCATTGATTTATTATTTTATCTTCCTTATAATTTCATTGATCACATTCATTCTTAGAATCGATAGCCTTAACCACTCAATATAAATAACTAAAATTATCATCCATGTAAATATAATATGTCACAAAAAATATTTTTCTTTTAAGAACCATTGTTATCTGTTTTCTCATATGTATTTTTTCTCTTCTCATTCACTTTATTTAAAAGGATTTTATATTGGCAGTTTTTATGATGTGGGTTTTCATATAATTAATTTCCAAATATCAATCAATTGATTATAAAAAAAAGATTAAATTTCTACGATGAAATTTATTATAATAAGAATTAAACATGAAAATATTTAAAAATTAGATTATTTACTTCGATATCTTATGTGACACAAAATATCAAGCTTAAAAACATCCAAAATATATTTCTTTAAATATAATCTCTCTAATAACATGTTAAAAATGTAACCTCGATCATAAATAACTCATAGTATTATATAAAATTATAACCTAGTTATTAAATATATGGGTTTTAAATGTAAAAAATATGTTATGAAAATTATTTTTCTCGAGTAATTATAAATAGAAAAATAATCATTTAAAAAAATGAGTGTTTTCTGGAAAAATATTTCATGGGATTCTCTCAAACTAATAAATTAATTTTTATACCTATTAGATATATTATTTGATGTAATTATGATCAACTTTTGATTAATATTTTACAAATTTTCTTATGTTGAATTTTTTATTTTTTTTAAATGATTCATTTTATGATGAATAGAAAAATATATAGATTTTTTTTTGAAAATTGATTTTTCATTTCAATAATTTAAACTGATAAATTATATTTATAATTTTTAATAAATTAATTGTAAATTAACTATATATAGTTTTATCCAATATTTTTTATTAAAATGAATCTCATAATGAATTTTAAAATTAAAATACAATTTACTAAGAAGATGTTACCCTTGAGAGACCTATTTCTTCTCCATGTCAGTAATTATAATATTAAATTGATCTACACATCCTCATTGAAATAATTTTGAAAAAATGGAATCCATTTTCTGAGTCAAAATAATATATATTATGTAATATAATAATCATATATTTTTACACTAATTGATATGGAAAATAGTACAAAATAATTACAAAAGGTAACATAATAAAAGGATATTAAGGGATAAACTAAGATTATATGGGTAAACAATTTCCGAAAACATGTATAACTCTAATTGGAGTTTCATATTTCAACATTTTCACCTAAAATAATCAATATTGAACCATTTTTATTCTATTATCATGGTAAAAATGGGGGTGCAATTTAATAATTTCAAAAAAAAATCTCTTGTTTGTCCTCTCCCCCATTTATAAATGGCCACCCTGAATCCATCATAATTTTACACATAGAAATCAATTTTATAAAGAAAAACCCTATCAAAATATCATAATTACTCCCCTAAAAAGATTCTATATTTTTTTATTCCATCACAAATTCATCATATGATATCTTTATTGAAAACCTATAAATGTTCTATGAAGAAGAGGTAAAATTTAAAAAAATAGCATTAGAGATTTGTTTCTTTCACTAATTCATTAAAATATAATTAATAGAGTATTATATATTTGTTAAATTATATTAAATATATTGAGATGTTATTATACTAAAATAATGACCTATATCCATTTCCTCTTCCATAAAATTGGAAACAAAATTATTAACCATGTGTATAGAGGACTACCACCTCACATACTGATGTAACTTATTTTTCATCACTGCCGTTAACATATCAATAAAACAATGTTATTAATTATTTATATTGCCTTTAAATTGTAATTGTGCATTTCAAAAATAAAAGCATATATACAATCTATATATTGTTTTTATTTAAATTATTTTATTATTGATCATGTGTATATAAGACTACTAGCTCATGAAGTGATATGGTTGGTTTATCACTTACAATTTACATCAAAGTTAATAAGGATAATATAAATGAATATGTGTAATATTTTTATGTGATTTTTATTATAAAAAATTAATTTCTCATGTACATTCTTCACCTTTATCGTATTATGTAAATGAAAACATAACTTAATCAATTGCACACTATAAAATCTACACGAAGTGATTTCCACTATTTTCCATGTTACAATTTCATTAATGATTCTAAATATTTGTCACCTAAAAAAATTTATATCATGTTAATATTTTTTTTATGTTTGATTCAAATCCTATATATAATAACCATAAAATTATTGAAAAATACAGGGATGATAATAAAATGAAACTACATATCAATCTATGGAAATAATGAAATATCATAACAAACAGTGTGATATAGTGTTATAACATTGTCATATATATTATTATAATTATGAAATTTGAAATAGAATAAATTCCTAAAATTCTTAAAACCATAATATATGAATTCAAATAATTTTCAACCAAAATAACTTGTGAGGTAAGGGGCATTGTCTCAAATTACCATCATTGTTGAATTTTAAATATTTATGCACCACATTTTTTTAAATGGTCAATATACATCTCAATTACAGATAATATCATGAATAAATCATAATTAATTGTTTTTTATTAATCAAAATGAATTATATGATCAAATGTAATTTTACATGAAAATATCCCAGTGATAAATAATTTCACTAATCAATTTCATTTTTTAGATTGTATTACTTGTATATTATCATTTTTGTTCGATGATTATACGTAATAAATTTTTTACCACATATAATAATTTTATTTATTATTTTAATTTCATTTCATACAAATAATTTATTTATTGACTAATTCTTACTTTATATTTAGGATCCTTGTGAGGGTTTATTTTATAATTATATTTTAATCATGATAGTATATGTTTGAATTTACATTGATGGAAAATATTTGATCAATGCTTAAAAATTCCCATAAATTTCATTATCCTCTTCTTTTTCATGAATTTTACATGTAATTGAACAAAATACGGTCTCTAGAATACAATATTTATGATAAAATTACTTTATGAACATTTAGTATTATTTCTCTTTTTGTTTAGAGATACATTTATTTCTATATCCTTGTTTTTAAAAAAAAAAATTTAAAAAAAATTATCCAAATGATTTATTATATGAATTGTTACACAATTTTTTATAATATATCATTGAAATTATCAAATAATTTTCTAAACATGCCCTGTTTGGGATATAATATAAATGATAAATCATTTTTATTAACATTTACAAAATGTTTGAAATTTCTCACCGTCAATAGAAATAACTTTTTTAAATATTTCATTAGAGGTTTCAATGAATATTTTAAGAGAAATATAAAATAGTATTTACATTTTTTTAATAAAATATATATTTCCATGTTAAAATTACAGTTTCCTCACTAATTTATCTTGGGTTATTGTTTTGATATTTATTTTCATCAATGAAAACAACAATTTATTTTACATAAAATATAATGTATATATGTTAGTTTAAAATTATCCTTATTCATTATTTGGATAGTAAATGATCATTTTTACTTTGAAATGTAGGAAATTTTCATTCATGATTCAATTATATAGTCATTAACATTAACATGAAATACTAACATTCGTGTGATCATTGAAGGTTATATTTACCATAAATATCAATATTATATAGCATGGATATGTTTTCATCATGCACAATAAATAATTTCTAAATATGTTTTCCTAAATATTATTTTACTTTTTTATCTAGGTAAATATTTATAGAACTTTATTATTTGATTAATATGGATACTTGTTGATATGACCCAATTATGCAGAATTAAATCAATTATTTGTTATCCAGGTAATGTTATTTTCATGACACCACCCACTATGGGTACCCATCATGGGATGTCAACAATGAAAGGGAGACAATGACCCCCCCCCCCCCCGATTCCCCCCTCTAATAGGCGCTGGGGTTGTGACCATCACTAAAGGATTACAATATTAGAAAATTAAAGAGATTTCAAATTCTATAAAAACACGATCGAGAGATAATATTTTTTATCCCAAAACAACTCCAATAAATACATATATATAATTATATAATAAATACAAAATATATACCATATGAATGTTTAAAATAAAAAAATTACAAATGAAATAAAAAATTTAAAGTTCACAAGGTAAACAAAGATGCAACACAAAATCTATTCAAATGTATTATCCATAAAGGTGTATCATGTTCCACATAATATTCCAAATAACCTAAAAACTTTGTAAATAAATATTTAAGATATACAATTACACTCAACAATAAAATAGACATATCTCATGCACTAGTGAGAAAATGAGGTTATTCCCCCTAAGAAAAAAATATAAGAACAAAACAACACCAAAGTACGTATCCAAACAATACCAACCTCACTACGGCATGATCCACAAATAAAACAAGTATAGTAAATTAATATTATATGAAATACAATGAATGGTTTACCCAAAACATTTCCCATAGGTATTGCTTCTCTTTCCTAATGGATAATACCCTAAAGATCCCACCTCTTCTGAAAGAACATCACAACATCCCGCCCTCATACACCTGGGCCCCACACCCACCCATTGACCCATCTCATGGGCCACAAACCACATAAAATCCCAACCGCACACACATAATAAATTTACATCCTCAGATATTTCCAAAAAATTCATGGCGCACACACTACATCATATCCCATTATGAGGACACATGGGAAATCACAATATCATCACATCCTGAAGACACTGAAAAAAAAACCATCATAATACAGAAAAAACTGGGGCAAGAACAAATCTCCCACACAAACATGTTACTCACAGCCACAACCTACCAGATGCATATTTTGATATCCCCTCCTGGATGAAATAGATTAGAAGAGATGGTGGCCATCTATCAATCATCCCACTATCATGTTTGGGAAAGACACCCTCCCCCATCACTATGGGGGTTTTTGTAATGCATTTCTCATCTTGGGTGTGGTGTGTATGAAAATAAAAAAAAGTAAATAGATTTATATATAGATATAATACTGAACTCTCCTACCCATCCTACGGGTTCTCAATCAAAAAAAAGGCTCACAATACTTCCAACATTACTACTACATCTAAAATGATCTACAACACACACAAAAACACAACACCAAACCATACACCAAACCAATTAATAATCAATTTCCATTATTTATTCCAGATTCATTTATTCATTTATATTAATAATCATCGATAATCTATCATGTAGAACAAACTACAAGAAACATATCCCAATAGGATACATGAAAAAACAACGTGAAAATTTATCATATCAACCACTACCATCATCATTCTTCATAGTCAATATGCACATTCGATCCTCCCCCCAAATAAGAAACCCTAACTCAAAGACATACCAAAAATAAAATCATATAACAATTATTTTCGGTAGCTAGGTTTCGTAACACTTCTAATACATTCCACAATCAGAAAAACTCTCAACCTGAGATTACATTCCACCACCTAATCCATCCCACAAAACAATATAGTTCCCATATTCATATTACCATACAATCTATGGAAACAATATTCTGATTTAACAAGTAATTCCTTATTAAATACCACTTGTTAACATATTTAGTTATCATATAAGGCGTGATCAAGGGTAATCCATTTATTTTCTTGGTATTTGTGTTTATCAAATCTCAAAATATCGTAATAAATTAAAAATCAACTATTATTATTTCTATAGACCATACCATGATAAAACATATAACACCCCAATTCAAATAATTTTCTTGTAGGGGGTTTAACATTTATATTAACCAAAAAACAAAAATATTAAAAAAAAAAAGATAAAACCCCACCTTTCCCCACCACTACATAATCATATTAAATATATTATATTATCTATATTTAATTTATATTATACTATATTATACTGGGAAACCATCATACACCCACCCTAAATGATACACAATTAGTAGGGACTAATGAAATTGACTCCAAGGAAGATCGGATTAGAACATTCTTATTATGCCAAAATAGGGGAACACATGGAGCTAGAAAAACTAATGAAAACATAAATTAACTATTGAAATAAAATCACATTATTCATATGGGGAGAAATGTCTTGGTAGTCTCATACCAAGATACAACTAGAATGAAATTTCAATGAGAATGGTTTTTTTTCCAAAAGAATTTCTAAAAAGGGCTGTAGTTTAGATACAACAATAATTTTCAATTAATGTAAAATACCAAAAATGTTTGGTCCTATGACTAGTTAAAACCCCCAGAATCATTAAAATATATTGATATTATACATATTCTATGTAATAGCTCCAAAAATCATAAATATGGTTCTAAAAACATTCTAGGTAAAAGAATGTAGTCAAAAGGGAAAAATAGAAAATCTATAAAAACTAGATAAAAAGGAAAACAGTTCAAATGAATCATCATTATATGATTTTCAATTTCAAATCACTTGTGGAATGCTACTGGTATGTGTCACAATTGTGCGTCATTAGTGAAAGTAATCTGTGGTGAGCTACTGGTGCGATTGACCATTGAGAGTTGCATGTTCAAGTCACCAGTGCAATAAAACATTGTGAGTTCATATTTCACGTCACCAATGTATTTCCCACTAGAGTGATACCATTGTGAGTCACTATTGTGAGTCATCATCATGAGGTACCATTGGTATCCACCACTATAATTCACCACTATTGTTCTAACACTACGAGTCACCATCACAACACGCCATCACGTTCTACCATTGCGAGTCACCAATGGATGACACCGCTAGCAATAATTCATAGTAAGTCATCTTTCTAACATAGCATTCAGTACTCTTAATCTTGAATCAGTGTCATATCCCATGGTGTTTTCCCACTATCTGGAATCATCGTCCCCATTCTCCATTCCTATATTCCCATTGAATAACTTGAAAAAGTCTATGACATTTGAAAAGTGTTAGAATACGTCACCCTAGACTCCCAAAACACTTCAATAACTCGATTATCACAATGTAATGGACCAGAGAGGTCTTGGACATCACATCAAATTCATATCATAACATCCTTTTAGTCATGAATTCAATAGATACCATAGATGGAAAAAAGGAGGTTTGAACAACAACCATCTAAGATACCTCTCAAGACACTTATAACTCTTCAAGTACAATAACTATTAATACATTGCCACCTATAAAATCACAAAAACCAAACAAGATAAAAAAAATTCATCCATAAAACATATTAACAATGAATTATATCATCCATATCAGGATACTATCTTCTCTATTCATCCTCGACTCCCACGTATTTGTCTAATCGCATCATAGTTAATGTATCTTAATTAGGTATCCTCTATTACCCTTTTGAAATGTCATTATAATATAAATCATTTCACAAAATAATATAAACGTAAGGGAAAAAATATTTCAAAAAAATCATGGTTATGACAATATATTTGAAAGCTATATAGTTCTAGGAAAAACAAAAAATAACTATGAGTACTACGAACACATTTACTTTTCTTGCTCCCAAGTACTCTACACTATGACACCATGCCTTAAAAATAAATGAACCAATGGAATAGTCCATAAATAGAACACGATTTCATAATGATTCAGGATCTCTACCAATATCTTGGTGTAGAATGTGTCTTCCTTGATATAAAACTCTCCCCATTCAACGATTAGGGCATGATCATGTAAAAACTGATGACGCTAAGAGATGTGAAAGTCATCGTGGACCTTATCTAGCAGCGGTGGAAATGCCAATTGTTATGCTACGTCGCCAACTCATATGAACACCGCAATGTGTCTAAAAACCATATAGAAATCATTCTCCATCTACCAAACATCCATTATCCACTACGATGGGGAACTATCAGTAAAATTTAGTCCACAACATCGAACTCCATGTTCCTCATTTTATGATCACCATAAAAATTCTTTCGACCATTCCCAGCTTTCATCCTCTCACAGACAAGTTGAACTATCTTTTTCATACTCGGTAACATGCCTAGACCAAGAGTAGATATCTCTCCAACCTCCATCGATCACAACAGAGAATGAAAATGTCTACCATACATCTTCTAAAATAGAAAAATAAAATCGAAAGAGTGATAGTTATTATTCTAAGATATCTATACCAAGGTCAGGTGTTGTACCCCTGATCTTCCAAGGTTTTAGACATATAGTGACAACATATTATCCAACTTGTAAATGGTCTACTCTGTCAGCCCAGCTATATAAGGGTAGAATGTAGTGATTAGGCATAAATAGGGATCCAAAGGCATGATGGAATCTCATTCATAAAAGTGAGGTAAACTTTGTGTCCCAGACTGATAAAATAAACCAATGAACATTATGAAACTGCAACACTTCATCCACATACCTCTTGGATAAAGAATCCATAATTCCAGAATACTTTTTCACTATGAAGTTAGTTGATTTAGTCAATTGATCCACTACTAACCATATATCATCATAGATTCTATGGGCCCTAGGAAACCCTGTTATGAAATATATGGAGATTTCATTGCACATAAAATAGGGTACATCCAAGGGATGTAATAAACCACTGGGAATATAGTTCTCTTCCTTTACCAAACAACAGACCAAAAATATTTCATCAAAATGAATTGCACGTCAATTCATCCGAGAACACCAAAACTAAACTAACATGTCATGGTACAATTTATAAATTCATTGGTGTACCACTATAAGAGAGTTATGAAACTCACAAATATTCTCATTGCTCATTAATATCAGAAAAATAACCTCCCATGGAACAACATTTGATTTTAACTATCCTCTGATCATCCCTCTAAAGCATCACCATAGACAACACGATCACACAAGCAATATACCTACATGTTTCCCTAGAGAGACTCCTCCATCATCTGTATATGAGAAAAATACATTATCATCTGGAATAAGAATCCTCTACAACCATCCACTCTTTCATCTAAGTGAAAGGACCCATAATCCTCCATCATATTCAAAATGTTTGTAGATTCCTGATCAACTTCCTTCTACATAAATTTTCTCAATGAATTGCCAATGACATTCCCCTGTCATGGGGTGTTGGAGATGTCAAAATTATATTCCTAAAGATACTCCATCCATGTCTAGTGTCACAAATTCATATCACATTGGTAAAGGTTATAATCGATGATCGTATGGTCCATGACGACCACAATGCACTCCATAATGAGGTAATGCTACCCAAAAATCAGCCCAAAAAATTGATGATAAGTCAAGATAATAGCTGGAATATATATTATCATGTGTAAATAAACTCATGGTCCCATAAGAGATCATCTATTGCTTCTCCATAAAGTCCCATTCAAAACATAGATGGGGAGCATTAAAAAACACCTCAAACACCAGCCATTCCCCCGGGAACCAAACCACTAGAGCACTAATATAATCTCCATTCAAATATACAAATGCTACCTACCACTGATAATCACATAAAAAAGATTTATCCTTCCATGTCAAGGCTATAAATAGAGCTTAAAATAATAAGAAATAAGTGGAAACATAAGATAGTAGCCTACGAGGCCAAACACTGCGAACTTATGCCACATTATTGGGTTATTTTCAATAAACAACAACTTCACCCTTTGATGTGTAACCCACCACACCCTACAGAGACTAAACATTCTAATGTAAATTCTTAAACCATGTCTATAACATGCACATGAACATCAATCCATTGATCTGGTGGCATGGACAAACCTGAAATACGGTTCTGAGATGCTCACTAAGCTCCTTCTATGAAATCAAGTAGATCAAGATATAATCGATTAATATGACTGTAAACCTATCATGGAACACATAGATCACATATTTCATGACTCCCATGAATATGGATGGTGTATACATAACACTGAGAAGACTGTCTATAATATCAATGATACTATGTCATTGTTTGAATCCATTATTTGGAATTTCAGTGTCCTTAACCCTTAAATGGTGATATCAATAACTCGAATTGATCGTAGAAATCAATAAAGTCCCACTCATCTAGTGAGAAAGATCATATATCCATTGAATAGGGTAACAATACATGATCATAAGTTAATTAAACCTCCATTAGTCTATTCCCAATCTCATACATCCATCTACCTTCTATGTGAACAACACTTGAGCACCCCATAGAGACACAATCGGCTGTATATAGTTTTTCTTTATTAGATCATCCATTTGAATACTCAAATCCTGAAACACAAAAGATTTTATCTAAGAAGTATTCATCGAAATTGTAGATTCACCACACTTCAAATCTTTCTCAAACACTATATTGAGTTGAGGGGTTGAAGTTACAAACCCCTTAGAAAATGAATTCTTGAACTCCCCAAAAACTATGGGAACCTAGTAAAGACGAAGAAAATTTAGAGGAATTTTTTTCATAAATTTTTGGGAATATTATGAATCCATAGATTATGATGGCTCGTGATTCCGAGACCTAGTGTGACAGGAATAAATTTCTGATGATTTTTATGATTAAGTTAACGCGTGTAACAACTTTCCTGAAAAAGGTGAATAACAATTAAAGAGTAACTCAGTTCATAAATCTGAGGACATCATTGAGCTCTGAATGGCGAGTTTACCCAAGGTGCGACTTAATTTTAGTCAGTGCGGGCCTCCTTTCTAAAATCTCAAAAATGCCATAACTGTAAATAAAATAATTAAATAAATTATTTTATTTTTCAAATTCATATAACACAAAAATGGTATCTCAGATTAAAAATATAATACCACCGCTGAACTCATGTTGGAATGCTTTATTTAAGTAGATACTAACTTTGGCTGGTGCGTGTCAAAAGAAAAAGTTAGTTTTTGGCCGCAAATATAATAATTAAGTGACAATTATTTTATTTCAAAATTCGTAACATCTAAACGGTCATTTGGATTGAAAATACAATAGTAATGTTGGGTTTATTGGGTCGTGTTTCACCTAGGAAGAGCATAACATTGACCGCAATGAGTCGAGGGTGACTGGTAATAATTTTCTGAAATTTTTTTCGGGTATGTTCTACAAACGCGCGAGTGGAATTTTTTAACTTTTGAACTGGTGTTCAAAAATAATATCTGAGGAAACCATTGACCTCATAGTGAAAATATTCGCTTAAAATGATTTTCACCTCAATGGTGGATGGTTGGGAATAAAAGTTAGTTTTTGTCTTTAAAAAAAGATAAAATAATGTGTAGTCACACATTATTTTATTCCAACTGACATGTGAGTGCGTGTAGTTGGAACCTCCACTCGGGAGTTGGTGGTAGAACTGCCACACCATATCTTCACAGGAGAGGTTATGGTGGTGGGGCGCACCCAAGCCCAATCTCCCATTTGAGGTTAAATGTGGTGGGGACCACATGTGGCCACCTGACCCCTATTAATGGGAGGAGACCATAACCTCTCAACTCCAACTATTAAGGGTTCCACCACCACCCCTTCTAATTTCCAAAAACTCCTCTTTGAATTTGTGGCATCTCCCTTAAATAATTGCGCCAATGTGTATGAATTAATTAAGGGGATCCTCTTGACATCCTCTAAATTAATTGTGATGCCCCTCGTGCAGTTAAATTGGTGGAGCTGGGTCAATTAATTCTACCATTTGAATTACATGCCAAAATGATTTTTGACAAACCCTACCTCTCCTATATAAAGGAAGCATAGAGGAAGGTTTTAGGATGGCTTCATCAAGCGGTGAAATGCTGGCAAAGAGACGTGTCGCCCAACACTTGGAGGATAATGCCCCTCCCGGTGAAGAATGCGGAGAACGTGAAGAATGCCGACGATGATCTTATTCTTCGACTTCTTCCTCATACGTCATATTCATTCTTCTACAAAAAACAAAGAATGGAAGCATCATCAATAAAAAGGTCGATGTCATCCTCAGCTTCTTCTTTTGCGATGTCAACAGAATAATTCCCACTTTCTACAACTTCGTCAATGACAAAAGAAAATTGAGGTAGGGAGATTTGTTTTTAATCTTTTAATATAGACCTCATTCTTTGTCGAGTAAAGATATGGAATCAGAATAACCAATTTCTTTCATTGTAACGAGGAGGGATCGGGCTGCACAAAAACAGTTAAATTGTACATTATAAGAATAACCAATTTCATTATTCTACAATTAAATTGTATTATATTATGTTATATTTGTAAATTTTTATTTTTTTACAAATTTGATTCAAATTTTAAATTATTTGAATATTTACAATATCAATATCATGATCGTTGTGACTATTTATTTCAATGTTTTATTTTTACAGTGACTGTTTATTCTTTTGTTTTCATTGAATGATATAATTTTATAATGATAGAATACATCTATTAAAAATTTAAACAATGGTTATCGATGAATATTTGAAGTAATAGAACTATTTTATTCTCATTGGTATAAAAGTAGTCATATTAATGTTTTCATTAAAATATTAATTTATTTTACACATCATTCGAAAATAAATTTTCAACCAAAGTTATTTTTTAAAAATGTTTTCAAACATATTTTTCTAAATTATCCAAAAGACATAGTAAAGAAATTATTACCCATTATGACTATATTAAATAAATTTTAAAAAGAATATTTATTTTTTTTTAAAATATCTTGTTTGAATTTTAATAAAAATTTGAATGAAATTTTATTTTTTAACATGAACATATTGTAATGAATTTCACTCCTTCATGGCCAATAAATATATTGAATTCCCCATAAATAATATAAAATGTTATTTTAAAAGATATTTATTTAAAAAATATTTTATAAATTTATATTTAAGAAAACATGATTTATATATTTTCTTTAATAATTATTCAAAATATATTTTTATCATATTTTTAATCAGCGGTCCTAATACCGCATTATATAACATTATTTCTATTTGTGATAAATATTATTGACACAATCCATTTTCTCTATACTGTGGTTTTATGAAAATTTCGACCAATTATAGCATTGACATTCAATTTTTCAATTCAGTTTTATATTATTTAATATTCCATTGATATATTTACAGTAAATAGATCATTTAATATTATATATACACTAACATTCAATATAATATATAATTGGTTTGGTTATTTTTTCAAAAGAATAGGTGCTCTATATATACAATATTCAACATTGAAATTCATATTCATACTATTAAAATGTTTGATATATATTTATTTTTTACTCTATATTAATATTTTGGGATGTGGAATATTTTTCAACAATTAATTATATGTTTCAATATCTTAGTAATTATATTGATATACAGGGAAAGGTTGAGATGTGAATTTTAAATCCCCTAAATGAATCAGTATTCTGATGTGTCAAATTAGTATGATAAATTTAAATGTGTTTAACATATAGATTTAAATTTTATTGAGAAATGTATTTAAAGTAGATGTATCATGATTCCAAATATCATTATTTATAATAATATTGAATTTCCTTCCATATTAATTTATTCAATACTATTCGTGGGATATTTTTCAAGGATATTACCTATTAGAAGCATTTGATCTCAATTATTGATTAAATGGACATTGATTTCATTTATTTATCATTCCATATAGATTATTCCACATCTATTCATGAAAGTAGATTAATTTAAATAGCATTTTTCTTCAAATATTTTCATTTTTATAATTATTTTCTATGTTTTTTAAGATATTCATGTTATATTAATGTAATTTTTTTTCAATTATTTATATATCAATATTTATAAATCCATATCTATTCATGAACGTCTTTTCATACAAGTGGAACATGTGTTCCATTCTTTCTCTTTTCCATATTTATTTTGATTATCTATTACTAGCAGACATGTTAATGAATAAATAAATCTTTTTCTATAGATATTTACCATTCATTATTGAATAGTCATTATCTGAATATTATAGTCTTGATACTGATTACATGGAATGTATTCTATGATATTTTATTAGATATAATTATTATTCCATGTTGATTATTCATTATTTTCTCATGATAGATTCATGCATACATCACTAATTATAACCATTTTATCTCACCCTTATTTTCAATTCCTTTCACTAGAATCCAGGAAGCGTACTATGATTTATTTTCAAGGATTTTCTATAGAGAATAATGATATTTTAAAAACAATTGTAATTTTTATACGAATATAATATAGGATTAAAGTATTTATTTTACATACTGATCCCACTAATCTATTAAATCATTCATTATGTGATTCTTTATATCTTATATCAATCTAAAAAAGTAGCCAATTTATATGGGAAACTATAGCCATAGTTGATACTCTTGGAATACAAGGATGTGTTGTGTAATACCTGATAACTAGATTCAAGAAATCATATATTATGAAACAAATATATATGATAGAATATATGAATAAGTATAAAACAATATCATTACTTTTTTGTATGATTATATTTTTTCCTTAGATATAAATTCATCTTTTGAGAATAAAATTAGATTTAGTTTTTTGAATATATTTAACTATGTGTAAAGAAACTACACATAATGCATAACATGTATGTTACTTATTACATAAAAATGGGGGTTATTTCACACCTCTTATGACACAATCAAGTGATTTTATTAGGAAACATCATATTTTAATTAAAATTCTTTTTATAGATTCGATTAAATACCAACCACTATGACCATGGATAAAAAATGTGTTGCATATTTGAAATATTTTATCATGATTAAGACACGATATAACTGATTATATTATTTTTAAACCATTATTATTGTAACTCACACTATTATTTTTAGTTTCTTTCAATGGTTTGAACCTAATAAAATCACAATAACATTAAATATGAATTAAAATTTTGTTACTATGATCTTCTAAAGGGGATGATGAGATAGTTAGGAATTTCATGAATGTTCATAATTACTAATCCTAAAATATGATTAACAACATATACCAAAAAAACTCATGGAATCACCTATAATAATAAATATAAAGTTTACTAAGAGCTCGATTGGTGGAAACCAAAGAGGAATAAAGGATAAATTTCCTTCAAGCCTGAAATGTGTAACGTAAAACCCATGAATGTGTACTTATGGAATGGTAAACGTTTAAACATGTGGAACAGAGAAGAATAATGGAATTAAAATTTTATGGAATGTGAAGAGTATGATGTACGGGGTAAATTTAAGACCACCACTGAACTCATATTGGAATGCTTTATTTAAGCAGACACTATCTGTGGCCAGTGCATGTCAAAAGAAAAAGTTAGTTTTTGGCCGAAAAGAAAATAATTAAGTGATAATTAATTTATTTTAAAATTCATAAAATCTAAATGGTAATTCGTATTGAAAATCCAAGAGTACAGTTGGGTTCATTGGTCCGTGTTTCACCTTGGAAGAGCCTAACATTGACGACAGTGAGTCGAGGGTGACTGGTAATAATTTACTAAACTTTATTTCTGTTATGTTCTGTAAACCCGCGAGTGGCATTTTGTATGTTTTGAACTGGTGCTCAGAATTAATATATGAGGACACAGTTGAACTCATAGTGGCAATATTAGCTTAATAAATATTTTCACCTCAATGGTGGATTGTCGAGAATAAATGTTAGTTTTTGTCTTTTAAAAAAAAAAGATAAAATAAGTGTAGTCACAATTTATTTTATTCCATCTTCCATGTGAGTGTGTGTAGTTGGAACCTCCACTCGGGAGTTGGTGGTGGAACCGCCACACCGTAACTTCCCATGAGAGGTTATGGTGGTGGGGCCCACCCAAGCCTAATCTCCCATTTGAGGTTAAATGTGGTGGGGAGCACACGTGGCCACACGACCCCTATTAATGAGAGGAGACCATAACCTCTCAACTCCCACGATTAATGGTGCCAAAACCACCCCTTCTAATTGCCAAAAACTCCTCTTTGAATTTGTGGAATCTCCCCTAAATAATTTCGGCAATGCGTATGAATTAATTAAGGGTAGCCTCTTGACATCCTCTAAATTAATTGTGATGCCCCTCGTGCAGTTAAATTGGTGGAGCTGGGTTAATTAATTCTACCATTTGAATTACGTTCCATAATGATTTTTGACAAACACTCCCTCTCCTATATAAAGGAAGCATAGGGGAAGGTTTTAGGATGGCTTCATTAAGAGGTGAAACGCTGTCAAAGAGACATGTCACCCAACAATTTGAGGATAATGCCCCTCCCAATGGAGAAAGCGAAGAACATGAAGAACGACGGAGGCAATCTTATTCATCGACTTCTTCCTCATACATCTTATTCCTTCTTCTAGAAAAACAAATAAAAGGATGCGTCCTCAACAAAGAAGGTCAATGTCATCCTCAGCTTCTTCTTTTGCGATGTCAACTGAATGATGCCTGCTTTCTGCAACTTCGTCAATGACGAATGAAAATTGATGTAGGGAGTTTTGTTTTTTTATCATTGAATATAAACCTCATTATTTTTTGAGTAATGATATTGTATAAGAATAACCAATTTCTTTCACCGTAACGAGGAGGGATCAGGCTGCACGAACTTGGTCTGACTCTCCCTTTGTGGTTCTTCTTTGATGATGACGGCATGGCGTTGGGGGTGATGAAAATGAAGGTAGAAATGACGACAGACACACTACTCATGGCCTCCATGAATCACACCACCCCTGCGGCAGACCAATGCTCTGGGAAAAACATCACCGGCCAAGTGGCGCCCGGACCGCCTACCCGCGGCGTCCCCGGCGCGATAACTGTGCCCCACTGATGCACTACCTGGCACCCCCAATCCCTGTCGAGAGCCTACCCAACACCCCCGTGCCCTACCGGTGGCCTGACCCTCCCCTGCCGGTGGCCCGCCCGTCACCCCAGTGTGCTACATGGCGCACCCGCGCCCAGCCGGCGGCCTGCCAGGCCCCTGTCGGCGGCAGGCCTGGCACCCCGACGCGCTACCCGACGTACTCGATCCCAGCCGGCGGCCTACCCAGCCCCTACCGATAGCCTGCCCGGCACCCTTCTCCCTATCAGCACCCCCCATGGCCCCCTGTCGCTGTCTTCCCGTCGCCCCAATGCACTTCACGTGCCCTAGCGTGCAGCCCTGGCACACTGCCCGGCACTCGGACACCCTACCCGGTGAACCCGTGGCCTGCCTGGAGTCCCACTGGCCTAGCTGCACCCCATGTGCCCTGCCCACTGGTCTCCTGGCCACCGACCTCTCGAGATACACACATCGCGGTGTTGACCGAACCGTCCCTGACTTTCGGGCTCATGCCGCCGGCGAGGTGGCATCCGGCAGAACATTCCTTGTAGTCCGCTGGGCCGGGCGCAGGGGACCGAGTAAAAATTTAGCAGGCATACTACCCCAACGGGCCGAGTCAGACCCATTAAGTCAGACCGAGTCGACTCAGACTGGGTCAACCCGGACTAGTTTGGGCCGAGTCGGTCTGACTAGGTCAGACCGAGCCTGGACCAACTAATGACCCAATGCTTACTTTGGCCATATCTTAGGTACCAGACATCCGTTTTATGAACCATCAGCAACACGTGTAATGTTATTGATAAACAGTTTCTTTAATAATACCCTATGAGATTTCGGGGTATAGATGAGATATGGTTGGGTCGGTTCGTACGCGAAACCAGCGGGCCCCTAGGACTAAAAGACTAATAACTCACAGACCCAGGTGTCTGATTGATGCGTCTTGTTTTGTTTTGAGACTCCTGTGATGTGGCGGCCCTTGTGACACATCTACATGATATTTCATAACAATTGGAGTATCGACTTGAATCTCGTGAAGCAAACCCTCCCAGAGATGAGCAAGCATAGTACGGAGACCTAGAAGCTAGATGAGACCTGATGACTTCTTGTCTGATTCATTTTGGAGTTACTTGACTATCCCAGTGGGGAGAGGTAATGTGTGAGGTGGCATACCCATGGAGGAGGAGCACTATTATGTGAGGCGGCAGACCCAAGGCACTCGACAAGAGGAGTGCCTCTGTAGGCTATTAGGGGGAGCGCTACTCTGTGAGACGGCAGACCCATGGTAGGGAGCGCTACTGTGTGAGATGGCAGACCCGCGGTACACGACAAGAGGAGTATGTAAGCAGTCTAAGGATAGTGGGTAGCACCTCAGAGTCGTGACAGGACCACTGTACTTGGTAGAGGAAGAGTTCTCCCGTAGCCGTGGTTTCGTTAATGAAAATCCTGGTTTGAGCCGAGTCATTGACCTTTGTTTTTTCTCATGATTGAGATGGGTTAAATGATATCTTAGTTATATGTATGGGAATAAACCAGAGTAGTGGTTATCCGTTGATTTCATACTTTGTGGATTATCCTTGTTGGATTTTTTGAGACCATGGGGGTATCAGGGTCCCTACTGAATATTGTTATACTCACCCCTACACGGGCAATGCCCCCACTTTGTTGTGATGGATGAAGATGACGGACAACACTGGCCGTGGTGGAGTGTGTGAGGATTGGACGGTTCCCAAAGGTGGACCTCACTACGAGATGGTACCCAGAGGAGATGGATGGATGTGGAGTGCTGAGGAGGCTATCTGTACCTACCCTTCAGGTAGGATCTATGGTGGACAATACAAGAGCTTCTAGAAACCATCCTATTGTTTTTCTTTTAGTTGTGCCTATTTTTCTTTTCCTTGAACATTTCTGTTGGGCATGTATTTCTAGCCTCTTTTAATTTCCAGTACAACTATTTTTATAATGTTTTTTACTTAGTATTTGCTTTCTCTTGTACTATAGTTGTTTGTATTTACGTTTTCTGAATAAAATGATTTCCCAGTTTTATGGAATTACGCCTTTTGTAGTAGTCGCCAGCCGTTGTCCTATGGATTGTGGGCTTGGGGTCATCATGATACGGTCCCCGGGGGATGGGTCATGAAAAATTGGTATCAGAGGAGTCAGTTCTACCGCTGAACTTAGGACTCTGATATTTACTTTTCTGTGAAGCAATAGTGCTAATGGTACCAAGTGTGGTCTTCAGTTTAGGGAGTCCAGTGTTGGTGTCATGGCCGACGTATCCATACCCCAGTACCCTGACTAATGATTTCCGACTCAGTGCATGAATACACTGATAGTGTGTGTGTTTTCAGAAGTTTTCTTTAAGTCAGCTCAAACCATGTCAGCTCACCCGGCATAGTCTTTTGACTGTGTTGCATTTTTTCAGGATGCCTCCATGTAGACAGGGTGTTGGAGTTTTGAGAGAGTACCCGATGATGGACCACCGAGCGACGAGGCTCCAGTGTAGGGCCATCTTGCTGTGTTGGAACCATTAGGTGGTGTACCAGCAGCACCACCACCCATTGGGAGGTAGATGCCACCAACCACACTTGAAGACAGCGCACGTTGACTGAGCGTGTTGCACAAGTTCCAGTGGCAGAGGCCTCCGAGGTTTTGATGCGAGACAAATTTCTAGGAAGCAGAGGACTAGCTGGAAGTGATTTATAGTTTTTTCCAGTGAGTGACCTATAGGTTGGTCTACATAGTGATGAGACATCTATACGTGGACCATTACCAGAGAGAGTACATCCGGGTAGTGTGTCAGCTATATCATTGTTTGTTGGTTAGTAGTTGCAACTGGAGATACCAGTAGGGGACACTTGTAGGTTTAGTGCCTTACAAGTTTTTAATCATCAAATACCCCTAAGTTTATCAGGTGATCCAGGCTCACATGCGGCTGAAGACTTGCTTAGGGAGGGGGCTGAGATTTCTCTACATCTTCAACAGTTTCTGCAGGATGACATGTCGGTAGCTGAGTATTAATCAAGGCATACCGATCGTTCCTATTACTCGATGAATATGATATGATCAGTGCTTCAGAGCTTAGACCTCTGAGTGAGATGTGTTTAGGAAAATCCAATCCAACCCTTTCTTTATCCTCTATGCATTCCTACCTATGTTAGGATGCTATAGAGATCCATTGTATTTGAATGTTCATTGACAGAGCAGATACAACCAGTGAATGATATTAGTGGGAAAGTAGGAAACCGGTGTCAGTCTTAGAGACTTGAGGGTGTAAAAGTTTTTCGAGAAGATTAAGTGTTAAGGACATATGAATATTTAGGGTAGAAGACGTGGAAGTAGAGCTAGTAGAGCGCATTAAGCGGTGTACATTTCTACATGATACAACCACATGCCTTTGTAATCCCCGCCAGGCTCAGGGAACTAGAGGGAAGGGGATAAAATTAGATGCATGCTGTCAAGCAGTGTGACCCAAGGTCACTAAGAATGATTCGTGGTATGGACTGTGTCTACTACTTGCTGCCGTATCAATAGACATAGGTACCAATCATTGCTTCCATGAACAAATCTTCTCCTAGACCTGGAGTTTCTATTTAAACCTTTGAATTGACCCACACACTTGGAGATACCTTTGAGAGATGACTCCATAATCACACTTACACCGACGGTGTGGTCTGACCCTTGAGATAAGAGTTTCTAATGGAACCTCTATGTGGCAGCATCGAGGCCTTATGACGTTTGTTTGGGAATGGATTGGGAAACCACAGTTCATACACAGATTGACTGAATTAAGCTAAAAGGTTTTGGTATATCTAATACATTGTGATGGTTTTTTTAGTTGGTAAAAAAGGAAACCCAGGCATCACAGGTTAACTCATGCATAGGAGGGTACATTTGACCAATCTTGAGTCGGCCAACCATACCCTCGTGGTAGCAACAGTTTTGAGTTTTCAGTTCCTCCAGGACTATGAATTCAAGATAGTCTATACTCCTGGGAAGGGGAAATTGTTTTTGTGGATGAAATCAGATAGAGGACTGGTATATAGCTTCTAGGAGAGGTGATAGAGTAGCTGGGTGCCTTACATATATCCTTTGTGGATAGAGATGGTGCAACCTATCTATAGTCTCTTACACTCACTCCTCCACATTTTTAGAGAGTCAGGGAGGCACATCATGGGGACGTTGACTGCGAGACGCGACGTGCTCAGATATCCACAGGGCATGTACCTTATGGATTTTTTGAAGGTGGGGAGAATGTCATCCTCTTCAGAGGATGTACCATAGTACCAGTTACACTTCCGGAGGAGGTTTTGATGGAGTTCCACACTTCCTCTATAGCAGTACATCTAGGATTGGAAAAGATGTATCAGGACCTCAGAGTAGACAAAAGTAATATGTGGATAGGAGACAGAGACCTCTAGAGTTCGATTATAGAGACCAAATTATCTTACGGGTCTCAACTCAATGAGGTCTACGAAGATTTGGTCGAGGTGGAAAGTTGTATCCATGTTTCATCGGCCACATCCAGGTCCTCAGCAAAGTTTGCGAGGTGTAATACCGCTTATCTCTTCCACCTCAATAGCACCTAGTGCATGAAATCATCCACGCATCTCAGCTGAGGAGATTCGTGCACGACCCTTCCCACATCATCGGCCATGGGGAGCTGGACATCGATGACATGGTAACTTTTATAGAGGTTCTATTGGAGTTTGAGGATCAGCTGAAGTGGGTCCTGCGTGGATGGTTGATACCTATGGAGCTCTTTTGTTGGCAGCACAAGAACCTCTAGAAGAGCACATGGGAGCGGGAGGCACAAATGAATGCTCAGTACCCCCTTCCCCCCCCCCCCCTAGTGCGTGTTGTAGCTTTACGGGGATGTAAAGCCTGGAGGTGGGGTTTATTTAAAGACATATAAATTTGAAAAAAAAACATAATTGTTTTGGAATTTTATGTGTCTTTAGTTTCTGAAAGCGCATTATTCTCAGGCCCAATGTGCCCGAAATCAATTTCTGATGTTTTTATTAAGCGTAAGTTAATGTGCATAAGCAGCATTCTTGAAATAGTGGAATAACACTTAAACAGTAGTTCAGATAAGAAATATGAGGACACCATTGGACTTAGGATGGTGAGTTTACCCAAGACGCGACTTAATTATAGTCGGCGTGGGCCTCCTGTGTGAAATCACAAAAATGGCATAATCGTAAATAAAATAAATAAATAAATTATTTTATTATTCAAATGTGTATAACTCAAAAATGGTAGCTCGGATTAAAAATCTAAGACCACCACTGAACACTTGAGGGAAGGCTTTATTTATGAAAATACATACTTTGGCTGATGTGGGCCACCAGAAAGAAGTTAGTTTTTGGCCGCAAATAAAATAATTATGTGACAATTGTTTTATGTTAAAATTCATAACTTCTAAATGGTAACTCGGATTGAAAATCAAATAGTACAGTTCTGTTCGTTGAGATGTGTTTCACCTAGGCAAATCCTAACCTTGATCGTATTGAGTCAAGGGTGACTGATAATAATTTTCCGAACTTTTTTTCGGGTACATTCAGTAAACGTGCGAGTGGTATTTTTTAACGTAGGATCTGGTGCTCAGAATTGAAATCCCAGGACATCGTTGAACTTGAAGTGCTGATATTAACTCAAGAAGACTTTCACCTCGATGGTGGATGGTCTGGAATAAAAGTTATTTTTTGGATTTTAAAATAATTATTAAAAAAACTGTAGCCACGCTTTATATTATTCTAGACTCCATGTGAGTGTGGGTAGTTGGAACCTACACTTGGGAGTTTGTTGTGGGACTACCACACCCTAACCTCCCATGAGGGGTTATGGTGGAGAGTCCCACCCAAACCCAATCTCTCATGTGAGGTTAAATGTGGTGGGGACCACAAGTGGCCAGCCGACCCCTATTAATGGAAGGAGACCAGAACCTCTCAAACCCCCTATTAATGGTTCCACCACCACCCCTTTTAATGGCTGAGACCTCCTATTTGAATTTTTGTCATCTACCTTAAATAATTGCGCCAACACGTGTGAATTAATTAAGGGGATCCACTTGACATCCTCCAAATTAATTGTGACGCCCCTCATGTAGTTAAATTGGTGGAGTCGAGTTAATTAATTCTTGAATTTGAATTAGTGCCAACATAAATTTAGAAAAAAACTCTATCTTCTATATAAAGGAAGCTTGGGAGATAGTTTTGGTACAGATTCATCATGTGGTGAAACGCTGGAAAAGAGACGCGTCGCCCAACACTTGGAGGATTACGCCCCTCACAAAGAAGAACCCGAAGAACATGATCAATGCCGACAATGACCTTCTTCTTCGACTTCATCCTCGGATGTCTTCTTCCTTCTTCTAGCAGAACTAGGAAAAGTAAGCGTCATAAAACAAATAATGCTGACTTCATCATCAGCTTCTTGTTTTCCGACATCAATGGAATGATGCTCGCTTTTCGTGACATCGTCTACGATGAAAGACAATTGAGTTAGGGAGTTTTGATTTTTTAACTTTGAATAAAAACATTATTCTTCATCGAACAAAGATATGGTATAAGAATCACCAATTTCTATCACCGTAACGAGGAGGGCTCGGGCCGCATGAACACGGTCTGACCCTCCCTTTTTTATTCATGTTCGATGAAGACAGCAGGGCATTGAGGCGACGAGGACGAAGGCAGAAATGATGACAGCTGCGCTACCTTCAACCTCCATGAGTCGTTTCTCCCACACGGCACACTGATGCTCTCAGACAAACATCGTAAGCCGAGCGGTGCACGAAACGGTTACCCGCCGCGTTCCCGGTGTGATACCTGCGCCCCGTCGGCACACTACCCAGTTCCCATGCGCCCTTCCGGCGGCCTGCCCTGCACCCCCGCACCCTGCCGGGGCCTGCCCAGCCCTTGATGGTGGCCCACCCGGCACCCCGGCGCGCTACCCGGCGCACCTGTGCCCAACCGGCAACCTACACGTCCCCTGCCGACAGACTTCCTGACATCCCGACACACTACTAGGCGTACCCGCACCCATCCGATGGCTTGTCGGACCCTGTCGACGGCCTACCCAGCACCCCGGTGCCCTGCCGGTGCCCCCGCGGCACCCTTCCGCAGTCTTCCAGGCGCCCCAACGTGCTGCCCACACCCTAGCATGCTGCCCCTGACACACTACATGGCACCCCGACACCTACCTGGTGCACCTGCGGCATGCACAGTGTCCCACCGGCCTGCCCGCACCTAGCACATTCGGCCCGCTAGTATTCCGACCACCGATCTATCAAGACGCGACCATCGCAGTGCTGGCCGAACAGGCCTTGGCTTTCGGGCCGATGCCACCTGTGTGGCGGCATCCAGCTGAACTGCCCTCATAGTCTGCTGGGCCGGGCCCAGCGGACCGTGTCAAAACATAGTGGGCTGACTCACCCAACGGGCTGAGTCAGACCCAGTATGTTAGACCGGTTTGACCTAAACATGGTCAACCTAGACCGGGTTGGGCCGAGTCAGGCCAACCGTGTCAGATCGGACCCGGGCCCTCTAATGACCCATTTCTTATTTTGGCCATATCTTTGGCACCAAACGCCTGTTTGATGAACCGTCAGTGGCACTAGTAATCTCATTGATAAATAGTACCTTTAAAAATACCACATGGGAGATTAGGGTATAGTTGTGATAAGGTCGGGTTGGTTCATACAAAACCAACCAAGCCCCTGGGAATAAAAGGCTAATAACTCACAGACCGAGTGCCTGATTGACGTTTTGTCTATTGCGTTGTAACCCGTATGACATGGTTGTCCATGTTATACTTCTACGTATGAATTTGTGACACTTAGAGTATCAGATTTTTTCTCATGGAGAGAACCTTCCCAAAGACTAGCAAACAGAGTACAGAGACCTAGAAGCTGGCTGAGACCTGATGACTGCTTGTCCGATTCGTTTCAGTGTTACATGACTAGCACAGTGGGGATACCTACTGTGTGAGGTGGTAGACCCATGGAGAAAGAGCACTACTATGTGAGGCGAAAGACCTACGGTACTCGACAAGAGGAGTACCTCTGTAGGATATTAGTGGGAGCGCTACTGTATGAGGTGGTAGACCCATGGTGGGGAGTGCTACTGTGTGAGGTGATAGAACTGCAGTACTCGATAGGAAGAGTACCTCTGCATTCTAAAGATAGTTAATAGCACCTTATAGTGGTGAAAAGACCACTATACTCGATAGAGTAGGAGTTCTCCCATAGTAATGGTTTTATTAATGAAAATCCTGGTTTGAGTTGAGTCATTGACCACTGTGTTTTCCTCATGATTCAGATGGGTTACATGATAACATAGGTATATTTATGGGCATATACATTGGTAATGGTTATCCATTGATTTCATACATTTTCGTTTATTCTTGTTGGATTTTGTGAGACCTTGAGGGTCTAAGGTCCCTATTGAGTATCGTTATACTAACCCCTACACGGGCGATGCCCCCAACTAGTTGTGTTGGATACAGTCGCCGTAAAGCACCGACTGAGGTAGTGTGTGCAACGATTGGACGGTGCCCGGAGGTGGACCTCAGGACGAGATGGTACCCGAAGGAGACATATGGATGTGGAGAGCTGAGGAGGTTATCTGTCCATACCCATCATCTGTGGTGGACAACCCGGGAGCTACTAGACCCCTTCCTACTGTTTTCCTTTTAGTTGTACCTATTTGTCTTTTCCTTGTACTTTACTGTTGGGCATGTATTTTCAGGACCTTTTTATATCCATTACATCTTTTGTTATACTGTTTTTACATAGTATTTTCATCCGCTTGTACTCTAGTTGTGTGTGTTTACATTTTCTAAAGACAATACCTTCCTAGTTTTAGGGAATTACGGCTTTGGTGCTAGTCACCAGCCCATGGCCTATGAAAGGCGGGCTTGGGGTAGTCATGATACGGGCACCGGGGGATGGGTCGTGACAATACTCCATCATACCAACTTCAGCTGACTCAACTGAATGATCATCCAAAAACAAAAGGAGTGGATATATACTCTATAATTCCACCAAACTGCTCCACTGACCAACAAGTATAGCATGCCTACCATCCCCAACATAAAATCAAAACTATTCTCTATATGTAGTTGATAATGTCATTGACTGGATTGAACTAGTCAATGCAGAGAATAAAATTCTATGGATACATCTACATCGAGAAAATATCCTAATAGGACTGATGTAGTCCCATAATCAGTCTACATCCCTAGAAAACATCAATGAATTTGGTATGACCTCTGACTAGCATACTCAACACCAAGGTAAAGTGAAACCTCTCTATGACTAATCCTATTACATTGACAAAAGTGGGTTGAGGATTGGTGTATGAATCTCATGAATCAAAAAAACACACAACCAAGAGTACCAATAATTATGATCGTTCCTCTAAAGATGTATGGTTTTGATGAAACTCCTTCCTATATTTCACGCAACTGACTAGTGCAGGATCCTCATCCCCTTTGTCAACGACTTCCCCGATGATCATGATTGTGTCATGGTCCCCAAGGAAAATCTTGATGTTAGCCTCTACTTTATCTATCAGTCATTTATTGATCATGAGCCTTTTATCCCAACTTATAAAATTTCCTAGCTTGAAACTATTGATGAGGATGGAACTGAACCTATCCACCTCCACCATGCTGAGATTGAATAGCCACTACACACTGATTCTAAATATGGCTATAGACTATAGAAATGAAACACCTCGATCACAAACCAATAAGAATGGAATGACCACTGCTTACAACAGAAAAAAATGAAATGAAACCACAGAGGATGCATCCATACTGGTCAAAAACATACCTTTTTTCCATCAAGAAACATCCACTGACAACCCTACTCTCAAAGAAGTCTTCGGGTTCCATCTTCTTGGTAAACCAACTTGCGAGTGTATCCTCTCAATAACCTCTTACAACATGGGGACATCCACTTCATTTGGAAAAGTAAGAGGAGTAACATCATAATGGATATAAGGGTGGATGGAATCTGCATGCCATATCTCCTGAGGCTCCTCATCGAGACCTATATCTTAGAGGAAGTGAAGATTATCCTTGAACATGATCCTATGATTCCGCACTGACTTTATCCCCTGCTGATGAGAGATTACATCCCTCTTTATCTTATCGTTCATGGTTACCAAATGGAACTCCGCCTGAAATACCATCATAAAATCGACCCACAACACCTTTTCCTCCTTATTCTCCCATAGTTAATGTGTCAAACACTGATCATAGATCCATGAATCTAATTAACCACCAAAATAACCTGTTACTCTATTAGATCCCATATCAAACTAAACGTTTATTGATGATCCTCAAGATATCTCTCCATTTATTTGCCCAAAACACTTATCTTGTACATTCTTAAGGCCTACTACTGGAAAGAACAAAACATTATATACCAATTTCCATTCTTTTCCACTAGATAAAACCTCTTCCAATCAACCAGATTAACCATGTGAGTCTTAACCACCCATGGAAGACACAAATGATTGTTGGGTGAAATAACATATAGGTAATCCAGGAATTCAATATTCAAAATATTTTTAAATTATTTTTTTTCCAGTCCAAATAATTTTAACCATCCCCAATACAACTATATTCAAACAATAACACAATTCTTTATGATTCATGTACAATTCCTAATTTATTATCCTTCAAATAGAGTATCATAACATGGTCATTCGGTAGGATTATACTCCATCCATTGGATCATGGGGGGCCTAAAATACCATTCCATAGCTAGTATTTCCTATCATATTTCATTCACCATGTTCGCATGACATTGTTTCACTACCATCCAATTCAATATTCATTGTACATAACTACAAACTATATCTTATCCCTCAACCATTGCCTTCTTTTAATACAGTTATTTCATGACCCCCTCCATCCAAAGATCCCCTTACTGGGATGAAAATGAATAATGGTATATAACAACCCACGAGTACCCCCACTAGCTGGCCATGAGGTCGTGACCTCAGCAATGGTATACAATCTCAGAAAATGAGAGGAATTCCCATTTTTAGAAAACATGATTGGTAGGAAAGATGGTTCAACCCAAAAAAATGCATATAAATATATATATATATATATATATATTATAAATATAAAACCCATCTCGCAATCATGTTAAAAATAAATATAATAAAAATTGAAATATGAACTTCAAAATAAGTACCTGATGTAAAACTAATCAACCACATAGAATTTTTCCAATCGTATAAGTTAAAAAGGTCAACATATGACAAATAATTCTATGGAAAGCTAAATGATGTTTTTACACATTGGGTGATCATACATGTATATTCAGTAGGATGAAAAATGGGTATCATTCACATGTAATAGAAGAATTATAATACCTCGATGAGAAAACAACAAAATCAAATAGAACCTAAGCAAGTATAATAACCATCCCAACCTCACCATGTCACACTAACAAAATAAAACTAGTCCAGTAATGTAATGTAACAATGGATTCTAGGGGTACCCCACACCACTTCCCACTAGTTTATCCACTCTTTCCAAACTAATAAAATCGTAATTCTCAAAACACTTCTGAAATGACCACATAAAAACCAAGACACACACGTATGGCCCCAAACAACACACCTAAACCTTTCAGCTAGGACATAATCAACATCACATTCTTCCCACCTACAGATTGGACATGTACCACATCACATCCTACCCATATTCTCTTGGGATTCATACCACATCGCATCCCACCTCGACGTAAAGTGTTAAAGAAAAATTTATTTCATCTTGAGGAAACAGATGAAACATAAAACATATCATCCCAAAAACACCTAGGAAATCATGAATCAACATTACAGAACTAGGCCTAAAAACCCAAAAACATTCTGATGAATATTGGGTTATAACTACCTACATAAAGGAGCAGGGAATAGGGGGTGTCCAGTCATATGTGCTCTTATTGGGGTGTTTGGGAAATACACCCTCTCCGATGAAGATGGAAATGTTTGGAACATATAGCTCACCTTCGGCAGGGTGCATATAGAAATAACAACGTAAATACATCTATATTTATATAATACCAAACAGACCATCCTAACCTATGGGTTATAAAAAACCTGATCACAATACTTCAAACTTCACTTATACCTCTAAAATGAACCACAACACACAACAAACCACAAACCCAAATCAAACACCCATCGAATTGATAAATTGTTTCCATTATTTATTTAGAATACATTTATACATTTATTCCATTACTATATTGGAAACAACCAAGCACAATGCACAATCACAAACACAACCCAATCCAAAAATTGAAAAAAATAATGGGAATTAGTCCTACCGACCACTACCATCATAATTCTTTCTTTCTGTTCCTCCCATTCCATCCTCTTAACAAGGAAAACCCCATCTCCCAACCACCCTCAACAACACATATCGTCACAACCGTTATACATAACCTTACTTCGTAACACTACACATCCATTCCACGATAAACCAATCTATGTACATGAAATCCCATTATACTAGCCAATATATCCCACATCCAACAACCATTTTCATAGCCAATTACCCACACAAACCAAGGAAAAGCATATTTGGATTTGACATGTCTTATGTTCATTATTTCCATTTTCTTATGTACAAATTTATCATAGAATGTCTGAATCTAGGGAATTAATTTATTATCCAAGTCTATATGGATAGAAAATTCAATAAATAATGGTTCAAAAAAAACCAAAATTGATAATTTTATCTATACACAACACCATGTGTAAAAAAATACCCCTAACGACCATGATTGTAAGGAGTTATAGTTTTAATAATTCATAACAAAAAACAAAAACAAATAACAAGGATATCATAACAAACATTTCCCCACCAATGTCATTTTGATCATTAACCTATTCACTTATGCTTATTTAATATCGATTAAATAATTTTATCATTAGAGACATTGGTACACAAACCCTGCACGATACACAGTTATGTTGGATGAAGGAAACATACGTAGAAGAAGACACTATTAACACTTTCTTATAGTGCCAAAACATGGGTTCAGACATGTAGTAGGAAACACAATGGAAAAAAATAAACCAAATGGTTCATCACAATATCATGACATGTATGAGGTGAATGGTCTTGGGAGACTCGTTCCAAAATTTAAAAGGAAGGAAATAATAATGGGAAAGGTGTTTTGGCTATTGGAAAATCTTAAATAGGGTTGTGGTTTTTATACCTCGTTAATTTTCTGTAAAATAAATATCCAATCGTGATTATGTACTTTAACTAATTGAAAGACCTCATACTATTTAGAATTTAATGACATGACTCATCCCTCATGAATATGCTCCAACCCACTTAAATATTGTATTAAACTAATGCTATGTCAAGTAATGTTGTCAAAAGGGGAAAACTAGAAATCATTAAATAATATAAAAATTAAAAAACAAATGGAATTACTCCCCATTAGATGATTCACCATTGTTAGTCATTGGTGGTGTGATACTAGTTTGAGCCACCATTGTGAGTCACCGGTGTTGAGGAACCATCCCTAGTCACTATTTCAAGTCCCCTGTGTGAGTCACGATTTTGAGCCACCATTGGGCTTCACCGGTGAGAGTCACCAATGAGATTAGCCATTGGAATTAATTACTCGAGTGATACCATTGTGATTCACCATTATGAGATACCAATGGGAGCCCCCATTGGGAGTCATCGCTGCTGAGATACCATTGCAAGTCACCATTGAAAGTAACTGCTAGAGAGAAACCATAACAAGTTACCATCATGAATCACCATTTATAAATCAACAATCGTGACTCATTTTTCATGATTCACCATCTTAACTAATCATATTGACCCACAATGCATATATATATTCTTGACTCACCATTCCTGACTCACCATTTGAGAAGATGAAAAAACAGGACCTTTTGTAAAATTACTAGAATAAGTCACATTGACCTCCAATAACATATCAAACAATGGATTTTTATAGGGTGATGGACTGGACAGGTCATGTCCATTACACCTATATACATGAAACAATGTATGGATTCTATTATAGATTATCCTTTTGATACATCTGTAATATCATTTGGTGAATTGGTGAGATGGCATTAAATGGGGTTTTAACCATGTCTTTAAATAATCTTATAGAAGGTCATTATTTTATATGTATCATGATGTCTATGGAAATAACATCAACTATTTAAATATTCCCCTACTTAATAATTAAGATATTATTTAATATGATATTTTGACATTGAAATTTCCCATGGATGAATTTCATTCTCTACGATTGACTTTATGGAATGTGTTTCCAATTATTTACATTAACATATTTATTACGCCTAATCTATTCATCATATTGATGTTATTTAAATTGAAATTTTATTTATATATTTACCTTTTTTATATTCACTATTTATTTTCTACAAATTATAGTCATGTTATTTAAATGGAATGTGTTTTTAATTATTGACCATGACATAATTATTATTCCATGTTCAATCACGATATTAATGTTATTGTTTAAATGGAATTATTATTGACATATTTCCCTTACCATATTTATCATTCTTTATAACATCATTATATTCAAGATATTTTTTAAAAGTATGTGTCATTATATATATACCTTCCCATGTTGTTCAATTCTAATTTTTCTTCAATTACTAAATCTGACAACATATTAATGTCATTATTAATGATAATATGAGAACACCATTATTTATTTTTCATTCCTTGTAATCTAGAATGTTTTCTATGACTAATATCAAAGTATATTATAAAGGTAATAATTATATTCTATAAAATTTTATGTTTAAATTTATATATTCAAATGAAATTTTGAAGTCATGTATGTATCTTCTATACTGAGATTATTAAACTATCTAGTCATTTGGGATGTGATTACCCGAATAATATTCCAATTTAAATAATAAAGACACATGAACTGGATTTCAATAATAAGGATTATTATGCTTCATGTCATCATGTAAAGTTGTATTTAAAATGATGTTGACTTTCTGAAAGGAATTATAAAGATATTATTCCTTAAAAATTATAATTATAATGCAAAATAAAATGAATGGGTCCTAAATAATATTAATGTGGAATAAATGTAACATTAATCATATTATTCTATTGGAATAATTATTATGATTTTTTAATTAATAAGATATTGTAAAATAAATATATTCTAAATTATTAAATTATATTAATACATTTTTTAATAAATATTAATAGATTAAAAGAAATAAGGATTATGAGAACAGAAGATACATCATTCTTATTAATGATCTTCAAATAAGATTAGGAGATAAGAACATATAAATAAATAGAATATTCCTTTTATTTTAAATTATGAAAATAATCCAGTCAATTGAAAATATTAATTTTAGTGCATTTTTGTTCAAGGATATTTTGATAAATTTTGTCCTTCTATTTTATATATTATCAATCAGTACAAAGAAATAACTAATTAATACATTAATATCCTAAATATGAAATTTATTAATAGGTTACAAAAAATAACATTATATTATTTCTATCATCCGAGAAGAGTCTATATATATTTGTGTGTGTCTTATAATGATACTCATGAAACAAAGATGATCAAATAAAGTGTTGTAAAGAGATAAATTGTACATAATAATGAATTGTTTGTTCTATTATAGAGACCAAACTAAAATTTTGTTCATGAATCATATCTGGTCTATGTTATAAATAAGATACTATTATTATAACCTTAAAATATTTTTTATTGTTAAAGAAACATTTTTATTATATAAATTAGATTACCATCAACATACACTTGGGGAATAAAGAATATCATTAGAGGAAATCCTTGTTAAAATGCATATTTCATTTTTTTACTATATAAATAAGAAAAATTTCTTTATATTATCTCACAAATAATATAATGGTATCTATTAACTAATTTAGTGTTGTATTAACGATCATTATGAATTTTTTTATGTTAATATATCCCATAAACAAATTTATAGACAACCAAATCCCACTAATTTCAATATACCAACAAATAATAACAATATATTCACCACCATATGGGATAAGTTGTTTTTGATCATGATCAAATAAATATTTTCTAGGGAGGAGTTGATATTTATGATTTAATTAAAGGTTAAAACCTAAAAAATATAATTATCCAATCAATTAAAAAAAGCATGTATTGGTGATACCTCCTTTGATAAAATATATATGGCTTCATGTCTAACCCGTATTATGGTAAACCATGTGTGTCCTAGTATTAGAACCACAATTATTAGATTATAATATATCATATATAATTCCATCATTGGAATATTATATTGATCATGTTATAAATCTTGATATGTATTATTTTTAATTTATTGTGTAATTCTTCAATTAACTATACTAACAATCATTGAATATGTAGTATAATCAAACATTTATCATATATTATTTATGATTTCAATTTTTAATTAAATACACTATTTACTACATATATTTATTTTGATGTTACAAATATTATATAATTTTTAAATCTTAATCGACAAATATTGTTTCCATTCGACTTATTTAAATACATTTCATAGAACACATTTTTACTATCTTCATTTTATAGTTTTAGAAATTACTATTAAATATTATTCTTATTTGATTCCTAATTTATTATCCTTCTATTAATAAATCCTAGTCTATGTGGATATGGCTAATTCAACATATTTTTGATACATTAAGTAACTATTAAAACATTTTTCTTTTATTTTTATATTTTCATTTTTAATTTTATATCAAATATTTGTGTTTTTTCTAAAAATATATGATACATAATTTTGTATTTGGGTTTATCTCAAACTCTATAATGATGTTATATTTTTATATATGAAACCACAAAAGAATATATGACTGTAATTTCAATTTTCTTACCTTTATTCATTATTTATTTTTAATTCTTTATTTGTTAAATTATAATTTATTATTCTGTCACTCGTTTTTTTATTCATAGCATTCAATTTCAAAATAAAAATCTCTAAACATTTCCTCTTTATTTATATCAATATTCTATTCATTATTCATATAATTGTTTAATCATAGTCACAAATATTTATTTGTATTATTAGATTTTCTATTCAATTTTTTATTTTAAAAAATTCCTTCCAATAATCAATTAATTTGATGTTTTAAAATATGTTAATGGGGAAATACTAGTAAATTAAAATATATATGGGATTGTTTTGAAATATTAATCATATTTATTTTAAAGAAGATGTATTATTCATATTTTTCACTAATATTTTTTATATTCCATTTTATTTTATATTATTAGTCAATTTTTATTTATTTTACATGATTTATGAAACTCCATTAATTATAAATAACAAATAAAATAAATACATTATATTATAAAATTTTATCTATTATATTGAATGATTATTTACCATAATGTATGATTATATTATATATTTCCTCTTTTAGATTTGAATTATTATATTTAAATTCATTCGTGGGAAAATAAATCCATTACATAATATTTTCCAAATTTTTAATTAACATTAATTAGGTATTTTAAATTATTATATTTGTTTGTTATTTTATTGTTTTATATTTTTCATGTATAATTGTTTATGTACGATAAAATTATTTATTATTGTATCATTTCTAATACTTATGGATAAATATTTTGTATTTTAATGTTTAAAATATGAATTATATAGAATTATAATGGATTGTGGTAGATTATAATCCTTTTAATTATTTTGTATACAATACATTTCATATTTCCCGGAGAAAATGTTGAAATTTGATAAAACATATATTTTAATTATATTTGTGATTTTTGATAATGTGAAACATATTTGAGGTAATAAATATAATTATGACACTATTTGTAACATTTGATGATCCATGATCCTTCAATTATGACATATCATTCTAATGTTATAGTTTCAAAAATACGATTTAATATGACAAGAGTCTTATATGAGCATTCCATTATGAATTGTTATGTGAACTCTAAGAAAATACATTTTGATAATTACAATTTTTTCACTTTATTTGGCTATTTTCACAGCCATTTTACTTATTTATATATATTCTCTAGTTTTTATATACATTAAAATGTCTTTAAATTCTTCATAATAATTATTTAATAATGAATATTTTGAAAAAATAAAGACATTTTTGCTTTTCATATTTGTAAAAAATATATATTGGTATATGAAATATATCATTTTTAGCTATTTATTTTACATTATTATTTATTCATATTACTATGAATTTTATTTAAAAACCCATATAAGTGATACATGGGACTTCTTTTTTATTATCCAATAATTTATTTTTTATTTCATGGTTTTACATTAAATGATATAGTGGAAATAATAAGTAAATTCAATGACTATGTCTGTATTTATTATATTGTAATATTTTAATTCTTATATATATAATTTTGATTATAAATAATATATCTCGTCATATTTATTTATAATATTATATATTCTATTATTAGTATGTGAATGCAATCAGGAAGAAATATATGAACAATAAGTGTGATGTGCAATCAAATGAATATTCCAATGACATTCCAAAAAAAATTAGAGGAACAATGGAAAATTATAATGATAATTTTAACCTATTAAAATATTTATTTATGTTAAAATTTATCACTCGTAGATCCCATCTATATTTATTAATGAATATCCCTTCATCTAATATTATATGTGTAATATTCTAAAAATTACACTATCACATTTTTTATCATTGTTTTAGAAACATTATATAGTCTAAGAATACTGTTTCCAAATTTATTTAATATTGGAAAGGATATCTGCTCTATATACCATCTTCATAAGAAATTTTATTAGGGGTAAAAACATATAAAAACAACAAATATATTGAAGATATTTATTTCACAAAATTTAATGAATTTAATATAATATTTTTTAAATATTAAATTATACTACCACATTATCAAAAAATGGAGGTGTATTCCATTAAATTCAATTAAATATTTAAAAATATAGTTTTTCTTTTTTGATAAAATAAAAATAAGTACAAGGTACACAACTATATTTATAATTAATCCAAAAATCAGTATAAACCAATTCATTTGTTTAAAAAATAATTATGTTGAAAATATTTAAAAATTTATCATTTTAAAAATTATAATAAATTTTATAATATAAGATAAAATATTAAATTAATAATGTAAAAAACATAATAATTCAATGGACTTGTTGATGTGAAAAGAATAAATAAATATTATTCTATATAAAATTTTGATAATATATATGGTTGAATAAATATCTAATTTCCCTCATAAAGGAAATCTGGTTATAAGAAAATAATAATCTACCAAAATAAGAATGGGGAATTTTTCATTTTTATTCGTTGAATAAATTATATACTATATTATTAATTTAATTTGATTCATTTATTTAATTGATTCTTTTATAATCAAGGTTCCCCCTATGAACAACACATTGTTCAATGATTCATATACAATGAACATAGAAAATTTTAAGTCATTTTCACTAAACTATTCATGATAATTATTAATATTTTCCTTAATCCTCAAAATAAAAATTATCTAGTAAGATATAATTCTATGACCATAAATAATACTAACTACCATAGAAATGTTTTAAGGAAATAATCTTTATCCACTCTATAATTTTTATTGTTTTTCTGATACAATATAGAAAAATATATATATTTTCAATATTGGTCTCAAGATATATGAATATTCTTGATATGGTATAACATATTAATAATAGGTAAAAATAATATTAATATAGTTATTTTTACAATAAAATTTTATATTGTATCATAAACCATCCAAAATATGATAAAATTATTTTCTGATATTTCTTTCCATGGGATATTGATATAAACTACTCTAGAGAGTTTATGAAAATAGGGAAATAAAAATTAATATATATACACATATATATATATATATATTAAATTCCATCATATATTAATTAATTTATTGATCTATTTTTAATGATTTCAATGTATTTTAGATTTATAAAATGTAGTAAAATATTGTGTATTAGAAATGTTACATGATTTTGTAATTTCAAGTTGAAATTAATTGATTCAATTTCCTTTAAACAATGATAAAAAATTGGAGATATTATATACATGACTTTAAAACATATAAATATATTATTAAATGATTTTATAGCTCGATTTCAGAGGCTGAGTGTCTTTTTTGAGATTGAAAATCTATATATAGATTTTTAGATGATCAATAAGAAAAAGTAACAAAAATATTTACAAAAAATTCACATCATTTATACAAAAACTACATCATAATAATATAACGAATGTTGTATATAGTGATATTTACAAATACTATGTATATGAACATGTTGATCTAATATTACTATAAATTAACAAGAATCATGTTTTAGATTTAATATAAAGCTTGTAATCTAGTATAATGTAGTCCTCTCATAGTAAAGATAAATATGTTTTTTTATATAAATTATATTATATATATTATATATTAATTCACATCAAAAATTTTTGGTTACCCAATAAATGATATCATTTTTAATTTTAATAAAATTAAATGAATTAAAAATATGGTGGACCATTCATATTTATTTCTCAAACATTAAAAAAGTAATGTTATTTTTTATATCATAAAAATAATTAATAATGTTTTAAATTTTTTTAGAAATAATATAATTATATATCATCCATCGATAGATGATTCAGATTTCTATGATTCATAATGGGGGAAACAAAATGGTGTCTAATTCGTGATAAATTTTGTAAAATATAAGTCATATGGTCAATATTTATCTCATGGAATTTATATAAAACTAATTTTATTCATTATATTAAAAAAATGTTTTAGTAGGTTATGAATTAGCGATAAATTAATCTTTAAATTGATTTATTCATATAATATATTAATTCATTAATAATTTGGACTACATTATTTTTATATATGCCTTTTATTTATCTTATGTAAAATACCTGGAATGTGTAATCTTAAGAAAATTAGTAAGCTATGTTATTATGTTATGTTTTTGATTAATCAAATGAATAAAAGGATAGTAATGTACTAATATATATGTGGAATATTTTAAAACAGTACTATTTGAAGAAATAATCAATTATATCATTTTTCATAATGTATAAATAGATAATCAATATAATAAAATCCAAAACATTTAATATGTATCTATAAAAATATTCATTGTTTTGAAATATTAATATATCTACCCTATAGATTAATAAAAATAAATATTTTTTAAATTTATAAATCTCTATAATGTATTAATGATTATATGCTGATGTAATGTTCTTAAAAAACAATTTCACCATAAAATGGTTGATTGTAAATCATGCATTATATTAAAACAATCATTATTTATATTATAAATATATTAACATTGAAAAAAAATTGTATCATAGTAATAAATAAACTTGGTAAGAATTGAATTAATATTATGTTATTAAATGATGTTAATTTAATAAAAATAAAATTTCATTCATTCAACATTATTTATTATCGAATAGGTTTTCATACTGTACCAATAATGTTTCTTGGTAATGCATTTATTTTCAATTCCATTCAATTAAATATATTAGTAATTTATATATTATTTATAAACTAAAATAATTTCATAACAATAAATTTTATTACAAAATTTATGAAGTGTTCAATAATAATTATTTTATTTTTCTTATTAAATATATCATGTAGTAAATTTACTAATATGATCAAATTATCATTTTTTTAACTTCATAAAAGGGAAAAATAGATATGACATTTGTGATATTAAATTATTTTATGTTGTTTAAAATAACAATATCAACATTCCTTATATATTTCTATTACATGGGTTTTCAATCAATGAAAATTTCTAATTACAATGATATTTTTGTTAACATTTTGAAATTTTAAAATTTTGAAATAATTTTTATAAAGGTAAATTATTTATTTAACTTGTATATATTATTATTCACTAATAAATATTATTTATATTATTAGTGGAAATATTTATCATATTTTGTGGTATAATATACTTCTTATAATTTTAATCACACACATTTAATTTTTTATATAAATTTATGATTTAAAATTTCATAAGGGTTAACCATGTATATGCATTTTTTAGGGTAACAAACTCTATAATAAAGGATGTATATTGTTTGTATATATTATTTATAAGGATTTTAATAAATTGACTTTTTATGTTGAGTGTTTATTAAAATATTTTTGTATTTTTAATTGGGATTTTCACTAAATATGATTTATATCGTGTTTCCGGAATATTCATGGATTAATAATTATCATATAATTAATATAATTTTATTGATTCTAATTTCATGTGATTAGTAACATTTATAAGAATTATATACAAATTTATTCTATTGATATTAATATATATATGTGTCACTATAATTAAATTACATTTTTAGGTATATATCAGAATGTATTTTATTAATTGGTTTATCCATTATATTTTTAAAATCAATTATTTTTTAAAGGTTTAATAATCAAAGAAAACGAAATATTAATTATAATATTCACAAAATAAATTTTATAAATTACCTAGTATTTAAAAATAAATTAATGATAATTATTTAATTATTCCATGCGATGATAACACACATCATGACCTCAATCACCCAAAATAGATAAATTTTGGAAAACATTAGATATATTAATTAGTATGTATATAACATTGTTGATGTGTAAAACCAATTGAGTAAGATAAAGAAACCATTTTTATGATATTAGATACCCTTATATTACATGGTAAAATGGAAAAAAGAGAAATAAATCGTAGATAATACATATTAATGATTTAGGTGTTGGGGTGTCTACTAAACCATCCAAAAGAAATATATAATAATATTTCAGATGATTATGTAATTAAATAAATTGTGAAATGGGTAAAATTGGCACCTCAAAAATAATTTATATTTTATTGTTGTCCTAAAAATGTATGTATCATAATTTTAATTTTTTTTCAATTTATATAAATTTTATTATATAACATCACATATAAAATAAAAATAAATCATAAACTTCAACTAAATAATTTTACCAAATAATAAAACAAATAATAAATATAATTTATTTTGAGATATAACCATAAAATGAATAACCATATTAAAATAAATAAACTTTAACTATTTCCAATGGGTTTTTACAGGAACCCATCACAAATAGTCATTTGTGATGTTGTCCTGGTAGAAAATGACACTGCATGTAATCTGGACTATTTTTTAAAAAGTAATTTTCGATGAGAGGGATTTACCCTCGTAAATAACATGAAATATATACATAATAGTTATGATACATACATAAAAAAGAAGAAAAAAATTGAAAATAGAAAAAAATACATATAAAAAAATAATAATATATTGAAATATTGAAATATTAAAATATCAAAAAATCAAATATTAAAATGAAAAAACAATATAAATTACTCACTCTATAAAAATGTATATATATAAACTAGTTAAAATATTAAAAAAGATATGTACATTAAAATATTTATAAAAATACATAAATAACATGGGGGGAGGGGGTCATCAAAAGGATTTGATCGGGGAAAACCATCCCTAATCCAAGATTTAGATGACACATGTAATCTATCTTAAACTTGTTTTGTGGATGTTACCATCAACACACCTCCTCTTAGACTTGATGTTGTTGTCGATGTAGTTCCTCCTACTCCCAATGCACTGTCTCTATAATCTCACCATAAACTTGTATCTTCTCCTCATTCTATGAATTAGATGATGATAACTCACAATGATCTACCCTTGAGTTGGACACCGATATAGCAGTGGTACCATAAAAATTGAAATGTTTTATCAGAAGGTAATACAAAAAAACTTGTCAATTCATGATGTCATAAAACATCTCTTACATCTCTGATATTCCATTAAATGATTCTATATTGGTGATTTGAGCAATGGTCTCGGTCTGACACCCATCCTCTGTCTGAGAATTTATGTCCTCATATGACTCTTTCTATTCAAATTTGATATAAATATCATTAAAAATATTGTTTGATAAAAATTTTGAAACTCAAAAAAATAAACATACCAAAATATGCCACTCGATACCACCTGTAATTTCTCCAATAAAAATATCATTCTAAATATTATTATTATAAATGATGAACATCGTAATATAGGGATGTTAGACCACCTATATGATTATAAAATAACCATATCAAATATAATATTATAGGAATTATAAAAAATTAATTACCATATGTCATTGATGCATATAGAAATTACGACTACTAGATTGATGTGTCACTTACATCATCACCTGATACTTTTCCCCTAATGCTGCTATCCTCAAATGATTATATCATATTCTTTATGAACATAATCCATCCCAAACACAACAATAGTTGAAATTTCCTTGGTTATCATAGAATGACTAATCATACTCTATGACTCCCACATTCCGATTGGTAGTCCTCCTCAGATTCTACAAAAAATTTAAAAAAAATCATGCACACTGACATCCGATGCCCTCACCAGATAGTGGACCCCAAGCTATCATCGACGGGATTCCCAATCCCTATAAATATATAATAATATCCTATTATTAATTTAATAAATATAAAAATAACAATAAATTCATTACGTACCGTCTAAAGATCAAACATACGGTGTCAAACATCAAAGGGAATCTGATCCCATGACACCAAGCCTCCAAAAAAAGCAATATAAAATATATAAATCCCATTTACAATAGTTATATTCCAAAATATTATGTAAGATAATAACTTATAATCAAATAATTTTTATATAAATAATTTAATGAAAATTAATGAAATCATACTAATATAAAAAACTGAACATATATTTGCATGCATGGATCGAACTCAAACCATGGGAATCACTCAAACATAGGGTCATGAATCATCAGTCCCACAAGAAAATGTACCCTCTAAGTCATCTTTATGCCTATAATATTTTTAGGTCCAGATAATGTAGCATCATTCACCTCACTAGGTAGTGTATGCTTCTCTAACTCATTAAATATATTATGAAATGTATATTCATCCTTTTGAAACATGAAACTATCATTTGAAAAAAATTGAAAATTTTTACTACATTAAGATAAATAAAATATATTATTGTTAAAATCATTTAATTATGTCAATATTCACCTCTGTCATCATCATGTTATTTTATTGTTTCTATATTGTCATATTTCTCCTCAAAATCATCTATTTCTATATGAGTTTTAACTCCATCATCTTTTGCTACTTCGAATTCATTTTTCACATGAATAACATCATCATCACCATCGACCCATAGTTGGGGGGTGTCAACATCGATATGAAAGTATCATTTTTGGATAATATTTATTTGTAGTAGTCTCATGAAAACCATAAATTCATTACACTTTAGTAGAACCACATTCATATTGGATAAATTGATTGTCAAATGATTTTATTTTTTTATTATCTACCAATCACATAAATCAATTAAAGAAGTGCAATAGATTGAATAAAAAAAATTGATGTGCATCATCATCCCATAAAATTGTTCATTTACTAAATGAAGGCTTTTATATTTAATTTCAAGGATTACATGGAATGGATGAACCCATATACCTCTAATAGTATCCAACTAATGATGTTTAAACATCAACAATTAGTTTTATACCAGCTAACATTTTACAATTATTTCTTTCATAATTTCATAAAATGCAACATCACATTCTATATGATGATATCATCACATGAAAACAAAATTATACATTGATTTTTTATTATTCTTTAATGCCCAGGTTTGAAATAAAAAACTATTCACCACATATGTATTATAATGTTTATATTTTTTTTAATGTGGGTTAGCCAATACAAAAAATCAATTTTAAATTATATCATCACATTAACATAATTGAAAATTTATAAAAAAATAATAAATATGAAATGTAATAAATTGATTTTATTTTTTAACCCATAAATAATAAACATTAGTAGTTTTTGAAACAAGTATGAAAAAATATTTTGCGACGTTATTCGGTTTTAGATGTTGAAATTTGTTGAAATTTGTAACGACCCAAAAATTTCAAGGAATATTTTTTCTTAATTTCATTAGAATTTTACCAGTCTGTAGCTTCTGATGGTGCTTGATTCTGAGGCCCAGTGTTTCCAGAATCAATTTATGATGTTTAGCTCGGGTACGTTCAGTGAAAGAACGAGTGAGTTTTTATATATTTTGAACCGGTTCTCGGAATTGACATCTGAGGGCACTGATGAACTCGCAGCACTGATAATTGCTTAAGGGGACATTTACCACAGTGGTGTTTTAAGCAGTTTGAGTTTTATTATTTGGGGTTTTAGTTTAAAATAAATAAAATTGTTGAACAATTTTATTTTTATATCATGGAATTTAAACTCTTACAAGGGTGGATAAATGAGAGGTGGGGCCCACATGAGCCCCAACCCCTCATCGTCCTTAACACTCATAAAACTCCACTAATTTCTCCTTCCTTAATTATGACAACCCTTCACCTCCAAAATTAATATTCCATCATAGGTTTAAATGATAAAAGGGCATGAAGTTTTATATATTGGGGAGCCTTCACTCATTTATGGGTTGGAAAATATTTTAGAGAACCTTGTGGGAAACCTCTTGAGAAATTTTGAGAGAACATTAAACCTTCGACGAAGAATGGTTCTCCAATGGTGAGACTTCTAAGATCATTGACGTAGAACAATCAGTCTACAGAGGATAGATTCCAACGAGTCTCTGATGCTCAATCCCTCTTATGAAGTGTGAGGCGGACACAATGATCGACATCAACTCCATTCTCTTTCTATGGATCAACGACAAGAAACGTCATAACCATGTTAGGGGTTATTCTTGTTCAAGTATTTATCATCATTCTTCATTGCTTAAGGTTTGGCCGCATGATATCGTCATAACGGGAGGAGATCGGACCGCAGAAACATGACCGATTCTCCTCCCCTCTTATTTGTTAATCTTAGTTCATGTTGGAAGTGCAGGCGCACGGTGCCGTTGAACTGTGCGGTGATCGGCAGGGAACTGTGGCCACGTAAGGCCGCGGCGAAGGTGGTTCGGTGTCATTGCACCGCGCAGAGACATAGAGGCCCGCAGCCGGAGCGGGCTGTGGCGGTGGTGCGCGGCATCGTCATGCCATGCCAGAGTGACCGAGGAAGGCCACGGTCGGAGAGGGTCGCGGGGGAGGGGCGCATCGGACCAATAGGGGCGGCCGGTCGAGCTAACTACCAGCGTCTCCAAGAGGTGGGACCCCTTCTAGGTCCCGCGGCATCTCACAAACTGGTGGGCCTTAATGGCCGACCATTACCCAAAAACCGGGGGGTGTACCCCCCCCCCCCCCCCCGACCAGCTTCTAGAGAGGACACCACTAGGTACGCCGTTTCTAAAAACAGGTGGTCGCACCCCCTTTGCATACCGCTCGGCCCTTCCAAGACGGGCCAGAGGCAGCACGGGCCGGGCCAGCCGCAGGCCACGCGGGCCGGGCCAGCCACACCCAGCCGGGCTGGGCCACGCCCGCCGGGTCGGGCCATGCGCAATCGGGCCAGACCCGGACCCGAGTCAGGATGACTCAGTCCGGGGCGACCCAAGGGGTGTTAGGCCGGGTCGGACCGGGCCCAGACCCCCTATTTTTGGACTGCTTTCAGTTAAATAGACATATTTTGAGTTGTGGACATCCGAACGATGCACTATCAGTTGCATAGGAGTATTCAGATCGAAAAGGTCATTTCAGTATATTACACTCAAGGTTTCGGCAATGTTTGTGTATGGACGGGCTGGTTCGAACCCGAAACCAACCGGATCCTCGGAGTAGAAACACTTATAACTTGAGCTCCGGACGTCCGATTGGCTTCTCGTTGACATTGTTAGATTCCTCATGGTGAGACGGTTCATTAGGTATAATTCACCTTAGGTTTGGACACTGTTGAGTATGGCCGGCTTGGATTGTACCCAAAATCCATCCAGACCCCTGGAATGGAAAAGCTAATAATTCTCAGACCAGACGTCTGTTTGATGAACCATCATCGGCGTTGGTAATCACGTTGAGAAACAGTTCCTTTGAGATTACCCAACAAGAGTTCAGGGTAAAGTTGAGATACGGTCGGGTTGGTTCATACATGAAACCAACCGGGCCCTTGGGACTAAAATGCTAATAACTCACAGACCGGGCATCTGATAGATGCGTCGTCTGTTGCGTTGAGACCCCATTGATGAGGTGCTCCTTTGAGATACATATTTGTGGGACTTTGTGATACTTGGATTATTGACCAGTAGCTCGTGGAGCAAATCCTCCCAGAGATGAGCGTACGGAGTACAGAGTCCTTGAAACTGGATGAGAGCTAATGAGTACATGTCTGATTCGAGTCAGAGTGACTTGACTAGCCTAGTGGGGAGCACTATTGTGTTTGGGTGTCAGAACCACATTGTTGAACACGATTGTGTTTAGGTGGCAGACTCGTAGTACTCCACATAAGGAGTACCTCTGTACGCTATAAGGGGGAGCACTACTTTGTGATTTAGAAGACCCATGGCGGAGAAGCACTACTTTGTGAGGTGGCGGACCCACAGTACTCAACAAGAGGAGTACCTTAGAAGTATAAGGTTAGTGAGGAGCTCCTCTGAGTCGTGACATGATCACCGTACTCAATAGAGGAGGAGCTCTTCAGCAGTTTTAGTTTGGATATCTTTAATGAAAATCCTGGTTTGTGCTGATTCATCGACCTTGAATTTTCCTCATTATTGATATTGGTTACTTGATAACTTAGGTATACATATGGGCATATACATAAGTAAAAGTTATTAGTTGATATCTTTATTTGTGATTTATCCTTGTTGTATTTAGTGATACCATGAGAGTCACGGGGTCCCTACTGATCAAAATTATACTCACCCGTATAAGGGTTATGCCCACACCTCGTTGTGTTGGATGCAGACGACAAACATTGCTGATGGAGGCAGAGTGTTCGAGAACTGGATGGCACCCGGAGGTGGACTTCACGATGAGACAGTACCCGGAGTTGGACCTCACGACGAGTCGGTACCCTGAGGTGGACTTCACAACGATACGGTACTCAGAGGAGTTTGGAGGACGTGAGTGTTGAGGAGGCTATCTGTACCTACCCTTCAGGTAGGATCCAAGGTGGGAGACCCAGGAGATGCTTCTATCTTCTAGCTGTTTGTCTTTACTGTTGTACTTTTATTCAGTTGTAGCTGTACTTTTTAGTTGTGTTTGTATTCATTCCCATTTACCATTCAGTAGTTTCTTTTGTACTTAGTGTATTACTTCCACTTTTAGTATGGTAGTATGTGTTTATGTTTTATAAAGGAAATTCCTTCCTAGTTATCAGGACATTTGCTTTTGTTGCTAGTTCCCAGCCCCTGGCTTATGGAAGGCGTGCTTGGGGTAGTCACGGCACGGGCCCCGAGGACGGGTCATGAATACAAATTTTATTGATATAATAATAATATAATATTAAAATATAATAATATCAATTTTATTAAAAAATTATATATTATGTTATCGTGGAACTTCTAGTATAAATAGATTCATTTCATCATAGTTCATCAAAAAATATGTATGACCCTAGGGATGTTCGTCATCAGAAATCCATCATTCGCAAACTAAACTAAATATATGATTAGGAAGATTAAAATATTATAATTTATAGTACATCCCATCATTATCTTTTCCCTCATTACTCCCATGCCTTTATTATTTTATGGATATTCATATTGAAAAATTGGGAGCATAGGACCTAAATTTCAACAAGAAAATATGCTTATACAATTGATCCTTCAACCCCTTCTTTGACTAATATAATTTTCATTAATTTATGATTCCATATCGGGAATGGGTACAACATATAGAAATGTATCAGACCTCTGTATTTGTTTTCTAGTAAATCCTTTAATATAAAATGTTCCACAGATTCATTAGAATCACACATAGAGTTTTTTTTTCAGTCGATAGATTGTTAATACAACCTCTTATTCAAGTCTACACGGTGCATCATTTTCTATCATCACCACTCAAATGTGTCCAAAAAATGGTATTTATGTTAGTGGATACCAAATCATATATTTCAAAAAAATCAATTTTTTGGATTTCACTGGATTATAATATAGCTGTATTGGCTTTTTAATATGGTAACATGATAATTTACAATGCATCTATCAAAATTAGAAACATACCCATCTATAAGATTCAAATCATCAATCCACTGATAAAATAATAAATGATTTTATTAGAAACATTTTAATACTCTTTTAGCTTCACTAACTTCTGTGATAATTCATTTTCATATATTTCATGTCCATGTCACATGAAAATTTGCACAAGATCTAATCGTGTCGTCCTATTGTTAATGGGAGGTAATAAAGAGAAACTATAATTCAGATCAATAATTATGATTTTTATAGGAGGTTATTATCTTTTTAATGTACATTTTCTGAAATGATATTTGTTCTTATGAAAAGGATGGTCGGAAAGAATTAAAATTCATTGATAGTTGTAGAAACATGGTTTTATTACATTGATGGGAATAAATTATATTATATCTTTCATAAGGTAAAAATCGATTTTCTTCTATGTCTACTCCATCACTAAAACATGAAATATTTTATAAAGAAACTAATTTTCTAGGTCAATTCATCTTTAATAAAGATATTTTATTTCATAAAAATATCATATGTATTGACACCATTGCACCACAAATGATTTAACATTCAATTAATTTATTTAAATAAAGATCGATAATCTTTTTTGGATTTCCTGGAATTAATAATTTTTAAATGATATATTGAACATTCCATAATATACAATGAGACAAATTTAATAGAGTTATAAATATGTGACAATAAGAATATTCTGTATCATATGAATTAAATTGAAATAAACTATATGTAAAAATTCAGTCTCAAATTTAAACATTTTGAAGTAAATTATATATTTAAATAGTCAAAATATATCTATTAATCACCATAAGCTGGATTATTTATGAATTATCCAGATTAAATAATGGGTTTTTCAATAAAATAATTGACAATTAGTTCAAGGAATAAATAAATGATGCATTGTAGGGGAAAGTTAGAAATACCTCAATAGTTTTAAAAGAATAAATCCAGATTTCCCATGTTGAGCCACTTTGTATGTAAATTGTCCTCATATTGGAAAACTATCTAATGACTCATTATCACCATAATATATGATGTATTGATGTGAAAAAGGATGAATATTTTGATAACCAAGATCCAAATTATGTACCACTGTCTTGCTGTCATAAAATATTTTAGGAAACACATTTTATTTTAGAAATAGTACTATAACAAAAGAGAATATCTAATGATAATATTTTTTTTCCATTACATTATATGATTGAATATAAATAAATTGTGAAAACACTTCAAATTTTATTATCCTAAATCCAGAATATAATTCTTCATCAACATAGTACAAAAAATAATAATCTAGATATTTTTAAAACTAAGGAGTTAATACAATATCATTCAATGTTTCAGTTTGTGGAAAAACCGACCAGCCTCATCATGTAGTATATATTGAAACTGTGATAGAATAGGACCCAAATTAACTACTATAGAACATAATTCACCATTTTAATACCCAAAACATAATCTATTTAAAAACCAAATTAAATAGATTACCCCTAATGTTGTCAGCTATCTGAAACCTCCCCATATCACATTCCTTATACAAAAAATTAATTTCTCATTCTAAATTTTTTTCTTATTTTGGTGATGAAAATGATAAAAATTCATTAACACATTCAATATATACATGATTTAATCCAAAACTGTTAGTATTAATGAGTTGATTTATCCTATCACGATCATGTAATAAGGATATTAGTAAATTTAATTATTCCTTATTTTGATAAATTTTTTAAAATAAATAAATAATATTTTACTAATTTTTTATATGGAGTACATATTCCAAAATATAGTAAAAAAAATTAAATTATAATGATTTATTTAAAAATACTCCAATTATTAGAAGTTTTTAAAAATCATTACTATGTTTTACTATGTTTATCTAATATATAAATTTTTTACAATGGTTTACAATTTTTACTGTTTATAACAAATTAAAAATTATTAAAAATTTCGATTAATTATTACTAAATATTGAAAATTTGTATGAGTTGTTACTAATTATTACTAATTTCAAACAATTATTAATAATTATATGAAATCATTACTAATTAAAGCAAATTAAAACTAATTATTACTAATTATACCTAAATATCTATAATTAATTCAGGTTTTCTAATATTTATTTATTATTACTTATTTTTTCTAATTATTAAATAATATTACTAATTTTTATTAATTATTACATCATTTTAATAATCATTACAAAAATTTTACAATTATTACTAATTTTGACGAATTGATAATAATTAAAAGTAATTAGTGAAAATTCTTATGATTTGGTTTTAAAACATACTAATTATTAATATGTTTTAGTACATTTTGTTAAATATTTCTAGTTTTATCTAATTATTACTATTTCATAGTAATTATAGGCAGTTAATATTAATTATATGTTATTATAAAAATAAATTCCTAATTATTACCAATTAATACTAATGATAAAAAATTATAACTAATTATTTCTTATTGTTATCACATACTAATTATTACCAATTTTTACTTATTGTTATTACTTTTTAATATTGTTTTCATAAGTTTTTACTAACTATCATAAATTTTTATTAATTATTACTAATATATTCTAATTAAAACTATTCAATGCAAATTTTTTCTAATTAAATATAATTTTAGAAAATTATTAATAACTATATATAATTTTTACAAATAAATACCAATTATAACTTATTATTACTAATTTGTAATAATTGTAACTACTTTTTAATAAATATAATTATTTATTACTAATTATTAACATTTCTTAAAAGTTTTTAACAATTATAAGAAATTAAATCTATTTATTTCTAATTATTTTTAATTATAATAGTTTATAAATAATCTGCGTTATTTATATCAATTTTTAAGAAATATTACTAATAATTTCTTATTATTAGAAATTAATAGTAATTATAAGTAATAATTACTAAATATTAGTAATTATTACTAATTATTTCTAATTAATAAATATTTTTTGTAATCATTACTAATTGCTACTAATTATTACTATTTATTACTAATTGTTACAAATTTTTTCTATATTTTACAAAATTTTACAAAATATTTCTAATTATTACTAATTTTTACAAATTAATAACAATTATTTTCAATTAATTCTAATTATTATAATTTTTAATACTTATAAACAAAATTAATTACTTATTAGAAATTTCTTCATATTTTTACTATTTTTTAATAATTTGTTTTACAGATTATTACAATTTATTAAAAAAATTAACTATTTTCTTCTGTCATTTACTAATTATTACAAGTTATATGTAATTAGACAAAATTATTTCAAATTACATATAATTATAATGAATTCTTACTAATTATTACTACTTTTAACAAATTTTTACTAATTTTTACTAATAATTAAATGTTTTAATAATTACAATTTGATTTTACTAATTTTTTCTCATTAATAACAGTTTTTTACTAATGATTACAAATTATTTATAGTTAATTATAATTACAACTAATTAGCAGAAATTTTATGCAATTTTTTATTAGTTTATATGAAGTATTTACTACTTTTTTCAATTTACCAAAAATTATAAATTACTACTTACCAATAAATATTTTTAATTACATATTATTATTAGTTATTGAATATTATTATGATTAATTGTTGGAAATAAAAAAATTATTGAAATTTAAAACAACTTGATATTAATTAAAAACATTACATCAAATAAAAATAAAATACTAAGAAAAAATTAATTCTAAATAAAACTTATTAATTATATATTAATTTAATTAATGTTAATAAATTATAAATATTAGTAATATAGATAAAAAAATTTAATAAAAAAGTACATTAAATAATTACTTTCATACAAAATCATTTTGTGGATGAATATTTTGAAAGTCAGTCCCCTGTAAAAAATAAAACATTAGATTGTTTAAATTATGGAAACCAATAACAGAGAATTAAGGGAGAGTTTAGAGAGGTATGAAATGGATAAAATGGATGGGGAAGTTATTTTTCAGTCATAATCATTATGATGGGCGTATATGCGATAAGACCCATGATAAATAATGTCACCAAAATTAATTATTGTGGTGTATATAAAACTTTGTGATTGGTTTTCACACAAATTACATCTAAAAATAGTTTATTGTAGACAATACATGATTCTATCACAAACAACAGAAAATGATCGAATTTATTTTTGATGGGTCCCAAAAAATATACATTCATGAAGATACAAAAAACTTGATGGGGGTAAACTCTCAACGTAAATAAGAAAAGGATGAAAAACTAATTGCAACATCGGTATTTTCTTGCTGTAAATAGTCTTCATGTATTTTGGAAAGCACCACGCTGCAACGGTATTTCCAATGAGAAAATCCACTAATCGCAAATAGAAAATTTTAACTTACTATTTTATACAGGATATGAATCTCATTGCATATAGTTTCTTTTGATGGACTATTTGTGTTGGGTGGTTGACCCTCCATAAATAACCTATCGCAAAAGGATTTTGTCCTCTACAGATTGAATCAACTTATTTTTAAAATGAGAAACTAAAGAATAATTTTCACGAAAAGAATGATATTTTATTTTTTAAAAACCCTTCATGACTATCCATATTATATTGAGATTCAAAATTTAATCCTCATGTTTAGATAAATAATATCATGGGTAATCTTAGTATAACCACTATCATGGTAATTTAAATATTTCCCAAGCTTCTGATCAACAGGATATTGTGTATGTAATTAATTTTACTGATATGTGTAAAAGGAAATATAAAGAATATTAAAATATAAGAGATATGAGGTCTGTAAGGAATATAACAGAATAATGATGAATGTGGAAACATCATTATCAACCCATCTCCTCCATATTATGTTGTATATAAATGGAAAAATAGGGCTGGGGTAGGCTTTATTGTTGAATATAACTAATAACATTATAAAAAAATGAAATTAGGATATTTTCATATAATTTATGATGATTAACAAAATTGAAAGAATCAATGGATGAATACACAGTCCCTCAAATATTTTTGGATAATTGTAAAAAACGTGTTAGGGTTGGGATTTTTCAACATAGTTAAAATTTAAAATTTAATAGTTTATAAAAACTAACCAAATTAAGGGTCTAATAGTTATCCTTTATAATTGAAAACATTAAATGATTTAAAATAATGAAAAAATATTTTTTTATTTAAAACCAACACATTTGTGTGAAAAATAACTATAAATGGAATGTTGATGAATAAAATAATTTTGTAGTATGTGATTCATTTTAATATTTAATAAAGTATTATTAAATACTATACGGTCCATTTTAATTATGTGTAAATAGGTAAATATATAAACTATATGTTTATATTCATTACATCAAGCATGATATCCTTTTAAATAATAAATATTACATTAATTTTATTATATTTTTTATGTTTTGTTTCTATTGGTATCTGATAAATGTATTAATAATGATTACTCATTCTTAATAAATGAGATATCATATTTTTAAATGTGTTTAATACTTATATGAATTCCATAAAATGATTTAATAAAATATTATTTTTGTATTTTTAACAAGGATAAATGTTATTTATTAATTTCATTTCATTTAATATAAGGGACACTATTCGAACCAGCCCATTATGTAATATTTTAATGAATAAGATATTCTATTCAAATAATTTTTCCTAAAAAATATATTTTAAATAAAAGATATGATTGTTAAAAGAACATTTATTTTATATTATGGGTAAATATGATATGTTTGGATTCTATTTGACTATTTTTGTGTGACATGTACATATGTTATTTGTATCAGAAATTATATATGGTTATAAGTAAAATTTCTAATAATAGAGATGTTTACTATTTAAAAATATATGATTATACCGATTTATTTCACTATATATTTCACTGTTATCGTAATGATATTTTGAATATATTATTATATAGTGATAAATATTTAATTATTATAAAATATATACCCAAAATTTAAGGAAAATTAATGGAAAAATTCCCTGATGATGAATTTATAAATCGTAGTTGAAATATAAGAATTGAAAAAAAATTGTGATATTCTACATTAAAACACTAAATCTATTGATGTCAATAAAATTATTTATTATGAGAAAATATATTAAAATGATGATTATTAATCCTGATATCTCAATGAAACAAAATTAATTTCTACATAAATTTTCACCAACAAATAAAGAAATATTTTTTCATGTCTCAAACTTTTAGATATTTATATATTTTATTCTTGAATTTTCTTCATATGTTTCTTTAAAATAATGGTCTAACATGATTATAGAATTTATAGTTAATAAATATAAATTATATTAAATATTTTTCACATATATTTTTCATATAATAGTTGTCCTCTTAAATGTAATTCATGTTGTGGAAACCAAAATAGCATTTTGATTCATAATATGTGTTCTAACCGAAATTTGAAATATGGTTCAATAATTTCATACCTATGGGTGACATGTCATCCTTGGTGGATACTAACACAACATGTTAAATAATTTCTAAAATAGTTTTTAATAATTTCACATTGACCATGATCTGCTGATACATTTTTATAGAAATATTCTTAGGATGGCCTTATGACTATATGAATCAAGAGAGAGTCAATTATCAGAACATATTATGTTAGACTAAGAAAATAAGTATTTGAAAGATAGAATCAATGAAGACAGTCAATTAAAATGGTAATGATCCACTCATAAATGATGAATTCTAGTATTATGTATTTGATGCAAACCGTTATCACTATAATCCTTTCATTTACATTGGTTTTATTGTGTCATCAAATTGATTTTTTTATTTGCCTCTATAGGTGTGATTGATGGTCAATGCCATGATAACCATCAATGAACACACTTTTTCAAATATCCATTTTTCAATATTTTTTTCACATTTCCATCTCTATTATACAATGGTATAGTTGTTTGATTACATAATATCGTTCGAGATGGTACAAAACCTCATATTAGTTTTTGTTTGTTTAATTAATGATGCACACAAAAATTTATTGTTGTGACGATGTTCACTGATGGATTTAAAATTTAACGATTTTGGTCGAACCCACTGACCAAGATAAAGGAATGATTGATTCTGGGTATCAATAAAAATCTTGATTTTGGACCAGTACATGACTAAAAATCATGGTCTGAGTAGTTCCAAATTAATTTGTAATAATGGATGAGACTATTCTAATTATTTATGACTATATGGAATGACCCTACATCCATATTGTGTATTAATTCCATTTCTATTAAATACATTACAATAATCCATGTTTTCTTGATGAACCCACATAAGTTTTAGAGATTCTAGGTAGACTATTATTCCTAGATGAGTTAAATATGACAGGTTTATATGGTGGTGAAATAGGTGATTTAAACCAATATGTCCATTCGAGTCTTGTCCATGTAGTACCCACCTAAAACTGCATGTGAGGACCCTAATAAATGCACTCATAGTTCATATATTTATACTAATTTCCCTAAATATTGTATTTGTTGACTGACAATCATTTTTTTGATTTTCAAAAAGCCGGTTTTAGGGGAGCCGGTTCCCCTACAAGCCGGTTTGAGGAGAACCGGAAAACCACATCGTCGTTTCAACAAAATCGCGACATTAAAGCGGGAAAACCAAAAACCAAATCAAACGCCATGGTGACCACGTGTCCCCCCTCGATCCACGAGTCCATCAACCGCACGCCGCTCTGTCACCTCGGGCTGCGCCACCACGCCCTGACACCACGGACGAACTGTCGCCTCGAGACGCGCATCCAAGTCGCCGGCGAGACGCACCAGTCCGACTACCGAATCACCGCCAGCAACAGAAGAGTCGCCGACCAGACGCCACCATCAGCCCGTCCACCGGAGAAGAAGCAGGAGGAAGGTGGGCTTCACCAGCATCCGACAATACCACTATGCCGAGGCCAAGAATCATCCGCCGCGGAAAACGCCAACACGCATTGAGAAGGATCTAGAGCGCTCCGAAGAGTGTGCCGTTGAGAGAACCGGTCTTACACTCAAGGATCCATCCAAGAACGCATCAAGAGTCCACCGAAGCAGAGATCCAAGGCCGGCAGAACCATTAAAACCCCGGCCAGATACACCGGAACGAGATCCATAAATGAAAAACAACAATTCATAAAAAACAACACAACCATCAACCATCACCTTCCTAAACGAGGGACCGGTGAGGCTCACGCTGCCGACCACAACTGCACAAAGAACGATTAAACCCCCCGCGCTGCCATCCATAACATCCACAGATGCAACTCTCAACATTAAAACCCTAAATCATAGAACAAAGTGACAATCTTACCCGGTCAGACCAGGGACTCAGGCGCCGAAACAACATCGAGTCGCGAAGACCCCGATACGCACAGGATGAGTCAAAATTTATACACATCGTCGAAACATAAATCTAAGTAATATAATAAGGTTATGTGCTCGAAAACATAGTAAAATAATTCATATCAAATATTCATAATCTATTATAACATAACTAAATGATAAAAACAATGTCAAGGGAGATATATACTGATAAAAATACCTTAGATAAATAAATCTATTCAGTAATTCATTATAGAAGGTAATTTAATAATTAATTAAAAACATTACAATTGAATTATATTATGGAAAATGATATAATATACATGAGACACAAATCATGTCATTTTTATATGTCATATAATTATATAATAGTCACAAGGATAGATAATCATAACTTTTTGAAGATAGATTACTAAATCATGTTCACTCTCAATAGTGTAAACACAGTTTAAATGCATTTCCTAATTATAAATAATGTAATTTATAAAATCAACATCTAGTTAACAATATATATAGTATATTTATATAATAAAAACATTGATTAATCTATATAATATTTGGATATAAAATACTAGTTATATTCACCATAAATATATTAAATTTAAAAAATCAATTTTATAACACTAAATTTTGTGAATGTTGTGATTTTGTATCATTATAACAATAAAAATCATTATATCAAGAGGTAATAAAAAGTTTCTAACACATTATATGGTAGAATAAAACCCCACCTACAAATCATCCATATATATGTGTCCTATATCAAACAAACATATACAACCATCATAAAGAAACAATATAATTAAAATCAATTCTCCCAAAACATAAATTTGATATCAATAATTATGAAATATATAATGTTAATTTTGGATACAAGATATTAAATAATCCCAAATTTTATTTTCTATGAACTTTCACTCGGTGTATCAAAATAAAGAATTTAATGTGGAAATATTTCCCTTTAAAATTAAGGGTTAAATGTTATATAAATCAAACAAAATGTTCATAGATGACAATTTCTTCTATATTTCAATAGATAATGATAAATTTCACAATAATTGTAATATTTGGAATCATAACATTTGAGAAATTAAGATGGATTGTTTTTAAAAAAAATCAATATTTAGAAACACAACCTCACTAATAATTTTATGAAAAATATATAACTGTCGTATAATTCCCATGTTAGTGTTAAAGCATACAAATTCAAGACTCTATATGGACTCATGTGTATCTCCACACATGTTACTGTATGAAAAATCTCAAAAAGGTCCAAGGGAGTGTCTCTATTGAGAATATTCTCTCATATGAATGTTTTAAAATGTGGAATTTTAAAAATGATCATAGAGAATACAACAAACTGTAAAAGGATAAATATAAACATGAGATAATGATTATTGTTTAGTAATGGATCATAAAATTCATATACATTCTCTAAAATGTTGGTATCAAATGAATACCATGACATAGATAATGGAAACACTTTCCCCACAACATATCAATCCATTAATCTTCTCGAGCAATATGAACACATCTTATGCATCCTACTCAATCATTCACAGACCTCATTCAAGATAGTTCAAACCAACTATTTATTTCTACTTAGGTACACATGTTCAATGGTGGATGAAGTAGTGAGAAAATAAAAATAATATTTGGGTACAACAAGTACAATATTATTTATTTCCAAAAAATCAGTGTATGTATATTTTAATCACAAAAATTAAGTATAATTATTATAAAATTTTATTTCGGTAACAAGTTAAATAATAGATTCTGTCTGTTTGGTCCGATGGTTTCTAGGGTCTCACCACAAATTCTTCATCTAATATCATATATATATTAGAGCATGATACAGTACCACAGGTGGTATATTTACTATCCTATAAATCACCCATAATATCCTCCAAAAAATATAAGATATAATTGTTTATATTTCCTGCATTTCAGGTAAATAAGGTGTTTATGTGGTTTTTAGGTGCCCTACGAATACTATTCTAGTAGTGAATATATTTTATAACTCTAAAACGACTCAAAATTGCGTATTCTTGTATAATAGATTCCTAGGTCCCATTATTTGGTGAAATAACAAATTGATAATAAAAATTAATTACACATTCGATAACCTATTTTAGATATTTTAAATATTCTCTCTTTAACTAGGATTATTACTCCAAATACATCGACCATTTTTTCAATAACCAATTCACTGTAATATTTCAGAAATGTAATCATTTTGTATCCACTCATTCCTAGGCCATTTACTGGGTATTAATCAGGAATATCATCATCATCCTCAATTATATCATGAATATCTTATTCCCAAAGAAATTATTGTCACATTTAAACAACATGTGTAATCTAGATCCAGGAATTCTAGGCTTCCTAAATTATAATATGACTATAACTCATTTTTGATATCTAGAGGAAATTATAATTTAATTACTATTTTTGAGAAGAATAATAGAGATCCATGAAATTATTGAAATTGTTGTGTGATATATTGGAACCTAATGTCACTATTTATACATGGAGTTATAAGAGATAATTTCATTTAATTAAAATGTTAAATTATCATTAAAAAACCATAAAAAATGATTGTGAGATAAATCTATATAAAAAGAGAATCTGATCGAATATGTAGTTATTGTTAGAAAAAAGTTATGAAACACCTTATACAGATATAGTTATAAATATATATAACCTATGTATATTTATCAATTAAGAAATGTACAGTATAGACATTTTATAGAATAGTTTGTTAGTTGAAGTTCCACTTTGTCCTTAATAATCATATCAATATGTAATTGAATGGTGGAATATCCTTAAATGAATACTTGTACATTTAACATTATATGTGATGTATAAATTATATTTCAATAAATAAAACCATAATAATTATAATCAAGATATATAATTGTATTAATGATTAACCAATCGAATTATAATTCGATCAATAGTGTAGGATTGATAACATAATAATTTGTGAGATAAACAGGGTCATCAGTACTCTTTCCTTATTCTCCATAATAGAGATGTTGACATCATTAAGGAACCCATAATGGGGTCCCCTACAAGTACTTACTCATGAAAAATTAACAACATTATGATGAATAAAAACAAAATATGTAACCCATATTACATCAAGGACATTAATGATTTAATAAAAATAGGGGAATATCCATCATGTAATGAATGACTCTCATGGAAAACCATACTTATTAAAAACCACCATCATAAAAACATAGTCCTAATGATACATTTTTCTAGCTGTAATTGGTCTCATTAACCCACTACTAATTTATGAAGCTTATTCAGGTTCTATTTAAAACAAGTGCAGTGTTATATTAGAATGGTACTACAGTTACCCATTCATTTCAAGCATTGATATTGCAATGGAATTTAGGAATATTCACTACATCAAAATTTTATCCATGAAATAATTGTTTAGGTGTTTTATTATATGAAACAATTAAATAAAAAAAAGTGGTCCATAAAATATCTACATTATCTCTCACACATTTATTCTTAACTATAACCATTCTATGAAATATCACACATAACACCATTCTTCAAATCAGAGGGAATATAACCACAAAAAACATGTGAGATTCGATGCTATGTAAGAGTAAAAAATCAAGTATCAATGATTACATAAACAAAAAATCAAAATATTGGTATAATAATAAGACATTAACATTAAAATGTACATGTATTATAGGGACCAAAATCAAAATTCATGGATTTAATCATGGAGTTCATAATTAATGTATAATAAGATACAAATATATCATAATCCATTAAAAATTTACATTGGAAGAAGAAATTATTTTTTGGATTACTCATAAGAAAAAAATTACTTCTTTAGTAACCAATGATCAATTACAACATGGTTATAGTGGAATGGTTTCACTACCCAAATCATCATAGTATTCATTTTTAGACTCAAGACTATTATGGTGGAATAATACATTAAATAATAAGATTCAATGACCAATCCATTATAGTTTATCTCATGAAATAACAGTCATTACCTAATGTGTTAGAGGGTGTTATAGGTCCCACCAATAACATTTTTAAAATCATAAATATTTATTCTAAATTATTATAAAACATTCACTATATTTTAACCTAGGAATAAAATTGGGATTTTATAAACTTTGATTCATAATATAACCAATAGAAGTCAAATGGGATTTACAAAACTTCATAAAATCATAACTTTTAGATATTAAATGGTTCTCATAGTGATTATTTAGTGAATATCATAAAAAATATAGAGAATGAGTAAGTATTTGGTCATTGAATCATGTCCCCAATAATAAATATTTTAAATAATGTGTTACTATCTTTTATTAATAAAATAAACATTAAATTATCATTCAACATTCTTGATTAAAATGTAATTTCAATTATAATTTTATTTTGTAAAAATACATTCTAAAGTATTTTTACTAATTATATCATAATGACTAGTTAAATTATAATACCATTAATGATGGTGGAAAAATAACTCACAGTAATTAGAAAGAAAATAATCACTATAGTATTATTTTCATAAATGTCACATATTAACTCATTGTAGGAAACCTAAATATTATTTTAAAATGGTTTTTGTAAATTAAAAAATGGTTAAAAATTGTATTAATAATTATGCAGGGAATATTGAGAAACATATTTGAATCATTTTTTTGAAAACATGGATATGAAGGGAAAATATTTTCTCATTGAAGGGATAATCGAAGTAGATTTTCCTTAGAAATATATATTTATTCTTTAAATTAATTAATATGTGAAAAATGAAATAGAAAAATTTATATTAATGAAATAAACATAAGATATTAAATGATATTAGTATCATTATAAAAATATCAAAATATTTTTTTAAGACATAATCATAAAGAAACACTGATAAATAATGAAATTGTAACATTCAAACTCAAACCTATAGTTAAACGCTTTAACAAATTAGTCTAATATCATGTAGAATAAATTTAAATTATTTTCAAGTCTATATGAGTGTCCTTTTCATACTTATAAACACCATATTATCCCATTATCATAATTCAGAACCCCTTCTATCAATAATTCCTTAATAAAATCATTGGTTTCCAGTGTTATCTATTTCATTGATCCTAAGTATTTTAGCATAATAGATTTTATACTTGTATATATATCATGGTTACATATTCTATTGACTATTTGTCATGATATAATTAACATTAATAATACATATATAATAATTTATATTCAACCATATAATATATATCTGTAAAAATGCATTACACATTTTATATATATCTTTGGGTATATGTACACATAAACACTATTTTAATTATACAATGGACTAATATAAATAGATTTAAATAGTAATTTTTATTAAAATTATCTTTATTATATCATATATATTATATATTTTCATTAAATTCATCCTGATTAACATATAGGTAAAAAATAAATAATTAATAACGTCAATGTAGGATGTTGTTAGCCAACACGTACACATGGACAACATTAAAATTTCCCAAAAGAGTTGATAGTAAGATTTTAGAAATTATATTTTCTTTAAAAATGTATAATTTTTACATAAATATAATATATAAATATTAAACCTATTATAAAACCAATTTATAGCATATGGTGATGAAAAATGTATTTCATTTTTTTGTGGACACGGTAAGCTGTATATATGCTTGAGTAACACTTTCACTAGTTATTTTATGGGAAAAATGGTGTTTTATAGTATTTTTATAATAATATGAAAATTGATTTATATAATTTATAAGTGAAATATTATTATTTGATCAATAACATATATTTATATTTGGTAATTACGAGTATAAAATAATGTGACCAGTTAAGCTTGTTATTTCATCATTGAAACTACTCTTTTAGATATTTAGGAACTTATAAAGGCTAATAATTTTGTGAATAAAAAATTAGTAATTTTTTTATTTATTTTTATAGGAAATAATTTATGATATTCCTAAATTTATATGGATCAATGTCTTATAATGATGTTATGGAGAAGGTACCATTTTATAATTTATGTGAGGGGTAATTTTAAATATTAAAAAAAATTAAATTTTAATAAAAAAAATTACCATTCAAAAAGAATCAGCAATTATAGGGATTATATTATAATGTGATATAATTATTTCATCCCATCCATAAATATAATATACACATGTTTTTTGTAATTTTATACCTTATGATTTTTATTAAATGTTAGTTCAATAATTTTAGTTCGTGAATGATAATATCATTTTCAATATTATAGGGAACTGATTGTTATCTATATGGTGACAATAAAACTATAAATTTTCATGTAATTATTTTTGATACTATATTGTTTCAATATTTTCTTATTTCTTGATTTTTTTTAATATAATATTATATCGATAAAATATCATTATTCCAATTATGAAAATATTAATTTATTTTATAAAAAAGAATATTATTCAACTAAAATATTATATTTTAACACAAAACTAATTTTTCATATGAAACTAAAATTTTTTAATCATATAAATTACATCAATTATATCACATTAAATAAATTTAATTTCATTTATTTTATATCCCCATTGCATAAATAATTATTATTTTTTTGTTTCGTAAGAATATTGGGTAATAATATAATAAATTAAAATTATATATAAATTAACCCCCCTAATTATTTGTAAATTATATATAATGTTACTAATAAGTATAACTTATAAATAGATATTCCTATTTTAACAATGAATGGTTACATAAAATTAAAATAGTGGAATTTTGAAACAATCTTTATTTATATAATATATAATTAACATTCCATGAAAATATCATTTCAAAACTCTATTTATATAATTATATGATATAGGATGAATTTCTTACCTCTAATAATAATTTTGTTTAGATCCTATTTATTTATCACATTTTTTGAATAGAGATTAAAGTGATTTTCCCTTTACAAAAGGATACATTTTTAAAAAAATTATATTAATATTGATAAAAAATAAAATTGTGATATTTAACAAACATTATCATATTTATTATATATATAATATTTATTTTTTTTAAATTCAATAAATTATAGAAATTATTTTTAAAATTAATGTGTAAAATGTGACAAAAACAAATTTTGGAGAAACTATATTTTGAAGCAAAAACATGATTTATGCTTATATGATTCTTAAAAATATGTTTCATTAATTTTTTTAAATTTTGATCAAGTATAGAATATATATATATCATTAAAATCTATCAGAAATATTGAGTAATTTAATATATTAAATCAAAAATTGATCAAATACCCAAAAATGATTTTCCAGAAAACATTTCACTTTTGTTGTCAGATAATTTTATTAATTATAATAATCTGTTAACTAATGAAATAATTTCATAAATGCGTTTAATTTTTTTATAATATATTTATTAATGTTAATGACCAAAATTTAATTTATTTCATAACTAATGAAATTTAATATTTTTATAATGGTATGTCATTCACCCAATTTTTTTTTTCAAATAACACAATATATTAAATAAATAATTTTTTAAAGATCAATATCTCTTAAAAATCAAAGGGTGTCACATACTACAATATTAAATTGAAATAAACTTTAAAAATTCATTATTAATATTAATAAATTAATTATCAATTCCTCATCACATCTCTAGGTACCCTTGTATAGTAATTATATTCATGTTTTATCTTCAAAAATATGACTGGGTGAGTGGTAATTTTTAATATAACAACATCTATACAATCAAGAATATATTCTAATTATTCACCATAAGAATGATCTATCACCATTGCAACTACCTATATGTTTAGTTCATGTGAAATACCATGTATATATATCCTTTGGATAGATATGCGGAACCCTTCATGAACTATAGTGTGATTCAATTGAAAAACCAGTTTATAAGACTTCATCCCTAGTAAATTATTAATTTTAAAAAAATAATATCCCTTGGGAGTAGGATTATTTCAATCAAAATTTAATCAATCTATTTTAGTATATATTCATAGAAATTATATTGAACCACAATCTAACTATATATAATTATGATGATTTACAACAAAACATTTTTTTTGTGATCAAAACTACTATTATGTTCTACTGAATTACTATAACCATATTTTCAATTTCTTCATATAGATCACGTCACAATATCATTTTTTTCTAAAAATATATTCATGTATTTTTCATTTCATCAATTCATAAATTTACATGTTCATAATGATCCATTCTTAATAATAGAGTGAAATTTATTATTTTATTAAAATACCACCAAAGGATGGTGTTGATCCCACCAAAATTGGAAATCAATAGTGAACCATATCATTAAGTATTATAAAGATTAAATATTCTTCTCAGAATGACCATTTATATTAGGATTATATGTTGTTCTGAAATATAACTCTATATCTATAGCATTTGGAATAATTCTCTAAAACCACATGGTTATCCTAATATCCCAATCAGATACAATTGATTATTGTACAAAAATAATCAATAATATTTCCTTAATGTATAATTTAGTTATTTGATCAATAGAGAAATATTATTTACTTTTAAAGAAGTTTTCTAATTTCGATGGTGATCATCTAACACCAAAATATAATTATTCCCTAGAGATAATTTTGAATGTCTAATGAGAAAATATATGCTGGTGCTTTCAAATTCCCTTTATGTTATTGGTATTGGTTCTAAAATACAAATATAAATTTATCTCTCTTCCATAACAATTTGATATACCTTCCCCAAGATAAAACTGATTCAATATATCACATCCTATCATCCCAACATAAAATACTCAGTAAAAATATATATACATATTCATACATCTAGGATGAATATAGACTAAATAATAATTAACCTCCTCTATCAAATCATTTTAATATATTATACAAAAATGAAACATATATGGTTCATGAAATGTATTATTCCAAAATAATGAATAATGATTCTGGAAAATTTCTCAACTTCCTTTTCAGCTCTACATATTTTGTTTATGCCTCTTTAAAAATAAATTGTATATAGGATGAGAATTAATTTTACAACAATAATATTTTTCCCCTTCCATCATGATTTAATGATCCCTAATTTTCATGTCAATAAATATTGCATCTTTTATGATATGCATCATAGATAATAAATCTTGATCCTTTTGAATAGGATGATCTTCTAAATTTTTCTCATTCTCATCATTTTAATATATTAAGAAGTGATAATAATTAATAATATCAAAAATTTTCATTGGAGTATGTTATTCTATTTTTGTGTAAAATATACCTTTTTTTGTCAGTATGTTTTTCACACCATTATCCTTAGAGCTAATTTCTAAATATCATTAATGATAAAATTACCAAATCTATAACTAAATAATTATTTTCATAGTTATTATACTAGAAACGTATTTATCAATAAGTGAATTATATAACCATAGCATTAAAAATGTAGATGATAACATTACCTTCATTTATTCATAACTATATATTATATTCCCTTCTCCACTATACGTATACATTAGAATTTGTATGAAATCTATAGTTTTTTCAGTTCAATAAACAAATTCCTCACATTCATCTTTCAAAATGAACTTAGCACCTTTTGAGATAACATGGTGAGTGGATTTTGATGTTAATAAATATTATCCAAAAATAACTAACAACATCTACCAAACCCAATAAACATATGAATACTATTCATAATGGAAATTCTAAGAACATTCTCTAAAATAACTATCTTTTAATGATCTAATGATATACACAGACATGAGAGTATATGACCCAACAATGAAACATTTTTAACCCCAACATTACACAAAAAATATTAGAAAATGGGTCACCATCCTTATTGTATATACTTAAATTTTCAAATAAACATCATGGGATAACATTTCCTTTCAGTGTATAATTATATCTTTTATAAATTCCTTTACAAAATAACAAAGGTAATTTCAAAAGAATACATATATTAAATATATCATGAATGATATAAGAATTAGATAAAAAATGTAATAACCATAAATTCAATGTTTCTAGACATTTTATTGAATTTTCCATTTGGTATATTATCCATCTTGACCCTCAACTGATGAAATCCAAAATAAAGAAAAATATTAGAAAAATATTTAACGATGTATTGTTGATCAAAAAATCAACTATATTGGGTATATGATTTTTGTTTTTCATAGTGTTCTAGTAATGTTCTTGATAATAAAATAAGTTTTTTTAACAATATATCATATTAAAAAATAATATATATTCACCACAAGGTGAAATACATGTATAAATTAACCCTTATTATGGTTATCCTACAGTTCATTCATTATTTCAGGAATATAAATTGGGAACAACCAATATAGTGTTTTAGAAATATGTGTAACACTATGTGAAAGTTATATTGAAAAATTAACAATACAATTTGATGAAATACCATAAATTGTATATGGAATTATATTAACAAACTATAGTACAATAGGAAAACATTACTGAGTTTTCCCCAAACAACAATGATAAAAACTCCATTTTAAAATAAATCATGACCCATTTGATGGAAAAATGACTCGTAATTCCTACATTACATCCTCAAAAATTTGGATAACAATGGTTTCACAATAATATTCAATGTATATTCTATTAAAAAATAATAAATATTGGATTTATGTCAAATATTATTATCCTTTATAAAAAATTACATCGTAATTGTAAAGACCCGCAAATTTCAAGGATTTTTTTTTTAATTTTCTTTGAAATTTTACAAGAGCGCAGCTTCAGACGGCACCTGATTCCGAGGCCCGGTGTGCCCGAAATCAATTTTCGAAGATTGGCTCGGGTACGTTCAGTGAACGGACGAGCGGGTTTTTCCACCTTTTGAACCGGTGCCCGGAATCAAATTCTGAGGGCACCGATGAAATCGCAGCGCCGGTATTTGCTTAGAAACGCCTCTTCCGGAGTTGCGTTTGCTCAGACGTGGTTTTTAAATTTTGGGGCTATAAGTCAGAAATAAAATAAAATTTGTGCGACAACTTTATTTTATTTCACTTAAGCTTCTTGGAAGTCACTTGAAAGCCACTTGAGCTGAGTTAAAGCGGATAGGGTGCTATCCGGAAATATCCTACCCTCTTGGTAGGATATTTGTGCGGCAGGGCCCGCACGAGCCCCGCCGTTTCTTTCGCTAAGTAACGCACCCGCGAAAACCCGTCAAAGTAACTGAAAAGTCAACCGACGTGTTTTCTTTATTTCTTAACAGACCATTTAATTGGGCGGTTTATTTCGTGAATTAAATTTTCTGTTTCATTCGTTGAATTAATTCAACGAATTTAATGGGTCGTTACTTACGCGTTTGCGTTCGTTGGCAAATTAATAAAATAGACAAACTTGTCTATTTTGGAGGATCCTCCTGTTGTGCGAGATCCTCTAAACCTCCACCCTCCCCGCGAAGAACGCGAAGAACGCGAAGAACGCGAAGAACGCCGGAACCGGAATTCGACGACGCACGATCCGCGATGTCAACAAACTTTTCCGCGACCTTCTCCTTCTTCTTCTACGACGCCTCTTCTTCCGCGGCGGACCTACGATCAGCAGTTAAAGGTGAGAATCGAATCTTCTAATTCTCCCCTTTTTATAATTCGATATCAACGGATTTAAATTAATTAAATCCGTTTGATCTTGATCCGGAGATCGTCGGCGCGACGTTTTTCCCGCGGTGCGACGAACGTCTCTTCCGCGAACGACGTGACGATCCCCTCCTTTCGCGACGAGCGATTCCGCGACGACCTCACGTCCGACGGCAACTTCGAGGTAAGGGTTGTTGGAATATTTTATTTTACTTCCCGTGTTTATTCTTTTAAAATAAAGAACCCGATCACGGAACAATTTTAATTTATTTAAAATTGTTGATTGGTTATTTCTTTTTCTCCCGTTGTTTATGACTATCGCGGAGGGTGCGGATCTAACGAACAAGACCCGACAACCCTCCGCCGATCTTTGGTTGTGCGGATTTGGCGGACGACGACGAACTGTGCGGCAAGGGCGATCCGTTGATCCCGCAGTGAAGATCGGCCCCCGGGAGGAGCAATGGCGCAGACGGGAGGCAAAACGGGCCACCGGAGCAACTCCGGCGGCCCACGGAAGGCGGCGGCGGCGCCGGCGACCGGAGGCGGCGGCGCCCGGCGCACCGCCGGGAATTCCGCCGCGGCCGAGCCGCGGCGTCGGCGAACCGCCGGACCGCGTCCGCGGTCCGGCCACCCAACACGCGGCCCGCGCGGGCCGCGTTCCTCCAAGCCGCGGGTCAAACCCGCGGCAGTTTCTTCGGCCGCTCGGCCGAAGCCGAGCCGGCCGGTCCGGTCGGCCGGGCCGCGGCCAGGCCGGACCGGACCCGGCCTAGCAGGGTCGGGCCGGGTCGGGCCGATCCGGTTCGGGCCGACCCGGTTCGGGCCGACCCGGTTCGGCCGACCCAGGGGGGGTTCGGGCCGGGTCGCCCCGGGCCTAGAACCCCCGTTTTCGGGCCCTCTTCGGTCTTTTGCCCATATCTTGGGCCTGGGACCTCCGATTGACGAACCGTCAGCGGCTACGCGATCCTTGGATCGATACGGTCATTTCGGTATATTATACTCAAGGTTTCGGAAGACTTTGGGTTTGGCCGGGTTGGATCGTACACGAAACCAACCGGGCCCTCGGAGCGGAAACGCTCATAACTTGAGGTACAGACGTCCGATCGACGTACCGTCAGCTGTGGTAGTTTCCTCTAAGTGAGATGGAACTTTTGGCATACTCCGCCCGAGGATCGGATACAGGCGGAGTACGGTCGGGTTGGTTTTGCCCTAAAAACCAACCGGACCCCTGGGACGAAAATGCCAATAACTCTCAGACCGGGCGTCCGATTGACGCGCCGTCTGTTGCGTTGAGATCCTGTTGTCGATACGGAACTTTTGGATACATCAACTTCGGACTACATGTCAGTTGATGTATCAGCCTCTCGGCTCGTGGAGCGGACCCTCCTAAACGAGCTTGCTGTGTGCGGGAACCCTAGTGCTGGCTGTGACTTCGACGACAAAGCAGAGATCCTCCGTGGACTGCGACGACGGCAGAGCAGAGATCCTCCGTGGACTGTGACGACGGCAGAGCAGAGATCCTCAGTGGACTGCGACGACGGCAGAGCAGAGATCCTTCGTGGACTGCGGCGACGACTGTGCAGAGATCCTCAGTGGACTGCGTCGACTACTGCACTCAGCGATCCTACGTGGATCAGTGCTACAGGTTCTGTGTGAGCCCGATCCTATGTGGGTCCTTACTACCGGTTCTGTGTGAGCCACTGCCTACAGGTTCTGTGTGAGCCCGATCCTGTGTGGGTCTTTTGCGGGGGTTAGTACCTATCGATCCTTCGTGGGTCCGACGACTTAGATGGATCAGTGATCATCTTTGACGTCATCTGAAAAAGTATACCTGGCTGAGCTGAAACTTATGTTACTCTCCTTTGTGGATTGTGTTGAACTATCCTATGTGGATTTACTGTTTACTCTCCTTTGTGGATTTGAGTCTTGCTTTCCTATGTGGATTGAGTTGTTCTTAAGCTTGTGAGCAGAGCTAGAAGTGGGGACTTAGGTATATGTATGGGCATATACCTAAGTCGAGTCAGATGTTACTTCGTGATTGCAACTTCCTTTTTGTGCTATATCCTTTGTGGATTTCGGGAGACCTTCGGGGGTCTCGGGGTCCTTACTGAGTAGCTTATACTCACCCCTGCACGGGCTATGCCCGCACCTTGTTGTGTTGGATGCAGACGACGGACAGCGCTGATCACGGTTGGGGCGTGGAGCAGGACGGTACCTGGAGGTGGACCACTGGGCGGGACGTGCTCAGAGCGGACGTGGGACCCGAGGAGCCTGGAGGCTATCTGTACCCGCCCTTCAGGTGGGATTGCCAGTGGACGACACGAGGCCGCCGTCTTTTCTTCAGTTGCTGTTCTTTTCCTTTCAGTTGTACTTTCTGTTGGGCTTGTATTCCGGCCCCCTTTACTTTTCTGCACTTTATAGTTACTTTCCGCTTGCTGACTCTGTGGTGGTTGTTACTTATAAAGGCAATGCCTTCCCTGTTTACCGGGATTTTACGCCTTGGTGCTAGTCGCCAGCCCCTGGCCTATGGAAGGCGGGCTTGGGGTAGTCACGGCATGGGCCCCGAGGTCGGGTCGTGACAAATTGGTATCAGAGGTGGTCGGTTCTACCGCAGACTCTGATCGTCTTTTCTTTCTATATGAAGCAATAGTGTTTAGTGTATTGAGTGTGGTTATCAGTTCAGGGAGCCCAGTGTTGGTGCGGCGGCCGACGTATCCGTACACCAGGACCCTGACTCCTGATTTCCGACTTAATGCATGAAAACATTTATTGCGAGTGTGTTTCAAGTTTCTTTGTGATTACTTGTGTCAGCTCACCGGGTATACTGATCTACTTCATTAAAGTCTCAAGTTTTCCTTGTGATTACTTGTGCCAGCTCACCAGGTATACTGTTCTGACTGTGGTGCTCTTGTTCTCCTTTTCAGGATGGCCCTGCGACGACAGCCAGCTAGGGTTCCGAGTGTAGGGCGCGACGGCAGCCCACCGAGCGACGAGGCCTCGGTGCAGGGCCCTTTGCCAGCAGTGGCACCGGCGGTAGCTTTACCCGCCGAGCCACCGATGCTACCAGTACCAGACGCTGATGATGCACGTCGCCTCAGGGCACTGCATGAGTTTCAGAGCCAGCGACCGCCCAGGTTTCGCGGTGAGGCGGACCCCCAGGCCGCCGAGGACTGGCTAGAGGCGGTGGTAAGGATCTTTAGGCTAGTGAGGACACCAGCGGATCTCATGGTGATCCTCGCGGCGAGCCTCCTGCAGGCGGCGGTAGGACGATGGTGGAGCTTGATGCTCCAGGTTCACGATGAGGCATCCTTGCTCTGGACGAACATCGAGAGCCTCTTCCGCTCTGAGTTCATCCCGGCCACCCTCCGAGAAGTGTGCATCCAGGAGCATCTCCAGCTGCGCCAGGGCAGCATGACGGTCGCTCAGTACGCGGCGAGGTTCACTGACCTATCTCGCTACTCGACCGACATGGTACGGGACCCCTTCTTCCGGGCCCGGACCATCGAGCAGGGCTTGCGACAGGAGATTCGGGCGTCGCTGATCTCCCTCAGCATTCCGACCCAGGCGGGAGTTCTGGAGTGAGCCCTCCTGATCGAGAGCTTCCTGGAAGAGCCTTCTTCAGCGGCGAGACCTAGCGCAGGGCGGCAGGTAACTGAGTCTTCGGAAGCAGGTAGCCGACGGATGACTCTCGGGTCCAGGCAGACCAGACCCCCACGCAGACGGCCTCAGGACACCAGCTTAGCAGTGCGGGGCACACAGCGGAGTGCCAGCCTTCCGAGAGGCAGGCTGTGCTACTCCTGCGGCGGGCAGGGTCACATGGCTCGTGACTGCCCGACTCACCGATCAGAGGAGCAGCAGACGGTGGAGGGGCCACCCAGGCAGAGGCAGAGGGTCGACCGTGGTAGTCCGCAGGGAGGATGCGGACGAGGCAGAGGAGCTGGCCGAGCAGCGGGTGGTGGCCGACGCTTCCAGGCTCTACCCCCAGCACCACCAGGAGGGCCACCTCGAGCACAGGGAGCTGGCGGGCAGGGACAGGCCCAGCTCCAAGCAGTGGAGGCCTACGACCCCGACATGCCAGAGATGATTCGAGGTACGATCTGTGTCTATTCCACCCTTGCTGCAGTACTTATAGACACAGGAGCGAGTCACTCTTTCATAGCCTCTGCCCTTGTTCGGAGCTCGGAGATTACGACTGAGCCGTTGGCTCGATCTTTACGGCTAGAGACTCCTACGGGAGCAGACTCGACGATTACGCACTGGTGCCGGCAGTGTGAGCTTACTCTAGGAGGCGAGAGCTTCGGCTGGGATCTCCTTGTAGCGGCGTCGAGGCCTTACGACGTCATCTTGGGCATGGATTGGCTATCCACGGTTCATGCCCAGATCGACTGTTTTAGGCGCAAGGTGCGATGTGTTCGTACCGACGGGAGCAGGTTTACCTTCACTGGCGAGAAGGGAACCTTTGCAGCACAGGATGGACTTCCGCGGAGGAGAGTGCAGCCCATCTCTCATCAGTTGGCAAGCCTCATCCTCGGAGCAGTGGACGTGCGGAGTCCAGTTTTTCCTGCAGTGGTGGACCAGTACGTGGACGTCTTTCCCGACGACGTTCCAGGGCTACCTCCTCGTAGAGAGGTAGACTTTTACATCGACTTGTACCCCGGGACAGCCCCGATATCCACTCCAGCATACCGGATGGCCCCCGCCGAGCTTCAAGAGCTGCGGGTACAGTTGGAGGACTTGCAGAGCAAGGGGTTTATCCGACCCAGTGTTTCACCCTGGGCTTCCCCGATATTGTTCGCCAAGAAGGCGGACGGGAGCTTGCGACTGTGTGTCGACTATCGTCGCCTGAACCAGGTGACAGTGAGGAACAAGTATCCGCTGCCACGGATTGATGACCTCTTCGATCAGATCAAGGGAGCGCGGTGGTTCTCGAAGATAGACCTCCGGTCAAGCTATCATCAGCTCAGAGTTCGAGACGAGGACGTGCAGAAGACGGCCTTCAGGTGTCGGTGTGGCCATTATGAGTTCTTGGTTATGCCGTTCGGCGTAACCAATGCTCCAGCAGTGTTCATGAGCCTCATGAACAGGATCTTCCAGCCATACCTCGACCGATTTGTTGTGGTCTTCATTGACGACATTTTGGTATACTCGACGACTGAGGAGGAGCATGCCTACCACCTGCGAGTTGTGCTAGACACGCTCCGAGAGCACAAGCTTTATGGCAAGCTCTCAAAGTTCCAGTTCTGGTTACGTGAGGTCCACTTCTTGGGGCACGTCATCTCTGAGGCGGGAGTTGCAGTGGATCCCGCGAAGATCGAGGCAGTGCTAGCTTGGGAGCCACCCAGGAGCGTGACGGAGGTGCGGAGCTTCTTGGGCCTAGCCAGATACTATCGGAGATTCGTGCCAGACTTCTCCAGAGTTGCGGCACCACTCTCAGCGTTGACGAAGAAGGGGAAACCCTTCGTGTGGTGAGACAGATGTCAGCAGAGCTTCCAGGAGCTGAGACAGAGATTGACCAGCGCACCTATCTTGAGGTTGCCTGAGGAGGGAGTTGGGTACGTAGTTTACTGCGATGCATCAGGGACTGGACTCGGGTGCGTCCTGATGCAGGAGCGGGCCGTGATCGCCTACGGATCACGTCAGTTGAGGCCGCATGAGCAGAACTATGCCACTCATGACCTGGAGTTAGCAGCAGTGGACTTCGCTCTGAAGACTTGGCGGCACTATCTGATGGGAGAGCGCTTCACAGTCTTTTCTGACCACCAGAGTCTCAGGTATATCTTCTCTCAGAAGGACCTGAACCTGAGACAGTGGAGATGGCTTGAGTTCCTCCAGGACTATGACTTTGAGATAGTCTATACTCCTAGGAAGGGGAACGTGGTAGCCGATGCCCTCAGCAGGAGGACGGGCATTCAGCTACTTGAGGAGGCGACGGAGCAGCTAGCCTCCTTACAGATATCTTTCGTGGATAGAGACGGAGCAGCCTTTCTTCAGTCTCTCACAGACTCTCCTCCACTTCTACAGCGGGTCAGAGAGGCTCAGCATGGGGACGCTGACTGTGAGACCTGGCGTGCACTGATATCCTCTGGTCGGGCGCCTGATGGCTTCTCCCTTGGAGCAGAGAACGACATCCTTTTCAGAGGACGTACCTTCATACCAGTCGCTTTACGGGAGAAGGTGCTGAGAGAGTTTCACACTTCTCCCTTGGCGGTACATCCCGGAGTGGCGAAGATGTACCAGGATCTCAGACGACAGCACTGGTGGCCGGGTATGAAGAAAGCTGTGGCAGAGTTCGTTTCACGATGCCTCACCTGCCAGCAGGTGAAGGCAGAGCATCAGGTACCAGCAGGCTTGGTACAGCCCTTGGAGGTCCTGGAGTGGAAGTGGGACAGCATATCTATGGACTTCGTGACTGGACTTCCACGCACTTCAGAGGTCACGACTTCATTTGGGTGATTGTCGACCGACTCACCAAGTCGGAACACTTCTTACGCATCAGAGAGCAGGGCTCAGTGGAGATCTTGGGACGTCTTTACGTCCAGGAGATCGTACGGCTTCACGGTGTGCCATCTTCTATCGTCTCCGATCGAGATGCTCGTTTCACTTCCCGGCTTTGGAAGGGGTTGCAGGAGGCGTTCGGGACGCGGCTCCATCTGAGCACAGCCTTCCACCCTCAGATGGATGGTCAGACGGAGAGGACCATACAGACACTAGAGGACATGCTCCGTGCATGTGTTCTCGATTTTGGTCGCAGCTGGGAGGACCACCTACCCTTGGTGGAGTTCGCGTACAACAACAGTTACCACTCCACCATCGGGATGGCACCATACGAGGCATTGTACGGCAGACCCTGCAGATCACCGTTGTGCTGGACAGACCCTGGGGAGTCAGCACTCGTGGGACCAGAGATGGTCCGAGCCACGACAGAGAAGGTCCAGATCATCCAGGAGAGGATGAGGACAGCTCAGAGCCGGCAGAAGTCATATGATGACAGGAGGCGGAGGCCACTAGAGTTCGAGGATGGCGCCCACGTCTTTTTGCGTGTCTCACCTCGACGTGGTTTACGGAGATTTGGCCGAGGAGGCAAGTTGTCTCCACGCTTCATCGGCCCTTTCCAGGTCCTCAGCAGGATAGGAGAGGTGGCTTATCGCCTGGATCTACCACCTCAGTTTCACCGGGTGCACGACGTCTTTCACGTGTCTCAGCTGAGGAGATACGTGCACGACCCGACGCACATCATCGACTTTGGGGAGCTGGACGTGGACGATGGGGCGACTTTTGCGCAGGTCCCAGTGGAGATCGAGGATCGACAGGAGCGGGTCCTACGTGGGCTGTCGATTCCTCTTGTGCGCGTCAGATGGCAGCACGAGATCCTCCAGGAGAGCACTTGGGAGTGGGAGGCTCAGATGCGTGCTCAGTACCCTCATTTGTTCCCCTAGTTTTTGATGTATCTTTACAGGGATGTAAAGCCCTGAGGTGGGAGTAATGTAAAGACCCGCAAATTTCAAGGAATTTTTTTTTATTTTTCTTTCGAATTTTACAAGAGCGCAGCTTCAGACGGCACCTGATTCTGAGGCCCGGTGTGCCCGGAATCAATTTCCGAAGTTTGGCTCGGGTACGTTCAGTGAACGGACGAGCGGGTTTTTCTACCTTTTGAACCGGTGCCCGGAATCAAATTCTGAGGGCACCGATGAAATCGCAGCGCCGGTATTTTCTTAGAAACGCCTCTTCCGGAGTTGCGTTTCCTCAGACGTGGTTTTTAAATTTTGGGGCTTTAAGTCAGAAATAAAATAAAATTTGTGCGACAAATTTATTTTATTTCACTTAAGCTGCTTGGAAGTCACTTGAATGCCACTTGATCTGAGTTAAAGCGGATAGGGTGCTATCCGGAAATATCCTACCCTCTTGGTAGGATATTTGTGCGGCAGGGCCCGCACGAGCCCCGCCGTTTCTTTCGCTAAGTAACGCACCCGCGAAAACCCGTCAAAGTAACTGAAAAGTCAACCGACGCGTTTTCTTTATTTCTTAACAGACCATTTAACTGGGCGGTTTATTTCGTGAATTAAATGGGTTGTTTCATTCGTTGAATTAATTCAACGAATTTAATGGGTCGTTACTTACGCGTTTGCGTTCGTTGGAAAATTAATAAAATAGACAAACATGTCTATTTTGGAGGATCCTCCTGTTGTGCGAGATCCTCTAAACCTCCACCCTCCCCGCGAAGAACGCGAAGAACGCGAAGAACGCGAAGAACGCGAAGAACGCCGGAACCGGAATTCGACGACGCACGATCCGCGACGTCAACAAACTTTTCCGCGACCTTCTCCTTCTTCTTCTACGGCGCCTCTTCTTCCGCGGCGGACCTACGATCAGCGGTTAAAGGTGAGAATCGAATCTTCTAATTCTTCCCTTTTTATAATTCGATATCAACGGATTTAAATTAATTAAATCCGTTTGATCTTGATCCGGAGATCGTCGGCGCGACGTTTTTCCCGCGGTGCGACGAACGTCTCTTCCGCGAAGGACGTGACGATCCCCTCCTTTCGCGACGAGCGATTCCGCGACGACCTCACGTCCGACGGCAACTTCGAGGTAAGGGTTGTTGGAATATTTTATTTTACTTCCCGTGTTTATTCTTTTAAAATAAAGAACCCGATCACGGAACAATTTTAATTTATTTAAAATTGTTGATTGGTTATTTCTTTTTCTCCCGTTGTTTATTACTAACGCGGAGGGTGCAGATCTAACGAACAAGACCCGGCAACCCTCCGCCGATCTTTGGTTGTGCGGATTTGGCGGACGACGACGAACCGTGCGGCAAGGGCGATCCGTTGATCCCGCAGTGAAGATTGGCCCTCGGGAGGAGCAATGGCGCAGACGGGAGGCAAAACGGGCCACCAGAGCAACTCCGGCGGCCCGCGGAAGGCGGCGGCGGCGCGGGTCGCCGGCGCGGCGGCGCCGGCGACCGGAGGCGGCGGCGCCCGGCGCGCCGCCAAGAATTCCGCCGCGGCCGAGCCGCGGCGGCAGCGAACCGCCGGACCGCGTCCGCGGTTCGGCCACCCAGCACGCGGGCCGCGTTCCTCCAAGCCGCGGGTCAAACCCGCGGCAGTTTCTTCGGCCGCTCGGCCGAAGTCGATCCGGCCGGTCCGGTCGGCCGTGCCGCGCCCAGGCCGGACCGGACCCGGCCTAGCCGGGTCGGGCCGGGTCAGGCCGATCCGGTTCGGGCCGACCCGGTTCGGCCGACCCAGGGGGGGTTCGGGCCGGGTCGCCCCGGGCCCAGAACCCCCGTTTTCGGGCCCTCTTCGGTCTTTTGCCCAAATCATGGGCCTGGGACCTCCGATTGACGAACCGTCAGCGGCTACGCGATCCTTGGATCGATACGGTCGTTTCGGTATATTATACTCAAGGTTTCAGAAGACTTTGGGTTCGGCCGGGTTGGATTGTACACGAAACCAACCGGGCCCTCAGAGCGGAAACACTAATAACTTGAGCTACGGACGTCCGATTGACGTACCGTCAGCTGTGGTAGTTTCCTCTAAGTGAGACGGAACTTTTGGCATACTGTGCCCGAGGATCGGATACAGGCGGAGTACGGTCGGGTTGGTTTTGCCCTAAAACCAACCGGACCCCTGGGACGAAAATGCCAATAACTCTCAGACCGGGCGTCCGATTGACGCGCCGTCTGTTGCGTTGAGATCCTGTTGTTGATACGGAACTTTTGGATACATCAACTTCGGACAACGTGTCAGTTGATGTATCAGCCTCTCGGCTCGTGGAGCGGACCCTCCTAAACGAGCTTGCTGTGTGCGGGAACCCTAGTGCTGGCTGTGACTTCGACGACAAAGCAGAGATCCTCCGTGGACTGCGACGACGGCAGAGCAGAGATCCTCCGTGGACTGCGACGACGGCAGAGCAGAGATCCTCAGTGGACTGCGACGACGGCAGAGCAGAGATCCTTCATGGACTGCGGCGACGACTGTGCAGAGATCCTCAGTGGACTGCGTCGACTACTGCACTCAGCGATCCTACGTGGATCAGTGCTACAGGTTCTGTGTGAGCCCGATCCTATGTGGGTCCTTACTACCGGTTCTGTGTGAGCCACTGCCTACAGGTTATGTGTGAGCCTGATCCTGTGTGGGTCTTTAGCAGGGGTTAGTACCTATCGATCCTTCGTGGGTCCGACGACTTAGATGGATCAGTGATCATCTTTGACGTCATCTGAAAAAGTATACCTGGTTGAGCTGAAACTTATGTTACTCTCCTTTGTGGATTGTGTTGAAGTATCCTATGTGGATTTACAGTTTACTCTCCTTTGTGGATTTGAGTCTTGCTTTCCTATGTGGATTGAGTTGTTCTTAAGCTCGTGAGTAGAGCTAGAAGTGGGGACTTAGGTATATGTATGGGCATATACCTAAGTCGAGTCAAATGTTACTTCGTGATTGCACCTTCCTTTTTGTGCTATATCCTTTGTGGATTTCGGGAGACCTTCGGGGGTCTCGGGGTCCTTACTGAGTAGCTTATACTCACCCATGAACGGGCTATGCCCGCACCTTGTTGTGTTGGATGCAGACGACGGACAGCGCTGATCACGGTTGGGGCGTGGAGCAGGATGGTACCTGGAGGTGGACCACTGGGCAGGACGTGCTCGGAGCGGGCGTGGGACCCGAGGAGCCTGGAGGCTATCTGTACCCGCCCTTCAGGTGGGATTGCCAGTGGACGACACGAGGCCGCCGTCTTTTCTTCAGTTGTTGTTCTTTTCCTTTCAGTTTTACTTTCTGTTGGGCTTGTATTCCGGCCCCCTTTACTTTTCTGCACTTTGTAGTTACTTTCCGCTTGCTGACTCTGTGGTGGTTGTTACTTATAAAGGCAATGCCTTCCCTGTTTACCGGGATTTTACACCTTTGTGGTAGTCGCCAGCCCCTGGCCTATGGAAGGCGGGCTTGGGGTAGTCACGGCACGGGCCCCGAGGTCGGGTCGTGACAGTAATATACCCAAGTAATAAAAAAAAAAAATTTGAAAAAATTTCCACATGTTTAAACCTGATTATGACCATAAAATTAGGATTGAATCATAGTAAAAATATAATTTTTAATTGACAATTAACTTATAATATTTGAGTTGGTACATTGGTAAACAAAGAAAATAATATAGTACTTAGAGAGTGAGAATATATAAAAACATTTAAAGTTCTAGAGTTAATGGTATTTATACATTTTTTCTAGCTATTGTCCAACCTATCTTTCATAATAATGATTTCAGGAAATTTTCAATTGTCTCTATAAATGATATGTAAATGAAATTAAATATATTAATTAGTATTAATATTTGTGAGCCTGATATTATATTTACCATACCAATTTCATATTCAAATTGGAATTTGGTTTATACTTTTTATAGATATATCTAATTATTTACATCATTCTCTAAATTCTCCTCATCGCATAGACATTTGATTACTTGATGGCCATCCATTCAATAATTGAAACATTTATTGCATCCCTTAAGAAAATTTATCCCAAGATAACTTCCAAATATAGATTATATATGTGGTGTCATACTCATTCCTCTCACGTTTTTAGAATTCATATTGAATTTAATTTTTCTCCTCTTATCAAAAACCATGAGATTTAAAGGTAACACCATTGTCCACTAACGTCATGAGACAACATCAAGCAATTTCTTCTTATATATTTAATTTATTTCATGGATAATTACCTTTAGAGGGTTGTTTTTATGACTGTTATTAATCAATAAACCTAACTATTATGTTATATGATAATACAATAACCTTACACCACAATTATTGTAAAAGTCTCCTCATAGGTACCAACAGATTCAATATTATTTATCTTTATGCCATAGAATTCAACCCACTATTTCATTTAATGAATAATATAATGTATTTTTTTTAAAAAAATTCTATATTTATCCAAATCTATAGATTCTATTACATTTAAATATATCTTATTCTTGAGAAGAGTCGACATCTAATTTCATTAACCATCCCAATGGATAATAGAAATAATAAAATACTCATGTTTTATGTATGGAAGAACATAATATATAAATTCAATGTTTCTGATATATTAAAATTTATACTATATTATTAGTCCAAAAAATTAATCCATATAATGCCTCTTGATGTAATCCATAGAATGTTATTACCTATATTTCTCATTTGGAAGATCATCATGATTAATATCATGGTAAATTTTAATGGTCAAAGCTTCATGATTTTTCATTCCATTTAAAAAAATGACCATGAAAGAATTCATTTCAATTTCATCACATTATATATGAATAATATTACAAAGGGATGTATATATTTAATAAATTAAAACAAAATCATAGTGTGAACAATAACCACAACTAGCACATTTATTATACATATCATAATTTATAATATTATTTATAAAATGGGTAAGGAAACATAAATAGAGGGTGATCTTGGAAGTTCTGTAAGGGGGAAAATTTGATATATCAATAATCACATATGAATAATATACTAATAGGGGAATAAGAACCTGATCATAATACTTGAATACCATAACCTATATATAGAAGATCAGATTCATGTGACTAAACCAAAATCATAGATTTTAGTACGTAATTAATAATAATGATATCAATGATCATTTCCCATTAATGATTAACATATGAATTAAACAGTTATTCATTGAATAAATATGATAATATTAAATAATATTTAATAAATCATGTATAATTTAAAATGCTATCATAGTACAATGGTATCATTCCAAAAATCATTGAACATTACAAGGTAAACTCTGATGAATATCATATTAGACATAATATCATACTAAACATTGTTCAATCCCCATTAATACCCTCTTTATCTTAGAATGTATAAATATTTTCCCAATTCTTTTAAGGGAATCATAGGTCCCACCAATCCCAAAATAAATATACTATATTTTTCCATGAGATGAGAAATCATTCATCAAATTATAGCCCATGAAAATAAATGTGTTTTATAAAATATTAATTATCGAAAACCCAAGGGAAATGACCTAGAATTTATAAGAATTTTATCATAACATTACCATTGAAAATAACATGTTTTCATAAAAACCATCCAAGAAAACATAATCTTTCTATAGATTGAATAAATATGATAGTATTGATTCATATCCCTATAAAATAATATGTTATACATGGGTTACTATCATGGATTAATATAAATACCAATAAAATATCATTAAACATTATGATGTAAAATATACTTCCCATTTCAAAATAAAATATTTCTTAAACTGAACACTTATAAATAAAAAAATCATTTAGATGAACCATTCAAATATGTAATTGAATGTATAAATAAATGATTATTCATAATGGTGGAAAAATTAATTCATTCCATATAAGTTAAAAACAATCATTAAATAATTTTTCCAAAATAGTAATTGATGAAAAAATTTAAAAAATTAAAAAATTTGATAATATTCATTGAAAATGATAATAAAATAGACAAATATTCTTCTAATAATATTTACAATACATTCTTATATGTGATAAAAAAATTATTCTGATGGTACAATCAAAGTCAATTTTCCTAAAAAGAATATTTCTCGATTCATTTTTACAGTAGGTGAGGAAAATTAAAGTAAAAAAATGTCATCAACAAATAATCATTTTATAATAAAATTAATTAGTATATTTATACTGTGATATTAAAATTTCATTATCGAAACATAAAAATAAATAATCTCTACAGAAAATTATTTTGGAACATCAATTCTCTTGTGGTGAGTTTTCCATGGATTTAAATCACAAAAATACATGTATTTATTTTCTAGAAAAATATATGAGTGTGTTTTTAATTATTATAATATCATATTTGGTAACTTTATATCATTTAAACAACACATATTTTAAAAAATCTATATTAAATATTCCATTTACTTGTGTAAATTTCACTGTTTTTCAGAAGTATTTCTACTCTATAATTGTAGTCCTTTTACAAATATCACGATTGAATAAAATCCATAATATATAAATTTCATAAAGTTAAATTATATACATATTTAGATCCATCCAAAAAATATAGAGATGTTAAAATGAATTACATTTTTGATGGAGATGATAGGTCATATGTATGAATGTGTGATGTTTTCATTTATAGTGGATGGAAAAAATGAATGGTAAATATTAATTCAACATGGTAGGATAATTATTTTATAATTTATATCATATAAAACCATAAAATAACTCCTCCTCACAATCCATGACAAATATAAATAATAACTGAATCACATCCGATAATATATGTTATAGTCCTCACATATTACCAAATCACATTATTCATACATAAAAGATTTGATTGTAATATGGGGGAAATGAAATTAGAATTCCATAATAATTAATTTTTTATTAAATATAAAATATAAAAAATAATAATATTATATTACCAATCAATAACATATGGTGGAGGAAAGTAAATTGTATCTTTTGGTGTCAAGGGTATTTTTTATGTACACATGATTGATAATTTCAATAATAATTTGAGGGAAAAAATATTTATAATGTGTCTAAATAATTTAGAATAACATTTTATCATATTTATGATACATATTTTCTAATTATGTTCTATATATTTAGAGAATTTAAATATCATTTGAGTAGATTGTTATTTGTTAAGGTGATTACCTCTTCTTTGAAACATAACCTTTTTATATCTTCTAAATGTAGATAGGGTGGGACTATTGGGAATAAAAACATATAGAATGTTTATGGGGAATTAGGGCATAGGAATTCGTAGATTATATTTAATGAATAAGGCTAAAAGTGATGTGAATAAGTGAGTGTGGAGATTCCATTTTATAATTGATATGTGATGTACATTTCAAATTTCTATAATGTTTATATTATTATAAATTCATTAATAAAAATCCATTAAATTTAATATTATTAAGATATATATGGGACAATTTTTTAATACCACAACATAATTTAATTTATACTAGTTTACATGTCACTTCCAAACCATTCATTTCCATTAACACTTAGTTAACCCATTTAATATTTTTCCATGGGTAACAATTTTTTCAAAATTAAATTGTAGAAATTATTATTTAAGTTGAAAATTGTAAAATAAATTAAAAATATATAATATATTAAACCATACCATAATTAACATGAATTGTTTTGTGAATTTATCATTTTCATATAATTTAATAATATTTTTGCTAAAATATCACTATTGTTGGTTTTCATACGATTCATTTTATCTGATCAAAATCCAAATTCTAACATTGATTATAATATTTTTAAAATGAATGAGTATTACATATACAACTATAAAATTCTTATAACACTATAAATGTCTCAAATTGTACCACAATATTTTTTAAAATCATGTATTTTATTATTCCATTAATCGATTAAATATTTTTTTCATTGTGTAACAATATAATTTAATTACATAGTACCAAAATAATTGAAGTAAATTTATATATGGAATATATATTAATAATGCATTAAATTTTTCCTATTATTCTTTCTTATCATGTTTTTAACCCTATGTGTACACATAGAGTATATTTGTAACTAATATGGTGAAATTTTGTATCTTTATTTGATTTAAATAATATTAAAGTCATTTCCATGAATAGTTGATCATTTATCAATAAAATTTATATATTAAGGGGATAAATGTATGATTTCATTAATTTAATGAAATTATTGAGGACATATTATGTTCACATCACTTTTTATTTACCTATGTAATCCCATGAACCCTTTATTGAGGTGATGAATTTTACCATTGTTATTATTCATATTGAACAAAAATAAAATTGTATTATCTACCAAATTTCAACCAACTAATTGTTAATGTATTTTTCCTTTTCCATAATTCAATACCAATAAATGAGTAAATTTAATTTGAAAATAAATTCCTAAAATTTTATAAACCTATTTTTTATAATAAATTTTTTTCAATAAGAGTGGGTTTATTTGTATACAATAATTATAAAAATATTTTATAAATTTTAATAAATTTTGATAATGTAATTGATATATATATTTTGATAAATTAATTCAAAAAAATTTATTAATTTAATTTAAAAACATAAAATATTATATCTGCATGATAATAATTACACCAAATATCATAATTTTGATTTTAATTTTATTATTTATAATTATTTGGAAACAAATGAATTCTTATTAAAAAATTAATAAATAACCAATTAAAAAATAAGTTATCATTATTCATAAGCATCAATATAATGGTAAAACATTAACAGAAACATAACATTTTCAAAATGATACATAGTTAATGTAAACTCATCCCTGAGTGTCACACAAGATGTCAATTATATCAAATTTGTTTATAGAGACATATTTCATAAAAATATCAAGATGTTATAGTCATAAAATACAATTTTCAATGAATTTATCTTGCGTTATAGGTACAATGTTATCCCGAGGATGTTATATATATAAATATATTGTAAACACATTAGTTTTCCGTGTAATCTTATTAATAATATGGAAATATTATGTGTCTAGAAAATTGATAGCGCGTGATTTTGATTCCCTGTGCGTCTAGAATGAATTTATGATTTTTTTTTGTTATGTTCAGTTAATTTTTGTGAGGCCTTTTCTACCTTTTGAACTGGTACTCAAATTAAAAATTTGAGGGCACCATTGAATTCAAAGCGATGGGTTTCACTTAAGGGAGTCGTCACTTCAACCGCAGTATGTTTGGAGAAAAGTTAAATTTTGGGTGTTTTTAAAAGAATATTAAATTAACATTGTTATTATATTTATTTCATTCTTTTCCACCAATGGAAAAGTGGTAGATTGGGACCAGCCACATATAAATATATTAAATTTATTGAACCTTCAAATCCTATGCAACAACTTCATTGGAATTTAATAAGGTTCTTATAAAATGAACCCTCATAAATTCAACGATCGTTACTTACCATCCACCTCTCCTATTTATATGGAGCTTAGTGGAGGTATTGGCATGGATTCCCCATGCGATGAATCTCAGGTGAAGTAATGTGACACCCAAAACATAGAGTTTAGATCCAGTTCTAGTAGGAGGTTTCGAGCGACAACGAATCAAGAACTAAATTATGGTGTTTGAGAGACAATCGTTTCCATCCAATTTCGAGTACGATGAACACTAACTCATCCTCAATCATGGGCGCTCTACAATGACATTGAGGTAAGGTTTTTTCTCGTTTATTTTCAAGATTTTGTTTAACCATATATACTCTTTCTTTATTTGATAATAACCCAGTGTGTGCGGGCCAAACATACTTGTCCCACTACCTCTACCTTTTGTTTTAACTTTTCATTCTCCACGGAAGACCATCGGTGCGACACCAGCGATCAGAGATGGAAGATGATAGCATGGTTGGAACTGACTGGCTGCAATGGAGGAAATGTTCTGTCGCGTGCCACAAGAGTAGTCCACGATGTTGTGCCACAATGGAACATAGAGCTGTCAGCCGTAGTGGTGATGATGTGTGTCGTCACGCGCCGCCAGTGGAGGAAGTCACATTCCCGATGATGTGGTAGTAGATCCCCCCCTATGGGTTATACTGGAAGACTAAGTGGTGTAACGTGGATCCACCACTTCACAAATAGAATGGTCATTCGGCCGATCGTAAAAATCAGGGGGGCTACACCCCCAAGCTAGCTGGGGTGGACCCACTATGGGCCGGACTGGACCGCGGCCTAGTGGGACGAACCCGCAACAGCCCAGCGGGCCGAGCTACCACGTCGTATCCCAGACGGGTCAGACGTGAACTGGGTCGGGTTGGCCTGGACCTAGACCCAACTAGGCGCAGTTTCTCTTGAATAGCCAAAACATGAGAACCAATAGTTCATTTGATGAACTGTCTATGGCAATAAGACCCTTGGAGTGATACTGTATTTTTGGTATAATCCACATGAGATTTGTAAATAGTTGTAGTACAGCTGGGTTGGATAGAAATCGAATCCAACTGGGCCCTATAAACAAAAACACTTATAACTCAATGACTTAGCGTATGATTGGCGCACCCACTATCGCGATGTAATCCTTAAGATATGGTGGTTATTTATGATACATCTTAGTGGAGCTCCATGGAGAATGAACTATGACCGATGGGTTATGGAGAGGTTCCCCCATAATCATGCATACTATTAGTGGGATTCTAGAGTCTGTTAGTGAGGCAGAGGATGGAGTAAAATCATACGGAGGTCAGTGTTCAACGATCTTGAGTGATTTAGGGCATAAAGATCTTGTGAGGATTAGATATTGTGTGGGTTGGCACTCAGTGATCCTATGTGGGTCAGTGTATATCGATCCATTGTGGGTCAAATCCTATGGTGGTCATTCTGGGGGTTAGTACCTATTGACTCTGAGTGGATAAGATCTTGTGTTGATCATTTAGGGGGTTATTAGTTATCTATATTATGTAGTTTACACTTTGTATGGTCAGTAGTAGTGCATCTTGACAGAATAAAATGATCTATCATCATGAATGATCATTTTTACTTCAATACATCACTAATTCATGTGTGATCTAAGTCTTTTACATTCACCGGGATATATGTTTTTTACTTTTACCTTTGAGTGATATATTCATGGTGATACCTATGTTGTTCTATTAACATTGTGGTGATATCTTCGTGTTGTTACCCGTGGGGTACATTTACCTTTGTGGTATTATATTTGTGGCGTTACATATGCCGTACTTTTTTCATTCATGGTTTTACATTCATGGTGTAAAAATTGGGATATTCTCCCCTCATGTATGAGAAAAATATATCCTGATAACATAGGTTTTTGTACGGTCATATACCTAAGTAGAGTTTAGGACTGCATCATGCTTTTTGATTGAGTTCATTCATTGTGGTTTCTCCTTTTTGAAACTCTGGGACCCCATTGGGGGTTTATGGTCCCTATTGAGTATTGTTATACTCACCCCTACACGGGCGCCACCCACAAATTATTGTTTCTTTTGTAGAGAGTAGATAACACTGATCGACGCAGTGGGATCCATGACTAGATAGTTCTTAAAGGTGGACCATATAACGTGGTGTGACGTAGGACTACTGATTGTGAGATGTACCTACCCATCAGGTTGGATCCCATTGGAATGTTCCTGGAGCCATTTTTAACTTTTCAGTTGTATTTGTACATTCCAATTGTGCTTGTTTTTTGCCCCTATTACATTCCACACACTTTTTATGACAACAGTTTACACCATAGTTGCCTATTTATATACTCTTTTATTTTTGTGCTTGTACAGGTTTAAAGGAAATGGCTTCTCTTTAAGGGATACACATTTCTGGTTCTAGTCTCCATCCCCTAGCCTAGGGAATCCGGGCTTGGTGTAGTCACAACACGTGCCCTGGGGGACAGGTCGTGAATTATATATATATATATATATATTATTATGTAACATCACTTAATAATATCTGTCATATTTAGTAAAATATGTTCTTTTATGGAGTCTAACTGAATAGTGAGTTAAATTATGGTTCCCTCTCCATTACTATCCATACACAAGAAAATAATAATACACTTACTATTGAAATACTTACATTAGGGTATTTATTATAGACCACCAACATCATATGATGATTTCTATATTACATCCATAGAACTGAAATATAATCCATGTCCCATCTATTCCAGTCATGAAAATTACATTCCTTCATCAAAAATAGATTATTTGATTTTATTAATTATAATAACATTATAATTTATTATTTTATAGCAATTAGTTATATATATTTAATCTGATTTGTCAAAACACACATAATAATTTACATATCACTAATCGATATTTCAGAATTAGATCTACAGTGAAACACCCATAAATAATGCATGATATATAAATTGAATCAATAATAAGTCCTAACTCATGGAATCACTGAAATTCATAATATAATTTATATTTAATTTAATCAAATATAAGAATTGAAGAAATATTTCATAGTAAAATGGTGCACAGTGACTCACATAGAGCATCTTGGAACACTATCTTCCTAGGATGAGTGGAATACCCATCATCAGTTTATGGTTAAACCATTAAATATGTGAATTATAATAAAAATCCAAAATTAAGGTAAATGAAAACGGAAGAAGATGATATGGAATAAAATATATAATAGTGGTAGAAAAGACATTCTCCAAACAAGTATAAAATATCAAATAAGAAAAACCAATAGATGGGGATCCAAATGAGATTAAGGAGGTAGGGACCTTTGACAAAAAAATGGGAAATTTGAGGTATATGATTCGTCCCCTCTAAATAATTGATTGAAAATTTAAACCCCCCTACAAAAATATTACTAGCTAGTCAATGGATTCCCCAAGAAACACAGTGAAATTACAATAGATTTTCATATACAAACCACTATGATACTCCTAGAGAACCTAAAAACACAATAGATGACACTATAGCTTCCTAATATCTGGAAAACACTTCTTGAGAGTTTTTCATGGATTTAGAACACGGTTTTGAATCTCATATACCAAACTGACCCATCTATAATATAAAATTACAATTTTTTCATCATTTTAAAAATAATTAAATGTTTATTGAATCAATAGAGTTCCAAAAAACATTATATCCCCTAATAATCCACTAATTATTATATTATATAAAAAATAATTTTTCATAGATTATTTATCCTTTTATACATCCGTAAATCACTCAGACATCAAACATATTGAATCACATCTTTTTTTTGAAGGTCACATAAAAACTACATTAATCACACATGGTTTTCTATATTGAAATTTTTTGAATGAATTACATATCCTCATGGAATAGACTATCTCATTTTCAAATATTATTAGATATTATACCAATAATGTATAACTCGTGTTAATATGGTAACAACCTAAACTGTTATAAATTGATGTTTCTCTTTGTGATTTTAATTAAATGTCTTAATTTATAATATGGTTATAGAAAAAACATTTAATAAATTTATTATATAATTTGATTTAAAATACCATTATACATATTACTTTATTTTAATATAGATGTTAAATAGTGATCACATGATTAATATAAATATATGGCTTTAATAAATCAAATTGACATTGACAAAGGATGCAGTGGCCTCACCAAATAGGATTCTACCCTATGAATCAAATTTATTAGAGCTTCTTAGGGTAATAAAATATAGTGTATTTTTCATTGACCAAGACCGTGCTGTGATTGAACAATGTATGCATGATGGAATCAATTTATGGTAGATGTTCCAGATCAATGATATCACGATACAAACCATGTTTATCGAACATCCCCATGAAAATAAAACCATCATGAACCATAATCTTATGGTTTATTCAAGTGTAATTATTAGATATGTATCAAAACCTTAATAAAATGAATATTTAAATTGTAGAGTATAATTATTTTTTCTATTTTTCTGGTTACTTTATAAATTATTTGTATTTCTGAAAATCAAATTGTATTTTTAGGTAATATAAAAAGTCAATTAGGGGATTCATTTAGTTGAATTAATGTATTATTGACATAAATAGTATTTTGATAAAATGTCATTATTATATATGGCTTATTATTTATAAGTCATTATATAATGTCTTTTTAGCGAAACACACTTTTTATAAGGGAAAAATTATTTTTTGTAAAAAACCCAATTATTTTTCAATAAATGAAGAATATTATTTTAAAAGTAAAAATGAAAATATTTAAAAAAAATAGATAAAATTATTATTATTTATTTAATCATAAAATCATAATTTTCCATTGCTGAATTTTTCCAAACATCCTGACACAGTCGAATTTTCGGATAAAAATTAAACACCTTATAAATATATAGTTTGTTTTATAACAACAGAATAAATTAAAAAAACTGTAATAAATAATATAATTTGTATATTCGGTATAATATATGTTTAACCACTAAATTATATTGAATTTATTTTTATTTGATTAATTTTATTAAAACATTATGAATCCTCCAAATTATATAACTTATTTAATGATTTTAAATTCATTTATTTAAAAATGAAACTCTACTACACATATTAAATAGTGATATTTTAATATAATAAGACCCTTTAGAAATTAAATAATAAAATCATCTTCAAATTTGCAATATCTAGGAGTAAAACCCTTGTGAAGCATTTTGGTTTTAAATATTACATTTTATAGATTCTAAAACATAAATATTTATGAAATACATCTCTTTCCCAATATAAGCCCACCCAATCTCTCACATATATTCAGTCATAATCATATAGTATTGACCATTATCTAACATCATATGTTAATAAACCTCACAAAGATTCCTCAATCTCTCATGAACCCACTTTCATGCTTTTGGTGTCATACAATTAATGTAATAGGTCCTCTAATTCTCACTTTTATTAAAGAACCACCTCTGTGATATTCTATTTATTTTTTTTACTAATGATGGGTTATGTTTTAGATCCTCCACCATACATCTCATATTATGTATAAATTATGAAATTCCCCTTACTATCTAATTAATCCCTCCAATGCACACCCATTGCCATGCAGAAATTTCCTAAGCATCCTCTCTTTATCTTTTTATTCAATATTTTTTATTTTTGTATGCCATATTTTTTTTATTATAAATGTTTTTACACATAATTTCAAGTCCATATTACTATAAAATTCAGTTAGATATGATTTTAAATCCATTATTCTTTAATTAAATTATTTTAATAATCTTATGACATGTCACTATTCTGCTAAATTTTCACCTCATTTTTCCATGTCAAACCAACTGTGTAGTGAATGTCATAACCATTTTCTATTAGGGGTGTTTTCTTTTGTGAAAATACTAATTTTCATTTGGTACATAGATTTATTTATTCCACACTACTTTATCATGGAATAAATTATCATTATTATAGATTCCATGTTCTATGGTATATATAGAACACTTAATCATGTGAATTAAATGAAATCGTTCGATGCACCTAGAATTGTATATCCCTCAATTGTAATGGGTAATGTTTAGTATTAGGGTGTATATTGTTTGGAATGGGGTGTACCTTATTCTTTTATGGGTCCTCTTCCACCATGAAATCATGGTTTTTTATTCTTGACTTATGTTTATGATACAATGTTTTATGTTTCTGCCACTTTTCCCATGTTATGATTATCCCGTTATATCAGTCCTTATTATTATTATTACATTATTCTCCAATTATGTGACTTGTATAACATTTAATTTCATCTTCTTGTTATTCCTTGTTTATTCCCATTCTGGTAATTATTCCCCACCCATTCTAATTTATTTCAAATGTTTATTTAATGTAGTTTTAAGATCTAAATGTTAACAGATTTTTTCAATAATGTTGTTGTAACTCATGGTTATTTATATAATGAAATTAACTGAACACCAAATTACACTTTAAATATCAATATTTATGTTTTTTATTATGTGAGTTTTTTTAATGAAATTATTTATTACAATGATATACTGATAATGGTAGTTATATTTGGTATCACAAGAAATGTTTATTTATTTTTGGGATGTGTATTTGAAAAAGATAGAAAATATTGTAGAGAAAAGTCTATGTATAAGAATACCAACATAATATTTTTGAGTATAGAGTTAGTGTTTTATGAAAAAAATAAATCACTTAAAGGATACTACATGTGGATGTGGTTCTAACACAGATGAACCTAGTAGTAACTACTTTGACATGGTGTTCTAGGCCTGACTCAGGCTAATTGGCTGCATGAAAACTTTCTTTACATTGTACTTGGATTCACTCTACCATGTAATATTCTTTGGTAATTCATATGATCATTATGAACCATAATTAATATAGGTAAAATCATATATGAATATATGTTTTCAGATTGACCATGGATAATATAGATTAAAGCCTATAGATTCATATGTTAAAGAAATACATGTAATTTTTATTTTAACTAATTAATGTCATTGGATTATCAATTATATGTTTAATATCTTCAAAAAAATATTCCCTAATTTAACTTTTATTCAAGAAAATGGTTTTAAATATGAGGTATGTGGTAAATAGTCAATGTGAAGAGTAATGTGATAATTTTCCCAATTAGATGTCGATCCCAATTTGAGTAGGAATCACACACTTTATGATTATAATATCTCATCTATCATAAGTTCTAAAGAGAATCCTAGATCCAGGGGATCTTCCAAATCCTCTAAGAGATAAAAATACAAAATCTATATCATTATCTGATAAAAGGCCTCAAACCATCAATGAATGGTATTATCCCACAATTATTGAACTATTGATCTACCCCATTGAGAAGATCATAACCATCCATCAATACTACAGATTAGAGAAGTATCATTTGGTTGTTTATCATAAGCAATGTGAATCAGGTCAATGGTGGACATTGATAAAAAATATGAATCCTAAAAAAGGTATCGATGAAATGGTGTGGAAGGATTTCCATAAAATATTTTTTTATAATTAATATCCTCACACTCTCCATCATAAAAATGAAATGTATTTTCTTTCCGAAAAAATCATCGAATCTATTTTGAAATATGGGGAAAAATCGCAAGGATGTTATGTTACGCCTTCAGCATTGACATTACCCCTGAATGAAAGGTTGACTGCTTCTAGGGGGAAAAATCAATGATTATGGAGATCCCAAGTGATCTATTATATTTTTATATAAAACGAAGTTGTGCATTGTTCAAACAAATTTGAAATGGAGATTGGGGAATAAAAGGGGTATCATGTGGTTATTAAGTGAGAAGTGGTGAGAAATATTGGCACTATAGTAGATAGATATAATGATTACATGAAATTACAACACCCCACTTGTCAATGGTAAAGAAAGTATCACCCCCCAAAAATGACCAAGGGGATGAGTAAATGTGCTTGGTGTGGGAAAAAAGGAAACCTAGCTACTGATTGATACTAAGTGAACCCCTACTACAATAGTGGAATGTAATTATCCATTCATCCCTCATCGTAGGAACTATGGAATGTTTTAATATAATTAACTAAGCCATTGGTTTATTGTGAAAACAAAAATCATCTAAGGAAACAAGGTATATATTTTACCACCACTACCACTAAAGAGAATCCCAACAATGAAGTATTGATAAGTTTGAATGTTATTTATTCAATAATAGAAACATCACATTTTTATAGTATTTATATTCATTCCTTCATAAAACAAAAGTTGAGTCGAACTAGAAAAACACTACCATGAAATCATGGAAATGATGTTTTTAGTGAAGATGGAAAATGGGGAAATTATTGCATATCTATTATATAGATCGACCCCTATAATGGTTTATGGGTTTAATTTCCCATAAAACCATATCATACCCCCTTTTTAGAATTTAATGTAATTTCGTGTATGGATTGGAATTCCCTATATATATCCATCATAAATTTCCATGAAAAGTTATTCACTCTATGTATTGTGTGTCATCCATATATTCCATACAAATACAAGGAGAAAGATGGATATTCATAGAACTATCATCACATGCATAGATACTATATCCATTATACAAAGCATATCTAGATCAAATTATTAAGTCTAAAGATTCTATAACCATTGAAGACAATCCCAATAGGAGGTTATATGCTGATGTATTTCATATGAAATTGCATGGTCTTCCTCTTAACTAAGGTTGAGTTTTCAATCGAGCATATATATGTGGTGTTAGATTTATCCAACACTCTATATATAATGGATGTTGTATAACATGATAAGATCATGAAACAATTATAAGAGAATTTTTATAAAGGTTTCATATGCCTATGTGATTATCCATTGGGATCTCAATTCTTCTTCATTATAAATATGGATGAGTCAATGTGCCATTTCATCGATTATCAGGAGCTAAACAACATCAAGATAAAAAGAAACTATCTTCTACCTCAGATTGATAACTTGTTTGATCATCAAGGTAGAGAAAATAACTTTCCCAATGTGGATTTTTTTTGGGATTTTATCATGTTGGTGTGATGAAGGAGGATATCCACAAGATGTATTTTTGTTCAAAGAATAGGTACTATGAATTCATAGTAATTCCATTTGCAATCACGAATTCTCCAACAACATTCTGGGACTTGATAAATATAGTCGTTAGCATTCACATCAATCAAATTGGGGTAGTATATATAGATGATATTAATATATACTACATAATTAAAGAGGATAATAAGGAACATTTGAATATTATTCTAATTACCCTGTGACAAGAAAATAATTATGAAAATTACATAAATTGTGAGTTCAGCTATATGGAAGCCTCTTCCATGGGGTGAATCATCACAAGAAGTGGGATATGTATACACCCTATTAATACAAGAGCAATTGAGGGATATATGAGGCCAAAACCATTGACAGATATCTATAGTTTCCTTGAGTTATCATGAAATTATTGCCTATTTGTGAGAAATTTATAACAATTTTCAAACCCTATCACCAAGATAACTCCTATAGGAGTCATGTTTTATTAGATTGATGAATGAAAAAAAACATAAAGTAGTATGAAAGTAGGACTACCAATTTCTATGTTCTCACACTACGCAAAATTGGATATCTTTTTTGGTATTTAGTAATTCTTGGGTGAAGGCCATTGGAATAGTGTTTATTCAAAATGACAATGTCAATTACAATGATTCCATGTAGATGAAGGATCATGAACAAAAGTCCCCAACACATGATCATGTGTTGGATGTTACAATTTTATTTATAACATTTAGAATCATTTTCTCGTTGGGGAGAAGTGTGAAATATATACAGACAAAAAATGTATTAAGTATATATTGACATAGAAAAACATAAACATACGCAAATGTATATTGTTATAGATGATCAAAAACTATGACTAGTCAATTAACTGCCATCATGGGAAAGAAAATAACGTGGTAGGCACACTAATATAAAAATATATAGTAAATGTTTCATTAATGAAAATTCAAAGGAATCCAATCTTTTTATATTTGGAATGTTTTGATATAAGAATAATAGAAGAAATACGATCATCAATCCTTTAACAAAATATTTTTTATCCATCTCTTATATAGTGTTTAATGGATGCTCAATAAGAGGATTTAAGAATTCAGTAGAATGTAGAACCTATTATGAAATGGAAATCCTCAGAGATCAATGTTAATTATATACTTTCTGGTTTTTTTTTGGGTCTACACTCTGCGTACAATAAAATAGTGAGATAAATGATTATTTTCTGGATTATTCAAATACTTGGAAATATGGAAGCATCAACATGTACTTTATCACTTTTCTTATAAAAACATAATTATGAAGTAATTATATATGGGTCGTGGTTCATCCTCTTAAGAATAATAACAAATTAATTATGATACTAGAGGAATTATCATTATATCTACTTGCATGGATATACATTGGGGAAATGGTTAGGCTGAATACTATACCACTTTTGATTGTCTCCAATAATGATTGATGATTCACATCTTTGTTCTAGAAGATAATTAAACATTATATGAATACATATTTGAACTTAACTATGAAATATCACCCTAAAAAATGGCTAATAAGAGTATAATATCCAAACACAGGAGGACATGTTGTGATCTTGCATAATGAACATAAAATACATATGGGTTCAACATCTTTCTATATCTCAATTAACTTACAACAATAGTTTCCACACAAGTATAAAAATAGATCCATATAAATACCTTTATAGGAATAGCTTCATAGAACTGATAATCTGGGATGATGATGATTAATTAAAGCCTGTTTGTTCTTAAATGGTCAAGGAAATGGCGGAAATGGTTAAGGCTATTCAAAAGAACATCAAGGTTGCTCAGAGTCATCAAATTATATATGATTAGGATTTTTTACAAAACCTATATGTTGATGTTAGAGACATGATATTACTCCTCAAATCTCCATGGATGAATTCAATGAGGCTTGGGAATAATGGAACACTTTGACGAAGATACATCAATTCCTTTGAGATCTAAGATCACATCGGAGTGGTTGCTTATGCCCTTTCACTACCACCTAACCTATCTCAAGTTCATGATGTATTCCATTTATCAGTCTTGAGGATGCACATTCTTGGCCCCTCACATGTAATAAAATTACATGTGGTACCATTGGATAATGATCTTTCCTATGAGAAGAAACTGGTGAAGATATTAGATCACTGAGAAATATTTATTTGAAAGAAGACAATATACATAGTAAAATTGTTCTGCAAAAACCACGAGTTTGTAGGATAAATCTGGGAACTGAAGGATGTGATGAGACAATTTATTCCTCATCTATTTTAAGGGGGGTGAAATGAATATTTTGAGGGAAAAATTTCTCAGGGTGTGATTTTGATTGTTGAAATTATTATATATTAATTTTCTCATTGTGATTTTAATTAAAATTTAAATATTTAATATGGTTATATAAAACCCATGAAATTATGTAGTTTTACCATTGGATTCAAAAGTCAATTACGAATATTACCATTGTTAGTATAGCCATTCAATACCAGTCACTTGATTAATATAAATATAGAGCATTGGAAAATTAAATTAGCATAGACAAAGGAAAGGATGACCTCATCTGATATGATTATATCATCAGAAGACCATTTATTAGATCTTCTATGGAAAATAACATAAAAAGGATTTTACCATGACCATGAACAATATGAGATAAAACAACATAATCATGAGTTAAACTATTTATGAGATATTATCAAGTTCATCAATATCATGCCATAAACCATGATTTCTAAACACCCCCACGAATGTGCCACTATCACACACGTTAATCATAGGGTCTACACCAATGTAATAATGGTATATGAATACATAACTTAATAATATGAATATTTATATCTATATAATTACCAAAATGTTTTCATTTTTATTTTATTTTTCATTTAATAAAAAAAATATGTAGATTTAGGTTATATTCAAATTCAATTGCGGGAATTATTTTATAAAATTATTCGATTTTTAAAATAAATGTTATCCGAATTTAATTTTCTTATTAATTTTTTTTTTATTTTTTTATTGTCATATATTTGTTATGATGTGAAATTTACATTTTCTATGGGTTCAAAAACTATTTTTTTTTCAAATATCCAGTATTTTTTTAATAAATTTAGAATCATAAATTAAAATTAAAATGTAGAGTATTTTAAAAAATAATTAAATAATAGGAATATTATTTTTGTAATTAAAACATAAAAATTATTAAATGTTCAATATTTTATTCTTTATTGAAATGATCAAATTTTCGGGTAAAAATTAAATACCCTATAAATATACTTTATGTTTTATGAACTTGTAATGAACAGAAAATGTTCTAATAAATACTATAATGGGTATAGTAAGTCAAATATATTTTTTCACCTTAATATAATATTATTTTATCTTTAATGTTCTACTTTTAGTAGGCCTTTATGAGTCCTCCAAAACATATAATGTTTTTATAACTTTTCTAAATTATTTATTTTAAAATGTGACTCACCTCCCAAAAATAATGGGTATTATTTTAATATGTTATAAAATATTACTAATAAAATAAATAAAACCTATATACTTTTGAATAAAATGGAAAAAACAATGTGTTGGTTTGTGGTCTAAAATATTATACTTTTTAGTGTCCAAAACCTCAATATTATATAAATGTCTCACTTTTCCTATAAAAACCTTCCCATGATCTTCGTTATCTTTACTAAAAATACATGGATAATGACCTAAATCTTCCATAATCTGTCTAGAATCATCCTATGGTTCGTGAAGTCTCTCAATAATCCAAATTCATTCTTTTTGTGTCATACTCTAAAGGTAAGGGATCCTCTCTGTATCTCTATTATTAAAAAAATATCATCTATGTTATGCCATTTGTATAAATTACTATTTATATGGTATGTTTTCACACCTACCCCTCACATCCCTTATTATTTTTAAACAACTATAAAACCCTTTATATCTCATTAATCCCTCACATGCACACTTGTAAACATGCACAAATTTTTTGAGCATCCTTTCCTTCTCTTTTTATTCAAGATTATTTATTATCATATTCTTTATTTTTAAAATTATAAAAATTTGTACATGTACATCCATGTAAATATTAATTTACACTAAATTTACATATTATTTGAGACCTATTTCACTCCAATTTACCCATTTTAGGAATATTTAAGTGATGTCATTATGCTACAGAATTATCACTGTGATTTTTCTTGACAAACCAATTGTGCATTGAATGTCATAACCATATCTTATCAATGGTATTAAATATTATGAAAATTTTAAAAAAAAATACGGACATAAATCTATTTTTTACACACTCCTTTATATGGAATAATTTATTATGATGAATGCATCCATGTTTTATGATATCTATACCAAAATCATGCTTGATAATGGAATGAATGTGATAGATGCACCTGAAATTATATGGTGATCAAATGCATTGGGTAATGTTTAGTATCATGCTACATCATGTTGGGATAAGGGTTAACTTTATTCTATTATAGAACCATTTCCAATATGAGTTTTTTGTAGTTTATTTTTAACCTATATTTATGATACATTTTTTATATTGTTTACACATTTCCCATTTAATGATTATCATGCTCTATCAAGACATATTAATCATATTCATTAATAGCCCATTGATATGCCTTGAAAAACATGTATTTTTATCTACGTGATATTCCATGATTATTCTGATACTAGTCCTTATGTATTAGCACTTTATTATGTATTTCCCAAGGTGTTCCAATGCAATTTTAAGCACAATCATGTTAAAGAAGTTTTTTATAATGATGTTGTAATTCATGTTTAATATTGTAATTAAATGTATAGAATTATAATATACACTATACGTATTCGTAGTTAAGATCATATTAAGTTTCGTTTTATATAATTAAATGATGTATTAATGTGTAATAAATAGAAGGGTTGTTATACATATCACACTATGAAAATATATGTCATAGAATATTATGGTTCATGTAAACAACCACCCTCTCACAAAATAAATAATGATTCCCCAACATCAAGGAATTGAAAAAATATCATAACTCATTGTAATGTCATCCATATTTTTCTCATGGGGTCATTGCTAATGTGACATGTAAGGAAATGCATAATCCTTATATATTTGTACAATATAAAAACCAAATACTTTATTAATATGAATACATTGTGTATCAAGTCAAATTATCTTGTTTAAAAAAAAAAAAATTTGTCATCAATAATTTATTTAACTCTATAAAAATGACCTCATACGGATCAAAACATTGATACATTACACCATTCATGTTAATCTCTTTCATTATTGTTTTCAATTGTCATAAGTCTTAATTGAACGATTGATATTATCATGCCATCCTAATGAAACATTAATATAAAAAATTTATGATAGTGAGTCCAAGACATCACTGTTTACAGATTATATTTATATTATAGGTATCTAATCGTTTATAAAAAAAATATCAAATATAAAAAATATATTATAAATGTATAGAATAATGAATTTTTTTAAAGTGTAATAAAAATGGTATAATGGTTCCTGGAATGTAACACATATGTTTATGAATATATATTGTTTTCATAAAATAGTACCAATAAGAATTAATAGATATATTAATTTATGATTTCATTTCAATGATCCATGAACATTAATGTGGATCTAATAATGAGGAATTATAGGAAAAGGTACCCATATATGATGTTTCTATTATCAGATAACATCAAAGGGTAATCCTCCTATTTAACTTGGGGCCCCTGGTAATATGTATGATAATAAATCTGGAAAAACCATAGGATACAAGAAACTAATAAGAGAGATCATAAATCCTTATAAGTGAATATAATTTATTCATCATCAACTGATTGATCTTATTTTATTCTATAATGTTTCATAGATATAAATCATCATTCTCAGAAAATAGCACTACTGTACCAAATGGAGAGATGTTTCTTCTAATGAAACTCTTTAAATCCATGTACTCAGGATGAAACCAAAACTTTCTCAACTCTAATAGAACTATACGATAATGATGGACTAAAATAGACTATGATCCTAAATTTTTTTTTCTCAAATAATAATTTTATCTAATTTGGAATCCTTGAGGAATCATCTATATAGAGATCCTAAATGTGTTAGAAAATATGAGTTAAAAAACCAAAAAAAATTGTTCTTTCTAAATATATAATCCTAAAACTTGATACTTTATGGATTGAATTTTGTAAAATTTATACCCACTCTACTAGCTTCAACATTCCAGACACTATCTAACAAAAACACATATCCACTAATTTAAATAATATACCTACCACTAAAAAAATGATGCGAGTAAGAAATATTATTTTTTGGTCAGTTAATGGGATGTTATAAAAGATATATATTTATATTCTGATAAAGTAACATAAATTTTAGAACCATTAAACTACTACTAGAATCATCAGACATCCCAATAGATGATCGTCTTTTTTTCCGGAAGTGTGTTGTGAGGGATAATAGATATTAACATTATATAATATATAATATTATTCAACGAACCAAATAATAGTTACATAATTTTATAAACCACTTATTTATTAATATCATTTATGAATAGATGAGTTGATCTATATAGTACCTCAAATTGTGAATGGAATCCCTTCTTTGATTTCTAGAACCCTGTCTACTATAGACACTCTACATTCATCATCTATACTATAATGACCCTAAGGCTACAAAACTATGTTATTTCAATTTAATATTAGGTTTCGAATCATACTATTTAGGACATTTACTTCCTCCCAGGGTTGAGGTTTTCACCTATCCTACACCCATGTAGAAACATGACCTTAACGATATTGAGTTGTACTGTAGGATATTCCTCATAATTACTTATAGATATTACTAGATCTGAGTTCATGGAATGATAGTATCTAAGTTCAATGAAATCCCCATAGTTGGAGACTTTTGGAACTCTCCTTATGTATTCTCAATAAGTAGAACTATACTGAACCTGGATTCTTCTCCAACTCTGAACAACCCCAATATTCTTCTTCCCACTACTGTATGTGACATTCACCATAACAATTGAATTTACACCCATATAAGAACTAACGTATGGATGAATAACAAGAAAAAAATTAATCCACAAATATCTTCCAAAAAAATTTCAATTCATATAGGTATACCAACTTTTTGAGAATAAAAAATATTTATCTAATATCAGATAGATAAATTATCAAAATATTCCTATGATTTTATGCTTCGTTTCAATTTCATATGGAATATAGATGTGGCAGATTGATGAAATGAGTTGATTTTGTAGATACATTAATTCATCCCTATGTAAAATCAAAGTATTATAAAGCATGATAATATTTAGTATTCCTCAAAGGTAATTACTTGAATAACAGTTTCTAGAAGGTCTATCAATAATGGCCCTAAAATATTTAGATTCTCCCATGATTACCCACATTCTACTAAGAGGCCCCATATGGATGAACTCATCTATCATGACCCATATATCCTATTGTGTATGCATAATTTCAAATATACCCACCATAAGGTCAATCATTTATTTTTATCTTGTATTCCTCTTGTCCTCAATAATGTTTCTTGATTATTGAGATAGTTGATATTAGATTAGTGAACCATTTTAATTTGTATTGCTCTGTCTTGGTATGGGATAATATAAAGGACTCTAGGATGGAGTGACTTTAACGATTGAACCACCATAGTATTCGATCTATCTAGCACATGTTCATTTTCATTCATAGCTTTTGGTGGAATTTGAGTGTCCACTCATGCAATATACATTTTGGACTAATTAAAAAATTGCCAATTTGAGGATCTATAATGCATATTATTATGGAATTTATTTATAATGGTTCATATAACTATAAAATCAATATAATGTGAACAATTTGTTCTATTATAATTTAAATATAATGGAATTATATCATATTCCATGTACTAAGAGATACCATCATAAATGATAAAACTGTCCTGATTCAACCAACAGATGACACCTAATCCACCATATAATAAATTTAGTCAAAATGATATATATATATATATATATATATATATGAAACACAACATCATTATCATGTTAAAATATATATATATTAAAATGTTATATCATAATATACACAGATATAACATTATTCAATTAAAACATAACATGTATTTAATTGAAGAACGAGTCTAGATCATAGAATAGGTATATATATATATATATATAATTTCATACTATATTCCAACTCATGGTAAATTAGAAATAAAAAATTCTGTAAAACTATAACAACAGTCCAATCATCGTTAACTCATGGGTATATTTCAGAAAAGATATCCAATTACACGGAAAAACCCATTAACATGTTCCACACATCCTATACCCTTTCGAAAATTCCCAAAAAATAATAAATGTGATCTTAGGGATTCTGATACCATTTCTTGACACTGCCACAAAAACCATCATTACTAAGAAAATGTCCCAAAAATCATCATTAATCCTCCCCTATGGAAACATGTTTCCAACTAGCTACAAAGTTCTGATATAATGTAGTGGGAAAAAACTCATTAATAATAACTACCATGTTATAATAAATTATAAATATAATACAACAATAAAACTAAAATAATAATAGGAATAAATACTATAACATATGGAATTTTAGTTATATAAAAAATTAATTCTATGACCCCATATGTGGATGTTGAACCATTTTAAAACTAAAAATGTTAGAATGTATAAATTAAAATTTTTATCAAATCAAAATATAACATGGTAATGCATCCATCAGAATAGACTATCATTTTAAATTTTTCCATGGGGACATTTCCCTTCCATAGATCCATAATCATGATGTTTACATGTGAAACAAGATTATAATACAAGGATTTACTAATGATCCTCATTACAACTACTCAGATGCATCCATAATATCAGTTATTGTGAAAAACATATATATTATATGATGAAAATAAATATTTCTGTAAAATAAAAAAACATATTTAATGTTTTATATGAAAAATAAAATATTATGATTCTACGTTTCAAATTCATCAAATCCATTTTAGAAGAGAAACCAAAATAGAAGTCTGAACTAGATTGGGCCTCCTAGACACCACATGTATTTGATGGAAGTAATAAAGGATAATAAATCTCAATAGATACAATACTAACATGTTTGAAGAAAAATAAATAAATTATTCAGTTAAAGGAATAGAACATTAATATCCCTATTGTATCTGATGTCTGGCATCAAAAAATTCATATATCATCATTATAATATTCCATGCCACATAAAATTCAATCCATGTGAATGATTATTATAAAATCATATTACCTCGATTCGGTATTTTATTCACTGTATCTATGTTCCCTTTTTGGTGTAGTGTATTTAGATTTATCATTCTGAATTATCTGCAGGCTATAGTGGAATTTATTTCATGTAACTATCTTATAAGATGTATGATTTTATTCTCTATAAAACCTATGATAATGAATTATTCCATGAAAAGTTAACTAGAGTGATGAGTTTTTCCATTTTGTGATTTAATTTAAGATGATATTTTTATCAAACGTGACTATTTTTTGGAAATCATGAACACCATGTATACCATGACATGTAAAAAATCACACATCATGTAATCCCCCATGATGATAATTATTAGGGTGTTATATGTGATTTAGTGCTCATTCCTAACACCTGATCATATTTTCTATCAATCATGTTTTCATCTCTGGTGATTTTTGGAAAATATGTTCCTTCTGGATCGATCTATTTGGCGTTCAATATTGTTTGGGGTTATGGTGCTTCTCTCTATGTGAGTGTCTATTCTGTTTCTTCATTTTAATTGTTTTTTTAGTGACTTTGAGTTTTGTTGTCTTACTCTTTGGTCTGAATTGGTATTTAATATTTTTTTCAATAAGACCATTTATGTGTTCATGTTTTGAAGGCCATTATTTTGTGTGTTATGGTCTTGTGGCTGTTCATTCTTATGGTATGTGGGATTCAACCATTCCATTGACCCCTTTTATCTAAATTAAATCTATCAAGATATGGGAACTAAATTCAATTTAATTCATTATTGTTATTGTTTTTTTGTGGATCTCTTTGTGAGAGTATTCAACCCATGTTTTGTGGTAGGTTTTTTAATCATTAGACATTGTTGATGGTATTTATTATTCAACTTTTACAAAATTATTTGGAAATGAATTATCATGATTTCTTATTGTGTTTAAAAAACAATTTTAAAGGAAAATGAGTTTCCCCTAGTTGTGGATAACTGGAATGAAATAGGTTATATTCGGTTGATTAAAATGTATTTTTGAAATGGTTTTCCAAGAATTGTAATTAAATTTAAAAATAAGGACAAGGGTTTCCTTATGTACTTAGGTTGAAGGTTTAGTTTTAGGAAATCATTGTTTGGTTGTAATTATTGGGTGTTTGTTCTTGTGTGTTATATCTACTTCCACGTCCCATAGTTGTAAGGGACTAATGGTGACATTGTTATAGAGGTTTTTTCTCTTGAGGTATTGCTCTGCTTTCTATGATCATGTTTTGTGATATATATTGTGATATTTAATGATTGTGGTAAATATAGTTCATTAGAATGAGTTACATTTTATCCTTTATGATGATACTTGTTATTCAATATTTTTAATTTTTTTTATTTTATCATCGATCTGTATGATTATTGTTTTCAATAAGGATATGGAAATCTGATTCTAAAACGATATTCCTAAATCTGTTTTAAAACTGTTAAAATGGGAAACGTTTTGAATGATTTCTCTAAAACTACTTTATGATTGATCATTCCATGTTTTATTTGAAGTGATTATACCTAAATTATTATAAAATTTATTCATTCTAATCACCTAGGTGGGATCCTATTGAGCCTATTATCTCACACTGTGAGAAAACCTTCACTGGTGTGCGGACAATTTTTTCATTCAATGTAGATAATAACAAGGCACCGTAGTGAGGTAGTGAGGATTCATGTCAGCTGAGTTAGGGAGATAGTGGTGTTATGGTGGGAGTTCATCCATAACATAACATGGAATAGATTTTTTGTCATGGTTCTTTTATATTTGGTCTTTTCTATTGGTAAATTTTGACACATTTATAGATTTTTTTTCTCAGCATTCTTATATTTATGGAAAATATTTTACTGAATCTCTCCATAACTTCCTTCTAATTGTATATATATTCCATGTGTTTGTTCTTGTTGGGAAAAATAATTTCCTCTTCCTTTTATTCGATGCCCAGGTTCTTGTTTCCATCATGTGGGGATCAAGAACACCCTTTTGGTATGTGACAAATCTATTGAGTGAAATTTTATTAGGGTGAACCAGGTCATGTGGTTACAATTTGGAATCAATGGAGGCATGTACCGAGGTGTACTTTTATTAGTAAAACATTTTTAATGGAGATATTATTTTATATAATTGAGAGGTATGTTACTATAAGTTCCTATGATTCCTTTATCATGATGAAACTCTAGTTTCCATGGGATTTTAAGATATTTGTCTCTATTGTTGCAATTTTTTTATGTATCAATTTCTACTTATGGTTTTCTACATTTGGAATGATAATTATTCTGCTATATGATCATTCTATTTTCGAGATAGAGAGATAAGTAGACTTTTATTGGAAGGGTTTCGAATCCTTTTTCTTCTAGATGTTTTTCCAGTAGTGTATAGTGCTTGTAAAATCTTTAGAGTTTATCACGTTACATAAGATAGAGCATTCAATGTTAGTGTACACCAATCAGTTTGTTGAGCTTGTACACTTTTCTTCAGACATGTTTATGAATGACCTTATTAAGGCATAAAAGTACCTATTTAATTTGTGAATAGTAATCAAATCACGTGTGTTTATTTTATAGGTTTCTTTCTATTCAATGATGGTAGATAGGGAAATGATGTAATAGAAAAGTGTTGAAGTTAATGATATATTTTCCCCCATTCCCTTATAACTACTAGAATTTTCAATGTATTGAATGGGAAGAATATAAAGTGCCAAGATCATCACCAATGTGGTGGGGGTGGGAAAAACACATAGACTCCCATACATAATATTTTATAGGTATAAATGATCCTCTGATAAGATATTAGTGATAAAGGAAAGATGCATAATGTAACAACCCAGGTAAATGAAGAATAAAGAATTTTCATATTTATTAATATTTACGAATTAAATATTAATTTTACTTTAAAGGGGTTGCTATTTTCGATAGCGTACCCGATACGCAACGATGAGTTCCTTTGAAAACTTACGTTACACACTAGTAATATAATAATATTATTTTAAATGGTAGTTAACATGTAGCTATTGTATTGGCGGGAATCTATAGAAATTACTAAAAAATGATTATATATGTTTTTTAAATGTTTTTACATTTATCTAATAAAGGATAAAGGCTTAAAATGCAAAATGAATTCAATTTTAGGCATTTATAACATAATTTTCACTAAAAGTTCACTTATCACCTTTTGATGGAGAACCGTCATTAAATATAGTTTTGATCAATCTTATAAATTCTATTGGACCAAATATAACTCTTCTTTAGAATCGGGACATCAAAATTTACTTTGTGTAAATTTTTGGTACATTTCCTATAAAGGTCATTCTTTGAGGAATAGTGTAAAATGTTGTATTTTAATTCAAAACCTCTTTTTAATCTAATTTATTTATATGATTAGATTATCATTTGAATTGGTTTTAAAGTTAAATTAGAAAATATTTTTACCATTAAATCTAATAGTGGTCGTTGGAATTAATTTTACTTTGAAATCGGACTTAAACTAGTGTCAATCTTTTGATACTTATTGTTTCATAAAAACATGATATTTGTCATGACAATGGGAAATAATTATTAAACAAATTAATGTGACTTATATGTTTTTAATTTTTTAAAATAGACTTCATTTTTGAATTCAGAATATCAAATATAGCTTAGGGTGAATTTTTGGTATTTTTCTGAAAAACTTCAATTTTTGATAAATAGTGAAACCACTAACTGGTACTTATAAAAACTAATTTTTCATTTAAATGGATTTTTAACACTTCTGTGTTTTGAATTTAAAAAATCCAAAATACATGGTTGTCATTAAGAAATAAAATGTGGTTCAATGAGATTAAAATAATTTTTTGTTGAATAGTAACTCTTAAGTTCATAATAGCGATTAGAGGTAATTAGTGTAGTTTAAGGTAAGAATAATGTTTTAAATAATTGAAATGAACTAGAAACATGTCCTACCCTCATTGTATGTGTCATTGCCGAGAAATAAAATCCATGGGTAAACTTGGGGACCCCATGGAGTCACTTTGGTTGGGAAATGACATAAATAACTTTGTATTAAATGTTAAAGTAAAAATGACACAAACATGAGATGTTTTACTAAAACAATTTTTACATGGGGTTATACAAGTCATATTTTTGACTATAAATATTAATTATAAAGCTAAAAATATTTCCTACATCATGATATTTTTTTAATAATTTTTAGACATTAAATAATGTAAATTATTTATGACATCATGATGATACAACGATTACCTCATTAATAAAGGGTTTATATAAAATAGAAAGATAATGTAAAATATATGCCCTACACATGTCCAAAACCTATTGGATGGGTGGATTTCGAAACCTTATCACCTTATCCTTGAAACAAATCAAAGTGGGACCATTAATATCCGAAAATCATTCTAAAATAAAGTAACATTTCCTTACATTCCAAGAGTGCCCCTCCTCTCCTCTTATAAAAGGCCCCCACCTCTGCCACCATACCCACACTCCCAAAGCCTTTGTCTCAGCCAAACTCTACCCATTTTGTCTCTACAATTTCATATCTTACTCCTTGAATCCTCACTTTGGGCAGAAGTCTTCCCAAGGAAGCCTTTGATCTCAAACCAAAGGGAGTTACCCGATTTTAAGGTAATGTCTTCACTTTCATCCTTTTATTTTATTTTTCTTCTCCAACCCCCTAAATTCATTTTATTAATTTATTTTGTAACAAATCAAGTATTATCTATATACTAGTATGTTTTTATAAGAAGGATTTTATCTACACTTACACAAACCTACATCTAAAGGTTAATGAACATACTGTTTCTGTGGATGGCGAATTTCTGCCTCCCGAAATGATGATTGTTCAACATTTTTTTAACACCTTCAAAGGTGGACATTAAGATGAAACTATATTTATATATGATATATAATATTTTTATGTTTTCCTTAAGATTATGTATTTTTCATTTTTGGCATACCTTTATGGTTTCCATTATGGGTAAACGCGATATCTTCATTTAAGGATGTGCGGACTACCGCCCCCTCAAAGTGATTTGATTCGTTTATGCCATATGAGGGATGTATAAAGGATGGATTTAAAGTTATTATATATGATTTTATTCGGGAATTATAATATACCTCTATATCATTATTATTTCTTTCCATTAAAGTATGAGATAGAAATGATAGTAGCGTTCATGCGTACATACGGCTTACTGTCTCCATGAACGGTGCATTTCATTTCTTATCCCCAAATGTAATGTACTATTATACGTACATGTATATAATGGATATATATGATTAATGATACATCTAAATGATGAATATAATTCTATAATTAAAATATACATACCTCTCATTTAGTTTTAATTCCATTAATATGACAAAAAATGAAAGTAACGTTCATGCGTACGTACGACTTACCATCTCCATGAACGGTGCATTTCATTTAATACCTCTAAATGATTATGTAATATTATAAATACATGTATATGCTGGATATATATTATATATATGATATCCAAATCAGGAATGTCATTCTAGATATAAAAAACCTTTGACCACACAAACAACATGTAAATGTAAGAAGTTCACATTCGACTTAAGAACCAAATATCGACAAAACAATCATTATTAACATAAATGGTTAAATAATGTTTATAACATTGAAATAAGTGATATAAAAGGAATAATGAACTTGAAAAAGGTTATCATGAAAATATAAATTAACTCAAGTATATTATTCAGGACGTTAAAGAATGATCGAGTCAAGTCGGACCCGAGGTAAGGGACTTCGTCTCAATCTCCTTTCATTGAGGCATATTTCGTTTTATACACAACTTTCTTTTATACAGTGTATAAACCCCTTTTAATTTTACTTTAATACAAAAGGAATCTTTTTCTATGAAGCGTTTTACTAAACAAAAAAAGGAATATTTTTTTAACATACGCGGTGACAACGACCTTTTCCGCCGTCGTGAGTATTATTTGGTCTTTGGCTTCCAAACAAGACGTATTGTTTTTAAAATAAAATAAATACCATATACTCTTTTATATATTTTTGTATTGAAAATGGTTTTGAAAAATGATTATATTATGTCAATATATTTAAATTATATATTGTGATTGAAATGTGGAAATGTTATCATTCTTTTATATTGGTTTTATGTTTTATGATTTTATATTGGTACTTGGACATTTGACGGGTGGTTATGTGATAAACCATATGAAGGGTGGGTCCGTGAATACCAGGACGGGTGGTTATGTTATAACCTCCAATACATTGGTTATGGAAGTCAGCCGCATGTCTATTCCATTAAGTATGTTTGGAAATTGGCTGTATGGCTATCCATTAAGAGATATGTGTGGAAGTCGACCGTATGGTTATTCCACTTAAGTATGTTTATGTCCCAAGTTACCTTTATATGTTATGTGTTCATTATATGGGTTTTATGGTAATCATTTGGTAACAAAAGGGTAAGTAATGATATATTATTCAGTGAAGTGTTTTTACCACTTCATGAAGGTGGAGGTATTACTTTGATAAAGTATACATGGTTTACATGATGTTTGAAAAACTAATAGTTTTCATTCTTTGTGTATCCCTTACTAAGATTTTTATGCTCACCCCATGTTTTTTGAAATGTTTTTCACAGGACTTAATGTGGAATAGGGTCATGGACGGGATCAATGGAATTTCATGCTATATAAAACATGGAACTAGACATGTCTCTTTTTAAGATTTTATTTTATTTTATGGAAATGTAGTTAAAGTGTCTACTTTGTAATCTTTTGAGATGTAATAGTTATGGCCTAATTCTCTAAAACTATAAACCTAAAAAGACCCTCAATGTGAATTATTCATTTAATTTAATATTAAGTAAGGTTTAAGGCTGGGGCCTTATAGTTTGTATCAGAGGTAGGTTTAGACAACTTTAGGAGTTAGAAAAGTGTAAAATTATAAGTTAATTTATGGTATGATTGAAATGATACATCATTTAAAGATTACCATGTTGCTTCGCCTAAGATATTTCTGTGTTAAGAATGGTTTTTCATAGAGGAAACAGAAAAACTATTCTGGGAAGGCATAAAGGGGGAAATGACCTTTCAAATTAGTATCCTGAGATGGTCAGAATCAGAATTGAGCAGTTTACTGCAGTGACGGCTCAGTTGAATCAGCTGATAAATGGTGGTTGTGTTATTGATGATATTTTGGTGTTTTCTAAAAGTAAAGAGGAGCATTAAAGTCATTTAAGGGTTACTTGAAAACCTTAAAAGAAAAGAAACTGTATGGAAAATTTAGCAAGTGTGAGTTTTGGTTGCAAAAAATTTCTTTCCTTGGTCACATTGTTTCTAAAGATGGGATAACTGTTGATCTGGAAAAAACAAAGGTTGTTGAAGAATGGCCAAGACCCACAAATTTAACCGAGATACGTAGTTTTATTGGTTTGGCAGGTTACTGTCGAAGGTTTGTTGAAAATTTTTCACGGTTATCTAGTCCAATGACTAAGCTAACACGTAAGGGTGTTAAGTTCATCTGGACAAAAGAATGTGATGATTGTTTTCAGGAGTTGAAGAGAAGATTGGTGAATGCTCTAGTTTTGGAACTTCCTTCCTGGAATGGTGAGTTTGTTATATACAGTGATGCTTCGTTAAAGGGACTTGGTTGTGTCCTTATGCAGAATAATCAGGTAATTGCTTATGCTTCATGTCATTTGAAAACTCATGAAGTAAATTACCCTACACATGATTTGGAATTAGCTGTTGTTGTTTTTTCTTTAAAAATGTGGAGGCATCATTTTTATGGAGTAAAGTGTGAAATATATTCTGATCACAAAAGTTTAATGTATATATTCACTCAGAAAGAATTGAACATGAGACAGAGGAGATGGCTGGAATTAATCAAGAATTATGATTGTACAATTCATTAATATCTGGGAAAAGCAAATAAAGTGGATGATGCTTTGAGTCGAAAAAGTAATTCTTCATTAGCAAAGCTACGTTTGGAAAGAGATCCCCTGGTTTTTGATTTGATGAACTTTTGCATAGAAGTTGTTGCTACAGGATGTCCTTCTGTTTTGTTTGAGGTATCCGTGAGATCTTCTCTATCAGATAGAATCAAGCAAGCAAAGAAGCAAGATAGTGAGTTGAAGAAAAAGGTAGAGCTGGTTCAGAAGGGTAAGTTTCCTGAATTCAACACCGATAATGATTGTGTTTTGAGGTTTGGGAATAGATTATGTGTTCCTTGTGATTCACAGTTGAAGAATGAGATGTTATGTGAGGCTCATAGTTCCCTATTTTCAATTCGTCCTTGCAGTACTTAGATGTACAGAGATCTACGGGAGTATTACTGGTGGGATGGAATGAATAGAGATATTGCTGATTTTACTGTGAAGTGTTTGACATATCAACAGGTTATAGCAGAGAAGTAGTTACCGAAAAGGATGCTTAAACCTTTACCAGTGCCAGAGTAGAAATGGGAGAATATATCCATGGACTTTGTTGTGGGATTACTGAGGACATATCAAGGTAATAATGAAATCTGGGTTATTATTGATCGCTTGACTAAATCTACTCATTTCCTTGATATACGAGATACTTTTTCACTAGATCAACTTTCCCGTTTGTATCTTAAAGAGATAGTCAGGTTACATGGAGTCCCACTCTCCATTGTGTCCGATCGTGATCCCAGGATTACTTCTAACTTTTCGAAAGGCCTTCAGAAGTCCTTGGGTACTGAATTAAATTTTTGTACAGCTTTTCATCTGCAACCAAATGGGAAGTCAGAACGAACAATTCAGACCTTGGAAGATATACTATGATCTTGTTCGATGGATTATCAGGGAAGATGTGACTAACATCTTTCTTTGGTTGAGTTTTCTTATAATAACAGTTTTCATTCCAGTATACATATGGCGCCATTTGAGGCATTATTTAGGAAGCGCTGTCGAACTCCAGAATTTTGGGATGAAGTGGGTGAAAGGAAGCTGATGGGACCATATTTGGTAGAAGAGATGACAGAAAAGGTTCGGTTGATTCAGAAACACATGATAACAGCTCAGATCAGGCAGAAGAGTTATGCGGATAACCGGAGGAAGGATCAATTTTTTGAGGTTGGTGATCATGTTTTTCTCAAGGTTTTTCCAAGGAAAAGTGTGATGTGATTTGGTAAGAAAGGAAAGTTGAGTCCAAGGTTCATTGGACCATATGAAATTCTGGAGAGAGTTGGATCAGTTGCATATAGAGTGGAATTACCTCATAGTTTATCTCAGGTACACAATGTTTTTCATGTTTCGATGTTGAGGAAGTATATGCCAGATTCATCTCATGTTTTGGCCCAGAGGTAGTTCAGCTGGAAGAGAATATCTCTTATGAAGAACAAACAGTCCAGATTCATGACCGAAGAGAGCAAGTGTTGCGAAATAAGGTAATCCACCAGGTAATGGTTTTGTGGAAAAACCATATGGTTGAAGAGGAAACGTGGGAATCGGAAAATTCTATGAGGGATAAATACCCTCACTTATTTTGATAAGTGAATAAAATTGCGAGGATGCAATTCCCAAAAGGGGGGAAGGATGTAACATCCCAGGTAAATGAAGAATAAATAATTTTTTTATTTATTAATGTTTATTAATTAAATATTAATTTTACTTTAATGGGGTTGCTATGTTCGAATGCATACCCGATACGCAATGATGAGTTCCTTTGAAAACATACGTTACACACTAGTAATATAATAACATTATTTTAAATGGTAGTTAACATGTTGCCATTGTATTGGCGGGAATCAGTAGAAATAACTAAAATATGAATATATATGTTTTTTAAATGTTTTTACATTTATCTAATAAATGATAAAGGCTTAAAATATGAAAAGAATTAAATTTTAGGCATTTATACACTAATTTTCACTAAAGGTTCACTTATCACCTTTTGATGGAGAACCGTCATTAAATATAGTTTTGATCAATATTTTAAATTCTATTGGACCAAATATAACTCTTCTTATGAATTGGGACATCAAAATTTACTTTGTGTAAATTTTTGGTATCTTTCCGATAAAGTTCATTCTTTAATGAATAGTGTAAAATGTTGTATTTTAATTCAATACCTTTTTTTAATCTAATTTATTTATATGATTAGATTATCATTTGAATTGGTTTTAAAGTTAAATTAGAAAATATTTTCACCATTAAATCCTATAGTGGTCGCTGGAATTAATTTCACTTTGAAATCAGACCTAAACTAGTGTCAATCTTTTGATACTTATTATTTCATAAAAACACGCTATTTTTTATGACAACGGGAATTAATTATTAAATTAATTAATGTGACTTATATGTTTTTAATTTTTTAAAATATACTTCATTTTTGAATTCGGAATATCAAATATAGCTTAGGGTGAATTTTTGGTATTTTTCAGAAAAACATCAATTTTTGATGAATAGTGAAACCAGTAAGTGGTACTTACAAAAACAGATTTTTCGTTTAAATGAAATTTTACCACTTCTATGTTTTGAATTTCAAAAATACGACATACATGGTTTTCATTAAGAAGTAAAATGTGGTTCAATGAGATTAAAATATTTTTTGGATAATAGTAACTCTTAAGTTCTTAATCGCGATTAGAGGTAATTAATGTAGTTTAAGGTAAGAATAATGTTTTAATAAAATTAAATGACCTAGACACATGTCCAACCCTCATTGGATGTGTCATTTCAGACCAAAACTATCCATGGGTCAACATGGGGACCCCATGGAGCCACTTTGGTTGGGAAATCACATAAATAACTTTTTATTAAATGTTATGGTAAAAATGACACAAACATTAAATGTTTTACTAAAAAAAATTACATGGGGTTATACAAGTCAGATTTTTTGACTATAAATATTCATTAGAAATCTAAACAGATTTCCAACATCATGATATTTTTTTATAATTTTTAGACATTAAATAAATGAAATTATTTTTGACATCATGATGATGCATCAATTACCTCATTAATAAAGGATTTAAATAAAATGAAAAAATAATGTAAAATCTATGACCTGCACATGTCCAAAACCTATTGTATGGGTGGATTTAGAACCCTTATCACCTTATCCTCGAAATAATTTAAAGTAGGACCATTAAAATCTGAAACTCATTCTAAAATAATGTAACATTTCTTTACATTCCAAGAGTGCCCCTCCTCTCCTCTTATAAAAGTCCCCCAGCTCTACCACCATACCCACACTCCCAAAGCATTTGGCTCGGCCAACCTCTTCCCATTTTGTCTCTCCACTTCCCTATATTGCACCTTGAAGCCTCACTTTGGGCAGAAGTCTTCCGAAGGAATCCATTGAGCTCAAACCAAATGGAGTTATCCGATTTTATGGTAATGTCTTCACGTGAGTCCTTCTGTTTAATTTTGCTTCTCCAACCCCATAAACTCTTTTCACTCATTTATTTTGTAACAACTAAAGTATCATCAATATACTAGTATGTTGTTATAAGAATTATTCTATCTATACTTACACACACCTACATCTAATGGTTAAAGAACATACTGTTTCTGTGGATGGGAATTTTCTGCCTCCTGAAATGATGATTGTTCAACATTCATTTAGCACCTTAAAAGGTGGCCATTAAGATGAAACTATATTTTTATATGATATATAATATTTTTATGTTTTCCTTAAGCTTCTGTAATTTTCATTTTTGGCATAACTTTATGGTTTCTATTATTGGTAAATGTGTTATCTTCATTTAAGGAAGTGCGGACTACCGCCCCCTCAAAGTGATTTGATTCGTTAATGACATATGTGGGACGTATAAAGGATGGATTTAAAGTTATTATATATGATGTTATACTGGAATTATAATATACCTCTATATCATTATTATTTCTTTCCATTAAAGTATGAGATAGAAATGAAAGTAGTGTTCATGCGTACGTACGGCTTACCGTCTCCATGAATGGTGCATTTCATTTCTTATCTCCAAATGTAATGTACTATAATTTGTACATGTATATAATGGATATATATGATGAATGATACATCTAAATGATGAATATAATTCTAGAATTAAAATATACATACCTCTCATTTAATTTTAATTCCATTCATATGACAAAGAAATGAAAGTAGTGTTCATGTGTACGTACGGATTACCGTCTCCATGAACGGTGCATTTCATTTCATACCTCTAAATGATTATGTAATATAATAAATACATGTATATTCTTGATATATATGATATATACGATATCCAAATCAGGAATTCCATTCTGGATATAAAGAACCTTTGACCACACGAACAACATGTAATTGTAAGAAGTCCACTTTCGACTTAAGAACCAAATATCGACAAAACAATCATTATTAACTTAAATGGTTATATAATGTTTAAAACATGGAAATAAGTGATATAAAAGGAATAATGTACTTGAAAATTTTTCTCAATAAAATTGAAATTAACTCAGTTTTATTATTCAGGATGTTATAGAACGATCGAGTCAAGTCGGACCCGGGGTAAGGGACTTCGTCTCAATCTCCTTTCATTGAGGCATATTTCATTTTATACACAACTTTCTTTTATACGGTGTATAAACCCCTTTGAATTTTACTTTTATAAAAAATTAATCATTTTCTATGAAGCATTTTACTAAACGAAAAAAAGGAATGTTTTTTTAACGTACACGGTGACAACGACCTTTTCCGCCACCGCGAGTATTATTTGTTCTTTGGCTTCCTCAACAAGACGTAATGTTTTTAATATAAAATAAATACCATATATTCTTTTATGTATTTTGGTATTGAAAATGGTTTTGATAAAGTATTCTATTATGTCAATATATTTAAATTATATATTGTGATTGAAATGTGGAAATGTTATCATTCCTTTATATTGGTTTTATGTTTTATGATTTTATATTTGTACTTGGACATTTGACGGGTGGTTACATGATAAACCATATGACGGGTGGTGCCGTGAATACCAGGATGGGTGGTTACGTTATAACCTCCAATGCATTGGGTGTGGAAGTTGGCCGTATGGCTATTCCATTAAGTATGTATGGAAATTGGCAGTATGGCTATTCCATTAAGAGATATGTGTGGAAGTCGACAATATGGTTTTTCCACCTTAGTATGTTTTTGTCCCAAGTTACCTTTATATGTTATGTGTTCTTTATATGGGTTTTATGGTAATCATTTGGTTACAAAATGGTATGTAATGATATTTTATTCAGTGAAGTTTTTTTACCACTTCATGAAGGTGGAGGTATTACTTTGATAAAGTATACATGGTTTACGTGATGTTTGAAAAACTAACAGTTTTCATTCTTTGTGTATCCCTTACTGAGCTTTTTATGCTCACCCCATGTTTTTTGAAATGTTTTCATATGACTTAATGTGGAATAGGGTCAAGGATGGGATCAAGGGAAATTCATGCTATATAAGACATAGAACTAGACATGTCTCTTTTTAAGATTTTTTTTATTTTATGGAAACATAGTAGAAGTGTCTACTTTGTAATCATTTCAGATGTAATAGTTATGTCCTAATTCTCTAAAACTATAAACCTGAAAAGATCCTCAATATGAATTATTCATTTAATTCAATATTAAGTAAGGTTTAAGGTCAGGGCCTTATACATAATATGTTCTGGTCATATTTTTGTGAATCCAAGAAAATTTTATGAATGCATTTGTCAAATAAAACCATTCTATTAGGATATGAAAACACCTCATTATGATCAAGTTTTAGTGGATCCAAGAGATATTATAGTGCATTCAGATTCCTAAATGACTAAATATATCTATCCAATGTCATCAAGAGTGAAGTGATTTCATGTAGTCTATTATTTTCCAATGGAGGATAATGTTGGTCCAATGATAGTGATACACATTATCCTTATTGAATCTTCCAAATTATTCTCATTATTTGACACACATTCCTTCTAATTGTATATATATGCACATTTTTTAAAAATATCCAACATCAATGAGAACTTATTTCCATTGTAATATAGTTACTAAAACCTCATGGTAAGAGGAAAGAGTAATGGTTTTGGTGTCCGTATTGTTCATTAATGATAGCTAAAATCACGTTGGCATGTGATATTCCAAATCATGATCTGGAATAATTTGAAATCATCATCGGTATAGATTTCACTATCACTAATTAATCTGGGGTCGATTTTTATAATCAACATGTTTCATTGATTATCACTAATGGGATCACTTATGTGTTTTAGGGGGAGTGTGACCCATGGTCTAGACATCTAGTATAATCCTACCCAGATCTTAGATGTTTTTTTGTTTTCTATTTTGAATCAACTTGATGACGTTTCTTCAGTTTTTTATCTTCCTGTGATTTTTTGGGATTTTTATGATGTTTTCCCAGAAGAATTCTCTAGTATTTCTCTCTAGAGAGGTATAATTTATGATCAACCTACTTCAATGTATATAGACAATATTTATACCTTCTTAACATATAAAACCATTATATCTAAAAGTAATTATGATTCAGTTAGGTGACATGCTGGAAAAATATTTATTTCTCCATAGTGTATGACCATGGGAAGACATTGTTCTCTTTCCCAAGAAGATATATTATTGAAATATATTATGTGTAGATAATCAAAATTATAATAGTGTAATAGTTAAGAATATATGTCAATTGTAACATGTGTATTATTTGATTGATCAGTTAAATGGGCATTTTCTTTCCAAATAATTATATTCAGTTATGATACCATCAACTCATAGACTGGGAGTCTCATGTATCAATGAAAACATTCAAGATCAGTAATGTCCATTATTAATATCTTTTGATTGTTTTGGGATTGAATATTACTCATATTATTCTTATGTATTTGATTAATAATATATTCCATCAATATGATAACAATTTTTTGGTAGTGTCCAATGATGATATTATAGTTTACTCGAAATCTATGAATGAGTACAAGATCCATATTAGTTTGTTTCTGAAAATTATGAGAGGTCATAATTTTTATGGAAATATTTCGAAATGTAGTTTTTGGATTGAGGAATTAATATTCTTTGGGTGTGATATTTTGGAACGTGGCTTGTGAGTTGTTCTTGAAAAGGAGAAGGCTATCTTTTCATTAATGGAACCACAAAATGTATGAGATATGGTGCTTCCATTGTCTTTATAGATACTACTGATGGTTTGTTATGGATTTCACTATAACGACATTAACTATGACTAGTCTTAACTAGAATGTGGTTTAAATCACATGAAATTTGATGTTTTAGTCATTTTTTATTAAATGAAATAACTTATTACATAAGCTCTTATTATGATCCTACATGAGCCTCAAAATGGGTATGTTGTGTTTTTTTATTCTTTTGGTTTTGGATCAGGATGCATTGTTACATAGTATGATCACGTGGAACCATATGACTCACTTCATCTTTGGATGCATGAGAATAATTGAACCACTTAGTATATAGATATTTTTGTAGTTATTAATTAAAATATATGTTGGCATCACTATATTTTTAGGGTGAGGTTCTGTTTTATTTATTCTCATAAGATTTTGATTAATTTATTTACCAAGAACAAAATCATTCTCAGATAGAGAAGTTGACTGGAATACCCTCAGACATTTGACATAAATATCAACTAAACACTAGGTAATAGGAATTAAATTACAGCCACTCTTATCATGAATGTACCTTTGCAGGCTATTCTGAAATTGGAGGAGGCATGCTACCTTATAGGTAATTTTTATTAGATTCACATGGATTCTCAGGATGATGTTTCAGCTATGTTTATTGATAGTGTTATGTTATCATCATCTCTGTTACATTCTATATTGATGAGTAAGAAGTAGGATGGTGGCTTTTGTGAAATTGGAGAAATCTATATCGGTGGGGAGATTATTTCGTGTTGGTCTCTCTATTCAGATGATATCTTCCACTTTGTGAACTGGGATTTTATCAAGTAATTTAATAAGAATTTAGTCATTTTTTAGTTTTCAAAAAACATCTTGGGTTTTCATACAGACATATTGAGGACCAAATATGAAATGAGAATATGATTATGGTTGTTGGGTATGAAGAGTGACATTGCGAATTATGTGTCCCGCTATTAAACCTGCCAATGAGTAAAATCATAGAACTTCAATCTCCCTAAATTGATTCAACCTCATATGGTGTTTGTTTGGTAATGTGATGAGGTATCCATTTATTTTTTTCATTGGATTACGAAATATACTAAATTGGAATAATTATATCTAGGTATTTTTTATCAGATGATGAATTATACTAATTTTATAGTGATCAATGATACAATTAATGTTGATGATAATTTTATTCCTTATTTTCATTGTATTTTGAGGATACATTGGATTAATTCTTACATTGTTTCACATATGGATCCTAGGATTTCCATGAGGTTCTGGAGAAGTCTCTAATAGGTGATGGGAACTCTGTTCATTTTTATTACAACTTACCATCGACATATAGATGGTCATATATAGTATGATAATCAGATCCTAGAGTATATGCTTCATGTAAGTGTCATGGAGTTTGGTAGATCATGGGATATCATTCTAGGACTCGTTGAATTTGTTAATTAATGTAGTTATCACACATTGATCAGAATAGATCCCTTAATAGGATTTTTTGTCCACCCTTGTATGATCCCACTTTTTTGGGATGATCTGGTCCATTTAACTATGATTGTACCATTATTTGTTTTAGAGAGGTCAGTAATGATCCATAACTTACATCTATGTATGATTTCATCCCAAAGTCAACATAAGATTTATGCAGATCAAAATTATCTTCCATTGTAGTTTTCTATTGGTGAAATGGATTATTTAATGTTTCTCCTTAGTTTGGCCACCTTGTATTTTAATAAAAGGAAATTATTCTTTGAGATATGTCGGACCATTTGATATCACTAAGTGGCTTGGTATGGTTTCTTATCAGTTAGCATTACCTTCCCAATTGATAGATTTTTATGATGTTTTCCAATGATCAAAGCTCAGGATGTATCATAGTAATCCCATTAACATTTTTATTTTTGAATAAAATGATTTAGAGTTAGATGTTCCTATTTTATACAAACTAGTTGAGATCATCGATTCTCAAATGAATGTATTACATGAGAAGTTGATTGTGTTTCTCAATGTATAGTAGAAACATAGATAAGATTACCAGGATACATGGTATTTTGAGTTGTTGAATAGGGAGAACAATCGTTATCTTTTTTTGGGATTACACTTAGAAAATGACTTACCATGGATGGAAATTCCTTACCACGGGGAGTCTGTAACATCTCATTACTTTGATCGGGTAATTTTTTCCCTCTCTTAATGTTCTCTTCTTAGTGTGGGGTATTTTACATTGCATTGCAAATTTTATATATGATAGAGGTCAATTTAATACCTTGTAAATGGATTACAATATGTGTAATTGGATGTTGGGTATAATCAATGAGAACAGTTTACACCTTGAACTGGTACATGATGTGACATGTGGTTAAACACTATGAATCAATTTAAGAATAGATTTTAATTCTAGGTGACTAATGATTTAGAATATTTGAACACCATGAATTTCAAGACATGTATGGGAATTAAACATCATGTAATTCCCTGAGTAGGAAATTTCTATTGAATCATACGGGATAAAGAGCCAATTTCAAAAACAAAATATCCTTTTCTGTCATCCAAGGGTTTATCTTTAGATTTTTTTGGAGGCACTCTTATTTCAAGATCAATCTATTCAGAATTCAATCTTCAATGTGGTTGTGGTGTATCCTTCCCAGTGAGTGATCCTTCCATTTCTTCATTACCATTGCCCAAGGTAGCCTCATTGAGTTGTGATATCAAATTAATTGGTTTTAAGTGTTGTATCTTCATTTCTTCTTAATGATGTGTTATTTAGTTCTTTTCTAAAGGCCATTCAATTTATGGTTGTGATGCAGTTGGTGTTCATTCATGATTTATGTGGGTCTCCCCTATTCTTCAAACCCATTACTCTATAACTTATATATATCATGAGAGGTGGATTGGAATCTAGTTCCATCATTGATGTCATTAGGTTTTTCTTTTTATTGGATCTCATTGAGGTCATATGCAACCCATGTTTTGAGGTAGGCAGTTCCATATCTAGACCTTATTAATGAACCTAATTATTTATATTTTATAAATTAATTTGTAAAATGAATTGGAAATATGGTATTCCCTTGTTGAATTATTTTTTGAAAGAAATATTAGTTTTCTATTTTTATTGATAAATGGAACAAAAAGGGATATTTTAAAATGATTTAAAATTTATTTTTGAAATGGGTTTGAAACTATTTTGAATGAAATTTAATGAATTGTGAAAATGAGCACATGATATACATTTGGTACATTAGTGGAAGGTTTATCATGTGACCATCATCCATTGATTGTGATTATTATGAGGTTTTCTTATGGGCCTACTATCATTAAACATGGCATGTTGTTCTAGGGGACTGATATTGACATTTTTGGGTGGAGGGGGTTACTCATCCAATATTCATCTTCTTCCTAGGCATGTGTTATATGAACTAGAATTTTCACATGATTGATTTTGGTATGGCTAATCTAAAATTCTGGACAATATTGATGCTTAGTGCTAATACCTATTCTTTTATATTTAATTTCATTTCATTTATGTTTTTCCTTGAAATTCATGTTTACGGTAATGAAATATGATATGGAAAGTGTTATTTGAAATTGATATACCTTCATTTGTTTTAGTATAATGAAATGGTTAATGTTTATCTTGTTTTTTATAATTCATATTTATTTGTTACTAGTCCATGATTTAATTGAAACGTGGATTCGTGAATTGTTATAAATATATATTTTATAGATCATTGACATGGGATCCTATTGATCATCCTACCTTACACCATGCATACCTATTTAGAGATGATTAAACCATTGTATTTTGTCTTATATAATGAAAGGTAAGGTGCAATTATGAGGCGGTGAGGTTTTGTGTCAGATTATTTGGTCAGCTAGTAGTGAGATGGTGGGAGTTCATCCGTGGCATCACATAAGGTAGTTATCGATTTCTGGTCTTATGCAGTTGGAATTGTCTTTTAGAGATTTTGGATACTTTTCTTATTGTTTAATTTCCAATTTTTTCTTATAGGTATGTAATGCATTATATATAATTAAACAATTACATTATAAATCGTGTATATATATTCAATGTGTTTCTTCTGGTTGAGATAAATCAAACCCTCAGATTTTATTTTTCAAGCCCCATGTGCATTTCACTAACCCATGAGGATTGGGAAATCCCTTCAGCTACACAATTGAAATGGTTGGGTTCTATGATTGAGGGTAACCCTGGTCGGGTCATTACAATTTGGGTCCTGAAATAAGGTCACCAAATACCAATTTCATTAAATTATGACTTTTCTCAAGTCCACCATGAACTTAAATATTTTTGTTGAAATGTTCATTACCATATAATGTTTTCTCAATACCCTTATAGGGAATAATAAAATTGAGATTTCCCTCTAGTTCTGAATATGAGTAAAAACACCTCCATTATCTTGACAATCTCATGTATTAGAAAAAAAATAAGGTATAATAAGAACATAAAATAACATTACTAGTGTTTTTAGAAACTTATAAAAACATGTTATCCACATGGAAAAGGTCCAAAAAGATGTATACGAGTTCTAATGGAATTATTATACACATATAGGTCTCAAAGTATATACCAGAAAATACATGAAATCATAATGAATAATTTTCAATCATTTTATTCATATTAAATTCACACTCCATGTTATATTTCTAATAACAGATTACATTGGAGGCCACCAAAGACCAATAGACCTTTCACCATGTTTATGGTGTTTCATGTGATGCACCAAAAATCATCCAAAACACACTCATAATTAAGAAAACACTCAAAGGATCCACAAATGAATGGATCGACCGCAATAGTTTTGACCTTATTTATTAGTATAAAAAATTTTAATCCAATATCCCTAATATTTAATCAATTATATATCATTCAATGATGTTTAATTTATTTTTTATAAAAAAAATTTTATTATAATTATATTCAATTACAGTTTTCTTTGTGATCCAATTACATAAAATATAAAATTATAATATTTTGGAAATTTATAATCAATCGATATTAGAGACATAATTTTTACATTTAATATTTATATAACCAATATAAATCAATGGTAAATTTATTATTTACTTGTTTATATCATATATTACTAGTATTGAATTTATTATACTATTCTACTATAATATTTTATAGAAACGAGAATGTACGGGATTAAACATCCCCAAAAATGTAAATGTTATATAAAAATAATTGGTATTATTAAGAATATGGATTCATTTGATATAATATCACTATTATAATATTTTATTTATAATATGTACTTGTTTCTAAATTGATACATAATATTTGAATATATATTAACAAAAACAAATTAATTTTAATGATAAATCTAACACCTTACTTCATTGAGGTGGTAATATAAATAGAAGCACGATTGTTCTTTTACCTTTTTAATTGAAAGGTGGAATGGTGTTTAGTGGTTATTCCCAGAAAAGAAAAATAAATTGAGAAACTATAATTATTAAATTAGTTATATAATGTTGGAAAATATATATTTGAAATGGAATGGTATAAAATAAACAATTATTTGGTAATTGTATGACTTACGAAAATTATTGTGAGATTCCTATGGAGGATTTCATGGAAAGGGAGTATATACTAGAATATAATTTTAAGAGATGAAAACAAAAGTGAAATTAGATTCTTGTTGAACTAAAAGTTTTATTAAGACTTGGATAAACCTAAATATTTTAGTGGTCATGATGGATTGTTGATATGATGCATTTATATATATTGAGAAATGTAGTTTTATAAATTGTTGAAGATAATATATATATATATATATATAATATTTTTCAAATGTCACAATGAATCCAAAATGAAAAATAACAAACAGTATATTTATTTTATGATGAAGAACATTAAAAACAATAAATTAGAGACATTATTATATCATATTATGAAAATTTACACTTTGGTTAATATTATTAATCCTTTTTTGTTTTTATATTTTATCAATTATTTATCATAAAATTTTTTTTCTATTCTTAACTATAAAATAGACCTTTTTACAAAAAATTGGAATATTAAAGAATGATATGAAGTCCAAAATATTAGATAAATTTTTATTAATAGAAAAAAATTATTAATATTATTGAATGTCATATTTAAAAACCCTTTTTTAGAAAATTTTTATTTTTACATGTCATTATTTCAGTAGGATTCAAATATAGATGTTATTATTTTCCATGACTTAAATAAGTAAATATTCAATCAAAAAAATTTCACTGTCTTTAAAACTAATCGAAAATCAAATTTTTTACAGAAAATTTTATAATTAAAAAAATTATTAAAAATATTTTTTATTGAACAATATAACTTTAGATTTTCAATTTTTAATCATTTTTATACTAAATTCGGAATATTATAAAAATATATTCTTGTAATCATTAATTACGAATTGGATAATGAAATGTAATATATATTTTTATATATATTCATCATAATAGAATATAAAAATTTATCATTTTATAATTTTTCTCACTATTAAATAAAATTCAATTAATTTATAAATTTGAAAAAAAATTATTAAGAATTAATAAATTTTTCAAAATAAAAAATTGATATATAATTATTTAATTCCGATTATAAATTTCATTATTCTTTATGTAAATTTCTAATATGTAGATAAAAAGAACCCATTTAAAAAATGGATTTTTAATATTTACTTTTTTAATAATTCATATATTTATACATTTATAATTTATTATAATATTTTTATTTAATATGTTTGTTGTTTTTGTTGATTTTTTATTTATTTATTATAATATGTTTTGACTAATTTTTTATCTTTATTTCTAATGAATATTTCTATTTGACAAAATATTACATTAGCTAAATATATATCAAAATCAATGGGTGATATATTTTATTCACCCAATAAAAAATTCATCCCCACAATTGTAATTTTATATTTTTTGACAGCCTAACAACATGATATGCGATATATAATTAGCTCATAAAATATTTTCTAGAGTGAAATAAACACATATTGGAAATATAAAATTTTACCACAAAATAAGACAATTGTAACATTTGGTTTTTTTGAATTAGATGGTTCTAGATATATATCAACATTTGTTATAAAAAAATCTTAAAATATAATTATTTTTTTAGGTCATATAATAGTAATTTTTTAATTTATATTTGTTATTAAATTGGTTTGAAATATGAAATGTGATTTATGAAGGTTGGTAATTTATACAGTATTACTGAAGGTATAGAAAATCCATTTCATACATAATAATGAATTAATTTAACTCTATAATTAATAAGGCATAGATATAGAATAATATCTACACCATGAAATAGATTCATACATCATTTATGTAATTATGATGACACTAGGATTTTTTTCATATATATTAATATCAAACAGTTGATAAAAATCTATGTTATATGAGACATTAATAAATCTATAGTGGACTACAAATAACAAAACACGACTATCATTACATTATTGAATATATTTCATTACATATAATTTTCTTATTTTTGATGCATAATTGGCTTTGTTGGGGGATTTTCATCATTATTAGTGAGATTAGTGGACTGATTTCTATAGTTCAAAAAATCCACCCTATTTTAAATAATAAACTACTTCTATATCATTGTGACAAACACTAAATTTCATTGGAATGAAAAATGAACCATTCCATATTCCTGGAATGATTATTTATCCATTTAAAAAAAATCACCATAAATAATTTATCTTTCAGTACATTTGGGAAATTTTGGTGATATCCTTTTATAACACATTTTCATGTCTTTGAAATTTAAATTTCATAACATTTATATGATTATCACCATATCACCAATGAATCTACATCATTATGTTATTTTGTGTGTTTAGATAGTTAAAAGTCTCAGTTTATTAATCATAACATGAGATTTATAAAATATCAAAACCGAATTATTATGAACACTATCTTCTTCCTAAAATAGTTGAATAATTGGGTTATTATTTTCTTTTCTATCACATCTATTATAAATTTTGTTCATCAAATTGGAATCAATTTCTAATTTTTTTTACTAATGATGTATAAATAATATAATCATAATAGGTATTAATTTAAATAATAATGTTTTTTTATTGAAAAACAATATATTCATCATAGTCACATTATCTTCCAGTTCAACTGAAACCACTCGTGGCTAAATAAAACTGTCATTTAAATGTGTTATCTAATTCTAAATAGCCTAATTTATATACATTATAAATACATTATCATGTGTTTTAAACAAAATATGTTCTTCCATGGATTATCCAATAAAATTTCTATTGTAGTTTTATAGTTTAATTCCCACTCATAATTCACATGAGTAACAAAATTTTTTGTATATCATATAAAATTATTTTGGAAGATTTCCGAAAACTACATCTTTTCTATAAAAAAATTATCATTCCAAATATTTGATTGGTGTTTAATTATATTGAAATACTCCTAATCAAATGAATCCAAAATCAGGGGTATTATATATGTCTGGAATATTATCTTACTCCTAAACCACAGGTGATCAAACAAATATCAAATAGTTGTCTCCAGAAAAAACAAAAATAATATAAATACATAACTATTTGTTTCTGTAATACAATCTAAGGTTCCCCATTCTAACACTATCATATATAATGATATGATATATTTCAATAGGCATTTTATTTGATATAACATTCAATGAACATATCAATATAATATATAATCTCCATTTTTTATATATTACATCTCACAAGAACTCACACAATCCCATAAACAGAAATTTTATTTTCAATTAGGTCTATTACAATAATTGACTTCTGTAATGTTTTGTGGTAGAAAGATCCCATGTTTTTACTAAAATATACTCTATTATAAAAAAAATATGTAAACACATCATAACCTATTAAGGTAAAAATAATCAATAGGTGAAATAAATCACTTATTAAGGGAATAGTTTTCATAATTTCTTTAATAGTAAGAGCATTTACATATAAGAAAAATATAGACAAAAGAGAAATATCTAATTAAAATGAACATCAAATAAAAAATTGATCATAATTTTTGATAGAAAGGATTTTAATATAAAATAATTCAATATACACTGTAGAAAAACATTATATAACATCATTTTAATAAGAATGATCCATGAATAATAAAATGCTAATATATGAATGGAATGATTTCATTGTGTAAGCATAGGGAATCATGAAATTGTGAGCATAAAATGCATCAATGAGTTCTTGATCAATCTTGGGAAAGAGGGTAATTCATATTGGGTTCCTTAAACATCCTATGAACATATATAATTTGTATTGTGTTCATCTTAAATCTTATGATCATAGATTTATTTTATTAATTTTCTCACTAAATTATTTGATCATAGAAAATTCTCATTGTATTCACACTTTATCATGTTAAGGAAGATAACATGCAACATTGTCATACTAAATCATATAATTTTAGTTATTCTATTTCTTCTTCACACTACAAAACACAATCTTGTTATCTTTAAAAATTTTAAAAAGGCATTGGATTATGATATAGAATCCCACCCATATATCATGCATACATATTTGTGAAATACTAACTATGTCATTCTTTATATGTTAATCAACCCCTATAATGAAAAATGGGTTTTACAACTCTTCCATATGTTGTTATATTATTTTATTCAATAATTTATATAGATAATTACTCTAATTGAACAAACCCAAAATAGTATTTCAAATTAAAATAAATAGGTATTTTAATCAAAAACTATTATCTAAGAAAATGATGATATTAGAGTTATAGAAGAAAAATGTTACCGAAAATATAAAATAATTTTATATAATTATTAAAACATTACCTTAACAGTTAAAATAATGTTTAAAATTAAATATTAATTTCTTTAACATTATTATTTAAGAAACTCAACATAATTTTGTTAATAAATATTTAAGAAGAAACATTAATCAATAATGCATTTATAAACACATAAATGATCAAAATGATTATTATAATTTTATTGAATTTTTTTAATATTAATAAATTATGATAAATAATGTTATAAAAGGGATTAGTGGTAATAAAAAATTAAATAAATTATTCAAATAATATATTAAATTACGAAATGAAAGAAAAACATTTATTATTTTGACATATATTTGTTGAAAACAAAATTTTTATATATAAGTAGTAAACATTTCCTTTGAATAATTGATAAAAAAATAAAAAACTTCCATAAGTAAATATATATTTGGATTCACAAAATTATATTGTAAATAAATATAAAAAATAATTTAAATATAAATAATGAAAAACTACCATTTCTGAAGATGGATTTTTTTTACTAAAAAGTAAAATATTTATTGGAAATAAATTTTAAATGGAAATATTATTCTGTAAAATAAATTGATTTCATCAGAGAAAAAAAAGAATCTACCATGAAAAAAAAAAATTCCAAAAGTAACAACACATTGATGAATGAGGTTCAAGAATATGAATTCTAAATAAATGAGGGGTTTTAGATAATGAATACCTTTAAAAACATGGAATCTGTGGAATTGAAATGGAATTAATGAAATAATTAGATACTGATATGGAAAACCAACTATATATATTAATTTCTAAAATATATTCAATTTAATGTAATAAAATCATATCAATTTTTTTTATTTTTCATTAGAAGAAATATGTATCATAGTATTAATAATGATAAAAGTGTGCATTAACATATTTTCAAACACCAATAAAAACAAGTTAATCATTAGGGTAAAAAATTTATCTAATCAAAATTACTTATTTAAGATTCATATTCTGTCTTATAATCAGTGATAAACTCCATATTAAATTATTCACTTCATTTATATTAGTTAGTGATTATAATTATTTAGTATTATGTGTCAGTAATAAAGAATTTTTTGAACTATTAACATAATTATGGGGTTATTCTTCAATATTATTATAATTTTCATCATTAACATATCACATAATATAATAAATAATTGTTTATTAATTATGTATATATATATATAATATAATCCTATGATATTTTTTGTTATTATAAATAATTTGAAGTCGACAATGACTATGTTTTAATTATTAGTAACGAATCGATGTTATATCTTGATTAATGTATTCTCTATAATTTTTTTTCCATTTCAAATTTACTTTTACATAACTATGAAATTATTTTTATGTTATTATCATAACTAAGTTATCAAAATAATGTACGATAATCTTTTATATAATTTTTTAAATCTTTGGTAAGACCAACATAAACATGATCACATTATCATAATTATATGAGAATTTTTTAGATGTTGAATTTTTTTAATAATTTCATCATTATTGATTAAAAATGATATTAATTATATATTATTACATGGTTGAAAAATTTCATGATATATGAATAAATAATAATTACAATAGAATGATTATTTTTATTGTCATATCCTGGATAATATACTCTAACGAACAAAACTAATGATGTTTTTTTTTCTTAATAATATTGTGGAATTGTGGTTTAAATTTTTTTCCATATTATAAAAAATTAATTATTTAATAAATAATAAATTAATCATTAATTTTTGGAATGTCTTTAATTTAATTGGAATAATTGAAAATAATTTACTACTGGTAAATGTTATCTTCATACATTTAAATTATTGAATTTACATTATTATATTCCATATTAGTGGATTCTACTACACTAAATACTCATGAAATATCAAAAATAAGGTTTATATGGGGAAGGAAAAAAGGGAATTTTTTTGTTATAAACTAATAATTTTTTTATTTTTCATCATGGTGAGGTGAAGGGAACCATTTATATGTTGATATATTTATTAATTTATTAATATTTCCTCACAATATTAAGGGAGTACTTGATTCCCAAATCAAGAAGAAATATAAAGGGAAAATAATAATATCTATATATTTTTTGATCGATAGACACCATAAACCCAAAATTGGGAACTATTTTTTAATATGAGTATCCTTTTAACACTTTCTCTATCTCTTTTACCCTTTTTTCTTTAACTAAGGTATCTAGTTTATTCCAAATGTTTACACTAATAAATTTGTCCCGTGCACTTTTTCATTTTATATTAGATATTTTTGGTGACCAATGGAATGTAATATTTATCATGAATGATTTTGGGGGAGTTAAAAACAACCATGAATAATCCCATATAAATCATATATTTCATAATGATATTTTGGAACTTATGAAGAAGATTAGAGATACAAATAATGGTGTCAAAGTCTCATTTCATGTGATAATTTTGTCACATTCATCACATAGGTTTTATTCAATGTTTTTTTATAATATAATTATGAAATAGGTTATTTATGGCTTCTAGGACATCCAGATCCACTAGGCTCATTTTGGAGTCCCCCGACCACACCTTAGACCCAAAATAGCTAGCTAGAATGGAGTAGGGGTGAATACAAGAACATATAAATATATAGATACTGTATAGTCAATATACGGTTCAGTAATTTGGGATTAGTGTCTACATGGTTTACTGGATGTGGGAATAATGAGTGGACCTCAATTATCACATCTGGTGATTAAAGATAACATGATTAATTATTATATATAGAGAATCAATTGAAATGTTTTATAATGAACCAAGCTATTTCAATGGAATTTATTCCATTAATATTACTATAAAACACATAAATAGTATAGACATACCTTTAAAAATAAATTCTCTGAAATAAGGAATGAAATTTGTGATATTCATATAAATTAATGAACCAATATTGATTGAATCGTAACATTACCATTGGAGTAATAACACAAAAATAAAGAATAGTAATATGGTGAATCTAATAGGAACCAAATTTATGAAATTAAGATTAAAATTTATTGGTCATATAATTGAACATATGAAATAATTATATCATTATATAATTAATTATATTTTATAGAAAAGGATAAATTATGGGTTGGTATTATTAGAAAATATAAATTTTTATATCAAATATTATAAATAATATATTTATTTTAGTAAAATTATTTTTAAAAATTAAATTATTAAATTATTAAATTTTATTTCCTATTATTATAATATAATTTTATGACAACATAATTTATTTTCCTTGTGGTGTAAAATAGATTATAATATTAACATCTATATTTTTCAAATAAATGATTATTTAATTTAAAATTAAATTTCTCATATTTTAAAAATTATAATCATAAAATTGATTATATTTTTTTATTCAATACATGGAATGAAATTACGTGTAAATTTTTTGGATTTTTCAGAAATTGTAGAATATTTTGTGAATATTTAAATACGTTAATTTAAGTTATTTTCCAAATGCATGAATCACTGAGTCATATATTATGTTTGGTTAGTGTAAGCCCATAATCGAATATGGTCCTTAGTTATTTAATTTTATTAGTTATAAGGCTCAAAATCCTTGCATTCTTGATACAAAATATTAATATATTTAAAAAACATTGATCTACTACCGTATTTATACTGACCCTCACAATATCTTCTTATCACACATTCCAATCATTGTATATTATTAAAATTCTATCAAATAGACATACTAGGTTTCTTCCCCACATCTAAGAGTCTTTATTCACAAGAAAATACTAAATTAACTTTCCATATGGAGGTTCTCAAGGATATTCATTCCAAGAGGTAGAATCCTCTTCTATTTTCTTTTATTTTAATTTCATGTGCATTTATTTTCTTATTCTCTCATCACATACACTAGTCCAAGTTAAATGATAACTCGAGTATATTATATATACTATAATATTATTTTATTCATTAAATAATCAGTCATCAACAAAATTTTCCTCTACATTTTATTCTAAAAAAGTTAATGTTATATGTGAGGTGTTGATTTATTACCTTCGAGGAAAAAATGTTTACATATTCTTTTAACAAACTCAATTGTAGTAATAAAACCATTATAGAAGATAAAATAGATTGTAAAATTTTTCTTATAATACTTTTTATATTATTTAACTAATAAATATATATAATATTAGTTAATAAAAAAGTGTTTTTAATGATCGAAAACATCCAAATTAATCTAAATAGTTATCAATAACATTTTATATAATTAATCATCCTCATATTTGGAAAAAATTATATATTTGACAAATTAAACATATGGATGTCCACTAATAACTAATAATTTCAACTCAACAAAATTATTATCATTTTACCAGAATTTTTTTATCTGTATATAAGAAAACTGATCATGAAATCAAAGAAACATAAACTCTACGAAAGATGGAATTGAACTCTATAAAACCTAAAATTGGCCAAAAATTAACTTAATAAAATTATAATAAATAAAATAAAAGAATAATATGATATATTCTGTTATGTATGAAATCTAATATCAGTATCTACAATATTAAGGTGAATAATGAATTCATACACAAGGTATGAGGATTATTGAATAAAATTTCATTTTTTTTGGAAATTCCAATTCTATTGTAAATATCATTGTCGATGTCCTTTACATGGTAAATCCATTTAATTCCAATATATACATGTTTAAAATATAGTTCTATGAAAAATATAATGTTTTTTTTAAATAACTCTTCCATCAACCAGACATTTTTTACTTATCTTAACATTATTTCATCTTCAATGAAAATGTCTAAAAAGAAATTTTTTATTTAAAAAATACAATTAATTATAAAGTAGTACGCCTTATAAGTATATAACAGGGGGAAATTTAACATAGAATGAAATGAAATATTCATAAAATATATGACTGGGATTATTTTAACAAGTCTCCCAATGTAATCAACATTGTAATTAAATTACCATGCTATCTGAATCTTCCTTGATGATTTTTTTAAATGTTGGGAAAATATTTTCCTTTCTCATTTGGATATCCAATTTTTTTTCATGAATTTATTCATTATGATATGAAAAGCATTCAAAAACTCGATTAATTTTATGACTAAGATTGATATATTTTCTATGTAGAACACATGATAATGTAAATGTTATGGTTTCATAGGTGCACTCATAATTATATATATCTCTGATTCATTATGTATTGTGATGTATCTCACTAGAAAATATATAAAATTCATGAAAATGGTGATATATTTCTTCATAATGATTATATTACAACAATTCACATAATATATTCATGAACAAGTTTCTATAATTCTTCACAACAATGATTGGTATTTTCTCAAAATACATGATATTTATTTTTAGTACATTTTCATGTTCTATGCCTTTATCTAACGCTTTCTATCTTGATTATGATGATGATACCATAAATTTTTTGTTAATTTTTCTTATTCTCCGCAATTTTCTAATGATTCATGTTCTTATCTATCCTATTATGAGGATTCTATCTCACCCTTCCATTTATGTATATACTTCTATGAAAACTTATACAACGCATTACATGAGGTCATCTAAGAATAAACATGAGTAATTAAATAATGTTTATTTTTTATTATGTAAATTTTATGTTAAGTTATAATTTTCCAAATTCACTATATATTTGGATCATGGATCTGTAATACTATTATATTTTTTATCAATATAATTACGTAATAGTTCTGTAATAATAAATTTTATCTATAGTTTGTATTAGATAATATTTTAGATAATTAATGAATTAAAATTATACAAAATGTTTGAAATCACATATAATGATACAATGTATATTTATGAAGCCAATAATTTTTTTAGATAAATTCTAAATATAGGGATCCCACAAGAAATGCCTCTAAAACTAATTTCACAATGGAACAAATAATTTTTTCATTAATTTTTGACTTATTTTTTCTTCAAAAATTTCATATTTAACAAAAAATAGTTTGAACAAAGAGAATCCTAAACAATTATTCATTGGAGGGATTGTGTAGAAAAATCCCAAACAACATCCCCAATTACATGTAAGGTAGATTATGAAAGTCCATTGTAATTATTACTTAGTTATCTTAGGTGATGAGCAATAATATTCATAATGTGGGGTCATATCCCTTACCTAAGAGGGGAAACTAGATATCAAGTCTTTTATTAAGCTATAATCACATACATTTAGTGGATATTCTAATATAAGAGTCAGGTAATTTTTGGGTAACTCAATGGATAATATAATATTTTTCCTCACTATTCTGGGATGGATAAGGTTACTCCACACATTTATCATTTAGATGGAGAGTCTGATCAATGTTGGTCATTGATAAAGAACTCCATGTAGAAGGGTCAAATAGAAGATATTTAGTGGGATTACATAAATAAAATATTTCTTAATAAGTATTCCTATGAAACTCATATTATTAAGATAGAGAGAGAATTAATAGAGGTGAAAAAAGGAATGATAATTTTTTACGAATTATAAAAGAAATTTTATATGTATTTAAAGTATACCTAAAAATTTTGTATCAATAATGATAACAAAAATTAATTAATATTGAGTTTTTTAAAACCACGCCTCCAAATGTCTCTTAAAATTAGATACTTTGGTCATTATGAATACTTTTTGACATTCCCTCAAAGTGAATATTGTTTTTGGATAGAGGTCCCATGGATTTTTTGGTATGAAGTGAATGTTTTATTTTCAAGCTATATGACATGATGAAAATGGTAGAAGGAAAAATCAACCACTATTATGCAAAAAATGTGGGATGAACTCTAATGGGAATTTACTCAAAATAAAGGGTATATTCTTTATGTATGGGAGTGTAAAAAACCATGTTCATGAATATCAAAGATACATATATAATACAACCATATTGATAGAGGAATGTAGGAAATAGACAATAGTTAAATTCTTAAAATATAGAATGAAATTTCAATTTGGAATCCAATGCACTAAACATAAAATACTTGAGGGTAGTCATCTTCTTTAGACACAAAATATGAAGGAAAATATTATTCAATCACTAATAAAATGATAAATATAAAAAATTATATGGTGACAGTTAAACTAAGAATTAATTAAAATATAAAGATCATACTATTTCATTTTGGTTCTACATGTTATTTAATATATTTCATGTTTAGAGGAACTATTCAAAAACTACATCATGATATAGAGGATGTATTTCATAGGAGAATAGATAATGGGTAAGTTACAATATACAAAGTATATAATTATTCCTTGGTTAATGTAATTATTTTGAACCTCCCAAAATAATATTCATACTTCCATTGTTATATATTTATGCTATATTGGTCATGGGTTGGATATATTTATACAAATATAACATCATCTATTGTGAAATAGATATCACACATCACATGCCACGGCATCATCCAATTCTAAACATGTTTATGGATGAGGATAAATATCCGTCAAAATTGTGACCTCAATTTTGTATTTTATTTTATTATAATAAAACATATATAGATCAAATGATTGGGAAAAAGGTGATAATCATTCCAACATAAATTCATTTTGTGAGGTACAACATAGATTTATACCCACTGAAATTTTATAGTGTTCTTTTATGCTAAGAGGTTGATATCTCAATTAACATCTTCCTCCACCTATGACGATATCAATAACTCATTATAAATCATCAAAATTGAGTTGGATAATCAATACATGCTATTAAAACTAAATCTTCAAAGGTTTTTATATGCCTGACTAATTACCCATGCAGTGAATCACCCCTTTTTAATAAGAAGAATGATTGATCGATGATCCCCGGAAATGACTATCGTGAGTATAAAAATCATGATAGAAAAATGTAACTCCTTCCACGTTTATAAGATTTTATTGATAAAATACTTGGAGCTATTTATTTATCTATTGTGTACCTTAAATCAAGATATCCCTAATTAAAGTTGAATATGGAAGATATTAACAAGTCTACAATTGAAATGTGGTATGGAGAGAAAGATTTTATATTGATTACCTTCATACTCACAGATAATCCAACCATATTATCATACATTATGAAAACTGTATTCATATAATACCTAAATTTTTTTGATGATTTCTTTATAGATAATATTCTTATATACTACAATAGTAATTATAAAAATGAAATGATATTGAATACGGTGAAAAAAAAATTTAGGGAGAAACTATATGAAAAATACAATAAATGTGTGTTTTAGATAGAGGAAGTATCCTTTCTATGTTATGTTAACCCAATCAAAGTACTAAATGTGGACGATTCCAATTCAATAGAAAAATAAGAGTATCCAAGGATAATATCTATAATAGAGATTGATAGTTCTATTGTTGTAGTTGGATCTAACTAGTTAATTTTGATTAATCTAACATGATTTTCAAATCCATTAACAAAGATGAATCATATTGTAGAACATATGTTTTAGATGAGACAATGTCAATATTTCTTCAAGGTGGTAAAAGAGTCTTATCAAAGTGCATATACACATACTTATGAAAATTCAATAACTCTTTATGGTATTCAATGATTCATAAATTATTTTTTATGATTTTCAATGAGGTAAAATGGTAATGTGATATTATATTCATTGTGTTATTTGAAAATTAATGATAAAACATATCGCAAAAATGATCTGGATTTGGAATATTTGATATTTGAGTTGAATATTTGTAGACATTTTCTCTTTGGTGAGAAGTGTGAAATATATATTGATCATAATATCATCAAATATGTATTCACATAGTCTTTGATAAGTATGCACCATCATTTTTTTAAAATATCATCAATGATTATAACTTCTCAACATAGTGTTATTCTAGAAAATAAAATTAAGATGAATATGCTCTATGTAGAAATGATTTTACAGCATTATCAATGATGACAGTTGGAAAGGATCCCATATTAATATATATTAAATTATGGAAATGGAAATAACTAAGGATTGAACATCATAAATTTTTAATCCATTAAATTCTCAATCATCCCTTATAAATAAAATAAAATATGTTATAAAAATAATGTGGATGTTCAGAATAATGTGAAATCTATGAAAAATTGGAAATCCTCACAGTTCAAAATTGATGAGGAAAGAGTTGTAATATTTGCTTCATGGAAATTTATATTATATCAAATTGAGATAATAAAAATATTTTTTGTAACACATATGGCTCAACATTAACTATTCTATAAGGGAGCTCAAAAAGGTTTCATAATATCCTATAAAACCACAAGTGAGACAATAAGATGAATGATATCATTGATTATACAGTAAATTTACTGGTATGCCACTATGTGAAGGATGATGGGAAAATCACTAATGATATGATGTAGAAATAATGGATTCCATCAAGGAAATTGAAATACATCACCATGGAAATTATCACAAAACATCTGATGATATCCAGAAGAAATAATTTTACATGAGTTATTGTGTATTGATAAAAATACTGATGAATTATCCCAATTCAATTATAATTATCATAGGATCAACAACAACACACACACAGAGAGATATATATATATATATATATGTGTGTGTGTATTTATATTTGAGATAAGTGTTAATGTAGTAAGGTGTACCCCAATCAATTTTATATGATAGATATCCAAAATATTAATCCATGTTTGGAAAAACTCCCCAACATTATATAAACACAGTGATGAACTTTAGTATGGTTTATTATCCTCAAACAGATTCCCAATCATAGATGAAAATTCCAAAATTGTAATACATGTTTAGAGTATGTTATGTGGAACTCAAAGGAGGATAGGGCCAATACTCAACTTTGGACACGTTCTCTTACAAAAAATATTTTTAGTCGAGATTTTAAATGGCTCCATATGATGAATTAAGTGATAAATGTTAGAAAACATCATCATGATGTGATGTAGTAAATGACCATATGCCTCTAGGAAATAAAACGGTGGAAAAGATGAAAACCATTTAGAAACACATCAAGGTATCCAAAAGTGGAAGGCATATAAATGATGATATTTTCAATTGTATATATATTTGGGTTAGATTCATGGTATTTCTTTTAATATCTTTGTGAAATAAGATCAAGAGGTTTGGTATAAATTGAATGATGAGTCATCGGTACATCATCCCCTTTGAAATTCTTGATCATGATGGTGTTTTTGCCTATAGACTATCACTTCCAACAACCATGTATCAGGTTAATGATGTGTTCCACCTATCACGATTTATGAATTAATTACCAAATACCTCATATGATCTGAATTCTATGATGGTGTAGTTGGGAAAAGATCCCTCTAATGAAGAGAATATGAGGAATATCATGAAATATTGAAATATTTTTACACTAAAAAATAAAACTCACCTAGTAAAATTAATATGGGGGAACCATAAACACGTAGTTGTATCATTTTAACTAGAGTATGTCATGAAAGATAAATATCATCACTTCTATTATCTAAAAATAAATTTCGAGGTTGATATTTCAAAAGGGAGAAATATTTTATCAAACAAAAAATATATCAATGGAATAGATTCATAAATTATAATTTTAAAACACATAAATAGTATATGTATCCATATGAAAACATGGTATAATAAATTTAGAATAGAATAAGTCATATTAAAATAAATTAAGATACATACATGGATGCAATAATAACTTGAACCATGGAATAGTTGTACAAACATTAGAAAAAGTATTCCGGAGAATATATTTGTAACATATATATTATATTATAAATATAATTTTTGAAAATTAGTAATTAAAATATGAAATAATTATATCATAGTATATGTAATTAGATATTTGAAAAATGATAAATTAAGTGTAGGTACTTTTATAAAACAGAAATTTTTATATAAATTTTTATAATTAATATAAGAATTTAAAATAAAAAATAATAATTTATAAAATGTAATATAAATTCATTTATTAATTTCTTATTATTATAAGATAATTTTATGAGGCCTTAATTATTTTTTAAAAATGTTTTAAAATCGATTAACAAATAATTTTTTATTTTTAAAATAAATATTTTTTCTAAAGAATTATATTTTTTCAAATTTATTAAATTATTATTCTAAAACGTAGTTCATTTTTCAATTATGTACATTAAAAAGTCGAAATAAATATTTTTTTCATTTTTATATAATATTTGAATTATTGGTGAATAGTTAAATATAAAAATTTACGGTATTGAACTAATACATGAATTGCTGATTATTATATGATGTATGGATGATGTATGCCTAATATCACAAAACCTCATTAAAAATTTAATATATTTAGTGATTGTATTTTATTTATTGATATTATGGTGCAAAAATCATAAATTAATGAATAAAATAATAAAAAACACCCCTCTTTTGTCCTATAAATTACATCCCTCGCCACATCTTCTCATCAAATTATCAAAGATTTTAATATTTTAAAAATTCTGGATACTAATATTCCCATTTATCTTCCCCATATCCAATATCCATTTGTGACAACCAAAGACCAAATCAAATTTCCCTATGGAATTTCTGATGGATAAGATGTTCAAGAGGTAAAATCCTCTTCTGTTATCATTTAAATTCATTTCATGCTTTTTTATATACACTCCAAACCATCCATCATAAATTTAGAATGATAACTAAAAATTATTAAATAAGCGATATATTTTTTATTTCAATAATTCATCTTCAAACTGTTTCATCTATCAAATTTATTCGAAAAATAAATGAAAACAGAGTCTGTTAGGTGTTGATATAACACCTTCGACGATGAAATGTTTTAATTTTACATTACCTACTTCAATTATGGTCATGAAATAATAATAATTCCTGAACAAATAGTAGAATAATTTATTATCCAATTTAATATTCTCAAAATAACACACACACACACACATATATATATTCATAAATAAAAAGCATAATCAGTTTGATTTAATGAAAACTTCCATAATTAATATAAACTATTATCATTAACATTTTATCTATTGAAAAATCCAAATATATTATAGAAAAATAATATATAGGACTATTTAAACTTATTTAAGCCTACTAATAAGAAATAATTTCAATTCTGGATAATTTTTCTCATCTTAAATGAACATAAATACTTTTATACAATCAAATACATTATGAAAACTAATAAATTAATACTCTCAGAATGACGATATTGAACTATATAACTCATCATAAAGTACATAAATTAAAAAATTTATATTATAATAAACTATATTCATGTATAATAGGTTCTCAATTTATTAAATTATAAATGTATGTTGGTCATCTAATATATTAGTGTGAATAATGCATTTGGAGATGTGGTATAGGGATTCTCGACCCCAATTTCCATTCACTGGGTTAGTCATCATTTATTCCAAATTTTTTATTGGATGTATTCTCCTTGTTCATAGATTTTATTTTTTCGTATAAACATGTTTCTAATATGTTTTTTTAAAATAAATCTTCATCCAAAATAAATATTCATTCCAAAAAACATTTTTTACTTCTCTTGAGATTATTTCCACTTCACTCAAGTGTGATAATTATTATACCAATATGGTTTTTACATTAAAATCTAGAAACCCAATGTTTGTTCATGAATTTATTATTTATTAAATGAAATCAATTACATTATAAGGTTCAGTTTATTTTTTATATTTGTATTTGTCTTATATGTCATGCATGGATATATAAATTTTATAATTTGAATGGTGAACCTAGAAATATATATCACTCTAATGCATTAGTAAATGTGATGTATCTCATGAGATAAGGTTTAATATTGATCGGAGTGATTCTAGAAATTTTCAAAGTGATGATGTTATGGATTTGAACATTAGTTATATGTGAACAACATGTTATCATTGTTCAGAACTATGTATTGTATTATACAACTAAGACATGATGTTTCATTTTTATATATTGAATAATTCCACGCCTTTATTTATTTATATTACTTATTAATCTGATTGTGATCTCATACAAATATTGTGATGATCAGAATTATACTCAACCATGTAACATTGATTCATGTAATTATATATCCTCTTAATGATATTTTAGAACAATTGTTTCATTATTATATTTTATCTAGATACTAATTATACTAATGAGTATAAGTGATCCAATTATAATCATGAGAATAATGAATAAAATAATGTTTATTTTTTGTTAAGTAAATTTTATTTTTGGTTCTATTTATCCAAAAAAACTAAATCATTGGTCCTTAGTTATTTAACACTATTTTATTATTTATCATTAAAATAATATATGGGTAATATATAATAATGCATGTTCAAAATATGTACACCATCATATTCAACCATCATGCATTATGGTTCCCCATTTTTTGACACATACATTAAATGTGGTTCTTTTGTTGATGTTGATCTTCACTATCCAATAATATGAACATTTATATACAACCAACACATGCCTACCCTGCTTGATATTAACAATATTTTCTTTGAATATATGTTTATTGACCATCTCTAGTTATAAATGATGTCATTTGATTTAGTTAAATGAAAAAACATGATGTGATATCAATCATCTATCCTGAACCACTAAATATTTCCTTTACGAACCATGTAAGTAAGAATATCCCATCTCAAACAGCCTCATTTTTGTTAAATGATAATGCTCCTCCATGAAAGAATTAATGTAAAGGTGATAATGATAATACTATACTCATTACTATTTTTCATCGAATTTGTTTTATAATTGTGATAGATGTGATGTTTTTATCATTTAAATTGAATGATCCTCATAACATAAGATGAATAATGTGGTGTGATCAATAGTAGAGCCTATTTTTAAGATTGTACCCATTTGGAATAATTTTAATTATAGTGACAACCTATCTTTTAATATTGTCTCCATTCCATGGATTTTTATGGAAACAACCATTCATATAAAATTGAGATATCCCTCCTTTCAGGATATGAGATCATCTTTATTTTCCTATTGGTACATTATGAATAGGCCATGGGATGAACATATTTTACGGAATGGGGTTTTCCTTTCATATATGATTCCAATGAAACCACCCACTATACATGACTTCTTAATGGGACCAATCATACCATACATGATCACATAACTATAAGAATATAATTTAATTCACTTAGGAAAACTTCATAATGCACCCATAGTAATTCGACCAATCTATTGGAATACATAAGTGGAGGATCTATTTAGAGAGAAATCATGTGATTTTTCATAATGTAATATGTCAGGCCAACTATTTATTACCCAACTCATTCATGAAACATTCTTAATGTTCCCATATGTATCACTAATTAGTTTCTCTCAATTTATTTGTGTTCCCTTGATCACATGAAACTATTATATTTATACAATTATTGATGAAGAATAGAAAACCCAAGAATATTTCAAACATGGTCAATGCGGCTTGATTATACGACCCTATTTGAGAACTGCATTCATATGTAAAGATTCCATGATAAAATATGTTTATACACTAGTTGACATACTCACCATTGTCTATGTGAAACCCATGTCATGCGCCCAATGTCATGGACTCATGTATGATCATATGAGCCCTCCATGGTCATAGGATCTCATGATACATTATTGGTAATGAAAAATATTATCCCAATGTGCTTAAATTTGATTTTAACAAATTCAATAATACAAATTAGATCCCATGACATATAAAACAAATTCATTGAATATATCATCTTCAAATTCCCATTTATGTTAGAGGAAGTACAATAAATATATGACACATCTATGCACATTATTTAATCAATATATCATAATAAATATAAGGACCAAATTCTAATTGCATGTGGTAATCCATCCTCATCTAGTATAAGATCATGAATGATTCAATACATGAGCCACCACATAGTTGTAATCCTCGATCATTCCCCCAATAACATTATGTTGAGAAGTCTCTTCTTTCATTTTTATATGAATTGTGTGTCAAAAAACATTTTTCTCTTTATGGAATAATCCTAATCGGAAGAAAAATATGGTGTTAGTATCAATCATTAAAATAATTTATAATAATGTTTGATGTACTTCCATTAACACAAAATCAAATTATACCCAGTAGAAGGTCGGGAGAAATTGAACTATGTGGACATTGATTTATCTTATAACTAGGATACCATTGATAAATTCTATTTATTTAGACATCATATATAATACCATAAATATATTTCAATGAAGATATTGATGTGTTATAATAACCCTTACTGATAACAACTTCTTCATGAAATCTTGTTAAGAATCCTATTTAGCATCTTTGTCCCATGATGAAAAACTGGATGAAATATGATCTACAAGGACTATAATTTATCTTTTATAAATTTTATAAATAGGAAAATTTCTAATATAATGATCACAAAATCCATAATTTATTCATATCATGTCCTATAATAAATATTTATCTATTATTGAGGCATTGAAATTTTCCAAAAACCCATTTATAAATTTGTCCATATATATTTTATCATACAAATTTTCGTTGTTGAATTTATTATTTAATTAATTATAGAGTCATGTTCTCATTGGGGATCATAAATATAAAAATCTTGAGCTAGTATTTGTGTGTAATCCTCTTACAAAATACCATACATATCGGTATAATCATTATGTGTAATCCCCAACAAGATTAACATCTCAATAACGGGATATACGTCAAATAACTAATACTAGGGTGGCCTCAATATGAAATAGTGATGAATTTTAGTCTAATGAACTCTTGATGTTTTTATAATATCCAATAATATCTTGTTTATCAAACAAAAGATGTTCCCAAGTGAATATAGATCATTATTTATTGTTCCATTTTCATGATATAATTTCTCAAAACATGGACATCTTTTTAGATGATTATTCATAATACAACATCTTTATTTTTCAGTAAGTTATAATCACAATAAAATATTTTATGGATGAATCATACGGATATTCCCCCATAAATATTATTTTTTATTTCTATAAAAAACATATGTAATCAATACTAAAATACCTGGGATCTTATTCTCGTACATTATAGGATTTGTAGGACACCTCATTTTAGATCAAACCCAATATCAATTTCCCCGTGACTCATCAATCAAACTAAATACCCATGATCTTAGTTATAATCATCATCTAAGTGTTATTTTTATATCCTACTGACCTCATACCATTTTAAATGAGTACTATGAACTAACAAAAACATCAATTTAAAAATGTGGTAGTCTCAATAAATTGGTGAACCTAATGTGAAACCTATAATGGATTTCTGCAAAATTTATATAAAAATTGATCAAATTTGTATCCTTTAAATATGAAATATATTTAATTACTAGACACTGTTATATATTATGATTCACTAATACGTGTCTTGGATTCTCTTCATCCAACATATTTTATTTAAATTCATTCTTTGTAATTTTTGTTTAGTATCAAAATAAACCAATGTGTTCAAGTATCGATGTATGTGATGCCTATCATGGACCACCATGAGTAGGTACACAAAACAATGTAACACAACAATCTCATACCTTTTTTGAAATTGATCATAGGGTCCGGAGGCCATGATTTACACGTCCACATAAAAACCTCTATAAAAAGTTGGGGAACATCACAATATTATACGAACATCTCAAAAAATCAATACTATCTATTTTTTAAGCATATAAAATCTTACTAAGGAAGAATCCCAACATGTCAGCTATACTATGACATGAAATGATGAATAAGGATCCCTATAACGTAAAATCAAAATAATTTATGAGCTTATACCTTGAGAAATTAAGAACATACCTTCCCATTTATATTGAGGTGGATTAGGACAAAACCAAACCCATCACAACCATCCATAAGCTTCCAATGAATGATCCCATAAATCTTGGTCATCATCATGGATATGTTAGTCCAATTTAATGAGAAGTAATATATGAATTATGAATTCCACAACCATATCAGATGTAGAACCTAAAAGGATATCCAAATTTGGGATAAAAAATAATAAAACTCTATGTTGTAATAATTCCCCCACTACTGGAATCATATCAAATGCCTATCAATATATATTGTGATCATTTCAATACCAACCCCATATCGTTACTAAAAAAATCATTTGAAATCATCACAACTACACATGGTGACTACGAAATGTCAGGAAAAACCACTCGCTCTAGTGTTTGGTAATTTGTTTTATAATTTTTTAACATTGATTTATCATTGATAAGTGTATCATCATAGAAAATAGCACAACAAGAACATGAAAAAAAATTTACACATTAAGAACTATCCCATTAAATTTTATACTCCATTGAGGATGTGAATCAACCCACCTATGTCACAATCAATATGATATATTCCATATTTAAGGTAATTGTATTTATTTATATTATTTCTCTCATTATAAGGATAATTTTATAGTCTAAATATTTTTTGATCTGTATCAGTTTTTCACATCTTTTACCCCCAACAATATTTAATATAGACTCAACAATTTCATTCCTACAAATAGATATGGATGTTTCAACCATATTGGTATTCATAATAAATTATTTATTTTTTAAATTCTTAACGAAAATAATATATATAGGAATCATGTTTACATTGAGTCTAAATTCATCATCCACATGCAATACCGATGACAAAGTAATGAATGATTTCTTATTTTATACTATTTGTGCCTTTAAGGGGCAATGATAAATGTATAATGATGGAAAAATAGATCCACTCTTGTGGAATAATGATAATATAATCATTATAATTATAGTAATACATAAATGGCCATTTTCATTGGATAATATACCAACACCCTCCTATATATCATCCCCTAATGGTGTTGTGATCTAGCCCATAAGACTGAGGTCCAACTTATATTCATCAGGTTCTTATTACAATAATAACATTTATTATTTCCATTATTCCAAATTATAGTGTAATTATTATTTTTATATATTCATGACCCACAAAACCATGTGAATGATATAATTTTCATGTCTTCCCTCCATTAATTATTTATGGACACTATATTGCCTCGTTTGTTTCCATTTAGTCTATTGTAAAGTATGATTAAACTATTGTATTAGAGATATCATTAGTATCTAGGGAATCCAATACATTAATGATTTCCCCGAAAATGTGAAATTTTTGGGGTATCCACCTCTTGATGATATAATGTGGATGGTTTATTCAATCTAGACAGAACATATACCAAGAATGTTACGTACTCAATATAGAATGATTTAAATGAACATCGAATAATGATGATACAAATATAGCTAGATCTAGGAAGCTTTTCCAATTACTATCCAAACAGTAGAAATTTTACGCATACAATCAATATTTTATTTATCCTTAGGATCTAGATTCATAAGAAAAAACAAAATGGATGTTAGAGACATTGTTCATGAAATCTCAACTCTAGTCATGAGAGTAATCCAAATTCAACAAACTTGAAAATCGTTTGATCTTGGGCCACCCATATCTCATTGATAGAAAAAATTATATTTATAATTGAAAATAGGTATATTATTTTATGAAGAGGAATATGACTTCATATTTTCTATGTTCAGTAGTGTATGACCTCCCCTAGATACTGATAGAGAATTGTACTCCTGGAGGGAGTCATGATTCACAAAAAAAATATTTTAATTAACATCATTTAATGGGTAACATGAATAATAATATATATATATTTCTGCATTATATCTATAATCTGGTTGATTATTTCATTATATAGATATAGAATCATAAGAAACATATGCCTTAATGATATTTATCCTCATAAAATGACAAAATATTCCCTCTTAATGAGTTATGTAAAATTACATCCATAATTTCCATATGATAGTATAAAACATGGAAAACACCCTAGCCACATCTAAATGGTATTAAATCTCATATTCATAGGACTTTTTTATAAGACCATTACTACCCAACCCATCAATAGGGAGTAAAATTATATAAAATATATATCAATTTTTTCATTGATGCACTATATTAATGTCATGACATGAGGTAGAATTATGGGACCGACCTTCCTTTTTATTCTTCATCTAGATCATCTCATATGGTTTTTAATACATTTGGTTAATATCCCATTCTATGCTCATAGAAAAAATCAAATGAAGGAATATTATTTTTTCTCCATATCAAATCACTAGTATCCCATAAACATGAGGATTCTTTCCATCTCAAAAAACAATATATCTTCATTAGAAATTCACTAAACATGATCCAATTATTTAAAAAATAATAAAAACTCTACTCTATATAATATTATGATATTCATATAGAATATATATAAGAGCTAGTTTTGGAATAAAACTCTTAACATGGGACTCATATTTATATTTAGATCTTATTTTTCAATCCATTAGAAAAGTTTTAATCACTCTTAATCATTTCCCTCAACAAGAGGGTATTTGTTTGGGATATTTCTATTAATTAGTTTGTGAAATTTCCTTATTTTTTCTTACTATGAACACTCTTCCGATTTAATAAATTTTCTAGATTTCTTTGGTTTCACTTGTTTGGAAATACACATGTGAACTTAGTGAACCTTGTATGTAACTATTATTATTGTAATTGAGATACATTTCTTTAATGATATCAAACCATGTATTTATTAAATCTAATTAAACTGGATGACCTAATGACTTTACATTAAGAACATCTCCACCACTAATTATTTCATTCATAATAATTTATTATTTTTTCCCATATCTGGAAAAAAATCAATCAATAGACTCTAGATTAACCATTATATTTCCAGATCGCTTTTAACATTCCATTAAAAATAAAATAATTTCATGAATGAGATATCATGGATAATAAATAATATAATTTAGTTAACAATATTTGGTAATTCTATGAACCAAAAAACATTGTATTGGTTCTCCAATATAGAATAATTATAGTATACATATACTAAATTGAATGGACCCCACATGGGTTTACTGGTGAATAAATAAACCCCTCAGGTCACGTGGATTGGGATTTTTTTAATCCATGGGAAAAGGTTCATCTTATACCCATGATATATTTTCCCGATTATGTTGGATACTAGTGTACACAATTTCTAATGGATTTCCAAACATCCTAATCATCCACAAACTATTAACAAAAATTTTTGGGTTTTATGATTTACATTTCATGAAACCAGATTATTCATATTTATTAAAATACCCTAATGTAAAAAATTTGTAGTTAATACAAACTATTTAATAAACATTGTAATATCCTACTATTATAACCATTAATTTCATGGAATGAATCCCTCATGACATCACAAATTATTCGTGAAAATCCACAAAACAATGAGGTATAACGATAAAATATTATCTATCAATAGTCTTTATCAAATGATGATAAACATTATGATTTTTGGCCTCGTAGGATGGACATTAAACTTCAATGTATGAGCCATCATATAGGACCCATTACTTGTATAGCTATGATATCCATTTAAATATAATATTTATATGACCCTTTATGCATAAATCTATAATTGTTTTGAATTTTATACCACATTACGATGATATTATGTTGAAATTAATAACCCATATGTATGTGTAGGATCTATATTGGAGACCCTTTATCAAAATGTGAGGTAATTTTTTACTCCGAAAATGACAACAAAATAGCGCCTTCTTATATATGTGCATGTTATATGAATGTAATATATTTATGAACTTTGTATTTATTTATTATAATATAAATTAGATTTATAATGATTCATGGATCCTGATATTAATCCAAAAAAATACAACAATCTGTAAATAATGTATCTCATATACGTTATTAGTTAATTTAGATATGATATCCTAATGGGAACTACATATGCATTTATTAGAAAAAAATACGAGTACATATTGATGTCTAGGGTAACTATTTATGGACCCTTCCATGGAAATACATCGATACAAAATCATCTTTCCTACATGAAATAAATTGAACTACCTAAAATATAATAAATTTTCACATGATGTTATTCTAAATTTAATTTCATCCAACCTAAAATACATTAAAAATCATAGTGTTGTATATACAATGAGGCCCACATACCACAATATAGTAAGATCACTTATGGAATATTCTATCTCCTACTATGGGAGAAATATTTATTAGATGTACATTTTTTCAATAAAATATTTTGTCTTAATTAAAATATTACTTGGATAAATAATTATATCTAGATAATAAATTCAAAACCCAATAATAATTTATGAAATGAATATATGACCCATATTTCTATTTTCACACAAATATCAACAACATTTATTTTTAGATATCCCTTTACCTATTTATCATTTTTATTTTCACAATAGATCATAAAAATGGGATTCCTTTATTTTATATATGGATCAACGCAATCTAAAATAGATAATATTTCAAAGGGTAATGTTATTAAATTTGATGAATTTATATATATGTGTTAAGAATCTAAATTTCATTATGCCAATACCATAAATCTGTGAATTAAAAATTCATTGTTGTCATCATCAATTTATAATGATGAACGGTGAGGTAATAGAATTCTTTCATTATCATTTAAATAATCAGAGTAGCCCAAGATGACTCAATAATATCAATGGAATTTGGAACATTTTCGACCTATGGAATAGATTATTAATGTTATTTTTTCTTGACTAAAAGGAAACTAATTTAATAGAACCCTTTTATAACATTAACTACATGTGGCTTTATTCTTATCCATATTTGATAGATAATGACTCTTGGAAACCCTTCGATAGGCCCATAAATAATGATAATATAGTATACCTCATACATACATCTGGTCCATGCTTTAATGGGGAATATTATATATAATATGTTTTTGGTGCATGATCCATAAAAAATACTAGACATGTAGTAATCATTAGGTATTTATTCTTTAGACCATAAAAATGTGCAGAATCATCATAATTTATCCTAGTTCTTATTCTATGTTGAAAAATTAATCCAAAATAAAAATCAAGACTATGAAGATTCCATTGAAAGTGAATGTGTTTACAATTATGAAAGACCTTTTCCTATTATAGTTGTCAGAGATCAGGTACCTGAATTAGAGCGGGCAACATACCATTGATGATAATTATGGTTGATTCCATTTTTTCATTCATATATGTCAAAGGATAATTCTCATCAAGTACTCTAGTTTCCACTATTAATTTCTATACTGGATACTATGTTATTCAAATATCCTCAATCATTAGCCCTACTTCAATAAATGAAATTAATGGTACCCGATTTCCATACCTAATTATGGGTTTTATCTATGTAGGGAATGTATATTATATCTGGTACTAACGTAAGTCATCATTAAAAAAATCTATATGATAAGTCACAATTTTGCCTTAATAATAGAGTTTGTAGCCTCAAAAAATAGTCAAGTACCAAGGTGTGATCATTTGTATCCGATATAGTCTAATTTGATGGAATCTATCATCAATGAAATACATAAATGGTTGAATTTCATTATGGGATACATAGTGAGATATGATAACTCTATTAAATACACAACTACCATTATCATAATAAAAAATATAACATTACATCCACATTTATACGATTCAAATTTATGTCGGATATTTCACCATGTTTTCTCTTATATGGTTGATTTTACTAATGAGAAATTTGTACCTATCGTTATATATGAGCATTTCTATATTGTAAATTATAATTCTAAGATCTAATTTTCAATTTATTCCTATCTATATATGATACAAAGGGTCTCTGGGATTGTGAATCATTGGAAAAATAAAAATGTTCAAGAAAATAAATCCTAATTCGTCATTCACATATTTATAACTTTGTTCTATGTTTGGGACAATTTTTATTTCATGAAATCCATATGTCTAGATTTCTATTAAATATAAGAAATATAGTAACTTAGAAACACTCTGTCTTATTCCCATTTTTAATGTCATGAAGTCATTTCTTCTCCCAATGCATGAATCTCATCAATTTTGATACCTTATAAAAAATAATAATATATTTATTTTATATTAATCTATCTGAATATATATAAGTAATGAGATATGATATCCATGGACCATCACTATGTTTATAACCATTGTTTCTTCCCCTAGGACGGATCTATGTCAAGAGTGGTAAACATTGTTTTTCATGAATAATGAAAAAATTCCCCAATCAATAAAAGACACTCAAGTGAATAAATAACATCACCTTCATGATATTATAATAAATTATAATTCATCCATATAGGTGAAATCAGATAATCCCTCTTTCAAGGTGTGCCATACCCCATTCCCATATATATTAGTCAAATATATACAGGTAATTGTTTTCCTAAGATGTATAATTGGTTTTTTTATATACATATATGATATGTATTGTTAATATGACTTCATATCATATTTGAAGAAACAATCCACAAAATGAATATACCCACCCTTTTCCCCTTCATACAATATTAATATGTGTGGTGATTTAAAATTCAATTATTGTAACCATTATTTTCACTATTAAGAAAAAATTAAAAAATTATGATAACATTCTCTTCTATAGTTGTTTTAAAATAAATTCCGGGATACTTCACTTCCCAAATTACTTTATAATAAGTGATTAAGTATTCCAATTTTTAAATTTTCCATCCAAAGTAATGGATCTATGTATATGATGTGTCATACAGATTCTATTAATGAAAATTAACCAATAGTTAAAAAAATAATTTTGTACAATTTGGGGAGAAAATCATTACATATGAGTTGAATTTTTACTATCATGGTTGGATATATAGGGATACCCAGACTCTCTATCATAGGAGCATCCAATATCCCAGTAAGATGAACCCCCCATTGGGAACAATTTGGATGTATATAGAGATAGATTTCATTGAAAATGAATAATTTGTATCGATTCATTCCCTCATGGGATGAATTGTAAATCACAATATAAGACTACATATATAAATTACACATACCCCAACACATATGTGGGCCTGATCATCTCACTTATCATTTTCATAACAATTCATATATTCGTAGAATTAAGGTATGTTAATCTCATTTCCACTAACCCATCATTATAATATATTCTATTATTCATTGTCATTAAATTTTTTCTCATAGAGATCATGAATAAAATAATCATAGATGATTTGGATATCCCATTTAATTCTCCTGAGGTACATATTTATTATGATTCAAATATGTCCCAATGTGATATAGTTGATAAAAAAGTATATTAGAGTAATATATACATTCTTAGTTATATATGAGAATAAAAACTATTATTTTATTTTATATGAGTCTAGAATATAAAAGGAATCCCAAAATATGCTCATACAACAAAAATCATCTAATTTGATAAAAATGTATTCCAAATAGAAATCACACCCAATAATTCTTGGTGTCCCAAATGATACAATGGATAAATCTCTTTTCGTTTAAAACATCACAGTCAGATAATGATAAAATGTCTGACCTCAATAGCTAGATATTTTACATAAAACTGAATTAATATAAATTACTGTTAAAACACTAAAAATAAATAACATATATATATATAATGACTTTAAACATCATTCTCTTCACATCCATATTGGATGATGTTAAACAACACACATAATCATCGATCATCAATCATTCTTAATGTATTATTTATTCCTATCTATGTTAAACTATTGTATTAGGTGTTTCCTAAATCTTATAATATTATATAACCATAAACCACACTTAATTTCTAAACTATCACTGATTTACACAATCCATATAAATCCATCAGAAGGATTAGGGGAGCCCTCTACATTACTAATCATGTAAACATGTGTTTGATGAATAGAAATTCTTATTCAACCATCGGAAACATGAATATTCTCATTATAAAAATATTACATAATTAATTTGAGACTTCATAATATGAAAATGAATTTTTTTCACAATAGAGTGATTGGGAGATAATCCATTTGTTTTTTTCAAAAAATTGTAGTCATGATCTGAGAACTATGATCCATTATTTGTCAAACCAGAATTCAATATTAATAAGAATGTTGGAATTATATTAATAATTGAGATCTATAGTTGGATACCATGTAACAAATCTTATTTCGACAGTCTATTAAATGAGACCATATATTTTTTTCACATTGTTAATATTGTATTACATTAAACTACATTTCTATGATAGTTTTATGTCATGCAAGAGTAATTTTTTGGTGAAGGATACATAAAAAAATTAATTATGAAAAACAAAATCACTTGAATGGAATCTCTTAATCCTCTCTATATTCTATTCCTCATTATAATAATGAAAAATTATAAAGCATAAATTCAAAATTAATAAATCACATATGGACTGTCCTATGACCATGAAAGGAAAGATTCATGCTTGTTTATCAATTATTGTCTAGAAAATGTCTATGAAATGATATTACATATCCATTTTCCTCCCAAAATGTTTTATAAAATCAATCATAATGAATTGAATATACAAATTCTTGATGAATATTATATTTTTCAAAAACCATATTCAATTTTCTGATGTCTAAAATAATACTCACAAACTCGTTTAGTCAATGTAGTTCACTTGAAATCCCATAACATGATTTATTATTATTCATAATTATTTATAGTGTATTTATATTTATGACTGGATACTGTAAAGTACCAATAATAGGTTTCGTGATAGAAAAAATTAATAATTATGTATTATGGGATGATTTGGAATTGGTTGAATTTTCCATCTTAATTCCATGATCTATTTTCCTGACTATGTTAGATATTGTTTTTTTCTTTACTTAGGATCATTTTGTTTCCAACATATTTAAATTCACATTGAATAATATCTTAATAAATCATTAAATACATATTTCATAATCAAATTATTCAGGTTGATTCAACATCTTGAATTTTACATCACCATGTATTATACTCATTGTCAATGAATATATAAGTTACCATATTCATTAAAATGATAGTTATCATTATCATTTGAACATAAACGACATGATACATGGTTATAATTTTATGAAAATAAACTAAAATTATTCATTATTATGGGATTCTATCCAAGCAATTGAACCTTAATTTACACCAATATTAACGTAGTCCATGATGTGAATACCACCACTATGGTCTCATAAGTATATTTCCATATCATTTTTCAATTATCATAATTATTTTTAAAGGTTCTTTAACCATATAAAGAAAAAATATGACCTTTGGAAAGTAATTGGAACCACAATATTTTACTTTTCAATTCATATATTTTTATATGTTCTAGAGACATAACAAGAAGATTCATCATGTCATGTAAATATGGATTCCAATACATATAAACCCTTGAAACATTATAGGGTAACCTTAAATCATAGTATGTTTCATAATAATCAATTGATTTTTTCCAAATCTCACAGTCATTATTTACAAATCATCGAGTGAGGATTTATTCAACCAACATGTAAACTGTCTATGATTATTTCAAATCCCAAATGTTTTGAAACAACTGTCCCAAATCCTCTTCACAACTAGGAACCTTGGTTCTAAAACACATCTTGAATAGTCATCACAGATGACATAAGAAAGTATATATGTGTACAAAACCCTTATTTAATACCCATTATACAATATTTAAGTAAATATGTTCAGCTTTATAACCCTTCTTCAATACTAATCCTCAATTAATTATTTAAGGATTCATGGTTCCAAAACCCTTCTTGAATATGATTTCCAAAACCATTAATGAATAATAATACCATATGAAATTATGAAGTATTTAATATATTAGAATAATTAGAAAATACTAATCCTCCATTAAATATAGATATAGGGTTGAAGATATTTTTTTGAATTAATTTCCTTCATGACATAATGTAATAATTCAATCTTCTTGAACAATTTTGAAATCTGATCCTCCATAATATATTTCATTTATTGTGAGTATGAACTCCTAAATTTTTCTCAATTTTAATTGGTAAAAAATGTATGAAATCACGGGGATACTAAACATTTGTATCCCAAAGATCGATCTTTCTATAGTCCTTGTGCCTATCAATCAGAGGCATCATTATCTTATGGAACAGTGCCCTAATACATGTGAGTTTGGAATAAAATGTGTTGAATAGCCTCATTACAATTTGATGTTAAAAGATCCATAAAATATTAGAATCAAATCACCAGCCTAGATTCAAGAAAATTGGCGAAATATTTACACTTTAAATGATTCTAACAATCAATACACAATACCTTAATTTTATGATCAGATTGAAACTATATGAAATTAAACTATAGGTACATAGGATTAAAGAATGATAACCATAAAAAGTAGAAAATATCTTTATCCAGCATGAGGTAAATTATGCTAATAATTGATGGAGATAGAAAACTCACCAGGATGAATACCCAAAATTCAATCACATTGAAAAATTCAACACTCAACTTTCTAAAAATGTTCCTTGTGTGTTTTAAGAAATATTGGGAAGTTATAATATATAATTGGCACAAAAAATGTTAGTTTAAGATATTATATAGGTAATACGAATCATAATATGAGTCCATTAACTTCATTCATCTCCATTATTAGTATATAGAATATCTAGGAAAAATAATATTCATTAAATTGATTTTAGTGACCATTATCTTCTCATAGAAATTATTTATGTATGCTCAATGGGTAAACTGACCGTTAAAAATGATATCACATAATTCATTATTAGTATATTTCAAAGGAAAAATATTAATATCATGACATCTTACTATATATTAGATTCTCCATTCTGAGTGGCTTTGAATTGAATAGAGTGGCCAGTCCCATGTGACATGAAATTATAGAATCATAGTCAGATATGTGAAATCTACCCACTCCGAACATTGAACCATACACATGATTCTATTATAATGTTATGGAATCCCCTATTTTATGTATTTGTAGTCCAATATTGAAAAATTGTACATAGATTTATTCAGTTAAATACATGTGATAAAGTTTTCATCCGATTATGAATGTGTCTACTATCTATTTGAATATATTCAAAAATTTATGTTTATTGAATTTTTCTATCATAAGATGAATGAAATATAAATATATATTATAATTCATCCATAATAATTATACATTCAACCCCAATTTCTATTTTATCATATAATGTGTACGATTTCTTATATTGGATATTTATGACTTGATCTATGATTACTTAATATACAACCCAAATTTGATTGTTGGATTATACAATATGGAAATTCAGTCATTATCCTTCTTCGAATCCCAAACTCTTTGAGACAATATACTATACATAGTGGTATATAAAATTCCATATTAGACACACATACCATGAAAAATATTCTTATGTTGTTTTGGGACAAGGATTTTCAGATATCCAAGTATGTGGAAATGTGATATATGATTAACATAGAATTGAATTGATTTCATTATGATTGATCCCATTCTAATGGGTGGTTATTTTTGACAACTATAATTGAGTTCCATGAATATTTTATTTGGATATTTAGATGTGTGGAGCCCATGTATATGTAATTTTTTTCATGAAAAATTAGATGATTGTTATTATATAAGAATCATTGAGTTCAATGATAAAATAATTTATTTTAGAAAGAAATTTTGGAATGTTTTAAGTATATTTGAGAGTTAAATATTTGTGTGATGTGTTTTTTCACATTATGGTTATTTTAAAAAAACTTTAATATATTGTTTTGTAAGTACTATATGGGGTATTTGATTAAAAAATGTCTATCAAGGCCACCCTTTGTGAAATTTGGAATAATAATTTGTGAGTTTAAACTCAAAAAATACATGTGATCCGTCACAAAAAGCTTTCACATATACATGGGTAAATGCACACACATTAAAACATGTGAAGGGAGAAGGCACCTACTATTGGTGGATAGTGTGGGAGTGTTTCCACTATGTGGTATTTCTAATAGGAATCAGTACCGTACCCTATGAAATTTCACTTCCCATGATTATTAGTATACCCATTTTTATGAAAACAGGTGTTATTGGATGAAATATTAGGAAAAAAATTATTTCCTTTTTGGGTATGTTTTCAATGTTACCACACTTCTTATGATAATATATTTTATTTTTTCCCATTCCTTCTGATATTTCATGATCATTTTATCTTCATTATTTAACAACATTAAAACATTGATATTAATGAATTAACATGAAAAATGTCATTATCGAAAACATAATGGGAGGATCCCTTTATTGAGCATTCATGTGTAGTTGATCCACATGATGATTTCATCAAATCCATCAGTTATACAATGAACTGATGTGTCATTGGACAATCTATCCATGGTCATGAATATATCATACGTAAACATGTTCCCCTTATAATATGGAATTCCCGTGATACATTATATATGTTTTGTAATCCAACATCCCTTATTCCATTCCGCTCAGATATGATATCATTTACATGCACCCTCTATAGGAAATTTTTTATCATGTGACATTTTCATGCAATTGTAGTCGCATAAACATTATCCCTATTGCTATATTATATATCATATTTAGAGAAACCATATTAAGGAAACTGTAATCAAATTAATTTTTTTAAAATAATCAATAAAGAGACCATAATCCATGAGGCTTAATATTTAGAAAATATTTGATAAAAACATTCATATGGGGGGTTCCTCGATGGTAATGGGGTTATTCCCCCATGATATTTCACCATGTTTTATTCAAAATCATTCAAATGAAATCCATGACATACAATCACTTATGAGTACATGAACACCATGAGTTAATGTGATCAAGAGCCACTTAATTTATCATGTGAGTTACTATACCATTATAAATAAATATGTGGTTCATATGTTCTATTTTCTAACTGAGGTACATAGATTTATAAAATTATGTTCAATAGAAAACTCAAGTTCATTTTCACACATCTTTTAGTGGACATGAAATGAATATTTGACAAAAAATCAATTTAATAATCCATAAATAATTATATCTTATATGAAAGTATTATTTTGGGAGTTTCATCATCATTCATCATCAATCAGTGGATGAGGACTATGTTCATAAATAGACCTCCTCTTAGGTATAATCAACATCCATTCTATCAAGCGACATAATATGAGATGTCTCCTTATAAATTATTCATTCATCATAAGTCAAATATAATATTAGTCTTCTTGATTAATCCTAATTGTAATTTTATATTTTTGTAAGTCCATATGATTTTAATGATTCCTAGTACCACATAAAATGGTACCATAAACACATTATTTCATCTTAAACATCAAAAAATCAAGAGAAAATGTACAACTCTGATTCCTATTATAATTTGGAAATCAAAGAATCATGGTCAAGGCTCAACACCCATATTGAATTCCAAAATTACCTAACATATCTTCTAAAATTGGAATCTCTATATATCATAATAATTTAAACATCATATATGTAAGATGTTAAAAATTATTTTTAAAAAAATTTTCACATGATGAAAAACATCATGAAATTTTATACATTACAACTTTGATCCCATAATATATATGAGATTTAGTAATCCATCTTAATCCCCAATCACCATATTAAATAAAACATCATATATTTTACTTTTATGATGATATATCCTGTATAACTAAAATTATATTTTCATGAATAATTTGTCAATTTTCTTAATATAGCTATAAAATATCAATGTTCCATATAAAAGTTCATATTTATTTCCTCATAGACCCATAATATCTATAGGACTCATGAATATAATTCTCTCACAGAATACTTAATGTTTAGTCCTTCTTAATAATAACTCACAATTTTTAATCCTCTATTATAGAAATATATGATAATGTTTCTTTCAAATCAATGCCTGATATTCCCAATGGAGCATCCTGGGGAGATTTTATTGTGTAAACCCCATGAAAATTTAGACATAATATCTCGTGAAATGTGACTACAATCCTATTGTCTTTTGATTGTCACATCTAGGATTACTCAAGTGGGATTACATGTAGTTAAATATAACAGCATTATCGTAAATTAAATTCTAAACATGTTCCACTATTCCTATCTAAATCTTGAAATAAATCATTTTTTATTGAATGTGATATAATCTTAGTGTAATAACTAGTGGTATAAATTATATTTATGTCATGAAAAAACAAATTTCTCCATTTCTTTATTGACATAGATACCCTAAATAATGGGATATATTTTATCTCATTAATGTTCATTTTAGGATATCTATATAAAATTTGGAAGATAAAATATACTATCATTTTTAATATTGCCTTTGACCAGAATAAATTGGATTTAATTTATGTTTTTACAAAATATACATGTCACTATTTGTGCTATAATTTGAACTTTGAATCGTTAATCACCTCCTTAGATGAATATTTACACTTTAATTCCATTTCATAGCTATGAAATGTAAAATAATAATTTAATATGAGAATAAAATGGAATGTTTCATACAATATTTTTCTCATAAACATATGGTTCTAATACAAACCATTTTCATAGTGGTAACCATTCCTTAAATGTTGTTTGGAAATAATACATTAACCTATCTGAGATCCGTAAGAGTTTCCTAGAGTAGGAAGAAATCACCCTGAAAGGTTGTGGTGAACCCAAACTCCCATCCTCTGAGTTCAAATTTTATTGATGGTTCCATTGATATATCCAAGTGAATATCTAAATTTGGAATGTAATAACACACACTAGTGGTAAACATATTGCTATAGAATGTCGGAAAACACCGATCTAAATAATTTTTATTCCAAAAAATAAAATATATAAAATTACACTATTATCAACTATTGATTCAAAATATGAACCCCGTTTTATTGGATAAAATGTCTATATATAAATAAAATTAATTTTAACATTAAATCTTGAAGACCATAAAGAAAATATTTTATAAAAGTTTTCTCTAGTAAAGTTAAATTTATGTACATGATAAAAATAATTTTTCCCCTCCAATATAATGATATAAAATTATTATTATAAAATAATTAAATTATATTTGGAACTCAATGAAATATTATATTTTCCCAAAATATATAATTATAAAAACAATATTTTCTTTTTTATAGGAAATATTAAATAAATTTATTAAATTTTAATAATATGATTGGTGTCATTTCATAAGTGGAATAGTAGTGAAGTAGAAGGGCATACTAACACCAATATATGTTAGTGACATGGTCAAATTCTTTAGAGTCCCCTTTTGGGATAATTCATCCTTTACCCTAGGGAAAATAGACTTTTCTTATCAACCATTCTCTCAATAGGTGGTTGAAATGAGGCGCAACCCACCTGTGATGACATTTTTTTTCTAAACCTTCACTAATAATATTATTACCCTCTATGATGTTGTACAACCATAAATAGTAAAAGCTCTATCCTGGTGGGGAATTTCTCTAGTGTGATATCTTTTACTGAATATGGGTTCTTTTTATGGAGGGTTTGAAAAGGCCACACATAGGTATTCTGTTTATAGAAGGAAAATAAAAGGATTCAAAATTTTTGAATGGTTATTAAAAATTAATAGTTTGAATCCAAATATAAACATATGAACATATATAATATTTAAATAATATAAGAGTTCTAATTTTTTTTTTGTATAGTCTTAAATGATAATATTTTTTACAAAAAAATATATTTCTCATTACTGACCATTGTTATTTTACATTATAAAAATTCAACAAATATTTACTAAGATAATATTTTAATTGTTAATCTCAAAATATTATCAGTTTTATTAAAATAATATTTTATACATATTAAATTATGAATTAAATAAAATATGATATATAATGGAAAACTAATTTTATTGAATATTCCCTTTTAATCATTAATTTTTATTAGTCATTTTGTTTATTGATTTTTTAGGGAGTATAATATATTATTTATATCGGGTTTTATTATATAAAATTTCTTTAATAATATTTATCTATTATTATATGACTTATATTTGACTATTTTTTCATATAAAAAATTTATTAATTATATTATAAATTTAGAAAAAATATAAATTCTAAAATCATTGGGCTCATCATACAGAGGGTACACAATTATTATTCTATAGATGCCATGACAAGATCATTCTAATGACCCCTATCCTCCAAATATTCCCCACATATAATTTAAATGAAGAAAGAGAGATAATTACTCCCATGTACCACCTCTAGTATGCCCCAGTTTTGGAAAATAACAATAATGCTATACAAATATCACAATATGGGAGGCATTGCCCTTTTTGAATATAATACTTGAAGATATATGATTGATCATCTGCATATAACTCCAAGACACATGCAAACACACACAAAAATATTTTATGTAAAAAAACACCATGCCACATGCATGGATAACGTAAAATTGTATCATGAACAAAAGTATTAAAATTAAATAACAAAAGGGATGTTACATAGCAACAAAAAGAGTGTCATGATCTGAGCTAGTAGGGTCCAACATGGTCCGTGTAATCCTCCTCAAAACCTGAAAGAAATATTATACACATATGATGAGCATACTAGTATTCTTCATAGAAAATCCAAGGTCTCTTATGTAGAAATGAAGGAGCTATACTAATTCACATATTAGAAAAAATAATAACCAAAAACCTTCTAAAAATGTATATTAGCCATCCCAACCTCACTATGTCATGCTCACTAAATAACACAAATCAGTAGTGAAATTTAATGCAAATCGATGATAGGATACCCCATACCACATTCCCACCAATTAGATTATCTCAAACCCTAATGGAATGCATCTGGGATCTCCAAACACTTCTGAACATTCTTCATCAAAACATTACCACACACACTTGGGCCTTAAAACCATATCCACTGACACATTAAACCATAACCAAAACCAAAACCAAAACCCTACTACCCAAACATACCATGGTTGGATTACCACAAACATACACCAAACCCTTATACAAAAATATAAACATGACCCCATCAACACACATAATATGGAAAAACATATTTCAATTTAATGGGTAATTCATTGTTTAATTTGTGTTGTTAATTCAGGGGTTATCACATAAACCACATGATCTTAGGGAATCCATTTTAGACGAAAATACAAGGTTAATGATTTTTATATATAATTTTCTAGTAGAAAAAAAACATCATTTATCCCATAAACCATCATATAGAAAACTAGGACCCCCAAAAACTATAATTTTCAGTGGGTGGTCAAACCATACTATTCCCTATAACAACCATAAACAAATAACATACAGATCATACGTCCCTTTTACAAACCCTTGATTATTTATCTAAAACCATTTAAATTTTCATTTTTAATTTGTATTTATCTATTTTATTTATGAAAAAAATATACCCACACCATATGATACACAATTAAGAATGAAAAGGGGATCCTACCTTAAAGAAGAGACGACCAAAACTACCTTGTTCTTCTAAACAAAGTCATTCATCTTGCAAAAATAGTACAATGGGGGGAAAATGAAATCTAAATCACCACCGCATGACTCCCTATTAGAAACTGGGTTCTCATCCTCTCACACAAGGGTATAAAAGAATGAAGAGAGGAATGTATCATAGCCTTTGGAAAATCTAAACAGAGAAGCGGTTTAGATATAATTTTTTATTTTCTATTAAAGGAGGATCTCTTCATGACCATATATTTTGTCCGATTTAATGAATTTTCACTCAAAGAGAATTTATAATATGATTGATGATGTTTAGAATTCTCATGAAAACACACAAATAAGGAATTAAAAATGTTTTACACTAGTGGTGATTTAATAAAGGATGAAGTGGAAGAAGTTAGAAACAATATTTGCGAGACACCACCAGACGAGGATCTGCTCGATGATGCATCACTATTGAGGAACCACCAGAAAAACTTGTGACTGATGATGAAATTATGTATAATGTTTTATAAAATATTACACCACATAATGAGAAACCATTGGATGAGGCAACATCCTATGAAATTCCATCCTTTGTTCCAAAGAGACTATAAGGCGATACACCTCCAGATATCCTATCATTAGTCCCGAGGCACCACTGGATGAGGAAACAATGGCCGACAGACCCCCAATGATGGACAACCAGTGAGATACCACCAGGGTGATACACCCATTGTGTGAGAAAAAATTGGAAACCATAGAAAAACTAGATTTTTTTGCAATGTGGTCCAATGAGTCACCTTGATACCAAGGAACACCTAAAACACTAGATTCTCACAATGCGATGGACTAGAGTTATCTGGGGCATTAAATTAGATACCTATCATACTATTGCCACCCTATAGAATTAAAATACAATCCTAGAAAAAAGAGGGGTCTATGAAACCACCCTGTGAGATACATCATAAGGGTCTCACTAAATTTGAGACACTGCTAACAACCAAACACATCAACATCCAACGATAAACCACCCTTTTTTATTTAAAAATTTGAGGGGAAACCTCCAAATACAAGAACAAATTACCTATCATCATCTAACCCGAATGACCGATTGATAGATCACAAAAGTAAACAATCACACATTCTGTACATGGGGACTATTGTATTCCATACTACATGTCTAGATTCTGCCCACTCTGGGTGGCACTAACTCTACCACACATGTTTAACCTCATTGTAAATAATTTGTCTTAAATAGGAATCAGGTCCCCCACTTTCCACATGTAAGGAAAATATCACACTATGCACCGTACATAACACTATTATCAGAAAAAATCTCATCTCATATAAAATAAGGTTTAGGAATAACACCAAAATGAAAAAACACAACTACGTAAAATTACAAACAACTCTAGGTACTAGGAACAAATCTACATATCTAACATAAAATTACTATCCTCTTAGCCACCATGCCTCTATAATACACAAACCAAAGGAATGGTTCATCTATGAAAAAAACATTTTTTGTCTATCCCTGATCTCCATTGGTATACCTCGAAACATCATGCCATCCTTGATGTTGAACTATCCCCAGTCAATGAAAACGGAATTATAGTGTAGATACCATCAAAGCATAGTGAAGTGGAAGACATCATGTATAATTTATAACTATTGTGGAAACGGAAACTAGTATTCCACTTTACCAATGGTATCTAACACCTCAAAGGTCCTAAAAATCTTGGATAAATATTACTCCTTCTGACAAACCTCCAATTCCCATGTAGATGAGTGACATTCCCAATCATGTGGTCCCCAAACTATTACTCCAAGTGCCTCCTCCCTAGGTTGGAATAAGGCTTATACCAATTCTAATCTTTTTTTGAAAATTTCTATAACATGTTGTAATATCTCAGTCTAGACCTGCACCATATCTGGGCAAAGAACATCTTCCTCCCCAAAACTAATCTATCACAATGGATAATGACATGGAATTCCATATAATGGATCATACATGGGTATTCTAAGGTAATAATGATAGTTATTATCATAAGATAACACAAACAAGAGATGTCTTTTTTAACAAGGACATACCAATGACCTAGATGCATTCCCATAACATATCCTCCCTCATCTCGATAGTTTGATATGTCTTCTAATATCTCCGATGGTGGAAATTATAGTTGAGGCACAATGGGGAGAAAAAAGCGTACAAAATTCCCCTCTAAACATGAGAGGGAAACATAGTTCTCAATCAAATGCAATGGCTCTCAGATCCTCGTACAACCTCACCACCACATCAATATACCATTTGGCCAGGTAATCCACTACACCCAACTCCTTGATCACTATGAAGTGTGATACTTTTTTTAACTGACCCACTATCACCTAGATTTCATCATAGCCTACCTGAGCACTGGGTAACCCTATTATGAAAAACATTGGCATGTCCTCAAATTTCCACCTGGGAACATTGATGGGTACAAAAAAACCACCAGGGAATTTTTGTTCAGCATTCACCTATTGAAAATCCAATGACTTCTACACAAACTCATCTAGTGCCCATTTAATATTGTTCCACAAAATCTACATCCTCGGGCCAGAATACATCTTGTAATATCATGGATGCACAACTAAAGGGGGAATTGAAACTCATGAAGTACTACATTGTGTGTTTCTACTAGAAGAAAGAACTTCTAAATAATCATCAAAAAGTATCGACCATCCTCCAACCATCCAATAAATAAAATAACCATGAACAACATGATCGTCTATCACAATTGTATTTGATTATCTTTTGTGATGCTCTTATACTATCTACATCAGATAAGACTCTACCAATATAGGAAACAAATAACCACTACTTCCCCCCATCCTTTCATCGAACATCATGGAAGGTAACTCCTCCCTTTCCATTCATGTGTCAGAAGATTCTAGAACAACCTCCCTCGACGACTTCGTTCTTAATGGATCCTCTATGGCCTTACCATTTTCATAGGAGTTAGATATATATAAATCATAATACTGATGAAACAACATCCACATATACAATTTTAGGATCATATCTCATTTGGAGAAGATATAACTCAAGCACTCTAGTTCCATGAAGACCACTAATGATTCACGAACAAGTAATTCCACCACAAATTCAATGTGAACACAACATCTGATAACTATAGATCATGGGATGCATTGTTAAGATCATGGGGATGTATCAAGATAGTTCGATAAGAGATCATGACTTGATTCTCCATTAACATGAATCCAAAAACCAGAAGGAAATAATCACAAAAAAAAACTCTCAAACATCACCTCTTCCCCTAGATATAAATGCACTAGAGAAATGACCATTATACCCATAAGATAACTGAACACTTGATATATCCACTCAATCCGTAAAAATTCATTGTTTTTTATAGTCAAAGATTATAATGAGTTGAAACTCAATAGAATTTAGGTAAAAATCTTTAATAATAGCCACCAAGTAAAAAGAAATTCTGAACATCTACCACATTTTTCTGTGATTCCCATGAAACATCCCTATTAATATTTAACGAGTCCACTTCCACACCCTAGAAAGACCCCACATGCAAGATGAAGTGCACCTCTCATGTATAGATCATACACTAGTTTAAATTTACGTTGAGGTAGTGTCATTATAGGTCATGCAAGAAACCTTGGGATGCTGGGTATGACCCCCCTATGAAATTTTCTAGATCAAGATATATTCAATGTAAATGATAACACACCAATCAATGAATACATGGAAAACTAATTTCATAGGTCCCATGAATAGGGCTGGTGCGTTTGTAACCACAAATGACATGACCAAAAAAATCAATGTTCTTATTCCTATATCTGAATTTAGCCTTTGGAATATTTCCGTCTAACACCATCAAACGATTATATCTAGGTCACATATTGATATTTGAAAACCAAATTTATCCTATCAACTAGTTGAAAAGATTATATATACTATGAAGGGGAAATGATTCTTGAAAGTCATCTAATTGAAAATTTTTTAGTCTATACACAAACCCAAACCACCATCCTCCTTCTTTTTAAACAATAATGGGGCATCCAATATCAATACAATGGGCTAAACAAAACCCTTCTGAAATAGATAATCATTCTGAATCTCCATGTCCAATAGCTCCGAGGGTACCATCCGATAAGGATCCATCGAAATTTTAGATTCATTTTTCTTTGATTCTATATCGAACTGAACATCACGTATGGGATTATCATCACATACTAATCAATGAAAAAATACTTTTAATGCCCAATGATTCATAAAACCCCTTTTATCTTAGCATCCTCCGATTCTACTAGATGATCATGCAACAAGGAAGGAAGGGTCTCCACACACTGATGTCCCACCAAACAACTATGATCACCAATGAAAACCACACAAGGGCTATTAAAATATGAAAACATAACTCTATTCTCAAATTATTTGGTAACAGAACATATAGAATAATTTTTTTATATGAATAGGATGAAATCAAATAGATGCTTCTATAAAAACAATTTATCATCATGGGACTTATGCATTCCCATCATCAATCTAAACCCCAAACCCACACCCAACAATCTGGTCTGGACTCTGAGTGGCGAACTCATTATTAGGGGAATGATAAACCTTTATATGTCTTGTCCCAGATCATTGGATGGAGTGTTTGAAACAATTGAGTGTAAAGATCATGAATCAATAAATTTTCATAAAAGGGTAATAATAAAACTGATTGTACCTATGACAATCTGTGTACCAGCTGGAACATGCACCTCTACCTTCTCCATCTCCCCTTAGATTAGCTAAATATTATTATCATTGCTGTAGAAACTATATCATTGGAAACTACTATTGATGATGATCATGATACTTTCTACTGCCACAAATCTAGGATCAAAAATCCACTGGGCATTGATTCTGAATATTTTTATAAACCAGACATATGAAACACATCATTTCCATGCCCATGGGAATGAAATAGGGACCACCAAACCAAGAATGGCGAAAAATAAACTAGTGAAATCATCTCCCTTCCAGTCAAATAATCAAAGGCCCTATCACATGAGACCTATCATTAAAAACCGTTAATATTAAAGAACATTGTGGGAACCCCTATTTCGGTAGAAATACTTCTAAGAAAACATAATCGATCACCTATGTATTCTTTAGAACCTCTAGATATTTTTGAATCATAGAGATAGTGAGAATGTACTGGATTGAAGTATGGAGTGCCTCCTCAAGATACCTCACACAATAATGCACATTAAAAAAGAGATCTGGTGAAAAAAGTAGGTCCTTGAATGTGATCTAATGATATCATACTAACATACTACCCTACTAGTCTGAGAGTATCTTATGCTTTTTCTCAACCATCATATTCAATGATAAGAACTCCAAACATAATTAATTTTGAAATATAACCCACAAATCATCTACTTACACACACTCCCCTTGATACTGGTTCCACCAGTAATGTGATACACCATGCATCTCGATGATTTCCTAGGGACGTTGGTACTCTTTCGGGGCCCAGAAATGAATAAAGGTGATCTCACTCTCCTCCAGTACTCATCTATCTCCAGGTGTTACTCACTACCATCATAGTTTTCCAAGGCCTGCAATTGGAAATAACACAACATCTTCAACCATTGTTCATCCCCCTTATCTCAGTAGACCATAAGGTGATCAACTATATTATCTTGAAAAACCACTACTTCTTAAGCCACACATGGACGATGTCTCGGATCCATAAATGAAATGGAAAAAAAATTTTCCTCATATCAAGTAATATGTTGTTTTTTAAAGATTAATTTTAACTCCTTTAACTCATTTTTTTATTCATTTAAACATTCCATAAACAACAAAAGTTTAATAAGAAAACAAGTCATTATGATGTATGTACCTCTCATATGTTTCTACCATGCAAATGATGTAGCCTCACTAGGTCATTAGGTATGATCATAGTCTTTTCATTAGATCATGGGGGCTCTAAAATCCCATTTAATTTACAATATACCATGGCATTTCACACACCATAGTCACCTGAAACTATATACATACTGACCCATACAACCCTCATTGTGCCTAACCCCATGCTCTACGTTATCTCACAACCACCTACATCTGACACCACTCTATCATGACCCACTATGGAAAATTATGACCCTACTTTGTTGGAAATTAAGACTGGGATATAATGTAACACCCAAATATTTCATATTACATTATTTCTTCAATGTAATTCAATAACATCCACTACACACAACACTGATTTCTAGTGCACCATGACTTACCAAACTTGTCATTCCAAAGAGGTTATGAATATTATTAACTGAATTTTGAACATTATATAATCCATATAATTTTAGAATCCAAATTATGAGTTTCTTAGAAATAATGTAGGAAAAATTTCATTTTTTTCAAATAAATGATGTATTTAAAAAAATTGAAATTGTACCGCCTTTTAATGGAGAACCCTTTTTAAATCCAATATTTCAATCTTTTATATATTAAATTTGACAAAATAAAATTTTTCTCTAGAATCAAATCATAAGAGTTTAGTTTGAATATATTTTTGGTGTTTTTCTGATAACTTTCATATTGTGGTGTATAGTGGAAAATACTATATTTTAACTGAAAACATCTTTTTTAATCAAAATAATTTATAGTGATAAATTATAAATTTTAATTGTTTGGATGTATAAATAGATTTTATATTTACAATTTAATCTAATGTTGGTCATTGTAAGTAATTTCACTTTTAAATTGAACAAAAACTAGAGTCAATCTTTTGGTAGTTATTATTTTCTAAAAATACGCTTTTTGTTTTTGACAGTGGGAATTAATTTTAAATTTATAAATTAAATTTCTATTTTTTTAATTAGGAAAAATATACTAAATTTTTGAATTCGTAATATCAAAATTACCTTTGTGTAAAAAGTTCATATTTTTCTGAAAACATTCAATTTTTGATGAATAGTGTAAAACACCAAGATAGTGGATAAATACTAATTTTTATTTAAATAATTATTTATTTTATTTTAATTTATTTAAGGAAAAATAGATATATAGTTTCTATATAATTTCAATGGAATTAATTGTATTCATTTTATAATAAGTTTGGATATATAAAAAGTTTATTGAAATTTTACTGTCTTTAACCCACCTCCTAGGAGCATTTTAAAATTTTCATAAAACCTAATTTTACCACTTTTTTTAATTGAATTTAAAAAATATGTAAGATTACGATGATATAATTAATTAAAATGTTGTACAATAAGATAATGATAATTTTTGTGAATAGTATGTTTTGACTTTTCTTTAACACGGTTAATTGTAAAAAGGGTAATTAAAGGTAAAAATGATATTATTATTACCCTAAAACATGTCATAATACTATTGGATAAGTGTAATTTGACCAAAAAAAACTTTAGGAATAATATATATCCTTTTGGTCAACTTGTATTAGATTAGGACATTTATTATTATTTTATTTAAAGAAGAGTTGAAAGAGTTAAAATCAATGTTTAATAACTAAAACATTTTTAATATAGGGTTATACATATGATAAATTCGACTATAAATATTCATTAGAATGAAATATATATTTCCTACATAATTCAATATTATTTATAATTTTTAGACATTAAATAACTAAATTTATTTATGACACAATAATGATGTAGTAATTACCTAATTAGTGAAATATTAAAATAATTGACATTATAAATATTTAAATAAATGTAATTTGAGACATTTTATGAATTAAAAAACATTTATTGCTTATTATTACATGTTATGGTTGGTTATAAAAAATATTTCTATGTAATAATGGTATTATGAATTTAGCAAAAACAAAATACCAAATAATGTCAAAATTGACATAAAAGAGTTTTTAAAACAAATATTATATTATTAATTGATATTATATTTTTAAAAATATAAGGATCAACAAGAAGACATATATAATGATAGGTGTATCATTAATGTACCACTTTGGGTTCCCATGGTAGTATATAGTATGTTTATTAACCATCTAATATAAAAATAAATGAGACATGGAAAATGTCAAACTATTTAACTAAGAGCTAAATCTAAAAGATATGGTTAATATAGGGACCCAAACCTATCTAAAACCTATTGGTTGAGTGTTTATCGACACATACCTAACTTATCCATTAAATAATAAATTTTAGAGCCATCATTAAACCAAAAATAATTTAATATAAAATAATATTTTATGTTTTTCCTAAGGTGCTTTCTCACCCCTCTAAAAAAAGGGCACATCCCATTCTCTTAAAATCACACCTCCAAAGAAATTTTTCCCCACAATCCCCTGACAAAATAACCTTCCAAATATCCTAAATTAATCTTAGAGGCCATACATTGGTCCGAAATCTAACCTACAAAGCCGATTTTGATCAAATCAAAAGGAAGAACCCGAAAAAAGGTAATGATTTCACCACCCTCTTTCCAGTTCATTTATTATTCCACTTACTATTTCATTGTTATTACCATACCAAAATAATAATCACAGTAAACTATATATATTGTGATGTTATTATAAATATGGAACAACCATTTTCATTATTCTATCAATCCTATGAATGATAATGTCACCATGCGTGCGTACGTACGGCTAACCGTCTCCATGTCGTGGTGTAATATGTTATTCAACAATATGTTATTTGGATAGATATAATGATGATTAATATGTATATAAATATAAAAGATAACATTATAATGTGTCTGTAAAATTAATATACCATCCAATTCCCCTCTTTTAATTAAATGATATTGTCGCTCATGCGTACGTACGGATTACCATCTCCATGACATGATGATATTAATTTCCACGTTCACTGTTTTATCGACGATTATAAAAATATATATTACTAGTAAGTATGTAATATATGACATAATAATGCTATTTTAGTTATATATATATATAAATATATATTTTTGTTCTTACATATATCTTATTTACTTACTCATGTTCAATACGATATGAAAACAGAAATAACATTTATGCATACGTACGGCCTACCGTCATCATAAAAGGTGTTTTCCATATCATATATCTATCAATTATAAATATATATATTCAAAATACATATGATATATGAATCATGGATTGTATTATGGAATTATTTAAACCATTATCTAAATTATATAGTCGACAATAACAAATTAAAATATGTGTGATGAAGAAAGTTATTGTTACATGAAATGTTAGTTTAACAAGAAAATCATTATTCAATGTGTAGTATAACATCATAAATGAATCATGTATTATATAATAAATATGAATATGGATATGGTATAATCTAATAACATAAAATAGTCATTATACATGTGGTTAAACAAACCCTCGACTAATGGAATGTGCAAGGTATGGGGTTTTCATCTCACTCCTTATTCCTGTGAGATTCATTCTATATTGCCACTAATATGTTTTGTGTGGTTTATGTACTATCCATAATTGTATGCATTGTGTAATAAAATTTAATTTATTTTTATTTACATATTCATTATATGATACTTATTTCATGGGGTGTATGTTTCATATGTTACGAAATTGGTAAGGGTTAATTTCACAGTCTCTTTACTATCCGAGGTTGTTTTTACATAAGTTTATACTACGGCATATTTATTATCCATTTCCATGTTTCAGGAATGATATTTCAAAATTATTTTAAGGGAATTTTTTACAAAACATCATTTTAAATTTTTTATATATTTATTCCTCTAAATAAATTTCATTAATCACTATGTTTTCATAATGGGTTTTAAGGATTTATTTATATGGACAAGAGTGTTTTGACATGATAATTAGTTTTTTAAAATTTTTTCAAATTTGAATGGGACATTTGGATTCAAAAATACCTTTTAAATTTCTACCTTTATAAATTGTGAATAGTTTTTAATGATTTCATGAAAATGGGGTATATCTCTCAAAGCATTTTACTGATCATTTTCATATATGTCAACATCCTTTAATAGATTTTAAAATTGTTTGAAGTTGATTTATTTTGACACAAATCATCCATATCATATTGAATGTTTTGTGATATGTTTGAATGTGGATGTGTAATTTTTATACCATTCATGGAGTATAGATATTCTATTGACATTTCGTATGATAGTTTTAATACGAATTTTTATGTTATATTTTAAATTTTTCTTTTGAAGAATGTATTGGACTAGTATGTTCCATGTTAGGGACCAGTAAAATTAAGCCCTCTGGGATGGGGTTCGGTTATATCAGACCATCAAGGTTGATGTCTGGTTACAGAGGCTCTCTGGGATGGAGTCCGGTTATAGAAGCTCTCCAGGATGGAGTCCGGTTACAAAGGCTCTTCGGGATGGAGTTCGGTTACAGAGGTTCTCCGTTTATGGGTATGGTCATAGTTAGCCCATAGGTCCTGGCACGAGGCCTTGAAACAGAAATTAATGTCTGGTACTCTACATTCCCTCATTATGTTATTAGTTACTACATGTGATTATTCGACTTGTTTAATATCCATGTGCATATTTATATGTTAATGTCTGATTTATTTTTTCCAAATTATGTTAAATTTTTTTTAAAAAGAAATTGTTTTTATTAAAAATCATTCCTTAAAATTTTATAGCTTATGATAATTTATTTACCCTTACTGAGCATCTGATCTCAACCATTTCTTCTGTTTTATTTTCCCAAAATCCCAAAAAATGTATTATGTTTGATAAGCAGGGTTAAGCTAAAGGAAAAATTGCATTCTAAATGGATTTTCTTTTGATGTTATATGTTATAAAGGGTAATGTAATGTTCACGTATGTAATCTATTTTCTAAGAATACTAAATTAATCATTATTTTGGGACTTGATCCCTTGTAATCATTCCATTGTATTAAAATAATTCACTGACTCTGGGTAAATAGGGCCAGGTCGTTACAGTTGGTATCAGAGAATGATTAGCAATACACATGGAAATTGGATTTAGATAAACTCTGATTAGAGCACATAACCCTAAGATATAATTTGAGGATTACTATAGAAGAACTTCCTAGAATTTCAGTATTATAGAGATTTTTGAGTTTTACCAGAAATACATCCATGTTAGGATACGACCTGGTAGAGGCGGCTCTGGCACAAATTTACCTAGGGGAAAAACCTGAAACACCGCATTATTCTAGACTCAAACGTGAACTGGTGGATGAAAATGGTCCTTCCTGAACTCTTGGTTATGGCACTAATAGGGGATATGCATAGGATAATTCTCATTTTCTTTACAAAACATTATGAGGGTTTTATTAGTATATACCTCCTAAAAGAAAATATTTTTATGATTATGGATTATATCAATAAACTGTTCAATTTATTTTAACTGTTATACATGTTTGGAATTATGAATTGTGGTTCATAAACGGACCTAGTGTATTCCATTGTTTATAAATTGTGCCCAGTAAAAGGAATGAGAACTCATGCAATTCTTATGATCCAAATATTATAGAAGATCATATCATTCAGGCTATTAAGATGAAATTTTGAATGGAAATATTATCTCATGAATTCTACACATATGAAGAAATAATATAATGTGTTAATAAGATAACTAAATAATTCTCCGTTTCTTGTGGCTTTGAAGGGAAGCAAGAGACGAAAAATATGTTAGAGAAAATGATGAATAAAGGGAAGAAGGGAATGTAGGATTTTCCCATATGTGATAAATGTGGAAATAATCATATTAGTAAATTACAGAAGAGAATGGGAGTTTGTTATAAGTGTGGATAAAATGGACACCTAGTACGTAATTTCAAGGGTAAGAAAAAGGTTTCAAATGTAAAAAGCTTCATCTTCATGGTGTTGGGACACTATGTGAATCAATGTACCAATCATCAGTGTATACTGCAAATGATGCAATTAGATAATAATAATCTTATGATACTACCTCAGAAGAGGAGTAATGACTAGTGTTCTTATGTTTTTTTATATAATTATTTCATTTGACTGTTGTATCAATAATATACTAGTTATATGAATTATGGAGAAAAATAAGGATTTCATTACAATAATATTTCATTGAGTTTTGAGATTATATGGTTTAATGAAAAGTGATGCATCAAAAAGATAAACTTTGTTGAAAATACATGGTTAGAGGAATGATAATCCTTAATATGGTTCTGATACTGAGGTGGTAATTTTGGAATAAGAGATGGTTTATTTGGATAAATTATATTGGATATTCATGACTATCTGTGAACTGATTAATAATTTGTTTATTTCCTCATTGTTGGAATATTCAAAATATTTGGATATAAGGAATATATCCAGAACTATATAAAGGATAAGAAGCATGAATGTAATAAATATGATTTTAAGGTAATTTAGTGTGTTACCATGTTTTAAAATAATACATGTTGATGGTGTTCACATGTTATTACATGGAAACAAGGATCTTCATTGTGTTCATCTTCCTTATAAATTTTGTACTGTGAGTTCAAATAGAATTATTTTGGATAAATCTAAGGGTTGGAATGGATTATGTATGAAATTGGATATTATTGTTAAGTTTATTCTTGGATTTTTAAAAAAAGGACAACACAAAGACCCTGTGACAATCCTTTATGTCGGAAAAAGCTGTGGTAATCGAACCCACAACTATAGTGAAAATGGGATTTATCGCCTACCATTGGACTACATGATGTCCTTGGATTTTATAATCCAATTTTTTTAATGGGTCTAATAGGTGAATTATAAATTCATTATTTTTAGAACCCTATTCAATTAGGATAAATATAATAATTTTATTAAAATATTTTTGAGTGAAAGATGTGTTTTTGGTAGGAATTAGTTGAAGGGTAAAACTCGACTTGTCAGGTGTATATATATATATATATATATAATTTTTTTGCACTTATTATATGGGTAAATTATTTAATAAACATTAGGGAAATGGTATAAAAACCAAAAATGTGTTATCCTAATAACTTATGTTTTGTTGAACTAATGGTATTTTAAATCATCATAGATTGATAGATTTGAGGTCCTCAATTTTACACATAATTGTGATTAATGACCACAATAATTACCTATAAATATTTACATTTTCCTCCAATAATGTGTCCATAATTGCCACCAAAGTTCTCTTAATTGATATCATAATTTGGTGGTGACCCTTTCGTTTCCCTTTTCCTCTAATTAAGACTAAATTTTATTATCCAAATTTATGATGTGGGTTTTCCCACAAAGGTATTTTCTATTTTATAACCTTTATTTTCGAAAAACAATTTCAAATAGTGAGGATGAAATTTATTGAAGGTGGGAAGAATGTTCCCCCCCCCCCAATGATTTCATATTATGTTATATCTTCAAAGTAATTCAATAACTTGCACAATATGCAATACAGAGTTCTAGTGCACCATTACTTACCAAACTAGCCGATCAAAAGTGGTTATGAATAGTATTAACTGAATTTTGATCTTTATATAATCCTTATAAATTTATAATTTATATTATGAGTTTCTTAGACATAATTTATGAACAAATTCAATTTTTTCAAATAAAAAATGTATTTTTAAAAAAATGAAATTTTACCGCCTTATAATAGAGAACCCTTTCTAAATCCAATTTTTGAATCTTTCATTGAATTAATTTGACAAAATAAACTTTTTATTTATAATTGGAACTTAATAGATAATTTTTAATAATTTTTTGGTGTTTTTATGATAACTATCATATTTGGGTGAATAGTGAAAAATACTATATTTTAATGGAAAACAACTTTTTAATCATAATAATTTATAGTGTTAAATTATATATTTTAATGGCTTGGAAGTATAAAGAGATTATGTTTTTACCATTTAATCCAATGCTGGTCATTGTACATAATTTCACTTTGAAATTGAACATAAATAAGTGTCAATCTTTTGATAGTTATTATATCTTAAAAATACGCCCTTTGGTTTGGACAACAGAAAATAATATCATATTAATTAATTCGACCTCTAGGTTTTGAATTTGGTAAAATAAAAATAATTTTAGAAATCAGAATATCAAAATTATATTACAGTAAATTTTTTGTATTTTTCTGAAAGCATTTAATTTTTTATGAATAGTGAAAAACACTGAGTTATTGGTTAAAACAAACATGTTATTTAAATTGTTATTTAAATTAGTTAAATTTATTTTCGGTTAAAGTAGATACATAATACCAATATATGTTAAATGTAATTTATTGGATTCATTTTATAATATGTTTATATATATATAAATTTTATTGAAATTTTACAATCGTTTACCCACATCCTAGGACCATTTGCAAATTTTCATAAAACATAATTTTACCCCTATTGTTAATTGAATTTAAAAAAATCTGAGATACATTGTTGATATCTATAAGTAAAATGTGATTGAAGAACATAAAAATAATTTTTGGTGAATCCTAACTTTTGACTTTTATTTACCACGGTGAAAAGTAAATAGGGTAATTAAAGGTAAAAATGATATTATTATTATCCTAAAACATGTCCCAATTCTATTGGATAAGTTAAATTCAACCAAAAACAACCTTAGGAATAAAATATTATCCTTTAGGTCCCCTTGGATTAGATTAGGAATTTTTTTTAAAGAAGTGTTTAAAGAGTTAAAATGAAATTTTAATAGCTGAAACATTTTTAATATAGGTTTATTCATATGAAAATTACACTATAAATATTAAATATAAAGTTAAAATGATTTCCTACATAATTTTTGTTTATTAATAATTTTTAGACATTGAAAAATTAAATTTTTCCATGACACAATGATGATGCATAAATTACTTTATTAAAGAAATATTAAAATAACTGATATTAAAAATATCCAAGTAAAAGTAATGTGAAACTTTTTATGAATTATAATAATTTTATAGGTTAATATGACATGTTAGTGTTGTTTAGATTAATTTTTTTCAAATTTAAAATCCGGTAACTAATTTTGAAAAAACAAAATACCAAATAGTACAAAAATTGACATAAAAAAGATTTAAAACAAATATTATATTATTAATTGATATTATATTCCTAAAAATCTAAGGATTGGCCAAAGGTCTTAAATAATGACATTTGTATCATTAATGAAACAATTGGGGTTCTCTTGGAAGTATATATAATGTTTATTAACCATATCATTTAAAATATAAAGAGACATGGTAAATGTCAAACTATTTCACTAAGAGTTAAATCATGAAGACAAGGTTAATATAGTGACCCAAACCTATCTAAAACCTATTGGATGAGTGTTTTCAGACCCATACCCACCTTATCATTTAAATAATTAATTATTTTGCCATTATAAAGCGAAGGTAAATTTATTATGAAATAATATTTTACGTTTTTCCTAAGGTTCCCCTCAACCCTCTTATAAAAGGGAATTTACCCTTCTCTTAAATTCACACCTCAAAAGCCATTTGGAATAGCCATCCCAAGAACAAATATCCTCCCAACTATCCTAACTTTATCATAGATTCCTTAAATTTTTACCAAATACATCCTATGTATCCCTTTCGATTAAATAAAAATAGAGAACCTGAAAGGAGGTAATGATTTCACCACCCGTTTTCAAGTTCATTTATTCTTCCACTTACACTTTCTATGTTATTGACATACCAAAATAACTAATCTAGTGCCTTATATATACAGTGATGTTGTTATTAATATGGAAAAACCATATTCATTAATCTATCCATCATATGAATTATTATGTCACTATGTGTGCATACGTACGGCTTACTGTTTCCACGTCGTGGAGAAATTTGTTATTCAACACTATGTTATTTGGATGTAAATAATTATGAGTAATATATATATATATATAAATAACAAAAATAACATGATAATGTCCCTATATAATATATATACCAGAAATTCCACACCTTTAATGAAATGATATTGCCACCTGTTGGTATGTACAGATTACCATCTCCACGACGGGATGAGATTAATTTTCATAATCACCATTCATCGAGGATTATAAAAATATAGTTAACTAATAAGTATGTAATATTTGACATAATAATTCTACATGAGATATATATATATGTACTTACATATAACTTATTCACTTACTTCCATTCAATACAATATGAAAATAGAAACAACATTTATACGTAGGTACGACCTATCATCACCATAAACAGTGTTTTAAATTCCATATATCGTTTAATTATAAATAATTATATTCTAAAAATATATATCTAAATGATACTGTCATGAATAACAGGTTAAAATATGTACGATAAAGATAGATATAATTACCTGAAATGTTAATTTAACATGAAAATAATTATTCAATGGGTAGTATAAAGTCATAAATGAATCATGTATGATATAGTAAATATAAATATGGTTCTGGTATAATCTAATAACATACAATGGTAATTATATAGGAGGTTTAACGTACCCTCTTCCAAATGAAATTTCAAGGTAAAGGGTTTTCATTTCAATCTTTATTCCCATGAGATTCACACTATATTGCCACTATCACCTTTTGTGTGGTGTATATACTACCAATAATTGTATTATTTGTATAATAAAAATTAATTAATGTGTTTTTACATATTCATTGTATGAATCTTCTTTAATTGGGTGTATATTTTGTATGTCACCAAATTGGTAAGTGTTATGTTCACAATCTCTTTATTATCCATTGTTGTTTTTACGTAAGTATCTACTGGGAAAGATTTATTATCCATGTCCATGTTTCATGAATGAGTTTTCAAATGGATTCTTTTAAGGGACTTTTTTACTAAAATAGAATTTTAATTTTTTTTAAAATATTTACTATTTTAAACCATTCTCATTAATGTCAATATTTTTAAAATGGGTTTTAGGTATTTATTTATATGGGAATGAGTGTTTTGAAATGATAATTATTTAAAAAAGGAATCAAAGTGGTCTGGGACACTTTTATTCAAAAATAAATTTTAAATGACTACCTTTTTAAATTGTGAGAATTTTAAACGATTTCAAGAAGAAGGGGTATTTCACTCAATGCATTTTACTGATCATATTCATGTATGTCAACATCCATTAATGGATTTTAAAAAGTTTGATGATGATTTATTTTGATACATATCTTCCGTATTGTAATGAATGTTTGTTGATATGTCTGAATATAGAGGTGTTATTTTTATATTATTCATTTTTTATGGATAATGTATTGAAATTTTGTATGATAATTTTAATACGAATATTTATGATATATTTCAATAATTTCATATGAAGAATGCGTTGGGCTAGTATGTTCTGGGTTGGGGACTAGTAAATGTAAGCCCTCTGGGTTGGGGTCCGGTTACAGCAGACCCTCTGGGATGGATTCTAGAAATAGAGGATTTGAGGGATAGAGTCTGGTTATAGAGGATCTATGGGTTGGATTCTGGTTAAGGATGCTCCCTAGGATGGAGTATGGTTACTAAGGCTCTCTGGGTTTGGGTTCGGTTATAGTTAGCACATAGGTCCTGGCATGAGGCCTTGACACAAAATTTAAAGACTGGTACTATACATTCCCACATTATGAAATTAGTTATTACATGTGATTATTTGACTAGTGGAATATCCATCTGCCTGTTTATATGGTCATGTTTGATTTATTTTTTCCATATTATGTTCAAGATTATTTTTAAATGACTATTATTTTTATTAAACATAATTCCTTAAATGTTTAAAGCTTACGATAAATTATTTACCATTCTTGAGTATCTGAACTCACTTCATTATTATGTTTTATTTTCCCAGGTTCTCAAGAAGTGGTTTATGATTGATATGTATGGCTAAATTAAGGGAACAATGGAATTATGAAAGGATTTTATTTTGGTGTTGTATGTTAGAATGTATAATGTAACATTCATTTATGTAATCTATTTCCCAAGACTGCTAAATTGATCTGTCTTTTGGGACTTGATTCCTTGTAATCATGCCAATGTATTAAAATAATGCGCCGACTCTGTGTAACTGGGGTCATATAATTACATATAATGACCCATGATTATCACCTCCAGTTTCCCAATTACGGATACTAGCACCATGGGTATATAAATTCCTAATATGGGAGTAATTACACTATTACATGAAAAAATATTGGGAGATATTATCGATAATCCCGAAAAAACACCCAAAAACAAATATATATATATATATATATATTTAATAAATCTAAAAACACCATCCCACATGCAGGAATAATGATGAAATATTTGAAGTAAAAAAAGTCTCAAAACTATTTATAAAATGTAATACTAAGAAGTGACACAATAACTATCGTGTTTAAAGATAATAGGGTCCACCAGGGTCTGTGTTATCCCCTAGGAATCTTGAAAGCTGTTTTATATACATAGGGTGACCATACAAGTATACTTAGTAGGAAAACTGAGATATATCATGCAGATGTAATTGTTAAATACTAATGCACTATTGAAGATACAAAAAAACAAAAAAATACAAAAGAATATACAATACCCATCCCAACCAAACAAAGGTACAATTACTAAATAACAAAAGTAATATTTTATAATATAATGCACATCGATGACGGTGTACCCCGTACCACATTCCAACTGATTAGAATCTCAAAAAAACCTTATAAAAACTATCCTGGAGCACCCAAAATCTCCAAAAAACCCCATCACTCCCTTCTTACTCACACACACCTTGGCCTCAAAACCATATCCCGCATCACCTTAAACTAAAAAAAACCTTATCCACTTTGCACAAACATATGATGACCAGATTACAACACACATAGAACCAACCCACTGTGCACAATAGTTCCCATGAAAACATCACCACATGGACAAAGTAAAAACATATTCAGATTTAATAAGGAATCACATCTTTAATTTATCTTGTTAATTCATGTATTTGTGTATAAAAATCATGATCTTGGAGTGTCGATTTATTAACAAGAATACATTACTAAAATTATTCATTTATAATTATTCAATCAAAAAAACAAAATCCATATGATAAACCTTTATGTGAATAAAAAACTACTAATGAACTTAATTTCTATTGGGTGGTTAGAATATAAAATTAACTATAACATCCAAAAAATTAACAAGAAAATCCTATTTTACTTTTCCCTAGGATCTGAATAATGATATTAAACCGGTTTAATTATATATGTAAATTGGTATTTAAATATTTTACAGAGGAAGAAATTTTTATAACCAATGCACATGATAAACAATTATGAAAGTCTAAGGGAAACAAACCTAGAAGTGGATATGATCGGCGCATCATAATTGCACTAAAATATGGGCATACATGTATGAAAACATTTCCATTGGGAAAACTCTAACTGAATTCTATAACACCACTACATGTCTCATACTGGACGGGGGGTTCATGAGGACTCACAACATGGGTAAAAAGAATGAATAAAAAGTGGGATGAAATTATCACAGCCTTTGGAAAATATAAATGGAGTAGTTGTTTATATATGTTTTTTATTTTATATAAAAGTATGATCTGGTCAAGACCACATGATATGAAGAATTTAAACCCTCCTCAATATGTGTGAATTTATTATATGATTTATGGGATTTGAATCAGTCTAAAAGCCTTTCAAATAAGGCATTAAATTTTTTTAAATTAAAGTAGAGTTAAAAAGAGATGAACCAGAAGAAGATAGAATGACAGTTTGTGAGACACCACCAAACAAGGAACCACTAAAGAGGAACCACAAGATGAAGTACCATCAAAAGAGGCACCATTGGTTGATGCACTATCAGAAAAAGTACCCCTAGAAGAGGCACCACTAGAAGAGGATATGTCAGTTTTAATACATAAAAATTTAAGTGAGAGACCATCGGGTGAGACACCAAAAGATGTCTTACCCTCAAGGATTAGGCATCAATGACCAAGCTACTACTGGATTAGAGACCACCAGCAAATGACCGCTTGATTGGCACACTAGGGTGAAACTAATAGGGTGACACTACAAGGGGGACACATCATTGGCACAAGAAAGAATGGGAAAACATGAGAAAACTACTATTTTATTAAAAGTGTTGTAATGAGTCACATGGATTCACCAAAACACCTAAAAAATTACATTATTTCATAGTAATGAACTATAGTGGTCTGTACCACTATATATATGAATATTTGAATCCCATGCACTGAATTTGGATAGGGAAATTTTATAAATTGGAAGTAAAACCCATGTAAACCAAGTGATATTTTATTTATATTTCATCAGATATTCTACCAATCATGGATATTTTTTTAGGACTCGAAATTGTACCTCTAACTTGGAAAAACAATGTAGAATCTGACATATTATGTGATTATTATAATTATTATAATAGCTAATAAATAATATATGGTTAAATTATATATTTTACTCATGATGGATAATTAGTAGACATTTATTTTGAAGTTTCATATCAAGAGTCATATTATAGGTTCAACCCTCAATAACTACACCCATATCATAGAAAATATGACCCAACATTTTTATATAGTTATGGATATAAACTCCCTCTTAAGAAATTTTTTTGTTCACACCAAAAAATTTATATATAAATCATTTAATTATTTAAAAAAAAATTAGTTTACATTTTTATTTTTTGAATTTTTTTTAATAAATGTAAGTTTTTTATAGGATAATTAATTATTGGACAATTATCATTCATAATTGAGGGTAAGTATGTTATGAAATTGTTGATTCCCACTTGGGTTAGTGGTGTGGAACATGATATGTGAACAGTTTACTACAAAATATGAAAGGTGTGTTGGTTGGTTCTATGAGTTTACACTACGACATGTTATGGTTTAAACATGGGTTTCTCCACTATGTGGTACCTAAGGGTGAATTGTAGAGTCTTAACATAGAATAATAAAATATAAATGAAATAATAATAATAAAATAAGATTTAATGAAAATAATTGAATAATAATAATAATATTATTATTATTATTATTATTATTAAGAAAAATAAAACCCAATGGTTTTCCCCATACATCCCTTGTATGGCTCCCACTCCCACTTAGCCTTCCACTTCACATGATACAAAATTATTATATGACAACCCTGCTTTTATTAAAAAATTAAACATGATTTATTATATAAATTATTCACTTGATAAAATATAGATGATCGATAATTCTAGTGTATTTGGGTCTTAGGATCATTAAATAAAAAATTAAAACCTGAAATACAACATTTTTATTAAAAACTTCCTTTACATGACCACTACATTCCCTCGTACTTAGAATTTCATGGGATATCCTGAGGACATGCATAAGAAAAGGGGTGAGCTATAAAGCCCAGAAAGGGAATAAAAATAGAATACATGTGGCATACAATACATGTTAGACAATAGGCATATCAATAGAGAACAATAGAAACATGGACATAAATTAGTGATAAAGCATGATAATCATAACATGGAAATTTGGCAATAACACTTAACATGGAATTAGCATGATCCAAGGCTCATTGCACATGGAGCATGAGTAAATCCTCATTGCACATGAAGCACAAGTAGACCTTCATTTCACTTGAATTAGCATGATTCAACACTCATTGAACATGACGTATCATGAAACTATACTTTACCCAATGCATTAAAGTGCTATAAGGGTGCACCCTTCATAAACATATCATTTCATGCATAAGTGTGCCACACGGATCATAAAACATGGATTCATAAAACATAATCATTTATTCCAAGACAAAGGAATGTGGAATGAAACTTTATATTCAATAAGTAAATGTGAATGATGGTGAATACCCTTGATGGAGAAATGGGCATGGTATTCACTACACAATGTCATTGGCTTTGAAAATCAGTTTAATTTTGGCAGCATAACGACGTGATATAAGAATTCATAAAAAATGGTTGATGAGAGAGAAAGGTGTGTCTCATCATATCTACATGAAATAGGAATTAAGGGGGTCGTATAGATACATTTCCCAACAATTTTAATTGAATTTAGATTCCTGATACAAAAGTATTTCTTGAATGTAAATGAGGAGAGACAAGTTCTTTCGGAATTTCTACTTATTAATGGGTGTACATGGGAGGCATTTAATGAGAGGGAAAGGGTTCTCCCATCATTAAAACAATAATAGGGATGTATGGGGTAGCTGAAAAACCATACCCCAGTATTTATAATTGAAATTAAAATTGCATAACAATATTAAGAAAATTGGACAAAAAAGTTAAAGGAAGAAAATCCCTTACCTGGAAGTGTGCTTCCAAAGGCTTGAGAGAGGCTTGGGAGAGGCTTCTTGGGAGCTTGGGGAACCATGTGAGGATTCTATAGAGATTAGGTTAGAGGTTGGATGAACTATAAAGGCTTTGAGTGAGGATTAAGTTGGAGCTTTAGTGGGTTTATATAGAAAAGGTGAGTGAATTCTTTTTTCTTTAGGTTTGGGACCCCTTACGTTAAACTAATCCACACCTCCAATCCACTCCTGGTTTTGGACATATTTTTTAGAAATGGTTAGAGGAAAACAATATTTTATGATTCCAAAGTCATAAATTCTTAAAATAATGTGGTTGCTTATGTGTAGGTGAGTCGCACTCCCATGGAAAATAGTTTAAAAAGACAAGATGTATAATAAGTCTTGAGGGGTCAATTAATGTTTTGTAAAATAAGTTAAAAAAACCAAAAATCACATTATTTTAGTGGTAAAAAATATATTGGCCGAACATAAATCTTATAGTATTTTATTATATCACTTTTGGGTCATTATGATGTCACAAAACACATTATATATTTAAACGATATTTAATATTTACCCTAAAATTTGACTGTCTCAGAAAATTATGAAAAATTCACTATTGGATAATTTTGACATCCTGATTCTAGAAATCAAATTTATTTTATCTAAATAATTTTATAAATATGTTAATTATCTGTTTTAAAATAAAAACCGACATTTATCGAAAATTCACGGGTTTTGACAAAAATGACTTTCAAACCTTAATAAAAATTACAATTGCATTCATAAAATTATAAGATCATTTATATTTAATAAAAATAAATTTAATAATAATATTTTATTAATGTACTATTTAATTTAAAAATCATTTAATTCATCAAAATAGATTCCTTATCTAATTATTAACTAAAAAATAATACTATTTGTGCTTAAAAAAACTATTTACGAAGTGTCAATAATGACAAGAAGGTATATTAATTATTATATACAAAAAAAATAATGTACATGATAATAGTAGTAGAGATTTGTCACATAACCCCTTAAAACATCCTCACAAGACCTAAGGGTAAGGTGTGCGATTATGACAGACTCTTGGGGTGGCTCCGATAACATCACTCGAGTGGTAATCTCTATAAACTTCCTCTTTTCCCATAGATAGTCTTGTTTGAGCTTCACATGATGAAGCTCATCTTTTGCTTGTTCAAGAACGAATCCCAAAGACACCACCACTTTTTTGAGCTCTGATAAATGGACTTCGTATGGAGCAATTCTACTAGATGAGGCCTTTTCTTCCTTTGTCTGGGTAAATTGTGTTTGTTAAAGCCCTATCGTTATACTAATCATGTGATCATTGTTGAACAACTATATTATAAATGGTCAAAATACTTAACATAAAACCAAAGAAGTTGACATTTTATATAAATATTTTACATAAAGGGACATTTAATTAGATCACGAGGGATTTCCATTAATGAAACATTGGGTCATTACAATATTCTCCACTTAAGAAATTTCGCCCTCAAAATTTCCTTTTCCCACACTAAAACAGATGTGGGTAACTCAACTTTCATCATTTCCTCAGATTCCCAAGTCGCTTCTTCACACATGTGGTTTCGCCACAACAACTTGATGAGGGGCATTGCCTTATTTCATATAACTTTTTCTCTACGATCTAAGATCTTCACTGATTTCTCCTCATAAGAAAGATCATCCTCCAACAGTACCACCTCAGAAGAGAGTACATGTGAAGGGTCCTGTATCTACTTCATTAAGAGGGATACATGAAAGACATCATGTACTTTGGACATGATAGGCGGAGGTTCTAGTTGATAGACCACTGCCCCAACACGATCAAGAATCTTGAAGGTGCCGATATACATTCGACTTAACTTCACATTCTTTCCAAACCTCATGACCTTCTTCCATATAGATATGGGTATAAAAATAATGTCTCCAACTTTAAACTCAAGGTCTCGTCGATGGTTATATATGTAATTCTTCTTTCGAATCTGGGTTGCCTTGATATTTTGTTGAATGGATTTCACCTTATGCACCATTTCATGGACCATTTTTGGTTCATGAAGCTTACGGTCAACAACATCATCACAACATGCCAGTGTCCTGAACATTTTCCCATAAAAGGCTTCATAAGGTACCATTTGGATGCTCGAGTGGAAGCAATTATTATAAGAGAAATTAGCCTGACGAAAATGTTGTTCCCATCATCCATTAAAGTCCATTGAGAAAGCTCTCAACTTGTCCTCAAGTGTTTGGATAGTGTGCTGGGATTGGCCATTAGTTTGAGGAAGATAGGCCGTACTGAAGTTCAGATCAGTATTCAGAGCATGTTGAAGACTCTTCCAAAACATAGAGGTGAATCTTGTATCTTAGTCAGACATAATAGATTGTTGCACTCCATGTAGACTTACCACTTCACTGTTATATATCTGTTCCAGTTGATACAATGAAAAATCCTCCCAAATAGCAATGAAGTGTGTAGTCTTTGTAAAACGATCCACCACAACCCAGATAACATAGTTTCCTTTGGATTTCCTAGTAAGTCTAGTGACAAATTCCATGGTGTTTTTCTCCAATTTCTATTCTGGTATGGGCAATGGTGGCATCATCCCTTTAGACTTCTACCTTTATGCCTTCATTTTCTGGCACACCGGGCACATTGATGCATATACAGCGATATCCTTCTTCATATTATCCCCCCAAATATTTTCTTAGAGATCTCGATACATCTTTGTGCTCCCTGGGTAAATAGAAAAAATTGAACTATGTGCTTTATCCAAAAGTTCCTTCTTCATCTTCGGACTTGACGGATCACATAGTCTTTTCCCAAGTCGCACAATTCCTTATTCGTTAACACTAAACTCTGAGTATTTCCATTTTTCGATAACTTCCACTTTTTCCTGAATTCCCACATCATCATTTTGAGAAACCTTTAATCTTTCCAAAAGAGACGGTTGATAAATAATTTGTGAAAGGATTGATGATGTTCCCTTCATTAGGATTCTCATTTCCATCTGCATCATGTCTAAGAAGATTGGATCATTCTCAAATTTCATCATTGATAGAATTGCTGGGTCCTTTCTACATAGGGAATATGCCACCTTGTTCGCTTTCCCAGGGTGGTAATGTATTGAACAATCATAATCCATGATGAGCTCTATCCATCTTCTATGACGCATATTAATCTCTTTTTGTGTGAATATATATTTAAGAATCTTGTGGTCAGTATATATCTCACATTTCTCACCATAGAGATAATGATACCAGATTTTAAAGGAAAAGATCACTGAAACCAACTCCAGATCATGCGTTGGATAGTTTCATTCATGGATTTTCAACTGTCTTGAGGCATATGATATCACATTATCATTCTTCATCAGCACATAGACTAATCCCTTCTTTGAAGCATCACTGAATATCACAAAAGGTTCCCCACTTGTGGGTAATGTGAGAACGGGAATAGTGATAAGCTTCCTTTTCACCTCCTTGAATCTTTCTTCACATTCATCACTCCATGAAAACATTACACCCTTTCAAGTTATCATGGTAAGAGGGTTTGACAATCATGATAAATTTCATACAAATCATCGATAATATCCAGTAAACCCCAAGAATCTACGGATATCTTTTACCGATGTTGGCCTCGACCATCCCTCAATTGCATCTATTTTTTAGGGATCCACAGATATCACATTGCTTGTGGTGATATGTCCCATGAATGAGTCCCCCTTTAACTAGAACATACACTTGTTGTACTTTTCAAAGAGATTATCCTTGCGCAAACTCTCCAGTACACTTAATATATGCTCTTTAAGGTCCTCATTGGTTTTGGAGTATATTAGAATATCATCTATAAGGACTACAACAAATTTTTCAAGGTAATCTCAAAAGACTATATTCATCAATTACATGATTATTTTTGGATCATTAGTGAGTCCTAAAGGCATTACTATGAATTCATAGTGCCCGTATGTTGTGCTAAAAGTAATCTTGGGGATATCTTCCTTCTTCACCCTTACTTGATAATATCTCGACAACAAGTCCCCCTTGGAGAAGTATTTTTCTCCTCAAAGCTGATCGAACACGTAATCAATTAATGGGAGAGGATACTTGTTCTTTATCGTGATTTTGTTGAGCTCATGATTATCGATGAAAAGGATCATTGACCCATCCTTCTTCTTAACGAAGAGGACTGGTGCACCCCATGGTGAAGCACTTGGGTGTATAAACCCTTTATCCAGATTCTCTTGTAGTTGTTTCTTCATCTCCTCAAGCTCCACAACATCCATTCTATATGGAGTCTTGGATATTGGTAGATCCCCTGGTATATGTTCAATTTAGAATTGAACATCTCTTCTAGGAGGAAGACCAGGAAGTTCCTCGGGAAACACTTCCGCGAATTCCCAAACAATATGCATTTCTTCAAGGATGGTTTCATCCATGGACTCAATCATCTGAGCAGATACGCGTTCTCACAGGACAATAATATCCACTATTTAGATTATGGAGCTAATGGAGATTCATAACCCTACTAACACTTGTAATGAATCGTTGGTGGATTCTCCATATGGAGTGGGATTTCCCTTTCCAGAAAATTTATGTTGGATCTATATAAGGAAATCTAATCCATGCCAAGAATTGAATCAAATTACACTAGAGGGAGTATTATGAGGTTCGCCGGGAAATTCAATCCACAGATTATAGCAGGGGAGGACTTATATTCATGTGATGCAATGATTTCCCCATTTTTGGTACTCACCAACATCATAACTTCCATGATTTTTGGTGGTCCTGTGATTGTTCTACTAAACATCTGAGATATAAAATAATGTGTAGAACCTAAATCAAAAAGTATGTTCTCTATTCATGAATGAATAACTAGCGTACCTGTCACCACTTCGTTGTCAGGGTTCACTTCAGCAGAAGTGATGGAAAAATATCTTCCTTGATACCTTGGAGTTTGTTGGTTGCCTCCGAAAACCCTTGGATTAGGGCACTGATTTGAAAAATGCCCATTTTCTTTGCAGTTGTAGCAATGAACAACGTTTTGAGGTTTGAATGAAACATTCCTCTCCTCTGTCGCAGTAGCCGGTCATTCTTACTAATAGTTAACAACTAGGTGCCCTTCTATTCCACACCTAAAGCATCTCCTGGTCCCCTTGAGGCAATTTCCAGGGTGCATCTTTCTAAACGTTAGGCAAGTGGGGTGCTGGATCTTCTTAGCACCATTGGATTTATCCATTGGACTGCCATCATTGATGTCCACCTTACATTTCATGTCCCCATGATACCCATATGATTCTCCAATAACTATTTTGACCTTAAGGGCACATCAAACAATTTCTTCATAGCTATCCAAGTCATGAATCACTAAGACATTCCATAGGCTATGCTTCAGGCCAACAAAGAAGTGGCCAACGTTGCATTTGGGGGTAACGAAAAATCCTGAAGCGTATCGTGAAATCCTTGTGACGTTTTCCCCATAATCTCCAATAGATTCTTTGTCTTTTTTCTTTAGTGAAAGTAAGTCCCCTTCCATCTTAAGCTAGAGGGTGTGTGAAAAATATTTATCGAAAAACATATTCTGAAAATCATTCCATTCCAATGCCACGATCTTCTCCTCAGGCTTTGTATATTTTATCAACTTCCACCATTGATCCGCTTCAGCCTCCATACGATAAGCCCCCAGGGGAACCTTCTCTTTTTTAGAACATTGAGGATGGATAAGATATTTTCAATTGAGTTGATCCATTGTTCAGAGATCGTGGGATCAGATGATCCACTAAAAGTAGGAGGCCTTTGTCACATGAAGCTCTTGATAGAGACTTTTTCATTCATAGGGTGGTTTGGACGTTCCTATTTACCCATTTTTTCTATTCAACACTTGAGTTAGCTGAGAGAGAAGCTTGTCAAAGTTCGCGATTCCCGCTCCCATTAGATTGGGAATCTCATTAGTACAGTCATCACACTGATCTTCACATTAGTTATTAGACCGAGTCTTCTTATTACCAGCCATTCGATGGAATAAAAGGAAACCTAGGGGTAACACATAAAGGGTAATCCAAAAAAATGTTGATGACTTATAAATAAACTTTTATTTTCTTAACTCATGATTCTATAGGCTTTAATCATGGCTTTTCATGATCTACATTCTAACATATATTATAAAAACATATCCCCTGGTAGTTTCATGACCATGAGTGCAGCAAGGCCTGTTGTCGTGCACCAGTTCTCGTTAGAGTCTTTCTCAAAGCAGTGTTTTTGGGATTTTCCCCTAGGATACATCTGTGCTAGAGCCACCTCTACCTACTCATATCCAGACTGCGATGTATTGTCTTGATAAACCACTCACATAGTACTAACCAAAACTTAGGGATGTTTTTATTTGACATAGTCTTTTCTATAAGGAATTACTGGGGTTTTATAATCCTAATCCCAAAAATAACTAAACCTATCCTCTGATACCATCTACGAAAACCCTGGTTTTATTACAAACATAAACATGATTTATTACATAAACAATCCAATTGATACAACATGGATGGTCGAGAGGTCTAGTTTTTTTTGGGGTTATGATCATTAAATAACAACTAAAAACATGAAATACAATATCTTTTTTAAAATCATCTATTACATGACCACTTCATTCCCTAGTACATTTCATTGCATGGGATAGCCTGAGGACATACATAAAAAAGGGGTGAGCTATAAAGCCCAGTAAGGGAATAAACATAGAATACATGAGGAGTACAATACAGGTTAGACAATACACATATCAATAGAGCACAATAGAAAAATGGACAATAATGCATGATAATCATAACATGGAAATGTGGAAACAACACCTAACATGGAATTATCATGATCCAAGGCTCATTGCACAAGGACAATGAGTAAAACCTCATTTCACATGAAGCAAGAGTAAACATTCATTGCACTTGAATTATCCTGAGTCAACACTCACTGCACATGACGTATCATGATACTATACTTTACTCAATGCATTGGAGCGCTATAAGGGGGCACCCTTCATAAACATTTCATTTCATGCATAAGTGTGCACATGGATCATAAAACATGGATTCATAAAAAATAAACATTTTTTCAATGACAACAGAATGCGGAATGAAAAATTATAATCAATAAGTAAATTTTCATGAAGGTAAATACCCTTGATGGATAAATGGGCCTGGAATTCACTACACAATGACATTGGCCAAGAAAATCGGTGTAATTTTGGCAGTGTAACACCGTGATATAAGAATTCATAAAAAATGGTTGATGAGAGAAAAAGAGGTTCCTAATCATATCTAAATGAAATGGAAAGGAATGAGGTCATATAGATACATGTCCAATCAATTTTAATGGAATTTATATTCATGATAAAAAAGTATTGCTTGAATTTAAATGAGGAGAGAGATGTTCCTTTTGGAATTTCGGCATAGTAATGGGTGTACATGGGAGGCATTTAATGAGAGAGAAAGGGGTCTCCTATCATTAAAAAAATATGAGGGAAGTATGGGGGAGCTGTGAAACCATAATCCATAATTTATAATTGAAATTAATATGGAATAACATTATTAATAAATTTGGACAAAAAAATTGAATGGAAGAAAAACCTTTACTTGGAAGTGTGCTTCCAAAGGCTTGAGAGAGGCTTGAGATATGCTTAATGGGAGCGTGGGGAAACTTGGGAGGATTATAGAGAGAGTATGTAAGATTTTGGATGAACACCAAAGGCTTTGTTTGAGGAGGAAATAGGAGAATGGGTGGGTTTATATAGGAAAGGTGAGTGAATTCATTATTATTTAGGTTTGGGACACCTTACATTAAACTAATCCAAACGACAAATCAGCTCATGGTTTATACCCATGTTTTTTGGAAATGTAGGGAGGAAAACAATATTTTATAAGGCCAATGTATTAACTTCTTAAAATAATGGGGTTTCTTATGTGAAGATGAGTCACACTCACATGGAAAATAATTTAAAAAGACAAGATGTTTAATAAGTCTTGAGGGGCCCAGTAATGCTTCGTAAAATAAGTCAAAAAACAAAAAATCAAATTATTTTATAGTAAAATATATATTACTAAAACATAAAGCTTATAGTATTTTATTACATCACTATTGGGTCATTATGATGTCATAAAACACATTATATATTTAAATGGTATTTAATTTATAGCCAAATATTTGACTGCCTCAGAAAATTATGAAAAATTTACCGTTGGATAATATCGATGTCCTGATTTCATAAATAACATTTATTTTATATAAATACTATTCTAAATATGTTAATTATTACTTTTAAAATAAAAAATGACATTTATCGAAAATTCATAGGTTTTGACAAAAATGGCTTTCAAACCATAAAAAAATTTCAATTACATTGATAAAAAAATAAGATCATTTATATTTAATAAAAATTAATATACTAATAATATTTTATTAAAGTACTAATAAATTCAATAATCCATTAATTCATCAATATAGATTTCTTATCTGAATATTAACTAAAAAATAATACTATTTTTTCATTTAAAAAAAATATTTACAAAGTGTTAATAATGAAAAGAAGGTATATTCATTATTATATACAAAAAATATAATATACATGAAAAAAGTACTAGAGATTTGTTACATAACCCCTTAAAACAACCACTTAAGACCTAAGGGTAATGTGTGCGATGGTGACAGACTCTTGGGATGGCTCGGATAACATCTCTCGAGTTGTAATCTCTATCAACTTCCACTTTTCTAATTGACGGTCTCGTTCGAGCTTGACATGATGAAGCTCATCTTGGGATTGGTCAAGAGTGAAGCCCAAATATGCCACCTATTTTCCGAAATCAGACAAATGGGCTTCGTATGGAGCAATTCTACTGGATGAGGCCATCACTTCCTTTGTCTGAGTAAATTGGGTCTGTAAAAACCCTATATTCATACTAATCATGTGATCAGTATTCAACGGCTATATCAGAAATGGTCAAAAAAATTACATAAAACCAAAGATATTGAAATTTTATATACACATTTTATATAAAGATAAATTTAATTAGATAAATAGGGATCTCCATTAATGAAACTTTTGGTCGTTACAAATGATTCCTAGCTGCACTACCCCTTTTAATTCAACCTCTATATCTCACTTTTAATTCATTTGATTTGGTTTGATATCATACATTGTAAGGGTTTCAACACCATTGACATCCTATTCTTATATTTTTCCACATTCTACTTTTTTCCTCCTTGGTTTCGTTTGGGATTCATTCTTATGAAATTTAGAATTCCTCTTGGGACCCTCCTATTGCCGCACCAAAAGGGCTCCACCACTCTTACCAATTCTATGTAGGTTTTACCCAGGCATGTACACTTAATTTTGATTTTTTATATTTTAAAAATTGACATGTTTTATATAAAATAGTTTTTTATTAGAAATTATGAATTCTATTGTGATTAAATCTTTGTTCAACTCTATTTTTTTCTGTTTTCTCATTTTTTCATTATTCATTATGAAAATTTGTTCATCCTTTTTATTGAAAATAAATGCAATGGTTTTAATGTGACATTTTTGCTTTTTATGTATTATGGGTTATTGATAATATATGTACTTATTTTTAAATGAATTTAGTTAAAATCACATTTCTTCTTACTTTCTATTTGTTTTTGTGCATGTTTATCCTTATTGGGGTGGATTCGAACCTCCCTTGTCGAATTCATATATACGTATGATAATATAAGAATAGGTATATGTTAGTTCCACCATAATATATATTCACCATTAGAAATACTGATATATATAATTGGGATAATTGGGCTGACGTATATATATATATATGTATATATATATATATAAAGATGCATCCACATGTAATTGAAAAGGGTCATATTCATGTATAATCATATATATATTGTTACCATTTTACATATTTGTCTATGAAAATATATACATATGGGATGTGATTCCTTATATATAAGGTATGGTTTCTATGCATGATTAAGTAAAATGAAATTTTCAATTTCAAGTACTTAATGTCATGGACTATCAAGTTATTTTTCATTTGTCTTCTTCATCTTGCATTATGATCCCATTGTATTTGACCTTTAAATTTATAAATACATTTATTTCATTAAATTTTCATAGCTATGTAATGCATGTTATTGATATATGTTCTTTAGAATAAATTTTTGAATTGGAATAATGTATAATTAACTTTTTATGTGAATTGAATAAAATTTTCATCTAGAATGTGCATAAAAAATGTTATTTACATTTCCCAGTTGTCCTTTGCAAAGGGTTTCTTGTTTATAATATATGACTTGAAATTATTAATGTATTAATGGAATTTAATGTAATTTTTTTTGGTTTTCCTAAATTTGTGTCAAAATGATTTTTACTTTTAATGTTGTGTTTTTTAGTTCATTGAAGATGGATTGACAAGTGACGATGATGTGAGGCGAGATTGGAAATTTTGTGAATGTTTTTACTTCAAAAACCATTATTTAATGATCATTTTTCAAGTAAAATGCTGAATTTTTTGGGAGGTCCTCCATGTAAGAATTCCTCTAGATCAAATATTTGAAAAAGAAGGGAATTTTTCAATGGGGGACTTAGTGGTTGAATAAGGGATGACATGGGGGTGGCTTTGTGATATGATTTGTCTGTGTATGATGTATGTGCATTTCATTGGATACAAGATTGTAGTTTTTTTCTCATCCCACTTTATTAATGACATTAGAACCTATCATTCCTAGAATATTTTAAATTGATGGTTTTAGTAGTGGCATATGATTTAACATTGGATATTTCCCCATGAATGATTTTAGTTCCCCTTGATCTGAAAGGGTATGATACGATCGAGTGTGTAGATGAGTTGATGTAATTAGGTGTTGAATGCCTTCATGATGAATCAGATGTATATATATTTATATTTTCAACATATCTCTATGCTTGTCTCATGTTCTTCGATAATTATTTATTTTTATTGGATTACTGAGATTCATTTTTTGGTTAATTTACTCTTGTGTGATATTTTTCATTTTCAATTATTGTATGTTTGTTTTTATTGCATCTTTTTATAGTGTATCATTTTTATAAAACTTATAAAACTGGTTCAAATATTTATAAAAATATGTTTATAATTTTTTTACATGATATTACTCTATTTTTATATACAGAAGACATCCTCTTACTTTAAAATGATAACATCCAATTAATGAAAATGCGAATCACGCTTAAAAGAAAAGGGAAAGAAAATGTTCTTTGTTTTTTAAGTAGGAAATGTGTTTAATACGATGTTTTATATATTGTCTTGAAAATAATTTTTTTCATATTATATTTAAATTAAATTAAAATTAGAATAATTTATCCAAGGGAATATATTTAGTTTTTAATATTCTCTCATATTCATTGTTTTTTATCTTTTAGTGATTATTTTATCGCTGGATTGCTCATGGAGTGAGTGTGATCCTATGATTAGAGGTAATTATTTGGTCACATAGAGTTTCATGTTGTAGTATTGTTATACAAAATTCCATTTTATATTTTTATTGTTTATATTCATTTTATATATGTTTTTCCAAGGATAAATCATTCGAAATGTCTTTTCCTTGATTTTTTTCACTAGTTTGCATCATGGTAGGATCAAAAATAAATCTTAGGCCTTGTTACTAGTTGTATGGAGTTACCAATTAAGGTTTGAACTAGATAGTTTAATGAATAAATGATATCAGAGTTGTCTCTTGTTATTTATTGTGTCATCTAGATCATATATAAGACTATTAAAACTCCATAGGTGGGTAAAAGAAGAGAATGGAGAACTCTTTATTGTATGAAAACTTTAGTTTCTTGGTGTATTCCCAGATTTTAGCCTTCTGTTTTATTTTGTATGGGTGGGGATGAAAATGGAGTGATTTTTTTGTGGTATTGAGGGATTATATTTAATAGATACACATGTTGAGCACGAGTGTACGGTTTGAGATACTCATGGTGGTTTGTTTTTCCATGGGTCATGGTCTATTAATCCATGTTTCTAGGTTAGGCATGACTAGTAGTTCCTTATCTAGATTCATCATTTTGTGTGTTGGTTTTGGATTGGTCATAGATTTGTGTGTGAGGATTCAAAAGAAAATGGGTTGGCAGTTGAAAATTTATTTTTAAGATAAATATGATTTATTCAAATGTTTTTTTATTTGGAATACATTGTTTTTAATATATAAAATAATTCATAATTATAAAAATATGGAATTGGGATATTTTTTAATGGTTGGTTTGTTAAAAATAATTTTTCATTTTTCCTTTATATTCCTTATGGACGATCACGTGTGTGTGTGTGTGTGAGTGTGTATGGAAAGTGCATGTTGGAATGTTTGCATGGATGACATATTGTGAAGTATGATTGACACTGATGTGGTAGTTAAAAGGATACTATGGGTGATTATCTAAATACAATGGTTAGACTTGGTTTTATTTACAAAGTTGTTTTGGAAAGAGAAAACAGTTTCTATTAAAAAGATGTATTATTTTTTTAATGGAAATTGTTGTTTTAATGAAAAAATTTATGTGGTTATTGAATTTTAAAAATGATAACCTGAAATGATTTTGGATATAGAAAATGATCAGGGTTTTATGGATGAATAAAAATCCGAAAATTAATTTTTGAAAAATAGTTTTAAAATGAAAATTATTAACGTGGTATTTTTACATTGTGGGATTTCATGATTATATTTTATATGAAATGTAAGATGGAAATTTAAAAAGATATATTTCGGAAAATTGATTTTCATTTGTAATGAAATGTGTTGATTATAAAATAAGGGTTCTGGTTTTTTGAGATGTTTTTTACTTTTTTTCTACTGAGACTTGATTTATATTTGACTTGGTTGGTGATGTGTTTGGTTTTTTAGCATGATTATTTAGCATGGGAGGTTATCCAGTATAGGTTCGTGGTTGGATATTTATTCTGGTTTTTTATTCTATTGTAATACATAGTGTTCCACCCAGAATGGTCACATGGGATTCCTACAAGTCTATAGCAGTTTTTGGCCCTACATAGACTCCCATCACAATTTAAGAGTCTAGTTTTTCATAGTGGTTGCCAGTTTCAGATTGTGATCTGGGTTATTTAGATATAATGGAGTGTATCAATACTTTTAACAGTATTTCTAGTTCATTAGGAACTTCATATGATAGGGTGTTGCGAGTTGTCATAAGATTGTTTGAAGGACCAACACTAAACCAATCGAAAGGAGTAATAACATTATTATTCTGAATTAAGATTTCTTAGGTAGTCTTCAAGATCACTTTCATTAATTAGATTTTTCATGATGAATTTTAAGATATTTTGTAGAGATCATCATATTTTGGAAAGGATTAAATCATGGTCGATTTTTGCCTATCGACTGGTCACAGTTCTAATGCTCTTCTAATGTGTATAGCCGCACTCGGGCCAAATCATCAGTGATTAAGCTTTTTAATAGTCTATTGTTTTTAGTTGATTGTATTTTGATTGGAGGGGGGGGGGTTGTTTTCATACCTTAAAAAAATTATTGATCAATTTAACAATTTAATAATTATTGGGGTGAGTTCATCATTAGGAAGTTAATCTTGTGATATCCTTGAGCTTTGCTTTATATTGCATTTAATTAACACCCATGTCACATGTTCACATTGATTGTGATTACAAATTGTTAAGGCTTTAATCTAAACCATAACATAAATTAGGGTTCTAATCTCAATCAGAGCTTCTTTATGGTAATTTATTTATGGTTCCAATAATCCATGGAAATCACATGTTAAAGATAATAAGTCATTAAACCATCACATGTTATGTCCAATATACACAATGTTAAATTTAAGAATACTCATCGAGAAAAAGGTCTTAATCACATTACTTCTATAAATATTGACTCACCATAATGGGAGATTTACTCATCCGTTTAAATGATTATTAATCTTTTTATAATTATTATGATGATAAATTAAGAAGATAAGAAAAATAATTGGATAATAAAATATTGGTGTGACGAACACACACACAACAATGATGATAATTAAAAATAAACTATAGATTGAATGAGAATTACAAATAAAGGTAGGGTATCCATATATATTTAAACTATATTAATATAACTAATATTATTTAACAGAAGGTGGATGATAATAATAGATGAAAATAACTAACATTCATTAAAATATAATAACAACAACCAAGACTTACAAGATTACAAAAAAGAAGAAAACAAAAGTAAAATGAAAAAAAGAAAGGAGGAAGGGTATATCAATTGAAAACATGAGAATGGAAGGTCCTCCCAAGCTGATGTTAAGGATTTGGTCATGACAATATGTGATACTCTATTCTAAAATTCCAAACACTTTGATGGAGAGAAGGGGGGTGTATTTACAGCCCAAGGAAGTGGAATTTTTTCATTCCAAATTTGTATCTCCATTGACTCAATGATTTGTACATCCAAATAGTATAATAGTGAGATATATCCATCCTCAATGTTGTTGATAATAATGTTTTCTCACTACACTCAAATTTAGGCGAAATTTGGACTTATGGAGCCAAATAAATGGTGGTTTTATTAAACAATGTTAAACATACCATTTTAATCCATATATTTTAGAAGAGAGAAATGTGAATGGGTTTATCAATAAGAAGATGCCTTCAACTATGAACTCTTTCTTCAACACAGTCGGCCACATGTACCTCCTATTTCACAATGAAAAATCTAAGCATGATTGGATTATTAAATCATATGATATGTCATGAATACTGTAAAGAATTAATTTCCCATTCAGAATGGTGGGATGAGTTTAAATGAATTATTTTGGCCCCTTGTATATGGAGTTGGCCCTTGAAATTTTATCCTAGACTCCTTACATTGTACCCCAAGCATTGGGGGAGAATAAAAGAATTTGGTCTTCCAGATAGAGCCCAGAAATTAAATCTTCAGGAATGGTCCAGTTTCTTCACAAATTTTGTTGGTTTTCTTGTGTGGTTTATATGACCATACAAATTGAAGAATCGACCTATGATTCCATTTAATGATATGTGGTAAATTGAATAAGGAAGCATAAAAAACACACAATTTGGATCAGTATGGTAAGAGTTATAAATACAAAAGAAAACTGACACAATTAGACTACTTCTAAAAAATGATAAAAAGTTATACATAATATTAAATCATTAATATTTTACAAAAAATATGAACATTTCATATAAAATTAGTAAGGGGGTATATAATAAGCCATGAAAAAAATAATAACATCAACTCCCCCACACATAGTTTTGTGAATTTTATCATTTGCAACAAATATAAAAACATGACAAAAACCATTTTCACTCACCGTCAAATATTAATAATTTGTTTTCCCTAATCAGGGAGGTTTAGTCAATATTACTCATCCATTTTTTATTCCACCACAAGTTGATACTGAAACAATTTTTCAAATACAATTCATTATTTCAATTCAAAAATTTAGAAATGGATAATGGTGGAACAAAACACATACTCCTCTAAAGATGATAAAATTAATTTATGGAGATTTACTCATTAAACAAAAAAAGATAAAATCATAGAGTTTGAAAGAGTTCTCAGCTTCCACAACCTATCAATAGTGCAGAAGAATCAATAGGTCTTTTGAAGGGGTTTTTCTGTGGGTGTTGTACGGTATGAATACAATGTCCAAGAGAAATAAGAAGAGGGGTAAGACACCAACATGGAAAAATCAATGGAAATTTTTGTTAAATGTGAAATGAATGAAAATAGAAACACATATTTATGAGGGAATAAAAATGTGAAATAAGACAAAAAATTTGAAGTAAATTTGAATGTAATGAGAATATGGAATATTTACAAAACACAAAACATCTCTCAATGACATAAGAATATAATGCAAGTGTTCCTTTTTTCACTATTTCTATTTTTTATAATTTTGAACATGAAATAGTGCTCACACTAAAATCCCAACCCATGATTGATCTTATCATGTCACTAATTGTAATTGTTATAACCAGATCAATGGTTGAGAAATACTGATATTTGACCTACACAAGACACAACCCATTTTAAGATTTTTTATTATTTTTCTAATTAACTTTTTTTGAACACATGTCATTAAAATTTAAACAATATGTCATAAGAATATATACATTCCCTATCCCCATGGAAGGACAACCTCTCGCCAGACTGAAATGGTTGCTTTCTCTCACGAAAATGATAACTCATTAAAAATCAATAAAGGTTCACTCAAACATTTAAATCTATTCCCCCACATGTAATGTTCAAAAAATTATGCAATAAAAATCAATGTTGATATTGGGTGGGATAAATTATTGAGCTTGTAGTGTGGATATAATTGAAAAGGTTTTCACAGGCTTGAAGGGGATTTCAAATTGAGGATTAATGTGTGGGTAATGGGAGGCAAATATGATATTACAATTTTCATGTGGTTTGGAAAATGACTCAATCATATTAATGCACACTGAAGTAATAAATTAAAATATAAGGCACAAAAACTCAATACTCACAAATGTGTGTGAAAAACACACATTTTGAGAAGATGTCCATAGGTATCCTTGTCATGAAAGCAACTAGATTACTTCACGGGTGGGGAAAATCTGTTTCTAAATCAAGAAATGAGAATTCAAAATTTAATGTGATTGACACAATATTCATTAAAAAAATATTTTATGAAAATAAATTATTTTTGAGATAAAACCATTTCTTTTAACTCCCCAACATGGTTAGACAAAAAATAAAAACTAGATGGTGTGTATGGATGACTTGTTTTGTTTATTTGTACACATTTTTTAATTTTTATTTTTTTTATAGTTTTTTTAAATTAAACACCCACACAAAAGATAAATAGTAAATAAAAATTATATGAGTAATGTGGTAAAAAAACACAATGTGAATGAGGGATAATGATGAATAAAGAAAGAGGGAGAGAGAGAGTGAGATAAGAGGAGTTAAAAGTATAGAGGTTCCACCTGTTTTAAATTTGGTGGGTTTCCATCTCCATCTAGTGGTAGGTCAACATCAGATGTTGGGGATCTGATGGATGTCAATGAGGTTCCAGGATTTTGTGTCCTCTCATGGTGATGCTTTAACATTTTCTCATTAATTGTAAATTTCCTTCTGGAATAGGGGTATTTACTTTCACTGCACCAAATGGGTAAACATTAGTAATAAAAAAAGGACTTTCCCAATGAGAATTAAGCTTACATGGGTGAGGTCGAAATCATGAATTCAAGAGAATTACCATTTCACCTTTATTAAATACAATTCTTAGGATGTGTTTGTCAGGGACTGACTTGGATTTTTCTTTGTAGAGAATATAATTCTCATAAGAATCATTTCGAAACTCTTCTAGTTCGGCCTATTGCATCAGTCTTTCTTCACCAGATTTTTCACCATAAAAATCACAAGTTTTCATAGCCCAAAAAGGCTTAAGTTGGTTTATAACAGGTAAATTACATGCTTTACAAAAAAACAATCGAAAATGAAGATATCTCAATGGTTGTTTTATAGGCACTACGATACTCCTAAAGTGATTCTCCAAATATTTCAGACCAGTCTTTTCAGGTGGGTTTTACAATTCTCTCAAGCACTCTTTTCACTTATATATTTTAATGTTCTACTATGCCACTTGTTTGGTAGTGATATGTAATTGATGTTTTATGTACAAAACCATTATTTTTCAAATTTTATTCCATGGTTCTATAATATAAATGGGTTCTTAAGATACTTATCATGGCATGTGGTGTGCCAAACCGGTGGAAGATGGGTATCTAGAATGTCAATAATAATATGTGAATCATCAATTCTAGTGGGTTTAGATGTGAACCACATAGAAAAAGAATCTAACTCATAATTAATGTATGAGAATCCATTTGGAGGGGGGAATGGTCCAATAAAATTGATGCCCCAAACATCAAATAACTCAATGAAAATCAAAGGCCTTTGGGGAATATCATTTCTTATTGAAATTGTTCCAAACTTTTGGAATTTGGGAAATGATTGAGCAAAGAAAGTGAGTCCCTGAAGAGTGAAGGAAATAAGAATACATAGCGTAGGACCTTTCGAGAGGTCGTTTTTGGTCCAAAATGTCAACCACCAGGAATTGAGAGAAAAAATTCTATGATTGAAGAATGTTCATTTTTATCAACATGTTTCTAAATTAGCATGTCTGCCCCAATTTTCCAAAGTCTATTATCTTTCCAAAATATAATTTTGAATAACTTTTCAACATAATTTTTTTTCTTTTGAAAAACATTTAGGGAAATCAATAGAAACCACGTAATTTACATTTGGGGCATACCATGGTATTTTTAGAGTGCGAGATGAAAGGTGCTCAGTTAGATATTCTAGAACTATTATTTCAGAATGAGAAGAATTACAAATTCTACTCAAGTGATCAGCCATAGGGTTTTCTTTTAGTTGTCTATATTTGATTTCATGGTAAGACACTTGGAGCATTAGGATCCATATTATTAGCCTTGGTTTGGAATAACATTTCTTTAGTAAGAACATTATTGTAGAATGGTCTATGAAGATGATGAATTTGGAACCTAAGATATAGGTCCCAAATTTATTTAATGCAAAAACCACTATTAATTGTTCCTTTTCAGTCACTGGGTAGTTAGATTTTGAGGTATAATAGATGGAATGAGGATTTTTTTTCTTTTTTTTACCATGAAAAACCCCAACAGCTCTATCAAAATCATCAAACTTCAACTCAAAGGGTAAAGACCAATTTGGAGGTGGATTATTGGGGCAGATGTAAGAGCTGTTAGAGTTAAACAAATGATTTCTTACATACATCATCCTAATGGAATGTGACCGCATTTTAGAGAAACCGAGTGAGTGGGAGGGAAATCCAACGAATGTTATGGATGTATCAACAATAGAAACTATAATGACTATTAAATAAACAGATATCTCAAATAGAAGTGGGTTAAAGAAGTGATTGGATCACAATAATTTTGGCAGGATTAACTATTATACCCTATTTTGAAATTATGTTCCCTATAACAATTCCATTTTCAACCATGAAGTGCCATTTTAAAAATTAAACACAATGTTAGACTTGACCCAATTTTGATGTACTAGAGTGAGGGAATGAAAGCACGATTCAAATGATTCACCATAAATGGAAAAGTCACACATGAATACATCCATGTAGTGTTTAATGATTTTATAAAATTTACTCATCATAATCTTATAAAATGTTGTAGGAAAATTGAAAAGGCCAAAAGGAATTATCCTATATGAATATTTTCTAATGGGGAATGTGAATGTAGTCTTTTCATGGACTTGATCAGTGATAGAAATTTGGATGTAGCTGGTGTAATCATCAAGAATGAAATAGTGTGAATTTACAGCTAATCGTTATATCATTTGATCATCGAATGGAAGAGGGTAGTGATATTTTCCTCTTTCAACATTCAATTACCTATAGTCGATGCACACTTGCCATTTTTTTCACTTGAGTTGTGACTACCTCCCCATGTTCATTTGTGACAACAATTGTCACACCCTTCTTAGTTACAACTTGAATTGGACTAACCCATTCACTATCCAAAATTTGTTTGATAATACCATCTTGGAAAATCTTGGTGATATGTCCTCTAACTACCTCAAGTATGAGTTGATTGATCCTTATCTTTAGTTGTCTAATTATTTTCGATGATTCCTCATTATCGATGTGATACAGGAAAAGAGTAGGGTTGATTTCTGGTATTTCATCTATGGTCCAACATAAAGCCTGTATGTTTTCCTTTATCACTTGAACAATATTGGACTCCTCAGCTTTAGAAAGTGAATAAGAGATAATGACAGGATAAGAGTGATCATTGAAATTCAATGAATATTTCAGGTGTTTAGGAAGAGGATCTAGATCAGTCTGATCTTGTATTTTTTGGTTCGACAACTAAGTAATAGAGGAAGGGAAATTAGTTGCTTCAGATTCAATTTCCTCAAAACTATCTAAGGTGGAGCAGTATAGATCATAGTTGATGTGGGATTCATGAGTGTTTTCATGTTCCACTAGATATATGGATTCTAAAAATGAGATTCCCACATCAACTTCACCATTTATTACTTGGTTAATCATGGTGAAGATATTAAAATATCCTTTATCATTTGAACAAGATGCACATGATGGATTGGGATTCAATTGACTCTTAGATGTGTACTCAGAAGCATGGATTGAGAATGTAAAGTGATCCTATGATGGGTATCACATGTCTTGGAAAATGTTTAACATGCTGATTTGTTCACCAAATTCCATAGATAAGATGCCTGAACGGACATCAATCTTAGTTATAGCAGTCACGGGGAATGGACTACCTAGAATTAGGTTATATTGTGATGAGTTTGTCTCACCTTCCATGTTATGGACATAGAAATATGTAGGGAATACATGATAATTCACACGAACAAGGTCATCCTCAATTATACTGTTAGGACTAGCAGTGTTTCGATTGGTCAATAGAATGACAACCACCGATGGATATAAGGGACCTAGACATTGGTTGGAGAAGAATGATTTTGGCATGAAATTAATTGAGGCTCCTAAGTCTATGAGTACATCATTGAAGATGGAGCTTCCAATTTGGCATGGAACTGTATTGGTCCCTGGATGTTTTCACTTTATTGGAATAGACTGAAGGGTAGAAAATTTTTCAAGGGTCCAAACATTACTCTTGTGTTTGCACAATCCCTTAAGAGTTAGGGAATACATAGGGATTTTTTATGTATTCTAATAGGGGTATGTTAACTTCAACACATCTAAACATTTCGAGCATTTAAGGATTTGGTTGAACGGACTTCATTGGCTTAGAAATGGCTCACAGAGAGGTTGGTTGATGTTTCTAACAAAATGATAAGATAGTTGAATGTTTGTGTTCTCCTGATCATAGGCTACGTTGAGCTCCATTGGTATCGATGAATCATATTTATTCTCATGATGTTTCGGACATGTGTTAGTTAGATGAATTGGGGAGTGGTAGATTCCACAGTTATTGACAGGTCTATGAAAGATTGATTGTGGTGAAGATGGGGTTGGGGCTTTGGATTCCACATCTAGTTGTCACACAAGACCAATAAGTTCACTCATCCACTCGTTCATCTTGTTAGGCTCTATGGATTTATTTTCTTGAATTTATTTTAAATTATCATGTTCTCAATTATGTAATTTTTGTGTGTTCACAACCATTTTACATATGATATCACTTGCAGCTACAATAGATTTATCCACAAGAGCACTAATACTTGCGGCATCAATGAGAGTTCTCTCCATAGATAATAACCCCTCATATATGTATTGGATCAAGATTTGGTTGGGTATTTGGTGATGTGGTAAGGTTGAAATATGAATTTTGAAACTCTCCCAGTATTCATGAAATGATTCACTTAGGAACTGACAAATACTACTTATTTCCTTCCGGATAGAAGCAGTACGAGAAACAGGAAAGAATTTCAATAAGAAGAGTCACTTCATGTCATTCTATGGGGTTATGGAACTAGGTATAAGGTAGTAGAGCCATGAATTGGTAGTTTCAGTGATGGATAAATGGAATCCTTGAAGTTTTATTTGTTCCACAAAAACCCCTTGAGGCTTCATTGTAGAGAACACCACATTGAACTCTTGAATATTATGATTTGGATCCTCCCCGTCTAGCCTGTTGAAATGAGGTAGAAGATGAATCAAACCCGATTTGAGTTTGAATTCAGCCAATATGTTTAGATATTGTATATCAATAGGTTGGTAATTCATATTAGTGGTAGTGATTATTTTAATTGTTTGTTTAATAGGATTGTCCATATCTAATTCAATTTGTTGGACAATGACTAGTTTTGGAATTATTTGTATATCCCAAATATTTCTCCTAAGATGGTAAAGTTTTCACTCAATTTCGGTTTAACCAAATCCAAGGGATTATTTGTGAGGCTACAGGTTATTAAAAATGGGTTTTTATGAAATTATAAGATGATAATTTCTTTGTATTTTTTCAGTTTAAGATTTTTATGAGAATGTGAGTTTTTAGTAGTTATTTCTTTTAATTTTTTTAAATTTGGTTTTTGGTTTTTTTTAAAATAACTACAAACTACCGAATACATAAATCAACATCCCTGGAAACAAAACCATTTTAATGAACAACCGATTTTAACCTATCAACCAGTCAATGTTTCGTTGCTCTGTTAATTTGTATAGCAGCAGTCAGGTCGAATTCTTGGTGATAATACTTTTTAATAGTATATTGTTTTTTGTTGATTGCATTTTTATTAGGGTGATTGTATATAGAGATTAATTGAAATTAATGATCAATTTAACAATTTAATAAATATTGGGGAGAGTTAATCATTAGGTAGTTAATCTTTTGATATCCTTGAGCTTCGGTTTATATTGGATTATATTAACACTCATGTCACAAGTTGATATTGATTAGAATTCCTATGTGTTAAGGATTTAATCTAAGAATTCATATAACATAGGGTTCTAATATCAATCAAATAATATTGATGGTAGTATAATTATGGTTCTAATAATCCATGTAAACAACACTTCAATCAAAACAAGTCATTAATCCAGGACATGTTGAGTCTGACATACAGAATGTAAAATCAAAGAATACTCGTCGAGCAAAATCTCCCAATCGCATAACATCCATAAATAATGACTCACCATAATAGGATATTTACTCAGACATAGGAATTATTAGTAATATGTTCATAATTATTATGATGATAAATTAATAAGATAATAAAAATAAAGGGATAAGAAAATATTGGTGTGACGAACACACACACAATCAATGATGATAATTAAAAAAGAACATTAGATTGAATTAGAATGAAAAATAAGGTTAGGGGATTCAAATTCATTTAAAGTATTCTTTAGTACAGTAATATTATTTAACATATGGTTAATGAGAATAATATATAAATAATAAGAAACATTCATTAAAATAGATTTACAAAAACTTTGAGATACAAGATAATAACAAATGAGAACACAAAAGTAAAAGGAATCAATGAGAGGTGTAAGGGTATATTATGTGAAAATAATGAGTATGGAAGTTACTCCCAAGCCCTTGGACAAGCATTGGTCATGCAAATATTTTATCCCCTCTTCTGAAATGACAACCCCTTTGAAGGGGTGAAGAGGGATGTATTTATATCCCAAGGAAGTGAACTGTTCTCATTCAAATCTGTCCCTCCACTTGGATCGATGATTTCGACATCCAGACTACAAAAATGCGAGATATCTCATTCTAAAAATATGTATCTAATAATTTTTTCCGACTACCCTCGAAACATGAAGGCATTTGGACTTATAGAGCCAATGTTATTTCATTTTTATTAAAATAATTTAAACCGTCCATTTCAAACCATACAATTTAGAATTCTGAAATGTGAATGAGTTTATAAATTAGAATATGTATTCAAATCCAAACAGTTTATTCATCATAGTTGGACAACTATAACCTATTTTTCACATTGCAAAATCTATGATTTATTTAATTATTAAATCAAGATATATTTCATGAATACTGTAATGGTGTTATTTCCTGATCAGAATGGTGGTCCCAGATCAAATGAATCAATTGGGCCCATTTTCTAAGGAGTTGGACCTTGAACATTTTATCCAAGACTCCTGAAATTGTTCCCCAAAATTTGGTGGAGAATCAAGTAATTTTTAATTCTTTATGGAGGCCATCAATTAAATCTTCATGGAGGGTCCAGTTTCATCACAAATTTGGTGGGTCTTCTTGTGTGGTCTGTATGAACATTCAAATGGTAGAATGGCCCAATGATTCCTCCTAATGATATGTGGGAAATTGAATGTGGAATCCTAGAAAAAGAACCACATAATATGGATCACTAGGGTGACCATTATAAATAAAATAGTAAATTGTCTAAATTTGGATACTTCTAAAAAATGCTCAAAAATTATACTTAATATTAAAATTTTAATATTTCACACAAATTATGCAAATTTAATATAAAATTAGTAATGTGAGTATATAATAATTCATTAAACTATTAATAACATCAAATTTCAACTTATTGATGAAGGAAATATTGACCATTTACATTATATGGTTTTATTTCCATTATATATGTTGTTTAGTGATCAGTTATTGGATCCTCTTTTTTTGGGATCATTTTCATGGGTTCAAGGACCAGTTTATCCTGATGATTATGGATGTTTAACATCATGGTGAGTAGTTTCAACCAATGAATCCTATTACTGAAAATCCACATTGTTTTTTTCCTATGATTTTATTCATCGAACCACTAACATGATTGTTTCTAGTGTGGTCAGTTTTGAATTTTAATCCATCATTCTATAATTCCATGGGGGCTTATTGACTGTATGGATGATCATGAAACTATAAGGGGTTATAATATATAATTATAAACTATATACTATGGGGAATATCATTTTATAAGAAACAATGGCTCAAGCTATAGGTCATAGAGTAATTATCTTCAATAATTTAAAAATCTACGAGGGTTTGGGGAACCTTGGTTCGGCTATTATGTTCAATGAATATGTGGGGATATTTTGAGTTTCAATGATATAATAGGAATTCTCTTATATACATATCTCTATTTTAAAATAATTTCATGGTTATGTTTAGTTTTAGGTTCAGGGGTGTTGTATTTTGAAAGGTAATCCAAAATGATTCCCACATGAGTGGTTACCCTGTTGTGTGGATAATATACAGTATTAATATGTGATAATTTTGAATTATCCACTATCTTGAAAATATGATGAATCGTAAATTGGTGATGGATTAGGGTTCATATCATTGGGACCCCTCATGTTAGATGTAGGATATTGTTGGATGGTCTATGTTGGGGGGTTCTCTTTTTGGGTAATGGTGGTTGTTTTAGATTTGATTCTCTACGAGTTTCAAATTTGGATGATCTAGTATTGTTCTTATTGTGTGGAGAACCCTTCCATTATCTACATTCCTCAAAATTTTGTTCCTCTCTATTGAGTTGGTCGAGTGTGGATTTTCAGGTTATAAGGTAACCCTTTTGATCAACAAATCAGTTTTCCTTCATTAGTTTTGATTTCTTATTTTATTCCATGTTTGGTTAAATGAATTTGTATGGGAAAAAAGTTGTTGTGGTTGGAAGTATTTTCACACATAGACCATAAAATTTCAATTATTTTAATTATTTTAATTTATAGATTCTCTATTGATTTCTAGGAGTTGGAAGGCATGGATTTAATGCAGGGAGGCTCATTATTTGTTGAATGATTTTTGAACATGGTTAGGGTTAATCGTGTTGTGTCATGTTGGTTCATTGGTGGGTTAGTGGTGTGGTTCACATATTATGCATGGAATTATAAACCATGAGACATATGTGTGTGATGGATATGTGAGTTGATTATTAAAAGTGTAATGGTTTGAAAATTGATTTCAAAACCATGTTCTACCGATGGGGGAACCATATAGTCATCCCATGAAAAAATAAAATGAAATCAAGTAACAAAATTAATATAAGACAAATGTATTACCCTTAAAAAAAATATTACATAAATGTTATTATAATATTAATTATAATAATTATTATTATTATATTTTTTTTGTTATAATAAACCCAAAATGAGTTTCTCTTTAGCTCCCTCACATGGCGCCCTCACCTTCTCTGCCTCCCACTTCATGTGATGCATGTTTATGAATCCAAGGTGCATGACCCCTCTTATTATAACCTCCATATCTCACTATTTTTTATATTTATTTTGTGTTATGTCATGTTATTTTGAAATTTATTCTCCTCCATCTTCCACTTCTTTCATTTTATGTATTCATCCAAATTTCCGATAGGTGTGTGTGCATAGGCTAAAAACAATGTTATAGGTTTAGACATTTAGCATGTGTTTTTACTGGGTTTAGTTCACATGGTGTGAGGATTCCCCCTAGGAGACTCCACATTCCATTCTCAAAGGGTTTCTACATTTTTGCAATTTCCATGTATTTTCTGCCCAATCATGTCCCTTTTATTTTAGGGAATTCAATTTTTGGTCTTCTAAATTGACATTTTTGTTATCTAATAATTTTAATATGAGTAACAGTGAAGAAATATGTGTGAATTTTTATTTCAACTCAAATTTACATTTTCTTCCTCTATTTTCTTATTTTTATTTTTGAAAATTCATTATTCTTTTTCCTAAAATACTGCTGATGGTTTTAAATTAAAATTTTTCAATGTATTATGTGTTATTTAAAATTTATATATAGAATGTTAAATTAATTTTATTAAATTCATGTACATTTTTCCTTTAAAATTTTTTGGTGTGTATTGGTCCTTGTTTGGTAGGATTCATGTATCCATTTTCAGATGAATATTTGTATATACATAGGTGCACATTGATATAGGTATGTTACCCCTATAAATATATATTCACCATTTATAGGATGAATATATATACTAGGGATACTTCTGTTTATATATATATATATGATGATTAATATGCATATAATGAAAAAGTGGTATATGCATGTACAATAATATAATTATAGATACATTTTTACATTTTTTCATGAAAATATTTACACAGGGTATATGTTTCATTTCGTATAAAAAATGTTAGATTTGTGTGTAGGTAGTAAAATGAAGGTTCGAGTTGTTGTTGTCAAAGTCATTGAGTGCTGAGATGTTTTTGATTAGTCTTCTTCATCTTGGACTAGTATACAATTTCATTTGTCATCTAAATTGAATAATACATTTATTTATTTCATTTCATAATATTTTTTTAATTATATATAGTGTTTTATTCTTTTTTTAAATAATTTTTTGACATGATGTAATGTATATACCACATTGTTTTTTAGGGCTTTGAAATAAATTTAATGAATGTGCATGCATGGTATTTGTTAAATTATATGGTTGGAATTTGAAAAAGAATTATTGTTTTTAAAGATGAATTGTATTTATAACTGTATTTATGTAATTTAAAATATTGTTTTGTGTTTTGTAAATGTGTTTATATACGATTTTTTATGTGGTGTGCATTATGTTCTTTGAAAAGGGTTGTACATGTGATGGTGATGTGGGACCCAATTAAAATTTTTAGGAACTTGGTTACATTGAAAATTATTAGTCGATAGTCCTATTAAATGGGTTTTGTTGGATATTGTGGGAGTTTCACTGAGTAGGACACCTTTTAGTTCAAATGGATTAAATGATTGGGACAGGTTTCTTTGGGGGGACTCAGGGGTGACTTTGTGATGTGGGTTTCTTCTGTATAGTGTATGGGCATATGATAGGGTACTTTTTTTAAATTTTGACTTGAATCCACTCTATGAATTTCATAGGAACCTATCATAGCTATCAAATTTTTAATGAATGGTTACTAAATTAGTATAGGATTTCCCTCTGGATAGTGTTGCATTACGTTCTCCATTCTTCTTTGTTGGAATAGTGCCCCTTAGTTTGATCGGGTAGGGTGTGATCAAACATGTGGGAATGTTGATGTCATCTGGTGATTCATGTATTTATAATGGGTTATATGAGTAGATTTTAATGATGTTCAATTGAGATAATTTGTTCTCTCATGTTCATTGGCACCTAGTTATCTATGGTCGATGATTGACATTCATTTTTTTGTTGGTTACACATGTGTAATAGTTTTCTATTTCCAAGGTGTATGATTTTTGTTCTTGTTTCCCAATGTAGTGTGTCATTAAAAAAACGAAATAAAATGGTATCATCTCATTCTAAAAAAATTGAAAATATTTTACACTTTCTTCAAATATTTTTTTATATATACATCATCCTACTCCAATAAAATTCTAGGACTAGATTCATTAAACAAAACCATGTTTTGTAACATAAAAGGGAAATATACTATACTTTTTTTTCAAATATATGTGTGAAGAACTTGTTTTATATATTTTATTTCAAACATTAAATTTTTGTATCTTTTTTTAATGAAAATGAATACGGAATAGATTATTTAGTCACAACTATTAAATTATAATACACACTTATATAGCATTAATTTTTTTAGCATTATCTTATTCATTTTAGTATAGATGGAAAATTGATTTAGTGTAATCATATAGTTGGAGGTGACCAATGTGGTCTCATTGTGGTACATATAGTAGTTTACTTATTTATTCATCCACTTTTTATATTTATTATTCATTTTATTTAAATTTATTTTTCTATTATTGATTGGATAAATTATTCCAAATTGTTTTATCTTCATACGCGGAACTAGTTTATTATCACGAAGGATTGGGAATTCTTATGTGGCCTTATTGTAGGCGGACTCGGATGAACTGCTTTGGGATAAACCTGGTTGGTTTATCAAATCAAGGAATGGTTCCTATTTATGTAATATTTAATTCACTAATCATAATTGTTCGATGCGGTGTATTTCATCTTTTATATTTTGGTCAAAAAATCCTTGGTCATGACATGAAATTAGTGAGGTATGGGTCTTTTGTATGTGGTGTGGTTCTTTATGAGACACTATAATTTATTAAAATTAAATTTAATAAATATAATGTAAGACTCACCCCTCATAGATAAAATTTATTATTAATAGTCCTATAGTTTTCATTGACATTAATTTTTTATGATCATATGCGATTATTTGATTTCTTATTCCAACATTAACATATTGTTTGGGTGATTATTTTATTCAATAATATAAAGTTTTGGCTTTTAATGCATCTATTTTTTTATATATTATAATACATGCATGTTATTTATAAAAATTTTTATGTCTTATAAAATGAACATAAAATAAGATTGTATCCATAGTGGGAAATGTGTTTGAGGAGGTTTGTGATATTTGTTATTGTAGTTCGTAAGATGTATATATATTTTATGTTTTTAGGAGGAATTTACGCTTTATCACCTATTAGGCTAATAAACCCATTATTTCTTATTTCGTTGTTATTTTACAATATTAATAATTTTGTTATATTTATAATTATATTGTCTAGTCCCTAATTATGTTTTTAACTTGTATTGTTTCCTCTTTATAGAGTATAGTATAATTTATGTCACTTGGTTTTCATATACATATATGTGTGAATGAGTAAATATAAATTAAACATTTTCATCCAACATGTATTATATTTTTAAACATTAGTAGGTTAGTTACCTTTCCCTATTGTATGTATTAATTTAGTTGTAATCTCTTCTTATCATCAATCAGGTTTGGGATATATCTGGTTTGGTTATCACAGAGTTGTATTAGAGTAGACTATCCAAGGTAATGTGTTAAAAATATTTTTGTTGTGATTATTTTTTGGGGACTTAGGTAAATGGTGTTATGTTGTCTCATGATTATACTTCGGTACAAGGATCCTAATGATACCGTGATGAATGATTTGTCCAATAAAAATGACTATGATAATGATCATTTTTACTGAGAAATGTCCGGCATATGGTTATAGGAAAACCAATAATACATTAATCATATAGTAATAGTTTGTTGAAATCCATTTCCTTCTTGATGACACTATTAAGATATTATTATATAATCAATATATATATATATATTATTAATGTTTGTATCCTTGATGAAAACAGACATAGAGTTTTAGATTGTGTCATAGTAATGAATAATATAGTGAAAAGATTCCATTTTCATGAAATAATATGAGTTTATCAATCCAAAATAAAATAAAATATTTATTCCATACATTTTATTACACAATTAACCACCTAAATATTATTATGAATAAATTTATATTCTTATTTATCACTAGATTATTTTTTTATCCCATCACGATGACACATATAATCATAGGTTACAATACATGATTTTACATATAAAGACGAATCATGTTCATATTGATCCATACCCAACAATATGTATTGGATTCCCATTTGTAAGTGGTCATCATTTTCCATAGCATTTTGTAACATGGCCTATCATTTGGTTGAACATACAACCATCTTTCATCGTGGTGTAGCAGGGCATACTAGTATCTAGTCACCCACAGAAATAATGAAATGATCCCTCATACACATAAATTAATCACATCTGTCATGTTTATTAATAAATAAATACAATATCTCTTATGTTATTGAAAATATTTTAGATTTAAAATTAGTTTATATAACTATTACAAAGTGAAAATTTCTGTTCACTGACCTTTTGTGTTTCACTACTCATATGATTGTATATAGATACTTCCATTCCCAAATTTTTTAAAAGGGCCTCCATAGGAAAAAAAATATTATGTGGAATCTTGATAAATACAAACATATAAATGGGAGATATGGTTTCCATGGTAGACAAGAGATTCCTAGAATAGGAAATTCATGAATTTAGAGCTATATGTGAAAATCTGGGCTATGATTCTTCTATTGGAGTTGAATATCCACCTAATTCATTTTAGTTATGCCAGATTTTTCAATCTAATAAAGGTTAATATCATTGTTCATTGGAGTAATTATCTCTCTAATTATATAGTGCATAGTTAAATAAGTTTTTTGATTAATATAAGGGTAAGGGTAACATTTTTGGTCAACTTTCAACCATAAGTCATATATATATTGGAAATTGATTGGATAAAACTCTATAGAAGAAGTAGTTCCATGATTTGAGATTACCTATGTTGGTTTAGATGTATCCATATGATGTGGTTTTAAAAAAGGATATAGATAATCCGTATTATAAAGAGATATATGTGTAGGTTAATGTTAATTTATACTTCTTATCCCACTTGAGATCCATGATAAGGTCATAGGTTTAGTGGTTAAGGATATGTTAATTTCTAGGAATTTGGGGTTAGGATCATGCTACACGTGATTTGATTTTTGTAGTGATCTATCCACTTCACTATTTTAGAACCTTTATATATATATATATATGCATTCGTGATTAACTATTTCATCACATAATCAATTATTTAAGAGGATATTATTCTATTAGAGAATTTATCCTTTTGGATATTGATGATAATTATTATGTGATGTAACTCTACTATCTTATTTTTATCATATTTTCTTGGGTAGATAATCAGGTTATATTATTTAAAATGGAACTTTTTAATAGATTAAAAAGATCAATATGATGTAATTATTTATGTGGAATAGATTTTTGTTGTAATCATTTATACATTCATCCACCAATGGAGTGTTTGGTGAATAATATAGTATGGAATGAAAATATTCTTCTGTGGAGAGAAAGTCTAGTTTGAAAATTGAGTGGGGGTTTAGATGGAAGTTTCAACCAATATCACATCAATTGATTTTTTTTCTTTTTTAGAGTGGGCTCTTTAGATACATAAATTCATGTGGTAATGGATTATTATATGGATGTTTTCATAAATTATTTTTATAGGATACCCATATTTTAGTTAAATAACATCTTCACTGACATTCACCATGATACCATATATGTATTTTCTATGAAACACGGAATAAATTTTGCTGAGCTCTTAGAGATAATATATAAGTTAGAGGACATTCATGTGAAGGGTTATATCAAACCACATATGTACCCTTATATGTATTTGGTGATAATATCTAAGAATGTGTAAGAGATATGAAGGATATGTGCTGATTATCACCGCTTGAACAAACTGATTGTTATGAAAAAGTGAAAATTTTCAAAGATAAAAGAACTATTTTTACTCTAAATGTTTTGATACAATTATCATAGTTGTACCTAACTTACAAATATATCCAATCATTGTTTTGTGAGGAAAAAATATTAAAATAAAATTTGAATATAACAATAGGAATTACGAGATCTTAATGATATCTGTTGGTGAACAAAATTCATTTGTTTTTTTATAAAATTATAAAAATGGTATTCTAGATATTAATTTATTAGTTTATTGTTGTAATTATTTATTGAATTATAAATTAATCTATGTTAGAGGAGGATAAAACATAACAAATTTGTTTGGTCTAGGAGATAATATTTGAGAACCAAAAATATTTTAAGATGCAAAAGATTTAATTCTTGATTATAGAAGATCACATTCTAAGAAATTATCTTCTCTAAATAAGTTATTAATATATACCTCAATAGAGATGTGTAGATAAATATTGGTAACCACTATGAAGCGCATTTTAGGTGAATAGTATCCCTAGTCTTGATATATTTTGTAAAAGTTATGTAAGTAATTTTCTTTTAATACAACTAATTGGACATTTTTTGGAAATAGTAGCAATTTTCTATGATAGATAATTATCTTAATGTCATTGAGAAGCTAATATGGAGGGTGTTCACTGACACTATAATGGATCTAAAAAGTCGTGCTTTAAATAAATATTATTCAAGGATAAATTTAATGACTGTATTAAGTGTCTGTTCATAAGAAATAATAATTTCATTACTAATGTGTATTGGTAGTTGATACTCCCTGAGTATAACTCTGAGTCCTAGGACATGTAATTGGATGACAAGCTTTTCAGATAAACAATTTCAATGAATTGTCTTCTCACTGATTGGTTTTAATGTCACAAAGCATCCTGGTCACCCTAGTAACCTGATAACCATGTTGACCCTAACATAGAGTGAATTGAATTACTGATCCCTGTGGGATGATGAATTTCATATATCCTCAAACATGAAGAATGTTTGAAAAAATATTCAATAATAATGTAGAATTAATATAATAAACTAATATTCATAAAAACAAAACTCTACTGGGAGTAATGTGCTTGAACAAAAACATGTATTAAAACTAAAATAACTAAAACTATGTATAAGAAATATAATAAATTCATACCATGTAACAATTGAAGGAACTCACCATGACCACTGATAAATAGATAGAACCACCATAATGTGGTGATTTACCCATTATTTAACATGCAAAAAGATAATATAAAATAACCATGAGACTAATGGAGGGTGTCTAATAAAAATCAATGTACTGTCAAACTGTGGATTCTATAACACATGAAAATATTAAATTAACCAAAGTCGTATTTCAAATTATTGAAAATGTGAGTGGAATTTGATAATCATAATTAAATCAATTCATTCCTTACATTTCAATATATTTAAATAATTTATAATATAATGATTTAAATTAATAAATGGTTGAAATAATTTTATGAAAGTGATTCACATTCTAATTTATTGAATATTTCAGGAAAAACATTACATCTTTCACAAATGGGTCAAATAAACATATTTATATAAAACTATTAATATTAACGAGAAGGGTTTTAAAATAGTTTATAACCATTTAATATATTCATTTGGAAAAAACAGTTAGGTAACATTGTAATATACCTAAGAAAATTTTATAGTTCCTCGATAAAGGATTCCATAAACTCTCTGGGTGAGATAAAAAATTCACCTTAGTCCCATTGAGATCAGGTCATAGAGGACACATCACCATCACCTAATGGATATGACATGCAACATTATTGTTTTTTAATGATGAACACCCATATATTATTGTACACAAAACTCATTTACTACCTATTTCATTCATTTTTTATAGTAAAAATCAATTATGGGAAGTTAATTTAATAAAACAATTCAATTCATCACATTCACCACTCAAAATATGAATTTTGTCAATTTAAATCCCATATCATGATATTTTTTTATCAAAATTTTCATTATTCCATGATAAACCCCAAAAGATTATATGAAAAATAATTTATAAAATTATCCCATATAGAGTTTTGAAATCAATTCACAATTGAAATTAGTCATTTTAATGATCAGAATTTTCTATCGCCACAGACAAATTCTGTAGAATTGTTAGATTTGAAAATTCAAGCAAAAAACCAATTCATAAATCCAAAATTCAATATAATTGGGTTTTAAAAAAAATATATTTATATAAATTTATTATAACTAAAAAAATTAATATATCTCAAAAAAATAAAATTAAATAACAAAACATAGGGTAAATAAAAATCGAGCATCGTGACGGGACCACCTACCCCAGGATCATGAGATCTCAATCCCAATGTCGAATATGATAATAATGGAAAACAATGTCAAAATGGATGTATTAAATATTCCTAGGATTATATTCAAATCATAGGATATTTGATCAAGAATTCAACATGGGGATTGAGGGAACCCTATAGAGGAGAAGAGAGATCACGAGAGATAGAGATAAGGGTGAGGAAATTCACATGGTGAATGTATAAGGGCTTTACTCAAGCTTCATTTACCTTCAAAGATAGATATATGGGGCCAATAACTCCATATAGGAGATACTATTATGGAAAAATTGGAATTAGGTGCTACAAATCCATTAGGGAAAAAATAGGTGTTTTGGAATTTTTTATTAATATTTAGATCAATTAAAAACATGTGTGAAATATTTCTTAGCTAGATGCCCACAGTTTTCCCAAACAATGTACATTAAATGTGACTATTTTAAATGATCCACATGGTCATTCGTATGAGGTAACATATTTTTAATCCATTTCCCATCCAGGAAAAAATCCACTACCCTACAATGCATAGTTAATGAAAACTATAGGGTAACCATCCACTAGCCTTGAAACATCTAAAAATTTCCAATTTTCACCATAAGAAAACCCCAATGAAACCAAACAAAATAATTATTAAATTAATGGATCTAGGAATACCTGAAAATAGAAAGAGGATGCAACATTTAATATCACAAAGGCCACTAGATTCTCATGTATATCATTTCCCAATGATACATTATATTATGATAGAAATATTTTTTTATATTTCTTAGAGTTCATTTACATATATATAGTTATACTCTTGGGAACTTAAATGTGGTACCAAGCATACATTTTATTAAGAGGCATAAATTCATGTTAATATTTTTCTAATAAGACATGTTGAGGAAATAGGGGAATATTATATCGAGCTAAGGGGAGTGAGTCTAATTATCATATATCATGTGATTTGTGAATTATTAGGAGTCCTAAGTTGTGAATTTAATGGTTTCCATATATCTATAGAATATTCAACAAATTTATTTACAAACTGTGTGAAAGACATCATTCTTAAATAGAGATATATGAAATTTTTTGTTTTACTACATGAGGTGGGACTAATCTAAATCTATACAAACCCTATGGAAATAAATCCTGTAGTGATGTATATTTAAATAGAAAAATTACCATGTTATTTTTGGGAATGTATATGGTGAAGTGATTTGAATATTTATTATCAATTCCTCATATTTATAAATTTAATGATAATGCATCATGTTTTATATGGACAAAATAATCCAGTTAAAAACAATTACTTTTAATTGGATGTAATATCACTAGATTTTATTCTGGGGAATCAACATACATTAAATGAAAATTATTTTATCTATAAGATTATTAAATTACTTACCAAGATGGACCTACTCTTTTTCAATATAGAGCTATGTTTTTTTGAGGATCTTTTGAACATATGTGTATTAGATATCTTCTAAAGTCATATTTTATCCTTTTTTATTTTCTCTAAATTGGTTTATCAGTTGATGTCACAAATATAAATTTGAATTGATGTTTTCAAAAAGAACTATTAATTAGTCTTCATATTATTTCATCCCTAGACTAATGACATGAAAAATGATCCATCAAATTTTTGTGTGATATATTTATTTTTTATTTTGGGACTTAATGTATATTTATAATGATAACCAACCTTTTGTGAAATTTTTTTATATAATCTATAAATACTCAATCTATATGGACATATTTTATTGTATTGTCTGGATAAAATGATGTCTAACCTTGTGAAGTATGAAAATTGGCAAGTCATCAAAAAATGACAAAGAGTTGTTTCTTGATTCAATTTGGAAACATTTAGTGACCTGAGGTTGATTTATAACCACTCAATGTTAGTTGAAATGTTAGGGAGACTGACATATTATACATTTATTATTTCTAATGGTTACATTTTTTTTTGCATCTCAATAATACATGACTTTCAATGCTTTGGTAAGTATAGAAGTCTATCATTGAATATCATCATTTCATTCCAATTCACTTTTCAAGTGTTTTCCTATTTGTAATTGACTATATTTACAAATATATTTTATTGGGTGCATGATGTATTCAATTATTCATAAATAAAGTGGTTCATGCATGAACTATAATATATTGTTTACTAGTAGAGATAAATTTTTTTGATGGATCCATATTTTGAATCTACTCAGTGGCCGTTAAGGTATATCTACATAAGACCATTAATCAAATAATTATTCAATAGGGGTGTTTTTTGTGTCAAATTATTACATTTTGAAGAGCCTGTGGGAGTGTGTGATATTAATGCGATCATAGTACCCAATTATTTACTATCTGGTTAATCTTTATAGGGACAAAATCATTGAATTTTGTGACATATAATGAAATTGATTTTTTTCTAGACCATTTAGATACTTATAGATATTCTATTTGGTTTAGCTTAATAGATTTAATGATAATATGGTTATAAATATAAACTATAATATATATGTATATATCAATGATAGAAAATATTTAATCCATTTTCACTTTTATTTCTAAAAATAATGGTTTTATTAGAAGGGGATTTTAGATTCGAAAACTGAGATTGTTGTTAAATAAAAAACATTTGTTTTAGAATATTACATAAATATGAAATAACTTTTTGATTGGAAGTGGTGTGATAGGTTATATTTTTTAATTATATTTCTCTTATATTTTGATTTGAAGATGATATATATAGTTATAACATGGTTGGAAACCCCTCCCCCTGCATATTGGGTAGTATGGTGGGTGGGCCTCTATATCTTATACTGAGAGGGTTGAGACCCCCACCTCCAAGAAGGAATTTTAGTGTTTGGTTCATCTATATATTTATTATATAACCCACAAACAATTGAACATTAAGGTTATGTTACACCACTCAACTCTTTGTATAAGAAGACCATCATTCAGGAAATACAATCATTGTTGTGTGGGTCCCTGTTATAAAGATATGATTATGTTCAAATAAAAAAATTGAAAGCATGGGCTATTGGAAATGTGTACAAAGTCAAAACTATTGAATTTATAGGGTTATAAACATCACAATCACTCTCATTAATTCATGTTATTCAATGTGAGTTTATAATTTATTGGATTTCTACACTCATTTTCCACTTGTATGTTATAATGAAAATTTTAATAAACCACTTCCTCTTTTTGTTTTCATCATTCAAATTTATATGTATATAAAATAACAAATTCATTGGATTGTAATTCACCTGTTGTATATTTTTTAAATGATTTATTGTTTGATTGTGACCATAATGGTAATTTTTTGTCCATATATAGACCCTATAATACATTAGATATAAATTAGAACATTATTTAATCAAAATAAAATATGAAAAACAAGGATTTAATTCACTCTTCAAATATTCTCAATAGTTTCATTCCAATTCTCCTTTAAAAGTCCACCACCTCTCCTTGTTCTTCAGACTTCTCAAACAACTTAGGCTCAGCCAAGCTCTATAAAATCCACTTCCAAAAATCCCTCCCTTTGTGCTTGTATCCTCACATTGGGTATAAATTCTTCATATGAATACCTTCGAAACAACTAAAAAGAAGATGCATGTTTTAGATGTGGTTTGGAAGATTATGATGTGAGTCGAGACACAACATAAAGGAATTTTATCTCATTATTATTTACCTGTGATACATGATTTACTCACCACCCATCTCTTTTGTGTGGTGTGTATACTTCCCACAGATTTATTATTTTATTATTATACTAAAATATATGGGTATTTACATATCCATTCAATGATATATATTTAATGTGGTTAGTTTTTCAAATGATACAAAATCCATAAAGTAGTATGGTTACAAATTTCCTTAATTGAGACACATGTTTTTATGCACCAATTTTCTTTAAAAATGACTATATAATTCCAATTGACATTTTATGTAATGAATATCATTATTTTAATGATATTTTAATTGCATTGTAATTGAATTTTCATACATGAATTATACAATCCCATATATCCAAGTTGTTGAATCTTATTGAAACAATCCCATTGCATTTAGAGATTGATAATGATTATGCCTCATTTGACTAAATAAAAAGATATCTTTCTCATGAAAATTGTTGATATTCATTGTTCGTTATATATTCAAGATATATACTACTATTAGTAACATTTTTACAGTCTTTTGTAAGTAATATAAATATGAAAATGATTTTATGAAATAACATACATTATCTTTCTCTCTGGTCAAAAATCTATTTTTTTAAGACGATGTTGAAAAAAAATATTTTAAAAAATATATTGAAATTATCAATGGTTATCATTATCATGGAAAAATGTTATAAAAAATTCATTATTGTTTTAAAATATTTAATTATTGGTTTCCAACATTATTTTATATTATAACATTTTCAAAATGTTTTCATTAATTATTTATATATTCTCATTGTGTTTTAAATTGAATTGTTATCAACCTCTTTTCAAGCAATAATTTATATTTTTAAAAGAGCTCTCAAATAAATAGTTTTAAAATGGTTTGAAACTGATTATATATGTATATAAGGGAAAAATATTTCAAAATTAATTCATGTTATAATTATATGTTTTAAATATATATTATAATAAAATTATTTTCAAATATTTTTATACAATAAAAATTCCCTTTTAAAATTATAAAGGATATTTTCCTCATGAAATTTTTTGGAAAGATATTTCAAAATTATTTTCCATCTATGATGACAGATTCTAATGTTAATCAGGTATATCTAGGAAATTATATAAAATTATAAATTAATATTTGTTCTATAAATTAGTAATATTATATACCATGGTCTATATGAAACACAATTCTCATTCACGGTTTTTGAGTTTCTAAAACCTGTTTTACATTCATGATTTTTATTTTTATCAAATCTTTTCCTCTTCCCAGGGTTTTATGGTCTTAAATGCGACATATTTTCAAAGGAAATTCTTTAATTAAATAATTATGAAACCTCTCTCTTTTCTGTAAGTAATTATATGATGAAATATTAATGATACATATTTCATTTCATGGATAATGATTTGATGTTTATAAAAACTATTTTTTTCATAGATCATTATACTTTACATGTCCTATTGAATATGTATGTATGATTTCATTATAATATGGGTAGGACGAGAATCTCCAAAAAATGAATTGGGTAATGATAAATGATTTATGAGATTAAAGGGTACATGAGAGAGAATCCCAATCCAAAAAAAGAGGTTATACGAGAGGACATCCAAATACTAAAATAAGACGTTACATGAAAAGGAAATACAAAGCCCAAATATGAGTATAAATGAGAGGACATAAAAAACTCAAAAAGGAGGGTATATGGGATGACATCACAATTTTTAAATAAAAGGGGACATAGGAAGACATCCCATTCCTTAAATAATAGGATACACGGGAATCCATCCCAAGCTCGAAGTAGGAACACATGTGATAAACCCAAGCCTATCATCTTATGAAGGCCCTGGTAGTCCACCATGAATGATGGTTTTTATATTTATTTATTTTCTCCACAATTCTATGTTTTGTTCTTATATTATATTTTCATGAACTATATTACTTATTTACTTATTATTCATGTCTTATGAGTGTCAAATATTTATATTGATCTATAATATGCATGTTATGATCTTAAAACGGTATGATAAACTTCCATTCCATTTTTTTATGTTATGCCGATGCATTTCTCTTATTTACCCTTAAAGAGCATCAGATATAACCCTTTATCCCTCCTTCTATTAAAAATATATGAATATAGTTTTGAGGTATAACTACTAATGGTGGAGTTAATTATGGGAGATGTTGATGATATTTCCCTATGACAAGAGATTTTGTTTCGATTTTCCCTAATTAACTAAAATATTATAGTCAAAGTTTATTCATGTTTATAATAAATGGAATATTAATATAAAATGATGAAATATCCTTGTATGTTAATCATAGATCGCTATAGTTGGTATCAATGGAAATTATTAATGAACATTAGGAAACTAGTAAGATAAAACATTAGAATATCCCAATGTATAATTCAATGGACATGTTTAGGGATTCCCCTAAATATAAGTATAAAGATGAGGTACCATTTTAGAGAATGTTTGATAGTTTTTGTAAAATATAAATTAAGTAGTTCCTAAGGAATACATACCTTTTAAGATACTAAAAGTTGGTGTGGCTCTGGTATAAATGTACCAAGGTGTGGAAAATTCGACATGATGTCTTATTTCAAACTTGAGGTAATATGTTTACTGACAACATGCTTTATTACACACATTGATTGACTCTCATAGGAATTATGCATTTGGAATTTACAAACTCTTCAAAAACCATAATGAGGGGTTCATATAATTGTTGTCTATGAATAACATATATTATAACAATTATTTCATAATTTATAAATGATTTCATAATTTAGACATATTATAAGTGGTTTTCATGATTATGTGGTTAATTAATATGATATGTTTTTCGTACAATATGTTTTTTGGTATTATATTGTGGTCAAAACATTATGGGACCATGGTAATATTTATTCCAAAAGGCAACACAATGATTTTCCTCTTTAAATACCAAATTCACTCAGCAGGAATCGAAATTAATTTTGTAAACTCACCAAAATTTCACAATTTATAACCCATAATTTATTCTAAAATGATAAATATAGCGAGTAAAATTATATTGATTCTTTCATGAGGCAATGTCCTCCTTCTTTTAGCTTGTCACTTAATCCACTTTTTAGTAAAAAGAGGTTTAGTACTTCTGAAAATAGATTTTCTGTTCTACAATGTTCAAAATATGATAAATTAATTCTTGTTTGTTATCAGTTAGACAGTGAAGCATATCCGTGGTGGAAAATAATAAATATTTTGAGGGATTAAGAAAAAATAGACTTAATATATTGTTATGTGTTCAAAAAATAATTTTTTAATATGTATTTGTTTGGGATTCTTCATTATAAGATGGAAAATGAATTCATGAAGCATAATTAGATGGATTCGTATTATCTTCATGCTTATGAAGAAAATTTTCCAATGAATTTTAGATTCTTGTTAGCTATTATCATTAATGATAAAATAGAAAATTTATCAATTTATTGGCAGTTTGAAAACTAGTAATTGAAAGTTGTTGCCTATATGAAAATTTATTAGCTATGATGAAGTTTTTCGGTATTCTATACAGATGGAAATAAATGTTAGAGTTGTGTATAAATTGCATGGTTTTGATAAGAATATTAATATGGAGGAAAATGAAAAATCTTACTACCATGTTGAAAAGAAATTTCGACCTCCATTATGCCAAAATTGTGGGAAGAAACATAGAGGGAATTGTCATAAGGGGTCTATAAAATGTTTTTAAGTATGTAGGGGAAGTTCACTGAGTGACTGAATGTAAAATTTATTGTATAGAGTTATATATTGATGAAATAACGAGAAATTCCCACAGAATAGGCCACACATACTTCAATTTTAAAATTTCAAGGAGTGTTGAAATTACACTATCATGTCCCCCTCTACGAGAACAATTGTGGATCATAAGACATAAAAAAACTCTGAAGATATTGGATTAATGGAAGACTTATTAGATCATAATGTATTATGTTAACAAATATAATTATGAATTAATATATGGTCCCTCGTTATATTGAAATTTTATTTCTGATTTGGTATGAATAATACCTATGAATGTCTTATTATTCATCAATTGGTGGTATTTTATATGATTATCTTTCCCCTATTTGGATTATAGAATAATTATATCAGATTATATATTATTTCAGTGCAATGATGGACCAATTTGTTAGATAAAAATAGTTTTTCAATATAATATCTTATTTATGGAATAATAGGTGGATTATATTTTTGATGGCTTATAAGGTTAATAATTGGTGGAATGATTTGGTTAATGATCAGATGATGTCAGTATTATTAAATTGTTTTGTTACCATATGAGGATTTATGCGTACTTAATAACATGTTTAATCTACTTCTTGCTGATAATAACTGGTGGGATGGTATACCATGGGTCTCATGATCTATTATAACTCTAGGAATGAAATCAATATCCTTTTTATATGATTATTTGTAGTAGATCAATGAAATAAAAATGGGTGATGTTGTCTTGGAATCATTCAAGTATACATTTTATTGAAAAATATTTATCTTTAAAAAAAGAATCATAAAAAGATTTCCTACTAATTTTGTTTTCGATGAATCAGAAGGTCCCTTAGGACATTGTAGATTTAGAGTTGTGTGATTGATAACATTATCTAGATCATGTCATCTATGACGTTCTGTTATAACACGATGGTATGATTTCTATTCCATGACCATGTTATCATTGCCAAAATATGTTCTCAAATGTGGAATCTAAGTTGTATGATTCTTATGTAAATCGTTTTTGTTCCAACATTCCCAGTTTTAAGGACATTTTGGTGTCCATTTTCTTATTGTGGATTTCTATGAATGAAACATTCAATTATTACAACTTTCATAAACCATAAGAGAATCTAGGGAGACATTCAGTTTACTGATGGTAGCATGTTACACCATGAGACATTGTGAATTTTTTCTAGATTAATTTTACCTTTTGGATATTTTTTTCATAATAAATATAGTTAAATTTGTTTTAAAGAATTTTGTTTCTCTTTCATTATACCCAACTACATGTTAATCATGCACTACATACATCATAAACACTATATTTGTCTATAAGGAACATATATTTTATCATACATTATACACATTAATGACTTTCCTCAATTTATTGCATAACATGCAAGACCATGGTTTAAAAAACATTAATATATTTGAAAAACATGATTATTCAATATAATAAGTTATTACCTAGATATTAAATTATATATTATGGATAATTTTAACTAATTAATTAAAATATATGGGTCAAACAATATTATATGAAATTCAAGGTTACCATTTATTTATAAATAAATATGAAATCTGATTGAATATAAATGTAAATATTATTTATTTCACAGTCACACATCTATTTTACATTAATAAATAAAATAATATACAATTAATTAGATATATTATAGTAATACATATTATATATGTTCAATTAAATTATTTTTATATTCATTGAAATTATTTTATAGGCATAAGATCACAAATAACACAATTTTATGCTTAAAATGATATATATTTAAAAATAAATTTTTACCATCATTTAATGGAGAACCCACTTTAAATTCAATTAATGCATCATTTATACAAATAATAAGTGAGAATACACTTCATATTTTAAATTTAAATGTAAAAACTAGGTGAGGATAATTTTTTATATTTTTCTATATGGTTTTTAATTTTTAATGAATCATTTAAAATATATAATTTTATGTCAGAATTATTTTTTCATGTAATTTATATATAATGGTAAATGGTGTTTTAAATTTTCTTAAAATATTAAAAAGATAATTTTTTCTTAATTAATATATATTTTTGGTAATTGATATTAATTTCACATTGAAATTGGTTATAAAACCAATAAAAACATTAAAATGATTTTACATTAAAAATAAGCATTGTCGAACTTACAATGGGATTAATTTTAATTTTACATATGCCACTTATATTATTATAATTTGGGAAATCAATTCCATATTTTTAATCAGATTAATTTAAAATTTCAAAATAAGATAATTTTTTTTACCCAATTAATTAGTTAAATTAATGAAAAATATTTACATCAATTCAGGTAAAAAAAGCTAATTGGGGGGATTAAACCATAATCTTAAGGCCCAAAACGATTTTTACCATTGTCTAAAGCCATTAACTATATATATTTCAAACAAATAACTCCTTTTCATCACATTATATCATTAGTAAATCTATATTCAACATGAATAATGTATGTGAAATTATTACTACAAATACTTACTAGTGTTACACTCCTAATTCCTAATAAATGTCCACTAACTCTTCCTATTCTTTACACCTGTCAAACAACTTGGGTTCGGCCTTGCTATGCCACATAAAATACCCAAAATACTTACCATTATCATTGAAGCCTCTATTTGATTAGATATTCTTCCAAGTAATCCTTTTTTCACAAACCAAATGGAGTTACCTAATTAATAGGTTGTTTGGATAAGTACGACTATTGTTGTGATAGAAGGTAAGGGAATTGAATCTTAATTTTTATTTCCTTGAGATACATGATTTACTCGTCACCCATTACCTTATTGTATTTTATATATATCCCATTGATTTATTGTTATATTATTATATTAAATTTATGATTATTTACAAATCCATAGTATGATATTTATTTCATGAGGTTATTGTTTGAAAAATTTCTAAATTTCTATAGTAGTTTTGTCTCAAATTTTCTTTCCTTGAGATACAAGTTTTGTTATGTGCCTATGTTCCTCAATGATCTGTATATTATTCCAGCAGTGATTTTATATTATGAATAACTTTTTACATGATATTTTACTCTTCGTGTAATATCAATTTCATACATGAAGTGTATGATCCCATGTAAAAAATTGGTAAGAGTTTTCATAAACAGTCTCATCGCATTTTGAGATTGATATTTATTATGCTTCATTTCTGGAAATCATATAATTAATCTCTAAAGAACCCTCATGAAATTCATTATCCTCTATTTATTCATGAAATATCTTTGTACAATTTTTAAACTCATCGAGACTAATGTTAATGAAGAAAATTTTATTGCGAATAATATAATTGTATCTCAATAATCGTTAGAAAATTGGTTTTATTTCAAATTAATGTTTTAACAAATGTATTCAATTTTTTTTTAAATTATAATTTAATATAATTTAAAAAAAAATTTAAATTTTTTTACAGTTTAAAAATATTACTTTTTAATTTTTCAATGTAATTTCTAAAGGAAAGATTTGTAAAAAATTGTGATGATTTATTTATAGGTTTATAATTTATTTTTATTGAAATGGGTTCAAATATGTTTTTAATATTTCATTTAATTATTTCAAATAGTTTCCAATAAAAATGTTTTGTAATATTTTATGAATCTTGTTCTATAATGTTTCATGGAAAATGGTTTTAAAAATGAATCCATGTATTTTTTATATGTTTCCAAGCTATTTTCTGAAGAAATTATTCTAAATGGGTTTTAAGGATTACATATCCATTTTTGAAAAAGAAAGGATATTTTCCTCATGAAAATTTGTAAAAAAATATTTCAAAAATAGTTTATATTTATGATGACATCTATGAAATTACTCATGATATTCATGGAAATGATCTAGGAGAATTAATTCATATTCATTCTCTATATGGGTTATCCTTGATTTCATAGTATATATGAAACATGTTTCCCTTTTACGAGTTATGTATTTATCAAACCCATCTCCCTACCGTGGATTATATGTTTATGAAATCCACTTATCATCCATGGTTTATAGGTTTTTGAATCTTGTTTCTTTTCACAGGTTATGATTTGATGAAATTGTTTATGAAACCCATAAATTTTCTTTATGTTATTATGTTATTAAATGTTTAGGATACATATTTCATTTCAAGGGTTATGATTTTATGTTTATAAAACTGATCACATTTCATGTGTCCTGATATGATAAATTTATCGTAAAAAATGTTTGTATGCATTCATTATGATATTGGTGGGACCTATATCTCCCTTTAATGAATTGGGAAAGGATAAATGTTTTATGAGATCAGAGGATACTTATGAGGGAATCCCAATATAGAAAAATATGGGTAAACATGAGGACATTCTATGCCCAAAACAAAAGGGTGCATTGTAGGACATCGCAAGCCTAAAATAAGAGGTTACACAGTAAAAAATTCAAAGCCAGAAAAAAGAGGCTACACGAGAGGACATCCCAAGACCAAAACAAGATAGTACATAGTAGGACATACATTGTTCGAAATAAGATGATTCATAGGGAAAACATCATAATCCTGATGCATGTACAAATGTGATTAAGACAATAATAAAATGTAAAAATGTCTTTAGTATTACACGTTAAAATAAGGTTATTATATTTTTATGTGTCTTACACAATTCCATGTTTTATTCCTATGTTATTATTTTAGGGAATATTTACAATATTTCATAATGATTCATGTCTTATGAACTTCCAAAATTCAATTTTTTTCTCTAATATGTAGTGTATGATCATAAATTGTTATAATTACATTCTATAACCTATTTTTCATGTTATGGTTACATGCTTCTTTTATTTATCTTCCTTACCATCAGATCTCACCCCTTCATATATTTCCTTTCCTCGGGTTTTGAAATACGGTTTTAGTTAGAATTATTAAAGGTGGAGATATATACAGAAGATGTTGAAGATCATTCACCATGATAATAGTAACCGTTTTTATGTTTCCAAAGAGAATAAACTATTATCATCCATGGGCTTTTATTTTTGTAATGTACCAAATACTTATATGAAATTATTTATATCCCAGTATGTTAAACCTAGTTCGCTATACTATATTAGTATGTAGAGGTTCCAATCGATAATTCCTCATATATATTTGATATTCTTATAAAAAATTGTTCTCCATTTCTTAGACTATTAGAGTCACATGTGGAATTTTCCAATATCTCTACCACCTATCCATGTAGTACTCTTATGGGTCAGGTAATGATATAATAAGACAATTCAAGAGGAATAATTTATTATATAACCAAATATATATATATATATATTGAATGAATGACATCACTATTAAATGAGATTCATGATAATTAAAAAATAATAATAATACCTCAATGATAGTATTATTAAATATGGTACAATTAATCTGGAATATACGTATTCATTTTCCAGAATCCTCATAATCTTTTAAAAGAATATTTAGAAAATGGATTATTATAAAAAATGATTTTATATTTTATCATTTTTATATTTTATACATAAATTAAATGATGAAAATATATAAAAAATCTATCAATTTATTAACATGAATAATATTTTATCCATTCATAGAATTTATATAAATTTTTTATTGTGACATGTCATGATTGTCTATTGTTATACATCTTGGAATGTAAATTAATTCAATTGTAATGTTGAGAAATATATTTAAATTCTATATAAGTCACCACAAAAATCATAAATGAGTTTCAAAAACTATAAATTTTGTGTACATGGAGTGAATGCTTCTCAGGTATGTCTATTATATAGTGATAAAAATATATATTTAATCTTAACATTCATACAAAAATAATTTTCATATTCTAACCCTCAAGATGCGATAATAAAGTGTTGATGATGTATGTTATTGTTAATATCTTTATTTTGTTAAAACAATTTAGTATTTATGCCCAAATTAATTCCTAATATACCTTTACTAATTCTAGATCTCCTATTTTGGATATTTATCCAACCACGTAGGGCTTCAGTGAATACCTAAGGAGGATTCTTGAAGAAAAGGAAATATTTATTAAAGAGAATTTATGTTTTATTTGATCATCCATTATCTTTTATTATTATTATTACATTATTATATAATTTTATCGGTATCTTCTAAATTCATATTTGATGCAATTATAATTCTATGACCATTAAGTACAAAGAATTCTCTTTAATGGGTTATGAAGCCACCGTTCGTTTGTGTGGTGCAATACCACCCCATAAACTGAATTCATTCGTTTTAACATCCACAAAATTAATGGGATGGAATAATTATGTATTTATATTTTATATATGAGATTTATGCTATATGTAGTTCTTTTATTCCTTTTAAATTATTATATCAAAAAAGTTTTTATAGTTCCCATTTTTATAAGGTAACATTGATCATGTGTATATCAAACTACCACCTCTCAATGAAATTTGATAAGTTAATGATTGACATAGAATAAATTAAATAAATAAATAAAATTTTGTGAAATATATTAAATAAAATGAATGTGAAATTATAAGACATAGATAATTTACTTTCGTCATTCAATCACGTTTGAAAATTTTAGTGATATTCAGGGGTATGTACAAGCCACCGTAACCAAGAATGATATATTTCCTTTTCATTCATTAAATATTTTGGATTACACTAAATGCATATATAATGAATATATATTATATTTATATAATAGATTACATTTTGTATTTTATGATACCATAGTTATTTTAGTTCGACATAAAATATTGCAAAAATAAACATATACTAGAAAGATTTGTAATTACCTAAAACACATCTTCGACATAAAATTGATAATATTGGTAATAAAAGGTCTAATGAAAATAATATATAATATGATATATGTGTATTTAGATGTTTTTTATATGTATAATAATATTATACTTTTTAAACATGTGGTTTAACAAGTATAATTGATGATAAGACTTAAAGTAATATGTTTTCATCTCTGTTTTTACATCTGTGTGACACATACCAAGTTCAAATTATATTTCATTAATTTTTTCTGTATAATACCCATTAATGTATTTTATTATTATTTTAGTTTTATTTATGATCATTTACATATCCATTTAATATTATCTCTTTTTTTGGTTTATTTGTTTAAATGTAACCATATTGGCATGATAATGTTTCCTTAATTTTCCTTCCATGAGACCTACATTAGGTTATAAACCTCTAATATTTAAAAGGTTGTATATATAAACCCATATACATGGAAATTAATGAATTTATTAATCCTAATTATATTTTATGTTACATTGTATGTTAATAATTATTACCAAATTGGTAAATAATTCATCTTACAATGTCATCATTTATAATATTGATTGCTATTTGTTTTTTTTTGATAAAATCATTTGATATATATATAAAGAGTTATTATTATATATTGTATCAACTAATTTTTAATTATGTATTCATTTAATGGTACCATTGTTTATAAACTTTTGTACTTAAGATGTTTAATAAAAAGTTTCAATGAAAATATGACATTATTTCTCTCTATGGTAAAAAATTTGTTTTTATTAAAGACAATAAATTATAAAAATGATTTAGATATTTTTATATGATATTTAAATAAAATTTAAATGGAAATGATTTTTAAAAATTATTTATTATTGAAATTTTTTTCTTAGTGGAGTTCAAATCATCCTTTATTATTTTTAATAATTTTAATTCTATAATTTTTTTAAATCCATTTTTAATTTATTTCAAATAATTTTTTATACGTTTAATATATTATATGTAATGTAGTTCATGTGCTTGATGTAAAACCGTCTCATGAGGTGAGGTGATTCATTCATACATTACATATAATATATTAAAAATGGATTTAATAAAATTATATTATATATCATCTAAAAAGGTTTCTATAATTATAAAATATTTATTATTCACTTTAATTTCATTCAGAGAATTAATAAAATAGTATCAAGGTTTATGCATACGAATGACCAATAATCTCCATGTGTTGGAAATTTAATTTTCTATCTATAAATAATAATACTTAATCTAAATTAAAATATTTTTAAAATATATGTTATTTTTAAAATTTATCATATTATATATTATTATTGATTTATAATATCAATAGTACCAAAAAAATAATAGATATGTTAAAATAAAAATAATATAGACGTTATTACCCAAAACATAACATTATCTTGGAATTTCCAATAAATGGATAATAATACATCACACTAAAATATTATATTTTATGGTATATATTTATATTTCAATTTATTATATTTATAATAATAGTATATTTATTTTACCTCATATTTTAATGAGTATGAAATAATTCACTTCGTGAGGTATTGTATTTCTATCTCACATTTAAATTTCATGAGTCACCTAACATGTTTACCTCCTATTTATTTTATATATTCTATTGAATTTCAAGGAATTTATATTATTATTATTATACTAATAATTATTGGAATTTTCATACCCATTTTATTATCTCCCTTTCATTTAAATTATAAATATCGTGGAACCAATTTGGTAAGATATATTTATCCCAATTTTCCCACTATGTGATGTAGGTTATGTTATGCAGTAATGTTCTGTCATGAGGTGTATATAAAGCTCCACTAATAAGTAATATTATGAATTTATTAATCATAATTATATTTAATATTGTATTTTATTTTGTTCCTGTGTAGTTCACATGAATCAACATTAACAAAGTTGTAATGATTTTATGTTATAGTCTCGTTATCTATCATGATTACTTATTATTATGTTTTGATGATGAAATTTAAGGATTTATATCTCAAGAGAGATCATGAAATTTATTCTCCTTTGGTAATTAAATATATCTTCATGTAATTTCTCAGTTTTCTACCTATTTATTAGATATGATAATCAAGAAAAGGTTTTTATTATAATCTAACTTTATATCTCACTTCTTTCCGAAATCAATTTTCTTGTAAAACAATTCAATTTCTAAACGATTTAAAAAAATTATAAAATAATAATTCTAGATCATTTTAAAGGAAAACTAATTTTAAATTTTATTATATTTCAGGCTTCTTAATAAAATTATATTCTATAATAATTTTTAAGTTCTCATGGTTATTTTCAATGTAAATGACTTCAAATTTTAAATGTTTGAGTATTTTTTTAATGATATTTACAACTTTTAATTTAATGTTTTACAATTTTATATTAAATTAAAAATTATTTATAAATGATTTAGGTTTTAAAACAATCATTTTTAAAGAAAAAATGCTATTTTATCACGATTTGTTTTAAATGATCCTTCAAAACTATTTTTCATCTATGATGATTTCTATCAGTATTAATTATTCATATATGAGGATATGATCCAAGGAAACATTTTATATTTGTCAAATAAATGGTTTAAGCTTATAATTATTTATTTTGTGAGACCAATTTCTCTTTAATGAGTTATACTATAATAACATTCTTAATATAATTTATTATTTTCATAGGTTATGTTATGATGAAATTATTATGAAACTTGTATCTTTTACACATGTTATAATATATTAAAATATTTGTGAAACACATTTCATTTTACGTACTATTATATTTGTAATGTTTTATGATCTTTAATAAACACGTATTAATGAGTGTTATTATGTTATGGGTGGTAACTATACCTTCCTCCAATTAATTGGGTGAAGATTTATAAATCATGAGATGATTTGGAAATGATAGGGGAGTGAACTCAGATCAGTAATACATGGATGGAAAGACGAGTGGATAAGGTTGTATATGATAGGGATAGAATGGGGTGTGAACCTGGTTCAGAAATAGATGTTTTAAACTAAAATGTTTTTGGATATAATCCTTGGCTAAGGAAATTTTTTTTCTAGGCTTATACATAAGCCAAAAATAACATGTATTATGCCAATGTTATTCCCTAATAGAATATACTCTATGAATATCGTTCGATTCATGCCATGTGAAGTACCAATAATTATCCCATTCCTAATTTTTGTGATCTATGAACGGATTGGTATAAACTCCATATGTAATTTTTATTATCACACACCTATATCATTATATAATCATTTCATATGATAAATTATTGATATCTGTTTTTTAACATATAGAGATCATTTATGTTCACTATTTTTTATTTTCTTTCCCAAGGACATAACTAAATGTTTTATGTAGCATATGTCTATGAATAGTATTAAATGAAAATATCATTGTTGAAAACAATAAAGGCCATTCAACAATTTACAATATTGTGTTCCAATATTCGAAATACAATAAACAATTATGGCCAACCATAATTTTTTGGGTAATTTAGTGGATATTTATAAAAAATGATGTGAGGACCATGTATGAGAAGCCTCATATTATATTACAAAGGAATATTTTTAAATTTAATGGTATAAGGAAAAAGTATGTTTGACAAACTAATGAGATTATAAAAAACATGATTATTATGACAAAATTATAAAATAGTATTTTTTAATTAAAAGTGAATATGGATACATGATTAGATGAACATCGAGTGAAATATTTAATGAGACTAATTTTCATAATCTACTAAATATTTAAGATAAGTATTTTACATATCTAAAGAGGATAATGGTGATTATCGATAATTTTGTGATAATATGTGTTCTAATTGAAAAGATAAATATGTAACTAAAATATCATAATATAATAATTGAATTTTGATCATTATTATTGGAAAATAGTTTTCATAGATGTGTTTAAACATGTTATTTTATGAGAGGATATCATCCAAATAAATTTGAGTTTTTAATGAGATAAGGCAATAACATCCCATTATGAAAAAGGTGGGTTGGATTGAAATATGGATGTAATAAAAAAGTATATATATGTGGATTATTAAAATATAATTTTATGGATAAATTGGGACACCACATGAGTTCCATATAAATTTATCTTCCAACAAATAAAATTAAAATAAATCATTAAAATTAATATTGATATTACTAGAAAATTCCCTCTATATAATCTTCTTTGAAGTGTATATTCCTTTATGACTAGATCATCATTGATGCTTTTTTTAAAAAAATCAAATCTTTTCCAATGTTTTGGAATCAAGTTTCATAAATAGTTATTATATCTTTTTAGAGGAATATTTAATATATTACATATAATTATTCCTAAGGAATATTATAGTTTATTACCCATGGATACATGTTATACAATCATGTAATTATATGATGGATATTTAGTATCTCCCACAATAATCCTATAACATTTAACTTCTCTTAGTAATAACCTATCTAATCCATTATTCAGAATCTAAGGATGATAACATAAGAAATGGTTATATGGGATACAAATTAGTGGTAGATATTTGATATTGTAATATATTGTAATTTTAAATAATAATATAAACATAAGGTAATGTGATAATGAAAACAACTTATGAAATTTATAATTAACCTTTCATAGATAAAAAAATGATTGATGTTATAATTCATAATAATTTCTGAAAACATAGCCCATTATTGTAGTAAATAACATTAAATCTATTATGAACCATAATATCATTTCATAATATTGTGGTGCCATAAATAATATTTAAATCCATTTCATATCTCAGGTTTCGCATCAATGATCATCAACATAGTGGATCAATGATCATCACTAGTTTCCCATTATGGATCAGTACACACTAATTTCTCTTTGTGGAACTAGACATTATTGTTTCTCATAGTATACAATAACACATCTATTTAAAGTTTACTATTAATCCCATTGGATTTTTTAACATTATTATCACATGATATAATAAAATTTACCCAGTGCATTAGAGGTAGATATAGGTTTAAAACATCATATTATAGAAATTGTATAAATTTGTGCAACAAAATCATTAAAGAATAGTATATAAAAATAATTAAATGAATGGGAAACATATATTTATTAAAGAATATCATAATCAGTGAAATAGTAATAGTTTTCATAATAATTTCAACATTTCATAATTCCATCTCCCGTGGATGCAGAAGTATATTTCATAAGATTTTTATAAAAGTATAACTTATGTCCGAGAAATGGGTTTCATATAAAATATGTCATCATAAACAAAAACTATATAGAGCAGAAATAATAATTTCCTCATTGGTTTTAATCGATATAAAATTGAAAGTTATTTCAATGGATATCATCAAATATGGGGAGTGATTCTAAAATATAATTCAATTAAAACATTACATGAGATAGATAACATTTCAATAAAAATCACATTAACAATTATAATTCGAAGAATATTTTTGATATACTATTATTTTCATATAAATTATAAAACTTATAATAGATTATTTTAGAATAATTAATCCACTTCATGAATAAAATATCATTTTTGAATTAAAACCCACTGTTAAAAACATAAAACATTTTGAAGAATTTTTTATTCCAAATTAAATTGAATAATTTGAAATATAATTTTTAATAAAAATAATGGTCATGTGTATAAGAAGTTTTGATCAAATCATTCATGATAAAATAATGATTCCTTTCAAATTTCTGAAAAAAAAAAATTTGTATTGTTTAAAAAATAAATTGAATATTTCTTTCAAAACCATTTAAGAAAAATGTAAATCATGTGTCAAGATTTATTTAGTAAATAATTTTAGGATCTTTAAAAACATAGTTTATTTTTTTTAGAAAAACTAGTTTTGGATAAAATAAGAATTCAATTGAAAATATATTTTATAAATGAAAATAGTTTTGAAATATTCTATGTGAATAGTATAAAATAGAGGGAAAACATTTTTTCTATTTTCATATCTATAATACAGAAAACTTCATGGGTTTCCTGATATATGGATAACAATTATTTATAACTGGAAACATAATCATAATTAATCCAACTAAAAAAATGTGATTTTCCAATAAAATCATTACCACATTAAAAACAATAAAAAAATTCACTTTAACAGATTATATATTTTTTAAATTATTTAATTTAAATTTAATTAATCTTCTTGAAATTTTTCATTTCATGAAACATTTAATTCATAGTTTGTTATAAAAAATCACAAAGCATGGCATTCATTATATAAAAACCCAATTCACTCCATCAATACATGAAAATGTAATATTATAATTTCTACACATAACACAATGATTGGCTAGTATTTCACTTGATAATGAGTTCCATAAATAGTGTCTGTTATAAAAGGGCGAGTTTTACTGAACTAATGTATATTACTATTAATACAATTTATATATTATTTTAAATACTACCTTTCTATTTGAATGGTTTTCAAGTGAAATAATGACTAAATTGTGAATATATTATTTACATATGTATATATAATTTATCAACTTTATATCAATTACATGAAGTCTCTGTATGAAATATTTGGAAACAATGTAATTTTATTTCATTGTAGAAAAAAACTTCTAATCATGAAAATAAATGTATTCATTAATGATTTCAAAATTTTATTATTTTTTATATTAAATATTCTTTAAAATAAATCCAATTAATCAATACGTACAAGGAAATAATAAGTCAAATTAGAGAAATAAATAATGTATATTTATATGAGGTAATTTTCACATCTTTTAATGAAGAAAACATTTGTAATAATATTTTTGAATCTATTGTAATTTTTAATTTTAGAAAATAATCATCTTTTTCTTAATAGTAATATAAAAATTTATATTTGGTGAAATTTTATGATTTTCATATGATTTTTCATTTTTTGATGAATGGTGAAAAACAAATCAGTATAATTTAAAACCGATTTTTGGAAAACATTATTCACGTATTAAAATTATATAATATATTGGTTTTATAATATAATTAGAAAAAATTTAAATCAATTAATCCAAATTTTTTAATTGAAATCCATTTTAAATTATAAATTTATATAAAAATATTTCATTCCATTGATCATTTTTACAATTAAAACATGCTCTATCTCCTAGTCCAATAGAATACATTTATTCAAATTTCTGCAACTTATGAGAATAAAATATCTAAAAATGGATTTGATATTTTTATTAATAATAATAAATAATTTAGAATAAATTTTAATTATTTTTTTCCAATAATTTTAGTAAAAGAGAATAAAAATAATTGCAGCGATTAAGATGATCATTTCATTAAAATGGAATATTCATAAATTATAACATCCAAGATGACATATAAACTAGTCCAAAAGACAATTTTTTGAAATAGATAGATAATATTGTTATTTTTATAAAATTTTATAATTATTTAAAAAACATATCATTGGAAAATGTTGGTGGATTTCTATTTTAAATGATTTAAAAGAATTAAACTCGTCATGTATTAAAAAAGGCACTCAACCATCCCAATAATTCACTACTCTCAAGACATTTGGGTCTCCTAATATTATCTCAAATTATCTCTCAAAATCCACCAATTCATTCTAAAAACCTTCCTTTTTTTAATAATTACAACCACTAAATATATTTTTACAAAATAACAGGGATTACCCAAAGACAAGGTAACATCCTTCCTCAAAATCCATTGTTTAATTTTCAATCTCCAACACAAAAATATTATTATTTGATTTTAAAATAATAACCAGATGAAGAACAATATTATTATGTTTTTTATTATATTGTTTTATCATACTCTTATTCAAAAATACATATAATGGGTAAACAACTTATTTTTCTTGTGTTCGATTAACAATCACCTAATGTAATGATGTTGTTTGTTTATCCTTGAGCACCTAAAAAAGTATGAATTTAATATGTAAAAAAAATTAATATAATATTTCGGTATTATTTATTCTTATTAAATTATAATATTTATCATACCTTCATTTTTTCCATTTTTTGTAAATAGGTTAACATCATTTGTGGATGTGTGGACTACCACTACCTCAATGGGATGTGTTCCATCACACTCTATGTAAAATCTATGAAAGATAGTTTGGACAAATTTATTTGATTTATATAACATAGTAGTACTATATGAATGATATATATATATATATATATTTATATATCTACCATTTACTTTCTTTCATTCAATACGATAATAAAATTGAAACAACATTCAATCCTACATACATCCTACCATCCCCAAGACAAGTGTATTCCATTTAATATTTTAATATTTTATATATTATTATAAATATATATGTAAAAAATATATATGATTTTTATATCACGCATTAAATTCTATAAATTTTTATATCGTGATCTAATTAAGAGGGTAAAAAAATAGTGCAAAACATATATGAAAAAGAATACAGATATTAACTGAAATGTAACATTAATAAAGAGTTGATATAAAAAGTGTAATATAATGTAATATCTCTATAATAACTGTTATTATATAAAAAAATATTTGTTAATTGTATTCTTATAATAATATAATTTTTATTACAAATGATTTTTTAATGTGTGTATAAAATCATGACTTTTCGTAAGGGAATTTCGTGTCCCATTTTATTTCTGTGAGATACATATGATATTAAAAACTAGAGTGTTTTGTGTTGTGTATATATTTACATTCAAAATAATATGACATTAAGTGGAATTATTTAATTTTATAAAAATATTAATTTTTTTAATTTTTTTTTTGATACTAATTTTTCTCAAAAAGTAAGGGTTTTCTTATCTCACTATTATTTCTGTGAGACGTAATCATTATTCAAAACTCATTTAATTTTTGTGCAAAATATTGTGCCTTGAAAAGTATTATATGAATCATGAAAATGAATATATGTTTATTTATATATCCATTTGTTTATACTATTTTCATGGATTTTATGGTTGAAATGTTACTAATTCAATAATGTAATTTTTATCAATTTTTCTTCATAAAGTTAGATTCCTTTTTATTCATCTATTTATTTATATAGGGACTATACACTATCCATTGAAATTTTATATCATTAATATCTTTATTTTAATGATATTTAATTCTTTATTTTAATTTTTTCATTCATGGGAATTATGATTCAACATTACCAATGTTGTAACATTTTTTGGAACAACATCATCATCTGTTGAGATTGATTATTTTTATTTTTCTATTGATGGAATATTATGATCCATCTCACAAGAAAAATCAAGAATATTATTATCATATGTTTATCCATGATATATTTTTTAATTATTACATGATTCATAATATTTGTTACTTTTGATAATTAAGAATTGGTTTTTATGAAAATTTTATTTGATTCCTCTCTTAGGTCAAAAATCATTGTTCATTACAAAACATGTTTACCAAAACTATTTTTAAATAATGTTAAAAAATTATTCTATGATGTTTAATGGAATTTTAAACCATGTTTTATCTTTTTATAAAATGGGTTTAAATGAAATATTTTTGTCATTTTTTGATCAAGGAAATTTTCTAACCTTTTTAATATTAAAAAGGAATGTTCAACATATAAATAATTTTCAAATATCATGACCATAATTTCCATTAAATCATCATTTTTTTATTTAAAATATTATTATTATAGAAAATATATTCCTAATATTTGGGAATTAAATTGATTTTAAATTAGTTTGCAATGAAAAATAAATTTTAATAATATTTTAGGTTAACAAATTATTTTAATCAATTTTGGGATCATCAATTATATGTTCAGAAAATATTATTTTCAAATAAAATTATTTCAAAGATTTAATATTTTTACTATTTTTTAAACAAAAATTTATGAATGTGTTTCCAAAATTATTTTAATCCTTATAATAATTTTTTATGGTATTTTCATAAAAAAATGTTTTAAAAAGGTGGTCATAATTTCATTATGATTTTTCAAGGTGTTTTCAAGGTAAAAGTTTTTAAAAATGTTTAATGTTTTCAAGAAAGTGTATTTTAAATAGGCAAAAAATATTGATCAAGATGTTTTTTAAATGAATTATAAATCCATCATTTTATTATATGGAGTTTTAAATTTGTTTTAAAATTTCTATTCAATTAAATTATTATGTTCTTTAAGAAATGTTTCACGTGATCTATCAAAACCATTATCAATATATTAATACATATTTTGTTAATTTTTATTATTTACTAGTCATATGATCCAACATTACCAGTCATATTATATCTTAAGAATTATTTATGTTTTGATGGTAATATTTTTATAAATCACATTTATCACTCATGGGTCATATGGTTGTGAATACTAATTATTATCATGAGGAATGATTTGATTAAATTGGTATGAAAATTGTTTCCCACAAGTAATTATATGATTATATTTTTTATGAAAACAATTCCATTTAATTTCTTATTATATTATTTTTTTTTGATTTTTTGACACATCAATCTATGATTTCATTATGAGATGGGTGAGACCTATATCAATGATTAATTCATTGTTAATGATTTAAATATCATGAGATAGGGATGGAAAATTATTTAATGGGATTGATTCAAATGGATAATATGTATGTCTTAATCCACTATGGGAAGATTTCGATACCTGGTCTATTATAGGAATATGGGTAAACCTAGTCCACTGTGTAATGATTGGGATCCCTAATACCCTATGGGAAAATGGGGAAACTGGATTCCTTATAAGGATGTGACATAAACTTGTTATGATGGTGTGTCGAACATAGTAGTTTTAGTCCCCATGATGTTCCCAAATATGTTTTGGATACGAGACTTGTCTTATAAGGAATGTATTTATGTGGTTATGTGTTAACCAAATATCATATGTATTGTGTAGATGATATTAATAAATGGTTCATGTTTATATTTATTATAACGACCCACACTTTACATACATTGTTAATACTTCAAAATTGAATCACACTTATTACAACATATGACAAAACCACAAAGGACCGTATAGGTATAGTGTCTTTAGAAACTGGGAAACATAAACAACTGGTTCATAAATCTTCTACAGTGTCTCCCATTTATTTCATCATATCTAGGGTCCCTTTTAGCATATTCTACTTAATATCCATCTTCCTGACCTGGGGAAAAGAAAACATAAAAGGGTGAGCTCAAATGCTCAGCAAGGGAAAATAAAGGAAATAAAAATCATATCATATCTTTTTGAAAATCAAAACCTGCAAAAGAGATCATAATATCTTAACATGGAATAAATCATAGAAGTGAAAATGAGATCCCCAAAATCATAACATAAAACTTGAAACTTTGTGGCATGCACACATAATCATGGAAAATCATTTCTTGTTAGTCATGACTCATTGCCAAGACTATCTTAGTGGACAAAGTCCCTTTCTGAACCGAGTTCACTCCTCGTTTCAGTCCTGTATCACTGAACCGAAATAACCTTCCGTTCCAGCCATGTCTATCTCATGAGATATAAAATCATTACCCAATGCATTGGAGGGAGATATAGGTCCCACCCATCTATTAATGAATCCTTTCTTATGTGTGCCACATAATCATAAAACATGCATCATCGTATAACACATGTAACAAAAATGGGATTCTTGAAACATCATGACATCATAAATCAATTCATATATGATAAAGGAATTCATAAACATAATTCCATCACAACATAGTCAAACCAATTTAAAAATATGGATAGAAACAGAACCCTTTATTATCTTAGATGGAAAATAATTTTGATAAAACACTTGAATTGAATTCTTGAGGAAAATATCCTTTCTTCTTCAAAAATATTTTTCCTTTCATGTCATACAACTTTAAAATAAAAGAAGTTGATTAAAAATAAACTTGAAAACTTGTAAAGGATGCTTCTTTGATGTAATGTTTTAAAAATCCATTCATTCCGTATAAGTTAAAAAAACATTCTTTGTACTTTTGTCGGAAAAGTCAAAAAGTACCTCGTACGGAAAAACGACAAAAGATTCCTTTCATATTCTTTACTAAAAACTCACCTAAGGGTAAAATTGGATTTAAACTATTTCAAGTGGATGGAAAAATATTACATATTGAGGGAACATGGATGTGGATGATAAAATACACCCTAGTAAATACTTACGAATAAACAATCTCGGATAAAAATGAGATTGTGATATTTCCCTTACCTTAGGTCCGATTTGCTTTGTTCGTGTCCGAAGCTCCTGTATAATGGTTTAAATAATGTTATTTACTTATTCCAGAATCATACATATTGATATGAGATCATATATGGTCATATTATTAGCTTCTTGTTAGTAATATTACATTGTTACTTTTTACTCGGGTCTTTATAACTTTTTGTTCTTATGCGTGTTTTGTCGAATAAATTCTTATTCTTATCTTTAGGTTATAGATAATTCATTTCCAGAATGGTATTAGTGTATTATATACCATATTCATTCATTCAATTCATTTATATAATCATTATGAAATGAAGATCATGTAGAACGAGTCGCATCACATCGTGGAGACGGTATTCCGTACGTACGCACGAGTGATGATATCGTTCCTATGATCGTGGAATTGTATTGGAGTATATATATATATTATTTCAGTATCAATATTACTTAATAATAATCATATATAGTTACTCATTACACCATTATACCCATCCTTGTAAGGTGATGGTGGAAAATAGATTACACCACGGCGTGGAGACGGTATTCCGTACGTACGCACGCGCGGTGATTTCATTTTTCCGTAGGATGGATAGAAGGTGAATTAGGGTTGTTTCATATTTATAATAACATATCAGTATGTAAGTAATACTTATGTTATTACTTTATCATGAAACAACTAAAGAAGAAGAAGTTGAAGAAGAAAGAAATTGAAAAGATCGGTAATGGATATTACCTCTTCTTTGGAACGCCTTTTTGAATCCTCCACTTAAGGAACTAAGATTGGTCTTTGGAGAAGACCAGGACCTCTAGGATTATTCTAGGGAAGTGGAGAAGGGAAAATGGCAGGGGTTGGCCGAGCTTGAGTGCTCAAATTGGTGTGAGGAGGAGGGGGAGGAGGTGCCCTTTTATAAGGGAGGAGAGGGGCACCTTAGGAATATCTCAAAATATTATTTTATATTAAAGTCAAAATCGGTTTATAATGGTTCCAAAGGGTCTTATTTCGAAGCCAAAGTGGGGATGGGTCGAAATCCTATCAACCAATAGAATTTAGACAAGTTTAGGGTATTATTTTAACCTTATCAATTAGATTTAACTCTAAGTTAAATAATTTAACTTTTACCATGACTTTTTGTTTTCTTTCACTATATGGTTAATACACTTACTATAACATGCCAAACGAACCCCAAATTGTTTATTATTAAAATATATATCCTTATCTAAGTCATTTGGCCGAACCTTAGATTTTTAGGAATAAAATAACAATTAATAATATAATATTTGATTTAAAAACTATTTTTGTCAATTTTGACACTATTTGATATATGATTTTTGTCAAAGTCATAACAGAATTATATGTTCGAACCAAGTTGATTAAATCAATACTAATATATCATAGTAACCTAGAAAATTATTGGAATTCATAAAAAGTCTCAAATTACATTTATTTTGGTATTTATATTATCAATTTTGTCAATATTTCATTAATAAGATAATTACTGCATCATCTTTGTGTCATAAATAAATTAAATTATTTGATGTCTAAAAATTACAAATAAAATACCATCATGTAGGAAATCTTTTTATCTTTCTAATGAATATTTAAAATCGAATTTATCTTATGTATAACCCTATATTAAAAATGATTTACTTATTAAACTTTGATTTTAACTATTTTAACACTTCTTTAAATAAATTAATAATAAATGTCCTAATCTAATCCAAGTGGGCCTAAATGGTCATATTTTATTCCTAAGTTTGTTTTTGGTCGAATTACACTTGTCCAATAGAATTAGGACACGTGTTAGGGTAATATTAATATCATAATTACCCTTAGTTACCCTATTTACTATTAACCGCGGTAAAAATAGTAAAAAGTTACTATTCACCAAAAAATTATTTTCATCTCATTGAACCACATTTTAGTCCTTGATATTAACCGTGTCTCTCGGATTTTTGAAATTCCATTCACAGAAGCGGTAAAATTAAGTTTTATGCAAAATTCAGTTTTTAACCTACCACTTAGTGGTTTCACTATTCATCAAAAATTGAAAGTTTTCAGAAAAATACCAAAATTTCACCCTAGGCTAATTTCGATATTCTGAGTCCAAAAATGAAGTCCATTTTGAAAAATAAAATTTATAAAATTTCAAAAAGTGGTTATTACTATTCATAACGGCTAGTTTTAATAGCATATTGTTGTTTAGTGAAACTCGGTATTGCGTACGACGCAAGCTATCGAGGAAGGTCGCGATTGCGTGTAAAGCAAGCCAAGAAAGTGTTGTGTAGAAAAAGATTCCTTTGATGATTTATATAACATAAAAGTCTCGGGTGTTACATTTATCCTATGATTTATGTCATATATATACCAGTATTTTAACCATGTCTCCAGTTTTTTATCATTGATTTTTATTGAATGATCATAAAATATAATTCTTCTATTCACATACAGTTATGTTCATGTTTTGCATATGTATATTTTTATTTACCCATACATAGAGAATTTTCACATCCATTTATTATGTTTCCATTCCCCAAATAATAATGAAATGTTTTAGGAATAATTACTACAATAGAATATAATTTTTTCAAACAAAAAAATATATATCAAAATTTTCTAATATTTTATTCAATGATTCCAAATTCAATAAATTATTATTGTCATTGGGAAACCTATTTTATAATATTATAATCTAATTTAATATCCATGTTTTTTAACACTAGGCCTTTATAGTTCGTATGAAATTAATAGTCTATTCATACTTTGGAATCTAGGATGAAAAAAACTAGTGAGATCCCTATGGATATTGGTAAAATATTGCTAGGGATGTCTCTAAGGATCAATTAAAGGTTGGTTGATATATAGTATAAATTCCTTGTACTATAGAAAAAGATATATTTATTAAATTCATAAAAATTATCCATGACAATATGTTTTCATTCTACTTCACTCTTAAATAGATTTAGGAAGGGGTAACAACCTAGAAAACAGCATATTGAGTCAGACTCAATCATAAACATGTGCATGAATACCAACCTCGATGCACACCTAGTTTGACATAAACAGGGGATAGGATTTGGGAAATCACAATCAATTTATGAAATATTATTAAGTATATAAATATAATAATATTATTATTATTCTAGGATATATATAAGTTATCACATATTAAATAAGAAGGTGTCATGATTTTGGAATGATATATGTTATTTTCTAGATTATGAAGTTTTATTATATGATAAATGTTTATCACACTATGATTTCATGTTTTAGTAATATTCAAGAACCAAATGGAACTGGGTAAAATTTGAATGTGAATAAAAAATTTATAATGAGAAGTAAAATAGGATTATCATTAGAGGAGAAGCTTCAGTAAGGTAAAAGACAATCGTTATTCTTTTTTACTCATTGGAACACACTACATACGCCATGAAATTTTCAAACATTTATCTTCCTTACTTCTTCAAACATCATGCATTCAGAGGCGGGGATCCAAAATATGGAAGCTCTAACCCCTCTATCATTGTCATTCCTAGCTTCTCTATCTCCCCAACATATTTTCTAATTATCTCCCTACTCGGGTAAACATCTTGGATCCTTCATAGATTCCTTTTGTGGTAACAATAAATGATCATCATCTATTTGATTCCAAGAAATCCATATAGATTCATCAGAAGTTTCAAGAGATGGAAAAGGTTAGTTTTGGATATCCCAACATCGGAGTTTTAATGATTCATCCTACTACCTCAAATGAACTCTAGTTTATGGGTTCATATAATCAAATCCACTGATCCAAATATTCCAAATGCTTACTAATTCACAGAATCTGATGTATAATTCATGATTATGTTAATTAATTTAATATCATTCAATGTTATCTTGGAATTAGAGTAGTATTTTATCCATGATTGGTGTAAATCTCTTAGATCTTTGGGGTGATGGAATTTCAATTTATTACATTGGTCGATGGAATCTCATTCAGAAAGGATTCATATTGCACAGTGGTCTAAATCCATATTCCTTGCCTTCTAATTCTATTTTAAAAAGGTTCCCACCTTAATGCTTTCCAAGAATATCATATAGGTTTTTTATGGATTATCACTCCTACCACTATGAAAATGTTTTGCTGGTTCAATTTGAATAGAGAACAACCATTTTATTCATCTTTCATATTAGATTTGACTCTTTGAAGGAAATACATTTACAAAATCATGAAATATAATATCCCATCATTCCCAAGTATTTCATGGAATACCATATCCAATGTAATTTTTTTCTATAATGAAAGAAATATAATTGGAATTGTCAGGGCCTCTAGGTGGTACATAGTAGTGGATTATAAATGTCTTTTAAAACCAAAAACCATTCCTTGAGAGTCTTTCATTTTTCAGGAAGATAAGAGATCCCATTAAATATCTATTCCTATCCCGAATCAAATTCCTTGTCAACAATAAGATAAATTTATTTTTTCTTTATTGATTGGTTATTAAATATCCTCACATGGCCATCTTTTCTTATAAATAGAATCTACATTCTTCTTTCTGTGTGTGAGGTTTTAGATATGGAACTGGACTTCATTCGATTGCTCCATGGGATGAACATTATTGAATGTCCATTGGGGTTCTTTCCCCCACAAATAGATCCATATCCATCTATTCAGTTTCCCTTATATCAAGTTAATTCCAATAGTGTTCTAGTGATTTCTCCGATATTATATTTTTTTATAGTCCATTAAAAGGCAATATAAATGGAGTCACCTCATAGAGTAGATGTTAATCCTCATAGGTATCCTTACCTTCATCCCATAACCTCCCCAAGTAGTGTGGGACCATCCTTGAAAACATTGTGTAGTGGTTGGAGGGGGCATAATCTTTTCCAAATTGAATTAATGAATACACTAGATTCCCATATTATATCATTGGGTAGCGGTGTTTAAATAATATGTTAATTACAATTTAACGGTAGGTTTTCTTACACACTGGTAGAAGAGGCTAATCATGTAAGGGTGAAAGATGGAAGACATTAGGTTATTTTGGAAATTAATAACAAGTAAAATGGGTGAAACATGGAAATTAAAATAGATTTGGAATAAAATATGACATATTTGAATGGGGATTTATTAATAACATACTTGAAGGTATCGACTTATCTCTCAAGGTATCTGATTTTATTTTCATATTTTTTAAGATATTATGCTTTCAATATCATTTGTGGAAAAGAATTGAGGGTTCTTAATAGAAACTCACAGTTTATGGTCGGATGATCTATTTTCTCAAAGTATCATTATCCATTTCCATGATGATAATCACATTGTTATTAATAAGACCGTGATTAAGGGTTACACCCTACCTTACTGATGTATACCGATTCCTCGTGTATTTCTCAACTTATAATTGTGGATGAATGAATTATTTTACTATATAATATAATGTGATCAATCCATAACATCAACATGGAATTTGACGAGTGTTTTCATTAGACTATTCGTATCACTTACATGGTTATGATTTTATTTGGCTTCTCAAAAATATTCTTTTATAGACGGGTTACTTTTATTCGGAAGAGTCTTGACATGAAAAGAGGGAACCTCCCAATAGAATACCTTGGTTCCCCCATTTCGTCAGGAAGAATATGAATTAATAAAATTAATAATATTTTGAGGAGGATTAAATGTAATTTCTTGAATTAGAGAAATCACATTTTTATCATTTGATGGTAAGATTTCACTTGTTAATAATGTTCCCTATTCGGTACCCATTCATGCAGTTTCAAAGGTTAAGGCTCCAAAATATACTTTTATAATTTTTATATGGTATGTTTGGGCTTCATTTGTGATGACCTTTCATAGGGTAATAATAGTAGGTATCATGGGAAAAAATTTAATAGTAAATACATAATGTATGTATCAATGTAATAAATCCTTGTTACAACCATTATTTAAAGCATAACAATTACCATTGTAAATATTAGAAGAGTGTAACATTTTGCGAAGGGCTATAGAAACCAGATGTAGAAGTGGTGTGGATGTGCCATGAAGAATTAACTCTTCCCAATAGCCTACATTTTATCCTCATATTTCATTTTAGTTTCCTAGAACATGATTGATTATAGTGAAAGGGGATATTTTATTTTGGAATCATAAATGTGATTGGAATTTGATTAGTTTACCTTTTTTCTTAGTTCTAATTATAACATTTTGGGAGGCTATATCCCATCCAACATTCATCCTGTCAGTCCTATATCATATCCAATATGAATTATTTGACCATATTGATGTGAATATTGAACAAAAAACATGTATTTTCACCACATATAGATCAGGGAATTTATGCATGAGGGAATTATGTGATGAGATGTTAGGGAAGAACGAGGAAAATTGATTAAATGAGATTATTTGGTGTCATTTAATTCATAAAAATAACAATTTAATAAACTATAGAATATGGAACCACTATATTTATTATTGGTTCCTTATATTGTGTCATTATTTACCATAGTCAATAATTTTTCCCTTTTATGCTAGCTATAATCTCAAATTTATATAAATAAATAATGATAATTATAGTGATGATGGTGATCATTGCAGATTTGTATTTATTTGATTTTTCATAATCAGTTTCATAGTATATTAGTAATAATGTGCACCTTAATCTACTACCACAATCACTATGGATGGGAAGGAAATAGTATACTGTAAATTTTTGTAATGGTGCCCCCTTAGGAATGAATATTTAGATCCAAACATGGTATGAATGATAGAATAAACACCCATGTTAATGTATCAATTGAACAATAATATGTTTTGACTATGGTAAACAATGACACAATATATGTAATATTAATGGTAAAATGAGATGGTCATTTCATGCTATGGGTAGAAATATCAGCCTCCCTAATAGATTATTAATAGTTGAATTCATTAAATATATAAAAAATATGAATTATGGAAATATCTATCATAAGTTAAAATATATTAAAGGGATACTAGAATTGGTAAGAGTAAGTGTTATATTTCAAATGATGATGAGTCTAAAAATAAAATATTTAATTAAAGAGGTATTATGTAATGGGATGATGTGTCCTTGATATCATATTAAGGATTATGTAGAATAATTGAAATGTTTTTGAATTTGGATTTATGATTCAAAAAAATTGAAATATGTAAGGATAGTTCAATTTCTGTTTTCCTCGATGGATTTATAAGAATATATGTAGAATGGTGTTGATAGACTAAAAAAAGTTATTTCATGGAACAGTTACATTTTAACTAAGGGAATATAACCCTAAGTACGTTCACAATGTTGAGATAACTTTATATTGTTAACAACATAGAGGGTATATATAAGTAAAATAAATGTTTCTAATTACCTAAAAAGATCTCATGGATTTTATTACGAAGAATATTTTTCTTTGAGGGGTGGAGTTTACAAAATTTGTCAATTTAAGGAGTTTAATGAATATGTTTTTTTATAAGGAAACATTTAAATTGTCAATATAGATTTATGATGATTCTGTCTGTTTCCATATATCAAAAAAATACATGATAAATTTATTCACATGTTTGGAATGCGATAACCCTGAGCGAACATATTGAAATAGAGGTAATCAATTATATGATAATTTGGTGAACATATTTCAGATGTTTGTAATTTTAATATTTCTTAATTGTTATAGGGTTAATAATTTCTAGAATGTATTTTTTTAAACATTAGATGATGATTCATATATTACTTTATTATCTCACTATAAGCATATTTTTCATGATGGAGAGCTTGTGATAAAAATTTTTTTAAATTACAACCAATGATAGATGGAATGACATATCATTCTACTTCATGATCTATTAGTACATCTAGAATGGAAATATCAGCTTTATTTATTAGAATAATATAAATAGCTGAAATTTATAATGGAATAATAGGGGCTGATATTGAGATAAAATCGAATAAGAATATTATATAATGAAAATTAATAATATTTCAGATAAGGGTTTTCAAATAAATTTTATCCATATTGTCATAATTTTTTATGATATCAGTTACCACCTTTAGTATTTTTCTGTTTATGGATTTTTATGTGGTGACATTGTCTATATCACCCACTTTTGTGAGATTGGTGATCATTATCTATATATATGAATATTTATTCATTTCATCTATGTCAATGTTTTATCTTACAATCTATGATATTCTATATGGAATCCTAGTCATATGTTACTTTAGGTAACAGTTAATTTCCTATATTAAATTTTTAAATGAATTTTTAGTTTTCATTTTTTTGATGAGGTTTTTTATGTATAGAACATTCTGATAAAAATCCTTTGATAACACAGATGAATGTTTAAGGAAAAATTCATTTCAATGGGGGTATTATGTAAATCCCCATTTTTTGTAAATATTTTTTGAAATAAATTTAAACATTCTAATAGTTTTAAAGTCAAACAACACTGAATATTGATTATTTTATACAAAACCACTATGTATGTCATTGATTATACAAAACACCAATTCAAACTTCCACTATAAGCAACACATCAATAATCTTGTGGTAAATTAAAAATATATATGTTTCTTGTATAACACACATTATCTAGTCCTTTTGAAAACTTCTATTACATGAGATGTTTAGTTTTACATAACTACCAAATACTATTAGTGTTGTTATTATTTTAAAATTTGAAATTTATTTTTCATATAAGAATATAAAATTCTACTTTGGATGAATTTTCAATATTTTTATTAGAAGAATCATTTTTTTAATACTAAAAAAATAGAATTTTAACTCAAAACAACATTTACCAATAATTTATATATGGATATATATATTATAAATTATTTTGTTTTTAATATTTATTATTGGATAAATTTTAGTTCCATTTATCCATTTCTTTTTAATTGAATCAATTTCACATTGATATGGGATATAAAAAAATTCAATGTTTTGAACATTTTTTATATAAAACCATACATTGTATTCTTAACAATATTATTAAATTTAATTTAATTTCAGTAATTTAAGTTATTAGAATTTGGTAAAATGGATTATATATATTTATTAATAATTTTTTATAATTTCTAATACTTTCAACATAGTTTTTTGGTTAAATTAATAGTGGGTTGAATTTAAATTAATTATAGCGAATAAGAGAAAATGTAGCCTCAAAATGGACTAAAAATTAAACAGAATGGCCAAAATGTCATATAATCTTTTCCATGATCCAATATATTAAAAAACTTTTGACCATATTATCTCTTTTTTCTAATTATTAAAAATATTGGAGACACATGAAATGGAAAAAATGTGGTGGAATTCCATTTTAAAAAATATTCTAGAATGCCACTCCTCCTCCACTACAAAATGTTGCTAAACCCTCCAATTTTATCACATAACTAAAGCCCACAAAATGTTATTCAGCCCTCCCTTTTGACAACATTATCTCTTTTATATAATTATTAACAATTGAACTAAAAATCCTATTGGACCAAATGAAATCCATGGCAGATCTTTGAAGAAAACCTAGAGTAGTTACCCAACGAAGAGCTCACAACATTCCTCATGGTCCTTGTATTTATTTTTATTATCCTCTCCTTCCACTAATATTATTCCACGATTATATAATAACTAAAAAATCATCCTAATGAATATAGTTTTTAATATATGGGTTTTACATACCCTTATAGAAACATCCATTGACTGGCCAATGAACATATCGTTCTTGTGAAAGGCGAACTATCGCCACACGAATTATGTTGTTCATTTTTCCTATACCAACTTTTAATGTTTGAAATAATGAAGTAAACTCTATGATTAAATGATATATATAATATTTATGGTTTTATATTAAATAGTCAATATTATATAAATAAACCCATTTTTCTTTCTATTTTGTGTAAATACAATATTCTTTTTGTGGATGCATGGACTACCACCTCCTAAAATAGATAAAAACTATTCACACACTACAAGGAAAGTATTAACTATAGGTTTTCTAAAAATATATTATATATATGATATAAGTTTTCTATTATAATTATTATATTATATATATCATTTTATTTTATTCTTTCTATAAATCAATGAAACAAAAAAACTTAATGAGTACCTATGGCCTACCGTCTACATGAACAGTGAATAAAATTTCATATTTATATATTTTTATAGATTATTATAAATATATATATTGAATATATATGATAATTATATTATCCATTAAATTCTAGGAATAGTTCACTCATGATCTAGGTAATATTGTCGATAATAAAAAATAAAAACATATACAAAAAACAAAGAAGGTATTAACTAAAATGAAACATTAACCTACAACTCTTAAAAATTAGTTAATATAAAATAAAAAATATATATTATATGCTATTGGATATAATAATATGTTTTGGTTTTTATTTATAATAAATTAATAATTATTTACATGACATTTGTGTTGGGTTTTTTTCATGGGGATAACTTTTTTTCCGTTGATTATATCAATACATGAGGTATTGAATATTATCAAAACTTTTTATTACATGTTTTTTGTTTTTATACATGATCTATATTTAAAAATACCTGAGATTATGTGTTGAATTCATAATTTCAATGAAATTTCACGTTGTGATGAAATGATTTATGTGCTCTGAATATATTCTCATGTAATGTTTTTTGGTTGGATTATGTACAATGATGGGGCACATGGTTGATAAAATATTTGGATCGAGTAGTTGTAATCATATGAGTCTAATTTTAATAAATTTTTCACCTGGAATTTGAAAATATGGGATAATGTGGGAACAAAATCCCCAGTAATAATTCGTTATGTTTTTGTGTCATCAGATATTCAAATTTATGAGTGTGTGTGATTGTATTTAAACATTATGATTATTATTAATGAATGTCACAACATGTGTGTTATATTTATTGAAATGATCTATAACTGAGTAAAAAAGTATTTTTCCTAAAATATTCCCCCTTAAAAGAACTCATCCCCATGTTCACCTTCTAAGGGTGTAGAACTTTTGTTTGAGAAACATTCAAGCCACCGGGTGCACATTTCAGACTCACACTCTTATGTCTCATCGTTCACATGTTCATATTTCCATTTCAACCATATAAGAGGGATCTATTTGCCTTAGAGAAACTTCAATCTTTATTAGATGATGCATACAGGATAGACCTCCATGGTAGAAAAAAATTTAACTAAAATTCCTCAGTATCAATGGTATGAGAAGTATCAACATTATATTGGTCATGCTGTGAGACGTGGATGATGTGGTGCATGGTGTTGTACCTCTGAGGTAGTGGAAACTGATTGTTATCAGTCCAACTCTCTCTATAATTTCAGACATCCCAACATAATGTGGTGATAACTTCCCTAGATCAATATATATCTATTCAGAAGCCTTAAAAATAACCAATGGAAAAAAAGACCGTGAACTCTCACAATATAGCTTGTAAAATAATATCTTTATGAAATTTTTGTCTTGACTAAGCCACAATCAAAAATTGTTCTGATTATCTGAACATACACTAAAGACATGTGAGTGATAAGAACACCTAGTATGGTTGCCACACCTTCTTCTACCCAACATTGGGGTGAATCTAACAATCTTAAATATATTTCCATAGAAGGATACATCTTAACTGACACATCAAATTTTATATTAAATTCAAAATCAATGAGAGGGATATGATTCTCCCATGAACCAAAAAAATAAAGGACACATGCTCGGATCGTATCCTCTATGACATACATTATCTATTACGATTTCCCATCCATCTGTGGGTAAATATTTGGGCTCATATTAAACAATATTCCTATAGTATTTTAAAATCCATTCCATAACCATGATGTGAAATGAGAGTCCCTATTTGTAATAATAATATGTGAAACGCAATGTAGCTAATTGATTTCACTGACATATATTATCCCCAGATCATTGACTTGGTATGTTTCCAAAATAGGTATGAAGTGATCAGATTTTGGTAGTCGGTCAATAAATAATCATACATCATCCCAAACTCTTAGATACCTTTTAAAACTTACCATAATGTCCATGGAAAAATATACTTATTTTCATTTCGGGAGTAGAAGAAGTTGTAACAAGCATGTATGTTTATGGTTATGTTCATCCAAATGTAGAAAAGTGGAAAACCTAGTGATAAAACATAATATACGACGTGTAATCCTAGGCCTCCAATATAGGCGTCACATGTATCGATACATCCTCTAGATTCCTTGATTAAAAACACATTTAAAGGCATTTTACTCTTTCATTAACTCCTCTTTCATATATATACGGACCTATACATTTCCATGAATACTCATGATGTAATTGCTATGATAAAACAAAAACAAAGGTAGGTTATCTACTAATATACTATCACAGAGAACCAATCCTTTAGGATCTGAGAATTTCCTTCTCATCACTTTATCAAGGAGGGAAGTGGTAACTAAAAACTATGAGAGATATAATTACTTATGACTATAATGAAACTACTGATATAGCTAAAATAAATGTGCTATATGATTTAATTATTCATTGGATTCTAATATATCATGTGATTGAGTTTTTTGATATATTACGTATGAAACCACATTTCCCTTCCCAAGTGTATAAGATTGATCAAAATGAAAGGATTGTATATATTATACCCATCACTATTATCTGGGGTTCAAGTCATGATATAAAGAGATGTTATTGAGGCTCTTGTGGTTCATTTACACCAAAATGTTCTCACCCAATATATAATGTCTCTAGCAACATAAGAGAAAGAAAATTGATTCTAGCTCGAGGTCATTAGTTAGGAGGTTTCTCTCAGGATGTATCAACTACCAAGATACGTTCACAATGAATTTTTCCTCCTTCATCATCAATCTTCCTAGGATGATGTCTGATCCTTCAATGATGATGGTAAAACTAATTCTTGTCTCTGGAAGAGTTAGAATATGTGTCAAAAAAGCCTCATATTCAACCTTTTAAAGGCTTTCCCACATGCTTCTGACAAAATTAACATGACACCGTTCTTTTCTAGCCTATTAGGTTGTGATACAATATGTGATAATTCATGTATGAGTATCATTTAATATACTTAAATCCACATTAAACACTTTATATCAATCACATTCTAGGGTTGATCCTCGAAAACTACAGTACTAACCATTAATGGGAAAATAGATACTGTTTATTTTGATATAATATTACTATGAAGTGGACTCTTTCGATCCAAAATTTTAACATAGAAGGATTTTTTTTAATATTATGATATCTCATTGTAGTCAAAATGATATCAAAATGTTTCTCATTATCTCTATGAGTGTGATAATACCCCCAAGATGTATTCCTCAAAGAATACAACAAAAGAATCCAAATTGAGGTGGAACACCCTATTTTTCAGTGCCATGAAAATGTCAAGCGCATTCATGACACAGAACATCACAACTACAAACTCATACATAACATACATGCTAAGGAAGGTTGTAAGGGGTATGCCAGATGGTTAACTGAATCTTGATGATAACCTGATCTTAACTCGATTGTACAAAAGACCCTAGATAATCAAATCTGGTCAAATAGATCATTTATTTAAGGAAGTGGATACCTGTTCTTCACTATAATCTTTTTCAAAATTCTGTTGTCCATGAATAGGCATAAGGTTAGATCCACGTTATTGGAAAAAAGAATGAGAAAATCCCAAGATGATATAATGGGCAGTATGAAACCCTTGGCATCTAAATCATGTAACTACTACTTGTTCTTATTATTATCATTAGGGGCCATCCAGTAAGGATGAAAAAACATGAGCCTCTCCTAGAAACCACATCATTATAATCTATACCTATCTCTTAGGCGGTAATCTAGATAAAATCATCAGCAATGGAATTTATTAAATTATCCAATACAAGAGGGAAATAATCATGTCATAAACCATGATCCTTTATAGGATGATTTTCATTTTGGGAAGTCACTCCACCTATCACATGATGATCTGGTCCAGCTCTACCAACTTGTACATCCCACTATCAATTATTTATATTTCATCGGCCAACTGGTGATGTAAAAGATACTATGTAGTGATAACAGTCTAGAAAAGCATGACACTGATTCAAAAAATCTTTCCGAAGAATGAAATCAAAATCCATCATCTTGAGAACAATGATTTTCTATAAGACATTTTTTCTTTCTACTTAAAGGGAACATTCCCTACCCTTGTGTATACCATCTATTCTTACCCATAACAATATTTCTAGGGACATTACACCGTTGTAATACTATATTTGTTTACAAAGAATTACCATGATAGATATACATATAATGGAGATCAAAGAACATATTTCCAAAAATTAGACAGTATAGTAAATGCCACAAGAATAATAACATGTACTTTTGAGGTTCCATATTCCAAATTCTTAGGTATCAGTTGATGTGAATTCAACTGGAAGGATCCATATACATAGAATATAGCTATAGAACCATAATCAAAACTGCTATATTGGCATAGCAGGTGATCGAGGGTCTAGCTACCATGGTCTAGACCACATCCTCACCCAAACATGGTTGTGCTATTACAATTTCCCTTCCTGACATGGTGAAAAATATCATGATCATGAATTTGGATCTCATTTGGTTCCTTTCCCTCTCGAATATGGTGGTATGTTCCTAAAAAAACACTGAAGATTCCCCATATGTCCATAAGCATGGAACTCCATTGGTTTTCTATCTCATTGAGGATTTGTGTTCCCCGTCCATTTACACTGATGACAGTCTATATAGCTATTGAAATGGGACTCTAGATTTTATTTCCCTGAGGAGAAATAATCTAATGTCATGTGATTATTATATTTGAAATGTTGTGAGAATACATTGTACATTTCAATATGAAAATTCACAATATATATATATATATATATATAAAGTGGTAATATAGTTCAAGTAGTTAGAATACATTATTCTTTACATTATGAAATTCATAATATAATTAAATCCGTTTAATACAGATAAATTTACACATAGAAGGGTCAAGACAAGTCACACCATATTAGTGGCTCAAACGTGTAAAATACTAAAAACCCAATTATGGAATAAAATCCTACATTGTAAGGTTGGAGTTGCTGAAAAAAATCAGAAAACATAAATCACATAATTGGAAATGTCATAATTATACATTTCTCAGGAGTATAATCATGGCACAATATTTCAATAAACGACACCTAATAAAATAGGAGGGCCCGACATGAAAAATTAAAAATCAAAAAACACGAGGGGTGAGTTATAGACCAAACACCATAGGCTTGTTTGGGACTCCTATTCTGGTATCTACATCTGATATAGATCAGATCAGAGTAGATATAAGGAATGTGAAAGAATGAACACACCACAATAATTGGGTTGAATGAAAAAGAGGTGGAGAAATGCTAAAATAGACTCAAGTACACATCATCGCACATTAAACATTATTCCAATATGTATGATTTGATATCATACAATGGATATCATTCAATCACTATATTTGGCCTTCTAAAATATTAAAAAATAGATACATGTATGTACAAACTATTTTAAATAATAATATTAAGAAGTAGATGACTTAATTGATCATTAAGGGCATAAAGGACATGTTACCTAGAAAAAATAGCATGTGGGTGGTTTTTCCGCATAGTTTAAAAAATAGTTTAAAATTTATGAATGATTACCTAGGTATAAGGGGAACTCGCTTGGTTAGACAACAATATCATGCACCATTAATGTGTTAACCATGCGACAAATCCAGTTCCCTAAGACGAATGGTTCTGGGCTCCAAATATGCCCCAAACACCTCTAATACCTTTACTAACTCATTTGTCATCCATATATGGACCTGAAAAAACCTAAATTTAAACGATCCATACAATGGTTCAAAAAAAAGTTCTTATACCAACTATATATTTTGAACAAACCACTTTATGATCATAAATATAATCCATCATCAGGGTATTCAATGTTTTACAGTTTATTGAGGAACAATAAATTAAAGATTGTCATACTGGGAAGATATCATCATGAATATAATAAAAAATATAAACTCAATGTGTATAATATTTTATGTTAAAAAATATTTTTTACCAAATAAAATATTATATCATTTGAAAACTCTTGAAAATAAATAATTTTACCCTTTTTAAATATTATGATTAAATAAATTCAATATTCATGTATGTTATATATTCTATAAAATAGATTTTATACTATTTCACAAGAAACATAGGTTCATCATTTTTTGAAGTGGGTATGAATAGAATAATCAATGAGGTAACTACTCAAATCTCATTTTGGAAAATATTTTAAAATGATGATCATTGGAAGATATTAGATCAATGTGAATCTAACAGATCGATTAGAAACATATTATACATTAAATAATCAAAGTCATATTCTATGTGATATTTTTCATTATTTTAGTAATTATAATCATATAAGAATGAATTATATATTATTTTTACTATATTAATAATTCATTTTGTAAAATGAAATCTCAAAATTTTTTGGAAATATTAAGAATTAAATAAGAATTATTTTTTAAAAAAATAATAATTTATATATTTATGATGGAAATTTAATTTAGACTTATGGAACATAATTATATATTTCATGATATTTAATTTTGGTACTCCAAGAAGAAAAATACTATCCTGATTATTACTATAATAATAGAGAATATTTTGGAATCACATCATTGAAATAAATTCACATTGATAAATTCTATATATCATGTTATGAAAAGTATTTTATGAATACTTTTTTTATTATGTTTTAGATGAAAAGTGAAATAAAATTTTAAAATAACTTGAAGAAATTTTCTATATTGGGACAAATCGTCATTATAAACCATTTTCATAAATGTGTTGGTTGTGTTTCTAAACTCAACTATATTAGGAAAAATTCACATTGAGGATCTTTCATATTCACATCTTTAGATAATTGAGACAAAATACATTCATTACATTACTCATTATTATAGAGTGGATACCATAAAAATGGTATTCATTTATTGAAAAATATAAAACATTTCAAACAAATCATGATTTCCTTGAAAAATCATCCAACATTTATCATGCCCTCCTTATTTTTCGAAAAATTCATTATAACATGTGATAAATATTTAGAAACATGGGATGAGTACAATAATCTAGGAAAGGGATATAAAAAACAATTAATGGAGATATTAGTTAATGAATACTTGTAACGTGTGAAATCACTTTGAAAATACATACATGTCACCCATATAAACCTACATTGTGAAACATGATATTTAAAAAAGATCCAAAAATACTCAAAAACATAAATATAATGATAATGGTATCTTAGGTAATAAAATACATAATTTTATAATCCCATCAGCTACCGTATAATTTGTAGCCATCACGTCTACCTTACAATTTGTCTAACAATCGCAGTTACACATGGAGTTATCATAAGGACGACCTCTAATATACACATACGCAATAAATTGGAGGGATATATATTCCCAATAATTCATCATAAATAATGACCAAGAACCAGAACAAAATCATACCACATGAAAAATTTCATAAAAACATTGCCTTTGAAATTTCATAAATCTGAATTTTAAAAGATGATTTTAAAATAATAGCCCTATACATAAATCATATAATTAAGGTGAGACATAATAGATTGGATGGAATATGTATATAAACTGTAAATACCCTAAAATAATCATAATATAATCAATTTTTATTACCCAAATAATTTTAATATCACATAAATAATGAAGTATAATGTTAAACCAGAGAATGGAAATCACGTTAAAAATTCCCTTACATTGGGTTTGTCTTACTTCAAACATGTTTTAAACTCTTTTGTAATTGTTATGAGAGTGTTATTAATATCTTATAGAATCGTATAAATAATTATAAAGCCTTATATGATCATTTAATTACATCATTTCAAAATTTAATTGTTATTATTTTGTTCCTTGAACTATTCTAGGTTAGTTCTTTACATGATTTTCAAGATCAGTTCACGATGTATTTTTCATTTCAGTTGAATCTGAAACTCTAGAATTTGAATGGATTAGTATTTAAATATTTAAAGTAACATAAATTATACCTTTTATCATTTTTAATTCTTACATGATGATGATACATAAGTTAAAACATTAATGTTTTTCATTTAGATCATTTTAGTGGTTCTTTGATAATAATGACCTCATTTTGTTTTATTAATTAAAACCATGTGTGGAAACGAATATCAGAACAACGAATGAGACATAATACATATATTATATCATTTTGCAACCAAAAAAATTGTTTCATGACCTACCATTATGTTATTAATTCATATCAAAATCACATTTTCCATGATGTCCGTAATTCGACACATCACATACAATGTTTTTAATTCCTTGAATAAGTGGGGGAGGAGGAGAATAATGATGAGGAATTTTCCATGGACATGAGAAAATAAAGATTATACATGATTCTTGATCATTCATTCCTATTGGATAATATGAGTTTAGGAGTGAAAAGAACTAAAATCGAAATAAATGAAAAATTGAGAAATCTCTCACAAAAATTCAGCTACATAACGTTGACACAAAAAATATCATTAAATATTATGATAAGATAAAAAGGGTACATCATCATTCATATATAATATGATCATTAATGGTAATATGGAAAGACATATCCCACCATAATCTAATGGGATTGAAAATGAATAATATAAAATGAAAGAAAGGAATGAAAACAAAAGAGGATGTTTACGTCTTGATATCTTCTCCTTGAGATTCTTCTTAAAGTCTTTAGTTTGGGTCTTTTGGTGAGAGCAGTATCTCTATGGAATTTGGAAGAGCCTTTGGGAGAGTATTGGGTACAACTTAGTTACGGATAAAGGCGTGAGAGGTGTGAGTGGAAGAAGGAAATGATGGTTGTATTAATAATGGAGAAGAGGAGGTATTTTTCATTATTTTGGTCATTATTTTAATTTTCATTTCTCGAGACTACGAAAAATAATAATTAATGGGACATAAAATAGTAATAATGGAATTTGATTTTGAACCAAGTGTTCATAAATAATCTTTGCATCACCTATGATGCTGTAAATCAATTTTTATAGCATTTATTGTTTTTTATCGTATATTAGTATTCATAAAAAAATGTAGTATTTTAGAAATATCCCAAAAAATCACCCTATCAATTTTTCAATAAGTAGAATTCAAATATGAAGTCCATTTTATGAAAAAAAAATCTATATGTTGTTAATTTTATTTTTAAATAAAATAATACTTTGATAAAAAATTAACAATTTTAAAACTACTACTGCTTTTAAATAACATTGAAAAATTAAATGAAATGTCATTATCTCAACTCTTTAATATTATAATATAATAATTAAATTTACCATTTATTAGGGTTATATTACAATTCATATTAATATTCTTAAGGGTATGTTATTATTCACCAAAAAACATGTTGCTTCCCTTAGGCTCTAAATAATATACTGAACACATTTTTAGATGACTATTTTTTCAAATTCAAATCCTACAAGTGGAAAAATTATTTTTAAAATATAGTTATAAATATCTTCTTAAAAAAATGTTTCATGAATTTCAGTTTATTTTTTAAAAATCCTTGGGGTGTTACATTATCCATACCTTCTGAAAATTTCTTACTCCCAATATTATTTACTTCATATATAAGTGAGGTTACCTAACTCTCTTATAATTTTCGGACTTCCACGATGCTTCTTCAAAAATGTGGTTTCTCCCCAAAACCATTACCTATTGGGTTACCATATTCCACAATAAATGTCACCTTTGATCAAGAATTTGAATTGGTTTCTCATCATAATTAAGGTTCTCTTCCAGCTGAATTACGTATGGGATCAAGACATGTGATAAATATATCTCATAATTCCTCAACACTGAAACATGAAAATCATTGTGTACCTGAGACAAACTCAGAGGCAAAGAAACTCGGTATGAAACTGGTCCAACATTCTCCATGATTATAATGGACTGATGAACAAAAAACATAGCTTCACATTCTTACGAAATGCGTCTCCCATTTCTCAGAAGAGATTTTATGTAAAACATGGTAACCTACCTCGAATGAGAAGTCCTTCCTTCTATTATCTTCATAACATTTCTACCTTATTTAATTTTTCCTCATGTGATGTTGGGCATTCATGACTTTCTCAGCCACTTCCTCTACTAATTATTGACCCATCAACTTTATTTTATCGAATTTAGGTCAGAGCACTGGTGGCTAACACATATTTCTACACAATTTCACAAAATGGGCCATCTTTATTATAGAATGTATACAATTATTATGGGAAAAATCAACTAACGAATGATAATGATCCTAATTTCCCTTGTAGTCCCTTGAACAAACCAATAATATATCCTCCAATGATTGAATCGTTCACCCTAACTACACATATGATTGTGGATAAAAAGATGTACTAATATTTAACTTTATTCCCAAAAACATATGAAGTCCCTTCCAAAAGTTAGAAGTGAATATGGGATTCTGGTCATATACAATAGAAAGTGGAACACCATGTTACATAACAATCTACATGAGGTAATGTTGATAATGTTGATCCAAATACATTGTATCTCAAATAGAAATAAAATGTGATGACTTTTTTATCCAATCATCAATAACATAAATTGCATTGCTACGTCTAGATATATTAGGTAGTCCCGAAAAAATGTTCATGGAAACATTCTCCCACTTCCAGTATGGCATTGGAAAAGGCTGAAGTATCACCTTCGTTAAAATCCACTCTATATTAAGCTATTGAAAAGTAAGCAATTTCAAAGATAAATCAGCAAATATCTATTTTCATTCAATCCCACCAATAATACTCTAGAAGGTCTCTATTCATCTGAGTACTACCATGATGAACTGAAAATAGAAAACTATGAGCTCCAAAAAAGAAATCTTTCATAAAATGATAATTATTAGGAAATCACAACCTTTTTTCATATCATAAAACACATTCTATATCATAGTTAAATTCTATCAATCTGATGAATTTTAACCTAATATATATTTTTATATACCTCATTGTCTTCCTTGTATTCTTTCATAATTCTGTTTAATAATGATGACTGCACTGAAACCTGAAACAGAACAATGGAATTTTCTACACCAACAACATCTATGAAAAAACTCATCCAATCATTAATCAGGGGATCATGTTCGAAGTGTAACATGATTAAAGATGCATGATGTTTTCGACTCAAGGAATCTACATTATTGTTTTCATTTTTTGGGGTAGTAATTGATCAAGAAATCATAATCCTTAATTTTTGAATCCTTATTCCCCACCTCATATTTAATTCATTCTTAGTGAATATATAATTCAGACTTTTATAATCAGTATTTATTTGAAATTTGGATCGATATTAATGATACCTTCAAAATTTCAAATTTAAAACATCTTTTCAAAATTAAAAATCATGTGTGGGATTACATACCTGATAATGTTTTAGCTATAATGAAGAAAAAACAATTACCTAATCATTATGCATCAAAACAAAACTAATTACCTTCAATGAAGTGTCGCTGTAGATGAAAAAAATCACCATTTAGGGAAGTCAAGGCTAAACCTGGAGCATTCACCAACCTCTCCATCAGTTCTGGAAAACTAACATCACATTCTTCTATTCTTATAAATTTTACCCCATTTCATCTAAACATTGTTATTGGGATAGATAACCATGAAATGTTCTTAAAAATTTGTCTATAATAACCTACTAGCCAAAGAAAAAAAAGAATATCTATAGAATTTGTGTATCTTGATCATTCGTCAACCACATTAGTTTTTTTAGGATTAACTTTTATTCCATCTTTATCAATAATGTTCCCAAGAAAAGAAATATGTTGCAACCAAAACATAACACTTATTGAATTTTCTATATAGTTTCTTTTCATTTAAGGTTTGTAATACAACCCTTTGATGTTTTTCATGAACCTATTTATTTTTAGAATATATAATAATGTCATCAATAAACACAACCTGAAACATATCCAAGACCTAATGAAATATTATATTCATAATATCCTTGACTACAGTATGAGCATTAGTTAACAGAAACGATATAACAACAAATTCATAATTCCCATATCTAGTATGAAAGGTTGATTTCAAGATGATAGCCTATTTCACCTTAAAATGATTGTATCTGTATATCTATTCAATAATGGAAATGTACTGAGCTCTGTAGATATGATCAAACAAGTCATCGATATGATTCAAAGGATACATGTTTTTAATAGTGATGTTATTCAAATAATTATAATCAATTAAAATCCCCATTGAACCATATTTCTTTTTTTTAAATAGAAGCACTCCAAGTTGATGTTTTAGGATAAATGAAGCCTTTATCTAGAAAATCCTATAACATATATTTAAATTCAAGATGTTATATATGATCCATACGATATAGGGATTTTGAAATTGGATTACCATTAAGAACTAAGTCAATTGTGAATTCGAATTCCAGATCTGGTTTGAAACCATGTAACTCATCAGAAAAAAAATTCAAGGTATTCATTTACTACTGGAACATCATTAATCCCAATAGTTCCCATGTTTAAAAAAATATGATAAAGATAACGTTAATTTCCATCTTTCAATGCTTTCTCAACTTCTTAATATGTTATCACTTGTGTGGGTTCATTCTTGTATACAAAATAAATATATTTCAAAAAAACAACTTCTCTAGCTCTATTGTCAATATTTTCATGATAAATAGAAATCTAGTCCACTCCAAAAATAACATCAAACTTGATTAAGGGTAAACAACAAGGATTTCATGTGAAGTAAACACATAGGCCAATATATAATGATTCTTAATATTACTCATTGCTATAATATTTTCTCCTAGTTTTTTAACAATAAGATTTGGTATAATTGGTTGTGGTAATATTTCCAATTTTGAAAAATTGATCTCAGAGATGAAAGAATGTATAGTCCTCTTGAAAAACAAATCATTAGCAAAATATGAGTAAATAAAAAAATTACCTAATATAACTTCATTGGATGGATCTACATCTGATCATGTAGTTTTAAAAGTTCTTAGTAAACCTTTCTACTTATACTGTGGCTTCATTTCATCATTCAAATCTCTCCTTGGGTAGGAATTTTCATAATGAACCATCCCAATACATTTAAAACACTTTACAATTTTATTATCAGGATTTGTATTAGGATCAGTTTTATTACAATCTCTAGCAATATGTCAAAACATACCACATTTACAACACTTCCCAGTGTTGGTAAGACATTCCCCAGGGTGCTTTATGCCACCCATTTCACAAACTCGATACTGGATTTTCTTACCATCAGATTTTTTTTGTTCATTATTACCCATCAATTTCCATCTAGACCTCTTCTTATCTTTCGTATCAAAATGCATTTGATCATCAGAAAACTCCATATCCACCCTCTCATCACATCAGAAAAGTTTCTCATTACATTTTAATTCACGGGATGACAAAAGCCTTTGATACCTTGGATTCAGCCTGAGTAAAGGGGGTTTATATTTCGATCAAGATGCAGAATATGCTTTAGAGCACAACTCACCTATCGGGTGAGGTTTTCAACATACAGGACAACTAAATCATTCTCCTTTGGATTTAATTAAATGAATTTATTCTCCATCCTATGTTTCCCCACTTTAGGAAAATATTTTTCAAGGAAAAGACATTGAAATTCATCCCATTATAGGGCATCAAAATCCACTATATCAATGATATTCCTTACTATTGAAAACCACAAATCAGCTTCACCTTTAAAATGATAAATGGAAAGACATGCCTTTTGATTAAACAATCATCCCATAACATTGAATATCATTTAAAATGTTTTAATCTTGCATTCATCTTCTACTAGGTCAGAATATCTATTGAATGTTTGAGTGTGTTGTCTCATAAAATGTTTCCCTATTGTCATGTTATGGTGTGGTACCTCTGGTTGTTATCATTCATGGATTACAACACTATTTATTTCATGTGTTAACTTGTCCATTACTATCACTAACTAATCAGTTCCAATCTCTACCAATTCGGGCAACAGATTCGGACAGATGTCGTTCTGTCAGTACAACCCATCTTCAGATTCCCTATTTTTCAATGGACAACAATTATAACCAAATATAACTTATGAAAATAAATATGGAAATCATTAAATAATATAACATTTAAAATTAATAATAGGGTAAAAATCATTTATGGTGTTATTTTAATATCATCATAACACCTAATGTTATCAAATCCATCCTCTGATACCAACTATAAGGACCCAGCCATATTACATTGCAAAATCTCGAATTTAGTCAAGATATCACTTCCTTTTACATTTAGGATCATTTTATACTTGGATCGTTTGAAAATTGGTACATCATGAATACATGAAAATAAAAATTATAATAGAGTGGATAACACAAAAACGGTATTCATTTCTTGTAAAATATAAATCATTTCATACAAAACATGATTTCCTTGACAAATCATAAAACATTTAACTTGGATTCCTTATTTATCATAAAAATCATTTTAACCTGTAAAATTCATTTACAAACATGATATGTGAAAAATAGGATCTTTAAGGGATACTAAAAGTAGGAAATAATACATTATTCCATGAATACATGTAAAGTGTGAAATAATTTTCAAAATACATACTCGTCACCCATATTAACATAATTTTTGATCCATGATAGTTTCACAAGATTCCAAAATAAAATATGAATGTAAATATAATCATAAAGGAATCATGGGGAATTAATTACATAATCTTGTAACCCTCTTTACTACCTTATAATTTGTAACCATCAAGGTTACCTTACAATTTCTGTAACCATCGTAGTTACACTTGGAGTAAACATTTGGCCGACCTTCAGATTACAAATACACAATGCATTGGCAGGAATTATAGGTTCCACCATTCATCATAATAAATTCCCATCAAACAGAACACAATCATAAATCCTGCATAATTACATAAAAACAATGCCTTTGAAATTTCATAAAAAAGAATTTTAAAGGATGAATTTAAAAGAAATACCCCTTACATAAATCATATAATTGATGGGATACTTAATTGAGTGGATGGAATATGTATATAAACTGTAAATACACATAAATAATTATAAAATAAACAACATTCAGCTCAAAAAAAATTATACCACATAAATAATGAAGTATATGGTTATCCAAGAGAATGGAAATCTGGTTAAAAATTCACTTACCTCGGGCTTTCCTTACTTCAAAAATGCTTAAAACTCATGAATAATAGTTAAATGTGTGTTATTAATATCATAAATAAACATATCCATATTTTTTATACCCAATATTATCACTTAATTGTATCAATTCACCCTTTAATTGTTGGTATTTTGTTCTGTACACTGCTTTGGTTGAGTTCATTACATGATTTCCATGATCGGTTCATGATGGATTGTTCTTATTGATTGGAAATGAAACTCAAGAATTGGAATAGAGCAGTATTTACATATATCCAGAATGGAAAATTAATACATTTATCATTTTAAAATCTTACACGAGAATGATTCATAAGTCAAAGCATTAATGATGTTCGTTTATATCATTTTAGTGGTTCATTGATAATAACTACCTTATTTGGATTTATATAATAAAACCATGAGTAAAAAATATTTCCAAAACCACAAATGAGACATAATAGATATAATATAACCTATATTAATAATAAAAATGGTTTCTGGACCAGCCTTGATAGAATTAATGAATATTGAAATAACATTGTCTACGATGTCAGATATTTGACACATCACAGGCAATGTTTTTAATTCGTTGAATAAGTGGGGGATGAGAAAAAGAATGATGTGGAATTTTCCATGTAAATGAGAACAAATAGAATCTAAATGAATATAAATCATTCATTCCTTTTTTTAAGTGAAGGTGAGTAATGAAAATAAATGAACTCAAAATAATTGAATATTAAGAAATATACCATGAAAATTCAGCAGCCTAACGATGTCAAATAAAATTTCATAAAATATTTTAATAAGAGAAAAAGGGTATATCATCATTTATACATAATATAGGAAATAAGGGGAAAATAGAATGGAATATCCCAAAATAATACAAAGATAATGAAAAATAATAACATTAAATTAAATAAAAGAACAAAAACAAAATAGGATGTTTAAATTTTGATCTATTTTCTTTGAGATCCTTCTTAAAGCCTTTGGATTTGGCCTTTTGGTGAGACCCAAGAACCAAGGCATGGGGAAGAGCATTTTTATAAGTATTGTGTAGATCATTGGTATGGCTCAAGGCTTTAGAGGTGTGGGATGAAGAGGGAAATGGTGGTGGTATTTATAGTGGATGAGAGGAGGTATTTTTCCTTATTTTAATCATTAATATAATATATCTGCTCATGAATTTGAATGATATTAATTAATGTGACCCTAAATATTAATAATGGTATTTTTGTTCAAACCTAGTGGTCTTATATCATCCTTGCATCACCTATGATGCATTAAATCAAGTATTTATCATTTATCTTGTTTTATCACATTTTACTATTCATAAAAAATTCTAGAATATAAAAAAATTCAAAAAATTCACTCTAATTTTTTTTGACATGTATAAATAAAACATTAAGTCAATTTTTTTAAAATAATTTTCTAAATATCGTTAATTTGATTTTCAAATAAAATCATACTTTATTAAAAAAATTAACAATTTTAAAACTATTACTACTTTTATATAACGTTGAAAAATTATCCAAATTGTCATTATCTTAAATCCCTAAGAAAAAAAAATAAAAATAAAATTATATATTCATTAGTGTCATATTACTATTCATATATCTTTTCATAAGGGTATTTTACTATTCACTAGAAAATCATGTTGGCATTATTAGGCTCTAAAAAACACATTGAAAACAATTGTAGATGACCGTATTTAAAAATTAAAAAAATAATAGTGGAAACATTATTTTTAATGTCTAGTTATTTATAATTACATAAAACAATGTTTCATGCATTTTGGTTTATTTTATAAAAATCCTTGGGTTGTCAAATATTTTCTCCCTATTTGTCGTATTATATTGGGGTCTTTGAATTAGAGTATTATTATCATGAAATTGATATCAATTTGGATTTATTTCATTTTGTGAAATTGTAATATATTATCTGGCATCGAATAATATAACTTGTAATTTTTATTTGGAAGAAAATTGATTTTCAGGTCATTCATTCCTAAGAAAAAATAATGTATATTTAATAAATTATAAATAATATGAGTTTTCATTTATACATCATTATATAGTGGTTTATGAATGGGATCATTTGATATTATATATTAATATGAATTTTATGTATAGTAATACTGGTGATATATGTGAATTGATTTTTTATACCAAACATTTTAGTGTTATGTATAGTATAATCCAAAGGAGATAACATACATCACATAATATTAATCCATGTTATTGGTGGATATTATTTTATTATATTTTGTATTTTTAACACCACTTATTATGTTAAGAAAATATAAATGTATTCTAGTGAGTCTTATCAAATTATAATGTTTTCTTCCATCAGGGAGACTAGGAATAAATCATTCAAATGTGGTTTAAATAATGTTTCTCCTTGAATACAAATTTAAATTTTTGAGGGCTAAATAATCAACCATACTCTAATTTATTTTTTTGTAAAATTAATGCAAGATTATTAGACAATTTTATATATTATATATTTATTTATAATATTTTTATCAAACATTAACACATTTTTATGGATATAATGAGGAATATGTCATTATATAGTTTAGATAGTGATATTTTTTTCATACCCTCATTCAAAAATGTAATTCATATATCATAAATTATGTTTATTTTTATCTCGGTAAATCATTAACAGTTGTTAAATAGATGATTATCACCTATTTACATGTTTTTGTTCTGTTATGTTGAAATATCAATAATATTTAGTAATTATATTACTGATATATTAGTCATTATTTATAACATATTATGGATATATTTTTCACATAAATTCACGTATTTTTTATATATTACTCACTATTGAATTTCTTTACAGTGATTTATCATTCACCATTTGAATCATATCATGGATGTATCAATCCAAATATTTGTTGAATTGGTGATACACCTTTTTTAGGTTTGGTTTTGTGCTGTATCATATTATTTTTAAATAATATTTTTGTGTGAAAATCTATATTTTCTAGTGATATTTTGATAACACATTCTCTATGATAGTGGATATATAGAAACAATACTCACTAATATGATTATTATTTTATAATTATTTATTCCATTTTGCGATTTATATATTACTAAATCATTCACTACTATTAATATTTAAGGGGATGCATTATTTATCGATGTAACATATCAATTATGATTTATTCATCCTACTTATTTCGTATGGTGACAAAATATTAACACAAATTGATATTATATTTAAAATACGTTTACATTAGCATTGTTTTGGTGATAAATTATTCGAATCAGTATAATTGTCATTATTGACTCCTATCAATTTCCAATATTTTTATCAAGTTTTTTTTATAGTCCCTAAGGTTGTATGAGATATTTATTAACCTGTTTAGTTAAAAGTATTGTATAAAGATGTGGGTGTTAATATTTGAGTTATAAATCCAATGGTTTATGTTAGTTGACCTAAATATATGATTCAAGGAATCTTATCTTTTAACATTAATATAATTCATCTCTTGTGATTTCCAATTACCATTTGAATTTGGACGACTAACTCATGAATGTCACATGTATTGAAGATATGCATAAATACAAAACAAAATATATATCTTGGATGATTAGTGGGATGACTTTATGATAACATCCCAAGTCGTACATATATCATTGGATGAATAAAAATAATTATTCGTGATAATACAATAAAATGTTAGGATTACTGAATATATAGAGAAATATGGTTGATCTTGAATGATCTTAGAGAACATTTTAAAATGTTGATGAAATTTATGATTTCGCAATTTCTAGTTCTATTTAAAAGAGGCTATCATCGATCATCAGAGGATGAGGTGTTTCATGGAGTGTATAAAGGAATGTTGAACAAAAATGAGAATCCACAAAGAATAATTCAGACTAGTGATAGTTATCTCAGTAAACCACACATAAATCACAATACACATATCAATTTTGTTCTTATAAAAAAGTATCACAATTTTTTAGTCGATGTAGATGTAGAACACATATAAGTAGATTTATTTTTGTATATGTTATTACAAAATATGTTTTTTATGGGCATCGCATTGCTTAAAAACAAGGCAATTGTAATTATGTATAAAAATATATTTACTGGGTAATAATTAATAATTCAATGATTGATATAATAACAAAGATTTATGAATTGTTTTTGAAGGATTTTATCCAAATGACTATGAGAATATAGAATATTTTCAACCTGAGGAATATAGACTATGGAATATTTCAACTTTAAAAAATATGGGCCACTATTCTATAATAGGAATACTTACTATATAAATAAGGATATTGAAAAATAATCAAAAATACTTATAGCTGGTTATACTACTAAAACATATATTCTGTTGAATTATTTTTTAAGTGTCTGGACGTTCAATATTGATGAATCAATTATAACATAGAATATTTTTTTAGAATTCAAAGGTAAGTATGATGTTACAAAATTGACAAGGGGATTATTCTAATTTAATATAAGAATGACATAAATTTATAAGAGTTTCAAAAATTAACAGCCAAGAGATTATAATCATAAAAACTATTTGATTTATAGTATATTTGATCGATAAAAAATATGGAAATAAATATTTATTAATGCTAATCCAGAATCTTGTTATTATTTCCAAAATGGAATAAGATTATTTTTTACTATTATAAACTAGTATAATAAGGTCGGGATATATTTTTTACTAGATTTAATACATGTATCGTATGACATCAATCCATCTCCACATGTAGTTGATAATAATACATTTTTTAAAAATATATATATCAATGAAATTACAAAATAATGAAGGTTTTCGTTTCCCTTAACATAGAAAAACCATGAAAAATCCTTATGATCATTACTCATTATTTTTATTCACACATTCATGTAGGATATGATAATTATCATAGTAGATTTAACCTTTTAGTAGTTGTAGGATGTCTCCATAATATCTTATATTGTGAAATGATACCATTGATTCACCCCCACCCCATCAATATTGATCACAAGATTATATGAATATATTAGGGTTTATAGCCTTGGATTTCATAGAGGGATAAGATTGAAGAACATGGATTATTTTTACAATATTCATATATTTTAAAAAATATTTTTGTTAAGCTAATTATTATTATGACTGATAAAATTATGATCATTCACTATAACGAATATCATGTATATCATGTGGTGAATAGGGATAGAATTTTGATTTCACACCCAATATAAAATTATCATTTAATATTCTCTAATTTGTGGAATCTATTTATTAACTGGAAATATCTAAATTCATTATTCATGATAGTATAATAAAGATTCAGATAAATAGTAATGCCACTCCAAACTACAAATTAAACAATAGATAATATTGAGAGACTATATTATAGAAATGATAATGATAATGAAATATATCCTTATATGGTATAACATCATCTACAAAAAATTAATTTCTTCTGTAAAATGGTATGGTATTTTTTTTAACTGATAAATTATTTTTTTAAACATCTGAGGAATTGGTAATTCCATGATTATTCCATCAATTGAGAATAAATTAATGCAATATTTTACTGAAAAATTCATCACTAAAGTTTCATAAAATAATGATCATGGTGATTTTTTATACAATACATTCAAAATATCGATATATTATAAGAAATGTTGAAGTTTCTATCATTATATAAAATGAAAAAATTGAATTTAGATCAAAATCCATGAAGAAACAAAATATTAATGGATTAATAGTTGAATCATAAAATATTGAATATATATATATTGATTAAATATAAATAATTTCTAACATGTTATGGAATTTTTGAATATATAATGGGATATGTAAGTGATATAATTTATAAAAACTTTGAGTGTGGTGTACCTGGATAGTTCATTTTACAATTAGATAATAAAAAAAGGTGTTTTAATGGTTTGTTATAATAAAACTTGTGAGACAATAACTACTATACCTATTCAAAGGTATACATAAATTCAATTGAGGTTAATAAAACATTACCCGATAATAAAAATGTGAGTCAACTATGAATTTCAAAAGAAGATAGCATAATTAATGATGTATAATCTATTGATATATTACCTGAGAAACTTGTGTATTCCATCTATAATATTAAAAATTAAAAATCATCAGGTTATAGAGAATAGTATTAATAATGAAACCAGGTATAATGATTAGTTAGGGTTTTAAATGAGGCTAAAATTTAGAAAAAATCTACACTCATTAATGTTATCTATCTTGTGGAAAAAATATAGAATATTATTTTTAGATAATAATTTTTTGTAATAAATAATTCAGTCATGTGTATATTAAAATTACCACATTGAATATATTAGAGAATGTGAAAATGTTTAATGATCTAGATTAAAAAATAGCTATTGAAGGAGGGATTAGTATGAATATACAATCATTCATGTGGTTGAAAATAATATGGAGATGTTTAAGGGATATTTCCATAGCAAATATGTTGTTAAGGCTAGGTCATCTCATTTAGGTGAAAGAGTTAACTCAATATCCCGGAATAAGTAGTATCCTCCTAATGTGGATAATTTTTTTTACTAACTAGGTAGCTTCCACATCCAATGATGAATTTTTGTTATACAATGATAATTAAAGATTCTTCTAATAAGAACATGGAGTTTTCCCTAATTTTATAGAATCTTAAAGTATTTTTGTTAAAATTAAAAATTTCTCACTATAGTTTCATATATTATTTAATGAAAAATATTATATATATTTTTATTTTAGTAATATAATTTATCCTATATTATCATCTATTTTATTTATCGAATTAATATTTTTTTCTTATAAATTATATTTCAAGATTATATATTTTTTTAATTTAAATTTTTATTCTTTATTAGAAAGTGTAAAATTATTTTTTTCATAATGCATGATTTGAAATTTATTTCATAATATTGGATATATAGAATTTATTTTTACTACGTGATTATAATGATATCCTTACTCTTATGCATATGTGATCATACCCTCCTGTAGTCATTATAAATTTATTCATACCCTTAAAAACACATATTCTACAATTAAATTAGACATATTATTTATCTGTAACCATTATGTGGATGAATATATATCCTCATCCAACAATATTTTACAATTACACATGTTTTGGAATTCATATGTTACGCTTATGTGTATTTTTCCCTTAAAAATTGATTATTACATATGAGTTACCCTTACATATTATCTTATCTAATTTATTTAATGATTTTTAACTTCCTATTTAAAATTAAGAAACATTGATTATACCATTTTAGATCGAATAATAATCCTGATTTTCTCTTATTCAACATGTTTAAACATTTATTTAATGTAAATATTTTATTATTAAAATTTATAAAAACTATTTAATTTTAAATACACCCTTATTAAATGTTATTTTCACATGTTTCATCTATTATGATTAACATTACACATTCTATATTTTTTTTTACAATAATAAAAATTGTGAAAACTTTTTTTTAAATTTTCACGTGCTACTCAAATTAGTTTCTTCATCTATCCAAAAATTAATTTTTCCTTATTTATTTATGAACAATGTTTTTCACCATTATTTATGTATATAATTTTTTATTTCTCCAATATAATATCGAAAACATTCTAGAGTTGTATCATGGTAAATTTTATGTACAATATTGCATGGTTTTGGTTATATATTATGTGGGATTTTTCTCAGTGTTGTTTTAAGGTGAAATTAAAAAAAATTAATCCCAAAGTGTTCCCCACAGTTGGAATAAAGTCATTGAATACCATGTAATTGGAAATAGAAAACATTGAACCCCATTTTCATGAGACAGGAGGGGGAACACAGTTGACACATGGATTTACCAAACCATGAGGCCATCCATAGAAACCAATCACCATATAACAGTTGGGGGTTTTATGAGATATCATTATATTTTTAAAATGGTTCCACTACCAAGAGAAACCATTTTACCCTTTTTATGATGTTCACATTTATAGTGCATGGTTTGGAGATCCATTTAAATTAATGTGCACAAGCAGGAATTTAATCACTTGAACATTTGTTAAAAATTCTTGAACCCAAAGTATTTACACAATTTTCCTCCAACATGGTATTAATATATTTAATGTGAATTAAATATCTTCTATTCATTTACAATGGATCCTAAAACCACTACATTAATGATTTGAAGGTCCAGTAGAAGTATTGTCTTCTCTATGGTGTGTTATTTCATCCATAATTGGTTATATATCCCATAATCACTCTTTCATGTTGAAGAGGGGTGTGTTTTCCACTATTGGAATTTTGCTTAGATAATGGTTTTAATGGTTCTATTCTATTTTATTTAGAGATTAATTTTTTGTTCATATATTATTAATAATAATCTATTTGTTATAGTTTGACATAAATTAGAGGATTATTGGCTTCAAGAATGATCATAAAAATCCTTAAGGTAAGTATTATATTTATAAACATCCATAGTCTAGATTATAATTGCGTGTATGTAATTTTTATGTTTCTATTCCAAATTTTTGAATTTTATCCGGACTTGAATTTGTTAGTAAATTAGATAATATTATTAATGAAATGGTGGAGTATTAGGATTATAAATTTTATTAATTATTAGGATTATTGAATTGGGTAATAATGGGAATTAATGGGTAGGTTGATTAATAGCGGTTGTATAATGGTCTATGATTGAATGTTGATATTTTAATAAATGCTTAAATGTTCATATTATTCTACATTCTTAAAGTGATGAAGAATGATTGTTTTGATAAATTGAAATTCTGAAGCATGATGTGAATAATTGCAAGAGTATAATGTTTACTTCATGTTATGAACATGATATATATGATATATGTTATTTAATACTAAATTATGTGTGGGGAAAACGTTCATTCTCCAAATATACTTGGGGATTAGATTGATTCACTATGCCACCAATGAATGGATTTAAATATTAATGTATAAGAAAATTAATAATTCTCTAAATTTCCATGATGTTTGGGACATGTAATGATGCTCCAAATACCCACAAGGTTCCATACATAAAATTCGAGGAGCATTATATTGGAATTACTCTAGGGTGTCACGTGTCTGCGATATGAAAGAGGATTAAATTCATTTGTGAAAATCAATTGTGAAATGAAATTTGATATCCCTTTGTGGATTGTTAGAATTATGTATCTGGAAGAAGTTAATATTAATTGTTTTGGTGTTATCATGAACACCTAGAATTATGTTGTTAATTAAAGAAAAATGGAAAATGATAAAAATGTACACTATTTAGTATTTTTATTCATGATACAATTTCCTATAATGTTACATAATATTTATATTTTAGATAGCATTGGTAGTGGAAAATTGATTGGTAATCATTCCATACACAGAATGCCCAATCGATACCGAATAGACTTCAGGATTGTTCGACGTATAAGGGAATGTCCCCAATATTAGATGGATAGTTGAGGATGGATAATGCAGTAAGGAACATGATAAGATGTCAAAACCTTCATTGTAGTACATAGTGGATTTATTCATTTGTTTAACACATGACACATGTTGGGATGGAATAAAATTTCTTGGTATGGATATTGATTCATGATTTAGTTTTCAAGGGATATTAGATTGTATTTTTTATAGTGTTACTATTGTTATTATTTATCATCAGTTTGTAAATTGTTTATTAATGTATATTTTTGTATTAATTTTGAAGTGCCCAGATCAGTGTGAATCGCTGAGAGGGGGAGGGGGTGAATCAGTGATCCCTTAAAACATTTTACTAATTGATTATTAATCAATTAATCCTCTATGGCTGGTTAAGGCCTCGATCCACTCTTCTTGTATCTCTCACCTTTCCACGAATGATGCAGTAAATGTAAAGGCACTGGACATAGGGATTTACAAGGTTCGACACCAAAGGCCTACATCCTTTCCATGCACTCCCAGCATGGATTCTCCCATTATAACTTGTTATAATTACAATGGTCGATACAGCATCCCACTGTATCTCTCCTGAGTCCCACAGGAGGGTCTTTATACTGCGTCCCATAGTGTTACCAGAGTCCCACTGGCCTGCTCCAGAATCCCACTGAAGACTTCTTCTCTCTGAGTCCCACAGGGTCTTCTCTTGGCTCCTCGAGTCGCACGAGTAGCTCTTCTTCACTTTAACTTCTTCAAGTAACTTCAGCAGCCTGGGATAAAGGCTGCTGGCCTTGCTCTGTACCTCTGATCACTTGTGATGATATGGTCTTCTCGTCTTGCTCAGGATTTATCTCCTTCTTCTAAGGATGACCTGGCTTCTTTCTTCAACTACTGAATACTCAGACAACTGATATCTTTAACTCAGTCTGATCCAGTCTCACTTCAAATAAACTTTATGCACTGAGTGCATGGCATCTCTGCTTCCTCATGCACTGACTGCATGGCCTTCTCAAATTCTTCAAGAACCTCTGGTCTTGGTCAACTCAAACGCACACCACTGATTTAATCTTGTTCAGTGTGCGCGTGCATGCATGCATGCATGCACTTCCCTTTCCTTCTTCTTGGTGTGATAAACCCACAAAGGGTGTAATCCTTTTTAGCACACACCTTCTCACTTCCTTCACACACTTTGTTCTTATTGGTTACACACTTAAATGTGTGTTCTACTTTAGTGTGAGGTATCCTTCTTCTTCTCCTTCATAGTGTGTACACACCACTTAGGCACACACTAAGGTTCGGCCTTCTTGTTTTTGTTTGCTCACACACACTTCCTTTGATCAATTAGCAAACACAAGGCTTGGCCTACATCACTTACTAAGCACACACACTTCCTTATTCTTTTAATCTTCTTTTGTTAAGCACACACGGCCTCGGGACTTCACTTCTTCTTCAAGGCGCGCAAGGTGTGAGTTCACCTCGGGTGTAGCTGGCCGCGCAAGTGTACAAGGCCTCTAGGCCGCACAAGCCACGGGTGCAAGGCACTGCGGGCGCGCAAGTGCTACCGCGCAGGGGGCACGGTGCATAGAGGGGGTGCGCAAGGTTCTACCGCACAGCCCAACCTCTTCTTCTTGTCATGCAAAGGAGTTGCACGCAAGGGACTCCTTCGGGCCAAGGATGGAACCGAGATCTTCAGCCGCACAAGTAATTTGCGCGGGGCTTCAAAATCTTCGCGAGGCAGAGCACTCACGGGGCTTCGGAGTTTCAGCACATCACCAAGCCAGCCTCAAGGGCTCGGGATCTCTTTTTATAGGCAAAGGAATGCCTTATCTTCCGCTTGAATTTCCGAAGTTTTCGGGTATTCAAGATTCTGTGAATCTTGTTTTTTTTTTCACGCGGGTTCTCCCTTTTCTCCTCTTCACGTGCATGCGACTTAGAACGCATGCACAGCCTTCCTTCGGTCCAAACCATGCAGAACATCAACACCGAATGGCCTCGCACCTTCGGTTTGCTTCGGCCGATCATCGAATTCTCCTCACATTGCATGCAATCCAATTTTTAGGCATGGATCTGTTCAGTAGGTCCAGACGAGCTCCATGGAGGTCTCGGTTTTCTCGGAGGTGGCCAGGAACTCAAAAACCGACGTCGGGTAGCCTCTGGTTCATCGGCGGCTTCGCGGGTTCCTCGGCCGAGCTCGAGGTAGGAGATGGACCGGGAGCCGTTGGATCGGGCGAATGAAACACATCGGATGGCCTGGATCTGAACGGACCACGGCGGATTAGATGTGCGGCCGAGATCTGGCGTGCGATCAATCGAGCGGTTCAGATTCAATCCGCGGTAAAAATCTTTGTCCCACATCGAAACGGGCCGCGGAATTCTCGCGGTTTATCACCTAGCCGCTCCCAGAGACGGCCAGTTGAATCTCCTCCCCTCTCGGTGCCGCCCCGCACCGAGTTCTCTCTGCGGGCGCGCTCTTGCGCCCACTCACGCCTGCGGGCGCGCACCTAGCGCCCATTATGCACCCTTCGGGCGCGCTCTGCGCCCACGCTGCGCAGGACCTGATCCCCTGCGTGGCCCCGGCTTACACACGGCCGCGGCCTCTCGGGCTGGCCCCATGGGATCCCCTTGGGCGTGGTGACTTAGTCCCACATGTGCCTTGGGTTGAACCCTTAAGGCTGGCCCTTGGTGGCTAATTTTTTGCTTGAGGAAACACTTAAGGACTTTGTTTACAAACAAAGTAACCATGTGTAAATGCCAAATGCCAAACAAAGTTATTCCTTCTCCACTTCTTCTATTCTTCTTCTTAAGAATTCCATTACTTCTCCTCATATGATCTTCACTTAGGATATGGAATTAAAAAGGTTCATCTTCATCAACCGAAATCCTGAATCACTTATAATCTTCAATGTTCTTTATTGATCTATTCAGAGATCAATTGGAACTTTTTCAATTCACATGCACTAAGTGATAGTGCATGGACTTCATTAATGCACATCATCCACTTAGGAGTTGTGGATGGAACTCCTTTCAACTCCTCATGCATTGTGATGACAATGCATGGTCTTCAATCAATGTTGTGACATTGTATCATCAGGATACCAGTTCTTTGAACTTAAAGATCAGCTCATCAATCATCTGATTTCCATGGAGAATGTTACAACCACAATTTCCAATACCACTTAGTGAATCTCCTAAGTGACATGCATCTTAGTACCATGTCCAATCTCCTTCACCACCAACACCATCACAACCTTTGGCATTCACATCTTGACAATTCTTGACATCCATTCATTCTAAGACAACAACATGTCTCATTGACAACAAATGCAACACAGTGCACTTCAATATCCCCCTTTGTATTTGTTGTCAATACACTCCTTTAGCACATATGAATGGGTCAATATGTGTGCCAATATTTTCTCCCCCTTATTGGCAATCAAATGCAAAGGTGTGGTGTGGTACTCTTCCACAATATCTCTTCCTCCCTTCGAATAGCATCTTCTTGAAAAACACTAGGAGAGGGATGATGTCACATGTTCTTCTTTAGCAAAGAACCTTTATTAAATCAACTCTAAGTCTACTTGGGCTAACCCAGTGTAGAAAACAAGAGTGATGTAACCAAGATACTCAATGCTGTCCACAATTCTCTACACATGTGAGATCATGCTTAGGGGTTGAATTTTTTCAGATATTCAATGAATTGCTGAATCCTGCACATACATCACAAAACACATTAGAATGTTCAGGTGCAAAGATTAAGATCCCCCATTCAACCATTTTCTCAAGATGATATTAATTTCAGAACCTCATCTTCTCCAGATTGGCTCCCCCTCAAGGGGTGCACTCCATTCTGTCCAAACCATCCTCCAGTTGAGAATGATCATCATCTTCAATTCCCTGCAATGTCAGCACATGTAAATACCAATAGTATAAGGGAATAAGATGGAACCTCCTTGGTTCATCAATGTGAACAACAAGGTTGACAAGATTCTCTCAACCGAGATGTCCCATTTTCACCATTCTTCAAACTTCCACATCTGATCTTCTTTGATGTTTGTGCTGGTGTGGATCTCAACACATCTTCATGTGAAATCTTCTTCTTCCCTTTTGCCTTAGAAATTTCCAGAACTTTATCTTCAGCTTTTTGCAGATCTTTGGCAAGTTGCAACTGATTTGGCCATATGACTAACAAGTCATTTGGAAGTGAGGCCTCAGTTTTGGAAATTCCACATGGTTCTTTTGATGCTGTTAAGCTACCTTTCATAGGCAACTTATTTTCAACCAATCCCTTCTGCTTCTTCTGGATTGATTGTCTGTTTGAGTCCAGTCTGCTTCTATTCATTTCCATGGCTTGTTTACAAAGATCCATGGTGTGTCCTTTCTTTCCACAGTAGAAGCATGTTTTCTTGGTGGTCCTTCTGGATGCATCACCCTTCTTGGATTTAGACTCCAAGGACTTCTTTTCCTTTTTCATAATCTTCTTGGGAGCATCTTCCACTTTCTTCTGCTTGCTTCACAAGGAATCTCTCTTAGCCAGGTTCAGTGATCTTATCTTGATTCCAGCTTCGGATACATTCGGAGATTGATATGTATCAACTCTTTGACCACTTTTGCAACCATCCCAGATGTTGTCAAGTAATCCAAATCTATTTTCAGTAAACAGATGACTCTGGACCTGTGGATGCTGCTTCTTTTCCTCTGGCTTGCTCCCCCTAGGCATGGGCTTCCTCTGTGCTTTGGCATTCAGTGGATTGTACCAACAATCCTTTGCACAATGCCCGTACTTGTTACAACACCAACATTGTCCCACGAATCTTGACCTCTTCAGCCCTTCTGATTGTAGGGTACTTTTCTTTACCTGTTGTGCTGTTTCAGGAGAGCTCTTCTTCTTTACTGTCTTCATCCATATTTGTTTGGAATTATTCTTCCATCCTGCACTTTTTGTGGAAACACAATTAGAAGCATCAGTACAAGATGGTATGGATGGTACCTTCTTTCTAGAAGATGTTTCCCTTTTATTAGAGGATGTCTTTCTTTTAGAATCATCCTTCTCAAAGCTCACTTGAGTGGCAACATTTCTTCTTTTAGCGGACTGGGAGGATTCAGATTTGGGTGATTGAAGATTTTTCAATATCACCTCTAGTTCTAAGTATTTCATGTTGAGGGAGTTCTTCTCATCCTCAACAGTTCTTAGCGTTCCTTCCCAATTCTCCACCAGTTGTTTCATCTGGTCTTCATGCACCTTCTTTAATTCTTGCAATGAATTGTCCAGCTCCTTCACCAATTTGACTTTTTCTTCGAGTTGAGCATCTCTGACATTCATTGACACTCTGTGCAATTTTTCCAGTGCATGGAAAACTTCTTTGACCACAGTCTTAAAGAATTCTTTTTCAGAAAGGCTTCTTTGCAATTCTTCAATAGTGTCTTCATATCATTCATTGCAAAGCGATACTGTTTCATCTTTAGCCTTCACCATCTTTCTGAGAGTGTTGGTTATGCCAACCCTTTTATCCAATTGATCTTCCATTGCATTGGCTTCTTCTTCTAACTGTGATTTTTCTTCATGATGATCATGGATTCCTGTAGCTATACACTTTGCCACTTCCATGGGAACTGTCTTCTGAAGATATTTGAGTGCACTCTGAAGATCATTCATTGTTTAAACTTCATCACAGCTAGGACAGGCTTCATCAGAAGAATGATAAAATGAATTTTCATCTGATGTGACTTTCACATTTCTTTCCATAGAAGGAGTTTCTCTGATTGCAACAACCTTCGTCCTCATCTTCTTTGCCTGTTTCTTCATTCTATTTTTCAGAGTCCTGGCAGATATCTCCATTTGAGGCTGTTCTTTCATTTCCTCAAATCTGCACTCCATATAGACTCTCTTGGATCTTTTAGAGGTAACCTCCCTCTGATACCAATTGAAGTGCCCAGATCAGTGTGAATCACTGAGAGGGGGAGGGGGTGAATCAGTGATCCCTTAAAACTTTTTACTAATTGATTCTTAATCAATTAAACCTCTATGGCTGGTTAAGGCCTCGATCCACTCTTCTTGTATCTCTCACCTTTCCACGAATGATGCAGTAAATGTAAAGGCACTGGACACAGGGATTTACAAGGTTCGGCACCAAAGGCCTACATCCTTGCCATGCACTCCCATCATGGATTCTCCCATTATAACTTGTTAGAATTACAATGGTCGATATAGCATCCCACTGTATCTCTCCTGAGTCCCACAGGAGGGTCTTTATACTGCGTCCCACAGTGTTACCAGAGTCCCACTGGCCTGCTCCAGAATCCCACTGAAGACTTCTTCTCCCTGAGTCCCACAGGGTCTTCTCTTGGCTCCTCGAGTCGCACGAGTAGCTCTTCTTCACTTTAACTTCTTCAAGTAACTTCAGCAGCCTGGGATAAAGGCTGCTGGCCATGCTCTGTACCTCTGATCACTTGTGATGATATGGTCTTCTCGTCTTGCTCAGGATTTATCTCCTTCTTCTAAGGATGACCTGGCTTCTTTCTTCAACTACTGAATACTCAGACAACTGATATCTTTAACTTCAGTCTGGTCCAGTCTCACTTCAAATAAACTTTATGCACTGAGTGCATGGCATCTCTGCTTCCTCATGCACTGACTGCATGGCCTTCTCAAATTCTTCAAGAACCTCTGGTCTTGGTCAACTCAAACGCACACCACTGATTTAATCTTGTTCAGTGTGCGTGTGCATGCATGCATGCATGCACTTCCCTTTCGTTCTTCATGGTGTGATAAACCCACAAAGGGTGTAATCCTTTTTAGCACACACCTTCTCACTTCCTTCACACACTTTGTTCTTATTGGTTACACACTTAAATGTGTGTTCTACTTTAGTGTGAGGTATCCTTCTTCTTCTCCTTCTTAGTGTGTACACACCACTTAGGCACACACTAAGGTTCGGCCTTCTTGTTTTTTTTGCTCACACACACTTCCTTTGATCAATTAGCAAACACAAGGCTTGGCCTACTTCACTTACTAAGCACACACACTTCCTTGTTCTTTTAATCTTCTTTTGTTAAGCACACACGGCCTCGGGACTTCACTTCTTCTTCAAGGCGCGCAAGGTGTGAGTTCACCTCGGGTGTAGCTGGCCGCGCAAGTGTACAAGGCCTCTAGGCCGCACAAGCCACGGGTGCAAGGCACTGCGTGCGCGCAAGTGCTACCGCGCAGGGGGCACGGTGCATAGAGGGGGTGCGCAAGGTTCTACCGCACAGCCCAACCTCTTCTTCTTGTCATGCAAAGTAGTTGCACGCAAGGGACTCCTTCGGGCCAAGGATGGCATCGAGATCTTCAGCCGCACAAGTAATTTGCGCGGGGCTTCAAAATCTTCGCGAGGAAGAGCACTCACGGGGCTTCGGAGTTTCAGCACATCACCAAGCCAGCCTCAAGGGCTCGGGCTCTCTTTTTATAGGCAAAGGAATGCCTTATCTTCCGCTTGAATTTCCGAAGTTTTCAGGTATTCAAGATTCTGTGAATCTTGTTTTTCTTTTTATTTCACGCGGGTTCTCCCTTTTCTCCTCTTCCCGTGCATGCGACTTAGAATGCATGCACAGGCTTCCTTCGGTCCAAACCATGCAGAACATCAACACCGAATGGCCTCGCACCTTCGGTTTGCTTCGGCCGATCATCGAATTCTCCTCACATTGCATGCAAGCCAATTTTTAGGCATGGATCTGTTCAGTAGGTCCAGACGAGCTCTATGGAGGTCTCGGTTTGCTCGGAGGTGGCCAGGAACTCAAAAACCGACGTCGGGTAGCCTCTGGTTCATCGGCGGCTTCGCGGGTGCCTCGGCCGAGCTCGAGGTAGGAGATGGACCGGGAGCCGTTGGATCGGGCGAATGAAACACATCGGACGGCCTGGATCTGAACGGACCGCGGCGGATTAGATGTGCGGACGAGATCTGGCGTGCGATCAATCGAGCGGCTCAGATTCAATCCGCGGCAAAAATCTTTGTCCCACATCGAAACGGGCCGCGGAATTCTCGCGGTTTATCACCCAGCCGCTCCCAGAGACGGCCAGTTGAATCTCCTCCCCTCTCGGTGCCGCCCCGCACCGAGTTCTCTCTGCGGGCGCGCTCTTGCGTCCACTCACGCCTGCGGGCGCGCACCTAGCGCCCATTATGCACCCTTCGGGCGCGCTCTGCGCCCACGCTGCGCAGGACCTGATCCCCTGCGTGGCCCCGGCTTACACACGGCCGCGGCCTCTCGGGCTGGCCCCATGGGATCCCCTTGGGCGTGGTGACTTAGTCCCACATGTGCCTTGGGTTGAACCCTTAAGGCTGGCCCTTGGTGGCTAATTTTTTGCTTGAGGAAACACTTAAGGACTTTGTTTACAAAAAAAGTAACCATGTGTAAATTCCAAATGCCAAACCAAGTTATTCCTTCTCCACTTCTTCTATTCTTCTTCTTAATAATTCCATTACTTCTCCTCATATGATCTTCACTTAGGATATGGAATTCAAAAGGTTCATCTTCATCAACCGAAATCCTGAATCACTTATAATCTTCAATGTTCTTTATTGATCTAATCAGAGATCAATTGGAACTTTTTCAATTCACATGCACTAAGTGATAGTGCATGGACTTCATTAATTCACATCATCCACTTAGGAGTTGTGGATGGAACTCATTTCAACTCCTCATGCATTGTGATGACAATGCATGGACTTCAATCAATGTTGTGACATTGTATCATCAGGATACAAGTTCTTTGAACTTAAAGATCAGCTCATCAATCATCTGATTTCCATGGAGAATGTTTCAACCACAATTTCCAATACCACTTAGTGAATCTCCTAAGTGACATGCATCTTAGTACCATGGCCATTCTCCTTCACCACCAACACCATCACAACCTTTGGCATTCACATCTTGACAATTCTTGACATCCATTCATTCTAAGACAACAACATGTCTCATTGACAACAAATGCAACACAGTGCACTTCAATCTCCCCCTTTGTATTTGTTGTCAATACACTCCTTTAGCACATATGAATGGGTCAATATGTGTGCCAATATTTTCTCCCCCTTATTGGCAATCAAATGCAAAGGTGTGGTGTGGTACTCTTCCACAATATCTATTCCTCCCTTCGAATAGCATCTTCTTGAAAAACACTAGGAGAGGGATGATGTCACATGTTCTTCTTTAGCAAAGAACCTTTATTAAATCAACTCTAAGTCTACTTGGGCTAACCCGGTGTAGAAAACAAGAGTGATGTAACCAAGATACTCAATGCTGTCCACAATTCTCTACACATGTGAGATCATGCTTAGGGGTTGAATTTTTTCAGATATTCAATGAATTGCTGAATCCTGCACACAATTCACAAAACACATTAGAATGTTCAGGTGAAAAGATAAAGATCCCCCATTCAACCATTTTCTCAAGATGATATTAATTTCAGAACATCATCTTCTCCAGATTGGCTCCCCCTCAAGGGGTGCACTCCATTCTGTCCAAACCATCCTCCAGTTGAGAATGATCATCATCTTCAATTCCCTGCAATGTCAGCACATGTAAATACCAATAGTATAAGGGAATAAGATGGAACCTCCTTGGTTCATCAATGTGAACAACAAGGTTGAGAAGATTCTCTCAACCGAGATGTCCCATTTTCACCGTTCTTCACACTTGCACATCTGATCTTCTTTGATGTTTGTGCTGGTGTGGATCTCAACACATCTTCATGTGAAATCTTCTTCTTCCCTTTTGCGTTAGAAATTTCCAGAACTTTATCTTCAGCTTTTTGCAGATCTTTGGCAAGTTGCAACTGATTTGGCCATATGACTAACAAGTCATTTGGAAGTGAGGCCTCAGTTTTGGAAATTCCACATGGTTCTTTTGATGCTGTTAAGCTACCTTTCTTAGGCAACTTATTTTCAACCAATCCCTTCTGCTTCTTCTGGATTGATTGTCTGTTTGAGTCCAGTCTGCTTCTATTCATTTCCATGGCTTGTTTACAAAGATCCATGGTGTGTCATTTCTTTCCACAGTAGAAGCATGTTTTCTTGGTGGTCCTTCTGGATGCATCACCCTTCTTGGATTTAGACTCCAAGGACTTCTTTTCCTTTTTCATAATCTTCTTGGGAGCATCTTCCACTTTCTTCTGCTTGCTTCACAAGGAATCTCTCTTAGCCAGGTTCAGTGATCTTCTCTTCATTCCAGCTTCGGATACATTCGGAGATTTATATGTATCATCTCTTTGACCACTTTTGCAACCATCCCAGATGTTGTCAAGTAATCCAAATCTATTTTTAGTAAACAGATGACTCTGGACCTGTGGATGCTGCTTCTTTTCCTCTGGCTTGCTCCCCCTAGGCATGGGCTTCCTCTGTGCTTTGGCATTCAGTGGATTGTACCAACAATCCTTTGCACAATGCCCATACTTGTTACAACACCAACATTGTCCCACGAATCTTGACCTCTTCAGCCCTTCTGATTGTAGGGTACTTTTATTGACCTGTTGTGCTGTTTCAGGAGAGATCTTCTTCTTTACTGTCTTCATCCATATTTGTTTGGAATTATTCTTCCATCCTGCACTTTTTGTGGAAACACAATTAGAAGCATCAGTACAAGATGGTATGGATGGTACCTTCTTTCTAGATGATTTTGCCCTTTTATTAGAGGATGTATTTCTTTTAGAATCATCCTTCTCAAAGCTCACTTGAGTGGCAACATTTCTTCTTTTAGCTGACTGGGAGGATTCAGCTTTGGGTGATTGAAGATTTTTCAATATCACCTCTAGTTCTAAGTATTTCATGTTGAGGGAGTTCTTCTCATCCTCAACAGTTCTTAGCTTTCCTTCCCAATTATTCACCAGTTGTTTCATCTGGTCTTCATTCACCTTCTTTAATTCTTGCAATGAATTGTCCAGCTCCTTCACCAATTTGACTTTTTCTTCGAGTTGAGCATCTCTGACATTCATTGACACTCTGTGCAATTTTTCCAGTGCCTGGAAAACTTCTTTGACCACAGTCTTAAATAATTCTTTCTCAGAAAGGCTTCTTTGCAATTCTTCAATAGTGTCTTCATATCTTTCATTGCAAAGCGATACTGTTTCATCATTAGCCTTCACCATCTTTCTGAGAGTGTTGGTTATGCCAACCCTTTTAGCCAATCGATCTTCCATTGCATTGGCTTCTTCTTCTAACTGTGATTTTTCTTCATGATGATCATGGATTCCTGTAGCTATACACTTTGCCACTTCCATGGGAACTGTCTTCTGAAGATATTTGAGTGCACTCTGAAAATCATTCATTGTTTCAACTTCATCACAGCTAGGACAGGCTTCATCAGAAGAATGATAAAAGGAATTGTCATCTGATGTGGCTTTTACATTTCTTTCCATAGAAGGAGTTTCTCTGATTGCAACAACCTTCTTCCTCATCTTCTTTGCCTGTTTCTTCATTCTGTTTTTCAGAGTCCTGGCAGATATCTCCATTTGAGGCTGTTCTTTCATTTCCTCAAATCTGCACTCCATATAGACTCTCTTGGATCTTTTAGAGGTAACCTCCCTCTGATACCAATTGAAGTGCCCAGATCAGTGTGAATCACTGAGAGGGGGAGGGGGTGAATCAGTGATCCCTTAAAACTTTTTACTAATTGATTATTAATCAATTAAACCTATATGGCTGGTTAAGGCCTCGATCCACTCTTCTTGTATCTCTCAGCTTTCCACGAATAATGCAGTAAATGTAAAGGCACTGGACACAGGGATTTACAAGGTTCGACACCAAAGGCCTACATCCTTGCCATGCTCTCCCAGCATGGATTCTCCCATTATAACTTGTTAGAATTACAATGGTTGATACAGCATCCCACTGTATCTCTCCTAAGTCCCACAGGAGGGTCTTTATACTGCATCCCATAGTGTTACCAGAGTCCCACTGGCCTGCTCCAGAATCTCACTGAAGACTTCTTCTCCCTGAGTCCCACAGGGTCTTCTCTTGGATCCTCGAGTCGCACGAGTAGCTCTTCTTCACTTTAACTTCTTCACGTAACTTCAGCAGCCTGGGATAAAGGCTGCTGGCCTTGCTCTGTACCTCTAATCACTTGTGATGATCAGGTCTTCTCGTATTGCTCAGGATTTATCTCCTTCTTCTAATGATGACCTGGCTTCTTTCTTCAACTACTGAATACTCAGACAACTGATATCTTTAACTTCAGTCTGGTCCAGTCTCATTTCAAATCAACTTTATGCACTGAGTGCATGGCATATCTGCTTCCTCATGCACTGACTGCATGGCCTTCTCAAATTCTTCAAGGACCTCTGGTCTTGGTCAACTCAAACGCACACCACTGATTTAAGCTTGTTCAGTGTGCGCGTGCATGCATCCATGCATGCACTTCCCTTTCCTTCTTCTTGGTGTGATAAACCCACAAAGGGTGTAATCCTTTTTAGCACACACCTTCTCACTTCCTTCACACACTTTGTTCTTATTGGTTACACACTTAAATGTCTGTTCTACTTTAGTGTGAGGTATCCTTCTTCTTCTCCTTCTTAGTGTGTACACACCACTTAGGCACACACTAAGGTTCGGCCTTCTTGTTTTTGTTTGCTCACACACACTTCCTTTGATCAATTAGCAAACACAAGGCTTGGCCTACTTCACTTACTAAGCACACACACTTCCTTGTTCTTTTAATCTTCTTTTGTTAAGCACACACGGCCGCGGGACTTCACTTCTTCTTCAAGGCGCGCAAGGTGTGAGTTCACCTCGGGTGTAGCTGGCCGCGCAAGTGCACAAGGCCTCTAGGCCGCACAAGCCACGGGTGCAAGGCACCGCGGGCGCGCAAGTGCTACCGCGCAGGGGGCACGGTGTATAGATGTAACAGCCCAAGATTTTATGAAAAATATTCTTTTTAATTTTATTAATGTCTTGTGTTGTACGCTACACCAAAAGGAGCTTGCACAACACGCATCCTTGACTTGCCTTGCATTACACGCAATCGCAACCTTCCTCGATAGTGTGTGTAGTACGCAATAACGAGTTTCACTAAACAGCGATATGCTATTAAAACTAGCTGTTATGAATAGTAATAACCACTTTTTGAAATTTTGTAAATTTTATTTTTCAAAGTGAACTTCATTTTTGGATTCAGAGTATCGAATTTAGCCTAAGGTGAAATTTTGGTACATTTCGGATAACTTTCATATTCTGATGAATAGTGAAAATTACTAAATTATAATTAAAAAAAACTTTTTTAATCGAAATAATTAATAGTGATAAATTATTAATTTGAGTGGTTTTAAAGTATATTTAGAATATATTTTTACAATTTAATACAATGTTGGTCATTGGATGTAATTTCACATTTAAACTAGACATAAACAAGTGTCAATCTTTTGATAGATATTGTTTCTTAAAAAACACGCTATTTGTTTTAACAGTGGGATTTAATTATAAAATTAATTAATGCAACTTTTATGTTATGAATTTGGTAAAATAGACTTCATTTTTGAATTCGGAATATGTAATATAGCTTGGGATGAAATTTTGGCATTGTTCTGAAAAACATCAATTTTTGATGAATAGTGAAACTACTAAGTGGTAGGTTAAAAACTGAATTTTGCATAAAACTTAATTTTACCGCTTCTGTGAATGGAATTTCGAAAATCCGAGAGACACGGTTAACATCAAGGACTAAAATGTGGTTCAATGAGATGAAAATAATTTTTTGGTGAATAGTAACTTTTTACTTTTTTTACCGTGGTTAATAGTAAATAGGGTAACTAAGGGTAAATATGATATTAATATTACCCTAACACATGTCCTAATTCTATTGGACAAGTTTAATTCGACCAAAAACAAACTTAGGAATAATATATGACCATTTAGGCCCACTTGGATTAGATTAGGACATTTATTATTAATTTATTTAAAGAAGGGTTAAAATAGTTAAAATCAAAGTTTAATAAGTAAATCATTTTTAATATGGGGTTATAAATTAGATAAATTCGATTGTAAATATTAATTAGAAAGCTAAAAAGATTTCCTACATGATGGTATTTTATTTGTAATTTTTAGACATCAAATAATTTAATTTATTTATGACACAAAGATGATGCAGTAATTATCTTATTAATGAAATATTGACATAATTGATGTTATAAACACCAACATAAATGTCATTTGAGACTTTTTATGAATTCCACTAATTTTCTAGGTTACTATGATATAATAGTGATGCTCTAATAAACTTGGTTAGAACATATAATTCTGATATGACTTTCACAAAAATCATATATCAAATAGTGTCAAAATTGACACAAAATAGTTTTTAAATCAAATATTATATTATTAATTGTTATTTTATTCCTAAAAATCTAAGGTTAGGCCAAATTACTTAGATAAGGATATATATATTAATAATAAACAATTTGGGGTTCGTTTGGCATGTTATAGTAAGTGTATTAACCATATAGTGAAAGAAAACAAAAAGACACCGTAAAAGTTAAATTATTTAACTTAGAGTTAAATCTAATTGATAAGGTTAAAATAATATCCTAAACTTGTCTAAATTCTATTGGATGATAGGATTTCGACCCATCCCCACTTTAGCTTAGAAATAAGACCCTTTGGAACCATTATAAACCGATTTTGACTTTAATATAAAATAATATTTTGAGGTATTCCTAAGGTTCCCCTCTCCTCCCTTATAAAAGGGCACCTCCTCCCCCTCCTCCTCACACCAATTTTGAGCACTCAAGCTCGGCCAAACCCTGCCATTTTTTCCTCTCCACTTTCCTAGAATAATCCTAGAGGTTCTGGTCTTCTCCAAAGACCAATCTTAGTTCCTTAAGTGGAGGATTCAAAGAGGCGTTCCAAAGAAGAGGTAATATCCATTACCGATCTTTTCAATTTCTTTCTTCTTCAACTTCTTCTTCTTTAGTTGTTTCATGATAAAGTAATAACATCAGTATTACTTACATACTGATATGTTATTATAAATATGAAACAACCCTAATTCACCTTCTATCCATCCTACGGAAAAATGAAATCACCGCGCGTGCGTACGTACGGAATACCGTCTCCACGCCGTGGTGTAATCTATTTTCCACCATCACCTTACAAGGATGGGTATAATGGTGTAATGAGTAACTACATATGATTATTATGAAGTAATATTGATACTGAAATAATATATATATACTCCAATACAATTCCACGATCATAGGAACGATATCATCACTCGTGCGTACGTACGGAATACCGTCTCCACGATGTGATGCGACTCGTTCTACATGATCTTCATTTCATAATGATTATATAAATGAATTGAATGAATGAATATGGTATATACTACACTAATACCATTATGGAAATGAATTATCTATAACCTAAAGATAAGAATAAGAATTTATTCGACAAAACACGCATAAGAACAAAAAGTTATAAAGACCCGAGTAACAAGTAACAATGAAATATTACTAACAAGAAGCTAATAATATGACCATATATGATCTCATATCAATATGTATGATTATGGAATAAGTCAATAACATTATTTAAACCATTATACAGGAGCTTCGGACACGAACAAAGAAAATCGGACCTAAGGTAAGGGAAATATCACAATCTCATTTTTATCCGAGATTGTTTATTCGTAAGTATTTACTGGGGTGTATTTTATCATCCACATCCATGTTCCCTCAATATGTAATATTATTTCCATCCACCTACAATTGTTTAAATCCAATTTTACCCTTCTATGAGTTTTTAGTAAAGGATATGAAAGGAATCTTTTTTCGTTTTTCGTACGAGGTACTTTTTGACTTTTCCGACAAAAGTACGAAGAATGTTTTTTTTAACTTATACGGCACGAACAGATTTATACTGTTTTATAAAGCCTTATTTTCATGAAGCTTCCTCTAAAAGATTTCATGACTATTTTCAATAAAATCTCTTTCTTTTAAAATTGCATGATGTTTTGTAAAAGAAATTGATTTTGAAGAAGAAAGGATATTTTCCTCAAGAATTCAATTCAAGTGTTTTACCAAAATTATTTTCCATATAAGATAATAAAGGGTTCTGTTTCTATCCATATTTTTACATTGATTTGACTATGTTGTTATGAAATTATGTTTATGAATTCATTTATCTTATATGAATTGTTTTATGATGTCATGTTGTTTAAGAATCCCATTTTTATTACATGGGTTATGCAATGATGTATGATTTATGATTTTGTGGAACACATAAGAAAGGATTCATTAAGAGATGGGTGGGACCTATATCTCCCTCCAATGCATTGGGTAAAGATTTTATATCTCATGAGATAGACATGGCTGGAACGGAAGGTTATTTCGGTTCAGTGATACAGGACTGAAACGAGGAGTGAACTCGGTTCAGAAAGGGACTTTGTCCACTAAGATAGTCTTGGCAATGAGTCATGACTATCAAGAAATGATTTTCCATGATTATGTGTGCATGCCACAAAGTTTCAAGTTTCATGTTATGATTATGGGGATCTCATTTTCACTTCTATGATTTGTTCCATGTTAAGATATTATGATCTCTTTTGCAGGTTGTGATTTTCAAAAAGATATGATATGATTTTTATTTCTTTTGTATACCCTTACTGAGAATTTGAGCTCACCCTTTTATGTTTTCTTTTCCCCAGGATATAAAGAAAGGTTTTAGGTAAAAAAAAATTGAAGATCTTTACGGGAGATATTGAAGATCTTTCACCAGGATTAGAAGATTATGTTCTGAGTTTCCAAAGACACTAAACTATTACGATCCTTTAGTGTGTGTTTTTGTTATGTACTAAGGATTCCGCAAATGTAATGTAATGTCCATGTACGTCAGGATACGGGTCTCTATAGTTGGTATCAAAGGAAAGGTTTAGTCAACCTTTGGAAACTGGGATGCGAAAACGTTAGTGAGATCCCTAGAGATATTTCTAAGGTATGTCTAGGGATGCCCCTAAGGATAAGTATACGTATAGGATATAGTTCTAGAACTATGGTAACGATATTAGATTAAACCAAAGATGATAGATATTTAAGTTACTCCCCCTTTATTACGATTTTTGCATCTAACACTATTCTGTTTGGGTTTTAGAAAATGGCTGGAAACAAGATGATTCACAATAATGGAGGATATGATGGACAATGGAATGATATTCTTCATGAGCAACCAAATGAAATGGGATTTGGATGTCCAAACATCATTATTATGCCGAATCAGCAATCTCACAATATGATCAATAAAGTAAAATTTGGTAAGTTTCCTGACTCGACTAATAAGAGAAAGATGGAGTTCCATGATGATCATAGAGGAAAGAAATTTCAATTTCCCCTATGTAAATCATGTGGGAAGAGGCATCAAGGAGAATGTTTCAAGGGAACTGGAAGATGCTTTGGGTGTGGAAACGAAGGACACAAAGCAAGTAAGTGCAAAGGAAAAGGGTCGGTTAACACCATGGATGAGGATAATGGTATTGCTACGACATCAAAAATGGTTAAGTGTTTTAAATGTGGAATGTATGGGCATTATGCAAACAAATGCCCTAAGGGAAAGACTCATGAAGAGAATCAGTATGGTCATATGGGTAGTATTTATGTGGATGATGATGAAGAGACTACAAATGATATGTGAGATGAAAGAATTTTTGAAGCTCGGTCAATGGTTTGAGAATGTAGTGGAATGATTACATGTTTATCATGTGTAATTTTGGAATAAAGAGACATCTATGGATTGTTACACTGTTGTCTTTCCTTGTGTTTTGAAAGTGTATGATTAATGTTACTAGTATCCATGAAAGGTATTCATATATTTTTGGAATGTAGATGATATGCGCATAATGAAGGGATAAGGAGAAAATTAAATGTTTGATAGTATTCATGAGCTCATGATTGATATAAGGACTAAGTGATATCATGGATTGAGTATATAGAATTTTGAGGATTTTGGTATGTGGAAAGTGTTAACTTTTAACTGCATTCATGTTTTCACTAAGGTATTCAAGAGAATACATGATTAAGGACTTTGAATGTTTAGAATGTGACCAACAAAACATATCTTATGATATGTGGGGATCAACGACAGTATTAAATCTATGGTAATCGTTGTCACTATATTATGAGAGTAGACTGCAGTATTATGGATAAGCCTAAAGATTGAAATGGATTATGTTGGACATAAGTGAGTATTGTTTAAGGATCGAAGTTTTCTCGATATTATTGATGGGATGTTATAGTAATATAGTTTTAGAAAAAGGACAACCTGCAGGACGGGCGACAGCCCATCGCTTCGGACAAGGCTGTAGGAATCGAACCCACAACCGAAGTGCGACTGGCCTTTATCGCCTACCACTGACCTACAGGAAGTCCCTATTTAGTAGAAACTAGTTTTATTATATTAAGCAGTATGATATATGAAGTATAAGTCCATTTTAGGAACCATATATGATTAATCTCACTATAGATCGATTTATGCATATAATTTTTGCTAACCTTTTGTTTGAGACAGATGGAATGACCCGTCATTCTATCACATTATCTGCTAACACTTCACGAATAACAAATTCAACTTCATTTATTTAAGAGATGAAGTGGAAATTGTTCAAGGCACGAACAACAGTGAGATTGTACCAAAATAAAGTAAGTATTTATTCTAATTCAAATTTTCAACTTTAGGGAAATGATCTTGAAAACCAAAAATGTTTTCCTAGTGATCTTATACCTGAGGAATCAGATGGTACCTTATATCATCACAAATTTATGGATTTGTGATTTTTGGCTTTTCCATAGCCATGTTCTCTACCACTCTCCATCAGAACATGATGGTTAGATTTTTCTTCCATATCCATATTTTTACCTATGTGGAAACCCAACAATTAGTTTATTTGGGTAATCGTTACATTTCATACTTTAGTTTTTAAAGCCAAGTTTTGGTATTCCTTTTTACGATGTGGGAAACTTTCGAATAGAAAACCATTTATAACCCCGACGAATTTCGAGGGAGAAATTCATTTTAAGGGGGGTAGAATGTAACAGCCCAAGATTTTATGAAAAATATTCTTTTTAATTTTATTAATGTCTTGTGTTGTACGCTACACCAAAAGGAGCTTGCACAACACACATCCTTGACTTGCATTGCATTACACGCAATCGCAACCTTCCTCGATAGTGTGTGTAGTACGCAATAACGAGTTTCACTAAACAACGATATGCTATTAAAACTAGCCGTTATGAATAGTAATAACCACTTTTTGAAATTTTGTAAATTTTATTTTTCAAAGTGAACTTCATTTTTGGATTCGGAGTATCGAATTTAGCCTAAGGTGAAATTTTGGTACATTTCGGATAACTTTCATATTCTGATGAATAGTGAAAATTACTAAATTATAATTAAAAACAACTTTTTTAATCGAAATAATTAATAGTGATAAATTATTAATTTGAGTGGTTTTTAAGTATATTTAGAATATATTTTTACAATTTAATACAATGTTGGTCATTGGATGTAATTTCACATTTAAACTAGACATAAACAAGTGTCAATCTTTTGATAGATATTGTTTCTTAAAAAACACGCTATTTGTTTTAACAGCGGGATTTAATTATAAAATTAATTAATGCAACTTTTATGTTATGAATTTGGTAAAATAGACTACATTTTTGAATTCGGAATATGAAATATAGCTTGGGATGAAATTTTGGCATTGTTCTGAAAAACATCAATTTTTGATTAATAGTGAAACTACTAAGTGGTAGGTTAAAAACTGAATTTTGCATAAAACTTAATTTTACCGCTTCTGTGAATGGAATTTCGAAAATCCGAGAGACACGGTTAACATCAAGGACTAAAATGTGGTTCAATGAGATGAAAATAATTTTTTGGTGAATAGTAACTTTTTACTTTTTTAACCGTGGTTAATAGTAAATAGGGTAACTAAGGGTAAATATGATATTAATATTACCCTAACACATGTCCTAATTCTATTGTACAAGTGTAATTCGACCAAAAACAAACTTAGGAATAAAATATGACCATTTAGGCCCACTTGGATTAGATTAGGACATTTATTATTAATTTATTTAAAGAAGGGTTAAAATAGTTAAAATCAAAGTTTAATAAGTAAATAATTTTTAATATGGGGTTATACATCAGATAAATTCGATTTTAAATATTCATTAGAAAGCTAAAAAGAGTTCCTACATGATGGTATTTTATTTGTAATTTTTAGACATCAAATAATTTAATTTATTTATGACACAAAGATGATGCAGTAATTATCTTATTAATGAAATATTGACATAATTGATGTTATAAACACCAACATAAATGTCATTTGAGACTTTTTATGAATTCCACTAATTTTCTAGGTTACTATGATATAATAGTGATGCTCTAATAAACTTGGTTAGAACATATAATTCTGATATGACTTTCACAAAAATCATATATCAAATAGTGTCAAAATTGACACAAAATAGTTTTTAAATCAAATATTATATTATTAATTGTTATTTTATTCCTAAAAATCTATGGTTCGGCCAAATGACTTAGATAAGGATATATATATTAATAATAAACAATTTGGGGTTCGTTTGGAATGTTATAGTAAGTGTATTAACCATATAGTGAAATAAAACAAAAAGACACGGTAAAAGTTAAATTATTTAACTTAGAGTTAAATCTAATTGATAAGGTTAAAATAATATCCTAAACTTGTCTAAATTCTATTGGTTGATAGGATTTCGACCCATCCCCACTTTATCTTAGAAATAAGACCCTTTGGAACCATTATAACCCGATTTTGACTTTAATATAAAATAATATTTTGAGGTATTCCTAAGGTGCCCCTCTCCTCCCTTATAAAAGGGCACCTCCTCCCCCTCCTCCTCACACCAATTTTGAGCACTCAAGCTCGGCCAACCCCTGCCATTTTCTCCTCTCCACTTTCCTACAATAATCCTAGAGGTTCTGGTCTTCTCCAAAGACCAATCTTAGTTCCTTAAGTGGAGGATTCAAAGAGGCGTTCCAAAGAAGAGGTAATATCCATTACCGATCTTTTCAATTTCTTTCTTCTTCAACTTCTTCTTCTTTAGTTGTTTCATGATAAAGTAATAACATCAGTATTACTTACATACTGATATGTTATTATAAATATGAAACAATCCTAATTCACCTTCTATCCATCCTACGGAAAAATGAAATCACCGCGCGTGCGTACGTACGGAATACCGTCTCCACGCCGTGGTGTAATCTATTTTCCACCATCACCTTACAAGGATGGGTATAATGGTGTAATGAGTAACTACATATGATTATTATGAAGTAATATTGATACTGAAATAATATATATATACTCCAATACAATTCCACGATCATAGGAACGATATCATCACTCGTGCGTACGTACGGAATACCGTCTCCACGATGTGATGCGACTCGTTCTACATGATCTTCATTTCATAATGATTATATAAATGAATTTAATGAATGAATATGGTATATACTACACTAATACAATTCTGAAAATGAATTATCTATAACCTAAAGATAAGAATAAGAATTTATTCGACAAAACACGCATAAGAACAAAAAGTTATAAAGACCCGAGTAACAAGTAACAATGAAATATTACTAACAAGAAGCTAATAATATGACCATATATGATCTCATATCAATATGTATGATTCTGGAATAAGTCAATAACATTATTTAAACCATTATACAGGAGCATCGGACACGAACAAAGCAAATCGGACCTAAGGTAAGGGAAATATCACAATCTCATTTTTATCCGAGATTGTTTATTCGTAAGTATTTAATGGGGTGTATTTTATCATCCACATCCATGTTCCCTCAATATGTAATATTATTTCCATCCACCTACAATTGTTTAAATCCAATTTTACCCTTCTATGAGTTTTTAGTAAAGGATATGAAAGGAATCTTTTTTCGTTTTTCGTACGAGGTACTTTTTGACTTTTCCGACAAAAGTACGAAGAATGTTTTTTTTAACTTATACGGCACGAACGGATTTATACTGTTTTATAAAGCCTTATTTTCATGAAGCTTCCTCTAAAAGATTTCATGACTATTTTCAATAAAATCTCTTTCTTTTAAAATTGCATGATGTTTTGTAAAATAAATTGATTTTGAAGAAGAAAGGATATTTTCCTCAAGAATTCAATTCAAGTGTTTTACCAAAATTATTTTCCATATAAGATAATAAAGGGTTATGTTTCTATCCATATTTTTACATTGATTTGACTATGTTGTGATGAAATTATGTTTATGAATTCCTTTATCTTATATGAATGGTTTTATGATGTCATGTTGTTTAAGAATCCCATTTTTATTACATGGGTTATGCAATGATGTATGATTTATGATTTTGTGGCACACATAAGAAAGGATTCATTAAGAGATGGGTGGGACCTATATCTCCCTCCAATGCATTGGGTAAAGATTTTATATCTCATGAGATAGACATGGCTGGAACGGAAGGTTATTTCGGTTCAGTGATACAGGACTGAAACGAGGAGTGAACTCGGTTCAGAAAGGGACTTTGTCCACTAAGATAGTATTGGCAATGAGTCATGACTAACAAGAAATGATTTTCCATGATTATGTGTGCATGCCACAAAGTTTCAAGTTTCATGTTATTATTATGGGGATCTCATTTTCACTTCTATGATTTGTTCCATGTTAAGATATTATGATCTCTTTTGCAGGTTGTGATTTTCAAAAAGATATGATATGATTTTTATTTCTTTTGTATACCCTTAATGAGCATTTGAGCTCACCCTTTTATGTTTTCTTTTCCCCAGGATATAAATAAAGGTTTTAGGTAAAAAAAAATGGATGATCTTTACGGGAGATATTGAAGATCTTTCACCAGGATTAGAAGATTATGTTCCGAGTTTCCAAAGCCACTAAACTATTACGATCCTTTAGTGTGTGTTTCTGTTATGTACTAAGTATTCCACAAATGTAATGTAATGTCCATGTACGTCAGGATACGGGTCTCTACAATAGAGGGGGTGCGCAAGGTTCTACCGCACATCCTAACCTATTCTTCTTGTCATGCAAAGGAGTTGCGCGCAAGGGATTCCTTCGGGCCAAGGATGGCACTGAGATCTTCAGCCACGCAAGTAATTTGCGCGGGGCTTCAAAATCTTCGCGAGGCAGAGCACTCACGGGGCTTCGGAGTTTCAGCACATCAGCAAGCCAGCCTCAAGGGCTCGGTCTCTCTTTTTATAGGCAAAGGAATGCCTTGTCTTCTGCTTGAATTCCCGAAGTTTTCGGGTATTCAAGATTCTGTGAATCTTGTTTTTCTTTTTATTTCACGCGGGTTCTCCCTTTTCTCCTCTTCACGTGCATGCGACTTAGAACGCATGCACGGCCTTCCTTCGGTCCAAACCATGTAGAACATCAACACCGAATGGCCTCGCACCTTCGGTTTGCTTCGGCCGATCATCGAATTCTCCTCACATGTCATGCAAGCCAATTTTTAGGCATGGATCTGTTCAGTAGGTCCAGGCGAGCTCCATGGAGGTCTCGGTTTGCTCGGAGGTGGCCGGAAACTCAAAAACCGACGTTGGGTAGCCTCTGGTTCATCGGCGGCTTCGCGGGTGCCTCGGCCGAGCTCGAGGTAGGAGATGGACCAGGAGCCGTTGGATCGGGCGAATGAAACACATCATACAGCCTGGATCTGAACGGACCGCGGCGGATTAGATGTGCGGCCGAGATCTAGCGCGCGATCAATCGAGCGGCTCAGATTCAATCCACGGCAAAAATCTTTGTCCCACATCGAAACGGGCCACGGAATTCTCGCGGTTTATCACCCAGCCGCTCCCAGAGACGGCCAGTTGAATCTCCTTTCCTCTCGGTGCCTCCCCGCACCGAGTTCTCTCTGCGGGCGCGCTCTTGCGCCCACTCATGCCTGCGGGCGCGCACTTAGCGCCCATTATGCACCCTTCGGGCGCGCTCTGCGCCCACGCTGCGCAGGACCTGATCCCCTGCGTGGCCCCGGCTTACACACGGCCACGGCCTCTCGGGCTGGCCCCATGGGATCCCCTTGGGCGTGGTGACTTAGTCCCACATGTGCCTTGGGTTGAACCCTTAAGGCTGGCCCTTGGTGGCTAATTTTTTGCTTGAGGAAACACTTAAGTACTTTGTTTACAAACAAAGTAACCATGTGTAAATGCCAAATGCCAAACCAAGTTATTCCTTCTCCACTTCTTCTATTCCTCTTCTTAAGAATTCCATTACTTCTCCTCATATGATCTTAACATAGGATATGGAATTCAAAAGGTTCATATTCATCAACCGAAATCCTGAATCACTTATAATCTTCAATGTTCTTTATTGATCTAATCAGAGATCAATTGGAACTTTTTCAATTCACATGCACTAAGTGATAGTGCATGGACTTCATTAATGCACATCTTCCACTTAGGAGTTGTGGATGGAACTCCTTTCAACTCCTCATGCATTGTGAAGACAATGCATGGTCTTCAATCAATGTTGTGACATTGTATCATCAGGATACAAGTTCATTGAACTTAAATATCAGCTCATCAATCGTCTGATTTCCATGTAGAATGTTTCAACCACAATTTCCAATACCACTTAGTGAATCTCCTAAGTGACATGCATCTTAGTACCATGGCCATTCTCCTTCACCACCAACACCATCACAACCTTTGGCATTCACATCTTGACAATTCTTGACATCCATTCATTCTAAGACAACAACATGTCTCATTGACAACAAATGAAACACAGTGCACTTCAAATTTGGAAAAGAGCATACATTATACACATATTATCTATATTATGCCCACACTTCTAGTATATAGCATCTAGAATATGGGGAGGCACACCAAATTCACATAGGGAACTAACTCGGTCACTAAAATGTGGCACTAAGGAAAAGATATGATAAATTAGTATCGAATGTGTTGGATTATATTTTTTTAATAAATTACTAATTGGTAAAGGTACACAGAAGAATACTACGAATAATGCCTTGGTTATGAGTTTGTTCATGTGTGTATCTATGCCATATACGGTGGAAACACCAAGCCGCCATGGAGGGATTACTATTATGAATGGTTCATGTTTTAGTTGAATGTTATTTCACCTAGAGTGATGAAATTTTTGTGTGATGAAGATATTATTTGAGATTGTTCCATCCTGTCATCAAATGGAATTTGATTTATGAAAGAATGATTTTTCATTTTCACCCATGATTTATTGTGTCATGCAACATTATCTTAAGACATGAAAAAGAATATTTTTTGTGTTTAATTTAAATAAAAATTTCACTCCTTATTTTTATAATATAATTAAAAGGTTCAAAATATGAAATTGATAAATATTACTAATGAAATAGTGTACATGAAATGAATAAATTGGTTTATTATGGGAATGATTGAAATATGAAAATTATTAACACTATAAAAACAATTACATTCATGAGGGATGGTTGAGAATATTGATAGTACCATAGTTTTATCTTGTTTTGGTGTTTAATGAATTACTTTTTTTAGATTTATGTGAATATGTCATACATTAATCTGATAATGGTGTGTTGTGTGTCTAATTATGTGTGTTTGGTGTTGTATAGATATACCTCAATTATTACATTTTTTTATAGTATGACATGAGAATATGGATGGAAATTCTTCATTAGAATTGGAATGTGAGGCCCCGATATTTCAAGTTGAGTTCTGGATTTAGTATATTCACAAGATCCTCAACCACATAGAGTCACCCACAGAAAATAGATTCAATCTTCTTACTTATATAATACATGTTCAAGTGAGGAGTTGGTGGGATATCCAAACATGGTATAGAGAGCTGTAGAATATGGAATTGAAGGAGATTCATGAGATGTTTCTAGGGAAAAGTTACCATGAGATGCTCAGTATGGAGAGGGAATCCTGGATTATGTGATAGACCAAGGGGAATATGTCTTCTATGAAATACATCAGTCTCTTTATTATTTTTTAGTGCTTTGGATGAGTATTGGTAGTTGATGAGGCAACAATAGTGAAAAATTTTCTAGATGTTCATAAATTAGATATTATGACCTAGGTAAATATATTTCGGCTGATATAATTTTAAAATATAGCGAATCTGGATCTCATATCTTGAGTGAACCTGAATAAGGATTCTAGTGAAGGATAGGTATTTTTATATTGATGATTAGAAGTTACACCTTCACAGTGTAGGAATAACCTCCATGAGGTTATAGACAAGACCAGTAGAATTAATAGTGTCCATGGGAAGGATTAGTTACTCAAGACATTACTCATGTTCTATGCCACTGGTGTGTTATGTTAGGAAACATTGATTTCTATTTCCCGTGACAACATGTATAGAGTTGATATTATGAAAGGACATCATATCTATAATGGTTCTTCAAGAACCCACAATAGGTTTTTAATTATGGTGGTTGTAGGTAGAATCAGATTACTAGATGGGGGTCTTCTACAATATATCATTCTATAACACGTTTTCTAATGACTATGGAGGTCTAGGTAGTAGATGTGGTATGTTAGGGGAAGAATGATTCTATCAGTAGTGTGGGGTGGCTCAGGGGACTCAGATTTTAGCACATTGAAGAGAGGTAAGAATATTTCATGCAGTTAAACATAAAATTTTGGATAATGATTTTGGGCCATCAATGAGTAGTGGTTCTATTCTAACAGATTAATATCTATTTAACTATTTATTAGATAAATTGTCTTCTCATTAATTTATATCTAATCAAATTTATATTGTTTTGATTCATATAGTGTAGTTTAAAAGTGGGGTTATAATGATTGATACACATTTTGGGTATGATTGTGATATATTAGTTTATTTAAGCAGTGTAATCTCATGTATAGTTAGATTTATATCAGTTTGTACCCTTATATCCTTGATATATCCGTATTTGACTTGATATTTGGTATGGAATGACTAGTAACAAACAAATACCACATATTTTTTTACTTTAGTAGAGTAAATATTATGATTCATAATGGTATAAATTAAGTTTTTCATTAAGATTTTGATATCCACGCAGGTCGTGCAAGTTAGTTTGTCAGCAATTTGGGGAGAATACCACCATAGTATTATGTCTTATGTTATATTTTTGGGGTGTAATGCATGATGAAACTACTCCCATGGCATACCATTTCAATGATATATTTTAGAAGGATTATATGGGATTCCACATGAGAGACATAGAGAATTTATAATTCAGCTCATGAATGGAGATGATATAAGATCTATCACACCTTATAAAATGTCACTAATATATCTTAATGAAAATAAGACTCTTCTATAAGATTTTATGTGTAAATGATTTATCCTTAAATTTATGTCACCATGTGTGTATATAGTCTTGTTTTATATGAAGGGTGATATAACATTGAGCTTATGTGTTGATTTTTGGTAATCGAACCAAATAATTGTGATGATCTAGAATCCTTTTCAATGTATTGGTGGAATATTTAATGATCATAGGGGATCTAGTGTGTTCTTTATGACTGCCATGATTTTGGGGTGTTATCTGTTGATAATTCAGCCTTTTGAGAGACCATAGAAAACATTCATAATTAGGTAAATCCGTTAAAAGTTTATTAGAATTCCATTCAAGGTGAATAATTTAAGAGAACTATTTGTGACCTAGATAAACCAAATATTCCACTTGTACCTAGATCAGTTTGTGGTGGTTTCATGGATGATGTCTTTCTTTACTCCATTGACCTTTATGATCCTTCCCAATATCTTGACATCATGTTGATTACATTGACAGAGCATCTGTTTTATTCAATGAAATATAACTGTCATTTCTATATAGATGGGTGTACATTTCATTGGTCACATCATCTAAGAGAAAGGTGTGTATGTGGAAATATATAATGTGCTTGTGGTAGTTTTATGGTAGACGAATAAGATTAATTTTGATATCCACATTATTCTATGTTAGGTTTGTTATTTTTAGAGGATAATGTAGGAAATTTCCCATATAGAATAACTATTATTAGGTCATATATTGAATGGAGTTAGGTTTTAATGGTATGTATAATGCGTGACTTACTTCACGTATATGAAGAGTTGGTTTAAAACTACAAAAATCACGATCCTTCCTCAGCCATGTGAGAAGTATATCATGTTTTCTAAAAATCCAGATATAGGACATTGAGCTGTTTTGATGGTGTGGGATGGAGTTGTGGAATATGGGTCATTTATGATGAGGCCTCTTGAATAGAATTACCCTACACACGAACTGTATATAGATTTGGAAGTTTATGATTTGAATTGATGGTGTAATTATTTGTTGGGTAAAATTTTTATTGAATTTAATGAAAAAAATATTAAATAATATCTTTTGGAAATAATATTTCATTATATGGTGGAAAAGGTGGATTGGAAATATAAAGTCATTTGATTTTGATCTAGCATATATGACTATTAAGGTATATATTATTTTTTATTTTTTGAGTAGGGAAACTAAGGCTCAGGCTGTTCAGTAGTATAGTTCTGAGTGAATGATGAATAATTTACTAGCTAACATGTATATTGTGGTTCTATATGGACAAGAGAATATGAACCTCATATCATGACCTGTATAATCAAAACATAAAAATTAGATTAGGGAATTGAAATATGAGTATTTAGAAATTTTTACCCTGAGTTAATTCATTGATGGTTTGGTGTCCCCTGTTCATTTAACCACAGAAGATATCATATAATCTATATCTGTTTCATATTGGTTTGTCCACTTTTATGATATAGGATTTCATATTTGAGTTATATCTTGGTGTGGGTGAGGAATAAATCTATGACCAAAATGAACCATTACCATTGATGAAATTATTTGTGTCCTATCATGAAAAAGTATATTGAAGGGTTATTAACATGATTCTACATCATTCAACAGGTAAAGGTTGAGAATCATTGATATAGTATATTACTATAGATGTTTCCAAATTTTGAATGGAAGTGGGATGACATTAACATGTATTTTTAGTAGTTCTTATGATAAATCCTTAGAATAATGATTTTATATGGGTTATGGTAGACTAAGTAAAAAACATAAAACAATTCATGATTATTCAGAAGACATTGTTATTGGATCAATTGGAGGGGTTGTACATTCGACAGAAATTACTAATGTGTGGGGGATAATGGATAATAGTTATCAACAATGATTAATGTGTCATATCTAATTAATGAAAGGCCTACATGTGGTTCATGGTATTCATGAATTTCTTATTATGTATTTCCACTAAAATTAAGATAATAAATCAGATTATACTATACATGTTTGTTAGTATATACTACTTATGTTATCTCCTTACATTTCAGGGTCATGGAATAATCATTTCATTCTCATTTTTTTCTCAACTGACAAAATTTATCAGGAACATATTCAAATATCAAAATATTAGGCTCTTTATGGTAGTTCCTATAGGTCACCTCTATATCTTATAGAGGCAGGTGAGTCGAAGATGTTGGTACTGAGTCTAATGGAGGGGACAATAGAGTTAGTCAAATAGATTCTAAAATGTACGGTTATCGATTATAGTTGGCATAAATTGTATCATAAATGAAATATTTGACCCATTTAGTGTATTTTCTATTATCAAGTATTCCATTGGATGATTCGTAGATTTGTTCATCTTTGGATTTGGATTAATGGACAATCAATTCCTAGGTTTGTTGGAACCTCTAAGATTATGGAGACATTTGGGTCAGCGCTGTTCTGATTGGAAGTTCCGTATTGTTATTCTGATAAGATTGATATTTTTTTCTTGTTACACATCATCTATGGTATATCCATGATCCTTACCATGTGATTATTGTTGATGATGCTAATATTGAAGGTGATTCATTATTTTAGGAGAATCCAATTCATGGTGTGGATCATAGTGAGATTCATTGTGGTGCAATTCTATGATGAATGTTGGAGTGTTGTTGAAACATAGATGTGTTTAGGATGGGACACGAGAGAGATAGGTAGATAGTCAGGCTTAGTGACCCAAACACTTTAACTCATAATACTAGGGATATATTAGATTACATCTTGAGGAATTTTTTTATATGGTTTATATCTTGAGAGATCCTAGACATTCTTGATTTCACCCATAGTCGTTTTCATGTACTCTTTTACAGTGTTTTAGATATACCTTCAATGGGTTTTGTTATTGAGGTAGTTTTTGGTATAATTAATGATGTTTAGAAGAAAAAGTGGTCATGCAAAGTGGGATTCTTTTGGAAAAACCATATTGTTTGGGACACAAAATAATGCACCACTTTTTAGTGAGAAATTAGGTGGAACATGATTTTTTCACGAGTTATAAAAAAAATTTGGCCACCATCCAAATAATGTCACCTTGATATAGTGGGAGATTTAATGTTCGATGAAGAAAATTTCAAACCAATCACCGCTAAAGAAAAACTGTGTTTCCCCTTTGATTAGGTTCATGCACAAGGGGAACCATTTGGAAAACCATGGACACCTTCCAAGGAACCGTTCACATGGGTTAATAATCCCCTAAAGGTTAATAAAATTTCATAACACCTCCCCACCCCCAATAATTAATACATATTCACCTCTAATCATAAATAACATATATAATCTAAATTTAAAAGCTGATGGGTGAGTTCAAAATATCCTCAATCCCCATTATTTAATAATAAATGATCCAAATGAAAGAAAGTATCCCCTAAAATATTTGTTTTATCTAGTTATACAATCTATCATTACAAATGAAGAGGGGTGAGATTTTAATTTTTTTTAATTGGAATTAGATATAGTTTATAATGATTTTGTTTAGTTTTATTTTGATAATAGATATTGGTCCATGATATTCTACATCAATGTAATTTTTTTGTTCTGCTTCTATTTTGGGATGTTTATTTTTCCAAAAGTCTATAATTAAAATGTAGTATGTAGTATACGTATATTATTTTTCACTCTTGATTATGCATGTGTGTATGTAAATTTTTAATTTAAATTACTGAATTCAGAAAACAAATCATGAATATAATTAAATAACTAGGAAATTAATTAATGGGATTGTGGAATTGGATGAATATTAGGATTATAAATTTGGTTCATTAGTGAGGATATTGAATTGGGTTAAATGGGAATTAAATGGTTTTTTAGAAAAAGATATCTGGGTTAATGGGTTATGAATAAATGATGATAGATGGTTTAATGGTGAAAATTTATAATTATTACATGTCATTAAACAGATGAACCATGATTGTTTTGATAAATTGAAATTGTAAAATTATATTTTATTAAATCATATGTGGGATAATGATGATTATTTTATATGAAAATTATATATGTGATAAGTTTTATTGATTAATAAAAGTGGTGTGGAGAAAGTATGGACAATCCAAATAACGATAGGTTTCTAGAATTATTCTCTAGGCCTCCAATGCATTAATGTGAATAATAATGTATGAGATAGGGAATGATGCTAAAAATATACATGAGGTTTAGGATATGGACTAAGTCTCCAAATACCAATGTGGTTATATACATGAATTTTGAGGCCCCTAATATTGGCCTTGGATTGGGGTTTCATGTTTCCTTAATATGAATGTGGAATGAATAGATTACTGAAAACCCATTGTGTAATGATGTGTGATATTCATTTGAGGGTGGTTCAAAATCAAAAAATAGAGGAAGTATGTTTTGATGGTTCAGGTGTCACTATGAACTAGAATAATTATTTCTATAATTAAAGATTAATTAAATATTAGGTCTGGTTACAGTGTTAATGTACTTTAATCTTTCTAAAAATTGATACATTATTATAGATAAAAAAATTTATAGATGTCCTTGGGTGTTCTTTACTGTGTCGTACCCACATACTACTCATTCTACCAGATATATACTTAAATAGACTAATGTTTTCAAGATAGGATAAGGGGATGTTCCTTATGTTAGTTGGATTTTTTGTGATATAGAAACAAAAATGTACTACACATGATGTTTGGTCATTCTTGGGAGTTTTCTGTGTCTCTATTATGGATTTTCATTTGAAACATTACACATATATGGCATGAAATATCAACTATTTTTGTTTTCATATTGTTTATTTATTATGTTACCATGATATATTGGTCTGTATTGGTAATCATATTATTATGGTTATTTTTTGATCAGTTTTTTATCTTAGTTTTTCCTACTCTAATAATGTAGTAACAGTTTGCCAAATAAATATATATTTGCCCCTCAATTCTATTTGGTAGCATTTGTAATATTCAGAGGTTCTCATGATGTTATGTAGTGAAATGAAACACTAAACCAGTATAGGGAAAAGGGTTCAGGATGTTATATCTATATTACTCTATTTTCTCATTTTTCCTGTTATATTGAATTTTTGAGTACTCATAGTACCTGATTAAATTATTTCAATGGATCTAAAAATTCATATTAATTAAACAATACCTATTGGTATGTTTTCCACATTCTCTAAAATATTTCATATAATCAACAATGTTTTCTTATGATTTTACACGATGTTATTGTTTGAAATTTAAAATATTATAATTTTTATTTGAATTTTATTATGTTTCTAAATTCATACATAATGATATGAGAATTATTCAAACTTGTTTTAATATTTTTATTAAAATATTATTAAATTTTTAAATTATTCACAACTACATGAGTATATTATTGATTTTTTAAAATATTTTATTTAAATATTTCTAATTATTTATATTTTAATAACTCTCACTTTCCACTTCAAATGGATATCATTTAAAATTTAAATGAAATTTTAAAATTGGGAGTAATTCATATTTATGATTCTTAATCTTTTATGATAGTATTGTGTAATTTTTGTGATAATAATATATCTCTCTTCTTCTATGTCTTCCTATGATAATTCTATATCTATTAATTTTTATAATTGAATATGAAATTTCTAAACTATTAACTCGAAAATTTGATTTTTTATTTCATGATTTCATGTAGTGATTCAATGATTACTATAATAATATTGCTTAAAATATTTATAAATATGAAAACAATCATTTTCAAGTGATAAGGTGATGTAATGAAATATTTTGTTTGAAAATAAGATGTGTTTTTGATATCTACATATAGAGGCAGTCCTCTTATATTATGTCTGATCTATCAAGGATTGAACCTTAATTTTATTTTCATTTTACATACTCAACAAAACAACATAATCAAAAACTCACAAAATGGTACCTATGATTATCGTTTTTGTCAAATATTTATTTAATAATGGTTTCTTATCTCTGAAACACCTCAAACTTTCTCTCAGACATTCTATCACATTAAATTAATTATATTACATAATAATTAATTTTCTATCATCAGGATGTATCTTGCATATTCAACAGTCAATATCATTCTTGTTCTGAATCACTCAATATTAATATAGGTTCATAATTGGGTAGTCGATCCCCATATATAATACCATGTATTTATGTGGTTATACATTCAATAGAAATTTTATTATTTTATTGGGTTATGATTTCCCCTAAAAAAATAGTATAGTGTGTCATAAATCAATATCTAAGTAAGTCTTATAAGATTACAATTTTTACATTTGTAAAAACTACAATAATAATTATTGACTTCCTTTTCATATTTAATTTTTTATAATTAAATTTAATATTTAAATTTAAAATATATATTTATTTAAATTAATCAATATCTTTAATAAATTAGGGTGACATATTTACCCCTCCCCCTCACATGTTAATTTTCAATATCATTAACCAAAAAAAATTATTATCTATGGTTGTTACTTTTATAACATATAAATTGATTCTAAAATTTGGTTTTTTAGAAAATTTAATGTTTATTTCTTTTTGTGAAAACATTTTCCTATAACTCGCAGTCAAATAATAAATAATATATATACTACAATAAATGTATTTACATGATTAAATTTATTTATCTAAAATCACAAAACCAAGATGATAATTATTACTATTTATAGAAATATATAATGTAATAAAACCTTATGTGGCTTAGTGAAGAAAATTTTCCAAGCATATATAAATTATGGAAACTATAAAATTTTTACCAAGTCATTCATACCAGATAATATGCCATAAAATACAATATTTCTAAAAAAATTGAAAATACTTTGTATTATGATACTAATTACAGGATCTAAATTCATATGTTTTCCTTTATAAAATCTCATGATATTCGAATGATTTTACAAGCTACACACCATTACATATATAAGATAATTTTAAAAAAACATTAAATAATTTTAGTGATGTACCTAGATTGCATAATTGGTGACAATAATATTATAAATACAATGATATTTTGATTCACAAGACTTGTTAATAGAATTATTTAGAAAGGATGAATATTTGAAATATAAATCCTATTTTCAATATGAAAAATAGATAAGGTATAGACAAGAAATATATTGAATAATTGAAATGTTATTATTTTGAGGGAAAAATTTTCACATTAATATTAGATTAATATAATGAATCCTTAAGTGGGAATGAGTCATCCAACCACTACAAGATAATTTTTTTTATTTTGTATCTAATTATTCTAATTCAATTTTTATAAATAACATTTATTTTTAATGTATTGATGGGATTTATAAATAAAATTAAAAACATCAAAATTATATTTGAAGAGTTGATAAAATTTATATTTAATTGAAATGGAAGAAATAAAAGTGTTGTCGTGGAATTATATAATCACAATGAGGGGAATGATGTTATCAAGGAATATATAAGAAATTATTCTTCATTTTTTAATGATAAGATCTATGATATTTTTTATGATTTTATGAATGAAAATAAAAGAATATAAAAGATGTTTCTAGCCTAAAAGATATATTAACAACATATTCATGTAAAAGAAAAATATAATGACATTTTTGTTGTAATTAAAATGAATATATGTAAACAAAATATGTTATAATCTATAGATTTCTCATCTATAAAAGACTTATTTTGAAGATATTTCAATAAGAATGTTGTCTTTTATTACCTGTTTCAAATTATTCATGTATACAAATTATGCTAACGAATTTTCCTATATATTTTCATAATCTATCTAATATAATATATATATTTTTTATAATTTTATTTCTTCTGAAGTACATTGTAATAATTTTTTTAAAAATGTTTGAGAACATTAGAATTATATTTTAATAAAAATTTTAACCAAAATGGAATTATTAATAAAATTCTACTATACATGAATTGAATTTTTCATACAAACACCACATACATATCAAGGATACCTAGTTCCTGTATTTCATCTATTCCCACAAGAATGTTGAAGAACTATTGAATTTTATCTGTTATACTAAATGTGATAGAGGCTAAGTCACTTTTATATACAATTATAACGGACTGTCTAATGATTATTTTGATGTTGGTAAATCTATTTTTTATTCATGATTTTACATTTTTATGTTGATTGATTAAAAATTAGCATAAATAGTATATCTAATTTAGGAAATTATGTTGTGTATGATACATTATAGGATTATAATTAATTAGTCTAAAAAATTAAAACATTTTATTATATGTATCTTTAAATATAATTATTTATTAAAGTAATTTCTCTAGTATATCCAAAAAAATTATTTATTTCATAAAACTATTTAAATAAATTATTTTATATAGAATATAAGTATTATACCATATTATTTTGGAATGAGCCACATAATATCGAATCATGTACATGCTCTAGATATACCCTAGTTAAAAGTGTGAAAGTAATATATTTCTAATTCATGATTAAAATGAATGTTAAAAAGTATCTTTTAAATATATCCATCATGTTTCTAAATGTATACCTCTTGAGTTATTGAATAATAATTATTTGGTCAATTGAAAAAATATAGATTGGTTGACTGATATATGTTCCTGTTATTGTTGATGATTTCAATATATTTAAATTGGTGTATTTAATGGCGCATAAGAATGAAAATATTCAATGATTTATTATTTTTTAAAAGATATATCATAATTTGAAATGATATTTTTTATTATAAATTATATTGGATTAGTATTTTTAAATTTTAATTTTGACAAAATATGTTATGAGAATATTCATTTTCAAATTTTCTATTCTCCAAGATCACGTCAGCAAAATGGTGTTCTCCAATAATTAATTAAAACTAATCAAGAAATTGATTAAGATTAATAAAATAAATATATTCTAAAATTTTTTTTTTTTGTATAATATATTAATAAATAATTTATATTTAAAATTGAGGTTATTTTAGATATTTTTTTTAATAAATCCAATTATCAATTTTAAAATTTAATAAATCTATAGTTTATTAATATGAAAAATTTTTGTTGTAAAATTTCACTCGTGAACATGACTAATAATTCAGATAATTTGATAATGAAATTGTATAAGGTACCATTATTTTTTATTATATACAATAATATTTATATATTTTATTATAAGGATGGTTGATATTTTAGAAATAACTATAAATAACCTTTAATTAATATTCTGTTTGTATAAATCTAATTTGAAAAATATTTTTTATGATTTTAGGGAATGCAATTTGGGTGACTAAAAACATCTAGATAATGTATCACCGTATATTGTTTTGATATTTTCAAGATAATAAAAATTCATATATATCATCCATTACATGAAAATCCATTTATTCTTTATCTTCACACAACCCCTACATAGTTATCATTACACACTACACAGAGTTTTTACAAAACCATGATATAATAGTAATATTATTATTCAAAAGTGACCATTATTACATAGCTATTAAGAATTGTGAGGGTAATATTTAAAATTAGTTTTTAAATATTATTGATAATGGGTTTAAATAATTATAAAATATTTAAAAAAGTACTCTATTTTCATTTATTATAATTTTATGTTTTGAAAATTCAATTTTATGAATAACTAGTTATTGGTTTAATTTTAATGAAAATTAATAAAATAAATTTAAAATATTTTATAATCTAAATTTTATAATATATTCATATTTTATGAATAAAACATGTCAAAATTATGTTAGGGAGAATTATTTTTATTTTGTAGAGAAGTATCTTTTTTATGAATACTCAAAAATACTAATTTTTTATATAAAAATGCCTTATCATTTAATTTTATAATAACGATAAGTTGTTTTAAAAATATATTTAATGTAAAATTATTTTCACTATATATCCATTATTTCAATTTGTTTCTTTGGAATAAATTTATTATTAAATTTGGATAAATTATATTGGTTATCATTTGAAAATTTTCTATTTCAAAATTGTATATATCATCACGTGTTTAGGGTTAAAATTAAATTACATATTTTTTATTAATTGATAAAAGTTTTAAAAAAATTATTATTTATTTGGGATCATCATAATTTTTATTGTTTAATATGTTCAAGATAATTCTTTCATAATTTTATAGTAAAAATTGTAGAAATTATTTTCCATTGACAAGGTAAAATTTGTCAAATTTTGGTTCAAACATAAAATATAATGGTTAAAAGTAACCCAAAACGTATCCAAATCACATTTTATGGACATATGTAGAAATATATGTTCATTTAACAATAATGGTCTATTATTGGATCATTTTGAAGAAAAAAATTATGTTTTTAAAATTATTTCATTAAAAATATTTCATGTTCTCTACTCACAGCACATATTAAAGGAAACCCATTCTCATATAATCTTATGGACATAAATCCCCTTTGTTTAATCCAAGACCTAACAAAATTACATCCCAAAATATATCCTCTCATTATAAAATTATTATTTTTTACATTAATCTAACCTTGTCTATCTAGTAGTGGAACAGTAATGATGGCACCTGAACTAGTTGCAACAAACGTATAGAAGTGTATTTATCATAATACACTATCTTAAATTATGGTTATAGTTTAATAATATAATGAATAACCTATAAAAAAATATAAATATATATTGTAATTTAATGTTAAAAACTGACATCCATTTCCACTACCATGAAATCTGTTATAGGATTGTTGTTTGTGTGTACAGTAGACAATCACCTCACGAACCAATGTAATTCGTTATTAAATAAAAAAACCACAAGGATGAACATAATGAATTATTTATTTTTTATATATGATTTATATTTATATTATTATGGAATTATTAAAAAACACATAATTTTTATCATTACATTCTATAGGAATATAATGACGTCGTTCATGTATAAGGCAGACTAGCACAACACGAAGCAAAGTGATTCGTTCACGGTTAAAATGGTATGCAGTAACAATTTTTTAATGATTATAATATATACATATATGGAAAAAAAATTACTCTATAATGATTATATATCAATTATCCTTCCATTTTCAACTCTATAAGAAAATTGAAAATGTGATCATGCCCACATACGACAAATTATCTCTATGAATAGTGTATTTCGATTTCAATCACTAAATATTATAAAATACTCAATAAAAATATTTAATGAATATATATGATATTTATATAATATATTTCAATTATCTATATTATTAATTTATTATTAAATTAAGTGGAAAAATAAACAGTCATGATATATACGAAAGAATAATGTTTTATTACAGGAATTGGACATTTAACATTGACTTTTTATTATATGTTTAATCAAATATAATAATAAAATCATATATGGTATGGTATATATAAATAGTAAACATTAATATATTTAAAATAAACTTATATCTATTTTTAATGATGTTATAATGTGTTTCATGTAATTCAATGCTAAACGTAAGATATTTTTGTCACGATATTCTTCTTTTGGGATGTAGGTTATGTTATGAACATATATTCATTAAAAATTTGTATATACATTCCCATTACACATGTAATATAAATAATTTATTGATCCTAATGAAATGTTTTGTTTCATTTTAATTTTTCCAATATGTGGAGTGTGATTAAATGATTTAAAAGATGTAATGGTTTATTATTACAATCTAATCATCTACAATTATTTTTTGTGAATATGTTTTTGGTGACAAAATATTATGAACTAAATCTCGTGAAACTCCTAGATTTTCACCTCCTCTAGTCTGGCATGATATTTTTAAAATAATATTACCACTTTACCACTACTTGGTATATATAATAAATAATGAATGTGTTTTAAATAAAATCTAATATTACTTCTCTATTCATAAAAAAATTATCTTACAAAACATAGTTTTATAGAAAAATAGGTCCGATTTTTTTTATACTATAATTTTTTTACAGATACTTTTAACAAATTATTAATTTTAAAATAATGATAGAAATATTATTTACAATTTCAATATAATTACATTTTTTTATTATATCATTAATGTTGATGAAATTTGTTTTAAAATTATTATAACATGAATTACACATCCCATCATGACAACACTTATTTTCAATGAATCTTACATTAAATTTTTTATATTTTTTCCAAATAAAAACATTTTCAACATGTTTTATGATTTAATTTTTTTTCAAATAATAAAGGGTATAATATTCAATAAATATTTTTAATTTTCCATATAATTTGTAATTTTTTAATGTAACATATGACTTAGTAGGTATATTATCCAATGTTACCATTATTTGTCATTATATTAATTTATTACATTAACCATAATATAATGAACCATTAATAATGTGATTTTTGGGGAGATAACCCATTTTAATTTGATATCATTCTAAATTATCCTCGATTTATATAGAAAATATTCCCTAGACTTACATGTATTCAATAACTAATTGCATTATTACAACATTATTATCTCATGGATCAGGTTCATTGATTAACCTATGGCTGATGTCTTGATAACAGCCATGATTTATGTCATGAAAAAATGTTGACAAATATTATACAAATTATATGGTTTTAAAATGTTCTTCTCTTATTATTTTACCCATATTTTCATCTAATTCCTATGTATATCTGTTGTTTATGATTAATAATAATATGATCTCATTATTTCATACATTACCAAACCCCATGATATAATTAAATTTGCTACATGTGATATTTTAATAATGGTAATAATTATGAATATGATAGTTGGAGTTATGTAATTTACCTATGGACCAGTTTTTCTTGTGTTTCTATAATACCAAAGACAACAAATATTACACTACTCATGTGTGTGTTTGTGTAATGTAATGAATATTCATAAAAAATAATGTAATATATATGTATAATAACCATGGGACACTACAGTTGGTATTATAGAATAGTTTATTTAAACATTTGAAGCTAAGATTATAAAACCATAGTGAGATCCCCAACAAAATGTACACCATTAAGTCTATAGATGAGTAATTGTATTTTAAAACGTCCCAGAATTTGTTAATTGATAGAGAGGGTGGTTTCCATGAAATTACATAACATTTTAGACACTACAAATGTATTTAGGCCTTAAATAGATATACATAGTGTTAATAACACTGAATATAGTTTACTGATCTATAATATATCTACACCATGCTCATGAAAATGTGTCTTAATGCACACCTATTTTAAAATTGAATCAATGGATTGGAAAGAGTTTATGAACATATATTTTAATATTTAATTTCCATCTACTCTTAATTTTTTGTTTATATTGAGTTCTTTATGACAAAATGGGAGGATGAGGAATCCATTGGCATATACTAGGCATGCTTTACATACATTTAATGTATGATTTTTTAAATATAAATCAAAATTAATATATGGTTGGCCAATTATTTAGTGTAAAATATCAACATCACTGGAGAGAGTTATCTAAAAGATATTTTAGTAGATATAATGATAAAATTTAATTTGTTCTGAGGGTGGAAATGATGGTTGCAGATAAGTGTAAAGATCATGTGTTAGATAAGAATATAATAATGTAAATCAAAAAATATATAAGAATCATGGAGTCAAGAAGATGATAATTACACTATGATAATTTTATTGGGATGATAAGAAGAATGAAATATATTAAGGGAATTAATAAATGTTATATATGTGTAAGGGAATTTAACAGGGACATTTATTTCCCACATGATGGTAAGATGTTTGCTAATCATCAAGAGTGGGAGAAATGTTTATAGAATAATCCACACACCAATCAATTATTCAAATTCAAAATGTATGGTAATTATTCTAAAATATATCCAAATATTATGATTAATAAAAATGATTGAAATTAGAAATATCTAATGTGAGATATGAAGGGAAATATTAGATGAACACTATTTTTTATGAAGGTTTTGATAACAATGTGGTGAAAGGTAAATAGACCATCAATTATTGAACAACTAATGTCTAATTTGACTCTTAATCTAACAATACATTTATATCTAATGTATTTTATATCTATATCATGATTCTACCCAAATGATTACATATAGAATTTTTAGTGAAACCCATAATGGTATGATGATCACATTATAAATAAATTATTATTATTTTAGTTGTTATTTGTTGGAATGAGATTCCAAAAAATAATAAATTATTACTCTACATGAATTATATTTCATATTATGAATGAATTGTCATTATTTGAATAAATCATATTAATTTATTAAGTATGGATAGTCATATTTGATATTAAATACAAACTTATGATCATTTATCAATATATATATTTATAAAAATATCTTATATAGATCTCTTCCATTATATCAGTCTTAATTCCCATTATAAGGTGTGTTTATCTCGTTTTTCTATTCACACACATAACAATGCTAATATAGCAATTTTTATGATTTTTTAATGTATTATTTAAATAATTTCTTATCCATAAACTATAACTTCATGCTTATTTCTCAATATTACTCCTACACAGTTCAATAATAATTTTAATTTCTCCCTATATAATCACATTAATTGTGTTGTATGAATGATAGAATAAAAAATAATAAAACACTGAGAATGGGTTCACTTGGAAGTGTTTGTCACAATAGAGAGAAAATGTAATTTCTATTAAATAGAGTGATGAATAAATATGACTCTATAATAATTATTCAGATATGAAAATTATATTAATCGATAATAATTATAATATTCGCAATATTTATTACATTATTCATTAAATTATGAGAGTGGAATACTATAAAAATATTTAACATCATTATGGATATAATCAGTTGACCAAAAACAATGGGTATGTGATTAATATATAATTTTTTATATGGTTTGGACAATATAAAAATATATTGATGTTGTTATGTCTTGCTATTTCTCAATCATTTTTCTTGGATTCGATGAATATATTCTATATATATGACCTTCATTTTTATATGTATATCATTATAGAAAATCATCTTATCTAATCAATTAAGATCAATAAATTCACTATATAATTATTTTAATGAACACTCATATGAAAAAACTCGATGAAATATTTAAAAAAGGTGAATTATTTATATACAATGTTTTATATTTAGATCATATAATCTCATGCTATGGTATATAGATAGATATAGAAAAAATGGGTGGTTGAATTTTGGCCAATAACAACCAAGATCACAATAATCCATAATATTCTTATTTTTACTATATATTATTGATAGTATTTTTAGAATTTATAATAATTATCTAATCCTTAGATCATATTTACTTTTTAGGGATCAATGTTGTTTTATATAGATTAATGTGTGGAAAAAATAATGTAATTGAAGAGAAGATTATCTAGTGAACCAATAAATACATTACCCTATAGTGGAAATGGGTTTTTAATCTATAGTGATGAATTTAATAAAGGATTGAGATGTGTTTTTAGGACAATTATAATTTTTATCAGTTATCAAACACAAAAAATGATGATTCATGAGAAAAATTACCAAATAGATGATTTAGAGTTATTTGATGTCATTTTTTACAAAACAAATATTAAGGTAATATAATTATATAAAATGTTAGGTGTATATACCGATCATAAGATTATAAAGTATGTATTATGATAGAAGGGTATAAATATGTTCTATAGGTTATGGATAGTGTTGATTAGATATTAAAACTTCTCAATACATTATAAACCTGGGAAAGAGAACAATATTTATGATTCTTTTAGTTGATAGGATAATGCTATCAAATTCAATAGGAGAATTAAAAGATATATAATTCAAATGGCTATTAAAAATATGGATATATAAATTTGGAAGGAATGTAAATGATATTCTATCATTCAAATGTGTTTTCAAAGATCTATCCATGTGATGATTAATGAGGTCTAGAAAGATTATGTATGATTGAAAAGGATGATTAAAAATTATTCAATGTGTAACCATGATCATTAAGGATTGATTAGATTCAAGATTTATTTTTTTGATTTCCAATATTGGATTTTGGGAATTATTTTTTTAAGGAAGCCTAGAGTTAAACATTAAATAATCACTCAGGAATTATAAAGATACAAAGATATTTTAATGACACATTATTCTAGGAAGGCATGAAAAGTGGTATCGAAAGATATGTATCATGGTTCTTGTATGTCAGAAAGTGAATGCTAATAGAAAAAACTATTAGAGGATATTATAACTATTACCTACAATATAATGGATTTGCGAAAACAACACCATGGATTTACTCATTGGAACCCCCAAAAATGATTTAATGGAGTAATGATATATGGGATGTATTTTTTCTTTGTACAATTTTTATCAAACTTCATCAATATCTAAGAATACTTCCCTCTACTAAAAATATATATGATATACATTAAGAAATTGGAAAGGTTATGTGTATTTCCCAATTAAATTATTTTTCGTCAGGATCTATGGTTTATGATAATGTTTTGGAAAAGTCTTCTACAAGACTATTATATGGAGTAGAATTTCATCAAAAAGTATCAATATCAAAAATATTTTTAGTTTGAGAGATCCTTTTAAATACTATATGATATGATAAAATCTGGTTATTTGGATTTCAAATATGTTTGAGGTAAAAAAATCCTTTAAATGATATTCCTTTTAATTTAAGCAATCACTCAAGATTTCATATGATTCCTTATGAAAACCCACATAGAAATAGATTTTGAGATACAATTTGTTGGAAAGAAGTAGTAAAAATAATTTTGTTAGGACATATGATTTCTAAATAATTAGTATAAAAGGTTATATCCATGTTGGAATAGATCGTGTAAGCATAGATTCAGTAGAAATGTACTGCTTCTAATCATCAACATGGTCACAAATTATAATTTTCTTAATATGTGTTTCTAATAATTAATCAATGAAATAATGATTTTATATTTGAGAATAAATGGACACTAATAAATATATATATTGGTCCTTTTGAAATTATATATCATAACAAGATGGTAGACAATCATCTAGAGCTTCAACCAAAATTATATGATGTATATAATGTGTTCTTTATAAGACACATTACAAATTACATGACCGTTAACATGTTATAGACTCATATTTCATACCACAAGATCAATATATTTCATAAGAGGAATTTTTTGGGATTCTATATCATATAGACATGTGTCTACAAAACATGACTACTCATTTAATCAATTTTTTTAAAAAACCCCACCCATTTTAGGATGAAATATTGTAACATGATGATATTATGAGGATGAAGTGTCTTCTTTTATTTAATCAGAGTACTGATTTTTTAGAAAAAAATTAATTTTGATGGCGGTAGAATGTAAAATCCTCTTTTTTGGTGATTTTTTGAATGAATTAAATTTATTTTATATAATTCATTACATGAAAGAAAATTTTAATCATTACCTAAACATACCACCATATTATAATATATTACACATGGCACCAATATTTAACAAAACCAAAATAACCATTAATATAATTTTTTATACAGGATTGAAATAATATATTCATTAAACCCAATAAAATTATTACAGTTTACTCCTTTTTAAATGCTATTTCTATTTTTTTTAAAATAATTAATATTGATGAAATGATAGATAATTTTTTCTAAAATCAATATCTATTTGTAAAAAAGAATTTTTTTCGAAATTTTCATATGGTTTATTATGATAGTTTAAAAAATTAAATTGTAAAACTTTTATTACATTGATATTATAAAATAATTTTTTTAATTCAACATGTCAAAATTAGTATAGGTTAAAATTTTATTATCTTTATGAATGGTCTATTTTTATGAATATAGAAAATACTAAATTTTAATTGAAAATAGTATTTTGTTATTTTATATATAACGCAAAAATATATTTAAATTTTTTAAAATTAAAATTAATTTAATTATAAGTTCATTAATCGATATTATTTTATTTTAACCATTTTTATATTGGATTTGGATATAAAAACTTTTTTAACATTTTAACATTATTTAATTTATAACATTCTTTATAGTTGAATTTATGGGTTAATTTTATGTTAAATATTTAAACTATTTTTAATAGAATTCAGAAAAATGGACTGCATATTTTTAATTACCATAATTAATATTCATAGATAAGTTTGAAATTATTTTCTACCAAAATAAATTTTAAAAACATGTAAAAATATTTCTATTGGTTAAGGTAAAATCGTTTTCCTTAATGGGGGCTAAATAAAAATATATTGGTATTAAATAAACCAAAAAATTTCAAACAACCATTTTATGGACTAATATCCAACATACCTATTCTAGTCCCATTAATGGTCTATTCTATGATACTTATGACATGAAAAGAAAACATGGTGGAATAGTTTCTTTTGAAAACATTCAATTATCCAAATTTCCTCACATATAAATGGAAACCCCTTCTCCTCTACCCATTAGATGGTAGTAACCATTTAGTTTTTCAAATAATGTTTCAAAAATATTTCCAACAATATTCCTCAAAAATTATATAACTTTTTTAAAATATAATCCACCATATATAGGCTTTTAATGAAAATATATGGTGGATAAATGAGGATGAGGTAACAACTATAAATGAGTGTTATTATTTTACATAATCCTCCAACTCATTGAATTAATAGTTTTACAACATGATACAATATACAAATTACATTCTATATATTGATATTTTATTATGTTATGGGAATTTCTGAAAACCTTCTACATTACCATCAGATAGGGTATGAAATATTTTTTTTCGACAATGGAATATTACCAAATAAACCAATGTCATATTTTATTCCAATTCAACATCTTAATAATGGAAATAATTATGGATTTATTTTTTAAATATTATATTATTTATATCAATATTCTTTAAGAAAAAATATTAGCATAATTACCTTTTTACATTTAATTTTTTGTGAATACGATGCGGTTTTTTATCTGTACGGAGGACTATAACTTCGCAAAGTAATGTGATTCACTCATGATTTACATAAAAGGTAATAAATATTGATTTAATTTAATTGTATGATATATATATGTGTAATTTAAATTCATATATAAGGATAATATATCACATTTCAGTTGATAATTCAGTCCATCAATAATGTAGAAAAAATGTTCATGGGTATGTAAGGACAATAGTCTCCCCTGAATGGTGAATTCCATTTATAACACTAAATTTTATGGATTTATCTATGTTAATATTATATATATATATATATATATATTATATTATCATATTGTTTAAATGATTTATATTATTAATTCATTAAAAATGTAAATGTATGAAAAATAAAAAATAAAAATGTATAACAAAAACAATGTAGATAATACCCAATATGTAAATTTATAATGGAATTATTAATAAAAATATAATAAAATTTCATAAGAAAATAATATATGGTAGGATATATAATAATAATTTCATTAATAGATTTAGTTTAAAATTATATTAATTATATATGATATTTGAATGTGTATGGCATATTTCAATAGTTAAGATCAAAAATTTAGGCCTCAATTTTCAATATTTGAGTTATACATAATGTTATTGACATTTATTCATTCATAAGTGTTATATATAGGGCATTATATAATTACTATCTTGAATATATTAATCCGAATGATATTTTACCTTCAATTTTTTATTCTTTCATCTGAATTCTGATTCAATGCTTCCCTAGTGGTAATAACTTTATGTAACAATATCATCATTTATCAAAATTAGTTATGATTATATTTCAGATGACAAAATATTATGATTCATAACACATGAAACTCAAAGATATCCTCATTAATTTATTTATGATATTTTCATCTAATATTACAATTTTTTCTAATCATTGTTAAAAAAAATTACTCATAAAAATTTTTATATGAAAATACAGGATTATTTCTCTCTTAATTCAGAAATTTGATTACTTCCAAAACCCAATTTAAGAAAACTATTTTGATAATTTTATACTATTTTACATTGATATTAATGAAATTAATTTTTACCCATGTTATAGTTTTTTTCTTTCATGTTATATTCAAAACATTTAATGTTTTATTTTTACCGAACTTGTGAAAGGTAAATTTATCTTAACGTATACAACATGATCAATTCATAATTTCATCATTAAAATTATTAATAGTAACGGATTACATAAAAATATTCTATGTCATATTATTTTAAAAATGAAATTCCTAGCCTTTTAATTTATCGTTTTTAAAAATTGAAAATTATATTTTCAAGAAGAATTATATTCAATGATCTATTTAAATATTTTACCTTCTAGGATTACACTTTTGTATGTAACCTATGGCTTACTGGGGATATAATCCAAAGATTAAATTACAGTTTTCTCAATAAATGATTAATATTTATGGATTAATGTTATTTACGAATACCATTCCACTTATACTTATTATGATATGATAATTTTTTTATCAAACATAGTAATTCTACCTTGAGGAGTAGTATTTTAAAATTATAAAATAATTATCAAAACATTGGCTTTTCTATAGGTTATGATGTATAGAACCTATTGTAAGACCTACATCATTTTTTGGTTATTATCTGATTAATATTCTATGATATTTTGGATCTAAAAAATTATTATTTTAATTAAGACCCCCCCCCCCACCCACCCATGGACTACCCACAACCCTGAGACATGCCCCCACACCCCTAGACTACCTCGCACCCCCTAGACAGCCCCCACACCCCTGGACAACCCCCTACCCTCTACGACACCCTCCCCCCAACACACACACAGACTGTCCCCACCCCTTGGATAGCCCCCACACCTCGGGACAACACCCCCCCCCCACCCCCTTGGACAACCCCTCCCCCTTGACAGCAGTCCCACACCCCTAGACAGCCCTCCCACACCCCATGAAACTCCCCCAACCGCACTGGATATCGCCCACCACACCCCTAGACATGCCACACCCATGAGACCACCCCCACCCCAAAACAACCCACACCCTCCTGGACACCCCCACACCCTGCGAAGCCCCCACTACACCCCTAGAATCCCACACCACTAGACACCCCTAGACCAAAACCCGACCAGAAACCCCCACCACACTGGATAGCCTCCACCATAACCCTGGAATGCCCCCCGAGATAGCCCTCTACGCCCCTGGACAACCCCCATCCTCCTAGACACCCAACACACCCCGGGACTACTTCCCACCCTCCTGGACACCCCCACCCCCAGGACAGCACTCCAAAAACATTGGATACCCCTCCCTCACCCCTAGACCCCCCTACAGGACAACACCCACCAGACCCCTGGACACCCCCCACCTATGGACTGACCCCACTCTCAGGACATCCCTCCACACCCTTGAACACCCCCCCCCTCCATCCTGGACACCCTCACCCCCTGAATAGCCCCCACTGCAACCCTGGGCACCCCCACACCCCTGGGCTGCACCCCAACCCTAGGGACAACCCCCCCCCCCAAACCCCCCACTATCCTGGACACCCCCCACACTCTAGAAATCACTCCCACACCCATGGACATCCCTATCACACACCTATACCCCACCCCCTCAACCACCCTCCTAGACACTCCCACCCTACTGAACATCACTCTCATAGACATCCCTCTCACACTCCTAGAACCCCCCCCCCCCACTAGACTGCCCCCCCCCCAACACCACTGGACATCCCCCCACGCGCCTGGACATCCCTCCCACCCTCCTAGACACCATCCCACCATCCCACCCCACTGGACACCCCCCACATCACTGGACACCACCATACCAAAAACCGACCAAAACTAGACAACCCCCCCCCCAACACCCCTAGAATGCCCCCACACCCTAGATAGGCCCCCACAATCATGGACAACCCCCACCCTCCTAGACACCCCCTCCCCTTGGGAAACACTCCCACACCCATGTACGACCCTCCCACACCACTACAACCCCCCCCCCCCACCCTCCTAAACACCCCCACATCCCACTACAAAAAACTCCCCTTGACTTCCCTCCCACACCCATAGAACCCCCCCCCCCACCCTAACGGGACTGCCCACACACCCCTGGAAACCCCCTGGACATTCCCCCAGTCACCTAGATAGCCCTCCCACCCTCTTAGACCCCCTCCGAACCTCCCACCCCACTGGAAATACCCCACCACACCACTTGACACCCCCCACCTCACTGGACACCCCTAGAACAAAAACAGACCAAAACCCTAAAAAACCTGACCAGCACCCCCCCACCACTGGACAACCCCCACCACAACAATAGACACCCCCACACACCTAAACTGCCCCCATCCCCTAGATAACTGGTGTTTGGAGAGGAGGTTCCTCTATCCATTAGGGGGATGAACACTGTTGGAAGGTTCTCATCACTCTCACATGTGAATATTGAGTTCTCAAAATGTTTCACCAATGATTTATTCCCATATAAACATCATTAAATATATCACTTTGATACCAGTATATCAAGGGGAAATGCTATCATGTGTTACAAAAATACCTGGATCATGGTTGTGGAAATCTTCTGGAACTTGCGGGACTGGAAATGATGCTCTCAAGGCTTCCCATGAGATGCCTGAAATGATATCCACAAAAATCATGGTGGTGGGAAGAGGGAACAATTTCAGTTAGTGGAGAGGGATATAGAGAATATGACAGCAATGATCCGAAATATGCACAACAATTACATATAAGTGACTGTTTAGGTTCCCAAATTTTATGATTGAACAAATATAGGGTTGTTTGTGTGTTTTTTTGTGACAGATGGGATATGCTGGTAATGTTTTGGGACCTACATTTCATGGAAGATACAAGAAAAACACACAAGCAACCCTATATTTGTTCAATCATATAATCTGGGAAACTAAACAGTCACGTCTACTTGGTGGGTATATTTCTGATCATTGTGGTCATCTTCTCATCGTCTCTCTCCACCAACTGAATCGGTGCCCTCTTCCCACGGACGAGATTCTTCTTAACGTCATTTCAGGCATCTCATGGGCAGCCTTGGGAGCATCATTTCCAATTCCACAAGATCTGATAGATTACCACCACCATGATCCATGTATTTTAGTCACACATGACGGTGTTTCCCCTGGTTATACTGGCCTCAATGTGATAGAATGAATGTTTTTTACATGGGATGAAATCATTGTTGAAACATTTTTAGAGCTCATGCATGGCATGTGAGAGTGATTAGTACCTTCCATCAGCGTTCACCCCCTGATGGATGGCGTCACTTCCTCTCCCACCCCCTCAACTTCCACCCCTCCATCCCTATGGACACCCTGGACACCCCAACCCCACTGGACAACCCTAACCCACCAATGAAAATCCCCCTCACCCCACAGGTCACCCCAACACCCCTGGACAACCACTGGACAACCTTTCACTCTCCTGGATAGCCTTCCACCCTTATGGAAATGCCCCCACCCTAGACTTCCCCCACTCTCAGGGACACCCAGGACACCCCCCACTCTTAGAGACACCCAGGACACCCCCACCCCCACCCAAACCCTCTAGGCATCCCTTCCACACCTCTGGACACACCCCCACACCACTGGACACCCCCAGAGCCTTAGAACCCCTCCCACCCAAACCAGAGTCCACACCATAAAACCCATCATAAGTAAACCAAAACATGAAGTGGAGAAAAATTAAGCATTATCATATATAACATTCAAAACAAAAAATGCCAACATAAAAAAACTAAATCCAACCTAAACAACTACTAAATAGACAATTACAATGACAATATTCAAAATTACATTTTACACTACAAACAACCAATATTTAATCAATCTTATAAAAGAATTTGACCATTCCACTTGTAGGTGTTTGACGTCTTGAGCACTATAGGGTTGAGGGTTATCAAATATATACAAATATAAAGGATAGTAGTTAATGTGTATAATAGATAAATCAAATGAAATATTATGGAAAATAATAAAAGTAAATAATAACATTTCAAACTTCACAACTTTTCCAGTTGTTATTATTTCATATATAAATCTTAACATATAATATCCACATTCAATTATGAATTTTTCTTCATGACTATTTTATTTGAATGAGTGTAAATTAAATATCTTATAATTATGTATAAAATCATGAAGTAAATATTATAAATGGATGTTTACCTTTACATTTACATATTTGATCATTTCACTCTTTTTCATTGGGTTTTTTCAAAAGTAGACCCATCCCTTGTTAGAAAATTATATGAATGGGATAAATTTAAAATTCATTATAATATATAAAACTATTGAAAATTTTCTACATAAATTTACAACATTTTCATAAATCATTCCCACACATCTCCATATACAAAGCATATTCAATAAAGTGTTTTATCCCTTGGGTAAAAAAACCCTAACATCCAATGATCAATGATAAAAGAAAATATAAAGTTAGTGGTTTTTATGTTAAAATATAATGAACTTTCCGAGAGAGATGTTTCATACCTCTAAAAAAAGGAATCATCCATCATTGTGTGACTATATTCTATTCATGTAATTCAGCAATATAATGCATTCTTTGTTCCTCATCTAATGCACATGCTTCTAGAGAAATCAAATGTGTGTCCATGAATTCGTATACACTGATCCGCTCATAATTATCAGAAATGTTATAAAGATACCTAACAAAAAATAGATATAATTATATATTTTTTTATAAATATAACACAGGTAAAATGTGCTAATACTTACATCAAAAAAAATTTCACCACGTTGATGCCCAACTTATCTCCATTAACAAGCTTCATGATATCAGTTTTCACAATCCCCATAGTTTTAACACGTCCGCAAACACAAGATTACATTGGAATCACATAATGATCTGAATTTTTTTTTGAATTTCATGAAAATATTTCTAGATACTAGAATCTATATCTAATTGTAGTGACTAGTGTTTTGGACCTGTCAGATATTGGAATATTTCTATGAATAAATCCAGAGCTTGGGGAGAAGACGGCATGTGATTCCAAGGCCTGGTGTTCCCAGAATTAATTTTATAAAAATTTAAGTATTTTTATAATAGTAATATAGAGGGGGTGTGATATCTCCTAAATAGTAACACAGGATGGTAATCTAAGGGCACGATTGCATCTAAAATGTGTCGTTTACCATAGGTGGGCTGTAATGTTTGTGGGTGTGGGCCTGCAGTGGAAAATGCCACTAGGGTTGTTTCCGTAAATAAATGGAAAATTTTAATTACAATCGTTGGCTCAAATAACTTCTGATCGGAGTCTTGGATCGAAAATCTGAGTCTGTTGTTGCCTTTAGAACGACGTGTTTACCTTAGGGGCAACCTAATTTCCTCCGCACCAGGAGGTTTGGTCGGAGGTTTTTTTGTTAAATGTAGTTTTTAAATAAAAAAATATAAATCCATCATATCCCTGACCTCCCTCCTCCCCTTATGCACAGCACACCCCACCCCCTCCCTATGATTCCTCACTGATTCGAGCCGAATAGTCTGTTTTTTGTGCCGATCATTAGTGGATCAAGTTTCAAGGAGTCACGGGCGTTGTTCTGCACCCGAAGCTTCAGAGTATTTCCCGCGAGGTAGGTAGTTTGATTTTTAATCCCCTGATCCCTTTTTTTTTCTTCTAATTTCATCATTTTGTCATCATAGTAGGGAAGATCGGTCATGAGGGTCACGCAAGAGGTTGAGGATCGCAAAACAGACCGCCGGGTGCCCCTGGCTGTAACGCCCCGACCCTAGTTACCCAGAGTCGGTGCATTATTACATAACATTGTCATGATCACAAGAAAGATCAAATCTCGAAAGACTGATTGGTTTAGTAGCCTTGGAAACACTAGATATATTCATAAGTTTTACATTACATCATAAAATGAAAAACTACTACAACAAAATAATGTATCCATAATCCACACTCATATCCCCACATAATATCCCTATAGGTCATTCATAATTTACTTCTTCACTTCCTGGGAAAAATAAAACATAGGAAAGGGGTGAGCTCAAATGCCCAATAAGGATAACAATATAGCGGAAACTTTCATCAATAAGAATAAACATTTAAGGCAATGTATAACTAAAACAAAAGCCTTTTAAATATGAACTTTCAACATGGTATGGCATAAATAAAATGAAATAATGCCATTTACTTATTCACATAGATATTCTACTAATCGAATAATCACATGCAAAAATCAATAACCACTTTCATAATGTTGGAATGCATAATTCTGAACTTTAATTTCTTTGTCAAGGCCTCATCCCAAGACCTTGGGGCTAACTGTAACCGGAACCCAACCCGGAGTGCCTCTAATAACCGGACACCAACCCGGAGTGCCTCTAATAACCGGACACCAACCCGGAGTCCTTCTAATAACCGTAGACCAAACTGGAGGGCTTACTTTTACCAGTCCCAAACCTGGAGGGCTTACTTTTACCAGTCCCCAACCTGGAGGGCTTACTTTAACCAGTCCCCAACCTAGAACATACTTGTCCAACACATTCATATGAAGTAAAGGTTGAAATATAACATAAACATTCTTATTGGAACTAGCATACGAAATGTCAATACTTTACTCATAAACCATGAATGCTATATAAATGGCACATCCACAGTCAAACATATCACAAAACTTTATTACAATATGGAATTTTTGTATCATAATAAATCAACTTCAAATAAGCGTAAAATCCATCAAAGGATGTTGACATAGATGAAATCAAAACACTTTTTAGAGAAATATCTGTTTCTATTTTTGAAACCATTTATATAAAATAAAACATTTTCTTGAAAATGTTCTTATAAGCTTGTAAGATAATCTTTGACGATTTTATAACGGCAGAAAATAACCGCAGCCGCCGTATAAGTTAAAAAAAACATTCTTATCTTAATTCTGTCGAAAAGGTTAAAAGCACCTTGTTTGGAAAACGACGGAAAGATTCCCTTATAAACCTATTATAAAAAGTCAAACAAGGGTATAAATGACTTTGACCCATATTATTTTAAATATTAGAAATGTTTTGAAATACATTTTGAAGAAACATGGACGTGGATGATAACAAGGTCCCAGTAGATAATTATGTATAAACAATCTCGGATAATGAAGAGATTGCGAAATAAATCCTTACCTTGTACTTTTCCTTGGTTGGGGTAGGTTAACCTCCTGTATAATGGTGAAATAATTGTTATTAAATTATGCAATAATCATATACATTAATATGATATCATATATGATCTTTTAATATTGATTTGATAATAATATCTTAGTATTATCGTTGTTTCGGGTGTTAACTTACTTGTTTTCTTTTATATGTTTTGTTACGTAAGACATGTTTGTAATGGATAGATTAAATCTTATTCATAATCAGAATGATATTAACATTATTTTTAACCCTAAAATGAGAATAAGACTTGAATGGATACGATAGAGGATGGATCTCACCGCGTTCGTGGAGACGGTAGTCCGTGTGTACGCACGAACGCTACTTCCATTTAATTTTTATTTTAAAAGAATTTAATCCAAATGATACATAGGTATATTACTATTCCAGTATAATATAATATTTTATATATGTTACTTAAGTTCATTAACACCATCCTTTATACGTTCCATGTGTGGTATGAATGAGTCATATCATTTTAAGGGGGCGGTAGTCCGCACTTCCTCAAATGAAATTATCGTATGTATATACAACATGAAACGAATAATGGTATGACAAAAAATGGAATTACAGAAGCTTATATATAAAATATATATCAATAATATCATATTTAATTATAGTGCCATCATAATGGCCACCATGAGAGGCGGTAAGATGTATTTGAACAATCATCGTTTCGTGAGGCGTTAGTTTGCCATCCACAGAAACATTATGTTCATCATCCATTAGATGGAGTTGTGTGTATGTGTAGTTTGAATCCTTCTTATAACAACATCCTAGTATATTGAGGATACTGGTGTTGTTACAAAAGAAAGGAAATAAAAAGAGTTTGGGGGTTGGAGAAGCAAAATAAATGAAAATAATTTAAGAGAAAACGTTACCTTTAATTTAGGTAACTCACTTTGGTTGGAACCAAAGGACTTCTTGAAATGCTTTCTGCCTAAGGGGAAGCTTCAAGGAGGAGGAGACGGATGTGGGGAGATTAGTTGGGCAGAGTTTGGACGAGCCAAGTGGCTTGAGAGGTGTGAGGAATGAGTAGAAGTGGTCTCCTTTTATAAGGGAGAAGAGGGGCTCCTTAGGAAAGAGTGAAAGTATTACTTTATAATATAATTATATTCGGTTTATAATGGTCCAAAAACCATTGAGGTCGAAGATAAGATGACTAATATTCTAAATAACATCAACCAATAATAATTGGACAGGTTTTAGATAATATTTTAATCATTATAATCTTATTTATTTAAATGATTTATTAATGAGGTAAACATTGCATCATTATTGTGTCATTAATAATTTATATTATGTGATGTCTAAAAATTATAAATAAAATATCATTATGTAGGAAATATTTTTAGCTTTCTAATGAATATTTATAATCGAAAATCCAACATGTATAACCCTATGTAAAAATTGTTCTTCTAAAAGATGTAAGCTTATGCCATTTTTATTTTTATTTTAACTTTATTAATATAAAGTGTCCCTACCACATACAAGTGGCTCCAATGGGTCCCCAAAATGACCCAAGGATGCTCACGGTCGGGTATGTGTCCACCAATAAGGTTAGGACACGTTTTAGGGTAATTTTGTATTATTATAAGATTATTTTTTAACCCTTATTTACCGGATTTACCCTTAACCATGGTAAATAAAATATTTACCACAGTAATTATTCAAAATGTCTAAAAATAAAAGTTACCTATTTACACAATTTGGACATCCTGATTCCAAATATGGAATCCATTTTTCTAAATTCAAAACACAGAAGTGGCAGAAATTAATTTAAAATTAATTCCCGCTGTCAAAACAAAAAGCGTGTTTTTAAGAGATAATAACTATCAAAAGATTGACACTTGTTTATGTTCGGTTTAATTGTAAAATTATGTCCAATGACCAACATTATATTAAATGGTAAAAATATATTATAAATATACTTTAAAACCACTCAAATTCATAATTTATCACTATTAATTATTTTGGTTAAAAAAGTTGTTTTTAATTAAAATTTAGTAATTTTCACTATTCATCAAAATATGAAAGTTATCTGAAATGTACCAAAATTTCACCTTAGGATAAATTTGATATTCCGAATCCAAAAATGAAGTCCATTTTCAAATATAAAATATATATAATTTAAAAAAGTAGGTATTACTATTCACAACGGCTAGTTTAATTAGTTGTGGTGTGTGTTAGAACTCGAGGTTGCATACAACACACGCTATCGCATTATTCGAAGGGAAACGTACCGTGGAAGCTTGGGGTGTTTCATTTTAAATTTTTGATGTCCCCATTTAGTCAAAAAGTTTAAAATATTGTATTTAAAAAGGTTTCACTATTAGAAGTTGATAAAAGTGAAATACTGAAAATGAATCTGTTCTTGCATTATGACTAAGAATCTCATAATAGGGATTCTAAAATTATAAGGATTATATAAAGTTCAAAATGTAGTTAATACTATTCATTACCTCTTTTAATGGTGTGATTGAACTCGGTGTTGCGTGTAGTGCAAGTTATTGAATTATTTTTAAGAAATAACACACTCTGAAATCCTGGGGTGTCACATTCTCCCCTCCTTCAATAAATTGTGTCCTCGCAATTTGAAATTGTTCTTCGAAAATAAAAGGTTGAAAGTAGAAAATATATTTGTGGGAAAACCCACATCGAAAATTGGGTTACTAAAATTTAGTCTTAATATGAGGAAAAGAGAAATGAAAGGGTCACCACCAAATTATGATCTCGATTAGGAGAACATTGGTGGCAATTAGAGACATATAATTGGAGGAAAAACGTAAATATTTATAGGTAGTGATTGAGGTCATCAATCACAAACAAGTATAAAATTGAGGTCCTTAAACTCATCAATCTATGATGATTTGAAGTACCATCGGTTCAACAAAATATAGGGTATTGGGACAACACATTTTTGACATTTCAAAATATCTTAGTTGAAATCCCACATCAAAAAATGAATTAATGAGGCCTCTATTTAAAATAAACAGTGGAAAGTATGAAGATTACCGAAAATAACACTTACTAGGGTTCCATGTAAGAAAATATGGATATGGAAGAGAAATCTATCCATCAATTATCTGATGGAGAGTGGTAGAGAACATGGCTATGAAAAGTCCAACAATCCCAAAGCCATAAATTTGTGATGATTTAAGGTACCATCTAGGACAACATTTTTCTTCTAATTTTCTATTATTAGTGTTGAGGAATTTATTTATGAGATTGGCTAAGATAATAAGGAGATATACTTACTTTATAAATAGAATTTTACCCATTAATAAATTTCTACCACAAACTCATCTTTCACTCTAGAACGTAATTTTTTTTTTCTATTTATACTATTCGTACAGGGTTCCAAAATAAATGAATTTATAATTCATCTACCAGATCTTTTAAAAAAAACTACATTATTTAATTCAGGACATCTCGTGGGACAGTGGTAGGTGATACACCCTTGTCACCCTTTGGTTGCGGGTTCAAGTCTCGCAGCCTTGCCGGACGCGACGGGTTGCCGCCCGACCTCCGGGTTGTCCTTTTATGGCAATCCAAAATAATCCAAACTAGAACTATCCAAAATACTTCTGTCTAAACTCACAGTCCAACATTTATAAGGAAGGTAAACATAATATAGATCCTTTTTACCCCATAATAGAATATGAATACCTTCATCATGTATTACCATATTCCTTATTGATTACATTCATGCTCCCTTATTCCATATAGAATGCTGGATATACTTCATTAATCCAAAAAAATTGTAAACCCCAAAAATGATGGAATGTACAAATCATTAATCATTTCCAAGGTAGTCAAGAATATCCAATATAATTTATCCAAAACAATCACATATTATTCCAAAATCACTACCTCAGTATCAGAACTATATTATGATTTATCATTCTCTCAACCATATATTTTCCAAAAATTTATCCTGCTATTGAGTCACTTTTCTTTGTTCCACACAATCTCAAGTCCTTAATGAAATAGTACTGCAGTACAATCCTTATATACTCCATAATTATTAAAACAAGTACATTGTTGATACAACACTCAATTGACATAATCAACATAAGAACTCTAATCATTCCTCTTCACCTGTGGTAGTATCATAACTTGATTATTATCCAATAACATCATTTGCGGCATAGTCTGATGACTGGGACATAGGTTCGCGTAGTGTCCAAACTCCTTTCAAATGAAGCATTGTACATTTGAAACCATTTTCTTACCCTTGCAGTCACGTACTTTGTGCCCTTTTCCTCCACACTTATAACAAACTCCCATTCCTTTCAGGCAAGTTCCAGGGTGTTTCTTTCCACAGTTACCACATATGAGAAAATTCTTCTTTTCCCTCTTCCCTTTATCCATCTTTCTCTCTTCCATCCTTTTCTTCTCTTGCTTCCATTCAAAGCCATAGGACTCAGTAAAGCCTTTACTTATCTTATCAACACATGATATTATTTCTTCATATGATGATAATACATGGGAGACTATTTCTCTTATAAATTCTAGCTTAAGACCATGAAAGATATGATCCTTCTTTCTCCTTGGATCATGTGAATTGCTGGAGTTCTCATTCCTTCTACTAGGCGCCATTTCTAAATAATGGCATACACTAGATCAGTTTATGAATCAAAATACATAATCCCATACTTATAAAACACTTAACATAAATTGAACTATTTATGGATATAATCCATAATCATAAAAATGCCTCCTTTGAAGAAGTATATACTCATAAACCCTTCATAATGATTTGTAAAGAAAATGAGAGTTATCCTAAGCATATCCCCCCGGAGTGTCGTAACCAAGAGTGCAGCAAGGCCCGTTGTCATGCACCAGTTCCCGTTCGAGTCTAGCTCAAAGCGGTGTTTTCGTGTTTTACCCCTAGGTACATCTATTCCAGAGCCGCCTCTACCTGCTCGTATCCAGACAGGGATGTATTTCTCGGAAAACTCACAAAATATCTACAATACCAAAATTCTAGGATGTTATTCTATACTAATCCTCAATGTTCATCTTAGGTCTACGTGCTCTAATTAGAGTTTATCTAAATCTAGCTTCCAAGGTTTGTACAAAACTTCCTATGATACCAACTGTAACGCCCCGACCCTAGTTTCCCAGAGACGGTGCATTACTTCGTAACATTGGCATGATCACAAGAAAGATCAAATCTCGAAAGACCGGTTAGTTTAGTAGCCTTGGAAACACTAGATATATTCATAAGTTTTACATTACATCATAAAATGAAAAACTACTACAACAAAATAATGTATCCATAATCCACACTCATATCCCCACATAATATCCCTACAGGTCATTCATAATTTACTTCTTCACTTCCTGGGAAAAATAAAACATAGGAAAAAGGTGAGCTCAAATGCCCAGTAAGGATAACAATATAGCGGAAACTTTCATCAATTAGAATAAACATTTAAGGCAATGTATAACTAAAACAAAAGCCTTTTAAATATGAACTTTCAACATGGTATGGCATAAATAAAATGAAATAATGCCATTTACTTATTCACATGGATATTCTACTAATCGAATAATCACATGCAAAAATCAATAACCATTTTCATAATGTTGGAATGCATAATGCTGAACTTTAATTTCTTTGTCAAGGCCTCATCCCAAGACCTTGGGGCTAACTGTAACCGGAACCCAACCCGGAGTGCCTCTAATAACCGGACACCAACCCGGAGTGCCTCTAATAACCGGACACCAACCCGGAGTCCTTCTAATAACCGGAGACCAAACCGGAGGGCTTACTTTTACCAGTCCCTAACCTGGAGGGCTTACATTTACCAGTCCCCAACCTGGAGGGATTACTTTAACCAGTCCCCAACCTGGAACATACTTGTCCAACACATTCATATGAAGTAAAGGTTGAAATATAACATAAACATTCTTATTAGAACTAGCATACGAAATGTCAATACTTTACTCATAAACCATGAATGCTATATAAATGGCACATCCACAGTCAAACATATCACAATGCTTTATTACAATATGGAATTTTTGTATCATAATAAATCAACTTCAAATAAGCGTAAAATCCATCAAAGGATGTTGACATAGATGAAATCAAAACACATTTTAGAGAAATATCTCTTTCTATTTTTGAAACCATTTATATAAAATAAAACATTTTCTTGAAAATGTTCTTATAAGCTTGTAAGGGAAGCTTTGACGATTTTATAACGGCAGAAAATAACCGCACCCGCCGTATAAGTTAAAAAAAACATTCTTATCTTAATTCTGTCGAAAAGGATAAAAGCACCTTGTTTGGAAAACGACGGAAAGATTCCCTTATAATCCTATTATAAAAATTCAAACAAGGGTATAAATGACTTTGACCCATATTATTTTAAATATTAGAAATGTTTTGAAATACATTTTGAAGAAACATGGACGTGGATGATAACAAGGTCCCAGTAGATAATTATGTATAAACAATCTCGGATAATGAAGAGATTGCGAAATAAATCCTTACCTTGTACTTTTCCTTGGTTGGGGTAGGTTAACCTCCTGTATAATGGTTAAATAATTGTTATTAAATTATTCAATAATCATATACATTAATATGATATCATATATGATCTTTTAATATTGATTTGATAATAATATCTTAGTATTATCGTTGTTTCGGGTGTTAACTTACTTGTTTTCTTTTATATGTTTTGTTATGTAAGAAATGTTTGTAATGGATAGATTAAATCTTATTCATAATCAGAATGATATTAACATTATTTTTAACCCTAAAATGAGAATAAGACTTGAATGGATACGATGGAGGATGGATCTCACCGCGTTCGTGGAGACGGTAGTCCGTGCGTACGCACGAACGCTACTTCCATTTAATTTTTATTTTAAAAGAATTGAATCCAAATGATACATAGGTATATTACTATTCCAGTATAATATAATATTTTATATATGTTACTTAAGTTCATTAACACCATCCTTTATACGTTCCATGTGTGGTATGAACGAGTCATATCATTTTAAGGGGGCGGTAGTCCGCACTTCCTCAAATGAAATTATCGTATATATATACAACATGAAACGAATAATGGTATGACATAAAATGGAATTACAGAAGCTTATAAATAAAATATATATCATTAATATCATATTTAATTACAGTACCATCATAATGGACACCATGAGAGGCGGTAAGATGTATTTGAACAATCATCGTTTCGTGAGGCGTTAGTTTTCCATCCACAGAAACATTATGTTCATCGTCCATTAGATGGAGTTGTGTGTATGTGTAGTTTGAATCCTTATTATAACAACATCCTAGTATATTGAGGATACTGGCGTTGTTACAAAAGAAAGGAAATAAAAAGAGTTTGGGGGTTGGAGAAGCAAAATAAATGAAAATAATTTAAGAGAAAACGTTACCTTTAATTTAGGTAACTCACTTTGGTTGGAATCAAAGGACTTCTTGAAATGCTTTCTGCCTAAGGGGAAGCTTCAAGGAGGAGGAGAGGGATATGGGGAGCTTAGTTGGGCAGAGTTTGGACGAGCCAAGTGGCTTGAGAGGTGTGAGGAATGAGTAGAAGTGGTCTCCTTTTATAAGAGAGAAGAGGGGCTCTTTAGGAAAGAGTGAAAGTATTAATTTATAATATAATTATATTCGGTTTATAATGGTCCAAAAATCGTTGAGGTCGAAGATAAGATGACTAATATTCTAAATAACATCAACCAATAAGAATTGGACAGGTTTTAGATAATATTTTTATCATTATAATCTTATTTATTTAAATGATTTATTAATGAGGTAAACATTGCATCATTATTGTGTCATTAATAATTTAAATTATTTGATGTCTAAAAATTATAAATAAAATATCATTATGTAGGAAATCTTTTTATATTTCTAATGAATATTTATAATCGAAAATCCAACATGTATAACCCTATGTAAAAATTGTTCTTCTAAAAGATGTAAGCTTATGCCATTTTTATTTTTATTTTAACTTTATTAATATAAAGTGTCCCTACCACATACAAGTGGCTCCAAGGGGTCCCCAAATTGACCCAAGGATGCTCATGGTCGGGTATGTGTCCACCAATAAGTTTAGGACACGTTTTAGGGTAATTTTGTATTATTATAATATTATTTTTTAACCCTTATTTACCGGATTTACCCTTAACCATGGTAAATAAAATATTTACCACAGTAATTATTCAAAATGTCTAAAAATAAAATTTACCTATTTACACAATTTGGACATCCTGATTCCAAATATGGAATCTATTTTTCTAAATTCAAAACACAGAAGTGGCAGAAATTAATTTAAAATTAATTCCCGCTGTCAAAACAAAAAGCGAGTTTTTAAGAGATAATAACTATCAAAAGATTGACACTTGTTTATGTTCGGTTTAATTGTAAAATTATGTCCAATGACCAACATTATATTAAATGGTAAAAATATATTCTAAATATACTTTAAAACCACTCAAATTCATAATTTATCACTATTAATTATTTTGGTTAAAAAAGTTGTTTTTAATTAAAATTTAGTAATTTTCATTATTCATCAAAATATGAAAGTTATCCGAAATGTACCAAAATTTCACCTTAGGCTAAATTCGATATTACGAATCCAAAAATGAAGTCCATTTTCAAATATAAAATATATATAATTTCAAAATTTAGGTATTACTATTCACAATGGCTAGTTTAATTAGTTGTGGTGTGTGTTAGAACTCGAGGTTGCGTACAACACACGCTATCGCATTATTCGAAGGGAAACGTACCGTGGAAGCTTGGGGTGTTTCATTTTAAATTTTTGATGTCCCCATTTAGTCAAAAAGTTTAAAATATTGTATTTAAAAAGGTTTCACTATTAGAAGTTGATAAAAGTGAAATACTGAAAATGAATCTGTTCTTGCATTATGACTAAGAAACTCATAATAGGGATTCTAAAATTATATGGATTATATAAAGTTCAAAATGTAGTTAATACTATTCATGACCTCTTTTAATGGTGTGATTGAACTCGGTGTTGCGTGTAGTGCAAGTTATTGAATTATTTTTAAGAAATAACACACTCTGAAATCCTGGGGTGTTACACTGGCAGTACACATATGTTCCACCGGCGCGGGGCACCACACGGTGGAGGGCCACCGGTAGGGTCGGGCTGGTGGCGGTGGCATGCCAAGGTCGCCCGGACCGGCCGGTTCAGGCCGGTCTGGCCGCTCTTGGTACACCGGGGTTTTAAAACCCCTGTTTCATGCTCCCTGGAAGTCTGTTTCACGTACCGTCTGCGACAATGAGACCCAAGAAATTAGGAGAACCATTTGGAGTGGGTTTGAGAGTTTTAATTTTTGAGATCGTGGCCTTGGAGCATGAAACGTTGAATAAAATAATAATATTTTTTTATGTTTTTATTGACTTTGGGCAGTTGTATCGTCAACCCGGAGCATATGATTGATGTGCCTTTAGTGGAGTTAATACCTTGATGGTACGACAGACATTTACTTTTGCTTTTCGGGTGTTGGAACTAATTTTTTGGTGTGGGCCCCACAAGTTCGGGTTTAGGGCGTTTATAGAGAAACAAAACATTCTCACTAGGAGTCTGATTCTGGCAGATAAATAGTCGAACTTGTGTGTTTTTTCAAGAGTATCATAATGGTATGACCCGTTCGATGGGTTTCGATATCAAGGCATTGTCCCCATCCGAGATGGATTCAGTGAATAGTAACATTTTCACTGGGAGTCCGTTTAGAACGAACGAGTAGTGGATCTCATGTGTTATGTTCGAGGGGATCATGGTGGTACGATCCTATTGATGAGTTTTGGGTTCATATTGTGGGCCCAACATGGACTGGCTACGATGAATAGTGCATTTTTCACTAGTTGTCCATTTCGGGCGACTAAACAGCCTATTCTACATGTTTTTTCGTGTGGATTGTGATGGAGGACTCAGTATCAGCCTTGGAGGTGAGCAGGGTGGTGATGTAGTGGTTCGCTTTGGTTAGCAACGTTGGGACCAGCAGTGGTTGTGGGTACTCCCTTGGTTTGTTCATATGAGGATTCGCGTGGAATCACAACCTTTTTATTGGTTTGTGATCCTCTCTATTGTATGTATTGTCTATTAGAGTTGTGCCATCCCTCTGTTGGGCCCAAAGTGGGATCCTCTTTGATAGTTTCCCAAGATCAGGTTCTTGGCATCCTTGTGACGGCTTATCAATGGGCGGTGATCCCCTATCTAGCAGGTTAACTCTATAGGGTTTGTGGTATCAACTGAAATATGATCCCTTTCATGGTGGGACATGCCCAATAGGGTTGTGGAATCATCGGGTATACGATCACCTACTCAGTATGAGGATTATAGAATGGTTGCAGTATCGTTGGTTATGTGATCCCCTACTCAGCACATAGTTTCTATTGGGTTGCAGCATCATCAGTTTGATCCCCTACAACATGAGATGTACTAGATAGGGTTTTTGAATCATCCTAACAGTCATGACACGGGTGACAATCATCTATCTGAGTAATGTGTTTCTATCGAGCGCCAGATTGGGTTGTGGTATCACCCAGTGGATCCTGGGAGTGATCCCCTACTTGTGAGATCTACGGTTGCCTGATGAGGTTGTGCTATCCCCTAGAAGACCCTGGGAGTGATCCCCTATTTGTGATAACTTTGTATACCGGTGTGGGTTCAGTTATCCCCTTGCATACCCTAGGAGAAAATCCATATCTGAGGGATTTGGTGTTTATGTTATTTCATCATGGTTTCTTGAGTGATAATATCCTAAGAGAATGATCTATCGGGTGAGCATCAGAGGTGTTTGTGTGGGTCCTGAGGGAGTGTATCTCTTGAACGAGTGTCATCTAGATGATTGTGCTCATGGAGTGTGTTCTCTTGGTTGTGAACTATTTTTTGTGATGTGATTGGTTCCTCTTTTGGCTTGGTGTGTGTATCCAGTATATCTGGATGTCCATGGTATATGTGTGGATGTTTATCTGTGTGGATGCTCCTAGTATATGTTTGCACATTTAAATGAGAAAATGTTCATGATAAATGTATGGGCATATACTTGAGCATACATTCATGTTGTATGTATGGAAATACACATGAATTGAGATGGATAATTGTGTTAGTCCAGGATGGTCTCGAGATGGAGTTTCTCTCTCATCTAGGTTCCCTCTGGCTGGGATGAGATGACAGTTTCCTTTCAGATGATCTTTGTTTGGTTTCTGGGGTGGTTACTAAGTATTCTTATGATCACCACTGCATGGGATTTTCCCGGACATTATTGTGTATTGTGAAGGCCACATGCCTTTCGATAGAGTCCCAGGTGGACTCGGAGCAGGCGGAGCTTTATGAGCGAGACTCACCCAGGTGTTTACTAGAGTTGTGCTGAGGAGCTTACCAGCAGGTGCATTTGGAAGTGTTTCCCTCCATTTGAGTAGGTTAGATGCCTTTGTTGTTTTCTTTTCGTGGGCCTTGTTTTTCCCTTTTATACTTTTTTTGTACTCTGGTTTGGGATAGTTTTATACATGCATATACTATTTAGTTTTATATATCTCTACAAAGTTTCATGTAGGTGTATGTGGGTGTGTGTGTGTACAGTTAAATTTGGCTAATGCCTCCCTTGTGTGTGATAGCCTACTCAGTGCTAGTCGCCAATCCCTAGCCTATGGGAGGCAGGCATGGGGGGTCATAGCTCAATTCTATTTGGGTCAGGTTGTGACAAAGTGGTATCAGAGGAGGTTACACATTTTGGGGTCTCAGAGCATAGCTGGTCTTGCTCTCAGTTTGGTTTGGGTTGCATAACAGTAGTGTCAAGATGTTATGAGTTCGACTTTCTGGCCAGGGACTGTAGTGTTGGTGCGGCCGCTGAAGTATCCATTCACCAAGACAGTGTATAACTTCCTTTCTACTTGGGACATTCGTGTACTGGTCATATGGGAAAAATGGTACATGCATCATTTATGATTGGGTTTTCAGTTTCTCCATGTTCTTCTTAAGTCATCACTCCTGATATACACTTTAACCATGGTGTTTCTTGATTGTATTTCAAGATTCCCCACAACAACAGCCAGCAAGAGTTCTAGAGAAGGATTTTGGTGACGATATGCCACCTGATGAGGATGTAGATCAGGACGCAGGCATTGAGGCTGCACCTCTATGTGGTCCACCTATTGAGCCACCACTTGTCGATAATCTAGTTGTTCCTACAGTGTAGGATGAGGTTGCATGTAGGATGAGTACGATACATGAGTTCCAGAGGCAGTGACCTCTGAGGTTCTGGGGTGACCCAGACCCTCAGACAGCTGATGACTGGCTCGAAGTAGTCACTCGTGTTTTCCGCCTCATGAGGACACCCCCAGATCAGATGCTGGTCCTATCAGTGAGCCTTCTTCATGGTCTGGTCAGGCGATGGTGGAGTTTGGTGACATAGTACAATGACGAGGAGACGCTCACATCGACAGAGTTTGAGCGGCTCTTCATGGAGGAGTTCTATCTTGTGACACTGAGGTCAGTGCAGATTCAGAAGCTTCTGCAGCTTCTGCAAGATGGTATGCTTGTGTCAGAGTACTCAGTGAGGTTTACAAACATGTAGCCCTACTCCCTGGACATGGTTCGAGACTCGTTCTTTAGGGCTCCGACCTTTGAGTAGGGACTACGCTGGGACATCTGAGCAGGTATGGTTTCATTTTGTCTGCCCACTTATGTTGGAGTGCTGGAGCGAAAATTGTTGGTGGAGAACATTATGGTAGAGAAGATCCCCCTGTTAGCATAGGGCACATGATATCTAAGACATTGTTGATCAGAAATGCATCTGGTTGTCGACGGCAGGCACAAGGGTCTAGTCATGGTCGACGTTTTAGGAGGTGACCCTAGGATGGATGATCTGAGGCTCCGGGCTCGTAGGTCAGTTTTGTTCAGCCAGAGGAGAGGCAATGATACACATGCGATGGACGAGGACATCTTTCTAGAGATTTTCTAACCGGTCGTGCCACTGAGAGGGAGCCTGTTGACAGATCACCTTGGTAGAGGCAGCATCCCAAGAAAGGTGGTCCACAGGGTGACAAATGTGGCGATGGAGCTGGTGCAGATGCAAGAGGTGGTAGGCGATATCAGTTGCCACCCCCCCAAGTGGTCCTCACCATGTTCAGGGAGCAGGTGGACGAAAGCGAGGACAACTGCATTCCCTATAGACTATTGAATGAGAGGCTCTATGGATGGATAGAGGTATGTCTTGTGTCCTTTCTACTTTCTACAATAGTTTGAGAGACACTATTTAGCGGTACCCTTTATCTCTATTGCTTGCTCATGTTTTGCTAAGGGTGTTGGTAAAACCCTTTGTGGGAATTTTTCGGCATGCTTTGAATGCGTGAGGAAGAGGGATCCTTCCCCCATTAAGATGTATTTTTGAAATGCGATTAAAACCGAGCGAGCAATTCAGTGCTGCCCAAAGTGGATAGTGTTGAGGTGTTGTGGATGAGTCCCTCTGACTTGTGTGTTCGGTCATGGGTGATTGATGGAGAACTAACTGTCGTGGGACCCATTTGAGAGTCTAGTTGCATTCCTTCTTCTTATGGATTTTTAGGGATGAAAAGTTCTAATAGGGGGAGGATGTAGTGACTCGGGATTTTTCCCTGTCAGACTTTGGAATATTTCTATGAATAATTCCAGAGCTAGCCGCAGATACGACGTGCGATTCCGAGGCCCAGTGTGCCCAGAATAAACATTATTAAAATAATAACTATTTTTATACTATGCACGTGGTAGGGGTGTGATATCTCCTAAACAGTAGCTCATAATAAAAATTTGAAGGCACGATTGCGTCCGGGACATGTCTTTTACCCTAGGATGGGTGTAAAATTTGCGAGCGCAGGCCTACTGTGGAAAATGCCACCAATGGCGTTTTGATAAATAAATGGAAAAGTATAATAACGAGTGTCAACACTAATAACATCAGAAAAGATTCTCGGACTGAAAATCTGATTCTACTATTGCGTTAAGAATGGCGTGTTTACCTTAGAGGCGCCCAAATTTCCCCCGCACCGGGTGGTTTGGTCAAAGGAGTTTTTGATAAATGATGTTTCTGAATAATAAAAGGGAAATCCATCATCTCCCTCACCTCCCCCATCCCCTTACGCATGATTCACCCCACCCCTCCCACCTCTGTTTCTTCACTGATTCTAGCCAAAATCGTCTGTTTTCTGTGCCGATCGTCAGCAGATCGAGATTTAGGGCGTCATTTGCGTTGTTCTGCATCCGAAGCATCGTTGTTTCACCCGCGAGGTAGATGTTTTGAGTTTTAATCCAAAGATCCCGTTTTTGCATCGCATTTCTTTGATTTTTCATCATAACTGAGAATATAGGTTCTCAAAGGCCATATTAGAGGTTTCAAATCTCTAAACGGACCACCGCGGTGACCCCGGTGGTCCGTGGAAGTTCTGCTGACACGACACCAGCACTGCAGCGCCGGCGCCGGGGGACCTGTGATGCCCCGCTGTGGTCTGTGGTGCGGCGCGACGACCAGCTGCCAGGGGCGGTGGCAAGCCGACCCCACTGGAGGATTTTGACAAAGGGCCTCTGGCAGGGGCGGGCCTGCAGCGGCAGCCATCCTCGGCCGGTCGGACCCGTCGGTTCATGCCAGTCCAGCCCCTCTTTGTACAAGGTCATTTTTAAACCCTCGTTTATTACTCCCTCGAAGTTTGTTTCACATGATTTTTATGACTAAGTGACCCTGGCAATGAGGCGAACCCTTAGGGGTGGGTTCGAGAGTTTTATGTTTCGGGATCTTGGCATGGGAGCTTGAAATGTCAAATAAATTAACAACTTTTAATAACTTTTTTCGACTTCTTCTTATTGTATATTCTACCATGATTTTCTGATTGATGTGACATCAGTGGCATTGAGACCCTGATGGTATGCCTTACTATTCTTGTTGGTTTTTTGGTTTTGCGACCGAGTTTGGGGTGTAGGCCCCAGGAGGTAGGGTTTAGGGATTTTATGGAGAAACAAAACATTCTCTCTAGTATTTCAATTCAAGCAGATGAATAGTTGATCATGTGTGTTTTTTATAGATGATCGCAATGATGTATCCTATTCTATGGGTTTTGGGATCGTGGCATGGCCCCACCTGAGCTGGCTTTGTTGAATTGTACCTATTTTACCAGGGGGTCTGTTTGGGACGAACGAGTAGTGGATCTCGTGTGTTTTTCTGAGGGGATCACAGTGGTATGATAGGCTTGATGAGTTTTGGGTTTATATTGTGGGCCCCATACATACTAGGTAATATGAATAGTTCCTTTTTCACCAGTTGTCTCTTTTGGGCAAGTGAACAACCTATCCTGTGTGTTTTTTCATGTGGAGCATTATGGTGGCCTCGATATCAGCCACAGAGGTGCGTTGGGTGGTGATGTGGTAGGTCACTCAGGTTAGCAACATTGGGACCGGTAGTGGTTGAGGTTACTCCCTAGGTTTGTTTCTATGAGGGCTTTCATGGCATCACAACATTATTATAGGCTTGTGATCCTCTCAATGGGATGTTCAATCTGTTAGAGTTGTGGCATCCCTCAAGTGGGCCTGGAGCGGGTTCCTCTTGCATCGTTTCCCTAGATTGGGTTCTTGGAATGGCTTTGACCGCTTATCCATGGGCGGCGATCCGCAATCTAGCAGGTTAACTCCATTGGGTTAGTTGAATCATCATGAATATGATCCCCTATGTGGCGGGCCTTGCTTAGTTGGGTTCTAGCATTGTCAGGTATAGAATCCCCTACTCAGAATGATGATTATAATAGGGTTGGGGTATCATTGGTTATACATTCCCCTACTCAGTGCATGGTTACTGTAGGGTTGCCACATCGTCATTTTGATACCATACCGCATGAGATTTAATAGTTTTGGTTTCAGTATCATCATAGCTGTCTAGAAGCAGGTGACGATCATCTATCTAAGTGATGTGTTTCTATCGAGCGCCAAATCGGGTTTTGGTATCCCCCAGCTGATACTAGAAGTGATCCCCTATTTGTGAGATCTACGATTTCTAGATCGAGTTGTGGTATCCACCAGCAGACCCTAAAAGTGATCCCCTATCTGTGAGATCTTATTACACCGGTGTGGGACCTGGTATCCCCTAACGGACCCTAGAAGCAATCCCCTATCCAAGGAGTTTGGTGTTTATGTTGTTTCAATGAGGTTTCCTCAGTGACAATATCCGAGGAGTGAGATCTCTCAGGTGAGTGTCTGAGATGTTGGTGTGGGACCCTATGGAGTGTATCATTCGAACGATTTTCATCTAGATGATAGTGCTCATGGAGTGTGTTCTCCTGGTTGTGAACTTTTTCTGGTTATGAGGTCGGTACATCTTGTGGCTTGGTGCGTGTATCGAGTATATCTGGATGTCCATGGTATATGTGTGGACGTATATATTTGTTGATGCTCTTGGTATATTTATGGGAGTATACCTGATAAAATTTTCATGATATATGTATGGGCATATACTTGAGAGGACTTTCAGGGTGTTTGTATAGGCATACACCTGAAATGAGTTGACTAGTTGTATCAGTTGAGGATGGTCTGGAAATGGAGTTTCTCTCTCGTCAGGGTTCCCTCTGGCTGGGATTAGCTGACTGTTTCATTTTTGTTTCCCTATTTTGTTTTGGTTTTTTGGGATGGCTGTTGAGTATTGTTATACTCACCCCTGCATGAGCATTGCATGCACATGTCTGTGTCTTATGTAGACCATATTCCTTTTGACAGATTCCCAGGAGGACCTGGAGAAGGCAGAGCTTTGTTATTGAGACTGACTGGGGTGTTTAATGCAGATGTTCTAAGGATCATACCAACATGTGCATTTGGAAGAATTTCTCTCCTTGTGATTAGGATGGATGGTTTGGTAGTTTTCTTTTTTTGGGCCATGTTATTCCCTTTTTTACTTTTTCTGTAGTATGGTTTGGGATAGTTGTATGAAATCATTTACTATTCTATTTATATATCTCTGCACTGTTTCACATAGGTGTATACGGGTGCTTGTGTATAGGTAGCTTAGGCTAATGCCACCATTGTGTGTGATAGACTACTCGGCACTGGTATCCAACCCCTGGCATGTTGGAGGCGGGCTTGGGGAGTCATGACACAAGCCACATTGGGTCGGGTCATGACACTAATGTCATTTCCATTTGCCTTTGTTGTTGTTTATACAATTTTTCTTTACATTTGATGTATTCCTGTAAAAATATATAGAAAAATATATTATTTTTCAAATCATAAAACAAAATTAATAATAAAATATATAAGATATAACATACATACCTCTATGTTAATGAGTCATAGAAGTTGGGATGTAAAAATTTAAAAATGACTGATAATATGTCCAACTGTCGTCACCTCATATGAATGTGATGGAACAAGAGCTGTTATATCTTTAATATCATGTACAATAACCCTATTATTCTCTACATCTAATTGTTGATGATGAAATGTATCTCATGTAAATGATACCAACCCATATGCAACTATATAATGTTGATGATCATCAACATAAAACTCACAATAAGTAAGAATCTACGGTGGAGGAGTAGAAAAAAATGGGGTCCACAGGCTGAGGTGGGGGTTGGAGCTACTGGCGGGGGTGGAGGATAAATTATGGGGTCTGTAGGGTGAGGTGGAAGAGTGGGAGCTGCATTCTGAAATTGTATTTGCATGTCTGTAAACATGAATTTTACCGAATCTCTAATATTATCCTCTATTTTCACATTAATATTTTGAACTTCAACCTCCTATGATTCTATTTTTTTAATAAACACACTCTACCTAAGAAGTCAATGAACTTGGAAAAACTTTTCTTACTAATACTCCTGCCAGATATCCTTGTACACGACGAGGATGTTTGGGCTTTCCCAATGCTAGAGATAAAATATCTTTCCTCTCACCAGCTGTAAATACCCATTGTGAGCTCAAGCTCTCTTCCATTATTCATGTCTAAATGTAGGGGATGGATGGGCCACCTCTCTAGAGATTGAAGACTCAACTATTAGTTTTTGTAATTTTTTTCCATCATTTGTTCTTCCAATAATGTATTACCTCCCCGAGTTAAATTATGAGGGTATATATTTTTAGAATTGATCCCTTGATGATATTTCCTTGTTTTTTTGTAATTTAAGAATAAAAAATCATTAATAAAAAATTATTAATATCATTTATATAAGAAATAATATAAAATTTTACTTTGCCCTTACAAAAAATGAATCTTTTCTTATACTTTCAACAAATTGTCTCCACATTTCATAATCAATGAATGTATATATATGACATAGATTATCATGACTCCTATGACCAAAAATGTAATCAGATGGGAGGGTCAATTTGAAATCCCTCCAACTCTTGGTATCCATCGATATGAATTTCTTCCTGACTCCTCCAGTGTCAGAAATATAAAATGTCATCTGATAAAGAATAGGTTAATGATATTATATATACTATAAAAATTTAACGAATAGGAAAACAATAGAAAAAGTTCATACCAAAATCTTCTCCCAAAACTGAGAGGTTATCGCTTTGTCCACACTTCTACAGTCATTATACAAAATGATTACCCTGCTCTTACACTGAGTTGATACAAAACTCTTAAAATCTTTTGTATTTGGTTCTTTAAGAATATCATCCTTATCAAACTCAATGAGTATCCTAAGATCCTGCATATGGGAAAGTAATAATTCTGTTAAATACATGCACCCATGTTTACCAACTCTTGAACTCTTTGTCATAATGGGAGAACATGAAGAAGATTGGGGAATATAAAGAGGAGCATCTGAATATTACTCCCCAGAGTTATGACCAATATGCTCATCTCTAGAATCATGTGGTTGATCAACTGATTGATCTGTCATTATCCATCAAATCAAAAAAACAATCACTAGTTCACATATATACAAATTCAAATATTACAATACTAATGTAAACAGAAAATAGACAATTTACTAAGTTAAGAAATAGTAAATACGGATAATATGGAATGTATGTCAAACAATGGTAAAGATAGTAAACATGGTAAACATGGTAAACATGGTAAACATAGTGAACATGGTAAACATGGTAATGTAAGTTTTGTTGAACAAAAATAATAGATATATAATTTATGGAATGTTAAACATGATAAAGTAAACGAAAAAAATTAAAACAAAAAAACATATTCTTATTTTTTTAATACATCTTTTTATAATGAAAAAACTAAAAATATGTAACATTTTATGAAAATAATAAATTTAAACAAGAAATAAAATAATGTTATCTATATATTTAGGAATGTACAAATGGGTTGTTTCCCAAAATTCCTTCATCACAGTCATTCCTTACGGAACAAACCATGTCTTCCACATGCTCATCATTATGTTTAATTAATCTTACCATGGATCTAGGGATCTCACATAAATCAGCATCTTCATCAAGTTCATCCTCACCAACATATTGTTTTTTCCATTGTAAATAAACAACCCACTGCCTATCTGATTGATCTACAATATAGATAATTTGTTTTTCATGTGTTTCCATTCTAATAGAATTGTTTGTGTCTTCTAATCTATTATGATTAAAAACTATCCTTCCAAATTAATCATGTCTGACACTGTTGTTACCGATAAACCCTTCACAGTTAAAAATACAAACATTAATTTTAATGTAATCAACCTCCCATATTTCTTCAATTACTCCATAATATGTACTTGATGCAGAAATTGGGTTTTTGCCTTTGGCACATGAAAAATTCACTGCTTCCACAAACACCAATACAGCACTATTCTGAACTGCACTTCTATTATCTTGAGCATTCATATAAAATGTATAGCCATTAATGTCATAACTGGACAATGTTTTCATATTTAAACATGGACTACCCACTACCCATTTTAATGTCTTTGATACATCTAATCTACGAATCATGGTCTTTTTAAACCATGAAAAAAAAAGTTTTGTTGTGATCATTCAAAATCCACATTTCTTTCTTCATTGGATGACATTGTTTCAACTCATTAATATGCAATTTCATATGGTTGAGCATAAACTATGTTATTCAATATGTATAATTATAACTTTTCCATTTGTTCACCTAAAAAATATTTGACTTTCAATCCACGATTACCTTTTCCCACATTATTAAATTGTTCATGGTTAGATGGAGGAAATCTTATGTGTTGCACCATAGCCAAGTAGCTCGTAAAAAACTATGCAACCTCCTCGAAAATATGCTTTTCAACAATGGAGGCTACTGGTCGATATGGATTCATAACATAACCCATATATATTTTCATATAACTTTCAAAAGAATGCATCCAATAAATATATATAGGTCCACAGAGATTTATTTCTCGAACAAGATTAATCATTAAATGAAAAATTATATCAAAATTAGTAAGAGAACAATAAATTTCCAATTGAAAAAGTATACAAATTGCATCTTTTTCAAAAATGTTCAAAGAATTCACATCAATAACCTTTTTACAAATTGAATTGAAAAAATAACACAACTTCATTATTGTCTTTCCGACACGGATGGTAAATATTCCTCGCAACTCAACTAGCAGAAGTTGTTGCATCATGATGTGACAATCCAGAGATTTCATACCTATAAACATTAAGTACATCAATGAGACAAAAAAATTTACATTTGAGAAATAACTTTTGTAGGATCGAAATAATGATGTAGATGCTCAATATACAAGAGGGGGGTGAATTGTATACTTTAAAAATTCCTTTGGAAACATTAAAGATAGTTACGATTAACTATGGTTTCCTTGAGCAATGGAAAGGGCTATGTTTAACAAAGTTAAACTAAGCAAATTCACAACACCTCTAACACCGAATGATAACTTGGAAAAAGATTCCGAAAGTGGGTTCCGGAAATATGGTTCCGGAAATTTAACCTTAACAAAATATTACAATATGAGATTCTACCTTAAAGCGTATAGAATCTAAATGAAACATAGTACAAGTAAGGAAGTATAAGAAAGTTATACTTTCCTTATAATACAAAATGCAGTGGAATAAACACAAGTAGTAAAACTACAAGTAACAAGATATAAGTCTTCTAACCCAAAGAGAATGGTATCCAACAACCTTGGATAAAGGTCCGTTGATTTATACTTTCAAGAAAATCTGTCTTACCCACACCATGGTAAGCCCTCGATACAAAGATCGGAGTCTCTGTCTTGCTATCCCCGCATGCCCTCAACATCAAGGTAGTTGGAAACCTATGTCTTCCTCAGCAAGGAAGCCCTCAAACTTCAAGGTAGTCGGCACCTCTGTCTTCTATCCGTGGAAGCCCTCGAATGTAATCACCAACATTCAGAGTCGCACGAAGCTTTAAGAGTTAATAAGAGCCTCTCTCTCTAGAAATCACTTCAAGCATATTAGTCAGCCTTTCAGCCCTTTCATCAGCTATCAGCACCGAGCTCTTTCAAATGAGCTATTATTTATAGGTAAGGTCGGATCCTTCTCCAATGGTCATATTTTCCTTAAAGATTTGAGGGAACTGTGAATGTGTCACTTAGACAACGGTTAGTTTATAACAAAACAGACAACATCGTTTTATAACAAAACAAATGTAACAGAATGTACGGCATCATTTTAAAACCTAACATAACAGTTCGGAATGAATTATTCGGAGTAAATATTCGGAGTGTAATGAAAATAATAAGAGTAAACAAATTTTTAGATGTGTAAGCAATATAAAAATTCAGAGTCTAACAAATATATTTTTCGGAGTCTGAATTAATTCAGAGTGTATAAAACAAAGATACTCAAATTTTGTTTAATAGGTGAATTAAGAATGAGAATTCGGAATAGAAATTCGTCATCAGAAATCATAATGAGAATTCGTCATCAGAATTCGTAATGAGAATTCATCATCAGAATTATTAATAAGAATTCATTATCAGAATTTGTAATAAGAATTCGTCATCAGAATTCGTAATGAGAATTATTCATCAGAATTCGTAATGGGAATTCGGATTGAGATTTCTTCATTAGAATTCGTAATGAGAATTCTTCATTGGAATTCGTAATGAGAATTATTCTTCAGAATTCGTATCCTGAATCTGGAATAGAACTTAGTCAGAGTTCATATCCGGAATTCGTAATGAAACTTCCTTATAGTTCTTATCCAGAATCCGAATCCAAAAAAAGAATGCTTTATATCAAAGTTTCAATGATTCCGAGAAAATGAATCTTAATCTCATACTTAAGAAAAATATGGATAAAAATATGATAAGGATCATTTTTCTTATACAAGCGATTTTCCTTATAAAAGCAATTTTCCTTAAGAAAGAAATTGTTCTTATAAAAGCAATTTTCCTTAAGCAAGCAATTTTTCTTATATAAGCAATTTTCCTTAAGATAAGGTGTTTGTGAATTTCAAAACAAGAAGGAATGGAAAAGTCATAAGGAAAACCTTATTGACTCAACAATCTCCCCCTTTTTGGAAAGCACAAACATCCTTGAAAAAGAAATTCTAAGAAGAAAGAAAAACATTAAGGCTTATCTCCCTTTGCTTTAAGGATTTTGATGAATATGACTAACTCCCCCTTAGGCTTTGAAACTCTAAGGATCATATTCATATTTCCGGAGTGATAGATAAGAATGTCTTCTTTAATGAAAAAGCTTCCCCTTAAACAAACTCATATTAGAGTTTTTCTTTTTCTTAGGGATCTTTTCCTTCTCCCCCTTTGTGATTTTCAAAAAGAATTAGAGGGAATGGAAAAAAATAAAAAAGTACCTGAAATATTAGTAATGACAACAAAAGAAATGACAAGCAAAACTTTCATTAAATTTAATATTTCAGCAACAAAAAGAATACAACAAAAAGATCGGATTTGGTTATTTCAGATTTTTTCCTTCGACATGAGCCCCTTTAGAATAGTCTTGATCTTCTTCAGGTCTTTATGATCTTCTTCAGCTTGCTTCTCTAAGACTACTATTCTTGCGGACTGAGCTTCAATTTTTTCTTCCTGGGATTTCATCTTTTCTTCCTGAGCTTGGAACTTTTCTTCCTGAGCCTTCATCCTTTCTTCAAAATCAATCTGATGATCCCTTTCAAACTTCCAGTTTTGAGAAACGGAATTGAGCTTCCCATTCAGATCTCTCACTTCATGAATCCAGAAGTTCTTTTCATCTGTCAACTTCTCTTCAAAAGATGCAGTTAACTCATTTATCTTCTTGTCCTCGATCTCAAAAGCATCTTTAACATTGTCTTGAAACTCATCGAGCAACCTCATCTCATCCACAGTCTTCTTCGACCAATTTGTCATCCTCTTGTAAGATTTTCTATTAGCTTCGTAGCCAACAAAAAACGTTTTGAACTGAGACTCTATTTCAACACACTTGTCCATAACCATAGATACGGAGTCAGTTTTCTGATTTAAAGCATGTTGGAGCATCTGGCATCTTGAATCAATACTTGAGAAGGTCGAAATGGTTCCCACCAACTTCATCAAAGACTGAACAACAAAGTCATGCCCCACTGAAGATGACTCTGAATCTGAAACTTTGCTTGGAGAAATTTCTTCTTCAACAAGTTCAAGCTTTCTCTTTGAAGAGATACCAACTTCCTTCCTCTTCTTCACTTCTGAGCTTGGAGTATCAGCAAGAATTTTCTTTCCCTTGTCTTTTTCTGGAATTGAATCCTGTTCCGGAGTTCTCTTCTCACTATCAGAAACTTGAACAATATTATCTTCTTCATCAGCAACTTCCTGAACACGAACCCCTACGATTTATTTCTGAGAAACATCATGTAAAAGTTGTTCTTCTTCTCCATGATAAGAAACTTCTTCTTCTCCTTTCTCTTCTTCTATTGCTGGAGTAACTAGCTTCGAAGATTCTGCTTTAGAAGTTCGGAGTGATAAGTGTTCCGAAGGTGTCCCCTTGTAATCATCAACTTGTTTCAGCACATCTTCGGTTTCACCACTTCCTTCAGCACCCTCTTCTACTTGTTCCACTTGCTCAACTTGCTCTACTTCCTCAGTATTCTTAGAAACAACTTCTTCCGGAGCAACAAAATTTCTTCCTGGAGTCTCAGGTAGAGATTCCAAGGAGAAAGATCTCGGAACTGGAATAGTTGCTGAAACCATTTCATTTAATTTCAACAAAGCCTGAGCTACCTCAGCCTCAGACATCTTCTTCTTGAGCTTCTTTTGCTTTGCTTGTTTTTCAAGCTCATCAGCAGTTCTCTCCTTCAAGGCATTAGCCTCCGCAGGGTCCAATCCGAACTGCGGATCCCCTTCTTTCCTTTTCTCTTTATCAGCTCTCCATTTTGTAACAACCTCATCAGGATAGGCTTTCTTCTTCTTAGGCTTAGGAGGTGCGGAATGGACTTCCTTAGACTTAGGATTCTCTTCTTGAACTTCCACATCTTTGAGCTTTCTCTTCTTTACTGGCTTAGATGATTCCGGTTTAGCAGCCTTCGGAGCTGCTTCTTCTTGATTTGGCAAATAGAATAACTCACCAGTTTCCTTGTTGAAAGCCACATCCATCCCCTTAAGAGTACCATCGCTGACCAGCATGATCTTGCAAACTCTTGGCTTTGATTTTCAAGCCTCCTTGAAAGACTCAAGGCATCGAACAATTAACTTGGAGAGGATTGCTGGATACATAATAATCTGAGCTCTCAGATTTCCATTCTTCAAATTTTCAATAGTAAGAAGAATGTGCTTCATCATGTTAAACTTCCTTATATTTATCAGGAAATCTAAGATATAGATCTCACTTTTTTTTCAAGTTATCTTTATCACCTTTCCTTGGTACGATATGTCCTTGCACCCATAACTCCAGAATCTGGAAATTTGTTGATAGACTTGCAATCTTCGGAGCCTTGTCATCAGCCAGTCCGAGAGTTTCTAAGGCCTTTTCCTTGTTGAAGCTACCCTTAGAGTCTGGAAACACATTCGAAATAAATTTGGCTTCTCCTTCATAAGACAGCCCTACCAAGCTTACAGCCTTGGTGTGATAAAGCTTGTATGTCTTTCCGTAAGACTTAAAAGAGAACTTCTCCCTATTATCTTCCTTAAAGAAAGAAATTGATTCATAGAACTCAGCAAGTAAGTCTGAATATACTTCATCTTGGTTCCCAGTTTTTGACACCGCAACATCTTCCCAGCCATTCAACATAATGTTCTTTGAAATAAGGGAATCACAGTTGTTGAAGAAATCCGGATGGACTAACCTTTCTCTGTAAACTAACCATTGCGAAATAGGATTTGTGGAAGACATTTCTTGAGATGCTAACTCCGAAGACATTCGGATCTGAAGTCCTCTAAGAAGTTTGGAACGGAGAAAACTGAAGTTCTGAACGGCCTTAAATCAGAGATGCAGAGATTCGAGATGCGAGAGCTTGAGATCGATGTGGGACGAGTAATTGGGATCCCTTTATATAGGCAACGAGATGACGGTTCAACTTCCACGGTTGATCTAACGGTTGGAATAAGCTGAGATCAGATCTGACGGTTGAAATCCTGAATCCGATCTTTTTGAGGTTTTTATTTAAACAGGGAATTAGGAAAACATAGTACAAGAAAATTCAAGCAAGTAAAATATGACTACGAAAACTTGAGTAAGGTAATAATACCTTTAGGATTGGCTTAGGAGGATTATACTTAATGGGTAATAAAAAAGATGATTACAAAAAAACTTTATTATGAAAAAACAAAGTTCTCAAAAGTTTACAACGGAAAACAATCTCACTACGAAAAACTCAGTACAAAAAAAATCAATACGAAAAACACATTATGGGTAAAAAATCGGTACAAAAATCTGGTTATGAAACTGCCAGTACGTAATTTTCATTCCGGAAATTTTCAATACGAATAGTTCTATTTCAGAAGTATTCTGTACGAGAATGTCCAATCTGAAAAATTTTAGTTCCGGACATTCCATTCTGGAAATCTTCATTCCGAAAAGTTTGAAATCAAATTTTGAAAAACTTTGTTAAACAAACAATCAAATGTACTCCCCCCTCTGAAAAGGAGTTTATTGCTGTAAGGAGACTTTTTCAGCAGAAAGATAATTAAGAAAGATTACCTTACGGTTATCATTCCTAACTTCTGTTTAATATATTCAAATCTATCAGAAGGCAAAGATTTTGTGAAAATATCAGCAAGTTGATCTTGCGTTCCGATAAACAGAAGAATAATATATCCTTTGAGTGTGTGATCCCTAAGAAAGTGATGCCTAATATCTATGTGTTTTGCACGGTAGTGATGTGCAGGGTTCTTACTGAGGGAAATGGCACATGTGTTATCACACAACATTTGAGTTTTAGTAAAACTCAATCCATAGTCTGTGAGTGTGTATTGCATCCACAACACTTGTGCACAACAACTTCCACCTGCTACATATTCAGCTTTAGCAGTGGAGAGTGCTACAAAATGTTTCTTCTTGCAGGACCAAGAAACTAAAGAATCTCCTAAGAAATGAAAAGTTCTGGATGTACTTTTTCTATCAATTCTACATCCACCAAAGTCAGCATCAGAAAAACTTTTTAGAACAAAATCATTTCCAGAAGTATAAAATAATCCTATATCCATGGTTCCCTTAAAGTAGCGAAAAATTCTTTTTACTGCCTTTAAGTGTTATTCCTTAGGATTGGATTGATATCTTGCACATAAGCATACTGAAAACATTATGTCTGGTCGACTATCTGTTAAGTATAGTAGACTTCCTATCATACCTCTAAAAGATGTTTGATCTACTGGTTTCCCAGCTTCGTCAAGATCTAAAGAGTTTGAGGTACCAATGGGAGTACTTATACTCTTAGTGTTGTCATAACCATACTTTTTAAGAATATCCTTAATATACTTATGTTGAGATATGTAGATTCCTTCTGGTTTTTGAGAAATTTGAATACCAAGGAAAAATTTTAACTCACCCATCATACTCATTTCAAACTCATATTTCATTAGACTAGCAAAAGAGTCAGTCAAAGATTGCTGAGTTGAACAAAATATAATGTCATCAACATAAATTTGAACAATCAAAACATTTTTCTTATCTTTGTTTATAAAAAGGGTTGGATCTGCATTTCCCTTAACATAGTTATTTTGAAGCAAAAATCCAGTGAGTCTATCATACCATGGTCGTGGGGCCTGTTTAAGGCCATACAATGCTTTGGTAATTCTAAAAACATGATCAGGTTGTTTTGTATCTTCAAATCTAGGAGGTTGTTCAACAAAAACTTCCTCTTGAACATAACCGTTACGAAAAGCACATTTCACATCCATTTGGAAAAATTTGAAATTAAAGAATGCTGCAAAGGCAAGTAGAATACAGATAGATTCATGTCTAGCTACTGGAGCATATGTTTCTTCATAGTCTATTCCTTCTTGCTGATTATAGCCTTTAGCAACAAATCTAGCTTTATTTCTAACATTGACTCGATTTTCATCACATTTATTTCCGAAACCCATTTTACTCTAATAATAGAGGTTTCCATAGGTCTTTCAACCAAGGTCCAGACTTTATTTCTTTTGAATTCATTTAGTTTATCTTGCATGGCTTTAATCCAATCATCATCACCTAAAGCTTCATTAGTGCTTTTAGGTTCTAATTGGGAAAGGAATGCTAGATGTTCTACTTCATTTCTTAAGGAACTTCTAGTCCTTACAGGTTGATTTACATCACCAATGATACTATCACTAGGATGATTCTTAAGAAACACCTTATTTGGGTTTTGTAAAACCTGTTCATTAACATAGGGTAGAAAGTCTCCTGGGGTAAATGTTTCAGAAGTATCTTCTAGAACAATTTCCTTATCAGAAGGTTCTTCTATAAAAGGTTGAAAATTAGTTTTTGAAAACACATCTGAAGATGTAAGTTGAGATGCTTTAAAAACAAAAGGATCTGATTCATCAAATTTTACATGTATTGTTTCCTCAACAGTGCAGGTATTTTTTTTAAAAACATTATAAGCCTTATAATTTGTGGAATAACCTATGAAAAATCCTTCATCAGATTTTGGTGCGAATTTATGTAAGTTATCTTTAGTATTCAAAATGAATACTTTGCAACCAAAAACCTTGAAGTAGGATAGTCTAGGTTTTCTACCATTCCATAACTCATAAGGATTTTTATTAAGAAAAGGTCTAATCAAAACTCGATTTATAGTATAACAAGAAGTACTTATAGCTTCAGCCCAGAAATGTCTAGCAATAGAATATTTACTAAACATGGTTCTAGTTATTTCTTGAAGAATTCTATTTCTTCTTTCAACTACACCATTTTGTTGAGGAGTTCTAGGTGCTGAAAAATTGTGAGTAATACCTTTCTTACTACAAAAAGTTTCAAAATCAGAATTTTGAAATTTTCCTCCATGATAACTATGAATAGTTTTCAATGGAAGATTTTTCTCATTTTTAACTTGAGCTCTAAAACTTTTGAAATAGGAAAAAGCTTCAGATTTCTTTGCTAGAAAATAGACCCAAGTAAATCTAGTGTAATCATCAACTAGAACAAACACATATTATTTGCCTCCAATACTTCCAGTTTGTGTTGGACAAAAAAGATCCATGTGCACTAACTGTAATTCATCAGTTGTTGAGACTTCACCGATTGATTTAAAACTAGATTTATGTTGCTTGCCATATTAACAAGGATCACAAACTTTAGAAGAATAAAATCTAAGCTCCAGTAGATCCTTAACTAGTTTCTTCTTAGAGAGTTTACATAGGTTTCTAAGATTACAATGACCTAGTCTTCTATGCCATAACAAAGAATTATCTTCCATTGCATTTAGGCAAGGTAAATCTTGGCTTCTAAGATCTTCTACGTTCAAGGTGTAAACATTCTCTTGCCTGTTGGCTGAGAGAATAAATTCTTCCTTGGAATTGTGTACTAAACACTTATCATTCCTAAAATTCACAAGGTAACCTTCATCACATAACTGACTTATACTAATGAGGTTGTGCTTAAGACCCTTAACAAAAAGAACATTTGATATCAAGGTTTTACCAAGAAAAACAATATTACCAATACCAACAATCTCTCCCTTAGCATTGTCTCCGAAAGTTACCTTTCCTCCTTTCGTTTTGATAATCTTTTCAAAAAAGCTTTTGTTACCAGTAATGTGCCGGGAACATCCACTATCCATGTACCATGTATTTTTGCTGGTACTTTCTTTATTATCCTGAAATCAAGAATAAAATTAAATTTTCGGAATCCAAACTGGTTTGGATCCGAGATTTCCAGACAATAAAATTTTTGGTATCCACATCTTCTTAGAAAAGTAAGCTTTGTGAAATCCTAGAGATTGGGTTTTGTTTAAGGAACAATTCTTTGTCCAGTGACCACCACATTGACACTTGGTACAAAATGGGTCACTTTGAGGAACAAAATAATTGTTACTGAAAATAGGTTTTGCATGGGTATAACCAAATCCGGATATATTTATTAAAGGTCGTATTTGGGAATACATCTTATCAAAATTTTCTTTACCATGGGTAAAGTTTGGTAAACACTTCTTTAAGGAAAAAATTTCGGACTTGAGTTTTACAACCAAGTTTTTATCCTCAAAATCATTAGTTTTTGAACTAGAGTTAGGCTCAAAACATTTTTCATAGAAATTACTTTTTCTAATTCTTTAGAAAGTTTGTTTTTCTCAGAACATACGTCCTCAAGATTTTTTGAAATACTTTTAAAATCAGCATTTTTCTTATCAAGATCTTTAGAAAGATCTGATATCTCTTTTGTAAGAATAGAATTCCTAGAGTATGCCTTATCAAGTTCATTATTGAGTTTGGAATTCTCAATTTCAAGAAGTTCAGCAAACCTAGAGACTTCTTCATAAGTAGGTAAAGTATTTTCCTCATCAGAAGATGTTTCTTCATCAGAAGAGTTATAATACTTACTATCATTAGAATTTAAAGAAACATTGGTCAAAGATTCAGCATTTCGTACCTTATCCATAAGACAATAATTATCAACAGGTAATCTGGCTATAAGACCAAGATTCTTCCGTCCTGAAGATTCATAATCAGAAGATTCATCTGAAGAGTCACCACCACTGGCACTCCAGGTATCATTAGCTTTCAAAACTTTCTTAGCTTTGGCTTTATAATAGTTCTTTCTATTTCTGTCTGAATGTCTTTCCTTCCTTTCTTTCTTTTTGAGCATAGGGAAATCTGGTCTAATATGTCCAGCTCTTTTACATTCATAACAAGTAACTTCTCCATCTTTCTTATCTTTCCTTTCATTTTTCTTATACTTAGATTGAAAATTTCTCTGTTCATCTATCTTGTTAATCCTTCGAGCAAGATTTGCTAATTCATTTTCTAAAACTTCACTCTCACTTTATTCGGATTGCAAAATAACTTTCTTAGACTTGGATCTGGTTATTCTCTCAGGAGTCTTAGCTTTCATCTGATTTGAAGTTATAGTAAAATCAACAGTTCCATTTCCATTCTTTTTCTTGATGTTGTCAGCATATCTCTTCATTCTAGTTTCATGTTGTAGAAGAGTTCCAAATAATTCATCAAGAGTAATTTGAGTGACCTTCCTGTTCTCATCTATAGATGTTCTCTTGGATTCCCACTCATTGGGAATAATGTCAATTATCTAGTCTCCAAGAGATTCATCATCTAAACCTTTCTCTCCAATAGATTGTAGACTGTTGACAATAGTCATAAATCTTTGTTGAACTTTACAGATAGGTTCTCCATAAGGAAAGATGATGCCATGATATTCATCTCTAAGCATAACTCTTCTAGTTTCAATCACCTTGGAAGTTCCAATGTGTGTAACTTCTAACTTCTTCCATATATAGTTAGCTGCTTCATAAGAAGAAATTTGGCTATATATATTTCTGGTCATTGAACAAAGTAACGTGTTACGTACCTTATAGTTTAGTTGATATTCTTTCTTTTCCTGGTTAGTAAAGGTTCTGACTTCCTTGTCAGGAATTTTATAATCACCAGTAAGCATAACAAAGTTGTCTACTACAGTAATGATAACAAAAGTCTTCATACGATCTCTCCAGTACTCATAGTCATTACCATCAAAGATTGGTGGTCTTGTAGGATTCAGATTGTCAATTGATCCAACATTAATTCCTGCCATACTAAAATAACTTTTCACACAAACTTGTTGTAGCAAAGAATCGTAATAACAATGTTCGGAATGAGAAAAGTTCGGAATGGGAAAATTTCGGAATAGAAATTCGGAATGAAAAGGTGAGAAAGAAAAACTTGTATGTGAGTACAAGTGTTTCAGAGACCTCCTTTGATACCAATTGTAGGATCGAAATAATGATGTAGATGCTCAATATACAAGAGGGGGGGTTGAATTGTATACTTTAAAAATTCCTTTGGAACCTTTAAAGTTAGTTACGATTAACTATGGTTTCCTTGAGCAATGGAATGGGCAATGTATAACAAAGTTAAACTAATAAAATTCACAAAACCTCTAATACCGAATGCAAACATGGAAAGAGATTCCGAAAGTGGGTTCCGGAAATATGGTTCCGGAAATTGAACCTTAACAAAAGATTACAATATGACATTCTACCTTAAAGCGTATAGAATCTAAATGAAACAGAGTACAAGTAAGGAAGTATAAGAAGGTTATACTTTCCTTATAATACAAAATGCAGCGGAATAAACACAAGTTGTAAAACTACAAGTAACAAGATATAAGTCTTTTAACCCAAAGAGAAGGGTATCCAACAACCTTGGATAAAGGTCCCTTGATTTATACTTTCAAGAAAGTCTTTATTACCCACACCAGGGTAAGCCCTCGATACAAAGATCGGAGTCTCTGTGTTGCTATCCCCGCAATCCCTCAACTTCAAGGTAGTTGGCAACCTCTGTCTTCCTCAGCAAGGAAGCCCTAGAACTTCAAGGTAGTCGGCACCTCTGTCTTCCTATCCCCGGAAGCCCTCGAATGTAATCACCACCATTCGGAGTCGCACGAAGCTTTAAGAGTTAATAAGAGCCTCTCTCTCTAGAAATCACTTCAAGCAAATTAGTCAGCCTTTCAGCACTTTCATCAGCTATCAGCACCGAGCTCTTCCAAATGAGCTCATATTTATAGGTAAGGTCGGCTCCTTCTCCAATGGTCATAATTTCCTTAAATATTGGAGGGACCTGTACACATGTCACTTAGACAACAGTTAGTTTATAACAAAACAGACGACATCGTTTTATAACAAAACAAATGTAACAGAATGTACGACATAGTTTTAGAACCTAACATAAAAGTTCGGAATGAATGCTTCAGAGGAAAGATTCGGAGTGTAATGAAAATAATAAGAGTAAAAAAAAAATTAGAAGTGTAAATATAAAAATTCGGAGTCTAACAAATATATTTTTCGGAGTCTGAATTAATTCAGAGTGTATAAAACAATGATACTCAAATTCTTTTTAATAGGTGAATTCGGAATGAGAATTCGGAATAGGAATTCGTCATCAGAAATCGTAATGAGAATTCATCATCAGAATTCGTAATGAGAATTCGTCATCAGAATTCGTAATGAGAATTCGTCATCAGAATTCGTAATAAGAATTCGTCATAAGAATTCGTAATGAGAATTCTTCATCAGAATTTGTAATGGGAATTCAGAATGAGATTTCTTCATTAGAATTTGTAATGAGAATTCTTCATTGGAATTCGTAATGATAATTCTTCTTCAGAATTCGTATCCTGAATCTGGAATAGAACATAGTCAGAGTTCATATCCGGAATTCGGAATGAAACTTCCTTATAGTTCTTATCCAGAATCTGAATCCTAATACAGAATGCTTTATATCAAAGTTTCAACGATTCCGAGAAAATGAATCTGAATCTCATACTTAAGAAAAATATGGATAAAAATATGATAAGGATAATTTTTCTTATAAAAGCGATTTTCCTTATAAAGGCAATTTTCCTTAAGAAAGAAATTTTTCTTATAAAAGAAATTTTCATTAAGAAAGCAATTTTTCTTATAAAAGCTATTTTCCTTATGATAAGGTGTTTGTGATTTTCAAAACAAGAAGGAATGGAAAATTCATAAGGAAAACCTTATTGACTAAACAACTTTGAGTCACTTTGATATCATAAAGACACTAACAAAAGATAATTTTATCCCTATTGGATAATGTATGAATGGTTAGGGGAAGAATTATTCTTCTTCTATTAGGAGTGGGAGAAAACTCCAATTATGTTCACATTGATAGTAATTCTAATCGTGCAATCAATCCATCTTTTTTTTCTATACTTTAATATCTAAAATTTTCCAAAAAAATTATAACAAATATTCTTCTCCACATGCATGAAATCAATATTATGATTAACTTTATGAATTCTCAAATATGATAGCTCAAAAAATATTGATCTTTTCTTCCAAATATGTCTATCATTTCCAGATTTATGTGTCTTTCCCAATGTCACATCATGGTTTTCAACCCACTCAAAATACAGATCATTGGATAAAGGATTTAGAGTAATATAAAATTCATGGGAGCCATTGAATGTTTTTTTTCATATATAATAGTGTTACATAGGGAAAAACTTTTGATGAACCATGTACACATTTTTCCTACCATGATGCAATTAACAATATGAAGTCTGTTCTTCACAAATTGGACATGCTTTATTCCCTTTAACACTATATCCAGACAAATTTCTATATGATTGGATGTCATTTATAGTGAACATAAGAACTGTATGTAGTAGAAAATATTCCATTTTATAAGAATCATACACCCTAATACAATCCTCCAAAAAAAGTTTCAAATCATCAATCAATATTTACATGAAAACATTAATATCATTGTCTGGTTTCTTAGAACTAGATATGATTATACTAAACATGGCTTATTTACACTTCATTAAAACATCATGAGAGAGGTTGTAAACTACCAATAAAATAGGCCATGAACTATATGTTCTACTAAGGGAATGGTATGGATTCATTCCATCTCTGCATAACCCTAGTATGAGATTTCTAATTTCATTTCCAAATGTTGGATACTGGTCATCAATTTTCTTCCATTGTGGACAATCAGCTGGATGACGTATTTTTCATGACATATCCACTCATCAGCATTCTTTCGTAACCTTTTTCTTCATTAGAATTAGAAAATAAACATTTAAAATGATTAATTATAGGATGATACTGATATACCTTTGAAGGGATCATTGTAATCTCTACATCAGCCTGTGATTTTTCATTCACCTTATAATGTGATGTCCCACATTTAGGAAACACTGACCGAAATCCATATTCCACCCTATATATAATAGATTCATTCAAAAAGGCACGTATTTTATTGTATCCTAATCCAATGGAGCATAATATTTTCATAGACTTATAATGTGAATCTGGAATATCGTTATCTTTTGAAAGAATGTCTTTCATCAATTGTAGTAGCTCTGTTAAACTTCTGTTACTCCATCCATGTTTCTCCATCAGGTTCAACAAAATTAACACCGCCGAAAAAACCATAAAATATGTACAACCAAGATACAATGGGTTTTCATCATCAGTATATAGATGCACAACTGTCGGTTATATCTAAATTTGATCTGCTACAATATCACAAATGATTTCTTTAATTTCATCAAAGTAAACATCTTGTGAATCATCATCATATGTAGATTTGAAATTCCACCCACTTTCACTATGCCAAATCCATGGGGTATAACATGGATTAAAACCCCAAAAAACTATATCATCTTTTATCTCTCTACTTTTCAACATCTTCATATTCAAACATTTTAGGCATGGACAGACAAAATGTTACCATTTGGTAAAATTCTTTTAGAAAATCTGAAAAAGGAATGAACACCTTCCTCATATTCATTTCTCATTCAATGTGTCATAATCCAACATCGACTAATTATTATATATTTCATCTAATTATTAAATATAACAAATATAAAAATTATAAATCTTTTTCAGAGAAGACAAACATATGTTTATATGAAAAATATCATAATTTGAATGTAATACAATTTTGAAATATTAAACGAATCTATGTGTATTTAAAAAAAATATGATTGAAAATGATTTTAAAAGGGAAATATAGTTAGATATAATAGTTTTAAATTCTTCTTGTATCCTTTCTTCTAAAGGTTCACAATGAGTATATCATGGTGCAACTATATACAAAATTCACCATTCCGTATATAAGAAATATGAAGTATGAATATCAAAATATGTATACATTCACTATTTAAATTTAAACAGGTCCTATTGATTTGAATCCTTTAGACAGCCCTCCACCCCCAGGATACCCCCACCCCCTTGGACACCCCCTGGACACCACCACCCGCTTGGACATCCCACAACCCCTGGACACCAACCCCACCCACTTGGACCCCCCTAAACACCACCACCCCCTTATACATCCCCCACCCCTCTAGACAGCCCCCCACGCCCTAGACAGCCCCACCCCTCTAGACAGCCCCCACCCATCATGGACACCACCCCCACCCCCTACCTCCTTAGAAACCCCCCAAGAAACCCCAAAACCCCTTGGACACCCCCACCCCATTAGAATCCACTCTCCCCACCTTGTACACCCCCTAGACACCACGACCCCTGTGGACTATCTCCCACCCCTATAGATATCCCCCACCCCCTGAACAACCCCCACCCCTCTAGACACCCCCCACACAACCATAGACACCCCTGCCCCTCATAATAACCCTAGAACACATCTATTACTATAAAAACATCAATTTAAAAATGACCAAACATCGATAATAATTGAAGGAATGAAGGATAAAAAGAAGTGGATGATGAAGAAAAAATTAAACAAAGAAGAAAGGAAGAAGAACATGGTATAAGTAACATATTTAAGGAAATCAAATTTCAATAGAAGGAAATAATGATACACCAAATCAGAGAGAATTTCATAGATCCAAGAAAACCATGGGACCTCCAATGATTGATATAATATTGGAGAGAATTGAGTAAACTTGATAATAAAATCAAATTTAATATAAAAACTCGGATGTAGAAAATCACAGTGTAAATCCTATCATCACAGCACAATGGGGTCAGGATAACTACATTTTTGAAAACCACGACATCGTCTCCCACACAACCCATAATTTTCTTATAGTTAATTACTTGTCATAATATAAATAACCAAATAAAATCATATTGAAACTCCCCTCATCTTTTTATAATTCTTGAAACCCTAAAAATCATAGTGGAAACCCCAAGCTCCTTAAATATCCACAAATGTCCCCATTATTCAATTTGAAAGAAATCATGGCTACATCCTAGAACAACACTGACCACCATGATGAAACCACTATAAATTAAAGAAATACTAATAAATTATAGCCTAATATCCCTTAAAACAATACAATCATCATTTCATAATCTCACAATCCACGATGCAATAGTCAATCCCATCGGACACTTATCCCCCACCCCCTTGGCCACCCCCTAGACACCACCACCCCATTGGATAGCCCCCACCCCCTTGACACCACCCACACCCCCTTGGACAGCCCTCCCCACCCTTCTTGACTAACCCCAACCACTGGACAACCCCCACCCTTCTAGATAGCCCCCCTGGACACCCAACCCCTCCGAGACACCACCCGCCAAACCCCTAACCCCGTGGACACCCCCTTTTACACCCCATAGAAACCCCAACCCTATTGACCCCCCACCCCCCCGAACAACCCCCAAACCCTTTTAAGAGGCCCCCACCCCTCGGACTACCACCCCAACCCTCTGGAGAGCCCCCCTGAACCCTCTTGATAGCTCCCACCCCCTTAGAGAGCCTATGCACCGCCTGGACACCACCCCCACCCCCTTAGACATCACCCACACCCCCATGGACACCTCCAACCCCGTTTGACGTCCCCCACACCCCCTAGACACCTCCCCCACCCCCATTGACACTCTCATTGACACCCACACCCCACTGGACAGCCCACCCAACCCCTTGGGCAACCCCACTAACTTGAAGTAACCAACACCCTGGAAACCCCCTTTACGCGCACAGTAACATTATAAAACAAAAAAAAAATATTAAACTAGCATGAAATGACTTCCATGGATTTATTTTACTAGAAAATAATTTATCATGGTATAGATAAACACTATAAAACTTACCATAATATCAATAACAATTTAAAATAACATCTCAAAAATTTACATTAGGGCATCACAGAAAATAAAAACTGAAATGGAGTTGTGTGAGGCTTACATGAGTGTTGTGAGATGACATGAAAGATCTGATGATAATTAATATGAATAATGAGGTTGAAAAAATGATGCTAGAGAGCACGACTTTGACGAATCGTATCTTGGTCTTCCATGTGAGAGAGATGAGCTGCAGGTCGCCCAATCGAAGGAATCAAAATGACTAAATACAGGGTAAGATAAATCATTTAAAAGATTTATCACGTTAGTTATTTAACAACCGGGGTGGTAAACTATATTTTTAATGTATATAATGGAAGTTATTTAATAACCGATGTAGAAAAAAAATTATCATGTCATTTATAAAATGTCTGACATGTTATATGCCAGTTTATACCGACGTGATAAATTTCTAAGATTAGATTTATCACGTCGGTATTTTTATAATTGATGTGGTAAAGCACCAAGCTTTCCTTTATCAGGTAAGTATTAAAATAACTGACATGATAAAGCATGCCAGATTCTATTTTCACATCGGTTATACAATAACGGATGAAAAAAACGAATCTCCATATATTTTAGGTCGCTTATAAAATAACCGACGTAAAAAATTGATCAGGATAGATATTTCAGGTTTGTTATAAATTAACTGATGTGATATATCGAGTATTAATGATTTTCATGTCAGTTATATAGAACCGATGTGAAAATTGTCGATATATTAAATGTTTTTATAGTAGTGAAAATTTTAGATCATTTCCCACCATAATCCCCTTATTTCTTCCAAACGTTGAGATTTCCATATTATTTTTTCATTACTAAATCCCTAGAAAAATATTATATTGATATAAAATAAATATATTAATTATAATATATTCCCAATATATTTATAAATTCACTGATACAAAAATTGATAGCACATGGTATGATATTTCCAAAAGGTACATACCATCTTATGAATAAATATTACTATAATCTATAACATTAAACAATAATAACCAATGGTCACCACAGATAAATCAATAAATAACTCTATATAATAATAGTCAAAATAATCTATACTATGGTTGAATCCTAAAAATTTGAAGGAATTGATCCCCAACCATTTCATGATAAATTTAATATTCATCATCCAACATAACATCCCTCACATTTATTGTCTCATACAAAAAATTTATTTTCCCAATTCTTAATATATAAAATATTATCATGTAATTTCTATGAATAACCTAAATCACTATAACACATATAAACTATTATTTGATTCTAAAATATAAATAAAAGTTTATTTATAAAATAAATACTCTTAGTGTTTTATTTTTATTAATCCAATAAGGTTCCCTAAATATTGATCTTCTTAAGAAATAACCCTAATCACATAATCAACGACTAAATATTCAATTTCATGGTTCCCTACAAAATACAAAATATTTTCTAAAGTCAGCATAATATTAATTTTTTGAATAATTTATTTCTAAAAACAATGGAACGCTAACAATGTTTTCATTTAGGCATGTGCTAGGTGTAACAACGTTATTTAACTTTAGTTTTCAGTTTTACTATGTGGTCATTATGAATGCTATTGGTTATCAAGCAACATACGGGTTTTCATTCTTATAAATGTATATTAATATAGTGCAAATAAAATTTGCAAAAAATTGAAAAAAAAATTAAAAAAAATTAATATATTCCACATTAAAGAGTGTGTTTAACCATAAAGGTTGTATCATAACATTCATTTTGAATCCCCAAAAATCTAATAACTCATTATTCTAATCTTCATAGAGAAATTTACCCATAACGGTTCTACATTCCATTAAACCGATGTGCACTAAATGAAAAGGGAATGATTCCATAACAAACATTTTTTATTATAGGCATATGGTTTACATATACTTTAAAACATTTATCAAAATAAAATTAAAATATTCTAGTATACTCCCATCACCAATATAGTATTAATTCTGATGGAATCATGATTATCCATTCATATACCATATATCCTTATACCTATTATTTAAGAATATAAATCATTTAGTGTTATTTATAACTCATTCATCCATTTTTTAATCAAATCCATAGATAATTCTTTCAAAAAAATGGATATATTAATATTGTACTAATTGATAAAATATTTCATTATATATAATTTATGAAATAATCACAATATTTCATAATTCATTTAAAATTTCTTCACGATCATTAATAATGATATTAAAATTCGTTAAAAATTTATTTATATAGTTTTACATATCCTATTCCTAATCCCCTACCATATGTAATAGATTTTAATAATTATTATTCTCCTCATATAAAAAACACTCATTTGATACGTATGGAAGAACATATTTCACCTTCATGGAATCAAACAAATGATTCGATTTTTTGAGGGAAATATGATTAATGGGATAAATTTCTACATATAAAACATCTCACATTTCTTTCATAAATATTTTTTTGGTTCATTCCATACTAATTACACATAAAGAATTAAATATATTTACCATTATCATCACTATCTCATGGACTTCCATGAGGATTCATTTCACTAGTATATTATGAAATAGAAATTCATTATGGTTCATGTTTTTAATCATTACTCATGATAACTAGTTATGAATATCCACAATTATTCTCATTGCATCTCCCATTCCATTGTGTTTCTCATATAAACAACCATTGTTAGGTATTTCAAGTCTTTAACCATCAATTTAATAAAACCAAAAAAATTAATATGATAATAATAAAAAAAATATTAATATATCATCTAATAAAGAAAGATATACACTAATATATCATTATTCTTATTATAACATTTTATAACAATTTATTCTGAATAACTATGATTCTATTTAAAATACTAACCATTGTTCGTCTATAGACTTATAAATTATGGTATTATAATATCATAACCACTAGTGTTGTTTTATCCCTAAATGATATAATCAATAAGGACTCATTATCAAATGATACTTATTATTCATACCTTAAAATAGAATTCAAATTAAAAAAATTACTAAACATATTTTTTTCATGGACTTATATATTTTTGATTAACATCCATTACCTAAGGAATCAAAATATCAAAATATGGACACTTCTAATCAGTGTCCACTTTTTAACCAAAACAAAATAAATAAACATGAATTTTTACATAATTAATCATCATGATATTTAGACTGAATTGAAACATCCCCATACCCATTATTTATTACTTGTGGAATAAAATTAAATATGGTATGTGAAAAAAAAATCATTATACGAAATAATCCAAAGAAAGAAATTGGCAGTCCAAGAATAATTTTAAACATTTCATTTTTAATATAAAACATTTTTTCTAAATAAATATTTTTAGTACTCATGATATAATATTAAATTATCAAAAAAAATTTAAAAAAATGTCATTATATATCATTAATATAAAAAATCTTTTAATGATTAGTTTGTTGACTTGAAAATCCCATGAATAATTTTCACTATGTTATTCTTTTCACTCTTACCTATGTAATAACAATAATTGATAAATTTTGTATAACCATAAAATATACTCATGTAAAACATTCATTTTTAAATTTGAGATATTTTATTATAGTATCCAAATAGCTACTTGTGGATTAACCATTATAATGTATCGTTCAATAACTATCACATGTATTCCCAATTACACTTTAGAGGAAGCTAATTGGTTAACTATGTCCCATATATGAAATTATTATATTGTCACCTTCCATAAAAAATGAATAATTGATATATTATGAAATCAAAAAATAATCTGTTTACATCAAAATAAAAAAATTATCATAAATCTTTTCCATGAACCATAAAATGATACATAGAACATTTTTTTATAAAAACAATTATTGGGGGAAATAACATTTTCATTTAAATATAACATTATTAATAATATGTGTAGTTGTATGTTTTTTAAAAATTCTATTATATATGTAAAGGAGTATTAAAATATAATATTTTTCATGATTGTGGGAAAATATTTTCATGTTTTATGAGATAAAAACATTCCTTCCTTTCTTTTGATCATAATGGGAAAAAGTACCCCATATTAAAATGCCAAAAAGATAATATTGAAAATGTTTTTTATAAGTAAATAATGAGAACCATTACATTGAAAACTAATAATCAAATATGAAAAATTAACTTTAATAATTTTTTATGAAACATTTATATTGAAGGAAATGATATTCTTAAGTGAAACTTTAAAAGAAAGTCTTTAAATAGTTTCCTTTACCATTATAGATACATTTAAATCATAATCTCTATGAAAGAATGAAATATTTAACTAAATTTAAATAAAATTATATGAAATAAATTTTAATAAATCATTACAATGTGGATTTGTACAAGCCAAATAATATTATGTTGGTGAGAACATCAAATTATGCCTCAAATAATGGAAATATAGATGATGTCTCATACCTTGATTCTAACATGTCATGTATGTTATTTATCATTATAAAAAAATAAAATGAATCTAATTATATAATTTATGAACAAAATTTTTGAATATTATTATTCCTCTTATATAAAGTTTTATTTTTTTCATACAATTACATAAAAAATTCTGTTCTTATCATTAATTTTGATTATATTCGTTTAAAATGTCCAAAATTACATAGGTATATTGACCCTGGATATTATGGTCATTTATCAACCAAATAAAGAATAATTTTCAAGAAATAATAACATCTTATATACTTAAATTAATGATTTAGATAAAAATATTACAAATTGTTATTAAAAATTATATATTATAGAATAATTCTGATGGAAGGTCATATATACGCATGACTAACATTTCTAATTTTCAATTATCATTGTTGAAATAAGATAAGTATTATTTTATTTTTAAATAATTATAATAATATATTGAAAAAAATATTTCACCATTAAATTTAAATAAATAAATCAATATATAATCTATGTGATGTGGTGATGAAAAACAAATCGTATTGCTCTATAGATGTTGTAGTCCTCATGTACACATGAACAATGATATCATTTTTCAGTGAATTTAAGTGTAAGATGGTAAAGGACCCCATATATTTTATTGATGAGAACTCTTCCTAAATTAAATCTATATACATTAATGTAATTATTATTACTAATCATAAGAGATGGTGATGGACCTTAAATTACATTTATTAGTGATGTGTTAATATTTGATACACACTATTGAGGGTTTTGATTCCCATTTGATTGTATATTTAATGAATATTGGTTGTCCCAATAATATTAAAAACATAATAATATCTAATATAGTAGTTATTTATATATTAATTGATACATATTCATTGATTTATGTGGGATAAGAATTAAATGAAAAACAAAAGGGTTAAACTCTGCACCTCTTATTTGGAAAGAATCCTTTGATCATCATACTAATAAATCTATGTATAGGTTTATACATAAAAAATATAATTAATTGAAGGATTTTTTAATGGATTTGGGTATTGTTTTGATAAAAAAGATTATTGATTTGTGATGTATTCATAAAATATATTCCCTCTTAATGTGAGGGGTGAAAACTCTAGTTAATCCTTAAAATATCATCTTAATATAAATTAATTTTCAATTCTAAATGTCTTTAAATAGAATTATATAAAATATAAGATTATGATGTATCTAAATATACTAAAAATAAATAGTTATATATGTTTTAAATATGTTTTCACCCTTAACTTTTGTATTTACCCCTCATTAACCCCTGTAACACTTATAGTGACAACAAACATTTTTAGACATTGAGGGTAAATATAGTTACTATAAAGTGAAAATATTTCCTTGAATGGACCGTGATTTATATAATAACACTAATCCTAACAACATTGATAAATCAATGTTTTTATGAATTTTATGTATTTAATAATATCTTTTTAATGTTATTATATAATTATTTCATATTTTAACAATTATTCATTACATTGACTTTAATATTATCAAGAAAACACTTATAAGATGAGTAAATTATTTTAAAATATCTCCAAAATGTCATGTTAATCCAATAAATATGTTTATCTCACTAATTATATCGTATTATAATTATTTATTATGATATAATATTATTTATTTTTTATTTTTAATTAAATTAAAAAAGGAGTCTCATCATTGTCAAAGCATTTAAGGTAATTATTATTTGAGTAAATATTAAAAATATTACTATAATGAAGATAAACCCTTTAGATATCATAATAAATTTAATTATTGATCATAAAATATAGAGAATCCCATTTTATAAATAATATAGTTAAATAACCATAGTGTGACTTTTTCTCTTATATAAAATATTGTCATAATAATAATCAAGTCTAAATGGATTAAATATAACATAAAACAATATAATCAATTTTTATAGATGAAATAAATAGATAAAATAAATTTATTTTTCATATTTTTCCATTCTATAGTTCATATAATTTTATTTATAACTATGATTATCGAATTAAACATTTATCATAATAAAAAATAACTACTGATATTATACATATTAATCTAAAAATAATAAATACCTATTAATAAAATTTGGACAAAGTAATTACAAATATTGAATCATTTCTAAAAAAATTTAATACAAATATAATAGAAGTTAATTTTAAATTAACCCAATAATTTTGGATGGAAATGGGTTTATAGATAAATTTCCAATTAAAATATAATTTGATCTTTTATTAATATACATTATTAAATTCATTCTAAAACTGTAATTGTTTTATATTAAATAATAGGTAAATAATTATAATTAAAAACTAATTTAAAATAGAAACTTAATTTTTAAATAATTATAATGGTGGTATAATGTTTAATAAACATTTCTTTTCTCACTTAAAAAAATAAATGTTATCAAATAAATATTGAATATTTTCTTTAATATAATTTTAACTTGATGAATAAAAAAATTCCTTTCATTTTCTAAAATAAATATCATGTAATTCATAAGAAAATAATTATAATATTAAATTAGAGAAGGAAGAAAACCAATTTTTAATAGAACCTATTTTTTATTAATAAAATACATTTTATAAAAATTCATGTGTATATTTCCTAAAATTTAATTAATAAATTATTCTTAGGGAAGAACAATATAAAATTCATAATTTACATTATTCCATTCATCCCCTCTAATTTAACGACATGGATATAATGGAAATATTTTCAAAATTAATTATTTCATTAGTTAATATTATTATTATATATATTCTACACTATCGAGCATAGTGTTTCAATTTAAATATCATAAGATATTTCATATATGAAGATCAATAAATTTTATCCACATATCAATGCACTAAAATGATATGTATTAATGTTCTATTATTTGATTTAATGGTTCATATAAAAAAGTAATAAAAAATTAATTCCATTAATAAAATTGGAATTTATCTTTCAAAAAACCCAATACAACATTAAATATAAAAAACATTGATAATATAAATATTATTAATATCATATATATTCTAATTGTGAAGTTATTTTTGAAAACTTTTTAAAATTTTCCAAAGTTTTATTTTTTTTATTAAATTTATATCAATTGAATAGTTTGTGGAATTAATTCATAAATATATTTATCATCCTCCCAATATAAGTTAATTGATGAGGAGGTAATTCACCCATATTAACATGGAATTTATTGTTAAGCATGGATATTATAGTGTGAATAAAAAATTGTACCATATATTTATCTAAAGAAGATGTTGTTATATATATGGGAAATTTCAAATTTTAGGAATATAAACATCTAAAGAATGTGTATGGTGAGTACATTGAAAATAATATTTCTAAAAAAATTTCTTATCAAAAAATAAATTATATTAAAATCATTTGTTTACCTATAAATTTTGTTTCTTGATATTTTTGATTGAAATTGGATGTGGCTTGATCAGAAGTTTTCATTAATGAAATGTGTTTCAAAATTGTTTTCAATAAAACAAAATTGATAAATTGATATTCACTAAAGGTTTTGAAGGTGTTTATTTAAAATGATACATGATTTTATATTTTATTTCATTGGTTGATATAATTTATGTTGGGATTAATTTATTTTTTATAATAGTATGGGTGTATATGATTTTTTATATGACCCTAGTCTATGTGACAAGAAAACTGGTAATTTCAAAAAAAGATTATTATGATATTATAGAGTCACACTACTATCATTAGAATGTAATGGATATTATAATGGAAGTACATTATATTAGTGAGGTGTGTAAATAATAAAATTTTGCTTTCGTTTGGTTGATTAAGAAATGAATTCTACTAAATTTAAAAAAAATTATGCATATCACCTTATATGACATTCAACTATGATTCCATATATGATGATAAAATTCATATTTAAAAAGAACATAATTGAAGGGAGCCCAGTTATTCATGCTAAAAAATATTGTAGAAATGCATAGGGAAAATATTTATTACTGACGATATAATATCCTTAAAAAATAACCATATTTATGTTATGTATATGGTTTTGGGTCTAAAAGGATTATAAGAATTTATTGATTAGAAATTTAGGAGGTGAATGGAATAAATTAAAAAAATTTAGTGTAATGTATGTAAAATATATTAATTTGAGACAAATCTATGTTTCAAGGAAGACATAGTGGGTGATAGTGTTAGTAATTTATTAATATGAACCAATATATTTAGTGTGAAAAAAAAATACTTGTGATTAAATATGATGAGGTTAAATAAGTACATGAAAACAAAAAAAAATATGACATTGACATTCATTGGATCCAAATTCATGATGAAAAAATTGATTCTTTCTTGGTTTCGTCAAATTTGTGATGATGAATTTATATTTTAGTATATTTTAGGACATTGAATATTGAAAAATAATAACTTTTTTGTATCGAATAAAATTTAAATTTTAAATAAGTGAAACATTCTATAAGGAAATTATTTTTGAATATATATATATATATAAATATAAATAACTATCATAACTAACTAGCTAATTATTTTTCATATATATGTATATTTTCTATTCTATAAAATTGGATTATATATTAAATTTCTTGAGGTCTACATGCTTAGGTATGCAAAAAAAATATTTTTACTTAAGATCCAAAAAAAATATTATTGGATGTCTCTACCTTGAGTGTGATTATATTTTTAGTTTATTGGATGTATTGGAGAAATATATTGATTGGTTTATAAATTGATGGGAATATACCATACTCTTTCTAAATTTTTTCTATATTATAAATGCCACTTGTGTGAACTCATATCAAATTTCTACGAGAAAAGTTTTTTGGGGATGCATGATGTTTATTGAATAATAATGTTCTCACACTGCTTGTAATTGATTTTAATATTTTATGATGGTATAATATAAATATCATAAAAAAATTTGATTATATAAATGAGTATGATTCCATCATATGGTATGAACCATGCGAAAACATTTCTTGTACTTCTCTTTCATAAATGTTGTATATCTTACAAATCATAAGTTAATTTTATATGAATATAATTACACTAAATGGTATGAGAGGATGATTTTATAAATTTACAAATTATGAAAATATTTAATAGGTTCACTCCTCTTAAACAAACACACAGACTATAACATCTTGAGTTTAAAAAAAGGAAATACTATATTTTCTAGTGTACCTATGTTTCCACTTCAAGTCTAAATAAAAAAATAAATATTTGAATTTAAATGTTTTTATTTTCACATAGTCATTAGAATGGATTGAATGAATAATATTAATTAAAATATGAAAAGATTTTTTATAGATGTAAATATAATTATTTGTTGAACCATTAATTATGAATCAATTTAAAACAATTTTAAAAATAAAATGAATTTTTTTTCTTTGAAAATTAATTTAATTGTGGAGAGGTGTGATTGACACCAAAAAAAATTGAAATAACAATATTTGTATTATAATAATGAAATAAATTTGTAATATATTCAATATAAAATTTAAAATTCATTTTATGTGTTTTGAAACATTAATTAAGAAAAAATCCAATTTTATGCATACATTTTGTGTATTTCAAAAAGGCTATTTTTGCCTTTTGGTGGCACATTAGATTTAAATTTATTTTTTACATTATTTTAAGTTACATGTGAAATAATAGACTTTTTATTTGAAATTTGAGTATGAAAAATGAATTTCATTTAATTTGTTAAATTTTATTGATAAGAATTATTTTTTATTAATAATGAAAAAAATTATTCACTTATTTGAAATTTAATTTATCATAAATTTTATTTATCAGGTAGAATTATATATTTCAATTGTTTTAAAATACTATTATTTCTTTTTTTACCATTTAATAAAATTTAGGTCATTGGAATCAATTTCACATTAAAATAATATTTAATTTCATTGTGAGGTTTTGAAAGTTTTTACTTCAAAAACTCTTTTTATTCATTCGGCAACATGACTGATTTTAAAATAATTCTTACCACCTTTATGTTTTTAATTTTGAAAAAAAATCCTACACGATTGTAAAAATTATGATATTTATCATCTAATATGATATAAATAATTTTTTGGAAATAAGAATAGATACATTGGTAATTATTTTTACTACCATAGTGAAGGGTTAATAAGTAATTATGGTAAATATAATAATATAAATATTATAAATTTACCATAACACATATACCAATTTCATTGTATGATTTATTTCTATCTCGAATATTATTTTTAATAATATTAAAACCACTAAATGCTAGATAGAATAAATTTTTCCTTTTATAGAATTATATTTTAAGGAATAGGTAAAGATGACATAATAATGTATTAATGAATATATCATTTTAATATATAGACATTTAGAATATACCATTGATGATAAATATTATTTATTATGATAAAATAATTACCTATATCATGGAAATTTTCTTATAATATTTTGGATTGATATAATGTTATTAAAATTTCAGAGAAATATGATATAGTAATTGATTCATTATTGAAAAAATATAATAAATGATATTAATATATATATAATAAATATTATTCAATAAAAATTACATAATACTAAAATTATATGGATTTCAATGACATGTTATGTATTATTAAATGAAATTTCTTCAAATTTCTCATATTTTTTTATATTTTAAAAACAATTATTTAATGTATGTGTCAAAATATATATAATTTATATCTTAAAAAATATTTTGTTAAATGATATAAAATTAATAATATTCAATCCATTTGTCAAATAAAGGATAAAAGTTATGAATTTTCATTAAAAACACAATTATTTATCATTTGGAATGTTATTTTAATTAAATTAACCCTCATAATGAAAATTTCTTGATAAAATAGTTATATGTAATTTAGTAAAATATGGGTTAAACCAAAACGATAAGTATGAAAAAATTGAAAACCACTTATAATATTATTAGATGCATAATATTAACCCCTTATAACAGTAAAAAATATTTTGAGTTGTTTTTCGGATATATTTTTCTAAAAATATATTATATAATATTTAAATCAATGATAGTAAAAAATATCACCCTTTTTGTTTTTAATATCTTTTATGTGTCCACATATTTAAAAAATGAGGATTTGAATGAATATAAATTTCTATTCTGATAATAATTAAATTAATATCAACAATTAATTTTATTGTTAATTATTATACATTGTATAATTAAAATATAGTTTTCTTCAATGAAAAATATTATTTATTTAATTAAAAGAAATAAATTTATATAAAAAAACTTAATTTTGATATATTTTCGATGCTATAATATACGTAAAGAATTTTATAAATCCATATGATATATTATATATGTTTTAAATAATTATATTCTAATTTCCAACTCTTATTACTATATTTGAATTCAAATTAAATATATGATAATAAATATGACAATAATTAGATCTTATTTAATTAATTTATTATTAAATTATATAAAAAACCTTAAAATTTTTAAATACTCACATGTGTATAGGACATGGAATTTAATAGCGTATAAATTTCATTTATGTTTCATTTGTTACTATTTAGATCTATAATGGTCCTATTATATTTTTTTACTTTGAGTAATTCCAAGAATTAACCTCCCTCTCATTTAATTAAGTCCAGATTCTTTTTATTTCTCACTCTTCAAACACTATTTGGTTTAGAAAAGATATCTAAAAATTCCTTCCAATAATAAAAAAAATGAATCATTTTAAAGGACTTATTTTATTTTCAAAATCCTCCTTATATATATTAATGTGTCAATCATTGTAGATCGTCTAATGAAGATGTATTTTTTTTAATATATATTTATATTTTTTTCCACGTGCACATAATTCAAATATTCCTCAACCATGATGAAAATTACAAAAAATAGTATCCTAAATATTCTAATATGTTATTATTTTAATATCATCATCTATATCTACCAATCCTTCTATCAAAGGGGAAATGTAATCCTTCGTACATATGTTTGAATTATCACCTCCACAAACGGGCATAATTCATTCTCCATTACTGTCACTCAATAATTTTTATAAAGATTGAATTAAATTTTATATATGATATTTATGAAATACATATCATTATAATGTAGTTATAAATCAATTAATTTTTTAACATTCAATTTATATGAAATTGATAATGTCGTTCGTTCCTATATTTTAACTAACATCTCTACCAACCGATGTGATTTTTTTGTCACAATATCACATGAATGATATATAAATGTATATTTCAATTATTAATATAATATTAATAATATTATTATCACTACTTAATTAAAAATAATACTTTTCTTTGTTCTTTAATTTCCATTGAAATATAAAAATGTTGCTCATGTATATATACATCTTACAAATCAACCTGATAGTAACATAGTTCATGCATTGTATCATTATTTAATGAATTGAATTAAATTTATAATTGATTTATATAATTTATTATTATGTTTTGAATATTTATCTATAGATGATATAATACTTACCACTTTATTATTAACATGATACCAAAGTCACATTGGACTCATGTACTAAATATCGACAAATCAATCGGCAAGAAAATAACTAATTTAGTATTTTTTTATAGAATGCTAATAAGTAATATAAAACGAATAATAACAATTAAAAAATATTCAATAGATTAATTAATTAAACTATGTTTTTATTAATAAATATAGTATTTATACATGATGAGTCATCCTCAAGGTTAGGGAATCATTAATTAAAAAATCATTTTAAATGATCAAATGATTTATTATTCTAAATCAATATCATTATTGTCCTTGAATTAAATATGGTATTAAAAATTTATTTATATGGAAATAAATGTTTTTAAATGATAATTGTTGTCATAAGATTCACTCATGTATGGGACACATTAATTCATAAATATATTTTTAATTTTTTAATTATTCTTTGAAAATAAATTGATCATTTCAATAGCTTTGATTTTTTAACATATATGGCTTGAAAAATTCACTTTCCATGATTAAAATATATTTAATGTTTTTTTATAATGTTTAAATTTTTTTCAAATAATGTAGATTCTTTTCCATATGTGCGGTTTTACCTTTTAAAGTAAATTTTTTCATGAAAATGTTTTTTTGATATCTCCTAGTGTTTTAGACATAGGTTTTAAAGTATTTAAAGGGATTAATTCATGATTTAATCCATTTATATTATAAAATAATGGGTTTTCACCATTATATATTTTTATATTTTCAAATATATCTTATATAAATCGGTTATACACATTATAGCTCATGAAAGGTTGGTGATCATGATATAGCTTATATAAACTGTGAGCCCCATATAGAACTTCAATATATTGGTTAATCTAGATGTAGAATTTAACAGCATGGTTATTCTATTTCTAAATGTAAATGTAAGAGTGATGTTTTACTGATGTCCCAAGGAACCTATGTCTATTTTATATACCTATTAATGAGTTTATAAGAAAATCTTTTTAATGGGTTTTTCATGTTTTCATTGGACTAAGAATTTACTTTATTTTTGTCCCTTACAAATATGTTTTATGTCAATTATATGTTTTAAAAAAAAATAAAAGGTCTTATGATTGGTTTTGGAAAATAAAATTCCATCATTATATTATTAATGATGTTTCTTGAAAAAAGGCATGTTTTATTTAAAAAAATATATCATGTGTGGAAAAAATGGATACTGAGTAAATTTATCCACTATAATGTATGTGATTAATATGGAAGTGGTCCTCATTATTCTATAAAATTATAAACTAATAATATAACTGAATTGTAATTCTACATCAATAACATTGGAATATGTCATCATTAAGGTTAGGTCCTTAGTGTTCATATCCGAGATGGTTTAGACAAATTTGGATATTATGATTTTTATTCATAAGAGTAATGGATATCATAAAGGGTTTACAATATTAAGGTTGATCATTACAAAACATTCATGGAAATACCATTTGAAGAATTAGGTTATAAAATTCTAATTTGATTAAGGGTATATTAGGTGACATTTATTTTTTGTTATTTAATGGTTATTATGTTTTAGGATGAAAAATTAAATGTATAAGATATAAATTAAAGATAAACCATGTTGTAGGGATTATTTTTATTATTATTATATTTTTTAATTTTTTATAATTAATATGTTTTAATAAAATTACAACATCTAGGTTGGATGATAACCCATCACATCAATAAATTCCATGTGAATCGAATCCACAACTAATGGGTGATATTGTTGCATCACCTACTAACATGCATTGCAAATTCCCAGATAGTATCAATTTTTCATTTTAATTAATGATTTTATAAATGAATAATAATTTTATTAATAGAACAAAAAAATTTCCATATTGGAAAATGGATTTCAGGATTTTGTGATGAATGTTATTTCCAGAGACATTCACTATTTTAGGAATCCTATAAGATCATGGAAAATAAAATATTTTGGTATTTTATTTTAAAAATAATGATAAATCTACATTTTTGACGAATGTATGAATTAATATTTGAATTACATCGATTTTGGATATTTATAAATCTATTAGAATATCTATAATATTAGTAGGGTAATTAATTTTATGTCATAAAATTCATGATCAATAGATTTTATTTGGATATAATACTTAAAACTTATCTTGGAAGGTTATGTGGTCAAATACTTAAACTTTGTCTATGTTTTAACCTTATTTATACTATTTTTTGTGAAATTTAAATCATTTTTCTTTGTGAATGGTCTATGATGAACTTCAGATATTAAAGATGAATTTTTAAAATTAATAAATATTTTAGTCATATAACGGATTTCTATTTTAAAAGAAATAGCGTTTATTATACTAAAATATTTTTTGTTAACGTCTAAATATGAGAGAAGTAGATAAGTAATCATTTGTGGACTAATTAAATCTCTAGATGTTATTTATAGTGCCTCATGCATGAAAAATTATTCATAAATAATCGTTGATTGTAGAAGAATATCATTTTAAGGTTTAAATTGATTAGAATATGAAACAATACTTATCATGTAAATATATGTCATTATTATCTTATTCTATTTATTAAAATAATTTCATCAAATCTATGTTAAGGGTCTTAAATAATAAGCATTACTCCTTTTCTTTTTGTTCTATTAAATCAATATCCTTTTGACCTATCACAATCTTATTGTTTTTTAATTTTTAAAATTATAATGATCTTGTTTTCTATCACTCTCCATCATAACATTTTGGTGATTTTTCTCTTCTATATCCATGTTTTCTTAAATTTTATCCTAGTATGTAATATCTCAGGTGAGTGTTGTTCTTCCCCTTCATTTATTAATGTTTTAGTTTTATAAATACTTTCTCTAATATTAACTATCAATTAAGGTATTTTAAATAGTCCAACCACCTTTTTTTATTCAATATAAAATGATTTAAGACACAATTTTTTATGGGGGAGAGTATAACATCATAATTTTTTTTAAAAAGGGAAAACTATGTTTGATACCATACATGTGATGTCATATCAAGATTGAATGAATAACTAAATATTATTAATTATATGTTACCGTTTTAACATTGTCATTTTAATGGAGATAATAAATATTATTATTTTAATTATTAAAATATTTTCTAAACATTTATACAAAATTCTTGGTGACCCATTAATTATAAATGAATATAATACACTTTTTAAAATAAATCGATATGATTTTTAGAAAAAAACTATTTAAATGTGTAAATGTGTGTTCTTTACCAATAATTAATAAAATAAATAATTTCTGATTATGTTATGGAATTATACATTTTTTTATAATAAAAATATTATTTTGACATTAATAATATCATTTTTTCTAAATGATATAATAACAAATCAAATATTACACATAAATGATGTAGTTTTCAAAAAGATAGATATTTCGCCATTGGATGGTCACCTATTTCTAATATAGTTTTTTATACCTTTATATGTTATATATGAAAAAATAAACTACTTTTTTGAAATTGTATTATAAAAATTTTCTATGGATATTTTTTGTTATTTTTTTTAAGAATAATTTTTTGAATAATAGTGAAAAATACATCACTTAAATTGAAAACTAGTTTTTCATAAAACTTATTCAAAATGTAAAATTATATATTCAAAATGTTTTATATTATAATTAGATTATTTTTTATCATTTAATCCAATTTAAGTCATAATAATCAATATCAAATAAAAATTGGATATACAATCAGTGGGAAATTTTTAGTGTTTTAACATTAAGACCTTTTTTTCGATCCATAAAAAATATTAACTTAAAATTAATTTTATAAACTTATATGTTTTGAATTTAAAATAATTTAAAACATGGTTGTAATATTATTGATATTTATGATCAGAGATAATTATTATAATTTTTGGAATGTATGAATAGTAAGATTGGTAATAATATTTACAACCATTCTTAATGTTAATTTAGGTTAATAAATTTAAAAATAATAGTATAAATATTATACAATTACCAAATAATATTTCATAATTTCATTTTAAGAATTCTTTTTTACCAAATCAGACCTGAGACTATTTTATGTCCACATAGAGTCACCTGGATGATGTTATGTCATTTATAGTGACTTATTTTAATGAAAAGGAAATGATGACATGATCATGTATTAATTTCTATAAAACTATTAATATTTATTTTTTAGATGACATATTAAACTATAAATAGTTTTTAAAATATTAAATTTTTACCTACACTGTTGTAATTTCATTATAATTTTGTGTATGAATTTATAACATTAAATGGTTCCCCAATGAGGATGTAGAAAGTGGTTCATTAATTGAAGAATCGAATAAATTATATTAAAACATTTAAAATAAATAATTTATCATATAAATTTTGTCATATAAGAATATATTGGATGAATTTGAGCTTTTTAGAATTTTTTTATTTATTTTTGTTTAATATTAAGTTGTTATGATCTATTTAAAAATTCATGTAATGAATAGTTTAAACATTGACATAATAGACATTTTAAAATAACTAATATTTTATTAACTAATATATAATCCAAACAAATATATCCTTTGTAAAAATAATTTATATAGTTCTACAATGTCATAAATAAATCATTTATTGTTCGTTTTTAGTTTTATTATATCTATATTAATCCTCAAATTTAAAATACATGATAACATGGAAATATTTATAAGGTTAAAATAAGTTCGAAAACAAAAAAATATGTATTAATAACATAATAAAAAACATGAAAAAAAATTATTGGATGAATAATATTTGACACTTACCACATTATGATCGATTTTTATATGTTTAATTAACCCTTAACCACAAATATAAATTACATGTTACATAAATCAAAGATAGTGACAAAATATGACTCTCTTTTTATATAATATGTTTTATGTGGACATGTAGGGACCAAATCATGAAAAGAAATAATATAAATTATATCTTGACCATAATGAAATTATTTTCACATTAAAATTTTATTTTTAATTTTTTAAAACTATATATTTCCCGTAAATGGTACATAAATTCTAAAATAGTATTTATTTAATAAAGAGACAAAAATAATTTATATGAAAAATATTAATTTTGATGTATTTTAGATGAGTTAATGTTTTAACCAATTTTATAAATCTATAGGCTATATTATATATGTGTGAAATAATTATATTCTTATTCTCACTTTTTCGTGATGTATTTGCTGTGAAATTAAGTTAATAATATATTAATATGAAAAAAATGAAATATTATTTAATTAATTTATTGTTAAATTATTTTAAAAAACCATTAAATAATAACAAAAAAAATTATTTTCTAAAAATTCATATATATTTCATTTATTGTACATTTTTATGTATTTGGATCTAAAATGTTATTATTATATTTTTATACATTGATAATTTCATAATATGCCAATTCTAACCCTTAGAAGAAGGTTCCCATTCTTTCATTTTTATCATAGTTCCAAAAAAAATTGATCAATCATGATATGGCCAAATTCCATATTTTAATTCCTCCCAACATTATATTGGCCTTAGTTTTGGTATAATTTTCTCCAAAAAGGTGTTAAGGTATTATTCAATGTATATCATATGAAGAAGAGGTTTCATTTCATAATAAGTATTTCTATAATTTTTTTTCTTCCACATCCTAAAAATATTATTCCCCCATGATATGTTAAAAACTCCATTATCCCTAATATAAAAAGATGTAATTATTTCAATATCATCACCTAAATCCATCTATATGTTCATCAAATTGGATAATAATTAATCGTTCGCCCCTACGTATGAACTGTCACATCCATTAATAGATATAATTCAATTTCCATTACTATCTCTTGAGATTGTTTAAAATGATGTAAGTAATATATATATTTAATATAGAAAAATTTATCATTAAAATATAATAATATATCAATTATGATCTCACTATCAATGAAAATGAAAATGATAATGTCGTTCATGCATATGTGTGAACTATAACATCCACGAAGAAATGAGATTCAATTTTCATCACCAAATCACATTTTTTAAATATATAAGTTTTTTATATTAATAATTTGATATGAATAATATTTTGATATTTCATTACATGTAAAATAATACTTATCTTCTTTCTATAGTGATCATCAAAAAATGAAAATATAACTCATTTGTATGTGTGGGTTACCATCTCTAGGATAGTATCATAGTTCATTCTTCATTTCCCTATTTATTGAATGTATTTAAAAATATAATTTTTATATAAATTTGATTATTATTTCCTGAATAATATTCTTGGTATTACATAGTAATTACAACATTGACTATTGATATCATACCAAACCACTTTAGAACCAATTACTAAATATCGACAAAAGAAACTAACATGAACAGAACTAGTTATGTAATTTTTATAACATGATATTATGTTATATAAAAATAATGATAAAATTTTAAAAATTTATTATGAAATTAAATAAATATTATATATTTTTTATTCAGAAATACATGGATTTCATATGATGACTCAAACTCTAGGAAATGAACACTTTAACTAAAACATTTTTTTAAATGTTTTTATGTTTTATTATTTTTAATATTTCTCATTTGTGGTTATAGTTTTAAAATGGTTTTATATATTTATTTATATGTAAAAGAATGTTTTAAAATTTAGAATTCATTTAATATATTCATAGAATTATTGGGCACATTATTAGAAAAATATTTTTTAAATTTTTTTAAATTTTTCTTAAAATTGTGTTAACTATTTACAAACATATAATTTTTTTATCTTATACGACATGAACTACATTTTTTACATTGATTAAAATATATTATATAATATTTATTTTATAACATTTTATAGTTATTTCCAATGAAAATAGTTCCTTTATAATTTTCACGGTTTTTATATTTTAATTTAAATTCTTAGTTGAAAATGGAATATTGATATATGTAAGTGTTTTATGCATTAGTATAAATGATTTTTAAGAAATATAGTCCTGATTTAGTAATTAAATATAATAAAAAAATGTTATATCACCATTATAGAAAACTATTAAGCTTGATATAGCTTATACAGAGTGATCATCACCATTATAGCTCATGAAAGATGAATGTTCCCCACACAGATTATACGAAGATGGATCCCCATTGTAGCACTCCAATGCATTAGATACTATAGTGTATGAAGTAAACTCTATGGTTATATAATTATTAAGTGTGAATCTAATAGTGATATGATAATGATGTCCTAATACACTTATGTTCATTTTCATTATTTTTAATGAGTCTACAATAAAATTATTTTAATTGGTTTTAATGTTTACACATGACTAGTGATATAATATCATTAAAATGTTTTTTTTAACATGTATTAAGATGTGTAACAAAAAAAAGATTCCATGATGAAAGTATTGAATATATTCCCTGAATTCAAATCATGTCTTTTTTTTAAATGGTTTCATTTTAATGGAAACATTGAATCAGAGTATATGAATCCACCTGTAATGTATGGGTATACTATGTATGAGTTGCTCCTAATTATCTAAAACATTTAACCTAAAATATCTTCAATGTTAAATTCAATAAAATTATCGATATATGTCATGATTATGTTATTATTATGCCTTGGGATTTAAATAAAAACTTTTCAATGGTCCAGAATTTATGACTACCTCAACCTTTAGCACACAATTTTTAGGATTTGGTTATATAGAATATCCAATTCTGAAATAAGACAATGATTCTGTATTCGTTTATCTAAGTTACTACTATGAAAACAATGACAAATAATGATTCCTATTATTATATTTATATTATCACATTCTAAATGAAATCATATATTCATGGAGTGAATAATTAGAACATTATTGTGTGTTTTATTTATTATTATTTTAAAATAATATACATGTAGCTTTTATGATATACATGATTTGGAAATATTTATTGGTGTAAATATTAATAATTATGGTAGGTGGATGAGAGGGTTTCATTAGTTGATTGATAGATGGTATGTTGTAAATGCTCAAACCAACATAATTACAAACTATAGATTTATTATAAATATTTTGGATCCTGTTTTGTATATGACTATCCCAACAATAAATATTATACATTATCTAATAATTTTATGAAATTTTCGATTCTATTACTTTATTTTGTAATATTATGTATATTTCATATGGATTTATAATAGTTATTTCATTAATATTATCTAGTTTTTATATATTTGGGGATTTTTATTGTATTTAGGGACCTCCAGACCCATCCCACTAGGAGTGGTGATAAAAATTCCATCTTTTAATCCTATCCTTAATATAAAGTTATAAGGCCGATGATTAACATAAATATATTTAAAATATTTTTCATAAGATAATAAATACGTCTTGAAATAATATCAGAGGCCCTAGAATATAAGATTTAGTATAATTGTATAATATATTCATAATCACCATATTTTATGATATAAATTGTCTTATATCCATAATAGAACAATTTTATACCTACTTCTATATGTTCATAAAGTTATAATTTACCTTAGAACCTAAGGAATTGAGTCATAAAAAATAGATGAACTAAAACACTTTTGCATGGTAAACCATTTGAATGTAACATCACTATATTGAAAATATTAATACATCAAAAAAATATTATGGGAGATGTATCACATTAAAATCCATTTAGAAATTATAGTCTTCTACCAGAAATTACAACATAACATGTAATCTAAAATAAAAAGCATGTACCATGGAATATGAGTGGTAGAATAACATTTAAACATTATATAATATAATGATAAAACAAAACTACAGAATCATAGTATGTGTAAAGTATATTAATAACATAATTTAAAACATGGTATAATGATCACTACAATGAAAAAAAAATCTTGTATTCCAGGATAATTTCTCATATAGTCTGAATTTTATATCATGGGATAAAAATATTACCCCCTATGGTGGAGGGATATATAATTTCATTCCAAAAAATTATATAATTAAAATCATAAAAATAAGTTTAGCAAAATTTCTTAGATCCTATCATAAAATATATGGAAATAAAAATGGATTTCAATGATTTTTGAAATGGTTTCCAATAAGGAATTGTTAAAAATATACAAGTACTCATAAAATTATAACACATGGCACTTGACTTTGTAACCAATGATCATTAATAACTATTTTGGTATTTATTATTCATTTAAAATGATTATTTATATGATATTTACAGCATATATGTATAGTGTATACATTTTATCCAACACATTTATAATAAATCGATGAATATGTATCTAGGCAAACAATATTTAATAAAATAAATTAAACATAATACATCCATTGAATAATGTGATTGTAATATAGATCATATTTATAAATAATATATAATGTTAAATGATAAAATACGAGATGATCAAATTTTTTAATATAGTTATAAATATATGTGAAATCCCAAAAGTAGTTTCCTAATAATGGACTTTATAATATCATAATAAATATTGGATATTATTTTGTTTCTTTAAAAAAATTATAATATTATGAGAATAATTCAATAAACATTAGATGAAAATAAAACCCAATTATATGTCCTATAAAATTAATGCATTTTAAAAAATATGATGTGGAATAGAAAAATAAGATTATAAATGAAATTACGTTATTACATATTAAAATAACATTGTATACATTCACAACATAAAAAATATAATAAAACATTTTAAAAAATGTATAATTAAAAATATATGGATATCATGGGAGAAACAATTGTTGGGTTCTTTGATAGGATAATAGGGAAATATATTGAAGAAAAAATATGGACATTGTGACCTCTGAAGTATTGGTTATTAATCCAAACAAATTCATCACTTTATTGAAGAAATCAATAAATAAAATATATTATTTTTTAAAAATGTAATATCTACCAATAGATAAAATATGACTTACAATGTTTAATAATAAAACATAATAATAAACAAATATTTTATAAAGTTATGTTTTAATCAATTTTTAATTATATATTATTTATTTATATTGTAATTTCATTGTGTAATGTTTTAGTTAATCTTTATTGTTTATTTTTATATTCATTTTATAGGTGATGATTTAAATATATTGAATAATTGTTTATCATTTTGAGATATCTATTGTTATTTTAAAATATATCTTTAATGATTTAAATTTTATAAAATTTAATTTAATTACTAATTTGGTTAGGATTAATGGTGATGGATTTCTAGAAAATTTTATTTTAGTAATTTAGAAGGAACAAATTTGTGGTCCAATAGTAATAATTTAAATATTTATAAAAGAAATTGTGGAACCATAAAACAATAATTATTTTAGAATATAATATTAATTAAACAAGTGATTAATTTTATATATACTTTTATGATCAAAATTTATATAATTGTTCAAATATTATGTTAAACTGTCCCACATGAGAAACATATAAAATCCATGCACTAATACAGTCATGAATGAGTTTATTTTTGGATGAATATCATTATTTCAAAAGCATAATGATACTATTTATATGATTTTATAGTGGTAAGTCATAATTTATGATTTTTTAATATATAATATAATATTACATGAATAAATAAATACATAACATTATTAAAGGTGATATTTTCCACGTACACATGTCTAGAACCAATTTTGGAATCTATCTAACAAGACATTTCTCTCAGTCCGATACATGTCCTGAAGGGTGTTCTCGATCCGCATGAGATGATAATTAGTACTGAACATCAAATTAATCATTTTGGGAATGATTTTTTCTACAATAAACCAAGATCATGTAAATACAATTAGTTAGAGGAAGATCTTGGAAAATATAAATCTCAAATAAATATACAAAAGGATACAGATATAATAACATTTTAATAATGTAAATATGAATAAAAACTAGAATTTGACCATTCCTACAATATCTCTATGTAACATCTTGGTCACCTCCAACCATAATACTAACCTACTCCAAGGTAGAGCTCTCGAACTAGAAATCGAAACCTGCAAAACAGCTTGGGTATACCTACATTGAATAGTTTAAGTGCGGTGTCAGCCACAAATCTCAATATGTAATCAAAATAGAATCCATAATTTTACTTTTTTAAAACATTACACAAGAAATGTTTGGAATTCATATATATAAATTGGTTTTTATAATTTTAATAAACAAACATATGTTAGTTTTCAAAACAATAGACACTAAATCTCTATTTTCAAAATGGTTTACCGTTTAAAAAACAAATCTCAAAAAAATCCAAAAAAAACTAATGATATATATTAAAGATAAATAATAAATAATAATAAGAAAATATGTAAAAGTTCATATAAAAAACTAAAAAATATATTCAACTATGTGAATTTCATAAACACCACATTAGTGATCCCTAGAGATACTCATATCAGACTCACCGCCTATCATGTGGTACCACACCATAGTCATGAACCAACACATTGATCTAATATATCAAATAAATTACCATATTATCCCCATTCCAATATATTTAGGGGTTTACTAACATATCTAGTCATGTATTGAAAAATAAAATATCCCACTATCCTCTAAAAGACCCCCAAATGTCACATGGTAATAGTACCTGGTTGAAGGACATTCCCTACCATGCATGACTCAATTTACATGCCGCCACTACACATGCCTTTCCCAAACACAAATACCACCCAACATCATAACCCACATCATAAAATCACCCATAGTGGACTCATTTTTCAAAAATTCCTTCTCAGGTGCTGACCAATCCATCACATCATTCAAATTTTCAAGGAATTTCTCAAATCATTCTTAGATACCAACCATGCATTTGTAATTGAAAAATCACATTACATTTCCAAATCTTTATAATGGTTTAACCAAGCATTCGACATTATAAATTTCAATACATTATAAATATCTTCGAATTCATTTCCAAAAAAAACATTGAACACCACTTTTTTTAGCACAATTCAAATTGGGCCATTATATTTTAAATCTGCATTCATCTTCAATACCACTTCAAGTACAAATAAAAACATCCCACATATATAATGCCACCTAATGAGATATCATGATGTTTAGATACCAACTGTCCTTTCCAAGGTACCAAATGTGTAATAATTTTTAAGAAAACAATTGAAACATAATTTATAAGGACTCGACCTTAAACATTACATAATATTAAATAAAATGAATAATTCACATTGAGGATATTTTCTGGTTTATAGTATTAGGGAATTAGGACATAACTATTACATCTCAAAAGATTACAAGGTAGACATATCTACACGGTTCCCATTATTTTCATAAAATAGTAACTCTTGAAAAAAGAGTCATGTCTAGTTCCATGTTTTAGACAACATGAATTTTCTTTGATCCCATCCTCGACCCTATTCATCTTTAAGTAATGTGAAAACATTTCAAAACATGGGATGAGCATAAAAAGCTCAGTAAGGGTTATGAAACAATGAATGAAAACATTTGTTCATAAATACATAAAATACATGAAATCTTTTACTTACCTCATGAAATCATAAATTTTTTGAAAGACACATAGAAATCATAATCAATAAAGGTAACTTGGGCATCCATATCATAATTACATTGTAGCTATCACAACTACATAGGGAGTTACTTTGGAATACCCATCATAGTATATTCCCTAAATCTCTTATGAGAAATGTTCATGTTTACCTCCGTCATATTACCCAATGCATTGGAGAGCTATCTCGGGATCACCCACCCTATGTTTATCACGGAACCACCCGTATACGTAAATAATGTCCAAGAACCATAACATTATCATAACACATAACATAAGCATAAATGAAAGATAAAATTTCCACATTTAAATAATAACATATCATTTCATTATATTGAAATAAAAAATCTATTCTTAAAATAATTTTCAATACCAAAATACGTAAGAAGATTATGAGGTAGTTATTTATCCTTTTAAAAAAACATTACGGCTTGTTAATGAAGCTAAAGATCAAATAATACTCGTGGCGACAGAATGATTGTTTTCATGGATTGCGTTAATAAAAAAAATTCTTTTTTCATGTAGTAAAACGCATCTTATAAAATTATTCCATTTGAATAAAATGTAAAGTCAAAGGGTTTTATACACCATATAAAATAAAGTCGTGTATAAAAATAAAAATTTCTCAATGAAAGGAGATTGAGACGAAGTCCCTTACCTTGTGTCCGACTTGACTCGATCATTCTTTAATATCTTGAATAATAAGCTAAAGCTGATTTCTACTTGCATAAGAAAACATTCAAGATTATTATTCCTTTTATATCCCTTATTACAATGATATAAATATTATTTTATCATTTACGTAAATAACTTTTGTTTTGTCGATTTTTGGCACTTGAGTCAATAATGAACAACTTATATTTACATGTTGTCCATGTGGTCAATAATAAATTATATGCAGAATTATATTCATGATTTAGATATCATATATATCATATATATCTAGTATATACATGTATTTATAATATTACATAACATTTAGAGGTAATAAATGAAATGCACAGTTCATGGAGATGGTAAGTCGTACGTATGCATGAACGCTACTTTCATTCATATTACTTATTTTAATGGAAATAAAACATAATGATACATAGGTATATTATAATTTTAGTATAATATCAAATATAATATCCTTAACTCCATCCATTATACATCATAAATAAGGCATTAACGAATCAAATCACATTGAAGGGGTGGTAGTCTGCAATTCCTCAAATGCGATTATCGTATTTACAAACTATAGAAACCATAAAGTAGTTCTATAAATGGGAAGTACAGAAACATAAGGAAATCATAAACATAATATTTATCATATATAAATATAGTTCCATCATAATGGCCACCATGAGAGGCGGTAAGATGCAATTGAACAAACATCATTTCGTGAGGCCTTTGTTTTTCGTCCACAGAAACATTATGTTCTTCATTAATTAGATGGAGGGGTGTGTAAGTGTAGTTAAAATACTTCTCATTACAACATAATAGTTTATTTATTATATTGGTGTTTTTACAAAATAATGTAATTGAAATGATTTTAAGGGTTGGAGAAGTAAAATAACGGAAAATAATTTAAGAGAAACCGTTAACTTCAATTTCGGTAACATCCTTTGGATTGAACCAAAATGAATTGTTGAAGTGCCTTATGCCTAAGGTAAGGCTTCTAAGAGGAGTATACGGATGTACGGAGATTAATTAAGTAGAGTTTGGATGAGCCAAATTCCTTGAGAGGTGTGAGAAATTGGATAGAAGTGACATCTTTTTATAAGGGAGAGGAGGGGCTCTTTAGGATAGCGTGAAAGTATTATTTTATAATATAATGATATTCGGTTTATAATGGTAAAAAATAATTATAGTCAAATATATGATTATTCATGGTCGAAATAAAAACATACAATCAGAATTGGACATGTTTTGGATAATATTTTAATCATTATAATCTTATTTATTTAAATCATTTATTAATGAGGTAAATACTGCATCATTATTTTGTCATAAATAATTTAATTTATTAAATGTCTAAAAATAAAAAAAATACTATTATGTAGGAAATATTTATATATTTCCAATGAATATTTATAGTCTAAAATGGGACTTATATAACACCACATAATAATTAATTTACTAAAAGATTTTTGTTATTGTCAATTTTTCATTTACATTAAATCAATTAATCCAAAGTGTCATTATCATTCATAAGTGGCTCCATGGGGTCCCAAAATCGACCCAAGGATTCCCATGGTCGGCCACTACTCAAACAGTAATCTTAGGACAAGTGTTATGGTAATATTTAATTATTATAATATTATTTTAACCATGAATTACCCTATTTACCTTTAACCCCGGGAAATAAGTGAAAAGTTACTATTCAACAAAAATTATTTTCATCGTATTGAACCACATTTTACTTCTTGATAACAACCATTTATGTCGGATTTTCAGAATTCAATTCACAGAAGTGGTAAAATTTCATTTAAATAATAATATTATTTTTTTTAACTACCACTAAGTGGTGTCACTATTCATCAAAAATTGATGTTTTTTAGAAAAATACAAAAAATTAAGCCTAAGAATTATTTGATATTTTGAATTCAAAATTGATGTCCATTTTTACAATTTCAAAACATAGAAGTGGCATTAATTAATATAAAAATTAATTCCCATTGTTAATACAAATAGCATGTTTTTAAGAAATAATAACTATCAAAAGATTGATACTTGTTTATGTCCAATTTCAAAATGAAATTAATTCCAATGACAAAAATTATATTTAATAGTAAAAATTTATTTCAATTTCATTTTAAAAACAACTAGAAAGATAATCTAACCATATAAATAAATTATATTAAATGGAACTTTTAAATTAATATACAGTATTTTTCTTTATTCATTTAAAAAATTAACTTTATCAGAAAAATATCAAAAAATTACCCAATGAAAAATTTGATGTCCCCATTATAAAAAGGATATTATTTGGTCAATTAGAATGTATTTAATTGAACAAAACAATATTTAATGAGGTTTCTCCATTAAAATGAGGTAAATTGGCCTTTTAATGTAAATTATACTTAAAAGTAGATTCATTCGAAATTTAAGCCTCTAACTTTTATTGGCTAAAAGTAAATACATCTAACAAACTTGTATAATCATATTGTAGTTAGTTTTGTTCATTCTCACCACTACAATGGCTAGAAGTTAACTACCATTTAAAATAATAATAATATATTACTAGTGTGCAACGTAAGATTCCACAAAAAACTCATTGTTGCGTATCAGGTATGCTATCGAATAGAGAAACCCTTTTTAATTAAAATTAATATTTAATTAAAAAATATTAACAAGTATGAAAATATCTTATTCATCATTTACATGGGATGTTACGTTCTTCCCGCCTTTTGGAAATTGCATCCTTGCAATTTTTATTCACATATCAAAATAAGTTGGGGTATTTATCCCTCAGAGCATTTTCAGATTCCCACGTTGCCTCTTTAACCATATGGTTTTTCCACAAAACCATACCTGGTGAATTCACTTATTCTGTAACACCTGCTCTCTATGGACAAGAATTTGAACTGGATGTGCTTCATAAGAGAGAATTTGTTCTAACAGAACTACCTCTGGGTTCAAAACCTGAGAAGGATCTAGAATATACATTCTCAACATTGAATCATGAAAAACATTGTGTACCTGGGATAAACATGGGGTAATTCCACTCTGTACACAACTGATCCAACTTTTTCCATAATTTCATTAGGTCCAATAAAAATCGACCTCAACTCTCCCTTCTTATCAAAACACATCACACTTTTCCATAGAGAACCTTTGAGAATGGCCTGATCACCTACCTCAAAGGAAAGATCCTTCCTCTGGTTTTCTGCATAACTTTTCTATCTACTCGGATCTGTTCTCATGTGGTTCTAAATCAAATGAACTTTCTCTGCCATCTCTTCTAACAATTCTGGTTGCGTCATCTTCCTTTCACATACTTCATCCTAGAATGCTGGAGTTCAACAATGCTTTCCATATAATTCCTCAAATCGAGCCATCTGTATACTGGAATGAAAACTGTTATTATATGAAAATTCAACCAAAGAAAGATGTTCTCCCCAGCTTCCCTGATAATCAATCGAGCAAGCTCATAAAATATCTTCCAATGTCTGAATTGTTCGTTCTAACTACCCATCTGATTGAGGAATAAAAGCTGTATAAAAATTTAATTCAGTACCCAATGACTCCTGAAGGCCTATCCAAAAGTTACAAGAGAACCCGGGATCACGATCAGATACAATGGAGAGGGGAACACCATGCAACCTGACTATCTTGTTAACATACTACTGGGCATGTCGACCTAGAGACAAAGTATCTCGAATAGGAAGGAAATGAGTAGATTTAGTCAATCGATCAATTATAACCCCAATTGCATTATTACCTAGAGATGTCTTTGGTAATCCCACAACGAAGTCCATGGATATCTTTTCCCATTTCCACTCTAGCACTATTAATGGATGAAGCATTCCATTAGATAACTATCGCTCTTCTTTAACCTGCTGACAAGTCAAACACTTCACAGTAAAATCAGCAATATCTCTTTCCATTCCATCGCACCAGTAATACTCTCGAAGATCATTGTACATCATAGTACTATTAGGATGAAATGAAAACAGAGAATTGTGAGCTTCATATAATAACTTATTCTTCAACTGTGAATCACAAGGAACACATAATCTCTTTCCAAATCTCAAAACACAATCATTATCAATTTTAAAATCAGGCGACTTACCTTTCTAAACCAACACAATCTTTTCCTGTAACTCATTGTCTTCCTTCTACACTTTCTTAATTATATCTGATAGAGATGATTCCACTGACACCTGAAACAAATCAGAAGAATTCCCTGTAACAATAAATTCCATGCCAAAGTTCATCAAATCAAAATCCAAAGGATCTCATTCCAAATGTTACATGATTAATAAAGAATTACTTTTTCAACGCAAAGCATCAGCCACTTTATTTTCATTCCCCGGATGATAAATGATCATGCAATCATAATCCTTTATTAATTCCAACCATGTACTCTGTCTCATGTTCAATTCTTTCAGAGTGAATATATACTTAAAACTTTTGGGATCAGTATATATTTCACACCTCACTCAAAAAAATTGATGCCTCTAAATTTTTAAAGAAAAAACAACTGAATCTAATTACAAATCATGTGTAGGGTAATTTAACTCATGTGGTTTCAAATGACATGAAGCATAAGAAATTACCTGACCATTTTTCATTAGGAAACAACCTAGTCCTTTCAAAAAAGCATCATTGTAGATATCAACGTCACCATTTCTGGAAGGCAGTGGAAAAACTGGAGCATTCACCAATCTTCTTTTCAATTCCTGAAAACAATGATCACATTCTTCTGTCCAGATGAACTTAACAACCTTTTCGAGTTAACTGAGTCATTACACTTGATAACCATTAAAAATTATTAACAAACATCGGGTAATAACCATCCAAACCAAGAAAACTATGAATCTCAGTTATATTTGTGGGTCTTGGCCATTCTTCAACAACTTTCATTTTAATAGGATCAACAGTTATGCCATTTTTTGAAACAATGTGAACATGGACAGAAATTTGTTCTAACCAAAACACACACATTCTGAATTGCCAATAATGTTTATTTTCTTTTAAGGTTATCATTACAACCCTTAAATGACTTTCATATTCCTCTTTACTTTTGGAAAAACCAAAATATCATCAATGAGCACAACCACAAACTTATCCAAGAACTCACGGAAAATTATATTCATAAGATCCATGAATAAAATATGTGAATTGTTTAACCCAAAAGGCTTAACTACAAATTCATAATGGCCATATCTAGAAAAAACGTGGTCTTTGGAATATATGTGTCCTTTACTTTCAACCGATGGTACCCCTACCCCAAGTCAATATTCAAAAAATACTGAGCTCCCCGGAGCAGATCAAACAAATCATCGATATGAGGAAATGGATACTAATTCTTAAAAGTGATGTTATTCAATGCTCTATAATCCAATGAAAAGTCTAATTGAACCATATTTCTTTTTAACAAACAAGACAATAGCACCACATGGTGACGTGCTATGTCTAATGAAACCTTTATCTAATAACTCCTCTAATTGCTTCTTTAACTCTAAAAGTTCAATTTGAGCCATTCGAAATGGGGGTTTTGAAATTGGCATAGTATCAGGAACTAAGTCAACAGTAAATTGAACTTCCTAATCAGGTATAATTCCAAGAAACTCATCAAGAAAAACATCAAGGTACTCGTTTACCACGGGCACATCATTAATTTGAACAGTTTCATTGTTTTCCAAAATATGTTCAAGGTAATAGTCATTTCCGTCCTACCAGTTTCTCAGGTTCATAATATGTTATCAACAACAAGGGTTCATTTTTTAAAACAAACTGAAAATCTTTATTAATAGAAACCTCTTTAGTTCAGCAATCAATCTTATCATGATAAACAGAAATCCAATCCATTCAAAAAAAACATCAAACTCAACTAGAGGTAAAACAATAAGGTTTGTAGGTAGATTCTTTCTGCACACAAGGACATGAATTTTCTTATGTTTTCTTTTTGTCTCAACATCAGGTGTTTTTACCATATGTTATGTATTCATATCCTGAGTTGGAAATCCCAATTTACTAGAAAGCTTCTCATAAATGAAAGATTGTGTAGACCCTGAATAAAACAACACATTGGTATAATCTGAACAAACAGTGTACCTCATACCACTTCATTTGATGGCCAAACATCTTCTGATGTAGTTGCAAAGGATTTCTCCACCCCATTATGCTTGTAGTCTGGTTTCTTTCTTTCATTTTAATTTTTTGTTGGACACTCATTTTCATAATGAGACATTTATTACACTTAAAACATTCTAATGACTGTAAATAAGATTTTCTCATACCATTACCCTTATCTTTTTCAATTCAACTATGAGCCTTATCTCTCATTTTACAACATCAGTAGAAATTACCAAAATTCAAAAGACATTCCACAACATGATTTTTACCACAATTTTAACAAACTGTAAACATAAGTTTCTTACCATCAGACTTTTTTGAAGAGTTATTCTCTTTCGTCTTCCACCTCGACCTCTAATTCTGTTGTTTGTCTTAGAATACCCAATCTTCAGAAAACTCCATTTCCACCATCTCTACACAATGAAAAAGTTTTGCATAACATGTTAACTCATGAGAAGCTAAATCCCTTCAATACTTTGGCTTTAATCCGGAGTAAAAACAGTTGATTTTATAATCAAGATGTCTTATGAAATTTCGATCATACCTTTCCAGTCGAGTGAATTTTTCTTCATATGTAGCAACTGAGTCATCCTCCTACCTCAATTCTAGGAATTTTTTTCCATCCTAAGATGAACCACCTCAGGAAAATATTTCTCATGAAACATTCCATTGAATTTATCCCGATCGAGATCATCAATCTCCTCACTATCCATGATATTTTTCACCATCAACCACCACTGACTAGATTCACCTTCAAAACAGTAAACATCAAGACAATCCTTTTGATGTTATGAACAACCCATCAAATGAAAAATAATCTCTAATGCTTTAATCCACCCTTCAGCTAGCACATGGTTAGATTATCCTCTAAATGATGGGGGATGTTGACTCATGAAATGCTCCACTACTGACATGTTCCTCTGTGGTTGTTCCTGCTGATCTCATACATGGATACCACCACCATTTGTTGCCTGAGTCAATTGTGCCTTCACTGCAACAAATTGTTCAGTTCTAATTCCGACCATCGCAGGTTGCTGATTTGGAAGGATGTCTTCCTCTTGATGGCATCCCAACATAGCTTCCATGTTTCCTCTGCAGAAAACCATTCTAAACATAGAAATATCTTAGGCGAATCTACATGGTAATCTTGAAATACTTTATGATTTCAATATTAATATAAATTACTTTATGGATATTACTTTAACAATACTATAACACCTAAAGTTATCAAAACCGACCTCTGATAGCAACTATAATGACCCGACCATAAACATTACATAATATTGAATTAATTGAATAATTCACATTGAGGATTTTTTCAGTTTTAGAGTTTTGGAGAATTTGGCAGAACTATTACATCACAAAAGATTACAAGGGAGAAATATCATCGTAGTTCCCATTTTTTTCATAAAATAAAAACTCTTTAAAAGAAAGTGTCATGACTAGTTCCACGTTTTAGAGAACATGACTTTTCCTTGATCCCATCCTTGACCTTATTCATCTTTAAGTCTGGTGAAAAAATTTCAAAACATGGGATGAGCATAAAATGATCAGTAAGGGATATTAAAAAAAGATTTAAAATAGTTGTTCATAAATACATACAAAACATGAAATCGTTTACATACCTCATGAAATCATAAGATTTATGAATGACGCTTAGAAATCATAAATCCTAAATGGAACTTGTGGCATCCATATCATACTTACATGGTAGCTATCACAACTACATAGGAAGTTACTTTAGAATACCCATCACAGTATATTCCATAAATCTCTTCGGATAAACGTTCACATTTACCTCCGTCACGTTACCAAATGCATTGGAGAGCTATCTCGGGTTCACCCACCCTAGGATTATCACGGAACCACCCGTATACGTAAATAATTCCCAAGAACCATAACATTATAATAACACATAACATAAGTATAAAGGAAAGATAACATTTCCACATTGCAATAATAAAATATCATTTCCTGATATTGAAATAACAAATCCATTCTCAAAATAATTTTCAATACCAAAAGGATACATATATAATAACATTTTAATAATGTAAATATGAATAAAAACTAGAATTGGACCATTCCTACAATATCTCTATGTAACATCTTGGTCACCTCCAACCATAATACTAACCTGCTCTAAGTGAGAGCTCTCGAACCAGAAATCGAAACCTGCAAAACAGCTTGGGTATACCTAAATTGAATAGTTTAAGTGGGGTGTCAGCCAAAAATCTCAATATGTAATCACAATAGAATCCATAATTTTACTTTTTTGAAACATTCCACAAGAAACGTTTGGAATTCATATATATAAATTGGTTTTTATAATTTTAATAAACAAACATATGTTACTTTTTCAAAACAATAGACACTAAATCTCTATTTTCAAAATGTTGTACCGTTTTAAAAACAAATCCCAAAAAAATCCAAAAAACACTGATGATATATATTAAAGATAAATAATAAATATTAATAAGAAAATATGTAAAAGTGCATATAAGAAACTAAAAAATATATTCAACTATGTGAATTTCATAAACACCACATTAGTGATCCCTAGAGATACTTATATAAGACTCACCGCCTATCATGTTGTACCACACCATAGTCAATAACCAACAATTTGATCTAATATGTAAAATAAATTACCATATTATCCCTATTCCAATAAATATAGGGGTTTACTAACATATCTAGTCATGTTTTGAAAAACGAAATATCCCACTATCCTCTAAAAGACTCCCAAATGTCACATGGAAATAGTACCTGGTTAAAGGAAATTCCCTACCATGCATGACTCAACATACATGTCGCCACTACACATGCCTTTCCCAAACACAAATACCACCCACCATCATAACCCACATCATAAAATCACCCATAGTGGACTCATTTTTAAAAAATTACTTCTCAGGTGCTGACCAATCCATCACATCAATCAAATTTTCAAAGATTTTCTCAAATAATTCTTATATACCAACAATGAATTTGTACTTGAAAAATCACATTTCATTTCCAAATATTTATAATGTTTTAACCAGGCATTCGACATTATAAATTTCAATATATTATAAATATCCTCTAATTCATTTCCAAAAAAACATTTAACACCACCTTTTTAGCACAAATCAAATTGGGCCATTATATTTTAAATCAGCATTCATCTTCAATACCACATCAAGTACAAATGAAAACATACCACTTATATAATGCTACCTAATGAGATTGCATAATGTTTAGATACCAACTATCCTTTACAAGGTACCAAATGTGTAATAATTTTTAAAGAAAACAATTGAAACATAATTTATAAAGACTCAACCTTAAACATTACATACTATTAAATTAAATGAATAATTCACATTGAGGATATTTTCTGGTTTAGAGTTTTCGGGAATTAGGACATAACTATTACATCTCAAAAGATTACAAGGTAGACATATCTACACAGTTCCCATTATTTTAATAAAATAGTAACTCTTGAATAAAAAGAGTCATGTCTAGTTCCATGTTTTAAACCACATGACTTTTCCTTGATCCCATCCTAGACCCTATTCATCATTAAGTCCTATGAAAACATTTCAAAACATGGGATGATCATAAAAAGCTCAGTAAGGGTTATGAAACAAAGAATGAAAACATTTGTTCATAAATACATACAATACATGAAATCTATTACTTACCTCATGAAATCATAAATTTTTTGAAAGACACATAGAAATCATAATCCATAAAGGTAACTTGGGCATCCATATCATACATACATAGTAGCTATCATAGCTACATAGGGAGTTACTTTGGAATACCCGTCACAGTATATTCCATAAATCTCTTGTGAGAAATGTTCACATTTACCTCAGTCATATTACCCAATTCAATGGAGAGCTATCTCGGGATCACCCGCCCTAGGTTTATCACGGAACCACACATATACATAAATAATGCCCAAGAACCATAACATTATCATAACAAATATCATAAGCATAAAGGAAAGTTAACATTTCCACATTGCAATAATAAAATATCATTTCATGATATTAAAATAACAAATACATTCTCAAAATAATTTACAATTCAAAAAATAAGTAAGAAGATTATGAGGTAGTTATTTTTCCTTTTAAAAAAACATTCCGGCTTGTTAAGGAAGCCAAAGATCAAATAATACTCGCGGCGGTGGAAAGATTGTTGTCATGGCTTACGTTAATAAAAAACATTCTTTTATTTCATTTAGTAAAACGATTCATATAAAATGAATCCCTTTAAATAAAATGTAATTTCAAAAAGTTTTATACACCGTATAAATTAAAGTCGTGTATAAAAATAAAAATGCCTCAATGAAAGGAGATTGAGACGAAGTCCTTTACCTTGTGTCCATCTTGACTCGATCATTCTTTAATATCCTGAATAATAAAATAATGTTGATTTCTACTTTATTAAGAAAACTTTTCGAGATTTTTATTCCTTTTATATCCCTTATTACCATGTTATAAACATTATTTAATCATTTAAGTAAATAAATTCCGTTTTGTCGATATTTGGCACTTGAGTAAAAAATGAACACCTTATATTTACAAGTTGTCCATGTGGTCGATAGTCCATTATATCCAGAAATTTATTCATGATTTAGATATCATATATATCATATATATCCATTATATACATGTATTTATAATATTACATAACATTTAGAGGTCAGAAATGAAGTGCACCATTCATGGAGACGGTAAGCTGTACGTACGCATGAACGCTACTTTCATTTGTACTTCTTATTTTAATATAAATAAAACATAATGATACATAGGTATATTATCCTTCCAGTAGAATATCATATACAATATTGTCAAATCTATCATTTTTACATCCAACATAAGGCATTAACGAATCAAATCACTTTGAGGTGGCGGTAGTCTGCACTTCCTCAAATGAGATTATCGTATTTACCCACTATGGAAAACATAAAGGCGTGCTTTAAATGGGAAGTACAGAAGAATAAAGAAATCATAAAAATAATACATATCATATATAAATATAGTTCCATCATAATGGCCACCATGAGAGGCTATAAGATGTAATTGAATAATCATCGTTGTGTGAGGCCTTAGTTTTCCATCAAGAGAAACCTTATGTTCTTCATTCATTAGATGGAGGTGTGTGTAAGTGTAGTTAGAATAAATCAAATAAAAACATACTAGTATATTGAGGATACTGGTGTTGTTACAAAATAATGGAATAAAAAATAGTTTAGGGGTTGGAGAAGTAAAATAAAATAAAATAATTTAAGAGTAACCATTACCTTTAATTCGGGTAACTTCCATTGGTTTGAAACAAAAATACTTTTTGAAGTTCCTTCTGCCTAATTTAAGGCTTATAAGAGGAGTTTAGTGATTTAGGGGGCTTAATTGGGTAGATTTTGGATGAGCCAAATGGCTTGAGAGGTGTGAGGAATTGGTGAGAATTTACCTCCTTTTATAAGGGAGAGGAGGTCTCTTTAGGAAAGTGTGAAAGTATTATTTTATAATATAATGATATTCGGTTTATAATGGTCCAAAAATAATTATAGTCAATGATAATAAGATTCATGGTCGAAATAAAATCATCCAATCAGAATTGGACATGTTTTGGAAAATATGTTAATCATTATAATCTTATTTATTAATAACATGTATTAATGAGGTAAATACTGCATCATTATTGTGTCGTAAATAATTTAATTTATTCAATGTATATAAATTATAAAATAAATACTATCATGTAGGAAATATTTTTATCTTTACAATGATTATTTATAGTCTGAAATAAGACTTATATAACAACATATAAAAATTAATTTACTAAAATATTTTTGTTATTGTCAATTTTTCCTATACATTAAATTAATTAATCCAAAGTGTCATTATCTTTCATAAGTGGCTCCATGGGGACCCAAAATCGACCAAAGGATTCCCAAGGTCAGACAATACTCAACCAATATAGTTAGGAGAAGTGTTAAGGTATTTTTGAATTATTATAATATTCATTTAATCTTGAATTACCCTATTTACCTTTAACCGAGGTAAATAAAAGTCAAAAGATACTATTCACGAAAAATTATTTTCATCTTTTTGAACAAAATATTTAATTCTTGATAACAACCATGTATGTCAGATTTTAAAAATTTAATTCACTGATGTGGTAAAATTTCATTTAAATGAAAAAACCAGTTTTTTATCTACCACTAAGTTGTGTCACTATTCATCAAAAATTGAAATTTTTCAGAAAAATAACCAAAATTCCGCCTAAGAATTATTTGATATTAAAAATTAAAAATTGATGTCCATTTTTTTCAAATTAAAAACATAGAAGTGTCATTAACTAATTAAATAAATTATTTTCATTTTTAAGACAAATATCATGTTTTTAAGAAACCATAACTATCAAAAGATTGATACTTATGTATGTCCAATTTCAAAGTGAAATTAATTTCAATGACCAAAATTGGATTTAATGGTAAAAATATATTTCAATTTCACATTATAACCAACTAAAAAGATAATATATCCATATAAATAAATTATATTAAAAGGCACTTTTGAATTAAAATACAGTATTTTTCACTTTTCATTAAAAATGAACTTTATCATAAAAATTCCAAAAAAATTACCCAAAGTAAAATTTGATGTCCCCATTATAATGAATGATTATATTTGTTCATCTGGAATTTATTAAATTGACCAAAACTATATTTATCAAGGGTTCACCATTAAAAGGCGGTAAATCAGCCTTTTAATGTAAATTATGCTTAAAATTAGATTCATTCACATTTTAAGCCTATAACTTTTATTGGATAAAAGTAAATACATCTAACAAACATGTATAATAATATTGTAGTTAGTTTCATTCAAACCACCACTAAAACTACTAGGAGTTAACTACTATTTAAAATAATAATAATATATTACTAGTGTGCAGCGTAAGATTCTAAAGAAACTCATTGTTACGTATCGGGTACGCTATCGAACATAGAAACAATTTTAAAGTAAAATTAATATTTATTTCAAAAATATTAATATGTATGAAAATATCTTATTCTTCATTTACATGGGATGTTACAGAAATACAGTCATTAGAAACTAAGGGACCATTAATTTAGCATTATGAGTTTGAATAATAGAAGAATGAGGATGAGAATGTTTTTAGAAATTGGTGTTTTTTTGTAGAAAATAATTATTTAGGACTGTTATAATTTTTGTTCTCATCCATGTGTGAACTCTAAGAAGATTTGTATGTGACAACAACCAATTTCACAACACAAATATACTTGAAATTTTCCAAGAATCACTTCAAGGAAAAACCAAAAGTATTCAATCCATCACAAAAACCAATATATATAAATCTCATGTGAATACAACCAATTTCCACATAAAAGTTATAACTCAGCCTATAATAATATGATCAAAACATTTCCAAGGTAAAACACCACTCAAATTATACTACATTAATTTAAATTTAAAAATTAAATATTTTAAAAATCTTTATGTATATAATTATATAATATGATTGAACAAACCGTTTAAAAACCACTTACATAAATGTTTTCCATCACAATGAAATCATTACAGGACAAACAACAATTCCAAATTCATGAGAATAACATTTATATTTTATTTAAAAATCCTAAATCATAATTGGATTATTCTTGAAAAAATATTGTAAAAAACTACCATAATGTAGTGGGGATGTGTTGACACATCAAGGGAAGGAATAACTGATCTCGATGGGAAATAAAAACAAAAAATAACTAATTAAAAAACTACACATCTCCCCTATACTTCAGGATATTTTCAAATAGAATCCTCAACAATTAAAAACCATGAACTCAATAGATGAGGGGAATAAGATGATAAAATCCCATATAATAAGATTATAACATTGGAATGTTCTAGGGGATTTGAAAATATAAGGAGAGAAAAAAGGTTGAGCATGGGGACCCCTGGTGTGGCTTGGTTATATTAGGGAGATGATTCCTAAATAACTATAAATCACTGAGGGGAAAACATGTAATTTGAAATTTCATAAAATTTGAGCATCTCGCATAGTTTGGAAACATTTTTCAAAAAATAGTTCAACAACCATGCATTAAACTCAAATAATGGAACAAACCACTCACATGTTTTATCATGGTGTCCAGAAACACGCGGAACCCATGCACCATTCCCCATGCCCCCAAACCAGTAACACTGTTAAATGGGAAATGCCTCATGATTTACATAATCTGTGTGTTAACTGATCATATTCCAAAAAAACACCCAAGACTTCCAAAACCAGAATATCACATAAGGGATCGACCCTTATATCATAAAAAATGATCCAATTACATGAAAATATAAAAATAAATGAATTATAAATTGTGGGGTGTGATAATTATCCCCATATAAAAATACTTTATATCCCTCTAATGTCACCCATCCAAAATTTAAAAAAAAAATATTTCCCAAATTTATATTATACTAAAGAAAAATGTGAACCTCAATAAGGCATTTTCATCCAAAAGTCACACCCAACCATCTCTAAATAATACCATTACATGAAAAATAATCAGATATTGTAATATGGCTCACCCTATTATATTAACAAAACTAACATGGTCAAAAAATAATATCCCAAAAATTCACACCTAATTGAGAACTCCGATCTCAGGCCAAAACACCCATAACATATCAATAATAGATAGACGACACATCCAGTAGAACTAAAATGTGCGCAGATGAAAAAAAAACATCATACATAATGAGGAAATGACAAAAGGAATGTAGGCACTAGGAGAGAACAAAACCAACATTCTCTTTTTTGATAATCATAAATATCCTGACAAAAATATTAGTAAGACCATGAATAGACCACAAAAGTTCTAAGAACACCCTAAAGGGGAACAATCCAATTAATTTTCTATATCAAAATCACAAAAAAACACCTACTTAATACTTTCATCATGAACATAATAGTTCAAATTAAAAGATAAAATCCCACCAAACTCATTGTAATAGAAATGACGACACCAAAAAAGGGAAAGATGATAGGAACTTCAACCATCTCCACTCTGACACTGGAGACAGAAACTGTTCCAGAGCTTTAAACACCCCCATTGATTTTCTAACTATGAAGGAGCTTCACATTGTGGTCTATGGTTGTATTCTTTATGACTACTGGATCTACATACTCATAGTTATGATCTTGCATTATCCTATCAAAGATTCTTCTTTAGGAAATACTTCTTACAAAACATCTCTAATTTACCTACATAGCAACAATGAGGAAAGGTATTTGGAGGATTTTGAAATTTTGGATTCAAATTCTCAATCCGACCACACTAGTTCCACAGAAGATAATGGTCTGGTGAACTAAAATATAGAACCAATGGAGTATAAATTTCCAAAATAGGTTCCTCCTGAATATCCATTTCAACATATAAGGAAGCTTCATGAGATCCAACCACCACTAACTACAACCCATGAACCAAATCACCACAACACACATAATATATCATATTTTTGAAATATGTATATCCATATGAGAGCACAAATTTTACAATCTCTCGATGAATAAACCAAAAAAATTGGATATTTCATCTTATCCTCGCACACCATCTCCATATATAAGGAAACTAACTCTAAGAAGTGGATTAAAAACCCATCACAGACCATTGGCCCTGCCCAACATCCAGTAAATCTTACACCATCCATGCACACACATCCTTAGGTATAAATCATTATATGAATTTAGTTTTCATCACTTATCATTTCATCCCATCAAGTAATGATGGTAGGGTAATAACCTTCGACTGGTACAATGGTGGGCCCTCATAACATCCCAGAACTGCATGCAACCTGATACCATTGGGTGTTCACAATGATCTGAAGACACTCTAATCTTTAATAATCCATTATATAGTTTCTAACAAGAATATATCACCAACATAGATAGGCAACAACTGATAAGAACAAATAATTGTACAATATCCACTATAAATTGTAGTTTCCTTTCATATGGAATTATGCTAAACAACACATGGTTGAAAACATAAGTCTCAATATCAAAGCTAAACATCAATGAATAAGTTCATCTAAATACAAAACAATGGACTCTATAAACAAAAAAAATCATCTAATATCATATTTATTCATTTAAAACACACATTTTTCTAATAATATTTTTCAAAAAACCTTTCTTTAATGGCCAATTTTCACACTGAAACCCCATTATTCATTAAATAAAAATTTATGAAATAATTATTTCATTCAAATACAGTTTAAAAGACCAAATAAAACATTAATTATTCTAACCCATTGAATAAATTGAACTATAAATTATTTGTTCATCCCACATCCAATTACCCTATCATTTCACATGTTTCGATATTCACATCCCATATATTTCCAAACATATTCAAATATCCATAAAAATTCTAAGGGACACAAAAACAACCTAATAATCAAACCCAAACATCCACACAATCATTGAAAAATTTTGAATAACATTTTACCATTAGAACCTAGTCATTCCAATTCAAAACAACATGAATTAAAACTTTTACATTTCAAAAAATATTTTCATTTTTATATTTATCATACACCTTGAAAAATAAAAACAAAAGAGAAGTCACACCAATCTACCAGAATGAGGATGTAGTGTTTATAGCTACCTAGATGACATAGTTAGTGGTACATGCCCCGAGATGAAATTAACAAGAAATTAGACCTTTAATAATGAACATGGGCTTGAATGGGGTAAGTGGTCTATGTGATATCACAAAATGACATCAGATCACCATCATTTTGTTTCCGCAATCTAAAAAAATCCCCTAACCTCAAAAAACTCATATAAGATCGGCAGTCAGAATAAGCAAGGATTCATGAAATGTTTTTTGTACCAACCTATGAAGTCCCAAAAATCCAAATTTCCAATTACATAAAACCCAAAATTTCATGATCTTTCTCTAATGCTATATTTTCAAACACCAAGCTGGGATTATATCCACCCCAACTTCAAACCTGATCCCAGACATGGACAGAAGTAACCTCCTGATTCCAATGGGATAGAAACAAGTTTTATGAATAAAAATTATCACAGTGAGTGAGATTTTGTACAAAAAACCAGGGTAAAATAAATTGAATGAACATGTATAAGAGCTGATAAATAATTATTATCCAACAATTATACAAAAGTATCCATATAATACAACATATTAAAAAACAAGAACTATAATATACTAATAACATCTCTAGGAGACCTATTGGTCACCATCGACCACAAGACTAACCTGATCTAGGGGAGATAACTCGAACAAGAATCTTGAACCTGCAAAACAAATCTCAAATATCAAACCAAAATGGTATATGTAGTGTGTGTGCCCACAACATAATAGGTAAAAACCATGGAATCCATAAATTTCAATTCATGAAAATATATGAAAGCTCCATTTTGAAATATTGAATGCAAATTATATTTTTTATTTATTATAATGTTTTGAGGGAAAAGTTCTAAACATGATTAAAACAAAAAAACAACATTATTAATGTCTAATTAAAGACAATTATCATTAAAAAATATAAATAATATATATGAGATGTTTTTTACCAGAGTGTCTCATTTATCAATTATAAGATCACCAATCCAAATGAATAGCTTGTCCTAGGACTAAATGTACATCATAAGGATGATCTTCCCATAGTTGAATCCCCCTTGTAATATCGATCCTTGATTATAGATCCAGTCATATCTATCATCATGGAGAGTCATCCTAAATATATTTCCATCATTTTAGTGACATTTTATTTTTTATCATTGAGATAATAAAACCGATACATTCACTTAATCATTTGATCTCATGATTAATTCCATGGATTTCTCAAGATCATCACCTGACTGACACATGTTGTATATCTTCTTAGACTTCTTCAATGACTGTGTCTCAATCGGAAGAGGTAGTGAGGAGTAATTGTTCCTCTCACTGATGCCATTGCATAAATCCAAGGAGTCTCATACCTCATATCATTCAATATCTTGAACTGTAACATGAATATCTTTATGAAGGTAATTATGATTAACTTATATGGTGTAGCCACCCTCTTCTATTGAATCCCTCGGATAAGACCCTCACCCCATATAAGTGTCCTTTCCATCAGAATCTACAACATGAACGACATTCACAGAAACTTCTTAGAGGATAGTAAGGTGGTCAACATTAATTTATTATGTGACTATAAAATTAGACGGGACCTTTATAACCAAAAAGAATAAATTCATACGATTCTTATCACGAGTCATTAACCTTAAGAAACTCAAAGTGAGTGAAAGGTATAATTTTTGGAATGGATTTTCTTGATTTCACCATACGTGTTACGAAAACCAATCCAAAACTACATTCCCTATGTGTAGTTTCCCTTTGAATTTTTTCACCAACATATTTCCTCATCCCAATATCATTATCTGTAATTACTACTCCCACTATAGACTAATAAAATACTTCTACAATTTTACATATTGGGCTCGCAGACTCAATAAAAAAAATCTCTCCAGGATCAAGCTTCAATTTATGAAAAATGTTAGAAAATTTTGGTTCAGTGAGTAATTATTGTGCCTCCAAATTTTAATGGATAACCTTAAATTTCAAGCCAGAAGTGGTATTAAATAATTCTCAGAGCCCACCAACCCCTTCCTCTAGTAAATCCAAAATTGTGGTCTCCGATTGACTACCACGCATGTAGTTAACACCTACATGAACTGATTCTATCAGGTGCGACACCATCCCATGAAAATCACCATTGTCTGGTCCCATAACAATTTTTCCATATCCACATCCATCTTCTGGGATGAACTTATCCCATCCAATGGTACACCATGATAGTTGTTCCATAAGTTCCCACACCCTATGGAATACCATACTTATTATACCATATTTATAGTTCATCGATGAGTGTCCTAATCTCTTGCAACCATAATAAAAATCAACCAAAATTCATACACCACGAACTAATTACAACTAAATTCTTCTCCAACTATAATCCAATCAAAATCAAATGGTTTTTTGGAACATATATTTTGACACACACCCTAGGGTTTACAAGAAAGAACACTGTAGTGGATTTTCTATGGGAGAAGAAGACACTACCAAGGAGGTTCTCTACCATCCTAATTATTGAATTATTTCAATAAAGAAGATGTATGTTTGGTAAACTCACACAAATATTCACTGATTGTGTTTCCCATTATATATGAAAGTCGTAATTCCAATGATGAATGTAGAACAAAGATCTAAAGAAATAGTAAGGGGTGTGAGAATATGATTATATCATATCATCCTTTGATGCGATTAAGACCATCAAGTTCTTTTTTTTTCTTGAAAACTCATTGTTGGTCTACCATTTATAACCAATTTAATGAAAATTATTCTATAAAATGTATCCACTGAAGACCATGATTCTGAAAATATGTCATTAAGGGTGTGATTAAAAAGTGTTGATGTTTCATTGAACTTTTCATAATATAAAAGGTAGGTTATGGAATATATAATTCCAATAATAAAGCTTAGGGTACCGGGTGAATTATGTGAATAGAGAATGAATCTCGATTTAGGGGAATGGGGAAAAGAGAGACACCCCACACTTGAAGGATGATGATGTTACTTCCCCAATAGGTGGGGGATGGACCAAAATAGTTAATGTTTATATCATGAGGAAGGATAAAGAATCACAAGACTCCCCTAAGATATTTATGTCAAATATTTTTTAATAGATATATAAATTTTTTTCTCATTTTCATAACTAAACACAACTTTCAACATTTAAAAAAATCAAAAAATGCATCTAAATTTTATAATTGTTGAAAATTTTAAATTAAAATACCAATCCCAAAAGAAAACAAAAAAAATAAATCTTGGATATTGATAAATAGGTAAAAAAATAAGAAACTATGAGAAACTGAATAAAAAAATACATTCAGATAGTAAAACATGAGAGTTTTCTAATCATCACTAGAGATATTCATAGACATTCTTCTATAGAAGTAATATTTTTGTGTATGGTACATCACCATATACAATAAACAACTAGCCTCTCAAAACTATTAATCCATTCAAACATCTCACCTAGCCCTATTAATTCAAGGGGTACCAACCTTTATAATCGGGTTTGACAAGAAATCGTCACTATCATCTTTAAAAAATAACTAAGATTCATATGGTAATATTATATTGTTAAGGGAGATTCCCTCCCACGTGTGACTCTCCATACCTTCCACCACCACACTAGTCACACCTATCATTGAAACCACCCATCGTGATAACCCATATCATTTATTAACCTCTAGAAATGATAATTTTATTACAAGAAGCTCACATGTACCAACCAGTCTCTCACGATATACATGTTATCAAACCACTCCTAAAAACCATTCTAAAATGTGATCTATTGATTTATTTACATTCAATGTGACATTTCAATTCCAAATCATTAAACTTTTTCTATTGGCCCTTCAATTTATTCAATTTCAATAAATTACATTTTTTCTACAAACCATTTCTAAAACAACATTAGACACACATTTTAATGATCCTAAACAACAAAAATGGCTTTAGGTTTGTAAACTGATATCATATTGAATACAAACTCAATCCAGAATGGAAACAAAAATAATAATTAATGAAACAAAATAGTCTTTCATATGATTTAGAAATGAAAAATATTTCTTGGATACTAAATGGGCTATAAATTTTAACACCACATGTAAAAACATGTGATATACATTACAAACTAGGGGACCATTAATTGATAATTATTAGTATGAATAAATTAAAAATGAGGTGGTTGAACTATTTTAAAATATCAGATTTTGAGTTGAGATATTACATTCCAGACCATTATCAGTGGTGTTCCCATCAATGCTTCCCCTCAAAAAACGCATGGATGTTCCCACATGTAATGGAACTCTACAAGTACACGTGAAATTACACAAACAAATATTTAATGAAACACCACAAGATTTCAACCTAACACAGCAACTAACATTTCAATATCTTAAATGAATATCACCAATTTCTGCATAAAATGTCCAACTCACACTATAATTGTCTGATCAAAACAATGCCATGGAGAACACCACTTGAAGATCACAGTTTTACATAATAAGGTCAATCGACCATAAAAAAACATTATAAACATAAAAATGATACATGTTTGAAAAATTTAATTTAAAACCACTTCAAAAAATTTATTACAACAAAATACACCATACCAATCCAAAGAAATAATACACAATAATGAAATATATATATTTTTTAAAATATCCATGAAGTAAGGGATTTTGTCACAATATAAAATAATGGAAAAACCTAACTCAATGGAGTTTGGATGTGATCAAACATTATGGGAAGGAAGAACCAATCATGATGATCAATACACACACCATAGATCCAACAAAACAAAACTAACATCACTTATATCCTTTAGGGATCATCTAAAAATAATCCACCCAAGAATGAATCGTGAAGTCAATATAGGGATGAAGAATATGGTAAATTCGACGAAAAACAAAATGAATCTTACATTGGAGCCTTTATAGGGCTTGAAAAATGGAAGGAGAGAAATAGAGGTGGATTTTTTTGTGACCCCTAGTGTTCCTAGGTTGAAAATTATTGAATAATATAGATTTATTGTTATAAACATTGTGGGGGAAAATATTGGTTTTTTATTTTTTAGAATCTTGGAAAATCACATGGTATGGACACACTATATTAAAAAAATCACAAAACATAATGCATCCAATATACAAATAGATAGGACATGTCACACAATTTTCAAATGATTTCCTAACTAGTGCCCACCTTGTGAACCTTACCCATAGACTACAAAACAAGCTACATGATTACTAAGGAAAAATTACACTGTTTTCTTTAATCGTGCACTAATCGTGCACAACCCCAAATGTCACAAGAGATATCCGAACATCAAAATTTTAAATTGGGTCTCATCCAGAACCTCGAAAAAAAGTTCTAAAGAAGGAAAAAATTAAAAGAATTATAGTAGTCGTGGTGTGACACCACATGATTGTCGTGTTATTTTTACAAAGAAAATGTTGAAGATAAGAAGTGGATTATAATATTAGAATATTACCAGTGTAATAAATATCATATTTTTTTCAATAAATATACAACAAAATAACTAGTCTGGGTCATGTATGATAAATTATTCATGTATTTTATTTATGTGGTAGTATGCATGTACAATTGATGAAATCATAATTTTTTTAATTGATATAGTGGAATGTAGAAAAAATAATTCAAAAGAATAATAACATTTGTAAAATTAAAATTACTTTTGTTGTCACACTATTGTGTATTGTATAATATTTTTAGGATAGAAGAATAAAGGAATTATGATAGCTCATTATAAACAATTACCCCTCTCATTGACTGTTCTCCTTTGGGTAACGACATAAGAAACCATAAAATGGAATTTTTAATTATAATGGATTCTAAGACAAAATTATACTGTTATGTGATACAAGGGTAATTATTTGACGAAACAACATCTTTATAATAGGATATTTAAAATGTTATAGGAGAAATTCTCTTATACGTTATAGAAATTAAAGTTTTTCTAAACATAACATCATAATGAGAATATGGTACATGATTCACATGGAATGTGAAGAAATTTTTACAATAAGGATTTTTCGAATGATTATGGTTCTGAACTCCCTAACTCTTTTATTTTAACACATGTTTTAAACATGATTACATTTCTTCAAATCCATGATATTTCAAAGTAGTATTTTTTTTCAATGTAAAAATATTTTATAAAATAAATTTGACATTAATGAATTCATATAAAAAAGTAATTATACATAAATTGCAACTAATGATTGAAGATACGAAATCAATTTAAAAAAATAAATTCTATATTGTTCAATAAATTAATTTTATTATTTTCAAAAATAACATGTAAAAACATATTTCTAAAAATGTGTAATTAAATCATTAACACAATATATATATATATATATGAAAAAAAATTAATCGAATTGGTTCCCTTAATATTAAATAAATTATTATTAAAAAATAATAGTTATATTTTTTAAAAGGAAATAAACATTATGATCCTCACTTGTGATAGTGTATCTGAAAACATAGTTGTATATATATAAAATATAATTTTCATTATTCACTTAAATAAAAAATATTTCAAAAAATTATGAAAATGTATTTTTAATCATTAATATACATTTTAAGAAAAATAATAATGTTAATTTTTTTTCAAATACCAATTTGAATATTTATGAAATTATCAATTACTTTGATCTATGAAATATCAAAACAAATTAATTTTATTAAGAAAATGGATTTTTTGATATTACCATTTCATTTTTCTATATAATATTAATTAGTAACTATATTATGGATAATATATTATTCATATTAATTATATAAACAATTTTTTTATTCTCAAAATATGAGGCAGATAAATATACAATTTTAAAATTATAATAAAATGGTCATATTACAAAATATTAAAATTTCATTAATTTCATTAATTCATTTGAATTAAAAATAGAACATTATATATATAGATAGATAGATATATATATATATATATCCATGAATTTACCTCTATAAATATAATCAAATTCACTAATTAATGTTTCTGGCATAGTATCTTGTATATGAAACTGAAACACATATTTTAAATTAATTACATTATATTATTTCTTCAATGTTAATTTCAAACATTTTTTCTATATCCACCCATATACCGTATATAAAAAATATTTCATTTAAATTGAAATATTCCCATGGGAATTTCTTTTCAATTTGTAGACATGAATTAATTTATATTTTTATTACTTCTTCACCATCATCGCGTATTCTTCCACGAGTCTCCATCTTTCTAACCTATTCTTTTCATGAAATCTTAACTATGATTACATTATTATTCATAATTTAAGTGATATTATTGGATGTTAACATATTATTATTCACACCAAAAAATATAACATTATATTTCACCTTGGGAAAATCAATGCATTTTCATTGAAATCAATTTTCAATGATACCAAGTCATTTCCCTACATTGTTTCTCCCAATGTGTTCAGTCATAGTACACTAATAATTCACTATGATAATATTTATATGATACTTAATTAAAAAATTTCAAACCAGTCTAACATATAAGTCTCATTAATAAAATAAACTCTTTTATCTAATATACTATTTGGGATATAGTTTTTCCAAATATCAAAAAATATCAACTTTATAAAAACATATAGTTGGTTTCCTATAATTTTTATTATCTATGGGGTTTTCACTATTATCATCATATGAAATTATCCAAAATGAAATAAAATAATACAAAAAATATCAAATCAGAATTTCTAAAATAAAAATACAATTTTAATTACCAACAGACTCACCCAAGACTCATACATATTGGATATGTTAATAAAGAAAATATTTTAAACACTAGATTTAACAAAATATAAAATAACCTTTGATAAACTTATATATATGACCCATCCTTTTCAAAACATAAATATTATATCTCATATTGACATCACAACCAAATGAAATATTGGTTTAGTATTATTGTGTATTATCTACCTAAGAAATTAATATTAATATTCTTATGACTAGTTATTTATAATAAAACCACCCTAGAAACCCTTCATGACTTCTCTTATGATATAATCATATTCCAAATATAGGGAATAGAACATTATGAAATGAATTATCTCAAATTTGATTTTTTTTTAAAATATTAAATCATTTCCTCAATGATTATTTAAAAATAATATATGAAAGCTTTATTTTTAGAGAAATATCATATTAAAAACAAAGATTCATAATATGTTTCCAAAACTCATGATAAAATAATATATACACTCCAATAATAAAATCATGTATGTTGGAAAAATAGTGTTAGATAAACATAAAATAATACCCTAGAAGAAATATATCATATGTTAAACAAAAAATATATATGTTTCAACAAAACCATTCATGATTTTATTATCATAATTCATGTATCACTAAAAAGATAAAATAAAATGTTGTGTTATGCTGATTTTTTGTGCACTATAAATGATATCGATATGGATTAGAATTTAAAAAATGTGTTGAAATGAATTATAATTTCATGAGAGTAATATTATAATGAAAATTTTATGAATATATTTAAAATTACATCACCATGTATATAATAATTACCAATGGAAATAAAAATTTGATTCATATTTATTCCATATAGAATCCCACAAAAAATATCAATTAATTCATCAAAACACATTAAATGATTACCAAAGTAAACTGAGTGAGTATCCAATTGCATTATGTAAATATAATGTTTAATTCATAATAAATATAATAATGATATATGTTGTCTTTACATCATATATGCAATGGGAATATGTTTTTTTTTCAATTTATAAAATCAATCAATGAATGTGTATCTGTGTGAACACACCACAATAAGAGAAATGAAACATATGTAATTAAAATAGTAAACAAATTACAATAAAAATCCTATTTTTAATGTTGTGCTGATTTGATCAAGAAAATCATGATAGATTATTTCTATAATGGATAAGTTAGTATATGTGAAATCATAAAAATAAATTTCCTCAAATTTGGATTTTTTAGGACTTAATAATAAAAAATTTGTCTTCCCGAGTTATGACAGTGCTCAACCATTCAAATGAATATTCAATATAATGACCCCATGACTACTCATTATTATATGTTTTTGTTTATATATATCTCCCATAATTACTATATTAGAGGAATATCATCCACTCATGGTTAATTTATAATTGTGAATAATATATAATTATTTAATAATAAAAATTATAACATTCACCCCTTGTTGTGAGTAATTTAATATATCATTGAAATTGTTTTTCTAGTTATAAATTATTTATTTTAACATTAATATTATATATATAAACTGTTATACACTTCATTTATTATTATCTTGCTAAATCAATGAATCTGTTTACGATTCTGGTGTTATTTAACTAACCTATTCTTGATTTGTTATAGTGATATTTTCTTGGATTTGAATTTTTATATTAGTATTATATGATTCACCTTTTGTGACATTCCATTATAATTTAGTATTTATAATTATATTTGAGATGTATCATTCACATTGATTAAAATATTTTTGTGATGATGTTTATTTAGAATAGTGTATTCTCGATTAATCATTCACCATATTAAGGATATAATCTTGTATCATTGATATTTATTTCAATGAGTATATGTATCATTCAATTTTTTATTAATATTATAAAAAATCAATAATGCATACAATATTTTTTGGGATAGGTCATTCATCAAATTTTTTACTATATACTAATACCTAATTCACTCATGTATGTTAATACATGAAATATTTATTGAAACATATATTTTTAATTATATGAATCATTAACATGTGTATTTATTCGATTATGAGTCATTTACCTTATCCATATAGTATAATGATAACTAATTCTCATAACGTAGAATTAAAATGATTTATCATAATCCATAATAATTTATTTGGTTATATAATTTTTCCAAGTATATAATTATTAGTGGTAATTGATGTGACTAATAACAGTAATAATATAAATAAAAAATTAATTTATTGTTTTAAATAATATATCCTAGAAACAGTTACACAACCTAATGAATGAAATACTTAGGGTCATTAACATTTGAAACATAAAAAAAAATTATCTATTGTTATGAAAATTTATCTGTAGTCCGACTTTTCAATATTATTTTCATATTATCAGATATGATATAGTCATCTTCATAACATGAGGATAGGAAAGACAATAATGTTTTAGTATCAAAATATTGCTGAGGGAAAAACATATGATAATGTATAAAATCATAAAAATTTATTAGAAAACAATTATGAGTAAAATTATCTTTTAAAATGGTTATAAAACTAAAGGTAATAATAAAGTATATTAAGGAAATTTAAGCACACAATCAAATAATTATGAAATCATTATGGATTTTAAATGACCCAAAAAACAACATAATAATCATAAAAAATGTATGAATTAAATAGTGGTTTTTTACTATTATAATAATAAATTGTATTCATAAAAACATGAGTCTTTAGAGAAATTATATGAATCATAAATATGATGAATAGAATGATTTTAAAACTAGGAAATGTGGAACAACAATAATCATAAGAATCCCATTTTCAGAAATCCCATTATTATCATGAAAATATAAACAAACTCATTTTGCCTATTCTAGAAAATGTGAGCATTCCCATCGTAAAAATTAAATTGTGGAAAAAACAATATGTCCATGAGATGACATCTAATGACTTATAAATACTAACTAATACATTATTAGGTTAAATAGGCCCCCAATCGTTATTATCGATCCATATGTTTTCTATATATTATCAGTTAATGTCAAATATTAATGATCAAATTTAATGAGAATGAGTTTCTAACCAAAATTAAAACACATATGCACCAGAATCCAAATAAATCCTAGTATACCAAAAAACCTATTTTCCTGAATAAAAAATATATTAATAACATATATGTGCTTAATCAAACAACACAATAATATATATAATGATTATAGAAAAAATCAATGTGAAAATTAAAAAAATTTTACAAACCATTCTAAATGATGTTGAAAATGTTAATTAGAAAAATAAATTTAATAAATTAAATAATGAAATTGAGATAATTTGTAAACCTAATTGTGATTTTTTCAAAATAAATACAACTTTAATAAAACTAATACGAAGCTAATAAATTGACATCGGTAAAAAAATGAAATAAATATCCCCAATAAGATGATTAGACCACAAAAGAATAATAGTGTTGGTGTCTACTAGATCCTCTGTTGCAAAGAAAGCTGGGATATACTGTCCTCCAAAGAGTTTATATCGTTGGATAATTTTTAGCTGAGAAGGAAGTATACCAAGTTTATTAAGAATAATAACGGCTAAAAGTGGGAATATACTACTATAAAGGAATCAATATATAATGCATGTGGTAACAGGTATGATTTTAATGATATATAGTTTTCTTTCTCGTCTTGTTATACTTGCTTGATGCTCTTTCGTTTTAAAAAAAATGGTCAGAGGCTTGCCTCTGACTGGGCTTTTGGGGTAATTTCCATAAATAAATCATGTTTGGTAATAAAAAAATGTATATATAAGATAATATTTATTCATACCAATGTTATACATATAATTTGTTTTTTATCAATGATGTTGTTATACAAGTGGAGTGATATTTCCCCAATGAAAAATCAGAAATATCATCTAGACTATTTTAGTTGTAATATAAAATATTATATAATTATTATAAGTAAGAATCACTATGAATCAATGAATTGGAAATTATTTTTACAAAAACTTATATATTTTGTAGTTTTCTGTCAAAACACCATAATAAAATGAAACTATAATAATATATGCAATATTATATATGATAATATAACACTAATTTAATATAATAAACATAATACAAATATTTTATTATAAAGATTTAATATTTTACAAAAAAAATGTAATAATAATTGATTATTTTATTCACAATCCCCTTACCATGAATTTTTATAAATACGCACACACTATATACTCTTAAAAATAATTAACAATATTAGTCAACTATTTTGGAATCATATTCATATACATAAAATTTTATAAAATTAATTTATAATAATTTACGTAATTTATATTATCGAGTAGTAATATAATATTAATATTGGTTGGGATTAATCTACATCATTTTAAACTAGTTTCATAATCATAAGGTATTTATTCATTATCCCCCAAAAATTAATCCGTATAATGTCAAAAAATGTTGTTAAATTTAAAAAATTTAATTATTCCAAATAATAATACTTCAAGTCACATGTATTTTAGATATTTTTTGTCATGATGAAGTCAATGATGAGCATGTTCTGATAATTTTTAATGATTGAATAATGTTGTCTTAGTTATTTTATAAAAATTTTGTATCATAATTTTACAAAAAAAAATCAATATATAAAAACTACAAAATAATATCATTTTTCAAAATCCATGCGTGATATAATTTTATATAATTTTCTATTATAGTAATTAAATTGATACAACAAGAGTATGCTATAGTCTATCTGTGATTATGTAGATTGATGAGATTCACTTGTTATAATATGAATAAAAAAAGTTATAATGAGAATATTTAAATATTATTATATTTATGATCATGTGTTATTATGAGTAATAAAAATATGGTAAATGGAAACAAATGACATAAATAAATAAACAACATTCCAATTTTGTATATTCATTTTATGATATTAGTTATAAAATTTTCATTTTATGATAATAATGAATTTAAAATCCTAATTTATATATCCAGAATTTTAATATTGACATAAATAACATATATATTCACAAATAACGTTTATATAACCATCCTTGAAAAGATGGTGGTAATGAATGAATCATGTAATTCATAGATGAAGTAGTCCATACATTCCCATTAAAAATATTTACAATTTTTATATAATTTTAGGTGAATGGATATTTGTTATACCATCCATACAATAAAATTTCATTGTAATATTTAGAGGGATTTTATAATATGTATATAAATGGTCATATAAAGTTTTATTGTAGGCAGATAAGAAGGATAAATAAAGAGATATAAAGTGTAATAAAAATGAATGTTTACAATTTGGACCATGGCGTGATGTATTCTTTAGGAATGATGTTACTAGGGAACATTGTGGATGTTAGAGTCTTCCAAAAGTATTGAGTTGAACTTTTTCAATGAAATGTGTAGTGTTTCATGGTATGTGGAAATAAGTGGCGTGTCTTGAAAAATAATGAAGAGAGATCCATCTATATGCTATGAATAAGGAAAAATCATTGAAAATGAATGTATGTTAAGGAGTAAAAATGGAATTTCATGAGACATAATAGATTTAGGATTTGAAATGATTATATCAAATATAGATAAATTTATAAATAATTAAAATAATATTATAAAATATCTATATTTAGAATTTATTACGTCATATTAGATAAACACTAGAGTACCCATTTAAAAACATATAATTTATTTTTGTTATTTTACTATGGTAATGATTTTATCTTTAAGAAATAAGGAAATCCATCATTGCATATTTAATGTTGTTGAATCAGAAATTGTAAATAATTAAACATAATATAATTATTAAAAATTAGAAATTATATTTCATATTAAATAATATAATTTTTTCGAATAAAATTATAATAAAATTTAATTTAATCGTTAAATAATCACAAATTTATTTATAATCTATTAGAATAATTAATCATGGTTAATTTATTTTTTAATTTATAAAAGAAATAAATAATAGAATAAATTTAATTTTTATCAATTTAATTTATAAATACGCAATATTAATATATATAGCATTCCATGAAATATAGTTTTATTATAATGGTATATATTATTTTTCATGGTATAATTATTTTATAACTAAAAAATTTCATATATTACCTAATGTTTAAATATTCATCTAAAATATGAAATAAATTTTATAAAAAAATTAACAGTAAAAAATGTTAATTTTAATATCGGCATATTCATTTTTTATACAAAATTGTTTTTTTTTCATGTATAATTTTATCGTTATGGGTTAAATTAATGAATTAAATTAATTCTTAATAATAATATTAATGTTGATTTAATGGAAATAGAAAACAAAATATTAAATTTGAAATGATTAAACAAAAATAATGACTAAATATTGATGAAAAATTAGAATAAAATGATTCGTATATAATGAATTTTTGTATATGAGTTTTCAATATACCAATTTATAATTTTTTTAACAAATTTAATCAAAAATTAAATAACTAGTATATTTAATGTTTTTATAATTTTCTAGGGATTTGTCACATATTGATAATTTCACAAAATAAAAAGTATTCAAAACATTAGTGATCATAATTGAATAAAAATTAATTATTTTAGATTATAAAAAATATTAATCAAATTATATTCTACACTATATATATTAAAAAATAATGTTTATTCCACAAAAATTGAAATTAAAAAAATTATAAATATTTCACTTAGATAAGAATAAAATATATAAAAATGGAAACTTTTATTGAAATAATAATTTTTATGACAATAGAATGTATTAATCCTTCTTTGTTTGACATTAAATTTGTTAAATTATATTTATATAAATGAGTATTTACAATTCAACATTTTTTATAATAATATGTTAAAAATATCATTGATAATTTTATCTCATTTTCTTTCTGGTGAAATATTTCGTGAAATATATTTATTTATGGATAATAGTTTTTGAAATACCATGTTGTTATAGTGATCTCATATTCACCCTTTAATTATTATTATACCATTATAACACAAATCAAATAAAATGATCAAAAATATTACTGTGGACATAAAATTAGACTGATACATACCTAGAAATCATATGAAATTTCTTAGTTTTACTGTTATTTTTAAAAACTATATTGAGTGTGAACACAAATCTTTTATGGTTTAATGATCTAATCCATAATTTGTTTCCTAGTGGGTATATATATCCGACCAAAAATGAATTCACTATTGGTCATACAAACATTAAAATATATATTATTTTAATTTAAAATGACATAAGATTGATGCATTATTATAATTAATTGAAGGATTAAGAAACTATAATGGGTGATGAGTTATATTGAACTCTTTATAGTCATATTCATTCATTAATATATTATTCATTATGATTATTATATGGCAGTCAAATTTTTTGATCACAAACATGATTTATGACTTTAATGGAGATAATGATGTTCAAATTTTTTCATAACATGTGAATATTATTTTCCAGGGATAGTATATCAATTTATGATCAATATTATAAATTTGAATTATTGTTATTTGATCATTTCATGATATAAAACCCTATTTATTTTGGATGAACCTAATACCTAGTGGAAGCTAAAAAATGGATATATGCAGAAGGGAACATCACTTAATGTTTGAGATGTAATATAAATTAGAAAAATTATTCATTTTTTTTACATTATTAAGGATAATAAGATTGATAGTGGTCTCTAATTAATAATGTTAATTAGAAAAATTTGACTGTTTTCTAGGTATTATACTTCATTTATAGATAATTTTCTAGAAAATTATTCTCTGAATGACTATCCATATGAAATACAATGTCATTTTATTAATTTTTTTAAAAATTAATTAAACATTAAATGTTTTTATTAATTAATTAAGATTGTATTTATTTTTTAGGCAGAAAATATCATTTAGAAGTATAACATTAAATTTTTTAGATTTTACATTTGTAAAAAACTGTATTTACATTCAGTATCATCCTCACATGAGATTAGAAGTTATGTGGACATTGTTGGGTATACTAAGATTTTTTTGATGGAGTTTTCATATAAATAAGTACATTATTACAAAAAATAATATGATCCATGTTTGGTGAAAACCATTGATAACAAATCAACTATGAAGTGCATAGAAAACCTACCTCACAAGTTATAAATAAAGATAAATTATTTTGAAATAATTTTTTATGTGATAAAAGTATTCATCATGATATGTGTGTTTTAATTTCAATGAGTTGTATAATTTCTCTAATAAGAGTAAATATATAGTTTCTTAAGGATTTAATCATAAAAATAGCTATTATAAATGTTTGGAAAGAAAATTGTCTACGACTATAAAATATAATATATCATCAAATAATTTTATGGATAGTTAATCAATTTCTTAATCATAATATTCAATTTTCATATTTTTTTCGGATATATTCATTTTTATATTTTTTAGAAATTTTCATTTACCATATTAATAAATCCACTATAAATAATTTTGAAACATTGGTAAAAAACATCTAGGGTAGTGTAATTATAATAATAATATATTAGAATCATTATGAATTACAAGTCATCTCATATACATATCATACATATTTGTATTTAAATATTTAATACATTCTAAAAATACATGCCTTTGTAAAATATTTGTTTAGTGTATTTATAAAGAAAATTAAATATATATTTATTTAAAGAACGATCATCAATATCTCACACAATGATTATCCCATTTATTACTCCTCATTAAAATATGCTATATAAATTATTTCTTCATAATAATGGGAAAATAATATTATGAATGGGTGAGATCATATTACCATAAAATATAAGTAAGGGAGATATCAATATAATATGATCATATTGTTCTGGGAAAATGAATAATTTTTCAAAACCATATCTTAAATATCATATATGAAATGGTGAATCATTTAATAAATAATGTATGTTTATAATATTTGAATAATAATTAGATCAAGGACTATGATCCATGAGATCATAAAATAGGAAGAATACATAGATTTTTGGTATAAAAATAGCATAGAAAATAATTTACATAGTAATTCAATAAATCTTTTTTATATTATCATAGAAAAATGTGTTCACTCCCAAACCATTGTATAAGTCCTAATTCAGTCCCAAATCTATCTTCATGGATAGAGACTCTATCTAATCTCGGTTCACTACCGATTCTAGTCATATCTATCTCATGAGATATCAATCATTGCACAATTCATTGGGAAGAGATATAGGTCCCACATATTGTGGTTATAATACTAAAATTGTTCATGGTTATAACCTAACCACATTACATGTTTATAACATAAAAACTATCTCATTATTAAAATAATATATAGGAATTCCATGTCATCATAAACATTAATCATTTCTGAACCCATGAAAATTGATGGGTTTCATAAAAATTTTATCATAATATAACATGTGGATAAGAAACTAATTTCATAATCAATTCATCAATTCATCAATAGATAACCCATTGAAAATGAATTATTTTCATATGCATTTTATCATGGTATACCCCCTGGAATATAATTATGTGTCATTAAAAACATTTCGTCCTAAAAAATTCCATATATAGAAAAAATAATAAAGTATCTCTAAAATACCCCTAGTAAATCGCTTGTAACATAAATGAACGTCATCATTGATGGAAAATAATTTTTTAAAGGGAAAATAAATATTTATTTATGAAAAATATAATTTCCCCAATTTAGAATTTTTTTAAAACATGAAAATGTTTTAAAATACTCATCATAAAAAATAACCATGTAAACATGTAATGTATGATTTAAATATCAATTAGAAATATCTGTGAAAAATATATCTCTTTTATTTAGAAAATAAATTTTAAAAACTAAAAGTTCATAAATAATATGAATTGTTTTTTAATTTAAAATTAAAATTGAATATTAGATTGACCATTTTTAAAAATATTTTGGTCATGATTTAGATAAATATTGTTCATTCAGAATAAGTGAAAACAAATATTCCTGTTACATTTTGGGAAATATCCAAATGGGAAATGTGTAAAAAATGAAGTGAACGTTAAATATAAAAGCATTTTGTAAATAAAAAAACATAGGTCAGTTTCACTTTAATAAATCTCTATTTTAATTTGAAAACATTTTGAAACTATTTTTAGAAAAAATGAATACAAAAGAAATATATTTTTCAATCAAGGAGAAATGTTTTTCACAATTTCTGAATCATATTTTTTGTATCATGAGTAAATAAATAGAGGAAAATTATTATTGATTATAAATTATGTTTTATAGAACCTCACATTTCACAAACTTTCCCTTGATACCGAGACATAAAACCCATTTCAATTTATGATATGGGACTATGTGCATTTGTGATCCTTGCATGTTGGAATATAGTGCTTATGAATCAAGGATAATCTATTGGAAAAAGCTTCAATACATAAATTATATTAAACACGTAACGAAATTATAATAAAAGTCTTGTATTATGCATTTATTCTCAAAAAATAACCACACAACACTATGGTTAATCAATTTTATAAGAAGTATATCATAACATTACATCGTCAGATGAGAAAACAATAAAAAATCATTATGAACAATTTTCGGGTATCACTAAAACAATAACCATTGGGTAACATTTAATCATAATACCCATGAATGAATATTAATAAATTATTGATAGAATATAATAGGAATAAATAATTTCATTATATAAAATTTCAATGGGGCAGTACAAACATCATATAAATGAATATGGTGGAATACCTTAATGTATTCACCAAAGAAGAAAAATTCTGAAAAACCTCTCTTGATTGTATAGTTATTTTTGAATCAAAATTTCCAATTAATTATAATATTAAATAAAACATTATATATCATAAATATATAGTATGTGCTTTAATGTAGATAATCATTGGATAAATTTATTATTTTCAAATAATGGGTGACACATACATTATGTAAATGTTTTCAAAAACCTTCACATGAATTCTTTATTTTTTAGGTGATTAAATTAATATATCAGTACATAATATATAGAAATACCTAAAATTAATAAATTAAATAACATTAAGTTAATAATTATGATAAAATTTATAAAAATTAAAAAATTAAACCATAATCCAAAAAATCCCACAGTAATTCAAAAAACCCACCCTCTATGGTTATTGGTTAGAGGTGAGTCACTAGGAGAGATGTGTAGATGGATGGGAAATATATTAAAAATGAATGTTTGATTCAATATAATTTATAGAGAGAAAAATATATTAAGTTATAAAAATAAAATGAAAAAAGATTTTTTAAAATTGTATAATTACTTTTCGTATTAATTTATTATCCTTTTTAGAACTACTATTTTATGTCTTAACATTGCCTATGAAAAATTTCTTTTACAAAGAACTACAATATATAATTTTATAAGAAACCAATCCATAATATCAAAATTTGTTTTCCCATTAATACATTATGAAATATCTTATATATAGGTAAATTATTTTATTAATCAATTTATGATGTAAAAATATGAAGAAAAACATCAACAAATGAATTAAAATCATTCTTAATATAATTTGATGAACCCATTTCATTTTCATTGGTTGTACTCAATGTAATAAAACATTTATTCAACTAAATATATAAAACCATATTTTGAAATGTTTTTGACACTATTAATTATTCTTTTTGTTAAAAAAATAAAACCAAATCCAATTAATATGAAGATTTTTTTTAACTTTTAATTGTCTAAAAATCCTTCAACCTACAGAAATATTTTTCATTCTTATAATAATCTTAAAATTTATTTTTTTAATTATGATCTCATCAATAAATCTTGAACCTTGATTTTACCTATATTTAGTCTTTTATAAATATTTCATCATTTTTTCAATTATCATCAATATAAAAAGTGTATCATTTATCATTAATTATTTATTTACACAAAAATAATAGTTAAAATCTACTCATAAATATTAATATTTCATTCAATATGTGGACAAGATCTCAAAAATCCTAAAATTTTATTAATATAATATCGTTCAAGACCTCATAAATAAAATTACCCACAAAAAATAACATGATTCACCATAATAAAGTCAATTTCTATATTTTATAATTAATAAATATTAATACGAGGAAAAATATTATGAAAAAATATTATATTTTAAATGTATATAAAATTTTACACATTTTTTAACATTAAATATAGAAGAATAAGTAAAATATATAATAAAATAAAAGAACACAACATTTTTTGTTTTAGATATAAAAATATTCACCATTGTCTAAGAGAATAATGTATTATTGGAGGATTAACTAATGGATAGTATATTTATTGGCCATTTTCAAGCACTTTTTTGGTAATTATTGGGTTAACCTTATGTTTTTTATGTGTCATCTTGTTATTCTTCATTGTATATTTAACATCCCAACTGAGGTGCCACATGGTGTTTCCACGAACATGTTTTCCACATGACCTCAAGAATACCTCCACATACGGTAGAGGCTTCTGGAAATCATTGAGGGTTTGGTATGTTTTCCATGGGGATACTATACAATCATTTATCATAGTAAAACACCATAATAAATAAATTGACAATCACAGAAGCATATATTACCTTACATTACTCATGTAACAAGATATCCAAACATGAAACACAACACTCAACCAAAATATTAACATGAAATCCCAATATAAGTGTTAAGTGTGTATAATGAAATATAAAATAAAGACACTATGAATCTTTAAACAGCTTTTGAACCATATCTGGTCCCCCCATCAAATTTCCATCCCCATTCATCCACCTTCCCTATGTCCTTTTCCATTATCTAGACCATCAAAAATATAATTTATTTTTTTTACGATCATGCAGGCCAATTATGGTGTGAGTAAAAATCAATAGTCCCCCACCAACATCATATAAAACTATTCCTTTCAAAAGATAGTTTATGTAGTTCTAAAAGAATTAAGTTCATATCCTGAATAACCTTTTGTTACATTATCATTTGTTCTTATCCAGATAATCAAAATTGAAGGTTCCCAAGGAGACTCATACCTCGATAATAACTTTATCTCATACTGGATCTTAAATCAGTTGCTAGGTAATATTATATGTTAATACCTACTTCATTCAAAAGCACAAAGAATTTAATGGTTCATTGATATCTCAGCACCTGATTTGACTTAGGAAAAATTTTAATATTCCTGTGTGAGTGCATAAATTGGAGTCCCATTATTTCCATTCTATAATTTCACATTTAAAAGGAAAATTTATTATGTTATAAATAAAAAAAATTTATGTAATATTATAATCTTACCAATATTACACCTCGATATGATTACCATTCACCAATTCTTTTTAGTATTATGTATATTGACCAGGTAACCATGTATACTTATCAATTTATAATTAGCATGTTCCCATAATCATTACTCATATGTATTATGACCATGTTAACATTTTTACTTATCAATTAGGAATGAACATGTTACCATTATTTATCAAATAATGATTGTATCAATTAATTATCCCCCACAATCTCTTTATTAATACAACAATTAGCTAAACACATGCATTTCATTAGTAAACTCAACACTAAACTATTTTCTTAAACCAATTATTTACTCAACAATTAATTAATCATCATCACAATTTATATTCCATAATTTATTTTCCAAAATTAATTATCTCATTATATTATCAACCTAAAATAACTAATTTCCCCAAACTATTTATCTATATCATATTATAAAAGGAACATAATTAATCCACAACTAATTATCTCAACATAACCATTTCAATATCTCATAATTAATTCCGGATTAATTATATATATTACAACCCTTACCACTTATAATAAATTTCCCTATATTAGTTATCTAATATGGAATCTCTTTAGTGTCATGATTAATTTCCCAATTAATCAATTCATAAAAAAATGATTTTATAAATCAATTGGCCCATCTAATTACACCAATTAAAGAAAATAAGAAGATAAAGAATGATAGAAATTATAAAATTATTTATATAAATAAGAAATCCACTACTCTCCATATAAGATTTAGAAAACCTACCTCCATCCATTGGAAAATATATTCACAATGGAAATTCCCAAAATCCAAGTATCCCAATGTCTTTGATATGACTTCTAGATCAAAAATCCATATATCATGATCATGATATAAAGATATAATCAAATTATATGTTGATCTACAATCCATGATATAGATCTCACTATATAGGTTTATATTTAATAATTTATAGGATATCATCCAATAAAAGATGACTAAGAGAGATCATAATGAATAGAGAAGTCATTGGTACAAGATCCATATAGTAGGTTGAGTCTAGTTCTTTGATTCAGGCTTTCAATATCGTTGAATAGTTCTTTTGACCTTATAATCCATCTCAGGTTATGGTATAACCTTCCAATACCCACTGTAAATCCAAATACCCAGTTGAGGCTGCATAAGTGGGGAAAAAATCATTAATAGTTGATTATGGGGGAGATCCGCATTTTTATGATATCATTATTGGTCAGTTCAATGTGTAGTCGCACTATTAAGAAAAACATGGGCCAATCAGGTGTTATCCACTACATGAAGGGGTTAAATCACATGGGTACCCTACAAAACCTCTCAAGTCATGCATTAACCACGATGAATTTACTTCCTCAAAAGACCATATAGCTCACAATTTATCCTAGGCAGCTGTACGGTTTGTAAAAATATACACCAGCCATGCACATCCTCCTTTTTCCAACCATTTCATATACATTATCCTAATTTACCCCAATACATTACACCCATCAATGTTACAAACATAATAACAAATGTACCTATAAAACACACATGATATAACTCCCAAAAAAGGATGGGAACTTATAATCTCCCCACCTTATCACAGATCATCCTCTAGTTACACCTCCAAGCTATTATAATATTCTATGAAAAAAATATAGGTCTATTGATCCGTCATATATACTTATCATAAACATTTTTTCTCTTGATCATGATTATGTTTTCATGACACATGAACTATCAGAACAATCATTCCCCACAACACGTTCTCATTACAATCCAACACATGTATCCAATGATCCTCAAAGGAATCATCTATCTCAAGGTCAAACTCATCCATATCGGTCATACAATAAGGGTCAGGGTAATACCACCAAATTTTTGATACATTCAAAATAACCATCATATCACTATATCTCTATGGAAGATACAATCAGTATTCCACCAGCCCGATTCATTCCACTATCTCAAAAGTCCAACAAACCTGGGAGCCAACATGCCCTGCCTCTGTATCATGCAGTGACCCAACCATGGAAAAAACCAGAAGGAATGCGTGATAACCGAATGGAAACTCTAGGGGTCACCTCCATCATTCATCGTATTAATTCATTTTCTTTTGTGCCATAACTATGCATTTCTGAGTAAATGTTCATGATCTGAGATCTCATTCACAAGGATTGGTCCAAACAACTCAAACTCACCATCCTCCATCCAGTATAGTAGTGATATTCATGGACTATAATAAAGATCCACATATGATTCCATATATATAGTTTCTTAATAACTTGTTTTATAAGATAAGTCCACTAAATCCATGTTCCTTTCCCATGAACCACTGAAATCATGCACATGTTCCTGTAGAATATTCTCAACCACCTATATAGTATGTTCTGATTTCCCATCTATCATTGGGTGGAATGTCGTACATAATGACACAACTATTCTAGTCATGTTTTGTAATTCATACCATAATCATAAAGTAATTTGTGAATCATTATATGAAACAATAGTCTATGGAACTCCATGAACCATACTATCTTATGGATGTACATTTCTCCAAAAAATTCTATGGTAATGGTTTCTCTTAATGTAAGGTACAATGCTACATTTTCTAGTCGATCCATAATAACCAAAATAACATCATTATTCCTAAAAGTATTTGAGATAATCAGTACAAAATACATATTCACATTGTCCCACATCCATTCCAGAATCATAAATGGTTGTAGTAATCCTCTTGTTAATTAATGCTCTACCATACCCTACTGATAGGTGATGAATCTTGTCCATAACCTTTTTATCTCACTTTTCATTCCCATCCACTACAACATTCATTATAGGTCATTGTACATTTTGGTCACTCTAGGATGTACCAACCACTTTGAGGCTTGAAATTACAACGTCATCTCCACTTGAATGCTTATAGGCACAACAAGTAGATTCCTAAAATAGATGATCTCATCCTAATTAATCGTCTAGTTTTAAGATATCTCCACATCATCAATGATTTCCCACTAGGCTATGCACTCTAGATCATGATATTGTCAATCCATGATCTATCTCAAATGTGTATACTACACTAAAAATAAAACCTAATTCATATGATCATGACACTCTAGAACCATTTCATGCATTTCAACTAGAAATGTCATTATCATTAACTATGAACTTGACTCCTAAACCATCTATGAATGATTTTTCCAAATGGATGCATTTTCCATTGTAATCCCTTTTCCGAGAATATATGACAGTTCAAAATTTAAATACTACAAATATTCAACCGCCTCAATTTCCAATGATTCAAATCACTTAGTGAAAATAAATAATTAAAACTTTTGTGATCTCTATAGACTATAAGCATTTCTACTAAAAGATAAGGTTACCAAAATAAAAGATCATAGAACATTACTGCATACTTGAGGGAATTTTTAGGGTAATTCCATTCATGAGGACTCAACTACTTATACACATACACCACAACATGATCTGATTACATCAAGACAAATCCTTGAATGATCCTAGAAGCTTAAAAACAAACCATTTACTCCACACTTGACTCTACTGGGATCATAATTGGTGTCATTGTTATGCACTTTTTCAACACCAAAAAACATTTCTCACAATACTATGAAAATTCAAACATTACTTCCATCTTGTTCAATCCTGAATGTTGTGCTTCCAAATGGGATAAGTCTTGTATGCACCTCATGTAATATGGAACTAATGACAGAATTATTTCAGTATTAAATTTTTTTGGGATGCTCCCATGAAAGGGAAACCTAAATATTATCAAGGTTGAATGACACACATTCTTTTGAGATTTTGTTCTCCATGAAGATTACATGATCTATCTGAAACTGACAATAAGTTATCATGGTGTATAGCTGATGATCTCTAATTATACCCAAGATGATGTCATGATGTTTGGAATTATTTTCTTGGGTCATAGAGAACAACAATATTTCTCCCACAAACACCCCCTTGACCTAATCTAGATACAAATTAATGATCATGTTCGTCAAATCCATAAACACTACTAGTGAATTTTTGAACCCAAAACGTGTTACAAAACACTCATAAAGGCCATAAATTCTTCTAAAAGTTGTCCATGGTACATGAAATTTATGTTCCCTCGATTGATGATACTGTAATCTCAAAAACATCTTTAATAAAACACAACAACCCTTCAATTCCCCAAAAAATTCATCGATACACATAAGAGGATATCTATTTTTCACAGTCATTTTTCTTAGCTTCTATTAGTCGACACAAAAATGTAATCTCATATGAAAATTATTTGTAACAAAACATGTTATACCCAATTTGACATAAGTGGATAGATAGATCCCTTATCATCGAAATACTTCAACTAAGTACAATGCTCTTAATGAATTTTTGTTTCCATTTACTATGGTGTAATAGATACTGGATCAGCCCCTGACATTAGATAAATAGTTAATTCCATATATCTCTTAGGTGGTAGCACTAATATTTATTTATTAAATACATTCTATAATGGTAACCCTAATAGTGTAAGAACGTATTCCCTAACATCCCCATCATCTAACAAAATGATTGAATCTTGGGTGGTGAGCACAACCAGTTGCTGAGTAATTTTCATGCATAGCCTGCCTAGATATCCCACTCTCCATAATTAATGTAATTATAACACTGAAAAGATTTAATTGTATCTATCATATTGTAATAATCAATATGGTATTAGCAAGTCACTAAATGGTCCATACCCATAATTATTTCATATCCTGTCATATCAAGAATATAGAGATTCAATAACAAATTATATTCCTCGATCTCTAGGGAATATCATTTTGAAAGATGGATATCTCTTGACTGCACTACCAACAGTGTATCTATAGTCATTAACCTACTCAAAAAACACCACTGTAAGGCACAAAACATCATTAAGATTTGTAGATATAATGGAATAATTGGAAAATGTATCAAACAAGCACAAGCTAACCTTGAAGCTAATCTGAAAGTACCTCTCATTGACAATGGTCCAGACTCCCTATCCAAAATAGTATTGTCTACTACATGTATCTTTGATTCCCCTATTTCTAATGACATAGTCAGATTCCCCAGAGTAGCACCACTCTATTGATGTGGGTGCACCCTCCCAAAATCACCACATCCACTACCTCAACTTCCTAGTCTAGTAGAACTAACTACCAGGCCAATATGTTGTATAATGTCCTCTTTCAATTCACTAACTCTGCCCAGATGGTGTATTTTCCCCAGTCTATCCCTGTGATAGGTAGAAAATCTATATATGTAACATCATTTTGTATGAGTGACACTCTACTTGTGGTCAGGAATAGAGTCGAAAATAATGTCCTAGCCTACCTCAGTGATGAAATTTCACCCATATATGGTGATGTCAAATTGAACCTTCTGTCTGTATACTCTACTTCCCAATGCCTTTACTGAAGTTTTCATAGTATCACTTCTTTCTCACATAAGTCACACCTCCTAATATTCTAGCATCAACTACCTTTCAGCAATGGATTTCTCCCTTTGGTTCCCTTTAAATATGAGAGCATGATCCCCCACATTTGTAATCTTCTTCAGCCTAAAGATATTTATATGGGACATAATCTCACACTTAGCTCCATCTTGAATACGTTTCATGGTACCTACTTCATCTCTTGATAATGTGGGGGAAAAGACTTCACGATATGTGTAACTCCATCTTTGTCCATCACTGGATTTCACACATATGTCAAATGCATGAAATCAGTAGTTTTTCCTTGTCTTAGCCTCTCTGGGTAAAAGTTCTATAAGAACCCCTCTATGATGTCCTTCTATAACTAACATTTAGTGTATATGGATTAAGCCTAAATGTAACACCAACGATAAATTGATCCTCATATATTATAACTAGAAATAATTTTCATCATATTAACTAGAGTATCCAAATACACCATTATTGTATCTATGGACTAAACCCAGAGTTTAGCTTCTTAAGGTCTGCCCTCTCTAGTAAATGATATAGGTTTATATAACTGAAACTCCCTTTTCAGCTTAAGAATTCTTTTTACAACCCACCCTAGGTCCCTTTCCCTATGTTTCATGTTGAGATTGATGTTATCGTGAAACTTATCCCATTTATATTTATATGTCATGATCGGTGCCTCAAGATCCCTTACTGGATAGTCATTCCTTGGCATGGTTCTCAACCATCTACTCAACAAGCATTGATGAGTCATAATTAATAAAAATCCAAAAAAATATATTAGGTCTCATAACACAGCCTAAGAACAACTATATAAGAGGAAATAATCAAAACAATACTTATTCCCCCACCTCTCTACATAGTTAAAACCAAGGTTCTATCAGAACCCTTAACTATCAAACTAATATTATTTTTTTGACATGTTTAAACACACTATCATAATCATGATTCCAGATAGAAAAAAAAATTCTTATTTTTAATAATTATTAAAACCATTTGCAAGTTATTTTGGGAACATTTGTCATTTTAATCTCATAAACAAGGAAAATATTTCAATTTCAACAGATTACCCATACCATGTTTTCATATTAATTCCTAAGATGATGCATGTCACTAAACAATCCTATGTGCCTAGAATAATGCATGAATACTCAATTCCTCAATAATTCCTAGTTAAAAAAAATATTCAAATAAAATGAGAAATAATAATGACATCACACAACATGTGCATCAACCAAGGTGAAATAATATAAAACTGTAAGAGTAAACAAAAATAAAAAAATTCCACCCAAAGTACTATGGGTTTCTACTTTACATGGGTTTTCAACTCCAATGAATGATCTCATTAGCAAGCCTAGAATCTTCATATTCTCTGGTATACCATTCCCAAAATAGTAAGACAAAAGAAGATGAAATAAAACTAAACCTCGTATAACACATTGTAATATCCGGCCCCAAGTTCCATGTGATAGTTCCCCAACCATGTTCACCACATTACCTTAGGAGTACCTCCCCATATGAAATAAATTTTTAACTAACAACGAGGGTCTCGTAAGTTATTCATGGGGATATTATACCCTAATTTATTTATGAAAAACATAAGCGTAAATAACTAAAAAAATGAGGAAGCCTATATAACTAGAACAAGACTCATGTCACAAGATAACCAAAAAGTAATTACATTAATAAACAGAAATGGAAAACAGAATATGAAAACATAAGTGTCCATTTTCGATAATGAAACTAAAAATAACGACTCTAAGACTCCCAATGTGGGTTCCGAAATGTGACAGGTCCCCTCATTCAAGCTCCATCCTCAACCAGCCACCTGTCTAAAGTCATTTTATCTTATCCTATCTAGCGACATTATAATATACTCATGTAATGATCTAGAATCCCAAATATGGTGTGATATAATTCATTAGGACACCCAAATAGAATTTGAAACAATTCCTATCAAATGTTAGTGTATTCAATTCTATAAGAAATAAGTAAAATGCATAAATAACACATTATTACATTATCATTTATTCTTATTGTACTATATTTACTCTATGGTTCCCATGTAGACTCATACCTAAATACTAACAGAATCATATAATTGAACCTGAATAATTCATAAGGTAATATCAGATAATAATACTTGAATCTTTCCAGAGTGCGAAGTATTAGTAAGTGTTATGATATCTCAGTACCTGGTTTGACTCATGCCAAAGTTATATTATCATCATGTGAGTCCATAAATATGAGTTCCATTAATTTCATTAATCAATATCAAAATTAAAATCCACATTTCCGATGCTATAAATATAAAAAAAATTGATAGGACCATGTCACCATGATTACACCTCAATAGAATGACAATGTTCCCAATATCTTTACTTATAAGAATAATTACCAATTTCCATTTATATATCTCAATTTAGAAATGTCATGTTTCCAACCCCATTACTCATAATTATGATGACCATGTTACCATTTTTAATTCTTAATTTAGAATGACCATGTTCTAATTATTTACCACATAATTAATTTATCAATTAATATTCAACCTCAATATCATTACAAATTCAACTATTAGTTAAAAACATCCATTACATTAGTTAACTCACTTTTAACTAAGTGATTAAAAACAATAAATAATTAATCATTGAATTATTCCATATCAAAATTTCTATTCCATAGTTAATTTTCTATAATTAATTATCTAATTGTAATCTCAACCTTCCACAATTAATTCCCACAACAAATTATCTAGATCATAACATATATGGCACATAATTGATCGGAAATTAATTATCCAAACTTATTCATTTCAATATGTCATAATTAATCCCTTGATTAATTATTTATATTAAAAATCCTTCATATTATAATCAATTTCCCCAAATCATTAATCTAATATATAATCACTTTAGTATAATGATTAATTCCAAAATTAATCAATTATTTCAACAGATATTAAATAAATAAATTGCTCATTCTAATTAACACAATTCAAATGAATCATAATGGAGGCTCAAAATCTAGTAATTTTACATATACATAACCTATCCATGCCTATTTGAATTGAATTTAGACAAACTAACTAAATTGTTTTATAGACTATTTATCAAAGGATATTCCCAAAATCCTACTAGCACCATGACATTGATATGATTTATGGATCTAAAATCCATAAATAAAGGTCGTTACATCAAGATATAATCAAAGTATATATATATAAATATATATATATACAATAATACATCTATATCTCACCACATAGACTTATATCCACGATACATGAGGTTATCCTCCACCAATGGATGAAGAATAGAGAGGAGAGTGAATAGAAAAATATTTTGGATGAGGTCCACTTATTACGGGGAAAGTGGATCTTTAATTTGGGCATTCAATCTTTAAGTAAAAAGTAATTATTTCCTTGGAATCTCTCTGATTCAATGGGAGGACCTTACCTTAACATTTGTAAAGATAAATCCCATGTTAAGTCCTCATTAGAGCATAAAAAGGACATTAAATATAGAAAATTAGTGAAATCAACAATTTTAGGAACTCACTATTGGCATGTGTAGGTTTAGTCGCATGGTTAAGAAAAATACGTGTTAATTGTGTTTTAGTAACAACATCAAGGGACACTTTTCATGTCCAAATCACATGGTCTCTCAAACCATTCTTTATGAATGACAACGATAGCTCATTAAAATACCATAGAAAATACACTTTCTCATATGTATTCACATGGTTTGTACAAACTATGCACCAACCGTGCACATCCACTTTTCTACATTATTTTATCAGACAAAACCCTAGCCCAACCCATGATATAACTTCCATCAAAGGTACATATTAAAAAAATTACCTAGAAATCACACATGAGATAACTTGAAAAATGTTTAGGATCTTATTATATATATTGTCTTCTGTCGAGGTATTAGTTACTCCTTTAATAAGTGATGGAATCAATGATGGTTTATTTTTATTCTAAATGAAAGTATATTTATAAGTGGGTACTTGTTTATAATAACAATTATTTTATATTTTTCATGGTGTGGAATATTTAAAATAGTTCAGAATGGTTGTTCATTTATCACTGTTTACATTTGTTATTAGTTTATATAATTATATGGATATGAATTCTATATATCACAATTATGATTTCCATTATTTTTCTTTTTATAATCCTATTTGGGTGAATGTAAATATGGTTTTTTGTCATCATGATATTAGTTCTGAAGAGTTTTTGATATTAAATTTTATGTAGAGGAATTATGAATCATAATTATGAATCTTTTTTGGTGGAATGTTTTGATAAATTATTTAATTCTACTAAATATCCAATTAAATAATGATTATATAAATAAATATAATTCACTCAAAATATTATAGTCTATAAACCCCTATCATATCTAATTTTTTGGTTTCGTCTCACATTGTTTTGTGTGATTTATATTTATCATCAATAACAGACAATTATCAAAGTGTTTTCTACATGGTTAGTTTGATTTTTTCATTTATTTATTATGTTTGGGTCTTCTTACAGTTGTAACCATTACATGTGTGTATTTGTGGTATTTTCCCATTTATTAGAACAATATATTCTAGATAAAAAACATTTATCTTTATTTTTTATTTCAATGGTCATTTTTAAAGATAATGGAGTTTTATTTGCATGGTTCATATCTATCATTATTTAAATCATCAATATACGAATAAAATAATATTCATGTATTAAATATGGTTTAGGATGTATTTTTTTATCGATGAATATATTTGTTTTAGAATATTTTTTATTATTTTTCCACAATTTTACATCATAAATATAGATTTATTTTTCAGAATAAACACATGTAATGGGACTCTTGAGATCATAATAATTATGCAATGTTGGATTTGGTGAATTATTATTATTTTAATAATATCATACATTTTTTATTCTGGTTTTCATTTAATTTAGTTTTTCTTCAGGTATGTGTGATTTTATATTTTTATGTTTCAAAGTTTGTAGTTTAAAATTATACTTCTTGTTAATAGGTGATTTAGACCTTAAGAACGAAAACAGGTATAGTTTATCAAGACAGTAACACTAATTCATAATAAAATTTGTATATATTTTTATTCCCATGGAGTGGATGCTTAATAATTCATGGTGTTTGATGTGGATCTAGATTATCTTAGCAATTATTATATTATGTAGATATTATCTACCCATTTATGTTTCTACATGCCATGTTATATTTTTTTATCAAATATTTGTCCATATATTACCAGTCTAGATAGTTTCTTCATATGACATTTTCAATACAAGGTCTGTTATACCACAATGATTTCCCCAATACAATGAACTCTCTATTTACACACACATACTGACTAAATATTATTTTAAAACGCCACATTAATCATATTGAATGATGGGTTTCCCAAATTGATTCTTTATATTTTTTCACTTTGGGTACGAGTGGAATCAATATTTAATTTATTCATTATGTGGTATCGAGATAGGGGATTTTATTCCCTCCATCATGTATATTATAATGAAATTTATTATTTTAAGGTGTACATAATATAATTTATGTAATTATTATAATTTAGTTTTAATATTATTGTGAATTATATTGAAATTAACTCACTATTATTTTCTTAATTCAATTTATATTAATTACTGATATTCATCTATTAGTTAAACTATAAATTTGTTAAAATATAATAATATGATTTTAATTTTATGTAGATATAATTTTTTTAAAAAAACAAAAAAACTATGTTATTATTTATTGATTTCATATATAGATGTGTTAAATCAATATTGATTTTAAAATATCTAACTAAATTTCTCAAAAAAATACATCATTTTATTTATTCTATTAAAAAATAAACACTAAATTTAAATATCAAAAAAAAATATTTATAAATTTATTATAAAAAACAAAATATTACACAACCCATGATATGAAATATTGTTTATTAATAAAATAAAATAAAACATCCTATAATTTAAAATATAAATTCAAGAAATTTATTTCCCCAATCATATAAAAGAATACACATTAAGGAACATACATTTCTTGAATACAATTTATATTTCGATAATAATTCTAGAAAATTCAGGTATTTCGTGCAAACATCAAATATGTTATAACCAATTGTCAAAAAATTGTCAATCGAATATAAGAGATTTCAAAACCAATACCTCAGTCATTATTAATAATTCTTGAGTTGATAATTGTAAACTTCTACAATATTATGATATTATATTATTCATATTAACAGGTAATAAAAATATTATTCCTTGTGAATAATACATATGTGAAAATATATATTATATTTTATAATGAAAAAAATTTATTACAATATATTATCATGACCTTTTAGGTTTACTATATTATAGAAATAACATAAATCAGTAACTAAGAAACAAAATCCATTTTAAATAAAATAAAATTTTATAATAATGAGAGAAACATATTCTTCCATAATTTGTCTTCAAACATCACAAAAAATATTTGTATATAGGAAACAAATTGTGAAATGATGTACTATTATTTTCCTCATATCCTTGTAAGGGGTAACATAAAAATGGTGTGAGCTCCATCACTCGACAAGGTATGGTCTATGAACATGTAATCCTAGATTAAATCATATAAAAATGAGATAAAATTCCCATATAATAATGGATCATTAAGAATAATATAAAACAACACATATTTATAAATTTAATGTTGGAAGGGCATGTAATCTGCAGAAAAAACACATATGATTGATGAAGTTTGTGGATACATTATATAATATACATGTTTCATGGATCATTTTATAATCATCTAATATATGTTTATGGTATCGGAAAATGAATATATAGTCATAACATTGTGAATATATCTATCCACATTTTTTTCATGCTCATTGTTTTTATAATTATTACAACAACGACATCATGCTAATTATTGTGAGAATAGATAACCTTATCCAATTCAAACCTAATATTATAAACATATCAATTCTTTAATTCATGATTAATACTGTGAATTAACAAAAATGAATCATGTTTAGGATCAACATCAGAACCACATGAGGTATAATTCCATAACTAATTCCTTAGAGGCTGATATAGGACCCAACCCTTAAACCCCCATACATATTTGTTCCAAATAAAATAATCATTAAAAATATAATTAAATGAGATGTAAAATAAATTGGTATTTATTCACCCCATCCTAAAGAACCAATGTATATGAAAATTTCTATTCACTACACTTAAAAATTGTATTATTGAAATATTACACAAGTGCATAAATGGATTTTCCTAATAATAAAATCACCCATGTAGAGTTTATATTTTGAAAAAAATAGATATATGATGAAAAATATTTTTAAATGAAATAAATCATTTAGATGAAATAAAAAAATATTTTTTAAATTTGAAAGGATATTTAAAAAATTATTTTATGGATGTGGTAAAACGAGAATATATGATTACATTTGATATTTAATTCTAAAAATTGTCATGAATAACAACATAAATGATTAAATGAAAATATTATATTCTATGAGAGAGTCAAAAAATTATATATTGGTTATAAAATATTAATGATTAGTGGATTTATGGTTATTATTAATTCGATGTTGGAAAACCATTTCATGATTCTTAAATAACATTATTGAGAACCCTCCTTGTCAAAAGAGAAACTGAAACAAACATTTAACATTAAAAAAATAGAAATATGAATGTTACATGAGATAACACATAAAATGGATTTATATTAGAAATAAGAAATTTATTCATAATAAAATGTATGTATAATGATAAAAAATTACATTAAAATAGATGATATTTTTAAAAATAATTAATTACAATTTAATGAAATAATATATTCCCCATGGATAGACGATTTAGTGTCAAACATTTTATAAAGCTAAATAATGGTGTAAATGCTTCACAAATACATAATATGATTTAAAATATCAATGTTCAAATATAATAGATAAATAGTAAAGATTAATACCCAAGGAAATGTTTTAATACAAAAAAATCCTAAATCACTCATTGCAATTTTAAATTCAAAACACCATTAGAGAAGTATAATTCCATTGAAAATTTAATGCCAATATATATATTCTAATCGTGATAACAAGTAACATAGTTGAAAATTTTTCACTATCGAAAGAAACCCATTTTCTGAAACATAAACATGTCTCTTGTGATTAAATTTTATGAAAATAAACCCCTATATTTGTTATCTCAAAGTCTAATGCACAATAAATCCCATTTTTAAAAACCTATTTATATTAATATAATATTTAAAACCATATTCACATGAAATTTATTTAATTTTTTATTTTATAGGATAACATAGATGTATATTAGTTATTTTATTCGTAAATTCCACCATCATCAGTTTATTGTTTTGACCATCTCGACTAGTTTCAAAGGAGAGGTGTCAAAATTAATTATTCTCCAATAATTCATCAATATAATTTTATTATTTATAATATAATTTATATAATATATTTTTTAATTATTTTTATATTTTGATTGAGAAATTTTTTTCTCATCATCCCTGATGATTAAATTAATAAAAACCTATATTCGGTGGCTTTCAAGCCAATACTAGGCATGTTCTTAATTATTGAGTAAAATATTGATTTATCCTTTATCAAATTAGAACTAAATAATTATTTATTGTTAAATATCATATTATTTAATTAATTATTTTCTTAGTTTCATCTATTATATATTTACATATAATTGTTCATTTAATTCACAATACTGAGCCCAACATGAATATACTATGATTATTGGATGATTTGGAGGAGATTTAGTTTTAATACCATTACACGAGTAGCTTAAATATATTATTTTGAATTTAGTTTTTATTATAATCTTTTATATTTTAAGTGAATTTGTGGAATGAGTAAGGGCATAAAATTATTATTATTTTGAATAATGTATCTTCCACAAAGTATGCATGTTATAAATTACTAAATTAACATTGGTCATTTAAGGATCATATCAATAAACTACATTAAACTATGTGATATATGAATCATAATTTTATCATTGATATCATATTTATTTATTAATCCAATACTAATTGAAAACCACAAAATGTTTTAAGGAACATAAAAATGGAAATCAATTTCTCTACAGTGGTGGTAGTCTACACGTACACATGATTAATGATGTAATATGTCGAATAATTTAAGAAATATATACAATGATTTTTCATTTTACATTTAAAAATATATTATTTACATCATATTTATTAATAAATTTCAACATTATGACCATTCATGAATGTTGGTTAAGGAATATAAATACAAGATTCTTTATGGATGTACTTGTCATTACAATGCAATGTTACATATTTCATTTTTATAATAGAAATGTGGAAGGTGGTTAACTCTTATATGATAATTAAAATGATATAGAAATAAAAATATTATACTACTTTTACAATCTCATTATAGTGTAATAAAATTTTAGAAGATGAAATGAATAGAATAATATATAAACGTGACTAATTTTTTATTAATTAGACCTCATTTACTGGAAAATATCCGTTGAAAATTGGGTTATTACCTTGAGCAATGTGATTTTGATAATAGCATAAAAACATTAACGCGTCATTTATTATTTAATAGATTTTTTTATGAATTTGGTTATAATGTATTGTGATTTTGAATAAGTGGAAATGAGGAGAGGAGTTCTAGTTTTATATGTGAAAGGGGATGGATTTTCTATAAATATGCAGAAATATTAAATATTAGGAATTAATTATACTGAAATGTAGAAAACAAATTATGAATATTAGGAGACATAAGGTCGATATATACCTCAACAACACAATAGTGGACAAGTTTTTATTATGTTATACTCTTTATGTCTTATTTTACTAATATCAACAATTTTATATCTCACTCTGGAAGAAATATTTTAACTTATTCATTTATAGTTTATGATAAAAAAATTTTGTTTCTTGTATATTTTAATGTGATTATTTTATATTTGAAATAAATTTACACGATTTAAATCTTTATAAATGATAAAATTAAAGTTAATAATATTATATATATAATTTATTATAATTCGTATCTAAAAAAATTATTTTCAAATCTAAAATTTCATATATAGGTTTATAAATAAAAAATAAATATAAATAATTATAGAATCATCTAATAAATTTATAGTTTTTCTTATAAATATGTTTGAGGAATTTTTAATTCAAATAAATATAATAATATTTATAAAAATGACATGTTCTCTTTAAAAATGGAATTTTTTCTTATGCACCAAAAAATAAATCTTATTACAAATATTCCAATTTTCTTCTTCTAGTTTTGGAATTAAAATTCCAAATTTAATGTTATTTCTATCATATTTTAATTTTCATAGACCATCCTAGATTCTCTTGGACCCTAGTACATGTTCTATTAGTGATATAAACCAAAGGGAAGTCCAGAATCCCATTGTTCAATGACTAGAACCTACAATCATACATGATAAATGTGGGAATATATTTTCCAAAAAATAATGGAAGACAAAAGATAGAAGTTAGTATTCTCAAGAATCAAAAGAGAGAATGTTCCAAAAAATAATAGATATTACAAAACCCAATGTTGATCATAATAAATGAACTCTCTATAATGATATAAATCCCATGATTATATCATCAACAATACCAACATTCTTAGAAATACACAGTATCTATTGTACACCAGCTCCACCAGTCAACATCAACACCGAAAAATCCAATGTAACAGAACATCCACAACCTTAAATTTACATTTTAAATTTTCTCAATCTGAGGAAAATAAAAAAGGAAAAATCTATATAGACTTAGTAGGTTGTGAGCTATAAATACGAATAGAATAACACAAAAGGTTCTATTATCAATAAATTTCCAATTTACTAAATTTTATATTAGTGTAAATAAATCAAGGCATTGAATCAAATTTTTATATTTTAAACTAAAACATGTTTTAATTCAAAAATATGGTAGATATACCAAAAAAATATTCATAGTATCTAAAATATCAATTTAATATAACAAACTTTTTATAAATTAGTTGAAATCAAGTAAATATTTCAATAATCAATGGTATATATAATCAAGTCAAAAATATTATCTAAGAACCATGTACAAATTCTACATGGTTTGTTAGTTAATCAGGTAACAATATACTCATACTTTTTATTTTAATCTTGGATCAGGTCAGGTGTGAGCATAAGAATACACCCTAGTAGAGAAACTCATCATGGGTTGTCTATACCCTAATAAGATAAACAATAATAGGTAGTCAGGATAAATTTATTTTAGTGTTAGTTTTCATCATCAATCAACTTCTTGAGAGTTATAGTTTAAGAATTATTTTCCTAGATACCACTAAATTCCTTGGATAATATGTCGTTAAAAAATAAATTCAATAAATTTTTTATTATTCATTTCAAATATATAAATTTGGAATTTTAATTTTCAATAGGCATTCTAACTTCAAAACAAAATCATTGATTTTTATTATTCTATTACATTTTAAAACACTTATTTTTAAATTAATTTCATAAGATTAGTCAATAATTCATATTATCAAAAATATTTCTAATCCAAAATATCATTTTACATAAATCCATCCGACAATTCAAATTCCATTGGATTTTGAGTTTTTCTCATATAAAATTCCAATTTCAAATTGATGATAAAATATTTATTATTAAAACAATTTAAAAAATCATTATTTTTAAAAATGAGATTAAATGTTTCAATATTTGGTATTGTAATAAAAAAACCACAATCCATTATATAAATCATCCATAAATTTTCTCCCTCAATGGGACTCGCAACAACTTAATTAATGTATTAGAAGTCAGGAAACACAACTCCATATAATAAACTACAACACCAATTATGATCAATCTTGGAATGAATGTTATAGATGGAACTGAGATCTTAAAAATATCCATGGAAAGGATCTAGGTTGATAGTGGATAGACACAAGGTCAAATTTAATGAAAAATATGTCTTACAATACACTCAAAACCACAACATGTGATTATTACATTGAATGTAATCCAATTATATGACAAGTAATAGATGATGGCTAAATATATAGAGAAATGCATAACTTTTTAAAAAAATACTATATTCCGCTTACATGTCAACAATTCCATGTAGACCTTGTGTTTACATGCACACCCTTTTAATCTTTAAAACATGTTATCATCAAGAAATAAATGTCATTAAACTAGATGTACATTTTATAAATTCATATCAGATATTACCAATCCAATTCTAAAAAATAAAAAGAACAAATGAACAATGTAAATTCACAGAACATATTGAGAACCCCACAAATGAACCCAAATAAGGATGAAAAAACATGTATAATGTAGTACGTGGAAATATTAATCGGTCATTTGAACCTACCCACTATAAAATAATTTCATCACTATAAATCCTATCAGAATGTCTGAATAATAAATAAATGATTCCAATACTCTATAATAAATTATTCTTGCACTCATGTCCTATGAGAATCAGTACAATGTTTCCATATGATATGAGAAAACAATATACTCCTCCAATGAGGTACCTTTGTATATAAAACAACCATCCTTGATGGATTTATTTTCATAGATAAATCAGTATAAACATCATGATCCTCCCTTCTCATGAAATGAGATGGTTCCAAATTATACTTCTGAATCAATAATACATGGATTACATTATTTACCTTTGTCAACTATTATGGATGTTCTAAATGTTAATCCACTTTCCCCACATACTCAAAACTATAAAAAGAACCTACTAATTGAGAAAAAATAATATATTATCTCCCAATATATTGATGGCCCAAGTAGGTTGAAACACTCAAAAACACATAGTCACCAACTAAAAACACCAATGGTCTCCTTATAATATCAACATAATATTTGTACAAGATATTCCATTATAATTCTCTGAAGAATTTTGTAAATATTTATTTTCTTCTCATGGATGACATGTAGTCTAACCAATGATGATTCACCAATCTCTAACAAATATAATATAGTTTTACATGATGATATATACATTCCCTCAATAGGATATCTTATAATTATTGACTGGTAACTATTTCGATAAGAAAACGGAACCAATTCTACTTGGTATTCAAATGATCTAGTGATGTTGATAACACAACACATAGAATATCAACAAGAATATGATAATCCTTGGCATTAAATATATCTATCTTGAGAATATTATTCCTACTCAAATATATATTATATCTTATCACCTCATAAAGACCTCACTAGATATAATAAGTGAAATGGGGGTTTCAATTAGATACTATAATGTACAGAGGTCTAAAAATAGAACAATCTAATTAAAATAGATTTTTCCCATCTATTCTATATTAGTTTTGTCATGAATGGTTAATAAGTGATCTGATTTCATTATCCAATCAATCATAAACCATATCACATTCTTCATACATTGATTATATAGAAAGACAAAAATAATCTCCATAAGAGTTTCATCCCACATACAAGGATGAAATGTATGCGACTGAAGTAAACATGATAATCTCTCGTTCAAAGATGTAATGTTTCTTATAGTATAATAATGAGCAAAACATTAACAATGACTCATATCATAACTGGCCAAAAATATCATCACCATATGTCAAATTACGTTTATGTGATTCTATGTTAACTACCAACTAATAATTATGAATATATCACATAAAACATTTTCTCACTGGAAAAGGTATGATGTACTATTTTAAGAAACATTTGATGCTCTTAGAATATTACATCAACACCCAATGGTATCACCAATATAAATAGACTCCATAATTCCATTTACTTATTCATAAACATGAAAATTATAAGTAATTATCTCCTAAAGAGTTGAGTTCTATTGAACACTTGTCAAAACAACTTCTGTCTCAACATACTGGGCTCCTAAATGTAACTGATCAAAAAGATCAATTGAGTTCCAATTTTTTTATTATTCCTTTGTGGATAAGGTTGGAAGATTACTACTCAATGCATCGATAATTATATTTAAATTTCCTATAGTATAGAATATGATGAAATCAATTGTCTATAGTTATACACACCATTTCATCATTTTAGGGATAAATTCTATATGGGATTAGATATAACTCATTATTTTGTTTTATGAAAAAATGATGAAGGATTATATGAAAAGGTATTGTATCCAACTCATAATTGAATAAATTACTGTTTTAATATTGACATCATCTATCATATAATTATTCTCTTGTATCTGAAGTTGTATAGATCTATAGGTTACCTTGTGATAACCCTTTCTAAGAGTACATACCAAACAGAAACATTATACATACATATATTCCTCAAATACCTACCCTGCAACTAGATAATTCAAAACAGAAGTGAATAATTTAAGATACTTTTAATCTTGACAACATTACTATAAAATTTCTCATCCCAATTAAACAAAAATCAATTCCAAGTGATATAAGTAATCATATAATAAAAATCATAGAACAAATTCCAAATATTGTAGTTGTATACCACCAAATACATCATGATTTACTTCATGATAATATTAGGTAATTTCTATCATGAAGTAAATGATTTCCCATGTTTTGGATAAACTGAGATGCCATGACCTAACACCTCATATCCCAATAATTTCAGTTCCCAAATTAAGAAGTTAATATTTCAATGTTTCTAATAAATTCAATGATCTCTTTGGATTTATAAGACTATTATCTAATGATTCCAAATATTATCAAATAATATATACTATACTAGAATATAATCAATGAAAACAACTATGAACATGTTAAGGTACTCATGATGAACATTGTTTTGAAAATACATAACGACTGCTAGAGATGTGGTCTAGCCCAAAGGTATATAATTATATTCAATGTGACCAAACATTCTCATGTTAGAATTATACTGAATGTTATATTATTTTATTCATATTTATTGACAACTTGATTTATGATCAATCATTGGGAACCACGTCACCCCTTTTATCTGGTCAAAAATAAATTATTATTAGTAATAAATACTTTTTAATTGTTGAAATGTGTTGAGTTTTTATTAATGAATACAAATGTGAAGAGTTTAATCATCTTTATTTGAAAAGGTAATCAATGTCTTCTGGAATGACACACTCAGGATAGTGAATCAATTACAAAACATAACATCCACCAAAATAATCACCTCTTTTAAATTCTACTAGTTCCATATGGTAAAATAGAATATATGATGGCTGGGAATATGTGAGAAATCAATATTGAACTCTACCACTTTTACTAACATAATAACACATAGATTATAATGAAACACCCTTGGAAACATGAAAAATATGTGAGGGGGATCATAAAAGGCACGTAACACCCACACATTTGGTCCGACTCTACTATAACTTATGCCCCATTCTACTTAAAAGGCATAGAACACCCCCATAATGTTTAGTAAAAGAGACCTAATGAACATTTAAGTAAAATAAATAATTATTACTATTAATAAATATATCCTAAAATTACCTCATGAGGTTTCATTTTCCCTAATGGAAAATTATAGACAACATAAATCTATATAAGATAGAAAACATTTTTAGGAAAACATAGACCAATATCCCTCTTTGTTATAAGGGGAAAAGTAATATCCATCACATAATAAAAAAATATTCCTAGGAAGAATAATATAGTTAAAAAAAATGAGTTAATATATGTGAATGAGATGCACCTATATCAAATATTATAGTCACTAAGGATGGTGTTATAGTTATTTATCTTCTTATAATCATTGGACCAATATGTGATTCCTTGGGAGACTCTTACACTGCATGAAGAATTCTTTTATGGATCCCTATGGATGGATCCTCATATATATTGAAGAAACTGATTACACCATATTAATTTACGGATCTGATGATACTATTCTAATGGATGGAGTTGAAAATAAATGGATGAATTTATATAGGTATCCATATTGACCATGATAATTACATATATTTAGTGTCTTAATACAAATGTGATATTGAATCCCAAACTTAACACGCTGGAAGCATGACAAGGGGACTCTATCATTAAATTTAGGATTTCTAGGGAACTTAATTTATTGAAAACCACCACTAGAATCAGTACACAACCTCTTAAGATTAATATATCGCATATAACATATATAAAGCAAAAAAGTAACTCCCTTAAATTCCAACTACATAGCATGATCAGGATCAACCATCAACACCAAATCTAGTACAACATCATATAAAGTGAGATTTAGTATAAAAGAATATAAATGTATATCATGCCAATGAACCACCTCAAACCATTATTCATTCATATTCTAATCACATATAATATTATTTAGAAAACTTATAAGCTTGGAAAAGTAGTTTGTATATTATGACGTAGTTACATCATCAATCTAGAGCATGGAAGCTTCCAATTCTTTAGCGAACAAAATAGATTATTGATAGAACCTATTAAATAAAATAATCATAAATTCCTTCATCTCAATACAATATTGCTTCTTTCCCATTACAATTTAATCAAACCAACTTCTTATATGCACTTCTATCATAAAGGTGGCACAGATCACCATAATCCGTTTGGTGGTTTCCATGAAATATAATATTCTTCTATATTTTTCAACAAAATTTGATTCTTATAGGGATCATTCTTTTATAGAAATAGGGCCTCTTTTGGTGAATAATCTCTTTATATAGATTCATATTTTCATCAATCTAAAGAATCAAAATAATATATTCAATGGAAGTGGTTAAAGTTCATATTCAATAGCATGTATTGTTCACTCATCAAAATCAACATGTTTCTAGTACACATAAGGATTCACTCACTATGGTTCAACAGATTCATCCTCTATGGGCCCATTAACATGAAATCTCAATATCATGATGTTGCAAAACACCACAAAACAATAGATAGTACATCTTAAAGGATTCACAAATAGAGTAATCTTGAGTGGGAAATGGTCATATAAATCCCATAAAAATGATTTTAGGGTGTTTATTTCAACCTAACCATTTAAAATGCATGAAAATACCAGGATTAGATGAAACATTTTATCAAAAACACTTTTCCCAAACAACCCCTGTGACATATGGATCATTATAATGCCAGTTTTCCAAAAATTCTCTCCAAACTACCTCCTAGTTTCAAACAATACATTCTAAACCATATAAAAGAATTTAGAAAAGAACATTATTCTTCCATGGATAACACTTTATCTCAATCCATACAAGATATAGTAGTACCTAATTCTGGATAATGTTATAAAATAAAACAAAGTGAATTCTCAATCCCAATAAGTTTGAAACTGGAACCTGAATTCATACATGATAAATGATAGAACTAATTTTACAAAAAATAAAAGAAGGAAAAAGGTACATGTCAGTGTGATCAACACCCAAAATTGTGAAAGTACTAGGGGAAAAAAGGTATAAAAATACCTAATATAGTGAATCCTCAATGTTAACAATAGAAGTATATAAATATCATAAAAAACCATACCAGAATTCTCAAATTAATAGTCGAATAATAATAAAATAGACCCACTTTTCACCATCATCATCCCATGGTCCAACTGATCATGAACATCCGCCACCTAGTGGTGGTTCCTTCCCTTTTCATTGACCTAGCATAATAAAGTCTAAAAATATGAAAAGGAGAATGTATGATGTGTGATATAAATCCCGATAGGGTATCATAATGTTACCTATAAAAATAGAATAAAAATTCACCATTTTTGATAACATTTTAAATAAATCCTGGAATTGAATGATAATTTCATATATAAATCCAAACATTATTTTCACATAAAGATAGAATATAAATAAATAAAAAATTTGAACATGATTAAATGATCATTTTATATAAAAAAGATAATTTTATTTATTGGGAATGTAATAAATAGTTTAGTAATCAAATAATATTATATTGAAGTCAAAAGTCATCATAATGAACCCTGTTCAAAAGCAACATAGAATGATAGTTTATTATGTACTAGGATAATCACACTTTTCATTGTGATCTAGGATCTAGTTAGGTTTGGAAACCTAAATAAACTTTAATAAGGAAATCATAATGGTAGGACTACTCCCCACTATGGGAACCTATAAAGGGAAAATATGAAAGAGTTGTTTTAGTAATATTTGTCATCGTCAGTCCATTGATCATTTTTCAAGGTCCTATCGTTCATTTCCTAGTTTCCACAAACTACATAGGATAACATGTTCTGTAAATAATCACACCATAAAATTTGAAATAATTAATTTCCAAAGATATTAAATTATATGTTATTTTTTTAAGTTGTGCATCTCTATCCAAAAATAATCATTGTTTTTCATCATTTCAATCCCTTTCAAACCACATTTTTGTTTAATCCATTTTCTCAAGACAAGTCATCAAATAATTTCTTAAAAATTATTTTTAAATAAATTCATCAATTTTTATATATCCATCCAATAATTACATTCCATTGGAATTAGTTTTTTTGTCACATATGAAAAAAAAATTCCACATTTTAAAATATATTTGAAATGAAATTTAGTTTCATAAATATATTCAAGGATTAAGTAATTAAGGAAGAAATTATGGACACCAATACCTTTAAATGAAATGTCACAAAATCATCAACAAAAAGAGGACACACCAATGTATAATAAATGCATAGATGGTCTACGAACACATCATGGTAAGATGAATCGAAACAAGACAAATAGTCAGTCTCTAAATAAATGATCTCTTGGGATGAAAGATCTCAAAAATAACCTAGGGATGTCTCTAAATTTATAAAGAAATTATGCATTGATGAATAATGTTAAATTCACTATTATTTCACCATATAAACCACATCATTAAATAAATAAATTATATGTAATCCCATTTCATATCATGTAAGTCACAATGGATTAAATCATTGATGAGTATATCACCATTTTATTAAAATATTATTTTCTATTTCAAAATTATGAATTCCATGTAAACAACATGTAACATTTCACACTTAATAAATATTAAAAACATATTACTAGTGACAAATAAATGACTTTTAACAAAAATAAATAGCGTTTAATAACCAAATAGAAAATAGAATAATATATTTATAATATAAAATCACCAAATCACAGTAGATATTGTCAAATCATTTGGATAACTCGCCAAACATACCCAGAAGATGTTTAAAAACCAATATTTAATGAGGAATTACTAGAAATGTATAATGAGATGTTATACTTATTCTAAAATTTATAAATATTGATTAAAAATATATAATATAAAGAATACATATTTTATTAAAAATAATGTTTTAAATCATTAAATTATCAAAATATTATATAATATCAATTTTTAATTTAAATGGTCTTAATTTTTTGGTTCATATAAAAAAATTTATGATTTATTAAATTAATTTATGGGGATAAAAAATAGGATTACTAGAAGAACACTTATTTTATGAAATATTAGATTTATATTAAAAATCATTGTTAAATACCTATATGTTTTATTAGCTTATATTACAAAATTCAATTTATTATAATCTATTCACATTAATATTAATATATTATATTATCATATTTTTATAATAATACTTATATTTATACTTAATATATATATATATATATAATATTTTCATCTCTTGTTAAAATTTCATTGTGATTTATATTATTTTAAATTTACATCGTATCACTACATGAATTTAGTATAACCATAAGATAAATTATCAATGGATTTATTTTAAATGGACATATTTTCTACAAATATAATTAAAGTGGCTACATTATTGTTGACTATATTTATAATGAAAATATTTTCAATGGTTGTATATTTACCTGTATAAATAAAAATACGTAATTATTTGTTCATTCCACTCTCACTGAACATTGAATAGTTGTGATTTCATATTAATAATTTTGAATGACTCTAATTTAATTGTTATATTCTTCATAATATGATTTTATTTATTTTTGATAATTATAGATGTTGAATATGATACAAGGAATTATCATATATTAAATAATTTATACATAAGACTTTGTTATCCCATACTAATTTATTCACATTTGGTGGATATATTTTATCCATGGTGAGTAAAATTCTATGTTTCTATATATATTTTATCCATTTTTTATGACACCCCAATTAATAATGTATAATGTGTTGTTAGGTTAATTTATATCTCATATAACATATTTCATTATAGTATTCCATAAAAATAAAAAAATTATAAGTGTATAACATTAAAAATATTGTGTATAAATAAATATTATGACATCATATTTAACAAGTTACATATCATATGACTTTTGTGCAATAATTTTAGATTTATGGGAGCATTTGAGTTTCATTAGGGATTTTTGGAAGAACATGGAGTATAAAATCAATGTTGGTCACATTGATTTTGTTATATTGTTACATGAAATGATTATAATATCAATAATATTTCATTAGTCTAGTTCAGAGAGTGAAAATTGTTTAAGCTATGAATCATGTTATCATCACGAGGACACTGAGTTGGTATTTTAACCCAATGTAACTGTAACATCAAATTTAATTATAAAGTAAGACAATTTAATATCTATTAATATTTATGAATTTGATAATAACGTTATTTTAAAGGGGTCACTGCATATAATAGCAGAATTGAAACGCAACAATGTGTTTCTCTAAAATCATACGTTGCACACAAGACTTAGTTATACCAAAACAAAAAAAACATTATTAATATCATTATTCTAAATGGTAGTTATCACAAAGGCATTGTATTCAATGGAATGAATATAAATAAATATTTTATAATTACACATGATTATTATATGTTATTTCTTTCATCAAATAACTTTTATAAGATTAAAATAAGAATACATCTAACTTTAGGCTTTAAAACACTAAATTTTTTAAAAATTCAGTTTTACCCTGTTTTGATTGAGAAATGGTTTTAAATATATTTTTTAACACACTAATAAGTTATATTTGATAAAATAAACATCTTAATAAGTATATGAAAATAAAAATTATTTGAGATAATATATTTGATGTTTCTGATAAAATTCATTTTTAATGAATAGTTTAAAATTCTGAATTTTAATTTAAAACTACATTTTCATCTAAATTACTTATATTTTAAAATTATAATTTTAAATTTTTTTTAATTTATAATTAGTATATATGTTTTTATAATTTATACTAATTTTGTGAATTTTATGTAATATCATGTGAAAATAAGATACAAATGCACCTCAATCTTTTGATGGTTGTTACTTTTAAAAAGGTATTTTTGTTTTGACAATAAGGATTAATTTTAAATTGATTATTGAAAATATTTGTTTTAAATTTTGAATGAATTATTCAATATTTAGGATCATTTTTTAAAAATTATGTAAATAAGTTCCTTTTATTATTTCGATTATATGAATAGTAATATTGATATTTTTTCCCATAGTTAAAGGTATATTAAGGTAATTAGGGTAATAAATAAATTTTATAAGTATATTAAAATTACCCTAACACCATCCAAAATCTGAATAGATAAATAAAATTCCACCCTTGACACATAAGGATCTTAATTTTCTCATTTAAGGGACATTTTGGCCTGAATGATATATAAATATTTTTAAAACAAAAGAAGATGAAAACATATTACCCTCGTATTTATTATACGTAAAATATATTTAATATATTGACAAATATGATATTACATTGATAATAAATATTTCTTATAAATGTTATAAAATGTATATACATCATGAGAAATTATTTATAATTTTTATATATCACATAGTTTCCATATATAATAACATAAAAGTGATACATTAATTATTTTATTAATAGAAATATCAAATAAATGATATAAAAATTATTAAAATATATATAATTAGAATTAATTATGGTAGTCCATGATTTTTTAAGTTGTATATCAAATATTATATGTATAGTAAATTTCGTTTAATATTATCTCTCTATTTGTTTTTTAATTAAATTCAATGAAATGAATAGTGTCAAAATTGACACAATCGGTATTTAAAAAAATATCTTTTATAGAGTTACATAAAATAATATATATATTTTGGGATTAAAAAATTATTCTTATATGGTTAAAATGTTAGTAATGTTTCCATTTATCTAGAAAGTTATCAAATATAAATAAAATTTATAGTATTATCATATTGATAATGTTTTTATAATAATTAAAATTAAAATAGATTAGCTAATGGTAAACATGAAATGATACGATTTATAATAAAATATAAAAAAATATAAAAAATAATATATAAGATTATTTATAACCATAATCATCATTTATTTTACATAACTAATTTTGGAGTAATTTTGATTCAAAACTTAACTTATAGTAATTTAATATTTTATGTGCTTCTAAGGGTGTCCCTCAAATCACTTATAAAAAGGTACCCACTCTTATGGAATAATCCCACTTTATGAAAAATATGGTTCATCCATGATCAATAAAAACCCTATCATTAAATCGATCTCCACATTATTTGGGCCTTGGTTTAGGTAGAACAACCTCCTCAGAGGCATTAAGGTGTTCTTCAAATGTGAACAACCGAATAAGATGGATCATTTTCTTTAAGTATTTATATTTTATTTCTACTTCAAATTTCTTTAAATCTCCTTCATCCATGATGAATTATTGCCTACATTTTCTAAAATATACTAAAATTTAATTATTTTAATATCTTCACACAAAACTATCTCCAATTTGCTCAATTATGAAATTAATGCTTCATTTATTTGTATGGACAACAATCGTCGCCCAAAACGATATAGTTTTTTTTCATTACCATTACCCATGGATGGTAATAATTATGGAATTATATTATTATATTATGTAAATGACATATTTATTTTTATAATATAATAATATATCTATTATTTTCTTACATTCCAGGCACATCAAAATTATATCATTGTTCGTGCATACGTGTGAACTATCGCCTCCACACAGCGATGGGAATCATTTTTATTCAACACATCCCATGCATAATATATATATATAAGTATTTTGAAATAATTATTAGGATTTTATTAATATTATTACCATTGTAGATATATAAATAATAATTCCTTTTTCCAAAAGTATCAATGAAAAATGAATAACTTCTTCATGCATACATACAACCTACAGTCCCCATTATTATAATGATATTAATTTTTCATAAAAATTAGTAAGTGTTTATTTATACTTATAATTGATGTATTAAAATTATAATAATTTCGGTAAAATTATTCTTGAGATTTTGGACTTCTAACTAGAAGGTCTATTGTCATCATACAATCAGGGTTTTCACTCAAGTAACGAATGTCATCAAAACACCTGATGTGAAATTAAATAGTTATGTTTTTTCATATAACATGGTAACAAGTGATATAAAATTAAAAATATACATGAAATTTCATTTAAAAAAGTATATACTAACATTGTCTTATTATTGAAGAAGATAAATAACATAAAAGACATGTTGGACTCAAGTTAAGGGACTTCATCTCAATCAACATTCGTTGAGGCATATTTTCACAATATATACCACATTCATTTAGACCGTGTATAATCAACCCATTTGAATTAAAATTTCATTCAACAGTATTAAAAAGTAATATTTTTATATGAATCATTTTAATAAATAACAAAAAGGAATATATTTAATGTATACAGAGACAACGACGTTTCCACCAATGTGACCACTATATGGAATTCATATTCTTCTAGAATCCATAAATTTTTTTTAAAAATAGTCTTCAATTTTATGGTTATTTTTTATTGTAAAAAGTAATGAGAATGTTTTTATTTAATAAATATCATTAAATTAATCCTTTTTATAGGAATATAGAAATTCTATTTTTCATTTATGATTGTTTTATGTGTTATGATTTTTTTAAGCATATGTTCTAGTGAATTTCATTTGTATACAAGTGTGCCTATGATGAACTAAGATATGGTGAGTCTGTTATAGATCTCTAATCCATTGGGTAATGTGAAGGAGTTAAATGATAATGTTTCTCTTAGGATATTTATGGAATATACTATCATGGGTATTCAAAACGTAACCATGAAGGTCACTCCTTGTGTAACTGTTAAAGAATCAATTTACATAAGATATGGATGCCACATGTTACCTTTTTGATTTATGTTTATTAATACGTGTTTCGTAAATCATTCAATTTCATGAGGTAAGTTTACCGCTAATGTTTTTGGAATAAAAATAATTATTTTATTAAAAAAATTCATGAGTTTATAATATTCATGGAATAATGTTTTAATTCCTCATTTTATATCCCTTAATGAATATTTTGTGCTCATATCTTGTTTTTTATTGTTTTACATATGGTATAAGTATGGGTATGAAAAATTAATCAGTTAATAATATCTATATCATGAACGAGAAATAATTTTATACTTTAAATACTTTTATCATAATAAAAATTGGTAGGTGATTAGACATGTATACACTGTAATTTTAGTATTGTTACTTAATATTTTTTTCTTAATTATCTAAAACACTAAACATGAAATGATCCTCAATTTTAATTCATGAAATAACTCTATATTATGTTATTAATATGGTTGAGGCCTTGTAGTTGGTATCATTAGTCAGTTTAGATACCTTCATGGGTTTATATATTGTTAATAGAATACCCCTAAATTATTTCTTACATTATGGTCAAATTTAAATGATACTGCATTTGATGATTACCATATTTATTTGCTTAATATATTTCATTTTAAAATAGTTTTTCATAGAGGAAACAATGAAGATATTTTAGGATGATATCTAGGGCAAAAAAAATCTACCAAGTCAGTAACCTGAGATGTTTATAATTGGAACATTATATTTTTTTGTAGTGATGGAATAATTAAAAAGGCTATCAATACTGTTGGTATCCATGCATGGTATATGAATGATAAAACATAGAGAAATATTTTGGTAGTGGTGAATTTAATGAGACAACATCCACCATCATTTAGAGGATTATATGACCCTATGCTAACTGAATGATAGATTTAATAACTATAAATGATTTTTTTTTCTCATGGGGTGTTTAGAAAATCAAAATTTACTCTTTCTATTTTCAATTTTGAATCTAATGCTTATCATTGGTGGTCTATGAAGAAGAATATCTAGGAAAGTGAATCGATTTTTTTCATGGAATGAGATGAATAAATCGTATCTTTCTTGAGATGTTTTTTAAGGATGTATGACTTATAATGGAAAAAATATGCTTATAATTGGAGAATTATGATGATTTAGTAGATATAAACGAATAAAAATTCACTCGACTAACAAAGTACAGAAAAAATATAGTATGAGATCTTGAATGAAAAATTAATTATTTTTACTCAACATTAAAGATGGTTTTTCCAATGCTGTTGGATTCTCTTGTGTTCTAAAGTTATGAATGAAGATTTTGACATGTGGAGAAGGTCGGAATGGATTTTTTTAATGATTGTGTTTTATTAAAAAAATTTAATAATTAAAAGTCCAAACCGTAATAGAAATTGGAATAATTCATCTAAAAGACTAATGGAATGAAAAATATGTTTAAAATTTGTAAAAATCCTGGTAAAAAGCATATTGGGTCTTCCTTTTGAATTATGGTATGTTCTTTACATGTTGTAAAATAGAAAATATGGCTCATATATCTACTGAAATAGATCAATCTGTTTTTATGAAATAATCTTATATATTTTCAAGAAAATGTATTTATTTTAATGAAATGGATCATTATGGAAATGGGTGTCCAATGAACAATTTGAATGTTGGTAAGTAGCAAAACAACAAGATGAATAGTATGGTGGAATACTTTGTAACTAATTCAGAAAATGTTGTGCCATCACATGAAATGGTATCAGCTATATTGTTTGTTTATTCAGTTTATACCAATGTGTTAATTTATTCAGGGTCTACATATTCTTTCATTTTTTTAAAAATTTCTGGTAAATTGGAAATTCTACATCAAGAAATGAATCCACAACCTATTGTAAAAACACCTAGGAGAAATCATGACTCAAAAATTAATAATAAAAATCATTTATTCCTTATATGTGGAATGAATTTACTTAAAAAACATGTTGTTTTTTCTATTCTAGATTTTGATATCAATATAGGTATGAATTGGCCTTCTGTTTACCAAGCATTGATTTCCTGTAGAGGTAAATAAGTCGATTTTCCAAATTACATTCATTTTGTATACAAGAATGAACCCATACAATTGATATTAAATGAAGAGTTAGAGAAATTATTAAAAGTTTTAATTGAATGTTATCTGGAACATTTTTGATAGAAAAAGTTACTATTCAAATTAATCTGGTGTCATTAGCATATGAGTTTGAGGATTTTTTTTATGAGTCAGGTATTATACCTGATGGAGTAGTTGAGATTAGTTTTTTTTACTTAGATCTTGACATTAATCCAACTTAAAAAACCAATAATTTAATGGATTATATTAAACTTTTATGTCAGAAGAATATATTATAGGAGAAATTATATAAAGGTTTCATTCTTCCTAGTACAACACCGTTGGATGATCCTAACATGTTTGTTAAAAAATAAGAAGGTTCAAAGAGACTGTTTATTGACTATAGAACCTTGAATAAAATAACTATTATGAACATGAATCCATTGCATCATATCAATTATTTATCTATCCAGCTCTAGGGAGTACAATATTTATCTAAAGATGACTTGATATAGAGATACCATTAGTTGAATGTAATGAAAGAATAAATTCTAATTAGTATATTTCATATTAGATTTGTCCTTTATAAATTTGTAGTTATGCCTTTCTGATTAACAAATTCATTAACTGTATTCATTGCAGATATAAATAGAATATTAATTTAGTTCTTGGATATGTTTTTGGTTGTGATTATTGATGAATTTTTGGTATATTATAGATGTAAAGAGGGGTATGAATGTTATTGAAGGGTTTATGTAAAAAAAATAAAAGAAAATAAAAATTATGAGATATTTATAAAGTGTGTGTTTTGGATAAAAATAATTTTTTCCGTTGGTCAAAATTTTTATTAATATTATATAACTGTTGATCCTTATAAATAAAAATTTGGTGAAGAATGGCCATGTCTCAGATTTATAAATTAGATTTGTTTTTAGTGGATTATTACTCTATTAATTTAATTATATTTAAATTATTTCCTTGTTTTCATGATCACTAATAAAGTTAACTAAAAAATGTGTTAAGGGAATCTGGATAAAAGAATGAAAGGATTGTTTTTTAAAAATTAAAACAATTCAAGTGATTTCTCTAATTTTGTTGTTACCATCCAAAAATGGAGAATTTGTTATCTAATGTGAATCTTTTTTTAATGGAATTGGTTGGTTACTAACCCATAATGATCTGGTAATTTTTTATGGTAAATATTAGTTGAAAACTCATGAGTTAAGTTACACTACATGTGATTTGTAATTATATTCTATTGTTTTTTCATTAATAATTTTGAGGTATCATCTATATGGTGTAAAATGTGAAACAAATACTAAAAAAATGATTGAAGTATATGTTCACTCAAAAATAATTTGACCTCATACAAAGATGATGGTTATATATAATCACGGATTATGAGTCCACAATTCATTACCATCCAAGAAAATAAATTAATGTTTTTAGTGATTTGGGTTGAAAAAGTATTGCTACATTAAACATTCTATCATAAGAATGCGATCCTTGGGTTAATAATTTGATGAACTTTGGGTTTTTTGTGGTTGGGGTAGGATATACCTAATATTGTTTAATGTATCAGTGAAATGATCTCTATCAGAAAGAATTAATAATGTATAGATGGAATATTGGAAGTTATAGAAAAAGGTAGAATTTTTTCAGAAGTAAAAGTTTCCAAAATTTAATATTGGAAAATATTGTAATTATATATTTGGTAAAAGATTGTATGTTCCTTGTGAATTACAGATGAAAAATGAGATGTTATGTAAATTTCATAGTTATCCATTTTTAGTTCATCCTGGTACTATTAAGAAATACAAAGACCATTGAGTGTTTTACTAGTTGGGTAGAATGAAAAAATATATTGATAAATTTAATGTGAAGTGTTTGAATTATCTATTGGTTAAAGCAGAAAGATAGTTGAAAAAGGGGATTCTTCACCCATTTCGGGTACAAGAGAGTAAATGGAAAAAATATCCACTAATTTTTAGCGGTATTACTATATAATTATGAAGGTAATAATGCGATTTTGTTTATTGTTGATATATTTAATAAAAAATCTCATCTTATTACTATTAGAGATAATTTATTTCTTTATCACATTTCATAGATTTATCTTACTGGGATAGTTATGTCATATGGAGTTCCTCTATACATATTATATGATCATTCTCTCATGTTCACTTATAAATTTTTTAAAGCCCTTCATAAGTCATTGGGAAAAAAATTACATTTCAGTGTATATAATCAATCAAATTCAAATAGAAAGATAGAATGAACAATTAAATTCATTTAGGATATGATATGATATTGTTCAATATATTTCCAAGGAATATGTGATAGTCATATTTCTTCTATTTTGTTTTCTTATAACAATAGTTTCCCTACATGAATTACACAAAAGACTAATTTTTTATTTGTTTTTGATAAACCCCTTTCATGGGATAATGGGGAACTCTAGAAAGATCATAGGTTTAGTAGATTAAATGACCCGATGATCTTATAATAATTACTCCCATACATGAATACTTGGAAATTCAATGAGCCTATGTTTCGATCATAAAGTCATCTTCCCAACAACACATTGCTAGTTCGGCTAGTAATACCTGTACAAAGGTGCACATGCCTAGTCCCAATGAAAATTTACACACCCTTTCAGAATTACATATGATGATAGCTTTCTTCATGTAAAATTGTCTTCTATGAGTCCTCAAGTGGAGTTAGTTTCATTGGAATGTCTTTTTTCATCTTTACTTCAGTATATATATGAGGTGACTTAGAGGACATGAGGGGGGCGAAGGCCGTGAGGTGTCCTGGAATCCTTAATTTTCATTATCGAATTAGATAGCCCTGAGGAATTAAGAACTTCAAGCCCAAACCAGTGGAATGAAGGTGAATAGTTATGGATTCTACATTACCCAACGTTATCATCCAGTGTGTCATCTAGAGTGCCAACTATAGGTATTCTATTGTACCCAATTTCGATACTGCGTCATATGTATGATCTTGATGATTTCTTACCAACTGGCCTAAGGCTCAACTTCCATATAATAACAGTTTCCATTCTAGAATACCGATATAAATATTTGATGCATTATAATGATATCATTTTCAAACTCCTTAGTTGTGGGATGATATCAGGAAAAGATAATGTATTGGATAGGATATGGTATAATATTTAGAGGAAAATTTTAAATTCATTAAAAACACACCGTGATATCTCATAGTGTTAAATAATATTATGCAGATAACTAAATGAAGGATCATTCTTTTGTGGTAGGGGATCATGTCTTTCTTAATGAATCTCCATGGAATGTTTTGAAGCATTTTGGAAATAAAGGGATGATGAGTCCTTTTTTTATTGGAATCTATGAAATAGTTGAGAAAGTTGAATTAATATAATAAAATAGAGGCATAACATCCCCAATTATTCTAGGTGCAAAATCATTTTAATGCTTTAATTTTAAAAAATTATATGTCGCGTTTATCTCAGGTTTTTGTACTAAACTAGTTCAGTTGGAAAATAGACATTATTGTGAGGAACAACAATTCCATATTCTGTAATATATAGAGAAATTATTATAGAATAAGGTGATTCATCGGGTTAAGGATATTTGGAAAATCTATATTATTTAATGGGAAATGTGAGAATATGAGAATGTTATAAGGAATTAATACAACACCTTATTTGACAAGTGAATAAAAATATGAGGTTGAAATATCCAAATGTACTGAATGAAATAACATCCTAGGTAATTAAAAGATAATTTTTTTCATATCTATTTTAATAAATGAATTAGATATTAATATTAGTGTAGTGGTGACACTATGCATGATATCATATCTGACACAAAATAATTAGTTTCTCTGAAATATTACATTTCACACAAGACTGAGTAATGTAAAAATAATAATATGTTTTTAATATTATTACTTTCAATTGTAGTTATCACATATACATTTTTTGGGGAATAAATAGAACAAGATATTTATCTTCAAAATTTTTTATTAATTTATTTACCTTCTTCTAATAAATTTTATGCTCTTAAAATGGAATAAATCTAAATTTAAACACAAAATCGTTAATAATTTTAAAATATATTTTTACCACATTTTGACGGGGAACCAATTTTATATCATTTTCATGACAAATTAATATGTTACATTTGACAAAATAAACTAATTATTTATAATAGGGACATCAAAATTTAGATAGTGTAATTTTTTGGTATTTTTCAAATAAAATTCAAATTTTAACGAATAGTGAGAAATACTGAATATTAATTCAAAAATGATTTATTTTCTGATTTATTTTTTATGTTACATTATAATTTTCGTTTATTTAAACGTATAATTAGACTATTTGAATATCATTTAATCCATATTTTTTAATTATATGTAATTTTACAATAAATTAAATATTAATGGATGTCAAAATTTTGATGGTTTTTAAATTTAAAAACCAATTTTCTTATTTATACAATGGGTAATTTTTAATTTATATCATACACTTGTTTTTTTTTAAATTTTAAAAATGGATTTCATTTTTGGGATCAGTGGTTCTAAATTATGTAAAAAGGTTCATTATATTTTTTGGATATTATGAATTGTAACTCTTGTAATTTTATTACCATAATTGAATGTAAAATAGGTTAATTTTCCATATAAATATTATATTAAGGATAAAAAAATTATCCTTATACTTTTTAAAATCAATGTAGATGAATAATATTTTTCCCTTAACTCTTACGGTTCAGAATTGACTCATTCAATGGACTTTTTTTCAATGAAATTGATATATATATCATTGAAAAAAGAAATTCACAACATGCCACCATATTATTTCATATATATATAGTAATTTAAAATTATTCATAAATATTTTATATCAATGTTAATAAACAGTCACCAGAAATATAATGAATTTATTTCCATCATAGGAATTCATTTTAAATTATTAAAGATCATATAATTTCTATAAATACTGATACAATAGTTATATAGTAATTATTTTATAAATATAAATAACATAAAATGATATGAAAATTATAATAAATAATTATAATTTTAATTAATTATGGTACTTCCTAATTTTTTAGGTGATTATGACATGTTATAAGTCTATTTTATTATTTTTTTTTTGGGATGCGATTTGTTTTTATTGAATTGTATTTAAATTTAATTAAATGAATTGTTTTAAAAATGAAAAGTGACTATAAAAACGTAGAAAATTTTATAAATTTTATGTGTATTTTATATTCACAATATATAAGTAAAATTTATATCCACTTTTTATTGAAAATGTCATTACCCTAATTAAGATACAAATATATTAGTTTATGGTAAACTAAAATGATAAAGTTTAAAATATAATAAATGCATGTATAAAAATTATTTTATAAGAGGATTTAAACCATGCTCATCCTATATTCCATATAAGTAATGTTGGAGTCATTTTGATTTAATAATTAATTTATATTAATTTAACATTTTAAGAGTTTCCATGATTGTCCATGCCCTCTCCTATATAAACAACAATCTCTTAATTTAATCACACTTCACAAACCATTTGGTTATACTAATACCTACCCAAACCCCTTCCTAAAATCCCTTCCCAAATTCATGAGGACTTATTCTAGTTGTACCACCCTCCATAGAGGTATTATGTTGTTCTTCAAATGTGAACAACCAAAGATGTGATATCGTTTTATTTAAGTAGTTATATATTATTTCTTCTTAAAATTAATTTTAATATCTTTAATCAATGAGAAACTAATTTCCATAGTATCCATAATATATTTAGATTTTCTTATGGTAATATCATCACCCAAATCCATCCCACATTCATTGAATGGTAAATCGACATTTTGATCGAGTGTACGGTGGACTACTTCCTTGCAAACTAATATTGCTCCATTATAATTAGCATCTCTCATGTCAGGACATAATGATGGAATTAATGTGTTTATATGATTTTCATTAAAAAAAATTATTATTCAATAATAATATATCAATTATATTCTTATTTATAAGTTCAATATAATGATAACGTGTTTCGTGTGTACATATGAAGTATCATCCCCACGAAGAGATGTGAATGGTTTTTTTACCAGATCAATTTTAGGAAATATATATATATATTTAAGTAAATATTACTTTTTCATTAATATTTTGATAATTTTAGAAAAATAAAATAACAATTTCCATATTTCTAAAATGATCAATGAGATATTGGAATGTTACACTTGTTTACGTATGACCTACCGTCTCCAGGATTATAATGTTGTTCATTTTTGAAATCAATATTTAATGGTTTTATTTAAAAAATAATTGGTGTGTTGAAATAGTAATAATACCATGATTATTATTCTATAGATGATGGAATTATAACCACATAATCTATTTTCATCATACAATGTTCATTTTTGACTCAGGTACCGAATATCGACAAACCATCTGATGTAGACATAACAATTTATGTAATTTTTATAACATGTTAATAAGTGATAAAAATTTAACAATAAAATTAAAAAAGGCTCTAAATCATGTATAAATTAAATATTTTCTATTATTAGGTAAGATAAATAACCTATGAGACAAGTCAGACTAAAGGTAATGGACATTGTCTCAATCTCCTTTAATTGAGGAATACATTGATCATATATGCCACAATCATTTATTTTGTGTATAGTGAACCCTATTGAATTTTAATTTTATTCAACAATTTTGGAAAAAAAAAATTATATTAAAACTTTTACTTAATAAAAAAAGAAATGTTTTTTCAATATATACGGCTACAATGGAATTTCTCCTACATCGGCCATTATTTTGTATTTTGGTTCCTCTACTATCCCTGTAAGAACCTAGATAATATTTTTCAAGTATATGGCCCTTCAATTATGTTTTTCTTGGTTTTAATGATAATACTGATGTTTGGGAGAGTTATGGGAAATTGGAATGATGTTTTGAGGTAAAAAGGGGAGCTGCACGGGCGGCACACAGTTTGTCAAACCGTGCGGCCAAACTGTGCATAGATAATCTTGGGTGCAGTGGCTAACGCACGGTTAGCACACAGTTTGTCTAATGGCACGGCCTAACCATGCGAGGTGTGTTTGGAGAGGCAGAATCTAACTCATGGTTAGCGCACGGTTTGTCAAACTGTGCAGACTAACCGTGCGAGCACTTAAATATATATTGGAAAATTTTGTATCTAACTCGTTTTGGTCTTTAATCACCTCATTTATGCCCCTAATCAGCCATAACTCAGTATTACTCTCCCTTGAAGGTTGTAAGGGCTCCTCCCAAGCTTTTAGGAGGCGATCCAAAGGCTTCTCTTGGAGAATCGAAACCGGATTCTCGAGGTATGTGATCGTTCTTCTCCGTTCTTGATCGTTTTCTTAGATCTACTTATATATGTTTCTTCTCTTCCATCAGTTTCTTATATCTATGCCCATTATGGGTAGATATAAGTGTTTGGATTCCTTTTTGATGATTTTTGGTCTAGATCATGATAGGAGAAGGGATCTATGGTGGGTTCTTGTAGAATCATCCTGAGTTTATATTGCGTTCTGTGTGGTTGGGGTTTTCGTCAAAACCACGAGGTAAGTGGTTTGATGACTCACGTTAATGTCTTTGAGTTTTTGTGCAAACGTTTTGGATACCCATGTATCCAGTATCTTAGTATAGGGTTTTTGATCATGTAATATTATCTTCCCTCGATTGATTGTGTGCTTGAGGCTGTTAAATGATTAATGATTTCTTGGTTTCATGTCTGAGGATCACCCCATGTGTATTTTCCTTGTATTGGCTATTTATCACTATATGGATTAGGTTGCCGGTGAGGCAAACCTTGTACACTGTTTTCCTTCCGTGAAATGAATAGAATAATGTTTTTTCTGCAGTTTAAATATTTTTTATGCATTTTGGCTATTAGCTATGTAGTTTGTTGAACATACTTAGGGCGGCCACGAATCGTTTATGTATGATTGCTTTTACTCAGGTATGCGTGAACCTACTGTAGTCAGACCATAAGGGGAATTGATGTTGAGTAATTCCTTAGGGGCCTGTTTAATTATTACCAATATGAGACCATAAGGGAGATTGACTTTGTGCTCTCTTAGAGGGTCCTATAATTATCGAAACTAGATTAAAGGGGAAATTAGAGGTAAATTCTTCCTCAGAGAATCTGTAGTATTACTACAAGACCATAGGGGGAACTCATAATAAGTGTTTCCTCAGAGTGTCTTTGACTTTGTTAAATATGTGACCATAGGGGTCTGCCCGTGTGTGCCACCAAGAGGGTTAGCCTAATAATTTATTGTTTTGTTGGTTGTGACGAGTCCACCAAGCCAAACAACAAGCTTGGCTTTGTACTACTTGTTGATTGGTAGTCTGATGAGATAATTATCGTGTTACTTGCTATTAATTGGATTGTAGAGATATTTTCTATATTCGTGGGTTGATAATTAAATGATTGAATTAAATTAATAAATAAATGTGAATGGAGATTTGTAGGATTGTTTTAAATAGTGCAATCATGTTTCTCTGGTTTATTTATTTGCTTTACTTTTTATATATTGCTCACTGATAGTAGGGCATAGATCTTGTGGTGGTTGCCTACTGGGATTATTATCACACCCTATTTGGGTCCCGCTTTTCGTCCCAAACAGGTTATCTGGTTTCATGTGTGGATAGGGATTGTGGCCCTCTAACCTCAGGTGCTTGATTGCTGGTTAAATATGGAGAGCATGTGATCGAACAGAGGATTGTGATGCTGTTGGAGATTACTGTTTACTTTAGAACTTGGGTTTCAGTTGTATTTCAGCATGTTTCATTGTTTACTGCTTTCCACATATACATGAACCATGCTGCATCATTATTATATTATAAATTTCATCTGCTGTTTAGTTCAGTTGTTGTATGTTGTTACCATTTCCACTATTGTTTATATTATTTTCCTTCCACTGCATACTTTACCAAATAATGGCATAGTTTTCCCCACTGACTCTCCAAGTCCCTCACTTCTAGTCTGCAGCATCTGGCATTTGGGGAAACGTGCTTGAGGTCAGGTGGAGAACCGGGTATGGAGAACCTATTGAGTTGCTCCAGATTCGGGTCATTACAAAGTTGAATCAGAGATGTTTTCATTCTTTTCAATTTTCTTAATGTTTGGAAACAATAAACGGGGATAGGAATGAATGGGTAGTTGGTACTTAACTGTACCCGGGAGTAATTAACCTATGTACAGGGAAAATCCACATTACCACGTAATTACAATTTTTAGTTTTTGCAAGTGTTACAGATGATTATGTTTCACAATTGGGTGATACACTTCATTGTGCTGTTACAGTTTATATGACTAAGTTTCTATTTTGTTGAAACCTGATGTGATGAGGGTATGCCATCTCATGCATCATATAGGCACTGGATAGAATATCACATGTCTTGGATTTTACCATTCCATCAATTGTGCATTATAAATTGCATGTTGTTGTGATAGAAGTTGTGATAGATTATGCATGATGTTGTGATAGTTGTTGTGATAGAGATACATGCTATGCCAATTGGGTATTGTTTATTTTACCGATTATTTATCATGGACGCCATGCTTTTGTCTTCGGGGTTTTTTGGGCCCTCGAGGATCGAAATTTGGCAGATCATGCAATTATTATACTATTTACTTTGTATGTGCTTTTTTATGATGTCAAGCCTTGATTCGCCTGAAGTATCGGCCCCCACGGATTGGAATTTGGCATATAAATGTTAGAATCCAATGTTTCTCAGTTTTTTAAGAGAGTTTTATTCCAACTACCTAGAAACCCAGATAACACGGTGTGTGGCTATATGAAAACATGCCATATGTTCTTCTATTCGGGAAGAACTACTTTTCAAAGTTACACATCGTGTACTTTGAAGTACAAGACATGTACCTTCCTTCTAGGTAATACAGCCATGTAATTGAATACATGGGTTAGAAAAACTAAGGAACTACACTCCATGTAACCTTGTTTTTCCAGTTTTAAGAGTTTTTTCACTTCTATTCCGTTTTCACTCTTTTATGTTTCAATTGTGCTCGTCGTTAATAAAGGTGTGCTTGACCTTGCAGAGTCATGCCGCCAAGACGTCCTCACATTGCACATCATGGATCTGACAATGACCATATGCCGGACATGGAAACGCCAGTTATCCTGGACATTAGTGTGAACACAAAGTCCATTAGGGATTTATAAGGTCCATACAAACCTTTTAGGGAGCTCTGCAACCTGCCCAGTCTAGGGAGGAGCTTATATGTATCTTCCAGTAGCAGCATCCTCCCACTTTCTCATGGGATGGAGGACCTCAGGCTGCTGAATCCGGGTTCGAGGGTATGGATTCCATCTTTGATCATCTCGATACACCCCTAGGCGAAAGGGTGAAACTTGCGACTTACATGGTGTGAGGTTCCGCCAAGAGATGGTGGGATGTAGTTTCTTTAGCCGGGCATCTGCAGATAGATTCATGGGATGAGTTTCAACATACGTTCAACGACTAATTCTACCCGGTGATGTTGATGGCCGACAGATCCAGAGAGTTCATGAACCTGGAGTAGGGTACTCTATCAGTTATGGATTGTTCCCCCCGTTTTACTAAGTTATAGTGTTTCACTCCCGTTCTAGGGAGTGACAACCTGTTCTTAGCAAGGATGTTTAAGGAGGGCCTTAGACCAGAGATCAGATCACAGGTGAACATCTTCCAGCATACTTCTATTTCACTGATAGTAATCTAGGAATTGATCACAGAGAGGAATCTTCGGGATACTAGGGTTGTGATCCAGGTCGGTTCAGCATCCAGAGTCATCACTCCTTTTACTGATAGTAGGGAGCGCCACCAAGAGTCTACACAATGTGACTTGAGTAGGAGAGATGTTACTTCAGGTTGCACGGTTGTGTGATACCAGTGTGGTAAGGATGGTAATAAGAAGCCATAGTTTCCGAGAGACCCAGTGGAATGCTGATCTTACAGCATGATGGGTCACCTGCAGCAGTTTTGCAATGTTATTCTTCCAGCAGCTACTAAAGGTGGATCTGTTTTGACTCTGCGTACAGGGGAAGGAACACCAGTTCCATAGTAGACATGGGACTGGAGATCTATAGTGCCTTTCAAGATAGGGTAGAGGTCGTGGATGCGGTTTTTAGGGACATGGATGATCAGCTCAGGGATCTCAGGATGCTACACAGGGCCGTGGTACTGGCTAGACATTAGCGGTGGAGCAGATTCACCAAAAGTAGGATCATGGACCTTCTACAGTGTGAGGTACGATTTTAGGGGCCTCAAATCTATATTCTGCTCTTTTTGTTATAGGATATTCTCATATCTTTTTTTCTGTGCACACCGTTTAGAGACTTAGACTTAATATTCAAACATCTGAGAGTATGATGACACTAGACACTCCCTTGTGTCTTAGAACTGCTAGTGTGCGTCAGTGCAAGGAGTTCATCCTTGATATTAGTGGGTGTAACTTCTTGTGAGATTTTTATGTCCTAGAGATGACAGTTTTTTATGGCATTATCGGAATGGACTGGCTAGTTCCTTTTCAGGCCCTTGTCAATTTCTATCACCACAAGGTGAGTTTTACATCACCAGAGGGTAGACCTTTTATTCACAAGGGCGATTTGGATGTCCAGGAAGGCAGAGCTGGACCAGAGCATCACGGGATGGGCGTTGTTAAAACCCAAATTGCATGTTTATATCTGGATGATTAGGGGACTTCTCAGATGGTTTATCCTCCTCTGGTTGATTGTTTTTCAGATGACTTTTTAGAATACTTTTCAGGATTTCCTCTAGATCGAGAGGTAAACATTATTATTTATCTTGTACCAGGAGTAGCACTAGTGTCCATAACTCCTTATAGGATGGCTATGACCAAGTTGCAGGAGCTCAAGAATCAGTTGGAGGAGATGCAGGCAAAGGGTATTATCTGACCTAGTAATTCTTCTCAGGGTTATATAATTTTATTTTCAAATAAGGAAGATGGTACTTTATGGATTTGTGTGGATTATCGTAAGGTCAACCAGTTGAAGGTTAAGAACTGATATCCCTTTACAAGGAGTGATGATCTTTTTGATCATCTTCGAGGAGCGAGGCTATTCTCAAAGATCGACCTGAGAACTGACTATCATCATTTGCACGTTGGACAATCAGATATACCTTTTACAGCCTTCTAGAGTAGGTATAGTCATTACGATTATTTGGTGATTTCGTTCGGTCTCACGAATTCTATAGTGGTTTTAATGGTGCTGATGAACAAAGTTTTCCATCCTTACTTGGATTCCATCGTGGTGGTTATCGTGGGCAATATCTTGGTGTACTCTCACACTCGGCATGACCATGCTTGTAACATCACAGGAAAGTAATGAATAATTTATTTTTATATATATTTCTATTTATGAATTAGATAGTATTTTAGAAGATAATAAATCCAATATGTGGCATAGAATACACTAATTTTTTTTGAAAAGATTGTTTTATCGCCTTTTGATGGAAAAACATTTTTAAATCTATATTTTGAAAATTTTATAATCTTCATTTGTCAAAATAATATTATTCATTATAATTGGGACATTTAAATTTACATTGGATAAATTTTTGGTATTTTTCTTACAATGTCCAATTTTTAATGAATAGTTAAAAATACTGCATTTTACTTCAAAACTTCTATTTAATCTAATTTAATTAAATTGTTAGATTTTAATTATAATTGGATTTAATTGTAATTAGAATATATTTTTACCATTTAATCAAATGGTGGTCATTATAAATGATTCCACTTTGTAATTGGGCATAAACAAGTGCTAAACTTTTGATAGAAAATGTTTCTAAAAACACCCTATTTGTTTTGACAATGGCAATCATTTTCAAATTAATTATTGCAATTTATATGTTTGAAATTTTGTAAAATGGGATGAATATTTTGAATCAGAAGGTCCAAATTATTTAATTATGTCTCTTTTGTTTTTAGATATTATGAATAGTAATGACGGTAATTATCTTTAATTATCGTGATTAATTAGTAATCAGGTATTTAACGGTAATAAAATAATATCATAATAACAAAAAATGACCCCAAAATGTGTCCTAATGCTACTGGTTGTGTCATGGACGACCATTGGTTTCCTTGTCCCAATCTTTGGGACCCCATTGAATCACTTTTGTGTGATAGTGACTTTTTATCTTTTTTTAAAGGAAGTTAAATATAACAAAGTATGTAACACCTAAGAAAAAATAATTAATTTTGTCTACATAAATAATATCTTGGACTATAAATATTCATTGAAAATCTAAAAATATTTACTACATCATAGTATTTTTTTTATAATTTTTAGACATTAAATAAATTAAATTTTTATGACACCTTGATGATGCAATGATTACCTCATTAATGAACGATTTAAATGAAATGAAAACATATTGTAAAATATAATACTTACACTTGTCATAAACCAATTGGATGTGTATATTTCGAAATCAAATCACCTTATTCTCTAAATATATCAATTTGGGGCCATTAAAATTAGAAACTCATTTCAATATAAAGTAACATTTCATGACTTTCCAAGAGTGCCCATCCTCCTTCTTATAAAAGGCCCCCATCTCTACCTCCATACCCAGACCTCTCAAGACATTTTCATGGCCAATATCTGCTCACTTTATCTCTCCACATCCTTCAATTCATCCTAGAATTACCTTAGACATAAATCTCTTCAAAAAATCCTTTTGGTTTAAACCATGAGGAGTTACCCGATTTGAGGGTAATGTCTTCGGTTGTGTTCTTTTGTTTTATTTTGTTTCTCTAACCCCCTAAACTCTTAATATTACTTTATTTTGTAACAAAACCAGTATCTTCAATATACTAGGATGTTTTTATGAAAATTATTCGAGCTACACTTACAGACACCATCGTCTAATAAAAAAACAACATACTGTTTCTGTGGATGGCGAGTTACTGCCTCACGAAACGATGATTGTTCAATCTTCCTTTAACCCCTTTCATTGTGTCCATTAAGATGTCACTATATTTTTATATGATATATATGATGTTTAATCCTTCCTTATTATTCTGTATTTTTCATTTATGGCATACCTTTATGGTTTCCATTATGGATAAACGTGATAATTTAATTTTTTGGAAGTGCAAACTACCGCCCCCTCATAGTGATTTGATTCGTTAATGCCATATGTGGGACGTGTAAAGGATGGAGTTTATAATATTATATATGATATGATACGGTAATTATAATGTACCTTTATATTATTATGATTCCATTCCATTAAATATGAAATAGAAATGAATGTAGCGTTCACGTGTACGTACGGTTTACCGTCTCCATGAACGGTGCACTTCATTTCTTACCTCTAAATGTTATGTAATATTATAAATACATGTATATAATGGATATATATGATATATATGATATCTAAATAATGAATATAATTCTGGATATAATGGATATTTTACCACATGAACAACTTGTAATTATAAGGAGTGTATTTTTGACTCAAGTATCAATGATCAACAGAACAACCATTATTAACATAAATAATTACATAGTGTTTATAACATGGTAATAAGTTATATAAAAGGAATAATGAACTCAAAAAAGGTTCTAAAGCAAGTAGAAATTAACTCATGTTTATTATTCAGGAGATTAATGAATGATCGAGTCAATTTGGACATGAGGTATTGGACTTCGTCTCAATCTAATTTCATTGAGGCATATTTTTTTATACACAAACTTCTTTTATATAGTGTATAAACCCCTATGACTTTTATGCTTATTCAATAGGAATCTTTTTTATATGAAGCGTTTTACTAAATGACAAAAGGGAATGTTTGTTTGTCATATGTATGCGGCGACAACGACTTCTTCTCCGCCGTGACCATTATTTGAGTTTTGGATTCCTCTACAAGCCATAACTTTTTTTAGTTGAAAAATAAATACCATGCTATACATTTCTTTTATTTTTGTATTCAAAATGGTTTTGATAATTTTTTATTATATCAATGTGTTTCATTGATATCTTGTGATTGAAATGTGGAAATTTTATGTTTCCTTTATGCATGTTTTATGTGATACAATTATGTTATGGTTCTTGGGCATTATTTATGAAGACAGGTGGTTCCGTGATAAACTAAGGGCGGGTGAGCCCGATATAGCTCTCCAATGCATTGGGTAATGTGAAGGAGTTAAATGCTAAGGATTCTCAGAAGATATTTAGAGAATATAATGTGATGGGTATTCCAAACGTAACCATGAGGGTTACTCCCTACGTAAGAATGTTATGAATACCTCAAGTTATATTTTTGTCTTATGTTTCCTATGAGTTATTCATAAATATTATTATTTAATGAGGTATGATAAAGTGCTTATGTTTTATGAGTAAAGTATGATTTCATAAATTCTTATGTATACATGCACTAATGTTTTAATTCCATAAATTTATATCACATACTGATCTTTTTATGATAATCCCATGTTTTTGAAATGTTTTTCAAAGGTCAAGGGAAAAGTACTCGATGTGATGATAGTGTTGAGGATGTCTTAAGAAATATTCCTTGTTTTATTTTGAATATCTCTCGTGTGATGTGAAAAATGAATATTGTCCTTTTTATAGCCACCTAGTTGAAATGTGGAATGAAATGCATGATTTATGATCTAATTCTCTAAAAATCTAAACCTGAAAAGATCATCAATGTGTAATCTTGTAATAACTCAAGATTAAGTAATGTTTATGTTTGGGGCCTTATAGCTGGTATCAGAGATCAGTTTAGATAACTTTAGGAGTTAGAATTATAACAAATTATTATCCAAAAATATTTTTTATTTTTGTGGTCAAATTGGAATGATATATCATTTAATGATTACCATGTTGCTTCATCTAAGAAATGTTTGTTCAGAATGGTTTTCTGTAGAGGAAACAGGGAAGCTGTGCTAGGAAGGCATACAGAATGTAATGACCTTCCGAATCAGCATCGTGAAATGGTCGGAATTGGAACTGAATAGTTTGTTGCAGTAATGGAGTAGTTGACTCAAGCGATAAATGGTGGTGGTATCCATGCATGAGATCAGCTAGATCATCAACATAGGAACATGTCAGTGGTGTAACATTTCATGAGGAAACATCCCCCATCATTCAAAGGATCATCTGAACCTGTACTAGCTGAAGGGGTGATTAAAGTACGGGAGAATATTTTCGATGTCATGGGGTGTTTAGACAATCAAAAGGTTATCCTGGAAATTTACCGTTTGGAGGGTGAATCAGATCAGTGGTGGTAGATAGTTAAAAATATCTGAGATGCAATTGAGATTGATGATCTCAACTGGGATGAATTCAAATGTATGTTTCTTGAGAAGTATTTTTCTGAGGTTGTTCGACTTAGGATGGAAAAACATTCTTGGAATTTTGGCAGGAGGATGACTCAGTGGCTGCTTATGAAGAGATGTTTACTTGATTGGCAAGGTATGCCCTAAATTTTATCTAAGACCTTGATTGTAAAATAAGTCATTTTTTCTCAATATTAATGCCAAAATATCGAAGGTCTTTAGCCTCTAGTGAGTTCGAGAGTTATTAAATGCTTGCTCGATGTGATGAGAAGGTGGAAATGGAGTTTTCCAATGATCAAGTGTTCTATAACAACCAATATAAGAAGAGATCGAGGTGGCAGGAGAAAGGGAAAAATTCTTCAAAAAGGTCTGACAGTAAGAAAACTATGTTTTCAGTTTCTGATGAATGTGGTAAAAGGCATTCTGGGGAATGACTTCTGAATTCTAGAAAGTTCTACTGATGTGGTAAGATGGAACATATGGCTTGTGATTGCACCTAAATAGATCTTTTTGATGGTAAGACCAAATTTTATTTACAGTTAGTGAAATGTTTCAAGTGCAATGAGATAGGTCATTATGCAAACGAGTGTTTCACAAAGAGCTCAGATGATGGGAAGCAGTCAGACTACAATCCAAAAGTAGTGGTGAAATCCTTTGCAACAACTTCAGTAGTTGTTGGCCTTGCAAATGAAGTGGTATCGGGTACTTTGTTTGTTTTCTAAGATTATGATAATGTGTTTGTTGATTAGGGGTCTACACATTATTTCATATCTGAAAACATTTCTAGTGAATTTGGAATTCCATCATAATAAATGACTCTTGAACTTGTGGTAAAAACACCTGGGGGAAATTTTTAGGAAAAAAGAGTTTATAGGAGTCTTCTTATCCTTATCCGTGGAAAACACCTACTTGAAAACCTTATTATTTTTCATATAGTAGAGTTCGATATTATCCTAGGTATGGATTGGCTCTCTATTTACCATGATATGATTGACATTAGAGATAAAAAAGTTTCTTTTTAGAAAGAAATTCAGTTTGTGCATAATAATGAACCCTTACTGTTCATAACATATCAAGAGGATGAGAAACTTGTAAAATATGGAAATGAATGTTACCTTGCACATATTGTTGAAAACAAAGGAAACATTAAGATTAATGATGTGCCAGTGGTAAATGAGTATCTTGATGTTTTCCCTGATGAGTTTCTTGGAATAATACCAGATCAGGAAGTTGAATTTACTGTTGACATAGTTCTTGATGCAAAGCCAATTTCAAAACCCTCATATCGAATGGCTCAAATTGAAATTTTAGTGTTGACGGAGAAATTACAATATTTATTAGAGAAAGGTTTCATTTGACCTAGCACATCACCATGGGGTTCCCCGGTCTTATTTGTTAAAAAGAAATATGGATCTATGAGACTTTTCCTTGATTATAGAACCCTGAATAACATCACTGTTAAGAACAAATATCCTTCTACCCATATTGATGATTTGTTTGATCAGCCCCAGGGAGCTCAGTATTTTCCCAAGATTGACCGGAGATCGGGGTTCCATCAGTTTAAGGTAAAGGAAGCATATGTTTCAAGGACCATGTTTCGCACAATATATGGCCACTATGAATTTTTTGTAATTCCTTTTGGGATAACCATTGCACCTTCTGTATTCATGGACCTTATGAATAGAATTTTCCATGAGTTCTTGAATAAGATTTTGGTTGTTTTCATTGATGATATTTTGGTGTTTTCTAAAAGTAAAGAGGAGCATGAAAGTCATTTAAGGGTTATTTTGCAATCCTTAAAGGAAAAAAAATTGTATGGTAAATTCAGCATGTGTGAGTTTTGGTTGAAACAAATTGCTTTCCTTGGTAATATTGTTTCTAAATATTGAATAACTTTTGATCCTGAAAAAACAACGTTTATTGAAGAATGGCCATGACCCACAAATGTAACTGAGATTCATAGTTTTCTTGGATTGGTAGGATATTACCAAATGTTTGTTAGAAATAATTCCCAGTTATCTAGTCTAATGACTAAACTAACTCGGAAGGGTGTAAAGTTCATCTGGACAAAAAATGTGATGATTGTTTTCAGGAGTTGAAAATAAGATTGGTGAATGCTATAGTTTTGGCACTACCTTCCAGGAATGGGGAGATCGTTATCTAAAATGATTCTTCATTAAAAGGACTCATTTGTGTCCTAATGCAGAATGATCATGTAATTACTTATGCTTCACGTCAGTTGAAAACTCATGAGTTAAATTACCCTACACATGATTTGGATTTAGCTGCGGTTGTTTTCGCTTTAAAAATATGGAGGCATCATTTGTATGGTGTAAACTATGAAATATATACTAATCACAAAAGTTTAAAGTATATATTCACTCAGAAAGAATTGAACATGAGATAGAGGATATGGTTAGAATTAATCAAGTATAATGATTGTACAATTCATTACCATCATGGAAAAGAAAATAAAGTGGATGATGGTTTGAGTCAAAAATATAATGCTTCTTTAACAATGTTACATTTGTAAAGGGATACTTTGGTAAATGATTTGATGAAATTTGGCCTATATGTTTTTGGTGCAGGATGTTCTTCTGTTTTGTTTCATGTATCAGTGAAATCTTCTCTATCAGACAGAATTAAGAAAGCACAGAAGCAAGATATTGAGTTGCAGAAAAAGGTAGAGCTAGTTCAGAAGGGCAAGTTGCATGAATTCAACATTGATAATGATTGTGTTTTGAGATTTGGTAAGAGGTTGTGTGTGTCATGAGATTCACACTTTAAGAGATATTTGTTATGTAAAGCTCATAGTTCTTCGTTTACAGTTCATCTAGGCAATACTAAGATGTATAGAAATCCTTAGGAGTATTAATGGTGGGATGGAATGAAAAGAGATATTGCTGATTTTACTGTGATGTGGTTGACTTGAAAACAGTTTAAAGAAGACTGGCAGTTACCGAAAGGGATGCTTCAGCCATTAGCAGTGCCAGAGTGGAAATGGGAGAATATATCCATGGGCATTGTTGTGGGGTTACCGAAGACACCTCAAGGTAATAATGCAATCTGGGTTATTGATGATCACTTGACTAAATCTGCTCATTTCCTTGCTATACTCGATACTTTTTCCCTAGATAAACTTTCTCATTTGTATCTTAAATAGATAGTCAGGTTACATGAAGTTCCCCTATCCATTGTATCTGATCATGATCCCAGGTTTACTTCTAACTTTTGGAAAGGCCTTCATAAGTCGTTGGGTACTGAATTAAATTTTAGTACAACTTTTCATCCTCAATCAGATGGGTAGTCTGATCATACTATTCAGACTTTAGAGGATATTCTATGTGTATGTTCGATGGATTATTATGGAAGTTGGGACCAACATCTTTCTTTGGTTGAGTTTTCTTATAATAATAGTTTTCATTCCAGTATAGAGATGGAACCATTTGAGGCATTATATGGGAAGCGGTGTCAAACTCCAGCTTTTTGGGATGAAGTGGGCGAAAGGAAGTTGATGGGACCAGAATTGGTAGAAGAATTGGCAGAAAAAGTTCCGCTGATACAGAAACACATGAGAATAGCTCAGAGCTGGCAGAAATGTTATGCAGACAATAGGAGGAAGGATCTCTCTTTTGAGGTAGGTGATCATGTCTTCCTCAACGTTTCACCATGGAAAAGTGTGATGCGATTTGGTAAGAAAATAATGTTGAGTCCAAGGTTTATTATACCATATGAAATTATAGAAAGAGTTGGATCAGTTGCATACCGAGTGGATTTACCTCCAATTTTATCTGAGGTACACAATGTTTTTCAAGTTTCAATGTTAAGGAAGTACATGCCAGATCCATCGCATATGTTGAGTCCAGAAGTAGTTCAGCTAGAAGAGAATCTATCTTATGAGGAACAACCGGTCCATATTTTTAACCACATGGAGCAAGTGATATGGAATAATTTGATTCATTAATTAATGGTTTTGTGGAAAATCACATGATTGAAGAGGCAACATGGGAATCTGAAAATGCAATAAGGGATAAATACCCTCATTTATTAAATAAGTAAATAAACTGTTGGGAAACAATTTTTTAAAGGGGGAGGATGTAAAATCCAATTTATTTAATGAATAATGGATATTCATATCAATATCTATTTATGAATTAGATAGTATTTTAGAAGAGAAAAAATCTAATCTCTAGCATAGATTACTCTAATATTTTTTTTAACGATTTTTTTACCGCCTTTTGATAGAGAACCATTTTTAAATATATCTTTTGACAATTTTATAAGCTCCACTTTTCCAAATAAACTTATTCATTATAATTGGGACATTGAAATTTACTTTGGAGAAAGTTTTGGTATTTTTCTGACAACATTCATTTTTTAATGAATACTGAAAAATACTGCATTTTATTTCAAAACTGATTTTTCATCTAATTTTATAATATGGTTAGATTATCTTTATAATTGGATTTAATGTGTAATTAGAATATATTTTTACCATTTAATCCAATGGTGGTCATTATAATTGATTCCACTTTAGAATTGGGCATAAACAAGTGCCAATCTTTTGATAGAATTTGTTTTGACAACGGAAATCATTTTTAAATTAATTATTGCAATTTCTGTATATGGAATTTTGTAAAATGGATTCCCTATTTGGAATCAGAAGGTCCAAATTATGTAATTAAGACTCTTTTATTTTGGGAAATTATGAATAGTAACGATGGTAATTATCTTTAAATATCATGATAGCTTAATAATCGTGTAGTAAGGGTAATAAAATAATATCATATTAATAACAAATGAACCCAACATGTGTCCTAATGCTACTGGTTGTGTCATGTCCGACCATGGGTTGGCTTTTTCCAAACATAGGAACCCCGTGGAATCACTTTTGTGTGATAGTGACTTTTTATCTTTTTATTTTTAAAGAAAGTTAAATATAACAATGAATGTTACACCTAATTAAAACAATTTTAATTATGTCTAGAAAAATTATCTCTTGTACTATAAATAGTCATTGTAAATTTAAAAATATATCCTATATCATAGTATGTTTTTATAATTTTTAGACATTAAATAAATTAAATTTTTATGACACCTTGATGATGCAGTAATGACCTCATTAATGAACGATTTAAATAAAATGAAAAGATAATGTAAAATCTAAGACATACACTGGCCATTAACCTATTGGATGAGTATATTTCTAAATCTTATCACCTTATATTTGAAATATATCAATTTGGGACCTTTAAAATCTGAATGTCATTTCAATATAAAGTAACATTTCTTGACATTCCAAGAGTGCCCCTCCTCCCTCTTATAAAAGGCCCCCACCTATACCTCCTTAACCACACCTCTCAAGACATTTTCTCAGCCAATCTATGATAATTTTATCTCTCCACATCTCTCTCTTTATCCTAGAAGCCTTACATTAGGCTTAATTCTCTTCAAGAAACCCTTTTGGTTTAAACCAAGATGAGTTACCTGATTTGAAGGTAAGGTCTTCAGTTTTGTTCTTTTTTTATTTTGCTTCTCCAACCCACTAAACTCTTTTTATTCCTTTCTTTTGTAACAAAACCACTATCATAAATATACTATGATGTTTTTATGAGATTTATTAGAGCTACACTTATAGACACCTTCGTCTAATGGTAAAAGAACATATTGTTTCTTGGGATCGCGAATTACTGCCTCACGAAACGATGATTGTTCAATCATCCTTTAATTTCTTTCACGGTGGCCATTAAGATGTCACTACAATTATATATGATATATATTATGTTCAATACATCCTTATGATTCTATATTTTTCATTTATGGATTACCTTTATGGTTTCCATTGTGGATAAATGCGATAATTTCATTTTTTGGAAGTGCAGACTACCGCCCAATGAAAGTGATTTGATTCGGTAATTCCATATGCGGGACATGTAATTTATGGAGTTAATAATATTATATATGATATTATACTGGAATTATAATGTAACTTTATATCATTATGATTCCATTCCATTAAATACGAAATAGAAATGAAATTAGCGTTCATGCGTACGTACGGCTTACCGTCTCCATGAACGGTGCAATTCATTTCATACCTCTACATGAAATATAATATTATAAATGTATCAATATACTAGATATATATTATATGTATGATATTTACATATTGAATATAATTTTGGATATAATGTATATTTTACCACATGAACAACGTGTAATTATAAGGAGTTTATTTTTGACTCAAGTACTAATGATTGAAAAAATGACCAATATTAACATAAATATTTACATAGTGTTCATAACATTGTAATAAGTGATATAAAAGGAATAATGAACATGAGAAATGTTCTTAATCAAGTAGAAATTAACTCAATATTATTATTCAGGATGAACTACCCAAGCTGAAGTATGAAACTCTCGAATCACCTCCTCACGTATGTCTGCTGAAACCTGATGTAGTCAGACCATAAGGGAAATTGACATTAAGTGCTTCCTTAGAGGTCTTGTTTAATTATTAACACTACAAGCCCATATGGGAGATTGAATTTTTGCCCTCTTAGAGGGTCTGATAATTTTCAAATCGAGACTAAAAAGAGAATTTGACGTAAGTGCCTACTCAGAGAGTCTGTAGTATCGCTGCAAGACCATAGGGGGAATTGATGATAAGTGCTTCCTCAGAGTGTCTTTGCCTTCGTTAAATATGCGACCACAGGGGTCTGCCTGTGTGAGCCACCCAGAGGGTCAGCCTGATAATTTATTGTTTGGTTGGTTGTGACGAGTCCACCAAGCCAAAAAACAAGCTACGGTTTGTAATGCTTGTTGTTATGTAGCCTGATGAGATATGTGTCGTGTTACATGCTATACCTAGGATTATAGATCTATTTTCTAGACTATTCAGTTGATAATTATATGATTGAATTAAATTAATAAATAAATGTGAATGGATATTTGTAGGATTGTTTACTTTAGTGCACTTCTGTTTTTCTGCTATATTTATTTCCATTACATTTTCTATATTTCTCACTGAAAGTAGGGAACCGATCTTCTAGTGGTTGCCTACTCTGATTATTCTCACACCCTGTATGGGTCCCTCTTTTCGACCCAAAGTGGTTATCTGGTTGCAGGAGTGGATAGGGATTGTGGACCTTCTATCTCAGGTGCTTGATTGCTGGTTAAAGCTGGAGAGCATGGGACCGAGGTTAGGCTTGAGATGATATTGGAGTTTACTATTTACATTTGCACTTGGGATTCAATTGTATTTCAGCTTGTTTCTTTGATTACTGCTTTCCACAGATACATGTACCATGCTACAACATTATTTTATTATACATTGCTTCCACTGTATTGTTCAGTTGTTGTAAGTTGTTACTGTTTCCGCTATTGTTTATATTATTTTCCATCCACTATATACATTAACAAATGAGTGCATAGTATTCCCCACTGACTCACCAAGGCCTTCGCTGTTAGTCGGCAGCCTCTGGCATTAGGGGAAATGCTCTTGATGTCATGTGGCAAACTGGGTATAGAGCTCCTATTGAGTGGCTCCAGATTCGGGTCATTACAAAGTGGTATCAGATATGTTTTATTTCTTTTCAATTTCCATATTGTTTGGAGACAATAGATATTTATAGGAAGGAATAGGAAGTTGTTACTTAACAGTGATAGGGGGTAATTAACCCAAGTATAAGGAAAAGCCACATTACATCATAATTGAAATTTTTAGTTTTTGGAAGTGTTAAAGTTGATTATATTTCACCATTGGGTTATGCACCTGCTTTGTGCTATTACAGTTTATATGATTTATGTTATATTTCGTTGTATCCTGATGAGATGAGGGTATGAGATCTCATGAATCATATAGGAAATGGTTAGAAAATCATATGTCATGGATTTTACCATGACATCAACTGTGCATTAGAAATTTCATGTTATTGTGATAGATGTTGTGATAGATTATGCATGATGTTGTGATAGTTTATGTGATAGAGATACCTGCTATAATGATAGGGTATTATTTATTTTATAGATTATTTATCATGGATTCCAATCATTGGTATAAGAGGTGTTATGGTCCCTTGAGGATCGTAATTTGGCGGATAATGGAATTATTATACTATTTACGTGTTATGTGCATTGTTATGATGCTAACCATTGATTCACCGGGAGTATGTGCCCCCACAGATTTGAATTTGGCACATAGATGTTAGTTTCTCGTTTTTCTCAGTGGTTTTGGGGATTTGTGTATGCCTACTACCCTGAAACCCGGATAACATGGCGTGTGGCCTTATGAGCACACACCATGTGTTCTTCTGTTCAGGAAGAACTACTTAGTTTCCTGCCGTGTACTCTGAAGTAAATGCCATGTACTTTCCTTCAGGGTGATCCAACCATGTAATTGAATACATGGGTTAGAATATATAAGGAACTACATGCCATGTAGCCTTTTTTCTAGTTTTATGTGTTTTTTCTCTTCTGTTCAGTTTTCACTCTGTTATGCTGCAACTATGTTCGTCATTAATAATGGTGTGCTTGACCTTGAAGAGTCATGCCGTTAAGATGTCCTCTCATTGCATATCAGGGATCTGACAATGAACACACACCAGATATGGAACTAGATGTTATCCCAGACCCTGGTGTGGACACAATGTTCTGTGATGGATTCATGAGGTTCATACAATCCTTTTAGGGAGCTCATCAATCATCCTAGTCTAAGGCAGAGCTTACACAAGTCTTCTTGCAGCAGCATCCTCCCAATTTCTTAGGGGATGGTGGACCTCAGGATGATGAATCCTAGTTCGAGGCTATGGTTTCTATATTTAATCATCTTTATACACCCCCTGACAGAAGGGTGAAACTCGAGACTTACATGCTGTGAGATTCTTCCAAGAGATGGTTGGATGTAGTCTCTCTGGTTGGGTGTCAGCAGATAGTTTCTTAGGATGAGTTTCAATGTACGTTCAATGACTAATTCTACCCGGTGATACTTATGGGTGATAGATCTAGAGATTTCATGAAACTGGAGTTGGGTACTCTATCAGTTATGAAGTATTCCTCTCGTTTTACTGAGTTATAGAATTTCACTCTCGTTCTGGGGAATGACGACCTGTTCTTTGTGAGAAAGTTTGAGGAGGGACTTAGACCAGAGATCAGATCACAGGTGAACATCTTCATGTTGACTTCTATTTATTTGATAGTCAACTAGGTGTTGAACATAGAGAGTAATCTGAGGGATACTGGAGTAGTGAGCCAGGGCTGTTAAGCATCCAGAGTCAGCACTCCTTCTACTGAAAGCAGGAAGCGCCACCGAGAGTCTACACGAGGTGACTCAAGGAGGAGAGATGTTCCACAATGTTGTAAGTTTGGGTGCTACCAGTGTAGTAAGGATCAAAATAAGAAGTCACAGTTTCTGAAAGACATAGTGGAGTTCTGATCTTTCGGCAAGATGGGTCATCTGCAATGGTTTTTCAAGGTTCTTCTTCCATCATCCAGTGAATGTTGATCTGTTTCGACTCTATGTACAGGAACATGATCACCCATTCCACTTCAGACTAGGGAATTGAGTTCTTTGGTGTCATTCAGGACTGAGTAGAGGTTGGGATGCAGTTTTTAGGCTCAGGGAGGATTAGCTCAGGGATATCAGGCTGCTACACAGGGCCACGGTAATGGCCAGATGTTTTTGGTGGAGAAGATTCATCAAGAGAAGTATCCTGGGCATTTCACATTGCGAGGTACGATTTTAGTAGCCTTAGTTATATCTTCTTCCCTTTTTGATACATGATCATTACATATCTTTATTTCTGTGCACACCATGGAGAGCCTTAGACTTTCTATACATACATCTGAAAGTATGATTACACTAGACACTACCTTGGGACATAGAACTGCTAGTGTGTGTCAGTGCAAGGAGTGACCCCTTGAGATTAGTGGGTGTCACTTATTCTGTGATTTTTATGTCCTATGGATGACAAGTTATGATTTCATTCTCAATTTTTAATGGCTAGTTCCTTTTCAGGCCCTTGTAGATTGCTATCGCTATAGGGTGAGTTTCACATCACCAAAGGGAAGATATTTTATTCACAAGGGTGAGTGGGATGTCTAGGCGAGTAGATCTGGACCAGAGAATCATGGGTTGGGAATTGTTACTACCCAAATTGATAGTTTATATCTAGACAATCAGGGGACTTCTCAGATGGTTTATCCTCTTGTGGTTGATCATTTTACAGATGTCCTTCCAGAAGATTTTTCTGGGATTCCCCCAGAGTGAGAGGTAGACTTTTCTGTTGAGATTGAGCCAAGAGTAGCACCGGTATCCATAACTCCTTATAGGATGGATATGCCCGAGTTAAAAGATATCAAGAAATATTTGGAGGAGATACATGTAAAGGGTTTTATCTGACCCAATACATCTCCATGGGGTTTTCCTGTTTTATTTGAGAAGAAGGTGGATGATACTTTATGGATTGTTGTGGATTATCAGAAGCTAAACCAATTTAATGTCAATAACTGATACCCCTTTCCAAGGATTGATGATATTATTGATCATCTTAGAGGAGCCACAATATTCTTGAAGATTGAATTGAGATCCGGCTATAATCAGTTGTGTGTCAGACCATCAGATATACCTCTTATAGCCTTCCGAAGCAGGTATGGTCTGTATGAGTATTTTTTTGATGCCTCTCGGTCTCACGAATGTGCCAAAAGATTTCATGGCACTGATGAATGGAGTTTTACATCCTTACTTGGATTACTTCGTGGTGGTTTTCGTGGATGATATCTTGGTGTACTATCACACTCGACACGACCATCGTACCCATCTTTAGATCATATTGAGTACACTGAGAGAGCATCATTTATTTGCTATGCTCTCAAAGTGCCACATCCGGATGGATGAGATTCACTACCTGGGTCATGTCATCTCAGAGACAGGAGTATTGATAGACACAGAGAAGGTGAAAGTAGTATTTGCCTGGGAGAAGTTGAAGAATGTCTTCGAGGTATAGGGTATCTTGGGACTGGTTGTTTACTACAGTTTGTTTATACAGGACTTCTAAGGCTTAGTTGTGCCTTTGAAGGGCTTGACTAAGAAGGGCGTAAAGTACATTAGGTCAGAAGCCTACGATTCATCCTTTCAGGAGCTGAAGGGGAGATAGACTTCAGCAACGATTCTAGTTTTTCCAGAGCCGTGAAAGATTTATACAGTTTTCTGTAATGCATTCGACATCGAGCATGGAGCAGTGCTTATGCATGAGGAGCGTGTTGTTGCATACAGATATCAGCTGTGGAGGCCACATGAGAAGAACAATCCTACACATGACCTGGAGTTGTCTGTAGTTGGTCATGCCTTGCATTTTTGGACACATTATCATCTGGGAGAGCATTTTGTGGGATATACTGACCACAAGATCCTCATGTATATCTTCACGCAACATGACATAAATTTGAGACAGCGGAGGTGGGTCGAGTACCTTTAGTATTTCGACTTCGATCTTGATTATATGCCTGGGAAAGAAAATGTTGTGGTAGATGCACTGAGCAGGAGGACTCAGATACAGGCAGTTCAGGAAGCCAGCTACGAGTAGCAGCTTATGGCTCTGTTCTCTGAAAATCATTTGGAGGTGCATGAAAAACAGGGACATGCAGTTATTTCTTGTATAGCTGTCACCACTTATCTTCTAGATTGAGTATGAATGAGGTAGCTATCAGACCCAGAAGGCCTAGTCCTACGGGAGTGTGTGTCTGATGGAAACCCTTCTCTAGGTTGGACAGTGGGCCATGATGAAGTGTTATGTTTTCATGGCCGCGTATGGTTTACAACAGTCATATGTGAGGAGCTGATGATGGAGTTTCATGATTCAGCATGGGAAGTTCATCCTGGTGTCACAAAGATGTATAGAGACTTACATCTTCAATATTGGTGGCCACATATGATGGAGAATGTGGCTGGTTTTGTTATGCAGTGTTCCACTTGTCAGCAGGTGATGGCCGAGCATCAGCGACTAGAAGGTCATTGGCTGCAGTTTCCTATACCTGAGTGTAAATGGAATTATGTCGCGATAGACTTCATGATAGGGTTTCTGAGGTTGCCTTGAGGGAAAGATGTGGTTTGGGTTGTTGTTGACAGACTTACAATGGTTTCTCATTTCTTGTCGATCTAGGAGACCTTTGGTGTAGATGAGCTTGGGAGGATGTACATTCTTGATGTTGAATGACCTCATGGGGTTCCGAACACTATAATTTCTGATAAGGAATCCCACATTACATTGCATTTATGGTAGGGGCTACAAAGGGCTTTGGGTACAGAGGTACTTCTGAGTACAGCTTACCATCCCCAGATAGATGGCTAGTCGGAGCGCACGATTCTGGTGCTGGAGGACATGCTACGAGCATGCGTCCTTTATATTGGAGGTTCTTGGAAAAATTATATACCACTAGTGTATTTTTCCTACAATAATAATTTTTATGAAACTATTCATATGTATCCTTATGAGGCTTTGTACGGTAGGCCGTGCTGATCACCCTTGTGTTGGATGGAGGCAGGAGACATAGATATTATGGGACCTCATCTTCTTCAGGAGACCATAGAGCAGGTGGAGTTGATTTAGAAGAGGATGGCTACCCTATAGTCTCAGAAAAAATCTTATGTTGATCAGTTAAGACGACCCTTGGAGTTCATGGTTGAAGATTAGGTTTTCCTACATGTTACCCTGAGGTTGGAACATAAGAGGATTAGGAGATAGGTACGGCTTTCAACGTGGTGTTTCGGGCCATTTGTTGTTCTGGAGAGAGTCGGGCTGGTTGCATACAGGCTGGGGTTACCTCAGAGGTACCAGGCTATGCACAACTTCTTCCATGACTCTCAACTTTGACGGTATTTCACAGACCCGTATCATGTTTTTCAACCCGAGGAGGTTCAGTTGGAGCAAGATGTATCTTTCGAGGAGCATCCTTTCAAGATTGTTGATTGTAGTGCCAAGGTTCTTTGTGGTCAGTCTGTTCCTCTGGTACGGGTGCTATGGCAGCAAAGGAGAGTGTAGGATGAGACTTGGGAGAGGGAGGCTGATGTACGATCACAGTGGCCAGATCAGTTTTAGGTTTCTTCTTCTACACCGCATTAGGAAATTCTATGATGAATTTCATTAAGTGGGGAAGTTTGTAAGAACCCAGATATTTTTTTGCATGTCTGTTACCCTTTGATGATGTTTTTCTTAGTTTTAAAGATAAGGGTGATGTTTGGGAGAGTTGGGGGAACATGTAATGAAGATTTGAGGAAAAAAGGGGAGCATCACATGTGGTGCATGGTTTGTCAAACCGTGCGGCCAAACAGTGCGTAGATAATCGTGGGGGCAGAGGCTAAGGAATGGTTAGAGCACGGGTTGTCTTACCGTGCAACCTAACCATGTGAGGTGTGTTTGGAGAGGTATAAGCTAATGCACGGTTAGCCCACAGTTTGTCATGCATTGCAGACTAACTTTGCAAGAACATAAATCTAGATCCGAAAATTTAGGATCTAACTCGTTTTCAAATTTAGTCACCTTGTTTAAGACCCTAAGCGGCCATAAATCGGGATTACTCTACCTTGAAGGTTAGAAGGCTCCTCCCAAGAGTTCCGGAGGTGATCTGAATTCTTCTCTGGGTGAATCGAAGCCTTATTCATGAAGTATGTTATCATTCTCCTCCGTTCTTGATCGTTATCTTAGATCTACATTGACCTGTTTCTCCTCTTCCATCGGATTCATAGATCTACACCCGTTATGGGTTGATCTAAGTGAGTGGATGCCTTTTTGATGATATTGGGTCTTGATCTTGATAGGAGAATGGATCTAAGGCGTGTTCATAAAAAATCAAGCCACGTTTCTTGCGTCTTATTCATGGTTGGGGTTTTCATCCAAACCTCGAGGTAGGTGTTTTGATGCGTCACGTTAATGTCTCTGTGTTTTTGTGCAAAAGAGTCAAATATCCATGTATCGGGTATCTCAGGATAGGGTTTTTGATCATTTAATATTATCTGCCTAAGATTTCATGTGTGATTAAGGCTGTTAAATGATTAATGATTGCTTGGTTTCATGTTTGAAGATCACCCCATGGGTGTTTTCCTTGTTTTGGTTTTCTATCCCAATTTGGCTTAGGTTGCCTTTGAGGCAAACCTTGTTACACTGTTTTCCTGCCTTGATAAGAATAAATACATGTGTTGCCTGCAGTTTAATTGTTTTTGATGCATTGTATATATTATCAATGTAGTTGGTTGAACATACATAGGGCAACTACAAATAGATTACATGTGATTGCTTTTACTCAAGGATGCGCGAACATGGTGTAGTCATACCATAAGGGGAATTGATGTTGATCTCTTCCTCAGAGGGCCTGTTTAATTATTACCACTACGAGACCATAAGGTAGATTGAATTTGTGCTCTCTTAGAGAGTATGATAATTATCTAATCGATACTAAATAGGTAATTAGGCATATATGCTTCCTCAGAGAGTCTATGGTATCACTGTAAGACCATAGAGGGAATTGACGATAAGTTTTTCCTCAGAGTGTCTTTTCCTTCATTAAATATGTGACCATTGTGGTCTGCCCGTGTGAGCCACCTAGAGGGTCAGCCTGATAATTTATTTCTTGGTTGGTTGTGATTAGTCCACCAATCCAAAGAGCAAGCTTGGTTTGGTACTGCTTGTTTTTAGGTAGTCTGATGAGATACTTGCCATGTTACTTGTTTGGCCTTGGATTATAGAGCTATTTTATAGATTCTTTGGTTGATAATTAAATGATTTAATTAAATTAATAAATAAATGTGTATGGATATTTTTAGTATTGTTTACTTTAGTTCACTCCTGTTTCTCTGGTGTATTTATTTCCATTACTTTTTCTATATTTCTCACTGACAATGGGGCACAGATATTGTGGTGGTTGCCTATTGGGATTAGTCTCACAACTTGTTTGCATCCTACTTTTTGGCCCAAAAAGGTTATCTGGTTGTAGGTGTGGATTGGGATTGTGGCCCTTCTACCTTAGGTGCTTGATTGCTGGTTAGAGCTGGAGAGCATGGGACTGAGCTTAGGATTGCGATGATGTTGGAGTTTACAATATACTTTAGCACTTGGGTTTCACTTTTATTTCATCATGTTGCTTTATTTACTGCATTCCATACTTTCATGTACTATGCTGCATCATTATTATATTATACATTGATTCCATTGTTTAGTTCAATTGTTAAATGTTGTTACCATTTCTGCTATTGTTTATATTATTTTCCTTCCACTGCATACTTTACCAAATGAGGATATAGTTTTCCCCACTAACTCACCGAGGTCTTCGCTGCTAGTAGGAAGCCTCTAGAATTTGGGGAAACGTGATTGAGGTCATGTGGTGAACTAGGTATGGAGAACCATTTGAGTGGCTCCGAATTCGGGTCGTTACAAGCCCAAATGTTTTTAAAATAAGAAATTAATAAATAAACTATTCCCATTTTCGGTATTTTTTGGTATTGAAAATGGAATATTGAATGGTTTTATTTTATCAAAATCATGAAATTATATCTTTTGATTGTGAAGTGGAAATGTTATTTTTCTTTTAATCTGGTTTTATGTATTGTGATTAGGTTATGATTATTTAACATTATTTATGTATAGTGTTGGTTATGTGATCAACTAATGGATGGTGAGCCCGTGATATCCCTCGATTGAACTAGGAAATTATACATAGTTAAACCATAAGTCTTCTCTTACGTGATTTTGGAAATATACAATGATGGGTATTCTAAACATAACCATTATGGTACACCATATATTACTATGAAAGATAAAATGTAAGAATTATATGTATGATTCAGGTTACCTATATGATTTATTATTTCTAATAAGTATTTCAAGAATATTATTATTTCATGATGTGTGTTAAGAGCTTATTTTTTGGTGAAGAGTATGAATTTGTGAAAAATATCATGAGATTAAAATATTGATGGTATAAAGACATAATTACTTATTTTATATCCCATACTGCTATTTTTGTGAGCATCACATTTTTAAGAAATGTTTTCCATAGTGTGTAAGGTTGGGTAATAGAAAGGTAGAATTCGAGACGAATTTTATAAGGAAATAGAAATCATATTTTATTTATAATATGATTATTTTCTGAAAAATGGATAGTGAGTAGACGTGTCTACATTGTAATATTTGAGTTGTTATGTAATAGTTATGTGTTAATTGACTAAACTGTAAACATTAAAATATCCCCAATGTCGACTATTTAATTAACTAATGTTTATGTAATGATTATGGATTGGGCCTTATAGTGGCACATTTTTTAGCTTAGATGTACCTCTTAGAATCCACATACTCAATTTTTGATTCAATAAAATGAAACATTCACAATCTATATACAATATTAATCTTCATACATTATTTTTTTAATGTTTTTGACTACCCCCCTGATCCCTATGAACTCTAAAGGTGATATTTTCTTTTTTTTCATCCTATTATATCATATCATTCAGTAGTTGATCTAAGTGGTTGTCATTTCTCTTATCCCAAAAAAATCCATTCTACTACAACAATTTTCTATTTTGGTAGAATTATTTCACTATGGTTCTAAATGAATTCAAATTTTTTTGAAGTTATTATTTATCAAATAATGATATTATTTGTTCTCTTCCCCCTTAGTATGACACACTATTTTGATTTGGTATGATAGTCATGTATCTTAATGTTTTTTTGTTATGTCCTCTCCACCATTAGTTTTGTTTATAGGATTTGAATCGAGATATGTGAATTAATTTTTTGTCATTTAGTATTTAATTTCTAATAATTTTGTTGTTTTTTATTATTTATTGGGAATTTGAAAAAAATATATGAGATATGTGGTTTCATATATATCTTATTTAGAATTAAATGTTATTTCTCTAGTTTTACCTTTTTTATAATTGATTTTGGGGAATGGTTTAATTCAATGTCAGTAATTTTTTTTTGAAATATGATTTTGATAATTTTATGGAAAATTATTAGTTCTTTGTTCAAATAATTTTGAAATGGATTTATGAAATGGTTTCCAGTGTAATTAATTCATTAAAATTTTGGGAATATATTGCTCATTGTATGCCTTGGGTACTTAGGTGGAAGTTGTACCAATATTACTTTTTTGTAGTTACTATTTGAATATTCCGTTATGGGGTTTTACACATTTCCATATTCTATATTAAATAGGTAATTGTATGAAAATGAGGAACAAATGAATATATGGGGTCTATATATGCTCCTCAGATTCAATGTGTATGTCTAGTAAAATGATGTGGCTGATGTCACTTTTTTGACTTTAAGTGTTCATAGTAGCATGACTTTTAGAGATACTTTTTATGATTTACCCATTATGTGGTTTGTATTTCATGATTTTCATTATATTATTTAATATATATATAATAATCCTTTATTTTTGTATATAGTTTATTTTTATCTAGTAAAAAATTATAATTTTCTATATTATTTTGATATTAAACGTATTTATCCAATTATATTTCCACATTTCATTAATGTTGATAATGATTGAATTATTATATAGAGGCATTTAATGAAAAACCTAGGTGGGATATTTTTTATCTAGTTTATCTCAAAATTTTCTGACCACTCTAGTAGTGTGTAGAAATGGTTGTGTCTTTTAATGTAGGAAAAGGAAACGAATGTAAATGAGTCATAATATTATCTATAACATATGATTGATATATATTTGTGGAATGTGTGGGATATTCATAGTATTATATTGTGTATTTCATTGTTGGTATTGTTGTCCTTTTATTGACATTTAACATTTTTAACTAGTTATCTAGTCTTAAAAATATATTATCTTAACTTTGGTTATTTGATATATATAATTTTTATTTTCAATTAAAAATATTATTTTTTTATGTAGGGATATTCCATGTTTTTTACTTCATCTTAGAAAAAATAATTACATTTAATTTTTTAAGAATGATTATTAGTCTCCAAATAATGGTGATTATGAATTTCTTTTTTGGTGTGTTGTGTATCGGGATGATTACCAGATTGTTATTTCTCCCCATGTTGTGTTGTAAATAACAAGTATGAAATGTGTATTTTCTTCAAGACTCCTTATCTTAGAATCATTGTTAAAATATTGATAGGATAGAAAAAACATAATATGGGGGATGCTGTATGTTATTAGCCTAGTCCTCTCTTGGCGTAACTCAAGTGACCATGGATTGTTGTGATGTGTTTCTCTGTTGTTTAGTTTCGATCTATATAATATTTTCTTATTTATTTTTTATTTAACTAAAATAATCAGGTTTTACGAACATTGCATCAAATGTTTGTTGTGTAGACTCTTCCATCAAGATATATTCCACATGTTCTCTAAGAGGATGCAGTGGATACTACCCAATGTAATTTTAAAATGGATCATAATCATATAGAGGCAATGATGTTTTTAGTTCATAATATAGATCAAAATATACCACATTTATAGAAATCAGTTGTTATGTAATGGTCAGATAATGGAGTATAAAAGAATCGATCATAAGATTTCTAACATGATAATACACTATCCATTTAGATTTGGAATGATCCATAGTAGGTGGAGTTATATCTAGAAATGATAGATAATTACATAGGATACCTGGATATAATTGTGACTATCAATGTGAATTGTGTTGTGTTCATTTGTGGAGTTACTAGAAAATAAATGTTTGATTCTATGATACCTAAAGACAAGAATGTGCTATTGGAGTTGAAGGGATTCAATAACATATTCTTCCACTAGTTCATTCCAGAGTCTCTTATTATTTCAACGTTGTTGTATTTCCTCTATTTTTAGAAGGAAACGATATTACTGTCATCGTACAAAAATCCACATACATTACTGGTTTGTTTTATCACAGATGATGTAAAGATAGATCTACTGAAGGGTCATATGTAACTTTTGGTTTTTCAATGGATATTTGACCATTGGTATGTATACTAAGGATTTTATTTTAGGTGAAGATGTTAGAAATAGAAATGATGGAAGATAAATATATGAGAGGAATGGTTTCATTTTTCAGTCCCTTTATTTCCATGTAGTGGAAGCTCTAGTTGTGTGATAGAAAATAAAAGGAAGTTTTATGATAATTACTAGAGTGTAGAAGGTTGATTTTGAGAGTGGGTCTCCACTACACAATCAGTTATAGCTTATAACATCCTGCCCAACTTCATTGGCTTGAGAAGGTGTAAGTACATTACTACGCCTTAAAAGACATAGCCAATATTAAAAAGGATGAAATAAATTCCAAGGGATTCATTAATATATTTGGGATGATTTTAACAGTGAAAATAATGGAACCCAATACAATATTCCAAAACAAAATATACCACTAGATGCCTTAGGATAACAATGTTAGACAACACAAATCCATAACATTTATATCAAAATAGAACTACACATAGTACAAAATAAGAGGAAAACTAACATCAACTTGCATACTAGAAGAAAAACACAACAAAACTCACTAAAACATGAATAAATCCCATGATAGAACTCTACTAAACGTCTCATATATCATGATGTACCACTAATGAAGTGTGATACATTACCTTTACAAAAATATGGATAAATAGTATCTATAAAATCACTATTGTACCAAATAATTGGTTACAAATGAAACATAATAGGATTTTACATAATGACATCACTACTCACTCCACTAGGATTGAACATGTTATCACATTTATATAAAATAAATGAAATAAATCTATAACATGTCCAAGTATTTTAACACCAATTGAATACTTTATAATAATACTATTTTATCAAAAAAAACAATAAGTTAAAAGGTATGAAACCAAACATGTAATTACAAAAATTTCATAATTAAATTGTAATTTCCCATTACATATCACATAGCTTCACACCCCCACATAAAGAAAAACTCACACTACCACAGAGGCTCTATGTTACAATTTACGTTGGAACATCAAATCTAAAACCCATACCCTTTTGGTAATGGTACATTCATGACCATTATACTTCTTATTCAATCCATGATAATCCATTTACTCCCACCACATTTCTATATCATCTCTTTTATACCAAATCAATCATTTGAATAAAACAACATTTTTATGGAAAACCAAAACAATATACAATTATAATAAAACTATCCCTTTATGGAAATCATTTATTTCGAAAAAAAATTCAAATAAAATAAACAATTTATTGAAATAACTTTTCCATGAATCAAAAAAATAACCATTATAAAATCATCATTTTGAAATCATGTTTCATTCTCAATTTCCAAAAACCACCCAATTTTCATGACTCCATACAACATCACAAAAAGGGGATTATGCCAATAATTTCAAAAAATTATCAATATACATATAACACCAAAAAAAAAATTAAATTATTCCTTATAGTTCCAAATATGGAGTTGAGTGTGAAGCCACCTACCTGAGGAATTATGGTTAAAATGAATAACAGCTGGAACATACTAAAAAAATTGGGTTAAATATCCAAATACCTACCTCATATCACATCTCCTATCAATAAAAATTAAAAATCAAATACTGATTGAAATTAAAAATATTTTCTCTATCTAAAGAAAACTAGATCTATGAAATCATGAGAGGGAAGGTATTAGATAGATGAAAAACATTGAAAAATCAACTAGAAACAATGAATCACGATGGTAATTGGGTTTAAATGAATTAAAAAATGCATCTGGATTGAATCCAATACAATTTGGAAGGGTTCCCAATCCTTTTGTTGTAATAAATATCGAGTTATGGTTGGTTCAGATGCTAAAATAGTTGCTAAAATGTAATCCTAATAAATATTTCAATTTTTTGATCTAGTATTGTAACCATGCATGATTAGTTGCATGGGTTGGAAAAAATTATACTAACTCTATTGAAACCTCTACTTCAAAATGGACCATACATGATTGTATCACATAGTAAGAAAAACAATGTTCCAATAATGGAAAATCAAATTTCCCCACCATGTAGGTTTTTCCAAGGTACATGCATAGTTTCGAAATACTGTGTGCCTAACCGGGAACCTATTCATTAGCTTCTATCTCACCACTAGAGAATTTTGGTATGTAATTCACGGATTCCCAAAAAAATGCATCAACCATGAACATTGTGAGAATCACAAAAAATATTCCAATAATTTTTAAAAATCTTTCAAACATCTCATAAACACATTATATACTTAGTATAAATAAATGAAGGGCTACATAGTTGATCCCAGGGATGGAAAATTCTCCCCATCATTTTCCTTTGTGTTTATAAAAGGTATAAAAAAAATTTTCCATGAAAGAGATCAGCCCATTTCTCAATCACATCCTTCTCCCATTAAAATTACTCTTCTTAAATCTAACAATGTTGCCACAAAACCTAAACTATACTAATTTATTTTCCAGACAAGAGTTTCTATTGACTATCCACAATTAGCACTAGCATGTGCACCAATGAATAATTTGAATCTTGGTCAACATGATCACATAAAATCACATGGATTGGATAAATTTTATACTTTTAAAATATTACTAATTTTAATTTCTATTAAATATTAAGAACACATACTATTATTTTTCTATATAAATATATATGATTAATATTTCTTAATTATATTGTATCCAAAAAAATATCATATCCATGACATTTATAGGTCTTTAAGAACACATGATAACCCACCTCAATTGACAATAATAACCAATGATAACCCGCATATGATTTTTGATGACTCTGATCTGTCTCCATCAGTTTCTTGATCAACTGTATCTTCTCTATTAATTGTTAGGAAAGGTTTGGACCAACTATTTTAGTCTCACATGTCTCCACCCAACAAAGTGGGGAATGGACATCATTCCCAAACAATGCATAAAATTGACACATTGTTTATGAGTAATGGTAACTAGTGTTATATAATAACTCTACCAATGTTATGTTCTTTTTCAATTAGAAACAAAAATCCATTACATAATACTGTAAAATTTATTCAAACATTTGTATCATCCATTTAGATTTCTAATATGTCATGGGATGATACATTGTACTCAAAGTCAACTATGTACTAGGGTTTTCATTATGTATTTCAGAAATTATATGTAAATATCAGATCATTGTTTGACACAATTGAAACTGGTATTTCTATTGCTTTACCACTTTTTAAATATGGATTTTTCACAGGTCTTCCACAACATGGGATTCATGAATATGGATGAAAGGGGTTGACATTTTGAGTATATCAACTATCACCGTTGACAAATAATATATCAAATCGATCCTTAATATACCTATTACAAAATAAATTGCTATATTCCCCCATTTCGAAGATGTAGTAGTATGTACAACAACACACCTGCTGGTTGCTGATGCTCTTCCTTAACCTGCTGAAAAGTTAAGTATAAAAAAACTCATCCACTTTTCCTTTCTTACTAACCCACAAAAAATATTATTGCAATGCAATATCCATCCTCAGGGTTCCATGTTGAACAACCCATCTATAATGGTTGTAATAATTATGAATTTTGTCTAAAAATTCATTAGAATGACCATTGAATTTTGAAACTAAAAAACTGATCACTCAACCATCTTCTATCTCTTAATGGTATCACATGATTGATTATTTTCATCATAGAATGAAATTCCAAGTCAGATGTCTACATCTATTTAATGATCACCACCAAATAACGAAAAATTATATTGTGAAAAAGGCCACAACATCACATCAATAATAAAATTCCTAGTGCATGTCTGATATGATCGACATCAACTACCATTAATTTGAAGCTTCTTTTCCAACTAAGCATATTAATTTCTACTTAATTGATCTTCCACTTTATTGTTATTAACTAGTGTGAACATTATGTCCATGTAGAATAATGGGAGAAACACCAAACATATTAGTAGTATTAGGTTTAAATCTTTTTGTGAGAGAGTATGTTACAAGAACTTATGATCATTAAAAAAAGTAAATTTGTCACCAAATAGGTAATGACGCAATCTTTTCCAAGCACAGACTATAGAAAATAAAAAAACTTAAATTTGGATTGGGTATTTATTCTCATGAAACTATATCTTCCACAATTTATAAACAACAAAATGACCTCCCTTCATGAGAAGACATCTCAACCCTGATCTGAACACCAGACAATATTCCATATACCATTGTCCAACATCTATAAATATGATGATTGGTGTTCATGTAAGGGAAAATAAAATTTCTTGAAAATAATGTTGAAATTACTCATCCAATTATAATGTAATATTACTCCTATTATAGTTGAAATAGGTAAGGCTCGTTGTGATAAATAAAAAAAATAATTAGTAATAGCCAAATGTACTAAGTAAAATATGTATCTGAAATACATTATTCCATGGTTTCCAGGAGAATACAACTTTTAAATTTCTCAGATACATATAAATTCATCTCTAATATATTATATAGGCTAGAAAACATTCCTCTTAAATATTAAAAATCACACTTTTATAATTTATCGTACAATCAATGATCACGAAAGATTCCCAACACCATCTCCATGTGCTCCCCATGCTCATCCCTCACACTGAATACACAAATATATTTTACGTAAACACCACTATAAAAGAATCCAGATATTAATTAAATATTTGATTAATCGATTATGTAATAAATTATAGTGAATTATCAAGATATAAAGTTACTACCATATAATCATAATTTCTTTATTCATTCCCAAAAGATGTTTTTAGAATATCCTACTTTTGAACATTCAATTAGGGGTATCCTGATCACAATTCAATTTTTTTGAATAACTAATATTTCTTAAATTGATTGAATAGATCATCAATGTATTGAATTTGATACTAATTATTTATCTTAAGAAGATTAATCTTATGATAATATTTACAAAAAAAGGAGTTATGTTTTCCTTTTCGATAAACAGAAGAAGTTCATCCCATAAAGATGTGATTGGAAAAATAAACCCTATCCTTTTAATCTATTTAATCTACACATTCAAATTACATAATTCTATTGCTCACATTTGGTATTCCCTAGAAAGAGATCATTCATAATATCATTATCTCTCTTTGATGTAAATTCTGATATATTTTAATCAAAAACATATCATAACTGATAAAAAGTATAGAAAATTGTTAGTCTAGATCTCCTCCATTGATGCAAAAGGTAATAATACTAATTGATATGAGATATTTCCAACTATTTTTTCCCAAAAAACGTACTGAACCTACATTTATATTTTGATCCCCTCAAAAATGATGCTTGATTCCATCATTAATGGTCAAACTATCCTATCAGTTATAATAATCGTTGTGAAACTAGAACATTGTCAACCAATCAATACATAGGAAGATGTTGTAGATACAGATTTATATAACTTATAAATCCCATATAATCATAGCTACATCAACAGTTATAGAACATGCTCAATACATAAAGGCTCAATATTCTTATTGACCAAGAGGAGTTTAATGTTTCATCATAGAAGGCATCATCTCATCATTTATACTTAGAAAATAAATAGAACAATAAGTCATAAATTAATGGGATTCAACTATATAAATTAAATCATTCATAGGTGTATATTTCAAAAGAATTTTAACTCTCCCCATTGATGATCTTGATAGATCATCCATACTAACTTGTTCACTAGCATATAATTTATTAATGGATGTAATATGTTCCTTATTTATTCTAAGAGATTTCCCTTACTAAGGAGTCATGGTATTTGTAGAATCAACATGCACAACATTTTTCAAATAATTAGGAATTTTCATCTCCCCTCACCCAGTCAAGTTATACAATATATGAGACATTATAGATGTGTTCGAAACACCTAACATTAGTGAGTTGTAATAATATCATTGAAGATGACCCATCTAATTACAATTGTAGAATTATCATTGTATGTTCATACACTATATTATTATTTGACTATTAGAACCACAATAAGAACATCATGTATTTCTCATGGTTCATAGAGAAATATTTACCAATTTTTTCATCAGATTTCGAGTCATCCTTATATCTTGGAAATAGGTGTCCCTCTTCTTCCTTCTACGAACATTAGAGTTCAACCTGTTTCCCTTAGGTATCAACATACTCCCTCCCATTGAAGCAATAAAGATTTCCATTTATTCCACCATCACACTATTTACCATCTCTTTATAATCCATAATAAATAGCATAAAAATCTTCAAGAATATCTCATGTTTCATCCCTAATAACAAAATTTGTTCCCTTAAGGTTGTACTAGTAGAAAATTTCGGTGTAGAGTGGAAATATTTTATTAATTTAGACACATAATCTATCATAATTACGATTTTCGATTTTAATCTAAATAATTCAATTTTTTCAGGATCCTAAAAATATAAGGATTGAATTGTTTCTAAATTAATTATCTAAAATACTCTCATACTAGTCTATGGAATAATTTAATCAAAAATGAAAAATCCCACCATTTTTATTAAAGATCCTCAATCAAATAATTAAAAAACATGAATTTCATTTATGCTAGTTTTCCTATAAAACAAAATATTCTATTAATCATGTTAATCCATTCATCTATATGTTTTTGTTTTTAATAACCCCAATTAATATGTGGATTTTGATTCTGGAACAATTTAGAATGATACACATGTTTTTGTTTATCCACCTTATTACATGTATCCACATCATGAAAATATTAGACTATGATCTGAACTATGTATTGGGTCACCAATTGTTCTCTTGATGCCATATTCTCAGTAGATTTCTCCAGTTGGTTTCTATTACACATACATAGTTCAAATTTCTTTATTGAAAAAAAATATTCCATAAGTCTAACTCTCTTAAAACTGAAGGCTAAAAAATTTCAAATTATTAGACATCATATATAATATAACATTTCATCACAAAACTGAACATTTCAATGTTCATCCATTTTTTAACGTTTCAAAATTCTTTTAAAATTGAAACCAATTTCAAAATAAAAATCCTTCTCTTTTTAAAATATGACGTTAGAAAAAAAACCATTAACAATATTCAAATATGGAAATTTAACACCACATCATAAATACAAATTAAAAATGAGGTATACACACTCTGCGGGAAGTGATTTCTAAAATGAATTTCATGATCGTCTCTTTGGATAAACCCATGACCTTGAGAATACATGTCCTATAAGTGGCTCTAAAATTCTTATGTACCCAATACAATGATAAAATAATGTTAAGAATAGAGATTATAGATAAATATATATGTTCAATAAATTTACATTTCAAACAATAATACTCCATTATACAATCCCAACATGAGGAATAAAAAATATAGTATTCCAACTCCCTGGTCGATGGAACTAATAACCACCTCTTAGTCAAGGATAGAAAAGGATGATACAACATGTTGAATCATGAAACTTATCATTGAAATGAGATAGAGGAAGGAATTTACATATCCTTAAGAGACATCCCCATGATTCCAAATACGGGAAATAAATTCCAAGGGATTCATTAAGAGATGGTATATGAATTTCGCTTTGAATTTAAAACAACCAAACCACAAACATGCCATTAATAAAAGATCCAGTACATGATTCATGATAACAATATAAGAAATCAAAAAGAAACCCAATTCATATCCACACTATTATACAATGTGTTCAACAAAGGAAGACTCTTATCATCAATTTTTCTAGAGGATGTCAAAATCAACAGAACTCTATAAAAACCAAAATAACTACAAATATATAAAGAACTACATGCTACAAAACCAAAAATAAAATCATGTATCAAGATGAACCACTAAAAAGGTGTGATACTTTACCATTTCTTGTGTCATGATAAACAATATACTCAAAATCAATAATGTGACAATATAGGGGTGAATAATGAATCTCAAATGGCTTTCCCAAAATTACTTCTCTACTCACACATATAGTATATAAGTCTTTATAACTTTTATATAGAACAATGTATATAAAACAAATGAAAACATTACATGTCAAGGATAAATTGTAAAGCACTGTATCATTTCTCAATACTAAAAAAGGTTTCTCAGATACCATGTTTTGAGGAATGATACCATAAAATTCCATATAAAAAAATCATCATTAAATTTCAATTTACCATTTCATATCACATTTCCCTTCGCACACACACACAACCACTCACACGACCTCACACATTTGGTGTTACCATTTTTTATTAAACTTACCATCCACAACACATAGCATATGATGGCAGATCATTATATATCATTATACATCCCACTCCATCCAGGATAAACCATATAGAAAACCACATGATAATATAATATTTTACAATGAAATTGAATCATTTAAATAAAACTACACTTTTATTGAAAACCATATCAACAAACCATTTCAGTAAAACTATCTTTTTATTTAAAAACCTTATTCAATCAAACCATTTCTATTAAACAAATTGTTTTGTTGATAACACATTTCCATTCATCAGAACAAAATAGTTATTTCAAAATAATTATTTTTAGATCATGTTACCAATTTCACTTTCCAAAAAAACACCAAAATTGTATAATTGAATAAAAAATTAAGAAAGGGGGTTTCTAAATAACATTTCACAACAATTTCATAATCAATTTCCCAAAAAAACAGTTTGAAATAAAATATTCATTTCATACAATGTTCAGTTGAGAGTGAATCAACCTACATCGGAAATTATGTAGAATACGAATAAAGGAATTAAAACACACACAGAAAAATGTTTAATCTCTAATAAAATAGACGTAGATATAATCTTATATCATTAAAAAAGTAAAATATAATCACAAATGGAATTAGAAAACATTGATCTATCAGAATCAGGATAGATCTAAAATAATTTGAGAGGTAAGGAACAATATATAAATATAAGAAAGAAAATATACCATAAATAATGAATTTCCATGGGAATCCGGCTTCAACGAACCGAGAAATTCTACTATATTGCATCCAATTCAATGGTTAAGGGTTCATAATCTATTAATAGGGTTAAATATTGAGTTATGATAAATTTTTAGTAAAACATAAGTGGTTAAAACAGAATCCTAACTTATATCCACTATTTAGGATATAGTTTTATAATTGTACATGAATAGTTTCTCAGTTCAAAAAATTATGTGCTAACCATGTTCTATCCACAACCTCAAGATAGACCATGAGTAGTTGTACCTCATAGTTAGGTAAACCATGGGCAAATAATGAAAAGTCACATTTTTGTATCCTTAATAATTTATTTTATAGATCCAAATGGTTTGGGAAATGATATGCTTACTAATGGGCCTTCTGCTTAGCCACTCTCTCACTTTTCACAGTTTCTTTTTGGAGTTTCATGTTTTCCTGATATCTTTGTCAAACCGAAAAGGTAAAAAAACCCTAAAAAACATTCCAAATTTTTCTCAAACCCTATCAACAACACCAAAAATGTATATGCATTAATTACATAAATCAAGGGATGCATTCATGAAACTGGGGGTGCAAAAAATCTAGTTGTGTGACCCTAAATTATTAGTATTGTTACATGTTCAGGAAAACCTAATGTTCTTGTTATTTAGATTTGAATAATTGAGATAATATTTGTCTATACAAAAATATATAATGATTTTTCAATATATTTTTAATCACCATTATGATCAAGGATCTTCATTTACACTGGATACTATGGATCGTCTAGATGATTCAAATTCCATATGTATCAACTTTTATGCCTCAAATGTTATGAAACTGAACACATTGGATTTGTTTCTAGTGAAGTATTATCCATGTTTAATTATATTGATATATATCATTTTTTCTTTTTCAATAGAAAATAATTTTTTTGTTATCAGTTTCACACAATCATTTCTATCAACCTTTTTTATATGCATAATTATCCATCAAGACAGATGTATGTTCTTACATATTTAGTTATAACTCATTGAAAGTGAAAAGAGATCATATTTCAATGTTCTTATTATTATTTCTATGAAGATGATATAGTGTTATCCATTGAATTCCTCATTCTTAACAATGATATGTTTCATATAGTCATATGTGTGGATTTAATTTTCCATCACCATGCCATGGTTAATTGTTTTCATTATTGTGCCATGTTAATTGATTCGTATTGGTTCTATTTGGTATTTCAGGGAGTGGGGTATCCTAGCACATATCATATATTACCCTGAGATATAGAGTTTGTTATTAGTTATTTCAATTAATCCTGATGATGTTTCTTTGATTAGTGATCTTCCAATGGAACTATTGGATTTTCCAAATATCATCAAACATTACATATATATTATTCAACTAGAGTTGATTTAAATAGAACAATTATTCTGTTGCCATTTTAATTTAAAATCATGATACAATAATTTCATATGGAACCATTGGTTCATAAAGATATCAATATTAAATTAGATGATGAGATTCTGAAAGGAAATTTATCTATACAATTTCAACATTGATATCCCCAGTGACCATGAAAAATATGCTTTGTTTCTCACATCGATTATAATTGAAGTATCAAATTTTGAACTAGGTGATGGTTAAGGATAATTATAATTTCCCAATGTCGATGAAATTTTTGACCAGATAATGGTGGAAATGATTGTTGTTAAGTGTAATCTTTATGTGGGTTATCAAAAAAAATCTGGTTTGGGGTCCGTATATACAAATCAAATGCCTCAAAATAATTTATGAAGATTATGAATATACTATAATATATTTGTGTCTAAATAATGCTCTTATAGTTCTTTTAGCTCGGAAGGTCCAGATCTACCATTATTATCTCAAATACTTTTCCATCATATTCATTTATTTTATTATGGTTCACTCGAGATCCAATTTTGAGAACAAACACATTCTAAATCAGTTATCTAAATATTTAGGAAATTAAATATTTTTGGAATGATAATGAAATGGAATTTCTGGATTGATGAATTTCCCTTATTAGAAATCATGATTTAAAATCATTCTTTTACAAATTATCCTGAAAAGGTGGAATCAATATTTTTAAGTTATTTTCCACATATAATCATTGAGATTCATATATTCCTTGGTGGTACTAGATAATAACCTAATTTATATAAGGAAAACTCAATGTTGGTTTCACCCTTGACTTCTCATACTAGGATGTGTTTCTGGTTCCCATGTGTTTTGAAATTTTTTGTAACGCCCCGACCTCAGTTACACAGTGTCGGTGCGTTTTTGCGTAACAATGGCATGATCACAAAAGATCAAGTCTCGAATGACCGATTAGTTTAGTAGCCTTGGAAACACTAGATACATTCATAAATGTTACATTACATCATAATGTGAAAAACTACAATAACATTGTATCCATTTTCCACACTCATATCCCCTTAAGACTATCCCTGCAGGTCATTCCTAAAATACTTCTTCATATCCTAGAAAAATTAAAACATTGAAAGGGGTGAGCTCAGATGCTCAGTAAGGATAACACTATAGAGGAAGATTTCATAAATAAATATAAACATATAAGGCAATGTATAACTAAAACAAAAGCCTTTTAAACATGAAATTCAACATAATATGGCAAAAGTAAAATGAGATAATGCTATTTACTTATTCACATGGATATTCTACTGGTCTAATAATCACATGAAATATCAATAACCACTTTCATAATGATGGAATGCATAATGCCAGACTATCATAACGACGTAGCAAAGGCCTCATTCGAAGACCAAAAATAAGATTTTGTCAAGTCCTCGTGCCAAGACACTAGTTTGACTCATGAGACCTACCGATGCATCGAGGAGCTATATCGGGCTCCACCCATCACTTATCAAGTCCAATGCAATCATCATATGAATAGGTTTAAACAAATCATAATCCATAACATAATCGTATAACATAATACATGCATAAAGGAAACATAACATTTCCACATTTCAATCAAAAATATCAAGACAACACATTGATGTAATAAAAACACTTTCAAAACCATTTTCAATACCAAAATTAAAGAAAAATAAAACCTTGTATTTATTTTTCATTTAAAAAGGTTATGGCTTATAGAGGAAGTAGAAACTCAAATAATAGTCACGGCGGCGGAGAAGTTGTTGTCGCCACATACGTAATAAAAAACATTTCTTTTGTATTTTAGTAAAAATTCGTCATATAAAAAGATTCCTTTTGAATAAAAGTAAAATTCAAAGGGGTTTATACACTGTATAAAAGAATGTTTTGTATAAAACCAAATATTCCTCAATGAAAAGAGATTGAGAAGAAGTTCTTACAAAGATAATTTTTAAAATAAAATAGATCTATTATGTGTATTCACTATATGTACACATAAGGAAAGTACAAATACAAGATATGACATAATAATATCATGACATAATTTTAAAGTAGGAGATTAACCCAAAGAATGGAAATTGGGTTAAGAAATTCCCTTACCTCGTGTCTGACTTGACCCGATCGTTCTTTAATATCCTGAATAATAAACTAGTGTTAATTTCTATTTGATTAAGAACCTTTTTCATTTTAATTATTACCTTTATATCACATATTATCATGTTACGAAAAATATGTAATTATTTATGTTAATAACAATCGGTTTGTCAATCATTGGTACTTGAGTCAAAAATATACTTCTTATAATTACAAGTTGATCATGTAGTGAAATATCCATTATATCCAGAATTATATTCATGATTTAGATGTCATATAGAACATATATATCCAGTATATACATGCATTTATAATATTACATAACATTTAGAGGTAAGAAATGAAATGCACTGTTCATGGAGACGGTAAGCCGTACGTACGCATGAATGCTACTTTCATTTATATTTCATATTTTAATGGACTTAAACATAATGATATAGAGGTATAATATAATTCCAGTATCATATAATGTATAATAACATTTACTACATCCTTTATACATCCCACATATGGTATTAACGATTCAAAACACTTTGAGGGGGCGGTAGTCCACACTTCCTAAAAAGAAAATATCGTGTTTACCCATAATGGAACCCATAAAGGTATGCCATAAATGAAAAATACAGAGAATTAAGTAAACAATAAACATATTACATATCATATATAAATATAGTGACATCTTAATGGTGACCTTTGAAGGTGTTATATGAGTGTTGAACAATCATCATTTCGTGAGGCAGAAATTCACCATCCACAGAAACAGTATGTTCATTAACCATTAGATGTAGGTGTGTGTAAGTGTAGCTCGAATAATTCTTATAAAAACATCCTAGTATATGTAGGATACTTGTGTTGTTACAAAATAAATGTATAAGAAGAGTTTAGGGGGTTGGAAAGGAAAAATAAAACAAAATAACATAAGAGCAGACATTACCTTAAAATCGGGTAACTCTTTTTTGATTTGAGACAAAGGCTTCATTGGGAAGAATTCTACCCAAATTAAGGCCTCTAGGAGTAAGATAGGGAGTTTGGGATAGTATTTGGGCAGAGTTTGGCTGAGACAAATGGCTTGAATGAGTGAATAAGGTGGGAGTGGTGGGGGCCTTTTATAATGGGAGAGGAGGGGCACTCTTAGAAATATTGAAATGTTACTTTATTATGAAATTATTTTCGGATTTTAAAGGTCCCAAAATGATAGATTTAGAGGCTAAGGTGATAAGGGTTCGAAATATACTCATCCAATAGGTTTTTGACAAGTTTAAGTCTTGGATTTTAAATTATCGTTTCATTTTATTTAAATCATTAATTAATGAGGTAATCGCTGCATCATCATGGTGTCGTAAATAATTTAATTTATTTAATGTCTAAAAATAATAAAACAACTATCATGATGTATTAAATATCATTAGCTTTATAATGAATATTTATAGTCAAAATTATGACTTGTATAACCCCACTTAAAAATTGTTTCAGTAAAACAACTCATGTTTGTGACATTTTTATTTTAACATTAAATAAAAAGTTTTTAATGTCATTTTCCTACAAAAGTGGATCCATGGAGTCCCCAAGTTGACCCATGGATTGTTACGGTCAGCCATGACTCCTAAAATAGGTTCAGGACAAGTGTAATGGTATTTTCATATTTTTATAATATAATTTTTACCTTAAATTTCACTAATTACATTTAATCGCGATTAATTAAACTTAGAAGTTACTATTCACCAAAAAATTATTTTAATCCCATTGAACCACATTTTACTTCCTAATGACAACCATGTATGTCATATTTTTTAAAATAAAATCATAGATGTGGTAATGTTTCATTTAAACGAAAAATTAGTTTTTTAACTACCACTTAGTGGATTCACTATTCATCAAAAATTTAAGTTTTTCTGAATAACCCCAAAATTTCACCCTAAGCTATAATTGACATTCCAAATCCAAAAATGATTTCTATTTTAAAAAATTCCAAACATATAATTTGCATTAATTAATTTTATAATTAATTCCCACTGTCAGAACAAATAGCGTGTTTTTAAGAAACAATATATATCACAAGATTGACAATTGTTTATGTCCAATTTCAAAGTGAAATTAATTCTAATGACCACCATTGGATAAAATAGTAAAAATATATTCTAATTATACTTTAAAACAACTCAATAGTATAATTTATCACTATAATATATCTTGATTAAAAAGGTTCTTTTAAGTATTTTTCACTATTCATAAAAAATGGGATGTTCTCAGAATATTACAAAAAATTCAACTTTGGAAAATTTCGATATTATGAATACAAAAATGAAGTCCATTTTGAATTATACTATTTATATAATTTCAAAAAGTGGGTATTACTATTCATAATTGCTACATTGATTGGTCGCGGCGTGTTAGAATCTCGAACTTGCGTAAAATGTAAGCTATTGCATTATTGAAAGAGAAGTGTATTGTGAAAGCTAGGGGTGTTACATTCTCCCCTCCTTCAATAAATTACATCCTCGCAATTTGAAAATGCTCTTCGAAAATAAAAGGTTGAAAATAGAAAATACCTTTGTGGAAAACCCACAACGGAAATAGGGTTAATAAGAATATAACATTAAAAGAATGAAAGAGAAGTACAAAGGTCACCTGAGATAGCCCATACTATGATTCTATGCTAATATGGATATGGAAGAATAACCAACTAGAAAGTTATGATGGAGAGTTGTAGAAAACAGGATTAGGAGAAAGTTAACAATAATAAAATCTCAAAGTTGGGATTAGTTAAACAGTCATTGAATCCCCATTTGGAAAAGTTAACCAAAAACATTTTTGTTTTAAGTTACCTTTTATAATGTTGAGGAATTTATTTAAGAGATTTTCTAAGAAAGTAAGGAATTATACTTACTTCTCGTGTAGACTTTCATTCCTTAATAAATTTTTATCACAAACCAAATTTTCACTCCAAATGGTAACAGAACTCAAAAATATTCTATTTATCCTAATTGTATATGGTTCTAAATATTACCACATAACATTTAGATTAGGAAACCTATTTTTTAATAACCAGGGACTTCCTATATGCTAGTGGTAGGTAATAAAGGCATGTCGCACTATGGTTGTGGGTTCGATTCCTACAGCTTTGTCCGTGCGACGGGTTATCCCCTGACCTGCAGGTTGTCCTTTTCCTAAAAATATAGAATTATAATTGTAACACCCCAGGTAAATAAAGACTATGGCATTTTCATATTTATCCATATTTGTGAATAAAAATATTAATATGACTTTAAAGGTGATGCTATGCTCGATGGCATACCCAACACGCAACAACGAGTTTCTTGGGAATCTTACGTTTCACTCTAATAATAAAATAATATTATGGAATTTCACATGTAGCCGTTGTATTGGGGAGAATGGATATAAATAAATAAAATATGATTATATATGTTTTTAAAGGTTTTTACATTATCCAATAAAAGATAAAGGCATAAAATACAGAAATAATTTAATTTTAGGCGTATATGCCCTAGTTTTCACTAAAGGTTAACTTATCTCCTTTTGATGGAGAACCATCATTAAATATAGTTTTTTTCACTCTTATACATCCTTTTGGACCAAATAAAACTCTTCTTAAGAATTGGGACATCAAAATTTACTTTGTGTAAATTTTTGATATCTTTCGGATAAAGTTCTTTTTTTAATGAATAGTTTAAAAAGTTGTATTTTAATTCAAAACATCTTTTTAATATAATTTATATATATTATTAGATTATCTATTGAATTGGTTTTCAAGTGAAATTAGAATATATTTTTACCATTAAATACAATAGTGGTCGTTGGAATTAATTTCACTTTGAAATCAAACTTAAACTAGTGTCAATCTTTTGATACTTATTGTTTCATAAAAACACGCTATTTGCTCTGACAGTGGGAAATAATTATTAAATTAATTAATGTGACTAATATGTTTTTAATTTTGTAAAATAGACTTCATTTTTGAATTTGTAATATCAAATACAGCTTATGGTGAATTTTTGGGATTTTTCTGAAAAACATCAATTTTTGATGAATAGTGAAACCACTAAGTGGTACTTATAAAAACTGATTTTTCCGTTTAAATGAAATTTTGCCATCTTTGTGTTTTGAATTTCAAAAATCCGACATACATGGTTGTCATTAAGAAGTAAAATGTGGTTCAATGGGATAAAAATAATTTTTTTGGTGAATAGTAACTTATTAAGTTTTTAATCGCGATTAGAGGTAATTAGTGTAGTTTGAGGTAAAAATAATGTTTTAATAATATTAAATGAACTTGACACATGTCCTAACCTCAGTTTATGTGTCATGGCCGACCAATACAACCCATGAGTCATGTGGGGGACCCCATGAAGCCACTTTGGTTGGAAAATGTCATAAATATCTTTTTATGTAATGTTAAAGTAAAAATAACACAAACATGAGATGTTTTACTAAAACAATTTTTACATGGGGTTGTACAAGTCATATTTTTCACTATAAATTGTAATTGGAAAGATAAAAAGATTTCCTACATCATAGTAGTTTTTTATAATATTTAGACATTATATAAATTAAATTATTTATGACATCATGATGATGCAACGATGACCTCATTATTTAATGATTTAAATAAAATGGAAAGATAATGTAATATATAAGACCTAAACATGTAAAAAACCTCTTGGATGAGTGGATCTAGAACCCTTATCACCTTATCCACGAATTATATTAATGTGGTACCTTTTAAATACGAAACGCTTTTGAAAATAATGTAATATTTTGTAACTTTACAAGAGTGCCCCTCCTCTCCGCTTATAAAAGGCCCCCACCGCTACCTCCTTACCCACACTCCCAAATCCTTTGGCTCGGCCAACCACTGCCCATTTTGTCTCTCCACTTCCCTCTCTTACTCCTTGAAACCTCAATTTGTGCAGAAGTCTTCCCAATGAATCCTTTGAGCTCAATCCAAAGGGAGTTACCAGATTTTAAGGTAATGTCTTCACTTGTGTCCTTTTGATTTATTTTGCTTCTCCAACCCCATAAACTATTTTTTATTCATTTATTTTGTAAAAAATCCAGTATCATCAATATAATAGGATGTTGTTATAAGAAGGATTCGATCTTCACTTACACACACCTACATCTAATGGTTAAAGAACATACTGTTTCTGTGGATGGCGAATTTTTGCCTCCTGAAACGATGATTGTTCCACATTCTTCTAACACCTTCAAAGATGGACATTAAGATGGAACTATATTTATATATGATATATAATATGTTTATGTTTTCGTTAAGCTTCTGTATTTTTCATTTTGGTCATACATTTGTGGTTTCCATTATGGGTAAACACGATAATTTCATTTTAGGAAGTGCGGACTACCGCCCCCTCAAAGTGATTTGATTCGTTAATGCCAAATGTGGGACATATAAAGGATGGATTTAAAGTTATTATATATGATGTTATACTGGAATTATAATATACCTATATATCATTATTATTTCTTTCCATTAAATTATGAGATAGAAATGAAAGTAGCGTTCATGCGTACGTACAGCTTACCGTCTCCATGAACGGTGCATTTCATTTCTTGTCCTCAAATGTAATGTACTATTATAAGTACATATAATCGATATATATGATGTATGTTACATTTTAATGGTTAATATAATTCTGGAATTAAAATATACATATCTCTCATTTAGTTTTAATTCCATCAATATGACATTGAAATGAAAGTAGCGTTCATGCGTACGTACGGCTTACCATCTCCATGAACGGTGCATTTCATTTCTTACCTCTAAATGATTGTGTAATATTATAAATACATGTATATGCTGGATATATATGATATATATGATATCCAAGTCATGAATATCATTCTTGGATATAATTATCCTTTGACCACACGAACAACATGTAATTGTAAGATGTCCACTTTCGACTTAAGAACCAAATATCGAAAAAACAAACATTATAAACATAAATGATTACATAATGTTTATAACATGTCAATAATTGATATAAAGAGAATAATGAACTTGAAAAAGGATTTTATGAAATTAGAAATTAACACATGTTTATTATTCAGGACGTTGAAGAGCGATCGAGTCCAGTCGGACCCGAGGTAAGGGATCCTACTCCTCTCTTTCTTTTTAAGTACACTCTTTTATGTCATTCCTTTAAAGCTCATCTTTCTTGTTATTGGGATGTTCTTTTATATTAATCATACTGTAATTTTTATGTTCATATGATGAGAGACCCTATTTTCTCTCATCAATCCATTTTGGAAGTTTTGAGTGGCACCGTTAGGCTGCCGTATTTTCCTAAGAGATCAAACCTCTCTCTTTTTTTAAGTACTCTCCTTTATGTCATATGTTTTAAGCTCCTATCTGTTATGTTGGGGGATGTAATTTTATATTACTATTTTTATAAACTTTATTTTAATATGATTAGATACCCTATTTGATCTCAGCAATCCATTTTTGTATGTTTCATGCGGCACCGTTAGGCTGCCGAGTTTTCGTAAGGGATTTTTCATCTCACTTTTATTCCCTTGAGATTTATGCTACATTTTCCAAAATTTCCTTTGATTGGTGTATGTACTGCCAATTATTTTACACATTGTGTAATATTCTTTCATTTATGAGTATTTACATTAATGTTGTATTGTCCTTCTTTCACGGGGTGTATGTTTAGAAAGATACCCATGTCAGTAAGGGAACCTTTCACCCTCCTCTTTTTAAAAGATTTATTTTGTTATGTCTTTTAATTTACATAATATAATTTTGTTATATCTTATTATATATCCTTATTGATGTAAATTTTATTACCATGTGATGAGATACCTTTTTGATCTCTCATCAACTCTTTTTCTGAATTTTGAAGTGACGCCGTTAGGCTGTCTAATTTTTGCAAGGGAACTTCTTAACCCAATTTCGATTTCTTTGGGTTCAACATGTAGTTATTGAATATGTAATCCTTTGAATATGTGTGAATTACCTTTGATTATTTTATACTTAATATCCACTTATATTTGGTGTTTTCATTTGTCACACATAATTATGTAATTGATTTATCCTTAAACCAAAGATATCGTCTTTGTATGGGACTTCGTCTCAATCTCCTTTCATTGAGGCATATTTTATTTTATACACAACTTTCTTTTATACAGTGTATAAACCCCTTTGACTTTTATGTTTATCCAAAAGTAATCTTTTTTATAAGAAGCGTTTTACAAAACGACAAAAGGGAATGTTTTTGTCGTACGTATGCGACGACAATGACTTCTCCACCGCCGTGACCATTATTTGAGTTTTGGCTTCCTATAAAAGTTGTACCTTCTTTTTAAAAGAAAAATAAATACCATGTTGTACTTTTCTTTTATTTGGGTATTGAAAATGGTTTTCATAATATTTTTATATCAATGTGTTGTATTGATATCTTGTGATTGAAAGGTGGAAATCTTATGTTTCCTTTATGTATGTTTTATGTGATACGATTATGTTATGGTTCTTGGGAATTATTATGAATACTGGTGGTTCCGTGAAAACTAAGGGCGAGTGAGCCCGATATATCTCTTCAATGCATTGGGTAACGCAAAGGAGTGAAATGATAAGTTTTCTCCGAATAGATTTAGGGAATATACTATGATGGGTATTCCAAACGTAACCAAGAGGGATACTCCCTAGGTAAGAATGTTATGAATGCCTCAAGTTACCTTTTATGTCTTATGATTTCTATGATTTATTCATGATTTGATGAGGTATGTTAAAGTGCCTATGTTTTATGGGTAAAGTATGATTTCATTCTTATGTATATATGAACTCATGTTTCCTTTCCATATTTTTATAACCCTTACTGAGATTTTTATGCTCATCCCAAGTTTTTGAAATGTTTTTCACAAGTCAAGGGAAAGGTACATGATGGGATGATTGTGTCAAGGATGTGTTAAGAAAGAATCCATGTTTTATTTTAAATATGATTCCGTTGATGGGAAGAATGAATACTATCTTTTATGTAACCACTTTGTTTAAATGTGGAATTTAATGCAAGTTTCATGATCTAATTCTCTAAAACTCTTAACCTGAAAAGATCCTCAATGTGAAATCTTGTAATAACTCAAGATTAAGTTAGGTTTAATCCTGGGGCCTTATAGTTGGTATCAAAGGTCGGTTTAGACAACTTTAGGGATTAGGAGTTCTTTTGAGACACATGATTAGTCCGTATATCTATTATTTCACTAAAATCCTTGTTTATGACATTTTTTTCAGGTCATGTAAATTCGGTTACGAATGGAAGGAGAAGGATCTAAAATGATATTCCTATCTCTTCCTGATGACATGCTTGCAATAATCATTGCAAAGTCATCTTCGGATGATTGTGAAACTTTTTCTAGCATACAACTCATTTGCAAGCAGTTGATTGAGATATCAAACACCTCCATTATACCTTGTTATCATTGTGGATCATGGGTTGTTTTTAGACAAATACTATTTTCACAATATTCTCATATTTTCAATAAAGTTAAATATTATCAAGGTATTTTCAAATATTTACCTTATCACAAGAATTTGAAGAATAATATGATTTTAGAAAAGGTGATGAGGAAGGAGACCCTTGCGCAACCTATTTATATTTGCTTCTGAAATATAGTCTCACATCACATACTTATGGTATTTTATAAGGACCAATAATAGAAAGTTTCAACTCAATTTTGGTCCGACTATTTTATAGAAATCATGTTTTATCTGATTTTTTGGAATTATATGTCATACATGATTATTTACCAAAACTGTTTTTCTTTGAACACCCATATGACCCATGTTGTACGAGGTGTATTTGGATGGAGGAAGCAAATGATTTTGAATTATCTCTAAATAATTGTTGTAATGCATGGGACTTCTACCAACATGAGCAAGATGACGATGAAACCGAGTGGACACCATGATCAAGGTATGCTGTTATTTATTTTGGGAATCATTTTATTTTATCTTATGGTGGTGAAATAAGACTTCAAGAATTAAGATTATGAGATGGTAACGAATTCGGATGAAAATTAAATGTATAAGTAAGTGATTGAGGTTAAAACATGTTAGGGTTATTTTTGGAGTTGTATAAAAAGGACAACACGTAGACCGTGTGACAAGTCGTTGCATCGGACAAAGCTGCGGGACTCGAACCCACAACCAAAGTGCGACTGTTATTTATCGCCTACCACTGGACTACGTGAAGTCCCTAGTTAGTTTGACTGATTCTTTTAAGTTAGATGATTTTATGAATTAAGAGTAAGTTGATTTTGGGTTATTTTTTAAAATGATTAACCTATCATGGAGGATATGTGATCAGCTTAATTACTTTTCAATACGAGACTTTAGGAGAAATTGCTGTTGTTTGGAGATAAATGTTACGATTTAACTTGGAAGACTATGTGACTAAATCCTTCAAATATTTGGGTTTCAATCTTAGATTGGTTTACATTGAAGAATTTTATGGACATATTGTTTATCGGATGGTCCACGTTGAACTTTGGGTTTTGATGGACAAATTTTGGAGATTAAGCATATATTTTCTTTTTAAAGGGTTATCCTTTTCTGGATTATCTGTCCTTGAAATAACCTTTTTGGTTTTGGTTTTGGTTAAGGTCTAATGATATGGGAAGTATATTGTTCTCTTTGGTGGATTAGGTTATTCTCTAGAAGTTTATTATAGAACTCTTAATGCGAACAAGTCTCCCTAAATACTTGTCTTTTGGAAAAAATATGAGATTGATTAAGGAATCTAGTAAAAGTTGAAAGTAAACATGATAAGTGATTATGTTTCCTTATGAATAAATTCCTCAATAAAAAGTAAGTTAAAACGAAAATGTTGTTTATTAACTTTTCCTACAGGGGAATCGAATACCGTTTAACCCATCACAAGTTTGTGATTTTCTGGTGGTTAACTTTTTCCTAGACATGTTTACTATCACTCTCCATCAGAACATGACCCTTTGTTTTTTCCTCCATGTCCATATTTTCATACTTTTAATCCTAGTATGGGTTAACTCGGGTGACATTTGTACTTCTCTCCCATTCTTTTAACGTGATTGTTTTACCGACTCTTGTTCCGATGTGGGACTTTCAAGGATGTTTCCAAGATCAGTTTTAAAAAAATTGCGATGACGCAATTCCCAAAATGGGGGAAGGATGTAACACCCCAGGTAAATAAAGAATATTACATTTTCATATTTATCCATATTTGTGAATAAAAATATTAATATGACTTTAAAGGGGATGCTATGCTCGATGGCATACCCAACACGCAACAACGAGTTTCTTGGGAATCTTACGTTGCACTCTAATAATAAAATAATATTATGGTAGTTAACATGTTGACATTGTATTGGTGGTAATGGATATAAATAACTAAAATATGATTATATATGTTTTTAAATGTTTTTACATTATCCAATAAAAGATAACGGTATAAAATACGGAAATAATAAATTTTAGGCGTATATGCCTTAGTTTTAACTAAAGGTTCACTTGTCACTTTTTGATGGAGAACCATCATTAAATATAGTTTTGTTCACTCTTAAACATCCTTTTGGACAAAATAAAACTCTTCTTAATAATTGGGACATCAAAATTTACTTTCTGTAAAAATTTGGTATCTTTATGATAAAGTTCATTTTTTTAATGAATAGTGTCAAATGTTGTATTTTAATTCAAAACCTCTTTTTAATCTAATTTATTTGTATGATTAGATTATCTTTTGAATTGGTATAAAGTTAAATTAGAATATATTTTTACCATTAAATCCAAAAGTGGTCATTGGAATTAATTTCACTTTGAAATCAGACTTAAGCTAGTGTCAATCTTTTGATACTTATTGTTTTATAAAAACACGCTATTTGCTCTGACAGCGGGAAATAATTTTTAAATTAATTAATGTGACTTATATGTTTTTAATTTTGTAAAATAGAATTCATTTTTGAATTTGGAATATCAAATATAGCTTATGGTATATTTTTGGGATTTTCCTGAAAAACTTCAATTATTTATGAATAGTGAAACCACTTAGTGGTACTTATAAAAACTGATTTTTCCGTTTAAAAGAAATTTTTACATCTTTGTGTTCTTAATTTCAAAAATATAACATACATGGTTGTCATTAAGATGTAAAATTTGGTTCAATGGGATAAAAATAATTTTTTGGTGAATAGTAACTTATTATGTTTTTATTCGTGATTAGAGGTAATTAGTGTAGTTTGAAGTAAAAATAATGTTTTAATAATATGAAATGAACTTGACACATGTCCTAACTTCATTGGATGTGTCATGGCCAACCATGACAACCCATGGGTCAACATGGGAACCCCATGAAGCCACTTTGGTTGGAAAATGACATAAATATCTTTTTATTTAATGTTAAAGTAAAAATGACACAAACATGAAATGTTTTACTAAAACAATTTTTACATGGGGTTATACGTGTCATCTTTTTCAATATAAATAGTGAATGGAAATATAAAAAGATTTCCTAAATCATAGTATTTTTTTATAATTTTTAGACATTAAATAAATTAAATTATTTATGACATCATGATGATGCAACGAAGACCTCATTATTTAACGATTTAAATAAAATGGAAATATAATGTAATATCTAAGACCAAAATATGTCCAAAACCTATTTGATGAGTGAATATAAGACCCTTATCACCTTATCCACGAATTATATTAATGTGGGAACTTTTAAATCCCAAACGGTTTTGAAAATAAAGTAATATTTTGTAACTTTACAAGAGTGCCCCTCCTCTCCTCTTATAAAAGGCCCCCACCTCTACCTCCTTACCCACACTCCAAAAGCCATTGGATCGGCAAACACCTACCCATTTTGTCTCTCCACTTCCCTCTATTACTCCTTGAAGCCAAACTTTGGGCAGAAGTCCTCCCAAGGAAGCCATTAAGCTCAAACCAAAGGGAGTTACCTGATTTTAAGGTAATGTCTTCACTTGTGTCCTTTTGTTTTATTTTGCTTCTCCAACCCCCTAAACTATTTTTTATTCATTTATTTTGTAACAAATCCAGTATATTCAATATACTAGGATGTTTTTTTAATAATGATTCGAGCTAAACTTACACACACCTACATCTAATGGTTAATGAACATACGGTTTCTGTGGATGGAAAATTTTTGCCTCCCGAAACGATTATTGTTCAACATTCTTCTAACACCTTCAAAGGTGGCCATTAAGATGACACTATATTTATATATGATATATAATATGTTTTTTTTTCCTTAAGCTTCTTTATTTTTCATTTTGGTCATTCCTTTATTGTTTCTATTATGGGTAAACACGATAATTTCATTTTAGGAAGTGCGGACTACCGCCCCCTCAAAGTGATATGATTCGTTAATGCCAAATGTGGGAAATATAAAGGATGGATTAAAAGTTATTATATATGATGTTATACTGGAATTATAATATACCTATATATCATTATTATTTCTTTCCATTAAATTATGAGATAGAAATGAAAGTAGCGTTCATGCGTGCGTACGGCTTACCGTCTCCATGAACGGTGCATTTCATTTCTTATCCTCAAATGTAATGTACTATTATAAGTACATATAATGGATATATATGATGTATGCTACATTTTAATGGTTAATATAATTCTGGAATTAAAATATACATATCTCTCATTTAGTTTTAATTCCATCAATATGACATAGAAATGAAAGTAGCATTCATGCGTACGTACGGCTTACCATCTCCATGAACGGTGCATTTCATTTCTTACCTCTAAATGATTATGTAATATTATAAATACATATATATGCTGGATATATATGATATATATGATTTCGAAGTCATGAATATCATTCTGGATATAATGAACCTTTGACCACATGAACAACATGTAATTGTAAGAAGTCCACTTTCGACTTAAGAACCAAATATCGAAAAAACAACCATTATAAACTTAAATGATTACATAATGTTTATAACATGTCAATAATTGATATAAAAGGAATAATGAACTTGAAAAAGGTTCTTAAGAATGTATAAATTAACACATGTTTATTATTCAGGACGTTAAAGAATGATCAAATCAAGTCAGACCTGAGGTAAGGGATCCTACTCCTCTCTTTCTTTTTAAGTACACTCTTTTATGTCATTCCTGTTAAAGTTCATATTTCTTGTTATTGGGATATTATTTTATATTAATCTTACTGTAATTTTTATGTTCATATGATGAGAGACCCTATTCTCTCACATCAATCCATTTCGGATGTTTTGAGTGGCGCCGTTAGGCTGCCAAATTTTCATAAGAGATCAAACCTCTCTCTTTTTTTTAAGAACTCTACTTTATGTCACTTATTTTAAGCTCCACTTTGTTATGTTGGGGGATGTTATTTTATATTCCTCATTCTATAAACTTTATGTTAATATGATGAGATACCCTATTTGATCTCATCAATCCATTTTTGTAAGTTTCATGTGGCGCCGTTAGGGTGCCGAGTTTTTGTAAGGGATTTTTAATCTCACTTTTATTCCCCTGAGATTTATGATACATTTTCCAGAATTTCCTTTGAGTGGTGTATGTACTGCCCATTATTTTACTCATTGTGTAATATTATGTCATTTATGAGTATTTACATCAATGTTGTATTGTCCTTCTTTCACGGGGCGTATGTTTCGAAAGATACCCATGTCGGTAAGGGAACCTTTCACCCTCCTCTTTTTAAAAGACTTATTTTGTTATGTCTTTTAATTCACATAATATTATTTTGGGATATGTTCTTCTATATCCTTATTGATGTAAATTTTATGTCCAAGTGATGAGATACCTTTTTTATCTCTCATCAACTCTTTTTCTAAATTTTGAAGTGACGTCGTTAGGCTGTCTAATTTTTGCAAGGGAACTTCTTAACCCAATTTCGATTTCTTTGGGTTCAACATGTAGTTATTGAATATGTCATCCTTTGAATATGTGTGAATCTCATTTGATTATTTTACAATTAATATCCACTTATATTTGATGTATTTTTTTGTCACACATAATTATGTAATTGATTTATCCTTAAACCAAGGATATCGTCTTTGTATGGGACTTCGTTTCAATCTCCATTCATTGAGGCATATTTTATTTTATACACAACTTTCTTTTAAAAGGTGTATAAACCCCTTTTACTTTTACGTTTATCCAAAAGGAATCCTTTTTATACGAAGCGTTTTACAAAATGACAAAAGGGAATGATTTTGTCGTACGTATGCGTCGACAACGACTTTTCCGCCGTCATGACCATTATTTGAGTTTTGGCTTCCTCTACAAGACATACCTTCTTTTTAATAGAAAAATAAATACCATGTTTTACTTTTCTTTTATTTGGGTATTGAAAATGGTTTTCATAATGTTTTTATATCAATGTGTTGTATTGATATCTTGTTATTGAAAGGTGGAAATGTTATGTTTCCTTTGTACATGTTTTATGTGATACGATTATGTTATGGTTCTTGGGAATTATAATGAAGATGGGTGGTTTCGGGATAAACTAATGGTGGGTGGGCCCGATATAGCTCTCCAATGCATTGGGTAACGTGAAGGAGTGAAATGTTAAGGTTTTCCGAAGAGATTTAGGGAATATACTGTGATGGGTACTCCAAACATAACCAAGAGGGTTACTCCCTACGTAAGAATGTTATGAATGACTCAAGTTACCTTTTATGTCTTATGATTTTTATGATTTATTCATGATTTGATGAGGTATATTAAAGTGCCTATGTTTTATGGGTAATGTATGATTTCATTCTTATGTATATATGAACTCATGTTTCCTTTCCATATTTTTATAACCCTTCTGAGATTTTTATGCTAATCCCATGTTTTTGAAATGTTTTTCACAGGTCAAGAGAAAGGTACATGATGGGATGATAGTGTCAAGGATGTGTCAAGAAAGAATCCATGTTTTGTTTTAAATATGTTTCCGTTGATGGGAAGAATGAATACTGTCTTTTATGTAACCACATTGTTTAAATGTGGAATGTAATGCAAGTTTCATGATCTAATTCTCTAAAACTATAAACCTGAAAAGATCCTCAATGTGAAATCTTGTAATAACTCAAGATTAAGTAAGGTTTAATGCTAGGGCCTTATAATAATATTCCAAAAATAATCTTTAAAAATGTTTTAACCTTAAAAAATACTATCCAAAGATCAACTTAATCAATTCCAACCTTTATAGTTATCCAAAATACCTACGTCCAGACTTTCTCTAAAAGGTCTCTAAATTCCAAAATCAATTGTAACATTAGATTCCCTAAACAGACTAAAGTTTCTATTATTGTGGCATACAAAAAATATGATTTCCTTCATCATATTAAAACCTTATTGATAACAACAATTACTGCAGTACAGTCCTTATATATATCACATTATTTTTATAACCAGAAGATAATCCTTAAGTCCAAAAGCACTAATACATTAATTATTCCATTTCAACTGTAGTGACAACATAAGATTTTCCTTGATCCCTTGGCCTTTTCTGAGGTAATTTTCCCTAACCCATAGGACATTTATTTTCATAATGCACCATTTCCCTATAATTGTAGCATTCAACATTGATAGCCTCATTTTTTCCCTTGCAATCACGAGCTTGGTGACCTTTTTCACCACATTTAGAACAAACTTCCATTCCTTTTAGGCAGGTACCGGGGTGATTTTTCCCACAATTATCGCATAATGGAAAATCCTTCTTTCCCTTTTTCCCTTTATCTATCACTTGTTCCACCATTCTATTCTTCTCTTTCTTTACTTTATTGTTATAAGATTTAGAGAATTCCTTTTCTGTCTTGAGAGAACATGATACAATATCTTCATATGACGAGAAGGATTATGAGACTAAGGCTCGATGGAGAAACAGTTTTAACCCATCAAAGGAACGATCAATCTTACTTCTTCTGTTACGTATATAATATGATGCATGCCTCCCTAACCGAGTAATGTGAGACTCATACTTTGCGACATTATCATCCTCCTTCTGCCTTATACTCAGAAATTGCTTTTCCATATCTGCTCGATGGTCACGAGGAAAATATTTTTCTAAGAAAAGATCTTTGAACTCCCTCCATTCCATATTCGATACTTCATCATCTTACTTTGTGTTTTGAATCAGCGACCACCACTGATCGGCATCTACAGTGAGGCGGTAAACTGCCATGATAACCTTTTCCCTTTCACTACTCCCCATGGTATGGAATATTTTATCTAAGGAGTTTATCCATTGCCGAGCTACTAATGGATTTGTACCCCCATTAAATGTTGGCGGTTGTTGCCTCATGAAGCGGTCTATCATTGATCCTCCACGTTGCGGATCAGGGTGCTCAATACGAGTAAGGTTATTATTCATAACCTGAGTGAGTTGTCCCAGTAATGTAATAAGTTGATCAGCACTAGTTGTATCTCTAGATCCACAATAATTATCTTGAGCATGAGGGCAATCCCTACACGGAGTGCGTGCATTGATACAGTTTACATTCCTTCCACTAGGCACCATTTCTAAATAATGGCATAAACTACATTAGTTTATGAATCAAAATACATAATTCCAAAGTGTAAAATACTTAACATAAATTGAAATATTTATGGATATAATCCATAATCATAAAAAAAATTCTTTGAGGAGGTTTATACTCATAACCCTCCATAGTGGTTTGTAATGAAAATGAGGATTATCCTAAGAATATCCCCCGGAGTGTCGTAACCAAGAGTGCAGCAAGGCCCGTTGTCGTGCACCAGTTCTCGTTCAAGTCTAGCTCAAAGCAGTGTTTTCGGGTTTTACCACTAGGTACATCTGTGCCAGAGCCGCCTCTACCTTCTCATATCCATACAGGGTTGTATTGCTCGGAAAACTCACAAAATATCTATAATAGAAAAATTCTAGGAAGTTCTTTTATACTAATCCACAAATTCTATCTTTGGGATTTGTTCTCTAATCAGAGTTTATCTAAATCTAGCTTCCAAGGTTAGTAATAAACTGAATCTGATACCAACTATAACGCCCCGACCCCAGTTACCCAGAGTCGGTGTGTTATTGCGTAACATTGACATGATCACAAAAGATAAAGTCTCGAAAGACCGATTAGTTTAGTTGCCTTGGAAACACTAGATACATTCATAAATGTTACATTACATCATAAAGTGAAAAACTACAATAACATAGTATCCATTTTCCACACTCATATCCTCGTTAGACTATCCCTACAGGTCATTCCTAAAATACTTCTTCACATCCTGAAAAAATTAAAACATTGAAAGGGGTGAGGTCAAATGCTCAGTAAGGATAACAATATAGCGGATGCTTTCATAAATAATTATAAACATTTAAGGAAATGTATAACTAAAACAAAAGCCTTTTAAACATGAAATTCAACATAATATGGAAAAAGTAAAATGAGATAATGCCATTTACTTATTCACATGGATATTCTACTGGTCGAATAATCACATGCAATATCAATAACCACTTTCATAATGATGGAATGCATAATTCCAGACTATCATAACCAGGTATCCAAGGCCTCGTGCCAAGACCAAAAATAAGATTTTTTCAAGGCCTCGTGCCAAGACACTAGTTTGTCTCATGAGACCTACCGATGCATCGAGGAGCTATAGCGGGCTCCACCCGTCACTTATTAAGTCTAATGCATTCCTCATATGAATAGGTTTAAACATATCATAAACCATAAAATAATCGTATCACATAAAACACTCATAAAGGAAAAGTAATATTTCCACATTTCAATCACAATATATCAATACAACACATTGATGTAATAAAAAAACTTTCAAAACCATTTTCAATACCAAAATTAATGAAAAATTAAACCTTTGTATTTATTTTTCATTTAAAAATTTTATGGCTTATAGAGGAAGTCGAAACTCAAATAATAGTCATGGCGGCGGAGAATTCGTTGTCACCGCATACGTGAGAAAAAAAATTCCTTTTGTAGTTTAGTAAAAATTCTTCGTATAAAAAGATTCCTTTTGAATAATAGTCAAAGTCAATGGGGATTATACACCGTATAAAAGAATGTTGTGTATAAAACCAAATATGCCTCAATGAAAGGAGATTGAGGTGAAGTCCTTACAAAAATCATTTCAAAAATAATATAGATCTATTATGTGTATTAAGTATAACTACACATAAAAAAAGTAAAAATACAAGATATGACAAAATAATATCATGACATAATTTGAAAGTAGGAGATTAACCCAAAGAATAGAAATTGGGTTAAGAAATTCCCTTACCTCGTGTCTGACTTGACTCGATCATTCTTTAATATCTTGAATAATAAACAAGAGTTTATTTATATTTTCTTAAGAACATTTTTTATTTTCATTATTACTTTTATATCACTTACTGTCATGTTATGAACATTATGTAATTATTTATGTTAATAACAGTAGTTTTGTCGATCTTTGGTACTTGAGTCAAAAATATACTTCTTATAATTACAAGTTGTTCATGTGGTGAAATATCCACTATATCCAGAATTATATTCATGGTTTAGATATCATATATAACATATATATCCAGTATATACATGCATTTATAATATTACATAACATTTAGATGTAAGAAATGAAATGCACCATTCATGGAGACGGTAAGACGTACGTACGCATGAATGCTACTTTCATTTCTATTTCATATTTTAATGGAATGAAACATAATGATATAAAGGTATAATATAATTCCAGTATAATATAATGTATAATACCATTTAATCCATCCTTTATACATCACACATATGGTATTAACGATTCAAATAACTTTCAGGGGGCGGTAGTCCGCACTTCCTAAAATGAAAATATCATGTTTACCCATAATGGAACCCATAAAGGTATGCCATAAATGAAAAATACAGAAGCTTAAGTAAAACATAAACATATAATATATCATATATATATATAGTGACATCGTAATGTCCACATTTTATGATGTTATATGAGTGTTGAACAATCATCATTTCGTGAGGCAGAAATTCACAATCCACAGAAACAGTATGTTCTTTAACCATTAGATGTAGGTGTGTGTAAGTGTAGCTCGAATAATTCATATAAAAACATCCTAGTATATTTTATATACTGTTTTTGTTACAATATAAATGGATAAAAAGAGTTTTTGGGGTTGGAAAATCAAAATAAAACAAATTAACATAAGAGAAGACATTACCTTAAAATCGGGTAACTCTTTTTTGATTTGAGCCAAAGGCTTCCATGGGAAGAATTATTCCCAATGTGAGGCTTCTAGGAGTAATAGAGGAAAGTTGGGATAATATTTGGGCAGATTTTGACCAAGACAAATGTCTTGATGTTTTTAATAAGGTGGGAGTGGTGGGGGCCTTTTATAAGAGGAGAGGAGGGGCACTCTTAGAAAGATTGAAATGTCACTTTATTATGAAATTCTTTTCGGATTCGAAAGGTCCCAAAAAGATATATTTCGAGGATAAGGTGATAAGGGTTAAAAATCTACTGATCCAATAGGTTTTTGACAATTGTAAGCCATGGATTTTACATTATCGTTTCATTTTATTTAAATCGTTAATTAATGAGGTAATCACTGCATCATCATGTTGCCGTAAATAATTAAATTTATTTAATGTCTAAAAATTACAAAAAAAATATATCATGATGTAGGAAGTCTCTTTACCTTTCTAATGAATATTTATAGTCAGAAATATGACTTGTATAACCCCATTTTAAAATTGTATTAGTAAAACAACTCATGTTTGTGACATTTTTATTTTAACAATAAATAAAACGTTTTTAATGTAATTTTCCTACCAAAGTGGCTCCATGGGGTCCCCAAGTTGACCCATGGATTGTCTAGGTTGTCCATGACTCATCCAATAAGGTTAGGACAAGATTAATGGTATTTTCATATTTTTATAATATTAATTTTACCTTAAATTTCACTAATTACCTTTAATCGCGATTAATTAAACTTAAAAAGTTACTATACACCAAAAATTCTTTTAATCACATTTTACCACATTTTACTTCCTAATGACAACCATGTATGGCTGATTTTTTAAAATCAAATCATAGAAGTGGTAATGTTTTATTTAAACAAAAAATCAGTTTTTTAACTAGCACTTAGTGGTTTCACTATTCATCAAAAATTGAAGTTTTTCAGAACAACGCCAAACATTTACCATAAGCTATAATTGATATTCTGAATCCAAAATTGATGTATATTTTGGAAAATTCAAAACATATTAGTTTCATTAATTAGTTTTATAATTAATTCTCGTTGTCACAACAAATAGCGTGTTTTTTAGAAACAATATATATCAAAAGATTGCCAATTGTTTATGTCCAATTTCAAAGTGAAATTAATTATAATGACAACCATTGGATAAAATAGTAAAAATGTATTCTAATAATACTTTAAAACCACTCAATAGTTTAATTTATAACTATAAAATATTTTTATTAAAAAACTTTTTCTAAGTATTTTTCACTATTCATAAAAAATTGGATAATCTTAGAAAATTACAAAAAATTCATCTTTGGATAATTTCAATATTCCGAATACAAAAATGAAGTCCATTTTGAAATATAAAATTTATATAATTTCAAAAAGTGGGTATTACTATTCATAACTGCTACTTTGATTGATCGTGGCATGTTAGAATCTCGAACTTGCGTACAATTCAAGCAATTGCATTATTGAAAGAGAAGTGTATTGTGAAAGCATGGGGTGTTACATTTTGATATTCTTTCGATGAAGTGAAATGGATTTTGAAATCATACACTATTATAATCTTATCTATGATTATTAAAGGGATTGTTTTGTTTTATTTACCATTCTCATGTTTTTATGTTTTTTTATTATGTAGGATTTGCATGTTCTATATTATAGATCTCATAATATATAATATCATGAGAAAATTCCCCCAATCATTATTTATATATTTTTGTAATTATATATTTAAAAAAATATTTCAAGAACCATATTTTCAATTATAGGATCACATTATTATCTGACCATAATGTTATGTGTTATATATGTTCTAAATAATATTGAATCTCATAAAGATATGTTGGGTTGAATACCTTTATAAATTGGATTTCAAGCTCACCTACATCCCATGGAGGTAAAATTTCATAATAGATTCCCATATTTTTAATGTACCTTCAAATGATTTTGTACAATCGAATAAGTAATAGAATTAAATTCTATGCATCACTCGGTTGTACATAGTGGCGCAGAAAGATGTTACATATATGGTCATGAAATGTTTTCAGTTATAATCATATCTCCAAGAGTATATTTTACATGTTTATTAGTATGAGAAATATTATAGGGGTATATGACAACCATGTATGGATACGTGATTGTTTTTTGTTCATATGTCCCTGTAGAGGGTATTCTCTTGATTGGGTATCAATTTATCATAAAGGGAAAAAATATATATTTTTTGTCATACTATCGTATTTATTGATGGTTAATTCATCAAAAAACTACATAAATGTTTTCTAACATGATATAATTTTTTAGCTTATTTTACATCGTGACATAAAAGATTATATATCTCAATATTTTACCAACTATGGGATGAAGTAATAGTACCTAAAACCAAATTTTATTATCTTGAATATCCTATTACCATGTTGGAAATGGGACAATATGTCTATAGACTTTTTCTAAATTACCACGTACCCATGAGATAATATTTCTATGTGGGTTTTGGTTGATCAGTTGAAATAATCTTAACAAATAATTAAATATTGGGATACTAATGAATTAGAATAATTAGGTAAATTTTATATTCAATAAATTATGGGGTTTGATGTTGTTACATGTTCCATTGTCTTAGACATGAATTCTAGCATTAAATCTCTATATAGTAAATGTATCTATTATTGGATGGGAACTCTGGTTTGGATTATCACAGTTTAAATCCATAAAAATATGGTTAGAAAAAAGAATACTATTCATATCCAAGATTATATTAAGTGTTCTTATACATTGGATTTTGATGAATCATTGGATATCCATATGTTAGTGGTTTAGTTTTCTTCTTAAATTAGTTACATCTCATTGATTATAAAAGGTAGCTTTGATAGTTTGTATTGTCTCACCCTCGGATCACTACATTGTTTTGTAGAGGTGTGAAAAGCCTCTCCTGTGGGACTGAGTCACATTTCAGTGACTTTGTTATGGATTTTAAAAATCCATCTGCTTCAATTTATGGGACTTTGTAATCCAAAATCCTATGTGTATTACTGGTGCCTCTCTTTAGAGATATAACTTGGTGGATGGATTTTCTTGAATATTTTTTCTATTTAGGGTCATATCAATCATTTAAAATAGTGATATCTGGCTACATGTTATGGTGTACCATTTATGGTTAGTGATTATATTGGTAATTTTTAAAATTACATAGTATTAGTGGCTCATTTTACATATATTCCTGATTTTTAATCATATATTATCTCATGTTGTACCACCTATATCCCTCTTGTGTATTTAGTTGGAAAGACAAAGAGTTATAGTTAAATGTCACCATTATAGAGTATCTAGTTAAAATCATATATTCTAATGTCAATGTCTTGAGATGAAAATTTTTCCTTTTAGTTAGAGTTTTTTTGAGACGTGGATATTATTTTTATGATATATTGGAGAATGAATAATTGAATAAGGACTTGTGCTATCATCTCCTTATTGAGAACCCTTCTTTTACATGACATCTTATTGATCAAAAGACACTGTGGTGGAGATTATAACATCATGGTTATATTTATATATATATATATTAATGTAATTTATTATGTTATATATTTCAAGGAGATTTGTAGTTTTTTCTAGGTAATTTTAGAAAAATGTTAACTCTTCACAACCTACTAGACACATTCACACCATGAACTACTAACATTACAAGATTCAGTCTTCTATTAGTTGTTCGAATTCTAGTTTACAAAATAAATGTTTTCAATATATGAATCATGTTATGGTAGTCAAATATTCAATATCATTTTAAAAAAATATTATATTTTTTTAATAATAAATTTACCACATGGAATTTCTGTCACGAATCTTAATTAATGACATTCAACATTAAAAAATGTTATGCCTTATCACATTTTATGCTTGATTATGTTTACATTCCATGTGAAGACCACCCCATCAAACCCTATAATACATTATGAGATTTTGGGTGATATCTATCCTTTTGGATGAAATAATTAAATTCCAGATCTATGTGTTGATTTCATCAGTTATCCCTGGTAAGTGGTGTTTTTTTCTACTACATTACTATATTATAGGAGTGGTGTCTCATTAATGGTATGGATCTACTGATCATATGGTGATGTTATACATAATAAATTATATATATTTATTATGATCATCTTTGAATCGATTACCCTAATGTTATGTGTGGTGTGGAGGTACTTTCATTTTATTTATGTTACGACCTATCCACATTTTTGTTAGTTTCATTTTTTGGGTTTTGATTCTATTTTTTTAATATATTCTAGGGAATTTGTTGTTCTCCTTATTTTAATTTAGGTTTTTTTGGATCTCTTTGTGGGGTAGTACCACTACGGTATATGGTAGGGGTTTCTATTTCTATCATTTTTTGCATGATCCATTACAGATCACGATTTATAATATGATTTAAAAGTGAATTTTAATGATTGATTTATTTTTATTTTTTTTAATTTTTTTTGATAAAATATGGGTTTCCCAATTATTTAGTTATATAAAATTTATTTTTTAAAAAAATTAAATTTATTTAGGCAAATTTTTTCAAGAAATGGTATTGATGAATTGTTTGGGAAAATTTAAAACAATTGATCCATTCATACAGAGGTTGTTCATGTAGAAGTATGACTCATCTATTCAAAAATATTGGGGTTCACTAATGGGTTGTTCCTCTTCTTCATAAACTATAAACCCATGGAAATTCTTAAATATTGAAGGGAGGATTGATTTCATGTGTGTTCAACTACTCCCCATATTATATGAATATGACTTTGGAATCTATACATGTGACTCTCTAAGTTTGGGTATGAGTTTTCTAGAAATCCCAAACTATATTTATCCTCTTTATGAGGTTACTATTCTTTTTATACTTAATCAATTTTATTAATATAATTTATATGTGTGATAATATATGATTTTTTTTACAGTTATTATTATGAACTATGAAAAAGGGGGATGTTTTACAATGTTCTTTCTATATTTTTTATGTTCTTATCATGCCTTATTTTATATATCTTTAGGTTTGTTAGTATTTCCATACAGAAACTTGTCATTGTTGAACTATATGTGATCCCACTTATCTCATTGGGATCACACCCCACACACCCATTCATTGGTTGTAAAAGAGGTAATTTTGTGACGCATAAAAAGTATAGATTTATAGTGGGTTTGTGATTTGTTGTCATATATGCTAATTAGACAATGTTGTGACATTGGGGAATTATACACATATAACATAGAGAAGTGCGTTTCGGTTTGGTGTCTATTTATTTTATATAGGTTAAATATTTTCTTGTACCTAGTTTTCGGTTTGTATACCTCTAATTGAATCTATTTTGTTAAGTCATATATCTATTTCTGATTAATACTCTACTTTTCTTTTTTAATGTATGTATATAAGTAGTTTTTTACACTAGGTTGGGAGAAATCATTCACTATAGATTTTTTTTGAAGCCAGGTTTCTTGCCAGGATTCAATGGAGATCGAGGACTCCCATTTGAAATATTATATTCATGTTTGGGTACCATATTATGAGTGTGTTTGGGGTTAATTCATGATAAACATGCCACATTAATTCTTTGGGATTTACATTACCCCTAACCTAAAAATTATTGTTGTGTCCTATTTCAAATTAATCCAAACTAATGTTTGTATTTTAGGGTATTATTAACAAATTCATCATTCATGGAATAACATCAAATATTTCATATACCATAATATTAGAAGATATAGAATGTTAAATATCATTCCTAAAGAAATTGGCCATTCAAAAATCGTGTACCATTCAATATATATATATATATATAAAACAAAATATTATATTCTTTATAACATACCTATCCTTGAATAATTTTTATCTCATGAAATTTAAATCATTGTGATATTATATATTACTCTATGAAATAACACTATTTTATACTATAGAATATATTAACACCTATATAATATTATAGGAAACTAGTAAATTTGAATCACAACCCAAAATATTTAATATTCTCATAATCTCTTTTATCATAATAAATGTACCAATTTTTATATAAATTTTTTTATTTTATCAGTCTTAAAATTGATATATACATCAATAATATTTTACTCAGTAGTTATCTAAATGTATCTAATGTTATCATAAAATTAATTTTAATGGATATTGATTCCATTTAATATATGTTTCAAAATATATAAAACAACTACTAAAGAAGTGTCCTAATATGATTTATATAACCATAATAACATTTTAAATATACCAATATACAATCAATAAATATTACTCATAAATGAAAATATTTATCATTATCAGAAAACAAATATTTTGGCAATCACCCTCAATACCTAATGTAAAACTAGAAAAAACACGATTTCTTTCATAACAGAAATAAATTATGAATATCATTTATTTATCTAATATCTTTTATTCAAATAATAGATAATTTAATTTTTATATATACATATTTACCAACATATCTTTATAAAAATACAACAATAAAACAAGAAACAATTATGATAAAATCCAAATGTATGGAAGAATATGAATATGTAAGATTAATAATAATATATTTCCCACAATAATACTATTATTTATTAACATTATAATTAAATTTCAACTATGTTATACTTGGATAATCATATGACACTCTTTGTACCTCATAGTTTAACATTTATTCTAATTTCATATAATTCACAACAATATACTTTACTTTAATTTTGAAACAGATAAATCATAATAGTTCATAAAGATAATTTGATTTATTAAATCATGACCCACATGGGTGTAGAACCAAGTGTGAAATTAATCCTCATTGTCATGCACAAGATAAAGTTTAAATTAATGTGTAATTTTCCATGTCTAGTGTCATTAATCCATTGTATGTCCATGTTAGAGTCTCCATTAATTCATAATATCACATAAGGAATTTTATTTATTGTAAAATCATATAGTATATATTTTTAACCATTTAAACATTACTATGTCGCACTTATAATTATCCCTTAGACAAATCCAATTAGTTTTCCCAGAAATTGCAGATAATATTCCACTGACTATTCTCTTAGCAGGTCTAAAGTGTTATCAATAATAATAAAATTATAATAAATAGTACTAAAAATTGTCTCTAAGCCAATAGATATATAACCAAGGTTCATAAGAACCATGGGTATAGACCATTGGTGTAAACCATTAACAATTGTTCTTTAGAAACCTTGTTAGTTGCACATTTAAATCAGGCATAGCTCAGTTGTTATTTTATCCCTCTCATATCAGGAGACATAATCTTCATTTCACTCTCCTATGCCTCATTCCACTACCTCAACCTCAACCTTGACATCGACCTCTCGACCTTTTCCTCCACCTCGACCAACCTTCTTCAATCTCAATATTCATGCCTCTATGTCCCATTCCCCGCCTCCCTTCCTCTAGGTCCACCTAGCAGCCTCAATCCCTCCTTCTTACTCAATATCTCAACCTCTCCCACCCATCATCTGCATCCTTCCCTCCACATCCTCCTCCCAGTATCTTCCTCCCTGACCCCACAACCCACAATCATTTCTAATACTGAAATCATTTTCCTTCCTTAAAACCCATCTTTTCCCCTTAAAACTAAATATTACAAAATGTTAATGAAAGCTAAGAATACCGGATGATGTAGGATGTAAGGGACACCACCCCGCTTCATCTCACTACCCGGACTATGATCTATATATCACCATGTATCCACCGCAGGCCCGTATGTGTATTAACTTTATGATTTTTAATTGTACATAAAAGATTTTATGTAATTGTATTATTATTTATACATTTTTTTTTAAATTTTCCACATTTAATTATTATTTTTCAAAATTTATATCTATTATATTTCAGGTTCAAATAAAATAAATATTTATTGTTGAATTGTAGCATCTAATTGGGTAGCATCTATAACACATAACTGTTCTGATTGAGAGTTTTCATCACAAACTCAATCATTACTTGTATATACTATAAGGTTTCTTCCACAATAGCTTGATATATGTAGTTATTAATATTTTACTACATTTTGACCATCCATTTAATTAAATGAATGAGTTATTTTTCTAAAAATATTATTAGCCATTCCATTTGTTCATTACAACAAATTCATTCTATGTTTTCATTTAAATTCATTTACTGATGAATGTATTTAGTTTCATGATTTTTTTCTCTCACTTTGTGTTATATATTATACAATTAATTTTTTAATTATACAATATTTTTAAATCATTTAAATATGTATTTATGTCTCTATATAAAATATGGAATCTCAGATTCATAATATTTAAAATATGTTTTTGAATTGGGAGTTTTATTCGATATGTTGCTAAATCAGTATTCTCCCCATTATATTCTCATTTGAATATTTTAAAATATAATTTTTATATTATACTCTAATTCACTATGTATTTAATATTTTCTTTTATCGATAGTCATCAAAAAAATAGAACAAAAATAAATTATTTTACCCCACACAATATAATGTATTCATCATTTAAATATATAAAAAAATTATTCTTCCAAAATCAAATTGTCTTTGTTAAAATCTTGTGACATAAAAATGAATTATTTGTTTACTATTGTAATTTTATACTTATTTGTCTATTATTAATGTTTCATTAACTAAGTTAACTACCCTCTAACACAACCATACAATGTCTATTTAATAAATTTAATTCATGTATAACATTATGATCTTGACTATTGCATTCATATAGATTTAGGTTATTTATGTACTATTATTAATTTCATCTTCCAAACTCATGTGTACATAAAAATATTTCATTCCTTTACACTGTCATAAATGATTTTAAAAAAACATTTTTCTTAAATTCTAAAATGTTCAAAAAGATATAATTCCATTTATCACCTTTCTGTTATCTATATTGGTAATAGTTTGATATATTACAAATTTGGTGGGAAAATAGTTGTTTCATACAAATTCTTTTACATATGCACTATATATTAAATTTTTTCATAACTTTTACAAAAATATTTTGTTATTTTAAATTCTGATTTCAATGAATTTTTAATTTTCATTAGTATATATAAGTATTTCAACCTTATTTCAATGAATTTTAAAAATGTTATCAATATAATATCCAGAAAATAATATCATAAATTTTCCCCATTCTCAGATTACCCATCTATATTTTTATAATAATAAATTTATTCTATTACTCTCGAATGTAATATTACTACATCATTTGAATATCACATAATATAAAATAATAGTTTTATTAGTATCACATTTTAATATAAAAAAAATATAAATGAATTCATGGAATTGAAATTGTGTAACATTATTTTTTTTGGGGCTGTTCTTTCTCAATTTTATTTTCTTTAGTGTTGGAAAATATTATTGTTAACAAAATTAAATTTACCATTCCTATTGATTTATATTTCCATGTTAAATTTAAATGAAAAATTAATCACATGATATCATAGAGATGGTAGTATATACAAATGCATGAGTGGCATTATAATTTCATAAAAGATTGGATTGTATTATGGTATAAATGGTATAATAATTAAATAAATGTAACTATATAATAAATATCATAAATAAAAATTAGAAATTTTATAGAACACACTAATAAATAATGTTGTTGAAAAATAAATTTGATTGCTACATGGAGAATTTAAGTCATATGTATGCACAAGTGATACATTCACTTCTTGTTTAACGGAGAAGTTGGTCAATACCGGTGCTTTCATTTTCATATAACCATTTACACATATTTATGAGACTCAATTTATTATTTTATTATATATATCAAACATTAATATGATGAATATAAGAGTATAAAATTAAATTGATTTGCTTGAGTGATTATCTCTTCTCGGAAACCACTCCTTAGAACTCAAATAAAGGGCTCTTGGGTCAGACTTTTGGGAAGGAAACCAGCTCTAGATTGTATATTGGGAAGTGGATATGATAATTTTGTAGATTATAGTATAGAAATATTATTAAATGTTTATAAATTATATGAGGGATGAAATTTACGTTTATACAAGAGGAAAGGGGAACTTTATGAATAGTAAAGAATATTAAAATATAATAAGACTATTAAATGATAAATTATTAAAAATACACTATAAAATAATAGTGGATGAATCTTATATCATATTTTATCCTCTATGTCCTTACTTACATTCATTACTATTTTAATATAATTAAACAAAATATTAATATCATAAACTATCATTAATGACAATTTTGTTACTATTGACTATAATGGTTTAAAATACCAAAAAAAAAACAATTAAAATCCAATTTTTTTTATTATATCTAAAACATGTCATGGTCATATATATGATTCATATATTACCCTAAATATCTAATATATCATTTATTTTAATGATTTTAGTAGCATTTATATTATTATTCAATTAATTTTAAAATTATTTAATCATTATTTCTGTAGCATTTATTGTAATTATGTATTCCTTAAAAATTAGAAATAAATTTCCATTATAAAGATAAATATATTATATTTAAAAATAATATTTAATTCTAAACATAAACAAATGAATTAACATTTAGAAAATCATATATTTATTTAAAACAATTTTGTGTCATCTTTTACTTTTCATTAAATAAAATACTTAAAGAGTATTTAATTCTTCTATTTAGCCCCAAATGGTCATAAATTAGACTCAAGGATGAATAATTTTTACATATAATGATCCAATATTATTGGGAAATGTGTAAGGATAATATCATAATAATTATCATGTTATTATTTTCTATAATTATCTATTTTAAAATTATACAAGGTAAAAAAAATACTATAATTACTATTAATATTGAAAAAAGTAAAAGGGGTATGTTTAATAAATTTTCACCTCATGGTTCAGAAAAAAAAACTTAATTGTTCAAAATTCAAAACCAAAAGTTTTCATAATATAATTTAATATTATATCGAAAAAATGCAACATAACATATTTTTTCACAAAAATTCTATTTTTATATATAAAATTTTTTTATAAAAGTTTTATGTAGAATTTGAATTTATGACATTAAAATTATTCTAAAATGAACCAATTAAATTTTAAATTCAATCCCTAAACTAGTATTACACCATAAATTCATTTTTGAAAAATATTGTTCTTAATGTAAATACGTTTTTTTCCTTATTTAAAATCAATTAAAACATTATTGAAAAATCTAAAAATTTAACCCAAATAGAATTTAGAAAAACTGTATTAAAAAATTTATTTTCTAATTTTTTTTTAATTTATAAAAATTATTAATATTTATTTTCATGTATAAATTATGAGAAATATTTTTTGAAAATAATTATTTTTGATGAAATAAATTACTATAAAAAATTAAAAATTAATTTTCTAGTAATTAATATATATATTTACTTTAGATATTTAATTTATATAAATTTCATTGTATGGTTATTTCAATTCATTTCTGCTAATTTAATGGACATGTCATAGTTGTTGGGATAGAACTATTTTATTTTAATTTTTCATTGTAGTTCATTTTAACATTACATTGTGTGTATAGTTTGTTATATAATAAATATTATTATTAAAGGAAAATAAATCATAAAAATATCAAGGAGTTAAATTATACTCCTTTAAAATTAACATAACGAATTAGATTTGTATATCAAATAAACATTTATAATGATACCACAATAGCCTCATATCATTGGGTTCCAATGTAGCTTCATTACATTGGAGGTTCTTCCTCAAAACACTAACCAATGGAGTAGTTGACTTTCACAGATCTTTTTATCTATTATCCATGATCTCAATCAGTTGTTATTTATAGGAATTTACATCCTCTAGTAGATCGACCTCTACATTTATTACATGGGAATGATCACATATATATGTTCTCACAAAAGATAGATATGTCACATCAAGATCTTGATATAGACATAATGGAATCACAAATAGATAAAAATCCATCATGATAGAATCAATATTATCCAAATAAATGATATACCTAGGTATTTTTTCCCGTATCTATAAATAACATCACCCTATTCATTATATATATTCATAGAAATAAATTTTAACCCATATCAAACTCCACATCATTCCAATGATTGTATTCATAACCTTTTTGTTCACTCTAATATTCTCTTACGTGTTTTTTAAATTATGGAATATTATTTACCATCTCCTTAGATAGATCATGTCATAATAACATTCATTCCCCTACTTCATCACATCATCTTTATGTTCTAAAATCCTTATCATTGATGGGTACAAGAGAATGCATTTGAATTGTAGAATGAATAATATTTTTGTAAAAAATATACCAAATGAAAATGTTTATTTTATCCACCCTTGATATCCACTAATAAAGATCCCAAAGTAATTATATATCTTAAATGGTTCTCTTAGATGGACCAGATGTCTGATAATTAAAATAAGTTCTAAAATGTATGTCTCTATCTCGATTCCGCTGAGGACTTATCCAGGACATCATTTTAAATCAACGATCCTAATTAGGTAAAATAAAATGTGGTACTCTATGAAATATACCACTCCTTTAATATATATTCATGAGTCCTGATCAAGATTATAATATTCATTAATAATAATTAAGTGTGTATTCTTCATAACTCGATATTATATATCCCATAAATAATTACAGCCTTTATATTTTTTGGGGTGTTTAGGGATGAAAAACATGGTTATTTTTTCCCATTTCCAATTAGATATAGATAGTGGTTTTAAATTACTCATAGAATATTGTCCCATAGCCTTAACTTACTAAAATACCATTCACTGTGAAACATAATCTATAATATATATCCTCATTCTATCTGACCAAAAAACCGATTTAAATCCTAAGTAAATTACTATACTTCCATGAAGAATATAGAGTGATGAACTATTATCACCATCCATTATCTCTTTAAAACAGTCATTGGTAGAACATAGAAAAGTTTTCCTAACCTTATTATTAAATCAAAATTAATGTTTATGATAGGAAAATTGCATACATTTTTTTGAAGATAAAAATAACCCTACATTGTCTCATTATTCATTTTATAGATAGATGTTTAAACATTCTATTGATATTTCTATAATTTACCCTATTCTTAATTATTTCCAAGTCTATCAATTTTAAATCCATAAATATTGGAAAATATTTTTATTCTCAACATAGATAATATATTATGGTCTTTTCTACTATATGAAATGGCCACCTTGTTTGCTTTCACATGGTAGTAATGTGTAGAGCATTCCTTATCTTCAATCATCCCCAACCATCTAATTTGGAATATTTTAACATCTATTTGAGTGAAAATATACATTAATATTTTGTAATCTATATATATGTCACATGTCTATCCATATAGATAAGTATTATATATAATTAATGAAATAAATAACGTGTCTATATCTATATCATGAGTTGGGTAATGTTTCCCATGGACCTTGAATTATATATAAGAATAATCCATTTCCATATAATTTTTCCTAAAAATATATATATTTTCCATTCATTACTAAATCATTATAGATAAAAAACCTAGAAAAATTATAGTGTAACCTTCAGTTCACTATCCATCATTCATTTCAGACTATTTAAATTCATTATATATATATTTATTATTACTCAAAACAGATCATGGACTAGTTAATCAAGAGAAATATTACTATAATCATTGATAATATCACAACAACCAAATGGAACAATGCATTTCTATTACCATGGTACATCTAGGTAATTTTTTAATATATCATTTCATAAATGGATCTATTTATATACCATTGTATAATATTATATGAACTAAAATTAATACTATCTTAACACCAAATTAACAATAGGTTAATTTTGAATAATGATTATACCTCTTAAAGTTCTTCATCATAATAATCATGTTATAATTTTGATATTTAATAATCTGTAAATATATTGGAATACAATCTATTAATACTACTGAAAACATATCATGATAGTTTCTCATGACACTATTCCATATGTCTATAACGTTAGTGGGGGTATTAGTAAAACCAAAATTCATCACTATAAGTTCATTATAGACAAACTATTTATAGAATGGTAACTTTTTTATATCCTCCTTCTTTACACTCAATAGATGATATCATGAATGATTTTCGATAATAGATAGGTATTGAGTTCCATGAAATTTATAAATTAACTCATTAATATATGGTAGGGGATACTTGTTTTTTATAATTATATTGTTATTGTCATGATAATAAATGCATAATCACATTCATACATATTTCTTATTAACAAAAATAATAGGTTATGCCAAAGGTGATGCACTAGTTTGTATGAATAAAATATCATGATTTTCCTAGAGTTTATTCATCAATTATAGAATCTAAATCTGGTCTATTCTATATGGGGTATTTCAACTAGGAAGAACACTATATATGAGTTCTATTGAAAGCTCAATTTCACAATTATGTTGATGACCAGAAAATTATTTCAATTATTTTTTAATAAACAAAGGTAAAATAGGGGTATCATTAATTTTTAGTTTCATCCCATCAAAATGAGATTGGAAACATTATTTTATATGAATATACAACCAAAAGTTGGAATCAATTTTTATTAGATATTCTAATTAATATTTGAATTTAAAAGTGATTAAAGGATAATTGTGAATATAAAATTTTACTTCCTTTTATATTTAATTAATATTATCCTTATATAGATAATTATAATCTATGGTATTAATCATATAGTATTCATGTAAAGGTATGATCATAATAATTTTTGGAAGAAAATTACCACAAACATAAATTTGGGAAGAAATATAAACATGAGGTTTGGTCATTATTGCACAAGGAATTTTCACATCTAACTCACTATAAAATTATTGTGATGATATAGTGATGCCCTTAAAAATTAATTATAAATAAAATAGAGTGTGGATACATCGTAAAATATGAAATTAGATATTCTAAATTGGATTGAATGTGCACATTTTACTATGTTGTTCTCATAACACAAATCAGCATTCTTGATCTCATGATAATACCCATTGTCCTTGTGCTAAAGACATTTTTGAAAAATATCATTGAAAAACAATCAGATCCATGCAATAATTAGAAAAATTAGCATTATCCTTGTACATGAATCATTGGTGAATGGCCGCATAATTATGTTTATATTTCTATATATTCTCATCAATATCTAACTTTTTCCATCATTTAAGAATTTTTTCCAATGACATTAATATCCACACATGAAACATTTACCAGACCCATTAATATTATAACCCATATTATTCCAACACTACATCAAGGAAAAAAGAAAATTTCATCTTTATTTCACTATGGTATTTATCATTTCATATCAATTATATTTTATGAATCCATTTAAGATAAAAAGTTTTATGGGTGACACCAATATCTATATCATCCATGAGTGCATATAAAAAGTTTTATTCATAGATACTAAATTCCCTTTTAGATAACAACCTTTGGAATCCCTGTTTTAATCCACTAATTTATTGACCAAATTCCCATAACATTGGATGATTTTTCTATAGGTTTACCTCACATGTCATGTAAATTATCATTCATAGGCTAAAAAATATTGATCATCCATTTTTGAACAAAACTAATTAATTCTCCATTTTTGTACAAAAAAAAGGAGTAAATTACATATTAAAAAATGTTAATGAAATCATCCTAAACCCTGTAGTCATCTTATTACATATTATTATTATTATTATTAATGTTAAAACATTTATTTACATCGCATTCAGGGTGATAAATTAAAAATTTTAATGTTTCATTTTATGAACATTAGTGAAAGTAAAAAATCATCTCAGTGGTTCAGATCTATTTCATAAATACTGGTACATTAGATAACCAAAATAATTAGTTGATGTTATGGCATAAAGGACTAAAAATATTGTTTTCCCTCCTTTGATAATTTATAATTCCAATAGATTCAAATCCAAGATTGTTTTTTTGATAATAACAAGCATATTTTGAATTCCATCTCCCATAATATTCTGTTTCTCATGAGGAAAATCGTTGCATTTCCAATTGCAATTAGAAATAACTATATTCTTATTGCAATAGACAATTCACTAAAAACAAAAGGCATATTGTGATATACACTAATCATAGTGGGAAACCAAATAATCATGAGAAATTACTTATTAAATATAAATATATTAAACCTAGTATTTTACCTTGGTCTTTCATGTTCATTAATAAACCATTAGTATTTTAATCATGACATACACATAGGGTTATGAAATTGGATTTATCACCCAATATTACAAAGGATAACATATCAGTACAATGATTCCAACTAAAAATGAACATTATTTTCATACATAAACATTAAATCTAAATATATGAATATTCAAAAAAACATAAAAAAACAAAAACATACAATATTTATTTACTGTCATTAAAATTGTGAAAACAAAATCAACTATTTCATATAGAATCTACATTATCTCCCTTTTATTCCTTCATAACTGAAATATGTTTTGTTGACATTTCATACATTGTATGATTAATTATATCAGGACAAAAAGAAACATAACCAAAGGAAAAACTCAGACTCTCATTTTGGGTAAACAACAGAGATAACAATCATAAAATTATTATTTCGGTATAGGAAGACTATCATGTATTTTGAAAATTATAAATTTAATATGATATATAAAAAATCCTGATTCATTGAAATTTTTTTGAATGTTTATAAGAGATGAATCAAAATTGTACACGATACATTAATGAATGATATTTTCTTAAGATAAGGAATTGTGGAATTTACATTAGCGTAGAGAATTATTTAAATCATAGGGATGTATCTTCAACAAGATTTTCGTAGTGGGATGGTTTCACTACAAAAATTGTAATATTAGTGATGGTTTACTCCCAAGAATATTATTTTGAATAACGTCACATACTGATCTAAGTTCCCTTTTTATTAATGTACAGTCTATCTCATAATATATAAATCAATACATTATAAATTTTACAGAGATATGCATCCAAACCATCAAATAATAATAATAAAAAATCAACATTAATAGAGTTTATTTAATATACCAGAACCAATGAAGGGATATGTGTTTTATAAATATTTAATCATAACATAACCTAAGTAAATGAAATTAGTTTCAAAAATATTTTATAATATATTCATAAACATAAAATATCAATGGAATGAATATATATTGAATTCATAGATCATATCCCATTTAATTAATATTTAATAACAATTAATATCATTTAATATGGAATATTTGATTCAAATTTCACTTAATGTAATACTTGAGTAAAATATTTACTACCGTTGGAAATAATTTCATTTAAAATCTAGGCAATTTGAAAGAAAGAACTTATTTACGAATAATTGTTAATGATATTGAAGTAATTTTCAGTTCATCAATACATAATGATGGAAATAAACGATTATAATATAGTATATGAAAAAAATATTACAACTGTATTTTTTTAGAAATGTCACAAATATCCTTCATTAATAAACACCTTATATACTCTATTCAAAATGTTAATAATGGGTTAAAAGTATTTCAAAAAATTATGATAATATTAAAAAAATTGTAATCATTTTAATATGACATGGGTATGAATTTTAATATTTCATAGTTTAAACATAAATGTTAAGAATTCTGAATAATGATTTTATTGTTAAATAAACCCTTACATGTAGTCTCTATATTTCTCATTCATGTTTTAGTTTCAAAGTATATGTCTTTATAGAGTTATCATGGTTCCATAATTTTTTAAATTATAAGAATATTATCAAAATAATATATATTATTTATATATATTTATAATTATTAACTAAAATTAGATATATAAAATGAATTACCCCATTCATTTAGATGGTAGGTTGTATGTACAAATATTAGTTGTTTCAATTATTCCATTGATGGGGTGAAAAAAAGGAATATAATAATTTACCCTTTCTGAATTAATTAATATGTTATATATATCATATATATTTCTAAAATTAATCATTATTACTATCCATGTTAATTATAAATAAAAAATGAATTGCACCACATTGCTGCAATACTAGTCCATATGTACGCATGAGTGAAATTATAATTTCTCAAAAAATTCAATGGAATGATGATAGAAATTTTATTAACAATTATGAAGTATAATTATGTATTAAATGTCATATGGAATCATTAAAAACATTATAATAAAATTGAATAAAATATGTTGTGACAAATTAATTGTATCATAATATAGAGATATTATGTTATCTATATGCATGAGCTATACATGAACTTCTTGTTATATAGGAAAATAAGGTTAATATTTGAGTATTCATAATAATAATAATAATATTTAAACATTTTTATTATAATTTATTTATTAATTTATTTTATATGTCATATAGTTTTAGATGTTAATGAATAGTAGGAAAATATTGTGACCAGTTAGAGAGTTAACGACTTATTTGTGTTGACTTTATTAGATCTACTATAAAGGGATATAGGGTTGTTGTTGATGGAAGATAAATGCTTATTGAGTTTATCTATAAAAATTTAGATGATGAATTTTCATACTATTGTTGATATAAAAGGTTAAATGATTTAAAATGATATGAGGGAGGATATTTATTCTTATAGTGGAGGTGAGGGGGATATTAGAAATTGAGCAGGAGATTAAAGTATAATAAAACTAATCTATAGCCAAATTCTTAAAAATATTCAATAAACACATAGTGGTAAAAATTTTATACCATATATTATCCTATTTTAAAACGTTTAATATATTTCTAATTTTTTAATAAATTAATAAAAATTTTATCTCAATAAATATCATCATTTTCAATTTTGATACTATTCGTTAATATAAAATTAAAAACATCAATACAACAATCATAATTCAAAAAATACAATTTCATTATATCAGAACCATGTAATAGTCATATTTAGATTTCTTTTTTCACCTTTAGTATCTCAAATAATTTTTTTTAATATTATTAAAATTATTTATTGATTTTTCTTCATTTAATTTAATAATATATGTATCATATTTACATAATAATTTAATGTAATAATATCATACATGAAAAATAATAATAAATTAACATGATGAAGATAAATTATCTTGATTTAAAAATAATATTTATATTCAAACATTTTGTCTAGGTGAAAACATATTAATAAATTTATACTTATTAAAAATAATATTGTGACATCCTAAAATTATAATTAAATTAAATATTATATGGGATGTAATATCATCCATTCTACTCTATAATGATATCATTTCAATCGAATAAATATTAAGGAGAAAATATAATCCTAAATCTGAAATTTGGAAATATTTATGTTCATTTATAATACTTATCATATTAGTTTTCACCTTATATAAATAATTTCTCTATTATCATGGTATCAAAAAATAATATGATTAATGTTCATATTGGAAAAAATTAAAGTGGGGCTATTTATAAATTTGTAGATCATATTTCTATATATTTAATAAATTTATCAACTTTCATACAATTGAAGTGAAATAATTTAATTCAATATTAATGGGGAAAAATGCATGATTTTTTTTAAATTGACCTTTTTTGTATAAAACGGTTTCATACTAAATCACTGTATAAAATTATGTTAAATTTTAAAATTATATTAAATGAAAGTAACTAAATTTTGTAGATAATTTAAAATATAAATTTATTTTAAAATACTTTAAATAAAAATATAGTTTTAAATAAATATCATTATTTACAAATATTCATTAATAATTCAATTTCTTCTAAATTATAAAAAATTCATACGATAATAATTTTGAAATAATGAATATAAAAATAAAATTAAATTTTCTAGATTAAATTTATAAGTGTCAAAATTAATTATATTTACAATAATTGTTTTTAAATAAACATATATTTGAAGAATAAAATTGAATAACTAAAAAATCAGTGTTTATTAATTAAGAATTAAGAATAATATGTTTATTGGATAGATCATTAAAAAATATTTCAGAATATAGTTATTTGTACTGATAATTTCTAATTCAGCCACTAGGTTAAAATAGTTATGTTAAGATAATAATATTTTTAAAACATATCATTATTCTTTTTAACTCAGTGTTGAATGAAATGTAGTATATCAATTAAATATAATTATATACAGATAAAAATTTCAAAAAAACAAAAATAAATAAAAATTAGAAATTTATTGAAAATAACAATAATTTAGGTAGGTTAAAACAACCTTTAACTACTTGGTAAAAATTATAATAAATAAAACATAACAATTTTTTTATCATTTTTCCTAGATCTGTAAAATTATATTACAATGGTATATGGTAAAATGTATTTCGTTATTTATTTAAAACCATAGCCAAAATTTTATTCTTTTTATTTTTGATTTAATTATCAATCAATTATTTTTTATATATTATAATGATGAATGAAAAATATAAACTATTCATTCCTAAAGCACTAAAATAACATTTCATCAGATCCTAATATCCTTAAAATAATTATTGGCAATTCATTTCTTCAATAAAAAATTTAAAAATCGAAAATGGGTATAATAATTTAAAAATATATGTATAAAAATTGGTATGATAATTTAATACATAAATATCAAAATCATCAACAATAACACCTAAATATATTATTAAACTATTTTGTAAAAGGATGCCCTCATAAATTCAGTCATATATATCTTACCAAATTGGGGAAAAAAATTGAAAAATGTACAATATTTCGCTAATAAACATAACAACCCTCACAAAATAAAATGAGGATTCTCTTAAAGTCAAATACTAGTCCCATGAATATTGTGGTCATATAATCATTTTAAAATTAAAATTCCATTCAAATAATAACATTAAAGACCTAAAATACTCATTAAAAACAAAATAAACTATATCATAAAATCTCAAATAAATTTCTTGGTCAACCGTACGATTCAATATATAATATCAAAATAATTAATCTCTTAATACTAAATAAACAATATCATCCCAACATCAGAATACTACTATGATTTTTGTATATTGTAACCATGTATTTTAAACAAATATCATGATAACATTAATTTATTTTCTAAATTATTGATACCATTTTAATTATTCTACAAAAAAGTTAAATAATACAATTATGGGAAAAACATTTTGTTTTTCATGATTCTTAAAACAAGAATAATATTAATGAAAAACCTCAACAACATTATTCTCAAATACCATGAAAAATAATAATAATACATACTTATTGATTTTAATCATATATTCCATTCAGTTGTGATTTATTTATTCTTTGAATTTGGTCATTGGTATAATTAAATACATTATTACCCACCAATAATAATCTAAACAATAAATAATGCCATGTTTTGTACATTATTTCATTCCCTTGAACATGTAATTTTCCACAGAAATTAGTTTCAATATATAGTTCTATTTAAAAAATATAATATAATATTTTTACATTGATACTTTTTTATAGGATATTCCTCCACCAATTATTGTCCAAGATAAAGTCAAATCTTTTTTCTTCTGTGATCATTTTATAACATCATTTTTCCTTTATTTAGTGTAATTATACAATAATATATATTTAGGTTGATAGCCATATAATGAGATATATGGTTAAGAATAATTACAAACATTTTAATTCCATCTCACATCTAATTCATTTTTCATAAGGAAAATTATTACATCATTGCTAATATTAAATGTTCACATCATTCCTTTGATTTATAGAATTTACCTAATTTAAAAATATTATTGTCAGATACATTTATGAGTAATCATAAAACCCTAAAAAATATTCATATTATTTCTAAAATATGACACCATGTTTTCATCCTATGGTTATATCAGCTTAACATTATTCGGTGATGGTTATTATATACCAAAATCATTCATAATGGCTTATAATGAAAATTTATATTAAATTATTCATATTATATAGGATCATTAAACTACATGTGTTGTGCACGTCCATACATTTTACACTAGACTAATTGATGATAAATATTAATCTAAATCCTTATTTTGTTGTTACCATGTGTTTCATCTTTTATATAACCATGTCAACATGAACTATCCCATTCAAATGTGTTTTCATAATAACCATTACCATTTCATTACCATAACAGAAGATATTATCTTATACTGAGGAAAACCCTAAGGGTTGTACCTATTTTTTTATATTTTTTGTTTTTTATAGTTACTAAATCATAAATCTAATACAAACTATAGTCACACAATCATTATTATATAAATATAAAATCTTCTAACAAGAATATTAAATAAATTTTATTATAATTCACCCCATATTATCATAATGGATTAGTTAATTTGGAGACATTGATATCTAAAAATCTCATATAAAATATATATATAACGTTTATGAATATGTAAATACCAACTATAACCCTTCAATGGAATGTATGTATAAAATGCACTACTCTAAATTTAGGGAACGTAATAATAATAAAGGGTGAGTTAAAATCTAACTAAATGATTAAAAAAATATATCAATCAATGATCTTAATTGAGTATAATAATATCATAGTGGTTGGACAACATGATAAATATGTATAATAATCATGACTAATCAGTCAAAGATAAATACACCTAAAAATGGAAAAAATATTACTAAAAAAATAAAAAACAAATTTCATTTTTGAATCATATAAAATCCATCACATGTCATGCGAATATATTTGAAGAATAAGACATATGTTTTTTGAATATATATATAAAAAAATAAATAATTTCTTTATTCATGTATCGTTTCTAATAAATCCATAGTGGATTGAACAAACTCCCCATTCCATCATTTCTATATTCATGGTTTACACCCATGATTATCTTATCGGTAGAATTCTCTTATTCATTTAGGATAACACCCCATTCCAATATATATTATCCGATAATATATCCTTCATTATAAAATCTATTTTAGGTATTTATATTTATGTTCCAACCCATCCTATTATGAAAACCATATATTTGTGTTCTATAATATAATATAAAATTTATCATGCCATCATATAATCCCCCATAATTAAGATATAGGTTATGTAAATATTTTATCCACATAATCATAAACAATAAACTGAAATAATATATAATGAATGACTCAATAATATACCCATTAATTCATAATAAATAACAAATTCTATTTTTTATATACTAATACCAATAAAATATCACTATTACATTTCTTGAGGAAGACACACTTCATATTTGAAATAAATTATTCAGAATCTAAATGATTTTAAAATGTTATGAAAAATATATTCATTTAGTATAATCAAATAATATTATAATTTAACATTGAGTTAATTTTAGTTCATGATTTCAAAAAAAAATTCATGAAGTGTCGGTAAAATCAAAAAACAAATTTCATTATTTCTAAGAGTAAAAGATAACAAATTTGAAAATTCTAATTATTAAATTTTTTAAATTGTAAAATAAATTTTTTTATATTTAAAATAATAATTAAAAAATATAACAATAATTTTAATTAATGTAAAATAATAATAATTATAATATGGACATTGATGATAAAATTGTGAAAACAGTCGAAAAACATGGTTGGATTCCATGAAAAGATTATTTCAGTGTCTGGAGAACATAAATAAAGATAATTTATAGATATTAATGGAATTTCAAGATATAATAAAACAGTAATACAGTTTATATTATTTTGGAGAGATGTATCATATAATTTCATCAATAAAAAATTTAAGCATAAATAATACAAGTTAAAATGATATTATAATATAATTCTTATACCATTATAGAACATACGAATCTTAAACATCATAAAAGAAATAACATCAAATGAAAACATAAACACAATGTGCAAGTGTATATTCATGGGAAAACATGTAAATTGGACAATATATAGACATATTAATATAATATAAGTGTATACCATAAAAAATATATCAATGAAACATAATTTACAAAAAAACTAGTATGTTTTTAATATGGTTTGAATCAAAATACATTAAATATTTGAAATTAAAATTCTTTTTCCTATAGGTTGAATTAAATCATGGATTATATTGAAATAAATTATTCATCAGTATATATAACATATAATTGAGAAGTTAGTGAATATCATTAAAATGTGTCTCAGTGAAGATAAATTGATTTAAATCATTTAAAAAATCAATATCTTTTGAATTGAATGACATGAAAATAAAGAAAATGATATGTATCTTCAAAAAACAATAATATCATCAAAATGATATATTAAATTTATTAGGTAATAATCATGAAACATAATTTAAATGATCATGTATAATTTTAGACATGTCTCGTGCATTTGAAAATGTGGAAAAACCCCATACTTCATTTCCTTCATGCTAAACAATAAATCTAACATTCATAATTATAAATTTATAATTTTTTTAAAATATTATAGAACCATATTGATGAATATAAAAAAATATATGAATATATTATATCATTTGAAGTCCCATTATTAATGATTTTCTATTGAACTTGTCATTTATAGGGTTAACTATATAAATTTACATCTAGATTTTAGTTCATATGTTATGGTAACTGAACATTTTCCTAGTTAATTAATCTCAATAATATTAAAAATTAAATAGATATCATATGAATTCATTATAGAAATATTTATTGAAATTCTAAATTTGTGGTGATAAAATGAATTTCATCACTTCATGAAGATAATTTTCTTTACATACAGATGAGTGATGAATCCACTATTCGATTTATGGGATATAATAAAGGTAAATAATAAATCAAAAATATATAATAATTATTAATAAATAAATATAATATATATTCATTTAATTTTAACTGGTTACCCTCTATGTGGTTAATAAACTATAATCAATCACATCACTCTGTAAAGGTGGTGGTACACACATACACCTCAGAGATGTTATAGATATCCAATATATTAGAAAGAAATAATTTCTGAAACCTGTTAATAATTATGAATTTTAATTTTTTTGTTACAAAAAAATATCCTTAAATAAATCATTATAACCAACCAAAAATTATGGTCAAGTAAAAAATTTCAAAATGTTATATGCAGGTTGTATTCAATATGTTTTCAATATTGACACATTTATTTATCATTTGAGATCTAGGGGGTGTAAATTGGTGTAAAATATTCATAAATTCTTATCATTATATTTATTTTACTATATTAATCAATTTTTATAGATGCAACCATTGTCTATATCATTGTAGAATAAATATAATTAAAATAGTTTGGTTATTATTTATCTCACTTATTTGAGAGGCCTCATTTAGGTTATATCTATAGACCATAATGATTAAAAGAAATATAACCCTTGAATCTATATTATGATCAAGAAGTATTAAATAGCATGAATATAGGATAATGAGTGGATCACTTATATAAGTTAGGGGAAGTTTTCTCAAGGAACTTCAGAAAATATTTTAATTATATAAGTTCACATTCAAGGGAATGTTACTCAAAATATCCATATATTTTAATGTATAAAAATATATTTTTTAAATAAAATAAAAATAATAATTGAATTTTTTTAATAACAAACATATCCCTTGGTTTAACTACACACATCATAAACTCTGTTTAACCATAACTATGCGTAAATTTATTATTTTTTACTATTAAATATTACGGAAAATTTAGTTCATAATATTATAGTATATTTAGTATTTATATTCCACATATTAAATATACTTTAATTGATTAAAAAAACAAATTTCTATAATTTAATTTTATATAAGCTTGAAAAAAACAATGAAAACAAGTTTTGGGGAAATTATTTTTTAAGATAAAAACAAAATTTATATCAATTCATTATTTGTGAAAACCATAAAAATAATAAAAATGTATAATATGGAATAAATATTTCATTTATTTCATAAAAAATTTATTCAATACAATATAAATTAATATTTTATGATAAGAAAACATTGATCGCATACAAAAAGTTTTTAAGAAAATATTTATTTATGGCCAAATATTATCTTATACAAAAATAAATAATAATAATGTTTTATATGTAATGAATTATATTATTTATAATTAAAGGACATCTAGTTATGTTTAAAATCATCTTCTAAACATAATTAATCATTCACTCGAGGAGAAAATATGATTAAAAAATAATTGGTATTGGTGACCATCTGTGGAAAAATAAAATATTTTAGAACAATACTAAAAAATCACCCTAATATAATATTTATATGTATATTTTTTAAAATTATATTAATTAAATAAAAAAATATCTATTATTTTCTATTTTATTTAAAATAAACTATAAAAAATTATATAAAACCACTTTTTGAGGAAAATGTATTCTTTTAGAATAAAGTCGCATTTTTAAAGTATGGGTACTTATATTCTATGAATTTGTTAATAGAATTTCATTAATAAGAACCATTATAGATATTTTTTATAATGTTTTTATTATTTTTCATTACTTCCAATTTACATAAGCATGTTTCATATGTACCAAGGGTTTCATGAAATAAAAGGCTCCAAATCCTTACGTTATATTTAAAGGTAGTTATATTATGAAATAATGTAGTTTTGTAATAATTCCCATATAAAGGCATTTAAAACCACATCACATCTGGATTTATTCATTTAATGGCAATTAAATTGGAAACAATAATTTATATACCTAACATTCTCTTTTTAATGGATTGATCAGAATAAAGTATATTAGATTGAAAAATGAATTTGTACAAACAATATTTATGTAATATTGATGTTCTTCACTAATAATATAAATTAGGTGAGTGGAAGATGTTAGGACACTATACCATGATCAATATCTCTTAAAGTATAATATGATATCATTTAGATGGTAACATGATCATTTAAATCATTAATAAACATTGGATCTACCGCATTCAATATTTTTCTAACAAAAATGATCATATTTTGTTTGGAAATGATTGAATAGTAATGTCATATTTAATTAATAAACCAAGATAAAAAAGTAACCCCCATAGGTAGGTGAAATTTAATATTTTTTCAAATCCATAGGAAAATAATCCTTTATAATATGGACTTTTACCTTTTATATTATTACTAAAATATCAAAATTTTCACTTATATATCTACCCTAACAAATTTATTTTACTTATTATACTCTTCTAATTTCTACCCCTCACCTTCCCCAATATTTACCTATATAATCTCCATCAATTCTAGATTTAAATACATTAATGGGATGCATTCTATTACTTATAGATCATGGTTAAACATATATTCTTTTAAAGTACATTCATATTATATCCATCCAAATCATATATTGAAGGATTATCTAGAATATATAATGAGGTATATTAAGAATTATTAAAATATATTATAGAAGTCACCTTAATGTATCCGTAATCTATAGAAGACGAAAGTGTACCTAAACGTGATACTAATGAACTCAAACCCATTGAAACAAATAGACTTAGATTGTGTCTATGAGTCACAAAATAAAATAATAGACTTGTTCGAATTTAAAATTTTTTATATGATTGAAACTAAAATATAACATCCCTTGTAAGAACCGCATTGGTGGTTATAGAATGGTTATCCCTTAAAAAATAAATATTTGAGATGGATCTTTAGGACCATTAAATTCCTATTGGGATGACACATAAGTGGTTGTGAGGGTTTTACCAACTCTATTATAAAAATATGGTATAAAAACTTGGTATTTCATAAATTGACCAATGTGTAAAATCAATGTATCCTAAACATTTATAGTAGAAATTGTTATGGGTATGTTACCACCATATCTATATGAAATCCATTCATTTCGACTAAAACATCAATCGTAGAATCTAGTGAATCTCAATAATGAATTTGATGTCCTCCACCAATAACATTTTAGACATAATCCATTTCATAAATGAGTAATCAAAATTCTATATTAATGAATTTAATTAAACCCATAACAATTACATGAATTTATAAATGTATAAAAAATTATATTTCATACCATTTAAATAAATCCATGTCAGATTAATAATTATAAGAATTATAGACATCATTGAATAAACAATAAATAACAATGTCTGTGTATTCTATAATCAAATAGAAATTTACAAATTAATTTATTAAGATTTAAATAAATCTCATATTATATTTTATAAGCCATAAAATATATTAATAACCCATGAAACTCCTCTAAATTCATCATCACATCATGATAAATAAAGCATTTATATTCGACATGGAAACCACATTTTAGTAGTTTTGAGTGCCATGAAAATTAAACAATTTATACAACATTGTTAGAAAAAAAATTAAAAAACATAAACACCGCCATGATAATTCATATTTTTTTACGATGATATATTTTAATTTTATCTATTACTAAATTATTCTTAAATAATCATAACTCCCCATATTGATTACCATATTCTATGTTAAAAAAATGAAAATAATAATTTCTATTATCTCTTAGACGTTGTTTCTTAATTTATATCACCTAAGAATCTCTATAAAATCAAATTATTTATTATCCATTTTTTCCAATTATTATTATCCAATTTTTTCATTAACACCATTTGGAATTACATTAATAATACATTTTTTGTATATTGTATCTGTAAATTACAATAGAATAAATTCATCTACAACTTAGTACAACACTGACCCAATAAATCAAATTACTCTCATATAAAACCATTATATAGTCATAAGTTATAGAAATTATATACATGGGTAGAGGGGTGCTTCTAAAACACCATCATGTTGCGATTTTTTCGATTGCGAACCAACCCCTTGATATTTCAATTAATCGATGGCCATTATGTGGTATAATATTAAGAAACAAAATTTCTTTGTAGATCATTCAATATATATTATTTAAAATCCACCATGTTCATTGGATTAAAATTTAAATCCATGTTAAAATAAATATCACTCATACATGTTATATCTATACATATAGTTCAATTACATCATTAACCATTTTTTCTACCCCATCAAATATATTTTTCTTGTCTAACATCATTTAAATAGTTTTAGTGGAATTTCATGGACAATTTACACTTTCTATATAAATATCTAATTAAATGGAGATTATAAAAAATATTAACATCTTATTCAATGGTATGTGTTCCATAATATCGATTTATTAATTGTATCAAAATAATAACATGAGTATTTTAATATAATTTCTTTTACTTTCCTTCCACCAATGTATTATTTGAATAAAACATAAATGGTTCATGATAAAAACTAAAATGGATTACACCATTGTAATATTGCAATATAATTAATATATTTTTCAATGCAATTGATTTATATTAATTACATATATGGTTCCCCCATATCATTTGAATATTAGTTATATTATTGGGGTCTGTGTAAATTTTTATTTTTTAGTACGCTTGATTAATACAATATTTTTGAAAAATAAAAAACACATGATAAAATAATAAAAATTATATAATTCACTATTTAAATATATTTAAATTTATTTTTGTTTTTTTATTTATCTATTTTAATTCTAGATAAACTTATATATTATATCCAATATCTCTAAAATAGTATCATATTAATACCAATATTCACTCTAAAGCTCTTCTTCCAGATATGAAAATAATATATACTTTTTGGCCATGTATCTAGATTTAAATATATTTCTTCTATAATTATAGGGGCCTATATTGGAGTTTCCCCCATACATTATTTTAAGGAATTCATCCTCATTTAGAGTACCATTATTTTTATATCCTTAACTATTATTTATTTTGTATCTTAATCCTTTTTTATGAAATACTAATTCACAATTTTTGGGTCTGATATTGTTATTTTTTATGTGAATTTTATATTCATTTCTATCCTTATCAGTGTGCATGTATTCATCCAATTCAAATGAAGGTTACCATATTTTATTATTTTTCCCATGCCATTCCAACCATTATAGTAATTAACTCATTGAAATTAATTATTTCATTCTTCAATATCATTTTTAAAATATAATTTATTTAATTTGTGAATAATAAACTCCATATATTACATACAATTAATAATTAATCATATCAAAATAATTTTTTTGTTCATTGTCGCTACTTGATTTATTTCATTAACAACATGATGTCTATTTATTAAATGTTCTCATCCATTTTACCCTATATGGTTGATAATGATTTTTCTAATTTATAATTATCAAAAACCAAAATATTTTTTTTCATATTTATTATAAGAAAAAATTTATGCATACCTCAGTGGGTGTTCTCTTCAGCTCAAGTGTCCTTTTCATTTATATCATATTCATTCATTTTTATATTTGTTCTATTTAAATATAAATTTTACACTATTAATATATCATAACCAAAATTTCCTTTAGAAACTGAGAAGGCATCTATAATATCATTTAATACCATTAATATCATTTATATTTTATTAAAAATATTATATATTTTAAATGACCATGAAAAAACATAATATTTTATTAAAATACACATTGTATAAAAATCTATAAATTATCTCTTTTGTCTTTTCATCCAGATCTTTTTTATTTTTCTCTCTCAGTGATAATTTTTCAAACTCTAACTCCAATAACCTATATATAGTGTATAATTTATGACATTGGAATAAGATTAAATGGATATCATAGGGAATTATATATTTATTTAGTGCTAATAAGGAATGGGATAAAAGATTATTTTATTACATTAGAAATAGAAAATGAATTTCTAGAAAAAATTATTTCATCCGTCATATTGTCTATAATTTATATAACTATATCATAGTTAATGGGAAAATCATGAAATCATGTGTCCATTAAGGATTCTGTACAAAATAATCCATCTTGAGTAAATAATACAAAATCAATAATGTATTGTAAATAACTAAAACATATTACTTTTAATTAATAACATGATTAAAATATTTATCAATCAATAATATGAATATAAAAATATCATGGATAATAATAATTGAATTACCATTTTTCAAAATGGAAGATGTTCAACACTATGAAATTACCATCATGAAATTTATTACAATTATGGTTTTCCTCAAATTTACACTAAATGATGTGTATGTATAATCCAAAATCCCATTATATTTTTCCAAATTATTCGTATCCTGAGACTAGCCAATGAATCAAGTGGCTATATAGTTTTAGGACCCACTAATCATGGGATATCCAATTCATTACTCAAATATTTAATTTATTCCATAACAATATTCAGTATAAAAAATTTATATTGAGTTTTGAATAAATAATATGTCTATTTATCTAGTCAGTCAAACAACATTCATTTTAAAACACCATATGTTAAATTTGTATATGATTTTGACTGAATCATATACATATTAAAAATAATATAGTTAATTATGGAAAAATTAATGTACTAATTACCATAATAATGTGAATATTTCAAGATAAAGTTAACTACAACAAAATTTATATGTGATAAAAAATGACCATCCATTAAGAAAATATATAGTTTTTTAATAATTTCATGTCCATTTGCTAAATAATAAATATATATGTTAAATAATTAAATAATCCTTTGATAATTACATTTATTGTAAAACCCAATTAAAAATTATAGGTGAAAATAAGATGGAAAACAATTTTAGAAGCCTGAAAATAAATTAATAACAATTATGTTAAAATATTGTATATTGATTTTTATAATTAAAATAAAAATTTAACAATCCAAAAAATATATAAATATTATTTTCATAAAAACTAAAAATTAAAATATATATTAAAACATACATAACATATGATTTTGGTAAATTAGAGTAGTTTTGTAAGTCAGTTTTGTAAACTATGGGATGGGAAGAAAAAAATTTATCTAAGAGAATTAGAATTATATGAATTATTTCTTATAAACATTTTTATTGAAAAAGTAACCTGAAATCAATAATTAATCACATAAAATAAATATATTTTAATGATAAATAACTAAAAGGGTAATACTTTGAACCATAAAAACTAAATAATATTGTAATACAATATATGCCTGAATAAATTTTAAATTGAAAACAATTCTCTTTCAAAAATTATATCATTAATGTGATAATTAATAAATAACGATATTATGTATACGTAATATACATAGAGAAATTTTAAAATATAAAATAAGATAAACTGTAGTCATTTCACACACAATCATGGTATAAAATAGTAAATGAAGTAGTAATATAACAGAATGTATGGAAATTTCATTAAAAACTCATTACCCCAAGTTCAACTTTCCAGATAGGTTCTATAAAATTATATATAATTAATTATAATTTATTGTATTTCTTATTATTAACAACTTTAATATAAATAAAAAACATATATATTGTTTTTTATAAAATTTAATCTTTTGTTTGCTGGCAATAATTTGTTATTTCAATTATATCAGGTGTTAAATGATTTTTTCAGGTAATTGTTTATTCGATACTCTCATCCATTTTATATTTATTATTTTTAAGTCACATATTAAATGTTATATAATATATTAATATCATATAAATATATCCAATAATTCTTTACAGAGTCATCTACAAATTATAGAGATAGAAAAATGAATTATAACATTCCTGTAAATAGCAGGTCATATGTATGCTTGAATAGAATTTTTACTATAAGATGGATAGAATGTTAAAAATGGTAAATAATAATTAAAATTAACATGGTCATTTTATATAATATTAATCATATTCATTAATTAAATATATCGTTAACACAATTTATGTATTATGGTATTTTAAAACTAATCACAATGAAGCGTGGAAGTTGTTTTCAATGTATTTACACGAGTGACATTTTTATTTTCTAGTTGAATGTAGAGTAAGAAGCAAGATATAAAATTAATAATATTTTAAGCATAAATATATCATAAATATCGTAAATATTCATTATTAATATATTTCTTATCATCCATGTAATTAGGTGATGAAAAAGGAAGTACACTACTATATGGAGATTGTATGTTGTAGTACACATGATCAAGGGTTGTATTTTTCAAATACATAAAATGTTATGTAATATTATTCTACCAAAATCATAATAAAATTTCATTATATTTAATGAAATATATTTATTATTTTATTATGGTTAAAATTCATCCTATTGATGTGTATGTTATAATCAATGTGATATAGTTAGAAATGATGATTATGTGTTCATTAGTGGGTATCCTTTATATATCCAATTACAATACTTATGGATGTCCCTTGGGAAATATCATAACTTCTATGATATTACTAATAATTTTCATAAGGGAATATTTCAAGGGTATGTTAATCTATTTTTCTCAATTTGACAGAATGATTAGAGACTTTGGGTTTCCATATTTTATTTTAGGGAGGGGAATTCTTAGAGGTTCATAAATTAATAAAATAAAAAAACTATTTTAAAATTAAAAATAGTTCAATGGTTAAATAATTGAATTATAATAATATTGAGTCAAAATAGAATCATATTATAAATTTTTTTATTTCTTTGTTATGTTTTTGCAAATATATTTATGTTTTAACCAATCTTTAACCCCATTAAAAATTACTGCAATATTAATGATTTACACCATTTATGAGTAAATAATGTTTTAATCAAATGACAATAAACCAATATGTAGACCATATTTTATGAATTACACCATATCACATTTATGTGGGAGTATATAAAAATTTAACTATTTATTAATCATTTAATAAAATTTTTCATTCACAAAATATCATTAATTTAGTTTTTGGAACGATATATATAATTTAATTTCAATACATCTATAAAAATATTGAATTCATATATAATCCATTAAAACATAAATAATAGTTAATTTTTATCTATATAATTCATAAAATTCAATTATTAATTTAACATATATTACTTTTAAATAATTTAAAATCAATATTTTTATTTCCATATTAATTGAATAAATAATATATCAGGGTTGTGTAAATTTTTTGAATAATTATGAAATAAATAAATACTAACAATATGATATTGTAACAAATAAAACTAATATATCATTATAATTAAATTTATTATCCTATAATAACTACTCTGTATCCTTATGATACAACATTAGAGATATCAATTTTACAATTTTCTAATTTTTTATTTCATATTTACCAAAATTAATATAATGGTGATCAAAAAATAAATATGTATCCAATTGGATATATATTAGAGAAATGGATGGAAGCATATAAAATCCATTTATACAATAGTATTAATGGAAGTGTTAATAAAATTTTATTATCATATACTAAATATCATTTTTTATATTACATAATTTTCCATAACCTAGGTGAAATGAATAACTTTTTAAAATAATCATATTGGCCAAAAAAAGAATTCTATATACCTAATTAAACCATTTTGATTAAAAATATGAAATCCGTTCTTTAATATTTAATATATATAAGTGGATGAAATTAATTTAAGATATAAATGTAGAATTCAATAATGAAAAAAAATTCATAAAATTGACGTTTTAAATACAAAAATATTTTTATACCAGATTAAAAAATAATATTGATTCAAATTTATTATAAAAGTTATTTAATTTTAATTGAAATATATTTTAACTAGAATTTAATCTTTTAACATTACAAAACCAAAGTAAGAATTTCCAAAATTAGGCTTTCTAGAATTAATAGGAAAAAAATCATTTTCAAAAAAAAAAGGAAAAATATAACTCTAAGTTAATTTGTACATTCTATTTAAAAAATGCTAAAATTTTCATAAAATAATAATTGTAAGTAATCGAGAAATTAATTATAATTTTAACTCAAATAATTATTAAATTTCATTTTTAATGAAATTTATTTTCGTTGAATAAATTTTATTTTCTAAAATTTATTTCTATTTCCAAAGAATTAATAAATAATTTTATTAAAGATACTTCTAATATATATATATATATATATGTTTTATAATTTTTTTAATCTTATATATACCCAAAAAAAATTAAATTCTAGGTTATAAGGGTCATATGTGAATAAAATAATTTTTTTTGTTTATTCATAATGTTGAGTGTTATATATTCTATAATGTTTTTATTTTAAATTTTAGTGTGCTACATTATCCACGCTACATAAATTATTTGAAACCTCAATATTTAGAATTACTATTTAATAATATGATATCCAAATTAGAAAAAAGTTTGTAAATTCACACCATAAAAAGTGTTAATAAATCAACCTTTTAAATAGATGGAGTAGAAAATAAAAAGGTTATACCGAAAAAAATAACACTATGATGAAAAGTGTTAATAAATCAACCATTAATATTTGATCGGTAAAGACACTATATATTCATTGAAATTTAGCATAAATTGAAAAAAATTGAAAATAATATTCCAAGTGTTGGGGAATTGATTTACCAAATAATCTAATAACATATTTAAATATACATTTTTGAAAAGAACAACGATTCCCTTTATTCAGTTTTCACTGTAATTTCATCTGTTCCTCATTAATGAGTATTCGTGAATAAATTTTCTTACATAAATAATTAAAATCAATATCTAGTGGATCATATAATTAAAAAATAAAAACAAGGTATTCCTCCAATATACAAACACCTAAAAAAATATAAATGACTCCCCACTATCTAAAATTTATAACACTTATTATGGAAAAATATAACATTTTAATTTAACATTTCCACAATCAAAAAAAGAAAAAAATACTATTCAAAAAATAAAAAGAATTATCACAATTAATCTATATACCCTCTACATTAATCAATGATTCATCCTCGATGATGATATCAAATTATTCATTTCACATTCCAAAAAACTAATTTCATTATTCTCAAATAATATTTCATGCTATACAACATAATAATACTAAAGGAAATATACAGTTAAAGTAAATGAAATTTTAAAAAAATATTTTTAATCGCCATGATAAATCAAAATATTATTTGATATTGTAATAAAATTACCTATAATATTACTAATAAAATTTAGATACTATCCTAAAAGGTAATATATATCTTTACCATAAATGCCTCTAAATGTATCACATCATTAATGAATCAATTTTTATCAATGAATATTATATATATCCAATTATCTAATGTACTATAATACATAATAGACTAACCAAAATGGGTTATGTAACCTTAAAAATTTATTCTTCCAAAATCCTAGTAACTGATTAAAATCACCTTTAAATACTATCTCTTAAAACCAAAAATTTTGTATCTGTTGATTTGAAATTATATAAATTGATTAATGGATAATATATATGTTTCAAAAAATTAACTCAATCTTTATTCCTTAAGTAAATAAATATAATATATCCAAAAATGAAATAAAAAATATCCAAGATGACCTAAATCATTTTTAAAAAAAATCACTAAGTCATTTCATGGACACCCATACTATCCCACTTTCCAAAAAAATTCAATTTCCCCATTATCCATGTAAATATGACCATTAGTGATTAAAAATCAATGATTATAAAAGAATATGTTCTTAATGATTGTTTGAGTTAATCCCATGACTAGGGTATTGGATGTGATATTCTCTATATTCCATACACATTACTCATGGAAATATAAATGAATTTTCAACATTAACATCATATACCTCCATAAAAAAATAATTTATTTCTATGAAAATACATTATATATTCCTATATTTTCATTACATAAAATATTTTAATGTTACATTGAGACATTCTCTTTGGTGATTCACTCAAAATTTCTGAAATAATGGAAATTCAGCATTTCTATTCCTTGTATCAACTAAAAAATATCATATATAACTATATCCATCTACAATTTTTCAACTCCAAGAGTTTTCTGAGGCATAGGTTGTTACCCATATATCCTTATAACATATTAGAAAAAAATAAAAACATCCTTTTTTCCAATCAATATTCTGTTTAGATTCTCATAATCAACACATATCCCATCACATGAAATGATAACATGATTCTTATTAGTTTAATCCATTAGCTAAAACCAAAAATCATTTCATAAGAAAAAATAATCATTTCTGGAACCAATATATTCTACCCCATAAAAAATTTACTATGTTATCCTATAAATTTACATATACTCAATGTTTTCTATAAATTTGTGTTTCCTAATTAATGCTTATAAAAAATTTGGTTATACTGATTTTACTAAAATTCCTTAAATATATATTCTAGAAACCCTAACTCATGTAACCTATATCATTTAATACATTATTACATTGGTTTATAATACTAAGGTTCTCCTAACAAATCATGGGTCAATATAATTGTCTTAAAGAAAAAAAATATATTTATATACCATAATACATTTTAAATATAAAATAAATAGATTTTAAAATTTCATAAATCCATTGTATTATTTACAATATCGATCCTCACATCCAATAGATATGGAAAAAATAATGTAAGGTGATATCATATGTTATGTAACAAAATCATATAACAGATACTATATTAATCTAATCATATATAAAAACATTGAACGGTAAGGGAAAAAATTATAATCCACTATTTCAATAATGATAGAACATAGTGAATCCATATACAATTGAATCATATTCAATTTCATCATGCATGAATAGCTCATTATAAAATATAATCATATGTTGAATTTTTATAATATAATTTATTAATCTAAATCCTTATCATCCTATATCATAGTAATTCAAAAAATGTGGGAACTATATTTTTCTTTATTTAATTTCATCATTTATACTAGTGTGTAGAAAATAAATTTCATAGGTTGCAGTTACATGGCTCCTTTTTAAAAATTCAAACCATACCTAGCTATATAATTAACTATTGTATGATTATTTTTCATAAATAAAACTATTTTAATATTATATATCTTTATTATTTTCTACAGTTACAAAATCATCTTCTACATCCACCTACTCCTTAGGTTCATTATCCAACAAATTTAAAATATAGAATAAATAAATTTTAACTCATAATATAAATAATTGGAATATTATTATCATTAAATAATATTTGAAATCTACATGAATTTTATAATAAATAAATTATACAAAATAAAACTACATTTTTCCTTTTCTGGGGATCTATATAGTTACTATATTGACATAATTAGTCATAGTTATTATTTTTGAAAATCTAATTTTCTTTATCCAATTCCATTTTTCATTTTCCATCATCAATCACTATGTATGGATTATGATTATTTAAAAAAACATTATCCTCCCACAAGATCCCTCATTTTATCTTTTTGTGTCCACATAAACCATACACAACAATGTTTCAATATTTTTTTTCACTAAATCAATAATAAAACCAAAAAACAACTAATTTTAAATAATTAAAATATTTATTATCTTCTATAATTGTTAATAAATTTTAAAATAAACTACCACATAGTTAATTTATAACTACATGATAACTATGAGTAATTTAAAAAATTCTAATCCAACTCAAATTACAAAATACTGCCAAATTATTGCAAGCCTAAATAAATAAAATCCTAATCTAGGTTCCTAGTCTGATAAGTTGAATACGCCTAAAAATAATTTAGTGTCAAGTATACACCTAAAAACTAAATTATATTTATTTAAATGTAGGGGTGTTTCTAATAACCTACATTGATTCCTAAAATCACATATACGTAATGATTTATAGAGTCTACATGGATACCAATTCAAATATTACGGTATTTTATTTTAATAATAAGTGAGAATCATTATCTATGAAATTTAATAACTACATGATCATAAATGACATACATACATTCCAACCAATGAAAACAACTCATTCACCATTAAGTCTTATAATAATTATTTAAATATAATATATACCCTACCTGCTAAGTATTAAATTAAATTATTCACTCATTATCTAAGTAAGAATATCACAGAACCAGCCGTTTCCCCATATACTCAACATTAGTTTACTCATAAAAATTACTACAAGGATTTCATCAATATTTTTCTTAATTCATAACTGAAAAAACATCATGATATAAAATAATCACCAAAATATCGTAGAATATACTAATTTTCCCTTGAATTATAAAAATGGAAATGAAAAAGTGATCAACCACCAATAAAAAATCAACTAGTAGAACAATAAGAAAATTGAAATGTTATATTTTCAATGAAAATTTTTTATAATGGAGTGAAATATTAAAATAAAATGATTTGAAAAATAATAAACAATGGTACTCAATGAAATATATTTTTAATAATGGATCTCACACCCTATTTCACAACTTCTAAATAATATTGATTAAAGATATTCAAAAAAACCACCCATTTGTTACTTCTTGTTCCAACCCATATATCATATGTCTCAATATGGGATATCTCATTCTGCAAGACAAAATAGCTCTAAAATTTTCCCTGAAGACCTCATATCTTATATCATGTCATCAAAAATTTATAATTTCAATATATATATGGTTATAACATTCGGTATACCTAAAATGAATCTGATCATTCCTTTTATTTGACTATAGAAATAAACCTTCAAAATGTTAACCAAAACCCAACTATGGTTCTTGTCAACCATCACTCTATAATAGTTTTCCCATGCCGAAGTATAAATATATAGAAAATCATTTTCTATCCTGAAAATAAATGGTATATCTAAATTCAAATTTAAATTTAGTTTGGATCCCATGGTCAATTACTAAACAATTATCTCATCATATATGTCATTTCTATTAGAGTCACATCATGATAAATTGGTTCATCATTTGAAACTAAATCTTCTCAGGAAATAGGAACCACTATGTTATTATCCTATAATAACATATATTGATATTAAATCTTTTAATATAAGTATATAATAGAGTTCACAATATTTCTCAACCAATGAATGTACATTTATTTTTGATAATATATACATAATCATATTATTATATAAAATATATTTGATAAATCTTATAGTGTTCTTTATATTAGAAATGAAATTATTTTTTCATAAAGGATGGATAAGAAACTAGCCAAAATCAAGAAAAAAACATATTTGATAGGGTTTAAAAATAATCCTTAGTTAATATCCTCAAACTATGTCCAACCTCTAACATGAATGTGACCCTATAAATGAAAAGGTATGTAAATATCTCTTTTGAGCATTGTTGGAGGTGAAGTTGTCTACTAATTCATACCCATTTAACCATTTTTGTAGAATCATTACATGGTCATTGATAATATTCATTAATTTAAAAGGAAATTAATTATCGTTCAATGAGGAAGGATTATCCCCTTGAATTACTAATGGAGGAAGAGGGAGTCAGTATCTACTACCTTCATCGTGACTTAATTTAATATAAAGATTTACAATCCTTATAGCATGAATTTATCCTCCTACCTGAGTGAATTTCCTATGAAATATAACATTGATAAATCTTATAAAACAGAACCATACATATCATATACAAGGGCTCCACCTTTCCTACCCCTCGCCCATTATCAACCATCAATATTATGTTGGAACAAATATTTGGAGGATGTAAACACACCGATAATCCCTACAAAATGGCTCTTTTAGTGCAAGAATTATTTTTCTAGTTATAAATTATGGGTTGGAGGGATAGAAAAAGATCTATGTTATTTAGAATGATGGATAATTCCACAACCACACACCAGTTCTTCACAACCTAAGCCAGACTCGATCTTCTGAAGCCATACAATCCATCATTTTTCCAAGAATATCATGCATTATATGACTCAAATGAAAGTATTAAATTAATATACATAATTTAAAATAAATTATTTTCGGTTCCTAGAATTAAATATTGTATGATGTCATTATAGTTAGAGGTATTTATCACCATTCTATCAAAAAATCTAATTGAGCATTATAAATTTGTTTCTAGATTACATGTAAAAAATGGTGGAATCTTTTTTCTTCTTTAGGGTTGGTTCAACTGAGTCATTTAAAGTCCATGTGAATACCCATTCATTTGATAGTTTCATCAGTTGGAAATTAATTTTTTCACACCCTCTATATAAATAAGGTTTCCCATTATAGAGACCTCCTTAGAAAATGGTATCATCCCAATATAGAAATCTTCCCAGTCAAACTCATGAATCTATGAAATGCCATGGCTGTTACATCCACAATAGGAGACACAATGAATATAAATCTATCTTCTCTGTGGTTTATCGATGTTTTATTAAAAACCATTTGTTGATCATCGCTGAGCACTACTTAGATAAAATAAATGTAAGTAAAGACTTGATTATTGAATATTTTTTATTTAGGAAACCTAGAATACCATATCTAGAACCAACCTAGATATCATAAAAAGTTTATATAACTCTAGAATAGTGTCCACCATATTTGGGAGTACAAGTTAATAATGATATATAAAATATATTTTCCAACCATTGAAGGATTATTTCTAGATAAAATAGAATAATATCTATATGTATTATAACATATGGTTTCCAAAAATTAATTTCTATCAATACATTCGCAAGAAAGTATTATGATTGTGTTATTAATCACCTCAATCACACAAAAAATATTTATACCACCATAATTGTATGGTCTCAACATTTTTTTTCTATGATTAAAAATATAAAATCCAATAGGAGTGGGAATCCCATATGGAAGAGCACGTTTGGGATTTGATTTCCTAGATAATAGACATTGTGACATTTATAAACAAGATAGTATGCATTTGGATTGAGTGTAAAATGAAATTATCCAAATTAATTCAACCATTGAATGAGTAACATTTATTCTACTAATTGATCATATGATTTTTAGTTCTTTAACCATTTTATCATATTTATGAATAAATTGTAAATGTGAGGAAGATCAATCTATAATGAATTCTACTTAATTTTCATTATTTTAATTTAACAGATAGAAACAATTGTGTCTACCCACCTCTTTAAGTAATTACATTAAAAAAATGATACATTTATTATAGTTGAATGATTTCCAAATTCATTTACAAAACTCATCCAAGATTCATTAATAACTCGAATGGATCTAAAATTTAAATAAAAATCAAATTATTATTTTATATGCTAAAATGATATTTTAGATCCCTTGAGAATGGAACATTTGTTGGGAAAAAATCCCGCAAGGTATCATTGAATCATTTTTGAGGTGATTGTGTTTGTTGAAAAAGTGGACATTTGAGTGGTGATTGTTGACAAAGAAAAACAATGACATACAAATTTGTTGACAAAGAGGATTTAATGATGGGATGTCGAGTTCAAGAGCTGAGGTAAATGATCCATGTTTGATTCAGGAACGTCGATAATGGAATGAATGATCTGGATACAGGATAAAAAGAATAGGCGCAAGTTTGGATTTAGGTCGCGCAAGTGACCTGCGGGGGCAGTGACCTGTGCGCCCCTGTGGTTTTTCAAGATCAGAAGATCAAAATATAGAAAATGAAAGACGTTCGAACAAGTTTGGAATTAGGTCGCACAAATGACATGCTGGGGCAGAGACCTGTGTGCTGAAGGGAGACATGTGCACCGTCACAAAGGGTGGTCAATTTGCCTATAAATACTAGACCACCCCTCTTCATTCTTCACCAGAGCTCAACACTTTGAAGATTCATAGCTCCTGTCATGCAGGTGTGATGGTCGCGCAAGTGGTGGTGTGTCGTGCAAGTGGGACTTGCGCACCATGGAATAAAGTAGCGCGCCAAATGTTTGTTGCACGCCTAATGTTGTTTGGGTAGCAAAGGAAGTGTGTCATGCATGTTTGGAGAATATTAAGCTTGAGTCGTGCAAGTGTTAAGAAATTCATGTGCGCCAGTGTTGACTTGCATGCTGAGACTTGCGCGCCTCCTTAGAGAAGGGCGCCATGTAAGGTTTATTTCTAGCAGTGATTTAGGGTTGCGTGGAAGCTGGGGGATTTCCCGATACCTTCAGTGCAAAGAGAGATTCAACTACGGTTGAAAGTTGAACTTTAACAGAGCGTCTACATACAGAGTAAGATGCAATCCTTCATGAAAATGAAGAGACCAACATGTCTATAAACTGTTAGTGGATCCTTTCGAGAGCAGGGAGCGAAGGAAGAGGAATAAGGTGATCCTCTCCACCAGCAGTGAGCCAGAGAGACAGAAACAGGTAGTGACCCTTGGGAATGTAGGGAGTTGACCCTAAATCTTGTAAAGGCAGTGAGCCTGGGACAGAGTGAATGTACCTGAACCATTGTATCCACATCTAGTGAAGAATAGTGGAATTTGGTATGACCGAAAACTTGTCTGTGTATGCTCCTTGGACGTAGCTCAGTGAGGGTGAACCAAGTAAAAATCTTTGTTTCTTCATGATTGCTTCCATGCATTCCATACAGAGCATCATCATCATATAAAGAAGAAAAGAAGTGATCATAATAAACACACATGTTTAAACACAGCGACCCTTGTAATAAATAGGTCAAGATCCAGTGGGTCACAAAGAACTTTGAAAAAGAATATCCATACCCTGATTCACCCCCCCCCCCTCTCAGGGATATAGGCCCCCATTGGTCCTAAAAACATGAATTTATAATTATTGCTAATGTCATATTATTGATGATTATTAATCATCATGCTTATATAATTTTTTTCTATAATTAAATGAAAAACAGAAAATGGATCCCCTTTTCTATCCACTATACAGATTTGAAGAATCAATATCGCATGCCAATTAAAATAATAGATAACCCAGAAGAACTGAAGCCTCTAAATCATATGTTTTAATTCCGTGTTGAAAAAGAATAACCTGATATGACCCTTAGAATTAAACTCATTTAAATTCTATCATCATACTTATCCATGTCAATGTCCATTGCAAACCTGGAATCGTGAGGTTTATTATAAATATCATAGATCATCCCATGTCTAAATCAAATATCTACATGTATTGACCATTGTTATATGAACCCATTTACCTCTCTATAGATCCAATATGATAGGTAATAAGAATGTATTATCTTATAAACACATAATATAATCTATTACGGATATTTTCTAATTATCCTAGTCATATATTTACTCATAGATGATGGATTTTTCAGCTTTATAACAAGAACTATGAAGTTGAGGAAAGAAACACTATATAGATTTTCCCCATGAAAGAAGTCTTGGATCACCTATATATGATCACCCTTCACCTCAATCAATGAATCAACATCATATGATCCATGAAATCCATCAGGGATAGTAGTGATTTAATGATTTAGAGATATTTCAGCCTTGTTGGTTTACTCCTTTACTCGTAAGGATTCATTAGTGTCATTCTTATAGTTAGACACCATTTGAGTAATTTTATCATATTTATTCACATGACCACTCGATTACACTTCATAAATGTTGGTTTATGATAATAAATACTAGAATGAATAATATAATGTGTCATACCACCCACCACATCAATTGTTTTTCTGAAAGACGCAATTTTTATAAGAATATTGGGTTGAGAGTAGCATTTTTTCTCCATGATGTATGAAAAGAATTAAGTATTGTACTTAGCACATTCCTTCATCCACACAATATTTTTTTACTCCTGGACCAAATACTCATGTTCCAAAACAAGATTAGCTAATAATATTTTATTCTGGACTATAGATCATAATAAATACTCATTCAGTATATCTTAAAGGGTAGCCACCATTTTTATATCATAGTTTTGATGGAGTAAATATCATTAACAGTAATCTATAGCCTCTTTGTCCACGGAAACAAGCCCCCCATAAAAAATTTAATTTATTATGGATCAATTTCAAACTATTTCCTTTAACATTCACTTTCCATGATTCCCTCACTACTATTGTGATCCCCAAAATTGTTTTCCAGCATTTGGAAAATAAAAAAAGTTGTGTGTGGTCCCTTCTTTTGAGAAGCGACCCCTCTAGCAGAGTATGATCATATAAATCCCAAAAAAATTGGGTCACCATAATTGTGGGATATATTATAAGGATTGGATTTTATCTAAGAAATAATATAATAATAACCATATGAGATTATCTCCCATTTGGTTATATCACCATTTTTTTCTATCACATTCAATGTCGAGGACCAAAAGAGATATTTGATCCGTGAATGAGGAAAAATTTTGTCTTTTTCAATGGGGTATAAGTTACCACCATTCTTATATTTTTTATGAAATATCATGTTAATTCCATCAGTAACTAGTGAATCCCCATCTATTGGGTTAAATTATTTGAGGCCTCACCAGATTTACCCTCTCTTAGATGTATCCCAATTTCCATATAAAAATGTATAATTCAATTGGGGATACCATTACTGGTATTCATTATGATATATTGATAGGAAATTTCAAAAATCATAACATTGATGCTAGATTTCCAAAAAGTAAAAACATAATGATAATTAGGATGACCATGTATGAATTTACAAAATAATATCCTTTGTGTAAAATCATTTATTCGAGAGTATCATTGTTTATTTTCTTGCACTACATAATTTTAATTGAATTTGATGAAAAAATAATTTTTTATATAACAATTCATTTCCTTTGATACCAAACCATGATCATCCCAAACTATGAATGATATCATTAAGAAGTAGAAGTTTTAGTGTTATCACTAGATAATGAAGGTTGAAGGGGTATATTAAAGCTACAATAAATCAATTTCTTCTTCTAAGATTTGTAATGAACTGTTGGATATGACAGGGAGATTAAGGGGATATATCCCATGATTATAAGACACCTACCAATCTAAATAAGGAGTGATAATATATTTTTCAATAAATGGGATATACACAAAGGGTCATGTAGGGGTCAAATAGATAGGAATAGTATATTATGAAGATATGTATGAGGGACTAAAAGGTGGATCCTAATGATTCTATGAATCTTGTTGTTATGGACTATAAAATTTTAATGGTTTAATGTACACAATATCTATGTTGGTACTGGTGGGGCACTTGAAATTGTTGGTGGGGGAACTAGAGAGGGATGATCATTAGAAATATCAACTCAGGAAGAAGAAGAAATAGATCTGGGATTGAAATAGTAGTCTGTGAATGATTGACTAACCATAACCAGAGCCTTCCATGACCTCACCACGGATCTATATTCTAGAATTGACTTTATATTAATACAATGGTAATTTTTCCAGAATCTTATAATAGGATGGGCATGAATATGGATGAATGAAAAGTAGGATGATAAAATAGGGTACAGCAGGTTTTTACACGATGAAAAGAGTCACTCTATCTATGAATAATTTTGTCCAGAAGAGGGTACACCAGGTTTGTTAAGTATCACAAAAATATATCCATGAGATTAACTATTATTCTGAGGAGGAATTCATTGTAAAGTGGTGGAGGGATCTCTGGTAGGTGGATCTAAACGTATTAAATAAAAGGGACCCTACCCAATTGAAATGAAATCGACCATCTAAATAAATAGAAAGGTATATTTTTGTAAGATCAAGATTTCAAATCCAATTTTTTAAATAAGAATCCACTATATAAGTAAAAATTTAAAAATAATTTTTTTCTATTGGAGTATTAAAAAAACACACACACACAGATGTATATATATAAGAGAGTCCCCATGAAGCCCGCAGAGACTAGAAAGAGTAATGAAACGATTTCTCAAAACAAAATCAGGCCACTAGGATTTAGCAGAGTAAAACTAAAGCATTCACAAATTCTATAATAAGGATTTTAGGAATATGTGTTCCATTTAGTGAATTAGTGTGAATCTCCTACATAATGACATGAGGATATGAAATAAGATCTTATAGAAGAAGAGGTGGGTGTCGATGATTATCATACATAATAGTGTCTCAATTTGAACTAGATTCACTACTCAATAAACCCTATATTAACTTAGGATGAATCAATAATTACCCAATGAATTGAAAAAATTTAGATCATACACACATAATATGTAGAGAAAAATTAATATTTTTCCATAATAATATACAAAAACATTTATAAGTTCATTATATCTGAACCCATTGAAAAGAAATCAGTTTTTAAAAAAGTGATTCATCGTATTATCCTAATCGATCCATCCAAACAATATAGATGTTTACAATGGATAGTGTACCTTGTAAATAAGTAGAAACATTTAATTATACTAACATATATTAATAGGATTTTAATATTTCCTTGAAAAAATGTAAAAATATCATTATCTATTTCATTGAAAAATAACTAATGAAATTATAAAATGATTCTTCATATAAAATAACATATATTACAGTATTTAAATTTATCCATGTGGTGAATGATAAAACCATTATCATTTTCATAGTTTTTATATAAAAATCATTAACATCACTTTTCAAAAGAGATTTAATAATTATATTTTTTTGTCTAAGACAAATTTTAAATAATATTGGAAATTTATTTAAATAATAATTTTATGATGTAAAATAATATACCTACAATCATTTTAATGAACATAGAGATGAAATAAAATGTAAGACTATCACATATGAAATATGGTTGGCTTAACGTAAAAATTTCAATATTTTTTTCATTTCATGTTACAATAAAATGGTAGGAATATCTAAGTATTCAAGAATTAACTAAAAATAAGAATGTATATTGGATTTATTGAATAATGATCATTTATTTTCCATCAACTGAACATAAAAATATAAAATAATTAAATAAAATGAGATCATAACATATAACTTATAAAAAAGTCTTATCTTGTTTTTCTACGCATTTAAATGAACTATATAGAAGATATATATTTATTATTTATCAATTATAGTGTGATATTCATAAATAACACACCATTATTCAATTATTTATAGGTTATATTTTTCCTTTTATTAATAATTATCATTATAATCAACATTCAGGTGAAAAGGTACCCTTTTTTATGAACGTTTAACACTAATGGTTCATGTCCTTATAGATTAAATTAATATTTATTAATTATAAATACATTTATATATATTCATGTAAATCAGTTTTGAAAAATGAATGTCATCATTTCATGAAGATGTTTTTTCATAAATATAACTAAATATTGATTTCACATTTCATTATATGGACCAAATATTGGGTAAACTATATTGAATCATTTAATAATGACAATTATATCATTAATATCATATATAATAATGAAAGTTTTCTGTATTATTAGTAATGTAAATAGTAACTGTAAAAACTATCTCCTTCAAGAGGTTGTTGTCCATATTAATTAGTGTCATTCTCATTTTCAAATAGACATTAAAAAGGAAGAAAATAATATTGCAATTAACATAATCTCATTTTGGAATAGTAGTGATACTTTTTATTTCATTGTTAAATGGTTATAAAATTTATGTATTAATTTAATTAATAAATAAAAACAAAATTGTTTTTAAGATCAAATACCTCCTCTCTAGGAATCCACTATTGAAATTGTTGATTCAATAAGATTTCATAGTAATTACATTTTTCCTTATGTTTTGGAAATCACAAAAACATTTTCTTAAGGAGTAATTTCATTCTATAATAATATTTCTCTTATGAAAAATGTAACATTTATATGAATTTTAATGACATTACCTAGGATTTTCAACACCTAATCTATTTTTTCTTTATTAAACCTATCTATATTATCCATAATTGAAAAAATGGGATAATTATCAAGCTCAAACCCACATCATACATTGGATGAATATTCCACTAGAATTTAGAATCTTATTTCTCTAGAAATTAGAATCTGATTTTACTGGAATTTAGAATATAATTTCATCATAAATCAGAACATAAATTTCTCATAAATCATGCTCTAATTCTCTCAAAAACAAGAATCTGATTCTCTCTGAAATAATACACTGATTCTCTATAAAATAAGACATCAATTATCTCAGAAATATGACTCTGATATTCTCAGAAATCAGAATCTGGCACTTTTATAAATCAGACATCGATTTACAAAGAAATCATGTTGTGAATTTTTTATTTTTATAGAATCTGATTTTAAATATTTTTAGACATTGAATCTCACTATCTTAAGAATATATTTAAAATGTTTTATTAAAGTTATTAATTTTCATTAATGTATGCTTCATTTTATTGGATCCTAAATGTGTTAATGTTTCTTAAGCATAGTAACATTTCTCATATTTAGTTATATAATATGATTTCATCTAATATATTATATCATAACTGTTCCATGAGTTCTACTTATACCAGTCCCTCTGAAATGTATGGAAAATTATGATCATTAGAGGATATGTCTACAATTGATGACATAGAATATTAATTCCCATCCATATGAAATCATATTACCTGTGTTGTGTTTTTGTCTAGAGATATTGAACTCTATAAGGAAGTGATACTATGTGAGAGAAGCTTAAATATGCCCTGTAAGAATGTTGTGACAACATGTTCAAGATGATTAAATCTTGATCAATCTATATTGTGTGACTCAAATTATTTTTTTTCAATTAAGGTCTTATGGGGATTATAAAATTGAGGTTCCAATTAACTTCTTAATCAACGGATTGGAGGATAGAATGGAAAATATTAAGGTCAAGGGATTGTTATTCATGGTTTTTGGATACCCTTATTTTTTGGTCAATAGAATTATTTTACTTGTTTATTTTTTTTACAAGAATTTATCTGCAACATATTATTTATGTAAGAATGTGTAACATTCATATAGTTTCAGATACTTGTACAAATGATGATTTAGATTCTATATGATTTAAAGAAGAATATTTCCATACATAAACTTGTCTTCTATTTCTTTATCTGATTCACTTTATTGGATCCTAACTAAGTTAGTTTCATTGGTAAGAAGGAAAGAGGGATTCTTAATTCATCTTATTTAACATTATTAAAAATTGATTTTCGTAAGGATAAAAATGAATTTTTTAAATCCTAAATACGCCCCCTCTTATAATTGAGAAATATAAATAAACATTTATTTTTTAAAATTATTATCAAAGAAGGTCTCTAAAATATTTGTGCCTGAAAATATGTTTTATGTATCAATTTTTATAACTGGGAATTACTTGTTCAATATTTTATTTATATTTTCCTTATAAAATATTTTTTTACAAACATTTTATACTAACCAGTTTATTGGAAATGAACATTGTTATTTTCTTACAGAATGATAGTAATGAATATTGGATAAATAGACAATTTAAATCCTACAAGACTCCAAAATTTTTATTGCAACGACTATGAGTACTAGAGAGATTGGATGAGGAATTTTATTATCTATACTATTGTTGATAAATTTTTTTTTATATAGGAGTACAAGATTCCAGACTAGGAAATCAGACAATTCACCAATCATGAAAAGAAAGAGTATTAGAATAACAATAAGGTACTCAATACATTATTAATTTCTTTGATTATGAACATCTATATCCATATTTTATCATGTGATACTACTAATAGAATATTGATGAAATTTGATGTTATAAATTTTAGTGCACCCAAGGTTATTAAAATAGGGAGATCTATTTTTAGAACCGGATACTATGGTTTTATATTTCCATATGGAGAACATGTATGTAAATATCAACAAAGGATCATTAATATTATAAAAAACCTTTATTCTATGAGTGAGAAATGAATTTATGATGATATTCATGTGGAAAATATAGTATATATTATGTCCATTGAGTGGGAATACAACAGAACAACGATTGATGAGAATGGTAATGTTTCAAAAATAACTCTTTAGGAGTTATTCACAACTCTTATACATCACAAAACTTGAATAAAGGGAGATCGAAAGATCAATGAGAAAAAACGGTAATAATAATGTTTCTTTAAATATAAATACAAATTATAAGAACCCATGAATCCTGAAAGATTTATAATATTACAATCCATGAAAGAAACTGTTATATCTGAATCAAGTGATAGTGATTATTCTGTGAATGAGATATCCATTCATGCACGACGTAAGAAGAAGATTTTGGGAAAAACATTTTTTTAATACTAATACTAGAAGAGAGAAATAAAGGATATTAAATATTTATGATTGAGTTTTTATGAATACAATTTTTAATGTTATATTTGACTAGACTGTCATATGCTTAAAAGGAATGAAAGAAAGGATAGAAATTCAGAAAAAAATAAGAAGTACTACAATTTTATTCTTAAGAAAGAACTCTAAGAAAATTACACCTAGAATGATAGTGGTGGTGATTATATTAATGAATCTTCAATTATTGAATCTTTTGGATAAATTATTATTGGTCTTATAAAAATAATTATTTCTGAAAATCATGGTCTCATGGATAAATTAAACACTACATTATCATTATCCAATAATTCATTATGTGAGAATAATCCAAATGAAGAATAATTTTTAATCTTCAAATGAAGAATCTTACTCATCATTAGATAATAAATGAAGTTATTATGACGATGTATCTAGGTTTTCACTCTTACTACAATATTAAAATAATAAGATCAATAAGAAACATTATAAGTCAAATTCTAAAATCTCTTTTTTAACAAAAAAAAGTATCATATAATTCAAATGATCTTGAGAAGAAAACCCTTCATTTTGATCATGTTTCCAAAACCCTTAAGGAAGTGAATTATGAAAAGGATAAATTACATAATGATCATAAAAATGTTTTTAATAATAGTTTTTAATCACAACTATATTTTACTCCAATGTGATCATTTTTCACTAAGTGAGAATGTAGTAGACTTTGGGAGAAAAGATGTTCTTTGATCAAAATCCTATAAATAAATTTTCATAAATCCCATTTTCAAAGAAAATATGTATACCTAATATTTTATTTTCTATCATTTCTAAATCAATGAATGTTTGGATTCCACAATTTTAGCAAATTTATTTTTATGAAAACAATGGAAGTGGCAACCACAATCAATATTACATGGATAGTGGATGTTTCAAGAACATGACTTGTAATTAAAACATCTATGAAAGAATTATAAATATGAATGGTGGAAAAGTAAATTTTGGAGATAATTCGTAATGATAAATATTTGATATATATAACATTGTTCTTATTGAAAAATATTAAATTTCAAATGTATTATTTGTTAGTGTTTATAATAACAACCTTATAAGAATGTGAAAAGTATGTGATGGAGGTTAACATTTAAATTTTATAAATGAATGTTAACCAGAACACATTTTTAAGGGAGAGTTTATTATCTATACCCATATGGATGATAATTCTTATACACTTAACATATAATACCAAAGGTGCCAAGACATTCCTTGCCTTAGTGCAATGGGAGATAAATCTTAGTTATAACATTGAATACAAGGACAATGTAACCATAGAAACATATGATAAATCTAAATAGAAAGACTTGTTATAGATCTATAAGATCTTATATTTGACTTCTCAAAAGTATGGGATACTTGTAAATATATAAAGAAACATTAGTAAATCATTAAATCAATTAGAGAAGTCTTAATATCTGAGGCATTACCGCTAGTGCATATGGATCTTTTTGGTCAACAGAAAAATAGAAGTGTTAGATGAATATATTATATAGTTTATTTAGTTCATGATTACACATGATTTACATGCGGTCTATTTTTTAGTAATGAAATTATAATCCTTTTATTATTTTAGATATTTTTCAAACAATGTTAAAAATAAAAAAACTTTCATTGATAATTATTCACAGTGATCATGGTGGAGAATTTGAAAAAATAAATTTGGAACAATTTTTATTATGAATGGAATTACTCATTACTTCATAGCTCCATGAACTCCTCGATAGAAAGATATTGTTTAATAGAGAAACCATATTCATTATGAGATAACATGAACCATGAGGAGTGAATACTCTATTTCTAAACAATTCTGGGTTGAGGCTTTTAATAAGGATTTTTATACTATAAATTGAGTTTCAATCAGAAATTTTCATAATAGAAATCATTATGAGTTATGGATTAGTTGAAAACCTATAGATTCATACTTTAATGTATTTAGATGGAAAGTGTTCATCTTGAATTCTAAATATAACTTACATAAATTCACACCCAAATTCAATGAATGAATTTTATTATGATATTCCACTACATATAAGGCTTATAGATTTTTTCAAAAAAATTCTTGTACCATTTGAGAAATTGTACAATATAAATTTGATGAAACTGATCCTTTTTTAAAAAAAAAACCCCAACCTACATCTTCATATGTGTTTTCAAAAACTAATTATCTACCTATGATAGAATATTCTTCTCATCTGGTAAATGTTGAAGAAAACTTTCATGAATTATTTACCATAGAATTGTTTTTTTTTGATGAATAGGTTTTATCAAAACCCAATTCTATTATTTCTTATGAGTCCTCCAATTAATTGTAATATTGGTTATGAAAATAAACCAGTAAAGTCTATAAGTTCTATAAGGAATGAAATATAGAATCTTACATTTCATTCCCAATTATAACCTAATTTCATTAATGATGCTTGATTTGATGATGAATGGATTAAATCTATTTAGGACGAATAAAATGAATTAAAAACAGAACAAATTTGGGATATGTGTTGGAATACCGAAAGAAACATATGTAACTGAAGTAATGTGAGTATTAAAAAATAAATGTGCTCAAAATGGAATCATTGTAAGAAATAAACAAGATTGGTTGCTAAAGGATATAATCAATAAAGAATAATAGACTATTAATAAACTTACACCCTTTTATCTAGATTTGAATCTATTCATATTCTAATATACTTTGCAAAAAAATTCATTTTCAAACATTTTAAAATGGATCTGAAGTGTGAATTCCCTAATTTAAATGTTCAAAAGGATTTTTATATCCAACATAATCTTGGATTTTATGTCACACAACATCCTGAACATGTTTAAAAACATACTGATGCTTTACAAAGGCATAAATAATCCCCTAGTTCCTTGTATGACAAACATAAATGATTTTTGTTAAAAATTAATTATGTTAAGGGAATTTATGATCCAACCCTTTTAATAATTATAGATAAGAAAATGTTTTGATTTTTCATATTTATATTGATGAAATTATATTCAGGTGAACCCATCAATCATTAACTGATTCATTTGTGAATCCTATGATATATGATTTTGAAATTAGTATAAGGGGTGAGTTAACATTTTTCCATGGTATTCAAACTTCTCAAAAACTATAAGGCACATTTATATTATAACTTAACTATATTAAATATCTTATTAAGATGTATAGATATAAAAACACTAAAAGTATATATACTCCAATATGTACCTCACACACTTTTGATCTTGATAAAGCTGGGAAACCAATAGATCAAACATATTTTAGAGGTATGATAGAATGTATATTATACATAACATCTATTCATCAAGATTTAATGTTTTTAGTATTTCTATGTAAATGATATCAAACTAATCCAATATAATCTTATTTAAAAGTAGTGAAAATAATTTTTCACTCTTTACAGAAAAATGTGGATTTTGGAATTTTTTATTCTAAGAGAAATGATTTTGTTTTTAAAAATATTTTTAGATGCTGAAGTTGGTTGTTTTAGAATAGGTAGGATAGGTACATCCAGAACATGTCTTTTTATAGTCTATAAAATAGTTTCCTAGTAATGTATGAAATAACACCCAGTAACACATTTCAAAGCTAAAGCAGAATATGTAGCATATGTATATTTCTTTCTCAAGAGGTGTAGATAAAAAACACATAGACTATGACATGAGTTTTACAAAAAAAAGTATAATTTTTAATAATAGTAGTTCCTTTCCCAAAATAAAAAATGATACACATCACCCTCGTGAAAATCACAAAGACATTAGGCATTACTTTTATTGTGATCAAACACATAATATAGATATCATACATCAATTTATCAGAATTTATGATAAAAATTATGATATATTTACAAAGCCATTACCCTCTAAAAAATTTCAAGACATTAAAAAAAGTTAGGAATTACTACTGTATGGTAATCATCCATATTATCATTTTTTGAAATGTATCTCCTAACATTATGATACTCCTATCATAGGGGGAGCACATAGGATTATTATGTTAAAAAAAATTTCCCAAAAACATTTGGAACCTAAAATTTTCATAACCTCAAGTTTAACATTATCTCATAAAACTCTTTAGAATATATTTTTTATAAGAAGAAACTTATCAATAATGAAAAATATTTTTTGATAAATCCATCAGGTATGTTTCCTTACATATAGCATCATAATTGTAATTTAATTGGTATTTTCAATCTTATATTAATAAAACCTTATAATATTCACATTCATTAAATCTAATTATTTCTTTAAAACCTCAAATGATAAGAACTATTGAATAATTATTTGGAATTTATTTCAACTATCAGATTAGATAATTTAAATATCAACTGTTTGATTGACCTAGGAAGATGAATGGTCACCTTGAAGATTATATAAAGGGACCCCTATTCAAATCCCACATTTGTTTTCTTAGAGTTTATGTGCCAAATCCAATATTTCCATCATGTTTATTGTTACCATTTTCCATTTTCATTAAATATAGAATAACACTTGATATCTCATTATAGACTCTGATGGAATCAAACAACGATCTCAAAGATTGGATAGTCTTCAAAGAAAGTTTTATTGTCCTGAAATTCTATTCCAAGTATAACTCAATGATTTCAAAAGTTATAAATTTGAATAGGTGGGAATGAAAATGTTTATGAAATGAAAAATATTAAGGATCTAGTGTCTACATATTTAGTGACTGAATTTTATGATACCATTCACTTTTATGAACATAGTGGAAAAGAAATTTTTTCATTTAAATGTTATGGAATAACATACTCCATACCTTACTATAGGTATGTAATTATCTTGGATATACCCTATGAAGGAGAAATAATATTTTCCTCACACAGGTTTCCTAAAGAGGAAGGATATTTTGAGAAAGTATTTTCTATTGATTTACTTGTGCTTAAGGGAGTGGAGATGCCCAAGATAGAACATCTTTCAACAAATCACATACTATTTTCCCTTTGGATGCAAGTATTTTTTTATTCCATGGATGAGAGATATGGTCTCTTTAAAAATCAATAATATAGTTTTGATGGACTTCTTGGTGAATGTAAGAATGAAAAGGCTCATTATGTACATACTTTTTACTATAAAAAACATTAATAATGTCACCATAAAATGTAAAATCTTTATGTACCCTGTAATATTATCTAAAATCATTGTCCTCTATATATACTTATTTAAAATCCCATGTATGTCAAATAGTAAAACATTTAAGATTATGTTGTTTATTGATGATACCTTCCAAAGGATGAAGTTCAGTTTTAGTGATAAGTTATAATATTTCATAAATCTTATTAACAAGTATGACCAAGAATCAACTAATAAAATAGATTTTAGTGAAAATACCAAACCAACACCAAAGAAGAGAAAAGCCAATGATTCAGAACTACTAGAACATGCACCATCCGCAAAACTAGTATCTACTCCACCCAAGACAACTAACCAAAAAACGTTTGTTATGATGTTTTAGCCAAGTGGGGAGATCTAAAAAAGAATAATAAATAAGGTGATGTTTGTTTGGGATACTTTTGGCTGAGGCTATGGAATTAATAATTTATGATTCTAAAGATCATGAGAATAATGTTAAAGATATTATGTTTGAAGCAGAAAATGTAAGAAGCTGAGATTATCCAACCTTTGCTATGGGAAAACTATAAGTCCAATGAACAAGTTCATGTTCAAAAATATTTATCTCAAGAACCCATGATTCCTCTAACATTAGTGGGAAATGAGAAGCAGGTAACAATTAAGAGAAAGAAGGATATTTGAGTTCCAAATCCAATATTTGATGAAGATAAAATTCTATAAGATGAAGATGATGATGGTGGAGATGAAAGAAAATATATGAAAATAATTATATAATAATATTAAGGGAAGAAGACACCTTTTAATAATCTATCATTAAGAACATCCCATCATTATTCAACAAGTATTAGTTTATAAGGTAAACTATTCATAAAGATGATTTGGTTGAGGATGAGTTCAATAATGTACATTCAGATGATTAATGTTGTAATGATAATATTGTTCAACAGGTTGATGAAGAGGATAATCAATTTTTTGATAAAAAAAATCGGAAAATGATTTTGATGATGTTGATGATGATGATGTTGATGATGATAGAATACTCCGTGTTTTTGATCGACATCACGAGACATAGATTGTTGAGATGAAAATATCATAGACATACAAAGGAAAGGAAGTTGTTGTCGATATACCTGAGAAGGATGTTGTTGAAACAATATAGAAGGATTTTGTTGGTACATCTATGAAGAAACAAGATGTGGAAAATCTTGGATCCCCACCAAGAGAAGAATCTATTTTGAAATCAAACTCTTTATTATGAAATGATGTTGTGGTTCTGTCCCTGAAGTAGCCTCTGAATACCATCCCATTCAATCCAAGAATTGATTCTAGATTTTAACTGCTCCAAGAAATAGTTATTCTGAAGACACATTCGACAAATCTTCTTATGGAAACATTTATCAAATCAATAACTAAATTCAAGACTTTCCATATTAGTTATGATGCACATAAAAGATATTGCAAAGAATTAACAAAGTGGTTGAATTCAGTCATAGATTATCTTAAATATATTGATGATTTCACTGACATATTCAGGGACGAATATGATGAATCTGATAAAAATATCAAGAATCTCACAACATGTGTTTCAAAGAAACTAAAAGATGAATAATCCAACTGCCAACCTGATGAGAATGATGGGAATAGAAAACAGATTTCTTTTGTTCATAATCTAAATAGTAGTGGTAAATTAGTATAGAGATTGTTGAAAAACTATATGACCTGGAATAATTGATTTAGTCTCAAGGTGAAATATTCACGTCTCGTGAAAATGAACCAATGGTCTCAAAAGGAATATTCATAATCATGATGACTTGCTCAAGAATTTTGAAGATGATTATAATGAATTGAAGATCTTGAAGGCGAGTTTGAACTATTTAATGTTTAATGAGAAAAATAAAGATTAATAGTTTTATTTTCAAAACCAATATTTTGTTTTAATTTCATTTTTGAAAGAAAAATTATATTAAAGAATTTTGTTCTCTTATCATTGATTCATCTGGTATGTTTCATAAGCATTCGTGCATATTTTTTTCATTTGCATCCAATAATTGTTTAAAATCGCAATGGGGAGAAAAGAATATAAAAAAAGAATAATAAATTAAAGGAAGAGAATGTATATGTAAGGGGGATATTACTTAATGAATAAAAGATTAAGTAAGGGTAGTTATTTCTATAAAAAAGACATGTATATGACAGGTATAGATTTGAAAACCTAAGAGAGAGTTATTAGTATTCATAATGAGCCCTGAAAATGGAAAATAAGAATAACATTCATGTTAAAAATTGAAAACTTTAGTCCTTTATATTCCTTTAAATTATGATTTTTGTGCATTAAAAATTGAGGTAGATTGTTGTGTCAATAAATTACCTTAATAATTTTAAATTCCTTTATGTTTTGGAAGCCACAAACACATTTTCATAAGGATATATTTCTTTCTCTAATAAATTTATTTAAAGGAAAATTCTCATTGTCTATGAATCTTTTTGAAATTACCTATGATTTTTAAAGTCTTATCATATTTTTTCCTAGATAAACCTAACCAACATTTCCTTAAGTCAAAAAATCAGATCCTTATCTAATTAATAACCATACATATCTTTAGAATGAAATTTCACAATAGTATAGAGTTCAATTTATCTGGAATTCAGATTTCAATTTTCCTATAATCAAGAATCTGATTTCACAAGAATTTAGAATCCAATATCTATGGAAATGAGAATCTGATTTCATTATATATTAGACATAAATTCTCTAAAAAATTAGACTCATATTCATTCAAAAATTAGACTCTGATTCTCTTAAAAATCAGACTCTGATTCTCTTAGATATCAAACTCTAATTCTCCTTGAATGTAGACATAAATTCACTCAGAAATCAAACAATGATTATCTTATAAATCAGACTCTGATTCTATTAGAAATAAGATTATGGTTCTTATATTTTCTAATAATATAATTTTCATTATTTTTAAACTTTTAACATCATGATCTTGAGAAAAAAGATTAATTTTTTTATATAGTTATCAAATTTCTATAATATACTGTTTTATTTTATCGAAATCTAAATTTGATGACTTTACATAAGCTTAGTTACATTTCTGGTAGTATGTTATATAAATAATTCTCTTCCAACATCTTTTATCTTAATTGTTACTAATTTTCCACATGTATAGTTCCCTCTAAAATTTAATGAAAAATATGACCATTGGAAGCGAATTATACCATTGGATACTTTCCCTATAAGTACCCCATCATTTGAAATCACTTTACATGTTTGGATTATTTGTAGAGATGTTTTGAACTATGAAATGAAGTTATACTCTACAAGAGTGAATGTCAAATCTACTGTAGGTGAATTCCATTAATAACTCATTCAAGATTTGAACATCTTGTTCATCCTACCTAGTTTGATTATGATGGTTGATGTTCAATCGAGGGATTCTGGGGATATGAAGGCAGAGGTTCCAATTTCCTTCATAATCACGGGATTTCAAGGATAGCAGTACAGATACCAATCATCGTATCGAGGGCTTACCATGGTGTGGGTAAGATACACGTTCATGAATGTTTAAACCAAGGAACATTTATCTAGGGTTATTGGATAAACTTTTATATGGGATAAAAAAAATTTATACTTTTTTAATTGTAGTTATTACAATTTTTGTTTCTTTTACTTGTTGTAAATTTTAGAGTGTTTAACTTTATTACAATTTCATATACTTTTACAAACTAAAATTCAGATTCTATACACATTATGGTAGAACCATTCCATAAGTAATTTTGTCTTATGATTTTTATCAGATCCACCTTATAAGTTGATAACAACGTTTTTTTCTTTGTTCTGAATTAATGTGGTCTTGTTAATTCATCTCATTTATCTTTTTTAAAAATATATTTTATTTAGGGTAAAAATGAAATTTTTAAACTTTCAATTCATCCCACCCCCTCTGGTAATTTATAAATCTAAATATACATTTTGATTCTACTAATATCCACCTTATTAACTCTTTTATGAGTTTTAAAGGAATACAAAGTCATCAAGGTAATCTATAATGATTTGAAAGATTATTTAATTAGATAATTTTCATGATAAATATTTCATGTATTTTTTAAATTAAATGTTATTATTATCCATGATATATTTGAATGGAGTTTCACATTTTTAATTATTAATAATATTAAAATATAATATAGTAACAATCATGTGTAATTTAAGAACCACTCATGGATAATAAAAACCCGATACATAATATTTCTTTTCTAATGTATTAAATGGTTATCTCAATACAAAAAATATGGATTAATTAACTATAAACCATTAAAATCAATTTAAAACAATTTATAATAAATATTGGTTGAAATTAATAAACATAACACATTAAAATAATAATCAGCCCATAAAACAATGAAAAGATTTGGTGGATGTCAAAATAAACCAATACCGTCACATAAGAACAAAGACCATAAAACTCACATTAAAGATACACAATAATAAATTATAATTTTTCGCCCAATACATTAATATAAATCACAAGTAATACTACCTATTTAATGATTTCTATATACCACTATCCATATCTCACATCAAAAACCCTTGTACATCCAATCCTGAACCAGCAATGTAAATGAGAAGATAACAAGAGAAATTAATGAAGAATAATTAAGACCATATAAAACATTTTATTTATACATGTATTGAGAAATATTGAGGTCATTGTGATCACACCCAAGAGTACATCGTAATTTATCCAATAATATTTGTATATTCATCTTCAAAATACGACCACAAGAATACATGGTTCTTCATTATAACAAAAGAAGTTAATTCATGCAAAACATTTTACATCATAAAAAATACATAAAATTATGTTATATAAAATAATAGTTTTTAGATAATATTTGGTTTTATTGAAAAATTATTTATAATTCTAAATAGATATCAATCTAGAACCTTTAATATAAATAATCTTTTTTGGGGAAACCTGAAAAAAATCATAATGTTATGTCAATTTCCAATAAATGAATTTTGAGCTATAACCACAAATCAAAGATCAGAAAATGCATAACGAATGTTCCTCATATAAACATACATACATAATAACGAAAGATTTCAAATGTTGAGACACTATTTTTGAGTTGTGATCATAAATCTAAATTCATATATCATATATCAAGTGTCATGATTCAAGTATAATGTGTCATGGGAAATTCCTATAATTGGTAGTGATTCCACACAAAACCAAGAAATTAATTCTCTTACCTAAAAATATGAAAATATAAACTATTACACATATAAAAGTATAAATCATTAAATTCAGTCATGCTTTATAAAATCACATCCAAACCTTAAAACCACTTTCTCTAGAGAGAAACTAGATAGTTTGTGATTCAGAACTAACAAAGTATGAATCCAGGTCCCTTATCATGATACATAGTATTACATGACTAAAAAAATAAATGAGTGAGATAAGAAAACTATGGTAACATTATATATCCACATCAATATCTATATTTCCAATCATAATCTAATAGTACACTTTTTCAACTTCTCCCCCTTGTACTCATTCTTCATATTACAGGACAACCCATACTTGGAACACATATAATCATGTGTACCATGAATAATTCTATAATAAAAATTAATTCAGATTTCATCACCATTTAATTTCATGACAAGTTCAATATTTTCATAATGTTATATCTGGGACATTAAGATAAAATAAATTTAAAATATGGGAACCAATAAATTAAACAAAACATTACATTGAATCACCAATTTAGATATTTCCATACAAAGACTACCATTAAACCCGATTTTTTAGATATAAATAGCTCTTTTATAAGATTACATTAAAATACAGTAAATTATTTTGATGATTTGAAATATAGTCTCACACAATATATTGAAATCCATTCATCCATACTTATTATTTAAATCATTGCAAAACATATCCCAATTAAATACTTGGGTTAAACCCTTTAGTGGTAACTTCAAAAAATCAACCCATTATCATTGAAACAAAAAAACAAATATTAAAAAACCTATCACTAATTTCATAAAAACCACTTTTATATTTAATAAATTATCAAATTTTAAAAATAATGTTTGAATTCATTTAATATTTAAAACGTTCAATCATTGATTAATAATGAGAAAACCAAGAATCATCATTATTAAATAGAATGTGTACTCATATTAAGAAACACATTAATCACATGATGAATAAATCAAATTGAAATTACCAACTCAGAATATCCTAGATAAAATTACAATGTAATTAAAATGTGACACCTTTGATGGTAATCACAATTAATAAGGTATATGAGTTCAAAACTAACAATAAAAATTATGATTCCCAACGAGATCATGATATAGCCCATATATCAATTAAAATATCCTTGATACACGGATATTCATAAATAAATAGTTATGATCAAGATGGAGGATTAAGAACAATGATGTATAAGAGTGTACAATGAATTTCATTGATTGGATGCCTCAATATTCATTGAAATAACTCTCGATAAGTATGATATCTATCAAAAAAACACATATTTAGGCTCATATTTGAGACTCAGTGATGTAGGAGGTCTAATTGTCCTAATATGAGGTATATAGTGTCATAAAATGAAATTTATGAATAGTAATCTACTTTTTCATGTAGTGACTACATTTTTTGGTAACCAGATCCCTAATTTTTCATACTATTTTTTACACTATTGAATCCTCATGGTTTATTCACATGGTTCGACGTGACATAAAATAACTTTGTAATAAAACACTATCCAAAATCACTACTCGTCACATTATTCCAAATAATATTACATAGGATATTCCTAACAATGTTTTTACCATTCCATATCCTCGATAACTCAAAATTTATACAAAAGCATTAGATAAAAATGGTAATATTTTAATAAATATTTTCAAAAAAATATATAAACATATAAGAGGCATTATTATTTGAAAATAATCCCTACAATATCATTTTATCTTCAATAAAAATTGTCTATTATATTTAAATATATAAATGAAATTAATAAAATTAACACCCATCTCAAGAGGTGTATGGTTTAGGAAATAGCTAAAAATAACCCTAAAATAATATACTAGGAATGTACATCGAAATTAATGGAAAATAAACAATATTATTAATCATTAAATTATAATAAAAAAGATCACCATGATCACTAAATGTCTCCCAAAAAACACAATCATTTTATAAAATAATAAATTAAAAAATTTACCAGATAACTAACACATGTCACACCTTAAAATTAAATAAATCCCATGAAAATTGTTATAAATTTATAATGATTATTTCATAGAATCTAATCCACAGTACAATCAATCAACCCTAATCCACAGCCTATGAAAATAAATAAAGAAATATATCATCAAACCAGGGAAAAAGTAACTCAAAACATCCTAATAATACATAAATGTACATCATCCTAAAGATGAAACTACATAATATACATCCAAATGAATAAATCAAAAATAACTAGGATTCTAAACATGGGTTTAAAACTGATAACATCATAGAACATTAGTCATATATCATATCACCATAATAATCTTATAACATCATAAATTTGACATCCATGTTTCAAGTAAAATATAAATCCAATAAACACTAATTTCCCACTTATATACCAATTAAATAACCAATACCTAAATGAGAGAGATAAAAAAACAAGGATACCAAACCTAAAATGAAATAAAAACCATCAATAATATATATTACAAAAAATATCAATAAATGTCTTTCATTTGTATTGGGGTCAAAATAATAAGTTGAAAAAATAGGATTGTAAATAATAAAAACCATACGAAAATATTATGTAACAAGATTTATATGGAAACACCCATCAATGTTAACCAAAGGATATTTGTAAATACAATAAATTCCCTTTTTGTTACATAACAACCTCATAAAAAATATCACAAAAAATAATAAATCATAAAATTAGAAATATACATTCTAATTCGTTAGTCATATACATATTATATAACATGTATTCTAAAATGAAAATAATTTTAACAAATTTGATACTAAAAGTAATAAATGATTCTATATAAAAAATATCTCTCTGGAATGGATCTGAAACGATCCTTTCCCAATGTATAATATTGAACAAAAAACATCTGAACATGACCCATGAATAGACATCGATAGAATATTATCAAACAATTCAAACAATATTTCATATAATGACTGGGATCCCTACAATAGTAGAATACAAAATGATTCTTATTACTTTGGGGATTCGATCCACATTCAATGAACCCTTTAATCTTGAGGTCTACCTACCACCCAAACACATTTAACAGGATAAAATTACATATGGAAACATTGAAATTAAAATTATCCACTTATTTTCAATTCACATTATCCTCTGAAAAAAAAAGGTTTTTCAATGAACCTACTAATAATAATTTGAACCTAACTCCATGATGAAAGCTCCAAATTTTGTGACAAGGACTACATTATGATAAAAGAAATTCATAGAGTAATTATAATAAGGATCATAATATAAATTTACAAAACTAAAAATCTCGTATTCCCTAACTATTGTCTCATCCTGATTATGTCTAAAGAGAATGTTAACTTTATATATCATAATATTCTTGGTGTATATTTACTAAGAAATGTAATAAATTTCTTGTGAAATTATCCATTAAGGAAAAAAAATAATGTTTTTCCACTACACATAGAAAGGTCTACAGAATTAAAGGACAATAGCTTTCACCCATTAATACTCAATTTTCTTTGTATAATCAATGATTTTATTCATTCTATAAATCCACTTCAACCACATTCATATCCCATGATCTCCCAATACAATGGATTCTTGATGATTCATGATGTCTTCAATGATGCCTAATAATATAATTAATTCTATCTAAAAATCACCATGTTGAGTCTAGTTAAATTCATCAATGAGAAACATCATTTCATTAAAAAATAAATGTAGAAATTGATGTTATGTCCAATGAATAAATTTATTATATATTTCAGAGGAAACTATTAGAGATATTTCTAAACATCATGAATAATATACCCACAAAAACATCCATTTCAAATCAATTAAAATTATTAAATACTATAAAAACTCAATGAAATCTCAAACAACCGATAATAATTAAAAAAACCCAATTCACAATGAATAATGAGCCAGTATTTTTACATATAAATATTTATTCCATTCTAAAAAAATAACACCTGTATTTAAAAAATTACATTCACAAGAAATTTATGAAAGCGTAAATTCTCTCACCATCTTTTATAAACCGTTTAATGGTTTTAAAATATTTTAATTTATTCCCTTTTGTAAACTGTTATAATTTTATATCCCTAAAAAATCCCAATTTTGAAAACTTATATTCCAGAACATCAAATAAGTATAATAAAATTGTTAGTTTAAAAATACATTTTATAAAGAAAGAAATTTTGATAACAAATATTATTTCATAATGAATAAAAATAATAAAAAAATTAAAAAAATTCATTTCGAATAATTAAAATGTTGAAATTAAACTAGATCACATGATATGGGAACAAAATAAGTCTGCTGCATTTTTATCCATTCAAAATAACCCCCATACACTAACCATCAAAAAAATTAATTCATTTTCTAAAAATGGTATAATAATAATGTTAATGGATAATCTGGAATTATTCATGACCATGTTTAATGAACATAAAAACAACTCGCTAGATATATTTCATTTGTTGTAGTGTATTCATGATCAACAACACAAGTTCATCATGATCAACTAGAAAATGAAAAATAACATTTCATCCTTGGTCACCTTTATAATTCACCAGTGAACTCATAAGATATTCCGAATAAATATTTTTAAATCAAAATATCATTGAAAACATAAAATTAAAATGAAATACATAGGAAATAACATTATTTGGTTACACTTTTTTCACCGCAAAGGGGGTTGATCATGAACATGTTTACAATATTAATCCTCATTTCCAATGTATTTCTAATTATAGCTCTAGAATTTATCATCCAAAAAATATAATGCCTTGAATATAAATAATATTTTAGGAATTAAATTATGCTAATTCCATTTTTATCCAAGACACCATAGGATACCTAAAAATATTGTACCTTAGATGGATCATAGGCAAGTCTAAAGGGAATTCATGATCCCCATGGTCTAGAAAAAATAATGTGGGAACCAAGGAATAAATATTTGAATATATATTAATAAGATACAAGATAAAAATAAATCTAATAAAAGAAAATAATCAAATAATAAATTCATAAAATGGAGGCATGTGTAGTTGGATTTAAAATTTTATAAAATATAATCATTTAAGAAGAATCATATCTAGATTAAAAGTAATAAAAAACTGTTATAATAATAAAATCCTAACATAAAACCTAAAATAAATCAAAAATAACGTAACCTATCTTTTAGTGGTCTTAGACTGATAATCACATACAACACTTATAGAATTTATCCAAACAAGAACGAATCAATAATGGGAAATAATATAATGAAGAGCCTATTAAATAGTAATTATGATTTTATACACCATGTGGGTTATGTAGGATATGAAGAAAATAGAACCATGTAGGAATATATCATAGATTCTACATAATTTTTATAACTGAATATTCAAGAATTCCTATATGAAATAAAAAAATAAAAATACACACTTTTTTATTATAATTAATGGTGTAAAATTATTACTAAAAATTTTAATATAATTAAAGACATAAAAGCTTGTTATGTAAAATAATGGGTTTAAAAAAATTTCTATCATATTTCAAATCCATTAATAATTCTCAAGAGAGAAAATAAAAAAATATTCAAATAAAATTAAATCTTAATAAGAGATTTAAAACCATTTCATCTGGTAAATAAGACAAATCAAAATGTCATAATGATATGGAAACAAATATTAAAGAGGGATACATGTGTAAAATTGGATTCTCATATCAATAAGTAGATATAATATTGATGTCAAAAAAATGTGGATACAATATTAGTGAGTAGAAATCAAGTGTTAAAATCAAAAAATAGAGAATCTTGAGTATAGAGAAATATATTTAGTGTCACAGAAAAAATAATATAATTGGTAATTAGTCCACCAATATTAATTAATTAAATATCATGACTAACTACATGAAAATATTATATTTGGAAAGTGTAAAAGATTCTAAAAAATATTCAGGCACACTTACCAATTCCCACCACTATCAAAAACCAATATTTCAAAAGGGAGAAACTTGATGTTGAATGTGTATGAAATATCATAACATAAATCTATGTACCCGATATAGATACCCTATATCCTATGAATAATAAATCGATTCATGTTTGATAAATAGAAAAATGGATCACATTATGGATTAGAAGATGTATCAACATACATAATAAACATTTCAAAAAATAAAAAGTATATGTATCACCCTCACTGGATAGTTGTCTCCTAGAGAAAACAATTTCTTTCAATACCCATTTCCATAAGATGAAAACATCTTTAATCAAGTTAAAAAATAAAGGGTTTATTATTATATCTAATAATAATAGTATTAACATCCCATAGGGACAAAAAATCATTTAACTGAAACCAAATTTAAAATCATTCATTTATCAATTAAATCACATCACATTGGACCATACATTCCTAAAGAACCATACTTAAATTATTCCATTATACCTAATTTGTATGTGAAAAATGACCCATATATTAAATTACATGAAATAAAAAATCAATCAAATTAATTTTCAAGATTATAATTTCAAGGAACCATTATAAATCAATCATTTATATATATATTCATTAAAACATTAAAAGTAATATTTCAATGAATTAAAAAAATTAAAAAATTATATATATGAATATAAGGATCCATCATATTTACTCGAAACAATGTTTTTCGAATTAAAAAATCAAAACCAACAATGTGCCGTGGAAAACAATTATCCTAAAGAATGAATCAAATGTATAAATAAATAAACTCATGTTAAAAACAATATTTTTTGAAAAATGTATGTTTATTTATTAAAAAAGAAAAATCTATTTCTTATAAATATTAAATAGGATAATTAAGGATATAATTAAACAGTTGAGTCATATGAAGGATAATATAATTAGAAGAAAGGTGAATAGAAAATAATTCATTAATACACAATGAATCTAGAAAATTACCCATCAGTGGGTAATTCCTAATTAACTGAGTTGATATCTAAAAAAATAGTAGAAATATTTATTCCCAATTAGATATCGATTAGCCCCATAGATCTATTGATAGAAGTCGTGGTTTGTGTTTGTTACCATGAATAGAGAGAATAACAAAATAATGATGTAAAACTATAGTGAACTGGATAATATATTGATTTTTGTACAAATGATATCTTAATATTCTTAAAAATATCTCCCTATATAGAAGATAGTTGTCATTATCAGTCATGATTATGATCTAGTTATATTTTCTATGATGTTGGATGATGAATGGGTCCAACGAGTATATTGTCACGTCTTAAAATCAATTTTTAAAATATTAAATTTATTTGGAATGATATTTTATCGGGGTTATGTCAATCATGAACAAAAGTTTCATTAAATTATATGCATTAGAGATGTGTCACCATTTGGTCACATTGATTGACAAACAATCCACTATCCATTTAAAATTCCAATATCCCAAAAAACACAAGTTGAATTGTTTATTATTAATTACACATTGTTTTTCATAACCATGATCCAAATGGGATCTTCAAAAAAATTTCAAATTGATCAAAATAAATCTACAATAACCTAATAAATTCATAAAACCAAATGTTTTTAAAATAATTAAATGCAAAAAAAGAAATTGAAATTGATATACAATAAGTATGTTGGTCGACTTTTTATCATGTTAAAATATATGATGTTAGATTTCTGAAATCCATTCATTCTATTGTATTTTGAAAAATTTTACTTCATTTTATCAATTATTTATTTATTTAAATCAATCGATAATACTTTTAACCGTTATTGTGTTAATGGATATTTTACATAGGATATAATAAATAATGAAAAAAATAATAGTGGTATCATTACTAAATTTTTATCTTATGATTTAAAATATGGAATCCATTTTATCAAATTAATTTATTAAAATTATAATAGTCTCATTTAAATATATGTATGACAAAATAAGGAACACTTATTAAAGAATAATCCCATTTTATATATAAAATTAATTTTATTCACATTCCATTTAAGGTAAAAACCATTAAATGAATGTTAAAATATTTAATTGAATAAATTATATGATCTTATTCGTAGAATAATTCATTAATAGTAAGTAATAAACATAAAACCACATCGTGAGACAAAAAAATTTTAAGAACATATATTATTTAATTTAATTCCTTTTTCATTTCAAAAAAATTAAAATCCATTAAATAAATTTTCCACAACTATAGACATAAATTTTCAAAAAAAATAATATCATATTCATATCCACCAATATAATATTTACTCGATATATTCCACACATAAAAAGATATTACAATAGTATATCACGTAAAAATTTAAATGAGTTGCTAATATAAATAAATCTATATATGGTATTAGTCTTTGTTAAAGAAAAATATAATATTAAAAAATTAAATATTATAATCCTTTATAATAAAATTGACCTAAAAATTTTGTCATATTGTTATATAAAAGGTATGATACTTAATCCACATCACATAATTGGGTTCCCAAATGGATTTTTCATATTTATGGTTTTACTAAAAATACTTTAAACATGGAGAGTTTCCTAGTTCTACAAAAAATTATATCATTCATCCAGAATCTACTCTTGTTGTTCTATTTAGGAGAAATATTTATTTAATGGTAAGACTTATTAGTAAAGTATATAAAATTTATTAGGTCTTTTCATCATCATGTGAGATATATATAACACATCATGTACATACGAGGTATTTAGTAGAATCCTCAATTGATAAAAATTAATTATGATACGATTAAGTGTTCTGAATGGACCGATATATATTGGTCTTACCATAACATTATATAAAGATTTCAAAACCTTATTTTATAGAGATATTTATGAGAATTATTTCTAATCAAGTTCAAATTCTAGTTATTCCTAATGATTATAATCTTAAAATATATATTTCATCTTCGATTACTTGATGTGATACTAAATGAATCTACTATTATATTAATTTTTTATCTATCTCGGTTTCTAGTGGATTTATGTATATAATTTCATCCTACAATGTTTGATTAATTCTCATCAATCTATACTGGTCTTCGTAAAGAGAAATATAAATTTTTAGTGAAATGTGTTTTTAGAATAAAACAAAAACCCAAAAAATAGATCCAAAATCCATTTAAATCCATTACAAAACTATCTCAAGATTCATAGAGGGAATAAATGTTCCTCTTAGAGTACCATCTATCAATGTATTATATGAAGTTTTTATGTTATAAATAATATTGAATGAATGTATAATAAATCTCTATTACATAAATATATACATCACATCCCAATGAAATACAGTAGAGAGTCACAAACTATTCTACATTCTCACTCTGTGTATTTATTTCATTAAATGGGGATTAACAGATAAAACATCTCTATATATATTGAAATGTGATAAATATTTAAGGAGATCGACTATTACACAAATAGAATTATATCGTTTTTAATTTTTATGGAGTCTTATCCAAATATCCTTGTTGACTTTCCAATTTATAGTATATTTTGGGTATTGGTTGTAACAACTTAATAGACTTCTATAATAGAGACTTAACATGATTATATAATATTGATCATGATATATATTTTAAAATATATCATTAAATTTTATCCCAGATAAAATAATCATTCAAAAATATATAATATTCATACATCATGTTAGAATATACATCAGTGAAAAAATGAAAATCAACTTGTTGGAACTTTATTAAATTACTTATTTATAGGACATATACTTAGTTTATTTACAATATAATTCCATCAAAATCATGGTTGATATTCTGAACATACCCCACATATTATTATTCTCAACATTATTTTTATGTGCCTCTTTCATATTCACATGAAAAAATGGTTGAATTTTCATATGATATATATTGGATCATAATCCATTTCCCTTGATTTAAATGTTCATAATTTTAAAATTCACAAGTATTATAGGTCTTTAAATTGTCTAAATAAACAATCTAACATGGTTATTACACTTCTGGCCATCATCCACCTTGATCACTTTTCAAATGTGTCTATGAATAGTGTATTCATATTATTTAATAAATTCAAACTATCTCCAATTGATAATATTTTAATCTTTATTTGTTAATATATAAATAAATATTTTATATTCAGTATATAAAACGAGTTTTTCAAAATAATGATGTTTCCTCTATATGTATCATATAAAAACACAAAATCCTTCTATAACTCTTATTATATGAATCTTTTTATCAATATTGATCAGTTATTTTGATGAATAAATTATCAAAATATCATTATTCCCGAGGGTGAATAAAATTACATTACTTGGTACATAAAAATAGATAAAAAAACTTCTATTTTGTGGTGGTAGTGTGAGAATATGTTTACTAACCCAACATCACTTCAATTCCATGAAATTTTCCTCTCATTCATCTTTCTAATAGAACATGAATAATTTCATACATAAACATAGTCTTTTGATGTTATTGTCAAAATAAAACAATAACAAAGAGTACTTGGTGTCCTTTAAATCCATGAAAACTATGAAAATCAATCATTGTGTTTGGACATAGTAATTTCCCAATATCATTTATCATTTAATTATATAATAATCCACCCAAAAATGAGATAATATAACCCATTATTCAATCAAAAATTAGGAAGAAATTTAATATTTTATATTTGGAAATATTGTATCTCATTTCTCATGGTCTTCAAAACAATTCTCATATAATAATAAAGATCTTATGTTCTCAGCTAATATATAGGATAATAAATTTAATATAAAACTACAAACTGAATTAGGAAATATCTAATGAATTTATTCATTAAAAGATTAAAAATTATTATGTAATTTATAAGTACACTTTAGATCATTAAAATTTCATTATTACCACACATCATAAAAAATTACTTCTTTAGTATAGATTCATTATTTTCTATCAATTAATTATATAAAAAATGATGTTCACCCATTGAAATGTAATTATCTCTATATATTAGATAAAAATAATTCATATATAATAATGAATTATTTTTATTTTATGTGATCTTGTAATGTGCTTTATAATCAATGAAAATATCTATAGACCTATATTTCTTTTAAAAAAAAGACTACAGGTTCACCCCATGTTGAAACACATAGAAATATGAATCCCTTCTCTAAATTTTCTATGTGTCTCTTCTTCAACATGTGAAATTCAATTATGTCTATTTCATATGGATTATTTAGAATAATTGTATAACCAAGTATGAGTTCAATTTAGAACTCATCTTCAAAATTTGTGGGAAGACTAGAAAGGCCTTCAAGAAATACAACATCGTATCCCAAACATAATATACATATATTAATTGTTGGGTATATCCCAAAACATGTGAAATAAATTTCTTCGATAAATAATTAATATTAACTATTAAATATTGTTAATTTTATTTATGTTTATATACATCCATGACCCAAAATAATACTATTGATTTATTTAAAAAATAAGAATTAACATCCCTAATTTTTTAATTAATATGTTAACTATATTATTAAATTAAATTCATTCCAAAAATAAAATCAAATTAATTTTTTGGGGGATTCATAATACTTATAAGAATCACATTCTAATAGTATTCTATATGTGAGGAACTATAGAAATGAGAGGTGATCATTCTACAATTATGATTATTCACTAATAATTAGATATATAAATATTTGGGTGGTAATATTTTAACATTTTTAATTTACTCATATATAATTGAGTGGGTATATGTATAATTAAATATTTTTTTTTATTTCTATAGTGTCTTATAATTGTTGGGATATAATACCTCAATAAATAATCGGAGTATTTTTTGGATGATTTTGTTTTTTGAAAAATTATATTTCAAATTTTAGCTAAAGATTTAGATATATATTATGGACAAAATATGTTTAGAAAGATCCAAACTAAATAAATGGATTATCAGGAAGGGGTATATAATAATTTGTAAATATGGTGGAACCATTTACCCAGGATATACAAATTATTAGGAACCAAAATTTAGAGGAAGAATCATGTTTTTTTAATGTTTTATTTCCATTAATTTTTTATATAAAAATATCAAAAATTCATGAATTTTATGGTTGTGTTGTGATTCACATAGGTTTTCTACTTCATTAATGTTTTTTTATTCATGATGTTGTCACATGTCATGCCTGAGGGATTCCTACAATGGGTTCATCATAATCTATATGACTATGAAAAGCATCACGACAGAGATTTATTTCATAGAGAATCATGAAGAAATGTAGGATCAGGATCAAGAAAGGGTATATTCATGAATATTTTGTGGTTGTATAGAAATCATAGTGAACAGAAGAAAATATCTATAAATAAGTGTATATATCCCATCATTATGAAAATAATTCCCTAAAAAATCAATGGTTTCAAATATTTTTATGTAGTTCAAGGAGTATTTTTCTTTTAAAAATGATTTTATAATATCACCAGTTTCATGGTGAATGAGTGTTTGTATCAATTATCTTAGCTTCAAAAAATCTATTGTCATTAATAGTGCTTTGAGAATCACAAATTTGATGAGATATTTGTGTAATTATGGATGTTTCAGGCGGAACATTCAGATTTTCTAAATTTCTGTTCTTCTTGATGGATATAAAACCACTATAAATTATTTTATATTCATGAATGTTGTGAGGTTTCTGGAATCAATATATTATTTTGATGAATTGGGAATTTTTTCATCCTTTAAAAAGGATTTATTGAAAAACTAAAACCTCTGGGAAACAAATGGAATTTCTTATTAAATATTTGGTTCAATGGTATTAATAAATTTAATGATAGTATAAATTAACCCTTCACTAATTGAGTCATAAAACATAATAATTCATGTAATCAAGAAAAGAATCATCTAAAATACTAGTGGGAAAGCTGTATTTTATAGAGATATGGGATTACTGTTGGGACTAGATTGTGTATATGGTTGTATTTTTGGTAAAAAATGGTCAATGAAGATCAAAATGATGAAGGATAAGATGAATAAATCCAAATTTATTGTGAGTGGTAACACCTATGAAGTTGAAACAGATTGTTCAAAGATAGTATATAATGGTGGAAGGAGTTCATGATGAAATCTGGTGATAATGAAGAAGCATGAGTGTTATTTCCAAAGAAGATATTTATATTGGTGTTGTTTCCTAATGTTTTCAAAAAATTTAACTCCAAATTGGGGGTTATTTCTTATAAATGAAGTGATTTTTACATAGGAGTCAACACGATGTGGAATTGAGTATTAAATCAGCAAAGGATGCAAATTGTGTACCTAAAAACATGGACCACATTCCATGTTCGTGAATAGTTCTTGATCTTTTACCATGTAAGAGGAATGGTACGTGGGACGATATGTCGAATGGGTTACAGTATCGAAATTGGTTCACAGTGGAAGGTGGTGTGGTAGGTGAGATGTCTCATTGGTGGTTGAAGAGATGTAGTACATTGACCGAAGTACATACGGTACATGAAAGGTTAATGGTGCATGGTAAAGCATCACAATACGTCTTTAGAATTTGTGGATAAGGTTTAGTACGTGGTGATGTTTCTCCCACATTGAATATTTGGGTATAATTGATTTGTGATATTTGGGAAGTTATTTACCTATATACGAATTTTTGATCCCATTATTATGGGACATTGAATTCGATATAAAATTATAATCACATTTGATGAACTTTTCCAGGTCCAAAACTTGTATGTAGATGATATTTCGCATTGGATGATGTGGTACAAAGATGATGATATAGTATGTATAATTGGATGTACCAGTAAGAGATTCTGCATAAGAAAATGTGGTATGCGAGAGACAAAATGATTTGCATGAATTGGATGAATTCCGCATAATGAAGAAACAATTTGCAGAATAAGAAGGAACATCCCCTAGAAAAGTAATTCGGCATAATTGGATACTGTAATTAGAAATGGTACACCAAGGTGATTAGAAGAGGTGGTATGTGGAGGCAGTATGTGGAGGTGGTTTGTGGAGGGAGTATGAGAGGCAATACGAGATAGTGATATGCAGAGGCAGTATGCGAAGGTGGAACATGAATTCATTATGCGGAGTAGGTGAGGTATGTGGTGCATGCATGGTATGAGAGTCAAGTGTGATACGTGGGGTGGGCGCACTATATAGTGCATGCATGCTACTTAGAGTAGGCATGGTCTGTGGAGTAGGGGAGGAATACAGAGCAGGGGTGGTACACAAATAAATGACAGTTCATAGTGTCTGGGATTGTTTGCAGAAGCAAAAACATATTAAAATGAGGTATTGATTCTAGAAACAAATTAAGACATTTTAGTGTAATTAGTAATTTCACTAATGGATTAAACTAAATATAAAATAGAATAAGTTTAGGACATTGATGCATGTAGTGTCTTCTTCTTGACAGAGGAAAATAATTTCATGCCTATCTATTGAAGAAAACATCATGTAGAGAAACTGAGTGGAGACTTATCTAAGGTAGTGAGCTAGGGGAGTCTACCAAAGTCATATGAGGGAAGGAATGTGCATTCCCCTATCTTTTAGGCAGTGTTCCTATAACAAATAGATTGTGCCCGAATCGTTGTAATCAACTTCTACTGATTATTAGTCAAATTATTTATGACCCTAAACCTATCGGTATATGCTCCTTAGACAAATACCTTAACGGTGAACCCAGTAAAAGTGTTGTGTATTCCTTCTCCATGTGAATATTTTAATTACTGCACATATCTATCAAACATGTTTATACAATTTCCTACCAACGTGGGAACAAGATCCAGTATAGAAGAGAAAAATGTGACACCCCAATTCACCCCACCCCCACAAGTTGGTCTAGGGTCATTCAATTAATATTAAATCCAAGGGTTAATGTATGTTAGATACTCTACAACATTTATTTTCAGATAAGGATTTGATTTTTCTTTCTTGAGTCAATAATGAATTGCAGTGTTGATGATGATTAAGTTTTTCTTAAGAATAAGCCTATATCAAACAAGACCATGAAGAATAGGAAAAATATTAATAACAGACAATTGAAGAAGTCCTTCATTTCTAAATAATATGATGTTTCGGGTTCTCCATGCCTTTCCAATAATGAAGAAAAATTATTTTTTAATGTAATGAGTAGGTGGCTCAGGTTTCCCCCAAAAATACAGTTTCCAACAAAATTGGTGATGTTCATTGATATTTTACATAACATGAGATAACAATTGAGAAAATATGAAATTACATGTATTATGTTTTTGAGAAAGAACTACATTTTTTTAGAATCATTCAATACATATAGGATAATATCAACCAGTTAGAATTTGAGGATGAAATATGGAAAAGGGATTCAATGAAAACATTTCTGGAATGTTGAAATCTCTCTAGAAAGATTTAATCCTTTAAATAAATAATTATGAAACATGAAATAAATACAACAAATTTTTTCAAATAAGGTCAAGAGAATGAGAGAGTCCGAATGACTCTTAAGGTAAAGAACAATGTACATGAAGGTAAACAGAAAAATGTAACTAATGTAAAATTTCTACAATTGGATGGGATATCCATAAAGATCAAGGAACGTTTCTCTTTGATTCAGAATCAAATGATGTTGCGTGGGGATGATCTTTTTAGAATGAAGTAGGCCTGTGAAGAGTAGATGACTATGAAAGTGGATCAGAAGGTCATTATCAATAGTAAATTTCTGGAAATGTTTGCTCAGTTAACAAATATTGAGATGATACATATTGAAACTTCAAAAAATAATGAAATATTTTCTACTTGTACTCAAGGATCACTTGAGGATTATAAAGTAGAAATAACACCAACTTGTGGCATGAATACTATGACAATTCTTTCTTATCAATCAAATGATATAATGTATATTGATACTCAATGCTCACTGGAAGATTCTAGTTTCAAAATACCTCAAATAAATGATAATAATATCATTAATTCACTCATTGATCTATAACAAGTTACTGAGAAGAATAAAGTACCATCCAAACCATATTGTACACATTTTTATAAATATGTTTCTATAAGGAGTGCAGGAAGTAAAAGAAATTTAAATAAAATATGGTTGAAAAAATGTGATGATTTTCTTATTACCATGTCTAGGGTGAATAAGAAGAATAATGGAGAAAGTGGTTCTCAAAAAATAGAAAAAAATCAAGAAAACAGCACAACAACCTAATATTATGAAATCGAGATTTTTGATTCAATGTGGTTATTGTCACATATTTGGGAACTATGAAATAAACTGTTGGTACAATCTACTTCATTTAAAAGCATAAAGGAAGCATATTTCATGGGAATTAAAGCCAGAGATGAAGAAGAAACATCCATTGGTTCGGATGAATATGTTTACTGTAAATAGGTTTGGAATTCATGACAACACCTGTGATGGATTCAATGGAAGTGATCACAAGATAGGTTAATGCAAATCTCAACATGCATTCATTTTTTATAGGAAAATAGTACTTGGGTGTCATCTAAGTATGAAGTACCTTCCATGGTAAAAATAACAATGAATATTTTGAAAATAAATATTCTATAAGAAAATCTAATTTAGGGAATCTATAAAGACCCTGTATTTTATATCCTTGAAATTTAATGGTAATTCATAAAAAAGAGAAAATATGAGGGAAAACACTCATATGAACCCATGTAGATGATCCCAATATATTTTAATAGTTTCGAATGACAAGTTTGTTGTCTGGACAGAATAATTTAAATTAATGAATAAACCTAAATATGAAAATTATAATGATGGAAATAAAGGAAAACAAAAATATTCATGTGATGAAGATATGGGGTATGAGATAGCAAAACAAAAATAAACACACGTTATAAAGAATTTCTATGTGATGGATATATGAAATATGGCCACATTTTAAAAGGTTTTGTAACAATAATACTAGAGAAAGAAATAGAATTTAAGAGGAGTAAGAACGTATGATACCTGATTGATATTACAATGAACAATTCACCAGGAAAAATAGATGAAAATTTGAAGAGATTCTTTCCACATCATCACAAATTATAAAATATGTTTAGATATGTGAGCATAATTATTGGAATAAATGTAGAATCACAGGTGAGAAAAACATCTCATCCATGTAGTTTATATCGATGAAGCAACATTGATCCACCATATTCCCATAAATCAATTTTATATCATATTTGTGTTCTATAACATAAGTAAATGAAGGTGAAGAATGTTCTCAAATGGATAACCTAATAAGAAGTGAATATTTTCAAATATTGAAAGAAAATCTAAAGAAGTTTCCATCCATGGAATATTCTTCAATTGATATTGATATATTACAATGATAAAGGATAACCCTTGAAAAAAGATGATTAAGAGTGTCTACCTTGAGGAGGAGGAAAATAAAGAAGATTCCATATTTATTAATCCAATCCGTATAAACATCAGTTGGTATTAAAATCAATTACTTTAGAAATTTCATAAAGAACATGTCATTAGGAAAGTTTTGTCATTTCTTAATCTCTCAAGCAAGGTTACTCAGAATAAATATAATTTTACAAATTAGAGTAAAAAAATTAATTTGTGACATATGATGAATAAAAGTTTCCCAAGGCCACTTATACTGATAATTGCACATGAATTTTTTTATCTATTTTTTAATTGATTTCTTATGTTTTAGGTTGATTAGTACCTATCAAATTCAATTTCAGTAGCCTTGAATAAATGATAAAAACCCTTGAAGACAAAGTACATGAGTTTTCATCTCATGTGGTATCATGATTAGTGAATAATTGATATCCTTTTTGTTGAATTAAAATCTAATTATTTTCTACACCGAGCATTTCTCAAGTAGACATAGAGTGAATTGATTGATGGAAAATTGCCTAAGTATTGATTGATATACTTCTCCATTGAACATTTTATTTCATTCCAATAATGTGGTATTAATGAAATGAATTTAAGGGGAGAGAGAATATTATCATTTTTATATTGACATATTCATTTGAGGAGAATATTAAGGGACTGAAAAAAATCAATGGGACATATTTTTGGGAGACATCGTGTGTAAGGTTGAATTTTTTTTCATCAATTGTAAATGATTATCAAAATGAATAAAGAGATGAAGAAGAACTCCATATTTATTGTGAGTGTTGATTATGGTGAAATTGGAACTAAATGTTGAAAGATTATATATCATTGTGGAAGGAGTTCATGATGAATGCTGATGAAATTAAAGAAGCATGGGTGTTCTTTTCGAATAAAATATTTATTTTCATTCCATTTCCTAGCATTTCCCAATTTTTTAGCCCTCCAAGTAGGGATTATATTTTTTCAATGGATGGATTTCTACAGAGGAGTTAACAAGATGTATAATGGTGAAGGAAATCAGAAACTGAACAAAACTACATACCTCGAAACATAGACCACATACCATGTACAGGAATGGAATGAGAGATGGTTCACAGATCGGATCCCAATACCTAATATGGTTCACTGTGGAAGGATTTATGGTATGCAGGATGTCTCGTAATTGGTAGAAGGGATGAAGTACATGGACCAGTTGGCTTATGGTATAGATAAGGTTAATGGTACATGGTAAAGTATCTTAGTTTTCAGTGGAGGCTTACAGTACGCATACTGAGTTCAGTATACATTGTAGATTGTCCCACATTAAAAATTTATGTCAAACAGATTAGAAAATATTTTAGAGTTGTTTTCATATACAATAGTGATAATCCCATCATTACAAGATAGAGAAATTGATAAAAACAAATATCATATCTGTGGAAGAAATAGGATAGGTATGAAATAGGTACATAGAAGAGATTCTGTGTAGGATAAAGTGGTACACAGAAGATAAAACAGTACATAGAATTGGAAGGAGCAGTCCATAAATAATATTTTTCATAGGATAAAGTGGTATGCGGTAGAAAAAATGATTCACAAAATATGAAGAAGAAGTCTACTGAAGGAATAAATGGTCTGCAGAATAAGAAAGAACAACCCGAAGTCTAAAGAATTCCACAAAAGTGTATATTGGAAGGAAAAACAATATTCTAAGGAATTATGAAGAGGTGGTATGTGGAGGTTGTACGTGGAGATGTTACGTGATGGTGGTACACAGAGGCAATATGTAATGGTGGTACGAGATGGCTGTATGCAGAGCATGCACGGAATGCGGTTAAGGACTGGTATGTGGAGAAGGTGCTGTATGTGGAGAAAGATTAGATTGTGGATCAAGGGTTGTATGTGGAGTAGGCACGATACATAGATCAATGAATGTTCACAGAATCTGAGACAGTTCACAGAAGAAAAAACATTATAAATTGAGTTTGTGATTCAATCCAAAAGAAGAAGATGTTATACTGTATTTATTAATTCAACTAAATGAGAAAAATAAATATAAAATAAAATCAATTTTGTAGATAGATGTAAAAAGTTGCTAATGATTGAAAGGGATAAATATGTTCATGATAATATGTTGAAGAGGCCTTCAAGTTGATAAACTGAGTGAAGAAATCTCCATGGCCGTGTGAAAGGGGGAGTCTACAGAAGTGATCCACGGGAAGTAGTGATATATCTCTAAAACTTAAGAAAATTTTCTTGGGATAGAGGTGAATGTTCCCAAATCATTGTAACCCACAGCTTGTGAAGAATAGTGGAAATACGTATGACTCGGAATCCATCATCGTAAGCTCCTTGGAAGAAGCCCTAAGTTGTGAACCAAGTAAACATATTCTGTTTTCCTTCTGAATGTTAATTTTTTAATTAATTCAAATATCCATCATACTGGTTTAAATAAGTTCGTACAAATGAAGAAACAAGATCCACTAAAGAATAGAAAATGTTGACAACATGATTCCCCCCCCCCTCTCAAGGTTGTTTAGGGTCCTTCAGTTAGTATTATGATTTCATGTAATCCATGATGGAATATGAGTCCACTCCAAACTTTTTAGTAGATGTGTGCTTTAGTGGATTGGTTACATATGAAAATTGAATTTGTATGATCCTTGGACATATCCCAATGCAGGTAAACCATGTAATTTTTTTTTGTACTCTTTCTATTCTACACATTTATTTCTATGGGGAAGGGATAAATTTTTTTTTTTGATGAAACAAGATCCAAAGGGGTAGTTGTGTTAATGTGCCATTCACTATTTCACATTACATTCATTGGTATTTTTCTAGGTTGGGATAATGATTTTTTATCGAAAATGGTTTATTTTATTCTTTTCTATCATAGGGTTTTTAATAGATGATTTCAGTCATAAATGGATTCTAATTCATGATGGGAAAAAAATTAAATTTTCAATTAACTGTATAAAACACTACTTATGTGGTTTTTGAATGGATGTACATACTGTAACGATTAATATTAGTTTACCCACTGTGGATGTTGGTTTATTGTCATAACCTTACAGAAGAGAAATGGATACTGACAGCAAATTAATCAATTCTTTTGGAGTGGAACTACCCAATTTAAGCTATAGGAAAGTGATTTAGTCTATATAATCACATGTAATAATGGAAGTTTTACTCAATATTTATAATTGACACTCAAATGATATTTATTCATAACTCTATGATATATAAATAAAATTTGAGTTTTTGAGAATTCCTCCTAAGGGGTTTGCAGATTCTCTCTTTTAATTTATAAGTGATTCTGTAAAAGAAATGTGTGATCTCTTAGAAATTCATGAAGATGTATATATATTTATGTGGATATTGAGATTACTTCCACCTTTGTGTAATATTAAAGTTTCTAAACTAGATGATAATGAACCAATAGAGACGACATTGGATAGTTTACATAATACTTTTTTTTTCAAATGTTATGAAAAATGTTGATAACAACTTCGTGGGAAGTGTAAAATAAAAATAAGTGGCATTAAATGTCTTAAATAGTATCCCAATTGTAAATAGAGAGGAAGAATAAGTGGATAATGATGAGATTTCATTAGTTTTCTCAAATATACAAATACTAAAAGGAATATTCAAAGACAAATTTTGGTTAGTATAGTTTAGACGTGTAACATCATAAGACCATACATAATGGATTTCCAAAACGATTCATAAAGGTGTTGTGGATAATTTCAAAAATATCATGGATAAGTCACGAGCCAATGTAAAGGGTAGAAAAACTAATTATGTAAGAATTTTGAAAAGGAATAATTTTCTTTTACAAAAAATTACTCTTCAAAGAAAATTTGTTATAAGATATAATGAATCAAAAGAATCATATCGAAAAATTATATAATGGATGTTTTAGGTGACTCCCAAACTAGGAAAGAAGATGAAATGGATGATATAGAAGTCCAAGTACTAAATGACCTCATGGTTTTATTAGCATCCACCTTTTGATTATATATATGTTTTCTGGTCCAAAAAATGAATAAAGTGTGGTTTTAGATGTTGAATTGTACATACTCTACATTGATGATGATGATATTGAGATCAATGAAAAATTTAAATGCATAATTATGAAATTAAAGATAAATTAGATTAATATATTGACTAAAATATCAATGTTAATGTAACAATGTTATTGATCATTTTACTATCATGTTAAAAGATCAAATTGGACTTGTTGAAAAATATGAAGAAGATGTTGTCACCATTGATGAAAATGAGACGATTATTGGAAAATCTTGACTTGTGATATGAAATAAATAATTTAGATCACTCTACTGATAGATAAGATTAAATTGGAGCATATAGATCGATCAATATAGAATGAATAATCATATACAAATGACAATGATGTTGTGAGTATTGACCTCAAAAAGAAATCTATATTTATTGAGGTCAGACCACATTCTCGCACTATGTGTTTGAAAATTTAATTATATTAAAATAATAATCATATGACAAATAGAACCCAATATATATAATTGATCTTATAATAATTAACGAAAATACATCTCCTATTATGTGTTATTATTACAAAATTATGGAATATTTTGGATGTTTTTGTTATATACCCAAAATGTACCAACGGAAATAAGAATGTATGAACAACATTTGAAGATATATGATAGAATGTAAGAGGAAAATTTTAAGATATATGATTTATAAATTTTCTATAGGCACATAATGCCAAAAATCATATCAAGAAATCATTGTGGAACTTGAGAGAACCTTTGTGTTTTAAAGAATGGTTGGAGAGATCATATGTAGTGTAGGATGTGTATATGAGTTGGGGAAATCGTTATAATCATAAGGAGTGAACAGTTATGAATTTTACATTTCCACCATTTATAGGGGACATGGATTGATCACACAGTTGTAAACCACATCTTCCTAGGGTGATATCCTCACTATCCTAAACATTTCCTATCATATGATTATGGTTTACATTTTTTAAAATCATACACTAGCTATACAACATTCCACTACAATTCCCTATTGACATTCTCAAGTTTTTCAATGACCTGTGAAATTGTGTTAAAAAAAATGAACCAATTCATTTTAAGACACATAATAGTGGTTCACTATTATCAAAAATAGGTCATGTGAGATAAACGTGAAGGGATAGATTTTGATAGAATGTACGAGCAACATTTGAAGATATATGATTCATAAATTTATTATAGGCACATAATGTCAAAAATCATATCAAGAAATCAAATCAAAAAAATAGTTCATGTGAGATAAACATGAAGGGATAGATTTTGATAGAATGTACGAGAAACATTTGAAGATATATGATTCATAAATTTACCATAGGCACATAATGTCAAAAATCATATCAAGAAATCATTGTTGAACTTGAGATAAACTTTTTGTTTTAAAGGATGGTTGGGGAGATCATATGTATTATAGGATGTGTATATGAGTTAGGGAAATCGTTATAATCATAAGGGGTGAATAGTTAGGAATTTTACATTTCCACTATTTAAAGGGGACATGGATTGATCACACAGTTGTAAACCACATCTATATAGGGTGATATCCTCACTATCCTAAACATTTCCTAAAATATGTTTATAGTATACATTTTTTAAAATCTTACACTAGCTATTCAACATTCCACTACAATTCCCTTTTGACATTCTCAAATTTTCCAATGACCTGTCAAATTTTTTTGAAAACAATGAACCAATTAATTTTAAGCCACATAATACTGGTTCACTATTATCAAAATTGATTTTTTCTCATTATCCTTGTTTATATCTCCCAAAATCCTTAATTTTTCCATCATCATAACATATAAAATCTCCAACTTCCACATTATTAACCCAAAGAACGTTAAATATACATAACCATGGAAATATAAAATATTATACCACATAAATGGGAAGATTCATATAATTATCTTTCATATTCCCTTTGAGATCATAAACATTAATTATTACCAAATGTATTGGGGGATTTAATAAAACACCATTTACATAACCATAATTCCTTCATATATTTGTTATAAGATCATTAAAACCATTAACATATTTTTATTTTATATCTTATTGAACAGAAAATAGGCTTCATTAAGATTTAAACATAATATTCAATAACATTTCAATGAAATTATAAATATGATAACACTATATAATTTCCCCAATAAATCATATAAACCATGAAAGGATTCTATTATAGATTATAATTAAATGAAATTATCTATCAAACATTTCATATGAAAAACAACATATTCATTTTTCCCTACATATTTAAAATATAAAACTTTATAGACTATTATGGAGTAAATTGCCTTTAAAATATCCAATGTATGATTATAAAGAGACCCCAAATTAACGTGTAGTCATATGGTTATAAAAATTAGTTCATTTCATAAACATTAGTATAGAAATTATTCTCAAAACAATGCAAAAAACTAAATCATTTGGGAAAAAACTACTATATTCTTTTTAAAAAAACATTATATAAAAAGTAAACATGGGTAAATATTAAATTAATTAATCATTTTATAATAGTGAAAAATTTATTGAAAAACATTCATTTATCATATAGAAATTGATGAATAATATTCTTGACCATATATGAAAAGAATTATTTTCCTTCAAATTTTTGATTCATTGTTTTGAATAAAATATATAACTACCCACCATTATAATATATTTAAATTCATTTCTTAGAAAATAATTCACATTCTATCATTTTGAGGATAATTTTATTTCATGGTTTTAGAGATTTAGGTCGTTTTTATTACATAAAAAATCCATGTAGTATAGAAGTGTCACTTTCACTTAGTATCAATTTTTTCTATACTAGAAAACCTTTATAATGAATGAATATTTCAACTCATAAATAAAAATCATGATATTGAAATATATTTTATAAATGTCCTTAATCAAATATAAAACCCAATGAAAATATTTTTATTATTGATATTAGAAAAAATATTAATGTGGTACATAACAAAAAAAAAGAAACTCATTTTTACATGAATAATAATTAATTTTTTCCTTTTTGCGTAAAATCATTTAGCTTAAAATATTAATATTAGTACACAATAAATTGATTTCACTTCCCTAATAAATTAATAAAACACATAGTAATAATATTAAACGAAAAAAAATCATAAAGGACCCATTGAACTTGGGAAAAATTCATATAATGTTTCTCGCAATGTTATAAATTTCACTCATTAAAATCTTGTAACAAACCAACCCCATTAAAATATACTAGTCAGAAAATCACATCAATCAGGCGGTGAGATATAGAAAAGAACTAAAATTCTAATTTATGAAAAAATAAATACAAGTAGTTTAATGAACTGAATAATACATATCTATCAGAAAAACAAAGTTAATACAAAAAAAATCTAGAAAAATAAAATAGAATAGACTAGAAATTTATCCATGAGACCATCCATTACCACAAAACCATCCCACTATAAATGAGATAAATGAAAAGAGAACCTATAATTGTACATTATTACCTCCCCTTTCACTAAGTCCTACTGAAAATGATCTATACATAGCCAAAGTAATATATAACGTTTTAGGACATAACATAGTAGAATACCACCAAAATATCTATACAAGTTTTAATATAATGGATTTATAAGATGTATCTTTTATAAAACCGTGTTTATAAATAATTTTCATAATTAAATATTTTTGTAATAATTTTATTATTTTCAAAAAGTAAAATAGGAAAACTAAACATGTGATAATGAGTGATAAATATTAACGATCATGTAATAAAAAATTTATAATAGTCAAATAAATACATTTATTCTCTATCTTATGGTTATAAGTGAACGACATTAATGAATAAAAAACTAGAATATGTATTTTCATACCGATATATAGTCTTTCTATCGTTTGTTGATATCAATAAAGTATTCCTTTTTGTTCTCACACACAAGTATCACCATTTTACAATTTTTTATGAACCAAAGGGTCCTAGTGTTTTATGTTCTTAAAAAATAATATTTAATATCCCTGAAAACATTTAATAAATTCCCTTTTAAACAATGACAATCCATTTCATTGAACAACCCAAAGGGATCCATTGGAAAATATAACAACTCATGTATTATAAACACATGCACCAATACTCATACCTCATGATAGTTTTAAGCCTAAAATCCTTCAATAATATATATTAATAAACCATGGATCAACCTTCCTCCAAATCTGTTTTTAAATATTTTCCAAATTCACTTTAAGGATAGTGGTAACTGTATATCACAAATCAAAATACTCCACCATAATACAAAGTCTCACCACATTCCCAATTCAAGAGAAGAACCATCACGTCGCACTCCAAAGCATTATGCCACGAACTTCAAATTCAATTTTCAAAGTAATAAACTTTTCATTCAGACCACATGCCAACTGCAACATTTTTGGTTAAACCAAGATCCACCTCGAGTCGTGAAACAGTCACCTACCTCGATTTGAGCTGATGGACTCATAGCTCCTCGGAACCGCCACCTTCATCAAAATTAATTTCGGCACTGGATTATCCTTTACCATCATCATAGTCGATCTCCGGAAGCTCCATCCCACATAACCAGCCATGCTCCGTCAGAGTATGCACATCAGAACACCACCACCAAATACTTCAACCTTTGTGCCTCATCACCGCCGACCACTCTCAACAAAACACAAACAACAATCTCCCTGAATCCAGCCACTTGAACTCATGACCCAAAGGAACATGGAGACCAACACACTACTCCGCCGAAGAGAGATCAGAGGTAACCTGGAACCAGAGCAAAGAAATAAGATGGTAGAGGCATGACGAAATGCCGAAGAGGCCACGAAACAATCCCATCGCTTCACCTTCACCAACATCACATCCATTCAAGAATCACCATCATGTAGCTAAAATCAACAGCCACATGCACCACCTTCCATCCAAAACCATCTACAACTAAGATCTCCCACAAAAAACAACCACATCGAGGGCAAACTGATGGGGCCTTTTGGGACACCCTGACCAAAAGAATGCTCCTCCCAAAGAATAATTTCAACTACACAGCTGAACGACTAGGAGAGCAGTCAATGGAGCGTGAAGACAGTGTAGCAAAGGGTTCAGGAAAGGCTTCAACTGAGAGGCAACCAACAAAAACACCAACCACCTAGAGCACAACTGACTAGTCCAACCACACATCCAAAAGCCTCTATGAAACCATTGCTTCTAACCAACTAGGAGAGGCACGTAGGTTCTGAAGGCCAGAGTAGCAGTTAAATCTGGCCAAGAAACCACAGGAGAAGCACGACGTCGACTGGACCGCCTACCACTTCCGGTGAGGCCACCGTCGGGCAGAATCCCCACCTGAAACAATAAATAGGGAAAATCCACCAATAATAAGTAATCCCCAAAGGAGGAAAGGACTGAGGAAGGAAGGGGAATAGGGGGAGGCCAGGCCAAATAACGGCGTGGTGGCCACCCCCACCACAAAACCACTGTGTAAACCTAGCAGTAATTAAGTGAGTGAGAGACGCCTTTCAAAGGATCGGTCCCATTATGAATGAATGACAAAAAACATACCCCACATGGATTTTCCGTCAAAATATAAGGAACATACTGAATGTGAAATGGATCGATAAAAAACAATTGACCAAAAGTATATACAAAAAAGGAATCCAATTGCTCTATCACAACCAAATTTAATGAAAATGAAAAAATTACACATTTCAGTGGTTTGTTGTGTGACCACCAGTGGAATAAAATGTCGATGGGAGTTAATAAAAATGGGTAATATCACATATAATTAAAAAAATATCAAAGGGGTTGATAGAAAAACAAATTTTCCATATAAAAAATTATTGAGGTGTGCAGCAAGATTAAAACAGCTAGACCCATGGAATTCATGTAGTGAATTCCTTTCATGAAATGATATTTAAGATATTAAAAATATTCGAAAACATTATACTCCCAAAATTAATTTAATACTAATTTATATTTCCCAGAAATGTAAATATTTCATTTCCAATAAACATCTCACACCCTACACGTTATTTATGATATCATCCTTAAAATATATTCACATCATGTAACATATTCCTGTCATTATAGTTTCTAGAAGAAAGTAATCTGACATGTTTTCAGCAAAAAACCTCATATTGAAGACATAACTCCCTTTGTTACCAAGGATCCCCTTATAAATTCATATAAAAATGTATAACTGTAATTGATTAATTCAAACAATCATACATACAAATACATTATTTAATTTTCCCTTGGAAAGAATATATATTCCCAAGTATGCATCAATGAACCCAAATTAAATTTTAAAAAAAATAATAACTGAAGGATAATAATGGTGTGATTAATTTTCCATATGATAGATGGTTTATATGCAAATTAATTCCTAAAGATCATGGACATACTGAAGGGGAATTCCACTACTATATTATCAACAATTCCCTCTCCCATTTCATGTAGTGACAATGGGATAACAACATGACATGTGAAGAATGTAGATGACACCTACTCAATTGGGATAAATGAAACAAATCACGGATGAGTGTCGAATGAGATGGAATTTCCAACAGATAAGGCATCATTCCTAGAAATATAATGATCTTAATTTTTCGTAAAAACAACTATTACAAATTACCATTATTACCCAACATATTATGTCCCAAAAAGGGATTCTATATGAAGGAATTGGTTGTTAACCTCAATCACCAACAGATAGTGGAGATGGTCTAAATGATATTTATGACTTCATTGTGTTGTGATAAATCTATTTTATATAATCTACCTAATTTTTGTCATCACAATAACTAAAATTTTTCCATTAGAGCAACACTCTCTCAATATTTCCTAATATAATAGTGATCAATATAGTTATCCATGTAAATCCTCTAAGGGATATATTTTGGTTGATATATGATAACAATATTTTTATCAAAACCAAAAAAATGGAAATTTTTTTACTAAGAACCAAGGAGATCTAGAAAATAAGCGTATAACATATCCCATAGAACTTGGAAAACAATCTTTGTCAGTCTAAAAAATTTAGATTATGTGTTTTTCTCAATTTCCACTCAGAACTGATCTCCATCTCTGTATCATTTGAGAATCGAGATGGATCTTTGGGTTACTATTACAAACAATGTTATATGTAACCATATAATGTCTCAAAAATATATTAGTCTTTCTAGTCCCTGAGATATTAAATCCTAATCATCTCCATTATAGGTAGGTCATTTATCGGGTTTTTTATTCAATCAACGATCACCCAAATTGATCATTACTATAAGGATTCAATGGTAAACCAATGATAAAATATATGAAAATATCATTCAATTTCCATAATATAATGTTTATGGGATGTCCAGAAAACTAGGATTTCTCTTCTACTCACCTTAATTCAGTGAAATTTAAGACACCATGACAGGAAAATCCATAGTAGACCATCTTATCACCAACAACCAAAAATGATGTCAAGAATCTTGATATATCAATGTATTACCTATTTATACATAACAAAATTAATGATATTCAGTATCCATCAACTCCTTCCTCCAAGAAAATGGAAAAAAATCATATTCTTAAAGCATGAAGCATCATTAGTAGACTGAGATGAGTCAGTTGTGGTTTCCCCACCATAAAATATATTACGAAATAATTGGAACTCATGGTCACACATCTTCTTGAGCCAAACCCTACTATTAAACTACATGTCATCTGTTATCTGTGCCAGAAATCCCCTCGAATATATTTCATCCATTCATATAATCATTTCCATAATAAAAATAATAAAATAAAATTATTCCTCATTCAATTCTTATGTTTGTAATTTCCTTCTCTACGTGTCAATGACCATATTTCATTTTCTAGTACTATAAGAATTATCTACATAAAAATTATATATTAATCAAACAAGAATTTATATTATATGTTCATATTCACCTATGTGAAAATTTACATTAGTATTTTATGATCAGAATATATTGAAAATTATTTCACATATAGGTCGTGATACCACATTTTGAGTTCATGCATGTTAGATGTAATTTCAGGATCCCGAGTAGGGTGAATCATCAAATGATGGAAAAGCTGTGAAGAGCCATAGGCTACAACTATTCTCCGCCGCATCAATAAAATCACGAAAATCATTCCTAAAGAATAATAAATATCATCATAATCCACATAGGGTTACGGAATAATCCAAACTAGAGCAGAAGACAATCCCATATTTAGTTACTCAAAAAATTACTGATACTTGTCATTCCATAGAAATATTGCATATATAAGGGTTATATTTTTCACCATAGATATACAATTGGGGAAATCATCAACAAAAACCTATAATACACATCTAAAACTATGAATCATTAAAACAAAAACACATTTCAAGGATGATTTCTTGGGATAACATTCTTATACAATTTTTAAGAGCCACTATGACTCCCATTTTAAATATGAATTTCCCTAGAAACATTATTTTTTAAATCCAAAACTAACAATTGGAAGACTATTCTTTCGAATTATATTCAATCAATATTTTATGGATGATGTCCAAATCATCCATGTACTTCTCCTATAACATGGAGGAAACAAAAATCATCAAAAAATACCAATATAATATATTATAATAACTTATGAGTGATTTGGTCCATCAATTACCTAAACAATATATGATCATTAATTAGAATAAATTTCAAAACCATAAAATAAATAATTTCATACCCACTCCTAAACACTAAAATAGGTATTTTCTCTTCTTAGACTCTAAATTTATGGTACCCTGACCACACTTCAATCTTTGAAAACATGTTTGCATTTATATGTTGTTCCAAGGGATCATCACTCCTGATAAAGTGTTATCTGTTCTTAATAGTCACCTAATTTATCTTTTACTGGTCCATATATTTTTGGATTCTCTAATATATCTTCATATAAGATAATATAGGTGAATCCCATGGTGAAAAACCATGATTAATAAATAAATTATCCTTGTGATCCCAATATGTTCACTATGTTCTACCACCTTAGTATGAATCCTATAATAATTTGGAATAAAAAGGGGCATCATACAATGAATCATATCTATTGTAAAATTGTATTAAATCTCGGATTTTAAACCAAATATTAATTCAAAAATAAATTTGTATATACAGAAACCATATTAGTATTATCAATACCAAAAACAAATATAGTCTTTAGTAAACTACTCAAACATGGGGAATGATATTATCTTTTCATGAGGAATAACCTGCCTAACCCTTCCTATTCTAGAGTCCCACATTCCCAAAAAAACACAATTGATTTAGATAAAAGATAAGAACTAAAATAGATAATTATAAAATTATATTTAGGGGTTAACAATGATAATATAGTATATGATGATAATCAAGTAAAATATGTAATGATTTAGAAATAAGAAGTCCCACTCCACCTCATGGTCATCTTTCACCACTCGACATGGTTTTCATGTGAAGCCTTGTCTATACCTCTTTCCAAAAGGTGTGAAAATATCATAAATGAACAAAATAAGCTATAATAGAAACCCAAAAACATAAAATAGCATTAATTTTATAAAATAATGAGTATAAAACTTATCAATAAAGGCTATAACCATAAAACAATTAAACAATATTCCTCTATATTTGGTTGGCCCAATATCTGATTCCACTTGTGAATACTCAAATATATTAATAAATCTACTCATAGCTCTTACCTATGTTTTATTAGGGATTTTATCATCCCTACAATACTAAGGACAATACATTCCACCCTTGAAATCATCGATATAATCTTTTTATCCTTTTGTGAATGTGGATCCAGCCTTGCTGCCTTGGGATATCCTATCACAAAGTCATTTTTTGATGGACATATTGTCCACAATTATGAAAAGTATTTAGTGAATTTAAAACATTTATCATGGTATGACCAGAAAACCCACATTTATAAAAATAAACATACTAAAATTCAAAAGAATCACCCAAAAGTAACCCTGAAGAAAACTGGCTACCCATGCACATCCCTTTGTGTCTAGAAGATAAAACCTACTGAAAAATAGTACTAACTGAAGTTTATCGTAAACATATTTTCTTAGCATTGTCAGCCAATGCAAAAGAATCCTTATTTACTTTTTCATGACACCATCCTCATGATTTGTACCCCTCCTTGGATGACAATGTGAGAAGAGAGATAATGTCCCCCATAAACCACCTATAGTAGGCCCTGGGTATTAACTAGAACAAAGGGTATAGTAAACACACAAATAAAATGAATTACCCTTAATGAGAACACATACGAAATATAGAGATAAGATAGAAACCAAAAAAATCATACATATCCTAAAATATAAATTAATCCCAAGTACATATATATAATGTAGCGCAATGAATAGTAAAACTAAAAAGGGAAAAATGTATTTACAATAAGTACGTAAAATGAAAATGACCACACAACCCAAATAGTTCATGAAATTCCAAAAAAAATAGTAGTAAATTTCTTATCACCATAATTCTCCAAGTGACATGAAAAATATTTTAAATAATGTAGGTTGAGTATAATAGGTTACCCAGTACGATCCTCCCAATATCCTCTCGTGAAAAAGTAAAAAAATCATGCTAAAGGACATTGAAAAACAAGTGAAACTAACTCATCACCTGAATAGTTATTCAATGGTCCAAACATCATTATGGATACTCACACCATGTATATCATACATGAATATTTAATATAATAAATAATTTCAAGGGAAACCCACTTCCACTTCCCCATTGGTGATTCGATTTTCCACAACATTGCATGTCCTAGGAATCTCTCTCCAAATATGATTTCCCAGAGACACCTAGATGAAGCAAATAAACTTTCAGCTCTTACAACTCACCACCACAAACCCATAACCATATGTAGCCAAGTGTTTTACTAGGTTCACCACTGCTTGCATATCATGTATTATTCAATGAGTTTTACAGCTCAAGAAATTACATAACATACACCATGTAAGTGTCCTAAGATCATCAAAACCTATACACATTACACCTATAGTAGTCCATAGGAATATATATTTATAATATATTTGTGTTAAATAACCACAATCCATTATATCCCTATAGACACATATGTGGGCACAAATAACCTCAATTCATACCCTGACATGTTACTAATAAGAGAATAGAGTGGGGCCAAAGGGGAAGTCATTCATCCATCCTCCCACCAAGATGTTGGGGAAAACACCCCCACCCGAGTGCTCATAATCCCCGGGGTCTATGTCTCCCAAACTGATAAGGTAGATTAGCATATAGAAACACAAAATTACAAGATATAATATAGCTCACAACCACACTATGGGGAAAACCTAGTCATAGAATCCACTGTAGGTAACATCTCTCGGACTCCCAACTTCCACTGTAAAGACTATATATTATATAAGCACACAACCATTTAAAGAGATACATTAGGTTACATTATCCCTTTTTATCAATTCCAATTTAAATTAATTAATTATTTAACCATTTATTAACCATTATCAATTCAGCATTAGATTTCATTATAATCACAACAATTTTTCAGGCCATCAAGGCTTAGCCAAACCGAGTCCATAGTTCTTTTAAATAGTATCTATCATATTTGTATCCCATTAAGATCTAACCTTGTGGTTTTACAAAATTTATTCATTCTTTTATTAATATAATTGTCACTTTTCCATAATTCCAGAATACATGAAAATCATTCTAAGCTACCAAGAGCAAGGGGCTTAACACGGTGTGTTGATGAACTACCCTTCATTTCTTTTCCACATATAGCAGGAGCATAGGCCAATCCATACTTGACAAAATAAACATGGAATGTGCATGGAATTCCATTAGTGTCTTCACCTCTTTTTAGAACGGGGCAATGAAATACCATCTTCCCCAAGAAGTGGGGAAATTAAAACATATAAACCTATATCAGAATCTATAGAAACGGATTTATTATCAACAAGTAAGAACAACTTTAAATTGTTCCATCATCCTCGACGTCCACCCCGACACCCACATGCATAAACTGATGTATATATTTGCACTATGCATCAACTGTTTCAACCAACGATGGGCCTCCCTACCCCTATATACCACTACAACATTTCACGTATAGTCATCCCAGGTGCACATCATAACTCAAGTAGTATGAATCAAGCCTCATACCAACTAGGCTCATGGTCTTAAACAAGGCATTCAGCCTTCACACACAATAATAAATCACGGCTCCAAAGCATAAGATGCATGGACTTTAAAAGTAAGAGGGTAACTCAAAAACCTACAAGGCCATATATATTATTGAAAAATTAGTCCTTTATTCCATATTTAATTGACCATTTCATTTAAACATTCATACATTCATCAATTTGATTATCATGAAATTAAATCTACAACAACAACTAGATTCAATAAAGAGTCCCCTTTATCATTGGTCGATTAATTCACAATTAATCCATGCTTTACATTCTTTACCAATTTCCAACAATAAGTAAATAATAATCTAAAATATAATAGATAACAAAATGTATAGAAAATAAAGATCTAAAAACATTACTATGAAAATGATACCAATTCTTTAATCCAGTTCAAATATTTTTTATGTCAATTTCATTGTAATCTAGTGGTATAAATTATTCTTATTGTACTACTTCAAATAACTAAAATAGAGAAGCCACAAATCCAGTAACTAAAATGGTATCCAACAATATTCGTACGAGAATGTTCCAACGAAGTGGATCACGATCACCTCTCCCACAATGACTGCATCCACCCGAGGACGTTGCGACCCAACCGCATTGACCAACACCCAATAAAGCTCCATTGAAAAACTGGAGATCACTTGTAATCACAAGGAAATGAGAAATAAGAAGAAAAACGATTTGGGAACCTATAGTAACATAGGTATAATGTATATTATATTGAAGACTGGTCAACACCATCTAGTTGCACCAAAACAAGGGGTGTGCATATAACAAGAAAAAACCCAAGGTGAAATGATCCATGGATTACAGTATGATCACATGACTCATATGGAAAGAATGGTTAGGGTGTCTCTTATAAGGGTTAAAAAAATATAGAATAATAATGGGGGAATATATCTCACCCTTTTGAAAATATAATAGAGCAGTGGTTTAGTACAGTATAGATTTTCCATTAATAGAGTATCGGGTCGAGATTACATGTTTTGAATGAGTAAAGGAACCGAGACCATTAGGAAAAATTAAATCGGAGTTATGAACATTGAGTAAGCCATAATTACCTTAAAATAATGTCTTTATGGAATTTTACAACAAAGATACTGTCAGTGGGGAAGAATACAGGAATCGATAAACATTGTTCATTAATGAGTCACCGATGCGAGTAACCAATATGGGTCACAGATGTGAGGTACATAAATGACTCGCTGATGTGATTGTCAGAAATGACTCACTGATGAGATTCGCCAAAGAAACTCACTAATATGAGCTTCTTATGTGTGTTACCAATGCAACTGACATGCACGAGTCACCGATGAGAATCACTGACACAACTCACCTACATGAGTCACCGACACGAGACACATATGAGAATCACCAACAAGATTGTCTGATGATACTGATTGATGTGAGTCACCGAAGTAACTCACTAATGTAAATCACTGACATGAGTCACTGACATGACTCACTGACGTGATTCAACGATGTGAGTCACTAAATGCATGATTTATAGAACTAGGAACACTTTTCACACAACTGGAAGTTTTATAAAGGGGTAGAAAAAAGCCATTATTACTTCTAATAAGTCCTCTAACACCAGATTTTCATTGGGGAATTGACCAATGAGGTATGGTCCAATACATTTGATACCTCACAAAATATTCTCATCCTTGAAAATCCAACACAAAACCATAATGAAAAAATTAAATGGTTTATTCAAATAGCCACCCCACGAGATACCTCTCATGCCACCCGCCACTATAGGAGTTAAAACACTTCATCCTAGGAAAAAATGAAACAATGTGAAAACTAGATTCACCTCCTAACCACCCTCATATGGGAGATACCTCTCCAAATAGAGCAGGCCACAACAATCCACTTTAGAAATACATATCATAGAACAAACATTTTACAGCGACTAATTGAACGGTTATAGAATAAAAAGAGTGAAAAATCAAGTAGAACAGGTTATTGAGCACATATATGTGACTCATTATCGCATGAACACTCTATTAAACCATCATTCTTCCACAAGAAATGATCCAAATGGATAGAAATCTTATAAAACAATTTCTCTTTTTGGTCGTGTAACTCAACAGGTCGCTCCTCAAAGGACGCATCAACAGCAACGTTGATCTCCCCACAATAGATGACATGAGAATCATCATAAAGATAATGATAGAGTTGTGACACATGAAAAACATCACCTATCATGCTAATATATAGTAGAATTGATACCTGATACCCTAAGACTCCATCACGAGCCATCAACTAAATAGTCCCAAAACAATGGGGAGAAAGAATACTCTCATGACTAAATATTCACTACCCATGACATGGAGTAACATTCTAAAACACATGAACACCTTCATCAAACTATAGAGGTCTCCTATTATGATCATCATAAGACTTATTTTTAACCATTGATTCTATCTTCTTTTTGCATGTTACCTGAACCATCTCTATAATATTCTATATTAGTTTTATCCTTAGAATTCCTAACTATCAGAACCCTATCCCAGACAACGGAGAACTGCAAGTTCAGTAATAAAAGGCTTCATTCATTTCCATACTGATGGTGTAGTCAAAACTATAGTTCTTCTATAACTCTACCAACGGTATGTTCATCAACCATTGTCCTCCAAATTCTAGGGCACAAGATTTCCACGTGACATCATGTGTTTGGATGGTCGATTTTTTCTGACCATCCTTCCATGAAAAAAATGTTGTGCTATGGAATAGTTAATAATTGAAATCATGTTGGATTCTTCTCCACACCCTGGAGGTAAAATGAGGATCCTGATTAGAAATGATCTTCCTTATGACTCCATGGAGTCTCACTATTTACTCAAGATATTACCTTAACAAAAAAATCAACTCAACTCGACTCGTATGTCACTATAATGTGAGTTGATTTCATCAAATGATCCACTACTACCAGATAAAGGTAATAAAGTATCAAATTACATCGAGATATCCTCCCACATCCCTTTAGGAACATCTAATGGATGGAAAATACCACTAAGACCATGGTTCTTGGGCTTTACCTTTTGGAAAACTAATCATTAAGTCACAAACTCTAAAACTATACACTTCTACCCATGCCACAAAACCTTAATCCTCAATGCATGGAACATCATGGTCAATATATGATGTACCACTAAGGTAGAAAATTTTTTCACTATGATAACCATATTACATATTTTAAAGAGAATAAAAACACTCCCCCATAACAATAATCGGTGTTGTTCAACCTCATAGCAACCATTAGGGGCCTTACCAAAAACAATGTTCTCTCTTATGACCTCCACTACAGGATCCACCAACCGGGATACATCCACCTTCTGTACCAAATATGACCAAACCATCAAAATAAAATGAAAACCTCTTCCCCCCACTTCTCCCATATCTGAATGTAATAATAAATGTTCTTCTGTTACTCTCTATGAATCGCCTGATTCACACACTATATCACTAAACAAATTGATACTCTGTGTATCAGCTACTAAATTCACCATACCATGTTTATATGATATTTCTATGTCATAATCCTATAATACATCTATCCAACGATGTTTTCACTAGTTCAATTCACTCAGTGAGGAAATGTACCTCAGACTCCTATAGTCGGTGAAAACAATTAAATGACATCCAGGGAGGTAATATTTCCACAATTTAGGTGAAAACACCACCAATATCAACATCATATCATGGGTGGAATAGTTACATTCCTGGGGATGTATCTTTCGAGACACATAAGTTATGATGGATTTTGGCTTCATCAGAAAATCGCCTATCACGAGTAACAAAGCATCACAAAAAACCTCAAACTGATCTATTTGATTTTCTTGTATAAAAAAAACTAGGGAACCGGCCAACATATCCTTAATATACAAAAAATATGTCTAAAACTGATCAGTTCATATGAAATACTTATCATGTATATTTAATGCTATCATAGGAGTCGCAACACAAGAGAAATCGGAAATAATCCACCTATTATAGCATGTAAGACCACAGAATCATCACACCTATCCCACTATCATGGGGGATTACTAAGACACAAATGCTTCTATATTATATAGATCAACATATACTCAAAGACATGATACAATATTACACATTAAAATTACATCTCAAGACAAAATCACAAACATTAACAACTTCCCAAACAACTATTGTCAACCAAGAACCCCCAAAACTGTATGCAGATGCTCTGTATACTCTTCCGTAGATGGGGAGTACACAAGCATTCTGTTGATGAAATCCACTAAAACTTTATCTAGGAACTCCAAGAAAACAGTGTTAATCATCCTTGGGAAAACATCAGGATCATTCATCACACTTAATGGCATCACTATGTACTCGTAATTTCCATGATGACGACAATAAAAAACAGTCTTCAGGATATCCTCATCCTTCTAAAGTATATGATGATATCCTAAGAAAAAAATCGATACTCAAGAACCAAATTACACTCCTTAGTTGATAAAATAAGTCATCATTCCATAGAAAGGGATAACGGTTATTCACATTAACATTTTTTAATAGAAGATAAATGACACAAAACCAAAAAATTACAATAGAATTATATAAAAAACAAGTGCACCCCATGGTGAAAGAATTGGCTGAAAGAAAAACCCATATTGTATCAGAAAATTGATCAATATATTTAGTTCCCAATACACATAAGGTTCCATTTAATATGGAGACATCGAGATAGGATACGTGCCTAGATGTATCTTGATCACATACATGATCCTTCATTTAGGGGGTAATGCTACAACCTATTCTAGGAATTCATCTGGGAACTCTTCTATGACCCTGAGAAACACAAACTATTGAACATCAAATGAACTGAACATCAGTTCAGCCATCAGGTATGACATGGATGAAACATGACTCTAACCTATTTGGGAGTCTCCCTCACCACAAACACCACTTTCTCTCAATCAACATCTATGAACATCACCTGCCTCTTGAAGAAATCAATGATACACTTCACCAAATACAAAAAATCCTTGTCAAAGATTACATCATATGGTTTTATCTGTTACCATGGGAAATATCTCCAATAGTGGTGATGTCCCAACACAAACTCATAGTTTCTACATACATCAAACAAATCATTTTAGCCTCCAACTATTGTAGTCAATGCTATGGGAACAACAATCCACTCTACATCAATTCCCATATAATTGAAAAGGGATGGTGATAAAAATGTGTGAATAACTCCAGAACCAAACAAGGAATAAACCAATGTAGAAAACAAGTATAGGGTACCTCGAACAATGTATGGATTTTCTAGTTTAGGAAACACTAACACATGAATCTAAATACGACTAACTTCATGGACTCTAAGAACCTAACTAGGACCATTTAAATAGCCACACACTTCTCTTTGAGGATGAGGAGCATCCCACATTGTCCTATTACTACCCCATCTTGTCTCTGCTAATCCAAAACAAGTGCAAACTACTACTTCTACCATTGTTTCAACTACCTCAACGGAGAAACCTAAGTAGGAACAACTAATGCATGTTGATTTCTTAAAGTGGATGGGATCTATATCTATTGATGACATTAGAATCCATAATTAACAACTCATGACCCTATGTCATAGTTATTAGAGCCTTTTCCCCAAGATAAATGAGATGTTGAGGGTTGGGACCTACCCCTGGCTGAACAAAACCACTTCTTCCATGAAGAATGGGCACCCCAAACCATAATTTGAATTCATTAGAAATCCAGATGACTCCCCTATCATGATTGTATGTATCTAGCTATCATCATGTTGTTGAAATATTCCCTCACTAGTACCTCAACATATGTCTTTAAAATAAATGGGGTGACCTGGAACTGTATCTCTTATTGAAAAGCCTCTTAGAAATTTCTAACCGTGGCCTCGTCATCGAGAAATAGGCCTGTATAATATTGCAAAAGTATTATGTAACAAATTTTATACACTCTCACATTATTTCTCCCCTGTCGAAGAGTAAGAATCTATTGAAAAATTTCCACCTTCACGGTTGAATAAAAAACTCATATGTGAAATAGTCTCTGAACTCCTCCCATGAGAATTATAACTCCTCATGAACTCTGATGAATAAGAAACACCAATACCTCAGTAACCCAGGAAACATCGTCACAACCAACGAAACACAGTTCTCCTTCTGAAGATGGATGGAACTGAAATATATCTCATCCTCCTCCAACTAGTAATATATGAATTCATCTGAAATGGGACCATCATACTTCAGTAGAAAAAAGGACTAAAATTCTTGAAGTGTCCTCCAAGTTTCATCGTCGTCAATCTCCAATCTATAGTGATCTCTTAGTTCAACCTGCTGGAAATACTTTCCAAACCCCTAATGATTATGAAGACCTAGAGCTATACGTGCTATAAAAAACAATTACATCTCTAAAACGTGAAGTATGGAATAATTGTACATCAATTAATAGTTTTATTTTATTCATTTTAGGTTAACATATCCCAAGTAATACCCATTCAAACACATGAACAAAGGAGAAATATATGTGATACTTTCATAGTTCTCTACAACGCAAAAAGTATCTCCTCATTTAGAATCCAATAAAAACATAAATGTACATGAATCATATCATAGGGGGAACTAAATACCCATACCACTTCCAGTCTCTAGTGTTCACAGTGCTTTTTAAACTTATGTGACATTATTTCCCAACTAATTTATGCAACCTCACTAGTTCCTAACTCCAACTCAATCCTATATCAACAATTACTCTAATACCACTATAGCATAACCCATCGCTATAATGAGCACACCTCCTAGGATGGATATGTGAGAAGGGAGATAATGACTCTCGAGACCTGCCACAAGTGGGCCCTAGTTTGAAAACTAAAGCTAAGGATATAGTATACACACAAATGGGAGGGATTTCCCTCTATGAGAATAAATGTGAAAGTGAGTGATTAGATAGAAAACAACTATAACCTTCTCAGACTACAATATAAAATAATCTCAAGTATAAATTTATAATTTAATGAATATAATACTATAAGTGAATCGGATAGTTTTTTGTACCAAAATAATTTAAAATGTTAAAGACCACAAATCCCCAACATCTCTTTTAAAACACACATTCTAGTAGTAACATTCTAGATCACAAACCTACTCTATGTGACCTAAAAAATAGTTTATATAATGTAGTTTGAGTATAATAGTTTACTCTGTAGGATCCTCTCCAAAGCCTCATGAGAAAATTTAAGGAAATCATGCTAAATAATAGTGAACAAAAAGTGAAACTAACTCATCACATGAACATGTATACTATGTTCCCAGCCTCACTATGGCCATTGTCAACTTTTATCGCATTCAAGAGTATATAATATAAAAAATAATTTTAAGGGTACCCCGCTACCAATACCCCAATGGTTTTTGATTTTCTTGAATTTTGCATGTCCTAAGAATCTCACTTCAAATAGGTTTTCTTGTAGACACCGGGGTGATGAATGATAACATGAACCTCGTGCATCCCACCAACAAAACCACATAATCAAAAGAAGCTAGGTATTTTCTGAGATCCAATGTATCTCGAATATCGTGTATCATATATAGGGTATTACACCTCAATCTATTACATACCATACTCTGAGTGAGGATACTAAACCCATCACAGCCGATACACATTACACCTATAGTAGTCTATATGAAACTACATATAGAATATACGTGTTCAGAATAACAACAAGCCATTACATCCCTCTATAAACATATATAAGTAAAACTAATCTATGTTCATAACAGCACCAATAACTACCAATATAAGAGAGTGGGTCAATGGGGGATGTCAGCCTACCGTCCTCCCACCAGGATGTTGGGGAAAACACCCTCCCCTAAGCCTCAGAATCCCCATGGTTTAAGTCTCCCTAAGAGACATAGTGGAGTAGCATATAGAAACACAAAAGTACATGACATACTATTTATCATAATCACATTATGGTAAAAACTATTATTAGAATCAACTGCATCTAATATCTCTTGGACTCCTGGATACCACTGCTAAGACTATATATTATATAATCACACAATAATTTAAATATTAACATTAAGTTACATTTTCCCTTTTTATCACTTCCATGTTATGTTATCTAATTGTTTATATATTAATTAACTATTATAAATTATACATTACATTTCATTACCATCACTACAATGTTATATACCACACTAGGAATAACCCTAAATATTCAACAATTGCTTTAAATTCTAACCATATCATTTCATCCGTCCAATATCCAACCTCATAGGTTGACATCATTTATTCAATCATTGATTAACTAAAATATCACATTTCCATAATTCCAAACATTCAAGAAAATCATTATAAGATACCAAATACAAGTATATGAATATGCTGAGTAGATGAACTAACTGTCGAATCATTTCCGCATATTACAGGAGCATAGTCCCAACCATCCTTGAGAAGCTAAACACAAAAAGCACATGACTTACCAAGAATGTCTTTGCCTTTTTTGGAAAAAGGGTAGGAAAGGCCAACTTTATGATGAAATAAGTAAATTGAGGTAGATAAACCATGAGATTTATCAAAAACAAAATTCATATTAACGGTCATTCCCAGCTTTATCATGTTCAATCATCCCCGATGTCCTCCCCGACACCCACATACATAAACTGGCATGTCTCTCCACTCAAGGGGTCAACTAGAGCAAACAAAACTAGTCCTCAAGACCCTCACATTCCACTATATCCTTCCAGTATCATCCTTCATTGGACCACACTATAGGAAAAGTAGCTGGAAAGACAAAACATAGAAAATGGGCTCTTGGGCCTAAACATGGAATTCATCCTTCACACACAAGAAGTAGGTAAATTAGAACACCTTATCGTGTAGGGCCATTAAATGGATCTAATGTATAAGGTGATTTGAATTTACAAGGAAGAGGGTAAATAAGAACCCAACAAGGCATTAGATATTATCACATAACTAATTCTTTATTCCATATTGATTTAACAAATTCATTTAAACATGCATAACTGCAACCATTTGATTATCATCCAATTAAAACGACAAGAAGAAGATTCATTAGACATGCCTCTATACACTTGATCAATTAATTCATGATTAAATATAGATTTACGTTCTATATAAATTTCCATCAATAAAGACATGTTAAACAAAAAAAGCATAAATATCACACTATTTTGAAAATCAATAGTCAATATCATCGCTAGTAAAATGATACCAATTCCTTAATTGGGTTCAAATATTTATTATGTCAATTTTATTGAGATACAGTTTTTTAAATCATGATAAATATACTTATTCAATTAATTATAATAGAGACTACATGGATCCCCTACAATAAATGGTTTCCGAAATTCTTTACACAATAATCGGATAACATAGTGGATAATGATCACATATCCCACAATGACAGCGTCCACCAGAGGATACCGCAACACAATTTCATCGACCAACACCTAAGAAAGCTCTATTAGAATCATGAATATAATATGGAATAACATTGAAAGGAAAAATGATAATATTAATATTGAGTAACACATAATAATGTTGGTGAAAAAACCATATATTGAAGATGGATCGACACTTTTTGTTTGCACCAAAATAGTGGGTGTGCTTGCAGAGGAAATAATACAAGAGGAAATGATCCATGAATTGAAGATTGATCACATGACTCCTTTGGAAAGAATAGTGCAGGGATTTCAAACTAGGGGAAAAAATATAGAAGAAAACGGGAGAAAGATATCTCCCATTTTGAAATTATAAACAGAGTAGCGATTGATATACAGTTTAGATTTTTAATAATGATAGATATGGTAGAGATTACATGTTTTTAGCGAGTAAAGGCAGCAAGAAACATAAGAAAAATTAAATTGAAGTCTTGGTATTTCAATCCTCGTGAGTTCAATTAAAAAAAGGTTCTCAATTAATTTTATTCTATTTATAACATTAAATGGGAAAACAATATGAAGCTAGAAACATTGTTCACTAACAACTCACAGACATAAGTCACCGACATGACTCACTAACGTGATTCACCAATGTGAGTCAGCAACACAACTCACGAACGTGACTCACCAAAGTGAATCACCTGTGACATTCAAAAACATGACTCACTAAGATGATTCCACAATGTAAAACTCTAACATAAGCTACCGACGTACGCCACTGACACAACTCGCCGACATGAGTCACTAACGTTACTCACCGATGGGAGTCATTGAAGTGACTCATGGATGCAACTCACTAAGGTAACTCATCGACATGACTCACAGACATAACTCAACAATGTGATGCACCGATGAGACTCATTGATGGGACTCATTGACGTGAGTCACAGATGTGACCCACTAAAGAAACTCACTGATACGTGTCACCGATGCAACACGTCGATGAAACAATTTAGAGAACTGGATACACCATTCACATTAATAGGAATTTTATAGAGGGTCAGAAATAAGTCACCTAGACCTCCTAAAATACCTCAAAAACAATATTCTCACAACATAATAGACTTGAAAGGTTTGGTCCATTACATACTACCTCTAACAAGATTAGATGACATATGGGAATTATTATCAATTGAATATTGGACCTCAACCACAACACCGGTATCCAAAACATCATGTAACAATTGGAGACAAGCTCTGGTATAATGTTCATCAACTAAAAAAATGGTTTTAATAATCTAGAATTGTATGATATCTCATATTTAAGAAAAAAATTATAGTTCTTTTCCCTACATGTTATCTCATGATAAAAATGAGGACTGAATATTTCCTTGTAGGAATCCCATGTATAGATATAATGCAACATATAATACACAATATAGTCCCACCATAACCATTCAAGTATTTGAAGAATTTATGTTGAAAAAACACACCATATAGTCCCCAAAATTTTCACAATATTGAATATTCAATAAATTATTTCAATATATTCTTCATATTCCTTTTGGAACTCTATCTCTATAGAAAGAAGGTGAATTTATTTATAAATTTTCAACTTTGATACAATTCTCATCTTGGTTTCCCAACACCTACTTGACTCAATTTCCATATACTAAAAATTTATTCTTCTACCGAGGAAGGGTCCATTGGAATATTTTCCATCAAAACCTATCTATAATATTCATCAATCCTACTTAGGAGATCTATTCAGGGAGATATTTTCTAATGAACTTGAAAAAAAATTCTATCATGAGTATATTAAAAAATAATAGGAAAAAAATCATGTATTTATGCCAATTTTAAAAAATGATGATAGTTTAGAACTATTAATAATCCATTAAAAAAATATGTCACTATAGTATAGAATATATCCTTTTCAATAAACCCCATATTTGGTTCATTAATTTGACTTCAATGACAATGTATCAAGCTTAAAAAAATTTCCAAACCACCCATGGTAACTAAAAATTCGTAACCAAAGTCACATTTCCTTATCCATATTCTATACATACTATCCTAATTATAATTATCATATCTATTTTCTACTATAACACCAAACCATAGGTGGGTAGTGTAAAAAACATAATAATGGGTAATCATTCTGATACTAATCTATAAAAAACTGTCAAGGGTCATCTCAACAAGTCAAAAAAGATGGAACATCAAATGTTGTGATAGATAAATGAACCATGAGTATCATGAATAACTAAATAAACATCAAGTAGAAAATGTAATAAAATAATACATATTCATGATATAAACAAAGACAAATCAAAGAGTCAAAACCAAAATTTTATTTAATACCAGACTAATCAAATATCTATTTGACCATCTTCCCCTAAAAACCATTTCTATATGAATTCAACTAATGTAAAGAGAAACATGAATGAAAAATTATTAACATACCTTTCCAAGAGTACTAAAAAACAATTTGGATAATCACTTAATGGAAAAATTGTGTTGTGAGAGCACAACCAATTAGTACACAATCAAAGAATCTATACATGTTCTAAAATAAAAAATGAAAAAGGTTTTTCTGTAATATGAAGACTTATTTATAATGAATTTTCACACAATAATATTATAAAAATGAGTTTATTCCCAAATGTAATATATTAAAATAAACATGTGAGTAAAAATCCATGAAATATACAATCATATGATTCACCTTGTATAATATAAAAACCACAAAATTATGGATGTAGCCTTTTAAAATAATTACTAGTTATAAAAATCTATTATTGCTAAGAATTTTTTACTTCAAAAATATATAGAGTACATATATAGTATATTAATACAAAAAAAGTAACCCCTAGTTGAACCACACACACTACGGTCCCCTATGTCTATTTCCCAATGAATTTATGGTTACCAACGTTATATTTTTATTTCAGAACCACATTCAAAATCAACGATCATGTTTTATAATAACCCTTTATGACCAATGAAAATACATTTAAATTAAAACCCCAATTAATATATAAGAACATATATACATTAATTAATTTTAATCACTGATATAGATAGATAAACTATAAGAATGATGGAAACACAACAACCATTGAATATAGAGATCAATACATTACATATCAGCCTATGAAAAAATTTATTTATAATAAATTATAATGGATAGATAGAAATATTTAATTAATCATGAGTTTGAATCACAAACATTGGAATATACATCCTTATGACCAAAGAAAATATAGAATAATATCTCTTACCAAGGATATGTGGTGCAATCACTATATAGAACAAATGTCAAATAGAGGAATATAGAAAGAGGGAAATCACCAAATGCACCCTAAAATATCCATAGTGTTTAAGAGAAAATCCTTCCTACATAGTGACAAAAGATTCTCAAATTTATTGTTTTTAAAACCACTAGATATGAGGAATTCTCATCATTAATCCCTTTAATGTTGTCAAATATTTCATATTAAAAATATCATAACAAATCCAATGTATATATTTAAATGAATACAAAATATCATTTTTTAAGATGTATACACATTTAATGGAATATAAATATTTAACTCCCTACTTGATATTCATGTCATCTCCCTTACAAAATTTTCCGATTTTGTAAGTCATTCATGATGTGGATATTTCTAGAAAGCATTATATAACTTATTTTTCTACAGAAAACGTCTGACAAAAAACATGATGCTCTCTAATCCAAAGGAGAACCTTCAAAATCAATTTAATCATTAATACTTAGACAATATTATTTCAAAAAAACATACATCATTAATCATTAGGTCATTTTACACCATAATGGAATATATTCATGATAATCCTATAATGTACCCATACAAAAGAGAAATAAAATGAAAATGTAATATCATACTTGAATGATAGTAATGGGGTTTTACTACGTCCTCATAACTTTTGAATGTCCTCAAGATCTATTCATTATAATTACTAAAGACCACTAGTGTATCATAAATAATTCTTACATCCAAATCTCAAGTATTTTACATCTATAATATTATATTATACGGACCAAAGGAATCATTTTACCTTGATGAACCTTTTCTTCAATATCAGTAATATTAGTTGGTATCTCATCAATAGTGATATTGGGATCATGATTGGAATCCTTTACTTCACTCACATTGGATGGATCTACTTGATATATCCTCATCAAAAAAAACATTAAAAATTTCATGGATGAAATTCTAAGGATACAATACATCCAACTAATATTCCAAATTTCCAGGTCATACAATGATCTAAAAGGGGCCCAGAATCCTTAGTGGAAACATATGCAGCTTACAAAACTGATGATAACCCAAGACAGGTGGAACTCTAAGACATACCTGATCACCAACCTCAAAATCTAGTAGTTAGTGACGATGGTCCGCATAACATTTTTTTTCATTTATTGTTGTTAAATATCATCAAAAACACATGTAACCTCGTCATCGTCTCACGAATAGGGCTTGTACCAAACAAATAACACTCCCCCAACTCTTCATAGCACAATTATGATATACATATACATTTAAAAAAAGCATTGAAGGCCATGATTTTGATATATTCTGGATTAATATTTTATTAGGATAACTCTATGAAAGAAAAATACATTTACTAAAATTTAATAAATTTCTAAACACATGTCTGAATCATTTCCTTTTGAACTGGGATGTCTCCCTCTGATTGTCTATCTATTTTAGGATGATATAATTTTATCTATTTTAACTTAGAACTCATCACTTCTTTCAGAACATTAAAATACCATGATTTAACCCTCGTTTCCCTATTAGAATAAACCAACGAGTGAACCCAATTGATTCTCACAATCTCTCCTTAATTCAATTCCCCAATCTATTCCACATTCATTGCCTCTTTGATATTCAGAAAATGCATTAACTTCATTAGTTGATCAATGATTACCCAAATCACATCTTTCCAACTAGTAGTCAATGTAAAACCAATGATGAAATGAACGGTAATATATTCCCATTTTGATATTTTAATGGGTATGGGATGTTAAAAATGATAGAGTATTTTTTATTCTATATTAATTATATGGAACGTAACACACTGGAATAAAAAAATTCAAACAACCATATCATCCCCATCCACCAATGCCAACATCTCAATTGATGATACATCTTTGTACCACATTGGTTTATGGGCCAACAATAATGGGTTCCAAATACTATCAAATCCTAACTCATATAACAATTCTCAACCAACATAATTCAAAATTGAGAAGTACCACAAGGTGATTAAGACCACTCACCCTATGTCTCCCCATAATAAGAATTTTACTAAATCTCTAACACTCACAGCCAAGAATTTGATCAATATAAACCTTCACAAAATATTATGATTCATCCATTATAAATGTTACACATTCCTTCCCACCAAATTATTGTATTCCCAAGCTCATCTCAATAAATAGAACTCATTAATTAGTAATATTTAACTAATTCCATCACCTTTTTTGTCAATAATTTTCTGCTCAGTGCATCAACAACCACATTCTCTGTTATCAAATTATAATAAATAAAAAACCAAAACGATATAGATACTTAAAACAAGATCTATATATAATGTTTGTATCCCAGTGGGTTAAAATATACCACTGGATTTAATGATTAGAATATACCCTAAACTATTCCTCATATAGGTAGTGATGACATATTCTGAGTGAATGCATAATCATTTCCAACTCTGTATCATGTTTAGGGTAGTTCCTATCATGATGGTGTAACTATCAAGATCCATTTGGTACATCCAATATCCCCTACAAGAAGACACACCTAAAACAAATTTTGAAACATTGTAAAAATAATAATAATCCAAACCTTGTTTAAGAATAATAGAAACATGATCTAAAGTATATCTCACCTACAGTTCCTCAAAATCTATATGATACTTTTAATTACATTCAATAATTACACAAATATGTGATAAATCTTTCATTAGAGATGAATTTGTGGAGGAAAACCAAAAAACATGTAATAACAAAACAACTCCACGAAGATGCATATCTTAATCACATTTTTAGGCAGCTCTAATGTCATAAATTGTATTACTTTTTAGAACCCATGTAGACACCTTTATTAGATATAATATTTCATATAATAATTAATTATTTAATCCATAACTCATATTATGAAATACTACCATACATATGACGATATCTCAATGATATCTGATTATATTCATAATTTTTATGTTCTCCTCTCATAAATTATAATAATCCAAAATATTATCCATTAACTTCCAAACAATAGATTCCAAGAACTGATGATAGATATGGTACATTAATTAAATGAAATCAGCATGATTTTTTAATATTGAATGGAATAAAAAAATCAACATTTCTATATTGTCTCCTAGAAAAAAACTTATGTATATTCTCATGTCAGAATATCAATTTTCGGTACCCTGACTGAAGGCAAAACATTAAAAACTAGTGATATCGTTATTGTCGTTCGAAGAGGCCATCAATCCAAGAATGTGGATATTTATTCTTTTTGGTATTATAATTTATGATATTAAGGTAATTATATTGTATGATTATCCATTATAACTTCATTCAAAATAAGACATGAGAATCCAATGATGGAACAATTTAATAAATAAATCCCTTTTCTTCAAGATCCTAAATTTGGACATTCTGTTCTACTAAATAAGTGGCTAGTATATAGTCTGATGGAAATGAAATTTAATTCATACCAAGTAGTAGTTCTCTTATAAACATGACCACTCTATGGGGTGATAAAAAATAAAAAATATTTAAAAATTCTTCAATATACAGACACGCCACCATAGGTAGTAGATATAGAAGACATTGTTCAACAACATAATAAAATTTATTTGATAACATTATTGATATTACTACAGCATAATGAACAACATGACCCTTCCTTTCTATTCTATAGTACAACTCTCCATGAGAAAAACAAGTTACTCCATTGATAGATAAGAATATAACACGATGGTGATAACAATGTTTTTGATAAATAACAATAATTTTATCATACATAATGATAATAAATTAAATGATTGTAAAAATTGAAAAAAATGAAGTTCCACTCCACTTCATTGTATTTTACCATCACATTAAATTTTTGGAACAGGAAATCTTATTTGAATCACTTTCACAAAGGCATGGAAAATTCATACTTGAACTGAAAAAGATCAAAATACAATACCAAAGAACAAAGATGATTTGTTTATAAAAAATGTGTATCACATTTATAAACCCAATATAACACAATATAAAATACAATAAAAAACATTCTTCTAATTATGTCCATACCAAATTTAGATTCACATATTGGACACTCCATCATAAAAATAATTCCAGATGGCCAGATATTCTAAAATGATGACATGAAATGGGATCCTTCACATTATTAGTATTGGTTTTAAAATACCACACACAGAAATATAAGGAAGCCTAATGTTGGCTAGAAAAATTCTCTAAAACTATCATTGACCAAAACTGCCTACCCATAAACATTATTTTGTTGAAAAAAGATACACTCTGGATAAATATAATTCCAACTGTATCACTTCCAAAAAAATTTCTTTCTGTCAATGTCTTCCACCTAAAATTGTTCCCTATATTCTTCCTTTATAATTATCATGAGGAAAATTAGAATCATCATCGACTAAATATCATTCATCTATGTCATTAAATCCTTTGAACATTCGCGTAATCCTTGGTGACTAGCTCAAGTTCCATGTATACCAACTCATAAAAAATTGTTGGAATAATATAGAATTATATTATCACAAATACTCATAGGTCTTTTACTAATATAATTTCTATGCATAATAAATAGAGTTAATGATTTTATTAAAACAATCCGAGGTAAGATCATTATTGAACTTATCATTCAAACATATCCCAACCATTTTTGTTTGACTCTATAAAAAATATACATGAAAATACACCATAGAGTCTTTAGGATTCTTTAGAAATATAAACATTTGAGGAATATATTCAATGACATATTTAGATTATTTTGGTTATTTTTCAGCACATATGGAAGATATATCATTCATTTTAAATTATGTTTCTTGATCCTCTTTTCATCCTCGTTTTCCAACACCCTCTCGACCCAAATTCTAAATAGTGTAGATTATAGATTATATCAAAGATAGGACCAATATAGTATTTTCCTGAAAATAATTTCTCATATAATACTCACATAGATTAGTTATAAATCATATATGAATAATTTCTTATCAATCAAAAGACAAAAACCAATAATTCACAAAGAATTCGAAATTTTAGAATAAACATCATGTGTTAATATTAATGATTTTATATGATTTGAATATAGAAAAATTATATATTATACATTAAAGATGAATCCTTCAAAAAAGAAAAATGAAAACTTATGTGAACCCAATATTTGGATCATTCCAATACACTCACCCACCATGTCTTGAGATTGAAGAAAATCACAGACCAGCCATAGTATATCAGATTCAGTCATGAATGTGATATGTTCATGTCCCATTTATGATCATTCAAAACGAAGTCTGAAGGACCTAAAATTTTTCTACCAAGAATACAAACCATACCATGGTAATTAAATAAACACTATGGTCTAGGTATTCCATATAATAATAATTTATAATTAACTATCTTACGTAAACAATCCATGTCACTAATTTCAGTCCATAAAAGGGTTGTATATAGAAATGAAACACAATCCTCAAATATAACCAATGAGATAGCCATTAAGATAAATTATTAAGGAATATATATCCCTAAGAAAAATAAATTCAAGAAGCATCATGAAAATATATTGAAAAAGCAATCTAAAATAAAGAAGTATTTATGTGACCATCAACCACAACCAAAACATCCCACTATAATGGAAAAAATAGCAATAGAACCTATCAGTACACATGATTTTATTCTCATTACCATAGTCCTAAAAAATTTCTACAACCTCCCAAAGTCAAATATATGTTGTGATCATATATCCCATTAGGATATAACTAATGAATATATAAAAGTTATAATATAATCATTTCCCATGTGTTATCTATAATATTTCTATTTTATAATACATTTTCATAAATAATACCCTTAGAAAACATTCATTTTTACCAAAGGAAAATAGCTAACCAAAAAATGTGAGAATTAATACATTAAATTAACTATCTTGCAATAAAATAGGTATTAAGGAATGTGATCTAAATTTGGGATCTATTCTATGGTAACAGGTATGAGACATAAAGGGCACCTCAATTATGAATAAAATGGTTCTATACAGTAATGTATCATGTCATATTCATTTGATATGTCAAAAGTAACCCATAGTGATGACAAACACACTAGTGTAACCAATTTCCATATCCCAAGTCATATAATATCCCCAATTTGATATGTTTTTCGAAATTTATTTCGAAAATCAATCCACCAATTTAATAAAAAACATTTTCCAGAAATTAAATTCCATTTCAATGAAAAATCTTACTGTATAAAAATGAACATATAGTTTCTTATATGCTTGAAACACATTTATTAATAAAAATACCACATAAATTTTAAAATCCTAATCATATTTTATAATTGATATTTAAAAACCAAATATTTTCCTTCAAAGTATAATGACTGATAAGAAACTACAATTTATTGATAGAAAACACCAATTGACCAGGAATATAAAATTCTAACATAACCAACACTACCATCTATAAAAAATGGATTTAAATAACTAGAATCATATATTACCTAGGATATGTGTTGAAACAAAAATAGTTAAAAATATTCATATATAGTGATCTGGAAGAAGGGAGATAAAATAAATTTACCCCAAATTGTCATTGGGTTTGAGATAAATGCATGCTCAAGGACTATCAACTTATTCAAGAATTAATTCTATTTAACCATACTATACTATATTAAATAACATCGTGAAACATTTTCCTGATTTTAAATTTCATTTATTGAAAATAATCTGAAAAGGGAATCACTATGAATTAAATAGAACCATAATTGGTTTTATCATGAATTTGAAATATTTCATGGCCTATAAAATTTTCATGTGCTACATGATTCTCCAGATAACATCAGTAAAAAATATTCATGTACTGTAACAAATTCACAATGTAAATTTTTCTAGTAGAAATTAATCATCCAAATTTTCTATATAGATCCTCTAAAACAAAAGATAAGGATCTTTGGTCTGATGTATAACATTCTTAATTAATGTAATGACTAATATGTAGACTACAATAATTCAAATAATAATGCATCACAAAAAAATCATTTTAATTATAAAATTTTCCCTTTATTTTAGAAAGACACAATTCACAAAAACAATGTGGGGAACTAAAACCAAAGTCAAATCTTACTTTTAGTAAGGTAACTTATTTTTAATATGTATCAATAGAATACTTTATAAAACATATGATCATTATATTATTTCCTGAAATCATAGTATTTCCATAAAACCCTTTGTATCCATATATTCATATAGAGTAATGATGTTACCCAATTTTTAAATCAATCAAGAAATATCACTTACAATTGGAATAACATACTTGAGAAATTTTAATTATCGAAATGGAGAATACTATAATTTGTTAACTTTATCATGTCGTACAATGGATTGGAATGCTATAATTGGATCACTATTCATCATGAGTTATATCTAGACCTCCCATATTAATATGAAATTCTCTAGAAACATTACATATTTTTAACACATGATATAATGAATTTTTTGTGATCATTCTCATTTAAATATTCATTGCCACCATATGGGAAAAAAATTCTTATATTGAAATGTAACTTTTATCTGAAAACCTTATTTTAATTAAAAATAAAATTTAAATTAATTTCTTTCTACAAATATGAAATATTTTAAAGGAATATAATCATTAAAAAAAAGTTAAACTGATGGAGAAATCTGTTAATGTCTAATTTGGTAATATAGATGATTCCTTGATCATTTTTGTCAAAACAATTTGTAAAATATAAATAAAAAGATCCATTTTGATACAAATTAAGATTAATTAAAAAGTAAAATATAATTATTCGTATAAATAATTTTTTTATATATAACCATATCAATAAAATAATTTTAAAAAATTCATCTATGAAAGAAAATATTTTGAAAATAGATCATTATTAAATTTATAACGGGGTTTTAAAGGTAAATTGCCCCTCACCTAAAACATGAATCATGATGCATGATATTTTACATCATTTAAATAAATTATTTTCAATTATTTATTGTATTGATAAAAAATTATATTTTAAAAAAAATTATAAATTAAATATTTATACTATTTATTGAAATGAATTATTTTATTACTAAATTAGTTTGTTCCACGTTGTGTGTTAAGATTATATTAAACTCATATGAAAAATTGTCTTCGGTGTGTGAAATATGGTAAAATTATTCGTTATTAAAAAATAAATAGAACATTAATTAGGATATGATTATTATTTTAAGACATTAATTATTCTATAAAACTATGAAATATTTTTATGATAAATGAGTGATCTAACAATTGTGGATGTCATAGGTCGTAGTTATTCATGAGTATTGTTTTCCTTTTTAAAAAACAATGTATGAATGATGTTGAGTACAATTTTATGTTAATGGAATGATTATTATAAAAATAATATCATATTGTAACATTAAATACAATTATATATATATATCATCCATCATGATTAAGTTCTGAAAAATATATTACACCGCTTCATGGTGGTTATAGTTCCAACATATGCATGAATGTTGTTATCAATTATCAATTAATTAGAAATATATATAAAAAAAGTGATATGTAAACTTTTTAAAATGAATATTATGATACAAATACAAAATTTAATGAATTATTCCCCCGTTATAACAATCCATGAGTGCCAGTGATGGAAAAGGAATTGCATCAGTTATTGAGGTTCTAGTCCCTCGTACACATGAATGATGGTTTTATTTCAATTTTATGTACGATGACACGGGTACATGTATCTAAATTAATATAACGTAATCTAATTAATTTGAATTTATTTTCATTATTAGTTTATAATGGTTTATTAATAATTTATCAAGTTTGTGGTTGAAATAAACCTATAACATTAAGTTTAATGAAATACCTATTCTTCAAACTACCTCCATCACATTTTAACTTGAACCCAAAATGGTTGGAATTATATACAAAATAAGGGAAATATAATGTGGGGATAGATATTAAGAAGGAATCTGGTATGTATTGTATGACATAGAGTTCCTAGATGGTGTGAGTTAGATAAATGAGGATTTCACTTTTAATAAGTGATGGGAGGGACACTCTTGGAATTCGAAAAAATTATCTTATTATAAATAAATTTTCTTCTAGTTGTGTAAAAATTGATAACATTATATAATAAGATTATTGTGAGAATAAATTACCTCATCCAACAAAACAAGGTCATTTTGATGTGATGTCTTCACCCTTATTATTTTGTATTAACCCCTCATTAACACTTTTTATGATCATTTCTATATCAATTTTATTGATTATTGGAAAGGAATATTAATATAAAAGTATAGTTGACCAATAAATTGTCCATGCATGAAATTTTTAACCATAACACTCACCATTGTATGATTATAATATTTTTTAAATAATTTAAAAAATTAAATTTTTTATATATAAAAGATGATTACTGTAATTTTTTAATATGTTAATTTAATTTTAATTTATTTTCATAAAGATATATAGTTACCATTATTATCATAAATAGATATTATTTTTCTAATATTAAATGTATTATAAATGTTCTTGTTTAAAGATCAATATAGATTAGCGGCTTTGATAACATGGAACCACAATGAATTAATCCACCATTAAACTACATCTAATCCCACTATGATATTCATAACCAGTACCCATATTTGACATATACTTATTAATAAATATTTTCATCAAATGTGGAAATTAATCATAATATATGGTATGATCAGATTCACTGTTAGGGTAGACAAGGATGATATTAAATCATAATAAGAATATATGGGTATGAGAACATGATCAAAACATTTGAAAAAAAGTACATGGATATAAAATATCATAATATTGATCCAGGTAATAAATATTGGAATTTAATCACAGATGAATCAATATGCAAGAAAAGAACCTTAGTTCTGATTGTATAACATTAGCATAAAACCTAGATATGGGCTCAAACATTCATATGAAAATATAACCTTCATATATGAGGTTCACATCCATGAATATCAATGTGCAATAGGGTCTCACCAAAAATCGGAATAGTATTCAAGTTTCTCTTTATATGACATCATAATATTGAGTGTCTCTTATAGAATGCGGATCACTCCACATTCATGACCTGTATATGTAACGCCCCGACCCCAGCTACCCAGAGCCGGTGCATTACTTCGTAACAGTGGCATGATCACAAGAAAGATCAAATCTCGAAAGACCGATTGGTTTAGTAGCCTTGGAAACACTAGATATATTCATAAGTTTTACATTACATCATAAAATGAAAAACTACTACAATAACATAATGTCTCCATAATCCACACTCATATCCCCACATAATATCCCTGCAGGTCATTCATAACCTACTTCTTCACTTCCTGGGAAAAAATAAAACATTGAAAAGGGGTGATCTCAAATGCCCAGTAAGGATAACAATATAGCGGAAACTTTCATAAATAAGAATAAACATTTAAGGCAGTGTATAACTAAAACAAAATCCTTTTAAATATGAACTTTCAACATGGTATGGCATAAATAAAATGAAATAATGCCATTTACTTATTCACATGGATATTCTACTAATCGAATAATCACATGCAAAAATTAATAACCACTTTCATAATGTTGGAATGCATAATGCCAGACTATCATAACCACATAGCCAAGGCCTTGTGCCAAGACTACAAATAAGATTTTGTCAAGGCCTTGTGCCAAGACACTAGTTTGTCTCATGAGACCTACCGATGCATCGAGGAGCTATAACGGGCTCCACCCGTCACTTACTAAGTCCAATGCATTCCCATATGAAAAGGTTTAAACATAACATAAACATTCGTATTAAAACTAGCATACGAAATGTCAATAATTTCACCATAAACTATGAATGGTATAAAAATAGCACATCCACAGTCAAACATACCACAAAACCTTCAATACTATATAGAAGTTTTGTATCACAATAAATCAAATTCAAATAAGCGTAAAATCCATCAAAGGATGTTGACATAGATGAAATCAAAATTCTTTTTAAAGAAATATCTCTTTTTATTTTGAAATCATTTAAGATCCATATAAAATAATACATTTTCTTTGAAAATATTCTCATAATCTTGTAAGGGAAGCTTTGAAGATTTTATAATGGCGGAAAATAGCCGCACCCGCCGTATAAGTTAAAAAAACATTCTTACCTTAATTCTGTCGAAAAGGTTAAAAAGGACCTTGTTTTGAAAACGACGGAAAGATTCCTTTATAAACCACTTATAAAAGTCAAAAAGGGTATAAATGACTTTAACTCATACTCTAGTAAATAGTAAAAATGTTTCGAAATCCATTTTTAAGAAACATGGATGTGGATGATAAAGAGATCCCAGTAGATTATTACATATAAACAACCTCGGATAATGAAGAGATTGTGAAATAACCCTTACCTTGTACTTTTCCTTGGTTGGGGTAGGTTAACCTCCTGTATAATGTTGAAATAATTGTTATTAAATTATACAAGAATCATATACATTAATATGATATCATATATGATCTTTTAACATTGCTTTATTAATAATATCTTAGTATTATCGTCGTTTCAGGTGATAATCGATTCGTTCTTCTTAAATGTTTGGTTATGTAAGACATGTTTGTAATGGATATATTATATCTTATTCATAATCAGAATGATATTAACATTATTTTTAACCCTAAAATGAGAATAATACTTGAATGGATATGATGGAGAATGAATCTTATCGCGTTCGTGGAGACGGTAGTCCGTACGTACGCACGAACGCTACTTCCATTTAATTTTCATTTTAAAAGAATCAAATCCAAATGATACATAGGTATATTACTATTCCAGTATAATATAATATTTTATATATGTTACTTATGTTCATTAACACCATCCTTTATACGTTCCATGTGTGGTATGAACGAGTCATATCATTTTAAGGGGGCGGTAGTCCGCACTTCCTCAAATGAAATTATCGTATGTATATAAAACATGAAACGAATAATGGTATGAAATAAAATGGAATTACAGAAGCTTATATATAAAATATATATAATTAATATCATATTTAATTACAGTGCCATCATAATGGCCACCATTAGAGGAGGTAAGATGTATTTGAACAATCATCGTTTCGTGAGGCGTTAGTTTGCCATCCACAGAAACATTATGTTCATCATCCATTAGATGGAGTTGTGTGTATGTGTAGTTTTAATCCTTCTTATAACAACATCCTAGTATATTTAGGATACTGGTTTTGTTACAAAAGAAAGGAAATAAAAAGAGTTTGGGGGTTGGAGAAGCAAAATAAATGAAAATAATTTAAGAGAAATCGTTACCTTTAATCTAGGTAACTCACTTTGGTTGGAACCAAAGGACTTCTTGAAATGCTTTCTGCCTAAGGGGAAGCTTCAAGGAGGAGGAGAGGGATGTGTGGAGCTTAGTTGGGCAGAGTTTGGACGAGCCAAGTGGCTTGAGAGGTGTGAGGAAATGAGAAGGAGGAGTGCCCTTTTATAAGAGGGGTGAGGGGCACTTTTGGAAAAGCTAGAAATATTAATTTATAATAAATTCATATTCGGTTTCTAAAGGCTCCAAAGTTGATTATTCAAAGGTTAAGGTGGAGATAGGTCGAAAACCACTCAACCAATAGAATTTTGACAGGTTTGGGTACTTATATTAACCTTATCTTTAAGTATTAACTCTAAGTTAATTAGTTTCACTTTTACAATGTCTCTTTGTATTTTTATATAATATGGTTAATAAACTTACTATATACATCCAAGAGACCCCCAAGTGGTCCTTAATGATTAACCTATCATAATATAAGTCTCTTGGCCGAACCTTAGATTTTTAGGAATTTAATATCAATTAATAATATAATATTTGTTTTAAGAACTCTTTTATGTCAATTTTGACACTATTCAATAGTTGATTTTTGTGAAACTCATAGAAGATTGATTACCTCGAACAAAGTCCATTAAATCAATCCTAATATATCATATTAGCCTAGAAATTAGTTTAATTCATTAAAAGTTTCATATTATATTTATTTGGGTATTTATAATATCAATTATTTTAATTTTTCACTATTATAGTAATTACTGCATCATCATTGTGTCATAAATAAAATAAATTATTTAATGTCTAAGAATTATAAATAAAATATAATTATGTAGGAAATATTTTTATCTTTCTAATGAATATTTATAATCTTAAATCCAACTTATATAACTCTATGTAACAATTGTTTTGCTAAAAGATATATGCTTGTGTCATTTTTGTATTCATTTTGACTTAATTAAAATAAAGTGTCATTATCACTTACAAGTGGATCCATGGGGTCCCAAAATTGACACAAAGATGCCCATGTTCGACCATTTATCAACCAATAGGGTTAAGACACGTTTTAGGGTAACTTAGTATTATTATAATATTATTTTTTTAACCCTTATTTACCGGATTTACCCTTAACCATGGTAAATAAAATATTTACCGCAGTAATTATTCAAAATGTCTAAAAATAAAAATTACCTATTTACACAATTTGAACATCCTGATTCCAAATATGGAATCCATTTTCCTAAATTCTAAACACAGAAGTGGCAGAAATTAATTTAAAATTAATTCCCGCTGTCAAAACAAAAAGCGTGTTTTTAAGAGATAATAACTATCAAAAGATTGACACTTGTTTATGTTCGGTTTAATTGTAAAATTATGTCCAATGACCAACATTATATTAAATAGTAAAAATATATTCTAAATATACTTTAAAACCACTCAAATTCATAATTTATCACTATTAATTATTTTGATTAAAAAAGTTGTTTTTAATTAAAATTTAGTAATTTTCACTATTCATCAAAATATGAAAGTTATCCGAAAAGTACCAAAATTTCACCTTAGGCTAAATTTGATATTCCGAATCCAAAAATGAAGTCCATTTTAAAATATAAAATATATATAACTTCAAAAAGTAGGTATTACTATTCATAACAGCTAGTTTGATTGGTTACGGTGTGTTAGAACTCGAAGTTGCGTACAACACATGCTACTGTTTTATTCAAAGGAAAGCGTACCGTGGAAGCTTGGGATGTTTCATTTTAAATTTTTTGATGTCTCCATTTAGTCAAAAAAGTTTAAAATATTGTATTTAAAAAGGTTTCACTATCAAAAGTTGATAAAAGTGCAATACTGAAAATGAATCTGTTCTTGCATTATGACTAAGAAACTCATAATATGGATTCAAAAATTATAAGGATTATATAAAGTTTAAAATTTAGTTAATACTATTCATGACCTCTTTTAATGGATTTTTTTTTGGTAAGTCATGGTGCAATTGAACTCGGTGTTGCGTGTAGTGCAAGTTATTAAATTATTTTGAAGAAATAACACACTATTAAATCTTGGGGTGTTACATTCTCCCCTCCTTCAATAAATTGCGTCCTCGCAATTTGAAATTGTTCTTCGAAAATAAAAGGTTGAAAGTAGAAAATATATTTGTGGGAAAACCCACATCGGAAATTGGGTTACTAAAATTTAGTCTTAATATGAGGAAAAGAGAAATCAAAGGGTCACCACCAAATTATGATCTCGATTAGGAGAACATTGGTGGAAATTGGAGACATATAATCGGAGGAAAAACGTAAATATTTATAGATAGTGATTGAGGTCATCAATCACAAACAAGTATAAAATTGAGGTCCTTAAATTCATCAATCTATTATGAATTGAAATACCATCGGTTCAACAAAACATAGGGTAATAGGATAACACATTTTTGATGTTTCAAAGTATCCTAGTTGAAATCCCACATCGAAAAATGAATTAATGAGGCCTTTATTTAAAATAAAGAGTCAAAAGTATGAAGATTACCGAAAATAACACATACTAGGGTTCCATGTAGGAAAATATGGATATGGAAGAAAAATCTAACCATCAATTATCTGATGGAGAGTGGTAGAGAACATGGCTATAAAAAGGGCAACAATCCCAAATCCAAAAATTATTGATGATTTAAGGTACCATCTAGGAAAACATTTTTGTTCAAAGTTGCTTTTCTTAATATTGAGGAATTTATTTATGAGATTGGCTAAGATCATAAGGAGATATACTTACTTTATAATTAGAGTTTTATCCATTAATAAATTTCTACCACAAACTCATCTTTCACTCTAAAATATAATAGAATGTAAAAAAATTCTATTTACACTATTCGTATAGGGTTCTAAAATAAACGAATTTATAATTCATCTACATGATCTTTTAATAAAAACTACATTATTTAATCCAGGACATCTCATGGTCCAGTGGTAGGTGATACACCCTTGTCGCCCTTCGGTTGCGGGTTCAAGTCTCGCAGCCTTGCCGGACGCGACGGGTTGCCGCCCGACCTCCGGGTTGTCCTTTTATGGAAATCCAAAATAATCCAAACTAGAACTATCCAAAATACTTCTGTCCAAACTCACAGTCTAACATTTATAAGGAAGGTAAACATAATATAGATCCTTTTTACCCCGTAATATCATATGAATACCTTCATCATGTATTACCATATTCCTTATTGATTACATTCATGCTCCCTTATTCCATATAGAATGCTGGATATACTTCATCAATCCAAAAATGTTTTAAACCCCAACAATGATGGAATATACAAATCATTAATCAGTTCCAAGGTAGTCAAGAATATCCAATATATTTTTTTCAAAATAATCATGTATTATTCGAAAATCACTACCTCGGTATCAGAACTATATTATGGTTTATCATTCTCTCAACCATATATTTTCCAAAAATTTATCCTGCTATTGAGTCACTTTTCATTGTTCCACACAATCTCAAGTCCTTAATGAAATAGTACTACAGTACAATCCTTATATACTCCATAATTATTATAACAAGTACATTGTTGATACAACACTCAATTGACATAATCAACATAAGAACTCTAATCATTCCTCTTTATCTGTGGTAGTATCATAACTTGATTATTATCCAATAGCATCATTTGCGTCATAGTCTGATTACTGGGACATAGGTTCGCGTAGTGTCCAAACTCCTTTCAAATGAAGCATTGTACATTTGAAACCATTTTCTTACCCTTGCAGTCACGTACTTTGTGCCCTTTTCCTCCACACTTATAACAAACTCCCATTCCTTTCAGGCAAGTTCCAGGGTCTTTCTTTCCACAGTTACCACATATGGGAAAATTCTTCTTTTCCCACTTCCCTTTATCCATCTTTCTCTCTTCTATCCTTTTCTTCTCTTGCTTCCCTTCAAATCCATAGGACTCAGTAATCTCTTTACTTATCTTATCAATACATGATATTATTTCTTCATATGATGACAATACATGGGAGACTATTTCTCTTATAAATTCTAGCTTAAGACCATGAAAGATATGATCCTTCCTTCTCTTTGGATCATGTGCATTTCCGGAGTTCTCATTCCTTCTACTGGGCGCCATTTCTAAACAATGGCATAAACTAGATCAGTTTATGAATCAAAATACATAATCCCATACTTATAAAACACTTAACATAAATTGAACTATTTATGGATATAATCCATAATCATAAAAATGTTTTCTTTGAGGAAGTATATACTCATAATCCCTTCGAAATGATTTGTAAATAAAATGAGAGTTATCCTAAGCATATCCCCCGGGAGTGTCGTAACCAAGAGTGCAGCAAGGCCCGTTGTCGTGCACCAGTTCCCGTTCGAGTCTAGCTCAAAGCGGTGTTTTCGGGTTTTACCCCTAGGTACATCTGTGCCAGAGCCGCCTCTACCTGCTCGTATCCAGACAGGGATGTATTGCTTGGAAAACTCACAAAATCTCTACAATACCAAAATTCTAGGAAGTTATTCTATACTAATCCTCAAAGTTCATCTTAGGTCTACGTGCTCTAATCAGAGTTTATCTAAATCTAGCTTCCAAGGTTTGTACTAAACTTCCTCTGATACCAACTGTAACGCCCCGACCCCAGCTACCCAAAGCCGGTGCATTACTTCGTAACATTGGCATGATCACAAGAAAGATCAAATCTCGAAAGACCGATTGGTTTAGTAGCCTTGGAAACACTAGATATATTCATAAGTTTTACATTACATCATAAAATTAAAAACTACTACAATAACATAATGTCTCCATAATCCACACTCATATCCCCACCTAATATCCCTGCAGGTCATTCATAACCTACTTCTTCACTTCCTGGGAAAAAATAAAACATTGAAAAGGGGTGATCTCAAATGCCCAGTAAGGATAACAATATAGCGGAAACTTTCATAAATAAGAATAAACATTTAAGGCAGTGTATAACTAAAACAAAAGCCTTTTAAATATGAACTTTCAACATGGTATGGCATAAATAAAATGAAATAATGCGATTTACTTATTCACATGGATATTCTACTAATCGAATAATCACATGCAAAAATTAATAACCACTTTCATAATGTTGGAATGCATAATGCCAGACTATCATAACCACATAGCCAAGGCCTTGTGCCAAGACTACAAATAAGATTTTGTCAAGGCCTTGTGCCAAGACACTAGTTTGTCTCATGAGACCTACCGATGCATCGAGGAGCTATAACGGGCTCCACCCGTCACTTACTAAGTCCAATGCATTCCCATATGAAAAGGTTTAAACATAACATAAACATTCGTATTAAAACTAGCATACGAAATGTCAATAATTTCACCATAAACTATGAATAGTATAAAAATAGCACATCCACAGTCAAACATACCACAAAACCTTCAATACTATATAGAAGTTTTGTATCACAATAAATCAAATTCAAATAAGCGTAAAATCCATCAAAGGATGTTGACATAGATGAAATCAAAATTCTTTTTAAAGAAATATCTCTTTTTATTTTGAAATCATTTAAGATCCATATAAAATAATACATTTTCTTTGAAAATATTCTCATAAGCTTGTAAGGGAAGCTTTGAAGATTTTATAATGGCGGAAAATAGCCGCACCCGCCATATAAGTTAAAAAAAACATTCTTACCTTAATTCTGTCGAAAAGGTTAAAAAGGACCTTGTTTTGAAAACGACGGAAAGATTCCTTTATAAACCACTTATAAAAGTCAAAAAGGGTATAAATGACTTTAACTCATACTCTAGTAAATAGTAAAAATGTTTCGAAATCCATTTTTAAGAAACATGGATGTGGATGATAAAGAGATCCCAGTAGATTATTACATATAAACAACCTCGGATAATGAAGAGATTGTGAAATAACCCTTACCTTGTACTTTTCCTTGGTTGGGGTAGGTTAACCTCCTGTATAATGGTGAAATAATTGTTATTAAATTATACAAGAATCATATACATTAATATGATATCATATATGATCTTTTAACATTGCTTTATTAATAATATCTTAGTATTATCGTCGTTTCAGGTGATAATCGATTCGTTCTTCTTAAATGTTTGGTTATGTAAGACATGTTTTTAATGGATATATTATATCTTATTCATAATCAGAATGATATTAACATTATTTTTAACCCTAAAATGAGAATAATACTTGAATGGATATGATGGAGAATGAATCTTATCGCGTTCGTGGAGACGGTAGTCCGTACGTACGCACGAACGCTACTTCCATTTAATTTTCATTTTAAAAGAATCAAATCCAAATGATACATAGGTATATTACTATTCCAGTATAATATAATATTTTATATATGTTACTTAAGTTCATTAACACCATCCTTTATACGTTCCATGTGTGGTATGAACGAGTCATATCATTTTAAGGGGGCGGTAGTCCGCACTTCCTCAAATGAAATTATCGTATGTATATACAACATGAAACGAATAATGGTATGAAATAAAATGGAATTACAGAAGATTATATATAAAATATATATAATTAATATCATATTTAATTATAGTGCCATCATAATGGCCACCATGAGAGGCGGTAAGATGTATTTGAACAATCATCGTTTCGTGAGGCGTTAGTTTGCCATCCACAGAAACATTATGTTCATCATCCATTAGATGGATTTGTGTGTATGTGTAGTTTGAATCCGTCTTATAACAACATCCTAGTATATTGAGGATACTGGTTTTGTTACAAAAGAAAGGAAATAAAAAGAGTTTGGGGGTTGGAGAAGCAAAATAAATGAAAATAATTTAAGAGAAATCGTTAACTTTAATCTAGGTAACTCACTTTGGTTGGAACCAAAGGACTTCTTGAAATGCTTTCTGCCTAAGGGGAAGCTTCAAGGAGGAGGAGAGGGATGTGGGGAGCTTAGTTGGGCAGAGTTTGGACGAGCCAAGTGGCTTGAGAGGTGTGAGGAAATGAGAAGGAGGAGTGCCCTTTTATAAGAGGGGTGAGGGGCACTTTTGGAAGAGCTAGAAATATTAATTTATAATAAATTCATATTCGGTTTCTAAAGGCTCCAAAGTTGATTATTCAAAGGTTAAGGTGGGGATAGGTCGCAAACCACTCAACCAATAGAATTTTGACAGGTTTGGGTACTTATATTAACCTTATCTTTAAGTATTAACTCTAAGTTAATTAGTTTCACTTTTACAATGTCTCTTTGTATTTTTATATAATATGGTTAATAAACTTACTATATACATCCAAGAGACCCCCAAGTGGTCCATTAATGATTAACCTATCATAATATAAGTCTCTTGGCCGAACCTTAGATTTTTAGGAATTTAATATCAATTAATAATATAATATTTGTTTTAAGAACTCTTTTATGTCAATTTTGACACTATTCAATAGTTGATTTTTGTGAAACTCATAACAGATTGATTACTTCGAACAAAGTCCATTAAATCAATCCTAATATATAATATTAGCCTAGAAAATTAGTTTAATTCGTTAAAAGTATCATATTATATTTATTTGGGTATTTATAATATCAATTATTTTAATTTTTCACTATTATAGTAATTACTGCATCATCATTGTGTCATAAATAAAATAAATTATTTAATGTCTAAAAATTATAAATAAAATATAATTATGTAGGAAATCGTTTTATCTTTCTAATGAATATTTATAATCTTAAATCCAACTTATATAACTCTATGTAACAATTGTTTTTCTAAAAGATATATGCTTGTGTCATTTTTGTATTCATTTTGACTTAATTAAAATAAAGTGTCATTATCACTTACAAGTGGATCCATGGGGTCCCAAAATTGACACAAAGATGCCCATGGTCGACCATTTATCAACCAATAGGGTTAAGACACGTTTTAGGGTAACTTAGTATTATTATAATATTATTTGTTTAACCCTTATTTACCGGATTTACCCTTAACCATGGTAAATAAAATATTTACCGCAGTAATTATTCAAAATGTCTAAAAATAAAAGTTACCTATTTACACAATTTGAACATCCTGATTCCAAATATGGAATCCATTTTCCTAAATTCTAAATACAGAAGTGGCAGAAATTAATTTAAAATTAATTCCCGCTGTCAAAACAAAAAGCGTGTTTTTAAGAGATAATAACTATCAAAAGATTGACACTTGTTTATGTTCGGTTTAATTGTAAAATTATGTCCAATGACCAACATTATATTAAATAGTAAAAATATATTCTAAATATACTTTAAAACCACTCAAATTCATAATTTATCACTATTAATTATTTTGATTAAAAAAGTAGTTTTTAATTAAATTTTAGTAATTTTCACTATTCATCAAAATATGAAAGTTATCCGAAAAGTACCAAAATTTCACCTTAGGCTAAATTTGATATTCCGAATCCAAAAATGAAGTCCATTTTAAAATATAAAATATATATAACTTCAAAAAGTAGGTATTACTATTCATAACAGCTAGTTTGATTGGTTACGGTGTGTTAGAACTCGAAGTTGCGTACAACACACGCTACTGTTTTATTCAAAGGAAAGCGTACCGTGGAAGCTTGGGATGTTTCATTTTAAATTTTTTGATGTCTCCATTTAGTCAAAAAAGTTTAAAATATTGTATTTAAAAAGGTTTCACTATCAAAAGTTGATAAAAGTGCAATACTGAAAATGAATATGTTCTTGCATTATGACTAAGAAACTCATAATATGGATTCAAAAATTATAAGGATTATATAAAGTTTAAAATTTAGTTAATACTATTCATGACCTCTTTTAATGGCTTTTTTTTTGGTAAGTCATGGTGCAATTGAACTTGGTGTTGCGTGTAGTGCAAGTTATTAAATTATTTTGAAGAAATAACACACTATGAAATCTTGGGGTGTTACAATATATCTAATTATATATTAATCCTTATAAAATTCATTAGATGGAGATATAGATCCCACCCATCTCATAACTAATAATATATTAATGTGTTTCATAATATCATAAAACATTCATTACAACATAACCCATGAAATGAAATGTTTTCCAAAAATAGTTCGTTAAATATTTACTCATTTGATAGAGACATATTTACTAATCATAACTTTATTTCATCATCCATAAAAAATCAGTAGGTTTCAAGTGAATATTATCATGGGATAACCCATGGAAGAGAAAAATGTATCATAAATATCATATAAAAGACAAATAATTTATAGAAATAATGTAATGACTCATATTTTCCATTTATTAATTTAAAATATCATATGGAATTATTATGAGACCAAGAATTGTGATTGCATGAGATTCTGGTGTTGGGAGTGCTTAGAATAATTTTATGAAGTAAATTATACATTAAATATCATGTGCGTACAATTTTCTAGAAAAATTGCACTAACATTTATACGGTTTCCCAGATCAAAAAGATAAGAGCATAATTGTGTTTAGGGTAGTGAAATTACCTTAGGCAATACCTAACATTGAACAGTACAGGTCAGTATCACAATTTAGTTTTTGGTTGTTTTAAAGGAAATAAAATAAATTAGTAATTTACTATATTTTTATTCATTCCATAATGCATTGACCCATTATTATGTTTTAACAAAAGGATCCAAGGGTTAGGTTCAAAACCATAGAAAACTTCCTATAATCCTCTGGGTATTTACAGAGGATCCAACCTTGGATAATTCTTGATGGATGATGACTAATGACAATGCATGGATCATTTCATATAATTATTAGGTTTTATCTATAATGGTATAGGATCCCCACTCGTTGACGATTGAGGTAGGGTTTGATACTTCAATTAATTTCCCCATTCATGGATTAAAATGATGATTGTGTCTAATATACAATATCATCTGAATTAAATTCTATACCATTGATTTAATTTACTAAAAATATTAAATATAATATAATTTCTTAGGATATTATATTCTTCTATGATCATGGTAATTTGTTCTATACACACTATCGAATTCAATTTTCACACATTACATTTTTAAGGTGTCACATTCTCCCAAATTTAAATAAATTTTTTTCTCTAAATTTAAACATGGTATTGGTTAACTATGGTTCAATATTTGAAAATTAATTTTATGAAATCCCAAATTTTGAGAAGAACTAATTAAATATCCTCTTAATAAGTGGTAATGGGAAGCACAATGGTGACATGGAATTTCAAATAACATGGACTCTAAGTAGGTGAACAATAGTGGAATGATAAAATTTGTACATAGATTAAATATTTAAATATTTGTAGGTATTGATTGAGGCCATTGATCAAAAATAAATTGAAGAATATATTGAAGGTCGAGGGCCTCAAATCCATAAATCATTTTGGATTTAGAAAACCCCTCATTCAAAAACAATTAATGAACTCAGACTAACAACTTATTATTATGTCCATAATTATGAAAAATTATTTTATTAACCATAGAAAAAATAAAATAAAATTATTAGATGCTTCTCAATTTAATAATTCATGTTATATATTTTTTTATTCATTGGTCAAATTCTATTTCATCTCCTAACTCCATGTAATTAATAACCAAAAAATATTTCTAATGCCTAATGAACTAAAATAAAAATTTAATATATTTTAGGGCCCATAAAAGTGTCACAAGCCTATCTATTTTTCTAAAAATATTATCCAAAGTAAAAAATGGATAGTACATTAATATCTAAATCTAACCCATTTTACAATAGAGAATTATATAATATTTTTTCCATGATTTTTTTTAAGAAACATGAAAAATTAACCATGATATCATGTAGGCTTGTAGTAAGAGTTAAACACTCATCATCCTTCATTCATGCATTTATGAGAAACATCCCTTCTATATCTAAAGGTTCAACGCACTATATAAATTTTTTCCTCTTAAAAAACTATATTTATATAATTTATAAAATTAATATAATTAGGATCCTATAAATATATTAATTAAATTTTATTTTAAATATGGTTTCCAAAAAAACAAAAAAAAATATATACATCAACCACTTGTTTTCCCAATAGTACCTCATTGATCAAGTGTTTATCATTGGGATAATATAATTGACTCCGGTAATTCTGAGGTTCCCATAATATAATGAAATGAACGACAAATGGATCCTCATGATGAGGTTTATTTAGTTCCATCATACTCTTAATTTCTACATGGTAATAATTTTCATTATGTCTATATTTACCAAATATAATTTATTTACCCATTCCATTGAGATACTATACTTCTTTACTTTTTCCACATTTTGTTCATGATGTAATTGATCCTTCTTATGTATATGGTCTCAACCGCTCGAGCTCTTAGAAACCTCTTTCCTTCCCTTATTTAATGAATTCAGGTGTTTGTTAATGAATATATTTTTAATAATAATTTTGGAAAACTTATTTAAAATAAAAATGATATAATTCACAATAATAATCCCCTAATTTCTTAACTCAATATTACCACGAAGTAGATCATGTTCAATTTTATCATGGAACTTTCAGGTTCCATCCATTTACTAAAACTAGAGAGCATAGTGCGAGTAACAATACTCATAGTGAGAAAAATATATTTTCAATTATAATATATATATATCACGACATATTAATTCAAATCTAAAAGACATTATGTAAACATAGATTATTTATTATCATAATCATTTTAATTACATTCCAATTATATTTATGGAGAATGTGAACAATTCTATGAATAACCCTTGGGTGTGTCAAATCAGGTTCATAATAAGCCTTCTTATCGTATAATAGGGTACACTCGAGTTAGGCCTAATTCAATTTTTGAGTGTTTCTACCCTTAGAAATATATTCTAGACCCATGTATATTAATTTTATACATACATGAATGTTTTTACTAGAAATGTACATAATGGCAGTTTAACTAAATTTCTCGGTTGGTCAACTATAATAACCCTTAAATTCTTCCTCAAGGTTATGATAATTAAATTATTCTTTCTTAAATATGGTTCAAAACATTGATACAAAAAATCCCATAAAAAATAATTGTATTTTTCCAACCCCAAGAGGCTCGGAGATACTTTCAACTACCATTACATTAGTATGATATTCTTATAATATCTTTTTACCTATTTGGTAAAAATTATTCATTATTCTTGATATTATGGGTGTTATTTGAATTGATTTTCTAGTTTGTTTTAACTTGTATTTTTCATTCTATTGAATATATCATGATTTCATAATTTTATTAATTTAAACCATTATTTAATTAATATATATATTCAGTATATATTTATTTAAAATAATGCATAATAATTGGAACCAGTAAATGAAATGCACTATCATGAACCAGCCAGGGTCAACTATTAACTAGTCACGTGAGCTGGTCCACAACATGTCCCAGAGGTGTTCCCGATCCCCACAGACTGGAATCCTATGCCAGGAAACAAAATTTAACCACTCGGAACTATTTTTCTCACAAAAAAAGATTAATATATAAATAAAAAATGACAATAAAAAATAAAACAAATAGTGGAAAGAATGTAAAACTGCACATACCTCTACGTCATGTTCCATGTAACCACCAAACATAAGGCCGAACATCCTCTAATAATGAGAAATCTAACCACGTGAACTTGAGAAAAGGGAACCTACAACAGAAATGGTAGAATAGATGTGAATACTATGATTCTCATTAGGGATGCCATATATAACCCCAGAATCCATATATTTCATTTTATATAACAATCCAATAACTCTGGTTTGAAATAAAATTATAAAAGTACAAATTTTAATTTTGAAAAATAATATGCCTTTCCCATTTAGAAATCCATTATACACAACATTCTATTTTGATAAATCCATTTTTCATTTTATAAACAAAACACGAAACAAAAGATATAATGGGTGGGATAAAATAATATAGGTAAGAAATAAAAGATGACAAAAAAAATGTATGACAGAATGTAAACAATCAATGTAAATAAATGAGTAAACATGGGTGATCCTAATCATCCCTGGAAAACCCCTAGACGTACTTAGTTTTGAAACAGTCTACTGGCATATGGTGATTCTCTTAATTCTATAACCAACGGACCACCCTCAAATTTACCAATCCATTGGAAAATCCAACATGGCCTAACAAAAAATCTAGGGGTTTCCAAGCCATCAAATTGAGGTTTATCAGCAACCTTCACTCGATCATCTAAAAGATTCATAGGAACCCATGGTGATTTAATAGTATTGTGTAATTGGGAGGCCCTTGCATGTGTGACTCATCTCACTTTACTAGCCTACCCCAAACATAGAAACTCTATACAATAACCCATAAAAGGATATCCTTTTTGTATAGGTTCCCCATATATATATACATCATATCATCAAAGGTGCCAAATGGGCTATTATACCATATAATAATTCAAATATTTCGTAAAACATTTCAGGTTTCCAATCGGGCACACTCACTTGTTATGTTAAAATCTTTTCTAAAACCCCATACAAACATAACCTTTGAATCGAAAGTTCCAAACATGCATTTTAGTCCATATGTCCAAAAAATTTGTCAAATTATCAAACAAACACCACTTCTCATTCGAAATCCAAACAGACCAACCATGAGGAACATCTTTAAAAACAATGCTTTTCGAAATACAAGAAGAAACAATTTTTAAAACTAAGATAAAATATTATTTAAAAATCCTACTTGAATGCCACATTTTTTTGGGAACTAAAGCCTTAAGAAATCAAGGTATTAAAAAAATTCATTTTCTTACACAATCATCACTTAGGGGCACATCCATGTATGTACCTCCTACACCGATAGGTGTGCCAATGTCCAATGGAACGCCAATGCTAAAAACAAGAGATTTAAAATCATTTATAAAAGATTCTATTTACATTCAATCATATCAAAATAAGAACACATTATTTATAAATCACAATTCATTTCTTCAAAACCACAGAAGCATTTCCTTAAAAATATTAAAAATTTCTAAATAAATTTAACATGTTTAGCGTGTTATAACAACATAAAACCATACACACCTCATGTCTTCTTTTGAAATAAACTGCACACCTTGAAAAAAATATAATTCATTTCCCCTAAAATCACCACTTCACCCACATTATTTTAATGAAACACCAACTAAAAACATTATGTCCATCAAACCATTAAATAATGTTTTTTAAGGAAAATTCCATGTTCATTAAAAAAATTTAATTGCAACATAATAATGGTGATACAATTCATGAAGCCCCAATTATTCCCTTAAGAAAATATTTCTTTTAAACAATTTCTTATATATCATAAAACTAGTCAGTTGACAATAAAACTCAATTAAAATATTTTTTAAAAAAGAAATTAAATTTGAAACTTTTATAGTTATTTAAAAAACAGTATTATTGAGGTGTGAATAAAAATCATATATTTATTTTAAATTCCATGAATAAAATGAATGAATTATAAATGAGAAACCTAGAAACACCAAACAAAAATCCAAGATCAAACATGATAGATAATCAATCGAATGAGGAACAACACCCTACAGAATGAGAACACACATAAAACCCCTATTAAAAAATGCCAATTAACACATCATATGTCGGAGTATGGAAAGATTATATAAAAAAATTTAAAAATGAAATAAAACTACCACTACTGAGGTCACTGTACTAGAGAAATCGAGCCGGACGGAGTGAATTGAGCAGGGGAGCAATGAAATGGTAGGTGGATCGGATTCCTTAGTGGTAGATGATGGTCGGATGGATGGAGGTTAAATAAGGAGGGATGTGATGATCTGGTGTCTAGAGAATGTATTGCGCAAGAGGGACTGTACCAATGCTAGTTTTCCAGGGATGAGGGTCGGTGAGGGGATGGATACTACGGGAGTTGGGAGTGCTGTCAGAGGAGGTGAGGACTGTTCAAGATCGAACGGAAAGGACGCGATGCAGGGGTGAGGCGAGCGCAGATGGGGTGAGCGCATGTTGGTGGCTCGTGTAGGGAAGAGGCAGGGAAGGGGATGGGGTCGCGCCGAGGGTAGACGAGGTTTTGGTTCATTTTGTATAAAAATAATATTATTACAATAATAATAATAATAATGAAACCAATAATAATAATAATAATAACACCAAAATGATTATAATAAAAATAATAACCACAAATAATACTCATAAAATAAATATTAAGATTAAGAATAATAATAATAATAATAATAATAATAATAATACATTGACACCAAAAGCAACCTAAACAATAATAAAAATAATCTCACCTCATTAATAATAATATTATTAATTACATAGAAACATTTTTATTATTAAAATTTAAAAATATAACTCACTTTATTTACAGAACACTTTTTTTTATTTTTAAATGATAGACATTTACGCGGGCACCAGAACTAACCACACAGCTACAACCCACTATGAAGTGACCACACATGGGTCTAAAACCCTCTAGAAAAATTAAATGAAACAAATTTTAAGCTGGGACCAAGGCCAAACCTTATCACAAGAACCTGAATCCATGAAATAAGAAAAGAAGAATTAAATTAAAAAGTCAGGTGTATAAATTCTCCCAACCAGAGACACTTTCTACCCCCAAAGGGTCAGCCAACCAAAAAATAGTCAAAACAAGAATCTATCACCCATTGAAACTAAAAGAAAAAAATAACAAAAGATAGCTAGAGAACGCGATAGGCTTCTCCCCACCACAAGATATCAACTAGTGTTGAAATTTAACACCCAAGAAAACAACCTCGGGATGGGGGGGGGTGACGTAGGAACTCTGAACCAATCCAATTTATCTTCTCTCACAAGAGCAGAACAACACATCGACAGAAACATGGAACTCACGACCCAGACCAAAATCCTTGTATACTAGACAAAAACTTCCACGAAAAACCTGACCCATGTAGTGTAACCGAGAATAAATACAAAAATAAATTCTTGCATAGGAACCTAAATCTACAGAAGTAAATATTTAAACATGGATTATCCCATACAATGTCTAAACACATTTTTAGGAAAAACACACGATTCAAAAAAAACATAAGTAGACAAAAAAACTATAAGGATTATAATAGTACAAGTCCATAAAAACATCATGAAAAAATAATGAAATCACAACCACATTAAAACATTAATAGTAGAAATCTATAATGAAAATTATTTAAATGTTATACAGCCAAGACAAATCACAAATCCCGAACTGAGGCATCACACTCTTGGAAACTCGTGACTACATGCGAGCTTCACCCCAAGACATGCGGTTGTGGCTCTGATTGCTTAATCATCTCCTACCTCATAGTTAGGCACTAGAATTACTATATTAATAGAACCTTATTCAGGTAATTATTCCTACAAAACATCTCCAAATGACCCTTAGAGCTGGAACGATGACTTGTCTTCATAGGGATGCGACATGACGCCTTCATGTGCCTAATCCGGCCACACTGGTGGCACAATTGGGAACGGTTTAATGAACTGGAATCCAGGACCACTGCAAAGGACACTTTAAGAACATGCATCTTTGGTAAATCATGTTTTCTATATTTGGAACCTTCCGAAACAACTAGAATTTTTTGATTTCCAACCATATGCACTTTGGAGACCAACTCAGCTAAGAACGCCTCTTCCACCAGCTCCTCAAAATTATAGTCCCTAGAGGGGAGGACCCTCTCCATATTCTCTAGATAAAGACCCCCAATGAAGAAATTATTCTTTATTGAATCATGATTTTCTACATATAGAGAAATGAACGCTAGTTCCTTGAAATGGTCAATATGTTCTTTCACTATCCATTTGCCTTGTTAACTCTCATGAGCTCTTCCCATTTCATTGTCGTCACCACTTTAGGTATAAACAGTTAGGGGAAGATGTATTTAAATACATATAATGTCATCCCAAAATGCATTAATGGAAAGTAAAAAAAGTCACATTCGTCCAAAGCATGACCTTAGAACAGACTGAAAACATCACGCACTCTCATAGCTCTGGTTGTTCCCAATATCTTAAAGACTCGCTCGACCTCTTCAAGAAACTCTGCTTTCTCAATAAGACCCCATTCACCATGAGGGCTAAGAAACATCTGCGATGGACCAAAATATGTGCATGACTTATCAGAATCCTAGGTGACATTTCAAGGAGGAATTTTCTGAACATCATTTAAAATAAAAATTCAAAACCAATATCAAATCAATGTATAATTATAATTAACATCCTGAGCCAAAATAACTTGTAAACACCTTGATTTTCCTTCGAATTTAATTTTTCATAAATAATGGGATTTTTATGAGTCTGAAAAAATATACGACGCTTGCTTCTGAGGCCCGTTGTGTCAGGATTCAATTTATTAAGTTTGGTTCAGGTACGTTTAGTAAACGTACGAGTGGGAATTTTTAACTTTTGAACTGGTGTTCGAAATTGAAATCTGAGGGCAACGTTGAACTCATAGCTCTGGTATTCTCTTAATGAGGATTTCACCTCGATGACATATGGTCAAGAATTAAATTTATTTTTTGAAGTTTTTTTGAAAAATGTTAAATAAAAATAAGTGTAGCTTATTTTTATTTTGGTGTTTAATAACTCCATGGGGAATTTAAAGGTGGGGCCACGACACCCTAACCTCCCATGGGAGGTTATAGTAGAGGGGCCCACCCACACATAACCTCCCTTGAGAGTATATCCTTGGTGGGGACCACATGGGCTTTAAACCCCTTAATTTTCCATAAAGGGGGAGAAAACTCTTCACCTTCCCCACCATTTATTTGAGCCAACTCCCCTATTAATTAATTGGTTTATCTATTTTAATTAATTTTGAAATAATTTGAATTTATACAAACATTAAATAATAGACAAACCTATTATCTCTTTATTGGTTGGTATCTTTTCATTTGGGTCGCCTTTGAAGAACATGGGAGAGAAATAATTCACCCATGAAGAATGCATCCTCCACAAACGATGAAAGAACATCAACAAGGGAAGGAAAGGGAAGCATCGCCCACAAATAAAACTGGCATTGCCTTCATCTTTGTCTTCTCTGAACTCTCCTTCCCACGACTTCGTCAATGATCATCGACAAATATGAGGTAGGGGCGTGTTATGGTTTTGAGCATCGTCAATTCTTCTTTCCATGATTGAATTGTTTCCTCTTCATCCACTTGCTATCAAACTAATGTGGAAGGACCATGCCAAATAAACACAGACCAATTCCTTCCTTCATTCCTGTGAATATTGGTGTGTTCTTCACGATCTTTTTCGGCAATGAAAAATGGATCGTTGCAGGTTGGTTTTGCGACACAACAATCCTAGAATGAAGACCCAACATCATGACGACCTAGTGAAGGTGCAGCGATGATAGCAGGCGACGGATCAGAACGGAAGGGATGGAACTTTCTTCGACCCATTCTCATGTGGGAGAATCAAAATGTGTTTTCGGAGCTGATTAGAGGCTCAAAAACACTGGCAATGACTTTGTAACATCGGGGGGAGGGGGGCTAAAGTCTATGCTTTTGTGTCAATCAGACCACCAGAATGAAGAAAGAGCAACATGGGTGCCATGCTGGCCAAAGACATCATTTCTGGATAATTCCAAGATACAATGCATGTACTATCGAAGGACACATCCTGTAGTACTGGCGTACTGCGTCTTGGGTTTGAGTTTCAAAAAGGTAGCACACAGCGTGTACTTTCCACATGGCCTGTCCGATATGGCTACGTGACATACAATGTGTATTTTGGGAAATACACGGACATGGGATGAATCACCCGGCCTGATTACATGGCGTGTACTCTCTAACACAGCATGATAGAAGTGACATCGCGTGACTCGACATGTAACCCGGGGACACACGAACACTGGTGTAGTACACGGGCATGTACTCCACTACACATCTAGGAAAGGCCAGTGACACGGGATACCCCATGTACCAGATACATGGGTTGCCGAACAAGGGTTGAGGCCATGTATAGGCACATGGCCAGCGTACACAGAGCTGACCCCAGATGCTTGGACACAACATCTAACCATACCACACACCATGTACTTCCTATTCCAAATGACCAGCCCTTCGACATGGGCCGTTCTACATAGGCAGTACCCATGATCTGAATATACGACGTGTAACCATAACAACACGCCTTGTATTTTTTTTTGGAAAATGGCTTGGTCATCTTGCCTATGTGTCTTGGACACATATTGATTCGATTTTCCAATTTGATACAACGGACCTTGGAGATAATTCTACATGGGACTTCGTGACAGTTGGAGTATCGACCAGTAGCTCGTGGAGTGGATCCTCCCAGAGACGAGTGAGCAGAGTATGAAGACCTAGTATCCAGCTGATACTTGATGACTGTTGACCTTTCGAATCGGAGTGTTTCAACCTGCCTAGTGGGGAGAACCTCTGTGTGATGCAGAAAACCAAAAGTGGGAATCACTATAGTGTGACATGACATATCCATGATACTCGATAAGAGGAGTACCATAACAGGCTACGAGGGGGATCACATGTATGTGTTTGCGGCAGACCCACAGTGGGGAGCGCCTCTCTGGGAGGCAGGAGACCCATGGTACTCAACAGGAGGAGTACCACAGTAGTCCAGGGATGTGGTAAGTGCCTCTGTGTAACGTGGCATTCCAATAGTCCTCGATAGAGGATTATTAAACCTGTAACGTCCCGGATCCGGGTGCCACGCAACGGGTGCCCCGAACCCTGTTCGCCACGTGACCTCAAGCGTATTTCCCTAAATCGCAGAGGCTTCCGACTAGCAGCGATGGCCCAGGTCTGATAGTGGGGAAACTATGCCCTCATTTATCAATGTGTAGCGCAGTGGAATACCAAAATAAATATACAATGACAACGGCAGCAGTAAACCATACAATTACTAAAATTAACAACTGTAATGGATATATCCAACAGTATATAAAAGATGATGCTACATGTTTCAGGTTCTAAGAAAATAGCCAGAACATGTTATATATCAATTCAGTACAGCAGAAAACAGAGTACGACAAAGCAAAGCAAACAGCTAGTTGCGGCATTGTGAGCCAAGGCTTGGTCCCATGCCCTCCTACTCCTCAACAACGGTCATGTACCTATATAGGGACTGTTTCCCCTATCTACTCCTGCTGAAACGTAATCTGTTGGGGCCGAAAAGCATGACCCAAACATGGTGTGACAAATATATATCAATAGGAACCCACCAAAGGACAGTGCCCAACTGCGTGAAAGAATGCAACAATAGTGTTCAGTAATAAATGAAATAAAGTAAGCAGTACTAAAAAATAAAAACATCCAATTATATTGCCATTTTTATTCTTCATTTAATCCATTTAATATAAGAAATCTCCATAGTTCATTTCTATATAAAAAACTACTGTCCTCAGACACGTCAACTCCTACCCTCAGGTAATGAGTATCCAACACAAGAATCTTCCCTCAGGCATAATATAGTTTTTCCCTCAAGCATAGGTAGTGTCGCCCACATGCATAGAATCAGCTTCCCATAGGCACAAAAAAAGTTTCCCTCCGGCCGAAATAACTACTGCCCTAAGGCTAAACAGTGCAGTGCCCTCAGGCTAATCACAACAATGCCCTCTGGCCAAACAGGTAACCGGGCCATGCACAACATATCATAATGCAGTAGAAAAGCAATTCCTATCAATGCAATTTTACAATTACTACATTTAAGGCAAACCATCGGGTATCCTGGCCAAACGGCTAAACAGTGAAACACACCCCCGGGGTGGTTTCAGATCCAAGCAATGATCCCAACCAGCATTGTATTGTCACTATTTAATCACCTTCGAAATTCTAGGCATAAAATATAGAAACGGCCTTAGCCACACAACACCCCAACATGGGTTCGTGGCACAAAAATGCACAAAACACACATCAGTTGGAAAACTAAACGCCAAGCCACCTACCTTAGATGCCAACGAACGTTATACCCGAACGCCGACTCCAGAAATGACCAAGAACGGCGTAGATATGACTAAGAACAAAACCCATTCAAACGTAAATAACTTACATTAAAGAAAAATTGGTAGGAACGACACCAGGAGGGGAGAGGGCTTACCTGTGCGGTTCCAACAAAATCGTCCGAAGCCGAAACGGATTCCAGAAGAACGCCCGATGGATCTTCAAAGATCCGGCCTCCCCCTTTGGCTCCAAAATGGGTTAAATGCCTCCTCTTCCAAATGAAGAGGCTACTACCAGTTTTAAGCCGAAAAAACAAAGTACACAGTGTGTACTTCAGAGTACAAGATGTGTACTTCCTTCGTTTTACTATTCATTTGGTGGCATCGCCACACTGTTCACTCGTCGACCTAAGTACACTGCATGTACTCCTGAGTACACTGCATGTACTGTTTCCCAGCTGGCGGCGAATCCACCGCCTTACTATTCAAGCCTACCGACTGACTACACGGCATGTAAGGTACAACTACACGGCGTGTGGTCGGTTCCTACACCCTTCGTCACCGGGCTGGCTACACTCCTCGTGCACTCATCCCAACACGGCCAAATGGACATGGTGTGTGGACAAGGTACACGACATGTAGTTTTAAAATTTATCATTTCCCCCATTTTCCATATCTTCTCAAAAACACTTAAGGAAAAGGAAAACGAAGAAGCCCATACCTCTAAAATAAGAACCATGTTCTTACAAACTTCCCCCCTTATAGAAATTTGTCCCTGAATTTCCCTTCTAAAGGTGGTGAAGATAAAGCACAAAATAGATCTGGCAACTGAACACGTACATCGGCCTCCCGCTCCCAGGTCTCGTTCTGCACTCAGCCATGCTGCCATAGCACCCGTACCAGAGGAACTGACCGGCCTCAGAGAACCTTCGTACTCATGTCAATGATAAAGACCAGATGCTCTTTGAAGTACGCATCATGCTGAAGCTCAACCTCCTCAGACTGAAAGGTGTGATAAGGGTCTGAATGGTAGTGATGTAACTGAGACACGTAGAAGATATCGTGAATGGCTCGGTACTGCTGCGGTAACTGAAATCGAGAGGAAACCAGCCTGACTCTCTCCAGAATCTTGAATGGATGCACATACCTCCGTGAAAGTTTACCTCGTCTCTTGATCTGCTTGTGTCCCAGCCTCGGCAAAACACGTAGAGAAACCTGATCCCCGACCACGAACTCCAAAGGTTATCTGCAGCAATCAACATAAGACTTCTAACAAGACTGCGTGATAGGTATCCGCTTCCAAATCAACTGGACCTGCTCAGATGTCTCTTGTACGAGCTGTATCCCCAGTAATGCTGCCTCACCTTCCTCTAACCAGCAAAAAGGTGATCAGTATGGCCTACCATATAAATCCCCGTATGGTGCCATCTCAATAGTCACCAGAAAACGATTGTTATAGGCAAACTCGACTAAGGGTATATGCTTTTCCAAAGAGCCCCCAAAGTCTAGGACGCATGCGCGCTGCATTTAATCTAGTACCTATATCGTCCACTCTGTCTGGCCATCTATCTAAGGGTCGTATACTGTGCTCAGAAGCACCTGCGTACCCAGCGCCCTTTGAAAATTCTTCTAGAAACAAGACGTAAAGCGGGCATCCCTATCTGAAACGATAGAACAAGGGACCCGATGAAGACGTACGATCTCTCGGATATTCATCCTTCCGATATCATCCACACCGAAGGTCTCCGTGATTGGCAAGAGGTGTGCTACCTTCGTGAGTCTGTCCAAAACAACCCACACGATGTCACTGCCTCAAGGTGACCTCGGCAAACCCATCACGAAATCCATCGCGACATCATCACATTTCCACTATGGAATGGATAACTACTCTAACAACCCAGCTGGCCTCTGATGCTCAGCCTTCACCTACAGACAGATGGAACATCTCGTAACAAACCCTGCTATCTCTCTCTTCATACCCGACCACCAGTACTTACGTCTCAAGTCTCGGTACATCTTCGTATCCCTGAGATGAACTGCCCAAGCTGAAGAATGAAACTCCCACATCAGCTCCTCGCATATATCCCCTGGAACCCATACTCGTCCCTAGAAACACAAAACCTCATCATCGTCTATCGTCCAATCAGGAGGAGGTTCCTCACTTGCCACCGACTCCCATAGAACTAGGCTTTCCGAATCAGATAGCTGCCTCATCCTCACTCTATCCAAAAGGGTAGAAGTCAAAGCTAATGTGGAAAGATAAGTCTGCCCCTGACTATCATGCACCTCCAGATGAATCTCCGAGAACAAATCCATAAGCTTCCACTCACCACTGGCCTCCTGCACTGCCTTTATCTGAGTCATCCTGCTCAGTGCAGCAGCTACTGCATTACCTTTACCCGGTGTATAGGTCATCTCAGAATCAAAGGACGGTAGGTATTCAACCCACCTCCTCTGTCTCAGATTCAAGTCACGCTGAGTAAATATATACTTGAGGCTTTTTTGGTTGGTGAAAAACACAAAATGCTCCCCCAATAGATAGTGTCTCCAATAGCGCAACGCATGAAAAACTGCAGCCAACTCGAGATCATGTGTCGAGTAATTCCTCTAATGTGGCCTCAACTACTGAGACCCATACGCAACACCTCGGTCACCCAACATCAGAACGACTCTCAGCCCAATCCCTGATGCATCATAGTAAACTGTATAGCACATCCCCTGCTCTGGGATTATCTAGATCCGTGCTGATGTCAACCTTCCCTTCAGGTCCTTAAAAGCTATCTTGCAATCGTCTGACAAAACAAACTTCACACCCTTCTTAGTCAGACCTGTCAATGGTGCTACTATGTGGGAGAAGTCATGTATGAAGCATCTGTAGTAACCAGCCAGCCCTAAGAAACTCTGTATCTCAAACACGTTCTTAGGCTGCTCCCATGAAACTACTGCTCTCACCTTCTCTAGGTCTACTGCAACTCCTGCCCTTGAGATAATGTGACCCAGGAAGTGAATTTGGTCCATCCGAAAGTGGCACTTTGAGAGCATAGCACATAGTCGATGCTCTCTCAGTGTACTCAATACGATCTCAAGGTGGGTGGCATGGTCGTGTCGAGTGAGATAGTACATCAAGATGTCATCCATGAATACTATCACAAAATAATCAAGATACGGATAGGAGACACACTTCATCAGAGCCATGAAAACTGCTGGTGCATTCGTCAGTCTGAACAGCATAACTGTATACTCATATAGTCCAAACCTACTCCTGAAAGCTGTGAGAGGTATATCAGATGGTCTAATGCGCAGCTGATGATATCTGTATCTCAAGTCAATCTTTGAGAACACCCGTTCTCCACGAAGATGATCCAATAGATCATCTATCCTTGGCAAGGGATATCGGTTCTTAACCGTCAACTGGTTTAGTTTCCGATAATCCATGCAAATTCTGAGGGTACCATCCGCATTCTTCACAAAAAGGATCGGAGAACCCCAAGGAGAAGTACTGGGTCGGATAAAACCCTTCTCATGTAGCTCCTCTAACGGCCTCTTGAGCTCCTACAACTCAGGCGTGGCCATCCTATAAGGGGTAATGGACATAGGTACTGCTCCTGGAAATATCTAGATAAAGAAATCCACCTCAAAAATCGGAGGTAGACCTGAAAAGTCATCCGGGAAGACATCCCTGAAATGATCATCAACTAGAAGAAAATCTATCTGACAAGTCCCCTGGTCATCCAGATATAAGCTCGCAATCTGGGCTGTGACTCCACCTCACCAATGATTCTCTGGTATAGCTCGACTCACCTAAACATCCCATTCTCCCTTGTATAGAAACTCTCCGCCCTCTAGTGACGTGAAATGCACCCTGCGACGATAGAAGAATATAAATGCTCGAAAGGGAACCAACCATTCCATCCTGATAATGACGTCATAGCTCGTCATCTCTATGACATAGAGGTCCCAAAAGAAGTGACACCCTCCAACCTCAAGGGGGGAACTCCTTACACTGACGCACACTAGCCGTCCTAGTCCCCAATGGAGTGTCTAGCATCACGATACCAGAAGAAGAAGAAACATCGAGCCCATGACTCTCCACAACAGGTACAAATATTAAACTATGAGTAGCACCTGTATCAAAAAGTACGGAAGACAAGACTGATGCTACTAGAATAATACCTCTGACTGTAGAAGGTCAGGGATCCTTCTCCTACTGGGTCTGTTGCACTGCATATGTCTGCCCATTGTCGTGGCCCTGCGACATAGCCTAGCTACCATAAGCTGTCCCGCCTTGCTACCTCTGTTATCCTAGTGTCTGGCTACCACAACCATGACAACCATCTCTTCTTGCATGCCCTGACGTATTCCAGTTTTCTGACAGGTAAGAAGCTATTGGTCTTGCTCCCGCATGCGGCGTCTGTACAGAACCCCTCTCACTAGACACTAGTAGAAACACCCTCCAAAAGCGCTGCAGATGACCCATCTTGCTCAAGCTCGTCACTCCATTGGGTCTCGTGGACAATGCGGTCTCTTGTGCCCCTTCCTACCACACTGGTAGTAAATAACGTGGCCACCTGAAGTATTCTTCAGATTGGTACTACTGCCCTGAGAGAATTATATCTGTCTTTTCCTCTTGCTAGTTGAAATAGTACCAGTAACTGGTGCTGAATCACCCTGACCCACAACACTAGATTCAGGTAGGTTCCTCTCTATGATCAGCACCTGGTTCACAATTGCATGTACATTAGGTAACCTGAAAACATTCACCTGTGCTCAGATATAATAACGAAGACCATCCTCAAAAAGTCTGGCTCTTAGCGTCTCGTCACCCACCAGCACGGGTGCAAAGCGCTGAAGCTCCATAAAACGAGCTGAATAGTCCATCATTGACATAGCGCCCTGCTACAGATTCATGAACTCTCGAGCTCTATCTTCCCTCAGTGTCTCAGGAATGAAGAATTCATAGAAGACTTCCTGAAAATCTTCCCACACCATGTCCCTGTGATGCTCTGACTGGGTGGTAACATCCCACCACCTCTTGGCGGAATCACGCAGCATGTAAGTGGCGATCTTGACCCTCCGCCCAGGAGGTGTGTAAAGATGATCGAAAATAGTATGTACTAATCCTAGCCAAGACTCCGCAGCCTGCGGTCATCCATCCCCTGAAAACGTAGGCGGATGCTGCTGCTGAAAGATACGTGTCAGCTCATCCATTGATGTAGCAGCCTACGGTGCTCCCTGAAAGGTCTGCATAAACCGCATAAAACATTCACGGAACTGCGCCTCTGTGCCTGTATCTGGTATCACTATTGGTGCGGCATCTGGCTCTACTGGTGGATCTACTGGTAGCCCATGGCCCACCATCTCTGGAGTATAATCATCGCCGCTCTTCTTGCGAACAACTCACTGTCATATTGGCTGCATGACACTATAAGGCAAAAGCATGCCTCAGATTTATGATTATTAAGACTGGAAGCGAAGGAACCATAGTGGAAACAAGAGGATGAAAGCATTCAAAATTGAAAAAACAAGACTACACTATGTGTACAATGACTAAACGGGGTGTACTTGACTTCCCTTCCCCTGCTCGGGTCCTTCTACACGGCTAAGCCACACGGCTTCCGTCGAAAAAAACTACACGGCGTGTATAATTTTTGCACGGTGTGTACTGTGTTATTTTCCATCTGCTCGTGTCTTCTGTGACATGGATGACTACTCGGCATAACTCTACACGGTGTGTTACACATGTACACGGCGTGTACAACACCCCATTTCCCAGCCACACGGCTAACTCCACATGGTCTGTCCTCGAACCAAACTACACGACGTGCCCCATAGGTCCACGGCGTGTTCAGGGAGAGGTGACACTGGCCCGTGTTGTTAGCTGCACGGCCGAGTCCCCAGGTCATACTACACGGCGTGTCTATAACTGACACGGCATGTTCTGTACAAGAGTTCATCGACCCGTGATGTTTAGTTACATGGACAGACTCCAGGTCACACTACACAACGTGCACATAAACTACACGACATGTTTTACCCAACCCTTCCCTACCCCATGTCGCCACCCACACGGTTTGTAACACGGGAAGAGTCTACACGGTGTGTACTCCGGGTACACGTCGTGTACTCATAAAGTTCATTTTTCTTCCCGAACAGAAGAACATACACGACATGTATAAAAATACTACACGGTGTGTATACTGGGTTTCTGGAAAGTATGTGTCAAATAATTCCCTGGAAAAAAGAAAATACTGAAAAAAACACCAAAGTGTCGAATTCCGACCCATGGGGGACCATACTCCACTCGAATAAAATTTTGACATCTTATATGTGTTATAACTAAAAAATAGTCAATGATCCAACAAATTCAGTTCAATGGGGGCCCATACTCCCCAAAATTCAAAGTTTGGTGTTCATTCAATAAACAGGCTTAAATAAAAAACACCATATCACAAGGCATGCATTTTTGATGCAGCTATCACAACAGCATGCTTTATTAGCACAACAACTATCACCACAACATGTGAATTTATAATGCACCTACGTGGCATGGAAACTATTCATGGCATTGTATATTTAGAAAGTGCCTATATGATTCATGAGACAACATACCCTCATCTCATCAGGTTGAAACTAAATAGAACCCACAGATAAAATATAAACATCACAATCCACGTGCGTCACCCAACGGTGAAAACATATCAACCGTAAAATTGAAAAATCATAAGATTGAAAAATACAAGGTAGACTAGCTTTTCCATGTACACGGGTTAGCTACGCCCGGGCACATCTTATTACCAACCACTATTCTGCCCTATCCCGGACTACGACTCCAAATAGTATGTCAAAGAAAAGAATCGCCTCTGATACCACGTTGTAACGTCCCAGATCTGGGTGCCATGCAACGGGTGCCCTGAACCCGGTTCGCCACGTGACCTCAAGCGCATTTCCCCAAATTCCACAGGCTGCCGACTAGCAGCGAGGGGCCAGGTCTGATTGTGGGGAAAATATTCCCTCATTTGTCAAAGTGTAGCGCAGCAGAATACCAAAATAAACATACAATGACAGCGAAAGCAGTAAAACATACAATTAATGAAATTAACAATTGGAATGGATATAACCAATAGTATATAAAAGATGATGCTACATGTTTTAGGTTCTATGAAATCATCCAGAACATGTTATATATCAATACAGTACAGCAGAAAACAGAGTACAAAAAATCAAAACAAACTGCTTGTAGCGGTATTGCGAGCCATGGCTCGGTCCCATGCCCTCATACTCCTCAGCAATAGTCAAGTACATGTATAGGGAATCTTTACCCTATATACACTTGCTGCAACATAATCTGTTTGGGACGAAAAGCATGACCCAAACAGGGTGTGAGAAATATATCTCAATAGGCACCCACCAAAGGCATGTGCCCAACTGCATGAAAGCATACAATAATAGTGTGCAAAAATAATTGCAATAAAGTAAGAAGCACTCAAAAATAACAACTACCAATTATATATCCATTTTTATTATTCATTTAATTCATTTAATATAAGAAATCACCATAGTGCATTTCTATGTAACAAACTAGTGTCCTCAGACACGTAAACTCCTACCCTCGGGTAACGAGTATCCAACACAAGAATCTTCCCTTAGTCATAATAGAGTTTTTACCTAAGGCATAGGTAGTGTCGCCCACAGGCACAAAATCAGTTGCCCACATGCGCGGAAGAAGTTTCCCTCAGGCCGAAGTAACTACTCCCCTCAGGCTAAACAGTGTAGTGCCCTTTGGCTAATCACAACAACGCCCTCAGGCCAAATAGGTAACTGGGCCATGCCCAACATATCAAAATGCATTAAATAAGCAATTCCTATGAAGGAAATTCTACAATTACTACATTTAAGGCATACCCTCAGGTATCCTGGCCAAAAGGCTAAACAGTGAAACACACCCTCAGGATGGTTTCGGATCCAAGAAACGATCCAAACAATCATTTTATTATCACAATATAATCACCTATGAAATTGTAGGAATAATATAAAGCAACGGCCTCATCCACATGACACCCCAACATGGGTTTGTGGCACAAAGATGCACAAAACACACCGTAGTTGGACAACTAAACACCAAGCCATCTACTTTATATGCCAACGAATGTTATACCCGAATGCCGACTCCAGAAACGCCCAAGAACGGTGTAGATCTGACAAAGAACAAAACCCATTCAAACGTTAATAACATAAGATAGGATTTGAATTGGTAAGAACAGCACCAGGAGGGGAGAGGGCTTACCCGTCCGGTTCCAACGAAATCATCCAAAGCCGAAACAGATTCTAGATGAACCCCCGGTGGATCTTCAAAGATCTGGCCTCCTCCTTTGGCTCCAAAATGGATCAAACGCCTCCTCTGCCAAATGAGGTGGCTACTGCCGGTTTTAAGCCGAAAAAAACAAAGTACACAGCATGTACTTCTGAGTACACGGCGTGTACATCCTTTATTTAACTGTTCATTTGGAGGCATGGCCACACTGTTCACCCATCAACCTAAGTACACGGCATTTACTCTTAAGTACACGGCATGTACTGTCACCCAGCTGGCGACGACTCCACCACATTACTATTCATGCCTGCTGACTGACTACATGGCTTGTAAGGTACCACTACACGGAGTGTAGTCGGTTCCTACACCCTTCGTCACCGGGCTAGCTATATGCCACAGGCACTCATCCCAACACGGCCAAAAGTACACAGCGTGTGGAGAAGGTAAACGGAGTGTAGTTTCAAAATTTAGCATTTTTTCCATTTTCCATATCATCTCAAAAACACTTAAAGAAAAAGAAAAAGAAAATGCATGTCCCTCTAAAATAAGAACTGGGTTCTTACAAAACCTTCAATCGAGGATCCGATAGTGTGATTGGGGTTATTACTTGATACTACCCCCAAGACTAAAATCATGTTTTTGAGCTGAGTCAATGAATTTTGTGTTTTCACCATGAATGATATGGGTTACTAGATAACTTAGGTATATGTATGTTCATATACCTAAGTAATGGTTATTCATTTCTTTCATACTTAATGGTTTATCTTTGTTGGATTTTTTGAGAACATGAGGGTCTCGAGATCCCTACTGAGTATCATTACACTCACCCCTGAACCGGCTTTACGCACACCTCATTGTGTTGTTTGTAGATGACAGACAACACTGACTGAGGCAAAAAGTAGCAGGACTGGACAGTACCCGTAGGTTGACCACTTTGCATGATGGTACCTGGAGAGGATAGTCGTACGAGGAGTGCTGGGGAGGAAATCTGTACCTACCCTTCTGGTAGGAACCCCAGAGGATGACCCAGTAGCTACTTTACATCATTTTAGTTATACTATTATATATCTTTTTCCTTTTACTTTACAGTTGGGCTTGAATTTCCAGACCCTTTTACTTTCCATCACTTCTTTTGTATATAGTTTCTTCTTAGTGTTTTCTTAATGTTTTACTCTAATTTTGTTTTTTAAATATTTAAAGGAAATTCATTCATATTATAGGGATTTAATCCTTCGGTGCTTGTATCCAACCCCTTTGCCTATGGAAGGCGGGCTTGGGGTAGTCACAATACGGGAACTGAGGGATGGGTCGTGACAAATTAGCATCAGAGGAGTCGGTTCTACATCAGAAATTAAAACACTAATATTTCTTTTCTTTGATGCAATAGTGTTAGTGGTACTATGTGTGGTTTTCATTTCAGGGAGTCTAGTGTTGGTGCGGGCATCTCACGTATCCATACACCAGGACCCTGACTTCTAATTTTCAACTTAGTATATGAAAACACTTATTGTGTGTGTTTCCAAAAAATTTTCTTTATGTTAGCTCAATGAGGTCAGCTCGCCATGTATAATATTTTAACTATGCACATCAGTATCGCTCAGGATGCCTCCCCATAAAGCCCCGAGAGTAAAACTCTCTAACAGCCCACCGAGCGACGAGGCCTCGGTGTAGGGCCCTTTACCAGTGGAGGCACCAGTGGTACCACTTACCGTTGGGCCACCGATGCCACCAGCCCCAGCAGTAGAGAATCCATGCCGCTGGAGCACTTTCCATGAGTTTTACACCAGAGGACACTCAGGTTCTAGGGAGAGATGGACCCACAGGTAGCTTTGTATTGGCTGGATGTTGTAGTGAGTGTCTTCAGGTTGGTAGGGACACCAGTGGACCTTATAGTGAGCCTTTCGTTGATTTTCCTTCAAGCAGCTGTAAGAAAATGTTGGATCCTGATACTGTAGGTGCATGATGAGGTGGAAGTACTCTGGATAGACTTTTAGAGCCTGTTTCAGGCGAATTTTGCCCCAGCCACCATTCATGAAGTGCAAATATAGGAGCTACTTAATCTATGGTAGGGAAATATGACAATAGCACAGTACTAAGAGAGGTTCAGAGACCCCTCACGCTAATCCACATATATGGTATGAGACGCATTCTTTAAGGCATGAACCTTCGATCAAGGGCTCAGGTGAGGGATCTGGGCTTCGATGATATCACTCAGCATCCTTACGTGGGCATGGGTGTTAGAGAGAGCCCTCCTAGTAGAGAGTTTTCTTGCTGATCAGTCACTAGCAGCGAGACCCACTACTAGTCGATATGTAGTGGAGTCTCCTACAGCTGTATGTTGAAAGATGATATAGAAGACCAAGAGGAACAGACCCACGGGTGGACGACTTTAGGACTCAGGATCTATTTTGTAGGGAACTCGGGGCAGTGACTTAACTACTAGGGGCAGGCAATGTTACTCATGTGTCGGGCATGGTCAATTGGATCTCGACTGTCCGACCCGCCAAGCAAATGATCAACAGACAGTTAAGGGACATCCCAGGTAGAGACAAAGGTTCAATCGAGGTGGTCTGTAGGGCGCCGAAAGACGTGGTAGAGAAGCAGGTCGAGCAGCTGGCGGTGGACGACGTTATGTGGTGCTACCGCCACCACCAATAAGAGGAACACCATAACCACAGGGAGCTGGCGGACAGGGGAGAGCTCAGCTTCAGGAAGATGATGAATATGACCATGGTGCTCCGGAGATGATTTGAGGTACTATATGGTTTTAGTACACCTTATTTTTAGTTCTTATATACCCTGGTGTCTATCACTCTTTCATTACCATTTCACTCGTTTAGAGCTCGAAGATTCCGATAGATCCGTTGGCTCAAACCTTACGAAAAGATACTCGTACGGGGTCATACTCGACAATTACGCACTGGTGTCGGTAGTTTGATCTTACTGTAGGAGGTGAGAGCTTCAGCTGGGATCTCCTCATATAAGTGTCGAGGCTATACAATGTCATCTTGGGTATGGATGGGTTATCTACATTCCAAGCTCAGATTGATTGTATTAGGTAAAAAGTGTCATGTAACCCCATGGATGAGACATGGTTCACCTTCACCAGTGATAAGGGAACCTTTGTAGTGCAGGAAAAACTTACTCGGATGAGAGTGTAGCCTATCACACACCAGTTGGCTTTCCTCACCATCGGAGCACTTGATGTGGAGAGTCCGACTTATCCTGTAGTGGTGGACCTGTACGCGAATTTTTTCCCTAACGATGTTCTAGGACTACCTCCTAACAGAGAGTTTGTCTTCTATAAATACTTGTACCCCGGGACGAAAATGATATCTACTCTAGCATATCAGATCGATCCCGATGATCTTCGTGAGTAGCGGGAACAACTATAGGACTTGCATCGGAATGGATTCATCTGCCCCAGTGTTTCTCCCTGGGTATCCCTAATTCTATTCTTCAAGGAGGATGGGAGCTTGAGGCTCTCTGTCAACGACCATCACCTGAAACAGGTGACTTTAAAGAACAAGTTCCCACTCCTGAGGACTGACAACCTCTTTGACCAGTGGATGGGAGCACGGTGGTTCTCGAAGATAGATCTCAGGTTAGGCTATCGCCAGATTTCAGTTCGATACGAGGATGTGTCGAAGATGACCTCCAGGTGTCGGTAGGGCCACTAGGAGTTCTTGGTTATGCCCTTTGGTATAACGAACACTCCAGCAGTGTTCATGAGTCTCATGAACATGATCTTCTAGGCTTACCTCGATCGCTTTATCATAGTCTTCATCGAAGATATTTTAATCTACTCGGCTTCTAAGGAGGAGGATACCTACCATTTGCAGGTAGTACTAGACACACTCTGATAGTACCATCTTTATGGTAATCTCTCGAAGTGCTAGTTTTGGATTCGAGAGGTTCACATCATGTAACATGTCTTCTCGTAGGTTGGAGTTGTAGTATATCTAGCGAAGATTGAGGTGGTACTTTCTTGGGATCCCCCCAGAAGTGTGATGGAGATACGAAGTTTCCTGGGCTTGGATTGAAACTACCGGAGGTTCGTACAAAAAAATCTCTAGAGTTACAGTACCATTATCATCCTTGATGAATAATAGGCAACCCTTCATGTGGTCGGAGCGATGCCATCAGATTTTTCAAGAGATGATGTAGAGGCTGACTAGTGCACCCATCTTGAGGCTTCCAAAGGAAGGCGTAGGGTATGTAGTTTACTACGATACATGAGGGACCGGACTTGGGTGTGTCCTGATGCAGGAGCGAGCAGTGATCACTTATGGTTCATGGCAGCTGAGACAACACAAGCAGAACCACGCTACACTTGACCTAGAGTTAGCAATTGTGGTCTTCACCTTGAAGAAGTTGTGAAACTATCTGATCGGTGATAATTTCATAGTCTACTCGAATGACAAGAGTATCAGGTATATCTTCTCTCAGAATGACCTAAACCTGAGTCAGCGGCGATGGCTTGAGATCATCCACGACTATGACTTCGAGAAATTCAATACTCCTGGGAAGGGAAACATTGTTGTGGATGTACTCAGCAGGATGACTGGTATATAGCTACTAGCAGAGGTGACAGAGTAGCTGGCTTCTTTACAAATATACTTTGTGGATAGGGATGGAACAACCTTTCTATAAACATTTATAGTCACTCCACCACTTCTTCAGTGAGTCAGGGAGGAGCAGCGTGGGGACACTGATTGTGAGACATGATGTACTCAGATATCCACAAGGCAGGAACCTGATGGATTTTTTGATGGTGGGGAGCACGTCATACTCTTCTGAGGATGTAATATGGTACCTGTTTCACTCCTGGAGGAAGTGTTGAGAGAGTTCCACTCTTCTCCTCTAGCGGGACATAGAGGAGTGGCGAATATGTACCAAGACCTTTGATGATAACACTGGTGGCCAGGTATGAAGAATTTGGTAGAAGAGTTTGTCTCACGGTGCCTCGCTTTTCAGCAAGTGAAGGAGGAGAACCAGGTATCGGTAGGCCTGGTTCAGCCCATAGAGGTCCCAGTGAGGAGGTGGGATGGTATATCTATGGACTTAATGACAGGTCTTCCATGTACATTCAGAAGTCATGATTTGATATGGGTGATCGCTGACTGATTCACCAAGTTGACCGACTTCCTACCAATCAGAGAGTAGGGTTCAGTAAAGAGATTGGGATGACTCTATGTGCAGGATATTGTGTGTTTACATGGAGTACATTCCTAGATTGTCTTCTACCATGATACGAGGTTCACTTATCAGCTATGGAAGAGGATGCATGAATATTTCGGGACACATCTTCGCTTGAGAACCACCTTCCATCCTCGGACTGATGGAAAAACCGAGAGGGCTATCCAGACCCTCTTGGACATGCTCTGAAATTGTTTCCTCCACTTTGGTCGAAGCTAGGAGGATCACTTACCATTGGTAATGTTTTTCTACAACAACAGCTATAACTCCACCATCGGTATGGCACCTTTTGAGGCCTTGTATGGCCGACCTTGCACCGTGTGCATGATATCTTCCATGTATCTCAGTTGAGGAGTTATGTTCATGACCCTTCCCACATCATCGAACATGGAGAGCTGGACATTGATGATGGAGAGACATTTATAGAGATCCCAGTAGAGATTGAGGATCGATAGAAGTGCGTCATATTTGAACAGTCGATACCTCTGGTGCACGTTCACTAGCAGCACGTGAACCTCTTGGAGAGTACCTGGGAGTGGGAGGCACATATGCATGCTCAGTACCGCCAATTTTTTCCATTAGTTCGAATTGTAGCATATGGGACTTAAATCCCTGAGGTGGGGAGAATGTAAAGACCCAAAATTTCCGTGGAATTTTTTTTAAATACATGTAATTTTTAAGAGTACTGGAAAATTTACATCGCTTGATTCTGAGGTTGATGTGCCCATAATAAATTTATAATGTTTTGTTCGGGTACTTTCAGTAAATGTACGATCGGGATTTTATATCTTTTCAACCGGGGATCAGAATTGAAATCTGAGGGCACTGTTGAACTCATAGCACGGATATTTTCTTAGGAAGGCTTTTTCCTTGATGGAAGATGGTCAAGAATGGATGTTATTTTTTTGGAGTTTTTATGAAAAATGTTAAATAAAAATAACTGTAGCTTATTTTTATTTTGGTGATTAATATCTCCAAGGGGAGGTTGGAGGTGGGGGCCACCACATCCGAACCTCCCATGGGGGGTTATGGTGGTCGGGGCCCACCCGCACATAACCTTCCTTGGGAGGATATCCTTGGTGGGGACCATACAGGCATTGGGACCCCTTAACTCCCCATAAAGGGGGATAAAACTCTTCACCTTCCACACCATTTATTTGAGCGAACTCCCCTACAAAATAAGTGTGTTTTCTATTTTAATTAATAATGAAATATTTTGAATTCATGTCAATAATTAATGAATAGAAAAAACCTATTCTTTCAATTGGGGATGGAATATTTTCATTTTGGGAGCCTTGGATGAACTTGGGAGAGGGAGAATTCACCCACAAAGAATGCATCTTCTTCCAACGAAGAACAAATTTCAACCGTGGAAAGAAAGGTAAGAATTGTCCACAATGAATGCTGATGTCGTCTTCGGATTCATCATTTTTGAAGTCTCCTTCCCATGAATTCATCAATGATCATTGAAAAATATGAGGTAGGGGTGTGTTTTGGTTTTGAGAAATGTTAATTCTTCCTTCCATGATTGAATAGTTTCTTCTTGATCTGCTTGCTATCAAACTAATGTGGAAGGACAGGGCCAAACAAACACAACCTAATTCCTTCCACCGTTCTTATGAATATTGGTGTGTTCTTCATGTTCATATTTGGAAATGAAAAAAGGATCATTGTGGGTTCGTTTTGTGACGCAATGATCCCAGAATAGAGACCCAACATCACGACAAACTAGAGGTGGTGTGACAACGACAGTGGGTAATGGATCAGACCAGAACAAAAGGACTGTTCTTCGACAATTTCTCATGAAAGAGAATCAAATAATGTTTTTGGAGATGATCAAAGGCCAAAAAACACCGAAAATGACTTTGGAAATTCAATTCGAACTAAAGTCTGCAGTTTTGTGGCAATCGGACCACCAGAACAAACAATGGGAAACAAGGGAGGATCACTGGCCATGGTTGTCATTTCTTGAAAATTACAGAATACACGGTGTGTAATCTCGAAGGACACATCGTGTAGTACGGGGGTACTGTGTCTAGGGTTCTAATATCAAATGGGTAGTACATAGAGTGTGATCCTGTTCACACAAAGTGTACTTTCCACACGGCATGTCAGACTTGGCTATGCGACATATGGTGTGTATTTTGGGAAATACATGGACATGGGAAGAATAACATGGAATGAAAACACGGTTTGTACTCTCTAACACAACATGATAGAAGTGAAATCATGATAGTCAATGTGTAACCCGTGGGCACATGGACACGGGTGTAGTACATAGACATATACTCCACTACACGACCAAGAATGGCATGTGACACGAGATACCCCGGGTACTAGATACATGGGTTGGATAACATGGGTTGAGGTTGTGTATGGGAACATGGCCAGCATACACAGAGCCAACCCCATATTCTTTGACACGGCATGTAACCATACCACACATTGTGTACTTCCTCTTCCACATGACCAGCCCTTCAACACGGGCTATTGTACATGGGTAGTACACGAGTTCTAAAGACACAGTGTGTAACCATACAAACACGGCATGAATTATTTTTGGAAAATAGCTTGGTCATCCCGCCTCTATGTCTTGGACATGTATTACTTGGATTTTCCCCCATTGACGAGGTGGAAATTTGAGATACATATACATGGGACTTCATGACAGTTTGAGTATCGACCAGTAGCTCGTGGAATGGATCCTCCTGGAGACGAGTGAGCAGAGTATGAAGACCTAGTAGATTTCTGATACCTAATGATTTCTGACCTCTTGACTCAATGTGTTTCGACTAGCGTAGTAGGGAGAGCCTCTGTGTGATGCAGCAGACCCATAGTGGGGAGCTCCTCTATGTGACGTGACAGACCCACATTACACGACAGGAGGAGTATCTTAGTAGGCTAAGAGGGGGGAGCGCCTATGTGTGAGAGTGGAAGACCCATAGTGGGGATCACCTCTGTGTGACACAACCGAACCATGGTACTCGACAGGAGGAGTACCACAGCAGTCCAGGGAAGTGGTAAGCACCTCTGTGTGACGTTTTAGGCCCAATGTACTCGATATAGGAAGAGTACACCATTAGCTGAGGTTCAGACTGTTTGGCTGGGGTTATTACTTGATACTTCCAACTAGAATAAGATCCTGTATTTGATCTGAGTCAATGAATTTTGTGTTTTCCTTATGATTGAGATGGGTTACTGGATAACATAGGTATATGTATGTGCATATACCTAATTAATGGTTATCCATTGGTTTCATACTTAGTGGTTTATCCTTGTTGGATTTTGTGTGAATTTGAGGTTCTCGGGGTCCCTACTGAGTATCATTATACACACCCCAACACATGATCTGCCGACACCTTATTGTGTTGGTTGCAGACAACGGACAATGCTGACTGAGGCAGAGAGTATCAAGATTGGACGGTACCTAGAGGTGGACCACTCGGTGTGACGGTACACAGAGCAGACGGTAATACATGGAGTGTTGAGGAGGCTATCATTACCTACCCTTCAGGTAGGAACCTCAGTGGATGACCCAATACCTACTTTCCATCCTTTAAATTGTACTGTTACATTTCTTTTTCATTGTACTTTACTGTTGGGTTTGTATTTTCAGTCCATTTTATTTTCCAGCTCTTCTTTTGTATACAGTTTTTACATAGTGTTTTCTTCTAGTTGTACTCTGATTATGTTTGTTTAAAGTTATAAAAGAAACTCCTTCCTTGTTTAAGGATTTACGCCTTTGGTGCTAGTCAATAGCACCTAGCCTATAGAAGGCGGTCTTGGGTTAGGCACTATATGGGCCCTGGGGATGTGTCGTGACATGACTAGCTCCAAAACCAAAAAATACAATAACACCCAAACATTATCATTTTAAATTCCCAATTTAATTTTAAATTTCCAAAATTCCTTCTTTTAAGGACATTTTTTAAATAACAAGACCACTTTTTAATCAAAATTCAATTTATAAAATAATTTACCATTATTTAAAATAACGTTAGACAAAAAAGGACAAACCTATAATTCCATCTACCAACCCAAGTAATTTATTGAACTATTGAAAATGTCTTCATCATTTTTCATACATTCTAATCAACACACACTTTCCATGCATCCCCTCATATATCCAAACATTCATAAAGGTTACCCAAGATTGCACCCAGACCTTTTTTCTACTAGTTCCAAGAAAACAAAAAAAAATTAGACCAAGTGATTTCGGTTTTAAAAACCATTTCATGAATTTATAGAAATTTAAAATAAATAACTTTCATCTCAAAAATTCATTTTTCATTTTCAAATGTGAAATTACACGAACCAGAACCATGAAAACACTCAAATCACATCAATGTACCATAGTGAGGGACTAGTATCCATGGTTAACCTATCGACATGGTAGTGGGTCATGCCCCATGTAAACGACAACAACTAAGAGGAAACATCACCATGTACTTAGACTCCACATTGGTAAATACTCCATGAAAAATCACAAGATAACATTAGAATGTTTTGGTTTTCATCCCTCAATATAAAACAAACCAGAATGAGACAAAGACTCAATTCCTTGAATACCCCTGGAGACTCGATGTTCAAAAAGGTTGAGTGTTCATGGTGTCCATCTCGTACCTTCCTCTGGAGTCTCAGAAATCCAAATATCCATCTACCAAACCCCCAAAATAACAAGGGACTACTCTGATATCAATTAGTCATAAACTATCCAATGTCGACCATGAACTGGTCACCCGAGCCGGTCCATGACATTTCCTGAAAGGCATTTTTGATCGCCACAGGCTGGAAAGAAGTGTTGGGCATCATAATGTTACTAGTAGGAAATATTTTTTTGACGAACTAAAGATAAATATATAAATAAAAAATGGCGATAAAAAAACTAAGATGGGAAATAAAGTAAAACCGCACATACCTCTATGTGACCTTATATGTCACCACCCAAACAAAGTCCAAACTTTCTCTTACAATGGGAATCCATCCAGGATAACATGAGCCTAGGGAAGATACTTCTAAAATGATTGAATATGTGTGAGAACTGAGATGCTCAGTAGGGATGCCAAATATAACAACTGAATCTAAGTATTCCCTTTTCCAGAACATTCCAATGACACAGGTTTGAAATACTATTATAAAAGTTGGGTTTTCAGATTAAAAAAATAACATGCGTTTCCCATTTAGAAATATAGCTTATGAAACATGCTATTTAGATGAAAAATCATTTTATAAATAAATATTGAAACAAATATACCAAATATGCTCTAAAAATAATTCAGCTAAACATGAAAATATAGAAATAAACTAGTATGACCGAATGAAAACAAGAAATGTAAATAAATGAGTAACCATGGGTAATCCTAAACATCCCTAGAAGACCCCTAGACGTACACAGTTTCAATTCCACCTGATAGTGTATTATGAGTATTTTAAGTCTATAACCAGCTGGCTTCCCTTAAACTGACCAATATAGAGGTAAATCATGTCCGACCAAACAACAAATCTGGGGGTACCAACCTATCTTATCGAGGTTGATAAGAAACCATATCACAACCATATAAAATATTCCCAGGAACCCATGGTGGTTATAGTACAAATATATAAGTTGAAGGCCCCCACATGGATGACTCATCTCACTAGACTTTTCTACCCAAAAAATTGACACACTAAAAGATAACCCATAAAGGTATATCCTCTCAATTGAGGTGCCCCATAAATATATATACATTATAAAATCATAGGTTCCAACTGGTGTACTATACCATATAATCATTCAAATATATCATAAAACATTCAAGGTTGTCAATCAGGAACACTCACTTCTCAAGATACAATATTTTCTAAAAGCCTATAAAAACAATACTTTTGAATTGAATGTGTCAAACATGCCTTTGAGTCTACGTGTCCAAAAACACAAGAAATTGTTAAAGAAACACTGCTTTTCATTTTCAATCAAAATAGAACAACCATGAAAAAAACCTTTAAAAACCATGATTTAAAAAAAACATGAAGCAACACTTTATAAAACTCATCTAAAATATTCATTCAAATTCCCAAGAGAAAACCAACATTGGTTAGAAACTAAACCCATAAAAACAATGGATTAAAGAAAACATCATTTTCAAGAACTATCTTCACTTGAAGGAACATCCATGTGTACCCCTCGTGCACCCATGGGTTTTTCAACATACAATGGAAAACCAATAGTCAAAAAAATTTGAAACCATTTATAAAAGTCACCTTTTCCATTCAATAAAATTAATCCACACAAACTTTATTTAGAATTCACAACTCATTACTTCAAAACCAGAAAAACCATTTCCATAAAATAATAAATATTTTCCATTGCAATTTGACACGTTTAGCATGGTACACCAACATAAAACCATGCATACCCAAAGTCCTATTTTGAAATAAAATTAACACCATAAAAAATATTTATATCATTCCCCTAAAATCCCCACATCACAAAATTATTTTAAATGAACTCCAACTAAAATAATTCAATCCATTAAAACTTTACATTAATGTTTTAAAAAATAACACATCCATGTTCATTAATACACAATGTAATTTCAACATAGTAATGGAAATACAATTCACGGAGTACAAATTTCTCACCAAATAAAAATTTCCATTTAAACATGATTCCTATATATCATAAAACATGTAAATTTTCACTAAAAATCATTTAAAATCTATTTTAAAAAGATAAAAGAAATTTCAAAATCTTATTGTAATTTAATCATGGGTGTTATTGAGGTGTGAAAAAACATGATAAATTTTTTTAAATGACAAGAATCAAAGGAATGAATTAGGACTGAAAAATATGCATAGCCCTACCTCAAAGAAAGAGTGGACTTGGTGAATCATCAAGCGAACGAGGTGCAATGCCCAGCAGACCGAGCCCATAGCTAAAACCACTAAAACAAATATTCCAATCAACACTCGAGATGTCGTGGTTTAGCCAGATTAAATAGAAACACTATAAATGAAAGAAAACTACATCTGGTGAGGTCACCGAACTATAGAAATCTTGCCAGTTGCAGTGGGAGAGGGAGGCCGATGGCGGTCAATTGCACTTGACTAAGCGTGTTGAGCAGGGGAAGAATAAAGGGGAGGTGGATCGACATCCAGAGTGGCTGGAACTAGTGTTTAGGAAGGATGAACAGAATAAGGGAAGTGAGGATCTGTAGGATAGATAGTTGAACACACATGAGGGTCTACACTGCTACTGGTTAGTCAGGGAAGTGGTTTGGTGAGGGATAAGGAACTATGGGAGCGAGGTGTTTTGTTGGAGGGGTGAGGACTAGTCAAGAGTGAACTGAAAGGGAAAGATGTGGAGGTGATGGTTGGCATTGGAGGGTCGAGGTAATGGTCGGATAGTGAGAGAGACGAGGGTGCTACAAGAGCGGAGGGAGGGAGATCGGGTGCTCGGTGCGGCGAGGGCCTAGACATGGCGGCAGTGAGGGGTGAAGGCCAGGGAGATAAAAGGGGCGAGAGGTCAAGCGTGAGGGTTAGTTTGGAGGGTGGGAGGTGTGGTTGGGAGCATGAGGTCAAGGTGGCTGTGATGAGCATGGAGGGCTAGGAACATGGAGGGTGAGGAAGAGGCGGTGAAGGGGTTCTTATAGTGGCGAGGGCTAAGGCGATCTCGGGGGGGGGGGGGAGAGCACAAGGTGGCAGATCGCGTTGGGGGGGAGGTAGGGAAGTAGATGGGGGTTGCACCGATAGTAGACTAGTGTTTTGTTCTTTTTTTATAAAAATAATATTATTGCAATAATAATAATAATAATGAAATAGAAAATACTAATATTAATAACAATAAAATCAAAATAATTATAATAACAATAACAACATCCAATAATAATAATAATAAAAATAATAACCATAAAATTAATAATAATAAAAATATATATAATAAAAACACAAAATTATTTCTAAAAACAAACTAAAAAATAAAAAAAATCACACCTTAATAATAATAATATTATTATTTACATAATAACATTATTATTATAATTTAAACATTAAACTAAATTTATTTACATAAACATTATTTATTTTAAATGATAGAAATTTGTGCCAGATCCAATGCTGTCCTCGCGGCTACCACCCACTATGTGGTGACCGCGCATATGTAACACCCCGACCCTAGTTTCCCAGATTCGGTGCATTATTACATAACATTGGCTTGATCACAGGGGATCAAATCCCAAATGATTGGTCAGTTTAGTATCCTTAGAAGTACAATATATATTCATAAGTTTTACATTACATTATAAAATGAAAAACAAAAACAACATTTTCTCCAATGATAACACTTGTATCCTCAGCCTGTCCCTACAGGTCAACCATAAAATACTTCTTCACATCCTTGGAAAAATAAAACATAGAAATGGGTGAGCTCAGATGCATAGTAAGTATAACAATATAGCGAAAAATTTCATAAATAAGCATAAACATTTAAGTAAACATATAAGACTAAAACAGATGCCTTTTAAACATAAAAATTGGAATAATATGGCCAGTATATATCAAATAATGTCATTTTTTATTCAAATGTATATTCTAATAGTCGAATAATCACATGAAATATCAATAGCCAATATCATAATGATGGAATGCATATTTCTATACTTCATAACCACATAGTCAAGGCATTTTTACATAACTACAAATATGATTTTGTAGAGGTCTTGTTCGAAGACACTAGTTTGTCTCATTAACCTACCGATGCATCAAGGAGCTATAGAGGGTTCCATTTGTCACATAAAAATTCAAATTCAATCTTTATATAGAATGGTTTAAACATAACATAAACATTTATATTAAAACTAGCATACAAAATGTCAAGACTTTATCCATAAACCAAGAATGGTGTAAAAATAACAGATCTATAATCAAACATATCAAAAAATCTTCAATATAATATAGATGTTTTGTATCATAATAAATCAACATCAAACAAGCAGAAAATAAATTAAATGATGCTGACATAGATGAAATGAAAACTTTTTTTAGTGAAATATCTCTTACTATTTTGAAATCATTTAAAAGTCATATAATTAAAATAGGAAAAATTTATTTTGAAACTATTCTTAGAAGCTTTTATGGTATGCTTTGATTATGATATAACAATGAAAAATAGCAGCACCCACGATATAAATTAAAAAATGATATTCTTAACTTAATTTTGTTAAAAAAGTCAAAAAGTACCTTGTTTGGAAAATGGTGGAAAGATTTATTTCAAATAATATATGGTAATATATGGGTGTAAATGAATTTATAAATAATATAGTAAATAGTAAAAAAAATTGAATTACATTTTTAAGAAAACACAGATGTGAATGATAAAGAGGTTCCAGTATATTCTTTCATATTAACATACTCAGATAAGTAAAGAGAGTGTGGAATTAACCCTTACCGTGTAATTTTTCATAGTAGATGATATATTAAACTCCATTAAAATATTTAAAACATTGTTATTAAATTACATAAGAACTATATACCTAAATATTATATAATATATAGTCCTCTAATATTTCTTGGTTAAAAATATTTCAGTAGTGTCATCGTTTCGGCTGTTAACATATTTGTTTTCCATTATATTCTTGGTTATGTAAGACATGTTTTTTAGGGATAGGATGTATCTGATTCATATATAGAATTATATTATGATCATAATCATTATTTTTAATCATAAAATGATAAATATTATATAATTATTACGATGGGGAATGAATCTAAATGCGTTCGTGGAGATGGTAAACCGTATGTAAGCACGAGCGAAAATATCATTATATTGATGGTGAAATCGTATGTAATTTGACGGTATATCATATATAAAATATCATTAATTTTTTTTATTTATTATTTTCATCAGTTATACTCATTATTATACTCATCCAAATAATGAAGTGTATGAATAACAAACTACCCCCTGACGTAGAGTTAGTAAGTCGTACGTATGCACATATGGTGACTTTGTCATTTATAGGATGGATAGAATAATGAATATGGTTTTACCATATTTATAATAAAATCACATTATGTATAAGTTATTGGATTTATTAATTTGGTATGGAAACAACAATTAAATAATAAGTGGAAGAAGAAAAGAACTTGAAAATGGGTGGTGAAATTATTATCTCTTCTTCAGGTGTTTCCTTTTGTGTTGATCAAAAGTGTCCCTTAAGATGTCTTAATGATCAATGTTATGACTCTAGGTTTATGTTAGGGAATATGGGTGGATATTTGCATAGGTTGGGGCCCATCAAAATGGATTTGGCAGTGTGAAATTGAGATAATGGGATGTACCTTTTTATAAGAGAGGTGAGGGTCAGTTTACGAAAACATTGAAATATTATTATATAATAAAATCATTTTCAGTTTATAGTGGCTCCAGAATTATTTATTTAGATTATAATGTGGGTATGGGTCTAAATACTCTCAAAAAATAGGTTTTAGATAGGTTTATATTACTATATTAACCTTTTCTTTAAGATTTAACTCTTTGTTAAATATTTTGACATTTAACATGTCTCTTTGTATTTATATATTATATGGTTAATAAATGTCATATAAAAATTCAAGATAACACTAAGTGGTTCATTAATAGTATATATAATCTTATCTAATTACACTGTCTGATCCTTATATTTTTATGAATAATATATCAATTAATAATATAGTATTTATTTCAAATACTTAATTTTTTCAATTTTGACACTATTTAGTATTTGATTTATTTGAAAGCCATAAACAAATTTTCACATCAAATAAAATTATTTAATAAACCCTAAAATGTTTTATTAACCTATATTATTAGTATAATTCATCATAAGTCAAAATTTACATTTATTTGGATATTTATAATTTCAATTATTTAAATATTTCATTGATAAGGTTATTATTGCATCATCATTGTTTCATAAATAAATTAAATTATTTAAGGTCTAAAAGTTACAAATAAAATACTGTTATGTAGGAATATTTTTCTTCTTTCTAATTAATATTTATAGTCGATTTTATATTGTGTTTAACCTTATATAAAAAATTGTTTAGTTATTATACATTGAATTTAACACTATTAACTCTTCTTTAAATAAAATATTAATAAATGTCCTAATCTAATAAAAGTAGACCTAATGGATCATTTTTTATTACTAAGGTTGTTCTTGGTTGAATTACACTTATCCAATATAATTAGGACATGTTTAGGTCAATTATAATATCATTTTTACCTTTAATTACACTATTTACTTTTAATCGTGGTAAATAAAAGTCAAAAGTTAGTATTCATAAAAAATTATATTCATCTTGTTGAACCAAATTTTACATACTAATATTAACGGTGTCTCTCATATTTTTTAAATTCAAATCATAGATGTGGTAAAATTATGTTTTTTGCAAATTTTAAAGTCCTCCTAGAAGGTGGGTAAAAGACAATAAAAAGTCTAATAAAATTATATATATATAAACTTATTATAAAATGAATCTAATGAATTAAATTGAATATATACAAGTATTATGTATCTATTTTGACATAAAATAAATTAAAATAAAATAACTATTTTTTTAAATGAAATTTCAGTTTTAAAAAATAACGCAGTGTTTTCACTATTCATAAAAAATTGAATGTTTTCAGAAAAATACAAAAAATTCACCCTATGATAATTGATATTCTGAATCCATAATGAAGTACATTATAAAAAATAAAATTTATAAAATTTAAAAAGTGATATTACTATTCATAACACCTAGTTTTATTGGTCATGGTGTGTTAAAACGTCATGTTATGTATAATACAGCCTACTTCGTTATTCAAAAGGAAATGTTCTATGGAAACATTGGGTGTTACATTCTCCCCTCCTTAAAATAATTTCATCTTCAAAATTTCTAGAAAATTACTAAATAAAATGATTCGGGTGGTTGTTCATCCTAAGTTCCTCTGGTTCCCACGTTGCCTCTTCCATCATATGGTTTCACCATATAACATTTACCAAATGAGTCATCCGGTTGCTCAGCAAGTGTTCTCTAGTATCAAGAATTTTTATAGGCTATTCAAAATAAGACAGATCAGGTTCCTGTTCAATTTCCTTATAGGTGAGTACATGCGTTATTTTAGGCATGTATTTTCTAAATAGTTACACATGGAACACACAATTTACTTTAGAGATGCTTGGAGGAATTTCCAAATGATAAGACAAAACTCCAATTCATTCCAGAATTTTGTAAGGTCCGATGTACGTGGGACTACATTTACACTTCTTACCGAAACTTATAACAACCTTCCTTATAGATACTTTGAAGAAAACATGGTGTCCTAAATGAATTTCAAAATCCATCCTTCAATTATCAGCAGATCTCATTTTCCTACCTTGGGCTACATTGATGTGGGTTTGGATAATCATCACTTCTTACATTGTTTCCTCAACATGTTCTAGGCCTACGAGTTTTCATTCACCAACATCATCCCAACAAGTTGGTGTGTTTCATCTCTTCCCATATAACACTTTATTTGGTGCCATATGAATACTTTAATGGAAGCTATTGTTATAGAAAAATTCTACCTGAGGAAATTATTGATCCCACATACCTTGAATGTCAAGTGAGAAAGATCTCAATATGTCATCTGAGGATTGAATAGTCCATTATGATTGTCCATCGATTTGAGTGTGGTAGGCAGTTCTCAAAAGTAGTTGAGTATCTAGGTCCTTCTGAATACATTTCCATAATTTTGATGTAAAATGGGGATTTCAATCAGAAACAATTGATAGGGACACACCATGGAGTCTTCCAAATTCATTAATATATAGTATTTCTAGATGTTCAAGTGGTAAATCTTCTATTATAGTAAGAAAATGTGTTTAATTTGAAAGATGATAAAAAATGACCCTTATTTTATCATTCCTTCTAGGAGTCATTAGTATCCCCATGAAAAATTCCATCATAATATCATCCCATTTATAATCAGGTATAAGAATAGTTTTCATGACTCTTGTAGGATGTTGTCTTCTAGATTTCACTTGTTGACAAACCATACATCTTTACACAAAATTGGAAATGTCCATTTTTATGTTGTCCAACCAAAAATGTTCCTTCAAATATATATACGTCTTTATGTTCCTAGGGTGTATAGAGAAATTAAAGCTATGAGAATCTTCCAACAATTCCCTTTTTAGATCTGGTTTTTAGGAACACAAATTTTCTTCCCAAATTTAAAAATTACATCTTCATATATGATGTCACTCAATATAACATCACTCACAACATTAATCTTCTTTTGAAACTCCTTATCATCATTCTGAGAGTAATTTATCCTTCTTAGTGAATATGTTTTTGAAACCGTTTGTAAAAGTGTCAATGTTTCACCTTCCATGGTTATTCCCATATCCATCTTTACTAGATCCATGAACATAGGATCCCTTTCAACAGTCATCCTTTTCAAAACTCCATGATCTTTTCTACTCAAAGTATCATCCACCTTATTTTCCTTCCCTGGGTGGTAGTATATAGTGCAATTGTAATCATTGAGTATTTCAAGCCACCTTCTTTTCCTCGTGTTTAGTTCATTATATTATAAAATATACTTAAAACACTTTTGATCAGTATATATCTCTCATTTTTCACCATAGAGATAGTGTCTCCCTATCATCAAAGAAAATATTACAGCTGGTAACTCAAGATCACGAGTGGGATATTTTTGTTCATAAATTTTTAGATATCATGATGCATAAGCGATAACTCTATTATTTTGCATAAGGACACAACCAAGTCCATTTTTTGAAGCCTCACTATAAATGACAAACCCATCACGCCATGATGGTAGTGTCTAGATAAGAGCATTGACTAATCTTCTATTCAATTCCTCAAAACATTCTCCACACTCTTTTGTGCAAAAAAAATTAACCCCTTTACGTGTGGGCTTAGTTAATGGGTTTGCCAGCCAGGAAAAATTCTGGACAAAATGTCGATAATAACCAGCTAAACCAATAAAACTGCATAACTCAGTTATACTCGCTAGTGTTAGAAATTCTTTTATTACTTTGGTCTTTGAATGACCAATAGTGATTCTATCCTTAGTGAACATACATCCAAGAAAAGAAATCTCTTGAAGCCATAATTCACACTTGTTAATCATCTAATATAATTCATTTCTCTTGAGGGTATTTAGAATAGTGCTCAAGTGATTATCCATATCTTTATATATTTTTGAGTATACCAAGATATCATCAATAAATATAACTACAAAGACATATAGATATTATTTGAAAAAACTATTCATTAGATCCCTGAAAATAGAGGGTTCATTTTTCAATCCAAAATGCATTACTGTAAACTCGTAATGCACGTACCTGGTTCGAAATGTTGTTTTTGGAAAGTCTTCCTTCATCAAACAAAATTTATGATATCTACATTAAAGTTTAATCTTTGAAAAATATTCATATCCATGATGTTGGTCAAATAAATCACCAATACGAGGTAAGAGAAACTTGTTCTTTATTTTTATAGCATTGATCTCTCAGTATTCAATGCACAACCTCATAGATATGTCATAATTCATAACCAAAAGGATATTGGATCCCCATGGAGAAACACTAGGGTGAATAAATCCATTATTACTCAATTCATCTAGTTTTTATTTAGTTCCACTAATTCTATAGTGTCCACTCTCTAAGGTGTCATCCATATGGGCCTTGAACTAAGAATTAAATCAATCAAAAACTCAATTTCTCATTTTGGAGGATTTCCATGTATATCCACTAGAGACACGTTAACATATTCTGGCACAATTGGAATGTCATATATTCGATCATTCTTTTCGAAACCCATAGTTATTTCAGTCTCTGCTTCCCCAGAATTGAATTTAGTATAGCTACTAGGAGTGGATCTAGATAAGACTCAAGTGTTGACATTTTTACTCTAAAGATAAAGTACTCATTATCATCATCAAAAATTGTAGCCTCCTTCTTCTTACAGTAAATGTTTGCATCGTGGTCAGAATGAAATTCCATTCAGATTATTATATCAAATTAAATCATGGGTATAATGATGAGACTAGTAGATAAAGAACATGTATATTCCCTAATGGGAGTAGATTCGCAAAAAATTGTTGCGATGATAATTCCCGTAGGTGTTTTGACTACCAAATCCATTGTTAAGTCAAATTTAAAATATGTAATTTTCATAGAAAATTGGGAAGATATGAAACAATTTGATGATCCAAAATCAAATAAATCATTGTCTAAACATGAGGAAACCATTATATTACCTTCCACCACATCTTTCAGAGCTTCAACCTTAGCAGTTGTGATCACATAAGCTTGTCCTTGCTCTCATTTCCTTTTTTAGGTATGTTCACTTGGACTATAAGAAATTCATTTCATAATTCCCCTTTTCTCGACAATTGATTCATTCATCATTGACAACCACTTTCTTTCCCTTCAAATAATGAGCATGGGGGAATTTTTCACCACACATGTAACAGACTCCCATTCCCTTCATGAAAGTACTGGGGTGTTTGTTCCTACATTTACAATAGGATGTATATTCAAAATTTCATTTCTTCCCCTTATTTAAATTTACTGAGTATTAAATAGATCTCTTCTCCTATTAATTTGATTTAAATTCATAAGACATATAGATTCCCTTTTCATCTTGATAGCACATGAGACAATATCATTGTATGATGATAGGGATTGTGAGACTAATGATCGAAAGAAATTTTTTTTAAACCCATCAAAGAATCGAAAAATCTTACACCTTTAGTTATGTATATAATTTGTTTAATACCTTGATATCCTTGTAAAGTTAGCCTCATACTTTGCAATATTATCATTTTCCTTTTTCCTCAGACTTAGAAATTGTCTTTACTTATTCGATCGATGGTCATGAGAAAATTATTTTTATAATAAAAGATCTTTAAACTCCCTCCATTATATTTTTGATACTTTTTCATCTTCCATTGTGTTTTGGATTAATAACCACCATTGATATGCACCTCAATGAGGTGATAAACTGTCCTGACACGTTTTATATTTATCAACTCCCCAAATCATGATATATTTTTTCTAAGAAACATACCCATTACTCAGTTACTAATGGATTTGTACACCCATTGAATTTTGGTGGTTGTTTCCTTATGAAGCGGTCTAACATTGATCTTCGTGTTGTGGGTCAGGGTGCTCCATACGGGTATGGTTATTACTCATAACCTGAGTGAGTTGTCCAAGTATTTTGATAAGCTAATCAACACTCGTTGCATCACCAGCTCCACTATAATTATATTGTGTAAGAGGAAAATCCCTAATTATATTACATGTGTTGATATTGTTCTCATTCCATCCACTATGTGCCATTTCTAAAAATGGCATACACTAGATTAGTTTATGAATCACAATACATAATTATAAACATGTAAAACACTTACATAAACTGATCAGTTTATGGATATAATCTATAATAATAATAAAAAATCATTGAGGAGGTATATACTCATAAGTAATTCATAATTGTTTGTAAAAAAATTTGAATTATCTTAAGCATATCCCTAGGGAGTGTCATAACCAAGAGTGTAGCAAGGTCCATTGTCATGTATCAGGACACTCGGGGTCAAGCCCAAAACATCTTATTAGAGTTCTCACTCCTAGGTATATCTGTTCTAGAGCCACCTCTACCTGCTCGTATCCAGATTAGGATGTATCATTTATAAAATACCCAAAATATCTACATTACCAAAATTCTAAGAAGTTCGTCTAAACTAATCCTCAATGTCTATCTCATGGTAATGTTTTTCTAATCAGATTTCTTCTATTTTTATCTTTAATGTTTTGTACTAAAATTACTCTAATACCAAATATAAACACCCTAACCCCAGTTACCCTAAGTCGATGCATTATTACATGACATTGACATGATCAAACAAGATCAAATCCCAAAATCCGGTTAGTTTAGTAGTTTTGGAAGATCAAGATACATTTATTAGTTTTACCTTAAATTATAAAATAAGGAACAACAACAACATTGCCTCCATTGAATACATTTATATCCTTATTCAATCCCTATAGGTCAACCATAAAATATTTCATCACATCTTAGGTAAAATAAAACATAGAATGGGGTGAGCTCGGTTGATCGGTAAAGATAAGAATCAGGCATAATTTTTCATAAATAAGCATAAACATTTAAGTCAATATATAATATTAAAACATAAGATTTTTAAACAAAAATTTCATCATAATATTTCCAATATAAATAAAATAATGAAATTTCTTATACACAAGGATATTCTACTAGTAGGATAATCACATGAAATATCAATAGCCAATTTCATAATGATTGAATGCATAATTCAAGACTTCATAACGACATAGTCAAGTCCTTATGCCAAGACTAAACATAAGATTTTTTCAAAGCCTTGTGCCAAAACACTAGTTTGTCTTATGAGACCAACTGATGCATCGAGGAGCTATAGCAGGCTCCACCAGTCACATGCTATGTTCAACTCATTCCTCATATGAAAAGTTTTAAACATAACATAAACATTCGTATTAAAAATTGCATACAAAATGTAAATAATTTATCCATAAACCATGAATGGTTTGAAAATAACACATCCACAGTCAAACATATTACAAAAAAATTAATACAATATGGATCTTTTGTATCTTAATAAATCAATATCAAATTTTCTTAAAATTCATCAGAGGATGTTGACATAGATGAACTCAAAACATTTTTTAGAGAAATATGTCTTTCAATTTTGAAATCATTAGAATGTCATATAACCAAAAAAACATTTTTTTTAAATATTATTATTAGAATGTATGAGAAGATTCAATGATGATACAATGGTAAAAAATAACTGCACCTGCCATATAAGTTAAAAAAACACATTCTTACCTTAATTAGGTGAAAAAGGTTATAAAGTAACTTCTTTGGAAAATGACGGAATGATTCCGTTCAGAAAATATATGGTCATATAAGGTTATAAATGACTTTAAAGCATACTATATTAAATAGTAAAAATGTTTTGAATTACATTTTTAAGAATAAACAGATGTGGATGATAAAGAGGTCCAAGTAGATACATACGTATTAACAACCTCAGTTAAAATAGAGATTGTGGATTGAACCATTACCATGTACATTTCCTTAGTAGATGGTATGTTAATAATTTTTATAATACTTAAAACACTGTTATTATATTATACAATAATATATACATAAATATGATATCATATATGATCTTCTAATATTGATTTGTTAATAATATTTTAGTAATATCATCGTTTCGATTCTTAACTGATTTGTTTTCCTTTTTAAAATGGTCACATAATCCATGTTTATTATGGATAATATCCATGTTATTTATATACATAATGTTATTATCTTTATAAACATTATTTTTAAACCTAAAATTAAAATTATTCTTGAATGATTTTGATGGGAAATTAATCTCATCGTGTTTGTGGAGACGGTAATCTGTACATACACACGAGCGACCGTATCATTATATTGATGGTGAAATAGTATGTAATTGGATGGTATATCATATATAAATAATCATTAAAATGTTATATTTATTATTCACATTAGTTATACTCATTATCATACCCATCCAAATAATGATGTGTTTGAATAAAAAACTACACCACGACGTGGAGACGGTGAGTCGTACGTACGCATGTATGATGACTTTGTCATTTATATGATGGATTGAAAAACAAATATGGATGGGAAATATTTAAAATAACATAATAGTATGTAGAAGGTATGAGAGGTATTGTTTTGGTATGAAAAAAACAAAGAAAAATGATGTGGGAATGAAAAGAACTTGAAAGAGTGTTGTGAAATTATTACCCCTTCTTCAGCAGTTTCCTTTTGAGTTGGTCAAAATGGCTCTATAATTTGGATTTCTAATAAAATTAAGGAATCTAGGATGATTTTAAGGATGTTGGGAGGATATTTTGGAAGGCGTTGGTGGAGCCAAAAGGCTGTTGATGATTGAAATTAAAAGAGGGGAAGTCCTCTTTTATAAGAGAGGTGCGGCTCATTTTTTGGAAAGCTTGAAAAATTATTTTATAATAAAATAATTTTAGGTTTTTATTGGATCCAAAATTATTTTTTTCTAGGATATGATTGGTATTGGTTGAAAATATCTAAAACAATTGGTTTTAGATAGGTTTAGGTCACCATATTAACCTTATCTTTTAGATTTAACTCTTTGTTAAATATTTTGACATTTACCATGTCTCTTTGTATTTTTATATTATATGGTTAATAAAATTACTATAAACATCCAAGAGAACCAAAAGTGGTTAATTATTAATATATATAACCTTATCTATGTCTATGGGCCGATCCTTGGTCTTTTAGGAATATTATATCAATTAATAATATAGTATTGTTTTTAAAAAACTGAATTATGTCAATTTTGACACTATTTAGTATTTCATATTTTTGAAAGCCATGAAAACATTATCACTTCGAATAAAAATTACGTAATAAACCATAACTTCTCATATTAACAAACAAAATTATTTTAATTCATCATAAATATCAATTTAAATCTATTTATATTTTTATAATATCAATTATTTTAATATTTCATTAATAATGTAATTACTACATCATCATTGTGTAATAAATAAATTATATTATTTAATGTCTAAAATTTATAAATAAAATACCATTATGTTGAAATATTTTTATATTTATAATGAATATTTATAGTCTTATTTATATTCTATGTAACCCTATATTAAAAATGGATTAGTCATTTAACATTGAATTTAGCACTTTTAACTCTTCTTTAAATAAAATATAAATAAATTTTCTAATCTAATCGATGTGGACCAAAAGGATCATGTTTAAATCATAAGGTTGAGTTTGGTCGAATCACATTTATCTAATCAAATTAGTAAATATTTTAGGGTATTTATAATATCTTTTTTACATTTAATTACGATATTTTTACTTTTAACATTGGTAAATAAAAGTCAAAAGTAACTATTCACCAAAAATTATTTTCATCTTATTGAACCACATATTACATACTGATATTAATAGTGTCTCTCAGATTATTTATATTCAACTCAAAAAAGCTGTAAAATTATGTTTTATGAAATGTTTCAAATACTTATAGAAGGTATTTAAAGAGGGCAAAAAGTTCACTAAAATTTTATATATCTAAACATATTATAAATTTATTCCAGTGAATTAAATTGAACCTATATATTTATTATATGTCTATATTGACCAAAAATTAAATAAATAAATTATCTAATTATTTAAATAAAAATTTGGTTTTAAACAACAACACAGTGTTATTTTACTATTCATCAAAAATTGAATGTATTCATAAAAATACAAAAAAGTCACCCTAACCTAATTTTGATATTCCAAATCCAAAAATGAAGTCCATTTTGATAAAAAAAGGGTTATAATTTTCAAAAATTAGGTATTACTATTTATAATGGTTTGTTTTTTTGGTCATGGTGTGTTAAAACGCCAAGTTGCATACAACGCAAGCTACTGCATCATTCAAAGGTAAATGTTCCATAGAAGCATGAGGTGATAAATAACGGGTCCAAAGGCCATTAAAAATTTTAAACAACACAAATTTTAAGTTGGTACTAAGCCCAATCCTTGTAATGAGGAACCAAATCCATGTAATAATAAAATTAAAATTAAATTAAAACATCGTGTGTGACATGCACCGTTCTTTGAGATGGTAGGTCGTATGTTAACTTAACCACTACATCAATTTCATTGATGTACATAAGGGAATGAAAAATAAGCGATAAATATGTATATATTATAGTCATATTTATTTCAAATAAATAACATAGTTTTATTAAAAATATCCTTAGTATATTCTATGTATGGCATGGACAAATCACATTTCTTTGATGATGTGGTAGTACACACTTCCAGAAATGATATTATAGTATTTAAAAAAATTGAAAATATAAAGTTATATATTATTTAAAAGTTATATAATTATGAAGGCAATAATAATATAATATATATATATATATATGTCATATAAAAACCAAATTTCTATTCATGATATGTTGTGAAGGAAAAATGAAAGGCATTATTTCACGAGGTGGTAGTTAATCGTATAATTAGGGTAATTTTGTTACCCATTTTAAGGAAGAGTGTGATGTTGTGGGTAGAAAACATAACCTAATATCATCCCAGTATATTTTGGATACTAATTATGTTATACTATAACCTAATAATAAAATATTAATATGTTATAATATAAATAAAACTAATGTGATCATTAAAGATTGTTACCTTTTATTCAGGTAACTCCTTGTGATTTATACAAAAATACATACAAGGATGGATTTGTTTAAAATGTTCTAATTTTAATAGCATGAGAGTGATTTTGGGAGATTATTTGGTATTATATAAGACAATACAAAGGGATTGATATATGTGACCAGGTATGGTGGGTGAGTGCCTTTTTATTGTGGATGGCTGTCTTTCTTATAAATATAAAAATGTAAATACTATTGAGAGGTTTCACATACATCTTATTCCTCATATTATGTCCCATATTTGATAAAAGCCACACAAAGGTCAATATATGACCATAAAATTTATTTTTGACATGTTTCCATGTCATTTAGCTAATTATGATTATGTATATTCCCATGTTAAGTGAATTATCCTCTTAATATTAGTACTAAATTTTAATCACTGCCATTAATATTTTTGGTAAATAAATTGTTTAAAATATTAGAAATTAAAAATTCTAATAATTCAAACTATCAAATTCATTTTTCAAAATTCACAATATATATGTGGAAGACATTAATTTATATCTAAACTCATATATTGGATGAGAAAGTAGGGTTTTGAAGTAAAAATGTTCAAATGTTTTCTATTCGATAAGTCCATATTATAAATAATTATAGATTCCAATCAAGTAAATTTGATTAATTGATGTAAAATTTATTTAATTTAACTTTAAAACTATTCAATAACATAATTTGGCCTAATAAATATAAGAGATGAAAGATTTTTATGAATCAAAATATAGTATTTTAATTATTCATCGAAAATGAAATATTTTAGAAAAATAAAAACAAAACACCCTAAAATAATTTTGAATTTTATAAATAATAAATTAATATTATTTTAACATATATAATAGATAAAAATTCAAAATTTATATTTAAAATGTGTTCCCCATAAAAAGGTCGAAAAATTTTCCTGGAAAAAATATTGGTTTTTATCCATAATATTGGGCTTTCTCTTATCCTATTACTATAAAATATATTTTATAAAAGAAAAAAACAACTATTTGGATATATAATATATATTCTCATATGTTAGTTAACACAATTCATAACATCCTATTTAACATTTTGGTAATGTATTATTATATAAATATTAAATATTTTATTAAAATGTTGTTGTTCGTTAAAACTCGGTCTTCTGTGATATGAAATGCATTGATAAAACTAATTATTTCGTATGATTCATGGTAACATTAAATCACATGAATTTAAATCCTATCACAGATTTAATTTATTTAAAATAATAAATAATTTATAATTTTTTTCGATATTATATTCCATTATAATCTTGGTGTTGTGTGTCATACAAGACATATTATACTATTTTCTGACATTAAAATTGTATGGAGTTACAATTAATTATTGTAAAACATCGATGGAATTTTTTCTTGAAGTACTGACTTGTAAAAATACCAATCACCAATATACAATATAATTGATATCTCATATCATCCCATCTGGTCCCCAAGACATTTTCTTTCTAATCTCTTTACATATTAATTCATCTAGAATGAATAGAGTATTATGAATTATGAGAATTAACTAAAAAAATACATTAAAGATATGGTATTGACATAATGACTACATTATTCTAGAACCATATCATTCCATCATGACATATGTTAATTTTTGAAAAAATTTAACCTTATTTTCATGCTTATTATATTCCTTCTACACCTCTTTATTTATTGCATGGATAAATGGATGAACATATTATTTACCATGATAATATTTTTCATATTCTTTTGGAATTTTTAGAACGACCATCTATAGATATTGATATATTATATTTTTTGGATTCCTCATCAATGATAATCAATAATAATCATATATACACTATTACTCAGTAACATTGTTCTTATCATATGGTGGTAATGTATTAAGTGGTCAAAATCATTAATCATCTTTAACCATCTTTATTAGAACATATTGAAATCATTTTATATAAATAAATACATTAAATTATATGATAATTATATATATCACAATTTTCTCCATAAGGATAATTCCTCTATATATTTAAGGAAACAATTATTATAACTAACTTTTAATCATTAGTTGGGTTATATTTCTCTTGAATCACCAATTTTTGTATAGCATACACTATAACCATGTCATTCTGAATAATAACAAATCTGGATACCTTATTTGGATGATCATAATAGACTAAAACCCTTATAAACAACATGGAAATATAAGAAAGGGTGCATTGAATAATCTTCTCTACATTTAAATGAAAAATTTTGCACATTAATCTATATAGTGGAACTTCCCTCCCTTCCTTGTTAACAAGGTCAATGGATCTTATAGTCATGGAAAATTATCCACAAACCATAGAAAATACATAGATACTCCTTGGAAAATGTGGATCATAGTCATTTTGGTTAGTCTGGGTAAACATTCCATAGAATCATTCATTTACGGATCTTTTGATATACACTCACATGAAAATAAAAGAACAAAAATTTAAAAAAAATCATAAAAAGTCACACTATATAATTTTTTCAAATAATTATCCTTTATTAGTGTCATTAATATAGTTTTAATGTTATATTCATGCTCTTCCTTCCTCTATAATATATCAATTCTTCCACAAATATATCAAGGTAATCCCTAAATACTCTATTAATTAAAAACATGATACAATAAAGGGAATTGGTATGACTTAATTTCATCAATATATATTCATAACTACCCCAAAATTTTTATGGGGTTTTCATCATTATAACATCATTATTTACCCTCATTTTATTATATAATGAATAAAGTTCAATCATGATAATTTATCATAATATGGGAAAATTATTAATCATGATTGAAATATGGGTAGGTATATATATATATTCATAAATTTTATCTTCTTTATCATTTGAGAGTCATTGCACAGTTACATTGATCCGTATCCATATTTTACAATAATAAGAGGTGAAGCCTAAGGTGAAACACATGGATAAATCAATAACATGTGAAATTTCTTCAATAGTTTCCTCTATAATTTATATAACTCAATCAGGGTAATTATATATGGATAAATAAAAAAAAATTTAATGTTATGATTTTTATTGAGAAATCATCTTTATGACTTGGTTGAAGGACAGGAAATGCTTCATGAAATATATCAAAAAAATTAACAAAAATTTGGACCCCATTAATGTCACGTTTCTTCCAGAACATATGAGATAGTCTCCCCTATAGAATCATAATTAATTGACATAAAATTGATGTTATCCACATCAGATGGTATAGCAATTTTTAACAGTAATAGATGATCATAGATTTGTGTGTAATATCAAATATGACTTCCCTTATAGAAAAATTTATGTTGTATTTATGTAAGGAATGAAAATACATGCCCAAGAGAACATATTATTATTCTAGATGAATATTGATATGATTTAAAAGAATCAAATTACTTCCATCTTCAACCAAAAAAGAATCACAGACCTTAGAGGTGATATTAATACCAATACTGGTTATCACCTAAAATTCAACTTCTAATTGTTTGGGTGGAATATTTATACCTATATAAAATCTTATAAATATGAATGAATTGTGCAATGCAGAGTAAAATATCACATTATAAATTCTATAGTAGATGGTAGGTGTAAATTTCACTAATCACACCACCCATCATAAATAGCAATCGCATTTGATTGGCCTTATTTCTCTTGTATTTAGATGATTCTTACGTTGATAATCCTAATTAACCATTATATTTGGGAATTGGTTAGAATAGTACTCTAAATCCATGCATGGAGTGTGGGTGGGGAATTAAATGACACTTTCACTCTATTTTCATCATTATTTAACATATACACAACACATCAGAAATCAATTCCCCAATTACATTGACTTACACACTTAAAACAAGTAAAACTACCCTAATAAAAATTTCTTATATTTTTTCCCAAATATTTATCAGAATAAAAAAACACGTTGTTTTCACTCAATGTTCTATAAATTATCTTTTTAATTCCATTATCACTTATTATCCCAACCATAATATTGATAAGTACCCAAATAAACTATTCTTACCATGATTACACCTCAAAAAATCTATTTATAATTAGTAATGTATCTTAAGGTTACCAAATCATGGAGACATGGTTTCAACCCACTAGAGAATCAATTAACATTACTATTATGTTTTATGATAACACCACGCATACATTGAAACTCTTCTTAAATTTTCCTCATAACTACCTTCATAATCATAATCCATTTTCTTTATCATATCGAACTCATTATCGATCGCCTTTCAATGATTATGAGAAATTTATTTATTCAAATAATTATTTTCTTTATCTATTCCCATTACATAGATTCAATTTCAACATATTTTCTCATATTCCTAATAGGATACCACCATTTATGTACATCACCTTCCAAATGTAGACATCCAAAATGAATTTTTGATGTTTAAAACTCTAGATAATTTAAAAAAATTGTTTCATTGGTACTGATCAGTCATTCCTAAAGTATATTATAAAAAGACACACTACGATATTGTGGATTTCAAAACATTAATTCATGTATATAATTTTGTTCCCTAATTTGTTTGTTTGGTACTTCATCACGATTCATAGAATAAAATGTTTTGTGATTATTGGAAAATTATTTTTCATTGAATATTCTATAACATTGGGATTATTTGGAGTAAAATCCCTAAATTATCCATCACACTCATACTTAACATTGTTCCTTTAGGTTCTATCAATTGAATAAATCCAAATAGCATAGTGAAATAAATAGTATTCATGATAGCAGAAGGTATAATCATAAAAAACATATATGATGTCAAAATATGGAAACAATCTTTAATCAATGACACAATATGGTTATCCTATATCATTCATAGGCATAACATATTTATATCATTAATGATGGTTCCTAATGTTTTTTTTCAATTGCCGATGCATTTCCCCCAAGAGTTTCAAAGCTTGAGTGAAGCATGTCCCATTGTCGTGCACTATGTGAAAACCAATTATAGACCAGTACAACATTTTTGGAGTTATTATACCCATATACCTATGTTCAAGTGCCACACAAATATTTAATATCTAAAAAGATATATAATTTTATTTAAATCACTTGATCTATCCTTTTCTATAATTCCATGACATTGACCAATACTAAGATTATTCTTTGGACTTATCATTACAAACATCCTTGCACATATCCTTCATAGTATAAATAAGGATATCAATATTTTCCCCAATCCTATTTTCCAAAGGATAACTAAAAGTATCCTATTATGCATATTTAATGAACTATGATCATAATACATAGATTCTAATCATTTTATAATAATATTTAATACATTTCATAATCACACATATAAAGATCATAATAGTTTAGTTTCATTGAAGACCAGGAAACACAAACAGCTTGTCTATATGGAAATTACATCATATCCCACTATGATAATCAATATTATAACCCTTATTATAAATATCATTTGTATTAATTTTTTTTATATAATAGATTTGGTAATCATAATAAAGGGTGACCACATATTCTCAGTACTGATTAATAAAATGAGATAAATAAGATTAACATGTTCATAAGTTTGTATGAAAACCACCATTACATTTTAAAACCATAACCCACATATCAATTATCTTAATACTGAGTCATAGAATAAATATTTTTATTTTACAAAAAATTAATCATATTGAATTAAAGAACAAGAGACATGATTTCATAACATTGGAATAAGACATAGATTTTTACAAAAACATATATATAGAAAATAATTTCCAATGTATTAATTTATCACTACTAAGGATATCATTATGGAATTGGTTCACTCTCCAAACCCTCATAATATTCATGGTTTATTCAAATGACCTTCATAATTTACAATGGCCCTTTTTGATATGGGATCACTCCCCATTGTAGTCATATATATCTTTGGAGATATGGATCTTAACAAAAAGAATTTGAAGGAGATATAAGACCCAATAATGTCGTAATAAAAACCATTATTATTTGTTCCAAAGGATCACAAAAAGTTTGAAATATCATAAGAAATGAACTGAAAACCATAAAAAAAACATTTCATCATATTATAAATTTTATAAAAGTAATAGTATTTTTAATCATTTCATCATAGCATAACCCATGGAAATAAAATTTTGTTTCATATGAATTTTAATGTGTCTTAAACAAGGAATAGAAACAGGTTTCACATCCATTATTACATCATAAACAGAATACAATAATTGAATTATTAATAATATTATACTTGTATCATATTCCAAGTAAGGCATACATATCATTAATATATGTAATTTTAGATTTAATATTATTTTTATTTATCATTTAAAACTTATATTCATGAAAATATATATTCCTTAATGAAAAAAATACTTTTTTTAATCATTACAAATTTTCAAAAAAAATTAATTTGGAAATAAAATCTTCAAATTTTTATAGACAATTAAAATCAAATTATTTACATAAAATTGGGATGTTCTTCCAATTTTGTAATAGTTATAATAACTATATGCTTAAAATTTTTAGTAAAATTAATGAAAGAATTATTTGGAAGTTTACATGATGATTTTATTCAAAATCTATTTTAAAAATATACATCATTGGTGAATATTTCATATAAAATTCACTAAATAAAAAAAAATTAAAAAAAACTTTATATTTTATGGTTTATGAATAAAACATATTTATGACCAATGAAGATACTAATGATATATTCTCATCAATATATATTATCAATTATCTTAACAACTAATGAGTCGAAAACTAGTACTATCACATTGAGATATCATGAATAAAAATAATATTTTAAAATGAATTACTTTTCAAGAATTTAATAATGAAATTTTATCATCAGAAAAATTATCTTAAACAAATCGATGATCGATGGGATTATAACATAAAATTATTTCAACTTTGTTAACTTTAAATCATAATCCTTATAATGTAATAACAAAAAATAGAACACAAAATAAAATTCGTATAAATAAATTAAATATATGTTATTTTTTTTGGGATTTAAAAACACCTTGTGAATGAATATAAGTTAATAACATAACATATGTCTCAAAGAATGGAGATTGAGATAGAAATAAAGTACATTATGTTTTGATATCCATCATAAATGTTAAAATATAATGTATAATAAATATATGTTTATCATAAATCTATTAATGAAAAATATATATTTATATATAATATCATTTAATATTTTATTATAACATTTTATTACTTATTTATTAACAATTCCATGATAATGTTATATTTATGGTAATAGCTATTTTATTTTTTATCAATGTATGAAATTTTTTATATCTAGTTCACCCACATAGATCATGGTTTAATTTTCTCTATACTATTTAACTTGATATAAATATCATATATATTCATTATATATATATTTCTATCCAATCATAAAATTTATAAATACAATATGAAATACGCTGTTTATGAGGATGGTTGACCTATGTACGCGTGAACGTTGATTCTGTTTTCTGTTCCAAGATAAATAATGAAAGTACAATGATAAATTATAATTATAAAATAAAATATTAATATATATAACATATGTTAATTAAAACAATCCTTATTTACATCAATGTAAAATTTAAATGAATCATAACGCCTCGTAAGACATTTGTTTTCCATATGCACTATCGACGTTATCGTATTCCAAAAAATGGAAAAATGAAGGTATGTGTGATATATTAATTTAAGAATAATAATAATATAATATATATCTTATAAAAACATTAAATCAATTATTATTTTTAATATTGAGATGTAGAAATAGAAAATGAATGACATCTGTTCCGGAGGTGGTAGTCTGCAGTACAATAAAATAATGATTTCATATCCCATTTGGAAAAAAATTGGAGATAATCAATGGTAGTGAATGTAGTATGTATATATATCAATATATAAATGATACATCGGTTATAATTTCTTCATTCTATAATAATAATTTTAGGAGGTGTAGGATTAAAAAAACAGTCATTGAAAGTTTTTACATCTTCTTCATGAATCCTCCACATGTTTGATCCAAAATACATCAATGGATAGATTTATTTAAAAAACGTTTTTGGTATGAGTGGAAGTAATTATGAAATTGATTGTGGGAGGTATTTGATGATTTAAATGGGTTTTATTGTGTGACTTGTTGTGGAAAATGGTGGCCTTTAATAAGGAAGGTGAGTGTTACACATGTAATTTTTTAAAAAATTTAATTACACAATTGACTTTTTCATCTCACGAGGATTATATAATAGTCTATTATAAATAATAGAGGATTTAACAACAATATATGTCTATAATTGTTTTTAATTTATTTATTTTTTGTTTTTTATATTTATATTTTTTTACCATGGTAATCAGATTTTTACATTAACCACGATAAATATTGTATAATATTATTAACAACAAATATGGTCAAATATTAATACAAAATAACAGATAATTTAAATTAATTTTATTCAAAAAATTAAACCATCATTTCTTGAATAAAATCATTAAACTAGAAAATGATTATTTAAAATTTATCAAACTAATTCGATAAGAAAGAACAATTTTAAAAATAAAATGTTTAAATGTTTACATTTTTTTAAAATCAAAATTCAATGTGGAAATGATTTCGTAGACCAGAATTGGATTATTTGATATGTAATTGAACTAATTTTTATATAGGAATAATTTAACTTTTTTAATTTGTTAAATGATGATTCATATTTCAATTGAAATCCAATGTTTTAATATTAATAAAAAAGAAAACTTTAATAAAAATACCAAAAAATTAACATTAAGATAACATTGAAAAGATTATTTACAAAATTAACAATATTTTATCAAGTTACATTTCTAAAAGTATGAAAAAATAATTTTATTAATGTTCAAAAACTTAAATAATTTTTTTTATATAATAGATTTTTGAAGTATAAAATAATTCACGAAAATGAAATATCTTTTTTTTAGAAAGTTTTACATTATATTTAACTATTATAATTCATATTTAGAAATTTGTTATTATTATTCATATCTATATATTTATTACTACTTTATAGAGGTAGTTTTTAAATAACTATATTAATAATATATCGTGGTTTTGATAAGAATCATTTTTGTGTATTATTCAAACTAACAAAATTTTTTTTATAACATAAGCTTAACATGCGGTTGTATGTAATGACATCATAAGTTAGTGTTATGTGTAATGTAATCAAAAAAAGAAATTTAATTTATTGTAAAAATATTAATTCATAAATAATCAGGGTGTCTAATGATAAAAATGGAATTAAAATTTAAACATTTAAATTATACCACATATATATTTTTTATCTATAAAATACATAGGACACTATAAATAAAAAATATATAAATTCTTTTCCAGTCATTAATGTAATTTAATATGTTTTTCTAATGTTTTTAAAACACTATGTCCATATTTTGTAAGAATTTAAGGTAATATTTTATCACTAAACGTTAGAATTAATTTCTCTTCATATAAATAAATTAAAGATGTTTGGGATAATATTAAATATTAATTAGACGTGTATTTGTTTCTAAAAACTATTCCAAGAAAATTATTTAATATATTATTTAGAATTGTTTATACTTGTGCAGGAAATTCATAGGAATTTCAATAAGTCATTAATTTTATAATGATAAAAAATTATATATTTATGAATAATAATAATCGATTAAAATTCATATTAAAAATCAAATCTGATAAAATAATTATTCCATTTCGAATATTATATTTTTATACAATATTTTTCTTTTTGAATTTTATAATAAACATTGTTGGCACTAAAAATGATTTACATATTTTTCATGAAATGAATTATAGTTTATATTATTTGAGTTTTTATGAATAATATTTTTATTATATTATCATTCATAATTAATTAAATATATTTAATAATTATTTATATTATAATTATGTTTTTTATATAAAAAAAATAACTTATATCCTAAAAACTATAATTTATTAAGCATTGAAAAATTAATTTTTCAGAAAAATATAAAAATTCATTCTAGATTAAATTTGAAATTATAAATAAAAATATAAATTCTATTGAATATGTTTTCATTCCTATGTGTTAAAAAAATTATATTAATTAAAAAAATTTAAAACATAATGAACGCTAGTATTTATAAAATTGAATAATTTTTCCAAAAAAATATAATTCTACCAAAATCATGTATAAATATAATTCGATTGAAAATTATGATATTAATTATAATTTATGTAATATTACCATTTTTCATGATAAAATTAAAAACATAACAGTAAATTTCAATGAAAATAAAAAACCATATTACTAAAATATATATTTTCTATTACTCACTAAAAAAATATTATCATAAAAATTAAAAAGCCACACTATGATAATTTTAATATTCTGAATTAAAAAAAAAAAATCATCAAACATAACTTTCAAAAGAATCTATAAATTAATTTCATGTTCTCTATTAATAATCAGTAGTTTAATTTTTGATTTAAATTATAAGGCCCCATCCTTAAACCTTACTTAATCTTGAGTTATTACAAGATTACACATTGAGGATCTTTTCAGGTTTAGAGTTTTAGAGAATTAGATCATGAAACATGCATTACATTCCACATTTAAACAAAGTGGTTACATAAAAGACAGTATTCATTCTTCCCATCAACGGAAACATATTTAAAATATAACACAGATTCTTTATTGACACATCCTTGACACTATCATCACATCATGTACCTTTCCCTTGACCTGTGAAAAACATTTCAAAAACATGGGATGAGCATTAAAGCTCAGTAAGAGTTATAAAAATATGGAAAGGAAACATGAGTTCTATTATACATTAGAATGAAATCACACTTTACCCATAAAACATAGGCATATCAAATCATGAATAAATCATAGCAAACATAACACATAAAGGTAACTTGAGGCATTCATAACATTCTTACGTATAGAGTAACCCTCTAGGTTACGTTTGGAATACCCATAACAGTATATTCCCTAAATCTCTTCGGAGAAACCTTAACGTTTCACTCCTTCGCGTTACCCAATGCATTGGAGAGCTATATCGGGCTCACCTGCCCTTAGTTTATCACGGAACCACCTGTTTTCATAACAATTCCCAAGAACCATAACATAAATGTATCACATAAAACATGCATAAAGGAATCATAACATTTCAACATTTCAATCACAATATAACATTTTAGTATATTGAAATAATGAATCCATTAAAAAACCATTTAAAACATTTAATAAAGATATTTTTGATTCAAAGTGTCTCATACCACCTTGAAGCTTAAAATTTTAAACCATTAATATCCATATAAATAAATCCTTAAAACCATTTTGAAAACATGGATATTAATAAGAACAAATAATTAAAACATTTAAAATGATATTTTGGTTAAAGGGGATTTACCAAAATTAGAGACACTTTAATACAATAATTGATGAATAAAATTTAGTCAGAACTTTATAATATCATAAGAACAAATGGATTCATGATATAATACTCCAGAGGATATTTTATACACCATATAAGAGTGAATTGATGCATAAAAATGTCAAATGTGATGAAATCCCTTATAAAGAAGGTATCCTTAAATTAAGGACAAATCAATCTCAAAAATATGTGTGACAAATATAAATACACCCAATATAAGTGGATATGAAGTTTAAAACAATAAAAGGTCATTCACACATATTCAATGGATGACATATTCAATGACTACATGTTGAACCCAAAGAAATCGAAATTGGGTTAAAAAGTTCCCTTGACAGCCTAACGACATCACATCAAAATGAGTTGATGAGAGATAAAAAGTGTATCTCAACACTTGGACATAAAATTTACATCAATAAGGATATATGAGAACATATCCCAACATAAAAATATGTAAATTAAAAGACCCAACAAAAGAAGTCCTTTAAAAAAGAGGAGGGTGAAAGGTTCCCTTACCGACTTGGGTATCATTCAAAACATACACCCCATGAAAGAAGGACAATAGATCATTGATGTAAATACTCATAAACGAAAGTATATTACACAAAGAGTAGAATAATGGTCATTACATACACCACTCAATGGAATTTGTAGAAAATGTATCATAAATCTCACGGGACTAAAAGTGAGATGAAAAATCCCTTACGAAAACTCGGCAGCCTAACGGCGCCATATAAAACTTCCGAATATGGGTTGATGAGATCAAATAGGGTATCTGATCACATGAAAATAAAATTTACAGCATTAGGAATATAAAATAACATCCCCAAACATTACAAAGAGGAGCTTAAAAGAAGTTACATAAAGGAGAGTACTTAAAAAGAAAGAGAGAGGTTAGATCTCATACGAAAGTTCGGCAGCCTAACGGCGCCACTCAAAACTTCCAAAATGGATTGATGAGAGAGAATAGGGTCTCTCATCACATGAAAAAAAAATTACAGTAAGTGTAATATAAAATATCATCCCAATAACAAGAAAGATGAGCTTTAAAAGGAATGACATAAAAGTTTGTACTTAAAAAGAAAGAGAGGAGTAGGATCCCTTACCTCGGGTCCGACTTGACTCGATCGTTCTTTAATCTCCTGAATAATAAACATGAGTTAATTTATACTTCCTTAAGAACCTTTTTCAAGTTCATTATTCCTTTTATATCACCTATTACCATGTTATAAACATTATTTAATCATTTAAGTTAATCATGTTTGGTTTGTCGATATTTGGTTCTTAAGTCGAAAGTGGACTTCTTACAATTACATGTTGTTCATGTGGTCAAAGGTTCTATATATCAAGAATAAAATTCCGGATTTGGATATCATATATATCATATATATCCATCATATACATGTATTTATAATATTACATAATCATTTAGATGTAAGAAATGAAATGCACCGTTCATGGAGACGGTAAGCCGTACGTACGCATCAACGCTACTTTCATTTCTTTTTCATATTAATGGAATTAAAACTAAATGAGAGGTATGTATATTTTAATTACATAATTATATTCATCATTAAAATGTATCATACATCATATATATCCATTATATACATGTACTTATAATAGTACATTAAATTTGGGGATAAGAAATGAAATGCACCGTTCATGGAGACGGTAAGCCGTACGTACGCATGAACGCTACTTTTATTTCTATCTCATACTTTAATGGAAAGAAATAATAATGATATAGAGGTATATAATAATTCCAGTATTAAATCATATATAATAACATTAAATCCATCCTTTATACGTCCCACGTATGGCATTAACGAATCACATCACTTGGAGGGGGCGGTAGTCCGCACTTCCTAAAATGAAGATATCGTGTATACCCATAATGGAAGCCATAAAGGTAAGACACAAATGAAAAATACAGAATCATAAGTAAAACATAAACATATTATATATCATATATAAAAATAGTGACATCATAATGGCCACCTTTGAAGGTGTTAAATGAGTATTGAACAATCATCATTTCAGGAGGCAGAATTTCGCCATCCACGGAAACCGTATGTTCTTTAACAATTTGATGTAGTTGTGTGAGAGTGTAGCTCGAATAAATCTTATAACAACATCCTAGTATATTGAAGATACTGGTGTTGTTACAAAATAAGTAAATAAAAATAGTTTAGGGGGTTGGAGAAGCAAAATAAAACAAATGAACATGAGAGAATGAATTACCTTTAAATGTGTAACTCCTTTTGATTTGATCCTAAAGACTTTTTTTGAAAGGATTATGCCCAAAGGGAATCCTCTAGGATGAGGAGAGGGATGTGTAGAGAGTAAATGGGCAGGGGTTGGCCGATCAAAAGGCTTGAGGAGTGTGTGAAATGAGGTAGAGGTGGGGGCCTTTTATAAGAGGAGAGGAGGGGCACTTTTGGAAAGTAAGAAATATTACTTTATTTGAAAATGTGATTCGGTTTTAAAAGGTCCCACATTGAAAAAATTCGTGGATAAGGTGATAAGAGTTTGAAATCCACCCATACAATAAGTTTTGGACATGTGTAGGTCATAGAGGATACATTATCTTCTCATTTTATTTAAATCGTCAGATAATGATGTCATCGCTGCATCATTATGATGTCATATATAATTTAATTTATTTAATGTATAAAAATTATAAAAAAAATTACAATGATGTAGGAAATCGTTTTAGCTTTCCAATGACTATTTATAATAAAAAAATATGAATTGTATAACCCCACTTAAAAATTGTTTTAGTAAAACATATCATGTTTGTGTCATTTTTACTTTTACATTAAATAAAAAGTTATTTATGTCATTTCCCAACCAAAGTTGCTCCATGGGGTCCCCAAGTTCACCCATGGCTTGTCTTGGTCGGCCATTACACATCCAATGAGGTTATGACATGTTTCAAGTTCATTTCATATTTATAAAACATTATTTTTACCTTAAATTACACTAATTACCTCTAATCGCGATTAAAAACTTAATAAGTTACTATTCACCAAAAAATTATTTTTATCCCATTGAACCACATTTTACTTCTTAATGAAAACCATGTATGTCGGATTTTTGAAATTCAAAACACAATGATGGTAAAATTTCATTTAAACGGAAAAATCAGTTTTTATAAGTACCACTATGTGGTGTCACTATTCATCAAAAATTGATGTTTATCAGAAAAATCCCAAAAATTCACCCTAAGATATATTTGACATTCCGAATTCAAAAATGAAGTCCATTTTACAAAATTCACAACATATAAGTTTCATTAATTAAATTAATAATTAATTCCCGCTGTCAGAGCAAATAGCGTGTTTTTATGAAACAATAAGTATCAAAAGATTGACACTGGTTTAAGTCTGATTTCAAAGTGAAATTAATTCCAACGACCACTATTGGATTTAATGGTAAAAATATTTTCTAATTTCACTTTAAAACCAATTCAAAAGATAATCTAATCATATAAATAAATTAGATTAAAAATAGGTTTTGAATTAAAATACAACATTTTACACTATTCATTAAAAAAATGAACTTTATCGGAAAGATACGAAAAATTTACACAAAGAAAATTTTGATGTCCCGATTCTTAATAAGAGTTTTATTTGGTCTAAAAGAATGTTTAAGAGTGAACAAAACTATATTTAATGATGGTTCAACATCAAAAGGTGATAAGTGAACCTTTAGTGAAAACTAGGGCATAAAAGCCTGAAATTGAATTCTTTCCGTATTTTAAGCCTCTATCCTTTATTGGATAAATGTAAAAACATTTAAAAACATATATAACCGTATTTTAGTTATTTATATCCATTCCCGCCAATACAACGGCTACATGTTAACTAACATTTAAAATAATATTATTTTATTATTAGAGTGCAACGTAAGATTCCCAAGAAACTCGTTGTTGCGTGTTGCGTACGCCATCGAGCAGAGCATCCCATTTAAAGCCATATTAATATTTTATTCACAAATATGGATAAATATGAAAAATGTCATATTCTTTATTTACCTGGGGTGTTACATCCTTCCCCCCTTTTGGGAATTGCGTCCTCGCAATTTTTAAAATTGAGCTTGGAAACATCCTTTAAAGTCCCACATCGGAACAAGAGTCGGTAAAACAATCACTTTAAAATAAAGAAAGATAAGCATAGAGGTCACCCGAGTTAACCCATACTAGGACTCCATGTAGGAAAACATCGACATGGAGGAGATAACATATGGTCATGTTCTGATGGAGAGTGATAGAAAACATGTTTAGGAGAAAGTTAACAATAAGAAAATCACAAACTTGTGATGGGTTAAACGGTGTTGGGTTCCCCAGTTGGAAAAGTTAATAGACAACATTTTAGTTTTATGTTACTTTTTATTGAGGAATTTATTCATAAGGAAACATAATCACTTATCATGTTGACTTTTAACTTTTACTAGATTCCTTAATCAAACTCATATTTTTTCCCAAAGACGGGTATTTAGAGAGACTTGTTCGCATTAAGAGTACTATAATCAACTTCTAGAGAGTCACCTAATCCACAAAAGAGAACTATATACATCCCATGTCCTTAGGCTTTAACCAAAACCAAAACCAAAAAGGTTAGTACAAGGTCAGATAATCCAGAAAAGGATAACCCATTAAAAAGAAAATCCATGCTTAATCTCCAAAATTTGTCCAAAAAATCCATAGTTCAACGAGGACCATCCGATAAACAATTTGTCCATAAAATTCTTCAAAGTAAACCAATATAAGATTGAAACCCAAATATTTTAAGGATTTAGTCACATAGTCTTCCAAGTTAAATCGTAACATTTTTCTCCAAACAACATCAGTTGCTCCTAAAGTCTCGTATTGAAAAGTAATTAACCTAATCACATATCCTCTATGATAGGTTAATACTTTTCATAAATAACCCAAAATAAACTTACTCTTAAAAAAGAATCAGTCAAACTAACCAGGGAATTCACGTAGTCTAGTGGTAGGCGATAAATAACAGTTGCACTTTGATTGTGGGTTTGATTCCCGCAACTTTGTACGACGTGACGGGTAGTCACACGGTCTACGTGTTGTCCTTTTTCCAAAACAATATATTTCTTAAATCATTCCCCAAAAAGAGATAAAATCATAAAAAATGATCATAACATATTTTAACCTCATGTTTATCTCATGCCTTTCATTTTCTAGCATATCATATAATAACCCATAATTACCTCAAAAGTAAGGATCATATAAACTCTAATGGTTACCATTATAATTATTACATGAACTTCCACATGGATTGGTCATCTCGTACATGATGCATTAAAGATCATACCAAGGTTCAAGTGGTTGATCATGACTCCTTGATATTTGGTTTAGAACAACCACGAGTCTCCTCATTGAATCCTCCATTTTATCTAGTATCTTAATCAGAGAACCACCATAGTTTCCTTCAAACCTGTTGTCTCTTTGGTGCCTGCTAGATCCATCCATTCACTAAAAATAGAAATGTCAGTGTGAGTATATCAACAAAACCATCATGTACTAATGAGGAAGGTAAACACTAAGATACACTTACTCATTCACTTTATCTAAAACTAGGACTCTTTCTGAAATCCTAACCATTATGGTAATTTCACTTATGCATAAAGAATACCCTAACCTCTAAAGTTATCTAAACCTACCTCTGATACCAACTATAAGGCCCCAGCCTTAAAACTTACTTAATCTTGAGTTATTACAAGATTACACATTAAGGATCTTTTCAGGATTAGTGTTTTAGAGAATTAGATCATGAAACTTTCATTACATTCCACATTTAAACAAAGTGGTTACATAAAAGACAGTATTCATTCTTCCCATCAACGGAAACATATTTAAAATATAACACGGATTCTTTCTTGACACATCCTTGACACTATCATCACATCATGTACCTTTCCCTTGACCTGTGAAAAACATTTCAAAAACTTTGGATGAGCATACAAAGCTCAGTAAGATTTATAAAAATATGGAATGGAAACATGAGTTCATATATACATTAGAATGAAATCACACTTTACCCATAAAACATAGGCATATCAAATCATGAATAAATCATAGAAAACATAAGACATAAAGGTAACTTGAGGCATTCATAACATTCTTACGTAGGGAGTAACCCTCTAGGTTACGTTTGGAATACCCATCACAGTATATTCCCTAAATCTTTTCGGAGAAACCTTATCGTTTCACTCCTTCGCGTTACCCAATGCATTGGAGAGCTATATCGGGCTCACCCGCCCTTAGTTTATCACGGAACCACCCGTTTTCATAACAATGCCCAAGAACCATAACATAAATGTATCACATAAAACATGCATAAAGGAAACATAATATATCCACATTTCAATCACAATATAACATTTTAGTATATTGAAATAATAAATCCATTCAAAAAGAAACCATTTCCAAAACCATTTAAAACATTTAATAAAGAGATTTTTTAATCAAAGTGTCTCATACCACCTCGAAGCTTAAAATTTTAAACCATTAATATCCATATAAATAAATCCTTAAAACCATTTTGAAAACATGGATATTAATAAGAAAAAATAATTAAAACATTTAAAATGATATTTTGGTTAAAGGGGTTTTACCAAAATTAGAGACACTTGAATACAATAATTGAGGAATAACATTTAGTCAGAACTTTAAATATCATGAGAACAAATGGATTCATGATATAATACTCCAAAGGACAGTATATACACCATATAAGAGTGAATTGGTGCATAGAAATGTCAAATGTGATGAAATCCCTTATAAAGAAGGTATCCTTAAATTAAGGACAAATCAATCTCAAAAATTTGTGTGACAAATATAAATACACCCAATATAAGTGGATATTAAGTGTAAAACAATAAAAGGTCATTCACACATATTCAATGGATGACATATTCAATGACTACATGTTGAACCCAAAGAAATCGAAATTGGGTTAAAAAGTTCCCTTGACAGCCTAACGGCATCACATCAAATTGAGTTGATGTGAGATAAAAAGTGTATCTCATCACTTGGACATAAAATTTAAATCAATAAGGATATATGAGAACATATCCCAACATAACAATATGTAAATTAAAAGACCCATCAAAAGAAGTCTTTTAAAAAAGAGGAGGGTGAAAGGTTTCCTTACCGACTTGGGTATCTTTGAAAACATACACCCCATGAATGAAGGACAATAGATCATTGATGTAAATACTCATAAACGAAATTATATTACACAAAGAGTAGAATAATGGGAAGTACATACAACACTCAATGGAATTTGTGGAAAATGTAGCATAAATTTCACTGGAATAAAAGTGAGATGAAAAATCCCTTGCGAAAACTCGGCAGCCTAACGGCGCCACATAAAACATCCGAATATGGGTTGATGAGATCAAATAGGTTATCTCATCACATTACAATAAAATTTACAGCAAGAGGAATATAAAATAACATCCCCCAACATTACAAAGAAGAGCTTAAAATAAGTGACATAAAGGAGAGTACTTAAAAAGAAAGAGAGAGGTTAGATCTCTTACGAAAGTTCGGCAGCCTAACGACGCCACTCAAAACTTCCAAAATGGATTGATGAGAGAGAATAGGGTCTCTCATCACATTAAAATAAAAATTACAGTAATTTTAATATAAAATATCATCCCAATAACATGAATGATGAGCTTTAAAAGGAATGACATAAAAGTGTGTACTTAAAAAGAAAGAGAGGAGTAGGATCCCTTACCTCGGGTCCGACTTGACTCGATCGTTCTTTAATCGCCTGAATAAGAAACTTGAGTTAATTTATAATTCCTTAAGAACCTTTTTCAAGTTCATTATTCCTTTTATATCGCATATTACCATGTTATAAACATTATTTAATCATTTAAGTTAATCATGTTTGTTTTGTCGATATTTGGTTCTTAAGTCGAAAGTGGACTTCTTACAATTACATGTTGTTCGTGTGGTCAAAGGTTATTTATATCCAGAATTACATTACTGATTTGTATATCATATATATCATATATATCCAGCATATACATGTATTCATAATATTACATAATCATTTAGAGGTAAGAAATGAAATGCACCGTTCATGGAGACGGTAAGCCGTACGTACGCATGAACGCTACTTTCATTTCTTTGTCATATTAATGGAATTAAAACTAAATGAGAGGTATGTGAATTTTAATTACAGAATTATATTCATCATTTAGATGTATCATTAATCATATATATCCATTATATACATGTACTTATAATAGTACATTACATTTGGGGATAAGAAATGAAATGCACCGTTCATGGAGACGGTAAGCCGTACGTACACATGAATGCTACTTTCATTTCTATCTCATACTTTAATGGAAAAAAATAATAATGATATAGAGTTATATAATAATTCTAGTATAACATCATATATAATAACATTAAATCCATCCTTTATACGTCCCACGTATGGAATTAACGAATCACATCACTTTGAGGGGGCGGTAGTCCGCACTTCCTAAAATGAAGATATCGCGTATACCCATAATGGAACCCCTAAAGGTAAGACACAAATGAAAAATACATAAGCATAAGTAAAAAATAAATATATAATATATCATATATAAAAATAGTGACATCATAGTGGCCAACTTTGAAGGTGTTAAATGAGTATTGAACAATCATCGTTTCAGGAGGCAGAATTTCGCCATCCACGGAAACCGTATGTTCTTAAACCATTTCATGTAGTTGTGTGAGATTGTAGCTCGAATAAATCTTATACAAACATACTAATATATTGGAGATACTGGTGTTGTTACAAAAGAAGTAAATAAAAAGAGTTTAGGGGGTTGGAGAAGCAAAATAAAACAAATGAACATGAGAGAATGAATTACCTTTAAAAGTGTAACTCATTTTGATTTGAGCCTAAAGACTTCCTTTGAAAGGATTCTGCCAAAAGGGAATCCTCTAGGATGAGGAGAGGGATGTGGATAGAGTAAATGGGAAGGGTTTGGCTGAGCCAAATGCTTGAGGAGTGTGTGAAATGAGGTAGAGGTGGGGGCCTTTTATAAGAGTAGAGGAGGGGCACTTTTGAAAAGTAAGAAATATTACTTTATTTGAAACTGTGTTTCGGTTTTAAAAGGTCCCACATTGACATAATTCGTGGATAAGGTGATAAGGGTTCGAAATACACCCATCCAATATGTTTTGGACATATTTAGGTCATAGAGTTTACATTATCTTCTCATTTTATTTAAATCGTCAGATAATGATGTCATCGCTGCATCATTATGATGTCATAAATAATTTAATTTATTTAATGTCTAAAAATTATAAAAAAATTACTATGATGTAGGAAATACTTTTAGTTTTCCAATGACTATTTATAATAAAAAATCTGACTTGTATAACCCCACTTAAAAATTGTTTTAGTAAAACATATCATGTTTGTGTCATTTTTACTTTTACATTAAATAAAAAGTTATTTATGTTATTTCCCAACCAAAGTGGCTCCATGGGGTCCCCAAGTTGACCCATGGCTTGTCTTGGTCGTCCATTACACATCCAATGAGGTTATGACATGTGTCAAGTTCATTTCGTATTATTAAAAAAATATTTTTAATTTAAACTACAATAATTACCTCTAATCGCGATTAAAAACTTAATAAGTTACTACTCACCAAAAAATTATTTTTATCCCATTGAACAATATTTTACTTCTTAATGAAAACCATGTATGTTGGATTTTTGAAATTCAAAACACAAAGATGGCAAAATTTCATTTAAACGGAAAAATCAGTTTTTATAAGTACCAATTAGTGGTGTCACTATTCATCAAAAATTGATGTTTTTCAGAAAAATCCCAAAAATTCACCCTAAGATATATTTGATATTCCGAATTCAAAAATTAAGTCCATTTTACAAAATTCACAAAATATAAGCTTCATTAATTAAATTAATAATTAATTCCCGCTGTCAGAGCAAATAGCGTGTTTTTATGAAACAATAAGTATCAAAAGATTGACAATGGTTTAAGTCTGATTTCAAAGTGAAATTAATTCCAACGACCACTATTGGATTTAATAGTAAAAATATTTTCTAATTTCACTTTAAAACCAATTCAAAAGATAATTTAATCATATAAGTAAATTAGATTGAAAAGAGGTTTTGAATTAAAATACAACATTTTACACTATTCATTAAAAAAATGAACTTTATCGGAAAGATACCAAAAATTTACACAAAGTAAATTTTGATGTCCCGATTCTTAATAAGAGTTTTATTTGCTCCAAAATAATGTTTAATATTGAAAAAAACTATATTTAATGATGGTTCAACATCAAAAGGTGATAAGTGAACCTTTAGTGAAAACTAGGGCATAAACGCCTAAAATTGAATTCTTTCGTATTTTAATCCTCTATCCTTTATTTGATAAATTTAAAAACATTTAAAAACATATATAATCATATTTTAGTTATTTATATCCATTCCCTCCATTACAACGGCTACATGTTTACTATGATTTAAAATAATATTATTTTATTATTAGAGTGCAACGTAAGATTCCCAAGAAACTCGTTGTTGCGTGTTGGGTACGCCATCGAGCATAGAATCCCATTTAAAGTCATATTAATATTTCATTCACAAATATGGATTAATATGAAAAATGACATATTCATTATTTACCTGGGGTGTTACATAAATGTTGTTTTAAAGGATAAATTTTTTTTGCTAAAAATTAGTACTTATTCCCTAAAACATTACCAATATTGTTTTTTTTATTTATGAACATTATATATATTTCATACATTGGTCAATCATATTCATACCATCCAATTAAAAATTTAGGTTACAATGGTCATTATAACTTTTTTTCTTACATTTACACTCAGTTATATATAATATTATATGTTATCGAACATAATATTACATTTAATATCTCGCAATGTTATATTCTCACATAATATTTCATAAATTTCATTCTGAATGTTTTAATATGAGCTTATGTGATGGAACCTCCCTCCAAATATTCCCCTCATGAGGTATCAATGAAGGAAAAGAGATAATGACCCCATGTCCTATCTTTAGTTGGTCCAAGGGTGGCGAGCAGCACTAATGAGACAAATATCTCCCAATATGGGAGTTATTGCACAATATAAGAAAAAATGATTTGGATATAAGATGTATAAACCTCAAAAGTACTAAAAAATTTATAAAATAAATCCTATATCCATCCCATGTGCATGTCTAAAATAAAACTGATTCTAAATTATTGTCTCCAAAGTAAAAACCAAAAAAAGGATAAGTCATGACACAAAAACTATACTAAATTCTGAGCTAGTAATTCACGTAAAGGTTCATATAGTCCTTCTAAAAATCAAAAAACATTTTTATATGCATATGGGGAGCATACAAGTATACTAAACCAAAAAACCCAAGGCCTCTCATGCAAAAGTGAGATAAACATACTAATACTCCCATGAAAAAAGAAACAAAACCAACAACACCTAATAAGGAACACTAACCATCCCAAAAACACTATGCGAAAATCACCACATAATGCAAGTCATGTAAAGTAATATAGTTAGAAAATTGATAAAAGGGTAGCATGATCCTCATTTCCACTAAGTATCCACTCTCACACCCCAATGGAAAATGTCCCCACACTCCAACCTCTTATAGAAGTACCATGTCACAACCCACCTGCACACACCTAGGCCTTAAAAAATCCTGCTCACCAACACCTTGGGTACAGAACAATATCACATCCCACTGGTAAACACCATGGGAAAAAAATATAAAAAACTAAAAACACTTAGAAACTACAACACCTTTCATCTCAATGACTCTAGGTAAAACAAACCACATCTAATACCAAATACAACTACAAAAAGATAACTCACATTCACACACATGGTCCTAAAAAATCACAACATTCCGGAAGATTAATTGGACATCACCACCATGAAAAGGAAGCATGGAAAAGAGAGTGTCCATCCATAAATCTCACCACCTGGATGTTTTGAAAAAACACCCTCCCCCATGACAGTGGGGGCGTTTGTCACATAGTGCTCAAAAAAGGTGGGGTGAAAATAAAAATCACAAGATCATTCCATGTATGTATATATATAATGTATCAATCACGAAACACATCCTAATAGAGTCAGAAAAACTGATTCTTCTATTAGTATCAGTGACAGTCACATCAGAAGTTATGTAAATTAAAGTATAAACTCAAATCACTTTTTCTTGTCACCCATTCATTTCATTAATTATCTTTATACTTAATCAACCATAAAAACCATAGATTATATTTTAATTGACAAACTCATTCCCATTTACAAATCCATATCATGACATTATATTATTATTATGTATTTATTTTCTCAATAACTACCAAGGTGACAATATAACACAGACAATAACAAGTAGAACAAAGAAGTCACACAAAGGCAGGAGAATAATGGTAAATAAACCTAACTCACATTGAAACTCATTTTAACACCCACTCAAGGCATAGCTTACATCAATCACAAGAAATGGGGTGAAGCATTGTGCTTTCAACATAGGGTGAAACGTTTGGCGAATTACCAATACCAACCAATGCTATCATTATTCCCCAAAATTGTCCCACTCAATCCATCCTCTCAAAAGAAAAATCCCCACTCTCAAATCCACACCTATAACCACATTTCACCACAACTATAACACACCCTTCACAACAGATATTGGAAGCCCTTTTTCAAAATCTCTTCATTCTCACACAACCATTCTTATTTACACAACACCATACAACCCACATAAAGAATAATTTAGAGATTATAAAGGAAACCCTCATTTAATTTACACTTGATAATCCATGGGTTATTAGAAAATAATTTTGATTATGGGGAATCCAATTAATTAAATTAATATATGTGGCTAATCATTTTTATATAAATTTTTCAATAGAAAACAATATATCATGAATTCTAGAATCATTACTCATTGTGAAAAAATGTCCACTAAATACTATGATTTTTAGTAGGAATATAGCCCATTCAATTCAAAATATTGATCAATATATCAAAAATAAAATTAAACCATCTGTTACTTTCCCAAACTCACAATCTATTTTTAAACAAATTTATTTATCATAATAAATTTGCTATTCTGCTATCATTAGAAAGGATACATTGACACACCACACCAACTGATAAAAAGTTAAAATGAGATGAAGGGGATTTTACCTCTATATACAGATGATCAACACTTCATTATTGTGCCAAAATAGTGGGAGTTCATCCAGTATGAAAAACATCTATGGAAAATGAGATCCAAAAGATACAACAAAATGTATTACTTCCTAAGGAATAAAGGCTCTGAGTACCTCATTATGAGAAAGGGAAACACACATGGAATATAATCCCTTATATTTTGAAATACCATAATTAAAATCAATAGGAGAAAAAAATTTAGAATTCCATTAATGGAAGATCTTGACCAATATGGAACTATTTCGATGTCAATGGATATAACAACCCTTCTCTTTAGAACACATTTAAGCATGATTTATTACATATATTGGGACATTATATGAATTATAAGATCGATAGGTTTAGTGTAATAGAATATTAGGAATAATACATAACAACATAAAACAAGAAATACACCATCTTTATTGAAAATTTATTTTACTGTAACACAACATTCCTTCATACATTACACTGCTTGGGATAACCTAATGGAATACATAAAAACGGGGTGAGTTATGAAGGCTAGTAAGGGAATAAAAATTTAATTAAATGAGGATATTTATACATTTTAGGCATGTCATATACATTAGTCATAATGGAATAATAAAATAAATGCATGATATAACATGATAATCATAACATGAAAATGTGGAAACCACATACAACATTATATTAGCATGAGTTGAGGCTCATTACACATGGATTAATATGATTTAACCCACATTTCAAATGATTTTTCATGATTAAAACCATATTAAACATGAATTATAATGAATAAAACCTCATTTCACATTTCGAATCCTGACACTAAACATTACCGCATGCATTGGAGCTCTATCAGGGAAAACCCTTTATAAAAATTTTATTTCATGCATTAGTGTTCCATATAGATCATATAACATCGATTTAGTCAACATAATAAGTTATCAAAAGATCATCTAATGTGTAATTAATACATGTAAGTCCCCAATAAATAATTATATGAGCATAATGGTGAATACCCTTGGTAGAGAAATGAAGTTGGTATTAACTACAAGTTGGAAATCCTAATGAAACTTCTTCCCCATAGTAGGGTTAAATAAAAATTCAAAAAATTGGTTTATGAGAGTGAACTAGGTATCTAATAATTTATATATTATATTGATACAACGAATATCAAGGAACATTATATCCCAATACATGAAATAGAAGTTAAGATGCATAATATAATAGATGTTCTTGAATTGGAATGAGGAGAGATAAATCCCTTACAAAATTTTGGCATCATAATGGGTGTGTATAATGATCATGGATTTATTAAAGATAGTGAAAGAAATCAATCATTATTTATATGTTAAATAGACAGTTGGGTGTTTATTTATGAACATATCCCAACATATTCAAATTGAAATTGAAAGGAATATTAGAAAATAGTTTTTGAGAAAATATGACACTAGAAGATCACTTACTTAGATGTGTAACAAAAAAGTCATTGGAGGATTTATTAAGAGAATTTGGGAATTATAGGATGACTCTAGGGAGAAGGTATCAAAGGTTGGTCAAGCATAAAATATTTTTAGCGATGATAAATTGGATATTGGGTGGGATTATATAAGAAAAGAGGGGTATTTCATAATTAATATGGCATTGGAAACTACCAAAAAAATATTCAAAACCACAGTCTATACAATGTTTTCCCATGGTTTCATGAAAAGGGGAGTGGAATACACTATTTCATATGTATATGGTCCGAATATGTTGAAATACTTACATTTCTTATGTGGAGGTGACTCATACATTCAAGTAAATGATTATAAAATCATAAAATATATTATACGTTTTGTAGGATTCACTAATGAAGTAAAAAATAAATAAAATAAATTTAAAATTAAGTTATTTTAATTTAATATATATATATTATCTAATGTAACTTTTATAGTATTTATTACAAGATTATTTGGCCATTATGATGTCATAAAATCCATCTTATATTTATATGATATTTAATTTTTACCCAAAAATTCTAATGTCTCAGGAAACAATGAAAATAAAAAATTGGATAATTTCGACATCATGATACCAAAATTAATATTTTTTTTATATAAATAATTCTCAAAATATTCGAATTTTCACTTAATAACCAGATATTTATTTAAAATTATGTTGTAAAAAATAGTTTGTAAACCATAACAAAAATTACGTTTGACTTCATAAAAAATATATGATAATTAATTTTTAATAAAAGCAATTTAATAATAATTTTTTATTAGAATATTATTTATTTAATATATATATTAATTCATTAAAAAATGATTTTTTAATTGAATTTGAATATTAACCAAAAATATTATTTACTCTTTAAAAATCATTTACCATGTAACAATAATATAATTAACTTATATTAATTATTATATAGAAAAATAATGTTAATAGTCATAATTCTCTGGTCTTGTTACATATCCCATTATTAAACAAGCATATACACTATGATTATGGTGAGTTTTTGAAGGTCGTTCATGGGCTAATTCAGTAAACAAGGTTTGGGATGTGATCTCGATGAAATTGAACTTCTCAGAAAACCGGTTTCTCTCATGCATAAGTTGTTGGATATGGACATGAGCTTGGTTTAGTAAAAATAGTACAAATTTTATCTCTTTCAAAATACCTAATAAAAGGGATTTATAGGGAATTATCCAATTTGTTGAGTTCATCAATTCATTTTCCTGTGTCAAAAGAAATTTTTGAAACCCTATATTAATACTAGTCATGTGTTCATTATTCTATATCTATATTATAAGTGGTATTGAATCATAATGTGAATTTAAATAAAATTTTATATTGAAAAAATAAGTTAATTTGTATTCTGTACAAATAAAAAATTTAATTATCTCAAAAGAATATAATTTTATTCATAAATTCTTGGGTCTCTACAACCATTCCACTTAAGAAATATCACCCTCAAAATTTCCATTTCCAACAATAAAACAGATGGAGGTAACTCTGCATCAACACCTCTTCTGGTTGCCACATCACGTCTTCAAATATAGGTTTCTCTACAACACCTAGATTAGGGTAATTGTCTTATTTCATGGAACTTTTTTTCTATGATCTAAGATCCTCATTTTCTACTCCTCATATGAAAGGTCATTCTCCAATGGTACCACATATGGATTGAGAACATGTGATTGGAAAAAGGATCACAAATGGGATGATGTACCTTATAATAAGATTTCCATTCTTCCAAAATATTTTTACTCTCTTACATAGAGAATATTATAGTAATACCTTGTCATCAAAAACAAATTCTAGGTCACGTCGATATATGTCATAATTTCTCTTTTTTGACTCTGAGAAATATTGATGTGTCGCTAGATGGTCTTAACCTTCACTATAATTTCCTTAACCATTTCAAATCCATGAAGTTTATGTTCCCCAAAATCATCCCATCATGTATTTTTTCTACACCTCTTCCCATAAAATGTGTCACAAGGGGATATTTGGATGCTCGAATGGAAATTATTATTATAAGAGATCCATATCAACAGAAGATGTTGGTCACATCCACCTTTGAATTCCATTGATAAATTTCACAACATTTTCTCAAGTGTATGGATATTCTTCATAGATTGGCCATCATTCTGGGTGTGAGAAGCCAAACTAAAATTCAGCTCAGTGTTTTGAGATTGTGGGATACATTTCCAAATAATAGAGTTGAATAATGGATCTCTATTGGAAAAAATCGATAATGGTACCCCATACAACCTTACAAAAATTTTAATGTATATTTGTGCCACTTGATAAAATGAGAAATTATCTTGAATCATAATAATGTTTATAGTCTTTTTTATATGATCTAAAAAAACCCAGATAGAGTTATTTATTTGGATATATTCAGAAGTCTATTGAAAACACTTATGTTTATGTCTTCTCATTTCCATGTTGGTATTGGTAATGGTTGCATCATCCCATCAGAAATAAGCCTCTATGACTTCCCATGCTGACAAACCAGGCACTTTAATGAATATTCAGTGATATCCTTATTTATGTTATCCCACAAATAGTGTTGTCATAGATCATGATACATATTTTGGTTTCTTGGGTGAATAGAGCAATTAAAACTACGTGCATCATCCAAAAGTTCATTAATTAACTCATTATTTGATTGAACACATTGTGTTGACCCAGATCTCATAATTCCTTCTTCATTAACACAGAACTCCAAGGATTTCCCTTTTTACAGTTTCTAAGTTCTTCTAAATTGCATCATTAAATTTTCAAGCACCCATTATCCTTTTAAAAAAGAGATTGTTGATCAATAATTTGTGAATGTATTTATGATGTTCCATTCATTATGATTATCATGTACATCTGTATCAAATCCCCAATGGTTGGACCCTTTATATTTCTCATCAATGATAAAATTTATGGGTCCTTTCGTGTTATATCATCTTACACCTTCTTCACTTTTCCATGATGGTAATGTATTGAGAAATTATTATCCTTGATGATATATAACCATCATAATTGTATTATATTTATCTATTTTGGTGTGAATATATATTTGATACTTTTGTGATCTAAATATATTTCACACTTCTCCTCCAATGATACAATGATGACATATTTTCTATGAAATGATCGCAACTATCATCATCTGATTATGAGTGGGATTGTTTTTCTCATAAGTGTTTTAATGCCTTGAGTTATATGCAATGACATTGTCAATTTTCATTAACACAGATCCCAATACAAAAATTGAAGCATCTCATAATATTAATGATACCTCCCCACAGGTGGGTAGTGTGAGGACAAGGGAAGGGATATGCATATTTTTCAACTATATTAACATTTGTTCGCATTCATCATTCCATGAAAACTGGACTCCCTTTTGAGATATATACGTAAGAAGATTTTTTAGCCATGATAAATTTAAAAAAAATAGGTTATAATATTCTTAATACCAAAGGAATCTATGGATATATATCACATATGTTGGTATCATCCATACTTCAATTGATTTTATCTTTGAAGGATCCAATATAAACCATTTATTTTGATGATATTCCCCAATAGTAAGCCTTACTTCAACAATAAATCACACATGATGTACATTTCATAGATCTAATCCTTTTTCAAGGATCATAGAACAATTCATAGATTCACCTCATTCTTATCCTTTGTTATATAGTATATTTGAATGTCGAATATAAATAATACCAAAAATTTATCAGGTAATTTCTAAATTCTTTATTCATCAAGTACATAATTATTTATACTAAATTATTGAGTCCTAATGGAATAACTATAAAATCCTTATACCCTTAATTTGTACGAAAACTTTACTTGAGATATCCTCCTTCTTCCCCCTTACATGGTAATATCCTAACCAAATATCCAACATAGATAAGTATTGTTCTCCACATAGCTGATCAAACTAGTCATAAATTCATCAAAAAGGATACATCTTCTTTTTCATTATTTTTTTAAGATCATGATAATCAATGAAAAGGATCATTGACATGACCTTATTCATGATGAAGAGGACGAGTGCACCCCATAGTGAAGCACTTGGGAATATAATCCATTTATCCTGATTCTCCTATAATTGTTACGTCTATTCCTCAAGTTTCAAAATAGCCAATCTATATGGAATCTTGAATTTTGGAAATTCCTGAGGTATATTATCAATCTAAAATTCATTATCTCTACTATGAGGATGACCAAGAAATTTCTCCGGAATCACATTAGAGTGTTCTCTCATGGTAGGAATGGCTTCAAGGGTGGTTATTCCTTAGACTCAATCATCTGAAAAATAAATGAGTGCTCATATAGATGTAGTATACATTCATGGGATCACTGTTTCATGGAAGATTCATCATCCTCCTTTCACGTTTTTAGAATTACGGTTCGATTCTCTATATGGAGAGTGATTTTACTCTCATGGAAATTTATGTTGGCTATATATAGGGAAAAAAAATTCAGGCCTAGAATTACATCAAATTCCAAAATGGAATGTATGAAATTGTTCTCTAGAAGTTCAATTGAAAAATTTTGATAGGGGGAGTAATATTAATTTAGTTAAATAATTTACCAATTTTCTATTTTCAATGACATATATAATTACATTATGTTTTGTGGTGTTTGGATTATTCTACTAAACTATTAGGATTTTAAAGAATGGAAACAACAATGGATGATAACCTGCCTTTAAATTTTGGGATTTTGGTTCTTCTTTATCCAATATAAAATTAAGGATGATTACTTTTATACATTAAAAAACATAAAGGGGAATCCAAATAAAAAAAGCAATAAGATATAAATTATATTTTCTCCTTAACTTATTTGTTTTTAGGATTTATTATATTTTATCCATGATATTATTTCTAACATATATTCCTTTGGGTCGTTTTTAATAGTTCCATTTTTATCAGTTTTAATGAGTTTATGAATTTACCAATAAATATCCCTTGGGAGTGTCATACCATGTGTACAGTAAGTCCAATTGTCATGTACTGGGTTACCTATAGTCAAGCCCGGAACACCTTTTCAGAGTTGTTACTCCTAGGTACATTTGTGGGAAAACCACGTCCTCTTGAATTATCTAGACATCGATATATTTTCATGATAAACCACTTACACTATAATCACTAATGTTTATGGATGTTATCTTATACATATTCGTATCCCTAATGGGTTTCAATTGGGTTTCCTAAGCATAATCCAAAAAATATCTAATCTTATCCTTTGATACCAACTATAAAAAACCTACTCATTATTATAAATTTACATTTTATTTATTACATAGATTTTAACACAATAAAACACAAAATATCAAGAGTTTTAGTGTCTTGGGAAATTAGATACATTTCATAATAACATAAAACATGAAATAAAACACCTTTATTGAAAACCTCATTTATATGACCACATCAATCTTTCACACATAACAGTACATATGATAACCTAAGTACATATATAAGAAATGGGTTATATATAAATACTTGAAATGGAAAAAACAAGGGATAAAATGTGGATAATAATACAATTTAGAGATGTAATATCAATGATGCATAGAGGAACATGAATAAAAATAACGGATATATAATAATAGTAATAACATGTAAATGAGAAAACAATATACAACATGATATGAGGACGAGTTAAGGCTCACTTCACATGGATTAGCATGAGTAAACCATCACTGCACATCATTGAGAAAAATTTAAACCTCATTGCACATAAATTAGCCAGAATAAAGAATCATTTCACTGGATGCATCATGATACTAATCATTACCCAATGCTTCGGTGCATTATTCGGTCGCACCCTTCATTAACATTTCATTCCATCTGAAATTTTGCCACATAGGTCATATAAAACAGAATCAATAATCATCATAATTTATTCCAAAATAAAATAATGTGAAATTATAACATTTAAGTTCCCAATCAAGAATTATATGATAATAAAGGTGAATAACCATGGAAGATAAATGGTTTTGGTTTTCACTGCACGATGGAAAAGTGCAGTGCAATTTCATGAGTATAGTGGCGTCAAATAGAAATTCATAAAAAATATTAATGAGAGATAATTTGGTATATCAAAATATATACATGAAATGTAAAGTAATTGTATTATGGAAGATTATACCCAAACACATGAAATGTAATTTAATATGCATTGTATATTTGAAGTCCAAGAATGGGATTGGGGAGGGTGAAATACCTTATGGGATTGTGGCATGGTAACAGGTTTACATAATGGATCAGGGATGGATTAATTTGAGTGGAAAAAAGATATAAATATTTATAAATCAAATGGAAATTTTTAAGATTATTTATGAACATATCCCTACATTTTAAAATCTAAATTAAAGCGTATATCACAAATGGAGTGCTTCAAAAAAAAGAGATGTGTAGAAGATACCTTACATGGATGTGTGACTCAATGGGATTGTGAGAAAATTCTTAAGAGATTTGGGGAACCATGGTAGGACAATATGGGGTATGGGCAGAATGTGGTCAATCATTAAAGAGTTCAAGTGAATATTATGCAAACATGGGTGGGTTTATATTAGAAAAATGTGGGGGGATTTTTTTGATTATTTCTGTTTTTGACATTACATAATTAAATATTCAAAACCACAAAACAAACCATTATTTTTCAAATGGATTGAATGAATTTGTAGTTGTGTAAATTATATTATAAGGATAAGGGCAGAATATTTTAAAATATTTCTCTTCCTTATATGGAGGTGAGTGATACTTTCAATTAAATGATTAAAAAATCATAAAATAGGATATATGTTTTGGAGGATTCTCTAAGACATTATAAAATAAATTAGATAAACACAAAATTAAATTATTTTAAGAAAACACATATTTTTTTGGTGATACCTTTTATTTTATTTTTGACATCATTATTGGTACATTATGATGTCCTAAAACAATATATTTATTTATATGAAATTAAAATTTTACCCAAAAATTCGATTGTCTAATAAAATAATGAAAATTTTACCGCTGGATAATTTCAACTTCATTATTCCAAAAATAATATTAGTATTATATAAATATTTTTCTAAATATGTGAATATTTACTTTTAATATAAAAAAACATTTATTGAAAATTGATGAGTTTTAAAAAAATAAGTATTTTTAAACCTTAGAAAAAATTTACTTTCGACTTCATAAATATTATATGGTCATTTTATTTTAATAAGATGAATTTAATAATTAGAATATTTTATTATAATATTATTTACCTAAAAATACTATTTAATTAAAAATAAATAATTTAAAAGGATTTTAACACTAACCAAATAAATTATTTGTTCTTTTAAAATCATTTTAAAAGTAATAGTAATAGAATTAAAGAATATTAATTATTATATAAAGAATAATTTACATATTCATAATTATAGGGTCTTATTACATATCCCTTTTTTAAGATGGTGGTTCCTACCCAGAATGAAAAGGAATAATTATTATAAAGGAAGAGGCTTCAAGAGTCTGAAATATAGAATCATATTACAATCTTTGTAATGAAAGGGTAATAGATCAGCGAGAAGATCATCAAGCCAGGTAGTATCTTGATTAACATCTTTGTTTCCAAGGCCATCAGGATCCATTTTAGCTTCTTGGTAAATATGAGTGATGATGAATTTGATGTCGATAAGAGTGCCGATACATCCCATACAATGATTAGTGATCTTCCACTCAAGATAGATCACAACATTCTAAATTTCTTACACAATGGTGGGGATTTTATGGGGCCATTCATTGAACATTATTTGTGATGGGAACTCGATGAGCATCAATTTCACCTATAAATGGTTTTTTCTCATGCTTATATTCTTGGATATCACCATGGGATTGTTCTAGGAAAAATCACGGAAATACTATCTCTCATAGAAGCTTTGATAAATGGGATTCGTAGTGAATGATCCTACTGGTTGAGGCCATCACATCTATTTTCTATGATAAAAGGATTTGTCAAAACCTTATATTTATAGTAGTCATGTGACAATTGTTCAACAACTATATTTTGAATATTAATGAATCTTATTGATCATTTTAATTCAATTGGATGTAATAATAAATTAGTTAATGTGTCTTCTATATCCATAAGACATTTAATTAGGTAAAGATAAAAATAATTTTATTCATAAATGTTTGGATTCATATAATGTAATCTCCATGTTTTATGATGCTAGTTATGACTCGAAACGTCCCTAAAAAGAATTAAATAAGGTTTTATACTCATTTTAAATCAACAAATACATTAAAGGGTAGATACATCAGGAAACTATAATAATATAAAATTTATGGAAATGAATAACCATTAGGTGAGTCACTGGTGTGAGTCACTAGTGTGATCTACCATTTGATGAGTAAATGTTATGAGATATATGTGGATGACTATATGTTCAGAGATACCAGTGGAAGACTCAACTTTTTTGAGATACGGGTGGGTGAATAACCATTCCATGATTCTGGTGGATGAATCACCATTCTGAGATACCATTGGATGACTCACCATTATGAGATAACAGTGGATGAGTCACCATTTAGAGCTACTAGTGGATGACTAACCATTCCGAACTAATGGTTCCTGACACTCACTTCTGAGATACCGGTGCATGACTCAAAGTTCTGATCTATTATTGGACAAGTCATCAATCCCGACTCACCATTATGTGATACCAGTTAGATTCACTGTTGTGACTCATCGTCATGACTTACCAGTGTGAGTCGCCATTAAAACTCGCCTATGTGAGTCACCATTGTGACGTGATGTTGGAAAACCAGAATTTTAGAAAACTCTTGAAATGATTCAATGTGACCTCCCATAACACAACCATTACCATATTCTAATAATTTAACGTACGAGGGAGGTCATGATCATTACATAAGATATATAAAACCATTATAACCTATGATAATTCAAAAATAAGATTAATCGAATGATGGTTCTGAACAAAAACTATGTGGGATAACTCTCAATGATCTCGTTACACATGAAACCTCAATATCGACAAAGAACATCAATGTTCAATGCTAAAAAATCTTGTTTTGTTCAAAATCTGGGGTGGAACCCTCCTCATTCCAGAAAACCTCCTCTAACACATGCTAACTGAAACAACCACAAGGCAGAGCACAGAAGAATAAAACACATTGTTTGAAAAAGAAAACCAAGAAATTACATCCCTCGTGTCAATATACTACCTACACTGGGTGGTACTAACTCACCCACATGGGTTTAATCAAATCACAGTTAATTAATATTGATTCGTAATCGAGACATACCCTATTCATGTGTCGGCATTTTATTCCACACTACAACACACACACATCTCAAACTAAGGGAAAACAACTAATTTCAAAATAGACATGTTTTGAGAATTACTTATAAAGGAAAAACAAAACTGGGAAAAACTCAAAAAAAACTCTGGGTAGTGGGCATGACTATGCACCTCTTGATCCCAAGTACTCTCATCAAAGACACCATTCTTCCACAAAAAATAACCACTAGAATGGTCAACGAAAGAAAAAACATCTCCCGATTATCATCTATCTCTACTAGCCACTCCATGTATGTTGTGTCTTCTTCAATATAAAACACTCCACAATAAATGAAAATGGAGTTATCATAATGATGTTGATGGAGTTAAAAGAAAAGAAATATGTAGTGGATATTATTAAAATATGGTGGTAGCACCATCTAGTATTCCACTTTGTCAACACGTCCCAACACATCAAATGGTCAAACAAACCAGTGAGAAATCTTGTTCCCTCTTCCAAACCACTACTTCCCTTATCAAGTTCAATCTTTCAAGAAAATATGTGCCCCATACTCAAACTCCAAATGCATCTTCATAAAATCATCATACCACTTCTTCCAATCTTGTGCTACGTTCATCCTCTCATGAAAGAGAAGTTCCTTCACTATTAGGCTCTACACTACCTCAGGACCATGAAAAGCTATCTCCCCAAACATTGTCCAACATAATAGGAAACAACCTGGTATTCAATTAAATACTTCTAATATAGCCATTCTAATTGAATAGTGATATCTATTATTGTATGAAAACTCTACCAAGGGTTAGTGTTTTACCCAAGATCCACCAATGTCAAAGACACATTATCACAACATATATTTCAATGTCTGGATAGTCTAATTTGTCTTCCCATCTATCTGATGGAAGAAGGCATTCTTGAGGTGTAGCTGAGTTCCAAAATCATGTTTCAAAACCCTCCATACTTGTGAGGAAAACATTTTATCCTAATCTCAGGCAATGAATATATGAACTCTATGCAACTACACGACCTCATCCACATACCTCTCTTCTAAGGCTTCATTTATGACATACTTATTGATCTCTAATATGTGACATGATTTCATCATATGATCCACCACTACTCATATTTCATCAAAGAATCCAAGACCTCTCATTAAACATATGATGAATCTATCTATATTTCATCCCACCTACAATTGTGGATGTCTAAGAACTGTAATAATAAATAGGTAAAAATGTAATCAGCCTTCACCGGATAGAATATTATTCACTTTTCCACTAAATCATCAACTTCCCTCTTTGTCCTGGTCCAGCAAAACTACAAACCCATACCACAGTACATATTTGAATTTTATGCATGTACCATTAAGGGAGTGTTATGAAACTCATGATGGACACCCTCACATATCGCCATTAGAAGAAACAACATTACATGGAAGAACATATCATTTTGAGAATCCTTTGACCATACATCTAGTGTGTCACTATGGACAATATGATCATAGATCACCTCTCCCTCTTAGTATCCCCACCGAGACTCCTCCACAACCTGCTTTAGAGATGATTGAACTATCATCTGAAGCAAAAAAGACTCTACCACCTTCCACTTCTATATCTATGTGCAAGGATGATAAATCCTCCATGGCCTTAAATTCATCTATAGATTACCAAACTTCCTCTTTCGATGACTTCCTAATCAAGTAATCAGACACAACAATCCCCATTTCAGAGTTTTAGAAGATCTCAAAATCATAGTCCTAAAAAAACTCCATCCACCTTCGTTGTACATGTTCAGATCTTGATGGTAAATGATATAACTCAAACTCAAATGTTCTTTTAAGACCCCAAAGCGCTACACAACAAGGTAATGTCACCAAAACATTAGCATAATAACTACCAATTCTAGATCCGGATAATGGGTAGTATAGATACATTTGTGGGGATGTAACTACCTATACCAATAAGAGATTGTTGTTTGCTGATTCATCAAGACCCATCACTATACTAATATAAAAGAATAAAAAACCACCTCAAACATCAACCCTTCCTTTATAACCTAGCTCACTGGAGAACTGACCAACATACACATTATATATTTGAATTCTACCTATCACTACTCATTCCACATAAATGAATGGTTCTTTATGGTCAGAGTTGTCAATAGAGATACAACTTGAGAAAAATTAGGTGAAAAAATCTAGTAATAGCCTATGAGACCAATAAAAATGTGAACATTTTCTTCATTAATTGGTGCTTCCAATGAAAAAAGTGCTTCCACCATTATTGGGTCCCCTGTGACACCATTCTAGAACACCACATATCATAAGAAATGTGACTCTCGTGTCTATAAAATGCACTTTGTCAACACTCTGTAGAGCTGGCAATGTCGAAGAACCTACTAGGTTGTCTTGGTAAGCATGAAATGATATTACAATGACATGGAGTAAATCATGATGTCATTTATTAATACGAAGATGAAATATTCCAAAAACAAATGAAATATGGAGATGATAATCCCCAATAGCAAGGACATTGTGTTCATCTCACCGAATTGAATTAATATGAATTTAAAGTGACAATACATGCATCAGAAAGAAGTCTTTGGGATATCAGTTTCCTTCACCCTTAACTGGTGATATCCATACCACATATTGATCATAGAAAACAATATTTTCCTTTTTAGCAGGTAAAATTAATTTATCCATGTGAGAGGGTAACAGTTCTTTATTATCAACTGATTCAACAATAGGTAGTCTATACACAACCTCTGTCCATGATATGACTTCTTTGTGAACAACACTAGAGCACCCAAAAACAACACACTGGGTTTGATACATCCCTTATTCATCTAGTTATCTACCTAGATCCTTAACTCCCTCAACTAGGAATATTTCACCTAACAAGGATCCATCATAATTGGAGAATTAATGGGTTGCAAGTCTATTCTAATATAAAAATCATGTCGATCAAGTGGAGTCACGACTTTTTAGCAGAAAATATCGATGAATTTTCCAAAAACTCTACGGACCACCACTATCTTAGCATCCAATGATTCCACTGATATCTCAACCAATAAGTAAAGAATATGCTCTACACATTTACCTCCCACCTAGAAAAAATACTCACCAATGAAAGACAGAAGTATGCCATCATTTTATGAAAACAATACTCTTCTTCAAAAGTAGTTGATAATGGAATGAACATAAGACAACATATTGATGTAGAAAATGATAATTTTTGGTTGCATATGTATTATGAAGAGATCCCCACATAACTTTTTTTTGTCCCACCAATGGTCTACACACACAACACACATAAAAAAATTGTTCTAACCTCTGATTGGTGTACTAAATACTAGAAGAATGGGAATCCTCTCTATGTATATTCCAAGATGATGGTATAGGATATGTGTAATATATGAGTGTGAATCTCTTAAACGAAACAATGCAGAAGCAGGGGTACTGAAATATTCGACCATAACTCTAATGATCTCGGGCCCACCTGGAAGTACCGCCTCTAGAACATGAAACTGACCACACCTAGATCATCTACCCCTCAGATGAAGATCACCTCTACAATCATGACCTCTTTTATGACCCTAGCATATACCTGATATATCTCCCCATGATAGAACATGAGCATATTTTTCCACCTGCTAAAACAGCCTAGCTAGAACCTACTAATGAGGCTAGTGTGGAACCTGTCCACATTCAAAAAATATATCTTGAATGACTATTGGACATTTGTTTTGAAAATAATCATGATCCCCAAAAAAGAAACACATTTTTCCCAAGTCCATTGCAATAGAATGGGGAACAAAAGGTAAAAATGGTAAATTCTGAGGTCGAGTCCCTATTGGTCGAAATAAAAAAGTCCCTGGAACCTGAAACCTACTATTGGTAACCCTAACTCTCAATGTACCATTCCCTCTCCCTTACCACAGTAGACCTCATAAGGATTGCATTCCTTCAATCACATCTGTATTATTCTGGACCCTGAAGTATGTCAATAATATAAATTGAATTATTGGGTATTGGATTGAAGAAAGAAGTGCCTCCTCCAAGCACATTCCACAATAATCTTTATATAGAAAGTGATCTGTGAAAAAATAAAGGAGATCGTTGAACATAATCCCTATATCTCATACAAACATAATATTCTACTGGGTAAAAAGTAACTCTTAACTATTCTTTGCATTCAAAACTATTGAATGAAATTATTCATTAAACTACTTCTTCAAATCAACACATAGAACATCAAACTCATTCCTCCCTCCCCCCCTGAGTATAACATCCTCCACTAATGCATAGCTCCCTGCATCTCCTTCACTAACAAAGGAACCTGGTACTCTATTAGAGCCCATATCAAATAAACGTTGATCTCAAGCTCTTCAAAACATATCTTCATATCCATTTCTGAAATGCTGCCATTGTATTTTTCGAATGTTTGTATTTGTAAATAACATTACATTATCTACCTCTGGTCATCCTCACACACTTGATCAACCCTCCATCGATCATCCATATCAGTCTTCTAAGCCTAATCTTCCCGAGCCACATGAAAATGACCATCGGGTTACATAGTTAAAAGGTAAACAAGGAATTCCTAAGCCTGAGTCGTATGAAATTTTATTTAAGATCAATTTTAATATAGTTAATTTTTTTATTTATCCATTTAAATTTTACCAAATCAACCCTAATTCATAAATGAATAGAGGTCATTATAATGCTTCTAAGATTAATAGGGTATCCACCCTGAAAATGGTGAAGCCTCATTTCGTCATTAGGTAGGATCAAAATCCATACACCGGATCATAAGGGGACCTAAAATCAAGTTTTATAACAGATATTCCCTAGCCTATGTCACACACCAAGATCACCTAACTCGGGTTCCCTACCATCCCATGAAATCATAATTGTTACAGACAATATACTCCATCTTAACTCTCAACCATCACCTATAATACAATTTTCCCATGAAACCCTCCATCCCATGATGCCCTTAATGAGCTGGAAATAAACGGGGAGAGATAATGACCCCTGAGTCCTACCTCTACTAGGCCCTAGATTAAAGACTAGAGGAAAGGTTATAAAGAAATCACAATATGGGAGGCATTACCCTATATACGAAAACAAGATCTAAATTTAAGATTTATCAACTTCAAAACAATGCCAAAAGATAAATAAAAAATCAAAATCCATCCAACATGCATTTTTAAAATAAAACATATATAAAACGTATCCAATGTAAATAGAAAAAACAAGGGTAAGAAAAGTCACAAAAACTGTCCCAATGTCAATTTTTGTAATTCCCAACATAGTCCATGTTGTCGACCTAAGATACTGAAAAACAATTTTATATACATAGTGTGAGTATACCAGTACACTCATTAGCAACATCTGAAGTCTCTAGTGAACAAGTGATTGAAGCATACTATTTCCCCTATGAGAAAAAAGGAGAACCAAAAGTAACTAACAAATAACGCTAACCATATAAATCAAACTAAGTCACATTCTCCAAGTCACACAAGTCAACTAAATTAATAAAGATAGAACATTGATAATATGATACCAGTCACTACTTTCTCATTGATTAGCCACACTCACATACCAATGGAAAAATTCCAATCACTCCCACATCTTTAGAATGTACCACATCACAAACTTCACTCACAAACCTTATCCTCACAATAAAATCCCTCCCTAAGACATCTTGGCCACACAACCACATCACATCCCTTCCGCATACACATGATCTATATTCCACATCACATCCCAAAAACACCTATGAAAAAAAAACCTTTCATCCTACAGACAGTGATTAAAACACAAAACCTCTCATCCAGAATACACTTATCAAAAGAAAACTCACCAGTACACATGTAGGTTCCACCAACCAAAACATACCAGAAGAATCTTGGGTTGTCACCACCTTGAGTAGGGATGAGTGATGAGTAGGTGGTTTATCATGCATCCTCCCATTGCGATGTTTGGGAGACACCCTTCCTTGTGACAATAGGGATGTTCGATACAGGGTTATCATATAGGGCGGGGATTGTAAAGAAATTAAAAGAGCATATAATGTATGTTTATATATAAAGTATCAAACACAAAACCATCCTTGTGGTATTCACAAAACTTTCTACCTATTTTAGTATTTGTGGTGGTCAATATGGATGTTGATAAAATTATAGCAGCTTCACAAATCCCTTTACCTCATTAACCATTCATTTCATTGCTTATCTTTAACATTATTTAACCGTACAACCCATATTTTATCTTTTGACTAAAAACCCAATTCCCATTTACCAAACCATCTCATGCCATCTTAAAATTATTATATATTTATTTTCACCATCACTACCTAGGTAAATAAGTAACATAGAACACAGAAAGCTTCACAAATACATAATGTAGAGGAAGGAGAACCATGCTAAAATAACCCACCACACATTTACTCTCATTTTAACACCCATTAATTGTATAACATTCATCAATCCTGAAATTCTAGGTGAATCATTCAATAGGATACTGAAGAAGAAACCCTAAAATATTTTCCCATAACAACCACTACCTTCAATATTCATAAAATTCATTCCACCAAATCCATCCTCTCAACAGAACTAACCACCAACTCATAGCCACACCTAGAAACATATGTTATCACATCTAAAACACACCCACTAAAACCATTATTTGTTACCCTGCTGCAAAACCACACCACACCCACACATCCATTCCCACAACCACAACACCATACAAAAAACACAAGGCACAATTTGTATATTTAAAATGGAATCCCTTAAATAATTTCTAGTTGTTAATTCATTGGTTTCCACTGAAAAATTTTTATGTAGGGTAATCTATTTATTTAATTGAATATATGTGGTTAATCATTTTAATAACAATTTTTAGGTAGTAAACCTTAAATCATGCATTTGCGAATCATTACACCATTAGAAAACAAAGAACCCTAATGACCATGATTTTTAGTAGGAATATATTACATACAATTCAAAATATTGATCAAAATATCAAGAAAAAAATACAATAATTCGTCACTTTTCCAACCCCACATTTTGATCTAATAACGATTCAGTTATATTTACAAATTTGGTATTCTATTATCATAAAAAATGATAGATTGATATGCCCACCCCAATTTATATATATATAAATGATATACTAAGGGGACCCTTCATCGATTAATATACAATAAAAAATTACTTATTTTTCCAAAACAAGGGGTGCACATGTAGTAGGAAAAGACTGCAGGGAAAACAAGATCTAAAAAACTACAAAACAACACATGACTCATCAGGGAAGAAAGGTTATTAAATCCATGTCAAGAGAAATGGAAACACAAAAGGAGGGGAGTTTATCAGCATTATAAATCATAGATCTTAAATCAATAGCAGAAATAGTTTTTAAAATCCATTAATGATGTATCTTGACCAAGACAATATGGTTTGTAAGTAAAATAAAGTTTCAAGTTCTTAGAAGATATATATGATTTTAAATAGATCCAGAACACATTAAATAAGATTTTCATCCCATTTTACATCCCAAAAATTGTTAACGGTGAAACACAACAATGAACTAGAAATATGAAAAACTGTTGGAAATGAATCAGTATTAGGCAAGGCATCGGTGTGAGCTACTGATAGACAATTCATCATTCTACGCTATCAGTGGACGACTCACCATTCCTAGCAACTGATGGTTTACTAACTATTATGAGTTACTGATAGATGGATCATTATGACATGATACCTGTTGATGACTCACCATTCCGAGCTACTAGAGGAAAAATCACCAATATGAGAAACTGGTGGATGAGTCACCATTCGGAGCTATTTGTGGTCCAATCACTATTCCATGCAACCAGTGGATGACTCATAATTCCAAGATACCAGTTGAAGACTCACTAATCTGATCTACCAATGGGTGACTCATCATTCTGAGCAACCAATTGATGACTCACTAGTCTCAACTCACCGTAGTGAGCTACTGGTGTGAGTCCCTGTTGCAACTCACCTTCAAAAACTACGTGTGCGAGTTACCATTGGGACTAACTGGTGTGAGTCACCATTGGGAACTATCATTAAAAAACTAATTCTGGGAAACTCTTGAAATGAGTCAATGTGACCTCCTAGAAATCTTCCAGTATAATATAATCATAATGTAATTGATCGAGGTAGTTCAAGCCTTTATATCTCTAAAATCAATGGTTTTACATTTGAATATACCTTTACACAAAATCCACAAGATAAAAAGGGAGAATAGAATATCAATATATTGATAGGTAAATGGAATTATAATTTTATTATAAATTTACTTATAACTATGTTTCATAAAACTAGAACCCTAAATTAAAGTGAAAATACATAAAAAGATGAGAAATTAATATCTAAATAATTATGGACAATGATAAAATGAATTGATAAAATGAAATTCATTCATCATGATATATATAATGACAAAAAACCATAAATAAATATATAATAAAACGAACAATAGTTTATCATATTTTAATGTAATTCGTATAAATTTATATTTTATGACCATTTTCCTTGAGTTGGGGACATTTTTTAGAAGGATACCATTCGAAAATAAACATATATAATTTTACACAATTTTATAATCAGATTTTTTCCTTTTCATGTGATTTGTAAAATTCCCACATTAATCAAATATCTTAGTCCACAAAATGAATGTTTTTATGTTTTTATATGATGAATAATGTTTAAAAACCAAAATCAAATGAACAATATTCCTCATAAAAGGATAATGAGTTATTACTTCAATATTTTTACATAAATGAAAGATAATATTTAAGGTACCATGTAATATAGTAATTGATTTGATGAAATAAAAAAAATTATCTTAAATTCCCCAATAATAAAACTATATTTTATTCATTAAACATTCCATGAATAACTCATTAACATACTCCTTATCAAAAATCAAGATAGACTTAATCACATATTCATTCATGTTCAATTTCATATTTATAACAAAAAACTCATTCTTCAATCAATAAGTAATATACCCAAAAATTAATATAATCTAATCATATAATCTCCAAAATAAGAAAAACATTTTATTAATTAGCCTAAATCTCTATAAACTCACATTAAAATCATATATTCTTCTAAAATACAAATCAGAAAATTTTCAACAAATTAAATCCCATATTATCCAAAAAAATTCTATTTAACATACTCATGTAATTATCCAAATATACTGAGATTTTCCATAAAATAACCTAAATACCTAGTGCTAGTATCAAATTTATATCCCATGGATATTATAAATTATATGTTCCCAAATTTTAATAACCCATATGTACATCAACATTAATTATTGTATAAAACTTGAAGGTTATAAATACCATGAATCATATAACCAAAAAATGAATATTAATTCATAAATGAATAATATTTTTTCATGTTAATAATATGGTTAATATATACCTCAAAAATATATTAAATATATATAAATTTCTCTCAATGTATTCATATTACATTAAATTTAAACGAGGTATCTGGGATATTAATAATAGGATAAAGTTTAGAATTATCAACCCATGAAACTTTATAATTATCTTATATTTATATGGATTATTTTAGGTTTCCATATGTTTTATCCATTAATTATTGATAATGGTTCAATAATAATATTTTTAAATTCACCAAGGAATTATCCCCTTATAACTATCTATTTAGGTGTGTGGTATTACCCTAACTCAAGATGCACTAATGATGATCAAAATAAAACCCAATCTTCCTCTAATAGGGTTGTTTCCCACAAGATCCTCTCTTAAACATCCACATCCACATTATAGTTTCCATATAGGGATTTTAATCCAATAATACAACAAATCTATATATTACAAAATATTTTTGAGTCTAATCATTTCTTAGATTTATCCAAAACGATTTCGAAAATTTATGATAATAAAAATATAAACCATTATATAATCCATTCCTCTAAAATAAATTCAAATCACATGGACATAAAATATACATATATATAACTATACTAAAATTCACATTACACCTATTAAAATTTCTTTTCAGGTTACTATAATCGTGATTTTGGTCGTAACTATAACAAAAGACTCCCATATATTACAATGCATATACTTCCACATAGTGTCAATTTATAAAACAATACAAAACCATATGAAGTATAAACAAATTTCTTTCTTGAAAAAAGTCAACTTGAATTTTTCATGAATTCATATTTTTTCTTCATAATACTTAAAACATGGTGAATATCATTTGAAAACATGGGATGGTTACAAAGGAATATTATAAGACATATAAAAGTAATTATAGAATCATGTCGGTCCATGAATAATCAAAACAATTCATGCATTAACATTATACTTCCCATTAAAAATTAACATTTTCATACCTAAAAAATAAAAATAACTACCCATATATATTAATATACCATTTCATGTGAAATTTTAATTGTGAAAAACACATAAGGGATTCTATAACATCTTGGGGACATATGAGAAAAATATAATGTTATAAAATTCACTCTTATGATTTAGAACAAATATTACCTTAACACACAATCTCAATAGATTAACATTATAAAATATTATGATTTATGTAAAAAAATAAATCAAATATAACTCTTGTAGGTAACTTGGGACAACATTTTTTAATTAGTCCTACAATCACTAATAAAAATTTAATCGCTTACCAGGTAAATTATTATATTATATAAAAGGAAATCTATAAACAGATTACTTTTACCATTTACCCAATGAATTATAGTGTTACATTAGTCTCACAATATATCATGAGCTATATTGTCTTTACAAAAAAAATATAAGAAATTTTTTAAAATATATAACATAAATATGACATTAGAAAACATTTGTTTTTTTATTATTGTTAAAATAATTTTCTCTTCATAGATATGTAATTAAATTGAGGATTTTGAAAAATATAATCAATTTAAATTTTTTCATGAAATAATAGAACTAATAAAACAAATATATTAATTTAAAAAACTTCAAATAATATAATTTAATCCAAATATATAATAATATTAAGGGTGATTCAAAAAAAATCATATATGATAACATAGAATATTCTATTTTACATTATTTAATATCAATCCATATGAAATATGTGAAAATAATCTTTTTCAAAAAAACATGAAAATAAAATAAAAAGGTAAATAAAATGTAACATATAATTAATTTATTTCCATATAAACACAACCATAGGATAATTTTTAAAAAAAATTTAGGGAATAGAAGTGATTTAGAAAATAAATCATTTAAAAAAATAAATGAGGTTTTTAAGGTAATGTAGTGCTTACCCCAAGTCATTATCCTCCTGTATGTCATTAATATATATTATAATAACATATTATCAAATTATTTTCTATCTCAGGATCCATTTCTAGGTTAAATTCTTTTCCATTAAAAATGTTATTAAATTCATTATAATGTCTTATTTAATTATATAATTGGTTGAGTCCACATCATATGGTTTGATACTAATTCACTCATAGGTAATAAATGAATTTTGTTGGTTGAATATGGTAAAAGATATTATTATTCTATCCTATAAATAATATAAAAAATTATATATTTATAATTTTTTTGAATTAATTATTATTTTAATACTAACATTGAATGATAGTTATGAAAAATGAATTCTGTTACAATCATGGAGATGGAAACTTTTACGTATACGCGAATGAAATTTTATTTTTCCAAATAGAATAAATAAAATTAGGTAATTATCATTTCATAATTAAAAAATTTTATAATATCATTAATATTATATTATTTTTAGAAAAAATTGAATATATATTGACATTTTTTTAAAGAAATAAAAATTAATCACATCGCATCGTGGAGGTGGTAACCCACATGGGTGAATAAATGAAGTTTTCATTTATAAATAGTTGGAAATGATAGAAAAAATATTATATATTAACTTTATATAATTATAATAATTTCATTAATATCATATTTATTTACTAAATCAATCATTATGACTATGTGTGAGAGGTGGTATTTGAAAATGAGTTTCATTGGTTCGTGATGTGGTAGCCTTCCATATGTAAAAATGATATTTTCATTTAATATTTGACAGATTGAAAGATGAATATATGTTATTAAATTAACTTAATAACATCTCAATATGTAGAATGTAATAATGATAATATTTAGTACAATTTAGGAATACATAACTTAAGTAGAAGATGAAATAAATTTAAAACCTCTTTTTAAATGTCATATCTATTCTTCAAAGAAGATCATTTTAATTACTCCTAAATACATATAATGTTTTTATCATTCCCAAGATGATACCTCATTTCAATGATGAAACCTCCATAACATCGTTAGAAATAATAGTTTCATATTGGGAAGGTCTTGGAAGAAATAGATTTCTCAAAAGTTGTGATGGAGAGGGGAGAGGATGAAAAACATTTTACGTGATGGGATGGGTACTTTTGGAATTACCAAATGTATTAAAGTAATATAAACAAATTTTATTTCAAAATATTAATGGGATGAGTTTGAATCCACTAAAATAATAATATTTCGACATTATTTTTGATGTTTTCACCAATATCAGTTAGTTTTAACATGTGGTTTCCCTTTTTAAGATTACTATGATATCAATATTTCTTAGTATTAAGGAGTCATGTTAGATACTATAAATGTAAAATTGAACCATAAGTAGAACATTTATCTTAAATTAAACCATGTCACATTGTATCAGATGATTATGGGATTTTAATGAGTTCTAAGTAAATTAATAAAATATTAGTTTTATAAAGTATAAATATTGTCATTTTTTAACTGTTTATTTAATTTATCTTTAAAAAATAATGACTAAAATGGAATTAAAATATAAACCATTTACACATATAGAGTATGTTAAAATTATAAAAACAATATCCTGACATTATAACTCTCCCAAATAATAATTTTATAGTTTTTGATGTCATTTAAATAATTATTCAAATAGTTGCGCAAACACTATACAGGTTTTGTTTAAGAATACAATGGAATTATATCATCAATAAAAATAAAAAAAAATTTAAAAAAAAATTAATATTTAATTTTAATTTTTATATATATTCAAATTTACTCAGATATATGTAATTTTAAATTATTTAATATTTTATTCTGATATTCACTCCCGTCATAAGTATTATACAAGAATTTGGATAAGACACATATTATATAACTCCAAAAGTAATATCTATTTATAAAAATAATCAATAAATTTTTTTGAATATATATTCATTAAAAATATTTTATTATAAATATAAATTCTCAAATATTATATTTAGGATACCAATTTTGATTTTTCCATTATTGTGAAATCACTACGTTTTCACTACAAATGATCTAAATGTTTATCATCAAAGAAATAATAATTTTATATATATCTCAATATTCAAAATGATTATAGTTATTACGATAATATCATAAATTATTCATTCAATATGTTTTAAATAAAATATAACATTAATTTCATGTCAATATCCAGAATGATAACATATTTCAATAAAATAGTATTTTCTTTACTATTATAAAAAAATATATCTTTTTTGTAAAAAATATATAAAATTCATCCAAATAGAAAAAGAATTTGTTATTCTAAAAATATTCAACATTTCATAAAAAAATTCATATAAATGATGTATGTTTAATTCAGTATAAATTCCTAAAAGTCAGAGAAAATATATTTTAGAAGAATTCAATTTTATGCCCAAAAATGAAATTGAACCAAAATCAAGTATAATTATTAATAATATATAATTATATATATTATTTATAAATATATAGAGTACTATATTAATATAAGATCATATTCAATTCATAATGATTCTTTTCAATTAAATTAGAATGATTTTTTTAAAAAAACTGAATATTACTCTATTCACTAAAAAATCATTCTTTTCAGAATAAATCCCATTTTTTCCAAATATAATATTTATATTATGATTTTTAATATAATATAATTTTTTTATAATACTTTTATAATTTCCTTAAATTATATATAATACTCTATCCCAAAAATTGATAAATTTTTTAAAAGAACTTTTTTATGGAGATAATAATTATTTTTCAAAGAATAGATTTCTTATTTATTATGAATTAATATATAAATTTATATTCAGTAATAATTTTATATATATTCTATAATTTTTTTTATATTCATTCATTAAAATCCAGTAGCATGGTTACAATTTTCAAAATATTATTTGTTGTTCATTTATTCATGGTGGGGTGTGTAATATATTGTATCAAATGTTGTATTCTATTTAAAATTATTGATTGAGACAATATCCACCGACCATTTAATAAATGCTTTCATCCCAATATAAAATTGATATCAGAAATAATGTTTTTTACATTTTTATAGACATCTTTAGAAAACATTCATTTTAAAAAGCATTATTAAAACCATTATATAAAATGTAGGAAAATTGAAATTTAAATGTCATATATAATAACATATAAATAGGTATATAAAGAGATAACACAATTGGGAACTGTAATTTTATAAATTTAAGAAACATTTATATAAAGGTAATTATAGAGTTTGAAAAAGTCATTTATCCCTTGAATGTGACCATGTATGAGATTTTTAATGACTAAAAAACCATAATCCAGAGATTTTATAAAACACTATCAATTCATAATAAATGAATGTAATGGGATTTTATATTTATTCTTTTATCATTTTGATAGAGTTGAATAGTACATTAACAAATAGAAAATGAAAAAATATACTATCTTTATTTCATTTAATTTTATATCTATAAAATCATTCTTTCTGTTTGTTTTCCTAAATTCCATCTTTGATCCCTTCTCATACTCCAAGTTATTAATATTAAAAATGAATATTTTATATTACTTAATTAATAAAAGAAACTTCCAAAATAACAAATGACACATAAAAGGATAGAATTATATTCCTTTAATACCTGGACAAAAATAAAATCTAAAATGGTTAAACTAATAAATGATAATATCTAAAACAAATAAATACTATATTAAAATTAAACTCCCAGACAATTACATAAAAAGTAATGATTAAAAATCCAAAAATAAAAAATAAAAATACTATATGTGTAAATTTGAAAAATACTAAGAAAATGGTCACACATTCTATCATGATAAATATTTTATTTTTCTTCAAATAACATTGATCACTAATGAAGTCACATACCCAAAAAATATATATATTCCATAATAATATAATACCAAAACATTTCTAATCATTACTATAAATAACCCGAATCACCATAAATCAAATTAAAATAAATTTCAATTTTCTAATATAATTAAAAATTTATTTATCAAATAATATCTTATTTTAGATTGATGTATTCCCATATACATTAATCACATAATGTTAACCAAATAGTGAACATTATAAAAATCATTAAACACTTAGTCTTTAAATAACATTTCAATATCATTGATATAAATGTGATAAATCACATTTCCTCAAATTATAATAACCAATAATTACCAAAATAAATATATAAATATAAACTGTAATGTTAATATGTAACCTTAGAATTATGATGAAAAATTATAAAGGCATCATTATTAAAACAAATCATTACCATTTTTAACTGAAGGGTTATATGTACATAATAAATCTATCAAAACATAATTACAGTCTTCTAATGTATTCCTATAACATAAAACATCAAAAGGGTTATAAAAATACGTTAATATATGTATCATCCATAGACTTATAAACCCATTATTTTTTAAATTTAACCCATCACTATGGAATATCAGTAGTTTACATTTTTTATCATTTAATTATTTATAATGATTAAAATAGAGAATGTGAATTTAAAAAATAATTATCCCAATATAGTGTTTTTCTAGGCATTTATTCTACGTTACACTCATTTAACATTAGTTATAATTTACATAATTACTAATCTCCCCATTAATATTTATTAAAATTGTGTAAATTTATACAAAAAATATATCCACTAATTAGTATACAGACAATTATTACATTTTTAGGATACCATAAAATCTATACATTAAAACTACATGATTATGTTATATTTTTATTAGAATTATCCAAAATTTAAAACAAATGTTTCCTAATCCAAATATGAAAATATATATAAATTATTCATATCATACAAATTATAATGAAAAATATATAAATAATCCACAAAGGAACCATTACAAATGAATTCACAATTTGTAATAATTAGGATATATGAAATTTTGAATTTTAATAAACTAATAAATAACACATCAATAGAAAACTCATATATTAAAAAAATTATTGATTCACTCAGTATCTATTTTTTCAAAAATATAATTACTATATAATTAATGAAGATTTATTTTCATATAAAATAATCATGACATTAGACTTGTCTTCTTGTTTTTAGTAACCATTTCTTTATTCCATATGAAACTCATTTCATAATGTTTAATAAAAAAATTTAGTCAGAGACAAATTAATATTAAAAATATATCTTATATTTCATGACTACACATAAAATTTTCCTCTTTAATAAAACATTAAACTCAAAATATTAAATTTTAAAACAATAAAATAATCACTACGAAAATCAATAAATAAATCATATTATATGAAATCATAATGTCAAGATGAATCTCATAATTGACTTTTTGTCCTAATGGGAGACCCATGACAAGTTTTTAACCAAGATAAAAATTCACCCTTATGATTTCGAATAATCATTCCTTCCAAGTCGTACACTCATTATATTAACTTGTGAAATCATTTGATTCCTGTAAAATCACATAGTTATCATAAATAAAGCACGTACTTGTCTTAAGAAATAATTTTCATATCACTCTATCAATAACACTTACAAATATAAAACAATACCTAGTAAATTCAAATAATCATTGAGGATAATCATATAAATATATAACCATGTCCCTTTACCAAATTCATGGGAGATATTTATCGTGATCCCCCAACACCATGATCTATATCAGTCCCACCCATCAGTGAAATAAATTCACAGGGAACAATACATAATTTTAACCCTACAAATATTATTTTCCCATCATCAAGCTCATACTAGTATTTTTCTCACATAAAATAGAAAATATTTATAGATATCAAAATAAGAATTAAATTAAAGAAACTTTTTAAGATACCAAGATAAAACCGAAGGAGTATTTTCATTTAAGAAAAAATGAAATAATGTAATGGAACCTAACAATAAAATTAATTTTATAGTGTTTGGAATGACATTTTATGCTTTATATTATAATATAGAACATTCCATTTTCCTTTCAGAAAAATCTTTATGTATGTAATATTTTAAAATATTCCTTCTTAAACCCACTGAGAAAATGTTTATATTAACATACAATGACCTTTTTATTTTTTTTATTTATATATAAACATATTATATATATATATTAATATTTTTGTCTATATAAATATTATTAAATATTTCAAGGAAACATTTAAAATGATATTGTTAATGTAAATTGCCCCTTGCCTCATTTATAAATCATCATTTATGTTCTTTATTTCATATAAAATAAGAATTTAAAAACTTAATTTATTATTTAAAAACCATTTATAGGTTTAATAACATCACATTAAACCATTTATTTCTTTTAATTTAACGATATATTTAATTACATAATCTCTTAGGTCCACATCGACCATTTTGATGATATAAGACTCAAATGACCAATATGAAAATAGTAGGATGACATTGATAAAAGATGATATTATTATATTATAAATATATTATTAAAAATTTCATATATATTTATTTTTACAATAGTTATTTTTTATAACAAGTAACTGTTGATCCATATGAAAAAGAAATTATGTTTCATGCAAGGAGACAAATGGTTCTCCACACGCAATATGTCATGAACTAAATCTGGTTACCATCATTACCGACACCAATCCCAACCCATGGAATAGACTGAAGGTCATTAAATGTGCCCAATGTCTAGGAAAAGTTCTTTGGTTTCATGTATTTTTTGGGAACTATTTTCTAGAGTTTAGAAACATTTAACAAAAAAATAAATAAACGATATCTAAATATTATAGTAAAACATGCCTTACAAAAAATCCAGAACTAAACACATAGTATTAAACAAAGAGAAATGGATCCAAATATACATAAAAGTATAATTGAAACAACATAATAGAATACAAATGGAAATGGTTTATCACCCAAAAAACATCTATACAACACCGCACCAAGGCAAGAAACTACTAACCCGAATAACCACCACCCAAGGCCTTTCTTTTACCTACATCAAACATGATCTAGTATAATTTCACCTAAGGGGTGTAAGTAGGGTGTGTGTCTAATCCCATTTGGATACCACCCATTAAATTACATATATTAATCAATACATGATTAAAATCATGAGTTTTTTGATAAACAAGAAATGGTGGCAATAACTCTAAAGAATGAAACTTTTAAAGGTAAATAATTTTCAAAGGGAAATACTAAAGAGTGAACACATTTAATTAAAACATGTAACATTAAAAATTTCTTCATCCAATCTCAACCTATGCAAATGATTAATAAAAAATATTCAATAAGCACAAATCATGGGAGGACCCCTAGGAACTAGTTATTTTTGGGCCCCATATACCTCATCTCTCAATGTAAAGTAACCATAGTAGTATCTATTTTCATGAAGTATAAACTATTAGAGAAAAAAACATAATATAGTAGTCCCTAAACATCATCAATATAGTTTTTTAGTGTTTTCAATGTCCAAATTTCTATGTGAATTAGAGAAAATCCACTCCTGGTCATTAGAGTACTAGTACACGTTCGCCCACCTAGTTACTCAGGTTTCCCCCTTTGTTCATAAAGAAGATAAACATGTTAACAAAATTTAATTAAGCATAAAATAATCATTTCTGGTCAACCACATTAAAAATAGTATCTACACATTCTTTTCACCATTTATATCACTTAATAAATCATTTATAAATTCCATAAAACAAAATCACATAAATATAAAAAAATTCCACAAAAAATCCGTTGAAAACCCCACTTGGAATACCATTTTCATACACATATTTCCAAAAAAAAATTAACATCACTAAATAAAATTAATAAAACCATTTCATCAATTAGAAAACAATCAAAAACGATCTAACATGGGATATCCATGAAGAAAAAACCCATTTCACACAAATATTCGATTTTAGCACCATTAACATAATAAAATCCACCAAAAATAGTTTTATAACCAATGAATAAGGAATATGAACATGAAAAAAATATAATTCTAGTAAGGCTAAATAATCAAAATGTACATACAAATGGATTCACCTACCCCAAGTTCCAAAAACAAAACCCTTGTCTGAAAGTTCACACACCCCACCGTTGCAACACAATGGGGCACAATCAAACATAAAACAACATGATTTGACTGATAATCACAAGATAAAAGCCTAGGTTTGAATCCCTACTTTCTATAAATATGAAATTTCAAGAATAAATTGATGAAACCCTATGAAAATGGAAGGAGGTGGGAAGGAAACTGACTTACTTGACTGATCTTGGAGAAATAACCCAAAATCCACCAAAAGTTGAATCTATAAGAAACTGAAACTGATAGGGATGATCAAATGAGGCTAAGTTGGTAATGTGGGGACTGAAATAGAGGGAAAAGTGAACAATGATTTATTTAGGGATGAAATAAATTTCCTTCTCAATTATGGTTGATTTCAAAATCCTTGAGAAATATTACCCTAATCCACGAAGCAAAAGAGATCCATAGAGGAAAAAATAGATAATATGGGTGATAGTAGTGTTTTCTGATTTGAGTGGGAGGTCGTATCACCAAAAAACATTAAAAAAATAAATTATATCATAATGAATAAATTTTTTGTTAATGCATGAAATGAGCTAATGAGTTGGCCAATTGGATAAGTAAATCATCCCAATCCAAAATGATAATTTGTTCCTATTGGATCCAAATGAGAAGGGTCATTTGAATAGGATATAGAAAGACAAATGGGGAGTGGAATGGGAGAACAAGGTTAAATAATGGGGTTATAAAAGAAACAAAATTATTTTTTAAATCTATAAATGGGCTCACATTTTCGAAAAAATCATGAAAAAACACCATTTCTACCAAAATACATTGGAATCCCCTAAAAACGAAGAATTAATATGAATTAAATAAAAAATTCCATTAAAATAATTAATGTATGTTATAATTATACCCATCATTAAAACATTCCACCCTTCAAAAGTCAACTTGAGGACTATTTAGATAATAGAAAAAGAAACTAATCTTCAACAGAAGACATCAACTACCATGTCTCATGATCATCAATACCATTCTTTGAGAAGATTCAAATTAGAGGAATAGTCTTCCCTCAATTTTTTTATAGGGGGTCCAAAATTTTAACCTACTACTAAAACACTGATAAATGGGGATCTATTTTCCGTTCATAGTAATCTTACACATGGGACAGATCTGCGATGTACTTTTTCTCTTGGGATATATGAAATAATTCTGTAAATGAAGTCAACTAAGAAAGAAAGGCCAACATGTATGCCACCCTTCCAATATGATCGATGATCTCAAAATAATCGATATAACATGGATTCTTCTTCCATTGTATCCCAATAGAAGATGGCCCAGACAAGGGTCTTCTTTCAAGAAAACCCTTTCACCCATTAAAAACTATAGGTCTCAATGACTCTGGTATACAAAAAAGTTGTGGTGACTCTGAGCTGACCACAAGAACTCCCATATCAGTATGACCTTCTCAGACATATCTTGCACTAGGCTCGGCACCAGTAGTGAAGTCTCACCTACCTCAGCCCCACATAGGGGGGACCGAAAAGGCCAAAAAAAGAGTTCCACAAAAAGAGCTATTCAAATTGAGGATTGGAAAATATTATTATATTTAAATTCAACAAATATTAAATGGATATTCCATAAACATCCGAAGCCTAAATCACATGAACAGTTCATGTGTTCCAAGATCTAATTTTCCTGCTCTGTCTAAAAATCAATTTCAGGATCCTATGTCGAGATCATCTTAATCTATGTCCCTAAGACATTCTGAAGGCCTTCCAAAAATCAAGAAGTGAAATGTGGGTATCAATCTGAGACAACTATTAATGTAACACATTGAAGCCTTAACAACTCCTGGAGATACAAACAACCCAACTCATCTACTTTAGCATTAGCTTTGATCGGAATGAAGTTGGATAATTTGGTCAGATGATCAATAAGCACCCAAGTGGAATTATTACCATGAGGTGTATGAGGTAAGAAAAAATTGATGTCCATAGAGACCTCTCACCAATTCCATGTATGAATTGGTAATGAATGGAGAAAACTGTAGGGTCTTTGGTGCTCCTCTTTCAAATACTAACAAGTGGATAATATCTACATGAATTAAGATATATCTCATCACATACACGGACACCAGAACTATCATCGTACATGATAATACATATCGGTGGAACCTATATGGAAAACCCACTGAGATAGGTCATTATCCTTCAGTACCAACTTCTGTAGAGACGACGATACTACTAAATGGACCGTGAAGAACATGATTCCCTCGAGAGATGATGACCAATTAGAAGACGTCTCCCCAATATGAAGAAACAAACTGGACTGCTAAAAAATATCATCACTGGGATGTACATGCTAAATAAACTCTACGAGAGAAGGAGCCAGCTAAATTCTTTCCATGAACACCTCTCCATGGTGCTCCATGGTCTACACATTCATCTGAGCAATGAGCACCATCAGATTCCACTCATCACTAGACTTCATGATGTCTTTCACTTGTACTTTTCTACTCAAAGCATCCACCTCCACATTACCGTTTCCATGTGTAAATACAATGTCATAGTAGAACCCTGTCATATACTCTATGCAATGGTGAAACCTCATAATGAGGTCCTTCTGCAAGAAGATATATGCCAAGATATTGTTATTATAATAGACTATAACCTTATCTCTAAATAGGTAGTGAATCCATGACTTCAAAGAATGCAACAAATCTGGTCACTACAAGTCATGTATTATATTATTCTTTTTGTGTGGTCAGTTTGGGCGTGACCCATATTACCCCACATGATTACCCTATATAAGCAAACACACAAGAACAAAACCTGAATCATAAAAATACACCACATACCCCTTTATTGCTTATGGAAAATTCATTATGGTGGGTGGTAGTCAACCACCACCTCAGTTCCAAGAAAGATACCTGACACTAAGGGCCCCATATAATCATCACTCCATTCATGTTAAGCTCGGTCATGGGAGAATCATATCGAGAGAAATTTAGAACAAACTGCCTATTGTATCCAGCCTAGCTGAGGAAACTCTTAATCTGAAACATGTTATTTGTATTCTCCCATAACATAACCAAACTAATTTTTTAGGGTCCACGAAAACCCCCTGATCCGAGATCACATTCCATAGTAACATCACCAACCTAATCCAGAAAGAGAACTTTGACAACATTTTATAGAGGTGGTGATCCCACAAACTTTGAAACACGATATTCCAATGATGATCGTGTTCCACATCATATCCAACGTTAACAAGTATGATGTCCATGAACACTACGATGCAGGAATTGAGATACCAGTCGAAAACTCTATTCATGAGTTCCAAAAAGACCAATGGAGAAATTGTTAATCCAAATGGCATGACCAAATACTCAAAGTGGCTATACTTTCTTAGGAAGGTTGTCCTTGGGATATCTACCTCTTTCAACCTATGTTGGTAGTAACCCTAACACAAGTATATTTTCAAAAACCAATTTCCCCCTTCAATTGGTCAAACAAATCATCTCATTGGGGGAAGGGATATTTTTTCTTGATGGTTACTTTATTCAGTATCATATTGCCAATTCACTACCCAAGGGACCCATCATCCTTCTTCACAATGAGAAAAATAATGGACCAAGGAGGCCTACTCAGTCTAATGAATCATTGGATTCTAATTCATCTATATGAATCATTAACTCCATAAATTTTGTGGGGGTCATACGATATGAGTTAAGAGTTATTAGTTGTGTTCCCTACACCAAATCAATCTAGAAATCCACTCCCTGCTCTGGATGAAAGCCTGAAAACTTATCAGGGAATACCTCTTGAAATGCATACACTACACGAGTTAGTCCACTTATATGTTCAAGACCATCATCCTATAGCATGAAAATGATATTTCGAAGATATGATCCCCCAACAATAGATGTTGAGGTCCTATGTGACATGACTGAGGATCCTATTCCCCAAGAAAAACATGAAGACTCCCATCATCTGTCATGAAACTCACCCGCTACCCGTAGAAATCGATATGTTCTTGAAATTGCACCACCCAATACATGTATAATATCTTATAAAAAATTTCTATATCTAAGACAATTGGGTCCTACTCCATCAAATCGTCTAACATGGAAAGAGTAAACGATGGGAACCTGATACCCTTTTCCATAATATTCCACATCTGTGTCACCAAATCCAATGCAAAGGACAAAAATTTGGTTGGAAAATTAAGAATTTTTTCAAATAAAATAATAGATGAATGAAATAGAAGCACCTGTATCAATAATAGATGTTTTTATATAAGTGGAAATCATAACAATACCTCAAACAGTCGATGGTCCTGCCACTGATCTCGCTAGTTCCTGATCCACCGCATGAATATACCTAGTCTCTGCTTGAGAATATCTCATAACTTGTGGCACTATGTATAACTAGGTCTATCCAAAAGAAGATCTGGCCCAACCACCATGGCAAAAAAAACCAAGACCCCCTATCCTTGACAACTATGACTGAGATTGCACTTCCTAGGAAGCCACTGATCCTTCAAAACATTGTTGTTCACATTCCATCTTACAAAAGGGTTATAGGTGTCCCATACCACCACAATGGTAACACTTCTCCAGAAGAAAAGTGCATTATGGGTGGATGTTCTCTAGCCTCCCACATGGGTGGCACACGATAGACCTCGCATCATAATCCACTAACTAAAACTGCCAGGAAGGGTGTGTGGATTTGCCACACCCTTTATTTACCTACTCATCCAACTTCCTTTTCTTATTAGAAGAGCATCGATAATTCAGACCTGTTATTATCCCAAAAAAAACCGTCCTCCCCTTACGGTCTATCTCCACCATACAATCCCATTCAACAACCCCTACATAGGTTTTCATCAGGAAGAAAGAAATTTTAATATATCTCTATCCAAAGACCCATCTTGAACTTCTAGTCCTTAAAAATATAATTGGAGACCATTTATAGAGCATACCAGACCAACTCAACAAAATGGTTGGCATAATACATCATAGAATGTTCCCCTAAACTATATTAATAAACCCTCGAGATCAAGAATATTAAAAAAATCTAGGGCAATTCTATTCATTTATGAAAACATAGAATTCCTTGCAGCTCTTCTTCTCATGATCCCCACCACGAAGCAATAATTCCCACCACCTATTTTTGGGATCCTCTAATAGGAAAGAGGCACACATCACCTTAACCACCTAAGGTGTTTCTAACAACTCAATCATGTGACCAATCTTTTTTATCAACTCCTCTAATTAGTAGGGTTCTATGCTACCTTAAGAAAACATGAGGCTTGTCTCTCAGAAACTCTTGGAATTTTTCTTTCCTAGGACGTGTTTAATCTTCCCTAACCTATGATATGAATGGATAAATTCGTTGTTCCAAAGCATGAACATCTCAAATCAAAACCTTTACTATCCTCTAATCAATAGGTGAGGGAGAACTCTCACTGACTTCCTCTTATTGGAGCATGTGGGATTTTTAGACAGACATGTTTCTACAAAATACAATAGTCAGAAGAACAAAAATTAATACAATAATTAGAAAAACATCATCAATAACATAAAATATTTATAACGCAAACACAATATAGAAAAAATATAAATTACTATTAAACCCCCACCTGATGTACAAGTGTATCAAACACCCTACATGTCTCACGTAGATGTGAAGACAAATGAATAATTCCATGGTCCAAGGGTTACGTGAGGTCTTCCTTGAGAGTTGTGGGATAAGAACCCTAATTGAGACCAAAAATATGAGCCCCAATAGTTCTATCTCATGTCTAGCCCAACTCATTCCAAAATTTTAATATATCCCAAAAACATTAACATACCACTAATACAATTTTTTCACAAACCGAATCTTTTATCCACCATTACCAGTTCTAAACATGGCCCACGTAAAGGCCCTACGGGCATTACCTATCCACACGGGCATGAACAAGTGCATGGGAATCATGTATTATTATTTTGGAATTATTTACCCATGTTTAGAAACATTTAAAAACCATAAACATTCAATAAACAAAATCTGAATATTTATGCCATACATTACATAAATAAAATGTTGAATTGACCATATATTTTTAATAATCATACAAGAGATCCAAAAATACATTAAAGTAACAGAAAAAATCCCAATTGACTTCACACAACAATGGTTTATCACCTACATTCTATCTCCTCAACATCGCACCAAGGGAAGAATCTTGCAACCACAACTACCATAAACTAAGGAATTTGCATTACCTATATCAAACATGATCAAATCTAATTACAAAAAAGTTAGGTAATTAGGTTTTGAGCCTAAACTCAATAGTATACAACCCAAATGATTCCATTTTTTATGAAATACTAGATGAAAAGCATGCATGTTCTTGATGAACATGAAATGAACCCAATAAATTCAAAAGAATGAATATTTTAATGGTAAATAATTTTCAAAGGGAAATTTAAAAGAGAGAAATTTTTTAATTAAAACATGTAATATGATGCATTTTTTTATCTATACACACCCTAAGACAATGATAACTACAAAGGGGCCAACCAACACTAATCATGGGAACATCCCTTGGAACTAGTTAGTTACGTGTCACATGTACCTCATATATTGGTGTAAAGTAACCATAGTAATATTTGTTCTCATGATGTTACCACTAGTTTAGAACAAACCCATAACATAGTGGTCCCCAAAAATCTTCAATATAGTTTTTTATTGCTTAAAAGTCCATATTTCATGGTGAATCATGGTAATAACAACTTCTGATCACTAGCAAACTAGTGCACTTCCACCTACCTTGAGAAACAAATTTTCTCCTTTCTACTCAAATGAATTCAATATTATACCAAAAACCAATTAAACAAAAAATCATCAATTCTGGTCACCCACATTCAAAATAGTATCTATACATGCTTAATACTACTTATATTACTCAATAGAATATTTTAAATTTCTATAAAACAAAAATAAAAAATATAGCAATCTTTTGCACATAAAATCCATTGAAAACCCTAAATTGAACACCATTTGCATAACTATAATTCAAAAAACATAATTGGAACTAAATAACATTTTAATAAAATGGTATCATCAATTATAATATAACCTAAATTATTCAACATTGGATATCCATGGAAAACACCCATTTCCACAGAAAATTGTGATTTTAGCACCCTTTGCGTAACATATCCCACCAAAAATAATTTTCACACCAATGAACAAGGAATATTAGCATTAAAATTTTATAAATACATCAATTATAAAGCACCCATGAGTGCTTACGCCTAGAATCACCTACCATAAGTGTCAAAACATGAAACCCTTTTGTCAAAGTTCACAAGAACCACCGCAACACCACAAGGGAGATCAATCAAAGCTAAAACAACAATATTTGACCTATAAACCCAATATAAAACCCTATATTAGAATCCCTAATTATTTTACAATATGAAATTCTAGAATAATGTTTTGAAACCCTGAAAAAATTGGATGTGGAAGCAAAAAAACCCACTCATATGAGATATCATGGATAAATCTCCCCAAATCCTTCCAAAGTGGAATCTCCAAGAAACTAAAACATATAGAGAGGCTCTATTTTGGATGATTTGATAAATTTGGAACTGAAATTTTGTAAAAATGTTTAAAATTTATGATTTATGGAAGCAACAAATTACCTTCTCAAATACCGATAATTTGAGAAACCCTGATAAATTTATCCCTACTCTTAGATGAAAAAGAGCTCTAAAGAGTAAAAATAAAAAATTTATGTGAGCCTAGGGTTTATGGATTCTTTTGGGAGGTCGAATAATCAAAAAATATTAAAAATTATTGTGATATTAAATAATTAATTTTTTAGATGTAGGAAAAGGGATCACTGGTTTTTCCAATTCCTAATAAAATCACCCAAATACAGAATGCTAATGAGTTCCTAAGGGGTCCAAATTAACATTGTGGTTTGAATATGTTAGGGGAGGCCATGTGGGAAGTAGAATGGGTGAAAACTATTTTAAAAATAATGATCTATAAAATAAAAAAAAATTGATTTTAAACATGGAAATGGGCTCTCGGTTTGGCTAAATCATGATGAAACCCCCCTTTCTCAAAAAATACATGAGAAACCCACACAGGAAAATAATGAATACAAATTAAATGATAAATACCTTTAAAAGTACCCTAGGATGTGACACATTTGTAAAATTTTAATTTTTTAATGTGCATAAGTGATAAAATTTTAAAATAATGGTATATGATTATATAATTATTATTAAATCAGAAATATCTAACTGTATATATAAATGCACTTATATATAAATTCTATGTGATGTGTTAATGAAAAATTAATCACATCTCTTCGGTGATGTGGTAATACCAAAATAAGTACGATCAATGTTGTCATTTTTTCAATGGATGGTAATTTAAGAAAGTATATAATATATTATATTTTCATGATATTAATGTTTTTATGAAAAAAAATTTATATATTGAATCCATTATTATGACCATCCTTAGGAGGTGGTGATCGAAACAAAATTACATCAATTTAGAGGTGGTTGTTCGTCGTACACATGAATAATGGTTTCATTTCACTTTTTATGGTAGTAGAGAAAGATATTGGATATTTATATAACATATTAACATCTAAATACATTAACTATACTTATATTTTTTTACATCACCATACTTTATTTCTACTTAATGTAGGTTGAATAAGAAATTAAATAATACATTCTAAAAATAATTTCACCACTTCTCTAAAAAAAGCTCAATATTTTCTAACCAAAATCCTACATAAAAGGTACAATTCATAACATATGTCCTCTAGAATGGGGTTAGGGTTTTTTAAGATATTAATTTTATTGGTTTTGGGTAAAAAATAATTTTCAAATGCTGTGATGGATCAATGATATCAGATTCCCTATTATAAGTGAGGGGAGACCAACTCTAGGAATTATATGAAGTGTTACAATTATATAAATTAATGTTAATCTAAAAGTGTAACAGAATTGATATTTTTATAATATATAATTATTATTAATTGATATATCCTATTCCAAATTAATTAGAACTTGTTTCAATAAATTTTTTACTATTACCATCTTGAAAACCCTTTTGACGATTACCATGAGATCATTGTTTTTTTATCTTTTGGGAGCAATAAATATAATATAAAAACACAATTTTCATATGAATGTATAATTGTGTATTTTATAACCCGTATCTCATTTTTTGGTTTTATATAATATTTTTTTTGAATTTTAAATCATTTTATAATATATTATATGTTATAAAATATCATTAATTTCATTTTTTGATATATTCATCTATTTTTTTTAATGTCATTCATATAAGAATATAATTATTAAATAAACATTTAAAAATACCTAATATTTTATATTTATTTATAAAATATTTTTACATTATAAAACATATAAGATCAAATGCATTTACTGTCTTTAAATTCATTTAAATGCATTTTCTAATTCCTTCACAATCACTCTTCCAAGGTTAGATAATATTTTCTCATTATTATTTCACCACAAAATAGATAAATTAAATTAGTGACATAAAGATAAATAAATTATGATATAAATAGAATTTTATATACACTCAATATGTATATTTTCTAAATTCTATGACAATAATACATTTTTAATATGTTATTGTATCATTTTAAGCTTTACAGATGTTTTACTTAATAATTTCGATATATCCCTTCTAATATAAAAACAATAAAATTATAATATCTAGTAGTTATAGATCATATAATTTCATTATTTTATTCTATATCACAAACCATCATAATAAATAGATGATATTATAACACAATACCTAAACCACATTCAAAAAATTATAACATATCTTACATGAAATGAATAAATTAAAATGATACATTAAATACATTGAATGTCACAAACCGACCCCACTGCTATCGAGTTGAAACTACCCCAGGCCCACCTCCATAGGCCAGGGGCTAGCGACAAGCACGGAAGGCATAACTATTTTGGGGCGGCCTTCCCCTGAGTATCTATACACACTCACACAACCCACTTGATGCAGAAGTGCAGAGTAGAAAAGAAAATAGAAGGACAAACAACTATAACCCAACCACAGTCATGTATCAACTTCTATGTAAGACAAGTATAGTAATGAAAATTCCTGACAAGATAACAGAATAGAAAAAGGAAAAAACACGGGCCCAAACCGAAAGGTACTACAACCTGAAAACAAGTAAACAATAGTAAACAACTGGTGAGTCTCAAACCTGAAAGTCCTAGTACGACAATTGAACGCAACCCAAGCTATTGTGTCCTCTATGATCCTCTATAGTCTCGATCGACCTATCTGTCATCTTCAAGGGCACACAAAGTGTAGGTAAAGACCAAGAAGGGGTGAGTATAAATATACTCAGTAGGATGCCCCGAAACCTCGAGGGAGTAACAAAGGAGGTACTAAAATGGTGATCAGTAGATAGAACAAAGAACACTGATAGAGTAAAATAGAGATAGTGCAGCTCAACCCAACAGAAACAAGGAAGTAGACCCATCCAAACAAGAGGATCTAAACACATAATGCACGTGGGATACCCCGCGCGTGTTTTCCCTACCAAAAATGAAATGTAACTAAACCCAAGGAATGGAAACAAAGTAGGGTGTATAAATATATATATATGCTCAACATGAAACCTGAACCAGTGCATATGGGGATCTCAATCTCCAATCTCAGCCCAAGAAAAGTCACCAAATGTTCTAAGGATATCTATAAATGATGCCCAATAGTCCCGCACGTCAAATCTATCTCATCTATAAACTGTACAACCAACAGTCCTTCTCCAGTAATCAAAGTGAAATGTCACTAACTATCCACAAAGAAAGCGCTAATTTTGAACGAATTTGTCGGGTAACCCACTGCCCGGCCCAGCTGGAGGGTAAACCCTAAGAGGTAGTTAGGTAACCCACTTCCTGGCCCACCTAGAGGATAAACCCTAAGGTCAACGGGTAACCCACTGCCCAGCCTCACTAGGGGGAAAACACTGAGGTCAACGGGTAACCCACTGCCCAGTCCTGCTAGAGGGTAAATATGGAACTGGTCCGATTACTTCACACTGCCCATGCCATCACTGGGGGTCACTAACATTGCTACCATGTGTTGGTTCAGAGCACATCAAAAGAACCTATGACCAATTCCATTTCATTTTCCACATTTAATGAGATCTAAAACAAGGCTCCGCCCACCCAAATGGATTACACTGTTGTAATCCTCGCGGAAAAACATGGGAGATAGAATATTTATGTACATGAAATAGACTCTTGACGAAGAATTTATTCGACACCGCTCTATGCCCATCCGACGTCTCATGGGGCCCACACCTCGGTCTTGAAAAAGGGTTGGCGAAGTATTCCATCACGATGCTATGGATAAAAAAAGCCAAAACGACGACTCATTCGCCCCGAACAGACGTCTGAAGAAAAATTCACAAAACACAACACATTGCTTAAAAGACAGAATGTGGGGCCCACACATCAACCCCATCAACAATGCCTAAAACTAGCCAAGATTACATTGTCTCAGCACCAGGGATACAATGCTACTAATGGAACCTAAAATTGAATCTGGATGTGCTCACGCAATCCGAAAGAAGAATCCTGGCGGGGTGCTAAACAATACTTTGAGGGCGTGTCAGGCCCCTGAGCCCCTATATCTGGAATTAAAAATATACATAACCATTTCAAATTCATTATCTCGATCCAAGGATCACATCACAGTAGATGGTGCACAAATATGAAATTTGGTTTTCAACTTAGGGGTGCTTAAACACCTATGGATGGAGATTGAGTGTGCCAGACCGGTTCGGGCTGTCCACCCCCTTTAGACTAGCGGTCTGTGGCTCGGACGCTCAGACCCCCCAGTCCATCATGGCCTGTGGTCCACCGCATGGGCTGCGTAGCATTACCCGGACCAGCATGAGCCGGTCCATCCCCTTTTTCCATGAGACCTGCAAAGCGCAGATCTCAGCATGCTCTCGGGGTCATGATGACCCCATTCTCATGCGCCGCCCACCAACCAGTGAAGAAGACTAGTGCGCCTCCCATGTGCCAGAAAACTAGGCCACCACTCGCTTGCCCACCGCCGGCTCGTATCCCACCGTGTCACTGCCGTTTGACACTGGACCACCCTTGAACCACCAGAAATGGGGATTTTTTCCAGAAAACATCCCGGGTTCACCCCGGAAACCCCGTGACTCGACATTTCGATCTGTAAGACTCATTAGAAATCTCAAATCAATCCCTATGAATCTATGGAATTATATTGAAAAATAAAAAACAATTCTACACTAATATTTGTGTTCTATGTAGATGTGGAATTTAAAAAGTAAACACAGGAACCTACCTCACAGGGCGTAGCCCATCGCTTCCCGAACGGCCCGCCAGAGCTGCCACCACCTTACTGGAGATGATGGGGAGCATGGATGAGGTTTCTCCCTTGTAGGTAGATATTTCATCAGGGTGAAATGAAATGGGAAGGAGGGGGAGGGTTGTGTGTGTTTAAGTAGGGAAACACACTTACACACCCACCCGTAGGCCCGTACCCAAACTTTCAATGGGGTCGAGGTTATGTTGCTTATAATGTAAAATCCATGTTATAAGCACAATAGAAGTCACATAATTTTAATCCGAGCCTCAGTTCAGAATTTATAATATTCACTACCACGGCTGCTAAATTACGAAAACGCCCCTGGTGGCGTTTTCCACATAAGGGCTGAACCCGCGAAAGTTACACTCCTCTTATGGTTAAGGGAATGCTCTGGACCCAACGGTGCCCTCAGTTTTCCCTTTCGAGAAATCGTTTACGAGTCATTATATTTATTTGGAATTTCTAGTGTGAACACACTTAAAATTTAATTCTGGCCATACTGGGGCTCGAAATCACATGCCGTCTAAATGCCCTGCTCTGAAATAACATCATGAAAAATTTGAAAGTCTTACAGGCTCAAAATCTGTGTTCTTAAATCATTCCATCCTTCAAGTTTTTTGTCCCAAAAAACAAAACTACAAAAAAAACTCGGGATAATGAGACCTCATATGGTTCTCCCGTTCCTAGGTGCTCTCCCATACCCTCCAGTGCTGCCACAACACACGAACCAAAGGAATGTTATGTCTATGCAGTGTCCGCTCCTACCAGTACTCCATCACCACAGGGTGATCCCCAAAGGTGGCTCTGTCCTCAATGTCCGTCTTTCCCTAGTCGATAACGTGTGTGGGTTAATGCACGTATTTCCTCATCTGCGACACATGGAATATGTCATGCACCCTCTCTAGCTGTGGGGGTATAGCACGATAGTAGGAAACCTCACCAACCATGTGCATGATCTCAAAGGGACCAATGAAACTCGGGGATATCTTTCCTCCCAGTCGAACCGCTGTGTTCCACGCTGAGGGGAGACCCTCAAAAAGATATGGTACCACTACTATAACTCCAAAGGTCTACAACGATGGTTTGTGTAGGACTAATGTCTGCTCTGAGCTGTCCTCATCCACTCATGAATGACATGCACCTTCTCCTTGGTCACCTCGTACCAACTCTGGGCCCACGAGGGGGGTCTCCCCCACCTTTTTCTAGCACAACGGTTTCCTGCAGGGTCTCCCGTAGAAGGCCACGAAAGGTGCCAATCCAAGAGTAGAGTGGTAACTATTATTATATGCATACTCCACCAAGGGAATGTGATCCTCCCAGCTTAGGCCAATGTCTAACACGCATGCCTAGAGCATATCCTCCAACACATGGACAGTGCGATTGGTCTGCCTGTCTGTCTGTAGGTGAAAAGCTATACTCATCCACAGCTGATTCCTGAATGCCTCCTGGAGGCCTCACCATAATCGTGATGTAAACTGCGCATCACAGTCATAGATGATCATCGAGGGTACTCCATGAAGGTAGAAAATTTCCTGAACATACAGCTGCCCTAGACTCTCCACAAAACTCTGCTCTCTTAGGGAAAGGAATTACAATTACATCGTAAGTCGGTCCACTATAAACCAAATTGAATTGTGTCCCTTCGCTATGTGCTAAATTCCTATGATTAAGTCCATAGATATACCATCTCACTTACACTCTAGGATATCAAGGGGATGAAAAAACCATGCCAGAACCTGATTCTCTACCTTCTCCTGCTGATAGTTAAGACATCAAGAAAGAAACTCAGCTACGCTTCGCTTCCTTCCAAACCACCAAAACTACCATTGAAGGTCTCTTTAAATTTTCCCCACGCCGGGACGTACATCCAAGGGATTAGTGTGGAACTCCTACATGACCTCCTCCTGCATCTCTACCGGTACTATAGTTCGCCTTTGGATTAGAATCTCGTGATTCCCTCCTTCAGAATAGACATCAGGTGTGTCACCAATGGATATCTAATCACGCAGTACCTCGCTGATGAGATCCCCTAGTTGTGACTCTCTCACATGCTCATGGTGTGAAGGAGTCAACACTATCCACTGCAGGAAACCCATACCCTTCTGCTCCACCATGGTCAGCTGTACGGAACCCAACAACACTGAAGCATCTTGCACTAGTCGAGCCGAGGACTTCTTGCTAAGGGAATCCTCTACTATGTTTCACTTCCCTAGAGTGTAGACTATCTCGAAATCATAGTCCTATAGAAATTGCATCATATGCCTTTGCCTCATATTTTGATCCATTTCAGTGAAGTTGTACTTGAGGCTCTGGTGGTCTGAGTAGACCACAAATTTCTCATCCAGAATGTAGTGTATTTGTAGCCTGAAGTTAAAGACTACCGCTACCAGCTCCAAGTCATGAGTTGCATATTTTTTCTCATAGCGCCTGAACTACCTCGACCCATATGTAATCACTGCCCGCTGCTAAATCAGAACGCACTAGATACAATCTCATGAAGAATCATAGTACTCCATGAACTAAATGCCCTCCTATGGTAGCCTCAACACTGGAGCACTAGTCATTCTTTTTCTCAACTCCTCGAAGGCCTTCTGGAACTGATCAGTCCAGGTGAACAGTCATCCCTTCTCTGTCAATGCGGTCAATGGGGCAGCAAACCTATGGAAATCTTCCACGAACCTCCTATATTACCCTACCAAACCAAGGAAGCTCTGCACCTCTGACACATTCTTAGGTGGTTCCCAAGAAAGCATTGCCTCTATCATTTCGGGATCTACGACCAAAACCTATTCTGAAATGACATGCCCCAGAAAGTAAACATCATGAATCTAGAGCTGACACTTCAAGAGCTTCCCATATAGCTAGTGCTCCTGGAGTAAGTCTAGAACCATCCTTAAATGCTCCGCGTGCTCCTCCCCCATCACATATTATATGAGTATTTCATCAATAAATACTACCAAAAATCGGTCCAAGTACGGCTGGAATATATGGGCAATTAATTCCATGAAAATGGTGGGGGCATTCATCATGCCAAAGGGCATCACCAGAAACTCATAATGACCCTAACAATAATAGAAAGCCAATATCAGGATGTCAGCCTCAAGAACCCACAACTGGTGGTATCCAGATTGAAGGTCATTATAGGAGATCCACTTTGCACCCCTAAACTGGTCAAAGAGTTTGTCAATCCTCGGTAAATGGTACATGTTCTTTATTGTGTCCCGGTTCAGGTGATGATAATCCACACAAAGCTGTAGGCTCCCATCTACCTTTTTCACAAACTAAACCGGAGCTTCCCATGGTGAAAAACTGGGACTGATGAATCACTTCTCATGAAGGTTGCCCAAATGATGTTGTAGCTCCCAAAACATCGTGGGTTTCATCTGATATGTTGTACATGATATCAAGGCAGTCCCCAACTGCAAGTCAATTCAAAACACCATCTCTTGCATAGAAGATTGTCCTGAGACATCCTTGGGAGAGACGTCCATGTAGTCCTCTACAATGGTAGGGAACCAGGTGCCAATAGCGTCTACTGTTCCAAGAGCATGCTTTCCAAATGCTGAGAAAATGGTCCTGGTATCCATCTCAAAGTACCCACTTGTTCTTCCATGAGGTCTCGTTGACCAAGGATAGTGAACCTCGTCCCATCAGAAGGCATGCATCTGACTCGTCTGGGATGAAATTCAATCTGGGAATGAACCATGGAATTCCAATCCATGCCCAATATGACTTCATAAGGTTCCATCATGATGAAGGGTAGGTCCCACGTGAAACTCACTCCTCTAAATGAAAATTCGCACTGTCTGTAGATAAATGTCACCAATGAGGCACTTCCTGTAAGAACCTCGATGCTAAGTGCAGGTGTCAGCGCCTCTACTAGGAGCTCCATATCTTGTACCAAAATCAACGATATACAAGAGTGGATGGAGACTATGTCTACTAGTACTGAATCAAGAATAGAGTAAACACAAAACATACATTGGACCATCTCATTTGCTGGTTGTCACGAACAACCATAGCCCTAAGCTACCCATGGACCCTACCACCATCTCCTTGAGCCTGGCATGGGACGCCCGGTGGTGGCGGTGGAAGGACCTCGAAACGGTTTCCCCCACCTCCAAGTCTTCTTGTTCTGCCTGCGCTGCCGCCCTGAGGACCACACTATCCTTCCTTGGGAGATCCCTGGTCATGGCACTACCTCTGCCGCTGCGGTGTGCCCACTGCCTGCCACAACTGCTCGGTATGCCTGGTTGGGAAGTCCCATTCTAGGTGACCCCGTCTATCAAAAGCATAGCACCATCTCTCTCCTAACTTCCCCAGTGCTCTACGGCGCCACTATGATATTTAACACTGCCCTTGAGTCTACTCATGGAAGGGTCTCCTAATCTAAGGCTGTGCTCTCTACCACATGCATGCTACTGAAGACTTTGCTATGAAGCGGGCACTGCTCGGCCCTTCCATCTGGAATCCATTAGACAATAATCTATGTATCATGAGAACCCTCTCTAGAACCCTAGAATAATCAGGGTTTCAGAGGGTCACTACACTAGAACAGATATCCTTGAGAAGACCTTGATCAAACTTTCGCACCTGAAAGTAACTATCACAGACCATATCCTGCGAGTAGCATGTTAGTTCGGTAACCGGGATGAGTACTGCACCACCATAATCCCCCCTAATTTAGCTCCAGAAGCTGATGAATCTGAAAGGAGCATAAACAATAGGGGGAGTACTCCTCTCAGAAGAGCTTCTAGAAGCTATCCTACATGAGCGACGACTCATCGTGGGTCTGTGTAACCAACCCCCACCAATGCTCTGTCGTCCTGAGGAAAAGGCTAGATGCATGGGCTACCATCTAGTCTGCTAGTGTCCATACCAGCCTGAAAGGTCAGTCCATATACTCTAGCCAGTCTTCCACTTCCTAAGGATCCCGGTCCCTGTGGAACTTCTGCTTTCACTAACACTGGAATTCATGGAGTGCGCTCAGCCTGCGCTCAACCTCGATTTTTGCTGCCAGTACTAACTGTCGCTCTCTAGGTGGAGGGGCTACTACTGAAGTATTGGGTGGAAGAGGATCACATGAGGGTCCCTGAACTGATGGCACATCGATCACCAGGTCATCGTCACAAACTGGAGAGGGTATCCTGGCTAGCTGCTGTCATGGGGGCATCATGAAAATTATCAAGGATTTCTGCGATCAGATGTGCATATATATAAAACAGAAATAAAAAAGGAGAACTGACTCAAAAAGGATAGTCGAAGACTCAGTCCTACCAAATTCATGTTCTAAGGTTCCCTTTAACAAGTGTCTCAACATGCTTAGATGACAAGCGGGGTATTAGGGTCCTGGTGAATTGACATGTCGGCCGCTCGTACCATCAGTGGACTCCCTGTCCTGAGAGATGCTCTAGAGACATGTCAACATTATTTCCCTAAATCCCTTCTAATTCCTTTTAGGGATGTCCAAACAACAACCCAAGGAACAAACCACCTCTGATACCACTATGTCACGACCCGACCAACCAGTCTCGAGCCACAACTACCCCAGGCCCACCTCTATAGGCTAGGGGATGGAGACAAGCGCCGAACGCATAACGATCTCCGGGAGGCCTTCTCTAGAGTACCAGTACAAACAAACACAACCCACTCAATGCATATGTCTAGAGTAAAAAAGAAAACCAAAAGACAAAAAAATATAACCCAACCACAATCATGCATCAACATCTAAATAGGACATGTAATGTGCTGAAAAGTGCTGACAAGATAACTGAACAGAAAAAGGAAAAACATGTGCCCAACCCAAAATGTTCCACAACCTGGAAACAGGTAATCAAAAGTAAATACATAGTGATTCTCACACATGATTTCCTCCAATGACCACTGAATATAGCCCAAGCTCATCTGTCCTTTAGGCTCCTCCTTAGATTCAATCGGCATGTTCGTCCTCTGAATAAGAACACCAAGTGAGGGAGAAGCCCAAGATGGGGTGGGTATAAAGATACTTACTAGGATGCACTGAAATCTCGAGGGAGAAACAAAGGAGGTACTAAAATGGTGAGTAGTAGAGAGAACGAAGAACAAAGTAAGAGTACAAAAAACATAGTGTAGCTCAACCCAAAAGAAGGAAGGAAGTAGACCTGTCCAACCAAGAGGATCTAGATATAGAAAGCATGTGGCATACCTCATGCGTCTTCACCCCACATAGAAGGAAAGTAACTGAACCCAAGTAATGGGATGAAAATTGTGGTGTATATATATATATATATATACTCAACAAGAAACCTAAATGAGTGCGTAAGGGGATATCCATATCGAAGCTCAGCCCAGGAAAAGTGGCCAATAGTTTTATGGATATTCATCACTAATGCCCAACAGTTTCACACATCAAAGCTGTCTAATCACTAAACTGTACGACCAAGGGTCCTACATCGGTAATCATGGAGAAAAGTCACTAACTAGCCACATAGAAAGGGATGATTCTGAAAGAAGTCGTTGGGTAACCCAATGCCCAACCAAGATGGAGCGGAAACCCAAAGATGACATCGAGTAACCCACTGCCCAACCTAGCTGGAGGGAAAACCCTATGGTAAAAAGGTAACCCACTTCCCTGCCTCGCATGGAGGGTAAACACTGAGGTCAACGGGTAACCCAAAAAACAGCCTCACTAGAGGGTAAACACTAATATGTTGATGGGTAACCCACTACCCAGCCTAGCTGGAGGGTAAACCCGGAACTGGTCTGAAAACTCCACATAGCTTGTTCCATCACTAGGGGTCACTAACATCACTACTGTGTGTTGGTTCAGAGCGCATCAAAAGAACCTCCGAACAATGCCCTTTCTTGTTTCCACATTTAATGTAATCTTGAACGAGGTTCCATACACCAAAAAAATCACACCGTTGCAATCCACATGGAAAAACACCTGAGATATACAATTTACATGATTGAAACAGATTCCCGACGAAGAAGTTATTCAACACCGCTCTATGACCATACGACATATCATGGGGCCCACACCTAGGTCATGAAAAAGGGAAGGCAATCTACACCATTGTGATGCTCTCGGAATAACACACATAAATGACTACTCATTTACCTCGAATAGACATCTGATGAAAAAGTCACAATCCACTACTCACAACTTAAAAGACGGAATGTGGGGACCACACATCAACTCCAAATTCAAAGACTGAAACCACCATGGACTAAATTATCTCAACTGCGGGGTTACAACACCACTGACAGCGCCTAAAATGGACTCTGGATGTGCTCCCTCTATCCAGAAGAATAATCATGACGAGGAATTAAACAATACGTAGCAGGTGTGTCATGCCACTGAGCCCATTTATCATGAATTAAAAATCCATGATACCACCTCAACATCTCCATCTCGAGCTATGGATCACGTCACCATAGACGACATGCGAATCCGACTTTAGGTTTGCAATTTAGAGGAATTTAAACACCTATTGAAAGAGACGGGGTGGGCCGGACCGGTTCGGCCCGTCCACCCCCTTCAGACCGGCGGACCACGGCTCGACCGCCCGGACTACCCAGTCCACCATGGAAAACGGTTCACTGTGTAGGCTGTGCAGCTGTAAATGGACCGACATGAGCTGGACCGTCCCCTTTTTCCATGAGACCCGCAAAGCGTGGGTCTCGGCCGGCTCCCAGGGCCGGGACGACCCCAGTCTCTTGCTTCGCACACAGACTGGTAAAGCCGACCAGCACGCCACCCGCGGCTTGGACCGTCGGGCCGCCACTCGATCACCCGCCGCCACCTAGGATCCTTTCATGCCGCCTGCTGGGAATCCCATTGCGCCGCTGCCTAGGAGGCTGCTGGACCAACGTCATCGCTCGCCGGACCTCCCGGGAACCGCCAGAATTTGTTATTTTTTTCCAGAAAACTTCTTGGGGTCACCCTAGACACCTCGGGACTTGAATTTTCAATCCCAAGGACTCATTGGAATGCTTGTATTGATCCCTATGAATCTATGGCATTCTCCCGACAGATAAACAAAAATTAAACATTAATATTTGACTTTGAAGTAGATGTGAAATTTAAAAATGAAACACACGAACCTACCTCGCCAGGCGTAGCCCATCGCATTAGGAACGATCCATCGGAGCTGCCACCGCCATTCCGGAGAGGAGGGGGAGCTTGGAAGATGTTTTCCCCTTGAAGGGAGAGCTTATGATAGGGAGAAATTAAAGGGTAAGAAGGGGGATGTGTGGGAGTGTTTAATTAGGGAAACACAATTAAACCCCCACCCATAGGCCCATACCCGAACTTTCGACGGGGTCAGTGTTTAGTCGCCCCTATTGAAAAATCCACGTTCTGAGTGCAACAGAGGTCTCAAAATTTTAATACGAGCCTCCATTCAAAAGTTATAAAGTTCACCCCTGAGGACGCTAAATTACGAAAATGCCCCCAGTGGCGCTATCCACAAACGGCCACGCTCATGAAAGTTATACTCCTCCTAGGGTAAACGACCCACTCCAGACTCAACGGTGCCCTTGTTTTACCAATCTGAGAGATAGTTTGGGGGAAATTATATTTATTTGGTGTGTCTAGTGTGAAAGCACTTAAATTTTAATTCTGGCCACACTATGGCTGGGAATCACACACCCTCTGAACGCCCTGCTCTAGAATAACAAAAAGAAAAATTTCAAAGTCTTACAGGCTCAACATCTGAATTCTTACAATAAAAATAATTTAATTTATAAGAAAAATATAAATGTGGTTGTATATACATCACCTTAAGGAAAACGTGCTTCATATAGAGAACATTAATCCTGAATTATGTATAATATTTATTACTTTTATAAAATATTATATTCATTCGTATAAATAAATGATGTGAAATGTCTCACATCACTTTTTGGTGGTGGTAGTCCATATAATTTTTGAGTGTTGTTATTATTTTCCAATGAATCAGAGTATAAATATATAGATAATATATCATAATTAAATAATTATAATTATTTAAATATATAAAATATAAACATTAAATCCTTAAAAAGTATAAAACATGAACAATTGTGAGGGAATATAAAGCATATCACTACTTGGAGGTGGTATATGATATATATTCTTAAGAGATAATTTTATTTTAAAATTTCAAAAAAGTGATGTGTAAATTGTTAATCCCATAATCATAATAACATATACATATTTTAATGATAATAGAGTAATTTTTTAGATGCATAAGATATATTAAGAGAATGCAGGAGAATAAATAAACATTCAATATGTTATGTGTGATGATTCCCGCTTACTTAAGGGATCTCCATTAGCATCCACCATAATCCTTCACAAGATAGAATTACAATTATATTATAATATCAACCATGAAGAATATTAATAAATTAAAATGACTATTTATATATGCGAAATGATATAAGTCTCAAATTTTATGAATAATGGATGGGAAAATGTTATATTTTATATGTGAGGGGACAGATAGATGGAATTAAGTAAATGATTGGAATAATATATTTTTTATTTTTTAATTACGATGGAAGAAATATAATGGAAATTTAAGATAATACAGCATAATATTTATAATCTCTAAAAAGTTGTATTTATAATAAATTAAGTGGTTTTTTTACACATATCGATCAGTTTTACGCTCAATAAACAATTTTAACCTTTGATATGGTAATAATGGTTTAATTTTTATATTTTAAATTTTTTTAAAAATGAATACTGAATAAATTAAATATTTTGAATTAAATATAAAATCTAATTTATCAATTTCAACTTTTATATATGGGAGAAATTAATTCGTACAAAAAACTCCTAAAACGAAAGGAAAAACATTTATTTTTAGAAATGAATTGTTGAGCAGAAGTCTATTTTATTATCCTTCAATTAATTGTATCAAATATTAAATGCACGTTAAAATATTTTATTTAATATAAAATATATGAATAAAATTATTATAATTCAATAATTTTTATTAATTAAATTTATCAAGAACAAAGTAGTGTGTACACTTAAAAAAATATTTTACAAAAAATATCTCTATAAAACATAAAATGGATTTATATTCCTTCATATCTATTTGATAACAAATGAATAAAATATTATAAATAAATTAAAAATTAATTTACTTAAAATAAATTATTATATAGTGATTATTATATTTTATTAAATTAAAATTTTTAACACTATGAAAAATGAAATTTATCTTTACTTTTGGTATTTTGATAGTGAAATTATTTTATTAAAATTATATTTAATAATTAATAATATTTAATCAATACATTTTTATTAATTTATTTATTTATATATATATTTCACACTATTTTTAATCTTATTCAAGCCAAGAAATCTACTACCTTGGTTATAAAGGATATAATATTACATGGTTCATTTAGACTTGGTGTTTCATAGAAAACATATTATTGAATTTTTTATACATATTTTAGAGGAATACATATATGATATGTGAGTGTTAAATTCTAGCCTCTTAAAATATATTCAATACAATGGAAACAACTAAATATACTTATACCTATTCACATCCTCATGATCCCATGTTTATTTTTAAATATTTTGGAATTTCCCTGAAACATATAACTTATGATTTGTATTCTTTCACAAATATTTTCTAGTTACAATCAGAAATCTCAAATAGTTTTTAACAAAAAGAAATAACAAGATACAAAATTAAAATTTCTGAGTTCGGATCATAGGAATGATTAGATATATAATTCATCATTATCCATTCTTGGAACAAAACATGAACATGAAGGGGAGTTTGTGGAAGCACTACGAAATAAGATTACATACCTACTTTATAAGGAATCTTAATGGGGCAGATAAACCTAGAGCACTTTACTGCGTTAGTTTTTAACACTATAACCTTTTTCCTTCTATGTATTTAACAAAATAACTTATCCTTAATATTTAATTCTATATATTATTAATGATTGATATCATAACTCTTTTATAGACTTTACTGCGTTAGTTTTTATCTTTACTTTTGGTATTTTGATAGTGAAATTATTTTATTAAAATTATATTTAATCATTAATAATATTTAATCAATACATTTTTATTAATATATTTATTTATATATATACTTCACACTATTGTTAATCTTATTCAAGCCAAGAAATCTACTACCTTGGTTATAAAGGATATAATATTACATGGTTCATTTAGACTTGGTGTTTCATAGAAAACATATTATTGAATTTTTTATACATATTTTAGAGGAATACATATATGATATGTGAGTGTTAAATTCTAGCCTCTTAAAATATATTCAATACAATAGAAACAACTAAATATAATTATACCTATTAACATCCTCATGATCCCATGTTTATTTTTAAATATTTTGGAATTTCCCTGAAACATATAACTTATGATTTGTATTCTTTCACAAATATTTTCTAGTTACAATCAGAAATCTCAAATAGTTTTTAACAAAAAGAAATAACAAGATACAAAATTAAAATTTCTGAGTTCGGATCATAGGAATGATTAGATATATAATTCATCATTATCCATTCATGGAACAAAACATGAACATGAAGGGGAGTTTGTGGAAGCACTACGAAATAAGATGACATACCTACTTTATAAGGAATCTTAATGGGGCAGATAAACCTAGAGCACTTTACTGCGTTAGTTTTTAACACTATAACCTTTTTCCTTCTATGTATTTACCAAAATAACTTATCCTTAATATTTAATTCTATATATTATTAATGATTGATATCATAACTCTTTTATAGACTTGGATCATCCTTGATGTGTTATAGAATGTATCAAATATTCTCTACCACATTTTCATCTAGATCAATTATAAATATCATCTATCAACCAAAATCATCCAAAAATTATTACTTTATTCACTTATTTACATAAGGGTATTCATATGGATTAATATTAAATATTAATTTAAAACTATTTATATAATTAAATTTGTTAAAATTATGTTTTTATCCCAATAAAATTTTAAATATAGTTAATAATATCATAAAACATTAGTTTAATTTTTAATGTTCCATTTAGTAAAATAATATATATAAGAATGATAAAAAGTACATAAATATATTGAATATTATTCATGAAATACATAGATATTACATAATTTTGACAAATATAGGATATCATCCTTAATAATCATTTATTAGGACAATAAAGTGATAGTTCACTTGGATACTAGATACATAAAAATACATTTTTTGTAAAATCCTCATCATCTCAATCGTCATTCATTACATAAGGAATCCATTTAAAAAAATCATACATTGTACACATATTAATATCCTAGGTAAAAATTAAAACATATGAAATGTTCATGTGGTAAATATAGGAGATAAATATTTATAAATAATGTACACAATTATTAATCCTGAATCTAAAATAATAAGAGATATAAATCATTACAGAATAGTGGTCATATTAATTTCCCATGTTTTAGTTAACTCAATGATTATAATAGTGGTCATATTACAATCCTATATTAGTTTCACTCCCCTTTCATGTATCTAAAATAATAAGAGATATAAATCATTACAGAACAAATTTCCGGGCAATACAATTCATCCTTTAATTAATATCGTAATTAAATTCATATATATGATTATTACTTTACTTTGAAATATTAATTATATTATAACATCATAACCCACTAATAAGAAAAAAAATTTATGAACATTCCGTTATAGATTTTTTTTTCAAACTAACTGAATTTTATAAAGTATTCATCATAACCTAGTTACTCAATGAGAGAGAAACAAGTTTAACTGAATCAATCATTAAATAGTCAAAATAATAATAAATCTATAGAAATAAATTAGATTATACCAAGTGAAGAATAAAATTCCATAAATGATGATAAAATATATTAACTATAAATTTAAGAGATTATTTGAATCATTAATAGAAAAACAATAAAATATTCTTTTCCATTGGTAACATTGTATTTTTAAAAGACCAAAATATTTATAAAAAATAATTTTAAATAAATTATAACACAAGAAATGTTTTATTAAATTAAAAAATAGTTATAATGGGGGTAAAATTCTGTCATACAATATATTTTAAATGAAATCATTATTTTAACCCATTTGTAATTTATAAAAATTGACTTTGTTGAAAAAATATTAAAATGTTTAAATTTAAAACAATTATAAAAAATTTAAAAGGCAATTAAAGTGAAAATTTTAAATCATTTAATTTATAAAAAAATATCAATAAGAAAATATTAATGTGAACAGACTTGGAATAAATAGTTTGATGTCCAAAAATAAAATAAGGATTGATTTTAATTAGAAATATTTTCATGAAATTTTTTTGTATCAAATATGGAAAATGAATATAGTAAATAAAAAAAATAAATACCTAAATAATTATATAAAATGTATTTTAAATAATTAAATCAATATATTTCAATTCATTGGAAATTCATGAATAAATATCCCAATTAAAAGGACATGGAATCCTAAATCCCTTCCCGCATTGGTATATTATTAATCATATCCTATAAGAAAGAAATAAATAAAAATTAATAATTAAATTCCATAAATATAAATTATTTCATGATATATCATATTTATTATGATTTAAATTCACCTCATAAAATAAGATACATGTGTAACATAACATATGTCCCCAAAAGTCAATATTGTATGATAAACATTTATCGTAGTTGTAAATTCCAACCAAACCCCATTTTTTAAACTAATTTCAATTTAAAAATTTTATAATATTGATTATGAAGGATTTGGGTTATAAAAATTGAATTTATACTTGTATTAATTTCAAAAAAGATATAATTTTAAAACAATGAGAAATCCTCATTGAACTATCATTATAAAAAAACAGTTACCGGAAGCCACTCCATTCTTCTAATTCCTTCAGAAATCATATATAAGATTTATAGATTTATTATAAATATATTGCAAAAACATATTCATACAAAATATGCTATGTTTCAATCATTTATAATTTATAAATGTTTTTTTAAAGAAACAATATTACATTGAATATTTTCATGAAAACTGATTAGTTTTACATGCATATTTTAGTTAAATGGTTACGAAATACTGACCTTGTTTAGGGTTTCATCATCTCAAAAATATTAATCATGATATAAGTAAAATATTTAGTAATAATATATATTTTTATAGTAATTAATTTAATTTAATGATGAATAATGTACTATATCACTTCCGGGTGATGGTAGTTTTTGAGTATACACAAGTGAAATTCATTCTTTTCAATTTATTGAACAAAAGAAATTTAAATAAGAATTCAGTACTATAGAATAATTATTAAATAACAAATATAATATATATTTGGTTTATATAGACTTATTAATAACCTGGTAAATTGGTGTTGTAAAACTAATAACATCGCTTAGTAGAGGTGGATTTCCACCAATATACAAATGTGGTAAAATAGTTTTACAGGGAATGGAAATGTAAAAAGGTAGATAATAACATAAAATTAAAATATTATAAATATGTCATAAATATCATATTTTTAAATTTAGACTTTAATAGTATCCACCCAATAAATAAATGATGTAAAATTAATCATATCACTACTTCTAGAAGATAGTCCACACAATCACATGAGCAATAAAAGAATTTTCCTTTTAATGTGGAGAATATGTATAATGTTTATACCATAAATATAGTAACATATTATTATGTTGTAGAAAATTATTTTTTTATTTTATTGGATAGGATATAATTTAATGGTTTTAAAAGAAGATGTTAAAATTAAATTTATGAGTCGAAATAAGAACCTCATCATCAAGAGACCCCCATTGGATATCTAATCAAGCAGTACATGTATGGTCATTTATGGAAACCATTTCCACCAAAACAAGTTTATGAATATTTATAAGAAGTTTTTATGTTTTTTTATGTTTTTTAGCTCTAGGTGGATTTAATAATAGATGGAATGTGGTGTCCTTTTCTAGTATATGAAATGACACACTTTGAATTAAATAAATTTATTATATATAGTAAATTATTTTTCATTTTCATGTGGCTCCCTATGGACAAATATCTGAAGCTAATATAGGTAATGTTAAAATAACTTCATCCAATTATATTTTCAAATGCTTATGCAATATTTGAAAACTTCTATTTATGTTCAGTCCCTTTATTAAATAAATTTTACCTCAACCATGATGACTAAATTTTTCAATTTTAATGAGTTATAACTTATCTCGTATGGTTCATATTAGTTAAAAATGTCAAATTGATGAAATATTCATCTGTATACCATCCCATTTATCATATATCATAATTTTCATAATTTTTAATTTAATTAATAAAATACTATTTAACATTAACAAATATCAATGCCATTTGAATAACTATTCAGATTGTTTGACGTTAATGATGTGAAGATAGAAAATAGAATTTGAATTTAATATTTTAAAAAATCACTAATGCCTTATATTTTTCTATAAAATTCATTTAACACAATATGTTTTCCAAATTGTATTACATTAAAAATTTATTATAATTATATAATTATTTAATCAATTACATGAACATGAAGTATATCAATCTTGGGTGAACATTTATGGAAGTTACTCCATCACTAAAAAAAGAAATAAATTCCCACTATGAAAAAAATTACTTCACATTAAAATTAACATTTATAACATTAAATAACCTCCTTTATCTATATGAAAAAATATTACATATTTTAATATCAATATTTTTTTTTGTATTTCATCTCTACATAAAAAAATATTATGCTCCTAATCAAATGTAGATGGAACCAAATTTCAATATATAAAATTTCAGGTTGGATATAGAATATTTAATACAAGTAAAACATTATTATGGGAATGTGTTTGGTTAATTCTGTGACTGTATCTCATAGTATAAACCTTATTTTAATTGTTTTTCCCTTACTGTATTGAAAAAAAATTGATCTAGTTACAATTCATAATATACAATAAAGTGAATTATTTATCTTATTTCAGTGACCATATTAAAAAATGAATTCAACTTTTTATTATTAAATTTTCAATATTATTAGATTGAAACATTATTAAAAAATTCAAATAGTCAAGGAAAAATAGATTTTTGAAATTTTTTTAAGCCTAAAAGTAATCTGACACCAAAATATTGTATATTGATGATTCATATGTAAATAATTATGCTTTTTATAATTAAATGAGACTTAAGTTATATTAATATCACTTTACAATCATAATTTGAATTCTAAATCACATAAATTATGAAAATCAAAATGAGCATTTTAAAATAATTTGTATTTTTTAATATTCAATAAAAAATTATTTTCCAAAAAAACCCAAAAATAATCCATAATGTTATATTAAAATTATTATTTAAATAATTTTATTGACTTCCCAAATAATAATTCTAAATATTGTGTAATATAATTATAATGTCAATTTAAAAAAATTATAAAACCAAATTACGAATAAAAAACATATTTTTTAAGCATAAAATGGCTTTACAAAATATTAAATATTAATTTATAATGAATAAACATACACATTTAATAATAACAAAAAAACATTGTTTAAAATTTTATAATCTATTTAATTCTATACATACCATCCCAATTTGATCACTATTTTTTAAAATATCCTAGTTCACTTGTTGATTATTGATTTGTTTTGTAGAAGCTATCAAATTTATACAATTTATTTTAAAATTAATATATTAAAAAATCATTGGGTGTATATTCTACCCCCTAAATTAAATTGTTCTATATTAATATTTACTACCACTTACTTGAATTATTATATAATGACATAGTTAAAAAATCTGAATTTGTTTCTTTCATGATAATTATTTTTCATATCATTACTTAGAAGAATAGTATTTTTTAGTTATGTATTTATCAAAGAATGTATGATTCACTATAAGATTCATATATTTCCAAAATATACCTTGAAATTTTTTTGACACTAATCTTATTATTAGTGATAGATTTTTATTCATACTACTTGAGATTATGATATCATTTAACATCTGATCTAATATATTTATATGATTTATTTCCATTTTATTATAAAAATATCATCCTTTGGTTGTGATTTTGTATATTTCATCATCTATACCATATCATTATAAAAAAATAGAATATTAAAATAAAATTTTTCATTCATAAATCACAAAAAAAATATCTTTTAACATATTATATGATTTATAAAACAATAAAAACACGTTCATTATAAATATAAGTATTTACATTAGTGGTTATACACAAATATCCAATTGGGATGAATATTTACATGATGAAATATTAAATTTATCTAAAAAAACTATTAAAAAACTAAAAATAACATAAACCATTCCATAAATAATAAACATTACCATTCCAATAAAATAAGTTTGGAAAAATATGAAACCCAAATATATGATATGTTTTATCAATTATTTTTTCTAACAAAATTTTTTAATATTGTCACCAAACTAAATAATGTATCTAATATTTTCACATAAAAATACATTATTTACATGGTCATTTACTTATAACAAATATGTAAATGATTTCAAAAAATTTCTTGATTCATTATAAAACATAAATAAAATTATATATTTTTCATAATATTAGCTCAATCATTCATCATATATTTATTTTCACTCCAATTATATGTTGTTTCCAATATATAATAGTTATTCAAAATTAAAATTAAACAATTAGTTATAAAATCACTATTCAAAATAATGGTAACATATATTTTAAAAATAAACTCTAAAATTGTTATAAAATATTTATCCCAACAAAAAAATATCCTCAACATCAACGACCAAATTTTCATAGAAGGATTTATGTAAGTATAAAAAAGTATGGAGAAAATATAAATGTAAATGAATAAAATAACATTTTTACTAGAACATATAAAAAAAATATTTTATTCACATAAATGTATATAATAATATACTTACTAATGTAAAAAACTCATCATATAAAATTTATAATGAGGTAACTGTGAGACATACCAATCAATGAAACATTATTATACCCCAGACCATTTTGGAAAATAATATGTCTCTATATGTCATATCCTCTCATAAATAAAAATTGTTCATAAAGGAAATGTAAATTTACAAAACAATAACACATTGGAGTTTCTATCCATGTGTACAGTATGAAAATATATATTATAATCTACTTTATTTCATGTATTATTATTTGTATGTACACATAGTGAAATCCCAAAAGGTATTTATGGCTTGTGTATTTAGGTAATTAGGTATAGAAAACCACAAATTAAAACATGGGTAAAATTAAATTATTTAAAATATCTTGGATATTGTCTTACAATCCATCAATATTAAATAACTTCACAGGATAATCAAGGGACATACAAAAGAATTTAGTGACCTATAAAGCCCAGTATGTGAATGGTCATAGAAACAAGTGATGAATGTTTCACATATTTGTAAATATAAATATCATCGATACATAAAATTGGTTAGGATCATAAAAATTATCTTTCAATCATGAACTAAGGTGATAACCAAATGGAAACATGGTTATGTGGAAATAACGAAAAATATGACATCATCAATAATTTTTACGGATTGATGTTGGGAATACATAAAATTTATTCTTAAGATGACCTCCAATTTTGTATAATTGGTATATTATGAGATAAAATCATTACCCAATGGATTTAAATGATATATAATTATCAATTGACATGTCACCTTCATATCAGGGACATGCATATGTTTTTCCCAATGAATATTCAATATAGGATTATTTTTTATCATATTTACATTCATGATTAAGAATTATATGTTATATACTTGAATTTACCAAATAAATATAATATACATATATCTAGATGAATACCAATGAGTGGAAATGAGAATTTGTATTCATTACAAAAATTATTGGCCTAAAAATAGGATAATAAATTTCTACCGCATTAGAAGGGTACATAATGGTTAAAAAGGGTTTAAAAAGATTGAAAAGGGACTATAATCACATTTGAAGAATAATAAACGTAAGATTTATGTATAAAAACATATCCCTGTATTAATAAATGGAAGTACAAGTTTTTATATAAATAATTTTTTGAAGATAGGGGAGAAGGACATGATTCTTTTCTTGGAGATGTGTTTCGTGATTATTGTGATAAGATTATAAGAGCCTAGAGGATCATAAGTATTTTTATAAATAGGGATGGTAAAACTAAATTTATAATCCATGACTTTTTAGTGAATAATAAATCCTATTTGTGTTGATTTTATAGAAAAATTTGGGTAATTCGATATTAATTTCAATCGATAGGTTTTGGACTCTATAAGGTAATATTATCACAACCACAATCCTTGTCATCATTATTTCTAATGGTTTCAACAAAAGTGAAGTGGATTTAATATTTTTATAATTATTAAAATTGAAATAATTAATCAAATACCCTTGTTAATGTCGAGGAGGGTAATGTTCATAATGAAATTATTTTAAAAATATAAAATATAATAATAATTTTGGAATATTCCTTACCTATTTATGAAATTAATCAAATTGAATTAAAACTATTTTAAATGGGAAATATATTGTTTTTAGTGGTTTCTTTTTATGTAATAAATTAAATAACATTTGGGTCATTATAGTGAAATAATACATATCATATATTAATACCATATTCAGTTTTCACCCTAAAATAAAATAGTTTCAAAATGTTTTGAAAGAAAAAATGGGATAATTTCAACATAATCATATATAAAATTATATTTATTATTTATATAATATTATATACATATAAGAAACTATATATTTAGAAAAACATTCCTCATTTTTGAAAATATGTTGTGTTTTTGACAATAATAGCTCTCTAACGCTTATAACGGTTACATTGTACATCATTAAAGTATATTATTCATTATATATAAATAAATATTATTTAATAATAAAATTATATTAAAATAATTTTTTTAAAAAAATTTTCTTGAAATTAATAAATAGAATGTTTTACATATATCCTTATATTTTTGAAAAATACAATTGTTGTTTATTCATATCAAAATATAATTTTCCTCAACAAATATGTAGTTGTAAATATATAGTAATAATTTTAGGAGATAAATATAATCCTTATTTATTAAAAACGAGAATATATAAATTTATAGTATTATGGTCCAAATGCATAAAACATAATTATGACAATGAAATCCCTTAATTTATTGTGTGTGAGGATAATATTTTTGGGGGTTGTTCGAAAAACTTAGTTTAGGCCATGTTCTTTATAAGATTTAAATTCTCCCATAAAAGTTTTCTCTCTTTATTTAGTTATTAAAATTTATATTGATCTTGGTTAGGGGAAAATATCAGCGATGATATCTATATCGGAAACATTGAAAAATCGGATCCACATGGTATGGACATACTAGTTTAGGCTATTTTTTATTGGTCTGTGTCTATTAGAGATTGTTATAAACATTATATACTAATCATATGATAAATTTATACTCCTAATATCAAAAATGTTTATATGATGTATAGAATTAATTCGAATCTAATATGCTATAACTTATAGTTTTCAAATATGACTGAGTTTTGTTCTTCTGTAATAAATATATTTGTATGTATGCATTAATTCCATCTACAAATTTACATAATTAAATCAATATTATATAGAAACAGAATCATTTAATAAATATTTATTTCATTCAACTTTTAATATTTTTTTAGATTTTATTTCAAGAACATAATATATTAAATCTTATCATTGGTAAATTTTATCTATTCATTTTTATTTTTTTTGTATGTAATATTATCTATTACTATTTAAAAATTCTTAATATTTTATTTAAATTTAATTATTTTATAATATTTATCTATTTATATAAATTTACTATGTTTTAGTACATTCAATTTCTATTCATATTTTTTTTAATATATCACAATGTTTAATTTTCATTAATAATTTGTATAATTATGAAAATAAATATTGTTTTTAATATTTTAAATATTTTTCATTTTTAATTATTTAAATTTAGTATTTTTTACATTCATTTATTTAATATTAAAGGTATATTACTAATTTTATATATATATTCATAATAATATATTTATATCTGTATATGTACTCTATTGATAATAAATTATATTTATATGTACAACTAAATATATAAATTTATAAAAAAGTAATTATATAATGGTTAAAATTAATTATATATTTAAATAAATTCAAATTTTTATTAAATATATTTAAATAATAAAATTATCTATTATATTTATAATTACATATATTTAAATATTAATATATATATATATGTATAATTATATAAATACATATAATTATATAAAAATATTAATATTTATATACAAATATTTTTATATATTTTTATATATATTTATTTTAATTTAATTAACAATATGTATCTAAAATTATTTTAATGAGTTCATATTTCCAATTCATTTAATATGTTTATAATTATTTGAATAATTATTTATTTATATTTATATATATTTATATTTATTAAAAATTACAATTTTAAATACATATTTAATATTATTTAAATATATTTACAACTCTATCAATGTTTATTTATAATTGTATAATATTGTATTTTAAATTTATATTAATTATATTATTAAATTAAAATTATATTGGATTTTATCTGTATGATAATATTTAGTAATTATAAAAATATATTTATAAGGGATGAAATTATAGTTCTTATAATGATTTATATTTATCACTGATTTTTTAGCCCTTATAGATATATATAACCGTTAGTACTATGAAAGAACTAATAAAGTGTTGTTTTATTAGCAATAATTATTTTAGCATAGATAAAACCCATTGTATCAATTCTTTTTAAAAAGCACTCAAAAAGGAATCAATGTTTTTTCAATTTAACCTTAACCAAACAAATTTACCCTATCCGTTAAGGCTCTTACATAACTAAATCCTCGTAGATTTTCCCCTTGTATATCACATGAAATCTGTCTTTATCTCTCTCACTCCCAGTGCACAATTAGTCACTCGCCATCGCTCTCCCTCACATGAATTGGAGCTTTCAAACATCATGATATGTGATTTATTATTTTTGGATCATGTTTTCATCATATATAGTACATATTTTTGTGATTGGAATTTTCCCAAAAGATTTTAATAGTGTTCCCTATATACTTTACCTCTCTCTACATCCCTAAGACTCCTCTTAATCTCCCTCACCTCAACTCATGATTTCTTCACCCTCTCCCACACACTCATGGTTATTATCTATTATTCTGAAATGAAGTTATATTGTGTTTGAATCAATTAGTTTATATGTTTTTCTCTGTATCTAATGAGGATGTGTATAAACCAATAATTTATTGATATTTCTATATTAATTAATAATACTATAAATTCATTATATATTTATAGCTGATTTCATGTTATCTGTTAAATTTCATTAGTTCAAAATTTTGAATTGATCTATAAAAATTTCATATGGAATACATTATATTATTTGGACTCTGGTTTTTCTGAATGTAAAATTTAAACTACTTTCAATAATTTTTCTGAGATTCTAATATAGTGAAATTATCTAAATTTATATGTTGAAGTAAAAAATAAATTGTGTTTTATAAAAAATGGTATATTAAATTTTTTGTTGACATATTTAGTAGATTTTATATATAATTATTATAAAATATTGTTTTATATTTGGTTTTTTTTTCATTTTAAATTGATTGGACATTTAAATAGGTTGAATATTATATTTTAAATTCTAATTTATTAATTAATTAGTAATTTATCTAGTATTATTTAATAATTTAAATCAGTTAATAAAGATACCACATGCCAAACAATTATTTTGAGATCTTATTTTATTACTAATTTATTAGCATATAAGTTTTGAATATTTTTTATTATATTTTTTTGTAATTTCATGTACATTGGTTTTTATGTATATACCTAATTTATTAATGATTATCTTTAGTCGATATCACATATTCACATTTATCAATTTATGTATCCTTGATATATTATCCTTTATCTGTGTCACCTCCCTCTCACAGAGCTGATATGAAATTACCTTCACACACTACATATACACCAACTAGATTACCTTCATATATTGAAGGAGTGTGTATTTTCAGGTGACTGGCACATGTCCTACATGAAATTTAGCAATTGATAGTTTCTATCACTCAAAAAATCCCTCTTCATGTAAATTTTATGGTAATATTGGTGTGAGGGCCCCGATCAACTGTAAAACATAAGGGAGAATAACCCACTCTCAATGTATCCTTACATCTCTGTTGGATTAAAATAAAACAATAATATCTATTTGCATTCATTTAAAAAATAAACCCCAATATTTTTAGTATTTTCAATTCCCTGAATATCTGATAATCCCTCTATGAATTATTCATTTCATATTTTTCATCATTTCAATCACCATTATCATTACCAATAGGGAAATGTTAATCATTCACATTCCAAATAAATAACCTTGCATCTTATTAACATGATGTTTCAATTTCAGTATTAAATTTCCTTTTCCCTTATCAAAATCTGATATTACAATTGTACATTTTTTTCTTTTTGAAAATTTTTTTCCATTATCTATTTGCGAAAATTTATTTCTCTAATGTATTTATTTTTCTTTTTATGTGGGAATCTAGAAAACAGTATTCATTTTCTATAACATTTATATTATCATTAGAAAAATTGTTGTGTGAAATACAATATAGTCATGTTGAAATCACTTCAATACAGTTTAGTATAAATAATTTTATTTTCATTCTAGAAGACACCTTAAAATATGTGACAATAATTTTTGGATGGATTATATTAATATTTATATATTTTTTTGTTGGTATTTGAGGTTTCATCCAAGACATGTGTATTGTCTAAATTTGAATCAATCACTAAATCAAAATTAAATTGTTCTTCGGTTTTTTTACTATCATTATAATTCTACCATGTGATTTATGGTTCATTGGATAAATATTAAACTATTTCTCAAAACATTGGGCTCTTGAGACAATTTTATTGGTCTTAATAAATGATGTCATCATATTACAAAATATGAAAGTTAGTTCCTAAGAATTGTATCACTAAAAAACTACAATGAATGCCACCCACCATGGGAATAAATGAATAAAGATAAACTCCTCCATGATGAATGTTTAAATTACTCATTGATTTTTTAGATGTTGTGTTTTTATTTAATAAAATAATATATCATCATATTAATTATACACAAGATGTGTTTTTCTAAAGTTCACACTCTTATTACATGGACTACTCAATTAAATGAGGATAAGGACATTTGAGAATAGAAAAAACACTCTTAACTAACCATGAAACATGGTGATTTCAATTGGTATTTAGGAAATGAATTTATAGTGCAGAAATGGAAATCAAATCCATGTTCTAGGTATACCTCCCACTCTCAACGATTTATATACAACAATTATATCAATTTAAATCCATTTCCAAGGAGAAGAACCCCAATTATTTTTATATTTTTATTTTCCTGAACATATAAAATAGTTTTTTGGTGACACTAACCTATGACCTCATTTTTAATTAAAACATTCTTCGTGTTGAATGGATAAAAAAAATTTCATACACAATAGAATTTTTCATATCATGATTATGTGGGATAAATCACCTTTATTTTCATTCATAGTTCCCCATTTATGTATATTTTTACATGTAATTGTTTATTCCCCCAATTGAATCAATTAAATATTCCAAACACTTTCACTTCATTCTCTATTACAATTATATTTTTTCATGTTTTTTTTCTAGTAGATTTACTAATAGCCACATGTTTTCCCAAGTGGATTCATTTCATGTAATATTTGGGTAAAATGATTACTTTTTAGGAATAGTCACCAATAACATCAAAAATTTGGATTCCATTGGTATAACTATCAATAGGATTTTCCATTTATTATAAATGCCTTTTGGGTATTTATTTATTTATAAGAATAAAGAATATTTTACAAAACTAATTTTATTTCAATGAATGGAAAATTGTGGCATGTTTATTTTGTGAAAAATGTTTATAATGATGAAGTTAAGGAGTTAATAAAGATTATAAATTGGTATCTATAAGACCCATTATGAAATACTGTTTGAATGTTTTCATTGTGGTTATTAAGGGAAAATTAGTCTATAAGAGTTGTAAAAACATTTTATTTATCATAGATTAGATAATATCTTTTAATTTTGGGAAAAACAAATAAATAAACTGAATGTGAAACCCAATTAGGATAATAATTCATTTTAAGGACAATTTTATATGAATACCATTATAAATGATGATTTATAAGGTTTAGACAAAATGAATATAGAAATTTAATACAACATTCCAAATTGTTTAAATATTGATTTAAATGTTAAAAAGTTGTTTTAAGAGAACATTTTATTATACATGTAATAAATAGAAAACAATTGCATCTTTAATGATGCTATTTAATTTGAAATACAGTAGCATATCAAGTAATAATATATTGACAGAACTACTAGGTCTACTGAAATATTTGATACCTGATGAATGAAAAAATCCATGTTCATCATTTTATTCTAAAAATATACTACATTTATTGATAATGATATATAAAAAGTTACATGTGTTTACAAATTATTCCATATTATTTATCAATTATGATGAATCACTCATAAAACATACTAATTTTAGCATGAATTGATAAAAGAAAGATGATTTATTTCCCCCGAAATAATTATGGTACATTATTATTATTACTTGAATTTGATGACTATATAGATTTCTAGAAAGAATGAGACAAATGATATAGAAAAAGTTTACCAGAATTAAACATGGAAAACCATGTCATCATTTATACAATTCTATTTAGAATAAAATTGGTTTTAAGTATCCTGAATTCTGGAATGAGCCATGAAACAAATGTATATATTTATTTATAGATTAAATAAATCATTTTTGTATATTTTATTAATCATAGTACATGGATAGTTATGTTTTCAAATTATATCCTTCCACTATGGTTATTCATAATGGGAAAATATAATATGTTGTCTTTTATTATATCGGTACCAAAGAATCCTCGCAATGATATTAATGTGTCATTTGAACGTTTAATCAAAATCTAAAAATATTATGGGTCATAGGTGTTACAATGCATGATGATCATCGACATTATTAATTCACAATTTGTTTCATGTTTTATGGGATACCATATTAATTTCTTAGTAATGCGAATTTTTCAAGCTATATCATTAAAGGAATGTTGGTTGTCCTATTTATGCTGAATAAACACAATCAATTTGGTTAAAACATTCCTCTAAGGCTATATTTTTTTGGAAATTGGATATTCTTACATCAATATCATAAATACCAATACTATACAACAACATTCAATGGGAATAATGATCAACGAACAATATAAACTCTACTAATGGGTGTGAAACTACTAGATAAATTAAAAAAAATTAATTTTTTTTATTTTCCAATTTTTAAAAAACAATACAAAATCCGGTTGGTAATCCTTATCAATTTTACTTAAATTACCATATAATGAAATTTTATGTAATTAAGACAAATAATTGATATCTATGATATAGAAATAATGTTATTTCTTTTTTTATTCAAATTTAAGAATATTTATCTGAAAAAATTATTGCATTATATCTATGTTTGTCCTGATTTAGATGGGAATAATTGAAGTGTTATAACTTGTGAAGGGTATAAGGTATATTTTTCTTCCTCCAGTATTTCAATCTCTATCAAAATATGAATATTTTAAAATTTTCATATTCCTTAATGATATAAAAATTCTAGGGGTATTTAGAAAATATAATTACTTTTATGTCAATGAATAAATTGTCGTTACATTTTGTAAAATTACATAAATATCATACTTCTAGGAAATATTTAATACTCACTGCTATAGGTTGAATTAATTAGAATAATTTATGTCATTCAATAACCCTACTTTTCTACTTTTTCATATTCATATTTTGTAATTTTATAAGGTCGTTAAAGATTAAAATCAAGAATAAGGGTATTGTAGTTAGATTATATGAATGTTAGATGTACTTACCACTGTAATTCATTGATATAATGGTGCAAAAGATAGTTCACAAGGATATATAGGTTCAATTATGTAGAACTTTCCAATATAGATAGATGTACCTCATTGAGTGATATAAAGACATATAAATGTATATATATATATACGGAAAGGGTATATCAATAATAAAAGACATCCAAAGGTTGTATTTCTTAAAAATATATTGTTTTGGAATTTTTGGTGTCTTCTCTGGTTACCAATACTCTGTTCCTATCATAAGTCTCCCAATTTATCCAAAAATATGAAATATTTGTTGTGAAGGATGTCCAGAAGAGATGTTTTTAAAATTATAATCACAGAGTAGGAGAAAGATCAAAATAAACATTTTACATAATTGTACAAAGTTTGATCCATACATTGAATCCCATAAAATAATTCTTATACATTTGAATCCAATAAGGTATGGAATTTAGAAGGAAAATAAGTATAATAAATAGTTTATTGGATGGTTCTATGATCTTATATATAATGATTTATTTGAAAATATGAAATCAATTTCCAAATGGCTTTGATGGATAGTTTATATTCCAATTGAAAATGTTTTATCATATAATGGCTTCTTAATTAATGGTTATGTGTTCTATATAAAGGATAATGATGAATGTAGTAAGATTTTAAAAATAGTAATCTTACGCATGGTAGTGAAGTGATTCAAACATATAGTAACAAGTATAAAACATAATATAGGAAAAATATATCATATTTTGGAATCAAAATATTATTATATGAGTTGGATTATGAAACAATCCAATTGTTGGTTTTCTTTTTAAATTGGGTTGAAAACATAATTAATATGGAAGGTAAAGTATTGAGATTTATGAAGTGAATTTCGTTATTAAATGGTATAAAATTGATCCGTTCATAATGGAATCAAAACAAGTGCTAGTATTCTATTTAATATATATAGTAACCATGAATTTGTGAATTGGCCAATTAACTCTTAAAAATATATAGTTTCAGAAGAAAGTATATTTGATGTTTACAATTTCATTGTGACATCACATTCATTAAAAAATGTATTAGTTTATAAATGTATTTTATGTCATAGTAGACTGATAGAGGGTATTTGGATACTCTAGAGAGGATCCAAATCCCATTAACCCAGAATTAAAAAATACATTTCATTGATATTTTTAACATGTTCCTTATTGTTTTATTCATTTCCAAATAATATTATGATTTCTCTACATTATTTATATAATATAAATTAAAAAATTACATAAACATAATGATAAAAACATTTTCACAATATTATGTTTCCAATACTCTGGAATAACTGATGGATAATGATGATATAATAGAATGTTTAGGGGACAAACAACAAGTTGATTAAAAAAATAATGACATATAATCACTTGTTACAAAAATTTCAAGATAAGGATAAGTGTTTTAAAATTTTTCGTTACATAGAATCGACATAGTCAACAGATTGATCCATATAAGAAATCATACTTAGTTATTTTTTGGTCGCAAAAAGGAAGCACGTTCCCATTGATATTGACACCCAGTACCATGTATGTCCTGTATTAAAAGAAACACTATAGAATGATATTATGGAAATGATATGATATACGTTCACTACTTTAATGAAAATTTATATAGAGACGCGTTAATTTAAAATTCATTATAAATTGTAGAGTTCTTTTATTTTAGTTTAATTATTTAAAAAAATGTCTTAATGATAGTTGGAGAATCTCAGAGAGGATTCTTAATAGTTAATTCATAGTATCATATCAAGGATGATATGGGGTAATTAATTCAACACCCACTGGTTCAGTAATTAAATGTCATTAAATAGGATACATGGAAAAAATTCATTGGTCTTCAAGATGATAAATAATTAATGATGAAATTTAGTTAATTAAATCTTATTTATCATTATTCATTTTACCAAATTTGACTCATAAATTGTTTATTTATGGAATAGTAAATGATTGTTGAAAATACACAACATGTAGCAAAAAACCTACACATAAAATAATTTAAATTTGGTGTAATGTCATATTGAAAAAAAATCATTTTATTTTAAATTTATAATTTAATTTTTATGTTCTATGAAGGAAAAAAAATTACATTCATTATTATCATATTTGAGAATAAATATATGAAGAGACAGTCATCCCCATCATCTACTGCTGATGGAGGACTTCATGTATATATAGAGGGTAAAGATATTGAAAAAACAAAAGAGTTTATGAGAATCATGTTATTTATAAAAAATATTAATTTATTACAATTTATAATACTATTACATAAAATTATCAATTTATATTCTTATAATTTTTATATCGTTTTAAAATGATATTCAATGTTGACAATACGAGGGAAAAATACATTTGGTAACATTTATATGTATAAGTCAACATTGTCTTATTAGAGGCTTTGGTTTTTGAGTGTCACTTCAATCATATTTTTTAATGACATGACAATAGAGCGATACATTTGAGATGATTAATGGAATCCAAGATAAAATATATTATTTGAAATATATTTTTATTTATTTTGTTATAGTGGATAATTATATAAAAATTGATTTCAGTGAACCAGTAGTGGACCAATGATCACTACATAAAGATCCACATATCCCAACTACGTTTAATGTTTTTCATTCCACTCAACCACATACCATACAAAACTTAATCAATTGTTTAAACACTCATTCACCTAAATTTGATTCAAAAAACATATGATAACATTATTTTAGTAAAATATTATAGGGTTATATTTTCTAAGATTTATATATCTCAACAAACATGTATCATGTTTTTGGGAGGTATATGATGTATAATGTTGCAGTAGACATACTACAAATAAAGTACATCCAAAAGATCACATGAGAGTATGGGTTGGAATACTAATTTAGCCAAAATATATTAAAGTATCCATTGATGATAATGAATCTTTCATTTCATGCACATATAATTTTATGAAAATAGATTAGGTACGTCTTTAAAAGTATTTCTTGAATGAAAAACCTTCAGCAATTGATAAAAACATATCAACATTCTGTATGGTTTCTAAGAAAGGTATTATGATGGGTAAGTAGAATTTTCGATCTAGAAAATCCACTAAATTGGCTAATATCCCAAAAAAAATTCTAGGAGTACAATCTCCCATCTACTTCTTCTACAACATATATTAACATTACAAGTTCATGTAGAAAACAAATCAAATGACGTAGATTTTCCCAACCATTAATATAAAGAATTAATATTTTGAAATGACATTATAGACTTGGTTGACATCAAGTGTATAAATTATATTATAATGTTTGAATGTATAAAAGTCTTAGGTCTAAATACATACATGGTGTAAAATTTTAATATCCATCTAATCAAAAATTTATCCTCTAGGGTCAATAATTATAATTGAAAAATTTATTTTATTTAATAATTTAAATTAAGTATATTTAATTGGATAACCTTGTAAATCATAATTTGTATTCAATAATACTTGTATATTTTATACAATTTATATATTGTTAGATGTAAAATAAATAGATAAGAATTTATTAACAATGTTATTCCATTAAAAAGAGAATAACCACCAATATACATTTCTTGATGCTTACATTTTATGGTTATAATTATGCAATCAAATCATATAACATATATTTTTTTCATTACATTTGTAAGAATAAATAGATGTTGATCGTAATCATTTTTGATAAAACAGTTTTTTTTACTTTAAATGCAACAATATCCATTAAAACAATCACAAATTATGTGTATTGTGAATTTTTAATCCCTGACAATCAATTATTTATCATAATTATTGATATATATGTTTTATTTTTTGTTTGGTCAATTTATATTGATAGTCTTATTGATAAATATTTGATAAATCATGTAATAAGGGAGTAAAATAAATATATAAAAAATAGATTTCGTCAAACTGAAAAAGAATAAGATATTTATTGATACATTTATTTATTAAACCAAGTTTCAAAATAAATTTACCATTTTTCAAATGTTTCTATAGAGACCAAATAAAATTAATAAAAATGGTTTTGGATATTACATTTTAAAATTTAAAAAACATATAATGTAGAAAAAAATACCTGATCTATGAACAATTAATTGTTTATGGTAACTTAAATTTCAGTTCAAACATTTCATAATCAGTTTCTTATATATATTCTCAATGGTACCAATATGTAAAAAATCTATGTACTCAAAATAATATTTAAATTTTTTTGACATGGATTTTATGACTATATAGTGTTAGATGTTTTGCAGTCATCAAATTAAAGTGATTAATAGTTATTTTTTGTATATGATATATAATTTAGAATTGTAGAAAACTTTTGGATGTGAAACATTATTATAATAATTCAAATATGTTTTTTTGACCCTTTATTCAAGTATAAGTGTAATAGAGGCTTATGATCTATTGATTCAAGTAAAGCTAGTTGTATGTCTGAAGCTTCACATGCGAATTAATTTCATTATCATATTTATATGACACTTATTTTTTTAAATTATATTATTTACCTTCATCCATCCCATTCTATTATATATAAAAAAATCCAGAAAACATATAACATGGTCTTTTTGGATATAAGAGGAAAACATATGACTCAAAAATGTGAGGTGAATTGTACAGATGCATCTATGGGACATTCTATAAAAGTAAATGGAAATGTATGACTTCTAGAAAGGTAGATTTGGAGAATTTAATTGAACAATGTAGAAATGAACCACAATTAAATAATCCAAAAATTAATCATATACATAATTTTTTCATTATGACTCAAAGTGTATGTTTATAATTTATAATTGAAATTTTAGTTCAAAACACACATAGCGTCATCAAAACTAAAAAAAGAATTCAATTTTCTTCGATTTTATATGAAAAAAATCACTAATTCATTTTTTTAATTTTTTTAGAATCAACCTTTCATTAATCCAACACATATTTTATATGTTTAAATATAATGTTCATGTTTTCGGCTTCAAATTGCTTCTTTATTTCAAAACACACACTGTATACTAAATACTGGATACATGTGAATTTGTTTTTTGATACTTTTGAACAATGATACACAATTAATCTAAGAGGATTATGAATAATACAGACCTCAATACAATACATGGTGAGTATAATAGGTCTCGTTATCTATGTTTTCAATTTATAATTGAATCATTATTCCAAAAAACGTTACATACTAAATATTAATACAACAAAATTTTCTATTTTGATACCATTGAAATTTGAACCAAATTACATTTTTTATTTTAATTAATTAACCACTCCTCAATCCAATACATGGTGTTCATTTAAAATATAAATTGTATGTATTTATTTTAAATTTGACACTTCTTTTAAAACACACATGACATACTAACAAATGAGAAAACAAATTTATGTTGTCTTGATACAAAAGGATACAAATCCATATGAATGTTTTGGTGTAGGAATCAATTTTACATCAATTTATCACATTGTGTGGTTGGTTTGAATCTAATTATATGTTTTAAAAATTGATGTTCCATTAATGTTTGAAACATGCATCACATAATCAAAATTGATAAAACGAAATTCAATTTATTTCCTACATTATGATATGATTGATAATTAATTTTTGACATTTTTCTCTTTACCAGATGCCTATATAAGGCGCAATGTGGTAAATATGCCTAGATTTTTTTCATTTATAATTTAAAATTTTCCTCTTACATCTAAAAACATTTAACATAAAAGAACATTCATAGTTTTTTGTGTCTTTATAACAAATATTAATTAAACATTTGTGATTTGCATGAATTAGCCACAACTCAATCCAAGACACTTTGTTCCATATATAACTCAATGTGATATGTTTTTTATTTTAAATTTACATTTTAGTTCAAATGACATGTGATAAACTGAAAAGTCATGAAATTTTATGCATATTATTTCAAGACATTGGGGAATCTATCCATAAGTAATTTTTGATGTGTATAAATTTACCGCAAACCAATCTGACAGAGTATGTGGATGGTAAGGATCAAATTCAGGGTTCTTAATATAAAATTATCATTTATGTTTATGATTCACATCACATAGCCAATACCATGTAAGTGAGCACATATTGATTCCATACTTTTAGAAGAGAATTCATAATTTCTATTCTATGAGTTGTATGTGACCACACATTATCCTGACACATGATATTGTATATAAGACCTGAGGACTGTGTTTTCAATATATAAATATCCCAATATATTAAAATTAATTCCATATACAAAACCGCACAATTGAGATAAAATTATTATAAAAATATTTGATATTAATACCCTATTCATTTGTTATGTATAGTAATTGATTTTATATTAATATGACAATATATATAGAATGTATGACCCAAAATGAATGTTTTCAATATTATAGTGACATTTTACATTCAAACACACATTACATAACCAAATCCCAGAAATAAATCACTGATTTTATTGAACATTTGGATAATGATCAATAGTACAGTTATGATATACAATAATAGAGCAAACATGAATCTGACACAGGATTAAGGAAATATAACTTAAAGTGATTATTTTACATTTAATGTGACATAATAGTTAAAAAGAATCATCAAATAGTCACAATTGAGAAAATTAGATCAGATTATTTTAAAAATATTAGATAGTGTTGCATAATTCATTTTTCACATATATAAATATACATCACATTAATATAACACACGATTTTGTTTGTATGAATCAAAGTAACTATTTTTAATATAAACGAACCATTATATTTTTAAAAATCCTATCACATTGGAAAAATCAAGTAATTAATATGATATTGTATTCAAACATTATAAAAATGGTCCAAAAATGTTTTTTCACAAGTACGAAACAACCACACATCTTTCTAACACATGGTGTGGCCAATATGACTTGATTTGTGTGTTCTCAATATAAATGTTCCATTTTATTTTAAAAAGTGTATCACATGTTCAAAACGGATAAAATGATTTCACATTTTTTCAAACATTATTAAATTGAACCATTAATCATTATTTATGTGTTGGAATCATCCATACATCAATTTGATACATGATGAACCGATAATATCATTAATATGTATATATATAGTAACTAAAAATATAATGTTTCATATTTTTATAATTAAACATTATAATTAAAATTTATTTATTTTTTATTAACTATTACTAACATCAATGTTTTATTTATTTTTTGGATGTGATTCTTTATGTTGGGTTGACTTTCATGAAATCCGTCTATAAGAGTTATGAATATCATTGATGGTTGTACTGTATTTCGATTGATTATGATTTTCACATCATGGTCAATATTTGGTATGAATTTTTTTCATTGAATATATAGAACAATGTCATATTTCTAATTTAATATTATTTTATTTATATCAATACATTATTTTGTCCGATTTATGATGGTATATTCTATTTAGTGATGCTACATATTTTCAGCAGTATAACATACTTTATCAACACTATTAAAATAACATATAAAATTAACCATTATTAGTTCTATTAAATGGAAATATAAAATAACAATGTATAATTAATACAATAAAATTATAAGAAAGGGGAAATTTATTATCTATTTTACTAGGAGTGGAGAATTGGTCTTTTATCAGTGCCAGAAAAATATGGAATAATGGACATGATTTTAGAAATAAAAGAACTAGTGGATAGAGGAACCATTATCAATGCATTTTTTTACCACTCATCAATTGGTGATGTATCACTTATTTTAACATTTTTATGTTTTCAGACTATTTATTTCTCAAAAAAATTAATTTATAATGTTTTTAAATGAACTATCTATAGTAGTGATATAAAAATTTTTACATTTAAATTTAAACATCTATTTATTGAATACTACTTGATTTATTGACAAAAAATATTTCTATTATTATTATAAATACTAAATTGTACTTTATTAAATTATATTATCATTTTATAAAAATATATATTATTTTTTAGAATATTATTAGTGTATAACATGTATTTCATAATTATTGAATTTATTAAAAGAATTGTTTTAATTAAACCTATACATTTTCCATAAATACAATATTTTTTTATTCAAAAAAATATACAATTTTACTCAACTCATATATTGTTTTATATATAATGTAATAAAGAAATGGGAAAAATATGTTAATTATATATTAAATTGTAAAATATAATAAAAAAATACCAGGTTCTATATATATAATCCTTTATTACACAATCGAATTCCTAATCAATGTGGTTTGAGACATAGAGATTTTCATAAGGTGGTTCGGCAAATATGGTTTGGGTCACGATATCAACGAGCACGAACAACTCCTATAAAGTATTTCTCATGTTCTTTAGTTGTTGGCCTTAGTTTGTTCTTGGTTAATGAAAAATACCTATGATTCTATCTCCCTTGGATGTTATGATATACATGATTCATAGGGTATAGTCTTTATGGACAAGGATGTAACAAACTTTGTTTTTTAATTAGACATTATCATAACCCTTGATATATACTAATAATATAACTGTGGTATAACAACAATTTCATCAATGGTTATATTGCTTAATAACATTTTAAACATGACATGATATAACTTATAGTTGTCTAAAATAACAAAGATGGGGGAAAATTATTTTAATAACTACATTACATGACAATATATCTCTTCATTCAATGGTTAAACTCATTTATAAATCTTCATTTCATTACATATAGTCCAAAACACACACATCATGAACCATTAATAGTTGAGGTAATACCATATATAACCCTTTAGATTCTTTTACCCTATAGTTAATATATTCAATAATGGCGTCAACATTCTTGTATCAAGATAGTGATGCATTTTTTTGATAAACCACACATCATTATTTACTATAACCAACGATAATATCTCATACATAAGGTCATCCAAAGAGTTACCAATAATGTTTTATAATTCAAATTTGAAAAATTACCTAAACACTAATCATATATCTACTATAAAACCCTAATCATAAGGTATATATATATTATATAATTTAAATAAATATTCAATTATTTAAAAAAAACCTACACTCCAGAGAACCATTTAGGATTAGTTTGGATAGGGACTAGATAGTTAAAAATAGTGTTTAAGTAAAAAAAATTATAACAAATGATTTATTACATTAGGTAACCTTCTTGTCTAATCATACTTTTAACCATTTTTCTTTACCTGGTGGAAAATAAAAAGCAGTGAAATAGAGATCTTAGATGTCCAATTCGGGAAAACCTTTGATATATAAATCAATTATCACAAGATGCCTTATTATAAGAAAAAGAGTATGAGAATATGCTAATAATTTTTGAATATCATGCAAAATTACTGAATTTAACTATTTATAAATAAATTTATATGGCTTTTTTACAACATGAATTAAAATATATATGTTTAAATAATCATCAATAATCAGTCATGAGAGAATTGAAAATATCATATGGTAAATAGATATGTTCTATGAATACATAGATATATATAAAACCATTTCATTAGTCATTGATCACATCCAATTATATCACATTTTATTATGTTCGTTCTTCCTTATAACATTTCCATTGTTATGGCCCACTCCAAGACTATCATTATTGAAATATTCCTTTTCTAAACTATTTTTACCCTTCAGTACTTTCTTTATTAAATCTTGAGATATCCATCATCATAAGATTCAATGGAATGGTATTTTTTCTACTCCCTTCCATATTAAAAGGAAAATAACACATATGGGTGACATAAGATCACAAAAAATAAATCAAATTATATTTTATTAATAGACAGAAACAAAATAGGTTTCATTGAAATTTCATCATTTCACTATAAAATTACCTTTTAAAAAAAATGTCTTTCATATTGGTTTCATTGTATCCTAATTTACTCTTAGGGGATAAATTATTTCAAAAGAATTATCAGGAAGAATCATAATATTATTATTTCTAGATAACCAATTGGTATTGTATAATAATATCTTGTACTATTGAATCATAAAAATACTTAAACGAAGTTAATTTAGATAAAAAAATAACATTTAAATATCAGTTTTCCATTTCCTGGACACTAGTAGAAAATATCCTTCTATATTAAAAATAATTTTCTAAATGTTATAATAATATTAATAGTATCATTTTAGTTATATATATCTATGGAAAATTTAACTAAAAATATTTTTAAACAATATTCATGATGATATGAAAATATTTTCATACTTTATATTTTAAATAAAATATTCTCTTTTAATTTTTTCAAATAACTATAAATTAATTTTTGAAAAACTATTATATATTTTCAATTTAAAACAATGGAAAATAAACTCATATATATTGAAAACATAAAATTTAAAAAATATCATCTTTGTGTATAAATTAAATAAAATAATTTTGATGATCAGAAACATAAAAGTAATTTTATGAAAACCAAATAGAAAATAATTTTTTTATTTCATTTAAATAAATATCACTCTTATTATGAATAATAGAGAGAAAATTGTACTAAAATATACATTCTTAAAAAATAACTAGATGAAAAAATATGTATGGGGATTAAAAAAAATATCTATATAATTTATATAAATATAAATTCATGCACATAAAATCCCATTTTATATGACATAGAGATATAAATCTCATACCACATGGTAACAATTAAATAATAATAAGCATAAATTATTAATTAAAAATGACATATTAAATACCATATATATAAATTATTTAATTAAAAATCATATCAAATTTCTAGTATATAAACCTCATAAAATATTACTAGTTTATGACGTAATATATATCATAATGAATAAAATTTTTCATGAATGACCCTTACCACTTTGGTAAAATTCAATCAAAAATCCCTTAGTATAATTAATTTTAATTTTAACATTAAATATCACTAATTGATTAGGATAAACGATATAACAAGTTAAATTATCATTATATAGACCTCATAAACCTATATAGGTGCATAACATTAGTATCATCTCTATAAAATAGTATTGAAACAATGAAGCATTGCCTCATGTCCCATCATGAATTATTCAAATTCAAATATCTTGTATAAAAAAATAAATTTCTAGTACATTTATTATATGACCATACTTATATATAACTGAATATTTATCATTCCATTATAATTTCAAATTATCCATTTATTTATAGTTTCTTTATTAAAATATACAAGTGCATGTTTCATATCAATTGTTCTTGTACAATAACCTTGGTCATTATTTCATTATATAAAAAATATTAATATTGAATAAGTTTCATATTTATTAATCATATAAAATTTTGTATAATTTAATATATGTAAGTTATAAAAAAATTAGCACCATAACTTATAAGATACCATATTTTTTACATATGTATGAGTGATTTTTCTACATTTCAATTTATTGAATGAATGTCATTAAAATAATAATTCATTATTAAAAATGAATTATTATATCATAAAAAATTAAGTATACATTTTATATATCATTACAACCATCCATGTAAATCAATAATGTAAACTGAATTTCTCTATATTGTGGTTGTCTTAGTCCATACATAGCCTCAAATTATGTTATCATTTCCCATGGACATAAAGGTAAGAAGGTAAATAATATAAAACATTTTTAGAAGCCTAAATTTTACATAAATATATTATATAAATATTAAACCATTATCAAAACCAACCATATTATGTAGTGAATTAAAATGAATATTATATTTATGTAGATTTGGTAGTTTACACATACACAAAGGTTATACTTTCATTTTCTATTTATTTGAAAGGAGACAGATAAAGGTTACCCAGTAAAAATATTATATTTTTAGTTAATGGTATATATAGATGATATAATATTGAAATTGTTAGTATTGAATTTATGGTTCTAAAAGAATATGAAAAATGGGATATATTTATTAGAAGGATTACTTCCACTTTGAGATACTTCCTTTGGATCAACTCCAAAAAATTGTAGTGATGGTATTTTCAGGAGACCTGCATCACCAAAACATGTATAAAAATATTTAAAAATTGATATTTCTAGATATTCCGAGGATAATCAGATCGTGGTGGTGAGAAAAATTGAAAAGACATGGTTTTATATTATATTATTGTAAATTATACACTTGTAATTTGTCAAAAAAATAAATATAATACATAATTTTTAATATGTAAGTTGAATCATGTGCCCAAAATTTCAAAGATATTATGAAGTATGGTTTGAAATATATTCAAAAAATAAAATTTGGAGGTTTTTATACTTAATTATTAATCTTATCTTATGGATACATCCATTTTGTAAAAATATTTACACATAATAATGTTGACACAAGTTTTCAATATAAATGTTTTTTAAATTTACTTATAGATAAAAATTTGGCTAAAAAATAGTCAATAATTGATATTTTAGAACATATAAAATATATATTGTCCAATTTAAAATTTTATATTATTTTTAAAACATTTAATAAAATTTAATTTATCATAAAATACATTTAGTGTTATTTTTATGAATTTTTAAAAGATAATGACATTAATGGATGCAACATAAAAACATAATTCAAAAATAATATTTCAAAATAACACTACATTTTTATATTTGTCTTCAAAATTTGTGTAAGGCAATTAATGATAGATGTTTTATTACATTTATTGTTTTCTAAAATATTTTATTTAATCTTTTCATTGGTTTATCAAGAACAATGATGATCTTATGTATGAATTTAACATAATCATTTCATTATGTAAAATTAAAATTAAATTAGAAGGATAAAAATTTTAATTCATCCTAAAAAATCATTTATAGCTAATAAAAACCATATTTAACCTATATAATAGATATAAAATATTTATTACAAGTATGAGAGTAAAATTGTATACTTAATCTTGACTCCAAATAATGTTATGGTCATCGTCAAGAAAAAATCGTATCAAATAACCTATATTCAAATTTTAGATTCATAAGGACGAATTAATTATAAAAATGAAATTATTGAATGTTTTTAGATTATTATGCAACCTTTCTTCCTAGTTTTATCTTTTTTTTTGTCTTTTTTACCCTTACTATGGTGACATATATTATCCACGGTTAATATTATTAATGAAAAAAATTAAATTGAAATATTTTCAACATTTGATGCATATAATTATAATTAATGAATACATGTATCAAGATTCAATTTCAAGTTAAATAGTATTAAATGCTGACAAAAATGCATCAAATGCAACTAATACTAGTTTTATTGAAAAATGTATTTGTATACCCAATAATGGACATAAAAATATAATGTATAATAATGATTCTTATTTCAAAAAAAAAATTATTATTCCAAATTAATTGTAAGTTATGTAATTGTATGAATAAAATAAAAAAATAATCATAATTTCAAATTCTCTAAATTAATTAATGTAAATAATTTTTTACAGAAATCAATATTTTCACTATTCACATATAAATTAATCATTTCAAATAAGTAAAAAAATATAACCAAATATAATACTAACAAACTTATTTGAAAAAATATATATACATAAAAAATAAATTTTTTAAATTTGAAATAAATTATTTATAATTTCCCAACAAGAAATGATATTGAATTTTTTTATGAAATTTTATTTTTGGATTCATAAAATTATATTTCTCATGATTCATTATTCATTTATGATTAATTAATCAATATTATTTTTTTAAAAAAAATTACATCTTATTTTATGTCATGGTAAATCCAACACACCCCTATCAATTTATGGGGTAAGTCTTAAAATATCATCATTTATTTTAAGATCATTAGTTCTAGTCAATCAATACATAAAATAATTAAAATTTACATAAAAGAAAATATTATTGAAAATAATGGGGTGTTACAAAAACCCAGAACCATATAATGATCTAACATATATATTCTCTATTATAGTTTTTCAATCATGAAATTCAGATAATATGCAATATAATGTTATACCCCTTGAAACCATACCAATTAATTGATGTAAATTTGGGAACTTATATCAACTGAGAAATATTATAAGATAAGTATGAAATTTTTTAACCTCCTCAAAAGAGTGACTACAATCCATATAACATTATTCCTAATTTATATCTTGTTGATTCCTACAAAAAAATCCAACGGTTTGTTTTCCCATTTTTATAATGGTCTGTGTAATGCTTGAATCACCCCCTAATGTTTTTCTCACACATCCTTATCACCTTGAGATAAAAAAAGAGATATATACTCTACCATATCTCTCTTTATTTCATCCAAAAAAATAAACATTATGGTCTCTATACATCTTCATAATTCTAGGATGAATACAAAATCTATAAACTCAATGAAAAACTCCTTTTAGATTTTTTAGAAAACTGGGTAGCATTATCAATTCCATAATCATATAACTACATCATAGTCAACGGATAAACTCTAAAAAAATTAACACAATATTTTTATCTCTACATCATTAGTGGCTCTTTAATCCACACATAAAGATATTATTGATCATACATTTGAGCTGCATAATATTTCACCCATTAAAATATTATTTCAACGCACATTAATTTAAAATCTATAAATTTTAGATCCAATGAGATTATTAATATAAATAAGATATAATGATAAATTAAACTCAAATGATAAGCCACCATGATCTCTTTACATTGTAGGTGATGTATTTTATATATACATTCTTTTATAAAATTTAACAAACTAATCTAGATCATATTAAATTTTATAATAATTAATATGTACTTTATACATTTATAATCATTATATTATTCACACCATTCAATATAAGGATAATGACTTCACATATTTAATGAAAAATACTACTGCTAATTCCATTTCTGTGTTTGGGTAATTCAAATCATGAACGTTTAACTTTAGAGTGGAATAAGATATCATGATATTATTATTTATATGAACATAGCTTAGTTCTTTTCTATATGCCTCACTATTGATCATAGACAACTATACACTATAGTGTAGTTTGATCATAGGTGTGTTGAACAGCATTCTCTCTATCTGCATGAAATTTTCTTCGCATTCCATACACTAAATAACTTTACACACTTACATATTCAGATGGTTATTGCATTAGACATTGAGAATGAATTCTTCAAAATATGTTGATAATATAACTCTAATAAAAATAATCCTATAGATCATATTCACAATGGGAGGATTTTGAAAATGTTAAGTTACATCCAAAATTGAGAAATCTATTAATTTACCTTCTTTTTATGTTACATTACATTAAAATTAAAATTTTCGTAGCCAAATTTCTCCCTTGGTATATTTTTCATATTTCTAATCCACCCTTAGGGTCTTAAATATAGTCCTCGTGTTATCATCATTATTTTCACTACTCTAATATTATAAAATGATATCATCTATAATGACAACCTATAATAGATCAAGAAAACCACTAATAAATATTATTATGAAGTCCTAGAACATAATATTGGAATTAGTATGTCAATATGAAATTGTGAAAAAAAAATATTTTATACAATGAAAGAATTGTTTTTTAAATATATTATCCATTGAAAATTAATATATAGTATCTTGAATGAATTAAAATCAATGAAAAATAATTATCCCCAAATAGTTTATAAAAATAACTAATTTTAGGTAAAGGATGCATTGTATTGATTCTAATCAGTCTAACTTTTTGATGATTAGTACTGAGTCAAATTGAATAGTATTTCATATTAAAAAAGTGTTATACCAAAAGTGGTCAACTCATATTTATGAATACCTTATGAATATTCTCCAATTTTTTCATCATTAAATCATGAAAATCAATTAGTTCCACTCTCAAAAGATTCATTATCATGGTTGTATCATCAGGATTCATTTATATTGAAAAATCAACATTTTAATTTGAGAAATGACTTGCAATTTCATTATGAAATTCTTAATAATATTGTTGAAATTTTTTAATATCAGCAATATTTATTTGGACTAAAATTGTTTTACATAAATACCCACTATAAAAAATGAATCAAGAACCATAAAATATTTTTTTTCATTTGATGTTCGTTTTCATCATCATATAAATATTTGATGAGATATTCATTTAAAATATTCAATGTGATTTAACTTCCTTGGTGATTGTTATTTCATCTATATATAGATACATGATCCATTCCAAAAATCACATAAAATTTAAATATATATAGAATATAAATATTTTCAAGAAGCTCATTCCCCCAAACTTCAGTCAAATAAGACTCAATGAACTGAGATTTGATGATCAGTACACTAACCCATTTCACTAGTAATTCAAAATATAATCATTGAGGATAAGAATTTACCTTCTTCGAGAAATTTACGGCCCAACATATTTAAAATGGCATTATTTTAAGAATATTAATCAATATTTTTTCATACCATATTCAATGACATATTCAATATTATGTCATCAATATCATACTAAAAAATGTATATTTAATATAATATTTTATATGATATATAAATCATGAAACATTGTTTTAAATATATGAAACCTTGGTTATAGCATAGTACATCCAAAATCCTCATCTATTAAAATAATTCATAATGGGTCCCAATGAAAATTTGAATTTACCCATCTATATCCCATGAAAATGTCTATCCAGGTGTGTAGACATAAGACCACTCATCATGGATTGGTGACGATTGAGTTGATACCGAATCCACCCCATTAATAGTTGTGACCCAAAGTTATATCTATTCCCAATCTTCTTTCATATTATATTATCTAGAGTGGGATATAATTTATAGTAAATATAATCAACTTTAATTAACATACCATTGAATAACATCCTATTCATAGGCCTATTATAGGGGCTCTCACTAAATTCATTTACTACCTATCACTGAAATATGATAGCACTATCTTGGATTGAATCTATGGTGACCCATATTTATAAGTATAAATTATAAATCATTTTTTCATTACTAAATATATCTTATAATAATTCATTCCCTAAAAATGAATGGGCTTATGTTCTTTGGGGACTAGAACCCTAAACAAATTATGTTAAACTGAGATCTTCAAAACACCCAAACAACATATTATGAAAATGTAAATAATGTAGTTATTCTGTATGTAGATCCTCTCATCATATATTTAGGAAAGAAAACATAATAATTTTTAATGTTATATACTCATTCAAGGTAAACGAATAATAAATAATAAAATGATCATATATAAAAATAGAATGTGTCACAGTATAACATTTAAAATTATTTTATATATTATTTATTAACTTAGGATATTCTTCTCAGGGTTCATGTTTAGTGATAGTTTAGAATTTTTGGATTTTTGTTGAGTTTGGTGGGTTTTAGATCGGTGTGCAAGAACCGCAAAATTGGCGGTAACTACGCAGTCTGCCTAGGTGCCCATACAGTTTCTTAATGTATAATGTTATTAACTTTTTATTAAATTAAAAGGATGTAATTATTTTCTCCATATTATTATTTTTATTATTATGTAGGTAATATTATTATTATTTATGAAGGTGTTATTATTATTATTATTAAAATTATCATTGATATTATTATTACACAAAAATGAAAACAAATATTAGTGTGTTTATAATAATAATGACTGTTTTAATTTATGTGTTATTATTATAAATATTAACATTGTTTTAGTATTATATGAATTTTTAAATAATGTATTATTATTTTAATTATATCATTTATATTATTATTATTATTATTATTATTATTTTTATCAAAAATATTATTAATATTATAATTATTAACATTTGTATACTATGTTGCGTTTTTTTAAAAAAAATTATTTTCTCCTTGTATTATATTTAATTATTTTTTTTATTTTCATTCTCCCATCTTTTATTCCTAAATGTCACACGAGTTGCGCCTCCCCCCTCCCTTGGAAGTGTTCCTCCCGTCACTCACAACCCTATCATCTCTAGAAAAATCACTATATATCCCCTGGTTTTGTGGTCGACTCGACAAGGTAAACCCTCTTATTCTTCCTCCCCCCTCATTTTGGTGTTTCTCCTCCTCCACATCTCCCTATATAGTCAATCCAAACCATACTGTTTTTGGTAATAAAAAATTTTAACCTCTCCCTTTTTATCAGGGTGTGTGGTTGGTCCACGGGGACTTTTTTCCCTTTCTCTTAAAAGTTTTGTTCATTCAAACACCTCTAAGGTAGGTGTTTATGTCACTTCCCATTCCTATTCAATCCCAATAATTTTTTGATATTATAATTATTTTTCAAGAAATGATTTTCATCATTGTATTGGATTTAGTTAACTTATGTTTGTGTTTTTTCTATAATATAATTTTCTAAAAATATGTTTTAACATATTTTATTTTTTATTACTATGTTTTATTATTCCAATTTTGTGTGGTTAAATGTTAATTAGTCTTTAATAGTGATTCATGTAATGTATAGTTATTTTAGTGGTGTGATTATAATGTTTTTGAGTGATTTATTTGTTTCTAAAATTTCCATTTGTACATTTGGAATGATTTTGAAATGATGAGTTGGGTTTGAGAAGCAACTGATAGTTTTAGAAATGTTTTCAATGTTTTTATTTAATTTAGATGGTATCATTGGATTATGGTACACCTATTTGCACTCCAAGTGCTCATGTGGTGTTTGAAATCAATTGAAATAGGAACATTAGAACAAAATATCCATAAAGAACTCCAATTTTCCCCATTTTCCTACATTCCCTAAAATAGTACCATGTTTTCCAACAAAATGGAGAAGTGGTGCAACTAGTGTTTTCGAAATGCTTATGTGTGGGTTCCTTGATGTTTGGCACATTTGGCGTAGAAATAGGTTTTGGTAAGTGGTTAAAAATTCCTGTTTTCGAAATACTTAACCAAAATGGGATTTGACATTTTTGTAAACGGATTTTGATGTGTTTTTTGGTAAATATATTTGGTTTTGTACTTGGTTATATTTTTTTAATGGGTTTTTGAAATGTTTTAGAAATTATAATTTTCTTCGAAACTGTGACTTCAGATATTTTCTTGGCACCTGTATTTTTTGTGTGTAATGGTTAATGGCATGGTTTTCTCTTTTAACTCAAGGGTGAGGTCTATGATAAATTTTAGAATGATTTGTGTTTTGGAATATGTATGTGTCAGTTAGAAACCAAAAATGTGTTATGAAATGATTATCACTCTTATATAGTAAATCTATCTATTTAGTACATTTGAGTGTGTTGTGTATGATTACATATTGTTTAAATATAATGTGGGACTTGGAATATTTTTAATATTTTTAATGTCTTGTAAAAACTAAATATTTTTACTAATGTTTGGAAATAAAAAGTTTAGGGTAAGATATTAATCCTTTTGTTGGTTTTGCAGCATCTATTTTAGGATCTTATGTCGTATATGAGTCTGGGATACTTATTGGAGGGTGTTGTGATTAGTTTTGATGGAACTCACACATACTCCAAGGAATGGATATATATAAATATATATATCTTCTATGTGTGTGTTCCCTCATGGTGTGGGGAACATGTGCATCGGTTTAAGGATATTTATATATATATTGAAGTATGTGCATAAAAGTGGTATTCTAATTGAGTTAGAAAGCATTGTATTATCCATTCATTGAGGAATGTTTCCTCAAGCATTAGCAATTAAATTTAAATAATGATTGATTTTATGATTTTCTCACCTTATTCTCATGTCATTCTTTAGTGTGTAGTTTTTAGAATAATTTTTTTTGGAAATTTAATGATTCTTTATTTTACATGAATTGTATGAAATTGATTAATTAATATTCATACCTACTGCTTGGGGAAATTCCCCTTTAAAAGTTTATATTAATTTTTTTAAAATGGTTATATGGGATTCTTAAATGTGTATCCATGTGTGGTTCTGGTTTTCAATGTTGTGTACGTGTGATTCATAATTAAATGGTTTGTTGAAACCTAATTGGTAGCATTGTTAAATTAGTTATTTTTAAAAATCTCATTGAGATGCACCTCGTTCCTTGTTTGATGTTGATGGGAATCAATGGTCTCTATATGGGAATTTACTCATCTGTTAATTGTTGGAGGAAGTGGGGATCCCTTGGAGTTATTAGGGGGTGACTTTTGTGTGTTTTATGTTTGTGTGATGCGTGTATATACGATATATTTCTTATATAACACAATTAGAGCACCCCATTTTTAGTATTAACATGGGAACCTATAATAAAGAGTGAATTTTGGTGAAATATTGTTTCACTTATTTAGATTATACACTGGCTAGTGTCCCATAGAAGGGGTTATTTCATTATTATTATTATCAGATTGCACCCCTCAACTAGGCTAGGTAGGTAGATGGTCGGTGCTACAGTATTATGACATTATTGAGTAGGGAATACCTTCATTATGAGTCACATGTTTAGTATGTTCTATTATATTACTAATCTCCTAGGTTTTCCCATATTTTTTGGTACATAGTTATCTATGGTTAGTAATTTAGATGCATGTGCTGGATAGTTACTATTATGTGGGGTTAATCCATTACTCGTGTTGTTTGGTTTTTATCCTATTTCATTCCATAATGATTCTTCTTGCTAAAAGTGAAAAAATGGTCTCATGTTTTTATGTAATATGACTTTGAAAATGTATTACACTTCCTTCCTCTATTTTAAGTATAGCTATAACCACCTTTAAAATTCCAATGTCTACTTCTAAAAAAGGGAATCCGATTTTTAATTAAAAAGGGTAATTGACCGTGATTTTCTTTTAAAGGAAAATGTATGGAAAAATACTTTTAAATATTGTAGCTCTAACTTGATATTAATGATCCTTTTCTAAAAATAAATTATCTTTGAAATATATTATTTGGGCATTATTACTATGTTTTAATAATCACGACTATAGTTTTATCTGGGATTTAGCATTGGGTGTTTCACCTTGCAAGGATTCAGTTACCATAGTGTGATATTAGATTGAGGATGGTGGTCACCCGTAAGGTCACAAGAAGGTATTTACATCTTTATTTTCTCACCACTTATAGTTTTTATTTTGAATTTTACATTTTATTTATTTATTTATTTTTCATTTATTTGCTATGATCTATTCCATTTGTTTAATATGGATACCCGATGCTATATTCCATCCAGGGGGGATCAGGAATTTCCTTTGGGCCATGTCGTGGGCTTGCACGGGTGACTGGTTCAGGGTTAACTTATGTTGGTTAATGAAAAATTTTCTCAAAGGAAGTTATTAATATATAGTGTGTTTGGTAGATGGATATTAGGATTGTCAAATCTCAAGATATAGGTTATGATTTAGTTCCTAATCACCACTGCTCGTGGCGAGAATTGAGATACCATGGGTAGTTTGGAGATTGATACTTTTTCCTTTGTTTCGGATTGAGGGATGAAAATAGGTGTGACTTAATGCCATGTTGTGATCCAGCAATGGGTAGTGACCCATGTGGAGCCAAGGTTCCATGTTCAATGTCTTCTGAGTGTTTTGTCTTACATTGTATGTAGCTGAGTACCATATCACTTTGTTGGGTTTGATTATTAATTCATCATTTTAGGTTATTTTTGTGTATGTCATGCTTCATATTGGAATTTTTTGGTGTATGTATATAGAAAATGATAGTGTATTTTGAAATTTTTAAATAGATTTAAAATATAGGTGTTTTTCATAAAATGGTTTTGAATTGGTAAAAAGAATGTTTTTTGAAAAGTTATATTTAGTGTTTGTATATATTTTTATTATGAGACTATTACCCTTACCTTGGGTTGTTGCCTTTGGTTGTGTTTAAACATTTTTGAGACTTCATGGGGGGATGGATATCTTCTCAGGTGGGTTCTTTTTTATTGAGTTTGCCCTTGATTCTAGTTCTGATATTCTTTTTCATGTTGTTCTAAATATTCCACGACGAAATGTCCCCATAAGTTGTTTATGTGTCATGCCCAATTCTATTTTCTAATTATTTTTTATTATCCTTTATGGTGTTTGGGGTCTGTTAGGGTAATTAATGTAGTTTTAGGAATGTAGATCATGTCTTCGAGTGGTTGGGGACTCCCACATTTGTTAGAGTTTGTATTTTAATGGGATTAGTGGAGATTCCATCTATGGACCAGTGGAGGTGGATGTCTCTTCATAGTTGGATTTGGGATGATGTGGGATGAGTTAATGTCTTCCTTCATCCAATCAATCACATGTAAGGGGGTGAAGGAGAAAATCAGTATGAGTGTTTCTCTAGATAAGAAGGATAATATTTGGTGAACGTAGGTGTCGTCTTCTTTATGTTTTTGGAATCTAGAGCATAAGTCCATGAAACATTAGGTTCCTCTTATTGTTATTGAGGGTTACCTATAAACGAGAGCAGGGTGTAAAAAAGGAGCCTATTTATAAAGAATCCCTTTCATCTATTTCAGCTTCAAGTTAGTCATACCTCTTTCTTATGTGCCATTGGTATGGCCAGTTTCAGCAATCTAGTGTATCATGTCTCAACCCTCAAAATTATTAGTGTTTTTGCAACCATTTGGTTCACTAAGGAATGTTGTGAAATAACACCATTTGATGGAGTTAAAATTGGGGGGTGGTTGTGTCTGACGGTGAGGCATAAGATGCATCAGTCAAGAGATCCCCAACCTCTAGCCTTAGGGTGAAGCTCGTGCATAGTCAGAAGTTTCCAATGATGAGTGATAACATGGATCGGGTTATGTTTCCAGCTTTAGGGTGGAAATAAATAATATTTTCTTTATTAGACTTGTTGTTATTATATTTTCATCTTTTTTAGTAGTGGTGTGACGAACGGTCTTTATCACAACCAGAGCAGTTGTGTATTTTGTATGTGTGGTATCTTTAATTCATTCATTTTCCTTGAGGGATGTTTTTACAATGGGAGATTTTGTCAAATTTGGTTTTCATTTTATTTATATTCATTGGATGGTGTTTTTGTATTCTCAAATGGGTGGTTATTATTTATATTTTGCTATCTAGTTTAGGTTTCTCTTTTCGTTTCTTTTGGAGTTTTTTTCATCATATAGAAATGTATTTTGGTTATTGTAGGTTGTCTCCCTTGTTCCGATGTTATGGTGTGTGGGGTAGCCTTATAATAGGACTCTTATTTAAAAAATCATTATAAATGTGTTCTATTTGATTTATTTAATGTGGTTGATTTTGAGTTAATAGTTCTTTTGATTTCAGAAATAGTGATACTGCTGTTTGGGGAGGTTTGTTTTGGGAGTTCCCTCCCTATCACCTCCCTGAGGTGGTGTGTTTGAATTTTAGTGAATATGTGTTAGTGTAATTATTTGGGTGGGGATGACCTCCTTGTGATCTCCCCTTGATTTATATTTTGGCTTCTTATAGATATGTAAGTTGTGACATGGGGACTAAATAGTTACCTCTGAATGTCCCAATTTCTACTTTTTCTATTTGGGTATGGACTCAATTCTTGGATGACATTTGACATGGTGACATTCTGGGGTCATAATGTGTTTTAGTGGGTATATGTTTCTCACTCCAACCTTCAAAATTGATTCTTTTATTATTTCTCGGATTTTGTTAGCCTCTTCATGGTTCAGGATGAGTGATGGATTAAATTTTTTGATTTTTGATGGGTTTGATGGGTTTTAGACCAATGATCAGGCACTCCATGGTTGGTTATAATCACACTATCTGCCATGGTGCCCTTGAGGTTTCGTAATTTTTAAAATAAATAGTGTTTTATAGAAATAAAATTCGGAAAATTTTTCCACTATAATAATATTATTATTATTATGAAATTATTATTATTATTATTATTGAAGGGGTTATTATCATTTTTATTATTAATAACAATTTTATTTATATTATTATTTCCAAAAAATGAAATAATTATTATTTTGTTTATAATAATAATTACATTGTTTTAATTTCTTTTTTATAATTACTAAGATTAACAATGTTTTAATATAATAAGAATATTTAAATAAAGAATTTTTATTTTAATGACATCATTTATATTATTATTTTATGATGATGTTGATGATGATGATGATTATTATTATTTAAAATGTTATTATTATTATTATTATTATTTTATTTTTTAGATTTATATATGGTTTTTTCCTTTTCCTTAATCTTTGTTTTCATTATCTCTTTTCATTCATTCTTTTTTTCTTATTTCATTCTCCCCATAACTCTCCCTATTTTTCGCCTGTCCTGTAGGTCTACCCTCCCTTGGAAATGCACATCCCCTTCCTCAAGGCCCGCTTTTCTCTAGAAAAATCAACTAATCATCCTCAGTTTTGTAGTGATCTCGTCGAGGTAATCCCACTTCTTCTTCTTCCTCCCTCATTTGTACATTTTCCATCCTCTATGTTGCCATGTTTGGTTCTACCAAACCCTATGGTTTCAACTAAACTGAATTTTGACTTCTCCATTGTTCTCAGGGTGTGTGGTTTGTCTGCGTGGCCTTGTTTTCCCTTCCGTTGATGTTTTATTTCTTTATAGAACCTAAAAGGTAGGTATTTCAATCTCTTCTCATTCTGATTTAATCCATATAATGATTGTATGTTCTAATTATTTTTTTACATGATTCACACCACTATAATGGCTTTGGTTAACTGATTTTGGGATTTTGTGATATTATAATTGAAAAAAATAGCATTTGAAGTATTTTTGTGGTTATGCCTATGTTTTCATATGCAGATTTTGTGTGCATAAATGTTAATTAGTATTTAATTTGGATTTTTGATTATTTGGGTGTTGTTTTCCCTTGTAATTATTTTGTTAAAATGGTTGGGTTGTACTTCGGGATTCTATGTGATTCATATTGATTCTTGTGGTCTGATTTGTATGTTTTAGAAATGTTTATTAGTTTCTAAAATATTCATTCTTTCTTTTGGACTGAGTTATAAGTGATGCGATTGGTTTAAACACCATGTTACAATTTTTATAATGGTTTGGCTCTTTTCATGGAATTTAGAGGGTGTCATTAGTGGATGGTACATCCTTGGGAACACCAAGTGCACACATTGGTGTGAAATAAAATGAAAAGGCCACTCTATAACAAAATATCCACCAAGTACACCAATTATACCCATTTTTATAGTATCATTAAACCGGTTCCATGTTTTGCATAAAAAATTAGAGAAGTAGTGCTTCTAGTGTTTATGAAATGTTTCTGAGTGTGTTCCCTGATGTTTAGCCCAATTGTCCTTGAAACTAGTTTTGGTAAGTGGATTAAAATGACCATTTGGAAGATTCTTAATAGAAATGGGATTTCGTAGTTTATGAAATTTCTTTTGATGTGTTTTTGGTAAATGTATTTGGTTGTGTACTTGGTTATATATAGTTAAGGGGCCATTTTGTATGTTTTACTAATTTCATTTTTCTATGAAAATGGAAAGCTAGAAATGTTTTTGGAACATGTTTTTCAGAGGTGTAAAGGATAAAAAGGCCCATTTGTCTATTCCAAATCAAGGGTGCGTTCTGTGTTAAATTTTAGAAATATTTTGAAATTGGGAAATGTTTGTGCTGGATGGAATCCTAAAATGACTTATGAAATGATTTGAAAACTTTTATTGTAAAGATTATAATTTGGCACCTTGGATTGTGTTGTGTATGTTATAATCTTGTTTAAAAATAATGTGGGACTTGGAATATAGGGAATATTTGGAATGTTTTATAAAATCAATATGTTTTAACTCTAGTTTATAAATTTTCATTGTTGGGCATGTTATTAAACATGTTGTTGGTTTCAAACCCTCTATTTTAGTATCTTATGGTGTTTCTGAGTTCAAGGGATTTATTTGAGGGATTTAAAATTAGTTCTGATGTCACGTACTCATATTCCTAGGTATGGATATGTATAAATATATATATCTTCAATGTGAATATTATCTCATGATGTGGGGAAGACGTGAATGAGTTAATGGGTATATATATAAATTTAAATATATATAATGTAATTGTGTGAATGAATGTTGGTTACTATTTGATTTAGTTTATCCTATGCATTAAACATTAAATTTAAATAATTATTGATTGCATTTTTTCACCATTATCTAATGTTGTTTAGTAGTGTATAGTTTTTTTAAAAAATGTTTATTGTAAAATTTAGTGATTATTTTTTATACATGAATTACATAAAATTATTTTTTAAATGTGCATACTATGTGCTTTTTGATATTCCCCTTCAGACTTTATAAATGTAATTTGGTTTTAAAATTTTGATTTTGGTTTTAAAATGGGCTCCCAAGTGAGGTTCTTCTCTTCAAATTAGTGTGCATGTGATATTTTATGAAATTATTTGTTGAGGCCCATTTTGATCATTTATAAATTTAGTAATTTTGGAAACTCCATTTGGGCTGAACCTCTTGAATTTTTGCATGCTGATGGGAATGGGTGGTCCTCATATAGGAATTTCCTCAAATGTTAATGGTTGAAGGCAAGAAATGGAAATCTATTAGAGTGTTTCAAGGGTGACTTTTGTGTTACTTTCTTTTTCGTGATGTGTGTATAAGAGATATATTGCTTATTTGACATTTATGGCTCACACCATTTTTATTCTAAACATGGTAAACTATCAAAGGGAGAAAATATTTTTTTAATGATTGCCACACTAGATTACAGTATGCAGTGGATAGTGGCCTATAAAAGGGGTTATTTTGTAACTGTTGTTATACGGTTGGGATCCTATACTTGGCCATGTAGGGAAAAAGTTGGGTGTTATGGTGTTATGAAGTCCCTGAGTAGATAGTGCCTTCAAGATGAGTTTCGCATAGAGTACATTCTAAATTTTTCAAAAGCTCCTATGTTCCCCCATGTTATATAATACATAGTTATGTAGGACATGTTATTGAGATGCATGTGATGGTTAGTTACTATTCTGTGTGGCTTATCCATTTCCTTGTTTTGTATGTTTTTTATCTTGTTTCTTTGTAGGGTGTATCTTCTTGCTAAAAGTGAGAAATGGTTTCAAGTGTTTTTGAAAAAAGGAATTGAAATTTTTAACACTTCCTTCCTCCCTTTTTAGTGAAACATGGCCAACATTAAAATGACATTGTGTTATTTTTAAAAAGGTAATCTAGTTTTAAATTAACAAAAGGAAATGGACCGTGATTTACCTTTATGGGTAAATGTGTGTAAAAAAATATTTTATATATTGTATCGAAATATTGAAATTTATGGACTTATTTATTAAAGGAACTTCTTTTCTGAATAGATTATTTTGGAATGCCTACCGATTTTAAATACTCATGCCTATAGTATTATCTTTTTTTAGCATCGGCTGATGCTCCTTGCTTAGATTCGGCCACAATAGTGTGCCATTAGTTTGAGGTTAGTGGTGACATGTAGGGTCAAATGGAGGTATGCCCAGCTTTAATTTCTCTTCAAATCTTGTTTTATTTTTAATTGTTATGTTTTTTTCATTTATTATCTAAAATCATTACCACCTATTCAATTTTGATACCTATTGCAAGTTTCTAACCAGTGGGGATTAGGACCGACCTTCAGGCCATGTCGTGGGCTAACATAGGTGACCTGTTCAGGGTTAGCCTAAGTTGGTTTTTGAAATAATTAACATTATATAATTATAATATATTATAACCATTCAAACATCATCCCCATCAATTCAAATAACCTAATAAATTAATATGAGTAGTAAAATATGTAAGACATAGATCAAATAATAATCAAATATCATGGTTTATAGTATAATTTCATGATCATAATATCATTATATCTATAAATGTATAGAATTTGTGATCAAATAATAATAATAACAATAATTTTTTATAACTATTTATATATGCATTTTTTTCATGTTGATATTTTCTTATCAACCCATCTTCCAGCTTCGGGCATTAATGACCTATCAGGTACCCAATTATTGCACGTGATAACATTAGATATACAATATTTGAGGCATGTGATAATATTAATTATAGCATTTTATATTATAATAATTAAAAAAAATTCAATTCATTGGAATTATTTAATAAAAACACCTTTCACATAATAATATTTGAATTTTATGTATTCAACAAGATCCTTAAAAAGTTTACTACTTTTTCATATCATGTCTATTGAAATGGAAAATGGGTCTGATCGATATTTATTCACCATATTAAATATCCATCTAAATAAATTATATATATTGTAACGTTAGGTCACATTAATAGTAAATCCTATGATTCATCAAAGGATGTTTCAATATATTAAAATACCTTCAAAATATCATCCAACTATTTCATAATGAAAACACGCTGTTCATTTTTAGGTCACATGTCCTGGCCCGACCCACACAGACTTTCCTAGCCATAGAATGTCTGAGATAAAAATAACCAAATCCCCAATCCATATACAAGGGGTTGGTGAAAATCACTAAAATTATAATCTAATATGGGAGTCATTTTCTTAATGTACCTATAAACGTTAACCCAACCATCTTCATGCATACATGAAAATAATAATAATCAAAATACTATAATATCTAGAGTAAAAAAAATTCATGTGCAAATATATAGGGCATAGAAAATAGTTCAACTGAGTAAAAAAATTAAATTTAAAACTATGTTCCCAACGATAAAATATTTCCCATCCAAAAAATAAATTGAAAAGTAATCATTTAAGATAGTCTAGTTCTATAACTCCAAGACGCGTCCATTTTATGAGGTCAAATACACAAGGGTATCCCCTTTACTTTTATTAATTGAAAATACCTAGTCTGTCATATACATAAGATAAGAAACATGTGGGGAAAATTCATGAGGGGATGAGTATATATATACCTAGTGGGACTCCCAGAATGCTAGAGGGGAAGGAATTTGAAACATGATAGAAGTTGAAAAATAATCCCATAGTAAGAGATAAAAAAACCCAAAAACAATGATATATTCTCCGAAAATAATCATATATGGGAGTGAAAATTAGATCCTCATCTCACAGACTAGGCCAGGAAAATGGTCTTCCAGTCATTCCAATGGTCCCTTAATGATGCTTCTCTTCTCATGTGCATTTCATAACAGTAATTGTCTAGAGCGACCCACCACCGTTTTTCTTCAAAGTTAAGGGGAAAATATCTTTATATGGGGACCACAGCTTGGTATGAAAGATTATTCCACTAAATTAGTGAATGATCCATTCCCTAATACAATAATATTGTTCCAATTAATGTATGGAGGTCCCAATTAATTATTGTAAAAGAAGGTTATTCCCCGTATATAGTAGACCAATAACATGACACTATAGGAGGGATCCAATCCATATGTAGAGGACTTATTAATATACATATTAAAATCATTACAATATGTATAGAGTGGAACAATACCTTGACACTAAGTAAGGGTTTCACTCTTTATATACAAGACCCATTCCGAGAAAAAAAATAAGGGGTCCACTCCATAGGTAGAGGATCCATTCTCTGTCATGTTTTTATGGTTCCACATTATAGATAGAGGATTCAAAAAAACAAAATATGAGTTTTTAATTGTCTAGGAATAGTACCCATTCCCTGACACGACATGGGTTCTCCACATAGAAGATAGATATGTGACCCACATAAATGATTCTAATGGGGTACCAAAATATAATGATCCTACCTGATCACTTTCATCTTCTAGTGCCACCTAATAGGTGAAACGCTTAGAAAATATCACATAATATCTTAAAAGAAACTGATAATTCCACCATCGCATTCAATATATAAATACACTCATGATAGGATACTCGTGGGCCAATATTCGAGTCTAATGTAATGTTATATGAAAGGTAAATGTCTCCTAAAAAATAATGTAGGCACTGTGTAAGAGGTAATTTTTTTTGTCCCACTTCTCTACTTATAAGTTTTCTCACAAGGAAACACCTCTCATGCTATGTAGTACAAGGTGGAATTTGAGGGTAATACATGTTGTGTGTTTGTCTCCTAAGTCCCATGAATTTCCTTCAAGCCTTTTCTATATATCATTATTTGTATATGTACCTGTTGTATCCCTCATAAATTGTGGTTTGTTACAGCCAGCCCAACACTCAGTGTGTGTCGTCTAATCATGAACATGAACTCCCTAATGTACATGTTCTTTTACTATAAATACACATTCTGTAGGGGTTAATGTTATCCTAGGTGTGTAACCTTTTTACATGCAATGTTGGTCACCTACATGTCACTCAATGTGTGGTCTCTCCAAAAATCAATTTGTATTTAACAGTAATATTAAAATATATCATCAATATAAACTAATCTAAATTATGTGTTTCTGTTAATCAGAGTACACATCATGTAGTATTCATTTATTCAAGAACTCATGTGTTTAATAAGGATACCATATTAGTATTCATAGTACATATTTTCATCTAGAGACCACTCAAAATCAAACAAAAACAGTTGTAGAAATCCCTTCCATTGACTTCTGGACCTCTGGTGGATGGGAATACGATCTCAAAACACAGCATAAAGTCAATACCTCATTGTAAACTGCACATTGTTTTTTGTAACATTTTTATGAAATGGAAATTCATGTGAATCATTATTTGAATAAAAAACATCATGTTTTGTCCTTATGATTCCATATCATTTGCGAAATGTTAATCAACCACAAATATGGGAATTCGGTCACAGTTAGACATGTAAAAAAATGTCAAAATGTGAAGCCATAATCCAATAATTATTGATGAAAATAAATATGGGTTAAATGAACCAATAATAGTGGAAAAAATTTACTTTGGAATTATTTCATTACTACATAACATAAATAAAGGATATGCGATATGAGAAATAATTCATAATCATGAAATTTTTCAATACGAAATTTAATTTGATACTAATTAGAATATTTGAAGGTTAAATTAAACATAGATCGATGAAAAAGGATTTTATCATGCTCAGGAATATAAATATCAAGGAGAAAACAACAAATTTAAAATCCTACATTGATATTGGATCAATCATTTTGGAAGAACACATGCCCCAAGGATGGGGAAGATGAATTTCTTTTTTTGCACCTTGATTCACCTTAATCATGTTGTCCGTCATGATCTGCTCTTGATCCTCTAATTCAGAATGACAGCGATCCTATCAATTCTCATATGGATTATGTGCATAAACTTATATAATTATTATAATTTTATATGAATATAAGATTTTATGTTGTTAGAGTTATAGTAAATAAATAAATATAGTTATTTATTATAATTAAAAGAAACACTATTGTTTTCCTCAATTGTATTTATGGTGTCACTGGACATTATGTTTCACCTACAGTAAATCTTATTATCTAGATTCAAATGTTTTCTAATATTTCTAATCTAAGACTCCAATCAATATATTCAAATAAATTTATAAAATCTTCATTCTTATGTTATATAATACATTTAATATTTTTATAAAATTAATTCTCGGATAACTAGGCCATTGAATCATGTGTCCTCTCTGTGTATGGATAAGAAAATATTCCTTGTTATATTTAAATGGATTACAAAGAAAAAATATAGTCTCTAAATTATTCTCCCATTATTCTTCGTGTGATAAAATATTATAAAATAATTAATAATTGGGGGATATTAATCCTTCATATGGATCTTCCACTCCCAGGAGATTTCTTATATTCCCCCATTCTACTAAAGTACAAAAACCAAGGGAATGGTACACCCATATAGGATCCTCTCCTACCGATCCTTGATAACAACTTTGTGATCAATGAAGGTGGGTCTATCCTCAATGTCTAACATGCCTTGGTCAATGAAGGGTGTGGGATAATTTACATCTCTCCTCATCTTTGATACATGGAAGATGTTATATACTCACGCCACCTATGGGGTAACGAGGGGATGTACGAAAACTCACCAATCCTCTCCAAGATCTCAAATAGCCTAATGATCCTCTAGGATATCTTTACTCCCCTATTAAATCTAAACAATCCCCATTATGGGGAGACTCTCAGATAAATATGGTCTCCATGATTGAAATCTGTGGTACTATTATATTGATCATCAAAATAATTATTCTTAATATTGGATTGCCTCCTCTTATCATCAATAACATGGACTATATCTTTCATCTCATACACAATCTCCTTCCAACAAAGGTATTTCAAACTCATCTGAGTCCAGCATAATGGTTCCCTAATGGTTATCCCATAGAGAGACTTGAAAGGATCCATCATGACAGTAAATTGAAATATAATATTATAATAAAATGCATCCAATTTTAATTAATACTCCCAAAATATTACAATATATTGTACATAATCACTAACTATATCATATAGTACCCATATCGTGCAGTCGATATGACCATATTTCTGGGAGTTGAAATTGGTACTCATCCTCAACAATTTATTTAATTACATCATAAAACCACTGCACAATAATGAAGTAAAATGTGTTTCATTGTTAGCTGAAATCATTACCTCATTAATTCATACCATCATACTCATACACAAATAACCAAGACATAACCCAGAACCCTTCTACATAATCGTAATAATATGACAAAACATTTCAAATCAGTAAAAAATCACCAATATTGTATCATGGACACTCACTATACACAAAAGACCTATAATTCATTCAATGTATATGTTGTCCCATTTGTGCAGTAATATATAAAGAGGCCACATCAAGAATTCTAGATCATATTGCTAATTAATTAATTTATAATATATGAGTCATGGAGAGATGATCTTAACCATTATCCAGGCCGTACCATCCAAATAAATCCTTCATTGAAGGTCTTTTCACATATTACCTACATAGAGATGTACATCAAAGAGAGAATATTGAAATACTGTTATCAGTTAATCTTGTATCATGGATCGGACCACTCGAAAATATCTTGAATACTAGAATCATTTATGGGCCAAATGAGAAAATGAATGACCTCAAACAGATCTTGATCGTTGAGTGAAATGGATACATGGAACCCTAATAGCATGGTCTCCACTAGATTAAATTTATCTCAAGGGACTTTTATCAGAAACTCATTTTGTATTTGGATAGATTTATGGGGTTCCTCCCAATATTATTTTTTTAAGATGTATTGTATCATGGAATGAAAGTCTGACCTGGAAGATAACCAATTTATTCAAATTTTCTAATTTTTATCAATAGGTTGTATCTTCTCGTGATGGGTTGGTCAATATTATATGGATCAATAACTAGTAAATTTTAGTTAGACATGAACTATTCCATCACAGTGGTCAATAGGGTATTTTCACCTAGTAGTGCTGGTAATAGAAGCCCTCCCCATTGTCTACAATCATCGGATAATCTTACCAATGTGTATCTGGTAAATCAAGACCACAAGTCTTAGAATACTACATGAGGGTTCTAGGACACCCCCATATATCTTTGGGCATTCTATAGTTATTTCCCATGATTCTCATTTTGTATATGTCTTATGTAGGGACATGAAAACAAGATATTGGGTATGGCCTCACAATGTTGTCCCATGTGTCCTATGTTCATACTCTTGCCCCAATTTTCCCTAGTTAGGTGTGGGGAGCACATACTTGGAGGATTATTCATCATCATATAATGAGTCTTTCTAGTGTTTCCTGATTATATAATGATATATAGGCACTTCATATGATGGGGTATCTATTTCATTGGGTTATTACAATGCTATAGATATTGCAGTGATGAAATAAATAAGAGTGTGATATTACAATAAATATCAGTACAACTCATCCAATTATTATTTTCCTATATTCGATGGACTACATCTTCAGAAGACATATCTTATGTCATCTCCCAAGGTGGAAATAATTTTTTTGGTCTTTGAAGCTATTATCTTAGGTTGATATGTTCTCTTCACCATTCAATCGTGTCATCGAGTTGTTGAAATTTTTCCAATTCATGGTCATAACATTACATAAATCAAATTTTTGGAATAGATGTTGGTTATGAAGGTCGCACACTATAGGGAGTTATCCAACATAACCTTTTCAGAATCAACCATACCTTGGATGAATGCTTTGAAGAATTTGAAATCCAAGATATTGTATCCTAGTATCCTATAAAATTAGAATTAGTCGGGGTGGTCAGTTAGTTTGAACTCATTGGGCTCCATGGGTGGTGGTATCTTGAATAGGTTACTAGCTTTGGCTATAATTAAATAACTAGTGAAATTTTCTTTTCTCAAGGAGTATTATTTTTTCATTCATTTCAAAAATACCAGTAGACCCTAATATCTTCTAGATTCTTTTGAGGGATATATATGGTGGTGTTCCCTTCAAACAGAGGTGTTGGGTGGTTTGAGATCTTCCTTGGTTCTTGATTTAGCATTGCTAGTGGTTTGAGGGTAAAAAATGTAAAATCATAATTTTTTAAAAAAACCCCTTTTTCTAGGGGAATTTATTTGAAATTTTTCTTAGTTTCACTAAATGGTATCTTCAAGACTTTATACCTTTTCTGTTAACTCATAGAAACAACCTAGATAATAAATTTGAATCAAATCATTTGAAAACTCATCCTAGTGGTTCTCATCACAATTTTCTTGATATTTATAATTTTTGTGAGGGTTTATATGATAAGATTTTAATCATTTCAATTTATCTATTAATTTAATCACCCTCTCATTTTCACTTTACTTTGATGTTTTTGAAGTCCAAAAACATCATTTCCCTCTATAAAGAGCTAAATTGGTGACGAAACTGATGATGATGGTATTTTTATCTTGTAACAGATCCAGTTAGAATTTTTCTATGTCAAACAATGGTTGGCCTCACCAAATTCTATAAAAACACCACAATTTTGTTTCTTCATGTTGATCATGAAGGATTTTCATTGGCCCACATAGGGATACCACGTTTGTGTGATGTTATTCAAGGACTCCAACAATATCAAAGGGGGAGAATGTAGGATTTTTGAAATTTGGTGTAGGAATATTGTTTTCCTCCCATTTATGATATATATTCCTCTTTGGAAGAATATGTACATGTCATAATTAAATGGATTCCAATTCATTATCTAGGGAATCTATGGAGATTATCTCTTCTGGTGGTACTAATGTATGATCGACCGCCCATCTACAGAGTGTTTGGGAGGTTTTACAATCTGCTGTCATTTTTTGAATCCCACTGATTCTCAACTGTTGTATAAATAGATTTACTAATCCGTTGAGGGAGTGACCCTCATAGTAGTATAGGTAAGTCAATCCAAATATTAAATTATTAATTTATGTATACTATCTTCCATGATCAAGAGTCAATTCTAAACTCATATTCTTCTCATATAAAAATATCTTCTCTTTCAATTTGAATAGGAGAAGGAATATTCAAAATGGCATGGATATGATATTTAGTAGGAATATTTCTCCTAAGGAGCCCATAATTGTGTATTTTGATGGTTTGTATCCTACACTCATATCATGAAAATTTGTCCTGTATAGAAGGAACCTCAATTCTAGTATGTGGGGATTAAATTGTCGCCACACTACTCAATTAATACTTTTATGTTTTATGACATAGAGGAGGAATCTTTAAAATTCATGTTTCCTTATCTTAGAGACATTCAAGATTCTAGGTGTATGTAGAATTTATTGGTGCATCCTGATCACCATCCCCTAAGGGTAGGTTTTCTATATTGGATTCCTCTACTTCTAAGTCTTAATATTCATTATATGTTGTGTCTATAATGACTAAATATAATTTTTTATATGAAATGGGGGTTTTCCCGTTAATTTTAATCCAATCAGTTTATTCTACATTTCATGTATTATAGTATTTCCTCAAACCCTATTCCATATTGGGTTCTCATCCTGTTATCCTAACATGGACTACTTTCCTTCTAAGTTAACTCATCTCATTATGTCATGTTACGAATAGAATTGAGGGAGTCTCTTATAGTGAGTACTGAACGAGCCCTAAATAATAATTGTTCCTCCTTCAGTGGGAGGAACAGATGGTATTCTGACCATCAATATTTACCTCCCAACCAATACAAAATTGAATCCATCTACTATAATGATGATGAAGAAAATTATCTCATCTTATCGGCTGGGTATTATTTGTGGCCACAATTGATATTTATTTTTTGTTTTGTAGAGGATATAATAATTCTAGTTAGGGATTTGATACCACACATAATAGACATTGAGATATAAATTCCCCAATCCAATGGGATGGGCTTGATCATGATCCATCATTGATTTCCCAAGGACCCTATGAAAGAATAATGAACCTAGGGATAGAGAAGGATATGTAAATTTCTTTATCTATGGGGGTGTATATTATTTGTAGTTGCATGTATAATTTTTTAAAAACTCACATTAATTGAAAATATGAGTGGTCGAGGCAGTGGTAGATATTCATCTAGCCAATTGTGTCGTATTCTATCCAAGATAGATGCAATATTACCTGGTATTGATACATTTTTTATGGGGTGAAATTTTTCTTGTTTAAAATTTAAGTCCAATTGAATCCCATGATTTGGGTTATTTTAAAAATGAAGCTATAATGTTGATTGAAACATCATCAACCATGTCTAAAATGAATTCATGTACCTAGAAGGGGCTTATTTCAAAGAATTTTATATTATAATATTCCATTGTTCATGATGTATTTCCACTATTGATGATGTATAATTTCATTTTAGTGACCAACAAGACGGAGAATTACCTAGTCCCAGGATTAAACTATTGTCAGTAGACATAAATGATGTTGTTTCTATGAGATTCTATAATTAAAGGGGTTTATTGAAGTGTAATAATTAATAATTTCTTCGTCCATGAATTTTAATGAATGATGTAGCTTCATAGATTCTTGTTAAAGTGATGTGATGAAATGGAGGCTGGCGTAATGTAGATTTGTGATGTACTTCTCCAGTTTTGGATCCTGGTACATGGAGATAGCTTCTAGTTCTTAAAGGAAACAGATTATCATGATGGTATAAATCTTTCCCTCATATCCTAGTAAAGGGATGTTACTAGACTTCATTATATGATGATTATACCACATATTTCATATAAGATAATTCATTCACTCTTTTTATAGATCATCGGGGATCTCAAAGTTAAAAGTATGAAGTGGACAGAACATGGTGTGAGGTTATTTCTAAATAACTTTCCCTATATATCAATGTATATTTCTTATTAATTAAACATTCATGTATTCATCATATTAGACAAAACAAGGTTCTTCTTGGGTTCATTTATTGACTGGAGTAGAGTGATGCTAGTATTAATTGGGGAACTATATACGGTTGGCCCCAATGTTTCGAGCACCTATCTATATCATGGAAACTACTTTTGAATCACCTCTCCATACATAGGTTTCTATACAAGGGAATTATTTCCTTATCCATTGGATATATAACCATAGGTATGTTAACCACAATGGGTGCTAGGAGTAGTGTCCAAATGATCCACTTCCACACTACCATGAGGACTATCACGGTAATGATTGCCTTCTACTTCAGTTGAAGAGTAAATAAGCCCCTGTGATGTTGAAATGTGACATAAAAAACTTAAAAGATATTATAATTGAAAATATTTCATATATAAGACACATTTTTCACCATTTCTGGAATATGACGGCCTACCTTTTGGAATTGGGTAGGGAAATGATCCTTCTTTATAAAAGTTCTAGGTTTATGTATATAATTGTCTAGTGTGAAGAGAGTAAGATCCCATTACTGAGAAGAAGATGGTGTATGAAAACATGCTTCTATATTACTGCATGGAATATGATCATACACTTATTCATGTTCCACTCTCACTTGGTGAGCCTCAGTTAGTATGTAGATATAATCTTGATCCATATTAATTAGACTTTTTTTTTGGCCTTTGCTGATTTGGGTATGAGCATATCCTAAGGAATTTTACACTCTCATCTAGTGAGACCTGGTCATCAAGGGATTATAATCCAAGTATGAATATTCACTCCCAACCAGAATATGCTAACATACCACTATAATGGGAGAATGGATATGAGACTTCTCATTTAGTTCATTAGAAAGATGATGATGTAGTTTTTCATTAGTGTAAGTATATATATTTTCATTTCTTCATTGATCTATTAAAATATTCTAGGAATATTCACTGATAAGAATTTTATCTTATCCCAAGGCATGTGCCACTATCACCAAGAGATCTCCATAAAAATCAATGATATGAACCCAATCCTAGGCCTTGAAACTATGCCTCTGGTATTTGGAATATGAGCATGTCTTGATCTGTGTTTTGACAACACATGGGGGCCCTGGCCAAAATGTGGATATCATTTCCATCCCACAGTATTGGAATATGATTCCAGTCTTTTTAGATAGTCACGTTTACCTTTCTTGAGACATGTATCACTCTCACTTTCTGATCCCATATTGGAATGGGAATATGATCCATTTCTCATTCCATGTCCATTACCAGAGTATGTCGAAAATACTATTCGATCAGATTAGGAATGTGTGCATTCTTTCAAGAAACTACATTTTCATAATAATCATTGTGTTGAGGTTACCTCAAAAAGGGATATGAATATGTGTCTATACCTATATATGTACATGATCTGGAATATTATGTTGAATTTAATTAGCTGTCTCTAAGATATAATGGCATTTTTCTCGAGTGAGATTAGGTATATAAAACCTCATATTTTCAGACTGCATTATATACTAGCATATATCGTTAAATAAATCAGGAATAATATCACAATTATGTTTCGTTTGTTACACTGGATTATGCTAATGGAATTCAAGCATGGGGGTACATATATGAACCTCCCCCATGTATTCAATAGAAATATGTTCATTTACTTATTCGAAGTGAGAATGAATTTGAGAATTCTTGTTGGCTATTATTATAACCTGATGGATGATATTTTTAGAGGATGTGGGGATATAATCACACTCAGGGTTATCCAGATCCATCCATGCCCGATGTTTCTTCATTTTTTCCTGTGTTAGAGTGTCATATGTAGATCTTTGTTAGGTGGTACCTATAGTAGGATGTTGATGGGTACCAGTGGGAGCTGGTGATGATGGTTTAATAGAGCCCTCCTTATTATCCCTAGAACTAGAATAGAGCCATTGTTTACACCCATGGTACACATTTAATAGATACTCAATGTGTTTATTGTCACCCTCTGAGGATATTCCCCGAATGTGGTTTTCTATGGTGATGAGTTCCACTCTCTTTACCACAACATTTTTTGGATGATGAAATATTGTAATTTTTAGTGATTATAGAATCTCAAGGGTATAATCACATTGGGGGATCATACATTCTAATTGGTACTCCTAGACGATTTGATTTGACACCATACACTAAACATGTCCGGTGGGAGAGGTCATTGAATTGACAGCATGGGTTGCACTTGTAATAGATTTTCCAAAACTATTGCTTCATTCAGACATGTCATATTATGGTGTTGTTTCGGATAACATTATCTACATTCATGAAGACAACAATGTACAATTTCATAGATCATTGCATTCTCGTTGGCATGATATGTGCTCTAACAGATATATGTGGGTAAAAAAATTGTCAACTCATTCCTGATATGGTCATTATAATTTTTTTGACTTGTCAATGAAATGATAGACTTATTTCTTAAGAACCAAAACATTAATGAATCATCCTTAAGATTTAGGATAATGTTTTCAATTTATTGTTATGACATTAAATCAAAATGGATTGTCGCATGATTTGATAATTATTTTATTATATGATGGATTCACATTGGGTTTCCCATTTATCTTTCAATATATACTGCAAGATAAAATAGACAAACACATATCCAACCATAAATAATTATAATCATATTTAACATAAACCACTTTATGGTTGAGATATAATAACATAATTTCTAGAGACTATAATCAAAACACCACACCCAAACATAAAAAATCAAATAAAATCACATTTAACTATTAGTGCCACAAAATTGAAAATTAAAAAAAAATATTCCATGCCACCTCTTCGAGATGAAAACCATGAGCTGATTAGATGATCTAATAACCCTGATGCACCCAATCACATTTCCATCAACAACATTGGTCATAACTGCACATTATAAATCATCCCATCATCATCAACATAACTAATACAGGAATTCCCACAAAAAATCACAATAGAGCCAAAAAAATCTCAACATCGTATGTGGAATGTCCCAACATGTATACCATGCCACAGTGCCCTGAGTCGGTTTTCCACATGACCTCAAGCATTCAACCTTGTATACAAGAGTTTTTCGATTTGTAAAAAGGTTCTCGTAAGTCATTCATGGGGAGAGAATAACGTATTTTATCTGAGTAAAGTGCTAGATGAGATAAATTATTTAAATAGAAGCATATATAACCAACACAATACTCATTTCAAAATAAAACCAAACAAGAAATAAAATACTCAACTGAATTAAAAAACATGTTATTTCAATTCAAGTGCCAAGGGTCAATAATGAAACTGAACGTACAGACATTATGACTCCTCAAACGGGTCTAGAAACATGTCTTGTTCCTTCTGACAAGATTCATCCCCAAATCACCCCCTGTCATAGGTCCTTTTTCCTTATCCTATGCTGAAACAATATATTCTATTCAGGTACCAATCAGAAAACCCAGGTAGGTTGTTCGTACAACCTAGCAAACTACCACCAATAGTGTCTAAAACAAATCCATCCAAAAGTCAGTGCATGAAGTTATATGTGTAAATATGTGAAATGCAATAATAAATATTCTTTCACACTTTCATTTGATCATGTCTGACTACTTAATGCCTTTCTTCCAAAGAATACTTATACCTCAATACTAACTTTATCTCTTACTAGAACCAAAAGTTTTCCCTATGTAATTTTATATCATAATACCTTCTTATCACTGGGGTTCAATGTTTTCAAGGTTCTATTATATCTCAATACATGATTCGACTCGTACCATAGTTGGAATTTTTCTTTAGAGGTCATAAAAAATAGTTCCATTATCTCTATTATTTAATTTCACATTTATAATCCACATTTCCAAAATTAACAATATCAAAAATGCATGTACGATGAAAATTTTACCTTCATTACCCCTCAATATACTGACCATGTTCCCATTCTATTGACACATAAGTATAATTACTATGTTAGCACTTATAATTCACATTATAAGTACCATGTTCTCATTTTATTGATCATAAGTATGATGACCATGTTTCAAATTGTATTTATAAATTTAGAATCCCCATGTTCCCATTCATAAAAACATAATTAATTCATCCATTAATTATCCCCATCAATTGAATCACTAATTCATCAATTAGTTATATACTTCCAATCCGTTAGATAACACCAAAATTAACAATACCTCTCAATCCCATTTATTAATTAGTAATCTCAAAATTCATATGCCATAATTAATTTTTTAGTATTAATTATCTCATTCTAAATCTCAAAATTCCATATGTAATCCCACAACTAATTATCTTCATCATAATCTCAAAATCCCTAATTAATTCACAATTAATTATCTCAACATAGCTAATAAGATATTTCATAAACAATACCCTTATTAATTATCTAGATTAAAAACCATATCTCTTATAAATAATTACCCCAAATTAATTATATAACAGGGAATCCCCTTAGTATCATATTTAACTCCCCAGTTATTTTAATTTTTCAACTAATCATTAATAACTCTTTGGGTCAATCTAATTAACCCAATTCAACGAAAATCAATTACTGAAGGATGAAAGAAATTATAAAATCTTATATACACATATCAAACTCAAGACTACCAGAATTATATTTTGACCACCCACCTTGGTTCATTGAATAATGTTGGCACAATTGAAATCCCAAATATCTGAGCAGCACAATGATGTTGATAAATGTTTTAGATCTAAATCCCTAAACAAAAAACAAGATCAAAGGAATCAAGATCTCATAAATATAGATCTATAACTTCAATACTAAATCTAGATCCCACTACATAGATTTATATCTATTAAAATAGATGATATATTCCATGAATGATTTTTTAAAATATGGAATAAAAAATTGTAGAAGCATCAGAATGATGACCACATATTGAGAGAAGAGAAAATATTCAATTTGGTATTTCAATCTTGAGGAACAGTGTTTATAAGGAATTTCAATCCCTCTGAGTCAATAGTAGAACCTTCCGTTACCCATTGGAAAGTAAAATCCTGAGTTAGGGTTGCATAATAGGTGAAATGTCTCATTAAAACATGGAAACGAGTGATATACACAAATTAGGGATCTCTTAGTTGGCCCACTCGTGAGTTAGTTGCATGGTTTGACATACCATGCACTAATTATGTTTTAGGAACTTCTTCATGGGGGAACATTGCACAGATTCCATGAATGGCCTATCAAACTGTGTGCCAACTGTTCTGAATCTACTACCTAACAATCAAGTGGTCACACAACATCTTCTATGTAGCCGCATGGTTTTTTCAAACCATGTTTTGACCATAAACAACCTCTATTAATAATAATTTTAATACAATTCACCCAAAATCACCCTAATACATAACTACAACATAAATTACATATGTAAGAACTAAAATTACATGAAATTACACACCATATAATCTCAAGAAATGTTCAAGATATTATAAACTCCCCACTTTTTAATAGATCATCTTCGAGCTACATTTCCATGATTTTGTAAGATTCCAATCAAAAGAGATTGCAATATTTATCCCTCATATCTTCTTCTCTTCCCAATGTTTCCCCTTGTACCTTTCCATGTTTCAATAATACATGAACTATCATCATGGTATTTCCCCTCAACACTTTCTCACATCAATCCAATATAGGTGTTCGATGCTTCTCAAAGGACACATTTATGTTGAGGTAAAACTCATCCATATCGATCACATGAGAAGGGTTGGGAAGATGGTGTCAATGTTTTGATACATATAAAACATCATCCATAATGACGTATCTCTATGGAAGAGCCAATCGTTATTCCACCTACCTGATTCTCTCCACTATCTCAAAGGGTCCATCAAACCTGGACAACAACTTTCCCTGCCTCTATATCTTGTGGTGACCTACCCTAGGTGACACATGATGGAATACAAGATTAAGCTATATATACTCTAGGTGTCATATTAACCTACCATCATACATCTTCTTTCTATTATGAGCTGTAGCCTTATATTGTTTATTAATTTGTAACTTCTCTAATGCTTCTGGCACATGACTTAGTCCCAAAAAGTCTATCTCATCAGCCTCCAACTGGCATAGTGGTGACCTACATGGAATACCATAGATACCCTCATATAGTCACATCTATATAGTATTTTGAAAATTATATATATACACAATATCCACTAATTCCAGATGCATTTCCCAATATCCACTGAAGTCATGGACACATGCTTATAGGATATCCTAATGCACATATATCATACATTATGGTTATCCATTTTTCCCTTGGTGGAAATATGTACCCAATATTACATGTGTGCCAATTGGTTTTTGGAATCCCCCCCCCCCCCAGAAGCATGAAATAAATCATGAATCATGATATTAACCTATAGTTTGTGGCATTACATGAAAATAGACAATATCTCGAACATACAGTTCTCACAATCGTTCTACATTAGATGTTTATAATATAGGAAATAAATGCTCTACCCTTGTCTGTTGATCCAAAAATGACCCAATTAACCTCTATATTTGTATACATCATCATAATTCCTCCCATAAAGTACATGGTAATTTTTTCTAAATTCCATTCCAGAATAGTCAATGACCTTAGTAAACCTCATGAACATTTATGCTCTGCTTTCACATGTTTAAATGTGAAGAATCAGGTCACAAACCCTATTATCTCCTTTTTCATGCATGGCCATCAAAACAGTCTTCGTAACTCATTGTAAATTTTGGTCACTCCTAGATGCACCACCCACCTCAAGGACTAAAATTACTACATAAGATCTTTTATCGTGCTCATAGGCATAATAAAGAGATTCATCACATAGATTATTTCATCTCGATCTATCATCCAGTTCAAATATTTCTCCCCATTGTCAAAGCTTTTCCTCAGGGAAAATCCCATAGAATCCTCATAAAATCTATCAATGATTCATCTCAAAAGTGTATACTCCATTGGAACTGAAACCAGAGTCATCTACCCATGAATCACCTAAACCACCACATGAATTTTTGCTAGTTGGGTAACCATCTTCCACTCTGCACTCGACACTTGAACAATTAGATTTTGTGTTTCCCTTATAAAGTAATCATCCTCACTATTTACTTTCTCAAATGTATATGTTAGATCAAAATCAAAGGACAACATATTCTATACCCATCTCCGCAGTGGATGATTTATCTCACACTATGAAAATATATACTTCCATTAATTGTGATATGTATAAACTGTCAACATTTCACTCAAAAGATAGTGTCACAAACACATATGTTCATCAACTACTTCTTCCAACATGAGGCCCTATGTAGGATAATTCCAGTCATGTGGCCTCAACTAATGAGACCCACTTGTCACAACTCGATCAACCTACATCAGAACAGATCCATGTCTGATCCTAGAACTATCAATATAAACCATATACTCCTCACCTAAATCCAGTAGGGTCTATATTTTTGCCGATGTCAGGTGCTTCTTAAACTCCTAAAAATATATATTACAATCATCTATCCATTAAAATATAACTCTATTTTTTTCAAGCTTAAAATTGGAACTACCAAATGGGAAACATCTTGGATGAATCTCTTATAATATCCTGATAATCCAATGAAGCATTGGATATTGAAAGAATTCTCGGTATTATCCCAAGAAAAAACATCTTTAACATTATTTGGGTTCACTAACACACCATCCTCAGAGATAATGTGCCATAAGAAGTGTACCTGGTAAATCCAAAAATAACACTTATAAATCGTAGAATATTATCTATGCTCTCTCATTGTACTCACAACGATGTCAAGATGTCAGGACTGATCATCAAGAGTGTTGAAGTACTCTATGATGTCATACAAAAAAACCACCATAAACTGATCCAGATATAGATGAACGATCATTTCCATCATGGAAATAAACACTGATGATGAATTTTTAAACCCAAATAACATTACAATATACTCAAAAAGGATATACCTACATCTGAAATTAGTACTCGATATATTATAAGTTCATACTCTAATGTGATGATACCCTGCTCTCTAATCGGTCTTTGAGAACACAGGATCACCCTACAAATGATGAATTAGATCATAGATACATGGAATAGGATATATGTTATTCACAATAATTTTGTGAAGCTTCCGTAAATCAACACATAAATGAAAACTCCAATTATCCATCACCGAGAAAAAATTTGCTTCTCCCCAAGGCGACATAAAGGGATGGATAAATCCATTGTCCATCAATTATTCTAACTGAGTATTTAGCTCTATAATATTAGTCAGTGACATTATGTATGGTGGAATTTAAACTAAATATTCCCCTAGAATGAGGTCAATAATGAATTACACATCAATTATGGTGGTATCATTGGGAAATTTTCAGTGAAGACATCCTAAAACAGTTCCATTATTGGTAGAAGGACATCTTTCCCAACATCTCCGTCATCCAACAAAAGACTAGCTTCATGGAATGAGATTTCTACCTATTGATGAGTAATTTAACCTACTTGGATATCCTAGATATCCCACTCTCCTCAGTAAAAATATAGGTCACCCTTTGGAGAGGTAAACATAACCCTTTTACGGTAACAGTCGTTGTGGGATATGTATGCAACTAGCCAATCCATACTCATAATTTGGTAGAATCCTGTCATATCAAGAAAAAATAGATCCCATATGTAAAAATATTCCTTAATCTCAAGTGAACATCCCTATCAACGTAATATATCTCTATAACACACTCTCAATGGTGTATCTATAATTATTTCCCCTCTCAAAAGATCCCCTATCATGCTCAAACCCTCAAAACAATTTGTAGATATAAAGTAATGAGAGGAACCCATATAAAATAATTAACTGGATAAAGAAGACTCTACTATAATAGTACCTCTTACTATCGATTGTAAAGCCTCGCTTTCAATGAGTGTTGGTTATACTGCATGTAATAGTGTTTCCCCCTCCCTTAAGAATTTTTCTGACTCCCTTGATTAGCACCATAGTACTGATACATGAGATTTTTCCTAAAGCACCGCATCTTGTACCCAACCACTAAAGCTAGTAGAACTACATCTACCATCTCGATTTGGTTTAGAAAAGTCTCTTCCCACACCCTATCTCATCCCACCCACTTCTTTAGTGCTAGTCTATCACTACGACCTACATAACATCTATATATGTCCCATGAATCTACTAGACTGACACTCTACTAGTGGTTAGGAACAATGTCAATGATGGTGTCCCAACCTACCATAAAGATGATAGATCACCCCAGTATGTTCATGTCCAACCGAACCTCCTATATATATACACAGCATCCCACTACCTTGTATATTTTATTATAACAACACTTCCCACTCTGGGAAGTCGATTCTCTTGATCGTCCAGCAACAACTACCTGCCTAGCACTGGAAGCCCCCCTCAAGATCCATTCAATAATAAGAGCCTGATCCACCACTTTTGTGAACTTCTTAAAAATGAATATATTCACCTATTACTTAATCTATTACTTAAGTTTATCTTGAAAATGTTTCAATTAATCTGTCTAATCTCCAACTAATGCTGGGGAAAATCATTTCAGATATGTGTAGTGTATAGGATAGTTCAACCCCGAAATACTAACATTTTTCAGATGTATGAACTCTGAAACGTTCTCTTGTCTCACCATCTCTAGATAAAATTGTTTCAAGAACCTATATAAGAATTCCTTCCATAACATATCGACTGACATTCCATTTAACACCTAAATATCACAAAAGTTCTTTGATATCCCTGTATCATATAATTAGCCAATATGACTATGCTCTAAAATAGAGTTACCAAATGGTTAGTATTGTCCCTATGGACTCCACCCAGAATTATGATGCCTCAGGTCCGACCTCTCCAGTGAATGTCATAGGGTGACGCAACAAAACACCCATTTTCAAATTAGACATAGTTATTAAAACCCTCCCTAGGTCTCTTTTCACTAATTGCATAAAACAATGAAAGTTTTTTCAAAACTTTTTAGATTCATATTCAGTTTTCATGATTGGTGCCTCAGGATCCCTAATTGGAAAAACATTCATAGGCATGCTCCTCGGTAATTCCCTTAACAAGAATCCTGGAGTCATACTCTCTACATGGCCAACCACACGTCTCAGTTCTCATAACAATACCTCATAAAATTTATGTAAGAGGAAAATAATCACAAAAATTATTTTTTTCAAACCTCTCCAAATGGTGATAAACGAGGCACTATCAATACCCTTATGCATCTTACACCTATGTTTTTTAACAAGGATAAAAACACAATCATAATAATGTTTCTTATTTAGACAAAGAATTTCTCTCATTCTGTATAATTTTTTATCATTCTCAATTCATGTTAGAAATGATTTTTCATTACCATCTACCAACTAGGAAAGCAGTTCATGTTCAACAACGTACCAAAAACCCATTTCCCTGATAATGCCTAAAATAATTCATAACACAATAGACCTGAGTGTCTAGAATGATGTGGGAATACCTAACTCCCATGCCATTCTTGGCTGTGAAGCAATACTAAAAAATTATTAGAAACAATAATCACATCACGCCACAAGTGTGTCACCCAAGGTGAAATAACATTCCACTATAGAAGAAAATAGAAATAACAACAATCCCACCCAGAATACATGTGTTTTCCCTCATACATGGGTTCTCTACACCATGAATGAGTTCATTTCCATGCCCAACTCTTCATAGTATTATTTCTACCTTTTCCAAAATAGTTTGATGAAGAAAAAGAATAGAAATCCCACTCTGATACTGAATTATAACATCCCAACCTAGCTGCCACACATCGGTGCATTGTGTTAGTTCACCACATGACCTCAAGCGCACCACCTCGTATGCTAGAGGCTACTGATTAGATGTGAGGGTCTAGTAAGTCATTAATGGAGATAATATACATTCATTTATAAGATTAAACTTCCATTAAAAATAAGTAAACAAAAGATGACACATATATAACCAATATAATACTCATTTCACAAGATTACCAAATAAGAAATACAATTCACAGTTGAAATGGAAATCATGATATGCCAATACATGTGTCATGTTTCAACAGTTCAACTAAAATTGAATTCACTAAGATAGCCCCAATAGGTACTGAAACATATCGGGTTCCCTCCACCAAACTCCATCCCAAAATCATGTGTCTATACCCAGTCCATTGCCCTTATCAAGTCCTACAACATTATTAACCCTTCTGGTACTAATCAAGAATCCCAAATAGGGTGCGAGTACGACTTAGTAGGCCACCAATAATGATGCCTAAAACAATTATAGTCAAAATATACTATGTTCACATATAAAATAAAATAAGTAAAATACAATAATAAATAGTTTCTCTCATATTCATTTATTCATATCTTAAAACATTAATTCCAAGGTTTATTAGGATACCTATACCACCATAATAACATCATCTTGTAACGGACCCAGAAGGGTATCCTAGGTTATATAATATATTAATACCTACTTCTCTCCAAATCATTAAGTGTTCACCTTGCAATAATATCTCAATATGATTTTCAACTCATTTCTGAGTTCGAATATTCTCACGAGATGCAATTACTCGGAGTTCTATTATATCCATTTTTTAATTTCTTCATTATAAGCCACATCTCCAAAATTACCAATATCCAAAACACTTGTATGATAACCATGTTACCATGGTTAACTCTCAATTAAATTACCATGTTACCATTCCTTTACTCATAAGTATAATGACTATCGTACCATGTATACTTCATATTAGAATGACTATGTTCTGAAACACTTACTCATATGTATGATGGACATCTTAACATTTTTACTTATCAATTTATAATTACTATATTCCCATTCATTAAAAAACATTAAATTTATCCATTAATTACCCACATCAAATTTTCCACTAATTCAATAATTAGTTAAATACATCAAATCATTTAGTTAACACCAAAATTAACTATATGTCCCAATATCATTGATTAATTCCTTAATTAATTGACCAATATCACAATTCAAATCCCATAATCAATTATCCAGAATTAATTATCTCATTCTCTATTTCATAATTCCATATTTAATCCCAAAATTAATTATATATATCATAATCTCAAAACCCATATTATATTCACAATTAATTATCTCATCATAGCCAATTAGATATTTCATAATAAATCAACCAAATAATTACATGGATTAGAATCTTTATCTATTATAACTAATTTTCCCAAATTAATTATTTAATATTTTAGTCCCTTAGTCTCATGATTAACTCCCTAACTAATCACATATTTCAACAAAACATTAAAAACTCAATTGGTCAAACAAATTAAACCAATACAAGAAAAATAAATTGCTAACGAATGATAGAAATTCCATGGTCTTTAATATACATGTCAAATTCATGACTATTGGAATTAGATAATGACCAACCACCACATTTCGTGGATGAATTTTTTCATATTGAAAATCCACAAAATCTGAGCAACACAATGACATTGATAAAAGATTCAGATCTAAATCCCTAAAATGAAAAAAAGATCAAAGGGATCACGATATCATAAATCTATATTTAGATCATAATTCCTAGATAATTAACCCACCACATAAGTTTACATCTAATAAAATAGAAGATAAATTCCATTAAATGATTAGGGAATGGTATAATAAACAATTTATGAAGCATCCAAATGAAATCCACTTATTTCAAGAAGAGTAGTTCTTCAATTCGGACATTCGATCATGATGAACAGTGTTCAGATGGCCTTGGAATCCATCCAGGTCGATGGGATAACCTTATATTACCTTTTCAAATGCGAAATACTGAGTTAGGGATTCATTGAAGGTGAAAAAACACATTAAAACATAAAAATGAGAGAGATCCCCAAATCTAGGATCTCACAGTTGGATCGCGCATGGTTAAGTCGCATGGTTAGTCAAATTGTGTGTTAATCATGTGTTAGCCATAGATTTATGGGGGAACATCTCATGGATAACTCACAAGGACACTCAAACTGTGTTCCAACCATGAAGAAGCTAATACCTAAAAAACAAGAGGGGGCATGGTTTTTTCTAAGGAGGCTCAAGGATTGTTCAAACCGATAATCAATAGAGCAGAACCATTTTTCTCCATGATTTTCTTAGACATCATCAAAATGAACACAATCCATTACTACAAACAAATATACTTTAGAAAAAACAAAAAGTACCTAAAATTGAACCCATTATAATCCCTAGAAATTTTCCGGATCTTATAGAAGGAATCCACAATCGTCTTTGAGAAGAACCACAAAAGGAAAAAGTAATACATACATATTGATGAACAATAAAATTTATAACCTTATTTACTCATCAAAACCCCATTTTCATTGGTAGAATATTCGGAATCATTGAAACAAACTACATTCATTACATGAAGGATCAGAAAATCCATACAATAATTGAAGAAGAGTAGAAAAATCATCACTGAACACTATTGATGTCATGTGGATGAAAAATGGAAACCACCAAACCAAACCATCGCGAAAAACTATGAAAAAGCCATGGGAATATCCACCATTGTCCAATCAAAAACATCACAAGGGAAAAATAATACCACACCGAAAGGCGTCACCATGGTTGATGGAACACCTTTAAAATATAAAGGCCCAAATCATAATCATCATAGAAAAATAAATCCCTAAAGAAGAAGAAATCCAACATGAGTTGCAAATTCTGAGACCCAACAATAGTGACACACTGACACGGTGAACCCTCTATGCTGAACCCATCCACCAACACCATCCATAAACTACAACAAATACCTTCATACCATACCTATATATAGTATTGTAACACGTTACTATCAAGGAGAGTAGAAGTGCAAGGTCATGCCAGATTGAGAACCACCGAGCATATGTACCAGCTAATTCCATACCACCTGAGTGCATTCTAGTCAATGCAATGTGGTGTTTGGAATAATGTTTCTGGTGATAACAGCATTGAAGAAACATTTGAGTAACAAAAATTAACAGTGAATATCCACACAAAACAGAACAACAATGAAAATGAGAACCTAAAAAAATAATTAGAATAAACCCCATAGAGAAAATAATATGAAAGGTGAAAATAAATTTGAGAGAAACCATTAATGATTTTTGGTGCAAGGGGAATAATATATATGGAAGGATTCCAAGATGTGTGAGGATTGTGGAGTGAAAAGCAAGGAAAAGTATAGAGGGTGAAGGTATGCTGAGGCAGGAGAAGAGGAAACCTAAGAAATAGGGATAAGGATATCCTCTTTGATAGAAATGCCCAAATCCCTCGTAAAACCCAACATTCTATCTTCTTCCAACCAATTATTATGTTATTTGAGATATTCACATCAGATTTACCATTTTATGGTTCCATAGATTATGAAATCCATAATGGACCAACCATTGGTAAAATGATCATTATTTTATTTTATTAATTCATTTCATATTCATGATTTTATTTGTGAATAATAGGATAGAAAATGGCCTAATTATTGGTCTTGAAATCAGTTTTTTATTTGAGTGAATCACATCAAGTTCCATATATTTGTTTCGATGGAAAAAACACAATAAACTGTGTGATTGGTTTGTTATATTTGTGTAATATATGGGGAACAATCTCATTCACAATCATTCACATAGATTAAAACATATTCTTATTAATTGAATCTCACAACGACTCTAAAAACCATTCCAACATACAAACCTGATTTCTAGTGGTAGGAAGTTATTTAGGATTTCATAAACAATGGTGCTAAAAAACTCACATTGGTTGAGATGATTAGAGGTCAGGATCATCACACTCTTTTGGGTGGAATTGTTGTCTTCTGCCTGAATCTCATATATATTTATGATATGTTCACGGACAACTTCTCAATCCGGATATGGGACTGGTTACCCTAATATAATTACAATTGTTCAATCCTCTCCCCGACATTGATACAAAATTAGTTTCTCCAAAAAAAAAATATTCTATATTTTTTTTCATGAAATGGGATTTTTTTATTAATTCATCAGTATAAATGTATGGTTCTACATCCATTTATAGTTATGTTTGATTGGTCATATGTGGGATTTGTATAGCCATGTGGTTCATAATTTTCTTCCTTAGAGGGAGGTGATTAATATGTTGGGGAAGGGATTGAGCCTCTATTATGAATCCTATCATTCCTATTTATAGTATACATAATATCCCATGTAGATATTTGAACCTATGTATTTTAGAATCATGAATAAATGATATATGTGTGGGAACTAAGAATGAGGTATTTGAGTTCGAGTCTCAAGGATACATCATCCATATCATAGGATTGTGGGAATCACATTGATCACAGTTCAATCACAACCTTAAGACTAGTCATAAAGTGGATATACTTATATATAGGTAGTCGTATAATTACACTCATTAGGGATTAAACATTGAGGCTTATAATGATGGGGGATATTCATGATGTGATTTATATGACCATTGAATCTCCTTAATCTCACATGATTCGTGATCGATGTGAGAATTGATAGATAATATACTGTGATCCATGATACATATTGTTGTGGGAATTAAATAATCAGTCACCCCTTAATAGATTTAATATAGAGCTCGGTACTTAGGATTGTTTTCTACACATCCTGGTTATGGAGAGAATCAGAGTCATCATAGTTCAATCCACATCACAATCCTCTGATGGATGTGGTGGAATTATCATCCCATGGGGATGATTAAGTCATGATGACTGAAATTGTGGATTCATAGAAGGAAATACATTGATGTGGATTCATATTTTAGATTTTCCCTTAGGAATGCATCCAACATATATTTTTCATTACAGTAATCATAGTTCTCATAGTTCAATTGATCGAGGATTAAACAGTAATATTTCCCACTTATTGAGGTGGTGGATGTATAATTTTATGTTTTTGATCAAGGACTACTCACTGTGGTTGAACTATGTGAATCATATGATCAATGAAACATCTTAATCCCACATGAGATGTGGTTAGTGTGGGAAACAAGGGATGGAAAATGACCAGTCTCACTACTTGTGGATGAAGTACTTATGTATTGGTAATTCAATTATGATGTTATTAACAGAGATCATGTATTAGTATTTTATTCTACATATCATTATTATAGTATGAATCTGATTATTTATAGTACACATAACTTTTGAGTCCAGTTATGGACGAGGTAGTATGAGAAGACCATATGAATTAGTGGGTCCTAATGGATGAAATGGTGGAGAAATTAAGGGACTTATAGAGAAGTGGATTCACATATGATCATATGACATATGAAGTAATCCCATGTATCCTGATTATTTCATGAATCATATTTCTTGTAGATCAATTATCCCATGACATACACTCTAAGATTTCCCTAATATAATGGCATGAAGAGTTCATCATGTCTGGTGATGCCTTCTTGACCAATCTCACTTGTCTGCTTGACATGCATGAATTTTCATCCAAACATATCCTGGTTCTCTACATGGCATGTTTGAGTATGTCTTCATGTAATGTAAAAATACTATCAAATGATCCTTTTGACATGTTTAAGGGATGTCCCATAATCGGGATGACATGTCTAAAGGTCATTGTATAACTAAGAATGACATTACCCAAGGATATTACAAGACCGAGATGGGTGATCATTGTGTTAATTGCAAGATCTCGACTAACACACCCTCAAGTTGGCATTTGACCCTCCAAACATACATAAGTATCAATGTCAAATCATCAAAATAGTATTATAGGGTGTCCCTATTGTCTGTGTGATATGTTTGGAGGGAATTGCATGTCTTGGATGACTTTCTTGGGTTTCATGGTGAATGAAGGTTGACATGTCCCAATGAATATGAAATATATTTCTTTTTTCTCTATAGGACATCGTGAGATCAATTTTACATCTTTGGTTCCATCTCAAGTCTTATCTAACATGTACTTCTGCCACATTTTGACTTGGTTGAATTTTCCAAAAAATTGCATGATCTGAATGGAGATTCTGGTTGGATTCGAGAGAAATGTGTGGCATACCTAGGAGGCATCATTTGACTTCCTTTTTTAGGTTATTGAGATTTATGGTGATCCAAATAGTATACCAAAGTAGTTTCATGCAATTTAGGTAGAATTTATTGTTGTTTTCTCATAACCTGGGTGGTTCATGTGATGGACATGAGGATCATCATATTTGTTCATCCCACAAGTCTCTTATATTTTTATTCTTGGTTTTTGAAATTTATCCTAAATGCCTTAGATTTTTTATGACAGATATTTTTTAGGTCTTTCATGATTCAAAAAATATTCACATTCTACATCACATAACTCATAATTAGTCTTTCTTATGATCTTTGAGTGATCACATGGATTCCCTATGCATGTTTCATTATTGATTAGGTTGTTTTCAAAAAATTATCAGTTAGAAAACCATTATGATAGTGAAGTTAGGAACTCTGATAAATCCACTCTATTACATGGGTTTGTCGATGCACGTATTATAGAATTCACTTTTTTCATGATGGGGTGGGGATTTATACGCATTTCCACTCTAATTATTCCCCACATTTTATGATGTGTATCATGAATAAAAATATTTATTTTAGTGGAGGGATTTAATTTCATGGGTTTCATGATATCGTTCTATAGATCATTTGGAGGGAATCACATGATTTTCAGTGACTATAAGACCATACAATAAATTAAAAATTTAGTGTCTTTCATCCAATAAATGGGGTCTTGTTTAATCATGTGAAGATTTCAAAGGACATAAAAAGTGTCAAAACAACCATTCCAAGGGCCTTAGTGAGATCAGGAGGCCTATTGACGGGATTTCACCTTACATAGGGTGTCTTCTCCTAGATCTGGTATGAGAAAAGATGCCATAATAGGGGGAATTCACACAATCAGGATTTCATAATGAAGAGGATTGTGAGGTATGGGGAGGGCATGATCATATCACATGATAGTTTTTACCACAAGAGGCTCTTTAATTTTGGATATTTTTTCATGTTTATTTTACCAGGTTATGGGGTATCAAGAGTTTTCATGAGTGCTGTTGAAGAAAATCCCTCTACCCATTGGTGATGTGTCAAGTGACCATCAATGGATTAAGTGGCGATGATAATGAATTTCATGTATAGACCACTATGATTACATTATAGATAAAAGGGGGAATATGACCACATAATCATGTCCAAGACCCTTCTAACAGTGTGTTTGACAGGACAACATGATCTTGTGTGACAATACAGATAGGTATCAATTCCTTCCATAGTGTTTTCATATTGCATGGGTGTGTCAAAAGATTCTTATAACTACAAGGTGTTCCGACCATTTCCATTATTATTTCCTTTTAATGTTATATGGGATAGGTTTCACTTTATTTATCTTGATTATTTTCAAGGAAAATCATTCTCCCCATAGGTTATGCATTTAGTGACCATCAAATTGTCTTTTGGTGATGCAAAAACATTTTGTGGAAAACACCTTTTTTTTATTTCGATCTTCAGTATAAGTAAACTTTCTCTTGGTCATGTAGAATACTATTCTCCTAGAAAGGGTGACATACTTGTATGATTTCATGATATAAAAAAGACATGTTTTGGGGGTATTTCAGTCTCTAGTGAAATTCTTGGACCAATATTCTCATATATATGACCACAAGATTCAAAAACAATTTGGATATTTTCCTCCATATTTTGCATGTATTTTTGATGATTTTACAAGAATCCTTTAATTAACAAGTTTCATGACCAGGGCGAATTAATCTTGCTACTATCAATTGATCAATAATTTCCATGGTTGAATTTTCTAGTGTAGAATGACTCATAAAACTATATCCTCAACATAACACACATGTTATTAATTGAAAATGGAACCTTCATGTGACATTATGAAGATCTTTTGATCACATGTCTCTTAGATTCTTATATGATCCATGAGTTTTGGTCAGATTATTCATCCTTTTCCATTTTATGTAAAATATTACCTATATTCATGTATTTCTTCCCATGTGGATTTTTTAATGCTCAATTTGTTGTCCAAAAAAGAAGTACATAGAGAGTTAGTGGTTAGTTGATTATATAGGGTGGTTAATTGATTATATAGGGTTTTTAGGATTGATTGGAGGAGGCTACCTAAATATTCATTTGGGTGAATATCATTTTGATGGGGAGTTAGTGATCAAATTTTAATTTTATGTGAAATTATTTAAATTTTAAGTTCTATTTTTTAATCATATTTTAGGATACATAAATGAATTGAAATTAAAATTAGTAATGAGAAAGCAGTAAATATCATGATGATTATTTTAGATCAGTATTCTAGACTATATGTTAAAATTGGTGATCAAGTAAATATTGGGTTATTTATAAGTGGAATTGTCCAAAATATATACTTTTAGTAGGTCAAACAATGAATATTAATTCATACTATGATGACCATTAGTGAAGATTTCATTTTTTTTATAGCCAAGGGTTTCACTATGTGGCAAGAATCATGAAATCTAGAATGAGAGTAACATTTTCATACTAGGTTAATCTATGAAGAGATAATTATGTCAAGATAATGAATCATATCTAGTTTGTCAATTACTATTACGAAGTAATATCATTCCTTTACCCATAAGTTATATCAGAATGAAATTTTGTCGAGGGATAGTCATTCCACCTAGGAAAAATTTTGTCACTACCCATGTCCATTCCATTATATGTGTTGGTGAAGCATTGAGTCCTGTCGTGATACATCAGGTCATGATATTATTGAAGCATGGGTGTGTATGTTTTATATTTTATTGAAACAACATTATTGTTTCATCCACCTTGATATTATGAAGAGAAATTCCATATTTAGAGTGGTGATTCAACTATATCCCACCTCAATATTCAAACATTTAATCAACCAGGGTGGGGTTTATTTATGTGTCTCAATGGAAATCATATGTATTATTTTATATTCGTTATCTACTCACGGAACACCATTTGTAACAATATATTTTCATGAATTTTGGTTTATGTGTTTAGGGATAATTTCACTAAATCATTAGAACATCCGGTGGGAATGATGTTCCCTTCATGTACGGGGTCAGGGTAGGTGTTCTTTGGTTTCACACATGTGGTTATATATAGTTTTGTGGTGGTCTAAATTCCAGATGAGTGTTCTCATGAATATATTTCATGTGATTAAAAAAATTATTATTGATAATTATATTAATTAGTTAATTAAATAACATGGAATTTGTCCGTAGCTCATGATCTTGTTAGTGATTTGGAGAGTCTTGGTAGATATTTGTCAGGGGTAAACACTAAGAATAAATTAGGTAACCAAGATGATAAAATATAAGTTTACATGTTTATTCATATTATTACATTCATAAAAAATTTCATAATTTTATTTATATAGATATGAGACTAATTTATCATTTGTTAAATATTTATTTTGGAAAAATGAATCATTTTCTTTGAATAGATTTTTTTTAAAAAATATGTGAATTAGGACCACTAAATAACTATGTATCTTATGTGTTAAAGGTGTCGATATGGGGGATGTGATTCTAGGAATATATCTCTTGGTTTTAGTGGTGATATAAAAGGATTTCTGACATACATGAAATATTTTGAATGTATTTTTATTTTAATTTCTATTATTCATTTTTAGGGGTTTCCCATGCATTTTTTGGGGAATGGGTGAGTTTTCATGATTTGGGCCAAACCATGATCCCAATTCCAGATTTAAAAATAAATATTGCTTCCTTTATAACTCCTTCATTTTTCAACATTTTTCACCCATGCTAATTATTGTCCTCCATTGGATTATTAAAATTACTCTATTAATTTGGAACATTTATGAATCAATAATAATGGTTAATTTGGGTTTTTATTTAAGGAATTGGGAATATACAGAAGACCATTTCCAGTTTTGAAATTAAGATTTGATTATTTAATAAAATAATGATTTTTTACTCTTTGTCGCTGATTCCACCTTCCACACAATGCTAACATCCTTAGGAGATCCCCCTTTACCTACCCCCTATTTGGATATTGTATGAGTCATTAATTAGGGAAGACCTTCATAGGGGTTCCCAATCATCCATAATTTAAAAGGTAACTTCATTCCATAATAACTCCTTCATTTCTCATTATTTCTCCCCTCGCCATTCTAGTTCCTTCTAGACCACTAAATCCTTGTTCGAACCTCACATGAATTTTTTGTCTGTTTTGAAATTCCGATACTAGTGTATTTTGGGATATTTTTTCAAGATCCCTCAAGTAAGTGGGTTTTCATCCATCTTGCTACCATTTTATAAGGGATTCATCAATTATTCTGGAAGTTCCTCATATCCAGAAAGTATGGATTTGAAATTATTGTTTGATCTTGTGTTTCATGTCTAAAATTCTAGTTTTATTTATGTTTTACCTTCCTTGAGGTGCAACGATGGTTCATTTATGTTTGCACACAAAGGATTCAAGGGTTTTCATTACTTTTGAAGGTGATTCAATGTTTAGGAAATAATTGTGTCTTAGAATAATTTATTTATCATATTTTTTTCATTATATTATTTTATTATTACTGCAAAAATTAGTTTTTGTGGCATTGGTATTGAAAATAAATTTTAGATGCTAATTTTTTGTGAAATTGGGGGTTCTTCATTGAAATATTATATTGGATTATTTCGGGCTGCCCTATAAATACATAATAGATTTTATTGAACTGAAATATGGATTCCAATTATGTTTTGAATTTTAATACCCTTTTGTTTTTGTAGAGATTGTGGGGTTTAATGGTGTTTGTGAAATATGTGAACTTTAAGTGCCATGTTTGTGGGAAAATGGAGGTTTTACAGAGTTATCATTCATGGTTCAGATGAGGCAGCCCTAAAATCGATTTTTTGGTTTCATTGAAATGTATATGGATGCCTTTTCTATATTGAAAACATAATAATGTGCACATGGCGAAAAAAATTAATTTTTCTAGGAGTTTTGGGTGCAAAATAGTGCAGGGATTTCGGAAATTGTTTCTTTAAAAATTAAAGTGTTTTATTGGGTGTTTTAAATAGTCTAAAATTTGTATAGATACCATAATGATTGTATGTGATCAGTAGTGATGTTTTATATGAAAATGTATTTATGTAGCATGCTTAATTTGTTTGAGAAACAATGGGGAAACCTATGTACCTTGGTGGGGTGGATATGTACAAGGACGATTAGTGGACCAGATCAGTTTTTCCCCTATTTCACATATAATTTGTATAAATGAAACTATAATTAAACTATATAGATTATTATTGGGGACCATTAGGTTAAGGGAATGTTCCCTAATAGAGGCTCATTCATAATAATGGATTTTACTATGGTTACATTACACCGAGGTACAAGGTACATGGGGCCCATGACTATATACTTCATAGGGGTGTTCCCAATTTTGATGTTATTTGGATTATGGGTATTTTCTATTGTATTTGGGAGGGTTTAGAAATATATTAAAGTATATAACAGTATCATTTTAATGTTTTAACATTCTGATTGTTTTATCTTGAAAACTGTTTTCAATTGAATGTTGTATTTCGTGGAATTTTTCAATGCTTTTCATTGAAAATTAAAATTGTTCTCTTTTTAAACTTTTATTGCCTGCCCTTTGGAATAATTAGTTGATATATTTTTTGGTTTTGGATCACACCCAACTAACAACCCTTGGGTGTATGTAGACATTATTATTCTTCCCCCAGGTAATTATAGGCTTTTGGATAAAGTGGTTCGAGGTGTAAGTTCCCATCCTTGGGGAAGAGTTGCGGAGACGGCTTGTGGGTGATGACCCCTTGTCGCGTGGAGTCATTGGGGATGTTTTGATGTTGTTTCTATGATGACCCAAACATTCAACAATGAAAATTCCACTTGATATATTTAAATGTATTATTATGTAAAATGGATATTTAAAATGAGAATATCGTTCGTTTTATGTTTATGGATTTTAAAATACCATTTTGAATTGTGTCATTGATAATATAGTCATTTAACAGTTATGACATGATTATTAAAAATATAAGGCTTTAACAAATCAATTTTACTTAGACAAAGGAATCGACTACATAATTCAGTAGACATGCCCCACATGAAGCCCATTTTTCAGTGCACTGAAATGGGGTGGCATCATTGGGCTTCACTCTTGACCAAGTCCAAACTGAGCTTGAATACGTTAAGCTAGAGACGAACAGGTTATGAGAGAAGTGGATGTTGATAGAGATTACCACCCGAGCAATGTTTTCTGAACAACCCGAAAAGTCTTTCACCATCACATGTGTTACCCTTCGGTCTTATGTGGGTGTTATAAGGGGTTATTTAACGATACCCTAGAAGTATGACTACGTACATTATTCTTGTTTAAAGAATATACATTCTTTTTATTATTACCTTGTAAGTAGTTTTTAATGAACAAATAGTATTTTTAGTTAATATTCATCCTTGAAATATATTTTGATGATTTATAGGATTCTTTAATTAAATAATATTTTAATAATATATTATTATTATTATTAAATTATTTTTTATTTCATATAAATTATCGTATAATATTCAGAATGAAATGGTAATTTTTATTAAGGTTTGAAAGTTGTTTTGGTCAAAACTCATAAATTTTTGATAAATGTCGGTTTTTATTCTAAAAGTAAAATTTCACATTTTTAGAAAATTATTTATATAAAATTAATATTATTTTGGGAAATATGATTTTTAAATTATCCAATGGTTAATTTTTCATAATTTTTTTTATACAGTCGAATTTTAGTGTAAAAATTAAATACCGTCAAAATATATATTGTGTTTTATGAAATCATAATGACCTGATAGTGACATAATAAAATACATTAAACATTATGTTATTCCATTATATTTTTAAACATTAAAATAATGTTATTTTATATCTGTTTGATTAATTTTACAAAGCATTAGTACACCCTCCAAGTCTTATTAAACATTTAGTCTTTTTAAATTGTTTTCCTTGATAGTGTGACTCACCTACACGTATGAAACCCTATTATTTTAAGAAGATTAGAAATTGGACTTATATAATATTTTTTCCACCCCCCCCCCCACTTTTAAAATACCATGGGAAAACCCCATGGGCTGGTTTGTGTTTTGGATTAGAATAATGTGAGGTGACCCAAACATAAATAATAAAGAATTCCCTCTTTTTTCTTATATGAACCCACACAAACTCCCACTTCTTCTTCACTCAAAGCCTTTGAGTTTGTCCAACATAAAACATCCTCTCTCTAGAATCCTCCCAAGGTGCCCAAGGCTCCCAAGAAGCCTCTCTTAAGCTTCTCCCATGCATCTGGATCGTACTTCCACGTATGGAGTTTCTTATTTTCTCATTTTGTCCAATTTAATTTATGTTGTTATTCCCTTTTGTTTTCAATTACCAATGTTGGGGTATGATTTCAATCCTCCCCCATAATTCCCTCTGTATGTCTGGATGATGGGATACCCCTTTCACTCTAATTAATGCCTCCCATTTACACCTGTTACCATGCCAAAATTCATTGAGGGATTTTTCTCTCCACTTTTACATCCAAGTAATTATTTGGAATTATGCATCAAAATTCCATTACATTTGTTGTGAAATTTATATATATTAATTCCTTACTATATATTTCATGAGACACCCATTTTTCTCTTATCAACCATTTTTTTGAGTTCTTATTTCATGTCGTTATGCTACCGAAATTTCACTATGATTTTCCAAGCCAAGCCAATAGATGACAGCCCATATGAGTGGCCACATTCAAGAATACCCTTTCACCCACACAAAACGCTAGGTCTTGATGCCTCCTTTTATAAAATTATTTATGAAGACTCTAAGATGTCAATAAGTGTTGCCTACCCAACTTGACCTTCTTAGAAGTCTCCTGCACATGTCTTGGACACAACATTGAAATATCACTTAGCCCAACCCAACATAGGGGGGGCCGACAAGGCTGATCATAAAGACCATAAAAAGGAATGATTTGAATTTAGTATTGGTAACAATTATTATATTTAGACTCAAAAATTATCTAATTTCTATAACAATAACCTCTAATTTATCGAACTCATGCACGGAGCATGTCCACTAAAACATGATTCGGCCGCTATGTCTGAGCAGCCATTTTAGGATGTTATGTTGTGGTCATAAAATTCTAAGCCCCAAAGCTTTCTGAAGGCCTTCCCGAAACCGAGAAGTGAAATGGGGGTCCCTATTTAAGAGTACTATTAATAGAACACCCTTGAGTCTCCCAACCTCCTGATGATAGAAACAGCCCATCTCATCCACTTTAGTTGTATCTTTGATCGGAATGAAGTGGGATTATTTTGTCAGACAATAAATTACCTCCCAAATGGTATTCTGACCCTGACATGTATGAGGTATGAAAACAATGATTTACATGGATACCTCTTCTCACTTCTAGGTAGGTAATGGTTAATGGTTGAAGAAAACCAGAGGGCCTTTAATTCATTGCTTTAAAATTCTTGCATGTGTAGCATCTTGACAAAAAGTCCGCTATGTCCCGTTGCATACCTGGCCATATGTACCATCATCATACATCATAATACATCATGGTGGCACCATGATGGATATCCCATTGACACTGGTGGCTATCCGGCACCACCACATTTTCCATAGATTATGACACTACTGAACGTCCCTTGAAGCACAAGATTCCCTCGAGAAACAACCACCAATCGGAGTACGTCTCCCCAATATGAAAACAACTACCATGGACATTGAAAAATCTCATCAAAAGGATGTTACCACTGAATAAACTCCATGAAAGAAGGAGTCAACTGGACGCTCACCATGAACGCACCACCATTGTGCTCCCTGGTCTCCACATGCGTCTAAGGAAAGAGTCCCATCAAATCCCACTCATCACTAGACCTCCATAAATACAGCACCAGAACTCGTCTTCTCAAGGAGTCATCCACCACATTAACATTTCACATGGTATAGAAAACGTCAATATCGAACCCCTACTTGCACTCAATCCAAAGATGCTATCTCAAGTTGAGGTTCATCTGTGATAAGATATATACCATGATTTTGTGATCAGAGTAGACCCCAAACATCTCCTCAAAGAGGTAGTGACCCAAAGTATTCAATGCATGCATCATTAATTCCAACTCCAATTCATGTGTTGGTTAGTTCTTTTCATGTTGTCAGAGTTGGAGAGATCCATACGCCACCATATGATCAGCCTTCATAAGAATGCACCCAAGACCCATACCTAAAGCATCCCAATAGATCATATACCCCTTTCCAGGATCTAGAAAAAACAGCATGGGGGAAGTATTCAACTACCACTTCAGCTCCTTGAAGGATGCCAAACAATATGGGAACCATAAAAACATTACCCCTTTTCCTGGTGAGCGTGGTCATTGGTGAAGCATGCCGAGAGAAATCTCAAATGAATCACCTATAATAACCAATCGGGCCAAGGAAACTCTGTATCTCGAACACATTGTTTAGTTGATCTCATGACATGAATGCACTGATCTTATCGTAGTCCACTGAAACCCCACACTCTGAGATCACAAGCCCAAAAAAATTCACCCCCCTGATCTAGAATGTGCACTTTGAAAACATTTCAAAGACACGGTGATCCTACAAAGAGCCCAAGTCGATCATGAAGTGATGTTCGTGTTCCTCATTAGAGCCATAGTACACTAGAATGTCATCCAAAAACACCAGAACAAAAGAATCATGGTTCTGAGGGAACACAATGTTCATGAATTCCATAAAGACCAAAGGAGCATTAGTCAATCTAAAGGACATGACCAAATACTCAAAGTGGTCATACCTTATTTGGAAAGCTATCTTTGGGATATCCTATTGATTCACCCTGATTTGATGGTTTCGCAAATGCAAGTATATTTTTAAGACAACTTTTACCCCTTTAATAGATCGAACAAATCATCTATTCTGTTAAAAGGGTATTTTTTCTTAATTGTTACCTTATTCAGCTTCTAGCAGTCAATGCAAAACTGAAAGAATCCATTAGCCTTTTTGGCGAACAACACCAGAGTGACCCAAGGGGTGATGCTCAAGGAATTGAATTATCTTGATTCTATATCATCCAGCTATATCTCTATTTACCTCTTCTTCATGGGAGCCATGCGATATGATGAAGAGATATCATTTGTGTTTTAGGTGGTAGATCAATCGAAAACTCCACATCCTACTTTGAGGGAAAACCTGTAAACTTCTCTGCGAATACCCCTCAAACCTCATTCACTACATGAGGTAGTGTGCATTCATAGGGAAATACCATCTTCCTCTAGTGAAAAAGACGATAACATGATGATAAAAATTTCCATCTCTAGGAGTGGAAGTCTTGCGCAACCCGACTGAGGAACTCACTCTCCACGAAAAACCTAATGACTCCCATCAGGTGTAGTGAAACTCACTTGCCGCATTTAGCGATTGATCTGTGCCTAGAAATGTATGAGAAAATAAATACAAGTATCACATAAAAAAAGTACCATATCATAGACCAAGAGGTCCCACTCCATCTCAATCCCTGATACGCAGAGTGCACACAGCGGGAACCTGAGACCCTTCTCCTTCTCTCCCAGTGGCCTCACCAAATCCATTGAAAAAGACAACAAATTAGTTGGTAAATTTAGAGTGTCTAAAAAATGGGAAGAAATTATGGAAATAGCGTGACCAATATCAATAATAGTAGGAGTTATATAATATGTGATGAAAATGGTACCTCAAACTGCCGATGGTCCTACATCCAATCCTACTGGTGCCTGATCCACCATGTGGAGATGTCCAGTTTCTACCTGAGGATGAATGATAGTGTGTCGATGTGCCCTGAACTAAAACTGCCTAGAATATGGCCCAACCGTACCACCAAGGCCTCCAAAACAATATCCATTAGTCCTCGATAGCTCGGACTGCACTGACACTACCCTGGAAGCTGTTGACCCAGCCCCACTCCGAAGAGGACGTGCGACCCCACAGAAGCACTAAAATTCCCTATACCTCCACACTGGTATCAAGGATTTAGATTAAATGGTCATGATGGTCACATGTTTATGGGATTCCCACACTGGTGTCACATGACTGCTATCTCATCAGAAGATAATGACAAAAATATCCTAGAAGAGTGGCCTGAATTGTCACCTCCATTGTTCACATGTTCCTCCCGCTTCCTTTTCTTCTCTGAGGTGATGCAACATCCCACGACTAAAACTAATCCATATATACTATACATGCCTTTCTAATCAATATCCACCATAAATTCTTGGTCAACGACATTATCATATGTCCTAAAATTGAACATGAACACCTGGGAGTATATATTTGGTCGCAAGCCTTTCTCAATCCTCTTGGACTTCACATTCTAATTGGATATAATTTCATAAGCATACCAAACGAACTCACTAAAATAGTTGTCATAATCCATCATTAATAGATTCCCATAAATAAGGTACATGAACTCTTAGGACCTAACAAAAGCTAGCACCTCAAAGAATTACTTTTTATTGAAGAATTCCTTGAAATCTCCCCAGTGCATCTACTCATTCTTCCCAGTTTGATGTGCCGATTCGCATTACCCGTGGCTAGGAACTTCTAATAGAAATAAGTAACATTTCTCCATGAGATCCTTGGTTGTATCCAGTAAATTGAATATACATTATATATTTTTGAGCCATGATTCTACTTCTTGGGGTTCTATTGTGCCTCAGAAGGTTGGAGGCTTATTTTTTAATAACTTATGGGAATTTTCCTTTCTAGGACCAGTCTCATCTTTTATAATCAAAGTTGGAATAGAAGATGGTACCTATCCTTGATCCAGGAGAGCCTATACCATGACCTTGACAATCCTCTAATCAATTGGTGTGGGACAACTCTTTTCGGCTTCCTCCTGTTAGTTCATGGGTGCTTTCCTATGAGTCATGTCGCTATAAAATGCAATTATCACAAAGACAATAGTAAAGAACAAAATTCTGAAAATTTTAATAAAATAAATAAAATATAAATAACCTAAACACATTATAGTAATAAAAGAAACAACTATTCCACCCCTTCTCGATGTCCTTGTGCTTCCACCAACATATCTCACCTAGAAGTGATGTCAATCAGACAATTCCAACATCCCCTGGTGACTCATGTTCTTCCATGGGAGGTTAGGTCTAGGGACCCAACTCACGATCAAAACCCCTATCCTTGAATGTATTTTCACCTGTCTATACCGACTCATCCCAAAATATTAATACATTCCTAAAACATTAACCTTCATATGATACAATTTGTCATGAAGCGAATCTGGCCTCCACCAATACCAGCACCAAACCCAGCCTGTGGTAAGGGCTAAAGGGTATTCCCAATCCCCATAGGATAGAACAAGTGCCCATGTATCATTTATCATGGTTTGGTAACGATTTACCTAACTATGTGTACACAGAACAACATACACATTTGATAAAATGAATCTGAAGAATTCATACCAACAAGGTTTATACAAAAATCCTGAACTGAATACCAATGTTCAAATGCAATAAAAAAGGTCTAAAGACACCAAGAAACTATAAAAATCATGCTCTTTAGTACACAAATAAACCAGATTTATTACATAAACACTTCACTTGATATAACATGGGTGATCGAGAGGTCCAGTGTCCTTGGGGGTTAGTAACATTACCTAACAACATAAAAAATGGAATGTCACATGTTTATTGAAAACTTCCTTAACATGACCACTACATTCCCTGGTACTTAGCATTTCATGAGATAACCTGTGGAGAAGAATAAGAACAAGGTGAGATATAAAGCCCAGTAAGGGAATAAACATGGAATAACATGTGGATTACAAGTCATGTTAGAATATATGGATATTAATGGAGAACAAGAGAAACATTAACATAAAGGCATAACAAATTATGATAATCATAACATGGAAATGTGGCAACAACCCTTAACATGGAATTAGAAGATTCCAAGGCTCATTGCACATGGAGCATGCGTAAACCCTAATTGCCCTTGAAGCACGAGTAAACCCTCATTGCACATCAATTAATATGATTCAACACCCATTGCACATGGCGTATCATGATATTATAGTTTACCCAAGGAATTGGAACACTATTATGGTGCACCCCTCTTAAACATTTACTTTCAGGCATAAGTGTGCCACATGGATCATAAAACATGGAATCAATCATCATAATTTATTCTAAGATAAATGGATGTAGAATTAAAGAATGAATATTTATAATCAATGTTTAAATGTGCATTAAGGTGAATACCCTTGATAAATAAATGGGGATGGTATTCACTAGACAATGATATTGGTTTGGTAAATCATAGTGTAATTTCGGTAGCATAACGATGTTAAATTAGAACGCATAAAAATGGTTAATGGGAGATAAATTGTTGAATCATGAAATGGAAGGTATGGTGGTCATATATATAAATTTCCCAACAAATGAAATGGTATTTAGATTCATAATACAAAATAATTACTTAGATGTAATAGAGGAGAGAGAAATCCCTCACGGAATTTTGGCAAGGTAACTACTGTACATGGGAGGCATTATTGAGAGATAATGGGGCCTCCCATCATCCAAAAATAAAGAGTGCAGTATGGGAAAGGTTTGAAATCGTACCACAACATTTGTAATTGAAAACAAAAGGGCCTAACAACTTAAAAAATTGGACAAAAATGAGAAATGAATAAATCAATTACACGGATGTGCGATCCCAAAAGCTTGGTAGAGGCTTGAGAGAGGCTTAATGAGAGTTTGAAGAACCTTGGGATATTTTAGAGATAGGAGGGATAGGTCTGGACTAACTACAAAGGGTTTTGGGGAAGGGGAAGTGGGATTTTGGGTGGGTTTATATAGGGAAAGAGAGGGAATATTTATTATTTTGGCTTGGGACACATCACATTAAACTTATCCAAACCCAAAACCAGCCCATGGTTTTTTCCATAGGATTGTGGAAAACAATATTTTATAACCCAATAAACAAAAGTCTTAAAATAATAGGGTTTTTTATGTGGAGGTGAGTAACACTCTCAAGGAAATCAATTTAAAAAGGAAAAATGTTGTATTAGCCTTGAAGGGTCTAATAAAGCTTTCTAAAATAAAAAAATCAAATATGAAATCACATAATTTTAATGAAATGTCATATAATTGACTAACATAATGTTTATATTATTTTAATACATCATTATTGGGTTACTATGATGTTATAAAACCCATTTTATATTTAAACGAAATTTAATTTTTACCCAAAAACTCAAATATCTCAAAAAATTATGAAAAATTAATCATTGGATAATTTTAACATCCTGATTCCCAAAATAATATTCATATTATCTAATTTTTTTTTCTAAATATGTTAATTTTTACTTTTAAACTAAAATTTGACATTTATTGAAAATTCATGGGTTTTGAAAAAAATAGCTTTCAACCCATAAATAAAATTACAATTGCATTCATAAAATTATATGATAATTTATCTTTAATAAAAATAAATTTTATGATAATATTATAAATTTATTAAAATAATAATTAATTATTTTGTTAATTAATCAAAATATATTTCTTGGTTGAATATTAACTAAAAATACTATTTGTACTTTAAAATCTATTTAGAAAGTATCAATAAAAAAATGTATATTATCTATACATATATAATGTACATAGTCATAGTGATAGGCTATCATTACATATCCCCTTGTAACAATGACATAAGACTGATGGATAAGGTGTGTGATGGTGACAGACTCTTGGGGTGGCTCGGATAACATTACTTAGGTGGTAATTTTTATCAACTTCCACTTCTCTCATAGGCGGTTCCACACATGTGTAATGTATTGATGCTCGGATTTGGATTAGTCAAGAGTGAATCCCAATGACACCACCCCCTTCATGAGATTCGACAAATGGAATTCATATGAAGAAAGTCTACTGGATGAGGCCATCAATTCCTTTTTCTGAGTAAATCAGATTTGTTAAAGCGCTCTATTTATACTAATCATGTCATCACTGTTCAATGACTATATTAGAATGATCGCAATTCATAACAGTATTTTAAACTAAAGAATCATAAAACAAATTAAGTTTACATTTTAAATATCCTTTTTACAGAATAAATGATTTAATTAGACCAAGAGGAATTTTCATTAATGAATGTTTGAGTCTTTAAAATCATCCCCCCATAAAAAATTTCACCATCAAAATTTCATTTCACATTCTAATCCATAAACAGGTGTGGGATATTTTCCTGCATTTTCTCGACAACATCTTCATTTTTTCATATCATCATTTCCATCTTGTAGAGAGGGTTTGTGACACATAATGACACCTTAGGTTATTTACAAAATCATCGACTTCATTTTAACAAAAACACATCATCCTCTTTGTTTATATCGATGGAAGCATTGATAATTCATTAAAAAGTTATTTATTATATTTAATTTTGAAATATATTATTGAACTTGTGTTTCAAAATATATTCATTGTAATTCATCTTCAAATATTTCAATATATGGATTTGTTAAATAAGTTTTTGTATTTCCCCACATAAAAAAATTCATACATTTATACATATAGGATGCTCGAAGGTCTCCATCTATTGCAGCATATAGAATATCTATTTTTTCTTCATAATTTTTAAATAAAAAGAAGAATTTTAAAATACCCTTATGGAACTTCCCATTCGTAACATGGTATGAAGGTTGAGAGAGTAATATTCCCCAATATAATATAAACAATCCTTGAATGAATAATGCAATGATATATTTATTAGATACCTTATAATGTTGTTTGCAGGTAACATGGATATTTGAAAAAGTTTCAAAACAATTTGAGAATGACTTCAGGATGATCATTCTGAGTAGTTCTTCAGGAAGAGAGAGAAGAGTTGTTCATGATCTTCCTCCTTCTGTATTTTAAATATGAAAAAATTATACAATTAGGGGATTTGTATACATAGTTATGGAGGATAAAAAGGAAACATTGAACATAAATGGATAAAGTTGTAATGGATAAGTCTATCCTAACTTATGACTCCTTAGGATTAAATCTAGGTTATCCTTGATCATTTTCATAATATATATTCTTATGGGTATTTTTTTCTATAAATAATGGTTTATACTATGCTTGTGAATTTACCAAATCATATCCCCCAGGAGTGTTGTGACCATGTTTTTATAAAGGCCTCTTGTCGTGCACCAGGAGACCCCAGGTCAAGCCTAAAACTCCTTTTCGGGGGTATTACCCCTAGGTACATGTGTACCAGAGCCACCTCTACCTACTCGTATCCAAACATAGATGTATTTTCTTGATAAACAATATACTCAATACCCAACAAAAATTAGGTATTTTTTTATTAAACTTAGTCTTTTCTCTATGGCTTCACTAGGTATTTCTAATCATAATACCAAAAAGAACTAAACATATCCTTTGATACCAACTATAACAACCCTACCCTTTATTACACTCATAAACATGATTTAATACAATATATTTTCACTTAATACAACATGGAATATTGAGGGTTCCAGTGTCTTTGAGGATTTGGAACATTAAATTACAACATAAAACATGAAATGAAACATGTTTATTGAAAACTTTCTTTACCTGACCACTACATTCCCTCTTACTTATCCTTGCATGGGAAAACATGAGGACACAATAGTGATAAGTTCTTAAGGACATGATATTGGGATTCCATGTGGTTTTTAATAGGAATTATACTCCACATGTGGCTATCATGGTTAGGATAACACTATAGGCTATATTGAGTTTTGAAAGACTAATGATGGTACCAATGCATTGGGGACCATATGTGATTGTTTGTAGTTCCAATAATTTATTTCACAGATAAAATATTTTTTCATATGATAGTTTATAAAATCTCTTTTTGTTGATTTGGATCCTGATGTATGGACTATCCATGAGTGAGAAATAACTATTTGGAGAACAATTATTGATATTGATTCATAGTTGTGAATATATTTTTGGACGAAAATTAGTAAGAAGGTATAAATTGATACATCTATAGAGTATCCTTTAGTAACAACTCTCTTTTTTGGTATGGTACTTTAAATAAAAGGTGTTTTTAGGGATAATTCAATGTATTGATTGAGATGGTTTGCCTAAATTTTATGTGATGTGAGAAATTGATGAAATACCCTAAAATGTGTGGCAATGTAATATTTGGGATGTTGATGAGGGGTCATTCCATGTAGGATAAGTAGGATACTGGGGAATGATGGAATAACTCCATTGGGTGATATTGGATGATCTAGGACTTGATTTTATGACCATACCATACTCATTTAGTGAGTGGTATAAGATATGGTGGACTTTACCCTACTTCTTTATGTCTTGTTTAGGATTTGATATTCATAACCCTATGTCATTGGGTATGAAATGGGTTATAGGTTTAGTGAAATGAATTGATGATGTAATTTTGTAATAAAAAAGAAGCCAGTATCATTAGGAAACATAATGGCCTATTTAACATACTATGTCTTGAATAATGATTCTACCTGGCTGAGTCTTATGGTTTCATGGTTAAAATATGGTAACACAGAAATCATTTTTATTCATGAGTTAATTTCATCTTTCATACAAACACAATTGATAGATCATATTATGGGTGCTTTGGTGAGACCATAAATTGGTATATTCTATCACCCTACACAAGAACTATAGTTCCCATATAATAATTATGTTATATTAAAACACAATGAATATAATATCTAGTTGATTGGGATCGTGTTGTACAATATGTAATTTGATGATGGATTGAGGAGCCCAATAAGTAGGAGTGTGTCCATTTTTTATTCTTTACACCATTATTTGCAATATGACATTGGCACAGTGCCTGATCGTTTAGATGTTAAGCATGTTTTCTTATGGATGTAATATTTTTTATTGGAGGGTGTATATTTGGTTATTTATAATAAAATATTTTTTATTTTTTATTTTTTTATTTTTTATTTTTTATTAACCTTAATCAATGGAATAGACACCGATTTTTTAGGATTAATCATTCATAGCTAGTGATAAGCCTCAGGCATACTGGGATACAGATATAATGTTAGATATTATCATCACCTGATACATTATCATGTGGACTCTAGACTATGGAGTTTCATCAATGTTCACCTCATCCCATATCTATAAATGAACCATTAGTAGATAATGTCACCCAAAAAATAATTTCTACTCTTACATTGCACTCTTAGTAAATTATAATCAAACGACAGTTCCTATGATAAACATATTTATTCCAAACCACAATAAAATGTCCAAGATACAATGATATATATTACTCAAACCTACAAGTACCACCCATGATGTGGTATGGTAGTCCCTCACTTGTTTAATTTTCAAGTAATTAGAGACCTCTTCCTGACCATGGATGTTGATTGTTCCTTCTTCATCTTATGACCACCCAAGGAAAATATCATACCCAATTTTCTATTCATACATCATATGGTAATTAAAATATATCCACATGAAATCATTAAAGTTATACACTGATGCGGAGTAAAATACAAATGGTGCAAATCTCCGCCCTATCATACATCCATCACATCAATATTCATTTTATCATATAATCTCATTAGATTCCCCTTATATCACAAATCTAAAGTCATTTCTCTTGAGTATTTTTATTGAGTGTATTTATGATGACATTCCCCATTAATAGGGAATACTTAATTTAAATTTCAAATGTTTAGATATAATAGACCAGATTTTAATTCAATAGTTTTATATCTTCATACAATAATATGTTACACATGAACTTGTTGCCTATGTAGATGAAACAATTCTCACATAAGAAGTGAGGATTTCAAAACAATAAGTAATAAACCAAAATAGAATGTTATAAATCACATGTAGGATAGTTCCTCTCATCGGTTCATAGATGAATAGACCCACAAGTGAACATAACACCCATCTATGTGATAACATATCCCAAAATCTGTTATGTCATCCTAATAAATTGGAAAATACCTACAAAAAACTAAAAAAGGAAGGATATATGGATTCATCAACATTGTCGTCAACTCGTGATGTGAAAACCAAAACATAACACTCTAATAACTAAAATCATTTTTCAAAAATATTTCAATATATATTACCAAAACCCATTATGCTGAAAGTTTTGTAAAATTAGGAAGATCCTTATATAACAAACCCAACATGTTTTCTATATCTATGAATTTATTGAAAATAAAATAAAACCATTAAATTATTCAACAACTACATTCTTGTAAAATATATAATATTTGATTATTGACATGAAAATTTATCCTACTCATCTTTAAGCCCAATTTTTTTTCTAATCATAGGTTGATTATAAAACTTAATAAAATGAATAAAATAAAAAATTGACAGTTTAGTCAACATAATATTTAAAACAATAATTTTATTTTTTATAAATATATGAGATCTTATGAATAAACATTAATTAATGAAGTTATTCATTGATGTAGTTAATTTTTATTATAGAAATAGTTTTTTCCGAGATAAAATTTATAGAAATATAAATTAGAAATAAATTTTTATAAAAGTATGAAGAAAATATATGCAAACAGTTAATCTACATAAAATCTTAACATTTACATTGAAAAAAATCCATTGCATTTAAAAAAAATACATTAACTCATAAATAAAACTATTAATATCATGAAAACATAACCATCTCCAATAAAACTCTTTCAAATCATAGAAAATCCTTGTAGGAATCTTGGGACATTATATTTTTTATCCCTCTTCTCACAAATTAACATATAATTGAATGTAATATAATCATTTATGTTAAATATGGTTTCTCTTGACAATAAATCATTACCCTCAAAATTGTGGTGATATATGTCTGGACCACATATCTTCAGAAATAATGTCTAAGCTCCATTGAATGAATAAAACAAAATGGTGACCTACATAATTCATTTCATGATAATAACACATAAAACATTCTATTTTACCTAATTGCATAAATATTATAGAAAATAAAAAAAAATTCAGAATATATATCATTTATATTTATAATAAAATACATTTTCAAATTAAATATTCAATAATTATAGAATATAAATTTCTATATAATACAATGAAAACATGATAATAATCTCTATTATTAAAAGTGTTATAAAATTTTTTTTCACATTATTTAAATGTTAAAAATGTGATTTCTTTTACAAATTTTTTAGGGAATTAAAAAATATTCGATGAAGAAATAATAACAAAAGAATCCTTTAAAAAACAAAAAGAAATTAAAATATGATAATATATGACATTATTCGGTCATTTATAGAGAAATAAAATAATTTCTTAAATGATAAAAAATGGAATGTAATGAATCGATTTGAGGGGAACTCCCAAATTAATGTTTTTAAGTAAATCCTATGAAATAGTGCCCTAAAATTCCCCATACCTTCTATATCATCCAAAAAAATGAAATAATATTTCATTTTCTAATTATATTTGAGCATTTTTTATGTTAATTTAATTATTATACCACAAGAATTTACTTTTTAACATGTTTTTTTATTATTTGTGAACACTGGATTTTGAAAAGTAATTTGGTCCATAATATCCCACATAACATCATTATTTTGGTAAAATATAAATTTACAATGGTTGTGTTACTTCAAAATTGTATTGGTATTGTATATATATCATTTTTAAAGAAAATAGAATCAATAATTCCAGAATGTGTTAATTTTTAATGAAAAAACCTTCCTAATATTATTATTAATGACTAAAAATATTTATAATTGTTCAGTTTTAATTACATTTTTATGATTAATATTTCACCAATATTGAATAATAATTATAATATTACATGAATATTTCTTCAATATTATTTAATAAATAATATTATGAATGTCCATTTATTGAATTTTTTTTCAAAAATATAATTGCTCACATATATAGAATAAGGTCACTATAGTGGCCAATGTTTTTAAAATAATCTAATAGATTGGTAATACCAAATGTTAATATATTTTTATAGAAAATTTTTTATTATCATAATTATATTTGTAAAGGAAATATTCATTCATTACATAGGTTTTTTACAATAAAATAAGATTTTTTTAAAAATAAAAATAAAAGACCTTGTTTTAGAAAAATAATTTTTTCACATATTAATAGTTTATGGAAAGATGTTTACATTGGACTTTTGAAATATTATCGCCACCAGAGAACATGAATGTGAGATTAAAATATAATTTTAGTAGAATAATGGTTGAAAATGAGAAATATATTTTTTAAAATACTATAATTAGTCCCCTTGTATTAGAAAAAATAAAAATAAATTTTCACATATACTAAATTATTAATGAAAAAAATGATATATATTAACATGTAAAGTTGTTCAAAAAGAGACTTGGTATTAAATTAAAAACACATACACATCTTAAATTAATCAATATAATATAACAAACAACATTAATAAGTTTATATGTAATTTTTTTCATTCCATTCCATTTAACGTGATTTTCAATTATATATTTTATATTTAAGTTTTAAAAATATCTTGGCAAAAGATAAATTAAAATATAAATATTGAAACACATTCTTTCCAATCATGATCATCGATATAAACAATTGATGATATCTATTGTTCGGAAACATATCATAATTAATATTTTTAATATATTTAAAATTAATTCTCACCCACATACACAAGTGTTTCATTGATGAATTGTTATTGGATTATGATATAATATTTTTATATAAAAATAAAAAAATTACTAAACAAAATATAATTTATTATTAATTTTAATATTCATTAAAAAAATTCAAAATTTATTTTATACTTTCATACATATGATAGAGACATTTTTAATACAATATTTTTTCTTTTTTTACCATTTACATGTAGCACTTGATCATTTGAATACATTGCCTTTTATATAACTATAAACTTATTAAATTTAAATACAAATAATTTTTTATTCTTATTAATTATTACTCAAATTGAGAATTGACCCCCCATTATTTTTATCTCTTGGAAAAAAAATTTACTTTTCCATTACTGTGAAAGAAGTACATTTGCATTGATTTCATAATTTTTATTAAATAAAATTTAATTGATTTGAATTTAATAATAAAATGTTTTGTGTGTCATCTTATATGAAATGTTCAATATTTTTGAAACACATTAAATACATATTTCTATCAATATTATGAAATAAATTATAAAACATACATTATAAGTAATATTTATAACTATTCATAAAAAATCAAATTTCAAAGGAAAAACTGAAAAAACCAAACAATGCTATTTTTTTACATTCTGAAATTGAAAATGAATTAATAATTTATATAAATCAATTTATAAAATACTAAATTTAAAAAAATATAAATCTTTGAAAAATAAAAAATTTATAAATGTAACAACTATTTCCATTTTAAATAAATTATTATCTAAGATTGACATCATATTTAATGTAATTTAATAAAATTATCATAATTTTTATTTTATGAAATTGTTTTTAGTAAATTAATTTAAAAAAATAAATTGAGTCAAAACATAAAAACATTTACAACTCAAAAATATATATAATAATTTTAAATATATAAATTTCATCTATTTGATTATAGAATTTAAATTCAAACATCTTATAAATATAAATACATGGTTAATGAATATATATATTTTTAAAATAAAGATTTTTATAATACCATTAAATGATATATTATTATAACTATTATTGTTTTCAAAATCTCCCCACTTAATGAAATTATATCATGCAAATTACATCTGGTGTCTTATGAATAATGATTTATAGAGTACCAAAATATTGTGAATCCATTTCAAAATCAATTTTAAAGTGTGAAGGATGAATTTCAATTCCATTTATTCTAAACTGAAGCATTGATAATTATTCCTTGAAATTAAATATTGATAAATATATTTAATGATGATTTTAATATAACATTAAACATTCATGGGAACATTAATAGTATAATATATTATAGATGAACATTATTAAAAAATAATGAGTATGAATCAAAAAATTGTTTTTAGACATAAAAACTATTTTTATATTTTTTATGAATAAAAATCCAATTAAATGTGAAATAATCATTTTTAATTCTAAATAAATTTAATAATGTTTATATTATGATAATATATTCCAAAAGAGTAGTTAATGTACAATAAAGAACGTATCTCAAAAAAATCTAATGAAACCCCATTATAAATTATATGAATAAAATATTATGTCCCATAAAAATGAAGTATAATATAATAATTTAATAGGTTTGATTATAATATTTTCATAGAACATATAAAAACAATAGAGCATAAAACTCCATGAATGTAAATTAAATAAAAAAATATTTAAATAACACAGTGAGATGCATATAAATTCATACAATAAGAGAAGAGAATATAAATTTGTCTAAAATTTTTAAATAAGAGTGTCATTTTTAATTGATTATATATATTTATCTATTGAAGATAATATATTAAATTTATTTAAAAAGAATGAAAAGAATGTATATTTAGAAATCTTCAAAAAAATAGTTACATAAAAACATTACATATTCGTGGATATTTATCAAAAATATTTTTTTCCCATGAATGTAATATTTTCATATTAATTAAATTTGAGTGAGTATCAATGTAATAGTTTGAGTGTGGGTAAAATTTTAACCATAATACCTCATATAATAATATTAAATTTTGAATATTTGTTATTTTACATAAATAAAATCTATAAAACAGAAAACATAGTTATATTATTTATTCCCCATATATGAGAACAATTCATCCATTGATTGTGTGGTTATATTTTTTACACATCTATTTCATCCCAAATTCCGAAACAAGTGAATTTTTGTAATAGATGAATTAAAATTAATGTTTATTATATCATGATATTGAATAAAGTATAGTTTTCAACATTGTGTGAGGATTTTAATAACAAACTATTGCTCTTTGTTCTAAGGAATTATTATAATCGAATGTGGTAGGAATGATTAATGATAATGATCAAATAAATAAAAATGAAAAACATGTGAAGAATTATAAATTGAATTTTTAAACCCTCAATATAATAAAATACAACCAATTTTATCATATATAATTTCATAAAAAACTAATCTCCAATACTCATCAGTTATTTTATAACCAAATTAGTAACACAAAAATATGAATAATTATATTTCATATTAAACCAAATTAAAATTATCAATTATCAAAAAATAATTTTAATTCTTTTATATAGTAACATAACAAATATGTATATACCCAAATCCTATATTGTTCAATGATAAAATAATATACACTCCAAATAAATTGAACCACCATGATATAAAATCATAAAAAATAACATGTACTTAGAGAAAATATCTCAATTAGTACACATAAAATAATATAAAAAACAATCATATAAACTAACATACTATCGAAAAATGTACCATAATCATATAATTATCTCTTAATCATAGAAACCATTTCCATAAACTAACTCTTAACTACTTGTTACAAAACAAATTTTCAATCCATAAGGTTCTATATGCTACTAAACTAATTATTCCAAAATAAAATCTCCCTTTAGACAATATGTCCTTAAAATAATAGAATTTGTTAACCATTAATGTTATCTAAACATGTTTTTATATAATAGAATATATAGTAACATTTTATAAAAATAAGCTTCATAGTATATTAAATTTTTTTTTAAAAAAATTTCCACAGTCAGGTATTTTTTCTAAAACCTAATAAATTCCTCACAAAAAATTAGTAATCTTTTCAATGTTCCAATTATACAATAACCAAATATTAAATCATATACAATTTAAATATTATTACTAATAGAATTATAAATGAAAAATACAAAATTTACTCTAAAATTAACATCAATTTATAAAATCATTATTCTAAATTAATCTAAACCATTAATAAAAGATATTTTAAATCCACATACATAGAAATATCATAATTACAAGATGTTTTCAATATATTTGATTATATATATTCCAATGAAATTTTAGGTTTATTTTTGTTGGGAATTAAAAAATTCCTTACAAAACAAAACCATTTCCTTTTATTTTTATTGAAATTTTCCTAAATAATAAACTATTTAAATTAAAAACTTCCTTCATTCAAGATCATAATCTCACATTTAGTTATATATTTCTTTTCTTTTTCCACTCATACTTAATCCCGTTCTAAAACATTTTAAGATAGTAGATGATAATTAAACTAGGTAAATATAATAAAAATAAATATGAAACCCCTTAGGAAATATAAATATATAAACCATTAGAAAATTAAATCCTTTAATCATAGATCCATGAGAATATGTAATGAAAATAGTAGACATGATATCAACTTCATTAATAATAATATATTTTTAAATAAATTAATAGTTTTGAATAGAAAATGGAATCACTTTCAATGAACCATGGGAATAAAATAATTTTTTTGAACACATTAAATCCATATAAATTTTCATTGTTTCCTTAGAAAACTATCCATTAACATTGTAATTATTAAAAGATAAATAAACTCCTAATAAAAACACTAAATATCATGAAATAAAATTATTAGTTTTTAAACTAATTATAATCATAATAATCAATGGAGTAATCATGGGACATTATAATCTTCTCATATATTCTTACTAATTGTCTATTCATAGTATTGTATATAATTTTTTATTTCTATTATAATTTCAATAATTTTTAAGAATCTATATAATGAATAAGGTTGTAATATCACAGTTCTGTTACTCATTATTTATAATAACCGTGAAACATCACATTTATAAAACATGATAGATCATACCTTTATACATTTCATCACCAAATGTACTTAACATTTAGTTTCCATCTCATCTGAAAATAATTAATAAAAACCCTAAAAATTAAAAATAAATACCATTTATATTTATAATAAATTTCATTTTTAAAAATCAAAATAGCATTTTATGATAAGATTGTTTTTTGGAATACAAATATGCATAAAAAATTAGCTCTAACTAAATTGTTATGAAGAATATTTAACAACTAAATAATCATAAAAATAATGTTACATTAATACTATTATTATATTATATAATAAAATAATTTTTTTTAAAATATCAATTAATGAAATAAAATTATAATAACATTACAATTCAGTTAGGTTTCACAAAACAACTATAATGAGTAATCTTTCAAAAATATTACAAAATATTGACAAATAATATAATTATTTCAGTTTCAAAAAAATAGCTTTTATTTATTTCAATGATTTGATATTAAAATTAAATAATTTTTTTTAAAAAAGTGTCAAGGAACATTCGAAATGAAATGAAAAAACTTATAAATACTATATTTTGATGTAGTTTTGACTTTTGAAATGTTCTTTTTGGGATTTAGAGGAGTATATTTCATCCTTGATGGAAATAAATTATTATAATACCATTTATATTTAAATGAAAATAATAATATTATGTGAGGTTTTAATATATTTTTAACAAAAATAATCAGAAATATTAAATGAGGATGTGGCTTAAAAAACCTTACCTTGCAACTAAAATCAATTTTTTTTAATGTGAACAAATAAATTGGATAAAGGTATTTTAAAATATATTGATCATTCAAAACGTGAGAATGGAAGTTCAAAATGAGGGTTTATAAGAATAAGTGGATAAAATTGAAACTGGTATGCTGTTTGAAATTATAGATTGTGTTATCTTATTGAAGAAAAATATCAAGGAATTTTCATAAATAGTAAAACATTAATGTACAAAAATGTAATAATAAAATAATATTTAGATCATAAATATATAATGGATGGAATTATAAAACAATATTCATTATACTTATGTAAGGATATGTTATTATATTTTTATAGTTAATTTAGAAATCATTATTTACATCAAATACACATTAAATGAAATTTTAGGGTTACTTTTACAAAATACATTTAAAAATAGTCTAAATGAAAAAGTATTCCTAATTTATATATGTAAATATTACATTACCTATAATTTTGATCACTATAATTCATTAATAACCCTACAAAAGCCGAAACATATCAAATTTAATATTTTTATTATAATTTATATTAACTTTTTGTTCGCCTTTAAAGGCAATTCTATAACGATTAATATATTTTTTAGATAATTAATATATTACATAGAAATCAAAACAATTTATTAACATTAATATAATCTTATAATTATTATTAGTTTCATTTGTGGATATTCATAATGTATTATCATTTACAAAATTATACAGGTTTATTTTTTAAAATATTATTTGCATTTTTTTATGTTACGTGATCTCTTGAATGTTTTGCGATTACATACATGTTATATAACTATAAAAAAATTAAAATCAATAAACATTATTTATTTTTAATTATTATTAATTACTCATTTTTAAAACAAAATTTTCCCCACTTAAATATTTTCACAATGACAGTGTATATGACTTTCCTAATGATGATTAAGCACATATTCTGCATTGCTAATGATTTCCATTCTTTTCATTGATTGAATATTAATTTATATAAATTGATGAATATTTTATGTTATTTTTTATATATTAAAATGTATAACACGTTTCTTTTATTTCAAAATATTTTTTCTATATTTTTTCATTGAGATATCTTAAAATATATATTATTTATACAAAAAAATTATTTTTATCAATAAAAAAAATATTTTTGTAAACAATTAAAAATTTGTATACATTTATTTTTATGATATTATAAATCTAAAAACTATGAAATTTTTCCCAATGTAAATTTCTAAATAATTAAAGATTTTACTATTTAATAAAATAATATCATACATCAGAAAGAAAATTATTCCAAATAAAAAATATTTAAAATTTAGATTAAAATTATATTATATTGTTAAAATATTGAATATTAATATGATTTTATAAAATTAAAAAAAAAATTATTAAAATAATTGTATTCAATAAGTTTAAGAAAATATATTTAATAATATGACCATCTCTTTTTTACAAAGTGAACAATAAAATTTGAAATTCATAATTAGTATCTACATGATTATGTAATATATTTTTGAAAATATTTATACATATATAAAAATGTTTAAAATATATATAAATTAATACTCAAGATAAAAATACCCCATAAATCAAGTATTTTTTAAAATGCCTCATTTTCACATATGAGAAGTTTCTTCATAACAACTAGTCTCCCAAAGCAGTACTCATTCATGGTTATCCATTTCATATCAATTTCGAAATGAGTGAAGTCTGAGAAAGACCTCATATAATTCCGAATCATCCCATGAACACTCTAGATATCAAATTCATTCTTGTTTCATTCAAAACACATTATTGCATCCATTTTATATGGACTGATTGATATCCCTACTTTTTAAATCACATTCAAATGAAAACAAAATATTAATCACAATGTGAATCATAGATTACTTTATATAAAGTATATGAGTTCAATGCATTACTAATATAATATCTCAGTCCTCATTATGAATCTCCTTGGTCTACGATTATTCCACTACAATATTCAAGAACACCTTGATGATAAACAAAAATTCTGGATATAATATATAGTTTATAATATCAGTTAACACAATCAAGAAATTAGAAAATTTGAATGGAAAATATCATTTTCAAATATCCCAATCCAAATCCAAAATTACATCTTTAGTGTATCCTTCGATATAACCAATAAATAATGGTATCCCAATAATAAAGCAATCCAGGTGATCCATTATTATAAACTGATTTTGTAAAAATAATGATAATCCTCAATAAAAATTTATTTTTCATTAACATAATATGATTTCCATATTGTTAATACAAAAAAAAGTTATCATTAATCTTCATAGAATGTAAAATAGAGGAATATTACACAGAGGCAATCTGTAATATAAGTCACACCTCTTAAACTACCACGATCTTCTCCTTCAACTATCTTAACTCATCTACTACCATATGATATTATGTAATTGATGTGCCCTAACTATGTAAATAAAAAATTACACTTTTAGTAATGATTCCAAATAAATCCGCTAAGAATGAATAATAGAAATTGTCTACTAATAGATGAAAACTATATGAACTGTTACATGATCCAATGAATGAAGAATACCATTCACTTATTTTATCACATATAATGTCTAATATAATTATTGTCTAAATGTTACAAAAACCGTATCTCTTTTTCCATTAATAAAATAATTTGTTACCCTACGGGAGTTCAATACAACCACTATTAGTTGTAAAATTTGAGAGCTAATATGTAAACCAACCATTTAACCTTAAGAATTTCACTGAAACCATCGAATTCAAGGAAAATGAATTTCCAAAAAATACCCACATCCCCCACAAATAATAGCTCATTTTCTGAACCACTAATCAAATTTAAACCCCTGTTTTAGAAGTTTATTAAGAGATAAAATACCAAATAAGAACAATATTGGCCACTCCACACCCATCAAAACATGATACAATAATAAAAGAATGGGATGAAATTATGTTGGATAAGGAAAAAAAAAGTCAAAGAAACTGAAACTATGCTTATGATGGTTAGATGAATATCTATTATATCAACAATACATAATAAAAAATGGATATCCATCTTATATTAGACCTAGATCCATAACCCTAATATCACTATTATTCTAGATAAATTGACTACTGAGATGCCTGTGGCTACTACTACCCATGAATCATATGGCTAATCAAATAGAATGGCCTCCCTATTGAGGCTCTGCAATCAATATGAGTTCCACTAAATGATCCATCAACTACAATTTAATCCATTAATATAAACCATACGGCAACTGATATATCAAAAAAAACCATTATAGACTTCTAATCCCAACACATACAAAAATATGTTTATAAAACTAAAAACTTATACGCATTGATGACATAGATTCACACATTTTTAGTTTAAAAGGGAGAATACATAAAAATGGGAAGTGATGGCCACATGTACAACATAATTTACATCTATAAATCTTTATTAATTCCCTTAGACCATATCTTCATACCATTGAATGATGATCTAACTACTCCACTAAAATCCCACAACATGGCCTAGAGAAAAATGGAAGCTATCCCACATCACATTCTGCTATAATTTACATATCAATAGAGGAGACATAAAAAACATTAATGAGAAATTCTCAGTTGGATATTCAATCCTTGAAAATTACAATAATTTTAAAACAAATATCATATTTTTGGTCCATATGGGAATCAATCACTATTTCTACCAAATCAATGAATAACCCCAACATTAAAATAACGACCATGGTCGTTCAGAGATGACATCCCTGAATACAACATTGGAAAATAATTCATTAGATGAATAATATTCAATTGAGGGATGAATAACTCATAAAATAGGTTCATTTAGGTATCCCATGACTATCCCTCATGTCGTGACGACCCAGAACAAGATTCCACTTAATGGGTACCTCGTGCCTTCTCGAATAAGAGAGTCGTCTGACTAGCAGAAAGGGCCTTGGCTGTGTGCATGGGAACTCTATACCCTCATTTGCAGAGTAAATCACATCAGAAGTAATATAATTGGATAGTAAACATAAGAAGAAATTTAAATAAATAGAGTAATAAAACTATTCCAATAGATAAATAATAATAACAAAAATTGTATCAACTAGAATAGTGATGATGTAATGTCATGTCACTAGAAAACTAGAAAGCATTGATTCAATAAAAATTTCATAACATGTTCCACAATGTAAAATAAAATCAATTTTTACTCCAAGAATCCTGAGATCATACTTGGTCATCTGCTATCAACATTCATCCTATCAGCACACAATTAAGTGTCAGATGTTTCATTCTTTCCTTTTTCAATACGTGAAACCATGTAATCTACTCTAGGTACCAAATGACACCCATAGAGGGGGTGAGATAAATCTCATTGGTCCACCAACAATGGTTTCTATAACATACTAACCATGTAATGGAATATAATAGTGTGCATTAATGCATATATAAAGTAAGAAAGACGTAAATTATAACTAAATAACCATGTATCAGCATCAGCCCTCCGCTGGTGTCTTAAAATGAAACCAGTTCATTTTAATCAAGTAACTACCATTTAATGTTAATAGGTTACATGAGGAATATCAAAAAATGACATAACCTCATGATAGTATAAGTATTAATGTACTCAAGATGTAACAAGGCATCCTGAGAAATTATATTTAGTGAAGAAGTTCCATGGTAATAAATAAGGTAACATAAACTCATGGAAATCTAACTTAGTAGTATCTGAGTGTAGATAAGGGTTAAGAGGGTAATTCATGGGGCGTAATCCAAGGCATTCTATAATAAGTTTCTTACTGAGTCCACGGTGATCATCCAAGGTAATAATGGGCTCTGTAAAGATACATCCCTATGGTCTTTCACCATAGCACATAATATTAAATGCTAGATTAAATGATTATATCAGAGGAATCCTATAATAATTAATCAAACCCAATGGTAGTATTCAAGGAATCCTAGGAATAGAAATATACTAGAGTCTAGGTGGGTACCAACCTAAAAAAATGTATTCTTGAATAGGAATGGGGTACCAAGGACCCAAGGTATTCTCCTTTCGTAATCCAAGGTGAGATCGATTCAATGTATTTTCATTTCATATTGTAATATTTTAATAATTCATTTGGTTCATGTCTTTCGTTTATTATTGTGGATAGGTCATGTAGAGTTGAAAACATTTATTCATTTATCAATGACTCATCTTCCATTAGTCTAAATAGTCTATGAAGTGTTGTAACCATTTAATCTATTCTTAATTAGCCATTAAGTCATATTAAATTATATAGGTACACTCCTCTACCTTATATTCACATGTAAAGGGTTTCTATAGACTTTTAACCGTTATTCAATATCTTTTGATAAGTCTATGTAGTATACATAGTATACTTCCAATTTCACATTTCTTATATCAAATTTAATAAACATTTGTATGCACTTACCTTAGGTGGGTCAAGTGGTGAGCATACATGGTATATGTCGTTATGCAATTCTAATCAATAACAATTCATTTATTAGAAAAAGGATCATATTTAGAAATGTCAGGAAATGGCACACCCAAATGGTTTCTCAACTGATTCAAAACAATAAAATCCCAACTATGGAATAACCTTTAACATGGGGCAGATATAGTTGTGGGTGTAACAACTAGAAACTAATAACATAATTTAAATGAGCATAATAATATGATTATAACAAGTATAACCATGGTATGTGAATTCATGAAATGGTTTCCAATGAAATTGGTGGGCCCCACATAAACATTCCAAAAATAATGTACTTTAAAGAATAGTTATAAACCACCCACCGTGGGTTTTACAACTCTCTTCCTCTAGCAAGGACCCTTGATTTTCCTCGGAACAGAGTAGATGTTAAAAAAGTTAAAAATCACACACATGGAGATATCTTTGTTGAGAGTGAATGAGAAAAATAATGGCTAAATAGGACTTTAGTACTTACCATTGTGCATCCAATGTGATGAACAAAAGCTCGATTAGATTCCAAATGACAGAGATATCTTGAGACATAGCTTTAGCCATCAAAAAGCACTAAATTTTGAAAAAGGAATAAAATATTACCGGTTCTACGATTAGGGGGTATGGGGATTATTAATATACCATTGAGAATGTTTTGTAGATTTTACATAGTTTTTTAGCTTGTGCACGATTTGTCCGCACGATTTGTCAAACCGTGCACAAACTATGCGAGATGGTTCTTCTCAAAAATTCTTTCTTTGCACGGTTTAATCAAACTAAGAATCATCCATGAAGTGTTACAAAGAAAAAAGGGGGTAGTTTAATGGTTTGTTTTTAGGTCCCTGTGCCAACCATGAAAGCTGCCACTATCAAAAAAACACATTCCATACAGTTTGGGAAACCAATCGGAAATCTCTCGTGGTTTACTCTAAACTGTGTGACAAGTCTATTTTCTCAAAAAATATTGGTTCTTAGGTATGAAAAATCCATAGACCCTTCATAAACCCTTAATAACTACTTTTTCATCCATATTAGTTCTAATGAAAATATTTATACTGAAAATTAAAGGATTTATAACTGAGTGAAAAACTGGGTTCTTACAGTGTTCACCCCATAAAAGAACTCACCCCCGTGAGATCTCCTTACAACTGTAAGGAAACACTGTCTGAAAACAACTATGAACACTAACCACAAACATTGATTTCCCCCTCACATGACTCATCCAATACATGGTCATGTTTCCATAGCGCCAATATTATAGGGACATAATTTTCTCAGATATCCATCATGATTTGGTAAAAAATGCGTAATAGACATTCTTCAAAAGTAGCATCAACATAAAACTAAAATTCCTCAGGATAAATGTATTAGAATGTTCATCATGAAATTGGTAATGCTGTGTGGAATTAAATACATCGTGCATGGCACAGTACCTCTGAGGTAGTACCAACCGATAAGTATTTGGCCAAAATATATCTAGAATCTCAAACGACTCAACGTAATGAGGCGAACAATTTACCTGTGTTTTTAACCTTATATGTGCGATCCTTTGAAATACCCAATGAAAAAAACATGATCCCAAACCTCTAACTCATGAGGTCATCGACAAATATTGGCATAAGACTTTTATTTAGACTGAGAAGTAGCCATACACTACCTGATTAGCTAGACCTGTAAGGAAGTCTCCTGAACAAGATGAGATCCTAGTAGGGCTACCTCACCTGCCCTTATCCATCACAAGGGTGAACAACATGGCCTAACACAGTATTCCTCAAAAGGAGGAATATTAATTTTCACTTGAAAATTGTTATTATAGGAGAACTCGATGAGATGTATATGATTCTCATAAGAAATGTCGAAATCTAGAATGCATGCTCGAAGCATATCTTCTAAGACAATTTTATTCTATTCCAATTTTTCATCAGTATGAATGTGAAAAGTTGTGATTAGAATCACCTAAGATTCATGCATTCTGCAACCCCTTCCAGAACCATGAGGTGAAATGTGTGTCCCTATCTGAAATGATAATATGTGGAACTAGGTGTAGTCGTATGATGTCATGGACATACAGTCATCTAATATCATTAACTACGAAATTCTCCCAGATAGAACTAACGTGGGACGATTTTGTTAGTCATTCAATGACTACCTAGATATCATCTTTATCCCTCAATGACCTAGATATGTTGACTATAAAATGCACAACAACATATTCCCATTTCCATTCTGGGACTTTATATGGATGTAACAAGCCAGCAGGCCTCTGGTGCTCTGCCTCCACCTGCTGGTAGTTGGAACACCTACTAATGAGGCCAGAAATCTAGAATTTCATCCCAAGCCACAAATATTATCATTGCATATCTTGAAACATCATCAAGATTCCCATATGAACTACCCACTAGGAATCATGACCACTTCATCAACTTATCTCTCACATCTAAAGTTACCAAGATACGTCCACATTGATGCAGGACGTCATCTCTATCCATATAACAATCTGGATGTGGGTTATCTCCCAATATACACTCACCATGGAATTGACATTCAGGATCTGAAAAACTACCAATTCTTCACCTTCACAATTAAGGAAGAGGTAACTGCTAAGGCATAATGTTAAGACTGCTTGTGGCTATCATGAGACTCAAACTGATGATTAGAGAAGAGGGAGATTAACTTCCATTCATTACTTTCTTCTTGTATGGTCTGCATTTGACTATTCTAACTTAGTGCATATGCAACCACATTTCCCTTCCCAGGAATATAGGCAATCTAAAAAATCATGGATTGTATATATTTAATCCATCTCTACTATCATATGATCATGCAACGCTGATTAAAGATATACATGAGGATTTTGTGACTTGTATACACAACAAAGTCCTCACACATAAGATAATGTATCCAACAATGCAAGGCATGAAAAACCTGATTCTAGTGCAAGGTCATGTGATAGGTAAATTATCTCATAAGGCATCAATTACTGAGATCTGTATGAAATGACTTTGTCTTCCTACATCAACGTTACTCCTAGTTCAATTCTTGATGCATCGTAGAAGACGATATAACCTTTACCAGGTTCTGGAATAATCTGAATTGGTGTCAAGACAAGACTCCCTTTTCTGCTCCTAAAAGGATTTCTCTCAAGCTGCTGACCATAGGAACTTAATTTCTTTTATTGTATGTCCAGTAATACGTGAAGAAATATCTACGAAGTCCTGTATGAAATAACTGTAATATATCATGAGCCCTAGGAAACTCCTAATATCAAACAAGTTCTTAGGTGGCTCCCAGGAGACATCTGTACTTACCCTTTTATGGTCAATATATATTTCTAATTCTAAAATAATATGTCCCAGAAAGAGGTCCTTGTCAATCTATACGCAACATTTATAAATCATGCCATAATGATTATTGTCTCTCAGGGTACTTAGAATGATCTCAAGATTTTTATCATTGACATTAAAGGTGTGTTAATACACCAAGATATCATCTAAAAATACCATGAAAACATATTCCATGTATGGATGAAAAAACCCTATACATCAATGATATGAAAATGGAAGGCAGGTTCGTAAGACCTAACGACATAACTAGATACTCATACAAACGAAACCTACTACCAAAAGATGTACGAGGTATGTCTGAGGGTCTGACTCGCACCTGATGATAACCTGATCTCTGGTCGATCATAGAGAACACCACTGCTCCTCATATCTGGTCAAAGATATCATCTATTAGAGGAAGTGGATACTGATTCTTGACCATAAGATAGTTCAGACTCTTGTAATCCTTGAATAAACAAATAGTTCAATCCTCCTTCTTAGCGAAAAGCAAGGGTGAACCCCAAGGGGATGTACTAGGATTTATAAATCCATTGGACTCTATGTCCTCATTCTACCATATGAGCCCCTACATCTTAGTAGGTGACATCCTATATGTAGGAATGGACACTGCAGCTACTCCTTTAGAAAGATAAATTTTAAACATTGATTATCTCTTAGGAGGTATGCCAAAAAATTCATCTGGATAGTCTTCTATAAAATTATCAATTACTAGAGGAAAATCAGTTTGAAGAAAATACAATTCATCAATGAAATGATTTTCAATTTTTGTGATCACTCCACCTATCTTAGGATTCTTCGGTATCGATCTCCCATCAAAAATATCACACTCTCCTTTGAAAAGATAACAGATGCATTCTAGTGATCTAAAATAAACCCTGCTATGATAGCATTCATCAAAGGCATGATAATAAAAAACCAATCGATGCCAAGAATGATATTCAATCCTGTAATATTGAGAAAAATAATATTTCACAAAAATTGGTAACCTCAACAATAAGGGGGAGTCCCTGCACTAGAATATTCCCTCTGTCTGGACTACCAATGGTGTGTCGAGGGTCAATACACCATAGTGTTACTATGTCTCTACTCCGAGATATTCCACAATGGATACATAAATAAAACATTTTGATGCACCTGCATCAAACAATGAAGATATAATATTATAGGCTACTTGAATAGAACCTCGTACTGTAGATGGTCCCGCATCATGATCCTTAGGTATCAGCTATAATGCATTGAACTAACCTAATCCACAGACTTGTGTAATAGATGGACTACCATGATAATGAATGCTCTTCTAGCACATCTTGTGATAGGGTATCAGACTACCATGGCATTGACCTCTTCTGCGGCTAGACCTTCCAGTGATACTTAATCTCCCTGTCTGATGTGGCACAAAATAAATCGCTCATGAAGGTGGACCTGATGCTTTTCCATTTCCACTCGAAGCTAGAGGATGGGTCCTGCAAAAGCACAGAAGATGACCCATATGGCCACAAGCCTGACACTCCCTATGGCCTCAATCACACTATGTCTTCTTATGCCCTAGTTTTCAACAATTATTCCACACTATATATCCATTAAACTGAAAAATTTGTCTTCCAGTTCCATGATGAAAAGACTAAAGGGAACCTTTTCTTCCACCGAAATAAATACTATCCTAACGCACCAGTGATCCTTTATAATAGGTATTCGCTCCATTCTTTAGGATTCACTCAATTATGAGATCATGATTAACTATTTCAGAGATGGTAGGAATATTAAAAACATTCACTTGAGATCAGATTGCGTACTGGGGCCCATCCTCAAATCTTCTAGCACACGAATGCTCATCACTGGATAGAATCAGTGAAAAGATATGTAAATCAGTGAAACATGCTAAATATTCATAACTGACAAAGAAACCTACTCGAGATGCATGATCTCTCTAGCTATGTCATCTCTGAGTGATTGAGAAAATAATTGATCATAGAAGGCAGTCCGGCAGGCAGCCCATAACATGCCTCTATGACCACCGACATGGGTAACGACATTCCACCAACGCTTGGCCAAATACTGAAGAATTCATGTAGAAATATTGAATATGCACTCTGGATGCATATATAAATTCTTTAATATAGACATCATAGCCTTTATCCAAGAATCATCTACCAATGATCCGTCATCCCCTGAAAAAATAGAAGGATGTTGCGGCTCGAACATGTGGGTCAGATCATCAATCGTTGGTTCAACTCATGAATCACCAATCATGGACCACATCATATGTATATAACAATCATGGAATTGGGTATCAATGCCCGAATTAGGTATAGTAGGCAGTGCCTCAAGTGGCACTCCTAGAATTAAGACTGGAAGTTCAGGTTCCACCATGTCTAGTGCAGGGTCGTCACCACCCTCCTGGTGAATGACACAAGGATGACATGGCAGAATTAGTCTAAAAATTCCAAGAACACTCCTAAGAACAAGCATATGAGAAAAATAGATAACATCCCTAATGGAAAATGAATGTATGTAAACTCATTACCCAAGGCATACTACCCAAACAACCTGCTTAGACGACTAGGTATTAGTAAGTTCTCAAGTATATATTTCATGTTATATTGTAGTTAATATCAGGGTTCACTCCTTTATATTTCATAAACATGATAAGTTAAGATAAGGATGCGCATCCAATTCAAATTAGATTTCATGATTCACTTTATAATGGATAGTAATTTTCAATGAATCATTTCCCATACACCTATCACCAGTAATGATGCCCATTTACTTGTAGCATAATGGCTTGACTTGGTAAATTACTCATCCCAACCCATGAGGGCCCATACACCTCAGGAAATGATATTGGATATCACCAAATCAAAGCTAAATAAATAAAAGTAAAAGAAACTATTACAATATCACTCAGTAATTACAGGCATATCTAGCTATGAAAAGTAGTGAAATACACCTATATGTCATGGAAATATTCCTAACATGTGAATTCTAGGTGCCTATGATGATGCATGTATAAATAATCCATGCCCTTATATCATCAGGACATGGATGGAATACATTCCCAATTAGTAATAATCAACAACACTACACAACATGTCAGTCACACAACAGTGAAATAATTTCAACTGTTATAGGAGAAAAACAATTGAATTATGGGCAACATGTCTTTTACCCTGAACATGGGTTCACAAACCCCAAGCATGGCTTATGACCAAGTCCCATTCATTCCTATTCTCCTATATATTTTCTACAAATAGTAAGACAGAAAGGAAACAACATTTGATACAACATTGTGACAACCTGAACTCGGATGCCGCTTAAAGGTTGCCCTGAGCCCTTTGGGCCACATGGCCTCATGCACATCTTCCCAAATGTTAGAGTCTGTAACTCACAACAAGGGCCCAGGTTGTGTCTGTGTGAAGAATATTCCCTTTTTAACAGAGTGTAGAATACCGGATGGAGTATAATGGATTAGTAAACAATAGAAGAAACTAAAAAAATAGCGAATGAAAACTGATTAAATATAAAAACATGAATAACAATAACTATATCAACTAGAACAGTGATGATGTAATGTCATTTCACTAGAAAATGGAATGCATGGATACAATACAATACTCGTAAAATTTTGGAAAAGGTAAAAAAAATGTCTACTCTAATAATCCTCATATCCTACTCAGTCATCTACTATAAAGCTCCATCCCATCAACACACAATCAAGTGTTGGAAGCTGTGTGTTTCCTTATATCAATATCTACATCCATGTAATACTCACTGGGTACCTAACGATGCATGTATAGTGTGTGAGATATATTCTCACTGGGTCATAACCAATAGTGTCTATATCATTCTTCTTGTGTAATGAAATATAATATTGAGCATGCATTTATATATAACATAAGAAATCAGTAACATATAACTAAATAAACACGTAATTTCTTCACCCCTTGGCTGGTGTCTGATCATGTAACCAATTATTTTTATTTTAGTAATTACCATTTAATGTTAATAGGTTATATGATCCATATCCAACACTAACATCACCTTGTGATAGTATAAGTACTGATGCTGTCACACCTGTAATCTTTAAATAGATTATTTTATTAATTTTCTTGGTATCAGGATGTTCTGGTTGAATCCCAACTTAAATTTTTGAGTTTCTATTTAAAAACACATGTTTTGGCCTTGACAGCATCCAATGCACCGTGGTCGAAAGTGTGCATCCTCATCTGAGTCACCACAAGACCTCGCTCGGTTCACTACATGGTCTTCCCAATGTTCAATTAATTAAATAAAATGAAATGAATATTAATGTGAGAATAAAATAAAATTAAGAATTTGGAGTAGAATAAATTTTAAATAATTTTTTTAAATAGTATTATTAACTAAGAAATCATAATATTATTATTATAGTAAAGGATATGTTTTTATTATTATTATGTTTGGTATCATTATTTTTATTATAAGTGAATTTATGATTTTTGTTTTTATTTATTTATTTTTAGGTTTATTTTTATACCTTTATTTCTCTTTCTCATTTACCTTTTTTCCCTCCCTCCCCCACTCTCTCTCCTGTCTCCCCCCTGGTTCGAGCTGCTACTGCCCCCCTCTCCAAACCCTGGGCTGGTGCCTGTGAGATACTCCTCCCGGCCATCTGGCAATGCACCAACCGCTGCCCTTGTCTTCTGTCTAGCAAACATTGCCCAACGCCCTCCCCTACCAGCCCTTCCATACATGTGCCTCCTACGCGAATCGCCCCTCCGCCGGAATCCCGAACCTCCGGTGCTCCCCTTTTCTCACCGCGAACCGCCAGCCTCCTTCTCCGGTGACTGCGACTCTTCCACCCTTCCCTCTCCATCCGTTCAGTTTTTACCACCCTCATAATGGGGTTTTGATTTTAAGTTTTGTGTGTTTTGGCTCATTTTAATGCTATTGGTTCGATATATTTTTTAGGGAAAAATTCGCATCCCTCTGGTGAGACTAGGGTGTGATTGGTGTTTCCCTACCAATTTTGTGATTTTTGATGTTGAGGTAGGTGATTTCATGCACTTTCATGTTTTTGATAATTTAACTTGTTTATTTAGTAAATTTTAACATGTTATATGCTTTAATTTTATGTTGTTAACCATGTTTCAGAATTTTTATTGGCATACCCGTTTGATGACATTGAATTTCATAAATAATATAGTGTTCTCTCATGTTTGTGTTATTATATAAATACTTGAAATTGTTTAGTGAATTGTTGGAGAGATGAAAAAAAATGTTTTCATGTGAACATTATTTTAAAATGGTTTTTTTTCATATAAAAATTGTTGTGTTTTTAAGTGAGGCCTTTTGTTAAATTTTGTTATTCCTTTTGGGTGTTTTATAAATTGTGTAAATGGTTTGTTTAATTAATTGTGTAATGTGAAACATGGTTGGAATGGATTCCAAGTTTTTTTGGTTGGTATGAAATGTGTTTTCAAGGAACTTTAGGTCAATGTGTATTTAAATGAGATTTTCAATGAAAAATTGATTGGTTGGATGTGTTGAGACTGTTTTCCACCATTGAAATTGTGTGGAATAAATAATTATGTGGTTTATTGAATTGTGAATGTGATGTGAACCCTATTTGAAAGATGTTGTAATGTGAGTTTTGTTTTAATGAGTTGATTTTGAGTGTTTTTTTGGTGTAAAGTCACATTGCGCTTCTATCATGTGTTTAAAAAATTGTGTGTATGGTTTATTAAGTTGTGTGAGTAATGCGGAGTACAAATTTTAAAAGTTTTGCATGTTATATGTTTTATGGGTGGGGTACGGGTGAGTTTTTGTGCGTGCAAAGCCATGTGGGATTTCTTGAAATTATTTTATAATTTTTCTTCATTCCTTATTTAGAGGTGAAATTGGTTCTTTAATTGCACAAATAGATAATTGAATTTTTAAGAGATGTAAATGGTGTTTGAAGAAAGCTTTGGTGTGTGTATAATTTCAAATTAGAAATTATGAGTGGAATTATCATTCTTTTTAAGTATAGTTGGTATTTTTTAACATATGGAACTTGTTTGAGAATAACAGAAACCCTGGGTATCTTGGTGGGAGGACTGAAAATTGTACGCCAGTGAACGGATGGGTTTTGACCATGGTTCACATAGCAAGTTTGACATTACAACACTAATAAAACTATATCGGAGATGGTTGGGGAGAACTAGGTTATGTGTATTCTCCCTAATAGTGGCTCATGCACGAGAACAGATGTTTGTTATGGTTACTTTTCACCGATGTACAAGGTTCTAGGGACCCACATGAGCTAGATGACCCATATGGGATTTACCCATGGTGCTCTACTATTCATGACATGGTGCCTTCCGTTGGTATATGGAGGACCACTCGGGTGTGTGTTTGCTCGTTATAAATTTTATTTTCTGCTTTAAAATAGTATTTGTGAAATGGTTTTTCTTCAAGTGTTCATTCATAAATCACCATTTCAAAATTTCTTCTTTAAAAGTGTTTTAAAGAGCATGAATTTGAATAAACATGTTAAATTATCTTTTTGATTCTTTGGCATGGAACCTCTTGGTATGGTGGTATCCTATTGGGTATTTGGCTCACACCCTATATACACCTTTGGGTGTATGTTTTTTCTATTTCGTGTATATTCTAGGATGAGGCATTCTGCTCATCGATGATGGTTCGAGTCGTTAGTGGCCCTTCTCATGCAGGTCATTGTTGGTAGCTTGTGGATGTTGCAACTCGGTTGTTGCGTAGAGGTTTTTTATAGAGTTTTTTTACTCCTCTGTCGTAGTACTTTTTTGGTTTTGTCTATTGTTGTAAATCATTAAATTTTAATGTTGTTAAGGGCATATTTGGCTGAATTTTTCATATCTGAAATTTTAGTTTTTGTTGGACATTTTAAGATGTTTAAATTGGGTAAATCATTCCCTTGGTTTATTTTGTTTTTTTATACCCAGGAACTTGTTCCAGCCCGTGGGGATCAAGAATGCCCCTCGAGTCTTGTCGCGGACCGGGTTGGGCACCAGGTCAGATGGCGACCCAGCTTGGTTTATGACAAAATGGTATCAGAGCAGGTTTTCCCTTTTGGGTCCTGTTCTTTTGGGATGGAGTCATGGTACACTATATATAAGGTTGTCAGAACTCAACGTTCGGGCTATGAGTAATGTTCCTGGCCAGCACACCTCGTGGCGGGATACGAGTTACCAAAGTAATTTGAGGTTTGTCTGAGTCATTGGTTATTGTGATTATTTTGTTTTGAGGAAATGAAAAGGGAGTAGGGTCAGTGGTCTTAGTGGTCTCGTAGGGTCATTTAACCCTTTTGGAGCCAGGGACACTGTCCTAAAATATTCTCTATTCCCAGTGGTGTGATTGGCATATGGCCACTAACCATATGCTCCAATCAACTGCTGACACTAGTTTTCTACTGCATTATTTCTCATCTCTTTGTTTTTGATTCATGGAAATTTGGTTTTTATGTAAAAATGTTTTGGTCTTGGAAAATGTTTTCAAGTGAAACGCTTTAAAATTGAAATGGCATGTGAGGTTTGAAGAGCATGGGTTGAATGTTTTGGTTTTGATAAATGTAAAGGTTTGGTTTTTATTCTTCATGTCCTCAGGGGAAACCACATGCATGAATGTATATGTGAAAGAGAAAGGGTTAATGGCATGAGCATATGAGTGCCTGGAATGACATGAGGTGGGTGCAAGTGCGGCACGAGAACAAGTATGTTTGAGGCCCATGGGACACCATTGGAGGTGGCGAAATCCACCAGCTTTGTCCCTTTTCAAAAAGTATTGTTAAAGGAATGGTTTGGTGTTTTAAACAACCACTGTTTGTGTGGTTTGTCCTTGTGTTTTGGAAATGTTGGGTTTTAGGCATTTTGAAATGAGAATCATATTTCCTGATTTGTGTATTTAGTTTGAATTCTTATTCGTGAGTTGGTGTGAAAACATGTAGTTAATGGTTTCTTTTGAAAAGTGTTTCAGGAAGCCATTGCAGTGGTTCCCCCAACACGTTTAGCATTATATTGATGTATGTCTTGGCCATTGGACCAGTTTAATTGGTTACACGGTTATCTTTCTTGGCTAGTGTACGCCCCCAATAAAGTGTTAATGTGTGAATGATGTGCGGTCACAGATAGTTCGTCGTTGGCCGACCCTACAGGGGATTAAAGTATGGACTCTCTATTTTGGGTGCTAGTGCTACATCTTTTCGTTTTCCTTTCAGTTAAGTGGATACTCTCATTTCAGGATGACATATGTGAGGGGAGATGAAGGGAGTTTCAGTCTCTTTGAGTTGTCTGAGTCATCGGGTATGAAGTTTGACATTGTTGCGTCTGAAGGTTTCCCCTTGAAATAGTGAAAGGAATTCCAGTAGGGAACGGTGAAGGCCATTTGGAGTTATCAGTGCTGACTAGTGTCTCGAAAGGCTTGTAGTGATTTTATCGGCCGCAATGGTTATGGTTGTGGGACATCTTGTAGTGTGAGGTCCCTTTGATAGTCAACGGTTGTATGGAAGTGGTAAAGGAGACTCCGGTGGGGAAATGATGGAAGCAACTCGAAGTTTTTGGTGTGGTCTATTGTTCAAAATGACCTCTGGTCAATGGTTTGTTTCATTTAAGAAAAGGATTGTGATAGGCTACTAATTTGGTAGACCAAGTCGTATGAGGCTGCTATGGTCATTTTTAAGAATCATAAGTTTTTCTAGACGCGGTTTAAAGTATTTCTCACCGTAATGTTTCTATTGACAACAATGATCGTGCTCAGTGACGATTTGTGGTGTCATGTTTTCATTGAATGTAACAAGGGGAGATACACGTGTACCATCTAAGCTCTCGTTATGGTGAATGTTCAGTGTGAGAGTAATTTGATGTCATGGTGTGTTGTTTCTGATGGTGTTGCATCGGGTGTAGTATTATTGCATGTGGCACCAAAAGGAGAAGCTCCGCTCGGGAGTCTTCAATACCTGACTGTGAGGTAGGAGATTCTTCAAACATCAGGGCTCCAGCCATAGGACTCGGAGTGAAGCTAGTGCATGGTCAGGAACCATGGGAGTGTATGGGACCCTAACCTTATTTTGTCGTCGGTATTGATGGTGAATATGGTTTAAATTGTTTTCTGTGATTATTTCTTTTTGAATGACCCGTTTAGGTGTGTGTGGTTTATGGTGTCTATGTGGGGGCATGTTTGTCTCGTTGCCTTATAGTCCTAGGGGTTGTGTTCCAAAGGATGTAAACGCTTTAAGCAGTCCTTATGGGGTCTGACTGGGTGAATTGATCTCAAAGTTGAATGGTGCTCATCCAGGAATGTGTAAATGTTGGTTTTTCTTGGGTCATGATTTTAACGCCCCTGTAGTCGGGCCCCTCCCCCCCCCCCCCGCCCCTTATGGTGGGTTTTTTGGTCACCATTATGAAATTTTCAATGTTATGTATCTTCTATTAGTTCTAATGGTTGGGAGACCCACGTTGGGTCTCGCACAAATGTCTCTTGAATGATTCGATTATGGAATTTTCTTTAATGACAGGATGTCCGCATGGATCTCCGCGTTTTGGACTTCCAGTCTCCCCTTGGGATTCGGTAGGTTCATAATGGTGGGGAGCCCCTTGGGCTTCCCCTTGTTGACCTTTTGGTTCTGTTTCTAAAGATAGCTTGGTTATAAGTGATAAGAGTGTTCCTTCGATGCGATTTGATCCTGTTTGGTCATTCTATCCAAATGGTGTGGTTTTCATTTAATAGTTCTTGAGATGTCTCATCTTGTGAAGTTGGTTTCCGTGGGTGCGAGGGTTCTTTTCCTTGATCCATCAACTAGAGGTGTTCTAGCTCTTTGGGACAGGTGACACACGTCAGAAAGTCTATTAATAAGTTTCATGAGTTTTTCTTTTTAGTTACATTTTATGAGAACAATGTGTTTGCATATCTATGTTTTTTTTCATAGGGATCCTCTTGAACCTTAGGGGAGCGTCATTTCTTACTTTTGGTCTCCGCCTTAGTTGTGGCCTTCTGGGGACGAAATGATTTATGGTGGGGATAATTGTCACACCTGTTGTCTTTAAGTAGATTATTTTTTTAATTTTCATTGTATCAGGTAGTTCGTGTTGAAGCCCAACATAAATTTTTTAGTTTCTAAACAAAAACGCATGTTTTGTCCTTTACAGCATCTACTGCACTACAGTCGAAGGTGCGCGTCCTCATCCGTGTCATCGCAAGACCTTTCTCGGTTCACTGTATGTTCTTCTCGATGGTCAATTAATTAAATAAAATTAAATGAATATTAAAGTGAGAATAAAATAAATTTAAGAATTTGGAGTAGTATAAATTTTAAAGAATTGTTTAAAATAGTATTATTATCTGGGAAAACCTAATATTTTTATTTGAGTAAAGGATATGTTTTTATTATTATTATGTTTTGGTATCATTATTTTTCTTATGTGTGCATTTAAGATTTTATTATTTATTTATTTATTTTTTTACCTTTATTTTTTTTTCTCTTTAACCTTTTTCCCTCCCTCCCTCCCTCTCCCCCGTCTCCCCCCTGGTTCGAGCAGCTCCTGCCCCCCCCCCCCTCTCCAAACCGTTGGCTGGTGCCTATGAGCTACTCCTCCAGGTCGTCCAGCGATGCACCGACCGCCACCCTTGTCTTCCATCTGGGAACTGTTTCCCCCCGCCCTCCCCAACCAACAGTGTCATGCAGACACCTCCTATGTGAATCGCCCCTCCGCCAGAATCTCGAACCACAGGTGCTCCCCTTTCCTCGATGTGAACCACCAACCTCCTCCTTTGGTGACTATGATTCTTCCTCCCTTCCCTCTCCCTCTGGTATGTCCCCCCCACCTCATCATTGGGTTTCAATTTTAGTTTTTTGTGTGTTTTGGATATTTTTGATGCTAGTGGTTTGATATCTTGTTTTTAGGGTTCACTTCGCATCCCTCTTGGTGTGACTAGGTTGAGATTGATGTTTTCCTACCAATTTTTTTGTTTTCGACGTTGAGGTAGGTGGTTCCATTCCCTTTCATTTTTTTTGATAAATTAACTTGTTTGTTTAGTAAATTTTACCATGTTATATTCATTAATTTGATGTTGTGAACTATGTTTTAGAATTTTTATTGGCATACTCGTTTGATGACATTGAATTTCCTAAATAATATAGTCTTCTTGCATGTGTGTGTTATTATATAAATTCTTTAAATTGTTTAGTGAATTGTTTGAGAGATGAAAAAAATGTTTTCATGTACACATTATTTTAAAATGGTTTTTTTCATGTAAAAGTTGTTGTGTTTTTAATTGAGACCTTGTGTTAAAATTTGTTTTGCCTTTTGGGTGTTTAATAAATTGTGTAAATGGTTTGTTTAATTAATTGTGTAATGCGAAACATGGTTGGAATGGTTTTCAGTTTTGTTTGGTTGTTGCGAAATGTGTTTTCAAGGCACTTTAGGTGCGTGGGTATTTAAATGAGATTTTCAATGGAAAAATGCTTGTTTTTATGTGTGGAGATTGTTGTGCACCATTGAAATTGTGTGGAAAAAATGTTTAAGTGGTTTATTGAATTGTCAATGTGATGAGAACCCTATTTTAAAGATGTTTTAATGTAATTTTTGTTTTAATGAGTTGATTTTGAGTGTGTTTTTGGTGTATATTTGTGTTTCACTTCATACAAGTGTTTCAAAAATTATGTTTATGGTTTATTAAGTTGCAGGAGTAATGCAGAGTACATTTTTGAAAGGTTTGGAATGTTATTTGTTTTATGTGTGGGGCGCGCGGGTGAGTTTTTTTCATGCAAATCCATGTGGGATTTCTTGAAATTATTTTATAATTTTTCTTAATGCCTTATTTAGCGGTGAAAATGGTTCTTTAATTGCGCAGATAGTTTATTGAATTTTTAAGTGATGAAAATGGTGTTTGAAGAATGTTTTGGTGTGTGTATTATTTCAAAGTGGTTATTATGAGTGAAAATAGAATTATTTTAAGTATATTTTGTATTTTTTGACAAATGGAACTTTTTTGAGCACAAGAGAAACCTTGGGTATCTAGGTGGGAGGACCGGAAATAGTATGCTACTGAACGGAGGGGTTTTGACCATGGTTCACTTTGCAAGTTTAACATTACAACACTAATATACTATATTCGATATGATGGCGACCACTATGTTATGGGTATGCTCCCTACTAGTGGCTCATGCATGAGAATGGATGTTTGTATGGTTACTTTTCAATAAGGTACGTGGTTCTAGGGACCCACAAAATCTAGATGGACCTTTGGGGATTTACCCATGGTGATCTACTATTGATGACATGGTGCCTTCCGTAGGCCTACGGAGGACCACTTGGGTGTGTGTGTACTCTTTATAAATTTTCTTTTCCCCTGTAAAATAGTATTTTTGAAATGGTTTTTCTTCAACTTTTCATTCATAAATATCAATTTTTTATTTCTTCATTAAAAGGGTTTTAAAACCACGAATTTGAATAAACATGTTAAATTATTTTTTTGATTCTTTGGGATGGAATATCGTGGTATGGTGGTATCCCAGTGGGTCCTAGGCTCACGCCCTACATACACCTTTGGGTGTTTGTAGTTTCAGTTTCTTGTATATTATATGTTTAGGCATTGTGATCAGTGATGATTGTTCAAATTGTTAGTGTCCCTTCTCATGCAGGTCCTTGTTGGTAGCTTGTGGATGTTGCACCTCTATTGTTGCGTAGAGGTTTGTTGTAGAGTTTGGTTACTCCCATATCGTAGTACATTTTTGGTTTTGTCTAATGATGTAAATCATTATATTTGAAAGATGTTAAGGGCGTGTTTTGATGAATTTATCATATCAGAATTTTTTATTTTTTTGGTCATTTTAAGATGTTTAATTTGGGTAAATATTTCCCTTGTTTTATTTTATTTAATTTTATTTTGATACCCAGACACTTGTGCCAGCACATGGGGATCGGGAACGCCGCTTGGGTCTTGTCGTGGACCGGGTCAGGCGCCAAGTCGGATGGCGACCCAGCTTGGTTCATGACATATGGTATCAAGATGTAACTAGGAAACTAGAAAATTGATTTCCAGTGAGAGATTTACAAGGTAACAACCAAGGAAACCAAAAATCACGGAAATCTAACTTAGTAGTATCTGAGTCTAGATAAGCTGTATGAGTGTAATACATGGAGCGTAATCTTAGGAATTTCATGATAAGGCACCTACTGAGTCCAATGTGATAGACCAAGGTAAACTAGGACTAAGAAAAGATAGGGCCCTATGGGTTTCCACCATGGAACCTATTAATAAATGTTGTATCTATGGAGTGTATTTAAGGAATCCTATAATAATGAATGGGACCCAATGATTTTATACTAGGAATACATGGAATAGAAAATAATTGGCGTGTAGGTGGGTATCAACCTCAGAAAACATTATCCTTGAATTGAAAAAGAGTTTCCAATATCCGATGTATTTCCCTCTCAGAATCCATGGAGAGCTCGAATCATTCCATTATTATTTGATATTGAAATCATGTAATAATTCATTTGGTTAAGAATTGCCTTACATTATTGTGGATAGGTCACGTAGAGTTCGATCCATTTATTTATTAGTCCAATCCTTGTCATATATTAGTTTCGATAGTCCAAGCAGTATTGCAACCATTTAATCAAATCTTAGTCACCCATTAAGGAATATTTTATTATTGAGGATCCCTCTACTACCATCCATTAACATAAAAAGTTGTGCTACAAAAATGTAACATGTATCAATTCTATTTTGATAAGGACAAGTTGTATAATTAGTATACATTCAATTTCACATTTCATATTCAAAATTTATTAAAAATTTGTAAGTTCATAGCATTGGATGGTAACGTAGGGAGACAACATAGTACATTCCATTATGTAATTCTCATAAATTACAATTCATTTGTTAGAATAAGTCTCACCTTTAAAAATGTCATCCACGTTCACACAAAAACGGTTGATCAAATGTGTTGAACAAAAAAATACCAAATATGGCATAAGGATCACCTTTAAAAAGGTCATGCATGTTCACACACAAACGGGTGAAAAAATGTGTCCAACAAAAAATACCAACTATGGCATAACCATCGACATGGGGTGGATAGAGTTGTGTGTGTAACCACTAAAAACTAATAACATAATTAGAAAGGGTATAATAAAATGATTCTATCAATTATAATCATTTAATGTAAATTCAAGAAATAGTTTCCATGAAAAATGGTAGACCCCACAAGAACATTCCAAAAACAATGAACTTTAGGGATGAGTTATAGACCACCCACCTTAGGGTTGTACGACTATCCTCATCTGATATTGGTCCTTGATTTTCCTATGATCGGAGTAGATCTAGGGAATGTTGAAAAATTATCACATAAATATTTCTATCTTGAGAGTGAAAGAGAAGATGAATGACCAAAGAGGAAATAAGTACATACCATTCTACATCCTATGTGATGATAGTATGCTTGATCTGATGTCGGTCTAAGGAGATCTATTGATTCTTAGATTTGGACTTCATCCTCAAGTTTTGATGAATTAGTGTTCCATCCATGAACATTTACCTAGGAAAAATGTGTGTTCACACATTTTCTATACATTACAGTGCGCCAACCGATCGAAGTGCCAATGTCCAAAAAAATACCTTCTACGCGGTATACTCTAAAACATATGCTGAGACGTTTTTCTCCAAAAAGATGGATTTTGTCTCTGAACTATCCCCAGAATCCCTCAACATCTTTAATAACTCATTATGAATCCATATTAGGTCCAATGAAAAGATTTATATTGATAATTATTTGATCCATACTTGAGTGAAAATAGGGTTCTTACACATGCCTTCAGGAGAATACCATGACACCCCACCTTATCTTGGATATACTTTGAAGCATACATGACATCAGATTCAACGAAATATAAATTAGTGTCATTAAATTCTCAAATATCCCCTCAATAATGATAATAATATTCTCAATTAACTTTTAAACACCCAAACATAGTAAATCTTGTGGAAAATATAACTTAAATTCATTGGGCTAGTATACTATTGTAGGTAAACTCTAAAATACACCTCTATATTACACTACTTCCTAATGAAAAATCAATGGATGAATTTAATATACTATCAAAATAGATTAATAATCCTATTGAAAATCCTCATCCATATAGTCTTATGATTTTAGATGTAAAATAAAAGATTTACCTACCACTAGAACACACCCAACATGATCACTAGGTGGCACGACATATTTTCATTATGGATAAATATCCTAAAGTTCTATGTATCCAACCCTGAAATTATTTATAATCATACAAAATAAAAAATTTCATTAAATTTATATGTGAAAATAGACACAACCTCCAAAGGATACACCCTATATATACCTAACCAGTTACACTTGTAACAGTTTCCCACGACTCATTTAATTACTTTACAAATAACACATATACATATATATTTTATACAAACTATGATATACATTTATAAAATATTCTTGTTATATTAATTTCACATCACATTAAAGTATTTGGTATAATACTAAATATATTACTATTAAAAATTTCATAAAAAATTAGTTTCTCAACCATAATAAATCAATCACAATACAGGTAAAACATTTTTCCTAAAATACATCATGGACACTCCCATTCTTAACACAAATGGAATATAGAAAGTCCCATAAACTGTAGCTACAAAATAACAAATGACAAGTGAAAAAATATATAATATTAAATCCAACAAAAGAAGTATCGTTTTAATTTAATCATGATCTTCCAATAGCATATAATCATCAGAAAAAAATCTTACCTTCCCACTCAAGTCATGACCATCTTTAATCATCTTTAAATGGGCTAGATAATACATAAATATAAATGGTGATCTGGTACCTTTTTTTAAATTTCATGTCATGTATCACTACATTCAAAAAAATCAACTTATTGGGCATCATGTGTGATTCTTCATACTCAAGATGATATTGATAAGTTATGATGGACCATGTACTATAGGATTAGACAATACTGAATATATCATTTGACCATAAAAATATAAACAAATATGAAGAAGTATTAGAAAACTCAATAGATGACTATATCAATAGTAGGGTCCCATAGAAAACAAAAACATATATAATATATAATTTATTAGTAAATACTATATAAATAATTTTAAAATAGTATATATATGTAAAAAATCAACAAAATAAATAAACAATTGATCAATTTAACTGTAGAGGGAAAATATAATAACATCCATGTGTATGTCTTAGAATAACATTAATAACGGAAAATATTCAAATATATATTTGATAGATATAGGAATATTTACCATAACAATATATGTTAATGAAATGGTGTTATGAGAACTAGTGTTTTCACGCACCCTTTGGGTAATAAACCATGTTATCCACAAAAAAATCTATCTTTTTTATAAATAATGATGATATGTGATTGTTTATGTACTGATATATATATATATATATATATTTAAGAAGAATAAAAATCTATAAAGTTATTATTTATAATCACAATTCTATAAACCTTAAAAATAAATTATTTATCTATGAATCAAAATCAATAATACTGTTGTAAAATTGATATAATCTTTAACAGGGGTAGTAAAATATCACTCAAGAAATAATTTAACATCATGTTACATACCCTACCCTTCCGAATAATGAGAGGATACAAATAATTATCTCAACTCCAACCCTCTTAGTAAATTTTAGTTACACTTCATCATCATGAGAACAACCTTCCCCCCCATGGTTGTCTAAAAATAAACATGTTAAGACCTACATTATCACTCATTATAGGCTCTACATCATTATCTCCATCATAAACATCACACTCAGGGTTGGCAGCACATCATCATCCTTAGACCAACCATCTCACTTGTGGTAAACCATATATTATATTACACAAAATATTATATATGTAACCATGTTTTTATACATAACACTTCTTCAGGTATGATTCAGAAAAAATAAAAAAAATAATCCCAAAACACTAATAATTTGTGTTTTTAATGAAGATGGAATAAAATGTAAAATAATGAGAGAAAAATGATATTAAAGGGAATAAACCTATATAAATAATATCTCAATATTGAATTTTGGTTCAAAAAAACAATATAAGGGAGAGGTGGAACGTACAAAACCATTGAAGAGGTCAAAAATAAATAAAATTCATGTGGGAGTTTAGGGATATAGATAGAGGGATTAAAGTGTTCCAGTAATAATAATCAAATCATGTTCATATAAAAACCAAGTAAAAACATATTAAAATCAATACCATGATAGTTCAATATTAAGTACCCACATTATTACTAGATCATCACATCACCCATGTAGTTCAATGAACACCTTCTCCGAGAAGATAGCCTATCCCTGAGCTGATTTCTAGTATGGAATTACCATGTTCTTCACCCTGTGATGGACCATCCTTTATAGTAATTGTGGTGTGACTCCCCCACACCAAAAAACAGTGAGATTTCCAAGATCCTTATCATCATTATGTCATATACACATCCTTAACATGAAATACTATTATCATCTTTCCTTCACACCATTGAATATATTTTTTATATATTTTCTATAATTTATTCTATATTCTAGGTTTTTAAATTCAATTTTTTAGATAGTGAAAAAATACTTACTACATAATTTCCTCTTCAAATTATTATTGTCACTAAAAAACCAAATAATTAGACACAACCAACACCCCAAAATACTTTAAATCACAATAATATATAAATTTTCACCCAAAAAATAGTGAACCTAGAAATATATAGGTTCTTATACTGACCTATTTCACATTATAGATTTCATAAACCACTATGAAGTGGTTATGGTATAGATGTAGCAACACAATATCTACCACAATATATTCTTACATTGATAGTTCATAATCAATAGGAAACATTGAGGGTTTATCTATTCCACCTTACTGAAATCCATGGTCTCAATTTTATAACTACTCAGATGTCAATCAATGATTCCATATGGGATATCCTCTACTTCACAAATGGTGTGGTTATCATGTGTATGTTGTCTTATTATTACATAATAATAAATGATTAATCTCTCAATCAGGTAGAACCAACTTGATAACCCACTATTTTCTACATCTTTTTATGTTATAATGAATACTCTTTCCTCTAGTGATTTTTCCATTTGGTAATTCTCTAGTTTTAGGATATTCAGGACTCTACTCCAAAAAACCATTAAAAAAATATTCTTGTTGTTATGAATTGTCTAAAAAACTATAAATATCTATAGAATCCTAAATAATACATTTATATGTTGTTATCCACAATTCTATAATACCTTGTCAATACACCCATCATTTTCCACACTCAAACATATAATAAAAAAGATAGCATTGTTGAATCACATCTTACGAGTTCCTCGTGATGTTATTGAACCACACAGTGTATTGAGACACCATCAAGATACCCCTATATAGGTCTTGGGCCTTGTGACCTCATATAATACTATGAATAATTATATGATACTACTATTCAAATAAAAATTCTAACTTTTACCAATGAATAGTAACCTCATCGTGAGTTTATCAAAAAACATCCATTATTGGCCCAATATACAATTAGGAAGACTTGTTGAAATAATTACCATTTAGTTATTGGGTATCTATACCAGTAGATTTATCTCTATAATCTATATAAAGTTCTATAATACTGTAAATTTCATTATCTTTTATTGTTTTCTTATTTCCAAACACTCTTCTATCAATCAATTTCACTTTTTTAATATTCAATATTTATCATATTTCATTGGAATAATATTTAGTAGTCCATAGTTTAAGTTGGATCACAATAGGTGGAACCAACATTCATGTATAGGCCATCATGTAGTCATATCCATATTAACAAAATACATTTTTGTAATGACCCTTACATTTCAATGTAATTTTTTTAATTATATGGGTATTTTACGAGTCCTTGAAAATTAAGGGTGGATGATTCCATAACCCAGTATGCCTAGAATGATTTTTTAAATACTTTTAGGTACGTTCAGTAAACGTGCAAACAGGTTTTCTGTAACATTTGAACTGGTTCTTGGAATTGAAAACAGGGGACACCATTGAACTCGCAACCCCGATATTTTCTTAAGGGAGGATTCACCTCGACCGTAGTTCAGTTGAGAGTGGAAGTTGGTTTTGTGATTTTTCATGAGAGATTTAAATAAAATAAATTATTTTTATTTAAAAATATCCCACCATCCATTTTGAATTCTGGTGGTGGGGATGACCTGAGGGAGTCGAGGAATTTAATGATAGAAATTAAATGTTTGGTTACACAAAATGTGTAACAACACTTCATAATATTTATGAGGCTCATTAATTCAACAAATAAATGAAACTCTTTAATTAAATAAAGAAGAGTTAAGTCCCTTCAGATCCTCCCTTTTAATTATGCCAACGTATTACAATTAATTTTTCATATTAATAGTGCCAAAAAATTAAATTGATAAACATATTTTATTTTCATAGCTCCTCAATTGCATGGGGAAAAGTTTTGGAAATGGGTGAGATTTGTGGGAGAAAATTGGAGTAACTCATCCCCCAATGAAGAACACACTCTAAAAATGAAGAATGAGGATGATTCTTGAGCCTTGACCATAGGTACCTTGCAGAAGCGACGAATGCTGATGTCACCATCAACAATGACTTCATCTTTGTCTTCACGACCTCTATAATAAATAACTAGTGTTGGAAATGGGTGAGAGTTTGGGGAGAAATTTTGATAAACTCATCCTCTAATGAATAACGCTCTCTAGAATTGAAGAATGATGATGATGCTTGAGCAGAAATCGGAGGCACCGTGTAGAAGGGACGAACGCCGACGTCACCATCCCTAATGACTCTGTCATATTTCTCGCAAGCTCCACCAATAAACAACAAGGTAGGGAATTGATTTTCATTAATCATCTTTAATTTTCATTCACGTTGAATCTCCTCCCATGAGCTGCTTGCTACCACTCTGTCGTGGAGGGTAAGTTCCAGAAAAACATGGCCCAAACTCTCTGCAAATCTTTGTGCTTCTTGATGGGTTCATCATGATGGAGGAGGATGGTGACTGACATAGGTGGGGCCCACCACAGCTAGCCGGGCGGGGGTCGGTCGAGTGATAGGTAGGCGATGGCGCGCGTCTGATCCTCCCATTGAGAAAGTGTCGTGACACAAGGCAAAGGCGGAGAAGAAGTGATGCCAGTCGAACCAGCCACCAGTGAAGGCATGGTGTGCGACCGCGCCACGTGGAAGAGGGGCTTGCCATCTGGCTAGCTGCGGCGGGCCGTCGAACCATGGGCTGCGCGTGGTGGGATGTGCTGGACCTTGCACGTCAGGCCGGACCGGACTCAACGGGTTGGGTCAGACCCAGGTTCAGACCTGGGTCAGGCCCAGACAACCCAAACCAGGTCGGGTTAGAACTGGTAGGGTTGGGTCGAGTTGGTCCGACCGGGTCATACCAGACCCGGAATAACTTCGACCCTTTTCATTCTTTTGGCCATTACTTGAGCTATGAGCATCAATTTGATGAACCATATGTAGAACTAAAAACCTAGGAACGAGACAGTCCTTTTGGTATTCCTCACTCCAGTTCTAGATAATGTTGGGGTATGGCCAGGTTGGATCGAACGAAAATCCAACTGGGCCCTAAGGACTAAAAGGCCAATAACTTACAGACCGGGTGTCTGATTTCTACACCATTTTTTTGAGTTGAGACCCATATTACATGGTGGTCCTTTTGGATACATCTTCTTGGGACCTCATGGAAGATGGAGTATCGAACTGTGGCTTGAGGAGCAGATCGTCTCGGAATCAAGCAAGCTTAGTGCAGAAACCCTGTAAATGGTTGTAATATGAAAAAGGAGTCATATGTGGGTCTGTGCTTTGGGATCTTTCATGGGTCTGTGACTGAGGGTCTAGCATGGATCCACTCTTGGAATCCATGTGATACTACTATATGATCTTTCGTGGGTCTGATGTACTAGGATCATATGTTATTCTGATGATGTACTTAGATCCTATGTGGGTCTAATGATGTACTAGGATCTTATGTGTGTCTAATGATGGACTAGGATCCTATGTGGGTATGATGATTTAGGATCATATGGGGTTCTAACTCTTAATATAGTAAGATGATTCAGTAGTTACATCTAATCATCCTTACTACCATACCTCTGTTATACTTGGCGTGATATGAATCTTTACATTTGAGGTAATCTTATGTGTGGTGTACCATTGTTTTACATACCTTAATAGTGATATATTGGGGTATTCTTTTTCGTGGTGTACCTTTGTGGTACTTAAATTTATTGTGATACCATTGTGGTATTCTTCTGTGTGGTGTAACATTGTGGTACTTACCTTCTTGGTGATACATTTGTGGTGTTCTTCTGTGTGTTGTACCTTTGTTTTACTTACCATCGTGGTTATACCTTTGTGGTATTCTTCTATGTGGCTTTACCTTTGTGGTATTTACCTTTGTGGTGTTACCTTAGTGGTATTATTTCCTTCGTGTAATAATTGATCTTTGGGCTAATGAGTTAGGCCTTGTGTATCCTCATGAATAAGATAGGTATACATGATAACTTAGCTATATGTATGGGTGTATACCTATGTAAGGTTGTCAGTTGTTTTCATGATTTTTGGTTTATCCTTTGTGGATTTTGAGATAATTTCTGGTGTCTCGAGGTCCCTACTATGTTTCTTTATACTCACCCTTGCACGGGTTACACCCGAACCTTTTTGTGTTTTTTGAAGATGACATACTACGTTGACTGAGGATGAGAGTACCAGGACTGGAGGGTGCACGGAGGGGGACATTAGACAAGGTGTACCATAGAGGAGACCATTCTAGAGTTGTACCTACCCTTCAGGTAGGATCCTTGGTGGGTGTTCACAGTATCTGTTCTGTGTACTTGTACTTTCTAGTTTTCTTATACTCTCCAGTTTGGCTTGTATTCTGTCCCCTTTCACTAATTTTACACACTATTTTTAAAATTTTGTTTACTTGTGTTCATAACTTTATGTGTTCTTAGTTATGTGAATTTACATGTTACAATGGAAATTCCTTCTCTGTTTTTGGAAATATGCCTTCGGTGCTAGTCGCTAGCCCCTGGCCTATGGAAGGCGGGCTTGGGGTAGTCACGAAACGAGCCTTGGGGTATGGGTCATGACAAATTGCTATCATATGAGTTTGTTATACTATAGAACACAGGACTATGATTTTTTAACAAAAATTTTTTTAAGTGTAGAGAGTGTGGTTATCAGTTTAAGGAATCCAGCATTGGTGTGGTGACTGACATATCCATACACCAAGACACATAATTCCGATTTATAGTTCAGTGCACGAAAACATTGGTTACATGTGTGTTTCAAAAAGTTTTCTTTTGGGTATTTTGAGTCATCTCACCATTTATATCTTATTGACCATGGCGCACCTGTATGTTTTGAGGATTCCTCCACATAGACAGCCATCTTGGGTTCCAGGTATAGTATATGATAATAGTCCACTGAGTGATGAGATCTCCGTGCAAGGCCCTCTTTTAGTAGGGGCACCAGCGGCACCATTTCCCATTGGGACACTGATTTCACCACCACCAGCAAAAGATGGTGCACATTGCTTGAGCGCATTGTATGAGTTACTATGCTAGGGGCCACCTATGTTCAGGGGAGAGACAGACCCATAGGTGGCTGAGCACTGGTTGGAGGCCGTGGTGAGAGTCTTTCTACTGGTAAGGAAACTAGATGATCTCATATTGTTCCTTTCCACTAGTATTCTACAGGAAGTAGTAGGCAGAAGGTGGAGTTTGATGCTCCAGGTTCACGATGAGGTGGCACTTCTCTAGGTAGACTTTTAGAGGCTTTTTCAGGTAGAGTTTGTCTCAGTGACACTTCACACAGTGCGCATAATAGTGCTTCTTCATCTGTAGTAGGGCAGTAGGACTATGTCTCTGTGCTGAGCGAGGATTAACGACCTCTCATGCTTTCCACTAACATGGTGCGGGACCTATTCTTCAGGGCATGGACCTTCATGTAGGGGCTCAGGTAGGAGATTAGGGTTTTGATGATTTATCTAAGCATCTTGACACAGGCGGGGGTGTTAGAGTGAGCCCTATTAGTATAGGGGCAAGAGGACCAGACCTACAAGTGGACGCCACCATGATTAATGGTCGGTTGTGTGAGGCACCAGAGATAGAGCTCGTCATGCGAGTATTATGCAGTGTTACCCATGCGGTGGGCATGGTCACATGGCTCATGAATAACAGACCCACCATATGGATGAACATCAGATGGTCAACAGAACACCCAGGACGAGATAAAGGTTCGACCGAGGAGGTCCACAAGGAGTAGACGGATGTGGCAGAGGAGCTAGCCGTGCAGTTGGAGGTGGGTGACGATTCGAGATGTTACTGCCACCACCACCAAGTGGTCCACCCTGACCGCAAAGAGCATGAGGACATGGGAAAGCTCAGATCTAGGTAGCTAAGGCCTATGACAATGGAGCTCCGGAAATGATATGAGTCGCAATCAGTGTCAACTCCACCTTAGCTGCATTAAATATAGACATTGGTTCTAGTCATTCTTTTGTTTCCACTATCCTCATTCATAGCTTGGAGATTCGAAGAGATCCATTGGATCTATCCTAATGGATATAGACTCTTACGAGAGCGGATTCAATGATTACACACTAGTGTCGGCAGTGTGAGATTAATATAGGAGGAAAGAGCTTCATTTGGGATATCCTAGTAGTGGTTTTGAGGCCTTAAGATGTCACACTGGGTATGGACATGTTATATATATTCCATGCTCAGATTGATAGTATTAGGTTCAAAGTGCGGTGTGTCTGCACAGATGGGACTAAGTTCACCATCACTGGTGAGAAGGTAGCCTTTTCAGCATAGAATGGAATTTCTCAGAGGAGAGTTCAGTCGATCACTCACCAGTTAGATAACCTTACTCTCTGAGTGGTTTATGTGGAGAGTCTGAGCTATCCTGTAGTGTTGGACCAGTATGTGAATGCCTTCCCTTGTGATATTCTGAGTCTACCTCCTCATAGAGATGTAGATTTTTACATTGAATAATACCCTGGGACGACACTGATATCTACACCTGTGTATCGAATGGCTCCCATAGATCATCGTGAGTTTCAAGTATAGCTAGAGGACTTAAATGGAAAGGGGTTTATCTAGCCCAATACTTCTCCTTGTGTATCCGTAATTTTGTTCGCCAATAAGGAAGATGGGAGCTTAAGACTTTGTGTTGACTATCAATGCCTGAACTAGGTGAGAGTGAAGAACAAGTACCCACTATCAAGGATTGATAACCTCTTTGATCAGTTGAATGTATCACGGTGGTTCTTGAAGATAGATATCAGATCAGGCTATCACCATCTCATAGAATGAGACAAGGATGTGGAGAATACATTGTTCATATGTTGATATGGCCACTACGAGTTCTTGGATATGCCATTTCTCATGACCAATGCTCCATAATTGTTCATGGGACTAATGAACAAGATCATTATATCATACCTTGATCGCTTTGTAGTAGTATTCATCGATGACATGTTGATCTACTCGACTACCGAGGAGGAGCATGCCTATCATTATCAGATAGTGTTAGACACACTCTAAGAGAACCAGCTTTATAGTAAGCTCTTGAAGTGCTAGTTCTGGATCTGAGAGTTTCACTTTCTGGGATTTGGCATCTTGGATGATGGATTTGCAGTTGATCCATCTATGATTGAGGTGGTACATGCTTGAGAGCCACCCAGGAGTGTGATGGAAGTATGGAGTTGCCTAGGTTTGTCCGATTACTACTAGAGGTTTTTGCCGGATTTTTCCAGAGTTACAACACCTTTATCAGTGTTGAACAAGAATGGGAAAGCATTCGTGTGGTTGGAGAAATGCCAGCAGAGTTTTTATGAGCTATGGAAGAGGCTGACTAGTGCCCCCATCTTGAGGCTTCTGGAGGACAACATTGGGAACGTAGTCTACTGCGAGGAATCAGGGACCAAACTTAGATGTGTCATTAAGCAGGATTGAGTTGTTATCCCATATGTTTCTCATCATAAAAGATAGAATGAGCATAACTATGCTACCCATGACCCGGAGTTAGCAGTAGTGATCTTCTATTTGAAGATGTAGTGACATTATTTGATAGGTGAATATCCTACAGTGTACTATGATCACAAGAGTCTCAGGTATATCTTATATCAGAAGGATCTGAACCTGAGGAAGCTGTGTTGGCTTGAGATCCTCTAGGAATATGACGTTGAGATTATCTATACTGCTAGTAAGGGGAACGTCATAGCAGATGCACTCAACAAAGGATCTGGTATACAGCTTCTAGGAGAGGCGATGGAGCAGCTGGCAGCATTGGAGATATCCTCTATTAATCGAGATGGATCAACGTTTTTTTTTACTCTCTTACAGTTACTCCCCCACATCATCAGTGAATCCGGGTGGCGCATTGTGGGGACACTGACTAAGAGGCTCGATGTGCCGAGATATCCACAGGACATGCATTTAATGGATTTTTTGAAGGTGGGTTGCATGACATCTTATTCAGAGGACGTACTATGGTAACAGTGGATTTACATGAGGAAGTGTTGAGGAAGGTCCACACATCCCCTCTAGTGGTGCATCCTGGAGTATATAAGATATACTAGGACCTTCGATGACAACACTAGTGGCCGAGAATGAAGAAAGAAGTAGAAGACTTTGTCTTTCATTGCCTCACTTTTCTGCAAGTGAAGGTGGAGCATTAGGTACTAGCAGAATTAGTTCATCCTTTAGAGGTCCCATAGTGGAAGTGGGATGGTATATCCATAGACTTCATGAGAAAACTTCCATGTACAACCTGGGGTTCTGATTCTTTCTAGTTGATTGTCGACCGACCCACCAAGTCGGCCCACATCCTACCGATCAAAGAGCACGGTTCATTAGAGAGCTTGGGACACCTCAATGTGCAGAAGATCATGTGGATACAAAGATTACCCTTGAAGAATGTCTATGATCGTGATGCATGTTTCACATACTATATATAGAAGGGGTTGAAGAATGATTTTGGCACGCAACATCATTTCAGCACCGCCTTCCATCCTTAGATGGAAGGCCATACAAAAAGGACCATTCAGAATCTCGAGGACATACTACATTCTTGCATCCTTGACTTCGGTCATAGCTGAGAGAATCACTTACCCCTGTTGGAGTTTCCATACAACAACAGCTATCACTCCACCATTGGGATATCATCTTTTGTTGCGTTGTATGGCTATCCATGCAAATCTCCTTTATACTGGACAGACCTTTGGGAGTCAGTACTTGTGGGACCCGATACAGTATGGGCTACCACAGATAAGGTTAAAATCATCCACAAGTGGATGAAGATTACACAGAGTAGGAAAAAGACTTATGCAGACAGGAGATGGATACCATTGGATTTCGAGGATGGTGACCTTTTCTTTCAGCAGGTCAAACATCGATGACTTATGAAGAGATTTGGTCAGGGTAGCACGTTATCTCTGATGTTCATCAAACCCTTTCAGGTCTTCATCAGAGTTGGTGAGGTGTCTTACCTCTTAGAACTTCCCCTTAGTTGCACCGTGTGCATGAAATTTTCCACGTATCCTAGCTGAGGAGATACGTGCATGAACCTTCCACATCATCAACCATGGCGAGCTAGACATTTATGATGGGGAAACGTTTACGGAGGTTCCAGTAGAGGTTGAGGATCGAAAATAGTGATTCCTTAAAGGGCGGTCAATAGCTTTAGTGTGTGTACATTGGCAGCACAGGAACCTCTGTGATATCACATGGGGGTAGGAGGCTCATATTCATTCTCAGTACCCCGACTTGTTTTCATAGTTTTTGTGATATGGCTTTTGGGGATTCAAAGCCCTGAGGTATGGAGAATGTAATGACTCGGAAATTTCCATGTAGATTTATTTTTAATTATATAGGAATTTTAAGAGTTTGTGAAAATTGACGGTGCATGATTCCGAGGCCTGGTGTGCCTGGAATGAATTTATGAAAGTTGTATAGATACATTCAGTAAACATGCGATCAGGTTTTTTATAACTTTTAAACTGGTGCTCGGATTTGAAAATGGGGACACTGTTGAACTCTCATTGTAGATATTTTCTTAAGGAAGGATTCACCTTGCCTGCACTTGAGTAGAATGTTGATGTTGGTTTTGTGGTTTTTCATGGGAGATTTAAATAAAATAATTTATTTAAATTTAAATATCTCCCAACACCTTTTTTAATTCTTGTAGCAGGGATCACACAATGGACGAATGGAATTTAATGATGGACATTAAATATTGGGTTACACAAAATGTGTAACCACCCTTCGTAGGATTTATGAGGCACATTAATTCCAAAATTAATAAACATCTTTAATTAACTGATGATGAGTTATGTCCCGTGGGGTCTTACCTTTTAATTATGAAAGTAGATTACAATTAATTGGGCCAATTAATTATAAAAACAAATTAAATTTATAAACATATTTTATTTGGTTGGCTCTTCATTTTATTTGGGAAAATTTTTTTCCAAGGGTGAGAGTTGGAGGAGAACATTGGAGGAACTCATCCTCCAACCAAGAATGCACTCCGGAATTGAAGAACAAAGAAGATGCTTGAGCCCATATCGGAGGCACCTTATAGAAGCGACAAACGCTGAAGTCACCATCCCCAACTAATTCGCCTTCTTCCTCATGACCTCCTCCAATGAACGACAAGTGTTGGAAATGGGTCAGAGTTGGGGGAGATATTTGGAGTAACTCATTCTCCAATGAAGAACACACTTCGGATTTGAAGAATGAGGATGACACTTGAGCCTAGATCAGATGCACCATGCGGAAGCGATGAACTCTGACATCACCACCCCCAACGTCATAGTCTTTATTCTCATGACCTCCTCCAACAAATGATAAGGTAGAAGTGTGATTTAAATTAATAATCATTAATTTTATTCGACAATTAATATCCTCCCATGAGACACTTTCTAACACTCTAACACAAGGGGTACGAGCTAATAGAACATGGCCCAACCTCTTTGAAAATCATTGTGCATCTTGATGTGTTCTTAGTGATGGAGGAGGATGGAGACCAACACTAGTGGGGCTCAGTAATGACGGCTATCACCACAACTGGCTGCTTCGAAGGAGGCGGCACGATCATGTCTCTAGAGATGGGCCATGGCCCACAAGCCGTGCTGGAGAAAGGATAGCATTCGGGAGGAGTCTGGCTGCGTGATGGGGAGGTAGTGGCAGGCAGCTGCGCCACCCGGCAGAGGAAGGGCCACATGGGTGAAGGAGGGTGGTTGGCTAAACTGGTCGCCGGTGATGGTGTGATGCGTGACTGTGCCGCACAAAAGAGGGGGCGGGTCGGGCCTGACCCTACGGGCAGGGTCGGACCCAAGGACGGATTCAGGTAAGGAGGGGTCAGCCTGAACAAGGTTGAGTCAGCCTAGGCAGGGTCGGGCCGGGTTAGTCCGACCGTGTCAGACCGGTCCCAGATCAACTTCAACCCTTTTCATTATTTCAACCATAACATGACCTACATATATCTATATGATGAACCATATATGGCACTAGAAACCTTGGATAGAGAACGTCCTTTCGGTATACCCCACGTGAATTTTGGATAAATTTAGGTCATGGCTGGGTTGGATGGAACGCGAATCCAACCAAGCCCTCGGGACTAAAATGACAATAACTTGCAGACTGGGAATCTAATTGATGCACCATCTATTGCGTTGAGACCAATTTTACATGGCGGTCCTTTGGGATACATATTTGTTAGACTTCATGGTAGTTGGAGTATCGACCTATCGATTGAGGAGCGGATCCTCCAAGAATCATGCGAGCTTAGAGCGGGAACCATGTAGCTGGCTGTAATATGAGAAATAGATCCTATGTGGGTCTCTGCATTGGGATCATTCATGGATATTTTATTGAGGGTCCCACATGTTTCCTCTCTAGGTATCCATGTAGAACCACTCTAGGATCCTATGTGGGTCTGATGATGTACTAGGATCCTGTGTGGGTCTTATTATTTAGGATCCTATGTGAGTCTACATCTTAAAAGAGTAAGATGATTCATTATTATATCTAATAATCTTTAGTAACATACCTAAGTTATACCTAGTGTGAGCTGAATCTTTACCTTTGTGGTTATCTTCTGTGTGGCATACCTTTATGGTACTTACCTTTGTGGTGATACCTTGTGGTATTATTCTATGTGGCGTACCATTGTGGTACTTACCTTCGTGGTGATACCTTTGTGGTATTTTTCTGTATGGCATACCTTTTTAGTACTTAAATTGGTGGTGATACCATTGTGGTATTCTTCTGTGTGGCATACCTTTGTTTTACTTACCTTAATTTTGATACCTTTGTGGTTTTATTTTGTATGGCTTTTCATTTGTGGCATTTACCATTTTTGTGTTACCTACGTGGTATTATTTCCTTTATGGAACAATTGAGCTTTGGGATAATGAGTTGGGCCTTGAGTTTCCTCTTGAATGAGATGGGTATACTTGATAACTTAGGCATATGTACGGGAGTATACATAACTAAGGTTTTTATTTGTTTCCATGCTTTATGGTTTATCCATTCTGGATTTTGAGTTACCATTGGGTGTCTTGGGGTCCCTACTGAGTATCATTATACTCACCCCTACACGGGCTATGTGTGCACCATGTTGTGTTTGGTGCAGACGACATAAAACGCTGACTGAGGACGAGAGTACAAAGACTGGAGGTGGCTCAAAGGTGGACATTAGAAGAGGATTACCATAGAGGTGATTGTTTGAGAGATGTACATACCCTTCAGGTAGGATCCTTCGTGGGTGTTCACAGGAGCTGTTCAGTTTACATGACCTTTCTAGTTTTCTTGTACATTATAGTTGGTCTTGTATTCTCGCCCCAATCAATTAATATACACAATCTTTTTACTATTAAGTTTAATCATTTTCATATTTTTTGTGTGCTTAGTTGCAGGAGTTTACAGGTTATAAAGGCAATGCCTTCCATGTTTTATGGAATACGCCTTCGGTGCTAGTCTTCAGCCCCTGGCCTATGGAAGGCTGGCATGGGGTAGTCACGGAATGAGCCCCAGGGGATGGGTCGTGACAAATGGGGGGATGGGTCCTGACAATTTTCATTAGTAATTCACCAGGAATTCGGTTGAGAACCATCTAGCGGGGAGAATTCAAGAAACTTTCATGTAATCTAAAAGGTCATTGACCATTTTCTATCAAGTAGAGGTATCTGTTGGTGGTTTTCAAGGAATTGATGTGATTAATTCTTACCACATTATAGCTAGTGGATTCTACTATGTAGCCAATGTCATTAATATAGAAATTCAATTTACCAAATATTTGTGGACCCCGCAACTCTTAATTTCCTTTTGATGGAACATTATTTCCCCATTTTATTTTAATGCATTTCCAAGAATAAATGGACCCATAATAAGTACCCTATTTCTATTCAAAGGAGAACCAATATTAGAACCTATTAAGATAATAGTTAAATATAGAATATAATCATAGATAAATGTATAGAACACCCACAGGGAAGCTCTAATTGATTCTCTTCCATCATAAATTTTATTCAATATACATCAAATATTATACAACAAAATTTTAGACATTATTCTTCTATTATGTCTCTATATGTTTTGTCCATTATGAAAACCCTTTTGGGGGGAAATTGGAAAGATATGTAATGGGTGAAAACCAAGAAATGATACTTTATGTCACACCCCTTTATACAGAATATTCTCACTAGTATAAATTTGTGTGTGGGTGGAGGGGCCTATGAATACAAAAAAAAATCAGGATGGTGCACACAGTGATAATTATGAGGGAAATGTATTGTGGGGACCAAAATGATTAGGGATGAAATATCATAACCCACAAAACATGAAGAGAGGAAACCACATGGCCTGAATAATGATATTTTGTATCTTTTTTATCTATTTTGTCTGGATCATATTTCAGCTTATGCATCAATTAATTATATTACTATATGAATCAAAATTTATACACATAAATTCTTAAATTTGATAGGTTCATTTACATTTTTCCAACTCACTTAATTAATTTTAAAATTATCCTTTTTATAATTTTAATTATTATCATTTTATCATATCAATTAATTTTATTATGTAATTTTCCAGATATTTTTAGGTGTATTTTGTTATAGTAAATCCCCCTATATTTTTATCATTCACTATGATAAAAAATTGTATTAGAGAAAAAATGAATATTAATTGATTTATTATAATCAATCATATTATATTGAATTAAATTATTATTCGCGTGTCCTTGTCTTTTGTGGTATGGATTAATCTTTTGGTAAGAAAAACATGTAATCTTTCCAAGGAATAATTGGTAAAACTCTTTAGAAAATCATTATTCAGAAATATAATCCCAAAAATCAATATGATAATTAGATGCCAGATGATAGTAATGATTTTGAACATGAAACAAAATCCAAGAATACTCATTATTTTGTTCTATAATGAATAAATATTATTTAGTTTATATATGTAAAACTCTCCTTTACATGTTGAAATTTAGATATGTCACATGTTAAGGAACAAACAATGTTAAATATAATAAATTATACATGTATTTGAATGATTCGGAAATATGTTCTATGCATCCAATTGAATACATTTCATGTATGTCTATAATATTTACTCACTCATGGATCATAGAAAATTATTTTAGTGATGATTTTTAAACAGAAACATTCATAAAAATGTTATGGGACATACTAAGAAACTTAGAACCCTAGGCGAGGACCAAACATGAAGAAATGAATATCATGGAATTTACAGTCAAATATATTTTCCTAAACCTATTGATATATTAAATTAATATGATAATGTATTTATAAAAAGAATCAAATGTATTTATTGATGTAAATAATGTCATATCCTTTAATACTTCCAATGAGGTATGACCACATGTTTGGATTTCTTACTCGTCTTCTTATTCTTTTACTTCGTCCCAATATACATTATTTTCATCCTCTTATACTAAATATACCTTAATTATAAATACAATAAAATTGATCTTAATTAATATAAAGATATTTTTTTTTGAAAAAAAATAATTATAAAACAATAATAATATGAAATAAAATAATGTTCATGAGGAAAAATAAAAAATTTCAGAATTTAGATACTAAATCTAAAAGGAGAAGTAAAAAATTTCAATGAAATATATGAATCAATAGGATATTGATAAGATCACATCTAATATTTGTGCAACAAATATCTATCCCACTAAAATTAACCAAAATGAATAAACGTTAAGGAACATATTAGGATCTTGAAGATATAAAAGATGATGTTTTGGTCTTTTTTCCCAAATTAGTTTAACCAGGTTTTTCTGTGTTCAAAATCCACAATTCATTTAATTTAATACAAAAATTAACATATGATAAAACTCTAAGAAGTAATATAAAATATTTTATGTGGGATTTCAAGACAAATATTCTTTAACCTCTAAAAAATATATGAAATAAAATGAAATGATGGAATTTATGTCTCTTATTCTAAAAATTATTTGTATAATATAATTAGTTAAGGTACCATGGGTTTCTTATCTAAAGTCTTATTAAATTTAATTATTTTTTAATTGAATGAAACAAAATATACTAATAATTATATAATAGTCTTACTGATGTTTTAAAACACCGTTGAAAATTTATTTTTTCAGATATTTTAACTCAAAAAAAAAATATTTCAATTTCCCCCCATTGTAAAAATGGCTATACAATTGATTATAAATATCTCACAATAAAAAATATCAAATACATGAGTGCACATGTGAGTAAATATTGGAATTTTTGTTTAATAATTTCTAACTATACCAAAAAAATCACATGTGATACTCAACTATTATCATCTTCTATGACATTTAAATACCATCATTTCAATGATGATATGGTCGGTGAAGTATACCAATATGGTATGAAAAAAAATCATCAATTATATCGTAAAAGGGATATATTCTTCTAATTATTTAAAATTAAATGTACATGTTTTATTAAAACCCACTCAAGTTGTTTTCCTAAATGTTATATAACATTCATATATTATTGTTCATGATTTTATTGGATAGGATTTGACATACTTATTCTCTCATAAATTTAAATCTTGTATATCTTTTAACTGCAATTCGAAAAAGGTTTAAAATTTAAAATCTTACTAGGTTATTTCAATTAAATATGATAATGGAATCAAATTCATAAATAATGAATTTGATTACTTATTGTATTCTTAGTGTCATAATTCTTCGTTTTATACTCATAAACCCCCCCCCCATGAAACTGTGTAGTATAATCATCAAATTATGATATTTATTATATTCCATGAAATATTTTAACTGAAATCATCTAATAGAAATAATTTTAGTTGGTAACATAATTGATTCCTTTATAATCAATAATTTTCTTCATTTTAGTTCTTTTCTCAGAAATAACAAATTTTATGTTTAGAAATATATAAAACCAAATGATAGCTTTAATAATGCTTTTGGTTTTAAATTTATAATTCCTAATACTATAACAAAAATGAGAAAAAATTATTCAAAATCTAATAAATATTTGTTTATTAGGTACTACTGCTCCAATAATGTATAAAAAATCATTATTAATTATACTAAAACATTATATTATTACATGCATGTTTTTTTAAAAAATTATCCATATTCGCATTATAAAAATGTGACATAAATTCAAATGAAATTGTCCATTCTAGATATTATAAACCTGAAAAAATAAATATTCATCAAGTTCATTAACAAAATACATTATACATTTAAATTCACAACCTTGATAATTTCATCATAAATATTTATGTTGGAACCCATACTAGCGGATTTGTCCTAAATGAAGTTGAACATATTTTATTCTACTCATAAATAGAATCCCAAAATTTTAATCATTCTAGTTTGGAATAATCATATTTAATTTTTTTTGGAAGAGATATGAAATAAATTGTCAATAAATTATGGATGTACTTTTATGGTAATACTTAATGAGAAAGATCTCACTATCACTGAATGAATGTTTTTAAAAAAATCAGATGAACATTTTAATATCAATATATATAAAGCATGTATTTCACCCAAGTATATAAGTTAGAATAAGGGATATATTTCAATTAATGTGGTGTACACACAATTAGGTTTGAATCAATTAGAATCTAGTTTCCATTCCCCAGTCAGCTTAATACCCACAATTTTTAATATATTTTTATATAACCCTATAAAATAGATTAATTAATGATATTTTTTATTTTATGGGCATTAAATTTTATGGATTTAAATATTCACAATAATTTGTTAAAATATATTGACAAAGATCATGATTTAAAGAAAGATCCTATGTCAATGACTCAAAAATCAGAAAATTAAATTCAACAATTTCTATAAAAAAATTCTTAAATGATTTTCTACTAGTAAAAATTTATACCGAAGATGTGTTTTTTTAGAAAGAACAAAAAATATTTTAATGATATGATTTATTGAAAAAATAATTTTAAATGAGAATTATGAATGAACAATAATTATATCATGATTTTCATATTTATCAATTAAATGTTGGATCCATTATGAAAAATGGTAAATTCAACAATAATATATATATGAATTATTTCTTGTGGATAAAGATAAGGATGATAGTACAACCTTGATTGGAACATGTAACATAATTTTTGGATGAAGCATGTTGGTCAGTAGATAATATGATTTATAAATGATTTATATGAATTAAAATTTATCTTATTATCACCCTGTGTGATGTCATAGTCATTGTTTCTCTCTATGATCATTTTTAATCAAATTAAAAGAAAAAACATCAAAAATATATTAATATCAGCTATAATTATTAAATGGAACTATAAAATGATTCTTTATCAAATATCAACTTCTTTTCATACAAGTTTTCAAAAAAAATTAATTTTTTTTTCACTAGATATGAAATGTTTAAGTAGTACTTTCCAACTACTTAGAAAATTCTGTCATCATTTTGAGAAGATAACAAACAATTAATGATTATATAACTGAATGAAATACAAAACAATTATTGGGTTTTAAGCCTAAATTAAATTTATGAAAAATGATCTATTATACATTGTACTTAAATATAACCATATCCCATTTATATGTGACATTTTTTTTAATATTTCTAATAATCATTTCCAGAATTTATGAACAAAACACATTGTTATTTAGAACCACTTATTAAGTGATCGTTTCCAAAAGGATGACATATTACAAGAAGATATTATTATGGATTTTCTAGTAGTTTATATTTTCAATAATCCATTGGTAGTTTATATATTGGGTTTTATAGATGTGGGAATACAAAAGTATGATTTTAAAACATACTAATAAACAATGACTAACTATAGTAATCCTTTTAAAAAATTATTTTATTTTTCGATCTTGTTAATGTATATTTTTATTTCTTCTAAAATCCTAATATTGTTTATTTACATTGAATTATTATATTAAATTCCATCATCAATATGATACCTATATAAATTTTTTTTATTCAAAATGAGGGGGGACATTATTTAAAAAAATGCTGAAATTTTTCTTTCTAATGAAATGTATTTATAATAAAAAAATGATTTCTATTTTTTTTAAATTAAATTATATTTTTTTTAAAAAAAATATATTAAAATTTTTCTATATTATGTTTCTGTATACTTGTAATATTCATTCTTAATTCGAATGAATATGTTTCTAATCAAATTATATATGTTAAATTATATTTATTATTTATTAATTTGATAAAAAAAATTCCACTCGTAATGGAATATTATTGGTTAATAAATGCTTTATATATAATTTTCATTTTAATGATTAATCATAATTTTTATTTGGGAAAAATAATTTGGGGGGATTCATTCAAGGTATTTTTTCACATCCAAAATGAATGTTTTGAAAATTATCATTCATTCAATGTAAACAAACACCGTTTAGGGAAGTTATTGGGTTGTTAATGGTATGTAGAAATATTTATTTTCCAATTTTAACATTCCTTTAATTTATTTTGAATAATTATTACATATTCTCACTCTTATTCAACTCTTAAATTAATTTCTATATATTTCCAATATCATTTTATTTTAACTTTTTTCGAAATCTATTTGTTTCTATAATAAATATATATATGTAAAATGTCGCATATCTCTCTCACTTTTTTAAATTCAAATTTTAATGTGTAATTATGATGATAAGAGATTTTTAAAAAAAATGACTCATAAATTCATTTTACATCTCATTTCCATAGTCAATTTGATATTTTCTTGATATCATTTTTGTATCAATATTTTTCATTTTCACAAACTATTTTAATATATCTCTTGAATTATAATTATAATATTTATTTCCACTAATTTATTATTTACAATAATCCCAATTAGGGAGACACGTGTTGAAAATAAAAGTATAATTTATTTTCATCAAGATGGGTGATAATTTTTCTTTTGAAATTATTTTTTTTCTTGTGTTATTTGATAATTTCATCATAAATTTGGAGTTAAATGTTTACTAGTGTTTTGAATAAGGCATTTTATTTAATTTATATCATTTTAATTTTGATATCATGTATTGAATCATTATTAATTATTAAAGTTAATATAATACTATATGTTTCACTCTTATTTTACACATGATATTTTTTTCTTATCACGTATTTTTATCCTAAAAATCGAGTTTATTGTCGTACCTCTATTTCTATAAATATGATTTCATATCTAAGAATATTCTTTTGAGTTTCTAATAATAAATATTTGTGCATTTCTGTCTCAATTTTTTAATATTATACATGTATCTGACATAATTAATTATGATATTATAGACATTTATAATGTCTCCTGATTATATTGTACATGTCTAGAAACTATCATTTATCATGTCATTATCTTTATATAGAGAAGGAATATTATCATATGTAATTGGAATAAATTTTGTTATTCCATGGTTGTTTCTTGATCACACTAGGTTATATCAGTAAAAATGTTATGGAGACTAAGAATCATGTTCGGTATGGAAAGGGGTCATTGCAACATTAAATACTCCTTCAAACTGGTGGAGGAGCATTCCCCACTTGTTATAATTTTAGAACATGATGTTATAGATCGAAGGACACAATTCAACAATTTTATAGTAAAAACTATATGATATTTTCCCCTAAAATTATTGAGATAGAGGTTTACCATTTGCTAGCTTTTGTAATTTAGACAAGAAGCCAATGAATCAAAATTTAGTGGTCCTCGTATTACTATTTTATTATTTGAATGACAATAATTATTCATGTGGATTCTAGAATATTCATCATATTATACTAGTTAATAATTATGTATCCTTGAGAGATTTGATGAATAATCTCTACGATAAGACATTATGAAAATTCATCAACAATTTATTTGATCCTTCATTATCATTTCGAATTCTAATATTTAATATTAAGTGGATTATCTCCAATCTTAATGTTCTTTCATGATTAATATTCAATTTTCAATCAATATTTTAGTCTCTATTCTACCATAATTCATTTATCTTGCAAAATAATAATATAAATACTTATGAGGGATAGGGAAATGTCATTTTACGGGGATTGTACATGAAATAATTTATTATTCTCATTTCCTTATGCAACACGTTCTCACTAATGGAAAATTATGGGCTGGGTTCCACGAATACCAATAAAGTTCAAGAGGATTTTGACATCCACAATCATATTAGATGGGTTTCTTGGTCATCATTACTATCACTATGGGAAAAAAGGAATTTTTGTTACCAATTGCTACCACGGTTGCAATTAACCAATTATTTTTATGGGATTTCATGTCCCGTCGCAAAAGGTTTAGTGTGGGTAGCATGCCAAACCCCGCAAAGGTTATTTGCGAAGGGGGATCCCCTCGTCAAAAATAGTGAAGTATTTTCCATGGGCCCCATCGCAAATAACTAGTAGTGGTTAATAACTTTTTGCGAAGGGATGTCCTCCCATCACAAAAGGTGTGTCGGCAGGGACTATTTACGACGGGACCCATCGCAATTATCTTTTTAACCGCCGACACTAATTAATGCGGGCGTAGGTATTTGTGACGGGTCCCATCAGAAAAGATACTATTTGTGACGGGTAACCCGTCGCAAATAGTCCCGTCCGAAATAATCTAACCTATATATACCCCCATCCGTTTTTCTACTCATTCCACTCAATTTCTTGATCTTCATTCTTTCTAAACTCTTATTTCAGAGGGAAAATTTTTCTAAGTTGTTTTTTTAGTAATGAAGAAGTTGTGAAGTTGTCTACATCAATAGATATAATGTTTATTGGTATTTATGTTTTATTTAAATTATTATTTAATTCAATTTTTATGATAATTTTTATTATTGTTGATTAGTTGTAATTAAATTGAATTTAAATTGTTTTGGCATGACTATTTATTTATACTAATAAATTGAAATTTTTAGTATTAATTTTTAATAATTAGTAGTAATTATTAATTATTAATGATAATTAGTAATGTATATAATTAATTTGTAGTAATTAATAATAATTGGTAATAAATATTAATAAATATTAATAATTAGTAATAAATATTCATATTTATTCTTTAAATGTAATAAATAGTAATAATGTGTAATAATTAGTAATAAAATTTAATTATTAGTAATAAATTGTAATAATTAGAAATAAATTGTAATAATTAGTAATAAATTGTAAAAAATTGGAATAATTAGTAATAAATTGTATCTAATTGTAATAATTAGTAATAAATTGTAATAATTAGTAATAAATTTTAATAAATTGTATTAATTTGTAACAATTTGTAATAAATTGTAATAATTGGTAATAAATTGTATTAATTACTAGTTAATTGTAATAAATTGAAATAAATTATAGTAATTAGTAAAAATTAGTAATAAATTATAATAATAATTATTAAATTGTAATAATTAGTAATAAATTGTAATAATAAGTAATAAATTGTAATAATTAGTAATAATTTGTAATAGATTGTTATAAAATGTAATAATTAGTAATAAATTGTAATAATTAGTAATAAATTGTAATAATTAGTTATAAATTATAATAAATAGTAATAAATAGTAATAATTAATAATAAATTATAATAATTAGTAATAAATTGTAATAATTAGTAATAAATTGTAATAATTTTAATAAATTGTAATAATTATTAATAATTAGTAATAATTTGTAATAATTAGTAATAATTAGTAATAAATTGTAATAACTAGTAATAAATTGTAATAATTAATAATAAATTGTAATAATTAATAATAAATTAAAATAATTAGTAATAAATTGTAATAATTAGTAATAAATTGTAATAATTAGTAATAAATTGTAGTAATTAGTAAAAAATTGTAGTAATTAGTAAAAAATTGTAGTAATTAGTGATAATTATTATTAAATTGTAATAACTAGTAAAAAAATATAATAATTATTAATAAATAGTAATAATAAGTAATAATTCGTAATAAATTGCAATAAATTTTAATAATAATTAATAAAGTGTAATAATTAGAAAAAAGTGTAATAATTTAAATAGAGTGTAATAAATAGTAATAAAGTGTAATAATTAGTAATAAACATTAATAATTAATAATAAACATTAATAATTACTAATTAACATTAATAATAGGTAATAAAAATTAATAATTAGTAATAATATGTAATAATTAGTAATAAATAGAAATAATTTGTAATAATTAGTAATAATTAGTAATAATTAGTAAGCATCATTCATATCCAATGTAAACTCTATAATTGTCCTTGGTTAGTTGATCCCCTTGCATGTAGCGTTATAATAGGACAACCCATGTCCTTCCCTTCTAATATATAAGAATTATCTCACATGACCAATTACATAGACCATTCTTCCATTAAAATTTAAGGGAAAGATACTGATGTCCCCTTACATTTTTAAGGAAGAATGATCTATATAAAGGGAGCAAGATAATTTTTGGAGACGATAATGGCATTTCTTTGGTCTTCCTATTACAAAACTACTTGCGAGGTGATACGAGAATGAATATGAATACCTCCGAGCAGATTCTTCATTGTGATTCTGTGTGAGAATGATGCAAGTAAATGAGTCGTCAGACAAAAGTGTGGTTGTAAATCCACGGTAAATTTTGTCACCCATAATTAATGGTAATTATTAATAAGTAGTAGTAATTAGTTAATTTTTTTGAGATAGTGCTTTTATAATTTCAAATTATTTAAAAAACAGTGAAGATTTTATATTTTGTTGAAAAATATGGTACATGGAAGTTGACATCAGTCATTATTAGTGGATCATGCTTGGATAAATCAGCATAGAAATCCAAATGGTTCTTGTTTAAATCATATATATATTGAGGGTGTTGAAGAATTATTTGCATTTTCATCATCAAAACAAGAATATGGTTCAAATGGAACAATTATGTGTCCTTGTAAACAATGTGCTCTAAGAACTTTTGACACATTTGACAAGGATGGGGGACATCTTTTACAGTTTGTTTTTCAACCAGATTATGTTTTTTGCTATTAACATGGTGAACGCAGTTCCAGAGAAGATACTAATAACTTGATTTTGGATCTCACATGGTACCAACATTTCATACATGATGTTAGAGGACCATCTGTTCAAAAGAAACGAAACTCAAGATGATATAAATTTAACTCCTGAGTTGGAACCATCCAAATTTTATGAGTTGTTGAGGTCTTCTGAGGATGAATTATATCTATGTTGCATGATAAGAAAATTAGAAGAGGTTGCAATATTTTTGGATATTAAATCAGATAATGCAATGTCAAATAACTACTTGGATCAGTTATTTTCTTTGGTTAAAACAATGTTACCTGAAGAAAATGTGTTTCCTGCAAATTACTATGAGAGAAAGAGGATGGTTCGTAATCTGGGCCTTAGTTATCAGAATATTCATGCATGTGAAAATATTTGCATGTTATATTCTGGTGAAAATGAGTCGTTGGATAGTTTTCCCACATGTGGAAAATCGAGGTATAAAGAAGCTTAACCAGGGATGTCTAGGTCGATTCCTGTAAAATAGTTGATATATTTCTCCAATACACATAGGCTTCAACGTTTATTTATGTCTCATAACACAACATCAATAATGTCATGGAAAAAAACCCATATTTCAATTTTTAAAAGCGTGAATTATCCATCTATTGATTATTCATGGAAACATTTTGATTGTCTGCATTAATCTTTTTCTTTAGAAGCCCGAAAAATGTGATTTAGTCTATTTTTTAATGGTTTCTAACTGGTTGGTTCTTATGGTAGTATGTATTCATGTTGGCTTGTCTTCATAACTCCGTACAATCTACCTCCATGGATGTTGATGAAAGAGCCCTATATCTTTATGACCTAATTAATCACAGGAAATCCAAAAAAGAATATTGATGTATATTTGAAACCATTGATTTATGAGTTAAATTCATTGTGAAGTAACGGTGTTAGTACATATGATGTTGCTAAAAAACAGAATTTCACATAAAAATCTGCATTGATGTGGACAATTAGTGACTTTCCGGCATATGTCATTTATCTGGCTAGAGTACACATGGTCTGAAATCATGTTCTTAATGTATGAAAGACATCAAAGTTGTTATGCTCGTCAATGGAAAAATCCTTGCTATTTTGACTGTCATCACAGATTTCATCAAACCGATCATCCTTTTCGAAGTAACAAATCTCATTTCATAAAAGGCACAATTGAAAGGGATGAACCTCCAAAAATGATCTCAGGTACCGAGTTATAATCTGTTTTCCATCACATTTGGGATACCAGTAAACCTACTGAAAATTCATGGCATTGGGAAAGAACATAATTGAATAAAACGAAGCATTTTTTGGGATCTCCCATATTGGTTTGATTTTTTGGCCCACCACATGTTGAATGTCATTCATATTGAGACGAGCGGTCATTATAATTTATTTCATATAGTTTTGGATACACCAGGTAAGACCAAATATACTATAAAAGACCGATTGGATATTGCCCAAATTTGCAGGTGACCAGAACTTGTACTATTTGAAAATATTAGATCACAAAGGTTAATGAAGCCAAAAGAATCTTATAAACAGTCCAAAGAGGTTCACAAATTATTTTGTTAGGGGATTTCAGATTTGAGACCTCCAGATGTCTATGATTCCAATTTGGGAAGATGTGTTAATAATAGTCATATTAATTGATTAAAAGTCTTGAGTTTCATGTTATAATGGATAGAATTATGCTGACTGGATTCAGAGGTTTGTTGAATTCTACAATTTGGGATTCGATAACAGACATATCATATTTTTTCGAGACATTTGTTCTGCAACAATAGACTACGGTGTGCTAATAAAACTAGAAGAAGATATTGCTATAATTATATGTAAACTGGAAAAACTTTTTCCACCTACATTCTTTGACTCAATGGAACATCTAATATTACATTTTCCACATGAAGATGAATTTTCTTGTCTAGTATTGTTTCGATGGATGTAACCATTTGAGAGATGCATGTAGAAAATGAAGAAAAAATTATGTAACAAATCATCATCTGATGGATCAATTTCTAAAGCTTATTTTCAAGAGGAAATTGATTTTTTTTCTCTCGATATTTTGAATCTGAATATACCTAAAAAACTGCATGGGATGGAACGAGCGAAATGTAATGATGAAATAGAAAATCAATTATCAGTTTTTAATCAGTCTAATCATAGATTCGGGGGAGTTCAAGAATGATGGCTTTTAGATTATGAATATCACAGAGCTCATACATATGTTCTCCTCTACTTTGAAGAAATGACAGAATTTCTACTATGAGTGATTCTATCACTTAACATATAATTTCTGTTATAATATGTAAAGATATTTTATTTCAAGGTTATATGATAATAATCTCAATAATCAACTTTCACAAATTACAGCAGCTGCTCTTGAAGAACACATACAATAAGAAATTCTTAATGGTTTGAAAAACTGGTAATATATTTTATTGATAGTTTAATATCAATTCAGTTTACTATTTATATTATTGATAATTGTTTTAAAAAAATTTAGGTGTCTCAACAAGATGATAAAATCGATAAGCCATTTTGTATATTGAGTAACCCACAATCCAAAATGGTTAAATATTATAATTCATATGTTGTGAATGTTTTATGATTTCATACACGTGCATATGGGGAATCAAAATAAATAATGAACAATGGAGATTATTTGGGAGGATCACATCATAGAGAAACTGAAGATGACTTTTACAGCTTTTTGGATGAAATTATTGAGCAATGTTTTCTTGTACAGAATTACATAATGATGTTTAAATGTCGTTGGTTGGATACTGAGAAAGGATTGAATGTTCATATGATTCATGGAATCGTTGTTATTAAATATAAATGTTTTCTTGCAGTAAATGAAGGATTTTTACATGGTCAACAAGAACATCAAATTTATTCTGGAAAGAAATGTGCTACTTCAAGAGACGTGAGTGATTGGTGGAGAATAATAAAAATGAAATCTCTTGAAAATAAATTTACTCAAAATGAATGTGGTTCTGCTGAAGTGGAAGGAATTGAATTTTTTCAGGAGACTACACAAAATACATCTTTTTCACAATGGAACGTGATTATCGATAATGACACACCATAATTAAGGGTCGATGGTAATGAAGATGTTAATGATGTTATAAATTAAATTAAAATGACAACGGATGGTGAATGTGAAACTCATATAGATATTCATGATGTCGAGGAGGAATATGAAGACATTAACATCGTCAGATATGGAGATGATGATGAATGTGAAAATTGACGTAGTTAAATGCTAGTTATGATCATAACTAATATATATCTATATATGATAGTTATTTTCAACTATCTGCTAACAAAAATCATTTTGTGTTTCTGATGGATCCTGTTCAATTTCGTGAGTTGCATGAGGCTGATCTACCTTTGGATAAGGGGGATGTGGGACCATCTGACCCTCAGCCAACTGGTGGTTCAAGATCTACGCGGAGGGGGTACAATCTTTCATGACTGATGATTCATGACCCTATCCCTGAGCAACGTCCATGGCTTGGCTTCGATCCACGTACATGGAGGCATGATAACCTGTATATTTAAGTTAGTTTTTTCATAAATTTATTTATATATATACTAATTGTTTGATTATATATTCTTTTTCACAGTTTTTTGCATGTAGTTGTTGTACAGGGGAGTGCTATCTTGCGCAATTATTTATCCTTGCCAGGGATCACATGGGAATAGATTCTTGTTGATGTGAAGATCGCTATATACAATCATTGGCTAGTACGTACATAAATAATAATAATTTTGAAATTTAATTTCTTAATAACTTGATAAAATAAATTATATGTAGGGTTTATGATATCCCACCGAGTATAGAATGTCTTACACTATCCATGCACCTTGGGAGGTGCCTATTCATGAGCGTTTTCATCAGTTTTTTCACAATTTGAGAAAGATAACCATTAAGAAGGTAGGAGGGACAATATTTGATGAGTTGTGCAAAGCCCAACGACTAGAGTACATTCCATCTCAGGTTCTGGATGGATTATGTTCACACTGGTTGGGTGGTGGATTTCAGAGGGGGTCTTAACTGGGTTAGCGGAACTGGGGGTGAAAAGAGGTGACGCATCGAGCTGGTAGTCGTACATTTAGTACACATAGAGAGCATCTGGTAAGAATATTTTTTAAAAAATATAATTAACTTTAATTATAATCATTTCATTTTATATTTCTGTAGGCAGTAGAGCTTACCATTATTATGGAGTTCGACATTTATCGCAAGATGTATAGTGATCCAGCCACCTGAGAGATTAGAGGTGATTGCAAGCGTCGAATTGCGGTTAGTATTATTTTTTTAGTTTGACAATTATCTACATATAATATTTTCACAATTTTAATTTCAAATTGGAATTGAAGAAGTCATATGAGGCTGCGTTGTCTCAAACACATGCTGAGGGTCAGGACGAGATGACTGATCAGACCAGTTTAGACATTTTGGACGGGGCGTTATAGATGCAGGAAACACAGTATGGATTGGAGAAGGGCCAAGTAGTTGGTATCAGCACTTATGTGACTCCTAGTACTTATTATGGTACTGCTGTGATGTCAGCGTCCAGCTCGGCAGGAGCTCATGGAGAGGCATCAACTTCTACATCACAGCATCAGGAGTAGTTCCGATATCAGAATGACCTTATATAGAGTTCCCAGATGTAGTTAGAAGAGATGCGTTAGCAGCAACAGCAGTAGAAGCAGCAGAATGAAGAGGAGATGTGTCGATGGTAGAAGTAACATCAGGAGTAAATGGAGTATATATATCATCTGACTTGTAGTTTGGGGATGGAGTTTCATCCACCATATTCTTCAGCTCCTCCACCTTCTCCTAAAGACACCCCAATGATTTTTTATGTTAAAAACATTTTAATTTAACATTTTTTGTAATATGAATAATTTACAGTTTCTGTCTTTTTTATTGGTGAAAAAATTAGATAATTTAATTTTTTATATTTTATGATTTTTTGTGAATATTTTGAATTTTAAAATTTTTCATTTTTTTATTATTTCAATAATATTAATATTATTGTTTCATTAATCATAATATTATTAAATATATTTATTTAGTATTATATTTTTTAATGTTTGTTTATTTTACTAATAATATACATTTATATATATATATTATGATTTTTTTATATTTTTTTGTGAATATTGATAGTTATAAGATTTTATTTTAATTAATTTAATAATATGAAAATAATTATTTCAATAATCATAACTTTATTAAATTAATTTATTAAAAAAATTATTTATTATTTGTGACGGGATCTGTTGTGATGGGTTCCCATCGCAAATAGTCTAAATAATTTTTTTTAAAGTATTTGAGACGCGATTAGGGACACATCGCAAAAAGTATTTGTGATGGGCCTGTCACAAATAGTCTAATTAATTTTTTTTAAATGTATTTGGGATGGGATTACAGGCCAGTCACAAATACATTTTGTGAAGGGCCCATTGCATAAATGTTTATATATATAAAGTATATAATTAGAGACTTATTTGCAATGGTCAAGCTACCCATCGCAAAAAAAGTTTTATTTGCGACGGGTTAGTCGCAAATAATAGTTTATGTGATGTCGTTTTCTGCAATAGACTATTTGTAACGGGACCCCATCGCTAAAGGTTATGTGCGACGAGATCCTATCATAAATAAACCGTCACAAAAATACTAAGAAATTTAGTAGTTTATTATGGGAGAAATAACATAGTACTCTCATCTAGAGGGTAGAGATGTAGGGGTTCATATAATGATATTCTCAAACACCTTTATCAAACCATTCATAATTATTGTTTTATATTATTAATTACATATTATCTATATATATGTATTTAATTGAATATGAATAATTTTACAAATTTTTTATGTCGATTTCTATTGATCATACTTCATTAATTAATAACAAAATTAATATATTAATAAATATATGCATTTTCATAATACCATATCAGTTCCTTTTAGTATTGAATTTGATATTTAGTTTTTAAAAAAATATTATTAAGGAAATTCACCACCTCCACACATTCCATATTTAACTTGGATAACATTCACTACATGAGGATACATATCACCTTGAAAACTATGGTTTCACATTATCTGGAACATAGGATGTACACTCATAAATTAGTAATTTTTGTCTTACCACCACTTGAGAACTAAAATCTTTGTTATGTATGTGTTTTCTCTCAGAAAAACTCATGGGGGATAATCTATCTTCTCTACTGACTGGAGAAATATCACTCACTTAGCACATAAACTAACTTCCCATCACTAAGATGGTACATCACTAGTTGATAAATCTCTAGTTTTTGCTCATCATGGCCCTACCATTGATCCTATGTTGGGGTTTTTTATGGTCGGTATCCAAAATATTAATAGATGAAACAATAGTCAGTATAAAATATCTAGAAGAGTGGAATAATGGATATTATGAATCCAAACACATCTAACATGACACAAATTTTATGTAACATCTCCCTAGACCATATAACCAATTTCACAAACTTCTGTGTCAAATAATTTATTATTAAACTCATGATTAAATAATATTGTAGATTCCAAAATAACTCAAGTTCCTATGTCTATTAATTAAACTAGACACCCTACAAAACAATTTCATTATGTATCCAAAAAATACACAGAGGACCCCAATATCCAATTATAAACCCAAATATATTAATAGAATTTATACCATTACCACGTGACATAAACCATAGTAACCCCTACTATGTATGAAATACGTTCACTATTCCACCTTAATCTCACAACCAATATACCCTAGGTATGAGACAATCACCTATAATTAATATCACACATATAAGTGGACATAACCTATAAACCATCAAACAAAAAAAATATTATTAGAGTCTTATATATCAAAATGATAACAAAATTTATAATAATCATTATTCTTCATCCATATGACCCATTAAAATGTCCCAATAATATTATAAATTAAAATTTTAAAAAATAAATATAATATAAAATTCTAAACATCCTATGTTACAATCCAACTATAAAAAAATAAATGTATGTACTCTATGTAAAACCATTAAAAACTCAATAACCACTATCAAAAAAACAATTTAAATATCATTTATACTATAAAACCCTGTGCTTCTATGGTATGCTTTTTATTAAATAACTCAATGGCTTACATTGTACGCAACCCCATGTTCAAGCACACCATGAATTATTAAAGTTACCTTTTAAGAATCAATTATGAATAGTAATACTAACATTTTGAAATATTAAAATCATTAATTTTCTAAATAGACATCATTTTTTAATTCGGAATATTGAAGTCAGCATAGGGCGATATTTTGGTAATTTTCATAAAAGGTTCAATTTTTTATAAATAGTGAGGAATACTGCATTTTAATTCAAAACAGCCATTTCAACTAATTTACTAATATTGTTAGATTTAATTTATAGTTTTTTATATTTGAATTTGATTAATATTTTATCATTTAATCTATTTACGGTCATTGGATGTAATTTTATATTTTAAATGAACATAAAAACATGTCAATCTTTTTATTGATATTACTTCACAAAGACATGCTTTCTAGTTTTAACGACATGAATTAATTTTATAATAATTACTATAATTTCTACGTTTCTAATATGGAAAAATGGATACCATATTTGGGATCTAAATGAAAAAATATTGGAAATGGGAAATGTTTTTTTTGGATATTATGACTAGTATCTTTAGTAAGTATTTTTATTTACCATGGTAAAAGGGTAAATCAGGTAAATAAGGGTAATAAAATAAAATTATAATTATATAAAAGTACCCAAACCCAAGTCCTAATCCTATTATATGTCATATTTCTAACCCAGGGCATCCATTGGTCTATTTAAGGACCATATGGGACCACTTGGATGTGATACGGATATTTTATAAAAATTAATTTAATGTGAGGATAAATGTAACATAAACATGTGTCTTTTACTAAAACAATTTAAATATAGAGTTATATGATAGATCAATGTGACTATACATTTTCATTATAAATATAAAAAATTTAATATATCATGGTATTTAATTTATAATTTTTAGAAATTTAATTAATAAATTTATTTGTGACAAAATGATGATGTAATGATTATCTCATTAATAATGATTCAAATAAATGATATTTTAAATGTTAGAATTAATTTAATTTCTTATTTTGATGTCATAAAATAATATTTTTGATTATATTTAAATATTATCATTGAATTAATTACTTTTTTATGTAATCTAGTTTTTATTATTTTCAAGGAAATCAATTACTAAATAGTGTCAAAATTGACATAAATGAGTTTTTAAAACTAACACTATTTTATTAAATGATATAATGGCCCTAAAAAATAAAAATTGGAAAAATGAAATATATGATGTTAAAAATTTCATTAATTATCCACATATTTTTTGTTTATCATTTTATAGTAAATATAGATACCATATATTATAAAAATGCAAGAAGACATTGTAGGAGATAATGCTTTTAACTAAGGGTTATCGCTAAATGATAAGGATAATGTTGTGACCTAAACATCTATAAAACCTATTATTTGAGAGTGTTTTGACCCAAAAACATATTATCATTGAAATAAATTATATTGTAACACTTTTTGGAAGAGAATATTAATTTACAATAAAATTTTATTTAAATAGATTTCTAAATTACCCATCCTTACTCTTTTAAGAGGGAACCACCTCTACCCACTTATTCACAACTCCAAATCCCTTTGTATTTGAAAAAACATTCATAGATCACCTCTCAAATTCTATAAATTCATCCTAGATGCCACTATTTTGGATGGAAACCATCATGAGTAGTAATTTTTTGAAAATCAAAAAGAATATTCCTGACGAAGAGATAATCGTTTTATCCCTTCTTTTAATGTTCATTTCTTCTTCTAAATCCTCTTACAAAGTTGTTACCATAAAAATTAATAACTCTAGAATATAATATATTATTAAATGTTTATATTATTATAGGAAACCATATTTCTTTTTTACCCATCCTATAAAAAAGCATTCATCATTCGTGCGTACATACGGTTTACCGTCTCCACGTCATGGTGTAAATATGTATTCATCTATATATTATTATAATAGATATAATGATGAATAAAACACTTAAATAATAAATACATAATGATATTACTTATTAAAAATTAATATTCAACTCAAATTCATACTATTAAACCATAAAGGAAATGATATTGTTGCTCATGCATACGTAATGCTTACGATCTCCACGTCGTGATTTGACTCATCATCCATGTTCCTCATCCAAGAATGATTATAAAGATATATATTATGAATAATTATGAAATTTATGAAATAATAATTCTTATGGAATAGTATATATATATATATATATATTTGTTTTTTTATTTTCATATATATCATTCACTTACTTCAATTCATACAATAAGAAAACGGGAACAATGTTCATGCATACGTATGGCCTACCATCTCTATGAACAGTGTATTATTATGTTATATATATATATTAATATTATGAATATATATGATATATAAATCATATTATACATTTATGATTAATGAAAATCATGATTTTTGTAATATGATCAAGAATAACATGTCAAAACATGTATGAAAAAACAGGGCGATTTTTACGTGAAATGTTGTATTAACAAGGAATTGTTAATATCATGGAAATATAAAGTCATAAAAGAATCATATATGATATCCTAAATATCATTACTATTCTAATATATGTTACTAATATTATCGTACATGAGTTTTGAAAAAATACAGAGTATCAGACTTAAGGTAAAGGATTTCGTCTTAATTTCATTTGATTAAGACATATTGTAATGTTATACACCGAGTTCCTTTTATTCAATATATATTCTACCATTTGACATTATATATAATGAATATAATTAATTTCATAATAATATATTATTTCCTTCAAAAAAAATATTTATAGATCAATATTACTCATTCAATGTGGTTATTTGATAATGCATATTATTTATTGTGATTATTCAATATGAGAAAAACATTGGACTAGAAACGAATGGTGGATCCCGCAAATTATATAGTTTCTTAATGCATTGACATGTTCTCATGAGATGAATAAGTTGACCAAATGGTTTTATAACCTTAATTTTAAAAATTCCTATGAGAGGTCCTTGACGGTAATTGGTTTTGTTGTGTCTAAGAAATGATTTATATAGATAATGTATTTCCCTCATTTAATTTCATTTGTTATTTATCCCTGAGATTAGTTATTGACATATCTATGGAAGTATTTCATTATCATTATATTAATTTATGGAATCTGTATCATTTCCTTATTATCCATTTTATTTTTTCCTTATCTAGTTTTGTAAATGGTTAGTGTTCTCAGATATTTACCTTTCCATATAGATTGAATATTTCATCCACTGTACATACCCTTATAGAGCATTTGAGCTCACCCTTATTTTGTTTCTCTCTCCAAGTTATGATGTAGAGAAAATTGATTAATCATCCAAGGATACAGTTCATTTCCATTATTTTCTATCATGTTTTATTTTTTTCCAATGTATAATGGGCATCATATATGTAATATAGATTTCCAAGATGGCTAAAGTGTACATTCCTTTTGGATTTGTTTCCTTGTAATAATGCCCGTGAAATGTTACAATGTAATGGCTTAATGTGATCTTAGGTCAGGGGATTATATTTGGTAGCTGAGGATGTTTAGAAACAACCATGGAAACTGGATTTAGAGAACATATATTAGAGAACATACTATAAGATATACTTCGGGGATACACTTAGGAGAACTCCCCCAAAATAACATAAGGTTTTGACTTATAATTAAAAGATATAGTGCTATAAGATGTAATTTATAGTTTTTTACCAAGAGAAAAAAACAACTAGGGATAAAGGTGGTAATATCAAAATTGAGTATGTACCTATTGTAAAGGAATAAATTGATGTTTTTCTTGAAGATTTACCTTGACACCCCAAAAACGTGAAGTTGAGTTTTGTATTGATTTAATCCCTGATGTAGTGACAATATCAATAACTCTTTATAGAATGTCCAGCACCAACAATTATAACTTATTTTCATTTTTTATTGGTTTATAATGTTACTATCAATGTTTCTACAAAAACGAATCTCGGTTGGCTAACCCATTAACCAATATCACACATAAAAGGGGTTAAATTAATTTGGAAGATAGAGTTCCAATAATTTTTGGATGAATTGAAGAGAATATTAGTCAATGATCCTATCTTGCCATTACCATTTGGGATTAATGGGTTTGTTATTTACAGTGATGCATCAAGGAAATGGCTTGGTTGTGTCATCATGTAGACTGATAGGGTTATTGCATACGCATCATGTCAATTAAAAACACATGAAAAAAACTATCCAACTCATGATCTGCAGTTAGATGCAATAATCTTTGCTCTAAAGATATAGAGGCACTATCATTATGGTGAAAAATTTGAGATATATACTTATCACACGAGTTTGAAATATATTTTCTCACATAATGAACTAAAAAGGTGACAAATGAGATTTCTTGAGCTACTCAAGGGTTATGATTACAAAATACACTAAAACCTAGGGAAGGAAAATACATTGGATGATTCTTTCAGAAGAAAGGAACATAGAGTTTTAAACAATATGAGAGTTGAAATGTCACTAATGTTTATAGATATAGTAAATATGGATATTGGAATTATCATTGAGGCATCAATACTTCCTCAAATGGTTTCCAATCCATCTTCACTATAAAGGATAATATGTTCATAGACTGGTGATGAGCAGTTTCAAACGAAAATAAAACTTCTGAATGATGGGAGATTGATTGATTTAATATTGAAAGATTGGATTTTGAAATTTTGGAAGATGATTTGTTTTCCAACTATACTTGAGATGAAAAGGGGATTATTGAATTATTATCATAGCTCCAATTTATCTATACACCATGGTGGAACTAATATGTATAGAGATTTGAAGAAGCATTTTTCAGTGGACAACGTGAAGAGAGATATTGATGATTATGTGTCAAAATGGTTGGAATTTCAAAAGGTGAATGCCAGAAGACATCATCTTAGAGGATTCCTACAAACTCAAATTATACAAATGTTGAAATGGGATTATATTAGGATGGAATTTTTCATGGGGCTACCAAATACTCCTAGACGTAATTATGTGATATGGGTTATTGTTGATCATATTACTATGTCAACCCATTTTATTATTATAAGAGATGATTTAACACTTGAATGTTTAGAAATGATATATATTAATGAAGTATTATGACATCATTATGTAGCCTTATCAATTGGTTCTGATCGTGATCCCCTTCTTATATCAAGATTCTTGAATGGTCTTCATAAGGCCCTAGATACTAAGCAACATTTGATAACCACATACCACCTTCAAAATTATGAAAAATTAGAATAGACTATTCAAACTATAGAAGAAATGTTGATATCCTTCTCACATGACTTACATGATATGTTAGATATGAATTTACCTCTAGAATAATTTTTCTATAACAATAACATCCATTCAAGTATTCATATGGAACCATATGAAGTATAATATGGAAAGAGATTACAAACTCTAGCTTTTTGGGATGATTTTGGTGAAATAAATTTTTTTTCCAGAACATTATAATGAAATAATGGTTATTGTAAATATTAACCAAACCCATACCAAAACATCTGAATATAAGAAAAATATTTATGTCAATAATAGAAGGAAGGTTTTGGAATTTCATGTAGGAGACCGTGTTTTCAGGAAGGTATCTCTATGGAAGGGTGTTTTATGATTTGGTAATAAGGGTAAATTAACTCCCAGGTACATTAAACCTTTGTAATTTGAAGAACAAATATGGGATAGAGCCTCCTATTTTAAAATTTTTTCATGTCTCTCAAATCATCAGGATGTGTTGTGAATATCACTGTTAAGAAAATGCATTCTATTACTAATGCAGGTACTCACCTATGAGGAAATATAATTGTAACCTGGTCTATCTTATTGTGAAGATCCTATCAAGATATTTGATACCAGAGAAAAAGTGTTGTGAAATTGTACAACATGTATGGTAAAAGTTCTTTGGGGAAACCATATAAATGAAGTGGAAATGTGGGAACTAGAAGAACATATGATGAAGAACCTTCTGAATCATTTCATGTCGAGGTATTATTGAAATGTATAGGGAAAAATTATTTTAAGGGGGATAATTTAACACCCAAATATCTTATGGTATTTTCCTTTTTAAATAATTCAATGGCTTTCATTGTACGCAACATCGAGTTCAAGCACACCACAACTTATCAACATTGCATTTTATAAATAATGTATGAATAGTACTAAGCACATTTTGAAATTTTATAAAAATTATTTTTCAAAATATACTTAATTTTGGACTTCGAAAATTTAAAATTATCTTCGGGTGAAATTCTGGTAATTTTTTGAAAAGAATCATTTTTTGTTTAATATTGAAAAATAAATCATTTTAATTCAAAACTTCCTTTTCATCTAATTTATTAATATTGTTATGTTGTATTTAATAGGCTTTAAAGGGTAATTAGATTATTATTTCATAATTTGATCTAATTATGCTAATTGGATGTAATTTCAAATTTGAAATGTACACAAACACATGTCAATGTTTTGATTGATATTACTTTTTAAAAACGTGCTTTCTAATTTTGACAATGATAATTAATTTTAAATTAATTAATAAAAATTATATTTTTTGAATATGGAAAAATGGATTCCATATTTTGAATCATAAGATCCAAATTTTTTAAATAGGTACATTTTTTATTTGGTCATTATAAATAGTAACATCATAAGTTATTTTGTTTTACCTTGGTAGAATGGTAAATCAGGTAAATAAGTGTAATAAAATAAGAATATATTAATATAATACAATACTAAAACATTTTATACTCCAATTAATAAGATATTTATGACCATAGGAATCTTTGGGTCGATTTTAGGACCACATGGGACCACATGGAAGTGATAATGACATTTTATAGGAATTAATTAAAATTTAAGATAAATGTAACATAAAAAAGTATTTTTACTAAATCAATTTCAATACATGGTTATATGAATGATATCTTTGACTATAAATAATAATTTGAAAGCTAAAATTATTTCCTAAATCATTATGTTTTATTTATAATTTATAGATATTAAATAAATATATATATTTATGACACAACAACGATGTAGTTATTACCTCATTAATAACTAATTCAAATAAATGATCCAATAAATGTAAAAATTAATTTAATTTGGTCATTTTTATGTCATAAAATAATATTTTTGATGATTTTGACATATTATATTTGAGGTAATGTCTTCTTTATATGTTATCATGTTTTCTTGACATTAACAAAAATCAATTCCAACATAGTGTCAAAATTGACATAAATGAGTTTATAAATAAAATAGTTTTATATTGAATTAAATAACAGTCCTAAAAATATAAGATTAATACAAAAGACAAATATAATATTATGAATGACATTAATGATGCAATTACTTTTCTTTTTGAGTTTAATAGTAAATGTAGTTACCATATATTATGAAAATACAAGAATACATGGTAAGAGTTAATGTTTTTAACTAAGGGTTAAAGCTAAAATATAGGATTAATTTTGTGACCTAAAACAACATAAAACCTATTGGTTGAGTGTTTTTTGTCTCGAAATCATCATATATTTGAAATAAATGAGTGTGTGACCTTTTTAAAAAGAATGTTAATTTATAAAAAAAATAATATTTCAATACCATCTTAAATTACCCCTCCTCCCTCGTAAAAAATGGAACCACCTATAACCACTTATTCACACCTCAAAAGCCCTATGGATCCGCCAAAACCTGTAAAAATATCCTCCCAACATCCTCTATATAATCTTAATATCCACCCTTTTGGATTAATTACCGACATAAATAGTCATTTGTGAAAATTAAAAGGAGACACCTGAAGAAGAGGTAATCGTTTTATCCATTCATTCAAAGTTTATTTCTTCTTCTACTTTCTTCTTAATAAGTTGTTACCCCACTAAAATAATAACTCTGGAAAATAATATATGATGATATGTTGTTATGATTATGGTACAACCATATTCCTCTTTTACCCATCGTATTAACAACAATATCACTTTGTGTGCTTACGTACGACTATTTCCCTTAACGCCCTGGTGTAAATAGTTTTTCTTCTATAAATTATTTAGATACATATAATGATGAATATAAATGGAATAAATAATAAATATAAAATGATATTAATTCTATAAAATTCATATTCAATACAAATAAATACCATTAAACCATTAAGCAATTTATATCGTCGCTCGTGCATACATAGGGCTTACGATCTCTATGATGTTATGAGATTCACCTTCCACGTTCACCATACAAGAATGATTATAAAGATATATATTTTTAATAATTATGAAATATATGACATAATAATTCCATTGGAATAATATATATATATATATATATATATATATATAAATTTTAATCACATACTTCCATTCATAGGATAAAAAAATAGAAACAACATTTATTCGTACGTAGGACCTACCGTCTCCATGAACGGTGTATTAATATCTATTATATATATTTATATTATGAATATATAAGATATATATATCATATTACCCATTTGGTTTGTAAATAAATCATCAAATAAGTAATAAAATCATGTATAACAGGTCATAATATGTATGATAAAATGTAGTGACTATTACCCGAAATGTTCAATAAATATTGAATTGTTAATAAATGGGAAAAAGGTCATAAAAATCATATATGATATAGTACATATTATGATGATTATAATATATGTTAATAATACCATAATATAAGATTTCTATAAAAATAAAGTGTGTATCAGACTTAAGGTATGGTATATCGTCTCAATTTCATTTCATAGAGGCATATTGTAATGATATGAACCTGTTTCCTTTTATACGGTTTATATTATATATTTTGACTTCTTATATCATGAATCTAATTAATTTCATGATGCTATATTATTTACTTCATGGTAATTACTGATAGATCTATCTTACTCATTCAATATTGTTTATGATATGGCATATTATTTATTTTGATTATTCAATATGAGAAATAATTTGGACTAGTAATGATGGGTGGAGACTGAACATTATATAGATTTTTGATGAATTGAAATACTCTCATGAGATGAATAAGTTGGAATAATGGGTTTCTACCCATAATTTTAAATTGTCTTGTGAAAGATCCTGAATCTAATAGGTTTTCATGCACCTGAGCCATGATGTCCCTAAATAACGTATTTCACTCATTTAATTCCAGTTATTATTAATCCATGAGATTTTGTGTCAACATATATATAGAATTAGTTCATTTAAATTTTATTGATTTATGTTAAATGTTTCAGTTCCTTACATTCCATATTATTTGTTCCTTATCTAGTTTTTAAAATAGAAAGTGTTCTAAAATATATACCTTTCTATATAGATTGATTATTACTTATTTTGCATGTACCCTTACTAAGAATTTGAGATTACCTTTATTATGTTTCTCTCACGAGGTTATGAAGAATATATGATTTATTAATCATTAAATGATAAAATTCTTTTCAATTATTTTTTAGAATGATTTATTTTTTCTTTATTATATTATGGGTATCATCTATGTATTCTAGATTTCCAAGACTACTAAAATGTACTGTCCTTTGATATTTTTTCTACATAATAATGCCAATGAAATGTAATAATGCATTAGATTTAGGTGATCTGTGGTCAGGGTGTTACATATACACCTTCACCACTCAATTCATGTAATGGGAAGTTACCACAGAATAATGTTTTATCTATATAACAACAACACATGTGGAAAAAGGTATTATGTATCATTGAGTATGAAACCACCCAACAAGTTACCCTTATACTATTTAATTAAAAATGGAAACCATCTGAACCTGTGGAATAAAACATGATATAAAAAATGAGAATTAGAAAACTAAAATCAAGAAGTATTTAATTCATTATACCCAATCACCAAAGATAATTTTCATTAAATGTAACAGAAATTACCAAGAACACCCTAATGAATTTAGAAACTAAATTCCCAACTTCCAACAGTCCTACATAATCCATTTGTTCAAGTAGAGGTGTGGGAACAACACATCATAAAAAAAATCATCATATTCAAATGGGTACTAAACCCTTTATAGGGAACACACATTATAATGTGGTGTACATTTAGGTCATGTTAATTACCAACTCTGTGAGTTTAGCAATAAAATTCATAACTAAAGAGTGCTAATAATCTACTATATATATATATATGTTAGAATAACACCCTATAGATTAAATTATATATTGGTGTTCAAATGAATCCTATCTTCTATAAAAAACTCGCCAACTCTTAATCCTCTTATTTATGATAAAAGGAACTCCAAATTCATTAACACAATAGTCAAGCTTGCAGTAATATGAATGGATTTTAATAATCTCTTTTCATAATAAGAAAACATAGAATTAATATATCATTGATAAAATCATGATCTATGATAGATAATATGTGAAAAATATATCCAACTATATAATATAATATATCTCATATAGAGTATACAGTGTGTATGACTTAGTAGTAGCAAACTAGATTCCACTACTATCTTTTTAATATAAATTCATTATATAGGATATGTCCAAGTGGTATGATCACTATCGGGAATCCATATAAATTATTGGATTGTACAATAATGGGTGTCTATATTGTGCAACAAAATAACAGACCATGTTCTGAATACTGAAAATGTAGAACATATTGTAAAAAAGTGTTCGCATAATACAAGATCTTCCATGTTGGTATTTCAATAGATGTGAACAATTTTTTTGGTTGTATTTAGAGTGGTTCTAATGACCAGGAAAATTTGTACTCGGGTACACACTAACTCATGTATATACAATATATATATTATTATTGATAGTTACACACCATGGGATATTTTTAAAAACAAAAAATCCCAAGCATTGTATATAGTGATAGTCATGGTTTGTGTCCTAGAGGACTAGACAACCTATTGTTTTGATTTTCCAATCAATAAATTATCATCGTATATATTCATCCATACATTTGGTTCTCGCTTCAGTTTTGTGTCTTATGTTGCTCGAACCAGACATCCATGGAACCACTGCTGCACCTCCCATGATTGTAACAAAAACATATCCATTGATTTATTCATCATCATTATCTCATCCAATTATCCAAAACCCACCTTAATCAATCTAGTCTCAAGACACACTACCATATACTCTTACTAACAGAAATACGTCAACCACTAATCATTAAGACTACTTCCACAAAATTAAATGTCATAACTGGTTTGCATTGTTCAATATATTGATTGTTAAAATGGAAAATCAAATTAATAATACATGTAAAAAATGTATTAGAGAATATAAAAATATTTTCTACTATAAAAAAACATTTTCTAATAATTATTTTCATCATTCGTACAGATCATCAATTATTAATAAATTATTGAGGTTCGAGTGCAAGAAATAATGAATCTAATTAACATAGAAAAATAAAAATAATAAGAATATAATTAATTGTGAATGTAGGGATAAAATTAATGATAATAAAAAACAATGTATCATAAATTGATACAGAAAAACATTAATCAAAAAATATAATTAAAAATTGATAATAATTTGATGATATTATGTTTTATACAATCGATTTGACATATGATATAATTAAATAACTTATCATCCATTTTTCAATGGATGGTTTTTAAAAATAAATCACGTGAATAAATAAATGAAATCATATAATCAATAGCATGATGATGAACATTGATATTACCAATAAATGTTTTCTTACTGCCTTCACTTAATGAATCATGCTTCAAAATAGAATAATTAAAAAATTTATATGAATAAGGTCCCAATAAATTTTAAATATTAAAGTTGAAATTCCAGTATTCCACTATTAATATCCCGGGGGTTTCTACAATTATTGATGTGAAATCACATGAAGGTTTTTTAAAATATAAATATATAGAGTTTTCTAGACCCTAGATATCAAAATAGAATATTTTATTTTGAAATCCCATGCTACTCAGTCCAAATCCATATGACAAAAAATAATTATTATACAACATCATTGTAAATACAATACACCAAATAACAGAAGTGGTGTCAAAATTTATCGTTGAAAACATCAGTTAAAAGTAATATATTTTATCATTAGCCTAGTTGAAACTATCATATTTTATATATTATATATTAATTTTGGTTTCGTATCATAATTAAAAACAAAATAGTTTCAAATACTATTTTAAAAATATTAATAAAAATATTCATTCCAATTTATGAAACTGATTCGGAATTTATATTGATGTTTTTCATGAATATAATATTTTAAAACATATATATAGTGTATAAGATATAACATATGATAAAATTTAACAGGAACTAATAAATGGTAATAACGTTACACACTTGTTTGTGTGTCTCAATAATGGTTATATGACCATTACTGTGTATTAATAACATAGAAGGTTATGCACCAACTAAATTATTACATTATGTACATTAAAAATTAATTTGTTTTGGAGAATGTATCCTCTATAAGGATTAATAATATATATTTTATATTTTTAATGAATTAAGAAAAAAATGTAACATGTTCTATTTTGGGTTTTTATTAATGTATATTATTAGATAACATAATCTATTCTAATATTGTAAATTTATAGATATTTTATATTCATTGTATCAATCATGGTGAAACTATTTAATTTTATGATCATGGGTTTTCTTAAACAATATCATATATTTATCAATTCAATTTGAATATTAAACATATACATTAGGGTTATATTTTTTGTTATGATTCCATTTGATGTGTGGTACCTATATAATGTGATAATTTACAATATCATTCAATAAAGGTTGATTTTTGAGAAATCATAAAAGGATAAATATAAAATTATTCACTATTTTTCCCCCTCATTCAATGAATGGACACAAAAACAGATCTATCTCACCTTAGTAAACAATTAATAATATCACACCGACCAATAAAAAATAACATTCATTATAAATGACACCTAATATTCAATATTATCTAAATAAAGTCTTTTAAATCATATAATAAAGAATCTATATCATTGGAATAAGACATTAATGGTGATGTTACATATGAATGATTCACCACTGATATGGTTTGATTGAATGAATAGAAAATTAATTTATAATTTAAATATTTTTTAATCCAAATATGAGATTTGTTATGATCTGATTCACACTATATAAAAATTAAATTCAAAACCTTAAAAATGAAATGAAATAATCCACTAATTATACTATAGTGTTTGATCCCTATATGGGTACCTACTAATTTTTGTGATCTGATCAGTATGATAAGTATATTTTATAATATAATTAATTAATTATTATAGTTGGTAATGATGTATCATCCACTATAACTATAATTTCCAAAACATACACACCATATCTCTGATATTTGGACTAACATATACCTATAATATGATCATGATAGGGATAAAAATATCATAATATAATCAAGGATACATTATAAATAGGTGATAAAAATTTTCATATAATAGTATTATAGATAAACAAAACATAATATTCTTATTATTTTAGGGTAATATATTTCAAAAAGTTATAGATTAATATTAACCCTGAATCGTTTCTGAAATTATTTATAAATAATTATTTTCATCTCAATCATGAATAACTAAATACTGATATTATTCTTTATATTTATATCTTTCAAAAAATTAGAGTGAACCTATGTTTTTCCTTCTTAGTCCATCCCCTTAGACATAGACTTGGTATATGAAACATTAATCAATTTATTGCCCCTTAATTGAGAATAAATAATTAAATATGAAAAGTTAAATTCAATAAAATTATTGATATCCCACATTATATAATATTTTCAAAATTTATTTCAACCATATAATCCTTATAATTTTTTCTTATCAATTTGTACATATGGGTAGCCTCTAATGGACTCTATATATTCCATTCAGATAAAACTATGTTCCTCCTATAATATTCCATAAATACCCTCTATTTAATTTCATCTCTTGTTTTTTTATTAAACAAATACGATATTGTATTTCAACATTAGTGATACCCATTACATAAGTCATAAATACATCAATTTTAATATTCTATAATCATAGAGTAGTGATATATTCTGAAAATTTAATTGAACCAAAAACATCATGTATCTCATTTAACCTGCTTTATAGTATAGTAAATCTCAGCGCATTGTAAAATCCTAATTAATTATCAATTATAAAAAAATAGAAATGTATTTGTGATTTTTATACATATGATCAATAGAAAATAATCCTATTTTATTTCTAGAAATATCAAAAAGACTCTCTAAGGAGGAGTCACCAAGAAATATTTCTGTAGACCACATCATGAGATTAAAATTAAAGCTATAAATTCATATATATATTTCATTTTCAATGATGATTTTTTTTTTCAATGGTCCAGTTTTTATAAATATAAATAAATCATATTACATCTTTAAAGTCTCTAATAGAATCACTAAATTCTCCTTCAATTTTTTCATGTTAGACCAAACATACCTCTAAATTTCCATTATTTAAATTAAATTAATTATATATTAATATGGAATGGTTCATATAAAAATAAAAATATATATAATAAAAATAAATCTAAATCTTTTTACATTCTTGAGAATCATAAAAAATTTATACATGAATACTAAACATAGTTCATAAGACTCTTATACAAATTTCATGTCTCATATAGTTTTTAAAAATGAACCTCACTTGTTATACATGAATTATATAAATTTCTCAATTTAGTGCTTAAATTAGTCTTACTAAAATTTTGTTATCCAATTTACTTCATAATTCTATCACTTTAATTTAACACGAAATACCTCAAAACCATTCATACATTATCCCACAATCATTTTCTCTTATAAAAAATATTTTAAACAAATTTTTATTGTTATGTTTGAATATAAAAATATACACAAGAGGGGGTGAATTGTGTCTTTCCCAAATCATCCTCATGTCTTGTGTATGATATCAACTAAAGATTATGCATATAATCAATGTTTATGATTGTATAACAAATATGAATTGGGTAAAACTGAAATACAAAACATTTCTTTTTATAGTGTTTTGGGGAACAAAGATCCCCTATTCCACTCCACCAATTACTCTCTCTATGAGCTTGGTGAGTTCACTAGTCAGATCCTCATATCATAAGAACAGTTGATAACTACGTATAGGTAATCAACACCTTTAAAAACAAATATAAAAAAATCCTTCTTGTTCTTTAACATATAATCAAATGTCCATAGCTTAGATCGGGAAGTTGATACTCCACCACAACAGAGTACGAGTAGTCGAAACTCTCAGTAAAAAGATATTCATTTTAATGGTTCTGATTGAACATTACATTTTTAAGAGAATCTAAAAGTAGATGGATATTTTTCTTCTTAAAATAATATATTCATCAAATAGTAGATATAAATCGATCCACATGTAATAGATATTGAAATAAAAGTATCAATAAATAGTAGTAGAAAACAAACAATAAATACGATATGTAATACAAGTATTTATTCAACGTGGATCCTCTTCTGTAGATAATAGAGCCTACTATATTATTATAGTATATCTATAAAACATTTTTACAAGAATGTGGTTGAATATAAATATGTGTCTCTTTTTTTTATATTAATAAAACATAAATATATATATATAACAAATACACTGATTGAATAAATAAATCATAGAGCCTGCTTCATAATTCTAGATCCATGAAAATCATGTGATAGATCACGAGAAGTAAAATTCATAAAATATATTAGAATTGTCATAACATCTCTTAGGAAAAGAGATAATTTCTTTATTTAATATGATTCTTTGAATCAATAATAATGAGACTTGAATCAGTCAATTATGAGCATTAAATTGGTCAAAAAATAGCTTTCAATCCACCTGAAATTCTACAATGACCATTGGACAAAAATATGACAATATCGTAAATTCAAATCTCTGATGTTGAAAAGTCAAATGTAGGATTCCTTCATAAAACAAAAAATACCAAATCTAGGGTTCAACTACGTATCATTAAATCTCTGAACGTGTGGTTAATAACATAATATTGATCACAAAAGTAAGTTTTATGATCCAAACATTTTCTTCTCAAATTTAGGGTTCCATTCATTCATAGGGGTCTTTAACCATATTTTTTCTCTTTTTCAAACGTAAGGTTACATCCAAACATAAGGCTCATTATCCAAATGTTTATATTTATTTATAGTAGGTTAACCATACATTCTGCTCTTTCAATATAATGTTAAATAAAATGTTGGTTTTGTTTATTACATTTAATTCTTCAAACAGGGGTATAAATAGTGTATTCACAATACAATGAACAGTGTTTCCAGAATACACATAAGTGAATTTTGAAAACTATTACACATATTCCATGTGAATAAAAAACATTAATGTCATTCCAAAATAAGGAATGAAATGAAAATTAATTTCCACAACTACTCTTAATGTAATATGACTAGTAAAACAATATTCGGTATTTGTGAGCATCAAACTCACTATGATTTATGAAGTATTGATGAGAAAATACATGCCCAACAATGTCCCCCTTTTTATGATCACTAAACCCATATACTCATAAAAATATTTAACATAAAATATTGAGTTTTTTAAACACATTTCATTTATTATTACTTTATCAAAGTAATATGAATAATCATTTGAATATTAATATTTTCATTTCATAATGGTTGAGAAAAAATGTAAAATGTAGTATTTTTTTTACCAAATTTTCTACCCTTTTTTGTGAGATCAATAAGAATGTTTATGAAAAAATATTAAACAATTTTAATATAGAACATAATAGTAAATGACTGTTTCATTAGACTATATGAAAAAACATGTCATCAATCCTAGAAATTAGATATAATCATATAAAAATAAATAATAACAACAGAATTTTTTTAATGAAAATTTTTCAAGTAAAAAAAATATTTTTCAGCATAGGGATTGATGAATAAGAATCTAGTTAAGGAATATTTTATTGGGTATTTTCAGGGTTGGCTAAAGCCACTAGTTCTATATGAGCCTGACCTATTTAAAAAAACATCTCTATGTTCTAACATCTAAGCCTATAATATTTATGTAAAATCAACACCCAACATCCGTCTCAAAATCCTAGATTCTTGAGTAACAGACATAAATTCTAATAAATTCACTTTTAAAAATACATACTATAATTCTTCTGATTGCATAAATTCTAATAACATATCTTTGAATTTATTCAGAAGAAATATAATTCGAGTTCCACTCTAAGTCAATTGGTCAATTATATATTTCTTACAGTCTAAAAGAACTGAAAAATTAAGATTATTGAAATTATGTAATTTCAAATGATCATTCATGTCAACCATAAATAGTTCTGTTTTCATGAAATCTATGAATTATATTTTTAGAGGTAGAAGGTTCAGAGGTAGATATACTAGTCAGACTGTAACTGGTCCTGATTGATAGAAATTTTCTCCCTAATAACCTCTTTATATATGTAAAATTTGATTTATAAACTTATTTATATTTATTCTTTCCAGTCTCATACAAAACTTTTCTCTTTAAAAAATCAAAATACATTTTGGAAACATTATTATATTTAATATCTATAACCGTTTTCCTAGAAAATTCGAGCTCTGGAAGACGATTTACATTTTCTAACTGATATTTATTATACATAATCACATGTTCCTAAACATGATTCGAAAAAGAATAAGATTTTCCTTCACCTAGATTCTATGTATGATAAACAACCATAATTTATAAAGGATTGGAAATTGGATTATCCACATATTTTTCACTAGAGGATGAATGATTATAAAGAACATATGTTTTCTATATAGAGATAGGTCTTAATCTCACAACTGACTGATGATCAACAATATCTATAACTTCAGTGAATGATTTCTGCACTTTTTTTTCATCTCAAGTAGCTTCTTCCTAAACAATTTTTATTTAATATTATTCTCTTGAATATTACCTTCTACATGATCCACTATCATAGGTACATCCTAATGCCCTCCAGCTTGACTATCTACTTGAAGATATTCTTCACGAACGGTTTCATCTAAATGAACCGAGGATCTATCTTCTCTAGAACCCAACAATGGAACTTCAATTTGTTGAACATCTCTATTTATTAGATTGATGATGAATCCCTATCGAATTTCAGGTACATTATAATCTAATTCATCCATCACATAGTACATTTCTATGATGAAATTTTATTCAAGAATTAATTTTTCAAATTGTATATCCATAAAACGTTTCTATGAAGGTATCCTTTCAAAAGGATAAAACGTCATACTTTCATGAAGATGATAGAAGTATTGAATATATCTGACCATATACCTTGGAAATTTTTTCTTTATATCCATTAAAAACAAAAACATGACATACACATCAGGATAAATATTTTTCTCCCGTTCATCCATCCGTGGAGAAATTTCGATTTGAATAAACTTAAGCAACATTTTCTGGTCTGCCCTGAGATCATTGAAAAAAAATATACATTGTGATTTTTGGACCAAAAAGAAAATATGTAATGTTGTCCCGACCCGTCCTCGGGACCCGTTCCGTGACTACCCCAAGCCCGCCTTCCATAGGCCAGGGGCTGGCGACTAGAACCAAAGGCGTAAATCTCGAAAACTGGGAAGGCATTGCCTTTATAAAAGTAAACAAAACACCACAAAGTACAAGCGGAAGAAAAACACTAAGTACAATAGAAAGTGCTAAAAAGAAAATGGGCCAGAATACAAACCCAACTGAAAGTGCAGCTACAACTGAACGAAAGTACAACAGAAAAAGACAAATAGCTGGAAGAAGGAAGCAGCTCCTGGGTAGTCCTCCTCGGATCCTACCTAACGGGTAGGTACAGATAGCGCAGCTCCTGGATCGTCCGGCTTGGATCCTACCTGAATGGTAGGTAAAGATAGCCTCCTCAACGCTCTAGCCCGTCAACCTCCTCCGGATACTGACTTGTCGTGTAGTCCACCTCCAGGTACTGACTCATCGTGTAGTCCTCCTCTGGGTACCATCCAGCCCTCGAACACTCAGCCTCTGTCAGCACTGCCCGTCGTCTGGAACCAACACAATGAGGTGTGGGCATAGCCCGTGCAGGGGTGAGTATAACGATACTCAGTAGGGACCCCGAGACCTTCAAGGTCTCACTAAACCAACAAGGACAACCACAAAGACGATCTCAACAGATAACCTCTACTTATGTATATGCCCAAACATATACCTAAGTTATCAAGTAACCCATCTCAATCATGAGGAAACACAAGGATCATGAAATCAACGGATAACCACTACCCAGGTATATGCCCATAATTATACCTAGGTTATCATGTGACCCATCTCAATCATGAGGTAAACACAAAGGTCAAAAGTTTCAGCTCAAACCAGGATTTTCATTATCGAAACTGTAACTGCTGAAGAGCTCCGTCTCTGGAGTGTACAGTGGTTCTGTCATGAGTCTGAGGTACTGCTCACTAACCTAAGAATACTGAGTTACTCCTCCTGTCGAGTACCGCGGGTCTGTGGCCTACAACCGGGCGCTCCGTCCGCTGTGGATCTGTCGCCAAATACCGGGCTCTCCCCCTAATAGCCAACAAAGGTACTCCTCTTGTCAAGTACCACGGTTTGCCGACAACTACCAGGGGCTCCGTCCGCTGTGGGTCTACTGCCAAATACTGGGTGCTCCGTCCACTGGGCTAGTCGACTCACTCCAAGTCGAGTCGGTCAAGCAGTCGTCAGGTTTCAGCCGGATACATGGTCTCTGTACTCCGTACACTCGTCTCCGGGAGGGTCCGCTCCACGAGCTACAGGTCGATACTCCAAGTATCACAAAATCCCACGAAGAAGTATCTCAAAGTACCGACTCATCATTGGGGTCTCAACGCAACAGTCGGCGCGTCAATCGGACGCCCGGTCTGTGAGTTACTAGCCTTTTCGTCCTAGGGGCCCGTTTGGTTTCGTGAGCGAACCAATCCGGCTGTAACTCAACTATACCCTGAAAAATCATAGAGTATACTCATAGGGACCGTTTCTCAATGTGATCACTAATGTCATTGACGGTTTTTCAAACGGACGTCCTGTCTGTAAGATATCAGATTTTTCGTTTCATGGGCCCGGTTGGATTTCGGGTACAATCCAACCCAGACAGTATCCAACAGCAACCAAAACTCGGGAGAATTATACCAAAGGTTTCGTCTCATCAAGAGGAATTCAACGAAATAGACGGCACATCAATCGGACACCCGGTCTGTGAATTATTGGCTTTTTCGTTCCAAGAGCCCGGTTGGTTTCGTGAACGAACCAACCCGACCATATTCTGACGGCATCCAAACCTCGAGCGGAGTATGACAAAAGATCCGTCTTACTTAGAGGAAAACAAAAAAGTCAATGGCACGTCATTCGGATGTCTGAAGCTCACGATATAAGCGTTTCTGCTCTGAGGGCCTGGTTGGTTTCGTATCCAAACCAACCCGGCCGAACCCAAAGTATTCTGAAACCTTGAGTGCGATATACCAAAAAGACCGTCTCGTTCCAAGAATCGTTATGCAACTTACGGTGCATCGATCGGAGGTCCGTAGACCAAGATATGGGCGTCTAAACCAACTCAGTCCGAAAATAGTGGGTCTGGGCCCGGCCCGGCCCGACCCAGTACCCCCTGGGTCGCCTGAACCGGGTCGACCCGGCCCAGGCGGCGACCCAGCCCGAAAACCCGGCCCGGCCCGGCCGGCGGCGCGGCCGGCGCGTCGGCATAGCCAGCGTGGCCTTTGTGCCGTGCATGAGCCAAGAGAGGGGCGTTGCCCCTCCCTTATTAAAAATAGCGGCCCCTTTAATTGGGGCCGCTTGAAATCCAGCTGGGGGAATTTAATTCCCCTGGTTCATCCCCTTCCGGCCGGCCCGACCTGGCCGGCCGGTTCCTTGTCAACGGGACCGGCAATGGACGGTCCCCTTCCGGCTCCGACGCCGGCAACCCGGTCGGGCCGCCGGTCACCTTGCTCCGCCGCGGCCCGGAACTGGCCACGGCCCTTGTTGTCCGGCGCGGTGCGGCGACACTGTGCCCCTCCGCCAAGGCCCCGCTCCGGTCATGGCATCTTCGGTTTTCTTCAATGCGGCGCGACGTCGTCAAGTTCTTAAACTTCTTTCCACGACGCGGCACGACGGCGCCACGCGTTTCCTTTCGCTTGATTCTGTGTGGTGCGACGACACCACACCTTTCCGAACCAATCCACAAAGGAATCAACAGGAAAAATTAAGGAGGAGGATCGGCCGTGTTTGCGCGGTCCGACCCCCTCGCATTATTCGATAACAAATGGTTTAAATCCACGAAGATCGATAAGTTGGAAGAAAACACGAACTCAATAATAAACAAAACCCCTACCTCGGTTTCAAGAACAGTGTTCGTCATCGAGCCACGGAAGATGAACGTCGTGTAGATTGAATGTCGTCGTCATGAAATGAGGATTCGAAGTCGTTGATGGAGATTTCATCACGGAAAACCGTCGCGGAAGGGACGACGCAGAAGAGGAACGCTGCGTCGCGGATACGGCGTTGCGGAAGATCCGTTTCGGAAAGAGACATAACGTCGCGGGTCGATGTCGTGGAGAACAAACGTCAATTCCGTTGTCGTCGAGGTGCGTTCGAAGGGAAGACTTCGTTGGAAGAAGACGTCATGTTCTTCATCAGAGGTGTTCTACGCGTTCTTCGTCGAGATTGAAGAAGAAGAAAACTCATGCTTCCCAAACCTCACAAGGTTGCAAAAATCTAACAACCCAAATAAAATAAGTTCCTTTATTTTTTTATTAAAACAACAACTCTTTTGAATTTCACGAGTTTGAAATCCATAACCACACACAACTCACCTCATTAAACTTATTACATTAATGTCATAAGTTATAACTTAAGTTAACAAATTAAAGTGGGAGTTGAGGGGGTTTTAGAGGATATGAAGGGGTGGGGTTCATGTGGCCCCACCACCCTCATAACCTCCCAAGTGAGGTTGGGTGGTTACCCAACTTCCATCAAGAACTAACACTTAGAGTAAATAATAATAAAAATTGTAGAGTAATTATAAAATAAACATCCATAATTTTTATCATCAACACTCGTATAAACGCAACTTCGGAACAGGAGTTCCTAAGCAATTACCGGCGTCGCGGTTCCATCGGTGCCCTCAGAATTTGATTCCGGGCACCGGTTTAAAAGTTAGAAATTCCTGATCGTTCGTTTACTGAACGTACCCGAGCTAAATCTTCGGATAGGAATTCTGGGCACACCGGGCCTCGGAATCAGGCGCCGTCAAAAACTGCGTTGTTGTAAAATCGCAAATAAAATTTAGAAAAAATTTCCTTTGAATTTTACGGGTCCTTAAATTACTCCCACCTCAGGGATTTACGTCCCCGTAAAGCTTCAACATAATCTAGGGATACAAAAGCGGTACTGAGCACGCATCTGAGCCTCCCGCTCTCATGTGCTCACCTGGAGGTTCCCGTACTGCCAGAGAAAGTGCACCCGAGGAATCGGTCTTCCTCGTCAGATCTGTTCCTATCGATCCTCGATCCCTACTGGAACCTCCGTGAAAAACACCTCATCTCCATCGTCCAGCTCCCCATGGTCGATGATATGCGAAGGGTCGAGCACATATCTCCACAGTTGATATACGTGGAAGTCGTCGTGCACTTGGTGCAACTGAGGTGGATGGGTCAAGCGGTAACCAACCCGCCTAGCCAGCTGAGGACCTAAGAAGGTCCTCTGAACCTCGGAAATAACATTCCTCCCTGGCCACATCTCTGTAAACCTCATCGAGGTGTGATCCGTCTAAGGACGTGATCATCATTCTCGAACTCTAGAGGCTTCCATGACCTGTCAGCATAGGGCTTCTGTCGGCCCTGTTCTATCCTCATCCGCTCTTGGATGACCTGGACCTTCTCTAGTCTCACAAGAGCTGCTATGATTTCTTCTTTTCCAATAAGAGAAATTGGATCTCATCCCTAGGATGAACCACATTCAATGCCTAATACAGTCAATCCTGACATGAACGATGCATTCATGCCATGGATGACGTCGTAAGGCCTCGACGTAACTACCAAGAGATCCAACTGTCACTCTCACCTCCAAGGGTTGAGTCACACTGTCGGCATCAGTGTGAGGTCACTAGGTGTCCTCCAGTAGAAATATCGAAAGTGAGGATCAAGTCAACAGTCTTAACTGGGACCACTCATTATCAACCAAACAAAAAGGACGGAAAGAAAAAATTACAAAGATAAGTGTCTTTTCATTATTGCAGCTCATACTACAAAGAAACCAAGCAACTAAAAAAACCAAAAAAACTAGAAGCAACAGGATCAATAGCCTCTAGGTCGGAAGCTAGTCCCGCTCCTGTCCATCTACTTCCGGAGCTCCATGAACGTAGGCCTCAGCTTCCTGAAGCTGAGCTCTCCCATGTCCTCCTGTCCCCTGCAGTCGGGGTGGGCCTCCTGGTGGTGGGGGTGGAAACACCCCGAAGCTTCATCCACCTCCAGCTGCACGACCAGCTCCTCTTCCATGGTTGCCTGCTCCTTGAAGTCTTCCCTGATCGAACCTCTGACTCTGGCTTGGAGGATCTTCATTTAACCGCTGGTTATCTGCATGACTGGTCGGACAGTCACATGCCATGTGACCAATCCCGCCGCAGGAGTAACACTGTCCACTCTTGACACGACTGGCTCTGACTCCATCCCGGTTCCCCCGCACAACTGAACCTGTGTCATGCAGTCGGCCTCCGGTAGGTCTGGTCCTCTTGGACATCTACGTCATCTGTCTACTGCATGCTGCAGAAGACTCTGCCGCAAGCCAGCTAGTGGTGGGTCTTGCTGCTAGAGAGTGCTCAGCAAGGAAACTCTCAACTAAGAGGGCTCTCTCCAACACCCGTGTCTGCGTCGGAATGTTGTGAGAAACAAAAGAAGCTCTAATCTCTCGCTTGATCCCCTACTCGAAGGTTTGGGCCCTGAAAAATGGGTCATGTACCATATCTCTGGAGTAGCGTGAGAGGTCTGTGAACCTCGCTGAAAAATGTGCTACTGTCATGCTGCCCTGCCGCAGCTGAAGTAGCTTCTGAATACGCACCGCTCGAAGGGTGGCTGGTACAAACTCTTCCTGGAACAGGCTCTCGAAGTCTGCCCAAATAAGTGTTGCCTCGTCATGCATCTGGAGCAGCAGGCTCCACCATCTGCTTGCTACTGCCTGAAGAAGGCTGGCAGCAAGGATCACCATGAAGTATGTCGGCATCCCCACTAGCCTGAAGACTCTCACCACAGCCTCCAGCCAATCCTCAGCCGCGTACGGGTCCATCCCTCCCTGGAACCTGGGTGGTCTCTGGTGCTAGAACTCTTGAAGTGCACTCAAGCGACATGTACTCTCTGCTGCTGGGGCTGGTGGCATCGGTGGCCCAACGGGTAGTAGTACCGCTGGTACCTCCGCTGGTGCCTCAACTAGAATAGGGCCATGTATTGATGCCTCGTCGCTCAGTTGTCTGTCAATACGTACCACTCTCAGGGCTCTAGCTAGTCGTCCATGGGGAGGCATCCTGATGGAAACAACGTGACATGGTCAAAAGATTATACCTGGTGAGCTGACCTGGTTTGATCTGATATTTAAATAAAACTTCTTGAAAACACACATGCAATCAGTGTTTTCGTGCACAGAGTCTAAATTCAGTTTCCAGGGTCCTGGTGTATGGATACGTCGGCCGCCCACACCAACACTGGACTCCCTGAACTGAAGACCACACTCGGTACCTTTAACACTATTGCTTCACAGAAAGAAAATATCAGAGTTATAAGTTATGCGGTAGAACCGACTGCTCTGAAACCAATTTGTCACGACCCGTCCTCAGGGCCCGTGCCGTGACTATGCCATGCCCTCCTTCCATAGGCCAGGGGCTGAAGAATATCACCAAAGGAATAAATCCAGATAACTGGGAAGGAATTTCCCTTATAAAAGTAAATAAAACACCACAGAGTACAAGCGCAAGAAAAACACTAAGTACAAAAGAAAGTGCTGAAAAAAAAAATGGGCCAGAATACAAACCCAACTGAAAGTGCAGCTACAACTGAACGAAAGTAAAACAGAAAAAGACAAATAGCTGGAAGAAGGAAGCAGCTCCTGGGTCGTCCACCTCAGATCCTACCTGAAAGGTAGGTACAGATAGCGCAGCTCCTGGATCGTCCGCCACGGATCCTACCTGAAGGGTATGTATAGATAGCCTCGTCAATGCTCTCGCCCATCAACCTCCTCCGGATACTTACTCGTCATGTAGTCCACCTCCGGGTACTGAATCATCATGTAGTCCTCCTCTAGGTACCGTCCAGTCCTCGAACACTCAGCCTCTGTCATCACTGCCCGTCATCTGCAACCAACACAATGAGGTGCAGGCATAGCTCGTGCAATGGTGAGTATAACGATACATAGTAGGGACCCCAAGACCTTCAATGTCTCACTTAACCAACAAGGATAACCACAAAGAGGATCTCAATAGATAACCTCTACTTAGGTATATTCCCATACATATACCTAAGTTATCAAGTAACCCATCTCAATCATGAGGAATCACAAGGATCACAAAATCAACGGATAACCACTACCCAGGTGTATGCCCATACATATACCTAAGTTGTCAAGTGACCCATCTCAATCATGAGGTAAACACAAAGGTCAGAAGTTTCAGCTCAAACAAGGATTTTCATTATCGAAACTGTAACTACTGAAGAGCTCCTTCTCTGGAGTGTACAGTGGTCATGTCATGACTCCGAGGTACTGCTCACTAACCTAAGACTGCTGAGGTACTCCTCCTATTGAGTACCGTGGGTCTGTGGCCTACTATCGGGCGCTCCGTCCGCTGCGGGGCTATCACCAAATACCGGGCACTCCCCCTAGTAGCCAACAGAGGTACTCATCCTGTCGAGTACCGCGGTTTGCTACCAAATACCAGGCGCTCTGTCCGCTGTGGGTATCCTGCCAAATACCGGGCGCTCCGTCCACTGGGCTAGTCGACTGACTCCAAGTCGAGTCGGTCAAGTAGTCGTCAGGTTTCAGCCAGCTACATGGTCTCCGTACTCCATACGCTCGTCTCCGGGAGGGTCCGCTCCAAGAGCTACAGGTCTATTCTCCAAGTATCACAAAGTCCCACTAAGAAGTATCTCAAAGGACCGCCTCATCATAGGGGTCTCAACGCAACAGTCGACGCATCAATCGGACGCCCGGTCTATGAGTTACTAGCCTTTTCATCCTAGGGGCCTGGTTGGTTTCGTGAGCGAACCAATCCGACCGTAACTCAACAATACCCCGAACACTCATAGGGTATACTCATAGGGACCATTTCCCAACGTGATCACCAATGTCGTTGACGGTTCGTCAAACGAACGTCCTATCTGTAAGATATCATATTTTCCGTTCCAGGGGCCCGGCTAGATTTTGGGTACAATTCAACCCGGCCACTATCGAACAACAACCAAAACTCAGGCGAAGAATACCAAAGGTTCCATCTCATCAAGCGGAATTCAACCAAACACACGGCCAGTCAATCGGACGCCCGGTCTGTGAATTATTGTCTTTTTCATTCCAAGGGCCCGGTTGGTTTTGTGAACGAACCAACCCGACCATACTCCGACATCAGCCAAATCTCGAGTGGAGTAAGCCAAAAGATCCGTCTCACTTAGAGGAAAACAACAATGTCGACAGCACGTCATTCGGACGTCCGAATCTCAAGATATAAGTGTTTCTGCCCCGAGGGCCCGGTTGGTTTCGTATCCGAACCAACCCGGCCGAACCCAAAGTATTCGTAAACCTTGAGTGCGATATATCCAAACGACCGTCTCGTTCCAAGGATCTCTATTCAACTGACGGTTCATCGATCGGAGGTCCGTAGAACAAGATATGGGAGTTTGAACCAACTCAGTCCGAAAATAGGGGGTCTGGGCCCGACCCAAAACCCCCATGGGTCGGCCGAACCGGGTCGACCCGGACCGGGCGGCGACTCGGCCTGACAACCCGGCCCGGCCCGGGGACCAGGCCCCGCCGGCAGCGCGGCCAGCGCGGCCTTTGTGCCGCGCATGAGCCAAGGGAGGGGTGTTTCCCCTCCTTTATTAAAAACGGCGGGCCCTTTAAATGGGGCCGCTTGAAATCTAGCCGGGGGAATTTAATTCCCTAGGTTCCTCCCCTTCCGGCTGGCCCGACCTCACCAGCCGGTTCCTACTCAACGGGACCGGAAATGGCCTATCCCCTTCTGGCTCTGATGCCAGTAGCCTGGTCCTGCCGCCGGTCACCTTGCTCCGCCGCGGCCTTTGTCATCCGGCGCGGTGCGACGGCACCACGCCCCTCTGCCACGGCCCCGCTCTGGACGCGGCGTCTTCGGTTTTATTTGACGCGGCGCGAAGGCGTCACGTTCTTAAACTTCTTTCCATGGTGTGGCGTGATGGTGCCGCGCGTTTCCTTTCACTCGATTCTGTGTGGTGCGACAGAACCACAACTTCCCGAACCAATCCACAAAGGAATCAACCCGAAAAATTAAGGATGAGGGTCGGCTATGTTTGCGCGGTCCGACCCCCCCGCGTTATTCGATAACAAATGGTTTAAATCCACGAAGATCGACAAGTTGCAAGAAAATACGAACTCAATAATAAACAAAACCCCTACCTCGGTTTCAAGAATGGTGTTCGTCAACAAGCCGCGGAAGACGAACATCGCGGAGAATGAACGTCGTCGTCGCGAAGCGAGGATTCGAAGTCATTGATGGAGATTTCGTCGCGGAAAACCGTCGCGGAAGGGAAGACGCGGAAGAGGAACGTCACGTCGTGGATATGGCATCGTGGAAGAACCGTTGCGGAAAGAGATGTCACGTCGCGGGTCGATGTTGCAAAGAACGAACGTCGATTCCGTTGTCGTCGAGGTGCGTTTGAAAGGAAGACGTCGTTGGAAGAAGACGTCGCGTTCTTCGGCGGAGGTGTTCTTCGCGTTCTTCATTGAGATTGAAGAAGAAGAAGACTCACGCTTCCCAAACCTCTCAAGGTTGCAAAAATCTAACAACCCAAATAAAATAAGTTCCTTTCTTATTTTATTAACACAACAACTCTTTTGAATTTCAAGAGTCTGAAATCCATAACCACACACAACTCACCTCATTAAACTTATTACATTAAAGTCATAATTTATAACTTAAGTTAACAAATTAAAGTGGGAGTTGAGGGGGTTTTAGAGGATATGAAGGGGTGGGGTTCGTGTGCCCCCCCCCCACCCTCATAACCTCTCAAGGGAGGTTGAGTGGTTACCCAACTTCCATCAAGAACTAACACTTAGTGTAAAAATAATAAAAATTGTAGATTAATTATAAAATAAAATTCCACAATTTTTATCATCAACACTCGTGTCAACGCAACTCCGGAAAAGGAGTTCCTAAGAAATTACCGGTGTTGCGGTTCCATCGGTGCCCTCGGAAATCGATTCTGGGCACCGGTTCAAATGTTAAAAATTCCCGGTCGTTCGTTCACTAAACGTACCCGAGCTAAACTTCGGATAGAAATTCTGGGCACACCGGGCCTCGGAATCAAGCGCCGTCAAAAACTGCGTTCTTGTAAAATCCCAAAGAAAATTTAGAAACAATTTCCCTTGAATTTTACAGGTCTTTAAAAATGTATTTAGACATATGATATTTATCTCCAATAGAACTTATATTAAAGTAAATGACTTATTCATGTGGATGTTTCAAAATTTGGGAAATTTCAATAGAAGAAATGGATAAATCCTTATATTCTATTCTTGCAAATATAGAATCTTAAGAATCACCAAAATGAAAATTTACACTTTTGAAAAAATATTTCAGTTTTACCACATAGAGAAACTATAATTTCACTTTATTGAACACAGACATAATACCATGAAACTCTATAGCTGTTTTTAAGAGTGGATTCATCTAGTAGTGCCATTCGAAATCTATCACTTTTCCATGAAAAATATTTCACTCAGAAACTCATTTTCTTTTTGGATCTCTTGCTTCACCCACGTCAGTTCTCTTGATTTTCATCATTTATCAAGTTCTAAAAATATGAGGATTTTTAGCTTCAAGGGTATTGAATGTAGACGATGGTTTCGTATAAGAGAAATGTTTTGAAAAATGAAGGGTTAGTTATTCGAATGTTTTGTGACAAGTAATGTCATAACATTGTTTCTTATGTCAGTTATAGTGTAATTATGAATTTTTTTAAAAACATATGGCTCAAAAAAATTTATGATAAAACAAATAAACTCAATATAATGAAAAATAAACATATTTACATATTTTAGATTTAAAGTAATCGGGAAATAAATTTAACATTAGTAAATCAGAATAAAATAAAATACATTAAAATTAAAAAGAAAAATAGATTAATATTTATTTAAAAATTAAATAAACCGATCCCCCTTAATAAAATCATAACATGATGAGGTAAATGGTTTAGTTGAAATAATATCTAATTGATATTTAGTTTTGATAAATTTTAATGATATATCCTTTTTTATATCATGATCCTCTAGAAAATGAAGCCTAATATCAATATGTTTCATTATTGAATTACCTTATGGATTCTTTTAATATTATTGCACTAGTATTTTCACATAAAATAGGATTACTATTTCAATTTATTATAAAGTACATTAGTGTGTTTGTATCCATAATACTAGTAAACAATAACTACCTACAGATACATATATTACCACGTCTATTGATAGGGAAACTAAATGAGTTTTTTAACTTGACCATGATACTAATGATTTTTGTAAAAAGTGATAGGTCACAAAGGTACTTTTTTTATATAATCTAAAACCTCTAAAATCATCATATGAATATTATTTTAAATTAAAAAAAGACATTTCTAGATAAATAAGATATGGAAAAATAGTTCCTTTAAATATCTAGAAATACTTGTAATAATAATAAGATAAGGTTTTTAATGATTTTTATATAATATAGCACATAGAGATTCATAAAACATAATTTCTAGTCTACTAAGAGATATAAATAATATACTACCAATAATACCTCTATATAACATGTTTTCCACTCATTTTTTATCTTCATCCAAATCAAGTTTTCTATTAGTAGACATGAGAGTTGTATAAGTCTTATTATTATCAAGACCAATATCTTTCGATAAATATAAAATATATTTATTTTGGTATTAACCATTATCATAATCTTTTTGATAAATTTTATGTACTAAATAAATTTCTATTCTCCCACAATACTCATTTAAAATTCTTTCTTGCATAAGTTTTGAAAATTAATTACAAAAAAATTTATTTTTTGAACCAAAAATAACAACATCAACATATATTTGAACTAATAATGGATTTAAACTAAATTTTTACTTAAAAAGTGGTGGACCATCCTTACCAATAGTATAATAAATATTAAAAAGAAAGGAAATTATAATTTCATAACATTCTCTAGGATCTTGTTTAAGGCCATAGAAAGAATAAGTAAGTCTAAAAACAGAATCTGGTTTTTATGTATTGTCAATACCAAGAGGATGTTCATCAAGGACTTCCTCCATTAAATAATGATTTAAAAATGAAGATTTAACATACATATGATATAATTTAATGTTCATATGAGATTTATATGATAAAATAATTATAATTTTTCCTAATTAACCTATAGGGGAATATGTTTGTTCCCAATATATTCCATCTTTTTTATTATATCCTTCTGCTAATAAAATATATTTGTTTCATGGTTTAATCCCTTGATCTTGTTGTTTATTTATAAATACACATTTATTTCTAAAAAATATATTTTTACTAGCATTCAAATAATTATAAAACAACATTTATTTTGAATTGGTTTTTCTCTTACTACAATGCTAACATCCATCTTTCATACACTAAATCTTATTCAAAATATTTAGGTTCTAATTGATATAAAAAGGCAAGGTGTTTAACTATATTTCCTACATTTCAACAAGTTCTTATTCCTCTGTTTAGGTCTCCAATAACAGTTTCAAAAAGGATGATTCTTTAGGGTTATAGACTTCCTTGGAAAAACACTTCTAGGATCATTGGTTTCATGTTCTTTAGAACTGAGCGGAATTTTATTTATAAAATTTTCAAAAAAAAATCAGGTTTTCATGTCTCATTCTATCAAAAGAGTAATTAATTTCATCATTTTGATCTTTCTATGTAATAAAAAGACCAGTTTCATCAAAATTCACACGAATTGATACTTCATTAATCTTTATCATTTTATTAAACACTCTCTACAATTTATAGGTAGCATAATATCCAAAAAATATTCGTTCATCAGCTTTTGGATTCATCTTACTAATATTATCCATGGTGTTTAGGATATACACCTTGCATCTACAAATATTAATGTATTATACTTTAGGCTTTCTATGATTCAAAAATTCATATGATATCTTTTTAAAAATAGTCAGATTTAAACCTCTATTCATGATAGATTAGTTTGTGATTATAGATTCTACACATAATTAGGTATAAAGACTATATTCCTTATGTATAGTCCTAGCTATTTATTAAATAGTTATTTTTATTCTTTCAACAATTACATTTTGAAGTGTTGTTCTTTGTGTACAGAAGGTGTGTTTAATACCCAGATTTGAAAAAATGTAATTGAATGCCTTATTCTAAAATCCTTGACCATGATAACTTATTAATGAAATTGTCTTAAACACTTTTTCATATACAAAAATTTTATAGAATATGTCAAAAATAATATAAAATACACATTGGAGTTTTAAAAAAATAGACCCAAGTAAATCTAGGATAATCATAAAATAAAACATATAAATATAATTTAACATCCAAACACTCTACTATTAATGGTCTAACTAGATCCATGTTGATATTTTATAGATGTTTTGATGTGGAATTTTGGTTAATAGATTTTAAGGAAGAATACTGTTGCATTCCAATTTGGAATGCATCACAGAATCGGTCACTTTCATATTTAAGAGTAAATAAATCAGAAACTAACTCTTTCTTATTAAATATCTGTGAAGTATTATTATTACAATGACTCATATCATATTACAGGTCCATGAATCATTTATATTAGTAGTTAAACAATTCACATTCTATTTACCCAAGATATTTAAATCCAAAGTATAAACATTATCAGTTCTAGGTGATTTAAATATAAGAATTCTATCATTAAACATTGAGCAAGAGTTTTTAAAAAAAATCTATATAACATCCATCATCATATATTTGAGAGATAATATCATTTTGTTCATCAGTCCCCATAAATATAGTACTTATTGATCGAGACAATTTTTTAATCCATAATTGTTCTAAGACCTATTATATTTTCATTCTCATTATCACCAAAGGTGAATAAACCTCCATCTTTTTTCATTAGTGTATTGAAGTATGATGAGTTTCCACACATTTTTTGAGAGTTAAAATATCCACATACCATATTGATTTTCTTTTTCATTGATCTATTTCATGTAATAGCTATTTGACCACAGTTCTATTGGAACCCATATCTGTTTGGGTCTAGCAGTGTTAGCTAGTATAGATCAGGGAATCCAGATCGTATTTGTTTTTCCATAACTCTTATAATTTTATTGAGATAAATTTTTTAAATTAAAATCCATTTTAATTCAACTTATTTGGGGATTTATCAAATAATATTTTTTGTATGAAATTTTGTTCAACAAAAATGAAAAGTATCACTTTGTGCTTTTGGGAACCAAATAATTATTATATAGATTAGATTTTTCACCCTTACAACTTATACCAAATCATTATTTTTATTGACATTTCTACCAAGAATTGCATTCAAAATATTTTCTCCTTTTTATATAAAGAGATAATATCTTATTATTAGTTTTTACATCATCTTATAAATCATTAATGAAATTTTCATGATCCTTACAGTTTGTGGTTGATGAGTTAATTTTTTCAATTAACTCTAGATGTTGTTTAAGTAGGTTATCTCTTTCTCTTAAAATATTATTGTAAATATCTTTAATTGATTTTTCTTCTTCAATATATAGTCATATTTTATGTATTTTATTGTGTAGTATGAAACCATTTTAAATTTTTTTAAAAAAATAGAATCATAATTGGATGAATATTATGTTGGTACGTTATCTTCATTAGTCATGAAGCACATATTTCTATTTAGACGTGATTCTTTCCTTTCGGAATCATGAATTGATGAGATATTAGAGTCTTCAGAAACACTTCATGTTATTTTAATTGATCTTATTATTTTGTGTTCATAATCATCATGTTTCTGATATTTCTTTTCCGTCGTTCCCTTTTCACCTTTTTGATTTGGAAAATTAGGATTTATATAACCCAATTTCTTTAATTCATAGAATCTAAATTCTCTTCTGTCTATATCATCCTTTTTAAAGGTCATTATGAATCCTTTTGTTCTTCTTATAAAATTATAATAAATTTATATATTTATATGTCAATTCTATTCCAGAATCAGATGAAATAGATTTCATTTCTTTTTTGTCTTATTGATTTTCTCATGTGATTTAATTCTTAGATGTTAACTTTAGATCAATGTTATACGTTTTCAATAATATTGTATGATATTTATCTTCATCATTCATTTCAGATTCACACATCATTAGTTTCCCAATTTATTATATCATTGTTAGATCTTTAGCATGTGTTGATTCGTAATTGTAGATGATATAAAATTCCATTTGGTCATTTCTACTCTCAATACATTCAATTATTGATCTACTTGTTTCATAGGATCACCTAAAGATGTAATATTATTGATAATATATGTAACCCTTCCATTCATTTGAGTGATAATCCCTCTATAAACCATTATAAATGTATAAAAATTTAGCTTTGATGTTCTATAACAAATTTTTATTACATTATCTATTCCTTCAAAATCAAATTCAATGGTTTTCCACATTTAATATGTAGCTAGCCATTGCGAGACATGATTTATTTCAACTGGTCTAAGACCAAAATAAATTCCATTCATAGCTTTGGAGATAATATCATATTCAACTTTAGTTGCATCTTCCTAGATTTTTTGTTTCTTAGTAATCTTATATGTAGTTATAATCATTGAATAAACTCTAAATCCAAGATTTTTGAAATAAATGGTCATCCTTGATTTCCATCAAACATAATTTTCACCATTGAAATATGTATCAAAAACCATAGACATAACTTCTATTGGATTATCCATTGAAATCATTGTATAGTCCTTTAAACATTTAAATTGCAAAAGATTTATCCATATTCTCTCATCTAACCCCAATTGTTATGATGGAATTTATAAATATACATAATAAGTGTTGATTTGTGTTTTTTCAAAATCTTCCACAATTCTGGTTTATCATATCTACATTAGATTATGAATATATGATATTTTTAGGATTGTATAACAAATATGTAGTGCATAAAAATGAAATATAGAACATGTATTTTTATAGTTGTTGCATATAAAAAGATCTCATAGCCCACTCCATTAATTACTCACTGTGAGCGGGCTGATTTTCACTGGTCAGGTCCACATATCAAAAGACCAATTCACAAATAAGAGTAGGGAGAAGAAAACTTTAAAAACAAGGCTAAAAATAGATCCATCTAGTTCCTTTATAAAGAAACAAATATTCACAGCATAGATCGAGAAGCTGATACTCCACCACAACTGAGTACGATAAGTTGAAACTCACAATAAAAATATTTTATTTAAATGTTTCCAATTGAACTTCAATGTTGTAATAGAAATAGATATTATATAGATCATATTCTTTAAGAAAAAATATCTTCAAGAAAGAGTAGTTACTTAGTTATCTGGTTTCAATATATCTTCATATAAAATAAGTAATTAATTACAGTAACAAACTCACAACAAATATGAGATTTCCAAAAATTATGTCTCCAAAGTGTAGCCTCTTTTTTATATAACAGAGTCTGATAAATTTTTGTCGAATATCTGTATACTATTTTCACAAGAATTCAAATTAATATAAATATGTTATTCTCATTGTTTATATAAATCACACACACATATATATATTGAAAAAAATACACTGATTTACTAAATAAATAATGGATCCTTCTTCATAATTCTAGATCTATGATAATTCCTTGAATGATGTTGATAATTAAAATTCATTAAACATTTTAGAGTAGTTTTAACGTACCTTAATAATTTAATAGAATCTCTCCATTGAATATGATTCTTTGAATCAATCGTGAAGATATTTGAATCGGTTCAAAACTAGCTTTAAATTGGCTGAAACTGAGCTTTAAATCAGCATGATATTCTATAAAAACCATTTTAAGAAACACTGATATAATCGTAAATAAAATATTTGATTTTTAAAATTCAAATGTAGGGTTCCTTCATAATATGAAAAAAACACAAATCATAGGGTTCAACTACATATAATTTATTTTTTGAATATAGGATTGAAAAATTCATGTTGATCACAAAAGTAAGGTTTATAATACATATGTTTTCTTCTCAAATGTATTTTTCCATACATTCGTAGGGTTATTTGAATATTCTTTTACTGTTTTTCAAACCAAAGGTTCCATTCAAATGTGTTGTTCTTTATCGATACGTTTCTATGTATGCAGGGTATATTAACCATACATTTTGATATTTCAATCATAACATTTAATACAAACATGGGGTTTTTCAACCCATTATGTTCTTTGACATTGGGTATAAACAGAGATTTGATAATACAATGAATAGTGTATCTAGAATATGCTCTAAACATAAGGATTATAAAAGAATAATAATTTCTGAAAATGCACATAAATTAATATTAGTAGTTAAACAAAAAAGTTTATTTTTGATCATCACAGTCAATAAGATTTATAGAGAATTGTTGAGACAATATATAACCGAGAATTATGATCATAAACAACTTAAGACAATACTCATTCTATAATGAAAAATATATTTAAATACAAAAAATGTGATCTTTAATCCCCATGGTAGATATGTTGTAAAATTCCCAAATTTTTATCAAAACCAATAAATAAATATCATAAATTTGATAATTATTATCCAGAAATTATTAAATAATATGCTCTATCAAAGGAATAGAATCATAAAACCACACTACCTGAAAAATATATATTTTTCAATAGAATTTAATCCCAATGTATTAATTGTTTTTTAAAAATGACATAGATATCCCCACATAACCCTTATGGTTTATAAAATTTTCAAACCCATTTCTATAATAACCAAAATATCAAATTACACATTACTTTGGATTTCTACCTCTACCATTTTAACAAAAAATACTACACTATCTCTCCCCAATTGAAAACATTGTCTAAATAATTTTCTATGTTATATACCACATATACTCATGTTCAAATGGAAGGAAAAACATGAAGCTTCATATTATATTAAAAAACATATCGCATGGACTTTATAATCCTATGATATCTATAATTTAATACATGGTAAAAATTAATTCTAATATAAATTCTCATTATGACACAATTTCCATAAAAAAGTGATATTATTCATCATTATATTTGATTTGGAGTGATAAAAATCATTTTTTAGAAAATTCCAGAACACTATTATTTTCATAACAAATATACATTGGATTATCAACTTATTCATTAATTTATTCTAGTTCAATAACAATCAAAAAATAATGTGAACAAGAACATGTTACAATAACATATTCTATATTGTTTTTTCATAATGAAATAGAAATCTAGTTCATTAAATACTATAATCAATGTATTAAAATAAATAAAATATTCCACATATTTATTACTTTTAATTATTAATATATATATATATATAGCATAGTTTGAATATCAGAATACAAAAAAATTATGCTAGGAAATTCCAATTTTAAAAGTGCATTACTCAAAAACCTATATATATTAATAATAATTCATTTCCTTAGAAGAATCTGAGGCCCATTAAAATAATTTTTATATATTCATAAATTATTAAACAAATAGAAAATTTATACCCATCCTCACATTAGAATAGGTAAATATCCAAATATTCTGCTGAGTTATCTCTAATTTTTAGTCTTCTTCTTCCTCCTTTCCCTCCATCATTTTGTACTGAACCATTTCTATAATCAAAAATTAAAATTTATTAAACATTTATCTAGAATATAAGTCATGGGATAGTAATATGTAACCATATAATATGTAATGTTATAAGCTACATTATTTCTCCAAGCATGATCATTTAAAAATTTGTTTTCATCATTTTTGATAAACACTTATATGAATACTTCTTATATCCACTAAATGTTGTGTCATCAACGTACACTATTATAGTTAGAGTACATTGTTATATCTCAAATACATAAATATTATTTATATCCATTCCTATAGTAAATTTATGTTTTTCAATATAACCTTCCATCTTATAAAAAAAGGCTTCTAGGGTATACATTATATAACGTCCTAGATATAGGTGCCACTAAATTGGAACATCGTACCTGGTTGGCCACATAGACTAAAGTGTATTTCCCTAAAAGACATAGGCTTCTAAATTCTAGTGAGGGACTAGGGTGTGATAGTGGTGAAAATATGCCCTCATTGTCATAGTGTAAAATAAAAAATATTAATATACAATAGTGGAAGCTAAAAAAAATATACAACTGAAATAGACAACAGAAGAATGACAAGATAAAAGACCAAGATTCATTCAATACAAAAGATGATACATCATGACACATGTACTATAAAATAATCAAAACAATTACAATGAAATAATGCACAATATATGTCTCAAAATATCAAAAGAAATAGAAACAAAAATGAAGCATCACAAGCCTCAACTCATTCCCATTCTCTCCGACTCCTATGAAAAACATCAAGTACAAGTACTAGGATGCTTTCCATGATCAACACATTCAATCATATATTCTGTTTGGTAACAAAATAATGCCCCAAACTATGTGTGAGACTAAATCCCAATAAGAAACCACCAATGATTTGTACCAGTTAGTCAGTGAATATATATATATATATATATATATATATATATATTTGTTAGTGTATAATTGGAAAAGTAGTAAATAGTAAGTACTAAAAAGTAAGCACACCAGATATCCCATAAGATATAGTAATTGAGTATGGTAAAGACTGAATCCAAGCTTCGTCTTTGGCTTAGATGACATGTCACAAGTCATTTAATTTCATTATTCAATTAGTAATTAAGTCTGGGTTTGAGATAATAATGTGTAAAATTAATAATCACTCTTAGTTTATTGAACCCAAACCATGTAACCATGCAATAACATAACACCAAACTAAATCAAAACAAAAAATATAAGAATTTTAGATGTCAATCATGGTAGAAACCTAGTGTATAGGCATTTCATAATGTTGTAGGGTCAAAACCTGATATACAAGAATTTCAACATGTAACAGGGCTAAGACCATTGTACAATCATTTCAACATAAAAAAACACCATTAACTTGTACTATTACATGGTTAACAACATAATAGCACACATGGGAAAAAATTCAACTAACCACTTCCATTTTAAATAACCTAAAAATTAAATCAATGAAATTTCCATATGCATACTTGGCTAAATAGCTAAACATCAGTCTCCCTAGGGATAACGAAATCCATGGGGTGGCCCTTAATCAGTTCAAACGATCTCAATAATGCTTTAGTGAAATTAATCAATTACCTAGTCAACATTAGGAAATAACATTAGTCAATTAAATTCAATGTGAAACCCTAAACATGGTCATGTAGCACTCTGACACAGATAAATAACATGACATTTCACTAAAGGCACAATACCACCTACCTTAAACTCATACAACTCTCCTCGTCCATCATCAGGCATTCATTTGACTTATATCAGAGTAGATCTATAAAATTTGTATAAAATCACAACCTTAAATAACTAGATCTAGTTAATAAATTAAGAAGAAAGTATTAAGAGGAATCTATAGATCACTGAGGTGATTCCAACAGTTCTAACAATGTTTTAATTGGAGATCATATGAAAAACTATGGGCCAAATCCTTGTTCATATTTTCTGGACACATCGTACGTTGAAGGTCTGTTGTTTATATTTGTCTTGAAAAACCAATCTATTTCATGATCTAAAAATATATAAAATTTAAATAGAATGTAATTGAGATGACATGTTGTGTCTATACAAATTTTATCTTGAAAATTACAGGGTCCTGTACCAGGATTACATACCATGTAGCCTACTAAACATTGCGTGTACCAATAAGTACAAGATGTGTAGTTCCCCATAAATATGTGTAACTAGAATTTAACTAGACCCTAGATTGTTTTTCTCTCAATTTTTTATGTATAACCTAAAAATAAATGATCTATATCTCAAGGAAGAAGAAGGTTATTACAAATTTCACCCCATAAAGAAATTCTACCACGAATTTCCCATCCAAGGGTTGTGAAGATCATTAGATAATAACTCCAGCCATTTTGATCGTACGTCGGCCTCCCTCTCCCATGCCTTTTCATGCACTCGATTGTGATTCCTTAGAAACAATAAAAAAATAACAGAACGGCCATATAGAATCATCATGACATTATCCACAATACGAATCTGATTCTCCTTAAGGGACGCATCTTTCTACAAATAAACTTCATCAAGATAAATGGTGTGAGATCGGCCCAAAATGTATTGTGGTAAGTGAGAAACATGTAAGATGTCGTGCATAGCTCAGTACCTATGAGGTAACTACAATAGATAGGAAACCAACTTAACCCTCTCCAAAATCTAAAATAAAGCGATGTATCTTGGTTAAATCACACTCTCTCTCATACTACTCTTGTACACTAACCTTGGTAGAACACATAGAAAAAATAGATCCCCATCCTCAAACTCCAAATGTCATCAACCAAGTTCAACATATAATTTTTATTAGACTATATAGTACCCATACACATTCAAATCAACTAATCATACCTAGTGGTCTCCTGGAGAAGATGAGGTCCCAGTGTTGATGTCGCTCCTTCCTCTATCCAATATAAGGGTGATAGACATATCCTACCATACATAGATTATTAAGGAGAAATATGAATACTATTTTTGAAGCTATATTTTTAGGTGAACTCAACATGGGGTATATGTGTCTCTAGGGAACCCCCAAAATCCCGGATGCTTACCCAAAGCATGTCCCCAAGCACCTGAATCGTGTGCTCTAAATGGCCATCTATCTGGGGGTGGTATGATTTTTTTAGGATCACCTATGCACCCAAATCCCTCTTTATACCTTTAAAAAAATTAGATGTAAAATGGGTGTTACTATTTGAAATGATAGAATTAGGAACATCATGTAGTTGTACAATCTCATGGATGTACAAACCCACAAGCTCATCAACGCCGAAGGTTTCCTTGATTGGTAGGAAATGTGAAACCATTATAAGACTGTCAACCACAACCCATATTGCATCATTAACAAGGGGTGACCATGGTAAAACCATCAGGAATTAAATTATGATTTCATTCCACTTAAACTCATGAATGGATAGTGGTTTTAAACTTCATGCAGGCCTATGGTGTTATTCCTTCACCTGCTGACAGGTGGAACATCTCATGAAAAAACCATCTAGATATCTCTTCAAATTTGGCCACCAGTTCTGATGATGTAAGTCTCAATACATTTTGGTGTCACTAGGATGCACTGAACAAAACCAAATCATGAATTTTCCCTATCATTTCATCACACATGAATTCTGAAACTCATATTCTTCTCTATAACAGCACAACCTCTTCATTTCCATTGGTACAAGGAGGAGGAGGTTCTTCTCCGTACATAGTATCGCATACAACTAGTCCATTGGAATATTATATCTTCCTGGTCTTTACTCATTCCAATAATGCATATGTAACAACTATGGATGTAAAAAAATTGATCCCCTTCCTATTAGGCACCATGAGATGCATCTCAGGGAACTATTCCATTTGCTTTCACTCACTACTAGCCTACTGCACTGCCTGTATCTGTGTCATCCTGCTCAGTTCATTGGCCACTGTATTTCCTTTATCAAGCATGAAAGCATGATCAAAGTCGAAGAAATGATGATATTTCTCCTACATTCACTGACTCAAATTCAGATCATGCTAATTAATGATGTACTTGAGACTATTGAGGTCCGTGTACACCATGAAACCCTCTCCCAACAAGTAATGTGTCCAAAAAACATAACTGATGAACAACCACGCCAATCTTGAGATTGTGTGTCGAGTTGTTTTTTTCTTGTGGCCTAAACATTTGAGACCTATGAAAAATGACTCAATCCCCCTGAATAATTAATATTCCCATCCCAATATATGATTCATCACAGTACACAGTTTAACTATTACCCCGCTATGAAAAAAATCAGTATTGGTGCTGGTGTTAATCTCCTTTTAAGCTACTGAATGTTTATCCCACAAGAATCTGACCATATGTAATTCAGACCCTTCTTTTTCAAGCCTGAAATCAGTGATATTAAGCATAATATGTCCTATATGAAACACATGTAGTAACCATACATCCTAATAAAACTCTAAACCCCAAAAAATTGTTGTCCCACTCCCGAGATGCTACTTCTCTATCCTTATCTTGGTCCACTGATACACCAGTCACTGAGATGACGTGAACCAAGAAGTGAATCTAATAGATACAAAAGATTCACTTTGAGGGATTATCATATAACTGATGATATCTCAATATACTCTAAATGATCTCAAGATATATGTAACTATCATTTCTATTCTGAGAATATAAAAATATATCATTCATGAAAACCACTAGAAATGAATCCAGATTGGGATGGAACACTAATTTCATCTGTTCCATGAAGGTTTTCAGAGCGTTCGTGAGACATAATGGCATAACCATATAATCATATATACCATATATTCTTTAGAGATCCATGAGAGGTATATCTGATGATTTAACACACACTTGATGATAACCCTATATCTGATCAATCATAGAGAAAACTCTATCTCATTGGAGCTGATTGAAGATATCATCTATTCGTGTAATACGATACCAATTCTTTATCATTAACTGCTTAAATTTCTGGTAATCCATGCATATCCTAAGGATACTATGTATCTTTTTTCACAAAAAGGAATGGAAACCCCTTAGAGAAGTAATGGGTTAGCTGATACCCTTAGTCATAAAATCCTCTAGTTGTCTTTTGAGATCTTCTAACTCCATCACAACAATTATATAAGGAGGAATTGACCCTGGTGCAGCTCATAAAACATTCTTAAAAGAGAAATCTACCTATATCTAACTTGAGGTAAACCTAAATAGTCATCCAGGATGATTTCCTTGACATGATTAACAACTAGCGGAATGTCCATTTGGCATATCCCCTGGTAATCCTGATATAAACTGAAAATCATTAATGTCATCCCACTCAACCCAAAATGCTCATGTCAATCTTTGATCACATGCGCATCCCATTCACCTAGGTGTAGAAATGATCTTTCCTATGGTTACAGAAGTCTCACCCATTAGTTATAGAAATCAAAAATGTCCTGAAAGGACCCTAGAAAATTCATTTTGATGATAAAATAAAATAATTCATCTCTTGGACATAGATATCCTAAATGTAGTGACATCCACCAATCTCAAGGGGGAAATGCTTGAACTGTCTCACTCCTACCATTATAATCCCTAATGGAGTGTCTTGTTTTACAACATCATCGTATGTGAAAACATAACTCCTAAGTCTCTTCAAAATAGTCAAATATAAGAAACACTGTGAAACAATGCAACAAAAATTTATGCTTCTAAAACTGAGGTGACTAGAATATTAAATATAATAGTAGATGATTCAGGATCCTATTCATGTTGGGTTTGTTTCACTATAAATGTATGTCATGTTTAATTCCCCTATGATACAGCTTTACCTACCTAAGCAGATGCACTCTTCTATCACTGAAAAACTATCTTCTAGTTACCATGTCCACGACCACTCCCTCAGCATGAATGTTCTGACGTATTCTAGTTCCTTGATGGGTGAGATACAGCTAGCCCTGCTCCAGAACGTGGAGTCTATGAAGATCCTCTCCCACTAAAAATAGGAGGAATTGTCTTGAATAATCATTGTAGATGAACCATCATTCTATATGTTCAGCATTCAAATGGGTCCATATATAAATATGATTTTGGGTTACCAACTTTTCTATATTTGTAGCACCTCACCTGGATACCTGAAAAAACAATTTGACAACTAGGATCTCAATGGTTAAGCTCCAGATGATGATTTCTACTACTTGTTGAGATAATACCAGATCTCAATGCCAAACCACCCTGGCTTCACCACCAGGATCAATCTGATGCCCCTGGGTAATTGGTTCATGGTTCACTATTACAGATATAATATCCAGATGAGGGATATTTCATGGAGATTGAATGTCATACATGAGACCATCCTTGATTCTCCTATCATGCTAAAGATAACTACCTATTAGAACATGATGAAATCATAGGAGATCAGTAAAATGAGATGAGTAATCCATAACTGATATATTACACTCCTATAAATGCATGAACTCTTTTGCTTTGTCTGCCGTCAATGACTCATGATAAAAATTGTCATAGAAGACACTCTAGAAGACTAACCATGGCATATCTTGATGATTCCTCATTTGAGTAACTACATCCCACCACCTCATGGTTGAATAATGAAATATATAAGTCACGAGCATGACCCTCCACTCATTAGGAATATATATATGCTCAAAGATTTATAACATGGCCTCAAGCCATGATTCCAAAGCCTAGGGTCCCCCATCCCCATAACATGTGGGAGGATGTTGCAGATGGAACACTCTAGTCACCTGAACCATAAATGTGGCTGGATGAGGTTCTCTCTTTGGAGTGTGCCTAAATCATGTGAAGCTATCAAAGAACCAAGCATCAGCACCTACATCTAGAGCAACCATCATTTCCTCACGTGGAATGATTAGAGTATCCACTAGTTTATTATCATCATCTCCCTATTGGTGTACTACTACTAGTCATCACTGTAGAATTGTTATGTAATTTCTAGTACATACCCTTGGTATTGTCTTAGTCATCATGGTATGAATTTCTACAAAACAATAAATAAGAAGGAGAATGAAATTGTAAAAATATCACAAAATTGTGGTACACATTGGGTAGAATTTAAAAACGGTGCATCAACTTAGACTCCCAAATGGGTGTGGAATTCCTCCTACCAAGGTCGTTTAAGCATCCTATGTACACGGAGTGTTAGGATTAAACATACAGTGAACTCCAGTCTTTACACCTAGCCATGTACTATTACATTTCCAAATACACATAGGTCTTCATATGTAAACCCACATAGGGTGTACATAAGGTACACAATGTGTTCTAATCAAGACTCAAAAACACGTGTTTTCATTCCCATGGCCGAACACACGGTCAAGAACCACACATCGTGTAATCAGAGTACACATCATATACTTATAATGTTATTTTCATCACAAATACAAGAGTACATGGGGTGTGTTCATGAACCCATGTTCCGCGTTGTCTGGGTTTCCAAACAGTAAGCCTCTGAAACTTCCCCAAAACCCATAATTTTTTAAAATTAAAGCAATAATGTACCAAATTACGACACATGGGGGCCTATCCTCCTAGTGAATCATATTTTGACTTTAAATATAACACATAATAACATGTACTATATCATATGGCTGAAACATGATCGACCAAATTACGATCCATGAGGGCCCTTACTCCTCACTGACCAAATGTTTGGAAACCATCCAATTCAACAATAACTAGTATTAATACACCTATCACAATATAATTCAAATATATCATGGTACCTACCACAAAATAATTCATATCTAGCATGACATCTATCACAGAATCATGCAAATATTAACTATCTCTAAATAGAATGACAAGAATTTATGGCATGGGATTTCTAACATGTTCATATATGATGCATGATTTGGAATACCCTAATATCATCATGTTGTGACAAAATAGAACCACAATAATATCATTAAAAATACCACAATGAAAATGTGTCACCCAATGGTGATACTCAATCAACAGTAATAGCTCAAAATCGAAATATTTAAATTTGAGTCGCGGCAATTTTCCCCTATACAATTGGTAGGTACTACTAGGAAAAGATAATTACCAAACACCACTTAATTCCTATCCATTTATAATGTCTCCAAATAGTTAGAACTAATAGAAAAGTAAACCACTCTGATACCACATTATAAAATGTTAGAACCAGGTGACACTCATTTGGTTCCCCATCCATAGTTGACCATATGGCCTCAAGAATATTTCCACAAATGCTAGAGGTTACTCACTAGCATCGAGGGTCTAGGTTGTGATTACGGGGAAATTATGGCCTCATTGGTAGAGGGTAACACACCTGAATATTAATATAGAATAGAAAAATCAAAAAAAATTACAACTGAAATAAATATTAGAAGACTGATAAGATAAATTACCAATCACCATTTAGTACAAAAGATGATACAGCATGTCACAGGTTCTAGGAAAGTTTCCAAACATATACACTGTAGTAATACAGAATATTTTTCTCAAAATAAGAAAAGAAATATAAGAGACTATGATACATCACAAACAGTAGCTCTGTCCCATGCACTCTGATTCATAAGTAGCACATCATGTACTTGTAGCAAGGCGGTTTCCCTAACTGACACCTAATATAATATAATTTATGTGGGACCCAAAGAAAGATCCAAATAGGGTGTGAGACTAAATCTCATTAGGCAACCACCAAATATCTTAACTAGTCTGTTAGTGAATATATATATATGTGTGTGTGTGTGTGTGTGCAGTTTACAATATGAAATGTAGTAAATAGTAAGTACCGATAAGTAAGAACAGAAGATGTCTCAAAAGAGAAAGTAATCTAGTATGGTAAAGACTGAATCCAATATTGTTATTGGCTTGGTAGAAAATTCACTAGTCATTTCATTTCATTATTCAAATTTTAACTAAGATTGGTATAACGACCCATACTTTACATACATTGTTATTACTTCAAAATTGAAGCACACTTATTACAACATATAAAAAAACCATGAAAGGACCGTATAGTTATAGTGTATTTAGAAACTGGAAATCATAAACAACTGGTTCATAAAGCATCTACTTTGCCTCCCACTTATTTCATCGTATCAAGAGTCCCTTTTTGGCATATTCTACTTAATAACCTTCTTCCTGACCTTGGGAAATAATACATACAAAAGGATGAGCTCAAATGCTTAGTAAGGGTAAACAAAAGAAATATCAATCACATCATATACACAAGCAGATATCATTTGGAAATCATAACCTGCAAAAGAGATCATAATATCATAACATGGGATTAATCATAATAGTGAAATGTAATCCCAATAATCATAACATAAAACATGAAACTTTTTGTCATACACACACAATCATAGAGAATCATTTCTTATTAGTCAAGACTCATTTCCAAGACTATCTTAGTGGACCAAGTCCATTTCTGAACCGAGTTCACCCCTCGTTTCAGTCCTATTTCACTGAACCTGTATAACCTACCGTTCCAGCCATGTCTATCTCATGAGATATAAAATATTTACCCATTGCATTGGAGGGATATATAGGTCCCACCCATCTCATAATGATACCATTCTTATGTGTGCCACAAAATATTAAATCATACATCATTGCATAACCCATGTAATAAAAATGGAATTCTTAAACATTGTGAAATTTTAAAACAATTCATATAAGATAAATGAATTCATAAAAATAATTCCATCACAACATAATAAAAATAATGTAATGATAGTGATAGAATAAGAACCCCAGTTTATATTAGATGGAAAATAATTTTTATAAAACACTTGAACTCCATTCTTGAGGAAAATATCCTTTCTACTTCAAAAACATTTTTCCGTTCTTAACATGTCATACAATTTTAAACTAAAAGAATTTGATTAAAAATAAACATGAAAACTTGTAAGGGAATCTTCTTGGAAATAATGTTTTAAAAATCCATTCATGCCGTATAAGTTAAAAAAACATTCTTCTCATACTTTTGTCGGAAAAGTCAAAAAATACCACGTACGAAAAACAAAAAAAGATTCCTTTCATATCTTTTACTAAAAACTCACCAAAGGGAAAAATTAGATTTAAACAATTGTAGGTGTATGGAAATAATATTACATATTGAGGAAACATGGATGTGGATGATAAAATACACCCCAGTAAATTTCAAAGTATAAACAATCTTGGATAAAAATGAGATTGTGATATTTCCCTTACCTTAGATACGATATGATTTGTACGTGTCCGAACCTCCTGTATAATGATTTAAATAATGTTATTGACATATTACAGAATCATACATATTTTTATGATATCATATATTGTCATTTTCTTAGCTTCTTAGTAGTAATATTTCATTGCTACATGTTATTCGGGTGTTTATAACTTTTTGTTCTTATGCGTGTGTTGTCGAATAAATTCTTATTCTTCTATTTAGGTTATAGATACCTCATTTACCAAATGGTATTAGTGTAATATATATCATATTCATTCATTCAATTCATATATATAATCATAATGAAATGAAGATCATGTAGAACGAGTCGCATCACATCGTGGAGACGGTATTCCATACGTACGCACGAGTGATGATATCGTTCCTATGATGGTGGAATTGTATTGGAGTGTATGTATACTATTTTATAATCAGTATCACTTTATAATAGACATATATAGTCATTATTTACACCATTATACCCATCCAAGTACGGTGGTGGTGGAAAATAGAGTACACCACGGCGTGGAGACGGTACTCCGTACGTACGCACGCGCGGTGATTTCTTTTTCCGTAGGATGGATAGATGGTGAAATAGGGTTGTTTCATACTTATAAAAACATATCAGTATATGAGTGATACTGATGTTATTACTTCATAATGAAACAAATAACGAAGATGAATTGAAAGAAGAAATAAAGATGAATGAATCGGTAATGGACATTACCTCTTCTTTGAAGTGCTTCTTTGAGACCTCCTTTTAGGGCACTAAAATTGGTCTTTGAAGAAGACCAGAACCTCTAGGATGTTTTTAGGGAATTGGAGAGAAGAAATTGGCAGGGGTTGTTCGAGATTGAAGGCTCATAGTGGTGTGAGGAAGAGGGGTGGGGGGGAGGTGCCCATTATTAAGTGAGGAGAGGGGCTCCTTTGGAAAAACTAAAAATATTATTTTATTATAAAGTCATGTTCGGTTATAAATAGCTCCAAATTGATTTATTTCGAAGATAAGGTGGGGATGGGTCGATATCCTCTCATCCACTAGAATTTAGACAAGTTTAGGTTCCTATTTTAACCTTATCATTTAGATTTAACATTAAGTTAAATAATTTTACTTTTACCGTGTCTTCATGTGCTCTAATACTATAAGTTTAATAAACTAACTATAAGCAGCCAAACGAACCCCAAATTGTTTATTATTAATATATATAACCTAATATAAGTAATTTGTCCGAACCTTAGATTTTTAGAAATAAAATAACAATTAATAATATAATATTTGTTTTAATAACTATTTTATGTCAATTTTGACACTATTTAGTAATTGATTTTTGTGAAAATCATAACGGAATTATTAGTTCGATAAAAGATAATTAAATCAATAAAAACATGTCATATTAATCTAGAAAATTATTGTAATTTATAAAAATTCTCAATTTACATTTATTTTGGTGTTTATAACATCAATTATGTCAATATTTCATTAATAAGATAATTACTGCATCATCGTTGTGTAATAAATAAATTAAATTATTTAAAGTCATAAAAATTACAAATAAAATACCATTATGTAGGAAATATTTTTAGCTTTCTAATGAATATTTATAGTCGAATTTATCTTATGTATAACCCCAAATTAAAAATTATTTACTTATTAAACATTGATTTTAACTATTTTAACCCTTCTTTAAATAAATTATTAATAAATGTCCTAATCTAATCCAAATGGGCATAAATGGTCATATTTTATTCATATTGTTGTTTTTGGTCTAATTACACTTATCCAATATAATTAGGACATGTGTTAGGATATTAATAATATCATTTTACCCTTAATTACCCTATTTACTTTTAACCGTGGTAAATAAAAGTAAAAAGTTACTATTCACCAAAAATTATTTTCATCTCATTGAACAACATTTTACTTACTGACATCAACAGTGTCTCTTGGAATTTCAAAATTCCACTCACAGAAGTGGTAAAATTATGTTTTATGAAAAATTTAGTTTTCTAACTACCACTTAGTGGTATCACTATTCATCAAAAACTGAAAGTTTTCCGAAAAATACCAAAATTTCACCCTAGGATAATTTCGATATTCCGAATCCAAAAATGAAGTCCATTTTAAAAAATAAAAGTTATAAAATGTCAAAAAGTGGTTATTACTATTCATAACGGCTAGTTTTAATAATATTTTATTATTTAGTGAAACTCGGTATTACGTACGGCGCAAGTTATCGATGAAGGTTGCGATTTCGTGTAAAGCAAGCCAACCAAGTTTTTTGTGGTAGAATAGATTACTTTGATGATTTATATAACATAAAAGTTTTGGGTGTTACATTCTACCCCCCTTAAAATGAATTTCACCCTCGAAATTCGTCACTTTGTAACAAACAGATGAGGATACCTCTTCCTTATCATATCCTCAAGATCCCATGTAACTTCTTCTAATTGGTGGTTCCTCCATAAACTTTCACCAATCAAGTGGTCTTATTTCGTTGGACTTTTTCTCTACGATCCAGAATCTCTATCGGTTGTTCTTCATAAGAATGATCTTTCTCCAGCGGTACAACTTCTGAGCTGAGTACATGTGAAGGATCAGGTATGTACTTTCTCATGAGAGATACATGGAACACATCGTGAACGTGAGAGAGATTCGGTGGAAGTGCCAATCGGTAAGCTACCTTCCCAACACGATCCAGTATTTCGAATGGACCGATATATCTAGGGCTCAACTTCCCCTTCTTTCCAAATCTCATAACCCTCTTCCAGGGAGATATTCGTAAGAACACTTTATCACCCACTTCAAACTCTAGGTCTTTTCTTCGGTTGTCGGAATAACTTTTCTGTTGACTCTGAGCTGCTCTTATTGTTATTGAATAGATCTGACCTTTTCTACCATTTCATCAACGAGATCAGGTCCTAATAGCTTTCTTTCCCCAACTTCATCCCAGTAAGATGGAGTCCTGCATTTCTTTCCATAGAGAGCTTCATAAGAAGGCATCTTAATACTGGAATGAAAGCTATTATTATAGGAAAATTCCACCAAAGGTAGGTGTTGATCCCATACAACTTTGAAATCCATAGAGCAAGCTCTCAACATATATTCTAGAGTTTTAATTGTTCTCTCAGACTGACCGTCTGTCTGAGGATGATAAGCAGTGCTGAAACTCAACTTTGTATCCAGATTATGCTGAGGACTTCGCCAGAACTTCGATGTAAATCTCAGATCCCGATCAGATATAATAGAAAGTGGTACTCCATGAAATCTTACCACTTCCTTTACATATATCCTGGCAAGCTGATCCAGAGAGAAATCCTCTCTAATAGCAATGAAGTGTGCATATTTTGTAAGATGATCATCTATGACCCAGATTGCATTATTGTCTTTGGATGTTTTAGGAAGTCCTCTAACAAAGTCCATAGTGATGTTTTCCCATTTCCATTCGGGTATGGGTAATGGTTGTAACATCCCCTTAGACTTCTGTCTCTCAGCTTTAACTTGTTGACAATTCAAGAATCGAGAGACATATTCAGCAACATCTCTTTTCATGTCATCCCACCAGAAGTACTCTTTCAGGTCCCTGTACATCTTCGTGCTTCCAGGATGAATATAGAATGAATAACTATGAGCCTCATCTAGTAGCTCCTTCTTTAATTCCGGGATGGGAGGAAGACAAACCCGATTCCTGAACTTTATTATCCCATCACAATCATTGTTGAATTCAGGAACATTTCTCACCTTCTTTTGTAACTCGACATATTCTTTTTCTGCCTCTTTAATCTTCACATGTATAGATGGTTGAACATTAATTTGAGAAAGATACGATTTTCCCCTTTCATTATAATTCCAAGATCCATCCTTTGTAAATCTATAAATATTGGATCTTTTTTGATCCTCATCATGGATAAACTAGCATGGTCTTGTCGACTTAATGCATCTTCCACCTTGTTTGCTTTCCCAGGGTGGTAATGGATTGAGCATTCATAATCCTTAATCAGCTCCAACCATCTTCTTTGGCACATATTTAGCTCCTTTTGTGTGAAAATATACTTTAAACTATTATGATCAGTATAAATATCACACCATTCACCATAATGGTAATGCCTCCAAATCATTAATGCAAAGATTACCGCAGCTAACTCCAAATCATGAGTTGAGTAATTTTTCTCATGTATTTTCAACTGTCGTGAGGCATAAGCTATAACCATATCATTTTTCATAAGAACTCACCCCAATCCCTTCTTGGATGCATCACTATAGATCACAAACCATTCCCCACTACAAGGCAGTGTGAGAACAGGTGCACTGGATAACCTTCTTTTCAACACCTTGAAATTCTCTTCACATTCCTCCATCCAAACAAACATAACTCCTTTCTGAGTCAACATGGTGAGCGGATTAGATAATCATGATAAATCTTTCACAAAACGTCGATAATATCCAGCCAAACAAAGAAAACTTCGGATCTCGGTTACTGTTGTTGGTCTTGACCATATTTCGATAACCTCTATTTTTGCTGGATCATCAGATATCCCCTCTTTTGAGATTATGTGACCCAAAAATGCAACTTTTTGAAGCCAAAATTCACACTTGATAAATTTGGAATAAAGATTCTCCTTTCTCAGGGTCTTCAGTATAATTTTCAAGTTATCTTCATGTTCTTCCTTGCTCTTTGAATAGAAAATAATATCGTCTATAAAGACTACCAAAAACTGATCAAGATAGTCTCTAAAGACTCTATTCATTAGATCCATGAAGATAGCATGGGAATTACTAAGACCAAATGGAATCACTATAAATTCATAGTGTCCATTCCTTGTACGGAAAGCCATCATTGCTATATCCTCCCTTTTGACCCTTAATTGATGATACCCTGACCGAAGATCAATCTTCGCAAAGTATTGAGCTCCGCGTAGTCGGTCAAATAGGTCATCAATGCACGGGAGGGGATATTTGTTCTTGATAGTGATCTTGTTATGTTCTCGATAATCAATGAAGAGTCTCATTGATCCATATTTCTTCTTAACAAACAGAACAGGTGCTCCCCAAGGTGACGCACTAGGGCATATGAACCCCTTATCATGATTCTCTTAGAGTTACTTCTTCAATTCCTGCATCTCAATTGGGGCCGTTCTATAAGGTGTCTTTGAAATAGTCAAAGCACCTGGTATGAGTTCTATTGAAAACTCAACTTCACGATTCGGTGGATGACCCGGTAATTCCTCCGGAAAGACATCATCAAACTCTCATACAATGGGCATATTCCGAATCGTGAATTTCTCACCAACCATTTGAGATAAATTACCTTCATTTAGTGGAATCAATACCCATAAAATGGAAGAAATTTCCACTAGAAGGTTATGTTTATCCTTGCATCGATAGACGATCATAGATTGATCTGGAATATGAAATGTGACATCCCTTCTTTGGAAATTGATATGAGCTCCATGTAGAGAAAGCCAATCCATGCCAAGAATCACATCAAATTACACTATAGGATGGATCACAAGATTTGTAGGAATCACTTTACCACAAACTTCAATAGGAGAAGAATTATAAACTTTTGATGCTACTATTGTGCCATTAGGTGTTGTCACAGCTAACTCAACATCTAATTGTTGAGGTAATACAGTGATACCCTTAGAAAATTCTTCAGAAATAAAGGAGTGGGTGGATCCAAAATCAAATAAAACATTTTCTACTTTAGAGTGGATGGTCAGTGTACCTTTCACCACATCGTTATCATAATCCACATCGTTGATAGAAATTGCAAGTGACTTTCTTTTGTCTTTAGCCTTAAGAGTTTGTTGATGTTGACCATCATCATCAACCGTTGAATTAGGGAATTTATTGGCATAAAGTCCCATCTCCTTGCACTTGAAGCATTGAAGTGTAGTAGGTTCATTCTATGTATCCCTTCCTTTGTTTGCATCATTAGACATCTTCTTCCCATCATCGCGGCATTCAAATGCCCGATGACCTTCCTTTCCACATTTGAAACATTTACTTGTCCCTTTAAGACAACTCCCTCCATGTTTCTTTCCACACTTTGTGCATATGGGAAAGCTCATATTCTTTTCAGTGTGCTCTTTAGATTTTCCTTTGAATTCCATTTTCCTCTTCTTATCAAACACATATGACAGATGGGTTACTCTAATCTCCATCTCGACATTGAGAGCACATCGAACGATTTCCTCGTAGCTATTGAAGTCCCTTATGGCTAACGCCTTTCGAAGACTTGGTTTTAAGCCACTATAGAATCGATCAATCTTACTCTTAGGTTGGATAATAATACCAGAAGCGTACCTTACATGTCTTGTAAAATTTGCTTCATAGGTACCAACAGATTCATTATCCTTTGGCTTCATTTCAAGAAACTCTTTCTCAATCATTGTTAGGAAAATACGAGCGAAGTTCTTATTGAAAAATAAGTTCTTGAACTCGTCCCATTCCATAGACTCAATTTCATCCCTTTGCCTCATATTCTTAATAAGATTCCACCATTGATCAGCATCACCTTCCAAACGATACACTACTAGGATGAATTTATCATGTTCAGAACACTGATGAACTAAAAATATCTTTTCAGTAGTACTGATCCTTTTTTCAGCAACTAATGGATCAGTAGACCCGCTGAATGAAGGTGGATGCTGCCTCATGAAGGATTCAACAGAATGTTTCTCCTTCCTTTGATCGTTTGGAAGTCCTGCATGATTCATAGCTTGAGAAAGTTGTGTGAGAATAGCTACAAGATTTTTCATTCCAACTCCCATAATGTTTGGTTTCACAGGGGGACAATCATTGCATTTCCCGTCGCATTCCGCATTAACACGGTTACTTCGGGTTCCAACCATTGTCTAAAACCAAGAAGAATAGTGTGAGAAACATTAATTATAATAAGAAAACCATATAATCAAGAATAAAATTTCACACTTAAGGTCTTATCTTAGGTTATTCATGGCCACTTCTAAAACACTAAGATTGTTTTCTATACTTAGAATTATCCTTAGGGTTCTTACTAAGGCTTTCACATCCTAGTTTCCAAAGGTTGACTATACCTTTCCTCTGATACCAACTATAACGACCCACACTTTACATACATTGTTATTACTTCAAAATTGAAGCACACTTATTAAAACATATAACAAAACAATGAAAGGACCGTATAGGTATATTGTCTTTAAAAACTGAAAAGCATAAACAACTGGTTCATAAAGCATCTACATTGCCTCCCACTTATTTTATCATATCTAGCATCCCTTTTTGGCATATTCTACTTAATAACCTTCTTCCTGACCTAGGGAAATAAAACATACAAAAGGCTGAGCTCAAATTCTCAGTAAGGGTATGAAAAACAAATATCAATCACATCATATACATAAGCACATAAAATTTGGAAATCTTAACCTGCAAAAGAGATCATAATTTCATAACATGGGATAAATCATAGTAGTGTAATGTAATCCCAATAATCATAACGTAAAACATGAAACTTTGTGGCATACACGCAAAATCATATAGAATCATTTCTTATTAGTCAAGACTCATTTCCAAGACTATCTTAGTGGACAATGTACCTTTCTGAACCGAGTTCACCCCTCGTTTCAGTCCTGTTTCACTGAACTGGTATAATCTACCATTCCAGCCCAGTATATCTCATGAGATAAAAAATCATTACCCAATGCATTGGAGGGAGATATAGGTCCCACCAATCTCATAATTATACCACTCTTATGTGTGCCCCAAAATATTAAATCATACATCATTTCATAACCCATGTAATAAAAATGGAATTCTTAAACATCATGACATTATAAAACAATTCATATAAGATAAATGAATTCATAAAAATAATTCAATCACAACATAATCAAATCAATGTAATGATAGGGATAGAATCAGAACCCTGTTTTATCTTAGATGGAAAATAATTTTGATAAAACACTCGAACTCCATTCTTGAGGAAAATATCATTTCTACATCAAAAACAGTTTTCCTTTCTTAACATGTCATACAATATTAAACTAAAAGAAGTTGATTAAAAATAAAATTGAAAACTTGTAAATTAAGCTTCTTGTAAATAATGTTTTAAAAATCCATTCATGCCGTATATGTTAAAAAAAACATTCTTCTCGTACTTTTGTCGGAAAAGTCAAAATATACCTCGTACGATAAACAAAAAAAGATTCCTTTCATATCTTTTACTAAAAACTCATAGAAGGGTAAAATTGGATTTAAAAAATTGTAGGTGGATGGAAATAATATTACATATTGAGGAAACATGGATCTGGATGATAAAATACACCCCAGTAAATTTCACAGTATAAACAATCTCAGATAAAAATGAGATTGTGATATTTCCCTTACCTTATGTCAGATATGCTATGTACATGTCCGAACCTCCTGTATAATGATTTAAATAATGTTATTGACTTATTACATAATCATAAATTTTTTTATGATATCATATATGGTCATATTCTTAGCTTCTTTGTAGTAATATTTCATTGCTACTTGTTATTTGGGTGTTTGTAACTTTTTGTTCTTATGCGTGTGTTGTCGAATAAATTATTATTCTTCTCTTTAGGTTATAGATACCTCATTTACAGAATGGTATTAGTGTAATATATGTCATATTAATTCATTCAATTCATTTATATAATCAGTATGAAATGAAGATCATGTAGAACGAGTCGCATCACATCCTGGAGACAGTATTCCGTACGTACGCACGAGTGATCATATCGTTCCTATGATCGTGGAATTGTATTGGAGTGTATGTATACTATTTTATAATCAGTATAAATTCATAATAGTCATATATAGTCATTATTTACACCATTATACCCATCCAAGTAAGGTGGTGGTGGAAAATAGATTACACCACGGCGTGGAGACGGTATTCCGTACGTACGCACGCGCTGTGATTTATTTTTCCGTAGGATGGATAGATGGTGAAATAGGGTTGTTTCATACATATAATAACATATCAGTATATGAGTGATATTGATGTTATTACTTCATAATGAAACAACTAATGAAGAAGAAGTGGAAGAGGAAATAAAGACGAAAGAATCGGTAACGAACATTACCTCTTCTTTGAAGTGCTTTTTTGAAACCTCCTTTTAGGGCACTAAAATCAGTCTTTTAAGAAGTCCAGAAACTCTAGGATGTTTCTAGGGAAGTGGAGAGAAGAAATTTTCTGGGTTTGGCCGAGCTTTAAGGCTCAAAGTGGTGTGAGGAAGAGGGGGAGGAGGTGCCCTTTTGTAAGGGAGGAGAGGGGCTCCTTTGGAAAAACTAAAACTATTATTTTATTATAAAGTCATGTTCGGTTTTAAATAGCTCCAAATTGATTTATTTCGAAGCTAAGGTGAGGATGGGTCGAACTCCTCTCATACAATAGAATTTAGACAAGTTTATGTTCCTATTTGAACCTTATAATTTAGATTTAACATTAAGTTAAATAATTTTACATTTACAGTGCCTTCTTGTGTTCTTATACTATAAGGTTAATAAACATACTATAAGCAGCCAAAAGAACCCCAAGTTGTTTATTATTAATATATATAACGTTATCTAAGTCATTTGGCAGATCCTTAGATATTTAGGAATAAAATAACAATTAATAATATAATATATGTTTTAAAAACTATTTTATGTCAATTTTGACACTATTTAGTAATTGATTTTTCTGAAAATCATAACAGAATTATTAGTTCAAAAAAAGTTAATTAAATCAATAACAACATGTCATATTAATCTAGAAAATTAGTATAATTCATAAAAAGTCTCAAATTACATTTATTTTGGTGGTTATAACATCAATTATGTCAATATTTCATTAATAAGATAATTACTGCATCATCATTGTGTCATAAATAAATTAAATTTTTTAATGTCTAAAAATTACAAATAAAATACCATTATGTAGGAAATCTTTTTATCTTTCTAATTAATACTTATAGTCGAATTTATCTTATGTATAACCCCATATTAAAAATTATTTACTTATTAAACATTGATTTTAACTATTTTAACCCTTCTTTAAAAAATTTTATAATAAAGGTCCTAATCTAATCCAGTTGGGCCTAAATGGTCTTAGTTTATTTCTAAGATTGTTTTTGGTCGAATTACACTTATCCAATAGAATTAGGACATGTGTTAGGTTAATATTAATATCATTTTTACCCTTAATTACCTTATTTACTTTTAACCGTGGTAAATAAAAGTAAAAAGTTACTATTCACCAAAAATTATTTTCATCTCATTGAACCTCATTTTACTTACTGAAATAAACTGTGTCTCTCATGTTTTTCAAAATTCCACTCACAGAAGTTGTAAAATTATGTTTTATAAAAAATTCAGTTTTTTAACTACCACTTAGTGGTTTCACTATTCATCAACAATTGAAAGTTTTCAGAAAAATACCAAAATTTCACCCTAGGATAATTTCGATATTCAGAATACAAAAATGTAGTCCATTTTGAAAAATAAAATATATATAATTTCATAAAGTGGTTATTACTATTCATAACTGCTAGTTTTAATAGTATTTTATTGTTTAGTGAAACTCGGTATTGCGTATGATGCAAGCTATCGAGGAAGGTTGTGATTTCGTGTAAAGAAATCCAAGAAAGTGTTGTGTGTTAGAAAAACATTCCTTTGATGATTTATATAACATAAAATTCTCGGGTGTTACAATTGGTCTGGAGATCCTAATGTGGAAAATCATGTCTCACTCCTGGTGTGTTTAACCCAAACTATATAACCATGTTATAACATAACACAAAACAATATCAACCCCAACTATATAAGAATTATGCATTGAATAAACATTCAAACATGGTGTGTAATCATTTCAACATGTGTCTGAGTCAAAATCGTATATATAATAATTTCATTATGTATCAAGACCAAAACCAATGTATTCAAATTTCAACATAAGGAAAACACATGTAACTTACAATATAACATTGTTAACAAAATAATAACTCACATGGGAAAAAATAAATTAACCACATCCATTTTAAATAACTTGAAAAGGATATAAAATTCATGTTCATATGCATCCGAAGATAAATGGAATAATGCCAATCATCCAAGGGTGAACGTACCCACGGGGTGGCCCTTAAACAGATTAAACGATTTCAAACATGATTTTTTAAAATTAATAAATTACCTAATCGATATTATACAATAACATGAGTCAATTACATTCAAAGAGACACCATAAACATGGACACACAACACTCTTAAATAGATAAACAACATAGAAATTCATGAAAGTCACAAGACCACCAACCTCGTACTCGTACGACTCACCTCATCGAGCACCAGATATTGATTTTTCCTAGAATAAAGTAGATCTACAAAAAAGGAATAAACACTTACCCATAAATAACTAAATCAAGATAATAAAGCAAGAATAAAGTATCAAGTGGTTTCGAGAGGTTACTAATGTGAATCCAATAGATACAATTATGTTCGAATTGGATATTAGATGATGAATTAGGATCCAAACCATTATTTGGATTTTCTAGCCACACCATACATTAATGGTGAGTCATTTTGGTACATCTGGAAAAATGATGCTACTAACTAACGTAGTTGATATAAATTGTACACAACATGTACTTGAGACAATCTGTTGTACCTGTACAAATTATGGCCAAACCAATAATTTTCTATGTACTAGGATTACATGATGTGTATCCTTATATACACAGTGTGTACCTATATGTATATGGTGTGAAGATCCCAGTCATACCATGTAACATGCCTTTATCTATCCCCTCTACCTCTTTTCTGCCATTTGATATGTATAAACTGGAAACTAAATATATTTACCTTAATGAAGAACTAATTTCTTACAAATTAAATTATATAATACATTATTAAACCTGTATACCATGCTTATTTATTTTTATTTAATGACACCATAGTGTACCTTGGTCCAAATTATTCATCAAGGTCACAGTTTAAAAATATAAATTCATCCATATAACATATATTATAGTTATTGTGTACTACTACATCAAGAAAAAGTTGAGTACAAATAATCGTCCCACGAGTGTAATAGACCCTTAAAAATAAATATATTTGATTTGGAATAAAATTTTCATTATAATATTACCATTTTTCATGATAAATTACCTATTTAATTTAAATTTCTCTTGGATTCTCACTTGGTAACTATCATATTATTAAATTTAGGTTTTAGTGAACATTCCCACATCAATTTTCTATTAATATGATATAATTATTCATCCAATTATTTAATATATTATTTTACATCAGAATCATATGAAATAATATTTTTTCGTTTTTGAAAAATGATAATTTTGATTTTTAAGTATTAAACATATTTATTTAAATCACTAGATATTTCTGATTTCAGATGCCATTTTCTAATACTATATTCAGCATAAATAACTATTATTTTTGTATATGAATTCCAATATCTCCATCCTCATCATTTATTTTTTCAAAATCAACATCATAAGAAATTGGATCATTCTCAGGTCCTATTCATTCTATATTTCTACAATATAATTTTTTCGGGTACATTTTTCGAAAAAATAAAATATATTCACATATAAATTTTTACTGATTTTTAATAGTAATAACATCAAATAAATAAAGTATATTTTTCATCCACGTATTCACGTATTTGTATGATTTACAATTTCACCAACATATCATGAAGATAAGTTTCTCACCATTCTCATAAAAATATTATTGATTATATTTTTAATAATTTTTATATAACAAAGACTACCCAAAAGTATGCAGTACGTCACTATTAGATATCGCATATATAATAACTCATACCGCTTCATGTGTGACTCGGGTCACAATAGAGACATATATACTATGTGTACACTATTACATAGAGCATCCCTCGATAAATGTACATAGATTATGTGTTCAAATAGTAATATTCTACCATCATAACTAAATTTATATTCCTCTACATTGGTATACAACATTTTGGTTCATTTTATGATTCATTATACATATGATTAATTTATTAACCCTATAAATTCACACTAATAATAAGTGATAAAACAACCTAGTTTAACGACTATCTTTTAAACACTTCTTTAAGTAAATCGAATTTTTTGAAAAAAATTAATATAGAAATCTTAAGAACCATATTCATTTAAGAGGTTTAAGGAATTAGATATTATATTTAACTAGTTTATCCCTTGTCCAATATATCAAATAGTCACATCACCACCATATAACAAACTAATAAATATTATAAAAATAATCAAAATCTACAAAAAATTCTTCTCCACTATATACTCTTATAGAAATATCATAAATATTACTTTTTATTTAAACCTAGGAAAATGTATATATATGAATAGAGAGATCATTGAATATAACTATGGTAAAATATGAGAGATAACAATAAAAATAGTATGTTGAAATAATATGAATGTATTAGTATAATAAATATGATAAATAAATTAATACCCATTAAATAATATATTCTAAATCAGGTAATAACATTATATATGAATCAAAGCAATGTGGATACATGTGTCAATAGTAATGAGGCTTATGTTTTTTTAAAAATGATGGGAAAAATAAAACAATTATGACATATTCAATCATTGGACCATATATTGTCATATGGAAACAATACATTCATTATATACAACATGAGTTAATAAGAAAATATTATAGAAAATCTTTCAAATATAGAACAAAAATTTTAAATATAATATAGATCCTGGGGAGTGAAAATGCTATTCTTCTTCTATTTAACAGTGACCACATAATAAAATCATCCATTATCAAACAAATAAATAAATGGAAAATAAATTCATATTAAAAGATATTATATATATTTATATGTAAATACCCTTCATTTGTGGTTGTAAAAACATATAGTATTTACACAATATATATAAAGGTTATATGTTTAAGTCAATATTATTATTATTAAACCGATATAATGAATATAGGTTAATACACTTTAATTATTAAAGCCAAAAATATTATATTCAATGTGGAATGAAATTAGAATGAAAATTTCTATTATACAATAAAGATGATTAGGGAAGAAAAATTTATTGAGGGACCATTCTTAATAGAGAGGAATATTAAATAATTAATAAAATAAATAAGGTGGTTGGTATAATTTTAAAAATATCTTTAATGAGGAATATTATATTCCAAAGGTAAAATATTTTTTAGAAAAATACTTTTAGGATATTTTAAAAAATAATTTTATATGTAACAAATATACCAGATCTTAAGAAATTTTTTTAGATGAAATATTTTTTAAATATTTTTAAAAATTAATTTCTTATTAAATAATGGAAAATAATGAAAAAATTGTCATATAGAAGGAAAAAATTGGAAATATCCCTTCACATTTAAAATATTAAAATTATATTCTCCTCACACATTGAGAAAATTTACCCATTCAGTAAACATTTCATATTTCATTTATACATTTCATTAAAAATATATTGTCGAAAATAAAATTAATCAGTTATTATAGAATATATCTAGAAATCTAAGAAATATTTCTACGCTAACTAATTTGTAAAAACTAGCATCTTGGCCGAGATGAAGAGACAGGTTCAAAATCATTTATAAGAAAAGATTAGAGTAAAATTAGTGTGAAGGGGAAAAAGAACATTTTATATGAAATATAAAAAATAGTAAATATTCAAAGAAAATAATGAGTGGTTTTATAATTGATTTTAATTTATTATATAGTGAATCATTCAAAAAATAATCATGATTTGAAAATATTAGTATCATCAAAACAAAAATCATTAATATAAAACATTATTTAAACACCCTTATTAAGCCCTGGATTATTTTTAATCGAGAAAAGAAGGTTCTCCATGGATTGTGATCCATGACATTGAAATTATTAAATAAAATTAGAGGTAAAAATTAGAAGGATGAAATGATCAAAATTTGATAATATCACACCACAAGAATTATAGAATGTTTATCACAAATAGTAGATTTCATCTATTTCCAATATTGAGTGTGAGTTGCCTCAATAATGTTTATTTACTTTTATAATAGGAGAGATGTTATCTATTTTTTTTGGAAATTTCATAAATAATATATAACAAAATGTTATGTAATTAATGTTTTTGGAATCAATATAATATTATAATTTCATTGGATAAGTATTCATGAAAAGGATGATATTGTCATTGGAGATCTGTTTTTGTTAATTTTTAACGTATGAATATTTTTCGGTTCATCAATAATTTAAATTATGTTATTCTGATTAAAGGAAAAAAATAATTTTTAAAATATTAATAACATATATTAAGTGTCTAAATCTATCGTTGATATTAATTTATGTCAATCTTTATGTTAGTCGTTAGATATACCCTATAATACTTTTAATTTATCGATGTGTGAGTAGGGATATGGATTATATTATTTAATTATAATATCATTTCAAGAAAAGTATATTGATATTATTTTGTAATTATTATGGTGATTAATTATATATGTGAATAGTTAAAATAATGATGTAAATTAAAAATTAATATCACTTATAAATCAATTGATTTTCCACTTGATAGGATTGTTTTAAAGGTAATTTTCCGATTCCAACTTTTTACAGTTTTTACTTTTAGAATGAATATTTTTTTTACTTTTATAATATAAATTATGAAATAAATAACATATATATATTCTATAAAACAATTTTAATGTCCATACAGTAATGGTGTGGATGAAAAACTATTTGTTTCCTTAATAGAGATGATAATCCACACAAATTCATGAGAAACATTTTAATTTCAAAAATTGAATTGGAGGGGGATATATTTGGGTAATAACATCTATATAATAAAATTTCAGTATATTTTTTATAAAGATATAATTATATAGTTATATATATATATATTTATATGAGAGAGTGTGTGTGTATTTAATGAAGGTGGGTGAGAATGATATAGAGGTGAATTATATGTGTATGCAATTCTTATATCGAGAATATGAATCTTATCATGAATTGTCCTTTCGTAATGAAGTGCATTAGTAACATTGATGATGTTATAGTCTTTTAAACCTTTAGAGGTGAAATATAATATGTACGATGTGTAGAGATTAATGGGAAATTTAAACAATAGGTTCCACATGATGTGGGTGGAGTTGGTGTCCATTTTTTGGTTAAATTGATGTACAATTGTTTTGAAAAGATTGATATGGAAGGGATAAGAATAGAGTTTTAATATAGTTAGGTTATTTTTGTGAGATATTTTTTGCGATAAATGTTTGTATGAGTTAGAAACCTAAAAAATATAATATATAATTTGTATGTATCAAATTGATTTATTGATATTTGTCCACATTACATAAACAATTTTATAACTTATTAACTTGGATTAAATTTGTACCATTGTGTTTATTCATTAAATAATAATATATGATGGTACTTCATTATCAATTTTTAAATTTGGAATCTGAAACATCAATTAATTTTTTCTAATACAATTTCTAATATATTATAAAATTATCTTTCTAATTAACACATATTATGTGATCAACTATTTTTCTATATTAAAATGACATATGAATCCTTAAGAGATAATAATTATATTTCACATACATTTCCAATTAAATGAGTATAATTAATTTTTATAAATGTTATAACATTATATCATATTTTTTATTTTAAACTGAATCAACTAAATTAAAAGAATAACATTTAAAAATGTATCATTACATTCAAAAACTAATGACTTTATCATAGTAACTTATTATTATATTATTAACCTATTTGAGAAAATAAATATGTAATTGAGTTCATTATCTAATTTCAAATTGATTTATCAAAATATCAAAAATATTTTTTATATGATTTATTTCATACAATTAATAAAAGAAATTTCAATGTAATAAATATATGTTCTATTAAAAAAAATTAGAGAAAAAGTAAAATGATTTATAAAATTTCAAATACAGTTTTGTAAACTAAAAACAATATATTTTAATTTAAAATTTCTCTAATAATATTTTTTACTGAAGGAAGGTCACAAAAATTTCAAAATCCAACATATGTATCATTATTTTCATAACAAATGGTATTTGTAAAAAATGAATTATTCACTATTCAACTGAAATACAATTATATTTGCAAAGGCTAAAAAAATTATCTTTTTTAATATTTAAATTATACTTCTAAAATTTAAATTTATTATCTCATATTAAAATTCATGTATTTTCTATAAGTTTTATAAATATATCAATTATACAAATTGAGAAATTAAATTTATAAATAATTAATCAATTTTATCCCTATTTCTTATCAAATAATTATCATATTTTTTTATGGTATTATATATTAACAATAAAAAAAATATTTATTATATAAGTCAAATTTAATATTTTCTTTTAGAATTATATCATTAATGATATCAATGCATTAGTAAATACACATCCATATCATTGGAAAATAGTATATAAAATGTGTAAAATATATATAAGAAATAACCTATTAATAAAATAATTACCCAATAATATCATCCTAATTACATTTGCATCCCCTAAAAATATCCACATAACATCTAATCATAATAAAATCTCTAGTGATGCTCAATGGTGTGAATTGCACAAACAAAAATATCATTTAAAATTACATGATCATCTCTCACATATGACTTTTCACATAACATAATTATTCATCATAAGACATGTCATGGTCTAAGGAAAACCCTAGTGAAGAAGCATCCCTTACTCAAAAAAGATGTTCAAAATGGGTACTTCCATAACCAGATACCATTTTTATCATTATCTTATAGAGAAATTATATATGAAAGTACTGGGTTGTAGCATTCTCCCATTCAAAAATATATATTTTTCATTAATTTTCAATAATTACACATTGATTAATATATTTTGGGGGTTTCAATAACATATATATCATTTGTGATCTAACTCATAACATAAATTGTACCTTAAGATGTTAATTTTATACAATGATACTTATTATTATTAAATGAATATTAAAAAATTATATATTAAAATATTCATATAAGTATATGTCACGACCAGTCCTCCGGGGCCCGTGTCGTAACTATCCCAAGCCCGCCTTCAATTAGCCGGGGGCTGGCAACTAGCACCAAAGGTGTAAATCTCTTTAACTGGGAATGCATTGCCTTTATTAAACGTAAACTCACATAACCAGATATTAAGTGGAAGAAAACACTAAGTAATTCAGTATAACAAGTGTGCTGAAAATGTAAAGGGTCCAAAAATAAAAGACCAAAAGAAATGTACAGCTACAAATGAAAGAAAGTACAACTGAAAATACAAACAACTAGAAGTTGGAAGAAGCTACTAGATCATCCTCCGGGTTCCTACCAGAAGGGTTGGTACAACTATCCATCTCAGCACTCAGCGTCTATCGGTCCGTTCTGTGGGCCATCATGCCGAGTGTCCACCTTTGGGTACCGTCTAGTCCTAGTACACACTATCTCGATCAATGTTGTCTGTCATCTGCATCCAACACTATGTGATTCGGGCATAGCCCTTGTAGGGGAGAGTATAATGATACTCAGTAGGGACCTCTAGGCCCTCAACATCACACAAAAGCCAACAAGTATGATCCAAAAAGAACGATCTCAATTGATAACCTTTACAAAGGTATATGCCTATACATATACCTAAGTTATCAAGTAACCCATCTCAATCATGAGGAAAACACAAAGGTTATTGACTCTGCTCAATCCTGGATATTATTCATGATGTCAAAACCACGGCTGATAGAGAACTCTTCCTCTGTCAAGCGTAGTAGTCCTGTCATGATTTCGAGGTGCTACTCACTAACCTTAGACTGTTGAGGTACTCCTTTTATCGAGTACCTCGGGTATGTCACCACAACACAGTAGTGATCTCTGCCATGGGTCTTCCGACCCAACATAGTAGTGCTCCTCCGCCATGGGTCTGCCACCCCGGCATAGTAGTGCTCCCCAATGGGCTAGTCAAGTCACTCTGAAACCAATCGGACAAGCAGTCATGAGGTCTCGAACATCTACAAGGTCCTTGTACTCCGTACGCTCGTCTCTGTGAGGATATACTCCCAGAGATACTGGCTGATACTTCCATGTTTCATGTAATCTCAAATTGAAGTATCTCATGGAATTTCCTCGTCATAGTGGTCTAAACGCAACAGACGGCGCGTCAGTCAGACGCCCAGTCTGTGAGTTATTAGCTTTTTATCCTGGGGGCCCAATTGGTTTCGTGTATGAACCATCCCGAACATATCTCAACTATACCCCAAACTCCCATGGGGTATACTCAAAGGAACCGTTTCTCAATGAGATTACCAATGCCGCTGACGGCACACCAATCAGACGTCTGGTCCTTAAGTTATACGCATTTACGTTCCGAGGGCCCGTTTGGTTTTGGGTTCGAACCAACCCTACAATACCCAAACATTGATGAAACCATGAGTGTAATGTTCTAAAACGACCGCATGATCCAAGGAATCTTACGCAACTGACGGTGCATAGATCGGAGGTCTACAGCTCTTGTTATGGCTATTTTACTGAAAAAGGTTTCAAAAGGGGGGTCTGAGCCCAGTCAGACCCAGCCCAACCCACCCTGGGTTGGCCCGAACCGTTCTACCTGACCAGGGTTTGAGTCCGGACCGACTAGAAAGGCCCAACCCAGCTAACGTGGCCTGGCCCGCAGCTGGCACGGCGCAGCCCGGCTTGACGTGGCAGGCGGCGGCACGACCAGCCTAGCTGAGCGGGGGTGCAGCCTCCCCAGTTGGCACGACTTAATGTCGCGCCTCCCTTTTTCATGAATGGAAAAAGTCGTTCTGATACCTCCTACTGGCATGGCTCAGCCGTGGCGGTCTACTCTTGCAGTGCACCACCGCCGCTACCTTCCACGGACCCCCAGACGCACTCCGGTGTTCCGATTAACCCACCGCTTTCGCCTATGGCTCTTCTGAGACCTTCTCTTCACTATGACGCCTTCAAATTGTTGTTTCAGTCTCATTTCATAGTTTACAAACATTCTATGCATCATGAACGAAACGATGATGTGTTCGGAATTTTTTGTTAGTCCGTACCCACCGCGTTAGTGGCACAAATAATCATCCAACCAATTAAATTCCCATGCTCAAGGGTTTAATAACATATATAAAATATAAAAAATTCCCCTACCTGAAATAAAGGTTCATGAAGATCGAAGAATAATTTTATTCAAATAAAATTGAAGCAATCCACCCTACCTATATTAATGACATCACACGTCGTCAATCCATAGAAGAAGAGAGTTGTGGTAGATGGTTTCACAGAGAACATCGTCGAGGAGATTTGCGTCGCGGAGATCATACATCAATTCCATAGACATTAGGGTAAGTCTGAGGAGGAAATGGAATTGGCAACTTCTCGTTCTTTGAATTTTAGAACATTCATCATCGAGGGTTGGTGTTCTTCATCGGATAAGAACACTATTCTATATTTCTCAAGAGCTCATTCCCATAACACAATGAAAGCCCCCAAAATAAAATAATAGGCTAAGGCTATTATTTTATTAACCCATGCAATTAAAAATTCAAACCCCTTTATTTAATTAATTGAAGAGTTAGAATTCACTGATTAATATGTGTTGGAAAACATTAATGAGGAGAGAGAGAGAGAGGAAGAGTCCTCATAATTAAGGGGGGTTTTCATGAATTAAACAATGGAGTTTAAATGGGGTTTAAGGGAGGTTATGGGGAGATGAAGGGTTGGGGCTCGTGTGGGCCCCACATGTCAAATATAAACACATGGGATGTTGGGTGGTTGTGGGCCCCACCAATAACTTCCCATGGGAGAAATTAACGTCCATAGATATAAATAAAATTGTTCTAATAATTTCATTCTCCATCTTAATTTAGCACCAATTTTATTGTTCAACGCGCATAAAACGCAACTGTGGTAACAGTCCCTTAAGAAAATACTGACGCTGCAAGTTCATCGGTGCCCGCAGATTTTAATTCTGAGCACCAATTCAAAAGATAGAAAAACCCACTCATTCGTTCACTAAACGTACCTGAGCTGAACTTCATAAAATTATTTCGGGCACAACAGACCTCAGAATCCGGTGCCGTCCAAAACTGCATACACATAAAATTCCAAATAATTTAAGAAAAAAATTCCATGAAATTTCAGGTCTTTACATTACCCCCTACTTAGGGATTTATGTCCCTGTAAAGCTACAACATATACTAGGGAAACAAATTATGGTACTGAACACGCATCTCAAAACTCTCGCTCCCATGTGCTCTCTTAGAGGTTCCCCTACTGCAAGCAAAAGCGCACCAGATGAACCAACCATCCTCGTAGGACCCACCCTTGTCGATCCTAAATCTCTACTATAATCTCCATAAACATCACCCCTTCATCGATTTACATATCCCCGTGATCGATGATGTGGGTTGGGTCATGCACGTAACTCCTCAGCTGAGATATGTGGAAGACTTCATGCACCCGGTGAAACTGAGGTTGAAGGGCTAGGCGGAAATCCACCTCGCCTACAATGTTGAGGACTTGGAATGGTCAGATGAACCTTGGAGATTACTTTCCACCTCTGCTAAATATATATAGACCTCGTCGAGGTGAGACCCGTAGGAAGACGTGGTCGCCATCCTCGATCTCCAGAGGTCTTCGTTTCCTATCAAAATAAGACTTTGCCTGATCTATGCAATCTCCATCTACTCCTGGATGATTTGCACCTTCTCTATCATATGATGTACCATTTCTTGTTGATAGGAATTAGGCCGACATGGTAATTCAGTCGAATATCACTATTCTCCACCTATGATATGTAAGAGCTTCTATGATTTCTCTTTTATTGAAAAGAGAAACCCAGTCTCATCTGCTAGATGAATCACGCCGATTGCCTTATACAGTCGATCCTGACATGAATGATAAATTCATGTCATGGATGACATCGTAAGGCCTCGACTCTACTGTAATGAGATCCAACCATTACTCTCTTATCTAAGGGTCGAGATACACAATCGGCATCAGTGTGTGGTCACTGGGTCTCTTCCAGTAGCAATCTCAAAACTGAGGGTCAAGTCAACAGTTTAAACTAAAACCTCTTAGTACACAAAAAGGAAGTAAAGAAAACTTCACAAGGAGAAGTATCTTCTATTGCTACACCTCGAAGTACAAAGATACAATGAAAACACAACAACGTCAAAATAGAAACTAGAACCGCCAAAAACAAAGGTCTACATTCCTGGAACTAGTCCCTCTATTTTCCACATACTTCCAGAGCTCCATAGTCGTATTCTTCAGCTGCCTGAAGATGTGCTCTCCCATAACCACCAATTCACTATGGTCGGGGTGGACCTCTTGGTGGTGGTGGTGGAAACACCTCGAAGCATCGTACACCACCAGCTTTACAGCCAGCTTCTCTGCCTTGGTCTGGTAGGTTTCTCTACAGCCTACTGCGCATCTGCTGGACAGGTCGGGCAATCTCGAGCCATGTGACCCTACCTACCGCATGCATAGCACTTCCTACACCTTGTATAGCTGGCTCTATTTCATGTGCCTCGCACAACTGAACCTGTATCCCGATGTCTCCTATCTGTTGGCCTAGTCCGGTTAGACATCTGTGTAATCTGTCTAATGTCAGTTGCAGAAGACTTTTCTACTTATGGAAAAACCCTACGACAAGGGAAGCAGCTCCTGATCACACTCAGAGTATAGAGTCGCTGGTATAAACTCCACCCTGAAATAACCCTCGATGTTTCCCCAGGTGAAGGTCGTCTCGTCGCAATACTGGAGCATCTGGATCCACCACCTCTCAGCTGCTCCCTGAAAGAGACTAATAATTAGGTACACCATGAAGTCAGTGGGTTTCCCAATTGTGTGGAAATCTCATGATACAAACTTCAGCCAGTACTCAGCCGTCTAAAAACATGAATTGCCTCGCAACCTCGGAGGACCCAGTCGCTAGAACTCGTGCAACGCGCTCATGTGGCGTGCACTCTCTGTTTTTTGCACTGTTGATAATGGTAGCCCAGCGGGTAATCGTACTGTTTGTTCCTCTGCTGTGATGGGCCCTTGCACCGTGGCATCGCTGCACAGTGGGCTACCATCGTGCTCTCTACTTGGAACTCGTGCTGACTGACTGGGTGAAGACATCCTGAAAGAAATAGATGTGACACGGCTAAGAGACTATACCTGGTGAGCTGGCCTAGTTTGAGATGACTTAAATAAAACTTTTTAAAACATACACCCAATCAATGTTTTCGTGCACTATGATGGAAATCTGAAGTCAGGGTCCTGGTGTATGGATGTGTCTGCCACCGCACCAATACTGGACTCCTTGAATCGAAAACCACACTCGACACCTTTATCACTATTGTTTCACAGAAATTGAATATAAGAGTTCTATGTTCTAATGTAGAACTGACTCCTCTGATTCCAATTTGTGACGAACCGTCCCCCGGGTTCCGTGTCGTCACTACCCCAATCCCGCCTTCCATAAGCAGGGGTAGCGACTAGCACCAAAGGCGTAAATCCCTTTAACTGAGAAGGAATTGCCTTTATTAAATATAAACTCACATAACCAGTGACCAAACGGAAGAAAACACTAAGTAAATCAGTATAAGAAGTGTGCTAAAAATAAAAAGGGGCCAGAAATAAAAGCCCAAAAGAAAGGTACAACTATAACAAAAATAAAGTACCACTGAAAAGAAAAATAGCTGGAAGACGGAAGAAGCTCTTGGATCATCCACCTGGTTCCTACCAGAAGGGTAGGTACAGATGTCTTCCTCAGCACTCCACATCTATCGGTCTGCTCCATGTGCCGTCATGCCAAGTTTCCACATCCGGGTACCATCCAGTCCTCGTACACACTACCTTAGTCAGCGATTTTCGTCGTCGGCATCCAACACAACGAGGTGCGGGCAGATCCCGTGAATGGGTGACTATAAAGACACTCATTAGGGACCCCGAGAACCTTAAGGTCTCCCAAAATCCAGTATGGACAAACCAAAATGAAATATCTCAATAGATAACCATTATATAGCTATATTCCAATACATATACATATTTTATCATGTAACCCATCTCAATCATAAGGAAAACACAAAGGTCATTGAGTCAGAACAAACCAAGATTTTATTCATGATGTCGAAACAACAGCTACTAGATAACTCCCCCTCTGTTGAGTGCAGTAGTCTTGTCATAACTTCGAGGTGATACTCACTAACCTTAGACGTTTGAGGTACTCCTCATGTCGAGTACCGCGAGTATGACACCCCTACACAGTAGAAATATCCGCTATGGGTCTACCACCTCAACACAGTAGCGCAACCCCTAAAATCCTATGGAGGTACATCCCCTGTTGAGTACCGTGGGTCTGCCGCCCCAACACAGTAGTGCTCCTCCACCATGGGTCTGCCACCCCAACACAGTAGTTCTCCCCACTGGTCTAGTCAAGTCACTCCGAAACGAATTGAACAAGAATTCATGAGGTATCAGCTAGCTACAAGGTCTTTGTACTCCGTACGCTCGTCTCCAAAAGGATCATTTCTATGAGCTACTGTATGATAGTTCCATGTGTCATTTAATCCTACTTGTAAGTATCTCATGGGACTGCCTCGTCATAGGGGTCTCAACGCAACAGATGGCGCATCAATCGGACACCCGGTCTATGAGTTATTATCATTTTAACCCAGGGGCCAGTTGGTTTTGTGTACAAACCATCCCAACTGCATCCCAACTATACCCCAAAATCCCATGGGGTATACTAAAAGGAATAGTTTCTCAATGAGATTACCAACGCCGCTGATGGTTCGTCAAACAGAACTCATGTCTGAGAATTATTGGCTTTTCCGTTCTAGGGGTCTGATTTGTTTTTAAGCTAAAACCCACCCCACCATACTCCAAATGCGTCCAAACCTCAAATGGATTATGCCAAAAGAACCGTCTCATAATAAGGAAACAAAATTAGTTGACAGAACCTCAATCAGACATCAAGTCCCTATGTTATAAGCATTTCCCCTCCGAGGGCCCGTTTGGTTTCATGATCAAACCAACCTGGCCATACTCAAACATTGACGAAACCTTCAATGTAATATAACAAAATGACTATCTCGATAAAAGGAATCCTACTCAACTGATAGTGCATCGATCGGTGGTCAGTAGCTCATGTTATGGGTATTTTACCGAAAAAGGTTCCAAAACGGGGGGTCTGGGACCGGTCCGACCCAACCCAACCCAACTTTGGTCACCCTGAACTAGGTCCAGCCCGGCTGGCATGGCCCGGCCTGGCTAATGCGGCCCAGCCCGCAGTTCGCGTGGCCTAGCCAGACCCGGCTAGGCATGTCCCGGACTGCGGATGGCCGGGCTCGCCCAGCCTGGCCGAGCTGGGGGTGTGGCCTCTCTAGCTGGCATGGCTTAATGTCGCACCTCCCTATTTTTGAAATGGAAAAAGCCGTTCCGGTTCCTCCTACCACCACACCAGCATGGCGCCCCGCTTCCTCCTTCTATGGACCACCGGATGCGCTCTGGTGGTCTGATTCTCCCACCGCTTGCGCCTGTGGCTCTACCGGGACCCGCTCTTCACTACAACGACTTCAAATCGCTGTTGTGATCCCATTTTATCGTCGCCAAACATTATGCGCATCAAGAACGAAACAACGATGGGTTCGGACTAGTTTGTTAGTATGTACCCACAACGTTAGTGTTACAAATAAACATCCAACCAATTAAACGCCCATGATCAAGGGTTTAATAACATATATAAAATATACAAAAATCCACCTACCTCAAATAAAGGTTCATAAAGATCGAAGAACAATCTTATTCAAATAAAATTGAAGTTATCAACCTTACCATAATTAATGACGTCGCACATCGTCGAGCCATGGAAGAAGAGCGTTGTGGTAGATGGCGTCATGGAGAACAGCGTCATGGAGAATGGCGTTACAGAGATCAGACTTCAATTCTGAGGACGTTGGGGTGCGACTGAGGAGGAAACAACATTTGCGACTTCACGTTCTTCGAATCGTAGAACATTCTCCATTGAGGGTTGGTGTTCTTCGTCAGAGAAGAATAATATTCTCTATTCATCAAAGGCTCCTTCCCTTAACAAAATGAAATCCCCCCAAAATAAAATAATAGGCTAAGGCTATTATTTTATTAACCCATGAAATTCAAAATTCAAACAACTTCATTTAATTAACTGAAGAGTTTGAATTTATTGATTAACATGCATTGGAAAACATTAAAGAGGGGGAGAGGGAGAAGAAGAGTCCTTATAATTATGGGGGGTTGTCACGAAGTGAACAAGGGAGTTTAAATGGGGTTCACGGGTGGTTATGGGGAGATGAAGTGTTTGGGCTCGTGTGGGCCCCACCTCTCAAATATCCACACATGGGAAGTTCGGTGGGTGTGGGCCCCGACAATAACATCCCATGGGATAAATTAACTTGCATAGATATAAATAAAATTTTTCTATCGATTTTATTTTACTTCTTAATTTAACCTCAATTTTAACTTTCAACCCGCATAAAACGAAACTGTGTTAAAGGTCCCCTTATGCAAATACCGGCGCTGCGAGTTCATCAGTGCCCTCAGATTTCAATTCCGAGAAACGCTTAAAAAGATAGAAAAACAAGTTCATTTGTTCACTAAACGTACTTGAGCTAAACATTAGAAAATTAGTCATGGTACCCCGGGCCTCAGAATCCGGTTATGTCAGAAACAACATACTCATAAAATTCCAATGAATTTAAGATAAAAAATTTCCTTGAAATTTCATGGTCTTTACAGTATAAACATGAATCATACATTTTAAAAAATATACCATTATAAATTACATATAAATATTTGTGATAAAAAAGCATTATTAAAAAAAATATTCATCATAAATCTAACTATATATTAATCCATGAAACAGATTGAACCATTATTTAATATTGTCAAACACTACTAAATAATCCCCAAACATAGTCAAAATTCTCCAAAATAACATGAACAACATTTTCATAAATAATTAATAAATTCCAAGGTTATCAATACTATATAATCAACATTTCTATAATTCAATCATCATATTAAAACATAGGATTATCAATCCATCAATATAATGTTCTTCAATAATTATCTCGAAAAATATTGTATCTTCATAAATTCAATCTCCACAGTGAATAATAAAATTTAACATATGATTTCATTATCTTTTGCAAAAAAATATTGATTTGTTATTCTTATTTGTTTTATATAATAAATGATAAATTTGGAATATTAATGAATATAATTGATAATTATAACCCTCAGGTGATAAAATATTTAAATACAATTATTGGTTTTCCATTAAGATATCGTCCACACTACCTTATGAATGACAAGGAAACTAACCATTTATATTAGAAATATACAATGATTCTAGACTGTTTATATATAATCCCACAATAATATTTATTCCATAGAGGTTTTTAGATAAATACCATTCTCATATTCATTTTCCCCCTCTTTCAACCAAATGTTAATACCAAAATAGTTATAATAATATCAAAAATACCATGGAAGAATGGTTATTTGCGATAGGTTTTTTTGGGATGGGGAGGGGTGTCTCTAGAAAAAGTACAATATGCATAACTATTTGTTACATAAATATGTATGCTATCACAAAAGGATTCACGTGTGATGTACGCTAAACCATAAAAGGATAAGTGTGGTAGGTTGTTACACAAGCTACAAATACCCTTTAGAGGTTTTTAGTATTTGTGGTAGAATTTATCTACAGTCACAAATACAATCTCAGGATGTAGGTATATATGACAGGTCTCGTCACAAATACCTTTTTAGTGTGGTTTAGCATTTGTGACAGCATTTACCTCTCGTCCCAAACACTATGTCTACAGTTATATATTTGCAATGGGACATGTCAGAAATAGCTTTTTAATCGCCACTCCTAATTAATAAGTGGTTAGCAAATGTGACGGGTCCCACACCAAAAAATCATACCTATATATTGACGCATATGATTTCATTCCATTTCTCAACATTCTCACCTCCTCTCTCCCTCTACGCTCATATTTTTTTGAATAATTTTTTGAATGTTTCAAATTTTACATCAGAGTGATTTTCAATCCATACATCATAGGAATGATTCTGTTTTATGGTATTTATCTATTGATTTTATTTATTAATTCAATCAGTTTATTTTATATTAGTTATTATTATTGTTAATTAGAAAAATTTAAATTTGAATTTGAATAAGATATTTTTATTGTTCATTATTTATTTCTACATATATATTGATTCATTGAGATTTAATTTTCATTTAAAAATGATAAAATTATATTGTAATAATTTGGTTCAACTATTGTTAATTATTTATAATTGTGTGTAATTAGTATTAATTAGTATTAATTATTATTAATTAGAATTAATTAGAAATAACTAGTAATAAATATTAATAAATTGTAATAATTAACGGTACTTAGTAATAATTAGTAGTAATTATTAATAATTAGCTGTAATTAGCTCTAAGTTGTAGTAATAACTAATAAAAAGTAATAAATATTAATAAATACTAATAACTTGTAATAATTAGTACTAATTTGTAATACTTCATAATAATTAGTAAAAATTTGTAATGATTACCTGTAATTAGGAATAATTAGCAGTAATTGCTAGTATCTAGCAGTAATTAGAAGTAAAGGAATAAAGATGAATAAATAGTCATAAATAGTAATAAACAGTTATAATTAGTAATAATTGGTTGTAATAAGTAATAATTTATCATAATAAGATATATATTTTGTACTAATTAGTAACAAATATTAATATATTGTAATAAATTGTAATAAAAAGTAACAAAAATAAATAAATAGTAATAATTATTAATAATGAGTAATAATTATTAACAAATTGTTATAATTAGTTATAAATATCAATATATAGTACTAACTAGTACTAATTAGTAATAATTAGTAATAATTAGTAATAATTAGTAATTAATATTAATAATAATAATTAGTGTTAATTAGTAACAATTAGTGGTAATAAATAATAATAAATAATAAATAGTGATAATTTGTAATATATAACGATAATTAGTAATAAATAGTTGTATTTGGAAATAAAGAGTGGTAATTAATAATAATTAATGGTAAATAATAGCAATTAGTTGTGATTAGTCATAATTATTGGTAATTAGTAATAATTAGTGGTAATTAAAAGTTATTAGCCGTAATTAGTAACAATTAATAATAATTAAGAATAATTCATAACAAATAGTTATAAATTGTAATAAATAGTAGTAATTTGTAAAAAAATAGTGGCAATTAGTTATCATTACTAAACAATTTGAATAAAAAGTAACGAATTGGAATAATTAAAAATAAATACTAATAAATAGAAATAAAAAATAGAAAATTGTAATAAATTGTAAAAAATAGTAAAAAATAGTGTGAAATAGTATTAAATAGTGGTAATTAGTAAATAATAGTGATAATTAGTGGTAATTTGTGGTAATTTGTGGTAATTTGTAAAAATTAGTTATAATTAATAATAATTAGTAATAATTAATAATAAATAGTAATAATTAAAAATACATAGTAATAAATAGAAATAAATAGAAATACCAAGTAATAATTTGGGAAAATATGTAAAAATTACTAATAATTTACGATAATTAGTAATAATTAATAATTAATTGTCATAATTAATAATATTTAGTAATAAATAGCAGTAGTTAGTAATAAATAGTGTCAATTAATAAAAATTAGCAATAATTAGTAATAATTTATAGTAATAAGATGTAAATAGTGTTAAATATTAATAATTACAAGTACATAATAATAATTTGTGGTAGGTGGTAATAAATTGTAGAAATTACTTATAATTAGATGTATTAAGTAATAATTAGTCATAATTGGTACTGATTATTGGTAATTAGTAATAATTAGCGATAATTGTTAATAAATAATGGTAATTAGAAATAATTAGGAATAAATATATTTAAATTTGAATAAATACTAATAAATATCATGAAATACTAATAACTAGTAATAAATAGTAACAATTAGCGTTACTGAATAATAATTATTGGTAATTAGTAATAATTAGTGGTAATTAGTAACAATTAACTATAATTAGTAATAATTAGTAGTAATTAGTAATAAGTTGCAGTAATTAGTTATAAATAGTAATAAATAGTGGTAATTAGTGGTAATTAGTGGTAAATAGTGGTAAATAGTAGTAAATAGTGGTAAGTTGAAAAAATAGTGGTAATTTGTAATAATTTGCAGTAATTTGTAATTTGTAATAATTAATAATACATAGTGTTAGTTAGAAAATAATAATAATAAATATCAATAATTAACAATAGACTATAGTAAATAGTAATAATTAGTAATAAATAGTAATACATATTAATAATTTGTAATAATTATTAATATTTAGATGTATATATTAATAATTAGTAATAATTAGTTAAAATATTTAAAATCAGTATTAATTAGTGGTAATTATGAATAAATATCATTAATTAGGATTAAATAGTTGTAATTTCGAATAAATATAGGTAATTAGAAATAATAAGTTGTAAAGAGTGAATGTTGTAATGATAAGTTAATGACTGCATCAATTAGTAATAATTAGTAACAATTAGAAATATTTTATAACAATTAGTAATAATAAGTATTTATTAGTGGTAATTAGTAGTAATTATCATTAAATATCATAAATTTGTGATAATTAACTATAATTATCAATAACCAGTAACCACTACAAATAATTAGAAATAATTACCAACAATTAACAATAATTAGCAATATTTAGGAATATTTACTAATATATAGAAATATATGGGAACAATTTACAAATTTTATTTCTATTCACTGATAATATTTGTCTTATATCATATTATTCATAAAAATAAGTTGTTTTATATATTTTTTTGTAATATATGGAACAATGAATTTGATAATAGTCATTATTAGATGATCTTTCAGGGAAAAATATATATGGGAATCCAAATGGATTAGGATTAATTCATGTATATATTGAGTGTTTGGAAATAGTCATATCATTTGTGTAATTAAACAAGATTTTGTTTCTGAATGTATAATTTCTTATCCATTATTAAAATTAGGTTTGAGGAAGTTTGACACATTTGAAAACATTGGGGGGCATATATTGTGTTTTTTTCAAAAAACAATTATTTTCATATATCAACATGGTGAACAAAATTCCATAGAAGATACTAATAATTTGGTTCGAGATCTATTATGGTTTCGAAATTTTGTTCATGATGTGGAAAGTGTGGTTTTCAACAAACTGAAACTCAAGATGATAATTATTTAACTCTTGAGTTGGAACCATCTCAATTATATGAGTTGATAAGGTCGGTTAAGGATTAATCATATCCAAAATCCAACATAAGAAAATTTGAAGCCTTTGAAAAATTTATCACTATTAAATCAGATAATGGAATGTTAAATAGTTGTTTTGATAAGATATTCTCTTTTTTTAAAACACAGTTACTTGAAGGAAATGTGTGGCCAATAACTTACATTGAGATCTAGTGGGTGGTTCGTAATATGGGTCATGGTTATTAGAACATACATTCAGATTCAAATGATTTTATCTCATATTTTGGTGAAAATGTGTAATTTGATAGTTTTCCGGCATGTGGACAATCAATGTCTAAAAAGGATCAACTAGGGATTTCTTGATTCATTTATGTAAAATAATTGAGTTATTTTATAATTGTTCCCATATTACAGTTTTTATTTATGCCTCATAACATTATTTCATTAATTTCATGGAACAAAACAAATATTTTAATTGGTAAAAGCATAAATAATCCCACTTATGGGGATTCATGGAATCATTTTGACCATGTAAATATATATTTTTTTCAAAATCTTTTAAGATTTGATTTGGTATTTTTAATAATGGTTTCAGTCCATTTGGTTCTTAAGGTAGTCAATATTCTTGGTGGTCTGTCTTTATAACTCCAAACAATTTACCTCCTTATATTTTGATAAAGGAGTCATAAATCAGTTTGACTTTATTTAATATTGTACATCTGAAAAAGAATACTGTTGCTTTTTTAATCCATTGATTGATGATTTAAATTTAATGTGGAGTAATTGTGTCAGTATATTTGATGTTACTATGAAACAAAAGTTCCAACTGAAAGTTGAATTAACGTAGACAATTAGTGACTTACTAGGATATGGAATGTTATATGGACAATGTAAACATTGTCCTAAATCATTTTTATACTATGTGAGAAACAAAAAATAATTTGATCCATTAATGGAAGAATCCATTTTTTCAACTTTCATTATAAGTTCCTTCCAACCATTCATTCTTTTCGGAGGAAAATATATCAGTTCTGAAAAGGTACAATTTAATGACATGGGACGAGAAATATAATCATAGGTATGGAGTAAAATAAATTCTCTTCAATACATTTCATTAAATATAGATAAACTATAAACGTACATAAAATTGATGGCTTTGGGAAAAAACATAATTCGATAAAAAAGAGAAATTTTTGTGATCTATCATATTGGTATGATTTTTTTGTCCATCAAATCTTAGATTTAATGTATATTGATAATAAATGATTTGATAATATATTTTATATTGTTTTCAACAAACCAAGTAAGACCTACGATAATGGATTCTTGCAATTGGATCTTGTCCAAATTTATATATTACCAGAACATGAACTGTTTGACAATGATAGATCATAGATTTTTGTGAATCATAAATAATATAATACACTCTCCAAAAATATATATTATTATTTTTTCACAGGATTTTAAATATGTGACTTCAAGATGGTTATGTTTCCAATTTGGGCAGATGTGTCAGAAATAGTTGTATTACCAGATTAATAAGTCATGACTGTCATTTTATAACGAAGAAAATTCTACCAGTTGAATTTATGTTTTTTTAATTATATTGTTGTGAATCTTCTAATAGACACATCATATTTTTCCAATACATTTTTTCAACAAAAATTGGCATCAATGCACTATGTAAACTACAGAATGATGTTTTTTAAATTTATATAAACTGGAAATAATCTTCCCACTATATTTCTTTCGAAAAATAGAGTTTTTGATATAAAATATGCCACATGAATAAAAATTTGGAGGCCAGGTACAGTTTTCATGGTTGTAGCGATTCAATAAATAGATTTAAAAACTCAATAAAAAACTACGTAACAAATAATCTACTGAAAGATCGATTGCACAATATTATTTACAAGAGGAAATGACTATTTTATATTCCCATTATTTTCAATCTAAATATCCCTCAAAACACAAATTCATGTGCAGTAAAATAAGAAATATTGACTATGAAACGAAAAATCATTTACCAGTTTTTAATCATCCAGAACATGGATTTATTGGAGTTCATGAATGATGACTTTAATATGATGAACATCACAAATCTCATACATATGTTCTAATCAAATGTGATGAAATGGAAAAATTTTAATATAAATTCTCCTAGAACTTATTCTAGAATATTTTTTATAGATAATTAATAATAAATTATATTTAGTTTTTATGATAATCCAATCAATAAACAAATTCCAAAAATGAGTGGAGATATTCTTAAAGAACAACATTAAAATTATCTTTCCTACTAGTTTCAAAAACTGATAACATAAATTAATTATGGTTTAACATATATAATGAATTTATTAATTGTTCTATTGCAGATTATATTAAAAAAATTCAGGTTTCTCAACATGATTATAAAATTGAAAATGATTATTTGTATTGACTAACTCACCATAAAAAATGGTAAAATTGTATAATTCCAATGTGCTAAATGGTTTTCAATATCATGCATGTTAATATGGGGAATAAAAAAAATGAATTATTGTGTTTACATGAGATTATATCATTATAAAAATGTAGATGTCTAATTTCATTGAATTACAGAATAAATTATTTATTGGTGTTATATTGGGAAAAATTACATAATGATGATTAAATAGTAGTGGTTCGATATTGAGAGAGTCTTCATGTTCATCCACGACATATAATATTTAATATTTAATATAAAATACTTCTTTCATTAAATTAACTATTTTTATTTTCTAATCGAGAATATAATATTTATTATGAAAATTATTTTGATACATTTAGATACTTGAGTGATTGGTGGAGAAAAATTAATATGAAATCTCAAGAAAATATGTTTATTCAATGTGAATTTGGTTCTGCTGAAGCTCAAGGAAATGAAATTTTTCAAGAGAGAACTCTAAATCCATATTTTCCACAATGAGAAATCTATATTGGTGATGTCACCCCATTGTTAGGAGTATATGTTGACGGTGATGTTATTGATGTTTCAAAAGAATTTTAAGTGAAATATGAGATGTTACTGAAACTCTTTTGCAAATTGATGATATTGAGGATTTATATGAAGATATCAACACTATAAGATATGAATACAATGATTGAGATAAAATTGACATAGTAAAATATAGGTTACAATTATATATAATATATGTCTATATATAATAGTTTTTATAATCTGTATGATTAAAATATTCATTTTCTTTTTAGATAGACATAGATCTATATTGTGAGTTATAAGAGGTTGATCTACAAGATGACGAGTATGATGTAGGTTCATCTATCCCTCAGACTTCATAAGGTTCAACTATGACTCGTAGGGGTCATGGGTTTGAATGATGGATGATTCCCAACCCTATCCCCGAGAAACATCCACATAATGTCTTAAATCCACACTTGTATAGATATGTTTACACGATTATTTTAGTTCGGTTTAATTAATTATCATTAATTTATTTATATAATAATTTTTTAATTAGTTGTTATTTTTTTCATAAATTTTCACAAATAGCTATTGGACATGGGGTGATATATTGAGAAATTATTTTTCTATAGATTCGGTTACATGGGATCAGATACCCATTGATGTTCATCACCACATGTTCGATCATTTGATAATATGGATGTAGATAATATTTATTTTAAAATTTACTTAATTAATAAAAACATATTATTACATTTTTTGTTGGTTTTATTGTATACCATCAATTAGAGTGTATGTGACTATATCTTGTAGACATGGTAGAGTTTCATGCATAATCATTATCTTTGTTTTTACACAATTTGTGGAGAAAAACAATGAGGAAACCATGAGCCATAGAGTTTGATCAGTCATTCCATAACCAATGACTTGATTACATTTCATCTGAGGTTTAAGATGCATTATGTTCACACTAGATGTGTTGTTTTTTTTTATAGGAGAACATCAGATGGTCGACAGAACCCAGGGAGGGAGAAGGGGATCCATTTAGCTTGTAGGTGTATATTCACTACACATAACGAACATATGATAAATTCTGTTATAAATTAATTTATATAACTTTAAATGAAAACTATTTATTATATATATATATATAAAGTCGAGAAACATGTTATTATGGTGTTTGATATTTATATGAGGATATACCATAATCCTGTCACAGAATATATTATAGGCGATCACCAATGTTAGATTGTGTTCTATATGATTTTTGTGTGTGTTAAAATTCAATACAAATAATATTTTCACTATTTTAATTTTATATTCCAATTGAGGATTCATATGAGTTTGTTACATCTTAGATATGAACTGATAGTCAGGACAGGACCAACGAATAGAGTAGTGAATCAAGATTTCATGAGGCAACATGGATGTAGATGACATGGTATGCCTTTGAGAAAGGTTGTGTTGTTGGTTTCAACTACTGATTGATGCAAGTGAGTTATTATGGTACCATTGTGATGTCGGCATGTATCTCATGAGGATATAATGGAGATTCATCATCTTTTTATGTAAAATACCAGGAGGAGTTGTGATCTCAGGGTGAGATTATTGAGACTACACATAGTGATCAAGATGATCTCCATCGACAAAATTAGCAATAGTCACAAGAGATACGTCAATGGATGAAATAGAAACACGAGCATATGATGAATTACATGTGGTGTATAAGTCATGATTTTCTCATGGAGTTCCATCCACCGAATCCTTCATCTCCTCTATAAGACCCTCCACCTTAGTGATGCAATTATTTTTTATGATAAAACTTTTTTATGTAAATTGTTTTTGTAATATTTATTATTTACATTTCTATAATGTGTATTTCTAATATTGTTATGAATATTCTGTTTTTTTATTATTTTATTATTTATTTAAAATTTTAAAATTTTATTACGTTTTTATATATTTACATTTATTTTTATTTTTATTATTAGATTGTTTATTTAGTATGTATTAATTAATTTATTAAAATTATTATTTTTATGATTGTATTATTATTATTATTATATTATTAGATTATTTTTCATATTATTCTTATTATTTTATTAATTATTTGTTCTTATTATTATTAATATTATTTACTATTATTTTGTTAAATTATTATTATTATTATTATTATTTAATTAAATTTTATTAATTGCTATTTTATTTTTAGGTTATTTTCAACATGTAGGTTTTTCCATCGTAACATGGTTTTCTAAAAACTCTCGGATAAACATTTTGTTTTGCCATTTTCTCAAATGGAGTATTTGCGATGGGACCCCATCATAAATGACCATTTGCGCCAGGGTCCTGTCATAGATTCCCTACAACAAATATCTCAATTTGTAGTAGTTAAATATGAATATAACAAACATATATGTAAATATTTTCTCTCACATGACCCCACCATTTTTTTAACTTATGATATGTTTTTTTCAACCAATAATACAAATTGTTTAGTAATTAGATGTCCATGTTCATTTTATTATTATATTCCTGATCAAAATTTCAAAAATCATATTAATATCATAAATATTTTTTTATTAGATATATTGTGAATTGACCATAGAATATCCATGGGGAGTTCCCAAATTGGTGTTCATTCTTTTTTCAAATTCCTTTTACACCATAGTAAATATCAATTATATTCCAAACTAAAATATTTAATGGTGATTAACCCAAGATATATTTAATCTACAACCACATCCACATGTCATTTTCTAGATAGGAATATAATTTGTCAAAGAAGTACACAATCTATAATTTAACAAATAATCAGGATTTTATCTAACAAAGAATCATTTATTTGGTGTTTCCATGTTAATTAACTCATCCAAATAACAAATGAAATAGAAAATTATTAGTAAAAATGACATAATGTTTTATATAAACCATTCACACAGGATAAATCCTAGCCAATCAATTCATAATGACCATTATATAACATTATTTTTATTTAACTGATAACATTGTAACCAAAAATGATATCTTAATACTCCACTAAAAAGAACGATGTTACCCCAAACCTTTATAAATGATACTAATTGAAAAAAATATACACCCTATATTGGAAACATGTCCTAAGTTTTTATGTATTTCATAAATTATAACAATTATATTCAAATGTTATTTTCTTTAGTTTTATATAATTAATAAAATTAATTAAATAGTCAAAAACTTGTTCATTGCATTCAATATACACATTAATCAATATATTAGATTCTAAATAATATCTAAATTTTTATTAATATATGTTATACATGATTAAATAAATTCTCTTTTAGATGTATATTAAATATTATGATTCTTCTTAATATAGGGGAATAGAATCATGTGAAATGGGTGATCTTAGAAGCTAAGTTTTAGTTAAACAGAAGTGGTAATATCAGAATATAACAAGTGAACATAAAAAGGTCATAAGAGTGAAATCAACATTCATAAGAAAAATAATACCTAACAAAACAAATTTCAGAAATTATAGAATAATACATGGAATGATGTGATAAATAAATAAAATAAGTTTATAATAATATGCCAATAAAACTAAGAAATGATAATTTAATATAGGAATTGAAAAAAAACATAATAAAATGACACAATAAAATGGTTGAAAAAACATTATCATTGGGAAATATAAATTTCATTAGCCACACTATAAGAAATTAGGATAAAAATACAATACATATTACAGATATAGAACCAAAATTCTTATAGGGAATATTACATTCTTGATACACACAATTATCCCCAATTCATGTGAGAAACTAAAAATTAATCTCAAAATTTTTTTCCCAGGATAAAAACAAATTGATGTATTCATTTTATGAAGATAAAAGATCATACCCATCATTAAATTATACTTATTTTTTAAATAAGGAATACATTATTCATCAAATCCTAATGAAACCATGGAATTAAAATCTATTCCATTCAAAACATTATAAAGATACCGCATAAATAAAATATTTACAATTGCTCACGTATAAAAAAATATATGTAAATAGATTGAGTATTGGAATATTTAAAATTTAATCGAATAAATAAATAATTATAACAAGGTATCCCTAGGGAATGTAATGGGTATCAAAATAAATATAGTAATATTATAATAAAATTACCAACAATATATATACTAAAGCATATAGAATTCATATTATATAGAAAAATGGAAAACAAATTAAAGTCAATAATTTCCATAATGAACCAATGTATGTAATAAATTTGAGAACCCTTCATTCAATCAATTAAAAAGTATGTTATTCATAGTGGACTAGAATTGGTGGACATATTTTGGTTACATTTTGAAGATTATTTGTGACGATAATAGTACTAATGGTCAATTCTAAAAAAAGTGATAAATATTACATAAACCAACTAGGGAAATTATGAAGGTGGTGAATTTTTTAGAATACCCTTAATTAGGAATAAGATATGTTAAAAAATAATGTTATTAATGATAAATTTTATTATGGTTTTAGAAATAGAATTTGGAAGAAAAAAATATCCTTGATATTAAAAAATAAAATTAAAAAAATATTTTATAACATGTTGTGAAAAATAAATAATCATATAAGTCAATATATCATAGAAAAAACGGTTCATATATTTAGATAAAATTGATGACTAATTTTTTCTCAAGTAAAATGAAAAAAAGTATTTTTTTAGACAAGATTAAAAACATCCAACATAAAAATTGTGAAATATTTTTATAAATATTTTTAATGATGTTAATGTTTTATAAAATCTAATTTTCATTTTTTAATAAATAGAAAAATTAATTATATAAATAAATTAATGTGCAAACAATTTAAAAAGTGGGGTGTTCTTGCTAGAGATAAAGAGATGAGGTCAGTTTAATTTATAAGAAACACATCAGTTAAAATTATATTCACAGGTAAAATAAATGTTTTATTGGACATATAAAAATCATATATATTCAAAAAAATGAAGATATTTTTTTTGAAATATTTTAAATACCCGAGATATATTATTTTAAAAAATAAAATATATTTTTAAATAATATTCTTAATGAATCGATTTGGTTGGAGTGGGATTTTAATCAGAAATGTTTTTTTAATAGTTGAATTTTTTGAGTCAAAATCCATTTAATATTTAACAAGATATGGATCTTAAAAACTTGATGAATGTTTTAAAATAATTTCATTTAATAGTAGGAATAAAATTAAAAAAAATCAAGGTTTATAATAGGAAATATGTCTAATGTTTTTATCATTTTATAAAATAAACGCATATCATGTTTCCTAAAATTGTCTAATTCCTTCCCTTATCATTTATAACAATTATAAATATCACAAAAAGGAGTTCTAAAACCTTTTTCATATGCAAAACCTTCAATGAAATTCACATAAAATTATTTTTTAAATAAATATGAAATAATTGTTATGTATTTTAAATAATATCAAGGATTAGTATTGATCATTTTGAACATGTTTTTTATTATAAGTCTTATTATTAATTAATCTCCAAATGTACAACATCTATTTATCAGGAATTTTATATAATTGATGGTTGAAAATGATTATAAATTTTTTCCATTTTATATGTTTTTTAAAAAATTATTTATTTTAATGTTTTCATTTATTAACTTGTTTAAGTAATTTATAATTAATTTATGGGGTTGACATCATTGATGATTTGAGTTTGTATATTAAAATTCTATAATAGAAACAAAATAATTATTTACATTTTAATATCTATAGTAATATTTGAAAAGTCATCCTAAATAAATTTATCTCACTATTTATATTGTTTGTTAAACATTCCCAAAAAGAACATGATACAATCAAAATTTTTTTGTTTCCAAAAAATAGACAATTTTTTTAAAAAATCATTATAAAAAACGTATAATGAAATTATTTAGAAATTACTAAGGTGATGATTCAATAATAATGATTTTTATAATAATATGATAATGAAAAAAATTCTATTATCACTTCTAAATTAATCACTTTTAATCTTGGATGGTTTTTATGTAATTAGTTTTACAATTAATTCTTATTTTTGATGTTACATATAGAATTCCAAAATAATATTTCTAGAATATAAATATTGACGTAATTTTTTTTCCTATAAACATATTTATTGAATGGAGGGCATTATAATTAAAAATAATTGATAGTTAGAGGATAAGAAATAAATTGATGTAATTATGTATATATGGTATGAATGGATTTGATGAAACCGAATGAAAAGGATAATGTATGGATGATAATGTGTAAGTAAAGCTTATGTTGAGAATTTGAATCTTATCTTTATATATCCTGTCACACCCTGTCGTTATAATTTATTTTTTATTTTTATTATTTCATGGATTTAGTCAACCTCATTGATGTGCGGGTTAAGTTAAGGTTAGAAATCATTGATGTTAAATATTTTTTTAGTGGGTTTCAGACACGTGTGTGTTCATCGCACGGTGGGAGATAGCAACGCGATCAGATCAGGTGCCATGCAGATGGATATTGCTAAGATTATTTAATGTTTTATGCACATGATTTAGGTAAAACATTTAAAACGTATTAATAATAATTAATAATAGTGTAGTTAATAATGTCATTATTAATCAATGGTTAATAATATTTTTATTAGTTAAAATTTTCTACTAATATTAATATTAATAAATAGTAATTTTATTTTACCTTTTATTTTTATTCAATTTTTATTTGATTATTACTATTAATATTATTATTTGTATTATTATTATTGTTTTTGTTTTTATTGTTCGTATTATTATTATTATTTTTATTACTATTACATTTATAATAATAAAAAATGAAAAAAATTATCTCATCCAAAGTCTACCCTCATCGCCCCCTTCCCCCTAGGGTGGTCCCGCAGCAGTGCCCCCGGTGCAATCCGCCTCCTCCTGGTCTCCCATCCCAGCATGATCTAGTTCCCCTCATGCTCTATGGTAGCTACCCCACTACATGTGCCAGCACCTTCTCACCTCCAACAGGCCTCGCCCTCCAGGTCTCGGCCTTCACATGCGCCAGCCACTCCCCTGGTCTCTGACACTTCCCAAGGCCCCAACCTTCTTTCGGTTTCACTTCCACCCATACACCCTATGCCGCCCCTCTAGCTAGCAGATACAACACCCCCTTCCAAAGTCCTTCACATCCCGACCACCATTCCTAGGCCATGTCCTCATCTTGGCTCATTCCGGCCTCCCCAACGCTGGCCTGCCCTCACCTCGTGCCTTCCGACCTGTCATATGCCCTTCGACCTGCCACATTCCCTTCCCGGCTACCCCCACCCCCCTCCTAAGGCTTTTATGATTCCCCGTAGCACCTCTCCGTCATTTTAAGGCAGAACGGTAAGCCCCGTCAGGTCCCATTCTATCTTTTATCACTCATCCAGTCTCCAGCATAGTCATTGTACACGTGTTCTACTCTGAATATTTATTTCTCCATATTTTGTAGTTTTCCTATGTCTAAGGTTTTTGTTTTAGAGTTTTTTTGGGCCTTTTATTTTTATTCTAATTATTCTAGTGTTTTCTTGACCCACAATGGGGCGGTTAAGGTGAGAATTAATATTTGCATCAGTTTCGGGTCGGTTCCATCTTTCTAATTTGGCACCACGGTAAGGTTTTGCACCAACCACATGTTTCCACTTAGTTTATATTTCGTAATTTGGGTGATTTAAGGTTTCTATAATTTTAATTGTAGCGATTTGAGCATTGGAAGGTGTTTTCAGGTGTGATTTATCCTTAGGTCATGACTTCCATGTAAGTTTCCCTATGCATTAGCCTTAAAATTAAAGAATTATTGATTTCTTGTTTTTCACCCATTTATTAATTACTTTTTAGTAATTTTTGGATTTAAGAATAATTTCCTATTGTGAAATAAGTTAGATCTTTTCTATTTGAGTTGTGTGAAGTAGTTTTATTAATTGTTCTTAATAATTGTTTAATGAAATGCCCCTTTTTCCCTTCCAAATGTGCTTTATCTTTAATTTGGAGAATTGAGTTTGTTAAATGGTTTTCCATGTGCGTCTGGTTTTCAATGTGATTTTGTGTGTTATTTCATTTGGAAATGATTTAGTGTTAAATGAGATTTTAAGGCCCGTTTGGCCATGATTATGTAAAATAATGTTTACATTTTCTCTGGAAATGGTTTTATAAATGATATGATAAATGATAGATTATTTTTTAGGTAAAGGCCCAGTTGGCATTTATGAATGGTTATTTAGGGAAACCCCCTCTTGGGTTGGATGTCTTGCCTCATCATCTGATCATGACATGGGAGAATCCATGGTATGGAAACTTCCTTGTATAATTTTTATATTAAGTAAAAGACTAACCTAGAGGTGTTTGGGGTGGTGTTGATTTGTGTGTGGTGTTGTTTATATATATGTGGCTTGTTATTTGAAATATATGGGACAACCTCTTGAGAACTATAAATGGGAACACGAGAGAACAAAGAGGTTTACTGATAAATATTGCTAAACTAGTTTAGATTATGCAATCTCTAGTGGACCATAGTAGAGAGGTGTTTTGTTATTATTTATATGGGATTGGGCCCCCTGATAAAGCCAGGGATGGCAACGATTGAGTGGTAGGGAATTATGAAGTCATCAAGAGTGGGCATGCCTTCAGGATGAGTCACATGTTTTAGTATGTTCATGTTTCCCTCTTAGTTCTTAGGTTCTCTTATGTTCCTTTGACACTAGTAGTGTTAGTACCACTTTCATCACTATATGTAGTGATTTCCATTGTTCTTAGTTTTGGTGTTTTATTGTAAAATTGTAAATGTGTGGCTCTTGAAGATATTTTCGAGAAAAAAAATGTTTTAAATGATCAATCCATCTTTCCTTTGATACTTTTATGAAAAATGACTGATGCATTTTTTATCTGCTTTTCTTTCATCATCTTTCACGTTACTTTTCACATGAAGTAAATGATTTATTATTGTAATTTATTTACCTTAAAATGAAATGTGTAGAAAATTATATATTTATATATTATATTTAAAATATGATATCAATGTTTTCTTTATTTAAATAGTGTGCATTGGGTATAGATTGGCCAGGCCTGCCTACTATGTTTTAATACTCACACTAATAGTGTTTTTTTGTTTTTAGTTTCATCTACAGGCTCCATTTCTGGTTTACATCACATTTAAAGACACATTGTTCAGTTTCAGAGAGTAACTCATGGGGTTACATGGAGTTTTAGACGTTGAATGGTTAGTCGTGTTGCTGATCATCCTTTAGATTCCTTTTTGTTAATTTTTTTGATGTTCTATTTGTTTCTACTGTTTAATTTATTTTTTTTATGGGAAAAATCCTTCCCAACGGTTAAAGTTTGTTGCCTGATACTAGTTTCACGCCCGTGGGGATTGGGTACGCCCCTTGGGTGATGTCGCGGACTGGATCGGGTGACCGGTTTGGGGTCGACCCGAGTTGGATTGTGACAACATGGTATTAGAGCAGATTCTTGATATTTGGGGTGTCCTTTAGATGGATATTTGGACTATCAGGACTCAAGAGGTAGGTATAGGAAGGAATTCATGAACCCTCCCACATTCAAAACATCGAGTCTCTAGGGGTAGTATGGGTTTGGAGTTGTCTGCTTTTTTTGGATTTAGGGATGACAATGGAGGAAAACCGATGTTACATCATGACCTCACATGGAGTAGTGACACACATGGGGTTCGATTACACAATTGAGCATCATCTAGTCGTTTTAATATATTTAGAGCATGACACACTACCATGTCACCATGTTAAGAAAAACTACCAATTCTTTGCCCCGATGGATTTCGGTAAGTTGGGTTTTTTTTGGGTTTTGATTGATGTAATCATGTTTTAAAAATTAAAAAAAAGATATGATTTTAGGAAAATTTTAATTTGGATTGAAAAGTGAGTTTGTTTTTTAGAATGTTTCCTTGAAAGAATGTGGTTTTGAAATATAAAATAGAAGAAAGGGAATTTTGTGTTGTGATAGTATTTGTTTGGTTTTTGAGCTGGATATTTTTGGATGAAAGAGCATTCATTGATTTTTCTTTGTCTTGATATTAGTTTTGTTTATGTGTTTTATATGTTGTTCAGAAAATGCCTCCCAGAAAGGTCCCTAAGGATTCTGATAAGTACTGACTAGTTTTTGGTCCTTCTCGGACATTTCCTATACTTTACGGTAATTGGGGTCCGTTAGAGGTAGCATAGTGTCTTAAAGTGGTTGATAGTGTATTCATGGTTTTGGGAACTCCCAATGTTATCAGAGTTCTTCCCATTTTGGGCCTGTTTTAAGGTCCATATCTGGTCAAATGGGATTTGTTCGTCCTGCCATCACATCAAGATGGGATGACGTGGGATGTCTTCAAATTATTCTTCATCTGATAATCCATACCTGAATAGGCGAAGATGAAGAATAGGGAATAACACATGTGTATTTAATAAGGATATCAGATGGTTAAGAAAAATGTTGTACACTTCAAGGATCTACTTTCTTTTCTTCAGAGGTAGTATCACATGATTTGATGAAGACTCCTTCCTTCTTCGAGGGTCTTCATCCAGATATCATGGAGCATTTCCTCCCTTTAAGGGACCATCATTTTGAGAAGTTATTTGATGTGGTGTTTTTAGCTGAGTTGGCCACGATGAAAAGATGGTTGGAAATCGAACTTATCCTATTACATATGATGGTTCCCCATGTAGTGAGTAGGGTGTGCCAAAGGAAAATATTCTTAATGATTCCTCATCAGTGGTTTTGGCTTCCTATTCCTAAGAATGTTCAGTGGTATGCCATCGGTGTGGCTGGTTCGAGCACATGAAGCTTTCATGTCACATCCCTATAAAGACATTCCATCCTTGTGGATTTATAGATTATCACATAAAGTTATACAAGGTGCATTTCCTGAGGAATACACTTTGACTGGAGGAATTTCAATTCCTAACTGTGAGGCATGAGATGCTTCAGCCATTAGAGCCCCAGCCATTGGCCTTGGGGTGAAGCTCGTGCACAGTCAGGAGTTGCCTGAGATGTGAATCATCATTTTTGGGATTTTTGTTTAAAATTGGTAGTAGAACATTTAATGTATTTTCATTCTTATTTTCCCTTGTAAATGTTTTAACACGATTGTGAGTTCATTGTTTCGTAGTAATGTTTTGATGGACTTGTTAAATTGAAATCCAAAAATATTTTTTTTCTGATCATGGTTTTATGGATAATTTTTTTCTTAAATGTGTATTTGGACCTTTTGTGGGTTAATCTCAGTTATTCTACGTTCGTTTATGGGCCTGTTGAAGAATTTATGTTGTGGTTATGCTCAGGTCACTACATCAGTTATGTTCTACTTGGATGAAATTTTCTAGAGTTTGTGTTTTCTTTGTTCTAAGACGAGAGTTTCATGTTTTAGCTAATGTGGTGTTTCTCTCATGATATAAATGTTAGTTTGGTTTGTTTATGATTTTTCGTTCCCCCCCCTTCCTAGGGTGCTATGGTTGGGTGTTATATTTTCACTCTAGTTTTGTTCTTGTGGTGGGGAGAATACTCTAATGTTCTCTCATTTTCTGGTGTTGTAGTTTTAGTTGGTTTCAATCGGGCATGGACTCTTGTTTTGTCTAACATTTGACTGCATGACTTTCTGGGGGAACAATGTGTCTGTGGTGGGGAGAATTGTCACCCAGTGAAAATTTTAATTAAATTTTAATTTTATTATTTCATGGCTTCATTATACCTCTTGGAGGTGAGGGTTCAGCACGAGTCTGAAATATTTGATGATAAATATTTTTTTAGTAGGGTTTGGACCCATGCGCGGTCACCACATGGTGGAAAATAGCCGCGCAATCGGCTCAGGTTCTGTGCAGATGGATATCACTCGAAATATTTATTATTTTATGCAATTGAAATATGTAAAACATTTAGAACTTAATAATTATAGTTCATCGTGGTGTAGATAATAATAATATTATTAAATAATTGTTAATAATATTTTTATTCGTTAAGTTTTTCTATAAATATTATTATTAGTAAATTAAATTTAATTGTACATACTATTCATATTCAATTTTTATTTTATTTTTATTATTACTATTATTTGTATTATTAATATTATTGTTTTTATTAGAATTATTATTATTATTATAAGATAAAATGAAAATAATTATCAAAACCTAAGTCAAACCTGTGTCGCCCCCTCCCCATGGATGGGTCACACTCTGATGCCCCCAGTGTGATCTACATATTCTTGGTCTCCCCTTCGGGTGAAATATAGCACCTCTCGTTCCCTCCGGTAGCTTCCCCACTCCCTATACTAGAACCTTCCCCCCTCTAGTGGGCCTTGCCCTCTGGATCCCACGCTCTGCATGCACCAACCACTCCCTAGGTCTTTTCCCATTCCCAAGGCCCATGCCTCCTTCTGGTCTCCATTCCTCCCACCGACCCTGCGTTGTGCCTCTGGCCAGCATAACATGCACCCCCTTCCCAAGGCCCTCTTATCCCGACCACCATGCCTAGGCCTCTGCCTCGCCATGGGTAATTCCAGCCTCCCCAGCATCGGCCTTCCCTCACCTCATGCCTTCTGACCCATCATGTTCCCTCTGACTAACTGTATGCCCTCACCCCTAATGGTGACTTTTTAGGTTCCCCACAACTCCTAGTTGTCCTTTCGAGGTGGAACAACAAGCCCCGTCTCCCCCAGTTCCATCTTCGCTCACTCACCCAGCCTCTAGCATAGTCGTAGTAGGCAAGTTCTACTCCGAATATTTATTTCTCCCTTTTGGTAGTTTTTTTATGGTTTTGGATTACGTTATAGAGTTTGGTTTTGAGCCTTTGCATTAAATTCCCATGATTATAGTATGTTCTTCACCCGAAAATGTGTGGTTTAGGTGAGAATGATGATTCGTATCAGTTCCGGGTTGGCGTCATCTTTCCTCTTGGGTTCCAATGAAAGGGTTTTCAATTCCGGTATGTTTCCACTTAGTTTATATTTCATAATTTAGGTGTTTTAAGGTTCTATAATTATAATTATAGTGCATTGAGAATTTATGTGTGCTTCCAGGTGTGTGTCTTCCTTGCACCAAAACTTTTATATAGGTTTTCCTATGCATTATCCTTTATATTGAATTATTATTGGTTTTTTATTTTTTCGCATTTATTAAATGATTCTTAGTAATTTAAGGATTTTAGAATAAATTATTATTGTGAACAAATTAAGACCCATTCTATTTTAATTTCATAATTTTGTTTTATTAAATGTTATTAATAATTGTTTGATGAAATTCCCCTTTGGCCATTACAAATGCACTTCAGATTTAAAGTGGTGAATTGGGTTTCATAAATATTTTTCAAAGTGTGTCTGGTTTTCAAAGTGATGGCGTTTGTTGATGCTTATAAAAATGATTTAGTGTTAAATGATTTTTTAAGGCCTATTTGGCCAGGTTTATGTAAAATGTAGTTTTTATTTTCTGTAAATATGTTTTTCTAAATTATTTGGAAAATGTTAAAGTGTTGTATAGGTAAAGGCCCGATCATCACCTTTGAATGGTTATTTAGGAAAAACCCCTCTTGGGTTGGGTCTTTTGTCTCATCATCTGATCATGAGATGGGGGAATCCTTGGTGAGGGACCTTCCATGTATAATTATTATATTAAGGAAATAACTAACCTAGAGTGGGGAAAGGTGGTGTTGAGTTGTGTGGTCTGTTCAGTTATATATATTAGGCTTGTTCTTTGAAATGTATGGCACACCCTCTTGAGAACTATACATGGGAACCTGGTATAGCAAATAGTTTTACCGAGAATGATTATTACACTAATTAAGAGTATGCACTAACTAGTTGCCCATAGTAGAGAGGTGTTTTGTTATTATTGTTATGGGATAAGGCCCCTCAATCAGGTCAGGGAGGGCAATGATCATGCATTTTGGCATTATGACTTCATTGCGAGTAGGCATGATTTCAGGATGAGTCACATGTATTACTATGTTCTGGTTTTCCTCTAAGTTCCTAGGTTTTCCCATGTTCCATTTACACCTGTAGAGTTAGTATCATTTCCCTCACTATATGTAGTGATAACCATTGTACTTAGTTTTGGTGTTTTCTTGTACAATTTTAAATGTTTGGTTGCCAATAATCTTTTAATGAAAAAATGTTTTAAATGAACAATCACTATTTTCTTTGATACTTTTATGAAAAATGAATGATTTACTTTTGGCCTCATTTTCTTTCCTCCTCTTTCACCTCACTTTAAACATGAGGGAAATGGATTATGATTGTGATTTGTTTACCTTAAAAATGAAACATGTTGAAAATACTATATTTATAGATGGTATTTCAAACATGAAATCAATGTTTTCTTTATTTAATGAATGTGCATTGGGAATAGAATTGTCAGGCCTTCCTACTATGTTTTAATACACACACCTATAGTTTTTTCTTGTTTTTAGTTTTAGGTGTAGGCTCCATTGATGGGTTAGATCTCTTTGAGCGACATTTTGTTCAGTTCTAGAGAATAACCCATGTTGTTAAATGGAGTTTTAGACGTTTACAGGTTAGTCGTGTTGTCCATCATCCTTTACTTTTTTATCATTTATTTATTTTGCGATGTTCTATTTGTTTTTAATGTTTAGTTTATTTGTATTTGTGGGAAAAATCATTCCAAAAAGAATTTAATGAGATGGTCCATGACATATCCTATAAACATAATGGACAAAGAAAATAATATTGATTCTAGAGGCTACCAAATGTGTAGATATGATCTGGAAGTAGTAAATTGTGTGTAATATAATTGGATATATTATCCATTATTGTGACATAATATGCATTGTACTGAGAACCATTTTAGGTGAAAAGATGACATTATCATTGGAAATTATTGATAGTTGAGGGATACAAAAATAATTGAATGAGAATTAGGTGATTTATGCAGTAAAATAATAGAGATACATTTAGGTATTAATTTATTGCATAAAAACTAAACTCTAGATGGTATGAGTGTCATATGGATTTAGTAAAATTTAGGGAATATTTGATATCTCTTTTAACACATCTTAATCATGATTGACATTTAATAATTGTAATTATTTTTCACTAAAAAAAATATGACCCTTACAAAAAAATTTATATGTTAGGAATATGAATTTGAACCCAATTTCGAATTGCTAAATTTCTAATTATAAAAAATATACTTAAAATTTAACATATATAATTAGATGTAATGCTATTCATTTATAAAAATGTCATTCTAACAAATATGTCTTTGTAATATCATTAAACCTTCATTAAAAAATTTATGATTTTGAATTTTTATATATTTTTAGACATCATGTAATATTTTTTTTTAAATAGTCCAATTTTATTATAATCGTAATATTTAGTAATGTATCATAGACTGCAAAAATAATTCTTTTACAAAGATAACTAAATTGTATCTAGGTAATTTAATTTTACAAATAAATTTTAAATTTTCATTATTACCTAATTTAAAAACACTGAAATAAATAATGATATTTTACTTGTGAATCAATTTATAAAAGTGAAGAAAATAAATCATAATAAAATTATTTTATAGTGTATTTAAAATAAAATTTTAAAAAAATATGTTAAATATTAAAATATTAAATATTGGTTGGTAATCAAAAATAAATATTTTTTATATTTATAATTTAAATTATTAAATATATATATTAAATATAATTTTTTCATAAATGTCTACTTCATACATATAAAATATTAATAATCTAAATTGTATGGAATGTTGTAACACACTATTTTTTATTTTTTCCTAAAACCCAACTACATTAGGATAATATAATAAAATAATATTAAATTAATATTGACAACCTAATTCAAATAATTAATATTATTATGTAAAGATAATTTTATATATTTATTTTAGCTTTTATATAATTAAATTAAATATAATTTGTAAAAATATGTAAATCATTCTAATTATTATTTCCAATCAATTACTGATCAAATTTGAATCAATATGTTATAAATATTACCATTGAAAGATATATTTTGTCTCATTAATGATTACTTATAGATAATTTATTAAACAAAATTGTGACAACCATTTTATCAACGAATTAATAAAAAATTAAACATCATTAGAAGAAAAAATGAAAAATATGTAAAATGCATGTTATAAGTAAAATATTTGATTAATAATTATATAATTATATTATTCTATTTTCTAGTACATTGAAACTCATGATATCCATATATATTATCATTAAATAATACCTAGCAGAATTTGATGGGGGTGATTCTGCTACCATAGTTCTTATGGAAATGTACATGAGTTTAAAATTATCTCAAATATGATTTCATTACATCCATAATTTTTCATGATCAGACTAGGAAGGGTGTAGGGGAACTAAAATTGGTGATATGTCATCTCCAAAATTGAAAAAATGATCTTATTAGAAGATACTTCTACTATAGGACTCCATTTTCCTCACTATTAATTATATTATTTTTAATTGTTTATTACCTTTTACAGAAACCAATTTATCTGATATATTTTCATTTTTAAATTTTATTTTAACATATGAAGGAATTTAATTTTTGTGATTCATATAATGACTTATATTTTTCACATTTTTATATTTATAAATTAATTGAAAAAAATTAGAGACCCAGTACTGAGACGGCGTGAGATTCTGAGGCCTCATGTTCCCTGGAAAATTCGATAAAAAATGGCAGGTTTTTAATATAGCGTGTGGGTGGTTTTTTTAACTGAAATAAATTATAAATTGATTCTAAAATCATAAATCTTAGCGAACCGTTGCATTTGGAATAGTGAATTTAACTTAAGTGGGGCTAAACATCAACCATTGTGATCCTGAAGTGAAATTTAGATTCTGGATTTGAACATCATTAAAAAATATTTTAATAAATTTTTTTATTGATTTTTCATTGTATTTATTTTTTATAAAACCATTTCCAAAGAATTCAGTGTTATCAATTTAGCCTGGGAATTTATTTGCAACGTGGATGAAAGCCCTATTGAGTAACGAAGATGATGTGTCAAATGGGTTTCGATTTGTTGAACCAGTGAAGTGAAGGAAATCATCGATGATGTCAACAAAATCTCACATCATCAATGATCGATCCAAAACTCAATGCAGGGTGTTGTATCTTTGTTATTATTTCCCCCATTCAAAATTTTAAAGGATGAACATGGACAGACCCACAAATAGATTGATCATAGGTTTAATTATTTCTACAGTTTGCATAATATATTCAGGATGGTTTTTGGGATTTGTTTAGTTAACGTGATTTGATTTATTCACTATTTGTTTTTTGTTCTTCCATGAATGGATCAAGGACAACACAAACTAAGCCAAAATCCATTAATTGGGAATTCTTGTGCATTTATATCTTTCCCAAATCCATATGAATTCCACATTATCTATGAAACATGATCAGAAGATTTTTTTTCTCTTTAGATTAAGGGCATATTGATCTTAGAGCAGGGATCTAAAACTGCAATGACACCATAGAGGATGGATGCTTTAAGGTGGCGGTGCATGACAATGACTGGAGTAGCAGCTCTATCAATTTAATGTGGGCGCATGGAGAACAACGAGACACTAGAAGGCCAATTGGCGGTTGAGTGATGTGTAGCCCCATGGGGGTCCAGTTTATGCAGAACATAATTTGGATGGGACACCTATGGGTAAGCTAGTAGTATAGGAGGAATGTGGTCTGGGCGAGACCATCTAGGAGCCTGCAGCGGCGGAGGTTGCTGGCGGTGGTTAGGGACTCAGTGGTGAGGGGATGCATATCTAGTAGGGTGAATATGAAGCTTACAATGTTACAGGCCATGGGAGAGGATAGGTACATAGTGGTTGTTTGAGTTAGCCACAACTGTGCTGCATTGACCAAGCACACGAGGTTAGCTTGGTCGCATTCAGCTAATTGGGGTGCTCCCACATATAGCCTGGTGGGCTGGGAAGACCGTCCCACTCTAACGGTTCAGTTGACTGGGTCTAGTGGTATACTATCCCATCGTTCTAGGCCCAATAACCCAGTATGTCATGCCAGACGGGACCGGGTTGAGTCGGCGGGTCAGGACAGGTCAGACCCAGACTAGAGTCCGGTTGGACTTTTTGAAAAAAAAAATTCCATTACATTCAAATGAATGGTTCATTTTATAAGTCACCTATTTATATGATAACCATTTTATGACATGATCTTTTTGGGATTCTCTAATTGAGTTGTTATAGAAATTGTTAAATGGCCTATATGCAATAAGAGTAGATACTCATGCAAAAAGCACACCACGAGTAGAATCCTTTAGCTAGATGTGATCATGAGAGTATGTGATATTGTGACTATCTAATTGGGTGATTCATGTCATATAAAAAACCGTATTTTTTGACACACCATTAGTTATCAACACTCTTTTTGTTGTTGAAACACCATGTGTTATTGAAAATTTGTGTCTTACTAATAGTAGGGTATTAGTGGACTACGTCTAACAATCCGACTTTTCATGCTATATAATTATACCTATGTGATATGAATATACATCATGTGTTTTATTTCTGGTATACATCATGTATTTATTTTGGTATACATAGTGTATTTTTTATGGTATACTTTGTGTGTTTCCTCGGTGGTATACTTTGTGTGATTCCATTGTGTTATACTATCTGTATTTATTAATGGCGTTCCTCTGTAATTTTTGGTTGTCCTACTGAGTATTGTATTACTAACCCCTACACTAGATTTTCCCATATGTGTATTGTGTTATACTATTGATTGAGGCTTTGATGGAGTCTAAGTGGACCTAGAGCAGGTGGTGATAAGGGTTATCAAACAGATGAGGTGTGCTCCTACGGCTAAAGATATCTTCCTACATGAATTATTCAGGAACGATTTTCTATAGATGAGTTTCAGGGACTTGTGAATTAACTTTTTTAGACTCATTCTCTTGGGGGTATTGTATTCTATCTTTGTTTACAGTCTAGTCTCCCATTGTTATTTGTTGTGGAAGGTATCATATTGTATGCACACATTTTTTATATACTATTTTTACCTTATTGAATTTTGTTCTTGGAGATGTGTGTGTGTGTAAAGATACATTGTAAAATACCTCCCATTTTGGTATATTCCTACTTAGTTCTACTCAACTCCCCTACCCTATCAATGGCTAGATTTGGATAGTCATCAAATGTGCCCCTCAGGAATGGGTCATGCTAGAGTGGTATCATAGGAGTTCGGATCTACTTAAGGATGAGAATTATGTGAGGTTTGTTAGGGGAAACAGTATTAAGTGTTCTGAGTTCAGTATTCTGGCCATAAAATATAGTGTTGGTGTGTCGGACGACATATCCTTACACTATGACTCTAGAAACCTTCTTTTCAACATGGTACAAGAAAACACTAGTTGTAGGGAAATTAATGGTACATGAATCATAAAGGATTTGGGTGTGTTCTCATGTCTTTCTGGATTCACCTCACCAAGTATACTCTATTGAGCATGGACCATCTTGATCTGTATTAGGATGGCTCTCTATTAAAATCCTAAAATCATTATATTACATGATCGTGAGGATGATCCTCTTATAGAATATGTGTTAGTACAGGGGCATGTTCAAGTGATATCACCACCGGGTGGTTATCCAGTCATAGTGTTTCCATTAAACATCAGTTTCCACCAGGGCTACCAGATAAAGATGTATGTAGGCTATGTAAAATTCATGAGTTCCCGAGGATGTGAACTCTTTGTTTTAGGGGTGATCTAGAACCCCATATGACTATGTATTTGCTAGTGGTAGTGAATCATGTCTTCTACCTTGTGTGTAAAGTAGCCAACCAGATGGAAGTCCTATCTCTGAGTCCTTTTAGGGATTAGTGGGATGATGGTGGATATTAGAGACACAAACATGGAATGAGGTGAATTTCTATTTTACAGACTTCGATCAACTCTTCAGAGAGGATTTATTCCTATCTACATTATGCTCAGTGTGCGTATCAGAGCCCCTTCATCTGAATCAATGTAGTCTAATTGTGGAAGAGTACTCTGTGAAGTTTACTAATAATTCCCACTACTCCATGAATAGAGTGAAAAACCAATTATTTTGGTCTCAGACCTTTGATAAGGGGATATGTTGTGAGAATAGGTAATCTCTAATTTCCCTTTGTAACCCTACACATGCACTGGTACTTGAGCGATCTCTACTATTGGAGAAATTTCTAGGGGGCATACGCAAGTAGTTGGAGCTACCAATAGGCACTAGGTAGATTAGTCATTAGAGGTAGGTATATGAAAATAAAAGCTGCGACCGATGTGGGTAAGGAACTCTAGAGAATACCCTAGTACATGAGATCAGTGGGGTGGTGGTCCTAGAGCAGATCGAGTCAGCTAAAGGTGAACCAGTGTTACTCATGCTGTGTTCGGGGAAAAATGTGATGAGATTGCTTGAACCACGATATGGATAAGATGGATAATGTCAATAGACCATAGAGGTAGTGGGGGAGGTATGAGTAGTGTGGTATGTAGGGGCATGGATGAGGAAAATGAGAAGGTAGAGAAACATGAGGTGTGTGAGGTTTGACGTATTATAACCACCACCACCAAGTGGTCTACCACATGCTCTGGAAGCCACTAGACAATGAAGAACACAATTGTAGGAGATGATTTCTTATGAACCCAGTGCTCTAAGTATGATTAGAGGTATGGTCTAACACTTTTCCACAATAAGCTAGTGTTTTGAGAACACAAGTGCTATTTATTCTTTTTGTACCTCAACCCTTTCTTCATACTCGAATATTGCAGTAGAACACTTAACATGATCCATATTATTGGAGACTCTTACGAGAGGAAATAAATAGATTAAAAACATGTGCTCATAGTGTAAAAAAACTCTTGTAGGTAAGTTTTTTGGTTGGGAAATCATGGTCGCAGTGTCGGTCCATTACAACGTTTTTCTCTATATGGACTGGTTATCTACAGTCCATGATCAGATTGATTTTTTTAGGCATAGTGTGTGTTGTTTTTATGATAATAGGACAATGTTTTCCTTTGTTGGTGAAAATAATATTCATACAGCAGTGGATGGACATGCTCATAGGAGGGTCTTGATGATTACCCATCATATGGATAGACTAAACCCTAGAGAAATTGATGAAAGGATTCCTTAGATTGTGATATTTGTGGTGGGGTATGGGGACATATTTCATTAGCATTCTGCAATATTTACTCTGCATAGGAAGGTATATATTGGCATTGACTAGTACCATTGGATGAAAACAATATCAACACTACAAAATCGGATGGCTCCCATGGAGCATCATGAGATGATGGTAAAGCTGGAGGATTTGTAGAGTAAGGTCATCATTAGGCCAAGTGTTTCACTATGGGCCACCCTAATTTTGTTTGAAATGAATGCAGATAGGATATTGAGATTATGTGTGGACATTTGGATTCAAAATTTGGTCACCATGGAGTTCTACCATCCACTAACATGGATTAATGAACACTTCGATCAGCTAAATGGAGTGATGTTGGTCTCAATGATTAACCTCAGATCTAGTTATCACCTGCTTCATGTACGATATAATGATGTACCAAAGATAGACTTCGAATTTTGATATAGACACTACAATTACATGGGTATGCATTTGGCATAACAAACTCCCAATTAGTGTTCACAAGACACATGAATAGAATCATTCATCCTTCCATAGATTATTTCATGGTGGTCTTTGTTGATGACATCCTAGTGTACTCACAGACTGAGGAGGAGTATGCAATACACTTGAGGATGGTCCTAAACACACTCTATAAGAACCATCATTATGGGAAGCTCTTGAAGATGTAGTTTTTGATTTAAGTGTTCTAATTTCATGGACATGTCATTTAATGTCCGGAGTCACAGTGGAACCGATGTAGATTGAGGTGGTCCTTTTTAGTAAATCCAAGGATTTTTATATAAGAGTGAATTGTCCAGGTCTTAGATATGTAATATCATAGTTTTTTACCCGTAATTTCAAGAGTATAATCACCCTAGATAGATTTTATATACAAGGGGAATCCATTCATGTGGACAGTGAAGCACCAATAGGGATCTTCGGAGATGAGGTAGAGATTGATGATTTCTCCCATCTTGAGATTACGAGAAGAAGGTTTCAGGTGTTTAGTGTTCTATTATGTATCATAGATAGTTCTTGGTTTTGTCTTATCATAGGTGTATGAATTTATTTCATATGGATTTATGCAATTAAGGAAACATGAGTATAACTATAGGACCCATGATCTGGAGTTATCACTGCAAGTATTTACATTGATGATGTGTAAACACTACATGAATGGATAGTGGTTTACCATCTACTCTACCAGAAGAGAGTCAATTATATCTTAATAAAGATGAATTTGAACATAAGATATAGGTTATGGGGAGGGTTCCCCTTGTACAATGAATTTGTGGTTGTCTATTCTCTTAGAAATGGGAATATCGTGGAAGAATCTCTCTATAGAAGATCCAACATTCAGTTTCTGGGCAAAGCATCTGACCAGTTGGCCTCATTGAATATATACTGTTTGGATGGAGATGGAGTTGCTTACCTCCAGTAAATGGTTTTCACTCCTCCAGTCATACAGTGAGCCATGAAGACAGAACTAGGGGATTCTGACTGTGAGATCTAGCAAGCTATTTTGTCCACTAGGAATTAACCTAATGGGTATTCGATATGTAGGGAGAACATCAATATTTTCATAGGGCGCACAGTAGTACAAATACCATTGTAAGGTATGGTTATGTGTGTCTTACTCACATCCCTATTAGTTGTACATTGGGGTGTCGAAAATATGTAGAACGAATTAGGACATCAATTCTAGAGGTCGGGATTAAAGACGGTGGTGGGAGAGTTTGTTTCTTGGGGCCATACATGTCATAATGTTAAGTATGGAACTAGGTTCTATAGAGCATGACCCAACCACTTGAGGTTCTTGATTGGATGTGGTATGAGATATCTATGGACATCATTATGGGTTTTCCATGTGCATCTAGAGGAAATGATACCATCTGGGTGATCGTTGACCAAATCACCATGTCAGACAACATCCCACAGATATGTGATCACTGTTATGTAGAGAACAAGTGACACCCCTACGTACAATAGATAGTTTGTCTTCATATAGTACCATCAATAATTGTTTCATATTTTGATGATATATTCACTTCCCAGTTGTTTAAGGGGTTATAGGAGGGGTTTGGGAATTAATTAATCTTGAGCATGACGTTTTATCCCCAGATTTATGACCATTTGGAGAAGACCATTCATGTTTTTGAGGAAATATGATGTGCTTGAATCCTAGAGTATTAGATTAGTTTGGAGGACCACCTACAGATTGTGATGTTCAAATAAAAAAATATCTATCACTTCACCATTGTTATGGCACCATTTGATTCTTTGGGTAGGTGACCCTACAGATCACATATTACTGGACTGACCCAGAAGATTTCGTAATCATGGGTCTAGATTTGGTGCTAGATACCACAGAGAAGGTTCATATCATCTTGGAGAAGATGAGGACTATATAGATCTTATAGAAATCATCTAATTATTGGATATAGATGACCTTGGAGTTCAAGTATGGAGACCATGTCTTCCTTAGGGTATCATCTCGATGTGGATTTTAGTGATTTTGTGGAAGAAGAAAGTTATCTCATATAAATATTGTCTCTTTTCAGATTCTATGTAGAGTTGGCAGGGTGGAGTACCACACATACCTACCCCAAAAGATTCACTGGATGCGTGATGTTTTCCTTGTGTCATAGTTGAGTATGCATGTGCATGATTCATCACATGTCATTGACTATAGTGAGCTGGCCATTGATAATGGGGATTCATTTTTTGATTACCAATTGAGATCAAGGATCCACCAGAGAGGATCCTTCATTAATGGTTTATTCCTATGGGGGGTGTTTGGTGGTATCATGTTAATCTCCCATAGGGAACAACAGAGTGAGAAGTTCATATTTCTTCTCAGTACCCTCAACTTTTTGATAGAGAACCCTTTTTATGGTTTTCATGTATGTAAATACCTAAGTTGGAGAGAATATAATTACTTGTATTTTCTCTTATTCTATTTATAAAAATTAATAGGGAAAATTCCTAGATTATACTTTGGGACAACGTGTGACTCCAAAACCTCCTTTTCCTGTGAAAAATAAATGAATAATGTTCTGTTTATAATAAAGTGTAAAGATGTTTTTCTTGAAACTGGAAGAAGTTCTAAACAGATTCCAAAATGATAAATTAGAGTGAACCATTGAACTTGGAATAGTTACATTAACATAGGGAGGGACTAACATTGACTGGAGTGGGTCAAATATGAATGTCAATTTTGGGATGTGAACGTCATTCAAAAAACATTTTAATAAAAATATTTTATTGACATAGTGTTGGTTTTCATTTTAATCAAAAAAAATTCAAGTAATTCAGTGTTATCAACATAGATGTGAATACTTATGAGGCATGGAAGGAAACCCTCTTATTGAAGGACAACAACAGATCGAACAGATTGATCATCATAGTTCCAATGAAGTGGAGTAACTGGTCGATGATGATAATAAACTCTCACTTCGTTAAAAATCAATCCAAACCTCGAGGTAGCTTTTTGTATCTTTGTTATTCCTTTGCATCTTATTATTTTTCATTGATGAATGCGGCCACCTCATGAGTAGTTTGATCTATGGTTTGAACATCATTGTGGGGTGGATAAGTTTTGTGGGATTATTATTCGGATTTTTGTTGTTGATGAAATTTGATTTATTCCTTATATCTTACTAATTCAAACATGAACAGATTAAGGTTGACATGAACATGTCTAAGATATATTCTTTTGGTTTTATTGTGCATTTATCTCTTTCCCCCAATCCTTTATCAGTCCACATTGTTCGTGAAACATGATCCCAGAAACATGGCATCTTCAATCCCTAGCACTACGATCCAAGACCAGAGATCTGACATTGAAACAACACTACTGTGGTATAATGGTGCAAGGTGGTGGCACACAATGGATACAAGTGAAGCAGATCTAGTGAGTTAGCGTGGGGCACATGGAGAACAATGGGCTGTCGGGAGGGCGACCGGTAGTGGGGCGAGGGGCGGCACAGCGGGTGTCCAATTCAGGTGAATCAAGAGGCTAATGGACCATTGGAGGAGAAAAAATCATCAATGGAAGAACAGAATCTAGTATGGAGATTGTGTGATCCGAGGGTGATGAAGAATGTTGGAATTAATGAGGGATGCGATGGGGCTGCATACTCAGTTGAGTCGATGTAGAGATCATGGGGGTGATGGAGAGGAACTTTTTGGTTGTCTGAGTGGACTATGGTGGTACCATGTTGACTGCGAGAATGTGTCTAGGTTTTCTGTGTGCATGAGAAGGGGGTCGGCCCGCATAAAGTGAATTGGGATGCTACAGTGTCCCGAGAGGCTTGGTCTAGCATACTGCGGTTCACTGGCCCAGCAGTCTGGGTCCACCTGATGGGGTCCCATAGGCCCATCAGTCTAGGCCCAACGATCCAATGGAAATGGCCTAGTAGGCTGGAATGGGTAGGTTTGGCTGAACCGAACTGCGTTGGGATAATGGGGTTACGCGTGGATGGCCCCTGACTGGACCCAAGTCACACTTTTTCTCTAAAATGGTCATAAATTTCAAACTGAATGTTTATTTGGTGAGTCATTTTTGTTGTTGTGACCCTAGTGATGAGAATAAATTTTTGGGATTATCTATGTAAGTTGCATAAGTATATGAGAAACAACCTATTTTCTTGAGGATTAGGTTATCTTAAAATAGGCTTGATACGGGCGGAATCTTTTCACTGGCTGTGATCCTGATACTATGTGACTTGGTGACTATCTGATATAGGGGATTCAAGACCTGTCGACACTCTGTGGGTTATTTACACACAGTGTTTTTGAATTCCATGTGTTATCAAAACACCATGTGTTATTGAAACTCCATGTTTAATCGATACGCTGTGTGTTATTGAAATTTCATGTGTTACCGATACTCAGTGTTCTATGAACTACATTTGATAATCCATATTTTCAGGCAATAGACTTATACTTGTGAGTGATGACATTACATCCATTTTTTTCTTTGTGGTATACATCATTTATTTATTTGTGTTATTATTCATTTGTTTCCTCTGTGATATACATACATCTGTTTCCTTTAAGATACACTTTATGTATTTATTACTAGAATTCCTTTGTGGTTTTAGGTTGTCATACTATGTATTATTTTACACACCCATGCACATGAATTCCCACACATGCTATGTCTTATGGAGATGACAGACTATTTGACATGGTCCTAAGTTGACCAGGACCAGGTGGTGCATCTAGTGATTAGATAGACAAGGTGTTCTCCTATGACTTTAGACAGCTATTCAGCACCTACCCTTCATGTAGGGGTTTTTGCAGAAGAGATTCTAGAACATGGGCATTAACTTTTGTAAAACATTCATTTCGGTGGGCCAGTATTCTCGACCTTTTTACATTCCAATTTTCTATTTTCATGCTCTGTGTCTTTAATCATAGTCTATGCATTCATTTTAATACTTACAGTTTATACGTTATCACATTTTGGCCATGTATATCTGTGAGTGTGTACAGGTAAATAGGAAAATGTCTCTCATTTTGTGTTATGCCTACTCGGTGCTAGTCACCAGCCCCTGGCCTCTTAGAGGTGGGCTTGGGGATGCCATGGCATTGGACCCTCTGGGAAGGGTCGTGTCATTTCACTTAAAACAAACAATTAAAAATGTATTTTTTAACGGAAAAAAATATAGTAAAATCAATACTCCTTACATTAATTCTAATATTTTCAAAATAGATTTGAAAATTATTATAGGTGTACTCATTTTCATTTCATGGTATAATTTTTGTCACCGTAGACGTATAAATAATTTTAAAGACATCTTATAATGATTTTTTTACATCTTAATAAGTCATTTATAATTCTTTATGAATATTACATTGGTTATCAAATTAAAATTATCAATTTTTATAATTAATAAAATATCAGATATGGAATTCAAATGTCTTCTTAAACCAAAAAAAATTAAATATATGTGTTTTAATGTCCATGTGGTGGAAGATTAAATATTCTAACAGTTAAATGTGCCATTTCGCCATATTACAAGTTTTAAAAAAAGAATATCATTTCATGCTTTGATATGTTAGGTTTGTAATAACATAATTCATTGAGATTTTAACAATATTTCAATGAAAATTTTATCCTTGCGTTATGTGCCATTATTTATTCATACCATTTACACTCAAATTATTATAATTAGAAGGATAACCAATTTGAATGTTTTTTTTAAAAAATAATCACCTATGTCAAAGAGTTTCCCATCCATTGAACTCATGATGAAAAAAATATTTCATTTTAAAATAATTTTATTTTATCATTACTTAATATAATTAAACATAAAATAATATGGTAAGACCATAAAAATATAGCGTAGAACTATATTATAACATTAATATTCAATCTAAATTATTAAATTTATTTTATAAGATCTATAAACTGTATATTCCACTACACATTCATTGTCTTTCCAAATTTATTACACTAATATATATCTCTATACATACAATACAAACCCCAACTATTTATAATCCTTGTATTATAATTCTATAATGATTTCAAATCAAAGTCTATAATATGTCACTATTTCACCATTTTTAGCTTACAAATTTCATTTATTGGAAGATAAGATGAATTTCAAATCACAATCAATTTACTTTATAAATTTCCTTTATATTTCCCATAGTTTTCACCCCATCAGTTATTGCCATTACAAGTAAGTGATGGTATACACAACCCTATGTATGATTTGAATGCCTAAATCCTGTAGAACAAGTAATGATCCTTGAATATGGACATTTTATACTAAATAAAATTCTATTCAGAATATGATTCTACTTCCCTATAAAATACTGTTATTTCCTTTACTTAGTTAAAATAATTTCATATATATAATTCTATCTTCAAATGGATTAAAATATGTTTTCTCTGATATATATTATCCCAAAGGGTTATTAATTCGAATTTGAATAATTTCTATTAATAAAAAAATATATTATTTGATCTAGTATGAAGGGTTTTTAACCAAGTATTTTGAGTTCACTATTTGGACATATTTTGATGATTCTTTTCTTATTTATATATCCTTTATAATGTATTGCCTCATATAAATTATTTAATTATAATCTTAAAGAGATTTTTTTGAATACAACATACTACATATTATAATAATGAATGTTTTTATCTAATACATTTCAACTGTTAATGTTTATAAAAATTTGGTGTGATGTTTTAATTATTCAATGTTTCTATTCTACCTTCTAATAAGATATTCATTTCCATTATTATTCATATCATATTATTTATTCAATATCATGATTTCTTTGATGATAGCATTTTAATACTAATCAAATTAATTATGTTTACAATTACAAGTGTTCTTTATATATATAAACTCACATTATTTATCATCCCTACACGAGAATTCTAATAATTTATTAATATGAGCTGTCATATTTTTATATTTATCAATAACTTCATCTTCTGACTAAATTCTTGAGTATAATCAACCATATTCTAATTTACACAATATAATTTTAATTTTTCATCATATATACATAATTTATTTTAATTTATATAAATTATAAAAAAATATTACTCTCTGAATTTCCTATTTTGAGGATTCTAATTTTGGTGATCAAATTAATAATCATAAATTTTCTTATTTAAATAATCCTTTTGAAATGTTTCCAATTCCAAAACTCATGAATAACTTAAATGGTATTTTCGTTCATTTTTTGAACCAGATCATTTTTTCTTTGAAATAAAAGACATGATTATCCATTAATACTCTGTAACATCCTAAACCAAGATTCCATTGAAAAAAGGTTCCCCAAACCCGATTGGACACAAGGTCTCGGGCGTAAATCCCCAATTTCAATAGGCAGCCGACTAGCATTGGGGGGCATAGGTGAGTCAGTGGGTAGACTATGCCCACATTGCTAGAGTGTCATAGTGAAAGTAAAATACAGATACATGATGAAGTAAAATAAATATCAGACAACTGAATTTAATAAACAAATATGAACACATATCAATAACTAGATGATTCTCATATTCAAGATGATGCAAATGGTATAAGTATCTATAAATCTTCCAAAAGGGACATGGAAATATAGTAATGTACAGGTACCCCAAAAATAAAAAAGTCCAAAAGGTATCCTAGTATCAAAAGCCTTAGCTTGGTCCTCTTCTCCTATAATCTAATGCCACAATCAATAATCTTCACTAAGACACATTCCACTATCATCATCTACAACCATATAATCTGTTTGGGTCATTGAGGAGGCAAAAACATGGGGTGAGATAAACATCCAAATTGGAAACTACCCAGGTCCAAATAGTTCTAACATCAATTCTACAAATGTTCAAGAATGTGTAAAAAACTAGTAAAGTACAGTTTCTATACCCATGTCATATGTCTAATGTAATACAAAAAAACAAACAGCTCTCAAGGATATATGAAAAATAGATTCATCTCTTAAGAAGATAGTTATAACCAATTAAACAAGAATGTCACAAAGACATATCATACAAATATCTTTATCCTTTAACCCACAACCAAACTGTATAGAGAAAAAATTTATCCCATGGCATCACTATATAGTGAAGTCAAATATCCCATGGCATAACCCTATAGCGATGTGTAGACACCAAGGGCTGAATACACTGAGTTAGTAGACCAAGGCATCATTATAATAATACTAGACCATTAAGGGAAAGATCAAAGGAGGATGTATAAGGAATCCCATTGAGTCCCATGGGAATTCATGGATGAAAATCTGTTAGTAAATGGTTTGGGTCATAGGAGCATGGAAATAGAAAGTCCTATGTGAGCCCGAAAAAGCTGGATCCATGGGGTTCCAAGGACTGAGGCATCCCATGGAATCAAGACGTAACAAAAGAGTAAACCCAAGATATCCACTATTTCATTCTATATCCATGGAGAGTATTCCATGTAATTCATCATACCAATCATTCATTCATTCAATTCATACATTCAATTTAAACATTCATAACCATGGGAGTATACCCACTCAGATCAAAAACCACAATCCATGAGTATACCCACTCATTAAAACCTCTTATCACATACCAAGAATATGGGCCTACCATATTATATAGTCCATTTATCATTACATTAGTCAATAAATATATGTATACCCACCTATGTTATCTATTTAGCATGTCAAACTATCAAAACTGTTAAGCCGTGTCATGATATTCCTTAATCAAGGAGAATTTACATTCTAAAATAGGATACTCAAGCTATTAAGGAATTAAAGAGATTCCTCTAACTATTAAAGCATAAGAACACACCTATTTGGTGGTTTTAATAGGAATAAATGAGGAATTTTCTTAAGGCACACCCCTATGGTGACCTCTAAATGAGAAACGGGTGTCAACACATCTAAATAGAACCCATGGTCAACCTCACTTGGTCCAAATAATCTAATAAAATCTACTCACTAAAAATAGAGACCTTTTTGAAATGTCCAATGGATATAAAAATTGATGAATACCCAAAAAACTCCATGAATATTTCAAAGAAGGTATTGACCACCTACCTCGCCTCGATAGTAGACATTGCGTCCAGTGTCAAATATTGATTCATCCTAGTTTGGAATAAATTTTAAGAACAGAAAAAGAATAGAATATTAGGGAATATGATTCTAAAAACAAATAGTATAGTTGTTGTTCCTAAGAATCAATAATGAATAAAATGAAATGTATGCCTTGTCTATGTTGTTCTATAGGGATGATCAATGATCAAAATGGAGATCAAGAGGATGGTAGGGATCAAAGCCTATGTTGGCTGCAAAAATTTAGCTCTAAGGAGGGGCTCTGTGAGAGGAAGATGAAAACCCAATTTGGGTTTTAAAAAGAAAATTCATTTTTAATTAAATAAAAATAAACAGTTGAGTCGTACGGTTTGCCCACATGGTTTCTCTAACTGTGTGGAAACTGTGCGCACCTCTCTACCTAAGAGGGACACTTCATACAATTAACCTGCACAGTTTGACTAACCATGCAGTAATTGTGCAGAACCTCTCTTCCCCAAAACCTGCACTTCTCAGACCTCCCACATGGTTTAGTCTAACCATGTGTAGGCAATGCACAAACCATGAGCTAGTCCATTCTCATCCAAAAACATGGTTCTAACCTCTGAGAAAGACTCAAACACCACTAAAACACATTATAATCAATCTATGAATTCAAAAAAGGTCATAAATAGGCATTTATTAAGAAAATAGTAGGATTGGTACTCGTATAAAAACCCATGTTCTTACAATATTCCCCCTTATAATGTTTTTTCCCCAAATTGCTCTCTGAAGGGTGGTTATGATTTGTCTGAGAATAACTCCAGCAACTGAGCACATACATTGGCCACTCTCTCCCAAGTATCCTCTTGTAAATGGTCGTGTTTACCTAACAGTCATACTAGAGGAACCGACCAACATCGAATAACCTTCATGCTTTCGTCAACTATACGAATCAGATGCTCTTTAAATGATATAAAAACATGAAGCTCAAACTCCTCAAGCTGAAAAATGAGAGACTTGTCTGAGAGATAGTGATGTAGGTGAGATACATGTAATATGGAATTCATGGCTCGGTACATTTCAGGTAACTAAAACTGAATGGAAACTGACCCAAATCTCTTCAAAATCTCATGCGGCCCAACATATCTCTTTGAAGGATTATCTTGTCTCATGATCTGCCTGTTTCCCAACCCTGATGAAACACATAGGAAAACTCAATCCCCGACCATGAAATCTAGAGGCCTACTGCAGAGATTAGCGAATTATTTTGGATTAAACAGTGTATTAACCATCTTCTTCTGAATCAACTGGACCTGCTCAGATGTCTCTTGCATGAGACATGGTCCTAATAAATCTCCCTATCATGCCTCTAGCCAGTACATTGGATAAACATATGGCCCACTATATAAATTAGTTTACATTACCATATATATCATCTCCTAATAACTATTGTTGTTGAAGAACTCAACTAGGGTAATGTACCTTTCCAATGACCCTCCACAATCTACGATTCATGGTCACATCATATCTTATAGCACCTGTATTGTACACTCTGACCGGCCATATGTCTAAGGGTCATATGTTGTTCTTAGAATCACCTGTGTATCCAGAACCCTCTAAAAACTCTCCTAGATTCGATAGGTAATGTGGGAATCCCTATCTGAAATGATAGTGCAGAGGACACCACATTTTCATACCACCACTCTGATATAAAACATTTTAATATTATCAATACTGATGCTAACCTTGATCAGAAAGAAATGTGTGGCCTTCAAAATCCCATCAACAACCACCCAAACAACATCATTACCACAATGTATCCTTGTAAAACTGTCAAAAAATCCATCACGACATCATATCATTTCAACAATAAGATAAGAAACATATGTAAAAGCCTAGTTGTCCACTGATGTTCTTCATTCACCTTCTGACTGGTGGAACGCCATTTAACAAAACAATCCACCTATCTCTTCATTCCTAGCCACCAGTATAGACGTCGAAAGTCATAATACATCTTGGAAGCTATATGATTCACTAACCAGTTTGAAACATGAATCTCCCACACCAACTCCTTGTGTATATTTATTTGAACCCAAACATGTCTTGAGATATGCAAGATCTCATCATCGCCTACCTACAAATCAGAGGAGGATCCTTACCTCCAGCAACCTCTTATAGGAATAGGCCTTCTTAATCTGACAGCTACCACATCCTAACTATGTCATGTAGGTTAGAGGTAATAGATTAGGATGAAATAAATGTATTCCCCTATCGGTCATGCACCTCCATATGCATCTCATAAAAAACACCACATGTTTCCACACCTTACTGGCCTATTTTCCTCTATTATCTGAGTCCTCTTACTCATTTCATCAGCAACTTCATTTCCCTTACTAAGAATGTAGGAAATCTTGAAGTTAAAGGAATATTTAAAATACATCCATCTTCACTACCTCAAATTTAGATCACACGGAGTTAAGAAGTACTTTCTTATTTTGTGGTCCGTGAACACCAAAAAAATTCTCTCATAGTAACTAATGACTCCAAAAAAAATCATGAAAAAAATTAGTTAATTCAAAATCATGTGTTTGATAATTCTTCTCATGAGGGATCAGCTACCGATACTTGTATACCATGATGCGATCTCCATGCATTAACACTACCCCCAACCCAATAATTGAAACATCAGAATACATTAAGTATCTCTTTCTCTTTTCTGTAAGTATCAAGACTGGTACTGATGTCAATCTCTCGTTTATCTCATGAAAGGATGTCTCCCAAGATTTTGACAAAGAAATTCAAACCTCTCTTACTCAATCCAATAAATAATGATTCTAAGCATGAGAATTACTTTTTAAAAACATGAAGTAACAAGCTATCCACAAGATGATTTGTATGTCCAGAATGTTTGTGTGATGTGACAAGGAACTAAAGATCTCACCTTCTTCTGGTCCACTGGAACTTCCATCTTTGAGATGATGTGACTGAGGATGTGAATATGATCCATCCAAAATTGAAACTTTAAGTGCTGAGCATACAACTGATGTTCTCATAGTTTATTCAAAACAATTTTCAATTTGATTGGCATGGTTGTGTCGATTGTGAGAATACACCATGATTTCTTCCATAAGAAACATAACAGAAGAATCCATTTAAGGATGGAAGACCTAGTTCATCAACACCATGAAAACCATTGGTGTGTTCATGACACTGAACTATATAACCATACATCTGTATAACCCACACTTGCTAATAAAGTATTTACGAGGTGTGCATGTAGGTTGAACACCTACCTAGTGTTATCATAACCACAATTTGAACATTGATAACACTAGGTTTCCTATAATATGATAAAAAAGGTCATCTATATTTGCAAAAGGATATCAGTTCATAACCATCAGCTGGTTTAGTTTCTGATAATCCATTAATAGCCTAATATTTCTGTCAGCATTTTTTTGAAAAAAAAGGTATGCGAACCCCACCGAGAAGTATTGGGTTTGATAAAACCCTTCTCTTACAAATCATATAGCTACCTCTTGAGCTCCTACAGCACCACAGTATCCATCATATACAACAGAATGGATTCAAGATCATATCCTAGAACTAGCATGATGGAGAAATACACTTCTCACTTCTGTGGTAGACCATAAAATTGCTTGGGAAAGATATACCCAAAGTGATCAACTGCTGGAGGATAGTATGCATGCCTCACTCGCTGATCATCCAAAACTATTGCAATTTGGGTTGTTGTCCTGCTAATATCATGATGCTCGGGTTCGATTCTTCTTTCCTGGACATCCCATTTACCCTTACGAATAAAAAAACACCCTCCTGTGATGTAGATGTCACCCCTTGTGATATCATTCATTTTACACTTGATAACCTATGAGGAAGTCCATTCCTAGAATGAAATTAAGCCCTATAATCTCGGGGAAATATAAACTCTAGAGAATGTGGCACACAAAAACCATAAGGGGACACTGTATTCACAAGATTAAATCACTTGTTCTAACTCACAATGGTCATTCCAGCATCAGAACTCCCTTAGAGAGAAAAACCACAAGCCGAAGGCATTTGAAAACTCGTGCAAAGATAAAACTATGAGAGGCGCCTATATAGAAAAGAGAAGATGAAAAAAGAAGAATCTTTGAGGATCGTACCTCTCATTTTTGATGGTCCGAGATCCTGATTATATTGGCTCTATTTTAGTTCATATGTATTGCATGTACCGTGGACTTATAACCTAGATTGGATACCCTGAGCGGATTCGGCCTACTATCTCTGAGAACCCAATATATTCCTACCACGACCATGATCATCGCTGCTATGGCCTAACCAGCCCGAACTACTCCATCTTCTAACCTAACATGGAGTTTACTACCATGAACTTGAACTTGAAATTAGAGATGACCCCCTACCACTCATAGGTTGAGGGAGGGTCCTGAAAAACTGCTGCATGTTCCCCATCCTGTCGCAATCTCGGCCCTCTATTGGTTCGTGGTAGCACTAATTTTTCATTTGTCATCTCTTACCAAATTGATGGAAAAATACCAATCTACCTTCTCCCACTGCCTAACTAGCTCTCATATTACTGGAAGCCTCAAAATAGTTCTTCCTTATTGAAGACATAGATGCATTGGGGTGAGAAACATCACTAACCTATTCTATACACCAAATTTCACTCAGGTTCTACTCTGTAATTAGTGACTAGTTCACTATATCAGTTAATGAAGGCAACCTGAACACGTTGACCTGTGTTCTGATATAATTTTTTAGACCATTGTTGAATTGCCTCACCCTCGAAAACTCATTAATAAAATACATCCGTGAGAAAAACTATAAATTTGTAATGCATGAGAATTATTTTATAAATGTAATCACGCCCCGCTATATACTTATAAACTCAATTTCCCCCTATGCTCATAGAGTCGCATGGTAAAAGTAATTGTAGAAGAAGAATGTGAATTCATTCCAACCCATATCATGTAACCCATCAGCATAGTTCAAATCCTCACACAAATTATTTTCCGCTCCACATATTATATAAATAGTGCGCTTGACCCTCTTCTCTAGAGGTGTCTCCAGATGCAAAAAATAATAATTTCTTGGTCTCTAGCCAGATCTCTACAGCATGTGGTCCGCCATCCAATTAAAACGTAAGAGTATGGTGCTTCTGTAACACATGTGTAATCTCATCCATATTCATGGTTGGCTATGGTGCACCCTAAAAAGTCTGCATTTAGTGAAAGAAACCCTCACAGAACTGTTTTTTAGCACCAGTGTTTGGAACAACCTCAGTTTCCATAACTGTCATTGTAGGAGGATAAAATGGTAGCTTATGGCCCACCATATCTAAAGTATGGTCATCACATCCATCACGGTGTACCATGGGAGGTCGCCATTGTGGAATGTATCTATAATTTCAAACACACATCTCAGGAAAGAAAAACATCACAGAAAAAGGCCCAAAAGTGTTGGATAGGTCAAAAAACTCCTACAAACCAAGTCAAACCCGCAATCTACTCCTCATATAGGGACTGTAAAATGAATATTTATCGAACCACTAAAAAAAATTCCTCCTGCCCAGTCAAAAGATAGTTCTAGGTAATGTCTCTATCCATAAGTTCAAATTTCCATTTCAATTTCACATTCATTAATTCAAGAAATTAAACCATATGATTAACAATTTCTGAATCCATGAGGGCCTATAACACCTCATGAACCCAAAACATGGTTCCCTGTCAAACCATACATGTAACAAGTTTATTCAACATTTAAATTTATCATTTGATTTATTTCCGAATTTATAAGAGTCCCTATATATTATGGATTGAAATATCATATCAATCATTTATATACTGCACACAACTAACATGATAGCAATAATAATTCTCACATCAACTGTCACAACAGCTTGTAATATCTAATGCATCCAAAATGGCATGAAAAAATGCATAAAATGTGATTCTAATAAGTTTATATATGATGAATGATATGGAACATCCTAATGTACTTTGGTTGTAATTGACATTGAACCCAAAATCAGATAAATAGAATTAGAAAAAATAATGTGTGTCACCGAACGGTGAAATCAAATCATCTATAGTATTAAAAATCTACAAAATAAAAATGTAATTCTAGGAAATTTTGATTTTCCCTATATATGAGGTAGCTTCTATAATTCATATTTCATTACCAAAATCCATTTCCTTCCAATCCATATATAATGTCATGAACGAGTAAGTCAACTAGAAAATAAAATTCTTTGAAACCACTTTCTAACATCTCAGACTCGTATTCCACCCTAAAGGGTGCCCCAAACTCAGTTGGTCACATGACCTCAAACTGTCTACCTAACTACCAAAGTCTTCCTACTAGTAGTGAGGGGCTAGTTAAGTATGTGGTGAGACTATTCCATTATTACTAGATTATGACAAAGGAATCCAAATATATACAATATCAGAAGAGAAATAAATAGTAGACAAATGAATGCAAGACAAAACTAGAATACTTATCAATAATAAAAGGTGTCTCATATAAAATATGATACAGATGATATAAGTATATATAATGAATCCGGATATGTAAATGGTAACACAGTATAGTGCATGTATCCCAAATAGAACAAAATAAAAAAAGGTATCCTAGCATCGAAATCCTCAGCATGGTCATATGATCACTTAATGCAAAGGCACAATCAATATCTTGTACTAGGAAACATTCCAGAATCATCAACTGTAACCATATAATCTGTTTGGGTCCCTGAGTTATCTCGAACAAGGTTTGAGATAAAAAATCTTAGTTGGCAACCACCCAGGTCTACATAGTTCTAAAAACTATTATTAAAAAGTGCTAGTGTGTGTAAACCACCAGTAAAGTAAGCCGTGATTCCCATGGAATAAGTCTATAGAAATACACAAATCCAAACAATTATCAGGGCTGTTTTCAAAAGAGTTTCATCTCCTAAAAAATTTATAACCATGTAAATAATAAATAAACACAACCACAACGTACATCCATCTGTATCTTACAACCCATAGCCACATAGTATAGTGAAAAAAATAATCCAACGACCTCACCGTATAGTGATGTAATATATCCCATGGCCTTGCAATATAGTGATGTGTAGACACCAAGGGTTGGATTTAAGTTTTCCGAAATCAATGGAATCAAAGTAATAATTCTAGACCATGGAGGGCCGGGTTCAGGGATCATATCCACGGATTCCCATCGAATCTCATTGGAATCACTGGTGTAAAATTAGTTAGGTATTTTTTGGGGTCCTAGGATCATGGAAATAGTATGTACTATGTGAGCCCTATCATGTATGATCCATAGGGTAGAATGTTCAGAGGCATCCCATTTAATCAAGACCCAAGGCGTAGAGTCAACCAAAGGCATCCACTACCATGTTCCAAATCCATGGACAGCAATTTATGGCATCTATCAAACCAATCATTCAAACATAAAATTTAATTATTCAATTAAACCATTCATAACCATGTTAGTTTACCCACTCAAATCAATAAGCACAATCCATTTGTATACCCACTCATGCTAACCATTTACCACATACCATGAATAAGTGTCTACCCTCCCATATAGTCCATTTAACATTCCATTAGTCATTCCATATAGGTATAACCATCCATATAATCAGTTTTACATGCCAAAATGTCTATACAGTTAAGGAATATCATGATATTCATTAATCATGGAGGTAGTACATCTCCTAAATAGGCTACTCAAGTAATAAATAAATTAAGGGGATTCCTTTAACTAGTAAAGCACAATAACACACACGTTGGGTTGTTTTAATATGAACAAAAGGTATTTCTTTAAGGTGCACCCCTCGGGTGACCTCAAAACGAGGAAAATGTTCCGAGAAACCTAAATAGAACCCAGGTTCAATCGCACTAGGTCCAACTATATCTAAAAAAAGTTACTCAATATAAAATGAGACCTCTCTAGAATGTATGACAGATGAAAAAAAGGTCGAACACCCGAAAAACACCATGAAAAGACGAAATAAGTTATATACCACCTACCTCACCTCAATAATATACAAATCGTCTAGGATAAAGTCTTGATTCATCTGGGTTTGATAGAAATCTGATGAATAGATGAAGAACATTGTATAAGTGAATATGAACCTAGATCCAAATAGCATAATAATAGTTCTGAAAAATCATGAATGACTAAAAATGAATGTAGGCCTTACCGATGCAGATCCATAGGGACAATCAGTGATCAAAACAGAGATCAGATGGAGTGTAGGGATCAAAGCCTACGTAAGCTACCAAATGGAATCTCCACAGAGGGGCTTTGTGAGTGGATGAAAAAAAAAACCAATTTTCATTTTAGACAAAATCATATTTTTAATTCAAAATTCCTAAAAAGAACACAGTTGGATCGTATGGTATAGCCACACAATTTTCCAAACCTTGTAGAACATGTGCATATATCTCTTCCTATGAGGTCCACTTTGCACGGTTACCCTGCGCGGGTTGACTAACCGTGCAGTAATACTGCAGAACGACTCTACCCAAAAACCTACACTTTTCATTCCTCTCACACCATTTAGACTAACCATGCGCAGGTCATGCACGAATAGTACACTAATTCATTATCAAACCAAAACTCATTTCCGGTCACCAAACAAGCCCCAGAAACCTTCAAACCAACATTGAGCTAGGTAAGAATTCGTATAAGGCCATAACAAGGAATTTAGAAAAAAAGAAATGGGTTTTTTATCTTGTATGAAAACCCAGGTTCATACATACACATTTTTTTCTTCTGCTTTATCTCAATCGCTGGAATATTCAACCTCTCCATATTTTATTTTTTGGTGTAGTATGGATGAAATTTTATTTCCTCTTTCACATTATTTTGGAACACTAGAGTTTTTCTATTACATATGAAATTAGAATTTATGTAGTTAGTTATAAGTAATATCCCCTTCTATCTTATAATGATAAAACTTTAGGATCAAACATGAATAAAAATTTCTAATAATCATTTTTGTTTTTATACTCTTCTACAATAACCCCCAAACCCTATTTTTAAAACAATATTTAATTCACTCTTGTTGAATATTTATCAATGTTTTTTTCAACCACATTCACATCTTCCATTTTTTTTCTCCAGAATTTATGTTTAGATCAATTAAAAATATATTTTTCTTATATAATATTCATATCTTATAAATTATTTATGAAGTTGTTCTAACCATATTTTTTTTATTTCTCAGATATATATATTTTATAAACAATTTATTTTCGATCTTTTAAATTAACTATATCCTTGATAACTTCTATTTCATGTGACATCGAACACTTGAGACGCTATAAAAATTGATTAATGATATGTTAGATGAATAATAATAATAATAATAATAATAATAAATTAAAAAAATCGATTTATCGAAAAGTATATTAATCAATTAAAAATTATTATATTATGAATATAATTAATTAATATTAAAAGGGTTGATTTTTTTAAAAACGATTTCGGAATAATATTTATCAATTTACAAAAATATTTTATCCTCACCACCATTAAATGATTATAATAATTATATATGATATTTTAATATGTTAACTTACATATTACCATTTACTAAATAAGATATTATGCAGAAATACTATTGAAAAACACCTATTGTTCAAAAAGGATATTTTTCCAATAATACTCAATTTTATTTGTATTAGTTTTTCCCTTCAATAAATATCATTATTTAAATATTATTTATATAAAATGTTAAAAGAAAATTATTTGGGAATTAATAATTTCAAAATTCTTTTAGGCTTACTTTTGATAATTTTTAAAAAAAAATTAATTTCTTGTTGTATGAAAAAATATTCCAATTTCGGTTATATCATCACTTTAATGAAATGAAATTTATTATAAACCCTTTTCAAAATATATAAATTTATAGTAGAAAATACATCATTTAAAAATACCATGTTCAATTAATAATTCCCATGTTAAATGTTTTAGAATCATAGGTAATATGTTACAGAAGAAACTATATGTATTCACCAATATTTAAAATTGTTTTCCATTCCTTAATGAAATTCAATGAAAAAAATTGATTTTATATATTAGATAAACATTATAATATTATTTAATAAATTCAATATATTTTTTTTCATGAATGTTTTATTACTATGATTAAACATAATTTCCATGAAAATAGTGACAGTGTAATTTCAAGAAACTATTAAATTAATGTTGTTTAATATTTATCTAAAAAAATAAATTGATTTTCTTATATAATCCCTTTATTTAGGTTTTAGAAATATATTCAAATATACAATTGGTCATTGAATTTATAATCGTTTCTAATTGAAATTAATAACACTTATTGGTAAAAAAATATTTTTCTACAAATTGTTTATCTATATATTAAATGTTTGAATTTAAAACACATATTTCTCTTGTATAGAAATTATATTATATTATATGTTTTCAAAATTTATTTTTGTAAATCAAAAATTTTATAGAATGGTTAACTTGTATTTTAATAAAAAATAAAAACTACTAGATTAAAAAATAGATACCAAGTCAATAACTAAAATTGTAAAATATATGATTACCGTTTGGAATGAATTGAAACATGTCTAAAACTTGCTGATAAATGTGTAGTGAAGGATATAAAAACATATATAACCCTAAATTCCAATAATTCTAACATATCTAACCATTTAAAAATGAATAGAGTGAGTGCATTATTGAATAATAATTTCAATTCAAATACGTTCTCTTTTATTCACTTATTAAAAGGGATCACTTACACATTCTAATGGATAAACATTCCTTTTATGTAAATTTTCTCCAACTTAATATTTCACTCCCTGAATCACCATGAATTAAATAAGCCATATGGTCTGTATTTGTTATCCTATGAACATAATTTTCATGGGTACCTCAAATAGAATGTCAAACAATGAAAAATGAGTATTAATTAGTCCATAACAATTCATCATAATATTTATCTTCTAAAACTACCATGAAAATAATAATATAAAGAACTCAAAATTATTATTATTATGAATTGTTGGTATATAAATGTAATGAACTTAATTTTTCCTCTCTATTAAGATAGAAAAAAAAATAATGTTAACCATACATTGGTCAAGCAACCACCTCCCTAAATTCAAATAATTATTTTTCCATACAAATTTTCATATTTCATCCAAAACACTCCTATGATTCCCTATACATAAAGTCACTATTACAATGTATATATAATCATAAATTAGATACATTATGTGATACTAATTTATTAATCATGGATTTAACCATCCATAATAACAAAAATTTGATATTATTACTGAAAATCTCACATATGAATAATCTTTTATAGATTATATATTTAGAGTGTTATGAATGAACGAAACTAATAATTATCATGTCTATCACAACTGATTAATGTTATATCCATTATATATATAGAAATACCTAATTCATGAAAATTCATGGACATCTCTCATAACTTATTCCAAAAGTGTTATCCTTTTAACCATACCACATTTAATAATTTTTTTCAAAGCCTAGGGAGTCAATATATAATAAAGGGGTGATCTCAAAAGATTTGTAAGTGAAACAAATAACTTGTTAAATCATAGAATAAACAAATAAATATTATAGTAATGGGAAAAATATAGAGAAATAATTTCCAAGAAACATAGATTAAGCTATATACGTGAAAATAAATGAAACCATTTTCATTAATAAAAATGTTCTCAGAAAAATATAGTGCATAATATCAAGAACTAAAAACATGTTTTAAATTCTGTATCACAAGACCCGTTATATTCATTTTTGTTTGAAATCAAGAAAAATAATACAATTGGGTAGGAATTCCCAAAAAAACTCAAACATTTTTTGTCTCATTAGACATGTCTAGTCCTTGATGGACTATATATAATTTGGGGCCCCGCCCATCACCAGATTAAGTCAGATTAATTCAACTTAAGAGTGGTCTAGGCCTTTCTTACCATCCCATGAGGAGGTTCATAGTGAATAAAAAAATTATTCCCATAGAATGATAAATATTTAATGTCAATACATGATCAACTTATGTTTCAAACCAATAATCACTAAGAATTAAAATACAGTTTCCCATGTGAAAAAAGTGATAACTTAATAACATCCAATTTAGAGAAAGAAGTTGGATTTTTAAAAAAAAGTATTTTAAATTTCCATAATCCTCTAATTTTCAATAACAACATACAAAATATTAACACATTTTTTCATTTTAATATAATTATGTTCATTTTACATGGGTATCGTTGAATTGAAATTATGTAAAATATGATGTTCATGATATATTGAGAAATAAGTTTGTAGTTAAATAAATAATTCAGTAGAATGATCATAATAATTTTATATGAATATGTTGTATGATTTCCAAATGAGATATCCTTATTGTAATAGTGTATCATATAATAATATTAAAATAGAGTAAATATAACATTTTAAAATAATGCTGAAATGATTTGTCAAAAAAAGGTTCATTAACTGGATTGTTTAGTATCATTAGATCATTCCCATAATACATTAAAAAAATGGATACTAATATATATATATATATATATATATATATAGGATTATAATTATTAAAACATAAACACTGTTTTTGTAAATTATTTTTAAAATTAAAATATATAAATAAGTGAAAATGTTAATGATATTTTATAAATTATTTTTAATATTAACATAAAAGAGGGTGTTACATGTCACTACCAATAATCTAATTAAAAGGGTGAAATTAAAAATATTTGAAAATATTTAATATTAAAAAATTCAACTAAAATAGGGATGTGAAAGGAAATTTTTTTTATTTTATAAATGTGTATAAGAAGAAAAAACATATTGAGTGTATGGGAAACCATTTTATCATTTTCAAAATTACAATGTTCACGGCAGGCATATTTAAATTGGAAATAAATCATTTTTTATATTAGTTCATCATTTTCCCAATGACTATTTTAAAATACCATAATTGGTGGATTAACCCATTTATTGGAGAACAACGTAAATTATAAAATGTTATATGTCAATAATGGGGACTTTAGTTATGAAAAATCATTACTATTGGGGAAACAACTATATTAATACCCACTTCAGTAAGGGAAATGAACTTTTTTGGTGAATCCTATGTATTAAAAATTTTATAGTCAAAATATATCCCTTGGTATTGAATATATCAAAAAAAATAAAACATGGTGAAAAATATGTACCAAATCTTAAAGAATCAATGTTGAGGTAATGAAAACTCATGTGGCCTGAGAAACCCTCTTATCAAAATTTATTTAAAAAAAGTGGGATTGTAATTAAAATCTAAATACCATTATTGAATTATATTTCAACATATAATATTTAAAATAGGATATATATATATATATATCTTATTAGTTGTATAATACTAAATTTCTCATAAGGAGATTAATTTTAGATGAAACCCCTTATGAAATTAGAAATTATCATATAAAACCCCATAAAAGTGTGGGATATTAATTAATATTACCACTATATGATTATAATAATTTTCATTTACTAATATGTATTATAAAATTATATACCCCTCATAAATTAAAATTTCATCAAAATAAAAAATTAGTATCATATAGATGAATTTGTCACATAAACCATTACATCTTGTGTGGAAATCTAAAGATGTACATTAACCTCATGTATCAAAAAAATATAATCCCTGACAACTTTACTCAGAACATTAATCAAATAAATATTTAATTATACACATTATAAATCCTAATTATCTATTATATGAATTCCATAAATTTTAGAAATATGGTGTTTATAGTGTAGATTTTGTACAAGTTTCATATGAATAATGTTAGTTATCGTTATTTTATTGAATTTCATCGGTAATATATCATTATTTATATTTATAGTGATGATTTATATTTATTTATTAAATTTAAATTATTTTTATGAAATTATTAGTCTTTATCTATTTATATGAAATCGATAACGAGAATTTTACAATCATTCTTAGAGATTGACATTTGTTTTCTTAATTAATAAATGAAATATCGATACAATATATCCACAAACAAAAAACAATTTTTTATAATTTTTTATCTTATTACACTAATAATTTTCATGTCTTATTTATTCATGATATAAATTCATAGTGTTTTTCTCTTAGGTTTTAAAACCGACCCAATCATAAACTCACCAATATTTAACAAATGATTATGATGTAGTTTTTTTTAATATAAATATACTATAAATATGATGATCCTATTATATTTTTATTACTATGAAATGTTATAATTTCAAATAATCATTATAATCATGAATGGATATGGATATATTATAAAATTTTACTCAAATAATATCCACATAGTACTCATCTGTTAAATGATTATGTTATCAATGATTTATTGTTGATCATATTATTAATAAGTTCTATAATTTTTCATACCAAAACCGTAGTGATATCATAAAACTAAATTTTGTATAATAATAATTCCCATATCCAACATTGTATGATTGCGAATGATAATGAATAATATTGCATCGTGGAGGTAGTAGTTTTCACAACACAAGAACATAAGTTTTATTTTTCTTAATTGAGGGGGTATATGGATATGAAATCATAATAAAATTAAAAAAAATAATATTTTTACTACAAAAATCATACTAATATCAATACATTAGTGTGTTTAGAATAATTTTTAGAAAATAAAATTATTAATGAATACTACAAAGTTTCTAATAGTCTCATTAGACACTTGAGAACTAATTTGAATTTTCCTTGGAAATGAAGGATGTATACTAAATAATGATCTCCAAAAAAATTTAAACATTTTATATTGTAATATATTTGGAATTTGGGATGATTTTTAGAAATAGAATATTAATTAAATTATTTTTTTATTGTGGATTAGATGTTACTCATTTATATGTTATTAAAAGGGAATCATTTGTTGAAACCCTTACATTAAAAAAGGTATTTCTAGAATTCAAGGGTCATGTGCCAAAAATTACACTAAATTAGTGGGGAATATGAGTGTTCATTATACATGCCTTTTATAGTAATATTTTTGACAAAATTGTGTGATATTGGAATTTTGGTTTTAACTTTATATCATTTAAACAAATTGACTTTTACTTTAATCGTATATTTTAAATATAAAAAATTGATTTTAATGAAAAATATTCGGATTAATATTTTTACATAATTTTATACTTATTAATTAGAAAATTAAATTAATTTTATGAATTAAAATTTCCATATGAATGAAATTATATTTTTAAATTTAATAAAGTTAATCGTGTAAGAACATTTTTATAGAATTTACATTTCAAGCATTAAATTTATATATATTGTAATATTATCATTGATATGCGTCGGAGGTCATCACAACACTCAAAATTATATTTATTACTTATAATAGTTTAGTGGTGTTTGGTCGAACCATATAGATGGTAGGTGAGTGCTATACTGCTTTTCACAGGAATTCTAAACTATAGGTTTTTAAAAACAATTTCTTCCCCATAACTCTTTATTGATTCACACCTCAGTGAAAAGGGTGATGAATAATCATCAATAAAAAAATTTAACTCATAGAAGACTGACACTATGAGTTCTCCACTCCAAAATCAATCAAACTGCTCAAATATTTGATAAAGGAAAAAGTTAGAATAAAACATCCAACTTAACACCTATTATTAATGTGGTTAATGTTCTGATAAATATATTCATGATCAATACCACCTATTCATCTTGAAATTTTGAATTTTATATAATAATTATTGAGATAGTTACAATTAAAATGAGAACAATAATCAATCTCTCCAATTGATTGTGATTCGAAAAAATGAATGTGCATGAAGAAATTGTAAAAACTAAACTAGTTGGACTCCAATTCCTGAGCTATGAATTTATTATCCAAAGATCATTTTGATTTCAATCACTAAAAACACATGAAAAAAAAACATACAAGAACTCTGGGAAGTGGAAGGAATAATTACCCTAGTGTTGCTCTACTCTTGGGCTCATTCGTCTTCAGTACTTCTCTTTATGTCTATCAAGAGAATCTGCTCTCGTATGATATGTGGCATTGAATTTTGAATGAGATTCATATTTATAGTTTTCTACTGCTCAATTTCATTTATATAATCCTTCAACTGCTTTATGGTCACCATATTTTCTACGAACATTCAATTGTCCCTTACTGCCCACCACTCACATGCACTTTTCACCACATCACAAGCAATATTAGTAAAACCCATGTAACTATCTTTTGAACAATAAGTTGAATGTATCTAGATACAGTCAGGTGCCTGTATATTTAAGAAACACAAAAACAAAGAAACATTTAAAATCGTTTGTCATGGAATAATAACAACTTAAATAAATAATTACTAATATAATAAATTAGCCTAAAAATTTAATTTAGTATATTATAATATTTTTTTATTAAAATATATTCTAATTTATTTTTTTAATTACTTTATTTAATATTGTTATATATTAATATATATAGTTATTTATGATAATTAATATTAGTATAAATGTTATTAATTTATATATTATATTTCTAATTTAAAATTAAATATATTTATTATGTTTTTTAATTTATAATTAGATAAAATTAATAAAATTATATTATAATATTAATTTATTTGATTATTTTATTAAATTAATATTATTAGTAATTATTTATTTTATTTTATTATTAATTATTTAATTAACTTAATTAATTTATATTAATTATTAATTTTTTAATTATAATTATAATTTTTTAATTAAAGAAGTTAAATTATTATTAAATATTTATTTATTTTTATTAATAATAAATATTATCTATAAATTATTAGTATTTCAGTTTTATAAATATTATCAATTTATCTTATATTATAATATATTTTTTATTTATATATAGTTTTATCTTCATTTTATTTTGATTAATTATATTATTTTAGTCGTCCCCTTCCTTTCTTTTTCAATGTGTCGATAGTGGAATTCGGTAGACTTCATGCACTCTGAAAGAAATTGGCTTGCCTCCTTCACCGAAGCGCCCAATTTCAAATTCTCCTAGTTGCAGCACGACCCAAATGATCAGGTTGTGAGTTCCCTCCATTTTCAATGACATATATGAGTGGTTGTTTGCCAGTCCTACTCCAGCGGCGACGCGGGGTGACTGGGGTTATAATGTGAAGGATAAAATTATAATATATATGGTGTAGTAGTTACCTTGGTGTCCACTCCCTACTCGGATGCCCTTATAAAACCTTTGTTGTGTGGTGGACTTAGATCAACAGTGGGTGGTTCTACCATTAATAGAGGTGGTGTGAGATCTTGATCAAAATTGGATTCCCGGTAGTGTGGAAATTCCATATTAGGATCCACGACCTAGTAATGGTTCTGTGGTCTCTATTGGAATATTTAGATCAATGAACTGGTGATATATGTGATTCTGTTTTGAGTCTCTATGTCAACAGGATGCAGGGGAGAAGCAGTGGTGTGTTTTAGGGCATGCCTTGTGCCTTGATGGGATGAATAACTAGAGTAAGACATCACTAAGAAAGTAAAAGGTGGTAGTATCGGTATCAGTGAGTGGTGAATATTTGGGTGGTGAGGCCGATGGATGTTGGGGAACTATCAGATTTATGAAAAAAAAGTAAAGCATCTTTGAGTGGTAGCTGAAGGAAGAGAATCATAACGTCGGTCTCACGAAAAATGAAAATAACTGAGCGTTAGTGTCGGTATAAAAAAATAATAAATTAAAAATCTGTGGAAAAGAAGGAAGTGCAACTATCTCACTGACAGTAGAAAGGGATGAAGTTTTCATCAGTATGAGGTATTGTACTATCTCTCTCACTGACATTGTAAAAACCAAGTATTAGTGACTAAACTAAATCTATAGACATAAAATGAAACAGTTATATATAATAACTTAATTACTTAACAAACATGAATATTAAAAAATTTATTAAATAATTGAACCTTAAAATAAGGCTAAAATAAATTTATTTTTTTACTGATTAAAAAAATTAAAACAAGAAGGAATAAATACAAAAATATTAAAAACAAAATTATTGTCTAACAAATAAATTGAAATTATATTTATAATTTTATAAATTAAATTAACTGATTAAATATATTAAATCAACATAAAAATTAAACTAAAATTAATTTTTCTAAATAAAATAATACTGGATTAAAATTTAAATTGAAATTTAACAATCCCATTTTAGAATGAAATTATTATTAACCATATTAATTAATAGAAATTTATTTATGTTAAAATAGTTAGAAAATGTGACTGAGGTAAAATTGTGTTGACGACTTATTTGAGTCATTGACAGTTGCAAGAAATAGTAACAGTTAGACATAAAGTTGGCATTCAGTGAGACCAATATACATAAAAAATTTAAAGAAAAATTTGAAAATTATGCAATGAGTCACCAACACACATGGTGAATGAAAATTTTAACTACAAAAATGAATTTAAATCATTATGTAAATAAAAGATTTCAAAATATAAATTGATTAATTAATTAACTAAATAATAACATAAAATAAGAAATTTAATTCATTAAAAACTAATGACTTAAAAAATATTTTAACAATTTAATAACATACAGACTGAACTATTGTGTAAGACTACATATGTTATTAAATAGAATAAATAAATTATCAATTATAAAAATAATTAATAAATTTAATTAAAACAGTAATTATTATTAAATTCCATCAAAACAATTTATATAATTATATTGAAATGACATATAAAATTAAATAATCATAATTATTTGTTTAAATTTTTAAATTAAAGACTAAATTAACATAGTCATTAAATGAAATTAATAAGAAATTAAAAATATAAGAAACAAAACAACTAATTATGTAAATTATTTTACTATAAATATTAGTAATACTATTTTCACTATTATTAAGGATAAATTACATATTTAATTACAAAAATTGATAATTTAAAAAGTTTCAGATAAAAATACAAAAGTTTGAATATTTACCAAAAGAGTGTAAAATTAATTCATTAAATCATTTGATATATAATAAAAATATGTGAAAAAAATTTATTTTTAGATCTATATCAAATTCCAAAACACAAAGTCATTATTTGTCCCCAAATAATCCCATGTTTTATTAACATTGAAAACCATTTTTTTAATAATCTAAAAATATATCTTTTTAAAGAGTTTAAAAAAGGAGGATAAGAAACTATGGTGAGGCTCTTTTCATGAAACTTTCAATCGAGGCCATTCCTAAAACAAACTCTTACTTGTAATTTGGAAATGAGTGGATCATCTACTAGTGACGATTTCCTACCACATATATGAATCTACCTAATGATTTATTCCAAAACTTATGTATGTAAACTTTTCATGTGTGATATGTAGATAAAAATTAGTGGAATTAAAAAATTAACCATAGGAACATTGTATAGTTACTTAGTCATAGGTTTGAAAGATAATTGATTTTGAATCACGTTATTGATTGAGCCTAAATTTTTCTTATATAAACAAATTTTTACCTTCTTCATCTAGATTTCACCGTTTTACTCACCTTAATAAACTCATTTTTGACCCTATAAACTTTATTTAATTAATCCCAATCCATGTAACTTGTTCTAGGAACTATGCATGAGCAGTATTTCAATGTTTACAGAGGGATTTTATTTAAATGAAACAGATCATGTCCCTTAGGTATCATAGATTCACAGTGGGATCCAAAATACCCATTTTAATCCAATTTCAAAATATTAATATAAAAATTTAAATAGGCTCAATAAGGTGATTACATTTATAATTTAAATAATGTGAGTCCATTAAGAACTAGTTCAAACTTCTAGTACTTAATATTATGATATCAATTTCAGAAAAAGTATCCTATATCACTCTAAAAATGTAGTTTCTATACAGAATATTCATAAAAACACTATTTAGAATCATTTAGAAATAAATTTACTGTCACTAGTTTTAGATTTAATGAAAATATTAACTATTAATAAGATACTGACCATAGTAAAGACTCAACTGGACTAAAATTTGATGCCTAAAATTATGAAATATTTTTTAAAAATGATAACCTTATTTGAAAAAATGTTACCATTTTTTCAACATAAGGATTAATGTAGCAGTGCGAAATGATGGGCTTCCATTAAGCATGGATTTTCTCAAATTTATTCGACTCCCTCCCCCACACATGAAACCCATATTTTTCCCCAAAGTTGAAATACAATATAGAGAAGACAATTTGAAATTTAATATCAAAATAAATTTTTTGTTTATCAAATAAATGAAATGTTTAACGTTATCATTAAAGTTAAAAAAAATATTGTATACCACTAAAATTATTTTATAGGAGGTTCACATGCTTAATAATTTAATGAAGTGAACAGAAATCTCAAATAATCTCAAACAGTTTCATGTTTTATATAAGAGTGCACAGTGAATATGGTGTAGTGACTTAAGAATTTATTAAATAATATTTTCAGTTTAGAAGAAATATTCTTGCTAAAATTTTAAAAATAAATATGAAACCAATAAAATAATTACTTTCTGCATATACCCACACATATTTTATAATAGTTAAATGATTTTAAAATAAATTAATTTCAATTTTCATTAAGGGGCACATGCAGAATGTTTTTTCTTCGTCCAAATGACATGTATCTGATTATTATAAAACCAATACACGTAGTAAATTTTTTTATTAGAGAAAAATGTAATAGAATTTTCTAGCATATCATAACCAGTATTAATGATTTGTAGAGAGAGCAATGGGTAGAAATATATAATATAAGATATAATATTATTGTCTTACTGACACTTCCACCAGGGGGTCATTGTTGAGATGACTCACTGAGAGTTGTGTATTAGTGACACATGGGAACTGTCAGCAACATAACAAAGAAAATTTTAAAATGAAAGTTACCAAAAGGAATATAATAAATTCAGAAATAAAAATGAAAGAACATACCTAAAAATTATATCATTAATGATCAATCATGGGAATCCCACTCCTCTAGTGGCACTGGCAAGAATATACTCTAAAAATGAGAACAAGTCAGAGAAAGCATAATTAGTTGGAAAATATTATTCATTAACAAAGCATGAAAAAATGTAAAAATAAAGACAAAGGATATGTTCACTCCAATGAATAACTGAGTTTTGATTCTTCTGTTAGAAATTATTCAATTACAATTTTGATACTCTATTAAAAAAATAAAATCATAGGATTCCTCCCATGAAATGATAGATTTATATTCCTCATATGGAAATACCTATAAACTAATCATGGTTACTAGGTGAGTGTGATCTTCGTAGTTGGAACAAGAACATTTTATTTTCCAAATTATTTTTAATAAATAATTTCGAATTGAAGGAACCAAAATATACGAAAATAAATACCAAATTCTCATCAAAAGAAGTAAACCCTAAGTAACACCATTTAACAGTTGTTAACATCGTGTTGTTTTCATCCTAAATTGTATTATATATAATAAAATTATCATTTTTAGGAATTGATAGTAATATATTAGGTTTTTCTAAAGCAATGTCATTATTATCACAACTATCTCTCTCAACACCAATAGTGTCGAATTCCAATTCAAGGGTACTTAAATTTATGTTCTGATTAGTAGATTCAAGAGGGGAAATATTAGAGGGATAAAAGGGATAAAACCAAATAAATATAATTATAATTACCCTATATACAACTATTGACAACATTATGATCTTTTTTACCCAACTCAATTGATGGTGGAAGTAAAAAATAAGGAAGTGTCGATGTTTGTTAATCAAAATAATCAGTATTAAAAATATTTTAAATCTCTTCCAACAAATCCTAATCAGTTAGCATAGACTCATCATCTATTGATTCTAACAAATATATACTCTATAAATCATTAGTTTATTAAACCATTACTTCATGTTCATTATAAAAATTTTAGTTTTCTGAAACAATAATAGTTGATTGTTGCAATTAAATAATTGGTATGGGATTGATAAATTCAGCTTCAAGAAAGTCATATTCCATATTTTTCAAATTTGGACAACTTTTCCTATATTTTTGAAAACTTTTTTCCATTTTAGTATGCACATTTTTTTAATGAATAGAAAATCATAGAATGTGACAAAGAATATTCATGAGTTAATTTATCTTCATAAAATATCCTAAAATTCATTTTCCACCAATTTTTAATAAATTATTGGGTTTGCAGATTTAAAACATTGAAGTGTGATTTCAAATTTAGTTTCAAAAAAATCAGATTCTGTGATTTCTATCTTATTGTTCACTTCAATCCAACGCCGAATTCCAAATTCAGGTTCATTATTAAAAAATTTACAAATGTGGGGTGAAGAGTTTTTAACTTTCATGATTTCAATTTCCAAATTCTCTTCAACCCTACTGTTTTCATTTTCAACACTCCAAAAATAGTGAATCCTAAAAATAGTTGAATCTATACACACTATAGGAAATTATTTTTAAATAAATTTATATTCAATTTCATAATTCTCCTACTCATATTCATTGGAGATATTAATGTGACCTTTAATATAGTTTTCTTGATTCAATCAGTGTGTAATTTCTAGATTTGATTCATCTGATTCAGATTCATTAAAATAAAAAAAATTCTGTTTAGGATCAGAATCACATTCATTTTCAACATCATTTTTAAAAATATAGTATACAATTTCGTTTTCACTTATTTCGACCTCTTCCTATCCTTTAAACCACTTGTCAAGTTCTAAGAGCATGTTTTCTCTCCTTTTTTTTGTTTTTTATCTTTCTCTTGAGAATCCCTAACTTGAATATCAGGGTTTTATTTAATGATTTGTTCCAAAAATCCATCCAATTATTCATTTTAGATTAAATTAGGTTATGTTTATATAGGATTTTAGGATTATACTCAAATTATTCATTTTCATCAATATAATCAATCTGTTGTCGATGGTTATAGACATACTTCCATGAAGTGTGCCCATAACAGCCAAAATAGATAGAGTGAGGTCTAGATTCATGCTAGTCCTTATGGAATTCCATTTTTATGAAAATTAAATTAAACACACACAAAATATAAAATTATAGTATTTTAAAGTTCAACAGTTCAACCCAAGCAGTAGATATATTTTAAAATGGGTTTTCCTGTTTTTTTTTTGGAATTTTGGTATATATGATTTTTATTAAATTTTCCAATACCTGGGTAACATATCGCCTTCCTTCACCCACAATGGATCCAATTTTTTATAAGTATGGATTTCTTCATAACCCTAAAAATTATATTTATTACTTAACATAGTTTAGTGGTTCACTTTCAATCCACATAGAAGGTTATTGAGTCCTCTAAGGGTTTCGTGAAAATAAACTCTACTCATGTAAATAGTGTAGTGGGTGAAAATTCTCATTATTTTTTTATATTTTTTAATATTTTTGTTTTTTTATTTTTATGAGAAGAAACGAAATAGCATTGTTAAACTAATAAGTGCACTATGTGATGATAAAACTTCTAGAATGGAGTAAACATAAACACAATAGGAATGACTAAGTAAAAAGAGATCTACAATTGAATTAGGAATTCTTAAATAATGTTTTTTGAAAATTTTCCTTCTATATAACTCTTTATTGAATAATACCCCAAAGAGAATGGTGAAGAATCTCCGTCTCCAAGAAATCCATCACACAAAAGACAAACCATAGGAGTTCGCCACTAAAAAATCAATTGAACTTCTTGAAGGTTTTATAAATAAATCATTTGGAATAAAACACTTCATAAAAATAATATTATTAATGATGTTAAAGCACTGATAAATTATTTAAAGGTCAATATCGCCATTTATCTTGATGTTTTGATTTTGGAGGAATAATTTTTGAGTTATCAACAATTATAAATATAATCATAATCAATCTCTCCAACTGATTGTGATGTTGAAAAATAAAAGTGTGTGAAGAAATTAAAAAAAAATAAATCAACAAGTTTCAAAATTCCCAGGTTAGAAGGTATTATCCTCGGAAAATTTTGATTTTAGACACTAAAAAAATCTATAAATTGAGTACAATAAATGGGGATAAAGGGAGGAAGAACTCCCCTAGTGTAGCTATGCCCTCGATCTCCTTCATCTCAGTTACTAATACATGTGTCTCCTAAGACAATCCATTCGCGTATGATGTGTGGCATTCAATGTCAAATGAGTGTCCTTTTTTAGTTTTATGCATCTATATTTCTTTTAATATCATTTTTCATCTGCTGGTTGGTCATAATTTTTTCCAACCGACATTTAGTTGTCCCTTGATGAAAACCACACACATTAACCTTTTCACTTAATAACACACCACTTTAGTGAAACCCCTATAACTTACTTCTGACCAATTAGATAAATGTATCTGGATGAAATTTGGGTTCTTGTATGTATATGACAAATGAAAAAGTTTGTATGTTTTAAATTTATTTAGATGTAATAAGAAAATTTTAAATAAATAATTACACATAAAATAAATTAGACTAAAAATTTAAAGATGAATTTCATAATAATTTGTTGTTAAAAGATATTCTATTGAAAATTTCATTAATTTATTTAATGTTTTCATATGTTTTTATTTATAGTTAATTAATTTATTTAATATTATTAGAATATTTATTAATTTAATTATTATGTTTGTAATTTATAATTTAATAAATTTATTAAGATTTTAATTTTAAATAAGATTAAATTATTAAAATATATTTTAATATTAATATATATATTTTTTAAATTAATATAATTTGTAATTATGATTTTATTAGATAATTACTTATTTAATTAAATTTATTACAATATTTAGTTATTATAATGATATTTTTTTATTAATGAAGATAAATTATAATTAAAAGAATCATTTATATTTATTTATTTGAATTAATAATAATTTTTATTTACAAGTTATTATTGTTTTATTTTAATAAATTTTATTAATTTATATTATATTTAGTATTATAATTTAATTATTTATTATACAGTTATCTTAATTTTATTTTTAATTATTATTTTATTTCAACCTCCTCTCCCATTCTTCTTCAGCGCGCTAAAAGGGGAAGGGGCGTCTTTTTCTTATCTAAAACAAGAATCATTTCTCCATAACCTTGGTGTATACATTCGAGTTCTCATAGCGGCGGTGGAGCACAAATGTTCAGGTGGTGAGATCCCTCATGTAGTAGCGACAATCAAAGTTGGCTGTTTGCTGGTCCTATTCTAGCAGGAGTGCGGGGTGATTGGGGATGGTAGCGGCTGATGTGTGTTGTTGGGAAGACGTTGCACCTTGATAGGATGAAGAACAGGGGGAAGACATGAGTAACAAAGTATAATAAAGAAGTATTAGAGAGAGGTGTAGTCGGTGAGACCGATTGACATGAAAAACTAACATACAAATTAGAAAATAATGAAATGAGTCCTCAAAACACATTGGTAACATAAAATTTTAACTTCATACAAGAAATTAAATCATTATGGAAATAAATGATTTTAAAAATCTAAATTAATTAATTAATTAACTAAATGAAAACATAAATTAAAGAAATCTATTTTAAAAATAACAAAAAATATATTTTAACATATTATGAACATACACACATAAAATATTTTAAAGACTATCTTTTTTATTAATCATAATAACAAAATAATTTTTTTATAACATGAATTAAGATATTTATTTGAAATAATAATTATTATTAAAATCCATAAAAATAAATAAAAATAATTATATAGAAATAACCAATAAAATTAAATAATCAGATTTAGATGGATAAATGGTTAAATTAAAGACGATGTTAATATTATGATTAAATGATTAATTAATATACGTGTTAAATTATGAACGAAAATCAAAAAGATAGATAAAAATAGAATAAATTTTATTATATTACTAGAAAAATTAGTAAGACAAATTAACTATTTTAAAATATATATATAAATAATTATTAAAATTGAGAATTAATAATTTTTTTAAAAAATTTAAAAGTGTAAATATTAACAAAAACTTTAAAAATAATTTATTAAATCATTAGAAATATAATAAAAATATTTTTCAAAACTTACTGTTTTTTAAATCCACAACAATCATAGATGTTTTATTCAACAATAAAATATTTTATTATGAAAAACTATTATATTCATGGCTTCAATAGAATGGAAAAAATGAATCACCCCTCAAAATTACATGGTTTAGAGGAATGACAAAAAGTAGTTTTTTATTAAAAGGAAAAATTTTATTAGGTATAAAAATATTTTTGATTCATTTTCAAACATAAAATAAAATTTTAAAATAAATAATATCATTTCATAAATTCTTATTTTATTAAATAAAAGGTATTATAAATTTCATATTTATTATTATATGACATTAAATTCATACATACTATTTGTTAGTGAAAACTGTGTTTTCGACTAACAAAAAACCTTTTATGAAAAACCACAAAATTCATATTAAATCAATTTTTTTATGAGGTATTAAGTAATAATTTTCATGTATATTATTATCAACATAAAATGATTATAAATTAAATTTTTTGAATTAAGTACAAAAATATAAATGACAAAATATTTTAATTAGAAAATAAAATTTTCAGGTATTGAATGATATTATTCAAACATAGTATCTATTATGAACTAAATTTTATCTAAAAATTTATTAATATTAAACATAATTTATCAATAACAATATTTTTGGAAAATTAGAAATTTACATCTCATAAATGCCATTTTTTTAGAAAAAAATGTCTAAATCATAAACGATCATATTTTTCATTTTAGGTTAACTAACTGAATTTAAGTCATATTAAAAGTATAGTTTTTTTCCAAATAAAAATAATTCATAAATTTGATACTTCTATCAATTATATATCTTTCAATATCTATTCTTTTAATTTTTATAATTAAATATTTATAATTTATCTAAATATATGATGGTTTTTTGTATATTTATTGTTTCATGCGTATAAATATAGCCAAAAAATTCACTTATTTAAAGATAATCTTATATTATAACATTATAGTGTAAACTTAGCCTCACCCAAACAATAAATTAAATTAATTCTCATAATGATACTCATAATATCATAGTATTTTCTATAGGGAAGTAATAATTAACCCTACACCACTTGATTACAAGTACTTTTTTATGATGTGTAATGTGATATATCTACATATGAAATTATTTGAAATACATTATAATTAGTGATAAAGTATTAATAATTTTATATATATTTGTAATAATATATATATATATATATCCTTATCCATTAACATCCCATAACCCCTAAAAATTATTTGTTTTCTATACCACTAAGGGATTCTATTTAAAACTCAATATCAAATAGTTGGTGAAAACAAATTACAAAGGGTTCACCAAAATATAGAGTCAAATCATTCAATCTGATTCACTAGTACTTGTATCATATTATTTTTATTTTACTCATGGTTTTTACTAATTATCTCTCTTATTGGACTTTGTATTAGCATGGTGAGTCACATTTTTCCCCTCAATCATGAAATTAAAGAAACAGATTTTTCATGCTTCACTCATTCCCTTAAAAGATTGATTTTGATGATGTTAATCATTTGAAATATTGTGAAAATCCATATTACTATTTATTTGTGTGTTTTGGACATTTAATTTATATAAATTTTTAATAATATTCCATGGTAGCAATTTAGGAATAAATACAAGACATCTCACTCTATCACCACATCAGTTCAGTTGTTAATTTCTGTAAAATTCGTAATGTCCCTCCCACCATTTGTTACTTATAGATCAAATAATTAACCAAAATAGATGTAATTAAATTAGTGGTGAAATGTTTTTTAATATAAATTATGATGATGAATAACATAAATGGAAACCTATCTTTATATATTTGTCCATAATCATTATGATTTCATGTAATTATTTTTCATCGAACTACATTAATAGTTGATTAGATATTCCATTCTTGGTTCATCCTAGGGTAAATTGAGATTGGTTCTATTCATACTTGTTAAAATAATACTCAAAATATATATCATCAGTTTTGAAAAACCTTTTTAAAATATAATAAACTGAAAAATTATTAAAATATATTATTGTAAAATCTATCTTATCATTACTCAAAGTAAATTAATTATTTATAAAATAATATAATCTATTAAATATATACACATTTCATATTATATCAATAAAATACCTATGAAAAAACCTATTTGACTCTCCAATACATTAAAACATAATGAGATTGTATGTACATCTAAAAATCAACTCTATTTATTTCCATGAAATCATATTAATTAGTAGTTTATAAATTCACGAACATACCAATATATATCATAATCAATGAAATTAGAAAAAAATCATCATTCATATCATAGATTATGTTTTCTTTTAAAAAATAATGAATTCAAAGGAATCATCAGTATCTAACTCACATTCCTTGAAATTATTAAACCCTTTACTACCTCAACATGAATCATATATCAATCCTAAGTGTTATAAGTACCCCAATAATGTGTTCTTAAATGGTTTTATAAAAATTATAATGTTATAATAAAATTACCATTGATGGTAATTCATTTTAATATATGTTATCATATATTTATAGCAATACTTTAGAATAATGAGCCCTATATATTTCAATAAATCATCTTAAAAATTCAAATATAAGATAATATCATTGATACATATTGCTTTGTAATAAAAATTGATTAATGTTTTAAGAATCTATTAATCTCACTACATAAATTAATTCAAACTATTTGGATTGTTCCATGTTCATCCTTCATCTCTTCAAATATGAGTTATGTGATCCCACCCCCTAGATCCCACTATTTTGTTAATCAGTAGGGGGAAACAGAGCTCGATGGAGGCGACTTCTCACTCTTCGTGACGATGGAGGCCACAGTGTCGGCCCCTCCCCCACCAATATGGGAGGGACCATATTCTTCTTCATCCTCTAAGGAGGTGAGGGAATTCTTTACTCCCTGTTCTAAACATGAGCTTCTTCCCCCTTTTCTGCAAATCTTTTTGTGCCCTAAAGTTCCCGAGCTCCATGGTGGTTACTCGAATCTGCCGCTTTTGATCACGGAGTCCATTGAGGCCTCGAGAATTCTCAAGAAATCATTAATATCTCATTTTTCATGGAGAAGACAATCAGTTGACACCTTTGACATGTATGTGTTTAGATCTTGGTGTCTTTAAAAGAGGTAAAATGTGGGTTTTCTTTACAACTAGTGTATCTTGTTTCAATTCTTGATGGAGGATAACCTCAATAAATCCTAGTCTAGCATGCCTCAGAGCTACAATGAAGCTCTCTTCATTATCTAAATATGGACTTATGATTTTTATATGAAGTGTAACTCACCTTTTTTTTAAAATCTGGGTGAGCTTCTCTAATCTTCAACTCGCTTTTCAAAATCCCTTGAATATTACTATTCTGGGGAATAATTTCACAATATACCTATTCTCTGATCACCAATCCATATTAGTGTGTCATCCGGTGGACCCTTGGATGTGTTTTGAAGTATATTATTTAAAGGAACCACTAGAGATTGTTTGGATTACAATGGGAGAGGAGTATCGATGTCGGTAATGGGTGGTGTATGAATCGTCGGATGTTTTCTGTATTGAGTGCAAGTGTTTCAGTCATTCGTTGATGATGTGCAGGCACGGAGCTGGGAACTAGGGTTTTGGAATGGACTTGCAGACTTTGGCTCTTGTGGATAGTGACGCTTGTGACAGACCTTCAAGGGTGTATTATAGTGGCACAATTGTTGATCGAGGGATTTGTAGGGGTGTGTTCAACCATGCCCAAGACACTATAGATGAAGGTAGTGTGAGGGGAAATGTGGGGTGCTCTACCGGTACTGTGAATTCACATAGTACTATAGTGGCTCCGGGTGTTGGAAGTGGTCAAGGGAAAGACCCCAATGCAGGTATAGTGGCTCCAGGTGTTGAAATTTTCACCAAATTATATAATTATTGATATAAATTTTAATAAAATTGTATCCAATTAAATTTTTAATGTTTTGAAAGAAAGATTTTCAAATAAATATATCCAATTAACTAAAAAAATTCATGAAATATTGTTTTTAAAAATTAAATTTATATATAAGATAAAATTTTCATAAATAATGATTTTATTGAAAAAACATTATTTACAATAAATACAAAATTGCATTTTAGGATTCCATTTCATGGAAAAAAGTGTCACCCTTTAAAAATAAATGAATAAAATAAATGAATAAAAATATTTTATATATTAATGTAACATTTTTAGTTGTTGTATGTATATTTACCAATTGTATTTTAAGTTAGAAAAAAAAATTTAGAATGAATAATATTACATAATGGTATTTATAAAATTCTAGGACATTTTGATATAATTGTAATGTCATACAAATCATATTTTTATTGAATCTATTATTTTTTACTATTACCATCCTTTTTAGACAAATTAAGAAGGTCATTATAAGAAAATTTTTATATGAGGAATTAAAATATTATTTTTCATTTTTATTACTTTCAAATTCCAAAATGCATAAACTCTTATTTTCAATAAAATCATACAATATTATTTAAAAACTATATTATTTTGAAAATATAAATTTCAAATAATTAATCCTATATTTCATAGATCATATATTTTACAATGAAAATTTTTTTTAACCGATTATTAATATAATAAATATTTTTTCATTAGTCATATGTCTCTTGAAATATAAATGGATATCACATAATATATTATTTTACAAAATATTATAACTCCCTCGGTGTTAGGAAATTGGCATTTTCGATATGTTTTTTGATACTTTAAAATTCCTTGGATATGTTTTCGGATGTTTAGGATGGTGTTTACATGTTTGGGAGGGGTTCATGAAGTGCATAGTTTGTTACTACTTTATAGAACTTATGCACCTCCTCTATGAAATTGTGCCACATGCTTTGGGAATCACTGGGAAATGAAAAATTTAATAAATTCATGCTTTTACTAGAGGACTTTTTAAAAATTTAAATAGATTAAAAAATTTGTTCATGCATGGTTTTTATAACTATGTTATCCAACCATTAAAGTGATTTTCTTGAGGTAGTAGCACTGTATATAATTCTAGATAGTGCATCTTAATCATGTGATGGGAATTTTATAATATGGAAAATTAATTTTTACACAATTATGTCATTGAATCCCCCATAGATTCCCTATTCATATATGTTCTCAATCTCTCATCTATCTTTAGGATTCTTTAGTGATTCAAATTTTTCTGGAGTGACCACTCATTTAATTGAGGTGTGATAAAGATCTGGATACACCTGTAATAAAGGATTTCACACACTATCCTTAAATACTCTCATTTTATCTCACTTGGATTATGAGATGTCTTTCTACATTGATGGATCTTTGTTCCAAACATGTGAACATGACGAGATCTTATTGCATCAATTGAAGGGTATATGTTCATAGTTTAAAACAAGATTATCATTGTGTTGTTGTTCATTTCACATCCATTGAGTTATTGGGGGATTATATCTCATCTCTACATGACATAAAACATGAAGGATTAGTTTTTATTAAATATTTTTCATAAAATCATAGTAAATTTCATTTTTGATATATAATGGAAATCCTATTTGGTTATGGATTTCTATTTGTTTGAAATGGGGTGTGTTGGAAAACACACTTTTTTAATTATTTTATAATCATTGTAATATAATTATGTAACTATTTTAGAAATTTTCTCTAAGAAAATATTTAAAATAAAAATTTTAATTTATATTTAATGGAATTTTTATTGGGCTGGATATATTTTTTTCTTAAGTAAATTTATTGAAATTACCTATAGTAAGGGGCATGTTCCAATGGGGAAATTTATATTTTTTACCTTATGAAAAATTGATGGATCGATGATTGAATACTCTTGAGTATGGATCTATCACATTAAATGCATGGGTGTTTGTTATTATCTATGATTATAGAAACATCTAAATTAGTTATCCAAATAATGATTAATAATTGAAATAAATTTTTACATTCTATGGAAATTGATTTCGGTGTTGATATAAACTGTAATAACTTTCTGCAAACTATTTTATATAATATGTGATAACCGGTTCATATCCTAGTGTTTTGTGTGGGGAAGTATTTAGGGAAATACTAATTAGTTTTTACTCACGCCATTATTTGTAACATTTGTTAGTTTATAGAGATCCTAAATTGTGGACTTGATAAAGTCCATGATTTTCAATTAAAAATTAATTATTTTTCATATAATGGATGAATCATGTAGATTTCAATCATGGATTTACATGGGAGTTAGTTATCTTGATTCCATTATAGTGTCATTATTTGCAGTTTTATTTTGTTTATCATTAGGGTCTATATTAATGTTTTCATGGTTAATATAATGTTTTCGTTTCTTTTTGATCATATCCCTTTTAATTTAAACTTCACTTGCATCATCAAGTTAATTTTTCCATTATCATGGATTATTATAGTTATGTTAGTTCTATCGGGAAAATAGGCACAAAATATTCATTAAAGATCATGGAAATTATATCAAATCATTTGGTGTCAGGGGGATGTCACATGAGACCTGTATCTCCCCTTTAACTTCTCAAGTATATGTGAAGGGGCAAGATGATATAAGTAATATTAGCTTCTATGGTCCATGAGTTTCAAATAATATCATTTATTTTAATAGATTTATATATGGTATAATTTTTTCAAATTTACAATAGAATAGGGTATATGTTTTGTTATGTACTTAAGTGGGAAATACTATCAATATTGGTTGGTTCATCTATCTCACACTATGAATACAAGGGGATAGATATTTTTAACTTAACATGTAGATATTAAAACTTTACAGATACCCTTTTTATGGTGATATTTATGTTACTATGATTTTCTATTAAGAAAGTGTTTTGAAAAACATCTAAGTGAGTTTTTATCTCATTATCATGGGATTATCCATTTGGTATTACATATCATTCATTGTTTTTAAGATACCAAACTAGTAAAATATCATTCATTTGATATTTGATAATTTATATAAAATGGTAAACATGGTAGTAAAAGGTATTATATTAAAATATAATGTTGTAATACTTCTTAATTTTTCTAATTTTAAGTGTACTATTCGTTTAGATTCTGGTTTTTGTTGACTAAGTGATGTTTTCTTCTCGTTAAAGATATGTAACTCAGTAGACAACATATGAATGAACTATAATACATTTCAGAAATAGTGGTTTCATATTAGGACCTGGTGAACTGATTTTTTTTCTAAAAAATTATTTGGTAATTTTAGGACACAGATTTATAAAACAAGAAACATTATCCCCAGTATGAGGTCCAATCATTCCAATTTTGAAAGTATGATCCACCCAAATTTCTAGGGGATTTAAAAAACCAAAAAGAAGATATTTTTATCTATACAATAAATTGAATCTTATATTTCCATTGAACACCATTGGAGTTGAATGATTACATAGAAACATGCATACTCAATGATATAGAATGCTAATGGTCAGAATTATATGTTTAGGACAAATAAGACTATGGAATTATATTTGACGATTTTGGAGAAATTTTTATAAAATAATTTAATCCAAACACATTTAATATTACAAGTGAAATGGATTTATGTAACTTAATTCAAAACTATCACACTGAGAAATTGTATAAATCTAGGATTATAAACATAGTTACCATTATAGAAGAATTAGTATTATGTATGTCGATTAATGTACACATATTTTATGAGGCCTATGAAGATAAATTAACACTGATATTATTATTCATCACATTTTGTGTTATATAAAGACGGTAAATCCATTAAACATGGTGGAAAATTATATTTATAATAAATTGGTTGGAGGATGTGTGTTTTTTGGGATGAGAGGATATGGAAACACCAATACTAAGAATTATAAGAAGAGGGACACAAAATTTAAAATTGGATCAGTAAAATTTGATGAAAATGTATATTTATGATAATTAATATAGAGGAAGTGTGTTTATTATTTAAATGGGATTTGGGAACACCAATATGGGGAATTTAAATAAGAGGGACACCAAATTCAAATGTTGTGAATTATCTCAAAACCAAACCATGTGATCAATTAATTTATCTCTATAAACCAGGAGTGCTCTTAGGTTTGTTTAGTGAGGTTAACATAACCATATCATATGGGATTGCGGAGTTCCACCTAGAGAATTTAATTACTGTAGAAATATGGGACATATCCATATTTAATTTTATATTACTCCAAATATCAGTTCTATGAAAAAATATCACATTTCTATGAAATATTATTTATAAATTCGGAGATCAATTTATATTAGCACCCATTTTATCATGGTGACTCATGGAACACCACAAATACTCCATAAAGGGATTATAAATTGGGAAATATATAAAAAGGTATAATGGGTAACAAATTTTATGGTGTGGAGAATCTGATAGGATGATTAATTTGTTCCTTTGATGGTATGGAATTTCATTACTATGAATTGTAACATTATTTAGGTCTTTTTTATATGGTTCATTCCACCATTTTATTTATTCTCATGTAGTTTACTATTTTGTTTTTAATGTGTATCTGTATCCTTTTATTTAAATTTATATATTCTTCTGGAAAATAAAAAAATTGAGCTTTTAATTGTAAAAAAATTTGGATGAAAATAGACATGGATGAATTAGTATGGGACATCACTATCCAGTAGATTGAATAGTATGAATTTATTTTCTGAATGAATTGTATAGAAAAATTCCAATCCAATATTAACTTCTATTCAAGATATTTTATTTCCAAATATTCAAATGGCGTTTAAATTGTTATTAATGGGTATAGGGGAGTGAGTGAAGTTATATAAGGAACTTTGGTACTAGTAGATGGATCTATCTCCTATATTTTTCTATAATTTATGTTATTATATGTGGATTAAATTAGAAACATATAATTTTTAATAAATATAGACCAATTACTAGATTTGATTCCTAATAATTTGTTTGGAATTACACCCAAAAGTGATGGGGAGTTTACAATTGAACTAATATTTTGGAAGAAAAATATTTTCATTCCAACTTTCTAGAGAGATCCAATAGAATTTATGAAATTTAATTTTCAATTTGATGATATGGAATGTGTATGGTTAATTAAACATAGCACATCCCCTTGGGCATCACTAGTTCTTTTTTGTTATGAAAGAGGATATAACTCTTTGGATTTGTGTATAAAATCAAAATCCTAATTGTATTATAATAAACAATCAATATATTATTCAATGAATTGATGACCATTTTGATATGTTGTGGTGATCCCAGTGGTACTCTAAAATTTACTTATGATTGGCATATCACTAACTGTGTGTTAGGAAGGGGGTATTACCAAAATAGACTTTACCTAATTCAATTTTGAGTATGTGGTTATTAACTTCAGAATTAAAAATTATGTAGAGGTATTTCCAGAATTTATGAACTGTATTTTACATTATAATCTCTATTCATTTATAGTGGTATTGGTGGATGATATTCTAGTTCATTCTAAAAATAAATATGGACCTGATGAACACTTGGATATAGTATTGGGAACATTTTGGGAGGATCACCTTTATGAAAAGATATAAAAATTTGATTTATAGATAATGATATATGCCTCCTACATCATATAAATTTCATTAAATGAGTCTTTATAAATCATAAAATGTTGATGTTTTTATCTATTTCTTACAATGAATTATTTTTATTGAGATAGAATTTTTCATTAAATTAGCCAAATACTACAATATCTTGGTTATTTATTTTTCACTTAATTCATAACCAAGGAATTCCTTGATTAGAAAAGGAATTACCTTTTTATAGAATAATGAATCTAAGAAATCATTCCAAAAACATACATTTAGACTTACAACAGTTCATATCCTCACTTCTCTTCTTCCTAGAAATGGATATCAGTATTATTTTGAATCATTGAGATCTAAGTTGGTTTGTATTCTCATGTAGGGAGATTTTTTTGTATATTATTTCTCATTTTAGATTTGATTACATCAAAATAACTGTTTAATTATTGATTTTTAATTAACTATTTAAGCCTTATATTGAAGACATTACATCATTATAATTTTTTGTGAGAAAGTTTTACTGTTTACAGATCATAAGATATTTAATTGTTTACCAAAATGGTGTTTTTATATGTATATATATATATATATATAATGATTTATATAATATCTTAAAATATTTCAAATTGAAATAATGTAATCATCAGGTATATTTCACATGGTGGATGATACATTATTTTGGAATTCATATAATCCACTGGATGAGGAAGCTTTAGATCAATGGTAACTAATGCGTGTCATTGTGGATATACATTTAATGTGTGATGAGGAATGTGAAGTTATAACATTATTCCTAATTTATATTCCTCTTAATTCATTTGTGATAGTAGGGTATGTTTGAAAATAAGATCCAGAATTTATTTCCATGTGGTCAAAAGAAAAATGTGTGGAGAGATTTGATGTGTGCATGGTAGATGATATATCAATGATTTGGTTTAGAGATTATATTCTAGTTATTATAAGTTATTTTGAATAATTTTTAAATTCCTACCACCATATGTAATGGTGATTTTATCCTTATATCAAGAAAAGGTATAGGGTGTTGGGAACTAGATTTTGGTGGATTAGAATTAATAAAAAATAAGTGATATTTTTTTCATGATACATCACCTTTTAATAGGTCAATGTATGGAACCAATGATGAACTAGTATGTTGTATTGTTTAATTATTATTATGTTGAAATTTCTTAAAATATATATGGACATTGTAAAAGGTCAACAACAATAGTTCAGAAACACGACATTGTATGGGTGATTGTGGATCAGCTCCTGACGTTTCAGCACATTATCCCTATTAATTAATCCATTATGGTAGAAAATTCAAAATCAACATATTAAATGACATATTGTATCATGATATTCCATTTTAATTTTGGCCTATAATGGACCCTAGGTACACATCATTGTTTTTTTATATAGTAATTCCTTAGACCAACATTGAATATGAGTATAACATATCATCAACAAGTAGATAGAAAATATGGGGGATAATAAAAAAACAATTATGAAATTATTTGGTATTACATGAGGTATTTTTAAGGATAATGGGAGGACAATATCACTTTAGCAGAGTTATCTAATAATTAATATTTTTATTCCTTGATAAATTTGGATCACTTCGAAGAATTTAATGGTCTTAATTTTCATGTAACACTTTTTCTAATGACAATTGGTGAGACTACACTTACTAGTACTATCATAGTGAATGAGTAATTGAATAATATTTTGATGATTTCAATATTATTTAAATGGATCAAAGATAGTAGAAATCATATTTGAACATTCATCATTGACTTTTAATTTTACTTGTAAGTGATTCTAATTTCTATTGAATCTCTCCAAGGCTAAGGAATCATCATATTTTAAATAGTGGAAGATGAATCATTAGTACATTGGTCACTTAGAGATACTAGATTAGGTGGGTAAAGTGGAATATTTTTTTTGATTTACTAAAAAAATTTAGTTCTAGGAAATTTTGTTTTTCAATTATCATAGTTTAAAAGTACCATAATGATTCTGACAATATCATTTTATTAGACCATATTTAATAGGGCATATTATTTTTTATTTTCTATATCTATGTTGATAGTATATAGTAAATAGAATCTATTACATTGAAAATTAAATATTTTAGTGATGTTATTGAGGTTGAATGTTAAAATTATGTAAGAATCATGTGAGCATGAAAAGGAAATGTTACAATAGTGATAAGAAATGTTTTTTTGAAAATACTTGATTTCAACATTATGAGAGTGAAAACCCTTTGGTTTCGAGAATGTATCACCCACTATTTTAGGTACATAACCTTTTTAATGAATTTTGAGATAATACATATCTTGAGATAAGTTTCATAGCATTTAAGATGTTTTTTCCATGATTTTGGAGGGTTTTCAAGAGGTTCATGGTTTTCTTCACAATTTATAGAGACCAGGCAAAACCTCTAGGAAATATCAAAACATGTACTGTGATTCACTAGGTAGGTGCTAGTTTACATCATGCTTTTTCCACACATTGTTAAATACTTAGGGAAACCAGGTAATGTGAAATCGTGGGAAAACAAAAATGGGACACAATATTCAAATCCTTGCGATCCAAACATGTGGGGGATAACAGTATGATAGTATAACCCCATGGTTGGAACATAAATTTTCAAACACTTCTTCAAAACTATGAAGTTATAATTATATTATCAGGAAAAATATTTTATACCCAACTTAAATCCCCAACCCATCATTCATCCCATATTCATCTAGTGTTTCAAACATCTCACCATACTAAATCTGCATTGGAAATTCACATTTATTTCCAGTGATATTTCATTGAATCAATGTTTTTTAGAGATCTGGATTCACTGATAATTCTTGATTTCTATATCATTCCTTAAATCCTCTCAATTTCACTGTATTAAATTATGAGATCAACTCCACCATGGGAAAATATATCTTCATTTTTGAAGATCATGATGAGATATTTTTTTATCCATTGAATTTGATATTATAAATAGGAGGATATAAAATATCATGGTGTTGTATTTTTAATCAATTTAGAGGTATGTTGAATCATTGTTATCTATATATCACATTGAAGATGGAATCTTAGTACGAATGAAATGATTTTGTTGAAATCAATGAGAGATCATTATGTCTTTCTTGATGGAAATCCCTTCTGGTTATGTCATTTGAAATTATGGAAAATTGTATAGTTTTCCTATAACACTCATGGTTTATAGTATTTAAATTATATGTTTCATATTAAAAAAAATGTTTTATGTAAAAAGGTTTAGGATGAAATTTTTTCATGAATGAATTTATTTTATAAGGAATGTGGATTAACATGGTATTTGGAATACATGTTTCTTGGAAGGTCATTTTTAGACAGGAACACGAGGATGGAGTTTTTGGATTAAGTGATCACGAATGTTAGTCCCATTTGGGAAACATGTCGGATCTATGAGGGACCAGTCATGGGTATGGAACTTTCACATGGATTGAATGGGTGTGTGCCTCTGTGCATAGGGAGACATGAAAATGAGTATTAAAAATATTGTGAAATGATTCATAAGATTTGATTATTTCTTTCATGGAAATTATTAATTATTTTTATATAATCTACTTTATATTAATACATAATTTTTTAACTAAAATATGATAACTTGTTTTTTATCTTGATGGGGTTAGTTTGGATTTCTTTTGTGAAATACTAGTGAGTAAATACTCTCCCCCTACATGGGAACTTTTATTTCAATCCATATATCATTTTTTTGGATATGGGTGAATGAAAGTTATCTCAATTATTAAGTAATTCTTCACGACACCCTGGAAAAAGCTAGGAGAGAATTATCAATAGAGATAGATGGTAGTTTTTTCTCCTGATTCTATAATGGTAACTTTTGTTTCATGGATATTTTTGTCTCTATTGGGATTATTAATTTTATTTCAATGTTACTCTAATATAGTTGTTTCTTTAGTGATATATATTAGATTATTCTATTTACTCATAGATCGTATTTTTTATTTTCATGTAATCTTTTTTAATGAAATCTGTTTTATCTATAATTATAAAAGTATCTCCAACTATTCATTGAAGCCCTTAGTATTTATTTCTAACCATTTTTCCTTTTGAATATTATCTAATTCATTCTAGTCCCTAAAAAAATATCAAACCAATGGGGAGGGTAGGGATGTTACAAATATTATGTATATAATAAATTATATTATTAGTAATTATAAGGAACGTAATTGAATTTAATTCTTTTTAATATTATCCATTATTTTTATATAAATATAATTCTTAAATTAATTACTCATATCCATTCTTCTAAGAACAACATATTTGTTTTTAATAGTTAAACCAAAATATTTTAATTTATTTAAATATTTCATGGTTCTATTTATATTTATTGATGTATGTAATTGATGCGATTAAAAAAATTGACTTATTTAAAATTATTCATATATTAGGACATTTTTGTGTTACCCATGCCCCAATAAATATCATTATCATAATTTTATTCATAAAAACAAAGTATTTTTTAAATTCAACTCATAATTATACATACACCACTATATGATAATGGTTTTTGTTATAATGTTTAAGGTTATTTACCATTATGAAATATAATTATAATATATTTATAATTATAATTATTAAATTCATTACTACACATAGGATTTTACTATGATCAATATCATTGAGTAATAAGTTCATAAAAACCATAAAATTGATTTATATGATATTCATTCTTTTGTGGGTTAATATTTATTATTAAATATATTCTAGTTAGGGAAAAAATAAATAACATTAGACTCTATAAAATCATCCATGAAAACATTTTATCTAATTACTTAGTATTAATATTATAATTTTTTGATTTCTCACATGTTTTTTGGTGACACACTCTCTAATGTTTTCTTAGATTGGGGCATTATAATTCATGATCCCTAAACACTTTAAATCAATAAAATTTATTTTTTTATAATCTATATTTATCATGAAACTATGAGTATGATGACCCACGTATCATGATCTATCATGAGACTCTTATTATCTATTTATTTGTGTGTTTTGGGATTATACTATTTTTTTATTTTTAATCATAATCATGACAGTTTTTATCAAATAAACATAATATTTCTCACATTACATCCGATTTTTTTGGGTTGTTCCTTGAGATCATCTCTGTATTATCCTCACTTCCATGGTTACTTCTCGTTCTAGTGTTTACTAGACCAAAATTTTTGATATGAGTGGAGAAAAATTATAAATATGACCCCATTATTTTAATAAACAACATAAATGGGATTCAATAATAAATTATCTTACCCATATTAGCTTGTATGCTTGTAATTCATTTAGTTAGACCCACATTAATATTAATTTTACCTATATTATTCTTTGATAATCCAATGATTCATTGAGTTAGGTTTTCGAAGAAATCATAACCAAACACTAAAAATTAAAATCCAAAATTACAATGAATAATAATAAAATATAATCAACCCTAAAAATCAATAGAATATGTTCTATAATATTCCATCTTCCCTGAAAAAAAATATAATTAATCATTCCTATAATCATATACCCATTTATGTAATTCCCTAATAGTATAATCTCTATAAAATACCATTTGAAAAATTTATTTGAATCACTGGGAAATTAATCCTCATTGATATTATTTATTCCTCCCATTATTCAGTCAATAATAATATTATAATTTTATTAACCACTAGTTTAAATACTCACATTTTTTATAATATATTACATAATAAAAATTTAGATAAAAAAATAATATTCCATAGATTAATTTTTCCTTAATTTAGTATTCAATTATATTAATATCTACACAATGTAGCAATATTTTCTCAATATTAGTCAACTATTTATTACCTCACTAATATTAAATCAGATATTAAACAATATATCAGTCATATATTGACAATTATTTATGAATAATTTTTTTTAATTTTCATAAAATCACTTATCAAGGTCATTAATTCCATTAGCAATATTAACTATACCAAAAGAGAAAATTTATTAAAGAATAATCCTTATTTATTACAAAACCTCCCCATGGGTATTTTAATATATGAAAATATCATTGATAAATATCTCATATAAGGAATATAAATAATCGTTTTATGAAAATATCAATCTCACCTCTTTAGCTAAAACAATAAAATTAACCTTTTCGTTCATAAAAGGGTTTATAAGATTAAATACCATTTAAATATATTAATTATTCGGTTATAATACATATAATATTTTATGTATTGTCATTTTTTAGCATAATTATTTTATCACTATTCATTGTAATACTAAAATGAAAATGGTTATGACAATATCAAAAATATCAATATGAGAACATCATTGAAATATTTTGTTTATGGATGGCACATTTTTTTTACCTATAATAAATTCTAACCAAAATATTATTATTCTTTTCTCAATTCTTGGTTATCCAAGAACATATTTTTAGGTTCCTTGAAAAACTTATTTTACACCACATTTAAACTATATAAAATGGTTTGAAATTATAATGTGATTGACCAAATAATATTCATCCAGTGTGTCTTACCATGTGTCCAGTCTTATTTCCCCTAACCGTGAATCAAATTGATGGTTGATTTTATTATAAACCAACCATTTTGTGTTTATTTTCCAAATATTCATCTATTCTTCAACCCCATAAACATTAAAATATTATAAAGTTATTTGTTTCTAGGTAAGCCACATTTTGAAGAATATACAAAAAATTTCAGAATACTATCATGTAGTTGTACTTATTCAATAGGTTTTCATTTATTTTCACTCATCCTAATACAAAAATAAAATGTGCATTATAATGTTAACATCAAATCATATAGTATTTCAATGGGTAATCTATAATATTGTAATTTTGATCAACCTTAATATATCAAGTCTTTAATTATCACAAACAAATATTCTAATCTGTAAAGTTACCTAAACATTTACTTCAATTATAATTGTTATACACAAAACTTACACTCTGAGATCTATTATTTTTATGCACATAATTAGAATACATTATTTTATACCATATATATAATACATGATATAACCCTCTATATTATAAAAAATAAATAAAAATTATTGAATTTAATTTTTCTAGTATATGTTTTCATGTTTACAAATTTAATGATTAAGGATACATCATAATAAAATTAAGACCAATTGTGTCTTAATGGATGGACATTATTTGCAACATATATAATAAAATATTTAATTCATGAAAATTAATAAATATCTCCCTCAAATTATTCCATATGTTATATCCTTATAAAAACATCATGTTTACTACTTTCTCCATTTACATGAGATTGAGAACATAATAAAGTGGTGTTCTTAATTAAACAATAATATACATAAATAAATGAAGTAATAATGCACTAAAATGGAAGAAATATTATAATATAAATTGGTGAACAACATGAATCCATAATCAATATGAAGCTGGGAGTTTGCGATGTATAGGTAAATAAATGGAATCATGTATATCAATTATACTAATATCATTCTAATTGAATTCATAATTTCATACACTAGAGAACTATATTTAAGTAATTCTTCCTTGAAACATTAGTTCTAAACAAGAACAAGGTCAAGACATGTTGTTGAATTAGATAGCAAAACACCAAATATAAAAACCTATTTTTCCAATGATAGTTTTTTATGCATTTAGGGGATATATAATTATCGCCCACATCTATCACCTGATTAATTCTAACTCATTCAATATAATTGATATCAATGAAATTAATACCATTACCTAAAGAAACTATTTCAAAATAAGTCATGGCTATCCATATAATTATAAATATGAAATATTTATACATGATTAATATTTATTATTAGTCAATAATCATTTTGAAAGATAAAAAATTTTCCAATTTAGAAATTGGATAACATGATCATAACACATATATAAAAAGAATGTGTATAGTCAAAAATGAATTTTTCAACTTTTTAAATATAATTAGTCTTGTAATAATAATCTATTTAATTCCAATTTCCTCAGTATGATAACATAATAGCATTATTTCATGGTGAACATCGTCAAATATGAACTAAATAAAATTTTATGTTCAATCCATATAAGTATTTCCTATAAAAATGTGAAAATTTGAATGATATGATCATAATCAATATTTTTGGAGGAAGATGGATGGAATCAAAATAACAAATCCCTAGTGTAATAATGGAAACCAAGAAAGATTTTACATAGGAAAAAAACATCATTATAAAATAATACTAGAACAATAAGACACAAAAGGGTTCATTACTATAAATTTTTTGTAGGGTGGGTATATTCAATATATATATATATATATATATTAGATTATATATATTGAAACCAAAATGTATTTAGGGAAAAAAATTAAAATTAAAATCGATATGGTAGTGAAAACTAAAAACATATTTTGGTGATAATATTTAGTATTGATGTTAAGGATGTCATTACAAGTCACCAATAAAATCCGTTTTCAAATAGTAAACTGAAAAATAAATGAAACCCAACAATTTAAAAATAATATTCAATAATTGGATCTTTAAAATAAATATGATGTTTCATAGAGCATTGTTTTTAGGAATATCAGTCATACAAATTTAGAAGGAAACCCCCTTTTTAAAATTTTACATGTACATTTTTCATAACTCATATAGTAAAAGGGGTATTAAAACATTCATTGAATTAAATAATATTAAAAAAAGGATTATAAACTATCGAAAAATATTTATTTGGGAGAACTCATGCATGGAATAATAATGATCAATATAAAACATTGAAATTTAATGAATGAGATTTGAGTGACACAAAATCCTTTATTTAGGGGAAAAATATATCATTTGGAAGTTGAATAATGGAATTTGTTTTTATATTAAATAAATTTATGTAAAAAAATAGGATTTGAATATATTCATGGTTTGTAAATAAGAAATATGATAACATGTATCATGTCTCAATGAATAAGATATTGAGACAAAGAAAAATCATATGGGTTCAGAAGCATATTAAGAAAAACCAATGGAAATGGATTGACAATACTGGAAATGCACCCTTTACCAACGGTTCCAAAATATTGGTAATGGATGGATAACCGTAGGTATAATATATACAAACCGTTATCTAAACTGTGGGGATGTTTGCCGTAGGGAAACATATATGCCAACGATTTCTAGAGAACTGTTCTTATATGTTATAAAATTTTTATACCAATGGTTATGTCAAACAGTTGGTATATCTGTTTACCAATGGATTAAAACCGTTTGTAAACATACTATTCTGACGGTTTCAAACTATTGGAATATAGTTTTTTATATCCTTTTACCAATGGTTTGAATAATCCATTGGTAAAGGCTTCAATTTTACTATATCCCAATGGTTTGTAAACCACTGGGAAAGTGTTTTTAATAACGGTTATCTAGAACCATTGGTATAAAACACATTTACAGCCCTATTCCAACAGTTTAAAACTGTTCGCATAGTCATTGATGTGCAATTCAAGCAGTAGCCCTCTACAAACTTCGTTTTCTACATTCTCTGCTTCCCAACTCCAATTACATGAAATAATAACTATAGAACATATATATACACAATTAATTCACATAGATTTCACACAAAATGCAAACATCAACTATACACATACATAATTAAAACATAATTCATAAGGTAATTATAAACATATATAATTTATTTTGAATTCAATTCAAAATTGAGATGATAATCACATGTGCAATTTGAAATTCAATTCATAATTGAATACTGCATTGAATACATACATAATTTAATTATCAATTATTAATACAATACATAAATAACAGAAAACGTAATTATATGTGTTATATAAAATTAAGAATATATACGAAATTTATTTTTGTATAACTCATACACTGAATTCAGAAAATAGAAGATAATAACCCCAGAATAAGGAAATGTATTAATGACTTCAACCAAATACAAATATAATGTCCCATGGTTTGGGGCAGGTGTCTTTGAACTTTGTGATGATGATAATGCATGTGTATCATTGATCTTGTGTAAATTAGGGAATGTTGTTGTCCATGGCAAATTAAACATCATGTGTTTCAGAATAGGGATAGGAGTTCCTCACATGAGAAGTGGATTGTGTGAGGCTGAACCATGGATCCTTGTTCAAAAGTATCAATACAAAGAGAATACTTTTGGTTAGTTTTCCATATGACAGTTTTTTTTACTTAAAATGATGTCCATTTTAAACAAAATACATACTCTTTGAGTGATACTGACCACATCGTGCCTTGGATTGTGGTAGGGTTGACTCATAACAATCACATATGACCCATGGATCGTTTTCATAATGTATCAAGACAATCTGATTGCATTTATTCGGGTTTCCATATGTCGATTTCTATTTTCACTTAAAACATTGTCCATTTCAAATAAGTGTGAGACACATAGAGTGTTACCAGCCACACAGTACCTAAAATTGAGGCAGGGATGACTCATACATATAACAAATGACCCATGGATCGTTATTCTAAATTATCAACACAATATGAATACGTTTTTTTTATTTTCTGTATGTCGGTTGTATTTTCTTAAAAGAGTGTCTATTTAAAAAAATGACAGACACTTCAAGTGATACCGGCCACAACAGGCCTCTGATTGAGGCACCGTTGACTCATACACTTCACAAATGACTCGTGTATTGTAGTCCTAATGTATCAAGGGAATCCAAATGTGTTTGGTTAGTTTTTCTTATGAAAGTATTTGTTTTTAGTTAAAATGTTGTCTATTTCAAATAAAAGTGTGACACATTGAGTGGTACAAGCCGCATCATTCTTGGGATTGAGGCGGGGTTGATTTGTACACATAAAAAAAAATCGATGGATCCTTATGATAAATAATCAGCACAATCCGAATACGTTTTGTCATTTTTCTGTATGCCAGTTGTTTTCACTTAAAATGATGTCCATTTTAAACAAAAGACATACACTTCGAGTGATATCAGCCACACTGTGCCTCAGATTGCATCGGGGTTGACACATACACATCACATATGACCCATGGATCATTTTCCTAAAGTATCAAGACAATTTGAATGCATTTGTTCAGTTTTATGTATGCCAGTTGTTGTTTTCACTTATAATGTTGTCCATTTCAAATAAAAATGAGACACTTTTAGTGGTATTGGCCACACCGTGCCACAGATTGAGGCAGGGTTGACTCGTACATGATACAAATGACCTATAGATCATTGTACTAAAGTATCAACACAATCTGAATACGTTTGGTCGGTTTTCTATATTCCAGTTTATTTTACATGAAAGAGTATCCATTTTTAATAAAGCAAGATGCATGAAGTGATACCAGCCTCACTGTGCCTCGGATTGAGGTGGGGTTGACTTTTACACGTACCAAATGACCCATGAATCGTTGTCTTAAAGTATCAATAGAATCTGAATGTGTTTGGTCAGTTTTCCATATTCCAGTTGCTATTTTCACTTAAATTTTTTCCCATTTCAAATAAATGTGAGACACTTTGAGTGGTACCGGCCACACCATTTCTGGGATTGAGGCAGGGCTGACTCGTACACATCAAAAAATGACCCATGTATCTTTGTTCTAAAGTATCAACACAATCTGAATATGTTTGGTCAGTTTTCCATATGCCAGTGGTTTTAACTGAAAAGGGTATCCATTATAAACAAAAGAAATAAACAACGACTGATACCGGCCACACCTTGCCTTATATTAGGGTGAGGTTGAATTGTAAACGTCACATATTACCCATGTATTTTTTTCCAAAAGTATCAAAATAAAATGAATGTGTTTGTTTAGTTTTCCATATGCCAATTTTTTTCCACTTAAAATGTTGCCCATTTCAAATAAAAGTGAGACACTTTTCATGGTACCAGCTACACCATTCCTCAAATTGAGGCTAGGTTGACTCGTACACATAAAAAATGACTCATGGATCATGGTGCTAAATTTTCAACACAATTCGAATACATTTGGTCAGTTTTCTATATGGATGTTGTTTTTACTTAAAAGAGTGTCCATTTTAAACAAATACAGACACTTCGAGTGATATCAACCACACCATGCCTCAGATTAAGGTTGTATTGAATTTTACGCAACATAAATGACCCATGGATCATTTTCCTAAAGATTCAACAGAATCAGAATGTGTTTGGATAGTTTTACGTAAGGCAGTTTTTTTTTCACTTAAAATGTTGTCCATTTGAAATAAAAGTGAGACACTTTGAGTGGAACTGTCCACACCGTGCCTTGGATTGAGGTAAGGTTGACGTGTACATGTCTAAAATTACCCAATGATCCTTTTTATTATGTATCAACACAATATGAGGATGTTTGGTCAGTTGTCCATATTCTAGTTCTTTTTACTTAAAAGGGTGTACATTTTAAATGATAGAAAGACACTACGAGTGATAACGGACAACCTATGCCTCGGATTTGGGTGGGGTTGACTCATAAACGTCACATATGACACATGGATCATTCACCTAAATTATCAACATAATACGAATTCATTTGTTCTTTTATCAGTATGCCAGTTCCTGATTTCACTTAAAATGTTGTCCATTTCAACTAATACGTGAAAATATTAGTGGTACCAGCCACACTGTGCCTCACATTGAGGCAAGGTTTACTCGTACATGTCAAGAATGAACCATGGATCCTTGTGATATAGTATAAACATAATCCAAAGCTCCCAAAATCATTTAAGGGAGGATTTCCTTCGATCCATGGGTGTTTTGAGTTCCTTCAAGTATGGATTGAAGATCTTGGTGAGTCTAATCCTCTCCCTGCATCCTCTTTTCGATTAGGGTTTGCACTCTTCTCTCATTATCTTCTAATGTTCAAATAAAAAATTTTCCATTGGGATTTAAGGTGAATTTTGAAGAAATCATAGATTGAGATCATAGACACCGAATTAAGAGTGAAATTGTCTCAAGAATCCTGGTAGTTTGTCCTTAGCCTTTCGTGAATTATCGTGATGTTCTATATATGCAGAATCGCTGCTTTCCCAATGTTGGGGAGTCAGATCAGGGGGCTGTCTAGGGTCCAGGTAGGTGGGTGGGGGATGTCTGGTGTCCCAGAAGGTGGGTGGGGATGCAGTTTGGGGGGCTGTCTGGGGTCTAGGAAGAAGGGAGGGGAGGCTGTCTGGGGGGCTATCCGGGTTCCAGGGAGGAGGGTGGCGAGGCTGTCTGGGGGGCTGTATGAGGGACTTTTTGAGGTCCACGAAGGAGGGTGGGGAGCCTATCTAAGGTACTGTCGGGTGGGGGGTGTCTGGGGTCCAAGTAGGAGGGGGGGGGGGCTGTCTGGGGTATAAGGAGGAGGGGGGGTTGTCTGGGTTCCTTGGATGATGGTGGGGGGGGGGGGGGTTTGAGGCCTAGGGAGGAGGGTGGGGGAGATGTCGAGGGTCCAGAAAGTAGGGGGGCTATCTGGGATCTAGTGAGGAGGATGGGGGGATGTCCACGATGCTGTGCGGGGTCCAATGAATACGGGGACTTGTCTAGGGGGCTATCCGAGGGGCTGTCTAGGGGGCTATCTGGGGGGATTTTTGAGGTCCAGGGACAATGGTGGGGGGGGGGGGTGGATGTCTGGGGGGCTGTCCAGAGTCTACTGAGGAGGGGGGGAGGCTTTTTGGGGTCCAGGAAGAAGTGTGGGGAGGCTATCCGGGGGATATCCGTGGTCCAGGGAGGGGAAGGGGGCTGTCTGGGGTCTAGGAAGGAGAGTGAGGAGGCTGTCTGGGGGCTGTCTCGGGTCCAGGGAGGAGGGTGGGGGGGGGGGGGGGGGCTGTCCGGGGGGCTATCCAAGGAGAACTGAGGGGGGGCTGTCCGGGGGGCGATCCAATGAGTAGGGGGGGCTATCCGGGGGGTTGTCTCGGGTTCATGGGTTGGTATTTAGCTATTTTCTATGAAAATAATTTCATGGTTATAAAAACTTTTCATTGTATTAGCTTCTAATAAGACCACTAATTTCCCAAATTACACAAAGTTTACAATTTCATTAAAATTTGTGTATTTCCTAGACAATAATCTAGTCATGTTATATTATTTATAGATAAAAAAATAAAGATAATGTGACCTACCTAATCACACATATATTCAGGCACAACAAATCAATAAACATCAAATGACAGTAATATCCATAAAAAATGTAATGGATCAATCGGTCCCTCATCCCCATCACTATAATCACCATCATCATCACCCTCACCCTCATCCTCATCATTGTCCCCATAATTTTACCCACCCTCCTCCCCGCCCTCATACTCAGCCTCATCACCCTCATCGCACTCCTCCTCTACCTCTGCCTCATCATCGGCACTTTCTCGACCACCACTAGAACTGTCACCTGGTGAACCATATATAGAAATCATCGATGAAATATATCCATCACAAGTAGTGCTGGCCTTGGGTGAAAGTGTTTGACATAAAACTTCCATCAGATTCATTAATGTAGTGTTTTCCCTAGAAGACTCTTCTTCCATCTCTATGGCCCATTTTTTGAGCATGTTCTTCCTCTGACTTAACCTACTGCAAGACAGTGGAACTACAAATCGTACCTGATGAGGGCTTATACATCATCAAATCTATACTTTTCCTAGGTTGGTAGTGTACTCTACCAGGGTTCTCATATCCCAATACCTAATGTAAGTGATCGTTTGGACCAAAATTGTTAGGTTTCTGGGCATTAAGGGCCTCTAAAGAATCCTGTTACAAATATAAATATATTATAATGTTACAAAATAGGGATTTAAATTTTAAATCTACAATGTGAAACTTACAATCTGGTGTTGAGTCGGTTCATTAACTGCACTTCCATCTTTCTTCTTTCTACTCAAGAATAATAGCTTTACTTGAGGCACATGTCCTTCTATATTCATTTTATTCCTCTAAAATGACATTGAATACTGGAAACCATAATTAAAAATAGGATAAAAAACAGTCATTACATAACTAAAATTTTATAACAACCTTAGCGATCGAATAAATTATGGAGGAAGCAATAGAAATGGAAAGTCATAAAGAAAGATGATAAACTGTCATACCTATTGTCTCTCATGATCTGGCATAATATTCAATCCCAATGTGTGGAAATATTTCTTAGAATCATTGTCTTTTTATTTCTTCATGATGCAGCCTAAATAAAATTCAATAATTAGTATTAATGAAAAACATGAAAATATTCTTTAAATACCTCTAATTTCATTAATACCCTAAATTTTCTAGTCTTCCAATGATTAATCATCTACGATTACTATTATAATGGACAACAATACATGACAAGGACTGCCTCTATCTCTGTACCCATTGTAGCATGCCAGCCATTTTACAAATCATGCTTATAAGCTATCCAAAGCTCACCTAAATCTTTTAGATGTGCTGGTCGTGCACACTCACCATCGGGGAAATTAAACTGCATCTGACACAAAAATATTAATTCATATAAATAAAAAATTATTATATTTCATTAAATATAAAATATTTTTTTTACCCATATCTATGACTAGGATTTATCCTTGACTTTATTTGGATACTATCTCCATGAGAGCAGGCTGATAGGATTGATGTCGGAGTATTTCGATAGAATCTCTAAAAAACTCCAACATTGATACCCTAATTTTTTAATCATATGACTATATTCATTGTACTCCATCATCAACTGCGTGCGGTGGTTCCACATTGCACGCATGCGTTTATACCCCCACCCTCACCTCCTATCAATAGATGTATCTGCTATGAAAGAAAAAAGGTATTTTATCAATAAATGATGTATTGAAAATAAATAATGGTGTAATAATTTGTTATGGTTATATAAGTATAAATATGGTAGTCTAATCAATGGGTTCCGCTGGATCCATATAGACTGAAGGAACACCCAATGAAAATGGAGTAGGTACCAATGTAATCTCTGTACGAACAAACTCTGCTGGAGCAGGAGTCGAAGAAGATTGAATATAAAAACCCAGAGAGAAGGAAGCAGAAGTAAAAGAAGATGACAGGGATGGCTGTCCAAATGCTAGATGGGGAGTAGAAATCATCATCAGATATGGTACAGATGGGTGAGGAGGATCAGATGTAAAGGGTGATGAAAACATGTGAGGCCTAAATATCTCATGTGTATTTAACAGAATACAGGGATAATAATGTGGGATGGATGTTTAGTCAGTGGGAGGGGCAGAGTCTAATCGAGTATGCCGACTAGATCGTCTAGCGCATGTAGCCCCCCCCCCCGTACGAACACCCATAGTACTGTGACCACTACTAGGCTGCTCATCAAATAATTGTCGCCTAATATATGGATCCTGAAAAAATGTTTAAAAAAATTATTCACATGGCATTATATATTATATAAATAAATATATTTGATCTAAAATACTAACTATAGGCACTAGTGGGGGAATTCCCTGCTCAGTCATGTGATGATTGTTGTCCGTAATATTTTTTCATCGCCTCTCTTCAATTATTTTCATTTCCTACATTTTAAAACAAATATGGAAGTCAATACTATAGGATAAGTACTTTGTAACCCAAAAAACAAAATAAATGAGAAGGGATAGGGGGATTTAGTGATAATTTATCTAACCGTTGTTTTAGGTGACCTTCAAAAAATATATAATGATGTTAATAAATCGAACAATATGTAATGAAGAAATTTAATTTTTAGTTGGATGATTATTTACTAAGTGTCATCAGTCTATTAAAATCATGGAACATTGATTATATAAGATTCATAAGTGGTAAAGAAGTTGTCAAAATTAAGGAAAAATTTAATTTCATTAGCTTAGGTAGATGATGCAGGTTTCAATACATGTTTTGCAGAAGAATACATATTATCATGTTCATTACCTAGTAAAATGTTAAAGAGTGGTCTTAGAGTCATACAAAATTTATACAAATCACAGTTGAATCATTTAAATGTTCAGCATGTTAGAAATTTTAGTTACTTAGGTTTAACTACAGTTCGATTCCAAAAAAGAAAATGCAATTAAAATAAAAAATCCGACCAATAATCATTGAAAATTCACTTAACTGCCATGTTGGATACAGCATATTTGTAATTAATATTAAATCATTTTGAATAGTTCCAACCTTAACAACCCAACTTGTGGTAAACCAAAAGAATTGAGACCATGAATGGATGATTCTATTTTTTTCCACTACAAATTCAGGTTCACAATCAACTCTGAAAATTGAACTATTATAATAATCAAATGAAATAAATGCATTGGTTCTAATGGATGTAGGGAAAATTTCAATTCCATCATCAATATCATCAATAATATGTCTTGGAATTACATCAACTATGAAACCAAATTGAGGTCGAAGTTGGACTTTGACAAAAAAACATGTTTATCCATTTATGCCAATACATATGGTTCTTTGGTAGAAAGAGTGTGAGACATATTAATTACATGATATCAACAATCATCAATAAACGTGCCCTATCTCTTCATCAAATCAAACCAATGGCATTTCATCATCGTGACTCATCCAGGAGAGTAATTATCCATTAATATTATATCTTTAAAGACTCCATAATAACCCACATTTTCAAATAGCGGTCTACTATATGATGCACTGGAATGAAAATCTATTGTGGAATTATCCATAACACCATCATGATGTTTTATCATGTTCTTTGCTCGTTCACTGACTATAAATTTCTACCCATTGATAACAATTTACTTACAGTCATGAACAACGATATTACGACCAAAAGGAAATTCTCTTATCTCCTCAGAGACTGAGTCTGTAGGCAAACTCAATAACTACAATATAAATGAATATTAAACTTAATCAAAAATTGCTTTAATTATTTTATTCAATAATATTTTTACCTTAAATTTTAACCAAGAAGAAAACTCTTTGTTATTCAAAGTCTCCCTCCTCAATGATAAAGAATGATGCATTCTATTTATCATTATTTTATGTTTCCTTTAGGTAAAAAATATGAATATTTTAACAGATATATATGTATGATATACATATTCAATTATGTTACTTGATGTAGTCATCGAACAAAACACAATTGAACAAATCTTTATGATGCTCCATCTCCTGATCTTCAAGGGTTAATGTCTTCAATGTATATGATCTAGGAATTCCTCCTATTTGAGGAAGTTATAGAACACTGGGTTCAATTTGCTCATAATTTTCTTCTTTATTTCTCAAGGTTCTATTCATTCCTTTAGTCAGATCAGACAAATACATTGAGAAAAAATCCATACATTCATGAGCTATGTAACCATTCATTATAGAACCTTCTGGATGATTCCTGTTTCAGATATATGAATTTAATGTGTATATATTTCTTTCAGTTGGATACATCCAATGAAATGAAACAGGTCCTCCTAGAAGTATTTTAGTGGGAATATGGACAGTCAGATGCAGCATGCATGTGAAAAAACGATGGAGGAAATATTTTCTTCAACACAAAAAAAAATTAATGGGGCATCTGTCAACATTTCGTTTCAAGAAACACTTGGAAAGCATGATATCAGAAATATCTCTAATAAAATGGCACAACAAAATAACAGTCACCCTTGAAATATTGGAAAGAAGATGAAATATTCTTATTGAAATAAACTCATGTAGAAGTACATGATAATCATGAGCATTCAATGATTATAGCTTCAACTCTCTTCTTCTGACCCATTTAGATAGGTTGCTATAATAGCCATCAAGAACTATAATAGTCTCTAATACTTCCAGAAATTGTTTTTTTCTGTAGGTTTCACCACATAAGAAGCACATAGAACTTGTCATTTATGTTCACTGATACACACAAGATTCAATTCTAGTCTGATGCCCCAATCCACCAAGTAACCATGAGACTGTAATTCATCTTTTGTATTTCCCTTAACATTAATAGGTATCAAATGATACATTTCACCTATATTCTTTTCAATGTGTATCATGTCTAAGAAATGACATAAAATTGGTTGACTAATAAGGAAAATCAAAAAAGATATCCCTCTTCCTCAAATTGTAACAGGTTTAAGTGGAAACATTATTTCTCTTTGTAGATTTCATTTGACCCTTCCCGAATGAAAAACTGAAATCTTTAAATTCATTATGCACAATAGTTCTAGACATAGACTGAGGTGGATCATCGGTCTCTATGGTATTATCAAATCTTTGATTATTATTTCTATATAGATGGTCCATTGGAAAGATTTGCCGTTGTCCCATAAAACTAAAACTACAACGATGTTTCAGTCTTCTGGATCATGTATTCTTCAAACAAACAATACATTAACGATTTCCCTTTGTGCTCCATCCAGACATCATTTCATAAGTTGTAAAATAATGGATCTTCCACATAATAGGAGTACACATCTGAAATATGTCTTTCAAATATGAATCATATGTGCACACACCCACATCCTAAAGAAGATTCAACTATTTTATTAATGTTTGAATGTATACATAAATATCAATGTTGGGATCCGAAGGGACAGATGTGAGTATACTCATGAAAGTGAATGGTTTTTTCATACACAATCATGGGGGAAGATTATAAATGTGTATAAAAACTAGCCATGTGTTGTGCGATGTAAGAATCTTCCCAAAGAGATTAAAACAATCTCATGAAATACCCATCCTCACATTACACACATCAACTTTAAACTCCAGATATCATGCATCAAATCTATTCCATGAAAATCCATCTTCAGGGTGAACCCACTCATCATTAGTCTTTCTCTTGGTATAATGCCATCTCATTTGGGTTGATATTTTTATCAGAAATAAAAAGATTATGGAGTCTGGGTATCAATGGAAAGTGCCACATTACATTCTGTGGCATGCAAGATGGTGTTCCATCAAATTTTGACTTCCAGTGGGATGTGCCACATTTTATACAATCATTTCGTTCAGTGGTTTTCTCATAGAATAAACTGTAATCTTTCTAGCAAGTCTGAATTTTTTTTCTTGAAACCTGGAGTTCCTCAGCTAACTTCCATTCCATATTGTGGATTGAGAGAATATATGAATCATCTTGAATAAATTCAATCATGAAGGGTATAATATAATCGATTACTGTATTAGAAATCCCATTCATAGTTTTCCCATGAAACAATCAGATTAAAAATTCCATTTTTTTCAATTTATCGCATTGTGGATATACTGGTTTCATGGTAGAATCAGTTATGTTTTTTAACATAACAACATCATCAATTTCATTATATGCATAATGTGTGCTAATATAAATGTTTTCTTGGGTGGTAATTCTTTATTTTTCGTGATAATGAATAAACAGAAAGCGGTCATATAACAAATTATCCACCCTAGTCCTCTCATTTGGATCTCCATAAATTTTGGATTTCATTTTCAACCCATTTTGATACCACACATAGTATTTTTCTTGAAAGACATATTTGGTTATGTTTTCGCTGACTTCTTCATGGCTCAAACAAGGTCTTCCAACAAAGTTCAACATGGGAAGTTTATATGACCATTATATGATGCATTGTGAAATGTAAAAATCTAAAAAGTTCTCCAAATTGTTGGGAAAATCACTTGATATCCAATCAGTTTCATACAAACAACTTCTATCCATTCTGTAAAAAAATTAATTGTTATAAGTCATTTCTTCAAATGAAATTCAATAATATTGATGTTTCATAGAAAATATATTTATGTAAACGAGAATTGTTAATTTTATATGAAATCATAATGGAAACACTAAACTGTATTATAATCATAATATAAAAGACAAAAAAAATATATTTTTTACAAAATATCATTAGAGAACTATACATGAGTGTACAAGATCATGTACACTTGTGTAGGAGAATTATTCATGAGTTGAATAAATGTTATATTGAATAAATTTTTTATTTTAGAAGATATTTTGAGAGATCACATACATTTCCCAAGGGAGAGGGAGTAGTCCAGGGGGTCAGTGGTGTCCAGGGGGGGTCGGAGGTGTCTAGGGGGGTGGGGGGGGGGGTTGTCTAGGGGGTCGAGTGTGTCCAGGTGGGCAGGCTGTCCACGAGGGTGTTCGGGCAGTCCATGGGGTAGGGGGTTTCCGAGGGGGGGGGGGGGGGGTCGGCGGGCTGTCATAGGGGGGTGAACAGGGGTGTCCAGGGTTGGGAGAGGCTTTCTAGTTTGTACGAGGTGTCTATGGTGGTGGGAGAGATGTCTGTGGGGGGCGGGGATGTCTAGAGGGTACATGGTGTCTAGGGTGTGCACGGGCAGTCCAGGGGGGTGCACTGGCTATCCACAAGGGTGGTCGGGCTGGTCCACGGTGGTTGTAGGGATGTCCATTGGGGTTTGGGTTGTCAAGGGGGTGGGGAGGGGGTGACCAAGAGGGTGGTGGGGTGGGGGATATCCAGGGGTTGTAGGCTATCTAGGGGGTGGGAGGGCTGCCCACGCGGGGTGGTTAGGGCTGTCTAGGGAGGTTGGGGGTGTCCAGGGGGTGCAGTTTTTCCTGGGGTTGGGGGGGGGGTGGTTAGCGGTACGTGGTGTCCAGGGGGTGTGTGGGGATGTCCAAGGGGGTGGCAGGTGCGTTGGGGCTATCCCTGGGGTACGAGGTTGGTGGGTGGGTTGTCATCGGGGTGGGGGGGGGGGGGGTGGGGGCTCTCCAAGGGGGGTATGGGGTGTCCAGGGGGTGGGAGGGCTGTCCACAGGGGTGGTCAGGGCTGTCCGGGGTGGTCGGGGGGGGGGGGGGGGGCTTTCTAGTGGTGGGGGAGCTATCCAGGGGTATGAGGTGTACAGGATAGCCCACCCCACCCCCTATGATATGATACACAGCCAACATGGATAACCCACCCCAACCCCCTTGGACAACCAATACCCCCTCCCCCCACCAGGACAAACCCATCCCACCCCCTTGGACAACCCACACCCCCACCCCCACCTCCCAGACAACTAACTCCCCTCCCCCACCTGGACAGCCCACCCCCACCCCCTTCGACAGCTCACCCCCCTGACAGTCCACACCCCCCTCTCGCACCGGGATAGCCCACCCACCACCACCCCTAGACAAATCACCCCCTCCCTGGACATCGCACACCCCCTCACCTGTAGCCCCCCACACCTGGACATCCCATGCACCCACTAGAAAGCCCCCCCCCCCCCTTGGACAACCCATACCCCCTCCCCCACCAGGTTAGACCCCCCCCCCCAGGATAGCCCACCCCTCCTTGGACATACTCACACCCCCACCCCTACAACCCCATACCTGGACAGCCCCCCCCCCCACCTGGACAGCCCCCCACCTGGATAGCCAACCCCCACCCCACCTGGACAGCCCACCCCCTCCCTGGACACCCCACACCCCCTCCCCCACCTAGACACCCCAACCTCACCCCCTGGATAGCCTATACACCTCCTTGGGGTAGCCCATACCCCCTCCCCCACACCCCTATATACCCTACCCCCCTATAGCCCCCTACCCCCTCGAAAACCTACTCCCACCTGGACAGCCCCCCACACCTGGACAGCCCCCCGACCCCTCCTGCAGCACCGTTAGGGTATTTTTATTTAAAACCATATTATTCATTAAGAAATACAAACTGTCATGCATTAGACATTTCGCTAAAACAAAAAACATAAAACCCCCACTAAATATAATACATAAAACCCGACTAAACCAATAACATAAAACAAACATAAAACAAACCCTTTAACACACTAAACATAAAACATAAAACAAACCCTTTACCCCCTCTAGTAAACAGACACCACAAAATATACCATTTACAATTTATTATGTATCGAACAAAAAAACATAAAAGAACAAAGGGTTTGGTACTCCAACAACAGTAACTCTAATTTAGCCAAAATCAAAAAATCAAACATAAAATAAAAAGAGGAAGAACACTAAAACTATGGTAATACTTACTAATTTTATGTGTTGAAATAAAAATTTGTTTGATTGAAGAAGGATCTTAGGCTGGATGTTGTTTCGCGGCTGAGAAGACATCAAGAGGAGGTGTAGATTAGGTCTGAAATCGGGCCGACTAGGAGATGGGGTGCTGGGTATTTGAGGAAAAACATTCCCAACTATTTTTAAAAACAATAGGGAAATCTTATCATTACCAAAAAGTTTATAAAAAACATTTGTATACCCTAGAGAAAATAGTTATTCCAAATGTTTTTAGCAAACCATTGGGAAATCTTAGGAATATATACACATAGACAATGGTTGGAACAAACTGTTTACAAATGTTTCTTCTTTTACAGTATAGAATTAGTTTCCTCAAACCGTTGTTATAGTACAATTGGGAAAACAAAAAGTTCCAGTTGTTTGAATTTAATTATTCTAAAAGAATTATTTTTTAATTAATGTATGATATTTACAATATATATTTTATATAACACAAATTTAATTAGTGACATAATAAAATATATATCACAAAGAGATGATTTTGAGGTGAAAATGCATGCGATATTAGAAACTATAAAACCAATACCACTTCAATGTGAATGATTTTAATTGATCCTAAAAATGAATAAAATGTAATTAATTATATGATATTTCAAATAGGTATAATATACACTTCATAAATAAAATTATGATTGTAATACCAAACATGTCACAAAGATACGAATTTGAGCTAAAAACAATTACCTCTTCTATAAATTTGAGAAACATAAATTAACCTCATATATCAAAAACCTAGCGAAATTGATGAATTAATTAAAACCACTTATCATATAAATTTCTATTTATAAATTTCATAAATATCCATTCTCTATATGAATTAATCCAATTTTCCATATCAGTTGTTTATAGTGTTGATTTTTTCTAGACGTTTCATAACAGTAGTGTTCATATTCAATCTTCTTTCACAGTTAAAAATTAATATAACATTGAGAACACTATTAGAGATGATTTATAATTATTTTGGATATTTTATACTCCATTAATGTGTGTATTAGTCTTCATAAAAAATGATTAAATTAATCACAATCATGGTTTTATTATTCTTGATGATCGATGTATATTTTCTTAATTTATAAATTAAATTTTATAAGATATCCCTAGATCGAGAAAGATGTAATTATTTTACGTTTATATCATTTTATACCATTAATCATATTCAAATTAAAATTAATTATGTAAATTATTAATATTGATGAATCTAGTGGTTAAACTAACATAGACATGATTATTCCACATTTTAATGATTGATTATGATGTGATTTTTTTTTTAATACTATTATTTCATAAGCCTGATTTTTTTAACCATCATGGGAATAAATAACACCCAACACATGATCGAGTCCACCACTTGGACTAAAGAGTTTATTATTTCCCAATGGCTATTAAAATGTTATTATGCATTTGATGTATTCATTAACGAATATTTTTTCACAAATCAGATAAAAAACAACCAAAATAAAAATAATTCAAAATCCAAAGATTAAAACTACATGAATTTTATTTTCAAAAAAATCACGATCCAATATATTTTCATTTACATAACCAAAATTAATTACATTATTCAGCTAGATAGAAAAAATCTGGAACAAAAATAATAACTAGATACATAATATAAACAAATCCACTTGAGCCAATCCCAAAATCAACTCCACACAACCTTTAGTTTCTCACCACAACCCAACTCACCCCACATCAACAATTTGGAAAAATAAGTATCATGCCAAAATAAGGTAATATTAAATTACATTATGATGGGGTAAAAAACCATTAGGCTAATACCACCCTTATAAACTATTTCGTTCAATTTTATGTAAATTCAGTAATTTTTGTTGTAAAATAAAACATATAATTTTATGTTTTTATATTTATATTATTATAATTTATCGAATCAAAAAAAAATATATATAATTCACTTTACAAATATTTCCTTTTTCCCCAATACTGAAAACATGTTTATTTAATGTTATTCCACTATCCATGTCTATATAAAAATTAAACACACCAATAACATTTCTAAAAAATACTAACACATTATTTATCTGAATTAAATTTTTTTCTAAAAAGATCCACTGTTTGAATCATCCCTGAAATCAAATCCCTAATGATTAATCCACTTAACATGTATAAAAAATACTCACATTATTCATGGACATTATTAAATAATAAATACATGAATAAGGTTATTAAAATGGTGTCTAATTAATGATATTTGATTATTTAGATAGATAGGTGCTTGCATAAAATGATTCGGAACATTGTAAGGGTTTCTTATCACAAATATTAAAACATGATACGTATTTTACTATATAGAAAATGAACTAAAATGAATTATTTTTCTATTTGACTATTGATATCTTTTATCATGATTGTCTAATTATATGTGGTACAAAATATTTCAATTAAAATAATTGTTTCTAAATGTTCTGACTAGATTTTTTATAAGGTTGTATGATGTTCCTATATCTAAATTAATTTAATTAGACATGTTTGATATTTTACACCAATATTTTTTTAAATAATGTTATCGCTGGAATGTTTCATTCATGGGTGAATTATGTTCCATTTATTCATATTTTAATGATTATTTCATTACACTCTTCTCAATATCTGTTGATTTTTATTTAACACATACCGAGAGAGTTTCATCCCCAATAAAAATTTAAAATAGAAATTTATTTTTAATGATAATTTATATTTATAATTTTTATTATATAGTATCTAAACCAACAATAATTTAATTCTACTCTATATATTATCAGGTTTTTACTTACCTTATATTTATTTCATTTTCCACCTTGGATAATTATTTTACCATTTTAAAGAAACAATCCTGATCTTTTCTTTGTTAAACAAAATGTTTTAATGTAAATAGTAAATGGATTATTTTGATATTGTTTAAAACATATTTCCATAAAGTTTATCATTTTATATGAATATTTCTCTCTTAGATTTCATTATTTTATGTAAATTATTTCAATTCAAGTTATTACAATTTTTAATTTATAATGTTTTCAAAAGGAGATGGAAATTTTATATTTCATAAGTTGTTGTTCTAAAATTCTGAGGTAATAATTATCATCAAAGTTATTTTCTTTTGAAATAGCATATGTATGATTAATGAAATTAATAAAATTATACCACTCCCCATTATTATCAGGGTGGATTATGAAAAATTATATTGTATCAAAGTTACGATTAATCATAGCCATTGACTTTACAACTCTACTTCCTCTATTATAAGTATGATATTTCATGAAATGAAATTTATTTTTGATTTTTTTTCATTTTCTCCATATATGTGTGTTTATAAATTTTTCATATATCAATTTATTGGTTTTGATTATTGGATAATCTGTATATATATTTATATATACAATGTAGATATCATATACCACAGAATCATAATTAATGGTAATTTTTCTATAACGTTTTTGAATGTATATTGATACCCATTTATTTTAAAAGGGTTTATCTTGTTATTAATATGAATTATATCATTATATGAATCTATTTGGAAATTATTTAAACCCATTTTATTTATTTCAGTTCATTATTATTTGTTCAATGAAAACCATTTTTATTTAATTGTTTTTGTTATAACATTATAAATGGTTGATTCCAAGTGGAAATTTTATGTATGGATGTTTATAGATAGGGTAATGTATTTATATCTAATAAAATGGTTGAGGATTTTTATCACATTATAATGTTATATGAATAATTAAATATAGAATTTTTATACTTATGAATGAGGTTTGGAATCCCTCTCCACTATGTTAAGGGAACTATGTAATGTATCATGCTTTTCTATGTTATTGGAGCCTAGTGGTTCAGAATGTTGTACTACCATAGGTGTACCCTTTATCATTAAAACTATACATTCTAGTTATTATAATATCTTAATTCTTATTTCTCAGATCAAGTTTATTAAAACAAGATTCTATATTATTTTGATTTATTTCTCATATTATTCAATGTACTATACATTTGATAGATTTTTTTTCTATGTTTTGATGAGTATTATTTTCTTATGTATCATGATTATACCCATATGGTCATAAAATTCTAACTTATGATGTTTAAATTTGTTGATAAATTTTACCCTAACTTAGAATCTAAGCACAGAACATTGTTTTTTTTGATTCCCTAGGTTATGAAAATAATTTTAATCTATGAGATGTATAAAATAGAGTGTTGTATGGATCCATTATGGAGAAATGATTAAATTTTTTAAAAAATACGTTTCTTAGGTAACTATTACATAATTAAATAAGAAAATATGCCCATCCATATTGTCTATGGTTATTATGCAGTGTAATAATAATGTAAAATTCATTCATGTTTAGATTTTTTGTGTCAATTTTTATAAAAGTTATATTTTAAATGATTATTTTTTATTCTCTAGACAAGGATTTGTGGGTTTGGGGTGACTAAATGGTTATTAAATAATGTTTTATATATCTGGAGATGTTAAAATGCTTGTTTAAGATAATTTGAGTGTTGATATGTTAATATAAATAATAATTTCAATATTTTTGACAACACATTAGTCCATTTTAAGTAATTTTAAATATTTTATCCATTATTATATGATAAGATTTTTTAAAACCCTAGTATAAGAGTAAAATAAATTTTTATATATAGGATATCATCCCAATAATATGGTAGTGTGGTAATTGTGTACATCTCTAAAAAATTAATTCCCTATATGTATTCTATAATTTGATGTACAATCTGGAATATTTGTACCTTAGGGTAATAACCCAATAAGGGTAGATTGTTCTTTTACTCAATCATTACTTGGTGCACGATAAAGGACTAACTGAACACTTGGTTTCACAATCTCAGTGAATATGTTATTGTTAATTATAATTTTTACTACTGAACTATTAATAAGGGAAGGAGTATATTGCTAGATTATTGGATATTATATTTTTATAGGAATAATTATCCATATAAAAAATGATTTAATGAATTGTGGTATAGGTTTATTGTAAATTAACCAATGTTAAAAATGGTTGTGTCATAATAAAGATATCTTCATATTGATTTTTTAGTAGTCATATTTTAGATATCATCAAATCATTTTGTATTTCATTTTTTGGGTGGAACAAGATCATAAAAATCAATCTAATGATGATATATATTTAGAAACCACTATTTTTGTTCACTATATATGTTTGTACCATTAAATGGATATTAATTTTTGTGAATTCCTACTATGATGGAAATAATGAGGTGATATGTTTTACATAATGCATCGACATTAAAATATTAATAAAAATAAAAATAAATATTCTTATATACCATCATTATTGAGTGGTATTTATCATTAATATAATCATTTATTCTATTGTTTGTGATCATTATATATAAAATCTATAGATTATTCTTTTACAAAAATGGTTCTCTAAAATATATTGTAAGGTATAAATAACAATACAATGTTATCCTATGAAAAGGTAACATGTTTGCAGATAACTATTATAGGACTCATAATTGATGTATGAATGACTATTAGATTTAGTATATTCTATATTTTGTGGTAATGATGATTTTATTTATGGTGAAAGAAAATTAGTTATATTGTATTGATAACAGTGAAAATGATTATTTTTTTAGTAAAAAAGTAGTTGTTAACATTTTTTGTGATGTTTTCTTATTTTTTATTATGTTTGGTAAAAAGTGTGTGACTTTATGAACTAGTGTTTAATAAATTTGAGTATTTAAAATATATTCATATTTTTTAGGAATATATGATGTCATTATGGATTAATATATTTGATAGTCAATTAGTTATGGGAATGAAATATTTTTATAAATATATAATTAATATATATACGTACATGATTATATGATTGTATGATTTATTATTAATATTTTGGAATGATATGTGACTTGATATTGTATTATATTGTAAGGTAGATGAAATATTATAAAATATATCATTGATGATGATAATGTTAAGAATAACCAATCATACATTAATCAATAAGATATAATTGAAAATTTCAATGAATTAATTTATCTAATAGGGTAGATTGTAGTGACTGAATATTGTAGATCCAATAAAAAAAATACTATTTTGGCTACTTATATCATACACAACACCGATATTAGGAAACACTAATAAAAAATGATCTATGACATATGAAATTATTATAAATAATAATAAAAACTGAATGATAAAACCTATAATAAATAAAATGAGCAATGGGGAAAGGCTGAGTTGGAGAGTAGTGGTGGCATCCGGAACTTGAGGTCCTGGGGTTGAGTCCTCACAAGACAATGTGCACTATATTCCATTATCACCTCTTTTTAGCCACTCTACCCGATATGGAACTGGCCTGAAAGGCTAGGTGCCATTACAAGTAGGCCTGCAGCTGGGGGAGTACATAAAGGCGATCGATGGTTGGTGATAGTCCGCCTATACCGTGTAACCCCTTGGGCCTGAAAACCTAGTCTACATTTTTTCCCATGTAGCATGGGTGAGTTGGTGAGTTGTTATGGAGTTCATACCCTGAGGTTCCGCGTTTGACACCTCGCAAGGCAACACACACTCTATTCAATTATCTCCACTTATGGGCCCCTCTACCACATTGGAACGGGCCTGATTTCCTGGGTGTCGTTACACCTAGGCTTGCGGTTGGGGGAGTACATAAAGGCACTCTGTGGTGGGTGATGGTCCACCTATACCATCTTTCCCCTTTGGTCTGAAAACCCAATGTAATTTAAACTTATCCCCTCAGATAGACTCACCTTGTTGGGCCACTCGATTTTTGATTGGTGGGAAAACTGAGGCATGGACCACCTATGATGACATATTTCTGTGTTGAAATATCACAGCTCGAGTCGTCACCCTCCGGGATGCTCTACCATCTCAGTTGTCCAGGGCTCTTTCCTAGGTGGGTCTTTCTCCAGAGTGATTCCTTTTGGGGGGGGGTTTCTTGTTATGGTGGGTTCGAAAATCCCACACCAGGGAAATTCCTTTACAAAAAAGGAAAACTAAATAAAATGATATTAATATCTTCTAAATTATTCTACTTATATGATATATAATCAAAATTAAAAATCATTTTTTCCTAATAAATATTATTATAATATGATGTATAATTTACACCAACATATTAATAGTCCACTTTTAAAATATGGTTGTAAGTATGTATGATATTTTTATTAATGGACTAATAAATTTACAATATTTAATGTAAAAATAAGAAATAAAAATATTTAAAAAACATAATTTTAAATAAGTTTATTTTTTAAAATAGGTAATTTTTACTTAAATTGCAATTTAAAACACAATATTAAAACGTTATAAACATACATTGATAAAAAGAACATCATTTTAGAATTCAAAAGTGCATGATTATATTAGGGTTAATTAATAATATTTACTAAAATAATTTACATTTAGGTTTATGAAAAAGAAATATTTATTTTTATAATTTTATTAAATTTATGTAAAAAATACAAGGAACTCATTTTCATAAAATTATTTAAATTAAAAAAATAAATCATTTTAAAAAAAATATGTTAAACTTATGAAACACATATTTATTACTTTTCAATCATAAGTAAAATTTTAGAATTTAAAAAATTCTTCTCTCTTATATAAAAAATTAAATTTCATCACTTATAAATATTAAATAAAAAAATGGATTTCATATTTCTCAAAAATTTCTTGATTATATTTTTTAATATGGTTTGTTTAATTTTTTTATAAATTTATGATTACTAATAATAATATTATTTTCCTTGATAGTGGTCATTGGGTTACTCTCAATGAATAATTTTATTAATGTAATGTAATTTAAAAAAAATTAATTTAATTTAAACTACCTAATATTGTTACTATGATTTTAACACAAAAATATTATTTTTAATCATTATATCATTTTATATCTAATAATAAATGCGAATATGAATAGATACTAGAAAATGAACAATTTTATAAAAAAAATTTCTTCATATTGAATATTATAATTTAAAAGTTTATTTTCTTTAATATATAAATACAATTAATCTATATATAGCCTAAATTTATTTCTAGAAAATCAAAAATATTATATATTTTTCAATACATATTTTTATTAATATATAAAATAGAATGATTTAAAATAGATCCAGGGTAAAAATAAAAAAAGGTAAAATAAAAGAAATTAATAAAAGATCTACATATGAATAAAACATGTGGTAAATGGATGGTGGAGGCCTTAATGTCCTTCTCTCACATAATACCCAATTAATTATCGCTATTAGAACTAGTAAATCATTCATATATTCATTCCATTATTTAAAACTAATTAGTAATCATAAAATTTCCCTTTTCATCACATATAAAAGGGGATCACTTAAAACCTCCCATTGATACAAATTACCATAGAATATGGAAGTGCGGGTCAGATCTGGGTGCCACTGTCTGTGGCTTTGTAGATCTCGATCCCTTTTCTTCTGTGAGGGGCTTTCACCGTGGCGTTGAGCTCTGGCGGCCTCCTTTGTTTTCTTCACAAAATGGATCTCCCAGCTTGTTCAATGTTTTGGTCTTCTCCGAGTGACGACATGAAGAATGACGCGGTTTTTCTCTCTTGGTTTCTGGCACAACGGTCCTTATAAATGGTGTGATGAGTTGGACTAGCAGTGCTGGTTGGTCCCTTCTCAGTCGCTAACAAAGTGGCTGCTTACATGCTTGGGAAGGTTATGTTAGCCTCTATGGATTCGCGGTGCTAAAAGGTGGGTGAGACAGGCTCTACGACATCCTGGTAGTGACATGCACATTCCCAAGCTTGGATCTGTGTTTCCAGTTTTGAGTCTGGGAGGGGTTCTTTGGTTCTCTTGGTTCCTTGAAGGGTTCTGGTGCCTGTAGAAATTGAAGATGCAGGTTTCAGTTTCTAGTTCATTAGTATCATCTTTGGTTTATGCTGTTTATGATGTTCTGTTGAAGATAAGATGTGTTATAGTTTCTATGTTGCACTACGGTCTTTTGAGTTGTGGATGGTTTGGTTGGGAGTCATTATTGATGTTGTATTTGAGGAAAGATGATGTGAAGGTTGATAGCTATGGTTATGGTTTGGTTTTGAATTGCTTCGGGTGCTAGATATTGGTTCTGTTGAGTGGTGGTGGATGTTGTCCTGTATTTAGGTGATGCAGATGTGTTCCTGGCTATGGTATTAGGTGTGAGTTGCTCGAAGCTGATTGGAATGAAGGTGAGGGTTTCCATAGTCTATGTTTTTTGTTTTTTGATGCTACTTGTCAGGGAAGTGTTGATAGATACTAGTTTTTACTGATGGGTGGTAATTCAATATGAGATGGTGAACGTGAGACTTATGAATTTGCTGATGGTGGTTCTGTGATGCTGGTCATGGATATGCTTTGAATGGAGGTGATTGTTATTGAAAATGGTGATGTAGGATACTGGCTGGGAGCAGCTATTGGGATTTCTTTTAATTTTATTCTTTTTCTAGTTGTTGTGTCTTTTGGATTTTTATGGGGACTTTTGGGCTTTTGGGGGCGTCCAGGGTTTTTGGTTGTGGGTTGATTGACCCCACCCTTCCCTTGTCTGCAGTGTCTTTTTTTTCTAATAAACATTGGGGGGACAAGAATTTCATGGCCTCACACCTCTTCTGCCCTTTCTAATTTACCACTACTAGATGTTTCTTTAAGGACGTAATTACCATGTTTACTATATTTTCTTATAGGCCCATCATTTGTTTTTAGGAATTTCAAAATATATTTCATGGTTACAAATTAAGTATCACATAATTTGTACCTTTTCATCGTAACCATCCTCTTCCCCACATACCCTAAACAGAGTAATATAATTTTTTATAATTACTCTTATACAAAATTATTATTATATAAATGGAAAAACATAAAATTTCCCTTTCTGTCCACCTTGAATAACAAATTAATGTTATCCATGCATTGTGTGGACTACCACCTCTAATAAGTAGAATTTTATATTTTTAATATTGATTCACTTTCTTCATCCATATGTAACATCCTAGACTAGGTTCCACCAATCTAGTTATCCATGATTGTTCATTACATGAACCTAGGCATGAATCCCAATACACCAGTTTCTATTGACCAGTGGTGTGGGTATATAGTGTTATAAAGGGGATAATATACCATTTTTTCAGAGTGAGAAAAAATAACACAAATATGATACAACAAATAGTAAATTAATTAAATGGAACAACATATATTATTTTATAAAAAAATTAAAGTGAAACATTGTTTAACAATAAAATGTGTACTATATATTTCAGGTTATCATACAAAGACATCCAAATACTGAAACTAGGGAAATCCATAACCTTGTTCCTAAGGGAGAACCATTTCATATTATGCCACAATCTAACTAAGCAATCCAAACTCAACAAAATTTATAGTCCATGTATTGATGTTTTAGCATAAACATGTAGAATCATCTTGCGTTACCATGTCCCATGCAGGGTCGAGTAGGGTTTGAAAACAACTCATTAAGCAACCACAAAAAGTCATGACAGAAATAAAGAGTCTAAAAATTCATTTAATCTACTATACCAAGAAAAATAAAAATATAAATGAATATAAATAAGGTTTTCAGAACTAAAAATTATTTAGTTAACCTCATTAACCATTAGGATTAATGTAATTAAATGGAAAAATAAAAAATTATCTGAACCAAGCATGTCGTATAAAACATATACCACAGGGTTTATAACCTTATGTAAATATGTATTTATTTGGCCAATTTATGTTTACTCAATGTTAATTTGAAAATCAGTTCTGGTACCATTACATTTAATACATCGGTTCGTAAGAACATATTTTTTTTGGTCAAAACTAATGTTAAAGTGAATTTTTCCATCATCCAAATCACATTAGGAATCAGAGGAGCATAGAGAGTTACTATAGACTAACCAAAAGATATATATCCTTAATCCAACATCCCATTCATATCATTTTTTATATTCACCCATTTTCATCATATATATCCTATTAACAATCAATAACTACTAGGTTGAACATTTACATTAATTAGTACTACTATGGATCATTCAATTTAACACATTTGACTAAATTTTTGTCACATCAACCAAGGGATCCCAAAAAAACAGGTACCTGAAATAATTATTCACCAACTTGATGGGAATTCTTGATCCCCTAGAACTGGAAACTAGCACCCTAGATTTAACAAAAACCAATCCAAATGATAATTCCTACTAAGAATAGTCAACATGGAATATTCAAACATACACAATAATAAAAGAAAATTAGGAGAAATATATTTCATAAATAAAATAATGTAGTCAAAATGATGAATGTCAAATGTAGGGAACAAAATACAAAGATGTTATTCCATAGAAATGATAAAACACAAATCATGTAATAGTTGATTCATGTGATGTGTAGAAAAAATAATAATATCACACCACTAACTATCCAATACTAGCTTACTAAAACCTTGCATCCTAAATGCGATTCTAACAAACTGCATACATAAAAATAAAGAACGATATCTATAAATTACTAAAGAGGTTTTTAGAGTGTGGGATCATAGGTTAAGAAAAATACCTCCTATGTGTTTTATATTAATACTCCATATAATTATCTGAAACTAAAAATCATTAAAAAAACAATTCATGATAATCAAGTATAGTGTCTTTTAATAAAATGTATGGTAACATGTTTCCTCCTTCTCCATGTTTTAATCTAATAAAGGAAAAATAGGTTCAACTATTATAAAATATATATTAGAGAAGGTAAAAAACAATTAAATTGTAAAAAACTAAGCACCAGTAAATCATGCTAAGAATTTTTATGGGTCATTCTATCTACAGCACTCATACCCAAACCTATAAAATTAAACAAATCGGTCCCTATAAATTTGCATCAAATCATAGGAGTAGAGGAATTACCCTGATAGTGAACCTCCCAATTTTTTCTAAAATTCCCTTAAGAAACCTGGAATATGGAGTATTGGAACACCCCAGGAGTGAACCCCCAATGAGTAGCAATAGATGAGGTATATTTCTAAAAAAACCACCTAATAACAAAGAAAACCATTTACTACTATTCACATAATAATTTCATCAAATTTTTTTTTGAAATCATTGTAAATATTTTTCTCACAATGTGTTGAAAAAAAATCATTTTAATAGAGTAAGGGAAAACTCATTTTCAAGAAAACATTATTACTAAAAAAGTAAATAAATAATTTTAATTTATTTAGGAAATATATTGAAAACCCAAAGAAATTAAATTAACCCAACAAATTCTATAGATGAAACCACCTACCTCAAACACATGTTACACATTCTCAAAAAAAATATCCACCAAAACATAAAGGAATGAAATTACAACAATAGATTTCGTTAAACCAATTCCTAAACCATAGAATTAAATTTATTAATAAAAAATGATGAGAGGATAGGTCACAACATACCTCAAAGGACCAGATCCAACTTCACTAAAACAAAAAAAGGGTTGGACACTAGATGACCAACTTACAATGGATCTAGAATAATCACATGAGAAAAAAATTTTATCAAAGGATTTTATAAACATATTCCATCACCATTTCTATTATCAATGTAAATGAAGAATTTTAATTGTCACTTAGCTAATGATATATAGTGTAACCACCATAGAGTTAACAAAATGATTAATGTGATTTGGAATAATATATATCACGAAAAATCAATTAGTGTATCCATAATGACTAAAGAGATTCATGGAAATTAAAATAATGAAAATAGGGTAAATGCATAGTGTATAAAACCAATAGGGAATGAAAAAAATTAATGACCTGAATGACATGGTGTTAAATGTGGTCATCATTACTATTGTTTTAGAGAGGGACCCTAGGATTTCCTACATGTTTTTGAAGAGTCTCAAAAAAGTGATGGGGACTCAAGTTTAGTTGATTATAGTATAAAATCCAGATGTATAATGTCTTTAAGAGCACACTATTCTGATCCTAGAGGATATTATCATTTTTTAAAACTTGTATTTAGATGTATAAAGGTATTGTTGTCTTGGGAATGATGGATTTTATTATGACAATAGTTAGTAGTCATCTGACTGAATGAAACCCTTCAAGGATTTTATTGATTCTTGTGCATATCACCGATTTTGTGTGTAGATATGTGTGATTTATATCTATTAATACTGAGTCTTATTGAAGATAAATATGGTAGGATTCATGATACATATCTATATCTATTTATATCTCTCATTTGGTAGAAATAATATGTAGATTGTTGATGTATTAATTTAGATGATTCTTTAGGTTACTTCTTTTTGTGAAATTTTATCCTCGGTTGGGTCACCATCAATATGGACAATAGGGAATTATGAATAAAAGATATGAAAGACCATTTATTTTCACTAGAACCCTCGTTATGGTTTTGTATTGGTTTCCATTATTTATATAGATGATATGTATTATTTATGTTCTCCACATATCTCATCTTAGTATGATACACCATGATCCCTCTCAAATTATGAGTTGGGAAGAGATTGAGTTAAAACCATATGATCTAGTTGTGGAGTTTCTAGTGGAAATCATTTATTCTAAAGTGAGTGCCTTGTGGTGGATTTTTATCATTTTTTGAGATTGTTATAGGGGCAAAAATGAGAGTCTCACAATAATTGGGAATGAGAAACATTTGTGAGGGAATAGTTTTTCCACAATTTACTAAAGAACCCTTCTTCTATATAAAATTTGTGTGATATAATGTATTATGGGTTGGAGGTTTTAACATTCTCTTAAAAAAAAATTTCACTATTAATGTTTAATAAATTTTTATGTTTAAAATTTTGGGGTTTCTTTGTGAAAATAATATTGCAACTGAGTAGGTTTCTTTTTATAGAAAAACTTCATTCCAGAAATTGATTAGGGTGTGAAAATATTTAAAATCCATCAAAAATATACTCATAATGAAATCTGAATTTGTGTTTTTTAAGAGAAGGAGATTCTATTTTCATCATATATTCATGTCACATGATTCAGAATTTCAATCCCATTCATGGTTTGAATGATCCTTATAAGAAGTATCCAACACAGTTCTTAGAATAATATCATTACAGAATATCCAATTGACATGTAGCTTGTCTGATCCTTAATAAAATATCAATAGTCTGACATATTTGGTAATTAAGAGATAGTTTTTTAAAATATATTGGTGACCTAAAAATAGTTAAATTGGAAGGAATTGAATGTCACCGACTATAAACATAGGAGGAAAAAGATGTCGATTATTGTTTGAATTTTATCTTCTCTGGTCCATTTAATTATTCCTTTGGGTGAACATACCATTGTAAAATTATCTATACATTAAACCAAAAATTTAATCTAGTTTCAAAATTTAAAACACATGTAGTAATATTTTCATTCTATAATATTCCCTAAATTATGATGGTATATAATTATAGCCCAATGTCTTCATTACAGTCTAAATATTTGATGAACAACTATTGCACAACCTTAAAATAATTGTTTCAAACTACTATAACTATTGATCTCAAAAACCTCAACACATCATTCCTTACTAATATAAACCATTTCCACACCAATAATAAATACATAAAATAATTAGATAGAACATAATTAATACCATCCAACCAAAACATCACATTTTTTATCATTCAGTTTTTTTCCATGTCAATGGGGATCTCAACCATATGCTTAAAAATACAGTGCCTGATTAAAATTTTTGGAACCTCCCACTTCATAAACACTAAAAATAACATCAAACTAACTCTTATCCAATGATCCTATTGAGGTTCCTTATATTTCATGTACATACACCCATTATATAACGAAATAGATTTATCATGCATTCCCACAAAAAAACCAACTAAAAATACACATACTAGAATTACACAAAAAAAAGGAAAACTATCCATTTATTCAATTTCCTTTTTAGTGTCGGAAACTAATCATCCTACTCCAATGGAAAAATACACATTTGGTTTGTAATGTATCTTATTTGTCCAATCTACTTAACCATGAAGGAAAAACAATTCCCAATTCATCCTGGAAAAATCTATCTCTACTTGTTTTCATATATATACAATACCTAATAACAATGAACTAAATCTTAAAGGAATTCCATAAACTGAAAAAAAAAATCTATTTGAGTCCATTGCCTAATTTTAGTGGGATTCCATAGTTAAAACCCCCACTCTCTCTAATAATTTTTTGTGCTCTACAACACCCACAAGATCACATCTCACAGAAGGAACCCAAACTACTTTTGAACCATGTTGAGCCCGTAGACAATTCTCAGCTTGATAAATCACTCATTCATATTCCAGATTAGTATTCCTGATGGAATTCAAGAACACACCATATTAGTTATACAATATTTTATCAGTTACCACCATTACTAATCTATGACCAACTCCAAAATTCAATAACCCTTGTAAAATGAGGGTCTTATCCCCATGAATGATACACTGCAACCCACTTTTATCAGTATTATTCTCAAAACCTCACTCAAGCATCTAGAAATAACAAAACCTCAACCTCCCTATACTACTAAATCCAAGATGTGTATGTGGAAACCTAAATCTCACCTAAGAGAAGAAAATAAACTATCAATTCATCCTTTCATTTGAGAAAGGCACTGATGGAATTCTCCCACATTCATTCCATAATATGGTCCTTACACTGAATGGTCGATTATTCGCCTCCATCTATATAGATTCACATATACCACTCCCTGAGTACCACTTACATGAATGAATTCTATAAAATTTAAAAAGGAAATTATGATTCATGGATGATTGAATATTATATCTTAGATTACTCAATATGATGTTAACATATTGCAATTGATCATCTATATATTTGGATTAAAATAATTTTTATTCGGGGAAACCCACCAAAATTTATCCATTCTTGTAATCACCACTCAATATAGAAAAAATGAACTCATTCAGAGGCCGAAGGCCTCCCATATTTGAAGTGACTCATCAACTCTTAGATAGTATAATTTAAAATAGTTTTGTCGATCCATGATCACTACCACGACCGGAATATTATTCATATAACTATGAACCAACATTTGTGGTGGCACTAATTCTATGACACTATTATAGTTTCTCCACCACATCTAGATATTATCAAGGTAAAACTAAAGGCCAATAATAATGATCCAATAAAATGTTCCCACACATAGACAACACACATTACCATTATATCACTATAATCAATGGTTAATTAATCTAGATATAGTAGTTCACATGTGAAAAAAGTATCACACAACTCAATCATTTTCTTATAAACTTTCCATCAGCAGTAATGCCACCTCATATTCTACAATACCACTATTCAATGATATCATATCAATATTTCCATGGCTCGTACATGACCAAAATAGGCTCAAACTCCCACTCAACCAACTAAATATACACCATATCCCATTATCCTCATCATAAATGAGGATTTTCTGTTATTAACATACACCACCTCAGTCTTCACACATTTTAGTTCCATCCATATGACAACCCATCACACTAGTGTTCATTCTTCGATTAGAATCACTAATCCATTTTCTAGTCACCAATATATTTCCCTTCCAAATTCAACATTGATTTAAGAATCAAATAACATAAGAATTGTAGTGTCAAGAATCAAAACCCCCATTTTATTCTAAATTGACTATATATATGACCAAAAAACCCATGGTACTACCATTAAAAATGAGACCCAGCCATAACCACTCATTTTCCAAAAAACTGACTACACATACCATCTATCAATTCGGCCTAAAATCGACCACCATGCATAAATTTCTAAAACACATGTAAAACTAGTCTTATTTCCATTATGGTTACCCGCAATTAATCAAAATTATTTCCTCTTCTACACAACCTTAGTTGTATGTCTAAAACCACTAGCTCTCACATTGATCCATACACATAGAACCATAAAAAGTAAACTACTCATTTTTTTCACTCCTACCCCCACTTTTAATCAATGTACTTTAAGCGTGCCAAAACTAACTCCAATCCCATGGTATAACATCCATACTAACCAAAACTCTACTAACTGAACTACTACCCTAGACACTTATTTCTTGGTCTGACAAATAAATTACACCATTACAATACAATATTGTTACCACATCTAAATTAGTAGACACCATTTTACAACAACAAATAAACAACCTAACTGAAGCCATAATAGGTAACATCCCATTATCCAATACAATAAAAATCATCAAAGACTCATAGACTGTAACGTAGGAAATCAAATTTAGGATCCTCTAAAAGTAAAAACCACCCATACACATGCTTATATCATAACACATGAAATTCCATTTCTGTAGTCCCTAAAATTTCAATCATTTCTCATCTTCGTTTCATTTACATTACCTATCATAAACTAAGGGTTCACATTTAAAAACCATTCGTAAGATAATATTTTTAAATTATCTACATTAATAAATTTTCATGATTAATGTTTTTAAATAAATATGATTTCATTGTCATTTTATAACACAATAACACTATATAGGTTTCTCACTAACACATTACATTAGGAGGTTATTACCTTACAAGACATTTATACTAGGTTGTCACCATGAAGTCACTTAAAGGGTTTTAATGTATAGTTATACCACGAACATACATATAGACCATATAAATAGCTAAAGAAATTAAATAACAACCCAAATAAATTATTTACAATAATTGGATGATATGAATAATGAGTAGACACAAACTACATATAAAAAATTTTACTACCAAAATTTGGTATCTTAGGGAATAATCAATAATATGTAGAATACCAATTATAAATAAAACATATGTGCTTATAATGATTTCTAAATAAAAACCCTCCCCTTTCATTCATGGACAATAGATAAATACCTCATAAACTAGTAATATTTACAACCCAAGAGTTTATTAATGATATTTGTATCATGAAATAAATCCTTGTTATAATGTACATTATAGTATTACAATCATAATGAAACAAGAATGTATTTATGTCATTAAAAATAATTTTCAATCATATACTAGGGAAACTGTTGAAAATTAAGAACAATACAATTTGAAAAAATATATAAGATTGAAAAACTAAAATGAGAAAATATGGATTTCCTCAATCCACTACAATCATCAAACCCAATACCAACACAACAGAAAAGAAAATAATATTAGTAAACCAAGATAAAATATTGATAATTGAAATAAATATATCTATTTGTATTTAATTTGAATAAATTAATGCATAAAGTATTGGAATTTATTGGAGGTAATGTGACTGTAGGGAATTGTAACATAACCATTGAAAATATTAACATGAAAATTGGAATAGTATATTTACCAAAAAATTATATAAAAATGTGATATAAATAATATTTATCGGGATTAATTAATTTAAATAAAAATATAATATTTTTAAAAAATCATTATAATATTAAAAAAATCATGAAAAATATTAGCACAATTTAAAAAAATGGTATTTTAATGTATTTCGTAAAAATCATAATTTTTTATATTAAAATGTAAAATTATTTTATTTATATATTTACTTTGATTAAATTAATATAATTCATGAAATTAGAATATAAAAAATTTTAATGCTTCATTTTTTGGTAATTTAATTAAATAGATATAATTACAGGTAAAAAGTAAGAATAAAATTTTCAAAAAACTGTTGTGTCTTATATTATATTATTCCTAATGAAATAATGAACTAATCCTTTCTAGAACATTATTTTCAAACATAAAAAATTTAATTTCATAATATAGTAATTTATATAAAATAAAAATAAATTACAATAAAAAATGTTATTTTCTAAAACATAATTTCTAATGTGATTCCTTTAGACAACACAAAATTTTCCAAATTTTTTTAATAAACAAATGAATTAAAATTGTAAATAGTTTTAATGTATAAAAACCTATTATATTATATTAATATTTTATTTATACTATAAAAATTTTACTATTATTTTCATTCACCTTTTAAATATTATTTAAATTTATATTTTATTCTAAAAATACCCCTCTATATAAGTAAAAATTACCCCTCTCCCACACTGTGGAAAATAACTCATCCACCACTTCAAAAAACCTTAAAATAGACTAATTTTTTTTTCAAGCCCCATAAAATCCTATTGGATGTTATGGTATAACCCACCTTGAAATATCAATGTATTTTGAGTGTCGCACATGAGAATATACACCCAAGATTATGTACGTTGGATTAAATCATCATCAACTTCTTCTTCTTCTTCATCAATTTATGATAACATAGCCTATCATTAGAAACACATTTTAATTTTAATTATGAAGTGTGTTAATATTATATTACTGATTTTAACCTTCAATATGTATCATATTTTTTAAATATATAAATTTTAAACATCAATTTCCCCATTTCTTGATAATGTCACATCAAAGGTCAGTTAGCCACCAACGGATAACATTCCTTGTCAACATGTATTACGATCATCATGGACAGATACCATGAATTATATATAATTTATAAAAATGTAATTATATTTATTAACATATTTTATAAATAGTTATTCTATTTTTTCAAATATCTAGATCAAAATAAAATAATTTATAAAAATGGGAACTTTTAATGTAAAATATGATATCAAATGGACTGCCATATGACCAAGGAAATTAATATATATAATCATATTAAATTAATATAAAAATAATGGTAAAAATTAAAATAGCATATTACTTGGATCTATTTTTATATTAAATCTATGTTATTTAGTAAGGAGGTACAAAAGCGATGAATGAAAGAGGGAGTTGAGGTAATGTGATTATTGAACCCAACCACCATTCTTTGGGTCTTCAATATTTTACATCAATTTAAGTATGTGTATTCCTCAAATGTTTCATAAATATAATTTCATTAATTTACCATTATATTTCTAGGATATATATTTTTCTACATTGAATTTTATTCCATATAAAATGATTTCTGAATAAAAGAATTTTGTTCCAAAAAATTGTTTACCATATAATGTGTTTTTTATTATCTAATGAAAAGTGATCTATTATTCCAATTTATGATATTCCTTTTTTGTTTTGGAACCACAGTGACTATTCATGAATTTATTCACTATGAAATCCCTATGTAACCCATTACTTTCCATTTATTATATAATGATTATGATTGACATACATTCTATTCGGAATGCATGATTTTGTAAATATTATGTTGTAATGGGTGGTCCGATAGTTATATTACCACCCAATACATTGGGTGATGTGATGTATTTCTTTAGTTAATGATTAGTATTCATGAAAAATATTTTATTTATTCTCACAATGATGATGTAATGATTATTCAAATATGTTATATATGGACATGATGCTATATTTGATCACATCCATGTATAGTATTTGACTACTGTTACATGAGGATTCATTTTTATGCATTTCCAAATTCTAGTAATTTATAACATGTTTCCCTAATGATGTTGATTATGATCATATGATTATTATATGATGTCAATTAATATTCTCACCAATTTGGATTATTATTTTTTCTCGTTGATCATACTTTTGTTGGGATTTTAGCTCACCTCTTTCTTTGATGCATATCCTCATGTGATTACATGTGAAAAAGAGAATGTGATATTAATTGTGTATAAATTAGAAGTAATTAAATAAATATAAATGTAAGAGTTATATGTTAGAAAATATAGCTTCTCTATAGATACTGTCATATATATGTATTAGTTAAGTTGAGAATAAGGATTATAAAAAATTAGTGAAAAACAATAGCATAAGTCTATGTATATGTAAACATCTATGAAAAATGTATTTAGAAAATGTATAATAATATGGAGAAAATAAGATATTCCATTATAGTTAATATAAAAATATAATAATTTATTTATTCATTTATTTTTTAAATAATTTTTCTTCTAACCTTGTCAGTTTTAAAAATTTATGTGATCCAGGGGAAACTAATCCATCAACCAGTGTGGAGGATAATGAAATTGTTAGATCCCAATTTTTTTAAGGATTTATTGATCTTATTAAATTTTGATAAACTGTTTTGTTTTTCAATAATGAGAACTATTAATATGATCACATGAGTTTTTAGGGGCTCAGAGTCTTTTTGAAAGCATCGAGACTCATTTTTTGGAAAAATTAGCTTGGACACATGGTTACTAGATACCTTGTGAACCATTCATAAAGCATATTAGAAGTCATGTAAGGTTGGAAAGAGAGTATAAAAGTGTACAAGTCTATCCTAACCAATAAACCCATCTTCGTATTCTTTAACAGGAAGCTTTTTAGTTTTTATGAAGGCTATAAATAATGTATTGTTCATAGTTTTCAAAAATATGCCCATAAACCATGCTGGGTATTCGTCTATGTAGTGAGGGGTGTACTTTGGGTGAATGGATTAAAAAAAAGAGTCCAAACCATTAAAATCAATTTAGAAGGATAAACTGACTATTCCACACAAACGTTTTTTATAACCAAAAATATAATTTTCCTTTATATAGAAAGATATCCTCCTTTGGTTATTAAGATCCATATTGAATCCATCTCATAAGATTTATTGTTGATCATCCATTAGGTATCAAATTAATGAATTGTTCATCTCATTATATCGAAACCATAAATTTCACCATTCACCATAATCATTTACTTGTTTCTCATCATATCAATGAAGTAATTCTGGTGGAAGAAAATATGACTTATATCCATGTTTTTCATCATTTCTTCCTTTATTTCGTGATCTTATTCGAATCATATGATGACACTAGATCAATACTCTACCATGAACATACGGTAGGTGGATGGTAACATTTCATTATGGATTTATTATTATATTTTTTTCCAATTTTTAACACAACAAACATTCTGTAATTTCCCCTAAAATTAAATTAATTTCTTCATTAAAAATTTTAGAACCTTTTTATGTTGTCCACTAGTTATTTTATCTTTTTTGAGGATGTTTTCTAATCTTAATCCACCCATGGGGTTTTCCATGTTTTTTCCCTATGTGGTACCACCCTATTAGGTGCGTTTCCATTCTCAAAATTTTAGTGGGAGCCTTATTGAGAATATAATGAATTATAATTCATGCTACATTCCTCCTTTCCGTGTGATGAAAAGTTAGGAAACACATTAAAATATTAAAAATAATTATGTCGATAATTCGGAATGGGCATTATGAACTCATAGAATGTTTATAAATATGAAATTTATTTTTAATTGGGATGATGCATTGATAATGGTAGTGTATTCTATTACCATTTCTACTTCACGGATCCTTGTTTCATTGGATTATAAGAAATTTCTCTTCCATATATCCTCACTATGGATTTGTATGCCTTTGAAGTTTGTTCTCCTCATCTATTATTTCCATAGAGTTCCATAGATAATTCTACTCCATGGATTCTATTTACATGGATTCCTAAAAAATTAATACTCCTTGGATACTTCATTTATTGAATCACCTTACACATGATCCATGTACATGCTCCAAAGGATCCATCCTTATATTTATCAAGATTCCATCAAGATTCTACATTTACTTATTGGGGATGTATTGGCTATTCAAACCTTTGATCCAACCATTTCATGCAAAAAGCCTGATTTCATGGCATGAGATATTAAGGATTCATTTCACTTAATACCATGGATCTGTCCCTTGGGGTCTAATGCTTGATTACATTGAAGACACTATTTCGTATGTTTTATAATGTTTTACAGTTTCTTGATTATTTTTTTCATGGGTTATTGACTATTTTTCATATGGATCCATGTTTGGATGGATGGTATTACATCTTCTTTTGACATTTTTTTCATCTGTTATAAATGTTACATACCTAACACAAATTATGTTTTTATATAGAAACTAGAATTGTAAAATACATAATTGGTTGTGGCCTATATATTATTATATACACCCTATTTGGGCCTCAATAGTTAATATAGATAGACTTCTTGGATATAGGTAGGTCTCAAGTCAAGAACCCACTTTATGATTCTTGATTTGATCATTTCATAGGATTAGAGGATCACAATAACAATCCATGATCATGATTCTATATAGAGATAGTTCATTTTAATTTTTTTAATTTTTTTATACTTCTACTGTTCTAGATTACTGTTTCCATGTATCAACTTACTTTTTTAGATACAAGACATGATCATTATTATTTTTACAAAAAATTTTGATTATTTATTATTATAGTATTATATATGATATATTAAATATGGAATTATATTGTTCTTCCACTTAATCATTAACATGAGATACCACAACATTACTATGATCATGATGTTATATTTTCCTCATTGTACCACATTAGCCCCTCTTTAAAATTTTGTTTCCTCGGGCATACAAGGAGGCATGCATGAGTGTTTGTGACCCATTGGATCAAAGAACCAATTTGTAGATTCAAGGTTTTATATTAAGTAGTGACTTATGAACCATTCATTTGTGGATTCAATATTTTTGATGTAATTGAATTAATATTAGGAAGTGTTGGAATTTGGTAATGATGTTCCTCGGAGTAGAAATCCCATATATATAACAAATTTAAATTTTCTATAATGGGAGATCTTTTTCTTGATTTTTTCTATTAATATTAATTGGGTTCCCCAATTTAGTGACACACAAGATGTTTAATCTTCTTTATGATGTTTTATTCGACTATACCCTAATTTGATGAGGATTTTCTATATCACTCATCATTTTATGAACCTTATAGGATTAATATTCCATGAATATTCCATTTTATATAGAATGATTTTCATGAATAAATGAAATTTATTATTTTTTCCTTTTATTTTACAATTATTATCAGTTAATGATTCATGACGGAATTTGAGAAACATGAATTAAAACATATAGATCCTTAACCCAAATAGTGTTTACTTGTGAATTCTATAGAATAAGACCTAAGAACTCAATTATGGCATGTTGAGTGTAGGGACATCAATATTATGTAATGGAACATGTTATGGATGGGATTTATTAAAAACCAAACATCAATTTGTATGGTGTGTGTACCCTTATACATTGTATGTTGATATCCATTCCATTCATCCATATAAATATAAATTAAATATAAATATGAATGTAAATTAAATTGGAATTATAATATGGAATGGTGTTCATTAGTTATATTTGAACATGTGATGTTAAACAAAGAGCTTTTCACAAACACAATATTAGAGTGGGAAGTGTTCAGTGTCTCTAAAAAAATTCATGGATGATCATATTACCAAATATTAAAGTTAGATGTATAAAGAGGGTTTTAAGTTGTTTATAGGGAATATTCATAATCTCCAATGATTTTATAAATGTCACTTTATCAAAAAAAATATTAAGGAATATGATTAGTATTCTAGACACATGTCATCATGGAAACTACCATTATTTCTCCATGATGGGGGATACATCCCTAACATATTGATGGTGGGACCAAATATTCATGTAGAACCTCCAATAGTGGCTCATGTGGAACAACTATTTATTCAGACACTGTTGTTAATTCTTATCTTAGTGAGTGTTTATTGAACATTATGTGGATTATTCATGGAACCCCTATACCTACCCCATCTATATCATATATGATGTGCATAATCCATTATAAACATCGACCATATTTTAGGGGATAGAGTTTTATATAATCTTGATATTTGGATTGAGACAACCTTTTCTTTCTTTAAGAATCTAGAGGTGCCTATACTGTGGAGATTGAATATTGTGACATATATGCTTCAAGATTTTTTTATGAACTAATTATTGCTTTAGGTAGATTCACATTGGGATATTATTTTGAGAGACTTCTAATCCATGTTTTATATGTACTTATTTCCCAAGACAAAGAGGGATGAGTGGTCCTATGATTGTATAAGTTTGGAGTAAGGAGTTATGACCATTATAGATTATTCAACACTCTTCATAGATATTGATTGTTTTTCACTAATATTTCATTCTAATCATATTTCAAAGAATTTATTATTTAAGGAAGGTAAAAAAAATGGAGTTCGATAATAGTTAAAAGTGATTTGATATACTATTTTTACTATTATAGTGAATTTGTAATGAATTACTGAATGAAATTAAATGTAATATAGAGGCACTAAGTGTGGTACTTTAACTTATAGACCACGTTCTTTAGTTTGTAGTTTTATAAAATGATTCATTGAGGCTTATCATATAGTCAATTATAACCAGTGTGTTTAAAGGTAGTTCCATCATCCATCATCAGTGTGATAGATACTTATTCGAGTGCAAAACATGTAGCTTAATGGTCCATCTACAACATTTCATCCTGATCATCCTTCCATCATTCAGTGGAAGGGGATCAAAATTGACTATGGGACCAGGATGGGATTCAATGTTCTTCATCATGCTAGTAGGGTGATTAGTGGAGGTTATTTTGTTTGAGGTGGTGGTCATGGATGAAATATCAAAGAACTAGTTATACAGTGATATCAGAGTGGTCCTATATTGGGGAGTGATGATTTTTCATAGGTTCATGGTTCAAGACAAATATATTTCATATAGCCTAAACAAGATTAAAAGAGAATTGAGTATTATATAATCATAAGAATAATTATAGTATACTCTAATCTTGTTTTTACTATTTTTGATATATGTGATTCTCTTATCTTCATATTTTTACACATTTTTTAGGGACTTGTGTACCTTTTTTAGTTTTCATGAAGTATTATAACACACGTTACTCCATTGGAAATCAGAGCGGAGGGTGTATAATATTTCAGGGAGTCCTCCCATTAAGGTTGGTGGTTTACACTTTGTTGGGATCTTTTTTCCCTAATACAAAAGGGTTTTATTTCATACATATGTTGGACTGGATAAGTTCTTATCATGCTTTTGAGGACTATTATCACTAAAGTCCGACTTTCACATCATTAGAAGGAATTGTTTTTATTTTAACGAATGAATGGGATGTCAATATAGGTAGAAAATGACCCATGTATTATGGGATTGGAGGGATTATTTCCACGATTTTTAGTTTATATCTAGATGATGAGCTACCACTTCAAGTAGATATAAATATTATTATTGATAGTTTTAGGGAATGTTTCCTAGATGTATTAACTATTTTAAATCCCTAAAGAGTAGTTGTTTTCTCTATCTATTTAGTACTAAGAGATTCACTAGTAACAACTAATTTGTATAACATGGGTACGATTGAGTTGTAGGAAATCATGATGTAGGTAGAGGAATTGGATGAATAGGGTTTTATAGTACCCAGTATATCTCAATGTTGTTCATTGGTCCTTTTGTGAAAAATGTCAATGAAACCCATAGTAAATGTGTGGATTACCATAAATTTAAATATTTATGGTCACAAAACAGTATCAAATTCCAAAGATATATGATCTCTTGGATGATCTCTAATGACTTTGATTTTTTATAATATTTATTTGAGGTTGGGTAATCCTCAGGTATGTGTATGACATGAAGACATACATCATACATATTTTCATAGTAGTTATGATCTGAATGAGTATATTGTTATTTTTTTTGTTCTCATGAAAGCACCATATGTTTCGTATAAGTGATCAACTATGTTCACCATCTATATCTAGATTCTTTTTTGGTGGTATTCATGGATGATATCTTAGTGCATTCCCAAAATCGACATATCCATTCTATGAATCCCGAGATAGTTTGGATATACTGAAAGAGAATAATAATATGATATGACAACAAATATACAACAATATATGGATTAGATTCACATATAGGGTTTCATTATATCATATAATAGGGTACCAGTTGACCCAAAGAAGGTTAGAGCGGTAGTTTTCTAAAATCATCCCAAGAACAACATGACATATGGGTTTTTCTAGGATTAGATGAATATTATAGGAATTTAATTTAGAATTTAGCACTCTTATAAGAACAATATATATTACTTAATAATATTGGAATAAATTTTTTATGGTATGGTACATATGAGATTTCCTTTCAAGGGCATAAAGGTAGAACGACTTCACTACTAGGGATGATTCTTCAAGAGTTTGGTATAAGATATACGTTATAAGGTGATGCATCAGTTATAATTATTTAAGATATTTTGATATAGGAGGAGTGACCTGTGGTTTATGGTTATCATTAGTTTAATCCACATGATGTGAGTTATAAAACAAATGATCTTGAGCTATATTATATTTAAATGCATTTCATTTTTTGAGGTGTTATATACTGTGGGAGAATTTTTTGGTACACCCAAACAACAATATCCTCAATTTTCTCTTTTCACGGTATGACATGAATCTATATAATGGAAAGTGGCTTCACTGCCATTGGTATTTTGACCATGATAATGCCTATATTCCTTGAAATGGAAATGAAAACTGCTGATGCACAATGCAAATAGACTCATATATATGTAGCTCATGCAGCAGTAATGAGTGAAAGCATATGACCTTATTAAAAGTGATTAACATGGAGGAGAAACATAGAAAAGTCTTTAAATTTTCCTCATTCCATGTAGTGACATCAACTCTTCTAGTTAGAGTGATGATGAGAAAACTATCTGATGCTGAGGGACTTGTCCATTCAGAGAATGTGGCTGGTGAAAACACAACACTAGGTTGGACTGTGGTAGAGGAAAAAATATTGAATATTCGTGGTTTTTAGGATTTAAAAACAATTTGTGTTGGGATAATATTATATAGGGAATAGAATCTCAACAATACTAATATTTATCGAGATATATGTCTGTAGTATTGGTGGCCTCGTATGAAACATGAGTTAGCTTTTTTTATGTGGTTCACCATATCTTAGATGGTGAAAAGAAAGACACCAATAACCATGTAGGATTTTATAGATGTCTCCCACTATCAGGATGAAATAGTATTAAGTTGATTTTAATTTCATGACCTATGTTTTAATGTCTCATCAATGTAGTGATTGTGTATGGGTTGTTGAGGATAGACTCACAATGGTTGCCCATTTATTTTTGTTCAAGGTAGCCTTATCAGTAGATGATCTTGGAAGTCATTATATACCTTGGATTTTGTGCCTTCATGTGGTTCCTCATACAGATGTATCTAATAGTTAATCTCTATTTATATGACTTTATTAGAATGTTTTTTAGATGTTTTTTAGTATCCAATTGCATATACGCAAGCCATTCCACCCTCTGAATAACATATAGTCAAATCACACTATAAAGGTCCTTAAGAACTTGCTTCAAGAATTAATCCATGACATTAGGTCTATTGGTATTTTCATGTCCCCTTAGTTTTGGTCACATAAAAATAAACCTCAACATACTATATACATGGAACCATCTGAGGCTTTTGTATGGTAGACCATCCAAACCAACCATGTGCTAGTTATAAGTATGATATATAGCACTGATCAGAATGCGATTCATAAAGGAGACTTTAGAAAAAATTTATTTGATTTGGATGTGGATGGATACAACACATTATAGGAATAAATCTTATGTAGATCACCATTTATAACCTATAATGTTCAAGGTAGGGGTTCATGTTATTCTATATATCCTTACGAGCATGGGACACATACAAATTCAAATCAATGGTAGGATTTTGTTGCATACATGGAACCTTTCATGGTTCTCGATAAATTCATTTTAGTATTATATAGACATTAGTTACTTCTTAGTTATTGATCCATTCACAAAATATTCCAGTAATATCATCTACATAATTATCACTCTGAGCTATCATAGAATCTAAAATCATAATATGTGGAGTTATTGGTAGATTTTTTATTCAAGAAGCATCTTATATGGGGGATTTATTGGAGTATAATGTCTCCCCATGTCTTGTTAATTCCACAAGTATGGGTGTTATTGTAATACAAAAATATAAAGGAAGATGCATTGGGTTGAGAGGACAATGTAATTAATTAGAAGCCAAAGCATATATCATGCAATTGCTGACCAACACCAAAGGAAAATTTCCTAGAAGAATGCCTTTAAGGGAGAAATATTATAATATCATAGGGTTTTCTATGAGGTAGAGAATATTTTAATTTTAGTTTATGGGAGATTTATTATTGTTAATTGGGATCCACGGCTAGAAATAAAAAATCACATCTACTTGTGACATATTAATTTCTTGTCTTTTATACATATTATATAATGTGAAATTATCCATTCATTACAGACATATTGAGATTGTTGATGACAATTTTGGTTATAGTCTACTATGTGTTATGTCACAAACAATTTGAAATATATTGGGGTAACATGATATTCTTCATGGATTTCAATATGTATTGGGGAAAAACCTACATTATGATTCTTGATTTGACCATTGCATTGGAGAATGGGAGCTCAAGGATATGGGATGATCATGATGATAGTTTGAGATAGTTCCTTTCAGTATTTATGTATATTGATATAGGTATTGTACTATTATTTATATCACCATTAATTTTATACCTCTTTTAGATAAATGACATCATCATCATATTGTATATGGAAAACCATTTTTATTATTTACAGTTACATTCCTCTACATGTCATCTTTTTCTTTCATTAATATTATTTATCCTCCTATTTCTAAACATATGATACAAAAATTTCACCAGAAACATGATGGTATATACTTCCCATTATAGTAACTTAGACACTCGATCCTTGTTAGAAGCCTGTAGTCTATAGGGAGGCCTTCTTGAGGTCATGTTAACCATCATCCTAGGGGGGCCATTTTGTGGATTTCATGTCGGGATGGTATAGTAATGATTTCCCAAACAATAACCACAATGATTTAAGAGGACTATTTCATAATTTTATGGCAAGGATAACCCAATTATGACATTCTATTAATAATAACCCAAATCATATTGATTTATCAAATTTTAGAAATAAGGATCAACAAGATATTGATTCTTTTATTAAGTAATGACCACCTACATTTAGTGTATCATTGGATCCACTAGCCATGTATGTCAATGTTATATGATTTTTTAATATATTTTATATGATCCAATATTAAAAGAAGTATAAATTTACACTATACATCTATCATTTAGATTGACAAGGAAATAAATGGTGGGAATTAATTAATAACACCTATTTAAATGATGAAATGTTTGAGATTATGTGATAAGACATTAATAATGTATTTCATAAAAATTATTCTTCTCAAACTCATCCTTAAAATATAGAGAGAAAACTAATATAGATGAATCCAAAGGAAGGTGAATCTATTATGGATTAGAGGATATCTTCACATGTTTTTTGAGAAACAACTTAAATTTTTTTATCAACAATGATATAAAAATAGGGATATTCATTACATGTCTGAAACCATACCATATAAAGTGTCCATATTTCTATGAAATTTGTAGTTATGAAGTATTGGTTTGATGTTATCTTAATGTAGAGATAGAGTTTGAAGAATGATCCCATGGTTATAGTGATAATAAGAGATGAATGAGTTTTCATGATAGTTAGTGAAATGGAAAAGGGGTAAAGAGGATCTAGCTACCCAACTATCTAAAATTTGGGAAGAAAAACATGGGTAATTAAACCAATCAGATTAGTATATGATTAGCATATGAGAGATAAGGATAGTAAGGTCATGAAAGTCAATGAGACTTGATAAATAAGGCCATGTGATAGAAGAAAAGGATACACATCCCAATGAACAACATGTGGTTCAATTTTACAACTATAGGGAAAAAGAATACTTTTCAATATGGAGAAGTAAACCATGGGTCCTTTAGTGAAATTAGAGTCAAAAACCACCAAATACAATAAAATGGTTGAAAACATATTCCATTTATACTATGACAGTGGAAATTCATAATAATGTAATACAAGGTACACTCCTTATTAAATAATGAATCAAGAACATTCTATTTGATTCTTTTTCATCTCATTAAATTATATCATTCATGTTTCCTATAACATTTCAATCTATTCCCTTCTACGAAGAAATATAGATATACATAAAAACACATAGTTTTGAAATCATTACGACCAATGCTTCATAATCTTCTCATGTATGTGTCTGTATGAATATTCCTCCAACGAATCTTATAAACCTCCCCTTGGTGAAATTTTATGACATACTAGTCATGGAATATAACTCATAATATAGATAATCTATAAACTATTAAAAAATAAAAATATCATTCCATATCCTAACCATTTAATTCCAATTTTAATGAAATATTATCAATATAATTTTTAAAATTCATCAATAGTTTTGGTGTTGATGCCCTGTGTAGAAGCATACCATGTCCAAATGGTTCAGTCCAAAGAAGATATCAATGTAGAAGAAATGATCCTTGTTTTGTAATAAAGTAATGTATTTCCCAAATAGTCGCCTATATGTCCCCCAAATCATGACTTAAATATCGTGATAGAGAATACTCATGGATCCACTCAAATCTCAAAATTATTTTACAGGATTCCCCTATTCGAACCTAGAGATATAGTGAAACAGCTGCAAGAAAATATAGAAAAAATGGTTCATACAACATAGTGATTTTCCAAGGGGTTATTCAGTTCATTAATTATGAAAAAGGAAGGATAATTTCAATTGTATGTCAATTTATAGAATCTCTGTAGGATCAACATATTTAAAATATTTCCCCTTATAAGGATTGATAATTTTTTTGATCAACTATGAGGATATGACTACATCACATAGGTGGCTCTTCATTCTGGATATCAGGAACTGATTCTAAAGAAAGATGGTATTCACATGAATACATTCATAATATGTTATGGGACCTATGTTTACACAGTGACTTAATTTTGGATTACAAATTACCATTCAATTATTAAGTATTTTAGTAATATTGTATTAAAAAATTACCTTGAAAAAATTATGTTATATTTCTTCAAGGATATTTTCATTAAATCCATTAAGATGGATGATCCAGAATAATATCTAAGTATTGTGCAAGAGACAATAATAAATGATAAAGTGTATGATAAATTCATAATTTTTTACTTTTGAATATTGCATGTCACATTTTAGGGTAACTAGATCACATTTAAGGGAATATCTATAGACACTTGTAATTAAAAAACAATTGAAAAAAACCCTAGATCCACAGGTGTTAGATAAATCCATAGTATACATTCATTAAATTGGTACTATAAATTTTTTTCATAAATTTATTTTAATGGACCTAACATCTATTGAATATAACTTAGAAAAGGGGTAAAGTTTGTACAGATGGATGAATGTGAGTTATCATTTAAGTATCCCTTTTAAGAGTTTATTCAGTGCATATGTACTCACACTACCAAAAAGTGGATATGAATTTGAGATATACATCATATATTTCAAAAAGGTATTTACTTTTGTAAATATGTAGAATGCTAAAGGGATTTCCTATGTCCCAAGAGAGTTGAAGATCCATTATCAGAACTACCTAAATCATGATTTGGACTTATTAGATTTCATATTTCGCTCTGAAAATATGGATACACTACTTCTATGATGGGAAGTGTGATATATATACATAATGTATGATTATAAAGTGTATATTTATAGATACTGAGCAAAACTTGTTTCAAATAATATTCTTAGAAAAAATCAGGGACTATCATTGGTCTATTCACTACCATCCAAGAAATTTAAAATGGTAGGTAATTCTCTTAGCATAAATGAAACAACATCTCTATCCATGATGTTGATTGATAAAGGCACATGAGCCTCAGCACAACTTGTGAGGACTCCTTAAGTGCATCAAAGAGACCTGGGATCAAATCCAAGAGGAGGCTAATTTATGGGGTTACTATAGCAGAACTATAGTTGGAACTGTAGGAAGCACTGTTTGGCATTGTAGCAGCTGGGAATATTCCTTTGTTTGGGCCTTCAGGACACCGATTTGGTCCATGAGTCCTTTAGGGCCTTCAGGACATCGAGGCTTTTGGGTCAGTATGGACATAGGTCCACCACAAGGCCTTCGGTCCACCTTAAGTGCAAATAAAATCTAGAAAACCTATAAGGAACATGCTTCAGAAAGAGGAGGAGCAAGCAGCTCTCACCATAGCAGAAGCTAAATTAATTGTAATAATGAGATAGTATGGCATCTCCCATCGGGGCAAGCCTATGCGTGCATTGGAAAGCCTAGCCGAACAACCATTCAAAGGTGGAGAGCTGATTTCACAATGAAGATTCTGGGGAGGAGTAGTTTAAGTAGTTACTCTAGGTTGTAAGTATTGCTTGAAGCCTACGAGAAAGTAATTCCTCTAAGGCCTACAAGCCAAGTCATACTTATGCCTATGGGCCTTGTATGGGTTCCAACTCACCCCTTGAAAGTTGGATTATCAAATTCAATAAAAAATGAAGGCCTTCAAGCCATTGGAGGATGCTAATTAAAAGAGGCCCTATTTTTATAGATATTTTGTAGATAAACGTTGAAATTAAAATAGAAGGGAATATATAATTTGGACAATATATTTATATTTCCTATCCATTATTTAGAGAGATGGTCAAGGAGGAACAAGGGGGTGATATGTATTAATTAATGATGGAGAAATATGTAAACGAATGGATGATATATCAGTTCCACATTATCAAAAATGGTGTGATGTTGTTTAAAATGAGGATTTTCATAAATTAATCACCTAAGATAATGAATAGGCTCTTGGATAATGCATATAGGTCATCATTTTTAGACCTTCATAGTACAATGGTGTACCATGACCTTCAAGAGAACATCTAGTGGTAAAACATAAAGAACAAGATTTTGGGGTATATCTCATGGTTTTTGGTATGTAAGAAAGTTACCCTTGAGAAAAAAGTCCAAAATGATGGTAAAATCATTCACTATACCCTTGTAAAAATGGGAGAATGTCACAGTGGGCTTGGTCATTATTCTCTTGAATGCATCCAATGGAAACCATTTGATATATGTTGTGGGGGGAATGACTCATTAAGACTTCTCAAATAATAATTATCTCGGTAGATTTCACTATTTACAAAAATTCCTTGGTATATATGAATGTAGTGGTGATGCTGCATTGGGTATGAGATTTGATCTTCTCAGATCGTGATATAAGTTTCACATGCAAATTCATGAGAAGTATCCAACATAATTTTCCAACTTAATTGATTTTGAGCTTGGGATATCACTCCCAAACTCATGGCTAATATAAAAGGAATATTTACACATGACATGACATATTAATAGCTTTCTCAAATGAATTCAAAAGTGAATGGAATCAATATCTCCAATTTCCTGATTTCTAATAGTGTAATATATTTCATTAAATTATTAAAGTGTCTCCAGAAGAATATCTACATGTAATGAAATATATAAATCCAAATAGATGGGATGAAGTTAGAGAATAGAAGCTACATTGACCACACCTCTTGAATGTGAATATAGAGAACGTACAAGCCAAAAAACGACTTATAATAGCTACACATAGTCAAAATAATAATTATATTAACTAAAATAAAATGGACTTAGAGTGTTATGATAGAGAAATTTTTTCATTCGAATATCACCAGCAAAGAGAGTCATGTAGATCTGAATGAAAGGGAAACATATCCGAAGGTAAATTATCTCCTATGAGATCCCTGATTTCATAAGATCAGCGGCTTATCAGATTTCTATTACACCAAATATGGATCAAATTTTTAATTTTTTCTACTTATCACACTTAATGAAGTAAAAATCTCATCCCTAAAATGTATCAAATCCATTGGTTGTACAAATATTGAATTACATATAATATACAGATAAATGGGGAATGTTTTTAGAACATACATAAAATGTTCTAGGTAATAAGATATCTCACCCTAGAAAACTGTTATAGAAAAACCATAAATATGAAGAGGTGAAATTTCAACTATATTAAGCAATGAAATATTTGTACCCTGAATTATTCTCAATATATAACAATAGATGAAATTTCCGAGATCAAATTACTATAAGGTGTTAGAATATAACATCATATTGTTTAAAAATGAATTTTTTATCTAAAAATGAATATGTGATACAATATCATATATAATACTACATACATAAAAACAAGGTATTCTATTGATAAATATTGTTACATTAATCTCCAATGAAACTAATTAAAATTTTAAACATTACAATTGGTCAAAAATATAAAATATAAAAGATAAAATTGGATAATTTTGATCACCTCAATCAACATGAATCGTTTTCCCCATTGCGGACTATGTAAAAAATAAAAAAAATTATTTATAAACCATGAAAAAATATTAAAAATTAAAATATGAAACCATGAGAGAAATTGAGATGAAGAATGAATGAATAAAGGTATAAGTATTTATATTAGGTACCATGATTGTTGGGAATATTAACCTGAACATTGGAAATATTAACCTGAACGTTTGAATAGTAATTTTACCTCAAAATAATATATTTTGGAAAAAAAAATATTTATTATGATTAATTTAAGTAGAAATAAAAATTATATTCCATTAAAATTTAATACCATGATTAAATTTCTCAAAGAAAATATAATGTTATTCTTAAAAAACTGTATTATAAAGTATTTCATAAAAATCCTAACTTTTAAATATCAACATTTTCTATGGTATAAATTTATTTTGATATAAAGAATATAATTTTTCAAAATATAAGATATTAATTTTTTGAGGCTGAAATTTGGATAGTTTTTTTTAAATAATTAAAATTCTGGTGAATAGTAAAAATAATTTTTCCCCATAATCAATGTATCTTTAGATACATCACTCATGGTGTAATAATGAAATATTATTTTATATAATAATATTTTAGTCCAATATATATAAAATTTCATTCATCATAATTTAATATAAAATAAACATAAATTCAAAACCTAAAATCATTTTCCAAAACCTAATGTCAGAAGTGATTCCTTAAAATAATAAATTTTCTTTCTTTCCACTTTAATTGATAATAAACTAATGAAATAAAATAATAAAGTGGGTTAAATCATTACAAAACAAATTTAATATTTATTTATTATTTATAGTATAAAAAATTCACTATTAAGTGTTTTCATTCGATATATTAATTACATTAATATTTTATTCTTAAAAATTCCCCTCTCCTCATTTTTAAACAACCACTCTCTCTACCCTTGTAAAATCACTTATCGCTCACTTATCAAAACCTAACATAAGAAAAAAAATTAAATCTCAATACCTAAATATTCCATAGTAAATTTATGGGGTTTTCCAACTCTAATCATCAATGATTTTTAGTTTCATATAATATATGTTAAGATAATGATTAAGTAAATTCGATCCTCTTAATTTTTTTTCTTCTTATCATTATTTTCATTGCCCACACCTTTTACCCCAAAAACATAAATGAATTACTATGATGTGAGGTAATAATATAGGAATTATGTTTACCAACAATAATAACCATATTTATAATATAAATAAATTTTGTACATCCCTTTCATACTCTCCCAACAATGTCTTATTAAGGATTGGTTAACCACTTACAGATAAATCTTTTGGTTAACATGTATAACCAAAATCATTGACATATATTAAGAATTATATATAATATAAGAACATTTAATTATATGAATTATAATATTTTTGAAGTAATTAAACTGATCTATAAATTAAATTGAACAAAATAACGAAATTGAAGTAAAATGGAAAATTTTAATGCAAACCATGATAAGAAAATTACTACCCTATAACGAAGGAAATTAAAAAATTATATAAAATTAACTATAAATTATAAATAGTGGTAAAAATTATAATATTTCACTTTTGGATACTTTTTTTAAAAAATCTACGTTTATTATTCATGATGGAACAAAGATACAAAATTAAGCTGGAATTATGGTAAAGGGAATCTCGAACCCAACTCCATTTAATTGGGTCTTCAATATTTCACATCAATTATAGTATGTGTATTCTTTCAATTTTCCTCAAATATAATTTCATTATTATTCCATTTTCATATAAAGGTGAACATGTTTCCACATTTAATTTTATGGAATATACAATGAGTTACCAAATTAACATTTATTTCCAAAAAAGCCTTTAAATCCTCTTATGTGATTTATTATCCAAAAAATGATATCTTAATAGATAGTATAATCTAAATTTTTCCTTTTGGAACCCCAATGTTTACTCAAAATGTTATTATTTAATAAATACTTATAAAACACAATCTTTTCCAAGGGATTTTTATGATTATGATTATTATATGTTTTATTTTAAATGAATAATTAAGTAAATACTATGATGTGAAGGGTGGAACTTGAATTATATGGCCCACTAATGGATAGGGTTATGAGATATATCTCAGGAAATAAATTTTAATATGTGTGAAAATAATTATATATTTATTTAAAATTATGTTTTATTTATTTTTCGCATATGTTATTCATAATCATGAAACTATATTTTCTCAAAACTATGTGTGTTATTTGACAACATTGACTTGACGATTCATTTTTGTATGTTTCCACATTACATGAATTTATCCCATGTTTCCCTCATGATGTTTATGTTGATCCTATTATTGTGATATAATTATTATGATTATGATCACCCAAGTTATATTAATTTATATAACTTATTCATACTCTTAATGGAATTTTAGGTCATGACATTCATTAATGTATAAACAGATGTGATTGCATGTACTAAATATGATCCTTGACTGATCGGTTTTTTTTGTTTTTTTGTTTGTATTTGTCATCGTTGGTCCTCACATATCCTAAAGTGGTCTTTCATAAATCAAAAAATGTTATTATCAGTCATTAGAATACTGGAACCCAAGAACGATCTCAGTACCGAGATTTATCAAGATACTAGTCTCATATATTCCATTTAAAAATGTAAAGGTAATATACAACCTCTCTAATCCCACTTTTTAACATCCTAAATGGAGTGATACAATTTTTATTCTCTATGTCATTTTTTTACATGACCTCAATCATGCGTCACCATGCACCTAAGGCTATTGAATCATATCAAAAGTCAATAGATGTATAGTAGAGATACTATACTATATTATTGAAGTGATAATATAATAAACATAACTCAAAAAATCTTTAGAAACTAGTGGAAGTTGTTAATGAAAAAAATTATGGATTGTTCTAGAAATAATCCAAGTGAAACAAGATATACTGAGGAGTTGTATATTCCAAATTCAAGGAAGTCATAAGAAAATAAAAATACCAAATCTAAAAAAACCAATAATAATGTCCCATGTCCCAACCTAATTTTGATATCTCATTCTACAACCAAATATCCCATACAAAACAAAATTCTACTACCTTTTATGTAACATGTTCTCAAAAGAAATAACGTCTTCTTAGGTACACAAGTTCCATTGTCGTCCATGAAGGGAATGAGTACAAATCAATAGGGCAATAATAATGGTGTCTAATGAAATTACCAATATATACAATGTTGTATAAAATTGTATAAGGAATAATACCAAAATAAATTGTAATAAATAATGTTTTATAATTATATGTTATTTATTTAACACAAAATAATTACCCAGGGAGAACTTTTTATTTATCACTATAATTGTTGTTTATGTCATTGTTAATGTTTAACACAATTTAAAAATAAAACTATTATATAATTTATTTTTATAACGAAACCACTGAAGGAATGTTAAAACCATATAACTACATTAGCATGACATTTTCACCACATTGAGATCATCATAACATTTGAAAACATTATTCACATTAAAACATCATTTTCAGACATTATATACCTGAATGAGAATAACATATGACATACATGATTACATAATTATTCCAATACCTCTATATAATTTCTCAAAATCATAGAAAATCAAAACATTATATTAACACCCACCACCTTATATTTTAATAAATAATTTATTCCCAAATTAAACATATATACTTTAATCATGTTTTCAAGCTGACCAAAAATCCTCATTAATCTAGACTTAGTTCCATCTATCTTATTATTTACAACCACACAATGCATTTTTATGTGGATTGAAACGTGCCATTGTTGTCTATAAACATCTTATCATTAAAATAAATGGAACCAATGGGTTTGGGAAGGGTCTCATACTACAAATTATGGATCATTTAAATTTCCTTTTTCATGGTATAAATTACAATGTAAGGAAATAAAATTGTATAACCATTCACACATTCAAACAGTAAGACTATGGGGAAAAAATATATACTACATAATTAATTCTTAAATATGAAAAATTATTTAATAATCACCAATGATTTAGTCCTGGAAAAACAATTCCCAACTTTTTATTCAATGAAAAATAAGGGTAAAAGGGATTTAAAAGGAGATCTAACAACCAATAAGTCCACATCATGAAAATATATGAAATTAGACCAATAGAAAAACATATATATTTAATTCATAACAAATATAACGTTAAATATATAATGGTAAAATAAGAATCACACTTGGTTTGTTTGGGAGGTATTAGTTTTAACTTTACTATTTTTATAGATGTATTATTTGATAAATTTGGTGAAAGAAATTAATTTTCATGATGGAAATATAGACATTTGTTCACCATTGGTGTGCCAAATGGCTTGGATACACAGTTTCCCAAAATATACTCTTATTATGTCACGTCATTTATCCTAGAGAGTAATGGATTTTATGGTCTTCTGAGGATCTAGTAGTATTTTACCAAACTACGTAGATGATGTGTGGTTGTAATTTCCAAATTTGACAGATTTACAAAATCACTATGCATGGTTTCTAAACTGAGAAACTATTTTTCTTCAATGAAAATAGTTGTATCACAATCTTAGTACTAAAAAAGTTATAGTTGGGTTATATATTAAGTATTTTTCCCTTATCTAAATATTCATGCATTAAACCCCCAAAAAAATGAAGATATCGTCCCTACTATTGGAAGAATTCCCATTAACCCTTTTATAAGGACATTGGAAAAAAATTTAGAAGAAAATTAATATCAATGAATATTGGCATATTAATGAAACCGAATAATAAATAATTCATCAAATTAATTTTTTTTGAATATTATCATTATTCTATTATTAAAAAGAAATTATAAAATTAATTAACTATAATCACCAATAAATATATATATTCATAATATTTGGGAATGGTTTATCTAACAACATGACTAGTGCTATAAAACTATATCGTTGATGAATATAAAATATTATAATATATTTCATTATATGTTAATAATTAAAATATTATTTTTAATAATTTTCATATTATTTAAAGTATGTATGAAAAATGTTATTAAAATATCATCTATGATTGTTAAAATTACTACAATAAACTAACACAGATTTATTTTTCCAACCTACATAACAAAGAATGATATAATAAATAATTATAATATGATAATAATTTGTCAATATTAAATTAAATATAGCTTCAAAACGTTCTTAAGAATAAATTTAATAATATCATTATTATTCTTTAAGATTTTATTCTCATGTGAAAGATGTATTAGGATAAGGTTAGGGTTTCATATATCAAATTTTTACGCTTGAGACATCTTTATTATTATAAAATATGAACATTGTGGAATATTTTTTCAAATATCCATTTATTATTATTTTGATCACAATCTTATAATTATTTAGGAATCTTAATTTTTCATTTGAAATCATTATCTTATGGTTTAATTGACTCAAAAAAATGTATGGTTGTAAGGAGCACTTCACCAAAATTGAGTCTGATGAGATTTTTTAGATATTCCACACTGTTTTTTTTTTGGAGTATTCACTATTGTATTTATTACATGTATGAAATACCTTCAAATTTATGATATTTTGATGACCTTTGAATTATATTCCATTAATTTCCCTTAAATTTTTATATTACATATACATAGAGGGTTTCTTCCTAAAAACACATTTTAGAATACAATGATCTTTTGATACAAAATCTATTTGGGGAATTTTTAATATTTATTCAATAAAAAAACTATTATTTTATTATCCACTAGAAAATATTGGGATTTTACTTGTCAACTCACCCTTGTATCATCGTTTTACAATTTTATTAATATTGAACAATCCTTTTTCTCTTGGTCTTGAGCCACCCATTATGATTTTTATATTCATTAGATGTTTTTTGGAATTTTATTTTCTCTTACTAGACAATTTATAAGGGTCATTTTTTAATATAGTAACTTATTTAAAAACTAATTAATGAAATTTTTTAGAATATTACTATATGTTAATTTTGAACATATTTGAAGAGAGTCTCATTTTAAATTTTCCTATCAAAACACATCCTTCAACCAACATTTTCATTTTATATGAAACATCATCTATAAATTTTATTTTCATATAAATGAAATGTTTTATCTCCTTGTATTGATAAATATTTATTTTAATATATCATAAAAATTTTATAGATATTTTTTATTTAAATTTATATTTTTCTAAAACTCTAAAAAATTCTTCTATGAAAAATTATTTTGGAATATCATATTCTTGATTAATAACATTTATCAAATTTCACCCAACACCATATTTATCTTCTTGACATAGTTAATGTTCATTTAATGTATGTAAATGATCCATCACGTCTACTTTTTTTCTAATGATTCAACTTTTATAAAAATGAACATTCTATAAATTCCATTTCTTATGAATACCATGTTTTTAATTTAATTGATTGAAGAGTGTGGTTCCTATTTGTTTATGTCAATTGATTATGAAAAATTAATAGCTAAACAGAAAATAATTTTTTCTATTTGGATTAGATACCCAATAAATTTTCATCCTTATATATGATTACATACATGGAAAGATCCAATATATATTTGGATGCCTATTTATTTTCTACAAGATTATGATGAAGTTATTTTTAATGATTTAACTAATTGATTCCTATTGAATAGTATATGAAATCCATTTTCATTCCATGGGATATTTAGGATGTGTGGAATTATACCCATTTTTCATTCTTTTATTTTCTTATTGATTTATGTATGATTTATTTCAAGTGGCATTCATATGAATTGGGGATGACAACTAGTTTCCCATAACTATACTTGAAAAATTGGTTAAGTATTTTTATCTCAATAGATAACTATGGGAATAATGTATAAAATTCTGACACCACTATAGGAGTTATTTAGTGATTTCAACACCATTATTTTATAGGATTTAGGTAATATAACTCACTTTATAAATTCATGTGTGTACTACAATATCTTTCTTAATCTAATTATTATGTTATACTTTCATGGTGTATGTTTATTATCAAATGTTTCCAAAAAAATCATAATTCAATTATTATTTTTTCCCTTCTCATAATCTATGACTCTGATTTTATGATTTAATATTTGGGGGTTTAAATTTTGTAGGTATCATGATTATAACCATATTTTACTCATATTATCAATTATAATCTTTCATTATTAACTCTTTTGTTTCAATTTCTGATCATAGGATACATCCCCATAACTATCATTTTATTTCCACGTGTTATGAAGATCAGTGAAACATATAGTAAATATATAAGGGATCTTATTATATATATAATTTTTAGAAATGTCCACACATTCTGTAAGATACATTTCCAATGTAATTAGTCCTCAATAACAATATTTTAATAGGTTCTACGAGTTGTTCATGATTATTATGAGATGTATTACAAATGTGAATATTTATTCATGTTTAGTGCGATTCATGTCTCTTAGTATCCATGTTAATTAGTAGAAGAATAAATTCTCAGAACAATCCCTAGGAATCCTAGTCTCAATATCCCCATATATAATAATAGAAATTAACATTGTTCAATGAAACTAAAAATATTATTATTATAAGTTGACAATATTTTCATATTCATGGAGAATCCCACAATTTTTTAAATCTAGAAGTGCAAGGCCATGTGACACAAGATAGGGAACCCTTATATACTTTCATCTTGAATAACCATTGATATTTGATTTGGTGACACCATTATATTCATTATAATTTTCATTTTCTATTTACAACACAATTTTGATTTGACATACATCTCCAGGAAAATATTCGACACTAATTTATGTTCCCTAGGGCTGGGTGTTCAACTATGAATGTGGGATTAATCATTAGCTCATTAATTTATAAATTTAATCTCTTGAAATCATCCTTTTTGATCTGTTAGTAGTTTATCTAAAAAATATATGAATCTCAAACTTAATCTAATAAAAAATAAATAAAAATTAATAAGGCATGAATTATTTTTAAATGATCCATACTCAGTATTGGTACCAAGTCCCTACAATCACTGAGTGAGTAAAAGTGAAAAATTCTAAACTATATATAATAACTTTTTATAGTGGGTAATAATGTATCATTATGTACCACTATATTTCCTAACTCCTAAAAAATGTTTTTAAAAATTTATTTAAATTATAATATGGTTAGAATAGAGTGAGAAATATCACAAGAAATTATGGGTTACATTAATATGTGATGATGATGCCCTTTCTTATCAGGAATTCAGGATAATAATAATAGAAAGTTGTCAATAATTAATTAACTTTGATATTTAACGATCATTGTTGAAATGGTTTTTCGATATTTCACAATTCATATTGAACTAAAATATTGTTATTTTTAATATTGAATGACCAAATAATAAAAATTTATATTTTTTTCTATTCTATTCGGAAATTTAATATTTTTTCACTATTTTAACTCATATCCTCCTTTATCAGACTCAATCCAAGAATATAATGTTAATTCCACTATTTTCCACCATAATTGTGTATATCTAAAAAATATATTAAAATGAAATTCCAAAATATAAATTTAAATTCACATTCCAACATATTATAATAGTTAATTTGGAAAACGTGATCCTCCATGTGTATTATAGATCAGCTTTCCACATGGTCATGCCACAATGGTCTCTGAAATATAAAATTCAAATTTATGTGTTTATCTCCTATGATATTTTATTAATATAATCAAATGATATCATTGTAATTCACCTGAATAAATAAATAAACTCAAGTATTTCTTCGGTAGAAATCACCAAAAAAGTAACTAATATATGAATATAAGGATTTGAAATAGATTTAATAGTGATCTCATTATATGTTATAAATAACCACTTTTCGGAATAAATATATCTCAATCTACTTCCTGGAATGATATATCACATCATAACAAATCATTCAAATAACTAATCCTGAATCATATTATAGTCACCACTAATTGATTTTTCAATTAAATAGTATTATATCATTAAATCATATTAATTAAAAAATTCTCAAGAAAAATTATATGTACCTTACTCATTTGGAACTTCATGAAGACAATTTAAAAATAGTAAATTCAATCTTACTAATTCCCCTATAATTCGCTAACATTCACTTTTCTTCAATTTATGTTATATATATTAATTGTAAACAAAATCCAATAGAGTTTAAAATAACAATTGTGAAATTAATAAATACCCCATATAGTTTTCCATCCAACCCTTAAATGTACCCAATTTAACCCAATAGTTATTTAAGTGGATCTTATTTAATTAGGTGATGGATGAAGAAAAAAATCAAGTACTCTAAAATAATTTCATCTAGCTCATATGATTTCCTGGTGACTCATACAAAGGTTCTTAAGGACTTTTACATAGATTCCATATGAATATTACTTGATTCTTATTAGTCATATTGCTTTATAAATCACCCTTTTACAATATTAAAACCTTGAAAATATCTTCACTTCATAGAATAAAGTAAATATTTAAAAAACAATTTTGGCCTTTTTTACATTATAATTTTTTAAACATATAATAATAGGTAAAAATATCAAATACATTTTGAAAGATGTAACAACATAATATTCTCATCTCATAAAAATTATAAACACATTAATATCATCCTCAAAACACCCAATAATAATTCTCCAATATAGAAAGAAAATATAGTTTTTAAAATTTCACGGATCCCTTTCAATGTCCTAAATTTCATAATACTAAAAAAATATTCTATAATTAATAAAAACATCTTAAATTTATTCCTTAACTCTATAGGGGTATTAAACATAATCCCATGCGATATGGTTGAAAAAAAGTTCAAAATAATATGTCTTTTCCATGACCCGTCCCCTGGGGCCCGTGTCGTGACTTCGTTAAGACCGCCTTCCATAGGCCAGGGGCTAGCGACTAGAACTGAAAGGCGTGATCCCTAAAAATGGTAATACATTGCCTTTATAACCTTTAAACACATTACAACAAGCACACAACCAGATACAAACATATGTAAACTGAATAGTAAAAGAGTGAGTGCAGTAAGTAAAAGGGGACATAATATTAGCAAAACTTGAAAGTACAATTACAAATGAAACACAATACAACTGAAGAAAGTGAAAGATAGCTATTGGGTTATCCCCTGAGGTTCCTACCTTAAGGTTTGGTATAGATCGCCTCCTCAGCACTCCCCGACGGTCTGTTCCCTCCGTTTACCAACTCATCGTAAGGTCCTCCTCTATGCTTTATCCAGTCCAGGAACCCTCAGTATCAATCATTGATTTCTGACATATGCACCAATCACGATAAGGTACATGCATAGCCCGTGCAGGGGTCAGAAAAAAATTACTCAATAGGGACCTTGAGACCCTCATGGTCTCACAAAATCCAAAAATGATAAAACTCAAAGCATGAAGTCAACTGTCAAACCTACTTAGGTATATACCCATACATATAACTATGTTATCAAGTATACACATCTCAATAATGAGGAAACACATGTTCCAACCTAAAAACCCAAAGCTCAACTATTATACAATGGAAGGAAAACCAAAAATCAGTCACCACATAAGTATTCTACATAGAAGAATACCACAAAGGTATTACCACAAAGGAACATACCACACAGGTATGAACTCACCTCACACCATGTATAACATAAGTACAGTAGTAGAGATGATTATATTTAACTATTGAATCATCTAACTCTATAAATAAGATGACCCACACCGGATACCTAGGAGATGACCCACACAGGATAGCTAAGAGCTGACACACACAGGATCACTCGGATTTTACACACACAAGATCTCTAGGAGCTAGCCCACACAAGATTTCTAGAAGCTGGAACACATTGGATCGATATGTGCCGACCCACAAAAAATCGCTAGGAGATGACCCACATAGGATTGCTAGGAGATGACCCACACATGATCACTAGGAGGTGACCCACACATGATCTCTAGGACAGGACCTACATTGGATCATTAAGAGATGACCCACATAGGATCACTAGGAGCTGACCCACATAGGATTGCTAGTAGATGACCCACTCATGATCTCTATTCATTCTTCTCATCATAGCATACTAATGGGTATCCTCACTAAGCTTGCTCGTCTCTTGGAGGATCTGCTCCACAAGTCACTGGACGATTCTCCAACTAATATGACGTCCCACGAGGAAGTATCCCAAAAGTCTTCCCTGTCATTGGGATTGAATGTAATAGAAGGAACGTCAATCAGACACCTGGTCTATGAGTTATTAGCTTTTCCCCTAATGGCTCAGTTGGATTCGTGCTCGATCCAACCTAACTATTTTTCAACATTGTCCAAAACTATAGTGGGGTATACCCAAGGGACTATCTCCCTCCAAGGTTTCTAGCGCTAATGACGGTTCATCAAACAGATGTCTGATGCCAAAGTTATGGCCCATGTAAATTATAGGGTCTTATCTGGTCTGGGACTTGTCCGACTCGGTCTGACTGACCCGACTTGGCCCATTGGGCAGCTTGTCCCACAGGGTCTGACCCTTCTTGGTGGGTGGCCCACCCTTATCGGTCTGGCCTGGAAGGCCGCAAGGGCTATGAGGTTGCAGGTGGGTTTACCGTGCGGGGGGGGGGGGGGGGGGGGCTTGGCCAGAGTGGCTCAGCCGCAGGGGTGCTGTGAGGGCGATGGGACGTAGGGTGTCTCGGCCGTGGGGGTGTCATGAGGGGGATGTTCATAGGGTGGCTTCGCCAGTGTGGATCAACTGGGAGGGACGAGGTTGCAGGGTGGCTCGGTCACTGGGGTGCCGGAAGATCGTGAATCCGCAGGACGACATGGCTGGAGCGGCTTGTCTGGGAGGGTGGAGGTCGTGGGTTGGCTCAGCCAGGGTGGCTCGGCCGCAGGGGGTGCCACGAGGGCGCAAGGACGCAGGGCGGCTTAGTCGGGGGGGGGGGGGCATAGGTGCTGGTAGTGGATGGCGGAGCCATGGGCGGTGATGCTAGCCAAGAATGGCGGAACCTCAGGCGGCGAGGGCCATGGGGTGGCATTGTTACCTTTATACATTTCGAAGAACACACCAAAGAATCATAACGACAGAGGGATCATGCCATGTTTTTTTGGCCCACACCCTCCGCGTTAGAGCAGTATCATGTGGATCCGAAACATGAATCAAGAATGTGTATAGAAGATATTTAAAAACATAAATTCCCATAACCCTCATCAAAGATAATTCTTATCCTACAGAAAAATAAAACATCCATTCATTGTTAAAATGGTGGTACATGGGAAAATGAGCACACACAATTAGAATACCTACCTTAAGTATATGTCGATGGAGTTCATGAGGAAATAGATGAGGTCGTCAGGGATAGACTGACATCGGTGATGTTGGCGTTTCCACAATCATCAGTTTATTGATGTTGAAGACATTCGTTGTCAATGAATGTCCCAAGGTAGAAGTCAAATTTGAAGTCGGAATTCTTCGTTGGAGATATTTCTACCAAAGATCCTTCCACCCTATCCCACCAAAATGAAGCGATAACCAAAAAAATAATTTATTATTTTATCTATTATTTACATTGTTGAACTAAATTTCAAATTAGATAAATTAATCTGGGGTTGTCTTAATTAATTAAAGGGGAGGGTTGGAACAATTAAGTGGGGGAGCTTAAGAGTTTTCTCCCCTATTAATATGGATTTCAAGAGGTTTCAAGCCTCTTGTGGTCCCCAATGCCATAGCCCAAATGAGAGGATATGCTCAAGTGGTCTCCATCTATGTTGAGAGGTTTTAGTTTAGGTGGTCCCCACCTCTCAACATCCACATGGGAGTACTAATGCAAAAAAAATGAAATGTAATATTATATTATTTTATTATTTCCACAATAAACTGAAAAATTATCTATCACCTTCAACCAACTACCGTTGAGGTGAAAGTCTCTTTAAGCGAATACCACTCCTGCAAGTTCAAAAGTGTCCTCATATTTCTATTCCATGAACCAATTCGAATGTTTGAAAAACTCACTCCCACATTCAGTGAATGTAACCAAAAAAATGTTCAGAAATTTATTTTGGGCACTCCGGGCCATAGAATCACTCTCCATCAATTTTCACATACTCGTAAAATTCAAATTTAATAAATATATTACATGGAAATTCTAGGTCTATACATTCTCCCCACATTAGGGCTTTGTGTAGACATAAGCCACAACTCAAAATAAGGGAATAAGTGGGGGTACTAAGCATGCATCTGAGCCTCCCTCTCACATTTACTCTTTTGAAGAATCCCATGCTGCAAGCGAATGCACGCCATAGGTATCTACCATCTATGAAGGAACCACCCATGTCGATCCTCAATCTTAACTAGAACCTCTATAAAAGTTTCCCCCATCATCAATGACTAGCTCGTCATGGTCTATGACATGGGAAGGGTCGTGCATGAATATCTTCAACTGGGATACATGGTAGACATCGTGCACCCGGTGCAACTGAGGTGGAAGAGCTAAGTGGTACGAAACCTTACCTACACTTCTGAGGACCTAAATGTTCTGATTAATCTCACAGATAACTTGACGCCTCGACCAAATCTCTACAGACCTTGTCGGGGTGAGACCAATAGAAGGACTTGGTCTCGATCTACAAACTCTAGGGTCTTTGTCTCTTGTAAGCATATGACATCTTCCTGATTTGTGCTGTCTTCATCCACTCTTGAATGATCTACACATTCTCTATGGTAGCCCATACCTTCTCTTGTCCCACTAGTGCTGAATCCCCTAGGTTAGTCCATCACAAAGGTAATCTGCATGGTCCCTTGTACAATGCCTCAAAAGGTGGCATCCCAATGGTGGAGTGATAGCTATTGTTGTACACAAACTCCACTAAAGGAAAGTGATATTCCTATATACGACCAAAGTCATGGAAACATGTTTGTAGCATGCCCTCGAGGGTTTGAATGGCCGCTTAGCCAGACCATCCTTCTGAGGATGGAAGGCGGTGCTCAAAAAAGGCTGCGTCCTGAAATCCTCCTTCAAGCACTTCAAAAGCTTGAAGTAAAACATGCATCAAGATCAGAGATAATCATTGAGGGAACTCAATGTAGCCACTAAATCATTTACACATAGAAATTTCCCAAGCTCTATACTGAACCTAGGTCTCTGATCGGTAGGAAGTGGGATGACTTGGTGAGTCGTTATATGATCACCCATATTGAGTAACGACCCCTGGATGTAAATGGAATTCCTATCATGAAGTCCATGGATATCCCATCCAACATCCACTTTGGGGCCTTTAATGGTTGAAACAAGCCTGCTAGTACCTGATGCTTTGCCGTCACTTGCTGACAAGTGAGTCACCAAGAGACGAACTCTACAACTGATTTCATCATTCCCAGCCACCAGTGTTGTTGTTTGAGATTTGGTACATTTCCACCACTCCAGGATGTACCGATAGAGGGGACATGTGGAACTCCTTCAACACTTCCTCCTGAAGTGACATTGGTACCATGGTAAATCGTATGAAGAGGATGACATGATCCCCACCTTAATAAAATTCATATGGTTCCTGCCCTGTGGATATATGAGCATGTCGAGCCTAACAGTCAGTGTCTCCACACTGTGCTTCCCTGACTCACTAAAGAAGTGGGGGAGTGACTGTACGATATTGAAGAAAATATTCTCCATCCCTATCTACAAAGGATATATGGAAAGAATCTAGATTCTCCATTTCCACGCCTCGGAGCTATACACCAGATCTCCTGTTGAGAGAATCTGCTATAATGTTCCCCTTAATAGGAGTATAGACTATCTCGAAGCCATAGTCCAGGAAGAACTCATGCCAACCTCATTGTCTGGGATTCAGGTCCTTCTGAGAGAAGATATACCTAAGACTCTTGGGACCACAATACACTGTAAAATTTTCCCCATCAGATAGTGTTGCCACAAATTCTAGTAGAAGACCACTGCTACAAACTTCAGGTCATAGGTAGAGTAGTTATGCTCATGCTTCCATGGATATCATCAATAATAAGAAATAAATGATTGCTCTTACATCTAGACACATCTGATTCTGGACCCTAATTCATCGCAGTAGACTACGTACCCTACGCCTTCCTCTAGAAGCCTCAAGATGGAGGCACCAGTCAGCCTCTCCCTTAGATCCCAAAAACTATACTGAAATCTCTCTGACCACATGAAGGGTTTCCCCTTCTTCATCAATGCTGATAGTGTTGCAGCAACTCAGGAGACATTTGTGACAAATCTCTGGTAGTATCCATCTAAACCTAGAAAACATCATACCTCTATCACACTCCTGGGTGGATCCCATGCATGGACCACCTTAATATTCACTGGATCCATGGTAACTCCAGCCTTAAATATGACATGTCCCAAAAATTGAATCTCTCAGATCAATAAATAGCACTTCGAGAGCTTACCATAACGCTTCTTCTCTCAAAGTGTGTCCAGAACCATTTCCAAATGATAGGCATGCTCCTCCTGAGTAGTCAAGTAGATCAGGATATTGTCGATGAAGAATACTACAAAGGGATAAAGGTATTTCTGAAAGAGTATGTCCATGAGTCCCCTGAACACTACTGGAGCATTAGTTATGCTGAATGGCATAACCAAGAACTCGTAGAGGTCGTACCGACATCAAAAAGTTGTCTAATCTACATCCTCGTCTCATACTCTATGCTTGTTTTCTATCTTCGAGAACCACTTTGCTCCCTTCAGTTCTTCAAAGAGGACATCAATACTTAAGAGTGGGTACTTGTTCTTCATGGTCACCTGGTTCAGGCACCAATAGTTGACTCAAAGCGTTAAGCTCCCATCCGCCCTCTTGGAAAACAAAATCGGGGCTGCCCAAGGTGAAACACTAGGCAGAATGAACCATTTCCTCAGTAAGTCCTCCAAGTGTACCCGCAGCTCACGAAGATCTGCATGATCCATCTGATACGCTGGTGCATATATCGGTGTCATCCTGGGGTACAATTAAATGTAAATCCCACCTCACTGTGAGGAGGTAGACCCAAAACATCATCAGGGAAGACATCTGTGTACTACTCCTCCACTATAGGATCACTCGGACTCTCCACATCAACAGCTCTGAGGATAAGGCTAGCCAACTGATGAGTGATCGACTGCACTCTTCTTTTGGTGAGTCCATATTGTGTTACAAATGCTCCCTTCTCACCAGTGAAGGCAAAGATACTCTCATCCATGTGAACACAATAGACATTGAGCCTAATATAGTCTATCTAAGAATTGACTATAGATAAACAGTCTATACCCAATATGACTTCCTAAGGCCTCAATGACTCTACTACGAGATCCCAGCTGAAGCTCTCGCCTCCTAGAGTAACCATGCTCTATCGGCACCAGTGCGTAATCATTGAATCCACACTATTATGAGTCTCTAGCAGTAAAGATCAAGCCAATGGCTCTGTCAGAATCTTTGAGATCTAAATTAGGGAAAATGAAATAAAAGAATGATAGGAACCTATGTCTATAAGTACTGAAACTAAGGTGGAGTAGACACAGATCATACCTCGAATCATATTTGGAGTGCCCTGATTGTAGGTCTCAACTGACTGGAGCGGGGCTCGCCCCTTCCCACCTTCTCCCTACGGTCGGGTCAGACCTCATGGTGGTGGTGACAATAACAACTCGAATCGTCAACCACCTTCAGTTGCATGGAAAAATCCTCTACCATGTATGCCTGCTCCCTACAGACCTCCTCAGTCGAACCTCTATCTCTACTTGGGTGGTCCTTCAACCATATCCTGATCATCCTTAAAGAGGGTCAGACAGTCACGAGCCATGTGACCCTGCCCACCACATGTGTAACACTACCGCTCATGGCATGACCGTCTCTGTCTCGAGTGCCTCACACAACTAACCCTTAATCATGCGGTCGTCCACTTGTATGTTTGGTGCTTCTGGACTTCTGTGTCATCTGTCTACTGCCAGCAGCAGAAGAATCTTCAATGTGATTAATGTTGGTGGGTCTCGCTTATGGAGACTGTTCAACAAGTAATATCTCCACTTAGAGGTCTCTCTCATAGACCCCCATCTGCGTCGAGATGCTGAGGGAAATTATCGAAGCCCTGATCTTCCGTTTGAGCCTCTGCTCGAAGGTCTGAGCCCAAAAGAATGGGTCATGCACCATATCCGTGGAGTATCGTGAAAGGTCCTTGAACCTCACTGAATATTGAGCTACAATCATATTTCCCTACTACATATAAAGAAGCCCCTAAATGTGCATTGTGCGAAGAGTCGCTCGAACAAACTCTGCCTAAATCAAACTCCTGAAGTCTGTACAGAGAAGCATCACCTTGTCATGTACTTTGAGCATAAAGCTCTACCATCTGTCTGCAGCTGCCTATATAAGGCTAGCGATAAGGATCACCAAGAGATCAGCTGGTGTACCAACCAGTTGGAAGACTCTCACTACAGCCTTCACCCAGTCCTCAGTTGCTTGTGGGTCCATCTCCCCCTTGAACCTGGGTGGCCTCTTGGGCGGGAACTCATGAGACATGATCTGGTGGCACGAACTATCTACTACTGGGGCATGTGGCATCGATGGCCCAACGGGTAAAGGCACCACTGGTGCCTCCATTGGTGCCTCTACTAGAAGAGGGCCACACACCGAGGCCTCATCACTCAGTTGGCTATCAGGGCGTACTACTCTCGGAATCCTAGTTGGCTATCTGTGTGGAGGAATCTTGAAAAGAAACGGTTACGCCATAATAAATAAGTTATAAATGGTAATCTAAATCAATGAGATGACAAGAAAACTCTTCAAAACACACATGCAATTAGTGTTTTCGTGCATTACGTCATAAATCAGATGTTAGGGTCCAGATGTATGGATACGTCGACTACCACACCAACACTGGATTCCCTAAACTTCTAACCACACTCACTACACACAACACTATTCCCACTAAAAATAAATATCAGAGTCCTAAGTTCTATGGTAGAACTGACTCATCTGATACCAATTTATCACGACACGTCCCCCGAGGCCCATGTCGTGACTACCCCAAGCCCACCTTCCATAGGCCAGGGGCTGGTGACTTGCACAGAATGGTGTAATCCATAAAACTAGGAAGGAATTTCCTTTATAACCTTTAAACAAATGCATCCATGAACATATCAAGATACAAACACAATTAAACAGAATAGTAAACAGAGTGAGTGCAGTAAGTAAAAGGGGCAAGAATGCAAGCTCAATTGGAATGTACAAGTACAATTGAAATACAATACAACAGAAGAAAGCGAAAGACAACTACTGGGTCGTCCTCTGAGGTTCCTACCTGAAGGGTAGGAACAAGTCACCTCCTCATCACTTTCCATCCGTATGTCTCCTCTGTAAACTGACTTGTAGTAAGGTCCTCCTCCAGGAACCGTCTAGTCATACTACCCTTAGAATTGATCAACGTTGTTTGACATCTACACCAAACAAAACAAGGTACGGTCATAACCATTGTAGGGGTTAGTATAGAAATACTCAGTAGGGACCCCGAGACACTCAAGGTCACACAAAATCCACAAAGGATAACCCTCAAAGCATGAAGTCAAATGTTAACCCTACTTAGGTATATTCCCATACATATACCAATGTTATCAAATATACCCATCTCAATCATGAAGAAACAAAGGGTCCAACCCAAAAGCCCAAATCTCAACTGTTCCACAATGGAGGGAAAACCACAAAGGCAAGCACCACCCAAGTATGCCACATAGAAGAATACAGCCGAGGTATTATCATAAAGGAATGTACCACACAGGTAAAAACCTAGCTCACACTAGGTATAACATAAGTATAGAAGTAGATATGATTTGAAGTAACTATTGAATCATCTTACTCAGTAAATATGCCGACCCACAGATGATTTCTATGAGTTGACTTATATAGGATTGCTAAATGTTGACCCACATAGGATTTCTAGTAGATGACCCACATTGGATCGCTAGTAGTTGACCCAAATAGGATTTCTAGTAGCTAACCCACATAGGATAGCTAGGTGCTGACCCACACAGGATGGTTAGTAGCTGACCCACAAAGAATAGCTAGGAGCTGACCTAGACAGGATCACTAGGAGTTGACCTACACAGGTTGGCTAAGAGTGAACCCACATAATATAGCTTGGATCTGACCCACACACGATCGCTAGGATCTGACCTAGAGATGATCTCTAGGAGCTGACCCACACAGTATCGCTAGGAGCTGAACCACACATGATCTCTATTCATTCTTCTTGTCACAGCCAGCTACTGGGTATCCACACAAAACCTGCTCATCTCCAGGAGAATCAACTCCAAAAGTCACTCGTCAATACACCAACTCCTACGAAGTCCCATGAGGAATTATCCATGTGGACCACCAGGTCATAGGGATCTCAATGCAACAGACGACACATCATTCAGATGCTTGGTCTGTGAGTTATAAGCCTTTTTGTCGTGAGGGCCCTGTTGGATTCATGCTCGATCAAAACTGTCCATTTTTTCCACTATATCAAAAACAATAGTGGGTTAAACCAAAGGGATAGTGTCGCTACAAGGTTTCTAGCGCCACTGACGGTTCGTCAAATTGATGTCTGGTACCAAAGTTCTGGATCATGTAATGTACAGGGTCGTATCTGGTCTGGGTTCGGTATGACATGGTCGGCCCAACCTGGCCTGGCCCACTGGGCGGCCCAAACCGCTGGGTGGCTCGACATGTTGGGTCCGACCCGGCTTTCCAGGATGTCCACGATGCTGTGTGGGGGGGGGGGGGGGTTTCTCAGCTAGAGCGGCTCGACTGCGGGGGTGCCGCGAGGACGCGAGGTCGTGGGGCGGCTCAGCCGGAGGGGCATGGCTAGGAGGGCGGAGGGCGTGGAGTGTGAGGAAGGTAGGCCATAGGGGGTTCAACATGGTTCTAGGCCGCGGGGTGGCTCAACCAGGATAGCGGAATCCCCGAGGTAGCTCGAACATGGTGGAGCCCCGAGGGTGCGAGACCGTGGGATGTCTTAGATGGAGCAGCTTGTCTAGGAAGGCCGAGGCCGTAGGGTGACTCGGCTTGGGCAGCTCAGCCACATGGGGTATTGGGAGGGCACGAGGCCACATGGTGGCTCGTATGGGAGGGAAGAGGCCATGGGGAGGCGTAGCAGGCCACGTTCAGTAGAGCACAGTGGCGCACGGAGGCCATGGGCGGCGGTTTTTTGTGGGGCGCGGAAGCCTCATGCGGCGACACAAGCGATGGATGGCGGAGCTACGAGCGGTAGGGGCCACGAGGCGGCGTTGTTGCCTTCATCCATTATGAAGAACACACCAATGAAGCAGAATGATAGAGGGGTCAGGGTATGATTGTTTGGCCCGCAATCTCCGTGTTAGAGTGGTAACAAGTGATTTGAAAACATGAATCAAGAATGTATGTGGAAGATATTTAAAAACATCAATTCCCACAAACCTCATAAATGATAATTCCTATCCTAAAGAAAAATACAACATCTCTTAATTGTTTATAAGGGAGGAAAATGGAAAAAACATACATAATTAAATTCCCTACCTCAGGTATATATAGACGGAGGTCATGAGGAGAGAGACGAGGACGTTGGGGATAGACGGACGTCGGTGACATCGACGTTTCCTCGATTTTTAGTTCATTAACATTGAAGACGTTCCTAATCAATGAATTTCCCAAGGATGAAGTGGAATTTGAAGTTGACGTTCTTTATAGGAGAACATTCACCCAAAGATCCTTCCTCCCAATCCCACCAAAATGAAGAGATAGCCAAAAAATTAATAGATTATGTCATCTATAAATTACAATGATGGATTAAATTTTAAATTGAATAAATTAATTATGGGTTGGGTTAATTAATTAATGGGGAGGGTTGGCACAATTATGTGGGGGAGATCAAGATATTTCTACCCACTTAATAGGGAGTTCAAGAGGTTTCAAGCCACATGTGGTCCCCACCACCATAACCCACATGGGAGGTTAGGCTCGGGTACTCCCCAGCTATGTTGAGAGGTTTTAGGTCAGGTGGTCCCCACCTCTCAACATCCACATGGGTGTTCCAATGAAAATTAAAAAAAAATTATGTTTATTTTATTTTATTATTTCCAAGAAAAACACAAAAACTATCTTTTACCCTCGACCAACTGCAGTTGAGGTAAAAGTCTTCTTAAGTGAATAACAGTGTTGAAAGTTCAACGGTGTCATCAGATTTCAATACTGAGATCTGGTTCAAAATATAGAAAACCCCGCCCGCATATTTACTAATCGTACCAAAAAAATCTTTAGAAATTCATTTTGGGCACTCCGGGTCTCAGAATCATGCGCCGTCAATTTTTGCGGACTCTTTAAATTTCCATTAAAAAAATTACATGGAAATTATGGATCTTTAAAGGCTTTTTAAAAAAATATGTAAGAGAAAATTTTTAATTGATGAACTTTATAATGTGGAATACTCATATTAAATCATTTTTAAAATAAAATTTCCATTCAAAAATTAATAAAAACGTTGTATACATTTTTGGAAAATAATTATTCCCTTAAAATTTGGAATATTGATTTATTTTAAATATAAAATTGTAATTAAAAATAATTTGTGGATAATTATGAATTAAAATATTTTTTTGTCTACAAAATATTTATTGAGGATAACATTTATATTTTTCCTTTAAAACAACTAGGAACTCTAAAAAATATCTCTATTAAAATATTGGGTATTATTTTTGATCTCTAAATTAATAAATACATAGTTATCAAAAATATATATATTAATTACTTATTATAAAGATATAATAAATTAAATTGTCATTCATTGATCAAATATATCAAATTAATAAACAATTAACCATTTCTTAATTCTTTAACTACCTAGAAATAAATCAATCATTAATATTATATTCTCATTTAGTTCATGGATATTTATTTTTATGAACCAATCCTTTTTAACAAATTGATACAAAATTTTAATAATAAATATAAAATAATGAAAACCCAGAGATTGTGAGCCCTATTCTCTATGGTATATAAGGTACATAATATATTAGAAAAAAATTAAAACAATCAAAATCCATTTTATTCTTTTTAATGAGATCAAAAATAAGATTTATCTTCAAGAAAATTATTGGAAAAACATGTGAATATATTAAATAATGGTTTGAGATATGAATACCAATAAAAAAATAACTAAGACAACACATCACAATATGTGAGTCAAATGAAATAACACTATATTAAAAAAGATTAGGATCATGAATAATAAAAACCAAGTATAACATAAAAATTTCATATCATAAGATTGCACATGTATAAGATAGTGGAATAAATATAAGTCTTCAAAAAAATAATTATAATTCTAGCTTCCTAGACAACATCACATGGTTGACAAAGTTCTATCATATATTAGGTGTACTCCCTAACCCTAAACACATTTTATTAACAAAAAAACATTACTCAATAAATATGATCTCTATCTATGGAAACCCATCATAAAATAAACATTATCATGTGCACCAAAAATTTACAATGATCATATGGTAAGAAAATATAAACTACAACAAAAAATAAATGGGTTGCATAATCATACCACATATCAAAATTATTATAAAATATATAACAATTCCAAAGTGATAAAGGAAGTAAATATTTTATATATCCACATATGAGCTCATAATAATTGGTTTCAAAATTCGGTGTTCATATATAATTTAATTTCATGATAAATGGTAGCTAATTTTATATAAAAAAGAACATTCAAAATATTGTTTTAGGGAATCTGTTAAAGGATATTAGAGAAAAGAATTTGTATGATATATTGTCGGAAATCTAAATTGAAAATAAATTTCTTATACCTAAATTAGTAATTAATATATTGAATTCATGAATGGTAAAAATAAATTTAAATGAACATAATATAAAAGTATTGAGAGATATAAATGATCCCCTTAATTGAGGTTGATTTTAAAGTAGGCATTAGAGAAAAGTAATTGAGGCATGTATTACCCCATAAAATGGATATTATGTTACATATATATAGGAGTGTTATATATATTCTATAATTATATAAATTATATTACATCAAATAAACATGGAAACTATTTTACATATTGGAAGGTCATCACCCAATGTAAGAGGGTGGTTTTTAGAGATCACATACCTTAGTTTCCAGAATAATTGTGCACTTTCACTTTGTATCCTATATAATAAAGTACATAAATTATTTTTATAATTACGAATAAATTAAATTATATATGAATTTTAATATTTTTTATTATCTTCATTTATCACTATTTCATTAATATTTAATGACCAATTTCATTATTCATAGAGTGTCTATTTATTCGTTCCATGTTCAGATCACATATTGATGATTTTTCATGTTTTTTTAGAATGGGAATACAAACCCAAATGACAAAAATAATGTAATTCATATAATATCAAAATTTTAAATTTCCCAAATATCTTTTTCCCACATATTAATTATTCATGTATTAAAAACATCAATTTTATTTATATAGTTCTTTTTGGGTGTTTTATCAACCTTCTAAAACTAGATACAATGGTTTTATTTAAATTATTATTAAAATATCATAATTATTTTAATAAGTTATAATATCAAAATTATATTCATATCTAACCATAATTTTGTATCTATAAATAAACATGAAGGCGGTGGTGAAAAATGATGTATGTTTTTCAAGTAGGCGATAAAAACCAATATTGTAAAAAATGTTTTCATTTTAGATTTGAATGAAATGAGGGTAGACGATGGGTTTCCTTATTAATAATAACATATATTTATTTTTAGGATAACGATGTTACAATATCTAGGTGGACTTAAAATTAATTAGGGTGTTAGAAGAATAATAAAATATTAGAGGGGGTTTAGATTTTTTCTTATTCAATTTGTTGTTGCAATTTAAATTTCCCAATATGACTACATAGAATGGTATATGGATAATACAAGTTAAAATAACATGTAGGGGATTAAATTAGTAATGTAATTTTGTAGAAATTATGAAATTTAAAATTATTTCAGCTTGTGACGAGAATGGTTTGTTTGGATGATATTTTTATTGGGAGGAAATATGTGTTTTGAATATTATATTCATTATATTATTACATTGGATAAAAAATACCAATAGTATGTATTATTTTGACTATATATACTAAATGAATCATTTTAGTTTGAACTTGTCAACTATTACATCACATATGAAACACAAGTTCCTGAATTTATCTTCTAAATTTAAAAAAATATTTTATAATATATCACTATTCAACTAAATTAAACTTTTTAAAAATAATACTAAAAACCAAAAAGGGCCATTATTAGTTGTTAATATTAAAAATTTGAAATAAATTATACGAACATACTTTTATAAATATTGTAAAATTATTTTTTCATTAAAATACTCATTTATTTGAAAAAATACAATTTTAATATTTTGATAATTTTTATGGCCGGTTGATAAATTAAATATGGTCTAAAATATATATATATAATTTTGACTGTAAATCATTATATTAATTTATAAACCAAAATTATGATGCTAAAAATCATTTTAAATCAATTTTTTTAATAAATTGGGGTTATGTCCCTACTTTTTTATTTAAAAAAAAGCATAACTTTTGTTATTCTGGGTACATGGATCTTATTGAATAACCATTATTAGACCAGTGGGAATTAAACCCCAGTACAATAATCCCATGAAACTGAACCATTTTTTGGTCTACAATATTTCCTAAAATCCTAACCACAATGAAATAGTTGCCTTTTGTGGGTCCTCCTTGTTTTAGCCATGTCTACCTTCGATCCTCCATTGAAAAATATATCCCAAGAAATTGTTTTAGTCATCCATACTTTCCATCTAATATCACATCTCACTATTCTCAAACAACCAACACAACTCTTGATTAGTACATCTCTAGTTTGGGCCCTCCTCTTTTTCTTGTATCCACCATCAATCTTCCACGGAAGAAGATCTTATCATTCAATGTTTCTAGTGAGTGCATCCCATCCACCATTCCTCATCTAGCTACCATGTTCTATCAAGGAGTACTGCCATAATACAAATATTTCACCAAAATTACCCATAATATATCTCACACATCACATATTGTAGATATATCCACACCCCAATAACTGTGGGTAGTTATTTAAGATCAAACCCTTGACATTTGATCTGACACCCCAAGATTTCATAGTATGTTATTTCTTCATAATAATTCAATAACTTGCACTACACGCAACACATAGTTTTAGTGCACCACGACTTACAAAACTAGCCGTTCAAAAGCAGTTATGAATAGTATTAACTGAATTTTGAACTATATATAATCCGTATAATTTTATAATCCATATTATGGGTTTCATAGACCTAATGTAAGAACAAAATGAATTTTTTTTCTGATAAAAGAAGTATTTTTCAAAAAATGCAATTTTACAGCCGTTTAATGGTGCACCATTTTTCAAATCAAATATTTGAATCATTTATATATTCAATTTGAAAAAATAAACTTCTTCTTTAGAATCGGGAAATAAGAATTTAGTTTCAATAAATTCGGGGTGTTTTTATGATAACTTTAATATTTTGGTGAATACTGAAAAATACTAAATATTAACTGAATAAATTTTTTAATAAAAGTAAATTATAGTTTTCAACAAAAAAATTGAATGGTTTTGAAGTATAATTAGATTATATTCTTACCATTTAATTCCATTTTGGTCTTTAAAAGTAATTTCACTTTGAAATTGGACATAAATAAGTGTCAATCATTATGTAGTTATTATTTTCTTAAAATACACTTTTCGATTTTGATAAAAAAAATTAATATTAAATTAATAAATGAATTTTTTTTTTGAATTTCGTTAAAGAGACATCATTTTTGAATTCAGAATATCAATATTAGCTTTGGGTGATGTTTTGGTATGTTTCTGAAAACTTTTAATTATTGATGAATATTGAAAAACACTATGTTATTGGTTAAACTGACTTTCCATTTAAATAATTAATTATTTTATTTAAAGTTATTTTAGGTAAAAATAAATACATAATACCTATATAAGTTCAACGAAATTCAATGTATTCATTTTATAATATGTTCAGATATATAAGATTTTTATTGAAATTTTACCGTCTTTTACCCACCTCCTAGGAGCATTTACAAATTGGCATAAAACATAATTTTAAAGGTTCTGTGAGTTGAATTTCAAAAATCCAAGAGACACGGTTGATATCAATAAGTAAAATGTGGTTCAATAAAACGAAATTTATTTTTGGTGAATAGTAACTTTTGACTTTTATTTAAAACAATTTAAAATAAATATGGTAATTAAGGGTATAAATGATATCATAATTACCCTAACACATGTCCTAATTATATTGGATACGTTTAATTAGACCAAAAACAACCTTATTAACAATATATGGTCTTTTAGGTGCACTTGGACTAGATATGGACATTAATTATTATTTAATTCAAAGAAGAGTTAAAAGTGTTAAATTAAATATTTAACAAGTAAACCATTTTTAATATAAGGATACACATAATATAAATTCACCTATAAATATTCAATAGAAATATAAAAATATTTCCTATATAATGGTATTTTATTTATAATTTTTAGACATTAAATAATTTAATTTATTTATGACAAAATCATGATGCAATAATTACATTATTGATCAAATATTAATATAATTGATTTAATAAATATCAAAATAACTGTAATTTTAGACTTTTTATGAATTCCAATAATTTTCTAGGTTAATATGACATGATACGGTTGATTAAATGAATTTTTTTCTAAGTAATAATGTTGTTATGAATTTAGTAAAAACAAAATACCAAATAGTGTCAAAATTGATATAAAAGAGTTTTTAAAACAAATATTAAAATATTAATTAGTATTATTTTCCTAAAAAAATAAGGATCAACTAAATGGAATAAATACGACTATATATGTCTTTAATGAACCACTTTAGGTTTTCTTGGAAGTTTATTTTATGTTTAGTAACCACATAATATAAAAATACAAAGAGACATGGTAAATGTCAAACAATTTATGTATGAGTTAAATCTAAAAGATAAGGTTAATATAGTGACCCAAACCTATCTAAAACCTATTGGTTTAGTGGTGTTCGACCCATCGAAACCATATCATTTAAAAATTTAATTTTTTATCCATTAGTAACTGATAATGTATTTATTATAAAATAATATTTTATGTTTTTTCTAAGGTGCCCCTCACCCCTCTTATAAAAGGGAACTTCCCCTTATCTGAAATTCACACCTCAAGAACCATTTGTCTCTATCAAAACCTACCCAGAAAACCTCCCAACTATCCTACCTTCCTCATAGAAGCCTTAGTTTGATCAGAAATCCAACTTATGGACACCTTTGGATCAAATAATATTGAAGAACCCGAAGAAGATGTAATGATTTCACCACCCTCTTTGAAGTTCTTTTCTTCTTCCACATACTATTTATTTGTTATTACCATAAAAAAACTAATAAATCAAGTACATTATATATAAAGTGATGTTATTATAAATATGTCACAACTATATTAATTATTCTATCCATCCTATTAATGATAATGTAACCATGCGTGTTTAGGTACGACTTACCGTCACCACGCCGTTGTGTAATTTTTTCTTCAACACTATGTTATTTGGATGGATATAATGATGAATAATATGTATATAAATAATGAAAATAACATTCTAATGTCTCTGTAAATTTAATATACAATCCGATTCCACACTGTTAAGGAAATGATAATGTCGCTCGTGTGTACGTACGGATTTCCGTCTCCACGACGTGATGAGATTCACTTCCACGTTCACCATTCGTCGATGATTTTAAAAATATATATTACTAATAGGTATGTAATATATGAAATTATAATGATACTATATATATATATGTATGTATTTATGTACTTACATATATGTTATTCACTTACACCCGTTCAATACGATATGAAAACATAAACAATGTTTATGCGTACGTATGGCTTACAGTCTCCATAAATGTTGTTTTCCATATAATATATATATCTATTATAAATATTTATATTATAAATATATATTATATATAAATAAATTTCTATATTCTATAAGTATTTAAATCATGATCTAAATGATATGATTAAAAATAACATGTTAAATTACATACGATAAAGAAAGCGATTATTACCCAAAATGTTAATTTATCATGGGAATCATTATTAAATTGGTAGTATAAAGTCATAAATGAATCTTGTATGATATAATAATTATGAAAATGGTTCGGGAATAATTTAATAACATACTATGGTAGTTATACTGGAGGTTAAATGTACCCTTGACCAAAGGAAAGTTCAAGGTACGGGGTTTCCAATCTCACTTTTAGTTCTGTGAGATTTACATTGTTCACCACTTATTTATTGCATGTAGAGTATTGTGTACTACCATTTGATTTATATTATAATGATTCTCTTTATATTAATGATATTCTGTGATTATTTGGTGGTTATTGACTATTGTTCGTATGACTCTATTGATTACAATGAGGTAAGGGTTATTTTCTCAATCTCATTATTATTTGAGATTATTCATGTGTAAGTATTTTCTGGGATATAAATATCTTAGAAACCAGTAATTTATAAAAATTATTTCAAAAGGAATATTTTTAGGTTTTATGGTAGGGTCTATTTAACTAGGTCATAATTTTTAAGTCTTTAAATATTTTTCTTTCTAATACCTTTTAATTAATGTCCATTTTTTTAAAAATGTTTTAAGGATTATTTATATTGACATTAGAGTCTTAAAATTATTAATCTTTGAAAACTCTTCAATGTGGTATGGGAAAACATTATTCAAAAATCACTTTTAAATGAATACCTTTATAAAATGTGAGGATTTTAAATTATATCATGATAATGGGGTATTTATCTCAAAGAATTTTACTGATCACTTTCATCTGTGTAAATATCTTTTAATGGATTTTAAACTTGTTTGATGTTGATTTATTATTATTCTAATCTTCCATATTTTATTAAAATGTTTTTAAGGATTTATTTAAAATGGTTTTAAGGATTTATATATATGGACATCAGTGTTTTGAAATAATAATTCTCTGAAAATGTTTCAATGTCGTATGGGAAATCGTGATTCAAAAATCCCTTTTAAATGAATACCTTTATAAATTGTGAGAATTTTAAATTATGTCATCAAAATGGGGTATTTCTCTCAAAGAATTTTATTTATCATTTTCATCTATGTCAACATCTTTTAATGTATTTTAAACTTGTTCGATGTTGATTTATTATGATACAAATCATCCATATTTTATTAAATGTTTTGTGATATGTTTGATTATGTATTGGTTATTTTTAAACTATTCATGATTTATGGAAAATTTATTGAGATTTCGTATGCTTGTTTTAATATGAATTTTTATGTTACTTTTCAACCATTTCTTATGATGAATGTATTGGACTAGTTTGTTCTGGGTTGGGGACCAGTAAAAGTAATCCCCCTCTAGTTGGGGTACGGTTACAGAAGACCCTCCGGGATGGTGTCCAGTTACCGAGGCTCTCTAGGATTGATTCTGGTTATAGAGTCTCTCTAGGATGATTTCCAATTATTGAGGTTCTCCGGGTAAGAGATAGGTTACAGAGGCTCTCCGGGTTGGAGTCTAGGTACAGAAGCTCTCCGGGATTGGGAATGGTTAAATTTATCCCATAGGTCAATGAACGAGGCCTTGAAACAGAAATTAAATTACAGTATTATACATTCATTTTTTTCTAAATTAGTTAGTACATGTAATTATTCAACTAGTAGAATATCCATGTGCATGTTTATATGGTGATTTTTTATTTATTGTTCCCTTATTATCTTCCAGTTTATGTTTAAAAATGATATTGTTTTTGTTACACATATTCCCTTAATAGTTTATAGCTTCTGCTAAATTATTTTTCCTTACTGAGCATCTGAGCTCATCCCTTTATTATGTTTTATTTTCCCAGGATCCTAAGAAGTGTATTTTTATTGAGATGCATGGTTTAGCTAATGGAATAATGAAATTCTCAAATGATTATTTATTATTTGTGGTTTGTTATAAATTTTAATGTAATGTTCATGTATGTAATCTATTTTCTAGGACTGATAAATTGATCGGTCCTTCGGGACTTTATTACTTGTAATATTGCCAATGTATTAAAATAATGCACTGACATTGGGAATCTAGGATCGGGGCTTTACAGTTGGTATTTTAAGATGTTTAGAAACAAACTGGAAAATATATTTAGATAATCTCTGATTAGAGAACACTGCCCTATGATATACATCGAGGATTAATATATAAGAACATACTATAATTTTGGTAAGGTAATGATTTTGTGAGTTTTCAATGAAACACATCTCTGTCTGGATATGAGTAGGTAGACGTAGATCTAGATAAGAAGTACCTAGGGGTAAAACCTGATAACACCACATTGAGCTAAACTCGAACGGGAACTGGGGAACGATAATGGACCTTGGTACACTCTTGGTGACAAGACTCCTAGAGGATATTCCTAGGATAATTCCAATTTTCCTCACTTGACATTATGAAGGATTTAGGAGTAAATATGTCCTAAAAATATTTATATTATTATGGATTATACCCATAAGCTGTTTAATTTATGTTAGGTATTTTACAAGTTTGGAATTTATTCATTACAATTCATAAATTGACCTAGTGTATTCCATTGTATAGAAATGACACCCAATAGAAGGAATGTGAACTCCAGTAATACGTATGATATAAAGGGTAATAAAGATCATATATTTCACAATATTAAGCCAATATTTAGAAATGAAATAGTCTCCCACGTATTATCATCATATGATGAAATAGTATCATGAGCTAATAAGATATGTAACGAATTTCTATGTCCTATTGCTTTGAAGGGAAGCCATAGAAGAAAAGGATTTTAGAGCGAAATATGGATAAAGGTAATAAGGGAAGGAAGTATTTTCCTATATGTGATAACTATGGAAAGAATCTCCTTGGTAAATGATTGAATAGATTGTGAGTTTTTTATATGTTTTGAGAAAAAGGACACTAAGTATATGATGACAAGGGTGAGAAAAAGGTTTCAAATGTACAATACATTATCTGTAAGGAGTGGGGACACTACACGAATCAACGCCCAAATCACCAGAGTATACACCAAATGCTGATATTGGATAATAATCAAGTTATGTTACTACTAAAGATGAAGAGTAATGATTAAGAGATTTTATGTTGTTATAAACGTATTGTGTAATTTTTGTATTGTATTAATGATGTACATATTATATGTATTATAGAGTATAGAGGGATTATACTGCAGTACAATTTCATTACGGATTTGTGATTGTGAGGAAACAAGAAAAGTGACTCAATTTCAAGTTAATATTTTTAGAAAATATATGGTTGAAGGAAGGAAAAAACTTTTACCTCTTCCTGATACCGAGGTATTGATTTTGGAATAATAAATGGTTGATTTGGATAAATTATATTGGATATTCTTGACTCGCTTGGAATTGATTAATGGTTTGTTTTTTTCATCATTGTTGGAATATTAATTTTTTTTAGATATATGGAATATATCTAGTATTATATAAAAGATAAAGGACCATGAATGTAATCAATAAGGTTTTACGGTTATTCAGTACCATGTTTTAAAATAAAACATGATGAAGGTGTCCACATGTAATTACATGGAAAAAAGGATCTTCATTGTGTTTGACTTTCTTATAATTTTTGGACTATGAGTTTGGATAGAGGTATTTTTGATAAGTCTAAAGGTTGGAATGGATTATGATTGAAATTGGATATTATTGTTAAGGTTATTTTTGGACTATTATAAAAAGGACAACACACAGACCGTGTGACAATCCACTGCGTCGGACAAAGATGCAGGAATCAAACCCCCAACCATAGTGCAATTGGGATTTATCTCCTACCACTGGACTACTTGAAGTCCCTGGAATGTATAATCTAGTTTTTTAAATGGTCTGATAGGTTAATTATAAATTCATTTTTTTTAAATCCTGTACGATTATGATAAATAAAATATATTTTTTTCTGAAATCTTTTGGAGTGAAAGATGAGTTTGTGGTAAGAATTAGTTGATGGATGAAACTCTACTTGTCATGTATCTTTATATATATATATATATATATATGTGTTTTTCCATCTTATTCAGTGGGTAAATTAATTCTTTATCTTTATGGAAAGGATCTTAAAATCAAAAATGTGTTATCCTAATTCCTTATGTTTTGTTGAACCGATGGCATTTCAAATCATCATACATTAATGGATTTGAGCCCCTCAAATTTACACTTGTTTGTGATTGATGACCTCAATCACTCCCAATAAATATTTAAATTATTCCTTCAATTATGTGTCTCTAATTATCACCAATGTTCTCTTAATCGATATCATAATTTGGTGGTGACTTTTTCATTTCCCTTTCCTTCATATTAAGACTAAATTTTATTAACCCAATTTCAGATGTGGGTTCTCCACAAAGGTATTTTTGTATTTTTAAACTTTTATTTTAGCAGAACAATTTCAAATTGTTAGGATGCAATTTATTTATACAGGGAAGAATGTAACATCCCATGATTTCATAGTACGTTATTTCTTCAAAACTATTCAAAAACTTTCACTACACGCAACACGGAGTTCAAGTACACCACAACTTATGAAACTAGCCATTCAAAAGAGGATATAAATAGTATAAACTGAATTTTGAAGTTTATATAGTCTTTATAAATTTATAATCCATATTATGAGTTTCTTATAGATAATTTAAGAACAAAATAAATTTTTTTAGATAAAAGAAGTATTTTTCAATAAATGAAATTTTACCACATATTAATGGAGAACCCTTTTTAAATCCAATATTTGAACCATTTATATATTCATTTTGACAAAATAAACTTCTTATTTATAATTGGGACATAATAATCTTGTTTTAATAAATATGGGATTTTTTTATGATAACTTTCATATTTCGGTGAATATTGAAAAATACTAAATATTAACCAAAAAAAGTATTTTAATCAAAATAATTTATTGTGTTTAACTATAAATTTGAATTGTTTTGAAGTATAATTAGATTATATTTTTACCATTTAATACAATGTTTGTTATTGAATGTAATTTCACTTTGAAATTGGACATAAACAAGTGTCAATCTTCTGGTGGTTATTATTTCTTAAAATACGCTGTTTGGTTTTAACAACATCAATTAATTTTAAAATAATAAATGAAATTTATATGTTTCTAATTTGGTAAAATAGACTTCATTTTTGAATTCAGAATATCAAAATTTTCATAGGGAGAATTTTTGATATGTTTCTGAAAACTCTAAATTTTAGATGAATAGTGAAAACACTGTGTTATTGGTTAAAACTGACTTTTAATTTAAATAATAATTTATTTAATTTTAATTTATTATAGGTAAAAATATATAAATAATACCTATATAATTTCAATGTAATTAATTGGAGTCATTTTATAATATTTTTAAATATATAAACATTTAATTGATGTTTTACTGTCTTTTACCCACTTCCTTGGAGCATTTGCCAATTTGCATAAAACATAATTTTACCACTTTTTTGAGTTCAATTTCAAAAATCCAAGAGCCACAGTTGATATTAGTAAGTTAAATTCGGATCAATAAGATGAAAATAATTTACGGTGAATAGTAACTTTTGACTTTTATTTAACAAGATTAAAAGTAAATTTGGCAGTCAAGGGTAAAAATGATATCATAATTACTCTAACACATGTACTAATTCTAATGGATATGTATAATTCGACCAAAAACTACCTTATGAATAAAATATGATCTTTTAGGTCCACATGGGCTGGATTAGGACATTTATTATTTTTTAACTCAAAGAAGAGTTAAAAGTTTTATGTTAAATGTTTAATAACTAAAGAATTTTTTATATAGGGTTAAACATAATATAAATTCAACTATAAATATTCATTAGAAAAATAAAACTATTTCCTACATTGTGTTATTTAATTTATAATTTTTAGACATTAAATAATTTAATTAATTTATTACAAAATGATGATGCAGTAATTACCTTATTAATGAAATATTAAAATAATTGATATTATAAATACCCAAACAAATGTAATTTGTGACTTTCTATGAATTACACTAATTTTATTGGTAAATATGACTTGTTAGGGATGATTAAATTAAATTTTTTTGATTTAATATTGCTTTTATGAATTTAGAAAAAACTAAATACCAAATAGTGTCAAAATTGATATAAAATAATTTTTAAAACAAATATTATATTATTAATTACAATTCTATTCCTAAAAATACAAGGTTAGGCCAAAAGGATTAAATATTATTAGATATGTCATTAATGAACCACTTGAGGTTCAACTGGATGTTTATAGTATGTTTAGTAACCATATAATATAAAAATACAAAGAGACATGCTAAATGTCAAACAATATATCTAAGAGTTAAATCTAAATGATAAGGCTAATATAGTGACCCAAACCTATCTAAAATGTAACACCCGAGACTTTTATGTTATATAAATCATCAAAGGAATCTTTTTCTACACAAAACTTTCTTGGCTTGCTTTACACCCAATCGCGACCTTTCTCGATAGCTTGCGTCGTACGCAATACCGAGTTTCACTAAACAACAATATGCTATTAAAACTAGCTGTTATGAATAGTAATAACCACTTTTTGAAATTTTATAAATTTTATTTTTCAAAATGGACTTCATTTTTGGACTCAGAATATCGAGATTAGCCTAGGGTGAAATTTTGGTATTTTTCTGAAAACTTTCAATTTTTGATGAATAGTGAAACCACTAAGTGGTAGGTTAAAAACTGAATTTTGCATAAAACTTAATTTTACCACTTCTGTGAATGGAATTTCAAAAATCTGAGAGACACGGTTAATATCAAGGACTAAAATGTGGTTCAATGAGATGAAAATAATTTTTTGGTGAATAGTAACTTTTTACTATTTTTACCGCGGTTAATAGTAAATAGGGTAACTAAGGGTAAATATGATATCAATATTACCCTAACACATGTCCTAATTCTATTGGACAAGTGTAATTCGACCAAAAACAAACTTAGGAATAAAATATGACCATTTAGGCCCACTTGGATTAGATTAGGACATTTATTATTAATTTATTTAAAGAAGGGTTAAAATAGTTAAAATCAAAGTTTAATAAGTAAATCATTTTTAATATGGGGTTATACATAAGATAAATTCAATTGTAAATATTCATTAGAAAGCTAAAAGGATTTCCTACATAAGGGTATTTTATTTGTAATTTTTAGACATTATATAATTTAATTTATGTATGACACAATGATGATGCAGTAATTATCTTATTAATGAAATATTGACATAATTGATGTTATAAACACCAAAATAAATGTAATTTGAGACTTTTTATGAATTACACTAATTTTCTAGGTTACTATGATATATTAGTGTTGCTTTAATCAACTTGGTTCGAACATTTAATTCTGTTATGTCTTTCACAAAAATCATATATCAAATAGTGTCAAAATTGACACAAAATAGTTTTTAAATCAAATATTATATTATTAATTGTTATTTTATTCCTAAAAATCTAATGTTCGGCCAAATGACTTATATAAGGATATATATATTAATAATAAACAATTTGGGGTTCGTTTGGCATGTTATAGTATGTGTATTAACCATATAGTGAAAGCAAACAAAAAGACACGGGAAAAGTTAAATTAATTAACTTAGAGTTAAATCTAATTGATAAGTTTAAAATAATACCCTAAACTTGTCTAAATCCTATTGGTTGATAGGATTTCGACCCATCCCCACTTTAGCTTCTAAATAAGACCCTTTGGAACCATTATAAACCGATTTTGACTTTAATATAAAATAATATTTTGAGATATTCCTAAGGTGCCCCTCTCCTCCCTTATAAAAGGGCACCTCCTCCCCCTCCTCCTCACACCAAATTGAGCACTCAAGCTCGGCCAACCCCTGCCATTTTCTCCTCTCCACTTCCCTAGAATAATCCTAGAGGTCGTGGTCTTCTCCAAAGACCAATCTTAGTTCCTTAAGTGGAGGATTCAAAGAGGCGTTCCAAAGAAGAGGTAATATCCATTACCGATCTTTTCAATTTCTTTCTTCTTCAACTTCTTCTTCTTTAGTTGTTTCATGATAAAGTAATAACATCAGTATTACTTACATACTGATATGTTATTATAAATATGAAACAACCCTAATTCACCTTCTATCCATCCTACGGAAAAATGAAATCACCGCGCGTGCGTACGTACGGAATACCGTCTCCACGCCGTGGTGTAATCTATTTTCCACCATCACCTTACAAGGATGGGTATAATGGTGAAATGAGTAACTATATATGATTATTATGAAGTAATATTGATACTGAAATAATATATATATACTCCAATACAATTCCACGATCATAGGAACGATATCATCACTCGTGCGTACGTACGGAATACCGTCTCCACAATGTGATGCGACTCGTTCTACATGATCTTCATTTCATAATGATTATATAAATGAATTGAATGAATGAATATGGTATATACTACACTAATACCATTATGGAAATGAATTATCTATAACCTAAAGATAAGAATAATAATTTATTCGGAAAAACACGCATAAGAACAAAAGGCAATAAAGACCCGAGTAACAAGTAACCATGAAATATTACTATCAAGAAGCTAAGAATATGAACATATATGATATCATATCAATATGTATGATTCTGGAATAAGTCAATAACATTATTTAAACCATTATACAGGAGCTTCGGACACGTACAAAGAAAATTGGACTTAAGGTAAGGGAAATATCACAATCTCATTTGTATCCGAGATTGTTTATTCGTAAGTATTTACTGGGGTGTATTTTATCATCCACATCCATGTTCCCTCAATATGTAATATTGTTTCCATCCACTTGCAATAGTTTAAATCCAATTTTACCCTTAGTTGAGTTTTTAGTAAAGAATATGAAAGGAATCTTTTGTCGTTTTTCCATACGAGGTACTTTTTGACTTTTCCGACAAAAGTACGAAGAATGTTTTTTTTAACTTATACGGCATGAATGGATTTTTAAAACATTACTTCAAAGAAGCTTCCTTTACGAGTTTTCAAGTTTATTTTTAATCATCTTCTTTTATTTTAAAGATGTATGACATGTTATGAAAGAAAAAATGTTTTTGAAGAAGAAAGGATATTTTCCTCAAGAATGGAGTTCAAGTGTTTTATCAAAATTATTTTCCATCTAAGATAATAAAGGGTTATATATTTATCCCTATTATTACATTGATTTGATCATGTTGTGATGGAATTATTTTATGAATTCCTTTATCTTATATGAATTGATTTATGATGTCATGATGTTTCAAGAATCCCATTTTTGTTACTTGTGTTATGCGATGATGTATGTTTTATGATTATGTGGCACACATAAGAAAGAATTCATTATAAGATGGGTGGGACCTATATCTCCCTCCAATGCATTGGGTAAAGACTTTATATCTCATGAGATAGACACGGCTGGAACGGAAGGTTATTTCGGTTCAGTGATACAGGACTGAAACGAGGAGTGAACTCGGTTCAGAAAGGGACTTTGTCCACTAAGATAGTCTTGGAAATGAGTCATGACTAACAAGAAATGATTTTCCATGATTATGTGTGCATGCCACAAAGTTTCAAGTTTTATGTTATGATTATGGGGATCTCATTTTCACTTCTATGATTTATTCCATGTTAAGATATTATGATCTCTTTTGCAGGTTTTGATTTTCAAAAAGATATGATATGATTTTTATTTCCTTTATTTGCCCTTGCTGAGCATTTGAGCTCACCCTTTTATGTTTTCTTTTCCCCAGGTCAGGAAGATGGATATTAAGTAGAATATGCTAAAAGGGACCCTAGATATGATGAAATAAATGGGAGACACGGTAGAAGATTTATGAACCAGTTGTTTATGTTTCCCAGTTTCTAAAGACACTATACCTATACGGTCCTTTCTGGTTTTGTCATATGTTGTAATAAGTGTGCTTCAATTTTGAAGTATTAACAATGTATGTAAAGTACGGGTCGTTATAGTTGGTATCAGAGGAAAGGTATAGTCAACCTTTGGAAACTAGGATGTGAAAGCCTTAGTAATAACCCTGAGGATAAGTCTAAGCATAGAACACAATCTTAGAAATGGTCATGAATAACCTAGGATAAGACCATAAGCATGAAAATTTTATTCTTGAATTATGTGGTTTCTTATTATAATTAGTGTTGCTCACACTATTCTTCTTGGTTTTAGTCAATGGCTGGAACCCGAAGGAACCGTGTTAATGCGGAATGCGATGGGCAATGCAATGATTGTCCCCCTGAGCAACCAAACGATATGGGAGCTGGAATGCAAAATCTTGTAGCCATGCTCACACAACTTTCTCAAGCTATGAATCATGCAGGATTTCCAAACGAGCAAAGGAGGGAGCAACATTCTGTTGAATCCTTCATGAGGCAGTGTCCACCTTCTTTCAGCGGGTCTACTGATCCATTAGTTGCTGAACAATGGATTAGTACTACTGAAAAGATATTTTCAGTTCTTCAATGTTCTGAGCATGATAAAGTCATACTAGCAGTGTATCGTTTGGAAGGAGATGCGGATCAATGGTGGAATCTTGTTAAGAATACGAGGCAAAGGGATGAAATTGAGTCTATGTAATGGGACGAGTTCAAGAACTTATTTTTCAATAAGTACATCCCTCGTATTCTCCGAACAAAGATGGAGAAAGAGTTTCTTGAACTGAAGCAAAGGGATGATGAATCTGTTGGTACTTATGAAGCAAATTTTACAAGACTTGCAAGGTACGCTTCTGGTATTATTATCCAACCTGAGAGTAAGATCGATCGATTCTTTAGTGGCTTAAAACCAAGTCTTCGAAGGGAGTTATCCATAAGGGACTTCAATAGCTACGAGGAAATCGTTCGATGTGCTCTCAAAGTCGAGATGGAGATTGGAGTAACCCATCAGTCACATGGGTTTGATAAGAAGAGGATGATGGAATTCAAAGGAAACTCTAAAGAGCACACTGAAAAGAAGATGAACTTTCCATTATGATCAAAGTGTGGAAAGAAACATGGAGGGAGTTGTCTTAAAGGGACAAGTAAATGTTTTAAATGTGGAAAAGAAGGTCATCGGGCATTTGAATGCCGTGATAATGGGAAAAAGATGTCTAATGATGCAAACAAAGGAAGGGATAAATAGAATGAACCTACTATACTTCAATGTTTCAAGTGCAAGGAGATGGGGCATTATGCCAATCAATGCCCAAATCCAAGGGTTGATGATGATGGTCGACGTCAACAAAATCTTAAGGCTAAAGACAAAGGAAAGTCACATGCAATTTCTATCAGCGATGTGGAGTACGATAACGATGTGGTGAAAGGTACACTTACCATCCACTCTAAAGTAGCAAATGTTTTATTTGATTCTGGATCCACCCACTCATTTATTTCTGAAGAATTTTCTAAGGGTATCACCGTATTACCTCAACAATTAGATGTTGAGTTAGCTGTGACAACACCTAATTGCACATCAATCGCATCAAAAGTATATAATTATTCTCTGATCGAAGTTTGTGGGAAAGTGCTTCCTGCAAATCTTGTGATCCTACCTATAGTGGAATTTGATGTGATTCTTGGCATGGATTTGCTTTCTTTATACGGAGCTCATATCAATTGCCAAAGAAGGGAAGTCACATTTCATATTCAAGATCAATCTATGATCGTCTATCAATGCAAGGATGAACATAACCTTCCAGTGGAAATTTCTTCCATTTTATGGGTATTGATTCCACTAAATGAAGGTTATTTATCTCAAATAGTTGGTGAGAAACTCACGATTAAGAATATGCCCATCGTACGGGAGTTTGATGATGTCTTTCCGGAGGAATTACTGGGTCTTCCACCAAATCGTGAAGTTGAGTTTTCAATAGAACTCGTACCGGGTGCTTTGCCTATTTCAAAGACACCTTATAGAATGGCCCCAATTGAGTTGCAGGAATTGAAGAAGCAACTCCAAGAGAATCTTGATAAGGGATTCATACGCCCTAGTGCGTCACCTTGGGGATCACCTGTTCTATTTGTTAAGAAGAAAGATGGATCAATGAGACTCTGCATTGATTATCGAGAACTTAACAAGATCACTATCAAGAACAAATACCCTCTCCCACGCATTGATGACTTATTTGACCAACTACGCAGAGCTCAATACTTTTCCAAGATTGATCTTCGTTCAGGGTATCATCAATTAAGGGTTAAAAGGGAGGATATACCAAAGACGGCTTTCCGTACAAGGTATGGACACTATGAATTTATAGTGATGCCATTTGGTCTTACTAATGCCCCTTCTATCTTCATGGATCTAATGAATAGAGTCTTTAGAGACTATATTGATCAATTTGTGGTATTCTTTATAGACGATATTCTTGTCTATTCAAAGAGCAAGGAAGAGCATGAAGATCACTTGAGAATTATATTGAAGCCCCTGAGAAAGGAGAAGCTTTATGCCAAATTTACCAAGTGTGAATTTTGGCTTCAAAAAGTTGCATTTTTGGGTCACATAATCTCAAAAGAGGGGATATCTGTGGATCCAGCAAAAACAGAGGTTATCGAAAGATGGTCGAGACCAACAACGGTAACTGAGATTCGAAGTTTTCTTGGTTTGGCTGGATATTATCGACGTTTTGTAAAAGATTTTTCACGATTATCTAATCCACTCACCAAGTTGACTCGGAAAGGAGTTAAGTTTGTCTGGACAGAGGAATGTGAAGAGAATTTCAAGGAGTTGAAAAGAAGGTTATCCAGTGCACCTGTGCTCACACTGCCTTGTAGTGGAGAAAGGTTTGTGATCTACAGTGATGCATCCAAGAAGGGATTGGGGTGTGTTCTTATGAAAAATGATATGGTGATAGCTTATGCCTCACGACAGTTGAAAATCCATGAGCAAAATTACCCAACACATGATTTGGAGTTGGCTGCGGTAATCTTTGCATTAAATATTTGGAGGCATTACCTTTATGGTGAAAGGTGTGATATTTATATAGATCATAAAAGTTTAAAGTTTATTTTCACACAAAAGGAGTTGAATATGCGTCAAAGAAGATGGTTGGAGCTGATTAAGGATTATGACTGCGCAATCCATTACCACCCTGGGAAAGCAAACAAAGTGGCAGATGCATTAAGTCGACAAGACTATGCTAGTTTATCCATGATGAGGATCACAAAAGACCCAATATTTATGGATTTACAAAGGATGGATCTTGGAATTATAATGGAAGGGGGAAAATCTTATCTTTCTCAAATGAATGTTCAACCATCTATACATGTGAAGATTAAAGAGGCATAGAAAGAAGATGCCGAGTTACAAAAGAAGGTGAGAAATGTTCCTGAATTCAACCTTGATTGTGATGGGATAATAAAGTTCAGGAATAGGGTTTGTGTTCCTTCCAACCCCGAATTAAAGAAGGAGCTGCTGGATGAGGCTCATAGTTCTTCATTCTCTATTCATCCTGGAAGCACGAAGATGTATAGGGACCTGAAAGAATTCTTCTGGTGGGATGGCATGAAAAGAGATGTTGCTGAATATGTCTCTCGATGCTTGGTTTGTCAACAAGTTAAAGTTGAGAGACAGAAGTCTAAGGGGATGTTACAACCATTACCCATACCCGAATGGAAATGGGAAAACATCACTATGGACTTTGTCAAAGGACTTCCTAAAACATCCAAAGGCAATAATGCTATCTGGGTCATAGTTCATCGTCTTACAAAGTCTGCACACTTCATTGCTATTAGAGAGGATTTCTCTCTAGATCAGCTTGCCAGGATATATGTAAAGGAAGTGGTAAGATTGCATGGAGTACCACTTTCTATTATATCTGATCGGGATCTGAGATTTACCTCGACGTTCTGGCAAAGTCTTCAGCATACTCTGGATACAGAGTTGAGTTTCAGCACTGCTTATCATCCCCAGACAGACGGTCAGTCTGAGAGAAAAATTCAAACCCTAGAAGATATGTTGAGAGCTTGCTCTATGGATTTCAAAGGAGGTTGGGATCAACACCTACCTTTGGTGGAATTTTCTTATAATAATAGCTTTCACTCTAGTATTCAGATGGCTCCTTATGAAGCTCTCTATGGAATGAAATGCAGGACTCCAACTTGCTGGGATGAAGTTGGGGAAAGAAAGCTATTAGGACCTGATCTCGTTGATGAAATGGCAGAAAAGGTCAGATCTATTCAACAACACATAAGAGCAGCTCAGAGTCGACAGAAAAGTTATGCCGACAACCGAAGAAAAGACCTAGAGTTTGAAGTGGGTGATAAAGTGTTCTTACGAATATCTCCCTGGAAGAGGGTTATGAGATTTGGAAAGAAGGGGAAGTTGAGCCCTAGATATATCGGTCCTTTCGAAATACTGGATCGTGTTGGGAAGGTAGCTTACCGATTGGCGCTTCCACCGAATCTCTCTCAAGTTCACGATTTGTTCCATGTATCTCTCCCGAGAAAGTACATACCAGATCCTTCACATGTACTCAGCTCAGAAGTTGTACCGCTGGAGAAAGATCTTTCTTATGAAGAACAGCCAATAGAGATTCTGGATCGCAGCGAAAAAGTCCTACGAAACAAGACCACTCGCTTGGTGAAAGTTTTATGGAGGAACCACCAACTTGAAGAAGCTACATGGGAGCTTGAGGATATGATGAGGGAGAAGTATCCTCATCTGTTTGTTACAAAGTGACGAATTTCGAGGGCGAAATTCTTTTTAAGGGGGGTAGAATGTAACACCCGATACTTTTATGTTATATAAATAATCAAAGGAATCTTTTTCTACACAACACTTGCTTGGCTTGCTTTACACGCAATCGCGACATTTCTCGATAGCTTGCGTCGTACGCAATACCGAGTTTCACTAAACAACAATATGCTATTAAAACTAGCCGTTATGAATAGTAATAACCACTTTTTGAAATTTTATAAATTTTATTTTTCAAAATGGACTTCATTTTTGGACTCATAATATCGAGATTAGCCTAGGGTGAAATTTTGGTATTTTTCTGAAAACTTTCAATTTTCGATGAATAGTGAAACCACTAAGTGGTAGGTTAAAAACTGAATTTTGCATAAAACTTAATTTTACCACTTCTGTGAATGGAATTTCAAAAATCCAAGAGACACGGTTAATATCAAGGACTAAAATGTGGTTCAATGAGATGAAAATAATTTTTTGGTGAATAGTAACTTTTTTCTATTTTTACCGCGGTTAATAGTAAATAGGGTAACTAAGGGTAAATATGATATCAATATTACCCTAACACATGTCCTAATTCTATTGGACAAGTGTAATTCGACCAAAAACAAACTTAGGAATAAAATATGACCATTTAGGCCCACTTGGATTAGATTAGGACATTTATTATTAATTTATTTAAAGAAGGGTTAAAATAGTTAAAATCAAAGTTTAATAAGTAAATCATTTTTAATATGGGGTTATACATAAGATAAATTCAATTGTAAATATTCATTAGAAAGCTAAAAATATTTCCTACATAAGGGTATTTTATTTGTAATTTTTAGACATTAAATAATTTAATGTATTTATGACACAATGATGATGCAGTAATTATCTTATTAATGAAATATTGACATAATTGATGTTATAAACACCAAAATAAATGTAATTTGAGACTTTTTATGAATTCCACTAATTTTATAGGTTACTATGATATATTAGTGTTGATTTAATCAACTTGGTTCGAACATATAATTCTGTTATGACTTTCACAAAAATCATATATCAAATAGTGTCAAAATTGACACAAAATAGTTTTTAAATCAAATATTATATTATTAATTGTTATTTTATTCCTAAAAATCTAAGGTTCGGCCAAATGACTTAGATAAGGATATATATATTAATAATAAACAATTTGGGGTTCGTTTGGCATGTTATAGTAAGTGTATTAACCATATAGTGAAAGAAAACAAAAAGACACGGTAAAAGTTAAATTAATTAACTTAGAGTTAAATCTAATTGATAAGTTTAAAATAATACCCTAAACTTGTCTAAATCCTATTGGTTGATAGGATTTCGACCCATCCCCACTTTAGCTTCGAAATAAGACCCTTTGGAACCATTATAAACCGATTTTGACTTTAATATAAAATAATATTTTGAGATATTCCTAAGGTGTCCCTCTCCTCCCTTATAAAAGGGCACCTCCTCCCCCTCCTCCTCACACCAAATTGAGCACTCAAGCTCGGACAACCCCTGCCATTTTCTCCTCTCCACTTCCCTAGAATAATCCTAGAGGTCCTGGTCTTCTCCAAAGACCAATCTTAGTTCCTTAAGTGGAGGATTCAAAGAGGCGTTCCAAAGAAGAGGTAATATCCATTACCGATCTTTTCAATTTCTTTCTTCTTCAACTTCTTCTTCTTTAGTTGTTTCATGATAAAGTAATAACATCAGTATTACTTACATACTGATATGTTATTATAAATATGAAACAACCCTAATTCACCTTCTATCCATCCTACGGAAAAATGAAATCACCGCGCGTGCGTACGTACGGAATACCGTCTCCACGCCGTGGTGTAATCTATTTTCCACCATCACCTTACAAGGATGTGTATAATGGTGTAATGAGTAACTATATATGATTATTATGAAGTAATATTGATACTGAAATAATATATATATACTACAATACAATTCCACGATCATAGGAACGATATCATCACTCGTGCGTACGTACGGAATACCGTCTCCACGATGTGATGCGACTCGTTCTACATGATCTTCATTTCATAATGATTATATAAATGAATTGAATGAATTAATATGGTATATACTACACTAATACCATTCTGGAAATGAATTATCTATAACCTAAAGATAAGAATAAGAATTTATTCGGCAAAACACGCATAAGAACAAAAGGCAATAAAGACCCGAGTAACAAGTAACCATGAAATATTACTATCAAGAAGCTAAGAATATGAACATATATGATATCATATCAATATGTATGATTCTGGAATAAGTCAATAACATTATTTAAACCATTATACAGGAGCTTCGGACACGTACAAAGCAAATTGGACTTAAGGTAAGGGAAATATCACAATCTCATTTTTATCCGAGATTGTTTATTCGTAAGTATTTACTGGGGTGTATTTTATCATCCACATCCATGTTCCCTCAATATTTAATATTGTTTCCATCCACTTGAAATATTTTAAATCCAATTTTACCCTTAGGTGAGTTTTTAGTAAAGAATATGAAAGGAATCTTTTGTCGTTTTTCCGTACGAGGTACTTTTTGACTTTTCTGACAAAAGTACGAAGAATGTTTTTTTTAACTTATACGACATGAATGGATTTTTAAAACATTACTTCAAAGAAGCTTCCTTTATAAGGTTTCAAGTTTATTTTTAATCAACTTATTTTATTTTAAAGTTGTATGACATGTTATGAAAGAAAAAATGTTTTTGAAGAAGAAAGGATATTTTCCTCAAGAATGGAGTTCAAGTGTTTTATCAAAATTATTTTCCATATAAGATAATAAAGGGTTATATTTTTATCCCTATTATTACATTGATTTGATCATGTTGTGATGGAATTATTTTATGAATTCCTTTATCTTATATGAATTGATTTATGATGTCATGATGTTTCAAGAATCCCATTTTTGTTACTTGTGTTATGCGATGATGTATGTTTTATGATTATGTGGCACACATAAGAAAGGATTCATTATATGATGGGTGGGACCTATATCTCCCTCCAATGCATTGGGTAAAGACTTTATATCTCATGAGATAGACACGGCTGGAACGGAAGGTTATTTCGGTTCAGTGATACAGGACTGAAACGAGGAGTGAACTCGGTTCAGAAAGGGACTTTGTCCACTAAGATAGTCTTGGCAATGAGTCATGACTAACAAGAAATGATTTTCCATGATTATGTGTGCATGCCACAAAGTTTCAAATTTTATGTTATGATTATGGGGATCTCATTTTCACTTCTATGATTTATTCCATGTTAAGATATTATGATCTCTTTTGCAGGTTTTGATTTTCAAAAAGATATGATATGATTTTTATTTCCTTTATTTTCCCTTCTGAGCATTTGAGCTCACCCTTTTATGTTTTCTTTTCCCCAGGTCAGGAAGATGGATATTAAGTAGAATATGCTAAAAGGGACCCTAGATATGATGAAATAAATGGGATACAATGTAGAAGATTTATGAACCAGTTGTTTATGTTTCCCAGTTTCTAAAGACACTATACCTATACGGTCCTTTGTGGTTTTGTCATATGTTGTAATAAGTGTGCTTCAATTTTGAAGTATTAACAATGTATGTAAAGTACGGGTCGTTATATAAAACCTATTGGTTTAGAGGTTTTAGACCCCTCCCCACCATATATTTCACAAAATTTATTTTGGTGCAATTAGAAACCGAAAATTAATGTATTATAAAATAATATTTTTTATGTTTTTCCTACGGTTCCCCTCACCCCTCTTATAAAAGGGCACATTCCCTTCACTCAATTTGACACCTCCAAAGCCATTTGGATCATCCAAATCCTGACCAAATATCCTCCCAAATATCTCACCTTCATTATAGATGCCATATTTTGATCATAAATACAACTTAAAGAGCCATTTTTATCAAATCAAACTGAAGAACCCGAAGAAGAAGTAATGATTTCACCACCCTATTTCATGTTCTTTTCTTCTGCCACATACTCTTTCTTTGTTTTTACCACACCAAAAATAATAAATCATGTACCTTATATATACTATGAAGTTATTATAAATATGTAACAACCATATTCATTATTCTATACATCCTATGAATGATAATGTCACCATGCATGCGTGTTTACTACATACCATCTCTATGTTGTGGTGTAATTTGTTATTCATCACTATGTTATTTGGATGGATATAATGATGACTAATATGTATAAAAATAATAAAAATAACATTTTAATGTCTTGGTAATATTAATATACCATCGAATTCCAAACCTTTAAGGGAATGATATTGTCACTCGTGCGTACGAACGGATTACCATATCCACGACGTGATGAGATTCATTTCCACGTTCATCATTCATCGACGATTATAAAAATATATATTACTAATAAGAATGTAATATATGAAATAATAATGATACAAGATATATATATATATATGTATGTATGTTTTTTACTAACATATATCTTATTCACTTACTTCCATTCAATACGATATGAAATTAGAAATAGTGTTTATGCGTACTTATGACCTACCGTCTCCATAAATGATGTTTTCCATTTAATAAATCTATCTATTATAAATATTTATATTATAAATATATATTATATATAAATAAATTTTTATATTCTTGAAGTATTTAAATCATGATCTAAATGATACGATCAGTAATAACAAGTTAAAACACGTTCGATAAAGGAAGCGATTGTTAACTGAAATGTTAATTTAACATAGACATCATAATTAAATGGGTAGTATAACGTCATAAATGAATCATGTATGATATAATAAATATGAATATGGTTCCAGTATAATTTAATAACATACTATGGTCATTATAAAATAGGCTAAACATACCCTCGACCAATGTAAAGTGCAAGGTAATGGGTTTCTTATCTCTTTTTTAATTCCATGAGATTTACATTATTCACCACTTATTTATTGCATGCAGTATATTGTGTACTATCATTTGATTTATATTATCATGATTTTATTTATATTAATGACATTATTTGATTCATTTGGTGGTTATTGACAATTTTTCATAGGACTCGATTGATTACAATGAGGTAATGGTTATTTTCTCAAACTCATTATTATTTGAGATTGTTCATGATTAAGTATTATCTGGGACATACTTATTATAGATACCCATATTTTATAAAAATGATTTCAAAATGAATCTTTTAAGGTTTTATGGTACGATCTATTTAACTAGATCCTCAATTTGAATGTTGTAATGATTTATCTTTATAAACCCTTTTAATTAATGTCCATGTTTTCAAAATGGTTTTATGGGTTTATTTTTTATTGACATAAATGTTTTGAAATGATAATTCATTTAAAAATTTCAAAGTGTAATTTGAAACTTTGATTAAAAAGTCCATTTTAAATGAATACCATTATAAATTTTGAGAATTTATATGGACATAAATGTTTGTTTCATAGAACAGTTTCTCCATAATCCCTGATGTTTACCAGTTTCTCTTCACAAGAGAGATCAATTACTAACTGAAATCCTCAAAATTGTGTACATGTAACTAATAAAATGTGTAAATCCTCAATATGAATATATAGAAAAAGTATTTTATTTCAGATAGGGTTGGTTGGAGTAAAAGTCGATAAGCCAAAACTCTTATGTGATGGAGGATCAAAAAGGGGACAATGTACATATTGAATACATTTATCTTCTTCCTATATATAATGTATCTCTTCTATATATATATATTTATGTATATGAATATATTATCTTAACCCTAAATCTCTGGGACTCATAAATAATATTCAACAGTATCAAATCTAAGTATCCATGATGTGCTACTAAGGGGTCTTGAAATGTTTATCCATTTCCATGATCCTTTCATGTCCCAAAAACACATTTTCCCTACATACATCACAACACATAATTTTTCTAAATATCCTCCCATTAATTGATCCATTTAGATTATTTAATGAATACGATTATTATATTTGAACATGGGAAAATGAATATCTGGATATCATTCTTTATTTATGTCTAACGAGTATGATCTCAATATTCCTTTGAGTGATTATATAGTCCACTCATATTTTCCATCACATTGGGGTGATATGTTGTACTATGAAAAAATAAAAGTTTATATCATTTAGGAGACCTTTCTAGTCCATAGAGGTAAGTCACATATAATGGTAACACTTAATCGAAAATGGGGTTTAAAAAATCTATAAGACATTTATAATATATACCATTGAATATTAGTCATGGTAGATGTTATCTAATTATAAATGAAATAATATTTTTTTATATACGGTCCACCATAATAATTATGAATTTATATTTTCTTGATATCTCTATAAGACCAACGTATAATTACATAGTGATTTTTTATAATTTAAATATATATATATGTGTGTGTAATGGTTGAATTAACCAAATAGACTTTTTCTATTAATCATTCACCTACTAACATACTGGGAACATTGATTCATATTTTATGACATCCTTCTTCAAATATTCCCACAAATATTTCTTATATTGATCTCAATAAATTTTCAAGCACATTGTGTTGCTAGAGATGGTTGAGTTATTTTCATCATTTTTCAACTCCTTCTTTATTTTCTTTATTTTAGAGTACACATAATCATGATACGAATAATACAACTCCCTCTATTCTATTTTATCACTCAATGGATTTAAATTTATATATATATTCCACATTTATCTATTTTCCCATATTATCTCTTTGATAATATATTATCTTATCCACAAAGTATGGTTGATAAATCATTGGATAAATTAATTCTGACTATCTATATTTTATGATCCCCATATATATCCTTTTATAAAATGATCTGATTTTCTCATTCCTCTTCACTTATAAGGTTGTTAGATCCTTTTTGTTGAGTATAACAAGTGATGTTTAAACATTTTTAAAAGTATTTTTAAAAAAATAAACATCCTTAAACCTATATATTTTACATTCTATTATACTTCCCATGGACTATGTATACTTTTGAAAAAAAAAATATATTACCATTAGTAGAAATTTCATTTCATATGATGGATATTTACTATCATATTTAAATATATTTATAAAACCAATTCTAATATTATTTAGAATATAAGCTTATAATGTTTAGATAACAATTTATAAATTTTTTCCATCTAACAATGTTTTACAAAGACTATACTTATATATTTTTCATATGATGGTATAAAATCATTCAAAAAGAATATATATAAAATCTATCAGATGAATATAATAGAGATTAATGGTTAAGGGACATTTAGTGTATCAGATGAAATTAAAAAGCATTATAATAGATATATATCAAAATATCCTTAGTACGGAGTAGCTACATTGAAAATTCCAACTGAAGGAAGTGTTCTTCTAAGACTTTTACAATATTCTCCATGAAATGAAGAAATTATTATTTGATTATGCTTATAAATATAATATATTTTTAATAAGGAAAAATAGTATGCAATAATACTGATCAATTTTTTTTGTAAATATTTATGTATCATATTGTTAAATTAATATGTCCTCACTATAATTAAATATCCAGTATAATGATTATTTAATTATCTATGATAATATTAAATAAATATATTATCATTTTATGTGTATGAAATTTTATTCCAATCAATATTGATTGAGGACTCATAGGGTTTTTAGAGATATAGGTTTATTTTATTTTTATGATCAAGGGTTTACGATTATTGTTAGATAGAGACATATACTTATATTAGTATCAGGACATTTATTTTTATAAGAAAGTAAAACCATATCATTATGTAAAAAATTGCTATATGAACTCAGGGTAATTGAATTCTATAACACATAAGGTAACAGTGTATATCATTTAACATAAAATTATTTATGTTGTCTTAGGTTATATTTATATTGATTTTATTACATATTTTTACATGTAGTGTTTGAACTGTTCAGAATTTACAATTTTTATATTGATTATTATAAAAATTTCCAAACTCTTAATTGGGAAGAGTCTTCATCCAATACATATAAATGAATAGGATAGTAGAATTTATTTTTTTCTTTTACAAACTAAAATTAACCCTTATATACACTAATCATAGATTATATTTCATTTCTATCTTACAATGGGTATCACAACAGGTTCTACTTCTGTATTTAAAAAAATTTCATTTCTTATAAACTACTACATTTTATCTGAATAAATAATTTTTTTGGTGTAAATTTATAAAATTAACTATACTTTATAAAAGATTATTTTATTTAATATGTTGAATTTAAATATTCGTATGTTTGAGATTCTGAATCATAACATTCTAATAATTTTTTTACTGTTGACTATGAATATTAGGGAGAGAAAATAAAGTCCTTCATTATAATAATAGGTGCATATAACATTATGTTAATGATTGGAAAAAAATTATTAAAAAGAATACATCATTTTATAAAGATGAAAAAAATATTACCAACAAAATTATCATGTTTCAAATACTATGTTTTATTTTATTATAATAAATATCTAAAGTAATTTTTAAATGTAAAACTGCTAATATTATTTAGAATTTATTGACAATTACAAATTTGGATATTACCATGGTTCTTGAAAATAGATGATTAGTGTTTAGAGGTTGTTATTGGGCTTTATATTTTATACATGGGAAGTCCGTTTCAAAAAATAATCAATAATTTACAAAAATTGTTAATATTTTAAAATAGTTGGTATATAAAATTTTAACTAATGAGAATTTAGTTGAAATGATTATTGAATATATTCCCAATTAATGGCCAATCATAAATAATATCATTAGATGATACTATAAACCTAGATATGTTGATTTTAGATTATATAATTATAACTCACGCAATATATGATGGTCGATTATATATTCATATGTATAAATAAAAAAAGAACAATTGAGTTCCATTTTCTTCTCTATATATAGTATGTAACAAAGATAGATCACCGGATATTGTTACTATATTTTATATAATGACAAAATCCATCATTGAGAAAATGTGTGGTTATTTTGAAGAAAGTGAAAATGTAATTTCAAAACGTAAAAACATGATAAAAAATATTATTGGTAAGAAGGAGTTGAAATATAAGTAAAGGAAAATTGATAAATATAAAACTGAGAATAATGAATCTTCTAAAATGATTTTATTATAATAATAATGTAGGCCACATTAATAAAAACTATATGAGACCATTAAAAAATTCATGTAATACAGAAATTAATAATGAAATAACTAAGTATAAAGGAAAAAATATTCTTAATGTGGAGAACACTTCGAGTTCTTGTATAAGACATTGTTATTTAAAAACCTCATCAGACGATAGTAGTGATAATCATATAATTATGAGATTATATACTATAATTGAAAAGACTAATCTATGCTTCATGGAAAATGTTTCTAATTCCCAATATAATTCGCTTTAAATAAAAATTAACTTTATTTTAATGATTAATGTGATTATAATTATTCAAATGAAGAATCATACAGTTCATATCATGATGATGATTCATTACCAAGAGATTATGATGTATCTAGAATCCAAAATTTGTTAAACAAAAAAATTTTAAAATATCTATGAAATTTAAATATTAAAATGTTGATATTCACTGATAAAATTTATTAATTTCAATGAATTACATAGATATTAATATTCATAGTAAATATTTAGATAACAAATCTAGTTATGCCTAATCTATTGAGAATAAATATTTAGTTATAATTCCACATAATGAAATTTTATTTCATAAAAAAATTGGAATTTTTTTTTATTCTGGAATAAAAATTAAGATAATATATCCACTAAAAATAGGCCTCAAAAATGTATCTCGAATATTGGTTTTAAAAATTCTAAAGCCTATTTTATGAATAACTATTTTTCGTTCAAAGTTCAACATTTTTTTGTAAAATGAAAATGTGGTGGACATTAGAAAACTATGTTAACATTAAGTAAATTCTAATTAATTGGTCTTCTTTAATAATACATTTATATATAAATGGAAACTATTTAAAAATTGATGGACTAATGTGGAGTCTAAATGATATATTTTCTAACAATGTCGGAATGAAGTATGTTTTGGTACTAAAAACCTAACTGTTATTTATATTGGAAAAACAAGAAAAATTTAAGAACCCATAATATCTAGTATATGGATAGTGCTTACTCTAACTATATAACAAGATAGAAAATACTTTAGATAATAATAAATAGTAACAGGGGAAATTATAAATATATTCGTGATTGTCATTGATAAATATACAGAATACCTGATATTATTCATCTTGAAAACTGATTACTTTCAAATGATTTATTTTTTAAAAATAACTAATAACTTTGTAATAAATTCATAATTATGTGATGAAGGATATCATGCGAAATTTATTAATGATAACTATACTTTTCAATGTTTGAAAGGAAAATTTATTTATTATGATAACATGCATGTGAATTTATACAAACCTAACATATATTACATTAGAATCTATTATATTCCATTCCTTTGTTCCCTTAACGATCAATAATGGATAAAAATTATATGGATTGGACTCTAAAAGGATATAACATTAGCTAATGATTTAATAAATTTTTAGATATAGACAAACCAGAGCATATTTTAAATACTTATAATGTTTTTAAACATTTTCATTTTGGATGGATTCAAAAGTCATCTTCTATATCTAATAGTTAAGACTCTACATTAGATGAATTATAGTTACTGCACATGGGTCTTTTAAGTCATTCAAACAAAAACATTGTTATTATGAAAACAAATTGATATTAATATATGATGAAAAATATTGATATACATGGGTATATTTTCTATGAAAAAATTAAGAATTTTTTTTTATTTCTAATTTCTTTATAAGCCTTGTTTAAAATGAAGAAAATACCAACAAAAAATATTCATTGTGATAACGGTAGAGAATTTTTAAATTAAAATTTTTATAAATTTGGTATTAAAAAATTCATAATACTAAATTATAAATAACCTAAAACACCTCAAGAATATGGTGTAGTATAATTGAGAAAATAGTTCTTAAAAAGGTAACTAGAACCATGTTTTTGAATAATCAATTACTAATAAATTTTAAACTAATTGAGTTAGAAGAACCTGATATAATATAAATTGAGTTGTAGAATGATTTTTTTAATAAATATCATTATAATTTATTATCTTGATGAAATCCAAAATATTTTTACTTCATTTTTTTTGGATGTAAAGTATTTATTTTGAAAACTAAATATATAATTTATAAAATTTAACAAAAAAATTTGATAAATCGATATTTCATTGTTATTTTACAACTATTAGGGTAAATTGTGTTTATATTAAAAATAAATATACTATTTTGGAATTAAATACTATAAAATTTGATAAAACAATAGAATTTTTTTCAATAAACCTAAAAACACATCTTCTGATTATTTCAGTAAAAGTATTTTTCAGACATTGATGAAAATATCTTCATTTTTGATAAAAAAATCTAGAGATATTATTTAAATTTATAAATTATGATAGTAATAAATCATTTAATAGTGAATTGATATTTAAAAACCCATGAATCTAAAAAATACATAAGACTCATCCAAGTACTAATGTAATTGGTGATGCAAATCAAACAGTAAATAATAGATATTCCTTAAGAAATAAATGTGCACAATCTATATTTTTATCTCAATTTGATACTAATCTTCCTGAAGCGGATTTATGTGTTGTATATTAGATAATATAAATTCATGATTAACTCAATGCGTTTTAGGGGGACCATGTTTTTAATTTAGTAGAATGTCGTTAATTTTCAACATTAATTTTTATAAATTTTATTGTCTAAAATAAATATAATTAAAAAGGAATCATTGTTTCAAATAAAGATAGAAATATTTTAAAGAAGAATAATAAGAAATAATTAATATTCTATGAATAATTGTATCCCCCATTGGATATAATTGAACATATTTGTAACACCCCAGGTAAATAAAGAATATGACATTTTTATATTTATCCATATTTGTGAATAAAATATTAATATTATTTTAAAGGGAATGCTACGCTCGATGGCGTACCCAATACGCAACAACGAGTTTCATGGGAATCATACATTGCACTCTAATAATAAAATAATATTATTTTAAATAGTAGTTAATGCCTTGTCGTTGTAATGGCAGGAATGAACAGAACTAACCACAAAATGATTATATACGTTTGTCAAATATTTTTACTTTTTACAATAAATGTTGGAAGATTATAAATGTGAATGAATCCAATTTTTAAGCGTAAACATTCTAATATTATTTAAAAGATCGATTAACCACCTTTTGATGGCGAACCTATTTTAAATCCACTTTTGAAAATTCTATGTGTTAAATTTGAAAAAATAAAATTCTTCTTTAGAATCGGGACATCAAAATTTAATTTGTGTAAATTTTTGGTATTTTTCCGAAAACGTTCAATTTTTAATGAATAGTGAAAAATGTTGTATTTTAATTCAAATCCCCTATTTAATATAATTTATTTATCTGATTATATTATATTTTGAATTAATTTTAAAGTGAAATTAGAATATATTTTTACCATTTAATCAAATAGTGGTCATTGGAATTAATTTCACTTTGAAATTGGACTTAAACTAGTGTCAATCTTTTGATACATTTTGTTTCGTAAAAACACGCTATTTTTTGAAATCGGGAATTAATTATTAAATTAATTAATGAAAATTATATTTTTTGAATTTGGTAAAATAGACATCAATTTTGAATTCAGAATATCAAATATAGCTTAGGGTGAATTTTTGGTAATTTTCAGAAAAACATAAATTTTTGATGAATAATGAAACCACTATGTGGAACTTATAAGAACTGATTATCCGTTTAAATGAAATTTTTCCATATTTGTGTTTTCAATTTCAAAAATCCGACATATATGGTTGTCATTAAGAAGTAAATTGTGGTTCAATGGGATTAAAATAATTTTTTGTTGAATAGTAACTTATTAAGTTTTTAATCGCGATTTGAGGTAATTAGTGTAGTTAAAGGTAAGAATAATGTTTTAACAAAATTAAATGACATAGAAACATGTCCTACCATCATTGGATGAGTAATGGCTGACCAAGAAATCCATGGGTCTACTTGGGGACCCCATGGATACACATTGGTTGGGAAATGACATAAATAACTTTTTATTTAATATTAAAGTAAAAAAGGCACAAACATGAGATGGTTTAAAAAAATAATTTGAACATGGGGTTTATACAAGTCATATTTTTGACTATAAATATTCAATAGAAAGATAAAAATATTTCCTACATCATTATATTTTTTTATAATTTTTAGACATTAAATATATTAAATTATTTATGACATCATGATGATGCAGCAATTACCTCATTAATAAAGGATTTAAATAAAATTAACAGATAATGTAAAATCTATGACCTACACATGTCCAAAACCTATTTTATGGGTATATTTCGAACCCTTATCACATTAACTTCCAATTATATCAATATGGGACCTTTTAAATCCGAAACTCATTTTAAAATAAAAAAACATTTCGTTACTTTCCAAGGGTGCCCCTCCTCTCCTCTTATAAAAGGCCCCCACCTCTACCTCCTTACCCACATTTCCAAATCTATTGGCATGTCCAACCCCTTCCTATTTTGTCTCTCGACGTCCCTCTATAAATCCTTGAAGCCTCACTTTGGGCATTAGTCTTCCCAAGGAATCCTTTGAGCTCAAACCAGAGGGAGTTACCCGATTTTAAGGTAATGTCTTCACTTGTGTCCTTTTGTTTTATTTTGCTTCTCCAACCCCCTAAACTCTTTTTATTCATATATTTTGTAACAAATACATTTTCATCAATATACTAGGATGTTTTTATAAGAAGTATTCGAGCTAAACATACACACACCTTCGTCTAATTGTTAAAGAACATATTGTTTCTTTTGTTGGCGATTTTCTGCCTCATGAAACGATGATTGTTCAATATTCTTTTAACACATTTAAAAGTGGCCATTATGATGTCACTATATTTTATATATGATATATATGGTATTTATGTTTACTATATGCTTCGGTATTTTATATATAAACCATACCTTTATTCTATTCATGTTTTGTAAATGTGATAATTTCATTTGAGGAAGTGTGGACTACCGCCCCCTCAAGTGATGTGACTCGTACATGCAATACATGGAATGTATAAATAATGAAATTAATGAACATATGTGACATATATAACATATATATTATAATGGAATTATAATATATATATATATATCATTTATTTTTATTTCCATTACTATGACAAAGAAAAAATGAAAGTAGCATTCATGCGTACGTACGGCCTACCGTCTCCATGAACGATGATTTTCGGTTTTTATCTTCAAATGATATGGAATAGTATAAAATGAATATGAACTGGATATAAATGATATTTTAATCATTAATACTATTCTTTAAATTATTTACTTATAACTAAATGGACAATCATTTTTCAAAAAAGTTCATTTTTTACTCATGTACCAAACATCGACAAAAACATCTGATATGAACTCATATTATTAACCAATTATTATATCATTAAAATATGTTATATGAACTGAAAAATAATCTTTATAGGAGGTCCATAAGCAATTATAAATTGAACAAAGTTTATTATTCAGGAATATAAAGAAACGAACAAGACAAGTTGGTCTTGTGGTAGGGGATCCTACTCCTCTCTTTCTTTTTAAGTACGCTCTTTTATGTCATTCCTTTTAAAGCCCATATTTCTTGTTATGGGGATGTTCTTTTATATTAATCTTACTGTAATTTATATGTTAATATTATTATATACCCTATTCTCTCTCATAAATCCATTTTGAATGTTTTGAGTGGCGCCATTAGGCTGCTGAATTTTCGTAAGAGATCTAACCTCTCTCTTTCTTTTTAAGTACTCTCTTTTATGTCACTTCTTTTAAGATCCTCTTTGTTATGTTGGGGTATTTTCTTTTATATTCCTCATTCTGTAAACTTTATGTTAATATTATGAGAAACCCTATTTTCTCTCATCAATCCATTTTGGATGTTTTAAGTGGCGCTGTTAGGCTGCCGAGTTTTCGTAAGGGATTTTTCATCTCAATTTTATTCCCGTGAGATTTATGCTACATTTTCCACAATTTCCTTTGAGTGGTGTATGTAATGCCAATTATTTTAATCATTGTGTTATATACTTTCATATATGAGTATTTACATCAATGTTGTATTGTCCTTATTTCACGGGGTGCATGTCTCGAAAGATACCCATGTCGGTAAGGAAACCTTTCACCCTCCTCTTTTTAAAAGACTTCTTTTGTTATGTATTTTAATTCACATACTATTATATTGGGATATGTTCTTCTATATCCTTATTGATTTAAATTTTATGTCCATGTGATGATATACCCTTTTTATCTCTCATCAACTCATTTTATGAATTTTGTAGTGACGCCGTTAGGCAGTCAAATATTTGCAAGGGAACTTCTTAACCCAAATTTGATTATTTGGGATAAAATTGTACTCCTTGAATATGTTGTTCTATGAATATGTGTGAATATCCTCTGATTGTTTTACACTTAATATCCACTTATATTTGGTGTATTCGTTTTTCACACATAATTATGTAATTGATTCATCCTTGATTCAAGGATACCGTCTTTGTATGGGACTACATCTCAATCTCTATTCATTGAGGAATGTTTTGTTTTATACACAACTTTATTTTATACGGTGTATAAACCCCTTTGAATTTTACGTTTATTCAAAAGGAATCTTTTTTATACAAATCGTTTACTAAATGACAAAAGGGAATGTTTTTTCCATATATATACGGCGACAACGACTTCTCCGCCACCGTGACCATTATTTGAGTTTCGACATCCTCTACAAGCCATATGTTCTTTTTAAAAGAAAAATAAATACCATGATTTACATTTCATTTATTTTGGTATTGAAAATGGTTTTCATAATGTTTTTATATCAATGTTTTGTATTGATATCTTGTGATTGAACGGTGGAAATGTTATGTTTCCTTTATGCATGTTTTATGTGATACGATTATGTTATGTTTCTTGGGCATTATTATGAAGACGGGTGCTTCCGTGATAAACAAAAGGAGGGTGAGCCCGATATAGCTCTCCAATGCATTGGGTAACGCGAAGGAGTGAAACTTTAAGGTTTCTTCGAAGAGATTTAGGGAATATATTGTGGTGGGTATTCCAAACATAACCAAGAGGGTTACTGCCTACGTAAGAAAGTTATGAATGCCTCAAGTTATCTTTTATGTCTTATGATTTCAATGATTTATTCAGGATTTGATGATGTATGTTAAAGTGCCTATGTTTTATGGGTAAAGTATGATTTCATTCTTATGTATATATGAACTCATGTTTCCTTTCCATATTTTTATAACCCTCACTGAGCTTTTTATGCTGATCCCAAGTTTTTTTGAAATGTTTTTCACAGGTCAAGGGAATGGTACATGATATGATGATAGTGTCAAGGAAGTGTCAAGAAAGAATCAATGTTTTATTTTATATATGTTTTCATTAATGATAAAAAAAGAATAATAGCTTTATGTATCCACTTTGTTTAAATGTGGAATGTAATGCAAGTTTTATGATCTAATTCTCTAAAACTCTAAACCCGAAAAGATCCTCAATGAGTAATCTTATATTTACTCAAGATTATGTAAGGTTTAAGGTTGGGGCCTTATAGTTGGTATCAAAGGTCGTCTTAGACAACTTTAGGGATTAGAAGTTTTTTTTAGACACATGATTAGTCCCTATATCTATTATTTCAGTTAAATCCTTATTTTATATCTTTTTTTCTGGTCAAGTAATGTCGTTTATGAATGGAAGGAGAAGGATCTCAAACGAAATTCCTATTTCTTCCTAATGACATGCTTGCAATAATTATTGCAAAGTCATGTTCGGATGATTGTGAAACTTTTTCTAGAATACAACTCACTTGCAAGCAGTTGTTTGAGATATCAAACACGTCCACTATACCTCGTTATCATCGTGGATCATGAGTTGTTTTTAGAAAAATACTATTTTCTCAATATTCTCTTATTTTCAAGAAAGGTAAATATAATCAAGGTATTTTCAAATATTTTACCTTATCACAATAATTTGAAGCATATTATGATTTTAAAAATGGTGCTGAGGAAGGAGACCATTGCGCAACACATTTATATTTTCTTTTAAAATATAGTCTCTCAGCACATACTTATGGTATTTTAAAAGTACCAATAATAGAACGTTTCAACTCCAATTTTGTCCGACTATTTTACAGAAATCATGTTTTATCAAATGTTTTCTAATTATATGTCATACATGATTATTTTCCAAAACTGTTTTTCTGTGAACACCCATATGACCCATGTTGTACAAGGTGTATTTGGATGGAGGAAGCAAATGATTTAGAAGGATCTCTAAATCATTGTTGTAATGCTTGGAACTTCTACCTATGTGATCAAGATGATGATGAAACCGAGTGGACTCCATGATCAAGGTATGATGTTATTCATTTTGGGAATTGTTTTATTTTATCTTATGGTGGTGAAATAAGACTTCAAGAATTAAGATGTTGAGATCATAATGAATTTGGATGAAAATGAGAGTTATAAGGAAACTATTGAGGTTAAAATATGTTCGGGTTATTTTTTGAGTTTTATAAAAAGGACATCACGCAGACCGTGTGACAACCCATCGCGTCAGAAAATGTTGTGGGAATCGAACCCACAACCAAAGTGCAACTGGTATTTATCGCCTACCACTGGACTACGTGAAGTCCCCGGTTAGTTTGACTGATTATTTTTAGTTAGATGATTTTATTAATTAAGAGTAAGTTGATTTTGGGTTATCTATGGAAATTTATTAACCTATCATGGAGGATATGTGATTACATTAATTACTTTTCAATAAAAGACATTAAGAGAAATTAATGTTGTTTGGAGATAAATGTTACGATTTAACTTGGAAGAATATGTGACTAAATCCTTCAAATATTTGGGTTTCAATCTTAGTTTTGTTTATGTTGAAGAATTTTATGGACAAATTTTTTATCGAATGGTCCTCGTTGAACTTCGGGTTTTGTTGGTCAAATTTTGGAGATTAAGAATAGGTTTTCTTTTTATAAAGGGTTATCCTTTTCTGGATTATCTGATCTTGTACTAACCATTTTGGTTTTGGTTTTGGTTAAATTTTAAATACATGGGAAGTATATAGTTCTCTTTTGTGGATTAGGTGTTTCTCTATAAGTTGATTATAGTACTCTTAATGTGAACATGTCTTCCTAAAAACTAGTCTTTTGGAGAAAATATGAGTTTGTGTAAGGAATATAATAAATGTTGAAGGTCAACATGATAAGTGATTATGTTTCCTTATAAATAAATTCCTCAATAAAAAGTAACTTAAAACAAAAATGTTGTCAATTAACTTTTCCTACTGGGGAATAGAATACCATTTAATCTATCACAAGTTTGTGATTTTCTTGTGGTTAACTTTCTCCTAAACATGTTTTCTATCACTCTCCATCAGAACATGACCCTATGTTTTCTCCTCCATGTCCATGTTTTCCTACATGGAATCATAGTATGGGTTAACTCGGGTGACCATTGAACATATATTTCTTTATTTTAAAGTGATTGTTTTACTGACTCTTGTTCCGATGTGGGACTTTCAAGGATGTTTCCGAGCCCAATTTTAAAATTGCAAAGATGAAATTTCCAAAAGGGGGGAAGAATGTAACACCCCAGGTAAATAAAGAATATGACATTTTTATATTTATCAATATTTTTGAATAAAATATTAATATTACTTTAAAGGGGATGCTATGCTCGATGGCGTACCCAATACGCAACAACGAGTTTCTTGGTTATCTTACGTTGCACTCTAATAATAAAATAATATTATTTTAAATTGTAGTTAATTCCTTACCGTTGTAATAGCGGGAATGAACAGAACTAACTACAAAATGGTTATATATGTTTGTCAAATATTTTTACTTTTTACAATAAATTTTAGAGGATTAAAAATGTGAATGAATCCAATTTTTAAGCGTAAACATTCTAATATTCTTTAAAAGGTCGATTAACCGCCTTTTGATGGCGAACTTCTTTTAAATACACTTTTTTACTATTTTATGTGTTATATTTGACAAAAATAAAATTCTTCTTTAGAATTGGGACATCAAAATTTACTTTGTGTAAATTTTTGGTATATTGCGAAAAAGTTCAATTTTTTATGAATAGTGAAATATTTTGTATTTTAATTCAAAACCACTTTTTAATCTAATTTATTTATATGAATAGATTATCTTATGAATTGGTTTTAAAGTGAAATTGGAATATATTTTTACCATTTAATCCAATATTGGTTGTTGGAATTAATTTCACTTTGAAATCGGACTTAAACTAGTGTCCATATTTTGATACATTTTGATTCATAAAAACACGCTATTTGTTTTGACAGCGGGAATTAATTATTAAATTAATGAATTCAACTTATATGTTTTGAATTTTTTAAAATATACATCATTTTTGAATTCGGAATATCAAATATAGCTTAGGGTGATTTTTTGGTAATTTTCTGAAAAACATCAATTTTTTATGAATAGTGAAACCACTAAGTGGTACTTATAAAACTGATTTTCCATTTAAAAGAAATTTTTCCATCTTTGTGTTTTGAATTTAAAAAATCCTACATACATGGTTGTCATTAAGAATTAAAATGTGGTTCAATGGGATTAAAATAACTTTTTGTAAATTGTAACTTATTAAGTTTTTAATCGCGATAAGAGCTAATTAGTGTAGTTTAAGGTAAGAATAATGTTTTAATAAAATGAAATGACCTAGACACATGTCCTACCATCATTGGATGAGTCATGGCCGACCAAGAAAATCCATGGGTCAAATTGGGGACCCCATGGAGCCACTTTGGTTGGTAAATGACATAAATAACGTTTTATTTAATGTTAAAGTAAAAATGGCTCAAACATGAGATGTTTTACTAAAACAATTATTACATGGGGTTATACAAGTCAGATATTTAACTATAAATATTTATTAGAAGGATAAAAGGATTTACTACATCATTATATTTTTTTTAATAATTTTTAGACATGAAATATATTAAATTATTTATGAAATAATGATGATGCAACGATTACATCATTAATAAAGGATTTAAATAAAATGAAAAGATAATGTAAAATCTATGACCTACACATGTCCAAAACCTATTGGATGGGTATATGTAGAACCCTTATCACCTTAACATAGAAATATATCAATTTGGGACCTTTTAAATTTGAAAATCATTTTAAAATAAAGGAACATTTCTTTACATTCCAAGGGTGCCCCTTCTCTCCTCTTATAAAAGGCCACCACCTCTACCTCCTTACCCACACATCCAAAGCCTTTGGCTCGGCCAACCCCGGACCATTTTGTCTCTATACATCCCTCTCTAACTCCTTGAGGCCTCATATTGGGCAGAAGTCTTCCCAAGGATTTCTCTGAGCTCAAACCAAAGGGAGTTACCCGATTTTAAGGTAATTTCTTCACTTGTGTCTTTTTGTTTTCTTTTGCTTCTACAACCCACTAAAAACATTTTATTCATTTCTTTTGTAACAACTAAAGTATATTCAATATAATATTATGTTTTTATAAGAAGTATTCGAGCTACACTTACACACACCTTCATCTAATTGTTAAAGAACATGTTGTTTCTGTGGTTGGCGATTTTCTGCCTCACGGAACGATGATTGTTCAATATTTTTTTAACACCTTTAAAGGTGGCCATTATGATGTCACTGTATTTTATATATTATATATATGGTATTTATGTGTACTATATTCTTATTTATTTTATATTTAAAACATACCTTTATTCTTTTCATGTTGTGTAAATGCGATAATTTCATATGAGGAAGTGTGGACTACCGCCCCCTCAAGTGATGTTACTCGTACATGCAATACATTGAATGTATAAAGAATGAAATTAATGAAAATATGTGATCAATATAACATATATATTATACTGGAATTATAACATATATATATATATCATTTACTTTTAATTCCATTAATATGACAAAGAAAAAATGAATGTAGAGTTCATGCGTACGTACGGCCTACCGTCTCCATGAACAGTGCTTTTAAGTTTTTATCTCCAAATGATTATACAATTAATATGTACTGGATATATATGATATTATAATCATTAATAATATTCTGGATATTATTTAATTATAACTACGTGGACAATCATTTTTCAAACAAGTTCATTTTTGACTCATTTACCAAACATCGACAAAAACGTATGATATGAACACATATTATTAACCAATTATTATAACAATAAAATATCTGATATGAACTGAACAATAATCTTTATAGGAGGTCCTTAATATATTATACATTGACCAATGTTTATTATTCAGGAATATAAAGAAACAAACAATACATGTTGGACTTGAGGTAAGGGATTCTACTCCTCTCTTTCTTTTTAAGTACGCTCTTTTATGTCATTAATTTTAAACCTCATATTTATTATTATGGGGATGTTATTTTATATTACTCTTACTGTAATTTTTATGTTCATATGATGAGAGACCCTATTCTCTCTCATCAATCTATTTTGTAATTTTTGAGTTGCGCCGTTAGGCTACCGAATTTTCGTAAGAGATCTATCCTTTCTCTTTCTTTTTAAGTACTCTCTTTTATGTCACTTCTTTTATGCTCCTGTTTATTATGTTGGGGGATGTTCTTTTATATTCCTCTTTCTGTAAACATTATTTTAATATGATGAGAGACCCTATTTTGTCTCATCAATCAATTTTGGAAGTTTTAAGTGGCGCTGTTATGCTGCCGAGTTTTCTTAATAAATTTTTCATCTCACTTTTATTCCCATGAAATTTATGCTACATTTGCCACAATTTCCTTTGAGTGGTGTATGTAATGTCCATTATTTTACTCATTGTGTAATATACTTTCATTTATGCGTATTTACATCAATTTTGTATTGTCTTTCTTTCACGGGGTGCATGTCTCGAAAGATACCCATATCGGTAAGGGAACCTTTCACACTCATCTTTTTAAAAGACTTCTTTTGTTATGTCTTTTAATTCACATAATATTATGTTGGTAAATGTTCTTCTATATCTTTATTGATTTAAATTTTATTTCCATGTGATGATATACCCTTTTTATCCCTCGTCAACTCATTTTCTGAATTTTATAGTGACGCTGTTAGGCTGTCAAATTTTTGCAAGGGAACTTCTTAACCCAAATTTTATTCTATGGGATAAACTTGTACTCCTTGAATATGTCATTCTATGAATATGTGTGAATAAACTCTGAATTTTTTACACCTAATATCTTCTAATATTTGGTGTATTTGTTTGTCACACATAATTATGTAATTGATTCATCCTTGATTCAAGGATACTGTCTTTGTATGGGACTTCATCTCAATCTCCATTCATTGAGGCATGTTTTGTTTTATAAACAAATTTCTTTTATACAGTGTATTAATGTAAAGACCCGTAAAATTCAAGGGAAATTTTTTCTTAATTTTCTTTAGAATTTTACAAGAGCACGGTTTCAGACGGAACCTGATTCCGAGGCCCGGAGTGCCCGGAATTAATTTCCGAAGTTTGGCTCGGGTACGTTCAGTGAATGAACGAGCGGGTTTTCCTAACTTTTGATCTGGTGCTCAGAATTGAAATATGAGGGCACCGATGAACTGGCAGCGCCGATATTCGCTTAAAGAGACCTTTTCGGAAGTTGCGTTTGTTCCGGGTTGAAAGTTTGTTTTGGGGTTTTTAGTTTGAGTTAAATAAAATTTGTGAAGAACAAATTTTATTATAACTTGATAAAACCTACCAAAGGGGGTTGGAAGTGGGACCCACACCCACTTAACCTCCCTTGGGAGGATTAAGTGTGGTGGGGCCCACACGAACCCCTAAACCTTTCATCTTCTCCCAACTTACTTAACCCCTCATTAAATGACATGAGTTATTTAATTTGGAGTTAATCCTTTTGAATTTCAAACTTTGGAAATTCTTTTGTGTTGATGTGTCAATAAAATAAGATAGTGTCTTATTTTATTTTGGTTAATAGCTTTGGCCTCCTTGAGAGCTTTTGGGAGATTTTCTTCTTCTTCTTCAACTCTGACGAAGAACACGAAGAATGCTCAACTTGACGAAGAACGCTCAAGTTCCGACGAAGAACGCCGCTCCGCTCTTCTTCGTCTTCCGTGTCAACGAGAGGGAACGCCGCTTCCTCCTCGGATTCCCTTCGTCGACATAAGAGGTTTCGCCAACGATGTATCACATCGGACGCATCTCTTCGTCAACGGAATTGACGAACGACGACCGCGACGACCGATCTTCGCGACGTTGACTTCCGTGGACGTAGACAAATCCTCGAACGTATACCCAAGGTAGAGGTTGTTGATTATTGTTTAATTATTCTATTCTTGATCATGAATTTAGCAAGTCTAACGTGTGGATTTGAAATATTTTAAGTTGCGTTATTGCTTAACGAGAGGGGGGCGGACCGCATGAACACGGCCGAACCCCCTCCATCGTTCTTGTTGTATTGCTTGAGGGTGGATGAATCAAGGTGGCGTGGTGCCGTCGCACCACGCGGATATTCGCCCAATCCTTATTACGTGACGCCGTCGCGCCGCGCCATGAAAGAAACATCAAGAACGCGACACCGTCGCGTCGCGTTGAAGAAATCGAGGTGCGGCGGAGGGGCGCGGTGCCGTCGCACCGCGCCGGATGATGAAAACCGCGGCCGGTTCCGGGCCGCGGCGGAAGAGAAGACCGGCGGCCGGGCCGCCGGCTTCGGAAGCCGAAGGGGGGGACCGGAATTTCCGGTCCCGTTGGAGAAAACCGGCCGGCCAGCTGGCCGGCCGGATGGCATTAAACCGGGGGAATTAATCCCCCGGCCAACACACAAAAACCCCCCTCTTTATGAGGGGGGGCGGTTCTTTGAAGGGAGGGGGGCAGCCGGCCCCCCGGTTCCGCACAAACAGGCCCCCACGTGGGGGGCCGTTTTCTTGCAAAGGGCGCGGCACAAAGGCCGCGCCGCCTTCCCATTCAGCGGGGGCTTTGCCCCCCGCGTTCGGCCACCGTGCGGCGCCAGGCCGCCGTGGCCCCCGCGCCGCCGCGCCGCCGTCCCGCCGGCCTGCCGGCCGGCCGTGTCGGCCCGGACCCGGACCCCCCCCCCCCCCCGTTTCGAACCAGTTTCGGTCTGTTGGACATAACATGAGCCTCGGACCTCCGATTGACGAACCGTCTGCGGCAACGCGATCCTTGGGTCGAGACGGTCGTTTCGGTATATCGCACTCAAGGTTTCGGATTACTTTGAGTTCGGCCGGGTTGGTTCGTTCATGAAACCAACCGGGCCTTCGGAGCGGAAACGCTCATATCTTGAGCTACGGACGTCCGATTGACGTGTCGTCAGCTGTGTTGTGTTCCTCTTAGTGAGACGGATCTTTTGGCATACTCCGCCCGAGGTTTGGACGCAGGTGGAGTACGGTCGGGTTGGTTTTGCCTTAAAAACCAACCGAGCCCCGGAGACGAAAATGCCAATAACTCTCAGACCGGGCGTCCGATCGACGCGCCGTCTGTTGCGTTGAGTTCCTGTTTACGATACGGAACTATTGGAGACATCAACTCTGGTCTTCGTGACAGTTGATGTATCAGCCTCTCGGCTCGTGGAGCGGACCCTCCGAACGAGCTTGCTGTGTGCGGGAACCCTAGTGCTGGCTGCGACTGTTACTGGGACTGTGACTGCTACTACTGCTACTGTGACTGCGACGACGACAGTACAGAGATCCTGTGTGGATTCGACAATGACGACTACAGCACTCAGCGATCCTACGTGGGTCAGTGCTACAGGTCCTGTGTGGGCCCGATCCTGTGTGGGTCTTTGCGGGGGTTAGTTACCTATCGATCCTTCGTGGGTCCGACGACATAGATGGATCAGTGATCATCTTTATCGTATTTCGAAGAAGTATACCTGTGTGAGCTGAATCCTGTTGCTTTCCTGTGTGGATTGTGTTGTGCAATCCTGTGTGGATTACGTTTTTCTTTCCTGTGTGGAATACGTTTACTTTCCTGTGTGGACTAAGTTGTACTTGGGCTCGGAGGTTGGAGCGTATTTGAATTGATGACTTAGGTATATGTATGGGCATATACCTAAGCAGTGTCGGTTGTTACTTCGTGATTATACCTTTCTTCGTGATTTATCCTTTGTGGATTTGAGAGACTTTCAGGGGTCTCGGGGTCCCTACTGAGTAGCTCATACTCACCCCTGCACGGGCTTTCCCGCACTACGTTGTGTTGGTTGCAGACGACGGACATCGTTGACCTTAGCTGGGGCTTGCAGAGCGGGACGGTACCCGGAGGTGGACCACTGGGCGGGACGTGCTCGGAGCGGACGGCGGGACCTGTGGAGCAGAGGAGCTATCTGTACCCACCCTTCAGGTGGGATTTCCAGTGGACAGCTCGGTGTAGCGGCATTTACTTTTCAGTTGTTGTTTTCCCTTTCAAGTTGTACTTTACTTTCAGTTTGGGTTTGTATTCTGGCCCATTTACTTTTCCGCACTTTCAGTTGTACTCTGCTTTTGTTTAGTGTTTACTTTCTGCTTGCTTACTTTGTGGTGTTTGTTTACCTTACAAAGGCAATGCCTTCCCTTTTTATAGGGATTTACGCCTTGGTGCTAGTCGCCAGCCCCTGGCCTATGGAAGGCGGGCTTGGGGTAGTCACGGCACGGACCCCGAGGGAGGGTCGTGACAAATTGGTATCAAAGGAGTTCGGTTCTACCACGAACTCTGATCTTTTCTATGTGAAGCAATAATGTTTAGCGTATTGAGTGTGGTTACCAGTCCAGGGAGTCCAGTGTTGGTGCGGCGGCCGACGTATCCGTACACCAGGACCCTGACTTCTGATTTCCGACTTAATGCACGAAAACATTGATTGCATGTGTGTTTCAAAGTTTTCTTTGTGATTACTTATATCAGCTCACCAGGTATACTGTTCTGACCGTGGCGCACCTGTTTCCTTTTCAGGATGGCCCCATGACGGCAGCCAGCTAGGGTTCCGAGAGTCGAGCGTGACGACAGCCCACCGAGCGACGAGGCCTCGGTGCAGGGCCCTTTGTCAGCAGTGGCACCAGCGGTAGCTCTACCCGCCGAGCCCCCGATGCTTCCAGCAGCAGCCGCTGACGATGCACGTCGCCTCAGCGCACTGCATGAGTTTCAGCGCCAGCGACCGCCCAGGTTTCGCGGGGAGACGGATCCCCAGGCAGCAGAGGACTGGCTGGAGGCAGTGGTATGAGTGTTTAGGCTAGTGAGGACACCAGCAGACCTCATGGTGATCCTCGCTGCGAGCCTACTACACGCAGCAGTAGGACGATGGTGGAGCTTGATGCTCTAGGTGCACGATGAGGCATCTCTACTTTAGACGGACTTTGAGGGCCTCTTCCGGTCGGAGTTCGTCCCAGCCACCCTTCGTGCGGTGCGTATCCAGGAGCTTCTTCAGCTGCGGCAGGGCAGCATAACGGTCGCTCAGTACTCGGTGAGATTTACTGATCTCTCGTGCTACTCGACCGACATGGTACGTGACCCATTCTTCCAGGCCCGGACCTTCGAGCAGGGTTTGAGACACGGGATCAGGGCATCACTGATCTCCCTCAGCATACCGACTCAGACAGGAGTACTGGAGCGGGCCCTTCTGATCGAGAGCTTCCTTGCTGAGTCTACACCAGCACAGCGACCCACCGTAGGGCGGCACGTGGCAGAGTCATCTGCAGCAGGCAGTCGACGGATGACTCAGGGGTCCAGGCAGACCAGACCTTCGGGCAGACGACCTCAGGACACTGGCTCCGCAGTGCGGGGCACACAGCGCGGAGCCAGTCTTTCGAGAGGCAGACAGTGCTACTCGTGCTGCGAGCAGGGCCACATGGCTCGTGACTGCCCGACCCGCCATGCCGAGGAGCAGCAGACAGTTGAGGGAGGAGGCGGACGAGGCAGAGGAGCTGGACGAGCAGCCGGTGGTGGCCGACGCTTTGAGGCTCTACCACCACCACCACCAGGAGGTCCACCCCGACCACAGGGAGCTGGCGGGCAGCGATAGGCACAGCTCCAGGCAGCAGAGACCTATGACCACGGCACAACCGAGATGATTCGAGGTACTATCTGTGTCTATTCCACCCTTGCTGCAGTTCTTATAGACACAGGAGCGAGTCACTCTTTCATAGCCGCTGCCCTTGTTCGGAGCTCGGAGATTCCGACAGAGCCGTTGGATCGATCCTTACGGCTAGAGACTCCTACGGGAGCAGACTCGACGATTACGCACTGGTGCTGGCAGTGTGAGCTTACTCTAGGAGGCGAGAGCTTCGGATGGGATCTTCTTGTAGCAGCGTCGAGGCCTTACGACGTCATCTTGGGCATGGATTGGCTATCTACGGTCCATGCACAGATTGACTGTTTTAGGCGCAAGGTGCGATGTGTACGCACCGACGGGAGCAGGTTCACCTTCACCGGCGAGAAGGGAGCCTTAGCAGCACAGGATGGACTTCCACGGAGGATATGACTGCCCATCACTCATCAGTTGGCTAGCCTTATCCTTGGAGCAGTTGACGTGCGGAGTCCTGGTTTTCCTGCAGTGGTGGATCAGTTTGCGGACGTTTTTCCCGACGATGTTCCAGGGCTACCTCCTCGCAGAGAGGTAGACTTTTATATTGACTTGTACCCCGGGACAGCCCCGATATCCACTCCAGCATATCGGATGGCCCCCGCCGAGCTTTGAGAGCTACGAGTACAGTTGGAGGACTTGCAGGGCAAGGGGTTCATCCGACCCAGTGTTTCACCCTGGGCTTCCCCGATTTTGTTCGCCAAGAAGGCGGACGGGAGCTTGCGTCTTTGTGTTGACTATTGTCGCCTGAACCAGGTGACAGTGAGGAACAAGTATCCGCTACCGGGGATTGATGACCTCTTTGATCAGCTCAAGGGAGAACGGTGGTTCCCGAAGATAGACCTCAGGTCAGGCTATCATCAGCTCAGAGTCAGAGACGAGGATGTGCAGAAGACAACCTTCAGATGTCGGTATGGCCACTATGAGTTCTTGGTTATGCCTTTCGGTGTAACCAATGCTCCAGCAGTGTTCATGGCTCTCATGAACAGGATCTTTCAGCCATACCTCGATCGTTTTGTCGTGGTCTTCATCGACGACATTCTGATTTACTCTACGACAGAGAAGGAGCACACCTATCACTTGCGAGTTGTACTAGACACACTCCGAGAGCACCAGCTTTATGGTAAGCTCTCGAAGTGCCAGTTCTGGATACGTGAGGTCCACTTCTTGGGACACGTTATCTCTGAGGCGGGAGTTGCAGTGGACCCCGCGAAGATTGAGGCTGTGTTAGCATGGGAGCCACCCAGGAGCGTGACTGAGGTTCGGAGTTTCATGGGACTAGCTGGATACTATCGGAGATTCATGCCAGACTTCTCTAGAGTTGCGGCACCACTCACATCTTTGACGAAGAAGGGGAAACCCTTCGTGTGGTCAGACATATATCAGCAGAGCTTACAGGAGCTGAGACAGAGATTGACTAGCGCACCTATCTTGAGGTTTCCTGAGGAGGGAGTAGGGTACGTAGTCTACTATGATGCATCAGGGACCAGACTCAGATGTGTTCTGATGCAGGAGCGGGCAGTGATCGCCTATGGATCACGTCAGGTGAGGCCGCATGAGCAGAACTACGCTACCCATGACCTGGAGTTAGCAGCAGTGGTCTTCGCTCTGAAGACATGGCAACACAACCTGATGGGCGAGCTCTTTACAGTCTTTTCTGATCATCAGAGTCTCAGGTATATCTTCTCGCAGAAGGACCTGAACCTGAGACAGCGGCGATGGCTCGAGTTCCTCCAGGACTATGACTTTGAGATAGTATATACTCCTGGGAAGGGGAACGTAGTAGCCGATGCCCTCAGCAGGAGGACGGGCATTCAGCTACTTGAAGAGGCGACGGAGCAGCTAGCCTCTTTGCAGATATCCTTCGTGGATATAGATGGAGCAGCCTTCCTCCAGTCTCTCATAGTCACCCCTCCACTACTGCAGCGAGTCAGGGAGGCACAGCGTGAGGACGCTGACTGTGAGACACGGCGTGCACAGATATCCTCGGGACATGCACCTGATGGTTTCTCCCTTGGAGCAGAGCACGACATCCTTTTCAGAGGACGTACCATGGTACCAGTAGCTTTGTGAGAGGAATTGCTGAGAGAGTTTCACACTTCTCCTTTGGCAGTACATCCTGGAGTGGCGAAGATGTACCAGGACCTCAGACGACAGCACTGGTGGCCGGGCATGAAGAAGGCTGTAGCAGAGTTCGTTTCTCGATGCCTCACCTGTCAGCAGGTGAAGGCAGAGCATCAGGTACCAGCAGGCTTGGTACAGCCCTTGGAGGTTCCGGAGTGGAAGTGGGACGGCATATCTATGGACATCGTGACTGGAATTCCACGCACTTCCAGAGGTCACGACTCGATCTGGGTGATTGTTGACCGACTCACCAAGTCGGCACACTTCTTACCCATCAGAGAGCAGAGCTCAGTAGAGATCTTGGGACGTCTCTACGTTCAGGAGATTGTGCGGCTCCATGGTGTGCCATCATCTATCGTCTCCGATCGAGATGCCCGCTTTACTTCCCGGCTTTGGAAGGGGTTACAGGAGGCGTTCGGGACGCAACTACGTCTGAGCACAGCCTTTCATCCTCAGACGGATGGACAGACGGAGAGGACCATTCAGACTCTCGAGGACATGATCCGCGCATGTGTCCTCGACTTTGGTCGTAGCTGGGAGGACCACCTACCCTTGGTGGAGTTTGCGTACAACAACAGCTACCACTCCACCATCGGGATGGCACCATACGAGGCGTTGTACGGCCGACCTTGTAGATCTCCTTTGTGCTGGACAGACCCTGGAGAGTCAGCACTCGTGGGACCAGAGATGGTCCAGGCCACGACAGAGAAGGTCCAGGTCATCCAGGAGCGGATGAGGACTGCTTAGAGCCGGCAGAAGTCATATGCTGACAGGAGGCGGAGGCCACTTGAGTTCGAGGATGGTGACCACGTCTTCTTGCGGGTCTCACCTCGACGTGGTATTCGGAGATTTAGCCGAGGCGGCAAATTATCTCCGCGCTTCATCGGTCCCTTCCAGATTCTCAGCAGGATTGGTGAGGTGGCTTATCGCCTGGCTCTGCCACCTCAGTTGCACTGGGTGCACGACGTCTTCCACGTATCCCAGCTGAGGAGATACGTGCACGACCCGACGCACATCATTGATCATGGGGAGCTTGACGTTGACGATGGGGCGACTTTTACGGAGGTCCCGGTGGAGATAGAGGATCAACAATAGCGGGTCCTGCGTGGGTGATCGATTCCTCTTGTGCGCATCAGATGGCAGCACGGGAATATCCAGGAGAGCACATGGGAGCGGGAGGCTCAGATGCGTGCTCAGTACCCTCATTTGTTTCCCTAGTTTTTGATGTATCTTTACGGGGACGTAAAGCCCTGAGGTGGGAGTAATGTAAAGACCTGTAAAATTCAAGGGAAATTTTTTCTTAATTTTCTTTAGTATTTTACAAGAGCGCGATTTCAGACGGCACCTGATTCCGAGGCCCGGAGTGCCCGGAATTAATTTCCGAAGTTTGGCTCGGGTACGTTCAGTGAACGAACGAGCGGGTTTTCCTAACTTTTGATCCGGTGCTCGGAATTGAAATCCGAGGGCACCGATGAACTCGCAGCGCCGATATTCTCTTAAAGAGACCTTTTCGGAAGTTGCATTTGTTGCGGGTTGAAAGTTAGTTTTGGGGTTTTTAGTTTGAGTTAAATAAAATTTGTGAAGAACAAATTCTATTATAACTTGATAAAACCTACCAAAGGGGGTTGGAAGTGGGACCCACACCCACTTAACCTCCCTTGGGAGGATTAAGTGTGGTGGGGCCCACACGAACCCCTAAACCTTTCATCTTCTCCCAACTTACTTAACCCCTCATTAAATGACATGAGTTATTTAATTTGGAGTTAATCCTTTTGAATTTCAAACTTTGGAAATTCTTTTGTGTTGATGTGTTAATAAAATAAGATAGTGTCATATTTTATTTTGGTTAATAGCTTTGGCCTCCTTGAGAGCTTTTGGGAGATTTTCTTCTTCTTCTTCAACTCTGACGAAGAACACGAAGAACGCTCAACTTGACGAAGAACACTCAAGTTCCGACGAAGAACGTCGCTCCGCTCTTCTTCGTCTTCCGTGTCAACGAGAGGGAACGCCGCTTCCTCCTCGGATTCCCGTCGTCGACATAAGAGGTTTCTCCAACGACGTATCACATCAGACGCATCTCTTCGTCAACAGAATTGACGAACGACGACCGCGACGACCGATCTCCGCGACGTTGACTTCCGCGGACGTAGACAAATCCTCGAACGTATACCCAAGGTAGGGGTTGTTGATTATTGTTTAATTATTCTATTCTTGATCATGAATTTAGCAAGTCTAACGTGTGGCTTTAAAATATTTTAAGTTGCGTTATTGCTTAACGAGAGGGGGGCGGACCGCATGAACACGGCCGAACCCCCTCCATCGTTCTTGTTGTATTGCTTGCGGGTGGATGAATCAAGGTGGCGTGGTGCCGTCGCACCACGCGGATATTCGCCCAATCCTTATTACACGACGCCGTCGCGCCGCGCCATGAAATAAACATCAAGAACGCGACGCCGTCGCGTCGCGTTGAAGAAATCGAGGTGTGGAGGAGGGGCGCGGTGCCGTCGCACCGCGCCGGATGATGAAAACTGCGGCCGGTTCCGGGCCACGGCGGAAGAGAAGACCGGCGGCCGGGCCGCCGGCGTCAGAAGCCGAAGGGGGGGACCGGAATTTCCGGTCCCGTTGGAGAAAACCGGCCGGCCAGCTGGCCGGCCGGATGGCATTAAACCGGGGGAATTAATCCCCCGGCCAACACACAAAACCCCCCCTCTTTCTGAGGGGGGGTGGTTCTTTGAAGGGAGGGGGGCAGCCGGCCCCCCGGTTCCGCACAAACAGGCCCCCCACGTGGGGGGACGTTTTCTTGCAAAGGGCGCGGCACAAAGGCCGCGCCGCCTTCCCAATCAGCGGGGGCTTTGCCCCCCGCATTCGGCCACCGTGCGGCGCCCGGCCGCCGCGCCGCCGCGCCGCCGCCCGCCGCGCCGCCTCCGCCCACCGCGCCGTTGCCGGCCGCCGCACCGCCGCCGGCCTGCCGGGCCGCCCCAGGGGGGGTCGGGCCGGGTCGGCCCGGACCCGGACCCCCCCGTTTCGAACCAGTTTCGGTCTTTTGGCCATAACATGAGACTCGGACCTCCGATTGACGAACCGTCTACGGCAACGCGATCCATGGATCGAGACGGTCGTTTCGGTATATCGTACTCAAGGTTTCGGATTACTTTGAGTTCGGTCGGGTTGGTTCGTTCACGAAACCAACCGGGCCTTCGGAGCGGAAACGCTCATATCTTGAGCTACGGACGTCCGATTGACGTGTCGTCAGCTGTGTTGTGTTCCTCTTAGTGAGACAGATCTTTTGGCATACTCCGTCCGAGGTTTGGACGCAGGTGGAGTATGGTCGGGTTGGTTTTTCCTTAAAAACCAACCGGGCCCCGGAGACGAAAATGCCAATAACTCTCAGACCGGGCGTCCGATCGACGCGCCGTCTGTTGCGTTGAGTTCCTGTTGACGATACGGAACTTTTGGATACATCAACTCTGGTCTTCGTGACAGTTGATTTATCAGCCTCTCGGCTCGTGGAGCGGACCCTCCGAACGAGCTTGCTGTGTGCGGGAACCATAGTGCTGGCTGCGACTGTTACTGCGACTGTGACTGCTACTACTGCTACTGTGACTGCGACGACGACAGTACAGAGATCCTGTGTGGATTCGACGATGACGACTACAGCACTCAGCGATCCTACGTGGGTCGGTGCTACAGGTCCTGTGTGGGCCCGATCCTGTGTGGGTCTGATCCTGTGTGGGTCCTTGCGCTCAGCGGTCCTGTGTGAACCAGCGCCTACAGGTCCTGTGTGGGCCCGATCCTGTGTGGGTCTTTGCGGGGGTTAGTTACCTATCGATCCTTCGTGGGTCCGACGACTTAGATGGATCAGTGATCATCTTTATCGTCTTTCGAAGAAGTATACCTGTGTGAGCTGAATCCTGTTGCTTTCCTGTGTGGACTGTGTTGTGCAATCCTGTGTGGATTACGTTTTGCTTTCCTGTGTGGAATACGTTTACTTTCCTGTGTGAACTGAGTTGTACTTGGGCTCGGAGGTTGGAGCGTATTTGAATTGATGACTTAGGTATATGTATGGGCATATACCTAAGCAGTGTCGTTTGTTACTTCGTGATTATACCTTTCTTCGTGATTTATCCTTTGTGGAATTGAGAGACCTTCAGGGGTCTCGGGGTCCCTACTGAGTAGCTTATACTCACCCCTGCACGGGCATTGCACGCACTACGTTGTGTTGGTTGCAGACGACAGACAGCGTTGACCTTAGCTGGGGCTTGCAGAGCGGGACGGTACCCGGAGGTGGACCACTGGGCGGGACGTGCTCGGAGCGGACGGCGGGACCTGTGGAGCAGAGGAGCTATCTGTACCCACCCTTCAGGTGGGATTTCCAGTGGACAGCTCGGTGTAGCGGCATTTACTTTTCAGTTGCTGTTTTCCCTTTCATGTTGTACTTTACTTTCAGTTTGGGTTTGTATTCTGGCCCATTTACTTTTCCGCACTTTCAGTTGTACTCTGCTTTTGTTTAGTGTTTACATTCCGCTTGCTTACTCTGTGGTGTTTGTTTACCTTACAAAGGCAATGCCTTCCCTTTTTATCAGGATTTACGCCTTGGTGCTAGTCGCCAGCCCCTGGCCTATGGAAGGCGGGCTTGGGGTAGTCACGGCACGGACCCCGAGGGCGGGTCGTGACAATTAACCCCTTTGACTTTTACGTTATTCAAAAGGAATATTTTTTATACGAATCGTTTTCTAAACGACAAAATGGAATGTTTTTGTCATACGTATGCGGCGACAATGACTTCTCCACCGCCTTGACCATTATTTGAGTTTCGGTTTCCTCTACAAGCCATACCTTCTTTTTAAAAGAAAAATAAATACCATGTTTTACATTTCATTTATTTTGATATTGAAAATGGTTTTCATAATGTTTTTATATCAACGTGTTTTATTGATATATTGTGATTGAAAGGTGGAAATGTTATGTTTCCTTTATGCATGTTTAATTTGATACAATTATGTTTTGGTTCTTGGGCATTATTATGAAGATGGGTGGTTCCGTGATAATCTAAGGGCGGGTGAGCCCGATATAGCTCTCCAATGCATTGGGTAACGCGAAGGAGTGAAACGTTAAGGTTTATCTGAAGATATTAAGGGAATATACTGTGGTGGGTATTCCAACGTAACAAAGAGGGTTACTCCCTACGTAAGAATGTTATGAATTCCTCAAGTTACCTTTTATGTCTTATGATTTATATAATTTATTCATGATTTGATGAGGTATGTTATAGTTCCTATGTTTTATGGGTAATGTATGATTTCATTCATTTGTATATATGAACTCATGTTTCCTTTCCATATTTTTATAACCCTTTCTGAGCTTTTTATGCTCATCCTATGTTTTTTTGAAATGTTTTTCACAGGTCAAGGGAATGGTACATGATATGATGATAGTGTCAAGGAAGTGTCAAGAAAGAATCCATGTTTTATTTTAAATATGTTTCCGTTTATGGGAAAAAAGAATACTATCTTTATGTAACCACTTTGTTTAAATGTGGAATGTAATGCTAGTTTTATGATCTAATTCTCTAAAACTCTAAACCTGAAAAGATCCTCAATGTGTAATCTTGTATTAACTCAAGATTAAGTATGGTTTAGGGTTGGGACTTATAATATTCCTAAAATTTGGGAATAATAATATTTTCAAAAAAAATTACCCTTTTTCAAATGTATTTGAATATCTCTTATCTTAATGCATATTTTTCCGTGGAATTTAATGTAGAAAAAACACTTAGTGTTGATAATTCAAAATATACAAATCTTTTTATGAGACATAATAAGTCATTTTATTCTATTCCCTAGAGAATGTTATGATTGATTAAAATTATTATTATAACAAAATAATGTTTTTATTGTAGATTCTAATAGAAACCCTTTTATTAAATTTGTTTTCAAATATATTATCTTTGTTAAAATTTATGTCAATGAAATTATATTTTTATCGATGAAAAAATATCATAGTAATTCTTTTACAGATCACTTGAAATACTTTTTTGAAATGAGAAATATGGAATAATTAACATTTTTCATTGGATAGAATATTTCATAAAAACCAAAAAGAACAATAATATCCCAAAAAAGTATATAAAATATCTTTTTTAAATAAATTAAATGAATATACCAAAATGTTTATTACATTAATTATGACCTAAAAATTATTAATCTTTATTAATCAAAGAATCTATTTTATCAATTCTCTGTTATATAAATGGATGGTGTTTAACTATATCTCATAGATAGTCATAACGATTTAAGGTTTTTTATATGATTATTTATGTGAAATTAAGAAAATTTTAAACAAACCCATCATAAAGACTTCAAATAAATTTTTTATTACGTTTAGAGAACTTTGGGTCACTAAATATTTCTTACCTCTAGATGTGATTTTTATTAAAAAAAAATTAGGTGTTGATTTTACTAGATATTAAATTAATAGAAAAATTATATCTAGAACGTGTGATTTCATAGGAGAGACATTATTTTCATTGATTTAAAATAAAGAACACCTTATATAATTTTCAACTAGTAAAGGTGAATATATAATATTTGGATGTTATTTAATAAATTTTTGAAGATTCAATGCACACTCATTGATTTTAGAATTACTTTTTTATAAAACAACAATTTATTGGTAAAACAAGTTACCAAAAATTATGTAATATCTCATCAAGCCACTCAGGATCTAATAACATATATATGAGACAATATTTACTTTAGAAACACACATCAAAAAAGAAGATTTAATTTTAAAATTTATCATAATGTCAAAAAATCTCATTGATATTTTTATTAAACAGCTAAATTATGATATAGGTGAATATATTTAACAAAATCCTAGAATTGTAAATTTAAAGTTATTATTTAATTTTATTCTTGTTTTCTAATATCATTACATTAATTATTTTCTAAAATATTTTAGATTAAATTTATCATGCGAATTCAAAATTACATTTTATGAAAATATATTGATAGTATTCATCAAAATTTATGTCTTTAGATTCATTAATTTTTTTTGAAAAATCATCTCATAATCAGTTATTTATAAAATGTTTAATATATAAGATATTAAATTTTTTTATGGAATTTAGAGAAATTTTTTATAATATCTCTAATTATATTTGTTTGATAGAAAATATTTAGACAAATATTATTTTAAATATCATTTTAAATTTTTTTCTAGAATATTTTCACACAATATTCTTATTATAATGTCATTATAAAGGTAATTTTGTCATAATTTTATTTGTATAATATTTTTTAAATTATCTTTTTCTTTATATGTTCATAACATTTTTCCCTTATGTGAAGATGTTTAGATTTATGAATAATATTTTTAAATAAATATTATTAATTTTTCCTCCAAGTGTTAAATTATAAATCATGTGTATAATTATATCATTTGTTATAAATTTTTTATATTATTTATAATATTTTAAAACATCTAAAAAATTTATGATTTCATAATATTAATACTTTTCAATCAAAAAATATATCGAATGTTTCAAATCAATCTTGAAATTAGAATATTTCATACACATATTTCAAGAATCTATAAAACCCATTGATCTCAATAGGTGTTTGAATCTAATCTATTTATTTGAGAATGACAAATTTTCTCCTCATTCGTCTAATATAATGATTATTAGGAATCCATTCATTCTTACCAAAATAGAGTATTTAGGATATCCCGACATCTTAATTGTATTATGTCTAATATTTATGGGGTTCATAGGATCTTTATTTCATCCAATTAAGTATTTATATATTATAATATTGACATCTCAAAACTGAATTGAAATGAATCTATAGTTAATATATTCAATGTAGTATGAAAACCATGATTTCCTATTGAAATATGACATAGATTATTAGGGTAATGAAACCATTTATATAGAATATCTTGAACCTAATTTACATTATGAATATATAGTGATGTTTTTGAATATATCCACTAATTTTGGAAACCAAAATTGATTAAGGGTTGTTTCCATTTAATTTCTTGGGAAATCCAATAATTATTACATCACGAAAATTGAGGACTTATTCCTTATCCTATTAGAAGTTATGGATAACTTAGTGGCATTCATGATGCTTGAGAAACTCAAATATTTTAAAAAATCAAATGAATAAACATATTATTTTTCATCACATAAAAATTATATATAATATCTCATCTTTCACTAGATGTGTGAATTATAGAAATTTTGGTTCATAATTTTGTAATTTATAAATATGAACATGATGATACTCTATTTGAGAAAAATATTTTTATTCTAGGATTTTTGTGTGATATCAAAAACATTCAATCATGTGAAATATATATTCAATTTAATTAAAGAGATAAAATAGGGTTGATTAAGTTTTATATTATTCTATAATAGCTCATTATCCAAAATCCTTTCTTAAGATTCATGGAAATTGATATTCCAAATAATGATACTACTACAATAATAAAAAATGTTATTATTAGATTGAAGAAAGAATAATCATTATTCTTTTAAATAAATATCTTTTAAATAAGGAGTAAATTGAATAAATGTACTATAATGAATTTCAAGTTGAAAATTAAATTCTCATAGGGAATTTGGATAAGTTAATTGACTTTAAAAAAATATGAAAATTTTGATTAAAGGTAACAAAAAAAATTTATACTTATTTTATTGTCTTCTTAAAAAATAAGGAGATAATAATCCTAGTGATCTAACTATTGGGGTGTATAAGGATGGGGCATTGAAAATTTAAAAATAAAAACATATTATTATTTCAGAGATGTATAATTAAAAATTTGATTGATTGATAATGAAAAAAATGTAAACAATTGATGGATATACTAGTAAATGGGATTATATAATGCATAATAAATTTACAAGTAATAGTTCGAATAATTATTTTTATCTTTGGGCCTTTGGAAGAATATTTTTCTCAACATCCCAATTGATAAACTATTCCGACATATGCTAAAAAATAGGTAGTTTATAAAATAAAACTCATGATGTTATTTCTCAAAAATCCCTTTCGAATTTTTCTCTATATGGTGTTCATAAACTAGTTCAAAATAAAAAGAAATGAACTAGGGAATATAGTCTTCCAAAATAACTGACTCTTAATCTAGGTGAGTGAGTTTTTTTAGACATAATTAGTTGAGGATCTTTGAGAAATTTTTCATTTCTTAAAAACATTACAATCATACTGAACTATATTATCTATTAAATCTATAATGGAATTTTCATTTAGTAATCCTAAAAAATAATAATCCTAAAAAAATGAACAATATTCAAATCCATACTCATCAGACAAATAACTCTTCTATTATAATGTTGAAATTATGAAAGGTGTTTATGGATATGATAGATAAGGAGTTTATCCTTCAAGGACATCAGTATAATATGTTACTATATATTTGACAAATTATCCTCTAACCCATCTAATGAGTCATTCATAAATGAAAAAGAACAAATTCAATAAAGTAATACATATTCTATATATAATTATATAAATATTTCTTGATATTCAATCTTGATGTAAGTATATCTAGGGGAAGATAGATTTGTTATAAAATTATAGTTGATTAAAAAAATATATATATCTAGTTATTCAGAATGAAATAGAATTGAATAATTTTAAATTGAGGCTATGAAATTATTTATGGAAGTTATAAGAAAATATTCGATGGATTAAGAACATAAAAAAATTTGTTATATTTTTATTAATATGATAAATACAATATAAGAATAATAAATTAGTTGAAAATGTTGCAATTTGATTGAATGATCATCTATATGAGAACATAAGGGAATTAAATAATCTAAAATTTCAAGTTAGATATCAAGATTATGAATTTTTAAAATAACACATGATGATTGAATCGTTTCACAATAATTTTATTATGATAAATTAACTGATATTTATTCAGAAATGAAACAATGTATAAAGTATAAAATGTCAAATATTAGTGGAATATGTTTAAATCTAATAATAACTGTGAATATAATTATATAAAATAGGGGATAAAATAGTAAATTTCATCATTTTCGGAAAGATGACTCCAATTTGAATAAAAATAATTATAATTTTGAATCCATTAAAGAAAAAGTACAATATATGAAGTTTTCATTATTCTATTTAATTATGTATCAACATGATGTGTAGAAAATTAATATGATCATCTAAAACTATTATATGAATTATCAATTTTTTTATTTAATTATCTTCAAGAATATTTTAATAACTAAAACATTTATTCATCGATCAATATTTTTGTAATATTTTCAGTCAGAAATTTTAGAATATATGTTTCCAATTTGATTGGTTAAATATATTCTTAATACATATAGATTTATTTTATTCTAATACTTTTTTTTAACTATATATATTTTATCATAATGAATTTTTGTATCTTACATTTCATCTACACCTGATACAACTTATAAATATATGATTTATAAAATTACTATAAGAGAGAATGTTTAATAAATTTCTGTAGAGAAATTATAATTCTATTTAAGAATGGATTGGTAGAAAATTTCAGATCTCAAAAATAAATGTGGATAAATAAATAAAAAAATATAATTGTAAATAAGGGTTGTTAGAAAATATTTGGGAGAATTTGTTTTATAATTTATTTCTATATTATTTCAATTGAATTGTTTTGATTTCTAATTTTCAAAAGTCGAGATATTGCTGACTCAAATGGATAACATTAGCCACATTCTTACCATACTTTAAAATTTTAATACACTTCCTTAAAAATGTTATATTAATATCATTTATACTCCTAGTGTCCTATATTATTGATTGAGATGTATATTTTACTGGTTGTAGAAATTTCATTACATATATGTAGAATTTACAATGTATACATATTTAAATTTTACACATGATTCCAATGATATTTAGAAGGGATATGAATGAATTCTATATGATAATGTATATCTGATTTCAATATGATGATGTTTTATAGAGTCAATCATATGAACATCATTATATGGAGATATAAACACTTTCCAGATAATGATTTAGAAATCTACCATATAACTAAAATCCCGATTCTTTGATTATAGAAATTCATTATATGAGAAAGAATCCAAAATATTTTTTATGGTTGTTTATCATGTAAAACATTATATTGAGTTAATGTTTAGTAATTTAATTGTAATGAAATAGTTTTTCAATGTTCATTGAAACAACATATGATATATAAATATATGATAGTTTCAAGAATACATATAAATTGAAGGTATATTCATGGAGAATGCATCATTTTCATCAATAATGATCTAGTAGTTTTTTAAATCTATTATTAACATTTATTTTACTTTTATAATGGTTATTTATAATTAATTTTTGAGTATTTTTCATAACTCATCAATGTTGAATATATTATATATATTCCTTCATAATTTTTATGTTTTTAGTTGTTAGTATAAAAATTTTTTATCAAGGATTATTAGAGATTTGAGAGACAATGTATCATATAATCTTATTTGTTTGAGATATTATGAGTATTGTAAAATAATGACATATAATAACCATAGTAGTAAGTTATTTGTTCATATCAGAATGAAAGACAATTACTTTTAGTTGAAAACCATATACACCTAATGTTAGGGTTATTGACTTCCATATTAGTCAAGGTAAATGTATAGATATTCTTATAAATTTTCATGTCTGTTATCTTAATGAATTTTTATATGTTTTTTGTTATAAATATCTACATCTTTGACATTATATAATGAATAAGTTTTATATTTTTTATTATAAAAAATTTCAGACACTAAATTTGATAGGCTCTTCATCAAGTAAATAAATATAATATGGTTTCTGTTTATTATATATTTCATTTTTTCACGTATAATTTACCCCCACCTACACTTTTTTTAAACTACATAATATTTTGATCATATTAATTTTACATTAAACATCTACCACTGTATTATTATTCCCATGGAATTAGTAGATTGAGCTAGATAAGTCCATAATGAAATCTAACCATCTTTACCTTTGCATATCTTTCACTATACGGGTTAATATATGTATTAGTCTCTAATAATCCATATATATATCAAAATTCTCACTAAAAATATTTTATATATAAACAAAATTTATGAAGATCACTATATACAACTCCAAATCATGGCTTGGATAGTTCTTCTCATGAACAAAAACATTATTTGAGGCATTGGTTAAAACCTTATCATTTTTCACTAATAAATTGTCTCAAAAAAATTTTTAATCATCATTTTATACCATTAAATGTTATCAATATGATGTAAAGATGAAGATATCTATAGTCATATGCCTATATTTCAATTTCTGGAATCACTATTAATATTCATTGGATGATAAAAACATAATGATCTTTTAGGTCAACTTGGTTAGTAGGTTTTATATTCAAGATATGTTTTGAACAAATTATCTGTAATACATAATTTGTCCATGGATACTATGGATCTCCATTACAGATGACGAAATTGGAAATTCATAAGTTTGCATTGTATTATAAGGGTCCACATATATCCATTTAATGTTGATAAGATTCCCCAATACTGATACATCCCCTATCTAGAAATCAAATTTACATTACATTGGATATAGCCCCACCTTTCAGAATATCATTAAAAATTTATTAAAATTGACCTCCATTTTCATAGAGTATATTAGTATTTCATCTACAAGGACTAAGAAAAATTTATTTTGGTTTATCTATAAATACATTATTAATTTTTTCCAAAAATTTTATTTTAGTATTAGTAGGTCAAATTGGTATCAATGTATACTCACAGTGTCCATTCCTTCTTGTAAAGTTAGGCATTGTAATATTTTCTTCTTTTCCATTAATTGTTTATTCCTCAACCAAGGTTTTATATTAAAAAAATAGTGAGACACATATAGTTGATCACACAATTCAAATATATATGTATCTAGATATTTTTTCATCGTCATTATTTTGATGAGGAAATTATAATCAATACAGACCAGCATTGACCCATAATTAGTTCATATTTAGAGGAATTGTGTACCATATTATAAATTAGTATTTTATTTAAAACCCTTATCCAGTTCAAAAAATAAATAATTCATTACTTATTCTTACTCAATAGGGGATATTCTATAGGTATTCTTTGATATATGAAGATATCTTGGTAAAAGTTCGATTGAGAACACAAATTTGATCAATTAGAAGACTAATAAAAACATCATAGAATAAGTCATCATAGTATCTCAGAGTGAGAATGTCTTCAATAATAATAATATCCTTGGAATTAATCATTTCAGATACATATTATTTCTCATACAATATTAATATCGACACTAGAGATGAATATTGCAAAAGAGATTCATCCTCCTCATTGCACTTGTATAGAATCAGAGGATTACATCAGATGTGATGGGTGATCTCCCAATCTCAATAGTTGATGTCTAATTTATATGAGGATATCCAATAAATTCAAATAAATATTATAAAAATAAACTAAACAATTTATGACATGATTTTTGTGGAGGTTCCGTCCAATAATACTGATTGGGGAGGAGTTATATACTTGGGATGAAAATATAAATTGTGATTTCATTCTCATAGATTACTCAGCATCCATGTTTTGAGGTCATGTGTGAATAATAATACTATACTTGAATGATAATAAATAATGTGTTAATATAAAATAATGCATGACTTTTAATTATCATTGGTGGATAATGAATGGAACTTTAGGTTGTAACGCCTCGGTTCTATAAGCCACTCAGAGGCGCCGCATAGCCGGTTGGTCACTTGGCCTCAAGCACATTTCCCTAAACTCTAAAGGCTAACGACTAGCAGTGAGGTCCTTGGGTGTGATAGTGGGGAAACTATGCCATCATTGGCAGAGAACACAACAGAAGAAATAAATATCCAACAACAATAGTGGATGCAGTAAATACCAAACATTAGTAAACAACGGAATACTGATAAATACACAAATGGATCAGAAATATATGTAAATGGTGCATGATACATATATGTCTAGGAAAACAGCCAAACATGTCACAATGCAGAATATAGTACAAAACCAAAGTACAATAGAAAAATACATAAGCATTTTCTCAGCATCGTAGGCTCAGCTTGGTCCCACTCTCTCAAGATCTAGTGCAATAAAGAACCTGAATTAGAAGGTTTCTAGCCTCATCTATACCAACTACAATATAATCTTTTTGTTACCAAAAGCATGGACAAAATAGGGTGTGAGAAAAAGTCCCATTTGGGAACCACCCAATGTTCTGTGCCTAACAGTCAGTGAATATATGGCAGGTAAAGGTATAGTAAACAGTAAACAGAGAAGTACGAAATAGTAAAAAATCCACAGTTTCTAGCATATGATCTACAAAAAAGTAAGTAGCCACTCAATCATGTAGAAAAAATAGCTAACCCTCTAGGTAGTTATCACAGCGTAACCCCTATGGTTCAACCTACAAGTAAATGGAACCCTCTCAGAGGCACACACTGTCTCACCCCTCTGGTTCAGCTAAAGAATAAACTTTCTAGGGAAGCACTCACTGTCAATTCCCCTTATAGTCTCGTATCGTACTAAAGTCACTCTAGGGAATCACTCAACATCTCTTTCTCCTTGTGGTAGGCCTCTTGGAACTACAGAGACACTGAAAAATCACTCAACGTCAATTCCCCCTATGGTCTCGCATCGTATTATAAGACACTCTATATATGTCGTTTCATCCATTTTCCCTATGGTCTACTGCATTAGTTTTTTCACAGCCTTGTGTAAATTTAGCATTTATCGCATCGTGTAACAGCGAAAGTATCCTCAAGAACTACATGGAATGAATATACAATATCTTAGCATTAAACAACTACAGTCACACCATCATATAACTAGGCATGGAACTGGTAATAGCCTAACAAGAAAAATCATACATGGGTAAAACATCCAAAGCACAGTAAATTACCATATTCACAAACTATAACTTCTACTCAAGCATATAAGAAATGCAGGAAAACAACAAGGGAAAAACTAGAAACATACAATACCCAATTCAAGGGTAATGGTGGAATTTTCAAAAAATAATCAACGACTTTTTATGGCAAGGAAAAAACCACCTACCATGATTCTAGGAGATCAATATACATGAACCATGAAGCTTTAATTCCTTTAAAACGTTGTAGATCTATGAAAATGCATAAAATGTTCAACCAATGAAAACATTCAAAATAGGAGGAATTGGAAAACAATGCTCTAGGAGAATGAAGAGCTTACTACTACAGTTTTAACACAATCGACAGAGGTCGATTTAGAGAATGGACAGTGGATCTGGTGTTCATCGAAGATCCGCAGCCGTACATAACTCTATCTAGCAAAGCAACTGGTGAAGAAGATGGTTCTGGGGTTAATACACAACCTTGTATCGTTTAGTGAAAGTACACGGCGTGTACTTTTGGAGTACATGGTATGTACTAGTCTTTTTCATAATCCGCTTGAAGTGGCTTCCACATCACCCTTACATGGCCATGTGTGCGCCCAGACCCGGGCAGCACACAGCCTCGTGCGGTAAGGGATTACATGGCGTGTACTCAAAATGCACACTATCTGTACTTAAAAAATTTACAGATACTCTTCTTTTCTCAAAAACTCCAGAAAAAGAAAAAACAATCTTGAAAAGAATGTCCGGGTTTGTACAAACTTCCCCCTTAACGAAATTTGTCCTCGAATTTCCCTAGTGAGGAGTAGAAGAAGAACCCTTGAACAGCTCCGACCACTGCGATCGTACATCAGCCTCCCTCTCCCAAGTCTCGTCCCGCACTCGCCTGAGCTTCCATAACACCCATACCAGAGAAACAGACCGTCCACAGAGAACCTTCATACTGCGATCGACAATCCTGATTGGATGCTCATCAAATGATGCATCCTATTCAAACTCAATATCCTCATGTTGAAAGACATGAGATGGTTCTGAAAAGTAACATCAGAGCTGAGAGACATGGATGAAATCGTGCATAGCCCGGTACCTCTGAGGTAACTGCAACCAATAGGCAACCGGTCTAACTTTCTCCAACACCTCAAATGGCCTGATGTACCATGGTGAAATCTTACCCTTTCTTTGAATCCTCTTGTGTCTTAACCTCGGCGCGACATGCAGGAAAACCTGATCCCCGTCCTCAAACTCCAGAGGTCATCTCTATTGATCAGCATAAGCCTTCTATCGAGACTGTGTCGTAGCCATCCTCATCCGAATAAACTCTATCTCCTCTGAGGTCTCCTCAACAAGATGAGGTCCTAGAAAAGCTGCCTCTCTTACATCCAGCCAGCATAAAGCTGATCGACAAGGAATACCTTAAAATGATTCTTATGGTTCCATATGAATATTCACCTAAAAACTGTTGTTTTATCCAAACTCCATAAGAGGTATATTCTTCTACCAAGAACCTCTAATATCTATAATTCATGCTCGGAGCATATCCTCAAGAACCTGAATCGTGCACTCAGACTGGCCATCTGTTCGGGGATGGTATGATGTATTCAAATGTACTTGCGTACCCAAAGCCTTCTGAAGCCCCTACCAGAATTGAGAAGTAAAGCATTCATCCCTGTCTGAAATGATAGAGTACAAAACCTCATGCAAACATACTATCACTTGAATGTACAACAGTCCCAACTCATCAACATTGAAGGTATCCTTGATCGGAAATAAGTGGGAAACCTTCGTGATTCTGGCAATGTCAGCCCATACTGTGTCATTCCCTTGAGGTGATCTCGGAAAACCAGTCATGAAGTCCATCAAGACATCATTACACATCTACTTGGGAATGGGTAACTTTTGTAAAAGACCTTCTAGTCGCTAATCTTCGGCCTTCACCTGTTGACAAGTAGAACACCTCGAGACAGAACAATTAACATCTATATTCATACCTGGCCAATAATATTGGTGGTGTAGATCACGATACATCTTGGTGATGCCAGGATGAACTACCAAAATTGAGGAATGAAAATCCTACATCATCTCCTTTTGTATGTCTTCTTGAACCCACACACGTCCCTGGAAACACAAGATCTCATCCTCGCCTACATTCCATCCAGGAATATGGTACTATCCTGTCACAATTTCCCGTAGGACTAGGACATCAGAATCTGATATATGCCTCATTCATACTCAATCAAGAAGCGTAGAGGTAACATATAAAGAAGAATGAAAATTCTTCCCCTTTCTGTCATGAACCTCCAGATTACTCTCATAGAATAGAGCCATAAGCTACCACTCATTGCTAGCCTCCCGAACTGCCTGAATCTGAGTCCTCTTGCTCAATGCATCAGCCATTGTGCATCCCTTTCCCAGCGTATAGGCTTGCTCAATGTCAAAAGACTATAGGTAGTCAACCAATCTACATTGTCTTAGTTTTAGATCACACTGGGTGAAGATGTACTTGAGACTCTTGTGGTCGGTGAAAACCACAAATTTCTCTCCTAGAAGATAATGTCTCTAACATCGTAAGGCATGAACTACTATTTCCAGCTCAAGATCATCTGTCAGGTAGTTCCTCTTATGTGGATTCAATTGCCATGACCCGTATGAAATGACTCCATCTCCCGGAATATGCATAGCTCATAGCCCGATACTTGATGCATCATAGAAGAATATGTAGCTCTATCCCGGTTTTGGAAAGACTAATATCAGTGCTGAAGTAAACCACCCTTTCATCTTCTGAAATGCTGACTCACAAGAATTTGACCATAAGAACTTTGCACCCTTCTTGGTCAGACCATTCAATGGTTCTAATACGCGTGAAAAGTCTCGTATGAAGCATTTCCAGTATGTAGCCAGCCCTAGAAAACTCTGCACCTCAAAGACGTTCTTCAGTTTCTCCTAAGAAACTTCTTCTCTCAAATTCTCTAGGTCTACTGATACTTCTATCTATAAGATAACGTGACCCAAAATGTGAATCTGATCCATCCCAAAGTGGAATTTTGAGATATTAGCATATAAATTATTTTCTCTCAGTGTACTCAAAAATATCTCAAGATGGGTAGCATGGTAATGTCAAGTGTGATAGTACACCAAGATATTGTCCACTAAGACAACCACGAACAAGTCTATGTATGGAGGGAACACAAGGTTCCTCAGTGCTATGAAAATAGTAAGCATGATCCTCAGACCAAACTGCATAACCATATACTCATATAGACCATACCTGGCCCAGAATGATGTAATAGGTATATATGATGGTCTAATGTGGAACTGGTGCTAACCAAACCTCAAATAGATATTTGAGAACATGATTATAACCGGACCTTATCCCGATATTGATAGGAAATCTGGGTTGTAACTCTTCCAAGCCCATGATGCTCGGGTCCTTCTCTACTCGCCCGGACATCCCACTTCCCTCTATGAAGAAATGATTCACCCTCAGGTGATATGACACTCACCTGCGATAATAACAATCTACATCTTTCTGGAAGGGAACTAGCTAGTATATTCTGAGAATGACATCATAGTCTATCATCTTTAGGACAAAGAGGTCCCATATGAAGTGAAACCCTTCAACCTCAAAGGGTAACTCACTGCACTGATGTACACTAAACGTTCTAGCCTTTAATGGTTTGTCTAGATTCAATGTATCAGTAGAAGAAAGGATGCAGATCTGAAGTCTCTCCAAAAAAGCAACAAAGATAATGCTATGGGAATCCCTGGTATTGAAGAGAACAAAAGATAAAACGTAGGCTACTAAAATAGTAGCTCTAACTATAGAGGGTCTAGGATCTGCTCTGGCTAGGTCTGTTACACTACAAAATCCTGACCTGTACCATGACCTCATGGACCTTCCTGACTGCTCTGAGTTGATCCTCCATGTTGTAGCTGATAGACCGGTGACTGTACACCTCATCCATGACCTCCAAATTGGCCTAAATAGAGAGAACTACTCTAGTTCCCAGAGTGATAACAAACATGTGGCACTGATCTTGAACAAGGAGTCATAGATGAACCCCTATCACCAGCTGCTGGTGAGAAAACCTGATAGAAGGGCTAATGGTGACCCATCTTGCCGCAAGATCGGCACTCCATTGGGTCTCACTAGCACTGTGGCCTCGTATTCCCAGCTCATCCAAACTGGTAGCATACCACCTATCTACCTGAATATGTGTCTCGCTGTCTCGGATCACCATACGTAGACTATCTGCAGCGCTTCATGCTATCTCCTGGTGAAGCACTAACCCTGGAACCCGAAACTCCCTAGTTCTCAGCTCCGGAATCTCTCAAGTTATGATCTGTAATCATTTCCTGGTTGACGATGGAGGCGATGGTTGTCAAAATGAAGATATTCACCTGCGAGTAGATCTCCCGTCTGAGGCCATCATCAAATTTCCCTTCCAAGACCAACCCTTCTGCACTCTGGAGGGGTGTGAAACACAGAAGCTCAGTGAAACTGTAGGAGTACTCCATGAAAGATAGAGTACACTGCTCAAGGATCATGAACTCCCAGGCTTGGTCATCCCTCAGGGTCTCTAGATTAATGTAGTCATAAAAGACAAGCTGAAACTCCTCCCACAGCATAACTTCCTGATGACCCGCCTGGGAGATCACATCCCACCACCTCTTGGTGACGTATCATAGCATGTAGGTAGTGTGCTTGACCTGACTCTCTGGAGAAATCTCATGATGCTCGAACATCATCATCATAGCTTATAGGAATGACTCTGCAACTTGAGGTCCTAATTCCCCTAAGAGATGGGAGGATGCTGTTTCTGGAAAACCTGTGTCAAGTCTTACATAGACATCGCAGAAGGGAGAGCTCCTTGAAAGGTTTGCATCATCCTCAAAAAACATTCCAAAAACTGTGAATCGGTGCCTACAGCCGGTATCCCTTCTATATCCAAGGCTGGCACAACCGGAGGATCTTCAGGAAGTCCCTGATTAGCCATATCCTATGTCTGATCACCGACTGGAAACTGGCGTACAACCGGAGGATGTCTCAATGCCATGACTCTCCATGGTCAAACAGACAATTTAGATCAACATTAGAAATAAATGAAAATCTGAAGGCAGAAGAAGGAATAGGGAAAATAAGGCATTCAAGTTATGAAAAACATGACTACATAGTATGTAGTGTCCCTCCACGGTGTGTTCCCTTATGTCATTCACATGGGCGTGTAATTCTACATAAACTAGTCGTATAACACCACATATACACAACATGTGGTCCTAACACACGGTGTGTACATGAATCTTGTTCCCTGACCAAGCCCTTATACATGGTTAAGCCACATGGCTCTTCTAAGACAAAACAACATAGCGTGTTCGAGGAAGACATGGCGTGTACTAAACATGCCTTACCTGGCCTGTTTTTTTAGCGACATGGTCAGAGACATGGCTCGACACTACACGACATGTTCCAAATGAACACAGCATGTACGAGAAATGTTAACACCAACCCGTGTTGTTTGTGAAACGGTCGGGTACCTAGATTAGACTAAAAACATGTATAATTCATATACTGTGTGTATGTGAAGTGGAAACACAACCCATGTTGTTCACGACACGGCTGGGGTACCAACTTCATACTACCCGGCATGCTAAACCAATACACAGTGTATTCCTACAAGATTCTTCACAACCCCGTGATTCTTCCCACACAGTCAGTGACACTATTTAAAAACAACACGACATATATTAATAAATTACAAGCCATGTATTCTGGGGTTTTCTGGGTAGTAGCTCAGAAACTGCTTCTAAGACCATGAAACACAGAAAAAAACACGTTAAGGTGCCGAATTCCGATCTGTGAGGCCCATAATCCCCACAAATCAAATTTTGGCATCTTATACCAGTAACAAACAAGTAAACAAGTTAATGATCCACCAAATTCTAGTCCACGAGGGCCCATAAAACCTCAATATCTGATGTTTGTCATCCTTTTTAGCAAGGTACTATACAATAAAATTCTCTATCAAATAGAAGATATTCTATCAAAGCATCTATCACAACATCATGCATAGTCTACACAACATATATCACAAAAACTTTCAATCGATAATACATCCTAGATGGAATGGCAAGGATTCATGGAATGTGATTTCTAAAAAGTTCTTATATGATGCGTGAGATGGCATACCCTCATCTCAGTGAGTTGCTACAGAAATAGAACAACAATAACAACAACGGTAACATCACAATGCATGTGAATCACACTATGGTGAAATCAAATCAACTGTAAAATTGCAATCCATTAATATTGTAATAAACGAGTTAATATGGATTTTCCCTATACATGGGTTTGCTACTCCTGGGTACAGCTCATTACCATGTACTTATTCCATAATATCCTTGGATAAAATCTCCAAATAGTAATTCAAAAGAAAATAGATCCTCTGATACCACATTGTAACGCCCTGGTTCCAAAAGCCACCCAGAGGTGCCTCATACCCGGTTGGTCACAAGGCCTTCAGAACATTTCCTCAAACACCAGAGGCATCCAACTACAATAGAGGGCCTTGCGTGTGATATTGGGGAAACTATGCCATCATTGGAAGAGTACAAAGTGGAATAAATAAATATCCAAGAACAACAGCGGAAGCAGTAAATACCAAATAGCTGTAAACAGTGGAATACTAATAAATATACAACTGGATAGGAAATATATGTAAATGATGCATGAAACATATATGTCTTGGAAAACAACAAATCATGTCACAATACTGAATACAGTACTAAACCAAAGTAAAAAATAAAAATAGATGAGCAACTCTTTAGAATATTAGGCCACATCTTGGTCCCATTCTCTCCTGTTTCAGTGCATTCATGAACCTGAAGTAGAATGTTACTTTCCCTTGTCTATACCTACACTAACATAATCTGTTTGGGCCCAAAAGCATGACCAAAACAGGGTGCGAGACAATGTACCAGTAGGAAACCACCCCAATATATGTGCCTAACAGTCAGTGAATATATGGAAGGTAAATGTATACTAATCAGTAAACATGGAAGTACCAAACAGTAAAAAATCAATAGTTTCAAGCATACAATCTACAAACAAGTAACCTTCCACCCAAGCAAGTAGAAAAAACAGGTACCCCTCTGGGTTGTTCTCAAATCCTAACCTCTATAGTTCAACCTACATGTACTAGAAACCCTATGGGAGGCACAAACAGTCCCACCCCTCTGGTTCAGCTAATAAATAGACGGTCTGGGGATGCACTCACAGTAAATTCACCCAATAGTCTTGTATCATACTAAAGACGCTCTGGGGAAGCACTCAACATCTCATTCCCCCGGTGGCTGTTGTCGAGGAACTACAGACACTCTAAGGAAGCACTCATCGTCAATTCCCCATGTGGTCTCGCATTATATTATAAAACACTTTGGAGAATCCCTTGTGTCCATTCTCTATATGGTCTACAACACTAGGTTCTCATAGACCTGTGTAAAGTCGGCATGTATCACATCATGTAACGACCAAAGTATACTAAAGAACAAGTTGGCTAGAATCTACAATATCTTAGCATTAAAGATCTACAGTCACACCATCCTATAATTGGGCATCAAATTGGAAAGAGCCTGACATGCAAAACATGCATGGGTAAAACATTAAATGCACAGTAAATTAACCTATTCACAAAAAAATATCCTCTACTCAAGAATATATGAAAAGCAAGAAAACAGCAAGGTAAAAACAAGAAACACGCCATACCCCGTTCAAGGGTATTGGTGGAATTTTCACAAAATACTCAAATACCTCTTACGGAGAGGCACAAACTACTTACCTTGATGTTATGAGATCAATATACTTGAACCATGAATCATGAAACTCCTTATAATGTTGTAGATCTATAAAAAAAATAAAATGTTCAACCCACGAAAACATGATAAAGATGAGGAATTGAAAAAAAAGAGCTCTAGGAGAAGGAAGAGCATACCACTACGGTTCCAACACAATTAACGGTGGTAAATTTGGAGAACATACGGTGGATCGGGGGTTCGTCGAAGATCAACGGCCGTACGGAATATTCTCAGTCGAAAAAACTATTGAAGAAGATGGTTCTGGGGTTAAGACGTGACCCTAGGGAATTTAGTTTAAAAAAAAGGAAAGTACACTGCGAGTACTTTTGGAATACATGAAGTGTACTAGGCTTTTTCATACGACTCATTAAGAGGATTCCACATCACCCCAACTAGGCCGTGTGTGCGGCCCGGACATAGCCATGACACTGCCTCACGAGGCAAGGGAGTATACGGCGTGTACTCATAATTTACACAACTTTTACTTCACAAATTTTCAAAAACTCCACTTTTCTCATAAACTCCAGAAAAAGGAAAAACATACCTAAAAAGAAGGTATGGGTTCTTACATAAGTATCATTTCTTGTTTATCATTACATATTCTCCATTAATATTATAACTATGTTCTCTATTATACTTGTTTCCTATTATATTTTTTAACATAAAAATATATTGATTTCCTTCACAATGGGTATTAAATATATTTTTTTCAGAAGCATCCCCCTCTAGATTTACCATGCCTAGTGTGTAGAAATTACTCTTTTTCTTGTAGAATATATTGATCTAATTAATACCCAATTCACCCTTTTTAGTCTTTTTACACCTAGTTTTAACTACTTCATATACACATCAACTTAACTCATGTGTTACCCCAAAATAATAAGGTGGAATAATCAAGGTTTATCTATATATGAGGTATATATATAATGTTTTGAATAATTTCGCTTAAGTAAAGAGTTTGAAAAAGTGGGTTATAGATAGAAATGTCATAGCATAATGAAAAATAATTGTAATTAATGAACCATTTTTGTAGCTTCAATAATCATTATAAACGTGTACAATACATCCTATATAATCAAATTAGATTAATAATTACTTATTTCACAACCATGTTGGTCTATGTTTTATTAAATATAGTATTATTATATTCATTTATAATAATTTTAATTAGATATAATGATTAATTTCAATATTATGATGGTGATTGTATAATGGTTCCATGGTAATATCACGTATGGATAATTAATTTATTTCCTGTAAAATTTGAATAAAACAAAATATGTTTAGTAAAATTGTACCCATGTACTTTTAAAAATTTATATTCTATGAAAAACCAAATTTTGATTTTGCTTATGGATGATTCATTTGCTAAAAATACTAACATTATGTGGTTAGTTCATATAGTTCAATTTTTCAGTTGTCCCAACCAATATTATTTTTATTAAATAAATTTAGTATAAAAAATTTATATAATGCGGAATAAGTAATAATAAATTTATCATAATCATACACAACCACAATATTGTCTCAATTTCAATTTTTCAAGGTGGTGGAGAAAAATAGATTTTTGTAGTTTATGAAAGTGTTGACCCGACCTTGTTGTAAGTAACATTTTTAATTTATAATCAACAGAATGGAGAGTAACGGATATATATTCCATAAGAATAAAAATATATCAATATATTTAGGATAATTATGTTAATATATATATATATATATATTTGTACTGAATAAGCAAGAGGGCAGTAGGAGAAGATGTATATTTAAAATGGTTAGTTGATATTTTTTACATGTTCTTTTGGTTGTCTCATTTCAGCATTCCCTTTAATGATCATGGGATTTGACATTGGATAAGTCCAATAGAACTAGGATGTGGAGGATATGATTTCAAAAAGAATTTGAAGAAAATTTTGTTGTTCAAATTTTTAGATGTGGTGATGAGAAGAGGTTGTTAGGGGTAGTACTTATAAGGACCGTATATGGACGTTTTGGAATATTATATTTATTGTTTATAATTTTGGATCAAAAATGAAAAATGAATTTATTATCTTAATATGTTTTGTAAATAGTGCATATGAGATTGAATTAATTGTACATATATCATCCATGACTCAAATATTTATGTGTTTTAAATGTAATGTCAAATAATTTATTTTTTCGTATATCACTATTCACTAAAAACACAGCAAATAGAAATGTTACAAATATTGACCATAATTTTTTTCAAAATTGGGATTAAAAAATAAATAAAAATATGCTAAAATAATTTTCTAAATATTTGATATTTAATTTTTAAATAAAATCCACATTTAATCAAAAAATACCAATTTTAATATTATGATCATTTTCAAACCGTATGAAAAATTACATAAAGTGTCATAAATATGTATTTTTATTATAATATATAATTATATTAATTTATAATTCCATTTTATAAAAAATAATCTTATTTTAAACATTGAATTCTTAATAAAAATGAAAGAAAAAATTCCATGTTTTATGATGATATAAAGAATTATTTTACCATCTTATAAATAGTTATTTATATGTGTCATGATATAAATATTCCATATTTTCATTTTATATGATACATGAATAATATTTTTCAGTTCCATAAGTAGCTATATTATTTGAACATTCAGGTTTTTATTCATATATGGTTATATTACTATTCTAATGACCAGGTAACTTTTATAGTGTTCTTTTTTTTAAAATTCACATGGGTTCACTACATTAAATAAATAACTCATAAACAAATAAATAATCATGAAATTACTTTTCTTATCAGATTGGTCTATATTTTTCATTTTCAAAATCGATCTTTCATTACTAATATTATTCAATATTTCGAAAGTGGTGTTCTTGAGTGCCATTATTCTTGGCGATTGAGAAGAAATAAATTTCATATTATTGTAATCTTATATTAATATTTTTCCAATTGGAAAAAATTCAATATGTATATATATATATGTGTGTGTGTATTATATAAATGTAAAATTTAAATTAATTAAACAAAATGTTGTTGGATTCATCATCTGATGTATGTACATTATATAAAATTTTATATTCCAAATGGAAATTATTATAATAAATTTTTTTGTCATAAAATTACTTAGCACAAATACATTTCATATTTATAGTTCATTATATATATAACAACAAAGAAATAATTACCATAATTTTAATGGAAATGCACCAAATACAAATGAAATAATAATGTCACCATAAAAATTAACTCAAAATATAAATCAATTTTAACCACCAGAGAAACCCAATAAACAATTTCTTATAATAAAACTAACATAACATAATGAAAAATCCATGTGATACTCAATGTATCTATTTATTACCAAAAATACTAATTTTATCCAAGGTTCTCCTTTTCTTCTCAATGAATATTCAACCCTGATTTTCTTATGGTTCATGAAATCCCACACTTTTGTAACCCATGAAAATCCATTAATCAATTCTATATATTATCATACAGTCATCCCCATTTTTTTCATTTGGTAATATTTTCTTCTCAATGAAAATTGAAAGTATCCTTTTTAAAAAATAAAAATAAAAATAAAAAATCACTATGAAAATTTCATTCTCACACCATTAATAGGAAAAACTAACTCTCCTCTTTAATAAAAATATAAATTATTGATAAATGTAAATGAAATAAATTTTCATTTATTTTATATATGGTATATTTATATAAAAAAGGAATTAATATACATACATATATATATAATCGTGTACCCTAAAAATACATTGATAACCAAAAGAAAACTCATATTCAGAAAATTTTATCAAAAAAATATTAAATGTATTCATATTTATTTTTATTTACAATTAAAATCCTTTACATGTTGATATATATAAATCAACCAATGATCTATTGATGATATCAATCATCTTTATCTATATCAATCTCATTTCAATCATCCAAACCATTACTAACAACACAAACATAGCACTAATTTCTACTTATAAAAATATGTGATGTGGGAAACCTAAACCACATTTATATCGTTAATTTCTATGTATCATGTGATATAGATTCATATGGAGTAGGAAAAAAAATATTGATATTAAAAACAAATATTTTAAAAAATATACATTTCACTTCATGTTTGAAACCAATTTATTATATTTTTATGGCAAGTTTCTCTTATTATAACCTTGAAAATAATATCATGTAATAAAATAAAATTTTGTAGAACAAATAAAACATTTCAATTGAGGAAATCAATTTGACTTCCAAAATATCTTTATATGACAACATTGAACCATTAATTCACGATTCTAACAAATGAACTAATTAAAATTATCAATACTTTGATTACAAATGGGACTAATGTAATTAAAAAAATATCGTGAAATTTTACAAATTAAAATTTGTTCTTATAGGTGAATAATAATTAAGATAAATTATGGATGACCAAAAATTGAGTGGAATGTTACATGTGATAAAATTAAATATAATGTGAGGGTAAGATTGTTATAAACTAATAAGTCCTTCATATATTTCCCAACCTATGTTGACCCATTAAATTAATTTAAATATGTTCCTCTATATATTCCCATTGAAGAAGTACGTAAAAATTTCCAATTATTAAGTAATATAAAACTAAAATTACCGTATGTATCCTATCTACTACCATTTAAATCATTTCAATCTCTAGTGTTACTTTTTCATAACATGTGTTCACTAATCAGTACCTCACTTATGGCTTTAGAATATGAAATATTACATGCATTTTTTATTCTATTATGTTGTTGGAGATGCCAAAATTTAAACACCATAGTTTTTCAATATAAATATATAATGTTTCATTTGGTTTTCCCTACACACGACACCCAAAAACAATTTTATACCATTATAATGTATCAATAAATATAAAGTATAAATATTTCGAATATAATTATGAAATATATATAACATAATATATATAAATATTTATTTGAACAAATCAAAATAAATTTCTCCTTAAAAATCAAATTCAATTAGTAAATATATGAAAATAATAAAATCTTTTTAATTAATAATTTTTATTTCCTAAAATTGATATTTTTCTATGCTTTATAAATTTATTATTACCATTAATTATATAATAATACTTAATATACACAACTAAATTCGAAAACAAAAATGGATTCCCGATATTTAATTATTTTTTAAAGTTAATTTTAACAATTTTGGGATTGTAATTTTTTAAAATTACCCTAATTTAAAATTTATATGGTAATAGTATCTAATGAATATTATTTTTAATTTTTACTATATTATTTAATTTGAGCTAAATAGTGAAAAATAAAATTTTCTAAAATATCACGAATTTTAAAACCTAAAACAATAAAAGCATTTTCATGAAAAAATATATTTAATTTTTGTAACATTATTAATTTTAATATGTCATGTCTTAATTAATAAAATGAAATATATATTGCTGAAAATAAGTATGATTTTCTAAAAATTTGTATTAACTATATTAGACATTATTATTTAAAAAATATATTTTATCAATTGAATTAAATGATATGGATTTTGAATTTTAAATTAGTGGGTATAAACATTATTATAACGACCACCTTGTTGTAAGAGATAAATATTATATTAAATTGGTTAAATATTAGTTACTATGGTGAAATTATTTTTTTTCCAATGAATAATTATATTATAAATATTATGTATTTTAAAAAGTAATGGAATCAATTATTAAATATAAAACAAACAATTTTGTTTTGAGAAAAATAAAATAATAAATGAACAAAAACTTGATATGAAATAAATATGAAAAAATATGAATAATACATATTAATTAAAAAGAAATTTTTCTATAAGTAATTATTTTCATCAGAATTTATGTTTTACATTAAATGATAATTCTCTTTTATAAAGATCATCAATTAGGATAAATAGATCCCAAATTATAATATAAAATTTTCATATTTGATAACATGGGATATTATATATTTTCACATACAAAATAAATAATGTGATTATTACTTTTTTAACAACAATAAGTGTTTAAATGAATAAAATATGTTGTTGTCAACTTTCCTAAATTAACATCACCAACCAACACTATAGAAATCATTTTTAAGCCTTATTTTAATGTTCTATAAATATTCAATCACCTAACTCGCATAAAATGTAACATCACAATATTTTTAAAATGAAACAATATGTAATTAAATTATCTACTAAATACTATGTGACCTTTATAATCTAACCAATAAATATATTTTTTCCACTTCTATGATTTCAATGTTGAAAAATGGACATACAAGGTTGCGATCAATATGTTTTTTTTTTTGAGTTTGATTTATTAATATATATTTTTTCTAAGTAATAACCTACCCTTATGAATAGAAACATACCCATATTAATATTAAAATGACAATTAAAATAGTAATATACCAATATAAATAGTAACATGACCCTTATGAATTGTAATGTTCCCTTATGAATTGTAACTTTCCCCTCTTAAATAGTAATGTACCCTTATGAATAGTACCTGAACCTTATAAGTAACAATGTCTAATTATGAATATTAAATTCACCAATGAAATTATAAATAAAATTTATCCATATTATAAGTGTCATTATGATATAATTATTTCTTAATAAAAGTAAATAAATATTTTAAAAATTATTGATTAAGTGTTGGAATTTTTGTAAGACATATATATTTAATTAAAAATTTATGATAAATATAATTATTTAAATGGAATTTTATTTTCATAAAACATATTCAAAAAATCGAATTTTTATCACTTATTATTTTAAGATAATTTTAAGATACCCTAAATAAATTTTCAAAGTGTTTGAAAAGTTGTTTTAATTTTAAAATTGTATTTTCTGGTAAATAATGATTTTATTGAAGAAAATATAATTATTCTTTTTTATAAAAATATTTTAAAAAAAAATTTGTTAATTTTTTATTTCTACATGTCAAAAAAATGTTAGAGTGATTTTTTTGGTATTTTCATAAAATTATTGAAATTTTTATGAATAGAAAAATTTGATAAATTATTATATATGCTAAATACATGTTTTACTAAATACTAGATGATTCAAGGCTAATTTAATCCCTAATGGTTCAAAATAAAAAGTAATTATGACAATTTTGGGTCATATAAATCAGGGATATTGATATTATTGAGAAAAACTATAAAAAAATGATTAACATAATATAAAATCTCTCCTCTCCTCTACTATAAATACCACCCTCATTCCCCTCTTACACTAACACCTCTCATGCCTTGAAAATTATCCATGTTATAACCAATCTTCATCCCATGTCTCTTCTACATGTCCAAAACCTATCAGTCTCCCAAAAGGGAGATAAATAAAGGCCTTAATGAGGATCTCAACAAGAATAGATCAAGTTGAAAGAATCCTCTTCCATTTTATAGTTTTTTCTTTTCAATTCATTTTCTTTTCTTATAAAATCATCTATTCCCCTATTACAATTGGGCTAAGAGGTATATTATTTAATTTATTATGGATTTTAATAATTTTTAGGGATAATTCTTCAACTTACATCTTCACCTCCCATCTTATAAAAACATCATTCGTGATGTGTCATTTTACCAAAATCATGGATGATATATTGAAAATTTCCACTACATCGTTAAAAGATGATCATAAAACCCTTTTAATGGTTGAAACAGAATTTAATGTGTATTTTTATCCTATTTTATGTTATTTAATAAACATCTATTCATGAGATTAAATTATATAATGAAACATTTTCGTGATTATTGAGGAGCCTCCAATAATGACCTCACCAAATATCAATAATATTTTATCTTATGAATCATCCTCATGTAAGAATTGAAAATAATATATTGTATCATAATATATTCTGGATAAATATGAATAACATATAATTCAACATATGTAATTTCATCTCCATACAACAATAAAATCAAAGACAATCTGGCCCTGGAAATCGTGTAAAAAAGCCCCTTAGACAATGGATGTAATCGGCTACTTACAATTAAAGGGATAAATGATATAATTAAATGACCATTTAAGGATTATAAACATGAATATGTTTCTGTATGTTATTAATAGCACACTTTTAACCATTATATACGAGTTTTAAACAATTTCGAAGTAAGAAAAACCCGGTATTAGGGAATTCTTAACCCAATTTGTGTTCTTTGGGTTAACCTTATACATTATCCAAAATGTGGTATTAAGATTATAGGTGTGATGAATTTTGGTTTATATTATGTTATGTTATGTATATTTATATTTTATACACTTATACATTTCATTCTATTAATTCACACTCCAATTATATTTGTAATAGAGTTTCCATTTAAAATACATTTCAAAGTATCTTTAATGAAATTCAAAAAGACTATTTCTTATATATATGGAATGAGTGGTTTATCCTAATTTCATGATACTTTATTACCATGAAATTTTCCATGGACATTGTTATGATGGTTTGATCCCATTATATATTAGGATATATTGGGATGATCGCATTATTGCAGCAGATATGATGGGCGAGCCCCATTATAACACTCCAATGCATTGGGTTCTCCAGGGATGGAATTTGACAGAATGGTTATTCCAGGATTAATAGTGATTGTAACAGTGTTATGGTAAATATTTCAAAAGGCAACTAAATGATGTTTCATATCATTCTTATTTGTTTTCATGAAAATGGTTTTTAAAATGATTTCAAGGTTCCATTAGAATAATGGTTTTTAATTATTTATGTACCCTAGTGAGATTTTTTTCTTCTTCCCGTGGTTTTAAATTTTTTTTCAAAGAATTTATTAGATGTTCAATGTACAGTTAAGGTGGTATTACAGATAAATCCAATTAGTTATATTGTAATTATTTTTTTAAACTTTGATTCTATATATGTATTTTGTTGTCTAATTCTGTAAAACCTAGAATGGAAAAGGCCCTCATTTTTATAATGTACTATTTTTTTCAATTATATATGATATAAAAAAATACACAACATGGTTTAAGATTGAATCAAAAATTTTGGGTTTAGGTTATTATAGTTGGTATTAGAGAAATGGTCTAGAAATCTTTAGATTTTACACGTTGCCATTTTTTGTATAAAAATATATTTGATAGTGTTTACTTTTAAACTTCTAGTTAATTATGTACACATAAAAAATCATTATTTATTAATATCTATATGTATATTCAGAAATATACGTACAATGAACGAATTGAGAGGGAGAAATTCAATTATGGGGGAGAGAGAATTAAATATCTAGATATTTTTAAAAAGGAAACAATATTTTCTCAACATAACTACTAAATTCTATGTGTCCTTTATAATCTAACAATTAATCATCAGTTTGATGCTTCTGAATTTTGAATGTTAAAAAACGGACATACATGGTTGTGATTAGTATTTTTTTTATATACTGATAGAGAAAAAATATTTTTTTGTGAATAGTATGCTACCCTTATGGATGTTAACATACCCTTAAGAAAATTTACACGACCCTTAAGTATTGTAATGAATCCTTAAGAATAGTACCTTGACTCTTATAAATAGTAATGAACGCTTATGAATAGTAACAGAACCCTAGTGAATAGTTATGTAACCGTATGAATATTAATTTTATCAATGAAATTATAAATATATTTTTTCTAACTTATATGTTTCAATATTAAATAATTATTTCATAATGTAAGTAAATAAATATTTTAACAATTATTAATTAAGTGTTGGTATTTTAATAAGCCATATATATTTAATTACAAGCTTATGATTAATTTAATAATTTAAAATAAAATTTATATGCATAAAATATATTAATATATAAGTATTTTTATGACTTATGATTATATAATAATTTTAAGAGACCATAAGAATGTTTTCAAAGTGTTAAAAAATAAATTTTCATATGAATATTATATTTTTGTAATTAAATTATTTTATTGTTTAAAAAACAAATTAATCATGTTTAGAAAATTATTTTCAAAAAATAACTAACTTTTTTAATTCTAAATGTTGAAAAATTGTTATGGTGAATTTTTGATATTTTTCCGAAATTGTTAAATTATTAATAAAATATTGTAAATTATGATAAATTTTAAATACATGTTTTATTATGTCATAGTTGATTCGGAGAAAAATTATGTCTGCCTAGTTCAAACACACATAAAATTATTACTATTTTCGGTCATATGAACCAATACTATTCATAGTCATGAGAAAAAATATTAAAATAATTATTAAAATAACGTAAAATCTCCCCTCTCATCCCCTATAAATACCACCTTCATTCCCCTCTTCATCTAAATCCTCTAAATCCTTGATAATTGACTATGTTCTACAAAATATCTTTCCCAAGGCTCTTCCCCATTACGAAGACCTACTGGTCTCACTAAAAGTCCAAAACCAACTACCTTAAGGACGATCTCAAGGATAATAGATCAGGCGGTAAGAATCCCATTCCTTTTTCATGTGGTTTGTTTTCAATTCCATATATTTTCATATATTATTTTGTATTTCCATAATAAAATTTGAATGAAAGATCCAATGTTAAAAATATTATAAATTTTTATCATGTTTATGTAAAATAACTCAGCTTTCTTCATCTCCTCCCCCTCTTATAAAAACATTGTTCTGGATGTGTCATTTTACCAAAAATGTGGATGATGTTTTTAAAATTTCCATTAGTTATTTAATAGATGATCATAAAAAAAGTTTATCATTGAAATAGAATATATAGTCTATGGTGTATCATATTTTATGTTATTTAATGAACTTATATGGATTATATTAAAATATATAATGATGCATGTAAATGATTTTCGATGAACAACCAAAATTTATCTAAACAAATATCATTAATGTTCTATCTAATGATTCATCATCATATATGATAAAAAATTATATAAGTTATCATTCTATATTCAAGAGACATTTTAATACCATTTAATTCCACTTATGGAATTTCATTTCCCTATGACAATAATATCAAAGACAAACCGACCATGGAAATCATGTAAAGAATGCACCCAAAACGATGGAATTAACAAATTACATAATGTTAAAGGGTAAAATTATGTAATTAAAAGATCATATAAGGATTTATGAACTTTTATATGTTTCTATAATATATTAATAACATTATTTTAACCGTTATATAGTCGCTTTAACAGGTTTGAGGTAATACATACCCAACGTAAAGGATTTTTGAAGCCAATTTGCATACTTTGCGTTAACCATCTACATTATCCATTATAAGGTATTTAGATTTTTCGTGTGAAGAATTTTTATTTATATTATGTCGTATTATGAGTATTTACAATTTATATAGATATCCATTCTATTATTTTAATTCTCACTCCAATTAAATTTATAAGGGAAATTCCTTTTGAAATCCTTTAATAATACTCTTTAATGAAAATCAAAAACAATGTTTTTTAATATATTTGGCATGAGTGGTTTCTCCCAATTTCATGATACATTATTACCATGATATGTTACATGGAGATAGTTATTCTGGGATGATCCCATTATATATCATTGTATATTGGGTTGATCCCATTAATTATCAAGATATGATGGTTGATCCCTATTATAGGTGTCCAATGTATTGGGTACTCTGGATATGGATGTTGATCGAATGGTTATTCCATGTGTAAGGGTAATTGTAAGGGTGATATTTAAAATTTTCCTAATTTAAACTAAATGATAATTCTATGTATGCTTTTTAGTATTCATGAAAGGGTTTTTAAAGGGTTTATATGTTTCCGGTGGGATAACAATTTTTCATTCTTAAGGTACCTTACCGAGCTTCTGTGCTCATCCCCTGATTTTGAAATGTTTTTTACAGGATTCCTTAGATATCCAAAAGATATTTATTATTCTACTACAGATGAATCCAATTATTTATATTTTAAATATGTCATTAAACACTGCTTCAATATATTTATGTTGTTGTATAATTCTTTATAACCTAGGCCAAAAAATGTCTTCATTCGTATAATGTACTATGTATTTTTCAGTTTTTTATTATATAAAAAAACAACATGTTTTTGTATTGTATACAGATGTGCGGTTTAAGGGATTAAATAAATTAAATTTTGGTATTACCCATTAAATTTCAATATATTTTATATAATATACCTTCTAATTTAGTTATAAATTGGGGATCAACTCCACCATTTCAGTAATATAATCATAGATTTAAATTATTATGAACAACAACCATAGTTTTCTCTACTCGGATTCCATAAAACACTCTTGTCCAACTGATCATAAAAAATTCCCAACTCCCCCAAACATAAATTCTTCTTCAACAATAGGTTTAGGGTCTCAATGTAGTAGGTTAGAGATAATTTGATTAAATAGTGTAATAAAGTAATGATTTTCAAATCTCAAATTCCACTCATGGAGGCATGCTTTATTATTATGAATCTAATTACCATTTTGTTGTATATAATTCATATTTAAGATATAATATCATCATATATATTTTAATCATAGTTATTTAATATCAATTGAATTCTATTGCATTCCAGAGTTTCAATTAAAATGATACACAGTTTGTATAGAATTTTTTATCCAAAATTTGAGTCCCTTGATAAATTTTTATGCAACACACCATTTTTAATTGTTAAAGGGGTATATAATTACTCATTTTTAATATATTATCATTATTATCTATTACATATTAATATTAAATTTTTAATATAACTTCATAGAACTAATGGGCTGATTTTCAAAAGATAAAAAAAATTCATAAGTGTTTCATTAAATAATTTTTCTATTCATTGGGTAATAGCCTTTGCTGTAAGAATAAATTTTTTGTAATTTATTTGAATTTAAAAATTTATTTATGAAACACTATTTTTTAATTTTTACCTAGGATGAAATACTTATACATATCAATATAATTTTGTTTGAATATAGGTTCCAAAATAAATGTGTACATTAGGTAAAAAAATTCATTCTTACTGATATATCTTCTCTTCCATGTCCATATTTACAATCCCTCTAATGAAGTCCAATATTTATAGATATCTAAAATAGATTATTTTATGTTATTATTATATTTATATACCCCATTATAAAAGGAATGATTAAAAATATTTTAATTCTGTGTTTTTATATAACAATGCTACTTCAAAATGACTAAAAGGATACATCATCCATTCCAAATAATTTTTCTTATCATACACTAACCATTATCTATTCATAAATTTTTTTTGTTTTTCAAGATTCAATTATTTAAATTTATTTTATAAAATGAAACATTTTTTAATCTCTTATCACTTCCACCTTTTCAAAACATTATGCTTTTAATGTCATCATTGACACTGATTCTTTGAAATATAAAGATTTTTAAAGTGTTTTCAAGTCCACTTTTTATCCAAGGTTTATCTGTCATGTATAAAAAAATTTATTCTTCATTATATATTATTATATTATAATGAATTTTAAATATTAATATTTTTATATACCACGAATTCGAATGTGTTTATTATGTAACTTGTTAAAGAAACCCATTCTTTATTCATTCTATTATATAATATAAAATGAAGATTTATTTTAGGTGGAAATCATATCTATGGAAATTGATGGGTGATGCCATATATATCCAACAAATTCATTATTTTAACCTTATATGTTGATATATATTAAAGATTCGACATCATGTGTCTTTTCACATAAGAATGTGCATAATGGGTTTTCATTCATTATTAATTCCTGTTCAAAATGATTTTATTCACATAATTGTGATTGTTCCACACATTCACATTTTTTATAAATTAATTATATGTTTACATGTTTTTCATCATGTTTTGAATAGTTTTCATGATTCATTTAATTTCAATGATGTCCCATGTTTTCAATATTATATATTATTTTAAATGTACTTTAAACTTTTATATCATGCTCACATGTTATGTGACTATTGTGTTTTTTATTGAGTTATTAAATATGTTTTATGATTATTTTATTATCTTCTTAAGATGTTATGTTACAATATAATTTCTTATGATTATCATATAAATCCATTGGATAATTTATTATGGTATATATTCCTCCCTTACATTTTCATTTCTGTTATGATACATTTTTCTTATACAATGTTTTTGAGATCATCCCTTTGTTATATTTCAAAACACAATGTTATGAAGATGATTATATCATGTGATATTTATTTTAATTTTATAAAGTATCATGACTATGGAGAAATTATTTCAAGTGAAATATTGAAAAATGTTTCTATAGATAACATACATGACAATAAAACATTCTATCCTTTGATTGGGAACCTATTGTGAGATATTAAATTATAACCAACTAATTAAATTATTCATTATTTTATGTTTCTATTGTGTCTCTTTAGTTGGTATTAAAGGATGATTTAGTTATTTTGGATATTTTTTTGTTATTTTTTATTTTCATTTAATAAATCTTATGATTCGTCTAGTTAGCCGTGTTTATAGAGTTAGAGAACATTAGTCAATACCCCATTGATGGGTCTAATAATATGATGAAATATTAAATTAATAGTAAACTATTGATTGTATGGATTTTACAAGAAATAAATCTAGGAAAATATACTACATGTGTATGAAATAATTTCATAGATGAACATAAGGATAAAATACTGGAAGAGTTTTTCTTCTAAATTATCTAAATAATAACCCTGATGCTTGGTGTGTGGGATTAAGAGTGAAGACCGTATTTGAAACTCCTAGGGTATATCATTTTTTTAGATGCTTCATATAATCCACTAGTAATGATTAAATTTTTAATTATTTTAATTTATTTTATTGAGATATATAATTTACCCACCATAAATTATCCTAGTTAAAACAAAGAATGATATTAGATGAAATAAGTGTACTATAAGATAGCTTTATAATGTAAAAGTAAAATACTTTTAAAGAGAAATAACATTTTTATTATGATAATTCCCATAGTTTTCAACTAATTTTTGCTTTTTTATGTTTAAATGAAAGATAAAATTATATGTGAACTTGTTTACCTTTGATCTAATGGATTGTATGAAGATTACCTCAACAATTAATTAATTTTAATGGGGTTTAGCCTGGAAAGTTTAGTAAATATGATAAACCAACTACCATGAAACCTGATAAAAATGTTACCATAGTTGAAGTCATGAGTGTACTAAAGAAGAGAATAATTGAGGATCTTGAATTTATATTTAGTTAATATTATGAAATGAGCAGCATAGAACCCGCTACATATTTCAAATGTGGAATAATCCTTATGGGAATAGACTCAAGGGGGATATAATATTATTTACCTCTAGTAATGGATACCATTAGGCATCAAAATTTGAAGGGAAAATGAATACATTGGTTAAAAAATGAAATAAGATAGAACTCATCTAGGTGAAATACTAATATGTCATTATCATATGTGAAGAACTCATTAATTATCTATAAAACCTTCCGAATTTACAAATTTTTTTAAATAAATCTAAAATCTTCAATAGCATTCATTACATAAATTAGTCAATTCTTGAGAAGAGGGATATACTTTAAAAATTTTATTATAACATTACTATTGGATTTGATGGAATTAATAATAATAAATAAATTATGACATATTATTTTTCATAATTGTATAAAATGAATTCATTGGTTATCAATTTATTAGATATGAAAATAAAAAACATTTGAAAATAATGTAGATGCTTTTATGAAAAAATGTTTTAGGTGTATAAGGAATTTTATCAGTGTAAATTAAGTGATCATTATTTTTGAATTAATATATAAAAATATATTATAATATCAATAAATAATATATAATTCATCTAAAAATTTTATTAGGAAAAGGATAAAAATATATATAGATTTTGGTAGATATATTTATTTTTTCGAAAAAGAAGTTTCCATAATATTTTGTTTACATACACTAACATTATATCCTATATTTTATTATTTTAGACGTAAGTAAAATAAATTACATAGATTTAATGTGGATTTATAAATTTGGTAATTTGGACACATTAATTTTCAGTCAAAAATGAATAGTAGTCTTGGGGAATTTATGACCTTGATAAAGGGAATATTAGGAAAATAATGTTTCAATCTAAGGTAATGGTTAAAATTTATCATTTAAATTCTTATTATATAAAATAAATTATACCCAAATAACCTTAGGTTATAATTTTATTAAATTAATAGAAATTCTTCAATGAAAATGAAATTAATAACTGTTAAATCAATGAAAACTACTAAATGTCACTCTCAATGATTTTAATATATATTTTCTGCGCACATTTGGAAAATTCATGTTTTGAAAAAATATAATTTTCTATATTTATGATAAAGAAGTTAAGTTCAAGATATAATATTTTTTTTCTAATTATATGATGTCCATAATTTCTTATGAAACATTGCTACATTATTTTTTCTGCTTAATTTAAAAAAATTACATTAAAAAATATTCATAGAGATATAATTGGAATGAGATAATGTGTCCCATTATTTTTATTCATCAATAAAAAATATTGAGGATTTTTTGAAGAAGTATACTCCAATTAAAACATTTTAAATTTTTATTTAATGTTAAATAAAATCTACATTGTTAAAAATGAAATTACTGATATTTTACAACAAATCATATTATATTATGTGATGTACGTTTTATAAAACAAATATATTAGGCAAAATGAAGGGGTTATGATATTAAACATCACCCAAGGTCTATTTCTGAATCTGTATTAATTGTATAATTATATAATTAACCCATAATTGGTGTAACCATTAATATTGTGATAATTTTTGTTAGTTTTCCTGGGGGGAACTAAAAGAGAAGGGTAAAAATATGATCCAAAATTGTACAAATTTTATTGAATGATTGAATTTAAAATATGCCTAATATAATAATTGAAACATATAAATGTATATCCTTTTTACATCAAATTTATTATATATTAATATATTATTCTAATAATGTAACACACCAAGCTTCCAAGGTACGTTAACTTTTGAATAATGCAATAGCTTGCATTGTGTGTATCATCGAGATTCTAACACATCGCAACCAATAAAACTAGCGGTTATGAACGGTAATACACACTTTCTAAAATTTTATAAATTTTATTATTCAAAATGGGCTTCATTTTTAGATTTGTAATATCAGAATTATCTTAGGGTGAATTTTCGGTATTTTTCTAAAAACTTTCAATTTTTGATGAATAGTAAAAAACACTAAGTTATTGTTTAAAACTGACTTTTTATTTAAAAATTTAATTATTTTATTTAAATATTCATTAGGTAAAAATTGATATATAATACCTATATAAGTTCAATGTAATTAATTAGAGTTATTTTATAAAGAGGTTAGATATATATAAATTTTAATGAACTTTTTACCGTCTTTTACCCACCTCCTAGGAATATTTTCTAATCTGCATAAAACATAATTTTACATCTTCTGTGGGTTGAATTTCAAAATTCCTAGAGACATGTCTGTTATCATTATGTAAAATGTGGATCAATAAGATGAATATAATTTTTGGTGAATAGAAACTTTTTATTTTTATTTACCACCGTTAAAAGTTAATAGGGTAATTAAGGGTAAAATGATATTATTATTACCCTAACAGATGTTGAAATTATATTGTATAAGTGTAATTAGACCAAATACAACATTAGGAATAAAATATGAACCTTTAGGTCCACTTGGATTAGATTAAGACAATTAATAACATTTTATTTAATGAATAGTTAAAAGAGATAAAATCAATGTTTAATAACTAAATGATTTTTAATATAGGGTTCCACCCAATATAAATTTGACTATAGATTTTAATTATAATGATAAATATATTTATTACATAATATTATTTTATTAATAATTTTTAGACATTAAATAATTAAATTTATTTATGACACAATGATGAAGAAGTAATTACCTTATTAATAAATGATTAATATAATTGACATTATAAATATCGAAATAAATATAATTTGATTCTTTTAATGAATTAAAAAATATTAAATGTAAATATATAATGTTAGGGTTGATTAAATGAATATTTTTTGATGTAATAATGCTATTATAAATTTAACAAAAACAAAATACCAAATAGTGTAAAAATTGAAATTAAATAGTTTTTAACACAAATATTATATTATTAATTGAAATTCTATTCCTTAAAATATATAGTTCAGAAAAAGGGATTATATAATATTATATATGTCATTAATGAACCACCTGGGGTTTATTTGAATGTTTATAGTGTGTTTATTAACCATATAATATATAAATACAAAGAGACATGGAAAATGTCAAACTATTTAACTAAGAGTTAAATCTAAAAGATAAGGTTAATATAGTGAACCAACCCTATCTAAAACCACTTTTTTGAGAGTTTTGCGACCCATGTCCACCTTATACATTATATTATTCAATTTTGAGCCATTAGAAACATAAAAATATTTTATTATAAAATAATATTTCTATCTTTTCTTAAGGTGCCTCTCACCCCTCTTATAAAACGACACTTCCCCATCTCTCAAATTCACACCTTCAAAGCCATTTCATTCAGACAAACCCTTCTGAAATATCCTAGAATATTTCATCCCTTCATCTTATAGGACTTCCTTTATTTAGAAATCCAACGTAAGGCTCTTTTTGATCAAATCAAAAGGAAGAACCGGAAGAGGAGGTAAATATTTCATCACCTATTTAAAGATATTTTCTTCTTCCCCTTCCACTTTCATTAATGTTTCCATTATAAAATAATAAATCAAGTATATTATATATAATATAATTTTATTATAAAAATGGTACAACCATATTCATTATTCAATCCATCCTATAAATGACTAAGTTACCGTACGTGTGTAAGTATAGATTATCGTCTCCACGTCATGGTGTAGTATGTTATTCAAATACATCATCATTTGGATAGGTATAATAATGAGTATAAATTATGTTAATAATATATATAACATGATAATGATTCTGTATATATGATATAATATATAATTATATATTATTTTAATGCCAAAAGAATTTTATTGTCGCACGTGCGTAGGTACAGATTACCATTTCCACGAACATGATTAGATTCATTCCCCAACGTATCCATTCAAGACTAATTTTCAATTGATAATTAAAAATAATATTAAAAAAATTAATATCCATATAAGTATGAATATGACACATCCTATCCATAAATAAATTTAATTACGTAACAAATCATATAAAGTAAAACAAATCAGTTAAGACCCAAAACGATGATACTATTGAAATATCATTAACAAAGAAATATTAGAAGATCATATATGATAAAAAATATTTGTATACACTTATTGTATAATTTAATAACTATTATTTAACTATTATACTAGAGTTTAATGTTCCTTCAACAAATGAGAAGTACCAGGTAAGTGTTAATTTCACAATTGTTTTATTATTCAAGGTTTTTTTACATAAGTATTTACTAGGACCTCTTTATCAACTGCATCGGCGTTTTCATAAAAAATGAATTTTTAAACATTCTTACTATTTTCTATAAAATGGGTTATTGTCATATATACCCTTATTTTACCTTATATGTTTTTAAATGAATCATTTTTTTTCATACAAAGTACTTTATGACCTTTTCGACAAAATTAAGGTAAGAATGTTTTTTTACATATATAGTAGGTGCAGCTATTTCCACCGTTATAACATCATTGAAGCTTCCCTTATAATCTTATAATAATATTTTCAAAATAAATGTTTCTTTTATAATTATATGTATTTTAAATGATTTCAAAATAGAAAGGGATATTTCTATAAAAAAAGTTTTCATTCCATCTATTTCAACATCCATTGATGGATTCTAAGCTTATTTGAAGACGATTTTTTATGATACAAAACATACAAATTATACTAAAGTTTTTGTTATATGTTTGAATGTGGATGTGTGATTTTCACACCATTCATGATTTATGGAAAAAAGGATTTAAATTTTTATGCTATTTCTAAGACGAATGTTTATGTTATGTTTAATCCGTTCCATATGAGGAATGCATTTGACTTAGTAAGTGACGGGTGGAGACCACTATAGCTCCTCAATGAAATGGTAGGTCTTAGTAGAAAAAATATTGTCCTGGCACAAGGCCTTGAAAAAAATTCTTATTATTAGTCTTGGCACAAGGCCTTGACTATGTGGTTATGAAGTCTGGAATTATGCATTACATTACTATGAAAGTGACTATTGATATTGCATGTGATTATTCGACTAGTTGAATATATGTGGGAATATTTATATGGAATTATTTTATTTTATCTTTTCCATATTATGCTTATGTTCATGTTTAAAAGATTTTGTATTAGTATTACATTTCCTTTAATGTTTATGATTATTTATGAATGTTTATACTATATTGTTACCATTATTTAGAATTTGAGATCACCGCTTTCTATGTTTTATTTTATCCCGGATGCGAAGAAGTTTTTCATGACTAACCTATAGGGATAGTATAAGGTATATGAGTGTGTCCTATGGAGACTATGTTTTTTTAATTTTTTATATTATAATGTAATGTAAAACATCTTAATGTAACTAGTATTTCCATGGCTACTAAACTAATCGGTCATTCGAGACTTGATCTTTTATGATCATGAAAATGTTATGTAATAATGCACGACTCTGGGTAACTAGGGTTGGGGTGTTACAGTTGGTATTAGAGGAATTTTAGTACAAACCATAGAAGGTGGAAATTTGAGCACATTACCCTATGATATATTTGAGGATTTTTTTAGAAAAAATTCCTAGAATTTTGGTTTTGTAGAGATTTTGTGGGTTTTCCAATCCATACATACATGTCTAGAACCATCAGGTAGAGGCAGATCTAGCACAATTGTACCTAGGGGTAAAACCTAAAAACTTAGATTTGTGCTAGGCACTAACGGGAACTGGTGCACAAAAACGGGCCATACTGCACTCATGGTTACGACACTCTCGGGGGATATGCATAAGATAATTATCATTTTCATTACAAACCATTATTAAGGGTTTATGAGTATATACTTCCTCAATGAAAACATTTTTAAGATTATAGATTATATCCATAAACTGTTCAAGTTATGTTAACTGTATTACAAGTTTGGAATTATGTATTGTGATTCATAAACTAATTTATTCTATGAAATTGTTTAGAAATAACACCTAGTAGAAGGAATAGAAACCATATCAACACATGTAATCCATATAGGTATTTCTATCCTACTCAAGATAATTATATTGGAGATAGTGATGCAACTGGTGCTGATCAACTTATCACCATACTAGGACAACTCACTTAGGTTATGAATAATAACCTTACCCATATGTAGAACCCAGATCCACAACACAGAATATCAATGTTAGACTACTTTATAAGGCAGCAACCAAAAAAATTCAATTGGAGTACAAATCCATTAGTAGTTGAGAAAAGGATAAATTACTTAGAGAAATTATTTTATTTTTTGGGGAGTAGCGAAAGGGAAAAAGTAGTCATGGAAGTTTATAGCCTCACAGGAGATACATATGATTGGTGGTCATTGATTCGAAGCCCAATGAAAGATGACGAAATAAAAAATATTTAATAGTGGTAGTTTAAAGAGATTTTTTTAGAAAAATACTTTCCTCATGGTCATCGAGCAGATATGGAATGAAAATTTCTGAGTCTCAGTTAAAAGTGGATGAAAATGTCGCAAAGTAGGAGGCTAACATTTCAATTTTCGAATGGTGTATTGTACATTATATATGTAACCCAATATGTAAGATTGATCGTATCATTGATGGTTTAAAACAATTTCTACGACAACCATTAGTCACAGAATCATTCTTTCCAAATGAAGATATTGTCTCATGTGCTATCAAGGTAGAAAAAGAATTCTCTATGTCTTATGACTATAAATCAAAGAAAGAAAACAAGAGATCTGCTGAACATTATGGAAATGGAAATAATGGTAAGAAGGGAAATATTGAATATCCATCTTATAGTAAATGTGGGAAGAAAGACCTCATAATTACCAGAAGGAAATGGGAGTATGTTCAAGTGTGGTGAAAAAGGCCACCATGCTCGTGATTTAAAGGGGAAGAAATAGGATGTCAATGTTGAATGCTACAATTATAGATAATGGGGAATTATAAAAATGAATGTGCCATGTGTTAAGGAAACTTACCTCAGAAAAGGCCAAGGGATCATGACCAAACTTATGTTATCACTACTGTAAATGTTGATGCTATGAATGATGTGGTGGAAGGTTACATAATGGTATCCTCATGTTTAATAATTGCTTTATTTGATTCAGGATCACCACATTTTTTCATATATTACCATTTTTCTAGGAAAATTAGATATTTTCAATTTAACTTAACAAGGGAGTAGTCAGTCAAAACACCTAAGGGAAGTATCACTATAAAAATGTTTTTTGAATAAGTTCCCATTAAGGAATATAAATTTTCTTTATCCACAAATCTCATTGTCATAACCATAATTTAATTTGATATAATCCTTGGTATGTATTGCATTTCAGACCATGATGCGAAAATTTATTGTTAGAAGAAAGGGATTACAATTCTCGATGTTGATAAGGAGTGCATTATCTTTAGAGAAGAAACATCACCACCAAATTCTTATCAAGATCCACCCCCAGTTGCTCAACTAAATTCAATTATTGGAGAGGAAGAGAATGATATTAATATGGGTGAGGAAATGAATGTTAAAATAGAGGATTTACTTATTGTGCAATAACGTTTTTTTGTTTTTCGAGATTATTTACCTGGACATCATCCAAAATGAGAAATTGAGTTTTCCATTGATTTAATTCAGGGTTCAAGGCCCATATCGAAGACCTTTTATAGAATGACCACTATGGAATTAGATAAACTAAATAAACAACAAGAGGAATTGAGTAATAAGGGATTTATTCCCCTTAGTGTTTTTCTATGGAGAGCCCCTATTCTTTTTGTTAAGAAGAATGATGGATTTATGAGGTTATCCATTTACCACAGGGATATCAATGCTATAACAATAAAGAACAAGTATCCCCTACCTTGCATTAATGATTTATTCGACCAACTTCACACAGCTCAATATTTTTCAAATATTTACCTTCGATAAGGATATCATTAGTTGTGTGTGAAAAAATAAGACATTCTTGAAACAATATTTTGAACCAGGTATGAGATTTATAAGTTTACAATAATGCCTTTTCAGATTTACTAATACACCCTCTATCTACATGGATATAATGAATAGATTTTTCTAAAAATATCTTGATGAATATGTAGTTGTACTTATTGATGATATCTTGGTTTACTCCAAAAGCTATAAAGATAATGAAAATAACATGGGCATTATTCAGCATATTCATAGATGAAATGAATTATTTGGGAAATTTAGGAAGTGTAATTTGTGGTTTCGAGGGATTTACTTTCATGGTCATACTGTCTCTATGGATAGAATCTATATTGATCTTTCAAAGACCAAGGCAATCCAGGAATGGCCAGCACTGACCAATATAGTTGAGGAAGGTAATTTTTTTTTGTTTTGGAGGTTATTATCGACGTTTCATCCAGAATTTTGCCCGGATGGATAACCCAATATCCAATCTCACATATAATTTGGTTAAATTTGTTTGGAAAAAATTGTGTGAAGAATTCTTTGAATAACTAATGAGAATATTAATCTGTTCTTCTATCATGACTCTACCATCGGGAAATTATATGTTTGTTATTTATTGTGGTGCTTCAATGAAAGGACATGGTTGTGTCCTTATGCAGAATGATAGAGTTATTTCTTATGCATCAAAGTAGAAAAATATTACTAAACAAAACTATCCTACTAATGATTTTGAGTTAGTCATTGTAATCTTTACATTGATGATATGGAGGCATCATCTCTATAGTGAAAATTGTTAGATTTAGACTCATCACAAGAGTTTGATGTATATTTTCTCACAAAAATAAATCAACATGAGGAAGAGGAGATCACTTGAACTACTCAAGGATTATGATTTCATAATACACTACCACCTGGGGAAGGTAAATAAGTTGGAAAATGCTCTGGGAAGAAAGGATCAATTATTTTTGAACAAGATGAGAGTTGAAGGGTTATTATTTTTGTGGATATAGTGAAAATAGATATGGGAATAATCATAGAAGGTGAAACATTAATACTATTTGAAATGGTTTCCAAATCATCTTTACTAGAAAGGATAAAAAGATCTCTGGCTGATGATGAGGAGTTTCAAAAGAAGATTAAATTTTTGAATGAAGGTAGATTGAGTGGCATAATATATGAAGATGGAATTTTGAAATTGGGAAAATAATTTCTATTCCTAACATACCTGATCTAAAAATGTAATTGTTGGATGATGCTCATAGCTCTAATTTCTCTATACAACCTGATGGCACTAAGATGTATAGAGAGTTAATGGAACATTTTTAGTGGGACAACATGAAGAGGGAGATTGTTGATTTTGTGTCAAGATGTATGCTTTATCAATAATTGAAAGATGGAAGACAATAGACTGCAGGAGTCATGGAACCTCTTCTCATACCTTAGTGGAAATGGGATAATATTACGATGGACATTGTAAAGGGGATACCAAATACACATAGAATTAATAATGTAATATGGGTCATTATTGATTGTCTTACCAAGTCAAAAAAATTTCTATAAGATAAGATTTTCCACTTGAATGATTTGCAGGACTATATATTAATGATTTTGTAAGATTACAAGGTGTGCCTGTATCGATTGTTTCAGATCGTGATCCTTCTTTTACACTAAGATATTGGAAAAGTATTCAGAAGGCCGTAGATACTGAATTTCATTTGAGCACTGCATACCACCCCCAAACTGATGGACAATCACAATGGACTATTCGAACCTTATAAGACATGTTTAAATCTTGATCACATGACTATTAAGGTTTGTGGGATCAATATTTACCTATGGTAGAATTTTACTATAACAATAGCTTACTTTAAAGTTTTCAAATGGAACCATATGAAGCATTATATAGAAAGAGATGTCACACACCAACTTGTTTGGATGATGCTGGTGAAAGAAAACTCATAGGCTCGAAACATGTTGAGGAGACGATGGAAAAGTTGATGGTTATCCAAACTCACATCAATATAGCACAATGTAGGTAGAATATCTATGCCGATAACCGAAAGAGGGATTTGGAATTTCAGGTAGTAGATCATGTTTTCATGAAGGTATCTCCGTGGAGGGGAGTTATAAGATGCAGAAAGAAGGGTAAACTATGTCCCATGTTACATCGGACCTTTTGAAATTCATGAATGAATTGGGGTTAAAGCTTACCGTTTGGAAATGCTGCCATGTATCTCCAATGTTCGCGATGTGTTCCACGTATCACTATTGAGAAAATACATGCCTGATCCAACGCATGTAGTCACTCATGGGGAAATTGAACATGAACCTAATGTGTCTTATTTTGAAGAACCTGTCAAAATTTTTTATACCAGAGAACAATTGTTGAGAAACCGGATGACCCGTCTGTTAAAATTTCTATGGACAAACTATAAGATGGAAGAAGAAACATGGGAACCCAAGGAACATATGATGAAGAACAACCCAGATATTTTTATCTAGTAATATTCTACAAATATAGAGAATGAAATTATTTTAAGTATGGATGATAGTAACATTTCAAACTTCTATATTATGTTTCCCTTTGAATAATGCAATATATTACATTATCCGCAACATCGAGATTCTAACACACAACAACCAATCAAACTAGCGGTCATAAATAGGAGTTCTAACTTTTTAAAATTTTATCAATTTTATATTTCAAAATAGACTTCATTTTTGGATTCGAAATATTGAAATTATATTAGGGTGAATTCTTTTTTATTTTTCCGAAAACTTTTAATTTTTGATGATTTGTGAAAAACACTGAGTTATTTTTTAAAATCGACCTTTTATTTAAATATTTATTAATTTTATTTAAATTTAATCTAGTTCAAAATTGATTCAAAGTACCTATAAAAGTTCAATGTAATTCATTGGAATAATTTTATAATGAGTTTAGATATATTAATATTTTATTGAACTTTTTACCGTTTTTTACCTACGTCCTAGGAAAATTTGAAAATTTGAATAAAAAATAATTTTACCACTTCTATGGGTTGAATTTAAATAATCCAAGAGACACTGTTGATATCAGTATGTACAATGTGTTTCAATAAGATGAAAATATTTTTGGTTGAATAGTAACATGTTAATTTTATTTACCACGGTTAAAATAAAATATGGGAATTAAGGGTAAAAATGATACTATTATTACACTATATCATGTCCTAATTTAATTTGATACATTTAATTTGACCAAAAAACCTTATGAATAAAATATGATCCTTTAGGTCTACTTGGATTAGATTAGGATATTTATTAATATTTTATTTAAAGAGGTGTTAAATGATTTTAAGTCAATGTTTAATTACTAATCCATTTTTAATACTGGGTTACACAATATATAAATTCTTCTATAAAAATTAAATATAAATATTAAAATATTTCCTACATAATGGTATTTTATTAATAATTTTTATAAATTATATAATTAAGTTTATTTAGGACACAATTATGATGCAGTAATTACCTTATTAATGAAAGATTAAAATAATTGATATTATAAACATCCAAATAAATATAATTTGAGACATTTAATATATTACAATAATTTTTTAGGTTAATATGGAATTTCAGAGTTGATTAAATGAATAATTTTTTTGTAATAATGATATTATAAATTTACCAAAAACAAAATACCAAATAGTGTCAAAATTGACATAAAATTGTTTTTTTAAATATTATATTATTAATAGAAATTATATTCCAAAAAATATGAGGGTCAGAAAAAAGCCTTAAATAATATTATATATGTCATTAATGAACCACTTTCAGTTTTCTTGGAAGTTTACAGTATGTTTATTAACCATATAATATAAAAATACAATGAGACATTGTAAATGACAAACTATTTAACTATGTGTTAAATCTAAAAGATATGGTTATTATAGTGACCCAAACCTATATAAAATCTATTGGTTGATTTTTTTGACCCATCCCACATTATCATATGATTAATTTATTTTAGATCCATTATAAACGGGAAAGGATATTATTATAAAATAATATTTCAATCTATTTCTAAGGTTCCCCTCACCCCTCTTATAAAAGGGCACTTACCCTTCTCTCACATTCACACCATCAAAGCCATTTTTAGTGGCCAAAACCTACCCAAATATCCTCCCAAATTTATTCCCTTAATCTTATAGGAATTACATTAGTCGTAAATCCATCATAATTAGCCTTTTGATCAAATCCAAAGGAATAACCTGAATAAGAGGTAAATATTTCATAACCTCTTTAAGTTATTTTCTTCTTCCACATCCTCTTTCATTATTGTTACCATTATAAAATAAAAACCCCAGTATCTTCTATGCAAAGTGATGTTATTATAAAAATGTTACAACAATATTCATAATTCAATCCATCATATAAATGAAAAATTCACCATACGTGTGTACGTATGGATTAACGTCTCCACGTCATGGTATAGTTTGTTATTCAAATACTTCATCATTTTGATGGGTATAATAATGAGTGTGAATGATGTAAATAATAAATATAACATGATAATGATTTTTTATATATTATATACCATTCAATTACATATTAATTTAATATCAGAAGAATGATATTGTCACTAGTGCGTACGTATCGATTTTCATCTCCACGAACGCGATGAGATTCATTCCCCATCATATCCATTCAAGACTAATTTTCATTTGATGATTAGAAATAATTCTTAAAACATAATATCATTCTAAACATGAAAAATTTACATCATATCCATAAAAAACATTACTTATATAACGAAGTATATTAAGGAAAACGAATCAGTTTACACCAGAAATGATAATACTACTAAAATATCATTAACCAAGAAATACTATAAGATCATAAATGATATCATATTTATATATATAGTTATTTTATAATATAACAACAATTATTTAACAATGATACAGGAGTTTAACATACCCTAGACTAAGGAAAAGTACAAGGTAATTGTCAATTTCACAATCTCTTTATCATTCGAGGACTTTTTTAAATATATATCTACTTGGACCTCTATCATCCACATATGTGTTTCCTTAAAAAAATGTATTTAAAAACATTTTAACTATTTACTAGACCATGTGTTAATGTAATTTATACCCTTATTTGATCTTATATGTTTTGAGAGGAATCTTTCTATTGTTTTCCAAACAAGGTAATTTATGGCCTTTTTGAAAAAATAATGGTATGAATGTTTTTTATCTTATACATCAGGTGTGGCTATTTTCCATCGTTATAAAAATATCGAAGCTTCCCTTACAATATTATAAGAATATTTTGAACATTATTTTTTTCACTAATAATTATATAAATTTTAAAAGTTTTAAAAATTGAAAGATATATTTCACTAAAATTAAGTTTTGATTTCATCTTTGTCAACATCCTTTGATATATTTAAAGCTCATTTGATATTGATTTATTATGATACTAAACGCCAAGATTGTATTAATATTTTTGTGATATGTTTGATTGTGGATGTGTTATTTCCACATCAATAATGGTTTATGGATAACGTATTTACATTTCATAAGAAAGATATCATATGAATGTTTATGCTATGTTTAAACCATTTCATATGAGGAATAAATTGGACTTATTAAGTGATGGGTAGAGCCCGATAAAAATCCTCGATGCATCGGTAGGTCTAATAATACAAACTTGTGTCTTGGCACAGAACTATGAAAAAATCTTATTTGTAGTCTTGGAATAAGGCCATGACTATGTGGTTATGAAGTTCGACATTATGCATTCCATCATTGTGAAAGTGTCTATTAATATTTCATGTGATTATTTCACTTGTATAATATCCGTTTAAATATTTATATGGCATTATTTGATTTTATCATTTACATATTATGATGAAGTTCATATTTAAAAGGCTTTTGTTTTAGTATTACATTGCCTTAAATGTTTCTATGTATTTATAAAAGTTTCTTCTATATTGTTACCCTTACTGATCATCTGAGCTCACCCCTTTCTATGTTTTATTTTTCCCAGGATACGAAGAAGTATATTATGAGTGACCTACATGGATAGTATAAGGGATATGAGTGTGGCCTATGGAGACAATGTTTTTGTAATTTTTCATTTTTTTATTGCAATGAAAAACTTATTTATGTATCTTGTATTTCCAAGTCTACTAAACTATACTATCTTTTGAGAATTTATCTTTTGTGATAATGCCAATGTTATGTAATAATGCACTGAATTTGGGTAACTATGGTCGGGGAATTAACAAAAAATTCCTAGAGGTCCCCTCCCCTCTATTATAAATATGATCCCCTGCATTCTCCACTACACAACAATTTGAGTATTCTAATTTGACCCACCAAGGATATTTCTATTCTAAACATCCATATACACATCCTAGTGGTTTTTTTCTTTCCAAAATACCAACCTTAGGTCAACTAGTGGATATCTATATAACATTTTTCTACAAAGAGGTAATCACCTTACCCATCACTTTCTTTTAAATTTTTCTATTACCTCCAATAAACAGGTTATAATCATAATAAAATAATACATTAAGTATCATTAATATACTGAAAATTTATTATATAATGATAAAATCATTATAAATTCACATTCCCATCAAAGGGGATGTTATAGTATCTCTCTTGTCTACCTATGACTTACTGTTTATACATTAGTAAACAATTCCTTTTTGATTAATATCATTTATGGATATATATTTTGAGATTTTTATGATATATATATTTATGTTTTTATTGAAATATTTATACTTTTTAAAGATAATAACTATTCCACCATTTTATGACCAAATAATTTGGGAAATGATAAAATTTCTTGTTCTTGCGTCTTGACTACCTCATCCATAGAGTGATGTGATTAATAAAGTATTTATTTTTTAATTAAATTGAATTTAGGACAAATATAATAAATATATATGATATATATGTTATAATAATGATCTATTAAATGTAAATTAATGTATACCTTTTTTATTTCATCCTTTAAAAAATGAAAACAACATTCATGTTTACATATTTCTTACTGTCTCCATGAATTGTGTAATTTATTTTTCATATCAATTACTTTTATGGATGAATAAAAATATTAATATAATTAAAATTAATGATATAATTTTTTAATAAAATATGTGATATTATTAAACTATTATTAGTGTTCTAGGAATGATACAACCAAACCAAACCGTAGCTGAAAAAATTTTATTACCACATTGAATAGTGATTTTGATAAAAAAAATTATTAATAAACTTGGTATAGAAGGTTAAAAGAAAACTATATATAATTTTATATATGTGATTATGGTTTTGGAAGAAGATTTAAAATAATTCATTTTTTTATAATGGAGGATTCAAAATCTAAGATGGAAATTATTCTTTTGGTATGGTGTTTTATATTGGAATCTCACTATTTATTGAGATTTTTTAGGAATATGTTCAGATGATAATATATTATTATCAAACAGTCAAGATACTCATGAATTTTATTATCCTCTATATATTTTATTATTTATCCTATTTTCCTTTCATTATCAACATATTGTTTACTTAGGGGAAGGAAAATAAGTTTTTCATAAAAATCGTCTTCATTTCTCTCTTCAATCAAATAACTATTTTCAACCATATTAATGATTTCCAAAAATGTATTAAATATTGATTTTTATATACTACTATGATTTTTGAAGTCATTTTTACCTATTTTCCCATATTATAAATATTCATAAAAGGAATCTTAATGTAATTTTCCAACAATGGTACTTTGTGACTTATAAAAACATTTGGATTGATTGGTTTTTAACATACATGGAATAAATGTAATTTCACACCATCATGGTCACTCAACGTTTTTGAATCATCCATTAAAATTTCCCGTGGTCATTTTTAATGAAAAATATTTTACATTATATTTTTTAAAATTTTTAATTTATATAAATAATTTCAAAATAGAAAATATATTTTCATTAAAAAAAATTAATGATATTTAGAACAACCATTAAAAATAAGCATCAATCTAGTATATTATTTACAAAAAATATGAACCTATTATAATTTAATTATTTTATTTATATATTTTTAATGTTTATGATGTATTTATTTTTATGATTCGTATTATTTTTCCATGGGTGTAGTTGTGAAAAAATATTTTTTTTAAACCCATTTATTTTCATTGTGATGATATGATGAATGATTTGTGATCATATGGAACCCACACACACACAGACACACACACAGACACACACACACACACACACACATATATATATGTGTGTGAAATTCACTATGTGGTGCTTAGTGAATATATCTACTTCTATTTCATTGTAAAAGTATTGATATATGATGAGATAAATATGACTGAAAATGTGAGCAACCTAGATTCATTAAAAGACATTATCCACTATGATAATTTTGGGATTGTACCATGACTAATATGAAGATTTTGGGAGTTATCCAATTACACAATTGTTGTAATGGAAATGTCAATTGACTTTTAAATAAATAATTTGAATTCATTTTTTTATAAAACAAATCATGTCCTCTACCTCTAGTATTCCCTCAAGGATCATGTATTTAAATAATTTATATTTTATGTCTTATAAAATACCAATATTTATTCTATGATTGAATATTTTTCTCTTATATATACATGTTATGGTTTTAAAAATGTAGTCTCTTGTTCTTATTCAGTTTTTCTCCAGTTACTTGTATATGATCTTATACATCATCCGTGTTTACCCCATTAGGGAATCAGATATTAGCATTTTTTATGTATCATTTCATATGATATATAAAATTTCATTTTGTATGATATGTCTATAAAGGGTGATAGTTATGAAGATACTGGTGGGGGATAATTTATAACTATTATTAAACAATTCCAGATGTATTTATTTTTTAAAGATACTATACCAAAAAAATATGGCATGTATTATTTTGTTATGTAAATAATATTCACCTATTAAACTATAATATCTATAATTTATGACATGTTGTCTCTATAATTAGTATCAAATACATGTTTAAATAACTATTTTAATATATTATGATAAAAATTTAGATAAATTCTATGGATATATCTATTTATAGTATATAATTATAATGTTTTATTTGATATCATGAACATCCTAGGACAAACCTAATGTCTCATAGAAGAGATAAAAATTATATTAACATCCTATAAATTATTTTTCATTATTATATGTTTTCCCATAATGATTATTATTTTTTTCCCAATATTGTTTCTTTTAAAATACTCAAAACCTAATATAGTCAAGTAAATGTTGAATGTGATAGACGATGCAATAATTTTCCTCATGAAAAATTAAATGTTATGGGAGACAGAATGTAAAATCCCATTTACATTATCAGCCATAATTCTTAATATATGCATTCAAATATGAATAAAACTGATAAATAGAGGAAATAATGATCTATTCAATCCTTCATGATGGAAGGATAACCATATTTTACTTGTCCACTAATCCATGAATTGTGGATAAATTGATTAGTAACACTATAAATATATTTTTTTCTACTCTTTATAATTTTAGAATGTAATTCTAGAATTTTTTCATTTGGAATGATAAGTAGATCATTGGTGAGCTTTTTAAAGAAAATAAATATATGTGATGAAATTGAGTGAATGGAGTGGTATGAGTTTAAGATCTTATATATAAATATTTTCTTTTATTATTAATCATCTAAAAATGGATTCATTATTCTTCACTAAATAATATAAGTACTCATATTAATTGGGTAAGGACATATATTAATTTAATACACTGATAAAACCCATAATACATATTCATTAATTAGGTATGGTTTCATTATTTATTTCTTGAATTTATCCCATAAACATTTTCAATCATTTTTATATTGATATATCACATCTTCAGCACAGTCATGGAAATACCTAGAGCTTCTATCTCATTCAATAGTTCAAATACATGGTTTTCATAGGTTACCATCCAATTAGTTGAGGCAGCCAGTTTATTTCAGAGTCAATGAGATTTTTTAATACCTTGTTTTTATATAAATCCTAAGATCACTATTCAATAACAATATAATCGATATTTATGATTGTTAGCAATTCATTTTGGTTATAATTATTATATTATCATCCAAATTAAAATTAATATTAGTAAACTCATCAGTAGTTTGAAAAAATGATACTATGGGTTTAAAGATTATGGTATATTACTGTTTATAAATAAATAATTTCATGTTCAATCAACTTATAAATAGTAATTGGTGTCACCCATCAATTACATGGTTTTGAAAATAAAATAATAACCGAAATCATATGAAATTATAAAAAGAATCATGTGAATAAGATGAGATTTATTTGTGTATAAAGTATTCTATGAAAAAATTAAGAAATTTTCTTAAGGAAATGGGAAACTTTTTATATTCAGGAATGTATAATCAGATGAAATTATAATAATAATTTATTTGGAAGAGGTATGTTAATGATGAAAATATAATGAATACACAATATAATTCACCACACCAACACTAGTGTTTAAAAATAATGGAGAATGGAAATTTGTATAAAAAGTTTAATTATATGGTGGTTAATGATGATTATAGGTTCTATGAACAGCATAATCCCATATAAAATGTGTAATATATTTCGATAACTATTTTCTATGAGGGGTACAATAATTACATGATGAAAGGTACACTAACCATCCATTCTGGAACTTATAAGATATTATATTATTCTACATATACCAGGTCATTTTTATCTAAACATGTTTCTATAGGTATCACAATACCACAAAAAAATTTAGATGATATGTTATAATATAATACCCAAAATGGTACGTTGATCCCATCAATGCTCTATGATTCTTCTCTGATTCATGTTTTCGAAAATATGTTTCTTCATAATGTTTCCATCCATTCTCAAGCTGAATATGATGTCATTTTGGTAATGGATTTAACTTATTCACATAAATCCCATATAAATTTATGAGGAAGGGATATTATGTTTTATTTTTCAAATTGCTCTATGATTTTCAATTAGTGTGATGAAAAAGGTTAACATCTAATGTACATTACATCTATCATATTGTAACATCCCTAATCTGGGTGCCCCCCCAAAGCTAACCTGTACCCAGTTGGTCACATGGCCTCAAGTATATTTCCATAAATTCCAGAGGATTCTTACTAGTACTGATGGACTTGGGTGTGATAGTGGGGAAACTATGACCTTAATGGTAGAGCAAGACAATGAAGAAAATAGTAAAAAGTAACAGAAATAGTAATAACATACATCAAAGTAAACAACAGAAGATTGATAATATAAAAAACTGTAGTACATGTATAAATAATGATTCGTGTCACAAGTATATAAAAAGCGACCAATAATTCACAATGCCAGAAATACTATACTAAAACCAAATTACAGAAAACAGTAAACTCCAATAGTATCCCATTCCACTTCTTGGTCCCATGCTCTTCATCCCCATTAGTAATCAACTACCTGATATAGAAGGGTGCTTGGCCTTATCTATACCTACAACCATATAATCTATTTGGGTCCATAATCATGTCCCAAATAGGGTGTGAGAGGAATCCCAGTAGGCAACCACCAATGATCTATACCTAACTATCAGTGAATATAAATAGTAGTCAAATATGCAAAGTGAAGCAATAAACTAAGAAGTACTCAAAAGTAAACAATACTATAGTTTCCAATTACATTCATTCTTATTTATCTATTATTAAAACCATTGAATAATGAATCCCAAAAACTAGACTAATATCTATATCCTTCTATTCAATAGAAAAAATGGATAGCTCCAAAGACCATATAAAATCCCATTTAAAACTAATTCTAAGCTTGTGCTTCGGCTTAACAGACTCATTAGATACAAAAAACAATCATCAATAACAATCCTATAGGAATGAACTCATGTTTTAACCCCTTTGGTCTAACATAGCACAAATAAATTGAAAATGACCACCTGGGTAGCTCTCAGTTTCAATACCCTTGGGACCATATGGAATCAAATAATTTATACACAACCTTCGGGTACCTATCATGATGAATACCCCATGGGTCAACATAGTGTAATGAATCATAAACACCCTCTATGTAGTTCCCATGGTCAATACCCCTAGGTCAAAATCTACACCAAGTCTCTCATGGTCATGTATAAATAAACATGTTTATCCCCACCATTTTCCATGTCTATGGCTCTAACAGTCTAAGGAATATCAGCGTGCATACAACATTCACAAAGGATCTACTAAAATTTCAAACAACAACATGGTTAATCATTTATCAAAGCATAAATCAGGCATCATATATAACTAAAAAACTCCATCCTAAACAACTTCAGGTGTGGAAATTTGGTATGCCTCAGTGGAAACCTAGGGAAAACAACCAATAACTATCAAACAAAGGAATACACCCATGGGTTGTCCCATAAACAAGGGTACACAATATCATGGATTGAAAAAAATCCTTAATCAAACAACCATACCATAACAAGTATTAAATATTGTCAAAATATAGAATAATCAATTCCCTACATGGGTATTTAGGAAAATTAAGAATATATTATCCAAATACACTAAATGAAAGGCATAAACCACCTACCATGATGTTGTACGAGGAACAATCTTTAACATCGACCCATAAATTGGACTAGAACGTCACAGATAATTAAAAATTTAAAAACTATTCGATCTTGAATAACTTATTATAGGATATTAATGTTGAATACATGATCAAGAAGAAGGAAGAACTCGACTGTGGGATTCGAACACACCCGCTCGAGTTCGAATCGAACCGTGGATGGAGAAACAGTGGATCATACTTTTATCATTACACCCAATCTCTACTGGATGAACCAATCTTAGAAAAAATATCATTCTAGAGAAGATAGTAAACCCTTCTCCAACCAATAAATTAATAGGAGATGTACACGACGTGTTCATTTAATTTTCATGCCATATAATTCCATCAATCTACTCTTTCTCTTGAAGGCCTTCCAAGTCACCTACACTACCATGTACTCGGCCAATACATGGCTAGTACATGGCTGCACGTAGTGATTGGGTACATGGAATGTACTAAATAGTACAATAAGTGTACATAGATAATCATATTTTCATCTTTTTCCCTAGAAAACAACCTGAATTCAATATCAATATATGAATGAAGATATGTGTACTTATACAAATAAGTAATGATTCATATTCTAATGGGTTTTCATATCCCATATTGTTTTGTTGAAAATAAATCTCATAGATATTACTACATTTTTAGTGTTCATTGATGTATTTTTAACGTATTTTCATTGACCTCTATTAAATCATGTACATGATTTTTCATAATAACTCATTCATGGTGAAAAAACAATTTCTATTCCACCATATATAATATCACCGATTTCATTATAAGAATTGTGAAATCATATCCATGATAATATTTATAATATATTCATTCAATCAAGTGAATCATATTTTGTCTGATTTTTTTTAATAATAGTATAATGGGTAAAATGGAACTCTACATTGAATATATAGAACATTATAATTTTTCTATCTGGAAAATGTATCATCTTCCTCATATAAATTACTTTTTGGATAAACTACATGAAGATCGATACATTTAAATGATTTAAATTCATTATAGATTACATTAATTTAGGTTTTATAATGTGGACATAACCAAGACATCATTGCATATAATGTATGGAAATTATAAATTTATATTTATTATATTTGGGAATACTAATTCACCTCTGAACATTATGTATTGAATAAATAATTCCTTTGGAGAATACCCAGATCATTTTTTAGTATTATTTATAAATAATATAATTATATATTAATTGATCAAATTAGATAATTAATATCACCTAAGAGTCATGTTAGAGACCTTGATTTAGGATAATAATTATGTAAATGTTTCTTATTGTGAATTTTATCTTTGGAACGGTTCATTTTATGGACCTTTAATCTCATATGAGGGTTTATCTATTAACCCTTTAAAGAAATAATTTATTGAACATTACATCAAACCATCTACATTGAAAAAATGTTTTTCTTGGACATGGTGGATATTATTGGATCTTTGTGGATATTTTTTCACTACTATCATATCCAAACACACTATGTAAACATAGAATGGAGCCATGATCATTGGTACTATTGAATTGGGGGATATTTTCATTTCTAAAGAGGTGACTTGTCAGTATATCTTTTCTCACACAAAAATGTTTTGGATAAGGTTAGGATATATACTGTTTTATCTAAGAAATGATTGGGATGGATCATCATATATAATTATATGATGAGAACATATTCCTCATTAACATTAAAGGACCTTGATAAAAATTATCCAACTCAATAGTTTGAGTTATTAATGGTATTGTTTCATTATAGATAAAGATTTATTATCTCTATGGGTAAATAGGAAACATATATATGGATCACGTATTTTTAATGTATAATTTTACTCAATAATATTTAAAAAATTTCTAATGATGTTGATTAGATCTAATTAGTCATTATTTTAACGATCTAAATGTTAATGGGAATACATGTATTTTTTCTTTGATTCCTTTTTCATCTCATGGAAAAAATTTCCTAGAGACTAATAATGGTTATAAGAGCATCTGGGAAATTTTTAGTCAACAGATATCTGAGAAATTACAAAATAGAGTGGGAAAAACATTAAACAAATAGTTAGTATTAATTGTTTGGGGTAACTATGTGGTCCACCAAATGGGGTGTAGGAGGTTAAACGGTTGTTTTGAAACTGTGTGAGCCATGTTTTTTGCTCATGTGAAATATTCATATGTATGGATAGAGGAAAATCATAAGGTTTTCTCATGGTTTGGAAAACTGTTTTCACAAACCATGAGGGGTATCATATTAGCTAGTGTGGTGAAGACATTTGATGAAGGGTATGGTCAACCATGAAAACTAGTGCTTTTGTATAAAAATAACAAAATTCCATTAATGAGTTTATAATATGTAAGCCTCTCTTACCCTTTCATTCCAGTAGATATCTCCAACATTATGAGCTCCGCTTTGATGCCTTGAGGTACTATTTTCCAATGAATCTATATCAGAACACATATTCATTCATAGACTATCATATTATATCCATAATGGTATGTTCTTTGATTAACATATTCTATTATTTTTTTGACTTGAAATCGATGTGGGTAACATAAATGATAGTTAGTTTTCTCTAATTTCATGGTTTTCATATTTTATTCTTTTTTCTTCCAAAATACATCGAATGTGATAGTTATATTTGACAATGAGTTTTCTATGACCCTATGGTTGGTGGTCTATTTATACTTCAAATGAATATTTTTTATTGCACTGTTTTTGCCACACACTGTCCACTATCATGTTAACCATAAATTGTGTTCTTTCCTTTTAAAGTAAATTAATAATGTTAATATACTCCCACTGACCATTTCTATATAATTAGAGGATGCTTACCATAATCAATGCTACACCTTTGGGTGTAATAAATTATTTTACATCAATTATTTAGTTGTTAAATGGTATGAGCCCCACAAAAACATTTGTTTTTTCTTGTAAATGTATTCAACCTTTGTGGGTAATATTCGAATTGGAAATTTAAAATTATTTTTTCATGGAACAACCATTGAATATTATTTCAATTCCAAGGATTATAAAGTTTCTCATTCATATAAAATGTCTTATCTTCAAAAAATTTTATGCTGAAATTAATTAGATGAATTAATTAAAAATGAATGATAATGTTTGTCTATGAAACATCAATTGATCCATGATTTCTTACATGGATATTTCTAATTTTGACACCCATTTATAAATGGTGAATGATGATAATGATACTAAGTTGGTATACAACTTGTTATTACAATTATTATTATTCCATTTCAATTGGTTATAGAATGATTTTTAGGGGACTTGTGATCATGATGTTTCACTCTCCCTAACATCATTTGTTCACCATCATGCATCCCACCTTTATAATACATATGGGTATTGGGAGAGAAGTTCCATGTTCCTCAATTATTGTTTTTGGGAATGATGACTCACCTCACCTATCTCATGTGATGAGAGTGATGACTGAATTTCATTATGTGATTTAGGTCATGTACCCCTAGCTTGAGCCTATAGCTAAATAGACTAGTTATGGACACTTTATTTACACCCAAAGTGTATCTATCACCTAGTATATAGGTATATTACTAATTAAATCTTAATTTACATATGTAATATATTTATATACATTATAAACATATTTTATACATATTACTACTATGTATATATGTGTGTGTGAGTGTGTGTGTGTGTGTGCATGTGCTTACTGAACATACTCTTACAATGTTATGGGCCAAAGAAGACATATACATTTGGTTGTCTTATTAGAGTATGAGTTAGATGGTATTTATTTATTCAGAATTGTTTATGTTTTTAATAAATGCACACTATTTTTTCTTTTTTCCTTGGCATGATTATTTCTACACACCCTTGGTGGTTGCCTACTAGGATTTGATATCAACCCCTACACATGCTGCCTTTTGTTCCAACATTATTTATATTACTTTGAATATAGATAATGAAAATTTCTTGGATATATATATGTATGATTTATTTTTTTATATTATTAACCATGAATATAGAGGGCTGACCATATTCCCAAGATTATTTTGGAACATTATATTTTCCTTAATTTTTTAAAGAATATTGTATATTACTATCTCTTGTTACCTTTTTTATATGTCATCATTCCATGAAATTATTTTATATGATTTATCATATTTAATATTTTTATTATAATTGTTTTATGGTTATTTATAATTCCACAGTACCTTATTATATCTATTTGTATTCTTATTTCTTTTATGTAGGGTAATTGGTCCACTTGATATAGTTTATATTATATATGATTATTTTCTTGTCTAGTAATTGTTATATACATTATTACCCCCCGAAGATGAGGGCATAGTCCCCTTACTATACCTCCTTATACCCTCACCCCTTCTCAATAAACTATATAGTATGGGGAGGGGTGGTTCGTGCCATGTATCCCACTATCCCTAGGCACAGGATTAGTAGATCTCAGGTCAGGATGATAAAAAGTGGTATGAAAGGTGTTTCATTTACTTTGGTATAACATTTTTGGTATTATATAGAAGTCTATAATGTAATGGAATTTTCTAGTGATCCTGAATCATGGCATAGTTAACCCACATATTGGGGATTCAAAAATTACCTTGGATGGCTTATTATAGTAATTGATTACACCTATTATGGTTTATATGAATTCACTATTTGTTGATGTAAATTTACTATTAAAATATGATAATTAGTGTTACTATAAATGTATTTTTTATTACTCTGGTCTATGTGAACTGATGGAATTATTTACATGAATCATTATACGCATAATAAGATTTATATTCCATTCATCATTCAACTCCACATTTACCTTCAACATGCACAAGATTTGCACATATTTTTTGTGTCTGATTAGTATATATTGAGATGTGTTATCATTTCTTACTTGGATAAGAAAATATAAGGGCCACATAATGTTCCTTCCTTATCCAAAAAGTCTCTTCTTTTATAGTCTAGATAAGACACCATGTGTAGTCGACTATGGAATAATGATTCATAGACCATTGGACACATAGTCTAGAACCTATTATGTTTAAGACTATGTGGATTCCAAATTTCAATTTATAGACTGTGTGGGCCCTTATAAAGTGGGTGTTTCAATTTGTATAAATCATCCATTTAAATAAATTTAAATACATAAATGAGTATAGTTTTAAAGTGAATAAAATTTTTAACGTGAAATAATCATCTTATACATCTGATTCTATACCTAGACTCGAGAATGGAATTATTAGTGGGAATATGTGGTGTATCTTACATTCTAATTTCCTATTATGATCTTTTGTATTTCCCCAGGACCTTCTTTTAAGAGTTGGAATTATTTTTTGAGATTTTCATATGAAGGATATGTACTAATCCATGTTATCTAACTATGATCATTAAAATTGTTAAATCAACTATGGTGGTGTGAAATTGGAATTATATAATCATACCACCAAGACATTATTGATTTTTACGACATGAAAGAGGTGGAAACTAACCACCAAATGTGGTTGACCTTGAACATTCAGGGATTCCTCTTATACTCCACCCGATAGAACCACCTGTAAATCCATATATAGGAACTGATGCCCTGTTTTTGTGATAGATATTTTTTTACGATTCAAAATATTCAAGGTGTCACTCGACCTACCTTGAAAATGTAAAATTTGAACCAGAAGTCGTATCCTTTAAACATTCCAAGGGATGGTGGGCACATGTTGTTTAGTTATGGATATATTTCACTATTTCTATTTTTGTGAATCTAGAGATGGATCTATAGTGGAGGGTCAAACTCCCATGTTATATGATATTTGATTCTTAAAAGTGATGAAGTGATGTTATTACCTTGAATGATTAATGTCGAGGTATTTTATGGGTATATTTATAGATTATTTTTTGAAATAATTTTTTCGGAAGACTCTAAGGGGTGAACGAGCTATGGAGATTTTAAACATGTAGCAATATGACATGTCTATCATGGGGTATTATAATAATATAAATGAAATGAATACGTTCACACCAACTCTATTGACTGAATATATTATAACTTCTATTCAATTTGAGGATGGGATGTTATACGCTATTTGGTCCATGGTCAGTGATTTTAGGCTAGCTACCTTTTATGAGATAGTCAACCAGGCCCTTATTATTGATCAAAATTTAAGGTAAAATGATGGTGGGTTATAGGTCATTCAACACGCTTATATATCATTTTTTCTTCTAGAATATGCATGAATCACATTGAGGATTCTCATGGATGTATTTGTAGTCATACTTCTCATTCTGATAACTTGTTGATAGGTCAAATGATTTGGAACCTAGGACATGAAAAACCTTAATGATTATAAAATCCATTATAATGTAAGTGGTAGGTTTGATTGGTATTATGAAACACTTCTACAAGGATTTTCCATCATATCTTAGAAATTTAGTATCTACACCTACCGCATGATCTAGAATGGATCCAACCCATTTTCATAAGGAAGGGATCTAGAAAACCAATTCCACATAGGCCATGGTGATAGTCATGGAAGATGAAATTAGACATAGGATGTTCTCCCATGTTGAGATGGCTTTCTTAGGGTAGTTATATTATGACTCTTGTCCAGATAATGGGCAATTTAAATATAATAAATCTTATTCCAATAGGTTATATCATAACTCCTTCTACTGTCCAAGGTATTATTCTAGTATCTTATACATTTGTGTCTACATTATTGAACATGGTTATGGAATACTCTTCGTTATTGAATATGGTAATAGTTAGTTTGGACCCTGGGATTAAAAAGTATTGTAGTTTCATGACACTTCATACAATTTTAGGTATCTGATTAGACTGCATTCTCCATTGTAAAAATTGTCCCCTTTGGATAGGTGAAAATTTCTTCCTGTGAGATATTTTCATCCATGATATGGAAGGGTTTGAGGTAATCATCTGGATGGACTAGTTTATTCCCTATTGAGACCATACTAACATATATCATTGAGGGTTGATGTTTAAATCTCTACAGGGATGTAGGTTTGTTTATAAGGTGTAGTGGGATTTTCTTTCGACCGGAGTGGAACTTGAAATGTAAATGCTTGGTAGAGTTACATTCGATATTTACTGGGTTTTCGACTATGATTAGGTGGTAGGACCACTGATTTACCTCCTCTAGTAGATCATTTTAGGTATTCCTTCTCTAATGTATTTTCAAGTCTATCATTAGTGCGAGAGGTACAATTTAATATTTATCTATTTCTAGGAGACATTTTATTGATCATTCCTCCTTTTAATATGGAATATTCTGAGCTTAATGGGTATAAAAAATAGTTAGAGGAATTAGAGGCTAATGTATTTCTATTACACCTCACTTATCCTTCGGGATGATTGGTTTTTCCTAAAAATATGGATGATACTCTTAAAATTTCCATAGCCTAAAAATGGTTGAACCACTATATAGGGGAGAACTGATATCCACTTCCTCGAATGGAAGATATCATCGATCTACTCCAATGAGAGAGAGTATTGCCAAATATTTATTTGAGTTCGAGCTATAATCAGGTGTTTTTTAATCCATCAGACATGGGTGACAAAACAATCAAGAGTAGGTATGTTGTATATGACTACCTTGTCCTAACGTCTAGTCTCATGAATTCACCTTTAGGCTTTAAGTCTTTGATGAATCGATTTTCCCACATATATCTGGACTCATTCATGGTAGTCATTGTGGATGACATATTAGGGTATTATTATTCACAATAAAACCTTGAATCCATCTTGAGATCATTTTGAATACACATAGGGAGAATTATCTCTATGGTGAGACAAGAAAATGTCAATATTGTAATGTCAATGTCCACTTCTTAGGTCATATAATCTTAGAGTCAAATATTTTAGTAGACCGATATAACCTGAGAGATATAGATTCCTAGGAGTATCCCATATAGATGTTTGACATCTAGATTTACTTATAGATAGATGTATATTATAGACACTTAATCTAGAATTTCCCATGCCTTACAAGACCACCTACTAGTTTGATGAAAAATTTGTAAAATTCCTTAGGGAAAAAGCTTATGAATAAGTATATTAGGGTTGGAAATGAATATTGAATTCAGAACCAATTCCAATTCTATCAGACCCCAGATTGAGATATATAGTCTACATTCATTCATCAGGTATCACAAAAAGAGTTATTATAATGTAAATGAAGAGACTCATAACATACAAGTTTTAATATCTATGGTTTCATAAGTAGAATTACCCAATTTAAAACATTATTCTATCTACTTTTGATTATGATCTACATTGTTGGAAATGTAATTTAATTAGAGGATATTTTGTGGAATTCACTAATAAATAAATATTTAATTATAGATTCATTCTGTGTGAACTTAATCTCAGGTAGTGTAGATGGGTAGTATATCTAAATTCCTTCAATTTTGAGAGAGCCTAAACGATTTTTAATGGAAATTTCATAGAAAATTCTCTAATATAGAAGACTACAACACATGTGACTCAAGATGATGATAGTGATTAATATCTCATGGTTTTTTTTCATAGTTATGTGATGATGTACCTGAGGATCATGGGGAAACTATGCTCTATACTCTTCAAATGACATCTAACGACATGGAATGGGTGATAATGAGAAATAATTGAAATATAGAAGGCCCATTCCTGAGTAAAAAAATATCAGATGATGATTGATCTTCTAGATGGATAGTGGATGAGGATGATACTCTATGATTTCGTGGGTATGGTCGGATCCTTGATGAAATCATAAAGGATATGATACATGAATTTTATGCCTTGGTTTGGTTGATACATCCCATTTTTAGAAATATGTATTAATACTTGCATCACATGTAATGGTGGTCTTGTATGAAATGATATTTTTTCACTGTTAACATACATATTATTTACATATCAGTCGGTGAGGGAGGAAAATATGCAACTAGTATGAATTTTAAACTCATTTTCCATTTTCGAGTAGAAATTGGGTGATATTTCTATGTACTTCATTACAAGATTACCCATATTACCTCATGGAAATGATATAGTGTAGGTAGTCATTGATCATTGGATGATGGATACATATGTATTACCTGTTTGTGATGAACTCTCAGTAGAATTGATAGGGAGGATATACAATTCGGGTATCTTACGTCTTTATGTATCTCCAAAATTTATCATATCAAAATAGGATTCTCACATCATGTATCAGTTATTTAAGGGGTTGTAGAAGGTCGTAGGTATATATATAGTTCTGAGCAGGACCTATTACCCTAAGTCTAAATAAATTGATCATATGATTCCGGTATTATAGGACCTACTCCATTCATGTGACCTTGGTTTCAGTGGTTCATGGGTTAAATACTAACCCCTTCAGTAGTGAACTTATAAATACTTCATTCATGATACCATCTTGAAAGATATTGACAAATCTTGATATGGTAGTCCATAAATTCACGTCAATGATAGTTAGAGGTGGGGGAGGGAAAATTTCATTTAGCTCATATAATCTAGGAGAGTTTTTAGTATGTCCAATTGATCATGAATTGCATGATGGGAGGTTAATCATGTTAGGTAGTCATATGACAATCAAAGATGAAAACTTCATGAGCTTGAGGATAGAGATCATATTTTTTATGAGCCCCACCTAGGATGTTCCATCATCATTTTCTAAGGGTAGGTAATATTTCTCAATGATTTTATATACCCTTTATGGTTTTTAAATGGATTGGAATATTGGATTAACATATATCACTTACTCATAGATACAAGTATATGTTTGATGTATTTCACATATATATATTTTTTGGTATTGTCTAAAATTGTCTCATGTTTTTAGAATTGATGAGGCTTTTATGTATATGAAGAATTCATTCAAGGATTATGTAGTCTGTTTCATGGATTACAGTTTTGAGACATTCTGGGGTATGTTAGTTATTTTTGTATGAATATTATTGTTACATAGAAGATTAAATGATGAGATCATGGAGCGGTAATATGATATAAAAGCCTACTGGATGAAGAATATTTCAGATGATACCTCTTTACCATTAGAAGGCCAAGAAGGTGATGGGTTTCTCTTTAGAGGGACATTGTAACAACCAAAATTTTCATGAAGGAACATATTTATTTTAATCATTTTATCTAATGGAAAAGAGTCTACATTTCATAATTAAAGTTCTGATGATTTTTCAGAGGTTGATGATTTTTGAAATATTCAAATAGATTAGGCTTCATGATTACCACAAGGTTATTGTGTGATTAATACTAACTTCATGGGTCAATCATGTGGGGAAATCGGTGGCTTCATTTAGGATGCATGGTAACATTTAAATAATTAAATCTCATTCACATTATCTTTCTGAAATATCATAAATATAGATTCATACAAATCATAGGGTTTGTGCACTGTTTGGAAAATAATTTAAAAAAACAATGAAGGGTTCCTTCTTGGACATTGAGGTGCACACGATTATTACAAATTTGGAAAAACATGTGATCAAATAAGGTTACCTCATTTATTGGTAAAATGAACAAAAAATATTTTAATGAGTTATTAATTTTGAACCCTATCATCCCCTTTCATTTGAGCAGACGACAACAATGTTGGGATCTCATCATTTTATCCTTGGAGTAGGATTTACTACAAAGTCTAAATCCAATCTTATATACAAGCATTTATTTCTCTCTAGATCACAAATTGTAAGCTATTTTATCACCTTTGTTCACTATTTATATAAATTTGTATATATTGAGTAATTTAGGTTCAAGAAATTTTTATACACTTTCAGGAAGCTGATTAACTTGATATTTTTCTTCCAATAAACATTGAATATACATCCAAAACTGGAGTAGAAGTCCTCTACAACCCAAAGATATGTTTTATAGTTATTTTTCTTCATTTCTTATACTCTTCATGGTGATGTATCTTTCCATTTCTGTGCATTTTTTATGATGTTTTCATTCATTTTATATAACAGTAATATGGTTTATATAATTATGTTGGAAATTTATAGATAATTATAGGATTTTGAACATATTAAATGAAAAAAAAAATTTGTATAATAAATGGTGTATGCTCAATTAGGTAATTGTTTAATGGTCCAAGAATCACCTAAAAGTTCTTATTGGATTATTAATGTATTTTCCCCTTCGTGGGTAACTACCTAATAAAAAATAAAAGCTTCTATGTTCTTGGTTGAACCTTGGAATTTTTTTAATTACATAATTAATTGAACGGTTCTCCATATAGAGAAACATAGTCTCAATACGGTTTTATTTTAAAAATTATTAAAATTTATTAATTTGGAATTAATGATAATGGGTTGTAGGGCCAGACACAATGATCTATGCTTTCAAATATAGTCATTAAGAGATATGAACCCCATTTATATATGGGGATTAATAATTATTATTCTAAATAGATATACATGAATATATTACATTAATTATTATGATAGAACTATTTAGAATGGATTCAGAATGATGGTCAGGGGACATTTTGTGCACGATGTTTCTCTCTCCATTATATCATGTGTTGAGAAAGATGCCTCTCACCATTACAATACAATCTAGTTGATGTCAAAAAATTTATATATTACACAATTGTGATTTTTGGGCATGATGACCCACCCAAACATTATCGAGTGATTATCATGGAAAATTAAATTCATTATTAGATTTGGGCAATGTACACTATGCATGAGTCTATACTTTTTAGACTTATAATGGATGTATGAGTTATTCACGAGGTCTATCCATCCCATAATATCCAAGTATATGCATGAAATAATCCTGAAATTCTTATTTCAAGTAGGTGGATATTGTATATAACTATAATATATAAATATATTTTATTAGTATATATATGTGTATGGTTATAGATTATACTCTTACAGTGTCATAAGGTGGACTAGGTAGATCCATCCCAGAGTCCAATAGGAACATATGTCGGCTGGTATTTATTTACCCACCATTGGTTATTATTCTTATGTCTAAAATCAATTATTTATATGTTATTAGTATGGATTACTACTTGACACATTTGGTGGTGTCCCATAGGGATCTTTTCTCACACATTACACGGCTACCATTTGTTCCTGAGTATATTACACATATGATGGAATGGATACGGTAAAGAACACTTATATAGTTTTTCAATAAATTTTGATTATATTGTGGATCATGGGAGAAGTGGGCCAAGCACATGCTCGACATTATAGTGGAATATTCATTTTTCTTTTTTGTATTTTTTAATATCATGTTTTTATGTGTGTCCCCTATTCCACATTTTTTATATCTTCAATCCATATAATCATTATATATATGTACACCTATTATTCATTGATATTATTACATTTTCATAGTTATTTATTATTTTTTCCTTTTATATATATTTTTTAATTCTACATTTATTATATCATGTTACTGGTTTAGTGCCTAAATTGTCTATTATATATCATTTTCATATTATATATTTATCTTTTATATCACATTTTCCACTCTGGTTTGACTATATAGGTTCCCCACAAGAACAATATATAATCCTTCTTCTATTCTTCATCCTATATCATATAGTGAGTAGTCCTTGAGTAAATGTTATCCACTAGAATAGGGAAGACGTTTAGTAGATCCTAGATCGGGATGTTACAATTATGACATCCAAATACATTACCACACTAGAAATGTGAAAAATATTGAATATTCTCTATTTCAAATGAATCATTATAGTTTATCAATGATGATTATCCTAAATGATCTTATATTTCAAGAATTAAAATTGAATGATCATAAAATCTTGATTGAAGGGGATAAATCTTATCACTATTAAATTAGTTTCAACCATCTAAACATGTGAAGATTAAATAGGTTTATAATGATTATTTTTAGTTCCATTAGAAAGTGAAGAAATGTTTCAATGTTTAAACATGATGGCGATGTGTTAGTAATGTGTAGGGATAATGAATTTTTCCCTTTAGTACAATATTTGAATAATGACATTATTAATGATGCTCATAGTTATTTATTATCTATTCGTATTTTATGTTTGAAAATGTATATGGATTTGAATGATTATTTTTAGTGATATAAAATAAAAAGGGATAAAATAGGTTTGGACTCATGGTGATTGGTAAGATTGAAAGTTAAGGCTATTAGATATAATTCTAGGGGGATATAACAAACATTACCTATATCATAATGAAAATGGGTAAATATTACAATGTTTTGTTGTTGAATTCAATAAAAGGGGGATATTATTATATGGGTTATAGATGGAAACCATATAATGTTTGAATACATTAATTACATTAGATAGGATTTCCTAGTTCATTAAAATAATCAATTATACTTTGATAATATTTTAATATTTTATTTCTCAGTACTTCAAATTGATTCAATTTTAGATACTACATTTTCCTTGAATCAATGGAGAATTATTTAGAGGGATCAATATAGAAAGTATTGTTAATTTTCTACTTATAATACTAATATATATAGTCAGTCTAATATAAACCATAAAACTCTTGAACACTTATTGAGAACCTTCCAAATGGATTTGAATGGTAGTCGGGATTGACACCATCCTTTGGTAGAATATTCTTACAATACTAACGTTAATGACAATATTCTTATGGCCCCTTATAAGGAACTATATGTTAACAACATAAAAAACGAAATTTATTCAATGAATATAGAGAAATAATTTCATTAGGACATGATCTGGATGATGAAATGGTAGTGAATTCTATATCTTTTCAAGGGAACATAAGAGTAGATCATAATCTCCCAAATTTATACATACAATAATTAGAAAGATCGAGAATCTACATGTGGTGTAAAGGTATTCCAATAAATTTCTCCCATGAATATGGTGATGTGATGAATAAATAAGGAAGGTTATTCTATAGTTATATCAGTCTTTTTGAAATACATTATCATATTGTTATGGAATCTTGTCAACTAGTGCTCCTATCCCACCTCACTCAATTTCATGATATTTCACGTGTCTCTTTAAAAAGGAAGAACCTAACTGAAATTTCATATATATTATACATAAAGGTTAAAAAAACTACATGATCAACTTTTATATGTTGAAAAATTATAGAAGAATCTGGAATATTGATAGAAAATGTTACAAAACAAGACCAATCACCTGCTAAATGTTCTGTGGTGAAACCACCAATTTGTGGAATCTAAATGGGAAACTGATAATGTGATGAGGTATATGTATCTATATAAATTTATATAAGATTAATTCTTCATTGATAGTGAAATATTTTAATGTTCATCTAGTTAAAAATTTAATTTTTTTAGAAATTTGTTATCAAATTAATTTAAAATATTCCATAAATTTGTAACATGCAATAGAGCATTCATATGTACCATGACATAGAATTAAAACATTATTACCAAATATCCATTATATTTTTAGGAATGAATAATATTATCTAAATTATTAAAATGTATTATTTTCTCAAGTATATAATGAACTAATTAGTTATCAGTTAATTATAAATAACAATTAAAATAATTTCAAAATAAAGTACATATATTTCAGAGAGAAACATTATTTGTGTGAAATGAATTTTAACCAAATAAATTATATTGATTATTATTGGTGAATTATATGAATCACACACACATATATATATATATTATATTCAATGAAAAAATTAACTCTTTGTCTAATACATTTTATTATACATAACAAAATAATAAATCTAGTTTAATTTTTAAAAATATACTTTTCCAGAAATTATTTTTAATTGAATATTGTGAAATTAAATTAACATTAATTTATATATATAATGTACATGGAATTGAAGAAAAATAACTAAAAATTTAGAACCATAATATTAATTTTTTTATATTTTCCCCATCTATTTTTGTTATCTATGAATTGTGAATATAGTTAAATTTTTCACCTTAGTAAAGGGTAAATAAGTTTAGTAATAATTTAAACTAAATATTAGTCACATAATGATTCGTGATAATTTTTATTGAATGAATTTAATTAGACCCTTGTAAAATAAGTCAACAAATTTATTAGTTTAATGGGAATCATTGAATGAAAAAAATTTATATTGTATTTAAATCAATGAGAGTTACAAATTGTAAATATCTTTGTTTTTAATATCTCTTATATGTTGAGATTGGAGAAAAAGAATGTATTGTAGGAATATAAGTGTCTATATTGATATTAGTGAAATTAATTTATAGGTATAAATTTATTGTTAATTTTTAGTAATTAAATAATAACCTTATGCTATTTTTTACCATTGTTAAAATATTTACCCATTTAATAAAATAAATATAATTAATACTTTTAATTTTTTTGAGGAACATATAGTTTTAATTGTTAATGTTTCCCAAAAATTTTATGGACTTATTGTACATATTGGGGGGTTTGAAGGAAATATATTTTAACTCCCCCATTTTTTATGTCTATAAACATTAATTAATTAAATATTGTGATAAACAACATTAATGATATTACGTAAAAAATAAAAAAATTTCAAGTGATCTAAAATTTATAAAAACTAATATTTATCTAAATGAATGGTATTATTTCATTAAAATCTAAAAAAAATCTATTTAGGCGAAATTTTTCAATTTATAGTACTATTATGAAACCTTAACTTCTAGAAAACATTACCTTTATTTTAATTTTCAAAAGGGTTAAGAGGGGGTTAGAACTAAATGATAACATTAAAAGATTGATCCAAACTTGTGGATTATTTAATATATGATTTTATTTTAACACATTCTCATCCAATATTTTAATAATATCAATTTTTAACCATTTGGACATCAATCATATTTTATAATATTTTAATACATTTATATATTCCTTGAGTTCCCCTTCCCATATTTATTAATGGGATTCCCTTATTTATCATCTTCACGTAAGTTTGAACCTTCTAGACTTAAAAAGATACATTAATTTATCTTCTATAATTCCATACCTACAACACAATGGGTTTTATACTCCCAAAAGAACAACCCAATATCCTTTAAGTGGATATCTAAAGAATCCTATTCAAAAAGATGTATCTCTTTAGATGATCACTTTATTTTAATCTTTTTCTACCCTAAAATATGTTAAATTCATTTTAAATTAAAAAAATCTGAAAAATATATGAAAACTTTATAAAGATTATGAAAACTCAATTATTCACCCACTTTCCAATCAAATGATAAGATAAATTATCACTCATGTTTTTGTAAAACTTACCATCTCTAAATAGAAATATAATTAATTTTTTCCCACAAAGTATTATGGATCAGTATTATGACATGTTTAAAATTAATATATATTATAATTAAGAAAACAATTGTACTTATTTAATGATAATATCACGTACAATTTGTAACAAAAAATAATAAGTAAAATGATAATGTCGCTCATTTGTGCATGTAGACCGCCACTTATATAAAGTGATTTAATTCATTTTTTAAGAAATATTTTACATGGATGTTAATCATAATGAATTTAACGAATGTAGGTGATAAATCTGAATTAATATTGATCAGGTAAAGTTGAATTCGTGTTTACATTTCAATATTTTCATCATTTTATGAATTAAAACAATGTTCATGCATTTTTACATTTTACAATCACTATGAACAATGTAATTAAATTTTCTATCACAAACATTTATAAATTATTATATACATATATAATGAAAATATATGAATTTTAAAACATTATTATAATTATTTATATGATAGAACTATGATCAATTTACATTTATTGATACTTTTAAACCAAAACATATTCTAAGAGCACAATAATTTTCACCTAAAATAATGATTTTAAAAATGAATTGTCATTAAATTAGGGATTAAAGGATATAAAATTTTTTACATCATTTCATATATAAGAATATGGAAATATATTTAGAATCATAATAATATTATAATTATTATATCGTCCGTTTAAAATCATACAACGTATGTAAGAAATGAGGTAATGAGTTTTACCATACATTCTCAATGATTATAATTTTTTTTATAATTATATTTCACGAAGAAGTATCATAATAAATGTCTAAATATACTCATTTATTTTATAATACTATGAATATTTCATGTAAAAACTATTTTTCAATTAATTAGAATCACCATTTGTATTCAATATAATGAAAATATATTTTTATGGAAAATTGATTTTATATCCTAATTTAAACAAAAAACCATATTCTTCCACATCTAGGTTTATTATAAACGATTGAGAGATGGTTTTAATATTATAATATTATTCTATTAAGTAATTTTTACCCATGTTATAAATTTTATAAAATGGATTGAATGTAATATTATTTTAGTTTTTTGAAATAGGTACATTGTGAATTTTCTAAAAAAAGTATGGAAGGAATGTTTTTTAACACATACATCATGAACTTAATTTCTCGTTGTTATGGACCCTAAATGTTTTAAGCATCCATTAATTGTAACCATAGTTAAATTTAATGATAATGTGATCCAATATATAATTTATAAATGTAGTACTTAAATATGAAATATCAAAATGTAAATTTATTTTCCATAAGAATGTTTAACTGATATTTTTATGCATCAATGAAAATTAACTTCAATAATTATTATAATTTACTAGAAATATGATCCAATGATACCATCATTATTCCTTTTCAGGACTGTTATTATAAATTATGGCATGATGACTATAAAACCAATTCATTATTCATAGGTAATTCTTGGTTGAAAAGTCTATGAAAACCATTTCTTTTAATTGGTATTATATATTGAAATAGTTGTGATCTTATGGAAAAAATATTTATTATTTTTATTACGTGATGGGTGGGACCAATATATCCCAATAATTCATTAGGTAATGATTGAAATATCATTAGTTAAAATAATTTTATTGCATCTGACCCCAATATGATTAGGAACATTGACCACAATGATAGTCTTCATATTGAACCACAAATAAAAAATGATTTTAGGAGTTAACACATTCTACATTTATATTTTTGTAAAAGAGCCATTAATTCTTATGAAATAATTTTATATCATTATATGTAAGACACAATTCAATTTATTATGCAAAACATTTACTATCATGACTCATGTTATTTGATTATACTAGGTTATATTTCATATAAACCAACATGATATATTCCATGACTCAATATTATTCACTATGATATGAAGATATGGTTATCAAACTATGGTTAATGATCTCATACAATTTTTCTAATGTTGTGCATATATAATAATTTATATATCCCTTTTCTACCCATATGGAGAGTAAAATGTAAAACTTTATTATGTTTCATTTATCATGTTGGGAAGAAATGTTTTTTTTATAAGATTTCTTAGAAGGGTTATAATTATGAAGATATTGTTGAGAGACAACGTGCAACTATTATGAACCAGTTTTTTGTTACTCCATGTTTACAGAGATAGTAAACTTATATGATTCTTGTATGGATCATTGTGGATTGTAAATAATAATAATCTATTTATAATTAATCAGTTATTGTGAAATGATTGGGTCGCTATATTATCCAATTCAATGATTTAATACATGTAATTATGTAATTGGTAGGAATCCAAAACATCCTGGAACTATAGACCATGGATGGGCAAATACAATGACATTAAATAAAGAGTATGGAAAATTTTATTCGTTCACATACACTACAATGTGATTATGTTGAAGGATTTTAGTTATGTAAACACTATAATGTATAGAATTATTTCCAATAACATCAGGTCCACAGCATCAATGATTATTTTTTATGAAAAACATTTAATTATATCAATATTATAATCATTTAAATAATTTTTGTGAATATAAGAATTTCTTCCTCTAAAAAAGTGATTCAATTTAGAAAATAGAATTTTTATATTTATATGGACTCCAAATTAATATTAGTCATAGGTAAAAAATAAATCTAAATTAAATGTAACAATATATTATTACATTGAATCAATTATTTATAAAAGTAGAAATATTAATCCTTCACAATAGCCTTAATACTGATTTATGAGACCCATTTCCCTGAAATTATTGGGAATAATCATAATTTTCTAGACATCCCATTGTTATTTAGGATCATATAAAGAGGCATCTCACTATTTTCACCACATTTTTCTATTCCAAAAAGAAAAGGATATTTAAATTGTGAGGATAAGGTTTATTTAAGGAAGTATAATTTATAGACCAAATTCTTCTCCTTAGATAATGATTTTTCTATAATGTTTGGTTAATATAAAACACAAAAAAACCTTACCAATATAGACCATTATCAGCTAATTCTAAAATTACAATATATAAAATTTGATAAAATAATTATGACATATATATATATGAATATATATATATACACATATAACAAAAAAATCATCAAAAATAGTGAATTCCAATTAGTACATCTATGAAAACTAGTAAAATATATTTCTATTTGTAATTCATATTTTAGAAAATTGATATTTTTATATCTTTTTAGTATTCATCATTAGAATTAATTTTTATACAATTATTAATATACTAGAATATGTATTCCCAATAATAATATGTTTTCAATGATATTTTGTGATTTAAAATTAAATTTATATTTATTAATATTTGGAAATAAATACTTTTAAAAAAAAATACCTTTTTGATTTATCATGGTCATGTTTTCATAAGATGATTTTTAATGGTATCTATCAAAATAGGTGTTTAGGTGAATAGTGAAAAATTACATTTTTGAGTCTAATGTGAACATTATAATCTAAAAAATATGAAACATTTTCATTAATATTATTTATATTTTATGGATCATTATATATTTTAAATTATATTTTTGCAATTAGAATCCTATATTTAATATTTTAGAATGTAAATAATATTTTATTAAAAAATAAATTTATCAAAAAACCGTAATTTTAGATTACATTTTATTAATTTAATCAAGTGAATACAGTTTTAAATTTTAGTTTTGTGTGACCAAATTTTCTAATAATGCACACTTTTATTTTCAGAATAATGATCATTTATCCTTAGTTAAATATTAATTACCTTGATCATATGATTATTTTTAAAAAAATAAAAAATAAATAATTATTGTGTATTTTTTAAACTAAATGGGTGATTTATCAAATTAAAATTCTAATATGGTTTTTAGACATACATATAACAAAATTAACAACAATTTAATGGTTCATAAAAGTTAAATAATGTTAATAACCTTCGAGGACTGATAGTTCATTCTTATAGAAAAATAGTATTTCAAAATAATTTATATTTTGCTTTAAATGTTTGTATTATTTTATTTAGAAATTATAGTAGATTAAATTGAGAACCAATTTTTATTCAACACATAAAAAATAACAGTTATCATTTTATTTTAGTATTAAAATATTTAATTTGATTACTATATAAAAAATACTAATAAATTTTAATTGAATAATCATTGGAAACTAAAATTTCCCTTAACTAACATTATATTTATACTGTTTAGAAAAATTTATTTATGATATAATGGCTTACCTACCTTTATTAAAAACCATCCCTCACCGAACACAATTAACTATCATTCCATTCCCTTTTTACGCTTTACTTAATATTCATATCCATGTAAAATTACCTCTTCATCACATATAAATGTTTTATCATTTCCAACCATTAAATAATTTTCTCCTCATTCAAAATTACCTGGAACACATGGCTAAATGTTTTCCCCTAAATTCATTTATACACCCTAGTTTTCCAAGTCAACTCAAATTATCCTATGTCCCAAAAATCTAAATCATATCCCAAGATCATGTTCATGTTCTCTATATAGTTGGTTATACATAATTCATCTAACTAGGAAAACAAGGTATGCATTTTTTATCTAGTATTCATCTTTTTCTAGACTGTTATATAGAATGCACCTAATTGTAATTTTTAGTGTTTCTTCTTCTTTATTTGATATATAATATCATGAATTATCTTTTAATCATTATACATTATGGTCAATTGTAGTCCTTCTATTTCAATGGATTTAATTAATGTGTTCCTCGAGCTTTAAGGGTTTCGTTGTCTCCAATTTGATTCCCCTGTCACAACATTATACTGTACACCATTTTCACTTTTAAAAGTTGAAAATAAAAACCCATTGTCACTCTTTATCATAATAAAATTATATTTATTTATATATAATTTTCTATTTAATGTTAAACCAATCAAAAGAAAATGTTTTAAAATATAAAAACATTTTAAAGGTTTTATGCACTCATTTTATGATTCATTAGGTCATAAACATTAATACAATAATATAATTATGATGTTTCATTTGATCATAACATTTCCCCTACATTACATTGTATTTATTTTTTATAGGGAAATTACTTCTTATTATCTAAATTAAAATCATTGAAAATACGTGTCCCAATATTAATATTTTCTATTGTTATGAATAAAACAAATTCTTACCAATGAATATATTCTTAAATGTATATATTTTCTATCCTGCTATTTTCTCCAATAATTTTTGATAGATATTTTAAATTACATTACATAAAACTCATTATTATTTAACAATAATCAAAAGTAAAATTTAATACACATTTACGGGTGTTGGTTTTCAACATTGAAATTTCAAAATGTCTAAAAAAATTTCACACTATCAAAATATGATGATTCATACTCACCTAAAAAATTTATCTTTATTACCATTACATCACATTCAGGTTAGCAATATTAAATATTATTTTTTAAAAAAATTGTTTTAAAATGAATTCAATTATCTTTTTTGAAAACATGTTTTCATTTAATGTAATCATTATTAATTACTCTTATCAATCTAAAAATTTACATATAATTTTCAATTAAATGTTTCAACCCTAGTTTTTATCTCATATTGTAATGTTTTGATCATACATTATTTTTTATTTTAATATGATTAATTTTTAAATATTTCATTTTGATATTTTATTTTTTTAGATCATGATATGTTATATGGTTAGGAAACCCATTATTTTTTAATATTTATATAAGATATGATAATGATTAAATTTATGTGGCACACATATGTGTGGATCATGTTGCGAGGGGTCGTATATCACCCTGAAATTCATTGGTTTATGCTTATATATCACAAAACTAATCATGTATGGAGGTGAGTTTCATTTTTCACTAGACATGGGGATGATGGTTATGCTTACATCATTTAGTCATGAACATATTGATATAGTTTATATAATTTTTGGGATAATGCGATTTCTCACATATATTTTCCTATGGTTATATTAGTTCCATGAATTGATGTTTATTATCAACTTATGATATATTTAAATGTTTATCAATATGTTGAGATATGATTTCCTGATGTATTTCAATTTCAATAAGGTTCCATTTTTCAAGATTAAGAAATACTTTTAATGGATTCCAAATATTTATAGAATGTCGACATGTTATATGACTATATCAATGAGGTTTGATCCATATCATTTCTATTGTGTTTCAATAATAATATTTTTAAGATCTTCTGTAACTTTTGTTATTAAAATTTAATGACTTTGGATCATTTATTATAAAATTTATGTCGTCCTCATGTTTTCCTTTATCTTATGATATGTTTTACCTCACATGGAATTTGATCCCAACCCATTGTAATGTTTCCAATACCTGGGTTAGTAAGATTATTTTATCATGTGAGATTACTAGAAAAGGGTGTTGGTGATTATTATTATTGAAAAATGATTATAATTGAAATAGAATAATATTTTTATGTGGAAAATATACAAGGCACCTAACCATTGGGTCTACGATTTAGAAAAATATTTTGAGATGTAATATTTAAACAATGTGATTAATGTAATATTTAAATTATGTATAAAATGGGTCACATAAAAAACCGCATTAAATTAAAAAATCCAAAATTTAGTAGGTTTTTATTCATACCAATGTTCTATAACATACATTAACAATAATTTTCCAACTAACCTAATATAGACAGTTAGTGGGCCTAAGGTTTTAGAATGTTGTTATATAATTAATAAACTATATAAAATCTATAACACTAATATCACATAAATAATAAATTTTATTTGTAAATTTTTTATCTCATTTGGTTTTTATGACATTTAGAATAACTTAAAAAAATCACTAAATTATATAAAATGAACCTAAAAATCAAAAAATTCCAAAAAATATATATATCTTGAGTAACCACATTAAATGTATAATTTATCCATATATGTTAGAGTAAAAAACATAAAGAATATAAACTCAAACATAAATATACAAATCAATTGATATTTAAAATAAATATTTATTATAAATGTTTTAAATATACAACTACATGTGTGTGTTTATCTATCATTATGTACTTTTAGAATATTTATTTATTAATGCTCAAAAAATATACTATGGCATACATGTGTATAAAAATTTAATGTATAGAAAATAATCTTATTCCATAAAACAAATCAGATAACATTTCATTATGACTTATAATTTTTTGAAAAAATTAAACGTTAAACCAAAAAAAATTATACTTCAAATGAAGAAAATTTCAATAAAAAATTTATTTTACTAAACTGATTTATTGGGAGATCATTGATACCACAAACACATACATGTGAGACTCTAACTATAATAAATCATATATTATATATTTTCAATTATTATATTCCTTGTATATTATAATTGAATACATTAAGATCAGAAACCAAACCCCATTTTTCCTATTAAAATTTTTCTAAAAATGATTAAATAATTAAATAATAACATTTTTCTACATTTAAATATTTTATTTGAATTAAAAATATATATTATTATATAAATTAAAAATCAAACCCCAAAATTTAGTACATATCTAAATAATTATATATTAATGATACAATTTTAAGGATATCAAAACACATGATCATGGTTGCCATATATCATTTAAAACATATATATTTATTATGATTATCATTATATATTCATTATCATTAACCGTTAAAGATATATACTACTTCTCATTAATATTAATCATTATAGAAATGTTGAGTCTATATTAGTATGTAGTTAATCTTATTATATAAAGAAAAAATGACTATAGAAAATAAATAAATATTAATCCAATTAGAGATTATCAATAAAAATGAAAAAAAACCTTAAACAAGGAGTCTGATTATCCATAGATTCCTCCCAAGTTGGGGGATAAATATGTAAAATTAAAAATGTGTTTTTATATAGAAATAGGGTCAGTGTTTTTTTATAAATATTTATATGTTATTGAAATTAATTATATAATATTGTGGTCTAATAAAACTAATCAATTATTTTATAAATGATTAGGTGTAGTGTTTTTGTGAAGAGTACAAGGTAATGTATTAATATAATGACACAATTATTATTTTTATTTTGGATCAAAATGATCATCTTTATACACTTCAAACCACAATTGATACAATACAGTTACAACTATAATATGATAGGGGAACTTATAAAAAATACCATAAACTGTGAATTTTAAAATGGATTTATCCTTACCCGGATCATTTCTAATTGTGTATCCACAAAACAAGAACAAATGTTATTCAAATAATAAACTGAGCCCTTGATTCTATGACTGATTAACCAAAACCTACTAAAATTTTAGAAATTATTACTCAGATGGTTTATTAAATAAGTTTATATGGTTATCATAATCAAGGATATGATTTAATTATTTAAAATATATTTTCTGTTATAATTTATTATAAAAAATACTAGATAGTAAATAAATAATAAATAAAATATAAACCATTGGAGGGTTTCATATATATTAACACTTGTATAGTAGTTCATCTCCTCCCATAAATGTTTTAGAATGACATAGTTCATGTGATCTAATAATTTACTTCTGAAAATACTTATCGATTAATGAGGATTATATTTTTAATTTTCATTATATTAAATTAATTTTACTTAACTTTTTTGAGATATGTTCTCAATATATTATCATAATAGCATATTTGTATTTTAGAAATGGTAGTTAATATATTTTATGGATTCAAGCCTAAAATACACACTAGTTTGGCCATATCCAACTACGCTTCATGTTAGAAACAATGAATAAAATATTATTTACATAACTAGGAATCTAAATGAATAAAATAATTTCATAAAAAGATTAATTTTTAATAACATGAAACATATAAAAGAGTATTTTTTTAAAATTCATAATTAATTAATTTATTTAAATAATTATAATTTTTATTCATTTCATTATTAAAGATGAACTAATGAAACACTATTACCATATCCAATTTTTTCGTATGAATCAATGATAGATTCAATCTATAGGTGATCCAAAAATAATTTTTGAACCTATTACCATCACCATAGAATTTTTGGGGTGGTATTATAAATTAATTTATCATTTTTGAAATTCAATTTTGGTTAGAAATTAATCCATCAAGGGGAGAATTACTCATTCGAGTAGAGGAAGATAATTTCAAAAGTTTATTTAGATAAATAAATAGAAATATTTCATTAGGTATTTAAGTAATTATATCTAAAATTTATTATTCATAATGTTAAAATGAGCAACAATATTATTAAAATATCATATTTATGAAAAAATAGTATAATGTTAGAAAAAAATTGCACATGGGTCATTATTTTTTATCATAATTCTTAAAAAACCATGTGTCTATATAAAAATATAATTGTTATTATTTTATATGACATAAACTAAATGCCTGTATATAAAAAAAATAATTATTATTGATGAAATAAAAAAATAATTTTCAATTAATATTTAATATGATATTTATAAAATAAATCTTAAACTCTATATTTAACACTACATGACATGACATTATATTTATTTTAGAATAAAATTATTATAATAAATATATTGTATTTTACAATACATCAGGATTTAACAAAACACAGTTAAACCATGTATTGCACATATAATTTTGAGTTAATGTTAAAAAATTTTAAAAAAAATTTATTGAAAAAATAATCTAAAATTTTGAAATCATAATATAAAAATTATCTTATGTTGATTTTTTGGGATTTCCCTTAAAAATTTCAATTTTTAAAAGTATTGTAGAATATTGAATTTCAATTGAACAAAAAACCATTTATTCAAATTATTTATAGTGTTAAATTATATTTATTAGTGATTTTAATGTAATATTAGATCAACTTTATAAAAATTAAACAAATTTGTTTCACTAGAATCATTTTCATATTAAATGAATGTATAAAAAATATTGAAAACATTTTATCATTTTCTCATTGAAAACCCACATTATCATCACAACAGTGGACTTGATTATAATTTAATATATATATAAATTATATAAATTTATTTTAAAAATTTCTCCCATATTTTTAATTTTGAAAATTTATAAATTCTGATAACAAAAATATGATTTTTTACCAAAATTAACAGTGAAAATTGTTAAAACTAATTAAAATATGTAATATAAAATTTAGTTTATTTTAGGGTTCAACTTATATATTATGAGTGAAACTAACCAATAATTCATCTTATTTTTAATAGATCAATTTATTTAAACCTTTTACATAAAATAATCACAGATATAGAAATTAATTTCTACATTACTTAGAATATGAATGATATATTAAGTGAACTAGTAAAAAATTTCCTTCCATTCCATTAATATCAATAAGTAATTTGCATTGGGAAAAAATAATATATGATGGATTATAAGTATTATTTTTAATGATGAATTTTTTTTCAATAATGATAATATATTTTAATATTTGGAGAAGAAATAATTAAATTTAATTATTAATAATATCTAACATATTAATTATTTAGTTAGCAATAAAATTTAATAAATTATAGTAAATATATTAAAAATGAAGCCAATTTAATAAATTATTGTGTTATATTAATTTTTTGACAATTATATATTGTTAGAAATTATATAACTTATTTTTTTAATTTTGGTATTATAATGATATATATTACATTTATTTTAAATTAATATTGTTAAAATTTACATTAATGTCATTTTATAATAAGTGATATTTAATTAAATGATTTTAATATAATAAAACCCCTATCTGTTTTTCCATTTATTGTTAAATGATAATATATTTCAAATATATTCCATTTATAAATAATTTTTTATTTATAATGAATTCATATAACCTTTGATTTAAAAATCATTATTAGGGAGACTCGGGTAAAATAAACTCTTTTTCACATTACATGAATTTGTGTGACAAAATATTTTAAATACCTACAATTTTTTTTATTTTATTAATTATAAATTATAATTAGTATAATTGGGACTAATGTTTCTAATAAATCTATGTTTAATTTAGTCTTAATGTAGGAATTTCATGAGTTAGAAAACTAGTAACAATAGTGGAAAACCAAAATGTAAATTTTTTGGAAACATAGAAGTTAAAGAAATAAATGTTCAATACATGTGTTTTATTGTATTGTGTTTGATTTAATGGAGAATATAATCCCTAAAATGCATTATTTATCATTTTTGGATCCACTTTTGGTAATTTATTTTTCTCAATATTTAGTAATTTTGGGTATTTAAAATATTCCCATATTTATCAACTATAAAAGCTCAAATACTCCCCTCACTTATTCAAACCATACAACCACCTTGGATTATATATGAACTAACAGAATTTCATCCCAAATTCCCTCCTCTTGTAATATAATCTTATTTGGTGATCATATCTTACATTGGAATAATTTAGCAGAAAACTATGTAGGATACCTGAAGAAGAGGTAATGTTCTTCAACAAGCATCTTATATTTTTTATTCTCCACCCCCATATATTATTATTAAATCAATATTATATAATACCCTCAATATAATTCAGATAATAAGATTCTTTTATAATATTTTCATGACCTACATCCATCTATTCTTCCATTAAATAGGTTATAAAATCATTTTTCAAGTGTCAGGAGTACTACCACCTCATGATGTCTTTCCATTCATTCTTTAATTACTACCATCCATGATTAGGTATGATGATTAATATAAAGTATATATATATATATATGATATCAATAAAAAAATTATACCCATGGATCTATTATATCATATATATCTTTTTACATTCATTTTCCTAAAAGATAAGATAACATCAATCATGCGTACATTGGACTTCCGCCTCGGGAAGCAATGCGATTTTACATTCACTATTTCTTTACATGGATGTTAATAAGGTTACTATTACTAAATATATGTGATATAAATATGATAATAATATTGTTATTTTAAGTAATTATCACTATCTAATGATAATATATATCACATTTAATTTCTAATATTTTCAGTCACTTATCGATTATAATTTTATTTGTGTATGTGTTGACTACCTCCTTAAAAAAGCAATGTGACTCTCCTTTCACCCCCTTCTCATTTTTAATACATATATATATATATATATTATACAATAAATATGATATCATGGTAATTCATTAATTATTATTTATTATATACATTTTTTCCATAATAATCATTGGAAGATGGAAATGTAACTCACGCATATGTATTCCCTTCCGTCTCCATGATTTTAGCAAACTAAATTTTTCATAAACATATTTTATTATAATTTATGAATTTAAACCAAATATAACATGTGAAAATCGTGTCATGATTATTATTTCACTGATTATATATCGATATAATGCATCAATGAATTGGAACTTCCATGAAAAAGAATGAATCAGAAAAGAAGAAAATTAACACCCAATGCAGTGAAAATAATGATTTATTATTAACAATTGGTCAATAAGATGTAATGAAAAGAAATTTTGTTATATTATAAATATTAATATGATTATGATCAATTATAAAGACATGGTAAAATCACTAAATTATATGATAACTAATTTTCAACAAAAATAAGGAGTATGGGAATGAATTTTGACTTAATTTCAATTCATTGAAGCATATTGTCATGTTATGAAAATAGATTCATTTATATGGTCAATGTACTAATCATACAACATATAATATTATAAATACTTAATTATTCATTTTATGTCATGTTTAAATTTTAATTATTTCATATAAAGTGATTTTACTTGAAATTTTCCCCTTTGTAAAATTTAATATTAAAATTAGATTTAGTTTGTGACTGTTATCTTTTTATTGAAACATTAACTTTATTGAAATAAATTTTAATTATAAATTACAAGGAAATTAAATATCAATTCTCTATAATGATATATAGCATTATTTCCTAAATTTTATACTAATTATTCATAATATTTTAACTATGACTATTATGTGATTAAAATAAGAAATATTGATATATCTTTACCATTTACTCAAAAAAATTATTTGGCAAAAAATAACATTATTTATGAATTAAATATATTAATCGATATATGTGGAATTCTTTGAAAATGATTTTAATTGGTGGGTTTCCAGGATATAATTCCCCTCAATGCATTAGATGTTTCCTAAAATGAATCAGTTTTCTATATATGATGGATTTTTACAATGTATGTTTTATACCATCCTATAAAATGTATTTGTGATAATGGTATCATCCTATTATATACTGTGATGTCTGGTAACTAAAAAATTCAAACATTATAAATTTAGTAATTATTTTACATGATATTTTTACAACATTTTTATCTCTAGATGAATATTTTTTAGTGTATTGTTTAAAAGGAATGTGTTTTTGTTTACTCACTATTCTATATTTATTGTGATTCATCTAGTTATTTATGTGTTCTGTATGTTTACATATTAATCATTCCATATTTTTTATGATTATTGATAGGTGATTTCTTCCAATGTAATTAACCCTTAATATGTACTTGGGGGAAACCATATTTGTTTCTGTTCCCCATTTCATGGATATGGATCCTTTAAAAGATTTAAAGGATTATAAGCATTTCTTTTTTAATATATTATTTTGATTCACCAAAATAAAATGGGTATCAGATGTTTATAAATTATTGAAAAAATACAAAATCTATCAGTCCTTCTAGATTTGACCCATTATATCTATACTAATGTATGAAATAAAGGCATAAAATATGAGAAAATCTGGTAATAGTTGTTATAGTTAGTATCAATGGATGGTTAGAAAAAATATCAAAAAATATATTTAAAAAACATTGAAAAAGAATCACGACTACGTTATAAACATTGAGGATAAGTATTTAATAACATATTGATGTTTTCTAAGGTAGATATTTTTTTATATTCATACCTCCCATCAACGTTAATAAAATGGTTAGGGTTCAATCATGGAGGTGACTAAGGCTAATTATTCTTAAAATGTAGATCAGTCATGAACTGAGAGTTACCAAGTACACATCAAGGGGTATTACTATTCACTAAACTTATTGTGTGTGGGAGATATTCTTAGGATAATTTAAATTTTCATTACAATCATTTATTATTTATTTAAATATAAATATATCCCCTATGAATCTATTTTTATAATTATAATAACATAAATTTAATAAAAATTAACTTATATTAACTAATACATTATATTTGGAATTATAAATTATGAATTAATTCTAATAATTTGATTATATAATCTACAATATTTAATTTTATATAAATTCAACCTTAATGGAAGAAGTGTATCATTACTCACTGAGAGTATATGTATTTAACTACTATGTTAGCCAATATTTCAGGTATTTGAACTAATCATGTTTTGGCTATATCAGTGAAGAATAATCGAGTTATAATAAATTATTAATATTGTATGGAATTTTTTTTCCTATTATATATTCCTATGTAGGATCAATTTTTGAAATATATCCCCCCCATTTAGACCTAATTCTAATTTGATTATAGAAAATCAATGGATAATGTCTATATATAAGATATTTATATCATTGTGAAGTAGTTAAAAGGATAAGGTTACAATTTTGGTTTATTTTTTCAAAGTTGATGTAGTCCTATGGGGTTAATTTATCCAAAATACTATTGGTAATACGAAATAGAACTAATGGAATGGATATTTTTTGAGTAGATAATAATCGAAAAATATTTCCTTTATGAGAAATAAATTAAAATGAATAAAATGTTACATAGTTTATTGAAAAATAGAGATAATATTTATAATGGGTATGGAGCGTCATTTACAAGATTGTATTGGTATGATAAATTTTAAACATGAAACATAGATATTAATATTCACCATTTTGTTTTATGTCTTAATTTATGTTTTCATAGGACACTACTCTGTCAAAAAGGTCTAAATTATCATGATGTTTTTTTTAGCAATGAAGACATAGAATGAATTATACATGTCTTATGAGTTCAAAGGGAACAAATATAGGAATATTTTGTCAATGAAAAATTGGATAATGATATGAATTGAAATAATGATTTCTACTATGTGATAACAGTTGAAATAATAACAATTTTAAATAATAGAAATAATTGAGTGTTTATTAAATGATTCGATATAAGGGTTAGTAGAAAAAATGGAAGTGAAAGAGATAAAACCGTAATATTAAGTGTATCAATATAATAAGTAGAAGAACTTGGAAAACAAAATCCCCAAGAGTTAAGGTAATATACCATAGAAGAAGCTAAGGAGGGAAGACCTAGTTTATGATTTTGATATGACCAATGTGGAATGATTAGAATTAATTTTAATTTGGATCCCAAAGATATACGTAAAATTATATTTTTGATGATATTATCATGAATAAATTATGAAATATATATGTATGTTTCTCTACTACTATTTCCTTATGAATTTAAGAGCATTTGGTGAATTATACTCGTGACCAAGAGAAATGATTCGTTGTGAATTTTATGTTTTTTTAAAACACATCAATGATGGAAATATATATGTTAATATGTTCATGATGTTTAGATATTGATGTTTTGAAAAAGTGGAGATTTTTTTTTCAGATAAGGTAAATTTGAATGCAATGAATGCCTTATAACTGATTAATGATTTCTTAAATAAGTTTTTAATTCCATCATTGACATATTTAATTGAATTTTTTTATATAAGGAGTATATCCAACAATAAATATTTTACCTAATGAATACAGTAGAGTGCATGTTTTCAAAAAAGTGTTATTATAATTCATGTCATTACTATGTATCAAAAGAATTCATGATGATGGTATTCACATGTTTGGAATGTGATGGTTAAGATTAACATCCTCTTGCTTTGGGTTTATATGAAATGTTATTACTTATATTCAAGAAACATATTTATAATTTATTGGATCTTGATATTTTGGAATAGTCAGAAGGTTAAACATTCATGAAATGATTTAATTTTAAATTATATGTTGTTTGAAAAAATATTTTATTATTCAACATATAAGGATTTATTCATATTTGATATCATTTTCAAAATATATTGTTTTTAGATAATATTTTGTGGCATATTGATATATTTTTCACTCTTTTTTACATATTTCAAACCATTAAATGTGGATATTTGTTTTTTGGGAATAAAAATTCATTTTTAGATGTTCATTTCTTTGAGTAATGGAGGATTTTGAACATTCTCAAGGAATGTCTGATGGATGGGATTATGAATATAAAATAGAATAAAATAAATTAAATATATTCCCAAATATTGTTCAACAACATTAGTAATTGCATAATGAAAAAAAACTATCCTATAAAAATCATACTCATTGATATTAATATATCATTTCATAGCTATTTGGTTAAAGGTTTTTTGGTTCATACAGATTATATTATTCAACGCATTTATTATGATAAATGACCTATATGATTCTCCATTAATCGATGTACATTACTACTCACTTCCCTATCAATGATTTAAATTCCAACCTATGTTATACTTCTTGAAAACCTAGTTATATGATTATTCTATATATACTTTTTTTATTTTATTTCTCTCTTGATAAGAGGATATCTTATTTTCTATTTGACAATGAAGGATTATAACACAAACTTTATTTCCAAATGTCAACCCCTTGATTAATAACATGATGTTTAATTGGTATGGAAACAATTTTTTTTTAAGAATAGAAAACTCTAATACATTAGAATAAATTTATTTTAGAGTAAGCTTAAATTTTTTGATAGCGTGTAACGCACACAACAACGACTTTAAAAAAACATGGTTTAATCAAAATTTTCGTAAAAAAATAGAATTAATATTTAAAAATAAAAGAATATTTATTGGAATAATATAGTTAATCATTGAAATCATAATATCATAAATATATTTGGTTGATTTTTGGATTTTGTTTGAAAGTTTGATTTTTTGTTAAATTGTGAAAACTATTGAATTTTAATTGAAAAATCCATTTTTTGATAAATTGTTAAAACTATTGAATTTTAATTGAAAAATCCATTTTTTTCATAACATATTTAATGTTAAATTAAAATTTTTATTTGGATAAGAAGTAATAATATATCAAATTTATATTAAATAATCAATTTTAGGTCATTCAAATCATTATTATTTTAAATTTAGAAATAAAAAACTATACTATATTTATAACATTTTATTTTTCTAAACCTATTTTCTTATCCCATCTAAAGGATAAATTGTAAATTAAATATTTTCACTTCAATGAATTTATCATTGAAATATGAATTCAATTTTTTGAATCGGTATAATTTATTATTTATAATAAGGTAATTAAATTTTTTAAAAAAAAATTAGCGAAAGTAGGAAAAATTATATGCCGTAGTTAAGCTTTAAATGGGGTTACTAGGGAGTTAAACAGATAAGATAAGATTTTAAATGACCAATAAAGGGTAAAACTTTTATTTTATGAGTTTATATAGGATATTTACAACATTTTATATAAAAATATTCAATTTTTTCCATGTCGCATTAAATATGACCTATATAATAATTTAAGGAACAAAAAATTCAGAAACAAGTACCTCGAATGCTTTTAATATCTATAAATCATCGAGATGGGAACAAAAAAATATATGTTCTACTATAAGTAATATTTTAATAGATTAATGTTTTTTTATTATGATAATTTAGTTACTTTTTTGAGATGTAAGAATAAAATTAAATGCTTAATCAATTACGATGAATTTATTCTATAGTTAATAAATAAATAAAATAAATAATAACTAAATATTTAAAAATTGATGAAAATCGAATGAATCATTATATTAAATAATTTTTTTTGATAAATATATCATGTAAAAAAGGTTTTAATATAATATAATATAATCTAATTAAATAATTATATTGATATATATTAATTCAAATAAAATTAATAATGTCGAAATTTCTATGAGTGTTATTTTATTAAAATGAAATTTTATTAAATTATTTATAATTTCTAAGATTATTATCTTATGAAAAATTATTTTTCCAATAGAAATAAATATTAATATATTCCATTCATGGACCATTATTTAATTTATAATGAATACTATTAATCTTAAATTGAAAAAAATGTTAGCATGGTACAGTTAAAATAGTTTTTTCCCAAGTCACATGATATTATATAAAAATAAATTTTAAACCTGAATAATATTATTTTCTTATAAATATATTCCGTAAAATATAATCCTTTGATCTAAATTATCTTATATGCCTTCTTTTAATTTAGTTTGAACCGATTGATTACGTAGATTAAAAAAGTAGTTCCTGCAGTAAAAAACCAAAATGGTAAACGTAGGTAAACAAAGATGTTAGGAAAAAATGAATGAATCATAAGATATGCTATGTAGTGAGGGTGTGTATTGAACATATCATCTTTAGACCTCTTTATTTTTCAATTTTGGATCCCCTTTTGATAGGGAGTCCTCCAATTAGTGAATACATTTTTGTGTCATAAAAATGAACATCCTCCTCTACTATGAAAGTAAAATCCCATCCCTCGCTAATTCACACATTAAAAAATAATTATCTTAGACAATATGTACCCAAATCACTTCTCAAAATTCATACCCTCGTCTTAGAATCCATAGTATATGATGAAATCCAACCATTGATGATTTTTGTGGAAATATAAAGAGGATACTAAAGATGAGTTATTGTTATGAAAAAAACATATTTATTTAACTTTTAAAACATTCATAAATTATAATTAAATTATTGAAATTTAAAAAACATATCATTTTCCATATACTAGGATGTTTTATAATTAGGGAATAATATACCACCTTCACAAAGCAATGTGACACTATTTTCATCACCACACCACATAGATGATATACATATATAATATCATATATATATATATTTATGATATTAACAACATTATGAAAAATAAATATATTTCTTAACTTATTTTCACAAATTCCATTGGAAAATTAAAGCATTACTCATGCCTATGTATTATCTACCGTCTCCATGAATTTAAGGTACTATATTTCGTATAACCATCTTTCATTATTGATTTTAAAAGTAAAATTGATGTATAATATGATAATTATTTCATGATTATTATTGTCAATAGGATATTACTATATAATATTCTCAGGAACTAAGACATTCATAACAAACAAGTATGGATAAAACAAGGCAATTAATAGCCAAAATAAGGAAAATAATGAAATATTACTAAGAAATTGAAGATAATATTTTATAAAAGGATCATATACGTTATTATAAATATAAATATGGTTTTGGTTTAAGATAAATATATTTTCAAAACCACTATAAAGGATGATCAAACATGTTTACGAAAAAAGAAGCATTAGGTAAAGGATTTCATCTATATTCCATTTCATTAAGGTGTATTGTAATTTTATACAGGTATTTTTTTATATAGTGTATATAAATCCCATTTTACATGTAATATCATTAGAAATTCATTATTTATTTTATTTAATTTTTTAATTTAATTTATTTCATTTAATTAGATTTTACTTTAAAATGACCTAGTGGTAAAAGTTAATGTGTGTTGTGAGTTTATTTTGTAATTGGCAATATTATATTTAGAACAATTCATGTTGGAAATTTGTTTTCATTGGAAATTAAATTTAACTTATATTTTTATACCCATGAATTATGTATATTGTTATTTTCGAAACCATATAAAATTTTCAAATAATATTTTTACTTTGATATTTATGTGATTACCATGGGAAATATTAAAAAACAAGTACCCTTTTCTCAATAGGGATATTTCTCCATATGGAACATTTTTAATGAATTAAATATATTATCTGATATTTGAAAAATTATATTGACAAGCATCAATATTTTTGGGTACCACATAGAGAGTTCCTCTATATTCATAACAAGCCTCATGAAATGGATCAGTTTGAAAAATAAGAATGGTTTTAACCTTGTATGTTTTCAAATGTCTTGTGAAGGGTCTTGAAATTAAATTTATCATGTCTAGGAAAACATGAAATCATATAATTTATCATTTACTTCCATTAATAATTATTTTATTATAATACATGAGATTTTAATAATTTTATTATCTCTGGATTCATTTAATTCTATAATTATTGATTAAATATCCTGTGTTTTTTGGTTTTTTTACCTTACCATAATGATTAGTCCTTATCCTGTTTTTAGGTGGCATTTATGTTAGGTTATTCATTTTTTCATATTGGTTATGCTTATTGATTTATGATATCTTACAATGTACTTAACCCTTATTGGTTTCATATTTTCATTTCTCTTCCCCATGTCATGAAGATAAATCCATTCAATGAGTTCCAAGGATATTGAGATTTTTATATAGGTATATATATTTTGAATCTTCAATGTAAACTGTATATCATAAATATATATATTTTTTAAAAAACATATAAAATTGATTAGTACATGATGATTTAATAGATTGTATATATTCTAATGTATTTAATTATGGCACCATCTTTAGTATAATATGTTTGGGGTGTTTACACTATCCAACAACCATCCATAATATTTAATGGGCCAAAAATAATTATTATTTGTTTAATTAAATTAATAAAACTTCATTATTAACCAATAAATATATATAATCAATTTTTACTGAATAAATATTAATAAAATATTTATGTAACAAAATAAATAATTTTTTACTATGTGAATATAACCGAATAAATTATTATTCTATTTTCATGTAATTAAATAAATGAATACCTTGTGAATGAATATTAATATTGAATTAACGTAAATTTTTTTCTCCAAAATAACTAGTGATTAAATAAACATTAAAATATAATCATTAAACCATTTATTTGAATAATATTTATCCAACATGAGAAATTCATATAGAATTTATCTCTATTTAAAAATATATTTTTAGTGTGATGGGATATGACCATTTCATTATGGATTTATACAACACACTACCACATGTCCAACATTGGATTCTTAAAAACATTGTGGCTCTAATAGAGAATGATTTTAATGGAATAATGATATGTATCCTCACTAAAAATATATTGTAATATAATCTCATTATTTTGATATATCTTATAATTATGTTGTCTGGAAAACATAATAAAATTATGTTCTTAATGTCACTTTCTGTTAAATTGGATAAATTCACCTCGTCGCATTGTTTTTGTCATGTCAGAAGGACATGTCTTAGTGTGGATAGTTTTCCACTTAATCATGAGTATAAAATAATATTAAGCATGTCTCTCCACTTATTCATATTCATAATGAGTAAAACTAAAGTATATTACCCAAAACCTAGGGTGTTATATGGATTTCCCTCTCATAGTTGTCTTAGATGACCCACACCCTGATGTGTATTAGAGATTCCACACTTGTTCACCAAGGAACCTCACCCTAGTGCCCAAGTGGGATTCCACTCATAAGTATATGGTGGTGGAAAAAAACACATTCCAAGGATGGATTCCATTATCATAGTATTCATAGAGGACCCACACCCCTATCTGTTAAGGGAATTCCACTCTTAATGTCGTTGTAGTGGATCAACACCCTGAGGCGTTAGGGGGATTCCACTCTAGTTCATCGAGGAAGCACTCCCTAGAATATGAAGGGGATTCCACATCGAACATCCATCATGGAACACTTCCAACTTAAATGAAGTTAAGACCGTAAATACCCTTTCCATCCCTACAGGACGCTACCTATCGAAAAAAATTGAGTAACACTGGCCAACCCAGATGGATGTTTCCACTCGGAATATCACATTGGAACACTAGTAATCCAAACTAGATGGAACCTATTACAAAAGAACCAAGGAACACTAACCATCGATGTGGGATATTACATATCATAAAGCACTGAGGAACACTGGACATCCCTACTGGTTGGTACCTTTTAGAAATAAACCCTTCTAAAGTCAGGGGGTGTGGCCTCATATAGGAAACACTACCAGAACATCTCACATTGTATATCAAAACCCATTAAAAAGGGAACCAATCCATTAAACATGAAAATTCCCTCAATATAGGCAACTCACAATCCAACATATTGGTCTAAAAGATTTATATATGACAGGTAAAAGATTTCAAAATGTAGTAGACATCATGTGTCAGGCCCAACCATTATGTGTCTCTACCTTAGTGCCTGGCTGTGTACTTATCCATTCTTAGCTACTAAATTGTGAAGATGTACCCCTATGAATTACATTGTACTTCCATAGAACATGAAACATCTAGTCAAAGGGCATAAGAGTAGAAAATTCTCTTCATTAGTTCGGAGGGTTAAAAGCATTACATTGTTGACACACCTCCAAAAAGACCCAAAGAATTTTACCACATCTCTTCATACATCTTCTCCACTCTCATAAGTATTATTTCTCTTATAAGACCTGTGTTCTCATCAAACATAAAATAATGATCTTACACTATTATTCCTTTCATGTTCTAACAGTTAATGAGATGGAGAGTAAGGTTCTGCACCTCCAAACGGCCACACTATTATGATCATTGATGAAAAAGAAGCACGATTGTCTACATAATCACCCAAATGGACCTCCTGTATAAATTTTGGAAGTCATTGTATTGGACATGAATAGAGTACCATGGGGTCCACTCTTCATTCCCAAATCAAATTATATGGATCACTCCATAGAGATCTTCTATAAAAAACACAATATAGAAAAATAATTCATCAAAAATCGATAACCGGTGAAAATGATGCATTTCACCACAAACATGAAATCATAGCCTCATGGGTTCTAAAACATTAAAATGGTTTAAAAAATGTAAAATCTATCTTGAAATATTTTCAATAGACCAAGGTCGTAGTGTCTATGACAGTACGTTAATCAGACATCCCATGTATTCTCTATGTCTGAAACCAGAGGCATGAATAATAATAATTGTACTTTTATTGTTATTAAAAATACACACATATCATAATTAAGAAATAATTATGAATTCGTAGAATTCTAAAATGCCCTTAAAACTCCTTCCATAGTAGGGTATGGTCACTGTAGATAGAATATAAATAGGCCAATTCATTCTGGAGATACATCAGTTACAATGTTTCTTAATAATAGTAATTATATTGTTATTATATAAACATAAAAATTTAGTTTAAATAACACTAAAACCAAGATTTATATATCTTGAATCAACCATATTTAGGTCACATCACCGTATATGGCCTATCATTTGAACATCAAACACACGAGTTATGGATGGCTATATATTTAATAAAATCTTTAAATCTATTATCTCACAAGATTTTTGTGGGACCTAGTCACAGTCAGGGTAAATTATATACTACATTCCTAATATTAAAATCTTGATATTGGGGATATTTCACCACTGATGGATTACTAAAGTGACTCCCTATGCAGGGGTTATGAGGGCTTAATGATTAATAATATTGTTATCATTAATATAATTATTACGATTTTTTTATTTTTAGTTACTTTGTTTTCATTTTTCTTCAATATGATTTCCTCCCATTGCTGGATTTGCATGATAAATATCTTCCTCATAAAAATTTCACACCATGGGATAATAATTCTTCTACCTCATTCATCACCCCTCCTACACATGACCATACTCCACCGCACTGCTCCGCTCGGCCACGACCCGCCAGCTTTGCCACCCGGCACCAGCGCCTTGCTACCCAGTCAGCTCCAACCAGTGCATCAATGCACAATATCTTATGCTCTTATTCCCTATCCAATAACTAGTTCACCCAACCACTTACTTCCTCAAAACATACATGGGGTTTTCTCCCTGTCAGCTGAATCCTACGATCGCGACCTTCACATGTCGCTACCGACTGCCTTTTTGGTGGTGCTTCGGTGGTCCCTTAAGAAGACCACCATGACACCTCTTGATTCCCAATTGTACTAACAAGTGAATATTGTTCATCCTTGTGAAAATACTATTACTACAATAACCTCTAATTTATTTTCCTATAATTGCTTTATGCATTCAAAAATTAGTGAAAAAATCCATAATGAATGGTCTAATTTTCAAATAAAAAAAATTAAGGTTCAACAATATGGATTAATGGACATTGTGTGTGTTGAAATCCTTGATTTATAATCAAAAGACAAAATAAACAACCAATATATATGTTTTAAATTTAATATCTAATAAGATATTCAAAGGGATAGAATCATGCCACGATCTGATCATCTCAACCTTGCCAACGTGTTCTCCTCACCTCGGCTTCAATCTGCCAATGATATATTCTTGATTAATAGAAGAAATGATTATAGAGATATGACAGAAAGATACATATTATGGAGGGAAATTGAAATAATTGTTTACCCTAATTCTAATTCCCTTAACATTAATTTATAGAAGTCCCTCTCAGCATTGAATCTGAAATCCCCTTACCCCATCTTTTTTTCATAGTTAGGTAAAACACCACATTCTTGATCTCAATGGAAGTCTCATATTCCCAATATGAGTACTTGTTAATATTTTATTTTATTCTGTTTTCAGGATAAAAAATCACGTTTAATTATATTATTTTCTATTTTTACCCTAGGTGACATTTTTCACAATATTCTCGCACAAACAAAAATTATTCCCCGCCTAGAGTTAATGAAACATTCTAGACTAAATTGTAGCCTCAGAATGCCATTCAAAGATACCATTTTAGTGTTATCAAATTTATATCCCTTTCATTGTATAAAATTTAATTAAGATTTTGTATAATTTATTTCAAGAGAACTGGGACTCTGAATCACACAATATATCAGTACCTAGCAATAGAATTATATGATGAAATATTACAAATCCTTTCCTGGGAAAAACTGAATCTCTACGTCATTCCATCCTTCAATATTTAAGTCCCTAAAAATGAAAACTAGGTAAACATAATGGAATACTATTATCACACAATGCTCTCCCACTCAAAAGTAACCTACGTGTTTCCATGCTAACACAACACATGAAACAATGGGATGTAATTTCATTATAAGGTCTGATCCTTCCAATGATGTGTGTTGTAACACACATGTATCTCCTCAGCTACAACACATCAGGGAAATTGGGTGCCCACTCCCACAATTGGGGGATGGGAAAGTTAATAGGCAACTTCCACATCGCTTTGCACCATCTGGATCACCCTGAAAAAACATAGGGGATGGTTTTCCTCCCTGGTAGAACCACTAAATCCCACATTGAAGCTGGAATCACTACATGTCCCTAAAATAAGTTCAAGTCATTCGCTTGTTATGAATATCGAGCTACTGAGGAACCTAAGGATATCTGGTCATGCATGATTTTTCAGTCGATGCATCTCATCCAAAAATCAATATATATGATAAGCGAAGAAATCATCAATATTTACGGAGGAAAAAATGTACCCTCCTTCTCCACTAGGGTCAACTATAGGGAATCCAAAAACAATAAAACATCCCACATTGGGAAGGATTGGGTCTTCATAATAAGTGTATCTTTAATAATTTTGTCTATTTCTAGATTCTAGACTATCTAAATGTTATAGGCATGTAGGAATTTACAACCAGTGTCACCGTCTCATGTTCAAATAACTCTAGGGGAAGATGGTTCTGAGACTCTAGTGGTCTAATCAAAACACATAGTGCTTTCCCAGAAGAAAGTGCCTCCACATTCTCAAGGTGAAAACAACCACATCAAGCACCAGATAGTGAGTGACATAGTTTTGTTCATGGGGTCTCTATAACCTTTACCTATAATTGATAACTACCATATCAAGGTTCTTGTTGAGCACACATGGTTTCAAAAATAGGGTAGGTGAGTAAACTCATCCCACATGATGAATATAGGAACAAAAAGCACGTATAATACCCAGTGTTACCTAACTTCACTTGGAAGAAGTGAAATTACCAAAATCGATTCTCCATAACACTCACTAGTGGAATTCCATGAAAATTTGAGTTCATGTAGAAAAATACCATAAACAATGCCATAGCCTAGTCATACATTCAATTTCACAACCCTACCATGAATGCATTAGTTAGATATAATCATCCACCACATCTTGATACTATCCAATTTTGGAGGCACTGAATCACTTGTACAGTTTTTCTCACACTAAAATACTTATCTTGGTAGGGTATGTACCTCTCTTCCTCATGAATTCAATTCTTAGTCGAACAATACCGACGTAGGGTTAAACCAATTCCCTATGTCATATGGGTAAAACATTAAACAAGGAGTAGGGAGAAAAGAGTATGTCACCCAATATATAACATGATATTCTAATGAATTATAAAAAATATCCAGGGAATATAACTTATAATATCATGCGGTACAGGATTATAGACATCAATAACATTAGCTACAAGTGGCTCAGATCACTAGCTTCTTAAGCTAGAAATGTGTTTTCTAGAGGGTGTTGAAAGATCCCATAACATTTTCCATGAACCAAAAATCTTATTGATCCCCATCAATAACCACCTATATATGGATGACTCTAACCCTTCATGGGAGATCCCTGATCATTGGTTCAACTCTGATGTGGTGATTCATTTAATATCATATTTGAAAGCTCAGTACGCATGGTCGATCAGTCTCATACCTTGTGACCTCACTCATCACAAGCATAACATAATCCCTCTCTTGGATCTCCCTAAACTCTATACTAATTAATCCTTATATGACTACATGTATGAGACTAACTATGGGGAGGCCTCCTGTATAAATAAATTTTCTTCTGATGCCTTCTAGCTGTGGCATTTGTCCCATCTTTGTTTCACCCACATCTACAACCAGCAGTATGGTTCCCTAAAAAATAATCTATTTGTAACTATATAATTCTCCACCACCCCATAATTAGTTTGGATGCACAAGGGTACTATGATAGCGATGATAACTCCTTGAAGTCTCTGTTCTAACTTCTATGCTTTGAAGTAGCCTCTCTATATCATTTCCATAGAGTAGCGTACAAGGTCTGCGAACCTTGTCGTGTAGTCATCTAAATTCATCCCTCCCTACTAAAACTAAAGGACCTCATGAATATGGATGGATCATTAGTAGAAAGGGAAATAATCCTCATGGAAAATCTGCTGGATGTAATCCCATTATTGTACTGACTCATCGTGTATCTAACTAACCAGACTCCACCAATGTCTGGCTGCTCTATGAAAAAGACCGGCTACCAAAGACATCATTTGGTCTATTTGTGTCTGATCATGATTGAATAGGTGAACCACTAACTCTATCCAATCCTCTACTATATAAGTGTATGAATCACCATGTAACCTCAATGGTCTCAAATTCTATGACTCATAAAACATGCACAACATGCGAACCTCCTCAGTATACTCTACTGAGACAAAATGTTACCCCATATGTGGAGGTGTTTCTACTTATCCACCTAGTGGATGGTGGATTGATTGGCGGATTTGACATTGAGGTCTCATCGCTTATAGGGTCATCATCGTGAGTTGGAGCTTGTATCATGTATGGATGTAATTGTGGAGGTATCTTGAAACTTATCATGAAGTACCGCAGTCAAATGAGCACACACACACACACACAAATATATATATCAACCCTAAATTAGGGATGAATTATAAAATAAATTATATTACTATATATTATATAAATCATGTAGTAATGTTCCTTACAAAAAATCAATCATAATTACAATTATACAAGAGGGTAATCAAGGTCTTGATGAATGGCTATATCGGTTATTGAACCATCACTCAGCTCCTTGACCTGAGAGCCTCTATTAAGACACATTGACATGGTTTCCATAAAACAAGCCAAAAACTATTTATTGAATCATATTTACAACATAACAAGGGTTGAACCACCTTTGATACCTCTTTTTCATAACCTAACCCATGTTGGGGGTCATGTAGCAACTACCCCAAGCCCACCTCCAGAGGCCAAGAGATTGAAAGAAGCGTCGAAAGAATAAAAAACTATGGGACAGATTTTCCTTTATACTTATAGACAGGCAGACAACCATTTTAGTACTAAACTATAGTGGGGAAAGGAAAATATAAAACATTACTATAAAAATGAAACCACACATGCATCAACCTTTATATAGTACAGGTACCAAGATGAGAATTGAAATGGGATGGGGAAAAAGTACACACCCAACCATAAAAAATCCAAAACCCTACAACAAGTGGAAAAGTAAAATAGTTGAGAGATCCTTACTCCTAAATCCCATGCTATGACCACCACATGTGGTTCATGGACCACATATCCCTAAGATATTAATATGTCACAATCAAATATCACATCTTCTTAAAGGGAACCCCAGGTGTATACAATGCACATGCATCAGTAAGTATAAAAACACTTAGTATGATGACCTGAAGGATATCATGATCATAAATAGATATACTGAGTAGGGGATTAGTAGATATAACAAGGTACTATAAAAGATATTATTGCTCAACCCAAAAATATTGTCAAGTAAACTCACCCAAAACAGAACGATATAGAAATAGTGAGAATATAATCTTCCCATTGAGACTTCTCAACCTATAGTTGTATTGTATACATTTGAAAACATGATATTATAGATACAGAAAGAATGGGGAATACTCTTCTTATCTTCACCTCTCCAAGAAAATGTGTATCCAACCCCATGAAGTTGTTACTAATATAAGAGATATATATGTTCTCTCAATGAATCCCAAACAAGATAGTAAGGGGATCTCCATCTCACTGCTCAGCCTATGAAAAGAGTCACAAACAGTTCTATATGTATCCACCAATGATGCCAAGCATCCCTCATTCCTTCCTAGAACACCCAGTTATGGGGACTCAATCTCTATACCTTGAAACTATCTTTTTTTGGTTGGGTCTACCTCACTATACAGTGTCAGGCCGCATCACAAGGGCACATCTCGGTGGAAAAAGAGCATCTCTTACTCTTGAGTCCAATGTAACGTCAAACATGCTTCACTACTATTCTGATGATAGAAAGAGTAAATCCAACATAGAAGACTCACTCCTAAGTGATGTAGGGATATCCACCTCTCAATGTAGTCATAGAGGACACACACACTGATGCATTCGGTGGATTCCACGCTTGTTCTTAATGGAACCTCTCCCAATGGCATCATGGTAATTCCACTTAGAAGTTTCTTTTAGTGGACCAACAAAAATTATAATGGTGGATTACACTCTCATTGCAGTCATAGAGGACCCATTCCCATGTATTTTTGGGGGATTCCACTCTCATAGTCATCAAGGTGGACCCACACCCTGATGTGTCAGGGGAATTCCACTCAAGAACATCAACAACCTACTCCCTAGAATGTCAAGGGGATTCCACTCAGAAAATTCACAAAGGAAAACTTCCCAGCACAGATAAAGGTATGACCTAAGATTCTCTAGCCATCCCTGCAAGATAGTACCTCTTGTAAAAGGATCAAGGAACATAAGCCTTCCCATAATGATGGTACCTCTTAAAAAAGTAGTTAGGAACAATAGAAATCCTTGTTGGATGGTTCCTCTTAGAAAACCCATAGAAAAACTAGATTTCCTTGATAGATGGTACCTCTTAGGGAGCACTGATGAACACTAAAAATCCCTACTGGATGATAAATCAAGAAATGAACCATGTTTTAGTCATCAGGTGCCACCCCATATAGGCGTCACTCTCTGAACATCTCATATTGTACCTCAAAAACCACTATAGAGGGAACCAACATATTCTATGTGGAACAAAACTTGATATAGGTTACTCACATCCCAAAATATGACTCTAAAAGACGGAGATGCGAAATATAGATAATTTGTAAATTATTACATGACGCATGGCAGGACAACAAGTCCTATGGATCTACCTTGTCACTTTTCTATATACCTATCAATTCTCATGTACAAAATTGTAAACATGTACCCCTAGGTGTTATAGTGTACATACATCATACATTTCACATCTAGAAAAAAGGATGTCGAGCGTACAACACTTTTTGTTAGTCTAGAAAGTCAAAAACGTAACTTCACCAATATTAATTTCATGTTTCTACATTTAATGTGATTTTTAGTATAGTTTTTCATGTCCAAGTGGACCACACTATTGTTGTCCCTAGTAAAAACATTCAATATCGACTATATAATTTTTCCAAATGGACCTTTGGTGGAAAATTTATACGTCACCATACTATTATCAAATTCTATCTTATGGGACCCATTCCTTAATCTAAAAACTAATTATATAGATTGTTTCCATGAAATTCTATTAGAAAAACACAAGAGATTAACTAATCATTCATATCAAATGGATAACGAGTGAAAAAGATTCATTTCAGTCCAACACATGTATACGGGGTCTCATGGGGCATACACCTCGACTTTGGAAGAAATAAAACCAAAAAACCAACTTAAAAAATTCACCCATGGACCAGGGTATTATTGCCGCTAAAGAATAATTAACCAGACATCCCATGTGGGTTGCATGTCTGAAGAAATAATCTGAAATAATATTAATCATATTATTATTTTTATTATACATATGTTCATTGTTTAACCTAAAAAAGAGGCCAAATTCATAAACATCCAAAATAAACTACAAATTCTCTTCTCATAAGTATCCTTACATCACCGTGGACATCATGTAAAACATGAATTGTATTTAGAGTTAGGTCTGTTACAAGGTTTCTTACTAATAATAATTATATTGTTGTCACTTAATCTATTGAGTTTAGTTTAATTGTGCTCAAATCCAATTCATAATTTTCCAGGATCGACCATCTTATAGACAGTGTCACATCTCCATGAACTGCACATCAATCGAACATCACATATAAGAGTTATTGTGGGGAAAAGGTTTAATAATAATATTAAATATAATGTCTCATAAGAGTTTCGTAGTCCGAGGTTATGTGTCAGGTTAAATTCGTTGAAATTGTCTTAAAATGATTATATTGAGAATGGGGTAACATCGCCGATGATGGTGCTCTAAACAATCACCACATGTAGGGGTTATGAGGTTTAATTATTACTAATAATAATATTAATAATATTATTATTTCTAATTATTTTATTCCTTTTCATTTCTTTTTTTCATTTAGATATAGGGTTTCCCCTCACCTCACTGGGTCAATGTGCTACTAGTACAACACATCAACATGGCATGCCACAGGTCAAGATGCCTGATGCCGCCAGGGTTTCCCTACATGACTATGACCATGTTCTTCATTGCAGCACCATCACCCTTTCACCAGAACTCCTTCATCCGGTGCACCACTCCACGCCATCCAATGATATTCCTCCCTTGTCAGTTGCCTGCAACCTCAGAACCCTGTTGTATTGTTCGCATAGAATGATGGCTCCTACCGTCGCCGCATCCACATGACATCATTGGCTGGCACACCGGTGGTGCTCCAGTGATCCCTTCCGTGGACCATAGGGACTCCTCTAGATGAATGATTTCATATCTGAGGGTAGATTAGTGATCCTCACAAAAACACCTTCACCGCTCCAAACTCCGATCGATGATTTGATGGTTGATATATACATATGAAAATTATTAAAAAAATCCATGAAGAGTAGATAAAATTTTGGATAAAAATAGGTTTAAAAATATGGGTTATGGCCATGTTAATGCAGCCATCATAGATTAATAATCAAAATAAGAAATAAATATCCTAGAAAAAGATTTTAAATTTAAAATATAATGATATAATCAAAGGGATGGAACACTTCCCCAATTCATTAAACATGGCGTTGCCCACACGTTCACCTCACTTTTTTTTGATCCTCAAATGATCCATTCTTGATTCATCGAATAACAGATGGGAGAGAAATGATAGATATAGACATTTAGATGAGAGAGAAATATAAATAAGGGTAAAACCTAATTAAAATTCCCAACAATTATATTTACAGTTGTCTCATTCGGTGCGGAATCCAAAATTACCATTCCCCCTCTTTTTATTTATCTCTTAAGAAAATCACCCATTTTAAATCTGAACGGTGGTCTTAGATTTCCAATCAGTGTCCCCATTCAAATTTTATTTGATTCACCATTTTATAAAAAATAATTAATTTTATTTATTTATTTTATTATTTTCCCCAAGTTATATTTTTTCACATAATTCTCATTTTGAAAAATGCTATACCCTATATAGGGTAAATGTCATGTTTGAGACTCAAGGATGGACTTAGATTTCGGATGTGATCTTCCATTTTAGAGAAATCTCGTATCCATCACCTGAATGGTATAAAACATACTTAATATTTTGTATAATTTATACTAGGAACAAGGGGTCTCGGAATCATAGGTCATCTCAATGTCATGCTTTGGAAAAATATATAGAAATATTCCAAAGTAATTCAAGGAAAAATCATGGTATCTACTACTAAAAGATAATGTTAAATAAAATTTTTATAAGTAAAACCAAAAATTTGATTATTTCAATTATTTTTATCATGCTTTCCAGAAAATGTGTAATTGAATATAAAAACATAATTAATCCATAATGGTAGTTGTTATACTTTAAATTCATTTAAAGGTGAATGTTATTGACAGCTGTCATTCTCATCATCTCATCTCCTAAAATTTTACAATTGCATTTTTTGATTGACACATATTCTTAACCTCTTGTGTACATGAAACTCTATTGCTAAAAATAATTTCTAAATTATCCATCCATGTTATGACTACTGCTGGGAGTAGTACAAGAAATATTAAAGAGATGGGGGCTGAGTCTCAATAAAAAAAATTAAATGAATATTCAATAGATGAAACTTATGATGAAGATAATAGTTTATAAAATATATGGGGGATGAGTACCAAGTAACAAATTGTAATAATAACTATTATATGAATCACATAAACTCTTTCTTAAATCCCATAAACCAATGAAATCATAACATTGGAAATTAATGAGTAAAAAGAAATCCAAATATGAGAAACAATAATAATAAACTCCCATTTCATCAAATTGGAAGTATAAATTTTGATTGATAAAACATTATAATAAACAAATATTTTTTTCATATACAGGGATGGTAATCAAAGATTCCTAGGGGTGGAACCATTAAATGTAGATCTAATATGATGAAGAGAAAAAATATAATATATATAATTTGAAAATATCCATTCCATTTTTTTCGGACAAGTGATTTAACAACCTAAGTAATTAATACATTTAATATAAATGGTATATCAAATATTTGAAAACATCTTGAATACTCTTGGGATGGCGTATCGCAACACTGACCCACCTCAAGGATTCTAAGGTTGTCAGCAAATCAAATCAACCCATATTAAAGATACTAGTGAGGTTGTCTAATACACATTTAACTATTATTATGATTCTAGGGAGGTCTATAATGATTTTTAAATAAATAAATAGTAGACATCAACATGATATATCACAAATAAGGGATAAAAACACATCAAACATTGAAATATCATTCTCATACACACTATCCTTTATCAAGTTGTAATGTCTCCCATGATTTCACATTATCTATGTTGACTACCATTACATCACTCAAATATATAAGTGGGTTCAAAATATAAATATATCTATAAAACATAAATCCCTATCTAACGTCTCTACAATACAAATTTGATAATAACATGCCCATTTAGTATTTCAGGATGTAGTCTCATATGTTACCCAACCACCATCATGGGAATTGATACATAAAAAATTAATTGTATTATGTAAAATGGGATGGGACATATTTCAAATGGTTTATTTCATAATTTATCTATTGAAAATAAACCATGATTCATCCACACTTTCACATAAATAAAATTTTCACTCATACATATAACAACCGAGGAATTTATAGGTTAATAAATTTTCATAACTTTTAATATTAATTAGAAAGAAATTATTTTTATATTATAGGGGATTATTTTTCTGATTGTGTACTCAACACACAACAATGGGTTTCTTCGAAATCTTACGTTTCACAAAATGTTGAGTTATACCGAAAAAATTACAATAATATTATTACTATTTTAAATTGTAGTTAACACATATCAGCTATATTGGAATTAATGAACACAACTGACTATAATATTATTAATAAATTTTTTTAAATTTTTCTAATGATATTTATTGGCTTAAAATAATAATGAATTTGATTAAGCATGAAATACTCTTATATTATTAAAAGGTCTTTTACTGTCTTTATATTGAAATATATTTAATATCTAGGTTTTTTGTTTCTTTTATATGTTATATCTGAAAAAATAAACTTTTTATATATAATAGGGACATAAAAATTTACTTCAGATAAATTTCTAGTAATTTTATAATAATGTACATTTGTAAGGAATATTGGATAATTTAGCATTTTAAGTCAAAACTATATTTCTGTCTAATTTATTTATATTGATATATTATAATTATTATTTGTTTTAATGATTAATTGGATAATATTTTTATTCTTTATTCCAATTTTGGTAATTAGATGTAATTTTACTTTGAAATTGGACATTAACAAAGTTAATATTTTTGTAGTTTTTACTTCTTAAAAAGATTCTGTTTGGTTTTGACAACAGAAATTAATTTTAAACTAATTTCTGCCACATCTGTATTTTTAGTTTGGAAAAATGTATTTCATATTTGGAATAGTTATTTAAATATTAATTAAATACGTACCTTTAATTTTTAGATATTATGAATAGTAACATTAGTAATTATTTTATTTTCCAGGGATAAAGGGTAAATCTGATAAATAAAGGTCAAAAATGATATTGTATTAATAATAAAAAAATACTAACACATGTCCTAAAATTATTGGACAAGATATTTCAGACCATTGGCATTCTTCGGTCGATTATGGGACCCCATAGTGCCACATGGATATGAAAATTACATTTTATAAAAATAAATTTAGGGCAATGAAAAATTTAACCTAAAAATGTATTTTTATCTAAAACAGTTTTAATATGGGTTTATATAAGTTATATATTCAAAAATAAAAATTCATCATAAAAAAACATGTCATACATCATTTTATTTTATTTATAATTTTTATAAATAAAATAAATAATTATATTTATGACATAATGAAGATGTACTTATTACCTTATTAATGAATTATTTAAATAAATGATATTATAAAAATAAAAATAATCTTATTTTGAAACATTTTATTCCATAACCAAATTATATGTATGATTATGACTTGTTATATTTTAATTAAAAATGTTCTCTCAAAGGAATCAAGTCGTTATATATTTTTTAAAAAGTCATGATATGAACAGTATAAAAGCGGACATTAATGAGTATTTTAAAAAAAATACTTTTTTATTTAATGATATAATGGACCTAAATATATAATATTAAAAAAATGTCTTAGATAACATTTAAAATTTAGTTAATGAACTTGTTTAGGATGATAAACTTGTATTTACTGGCTCTATGATGGGTGCTTTTTCCATCAATGACTATGTGCGGGTAGCATGGGACACCTCAGGTAATGATCTTTGGGGGGAGTTTTTGTGGTGAAAGGAAATACCAAACATATTTAACATTCTGTTATGGATAATGAGGTTTAGGGCCTTACCTACGAATGATAACGTATAGTGAATGGGAGTTAATATGGCCACAAGGTGCGGGTGTTGCAGGTCCTCCAATCAGGAGTCATTGGGGTATCTCTTTTATGTCAGCGATTGGGCTAGGAGTGTTTGGCTGACTTTTGGGTCCTTCTTCGAGTGGATCATTTTTGATGGGAAAAATGGTGATTTTTCAGTGCCTGTTTTAGGGGAGCTGGGAATGATGGACCTGAATGAAAATCCAAGACTATCATTTTACTTACAGGGTACTGGACGATATGGAAAGCTACGAATGACAGATGTCACAACAACTCAAGATCGCTGGTCAGCATTCCGTTCAGGATGAAGAATACATTTCTATATTTGATTAGGTTGTGTCCCAAGTGATGTTATGAACCATCTGTACACATAATCACCTCAAACCTCCCTATTGTGTTTCAGGATGGCTCTTCAAGGTAGGGTCGTTGGGTTTGATGGAGTCCTCCGAGCATGGGGCTCAAGCTAAACATGAATGGGTCAGTGATCCAAGGGGAGATGTGTGGTGGGGCTATCATATACGACACTTCATAGTTTGTTATTATTGATTTCATTGGGTGGATTAGGAGATGAGACACACTATAGGTAGAATCCTTGTCTTTAGCTGCTGGCATTCATATGTGCATGCTCAGGCACTTTTACCTGGGTCGGGTGGAGACAGACTCCACGGTGATTTACAACGTGCTGCAGGGCAAGGGAAGGATTCTATGGGATATTATAAACATGGTTAGGTGGTGAAATCTATTAATGGGGGCTCACACAGAGGTCTCTCACAACTTCCAGGAGGGTAATATGGTGGATGACTTTTTGGCGTATATGAAAAATTCGGATCAAAGTACGTTTTCCTTCTCTGACATGGGTTCCTTTTCCATGAGAGGGTTTGAGATTTGTTATCAATGATGGGTTGATCTATTAGTACTTTATAACACAATAATGTGGTTTGTGTTTTCATATCAATAAAACTGTTAATTTTAAGTGAGTCAAGAAGAAATGGTAATTATTAAATTAGTTATCTAAGGGTTAAATAAAAAATAAAAGGTTAAATTTGTGACGTAGACATATATAAAACCTACTGATTGATATTTTTTAGACCCAAAATAATATTGTCTTTTAAATAAATTAATTTGGGGTAATTTGTTATGATAAATCATTTTATAATAAAATAATGCATCAAAACGTTCATAAGGTGCCTCTCCTTCCTCTTATAAAAGCGCATAACCCATAACAATTTATTCACATCTCTAAAGCCCGATGGATCATCCAAACACATCAAAAATTATCCCCCAACATACCTTTATTCATACTAAAAGTCTTACCTTGGCTAGAAGGCAATTCATGAAATCTGTTTCTCTCAAATCAATGGTAGTTACTCATTTTAAGAGGTAACGTCTTCTCCGAAGATCCGTTCCATTTTTTACTTCTTCCCTAATGAATATATTCTTATTATTTTATTACATAAAAACACAAGTATCCTTAGTATACATGTATTCTTTTATAAGAATTATTCAAACTACACTTGCACACACACCTCCATCTAATGGATACGAACATTCTATTTCGGTGAACGACGAACTACTGCCTCACAAAATGATGATCATTAAAATTTCCCCTACCACCTCTATTGGTGGATATTTTGATGAAAACATATTTTTATACGATATATATTATATTTATATTTCATATATGCTTCTATTTACTTATTTAATTCATACCTATATGCTTTCCATAATGTGTAAATATAATAATTCTATTTGAGTAAGTACGAACTACCGCTCCATCAAAGTGATATGACTCGTTCATACCATACATGTAGCACATAAATAATGGAATTAATGAACTTATATAATGTATAAAAAATATTATATTATAATATAATTATAATATACAAATGTATCATTTAGTTTTTATTCTATTAAATATTAAAATCAAATGAAAGTAGCATTCAGGACTACGTATGACTTACTGTGTCCATGAATGGTGAAATTTATTTCTAATCTACAAATGTTAGGTAATATTGTCAATACATATATATACTTGATTTATAAGATTTTAAAATCTTTAATATCATTTTGGAGATATTAGACTTTTGACCACATTGTCAAGTTGTAATTATAACAAGTTCATTTTTGACTCATGTACCAAATAACAACAAAACAACCTATAATGAAATAAATAATTATGTAATGTTAATAAATTGGAAATAAATGATATAAAAGGAATAATAAATTTAATAAAGCCTTTGAAGGAAGTATAAAATAAGTTATGTTTATTATTCAAGAGGAACAGGGAATATACGTGAAAATTCAGACTCAAGGTAAGGGAACCATTTACCCTCCTCTTTTAGTGAATGACATATTTTATGTTATGTCTTTTAATTTCCATTTTCTTTTGTTGGGGAATGTTAATATATATCCTTATTTATGTCTTTTTAATGTCCAAATGATGATAGACCCCGTTTTCCTCTCATCAAATCATTTTCTAAAATTTTATGTCACGCTATCAGCCTACTGAATTTTTGTTAGGGTACTTCCTATCCCAATTTCCATTAATTGAGTAAAACCTCTACTTCTTGATTATGTCATGATATTATTATGTTATAAATAACTTTTGATATCATGTATTCTATTTATAAATTCATATTTTTACTAATAGTGAATATATATAATATATCTATTTTATTTTCAAAATGTTCTGGGTAAGGGACTTCATCTCATTCTCATTTCATTAAGGCATATTTTGGTTTATGCATGGCCTTATGTTATATAAGGTATAATTATAAACTATTATTTTAATTTCATTAATTATTTTTAAAAAGGAATCTTTATATTCGAAGTGTTTTACTATATGTAAAAGGGTATATTTTTTTTAATGAACTTGGTGACAACAACCTTTCTGCCATTGTTAGCATTATTTGATATTTGAATTCCTTAATAAGATGTATTGTTAATAAAAGGAAAATAAATACCACATACCCTTTTAACATATTTTGGTTTTGAAATGATTTTGAGAAATCATTTATTATGTATGTATCTTAAAATGATATATTGTGATTACAATGTGAAAATGTTATCTATCCTTTGTGGTTGTTCTATGTGTTATTAATATGTTATGGTTCTTGGGATTGTTTATATATATGTGTGGTTTTGTGATAAGCCTAGGGAAGCTGAGCCTGAGATATCTCCTCAATTCAATTGGTATCATGATGAGGTAAGCATTAATGTTTCTTCTATAAGATTTGGGAATATACTATGATTGGTATTCCAAATGAAACACCATATGTATCTATGAATGCTACAATGTACATATGTTATGGATGCCACATGTTACCTTTATGATTTATGATTTCTTTTTGTTTTTCATAAATCATATGATTTCAGGAGTTATGTTAAATATCATTTGTTTTATGAGTGACAAGTATTATTTAAATAATTTTCTTATATTGATGGACTTATGTTTTCATTAATTATTTTATAACCCTTACTGAGATTTTTATGATCATCCCATGTTTTTGAAATTTTTTTCATATGGTATAAGGATGGGTAATAAAAAAGAATAATTTTAGAACATTTAAATCAAGAAAATAATTGTTTTTATTTATTTAATGACTTTTATTATTCTTAAAAAATTGGTTAAAGTATAAGGGTCTACTATGTAACATTTGAGATGTAATGTAATAGTTATGGCATAATTCTCTAAAACTCTAAACCTGAAGATATCCTCAATGTCTACTTCTTGACATAACTCAAGATTATGTAATGATTATGACTAGTTTCTTATAGTTCATATAACAGGCTGTTTAGATAACATTTAGAGTTAGGATATTATTCAGTTATTAACCACAAATTACTTTATGGTGAGCATGAAATTATATAGATTTTGAAGATTACTATGTTTCTTCACCTATGATTTTTATATTTTAAAATTTTATTTATGCATAGGAAATAATGAAGCTACGATGGTATGATATTATGAGAAAAAAACTTCCAAATCAGTAACTAGAGATTTTTAGAATCAAAACTGAATAGTTTGTTGTAATGTTGGAAGAATTCAATCAGGATATAAATGGTTGTCGAATCCATGCACATGATTAGCTAGATCAACCACAGAGAAACATTTTAGTAGTACAGATTTTCATAAGGCAACATGACCCATAATTTAGAGGATCATATGACCATATTCTTGCTGAAGGGTGTATTAAAGCCTAGGAAAATATTTTTTATGTCAGGTGGTGTTCAGCACATCAAAAGCATAGTCTTTTTGTTTACCATAATATAGGTGATGTCGATCAATGGTGATCAATGGTTAAAAATATCACTGATAGTGATGGTATTGATGCTCTTTATTGGGATGAATTTAAAGTTATGTATCTTGAGAAATATTTTCATATGGATATTCGTAAGAGGATGGAAGGAAATTCATGGAATTTAAGAAAGAGGATGACACAATGGCTGCTTATGATGAAAAATTCACTAATCATGGAAGGAATGCTCCAAATTTCATACGAGATCCTAATAATAAAATCAAACATTTCTACTAAGGATTAAATCCAAATTTTTGAAGGACTTTAGATTGTCATGTGTTGAAATGTTATAACAAACTAGTTTTATATACAAAGATGGTGGAAATTGATTCTATCGATGATCAAGTATTCTTTGAAAAACAACAGAATAAGTGGACGAAGTGGTAGATGTAAGGTAATAACTCTTCAAAAAAGTCATAAGTTAGGATTCTTATGTTTACGTTTTGTGAAAGTTGCGGTAAAAATCACATAGGAGAATGCCTTTTGAATTATGGTAAGATTTCTGGTATCTTAAAATAGGACATAAGGCTCATAATTACACTAAAAATGATCGCGATAATGGTAAGACAAATTCTAACTTACAGTTAGTAAAATGTATTAAGTGCAATGAAATTGGTCATTAAGAAAATAAGTTTCCAATGATGAACTCAAATGAAAGAAAGAAGCCAAACTACATGATATAAGGGGTGGTCAAATCTGCTGCAAATTCTTCATCAGATGTCGAACCATCAAAATATGTAGTATCTGGTACATTTTTAGTTTATTCATATTTTGTTATTGTGTTGTTTGATTTAGGGTCTACTCATTAATTCATTTCTGAGGAATTTTATTGTAAATTGGGAATTCTATCTCAAGATATGAATCCTAAACCTGTGGTGAAAACACCAAGAGAATATTTTGAGATAAAAAGAAATTATAAGAAACTTTATATCTTTTTGTGCAGAAAGAATCTACATGAAAACCTTATTGTTTTAACTCTATTAGAGTATAATGTTATTTTATGTATATATTATATTTCAATTTATCATGTTATGAATGGATGGAGAGATGAAGTGGTTTATTTTAAGAATTTTTTTTTTATTGTGTAAAATAATGAAATCATTCTTTTGGTAACATATATAGGATCTAAAAAACTAGTAAAATATGGAAATTAATTTAACCATTTTCATATTATTGAAAAAAATTATCTTTTCATATTAATGATGTACCAATAGTCAATGATTTTCATAATGTTTTTATTGATGAGTTTCCTAGTATAATACCAGATCGAGAATTTGAATTTATAGCTGACTTAGTTTCTGATCCTAATACAATTTGAAAAAACCCTTATCTAATATAAAAAATAATTATATTATAGTTAAAGAGTAAATTTCATGAGTTACTAGATAAAGGGTTCATTTAACCATGAACAACACCATGGGGGGATCTTGTATTGTTGGAGAAAAATTAATGATGGTTCAATGAGATTTTTTGTTGATTATAAAGCCCTGAAAAATATCTCTATTAAGGATAAGTTTCATCTTCTTCATATCGATTATTTGTTTTATTAGCGCTAGGGAGCTCAGCATTTATTGAATATTGACTTCTGGTCATGGTACCATTAGTTTAATGTAAATGAAGCAGACATTATGAAGACCGCATTTCATAATAGATATGGATATTTTGAATTTGTAGATATTCCTTTTGTGTAATCAAATAAACCTTCTATATTCATGGATCTTATTAATACAATTTTTTTTGAGTTCATTGACCAGTTATTATAGTCTATATTAATTATATTTTGGTATATTCTAAAATTAAATAAGATCATGAAAGTCATTTATCAATTTTCATGCTATCCTTAAAGGAAATGAAACTATAATGATGAATTAAGTAAGTGTGTGTTTTGGTTGCAAAAAAAATACTTTCCTTGGTTACATTGTTTATAAATAGGGAATAACAGTTTATCCCGTTAAAAAATGTTTTTAATGAATGTTAAATACCTAGAAATATAATAGAGATTAATAGTTTTCTTGGTTTAGGTTGTTATTTTTAGAGGATTATTAAAAAAAATTCACAGTTATGGATCAATTAGACATTTTTATCTCCAGAAGGAGTTATGTTCATTTGGAAAAAATAATTTGATGACTCTTTTAACGAATTGAAAATAAGATTGGTGAACGCTCTAGTTGTGCCACTCTGTTCTAGAAATTGTGAATAAATTATCTATATTGATTAATCATTGAAAGGACATGGCTAGGTCCTTATGAATAATTATTAGGTAATTGATTATGATTTATGTCAGTTGTAACCTCATGAGATGAATTACTCTACACATGATTTGGAATTATTTGTTGTAGTTTTTTCATTAAATAGTTTGAGGAATCATTTGTATGGTGTAATGTTTGAAATATATTCTGATCTAAAACGTTTTAAGTATATATTCACAAAGAAAAAATTAATCATGAGATATATGAGATGGTTATAATCAATCATGTTTTATGATTTCACGATCCATTACCATCTGGGAAAATAAAATTAAGTGGCTGGAAGTTTAATTGGAAAAATAATGCTATATTAATCATGATACATTGGGAATGAAATCCTTTGTTTTTTTATTTGATGAATTTTGGATTAGAAGTTGTTGGTGTAGGTAATTAATATATTTTGTTTTAGGTGGTAGTTAAATCATATCTACCATACTAAATTAGGAATTCACAGAAATAAGACAATGAGTTGTAGGGAAAGGTATAATTGTTTTAGAAGGTTATGTTTCTTAAATTTAACATTGAAAAATATTGTGTTTTGAGGTTTGGAATGAATTTATGTGTTCCTTGTTATTCATAGATTATGAAAGATTAGTTATGTGAATCTCATATTTATTCATTTTATATTCATCTTGGATGTACTAAAATGTAAAGAGATCTTTGAGAGTACTGCTGGTGGGATTGAAGGGAAATAGATATTCCTGACTTTACTGTGTAGTTTTTTACTTGTCAATAAGTTAATGAAGAATGATAGTTATCGAAAGTGATGCTTCATACTTTTTCAATGCATGTATGGAAATGGGAAAATGTTTCCACTTATTTCATAGTGGGATTAACAAAGACTAATCATGATAACAATTCATTTTGGGTTCTTTTTTATCGATTGACTAAATCTTCTCATTTTATTTTTATTTGAGATACTCTAATACTACATCAACATTCTCAAGTGTATATAAAATATATAGTCTGGTTACAAGGATATACCCTCTCTATTGTATCTTATATTGATTCTAAGTTCACTTATAACTTTTGGGAATTCCTTTAGATATATTTGGGTACTAAATTAAATTTTAGTACAACATTTCATCCCTAATCAGATGGGATGTTATAACGAAGAATTCTAACCTTTTAAGATGTACTACGTTCTTGTTTAATGGATAACCATGGATGTTGGGCCCAACAAATCTATTTGGTTGAGTATACTTATAATCATAGTTTTCAATCCAATATACTGATGGCACCATAGAAGCCTTATATGTAATTCTGTGTCGAACTCCATATTCTTGGGATGATGTAGGTGAAAGGAAATTGATGGGACCAGAATTGGTAGAAGATATGGAATAAATTTTTTAGTTTATTCAGAAGCACATGGGAATATTTAAGAGTGGGAAGAATTGTTATATGGATAACAAGAAAAAGTATACTTCTTTTGTGGTTGGTGATCAAGTCTTTCTCATAGTTTATCCCTGTAAAAGTGCAATGTGATTTTGTAAGAAGGTAAAGCTGAATTTGAGGTTCATTGGACCCTATGAAATCATAGAGAATATTGGATCGGTTTCCTACATAGTGAATTTACCTCCATGTTTATCTTTTGTACACAATGTTTTTATTCATTAAATGTTGACAATGTATATGCCAGAGCCATCTCATTTTTGAGTCCATAGGTGGTTCAGTTGGAAGAGAACCATTCTTATAAGGAACAACCAGTCAAGATTCATGAGTGTAGATACCAAGTGTTCTGGAATAATGTAATAAATTAGGTAATGGTTTTGTGAAAAAACTATATGGCGTAATATGCAACATGGGAATCTGAAAATTCTATGAGGGACACATACCCCCTCTTATTTGATAACTGAATAGAATTTTGGGTATGCAATTCCAAAAAGGGGGTAAGGATGTGACAACCTTTATAGTTAAAGAATAATACTTTTTAATTTATATTAATATTTAAGAATAAGATATTATTTGTACATTAAAGGTGATTATTTTTCCGATATCATTCTTAACACACAACAACTGGTTTCTCTGAAATCTTATGTTGCACAAAATGTTGGGTAATACCAAAAATTAATACAATAACATTATTATTATTTTAAATGGTCATTAAACCAAATCTATTATATTGGAAAGAAAGAATATAACTAACTAATATATGATTATGAATTTTTTTTACATTTATCCAATGAAAATTAGAGGCATAAAATAAGAATTAATCTGATTATGCATGAAATACTCTAATATTTTTCAAAGGTCGTTTTACAACCTTTTGATGGAGGACCCTTTTTAAATATAGTTTTCATGACCTGTATATGTTATATTTGAAAAACAATAATGTGTTTATATATATTAGGGACACCATAATTTAATTTAGATAAATTTTTGGTAATTTTATGACAAATTTTATTTTTTAATGAATAATGAAAAATACCCATATTAAGACAAAACTACCTTTTATAAAATTTATTTATATAGTTAGATTTTACTTTTTATTGGTTTTAAAGTGAAATTAGAATATATTTTTATCGTTTTATCCAACTTAGGTTGTTGTAAGTAATTTTACTTTCAAATTTGATATAAACACATGTAAATTTATTGGTAGTTTTTACTTCTTAAAAACACACTTTTGGTTTTGACAAGAGAAATAAATTTAAATACATTTTAACAATGTATGTGTTTAGAATTTAAAAATATTTATTCTTTATTTGGAATAAGTGCATCTAAATTGTTTAAATTGTTACCTTTTATCTGTTGACATTTTGAATAGTGAATCCAGTAATTATTTTATTAACCATGGATAAAGGATAAATATGATAAATAAGGGTAAAAATATAATATTTTAATAATATTTAAATACCCTAACATGTGTCAAAATACTACTGGATGATATAAATCTGACCATTGGCATCCTTGGGTCAATTTTCGGACCCGATGGAGCAACAATCATTTGAAAATTGAATTTTATAAAATTATTTTAAAGTAAATAAAAATATAACATATACATGTCTTTTTTAATGAATCAAATTTTATATGGGGTTATTTAACTGATATATTTGACTATAAATAGTCATTAGAAAGTTAAAAAAAATTTCCTAAATCATGTTATTTTATTTATAACATTAAGATTTCACGTAAATAATTATATTTATGACACAATGAGGATGTAGTGATTAGCTTATTAATGAATGATTTAATTAATTGATATTAAAAATATTTAAATGAATTTATTTTGAAACCATTAACGCCATAAACGATTTTTTTATTATTTTGACTTGATATATTCGAATTAATGATGTTTTTTCAAAATAATCATGTTGTTATAGTTTTTTAAAAAATTTATTATATAAATAGTATAAAATTTTACATAGATGAGTTTTTAGAATAAAATAATATTCTATGACATGATATAATAGTACTAAAAAAATAAAATGTATCCAAATGACTCTAATAACATTGAAAATATAATTAATTAACCAATTTAGTTTCAATTAGAATTTTATAGTTACAATATTTACAATATATTATGAATATACAAGTATACATGGTAAGAGATAAATTTGTCAACTAAGGGTTAAACCTAAAAGATACGGTTAAATTTGAGACCTAGATTTGTCTAAATCATATTGGTTGAGATTTTTGGTCAAAAAACATCGTATCTTTGAAATAAATTTCTTTTGGATAATTTGATACTAAATATCATTTTATAATAAAATAATACTTTAAAACATTTTAAAAGTGCCCCTCCCACTTTTATAAAATGACATCATCCCTACACATTTAATAACACCTCTCAAGCCCAATAGATAATCCAAACTCAATCCTAATAAGCTAAAAACATCACTCTCTTCCTCTAAGAGTCCTTTCTATGGGAAAATGGAAATTAAGTAGTTCTTTTTGCCTCAAATCAAAGGGAGTTACACGTTTTAAGAGGTAGCATCTTCCCAAAAGTTCCATTCCAATATTTTACATCATCACTAAATATTATTTTATTATTATTTGACTACATAACAAAACCAATATATTCATTGTTATTGGATGTTTTTATGAGATGGATTTTAGCTACACTTTAACACACACCTCCATTTTTTGGATTTGAACAAACAATTTCTGTGGACGGTGAACTACTGCCTCATGAAAGGATGATTGTTAAATTTTCCCATACCACCTCTCAATGTGGACATTATGATTGCAATATAATAATATATTGTATATATTATATTTATATTTATTTTATGGTTCTGTTTTTTTATTTAAAGCATACCTCTATGCTTTCCATATTGTTTAAATATCATAATTTCATTTGAGCAAGTGTAGACTACCACCCCCTCAAAGTGATGTGACTTTTTCATTCCATACATGGATCGTATAAAAGATAGAGTTTATGAAATTATGTAATATATATATATTATAATAATATAATAATATTAATATATAGTTATGTATCCTTTTATATTTCATTCGTTTAAATATAAAAAGGAAATGAATGTAACGTTCATTCCAATGTACAACTTACCATATTCATGAATGGTACATTTCATTTATTATCTAAAAATGTATTATACTATTATAAATATATATATAATCGATATATATTATATTTAAATCATTAATATCATTCTAGAGAAAATGTAAATTTGAAAACATGGACAATTTTTAATTATAACAAGTCCATTTTTTACTAATGTTTTGAATATCAACGAAACGACCAAAATTAATTTAAATAATTATATAAGGTTTATAAAGTAATAATAATTGAAATAAATGGAATAATAAACATTATAAAGGTTCTGAAGCAAGTATAAATGAACATATTTTTATTATTTAGGAAGATCTAGGATCATACATGATGAGTCGGACTCACTGTATGGGAACAATTCACCATCTTCATTTTATCAAAGACATCATTTATGTTATGTCATTTAATTTCCATTTTTGTATTTTGGGTTATGTAATTATATATCATTACTTCTATCTATTTTATTTCTCAATGATGAGATACCCTTTTCACTCTCATCAACTCATTTTGTAAATTTTTCTTTGACACTATTAGGAAGCTAAATTATTCTTAGGAAACTTCTTAACCCAATTTCCAATCTTTGGATTAAACTTCTATTCCCCAATTATATCGTGATATGATGATGTGAGAAATATATTTTGATATCTTATATTTTATTTATACATTATTTATGTGTACCTATAGTTAATACACACAATAAAACTATTTTATTTAAAAAATGATATTTATAAAGGTCTCATCTCAATCTCCTTTCATTGTGGAAAGTTCGGGTTTATACACTACATTCTTTTATACAGTGTATTATTATATACTTTTTAATTAATTTAAATTAAACTTTTTCAGAAGGAATATTTTGTTTTACGAATCATTTTACTAAATTAAAAATGGAAATGAGCTTTTTAACTAATGCGGTGATAACCACCTTTCCGCCGCATGATCCGTTTGAGATAATTTTCTTCTTTAAAAATTCATTATGTTTTTAAATGGAATATAAATACCATATACAAATTTTTAATATGTTGTTATTGAAAATGGTTTTAATAAATCATTTATTATGATTATATCTTGAAATTATATTTTTATAATTCAATGTAGAAATGATTGAATTCATTTTTTCATGTTTTATTATTCTTTAATAGGTTATGGTTATTTGGAATTGTATAGGTATACAGGTGGTTTCACAATAAACATATGGCAGGTGAGCCTGATAATGCTCTCTAATGATTTGGGTAACATGAAAAAGGTAAATATTAATGTTTATCCTATGATAATAATGAAATATAATCTGATGGGTATTCCAAATGTCACTCCCTATGTAGATGTGAGGGATACAATGTAAGTATGTTATAGATGCCACAAGTTACCTTCATAATTTATGATTTATATGTATAATTAATAAATATTATAATTTTTTGAGGCATGTAAAATGGTTTTTTTATGAGTGAAAAATATGATTTCATTTATTTTCATGTATTGATGGTATAATATTTCCTTACACTATTTTATATCCCTTATTACATTTTTTCTAATCATACCATGTTTTGGAAATGCTTCTCATAGGCTATAAGGAGGGGTAAGAGAAAGGAATAATTTAAGAATATTTATATGTAGAAATTAATTATGATGTTATTTAATGTGTTTCATTTTTGTGAAGAAATCTCTAAGAGTATAAGCATCTACTTTGTAATATTTGAGATGTAATGTAATAGTTATGAAGTAATTTTATAAAACACTAAATCTAAAAAGATCTATAATGTTGAATTATTTACTAAACTCAAGATTATGTAATGTTTAAGGCTGATTCCTTATAATAAATCCCTAACATTAATTTATAATTGAAATTGAGAAGGAAGGATATTCTCATATGTTCAGTGAGTAAGGCTGGGAAGGCACACATTATAGGGGTTTCACACTCTTGAAATTACAATATTCAAAATGTATGATATTCATAGCCATATCACATAAATAGAAAAGTCAACACAATTAATGTTAAAAAAACACCCCCACCACATCCATAACCATTGATGTTTTATACCCTGAGTTCCTCTAGAGAATGTTGAGAAAGTCTTAGGTTTGTGGGAAATTATAAGAATACATAAATTCGATTATTAGATTTTTTCGACCCTAGAATCATTAGATCATTGGATTTGATCCTTGCAATTGATTGAGCCATGATTCAATCCTTGATTCCTGATTCATTTCACTGTGCTGGAGCATAGGTAGGAGTTGTCTTCCATGTAATGATTCAGATATTGTGACGACTTCACAAATAGTGTGGGTTTTTAAATATATTGGGTGACTTTTATCTGTGCATCAAAAAAAATCACTGATATATATCCTTTTTTTCAGCACTTAATTAATAAGAATTGATAAAAGGAAGATATATTAGTACTTATTACTTAACCATCGCAAATGATTTTATAATTATAATTATAAATTAAAAATTTACACACCTATATGTATATTTATATAAATAATAATCATATATAAATATTAATATAGTAAAAGGAATAAATTATTTAAATATATTAATTTTAGTTTAATAAATAATTAAATACTTTTATATATATTAATTACAATTTTAAAAAAATTTAAAAACATAATGTGAAAATCATTATATATAATTTTAATATATATATATATATATAGCAAATAAATATATATAAATATAAATATTTTAAATATATGAATTATATAAATAAATTTATTATAACATTAATAATTATTTATATATATATATGTATATGTTTCTAATTATATATATATATTTTAAAAATTTATTTTTTTGTAACTATTATTATATAAATATATTAAAGGTACATTTCATTATAATTTTTTTATTATTAATATTTACAAATAATATTTTAACATTATTAATGAATATTTAATCTTATGTTCATGAATGTTAAATATGAGTGAAATATATTAAATTAAAAACGAGTACACATTAATATTATTAATAAAATAGATATATTTATTGATTATATGTAAATTATTATAATCATATGGCTATATATTGAATGAAATATGTATACGTAATGAAAATATTAAGCCATAATAAATTAATATATATGTATGAAAAATTCATTTATTACGTATATGGGAAATCAATATATCTCTTTTGATATACATTACTGAAAAACCAAATGACATTCAATTATGTCCATTACTTGATTCAATCAATCAATATTTTTTATTAATACTAATTTTATATTATAAACCATTGTTTCACAAATATATGACTATTTAATGTAAATCAAAAACAATTTTTGTTATATAAATGATATTTATATAAATTACTATATATATTTATTTATTTAATATATACTATTTATTAAAATTATCAGTAATTATTTAATTAATAAATTATTTAATATTTTCTAAATTTACATTTATTTAATTTTTATTTGTTTCATTTTCAAAAGATTAATTTTCATTTGGAAAATTTCTATATATTTAATATATAGTATTTATTAGTGTTTATAATTTACATATAATACACTAAATTTATTCTTTTTTGTCAATAATTATTTAATTTATAGATTTTTTGAATATTTTTTAAATAAAATATTTTATATTTGTTATTAATTTAATTATTTAATTTATTCAAAAATTTATCTGCACTAAAAATACTAATAAAGGACACCTTAAACTATGATAAAAATAAAGTGATAATAATGTGCACCCTTTATTAGTGCAATAAATAATTCTATGATTAATTAAAAAATTTATAAGCTCAAAAAAATATTGTTAATAAAGGGTGCATGTTACGGGAGCTAAAAATAATGCAGTGATAAATTTACATTTTTCTCTGCACTAAAAAAGAACTGATAGAAGGTACAATTTAACATCACTTATAATGGTTGCCTTTATCAGTACTTTTTTGTAGCATCGGAAATGCACATCGAGGATAACTTCTTCTTTTGTAGTAGTGATGTAGGAATTAAAAATAATACCACATATTTCAATGAAACATGAAAATGGAAAATTATATGTGGGGAAATACTGGTCCCCCAAAACTATAAAAGATTGTTATATTTTATTCAAAGGTAAATACTACCAATATTATTATCCAATATCCATATGTTATATTTCCTTAACAAATAAGATCCACCAACTCTTAAGATACATATTACATAGTTAAAATACTATATTATGTTAAATATATGAAGCATATATGTACGTCCTAGTTCAAGTTGGGTATAGTATGACCCAGTAGGATACCCCAAAATCATAAAAAAGAAGGAATAACAAACAAAATCATCACTAGATTCAAATGGTAAGAAGAATAATACTATCATCGAATATATGATTAAGGAATAATATATGTTAGAAGGTGATGTATGTTTTCAATGGAAGCTAGACTATTCGTATCAATACTCTTTTAAAACACCAATCCATGAGAACTCACTTTTCATATCTTGTTAATAATAATATAATTTTTCAGAGAGGTCATACTCATTAGGCCTTTCTATATTGAATCAAAAACAAGAACATATAAGATATCAATACATATGTAAGATATCACACCTAGGATCTTGGAGTGATACATAACCCAATCTATAAAAACACATCATAAATGGTTTTTTCACAATCTATATATTGGAGTATGGATACTTGAAGAAATATAGTAATGAAGCAATAGTGGATTAAAAAACATTTTTTATAGAGGGAAACCTATTTGTATCTAGAACTACCCAGTAGAGGGGATCACTAATTATATTCTCTAAGTGGGATACCATACTATTCCCTCAAATGGAAGGAACATGAAGGATATAAAAAAAATTAGATCTGTTTTAGGGATTATAATAATTCTAATTCCAAGGTTATGAAATGTGAAATATCATCCCCAACTTTCTCTATATGGATTATGTTGATTACTCTTGGAGAAATTGGTTTCTCTCGCTATGTTTGGTCCCATACATGACATATAATCTCACATGCCCTATTTTTTATATATACCTAACATATTATAATGAAACACAACAAGTATAATTATGACCGCTTAATTAGGAAAGTACAATTTTCCCATGTTTATCTTCTCTATGATGTACAAGAGCTGTTCCCCAAGACACACGGAATGTGGGGATTCACGTAATTAAGGGTGAATATTCCCAGTGAAATTAGATCTAGATGGTGAATGATCTCACAAGACATGAATCATATTAATGGAATCGGATATTCTACATCTGAATCAATTCTACATGTCATACATAAAGATATATTGTATATTTTTTCATCTTTGCTACTTGTTGTGTAGTCATGAAAACAATTTTTTTATATTTTTCTTTAAATTCCATCCAAAATTATTATCTCCATCACATATAATATAAATATTAATTTTCATAATTTTATTTTTACTGACCAATCCCATGATATTTTTTGGATAGATTTTAGACGCCCCTTCCACAAAACATAGTGCTCATTACACAATTTACCTCACACAAGTCAAAGCCCACATGTCTTAAATCCAACTATCCACCATTAGACATCCTTTATCATCATTGGACCTCTATTATTCCAAAATCCATTATATTGTTAGTAGATTAATTATCCATAGGTCCACAATAATGAATCATACATCAAAAGAAGTTTTTGAATATAATTTAATTACTATCCAATTTTAATAGTGATGGCAAGTGTTTGATAAAAAGTGATACAATTTAATGAAACACAAAAGTGAAGAAAACAAAATCAGTTTTGTGGGTATCCGAAAATGTAATAAAAAAAATAATGAATCATTAAGGATTGAAAAAACATTCATCTAAAAAAATTGGGAATAAAATAAACCACATACTAAATAATAAATAATTATCCTTTAATGAACTCTGAATAAATTATTTTTTATTCATCAAAATAATCAATAAAAAAATAAACCATTAAATTCAAATAGAGTACCAAAATCTTTTATCTATATGTAAATAATAAGGCATCTTCTACAGATAAGGTCAATGAATCTATTATACTCAATGTTGGATATTCAATTATCTATATACATCATCATATATTCTCAATCACGACACCACTGGCCAAAATTCTCACCACCCAATAACCATATATTCTATCAATATGATATTTTTATGTTTCTAGCCCGATAAAATTTACTGTACAAGGGTATAAATATAGGATTCATTGATATTGTAAAATAAATAGTTATTAAATTTATTAATTTAATAACTCTATTTAACCTACACATTACTACACTATATAAAAATGGTTAACACTAAAAAATCTACATATTACAATGGGAAAAATATGTGATCAATATTTCATGGTTAGATTAGATTTTACATTCAATAATCCATTCGGTTGATACTATATTATTTCAAAATTTAAACTCATTAATGATATATTATATTTAATATTTATAATATATTCACACCAAGGCTTCATGGGGCTCGATTTTTTATATTGTCTCAACACCTAAATCTAAAATTAGAAATCATATTTTTTCAATGATTACCAAAAAAATGAAGTCTTTATATTAAAAAAACCTGCAATGTTATTCATCCAAAAATGAAAACAAACTACTCAAATAGTATAGGGTACTAAACTCACATCTATTTTCTCCACTTCCAGGAGCTATATTGGAGGCTCACATACTGCTATCAAATTTTCACCAAGGGAATAATTTCCCAATATTTCATCTTCTCCTGTTAATCCTCATTATCTATGTTGTTAACTATCAGTATTTCTATATCGTCAATATCTTTCTCACCATATTAAATAACATGCTATTTTTCAGGCACATATCTCCTTAATTTCTAAATATATATGACGTAATGCACTATATATACCTGTGGACGTAATCCTTATAAAAACCCATGATTTTTATACATAAATATTACATATTATTTGATGAATAATCAATAAATTACACAAATAGATACCATAAGACTGTAATTTTTTAGTGTCTATAGATACTAGGTACAATATCTTTTAATTATGTGAAATATCTTCCACATCTACCATTATGATATTCACCTTTAGTAATTTTCAATAAAATACCATACTTAACATCTTTTTCCACAACCTGAGAAATAAGAAATATGAATGGGTAAGATCAGATTCTCATTAAGGGTAAAAATTGATACAAGTGTGCATAAAAAGATAATAATGGTATGATAATGTAATAATATCTTTTGAAACCCATACCCTTATGATAAAACTTATTAATATTTAGTCATGGCATAAATATCGGATATTTATAATAGATGAATCATAAGTGATAAAATTATGTGAACCATTAGAGCATAAAAATTGGAATAATATATTGATATTTAGCATATATATTATCATATAAATTTTTTTTCATTTATAAATTGAAATAGGTTCACTCATCAATCTAGATCATGAAATCAGGGTCTCACATAAACTTTTGGACATGAAATGAGGTCTATTCATTTAATTATGTACATGAAAGAAAGCTACCTAGATAAATCTATGATAATGTAATAATGAAAACATATAACATTGTGAACATGTAATTAGGTTCATAAATAACATTTTGATCAAGAAATCCGGTCACATATATCATTTCGAACTTGTAATCAGGTTCACACGTAACTTTTTTACTCATGAGTTATCCATCTTAACCCATGCATTAGATGGGGCTGTTGTTCCCACCTATCTCGTAATTTAAATCTTATATATGTTCTCTATAATATATTAAAAAAATTAATCATAAAATATCCCTGTTATGAAATGGTTTTGAGAAGATATTTATCAGATCATAACTTTTGTAAAATTTACAGGTTTCTTGATCATTTAATTATTTCATTATAGCGTAACCCAATGACAAATAATCAGTCTTCATTATAAAATTATATGGTTATATCCTATGGAGGAGATACATGTCTCATAAAGATCATTTCAAGAAATAAACCATTCAATGTATGAATATAAATGGTGTCTTGTGTTCACATTCTCATCAAATAATATGCTACATCGAGGACTTTAATCTTAGATAGAGAAGGATTATGAATGATTTCTTAGAACATTTCTTATGGAATATAATGTTAATTTTTTAATTAAATTTTAAATAAAAATATTCATAAATCATATTGAATATAATTTTATATAAAAACATCCATGAAAACTTATAGGCATGAAATAAAATAATTTTTTTATTTACAAAAATTATGGAAATGCAGTATATGTTACAACATAAATTCATTTCAAAATTTTTCCCTAAAATCCAAGCATGTTTTTTTGGATAAGAAATTTAATATAGCTTAGAAAATATAAAAATAATAAATCATTGGCCAAAATTTATTTAATGGATAATTTCACTAGTTTTACAAATACTGAAAATGTTTTCTAGAAATAAGTTTCTTGTAAAAAAATGTGTTTTCATCTGAAGAAAAAGGTAATGATAATTGTTTTTGAAAAAAAAATATGTTGAAATATTGTATCCATAATGAGCTTAAAATGAAGGTAAAATTTTAATATACATAATTAACAAGAGTGTATAAAAATTAATTGGAATTTTTTAAATTAATATCATAATAGTTTTCTATATGACACATAATTATAATCAACAAAGATGAATAACCAGATTGTAACATAAACCCATTACCACATTGGTAATAATTTTAATCATAATACCCATGAAATAGAGATACTAAAACTGAAATGTAATCACTATAATTTTAAGTATAATATTCATAAAATATATTCCTAGTAATTATATGCACCGCATAAATAATAGTTGGTTATTATATGTAATGATTCTCATAGAAGTAAAAAAGTGATAAAGAAATACGTAACCACATTTGAAATATTTTGAATCCAAATCCCTATTAAATATTATCGTAAAATGGAACATTATCATTCATGAAAATGTGGGTATTCATTATATAAAAGTTTTAAGATGCAATATATACACCACACAAAAGAAATGAGGTGTGAGTTTTTATATTCATTTTTTCTTCCTCAACCCTATAACATTTTGGAATTCATAATATAACATGAATAGAAAACATATGTGATGAATGTTAATAATATTATTCAATTTAAAATATTTAAATTTCATTAAAATAATTCACCAAAAGTTTTTTTGTTACTTGAGGTAAAACACATTTGTTCTAATAAAAATAGTTTTTCAAAATAAATGATTTACTTTATTTTAAAAAGTGATTCCTTTTTAATTTATAATTAATTGGTCACCAAAAAATGAATTTTATATACATGTGTACAAAATATATATTTTAGTATATAGTTAATCCTCTTAATACTCACCATTCCAATGACTATTTGTCTAATATTGTCTTAAATACTAATATTCTTTTTGTTTTCCACATTTCAATTAAATATGGTGTTGTGTTTAACAATATATATACTCATTTTTGTTTGTATCACGATATAAAATTGGGGTTACAAATAATTAAATTCAATATTACTGTTTTATATAATTAATAATATTAAATTTATTAAATTTATTTAAAATATATATATCCCAAAATCTCGAGCTGTAACATCATACCGACCGTATACTTAATTTATCCCTCAAAATTCTTCACATTATTACTGTAAATATAGCATAATAAAACCTCATTACATCATCGAGATCCCATATAAAATACTCATGATGGTTCTTTCACAATGACTATAGCCACCAAGGATTAACAAACATGGATATTGCCTCATTTTATGTTAATTTTAGTTACAAAAAATATACATGCCTAAGGAATATAATATTTTATGGTCTTTGGATACATTGAAACAAAATATTAAATTTCATGGAATGATCATCCACATATCCCACATTGAAAAGAACTATTAGTATTTTTACCTAAAACATTTCACTCTAACATTGGGAATTGTAACATAAAAAGGGGTGAGATCAAATCTTCAGTAAGGGAAAATAAAGGAAATGTGTAAGAATAACATGAAAAAAATGTTGTGCAAGATGAGAAAAAAAATTCTAAAATCATACCCACTATTTTAGATATCATAATAATGATTTTAGGTTTATAAGACATAAATCATAATAAAGTAAAGAACATATTCCTCAAATGCATTCCATTGGAAAAAAATGGAACTGTGGGAAACACATAATCATATCAAAACCCTATGTTAAGGATGACTACAAAGGCCTATGTAACATTTTAGGCATGGATTAATGACATGTGTACCATCTTTGGTCTTAAGATGACCTTATGCTTACTCTATTTCATTGGGCATGATTTTTAATCTTATGTAACCTCTTGTTTTGAGTTTAGGGTGTCCTCCCATTTACCCTCTTGTTTTTGTATTGGGATATCCTCCCATTTACCATATCATTTTCTTCTTGGGATTTCTTCATGTATACCGTCTTATTTCAGGAGTTGGATGCCATCATGTGTACCCACTGAGCTCATATAAAAATTATTATTTCCCAATGAATTATAGGGATTTATAGATTCCCCCCCATCACATAATGAAATCATATATGAATGTGCCAAAAGACATTCATTGTATCATAACCCATAGAAATAGATGGATTTTATATACATAAAATCTTAAAACATGAAACTAAATGCGCATCATTATCATTTTATCACAGCATAACCAATTGAAATGAGATATGTTTCACAATCATTTCTCCAAAGCATCACTCATGAACAAAATAGGTCTTCAAAATAATATATCACATCAAAGCAGAACGCATCATAAGTATTATTCCAGCAAAACATAAGCATTAAAAATAATAATATGAATAGTGCCTTTGTATCATTTCCAAGAAGTACATGACTAACATAAAATGATGTCTTGTTATTTTGAAAAGTTACAATGAAAGATATTTTGAAAACTTTTCATTACGAAAATAACATTTCTTCTTTTAAAAAATATTCTAAATGCATAAAACTATTTTGAAATTAGTTTTCATTGAAAATAAATTGTAAAAATTCAAAGAAGGCATGAATTCATTTTGAAAAAACTATTCCATGAAAAACTTTAGAAGAATCATGAATTTTTTTTTGAATTCCTTGTTCCTTGAAATTTTATAAAAATATCATCAGTTCATTTTAAAAATATTTTCCATTAAATAGTATTAAATATTTATAAATAAAGATTGAAATTTCTTTGAAAATAATTTTACATGAAAACTAATGAATGAAACATGAAAATAATTTCAAATCCATTTCTTTTAAAATATATTGAAAACTTATATATAATGCTTGAAAGAAATTTGAAAACTATTTTCCTTGAAAACATTTAAAATAATGTAAAAATATTTTCGAAAAAACATTATTTGAAAATAATTTTAAAAAAACATTCTTAAAAAATAATATTTTAAACATACAAATGAATCTTTACTAAAATGATAGTAGGTAAATTGGTACATGTCATACGAGATAAAAAGAACATTCATTTTTTACAATATAAATGGTTGAAATGTACCTTGTTCATAAAGAGATATGAATATTCCTCTGAAAACATTGTTAAAAGAATAAAGTGTAAAATTTTAGTTTAAATATTTTATGATTATAGTAGAATATTCTTGGAAACCCTCTATTATAAAATATTTGTTTTAAAGAACATAAATTTCTGACTAATGAGAGAGGTAAATTAATGCATTATTAAAAACAAATTCATAACTATCTTATATTCCACATAGTGAAAATTGGTACTAAAAATGAATATATCATGAATAAAAATAAGAGACTAAATAGTAGGCGTTTCTTTAGTGAAGGATCATATAATTTCATCAAACGAATCAAAATCATAAACAATCTGGAAAATCCAAGAGATTGTTTCAATGACCTCTTACAACTTGGTAACATTGAACCATAATACCAACATAATAAAATTAAAGTACATGATACTTATAATATCATGAATATAAATATATAAATGGTATAATATATCAAATTAAATATATACAGTTCTTGAATGTATATAGGTGTGTAAAATTACATGTGTCTCAAAGAAACAAAATTGAAACAATATCTAATTACAGATTCAGTAACCTTTGAAACATAGTCCCCAATGAAAAACATATTATAAAATAGACATGTAAATACGAATAAATTTAATTATAAAATCCATATAATATATCTATTGGAAGAATAAACACCCCCAAAAAGAATGGTTTTATGTAAATCTTGTATATCTTGGAAATAAAAAGAGAGATGAAACTCTCTTACCTTATGTATGGACTCTCACCATAATCATTAAAAAACATGAATAATAATTATATTTTTTTTATAAATATTTTAAAGAACCATATTAATATATTTAATACATTATATGGTTTTATTATGACTTTAAATTACCCACTTTTTAACAATCCAATATTAAGGTTTCACTTCTGGTAATATTTGCATGGTTCATCACATGTGTCATAATATGTTATATTAGTGGTCCTTATACTTATATCATGATTTTTAGAATATAAATAATCAAATAAATATAATATATATTCATTATATTATTTTATAACAATCAATATCATTTTGATGTTTGAAATAGAATACACCCTTCATGGAGACGGTAAGTCAAACATATGCGTGAAAAGTAATTCTTTTTTATTTTCGTATTGATTGATAGTACATGGCATATATGTACATATATATATCTTTATTCAATTAGAATTATTATATCATATTTATCATATAATTTCACTAAAATTATTCATAACACATCCTATGTAGTGTGTGAACAAATCACATCTCTTTGATGGGGCTATAGTACACTATTTCTCAAACAAAATTATTCTACTTACACCTAATGGAACGTAAAAATATTTGTATTTTAAAATTAAAAAAAAGAATATTGAAGTCATAATAAAAATAATATATTTCTTATATTACAATATTTTAAATCATAATTTCCACCATTATATACAGTATAAGAAAAAATAAAAATTATTATCTAGTGAGGAGTACTTCATCGTAAACATAAACATTATGTTCATTACCCATTAGATGGAGGGCTTTGTATGTGTATGTAGAATAAATAGAACAATAACATACCTTTATATTAATTATTCTGGTATTTTTGTAAAATTTTTGAATAAAGATATTGTATGAGGTAGTGAAATATAATAAAATAATGGAGCTTCTGAGAAGACGTAACCTCTTAATAGGGTAACACCATTTGGTTTGTACGAAAATACTTCCTTGGGTTTTATTATTCCAAAAGGGAGGCTTCATGGAGGATGGGATGGATTGTAATAATTAGATTAGGTAGAACATTTGTATCCTATTTGGTTTATAAGTGTGATAAAGATGAAGAGTTGTGGCCTTTTTTAAGGAATATAAAAGACACACATGGTGTTTTTGGAAATAAGTTATGTGTACCCCAGTTATTATCTAAAAAAATTCCTAAAACCCCAAAAAATATATAATTTAAGGATAATGGACCAAAAATGGATATCCAATGGGTGTTGGAAATGTTTTTTGGTTGCTTTGGATCTTAAATTTAATGATTACAACTTTATTATCCTGTTTTTTTCTCTAAACCATTATAATTAATTTTAATCAATTTCACTTGTTTTTTTGTATAAAAAATTGATATTATTAGTCATGGAAAATTATGATTATTTCAAATATGAAATAAATTTTTCAATATTATGATCAGATAAGTGGTATAAAATAATTTCTAATTAATCTTATTGATGGGATGACACTTTGAGTTTTAATTGTAAAAATGATCAACATTTGATAAGTCTTTATATCTAAATTCATTGTGAAAATGGATCAGATGAATAAAATTGAATTAATTTTTAAATGTATTATCTATCTAAACATTTAAACCAATTTAAAATATAATTTAACAGTATATTTAAATTAAATAAATATGCATTTTTGAATTAATATCACGTATTTTTAAAAATTCATTAATAATTGAAACCATATTAGAAAATAACCAAGAATATATTATAACATAATATCTATATTTATATTCAAAATCTGTATTTAATTTGGACATATTAGATAAATAAATAATAAAAAAATTGACTTAAAAATTTGTTCTCCAACAAAAAGCTAATAAAACTACCTTTAAAAGAATATTTGTTTGTATTCATAAAATTGGGTTTGTTTTTATATTATAATTATCGAATATATTATATGGATAAAAACTTATTTTATTTAATATAAAAATTATATATTACATTATTATAACTGAATAATTTTAATTAATTTAATTTCTTATTTTAAAAACTCATTATGACTATTAAACTATAATATGATACTTTATAGTCAACTGTTTTTCAAATTAATTTAAAATTAATTTGCAACCTATGAATTCATCATATATTTTTGTAAAACATGTATTTTCATCAATTAGTTAATACTATAAATAATCTATAATTTCATTTTGAGTTTATATCTTATAATAATAAATAATAAATTTTTTAAGATATACAATTGTTCAATAAAAAATGTCATCTGTGTAACGCATTCCATCAGGGATAATAATTATAACAAGTAACACAATATAACCTTAGTGTTTTGGGTAGATAAAGACAAAATTTATCATTTTGATAGTGCATAATTATCTTGGTGTTTCATATAACACATTCCGAACATTGTGAGTTAGAATAAAATAAATGATTTTTAGTGTTGTGTGAAATGAAAAATATCATAATGATTAAACTAATTCAAAAAATAATAATTCACATAATCGCTGGTTGTTACATTATTCGACCATAAAATGAATTTAACAATTGAAATTTGTTTTGTTTATCAATGGTTTAATCGTGAATGTTTCATTCATGGAAACCCACATCGCAATACTGAATATTAAAATTTCCATTAAAAAGTAAATGTTGGAACCATAATTGTTACCCAATATAACATATAACAATTTTTCCATATAGGGGAACATTGGTGGGATGTGAAAACATAGAAAAGGAATAAAAATATAACTATCATGTTCCAATAGAGAGTGGTACGGAAAAAAAAATTTGGATAATGATAACAATCATAATGTCATAAATCATTGATGAAGTAAGGGACTATGTGATTCATTGAAATTAGAGGTAATAAGTTAATTTTTTTGTTTGAAGATCCTATTTCTTAAAGGTGAATAATTTGAATGAAAATATATACTTTAATTATTTTAGGAAAACCTCACCATTTTTTCTTCCTTGATCCAACAAACAACTTTCTCCAAAAATAAATGTGAGTTTTTAATTCCCAATGAAGTAAAATATCACGAGATCCATGATATGCCATTACAATTTTCACCAGTTATCCTCAAAACCATGCTTTAATATCATGTTATACAATATTAAATAATTCTTCATCACATATATCATTTTTTCACTAATCAGTTCCAAGGTAATTTGTTCCATCCAATTTATTTATTCATATACAACATATCATTATTCAAGGATCTTTATCTAAATATTAGGAAATAATTAAGGCCTAGATTACATTAATCAAAATATCACCATTTTGTGGAATCAATTTTATATGCGTTCATCACCACTAAATATATCCTTTTAAATCCTTAATGAAAACATATACATTTCATGATTCTTATAACATAATCGTTGAATTCCTAAACACGAATACTTTATTAATTCAACATTATAATTAAAACATTACTTAGGATTCATCAACTTATTCCTTAACAAAAAATTAGTAGAATATAAAATATGGATCATGTCTTAATGTTCATCAACCACAATTTGATCAGGATTTCTATGATCAATTAAACATTACTAGAAGAACATAAAATACATTTCATATGTTTTTTGTGGTATCTTTATCTCCAAATGTATAACCTATACTCATAATACATTCATGATTATCTTTATAAGATTTCCACTTAGGAAATAAATTTGCACAATACCCATAAGTTTCACATCAAAAAATTAAATTTAAACCATTTTCTTCTAGTTGTATCTATTGAATAAAACTATAAATCACGGGGTGAGGAACACATATCAAATATAAAATCCACATAATTATGAAAATAAATACTTATATGATGTCTAAATCATGACTCGTACATTTTAATCGATGAAACATTAGGTTTATCCAGTTTTATTAATAGTCATATTCAATTAAAATCATTCATAATGGTTCATGAAGAGTTTTTGAATTTCTAAAGTATATCACCTAGAAGTGTAAAACCGTGTGTGCAGCATGTCCCATTGTCGTGTACCTGATTACCCCCAGTCCATCCTGGGACATCTTGTTGATGTTGTTACCCCAAGATACATATCTTCTAGAGACACATCCACTTATATTATATAGGAAGCGATTTATTTCTAAGAATACACTCACTCTAATCTTTAACATAATTCAAGGATATTATCTTAAACATTTAATAATCTTTATACTTATCATTAGAGACATCCATATACATATTCGTAGAAATATACATATGGATATAAATAAATAATTGTCATCATAGTTTCCAAATTTTGACTAAACCGTCACATTGATACCAACTATAGATATATAGTCTTAACATACATGGATACTAAATTATTTTATATGAATATGTAGTAAATTACAAAAATACATTCCTACAGAACCTAAAAGTATATTTTCTTTTCAATCATAGAATAAAATATTTTATCCTAGTAAATTATATTCCACAAATCCCATAAAGTGTCCAACATTAGTACTTATACCTAATACCAATCATCATAACCGGGGTAGAGGTGCCATATGAAATGGGTGAGATAAAATAATATATAAGGGTAAATATGATAATTAAATAATCACAATAGGAACAAAGTGTTTTGTAACTTGAGAATACCATTTGAAAGTCATACCATGCTTATTAGAATCATAATAAAGATTTCAAATTCATAATACCTGAATCATAATGAAATAATTTACATAAGACATGAAAAATAACCTAGTAATAAAACATGGAATTTTGGAAATCTCATAAACATATAAAAACTATATATCAAGGAATTATACCAATACCATTCTAACTTGTTAGTCATGGGTTAAACACAAGTGTATCAGTATCAGTCGTGTGATTCCCTCCCATGATCTCTCCATCTTTGGGCATGGGATGTCCTCCCAAAGATACACTTGTTTCAGGACTGTGATTTCCTCCAATTTATCATGTTTTTTTCTTTCTTAGGGCATCCACCTGTTTACGCTCTTTTTTCAGGTTTATGATTTTCTCTCATTTACCATCTTGTTTTAGTCTTCATATGTCCTATCATATACCATCTTATTTAGTGATTGGGATTCCTTCTATATACCCTCTTGTTTTTTTGGCTTTGGATCCCCTCTCATCTACCCTATTATCTCAAATAACATTTATCAATACCTAATTATTGGATGTTGATATAGGTCCCACCATTCACATAATAAAATCACACATGATTGTTCCAAAAATCATTTATCACAACATGACCAATGAAATGATATTGATATAATAAACATAAAATTATAACCCAAGAAAATAAATCATAATAATTAATATTTAATAACATTAGTACATTTGGAAAATAGGTAGGTTTAAAAATCATTTCAACAATGCATAACCCATAAAGTGAAGTGGGTTTCAAAAACATATAAATCATGGAAGTGAAATGGGTTTCTAAAGAATAATTCAATCAAAACAAAATATATTCATGATAAAAAATGAATTGAACCTTTAGATTATTTAATATAAGGGTTTTATTAACATAAATAGATTTTATATTAGATAAAAATAACTAGTAATGATGTTTTGAAAACATTATTAGATAAAACAATCACTCCCTCTATGAAAATGTATTATTAAAGAATAAAATCATTTTGAAATAAATTTTATTTTTAATATTTTTTAACCAAATAAATAAGGATTAAAATCTTTTTTAAAATATTTTTCCTTCAATTATTGTAAACTAATCCTGAAATAATTTTAAAAATCATTTTACATGATATTTATTTAATAAGATTCCAAAACTTTTAAAAACTTATTTCATTGAAAACACATTAAATATTTATAAATAAATCATGAAAATGTTTTTAGAACCTTTTTAATTTAAAAATCAAGAAAAAATAATAAAAATATATTGATATCCATTTCATTGAAAATAATTTGAAAATATGTAAATAAGGTAAGAAATCATTTTAAAAACCAATTTCCTTGAAAACTTATAAGTAAAGATATATAATTTTTGAAACCCATTTAATTTAAAACATTTTTAAAATAAATTTCTCCAAAGTTTTCCTTTTAACCACTCAAATTATGCTTCCCCAATATGGTGGTGGGTAAATCCATACATGTCATAGAAGTTAAAAAGAAAATTCATTTTTCAATGTAAAAATGGACGAGAAAAGCCTTGTTTGGAAAGAGATAAAAAAGTTCCGTTGAAAAATTTTGTAAAGGATTAGAACTGTAAAAATTTATTATAAATATGACATTATAATAGTGTAATATTCTTCTAATTTTTTTAGAATGAATATTTTGGAAGGAACACATATTTTGGACTGATGAGAGAGTTAAATTTATACTTTCTATAAAAACAATTCTTAATTGTATTATGTTCTGTATAGTTGGAAAATGGTACCAAAACCTGAATATATCACTAATAACTAGATGATAAAAAATTTCATGCGTATTATTGAGATATTGATCATAATATTTCATCAAAAGATGCATAATAATAAAAGAATCTCAAAAAATTGATGAGATTGTTTCAGCAAACTCATACCAAATGGTAATTTTGTACCATACTGCCTATTTAAAAAATTGAATAGAAATTATGACTAAATAATTATGAATAAAATATATTCATGATATGACTAGTCAACATTAGTATAAAAATATCATGGTAAAATACAGGTGCATAACATGGCATGTGTCTCATACAAGGAAAATTGAGACAAAATATTTTTACAAATTTGGTATAATTTTAGAAAATGTACCCATGAAAGAAATATAATCAAATGTATATGTAAATAAAAATTAATTTATTTATATTAATAGTATAATATATACATGGTGTTTATACCCACCATATAAAAGGAATTTGTGGTAAGTAAATCTTGTATCTCTTGAAATAAAAAGTTCTATGGAACCCCATTACCTTATGTCTTGACTCTCATCATTCTAAATCAAAACAAATGTATAATAAATATAAATTTGTTGTAAATATTTTAAATAATCATATTCATATATCTAATACCATATATGGGTTTATTATGACCTCCTATTATCTGTTTGTAAACAGTCCTATGTTAAGGATTCACTTCAAGTAGAATTTTCATTGTTCTTCGCATGTGTCTTCATTTTTAATATAATTAGTCCCTTTAATTATATCATGCTTTATTTAATTTAAATAATGATTTAAAGATCATTTATATTAATACTATATGTTTTATAATATTCAATAGAATATATTAGTGTGAAATGGAATACAATGTTTATCGAGGTAATAATTTTTATGTATGCATGAAAGTTGTATCACTTTTTATTTTTTATTGGAATAAATTGAAATATATATATATATATGTATATATATAATTATCCAAGTATCATTATTATATCATATATATAATCTAACTTTACTAATAATATTCTACATAATTTACATGTAGACTGTGAACGAATCACATTACATTGAGGTGGTAGTAGTCCACACTTCCTTAATCAAAATTAACGTACTTAGAAAACAAAGAAATAAAAAATATTTGAATTTTAAAATGAATAAAAAATAATAATACCGAATAAATATAATATATTACATATATAAATAAGTTTTCCATAATTTTTTCCACAATGAGTGGTGGTAGAGAAAAAATGATCAATCGTTGTTTAGTGGGGTGGTATTTCCTTATACATGTAAAAAGTATATTTGTTTTCCATTAGATAGAGGTATGTGTATGTGTAGGAAAAATACATATAATAAAAAATCCCTAGTATATTTGTGATACTATTTATGATACATGAATTAAATAAGAATATTTGATGGGGTGAAGAAACAAAACAAAGGAAAGGAGCTTGGGAAAAGAGTTTACATCTTAATTGAGTAACTCTTTTTGGTATGTACTGAAATGATTCCTTGGATAAATTTTATCCAAAATATTGCACTAAAGTAGGAAGGTTGGTTTTTTTGGAAGTGTATTGGAAAAAATAATTCTGAACCAATATGGGTTTTGAGGTGTGAGTAAGAGGTGGTGCCCATTTATAGGGATGGGAAAGGGCACACATGGAATTCTTTGAAACAAGTTAGGTGTACCACCATTTTAAACTAAAAAAGTCATTAAAACCCAAAAAAACTAAATTATTATAGGTTAATAGAAGAATATATAATATGAACACTTTGTTTTAAAAGTTTCAATTTCTTTTTTGATATTAAATTTATGGTTTTGAACATTATAAACATAATTTTATTCTTAACTATTGTAGTTAATTTTAATCAATTTCTTAATATTTTTGTTCAAAACAAAATTGTAATCATTATGTATTATAAATTATTCTTATTAAAAATATGAAATAAATTTTTACAAATTATAGTCACATAAGTATGCAACAAAATTATTTAAAACTAATTCCACTGACAGGACGACATGATGGGTTTTTATGGTAAAAATGAACAAAAGATTACGATGTTATTATATCCAATTTAAATTAGAAATTGGTTCTGATGAACACAATTTAAATAATTGATAAAATTATTATCTATTTAAACTATTTGACATATATAAAATCTTATTTAACTTTATAAATTAATTAAATAAAAATAAAATTTTGAATAAAAATACATTATTTTTACCAATTCATTAAAAAATATAACCATAAAAAATTAAAATAATTTATCCTAACTTAATTTTAATAATTCAATTCAGATGATGAGGGTTTTCTCACATATTAAATCTATAAATGTTCCAAAAATTTTATTTAAAATGGGTTCCCTTTTAAATGGGGGTAAAAATAACTTTTAAAAAAATATTTATTTTTATGAATACAATTTGGCTTGTTCTTATCTTTTGTTTATCAAATATATTTGATGAATATCATAAATATTTCATTGAATATATATCTTATATATTACCTTAATATAACTTGATAATTTTTATTAAATTAATTAATTATGTTAAAATAGCTTTTTGACTAGAAAAATATTAATATTTCCCTTTATTTTCAACTAGTTTTCATATAAATTTATAACTAATTGGTAACCTATAAATTCATATTTTATTTGTGTAAAATATATATTTTAAAAAATTATCTAATAATATTCATAACAAATAATTTAACAGTTATTATATATACTATTATATTAAATAAATACATTATATGGATATACTACTATTCGGTAAAAATCTTCCATGTGTGTTATGAAAGTCATTAAAGAAATTCACTATTGCATGTAATGCCAACTAACATTGGTGTTTTTTATAGAGAAATATATAATTTATGTTTCTTGTAGGCAAATATTAACATGGTTTTGTTTATAATTAAATTAAAACATAGTGAATTAAAATATTATAATTTATTTTTTGTGTTTAATGAAATAAAAATATTAGAAATATTAAATTAAATTGGAAAATAATAATTCAAAAAATATGAAGGTGTTAAAATTAGAGTTTAAGTGGCCTTGTTTTGTTCATATTTCTATGTATATTCCAGATACTCCACTTTTTTTCCATATAATAAATATTATGCTCTAATAGTAATACCTTAATGTTTTGTACAGGTGATTTGTTTGGTATGTACATCCTTCTAAGAGATAAATGGAACCCTTCATGAATGTGATATAGGATCCATCAATGTTCCAAACAATGATCTAATATCCATATATGAAAAATTATTTGAATGGTTCTGATGTACCTTGGCTTCATATTCCCTTCATTCTTTAATGGTGATTTTTATAGAATGACCTTCTCACCATTGTCAAGTCCAGATAGCATTGATTATTATTATTATAGAATTTCTATAATTTTTGGGTAATCATTAAATATTCTAGAATGGGTCTAACCATCTCTACCATATAAACATATTTATTAAGTCCCAGTATCTTTTCTTCTACAATATCATTGTAGTTTATTGGATTATAACATTTCACTCCATAAAAATATTCATAAGGATCAATATGAATGCTAAAGTGAATGATATTACTATAAGGACTCGGCTTTAAGAATTAAAAAATCATGATTTATGTCAAGAATTCAAATTGAGGATCTTTTCAAGATTAGTGTTTTATAGAATTATTCCATATCAATTAAATTACATTTCAAAAATTACAAAGTAGAAACTTCTACATAGTATCCATTTTTTCATAAAATAAAAACTCAAAAAAACATGTATTTTTACATGTTTTAGATAATACTCCTTTTCATCAATCAGATCCTTGACCCTATTCATGTTAATGTCCTACAAAAAACAATTCAAAACATGAGGTGAGAATAAAAATCTCATGAAGGTTTATAAAAAAATGAATGGAAACATTAACTCATCAATAAATACAAATCAATGAAACTATACTTTTGGATCATAACATACCTCATGAAATCTTATGATTTATGAATAACACATAAAAATAATAAATCATAAATGTAACTTGTGGCATACATATCATACTTTATTGTAGCTATCATAGCTATGTAGGATGTTATGTTTCAATACCCATCACATTATATTCCCTAAATCTTTTAGGAGGAATATTTACATTTGCCTATGTCACATTACCCAATTCATTGGAGAGCTATCTCGGGCTCACCCTCCCTAGGTCTATCACAGAACAACCATATATGTAAACAATTCCCAATAACCATATCATAATCATAACAAATAACAGAGGAAATAGTAATGATAACATTTCCCCATTTCAATCACAATATATAAAATCGAGATATTGAAATAAACAATGCTTTATAAAACCATTTTCAAAACCATTTAAAACATTTAATAAAGTGTTTTTTGGAATAAAAGTGTTCCATTACACATTAAAGATTTTAAAATAATTAATACTTTCAAAAATTAATATCTATATAAATAAATCCAAAAAACAATTTTTAAAACATGGACACTAATGAGAATTATTTAGAAGAATAAATCATTAAACAATTTAAAATGATATTTTACTTGAATAGGATTTCAATAAAAGAGAGACACTTGAATAAAAACAATTAAGTAATAACATTAATCAAAACATTATAATTTCATGAGAATAAATGTTGTCATGTTATAATATTGAAATGGACATTATATACACTATATAAAAGTGAATTGGAAATTAACAACCATGAATTATCAATGAATTTTAAATGGAGAAGATATCCCTTATAAAGATGGTATCCTTATATTAAGGATAAATAAATGAAATAATTATATGTGACAAATATAAATGACACAAAAAGTGGATATTAATTGTAAAACAATTAGTGGTTATTCACATATATTTATAGCATTACATAATAAATAATTAGAATTTTAATCCGAAGAATTTAAATTGGGTGATGAAGTTCCCTTATAGAAATTCGACAGCCTAACGACGTAATGTTAAAATTAATAAAATAATTTTATGAGAGAGAAAATTATATCTCATAACGTGGATAAAAAATATAAATCAATAAGGATTTATTAGAACATATCTCAACATAATAAGACATAAATTAAAAGACATAGAAAAAAGAAGTCTTTTAAAAAGTGGAGGTGAGAGGTTCCCTACCCGATTTGGTAACATACAAAAAATACACCTCATGAAAGAAAAAAAAATAAAATGAAGATTTAAATACCTATATGTTGAATTATATTCAAAAAATAACACAATCATGGGTAGTACATAGTCCAAAAAAATGAACTAGAGTAAAATATATCATAAATTTCATGAGAATAAAAAGTGAGATGAAAACCATTTACCATGTTGTAATAAATTGAGTCGTATGGACATGAGTTAATAAACACCAAATGAATCAAATAATAACGTGAATATAAGGAAAATCAAGTTAATATATCTCAAATGGCAGTACAAAATTCACTACATGCAATAGATAAGTGGCGAAAAATGTAAATCTCATAGAATTAAAAGTGATATATGAATCCACTTACGTTGTGTCCGACTTTACTTGTTCGTTCCTTTTTATTCCTGAATAATAAACATATGTTAATTTGTACGTTCTTAAGAACAATTTTAAAGTTTATTTTTCTTTTTATGTCACTGATTTCAAAATTATAAACATTATGAAATAATTTATGTTATTGATGGTTGTTTTGTCGATATTTGGTACTTGAGTCAAAAATGATCTTGTTATATTTACAAGTGGTACATGTGGTCAGAAATACATTATCTCCCGAATTATATTCATGAATTATATATCATATATATCATATATATCCTGTATATATGTTTTAATAATACTACATAAAATATGGGGATAATAAATGAAATGCACCGTTCGTGGAGACGGAAAGCTGTACATATGCAAGAATGCTACATTCATTTATATTTCATATTCAATGATCGGATAATATAATTATAAATAATTATATTATAATTAAATTATAATATCATATATAATATAATTATATCCATGCATTATACTTTCCACATATGGCATGAACGAGTCATATCACTTGGAGGGGGCGGTAGTCCGCAATTCCTCAAATGAAATTATCACTTTTACCTGTTATAGAAACCATAAAAGTATGATAAAAATGGAAAATAAATAAGAATAAAAACAATAGAAATATAGTATATATCACATATAAATAATTATCTATCCTAATGGCCACCATGAGAGGAGATAGGATATAATTGAACAGTCATCATTTCGTGATGTAGTTTTTCTCTATCCACAGAAACAATATGATCTTTACCCATTGGACGGAGTTGTGTGTATGTTTAGTTATAAATTTATCATAAAAACCTAGTATATTTATGATACAGATGGTTTTATAAAATAAATGAATAAATAGATTTTTTGGGGTTAGATAAGTAAAATAAAAGAAAAGATCTTAAGAGAAGACATTATCATTAAATTGGGTATCTCTCTTTGATTTAAACAAAAAGGATTACTTGAAGTCACTTCTGCCCAAGGTAATGCATCAAAGAGGAAGAGAGGTATTTAAGGAGAATAAGTGGGAAGAGTTTTGATGAACCAGGAGGCTTTATAAGTTTCAAGAATGGGTTATAATTGAGATCATTTTACAAGGGAGAGGAGGGTCTCTTTAGGAATGTTTGAAATTATTATTTTATTATATAATTATTTTCGGTTTATAAAGTTCCAAAACACATTACATTCGATGATACTACAACTCATGTTCGGAATAAAATCCTCCAATAATATTTTGACACGTTTTGGATGTTATTTTAATATCTATAATCTTATTTATTTAAATCATTCATTAATGAGGTAAACAATGCATCATTATTGCGTCATAAATAATTTTATTTATCTGAAGTATAAAATTGTAAGAAAATACCTCTATCTATGAAATATTTATATATTATATTTGAATATATATATTATAAGATATAACTTATATAACCCCATGTAAAAATTTATTTACTAAAATATATATGATTATGTCATTTTTTCATTACTTTAAATTAATTAATATAAAGTCTCATTATCACTCATAAGTGGAACCATGGGGTCCCAAAATCAACCCGAGGATGGAAATGGTCAGAAAGGTATCAACCAATAAGATTAGAAGACATTTTAGGGTAATTTATTATTATTAGAATATTATTTTTTTACCTTATTTACTAGATTTACCCTTTAACTATGGTAAATATGATATTTACCGAAATAAATATTTAAAACAACTAAAATAAAAGTTAACTATTCACACAATATAGACCTATTGATTCCAAATATGGAATAAATTTTAACAAATTCAAAAAACATAAGTGGAAGAAATTAATTTAAAATCAATTCCTGTTGTCAAAAAATTGGTTCCTTTTTAAGAAATAATAAATAACAAAAGATTAACAATTTTTGTGTCCAATTTCAATATGAAATTACTTAAAATGACAAAAATAAGATTAATTGGTAAAAACATAATCTAGTTAAACATTAAAACCATTTATAATGATAATATAGACATAAAAATAAATTGTACTTAATGGATGTTTTGAGTTAAAATACAATATTTTTCATTATTCATAAAAAATGAACTTTAGCTGAAAATACCAAAATTTTATCCAATGTAAATTTTGATGTCCTGATTCTAAAAAAGAATGTTATTTTGAAAAATAGAAAATTTAAAAGATTCCAAAAATATATTTAAATAGGGGTTTCATTAAATTGCGTTAAATCTACCTTTTAATGAATATTAGAGTATTTATGCTTAAAATCGAATTCTTTCTTATTTTAATCCTCTAACATTTATTGGACAAATGTGACTATATTTCAAAAACATGTATATTCATATTTTACTTAGTTATTTCTATTACCACCAATAAAATGATTATGAATTAAATTCCATTTAAAATAATATTATATTATTATTTTTCAGAATGACTCAACAATGTGTGCAATATAAGATTTCAAAGAATGGAGTTGTAATGTATTAGGTACTCCTTCAAACATAGTATCCAATTTAATTTAAAATTAATATATGATTCAAAAATATTAATAAATATGAAAATGTTATATTCTTTATTTACCTTGGATGTTACATCCTTCGCCCCTTTTTGGAACTGCGTCCTCAAAATTTTAAAATTGGGCATGGAAACTTCATTGAATGTACCACATTGGAAAAAGAGTAAAAATAAATATCACTTTAAAATAAAAGGAGAGATGTAAAAAGGTCACCCTAGAAAACTAATACTAGGATTTCATGAAAACATGTATATGGAATAGAAAATAACTCTCACAGATGAATAGAGAGTGCTAGAGAACTTGATCATAACATGTTAACCACCACAATTCCATAAATTTGTGGCTGGGTAAATGTATGATGATAAAAGATAGCTTCTAACATTTTTTTCTACAATATCTTTTTCATAAAGTTAAATAATTTTACTAATAACTAGACTTTGATTGTTAGGAAATATACATAATTTTCATGTAGAGTGTCATCCTTTAATAAAATTATACCCCAAGCTCATATATTCTCAAAACGGTAATTATTCAAGATGAATTGGTCCATATAATGTGCTAGAATCAATTTATAAAGTGTCACATAACCTAAAAAATATGACTATACATTTCCCCTATCATTAGATATCATCGAAATCCAAAATTGGCTTGTTTAAGATTAGTTTATCCTCAAATGTATAATTAATTATAAAAATAGATACAACTCTTAATCCCCAAAATTAAATAAAATGAAACCAATGTTCATGAAAGACTGTTTAATATACAATTGTCGATAAAATTATTCAAAATAATACAAACTAATATTGAAACCTAAAATTCAAAAGGATTTAATCACATAGTCTTCCATAGTAAATCCTTACATTTATCTCCAAAAACATGAACTACTCTTAAAATCTCATACAAAAGTGTAACTAACCTAATCAAATATAATCTATGATAGGTTAATCATTTATATAATTAGAAAAAATCACAATAAAAAAGGATTCTTCCAAAATAAAATATCAACCATTAATCCACAAAATAAAATGTAATTATTCCTTGAATAACATTTTCATATATCAATCTTCAGGGTTACACATACTGTAAAAAGTATTCCAATGTAATCCCTTCATGAAAAGAGCATTAATACTTTTAAGCATTTCATCATCCTAAAATGTACCATAACTATTGAATCCCCTATATGTATAATTTTAATTCATTCAACATTCTTGATGATTGATTATTCATTTTTTTCCAACATAATCTATAATAATTATTTCCTAAAAACAAAATCAATAATAAAATCTTAAGATTCTATAATGTAAAAGCATCAGCTAAGAAATAATTCATACATTTCATTGGTCATTATTATTTTTCTAATATTCAATTGGAATGGAATTAGGAATTGATAAACATATATTTTTACAATCATTATGATCTCATTCCCAACCCTTATTCTTAATAAATGTATTTGTATAATGAACATGAGCTACACATTTAAAACATTCAATTGATCCTTCGGAATGAAATTATATTCCCTTCCGAGAGTCAACATGATGCTTTCTTTTTCCATGGCATGTTCTTGCATTATGGCATTCTTTACCACATCTATAGCATATTCCCATCACATTGTAGCATCTTGCAAAGTATTTCATTCCACATCCTTGACACATAGGTTTTTGAATATTCAAACCTTTATGATTATTACCTGAACATGGGTAAGGATTTTTTTTCTTTCATATAAAATTCCTCATAAGATTTAACACGGTTCAGGTGGTCCATCATGACTCCAGATAGTTGGTTGAGAATTAACACAAGATTTTTCATTGCAGCTCCCATTTCATTCAGTTGTTTATTTAGAAATATTTTATAATTTTCATCATATCCACTGTAACATTGGTGGCTACTAGATCCATACATTTACTAAAACCAAAAACTTCAGTGTGAGTATATCAGTAAAATCATCATAAAATATCTTATGAGCATGTAAATACTAGGAAAGGAATATTCATATTATCTTCAACTCATTAAATTTATCTAAAATAACTATATCACTTTCTAATATGATAACCATTATGGTTTTGTCACTTATGCTAAAATAACACCCTAACCTCTAAAGTTATCTAAACCGGCCTGTAATACAAACTATAAGAATCCACCCTTAATCATTACACAATCACATTTTTAGTCACAAATTCACATTGAGGATCTTTTTAGGTTAACTGTTTTATAAAATTAGGCCATATCTATTACATTAAATTTCTAAAATTAAAAATAATACACTTATACTTAGTATCGAGTTTTTTAATAAAATAAAAACTGATAAAAAATATTTCTTCTTTTATGTTTTAGACAGCATGAATTTTCCATGATCCCATCCGTGACCCTATTAATCATTACGTCCTATGAAAAAAATTTCAAAACATGGGGTGAGCATAAAAATCTCAGCAAGGGTTATAAAATAAGGAAAGGAAACATTAACCCAAAAATAAATAAAATTGAATTAATCCATACATTTCAATCATAACATACCTCATGAAATTGTAAGATTTATGAATACCACATAGAAATCATAATTCATAAAGGTGACTCGTGGAATTCATATCATATTAACATTTTATCTATCACTACCATGTAGGGAGTTACGTTATAATACCCATCATATTATATTTCTAAATTATCTTAGGAGAAATATCTACGTTTACCTCCATCACATTACCCAATGCATTGGAGAGCTATCTCGGGATCACCTGCCCTAGGTTTATCACGAAACTATCTGTATAGTTAATCAATTTCCAAAAAAATAACATAATTATAACACATAACACAAGAATAAATTAAAGATAACAGTTAGACTTTCCAAACATAATATATCAAACAAATATGTTGAAATAAACAGTGCTCTATCAAACCATTTTCAAAACCATTTATAACATTCCATGAAGAGATAATTGGAATCAAAGTGTCTCATTCCACTTTCAAAATTTTAAAGGAATTAAAATTTTAAAACATTAATTTTCATATAAATAAACCATTTAATCAATTTTTAATACATGGACATTAATGAAAATTATTTGGAAGAATAATTCTTTAAAACATTAAAAGCTATATTTTCGTTAAAGAGGTTATTATCAACATGAGAGATGCTAGAATACAAAACATTGAGCAATAAAATTAATCAACACATTATAATATAAAAAGTATAAATGTATTCATGGTATAATATTCCAATGGACAGTATATACTCCAATTAAAAGTGAATTGGCACATAACAATAATTAAGTCACAATAGAATGTAAATTGAGGCAAAATCACTTATAAAGACGGTATCCTTATATTAAAGATATATAAAAGATATAATTATGAGTAAAAAATATAAATACACACAAAATAAGTGGATATTATGTCCAAAACAATCATAGTATATTCCCAAATATTAATAGCACGACATAATCTTGAATTATATGTTTATCCTATAGAATTGAAATGGGGTGAAGAAGTTCACTCAAAGAAATTCGACAGCCTAACAGAGTCAGTATAAAATTCAGAAAATAAGTTGATGAGAGAGAAAATGTTATCTCATAAATGGAATTAAAATTTACATCAATAAGTATATCGAATAACATATCCAAACATAAAAAGATGTAAACTAAAAGTCATAAAAAAAGAATTCTTTTAAAAAGAGGAGGTGAAAGGTTCAATTACCAATTTGTTAACTTACAAAACATACACCCCATAAAATATGGATCATACAGTGAAGAATTAAATACACATAAATTAAATTATATTACACAATGAATATAATCATGGGAAGTACATACATCACACAATAGAAAACAGTGGGAAATATATCTTGAATCTCACATGAATAAAAATTGAGATTAAATCCTTTTACCACATTGTAATCAATCGATTCATATGACTAAAATTTAATTACCACCAAATGAATCAAATAATTTAATGAATATAAATAAAATCATGATAATATATATCAAATTATAGAACACAATACACTACATGTAATTGACAAGTGGCGAACAAAAGAAATTTCACTGAATTAAAAGTGAGATAAGAAACCCCTTACCTTGTGTCTGACATTACTTGTTTGTCCATTGTTCTTCCTAAATAATAAATCAAGTACATTTATAAAATATTAAGAACCATTTCAAAGTTAATTTTTCCTTTTATATAACTTATTACTGTCCTATAAACATTATGCAATCTTTTTAGTTATTAATGGTCATTATGTCGATGTTTGGTACTTGAATAAAAAATGAACTTGTTATATTTAAAAGTTGTCTGTATGGTCAAAATTTCATTATAAACAGAATGATATTTATTATTTTTAAATCATAAAAATAATATATATCCATTATATATATTTATTTATTTTAGTAGCTAACATTTGGAGATAAGAAAAGAAATGCACCGTTCATGGCGATGGTAAGTTGTACATACGCATGAACGCTAATTTCATTTCTATTTCATATTTAATGGAATGAAAAAATAATCATAAATAACTATATTGATATTAAAGTATTATATAATATATAATTTAATTATATCCATCCTTTATACATTCCACATATGACATTAACGATTCATATCACTTTGAGGGGGTGGTAGTCTGTACTTCCTCAAATGAAATTATCGCACTTTCCCATTATGGAAACATTAAAGGTATGATATAAATAGAAAATAATGAATCATAGAAATAACATAAATATAATATATATCACTTATAAATATATTTCCATCATAATTTCCACCATGATAGGTAGTATAAGATAATTGAACAATCACCGTTTCGTGAGATAGTTGTTCGTCATCAATACAAACAGTATGTCCTTTACGCATTAGATAGAGGTGTGTGTAAGTGTAGTTATGAATATATATCATATAAAAAACTCATTATATCGAGGATAATATTTTTTCTAATATAATGGAATAAAATTATCTTAGTGTGTAGGAGATGTAAACTAAAAGAAAAGAACTTAATAGAAGACGTTGCCTTTAAATTGGGTGTATACCTTTGGTTGGAACCAAATGGTTTATTTGATGTGACTTCTGCCTACTGTAATGCTTTGAGGAGAAATATAGGTATGTTGGTAGATTAATTGGGTAGAGGTTAGACAATTCAAGGGTTTTGAGAAGTGTGTGTAATGGGTTATAATTTAGCACTTTTTTAAAGGGGGAGGAAGGGCTCTTTAAGAATGTTTGATAATATTATTTTATTATATAATAATTTTCGACATATAAAGATCCAACACTAATTAAAGTAAATTATAAGAGGAATAATGTTCAGAATAAAATCATCCAATAAGATTTGGATAGGATTTGGATATTATTTTAGTCATTATAATCTTATTTATTTAAATCATTCATTAATTAGGTAATTACGACATCATTATTATGTCACAAATAATTTTATGTATTTTATCTATAAAAATCACAAAAAATACCATCATGTAGGAAAGAAATTTATATTTAAAATGAATACTTATATATAAAGAGATTGTTTATATTAAACCATGTAAAAATTTATTCACTAAAAGATATATGTTTATGTCATTTTTTTCTTTACTTTAAATTAATAAATATAATGTGTCATTATCACTCTTAAGTGGCTCCATGGGGTTCCAAAATCGTCCAAAAGATACCTATGGTTAGATATGTATCAACCCCTAATATTAGGTTACATTTTAGGTTAATTTAATTTTATTATAATAATATTTTTTACACTTATTTACTATATTTACCCTTTAACCATGGAAAATAAAATATTTACGTACGTAAATATTTAAAATGTAAAAACATAAAAGTTAATTATTTACACAATTTGGACCTCCTAATTCTAAATTTTGAATCCATTTTTTCAAATTCAAATCACCTAATTGGCAGAAATTAATTTTAAATTAATTCCCATTGTCAAAACAAATAGCTTTTTTTAAGAAATAATATCTACCAAATGATTGGCACTTGTTTATGTCCAATTTTAATGTGAAATTACTTCCAATGACCACAATAGGATTAATTTGTAAAAATAAAATATAATAACACATTAAAACCATTTAAATAGATAATATAACCATATAAATAAATTATATTAAAAGGAATATTTGTATTAAAACATAGTATTTTTCAGTAATCATAAAAAATGAACTTTAACAGAAAAAAAAACCAAAATTTTTTCCAAGTAAATTTTGATGTCCTGATTCTAAACAAGAATATTATTTTGTCCAGTAGAATATATATAAGTGACCAAAACATTATTTAAATAGGGTTCTCCCTGAAAAGGTGGTAAATCATCTTTTTAATTAATATTACAGTATTTATAATTAAAATAAAAATCTTTCTTTTTTTAAGCTTCTAAAAATTATTGGATAAATGTAAAAATATTTTGAAAAAATTTATATTAATATTATATTTAATTATTTACCTTACAACAAATAAAAAAGAAAGGCATTAACTACAATTTAAAATAATATTCTATTATTATTTTTCAGTACAACTTAGAATTCTGTGCAACATAAGATTTCATAAAAAGTCATTGTTGTGTATTGGGTGCGCCATACATCATAACATTCCATTTAAAGTAAAATTAATATTTAATTAAAAACTACTAATAAATATAAAAATTATATATTCTTTATTTACCTAGGATGATACATTTACATCTAGAAAAAACAACATGGAAAAGGTGTTGATACCAATAACATTTTAATCTATAGAAAAGGTATTTAGCATATACAATATGGTTTGAATTGATCTCTTAGACAACCCATCTGTCAGAGGATGATAAGCATTGATAAAAACACATTAAAAAGTTATTTCTAAAGAATTAATCTCTTCATCAAGGTAAACATTATTACCAAAATAGATTCAATTTAATTTGGTATCCCATACAACCTTATCATTCACTTAGTGTACATTATTTAAATAAGTTCTATATAGAAATATTCTTCAATAGTAATTAAGTGTCATAACATAATAAGGTGATCTAATAAAACCCATAATTACCAAAAAAATCATATATAAGATAATCCAAAAATATTATTCATACCATTAATCATATTTCCATATAATATAAAGGTATTCCTCTACAAAAAAAATTATCACATAAACATATACAAAACCAAAGGGTCTTTTTTACATAAATATCTCCTAAAATAAATTTAAATATGATAAATTAAAATAACATGAATCATCAATATGGGTTTATAAATGTTGGAACTTATGATCAAATTTAATGCTATAATCATGTGATGGACTCTATACCTCTCATTTTAATATCAAAATGAGACATATATGCTTCTAAAATAAACACAATCCTTCGATGACTCATGATTCATACATCTGAAGTACCATATTAAATATTATTATACAATGTATTACTTGAATACCAATATATAGATACATAAATACTTTATCATAATTGATTGGAATCGAATAAGTATTCCCTTGTTAGAGAAATTAACTCCTTGGTCAGGGAATTGAGTTACATAATTCCTGCATTCCCCCCACACAAGACATCAAACTCCTCGATAATATTTCAATTTTAAAACTTATTTTACACATAGATAACTTCTTCTCCGCAAGAACATATATTCTTATAGTTTATTGTTTCATCATTATTAACATTTTGGAGGATGAATCTTCATTCCCTAATATTAATTAACATAAAATATTTCCCCAAATTTTCATCTTCCACTAATTTAACACCACATTAATCTCATAGATGTTGTTTTTTTAAATCATATAAATTTCCATTTTTTAGGAATAATAATAATTTATTTCTTTCAATTCTTCATCCAGTCTGGTTTCTCATTATAAAATATTTTTCCATCAGATTCAATTTTAACATGATTATTTTTTGTTTTATCCATAGAATAAAACAAAAAAATATATTATGAGAAATACTAATGACAGTGGAATACAAACAAATCACTAATAGGATTATAAATAATGAAAGCATTTTGAAACCTTTGAAACGTTAGGCTTAACATATGTCATTAATGGTCATTATTTAAATCCTTCATGATAGTTTGTAAAGTCTTTCTGATTTTCCATTGCATATCACATAGGTGTGTTAAACCAGATGTGCATCAAGGGTAATATTCATCCTCCTGCTGATGATTGTGTTCATATAAACAAACCATTTTTAGTGTTATTACATAATGGATAAAATACTCTAGAGGTACATTTACTTAAAGTATATAGATAGGGATATAAATTTCTATCTAACCACTCGGTCAATCCTTTACCAAATTTCCAAGTCATTATCTTATTTATTGACTAATCTATTGACTTTTATTTAGATAAATCTATAAGAATATCCTTATAAATAACCCTATTATCCCCAGTAATGTTTTATCATCCAATTTAATAATTATTAAATATATTATTACTCTAAAACAAACTATATTGACCCTGTATTAATAAATATAGATATCACAACTTTTTATATGAATATTTAATTCCAAAAAAAACACACACCTATAGAATGTATTTGTTTGGTTTAATTGGGGACTAAGTACACCATATTATAAATTGTAAAGTGATAGTTAACATATCCAATTAATATCTCTCCCTTTATTATTCTTCACAGAAATACCAAATATAAAACCTTTGTTTATCACCTGAGAAAAGGAAATATTAGAATTAGTGAGATCATATAAACAGAAATGGTATGTAAGGGGATACTTAAAAATAGCATGACCATACATTTATGACAATAATTTTATCCTTTTTTAGAACCATCCCATAAATATAAAATATGATAATATTGATTCATAGAATAAACAGTCATAATTCATATGACATGGATCAAAAAGTAATAAAAAAACCATGAGATCATAAACATTAGCATACAAATAATATATATGAAATAAATATAATATCATAACAATTGGATCATGTAAAATTGAAAAAAGGTTTTCTCATTAAGTTAATAACAAGAAATAAGTCCCTTGTAAAAAATTATTGACATGCTACTTGTTCCATGAATAACATTATGCACATGAAAGAAAATTCCATGCATCACAATGTGAACATGTAGTCAGACTCAAATTTATCATTTTGAAATTGTTATTACTTTCAAGAATAACATTATAAACATGTAATTATGATCATAAATAAAATTTTGAAAATGTAATCAGGTCCAAACATAATGCATTTACTCATTTGTTATCCATATATACACAATACGTTGGAGGGATAAATATTTCACACCCATCACATAAATAAACCATAGATATGCATGAAACAGGCTCATAAATAATCCATCATATCATAACCCATGAAATGAAATGGGTTTTATAAACATTTCGTTATATCATAACTTGTGGAAAATATTAATCATTCATAATCATGTCAGCATATCATCATAGAATAACCTATCGAAAAAGAAGCTCATTTCTTATGAATTTTATCATGTTATAACTAATGGATAAAAATGAATTTCATAAATTTCTAGTCATATAATAAATTATTCTAATGATTAATAATGTTATTAGAGATTAATATCCTTTGAAAATCATAATTTACATCAATGTAAAAAATCATATATGGAAAATGATTTCAAAATATCACTAAGAGCATTCTTGAAAAAAAAATATTTTTTTAGAAAGTAAAAATTTACATGAAGTAATTCATAAATAATTATAAAAATATTTGTGTAAAAATAACCATGAAAAAATAAAATTTATTCATTAAATATAATTATTTTCATGAGGGAAGAAAATTATGTTCATGTCATACAAGATAAAACAAATATTCCTTTGAAAATTTACATTTTTAGCCAAATAAACATTTTATGGGAAACTTCATGAATATTAATTTATCAAAATTATAAATAAAAATTAAATATTGTGTAAAACATTATTTTATAAAGTAATATTTATTTTTTAAAAATATTTGTAAATGAAAAGCATTTGGATGAAAAAAAAAATTTCATCCAATGAGGGAATTTTTTTATTAAATTCATTATTTAGAACACTTGGGTAAATAAATTGTGCCAAATGAAGGGGAAAATATATTCTCTTGAAATGACCATATGAAAATAAATTTCATGAGAATTAATCTAAAGTAAATCATAATATTTCATCATTAAAAATAAAATCATAAAAAATATCATCAAATAAAGTGATAAAACATAAATCCATTACCACATTAGTTATCATTTGAATAATAATACCCAAGATATAGTTATAAACATAAGGGTATTTACTCTATTTACATTTAATTATAATAATAATAAAATACATTCATGGTGAGTATATACTCCACCCAAAATATAAAATGTGTGGAATATGGAATGTGTCTCGTAGAAGTAAAAAATGATATAGAAATCTATTACTACATCAGTTATATTTTGAAAAGTACATCCCAATAAAGAATAATGACAAATAAAACAAAACATATCATGAATATGATTAGATCAAAAAAATAACATGTCAAATGTAAAGTATATAAAAAATAAAAAATAAACAAGAAGTGATTTTCATATGTCTCCAAGAAATAAAATATATCCAATAAATCAAATTCCATAAGTCCCGAATTCATTCATACACGTTCAAACATCCAATATAATAAATATGAGTTTATTATAATTATATTATTGAATCATAAATATATATATTAAAACAAATATTTTTATATATCACCATTCATTACATTCTTATAACAAATTCTTATTAAAATAAATTTTTGGGTAATAAGCGCTTTTCTTTTCGTAAATGCTTTGACTTGTAGTTTATAGTATTATTATATTGATCATGGTTAGATAATCTAAAAAATAATAATAATGAAATAATGGACATTTTTATTCTTCATTTACAATTTCAAGAATAATCAAAAAATATTTTTTTGATAAATGAAGTATGTTCCAATCAAAGAGATGGTAAGTCATATGTATACATGAGTAAAATTATCATTTTCCAAAATCATTATAGAAAAAAGGAATGTAAACTTTTTACATTAAAAAACAAACATAATAACAAAAATTATATGTTATATATTTAATTATACTTATAAATATCATCCACATTGGGTGGTGATTAAAATATAGAGTCATGCCACTTTGTGAAGGCAATATTCTACCCATAAACAAATGATGTTATCCTGATTCAGTGAGTGAAAACATGAAAAATAAATATATATATTATATATTAATAATTATAAATATATCAGGAACATCAATATTAATTCATTGATATAACATATATATATATATATATATATTATTATTCCTTATTATCTTCCATGTAAATAATTAGTAAAAAAGGAATCACATTATTTTTGGAGGCGGTACTCCATTATACGCACGAGTGATACTATAATATCATTAATGATATAGAATTAAAAAGTTATATATATGATATATTGACAATAGTGATATAATTATTTTTAATATTTATATATATGAATTTTCTATACATCATTATACTCATCTCTGAGATGTGGTAATGGAAAAATGAATGACATCAGTTCATGAGGCATTACTCCACCAAACACAGAAAGGATTATCTCAAAACCCGGTAAAAGGAATTGGATATGGTTGTAGGTCATTAAAATAAAATAACAATATATAATAATCTTTAATATACTATGGTTAATATAAAATCAATTTTTAATTATAACCGAAGGAGGTGTAATAAGATATAGAAACTCACATTGAATAATGTTACCTTTACTTCAGAAATCTTACATAGGCTTGCAGAAAAATCCATCATAGGATGGATTTCTATAAAAAAATATACAAGAAATAGAGGATAAATTTTTTAATGTTATTATGGAAGATATTTTCTAAACCAAAATGGTTTTATATTTTGAAGAGGAGAAAATAGGGGGTTTCCTTTTTGTATGTGATATTAGTGGAAGACATGAAATGTTTTGAAAAGAAAATGGTGTATCTATGTTTTTAGTCGTAAAAAATCCTCCAAAATTGATTATAGTGAATAATTATACTTGATATGGTTTATGAGTTTCCATAAAAATTGTTTTATATAATTATTTTTCTCATTGTAAACCTTGTAGTTTTAGTTTAACCCCTGATAAAACCATTTTTACCATAACCAATGTAATTAATTTTTACTAATTTCAATATTAATTTTATTAAAAATTGTATGTTGTCCTAATAACATAATATATGTCTTACGTATAAAAAAAATACAATTATTTATATTTAATTCCCATAATTGTAAAAATTACATTAAAAATTAATCCTAGAGACGTGACGAGAAAAGGGGTCTTTAAAGAGAAAATGTTCAAAAGATGAAAATCTTTCTATATCAAAATAAATTTTTTAAATGATTATAACGAAATGTATTTTTTTATAAAATAAAAATGAATATATTTTTATTTTAATCATATTTAATATATAATTCATATTCAACATTAGTTTAAATGAAACTTCAGTTTCCAATTAAAATTGATTAATATTAACTATTCAAAAAAATAGTCGTTTTATAAAATTATAAAAAATTCAACCTAATATAATTTTTTGAAGATAATTTAATTTTTTTAAATAAATATTCATAAAATTTCAATAAATATTTTTCAAATAAATTCACGAAATTCCAAAAAAAAATTTCAAAATTATAATTTTTAGTTGTAAAATTGGGTATATTATTATCTCTTCTCTAGAAAAAAAATTACATGAATGTAACACATTGATTTTAATGTAAAATAAATAAATATTTTAAAATAATTCCATAAAAATATTTTTTCTAGTCCATTCTGGTAAAACACAATTTTTCACATATTTTTTTCTAAAAATCCTAAATTTTGAAAGAGTGTTTTTCGAATTTAATTCATTGGTTACCAAATTATTCATTTTATAAACATGTGTAAAAAATATGATCTCATAATTTTTTATTACTATATATATATTCCATTTAGAATATAATATGATCACTATAGTACTGAATTATAATATTTAAATATTCTTTCATATTTTTTTGTAAACATGGGGTCGAAAAGAACATAAGATGAACCCAGTGTAGCATTTAATAAGGGATAAAATTGGTGTTGCTTGTAAAGAAAGATAAACTCTGTAATTAAAGTAATGTATAATATTGAAAAAAATAAGCTTATTAAGAAAAAAATTATTTCACCAAACCATGGTGTGTAACAATTCCATGTTGTATTCCACCTCAGTATACATTCTCAACATCTTTAAAATTCCAATGAACCGTGATGGCAGCTTATTATCCCAAAAAAATATATTCAGTTCTCACCAACATGTGTCTTCTTGAAAGACATGGTCTCCTTCATTGCACTCAAACATCCCTTTTCCCCAATATATGTAGAAATTATCAGGATATTGGCTAGTCCTCATCTAAATCATGATAATCAAAACCATATTTATCATCTCTTATACTAACTCTCTACCCATATACATTATTTGTCAAAGCTCGGAACAAAACACTGATGACTAGAAGGGTCTTCTGTACAAGGCCTTCAATGATGTCTTTCTGATAGTATAATATAAAATTTTATTGTTCTAAAACACTAACATATGAATGTAATCCTCCCATTTATTTCCAAATACATCAAAAAATCCACCTACATTTCTTCTATGATTATAATGGTCCACTCATTCTATTTATCCCCATGGGAGTACAATTTCATTCTCATCCGCAATTGAAAAAACATATATTATTTAATCCTCTCTACAATAATGATATGATGTGATAATTATAGTTTAAATCATTCGTCATGATATATCAATGAATATATAAAATATTCTTCATGTATAGCTAACTCAATATATACACCAAGAACTTATCTATGGTGTCAAGGAAGTGGAAAACGTCAATGAATTGGATTGTGTTCATCCAGATAATATTATGACCACCTGTGGTTCATGTATTGTTCATCAAAAAATATAACGTACAAATTTTTAAAGAAATCTATCACCATAAGGGTTAGTATAACCCCATTATTACATGTTTCTCAGTCAACACTAATAACTAAGTAAGTCATTAAGAAATGAGCATGGTAAAACTATGCATCTTCCCCTACCACTAAACCTAAAACTTCTCATCGCGGTATATCTCTAATAATCATGGATGACCATTATAGAAGTGGAATGAATCTCCCATAGAATAGCCTTCCACATCATGGCAAGAACCACAACCATCTCTAGTAAAATATAATTATATTTACTCCTTTATAAAATCCATCTAGAAAATTTCTAATGGATATACCATCATCAATGAATTAACAATCAACATCCCTAAACTCTTCTTACCTTATGTGATAGAGAGATGGAGGGGTCCCAAAAATCGACTACATATATGATGCATCATAATAATCTCTAAAGGAAGGATGTAATAATGGAAAATTATCTATTCAATCACTCAATATTTTATAATTGTATTTATAGGTGAAAAATTAATCCACAGTGTTCCCCTTCTTAGAATTATAAACTATCACATAGAAATTTTCCATGGGGAATTTGGTCCAATACCTATGTCTCTAGTTAGAATTTTTCTACAATATGATATACCTGATACTCTTAAAGTTTCAATAGATGTTGAATCATTATCCAAAAGAATGATTCACTAAGTTTTCAAGATGAATACAATTTTTTCATATTCAAAATCATTGGTTACAGTAATCAACCTCTGGTGGTATCAACTATAGAGACTAATAAGCTATCACTACATGCATATGTATCCAAAAAAAATACATGACAATATATAATGGAATCACAAAACTAGATATAATAAACTTACTCACCTAACATTCTGAAGAGGGTTTTACTCATCATCCTCTACCATATCTGATTTAAATCTTTCTAACACTTCAATATCCAAATTGTTGTACTCACCATTTGAGTCATTAATTTCATAGGTGTCATAGTCCAGGATATGTAATTCATGAATCTATGATAATTTATATGTTACCCATGGAATATTCACTCTTCTTTGATTGTATTTTTTGGTTCCCAATCCCCCACTGTATCATCCATTTTTGGTTACCTAATGTTACTCCATCGAGTTAAATTTTTGTTCCTTCATATTAGACAATTAAAAATGAAAACTGAAAATATTATATACTTCCATGTATATGGTACTCCCATTTTTTGTCCAATATCATCTCCAAATGTCCCAAAAGCTCTTGATAAGATGTTGTGTATATGCGGATTTCATCAATGGAGGAAAAAATGAACTAGTATAAGAAGGATGAAAATATTTGGTTTATGAGCCACATGACAATGTTGGGGAAATATTCATGACAAAGGGTATCCCCTAGTAACCACAATGATCATTATTGGACTAGAAATCAATCTATCATTTTTTATTATCTATAAACTATAAATTGTGACAACCTGACCAAATTTCAACCATTAAGAACGAATTTTTCCACATCAACTAATAAAAAATTTAACCAATTTTTATGAGTGTAATGATATTCTTGATAGTATACTAATCATTCGATGATATCCTATAAAAAACCACAACCTCATACATTCCATTTAGATTGGAACCCTGGGGTTTCCCAGTAGGAATCAATGGGTCTAAAAATCCCTTACTCATGCAGATCCTCTAACTATAACTTCAGTTGTCATATATTTTTTGGGGCCATCTAACATTCTAGTGTATCTATATGGGTATTCCCTTCATGAATATATATACTGATGTTAATCTTTTGAAAAATAGGTATGCTTGAATCATCCTTAGGAAAAAATTCATCATACTCCCCCATAACTACAGAAAACATAAAACTCATCGATTTTATTACTCTCTTGGTAATACCAACAAACTAATGAGATATTTGTTTTATCCTCCTATATAAAATTCCAAACCACTCTAATTGAGAATCCTTCTAACCAATTAATGAAAATTATGTCATATCATGTTGGGAACATCAAAAACCTCATTGGTAATCATCATATGAATAATTTATTATGGAGAGATAGTTAATACATCGAAAAAAATTATATTATGTCCCTGATGATACAAATAGATCACACGATAAAATCATGACCTCAATAGTCAAATCATAAACCTTGTTGGAGAGTGTGTTTATTGAAATGTCCTCAATTGAGGTATGTAATATAATGGGTGGATATAGAGGTTGTAATTGTATACTAGTAACATTTACATGGTGTAAAACATGGTAGAAATTCTTGTTACAATGTCTATAATAAAAATATTTTTCGAATAGAGGAGTCAGATCATACAACAAACTATTCCTATTGCAATAGGTTCATAATCATTCACTTTCCGTAACTGTCCACGTATCAATCTTCTAGATAACATTGCTTATAATAAACCTTCTAGATGTGGTGTCTATCATGATTGATTATATCATTGGTTTCTAAAAAAACATACTCTATTCCTCTTTTATATACTCATATTCATTGTATAATCATTATATGATATTGATTATTCGTCAAAAGTTCTCCCATATTGTCATGAACCAGGCCAGGTGTCCATCCAACCCGGCGCCCGACCGAGTTAGTGACAAGGCCCGAAGGGCATTCCTGATCCCCATCAGCTGGTATGAGTTCCCGAGTATCAAAACATTAAATGGGAATGATTTACCCAAAATAAATTATTTAAAGATAACTAACAAGATGAACCAATGAAACTAGAAACAGACAACCAAAAATTCCTTTAAACTATAAACAAGTTTAAAGTTTACAATTCAACTAAAACCAAAAGTGAATAGCAACAAAGATAGTGAACTAAAACTCCAATACCAACCTCCAAGTGAATATCGTCAACAACCAAAACCACCATAACTAAGATCAACACTTTGACCTAGAATACAAAAGAAATAGAAACCACATACTCCCAATGGTGTATGTAGGGTGTTATCCAAAACCACGTAGGACGTCACCCGATAAAAAGTTGCACGCATAATTATTAAATTACAAGTAAATTAATAATATTAACTAAAGAAAAAAATAAAAGATTAATCAACTTCATAGAAAACAGAATTAAAAAAATGGTTCATGTGGAACAAAATAAATTTAAACACAGACACTAACTTTTTAAAATAACCAATGTGTTACACTGATGAGCGTAAGGTAACCAATGGTCATAAAATATGGGAGAGGCCTTATTAGTGTTATATATCGTGGGCCCTTAGATCTTTGTGTCTCGGTGAAACGTGGCTTAAAAGGCCATGGCCCTCATAAAACTTGCCTTAGAAGGCCACGACCCTCAGAAAATAGGGATTAGAAGGCCACGACCCTTAAAAAGCATATGTTTAGTTAGTGTTGCAATTGTTAGTCCTGCTGGAGAAACTAGGTTGAGTCACTTCCAGAACACTAGACTACTAGTCTAGTCCACCATCCTAGCTACCCGAGATTCCCAGTTTGTTTTCAAATATGTTTCAAGTTCATGTCACACTTCACACTAATTCATAAATTCCAAACAAGGTACTTACAAACACAAAATTACAATTTCAACACCCAAACTCACTTTTAAAACCATACGCCCACCAAAATCTTTTCAAAACATAATCTGCATAGGTTACGTACTCAATTAAACCAATTTCACAAAAAAAAACTTATCATTAAACAAACCTCCACCTATAAATATAAATACCATTTTGAAATAAGATTCACACTAAATTTTTTTTTTCAAAACATTTCACACCATGGTCATGATTTAATAAACCATTTCAAAAGTTCACAAAATAATAGCAACAGAGTGTCACATGGCCTTACACAGACTAAAGTAACCATTTCTACATTAAAAACTCATTCTAACATCACACACACTCAAATACCATTTTAAAGTGTGACATGCACCACACTAAATGTTTGATGTAAGACCTTATACCCTATGTAAAACACCTTTTTAAAAATTGGATAATTTAATAGGCCAAAAATAAAAGCATAAAAAATAATTTAAAATAAATCACATGACGTTGCTGACTAAACCCACACACAAAACTTCTTTGTCAACCAGACGGACATGACGCCTTGTCAAAGATATAGTTCGCACCACTTGTACAGATCAATAACCTAACCGAAGATTAAAAAAAACACCAACAACTTAATAGATATGACTTTTTAAGCAGAAATAACACACATAAAATAGACATGCTATTCAATAGTTCAAATTCATATCAAACATCAATGAATAATAACTTCTCAATACAGAAATCAATTAAATGATATACTAAACAAAGTAAACATGAAAATTAATTTATCAAATAATAATTCTATATGGTACCACCTACCATGAGTGTCGAAGACCCCAAAACTCGGTGTGATACTTAAATAGCATGTCGTTTTCACCACAATGAATCTAAAGCGCACCCAAAATCACAAATTAGAACAACAAGAACATCAAATTAAAACTCCAAAATAATAACTCATACCCGCTGAATAAAAACTCAAAGAAGAGGAAGGAGGCTTTATCAAGAGGAGGGTTTCTCATGAAGAAGGAGGGAAATGAACCGAAGGTGTCGCTGGCCAGCAAGGGGGGACACTGGCAGGGTTTCATGTGGGACTAAGCAGGGAACATGGTGCAAGGGAGATGGGGAAGAATGGTCGACATGGTAGGCGGGATGTGTGGGGGGCCGAACAAGAGGGGAAGGGGTGGTCGAGATGACAATCGCTCGAGGGGAGTTATCTAGGTGGTGGGTTTGCAGATAGATAGGGAGCTTTGAATGGAGGATGCCCCAGAGCCGGCTGTGCCGAGAAGGGTGTGTGACAGTGACAAAATAAAAATTGGGGTGGCACACGCTGAGGTGTTCATGCCGGAAAAAAAATGGCCTATGCCAAGAGGGGGTGTGATGACTGGCGGTAGGTCTGAAGCCGGATGGTGGAGTCAGAGGGGAGTCGGGACGCAATGCACTAGGTATAAGGGGTGCAACACGACAAAAACTGGAAGAAGGAGGGTTCTAGAAGCCGACCAAGGAGGTAGGGAGGTGGCGCGATCGGCTAGTGTCGCGGGCAGTGTGACAGAAAGGGATCAATGGGAGAGGGAAGCGATGCTAGAAGGAGGTAGTAGGGCTCGATGGGGAGTAGTTTGGGGTGACGTAAATTGGAAAGAAGAACGGGGGAGGCGCTGGATTGGGGGTGAAACCCTAACACAAAGTATAAACAAATAACAAATAAATATTAAAAAAATAAAAGGAAATCCAATTAATATTTAATGATATTAATTAATAATTATTATAATAATAATAATAATAAATTTTTTAAATACCAATTGAAAAATAATAATACCACTAATAACATAATTAAAACATTAACAAAAAGTACAATAATTATAATAAGAATAATAATCTTATTATTATTATTATTAGAACTCTTAATTCATTTTATTCTTATCATTTTATTTTCCACTAAGTACCTTATTCGTATCATTAAATAAAGAATTAACAATACACTAGACATGCCAGGTGGGGACTTAGGAAAAGTTGCACGGCTTCGACCATTTCCCTACCCGTGCGTCGGACGCAGCCATGCCCAAAATATTCACTTATAACATAATGTAAGATTTCAACTTGGCTCGACCCGCACTCCAACTATGATTTTAGAGCCCTATAAAATAATAAAGTGCAAGTAATTTAATATTATATTAATAATAATATTAATTATTATAATATTAATATCAACTTAAGATAATTTATATTATTAACACTATCGATGAAAATAATAATAATATTCTGAAAAGATATTATTATTATTATCAATAAAATAGTCCTTTGAATTTAATCACACTTATTATTATTATTATTATTTTATTTTATTTACCACTCATATCAGGTTATTTATCAATTCTTAATTCCTTTTATTTACTTGGTTGTACATTGGGCAGGCATGCAATGAACTAGGTGAGGTCGCGCGGTGACCCAGGCAAGGCCACGTGACTTCGATAGCAATGCGTTAAATGTTGTCAAGGCCCAAAACATGCATTTTAAAATAAGAACTAAATATTTTATGTTATTTATCAACCTGGTCTACACGATACCCAGAAAAATTAATAAAACAAACATTGGAGAAGAGACAGCTGTGACAATTCTCCCCACCATAATGCTTTCTATCCCCAAAAAATCCACAACTATGTGTGAGGCTCAATGCAGAAAACCATACCCTCTTAAGGTCTAAAGAGGATCCCCACAATCAATAATGGAAAAGAGGAAAAATCATTATGTTCATAAAATGCGAGTCAAAGGAAACTTCATGAAACGCGTAAAAAGGATTTCTAATATGTGTCGCCACCCCAAAGAGCTAGAATTCCTCCAGTTGATTGTTAGAGAAAATGAACGCTTCAAACCACAGAAACCATCCTTACAAACCGAAACACATCAAGTACCATAGAATGAAAACCAAACCATTTTTTTGGAAGGAACAAACAAGATAAAATAATATAACAAGAACACTCATATCACCAAATACCAAGTCACATTTACGGACAAGATCAAAAGGCTGATATGGGGAATGCATGAATTGCACCCCACCATTAGAAAAATATTGACACCCAAGAAGTTGTAGGAAAACTGACACAGGAAGGTCCAAGTATACTCCCCACCATATGAAGATGGCCAACGCTGATTCACTCTAGAGACATTTCAGTGATTCCCATCATGGGTCTCCCCACCATTGGAGCTGACAGAAGATAAATAACCAGGAAAATTTCTCGACAGTGACCCAACATCCCACCCCAAGGGGCGTGGAAGGAGGGACCCAACTACCGGGGCATCAAAAACAGGACTATAGAAAGAACAATGTCTCTACATCCCTGGATGATCACTATTCACATTTTCGACCTATTTACCTAACAGACCCCATAATAAACACTAAACATGATTTCATCCATTGGGATGCAACCCCCATGATAATAATGTAATGAGTCGACATGACTTCTCCTAGACAAGGGAAACCTCATGCACCCAGATGGGTCGTCAGAATGGAACAACCACAAAAGACAATTTAAAATGCATTTACTTTCCACACAAGTGATAGAAATAAAGTCAGGGTCCCATTCACTCTTGGGGTTCCTGATAATGCACCAGCTTCAATTCAATGCCCATGGCTAGAGCCTTGATTTTTGAAGCATTTCATACCTCACAGTCAGGCATAGAAGACTCCCGAATGGAGCTTATCCTTTTGGTGTCACATGCAACCACAACATAGCCAAGAAAATTCCAAAAACCCCAACACACAGTGACATAAAACTAATCCCACACGACACATCAACTTGAATGAAGGATTAGGTGATTCACATGAATAACCTCTTCACCTTTACAATGAAACTTGATGAGAAAAGACGCACGACAAACACTACCCTTTGAACTGAAAAATTAGAACTCCCCGAGAAGACACACTCCTATGAAAATAGGTATTCTTGAAGGATCCTATGAAATCCACCCTTGTTGTTCAAGAGAACTCATGCTGATGGACATCACCAAAATGACCATTGAAGCTGATGAAATCACTAAGAGCATTTCAAACTATTTTTCATCACCGATAACTCCACACCGCCTCCACCATTCCCTGCTGGAATATCTTTCATTGTTTCCCAGGGGACCTTAAAACACATTGTTGTCAAACATCATACAAAAAAAACTAAGACAACTCAAAGAGGCCAATTCTCTTATCAATTTTCCTCGTTCGTGTCATCCCGCTGCGAGAGGATCCACATAACTGAAAAAAAAGGAATGCACTTAGCACTATCACTCAAAATGGAGATTCCTTTCATTAATCAACTGGAGGGTCGTCCAATAGTAAATTACCCATTACCATGCTTTAATCGGATGTCAGTGCTTTATGGGGGCATACACTAGTCAGGAGAGGGAACCATGGACAAAATCAAACTGGTCCAATGGATAATACATATAACATCTGAACACTATGCCTGAAGAGGGAACCACTGCAAGGGTTCCCCGATGCACTCTTTAAATGAAATCATTAAGAACATGCCTTCACTCCATCTTGAAAATAATAATTCAAAATCAAGACACAAATTAATAAAATAGGATTCCCGGCTTAAAACTCCTCATATCCAACACTTCCAAAACACAAGGACACATCACACAATCACCGGTTATTTAAAACACCAAATTTTCATTTAACAAAACTTATTGAAAATAAGAAAAACTAGTAGGTTGCATAAACACCAATGGTGTCCCATGGGTCTCACACATGCATGTTCTCATTCTGCATTGTAAAATTTTTCATGTTCATCCAAACACTCATCCACTTATGCAATCAACCATTTCTCTTTTTTACACTATAATGCATGTGGTGCCCCATGTGAACATAATGAATCAAAACCAAACCTTTCCATTTTTCAAAACTAAACATTCAACCCACACTTTTCAATCCATAGACATCATTTTATTTTTAAAGAGCTTCATTTCAAAACATTTTTCGAGGCCAAGTAATTTTTAATTAAAAACTATATTTCCATGAATCTAAAACAAAGAGACGAGGAACAATTCAATAGGTAACTAGTGTCTATGAGTGACTGAGACATATGGTTGGAAGCTATGCGCCAATCACGCCACCACCACAGATGGTATTCTAGGATTGTGTCCCTAGCTCTAGATGGAATTCTAGAACCTGCAAGCTCACTGAGACCAATGAACCTACTCCGGTTTCCTTTCTTCGAAACATGATTAATCACAAGGAACAATGTCTCAAACCAAACACAAATTACATTGGTAACTCGAGTCCCGCCATGAGTTGTGCTGGCCAGGAACCTTGGTCGTAGCTAGAACGTTGAGTTCCGACACCTATAAATTTGTTCTACCATGAATCCAACTGAAAAGAGAAATCCCCATGAGAGTAATCCTCCCTATAATACCATTTTTTCATGAACCAATCTAGGTGGCCATCCGACCCGACACCCAACCCAGTCCGTGACAAGGCTCGAAGGGTGTTCCCGATCCCCACGGGCTGACACAAGTGCCCGAGTATCAAAACATTACATGGGAATGGATTAACTGAAATAAAAGACAGAAATATAACTAACATCTTGAAAAAACTAAAACTGGAAATTGACAACCAAACATGCCTTTAAAATATAAACTTGTTTAATGTTTACAATTCAACTAAAACCCATAGTGAACAACAAAAAGATAGAGAACTAAAACTATAATACCATCCTCTAAGTGATAACCATCATCAACCAGAACCACCATCACTAAGCTGAACGCTTCGACCTGGAATACAAAAGAAATAAAAACTACATACACCCAATGTTACATGTAGGGTGTGAACCAAAATCGTAGTAGGACATCACCCAATAAATACTTCCATGCATAATTAATAAATAAAATATACATTTACAATATTAAATAAAAAAAATAAAAAAATCATGAATAGTTTAAAATAAAATGGAATTAAAGAAAATAGTTTCAATTGGAAGAACATAAATTAAAACACACACAATCACTTTTAAATAACCAATGTGTCATAGTGACAAGCGTAAGGTAACCAATGAGCACTAAATATGGGAGAGGCAGCATGGGTGTTAGCTATATTGGGCACCAAGAACTTCGTGTCTTGGTGAAATGTGGCTTAGAAGGTCACGACCCTCAGAAAAGTTGTCTTAGAAGGCCATGTCCCTCATAAAATGTGGCATAGAAGCATGTGACATTCCAAAAAGAATATATTTAGTTAGGGTTTCAATCGTCAGTCCTGCCAGTGAAACTAGGTCGAGTCACCTCCAGAACAATAGCCCAATAGTCTAGTCCACCCTCCTATCTACTCGAGCTTCCTAGTTTGTTCTCATACAAGTTTCAAGTTCATGTCACACGTCACAGTAATACATAAAATCCAAACAAGGTACTAACACAATCACATTTATATTTTGAACACCGAAACCCTCATTTAAAACCATACGCACACAAAAATCTTTTCAAAACATAATCTACATAGGTTACATACTCAATTAGACCAGTTTCACAAAAAACACTTATCATTAAACAAACCACCACTTACATATATAAATACAATTTTGTAGTAAGACACACACTAAAACTTTTTTTTCAAATCGTTTCAAACCACGTTGATGATTAAATAAACCATTTCCAAACTTCACAAAGGAATATAAACAAAGTATCACATGGATTTACACACACTAATGTAACAATTTCTACATTAAGAACTCAATCTAACATCACACACACTCAAAAAAAATTTAATGTGTGACCAGCACCACCCCAACAGTTTGATAGATGTCCTCACACCCTATTTCAATCACCTTTGGACAAATAAAATAATTAAATAAGCCAAAAATAAAAGCATACAAAATAACTTAAAAGAAATCACTTGATGTTACCTACTAAACCCACACCAAAAACTACTTTTTCATCCAGACGCACACAACGTGATTTCAAAGATCTTGTTTACACCACTTGCATAGATGAATAACCAAACCACTCAATCCAAAAAAACACCAAAAATTAAATATATATGAGTTTTTATGAAGAAAGATGAAACATAAAATAGACATGCTATTAAACTGTCCAAATTCATATCTACTAAATAGATATGAGTTTTTAAGTAGAAAGAACACACAATGAACATAACGCAATCCCAAAATCACTAATCTGATCAAAACAAACATCGAACTAAAACCCCAAAATAAGAACTCACACCCGTTGAAAGAAACAAAACTCAGATAAGAGGAAAGAATCTTAATCAAGAGGATGGTTACTCACATACATGGAGGTAAATAAACCAATGGTGTCATTGGCCAGCAAGGGGGGGTTGCCGGCAGGGGTCTGTGCGGGTCTGAGCGGGGAACCGGGTGCGAGGGAGATGATGGAGAATGGTATGATAGAGAAGGGGGGCTATGTGGGTGGCTCGAAGGGAGGGGCAGGGGCAATTGGGATGGCGGTCACTGGAGGGGAGCTGGATATGTGGTAGGTTCTTGGATATCTGTGGAGCCGCGGATGGAGGACGTGCCAGAGCTGGCTGTGTCGGGAAGGGGGGTGTGACCGGGACTAGACATAATTGGGTGGTGGCGTACGCTGAGTTGTTGGCAGCAGACCAAAAATGCCTATTCTTGGAAGGGGGTGTAATTGATGGTGGCCAGTCAGAAGCCAGATTGTGGGGTCTGATGGGATCCATGTCATAGCGAACTGGGTATAATCGGTGCGGCACGACAAAAACCGGAAGGAGGGTTCTAGCAGCTGGCCATGGAGTTAGGGAGGTGGTGTGACAGGCTGTTTGTTGAGGGAAGTTAGATGCAAAGGGCTCAAGGGGAGAGGGATGAAATGCTAGAAAGAGGCAGTGGGGTTGGATGAGGAGCATGTCAGCACAACGTGAAGGGGAAATAAAATTAGGGTGGGAGCCAGATTGAGGGTCAATCCCAAACACAAAGAAGAAAAAAAATAAAAAATAAAAAATAAATAAAATGAAATCCTAATAAAATGTTATGATATTAATTAATCATTATTATAAAAAAAATAAATAATAACTTAATAAAATATCAATTTAAAAAAAATCATACCACTAATATCTTTATTATAACATTATCAAAAAGGATAATAATAATAATAATAATAATCTTATTATTATTACTATTAGAACTCTTAATTCATTTTGTTATTCTAATTTTATTTTGCACTATATACCTAATTTTTCTCTTTAAATAATGAAATAAACATACACCGGACATGTCACGTGGGGACTTGGGAAAAGTCACATGACGTCGACCGTTCCCCCACCCCTGAATCGGACGCTGCCAAGCCCAAAATATTCACGTATAACCGAATGTAATATTTCCACTGAGCTCAATCTGCAATCCGACTATGATTTTAGAGACATATAAAATAATAAAGAGCTAGTAACGTAATATAATATTAAAATTATATTAATTATTATAATATTAATATCATCTTAATAGAATTTATATTATTAACGCGCATAATTTATAATAATAATTATATTCTAAAATGATATTATTATCATTATCATTAAAATAGTTCTTTGAATTCATCACACTTTTTATTCTTATTTTATTTTATTTTTATTTTCCTACTCATATAATGTTATTTCTAAATTCTTAATTCCTTTTATTTAATTATTTTCATATTGGGCAGGCATGCGAGGAACTAGGCGAGGCCACCAGGTGACATAGGCGAGGCCACACGACTTCGGAAGGGATGGGCTGAATGCTATCAAGGCCCAAAACACACATTTTAAAATAAGAACACAAAATATTAAGTCAGGCTTCAACATGTACTACCCGATACCCAGAGAGAATTAATAAAATAAAAAATGGAGAAGAGACGAGTATGACACATAACCAATCTAACCACTACAAATCATTGGTTTTACATACTCTTGATATAGGAAATCATCACAAGGTATAAAAACCACATCCCCATATATAATTGATTTCCCTCTGGGTCACATCTCATGTTGATATTTCACTTGTTGTGTCCCGTTCGTCCTATGTCACATGAATATTTCTATGTGATCACATTCAACCTAGTGAATGTGATATTTGTTCCTTAAAACCTGTAGTTCATGATTATCCCCTATGTGTTAACATCTCACACCATTAAAACCAACCATGGATAAATCTGATAGGATTCATCTTTATAACAATAAGATTTGGGTATATATTTTTCTCAATAGGTAAACACACTAATCACTATCTATCTAGATTGATAACCTGATAAATGTTTCTTTATACAGAGGCATCATCACCTAATAGGTCAGAACCAGGAATCTACTATAGACATCCCCAAAGATATAATCCAGAATATAATTGGAAGTTATTAAGAATTACCATGTTCAAAAGTGAATATCTAAGGAGATAACTATAAAGGGGAATAAAATCCATGAATAATTCCAAAATAACATTTCTTCCATTGATTCCTATAAAATTGATTCCCATATATATCATTTTGAGAATCTTGTTTAAAATGTCCTGTTGAATAGATACATTGGTCATCACAACAAAATTGGGTTCCCATGCATGAGATCCATACTCAATACACTTTAACATTGTTTCCCTAGTTCCCAAAAAACATCATCTATAAAATATCACCAAAATCGAATACGATGACAAAAAAATCATGTAGCAATATTTTTTGAACTAACCAATATGGGGATGCCTAGCTAATAAAATGTTGGGAGTGACACCCCATCCCTCCTCCAATAAGCAATGGGATGGAGACCACAGTAATATCCTCACCAATTTTAGACATAACTCAGATGAGATTTCATGTACTTATTTTCCTTATGTTGGATACATTTCATTTGGTTTTACTTTTTTGTGTAGTTCAGTGGAAATTGGGAGAAAATGGATGAAAACTAGATGCTTCATGGTTGCTGCATAGTTATATAAAACCATACACCCCAACATGGGAAACCATGAAACCCTGGATGGTGGGGGATTGCATGGCTGGTTCTCAGTTTTTCAAACTATGATCCATAAAATTTGAAACAATGCATCAACAAAATAATGGGTTCATGGTAGATGCATGGTCTGGGAAAACAGTGTTCCCGTACCCCAGAAACCATGCACAATATTTTTAATGGCCTTAAAAAACATTAACCTACAAAAACCTAAAAGCATCACCCAATAATAGAAAAATCAGAAAAATATTTTTAAAATAAATTTAAAGCCATTTGGTGGTATTCTAATGTCATCCAACCTTTGTTCAACCATACTCAAATCCCAAATCAATGATCTACATTCCTCCTGGTATGTGGATATTGCATCATTACTTTCTCATTCACTCTTCTTTATTATCTCTTTCATTTGGTGGTAGTTATTTTATGTTTTTTCTTGTCATATATCATTATTTAAAGATTATCGATATAGTTTTAGGGATGTAATCATAGATATTAGTATTCATTAATTGTTTAATTCTATTTGAGGGTTATAGATCTTGACACAGTTCGATATCATTGTGCCAGTCAATTTTTGGGGATTTACATTGGGTGAATATTCTTCAACAACATATGGTAGGTGGTATAATATTCAAATAACATAGTCAGTATTTTGATTATGGTTATTAAAATTATATAATGGATATGGTTATTTAGAAATTTATGTTTTTCATTCAATTAATGAATATTGGTAAATATATTAATAATAGAATTGAAAAATTTATAGATTTGGAATAGTTAACCGGTGAATTAATTAGGTGATATTGATATACATATTTGAGAAAATTAATCATTGAATTAATTATGTGATATTTATGCTATGAAAAAAATAATTAATTGGGGAATGAATTATGTGATATTGATCTTCTAAATTAACATAGAAATGGGAGATATAATTATGGGATATTGAGACTAATAATTAGAAAACAAGTATTAGAATTAATTATGAGAAATTTTAATTGATGAATTGGATTTTATTAATTGTTAAACTAATTAATAGAAAGGATTTTATCAATTAATTATATAATTAGTTGATTATATGAGTGTGATGAATTGATTGTCAGATTAATGAATGATAATTATTATAATTACAGTATTAATGTTGATTAATACAGATTGATATAAAATATTGTTTCTTTGAAATTGGATATACATATATATTAATATTAGATAAATGAGTCTAGTGTGTGGTCATTTATTACCATATATACCATGATAGAGGGACATTGTTTTCAATTTTTAAAGCCAATAGTGATACACTATTTCATGAATGAGAGGATGATAATTTCTGCTATTTCTAAATCTTGTTAGGGTAGGTTGTGATCATCTGTTTTTAAATATCATATCAATAAAAACAATTTAAGAGAGGGTCTGTTGTTTTCATATCCCATAGGGTCCTAGTCATGAAAACCTAGACGAAAACTTTTGGTATTTCACTATGGTTCCAATTTCCCAATTTAATAAGGTCAAATGAAGTGGGTAATGAAATAACAATAGTTTATTGAATTGTGATTTGAAAATGTGACATGATTTAGACTCTAGCACATTCCAAAGTTTCTAATTAGTTACATGATCCCCAGACATATATATAAAAAAGGGGATGTCATGTTTCATTGCGTGAACCCCAACATTAGTAGAGTTCTACAACAAATAGGAGATAGAAGACATCACATGGATGAGGGGTAGGACAATTGCATGAGGTAAAGCCTATACTAATTGATAGAAAGGATGGATTATCGGCAATGAACAGATCTATTCTAATATTATCTAAATTATCTAGATTATTAATTTGTACTATATCCTCCTATTAAATTATATATACAATACTTCATAATGTTTTGGTCTAGGCAGTGATGTTATTTAGTGGATTTATAACAATTGATATTCCATTTGGAGTAGATTATATATAAAGTTGTATGTGAAAGGGATTTTCTCTTGAGATTACGGTGTATCATTTTCAATGGGATATTCATTTTCTTGACATAGGAGGTTTTGAACTAGTCTTGTGTTTGGACTGTCTAGTTGCATATCAAGCCCAAATTGATTATCACCAAAGGTTATTAACTTTAATGTCACCGAAGGGTGACAAATATATTCACCTTGGAGAGTGGGATATTCGAACATGTCGAGTAGGGGAAATTAATCAACCCCTGGAAGAGCTCCCCACCTATGATGGTAGTATTTTTCTAGATAAGAGAGCTCTGGAGAATTATTTCCTTGCACCAAACATGAAACTCTTTTTGGATGTATTTATTAAATAATTATTAGGCATTCCACCTGAAATATATATAAAATTCACTATTTTGCTCTTGATTGGGGATAAAAGAGTATCTACTTCACCATACATAATTTCATTGACATAGCTTCATGATCTCATGACTTAGGTAGATGAGATAGAGAATAATGGAAAGCATTTCACCTTGAGGATCTCCTTTTTCGTTTTCAATGAATATAGGTTATATTTTCACTTTCAAGTCTACTAATGGATGTTTCATAAGATTATTTTATAGAACTGATATCCACATTTATGTATTGATTATATAATTGAAAAGTCAAATGGAGCATTTGCCTTCTTGATGACTGACTTGAGATATGGGTATCATCATCTTACAGTATAGAATTATCATATACTAAAGACTACTTTATAATGAAGTTATGGCCTATATGAGATCATCTTATTACCTTAAGGGTTGAATAATTCACCAGTAGTGTTTATGACCCTATTAAACATGATCATCAATCCATGTCTGGTTTATCATTTGGTTTTTTTGTGGATGAAATTTTGGTTGAATTTCTGACCCAAAAATTTCATGCCATATATATTGACATCGTGATGAGTACACAATGTCAGTAAATACTAGAGAAGGATCAATTTGTATTTTTTAGATCGATCATTTACACATTTTGGGACACATCATATCATAGAGATCTATGTAAGTAGAACTAGAGAAGGTTCAAATAGTTCAACCTTTGAGGATTCCCATGAATGATTTTGATATCTGAATCAATATAAAGATGGATTCATATTATCAGAGAGTTTTCCATGACTTTTCCCATTTAGTAGTTCTGGTTTCATGATTTACCAAGTATGTTATAATGTTTGAATATTTGGAAACATGTCAAAATGCTTTCATCTGTCGATTAATATATTGACATCAGTACTGATCATGATCCTACTTGTTCCATGGGAAGGGTAAAAGATGTTTTCTAATGATTTAGAGATTTGACTTAGAGCTATTTTGATGCAATGATACATATTTTTAGATTATTGGTCTAGTAAGTTGGGGGAACATGAATGAAACTACCCTATGCATGAACTTGAGTTCAATGTAGTGGTTTATTCTCTGATGTTTTGGCAGAATTACATTTTAGAAGAAAATTTTTATGTTTATACATATCACAAGAGTTTCTAGTATATATTTTCACAATTATATATAACAAATTTTTAATGGATATTGGTGGATTATATACAGTGGTTCGATTTTGAGTTATCATATACACCATTAAATAGAAATAGTTTTACTAATTCTTTGAGCTGGGAAACTCAGAATCGGGTGGTTCCAAAATCTTGTGTTGACTTGGGGACGAGGTATTTGTTTGGTGACATGCAGGTTGTGGTTCTGGATAGTTAAGAGTATATATATCTCATGTTATATTCTGTCAAGTTTCCACATTCGAGATGGATTAGGGATATACAGTTTGAGGATTCAGAGTTTTTGGGATTGAGGGTGTAACACAACCATATTTTATAAGATTTGTTTAATGAATGGTTTTTCCTTGTTTCATTACAATTCACTGAATCAAAAATTCATTTCACATGGAACTGAAATGGCGTGTGTAACATGGAACACTCGGTTACTATAAAACATCATTTTATTGTACTAATTACTTAAATGAGATAATTATTACACATAACATAAACATAGAAATATGAATAGAGATATCGACATTTCATATATTATTTTTTTAAAATAAATAAAAAAAATTTCTAATTAAACATATAATTATTTGTAATGCCTTTATATGTTTATAATTAAAATTTTCTAAAAAACATTTTTTATTCCCTATAGAACTATAATAAAATTATTTTTAGACTCTAATATAAATTAAATTTGATAAATTTTCTTCATTTTCTATTTCCAAATGTTGAAATTAGATTATGGCTATTTTTTCGATTTTTCATAGAAACATCATTTTAGGGTGAAAAGTAAAAAATTACTAAAATGAATATAAAAATATATATTTTTTAAAATAATTATTTGTATTAAATTTTATTTTAATTTGGGTTTTAAATCCACAGTAGATCAATTATGAATATATTAACCCAATTTATTTCTGCAGTATGATTTTTATATTAAAATTATATATTATAACATATTTAATATTTGAATATTTTTACTTTAAAACCTCTATTTTTCGCTACATATGTGGGATTATCGGTAAACCTATTTTTTCAGTTATGTGATTTGAATTCAACAAAATGGACATATGACATTTCAACAAGTATGATACATTTTTAAATAATATCAATATAATTTTAGTTCAAATATATTATTTAAATTGATTAAAATTAATCATATCGATTAAGGATAGATTAAGCTTAATTGAGGACAATAACTTAATGATAAGGACCAAAATGACCTAGAAGTAATACAAAAATCAATTGGTTATCAATAGTAATATGATATCCCATTTTGGATTGAATTTTATTGGTTATTGGGATATTAATAAGTGGAAGTTACCTATATAAATGTTTAATTGATGAAAAATGAAAAAAGGGAACTTTCCATTCCATTAAAATTTATAAAAAAAATTGATATATGTTAAAAACAACATATTTTATTTTATACATATCCTTTTTAATGATAAATATGAAATGGTTACCATAATAATTTATCAATTATTTTGAAGGAGGATTTAGTTACTTAAAAAATTTAGAAACACCAATTTGGTGATTACTTAGTTAATGATTAAATAAAATAAATGATCAAATAACTGTTAGAAGGGATATAAATTGATTTAATTATTTCCCATAATTATATTTTAATATTAAAATATAATTTTAAAAATATTTCAAGAAATATAAATTAAAATAAAATATTAATAAAATATTTTTAAAATTACGATTAAATAAATTCTTTCAAAATTGGCATTATTGTTATTTTAAAATAAAAGAATTGTTATTAAATGATTTAAAATTATTTAAATACAATATTCACCCAATTGATTTTAAGGATTAAAAAAATTATATATTGTTTTTCAATAGGCAAAATTATCTTTTGAAATTATCATATTTACCCAATTACCGTATCTTAATGGTATGCACAGACTGTGTTTAAGTAGTGTTTTTAATGTCAGATGTGGTTGTTTTAGACATTAATTTCCAAAACATGTGATATTTTTTTTAAAAATTAAGTGTAATATTTAAAATTTTGTGGGTATATATTTTATAACAATTATAAGTTTATTTTAATATCATTGTCAGCATTACTTAGATTAAAAACATGATTCTTTATTAAAAACCCAAATAATAAAATTATTACATCATAAAAGTTAAGGAATAATTTTATTGAAATGAAGATATTTTGTGTGTTTTATATCCGGTCAGACCATAAATTCACATTAATCTATTATTTTTTCATTTATTATTCACATTAGATGAAGGATTCCTCCCATAGCGGAATACCTTTTGGTATTTACAAGAGATCCACTCCCCTTCCACTATAAGAAGGGAAGCACATTTTAACTTTTTCACACCTCTCAAACCACATAGTTTAATCCAATAAATTCTCAAATATTGTCCAAAAAAATAAATTATTCTTTTAAGTACAAATGTTTTAACTAATACTTACAATTAATCAAATTTTTTAAAATAAAAAAGGACTTTTATGATTATGAAGTAACACTCTCTATGAAAATCATTTATTTTATATTCTTTCTCCAATCATTAAACTATTATTATATCAAAAAATATATCCTCATCATTATATGATGTTTCTATGATTAGGATTTGACATAAACTTGACGAAAGTACTATCTGATGGATATTGAACATATTGTTTACCTGTACAATGAACCATCGCAACCCGAAAAAATAATTGTTCTTTTTTCCATTACCTCCACTCATGGTGAAAATTATGATGGGAAAATTTATGTATAATTTCATTATGTGATGGGTGGGGCCTATATCTACCCTTAATAAATTGGGTAATGATTTATATCTCATGATAAAGTCTTGTCTTTAATTAGTGATGAACATTGTTTAGTATTACAGGGCTGGAATTCGGAGTGAACTCTATTTAGTAATATCTTGGTGCAACATGAAATGAACTCAATTAAGTATTATGTGGATATAATAAAGGGTGAATTCAGTTCAGTAGTACTAATATAGAATAGGGTGTGAACCTCGTTTAGTAAAGGACTTTTTTTGACATAGTTGGCATTTGTAGTGATTCAGTCAGTACTATGGAAATCATATTATATGATTATTTATTTACCAAAATTTTGTGTTTTATTCATCTGATATGATTTCATGGAATATGTTTATTATTTCATTATTATTCATGCATTATGAAATCCCAATATTTTCATCATGATTCATGTTTATTGTAGTTGATATTAAGGGACAATATTCAACATTATTTATCAAATTCTAATACACTTATGTTAATGATTATGCTTACTTATCTCCCATGGTTACCCATGTTGAGAATATTATCTTACCCCTTTTTAGGTTTCCTTTCCTTGTTCTAAATGATATGTATTATCTTTTATGTTTCTAAGAAGGTTTTAGTCAATAAGAATCTAGTGGGAGATAATGTATCTCACTTGTGTACTAGTGTCTATGTTTCCATGATACCAAGGGAACAAAAAAAATATAGTATTTTGGAGTTTTATTAATATTGTATTAAGTATTTCAAACAATTTATGTCATTTCTTTGTATAAAAAGAGGGGTTTGTTATAGTTGGAATTATAGAGAAGGTTTAGTTAACTATTGGAAACTAGGATGAGAAATATTTTCTGACATCTCTTGGTTTATTTCTGAGGATATGACTACTGATGTCTCTAAGGATAAGTATACGGATCAGTTAATATTTAGTAAAATGTACTAGAATTTAGGTAAAGCAAAACCTATGTAGTTTCTTAGAAATATTTCCTTTTATGGATACTAATAGTGGATTATTATTTGGTGTAGATGTACCTAGGAGTAATATCTCATTCAATATATCTCTTTCATGATTCATGTAAATCTAGTACATGGAAACTGGCCTTGTTGTGAACATAGTTTGAAACTCATCGCGAATATTTTTTGGGAATTAAAAAACTATTTACCAACCATAATGATAGATTTAAATAGTTGATAACTATGAATAATATAGGATAAAATTAAGTCTTTATAGATAAATTAAGTTGGATCTATTATTTAAGCACCCTCTAAATAATATTTAATGATTATATAGTGACATAATATGATTAATGTTTCTCACACTATGCCTTCTATTTTTATTTAATATAGATAACTCTAAATAACATGGTTAACATTTAATGTTTCAGATTTGGAATGTATATATATCATTTTAATATATCTAAATTGTGGAAATCCGACAAAGATAATAAAAAATTTGGTATGAATATTTGTTATAATTTTGAAGACAAAGAGGCCTTAAACGATATGTTAATGTTTTGTGATGTTTTCAGGTATTTTTTACATATAAATCATGAAAATATTAATGTGGAGGAACATTAAGACATGATTTATATTTCCTATTCTAAGAAATAGTCATTATGGAATAAGCTAATGAAGACTATGTAATGGTTTAATAATAACATTAGATGAATAACTTTTTTTAGAATTTAAATATTTTTTAATATGAATCAATAAATATATCATAAAATTCTATATAATTTTTAATCAGGGATTCAAAATTAAATGTTTATTGGTGATAAAGACAACAAAAAATGATTTCATGGAATGGTGATATTTTTATTAACATAAGGTAATCTTTAATTAATGAATGGTATTGAGATAATGATGTTTGGATAAAAATATACTAGATATGAATAAGTAAATTCTACTTTACGAATTACTATGGATGTTGTTATTAAGAAATGTGTATATTTCAATACCAACTATGTTTTAAGAATCATGGATTTAAATAATGAATACAGTAATAATTGGTATAAGGAAGCATGTTTGTTTACCAAAAGGATTTATAGTAATTAAGGAAATATATGATGAAAATATTAAAATGATTGGAATGTGATATCAAAGTTTTACTATGTGATATATGTGCGTCAATGTTAATCCAATTTCATGAAATTATTTATAATTATTTGAATTTTCATCTTTTATACGGGTTATAAGGATAAAAATTTATGTAATTATTTTGTCAAAAGTGAGATAACGTTAGTATGATTAATGATTTATCTCTCCATATGTGGATTAATACATGTTGGATAGCTTATTCAAACTACTCTGTGTTGATGATAATTTATGGGATAGAATATCATATGTCTCCTGATCTGTTAGTACATCAAGAATGAAAATTCCCCTTCCATTTTATATAAAGGTGGGGATTGGATCAATGAATAAGAAAGGTTGATGGTTTTCTGAAATCTTCCATGTATATCTATTCATGAATATTTGTTAACTTTAAAAAAAATGGCCCTGAAGAATGAAATTTTTTCTGAGTACCTTAATTATCGATGATTCATATTGTCACATATGTTATCGCATATTAATGGATTATTTATTATTATATTTCTCGTGTTTCAGTACTCAATAACTATCCTACCTAACATTAATGTTAGATTTTTCATCTATGTTCATATTTTGGCTTGAAAAATATATTCTCCCACTTGGAAACCCATATATGTGTTACTCTGGTTAACCTTTATGGTTCCAACATTATTTATTAAAGTAATTTTTTGTTTTTATATTTCTGATGTGTGTTTATTTATGAGTAAATTGAATGTTTTATACCTTTTATAACCTAGATATTTTATTAGGGAAAAATGAAATTTAAGTGTGGTAGAGTCTGACACACCACGTACTTATAGACCAATTTTAATGAAATAATTTGCATTGGTGTGTTTTATTTCACATATTTAAATGTTTAATTCATAAGGTATTAACTTGGTGTGTGTTATACCCAACACTGAGATACTATGAAACACAATTTTATTATTATAATTATTTAAATGATATAATTATAACATATGAATTAAACATTGTAATATAAATACAAATAAAAACGTTTAATATATTATTTATAATTGTATCAACAAAATAAAATACAAGTCAAATGAATTATATAATATTTTAAGGTATTTAGATGTTTCAAAAAATATTTTCTTAAAGAAAAAACATTTTATATCATTCATTAAACAATTATAAAATTATTTATAGACAATAATATAAATGGAATTTGACATAATTTTCATAATTCTAATATTCAGAATCATTATTATTGTAGGGTTAATTTTTGGGATCTTTTTCTCAGAAACTTCATTTATGTGTGATTAGAAAAAATTACTTCAATGTGGTATAAAACAGACTTTTCATTTAAATAAATATTATTGTAAATTTTTATTTAAAATTGGGTTTAAAAGTAAAAATAGATCAATTATTAATATATTAATCCATTTTATGTCATTGAAATATTTTTTATATTAAAATAAGATATAAAACATGTTTAGATTTTGAATGTTTTTACATTAAAACCAACATTCTCACCATGTCTACAGGATTAGCATTAAAACTAATTATCCAACATTGTTGATTTAAATTTTAAAAATAAGAAATAATATTTATTATATGTATTATAATATTATTCTAGTAATATTAAATTATTTTTTTGACAGAAAATATTAGTGAAAATCATTAAAATTAATCAAAGGGAATAAAGAACAATTAATCATAATGAAGGACTAAACAGTAATCATAAAGACCAAAATGACCTATAAACTCATACAAAACCCAGTTTCTTCCAATAATTAAAAAATATACCCTATTATTTTTAATTTTATGGGTTATTGGGATATAATTAAATGTATTATCTATATATAAATTGTTAAGTAAGGAAAAAAGTCAAAAATTAAACTTTCTGCACCTTTTACATTTATAAAACTTTGAGGTTGTAGAAAAAATCCTATTTTCTGTTATACATATCATTTTGAAATGTAAATTTCATAATTTTATCACAATAATTAAATATTTATTTTTATAGATGATTTAGTTACTTAAAATTAGTAAAAAACCCCAACATATTGATTATTTACTTTATAATTAACTAAAATAAATGATACTACAAATGATAAAAATTATTTGAATTGATTGATTTTTTTTAATTTATAAATTATTTGTTTAATGAAATTATATGATATATATTAAAAAATAATTATACAATATTTATAATATATAAATATATAAATATATTCATTTATTTACATTCATTAAAACTGTTAATAAAATGGAAGCAACATTCAGGCGCACATATGACCTACTATCTCTATGAATGGTGTATTATATATTTATACATATATATTTAATGTATAAAGATTATACAAAATTAATTAATATAATTGATATTTATATGATGTATTGCATTCTATAAATCAAGATATAATTATATGGTCAATAGATTCAACAAATCAAGATAAATGAAAAGAACAAAGCATGTATTATGTGAAGTGAATCCTTATGTATGAATATATAAAAAGAGGGTAATGTAGTAATAATAAAATCATATATGTTATTAGATATGATAATTTTGTTTTTTGATATGTTTGATAATAAATTTATATTTATTATACAAGAGTATTGTTGTAGTATGATGTGATTCAATACATAAGGTAATTGAATTACATCTCAATTTTTTCTGTGAGATTCATGTATTATTCACCACACATTCCTTTTGTGTGGTGTGTATAATACCCACATATGTATTCTAGGACTATTATTATTAATCTTATGGATATTAACATATCCATTTTATGATCTTTCAATCATGTGATTTATGTTTCAAAAGTTAAAAAATCGATAAAGTAATTTTGTAACAATTTTTCTTTCGTTGACACACTTGACATGTCATGCACCTATATTTTTTCATGGGGTATATATGCTAAATTTTAAATTTAATATCATTTATTTAATTTTTTTAATGAAATTTTATGCTTCATGTAATTTCATTTTTTATCATAGGGATTGTGGATTAATGTTTCAATGTAGTAAGACTTTATTGAAAAAATCTAATCACCTTCTATGATTGTTAATGTTTATTCTTCATTTAATGGAATATTATGATCCATATCTCATGTACTTTCATAAAATTTCTTCTCCTATAGTTTTTTATGATTTATTTATTTTTTGGTTCCATTTTACAACTTTTTCGTTCATAAGATAGTCCTGAAATTTTTTCTATCAAATCTCTACATCACCATTTCTTTGTTTGGGAATCTGTGTTCCTTCAAAAACATGTTTTCTAAAAATATGGTTTTAATAATATTATAATATACACATAAAATCATTAAAATAAAAATTACACCTTTTTATTTTACCTATTTTCTCAATGTAATCTTATTTTCTTCATCCAAAAGAGGAATTTTTATTACATGTTACCATGCCAATGGTATATTCTTCTTACCTCATATGACATATATGAATTTACCCACCATAATTTTCATGAAGCTTACATTTTATGTTTAAAATGTTACGTTTAATGAAAGTGTTTTTAAAAAATAATATATAAAAAACCTTTTTTTTTTAAAAAATATCAATCTTACATTAAAACATTTCTAGTAATCATTTTTTCAAATTGTTTTTAAAATTAATTTATGTGTTTTAATAGAAAATTATTTTCAAATTCATTTCAAGATTACATTATATGTTTTCATGGAAAATGATTTTCAAATTATATTCATGACATATTTATATGTCGGCAAGGAATTTTCAATGAAATGGGTTTTAAAAATATTTAATACTTTTTATCTGTTTTCAGGGAAAATGGTTTTCAAATTATTTTAAAGATATATTGATAATATTGAAAAGTAATTTCAATATAATTTGAATCCAAACATTTTGAAAACACAAATTATATTTTTTAATGGAAAGTGGTTTTCAAAAAGATTTCATGCTCTCTTTATATGTTTTCAAGGGAAATTTCTTCTGAAATGACATCAAATACTACAACACAATACATCAAGATTATTTTCAAGGAAATGGTTTCCTAATGGTTTTTATATTTTAATGATCCCTTTTCATTAATAAAGTATATTTTTATAATTTTTTTACAAAATATCATTCCATTCAATTTTCTATCTAATATGACAATTTTTTATGTTTCTCATTCCCTTATAAAAAATTATATAAAAGTTCTATTCGTATTCATTCATGAATGGTTTATGTTTTGGTGGAATGATTATTATGATTCTTATTTCAATTCCAATGATTATATGCTTTTTATTCTCACTTCTTTTCATAAGTTACTATTTTCATGAAATGATTTTGAAAAACGATTCTTTTTCCATAGGTTATATTTTTTTTACTTGTATATGATACAAATTTCAGTTCATGGGATATGATATTCATGTTTAAGATGTTGTGGAAAATGTATATATGATTTATTTATAATATGTGTGGGACCTATATCTCCATCCAATGAATGGGTAATGATTTATACCTCATCAGAAATACATTGGTGCAAAGTGAACTGAACTCCTATCAGTATTATAGGGTTATAATGTATAGTGAACTCAATTTAGATATATGTGGTTAGATTAAAAAATGATATTCATTTAGTATTATAGTGTTGGAATAAGCAGTGATCTCAGTTCAGTAATATATGTCCAGAATAGGGTGTGAACCAATTTTTGTAATGGACTTTGTCCATTAAGTTGTCCTTGATAGTGATGCCTTGACTACTATGTGAATTATAATATATGCTTATGTTTTGTTCATAACTCTACATTTTATTCTGGTGAAATTATTTCATGTCTTATCTTCTTTATTTAATTTTTATTCATGTCTTATGAACTATCAATCACTATTCCATGATTCATGTATATAATCATTGATATAATGGTTATTTGTTTCTATATTCTTGAACATGTTTTAATACGCATTTTTCCAAATTATTCATTCATTTATGTCTTTTTTACCCTTAATTAGCATATAATATCACTAATTTTATGTTTCTTTTACTAGTTTATGGTCATATATATTATATTTGATGAGTCGAAGAAAGGTGATAGTTTATAAAAACCTAGTGGGATATAATTTAGTTCACTTATGTACCTATGTCTATGTTTCCTTGTCAATAAAGGAAATATACTAGTTCAGTCATTGGGAATCTAATTTTATAATGTTTTAACTAGTCCAAACAAAATATTTAATGCCTATGAAGTAAAATGGAGGTTCCAAAAAGTGGGAAATTCGTGAAGTTGGGGAGACACCTTTATATAGAAGTATATATTAGGATGATAACATTAAAATCTTGAATCGAGTTATTATACATATGAGCATGTAATTGGATTTAATGTATGAGAATCATTCCTCAAAATGGGCAGTACATCTATGTGTGACCAAAATTTTCTATGATAGAAGATAATATATTTGGTGATCATGCATGAAAAATGATATATTATGGTTTTTGAAATGACACTACCCTTATAAGTATATGAAGGTAGACCATCAATGACTCAGAGGCTTGCTATAGTCGTTACCCATTCTAGAATTGATGTTTGGGGATCTAATCATGGACAATGTGGTGGGTCTCTAGAAGGAACCAAGGAACAATGACACTATCTATGTTCCTTGGGGATCAACTAAAAATATTAGGGCATTTCTTGATGATATAGGATACATTATCAATATAGAATCCCATATATTTGTATGTCGTGAAGATTGTACATCTATATTGGGTTCCATAGAATATAGTTTTAGATCGCGACTCACAAATAACTCCGTGATTATGACATGACATATAGAAGGAACTCAGCATGAAGTTATTATTAAGTATGACCTTTCAACCATAGATAGATTGGAATCTATATCATAATATACAAGTGATTAAGGATAGAGAGTGAGAATTTGTTCTTGGCTTTGGGGGTCATTGGGTGAAGAAATTGGATTTATTAGAGTACTCATATAAAAATAGTTATTAGGAAAATAACATATTAAACTATACCAGGATATGTATGGAAATCCATGAAGGTTGTTGTTGTAGTGGATTGAGGTTAGTGAGTCAAAGTTATTGGATTCAACCCTCGTATATGAGATAACAAACCAAGTGTACATTATTTAGAAATTTATGTCTATGGTTCAGAGTAGGATGAAGTCGAATGTTAATATACAAGGATGACCTGTTGATTTTAAAGAGGGTGCTCAAGTGTAATTTTGGGTTCTACCTATTTGTGTCACCATAGGTTACAATTATTGGGATTGTTGGTGCAAAATTTTTTCAGACTATTTGAGATTATGAAGAGAATTGGGACAGTAGTGTACGAATTGGATCTTCTATAGAAATATAGTCTTATGTAAGATGTTTTCCATGTGTCACAATAATGGAATAATCACCCTAAACTTTCTAATAAGATCAATGTGGATGACATTGATATTGAGGAGGATACTTTCTTTAAGGAGAATCTGATATGAGTGTTGGGTCATAGTGGAAGGTTTTTTAGGGAAAGACAGTGACAATAGTCTGCGTATTGCAGATACATGAGAATGAGAACAAGGATAACTATGAAAGGGAAGTATATATCATGGATCAATGAATCGATCATTTCATATCATAATCTTATAGAATCTTGGGTGTGAAGCACAATGATGAGCTATTATATAGTGTTGGGATTTTAGGATACCCACTTTTTCTGGCATTTAATATGAAGATCATTCATGAACAGTTTACCATTTGTTGAGTACATTTTTTGTGTCTCAATTTAGGGTGTGGTTGGTAATAAATTGAGAAGTAATAGATGAAAATGGGGATTGTCCATGGTTGGGGCATGGTCAGAGAAAAGTGTGCACCCTAGCCCAGAAAAATGGGTAACCCTACATAATTGGAGTTCACATAGCTGGCACAATGTTTTCCAAACCGTGTGATATAAAAAGTGAATTTGTGAACCCAAAAAATGATGGGCCAATATTTAGTGCACAATTAGGGTAAACCATGAAATGTTGCCCAAAAAACTGTACATTAAATTTTAAATGGATCAAAAATTAGTTGTTTGTACAGATAAACACCCAACACATCCCACATTAGGTCCAAACTCTAACCAACATGGTTTTTGATAATTTTAGAGCGTTCTGAATGTATTTAAAGTCCATATGACCCATGTTCTTTGAGATTTGATATCCAGACCAGATATCAGAATCCATCTGGATAAGTGGATCTTCCCTAATTTTTTTCTTATTCATCCACCTTTATTACCTCTATAGTGTGGTCATTGTTATCATCTATTTTTGCTAATTCTAGATCAGGATTTAATGAATGTTGATCTAGGTTTGTGGATATAAATTAATATATAAGAGATCATTAATTATTACTCTTGGTTTCAGGTTATAGATCTATATCACGGTTTATGTTGTTGTGCTATTTAATATTTGTGGATTTCCAATGGGTGACAATTCATTAACCAAATGAGTTAGGTGCTCTACTATTAAAATACTATTGTTTTGATTTTAATAATGCATATAAAAATTGAAATATTTCTAGGTTTTTTTATCAATTTTTTTCACAGATAAATTAATTAATATGTGTAAATTAATTTATAATGCAATTACAAAATTGTACAACTTGGGATTAATTGAAAGCTGAATTAATAATGAGATATTGAGTTAATTATTTAAGACAATTAATTACTGAATTAATTATATGATATTGATGTCAAGAATTAAATTATTAATCGGTGAATTAATTCCTTTATATTTATCTTAGGAATTAAATAATTATTCGGCAGATTAATATGAAGATATTGAGATTAAAAGTTAGCTAAATAATGGTGGAATTAATTATGAGATATTATAATTTTTTAATTGGGCATTATTAATTATTCAATTAATTTATTGAATGGATTTTATTGATCAACTATAGAATAAATTAATGATATGAGTGTGATTAATTTATTTTTTAGATTCATTATTGAAAATTATTATAAAAATGTGATTATTATGGATTAATCATGATTAATATTATGTATTCATTTTTGTGATATTGGTGATATATATATGCAACATATATTAATGTTTCATAAATTAGAGGGGAAATATTCTATTGTTTCCTAATCCCACATGAGTTGGAAATGGTATGTTATTTTCAAAACTTGTAGTGAATAACCGTTCTGATGATCGAGAGTGGGACATGATAGACAATTTCCAAATCCCATGAGAGTGGGACAAGGTCTGCTATTTTTGAATCCCATAGTGACAAAGTTATGTGGTAAATAATATGTTTTTTCACAAGACCATGGATTCCTAATAATAACCACCATAACCCAAATTTTTGGCATTGGATAGTCGTTCCGGTTATCATTTTGAAAAAGTTTAAATGAAATGTATAAAGAAATACCATAACTTTATTGAATTTTGTTTCGAAAATGTGACATGATTTAGAATTTGGCATGGGTGGAAATATGCATTGAGGTATGGGTGTTTTCAGAAACATAGGAGTTAATGTGGTTAAATATGTAATATTTAATGACTTGGTAACTTTTAAGTAAGCATTGAACAAATTTATTTTGAAAAATGAATAAACTTTTTTATACGGGGTTTGTTTTAGACATTGTTGGTTGTGGCCTACTATCTTTTACTCACACCCGACATGGGATGATTAATAGGTACCTGAATATACATTATTGTCATAAGACGGTTTTCGGAGAATGCCTAGGGTTAGATTGCTAAATTTTTAATGGATCTCAGATGGTGAAACAAAAAATTGTTTGGGGCCATCTTGTGAGTCATTAGTGACTTTATTTTCAGTTTTCAATTTAGAAACATGCAACTTTGTTTATCATGGCATGTTTTCCAGTTCAGTTGTATATTTTACTTCTAGATTTGATTATCTTGAGACATTGGTATTGTTATGATAATATAATATTCCACTATTATTTACATATTTCTATTTTTGTATTACTCAAAAAAAATATGGTATAGTCTCACCAATATCAACTTACTAGACCCTCTATACTAGTCTGAAGAATCTAGCTTAAGGTAAGGCACACTTGAGGTCATGTGACCGATTGACATGGTGAACCAGTGTGTGGAACCCATGTTAAGATGTTACAACTAATTTTGAGTAGTCATATCAGACACATGGGATATCATAACCTAATGATCCTATACACACACATATCTCCAAAAATATCTACAATGTATAAAGAAAAATATTTGAGGCTATAATTTAAAGAATAAAATTTAATCCCACATAAAATTGTTAAATTAGTAGATGAAAAATAAAAAGTGGATAAATATAATCCCTGCATAACTATAAATAAATCAGTACTTTTATCCAAATTCTACAAAAAAATAATACTCCTAGATTTTATCGTAGTCTTTCTATTTTGAATAATCTCCACATGCTCATGGCCATCTAATGATTCCATTTAATATCATTTAATCTTTATAAAACATAACATGTATAGTTAGATCCCATGCATGGTTGATTATAAACTTATCGGGTATGACAACCCAATGAAACTAAAGATAAATAATCTATGAGAGAGTAATATTTAATGAAAACACACTTCTCAGGTCCTTATAACACTAATGGTTCACGTCCTAGAGGTGATATGTTTTTATTCCTTTCCATATTTATGCACGAAAAGTGAACATAATGTATCTTTAAATGGGTATTGTATCACACCAACTTCATTAGGGGATAGTTGATAAATTCTTGAAAAACTCACCCAAGGAAGATCACTCATCCTGGATGTAAAATATGTGATACCTGACACATTTTATGAAAAACATTGATATTAGATCACTCAATGGGATATACGCAGGGGCATCTAATGTTAATTAAATGTTACATGTTCTGGGGGATCCTCATCATACATTCAGTATGAGATCCCACATAGTAACCTCATTGGTAAACACCAAGGTGGTGTACCAAAACTATATCAGATCTAGGTATAAGTCTCTTGAAAATATAAAAGACAATCTAAATGGAATTGGGGATCTAACCATCTGTTCATTAAGTATAAGTAATCTTCCATGGGTAAAAACGTGTATCAATAAATATTTTCAAACATTTTTCCTCAATTATCAAAAATAATTTTCTTACATGTATACATTTTGGGTTGTAAGAACACTAAATGTGTATTTGTCGATCTAGGAACTTGACCATGGTCTATCTCCCCGCATTTGTGTTCTCTCAGATGTATGGGGTATGCACCGGCACATGGGAAATGTGTGGCCACATTGATTTATAGGCATGGAATCATTATATTCCATAATATATCCAAATAAGGATAAAATATTATATGAATCACACATAAAATTAATGATAATTAACTTCTATTTAATCCATATCCTCTAAATATAATTGACATCATGGTTTATGTTCTTATGAACTAAAAACAATGTAGTCAGAAGAAATAGATAATTTATATATTCATTTATATATATCTTACCTCATCAACATATCCCATACTTAATTCATGAATCATTGAAATAAAACTCAAATCTCCATTGGTTGTTCCACTTATTCACTACTGAACAAATTCTAGATAGCCATTAATCGATGATACAAGCCCCATAATATTGTTCACCAACAACAAACATACCATTCAATCCATTAATCCATTAAACCATAATCTGGATTCCTTCCTCATCATCGAACATATTTCATGATATTATCCATAATAAAATTATTCATAAATGATACATACATCCTTAATTCATAAAATTGCACTTAACAAAAAAATAATGTATAACATAATCCCAAAAGAAATGAAATATTGATGATCAATATTCCAAGAATAAAGGAAAAAAGTAATAAAAAATTTTGAAACTAACATTTGTGGTATTTCCATTTCATAAAATCTGTAATTGTTGAATTGGGACTCATTGGTTGAACAATCAAATCATAAATTCATAAATCAAAGAATAAAATAAACCATGTTCTAAATATTGAATAATGATCCAAGAGTTTATTATAAATGCATTAATAAAATTTCATACAAATAAATAAGAAATTTCAAAATAAAACATAAATATATAAATCCCTAACTCATGTTTTGATCAATCATTAAATGAAAATGGGTTATCTAGTAATAGGGTCACATAATCGTTCATTATTGAATTTGTCTCTTCAACTGTACACATTCATTCGTCACAGATCCGTAATCCCTATATTATTTAGGGACACACCCTCCAATAAATAACCATAAATTTTTTTAACCATATAGAATTATTGGGATAACCATTGGATGTTTTTTAAATTGGTTCAAATATGGGAGTCATTGGGATTTGAAAATAAGTACCCTTTAAATTAATTTATTAATACAATCTGTTTAATTTTTCAATAGCTGTAGTCTATTGAAACGTATGATGCAGAAAACACTTATGTGGCACCTAGGGTTAACATATGTTATTGATTTTTTTGGGTCCCATTTTTCCCATTGGAGAATTATTATTGGAGATAATCAATTATTTATATATATATGCACATACATGACGAAATATTTTTATAATTTTTAATATATCCACATAGTGGCAGCACAATGTCTCAAACATAATATGAATATGTTCTTAACTTCAAATATATTATTAAAAATATGGAAATTTGTCCTAAATAAATTTAGATTTATTTCAGGCATCAAAATGGGAATGATCCCCATGTATCTTCCATATAATGATCCAATATTTAGATCTACATTTTTTTATAATAAATATTGTGTTTGATAACTCACTCCAAATGAAAAACCAAAATAATAAATACCTTCAATATAACAAAATATATAAAACTAAGTCATCAAATTATCATAAATGAATTTGATTATAGAATTTATGAAATATTTATCGAAAAAATAATGGGTAATTTTAAAATTAATGAAATTCAATTAGAATGTCCAAATTGACTAGTACAATAACAATATGCATTGAAATGTTTTTTCCAAAATAAATCCTTTCTAAAATATTAATTTCTATTTAAATAATATTTATACTATTCATGATAAAATATATTTGATATGAATACATAGTTAATACTAATTTAATTAGAAAATTATAGGAGATGTGTAATAAAATTGTTAATGTTTAAAAAATATATTTTATTAAAAAAATTATTCATATCTAATATTTTTATATAAAAGTATAATTTTTTAATAATTGAATCCCAATTAAAAATATAATTATTATTATACGACCATAGCATTAAACATTACAAAATATTAAGAAACGTAAAGAATTTGACATTAATTCACATCGAGGATCTTATTAGGTTTAGTGTCTTAAAGAATTATTCCATCTTTAATACATTTCATCTCAAATATTACAATGTAGACACTAATATTGTATCCATATTTTTTCACAAAAAACACCTTCAATAAAAAATGAATTACATTCTTGATAAAAACCTTCAGGATTTATTTCATTCTTTTACCATTTATATACCCTGTGAAGAAACATTTCAAAACATGGTATGAGCATAAAAATCACATGAAGGGATAAAAAAGAAACAAATAAAACATTATTCAATGAATACATACAAATCAATGAAATCACAATTTTTACTCATAAAACATAATATTTTTCATGTACCTCATAAAATCATAATATTTATGAATAACTCATTGAAATCATAAACCCTAAAGGTAAAATATGGCTTCCATAACATACATACATTGTATCATTAAAATCTACACATGGAGTAACCATCATGGTTACGTTTGGAAGAACTATTATAGTATATTCCATAAATCTGATGGGATAAATCGTAATGTTTACCTCCAATATGGTACCCAATGTGTTGGAATGATATCAATGGCTCAATTGCCCTTTGTTTATCACAGAACCACTATTATAGTTAATAAATTCTTATGAACCATAACATATTCATAATGCATAGACAATCATAAAGATAAAATAGCATTTCAACATTGCAATTATAAGATATTATTTCAAGATATTGTTATAATCAATCCGTTTTTAAATCTATTTTCAATACAAAAATACCTAAAAAATGTTATTTAATTTTCTTTTTGAAAACATTACTTCATTTAGATGAATTAAAATATAAAATAATGCTTAATATGGTGGATTTTTTTTCAATGCATACATTAAAAAGAAACATTTTTTCCATTTTATAAAAATATATGTAACGAAAACAATAATTTCGAAAACCCTTACATGAAATTAAAATTCCAAGGGGTAGATTATATACCATATAAAATAAGGTCCTATATGAATCAAAATTTTCTTCAGTGAATATAAATTGAGATTAAATCCTTTACATTGAATATGAATTGTCATGTTTATTCATTAATTTACCGAAACGATGAATATATAGTTTCCTCATGTAGTGTAGAAATGAATATAGTTTTAAAAAACTCCCCATAACACTCTATCAAAATAATTCATTGAAAACAAAAATTATACTAGATCAAATCATGGGTAATACCACTTTTAACATGTACTGTCATTTTTTTGATCCATTATACAATCATTATTATCCCAATGCATCCCAACATCATATATGTCCATTGAAACCACATCATCAGGGCCACCCCACCCTATATCAGATCATTAAACCTAATATCTTCCATCCCTTGATCATATCACATTGCAAAGAAAATATCACATAATTATAACAAAAAAAAATAACATGACAAAATATAGTAAATTGGGAAACTTCTCCCACAAAAAAATACATTTATCCATCAACATGAAAATGAGCTCTCACATATTTGAACACCATGAACTAGGCCTACACAAGAAAATAGTCATCCCATTCCATAACAATAATCTATATAAAGAAATCATTTTTAATTTCCTAATCAATTAACAAACTCATTTTTTATTTAACACAATAATGGGAATCCTTAGGCATCATCTATTAGTGGCTATCATAAAATGCTTCCTCGCATAATAACAGTTTCATCAAACAATGATAACATCCACTCTCAATTAACATACATTTTTACAATTATCATCTAAACCCATTAACATGATTTCACATCAATTTATACTACATTAACACATGTAATATCATATTTGATAAATCATGCCCATTTATTTGATTTTGTTATCATCAATTATAATAACAACCAGATTATAAAAATTTCACTTATTTAAATTTTTAAGTTAATTAATCCATTAATTATAAAATTACATTATTCATCATTTTAATCAAGAAAAACATTCCACTATGTAGAATAACAAACCACTCTAAGAACATTAGAATTGATATCAAAATATATGTCAATGTTACATATCTCCCATTAAAATGGTATAATGAAACAACCAGAACAACCAATAACTATCCAATTTTATATATATTTATTTTATTATTTACTAGGTTTATTCCATTAATATACAAGGTTATAAAACATAACAACATTATCATTTCAACTAAATAAATATTTTATGAATAAAATCACCTACTTTAATGACATCAACCTTCTCACTTTAAAATGAACCAATGTCCCAGATCTTCATCAACCCCCACCCCCGAAATAGTTTTATCCATGCATGGAAAATTTTCCACAAAAAACCCGAATAAATATATTAAAATGTTGGATAAAATCCTATATTTATTGGAAACAATAATCAAAAGGATCATGATCAAATAACCATGTGTGAAAATAGAAGAACAGACCTTAGTTATCCATGGATCGGTGATAGAAAGTGGGGATTAAACCATATTACAGTGATTAGAAAATAAATGAGGGGGTTCTATAGATTATAAGATTTTTATGGGAATTGAATATATATTATTAGATAGGTGATGGAATTATATGTTATATAATGCACTACTGAAGGAATAATTAAGTCATAAATCATCCCCTTATATCATAAATGTGTTTAACATTAAGATTCTCTAAAAAACATGTCACCACAATTATTTTGTCTGAAATTTTCATTATGTGATAAATAAATAATTTAGTATGTAAATTCAATAGTCTGTAACAAACAAGTTGCAACCCATATATATTGGAGTTCCCTCTTACACAATAAATGAATAATTAATCGTTGTGTTCTCGGATCTTCAATAATTTAGAATCATAACACATCTAATCCCATACTGAGCATTTTATAAGCATTAAAGACATTAAGAAATGAAAAAAAAATGTTTTGGACTTTTTGGATCTAAGACCTTATAATAATTGTCAATTAATCATAGTATGTATTTTTTTCATTGGTTTATCATCTACAAAAAAATACTATAAATTTATATCATGGATTAATATGGATACTTAATTTAAATTGATATATCACTTGAATAATTTTATAATTATTTTACTTTTTTGACATTATAACATTTTTATTGAACTCTATAATTAATCAAACAATATTCCTTCATTAAGAATTAATAAAACATTATTATTATAGATTTTATTTTCATGGTTTGACTAAAATATTACTAAGAAATTACACCATTATAAATATCATTTAATATCAATTCCATTAACACATATTATATTTTATGCTGATATTTTGAAAATTAATTAATACCAACAACATTATTTAAGAAACTAGTTCTAATGGTAAGGATTATTTATACTGGTTATTGAAGTTCTATAATAAATAAATATAATTCATATAAAAATATGACTAATAAAATAAGAAAATTTAAAAATGAAATGAAATGGGCATTAAAAATGTTATTATGATATTTTTTATTATATATAAGAGGATAGTGTGCATCCATGGAAGCTATAATTATAGTTAAGAATTTATTATATCAATTTCCATATATTTGGAAATTATTTCTAATTATAAACCATGTGTTCATTTGAATGGTGTGTCTATGGTCTCTTTAAAATTATGAATTATTCTAATCTATTAATTCATGGTATATAATTGTACAATGAAAATTGTTTTCTTTATGGGTATTTGAACTAAATGAATCTATGGTTGAAAGGATTTTTTGTCGCTATTCTTATTCCTTGAGACATAATAGATGTTAGGAATGGTGATTTATGTGTATGTTTTATTTATTACAAGTGAATCAATTTTTAACCTAATTTTTAGTATTTACATTTTGATAGAAATAAAAATAACATTACCCTCTTCATATGGATTATGATTCAATTGTTTCCCTTATAGTAATGATTTTTTGTAACTCAAACACCATTCATTGTATTATGCTCATTCTATTAAACATTTGGAAATAAATTTGAGTACATTATAAATTTTTTTATATTATGTAGCATTGATTCATTTTTTCTATAGATTAATATTCATACTATATAAATCTTTATTAAATAATCATTACCTTGAGATTATTTTCCCATAAGGGATTTATATAGCTCAAATATTCTTCATTTAATATAAAACATTTTAAATTGTACTTTTTTCATCCATTCGTGGGTTATTCAAATTTAAAATATCATCAGAGGTTATTTTATAAAATAATTTGGTAAAAATAATTTTTAATTAAATGATTGTTTTGTTATACTTTTCCCAATGTTGAATCTCTGTAAAGATAATTTTAATTTATTAAAAATTTACTTTTATTTTCAAATGATTAATGTTAAATCTTATTTTCATATTGATAATATTACATCATAATAAGGTATATATTATTTTCGATTACTTCTAAATGTAAAAGTAATCAATATATGTAACTTTTCATTTTCAAATTTTATATTTTAATGATACATTGATGTTTTTATTTGACATCAATCATAAAAATATTTTTAAATGATTTTTAAAATTTTCACCTATAGTTTCAATTTCATATTTATATTTTTTCACGCATATGTTATTTATTTAAAGGGTTGTATCATATAATATATATATACATAATTAGAATTTTGGCTATTTTACTCATGAAAGTAAATAATTCAACTCTTGATCCATTATTTGGTGATTCCATTCAAAAATTAGTTTTTAAAATATGTTTTTAAAATATTTGATTATCCTTCTATGATTACATTACATTATTATTATTTTTTCATTTAAGATAATAAATTTTATTTTTATAGTTTGATCACCTAATATTTTTTTAATCAATATTTTGATCTATAACTACATTTTCCTTTCCTAACCATACCCTATGAATATGAATATCATTTCACCCAATTCCATTTCTTTGTAATCATGATATTTTCCATTTCATTGATTGGAGTTTATTCATTGATATTACATAAATCAATCGACTGGGAAAATTATTTACATCACTATATACCCCCTAGAAAATATATTTTTACTTTGATTGATGATTACAAGTAAATAAATTTCATCAATTTATAGGAATAATATTGGAAATACATATATAACATATTATAATACATATGTTCATTCATAACATGGGAAAATTGACTAGGTATTGTTTATCTATACACATCCTTCATTTGGATGGGTAAAAATTAGGTTATCTATTTCATTGATTTTTGGAAATGCATCGGTTCTATGTAATTTTTCATTCCAATATAATTTCTTATACTTATTTTAGATCATATATGTCATTCCAATTATCTCATAGGACGATTGAATTAGACGTAAACTTGTGTTGGGTGGAGATTAATATAACATAACCACATGATGCATCAGTATGTATTATGAGAAAAAAGTGTTCCTGTATTTAGTGTATGTGATCCCAATTCAACATTAAATATTGAATGTGGTGTTAAAGGTGGTAATGATGTGTTGGATAAGGAATTGATTGTAAGATCATGATGTCCAGTGTAATGTACTCTATCAGAATGAATTTTGTTTTTATCCATTATTACCATTTTTATTGTTATCTAATGATATATTATTCTATAAAATAATTTTTATTATGGAGCTATGGTTATTAATTATTCATGTAATAATACTTCTTCAATTTTCATTCCTTGATTTCCTATATTTTTTTCATTCACTTACTAAGAATTATTTCCCACCCATTTTTATATTTATTTTTCCCAAATTAGCATCAAATTATTAAACAAGATAATAAAATAATAAAATCATGTATAGGGGAATTTTGGAAGGTTTTTAGGATAACTATGTATTATATGGTTTATTATATAATGGAGAAAAATTTCCACTGGTTGATAATGTTATAGGCTTTATATGTTTGTGATATATATATTATACACAAATCTATAAACCAAATTAGATATAAAAATATAAATAATTATATATTTACAGTATGTTTTATATTAATGGTGTAGTTATCTTTGGGAATTTATAGCTTGTAATAAATAAAGTAATTACATTAGGTGTTTTATGCATATAGTCTATGAGTTTTTTTCAGGGAATCATTGTTGTTATTAATATAGGTTTTTTATAACATTTGAGATTATGATGTTATCATCTAAAGATGAAAATGTAATTAAAGGTTGATTATTAATGTTTTCATAAATTTATTTTTTTTATGTGGCTCTTTAGGTTAAATAATTTAATCATAAATATTATATGGATTGGGATAAGATAACTGTAATAAAACCCCTAGGGATAAATCATAGAGATATTTTTAGTTATGTGATAGAAACCTTATACAATGTTTAATTGGAGACTATGAGGTTCTCGGAGAAATTACATCCCATTAATGATAATATAATTAGAAGTAGTATCTATAACAGATGATCCAAGTGGTAAAAGGGACTTATTACTATTAATCGATCATAACCTGGTGCATGAAAGAGATTCCTATATTTACACATGAAATGACTCCCATTATCTATGTGATTTGGTTAATCACATTCACATTATAATAAATTATGAAGTAAATATTTCCAAATTATATTATTAGATTAGTTTAAAAAGAAAAATAAAAACTAAATTAAATAACTTTATATTTAAATAATGGTCTCAATAAATAATATTTTATTCTTAAAATCATGATATAATTTAATCTGATTCCCTAAGATATTATTCTAATCATATTAGATTTTGTAACTAGTTGAAATGGGGTCATGAAATTAATGTTGATAAAGGTATGTATCTTGAAACGATTATATTATAACTGAATAAGTTATCATACATTTAATTTTTATCATAATTTTATATTAATTTTATAATATAAAATGTGTTTATCATAGACTTACCAATGTTATTAAGGACAATATCTTAATAGAAATTAATAATTAATACTTTTATCGTTTTTTGGAAGTTAGTGATATTTATTACTAATTTTATTGTATATTCTTAAATTTATGATAATTATATAAATGATAAAAACATTCAATAGTATTTTCTAAATTAAACTATGGAAAAATATATTAAATTTTATCAATAACCACCAAAAATTATTTTATGACAAAACTAAAATTTTGGGATAACTATTGAAGAATATATGATTGGATGATGGATAACATGAAGTTTAGTATATAATTCATTTTAAGATAATAAATGGTTAATGGATTTTACAAAAACTAGATAAATATTATTAATAACCATTTGTTTGATCATATATTCATCATATTTTTTGTTTTGTTCATAAATTTTTTTAGACTAAGTTATATTATGTGTTTTTTATGATTTTGGGTTGTTTAAAGGTTAAATATAGTTTTATTTTCTATAATGGTATTTGGATTTATTTATTCTTAGTTTATTTAAGATTAGAATATTTATAAGCAAAATTATGATATAAGTAACATAATTAATGTATATATATATACCGTGGTATATAATTATCTTCTTTGATAATGTTGTTTGGAGAAAGATAAATAACATTATAAATCCGTACAGAGTAAGGAAGATTTGATTTCGATGCTCATAACCTAAATGATAAATATGGTAATAGTAGCCTCGTATAAATTATTCTGTGAGTAATGATTAAAACTATTGGGATGAAACTTATTTTGGGATAATATTATTAATAGGAATTTCATAATACATTTTCTATAAAAAGTAAAAGTGTTCAATAGATTATTCCACATGTAATAAAACTAAAACAAAGTGATGAAATTTTTAGACTATTGAAACCTAAACTGAGAATTTTTGGGATACAATAGTATTATATAACTTATAAATGATTTATAGAAAGAAAACTAATATACATTTTACCATTAATGTCACTACATTAGAATAGGTAAAATGAATAATATTTTTTACATTGAAATTCATTTTCAAAATAATTAATTTTTATGTGATGTAAAATTCTATTTTATGAAAAATATTATTATTTATGTTTAAATATATTTGAAAATGATAATTGGTTAGTAATATTATAAATAATAAATTACATGATTTATTAATGGGAATGATTCATATTCAAAATATCTAATATTTATTAAATAATTTCTACAACATAAATCATTATTTATTTAAATAATAAATTTAATAATTTTATAAATTTAATTTTATAAAAAATCATATAATTTTTCTATTTTTAACATAAGTATTTTAATATAATAATTTGTTGGGTTTTTTCTATTATGAATGATTTTTATGTGAATAGTTAAAATATAATTTTTGTTGGTCGGAGTGGTTTACTCAAGAGGGGGGTGAATTGAGTACCAATTAAAAATTTCTGTATTTAAAAACAGTGTCTTAAAGACCCCCAAATAAAATAATAAATTAAACTGTAGTGAATTTATATTAAAGTAGAGGTTCTGTCAGATTCTCAAGGGATTGATTAATTCCTAGTTAATCAACACAGGAGTGTGTGATTATCTTTTGAAACTAACTTACTAATCTACACTTAACATAAACACTTGCTAATTTAATTATCAAAGTAACTTTAAAAATAGTATTGGTTTTAAAGTGATTAGCAGCGGAATAAAACTTTGAAAGAGATGACACAACAATGTAACCAAGAGGTTCAGTCTCAAGCCGAGACTTAGTCCTCTCAAAAGTTTATATAAAAATGATCCACACCCTGGATCGGGGTTCAACAGTTTACAACTGTCCAGGTCCAAGACCTCTACCACTGTTCTTCGTGGGAAACAGTACAACAGAAACCAGTTGTCCAGGTCACACACGACCTCTACCACTGTTATTCGTGGGAAAGAAAGAATGAAAGAGTTTGGTAAGGATTTACAAATCCTTCAGTTTGAGTACAGGAGACAATGTATGTGTTAGATACAGCACATAACACACACTGCTCGAAATGAATGATAATAAATCACAGAACAAGAGATGTAGAGTTTAGAAATGGTTCTGGTGATTTCAGTGTAGCTCTGGACTCCTTTGGATTCGATCAGAAGTGAGTTTGATTCCTCTTCTCGTTTCTGTTTAAGAAACAGAGTGTCGTATGCTCCAGGTTCGTAGGTAGTGAGATGTAGTCGATGAAGCCCTTTGATATTATTTTGAGTGCACAGAACTCTTCTCGAGTATGCTTGATTGTATATGTGATTCTGTCTTGCTTGGTTCTTCTTGTATGCACAGAGCATTTTCATGAGTATGTCGTATGTATTCCTTGTCTCTGTGTGTGTTGTCTCTCTTCTTGTTGCTGTTCGTTCTGCTTTGGGCAGCGTAGTCTTCTCGTATTTATCTCCCAACAGGAGACAGAAAAGATTTCTTTTCAGCAGGTACGAGGTACGGGTTCCTGACATCCGACAACCTTTATCAGATATTTGACAAATCATTAAAATGTATGATATGACCGTTAGATAGATTAAATATAGGAAATAAAGAAATTCAAACAGTGAGTCGAGTGTTCGGTAGGTGATCAGCATCGGTAGCTTGAACATCGGTAGCTTGAACATCGGTAGCTTGAACATCGGTAGCTTGAACATCGGTAGCTTGAACATCGTTAGGTACATGCATCGGTAGCTCGAACATCGGTAGCTCAATGTCATTAGTTTCTTTGACTTTATCGGTGGCTCTATGCGTCGGTTGGTACATGCTTATATCGGTGACTTTGTTTATCGGTAGCTCCATGCGTCGGTAGCTCCATGCGTGTATCGGTGACTTTGTTTATCGGTAGCTCCATGCGTCGGTAGCTCCATGCGTGTATCGGTAGCTTTGAGTCTGTCAGTAGCTTTGTCCATCGGTGACTCTTATTCCATCGGTAGCTATTTATAATTACACCGGTAGCTCTATATTTGTATCGGTAGCTGTCTGTAAGTCAGTAGCTTATATTTATAAGCACATCGGTAGCTCTATGTTAAGTCTATCGGTAGCTCTGTGTTAAGTCTATCGGTAGCTGTCTGTCGGTAGACTAATTCTATCGGTAGACTGGTTACCGGTAGCTCATTATCAGTAGCTATAGACAGATTACTTATCTGTTTTATACAGAACACATCCAATTGTGTTAGAATCAATTTACAACTTGTATGAACATGGATAAATGAGGATTAACATATTCCAAAGACTATTTTAAAAATTATTATTGGTTTGATCATAGATTTGAAAGAATTAAAGTGTAGATCAATGATACATAACAATATCATATAGAATGAAAACATAATTGGGATTTTCAACACATATGAATACATGATTGAGATTATCAAAACAGGTGAGGTCAACAATCTCCCCCTTTTTGATAATCACAATTTATGATATGAGCATTTAACATAGTGAAAATATAATGGTAAAGAGTATAATATTGAATTCAATTTTCTTATTGAAAATAGCATTAGAAATAATAGAAATAGTATGATATAGACATAAGTTATCAGAGGTAACAATCATAAGGTACTAAATAGACATAAAGTATCAGTGGGAAAAATGAAAAGAAGGGTAAAGTGTCTCCCCTTATTCCTTATTTTTCTCCATTGAAAATATTTTTCATTCTCTTTGTTCTCCCCCTTATTCTCTCATTTTGTTCTCCCCCTTATTCTCCTTATTATTCTCCCCCTTTGTGATAATCAAAAAGTGGGAAAGCATATATATAAGAGACAAATAAAACATGGGAAGTAAAAGGAGTTCTGTATTAGAGTAGTCAAAAAGTACAAAAACAGAATACAAAGGAATTCCTATCAAAAATCCTGGCCACTGGATCATTCCACATCTTCCACGTGAGATTTTCCTTTGGGATCAGAAGAAGGCTCGGGTGGTGAGGATTCAGGTGAAGGTTTTGGAATCCCAGAAAAGATCAAAGGAGGCTGGGCCACTGAAATAGAGTCAGGCCTGTAGGTTGAAGATCTTTGGGTGATCATCGGTGTGAGGCTGCGAATAGCTTGAGCAGGAGTCAGCTGGACCGTGGAAGCAGCTGAGGCAGAAGGAGGCAAAGCAGGAGGGATGATGACTGGTCTGGCATCAACATGCAAGAAGGGCAGCATCAGATTTCTAAAGTCCATAATAATTCCTCCTCCTCTTTCCATAGCAGTGATGAAATCATCTTTGTTCTCCATAAATTTCTCTAAGGCAGGAGTCAGTTCTCTTAGCTTGCTCACTTGTTCTATGAAAGCTTGAGTGACTGGTGGTAGCTTCATGTTTTCCAACATCAGCTTGAAGTGGTGTTCGAGTTGATGCTTGGTGAAAACTTTGTTGAAGTAGTAGTCCACTTTACTCTTTATGGCTTCTTGAGAGGCAGAGGCTTCTCTCATATAATCTTGAACAATCTTAATTATTTCTCTGGCAGAATCTCTTATAGACAGCACCACTCGGCTCAACTCTGATGAGTCCACAGATCCACTGGTTGAAATAGAACTAATCTCCTCTTTCAACATTGCTCGAACATGATTCAGGTCAACTGATAGTTTGGATGTGAGAGGGCCAAGAGAGATGGAAACAGTTTCTTTAAAACTCTTAGACAAACCACTGATTAGACTTTGAACTTGAGAGTCTTGTAATTGAACATGATCCTTCACTGAGGTTTTGAAACTTTCAAACACCGAGACAAACTGGCTTACTACACTCTTCACATAAGCTAGGTCCTTATCAGCTTGAGACTTGGAGCTCATATAAGAATCCAAAGCAGCAACTGATGTCTTGAGAGCTTCTAGATCTGATTCGATTCTTGAAGACTGAGTCTGGCACTCTTTCACTTCTTCCATAAGCTCAGACATAAAAGAAGATAAATTAAAAGCCAGAGATTGCTCGTAAGATCTCTCTAACATTTTCATTTCTTCATAAAAGCTTTGCTTCATCTCAGCAACTGATACACTGAATGATTCTTTCAGCTCACTCTTCATGGATTCAAGATCAGATTTAGAGACAAAATCATTTGAGACAACTGCAGTAGATTCTCTTGCTGAGGCCAAACTAACTACAGAATCAGTCATTATTGAATTAATTGAGGAAGCAAGAGAGGTTTCCATTAACTTCACTTCTTCAACAAAACTAGTTTTGAGGTCCTCTTTCAGCTTATTCAGATCATGAAATCTGACCACATCATCTGGCAACATCTCAGAAGCAAGATCATAATTGGTCTTCGGTCTATTCACAGACATCTCATTATCTGAATCCGGATAATCCAATCCACAGACTATAAACCCTGGGTCTTCTACCCAGTCTCCAAGCTCAACAGCTACTGTAACATTTCCAAGAACAGACTGATGCTCCCCCTCAATGGGTGCATTCTCATGTATTACAACGGCATTTTCTACTGGCCTTTCTTCATCAGAATCTTCCACAATAACTTCCATCTCAGCAGCAGTAAGGAGGTTTTCTGAAACAGGTACAGTTTCTTCTGTATCTTTTTCTACTTCAGCAGCAGGCATAGCTGAGTTTCCAATCAAAGGGCTCATATTTAAACTACCAGAAGCAGAAAATTCAGATACATTTTCCTTTTCCTCTTCTTCTTGATGAGGTACAGACTGGTCTTCCTCATGAGTAGACACAATTTCATCTACCTTTCCTTTCCTAGAATAGACCAATTCTGCAACAGGACTTGGGGGCAAGTTTGGATCTCCTACAACATCCATAGGAGTTTCTTCTTCTTTTTCTTCTCTTTCATCACTATAAATAGGATCCTCTTCATCAGGTCTCAGACTCGGATCTCTCATATCCTTTGGTCTTGAGGGATGATCCACTGGATTACACCTATCATAAATCTTCTGATCATCACTGACCCATTCACCCTTCCATGGGTTCCAGTTATTTTTCATGTACTTACACACAGTCGAGGTGATGCAGAAATTGTTCTTGACTACAACTGTCTCATCTTGAGACCCAGCTATTCCTTTCACTTTTATCATCACTAAAATCAGCTTGGCAAAGAGCAAAGTATTAGTCTTTGACTTTGGTCTAATCATGTCATCCATTTGAAGCATTAGCAATCTCCACAGATTGATCTTCACACCATGTCTTAGCAAATGAAGAAGATAGATATCTTGATATCTCAGATTTGCAAAATCTCCTCGCCTCGGTATCAACACATGCTGAACAAACTTGAAAAGCAGTCGATTTTCTCCATCCATTTCAGCAGCAACCACTTGCCTTTGATTTCCATTACCAGTCAATTCTTTTAAGGCGGTTTCATAATCAAAGATATCACTGCTAGGTGGCATTGCTCTTGATACATACCCAGAGACACCTTCATGTGGTACTTTCAAACTCTCAGCCCACTCTACTGAAGAAAAAGACATCTCTTTTCCATTTACAAAAGAGCTTACTCGATTCTCATTCTCAGACTTCTCAAAGGTTACAAACTCATAGAACTGTTTTACCAACTTTGGGTAGTATGGGCCATTGTTATTCGAGAAACAATCCACCCATTTCGGGTCCTCCAGAATCTCGAGTACTAACTATTTTCTAGGCAGTAGCCATTCCACGCACAGTTCCTTCTCGATCACTATGTCTCTATTCTGCAAGTGAGGATTCACTGGTCGCCTTCCCGATCTAGTTCTGACTTCACTAACACTGGCTTTATGTTGTGTCTTCTGCTTCTTAGCATTTGGTTCTATTGTTTCATCTCTGACGATAGGAAGCTTGGTTTTTGCCATCGCGGGTTTAGGGTTCTTGGTCGATTTGGGAGATAAGGTTCGAATGTGAGGGATTTTGAGCTCGGTGAGGTAAGAAGTGGCTTAGACATAGTTTTATCATTTAGGAATTCCAAATAAACGACTAAAATAGAGTAATAAAAATAATATAAAATGATTCGTATTCTTGGCGGCAGACAGATGTTTTAAAAACATTGCATCGGTGTGAGTTAATCATCGGTGAGAAAAACAAATAAGTGAGAATTGTACATCGGTGAGAATTTTCACATCGGTGAGGATTTTCACATCAGTGAGGACTTTCACATCAGTGAGGATTTTCACATCAGTGAGGATTTTCACATCAGTGAGGATTTTCACATCAGTGAGGATTTTCACATCAGTGAGGATTTTCACACCGGTTGGAATTAAACTTTCCCAATTCGTGTCTTATGTAACTTAGCCTATCCGAACTTAGAGGTTTAGTGAAAATATCATCCAATTGATGTTCAGTGCCAATAAATTCAAGAGAAATATCACTTTTTTTGATAGTGATCTCTTAGGAAATGGTGTCTTACATCTATGTGTTTGGTTCTAGAGTGAGATATAGGATTCTTAGAGATGTTTATTGCACTGGTGTTATCACAGTTGATTGAAACATGTTTAAAAACATATCCATAGTCCAAAAGAGTGTGTTTCATCCACAGAATTTGTGCACAGCAACTACCAGCAGTAATATATTCTGCTTCGGCAGTAGATAATGCAACTGAGTTCTGTTTCTTACTATACCAAGAAACTAAGGATTTTCCAAGCAAATGACATGTTCCTGATGTGCTTTTTCTATCTAACTTACAACCAGCAAAGTCAGCATCTGAATAACTCATTAACTCAAAGGATTGTCCTTTTGGGTAAAAAAAACCTAAGTTAACCGTGTGTTTGAGATATTTAAAAATTCTTTTAATAGCAAGCAAATGATATTCTTTTGGATTAGCTTGAAATATGGCACACATACACACACTAAACATAATATCAGGTCGACTAGCAGTAAGATAAAGTAAACTACCAATAATACCTCTGTAATTTGTTTGATCAACTGGTTTCCCAGTTTCATCTGCATCCAATTTACAGGTAGTACTCATAGGAGTTTCACTTCCCTTGATACTATCCAAACCAAAACGTTTTAAAAGATCCTTTGTATATTTACTTTGATTCAAAATAATACCATTTTCATTTTGAAATACTTGAAATCCAAGAAAGTACTTAAGCTCTCCCATTAAGCTCATTTCAAATTCATTTTGCATACTTTTTGAAAAATCAGTACATAAAGAGTGTTTAGAAGATCCAAAAATAATATCATCAACATATATTTGTACAACTAAAGCATCTTTAGAAATTCTTTTAATGAAAAGAGTTGGATCAGCAATCCCTTTAGTAAAACCTTTTTAAATAAGTAAATTGCTAAGTCTATCATACCAAGCTCTTGGAGCTTGTTTCAAACCATACAAAGCTTTAGAAAGTTTAAAAACTTGATTTGGAAAATGGGGGTTAGTAAATCTAGGTGGTTGTTCTACAAAAACATCTTCAATTATAAAACCATTTAGAAAAGCACTTTTGACATCCATTTGATATAACTTGAAATCCAGATGTGCAGCATATGCAAGTAAGATCCTAATGGCTTCTAGTCTAGCTACAGGTGCAAAAGTTTCCTCATAGTCTATACCTTCTTCTTGACTATATCCTTGTGCAACTAGTCTAGATTTGTTTCTAACTATATTTCCAGATTCATCTACATTATTTCTAAAAACCCATTTTGTGCCTATTGTCAAAGTGTCCACAGGTCTGTCAACTAATTCCCAGACTTTGTTTCTTTCAAACTGATTTAATTCTTCCTGCATAGCTATTACCCAGAATTCATCATTGATATCATCGTTGATATTTTTGGGTTCTAGCTATGAAAGAAAAGCTTGATGTTCAACCTGGTTTCTTAGAGAAGCTCTAGTTTGTGTTCCTCTATCAAGATTACCAACAACAGCTTCTAAAGGATGATTCTTTAGAATCCTCGTTGATCTGGTAAAGGTTGGACTAGAAATTTTAGGTTCATCTATAGGTTCGGGTTCAACAGAAGCAGATTCTGGAAAAAGTCCAGAACTGGATACTTTTATAACAGGTTCTTTAGATTTATCATTAAGGTCCAGAATAGACAAATCTTCTTCAAGATTCTCAAGAGAGGTTTTAGGCTCATGTGGATCAGTTTCATCAAACTTGATGTGAACAGATTCTTCCATACATTTGGTTTTCTTATTGAAAACTCTATAGGCTTTACTAGAGATAGAATAACCCAGAAAAATTCCTTCATCACTTTTGGAAGCAAACTTATCTAGATTATCTTTAGTATTAAGAATAAATACTTTGCAACCAAAAACTTTAAAGTAATTAACCTTAGGCTTTCTATTGTTCCACAATTCATAAGGGGTTTTCTTAAGAACAGGTCTGATTAAGACTCTATTAATGACATAACAAGCTGTATTTACAGCTTCAGCCCAAAAATAAATAGGTAGGTCATATTCATTGAGCATGGTTCTAGCAATTTCTTGCAGGGTTCGGTTTCTTCTTTCTACTACACCATTCTGTTGGGGTGTTCTAGGGGCAGAAAAGTTATGAGTATAGCCATTGTGTGAGCAATAAGATTCCAAATCTTGATTTTCAAACTCACGACCATGATCACTTCTCAAAGTTTTAATCTTAAGTCCACTAAGGTTCTCTACAGACTTGGAGTATTTGAAAATGTAAGAACAAGCTTCACTTTTGTGAGCTAGAAAATATAACCAAGTATATCTAGAAAAGTCATCTACAAGAACATAAACATAGTGCTTCCCATTTATACTAGAAACTCTTGATGGTCCAAACAAGTCCATGTGAACCAATTCAAGTGTTTGAGAAGTCGAAACTTCTTTCTTTGATTTAAAAGAAACTTTGTGTTGTTTTCCCTTTTGACAGGGGTTACACACTCTATCATTTGGGAATTCTAATTTAGGTAGGTCTCTAACTAGGTTTTTCCTAGAAAGTTTTCTAAGTGAGTGAATGTTGCAATGTCCTAATCTTCTGTGCCATAGCCAAGATTCTTTATAAAAAGCATTCAAACAAGTAATATTCTTCTTAGCCAAAGAATTCAGATTAACAACATAAACATTCTCATTTCTTAAGGCAGAAAACACCAAAATATTCTTAGAATTAAAAACTTTGCAAGAATCATTTTCAAATTTAACATGAAAACCATCATCACATAACTGAGAAATACTTAATAAATTGTATTTAAGGCCATCAACAAATAAGACTTTAGAAATTAATACTGAGTCAGTGTTACCAATCTGGCCTAGGCCGATGATTTTCCCTTTTGAATTATCACCAAAGGTGACAAAGCCTCCATCAACTTTTATTAAACTCTTGAAACAAGAGAAGTCTCCTGACATATGTCTTGAACATCCACTGTCCAAATACCAGGTCTCTTTACAGGAGCTCTTCAAGCAAGTTCCCTACAAAACAGATTTAGATGGGAGATGATTTTGGTACACAGATTTTCTTGGGTCCAGACAGGTTAGCCAATAACACTTTAGGTACCCATATTTGTCTAATGGGTCTCATATAATTTGTAGAATTGGCATGCTTTGAAAGATAAACTTTATTAGATCCATAGCTATGTATATAACTGGTTGAAGCATATGAAGTTCCAGAATTACCTTCATTTTGTCCAGATTTAGAAATGAATCTAGTTTTGGCAACTTTCCTTTGTCCAGGTTGGTATCCTATACCAGTAGTATATTTAGGTGCTACTTGCTTTCCTAGCATCTGTGTTAGAGTATTCATTCCATTTGTGAACTTCTCTAAGTCTTTTCTAAGTTGTTCATTAGATAGTTTCAGTTCAGTGTTCTCCTTTAACAGTTGAGCATTTTTCTCTTTTTCTATATCAAGGTCAGATTCATGCTTAATACACAAAGCATACTGTTTCTTTAAACCTTTATATTTATCCTTAAGCTCATTACAAGTTTCATCTAACATGTCACAGTATTCAAACAATTAAGATTTTGACATGTTTTCTGAGTCAGAATCTTCTCCAGAATAGTATGAATTAAAAACAGGAGTCTCTGATGTTACCTCAGAAGTGTTTGTCATGAAACACATGTTGGCCCGATTCTTCTCAGAGTCTGAAGATTCAGCTTCACTTGTGCTGTCTTCTGAAGCACTCCACGTAGCCTTCATGGATTTCTTAAACTTATTGTCCTTATATTCATGTTTCTTTTTATACTTCAGCTTTGGACAGTCGGCTTTAATGTGTCCTTTTCTCTTGCACTCATAGCAGACAACATCATCTGATTTGTCATTATTCTTACAATCCTTTTTCCATTTTCCTTGGTGATCATACTTACCCTTATAATTTGTTTTTCTGAAGAACTTCTTTTTCCTATAAAATTTCTTAAATCATCTAGCAATGTGAGCCATCTCAGCATCACTATCAGAATCACTTCCATTGTCTCCGCAACATGAACTTTCAACTACAGCTTGAAGCTTTTCTTTGTCCTTATTCTTTGAAGTTGAGGATTTGAAAGCGACATACTTTCTTACAGGTTCATTTTCTTCCTCTTTGTTCACTTTAAGCTCTTCTTCATACATCATCAGCTTACCAATTAGTTCCTTGACAGGTAGAGCAGTAATGTCACATGATTCTCTGATTGATACAGATGTTCCTCTCCATCTATCAGGTAGACATCTCAAAATTCTCATAATTTGTTCCTTCGATGAGACATCCTTTCCCAGCGAGATCATTGTATTGACAATTTCATTGAACCTGAGATACATGTCAGAAATGGGTTCGTCAGACTTCATTTTAAAATTATCATACTTGATAGTATAAGTGTTCAATCTCATTTCTTTAACATTAGTTGTTCCTTCATGAGAAACAGCTAAGGTATCCCAAATTTCATAAGCAGTTTTACAAGCAGAAATTCTATTAAATTCTTCATCTCTTAGAGCACAGTACAAGGCATTCATAGCTTTACAATTGTTATTGTAAGTAGTCTTTGTAGGTTCATCCCAAGTAGATCTAGCAGTAGTGGGAATTTTGTATTCTAATTCAATAGCAGTCCAAATATCAAAACCTATGCTTTCTAGATGAATTTTCATTTTCAGTTTCCACTGAGCATAATTAGTTCCATTGAAGAAAGGTGTCCAGTTAGTAGCAGCACCCTCAAGTCTATTGTCCATGATGAGAAAATTTTAAAGAGATAAAAATTTAGATATAACAGAAATTTTAAGAACTTTAAAATACAACTAAAATCACAGTTCAAAAGCAGAGTACTTTTAGAAAGTATTTTCAACCTCTGATACCAAGTGTTGGTCGGAGTGGTTTACTCAAGAGGGGGGTGAATTGAGTACCAATTAAAAATTTATCTATTTAAAAACAGTGTCTTAAAGACCCCCAAATAAAATAATAAATTAAACTGTAGTGAATTTATATTAAAGTAGAGGTTCTGTCAGATTCTCAAGGGATTGATTAATTCCCAGTTAATCAACACAGGAGTGTGTGATTATCTTTTGAAACTAACTTACTAATCTACACTTAACATAAACACTTGCTAATTTAATTATCAAAGTAACTTTAAAAACAGTATTGGTTTTAAAGTGATTAGCAGCGGAATAAAACGTTGAAAGAGATGACACAACAATATAACCAAGAGGTTCAGTCTCAAGCCGAGACTTAGTCCTCTCAAAAGTTTATATAAAAATGATCCACACCCTGGATCGGGGTTCAACAGTTTACAACTGTCCAGGTCAAAGACCTCTACCACTGTTCTTCGTGGGAAACAGTACAACAGCAACCAGCTGTCCAGGTCACACACGACCTCTACCACTGTTATTCGTGGGAAAGAAAGAATGAAAGAGTTTGGTAAGGATTTACAAATCCTTCAGTTTGAGTACAGGAGACAGTGTATGTGTTAGATACAGCAGATAACACACACAGCTCACAATGAATGATAATAAATCACAGAACAAGAGATGTAGAGTTTAGAAATGGTTCTGGTGATTTCAGTGTAGCTCTGGACTCCTTTGGATTCGATCAGAAGTGATTTTGAGTCCTCTTCTCGTTTCTGTTTAAGAAACAGAGTGTCGTATGCTCCAGGTTCGTAGGTAGTGATATGTAGTCGATGAAGCTCTTTGATATTCTTTTGAGTGCACAGAACTCTTCTCGAGTATTCTTGTTTGTATATGTGATTCTATCTTGCTTGGTTCTTCTTGTATGCACATAGCTTTTTCTTGAGTATGTCGTATGTATTCCTTGTCTCTGTGTGTGTCGTCTCGCTTCTTGTTGCTGTTCGTTCTGCTTTGGGCATCGTAGTCTTCTCGTATTTATCTCCCAACAGGAGACAGAAAAGATTTCTTTTCAGCAGGTACGAGGTACGGGTTCCTGACATCCGACAACCTTTATCAGATATTTGACAAATCATTAAAATGTATGATATGACCGTTAGATAGATTAAATATAGGAAATAAAGAAATTCAAACAGTGAGTCGAGTGGTCGGTAGGTGATCAGCATCGGTAGCTTGAACATCGGTAGCTTGAACATCGGTAGCTTGAACATCGGTAGCTTGAACATCGGTAGCTTGAACATCGGTAGGTACATGCATCGGTAGCTCGAACATCGGTAGCTCAATGTCATTAGTGGCTTTGACTCTATCAGTGGCTCTATGCGTCGGTTGGTACATGCTTGTATCGGTGACCTTTTTTATCGGTAGCTCCATGCGTCGGTAGCTCCATGCGTGTATCGGTGACTTTGTTTATCGGTAGCTCCATGCGTCGGTAGCTCCATGCGTGTATCGGTAGCTTTGAGTCTGTCAGTAGCTTTGTCCATCGGTGACTCTTATTCCATCGGTAGCTATTTATACTTACACCGGTAGCTCTATATTTGTATCGGTAGCTGTCTGTAAGTCAGTAGCTTATATTTATAAGCACATCGGTAGCTCTGTGTTAAGTCTATCGGTAGCTGTCTGCCGGTAGACTAAGTCTATCGGTAGATTTGTTACCGGTAGCTCATTATCAGTAGCTATAGACATATTACTTATCTGTTTTATACAGAACACATCCAATTGTGTTAGAATCAATTTACAACTTGTATGAACATGGATAAATGAGTATTAACATATTCCAAAGACTATTTTAAAAATTATTATTGGTTTGATCATAGATTTGAAAGAATTAAAGTATAGATCAATGATACTTAACAATATCATATAGAATGAAAACATAATTGGGATTTTCAACACATATGAATACATGATTGATATTATCAAAACAGGTGAGGTCAACAATTTTTTAAATGGATTAATTCTTTGACATTATTAGTATATATATATGAATTAGAAAATAATAAAATAAATTATTAAGAAATATATATATTTTTTATAATTGAATTTATAATATTAAAAAAATTCTTTAAATTTTCAATACCATATTTTTCATTTTAGAATATATGTTATAATTTTTTAATAAATAGATTCTAATAAATTATAAATTTAATATATAAAATTTTTTATATCTATTTTAAAATTAATAAGTCAAATGGTTTTAAAATTTGGAATAATTACATCCAAATTATGTAATGATGACCCATTTGTTATCTTTTATAGCTGATAAATTGCATTAGAAAAGCCTGGTTTCCATAGTTAAAATGGATAAAAAAATATAAAGGAATTGACCATAATGTGAATAAAAAATATGTTGAAGAAATTTGTTGGAAATAGTGGTTTAAATAATCATTTATCTTATACATTTCAATATCCTTTAATACCCAACTTTTTTATCCTCAATTTTTTAGTATTACATTCAACTATTGAAATGTTTTTGGTCTTTATAAAATGTTACCACCTCCCTTATAAAAGAAACACTCACCAAATCACACCCCTTACACTGCAACCCACTTATTATGGAAATATAATATAAATATAACTACAAAAAAATTATTTTAAACCATTAAAATGTTTAAGTATTCTAAAAATATCACCCATTAAATGATTCTCCCCCTTTTCAAGTAGATAATCTAGAAAGTGAGATTTACATTTATCACCACTTCATTCCCTTTTCTGGATATTTTTTCAATTATTATTAATTATAGTTAGTTAATATATCCTAAGATGATTCAAATATGCACCGTTATTATAATTTTATAATTTTATAATTATAAATTAATATCTTATAAGCTTTCAAGACTCTATAAATAAAAACATAACTGTCATTCGTGAATTGTGTAGACTGTTTCCATCATGTTGCAACTTGTTTTATTTTTATTCAACAGATAATGTGGATAGTAATAATAGTAAATTTAATATTTAAATGTAATATTTATTATAAACTAAATATTCTTAGATGATAACACATAATAATATATTTCCAAATATTATGGTAAATTATATCTTTATCCTTGTGTTAATATGGACTACCTACTCTTTGGAAAGATTGGTTTCTTTTTTCCATTTCAGAAAATCTGGAACTGAATTGAAATTTTAATTATTGAAATAGATAAATATTATTTTCCTGATATTATTAAGGTTTTTTAATGATAAATTGAGAAACCTATTAAAAATACAAGAAACAAACAATATTAGTAAATTCAAATAACTAAAAGATTATTCTAAAAGAAGTAATATATTTTATTATAAAATAAAATAAATATTTTAGGTTATATTATATGAGTAATTATTATCAATTCCTATAAATAAATTTAAAAATACAATAAATATTATCATTATCTCAGTCGGTATAATAAAATTTGAACTAAATCACTTCATCATCTTCTATTAATAATGTTATGTACTATTTTTTATTGTTTTAGCTACATATATGAAATATGATATAAATTTATATCACCCATAACTATAGAAATTTAATTATGAGTTCTATATGTAAAATATTAAAAAATAATTATATTTTTGGTTCATTATGTGAAAAATTATTTTTAGAATCATTAATTAACAAAACACAATTCAGACATTGTGAACCACTAACATATGACCATCATGGACTTTATCTTCTTGGTTTGTGACCAGAATTACCATGGAATAAAATTATTCCTTTATAAATATTATTTAATAAATATTCTAGTACCATTATGTATCATGTTATAAACAATAATTTAAAAAAATTTATACCACGACCATTTATCATGAAATTTTTTAAAATGAAAAAATATCACCTACAAATTTTATTGAAAATAAGAATAGAAAACATAAATTTATATTTATAATTATTGTAAATAAATATTTTAATTGGAAAGATATTTTATTTTGGTTATTAAATAAGGTTTAAAGATAACAATTTTTTTTAAACAAGTTGTTGAAGAGTATTTGTGGAGCTAACAAAAAAAGTAATAGTTTCTTCTATCAATTTTTACATCCTAAATCCATACTTCAAATTATACCACCATATCAAGAGAAAGTGTCACACGTTGTAGGGGATAGTGAGGAAAAAGTTATGAAACGTTTTTGGATTTAGTTTTTAACAACATATAAGGGGTAATATTTACAAAAATCTATATTCAAAATTTTCAAAACTTTACCCTCATTAAAAAATATTTTTTAAAAATATTCTCACTCTAATGATAATTTTAAGGATACAAAAAAATAATAATCTTATGTATATGGGGTTGTGTTTAATAAATATATTTTCATTATCTAATTTCAATCTTTTATATATGAAATAAAATAGAAATAAATAATTTTGAAACCAAAATTTCTATTTATAGATAAATTTAAACTCTTCACTTTTATAGACATTAAAAAAATCATTTAATGTATAAATATTTTTACATACAAACTACAACTCTCATATGTTTTAAATTATATATGTTTTTTCTTCTAAAAATAATATCTTTTCATAGGTCATCTTTTTTTACCATCATAATTAATTTTTAAAATATTCCCTCAAAAATAACTTCTTAAATACATATCCTACCAAGATAATTTAAAAATAAATTACATAATTATAAAAAATTTTGATTTATTTAAATGAAATATCCAAAAATTTATAGTTTTATTAGATCAATATGTTTTAAATTTTTTCAATAATTGTGTATTTCAAGAAAATGATTTTTTTATTCTCGATAAACCATGGATATATTTATTTCTCCAGTTGAAAATATTATTTACATTGACCTTAATCATTTGAGAAGAAAAAAATAAAATTTATAATGATGAGAAATGTGATGTACTATAAATTTTTAATAAAAAATGTGGAACTTCAGTATTTTAAATGATAATTTAGGGTGGAGAGTTAACCAAAACCTTAAGTTACTTTATCCATTATATATACATTAGGCCCAAAATAGAAATAATTTATCCATGTAACCTTGAGGACTTCTTTTATGATAATTTATTATAATTTTAATTTCTTTTAAAATAAAAATATTATTAGATTTTTTGAATTTAAAGGATAGATAAATAAATAAATTATTTTTTAATAATGAAATTTCAACAGTTTATATTTTATATATAAATGTCATCAACATTTTATATTTTCTTAATGAAAATTTTTAAAAAATAATTTTTCAAGAAAAATAATTTTAAAATACTATATTCATAAATAAATTAGAATTTAATAAATTTCCCATCAATATAATATTACATTTTCAACTGAAATATAATATAAAAACTTCATAAAGTTAAAAAAAATGGGTTTTATTTTTATTTTCTAAACCCATATCATAATATCGAATTTTGGACAAGAAATAGTTTTTGATGAATTCTTATTGAGTCTTAAAGTAAAATAATAATAATAAAACAACAATTCTCAATCTACAACTATTAAATCTTGGTTGAAATTTGATAATTTTATTTTTTTGTGTCTGTTTATGTGTTAGATAATCATTTTTTAGTCGTGTGATTCTATTAAATATATATCAAATGTTTTGTCTAAATCTCTCAATGTACACAATAAAAATTGTTGTTATTTTTAGAAATATTTTTTTTAAAATTATTATCTACTTATTGTGATATAAAAATATTTTTATGGTTTTTTGGAATGAAACATTTTAAATATTTTCGGTTTATTCTGGCTTTTACGGTCGTACTTATTTCTATTGAGCCTATAAATAGCCATGGTAATGCAAAAAAACTAATGATAACCAATTTATATATGATTGTAAACTTGAAAATAATTTAGTTTTGAAACAACTATGTAGGAAATTACTTTCTAATTTTGATGATATGAAAATTCTCAGGAAGCCGTAATTAAGCAATACAAACCGGAAATTTGGAATTTCATAAAAAAATCATATATTAAAAAAAATTCATGAAAATCTATTTAAATTTATTGAATGTTTATAAGGGTATGTAATTATTTTATTACAATGTTTAAGAATACAAAACAATGATCAAATCAATTCAGTAAGAAATTCAATTGGTGATATTTACGAATTAGGGATCTATAAAAATTATAAAATATGAAAAAAATAAACATAAGTCTATAAATAATAATGTTAAAAAAATACATTCAAAACAAATAGGAGATGTATCTAAGGTAGGAGAATATAAATATTATATTCTTATATTACCACCTAAATAAGAGAATATTAGATTTTTTGTTGAAATAATAGCTCAGTTTGACATAAATATTATTAAAAAAAATAAAACGTGAAAATAATTTTAAACAATTTTTATTAAATTTTCAAATTTAATCTTGATCAGGGATTGGTTTAATTTTATAATAGAACAATTAATTATAATTTAGTAATGATGTGAAACATTAAATTTTTTTGATATATAACATTACATTTTTTAAATCATTAAACCTATAAATTTTTTATTTAGATTATGAATTTGAGAATGAGGGAGTGTACAATGTGGAATGACTAAATTATGAAATTACACATCCTTACCATATAAGATATAAATACTACAATTAATTTTTAATTAAATTTAATGTAGTGATTTTTATCTTCATGAATATTATTTTATTATTGAATCTCGTGAGTATAAATTTTGTAGAAATGATACTAACACTAAAATTGAATTATGACACGCGTTTTATTTTTCATTGTATGATGATCAATTGTAATATGAACACGAAATAAATTATTATCATACACTAAATATGGAAATAAGAAAGTATTTTTTAAACTAGTTATTGATGAGATCATTTTTCATATGGTAAAATTTCTGAGTATAATAATAATCTACTGACATCTCAATTCAATGATGAATGATATTTTATTCCTCCATGTTTTTTATTATCTTCTCTAACTAGATAAGGTTCCTAATTTCATATAGAACATAATATTATTTTATAATTGGATCCTTTGGAGTTCTAATTTATTAAATACATATTAGAACTCTTCTGAAGAACCTCATGTTGACTATAATTTTCATTTCTAACAAAAATAAACCATTAATTTTTTAGAATATTGTGTTTATAAATTTTATAAAAAGTTTTTAGTATCATGTCAATACCCTATATGAACCATATAAACTTCTATCCCATCAATTAAAATATAAATATATTAAATTTTAATTAAATTAACAAGTTTATTTTATGATAGAGTTTTTTCTCATTAGTCATTATAATAATTTCTTTTTGTTTTTTAGCTTTAGGGATTCATGGAAAATCATGATAGAATCTCTTATTATAGTCTTTTAAATTTATATTTTAAAGACACTATGGTGGTGGAATTTTTTGACAACTCATCTACACCATTGGGATATTTTAGTAATATTTTTGAAATATTTAAAAGATCTTTCATTGTTTATTTTTATATGAATGTTGTTTATGTGGTTTTTTTATAAGTGTAGGTGCCTGAAGAACACAATTATTAATTAAAAACATGATCTATGTCAATATGTTGTGGTTCATGGATATGAAAAAAAATCCCACTAGATATTTCGGTATCAATCCTATGAAATTATAGATAATTACTATAAACTGATAATTACATGGGGGTTAACCCATAGATTAATTAATATAAAATTCTTTTATTGTAAAAAAGTCCATTATTCAACTTCTAATAATTATTATTTTATAATTAATATTCAATATTCAAGGGAAATTACTCCATGAATTTAACATTGAAAATATAATATCTATGATTGATTATATAATATTATAAATTATTTTTAATTTATTTACATTAATGAGATTAACCAAAATGATATTTATTTATTAAAAGATAGTGATTTAGGGGATTAACATTGAGATCAAACCATCAAATTGATGGTAAATTCTTTAAATATTTCATTTAGCTATGAATTTAGATGGATGATGTAAACATATAAATGTTTCACTTGTAAAATTTCTTAATTTTTTAATTGAATATTATTCCCAATTCTTCTCTAAACTATAAATTATGTTTGTGTGGGTTACAATACTATTATTATTATTAAATTTCTATATAATTTTTACTAAACCAATTTCTTTCTTATGTACTTCAACTATTGTAAATGTTCACATTTAAAGGACATTTATAAACCTACATAAAGTTTAGTTTATAATTCATAAAATATGTATAAAGGTCTACTATGATTCAATGATTCTATGTGAGGGTGTCACTATTGTTAAAGAGTATCTTGTAAGGGTATCCCATATTTCATAAAATTATCAATTGTATCAAAAGTAAATAAAAATGGCCCCATAATGGTCTCCTAATATTTTGAAGATATTTATAATTGTTTTTAAAGGCTATAGAAAGGTCGTGTAATCCCTAGAATCTTTATGAAATGTGGTGTGTAATAAATTCAATAATAATTATCATGAAATTTGGTATATCATTCCATAAATTTTTTTAAGAGGAAGCTCGTATGAAAATTTTGGGGGAACAAACATGATCATGTGGGAATGCTATATTCATAGGAATGAGTTGAAAATGTCCCCAGAGTAAATCTATGAATAATGCCATGCTGAAATCATAGGTAGTGGTGATTTGAGACTATATTTGATGCCCAAGAAATAATTCACAATGTAATATCTTAAAAGGGAAATTTTTAAATAATATATATATGAATTAAAGAAAACACTCCATAAAAACATATGGACATCAATTATAGTTGCAAAGTACATGAGAAATTGTTTAAGGCAAGAGTTACACGTTATAGAGAAAGGAAGCATGAAATAGTTGAGGGAGTTTGATTAGAACTCGGTAGAGAATTTTTTTTACCTTCTCTTTTCTCGTGATAAATTTTTGAATTATTTCTCTTACATTCTCAATTATCCTCATAAACATGTACTATAACTAATATCATTGATGATAATGAAATTGAATTCACATGTTTAATTTATATTCATCATTTAAATTTTTAATATTTCAATTAATTAATCAAGGTAGTTTAATTTTCATTATGATGTATCTTTTTATTGATCTATCATGTAATGAAAATTAAATTTTAGACTATTTGGATTCATTCCTCACACATTATTTTATTGATACATTGAGAGAAAAGAATTAAAATTAATTGAAATTCACGATGAATTGATAGTTGTTCATCATGAATTTATTATCTATTTTTAATATCATTTCAATTGATCATGTAACACCCATATATATTGAAATAATACTATTATGTTTGATGGCATATAATACATGGAACACTATACATAATTAGAATGAAAAATATATTATATAAATTTGATTGTTATAAACTTTTAATTTATTTTTTTTAATGAAGAGGAAAACCTATATTATGAAAATAATAATTTTATACATGTATAGAATAAATTAATTTGATATAAATTAATTTAATAAAAATAAAAAATAGTTGAAAGTAAAATAATTTTATTCTAGATAAATTGTATTGTTTTATAAAAATTGAATTCATCTCATTATGTTAAATTATGTTAATATTAATTTTTTTAATCTTATAAAAATTATTTTAATAAATTAACTTAATATCAAAAATAATAAATTACAAATTATAAAAAATAAATTTTTTCAGAACACTGTAAAAATATATTTTAAAAAAATAATAGTGATAAAACGTTTATTTTTATAATAAAAAGGTTTTTGGATTGATGTATTCACTAAGTTAAATTTTGTTTGAAACATTTTTTAATTTAATATTCATTAAATAATATCATAATTATTCTACTTTTATTCATTTAACTTAATTATCTAAACATTTTTAATATAAATACATTTTATACTTATAAAACCATTTTCATTAAGAAACTACTATTTCATCGATTCTTCAAGATAAACTAAAAATTGTGTTCTTAAAATTAAAATAATTGAATTTTTAAAAAATGAAATAAAATTTTTAAATCATTATAATTAATTTGGGTTTTCCTTTGGTTAAACTAAGAAGAAAATGGTTAAAATTAATGAACTACTTTTACAATTCTTATTATCTTTCCATATTAAATCATTATTGCATTCATTATTAGATATTGATTCATTTTTAGTTCCATTTTTAATGTGAGATATAAGGGTACGGTTTATTTTTCTCAAAATTACCATGTGTGTCCTCCCCCCACTAATAAAAGGGTTCCATTTATCCTAAATAATTTATACATAAAAAGATAATTTTTTTCGTCCAATTGAAACCCAAATAACTTACATAAATCCTTTCCCATGACCTAAATTCCTCTTTTTGTTTAGGAAAATAATCTCGGATTACCATTTGTATAAATATAAATCGGTTTTCCGAAAAAGGGGTATAGTTATTAAACTTGTGCTTTCAACTTATTTATTCCTTTAACTCCATAAAATCTAAATAAAATATAATAAAAAATTAACACAAAATTATTTCCCATAAAATTAGACTATAAAATGCTAATTTCAGGACCTATATCCACATCATCTTCCATAAAATGTAAATTTTTAGACTATATGTACTATGAAATTCCACCTAAAAAATTGTGGTAATTTATTTTCCAACACCACATCTCACCAAAAGACATAATAAAGAATTTAATGTATATAGATTTTATCAATTACATTATTAAACTTATAGAATTAACATATAAAATATTTCTCTTACCTTTAAATTTAATGGAATATAATAATATTTTTCTTGCATACGAGTGGAGTACCATATTTACGAATCCAAATGAAACATTTTTCATTTTATTATGACATTGATGGTAATAAAGTTACACTTAGTGAATATTTAATATATATATATAAATGATTAATGATTATTAAATATTTAAATATTATTTACCTAAATGGTTAAACTAAGAAGAAAAGCCTTAAAATGAATGAAGAACATTTACAATTCTCATTATTTTACCATATAACATCATTATTGCATTATGTTTTAGAGAGTGGTTCATTTTTTGTTCTTTTTGGAATGTGAGATATAAGGGTGCAATTTATTTTTCTCAAAAATTCCATGTGTGTCCTTCCCCCTATAAAAGGGAACCCTCAATCCTCTACTCTTAATACATACAATGATATTTTTTTCTTCAAATTGCAACCCATATACCTTTCATAAAACCATACCCATAAACTAGATTCCTTTTTTTATTATGAAAATTATCTATCAATACCTTTTGGATAAACATAAAGTGGTTTTCTAAAAAAGGGGTATAGTTCAAAACCATGTGTCTTCAACTTATTTATTCCTTTAACTCCATAAAATCTTGATTAAATATAATAAAAAATATGAAAAAAATTATTTCCCATATAATTAGACGATAATATGTTAATTTTAGGACCTATATCCACCTCATCTTCTATCAACTGTAAATTTGTATACTATATGTACGATGAACTACCAACTCACAAACTGTGGTAATTTATTTTCCAACACCACCACTCACCAAAAGTCATAATAATGAAATTAGTGTATATAGATTATATCAATTATATTATTAAACTTATAGAATAAACAAATACAATTTTTCTGTTACATTTAAATCGTGTGGAAAATAATAATATTTCTCTTGCATACGAGTGAAGTACCACCTTCACGAAGCGATGTGAATCATTTTTCAATTTATTTTGACATTAATGGTAATAAGGGTACATTTAGAGAATAATTAATATATATAAAAATGTATAGTGATCATTAAAAGTTTAAATATCATTTACCTATCTATCATTACATCCATTAATGAAATGAAAATAGGTGTTCATGATTACTAATGGAATACTATCTCCATTAATGGTGTAACACATATTTCTATACAAAAATTTATAGAATATTTTTTACTAGAAATATCAGTCCACTACCAGAAGGACATGAATATATTATTATTAAATAATGGAAACATAAATAATTTCAAAGATGGGAATTTCACATTGATTCCTCTGAATAAAAGGCAGGAGGTCATGAGGAACCTTTTCAGGCCATTAAAATTTATTACCATTGATGCCTCTATTTTCGTTTCCATATTCCACATAATTATCCACCATATAGATATGTGTGATGATATGATTTATGGATGATAAATAATGTGACCATTTTATCCATATAGTTATATGATTCCATGATAAATTATAAGATCCAATCCTGATATCAAGAATAATAATATGGATTCACATTCAATCCCAATATTAGTCAATCTCTGATTGTTGGGTTGCTCCACCACAGTGATAACACCAATCATTTCTTCATAAGGAGATGAAAAAATCCATAGGATCCATGAATTAAAACATATATATCTCTCATATGATCCATGAATAATGCTTTATAATTAATGGGACATGTATTGTTTGTGAGCCAGTATTAGAAATGATTTTAATCCATGTAGGAAATGATGTCTACCAAAAAACCTCACGCATACCATAAATTGGAAGAAAATTTCATTTAAGAGAAATTTGACAAAGGAATGGATGGTCATGAATTCATTTTGAATATTATATTTTCTTCAGCATTCTTGGTTCCCAAATAGCAATAGGAATCATGCATAGGGTTGCCCCAACAATGAAATTAAATATAACATGAATCAATTTAATTTAGGTGAACCAAATGTAATGAATGAGTTCAAAAAAGAAACCTATAAAATTTCCATGACTACTGTACAAAGTACAAGATCATGTCATCATTATGGAAGTGAATAATGAATACAACCCAAGGTAAGCACACATCAAAAATATTAGAAATGGATTTGAAAAAAGATGAGGTAGTAAAATATCTTTGAAACAAATTATCAAAATCTTCTCAACATAGGTTAAAATGAACACAGTATGTGCATAATTAATTACAATAGGATTGAAGGAAAATAACAACTAGAAGCTTCCCAAATTCCAACATCAATATAATAATGGAATTAGAGGGCTTGATATATTTTTTGTTCATTTGACCAATCTAATAAAAGTCATATATTCTATAGGTGGAGAATATATAAAACATTCAAGATGTGAGAATTCCATTTTCAACATGTTTCCAATCCTAAAATTATTCCCTGGAGGGGAAACAATAGTTTTCCACAATATTAACATTATTAGATGAGAGAGACTCAGTGTTATATATTTGGTCCTTAAATGAGATATCCATAACCATATTAAGTTATTCCCCTCCCAATACATCACATAAGGGTGTTTTAATATTGTTTTATTTCCAAAAGAAATGATAAAATCCTTGGAGATAATACACCAAGGGTGAGAGCCAACTAAATAAAAAATAGATTAAAAGGTATACCAAACCGAGTATTCAATTTAATTGAAATTTTCAATCTATTGTTTTACATGAATCTAAAGTGATGGAAAATAGGGCCTCAGAGTTACCATTGATAATTCTCTACATAAATGGGGCCTATAAATAATCATTATAATAAACAAAACTCATAATTCATAAACCCCGTGTGACAAAAGGATTGTAGAAAATATTCCAAGAGACAATGGAAAGCTTCCATTCCATTATGTTATTAATCCATACTAAATTCTTGATAGAAATATTTATACTCTTGATAAGTGAAACAGACCATTTGTAAACCAAAAAAGTTTAATGAATCTAGAAAATGATAACATTTTTTTCCAAGGAGACACGACCAACCAAGGGTACAGATTTAGACTTATATGAAGTAATTTCCTTCGAATATTGTTCATTATATCATAAAATTTGATGGATATAATTCTTCCATAAAATAGTATAATAATAAGATAAATAATGGGGAAAACACCATCAAGAATACCCATATTTATAAAAATTTCATGTTTTTTACTGGTAGATATATTCCTTCCAATGTAAATGAATAATTTTCCCCATCTAATATCTTGTGTAGAGACCATATCATATTGTAACAAGGAACTCTTAATGAATTTAATTTTCCCCTTATCCACATGTGTAAATATAATATTATCACCAGCATAAAAAATGATTGGGAGTTGAGATTCCCATACCAGAACATATAGATAACATTTTCTCATTACCAACCCTATTTCTAATGATCATACTTATATAATCATCACTAATGGTAAAAATAATTTTTGATGATGGATCACCTTGATTAAAACCTCCAGAGTAATAAAAATATCCTTCGATAGATCCACTGTTGAGGAATGATGTCTGTGTAGAAAATATGTTTATCTTCACCCTAGTGATGAAAAAACTATCAAAACCAAATAAAGAGATAACATTAAAAATAAATCTCCAGTCTATCATATCAAATGATTTCACTATAATAAATTTAATAGTTATATTACCACCCTGGTTATATTTCTTATGAATATTAACACATTCTGAGGTAGTGAAAATACAATCAAGAATGGATCTTCCCTTAATGAAACCAAACATTCTTTGGGAAACCATTTTTGAAGAAATATATAAAAACTTTTTAGAAATAATGTTTCTAATAATCATAATGATAGTATTCACCAGGTAAATATGACAAAAAAGGTGAATATCATTTTCATTCTGTAATATAGATATTTGAGAAATAAATTGAGAATTCAGACCATGAGGAAGAGATAATCCTTCAAAAAAATGAACAGCCTATCTAAAAACATAATATTGAGTAATAAACCAAACATTACTGAATAATATGTCACCATAAACATTATTTCCATGAAAATGTTTATGTGTGAGGCCTAAAATAGCCTCATTGATTTCAAAATCCAACGGAATAGAGTTAAGCATATATTTTTCTTCCTGATTAAAAAGCCTCATAAAAACGATCCCCACAAGATCATTTAAAGAGGATGACCCACTAAAGAGATCATTTATGTAGGAAAAAACATGAGTGAAAGATAAATCCATTAATGAGTTAAATGATCACCATGGATAATCAAGAATAGTGGCACATAAACCATCCATAATTTGTAAATGGAATTAAATAATTTGATGTTTCTTCTACCATCGTTTATAAATTAACCTTTAATGACCTGTTTTCAATAAAAACATAATATTGAGAATTTTATTAAGAATTTAACTCATATAAGATTCATCTATGATGGAATAAAAGGAATCATTGCATGAATTGGGATCCTGTGCACGATCAAGTGAAATCCCAAGAGAGTAAATTTCAGAGTCAATGGAATTGAAAAGCATTTTTATCCAAATTTTCAAATATTTCTTGAGTAATATTAACTTTAGAACAAAATTAAAGACATCATTTCTACAATTAATAGATCTCTAGAAGTTTTTAATTGTTTATCAACAAAAAAATATGATTAGACCAAGATTTATTGAGAATAATGGGAAGAGGATGGTTAAAATACTTACCAACAAGAAAACCCAAAATTGGATGAAGATTAGAGTTGAGTCTTGGAGGTGTAGTATAAGATATGAAATTGAAATTATCTAGAAAGGATTCATTGAAGAAGGATTTTTCAATTTTAATGGAAAAAATACAATTCAAATATCTCTAGTACCTAGAATATTTTACCCGAACTAGATTAATCTTAATCATCCCATTTTTAACAACGTGGTCTTCCAATTCCCTAGATGAAATAAAATTATTCGTTGCAACCATATTCTAATCTGGATTCATGACAGAGTTGAAATTACCCATAGTGATCTGAGGAATAATTATAGTACACTTATAAATAAAATATCCATATACAAAATCATATGATCCTAATAAGTGATATGGTCATAAATTAAATAGAAGGAGTTATTAATTCTATGATAATTTAACGCACATGTGACATGAAGTCCACCTGAGGAATCTAGAGAAATATCAGGCATGGAATAATGAGTCATAACCAAATGGCTCATGATCCCTACTTGAAATCTATTCATGTAAACCAATTAGAATCCCATGAATTACATATTGGAAACAATGGATGAAATTATTCATTTATGCTTAGAAAATAATATACCAATATTCTTGTGAGTCTAAATAAAAATTCAGTGGTATCAAATGGTGTCATAGTTTACTAATCCCCCGAAATTCCAAAATAGGATTTTCCATTAAACATTAAACTGGGGTTGAATCCCCCTTTCATAGTTCCAACTCCCATATCATTAACTGATTTGGGAGGTCCAACTACCTTTATTTTTTTAATAAGAGTTTTTTGAATAAGAATATTGAAATAAGAGGTTTTGTAAATATCTTTTCTAGACTGAATATTACTTTCACAATGTATAAGGCATGGTTGTACCCTCCCCTTGATGTTGATGACTTTAACATTGGATCTAGTTGTAGATGCATCTCATGTTGTAAACCCTGAAAAAAATGTCATTATTGATAAGCATACTTGCATCATTATTTTAATCTGGAAACCTATCAGACATGAAGGATGCCTCAAATATAGAATTATTGGAATGTCGGATGGGAACATTATCCTGAAAATATCCTTGACAGACATGAGCAGCAATGTCATCAATATTACCAGCAGGTGTTCTCATTTAAGTATTATAAAATCATACATTCTTGATAGGGGACAAAATAAAAAATCATGAGGGATTACACTGGTCAGATCCACTAAATCCTATAGTTTTACATGACTGGCATGAGAATATGCACCATCCAGTTTCAAATTTCCAGATGTGGTCATCTTGGGACCCTTAAGTAATTCCTCACTTGCATGAAGGGAAATAAAAAAATCACTACAGTTTTTAGATCATTACTAAATAAATTTAAGATCATTAAATATCTTTTTTTACTAAAACAAAATCCATATATAACTACTTCAACTAAAAATCAAAAACATACATGAAAAATGAAGCAGCCGTTAACTGGAATAGTGATCATTAAAAATAATTGTTAAAATGAGAGATAAAAAATTTAAGTTAATTATATAAGTTGTGAAATATTTGTTTACGGTTATCTAATCAATTTATAATAAATATATATGAATCAAACATTGTTTTCTAATATACAAAAATGAAATTTTACTTAAGGTTTGGGTTAATATTATCACCTTTACTTATGTGTGACATATGACATATTCAAAAGATATTTATTTTTGGGGGTGTATATACTAGCCCATTGATAAGTAATATCTTGAATATGTTTATTTTTATGATATTTGTAGTTTTATTAGAATCTTTTTAATTCATAGGGATAATTATTCAAGTGTTTACAAAGTGTTAAGGATTTCTTTTTCAATATAAAAATTATTCATGTTTGTGTATGTTTGAGTGTAAAATTGATGAATTTATTGATATTTCTACAATAAAAATATTTTATTTCATAATACATTTTATATTATTGAACTTTTCAAGTAATATTATCATATTCCTATCGTTAGTATATAATATTATTGAAAAATATTATTTAATAAATAATACTTATTTCTCTATGTGATCAAATATCTTTCATTTCTTCCATTTCCATGTTTTCTAAAAATATGTGATAAAATATTTTCATTATTATTAAAATGAATTATGAATGAAAATTTTTCACAATATTATATTTCTATGAAAATTAATGTGAATCATTATATCTATAACGTCTCGTACTTAACCAAGGTATGAACCATTTTTTTTGAATTACATAATGAGGCCAATAGAACACGCCTGCACGTTCTATTGAAAGTTCTAAGTAGAAAATAAATAATTTTTAATGGTTTCACACGATTTTTAAAAAATAATACACTATGATTTGGCATAATGATTTATATTAAAATTAATTAATATTATTAATAAATAATTTAAATTTTAATAAAACAAAATAAATTAAAAATTAAAAAAAATAAATAATGAAATAAAAATAAGTTAGAAGATAATTGAAAATAATTAGAATGGGTATGACAAATTTATATTATGCTCTTAATTTTATTTCTCTTTGTCTTGTATTTTTATTATTTTTTATTTTATCTATCTTAATTTATTTCTTTTATTTTTCTCTTTTCTCCCCTATTTTATTTATTTTATTTTCTGTTATTCTTTCTCTTCTCTCCATCTAACACTTCTAGTGTGTCTCCTCCTTCATGTAGCTTGCCTACCTCTTCCATTAGTACACCACTCCCGACTCCTCCATCGGAACCACAACAGAAATCTGATTCTCCTCAAATTTCAATGTTGTAAGAATAATAGTGAATATCTTGGAAAGGATTATCATTCACACTAATTAGTTTTTGTTTTCTTCCTCTCATTATCATAAAATAATTTTTGAATTTAATATACTCAAATTTTTTTTGTTAATACTCTAATTTATTTCTTTTTAGGACAAATCAATAGTTTTCACTGGACATGCGGTAAACTACCAATACAAGGTAGGGTGTCTATGTTTTATTCCATCATTCCATTTTTTTTATAATTCCCACCTTTGTACTGCTCGTTGGTACTTCCACGAAAACCCTAAAAAATGCATATTAATTTATTTAATCTATATTTCATTGATCTTTAGGACCAATTATTAAGGAAAACCCCTTATAAGGATGTTTCCATGTCTTTGGATACCCTTATGGGTGTGCCGACAAAATTAGCCAATTTTAATTTGTCCTTGAATCTTTAAATTATCTATTAGGTGTTCATGTGTGATAATTTTGGTTGAATTTTTATATTGAATGAATTATTTAAGATGAATCATAAACCATGAATTTAATTTTACTTTGTATTTTTTTTCTTCCTAAATAATAGTTATTATAAGTCTTTACGTTTTTTGTGGTTATTAAATTTTATTTCCACTCCATACACTGATAAATCTCTAGTCTGGTTTAATAGTGTATTATTATTATAATTTTTGGCCCTTATGCTCAAATAATTGGTATTCATGGGGAATTAAATGCTTAATTAAAGGGATAAAATTGTGAATTTTATCTCTCTGATATATTTTTTCCCTTTCGTTTGTTTTTGAAGGAAACCAATGTAGGGATATAATGTGGGAAATTTATTTTGAACCCATAATTGGACTCTATGTTCTTGATAGGTTACTATACAATGCACCAAGAAGAAGATGTTTTAGGATCACTAGGAATGGGCTTCCCCATTATATTTAATATAATATTAGGAGATACTGGTTCCCAATGGGGCATCCGAGGACGGTACCACTGCCAATATGGCTACACTAAGACTCAGTTGACATATGGACCCATCTATTTGATACCTGATATAGACTTATAGTTTCTATTCAAAGAGTAATACATGCTATTTTGAATTTATCACCTTGGATGGACTCATGGATTTATATATAAATGAATGGATGTACAATAATGGTACCTTAAAGATAAACTCAAACTCCACCAATGATTTTTATAAAAAATAATATAAAACCTTGAGATGATTTTAATGACACCAGATATATTTTCTTAATATTATTTGTAATACCTATCGTGTGGATCTATTGTGTCTCGTTTTGAGACATGAATTAGACACCAAAAAAGAACTAGATTTATATTATTCTCTTTTTAGGTCTACGAATGTTATTTAGTCATTTCATATATACTATACATTACTATTTATTTCATTCAGACTTCTTGATCAAGCTGAAGTAGGTGGTATGGGACAGATTTTTATTTGAGATCCAATACAAAGTTGAAGTTAATTTATTTTTGTAATTTCTTACTTTTATTATAAATTGCAACATTTATAATTGTCAATAGCATGAAATGGAATGGTACTGAAACCATGGGTGCCAGAAAATAGAGATTATAATTCAAACCCTGCTCAGGCAGCATTTGGTGCTCTAGTAATCATTATGTTCATAGGTATATATACAGGTAAGCTTGATGCTTCTGATTTTTTATTCTTTTGTTGTATTGGAAATAGAATTGGGGTGAAGAGGAATGAGCCTTACTCAAAAATTCATGTGTAATTATTTTGAAGATTAGTAGTTTTATTATCATGCAGTCTACACTTGTACCCCTTCACCCATATCTGTTAATTTTTTCATCATATATTGACATTATCACGATATCTATAATAAATATTCATATTTTTCCATTGTTATTTAGTCTATGGGATAATTTATCTACCACTATTATTATATTCTTATTCTCTATGATTATGATACTTGTTACATATATTGATTTCATTGTATTATACCTTATCCTAGGAGTGAATATTCTCTCCATGGACCTTCCTAATGACCATGCTACTAGTCTACAGCCTCTGGATTTTGGGTAGATGCTTTTGAGGTCTTATGTCCCACCCCCTAAGGGTACGGTACAACTACACTCAATTCGGGATGCTAAAAACTTGTATCAAAGGGTTTATTTTCCATTTTTCTTATTTTGTTTAGAAAGGAGAATAAAACATAGGAATTTGTAATTTACGATGTTCTTAGATATATTAACACATGTAGAGGGAAAAAACAAATTTCATGTGTTGGTGGGTTTCAATTATTGATTTGACCATTTATTATTGATACGATTTCACCATTGGGTGACACACTTGTATTATGATTTTAATGGTGTTTTTTGTTTTTGAGATGATGATTTTCACTTTTATACCCCAATGACATGAGGTAATTTCATTTCCATGCATCATATTAGGAACTATAATGATTGAAATGACATGCATATTACCATTCCATATCTACATTCAGTATGAATCCACTTGTGTGCATATGAGTCCTATTGTAATTAGTTTTAATATCTTGCAGTACATTTTTATTATAAATATAATGAGTGTGTGTGTGGATTAGTTATCCATATAAGTCCTCTTCTCTTTCTATCTAGACCCGGATATTTGAGTGGGGTATATGTTTTGTAAAAATCTGAGGTTCGCCATGTACCTACCCTATTTACATTCTTTTCTTACCTGTTAGGCCATGTTTTTGGAGGCCTTTCACCTACCATTTTCGTACTCCACCATTTTTTAACTCATCTTCCATAAAATCACATCTAATTATTTCATTTTTCAATTGTAGACAAATGTTTCAATGACTACATCATTTCATATTCCAAGGGAGTAGTGGTGATAACATTTCAATGTTGGTTGGTCAAAATCCTCATTTAGTACCTCTTATAGTACCTCTCATTGATCCTCCAATGGTACCTCATCTAGATAATAAAATGGGAATGGATGACCAGTTCATTTATAGATTTATCTGGTTCATATAGTTAGTTTAGAGTTCTATTAGGACTTCCCTAACTAAAGAAGATCTTACATAAGGTTTTTTGCGGCATAATCCTCCCACCTTCTTGGGGGATGGTCGTCCCAATCCTACAGAGTCATAGATAGATTATATGAAATAAATATTCTACCATATTAATATGTATCCATATAGAAGGGTCAAACCTATTGTCATTATGCATTGTGACTACCCCAAGCATTGTTGGGCTGTCATTTATCAGGTCAACAAACCCTGATAAATGGTTTCAAAAGCCATACAGATGACTTTATATGATCTTTTATTTCTAAATATTATTAGATAATATCATGAAAAAGTGTTCTTACATATTCAGAAGGGCTCTATGTCTATGTTATAGTGTTCTAATCATTTCCCATAGCTCTACAATTTCGTTCAAACTTTGACCTCTAACACACATACTACTACGAGGTTCTTTGAGGATGGAATTGGATATTCAGTATGATATCTATTGAATTTTATCCATTTTAATAATGTTACATAGATCCTTGATCAATATCTAATTAAGTAAAAAAATCATAGGGATTTTAATCATATGATCCATCATGGTTTTATTTTGAGTTTGGTTGATGGTTCTTCAGGTAGTAAGAAGCATCTTTTAGAGGGTGAAGGTGTTGTAAATTCATCCTATTGACAAATACAGATAGAATTTTCAAATGGAATCAATGAGTCATGATTTTCCATAAGAAACACTTATAAACAAGGAACTCAATTGAGGTCCGAGCATGCGGTAATATGGGTCACCATCAGTGTTTTTCTAATTATTTTCCTTTAAAATCTCATAGCATGGTATAAGTTCTATTGAATTTATCTTGTATGGGATCTATGGATCCACATATGTCTAGGACATTGATTTACACAAGCCAGTAAGGCTGAAGTAGTGGAGTTAAAGTGTATGGAAATCATGTTCTAGAACACTAGAGTCAGCAGATTGGACCTACTTGGGATAGTCATGTGGCATCTCATGGAAGAGATTTAAGCCACATATATACAATGCATCTAGTTCTAGTGCTGTATAGATCCAGGCCCTATTAGGTTAGAGGTACTATCATTGTTACCTATATGGATTTATGTTTCTCAAAACTCCATTGGGGGTTATAATAGAGGTAATAGTGTAAGAGTATCCCCATGAGGTAGTTCAATAAAGTTTCTTCTATAATTTCATCACCCACAACATGGTCAGCTTTACATTCATTATCAGAATAGACTGGCATGTTCATTATCATACCCAATTGGATTTCTATTGCTATCCAGGGTCCATCACAATACTGAGTGAAGAACATATATACATAAGGGATAGAGGGATATCTAGTTAAATCGCATAGGCCTGAAGCGTTCCAGGCAGGTCTGGGTGACAGTTCAGTTCGTAAGTCTCTTTATGAGTGATCAGTGATAGTAGTCTATTGAGTTATTTCCTATTTTGGATCATTTCACTGATGTATTCTCTAATAATATCTCCAGATAACATCCTTTGAGATACATTTAGTTCACTATCGAGATAGTGTTAGGTGTCGCACCATTGTTCATTCCTCTTTATGTGATGGAAGCAACAAAGTACCAAGAACTCGATTAGCATCTTGAAGACCTTGAGGTAAAGGGTTTTATTAGTCCTAGAACTACAATGTGGTGTACACTAGTAATTTTCTCTTGAATGTGGTTGGTACACTCAGATTTCATGTGGACTATAATTTGACTCAACCAATATACGATAAAGAATATGAATATTTTTTCCTCATATAGAAAACCTATTCAACTAGCTCTGAGGAGTAACTATTTTTAAAAAATTGATCTAAGGTAGTGCTATAATCATGTACCTATGAAAAAATTAAATATAAAACTTATAACTTTTGAAAGAATGTATGATTTGTATGAATTTTTTTAATATTATTCTCTCTGATGAACACGCTAACAGTTTTCATTGATATAGTGATTTAGTTTTTCCAATCGCACCTTTATTATATTTTGGTAGAATTTTTAGATGACAATTTAGTGTATTTAACCTCTAGAAATGAGCATTAATCCCATCTTGAGATCATGGAGAGTACACAGATATAGTTCATTCTATATTAAAAGCACAATAAGATAAAATTTTAGATCAATAATGTTCACTTCTCGGGACATATAATATTAGAGGAAACAATATCAGTTGGCCTCGAAAATTTGGTTATTGTAGTTTTATTGGAACAACCCAATAATGTGTTCGATATATGTAGTTTCATGGGGAATTCGGGCTACAAAGGGCATTTCATCCTAGATTTTTCCTACTTTGAAGAATATTTTATTGCTCTAACTGATAAGGGTGTGTAATTTATCTTTTCATAAGTTTGTGAGAAATATTTTCTGGATTTAAAGGAAGTCACATGTCAAATTTGATCCTGATTTTTCCTGACACAAATAGTTGTTATACTATTTACAGTTATTTATCCGATGATAGATTGGGTGTAGTTCTGATGCTGGTAGAATCAGTCATGGAAAATGGAACCTTCCAGTTGGGGGATCATAGTAAAACTATCATACACATGACCTCTAATTATTGTTTTTGGTTCATGATATGTGTTGTTGTAGTCACTACTTGTTGTAAGAGAGGTTCATTGTTTAAAAGGATCATAAAATCATGAAATATATCTCCACATAGTGACACTTAAATTTGAGGGAGTGAAGGTGGGTTGAATACCAATATTCATTAAACATTGATCTTCTATATAACCTTGGTGAGTGTAATGTTGTACCTGATGCCTTAAGCCACAACCCATAGATACAATCTTTCCAAGCATCCATAAGTGAGTGAAAAATGATAGCTTTGGTTTATGAGATGCATGTAGGGGTTAAAAAGAAATGTTAAAAACTAGTTCTACCATCTCTTGCGGTGGTGTCCTCTCTTAAGTAATGTTTCTACATGTGAGAGTTTTCTGATCTTGAGATGATCATTTTGAGGAAAAGAGTCACATGAGAGAACTCGCCTCCTTGTTGGGTAATTGATGGTATTGAAACATAGCTCTAACAGGTTTTGTATGGGTGCCTTCTGATATTCATGAAGAGTTAATGAGGGAATATTATGCCTCTATTTGGCATGTTCTTCCTGGTCTTACCAATACGTACATATATATAGAATGTCTGTACCGGTGGTCATATATGAAAAAATAAAAAAAATGTTTTACCACCTGGGGCTCTACCTATGAGCATGTGAAGAAAGTGCACTAGTAACCTACTATACTCTTATTGGATATGTTTATTCCTTAGTGGAAATGGGATGACATCACCATTGATTTTGTTTCAATCTTGCTGATATTTCCATGAGGCAGTTATGTATAATGGCTGATGATTAATAGGTTTACCATATTTGTGCACTTCCAACCTATCCTACTGGCCTTCTATATTGATGATTTTGGGAGTCATTATATTCAAGAGATATTTCTACTTCATGGTGTGGCACATTCTATCATGTTGGATCTTGATTCCAATTTCCCTCAACAATTCTAGAAAGGGTTGGAGAAGTCAATGGGTTGACCTGTATGTTTGAGAAGTAAATATCACCACCTGACTGAAAAGAAGTATTTGTGGTCCATCTGGGTGTTAGGGGAAATTTTTCATTCTTTTATGTTTTATTTTTTATGTTCTTGGGATAAAAATATTCTTATATTTTATTTTCTCTATAATAACGGATTCCATGAATTTTTCCAAATGGCTCTATATGTGGTCCTCTATAGTTAAACATATTTTCCACCTCTATATTGGATCATAGAAGGTGAGGAAAATCTTCTTGGTCCTCATCTAAGTCATGAAATTTCTGAGCTTTTTTAGTTGATTCAAATGTGTAATCCTATAGATAAATCCAAGGAAAATCTTTATTCCAACCGTCATCATAGACCCCTATAGTTTTAGGTGGGACATCGAGTCCTTCTGTATGTCTCAGAGAGGTTGGTCATAGGTGAATCAAGAGACAGAGGAAGTTATCACTCAGATATTTTGGCATGTTTGAGATAGTGAAAATATTTTTGATGGTATCCTATCAGTTGTTGTTACCTCATAGGTACCATTCCATGAGTGATGCCTTCCATGTATCATTGATTCGACAATATCATCCATACCCATATCAATAATTTATCCCAGAAGACATCAATCATGATGCAGATTCATCTATTGGGAGGTTCTGATTCATATTTTTGATCAAAAGATGGATGTTAATTGAGAAATGATTGTTCCTCTAGCCAAATTCTATGGTATCACATATGCATTCAAGATGAGACCAGGGATCCAAAGAAAGATGTGTGTGAATAGTTGCCAAAACATTTCTTAGACAGTGTTCCACTACCCTAGGAGGGGAAACTTGAGGATGAGTTTTCTTAAGGAGGGATGGTTGTAACAACTTCTCATTTTCCTAGGCATGGACCATTTAATTTTTTAGTCCAATTTCTTATATCAAACCAACCCACATGAAAGTGCAATCTATTACATGCCATGAGAAACTTTTTTTTCTACGGTGTCATGGGATTTATGAAATAACAATACTCTATCATGGCGCAATGTTTCATGTTAAAATTAATTAAAAGTATTAAGGGAAATCAAATAAATTTAAATAAATTATATTAAATGTAAAAAATACAACAAATTTTAAAATAAAAAGCGGTTATATGAAAATTAAAAATTATTAAAATAGACAGGACCCATTATAATTATTTTTTCATTTCTTTTATCCTTCCCTTTTATTTTATTTTATTTTATTTTATTTTCCATCTTTATTTCTTTTATGTTTATTTAGTTTTTTATCCTATGCTTTATGTATTTTCGTTTCTTTCTTTGTATTCATTTCTTCTCTCATTTCCTAACCTCCAGCGCACCTCCCCCATCATGTAGAGTGCATCCCTCTTCCCTCGGTGTGCTTCTCCATCCTCCATCAGAACATAATCGCACCTCTAATTCTCCTCCAATTTCAACATTGTCAGATAAAAAGTGAATCTCAAGGCAAGAGTTATCATCTGAACTAATTATTTTTGTGTTTATCCTCTCTTAATCAAGAAATATGCCACGTAATTTGATTACAAAAAATAGGATTTTTTGTTAAATCCTCAGATTTCATCAATTTTAGGCCAAACAAAATCTATTCACAGTATGTGGCGTATACTATGACTACATGGTAGGGTGTCTATTTTCTTTCCCATCATTTTCTTGTTTGTTCATTTTTCACATTTTTTCACTCTACCGTGCCTACTAGAATATCCTAAATAAGGAAAATTAATTTTAATATTTTCTTTTCAATGTCCTTTGTGACCTTTTTTATGGAAAACACTTTCTTAGGCAATTTCTATAATGTGGGATAACCCTTTGGGTGTACTGAAAATATTTTCCAACTTACTTTTTAACATGAAACAAGAACTATCAATTATATGGTCATGTGTGATAATTTGGGTTGAAGTTCTCAATTAAATAATTTATTTAGGATGAATCATAAACAATGAATTTTATTTTCCATTTTATTTTTCTACATAAATAATTTTTTGAGGTATTATATTTTTGATTTGATATAAATAAATGTCATTGACTCTTCTTACATAGATAATGTTCCAATTTTGTTTAATTTTATATTATTAGTTTTGACTATTGTTCTTGTATAATTAGTATGAAAATGGAATTAGATGGTTAATTATAGGGATTCAACCATTAATGAATTCCCTATGATATATATATTCCTCTCTATTGTTTTAAATGAAATTTTTTCGCGGGGTGAACATGGGTCAGGTAGTAAGAACCCACAATTGGATTCTCTATCCTTGATAGAATACCACACAATGTTCCAAGAATGTGATATTTAATGTTCTCTATGTAAGGTATTCCCAAGACTTTTTACTATACTATTGGGTGGTAGCAATTCCTAAAGGTGTGCATGAGGACAGACCCTTTGTAAAATAGGCTATTCCATGCCTAGGTTGATTTTTGGTCCCTTATGTCAGATACCATGGATGGACTCATAGTTACCAACACATGATCTATGATTGGCCTTCAAAAAGTATTTCCTTATATGTTCTCATAAAATTTTAAGCATTTGAATGGATGTATAATGCCAATACCTTGGACAAGGGCATAGTGTCTACCTCTGAATTGGGAAAAATTAAAATAAATGATTGAGATGATTTTATCGATACCATATAGAGTTTTTCTTATGCTTTGTGAAACCTCTAATTTTCTTTTAGTTCACCTAGTTTTGAAAAAAAAATTAAACACCATGATTATGACAATTCTAGGAGGTATTCTTTTTTTTATTTCTTAAATGTTATTTGGGCCTTATATATATATTTTTATTTACCAGGTATTTTATTCAGACATCCGTATTAGGATGAAACATGTGGTATGGTGTGGGTGTCGATTTAAGAACCCATAAAAAGTTATAGATAATTTATTTAATTAATTTTATTATTTTATTATACGTTGGTAGATGACTATGTTTCTATAACAAAAATAGGAAAAGAGTTGAAATTTTGGGTTCCGTCCAACTAAGATTATATCTCACACACTAATTGATAATTGTTTTGTAACTGAGTAGACTTTATTTTTTAGTTATGGATATTATAAAGTGTTCTTATTATGATGTTAAATTGTTTTGATGTCTTGAATAGATATTTGGGGATAGTGGATGGAGTGTTTCTCGACATTCCATGTGGAAGTTCTTGTACTTTTAGTAGTTTTATTAGCTTGCATTCAATGATTGTACCTCATACACTTACACTCTTATTTGTTTATTTTTGGCATCATAAATTTACATCATCATGGTATTTGTTATGACTATTTAGCTTTAGTAATTTTTATATATTATGAAAGTTCATTTATAAAATTTTTCAAGTGTTTTCTTATTTCCTAGGATTCCATTACATATTACATATATTTTTATGTTGTGTTATACATTTTCATATAAGATAATATTATCCTCACAAACTTACCCAATGCCCTCACTGATACATTCCAACCTCTATCATTTGGGGAGATTACCTTGAGGTATTATGTCTCATGGTCCTAGGGCCCATTTCAGTGGCACTAAAGGTGCGATGCTACAATATATTTTTTAAATAAATGTAGTTTTTAATTTTTTTGGAAAATTTGAAATGAATAATTTTTTAAAACACTCGGCATATCTAGTATTTACAACTATCATGAATAGTTATTACTTCTAACCATAATTTCCAATTTTACATTGATATTTCAAAGAAACATTTTTCACTAATATTCTAGATTTCTTATCTTTTAAAATAAACATTCAATGTGAAAATGATATTTTCATCAATAATGTTTTTTTTGATATTTTTTTTATATTTCTATACATAAAAGTTGACCACCCATATTTTACGTATGATCCATTGGGGATATGTTTTAATTATACTAGACATATTATTAATCTAAATGGATTATAATCAGTTTGAATGAATATGTACTATTACGATACCATTCACTATATTTCTCACGAAGGTATAGGATATGAATGAATTGGGAATATATAAATATTTATATACTACTATTTTTATGTGAATGTTTATGTTTACTAGGTTTATATATTTAGAAAACTATTAACATTTTTTATGTTAGGTTTTAAGATGAATTTTTATATTATTTATTTTTATCCCCTAACATATGTGGAATGAATTGGACTTAGTATATGATGGGAGGGACGCATTCAAACCCCTTTATTCATCGATATGTATCATAATAAAAACTCACATGGGTATTTGGTTGAGTCTTTAGATATTTATGAAATATGAAATAAAATGAGGCATCGAGGGAATGGTTTTGAGGCATGAAATTTTTAATTCTATCATTATGAGATTCGTAATTGATGTCCACGTGATTATTTGATTACTTAGAATATCTAGTGGTATGTTTAGGATCTTAAGATTATTTTTATTTAATTATTTTGACCATTATTTATTCATTTCATATTATTTATCTGGATCAAGTTATTGATTAAATGTAAATTTTTTTATTATTTACCTTGACATATTCACTATTCCTAAAGTATTGAGAATATCATCCTCTATACACATACCATTACAGAGCACTAGAGACAGCCATTTTATTATGTTTAATTTAATCAAGATGACATTAAGTGTTTTATGATTGATATGAATGGAAATTATGAATGGAATAATCATTTTTTTAATAGAGTTAAAAATTTGTGTTCCATGTTTTCAAATGTAATGTCGGTTTCAAGTATATATCAGGATTCCAATACTACTGACATATTTAGTCTTTCTAAGATGTGATTATATGTATCTATACCCAATGTAATAATGTAACCATAGACTCTGGGATACTGGGTTCCTGGTATTTAGAGTTATTATCAGAGAAAGTTTATCAGAACCCCTGGAACATTTATTTATGAAATCCTATATTTGATAAAATTACAATGTTACTGACTTTGAAGATAAGAAATTGTAATGATTAATTACTAATTTATTTGTAAGGTATAGAATATATATTATTAATAGAAATAATTTGATATTATGTTACTATTAGTTTATGTGTTCATAGAATAGTTGTAGCTAAGGTTAATAAATCTGACAAGGATGAATGTGGATTTGACTCGATAATCAACTGGTGCATGAAAATTGGACTTTTTTATTGACCTTGGAAAAAACTCTTTGGGGATATATTTTTAAAAAATTAAAAACTCTTTGTGAAAATTTATTAAAAATTCTAATAGATGATGATAATGAATGACAAAGTGAAAAAATAATTTTTCTTGGATTAAAAATATGATTTCATGATTTTGAATTACTATAAATGATCATTCAAAATTGTGATGATTATTTTCTCACACCATGGTTTATTGTTCTAGTCAAATTATTGAACTATAATGAGTATGTTAATACTCAATGTGATGGGACATACAATGATTTTCGGTAAAAAAATATGTAGTGATGAATAAATTAAAACATATTGGGATTAGACCTTATATTTATCTGGATACATTTTAAAAAAATTCTATGTTTTTTAACTGTCATAATTTCCATATAAGATAAGTTTGATGTTTGATAAGATATCAGGTGGTGGTGACTATTGGAAAAATAAGGTTAAAATTAATTTTTTCCAAAAATATGGAAGGAGGCACGATGGATAATGTATCGAGAGAATATAATAATAACTTCAAATTGGGAAATGATGGTATTGAGTAATTTATTTCAATGGAAATGTAATGATTTGAATGTATTTAAATTACTTTTAATCATAGGGATCGGTTTATAGTTCATTTTTATAAATGTAGGGAACAACCACATTATTCAATTAATTTTACTATTAAAAATTTATTTCATTGACCAAGGAATAACCTAATATATATATCATTGATGTATAATGGTAGATTTATTTATGTATTAGAATCCATGAATTATGTTGTAGAAATATTTTCTAAATATTATTTTAATTATAAGATTCATGGAAATATTTTGGATTATATTATTTTTTAGATGAAAATATATCATCGTTTGATAATAACTTAAATATTAAAGAAATAACAATGAGTTTATGAGTATAAGAGTTATAATAATTAAAATTAATAAATATCCCTTTTTAGGATTTATATGATGGATCCCAAAAAAGATTGTGATTATTTTTAATATATTTAGGGAAATATAATTTATGGAATATCTATGTGTTTTAATGTTAGAGTTATTTGAGAAAGAATGAATTTATATTTTTTATGGTTAATTATAGATGTATTGATAATATTTACCATTAATATGATCATTGATGTTAAAGTAATAATATTAATTAATTGTTAAATAGTTTTTTGGAAAAAAGTGTATCTTTTAGAATAACCTTACTGTTAAACAGTGATTAGATTAATAATTTTATTTTGATGTATATTCACTATATTTATGGGGATTTTATCAGAACAAATTTTTTGAAAAAAGGAAATCCTATCACATTTGAATTGTTTGTGGGGATTGAACCCATAAATTATAAGAGAAAATAGTGAAGTTTCTTCCACTCTCCAACGTGATGTACTATTTAATAAGATATATTTATTCTAAAAAATTGGAGGTTAACTAGTTTATTTATAATATATTTTTATGTTTTTACTGTTTTTAAATACTCAATTTTTCTTTGGGATACATTTTATTTGGTTGAGATAAACATATAAACAATCAGATTAATATAACCTATTATTTGGGACTAATTATATTATATTTTTGGTGATGTAAGTGAAGAGGTTTTAGGGATAAATACTTATGAAAAGATTAAGTTGATAATTGGTTGTTATTATTTTTGATTTAGAGTTAAAGTATTATATATGATACCTTATTCTAACTAATTAAGGATTTGGTAAATATTTAGAGACATATTGAAGAAATATTCACTCACTTTTGTATCTTAGGAACTGTCAAAATTATATTTTATTGACTTGGGAATAACAAATTGAACATAGATATTCATTTAATTGAGTAATAAATAATGTGGAAATTTATTTCAATATAATAAAAAGTTGAAATTGGGATTATGAAATAAAATGATATCATGTAATTAAAAATTTTGAAACTATATCCTAATATTAAATGAATCACTACACTACAGGTAAAATATATTGATCTAAAAATTTTATACATTTAACTTCTTATAAAATGAATCAAGGGTCTTTTCACCCATTATAGATTTATTTCATTGTATCATTAACTTTCTACATGTCATTTAGTTTCATTTGATTAATGATATCTATCTATCTTCATAATTATTTTCTATTTTAATCCATGCCCTTATTTTTAATTCCCACTGTTGGATTCCTAATTCGAATCTATGTTATGCATTATTATAGATAACCTTTATACATTCCTTATTATCTTATCAAGAGGATGTTTTATGAACCACATTATGATGTGTATTTTCACCAAAGGAATTTTGAAATATAAAACCCTTGACTTTTGAGAATAAGTTAAAATCTTGCAGAAAAATATTTATTGAATATAGGGAGAATGTAACAATGTAATATTTTAAAATAGTAACTTAATAATTGATATAATATATGAAATGGAACATTTAGTTCAAATGCACAACAAATATATATTATTTAAATATTAATATCAAACCAAGCCATTAAATTGTTAGGTATAAACATGACTAACTTAATTTTGAATTTTTTTTAAACATGTATACAATTATTTTATTAGATAAAAAATTATTTAAAATAAAAATATGAAAAATATGGAAAAATTGTAATTTTTTCCAAAAAAAACAATTACTTTTCTAAAACTAGTTTTTCCACATTTTTCACACATATGATTAATTAAAAATTTTCAATTTATATAAAAATATTTGAGAAAATTAACATCATTTTAAAATCATTATGTAAAGATTGTCTTATGGTAATTTTCTAATAATATTCTAAAAAAAAATTATTTTCTCAACGAATTGTAACACCCCGGGAGAAGTGATACATAAAAGGCTAAATGTTACTACCCATGTGAACAAGGTGCACATTTTTTTGGGAGCCTAACTTATTAGAACTCCATAGTAAAAAATGCATGTCTTGGAGTAGTAATCAGGATGGGTGACCTTCTGGGAAGTTTCTCTGGGTGTGTGTGAGTGAGGAAAAACACACAGAAAGAACATGTGTTGGCCTGTGGGGATAGTCATTGGTCTGATAAGTGACCCTAGTGAGTAATAGCATATTTTGTGCTATGAAGGCATCCAAGGAATTATAGGAGACCCATGGGGTCAGATGAAAAGGTTAATGGCCCGGGGAGGTGGGTCGTGACAGATTGGTATCAGAGGTGTTGGTTATACCACATAACTTAGAACTCTAATCTTACATTACTGTGAAGCAATAGATTTACGGGTACTAAATGTGGATTTCAGTTCAAGGAGTCCAGTGTTGGTGCGGGCAGCCGACATATCCATATACTAGGACCCTAATTATTGATTTCCTACTCACTATATGAAAACACTGATTGTGTGTGTGTTTCAAAAGTTTTATTTATGTCGGATCAACTAGGTCACCTCACCAGCTATAATCTTTTGGAAGTGTCACATATGTTTCATTCAAGATACCTCCATGCGGACGACCAGTTAGAGCCCCGAGAGTCGTACGCACTGATAGCCTATCGAGCATGGAGGCCTCAGTGCAATGCCCTTTTCCAGTGGATGCACCCACGATACTACTTCTTGTGGGGCCACTGATACCACCATCCCGAGCAGCAGATCATGCACGCCACTTGAGTGTGTTGCATGAGTTCCAGTGCAAGAGGGAACCCAGGTACAGGGGAGAGACGGGCCCACCGATTGCTGAGGATTGGCTAGAGGCTGTGTTGAGAGACTTCACGCTATTAGGGACACCAGCCAACATTATGATGATCCTTGCCACGAGTCTCCTTCAGGCAGTAGCAGAAAGATGGTGGAGCTTGATGCTCCAGGTGCATGATGAGGTGATGCTACTATGGATAGTCTTTTATAGCCTATTTGGGGATGTTTTTTCCCCTACCAACCTATGAGCAGTGTGGATACCAGAGCTACAACATCTACAAAAAGGTATCATGACATTAGCACAGTACTCAGAGTGGTTCAACGACATCTCACGCTACTCCATAGATACGGTACATGACCCATTCATCAGTGCTCAGACCTTCGAGTAGGGAATCTAGCAAGAGATCGGAGCTATGATGATCTCACTCAGTATCCCGACACAGGAGGGGGTGCTAGAGAGAGCTCTCTTAGTGGAGAGATTCCTTGTAGAGTAGTCTCCAGCAGTGAAACCCACCACTAGCTGACACGTAGTAGAGTCTTACATAGTTGGCAGTAGACAGATGTTGTAGAGGTCCAAGAGGACTAGACCTATAGGTGGTCAACAGCATGTCTCGGGATTAGTTGTGCAGGGCACCCATAGTGGAGACAAATTCAGTCATGCCAGTAGAGGACAATGTTACTCACGTGGTGAGCATGGTCACATGGCTCATGACTTTCTAACCCACCATACTGATGAACATCAAACTGTTGAGTGACCTCCCGGGCATAGTCATAGGGTCGATTGAGGCAGTCTGTAGGGAGGAGGCAGACGTGGCAGAGGAGATAGACGTGCAACTAGTGGTGCACGATGTTATGAGGTTTCACCACCACCACCTCCAGGAGGTCCACCCCGACTAAAGGGGGCTGCTGGATAGGGGAGAGCTCAAATCTAGGCTGCTGATGTTTAAGATCATGGTGCTCTAGAGAAGATTTGAGGTAGGATCTGGGTCTACTCCACCTTATATGAAGTTCTTATACACACAGGTGTTAGTAAATCTTTCATTGCCACAACCCTCGTTCAGATCTTGGAGATTTTGACGAGGCCGTTGGCACGATCCTTATAGATAGAGACTCCTACAGGAGCTGATTTGATGATTACGCACTGGTGTTGATAGTGCAAGATTACTATAAGAGGTGAGGGCTTCAGCTGTGTTCTCCTAGTAGTGGTATCGAGGCCTTACGACGTCATCTTGGGTATGAACTAGTTATCTACAGTCCATGCTCAGATTGACTGTATTAGTAGAAAAGTGTTGTGTGTCTGCACAGATGGGACCAGGTTTACCTTCACTAGTGAGAAGGGTGCCTTTGCAGTGCAGTACAGACATACCCGAAGGAGGGTACAACCGATCACTCACTAGTTAGCTTGCCTTACCCTCAGATCAGTTGATGTGGGGAGTCTGACTTATCCTGTAGTGGTGGACCAGTACATGGATTTTTTTCCCAAACGATGTTCTAGGACTACCTCCTCATAGAGAGGTGGACTTATACATTGAATTTTACTCTAGGATGGAACCAATATCTAATCTAGCATATCAGATGTCTCACACTGAGCTTCGCGGGCTGAGGGTACATCTGCAAGAATTATAGGGGAAGGGATTCATCCGACCTAGTGTTTCTCCCCAGGGAATCCTAACTCAGTTCACCATGAAGGCGGATGGGAGCATGAGGATTTGTGTAGACTAAAGTAGCCTAAACTAGGTGACCATGAAGAACATGTACCCACTCTCAAGGATTGAAAACCACTTTGACCAGCTAAAGGGAGCACGGTGGGTCTCAAAGATATCCCTCAGATAAGGCTATCACCAGCAAGAGTTAGAGATGAGGATGTGAAAAAGACGACCTTTATGTGTCGTTATGACCACTATGATTTCTTGGATATTCCCTTCGAAGTATCCAATTCTCCATAATTGTTCATGAGTCTCATGAACATGATCTTATAGCCTTATCTCGATCGGTTTTTCATAGTCTGCATCGATTACATTTTGATCCACTCGACTACAGAGGAGAACCATTCCTACCATTTTTAGGTAGTACTAGACACACTGCGAGAGCACCATCGTTATGTTAAGCTCTTGAAGAGTAAGTTTAGGATTTTAGAGGATCACTTCATCGGATAAGTCATCTCGGAGGCTCGAGTTGGAGTGTATCGAGCAATAATAGAGGTGGTATATGCTTGGGAGCCACCCAGGAGTGTGATGTAGGTACAAAGATTCTTTGGTTTGGCTGAATACTATCGAAGGTTTGGTCCAGACTTCTACAGAGTTGAAACACCACTATCAGCCATGACAAAGAAGGGGAAACCCTTTGTGTGGGCGGATAGATGCCAGTAGAGCTTTCAGGAGCTGAGGCAGAGGCTAAGTAGTGCCCCCATCATGAGGCTTCCAGAGGAATGTGTAAGGTATGTAGTTTACTACGATACATCAGGGACCAGAAATGGGTGTGTATTGATGTCGGGCTGAGCCGTGATTGCTTATGGTTCTCATTAGTTGAGACATCACGAGCAAAAATACACTACCCATGACCTAGATTTTTTATCAGTGGTCTTCTCCTTGAAGATGTGGTGACACTATCTGATGGGAGAGCAATTTATCGTGTACTCTGATCACAAGTGTCTGAGGTATATCTTTTCTCAAAAGGACCTGAACCTAAGACATCGGCAGTGGCTCAAGTTCTTCAAGGACTACGACTTCGAGATATTATATACTCCTATGAAGGGGAATATTGTAGCATATTCTCTCAGCAAATGATCTGGTTTACAGCTGCTATGAGAGATGGCTGAGCAGTTGGATTCCTTACAGATATCCATTGTGAATAGATATGGAGCATCATTCTTCTAGTCTCTTATGGTCACTCCCCCACTTCATCAGCGAGTCAGGGAGGCACAACATGTGGAAAATGACTACGAGACATGATGTGATCATATATTTATAGGGTAGGCTCCTGATGGATATTTTGAAGGTGGGGAGCATTTCATCCTCTTTAGATGATATACCATGGTACCAGTGGAACTTCAAGGGTAAGTGTTGAGGGATTTCCACACATCCACTCTATCATTAAATCCAAGAGTGGAAAAGATATACCATGATCTTCAATGACAGCACTGGTGGCTTGGTATGAAGAAGGTGGTAGTGGAGTTTGTCTCATGGTGCCTCACTTGCCTGAATGTGAAGGCAGAGCACTAGATACCAGAAGGGGTGGTTCACCCCTTAGAGGTCCCTGAATGGAAGTGGGATCAAATATCCATGGACTTCGTGACGGGCCTTCCACGTACATCCATGGGTCATGAAAAGATTTGGGTGATCGTTGATTGACTCACCATGTCATCCAACTTCCTAATGATTAGAGAGTAGGGTTTTGTAGAGAGCTCAGGACGCCTCTATGTGCAGAAGATTGTGAAACTACATGGTGTACCTTCCTCTATTATCTCCGACCGTGATGCACTGTTTACATCCTAGCTATGGAACGAGTTTCAAGAGGCTTTTGGGACACAACTAACTTGAGAACTTCCTTCCATACTCCGACTGATGGTCAGACTGAGCGGACCATTAAGACCCTCGGGGACATACTACATGCATGTTTCCTTGACTTCAGTCGCAGATGGGAGGTTCACTTTCCTTTGTCGGGGTTTTATTACAACAAAAGCTATCACCCCACCATATGGATGGCACCTTTTGAGGCCTTGTACGTGCGACCTTACAGATCACCCTTTTCCGGGACTGACACTGGGGAGTCAGCACTAGTGGGACATGAGATGGTATGATCTACTATGGAGAAGGTGCAGATCATCCAGGAGTGGATGAAGATAGCACAGAGCAGACAGAAGTCGTCTTCTGATAGGATAAGGAGACCTCTGGAGTTCGAGGATAGCGACCACATCTTTCTTCGGGTATCACCTCGACAAGGTCTACCTAGATTTGGAAAAGGCATCATGTTATCTCTGAGAATCATCAGACCTTTCTAGGTCCTTCGCAGAATAGGTGAGGTGGCATGCCACTTAGATCTTCAAACTCAACAGCACTAGGTTCATTACATCTTCCACATATCTCAGCTGAGGAGATTTGTGCATGACCCTTCCCACATCATTGACCATGGAGAGATAGACGTCGACGATGGGGAACTTTTACGGAGGTTCTAGTGGAGATTGAGGATCGATAAGAGTGTGTCATACATGGTTGGTCGATACCTCTAATACACGTTTTCTTGCAGCATGGGAACCTCCTGGAGATCATATGGGAGTGCGAGGCTAAGATACGTGCTCATTACCTCTATTTGTTCTCATAGTTCGAGTTGTGGCTTATGGGGACGTAAAGCCCTTAGGTGGGGAGAAAGTAAAGACCCAAAATTTCCATGGAATTTTTTTAATTACCTATGAAATTTATGAGTTTTCAAAATTTTATGGTTCTTGAATCCGAGGCCCAGTGTGCCCGGAATCAATTTCATAAGTTTTTATCGGGTACGTTCAGTAAAGGTATGAGTGTGTCTTTATAACTTTTTAACCGATGCTCGAAATTGAAATCTGAGCGCATTGTTGAACCGACAGTACCAATATTATTTTATGAATACTTTCACCTTGATGAAAGTTGGTTGATAATGAAAGTTATTTTTGGGGTTTTAAAGAATAAATTAAATAAAAATAATGTGCTTGGATTATTTTTATTTAGTGGTTAAAACCTCCAAGTGGAGGTTGGGGGTGGGGGTCACCACATCATAACCTCCCATGAGAGGTTATGGTGGTGGGGCCCATAAATATGTAACCTCCATTGGTAGGATAAATTTGACCGAGAACCACCTGAGATTTTAACCCATTTAACTGTCCATTTAAGTAGAGAAACCTCTTGACCTTCCCAACTAATTAATCAAGCCAACTCCACACAATTAATTAAGTGAGTTAACTCATTTAATTAAATTTCACATTATGAATTCATGAAAACAAATAAAATAATAGAAAATATATAATTTCATTTGGTTGGAATCATCCTTTTGTTGGAATGGATAATTGAGGAGCTCTTGGAGGTAGATCTCCAAGGAAGGAAGAACTCTCCAATGAGGAACGACCACCAAAAATCGGAAGACACCTTATTCCTTATTCATCCATAAAAAAGGAGAGAGTGCTATCCTTGAATAAAGCTGATTATTCCATCCTTTGTTTCTTCATTTTCGACGTCAACAAGTTGACATCCACATTTTCGTGTCATCGTCAAAAAACAACAATACGAGGTAGGGGATTTGAATTAATTTTGTTCTGTTCTATGTCATTTTATCATCGGTAATGTTTTGTAGATTTTTATCACCAAAATGTGGAGGGCTCGGGCTGTACAAACATGGCCCGACCCGCCCCCTTTGTTTTTCCTCACATGTTGATGACCACAGTGGAGCAACGGTAGCCAGCATTGGGATAACTCTGAAGAAACCGGTAGTGCAGGGCCACCGGGGCGCTGGAAGGGCCCGGCACCATCGCGTCGTGCAATAGAAGAGGCTACAACCCCTGGCCCCAACGGTACTCACTAGTGGATACAAGCCCACTGGTGGGGCGTGGTGTCATCGCACCATGCGATGAAAAGGAGTTGCGGCGACGCGGGCTGCGGTAGAGAAGCAGAGGAGGCTGGCTGTCCTGGTCGCCGACGGAGCAAACAGGCTGGCCAGTCGGCCAGCTGGACAAGGAAAGACCCCAGGGTCCCGCGGGATACTGAACTGATGCCATTCACTCTTTCTGAATGGGAGACAGGGGGCGCGGAACCCCCCCCCCCCCCCCCGCTCACATTGATAAGGCGGGCCCCGCCAGGCGCCGCAATCCATTGGCAGGCTGGGCCATGCGGGCCGCCAGCTAGGCCTTGCAGGCCGCCGGGCCACCCCCTTGGGCTGGGATGCCCCCTTGGGCCAGGTCAGACCCATGGGTTTGGTCGGACTAGGGGATCGGTTCGGACCCCAGTCCAGACCCATTTACTTGAATTCACCTTTTCATCCGGAACCTGGGCTACGGGTGTCTGATCGACAAACCATCTACAACAAGGGAAATCATGGAGCAAGACAGTTCCTTTGTAATACCCCACCTGAGGTTTCGAAGTAGTTGGGTCTATTGTTGGGTTCTATTAAACATAAATCCAACCGATCCCCCGGGACAGAAAAGACAATAATTCATAGTCTGGGGGTCCGATTGACGCGTCGTCTGTTGCGTTGAGACCCCTATGACGTGGAAGACCTTTGAGATATTTATTGGTGGAATTTAGATATGGTTTTAGTTTTTATCAGTATCTCGTGGAGCACATCCTTCCACTGATGAGAAGACCGAGTGCAAAAAAGTAGTAGCTGACAAACTAAACGAATGATTGACCGTTTCGACTAGGATTGATTCGACTAGACCAGTGGGGAGCGCCATGTAGTTGGTGGTACACCCATGATTGAGGAGAACATGGTAGTTGGTGGAAGACCCATGGTACTCGATAGGGGGAGTACCTCTGTAGTCTATTAGGGGGAGCTCCTGGTAATTGGTGGTAGACCCACAGTGGAAGAGCTCCTGTTAGTTGGCAGTAGACTCGTGGTACTCGACTAGAGGAGTACCTCATCAGTCCTAGGTTAGTGAGATGTGCCTTGGTGTCATGAAATTCCCACTGTACTTGATAGTGGAGGATATCTCCAGTAGTCATGGTTTCGATAATGAAAATCCTGGTTTAATCAAAGTCAAATACATTTGTGTTTTTATCATGATTGAGATGGGTTACAAGATAACTTAGGTATATGTACTGGTATTTACCTAAGTAATTGTTATCCATTGATTTATTACTTTGTGGATTATACTTGTTAGATTTTGTGAGACCATGAGGGTCGAGGTGTCCTAACTAATTATCATTATACTCACCCCTGCACGGGCTATGCCCGCACCTCGTTGTGTTGGTTGCAGATGATAGACAATGCTAACTGAGAGAGAGAGTAGCAGGACTGGATGGTACTCAGAGGTGGACCACTCAGTGTGAGGTTACACCGAGATGACGGACGAACGAGAGTGTTGTGGAGGCCATCTATACCTACACATTATGATGGAACCCCGGAGGATGACCCAATAGTTGTTTTACATTTTTTCAATTGTACTTGCTTTCAATTGTACATGTACTTTTCTGTTGGGATAGTATTTCCGACCCCTTTTACTTTGTATAATCTCTTTTGTATACAGTTTTACTTATGGTTTTGATTCCAATTCTGTACTCTATTGTGTTTGATTACAGTTATAAAGGCAATTCCCTCCCAGTTTAGGGATTTACGCCTTTGGTGCTAGTCGCAGCCCCTAGCATATGGAAGGTGGGTTTAGAGGAAGTCGCGATACGATCCCCAGGGGATGGGTTATGAAAAATTGGTATCAGAGGAAATACCCAGCCAGAAGTGCTTAGGCACTACCTGGGTTTGAGGCATGGGGTCCACAACTAGGGTGTTACTCTCTAAAGGGGTGGATAATGTAACATCCCTAGAAATGTGAGACTTAAAAAGCTAAATGTTACTAACCATTTCAACGAGGTGCACCTTTCTTTTCGGGAGCCTACATAATTAAAACTCCATAGGTAAACATACTTGGACTAGATTATTAATATGGATGGGTGACCTTCTATGATGATTACCAGGGTGTGTGTTAGTGAGGAAAAAACACACAGAAAGAACATGTGATGGCCTATGGGGACAGTCATTAGTCTGATAAGAAACCCTTACAAGTAATAGCCTATGGTGTGTTGTGAAGGCAACCAAGGTATTACAGAAGACCCATGGGGTCAGATGAAATGGTTCGTGGCCCGGGGAGGCAGGTCATGACATTAATAATGATAAAAAATATTATTTTTTTTCAGAAGACTCATTTTAATTAATGTAATTAAAAAGATACATTTTGTTTTTAATTAATTTAAAAATGAAATTAATTAAATTATAACTTAAATTATACAATTTAGGTTATTTTAATCAATTATGTATAAAATTTTAATAAATTATATATGTGTACTTATGAAATATTTCCATTGGAAAACCATTTTCATCACATTTATGGGAAAAACATTAAATTAAAATCTTCAACTTCTGTGGATTTAATTTTAAATAATAGATTCAATATTTTTTTCATAATAATAATAATTATATAATATTTTCAAATTAATTTTTTTTCATAATGAATTTTTCAAACATTGGAAATTAATTATCGCGGTTATGGTTAAAATGGGTTTAACATTAGTTAAACAATTTAAATACGATTTCAAAATCTAAAAAATTTCCCATTTCAAATTTTATTTACATATGTCAATTTTTTCACCTATAAATTTATATATTTTTCATTGTTTTTTTATTTTTCATGTAAAATATATGTGATCAATTTATTAAATTAAAAAATTATTAGTGTATATTTCCCCTAAATATTTTTGTGCACCCCACCTTTTCTAAACATCAAACTTATAAAAACTTATAGTTCATCCAATATCTACCAAATATTAATTATTTAAATCCATAACCATGACCGAGATTTATTTTTTAACAACAAACTAATAAATAATTTATTAATGTATAATCATAGATATGTTATCTAAAAATGAGTATTGTTCTTAACATTGTGTTTTAACTTTATTTATTAATTTAACTCCTTAAAATAACCATCAACTATGATATATTAATAATAATAACATCTATCATATAATTGGATGAAATTATGATAATTTAATAACCAATATCTATTTGATACAACACCAAAATGAAAACGAAACTATTGATCATGTTTACTATGGACTAACACCTTACGAACCGATTTAATTTTTTTAAATCACAACCTCTAACGTCTTGATAAAATGATTTATTTAGTTTATATATATATATATATTATTTAATAATTATACTTCTCATACTATAATATCGTATCTAATTTATTATAATCAAATTCACTAGAAAATGATAACATCTCTTGTGTGTATGCGTAGACTACTACCTCTATAAAGCAATGTGAAAAAAAATTTATTTTATAATGAAATAGACTGGAATAATGATATATTTATTGAATATATTTTATATATTGGATATAATAATGATTCATTGATGTTTAAATATATCTTATAATTTTTTAATTCCATCAAAATAAATGTAAACAATGTTTATGCATACGTACTCCCTACCATCTCCCTAAATGATGTAACACCTTTTTGAATATATAACATTTATGGAATGTAAAAATTAGTTATAAAATGAATATATATGATATTTTAATTAGTTTTAAAAAAATTTATATGTTGTAACCTTATTCAAATTACATGAACGTAAACTACAAAACCAAAACACTGATGATAAACAAATTAGGTATCATCCTTGATAATTGTATTAACTAATAATTGTTAATAAATGGGTGAAAAATGTTTTAAGTAAATTATATATCATACTAAATTTATGATTATGTTTCATTAATATTTGTATACTAAATACATATTTATTATAAATTATATTAATATGTATATAAATAAAATCAAACTATTTGTAAGGGTTTCATATCTTACCATTACTTCTATGAGACACATGTCATATTAAATATTTATTTATTTTGTGTGACTTATATGATCACCATTTGATATGATGTATCATGAATCTATTGTTTTTATGTTTATTTAATGTTTAATTTTATGATATTTATTTCATGGAGCTTATAATTAAAAATTTATCGAAATTGTAAGTGTTTAATCTATAATCTCTGCATTATGAGGGATTATGTATGATTAAGTCTCCCTTGGGAGAATTATATTGATTTTTTATATCTTAATACAAACATATTATATTTCTAAATGTTTATTAATTATTTTTTAAAGTAGAAGTAAAATTTTCTCCTATTTGGTTTCTAAATATATTCAAAAAATTCTAAAAAATAAAACATTAATTCTCTCTTTAGTCGAAAATGCTTTTTCTTAAATCTATATATATTATGAAAATATTTTAAAAAATAATGTTATCATTATCCAAATGATTTATTGAATATATATTTATACTATAATATTTTTTTTAAAAAATTAAAATTAATCTTCTCATTACTTGCTGAATAAGGTAATTTTTGAATTTTATATAAAATGTGAAAGAAATATTTATTTTCACACGAAAAATATTTATTGTATTACGTGTCATCATAACCGCTATTGTCTTTTAAAATTCCATTATAATATTAAATGTTTAATTTCAATGAAATTTTTTATATTATATTCAATATATTATTAATTTTAATTTTTTTATGGAATTTAGAGGAATATTTTTTATGAATGTCTTATTGATAATTTAATTATATTTATATTCATAGAAAAACAATAATTTATCAAATCCTATTGTTGGGATATCTCTTAATAATACAATAGTTTTTTTCTATGGAAGGTTTATGATTAGTTTAATTGGAGATATACTATGTTGACACTCTTTCCTTATTTATCTATATGGTTTATGATATGGTAGACTTTAAAATATATACACATTTTAATACGATGTTTTTAATAGTAATTTTTATGATGATTTTTATTGTTTTTATGGAAATTATTAACATTTTTTATGATAATATAATTAATTTGAAGGTTTATGATGATTATGTTTGTCCCATTTATATTAGGAATCAATTGGATGCAGTAAGTGGTGGGAGGGGTCACCTATTGGCCCTTGATGCATCATCTATATTCTTTAGATAAGATTGATTGTGTATTTATACGAGGCCACCATTTATGTAACAATAATTGGAATTAAGACAAAATGACATGGTCCTGCTTTTTGGAATTATTAATTCTCCCATAAAGATATTTTTAATTTATTTCAATTTGATTAATTTATAAGATATAATATCCACACACATGTTTCATATCCTTTTTATTATTTATAAGTAATTTTTTTCTATCATTTCTTTCTACCGTATAATTATTATCATTCAATTTACTGATTAAACATCTTGAATTTTAGTTATTTACACTTACATATTAAATATTGTTCTGTATTCATTATGTTTTCCAAGATTCACAGACACATAATAAGTATTAGAGGTCATGTATTTCTTGTGTTTCCTTTACCCAACAAACCAATAAGTGCATTAAAATTGATATATAGGTATAAACTGAAGGGAGTACTGGTTTTATCAAAGGAGTTACTATGTTGACTTTTATGTTTTCAAATATAATGTTAGTTTTACGTATGTATCTCATTTTCTAATACAAATAAACAATTCACTCCTTTGGGATATCATTACTTTTATGTAGCACTAAAGTTACAAAGTGACCACAAACTCTTGTATATTAGAGACTATTCCATTATACTGAATCATTCATTAAATAGGATGCTTCAATATAATCCAAAAAATAATAATTTTTCATTTATTATATTTGTGACAATTATATTAATTACATAACATTTATAAAAACTCATACATTACATTCTTTCACTTCTTTTCACATTTTAAAACCCATTATTCTTTTATCAAATTCCATAAAAGATTCCCATTGAACAAATATATAATAATTTATTTATTCCCTTATATTTTTTCGTGATTACCACTATACTATTTTTTTCAGATAAAAAATTGATATTTTAATAGTGTGATAACCAATTACAAAATTATTTTCAAAAATTTGGAACTTTTTTTGGTTTTGATCGTTATTCATATTGGTTATTATATGGATTTTTTTGATGTTTTACACCTTTTTCATTTATAGAAATATTCACTTATAATTTTTATTATTATTAATGTTTTCCTGATTAATTTTTTTTAATTTTTATATCATCCCTATTTAGAAACGCCTTCCATTTATGTGTTGTAAATCATTAATACATATTTTAAACTCTTTTAATTTTTAGGTTGTCTGGGGGATTAACAGTCATTCTCAAAAAAATCCAAGGAGGGGTTAATGATGATATGGGTCATGCCAATTTTCAAAATATTTATGAAAATTTTAATAAATTTATATCATCATAATGACTAATTTATGCAACCATGGAACTAAAATATCAATGAAATTTCACTCCCCCGAATCACATATTTTTTATCAAATTACAATACCTAATTTATTATTTATAAAAAAACTATAAATTATTATATATGTATGAAAATTATTTATGGTCTACCTTATTACAAAAAATATACTAATAATTCTTAATAATATTCTAATAATCAGGTATAATCAGGTTTAAAAATTGTTTAAATTTATATATTAGTGGATTCAAGAACACATTAATGTCATTGTTAGGATCATGATGTGCAATATATATATATGAATGAAAATAAATTGTTTTTTCGTCAATATCAGAGGAGAAATGGTTAAAACATTAATAAAGTCATTTAATACAATATTTAATGTGTCATCTTTTACAAATTGATTAAAACAATTAGATGATTACTCTATAGAATTGTTGTTATCACGTATGGAGAATAAATATATTTCCTATTAAATCCCATCCATGTTAATTTTTATAAATGGAATCTAAATCATTACTTCATTATTTTATCCCCTCATTATAAATCATAATTTTATTCCAATTTTTTACTATCTAAACATTTTTTAATACATCAATATCAATGAAAATTTCTACATAATCTTTTGGGATACCTTTGGTGATATAAAAATAATTATTTTGTTTACATTGATATATATCTATTTTTTAAAAAAAATTATAAAAATGTTTTTTTTATAAGGTATAATCTTTAAAAAATATATACTTATTACCTAATGAAAATTAAAAATTAAATAACTTTTATATATCATATAATTTTTTTTTGATGTTGGGACCATTAAAAACTATGTTTCTCATAATTCATTAAATATTTCTATCCCTATAATTATTAATCTCACACATTGTTTTTTCATCTAATAATAACAATAAACATTCAATTTTATTCATTTATTATTATTGTGATATGTCAATGTCATGTAATCCTTAATTATTATAATTAATATCCAGATATAATTACGGTGTATCTTAGTCACAAATAATGGAAATGAGTTTACACTAATTACATATTAATCTTATTTACTTATATATATATATATATTGTGATATATAAGTAAATAATGAAAAAATATAAAATCATTGAAACAAAAAAAGTAGGGATCTCATCGAATACATATTCTGGGTGATATTTCCCATTATTGATTGATAAAATAAAAATATTTATAATGCTATATTTATGTATATTAAAACAAAAGTATTCAAAATTTTACTATGTTTTACTAATAATATCATAATAAAAACATTGAATATGTTTTCAATTTCTTGTATTATTATAAGTGAAAATAAAAAATCATGTTAAATTTGTTTTGAATGTCATTTATTTATATATAAAAAATAAGTAGATAAAAGATTTTTTTCTTTTGAAAATTAATTATTCATTATATAAATATTTTTGATATTCATTTTATATTAAATTTAAAATGAATTTCGATCATGTATTTGAATTTTTAGTTGTGTTAACAGTAGAATAATTTGTAGTAGTATTTAGACTAGTAAAAAAATTATAATATTATGAAATATTTATATTAATATAAAAAATAATAATTAAGGATAACCTTATATATGAAACTAAATGTCTTACAACATTAAAAATATAAATGGGGGTGTTTTAAAATTTTTGTGATATTTGAGTTCCACCATCACTATGGGGAAATAATTAAATAATAATCAACATTTTTCACACAGACAAAAATTAGAAAATTTATTTTAAATAATTTTTTCTACATAATAAATATTAAATAAAACAAATTCTATATGATTCCAATTCTCAAATAAATAATCCCAAGATGTTATTGACCTCATGTATAGGGACAAGGAATTAATATTTAGTGCATCAACAAGACATATAAAATCATCATAAAACCTCCATATTTACTATCATATAATTTATTTATATTGAATTTTAGCCTCCATATTAACATTTATAATAATTTATAATATAAATTTCATTTAAAAACATCAATAAAAACACAATTTTTCTCTTAAAACAACATCATTTCTATTCGGTTTAGGGAGTCCCTTCCCATAAAATCTATATTCATCTTAACCAACTATAAAATAATAAATTCCTACATAATATATATATATATATATCTAGGGTATTTTATAAAAAACACCATTAAAATTATATCCATGATAGATAGATCCTGAATTAAATTTTTTCCATTCCATCATGTATTTAATTACAAAGTATGAAAAAAAATCTATTCATTGAATACTAATAGTGGATTTATTAATTCATCAAATTTTTTTGATTCTTATTCCCCCATAATAATTAGATAAACATAAAAACAAAAAAATTAAGAAATTTAGTATCTATTATTAGAGATATAATCTATTACATCCATTAATAATTTTCTAAATATATACATTTTTAGGATATCTAATTTCAAATATGTTAAAAATGAAAGACGATGATATCTTAGATAAATATTTGGAATTAAATACATATTTAGTGTCATCACCTATAATTAATTATTAAAACATATTTAATATAAGTTAATCAATTTTTTCATGAGAAAATGATCATTATATTTTACTATATGAGAATATCTATATCTCAACTTATTTTCAAGAAACCACTGATTTCTATATGCCAAAAGAAATTCATTGACCTGTGGGACTACCAAGAAGAAGCTGGTAACACATTTTACATCCCATTATTCCATATAAAACAGGTTCACATGATTCATTATTTTAATTGAGGATAATTTATATCCTTATATCTTCTCTCTAAGAAATGTAGGTATATCTACCATTGGGGATAAAAAAATATTCACCTAATTTTAATTTTAAAATGTGGTATAACTCCATAAATATGATAAGTATGATTTTTCCACATCCCATAATAAATAAATAAAATTAATAAGAATTCATATAATATATATTTTTAGAATAATTCATAATATAATCATTCTGACATCCATTAACTTAATACCAAAATTCTCCTGACCCACTTCACCAATCACTGTGGAAGCACCTCATTGTTTTTAAAAGATATAGTAATTGTAATGTTACCATAAAATGCATATGTGAGACCATATATTTTATTATATAATTTCATTATTTGTTATGGTGTTTAATAATATGTGGAATAAAAAAATTTCAATTTAATGGAATAATTATAAAACCACCCATCAATGAATTTGGTATACTAAATATCAAGAATGAAACAAAATTATCTACATGAACATACATAAAATAAGATAACTATTCTAAAAGTAACCAATTATACATATAATAGTGGAAAATAAAAATAAACCTATATATATGTTGAACAATGAATAATTAATGCGAAAAAATGATCCCACTTCTAGATCATCTGTACATATATTTTATAGATATTACATATTATATCATCTAGTCTAGGTAGATAACACACACAAAATGAACCCCCATAATTAAATATCTACATGTGTTACTATATCCCATTATTTATTGACTTTATGTTACCAATATCACTCAATAAATGAGTCTACACATAACCTAATTTAGGAATTTTCATGGTGTTCTTATGAAAATATCGGAGGTGGTCGCCACCTAACCCCTAAAAATTCTTATAAGTTATCATGTATGGAAAAATGGTTAAATGAAATTTAAATCAATTTAAAATAATAACGTTAAATAATAAATAGCCTAATAAATTATTTTTTTGTTTAAATTTTTCTCACTATGATGGGAGGGTTTATAATTGAATACACGAGTTTAGCCTCATCTCAATATTTGAGATGACATCCCCGCACTTCCCTGATTGGTGGAAACACAAATTACTATAATATATCAAACTTGTATGCATATTCACACAAACATATTTTTAGATTAAATTTTTGGAATTCAAAATCTTAGAGACCTTTCCCATTGATTTAATCATATATATATAGTCTAAAAAATACTATAACCATCATATGGAATATGTTAATAGGTATAATGAGATGAGGCATTATGAAACCCTGCTAGCCCGTCAACTTGTATAATTACTCATGTACTATCACCCATCACAGTTCTTCATCCTATATTCCATTTATTGGAAGCCTTATTAACATCATATAAAATAATAAAAACATACTATACATGGATAAAATGTATAATAAGGTAAATAGAATCCTACATAGATATACATTGTAAAAATGGAAAAGTATATTATGTAGTGTAAATATTAAATAATTATTAAATGCCACTAAAAATTTATATCAAATTAGTTTATTTAATACAATTAAATTATATCAATATTAATGTTAATAATGAATTAAATTAACAAGGTTCTGTCAAAATCTTAATATATAAAAATAAAAGATAAATAAAACCAAAAGTAGAATGATAGTTTCCATTAAAAAAATTTCTTCGAAGAGAACCATTTGTTAATTTAAACACATGGTATAATTTAATTATAGTTATCCTCAAACCATTAGAAATATGAATCTAAATGTTTTGGAAATTAAAAAATGGATTACACATACAACATTATGTTTTAAGAAGTCACCTTGTGATCTTAGGAAAGTAATTAAAGGAAAAATCACAAAGAACCTACGTGATATGAGATATATAATAGATCATCAATATTATTCTTATTTTGGTAAGATCATAACTTTTATGTGAAATAACTATGTTTTAATTGGATTTCTAGGATAGGATTCTATACTTATAAAACGATTTTAAATATAATATATTTTGAACATCCCATTAACCCAAGAATATAGAAGGTTAGGATTATAGATTGTACAATAAATTATTGGATTGAAAATGAGATTAATGATGATACATGGATTTACCATGGAAAATATTTTCTTTTATTCCAATGGGAATTCATATTGGAAGAGATAAGATGATGGATTCATAAAATTATATCAACGGGACGAGATATCTAAGGATGGATTTTTTAAGGGGTTGAATAAAATTAAAATCTTTTTCCCCCATACATTTGGTTTTTAATTTTATTGTCAATAGGAAAAAATTCTATATAAAAATAAAATTCTACCTGAAAAAATAATGGGTATATTATACAATGACTCAAGGTACCCATTTTTATCATTAAAAGATCATCACCCTAGGACCCACAAAGGGTACCTCATATTAATTCACTAAGTAAATGTTTTTTATTACACCTCATCTCTACCAAATTTTACAATATTTCCAACTCAAACCTCTTGAATCCAATATTACCTTAAAATATCATCAAATAAACAACACCACATGAAAATAAATAGAATTGCATATCCCTTATGTAATGTATATTTTCAACCAACTGAACATCAAGAATCTCAACCCTGAAAAGTATCTACTAGCCTCTTTAGAAAATAATTCCATCCATTGAAATTTAATTTCAATCTCATAGCTCAATGATTCATCATAGAGCTAACGATAATAACATGATACCCAAACAAGAAAATTGAAATTTCCCTAAAACACATTCCAAAATTAGTCAATAATACATATATGATACTCAATATGGGATTAGCTAACAATAATATCATTTTCATCATATTGAATCACATATAAAGGCTTTGTAATATTATTTCCGGACTATGATAAATAAAATGTTTATTGTATGGGACATATATTATAAGATATAGATAAATGGTGTGTAGTATCACTAATTCAACCCATTGTACAAATAATCCTAAAAAACTCATGGTAAACATCCCTTGGTTTCTCAAATTTCAGTGGCTTATGCTTCGTGAAACTGAATGGAATATGCATTCACCAACCATAAAATTAGAAGGTCACCTTCATTGATCCTGAAAGTATTTTTATAAAATTTTAGTTAGGGTGAAATATTTTAGTATCGTTTTTATGTGTTTGATGATGATTAAGATGACTACATATCAATTGATAATATTTTCACCAATATTTATCTTGTATAATGAAGTAGATCAATCTTCCATATACAGATTTAATTGGAATTATCTAAATACAGGATTTTTAACAATTATTATAAATGAATTTATCCTTGTAATAGTGATCATCCCATAAGACGCTAAAATTTATAATGCACACTCAAATCATATTCCCCCTAATCTGAATAGTCTAATCAAATAAGTAATCATTCAATGAGTAAATAGAGTTGAAAAACAATACCTATAAAACAAATTCATATTTTTCATTACCATATCTAGGGTATAAATCATGGATCCCTAAAAACAATACTAACAGGTATATCATTAATATTTATAATATATTTTACAGATATATTTTTGAGTTTGTCATATTTGGAGGCCACTATAATAAGAAAAAGGTGAGTCATCATGATCAAAAAACCCACAACCAACCATAATTCACAATTTCCTCTTAGTATTATCATAAATCCTATGAAAAAGTGAATTAATATCTCAAATCATTTCCATAATTGTAATTTTAAGTGTTTAAATAGTAATTATGGGACATTTGGTCTTTTTCACCTACTAATAGGAAGGGCTCCTAAAAATATATCTTATATTCTTGTATTTCTATTCAGGACTCCAAAATTGTATATGAATTATAATATATATTTTTTCTAGGTTTTATAGACCATTGAAAAAAATATATTATTTAATCAAACATTTTCACATAATGGTTTGGATAACCAGGCTTACACAAACATATATAAGGATGAAGAATCATAGAACTACCTAGAGAGTATCTCCTCTCAATTTACGTTCTCATGAAATTTAAAAAAAATCAGAGGACATATATCGGCGTCATTGAAATTCAGGATGAAATATTATATGTCATTAATTTTGAATTGTTTTATTCTATTATAATCACTTACCACATTCAAGTGGAGTTTTTAACTAATATAATAAACCTACTCTCTTCATTTTCAACCATAACCTTTTATGGGGGATATTTTAAGCAAATTGAATTTGTAATTACGATCCCCTTACCGAGAGAATATTGGATATAAAACAAAATTAATTGAGGTATACAAAGAGAATTTATTACCTAATATTCTTCTCTAATCAAAGAATGATATATTTCAATATCTTTATGTATATAAAAACAAATTTTATTCCCTATATAGATTGTTTATTTATAACTATAATGAATAGAAAAAAGTTTTAAATTCCCTATCAATGATTGGGTCCATTAATTAATGTTGAATCTATTTTCAAGTCCCACATGTCACTTAATAGTTATCTTTCATATGAAAATATAATAGGAACACAGAAGAATCATTGTGATTATTGTAAAATACCACTCTTATTTGAGCTATAACAAGATCTATGGATGAGGTCAAAAAATTATTAAACACATGAAAATATTACTCACATTAGTCCAACTACAAGACTTTGAATTATATAATTATTATGGCGTTAATAGTAATAGAAATTTTGGAAAAATCCTAATTGAAATATTTTTAATATATTATGTTCTTAAAAACCCAATACCTCAATGTAATTCCTCAGAACTAGCTAATACATCATCAAAAAGCATTTCAATGTTGATAGAAATATAAACTTCATATATAACATGAATGATGAATTTAAACTCAAAAATCCATCAAGATTGTTTAGATTTCTAATAATATATAAGACATTCCCTTATAATATATATGTTTTCATTAACATATCATCCTTTCTCATCTCTATATGATGAATAAACAAAAATATAAATTATAAATACTTCAAAAAAATGTTTCAAAAATTCATAAAAAGCCATAATATTAAATCCATGAACATAGAAAGATATTTGGTTAGGATAAAATTCCTTACAAGATATTCAGAGAACACATATCATCATTAAAAATTTATCTAAGTAATATCCTCATGATTCACCCAAAATTGATGGTATACTATACAGATTAAAATTTTGAAAGGGACATCACCCTATTTTATAGATCAATATGGTAATCAATTCTTGAAAATTCTAAGTGATTCTTGATCATAATCATGTTCGACCAATTATATTCTAAAAATTATAACATTATCCTATAAGTATTTCTTGATAAAATGATCATAGCATCATATTTATGTGTTCTTGGTTTGATGGGCCCTCTAGAAAAAAAGTAATCCAATAAAATATTTAACTCCCCCAATTCAATAAAATGTCTATGTATTATATAAATTATGAATATTTATATTCTAGGTACTATTTATAATGTAAATTATACATCCCACTAATCTAGTATTCTTGAAATTTTATTAGGAAAAATGATCATTATATAATTCAACAATAAGAAGTAATGTTTTGTATTCCATACTATAAATTTATCGATTAACAAGATGTTCCACCTTCGGTTTTATCTATTATACATGTACATGATTAGAGAATTATCAACAATTATGAATCTATAACTACCAAATGTGTGTTTATTTAATACTATCAATAGAAGATATGGATCCCCCAAAATTATTGGTGACTATGAAGCCTCAAAATTGAGAGAGCCCGTCTGTCCTTAGAATTAGAAAAATGGTTTATTTATGAAAACCCATGAAATCCCAATGATTCCTATATTATTCCACTATAATATAAAATAATTTAAATTAAAGAGTATCTTATATTCCATTACTATATATGTAAAAAATCATGTATATAAAGGTAAATCATCAACATTATGTCCAAGAAGAAATTTTCATTTCACATAAATAATATAATTTGAAGAACCAATATAAAATAGATAAAATGAAAAGTAAAAGAAAAAAGGATCATCCTAAAAATCTATTATTATCTTCTATAATATATTATATAGATTATTCCATGAAATACCTAGCCTCCTCATATATACCATGTGTTACAGATACCTACCATGAATACTATGTTTTAGTTATTTTAACTTCCGTAACACATAAGGATACTCGATTTGATCATATAACTAGTTTTATACATCCTCTAGTACATTATATGACAATCTAAACCTGGAATAAATTTTTTTTGTTTGTCACTGATTATCTCTATTTGATTTATCACATTATAAAAATCACATTCAATTATCATAATAACCATTAGTGTGGCACTATTCAACATTGAAGGTTTATATCATATAGAGTTTTCTAGGTCACTCATAATTGTGGCTCTAAAAATATAACCAAACCACCCTATGATATGTAGAAAAAACACCAACCCAGATTCACTTCTTATAGATACAACTTATTTCATGGGTTCCATAAAGGTAGTGGATCATCCACTACAAATAAATCATTAATACAACTATAAATGTGAATTTTTATTCTAATGATTTTTTTGTAGGATTATATAATTAATTTTGAAAATATCATATTGAAAAGGTTCTTCGTTCCACATCTCAAAGAAAATTTCCTTGGATAACCCATATTATCATTATTATGGGTAAACTTAGTGTTTATCTATAGATATGGTAGTTTATTCCACAAATTAGATAGAATCATGTTGTATGTTCATGAACTCATTCATCACCATCTTTCACATGAACTCTAGGTAAAAAAATTTACAGATTATTTCATGAATCAATATATAGTTGAGAACATGGAATATTATTGACTCTAGATTTATATCCTGCTATTAACATCTAATCCCTACTATATTCTAGGTGGTTATCTATATCATGTTCTTTTAAAAAATCAGATACTTTCTAAAATATGTTGGATGAAATTAACCCCCTTCTAAGATTTTATAGTAGACACACCACCTTTAAATGTGAGGAAACGATGGATGAAGATATCCCCGCTTAAAATTTGAATCCATAGACACCATTCATAGGGATCTTTGACAAACAATTTGAGAAAACAGAGAAAACCCCTCCAAAACCAAATGGTCCATAGTGTGGTAAACTAGTGATACATGATCAACCACTCCTATGAACTCAGCTAGAGGTGGTGAACATGATAATATCATCTATAAAAAGAATAGAAAATAATTTAAAAAACTACCTTCACATATTGAAAACCCTATGTCATTGACAATACTATATAGGCCAGGTCCAACTCCCATCCTCTCCCTCTTCTATTTAAAAACCCATTTTTAATTTTAAGTATCCATTATAAACTATTTTAATAAAATTCTACATGCTTAAAAATAGTTTTTAGAAAATTAATGCCTTGTTATGGGTATAAAAAATGAATCCAAATATCATAATTAGATAAAGGGGATTTCAATTAATTGTTTTAGTTACTAGAGATATAGAATAAATAGTTAATGATAAATATATAGGAAAACATTAATTATTTATATTTATCATTTAGACGTTTCTTTCATAAAAAAGTACCACTAATATTATAATAATGAATGGCATGGATGAAAATTCCATGTCAAAAAAATTATACTCATGTTAACCTATTGACACATAATGTGCATTATAAGAACTGAAAAAATTTGAATAAAATTTGTAAAATTGGGGAAAGAGATTATAATTTCCACAAACTGCTCCTGGATAATTATTATTTTTACCAAAACTATGATAAAAATGAATTGTTATTGGTTAATTTTTATCTAATGATGGGAATGTATCCTATATATAATCATGTCAGCAGTTATTGATCCCTTTAATTGGACCATAATAAAATTTGTCATTTTCGTGACCCAAATACCCAAAAGGAACATGATCCCTATAATTATAACATCTAAGGAACTTGTATTAATTAAAAGAGGAAGGATTAAATATCGGGGGTTATTTTTCCACATGGGGTAAGTGGTTTTATTACATTAGATAATGTACTTATTAGTTAAGGTGTATACCTATATATTGAATGATACATCTCAAAATCAACTTGAATAAGAATTAAACGAAATATTAATGGATGTAGTAATAATAAATATCATGTTTAAAATGGAAACCAAAACATGTAGGTGAATCATATATCACAGAAGGTAAAAAAAGGAAATAGTGCACAAAATAAGACAGAATATTACAATATAATATATATATATATATATATAAATTTTAAAAAGTACTCTTATGTAACCAATAAAGTGATCATATATGTTCATAATATTTAATAATTTATTAAATGATGACCAAATTCGATTAGATTTCCCATGAAGCTAAATATTTAAAATTAATCACACATACTTCATGATCCATGTGTACAACTACCACTTATAGGTGTAGTTTTTAGCCTTACCAAGGTCATGAAAAAAATAGTTTGTATTAATCTAGATAGGCTTATATTTAATGAATGATTTTGAAAAAAAATAAGTGGTTTCCACACAACCTGTAATAACAAATAATTTTCTAAATTCTATTCAAAAAACCTATATGAACATATAAAAAATACCTATAGGAAATAAAAAGAGTATATGTATATATTCACTCATTGAATTATAACTCTTTAATATGGGACTATCAAACAATAAAAAAAATTCAATCCTTGGTTTTGGATCTTATATAACAATAAAAATAAAATTCTCTTAAATAGTAAATAGTAGTATGAATAATAGGTCAAACGTGTAATAATTTTTACCCAAAAAATGATTTGATGTTTTCGAAATAATATAGGGTAATAGGGTATTGTCTTCGTGAATAACTTATGATTAATTTTTTTTATAAATGAATAAAAATCCATGTAAAGAGTTGAATGGGCCTAATGACTTATGGAATTTGAAGCCCATCCCATATCACCATATTTTTAAACTATTTAGGAAAAATCGCATTTCCAAAGTATTTAACATGTATATTTTTCAATTTTAACTGAATAAAGTATATATATATATATATTACTAAAAGAACATGTAAAATAAATTAAATGAAATCAATCACTAATGAATTTACTAAATATATAAATATATGAAATAAAAAATGAGCATTAATAAATTATTTACAGAAACCAAAAAAATAATAATGTAATCTATATTATTTTTCATGTATTTAAAATAAATTGTTAGTATTTCTATGAAAAGAATAAATGGAAAATAGTAACCTAAAACATTATAATTCATATTAATAAATAATTAAAACCATGTTGGATACAATAGTCTACTTTAATCTAATAAGGAATTAAAAACTGTTTATTAATTTTAAATCTAGATTTTTAATATATATTAATATCCCTCAAAATACCATGATAACTGTCTTTGAGTATGAATGTAAGAACGAGTACACCTATGAATTTTATTTTATTAAGTTCCTCTTAATCTATTAGGAATGATTTTTATTCCTCACAAATACTAAAAAGTCCAATAAAAAGGGGGATTTTTATTTTATCAAAGACAATAAAAATTAGTTAAGAGAGTAACCAAGAAGAAATATCAAAAATTTACAATAGTTTAAATAAATTAAATACTTTATATCTATTAGCATGGAATGAATCCAATTTTTTTTTAGGATGTCTCAATGACATTTTTCAGACATGAGAGGTTTAGACCTACTAAATTAAAGGATTTGAATGAAAAGGATAATGTAAATGACCATTTTCCGAACATTTATGAATAAAACATATGATGAAGAATGGATACACCATGGATCAAGGTACAATAGTGGATTCAATTAGTGATATTTATAGGGAAGTGTGATCTTGATTGTGTTGGAAAATTATGTACTATTAACAAAAATCCAATGTCAACTAATGTTTTTATATGAATTTTATCATTAAAAAGAAACAAATAAATTTGGAAAATTTTATTACACTATGGAATCTATTGGTTAAATGGTATAAGGAAAATTTCATTCATGGGGTCATAACATTACCACATGAACCCCTTCATCCACCTATGACTATATGGAACATAACCAACAAGGGATATGTGCTTGTTGGACCACAACACTTTGACTTTTTCCATTGGGACCGCAAGATAAAACATGATACTACCTTTTAACCAAAACAATATAAAATTGATCTAATAGTAGAATAATTAAATAGATCTATCTATCAATAATTTTTTATGTTTATATAAGAATATATTTTCTTAACGTACAAAAAAACAAAACAAGTCATACAAAAAAAATATCAAGACCACGATATTATAAATAAAATAATTTTATGATACTTATTACTAATTACAAGATCAATTAGTAACCTCAAAAGACATAATTTAATCAAATTGGGATTTCTCAAGACCACACAAGAATCTAATTTAATTTATAAAAAGTTTTCTAGAAGGATATTTTTGTTTTATCTCTCAAATATATTCCTATTCTAAATATGGATTGTGCGAAATATGCTCAATATTTTGATAAGTCTGAAGGTAATTTTAAAATATAAACATAAAAGTTTTATAAACCCAAAATTCATTTAAAAAGAGAAATCCATTAATATAGATATAAAACATTACTTTAACAAGATTATAAATTACATGTAATATTATAGGAAATTTCATCAAAATGTAATAATTTTACCCCCCCCCCAGTAAAAAAATATTGCCTAAATATATAATATCTAAATATCCTTATTTCATATTAAAGAGCCTCCAATGGTTTATTTTATATTATCGATTAAAATTATTATTTAGGTAGATACATTATTTTGATTAGTTTATAAAATAACCGAGTATTCTACCATAGTGATCGAACATAACATTTATCATTTTTATTATTATATCTTAACACTAACATAACAAATTTTATCATATATATATATATATAATAAAAAAAAATTAACCATATTTCATATTTAATTATATTTATCAAATTCATTGAAATATTTTTTAGTTATAACTATCATCCAATGTAAAATATAGGGAAATAATAAATTAAAATATAAGGATTTATCTATTTGATATGAATGAATAATTAATATATGAGTAGTGTAATTTTCCAATGATTGTGTAGTATTAGAATACACATTTGCTGTAGACATCTATGAAGTAACCAATGGTTTCATCCCTCTAAGGGTATCTATAGATGAAACTAACTCTCAATTGATGGTATGGATCATTATTCTAACAAAGTTATACGAAATAATTTATACGATTATATGCAAGTATTTAAATAATTATAAATGTCTTCATTAGAGGAGATATGATTAGAGTCTTCACAAATCCTTATTCTAAAATTTATTATGGGGATCAAATAAATTAATATAGGAATCCAATAATAAAATTTATATATATTAATTTATATTTTCATAAAACACCAGAAACATTTAAATGCAATGAAATATTAGTTCATTTATAAAAAATAATTATTTAATGTCTAAATGAAAAAAAGATTTAAATCCAGATTATCATTATCATTTGATTTTGGTAACTGGTAATAATTTTTTTATAGATGACGAATTGCAAACATGTTGTGAAATTTGGTATCGATGACCCAGCTAGAATATTAATTTTCTATTTTCATGTCATGTAAGTTTACATTTATTCATCATTTTTTATTACTATAACAGTGTTATTAATTTTAGGATAAATATTTATTTAGAAATTTAGTTGTATTAATTTTTAAATAAAAAGATTATTTATGTTTCTAGATATAATGATAACTTCAAGACACTATGAAATTAAAATGAATAAATTGTTTTATGGTCTATTTTCATCATAAGGAATGGGCCACAAGTGACAGTTGTATATCAGATGTTGGGGGATTATAAGAATTTAAACTTCTGCCTGTGAAGTTATGAAATGGTGACAACATATAGAGAGGATCCTGAGGAATGGATCACTAATTGAAAGGCCATATGTTTTCTGGTTAATTTTTTTGTTTCTATTTGTGAAATTAAGTATTGGTATATCATCTCGAGATCACTATGTATCATTATTATTTGATAAATTACATTGATGTAAAAACCCATAACATATATTTTTTTAGTCATTTATGTTATGTTGGGTTAGTCATTGGTGGTATGTAACTAATTTAATAATCATGAAAAGTCTTATCCCTTTATAATTAATAGAATCTATATTTATCCATTTTAAAAGGATCATAATTTCTTAAAAAAATCCATCGAAGTGGTAGATAATTTTAAGATAATTGAATATGATGGAAAACTATAAATGATAATTTAAATTATGATTCCACAATTTATTCATCAGCTTGCCAAGATATACGTGAAGGAAGTGGTAAGGCTGCAAGGGGTACCACTATCCATCGTATCTGATCGTGACCCAAGATTCACATCAAAATTTTGGAGAAGTCTTCAATATACTCTGAATACTGAATTGAATTTTAGTACGGCCTATCATCCTCAAACTGATGGCCAATCTGAAAGGACTATTCAGACACTCGAAGACATGTTGAGATTATGCTCAATGGAATTTGAAGGTGGATGGGATCAACACCTCCCATTAGTTGAGTTCTCCTATAACAACAACTTCCATTCGAGTATTCAGATGGCACCCTATAAAGCTCTATATGGAAAGCGGTGTAGAACTCCTACTAGTTGGGATGAAACTGGTGAGAGGAAGCTTCTTGGGCCTGATCTCGGGCAAGAGATGACAGAACAGGTTCATGCCATCCAACAACACATAAAGGCTGCTCAGAGTCGGCAGAAGAGCTATGCTGACAATCGTCGAAGGGACTTGGAGTTTGGTGTTGGTGACAAAGTCTTCTTTAAAATTTCTCCATGGAATAGAGTCATGCGATTTGGGAAGAAAGGGAAGCTCAGCCCTAGGTACATTGTCCCCTATGAAATCCTTGATCGCATAGGAGAAGTGGCCTATCGTCTAGCACTTCCACCGAACCTAGCTCAAGTTCATGATGTCTTCCATGTATCTCTCTTGAGGAAGTACATACTCGACCCTTCGCATGTACTGAACCCAGAGGTGGTACAACTGGAACATGACCACTCTTACGAGGAGCAGCCAGTGGAGATCTTGGACCGTAGAGACAAGGTCCTACGAAACAAGACTACCCACCTTGTGAAAGTGTTGTGGAGGAATCATAAATATGAAGAGGCAACTTGGGAGCCGGAGGAAACAATGAAGCAAAAGTACCCTCACCTTTTCGACTAGGCCTCAAGTATAAATTTTGGGGACGAAATTTCTTAAGGGGGGAAAAATGTAACGACCCAATCTTTTTGAGTAGTATATTAACTTACTCTTAATGATTTAATAAGATGTTAATGGTTAATTCAGAAAGAGGAGTCGATGGCTTCATCCAGTAGACTCGGACCTTATGAAGCCCACTTGTCAGAGCTTGGGAAGGAGGTAGAACTTGTGGGCTTCGCTTTGGACCAAGCCCAAGCCGAACACCAGCTTGTCAAGCTTGAAAAGAAACCCCAACGGGAGAAGTTCAAGTTAGTAGAGATTACTACTAGGGAAATGTTATCTGAGCCTCCCTCAGATTCTCTCACCATAGCACACCTTACACTTAGGTCTTATGCCGGTGTTATAAGGGGCTATGTGACGAGACCCTAGCTTCCTTGTGTAATCCTTTCGGGTGAATAAATTGAGATTTATTCCTTTAGTGATGTTTGTGAAATTTCAAATGTCTAGATAATTTTAGAATGTATTTTATTGATGAATATTGAAAATGGGATATTTTAAAATATTTTTGTAAACCCTAAATAACTAATGATGTGTAATGATTTTCAAAAAATGGTCTTCTACAAAAGTGTTCAGTAAGGAATTTGGAGTCTAATAAGATCAACTTAATTTTTGATGAATAGTAAATTATGAATAGTGATTTTACTCTTAGGATTAGTAATGTGACCAAATGGATAAGTAATTTCACTCAAAGAAAGTTTTAATATAATTCAAACACCTAGATTAAGTAATGTGATTCAATAAAATGGGTAAATAATGGTTTCATAAATTATTAGTCAAGTATTAGTTTTTTCGGATGAATAGTGTTTTTTAATTAAAAATTTAATTAAAAATAATTAGAAAATTATTTTTATAAAAATGAATTTATTTTTGAACTCAGAGCATCGATATTATGTTATGGTAATTTTTGAGGATTTTTCTGAAAAAAACGAATTTTCGATGAATAGTGTTTTTATTTAAAAATTAAATTAAAATTATTTAGAAAATTATTTTTATAAAATGTAGTTCATAAATGTATTTAGAGCATCGATATTTGGTTAAGGTGAAATTTTGGGATTATTCTGAGAAAGTTGAATTTTGGATGAATAGTGAAAATATAGTTTTTAAGTTACGGGTGTTTAATGACATCATTAAATGATGTATTAAGTATATATTCAATATGGTCGACTTATGAATAGTAATATAAGGTGCGAGGTGTCACAAGTGGCAAATACCATGGGCAAATACCATGGGCAAGCCCATGGTTTTGCCAAAACCACTAGTGAGGTGTCCCTTGGCCATTAATGCCTTGTCCCCTCACTTTCCCTATAAATACCCACCCTTTCCTCCTTTAGTTTCACTCCCAACTCTCCCCCAATGATGTTCTGGTCTCCTTACCTCCCAAGGAGTCCTCCCAAGGTGCCCCCAAGCCCTCAAGGTCCATAACATTGAGTTTCAAGAGTCACATTTTAAGGTAAGGGATCTGACCCCTCTCTTCTTTTCATGTAATCTCTTTTATGTCATTCCTTTTATGCTCCATGTTATTATGTGAGAGGATGTTATTTTATATTACTCTTACTGCCCCTTTCATGTTTATATGATGAGAGATCCCCTCTTACTCTCATCATTTCGTTTTATGAAAGTTTAAGTGACGCCGTTAGGCTACCGAATGTTTAAGTGATTTTTTCACCCTTCTCATTTTTCAAGTTCGATTTTCATGTCAAATATTTCAAGTTCCTTTTTATTATGTTGGGGTATGGTCACTATATATATCACACTGATCTCTAATTATCATATGATGAGTGACCCGATTTGATCTGTTCAAGTCATTTTTGTTGAAGTTTAAGTGACGCCGTTAGGCTGCCGAATTTTCATAAGAGAAATTAAACTTTTGTCTTCCATCCATGTTTTTCATTTCAAATGATATGTCCTTGAAATTGCATCACCATGTCCATATATACTTCTTATTCTGTCCCCCTACTATTTTATGGGTCAATTATGATTGTTCGACCCATGTTCCATCTCTTTTCAAAGTTTTCTAAAACCTTGTAACATAGTCGTTATGATGCAGAATTTTCGTCTCAAAATGCCTCTCTTTTCTCAAAATTATTTTATGTTATAAAGTGAATACTCAAAGCTCCTATTAATACAGGGGTATTCACACATATATAAAAATGTTCTATTTTAAATTCTGGGATTTACATACATGATACCCGCTTTCCCTTTCCGTGGGTTTAAAGCAACGTAAAGATCATGTCTTTAAAGCAGTTTTTAAAACATTATGATTATGAAATGAAACCCATTTATTTTATTCTATATGGGTTATTTATGAAATTTTTGATGATGATATATGTGGATCACATGATAATAAAGGAAAATTTAAGGGTGCTCCCTGATAGCGCTCCAATGCATTGCGTAAAGACTTAATCTCTAGAGATGACCATTTTAACGACGCCTTGGTGAATAACTTTGGTAATTTTTAACGACACCTTGGGGATGGACCTTGGTGAAACGAAACGATTGTCAATATTAAATGTTGCAGCCACATCTTCATGTTATGAAAAATGTTATTTTTATTATGTTGTATCTCATGATTTCTTTCTCATGCCTTAAAGTTTTTTTCATGTCCTTATTGAAGTATCTCAAGTTCACATGTAAAATGATTCTCTTGTTTCCCTTACTGGGCCTTCTTCTCACCCTTTCTTTTGATGTATGTCCCCAGGTTATGAGATGCATAATGAACATAGGATGAACTAAAGGAGAAGCCTTTCAAGTGTTTAAGATGAATGTTTTATGTTTTTTTTATGTATTATGATCCTTGTTTCCAAGACACTAAACCTTAACGATCCTCAGTTCCGTGTAATGGAATGAAAGTTATGTTATAAAAAGACGGGATGTTATAGTTGGTATCAGAGGATGGGTTAGTTATTTGTGGAAATTAGGATATAAAAACTTTAGGAAGTACCCTATAGAAAATTTTAAATCTAGGAAAACTTCCTGGTATTTTGGTAAGTATGGAGTAGGTGGTTTATCAAACAAATACATCCATGTCTGGATACGAGCAGGTAGAGGTGGCTCTGGCATTGATGTACATAGGGGTAAAACCCGAAAACACCTCTTTGAGCTAGACTCGAACGAGAACTGGTGCACGATAACGGGCCTTGCAGCACTCTTGGTTACGACACTCCCAGGGGATATGTTTGGTTAATCACAAGATTTTTATGAATCATTATGAAGGAATTATAGAAAAGTGTAATTGTATAAGCATGAAGTCATAGTTAAAATATTCATAAATGAAATAAGTTTCTTACTAAAGTTTTATTCATTTAGAAAATGGCAGGCAATAGGAGGAACCGTGCCGATGGTGACCGCAATGCACCATGTGCTAACGGCCCTCTGATGGAAGCCGGAATGGAAACATTCATGCGAATGATGAACCAACTGACTCAAGTTATGAGTAATAACTTGAATCAAGCTGAGAGGCCGACCTCACAACAAAGGGAACAACACTCTGTTGAGTCCTTCATGTGTCAACGACCGCCAACATTCAGTGGATCTACTGACCCATTGGTTGCGGAACAATGGATAAGCTACATTGAAAAGATCTTTTCTGTACTTCATTGTTTGGAACAAGAAAAAGTCACCCTTGCTGTTTACCGCCTAGAGGGAGAAGCTGATCAGTGGTGGTCACTGATCAAAAACACGAAGCCACAAGGAGAGATAGAAGCTATGGAGTGGGAAGAATTTCGGGGAATTTTCCATAACAAGTATTTCCCTCGTTCCATGAAAACAAGAATGGAGAAAGAGTTTCTCGAGCTGAAGCAGTAGGAGAACGAATCTGTCAGAAGCTATGAGATGAACTTCACAAGGCATTCCCATTATACCTCAAGCTTTTTCATGGACCCTAATGGGAAGGTTGATAGATTCTTTGGTGGACTATGACCTCATCTGTGGAAGAATCTAGCCAACGGGGACTATGAAAGCTATGAAGAAATAGTTCGAAGTGCTATGAAAGTCGAGCTGGAGTTTGGTGAGACACAATGGTCTCATAAACCAAATGAAAAGAAGAGATCGTTGGAGCCCAGTTTAGGGATGTCTTTTGATCAGGGAAGAGGTGGAAAGAAAATTCAACTTACCACATGCAATAAATGTGGGAAGAATCATCTGGGGAACTGCTTGAATGGAAGTGTCAAGTGCTACAAGTGTGGAAGAGGAGGCCATATTGCTCGGAATTGTCATAGTGAGGTGAAGCCTCAGCTTCCCAACACTAACGACATAGGAAAGATGGTTTTGGCCCTACCCGAAGTCACATGTTTCAAGTGTGGACAGCTTGGTCACTTTGCTAACCAATGTCCAAATCTGAGGGTGGTGGAGGGGAATCACCACCAGCCTCAGCAGATGCCTAGAGAGCAAGGTCGTGCTTTCGCTATCACAACGGCTGATGTTGATGTCCCGAACGATGTGGTAGCAGTTACTCTTGTCGTCCTCTCAAAACTAGCAAGTACTTTATTTGATTTTGGTTCTACGCATTCCTTTATTTCCTCCAAGTTTGCAAGGAATATAGAATCAATCCCCGAACTGCTAGAGGTAGAGTTGTCTGTCAAGACTCCAAGTGGGATTATCCTTGCATCAACAGTATTTAGAGACTCTAGTGTTTACTTTGGTGAGCACAATTTTATCGCAAATCTAGTAGTCATTCCCATGATGGAATTCGACATTATACTAGGGATGGACTGGCTCTCAAAGTATAATGCCAAGATCAAATGCAGAAGTAAGGAATTCTCAGTAGTCTTGAATGAACGACCTACAGTTATCTTCCAAGGAGAGATATCCTGAACTGATCCCTATCTAGAAGAACCTCCTATAGCATTCTTTATGGAGTTAATCGGTGATGATGAAGAAGGAAAAGGGAGCATACAAATAGAAGATGTTCTGATTGTTCAGGAATACATGGATGTATTTCCTGAGGAGTTACCTGGACCTCCCCCAGAAAGAGAGGTTGAGTTCTCCATTGAACTAGTACCTGGGTCTCAACCGATATCAAAGACTCCGTATAGAATGGAAAATGTAGAGCTAGAATAGTTAAAGAAACAACTCCAAGACTTGTTGGAGAAGGGGTTTATCCGACCGAGTGTGTCTCCTTGGGGAGCACCAGTTCTCTTTGTGAAGAAGAAGGATGGATCAATGCGGCTATGCATCGATTATAGAGAACTGAATGGGATCACGGTGAAGAACAGATATCCTCTTCCAAGAATTGATGATTTATTTGACCAACTTCACGGGGCTCAATTCTTCTCTAAGATTGACCTTCGATCTGGTTATCATCAACTGAGGGTGAAAAAGGAAGATATTCCAAAGACTGCCTTCCGATCAAGATATGGGCATTATGAGTTTACTGTTATGCCCATCGGCTTGACTAATGCTCCTGCTATTTTCATGGATTTTATGAATAGAGTCTTTAAGGACTACCTTGATAACATCGTGGTAGTCTTTATTGATGATATTTTGATATATTCAAAAAGTCGTGAGGAGCATGAAGATCATCTAAGGGTTCTATTGAAAACTCTGCGGAAGGAGAGGCTCTTTGGGAAGTTCAGCAAGTGCGAGTTTTGGTTACAACAGGTGGCTTTCTTGGGGCACATTGTAACCAATGAAGGAATCCCGGTTGACCCTGCAAAGACAATGGTTGTGGAGGAGTGGCCTCAACCCACAACAGTAACTGAGATTCGTAGTTTCCTTGGTTTAGCAGGATATTATAGGAGGTTTGTGAAAAACTTTTCACAGCTTTCTAATCCACTAACCAAGTTGACTCGAAAAGGGGTTAAGTTAATCTGGACAAAGGAATGCGAGGAAAGTTTCCAAGAGCTGAAGAAGATATTGGTTACTGCACCTGTGTTGACACTACCCTCTATCAGAGAAGGATTCTATATTTTTAGCGATTCATCTCTGAAAGGGATTGGGTGCATCCACATGAAAAATGACAAAGTAATTGCTTATGCATCACGACAGTTGAAGATTCATGAGCAGAATTATCCTACGCATGATCTAGAGCTGGCAGCAGTTGTTTTTTCTCTAAAGATATGGAGGCACTATCTTTATGGGGAGAAATGTGATATATACACTGACCACCAAAGTCTAAAGTATATTTTCACACAGAAGTAATTGAACATGAGACAAAGGATATGGTTGGAGCTTATTAAAGACTATGATTGTTCAATTCATTATGACCCTGGAAGAGCAAACAAAGTCCCTGATGCGTTAAGCAGGAAAGATCCTGTTGTTCTGGCAACAATGAGGATCGTAGGAGATCCCATGATTAAAGATCCAGTAAAACTGGACATGGGAATTATAAGGAACGGGACATCATCAACCCTATTCCAAATGATTTCTCAACCTTCATTACTATAGAGGATCAAGAAGGCTCAAAAAGAAGATCCTTTGCTTCAGGAGAAGTTTGAGGCTGTAAAGGATGGGAAGTCCCCTGATTTCCATATTGATCAAGAAGGTGTATTGAAATTTCGTACAAGACTATGTGTTCCATCTATTCCGGAGATAAAGAAAAAACTGATGGATGAAGCTCATAGCTCTACATTCTCTATACACCCGGGAAGCACTATGATGTATAGAGACCTTCGTGATCATTATTGGTGCGATAACATGAAGAGGGAGATTGCTGATTACACTACAGGGTGCCTGGTGTGTCCGCAATTAAAGGTAGAATGACAACTTCCTAAGGGGGTATTACAACCGCTACCCATACCAGTATGGAAGTGGGACAATATCACTATGGACTTTGTAACTGGTCTCCCAAAAACATCCAAAGGAAACAATGCGATATGGGTTATTGTGGACCGTCTCACCAAGACAGCACATTTTATCACTATTCGGAAAGATTTCTCTCTGGATCAGCTTGCCAAGATATACATGAAGGAAGTGGTACAGCTGCATGGGGTACCACTATCCATCATATCTGATCGTGACCCAAGATTCACATCAAAATTCTGGAGAAGTCTTCAACATGCTCTGAATACTGAATTGAATTTTAGTATGACCTATCTTCCTCAAACTGATGGCCAATCTGAAAGGACTATTCGGACACTCGAAGACATGTTGAGATTATGCTCAATGGGATTTAAAGGTGGATGGGATCAACACCTCCCATTATTTGAGTTCTCCTATAACAATAGCTTCCATTCGAGTATTCAGATGGCACCCTGTGAAGCTCTATATGGAAAGAGGTGTAGAACTCCTACTTGTTGGGATGAAACTGGTGGGAGGAAGCTTCTTGGGCCTGATCTCGTGCAAGAGATGACGGAACAGGTTCATGCCATCCAACAACACATAAAGGCTGCTTAGAGATGGCAGAAGATCTATGCTGACAATCGTCGAAGGGACTTGGAGTTTGGTGTTGGTGACAAAGTCTTCCTTCGAATTTCTCCATGGAAGAGAGTCATGCGGTTTGGGAAGAAAGGGAAGCTCAGCCCTAGGTACATTGGCCCCTATGAAATCCTTGATCGCATAGGAGCAGTGGCCTATCGTCTAGAACTTCCACCGAACCTAGCTCAAGTTCATGATGTCTTCCATGTATCTCTCTTGAGGAAGTACATACCCGACCCTTCGCATGTACTGAACCAAGAGGTGGTACAACTGGAACATGACCTCTCTTACGAGGAGCAGCCAGTGGAGATCGTGGACCGTAGAGACAAGTTCCTACGAAACAAGACTACCCACCTTGTGAAAGTGTTGTGGAGGAATCATAAATATGAAGAGGCGACTTGGGAGCCAGAGGAAACAATGAAGCAAAAGTACCCTCACCTTTTCAACTAGGCCTCAAGTATAAATTTCGGGGACGAAATTTCTTAAGGGGGGAAGAATGTAACGACCCAATCTTTTTGAGTAGTATAATAACTTACTCTTAATGATTTAATAAGATGTTAATGGTTAATGAAGAAATAGGATTCGATGGCTTCATCCAATAGACTCGACCCTTATGAATCCCACTTATCAGAGCTTGGGAAGGAGGTAGCATCTATGGGCTCCGCATTGGACCAAGCCCAAGCCGAACTCCAGTGTGTCAAGCTTGAACGGAAACGCCTACGGGAGAAGTTCAAGTTAGCAGAGATTACTACTAGGGCAATGTTATCTGAGCCTCCCTCAGATTCTCTCACCATAGCACACCTTACACTTAGGTCTTATGCCTGTGTTATAAGGGGCTATGTGATGAGACCCTAGATTCCTTGTGTAATCCTTTCGGGTGAATAAATTTACATTTCTTCCTTTAGTGATGTTTCTGAAATTTCAAATGTCTATATAATTTTAGAATGTATTTTATTGATGAATTTTGAAAAAGGGATATTTTAAAATATTTTTGTAAACCTTAAATAACTAATGATGTGTAATGATTTTCAAAAAATGGTCTTCTACAAAAGTGTTCAGTAAGGAATTTGGAGTCTAATAAGATAAACATAATTTTTGATGAATAGTAAATTATGAATAGTGATTTTAGCTTAGGATTAGTAATGTGACAAAATGGATTAGTAATTTCACTCAAAGAAAGTTTTAATATAATTCAGACAGCTAGATTAAGTAATGCGATTCAATAAAATGGGTAAATAACGGTTTCATAAATTATTAGTCAAGTATTAGTTTGTTCGGATGAATAGTGTTTTTTAATTAAAAATTTAATTAAAAATAATTAGAAAATTATTTTTATAAAAATGACTTTATTTTTGAACTCAGAGCATCGATATTATGTTATGGTAATTTTTGGGGATTTTTCTGAAAAAAAACGAATTTTCGATGAATAGTGTTTTTATTTAAAAATTAAATTAAAATTATTTAGAAAATTATTTTTATAAAATGGAGTTCATAAATGTATTTAGAGCATCGATATTTGGTTAAGGTGAAATTTTGGGATTATTTTGAGAAAGTTGAATTTTCGATGAATAGTGAAAATATAGTTTTTACGTTACGGGTGTTTAATGACATCATTAAATGATGTATTAAGTATATATTCAATATGGTCGACTTATGAATAGTAATATAAGGTTTTAGGTGTCCCAAGTGGCCAATACCATGGGCAAATACCATTGGAAAGCCCATGGTTTTGCCAAAACCACTAGTGAGGTGTCCCTTGGCCATTAATGCCTTGTCCCCTCAATTTCCCTATAAATACCCATTGTTTCCTCCTTTAGTTTCCACTCCCAACTCTCCCCCAATGAAGTTCTGGTCTCCTTACCTCCCAAGGAGTCCTCCCAAGGTGCCCCCAAGCTCTCAAGGTCCAAAACATTGAGTTTCAAGAGTCACATTTTAAGGTATGGGATCCGACCCCTCTCTTCTTTTCATGTAATCTCTTTTATGTCATTCCTTTTATGCTCCATGTTCTTTTGTGAGAGTATGTTCTTTTATATTCCTCTTACTGCCCCTTTCATGTTTATATGATGAGAGATCCCCTCTTACTCTCATCATTTCGTTTTATGAAAGTTTATGTGACACCCTTAGGCTGCCGAATGTTTAAGTGATTCTTTCACCCTTCTCATTTTTCATTTTCGATTTTCATGTCAAATCTTTCAAGTTACTTTTTATTATGTTGGGGTATTATCTCTATATATATCCTACTTATCTCTAATGATCATATTATGAGAGACCCTATTTTATCTGTTCAATTCATTTTTGTTGAAGTTTAAGTGACGCCGTTAGGCTGCCGAATTTTCATAAGAGAAATCAAAGTTTTGTCTTCCTTCCATGTTTTTCATTTCAAATGGTATGTCCTTGAAATTGCATCACCATGTCCATATATACTTCTTATTTTGTCCCTCTACTATTTTATGGGTCAATTATGATTGTTCGACCCATGTTCCCTATCTTTTCAAAGTTTTCTAAAACCTTGTAACATAGTCGTTACGCTGCATAATTTTCGTCTGAAAATGCCTCTCTTTTCTCGAAATTATTTTATGTTATAAAGTTAAAACTCAAAGATCATATTTCTATAGGGGTATTCACATATATATTTAAATGTTCTATTTTAAATTCTGGTATTTACATACATGATACCCTCTTTCCCTTTCCGTGGGTTTAAAGCAACGTAGAGATCATGTCTTTAAAGAAGTTTTTAAAACGTTATGATTATGAAATGAAACCCATTTATTTTATGCTATATGGGTTATTTATGAAATGTTTTATGATGATATATGTGGCTCACTTGATAATAAAGGAAAATTTATGGGTGCGCCCTGATAGCGCTCCAATGCATTGGGTAAAGACTTAATCTCTAGAGATGACCTTTTTAACGACGCCTTGGTGAATAACCTTGGTAATTTTTAACGACACCTTGGGGAAGGACCTTGGTGAAACGAAACAATTGTCCATATTAAATGTTTCAGCCACATCTTCAAGTTATGAAAAATGTTATTTTTATTATGATGTATCTCATGATTTCTTTCTCATGCCTTAAAGTTCTTTTAATTTCCTTATTGAAGTATCTCAAGTTCACATGTAAAATGTATCTCTTGTTTCCCTTACTAGGACTTCTTCTCACCCTTTCCTTTGAAGTATGTCCCCAGGTTATGAGATGAATAATGAACATAGGATGAACTAAAGGAGAAGCCTTTCAAGTGTTTAAGAAAAATGTTTTATGTTTTTTTATGTATTATGATCCTTGTTTCCAAGACACTAAACCTTAACAATCCTCAGTTCCGTGTAATGGAATGAAAGTTATGTTATAAAAAGACGGGATGTTATAGTCCACAATAGTGGGGGATGTCCACCAGGGGAGGGGAAGATCAGGGTGGTGGGCGGGGCTGTCTAGGGGGTTGGGTGGGGCTGTAGCGGGGTATAGGGTATCTAGGGTGTGGGTGGGGTTGTCCAGGGGGTGCAGGGTGTCCAGGGGGTGGGGGACTATCCACAGGTGGATGGCCTATCCAGGGGGTGGGAGGGTTGTCCACGGGGTTGGCGGCACTGTCCAAGGGGGGTACGGAGTGTCCAGGGGGGATGTGGGGGGGGGATGTCCATGGTGTTGGGGTAGGGTGAGGGGTTGTCCATGGGGATTTCCAGGGGTGTGGGCTGTCCAGGGGGGTTTTCTATCAGGGTGTTGGTATGTCCATGTGGGTGACCAGGGGTGGGTGTTTTCTGGGGGTTGGGGTTGGGGGGCTGTCCATGGGGGTGTCTAGGGGGTGGGGTGGTGTCTTGGGGGTGGTGTGTCCGGGTGGTGGGTTGGTGTCTGGGGTGGGGTGGTGTCCATGGGGATGGGGTGCTGTCCCGGGGGTGAGATGGTGTCTGGGCGGTTGGGGGGCTTTCTAGGGGGTGGGGGTGTCCAGGGGGTGGGGTGTCCAGGGGGTGGGGTGTCCAGGGGGTGGGGGTGTCCTGGGGGTGGGGTGTCCTGGGGGTGGGCGGGCTATCCATAGGGGTGGTTGGTCTATCTAGGGTGGTCGAGAGTTTATATTGGTGGGCGGGCGGTCCATGGGGTTGGGCGAGGCTGTTTAGTGGGTACAGAGTGTCCTTGGTGGTGGGTGGGTTGTCCGTGGGGGTGGGTGGGTTGTCCACGGGGGTGGTGGGGCTGTCCAGGGGGTAGGGGGTCTCCAGGGGTGGGTGGGAAATCCAGGGGTGCGTGGGTTGGCCATGGGGTAGAGGGGTGTCTAGGGGGTGGGGGCTATCCCCAGGGGTAGAAGCTTTACAGGGGGTGGGTGGGCTATCCACAGAGGTGGGCGAGGCTGTCCAGGGGGAACGAGGTGTCCAGGGGTTGGGGTCTTTCTTTAAGGGGAGGGGATGTCGAGGGGGTGGGTGGGCTATCCACTTGGGTGGCCGGACTGTCCATGGGGGTAGGGGTGTCCAGGGTGTGGGTGAGTTGTCCTCAGGGTTGGGTGGGGTTGTCCAGGTGGTAAAGGGTGATTAGGGGTTTAGGGGCTGTCCAGAGGTGGAGGGGCTATCCATGGGGTGGGAGGGCTGTCCACGGGGGTGGGGGGGGGTATACAGGGGTGGAGTACCACTATATCATTCCATGTCATTCCATAATGATAGTACCACATTTTACATTAATATAAATAGGTATTTCCAAAAACAAATTTATAATTTATCTACATTTTCAACTAATAAAATGCGTGATGAATATTATTTTTCCTTATAACACTAGTGGATTTTAGAGAAAACATTCATGACATTTATCTCATGATTCATCATTTTTTGGTTCCACTACAAGAGAAAGAACAAGAATGGGTTCATGTTCGTGTCCCAAATTGTAGATAGCACACAAAACTATCTCAACTGCACTTTTATCAACATAGGGACTCTCTTATTGTGGTAAACCAATAACTTTGTCATATGGTCTCTTGAAAATTCATCTAAGAGGCATGATTGAACTCAATTTCAATAAGTCACACAAAATTAATTAGTAAGGATACACATATCAATAACTCAAATAGGAGATATATGAATATGAATTTGATGAAATCATAATTAACTATTTTCAATAAAATTAGTTAAAAACATTCCCCAATGATACTTCTTATAAATTCCCAAGGAGGCTTACAACTTGTGAAAGTAGGGTATGACCAAACAAATCACTCATAACGTCCTCTCATGCTTTTAAAATCCTACTTCATGTCTACCAGGACATCATATAATGGATAACGACATCATGTAGATACTCATATTCAAATCTATGATAATAATCTACAATGAACCAATACAGATTTCAGGGTACACTACTTCCCGAGTTTGCTCTAACGTAGCCTGATGTGAATTCGTGAACCCCACTGATTGGTGACCAGAAGCATAAATAATATAATAATAAGGATGAATTTTTTTTACAAAATAAACAAAGATAAATAATTCAAGTCTATATGTCAAAAATCTTTGTGTAGATGGTACACGAAACGAATCAGTTAAACAACACTCATAACAACACTAAATCAAGTGAAACAATACCCAATAAGATTGAAGCATTGACATATCCCATGTAATAGGTTGATCACATATCAAGTGTAAACCTCCATCATGTCAGGTCCTATGGACAAGGAACATCCACCACCTATATGTGTTTCATTCACATTAACATATTTTCATGGGATGGTACATACATATTTTCAAGGGATGGTATTTACATTTTTTTAAACACATTCTTTCATGGAAAAAAATTAATTTCATTATATGAACTTCTAATCAGACCACCAATTTTCTAAATTCCACTAAAAAATTACAATTTCATTAAAATAGAGGGATTTCACAACATCCAAGGTTTTTTAAAATAAAACATTTATAATATATAAATAATCATTAAAATCATTTATAATCTCATTTACTTTGAATAATTAAATTTAAGGTTTCATTTATGGGGAAAGTATTATGGAACCACCGATGTTTTATAAATGTTCAAATCAACACCCACAACTAGAAAACCAAAGAACATAGGGTGGCAGATGTCTAGGGGTGGGCGGGATATCCACGAGGGTGCTGGGGCTCTCTATGGGGGAACAGGTTGTCCTGAGGGTGGGGGTGTCCAGGGGATGGGGGCTATCTAGGGGTTGGAAGAATCGGTCACAGAAAATCATCATGTCTAGTTTTACTATTTATTGATAAAAAATAATGATAATTTGACCTACCTAATCACACATATATTCAAGAAAAAAAGTCAATAAACACCAAAGTTCAGTAATGTTAGAAAAAATGTAACGGATCAATCTGTCTCTCATCACCATCACAATAATCACCTTCATTATCACCCTCACCATCTTCCTCATCGCCATCCCCATCATCATCCCCACCATCCTCATCATCCTCTTACTCTGCCTCAGCCTCCCCATCTACCTCCTCATCTGCCCCACCCTTCTCCTCACCCTCCTCCTCTGCCTCAGCCTCCTCTTCACCATCCTCATCGTCCGCCTCGGCCTCCACCTCGCCATTGTATTGACCACCACAATAACAACCACCTAATGAACCATATATAGAACACATCGATGAAATATATTCATCCAAAGAAGTTTTGGACTTTGGTGGATGTGTTGGAAATTAATCTTTCACTAGTTTTATAAATGTAGTGTTTTCCCTAGAAGATTGTTCTACCCCTCTTTGTGGCCCTTTTTTCAACCTGTTCGGCATGTGCCTTAGCCTACTGCAACATAGTGTAACTACAACTCATACCTGAGGAGGGCCAATACCATGTCAAAACAATACTCTTCCCAGGTCAGATGAATACTCTACAAGGGTGTTTCATCTCCATCACCTATTGTAACTGATCTTTTGTCCCGAAATTGTTAGGTTATTGGGCATCAAGGGCCTCTAAAGTATCATGTTACAATTATAAATATATTATTAGGTTACAAAATGGAGATTAAAATTTGAAATCTAAAAATATAATCTTACAATCTACCTACTGAGTACGTTCATTAACCGCAGTTCCATATTTCTTCCTTCTACTCAAGAAAAAATAGTTTTTCATGAGGCTCCCAACCTTATATATTCAATTAATGCCTCTACAATGACATTGAAAGTATTAAACCATAATTAAAAATTCGATACCAAGAAAAAAAATAATTTCCAAACTAAAATTATATATCCACTTCAACAATCAAATAAATTACAGAGGAAGAAATAGAAAATTGTAGTCGTAAAGCAAGATTATAAACTATCATTACTTCTACCCCACATGATCTGGCATCATAGTACATCCAAATGTGTGGATGTATTTCTTAGTACCAATGTTATTTATTTCTTTCATATGAATCCTAAATAAAATTCATTAATTAGTATTAACGAAAAAAATGAAAATTTTCATTTAATTACCTCTAATTTGATTAATACAGAAAATTGGCTAGTCATACAATGAATAATCATCTATCGGTACTATTATAATAGATAATATTCCATGACTAGGACCACTTATAACTCTATGCCCACTCTAGCATGCCATGAAATGTTAAAACCATGCTTATAAGCTCACCAAATATCGCCAAAATCTTTTATACATTATGGTCGTGCACCCTCACCATCGGGAAATTTAACCACAGCTGACACCAAAATATTAATTCTTAAAATACAAATATTCATATATTTCATTAAATAAAACATATTTTTTTACCCATATCTCTGCCCAGGATTTCTCCTTGACTTCATTTGGATGCTGTCTCCATAAGAGCTAGCAGAGTGGGATGATGTCGTTGTATTTGGAAAAAGTTTCCAAAGAACTTCGACATTGTTACCCGAAATTTTCAATCATCTAACTATCTTCATTGTTGGCCACCAGTAACTCCGTGTGGTGGTTCCAGACTGCCTGCATGTGTGTACGCCCCCACCCCCCGCCTCTTATTAGTAAATGTATCTTTATATAAATGAAAAAAAAATATTTTTCCATACATGTTATAATGAAAAAAATAGGGTGTAAATTTTTTTAGGATTGTATAAGTATACATGTGGTAGTCTGATCATTGGGCATCATTGGATCCACAGAAACTAAAGGAAACCCCTTTACAGATGGAGTGGGTCCCATGTATACTCTGTAGGGACAGACACTGGTGAGTAGAAGTCAAATACGATGGAATATAAAAGCCCAATTGAAGGAATTAGAGGTAAAATAAGGTGATAGGAATGGCTTGAAAAATGCAAGATGTGGAGTTAGAATTATCATTGGATATGGTATAGACAGGTGAGGAGGATCAGATGTAAAGGGAAGTGGAAACATGGGAGTGATAAATATCCCCTGTGTCCTAAATGACACACTGGGATTAGAATGTGGGATGAATTGTATGCTATTGCGAGGGGCATGGTTTAAACAGGTACGCCGACCAGATCGTCTGGCTCTTATACCACCCCTCCCCCTTGTATGAACACTCTGAGTACTGGGACCACTACTAGGCAGCTCATCAAATAATTGTCGCCTAATAGATGGATCTTGATTAAATGATTTAAAAAAATTAATCACTTTGCACTATGTATTATTTAAATAGGTATATTTGAAATAAAATACTCACTGTTGGAACTAGTGGTTGAATTTCCAGCCCAGTCATGCGATGATTGTAGTCCATAATCGGTTTTCATCCTCTCTCTTCAATTGGGTTTATTTCTTACACTTGAAAAAAAAATACGAAAGTAAATAGAAAAGGTTATCTAATGTGTAACCCAAAAAACAAAATAAATGAGTGGGAATAGGGGGATTCATTGATAATTTAACTAACCATTGTTTTAGGTGATTTTAAACAAATTTATAATGAAGTCAATAAATCATACAAGTCATAATAACAAAATTTAATTTTTAGTAGGATGGATAATTACTATGTGTCATCGGTCTATTAAAATCATGGAACTTTGATTCTACGAGATTCATATGTGGTAAAGCAGTTGTCAAAATTAAGGAAAAAATTATTTTCTTTAGATCAGGTAGATGATTCATGTTTCAATACATGTTTTGTAGAAGAATACAAACCATCATATTCATTACCTGGTAAAATATTAAAGAGAGGTCTTAGAGTCAAACAAAATGTATACAAATCGTAGTTGAAATATATAAATTTCACCAATATAGAAATGTTGGTTTCATAGGATTAAATACAGTTAAATTTCAAATGAGAAAATGAAATTCAATAAAAAAATTCAACTAATAAACATTAAAAATTCACATTACAGTCAACTCGGATACAACATATTTGTAATCAATATTAAATCCACTTGAATAGTACCAACCTTAATAGCACAAGTGAAGGTAAACCAAAATAATTGTGAACATGAATGAATAATTTTATATATTTCCTACCAAATCTTCACGTTTACATTCAACTCTGACAATTGATCTATCGGTGTCATCAAAAGTAATAAAAGGATCATTTCCAATGGTAGTACAAATGGTGTCAATTCCATCATCACCATCATAAAAAATATTTATTTTATTTACTTCAACAATGATCCCAATTTTAGGTTGAATATGGTCTTTGACATAAAAAATTTGTTTTTCCCTTAATGCCAATACATATGGTTCATCAGTAGTAAGAGTGTGAGTGGTATCAATTACTCGAAATCCAAAATCATCAATAAATGTATCATGCCTCGTCATCAGATCAAACCACTTTAATTTCATCAGCGTGATTCATCTATGGGTATAATTATCCAATATTATTATTTTTTCAATGACTCCATAATAACCAGAATTTATAAATCGTGGTCTACTTTCTGATGCACTAAAATAACTTTTTGTTTTTGAAGTAACCATAACACCATCATGTCGTGTTCTCATTATTTTTTCTCATTCAGTGATAATAAATCTGTACCCATCCATGGTATTAGGACCCAAATCCAACGCTCTTTTTTCTAAAGAGACAGATTCATCAGGAAATCTAAATACCTAAAATATAAATAAATATTAAAATTAGTTAATTATTCTTTTAATTATTTTAAATAATAGTATTATTACCATAAATTTTAACCAAGAAAGAAACTCTATTTGGTGAAAAGTTTCCCTTCCTCTCAATGATAAATAACAATGCTTTCTATTTATCATAGATTTATTTTCTTTATAGATAAAAATAGGAATATTTCAACAGATATATATATATATATATATTACATATAAATATACAATTTACTTACATGATGTATTCATTGAACACATCACAGTTGAACAAAACAGTGTGATGTGACATCTCCCGCTCTTCAATGATTAATGTAGTAAATGTGTATAATCTATGAATTAATCATGTTTGAAGAAATGATGGATAATTGGGTTCAATTTTTCTTATATTGTTCTTCTTTGTTTCTCATTGGTCTTTTAATTATTGTAGTATGATCGGACAAATACATAGAGGATAAATCCATACATTCTTGAGCAAAGTCACCATTCATGATAGAACCTTTAGGATGATTCCAATCACGGACGTAAGAAATTAATGTGTACATATTTCTTTATATTGGATACATCCAAAAAAATAAATAGGTCCTCCAAGATGTATTTCAGTTGGAATGTGGATATTCATATGCTGCATGCATGTGAAAAGTGATGGAGGAAATATTGTCTATAATTATCTAAAAATTAATGGGGCATCTACCGACATTTTTTACAAGAAAGACTTGGACAAATTTTTAGCACAATGATCTCTAAAAATAGAACAACTAAATAACAACAACCCTGACATTATTGGAAAAAAGATCACATGTTTTTGTTGGAATCAACTCTTGTAGAAGGATGTGATAATCACGAGTCCTAAAAGATTTTATCTTCAATACTTTTCTATTGAACCATTTGGATATATTTATTGAATATCCATCAGGAACTTTAATAGTATCTAGTACATCTTGAAATTTTTTTTTCTGTAGGTTTCATCACATAATAATTACATGGAAGTTTCCATTTATTTTCACTGATACACACAAGATGCAATTACAGTCATATTCCCCAATCCACCAAGTCAAGTCGAGACTGTAAATCAACTTTTCTATTTACCGTAACTTTTAGATGAATAAAAATAAATATTTCATGTATATTTGTTTCATTGTACATTATGTCTTAGCAATGATGTATCAAATTGGTTGACCAATAGAGAAAATCAAAGAAGATACTTCTATTCTTCCAATTGTAACATGTTTTACTGAAACATTATTTCACATTCTAGATTTTATTTGACCCTTATGAAATCAAAGAACTGAAATATTTAAATTCATTAAGCACATATGTTCCTGAAATACACTTAGGTGGATCATCGGTCTCTATGGTATTGTCAAATCTTCTACGATTATTTATATATTGATTGTCCCTCGGAAAGAATAATCGATGTCCCATAAAATGTAAACTACAATGATGTTTTAATCTTCTGGATTTTGTATTATTCATAAAAAGAGGACATGAATGTTTTCCCTTCGTGCTCCATCTATACATCATTACATAAGCATGAAAATCCTTAATGGTCCACATAAGCTCATCACACATCTAGAATATGTATCTAGAACATGCATCTTATGTGCGCACACCCACATCCCAAATAAGTTTCAACTATTTTATTAAAGGTTCCATTTATACGTCTATATCATTTCTGGGCTCAGAAGGGCCAGATATGAGTACACTCTAGACAGTGAAAGGGGTTTTATTCACAACCATGGGAGAAGATTGTAAATGTGTATAAAAATTGGACATGTGTTGTGTGACCTAATAATCTTACCAAATAGATTAAAACCATCACATGAAAGACCCAACCTCTCATTACACATGTCAGCTACAAAATCAGGTTATCGGGTATCAAATCTCTTCCATTAAAATCCATCGGTAGTATAAACCAACTCATTATTAGTATTATATCTCTCGGTATTATGGAATCACGTTTTTATTGATATTTCATCAGACATAAAATGATTCTGGAGTTTGAGGATCAATGAAATATGCCACATAACTTACTGTGGCACATGGGATGGTGTTTCATCAGTAATAGGATTCCAGTGGGATGTCACACATTTTATACAATCATTCAGTTCAACATTTTCCTCCCAGAATAAACTGCAATCTTTCGAGAAAGCCTAAATTTGGTTTCATGAAAATCCATGTTCCTCAACTAGCATCCATTCCATATATTAGATTGAGGGAATAACTGCATCATCTAGATGTAAGTCCTTCAAGAAGTTATGAATGTAATTGATGGTATTATTACAAATCCAATACATAGTTTTCCCATGAAATAGTCGGATTAAAAATTCTATCCTTTTCATCATTTTCATTTGGCGCATCATGTGTGCTCATATCAAAATCATCTTGAGTTGCAATCCTTTCATTTTCATGATGATGAATAAACAGAAACCAGTCATATACCAAATTCTACAATCCACTAATCTCTATTGGATCCTCAGTAATTTTAGATGTCATTTTCTCCCCATTGTGATTCCATACAGAGTAGTTTTCATGAAATCCATATTCGGTTATGTGGAAGATGACTTCTTCATGGCTCAACCAAGGTCTTCCAACGCAATTTCAATAGGGGAAGTGTATGTGACCACTATTTGAAACATTGTGAAATGAAAAATATAAAAATAAATCAGATTTTTTTTGAAAATCACTTGGGATCTGATCAGTTTCATACATCCATCTTCTATCCATTTTGAAAAAAAAATTAAATTCCATTTTGTCAAAAGAAATTCAATAAGATTGATGTTTTATTGAAAATATATTTAATTAAATGAAATTTTTTTAATTTAAATTAAACCATGAATGGAACACTACTTTATATGAGAATCATAGTATAAAATAAAAAAATAATATATTTAAAACAAATTATCTTTGAAGAACTATACATGAGTGTACAAGATTTGGTACACATGTGAATGAGAATTATTCAGGAGTTTACTAAATTTTAGAATGATGAAATTTTATATTTTAGTAGACTATTTGAGTGATCACATACATTGCCCAAGGGGGTGGGGGTGTCCCGGGGGTGGGGTGTCTAGGGGGTGCGTGGTTTACTAGGGGTGGCAGGGCTATCCAGGGTGGTGGAGCTGTCTAGGGGTTGGAGGCTATCTATGGGGGTCGGGGTGTCTAGGTGGGCGGGCTGTCCATGGTGGTGGGGGCTGTCTAGGGGGGTATGTGTTATCAAAGGGGGGGGGGGGTCAGGCTATCCATGGGGGTGGCGAGGATATCTAGGGGGTCAAGGGTGTCCAGGGGTGGGGGGATTTATAGGGGTGGGGGTTGTCTCGGGGTACGGCGTGTCTAGGAGGTGAGAGGGGTGTCCAGGGGGTGGGCGAGGCTGTCTAGGGGGTACGAGATGTCTGGTAGGTGGGGGCTATCCAAGGACATGAAGGGGTTGTCCAGGGGGTACATGGTGTCTAGGGGGTGGGTGTGCTGTCAATACGGGGTGGTTGGGCTGTCCACTGGGGTGTTGGGGCAATCTAGTGGGGTCACGGTTGTCCAGGGGGTGGGGGATTTCTATAGGTGTGGGGGCGTCCGGGGGGATGGGGGTGTCCCAGGGTAGTGGGGTAGTACATAAGGTACGATGTGTCCAGCGGGGGTGGGATATTTTCCCATAAGTGTGGAAGGGCTGTCCAGGGGTGTACGAGGGGTTCAGGGGGATGGGTGGCCTATCAACGGGGGTGATGGGGTTGTCCAAGGGGTACGAGGTGTCTAAGGGTGTGGGAGGGCTATCCACGGAGGTGGGTGGGCTCTCCAGGGGGAAGGGTGTGTCAATGGGGGTGGGTGACCTATCCATGGGCGTGGCAGGGCTATCCAGAAGGGTAGGGGTGTCCACCGAGGTTGTTGGAAAGTCCATGGGTGTGGAACATGGGGGCGGGGGATATCTGGGAGGTACAGTTTTTCCAGGGGGTGGGCGGGCTATCCAAGGGGGTGGAAGGGTTGTCTATGGGTGTAAAGGGTGTCGACGGGTGGGAATGTTGTTTATGGGGATGGTGGGGCAGTTTAGGGGCAGGGGTGTCTAGGGGTGGTTGGGCTGTCCATGAGGGGGGGGGGTCTAGATGGGTGTTGTGTGTCCAGAGGGTGGGTGGGCTGTCCACGGGGGTAGCGGGACAATCTATGGTGTATGGGGTGTCCATGGGGTGGGCGTACTATCCACGGGGGTGGTTGGGCAATCCAGGGTGTACGAGGTGTTTAGGGGGTGGGCGGGTTGTCTACTAGTTTGGTGGGGTAGTCCAGGGGGTATCGTGTGTCCACGAGGGTTGGGCGAGCTGCCTACGGGCGTGGAAGGGTTGTGAAGTGGGATATGAGGTGTCTGTTTGGTGGGTGAGCTGTCTATGGGGGTACAGGGGGCTGTCCAGGGGGTACAGGGTGTCTAGGTGGGTGGGTGCATTGTCCATGAGGGTGGCGGGGCTGTTCAGGGGGGTATGGGGTGTCAAGGTAGGTGCGTAAGCTATCCACGGGGATGGCGGGGTTGTTTTGGGGGTTGAGGGTGTATAGGTTTGGGGGTGATATCCTTGGTGGGGGTGGCCAGGGAGGGTAGGGGGTGTGCATGGGGTGGGCGGGCTGTCCACAGGGGTGGCAGGGATGTCTTGAGGTGTAGGGGGTGGGCGGGTTGTCCACAGGGGGGTGTTGTCCAGGGGGTAGGGGTGTCCAGGGGTGGGCAGGTTGTCCTTGGGGGTCAAAAGGCTATCATGGGAGGCAGGGGGTGTCCAGGGGTTGGGTTGTACACGAGGGTGGAAGGGTTGTCTAGGGGGTGGGTGGGCTATTCATGGGGGTGGGGGAGGGGTAGTCTAGGGGGTCTGGGGTGTCCAGGTGGAGGGGTCAGACTGTCCTTGGGGTCACAATGCTACATGGGGGTAGGGGTTTCCTGGTGGTTGGTGGGCTTTCTACGAGGGTGTCCTAGCATTCCAGGGGGTAGGGGGTGCCCCAAGGGTGGTCGGGGTGTCCAAGTGGTGGGGTGTCCATGGGGAGGGTGAGTTGTCCATAGATAATTTAAATATCGCTTGGTTTAGGTGAGTTTTAATAGATATATAATGAATTTCAATAAATAATACAATATGTGACAAAAAAATTATTTTTTAGTAGGATGGTTATTTAATACATCTCATCAGTCTATTAAAACCATGATACATTGTTTTGTGTCTTTATATCACTCAATAACTAAGAGAGAGAGCATCCTAAATTATGCCTCTAGAAAATTCACCAAGGTATATATGGGCATCAAAATTGAAAGAACACTCACAATTCAAAGGTACCATGATATTTATAGTTACATTTTGAGTATGTGACTATGGTTTTTAGTTATTTTTATGGAAATCGGTGCATGAGGTTAATGTGTTATAACTTAATTAACAAATTGTGGTTAATATGTGGGCATCTAGAGTGATTCAGGACTTGTATGAGCATTGATTTTTATGTGGAATTTTAATGGAATCATATATGGTGTGATTGTGAAATGATAATATAATGGGATGTGGGAAATGATGTAGTGTGATTCTTCGAATACGGGTGTTATGGGATGATGGTTGCTTTAGAACCACCAGAATATTGATACCTTCGGTCGGGAAGTGATGAGGGAGGTAATTACTATGGGGTATGTTCCCATAGAAGGGATTGATTAATTATATTGAGTTTTTGGGGTATTCTAGGCGTGTGGGATTGATGCATCTACATTCAATGTCATATAAAATTTTGAGAAAATGAATATTGGGTAGTTGAGATCGTGGAGAGTTTTGGTCTCTATATATCCAAGATAGCATGAGGATGAGCTATTATATATTTGGAATATGTAAAAGGAACATGTATTTCACATGAATTTAAATGATTGGAGGGTTGGGAGTGTACATCCACCAATCCCACTGCACACCCCCCCTACAGCCCCCACCTCCCACTGCATACCCCCATGTTTTCCCCGCCCCCATCTCCCCCTACAACACCCACCTCCCACATTACACACCACCTCACCCCTTGCATCCCCCACCCTGCACAGCCACCCCCTACTTCCCCTCCAACACTGCACTGCCCCCCTCCCACAACACACCCCCTACAACCCCTTCCATTGCACAACCCCCCTGCAGCCCCCGCTGCTACACAACCCCACCCTCCAACTGCACAACCCCCCCACTGCATAGCCACCCTCTCATTCCTTTGAAAAATAAATTATTAAATAGAGACCCATACTAGGTCTCCCTACCATTTAATAACTCACTACCATGTTGGATCAATATAATAGGACATCACTAAAATATCAATATAAAACATGAATGGTGCCTCAAATCAAAATGGACCCAATAGAAATCCTAAGAGTAACTCCATGCAGTGAAATGATGTGAAAAGGAACTATATCCAACGACATAATAGTCCATAGAAACGACTTTCTGAACTGGAGGAATCCTCATTTGAATATATATTCTACTAGAGGAATCATGTGTTATGTTATGGGAGATAGGATACACTGTGTTATCTTCTATTAGAGGTCAATGAACAAACACTTACATGAATTAAGGATTGATCATAGGTTTGGAAGATTTCACAATGTATAGGGGAACTGTCATTTATGGATAATAAAACAACCTCTTCTTCAATGAAATCCAAATGAAAAATGGAATAAATGGAGGTTGAACATAAAAATTAATTATAACGTACATATTTGATGTGGAAGAACAAAAAATGAGTTTCTAGGAAGAAGGGATTACATGCTGCTGGAACAATAGTGCTCTCATTTAGGGCACAATGTGGGTGGATCAAGATCATAACCACATGCTTCATTTGTGGATTTTTATCCCAACGGTTTTTAAAAACCATTGGGAATTATTATAAAACATATCTGAATGGTTTTAATGAACTGTTGGCATAAGGGGGGTACACTCTCCACTATCACAATGGATTCCAAAAATAGTTGGTAAAACTATGCATTTCCCAATGGTTCTTCAAACCATTGGGAAAATATAGTCTAAAAAATCCTATAATGACAGTTTCCAACAAACCAATTGTATATTAATCATATCTCAATGGTTTCACTAAAATTTTGGGATAGATGAGTTGGTATAGGATGAATTTCCAATAGTGATTACCTCTACGAAGTGATACGATACCTTTTACATCATATAAATTTCATGTATAATCATATATTGTTAAATAATATTTTATATATTATATAATTATTAGTAATTAAATATTATTGTTACATACCTTCTTTCTATAATGTTATTTCAAAAACGGGAATGTTACTCATGCGAAGGTACAACCTACCATCTCATGATTGTAACATTGGTTAATTATTCATATCCATAATTTATTAGGGATTTTAAATGGATAATATATATATATATATATGATAATTATTCTAATATTATTATCCAAGATATATTTTTATTATATCTTCTTTGTCCATAGTCAACCAAACAATGACATTTTGACACATAAACTGAATATTTTCGAAACACCCGATGTAGATTTATTGTTTAAGTAGTCGTATAAAGCGTGGTAATAATTTAAATAACTGTAATGATAATAATTAAAAATGTTTTAAATGAAGTAAATAATTGAAATAATATTATTATTTAAAATATAAAAAGATATGTGGCAAGTTGGACTCATGTTCAGGGACCTCGTCTCAATTTCCATTCATTGAGAAATTCCTTGGTGTTATAAATCTTTTTGATTTTATAGGGTGTACAAAAATTCCCTTGAAAATTTATATAAAAATTTATAAATTCTCATCACATTTACTTTTATTAATATATTATTTCATTGGCATTATGAATATGATGTTTCAATGATGTGTTGGACACTTTGATTCATGAAATCTTCTTAAAACCATTTAATATTTATTTTCAAAATCATTTATTCAATGTACATATTATTGATTTTATATTATATGTATAATTATAAGGGTATAATTTATTCTGAGGGAAAAATTATCTATACATAAAATTTTATTCCAAGGGTTCTGAAAGAATTTTTTATATACTTTCAACGGGCTGTTTTGACAAATGAAAAATGAAATATCAAAATTTTAATATACACTAGAAACGAACTCTCGGGTTATTGTGAAATATATATGATTTATATGTTAATTTCAAATATTAAATATTTTAAAAATTAAAAACCATTTTCCTTTTTTTGTTTTTTTTTCATAAAATTGTTTTCAAATAAAAGTCTGTTTCGTTATTGTAAAATTGATTTTAAAAGAGGGGTATTTGTTATCCAAAAGTGTTTTTCATATCTTCTAAAAAATATATTTTCAATGTTTTTTTTTGAATAATGTTGTTTTTATTAAGGACAGTTTACTTGATAAATATATGAAATGAGTTAGCGGGTTAGCGCTTATACGTGGGGTAGACCAGATAGCGTTGGATAAGATTGAAATATATTATATGTTGGGGGTCCCATATTACATCGAGTGTGACTATAACTAATTATATGTGGGGTTTCTTAGACAGGACCATGTGAGCCTTTTTTAGATTATACATGGGGTTGACTCGGTATCACTAGGTGATACCTTTACTTCTTAAATTACAAGTGGGAATGTGGATTCCAAAAATTCATTTTTTATAGAAGTTGATCCTATGGTTATTTCATTTTCTATAGGGACATGATTTTATGTTATCTATATGGTTATTACAATTGAAATGGGTTTGAAAGGTATATACATTTATATGATTCTCTATGTCACCTAAATATATTGTAATTTATTTATAAGGGTTGTAATTATTTTATTTGAAAATGATTTGTGTTTCTTATTCATTTGAATATGTATTATTTCATATTCCCAAATAACACTGAAGATCAAGGTAAACATTTTATGTGTTTTAATGTTTTTTCAATCAAAATGTTTTATTTCTTATTATATCCATTACTGAGATTTTATAATCGTCTAGTGTTTTTTAAATGTTTTCATATGGTTTATGGATGATTAATGAAAGATAATAATTCATGTAGGAAGTCATGGAGATTTTCTAAGAAAACAATTAATTGTTTTTTTAAAATATTTATATTAATAGAAAAATACATAATGATCATAAATTTCCACTTCTTATTTTATGATTTTTTCCTATGATTTACGTACTAATTCTCTAAAACCATTAGCATAAAAAGATCATCAATGTTTAGAATGTAAAATTATTGTATAAAAAACAAGATTATATAATTTTTAAGTACATGGCCTTTTATTTGGATTCAATGGATATGCATAGAAAATATTATAGTTTATTATAATATTAAATGTATTCCCTTAAAAGATTTTACTTCATGGCTATGTTTAAATGATATATAATTTTAATATTTCAGGGTTGATTCATATAATATATGTTTTTTATTATAGTTAGGGTTAAATATATATTGAATTATTCATTTGTATATTTGTGTATTAGTATTCATAATTAGTGATTTGTTTATTATTACATCACATGAATGTTTCAATTATCTTACTATGGGATTACCAATTGATTTTTATTAATATTCAATTATAGGAGGAATATCCTGTAATAATAACAATGATTATGGGATCTATTACATGATTATTCTAGAGATTTAGTCATGAATATTCTTATTGTAAACCCACTATTTAGGGAAAGAGATAAGTTTGCGGTGGAAATTGATTAAAGGGTTAATATTTATTCATCAAGTAAGTATATTTTATTTTGAATATGATATATTAATTGATGGAATCCTTAAACTATAAAATTGATCTTGAAATAAAATTTTATCATGTTACCAACTTTTCTGAGGATATAAATGACATTTTCCACCCCTATTTGAATTTTGGTTTTATATAATTTAGTTCCACTTGACCATATTATCTAAAACTCTAAATTAGTCGATGGGAGTTAATTTTCCACTCCAAATACATCTTTCAATTTACCACTAATGTTCTCCTTATTTTGAACCCTAGTTAGTCATAAATCATGGGAAAACAAAACCCTAGTTCTAACATGACTAGGGTAGAAGATAATTCTATGAAAAAAAATGTATTAAGAAGGAAAAGGGATGAGAAAGGAGAGGCATTACCTTGGGAAATTTATGCTTAATTTGAATATCTATTAGATATACTTGAAAGGATGGAGAGGAATGAAATTTATGGAAATAGACTGGTCTCCCTAAGTTAAGAATCACTTGTGGAAGAATGTTTGGATAGATTTGGGTCCAAAAATACCGAGGGGGGTAAAAAGAAAGAAAAAATTATTATGTTCTTGGAAACTCGCACATTTATGCCAAATAAATTATTAAACAGTGTGAAAATAATGAGGTAATTATAGGGACTGACCAAATAGTCTCCAATGACTAACCTCATAGCCATGTTTCAACCTTTTGGCAGGTGTTATAACTACCACATAGTTAACTAGGTTCAGCAGCACAGAATACCAAATACTGCCCCAACCATAAATAGGGAAACTAAAGAAAACCTTTATATATTTCATCTAAAAACACTACAAGATGAATATAAACCTTGTTGGAATAACTAGAAAAATAAATAAAAGGAAACAGTTCATAATTTTATACCCATCATTGCTAGAACCAGATAAAAAGATGGGGATTTCAAATCAACTGGAACATAAGATAAAGAAAAAACTAGGTGTAACATAAATGGGTATCCAATGATATTATATGTTATCTTCATCGAATGGTTTTACTTATTTATTCAATGGTTTAGAAATTTAAATAAATTTATTGAATGAAAATTACTATTTTATGCCTTGTTGAGTGTTAAATAGAAATGGTTTTGTTAAATATTGCATGAAAAGTATTATATTAATTTCCTGATTGGATTCTATGGGTTAACTATGATATAAAATGATTAGTATGTATTTTTATATATATATTCAGCATTAGAAATGATATTTTTTTTGTCCTTGTATGTGTTTCCCAATTGTTATTGTATTTTACAGAGGTTGATATGTTTATTTTAATGTAATTTGGCATGTGCTTCGGTGAATGTCCCTTTTGGCTTTTTTGTAGAAATGGTTTTTCCATGAAAGTGTAACCTGAATGTTTGAATGGGATTTTGTAAATAATTTTGAAATGGAAAATGGTGTGTTTACACCCTTTATGAAATGGTGATTTTTTATATTTGATAAATTTTGGTCTTCTAAAATTCTTAACAGCATGTTTTATAACATTTTACAAATGAAGAAAGTGTTTATTATGGAAACCTCCTTTGGATATTTATCATACCTTATCGACATGTAATTGTTGGGATTTCCTCATAGTGTAATCTCAGTGATCCATGGTCAGAGTTCCACTCTTTAGAATATATATGTTCTATTTGTTATATTGAATGAGATAAATCCTAGGGGTTGCTTGGGGTGATGCATGTTCTTGATTTATTATTATATATGCATGTGATTGGATGGTCAAATGACATTGATTACCTCCACCCTATTATACATTAGACATTGTATCCTAGAAAAGTGAGATAATTTTATAAAAAATATTATTGTAGTGTTTAGTTTAAGTACTAGTCAGTGGCCTATAGTACATGGATACATTTGGGTTTATTGCTATGAGATTTTCCCTTGGACTATCTTTAGTTACGGTGGATGAGAATGTTTGGGTGTTTATTATTTCATTGTTTGTGGGCTGATACCCAGGATGGGGTCTCATGTATTAGTATTATCTAGATTTTTTTGGATATTTTCGGTTCACATATGTCTATTGGATATTACGTTTATGCATTCATGATTAATATACTTGTATAATTATTTAAATTTACCTTGTTAAATGATCATCATGGTATCATTTTGTGTATTTTATTCAGGGAAGTGATATTTTCATTTTAAAAAGTTTTTTTCAATAATTTTTTTTACCCTCCATTGTGTAAATTGAAAATAAAATTAAACATCCCTTTTTTAAAAAATTGGGGATGTCACACTAATAGAGTTATCCTGGTTTTTAAAAATTGATAAGGGAAATGGGTTGTACATTATATTCAAGTAAACTGTGTTTAAAATCATTATTATATATATTGTTGTTCAAGTTTGAAGTTGATGTTTATTTTATTCTCAAAGAAGTGTACTGGAAATAGATTATTATGATAGTATACATTGTTTTAATAAAATTTCCTATTGTTATTTTTTGTTTTTAGTCTTTGGTGAAAGATTGATCGTGCGTTCAGTCGCTTCGAGTGATGGTTGATCTTTGTGTTAGAGACTAACCCACTAGTTGACCTGACGATTTTTTGGTCATCTTTTCAGTTGTTCTTTCAGGTTGGTTTGGATTTATTTTCATAATTTATAGAAAACATGTTTCATTTGTTTTTATATATTGTTCTATTTGGTTTTATTATGTTGTTTTTTATTTGTTTATTATTCATTTAAATCATTCCTTTAAGGCACTGTATTGATTCTTGGAACATGTTTTTAGGGTGTGGGGATTGAAATGGAACTTTGAGAAATTCCATGGATCAGTTCAAGTGATCGGATTAGGGTTGACTAGAATTTGTTTATGAAAAATTGGTATTATAGCCCAATCAAATCTTATAAGACCTTCCTTTTCAAGGATTCCTTTATTTATTTTGTGTGTCAATTTAGATAGAGTAGGATTGTCATGACTCAAATGGTAGGTGTAAGAAGAGAATCAGGAACCCTTTCTTGTTCTGATCACTGTATTTCTATGGGAAGTATGGTTTTATTAGTTTCCATGTTTATTAGTTACTTTTTGGTTATTTCGGTATGAAAGGGGAGTTAGGTAGTGGTCTCCAATAGCCCATAGGTGATGGAAATTGAAAATTAGTTGGGAGAATTTTCCTAGAAGGATCTCTATATTGGTGGTGTTTTTGGAATATAGACACCAATCATATAGCCAACTCACACACCGATGTTACTTCCCCAATTGAGTCACATTGGGTCTTCGTTTAATTCTGATTTTGTTTTGTAAAAACTATTCTTTAGGAATTGTGGAAAAGTGATTTTTATAATTAAACTTTTTTAGAACATGAGAAATTAAAGTTTTTATAAAATAAAAACATGGTTTAAAATTGATGTTTTTAATAGGATTATAATTTACTAATAAAAACTATGGGTTTATGGATTATGGATAGTTGTTTTGGAATTTGTTTTTAATTAAAAGGAGTGAGTTTTTAATAAAAGTTTTTTGATGAAATGAGGTTTTTTGAGATATTGGAAAATGTTTTGAATATAATAAAATGTATTTTCTTGAAACTTTATATTGTTTTACTTTATCATGAATGATAAAATGGTTTTATGTATGGATTCTGAAAATTATTTCTTACTCAGTGGTTATTGTGCCTTTTTAAGTTTCATGATTTTTGAATTGGGTTGAGTGATTTGATTTAGAGAATTAGGATGTTTTGTTTTATCCATGGTTTTCTCACATGTTCTCACATGCATATTTGTATATGTAAATGTGGAATGATTCCTAGTATTCCTTGGTGGATTTGTGACCAGGTCGAATAGAAAAATGCATGTTAGTGGTACTCAAAAAGAATACCAATAGAGAGGCTTCATCCCACTATTTTTATTTACTAAAAGTTGTTTTTACAATGATTTTTTTGAGGTTATAATGTCTTGTTCTACTGTGTTCAATTCTTTTCACCAATGTAGTGTTTTATTCATGACAGTTTTTATTAACATCGGCATTATATATTATTGGATATTTATTATCTAGTTGTAGTCACTATAGAGATTTGATGGTTGATTGTAGTGTGGCTACAAGTGATTCCTTGTTATTATAATTTTCGGTTGATCAAGCTAAGGATTTGCATTCTTGAGTTTTCAGAAAATTGCTCCACCACTATTTTTTGGGAAACTGGTTCCTCTCATGGAGGAGGAGTGGATTTGAGATATTGAAAGGAAAATTAGCCTCATTTAGTTTCCATATTTGTTGATTGTTATGTTTTCAACTATAATCCCTGAATGTTCACCTTGGAAATGGGGGAAGTTGCTGTCTCGGAACAACCCCGTGAAGATCATACATGGTAATTCTTTAAGGATTTGTCCATTTTTTACTCTCTCCCAGAGATAGAAAGAGTGAAAATGGGTATGTAGTTTTGTTTTTTGTAATAGGGAGATAGATCAGTGTTGGTGTATTTCAAGCATTTTGGGAACACAGTTCCTTACCTTCTGGATTATGTTGTGAATGATTCCATTAATGCTTGTCATTTTGTGGTTGGGGTTCATATTGATATGAAGACTAAGGTTTTATAGTGCAATATAACATCTTTTTCTGATGTGGTGAGGTTATAATTTCATTTTGAATCCATGATAGTGGGAGTACTAGAGGTTCCCCCCCCACCCACCTAAAACAAATAAGAAATGAGAAAGGATCAGGTAATAATATGAGAATGCAGTTGAAAGTTATGGACCATGTCATGGAAACAAAAGGCCTTAGTATCATCTATAATCCTTTTATCGGAAAGGGATATTATTGTGTTACTAGTTTATCCCATTAGGTCACTATAAGACATCATTTCCAAATACCACTAATCCCTCCCATGATTGTAGACGTAGGGGTTACCTATAGTGGTTTTGTCGAGGTTTTTCTAGAAAGCATCATGGTGGAAGTTCATAAAAATGATTTTATGTTGGTTATTTGTTTGAATTTTTTATTCAAGCATCCACAGCGTTATAAGGGGACCCTTTTTTGTAGCAGTTTTTCTAGTGGTGTCCTGGTTTTTTATATGTAAGGGATAATGTGATACTTTTGATAAACTCTTGGTTTAAATGATAGTGTGGTTTCCATTCAATAAATTAGTATCTATCTTTTTATCTAATAAGTTGATGCATGATACATATTAGGACTTTCAAAACATTACTATGATGTAGGAGATGCTAATTCATTAGAGCTCTATCCATTGGTCTCAATGTGAAGCAGGTGCATAGTCATGAATCCTATGTTTGTGGGAAGTTTAGATAGTCTCATTCCACTACCAATTCATTGATGTAGTTCCTATGAATCTATTTTGATCTCTATATCAATATAATTTTCTGATTAGTGGCCTTTCATGGACCGCCCGTGTAAGCAAGATGTTTCTTGGTTTGTTCCCATCCAAGTGGTGATTTGTGGGTAGTTTTATGTTCCAATTTCAGTGTTTAAATCATTGGGCCTCTTTCCTCCCTCCCTAAGAGGAAGGTATTTTTTTCACTTTTGGGGATTTTTGGGACAGTTCTTTTCTGTCCATTCAGGAGGGGGTATTTAAAATTTTCATGTTTCATTATTCATCACCAAAGTTGATGGTTCGTTGATAGGGAGTTTTTTGTTGGCCAATCGGTGAATGTCTGGATTTTTTTCTGTGAATTCTTGTTCGATCATTTCTATATAGTCCATAATGGTGGAGATACCCATTGCGGGTCTCATTGATATTTCATTAATAATTTTCTTGAGTTCTAGTTGTTCTATAATGGTGGGGAGTCTACTCATTCCTCCCATGAAATGATTGAATTTTTTGAATTGTTTTTTGTTTGGGTGATCATTGGGATTGTAACATCCCTAACCCGAAATCCACTAAATTGATACTCCGAGTTGGGTAGTTACATAACCATAAGTGTGCCACCCCATACGCCAAAGTTTGCCGAATAGCAGTGGGGGTCTATGTAGTCAAGTGGGGAGACTATACCCCCTTTTTATCATAGTAAGCCACAACAGAAATAAACCAACAGCGGAAACAATAATAAATAATCTAGGAACATGTATAACATCCATTTTCGACAAGAAATATTTCATGTTCTACTACAAGTGTAAAAGTGAACAAAAACCCAAAATAAGGTCAATGACCAAAATCCCCAAAATTGTTCTGACTCCAAGTCTTGGATCCTCTACCAAGTGCTACCCATGTCCACTCAACTATCTAGAAAGGACCATTTCCCTTCTCCTAACCTGCAAACATGATGTCTGCTCCGGTACCCAACGGCGGCCCGAGCAGGGTGTGTGTACAACTCAGTAGGCCACCACCAATAGTGACTAAAAAATATCCAGTATGAATAGGTAGTGCATTAAAAAGGAATATGAATGATAATTTCTAATTAATTATTTATGGTTCCATTAACCAGTTAAAGACAAATCCATTGCCACTTTTATTACCATTCATTCACACTGAATATCATCACATACCATCTCATCACATTTCCATGGGTTAATCACATACACTATGTTACATGGATCTAGGGCCAACAATCACATGAAAGAGGGTGAACACATGGTTATCATATCTCAATAGGACTAACCCCCTCATAGAAACCATAACCCCACCATGAAGCATCAGTTCGTGTGGATGCAACTGTTAGGAGAAAAGCGCATCAGTCCCCATTCCTAACCCGTGCATTTAGGGTGGAGTTTAGACCCTCGGTTTGCACTCGACCCGTGGGCGTAGATCCTAATGTCATACCCCACACTACCAAGCCATGTCCACATGCTAATATATGTTAGAAATCATCAACCATTTACACAACATCGCAACCATTGCCCAAGGGAAACATAACCCATAACAATAACATAAGTGTTAACACCATGCCTTGACCCATTAACACATTACCATTTTACATAATTTAGCCGTTCACCCAATTCCATTTCAGTATGCATATCTCACTAAGCATTCATTAATTATGCCTAACTCACTAGGCTTCATTACCATGCTCACACTCTATTACATTGTGGTCTTTAATCTTTTCCACATATAAACCCAATATCCCTTATGTTGTTTCCAGGTCTAGGTGCATCACCTAAATTCTATTCCATGTTTAACCAATCATTACAACACATTCTTCACGGGATCAACCATTTATTACAACATGTTCACTTGTTTAATAACAATCCCTATGTTCAGGGAAACCGACACATCTCATGGATGGACCCATATTAGTTCAAGTCCATCCCAACACATACCACGGGGATCGTGAGGGTTCCCATTAGCCATTTTAAACATCATTATTACTAAAAATTCCACAGTTATTTAAAACATAACCAAGGGGAAACAAGAATACAACTAAACATGCAAAAATACCCAAATAAACTTGGGATATAGCTTGAAGACCAACAACCCCGAAATTGCAGTTGAAAGTACTCTTAATCGAGTCCTTAGTAATTGATCCAACCAACCATTGGATATTCAACCTGAAAAAACCCAAAATATAGTTTTTTTAGAGCTTTGGAACAAGAGGGAGATAAGATACAAAATTTAAACCAATAAGTGAAGGAAGGATAGGATTATCCTTACTCGGAGCTTCAATCTGCAACCAACAGTGCTCTAAATGGCCAAGAATTGAAGGTGAACCACCCTTGGGAAGTTTGGGTTGCCCAACTTCGTCACTTGGGTTGAGAGAGGATGAATGAAAGAAAATCCCGAGTTGGGGTTAAAAAGCCCGGAGTGGAAAACTTGTAATTTTTCACAACATTAAGAGGCCGCACGGTTTGGCCGCACGGTTTGACAAACTGTGAGAAAACTATGTGCATGGTACTGTCTAGAGCAGGAGGGGATGCACAACTACCTGTGTAGGCTACACGGTTTTCTCTAGCCGTGCGTTGGTCGTCCGCCCCTAGCCTGTCTTGCCCAGCTTTCCTTCCTTTCATGCCCCGAGCCCCCAAAACTACCCCAAGGCCTCTCATACATTCAGAAGACATCCCCTGAATCCCGAAACAAGGGATTCAACCAAAACATAATGAAAACATACCTTTAAAAAAACTGGGATCTTACAAACTCCCCGCCTCATAACGGCTCATTCTCAGGATGAGTTTCTAAGCCTCATTGATCCACCGAAGAGAAGTGTTCACACCATGGAGCCCGCTTATCTAATTCTTACTCCCATGAATCTTCCTAAACCTTCCCATACTTTCATTGTACTTTCACTAATTCCACAACCTTGCCTCAAAAGGCCTTTTCACTACGATCCATCACACGAACTGGATGCTTCTTAAAGGATGCATCATCTTCAAGCTCTACATCCTCAACATCATCCATATGAGATGGGTCACGGTGATACCGTCGAAGCTGCGACACAAGAAACACATCACGCATCCCACCATACTGATGTGGAAGAGCCAATTGTTAAGCCACTGCTCTGATCCTCTCCACAATCTCAAAAGGTCCCACATACCTGGGTGCCATCTTACCCTGGTTTCAAATCCTATGGTGAGCCAACCTTGGAAAAATCGAAAAGAACACATTATCACACACCGTAAACTCAAGAGGTATACACCTCCCATCTACATATTACTTATGCCTACTATGATCCATAGACATCCACTCCCTAATCAACTTAACTCTCTCAGAAGTTTCCGGCATGAGACTTGGCCCCAACAACTTAGATTCACCGGCCTCTAGCCAACACAACGGAGATCAACATGTCTTCCCGTAGAGTTCCTCAAACGATGCCATTTGAATCGTAGCCTGAAAACTATTGTTGTAGGCAAACTCAAACTATTATGGGTGTCTCTCCCACGATCCTCTAAAGTCCATGACACAAGCTCTTAACATGTCTTCCAACACTTGGATTGTACACTCCGACTACCCGTCCGTCTTCGGGTGGAAATCCATACTCAAAAACACCTGTGAACCAGGCGCCATCTTCAACCCTTTCCAAAAACATGATGTGAAATTTGGATCTCGGTCCGAAACTATGTTTTTTGGAACATCATACAATCACAATATTTCCCGAACATACAGCTCACCCAACTGGTTGACTATATTGGTCTCCTGAATCAGTAAGAAATGAGCCACTTTCGTTAACCGATCAACAACCACCCAGATTGCATCATTCTTCCGCGGAATCCTTGGATGACCCATGACAAAATACATAGTTGCATTATCCCACATCCATTCCGGAATGGGAAATGGATGCAACAAACCACATAGGCGTTGATGCTCAGCCTTCACCTGTTGATAGGTAAGGCACCGTGCCACAAATCCCGCAACTTCCTTCTTCATTCCAGTGCACCAAAACTGCCTTTGGAGATCATGACACATCTTGGTAAAACAAGGATGAACTACCCACTTTGATACCTAGAACTCACACATCAACTCTTCCCGCAAACTCTTTGGAACAACCATACGATCATGAACACGAATAACAAATTCTACGCCGATGGCCCATCAAGAAGGTATCTCCCCACCATTAAGCTATTCCTTCATGATCAAACACTCAAGATAATCAAGATGACTTCCTTAACAAGACTCAGAAGCATCGACTCCATCGTTAAGGAATCAATAGTGACCTGACCACTCTCCACATGCACCTCCAGGTGCATCTCCGCAATCAAAGCAATCAGCTTCCACTCAGTGATGGACTCCTGAACCATCTGATTCCAAACATTCCTTCTCAGAGCATCAGCAACATTGTTTCCCTTCCCATGAATGTACACCCTCAAGGTCCAAATACTGGTGATATTCAACCCATCTTTGCTACCGAATATTCAGATCCCGTTGTGAGAGGATGTTCTTTAAACTCTTGTGGTCGGTAAACACCGTAAACCATTCTCCCAACAGATAGTGCCTCCATCACTTCAAGGAGTACACCACTGCAGCCAACTCAAGGTCATGAGTTGGGTAGTTCTACTCATGGGGTCTGAGCTGCCCTGACCCATAATCCACAACCCGCTCATCCTGCATCAACACTACCCCAAGACCATCTCTGGATGCATCACAAAACACAAAGTACTTCTTACCCAGCTCCGGTAAGAACAAGATAGGTGCGGTCATCAACCAATTCTTAAACTCTTGAAATGCATTATCAAAACACTCAGACCACTCAAACCTAATTCCTTTCTTAGTAAATTATGAGAGTGATACTTCCAAGCGAGAGAAATCTTGAATGAACCTTCACTAATACCCGGCCGGACCTAGAAAACTTTGAACATCAGAAACACTCTTGGGCTGCTCCCAAGATACAACTGCCTGCACGTTCTCTGGATCCACTAACACAACTGCCTCTAAGATGTTGTGACCTAGAAAATGAACCTCACCTATCCATAATTGAAACTATGATAGCTTGGAATATAGTTGATTCTCTCTTAGAATACCTAAGACGATGTCAAGATGTTGGGCATGCTTTTCAGGTGTTTTCAAGTACACTAATATATGGTCAAAAAAGGCAACCACAAACCCATCCAGATAGGGATGAAAGATCTTGTTAATCAAATTCCTAAACACAGCCAGTGCATTGGTCAAGATGAAATCCATTACCACAAACTCATACAACCCGTGCCAACTCCAGAAAGTGGTCTGCAGTACGTCAGAAGACCTCACCCTTAAATGGTGATGACCCGACCTCAGATCAATCTTCGAAAACACTGATGCACCTCTCAACTGAGAAAATAGGTCATCAATTTTAAGTATAGGGGACCGATTTGTCACTGATATCTGATTCATCTTTTGATAATCAACACACAGCCTCAATGACCCACTGGCCTTCTATGCAATAAGGAAGGAAGATCCCAAAGCAGATGTACTTGGATGGATAAACCCCTTATTCTCCAACTATACAAGATGAACCTTCATTTCCTAGAGTTTTTTCGGTGCCATTCGGTATGGCGGAATAGAAACAGGCTCCGCTCCCGGCAGCAACTCGATCGTGAGCTTGACATCCCTCTTTGGTGGTAACCCCGAGTAATCCTCAGGAAACACATCCTGAAACTGATCCACCACGGGAGGAAAAATAGTTTGTTCCCCTTCCTCATCACCATAAATCATGAGACATGCCAATTGATCCCTGAGTCCACTCCTCTGTTGAAAAAATGGCCCCGCACGCCCCACTCGATCATCCCATTCGCCACAGTGGACATAAGCATCACCCTCAAGTGACCTGAACGATACTCTTTGGCGATAACAGTCTATGTGTGTCTAATAGGACAGCAAAAAATACATTCCCAAGATTAGGTCAAACCCTGACATATCGAGAATGAACAAGTCCCACAAAAAATTATACCCAACAACTTCCAAGGCACATCCCTTACACTGCTTGATATCCTCAACCCGCATCCCCAATGTAGTGTAAATTGACATAACTCCACACACCCCCTCCACAGGTAAACCCACCACTTCCAAAAGTTGATTAGATACCAAAGAGTGTGTGGTTCATGTGTTAAAAATCCACTAGAAAACGTAGAATCTACAAGGATCTTACCTCGAACATTTGACGGTCCAGCCTCACCATCACCAAGTGTGAGCTGAACTGCCTGAAGCGGATATGCCCCTCTACTCTGGGCCCCAGCCTGAGCACACTGTTCCACACTGCCCTGATAGCGTGATTGATCTTACCCTAGAGTTCCATGTCCACTGCGCCTGCCTGTACGGCCCATAGAGATCCAACTACCTGCCTGATACTGGGAAAATAATCCCCTTTCCGTACCCGGCTCCTACTTTTCATCATCATGCGCACCCGTTTGCCGAGGGTTCTTGAAGAACCTCTGCACATGCCACATCTTTCCACACGAACGAAACTCAACTGGAGATCGAGGACACTGACCACGCATATGCCCTGAACTACCGTAGTGATAACATAACACCTGGTTCCCACTCTAAGAGGTTGACCCTCTCTTCTGACCACATTACTGGAAACCTTCCAAACAGTGCATCCGACATTCGGAAGATGCACCACTTGGCCACCCAACTGGTACGACAAGCCCACCTACCGATGATCCCTTCCGGTTCCCTTTAGAGATAAGTGACTGATCCATCACATTTAAAAACCTCTTCATGTGGATGATATTTACTTGAGACCTGATCTCATGTCTCAACCCATCCTAGAAAATCCTCCCTACCGCTTCCTCATCCCCTGTTAACATTGAGACAAAGCGTCGGAAACCATTGAAACGACTATCATAGTCCATCACTGATAGCGACCCCTACATCTGGCTCATAAACTATGTAGCCCACTCCTGGCTCGAGGTCTCTGGGTAGAAATGCTCCAAAAACTTTTCCAGGAAAACCATCAATGTCATACCCTAAGCCTGCTCAGTCTGAGTCTGAATGTCCCACCAATGCCTTGCCTGGCCCGACAAAATATAAACTACCAGCTTTACTCACTTTTCAATAGGGGTATCCAGATGATCCAGTATCTTTTGGATAGACTCTAACTATAACTCTGCTTCCTCTTTCCCACCCTCTCCAGTGAAGGTTGGAGGGTGCTACAGTTGGAACTCCCTAGTCAACTCAAACATACTCGGTGCAACCCACCCTGGGTACTGATCCATCATCTGTATAAGAAAAGCCACGTTCTATAGGATCTGGTATTCTCTACCTTCATTGATCACCACATTTTCGTGCCCTTCTACCGGAGGTGTGTTCTCAACAACATCCTCCCATTTCCAAACTGGTAATCGATGTAGTGGTGGAATTTCTTTACATTTCCAAGAACGATATTCATCATGCATACCATAAAACATTCACGACTTAATCAAAAGCTATTTACTAGATACAAAAAACCATTTTAATATACTAATTCAACAACACTAGCACCTCAAATTATCCACCCGACCATCTCTATCGTGGGCCAGGGTCCACATGGGGTAAGCAACCATGAACTATCACCAAAATCACACAACACATTACAAAAACATTGTCCACTTCATTTCCAACCCTTATATTTCATTAAATATCATTTACCCACTAGTTTTATTTCATTCTTCTCATTATATAATGGTTTAATTAAATGCATGATGCACCCTAAATTCCTTCCTCACATACCCACCATGTGTGTGTGCCTAACACAATGCATGTCACCTATCTCCCTAGGTTCCTACAATGATGCATGAATGCAAATCCTTGTGCGTTAAATCCGCGAGCCAAATATCATAAAACAGTCACATCAAACCACATGTGTATCACCCAATGGTGAAATATCATCAACTATAACTACAAACAACCAAGAACAACATTTCCCACCAAGGATGACTTGGGTTTTTCCCTAATACATGGGTTAGATGCTCCCAAGAAAGAGCTCATTACCAAGGCCCGACACATCCTAACCCTTGGATACCAATCCAAAATAACAAGCCCTCAGAGAAGGAGAAGAACGAACTCCTTGGATACCACTGTGTATTGTCCCCAACCCAAAAGCCACTAAACTGGTGCTCCGAGCCTGGTATTTATATGACCTTAAGTGCACCTCCTCGTACGCTAAAGGCTGCCGACTAGTACCGAGGGGGGGGGGGGGTCTATGTAGTCAAGTGGGGAGACCATACCACCTTTTTATTAAGGTAATCCATAGTGGAAATATACCAATATCAAAAAACAATAATAAATTAACTAGGAACATGTATAACAACCATTTCCAACAATAAATATGTAATGTTCTACTACAAGTGTAAAAGTGAACAAAATCCCAAAATAAGTTCATCAGCCAAAATCCCCAAAATGGTTCTGACTCCATGTCCTGGATCCTCTACCCAGTGCTACCCATGTCCACTCAACTATCTAGCAATGACTCTTTCCCTTTTCCTAACCTACAAACATGATGTCTGCTCGGGTACCCATTGACGTCCTAAGCAGGGTGTGAGTACAACTCAGTAGGCCACCAACAATGGTGTCTACAAAATAGCCAGTATGAAAAGGTTGTGCATGCAAAAGGAACATGAATGATAATTTCCAAGTAATTATTTATGGTTCCATTAACCAGTTTAGAGTTGAAGCCATTGCCACTTTCATTACCATTCATTCACACCGATTATCATCACTTACCATCTCATAACATTTCCATGGGTTAATCACATAAACTATGTTACATGGGTCTAGGGCCAACAATCACATGCAAGAGGGTGAAAACATTTTTATCCTATCTCACTAGGACTAACCCCCTCATAGCAACCATAACCACACCTTGAAGCATCAGTCCAGGTGGATGAAACCATTAAAAGAATAGTGCATCAGTCCCATTCCTAACCTTTGCATTTAGGGTGGAGTTTAGAACCTCAGTCTTCACTCAACCCATGGGCGTAAATCCTCAAGTCATTCCCAACACAACCAAGCCACGTGCACATGCTTATATATATATATGTAATCAATAACCATTTACACAACATCGCATCCATTTTCCAAGGAAAACATAACCCATAACAACAACATGAGGGTTAAGACCATGAATTGACCCATTAACACATTACCATTTCACATAATTTCTCCATTCACCCAATTCCATTCCATTATACTTATCTCACTAAGCATTCATTCATTATGAAAATCTCACTAGGCTTCATTACCATGCTCACAATCCATTACATTGTGGTTTTAATAATTTCCACATATTAACCCAATATCCATTAGGTTATTTCCATGTCTAGGTGCATCACATAACATCTATTCCATGTTCAACCAATAAAGACAACACATTTCTCAAAGGATCTACCATTTCTTACAACAAGTTCGCTTATTCAATAACAATCCCTAAGTCTGGGGAAACCGGCACATCCCATGGATGGCCCCAAATTAGGTCAAGCCCATCCCAACACATCCCACGGGGATCATGAGGGTTCCCATCAGCCATTTTAAACATCATTATTACCAAACATGCAATGTTTATTCAAAACATAACCATGGGGAAACAAGAACACAATTAAACATGCGCAAATACACAGATAACCATGGGATATAGCTTATAGACCACCTACCTCGAAACCTTGGTTGAACACATTCTCAATTAAGTCCATAGACCTTGATCTGACGAAAATTTGGAGCTTCAACCTAAAACTCACCCAAAAGACAGGGTTTTTAGAGCTTTGGAACAAGAGAAAGAGAAGATACAAACCCTAAACCGAAAAGAGAAGCAAGGATGGGATTAGCCTTACCTGGAGCATCGATCCGCAACCAACAGTGCTCTAAATGGCCATGAATCGAAGGAGAACCACCCTTGGGAAGCTTGGGTCGACAATGTTTGTCACTAGGGTTGAGAGGGGATGAATGGAAGAAAATCCCGAGTTGGGGTTAAAAGCCCATAGTGGAAAACTAGTAATTTTTCACAACTTTAGAGGCCACATGGTTTGGCCACACGGTTTGACAAACCGTTCACAAAATGTGCACATGTTACTGTCTGGAGGAGGAGGGGTTGCACGGTTTACCTGGGCAGGCCACACAGTTTACCCTAACTATGCGCAGGTCATGTGCCTAGGCTTGTCTTGCCCAGATTTTCTTTCATTCATGCTCAGAGACCCCAGAACTCCTCTAGGGCCCCTCATGTTTTCAGAATACTTCTCTTAAAGCCCTAAACAAGGGATTCAACCTAAACATAATGAAAAAATACCTTTACGAAAACTGAGATCTTACAGGGATTATTGGGATAAGCCCAAATAATCAAATTCTAGGCATGTTTGTGGATGTTGTGGAATGACATTTCTTGTTTAGGGAGTAATTTTGAGATGTGGCTTTGTTTCGGGAATGTGGAATAAATTTTTTTGGTAGTGGGTGAGATATTCCTAGTTTAAGAGGTTAGATATTTTTAATGTCTAATCCTTATGCATTGATCAATCAGCTTGAATATGTTATGGATTTCTAGGGGTGGAAAGTGTTAATGGTGGGGAGAATTGTAACACATGGTTTTTATTTCTTATCTTCTATTCCAGTTCATTTGAAATCCCGGTTTTTTTACTCATTTTCGGGTTATGAAATTGGTTAATTTTTGGTGTTTTTTCTTGTCTTTATATGTTAATTTTTCCCCCATGGTTTATGTTAGTCTTTCTTATGAGTTTTTGAAGGAAATATAGAAATATTTTTTTTGTGTTTTCCTTACACCCGGTTGATACAAAGGTTAGTATAACTTGTTGTCAAAACTAAGTAATAGAGTGGTAGGTAAAAACCTCCATCATGTTTACTGCATGGTCATGATGTGTAATAGGGGTGACCATGATGTCGGTCCTCATGGCTACCTTAGGTATTCTTGATAGTTTAATAAAGTGTGTATTATAATAGTGTTAGTTTCCTAGATCCTAAAAATAGGGTTTTCCAAGTCTGCTATATAAGGATTCAAGGTTCCAAATATACCAAAACCATCATTTTCTAGTGTATCCAGACCTAGTAAGCCCTCTACCAATCCCTCCAAGGTATTTCTCATCCTCATTTGGTGTAGATATAAGATATCATCGTGTTGTTTGTAAATTTATCAAGGAAATTCCTCTCCATTATCCTCCCTCTTCCACCTTCATTCATTTTTCTGGTATTTATCTTCTCTCATGCTCATGATCAAACTAGGGATCTGGTTTACCCAGATTTATTATGTGGTTTTTTAGTTTTAAGTTGTTCATATTATATCTAGGGTTTTAGAACCCTCATAGAGTGATTTCGATCGGGCGTTGTCATTCTACCATGGATTCGAGGTAGGCTTTCCCTTGCACTTTCCTTTTTTTAAAAAAATTCATCTGTTTCATATTTTTCTCACCTCTATTGATAAATAAATATTTTTCTATGATATTTTGTTTTTTATGTTTGAATTCACAATTTTGGTTTTTCCCAATTATGTGACAAATAACATTGTTTTCTTATAAAGATTCACACTAAGTGTTTGATAAAATGTTCATATAGTATTCAAATGTGGTTCTTGATATTAATAAAAGGGATTTGAAAATTAATTTAATTTATGGCATGAAAATTGATCTTTTATACTCTGTTGAGTGTTAAATAGAAATTTTTTTGATAAATATTTCATGCCAAGAGTTTTATTATTTTACTTGTTTTCTTTTATGGGTTAATTCTGATATAAAATGATAGGTTTGGATTTATAAATATATTTTTATCATTTGAAATGATATTTTCAGGTCTTTTCATTGGTTTCCAAAAGTGGTTTTGGATTTTAAAAAGGAAGATGTGTTAATTTTAATGTATTTTGATATGTTTTTTCAATGATGGGATTATTAGGATTTTTAAAAAAAAAAATGGATTTCCCTAGAATGAGAAACCAGAAATTTTTTAAGGGGAATATTTAAATAATTTTCAAATAAAAAGTTTTGTGTTTACACCCTTTTATGAAAAATTGATTTTCAATCATTAATAAATGATGGTTGTGTAATCTACTTAATAGCCTGTTTGGAAACTTTTTTCAATCGATGGATGTGTTTACAATGAAAACCATATTTGGATATTTTTCAGTCCTTATGTACATATAATGGATTGAATGTCCTCACTATGAAATCTATGTGATCGATTATCATAGTTCCCCAATTTTGTATCATTGTTCTTTATGTATTCTGTGGAATGAGGTCAATCCTTGGTGTGTATCTAAGTGATCTAAGTTATTGATTTATTATTTTTTATGCATGGGATTGGATGATTGGTTGGAATCAGTTGGCTCACCCACATTATACAAGAGTCATGTGAACTTGTAATAGTGAGAGATTTTTCTACGAATCATTATTTCACTAGATAGTTTATGCACTTTTTGGTGACCCATAGTAGGTGGATATATTTGGGTCTATTCTTATGGGATTTTCCCCTCTATATATCATGTGTTAGTTTGTCCATGATTGATTGGGTGCTTATGATTTCATCATGTGTGGCATGCTACCGGGGATGGGGTATCATATATTAGTATGTTCTATATTGTTCTTGATCTCTTGGGTTCACCTTTATATATTGAATATTAGTTTCTTAAATTGATTATTGAGATAATTTTATGATTATTTACATTTCCATTGTTATATGACCATCATGGTTCAGATTTGTGTTGTGTTTTCATGTATGTGATGTGTTGGTTTTAAAAATTATTATGATTTTTTTTAAAAGAAGGTACTTTTTACCCTTTTTGTGCAAATAAAAAATGAATGTATCACTACCCATTTTTAAAAACTTTGAACATCACACTAATGAAATGATATTGGTTTTGAGAAATTTATAAGGGTAATGGGTTGAACTTTTTTTCAAGTAAAATATTTAGAAAAGCATAAATTTATATATTGTAGTTAAAACATGAAATTTATGTTTCATTTATTTTAATGTATGTTCATAGGGAATAGATTACTGGGATATCCAACTTTGTTTTAATATTCATTCCTATAGTTTATTTATATTTATTTCCATTTGGGTAGGATTTTTCTTGAATTTAGTCTCCTTGGGAAATAGTTGATCTTTTTGTTGGAGATTGACGAGTGGGGTCACCTGTATATCATGTGTTCATCATTTCAGTTTGTCTTCCAAGTTGGTATGATTGTATTTTCAAAATTTATATAAAATATGTCCAGTTTATGTATATACATTGTGTTTTATGGTCTTCTTCCCCAATTTGGTTATTTATTTATTTTTTGTAGAAATTGTTCCTTTCATGTAATCTGTTTATAGTGAGCACTAGTTTATAGCCCATGGGGATTGTGAATTCCCTTCACACCATGCCAGGGATCTACTCAGGTGAATAGTTTAGGGTCAACATGGGTTAGTCCCTGACAATATAGTTCTTATGGTTTTATCTATTTATGATTATTAATTTTTTATATGTTTGATTTCATGTGAAAACATATGAAACCAATTTTATATCCATTGACTATTTATCTTGTGTTTAATGAAAAAAAATTAATTTACCTACTGTTTTTGTGGTATGATATATGGTTTGTATCAAATTTCAGTCATATGCTTGGATGATGATGGCTGGATCCAAAAATACACCTACAATGCATTTGTTAAAATATTATATATCATGATATAATTTATTCATGAGTATGGTTTAGTTTTCTTTATTTGTGGGTACGGATAGTGTGGATCAAGAAATTAATGTTCCCTATACTAAATTATTTTCCATATTCAATTGATGGTCTACATTCATATATAATCATTTCATGACATGGCTCATGAATTTTGTGTTTCTTTGTAAGATCCTGACCTATTATGAAGATGTATCAATCATGCTTTCTTGTATAATTATACCATAATTTTAGTAATTTTTTTTGGTTTTTAATTGGGTGTATTTGATTGAAAATTTAAGAAAATTGCATGGCATATGGGATGTTCCTGGTTGGTGGATTGTTTTCAAAAATGTGTGTCCATCCCAACAAACTATGTGAACATAAACAAAGGGGGTTCACAATACTAGTTCATGGTTTGTTAAACCATGATCCCTCTTAAGTTGAAACATACCCCCACCCCCCGATAGGAGGAGTAAGGTTATGGTTGTCTGTGGTTTTAGTTATCCTAGAAACCATATTTAAAAATCAAAAAACCCTTTGACTTCATCCTAGTTAGACCCAACATTTCCCTAGCCTATTTTTATAATTTTTAGTGTTTCTTAGATGAATTCCAACAGATTTCAATAAACCTTATTTTTGATTCAATGTCGGGATCGAAGATATATACCACTCCCAATAAGATATTTTGAACCCGTGTGGTTTCATCAACGTATATTATTCTTCTACTACCCATTGAGGGGAATTGTTTCACTATTGATAATGGATTAATAACTAGGTTTAATATATCTAATTCATTTTGATCATTTATTTTCGTTCCAAAACCTCATATAAAACTTCTTCATAGTCGTAATTGTTAAATGTCATTTAGGGACATCTATTGGTGAGAATTTGTCAATGATTTCAAGTAGATGTTCTAAATTTCAATCCTAAACTCATGGTTTAATTACATATATGTACTTGTGGGAATTAAAACTTCCAAGATTGGGATACTTCATTGATAATTTTATTGAATTTTTTAAATTACTGAATGTTAATGATTAAGGATAAATCGATAAATTTAATGGTGGAATTGAATTATTTAACTATTGTCATAATTAATGGAAATTGTTGTGATTATGAAAATGGAATTGAATAAATTAAATATTGAATTAATTAATGGGAAATTAGGATTATGGAATTGGAGTGAATTGGGATAGTTATCTTTTGAATTAATAGTAGACTATTGTGATTGTCGCATCGAATTAATTACTTGTTGAATTTATTAATGGGTTTTTGTGATATAGGAAATTTAATTAATTAATTAGTTAATTAATTAATGATTTTTATAAGTATGTTTATGTTTTTATGAATTAATTGGAAATTGATATTTTTAGAAGTTTGGGAAACATTATTTTTTATATTCTTGTGGAAATAGGGTTAATGTTGATTAACCTTTATAGATGTGATATCTCTGATTTTTGTCTATATGTGGTATTGTGATATTGTGAGATATTTGAGAAAATTTTGGGGGAAATGGTTTGATACAAAAAAATCACAAAGTGTTGAATTTATTGGAAAACATGTGTGGGACATGATCTGCTACATCAATATCATATAGTGATAAATGATTCAGGGACACAGAATTGTACTTAAAAATATCATTTGTGTGATTGTTTAATAATTGATTGTGTGACATGGTATACCTTATATAAATACAATAATGATAAATGAGTGTGGTTCATAGGCATATTATTCAATATCTCACTTGTGTGATTGATTGAAAAAATCACTATGGGACACAGACTACTGCTTTAAAATACAACTGGGTGCCAGAAATGGAATACTCAACCCAACATGTTGGAATAATAATATGGTTCTTGTAGGACATAAAATGGTATTAAAATATACGTCTAATTAAATCCAATGTGGTATAAGTAATATTAAATTGAATATGTTAAATGGTTAAAACTATAAGCTAGTCCAATGTTGGTATTGAGATTCTGATTCCATCAGGTATTAGGGGTTAATGTGGTTTAATTAATGAATAATTTAAATAAGATGATGTTAACATATGAATTATACAATGTTATTTATAAAACATCATAAAATGATATTGACATGTTTTTTTAGATTCCATTGGTGGTTCCATACGGAGTTAAAGTCACGACATATTTGGGTTTCTTGATAGGTACACGAATAGTTTTCATTGTTGCAAGACAGGTTAAGTGAAGTGGTCATATGTTACATGGATGAGATGGGATGGATAATAGATAAGGGAACTAAACTTGTAATAGAAACCCACTTGGGATTTTTCTTTCTATTTATCATTTTTTGGATTTTATTTTTGACTGTAGAAATTTATTTAGTGTTTCCTATCTAAATAATTCACATTTCATTTCATTTTTTATTCATCATGTGATACTAGTTTTGTTTTATTATTAGTTATATCATTTGGATTATATTTATTTATTTCTGTTATTTTGATACATTGATGAAGAGGTTATCATGTCCCCATGATCTATATTTGTCCCTCATTGATAGTTATAAGCCTCTATTACACTACTAGGTGTGGCTGGGGTCATGTGACCTACTAGATTGGGGAACCAGTGGGTGGCACCCAGTTAAGGATGTTACAGGGTGGCATCATATATGATTTCTTTCATTTTTGTTTTATTAAAATTTTGAAAAGTATAAAATAGAATAGGATGAGTTGAGTCTTGGTTAATATCTCATTCATGGGAATATGTAACCCAAGTAAGATGATAGAATCCAGGTACCCAAGATGGGACTTTGGTATTGTTGTGTGTTGTTACAATTGAAGTTATTCCAACATGAGTGATGTAATTTTCTGTGATTTGTTTACTGTTTCTATGATTCTATTATTTGAAATATCTCCTAGTATTTCATGAGAGTTATTCATGAATTCATCTTTATATGAAATCACTACTATTTTTTGACAGGCATCATTTTATAAAAACATATAAAATATAAATTTTTAGTTAAATTGTTTTATTGAAGTGCATTTCATTTCATGATTGTTTTTAAAAATGTTCCAAAAATGAACAAAAATATTGTGATAAGTTGTATGATGTTAAAATGGGTATCAAAATAAAAACATGATAAATGAAACTGATTTTGTCCTTTTTAACCATGACCTAGACATAGGATAGTTAAGTATAGTGACAGTGCCTCGGTTTTGACCATGTGGTGGGGGAAATGGGGGAATGACTTTCTAGGGATATTTTGAATCCATCATACTTAAATGTTTTAAGGTTTAATAATGTGTCCTAAGTCATGTGTTTTGAAATTTAGAGATAATTATATATGATGGAATGTATTTGTAGGGTGTCAAGAGTTTACTGATAGAAATGATTCACCAATAGTATTACATAAGGTATTGATGGTGCTTTGTGAGGAAGTATGTGAGATGATATGGGAGAAAATTTATAACTTCATATTGATTATGGAATGAGACCTGGGGTGGGATGTAAAAATCATGGTTGATCTGATATGGGAGTTCTAGTTGTAGAACCCTCAAATATTCAATCCCGAGGGTGGACCTTAGAAATCTATGTTCTGGATTGGGTCCATATATACTTTACATGACCACAGAGAGACTCTTTCTAAGAAGAGATCCAACCTGGTATCTTATATGTTATGTGGTCAGGATATCCCTTGGTTGGACAAAATAAATAAAGATAGAAAATTTGGGGATATGGAGTTGAAGGATATTTAGGATAGGATCCTGATGCACTTTTTTCTATAGAAGTTGAGATTGGTGAGGGATGTTGAGTTCATGATATTTACTCAGGGGAGTATTTCATTAATGGAATATGATGGATTCTCTACATGATATTTAGTTATTTTCTCTATCTATGGATAGGGATGATTCTAATTCAGAAAATTTTTCCGGGATGATCTTAAATTTTAAATTATGTCCCATATGAATTTATTCAGGCTGAATATATTTTTAGAAGTGGTGAATCAAAATATAATATCATAGAGGAACTAGATTGAGACATCCAGTGGAGGAAAGGTGGATTCAGGTGGAAGATCCGGAGGTACAACTTCTGGGAGAATAAAGTGTCACTATAAGAATTTAATCTATGGTGATAGGAAGAAGATTGGATACAAGGATGACCATTTAGTCCTGATCTCACACAAGTTCCTTTCCACCAGTATAGTTGGACGGTACATTATCCTAGACACTATCCTCAACCACTAGTAGAGTATATATCATGCGGTCAAGTATGAAATAAATAAAATTTCTATAGGAACTCATGTACGATAGGTAATGATAGAGAATTAAGAATGAATCAGAGTTTGGGGAGGGGGTTATCCACACAGTATCAGTCAATAAGCTAGAGTACTACTGGTTTTGGTAGTAGAGGAAATGGACAAAGATATTTTGGGAAATGGTGAACGTATCAGGATAGTGGTACATCATAGGAGACTCAAACAACATCATTGTGATGAAGGGCCGTACAACTTCATGGCTTGAAACCTACACTAGTGGATAGAGAGGTAGGGCCATTGAAATATTGAGTTACTATTATTGTAACTTCAATTATTTCTTGTTCCTTATTTGATACTCGATTGTCTCATTATTTTATTACATCACGACTTGTCTATGTCTTGAGTCTGGTGGTGTAGTTCATTAGTGGGTTGATGATGATAGATAAACCATTGAGGGTCCTATATAGAGGAATCTTATTGTGAGAGGATTGTTCCCTTGAGGTTGGGGGTATCATATTCAATGGGATCCTTATATCCTTGTCATGTTTGTATTTGACCTAATTTTTGGAATGGACCGGTTGGTGGCACACCTAAACAATATTTATTTATACCTAAATAAAGTTAATTGTACATATCTATTGGGGGAAATTATTTTTACGATAGATAATGTGATATCAATGTGGGTTGTGCATGTACAATTCATCAGAATCTATAGGATATTTCTACCAAGGTCACTAGATTGTATATAGATGATGGGGGAGTGAAACCAGATGTCTTTCAACCCATAGTGGATATGTTCTAGGACATGTTTCTTGAGGACTTATCAATTATTCCACTTGATAAATAATTTTAATTTATAATTTATCACATTAATGTTAATTAGAAATCATCTATTCCAATATAAAAATGTCACTAATAGAACCTCAAGTGTTTATGAAAAAAATGAAATAGTTTATGGATAATGGGTTTATCCACTAGGGTACATCATGTTGGGATTCTCTAGTTTTTTTATCTAAGAATGATCATAGGAATATACACATATGTGTAGATTATAGAATATTGAACGGTATGAATGAGAAAAACTAGTATCCACTTCTTCATATCTATGATCTATTTGACCAGTTGAGGTGAGCTTTTGTTTTCATCAAGATCTACATGAGATCGGGGTATCATCAGTTTAGAGTCTGACATTATGATATATATCAGAATAATATTTTTATGTTGGAATGGTCTTTATGAGTTATTCATAAGTTATTTTGGCTTTAGGAATTCACCAGTAGTTCCTATAGACTTGAGGAACATAATCATCAATCCGTACATGGATCAGTTTTTTGTAGTGTTTGTGGATGACATCTTGGTGTACTCGGAGACTCATGTTGATCAATCCCCAAATCCCCTGACATCATCCTATGTACACTGAGAGAGCATCGACAATATGAAGAACTATCTATGTGTCTATATTTTTATGATAATTTACACTTCATGGTTTAAATCATCACAGGGGAAGTTATGGTTATTTATCAGAATACATCACATATAGTTGTTTCTTGGGAGCAGCACATGAAGGTTTGGTTATTACTACTTCAAAATCATATAGTGTGCTAGACATAGTGTACTAGATTTAACTTGTTATAATTTTACTGTGTTTTAAATTCCCCATAATATGAATTTAAAAGAAATTTATAATCACATACCATGCGTCATAATGAATTTTGAATTGAATTTGTGAAATGTTTTAGTCTCCTACTCGGCCCAATGCAGGTATTGAAATTCAGGTGTCCTCAGGAACCCATGGGTTTATGTGGTTTAGTTAATAAATAAATGAAATTTGATAACTATTTACTAATGAATTTTACATTATAATTTATAAAACAAAAAATACTATTTTTTACTAGATATTATTTAATAAGTAGTTTGTGTAGGCCTAATAATTTTAACTCGCACCCTACTCTAGATTCCTGATCAGTACCTTAATAAATTTTATGCTTCTAGGATATGTGATGTTGAAAGGACCTATGTTATATGGCTATGTCAGGATGGAGCAGGTGTGAGTGAACCGAACTTGGGGTCAGTACCCTATTTAGAGTTTTTAGTGTATTTATATTTTTAGGGTTTTATATATTGACAGTTTAAACATATTTGGAATTATATATCTATATTTTTTTTGATATTGTATTTCTCATTTTTTTAATCATGTGATATAATTTTGGATTGGTTATATAATTCTTTTGTTGTTTATTTACTTCCATTATTATGCTACATTGATAAAAAATAGTGTAGTCTCCCCATGACCAATAATAAAACCTCACGGGTAGTCATAAGCCTTTAGTGTATGAGTAGGTATGCTTGAGCTCATGTGACTAACTATCTCAGGGAATCGGTGTGTTTCAATAGTTGAAATATTTCATAGTATTATTACATTTTCTCATTCATTTATTATGATCTCCTGGATAATATTTATTGATTCAGTTTTTAACAGAATTTTTATTCATGTATTTTGTTATTCCATGACATATAACATGGTTTTGGATCTCTTTTCCATTGGGTAAAAATTTTCATATGTTTCTTTATTAAACCAATATTCTTGTCTTATGTTTATTTATTATATTTGACTTTTTAATTCTAATTTTTACCGTTACTGGGATTTTGAGATCAACAATTTATAATTTTTCTATTTCCACCAGCAATAATAGAAATCAATATGTGTGATGTTTCAGGAAAAATATTATTTTTAGAGTGTTTGTAGGATATTTCAATTATTTCATATGGATTATGTATTTTATTACATAGTGGGGAAAATTTTAATTAGATAAAAATAAAAATGCTTCTACTGTTAAAATATTATACCTTATTCTATAATACTATAAATATAAAAATATATTCGAAAATAAAAGGGTATATTATGTGTAATGGAACATGTAATTACGGAATTTTTTTAACTAGTGTTTTAATTATGTAGTTTTTATTAAAGGATCCAGGAGTGTTGGCCTGGGGTGCCTTAGTTGGTATCATATGAAGGTTTTTTTTTAATATTAATGTTTAGATTTTATTTTTTAAAAACAAATTAAGTGTTGTAAAGGACATTAAGGATTTGTAGGTTAAGGTTGATCAATATTCCAAATGTATAGATAAACGATTATGTTTTTTATAATAATTAATTTATGTATTTTGGGGATTATGGTTGGATAAATATAGTGAAAACTACATATAAGTTTAAATATTTGAAAAAATATAATTTTTTTTGTAATTTAGAGATTATGTGGTTCTCCAAAAATTATATCCCAGTCTGGATACAGTAATGTACATACAGTTATGGAACATATTCACCTAGGGGTAATCACTATGATAGGTTGGTAGAGTATTGCCTCGTTATTTATTATGGTGGATGATGACTAGGTCTTAGAAAACCCGTCTGGAGAGACACCTCCAGGGGATATACAATAGAAAACCCACATTATCAAAAATGAACTCCAATAAGGGATTTGATTATTAATTAGTCAAATTAATTTTTGGGAACATCAGAATAAAAATACCATGTATAAAATAGTATTAGATAAATATATTCCTGGGATAAATATAATTTGTTTCATGTTTAAAATTAAGGATTAATATGGGAATAAATATTTGGTTTGAAATTTTAATATTCATATTTTAGATATTATCCTAACCACGGTGGTTTTATAATTTTCATGAAAAAGTTCAATGAAAGCAAACATTGTAATGGTATGTATCTATAAACTAGTATTTATTATTACTGAATAAGGGGTCATACTTTAACGAATGATAATATTAATATATTAAAGAATAAAATTCTGAGATCCATAGTCATACAAAATATAGTATTTTTAATATCTTATGAGAAATTAAGTCATAAAAATCCTATTTATTTTTATTAGTGGAATATATTTAAAAATTTTATTCTGCTACATTACAAAGGTAATGATGATTTTGTGAATCAACTATAAAATTCTGATATATAGATTTTTTAAATGATGGGAAGAATATATTAAATTGTATAAATAAAATTTAATATTAATATTCTATTGGGGATATATATTTATTTATAACTATTGAAGAAATCACAATTGATGGATATATAATCATTCGGTTCAAAATAGTATTGATTTTGAAAAAAAGGGTTACCAAGTATTGATATGCTTAGAATAAATTTTTTATTTAATAAATCATTTTTACATGATATTTTGTAGATGTTTATATAGTTCATGGTATTTATGATTCTTTTGTGATCATATAAACGTGTGTTTAATGTTAATTTTTTGGTAAAATATGTAGTTTATTTTTTTTGAAAATATGGTTTCACTCTACATTAATTTATTAGAAATTCATATGGTTTGATTAAAGATATATGTTGGATAGTATGTTATTAGGAGATATATATATATATATATATGATTCTATGATTGTATTATTGGGTAAGAATTTTTTAGGATAGTTAAGTAACAAATAATAGTCTATGAGATTCTGGAACATATAATATTAAGAGTCATATCATCAATGATAAATATCAAAATAATTTTTTCCCTATATTCATCAATAATTAATAATTAATGTTATGAGGATAGAATTTATTTAGGGTGGATAAAGTTACCCCCAAATATTTTACCTTATAATATTTCTTTTAAACAAAAACTATAATCAACATATTGTTCCAAAAAAAAGAGAAGTTTAAAAAATAATGATAAGTTAAAATAAAATTTGACCAATATAATAAAGATGTTCAATTAGTGGTTATATAAGGATGTTGAATTATTATGAAATATATAGTGAAAATGAGATATATGTCATCATGTAGTCAACTTATTCCTTTTGAATCTAATTTTTGAGGAATGGAAATAAAGTATACTCACAAATGTTTTACTTATAATAAGTCTAGGATAATCATGATCAATTATAGTATCTATGATATTAGATCTCATGGAAAAATCCATGAGATCTATTGGAAAAGAATCACCATCGTCGACTAGCACTAAAGATTACCTTTTTCCTAAATCCTAAATTGAGATATTGAGGGGATATGAAAATATAAATCCGAATCATATAAATAGGTAATTATTAATACAATACTATGTATATTTTGAAAATTAAATTAAAAGAAACACAAACACACACAAAACTCTAGGTTGGAGGGTTATATCCTGCCCCCCTGAGAAAATCCATCCAGCCAATAGAGTAATTATATTATTATGATGGCATAAATGCCCAGTGAGAATGAAGCACATTAGAATGCTCAAAGGATGATATAATTACATAAAGTCCTATTGACCATCATTTTTTCCATAATCATACATATGTAACTATGATTATGACATACATGTGTTATTATTGTTCCAAATCCTACCTATGTCATCATATACATCACCACATACATAATACAAAAATAATGCATGTGCCCATCAGGGCATGAACCCAATACCTACTAGATCTGGAGGCCAGCTACTAAGTACAATTCATTCACAAAATATACTATAAATTATATTATTTAACAATGTATTTTCAATAACCACACCACTCCTTTCCTGTTCCCAACCGATCACCTATGAACCGTGCATACCAACATAAATTTCATTACGGTAGTACTCAAACATGAGATATTTCAGTTTCTAGTGATTTTCCTTGTTACATGGTACAACTTCAGGAATGCTCATTATAAAAATTTAGATTAGGTAATAAGGTATTTCTTGGAACCACAAAATGACCATCGTGGGCCCAAACCAGCACTGATGCACCATCCTTCCACTACTATATTCTGGTGTGGAAGGACTCAAAATTAATCTAGTTTGGTTTCCATGGATTGATAGCCATACTTATTAATGTAATAAGTTATTTATAACATATATTTTAAATACATCTCCCATTGACTTCTAATAAAAATATTTATTTAGAAATTCATTAATAACATAAATGTGACAATTTAAAACCAATTATGCACCTTATTTTATGAAACTAAACAGTGTCTAAGAATATTTAATATATTCATTAGAACAAAATAATTTTATTATTAATTTATATAAATTAAGAATTTGAATGGTTACAATTTTTGAAGAGATTTTTCACTTTATATTTTATGATTTAATTTAAACATAAAATAATAAATTAAATAATTTAATTTTACACAATAAATATAATTTTTTTTAATTTGAATGGAAATATCTATTTGAGATTCATTTTTTATATTTGTCTAAAATAATTACTATTAATATGAATAATGAAAAATACTGTTAAAAAACTTTGTATGAAATTATTAGTTTAAAAGTATGACATAATGAATTTTAAAAACTTTTTTATACCAAATATCTATTTTTTTCTTAAATTATACATTTAAAAATATTTTTTTACCTCACAACAATATATTTTATATTATAATATTTAAATTACTTTTTCTCAATTATTATTAATTAAAAAATAATACATTTATTATTATTATTTTTTTATAATTATTATAAATTAAATATTTTAAATTTCATTGAATACTTTTAGATATCACTTTCTAATTAGGTACTCAGGTAAATTTTTTTAGTATAGAAAAATTATGTCACCAACGTAAATATTAGTTATGATAGTAAAATAATGATTTTTTATTTAATAATACTTATCTAAATATTATGATTTAAAATTAAATAGATAAATTTAAATTATTGAATCTAATATTAGATTTAAAAGAAATATAGGTAAATTAAATTTTGTTTTATTTATTATCAACATCAAATACGATTATGTACACATAATAATTAAAACGACATATTTATATTAAAATATATTCCAAAAAATTTATATATTATATTAGAAGTTAATTTATATATATTTATATATAGAATTAAATTCACTTGAGTATAAATTTATATTAATAATTTAAAAATAATTACAATTGGAGATATTATATTTTTAGTTAATAAATAATTATCATGGTTAAATTTTATTCGAGATTAATAACAATTAAAATGGATAATCAAAATTTGGCAAAAATATTATTAAATCTATTTTAAAATCAACATTTTATTATACCTTTGTTATTTTAAAAAAATATGACAAAATTTATCACCAAAAGGTTCCCAAAAAATTCTAAAAAAAATATTTTAGTCCCTTACCTAACATTCTTTTATAATTATTTGTCCTAATTTTCAAATAAAAAATGACCTCACCTCTGACCACATAAATTCAAACTAATAGATAGAAATTATTATGAAAATATTACAAATTTACTTCTGTTAAATATCTCACACTCTTTTGGAAAGAATATAACCTCAAAAAAGATCATCAAGTCTTCATATCAAAATGATATATTAGGGGAAGATCCAAATTATCAGTATAAGAATTACATTCACTTTTACTTCATTACTTTATCATTCTCATATATCCTCATCAAAATCATTCTAACAATTTTTTATAATGAAACTAGTAGAAATTATTTGAAAAACAATAATTATATAAGTTTGATAATCATTATCTATTCCCCTCTGATTCAATCAAATAAAATATTTCTATTTAATGATTGCGGACTACAACCTCCACAATTGACATTTTTCAATTTTCATTACCACCATTCAAGGATTATTTTTTAAATGTGTTTAGTTAATAGATATTATATTTATGTAATAATTTATATTCATTAAATATAAATTATTTATTGCATATTCAGATTTTCAAATAAGTGAACTAACCGCCTAAAAAGAACATACTAGGGGTGAAAGTGATTTATTTATAAGTGAAATCAACATTTCTATTATCATTCATCTCTTAAATCGTCACTTTTATAATTCTTCATAAAAATAAAATAATAATAGTTTCATTAAACAATTGTTCTTATGATATTATCATAAAATAATATCTTCTACATATATGCCCAAAAAAATAGACATGTTATTGGATATTAATAACATAATAATTCTTTTTTTCCTTAGGAATAGTAATAAAAACATTTAACATCTTAATTAAGAAAATACCATATGTTCATGATAAATTATTGAAGGAAGAAAATAATAAATTAGTTATTAATTAATAATGACTAATAAATATGTGATGTTAAATTATAATGTTTTTAGTATTTAAAAATAATCTAATCCAGTTACCTCTATTGTATGGGAATGAAGAAATCTATTAGAAAATGATTAGAAACATAGATATTTTAAAAAAAATTAAAATGATCAAGCTTTATCATATAAAATATTTAATATATATTATATATGAACAATAAAAACATAAATAATAGTTACTAATTATTTTTAATGTGGGATATTTATTGGAATTATGTTCTAAAATAGGCTATTCAAATATTCTTTATTTATACCGTATATTAGATTTTATTCGTGTAACGCCTCGACCCTAGATACCCAGAGTCGGTGCATTATTACATAACATTGGCATGATCACAAAGGATCAAGTCTTGAAAGACCGATTAGTTTAGTAGTCTTGGAAACAGTAGATATATTTATAAGTCTTACATTACATCATAAGGTAGAAAAACTACAACAACATATTGTCTTCAAATCCCCTCATAATATCCCTGCAGGTCATTCATAAATTACTTCTTCATAATCCTGGGAAAAATAAAACATTGAAAGGGGTGAGCTCAGATGCTCAGTAAGGAAAACATTTGAGTAGAAGCATTCATAGATAAGAATAAACACTTAAGGCAGTTTATAACTAAAACGAAAGCCTTTTAAACTTGAACTTCAGTATAAAATGGAAAGGATAAAATAAAATAATGCCATTTACTAACTCACATGGATATTCTACTAGTCAAATGATCACATTCAATATCAATAACCACCTTCATAATGATGGAATGCATAATGCCAGACTATCATAACCACATAGCCAAGGCCTCGTGCCAAGACTACAAATAAGATTTTGCCAAGGCCTTGTGCCAAGACACTAGTTTGTTTCATGAGACCTACCGATGCATCGAAGAGCTATAGCGGGCTCCACCCTTCACTTATTAAGACCAATTCATTCCTCATATGAACAGGTTTAAACATAACATAAACATTCGTATTAAAACTAGCATACAAATTGTAAATAATTTAACTACAAACCATGAATGGTATAAAAATAGCACATCCACAGTCAAACATAACTCATTTGATACAATATGGAAGATTGTATTGTATCACGTTAACCTCAATCAAGAATAATGAAGGATGTTTACATAAATGAAAATAATCATCGAAACTATTTGAGAGAAATATCCCCCTTTTTCATGAAATCATTTTAAAAGACATATTATTTGTCAAGAATCCATTTAAAAATAGATTTTTGAATCAAAGTGTCCCATACCACTTTGAAACTTTTTAAAAATATTTTTAATTTTAAAACATTAATGTAAATATAAATAAATCCTTAAAACCATTTTTAAAACATGGACATTAATGAGCAATATTTAGATGAATAAGTATTTAAAACATTTAAAAATGGTATTTTAGTTAGAGATTCTAACCAAAAGAGAGACACTTGAATACAAATAATTGAGGTAATCAAAACATTGTAATATCATGAGGATAGAGGGATTCATGATATACTATGTAAAAGTACATTATATACACCAGATAAAAGTGATTTGGTGTATATCAACAAAGAAGTCTCAATGGAATGTAAATTGAGATGAAATCACTCGTAAAGGCCGTATACCAAGGTTAAGGATAAATCAATGATATAGTTATGTGTGACAAATATAAATACACTAAATATGATTAGATATTCAGTGTAAATCAATCAAAGGATATTCAAACATAATCTTATAAAAACAACACCAATGAATTGGATGTTTAACTCAACAAATGGAGAGTGAGTTAAAATTACTCTCATCAAATTCATATCGATGACTTGAGAAATTATCAATTGAGTGATTATGTGTATTAAAAGTACATCCACAAAAAAGGGGAGTAGAAATTATCACATAAGAAAATGAATAGTTATTCCATACATAATCTCGGAGTAAAATAATCAATGATGTTTGCGTAAAGCCGAATAAATGGAAATTGAAATTTCAAATTCCCTTATTGATTTGGTAACATACAAAACATACATCCATGAAAGAAGGATCATCCAATGATGATGTAAATATAAATGAATTAATGTATATTACACAATGAATACAAACATGGGAAGTATACACACCACATGTAATAAATAAGTGGTGAACAATGGAATTCTCACGGAATAAAAAGTGAGTTAAGAAACCCCTTACCTCTTACTTTTCCTTGGTTGGGGGAAGGTTAAACTCCTGTATAATGTTGAAATAATTTTTATTAAATTATTCATGAATCATATACATTAATATGATATCATATATGATCTTTTAACATTGCTTTGTTAATAATATCTTTTAATTATCGTCGTTTCGGCTGTTAACTTACTCGTTTTTCTTTTATATGTTTTGTTACATGAGCCATGTTTCTCATGGATAGGTTGTATCTTATTCATATCCAGAATTATATAAATTTCTTAAAAATTATTTTTAAATCATCAAATGATAATTATACTTTAATGTATATGATGGAGAATGAATCTCATCTCGTTCGTGGAGACGGTAGTCCGTACGTACGCATGAGAGACAATATCATTCTTTTGATATTAAAATAATATATTATTGGATGGTATATCATATATACAGAATCATTATCATGTTATATTTATTATTTAAATGAGTTACACATCATTATTATACCCATCCAAATAATAATTTATTGAAGAACAATTACACCATGACGTGGAGACGGTAAGCCGTGCGTACTCATGTATGGTGAAATGTTATTTAAAGGGTGGATAGAATACTGAATATGGTTGTAACATATTTTTAATAACATCAAAGTATATGTAAGATACTGGAGTTATTATTTTAGAATGGTAATAACAAATAAAGAAGAAGTGGATGAAGAAAGGAACTTGAAATGTGGTGGTGAAAACATTACCACTTCTTTGGGTTCTTCCTTTTGATTTGATCAAAATGGATCCTTAGATTGGCTTCCGGATCAAACTAAGGCCTCTAGGTTGTAGGTATGGAAGCTGAGAGAGTATTTGGGCAGGGTTTTGCCGAACCAAAAGGCATTGAAGGTGTGATGAAATGAGAAGGAAGAGTGCCCTTTTATAAGAGGGGTGAGGGGCACCTTTGGAAAAGCTAGAAATATTAATTTATAATGAATTCCTATTCGGTTTCTAATGGCTCAAAGTTGATTATTCAACATTTAAGGTGGGGGTAGGTATAAAACCATTCCACCAATAGAATTTAGACACGTTTGGGTTACTATATTAACCTTATCATTTAGTTTTAACTCTTAGTTAATTAGTTTGAAATTTATCATGTCACTTTGTATTTTTATATTATATAGTTAATAAACATACTATATACATCCAAGAGACCCCCAAGTGGTCCATTAATGATAGAAATATCATTATATAAGTCTCTTGGCCAATCCTTAGATTTTTTTGATTTTAATATCAATTAATAATATAATATTTGTTTTAAAAACTCTTTTATGTCAATTTTGACACTATTCAATAGTTGATTTTTGTGAAACTAATAACAGAATTATTACTTCGAAAAAAGTAAATTAATTCAATACTAAGATGTCATATTATCCTAGAAAATTAGTTTAATTCATTAAAAGTCTCAAATTATATTTATTTGGGTATTTATAATATCAATTATTCTAATTTTTCACTATTATGGTAATTACTGCATCATCATTGTGTCATAAATAAATTAATTTATTTAATCTCAAAAAATTATAAATAAAATATAATTATATATTAAATCTTTTTATCTTTCTAATGAATATTTATAGTCTAAAAGAAAACATATAAAACCCTATGTAACAATTGTTTTTCTAAAAGATATATGCTTGTGTCATTTTTGTATTCATTTTAACTTAATTAAAATAATGTTTCCTTATCACTTACAAGTGGATTAATGGGGTCCCAAAATCGACCCAAAGATGCCCATGGTCGACCATGTATCAACCAATAGGGTTAAGACACGTTTTAGGGTAATTTTGTATTATTATAATATTATTTGTTTAACCCTTGTTTACCGGATTTACCCTCTAACCATGGTAAATAAAATATTTACTGAAGTAATTACCCAATATGTATAAAATTAAAAGTTACCTATTTAAAAAATTTGAACATCCTGATTATAAATATGGAATCCATTTTTCCAAATTCAAAATACAGAAGTTGTAGAAATTAATTTGAAATTAATTCCCATTGTTAAAACAAAAAGCGTGTTTTTAAGAGATAATAACTATCAAAAGATTGACACTTGTTTATGTCTGGTTTAAATGTGAAATTATGTTAAATGACACACATTGTATTTCATGGTAAAAATATATTTTAAATATAAATTAAAACCACTCAAATTCATAATTTATCACTATTAATTATTTCTATTAAAAAGGTTGTTTTTAATTAAAATTTAGTAATTTTTTACTATTCATCAAAATAAAAAAGTTATCCGAAAATTACCAAAATTTCACCCTAGGATAATTTCATTATTGAGAATCCAAAAATAAAGTCTATTTTACCAAATTCAAAACATAAAAGTTGCATTTATTAATTTAAAATTGATTCGTGCTTTCGAAACCAAAAGGCGTATTTTTAAGAAATAATAACTATCAAAAGTTTGACACTTGTTTATGTCCAATTTCAAGGTGAAATTACTTAAAATGACAATATTTGGATTAAAGAGTAAAAATATAATCTATTTCTTCTTCCAAACCATTTATATTTATAATTTAACAATATAAATTATTTTGATTAAAAAAAGTTGTTTTCAGTAAAAATTTAGTAAGTTTTCACTATTCACCCAAATATGAAAGTTATCAGAAAGACACCAAAACATTATTGATACGAATTTCTTATGTCACGATTCTAAAGAAGAATTTCGTTTTTTCAAAATGAATATATAATAGTTTCAAATATTTGTTTTAAAAAGGCTTTTCCATTAAAAGGTGGTAAAATTTCATTTTTTGAAAAATACTTCTTTTATCAGAAAAAATGAATTTGTTCATAAATCATGTCTTATAATCTCATAATATGGATTGAAATTATAAGGATAATATAATATTTAAAATTTATTTAATACTATTCAGAACCTCTTTTGAACGGCTAGTTTGGTAAGTTGTGGTGTACTTGAAATCAGTGTTGCGTAAAACACATGCTATTGTATTATTGAAAGAGAAGTGTACCGTGGAAGATTGGGGTGTTACATTCACCCCTCCTTAAAAAAATTGTGTCCTCGCAATTTTAAAAAAAAAATTGGGCATGAGAATATAATGGAAAGTCCCACATCGGAATAAGAGTCAATAAAACTATCACATTAAAAGAAAGAAAGAGAGGTATAAATGTCAACCATGATAACCCATACTCGGATTCTATGTAGGAAAACATGGATATGGATGATAAACTAAGTGTCAAGTTCTGATAGAGAGGGATTATAATCATGATCAGGATAATGTTAATAATAAGAAAACCACAAACTTGTGCTGGGAGAAACGATCATTAATCTCCTAGTAGAAAAAGTAAACGGACAACATTTTTTTTAAGTTACATTACATAATGATAAAGAATTCATTTATGATATTGATTATGAATATAAAGATATATACTTAATTTCAAGTAGAGTTTCATTCTTTAATATATTTCCAACACTAACTCATTTTTTTAAATGATGAGTATTCAAGAAGACTTGGTCACGCTGGAAGAGCTGGAATAAACTTCTATAGAATCACATGATCCATGTAGGATAAACTATATATTTACATTGTCTTTAGAGATTAATCAAAACCAAAATGGTTAGTATAAGATCTAATGATCCCCCAAAAGGATATTCCTTGATAGAAATAAACACTAATCTTAATTTCTAAAATTAAACCAATAATACCCCAAAGATAAATAAATACCCATCAATAATCAATTGTCCATAAAATCCTTCAATATAATCCAAACTAAAATTGAAACCCAAGACATATAAGAATTTGATTATGTAGTCTCCCATGTAAAATTGTATCTCCAAATTAAATTAATTACTCTTAAAGTCACATACTTAAATGAAATTAACCTAATCATTTCCATAAATAACCAAAATCATTATAAATCCACAATAAAAACATAGATAAAAATCCACCATTACTCCTCAAATGAAATCCCATACTACTCTATTTTCCATTGGCATATAGTGTTCTCAGCAAAGCAAACAACTTCTAAAATAACATTTATCACTTAATCACCAAATCATTTTCCTATACTCAGGGTATTCATTTGGTAAGGCATAAGATCCCAAATCAAATTATTATTGATCAATAAAATCATTTAACTAAAAATAATAGTCACACTAACTAGGGACATCATGTAGTACAGTGGTAGGCGATAAATCCCAATCGCACTTTGGTTGTGGGTTCAATTCCCACAGCTTTGTCTAACGTGGCGGGTTGTCACACGGTCTACGTGTTGTCCTTTTTCAAAAACTATATTTAATAACATTACCAAGATGAGATAAATTCGTCAAAACAACCATTACATAATTTAACCAAAAATTTTATCTCATACATTGAATTTTCATCCCAAATTATAATAATTTGTAATTTCATCAAACCCAATGATCCTATAAAACCAAATGGTTATTAATAACTATATTCACAAGAGAAAAGATAATTCTTCCTAAAATATCATTCTCACATGGAAAACTATGGGGTTACAAATACAAGATAATATTATTCCAATGTAAACCCATCAACAAGAGGCACTAATACTTTTTAAACATTTCTCCAACCATTTATTTCCACATAGCTTCTTTTATAACCAAGAAAATATCCTATAGAATAGTTCATTCACTCGGGTAATGGCCAGGTCACCTACATTTACGACAAAGGACTGTAAATGGACTCTTGGGACCATTTTTAACATCTTCCATTGTACTCTTCATTTTTCTTCGACAATTATTCACTTTATGTCCTTCCTTCCCGCATGTAAAAAATTTCATTGTCCCATTGAGACACTTCCCTGGGTGTCTCCTTCCCCATTTCCTGCATGATGGAAATTGAGGATTTCTTTCTCCATGGTCTCCACTAGTGGAGCTCTTATCATTCATTACCTTTATCTTCTTTGTTGACTATGTTAATTGGTTAATATATATATTTTTGATCATATTTTTGGAAATTTGATTGTGCATAAAGATGATATCTTTTACGCCTATCAACATTCCATTTTGTTGCTCATTTCCACCATTGTTCCCACCTTGTACATCATTCTCAAAGTCACTATGACTTCCTTGGAAGCCATCCATTGACTAAAACCAGAAAGCATTGTGTGAGTAATAGTATTCATACAATCATTTAGAGATTAACATGTCACCATATTCTCAATTTGAAACACATTAGGATTAACCAAGGTCATTTACTCTCATCTTATATATATAACACTTTAAATTGGTTTGTAAAGAAAATTTAAATTGTCCTAAGCATATATCCTGGGAGTGTTGTAACCAAGAGTGCAGTAAGGCCCGTTGTCGTGCACCAGTTCCCGTTCGAGTCTAGCTCAAAGCGTTGTTTTCGGGTTTTACCTCTAGGTACATCTGTGCCATAGCCGCCTCTACCTGCTCGTATCCAGACAGGGATGTGTTGCTCGGAAAACTCACAAAATCTCTATAATACCAAAATTCTAGGAAGTTATTCTATACTAATCCTCAAAGTTCATCTTAGGTCTACATGCACTAATCAGAGTTTATCTTAATCTAGCTTCCAAGGTTTGTAATAAACATCCTCTGATACCAACTGTAACGCCCCGACCCTAGATACCCAGAGTCGGTGCATTATTACATAACATTGGAATGATCACAAAGGATCTAGTCTCGAAAGACCAATTAGTTTAGTAGTCATGGAAACACTAGATATATTCATAAGTATTACATTACATCATAAGGTAAAACAACTACTACAACTTATTGTCTTCATATCCCCTCATACTATCCCTGAAGGTCGTTCATAAATTACTTCTTCACAATCATGGGAAAAATAAAACATTGAAAGGGGTGAGCTCAGATGATTAGTAAGGATAACATTTTAGCACAAGCTTTCATAGATAATCCTAAACACTTAAGGCAGTTTATATCTAAAACAAAAGCCTTTTAAACTTGAACTTCAGCATAATATGGAAAAGATAAAATAAAATAATGCCATTTACTTACTCACATGGATATTATACTAGTCTAATGATCACATGAAATATCAATAACCACGTTCATAATGATGGAATGCATAATTCCAGACTATCATAACCACATAGCCAAGGCCTCATGCCAAGTCTACAAATATGATTTTTCCAAGGCCTTGTGCAAAGACACTAGTTTGTCTCATGAGACCTACAAATGCATTGAGGAGCTATAGCGGGCTCCACCCGTCACTTATTAAGTCCAATGCATTCTTCATAAGAACAGGTTTAAACATAACATTAAATTTGTATTAAAACTAGCATACGAAATGTCAATACTTTAACTACAAACCATGAATGGTATAAAAATAGCACATCCACAGTCAAACATAACTCATTTGATACAATATGGATGATTGTATTGTATCACATTAACCTAAATCAAGAATAATGAAGGATGTTGACATAGATGAAAATAATCATCAAAACTATTTGAGAGAAATATCCCCCTTTTTCTTGAAATCATTTTAAAGGTCACACTATTTGTCAAGAAGCCATTTAAAACTAGATTTTTGAATCAAAGTGTCCCATACCACTTTGAAACTTTTTAAAAGGAGTTTTAATTTTAAAACTTTAATGTCCATATAAAAAAAATCCTTAAAACCATTTTTAAAACATGGACATTAATGAGCAAGATTTAGATGAATAAGTCTTTAAAACATTTAAAAATGGTATTTTAGTTAGAGATTCTAACCAAAAGAGAGACACTTGAATACAAATAATTGAGGTAATCAGAACTTTGTAATATCATGATAATAAAGGGATTCATGATATACTATGTCAAAGTACGTTATATACACCACATAAAAGTGATTTGGTGTATATCAACAAAGAAGTCTCAATGGAATGTAAATTGAGATGAAATCTCTCTTAAAGGCCGTATCCTTAGGTTAAGGATAAATCAACGATATAGTTATGTGTGACAAATATAAATAAACTAAATATGATTGGATATTCAGTGTAAATCAATCAAAGAATATTCACACATAATCTTATAAAAACAACACCAATGAATTGGATGTTTAACTCAAAAAATGGAGAGTGAGTTAAAATTACTCTTATCAAATTCATATCGATGACTTGAGAAATTATCAATTGAGTGATTATGTGTATCAAAAGTATATCCACCGAAACGGGGAGTGGAAGTTATGACATAAGAAAATTAATAGTTATTCCATACATAATCTCGGAGTAAAATAATCAATGAAGTTTGCGTAAAGCTGAATAAATGGAAATTGAAATTTCAAATTCCCTTATTGATTTGGTAACATACAAAACATATACCCATGAAAGAAGAATCATACAATGATGATGTAAATATACATGAATTAAAGTATATTACACAATGAATACAAACATGGGCAGTACACACACCACATGTAATAAATAAGTGGTGAACAATGGAATTCTCACGGATTTAAAAGTGACTTAAGAAACCCCTTACCTTGTACTTTTCCTTGGTTGGGCATAGGTTAACCTCTAGTATAATGTTGAAATAATTGTTATTAAATTATTCATGAATCATATACATTAATATGATATCATATATGATCTTTTAACATTGTTTTGTTAATAATATCTTAGAATTATCGTCGTTTCGACTGTTAACTTACTCGTTTTATTTTATATGTTTTGTTACATAAGCCATGTTTGTCATGGATAGGTTGTATCTTATTCATATCCATAATGATATAAATTTCATAAACTTTATATTTAAATCATCAAATGATAATTATACTTGAATAGATATGATGGAGAATGAATCTCATCGCGTTTGTGGAGACGGTAGTCCGTACGTACGCACGAGCGACAATATCATTCTTTTGATATTAAAATAATATATTATTGGATGGTATATCATATATACAGAATCATTATAATGTTATATTTATTATTTAAATGAGTTACACATCATTATTATACCCATCCAAATAATAATTTATTGAATAACAATTACACCACGACGTGGAGACGGTAAGCCGTGCGTACGCACGTATGGTGACATGTTATTCAAAGGGTGGATAGAATACTGAATATGGTTGTACCATATTTATAATAACATCAAAGTATATATAAGATACTGGAATTATTATTTTAGAATGTTAATAACAAAGAAAGAAGAAGTGGAAGAAGAAAGGAACTTGAAAAGGGTTGGTGAAAACATTACCTCTTCTTCGGGTTCTTCCTTTTGATTTGATCAAAAGGTCTCCTTAGGTTGGATTTCTGATCAAACTAAGTCCTATAGGTATTAGTGAGGGAAGTTGAGAGAGTGTTTGGGCAGGGGTTGGCCGAACAAAAAGTCTTTGATGGTGTGAATAAATGGGAAGGAAGAGTGGCCTTTTATAAGAGGGGTGAGGGGCACCTTTGGAAAAGATAGAAATTTTAATTTATAATAAATTCATATTCAGTTTATAATGGCTCAAAAGTTAATTATTCAAAGTGTAAGGTGGGGATACGTCTAAAACCATTCAACCAATAGAATTTAGATAGGTTTGGGTTACTATATTAACCTTATCTTTTAGTTTGAACTCTTAGTTAATTAGTTTGACATTTACCATGTCACTTTGTATTTTTATATTATATAGTTAATAAACATACTATATACATCCAAGAGACCACCAAGTGGTCCATTAATGATACACCTATCATGATATATGTATCTTGGCCGAACCTTAGATTTCTATGAATTTAATATCAATTAATAATATAATATTTGTTTTAAAAACTCTTTTATGTCAATTTTGACACTATTTAATAGTTGATTTTTGTGAAACTCATAACAGAATGATTACATAGAAAAAAGTCAATTAAATAAATCCTAATATGTCATATTATCCTATAATTAGTGTAATTCATTAAAATTCTCATATTATATTTATTTGGGTATTTATAATATCAATTATTCTAATTTTTCACTATTATGGTAATTACTGCATCATCATTGTGTCATAAATAAATTAAATTATTTAATCTCTAAAAATTAAAAATAAAATTTCATTATGTAGGAAATCTTTTTAGATTTATAATTAATATTTATAGTCTAAAATCCAACATATATAACCCTATTTAACAATTTTTTTTCTAAAAGATATATCCTTGTGTTATTTTTGAATTCATTTTAACTTAATTAAAATAAAGTATCCTTATCACTTACAAGTGGATTCATCGGGTCCCCAAATAGACCCAAATATTCCCCTGGTCGACCATGTATCAACCAATAGGGTTAAGACACGTTTTAGGGTAATTTAGTTTTATTATAATATTATTTTTTTAACCCTTGTTTACCGGATTTACCCTTTAACCATTGTAAATAAAATATTTACCGAAGTAATTACCCAAAATGTCTAAAAGTAAAAGTTACCTATTTACACAATTTGAATATCCTGATTATAAATATGGAATCCATTTTTCCAAATTCAAAATACTGAAGTTGTAGAAATTAATTTAAAATTAATTCTCGTTGTTAGAACAAAAAGCGTTTTTTTAAGGGATAATAACTATCAAAAGATTGGCACTTGTTTATGTCTGGTTTAAATGTGAAATTATGTTCAATGGAACACATTGTATTACATGGTAAAAATATATTTTAAATATAATTTAAAACCACTCAAATTCATAATTTATCACTATTAATTATTTCGATTAAAAGGGATGTTTTTAATTAAAATTTAGTAATTGTTTACTATTCATCAAAATATAAAAGTTATCCGAAAAGTACCAAAATTTCACCCTAGGCTAATTTAGTTATTCCGAATCCAAAAATGATGTCTATTTTACCAAATTCAAAACATAAAGGATTCATTTTTTAATTTAAAATTGATTCCTACTTTCGAATCCAAAAGGCGTATTTTTAAGAGATAATAACTATCAAAAGTTTGACACTTGTTTATGTCCAATTTCAAGGTGAAATTACTAAAAATGACCATAATTGGATTAAATAGTAAAAATATAATATATTTATACTTCCAAACCATTAAAATGTATAATTTAACAATATAAATTATTTTGATTAAAAAAAATTTGTTTTTAGTTAAAATTTAGTAATTTTTCACTATTCACCCAAATATGAAAGTTATCAGAAAGACACCAAAACATTATTGATACTAAATTATTATGTCCCTATTCTAAAGAAGAATTTAATTTTGTCAAATTGAATATATAAAAGTTTCAAATATTGGTTTTAAAAAGGCTTCTCCATTAAAAGGTGGTAAATTTTCATTTTTTGAAAAATACTTCTTTTATCTGAAAAAATGAATTTGTTCATAAATCATGTATTAGAATCTCATAATATGGATTTAAATTATAAGGATAATATAGTATTTAAAATTTAGTTAATACTATTCATAACGTCTTTTGAACGGCTAGTTTGGTAAGTCGTGGTGTACTTGAACTCAGTGTAGCGTACAACACACGCTATTATATTATTCAAAGAGAAGTGTACTGTGGAAGATTGGGGTGTTACAATTCGACTATGCATGGAAATAAGGTAAGGGTTTATTGTAACATATTTTCAACATTGAGACATATTTCAAATCATTGAACATGTTTAATTAGTAATGGTGCATCTAATTATGGGATACAAATATTTATGATATAAATATTACATCTTCCTCATTTAATATTAATTAAATATAATTATGATGCATGCCAGAAAATATTGTTCTATTGTGTTTCAAAACATATCTATACATAAATATAAGAAAAAATATATACATCAACTCTCACAATACACTTAATAATTATTACCCTTCTTATATATATATCATATGAAAAGCATCATTCATTTCTTACAGATAAAGACGAATGATAAAGGGTTAGAACAAACACTTTTTAAGTGTAAACAAGTGATATATAAATTAATAACAATTTTTAATATTAACATGATCCTAATGGTTTATGTTAATCCCATAATAATTTGAAAATCATACACATCAATTAATATATCATAACCATGATTTATAGAATAATTCTTCGAAGTTCATAAGAAACAAATAATTATAGAATCAATAATAATTAGTCATGTGATCTTAACATTTTCAAAGACCATGTCATGAAATAGTGGAATAATGTGATGACTAATCACTATCACAAAAAATTTAAGTTAAGGCCTCCTACAAGAAAATTTATATATTTATAGGATATGCTTAACCACCAATGTACCTACTTTTGGTGTGGTGTAACCTCCCAGGTACCCTATTTTATTTTTTTCACAGCCTCATGGGTACCCTTCAATATCATAAGACATTAATATTTAACCTTTTCTTTGGAGGGTTATTATGCAAAACCTCTCACATAATTGTACTCCATCGTATATGTTCAACAATATAATTGTACCATTTGTCATTTCACGATAACATAACCAAAATAAAATAATATGGTTTTCATCCTAATTCTATAATCATAATAAATTTCAATACAAATAAATATTAATTATTGTCAAATTGAATCATAACCATAAGGAAGAACAAATTACATAAAAAGATGTTATCATATATGAAAAATTCTATTAAAAATTATTGGAATAGTTTTTAGGGAAAATTTGTTTTTCATTTTAAAATCAGTTTATCGAAGAAAAATTACATATTATAAAGGAAAAAATTTGTTTTAATATAACTATGAAGACATTTGAAGTAATCATTAATGAAAATAGTATTCATCATGGAAACTAAATATGGCCATATGGTGTACGTTAAAATAAATATTTTTAAAATATTTTGGAAAAAACCAACATGTTAGGAAAAATACATGAAGATTCTTTTAATAACAAATATAATTATTAAAAAATTATTTAAAATGAACATGATTGATCATAAGAGTATTGTAAACATATTATTCACAAAATTTTTATGAAAATAAATGTATGAGAGAAAAATATACTAAACTGAATAGAAAATAAATGTACATTATTCTTAAGAAAACATTTTTTTTTAAATTTTATATACATTGAGAGAGGAAAATAAAAAGAAAACATATAATTTATAGAAATAAACAAGGTAGAATATATAACATTATATTTCTAACAAATTATTAAAATAATTTCCTCATTATAAATTTAAGTTTAAATAATCCTGGTAAAAATGATAATGCACCATAAATCACTTAAATCAAGTTCCACTTTCTCATTAATAACATTATACTCATTTAGAGATAATAAAAATTTATTATTATTATTTATGATTATAATATTCATTCCTATAATATCATATATATTTTATATATAACATATTATAATGTATTCATTACCAAATATCCCAGACATTTTGGAGGTTTGTTTTTGCTTAAATTTTTGGTTTAATGCATTAGTGTTGGAGAATGAAGTTTTTAACAAACGTATAAGGAACCAAAAAGATGTTTTGGGGTTTTGAGAATGAAATATGTGGGAAAATAACCATCCATTTCTTATTAATCAATTTTCCCATGGTTCATCAAACTGTGATGGATTCCTAGGTAACTGTACAACTTAGACCCATCATAGACGCAGTCATTTCACACATTTGGATTATGTTTTTTCAACCATTGGGGTTTTCATAGGTATCCATGATACTATAACCCTTTATAAAAAACTACAGTGAATGGATGACTTATGGATTTTAAAATCATGTGCCCAATCTATCCACCTCATTACATATTATATTTTGTATATTTTTTCCTTGGTATTTTAATTGTTTAAATAGATTATCTTCCCCATTTATTCTACTCCAACCATAGGGATGAACAGAAGCCCCCAAATTTTCCCAAAGATCAATATCCTATGTTTACAGACATTTTTAAGAGCCTTGGGATGTAAATCAAAGTATCAGGCTAGTTTAATGAATCTCTTGATTCTCTTTTCTAGATTAGGGATTGGGGTTTCATTCTTCTTCTTATTATAAAGCATTGAAGCCCCAATTTTCTAGTCGATCATAGGTTGGGTATTAATTTAAAGAATTGGTCTAGATCTATGTATAAGGTTCAGTGAGATTTACCATATGGATTCAATAATGTTGTTTTAAAAATTATACAATGTATTCTTGAAGTATATTTTTTCACGTGTGGTTTTGAGAATGGTTCTATAATTTAATGAATTTTCATGTGTGTGTAATGTTTCGTAAAATGGATGGAATATAGATTAATTTGACACATCGTGATACTCTTGGGTTGTGTTAATAATGATTATACTAAAATGGGACCACCCATGGGTTGGGATAATATTCCCTAACATGGAAAAATTGAAATGTCAAGACTAATGCTCATTTTGGTTGAAATATATCCCATCATAAATATGATAATATGGTAGTTTTAATCATTAAGTGGAAATTATGATATTTTTGTATAGTCATTGGAAATGGAATAAGGGTATGTTTGAAATAATATGAAAAGGGATTCAATGGAATAAAGTCAGTGTTTAAATTGACTTAGGAGTTTTTAATTGAATTTCACAACTGGTCTAATATATTTGAATTGATGAATTATTTCAAAATGATTAATTTATTGAAATTATTAAATAATATAAATGGTTTTAGGTATAAAAAATTAGGTTAAATGGGTTAAGCTATTTAAATGGTAAACATGCTAATGGTTTAAGGATTGATGATGTTTCATGTGTTGAATGAAATGTGTATTGGGAATGTTATTTGTATTCATTGTGTATGTTTTTCTATATGGTATATGTTGTAAATGGATAAATAATATTTTGAAAACATCTTCGTGGTGTGGGATAATGGACTGATCCCCCCCCCCATGGGTCAGGTTAGATTGACGCTCTAAACCCCACCCTAAGAATTCACAGGTCAAGGAGTTGGATTGAGTCTCTAGGAACCTAACATGTGTATTGGACGATATTACTTATATTAGGTCTCCAATGTAAGTGTTATTTATCAGCATAAAAATTGAAAAATTGATTTAAAATCCTAACCCATGTAATAACTGATGGCAATTATTTTATGTGACTAAATTGACTAAATTAAATATATTTACCTAATGGAACCCATGTTGTATTTTGGTTTTATTTTTATTTTTTCAGTAATTTCATGCACTATATTTTTATGCTTGACATTTTTAGACCCCATTTTTGTTTCCCTAATGAGTTTTACTCACACCATGCTCGGGACGATGTTGGGTACCTGAGCAGATTTCATGCTTGAAGTTCAAGACATAGGAAAATTTCAAATTCTATGGAATTTATTAGGGATTGGGATGTGAATAGATGATGATATAGATTTGATGTCAGGGACTATTGTGTTTATATAAAAGGTGTACTTGTTTATATATTTTTCTTCACCCTTGGTTATTTCAGTATTGCATTAAATTTTTATTCTTGGTTGTGGTTTATACCCAATTTATGATATTGTTATTTTTACATATTTCTAGTTTATTATTTATTTTTCCCCTTTTTCAAATGTTATCATTTATGAAATAACTTTTTAAATAGGTATTTCGTCCCCAAATGATCCATTAAAAGCAAATTTCTATTTGGTAACCCCTAGAATATTGTGATGCACACATAAAGTCATGTCGAGACCCATCTCAGAGTATCGGTTTAGTGTATTCTAGGATATAGATGTTACAAAGTGTGATCAGAGGATTTATTTTCAATTCCTTAATTTATTGGGATGCTATACAGTGGATTATGAAGTGTCATGACATAGAAAGAAGCTCGTTATTTATAGAATCTATCCCACGTATGAGGGAAAAAATGTTCCCAATTATGGAATTACTGTTCTTGATATGTGTTGGTGTATTTGAATGACATTTCAACATTGGGTAATGTACTAGTAGTTTGATGTAGCTTTTTTATGGTATTTCTCTCACAAACCTAATGCATGATTTTTTCCCTTCTTGTGTCATGTTATAGATTAAGGGATATAGGTTTCATTCATCATTGTAGGAACACATTAATAAATTTTTTTAGAATTTAAGTGTAGAAATCATTTTTTATTTTGTAAGAATTCGACAAAAATAAAGTCTACCAAGTATTATGTTAGTTGTCTAATATAATAAATGTGAATGATTTTTGTAGTATTTTTCATAATGAAATGGTGTCAATGGTTTAAAATTTTGATTTTTTTTGTTTTTTAATTCATATTATTATATACTTTAAGATATTGTATGTGGGATGGGTTATTTGTTCCAAGTGAAGTTATTACCTTATGAAATTTAGATTCCATATGTTATCTGTTCTTAGGCACGTTTCGGTATTTTAGGAAGATGAAAACATAAATTTGTGTGCTCGTTGGGTGACCAAATAATGTTTCCAATAATTCCAATCCTGATATTTAGTATGGAAACCCATTAATCCAGGTTAATAGGGGAGAAGAGAAATTCCATGAGAACATCACTTGTTTTATACAAATTATTGAATGTGACCTAGGTGGGTTATTTTGAGTTTGTTTGATTTATATATGGAGATTAACTACATCACCCTATGACATTTTTGTGAGATAGTGTACCTTATGATGATTAATTTTGGATAGAGTCTATTCAAATGATTATTGATCACAGAGAGACTCCCCTTAAGAGGAGTGTCAACCTAGAGGCTTTCATGTTGTGGGACTCAAAAAATATTGGTAAAATGTTTTGTTCTAGACTGAGTAAGAAGACAACATGTTGTTTAAAGATATCCAAGAGATGTTTCTAATTTATTTATATCATGATAAATTAAATAAGGATAATGTTTCATAGTTTATGAGTTTAACCAAGGGTTCATTGTCGGGGATGGAGTATACAAGATTCTTTAATGACTTGAAATGATTTATCCTATAATTGGTCAGGTATGATGTAGCTATGATGATCCATTTTCAGGATGGACATATATATATTAAATAATGTAACTAGTTTATTTATTATACTTAAATAGGGTTGATTAATTAGTGTATATGGACCATATTAAAGAAAGGAACCCCAAGGAGGCTTATGGTGGTGCGATTGTAGATCCATTTTGGAAAACAATTGTTGAGGATTTTGAAGGAAGGAAGCACCACTTAGATTGTTTACACCAGGGCAGTAGTGGATATAGGACATAGACAAGGAACCCATCCACATAGGGTAGAGAAATAATTTCTAATATCAATGTGGAATGTTAGGGAACATGCGTGGACAATGTCCCCAACCACCAGGTTGGTGCTGACTGTGCCCCATGTTGGGACATGTGTAGAGGTTCTATAGAAAACATTGTAAAACATGTACTGATGGAAGCTTGAGGTTGATACAATCTACAGGAAGAGGGAATGATACCCATATCTGGTACACAATTGGAATTATACTATCCTTATTGGTTTTAGTATTGGATGAGGTACTCTAGGATGGGTGCATCCATATTAGCTGGCTAGTACATCACCAAGAAATCATATCTGAGCCTGTGGCAAGGGGGAATGTCTTATCCATGAAATTCAGTGTACATATAAAGGTGGTGAGACTGGAACACCATCTTCTTGATCTATTATCCTAGTAGCTCCTATGATTTCAACATCATTATTTGAAATAGGTTCCATGAATTCTTTTATTTTATACATGGTTTTCTGTCTAATGCTGGAAATTTTTTGTGGGGTTATGTCTATTGATACAGTGTTAGGCCTGCATGTTGAAAATTTCTGGCAATATAATGGGTGTGCACTCGAGGATGGGGGGTCTTGTTTCATATGGTACATGTTTATGCTTGAGATTTTGGGTATTGACCTCATTTTGGGTATGGACTAGATTGTTCTATACTGAAAACATATTGATTGTTATCGTCTTATGGTTACATTCACATCTCTTTAGGGAGACAATTATGTCCATCGTGGAGAGTGGTATGTTTGAGCAGGTCATGTATGGTGAGTTTGGTAGAAGTTGGGTTGACTCACAACAAATATTTTTTATATTATGCATTATAAATATGGATTAGATCATCTTTTACTTCCTCTAGTGGTGGATGAGTTTTAGTATTTGTTTCATAGGGACATCTCATAGTTTCCTCTAGAAAGAGATATTGATTTCGTGAAAGAGTTTCTTCTAGAAGTAGAACAAGTTTCCATTCCCTTATATTCAACAACTCTTTCAAAACACTAGTAACTTATAACTTAGTTGGAGGAATTTTTTAATAATGGTTTTATTCAGCCTAGAGCGGCACCATGGTGGTCATCATTGTTTTTTTTTCTATGAAGGAAGACGGGTCCTCGAAATTAGGAGTCAATTGTAGGAAGATAAACCTTATTTCAGTTATGAACTGATTCCCTATACCTCAAATCAATTATCGTTTCAACTTTATTGGAGATGATTTAGGGTTCTCCAAATTTTAATTGAGTTCTACTTAATATTAGTTACTGGTGAGACCTTCTAATGTACTAATAACTACCTCTAGAAGTATGTATGGGTTGAATGATTTTCTTATGATGACATTGGGGTTAAACAATGAACCATTGGTGTTTATGGATCAAATGAAATGAATCTTTAATCCATACTCATATGTGTTTTTATTTGCCTTTTGTGATTACATTTTGGTCAACTCTAAGATGTGTGATGATCAAACCTATCTTCTTAAAATATTCACCAGTACACTAAGAGAGAATATGTTATATCCAATACTATCCAAATTTCACTTATGAATCAATAGTGTTCATTGATTGTGTTTCCGTGTATTTGATAATGGAATTCCATTGGACATGATGAATGTGTAAGTTAGTATATCTAGGGATAAGACAAAGAATATTTATGATGTCCCAATTTTTCTATGATTGTAAGGTTGTTATCGACGGTTCCTTGAAGAATTTTCCAGTATCAAAGCCCCACATTCATGTCGAACCAATAAGTGGATAAAGGCTAAATGGTATGAGGAATGTTTGAAATTGTTTCAAGATTTAATGACCTCTTTGACTATCACACAAATTAAGATCATACCCAATTGAGTATGAGGGATACCATGCTTTGTGATGAATCTAATATTATACTTGGGTTAGTATTAATGCTGGATAATTGTGTTGTTGAAAATGGTTCATGTCAGTTTAGGCTCTATTAAAGATATTAACCAGCTTATCACCATGTGTGGGATAGAGTGATATTCTCCATGAAGTTTTGGAGGAATAACTTTTTGGGAGAGGGTCTTACTATGTACATCAATAATAAAATCCTTATGTGCATTTTATCTCAGCATGATCTACATCTTTAATAGAAATGTTGTGTGGAGTACATGCAATCTTTTGATTTAGAGATCAAATACATGATATTAATGGGGAATAGAGTTTCCGATGCATTGATCGTACTGTGGATTCATATAGGGTAATGCCATGAGAACTCATGAACCCAATTTTGATTCAAGGGAGTTTCTTGCTTAGGATGAATCCCACCTAGATCTTGATCCTTGTCAATTTTTTGGATGATTGGTATGACACCATATGATACCACACATATTAATAGAGGATTCCTTGGATCCATCATTGACATGTAAGTTTCATTGTTAGAACCTATAGTACTATGTCTCTACATAGTCCAATATTAACACAGATGATCACCATAGATAGGTTATTTCCCTTATTTTGAAATTCCTTGAAATATTCTCCCTATATTACAATCTTACCCTTATCCAAGATATAGTTATTTCTATGTTAGTGACCATTGAGGTCTATATTTCCATGGTTACTACATTGGAAGGTCGCTATTAAATTTATGTATAGAATACCTTGTCATAACATGTAAACATCAATATTTTTTACATGTGAATTATTTGATAAACTGATATTAATAAGTTAATGTATTAGTTATGTTTTAGATGACATCCAATGGCTAATGCAGGTACATCAGTATTTATTACATTATTCTGATTTAATTTATAAGTTCACCCATTCACACTATTACATTTCCATTACACAGGCTAGATGTTATAGAAACAGATGTTGCTTGTCCACTAAGATTTCTCTCACATCCCCACTCAGAACTATTTGGTAACTGGAGTATATTATATAAATGCATATTTTGATCAAGGAAATCATAAATATTCAAAAACTTGATTTATTTCTGTTTAGTTTGGATCTTGATAGCAGATTACTGAGCTAAAGAATAGGATTCTTGGGATAGTCTATAATTTTATTTATACTTTTGTGGAACATGAAATTCCCCCTATCTTGTATCAATGCATTTTTTTCTAAATACAAGACATATAATCATCACATGTTGTATATTAGTTTAGTTATTTCAGTTATTTTTATGGTTGTCCCTTTTTTTATTCCTAATGTTTACATATGATTCTTCCATTATTTACTTATTTTTACTTCTATCTGCCTCTCATCACATTGGAAATTAGGGAATAGTCTCCCCACAGATACACCCTAGGTTGTCACTGATATTCAGCATCCTCTAGCATCCATGGAGACTCACTTGGGGCCATATGTCCCACCTGACATGGGGCACCCATTAACTGGCATTTGGGTCTGAGGAGTCACATCATGGAATCAAAAGATATTTTATTTTCTTGATTATTATTTGGATAAAATATATTGGTTATTAGGAAATCATTGGTCTTGATCGTTAGTCATGATTGGGTATCATGAAACCATGATTGTGGTAAAATCCATGATACCCAGAATAAAAATTTTGTACTCCTTTTCCTATTAATATTGATATTACTTCACCATTAGGTGATTCACATAATGTTTGGAGTTGTTTATTATTAATATAACTATGGATTTCTTTCATCCTTGGCCTGCTGATATGAATTAAAGGATCAATGTTGTATTCATCATTATAGTCACCTAGAATTCGCATGTCATGCATATTTCTGTGCAATGTTGGTGTATTTTCCTACCTTGAATTTCATTACATGCCTATGATTGTTGAGAGATGTTTTGACAGTTAGATTGTTCTTTTGTTATTATTAAATTTCATTGAGTGGTTTCCTATTTCTATTCATGAAGTGTATGGACCCTCATGGGTTGGTATGAGTATTTTACTTAGTCGAACCATTCTGCAAGAAATAAATGGTTGTCGTCATCATTGATATGTTCTATGGTAATTGATTCAATTATTTAGTAAAATTAAACTTCTAAAATTAAATTATTTCACATCCTTATCCCACCAAGACATGTTTATAAAAGGAATATCATTAAACATTGAGATTATCTAATAAATGAAATCAATATTATACTTGAAAAAAATTCCAATACATGTTTATCTAAGTGGGTAGATGTGGTACCATACCTTGGTTAGTGATCTTTACTTGTTTAGCTTCCATAAGTGATGCAATATATCTTCCTTAATCTTGTTCAGAGGAATGTTCATGAAAATTGTAGAATAAATTCTCCATAACGTCCTCATATAGTACGCCAGGAGGCTAGTGACGACTATCCCTTAAAGGTGGTTGGAATTGAGCCACCAGTCTTACTTCCAAAAGCTCCACTAATGGAACTACCTATTGTACCTAATCTAGGAACTGATTCCCATGCCAATTATATTTTTATTCATCTTATGTAGTCCATTCATTGTGCTCCATGTCTTGCACCTACGACGGTTGATCTGACTCGTGAGTTCTACCAACATTATCCGTCTACTTTCTTAAAGTATATTTATCTATAGGCTGATGAATCTTGGCTGGAGGCCAACATGTAAATATTTGAGCATCATGAGACACCTCCAGAGAAGATCATCAAATATATTAATTACACGCTTCGGGACTCGGGCTAGCATTGGTGGGAAGTGATTACCCTGATCGATCTTCATCAGGTCATGTTATGGGTTGATTTCAAAACTACCTCTTATGATCAGTTCTTTCCTTATTTATTGAGAGTTTACAGATCCATAGAGTTCATGCATCTCAAATATTTTTCTACGTTGGCTATGTATTATTCAACATGTTTCATGGAGATACATTGCTTTGCATGACTTATATCCATTAATGAGAATTCACATGCTATATGCTTCAAGGATGAGATCATTTTTACCATACTTATGGTGGTGAATGCCTTTCACCTACATATATTTTCTGTAATATTGAATCATTCTATTATCACATATTATCACTAGAGGGACGACCATAGTATTAATTATAGAGGATCACTATTGAGGCAGGATAATAGTTCTTCTGATGGAAGAAAACGTTCCCTTGATGTTTCTAATCTAGGAAATGACAACCAGTGTGCCCATTTTGCTAGCTCTATAGAGTGCCATCAATGTGAAAGATGGAGGCACATAAAGCCTATATTTGATAGAGGTCTAATAGAATTTTGGTCTTGTGGTCATATGGGGAATCTCAAATGTTTATACATGACTTTTCCACAAGCCTCGTGTTTAAAAGGAGAAGTGCTAGCTCCAACTTCAAGAGTGAGTTCCTTTATAACATTTCAGGTAGGGAGTTGGAATATCACTATTAGGTAAGGTTGAGGAATAGTTTGCAGACATGGTATCCAAAACCCTAATCACCATCAAAGGAAACAAAGTATTTATGATCAAGGTAGTCTGGTTGTTGCACGTGGTCATTGAAGAGAGAAGTTGAATACACTAAAACCGACACCTGAGGATCAGCTTGCAGGACCATCTATATTAAGAGGTATTATTCTTGGGGAATATACAATAGAATCTTCTTCATTTTATATAAGTTATTTAAAATCTGGTATCTCTATATCTATCTAGGAAATTCTCAGACTAGAGATACAGTATTAATTTTGTGTAATGACACTAGATACACCGTTAGGGGTATGAAAATAGGTTACACATTAGTGAAGGTACTATCCCATTTAGTTAGGAATTTATACAATTTTATGGAACATATTCATTCTCAGTATGAAAAGATTCAATTTCATTCTTCGAATGTATTGGTTAATTCACTATCTGGATTTTGTAGACTACTATCGTCATATAGTATCATATACATCACTAGATTATATCATTTATCTACATAAGGGTGAGTGGGATATCTAGGCTGGTATAAATGGACCAAAACATCATGGAATAGGTGGAGTTACCTCCCTGATTGAAAATATTGTCATAGAGGACCAGGGTTTTTGAGAAGATAATTTCCCTATAATATTGGTTCATTTCAAGGATTAATTTTTCAATTAATTTTATGGATTATTTTTTTGAGAAACATAAGGATTTAAAAATTTATCATATTCAAATAATAGCTCTATTTTCCATTCCATCGAACAGCATGGCACGTACAGAGCATTAGTAACTCAAGAGGTGGTTAGGTGATTTAAAGGAAAAATGTTTTATATGGACTAGTAAATCCTCTTGGGGTTCGCCCAAGATTTTTGCTAAGAAGTTGGAGTGAAAATTATGTATATTCATGGATTATAGAAATTATAACAATCCATGGTCAAGATCTAATATCCAGTTCCTTGAATAGATGATATTTTTAATGACTCTATGGAGAAAAGGTCTTCTCAATGATTGACATGAGATCGGGTTGTCATGAGGGATGAGTTAGGACAACAGGCATAACTCGTATAGCTTTTTGTAGTGGTAATAGTCTGTATGAGTACTATGTTATGACTTTCAGACAGAAAAGGTTTACACTATTTTAATTTCTATTGTGAAGAGTGTGCCCCCCTATTTTTATTTTATTCATGGTTCTTTTTGGATGATATCTTGGTGTGTTATTTGAGTCATTACCACAATACAAATCATCATCTTATTGTTCTGAGTAAACTAATGGAGCATCACCTTTATGGAAGTCTTAAAATGTTCCACTTATGAATCAAAAAATTTCACTTCATGGGTTATATTACCTAACAATTAAGAATATTTTATTATCTAGAAAAGGATAGCGTAGTAGTTTCATGGGAGTATCCAAAAAACATGATTTTTATTATGAGTTCAAATGGGAATTATTTATATTACAAGTGTTTCATAAAAGAATTTTCATGCCTTATTTACCTCTTACTGGTATTACAAAAAGGGTTTCAGGTTCCTATTGTAAGAAAAATGTGATAAACCCTTTGAGGAGATGAAAGGGAGGCTTATATTGGCACATGTTTTGACTCTTCTGAATCTAGGAATAAGTTATACCATCTTCTTTGATGCATCAAGCATTGTCCTGGGAGCAGTAGTGATGTTAGAGGAAAGGTTCATTGTGTATGGATATCAATAGTTGATACCTCATGAGAGAAACTACCCAACACATGACCTTGAGCTAATAGCTGTTCTCCATGCCTTATGTTGTTGGAGGCAGTATCTTTTGGGTTATCACTTTGTGGTGTACATTAACCACATAGGTTCAAATATATCATTATTAACCATGACTTGAACCTCAAACATTAGATAAGGGTTGAATATATACAATCCAATGATTTTGAGATTACCTAGATACATGAGAATGTCAATGTGGTTACAGATGCACTATGTCGGAAATCTCTGGAACATGCAGTACAGGAAGCTAGTGATGATTGAAAGTTGATGGACCTTTTTACTAAGCTACATATGGTGTTTCATGATGGTCATGAGCAGTCTTATCTCTCATATTTATAATATTCTTCTTCCCTGCTTGATAATGTTAGGAGTAGGAAATTCTCAGATCCTGGAGACTTGGAACTGCATGAGAGTATATTGGGATATAACCCACCTCTTTATTTCTCTATAGACATAGAAGTCATCTTACATATTCATGGACATGTCTAGGTCCCTATAGATATGTGAGAGGAGTTGATGAAAGAGTCCCATTCCTTTTAGTGTGCATTTCATCTAGGAATATTGAAGATGTATAGATACATGTGATGCCAATATTGGTTTCCTAGGATGAAATGTCATATAATAGGCTTTATCACATGGTGTTCAACCTATCATTAGGAAAATGAGGAGCACCAGAGACTTGAAGGATTTTTAAAGTATCTTCCATTCTCATAATGTAAATGTCAAGACATTGTTATAGATTTTTTTTCATGTATATCAATGTCTCTAAGAGGTGATACGGCTATAAGGGTTGTCATTGATAGATTGAAAAAAAACATCCCACTTAATTCCAATTGTGGATAATTTATTAGTTGATGATTTAAGAAGATTATATGTCCACGAGATCATCCATCTATTTGGGGTTTCACATACTATTATTTCATATGTGGATGCTCATTTCACTTCATAGTTCTGGAAGGGTTTGAAGAAGGCTAGGGGAATATATGTTCTTCTCAACACCACTTTTCACCCTCATATTAATGTAAAATTGTACCAAACAATACATGTCCTAAAGGACATGATTCGAGCATGTTTCCTTGATTATGAATATTCCTTGGAGAATCATATCCTTCTTGTCATGTTATTCTATAATAACAGCTTTTAGGAAAAAATTAAGATGGATCGTTTTATGGACTTATATGGTAGGTCATTCTATTCAAACTTATGGTAGCTGGAGGAAGGTGAGGTAGCCCTAATAGGTTCTTTCCTCATTCAGGAGACTCAGGTGTAGGTTCTGCTAGACAAAAATGTTTGACTACTTCCCAATAAAAAAACGCCTATGTCTATTGATGTTGATGAACTCTTCAGCTCGAGGTCTGGGATCATGTTTTCTATTGCGTATCACCCAGGCTAGGTCATATATATTTATTGAATAGAGAGAAGTTTTTACCTCATTATATTAGGTCGTTTGAGATTTTGAAGAGATTCAGGTCTATATCTTATTAGTAGATACTACCTCATAGGTATTGTGCCATGAACAGAGACTTTCGTAATTCATTTCACCACTATTATGGTTTCATGGACCAGTACAAGATGAGACTTTAGAGAGGGAAGCCAGAATACGTTCTTAGTGTCCAGATTTGTTCTGAGATAATGTTTGTCCACCCTTGGTAGGTTAATTTTGAGAAAATTTATTTGGGGGGGGGGTAGACTGTAAGAACTCCTTTTTTAACAGGTGTTGTATCCTTTAAATTTTGGAAAAATTCTTTATTTTTGACCTAATATACAATTTTAATGAGCTAAAAGGGTATCATGTGTTTTTATGAGAAATTAAAAGCCCGGAACCCTTCTTTTCAGGGAAGCTGGCCATGGCCCACAGTTAGCACGTAGTTGGTGCAAGGTTTGGATAACAATGTAGATAGAAATTTTTAGACAGAACAATCTCACACAGTTTCGGAACGATCATGCAGCCTAGTCTTGTAATTACCCCTTCTTTTTAGGTAAACATACATTCTTTGTGCATGATTTCTCAAACCGTGTGGAAAAAAATTCACATTTTTCAGACCTAAAGTAGGAATCAAGAGTTCTCCTTCTACCAGGATCTGATCAATCATTATTTCATCACATTTAATGTGCAATGATAAATACTCATTTTTTTTAATTCTTCATACCTTTATTTTTATCTCGACCTAGTCAGCAGGGTATATCTGTTTTTCACTTTTTCATAGATCTACTCTGAATCGATCCAAATCAAGGGCCAATATCAGATGATGAGAGTTTTACAAGCCTAACGTGGGTGGTCCATCACTCATCACCCATGTTCACTAATTTTGGATATGTCGTGTGGGGCCCGTAGATTTCATTATTATTATTTTATAGAAATTATATGACATGACTGTATTCCATAGAAATGTATCATTATTCCCATTCCATATATTGCATTAATTTTCAGTGGTTACACCCACAACTCCTTCAATCCCATGTTGGATATTATGCCATATTTTTGTTTTTAGTTTTTGGACTGTTTTGAAAGATCATTTAGATGTGCCTGATATTGACCACACTAATTGTGAACCTCCTCATATTAAATTCTTATAGAATCATTTAATGTTGAATGGATTATACCATTTCACTGCCACTTGAAAAGTCTACAGTATGTTCAAAAAATTTATAATTTCATGAAAAATGGAAATTGTAAGGTATACTAATATTTTGACTTGTTTGTAAATGTAAATGAGTAAGATGATGTGTGTCTTTAGAACCCATTTCCCCACTATGTTAAGGTAGAGGAGTGATCCTTTTTAATTTATATTCTTTAAATGGATTAAATTAATGATTTCAGGCTATTTTTCCTATTCACGCTAATGGAAGGAAAGGATTAAACCAGTTAAATTATTAAATGACTTGTTATCAAATAAGAATGTCTTAACTTGATCTCATAATAAATTCTTATCAGGGAATTCCTTGAGAACTCGGAAACCCCATTTTGATTCAAGGGTGTTGCTTGCATAGGTTAAAACCCAACTAGAACTTTATCCATGTCTATTATTGGGATGCCAAATATGACACCATAGAATCCCTCACATATTATTAAAGGATTCCTTATATATAATCCTTAGATCCAGAATTAATAAGCCGGTTACGTGGATACAACCCAATGTAATCTATCACTTTTTATCACTATTTTACCTTGGTTGATCACCATGGACTCAGTAGGCACCTTATTGTGGGATTCCATGCTACATTATCATTTAATTACAAACAAACCCTTAGAAAAAAAATAGTTACTACCGAGTTGGTGACCATTGAGGTCTACGTTTCCTTGGTCACTACCTTGGAACATCACAATTAAATGTCGTTACATGATGAATTTTCATAACTTGGAACCTTCACAATTTTTAACATGTGAATAATTTTATAAATTGGAAATAATCATTTAATGGGTGGGCTATTTTTCAGATGCTATCAAGGGATGAAGTAGGTACATTGGTATATTGACACATTATTTTTCTTTACATTAAATATTCTTGTATAAACATAGTTAAATTTCCATTACACGATCCAGATTTTATAGACACCATTGTTGGTGGACCATTGCAATTTATCTCACACCCTATCTGGATGTCGTTTGGTACCTGCAGTAGAGTACATGAATATAAGTGTTGAAAATGGGAACTGCATAGCTTCAAACTCTTGATTTCTTGTTTTTTAGGATGGATCTTGATTATAGAGGACCAAGCCGATTCTTGTAAAGCATGGGATTTTCATTTATTTATTTTATTCTTTTGTGGAACATGTTATTTTTTCATTCTCGTATCCTTGTTTTCCAATTTTCTAGATACGTGACATGTCATCAATTTTTATTTTATGTTATTCATGTTATTTCAGTTATTTTTTAAATTTAACCTATTTCCATTATGCCTTATATTTATTGAATTTGTTTTGTTATTTACCAATGATTACATTCATTGGATTTTTAAAATTTAGGTAATGTGGGAATAATATTTCAATGGACACAACCTATGCCCTTGTTCCTTGTCAACAGCCTCTAGCATTCGAAGAGATGTTCTTGTGGACCTATGTACCACTGGTCTAGGGAAACCCATTAAGCGACATCCTAGTTCGATATGAAATATATTGGTAGTGAATAAGGTTTTTATTTTATTGATTTTATATTTGGAGAAAATATTCTGTAGAGTAGGAATTCATGGGACTTGGTTATATGTCATGGTTGGGCTACATGAACCCATGATCAGGGTAAAATCTTGTTACCTAAAATATAATGTTTGTTCCCCTTTTTCCTATTACAGTTGATATTAATTCACCATTGCGTGATTCACATACTACCTGGAGTATTTGATTTTTAATCATATTGAGGATTTCATTAATCCTTTGCCTAATGATATGAGGGAAAGGAAAATTGTTTCATGAATCATTATAGGAACCTATAAATCACATGTCATTAATATTTCAATGCCATATAATGGAATTTCACTACCTTGAATCGCCTGATATGCTTATGATTTTTGAATAATGTTTTGATAGTTAGCTTGTTCAAGTGTTATTATTAGTTATGATTGAGTGGTTTCATGTGTCACTTAAGGAGTGGTATAGGCCCTCAAGGGATCATATGAGTAATTTAATAAGTCAATGTGTTGTGCTATAAATAAATTGGTGTCCATATTATTAATAAGGTATATAGGAATTGATTAAATGGGAATTTCTACCATTATAAAGTAAAATGAGAATTATTTAATAAAATGGTTTCCTATACTTATACGATTATTTAACTATGTTTATTGTGATCTATTTTACTACACTTTGGTAATGAGGGCCTAGTCTCACCACGGACAAACCATATTCCCTTGCTACTAGTTGGTAGCCTCTGCAATTCAAGGAGACGCGATTCAGGATATGTGGCTCACCAGGCTTAGGGAACCCATTAAGAAACATTTTGGTCTAAGATATCACACCATATAGCCACAATATACATAGACATAGCAGATAGAATACTCCACACTTCACTATAATGCCTTTTCTTTTCCCTATATCTAATGGCATAACTAGGTTGAGACACCATGGAAGGGGTGAATAGGACATGAGATAATCTGGTTCTATGGGATCTCACCTTGGTGTACGATGAAATTTCTCTATTCAATATTTTCATCATTCTAAAATTTAAATAAAATAGACTCTAATAATCAGCTAAATAGTTTTTATATAAATTTCATAGTAAAACATCCCCCATTTTCCAATGTTATAAACAATCTATGTAAAAGAGTTTCAATGTATATCTCATATATCAAAGTAGTTCAAATCATGTATCACATATCATATCATATCCAAAACAACACAAACCATAAAAATGTAAATCAATCCTCGTATCACTATAGGATTGGCTGGATATAACACTTATACCTAAAAATATACATTCTTACTCCTCAAGTATCAAGACATATTCATCCAATATAGAGAGTGTAGAAATATCATAGCAAGTGAACCTTTCAAATCATCTAATAAGTCACTAAAACAGTATGAAAAGTGAGAAAAGGAACACCTCATACGTGAACCACCCTATGGTATCAACAGAATTGAAATATTACAGTACCATACAACTAGGTATCCAAATCTTCCCCTGTGATACATTATCAAAATAATTTAATCAAAACCATGATTTGAAAACTATTTTTTAAATCCATTTCACCATGCTTTGAAAATATTAAATTCTTTTAGTAAAACAAGGTTAACTTATATTTCCATAAAAAATCATTTTCAAAAAACACAAACACAAAAAAATCATTCCGCTTTTTTTATAAAACAATATATATAAACATATAACTAATGGTTCATCCAACATGGTTGGGAGAAAGAACTACTAACATACACACAAGCCACACATTTCCATAATGAAATCCACCAAATGGGAATGATCAAAAATACAAAACTAGAGGCCCTATATCAAATTCTCAAATCATAGTATACATTTAAAAACAGAACTGGACAGTGGAAAAAATAAATTCAAAACACCTCAATGTACTCACACATCACACCATAGCTAAGATAAGTCTCATCCTCCGTGATAATATCACATAATGGAAGATGAAATTACCCTGAATAATTTCACCACAAGATAAATAGATCTACAAATGTAGTTCCACGGTGATTCCAAAACAAATAACAATGAATGAGAAAAAATATCTCTTACCTTGAGAGAAAAAGTGAAACCATAATGAAGAAAAAGTTATCAACAATGAAATTTTAATAGATAGTGTATCACCAAAATATCATGGGAGAGATCCTTTGATTTTATAGAGAAGCATATATGTTGATTTTAATGAATTATACATGCAACCTAACAAAAACTACTGGTCCTAAACCATTCGTGATGGAAACCACTTTCATGATATGAATTTCCCAATTTATAAGATATATAGAAAATGTAATTCCTTGTCATTAAAAATCCATATCCTGAATATCTCAAAACATGATCTAATTTTAGACCTTGTAAACATTCAAACAGTAAATCAGTTTTAACATCTTTCCGACAAGAAGTTAATGTCGTGTAAAACTTTTATGGTGTGAATGTGTAGAGAAGATTGATTTTGTAGAAAAAAATATAAAACCCCCCTTTTTATCCCATATAACAAAGGAAATCCTATTAATCCATTCACATATATATACCCAAACAACATTAATTCAAATGAAAAAAAAATCTTCAAGCTTTATATTTAATTCTTTGAAAATTTATTCCCATCCTCGAAAAACCTCAAAACAATCTCAAAAAAATAGTGAAATAGTAATTTGGAAAATATGTACCTAAAAGAAGGTAATATGATGTTAAAAACTCACCAACATTAGACATTCCATCCATGAGCATTCATGTAGAAGAATGGTTCTATGAAAATATGTGAAGTGGGAACAACCTCAATAAATACTTACGCTCCAAATTATCATGTGAATCTATTAAATTTGTCCATAAAACATTGGAAAATGGGATAGAATTCCAAGGGAATTATTTCACCTGATATTTAATAATATCTTCTAGCTTTACTAAAATAAAAACATATTTCTCTGACTCGGCCTCTTTCTAATATAGAATATGTGAGTGATCAGGATTATAATTCCAGATCTTAGACACCTATAAAACATAATTAATACCTATCAATTGATATCATAATTCCAAAAAATATGATACATACCCATGCAGCAGAGTGAACAAAAATGGTCCAACATATATTAGAGCTATAAATCACTATTTCCCAATTCGATGGTGATCAAACTGAGGAGAAACATCCATGAATACCACGTCACTTGTATAAAACACCAAGGCATTCCTTTGATGATCCAAATAAAATTTCAAAAACCTCTTTGATCTAACTACATGTCGACATATATCAGGAATCCTATCAAACATATCCTGAATGGGACTCAATCCCACCAGAGCGATCTTGGGAACCTCTTCTGAAAAAATGAGGTGAATTTCATAGGAAATCATAAAAATTATCCATGGGAACCATTCTGATCCAAGATTGAAAATTCATTTATATGAAAAATCATTCATTCCCAGATTGATATCACCTAAGTCATTGGAATCCAATATTTAGGCATAGACCATTTCCTCTATGAACATTATATATTGTTATGCCTGACCGTTTTTCTGTGGGTGATATGTTAGGCTAATTCCAACCTAAATCATTGGAAAATCCTAGAGACTCATTCTAGACTTGAAAGAAATATTCGAAACAAATCCAAATGAATAAAATAGGTAACACCAAGTAGCCTCAACCCCTCATACACATATATCTTACCAAGATCTCCACCTTTATTGGTGTCCCTGATTAGAATGGAATTTGATAATTTAAGTAATCAATCGTTCACCATGAATATAGAACACTTCCCTTGTAATGATTATAGTAATACAAAAAAAATCCAAGGAAACTTATTCCCATTTCCAAATCGAAATGAAAAGTGGATGGATATAACAATAATGTTTTTTTCCTTTTTTTATTTGTTTTAAAAATAGTATGACACATAATATGTAATGTCACACTTCATATTGGCCACAAGAATCATCATATAATGTTATAATTCATCTTATTAGATCCCTAATGAGAATCCCACAAATTACAAATATAGTTTAAAAACAACATCCTCACAAATTATGGGATGAAAAATTGATACCCAAAGTGGTGAATTCAATCTAGATATATAGAGAGAGAGACCAACACATAATGGTCTCCCCACAATAAATGGTTTCCAAAATTCTTCTAAAATCATCAACCTGATGTTTTCCCTACAGAATATACTTGTAGAAATAAGATGATAACAAAAAACTATTCTAAACCATAAATGTAACATCCACTTGAGTGTCAAAAATGAAAATTTGCGGAGATTCTCAGAAGCTGGCACACTTTCTTCGATTCCAAAAAAGCATGACAGGTAGATTTCATGATAATCACATCTCCAATGAAATTAGCCTTCCTTAGGGTGTAGTTGAATATTATTTTAAATAGTTGATGTTATTGAACGTATTTCCTATATCTATTATTCTAATATTTATAAGAGAATATATATTTCACACTCATATATCTAGAAAATACAATTAACATTTCCCCAAATATATAGTGCCACTAACATTTATGTGAATACATAACTAGGTCAATCTAAAAATCACATGTGGTGCAATTATTATCATTCCCTTGAATCATACAAGTGAAACACACACCAATATGATCATCAAAAATAATCAGGAAACCTGAACAAAAAAAAGAAGCATCACAGTTTAGTACATATCCCTTACTGGTCATAGGTAAGATTAGAATAGGATTCGATGTCATATTTTTTCATTCATCAAAATTAGACTGAAATTTTACATAAACTATTTAGTTCGCCACTTTCCAAGTAATAGAATCCAAAGGTGACACCATATCTGAGAAATCCATTAGGAACCATAGATAGTATCCATTAAGACCAAGGATTCTATTTATACCAATGACATTTTCAGAATCCTCTCATGATGAGAAAACTTTTTCCATATAAGGATAAACTGATAAACCATGCTAAGAAATCATTTTCTCATATAATGTCACTTATTTTATCTGGAAGCTATATTTAAAATTCATTCCATAAAAGTAGTGAATCCACGTGATTTCCAAAACCAAACTCATATTGTTCATATACAAACACATTAATACAAATAATCTAAATATCACCCATGAACACTAAAAAAAGTATCAAGATATTGATGGAATATCTAGTGCTACCATATCATAAAATCTATCTTCTATATCTCAAAATCTCGAATCTAGAGATAATGATAGCCTAATAAAAGACCAATCATCAAAAACCACATTGACCACTTTAACATATCAAAATAAATATCCACATGGTGAAAATGATAATTATCCTTCATCATTATAGGGTTCAACTTTTGATAGTCCAGTTATAGCTGAAGTTAATTATCACTATTCATTCAACTAAAACTGGTTCGTCCTAAGGAGAAACATTTCATTTAATGAAACCATTCACCATTAGATTATTCAATTTAATCATTTACTCCTTCAACTCTGATGGTTCTATATGTTAAGGGGGAATTCAGAATGGATGTTTACCAAAAACACGATCAATTATGAACTCTGCCATCTATTTTATTGGGAGACAAGAGATGTCATCTCAGAAGACATCAAGAAACTCATGAAAAAAATTAAAATATCACAATGAGGTGAACATTCATTAATATAAAGTAAATAAATAGATTACCAAGACATGAACACTGGGTATAAAGGACTTTTACAACAGGTCCACGGATCAAACTATCCCTAAAATACCAGTTATATCCCATAGGTAGAAAGTATTGAGACATGAATGAGATAAAAAACAACCTCAATATGAGGACAAGGCATCCACTCAATCCCGATGACGATGTCAATCAATTTCAATTTGAGAACTAGAAAATCCCATAATTACTCTATATCTACTATCAATAATGAACAAGAACGAAACTAAAAAACATGCTCTTTCATATTATCATGATTTATCACTTTCTCCATAATAAGGGAAACTAGTACATTTTTATGTTTAATAACATCAACTAAATGGGATGAAATAAATGAGTGGCCGGAACATGTGTCAAATAATGTAGTTTCTGTGGAAGATACAATTAAGAAGGTACCTCTCACTATATATTAACCCACATAAACCTTTATCGGTCACTCTTACCCTACATGAAGGGGCTTCACTCGTGAAGCTTGTTACTATATCACTATAAAAATTGAGTCATCTAACATCATGTTAGTGACTTTTGTACCCAATGATCCCTGACAATATAATGTGTAGACATCTCCTGGTAAAACAAAATTAAATATCTGTAGCATCCACATGCATTTCACATATATTTAGTAATGTAACAAGAATATATGGTTTGACCTACCCTTCAATGATGATAGTTTTTTAGGGAAAGACTAATAAATGTAACTGATGGTATAGAGTGGGTTTGCTACATATTATCACCTCCCCCAACCCTATGTTGTTCATGATAATTCTTCAAGTTCATATGCATGCTACCAAAGAAACCACTTTGTGGATGTTAAGTTCAAAAAGATACAAACATGAATGTGATATACATATCTTCCATCATTTCAATCTCTATTGTCGTTTTATATGTTGAAATAATCTGCATGAATAACTGGGATATAAAATTTATCCCAAACCATGAAGGTACTCACCCAAAAAAACCTCTATAGTCTAAAGAATCCAATATCTATTCTACCATCATCCTATGGAAAAACATTACCATGTTCTAATATCAAACATTTATGAAAAAACAAAGATAGAATCATATAAAATTACATGATCCAAATGTTTCATTCCCAATGGTTGTGATCAATCCCCATGGTATGCTGATTTTCACCCAAGAATCACAAGACAATATGAGGGAATATTTTTTTCTTACCTAAAGTATAAAACATTGAAAAAATATACATAATAGAGGGGAAAATATAAGAGAAAATATATGTAAATATATATTCCTTAACTAAAGAAATATCTTGGAAGAAATAAAAACCAGACATAGGAAAAAATCCTAGGGAATGATTCCAATAGAAATGGGAAAAACCAAAACAAGTAACAACTAATACCTATGATATTGTGGGAAAAATCCCACCATCTCATTACCAACTACCCAAACATAGAGGAAAGAGACCTCACTGCCTCACTGTATCACATTTCCTTTCCATACATCAAAATGCATAACCACATCTATATACCACTGATGTGGTGCGTATGGTGTAAGATAAATTGTCTTAGTCGGATCCCACATAGGTGTTCCACAATGAGCCTTTGTAAAAAATCCACAACATGATAAATAGCATAGAAAACAAGGCATATTAATCAGTTAAATAGTTTATATATTAAAATAATGATAAAAAATTCAAATTACTCAATATCATCAAATAATTCAGGTCAAATTTTATTAAAAAATGTATCACATATATCAAATTAACATACCCTATATATTCTCAAATCTAAAATAGTACCAACAAATGAACAATAAAAACAAGTCATGGATAATTTCAGGTTAGGCAAGAAATAACCCTTAAACCAAACCATATACAACCATGCACGTCATGAATCATGACAAATGGTTCGAATCTAGAGAAAAACGTAATACCATAACATGCCAAATACTAAAGAGGTCAAACAATTCCATTGAAAAATGTTTTTATATTATAACATTTTGTGTTTTATTCAATGTTATAGACCGTAAAAAATTTGTATTTATTCATTAAAAGAGACCGTAGTTCAAATTTTTTGAGGTTAAGAGAGGTCTCATTGTTGTTAAGTGCGCATTTCAATCCCAAAGAATAGAAAAAGGGGAACATGTTGGTTGTACGGTTTGTCTAACCACATGACCTAGGGTTCATTGAAATGGGACCCATTTCAAGTTTCCGAGAGTGGGAAAATTCATGGTTTGCACAAAATTTGTTAAACGGTGCACCTAACAATTCATGGATACCTAGTGATGCACAACCTACCACATGGTTGGCGCCCAGTTCGGTTCATCGTGTAAAAACCATGCAACACCTCTTATGGAGTTAAAATTTTAGTTTCAATTGAAATGAATTGTTTTTAACAAGAGTTCTTCATCCCTCCTCTCTAACAGTTAGGTTTCACCTCTCCTATGGGTGTATAAAACTACCTTCTACAATATCTTGTGGATTTATTCTAACATCATCAGATCTTCTCTAATCTATCCATTGTTAGAAGATATGGAACTATCTTGGTAATCTCCCTCATCCACCCCCATCTATTTGAGGGATCCTCCCCTTATCATCATATTATTTAAATGTGATGAACTTTAGCCCTATTATGTTTTTTAAATTATCATGTTTTCTCATAATCTAGGTTCAATCAATCATTGTTTTTAGACATGTTAGTACCAAAACAATGAGGCATGACATCTACACCTTTTTCCTTATTTTTCATATCTTTATGGAATCATTCACTATTTCGTTTAGTCATATGCTTCTGGAAATGATATAATGTTGCGTATTAAGATGAACAGAATTGCATTCAATGTCCTTAGTGATCCATGATTATATAGAAACCCAACTGTGGGTGTTAATTTTTCCATTAGTCACCCCTTTGGTTGTTCCAACTTAAATGGACTTAAATTTTATTATGACTTGGAATGAGTTTCACCTTGTTTTAATACCTTTTATTTGTAAACGAGTTTCTTATAGACAGTGAACCATGAGACCCCATCATTTATTGAAATGATTATGCATAATTAGTTAAAAGGACCTTGTTTAAGGACATATTCCTTGACATGCTTAAAGTTTATATGAGTTTTACATTCCAGGTATTTAAAATTCTCATACTAGTGTTCCTAACCTTTTAATTTTTTGTAATTTTTTGTACTATTTATTTTAAATGCTTACATTTCGCTAAACATGGTGTTGGTTGATATATTATATTATTACTTATTTATTTTCATGATAAATTCTAAATTATCAATCCATGTTTTGGTTTGAATTAAAATGGTAATCTATACAATGCATGATAGCTTAATGTATTAGATTTTATTACTAACATATATTAAGGGGAATTCTAATTCTAGGTTCTATGTTTATATTTCATTGATTATTGAACATTTTTTATTCTTATACACTTGTTTAGTGGCTTGCTATATAAGAAATTATTTCATAATATTGTTAGATTATGCCATTAATTTGCATGAGATGAGGTGAAATTTTCTACATGATATGCCTTATAGTTATTTTCCATGTGACATGTTGATTTATTTTATTTTATTCCCATGGATAGTTTTTATTCATGGGATACTTATAGTCCTTTAAATGAATAAGTTTTTTTATTAATGACATTCAATATTATAATGGTATACATTGAATTAATATTACATGTTGATATGGATTACTTGTCACACTGAAAGCGATGCGTTGGTTTCTAAGCGAGGTCTGCCCAGACATTTTTAATTACTCATGTGTGACATGGGTTCACTATGGGAGAAACTGACTATGGGCCCATTTTTTGATCTGGTTATACCAGGACTCGGGTGATTCTTGGTCCCCTATGTGAGAGACGTAGTACGAAATCAATCTCACCCTCCTAGAGTGATATAAGGGATGTTGTATGGGTTTCCCTTGATAGACATGATGGTAATGAGTTATCAGATGTTGCCGTTGCAACCCTTGGGAGTGATATTTTATTTCCAAGGATAGGCTCGACACTCTAATATGGATTTGATGAATCGAATGATGGTATGATCATGTGGTGAGAATCTTTTATTAATTGTTATTGTCATTCTTGATCACATGAATTCTTTTCTTCCTTTATTATAAGAACACATCGGTGGGAACATATAACATTTCGAAATCCAAATTAAAATACTCAGAAATGTATTCCTTGTTTTATGTTTACTTTTTGTCCTTTTATATATTACATTCCATGCACAAGTACTTGATCAGACCTTTGGAATAGGTCGAAGAAGGTGGTATGGTATGGGTTTCTATAAGGAAGCAAGACCTTGTATATTAATGATTATTTATTTATAATCTACATTTATGATATCTATAATGATGTTATCTGTTTACTACACCAATTGGAAATGTAAAGACACCATGTGTCCTAACCTACTAAGATTTACATATCACAAAAATCTCCGGAAACATTTGGTACTTGAGTAGACATTACTCGTACACGTATGTATACTAGGAATAATTATTCTTCCTAGGGTTTATTTCAATTTTATTTATAATTTAGCTTTATGGGTAGAGGATTGGTACTATTCCTAAGATGATATAATGGAATTTTTTGGGCTTTTATATATTTTTCCCATGTTTTATATTCTTGTACCCATGACCCCCCAATACTCTCATTTTATATATATGCATGAAATGCCTTATTTTTAATTATATATATTCCTGATATTGTCTTCTACGTGATGTTTATTTATATTGTTACAGTTATCTGTTATGTTTCACTGCAATCAAGTTGTAATTATTATTCTTCTTTTTTATATTGTTTTCATTTTTTCAACACTAAAACCCAATAATTGAGTAGTATCTCTACAGAAAAACCTATGACCCTTACTTCTAGTCATAATCCTCTAGAATTCGAGGAGATGAACTTGAGGTCATTTGATCGATTGGGATCAGGGCACGGTTCAGTGGAACCTAGGTTTGGGATGATACAAAGTCGTATATAAGGGATTTATTTTCATGTTTTCTTACTCTTTGGTATTATATATGAGAGAAAAATATAATAATTTGGATATTTTCCTATTCTTGGATGTAGAAAACCCATGATTAGGGGAAACCTAACATGATTGGTATGGGAATGGTGTTATATATAATATTTATCTAATGTTTTTATGACCTCACCATTGGGTGGTCCACATGTTTTGTGTAGTTATTACTATATTTATTAATGAGATAATGGTTTCTATTACCTCATCCTTGTTATATGTGGGTGTTTTATTTCATGAATCATACTAGAAACTATAGGAAATTAATTGACATGCATTATGTCATGCCACATTTACATTCCAATGTGCATCTGCCTATTTTCAAGTGATTTCTACTATGCCTATTTAATATATTTTATATTACCTATTATCTTATAAATATTGAAGTGATCAAAATTGAATTTTATATACATGTTATAAATCGGATTATGTGTACCTCCAAATTAATTTTATAAGGTGTAAGGGCCATTATAAATTTGAATGGTGATCCACATAATTTAATATGTTTAAGGAAATAAATTTTTACATGAAACTAATTGAAATAACTTATAAAAATTAAGTGTTTCGATAGAACCTATAATACAATTTTGTAGTTTGGGATACATGGACCCTAATTTAAATTTATAAGGTGTATGGTCCCTTATGAATTAGAATTGGGATCCACCTAATTCATCCTTGATGAAAGGGAAATCAATGAATAAATGAATCAAGGATAAATGGAATTTCTACATAGGAATGAGCAACCATTGACAAGGAAATTACCTTATAAAATGGGTTATATGCCAAGTCTCTTATGATTTTTTAAGTTTCTTTAACTCATTATCTAGACTTAGCTCTTTGAGAAGGCTATATGTTGTGACGCTCAGAGGTAGGTCATCTACCTACCCTCTTTTATCATTTCCATATCTTCTATGCCATTTTCAGGGGGATTTGTACATTCCCTTCCTTACTGCTTCGTTACCTTCTTTCCTTACCTGTTATGGAAATATTTTCTAATGTTCATGAATTGTAATTTTACAGTTTCTCAACCATGAATTTCTCATGTTGAATGCCAGGAATGTGGTGATGAGCACACATATGAGGTAGTGGGCCTTGAGCCACCTACTAAACCACCTATAGTTCCACCTATGGAACCAAATTTTGAAGTTCTATTTTTAATCAATTCATTATTATGTGAGGATTTTTTAAAGTTTATCTATTCTATTAATGGGGTTCCTAGACCTACCCCTTCTATGGAAGCACTTACATAATACTTCCAACAATAATATCTTCACATTTTCTTATGGGTTAGTGGTGTTATGGTTGTTTAGTCTTGAATAGAATCTTTGGAATTTGTATTCCCATATATTTATTTGATTACAAAATAGAGGGTCATTATTCACACTTATATTTTTCATGACTCCATCAAGCGTTAGTGGGATGTCAATTTTCAATCAAATCATTACTAATAAATGGATTCATAAAACATATAAACATAATTCAATGATCATTTATTTTGGAAGACCATCATAGTGGATCAATATAGTTATTTCTTCTTTATTTAGTCGAGATCTATGACAATGTTTTGAGGAAGGTCATGATCATGATTTCTACTCATTGGTGAACATATTTTAGTTGATGATAATTATAGATATCATGAATAATTTTATAATTTAGTAATGGAAACTCAATGTTTCTGACAGTTTCATCCATTTGATTTCTATTCCGTGTAAGGATAATGGTTCTTCTTGAAGTAAGAAGCACTAATTTTTTGGTGCTTTTGGGTGCAATTCCATTCATGGGACACATACTGGTCATATAGTGTGTCACCAAAGAGGAAGGATAGTCCATAATAAACCCTATTGCACAAAGAACTTTAGATATTTCAATCCTATGGAAGTATTTGTAATATTCAATGCTTCAACCATTCTTGACCTCTAGAATCTAGTGGTAGGGGATCTATACAAGTACCTATATTAGGTGTGGAATATATGAAACCACATTACTATGGGATTTTGTCTTCAAATGGAGAGTTAAGATGAGGTGGATGTAGTCTGGGTCTAGGAAGTCAGGCCCTAGAACTCCAGCCTCAACATAGTTGATCATATCAATCTAGTAAAGTTATTTCTCATTCTTGTGGTTCAGACCGTATTTATATTGTTCTGCCAACACTACGTGAGAATAGTCCAATGACATATATGATTAGTGGTTATACCCAAAAAACAAAATTTCATCTTCATCCATTCTTATGTGTTGTTCATTCTCTAACCTCTTTAGTGTGGGTAGTTAAAATCATTCTACTTTTTTCATTAGTTTTTCTTTAAAATTGATTTTGTGTGTTTATATCGACTCCAGTTCATATTTATTTGAAATATGAATCGTATGAATTTAGTCCTAGTGGGAATATGTGGGTGTGAACACATTTTGGTTTAAATTCTTTGTGTGTACTATTGGTTACATGAATGCATATGGATGGATAGCCTATTCATAGCATCAATTATGTGTTTTTAAATTGAAATAATTGGGTAGCATGATTCAATTTATATGGTGAAAATAGTCTTACTAAATGTTGTGTTTTAACTAGTTCAGTTCATTGTAAATGATTGAATATGATGTTATGGGTACTTTTATGGTGGGGAATGTCATGTGGACTCTCAATAAATGAGTATTTGTATAAGGGGCACCACCCAGAGGACTGTTCAAATGGTTGGACATTCCTTCCTTTTCCATGGGTAGGGATGGTTTGAAATTGTATGGAGCAGTTTATCACCTTTCAGAAAGTGTCTCAAAGACCATTTATAAGATTATTAACGCCTCATAATCTTAGTGTTCCTTTTGTTAACGCAATCATGACACCTATAATGGTATCTTATAGGTACACTGGGAGATTTTTGTAATTACTCCATGCATATGTTTTAAAATCCAATGGGTTTTTCTGATTGGTTTTGATACGATTCGTGCTTCTAAAGCATTATTATTTTAGAAGCATGGTTGGTCCTGGATGACACATGTATTCCCTTGTAGGAATTTCATGTTGGGAAATAAGGACTACAGTTGTTTCCTCTTGACATGAAAGCTAGGTGGATGCAACTTTGGTTTGTGAAAATGTTATTGATGTAGGATGTTTAGTGTGAACTGATGTCTCATTTTTAATCATCATGTTTGGTTTTCCTTGGATAATCTCTTTGAATTCAAGTTTTCAACTCCATGGTCACCCCAGAATTCATGTGGGTTCAGAAGGGTTTTATTGACCTTGTCAATCCAAAATTTTCAAATCATGTGTTACTCCTTGTTTGTGCCGGGACATGTTGGTTAAGGGGTTTTTTGTTAGGAGACGCCACTAGAAGCCGGTTTGGGCCTTGGTGGGAATTCTCAAAAAAAATATTAAAGTGACATTGTCTAAGGGAATATATTTTAGATTATTAATCTAACTCACCTTTTATGTTTTTTTCCTAATGTTTAGTTTGACACGGAATGTGAAACATAAATTTTCTCTCTCTATTATTGTTGGAGGATAGTGTAAAAATATTAGTTGGGTCATTTTTGTGTATAAAGGTGTGTTGGTTAATTGAGAATTTAACATAGACATTTGGGAGAGGCTTCAAGATCTGAGTAGGTTGGGGGATAGTCACATGGTTTTCCCCAGGGCTTCGTGAGGACAAGAAGTTCCAAGGTGGGGAGATTGTTACATTATGAGTTTTATTCATAGGTAAAAACCATATATGATTTGTATTGAATTTGTAAAATTGCCTTCGAAATTGTGCCTAGGATGTTAAAAGTGGTAATATGGGTTCATGTGGATTGTGGGAATCCTAAATAACAGAAAAAGGGAGAAAATGTTGGATCACACGGTCTATCAAGTCATGCGACCCAGGGAACACGACCATGCGGCTTGTTGTAGGTATCATATAGTTGGACAATGTAATATTTTCATAGAATTTTTCAAATCATTTAGATATCTTTGTGAAGTTCCAAGTGAAGTAGAACATGTTACACAATTGGCATAAGGATTGGATAACCACAAAAAAAATCATGTGATGCCTGCTCTGTGGTTAAAATTTTAATTTCATTTTAAATGAAATGATTCATTCCACCTTTCTTCCTCCATCCCATATCCTAATCAGGTTTCAACTCTCTTCCAGTCACACGAATCATCCAAACACCCTTTCTTTTGGTTTTCCTCATACTTCCCCAAATCTCCTATGACCACTTCACCATCAGAAGATATGGAATCGTCTTAGTAATATCTCTCATTAACACTCATCTAGTTCAACGATCATACCCTTCTCATCATGTAATTTCCATGAATTTATTTTTATCCATATTTTGGGTTTTTCAATAAACCTATTGTTTTCTACCATTCTAGTTTTAATCATGCCTTTTTGTCATATCTGTGTAGTTCCACAACTACGAGGGGGACATCTACTCCATTTTCAATTTTTTCGTCACTTTGTGGCATCATGATATTGTTTCATTTGCCAAAATCCTCTGAAGAGTATTTGATCTTGCGTATTAAAATGACTGATAAGTCTATACATTCCCATAGTTATCTATTATTATAGTAAAACCTAACTACTGGAGTTCATTTTTCCATTGTTCACCCTTTTTGGTGTGACAACATAAATTGATTTTAAATTCCTTCTACTTAGGAATGACATTCACCTTTTGTAGTTCCTTATATTCGTAAATAGATTTACTATGGATTATGAACAATAAGAAAAACTCTTTTTTGGGAAATATTATGCCCAATTAATAAATTTTCCATTGTTTAATGACATAATCATGTACAATATTTAATTTTATTTTTGTATTACATGCCTGATTTTTCAAATTCTCATACAAGTGCTGGTAACCTCATGCCTTATAAAAATTTCTTGTGAAATTCATTATAAATTCTTAAATTTCACTTCACATTATATTTCATGCAATATTATATTATTCCTTGTACATTTTCATGCTAAATGAATAATTCTCAAGACGTGTTCTGTTTTGAAATGAATAGTGAAGCTTGGTCAATTGCGATATCTTGAGGTAATAGATGTCATTGATATCATATAGTAAGGGGAATTCTAACCTCATGTGCCTTGTTGTATGTTGAATTTATTATTAAAACTACTTTAGACATGTGCCATTGTTTTGTAGGATGAACTAAATGAAATGTCTTGGTAAGAGTGTCAGCTTACTCCATTAAATTTCATGTGATGAGATGAAATTTATGAAATGTTATACACTGTATTTATTTGACTAGTTCCATGTTGATGGGTGTATTATTTTACCTTGGATAGTTTGGTAGCATGGGATCTTCTCATGCCCCTAAAGTAATGTGGTGTTAATTAGTGTCATGTAGTATTATAAACGCCTTACATTAAACTGATATTCCTTATTGATATGGCTTATTTTTCATACAAGGAGAGATGTATTGGTTGTAAGGGAAGGGTTTCCCAAGAATTTTCTATTACTCATGAGAGATTCATGTTCCCTCAGGTAGAAACCATGGATTGGCACATTTGGTGACATGGATATACCAAGCCATAGTTGATACTTTATCCCATGTGTGAGAGACTTGGTATTGACTCAGAGTCACTGGCGTCAAGTGATACATAGGATGTTGTGTGGGTCACCTTGGATGGGCTAGATGGCATTTAGTTATTAGATGTTCTCAAAATGACCGTTGGGTGTCAATTGTGATCCTAAGGGATGGAATTGAGACTCCACTTTGGGATTGATGGATGGAATAATTCAACACTAAAGTATGATGAATCTATTATTAATTGTTTTGGGATTGGTTTTGGGCTTGAGTTGATTTTTTCTCATTGATTATTTGAACAATTGAGTGGATATATATAACAGTCCCCATGCTAATTCAAAATCATGGGGAATTTCTTATTAGTTTATTTTTGTTTATTTTGGGCCTATTATACATAACATGATTATAATAGATACTCAATTAGACATATGTCATAGGTTGATGTTGATTTTGTGGGACATGATTCCTTTAAGAACTCATTCCATGTTTATTAATATTTACATATTATTGTTCTACATTTATTATATCTAGAATACTACGTTCTATTTAAATAACAAATTATAAAATTCTAGCCACCATGGTTTCTGACCTACTGAGATTTGAATCTCACACCCATCTCAGGTGTCGTAAGGTACCCGAGTAGACCTCATACATGCATTAATGTATAAAGGGAGTTATGCTTCTCCCAATGACTGATTTATTAGTTATTTAACATATATATTTGGGGTAATATGATAGTTCATATGCTTGATATGATATAGTGGATGTTTTTAATAATTGTAGTTTTTATTGTCACGTTGTGTATTCTTCTAACCTAGACCCCCTCTAACTCTCATTTTTTCTAGACGCATTAAATTATAATTTTTATTGCATCTGTTACTGATATTTTCTTCCACCAACTAATTATTTATATTGTTCTAGTTATATGTTTACGTCCGTTATAATCTAATTGTGAATATGATTCCTTTATTTATAATATTTTTACTCTTGTGTTATACTTCAGCCTATGAGGTAATAGTATCCCCACATATACACCTGAGTCCCTCACTACAAGTCAGAATCCTCTGCCATTTTTGAATATGTGATTGTGGTCATGTGACCGACTGGGCTCAGAGCTCAGTTTAGTTCCACCAGGGTCTAGAATGTTACATAGGGAATAGATGAACACCCCATAAGTGAACCCATTAACATTATCAACAAATGAAGAATACAATACACCTTCAACCAATGTATCTAAGGAATCCCATCTTATAAATTTTAAAAATCATTTCATCAAATCCACAAATTCAAAACCATTTCATAAGTAATTTTCATATTAATATTGAAATTATGTTTTATTTTACCAGAACAAGTTGAAAACCGTCATTTATAAAAAACCTTTTACACACACACTCCGGTAAGTCAATCATTCAATTTTAATCATAAAACAATTTATATAACCATATAAACCAAGGTTCATCCAAAACAAGATCGAGATAGAACCACCTACTACTACTTTGGTTACACACTACCACAATAGAACTCAACAACATTGAACTAAATAAAACACAACACCATACCTTCAGAAGAAATTTATATATCTTATAATAAATTTTACAATTTATGTTGTTATTAATAAATATAAGTGATAAATATAAAAAAAAAGTCATATGTTGAACAATAACCAATATATTGGTGAGAATCTAGTAGAAGATTGCATAATTGGTAAATAATTAATGAATTAGAATATCACAACCAGACCAATAGATTCACAAAAACTATAAAACAACATTTCTATGATCAACCGAATGAAAGAATCTGAAATATCACTTACTCATAGTGGTGTCAAACTACCGCAATGAATATAAAGCTAACAACAATGTGCTTTAGAAGGATTAAGGATCCTAAAAATCTCTTTGGGAGGTCATTAGTTTAAAGATATAGGAATTCATGCTGAACTAAAATATTAATACCTGTAACGTGATAAAAACACTATTTTCAAACCACTCATATCATGAAATCCTTTATGGATGTTAATTTCATGATTTATAAGATATTTTGGAAAGGTAAATGCCTCGAATTTAAAATGCAAATCTGAACCATATCACTATGTGAACCAGTATCAAACCTCATAAAATTATCATTATTGTAACTATCTCATGACATATTATGCTAAAATGGATTAATTTCATGTAATAATTTTATGATATGAATCACTGAAGCTTATATATCCTATAGAAAAACGTAGAATTTCCGTTAGGTCAATTTAATCCACAAAGGACACCCGCTTAAGCACTTGAAAAAATTATACATCGACTCCATTAATTAAAATGAACAAGAATCTCCAAATAGTAGTTTAATTTATACGAAAAATCCTCTCCATACATAAAAGTCTCTAAACACATCAAAATAAAGAGGTGAACAAAAGGGGAAGAGATATACATAAAAGATGGTAATACAGTATCGCACACCAACTGTAAAAAGATTCGAATTTGTGATAATATTGAATATATATATATATATATATATATATATATCACAACGAAATAAGAATTAGACATGTCTATTTGTAAATATGACAACATTAACCCCCCAGCCTCTGACAAACCAATGTTAACCCTAACCATGGAAAGGAATTTCAAATGTTTCAAATATTGATTATAAAAAAAGGAATCGGCCCCATTAAAAAATCTATACATAATGATTAAAAATATTTAACCCATTTTATCATATTAAATATTCTTTAATTTCTAAAAATTTATAATAAGAATGAAAAATTATATGAGAACTTTTTTTTATAAAAATACATTTTTATGAATAAATAAGAATTTACCTTTATTTCATTACTAGTAATAACTATGAAACAAATTTTACAGATTTTTATTGAATATTTGATACCTAAATTTCATTAAAAAAACTTATAAATATTTTCTTTCTTTAATTTATTATGATAAGAACACAATATGAATCAAATGTTTTATGAAAAAAAACACATTTTACCTTTAAATGATTTTATCATCATTACTAACCTTAAAATAACTAATTTTTGGATTATTATTCACAGATTGTTAATAAATTTAATTAAATATTCTTTATAAATAGTGATTAATATCCTTTTTTATTTAATATTTCATAACATGTATAATAATACATATCCAGTGGAAATTGGTCATTTAATCCATAAATGATATTATTAAATTGTTAAGTATTATTTCATATGAACTAATAAATAAGTTTTTATTTTGGAAAAAAATTACATACACACACACACATATATATATATATATATATGTCATAGAATGTTTAACCTTATTCATACTTTACAATCCAATGACTTTTTTAAAATGTTATATTACACCATGTGTTTATTTACACTCATGGTTTTATGTAAAGATAGATATTGAATACATCAAATTCATTTCCAATGAAATAAAAAAATATTGTGGTGTCACATATAAATCCCACTAAATATATATATCAAGAACTTATAATTATATATATATTTAAATATTCAATTGAAATCATACCATTCAATGGGTTCTAAAATGAAAATTTATATGGTTATAAATGGTTCATTTTTCAAATTTAATTTCATAAAACATATTTCATGTTGCACACCATTATTTATTGTATATGGTATATTTAATTCATCATTAAAATAAAATATAAAATATCATCCATTTATTTATATTTTAATGACTATTTTATTATTTTCCTCTCAAGCTCCACTGATTATTACCGTACCCAAATAGTGAGGGTTTAATCACCAATCCCAAATTAAATATTAGGTTTTATTATAATGATAAAACATATAGTAAATATTATTACAATTCCCTATAAAATTACTACCATTTTATTCTCCTCAAGTCATTCCTGGAATTTTACGTGTCTTCTCCATACTTCAGTTTCCCCCATGGATCATTATTTACATATTATAGGGAAACTAATCATACATTTTTTTCTCATACAAGAACCCACCTTTTCATTGTCCATATTCATTATATACCTCGGAGAATTTCATTTTTTATTCTAAAATAAATTTTTTAGGCACATTTTATTCAACATTACCTTGTTTAATGTTTTAGTGATAATTGTCCCATTTTCTATATGGGTCATTTAATCATCATGTGAAAAGAATCTCTTTTTAATGTTATCTATGTAAAAACATCATTCCCCCAACACTGTTTTTTACATTAAACATTCACTACAAATTTTCATGGTTTCTAAAATAAATTATTTTTTAACAATATTTAGCAATAAATCATTTAGTATGATTTCAAAAGATAATCATTATTTCTTATTATCAATGTGTTTTTTATAAAACTCCAAAGAAATATTATATAAATCATTTCCTTTTTATATATATTAAACATTATTTAGTAAATTCATTAAATTTTACCATCCACTATCTTTATCAAGGTGGTGTCTTTAATGTTATTATTTTATCGAGGATATGATCTATCACAACCTTCGTCTTTCTAAATCATATTATTTGATTAAATTTATGTTTTTTCCAGTTCAATTACTTTATCAATAATCTATTTTTTTATTTTTTTTATATAATATTGTTCACCTACATTCAATTGATCAATATATTGGGACAAAATATTGACTAAATTATATATCTTTTTATATAAGTGGTAAAAATGCCATATACCTCATAATGTTAATAGTTATTTACCTATAATATCACTAAATACCATTAGATAGACATTTTTTTCATTGAATTATTGATTTGTGATTATGAGTGATTTAATTGTTTGATTTTATTTTAAAATTATGTGAAATCCATTTTGTTTCGCTCGGTTCATTATGATATGTTGAATAAACCCCATTTTCATTCAATGTGGTCATTATAATATGGGTAATGAATGATATAAAGAGTAAATAATATGTATGGATCATGAAATTTATAATCCTATATCTCCCTCTAAGGTATTTGAGAAATGTTTATATCTAAAGAGATAAATTATTCTCATATAGTTTTTTAGTTTCACATAAATGTAACATTCCCTATACAGATATATAATCCATTTGAAAAAAATAAATCTTAACTTATGGTCACATTTTGATCCATATAAAATTAAAAATTCCATATGATATCGTTTTTACCTCTTTTAATGATTTCCTAGTTTTATTTCTTTTGTTATAATTATATTCAGTTCTAATGGATCGGATTTATGGACTCTTGTTTCACTGAAATTTTGAATCATGTAATATGTTATCCAATGCCTTACATTGTGGTTTTTATTCTATAATTTATTATTAATGGATTTTCCTATGTATCTTCATGATACCCAAATACTCATCTTATATTATCTTACAATATTTTATTATTATTTCTTATATTAAACCTTAATGTGCATTTGATCCCACAAATTTTTATATCCTAATTTCCCCATGTTATAAAGAAAATTAATACATAAAATGTTTTTGTAATTTTATCCTATCTGGATTATTTATGGGAGATGATGAATAATTTCTATATATTAATTAGTTACATATATATTTGGGAAATATTTCCTTTTATACAAAAAACATTGGTTAAATTGGATAAATATGTTTTTCAATTCTCAAAAACACTATGCCAAAAAACATCATCGGAAATATTCAATTTATAAAATCCTAGGAGTAGCCCTGAGGATTGATTTTGGGGATTCACGACCACTCACATGGTCAGCGTATAGATAATCTAACCATGCTACCAAACTATGAATGTTTTCAAAGTAATAAAAAAATAACTTTTATAAAAATTCCATTTTGGAATTTTAAATATAACCCTCCCATTCTTATCCCATTATATATATCCACTTCCTTTTTGTCTTGGGAGCCTCTCCCCTTCCCTTTTATTGGATTCTTCTTGATTCTATAGAGTTTTTTCTTTATATAATTTTCCTCATTTAATATTACATTATCATTTCCCCTTTTAGTCTTTTCTCATCCACCTCAATGGATGCATGAAACCCATGTTGGTTGGTTTGTTGAATCTAATATATTCAATGTGGTTTTGGGATTTATTTATTGATGAATATCAATATGAGTTATTTTCATCCAAAATAGGGTGATTATCATCATATGTTATGATTTTGGAATTATTTATGAATTATGTGTCTTTATTTAAGGGAGCTTTCTTGGATTTAAATTTGAATTCATAATCTCTATTCGTTTAGTCCTACCAAATTTCTACTAAAATAATATTTTATTGATGCATTTTCAATAATTAATGTGATCCATCAATTGAATTGGAAATTTAATAGTGAATTCAGGTTTTAAAAATAGATATTTCTTATGGTCACTCAAAGTGTTTGATAAAATGGATCAAAGTGGTTTTATAGTTTTAAATGGATTTATAAAGTAATTTTAGAAATTATTTTACTTTGAATAAGGTGATTTATAATAATTGGAGTGTCATTTTATTAAAATAGATTATGTAATAGATTTTATGTGTCGAACATGTAATGTGTTTAGTTTTGGCTTTGGGTAGAAAAATGGATACCTTGGGTGTGAGTGTGTGTTTTAAAAGGTACCATGAGAGCCATTTGGAGGAAGAAAAATACAGACTCCTCTTATTTTAGAATGGACTATGAAGACCATTGGGGGGGAACACTGAGGGTGATTCTACATATTGTCTATGATAGTGAGAGAGATCATAAGAGTATGTCCCCATGAATTCATTGAGATATTAAATTATTTATTTTTTCTAGAAAACTATATATTCAACATGTTCATAATATTCCCTTATTGATAGATCCCATAGTGTACATTACTCATTAATATTTGATTTATATGATTTAATTCATTATTTGAATTCCCAGTTTGAGGTGTCATCACATTTTATGACCATTTACATTTATTTTCTTTTAGGAAAATGATTCTCACTATTAAATTTGGTCATTGTTTTTTGGTTATATCAATCATATTATGTCACATGTTCTAATTTCATTACATGGCACATATCGATAAATGTTTTGTAAAAAAATTATAAGATAATTTTAGGGGATTTTATGCAGTTATTTTATAGAGAAATATTTTCATGGTGACTTTGTTTTGTAAAATTAGTTTTTAAAATATTTTATTAGTTATACTGGTATAAATTCCTTAAATATATTAATAGAAGTTTCATACTTGGTTGATTTCCACACACTCTATAAATGCCTACTTGTATATAATGATTTGGTTTTTTCATAACACATTTAATTCCATGTTTTCCATTCTTTTTGGTTGATCATCATGATTACAATAATTAGTTTTTTTTGTTCAAGGATATGTGGTCTCATTAGGTATGCACATGGGGAGAATTATTTTTGAGGTTTATAACATTGTGATGTATTAATATGCCATGTATGGCCTATTTCTATATTTCTGGGTCTTAATAATTTACTTGATACAAAATTTTAATTTATTATTATGTTATAGTATATTTATGATGTTATAATATTTTTTACAGTATTTAATTTAGTTATTAGTGCATTACATTATATGGATGATTATTTTCAGTTGCCTCTAATTATGTTAGTGTGTCTGCTTCAAATCCTAGAGGGATAATTCAATTTTACAATGGTAAAAACAATTCCCTTAAAGTTATCTATAATATTTTGTTTTGGTTTTCAGCTTGTGTAAATCGATAATTTGATTCTTGTAATGTGTAATTTCAGCTCAGTGGATAGGTCAGGTCAGCCCGCGTTAGTTAGATACAAAATGGAATCAAATCCCTTATTTTTTGGGTTTAGTATAATATTGGTCCTAAGACCATCGGGACCCAAGAGTTAGTAGTGGAGGAATATTATTCCAATTTTTCTTCTTGTCAAACTTCACTATTACATAGATGTTCTAGATATTTTTTAATTTCAAGCTGGGTTATGGGACATTTTATTGGGATTTAACATTTTCTTCTTTATAACAGTGAGTTATTTATAGTATTAGGTTGTAAAACAGGGGTATATAAGTGCTTCATCATTAAGTTTCATGATTAATAATATCATTACATATCCCTTATGGCCTTTTTGTGAACTTTAAATGAAAATTTCATGGTTGGCACACAATTTTCATAATCGTGAATCCTAACCATGCACTGTGAGAAAATATATAATTTTTTTGTTTTCAACCCTTCTCTTTGATGATTTTATATTGCGTAATTTAATTTATTGAGACCAATATCACATGTTTCATTGGTTTCAATTCATGATTTTTCAAGTTCAATTATATTTTTATAATGCTTGTGTTTTGTGTTTTCTGTTTTGTAGACAATGTCTAAAAGAAGGGACTATTATAGGATTAGATATGGCTCATTAGAGAAATAAACATAATATAATCCACCATATGATCTCGTTTTAGTGGAGTTATGGATTCAGAATATCTTAGCCTTAGGCTAAGTGGGAGGTTAGGAGAAACTTTTTTCTTTAGACTACACTCCTGTGTTTACTATGAAAAATACACATGTTTTTCATGGAGACATGGAATCCAATGATATTTAGGAGTGGTTGGATCATATTGAGAAGATTATTGAGTTTATAAATACCCAAATGATCAATAATGTGGTATTTTTCATATATATTCAATAGGGAACTAGTATAATTTTTTGTGAATTTGTGGAATTGGAATGGAAGATGAGGATCTTATACTGATGACATTCAGAATGAATTTCAATTATTAGTTCACCAAGTTAAATTGACAAAGAAGAAGGCCTATAATTTTTAACATTTCAGTAAGTGGGAATTTAAAATCTAGAATATGAATCTTGATTCATTTATTTTGTTAATTTCATTATAGAACTCGTTAATATTTATTTTTTCAAGATGCTACATTTTGGGATGGACCGAAAGCCTGAGATATTGTATTGTATTATTCATATCAACTTAAAAACCATTAATAAGGTTCTAGTAAGGGTACATGGTGGAGGATGAAATGGAATTAAAATAGGAATCAGTTGTGTACCTTCATATGGTGGTATCCTAATTTCATTTTCTAGTCCTTAGTAGAATAAAAATTTATCTCAATGGTATAGTGGTTAGAGATCTGAGCAGACATCAGTTTCAATGTAAGTAGCTTCTATAGTGTTGAAATGTGTACTTTACTATAAGTGTAGGAATCCTAGTTATTCCAATTATATCTTACTAGATTCTTCAATTTTGTTTCACTTGTGTGTATGTCATAGAAATATTAATTATTATTGTTAGTATTTTTCATAGGGGGATTGGAATATACTCAACGTTCTCAAAGGGGTCTTATGAATAGTATGATTCATCATGGGGAAGAGGTATTCCAAAAGGGGAAATGAGATTTATATAAAGTGAACTAGTCTTAGGTATGGTCTAAATAAGATCATATCCATGCATAAATTTTTATACAATAGGAATCAGATTTCTAGAAAATAACTATGAGGGGTAAGTTGTTTATTCCTGCTTATATGGAATCTATCTCGTTTATAGTGTTGCATCCAATTATTTTGTCTTAATAATGTATCTTGATTCCTTGGGAATGTGTTAATTTTTTATAACTTTTTCATGGATTTTATTTTCCAATTTTGTATGTTGAAGGATCATAGTTTTGCGTACCAAGAGTGTCATGTTTTGGTTGTGGATGTAGAAGTCATTTAGGATTTCCTCATATTGGTCATATAAATTTTTGACCATATAATTACACAAGATATCTTGATTAGATTTATGTAATAGATTAACTATTATAATAGTAGGTTCTTTTTCTTATATTCTGATTTGAGAACTCAAATAGTACAAAGTGAGTGGGGTTTTCTATTAGTTTGGGTTGGACTATTTTCCTCAGAAATGGGTTTGATCTCATGCCATTTTGCCCATGTTTTTTTTCAATTCCTCATATAAATGATTAGATATTTTTCTATTAGTGGAAAAGGAAATGTATAAAAATTTTCTTATTAATGATATAACAATTTATGAACCCTATAAACTGTTCATGTTTATTATCGGTCTGATTCTAGGGACAAAACTCATATCCCTACTATCTTTTTTGATGGCTCTCACCAAGATGAATGAGATCAATGTTTAGCTAAAGGACCTAGAGGGAAATTTATTTATTCTCCCCATAATTTTACCATCGGTTCACCTCTTTAATATAGATATAATATATAAGGAATAATATAGAATTTCATGAGAGATAATAATAATAACATGACTATAATGAATAAATACTCATTTCTCATAATTAAGTATATTTACAATCATCTCGGAGGAACACATTGGTTTGTAAAGATCTACTAAATATCTATGTACTAATAGTTGAGGTTATAAGAGGTGGATTTCATTAATTATACATTTTTAATATGGTATATACATTTTGAGTATTTTTTTCTATTCGGAATTTCCAACACTGATGTGGTATTTATAGAATTCGTGAACCTGATCTTCCACATATTTTTGGACTCTAACAAATCCATGTTTAATTATGATATTTTCATTTACTCCAAGATGATGGAGTATCATACTGTCCATCTTGAGGTTTAATTGGGAGTCCTCAGGGATCATCAACAATATTCGAAACTATTCAAATTCTGTTATTGGATTCCATAAGTTAATTTTTTATGACATATGATTTATGAGAGAGGAGTTTAAATGGAAAATGAAAAAATCTGAGCAATTATGTCTTAGGATAAAACCAATATTTTAATTTAGATTTAAATATTTATGGTTTTAGTCAGGTATTATATTTGTTTCTTTGAAGACATTTCTAGGATAGCTTCTACCTTGATGGAGTTGACTTGTAAGGGGGTGATATTTGAGTGGGATGATAGGTTTCATCGTTCTTTTAAGAAGTTGAAACCCAGTTAAAAATTCAATCTGATTATGATTCTTACCAATATTAAGACGGATTATTCAATGTTTTGTTTATGATTCTTATAGTGTAGGATATTCATTAATGAGTGTATTTGTGGGGTATAATGATGGTTTTTTTCAATAATTCTATAGATAAATGAGTATGTATAGTAAGTTTTTTTTACTTGTTTCTAGGTCTTGTAATGTCCTATCAATCATGTTAGGGGTGAGAAGGTATATATCCTTGAGTTACAATAGTTTATTAGAGTTCTAATTAATGGTTAGATAAAATTTTAGCACTCACTATATCATGAAGACTCTCTAAATTCATGTAAATTGAAAATATATCTACAAATATTGAGGTAGTGGAAATGCATGATGGGGGCCATTTCAATTGGGTCCATCCACCTACTGAAAAAGAATGTTTTATTCCTAAACGTCTTCCTATTCGTGGCCTGGGATATGGTGTTCAGTTTAGAAAGTCATGGCATTTCTTCTTCTATAGAATAAAAATATATCATCAGACAGCTACCAAATTATGGAAACCATTTTCAATTAACATGCAAAAGTTGGATTATGTAATAACAAATTTATTGATAGAACTACCTAGTTCTCTATATAAAAAAACTTTTATATGGGTTATTACTGATTATATGAATAAATCAGAGTAGATTCTTCCCAACAAGGAGTTCAAAGGATTAAAGGATATTAATCACCATTATGTATGAGGGAATATCAGTTTTCAAGAAGTTAACTCAATGTATATTTTTGAATGGGATTATAAATTTACATCATTGTTTTTTACAAGATACTAGAGGATTGGAAACCATGTTCACGTTGATCCCCTTGTATCATCCAAAGAATTATTTTCAATCTAAGAAGATCATCTATACTCTTGAAGATATACTTAGAGAATCTCTTTATGAATTCATGTGATTTTTTTATATGGACTTTTTGTTTGAATAATATTTATAAAATAGTATTTTTTAGGCCTCGATCATGATATCCAGGTTTGGGATGCTGTATTAGATGTCATTATAATTTTTTCCCTAATGAGGGTTTTCAATCTTTATTTTGGTTGTTCAAGATCAATGACATCATTCTTGTTTCCCACGTGATATTTACAACCCTTCCCATCTCAAATGATATAGTTGGATGATTTTTATTTTTAGAAATATTACACTACTATGGGGGATAATGTTTGTATCATTGATTACCAAATCATGGTTATCCATGGAAAATAGATCATATTTGTCCATGTCATTTGGAATTTTTGTAACAATATCCATGAAGAATATGAGTAAGAAGCTATGGGGAGGAATTTTTAGCTGCAACTGTTACACTAAAAGAGTTCCTAAGGATTTTCTATGGGTAGAAAGTGGAATGGTGGGGGGTTATAACATTTATCGAGTCAGTAGTATGTCTATTTTTTAGTTTTCATTTTTCATTAATTTCATTTTTAGGTTCCAGAGGGGGCAAAGGTAAAAATTTGGATTTATAGGAAAACATACTATGGTATATACTTTTTATAACAATGAATATAACCTATAAAGGTTGGATTATTAGGGGATGGTACACATTTTCATGGTCACAAAATAATTTGAAACCATTCATGGCCTAGGGTTAACTTTGTGTCTTTGTTTCGGGATGATAATAAAACCCACATGGTTGTGGAATGATTTGTCAAACAATGTAGCCCAAAAATGTGAGTTTTCCATTCCATTAAATGTAATTGATTTTACCAAAATTATCATGAGGTATTTTAGGCATATTTGTCACATTCATCTCATGTTACATCCACATATCCTTCCCCTTGAGTCTTCTCATTTTCCCTCTACTTTTGTAGATTCCTCTTGATTCCAAGGAATATTGGCTTGAGTTAAGAATCATTCATTATGATTTATTCATAAATTCCCCTCTTATTCTTTTATATTTAATGTTTATATAATTATGAAACCCCAGGGGATGTTTTTACTGAATAAAAGTGTTTTAATGGGGGATTTAGTTTGATTTCGTGTGGTGTAGGTTTGTGAGGAATTATTCTTTATCAATTGACTACTTTTCACTGAATATTATGATTTTAGAAATGTTTTCAAAATATGTGTCTCTATTTAATGGCGTATTCTATGTTTTACCTTTTAATTATTAATTTTACTTTTCTTATTTTTATCATATTTACTCAAAATTGAGGTTTGATATGTATTAAATGTAATTATGTGATACATGGGTTGATTTTCAATTAAATGTTTAATGTGGATTTTAAAAATGGAGTTGGACTAATATAACTATAAATTTTTGATAAAATGGATAAAATGATATTATGGATTTAAAAGTATTTATAATATAATTTTATATTGAAATTTTTTATGAAGAATGTGTTCTGTCAAAATGGGATTGTTTTTTTTAAATTACTTGTGGAATATCATTGGCATATATGACTTTTGATCATATTTTGATTGTTATTGAGTTATAATAGGTATTCCATGGGTTTGATCATTTTTTGTCAAAGGTTCAATGATAGAATTAGGGTTTAGGAATAAGAGAGAATCCATGTAATGACATTCTTATTCCCATTGGATTAAGAATACAAAGAATCATTACTAGTCCATAGGTGACATCCCCATGACCGCAAAGTCTTAAAAGAAATTCATAAGTGTTTCAAAATAATGTTGGGATGATTTATAGATTAATAATAATATCACTTTCCCACAATCATAACAGGAAAACTACTAAATGATGCATGTGTAAATAAAAGACTACTCAACTACATTATTCATATCAAAACCACTACAAAGTGTGAACAAATGGATTAAAATCCAACCTTCAATGTTAAATATTGGAATAATAAATAAAGACACCCAAAAAACCACAGAACGCTATACTCTACAATATATAAGCTCCATAATCACCGAATAGGCCATGTAACAGGAGGAGGTTTTAAAAACATGTGAAACGTTAACTTTTACACTATCCTGGAAAATAACTTCTTAAAAAGTAGCAATGTGACAATGTTGGGGTGAGTATAAAACTCAATATTTTTCCCGAAAGACTTACCTGCTCATGAAACTACGATAAAATTGTCAGCAACATTTATATAAAATGGTTTATGTAAAACAATCTCTCAAAAAATATTATAACTAAATATAAACAGGTTTAAGAATCCATTTATAACCCACCGCATACAAGTTCAATTTAAAATAATATTACAAAAAGTTTTTCTTCTAGATAAAATAACTAAAAACTAATTAACACCATTTTAAATATTATTATGCATACCCAAACTATTCCACACATCCACACAACCAACCATGCATGCTTTACAATGATAGTTCCATAATCATAAGTGGTTTCTCATCTATCTACCAAGTCATCATAAGGTAATTATAACTCATGTGAAAATTTACCTTTGTCCCTAAGAAAGATGTCAAATTTAAACGAAGCCCCATAAATACAATATGAACAAACAAAACAATATTCCCAAGGATAATGCCACATCACTTTTATATAAAACTACCTTTTTATTGAAAATTAATTTCCATAAAAACTATTTCAATGCTAAACCATTTAAATATAAAAATTTATTGAAAAACCCTTTTCCATCACACCATTTTTCAATTGCTGAAAATCAATAATTTATAACCACTATTTTAAATTCATGAAACTAAATCACTTTTCACAATAATTCACAAATATCATACAATTTCACCCCAAACCATATATCATCACAAGAGAATATTTATTCCATGATTTTGATAATCAATTTCATTCAAATAAAATAATTTTAAACTATACCAATAAATTCTAGAACATGCAGTTGATAGATAATCCACCAACATCAAAGGTTATTACAAAACTCGACAATTGATGAAGAACACAACATAAACTGAGTCAATTCACCACAAAAGCGCCTTAGATTTATTACCAAATCATGATAATGACCATATACGAATATATTTGGCATCAACTATAATAAATATTCCAATAATGGTCGAATATCTAAAAAACCGAGAATCGAGGATATGCATATCTTTGTAGATCTATGAAACTAATACAGAATGATGAAGAAGGATCACATACCTCAATATTCTCACATAGAACCCCAAAGGGAAGACATTATACTAACTAGTTATCAATGAGAGAACATTCATTGGGATTTGGAGAAGGAAACTACCATGTCAGAGGAAGTTTGGTGGAAAAGGTGGATTAAAGGGAATGATGACCTATATCCACTGTTTTAGTATCTTGTTTTAACCCTCCACACAGTTAGTTCGCATAGTTAGAAAAACTATGTGCTAACCATGTGTTAGATAATACCTTTAGGAAACCCTCACATGAACATCTCACATGATTTACCTAACCATGATCAACCCATTTTGAAGATATTACCCCAAAACTACAACTATGCATGGTTTCTACTAGGATATCAGCACAGTTTGAAAAAACCATTCACAGATTGTGCGCCTCTCCTCTAGCCACCAAAAAATATTAAAATATCACCAAAATATCCCATCATTCACCTTTTTTTGTTTACCATGAAAATAATCATGTATGGTTTAGATACAAGAATCTTAGCGTACTATATTCCACCAACATAGGTCTTTCTGTCCCCAGAATGTAAAAAACAATTGTTTCCCTAAAAGGTTTCTGGCCATTTCTCTTACATTTCCTTCTCCTATTACTAATTCTCATCCTGAATATGACCATGTTTCCATAAAACCAACACTATACCAATTATTTTTCCCTAAATGAATTTATCTTGCCTATCCAAATCCCTCATCAGGATATATACCAATGAACCATCATGCTCTAGGTTAAAGTGATGCCATCTAATAACATGGTATAGATCTGGCATATACTTTTTCAACTGGGAAACATAGAACACATTATGCACTGAAATGAGTAATGGTGGTAATGAAAACTGATATACATGTACTCCAAACTATTCTAGTATATCATAAGTTCCAATATATATTGGAGATAACTTTTCCTACTACACAAAATGACAATTTCCATGTCATGGAGAGATTCTCCAGAAAGAAAGATAACTCATGGAAAATGACTATGTCCATAGACGATGATCCACAAAATATTTCTGATGAAATGGAGCCATCTCAATTCTCTTTCAAATTAGATGGATCTTCTACACTGTTTCATGGATAATACACGACCCAACTAGTGATGTTTCACCAGTTTCCACCCAATATTATGAAGACTATCAAGGGCACCGATAAAGTGATTCAAACAGAGCCATATGTATCAAGTCTTGGTAGTTATTATTGTATGAGAAATCCACTAAGGGAACATGATCATACCATGAGCCTCCAAAATCCATTAAATAAGCCTACATCATATCTTCCAATTTATGTATTGTCATTTGGGATTGGCCATCCATCATGGGATGATACGTTGTACTCATAGTCAAATGTGTTCCTAGGGATTTCATTAAGGATTTACAGAAATGAGATATGAACCATAGATCTCTATCTTACATGATTGAAACTAGAATTCCATTTCTCTTTACTACCTCTTGAATATATATTTTGGATTTATCATCCACTGTATGAGTTTCACTAATGTGAATGAAATGAGCTAAATTTATAAGATGATCCACTATCACCCATATGGAATCGTGTTTTTGAACCATTCATGGGAGACCTCTAAAATTCCATCATTATCTTCTCCCATTTCCATAATCGGATAGGTAAAGACTCTAACATACCCACAAGTCTTTGATGATCTACCTTTTCTTTTTGATAAGTTATCCACCATGATAGAAACATTGCCACCTTCCTTTTCAAGTCGCTCCACCAAAATTGAGCCTTCATGTCCATAAACATCTTTTTTCTTCCTAGAATTCAATCCCATAATGAATGGAGGTAATCTTGAAGAATGTGTTCCTGACAAGCTATAGGTATAACCATATATTCACTAAAACAAAAATCTGAACTCCCATTAAGTTTCATGCCCTAAACGGACTCCCTAGTATTGAGTTTTGATATCATAACAAGACATTCTACATCCTATGTTTGTTCATCTTGACCATATTTACCAAATTTGGAACAAGAATAGCTGAGAATAAAAACACTACATCACCTTGGTATTTTCATTCCACATGCATGTCTTCTATGACTGACATCAACTGCAATTTATATGAGGATTTTATCACCAACTAAGAATATTACTCCCTCTTCATTGCATCTGCCAATAAATTCTTCTTTCCTGATGTATACATCAAGTCAAATTTAAACATTTGGAGATACTCCATCATTCGCCTTTTCCTCATATTTGAATATCATTGTGAATTAAATATGTTTCAATATTGTATGATCTGTTAACATAGTGAATTTCTCACAAAATAGATAATGACATAAGCTCTTCGTAGTGTAGACGACTACAGCTAGCTCCAAATCTTGTTTTGGGTAATTATTCGCATGCACTCTCAACATCCATCAACCATAAGCCATAACATGGTATCCTTTCATAAGAACATAGAACAACACTAAGTCAGAAGCATCGATGTACACCCCATATTCTTGTGATGATTCTAATGAAAACAATAAGTTCTGAAGTAAGACTAAATATCAACTCCTACAACAACTTATAGAATTCTTATGTCCATTAGAATAGAGAATTAATCTTTGTCAAAGCAGTCATTGGAATGTCTAGCTATTAGAATTCATTTATAAAGCATCGGTAATAACTAACCTGACCAAGACAACTGTATATCTAAAATACATTCTTCAGCGGTTTCCCCAAGATCACAGCTTCTAAATTTTCAGGATCCAATGAAACACATTTTTCAAAAATAACATAGATAAAAAGCATACCTCTTGTACCTAAAAATCATTAATATATAGATTGGAATACAAATTGTGATCTCTAATGATTGGTAGCACTTTCTCCAGTTGTTTCTCATTCTCTACACATGTCGTTGTATACACTGAGATGTCAACCAAAAACACTGCAACAATAGAGTCCATATATCGTTGAAATATCGGATTCATAAAATCTATGAATACTGCCAGGGAATTCATTATAATAAAAGGAATTATTACATATTTTTATTTTATATATCTACTTTTGAGTGTTGTATTTGAAATTTATTTCTTCCGAACTCACTATTGATGATATCCTGATCGCATTTCAATTTTAAAGAACCCCTTAGATCCCCTCAGTTGATTAAAAAAATCATCAATGTGTTGAAGTGGATACAAATTTGTTTTCATTGCATGGTTATGATTACAATAATCTAAACATAGCCTAATATTTCCATCTGATTTCTTCATGAAATATGGATGGTGCTTCCCATAGAGATGTACTTGGAAAAATAAAACCATTTCTTTCTATCTCCTCCAACTACACTTTCAATTCCCTTAACTCTCTCAGTTCCATCATGTAATATGGAATGGAAATAAGATGGGTCCCTGGAATGATTTAAACCATAATCTCCATTTAACTTATTGGTGGTAACATTGAGAAATTATCGGGAAAGACATATGGAAATTGAACAACCACTATTGAAAAGTAGACATCCATGGTCTCTTCTATCTATGCCAATGTCAATTCCTCTAACTGTTAATAGATTGTTCCCAGCGTTGTTCCAACAAACATGTTTCACCATTCCGTACAACCTTCCCTCCACTAAAGAGATTCTCGATTTTTTCCTGTAATGTGAAACTAATCGTTCTTCTATAATAGTTGATGTGAGCCTTTAACATTTTCATTCAGTCTATACCTAGGATTAAATCAGGGACATATATCTCTATCATTGAGAAGTCTTATTTCATCCCATCACAATCGGAATTTATAGTCATACACTACACAAAAATCCTTGACATGCTCATTTACTGAGGGGATTTTGTAGTCTTATGAAATAAGTTATAATTTAATATTTTAAACAAATCAAGTAAAAAATACAGGATCAAATGAAGGAATGTGGTTCTCTTGTATCAAACAGTACTTTCACAATGTTAGAATTCAAAAGAATCGTACATCTAACTATGTATGGTCTGGTATGATCATCAACAATCATATACTAAACTCCAAACAATTTCTTCATCCCTTCACACTATTTTTTGTTTACTTTATGATATTTACTTTAGTATAGAGTCGTGTTATCCCACAAATCACCATGGCTAGTCTTTCTCTACTAATTATACTGATTATGTGGCCTCGTCCAATCGAATCATATGATTCTTCAAACACCTGAGATGTGTCTAGTGCAACTAACATAAGAGCACTACTAAAAATGTTTTTAAGGTCTCTCATATTGATGAAATTTTGGAATTCTCTTAGTGGTGATGTAAACTCCATTTTTGTGTGGTCAATGGAAACACATTGATAGTATCCCTCTTAGCTCTTTGGTCATGGAGGAAGATTTAATGATCCAGTAGTTTGATTCTGATTCCTGTTCCCCATTAGAAATATATTTCTTTCTTTTTCTTTCTCCTAGCTTTGGAGTTTCAACCATTTTTAGTAAGGATCATCATAAATCATCCTTCCATATCTCATAATTTTTCTTGCTAAACCAGTATCGCACTATTTACCATATCTATATAGTAATTAATATAGATCACTAAAATATTCAATGAAACTTCCTCCTTTTCCCTGAATTCGAAGATGCATGCCATCAAGGATGAACTCGCCACAAATTCTGGTGAAAAATATAATAAATTCATTAATATAACCTCATTTTCTATAGCAGAGTAATTATCCTACATCAGACTAAAGAGGTATATCATCATCTGGATCTTGATCGTGTGATGATAGAATTATTTATTAAATAATTCCTTAAAATCTTCCCAATTAAGTCATGGATATGCATTAGCATTTATTACTAGTTCCCACTACAGGCTTGTACAATCCTTGAGCATGTATGTGGCTATCTTGACTTCTAGATCTGACGGCATGCTAATGAATTCGAAGATATGATTAGTCTTATTCAGCCACATTACCGCTTTTCGTGTTTAGAATCACACCCGAAGATGGGTAGATTCTAATTCATGAACTCGATGGAATAATCCACAATCCTTGGATCATCCCTATGGTTTCCAATTTCCATTGCTTAAAATTCATGAACAATACTTTTAACAACTCTTGATTCATATGTGGATTAGGTGTGACCATGTTTTTTTCAGATTCTTTTGATTAGTTTCTACGATGTCTACTAGGTGATGTTTTCTAAACCAACAACAACTCTGTAAGTCTCACTCCATATAAACTAATGTCTTTTAATTACAAATTATATATCATCAATAATCACAACATTGTTTTCCTAATACAACCATTTACACGTTCAACATTTTTTTATTCCATTCTTTCTTTTGAATGTCAAACCATTTCCAAAATACAGCAAGTATCTTCTTTTCAAAATCATTCGCTTGAAATCTAATTCTTAATTTTTCAAAAAATTACACCTTTTAACAAGATCAAAAATCATTACTTCAAATGAAATATGATATCCTTGTGGGAATTCATACCTATACAACGCATTTCATGGTCATATAATTGGATAAACCCATGGAAATGAGATTCCAATAACATTGAAGTGTCTCCAAAACATTTATGTACATGAATCCTAGATAACATAAAGATTATCATCAAAGGAAAAACTATGTCCTTTTAATCTATATATTTCAGGATCTCACAATAACAAACCTCTCTAAGATTACAACCCAATGAATAGACAAGATTGAATTTCAAATCCAAGATAAAGAACACTAAAAACTACTTGATTATCAAGGATCGAACAAGTAGATACCTTTTTTAATGACCCACTTATTCCCCTTAGATTGAGAATTCAAGGAATCATTAAATGGCCTTAAGTGACATCCCTTGGATTAAAAATTCTAGAAATAACTTCCAATTTATTTAAAAACAAAGTAAGGGACAATTTTACCATTAGGAATAAAAGCACTATCTCACAACCATAATCGATTAACTATTAAAGATGCATGAATAAAACAAGACAACTCAACAACATTATTCGTATCCAAACCATTCTATCGTGTGTTACAGTGGAAGACAAACAAACTATCAAAGTAACTAATGGAAGAACAATTAAAGACTCCCAAAAGACCAAAAGACTCCATTATCCAAAAAATCTAAGCTCCACAATCACTCAACAGCCCATGTATCATGATTTGGTGCAAAAAACATGTGAAATGTTACCATCCCCTTGTCCCGGAAGATATCATCTACAAAATAACAAATATTTCAAATCAGGGGTGAGTATACAAATCAGTAGGCTATCCCCAATGACATTACTACTCACACAACTAGGATAGAAGAGTTAGAAACATTGATATAAAATATTTTATATAAAAATTCTCTCAAAAAAAATTTATAATTAAACATAAATAAGTTTCCAAAACCATTTATAACCAAAAGCATAGAAGTGAAATTGAAACCAATTTTCTAGAAAATTATTTTTCTAGAAAAAATAGTAATAATGATTTAAACCCATTTTTTCAATATTCCTTTGGGATACACAATCTACACTACACATCCACACAACTAACTATGCAAGCTTTATGATGATAGTTCCATACTCAGGAGTAGTTTCTCATCGATCTACCAAGTAATAAAAATATAATTATATCTTATGTTCCATTTGACCTTTTAACCAATAATAAGTTTATATTCCATCCAATACATATAAATGAAATATAAACTCATACACCAATATTCCCAAGTATCTTTCCACAAACCCTTTTCAATAAAAATATTTTTTTTGAAATCTATTTTTACATCAAAACCATTTAAATGCCAAACCATTTCAATAAAACACCCTTTTAATTGAAAACAAATTTTCCATAAAGCCATTTATCAATTCCGTAAAATCCATAAATTAAAATCTCTATTTTAAATTCATGAAACCAAATCACTTTGCACAATAATTCACCAAGATCACATAATTTCACCCAAAAACCTAAATAATCACTAGATAAGATTTTTTTTCCTGAATTTAACAACCAATATCATTAAAATAAATAAATTTGTAACTATTAAAATCAATTATTCCAAGATTATTTGAGATAGAATCCACCTAACTCAGTGGTTTGAATATATTCGACAACGGACCTAAAACACCCAAGAAACCCGGTCAATTATCCACAAAACCACTATAGATCTCTTCTCCTATCATGATCAAGGCCAAATATCAACATCTTTAGAATAAAAAATTTTATATACACCCATAAAAATAATATATATATATATATATATATATATATATATTAAACAAAACAATATATGATAAGTAGATCTAATTATAACTAAAAAATCGATCAAGAATGGTGACGAACAGTCACATGCCTCAAGAATCTAGCTTCAAATCACCAAGGGAAGCCATAGGATTGGCTCGAGATTAATGGGTGAACCTTTTTTGGCCTTTAGATAATAACAATATATAGTTAGAACTATTTTGTGGAATAAATGAGGGGATTAAAGGAAATTCCGACCAAGATCCATTTTTTTGGATCTTTTTTTAACCCTGTGCACGGTTATTTCACATGATTAGAGGAATCGTTTGCTAATTGTGGGTTAGATACTACCATTAAGAATCCATCACATAACCTCCTCGCATCATCTTCCTAAATGGGCTTAATCCATACCGATGATATTACCTCAAAACTACAACTTTGCATAGTTTTGCCTATGATATCCACACTTTTTGGACAAACCGTTCATAGATTATGAACCTCTCCTCTAACACCCAAAACATATAAAATATTCTCCAAACTCTCCCACCAAAAACCCTTAAAAATTTTCATTTGAAAATGAATCTATTTAGGGTTACATACTAGAAAATGGGGTTTCTGAATTCTAGTTTTTAAATAAAGGACCTTCAGATTCTTTGGGGGGAATATCGAGAGAGCTTCAACTAATTTTCTATCAGGAATATAGATATCATGCTGGTTGGGCCTAGAAAAGAGAATGAGAGATTAAATTTTTCTTAGTCAGAAATAAAACTATATTTAGGATTCACTCACACTAGACCCATATGGTAAGGTACCTTATGGCCCATTACATTTGTTGAGTTTATTGAAATGATTTTATGAATTATGTTATGGCCTTTTTGATGTGATATCTTATTTTATGACAATTTCAATTTATTTTTTCATACATTGATGATGTTTATAATTAAATTAATTCCTTAATTTTTTGTATATAAAGAATGACATGTTGTATGGTTTAATTTACTGACATGATCTATGTTTATAAATTTGTTGGAAAACAAGTTTAGTTTAAATTGGAACAAATGTATAGTTTAAGTGGTCAATTTCAAAAAAACAATTAGACGGATTTACTTTTGGAAAATGAGTTTTAAAATGATTTAATTAGTTATCATGGTTTAAAATATTTCAATTAATAAATTTTGGTATCATACTTTGATTTTTTCTTGAATGCATTTATATTCCATCATAAATATGTAGATTTTATTTATTAGGATAGAGGTGAATGAAATGGATCAATAAAAATAGTTGAATATTCATCGGTACCATCATCTATATTTTTGCTGGTGGATATGTTGTCTTAGTGAGATAGCTTAGGGAGATATTGGTTTTAGTTTTTTACATTTGTGAAGAATATTTGATCTGTGATTTGTATCTTTTCTAATTTCTCGAGTCCTGATATTTGGAAATGAGATAACCTATTTAATTAATATTGGTGAATTTTATATATATTTTGTTATAATCTTGATTATGATATTTTATTTATTCATTATGGTCTTACTCTGGATAGAATTTTTTTTATTGACTTTGATTATATTGGTATAATCATTCGATTTCTTGGATAGGTCATGATGATTTAACATGTGAAAAACCATTCCTAAGAGATTATCCATCATGCTCAGAGCATTTCTCTAGAATGTGGTGATCCAGAACATGTAATGATTCAAGTGGCCTTCCATATTGTGTAATGGGTCAGGTTGACCTAGGAATGTTCTCTACAATATTCCCTTAAAAATGAATGAATTAATTTCAATAACACTAGTTTAGGAATTTGAATTTTTATGGAGTTTCATAGACCCTATTAAGAATTTTTGATAATTTTATCTCATATAGTACCATTTCTAACAAAAATTAAATTCATTAGGTATCTATATGAATGGTAGATAATTAAACAATCAAATATTAATTATCTAGATGAAAAATATGTCCATTCATACATTCACGATAATATTGGATCCCTGGAATCCATGTTTATGTTCAATCATTTTGGAAATAATAAAAACATGTATTGAATTCATTTGTACTGATAAAACCATTCCATTATTAATCACGTGTTGAAACCTACAACTATAAGAAGTATTATTATAATCTTATAGTGTCTTTAATTCATAAAATTTTACATATATATTTAATATATGATTGTAATGTAAATTTATCAAATTTATTACACAAGTACATTCTTTGGAACATCAAGTGAATCTATATATGTATCGCACTAGAATATCTATTCACTTATTTCATAATTTTGAAATTTGGTTTCTCAAAAGGATTTTCTCTAGACATTTTTTATACATTCTTTATAATAATTCTTAAGGTCCTCTAACAGAATTAGAATTTTCTTCCTTTATGATTCAATTTATCAGGGATCTTTCAAAAAGTTACGTTTGATTATGATGAACAAATTTAAATACATTGTGATACTTTATCATATGACTATATTGCTTTACATTTATATAAAAATAAAATTTATTAAATTTTCTCCCTTGATATAGATATACCATATTATTATTTGTATACCTATTAGTGATCCAATATCTATATTTTATCCTAAATTATTCTAGATAATATTTGTGAACAATGCATGATTATGTCTTGGAGACACACCATCCAATATGATCACATGTGATTCATTGATAGTTAAATGGTTATATCATTATACAAATCTATAATATGGATTCACCCTATTTTATTATTTTATTATCCTAACAGTTTGAGTTTTTTAGAAAATTGACTGCCAATATACTTTCCCATATTTAGTTAATTAATAGTTATGGTCACCCTGTTATCTTCTAGTCTTATACATGATAATATATGGGAAACTACAATTTCCATATCCTACCATATAATATGATCAAGGGATTAAACTTCCTTTCACTTAAAATTTATATGAAATTTAGTATTTATAAAGGGATTTAATCTTATATTCTTAGATAAAAAATTCCAATTATATGTATTTATATTTATAATGATTATTTTTAGAAATATTTATTCTATAACCAAATAATAGTACTAATAACGCATTCATATGTTACTATTTTCATAACTACTGACTTGTGTTACTAAAAAAATTTAAAGACCATTATATTTATTCATATCAACATTCATGAAATTGGAAAGGTATATAAACAATTTAAATGTAAAAGTAATAATATAATATTAAATCACTACTCCATATAGGAATAATAACTAATCAATGTGTTGAAAACACCCATAGTTCATGACATGAAATATCTCTCCAGGCAGGTGGGTAGTCTAACCAAGAGTTACTCTACACAAACATCACTACATAAAAAATTCATAAAATCAATTAAATTTATAATACATAATATTTATAAATAATAATTTACTTTTAGATTCCATCATATAACGAAGAATAATCCAAATTAATGGTGGGAGAAGACTATATAATTTATCATATCGAGTGTATAACACCTTAAAAATTTATAAGAAAAGTTGATTAAATATTATGAACAATTTTAAACTTGATCATATCTATTAATTAATAATATATGGAATAATTTATTTTATGAAAAATTCATTCATACAGAAAGGATATCAAAAAAGTTTACAAAAAAATAAAAAAATGATTAAAAACACATTATAAATAAAACATGGATAAACATGATAATTTTACTTTTATCTAATTTGATAATTTATTATTATAATTTAAATTTTATAAATAATAACTCCCTTATTTTACAATTTTTTTATTATTAAAAAATAAAAAACAATTCAATTTTCAGGTGAACAATTTAAAATAATACAATATCACTTATTTTTCAAATAATTTTATTAATAACAAATTTATTATATACATGTAAGGTCTAACAATAAATTAATTAAAAACATTAATATTTTACCTTATATAAAACATGTAAACTCACATTAAATGTAGTTAACATCTACAAATAATTTATTTTCCATTTAAATCCTACTTCCAAATCTTGAGAGGGCTTACATGAGAGAGTTTTTTACAAAATGTATGAAAAAAATAATTTAATTTTATATTAAACACTATATTTATTTCGTAATGGAATAATATTACTTTGGTAAATATCATAAAATATGAATTGAAATCTTATTATCCAAAATCATGGGTTTTTTTTGTTCTATGGATAAACAAAATATAATCCCATTTTTGGAATCATTTTTAACCCACCATGTTTCTCTAGTTTATAAATTTTGGCTATATATTTTTTCATAGAAAATACATTTCATATTTGGACTGAGGAGCCTCAAATTATATATAAATTTATTATATGTCATGTTCAATCATCATTTTTGAGGTCATCTTTTCATTGTGCATGACTAACTATGCTATATATTGATTATTATATTATACTTCATTTTTCCATAACTTTTTGTCTTTTCCCAATATTTTAAAATGTGTGGCTTTTTATGTTTTTTTCTTTAAAATAATAAAATTTATTGTCTTTTATTTCTCTATTTGTGGTGCCTGTCATGGTAAAAGTGTTCTTGGTGTCATTTTTTAGAGTAATAATTATTAATGGGTTATACATTGAAAAAAGCAAGTCAACTAGCTAGATCTTGGAATGTTATGACTAGACAATTGTACTAGAATAGTGGTCTAGATTTCTGTATATTGCACCACAATGTGAGTTTCTAAGAAAATTCCTTAGGATGGATCCCAAATCCATGTTTCATTAAATTTTTTTTATTAATTATTCACTAGTAAAATTATTTAACCAATACAAGGCCAATACTAACCTTAAGTTGGTTTGAACCTCCATGGGACATCTTCCAGGGTGATCTAGGAATAACCTTTCTATCCAATTAAATTCATGAAGTATAAATAAAAATGTGGAAATAAATGATTTTTCATCCATTCATTGTATGCCAAATATTCCCAATTTATTTGGAATTTATAATATATCCAGGGTTTGATGGAATGATATATAGAAATCTGCATAGATATAATGGATAAATCATGATCAATTGATATATTGGTTTTATATCATGAAACTCATTGGATAATCATTTTTTGATTATATATCTACCATTATAGGAGAATCTTTATTTGTATGTCTATGTGGATTTAATCGATTATAATATCCTTTTTTTATAATTCTTAATATGGTGACTTTATACTAATGGATCAAGTTTTATTTTAGTGAATATTGGTGCATGGGTATGATCATTAAGTCATTGTATAATGGGTCTTTGGAATTCGATTCTTCTTTTTAATGGTAGTAATTCATTAAAAGTTTGGGACTTTTAAGGTTATTTTTGGCATGTTTTGATTGGGTATTTGACTATAGTTGTAACCATTTCACGAGAGTGTCATATTCCTTATATAGGGTGGCCCTAAGAACAAATTTATTTGAATAGAATAATAACATAATTTTCTAAAAAGCCTATTTTTTAAATAAAAAAGGTTACATGAATATGAATTAAGGTTTATCATAAAAATAAATGTCAAATATAGATAAATGAATATTGTAAATAAGTAATCCAGATCATATTAGTTGTAGTTATACCTTTTCTTTCAAGTATAAAAGCCAAAAAATTGTCTTCAAGATATATTTAAATTATAATTTAAATTGTGGATTAAATACATTACATGTATTTTATCTATCTAGAATTTATCTTCTAAGAAAGAGTAATGATACCTTTTATATATACTTCACAATAGAGGTATAATCAAATACCAACCTCAATTTAAAACAACATAATTTTCATTTCATTTTAATTCTATTGAATCTTATATAAATATGAGAATCTGGTTTTGCGGTGGATCCACATAACCAATAAAGACATCCCATGATGTTACCATTATTCTGTGATTTTCCGTTTCTATGTTGTACCTTTCATTCATAACTATAATTATCTATGACATTTTTATTATGGTATGGTCTTACCTAAAAGGTTTTTCTTTATAAGTTGATTTTTCATAGCCTGTGGAATCTCTTTCAATGATCAGGTTGAGAGGTCTCTGTGATGAACTAAGTCGACTCCATAAAGGGGTATCCTGGATGAAATTACTATTTAGTGATGGCAATACATATGATGGTTAACATTTGATATTGGTATAAGAAAGATCATAGGAATTCAATAGAACATTTGAATATTTTTCATATATTTCTGTATGACTTGTTGACGGGGGAACATCCCTATATATAAAATAGATCCCATTGATTGGGAATTCAAAACTGTCCACCATCATATGTGGGTAGATAGACATGTGACATAAGTGTCACTTTTCCCTAATTATAGGAATAGAGATGTTATTATATTCATATTTACTTTCTTAGTATGATCTAGGAAATATAAATAAACACTTATGGGATATTTCATTCACTGTTCTGATGTAGGTATAACGAGGGTTCATCGTAGTTTAGTTAACAGATGATCACATGGTACATGATTGTTTATATACTTGTTTGCACATTTACCTTTCCATTATGACAAACACATATCAATATATGTAAACATTTATTAAGCATATTTTGGTGGAGCTCTACATGGCTTGTACTCACACCTCGAATAGAAGTCATGTAAAATGTGTAGACTTTGTTATCATGGATCTAGAAGGGAACATGATTGTTTAATACCTCTAAAAAGATTGGATTTGGGAGATAATGATGGTACCGAGACAAATTATGCATGTTTATCAATATACATTAATTTATTTTCTGTCCTTGTTGTACTATTAAATCCATTTAAATTATAAAATTGGTGTTCATTTTATTATACATGTATGACTTGTAATGAAATATGTTATAGAATTTGAACATGTTATCTTCTGCTATTCATTTTCATTTTATTATATTTATTTTGTTATATTCAAGTGATTTTTATGGTTTCCAATGGTATATCCTCCTCCCATTGTTTTACGCCCTCACAACTAGTTGGAATCCTCTTGGTTTTGGGGAGGTCTGTGTGAGGTTATTTGCAACATCAGCTCAATCCGAGTGATTAGGGTTGGGGTGTTTCTAAATATTATAAAATTTTGGAGGTTTCCTTTATCTATGTTGTGATATTGTATAATAGGGTTAATTAACATAGAATAGAGTTAGGGGAGTTTACATGGTCCAAGAAAACTCATGTGTAATGATCCAATGAGTTACTGGTGATGGGATTTTTGCTAAAGTTTTATTGGATTCAGTTGATTAAATGAATAATGTGTAAGAACATGGGAGAACATGTAATATATATATATATTTTACATAGTATCATGTATATATTTATTTAAATAACTATTATTTTATTTTATTCATTAACATATCTACACTATCAACTATTGTTATATATCTTTTCTCGAATTAGTTAGTCGAACTTATACATGGTGTTATAATCTCTATATATAAGATAGTGAGTAACATGGAGGTACAAAGGACTTGACTTCTTCCTTTGTAGAAAAAAAGAGGGTTGTACCTTGTTTGATTATATCTTGTAGGATGGTCCATCTGATAATAATTCCTTATGGTTTCATTTTAATTAAATAAATTATTCTCATAAGTTACTTATTATAAGAATTAGAAATTTTATTTTTCCTTTTAAAAAAATATCCCCTCAAAGACACTAGAAGGCGTTGACTATTAATAAAGCTCCCATTTTATAATGAGAAGAATGGGAGGATTCTCCTAATCATGAAATCAATTTTTTCTTTAATGTAGAAAACTAGGCCTAACATGCGGTCTTATATATTACACCTATATATGGATAAGGGGTATAATGTTTGATTGTTAATTATGAAAAGTTTTTTTAGATCCATAATCTAATTGTATTACAGATAATTGTTATTATTTGATTTTAATTACTATATTTACATAATTGATGGAATATTTGACCTATTATAGTATTATATGGATAATAAGGTGAAACTAGAATCCATTAGGCTTCAAAACCCCATTTTTAAGTGGGGGGATCATGGTTCTAGCAGGTCGGCATGATGATCTTACAAGGGAAGCCTCCACATATCTATTGGTTGAGAATTTCTTTCCTAACATATGAAACAAGTGTAGATCTAAGAAACTGATATTAATTTTATAGGGTATATTGATTTCTTCTACCTACTCATCACATTTTACTGACTTGCTTCACTTGTCACCTCTATTTTCTAGGAATGAGGCCTTAAAGGATATGATATTTTAGATTGGACATGATCTAGAACATGGACATCTATTTATAGAGTTTTTCATTATGATGTATAATGAGGTAATTCACCATTCACTAACTTTTGATAAGGGTTTAGATAATGATAGGGTAAAAGGTGTCCTTAAAGTTGATGTGGAGATTAATGACTAACCATTTTTTATTATTTAGATCATAAGATAGATATTTAGTGTACATTGATTTCTATAGTGTTGGTATGGGAGTTTTTTGGATGAAAATACCTTTGGTATCCTCTTATGGGTCGCATCTTCTATGTACCCATGAGTAGAACTACCCAACACATGAATTATAGTTTGATGTTATAGTCTAATACCAAAGGTGTTGAGGAATGTATCTCTCTAGTGATATGTTTTTCATTTATATATACAATTTAATGTTATGATACATATTATTTCATAGGGATCTCAATATGAGTTATAGATGTTGGGTGGATTATCTATAGATATTCAACATTGATATTTACTATGTTATTGGAAAACTACCATTTATTTTAGATTCTCCCAGTAGCGACATATTCAATTTCAAGGAGATTGGTGAATAAAATCCCTAAGAGGATTAGAATATAATGATTTTTATGGTTTAGTGCCTCGATTATATATTAGGGGATCATATATAAATGATATGTGTGCCATTTTTTTAGGTATTCATTATTCCTGTATGTGTACGCCTTCCAAGAGTCATATCTTGATAATGTAGTGACATATGAATTATCAGTGGCGGAAGATTCCATTATAGTGTGGTGTTTAAAAGAGGATGAGATGGTCTATATTAATGGGAATATAATTATTAAACCACCCTTGATGATGGAGGTTATAAACTTATCTCATTTTTTGAATTGGGAAATGCATCTAGATTCAAAAAATTGAACCATGACATATGATGTTAGTATTGGTGTCTAGGTTTCAAGTGGTACTCAGTAGTGTTTTGTTTTTTATGTCTCACAAAAAAAAGTGTAATGGTTGAGCATCAATATCAAGGAAGATTTACTTACACACTTCAAGATTCATTATTGGACTGGGGTGATTTAATGATAGAATTCTTAATGGGGATACTAACGACCATGAGTATTTTTTATGTGGTTTAGGTGATAATGGATCAATACATGATTGTGGATATCTTCTTACTAATGGAATAATAAATTTAGATGTATGGGTTTGGAAATTTGTATGTATGGGAGATTTTACATCTAAATGGACCTTCATTGAGTATCAGGTTATATAGTGATGTGATATTAAAATCGTGGTTTTGATAGGGCTAACAAAAGCTTGTGGGTACCCAGATGAAATTAAATATATCCTTTCAACATCAAAATAATGGAAAATTTAAGAGGAAAACTGGATTATTGAGGATATTATATGGGCAATATTTCTTATCATTAGTGGGTAATTTTCTTGTTCACCTATCCTTTCTTGAGTTTTTAATGAAATATTTCGTGATTCAATTCATATGTCACATTATGCAACACATTATAGATAAATATATCACATAAAAATATATTTTCATTAATTAGGTGATGTACTAGTTATGGGTATTCTTATATTATATAAGACCTCTGAGAGTGTACAGTTTTTTCAAAATATGTTATTCACTTCTTAGATAAAGAAGTAATCATATTATAATAGTAGTATGTGTCCCTTGGAATTCACTATGGGTGACTGAGTTTTCTTATGATGGACTAAAAAACAATCGAATTGATAGTTTCAAAAAAAGGTAAATCTAGTGCTGAGATTTCTTTGACCATTCATGATTATTTACCATATTGGGAAAATGACCCAATTACTATGTACTCATTCATTATAAAAAGAAATTAATGATGTTCTTTATGTCTCTCATATTCTGTATTACATCCTCATTCTTGTATATTTTATCAACTATGTTGAAATTTGTTCGGTGAATCATGCATCATTTTTTGAGAACCCAGTGTAGATAATATGCCACAGATAGAAAGTGTCATTAATAAATAAAGTACTAATTGTTAGTGTATTATGGACATGTGAAAAAAACACAAGGACACAAGGGAGATTGGTAATGATTCTTTGGAAGAGTGGCCTATGATTATTGATCAAGAAAACAAGATACACTTCTTGGTGAGAATTAGTCATTATAGAGGATTAATAGTATCATGTATTGTTTTTTAGTTAATGATTTATTTTATATTATAATGTATCTTATCAATATTTTCTTGTTTAAAGGCATTTTACATGGGAAATGGTTTCTTGTATTTAATTTTAAATAGGTTGGAGGATTAGTAGGCATTATTGGACACAACATGATTTTTTAAAAAATAAATCAAAATTCATGAAACTTTGATTTATATATATATTTATAAAAATCCTTTAAAAATAATTTTACCACTTTTATGTTTCGAATTTTAAAAAAATTTCATCTACAATTGTCTTATGTATGTTATTTAGAGCCAAATGAAACAAACCTATTTTTAGTGAATAGTAACATTCTCTTATGAATAATAATATGAAGAGTAACATGAACCTAATTGATAGTAAATTTTATTATTATTTTATTTTCACAAGTCTGTAAGATAATGACCTTTTTTTAATTTTCAATGTGATATAAAATCAGTTATAGTTTTAAAATTGTATATATTTTAATAAAGTATGATTTTATTTAAAAATTACATTAGTGATATTTATAAAATTATTTCCAAAAAATTACTTCATATTTGAATTATAAACAAAAATAAACTGTTTGGGTGAATAGTTGGGATTTTTCAGAAATTGTAGAATTTTCTATGAATAGTAAAATATGATAAAATATGATAAATGCTAAATACTTGATTTACTACATCATAGGTGATGCAAGGATGATGTATGACCACTTTGTTAGAACTCACATAACATAAATACTTTTTGGGTCACAATAATTAATATTATCCATAGTGTTGAGAAAAATATTATAATAATGATTAAAATAATGAAAAATACCTCCTCTCCTCCACTATAAATACCACCCTCAATCCCCTCTTCCTCCCACAACTCTAAATCTTTGAGCCTTACCAATTTTCTACCTAATAATCCTTCAAAGGATCCTCCCCACATATTAGAGATTCCGTTCACACTAAATGGCCAAAACCGAAGTCCTTAAAAATGATCCCAAGGAGAAGAGATCAAAAGATAAACATCCTATTTTGTTCTCATTCAATTATTTCATTTTAGGTTATTCTTTTTCAATCCCTTTAGTTTATTTTGGGATATCCCATTCCATATTCCCCTTACTTCCCAGATAATGTAACAATGATTGGATACTCTTTTTCTCGCATCAAAATATTTTATGAAATTTAAAGTGATGACGTTAGGATGCGGAATTTTCATGAGATATTTCTCAAATTTTCTTTTGTTTTGAGTCCCTTTATTTTATTTCCTGGCCTTATATTATCTAAGAGGCATGAATGCTATAGTGTCATGTATATTAAATATCTTCACATGTTCATGGAAAATTCCTCATCAATATTCTTCTCCTCCCATACTTATTAAAGAATAAAAATATTGTAAGTGATGGGTCGAATTACCAATATCATGGATGATGTGATTTAAATCTACTATAATTTTTTAAATTCTGGTCATCAAACCATTTTTTTAGTTTAACCAGAAAATAATATATGTATTATGTCTCATCCATGATTCTTTAATTCTTTTTTACACATTGTTTTACATTATAAAACAAAATGAGTAATATATTATCAAAGAACCACTAAAATGATCTAAGTAAACCTCACTAATGTTTTATCTTATGAATCATACTCATGTAAGAATTAAAAATGATAAATGGTATAATCTATGGTTTTACCAATATTAAAATACTACTCCATTCCAATTATGTGATTTGACTTCTAGTCGACAAGAACAATCTATCATGAACCGACCATGAAAATCATGTAAATAACTCACCCAAAAACAGTGCAAGGAACAAAATACTAAAAATCAATGGGTGAAATGATATAATGAAATGATCATATAAGGTATTATAAAGATGGATATTTTTTTTAAATATATTAATAACACTCTTTTAACTATTATTCAGGAGTTTTGAACAAGTTTTAAGTAAGAAAAGCCAGAGGTAAGGGAATTTTGAACCCGATTTCCCCTCATTAGGTTACCATCTACTTCATTATTTATGTCGTCTTAAAATTGTTTGTGTGATGAAAATTGTTTCTATTGTAATTATTTATGTGCATTTGTAGTTTATATACATATTACATCCACTCAGTTATGTTTCACTTCAATTATAATTTATGTAAGGGAATTTTCATTTGAAATCCACTTTTAAAATTTTGTTTTACAAAATTTCAAAAGATGTGTTTTTATGAAATTATTCATGATTAATGATTGTTTTCTGGTTCTTGGTAATGGTTTATAATGAATGGTGGAACCTGTATTCAATAAAATGCATTGGTAATGTGTAATTTTGAGGTAGGTTGTGTGGTTACTCCATGTATAAATCTGATAGTAACAAACAATTTAAGGTAGCCGTGATGGTTACAAATTATAAGGCAGTCTAGGGGGTTAAACGATTATGTAAGTACTGCTTCCAAGATACCTTTATTAATATATTTATTTTTTATGTTTGTTGTGTATCTTGTGGAAATCACATATTTCACAATGAATGTAAATATGGGTGACAAGAATGTATTTTGAATATGATTTCACACATTAAATGTATCAATGAACTAATTTGTTCTTTCCTTATCATTATATCCCTTACAGAGCTTATTGTGGTCATCCCATGTTTTTAAATTATTTTCATAGGTTTTAAGGATGTGTAGTAAAAATAAAGAATCTATGTTAAATTTGTGATGATTTGTTGAGGAAATCATGTTTTCTTTGAAATGTTTTATATTTTTCAAGAAATGAATACTATTTTTATGCAATTCACTCTATCATAATGTGTAATTTCATGAATGTATTATGTAACAATTCTCTAAATCCATAACATTATAAGATCCAAAATGTGAAAGTATGTAATATCTAGACTAAACTCAATATTATGTAGTTTAATAAGGTCAGGTTCTAATAGTTGGTATCAGAGGATGGTTTAGATAACATTAGGGGTTAAGATGATGTTAAAATAATACCATAAATTATTTTTACTCTATAATTTATTTGAAATGTTACAAAATTTAAATATTAGAATATCAATTTTATGAAAATATGTTTGTTAAGAATGCTTTTCTATATAATGAACAGTGAATCTGAAGAAAAGAGGCACTAACAAAAAGAAATCCTTCTAAATCTGCAGCCTAGAACGGTAGGGATTGGAACAAAGTAGTATGTGGTAGTAATGTCTCAGCCAAATCAAGAAATAAATGGTGTTGGAATCCATGCAAGAGAAAACCTAGAGGTACCACAATGAAACATGACAAAAGTGTAAAATTTAATAAAACCACACCCTCCTTCTTTTGATGAATCATCTGAACCAATAACAGCTGAAGGATGGATCAAAGCCCTTGAAAATATATTTGATGTTATGGGATGTTTAGATAATCAAAAGGTATGTATTTCCATTTATCATTTTTAGGGTGAAGATGATCAGTGGTGGTCACTATTAAGGAATATCAGGGATAAAGAGGATTTTGACAGCTTAGAATGGGCTGAATTTAATAGTATTCTCCTTGAAAAATATTTTCCTATGGTGGTGAGACATAGTATAGAGAAGCAATTACATGAATTTAAATAGAAGGAGGAAGAATCAGTGGTTGTGTATGAAGAAAAATTTACCCGACAGGTGATGTATGGACCAAATCATATATTGGATCTTGATATAAAAATCAAATTCTTTTACTCAAGACTTATTCCAAGGAATCGAAGGGAGATGGTCTCCACAAAATTAAAAATTTATGAGAAACTTGTCCAATGTGGTGACAAGGTAGAGATGGGGTTTTCTGATTATCACATGCATTTTGGAAACAATGAGAAGAAGAGGCCTATATGGAATTCAATGGGTAAGAATTAACAAATTAAAAATGATAGTAAGAATATCTTGTTTCATGTTTGTTAAATGTGTGGAAAGAATCACCCTAGGGAATGTATTAAAAAAATGGGAAGTGTTTTAAATGTGGTACGTCTGTGCATATGGATTGAGTTTATAATGAAAATGTTCGTAAGAATAATCCTGATAGGGAAACTATATTGTGTTAAAAATGTGGTGATATGGGTCACTATTCAAATTCCTTCCCAAAGAGAGATCAAAATGATTCAAAGAATCCAGAGAATAAGAATAATGGTTTAGTGAGACATTTTCTAACTACATCAGTTGATGCAGACCCATACAGTGATGTTGTATCTTGTAATTGGTTTGATTACTCAGAATTTTCTAATGTTTTTTTTGATACGTGGTCAAAATATTCCTTCATATCTGATAAATTTTCTGGTAAATGGGAAATTTCCCCTCAACCAAAGAGAACATAACATGTTATTAAAACACTAGGGAAAAATATTATATCCAAGAGGAATTATAAGAATCCTACTATTGCAGTCTGTGGAAAGACTATACCTACAAACCTTTTTGTTTTTCCCTTATTCGAGTTTGATTTTATTATGGGAATGGATTTTCATTCTATTTATCAATATAAGATTGATTTTATAGCTAAACAAATGGTTTTTAAATTTTTTTTTGTTTGATTATAATACTGAACACATAAAATTGATAACATATCAGGAAGATGAGAAACTATTGAAATATAGAAATGAAAGTTGTCTTACTCATATTGTTGAAAACAAGGGAACTATTCAGATTGATGATATGAATCTGGTAAATGAATACCTTATCATTTTTTTCCGATGAGTTACCTGGTGTCATACCTGATTGAGAAGTCTAATTCACAATAAAATTAGTTCTTGATTCTATGAAAATTTCAAAACCCCATATTGTAAGTCTCAAATAGAACATCATGAATTGAAAAATTAGTTGTAGGATTTTTGTGATAAAAGTTTTTTCATCCAATCACTTCACCATAGGGTCCTCCTATTTTATTCAAAAAAAGAAAGAGGGTTAAATGAAACTTTTAGTTGATTATAGAGCTTTCAGTAACATCACTATTAAAAACAAGTATCCTTTGCCTCATATTGATGACTTGTTTGATCAGCTCAAATGTGCCCAATACTTTTCCAATACTAACATGAGATCAAGATACCGTCACCTAAATGTGAAGGAGGATGAAATCCTGAAAATAGCCTTTCGTACAAGATATGAAAATTATGAATTTGTTGTTAGATCATTTTGATTAACTAATCCACCTACATTATTCATGAATCTTATGAATAGAATATTTCATGAGTTCTTGGATAAGTTTTTGGTTTTGTTTATTGACGACATTCTGGTATTTTATAAAAATAACGAACAACATGAAAAACATCTATGGGTTGTTTTCCAAACCATAAAATAAAAGAAACTATATGGAAACTTCATCATGTAATATTTTTTGGTGGAAACATATTTTTTTCTTGGGAACATTGTAAATCAGGATGGATTAATAGTTGATCCTACCATAAAAAAAGTGTTTGATGAATTTTCAGGACCCAGAAATGCTAGATATATTTGTAGTTTTTTGGGTTATTAGGTTATTACTAATGGTCTGTTAATAACATTTCATCGTTTTCTAGCACATAACTAAGTTAACATGAAAAATGGGATAAATTTATTTGGACAGAAGAATGTGATGTTTTTTTTCCAGAATTGAAGAAGAGATGGGTGAATGCCTCAGTTTTTTCCTTGACTTATCAAAATTGTGAGTTTGTAATATAAAGTTATTCTTATTTGAAGGGACATGGTAGTCTTTTCAAGTGGGATGATTAGGTAATTGATTATGCTTCAAGAAAACTAAAACCTCATGAGTTATGTTATCCCACACAGGATTTGGAATTGGAAACAGTGTTTTTTGCTTAAAAAATTTGGAGGGAACATTTATACCAATCCAAATGTCAAATATATAATAACCATATAAGTCTGATCTATTTATTGACTCAAAACTAATTATACATTAGGAAGATAATATGGATTGAACAAACAAAAGATTAGGATTTCACGATCAATTACATACCAAAAAAACAGACAACTTGGTGGATTCCCTGAGTCAAAATCATCATGCATCATTAAACATGTTACATTTGGAACGTGATCCCATGATTAATGATTTGATTAATTTTGGAAGGTAAGTTTTTGTTTTAGGAAATACCTATGTTTTGTTTCAGGTTTGAATTCATTCATAGTTATAAGACAGTATTAAGTAAGTGCAGAAGGAAGACCATGAGCGATAGAAAAATGTAGAGTTGGCTAAATGGGTAATTTTAATGAATTTAAACATGATAGAGAATTTGTTTTATGATTTTGAAAAACATTGTGTGTTCCTTTTGGTTCACAGTTGTAGAATTAATTGTTGTGTGAAGATCAGTGTTCTCCATTTTTAGTTCATCCTGGATGAACAATGATGTAAAGAGACCATCACGAGTATTACAGGTGGGATAGAATGTAATATGATATTGTATAATTTGTTGTGAAATATTTGACATGTCAACTGGTTAAACAAGAGTGGATGTTAACAAATGGGATTCTTCAGCCTTTTCTAGTGCCAGAGTGGAAGTTGGATAATGTATCAATGGACTTTTTGGTGGTACAACCAAAGAAATATTGAGGTAACAATGCAATTTGTGTTATTATTGATTGGCTGAAAAAATATTCCTGTTTTTATTCTATTCGAGACACAAAGTCTTTGGATCATATTTATCGATTGTACCTCAAGAAGACTATTAGTCCTCTTGACATTGTATCTGTTCGTGATCCCATTTTTACTTCTAACTTTTGGAAGGAAATTCAGAAGTCATTGGGAATAGAGATAAATTTTAGTTCATGTTTTCATCCTCAATCCAATGGGAAGTCAGAATGAATGATTTAGAAATTTGAGGATATGATTCATGTTTATTCAATGGACTATCATGGTTGTTGGATTTGAATATTTATTTAGTGGTTTTTCATATAACAATTTTTCTCATTCCAGAATACATATGACACCTTTTGAAGTATTTTATGGAATGTTGTGTCAGACTCCAACGTTTATGGATGATGTTGAAGAGAGAAACTTGATGGGTCCAGATTTAGTATAAGAAGTGGTTAAGAAAGTGAATATGATCCAGTAGTTCGTGTAAAAAGCTCAAATCAGGTAGAAACATTATGTAGAAAATAGAATGAAATACTTATTTTTCGAGGTAGGTGACTATGATTTACATAAAATCTCTCCATGGAAAAGTGTGGCGTGTTTTTATAAGATAGGGAATCTATGTTTGTTGTTCAATAGTCCTTTGGATATCCTGGAGAAAGATTGAATAGTTCCATACAGAGTAAAATTTCCTCCATGTTTCTCTCAGGTACATATTGTTTTTCATGTATTAATGTTGTGGATGTATTTTCTAGATTTAACACATGTCTTGAGCTGAGAAGAAGTTCAAGTAAAAGATAACATATCTTATTAAAAGAAATAAATTCATATTCTTGATCGAAGTAAATAGGTATTGAGGAATAATTCAATCCACCAGGTATGGGTTTTGTGGAGAAATAACATGGTAGAAGAAGCAACATGGGAGTCTGAAAATGCTATGAGAGACAGGAACCCTTACATGTCTAATAAGTAAATAAAATTGTGAGGACACAATTAATTGTAGGTGGGAATAATATAACACCCCAATGATATTTTTTAAAATAAGTGGAAATTCATGAAACATCATTTTAAGTAGATTTTTATAAATTTCCATTAAAAATAATTTTTCCACTTTTATGTTTTCAATTTTGAAAAATGTTCATCTAAAATTGTGTTTAGTATGTTATATAGAGCCTAATGGAAACAAATTTTATTTGGTGAAGAGTGAAATTGCTCTATTAATTGTAATATGACCCCAATGATTATTAAAATCTATTACTATTTTATTTTCTAAGTCTTTATGATAATGACATTTTGTTAAATTTTCAATGTGATATAAAAGCAGATATAGTTTTAATTTTGTTAATTTTTGAATAAAGATTGTTTTTTTCTAAAAATTAAATTAATGATATTTAGAAAATTATTATAAAAAAATGGACTTCATTTTATAATTCTACACGTTGAAAAATGGTTTGGGTGAATTTTTTGGGTTTTTCTGAAATTATGGAATTTTTTATTAACAGTAAAATACGATAAAATATGATAAATGATAAATACTTGATTTACTGCAGCATATGATATTAAAGGCCTATTTAAATACCACTTGGTTCTAATTCAAATTCCATTAAAACTCTTTTGGGTCACATGAATAATGATTTTTCATAGACTTATGAAAAATATTTTAATAATGACAAAAATAATGAAAAAATACCTCCTCTCCTCTACTATAAATGCCACCCTCATTTCCATCTTCCTAAAACACCTCTCAAGTATTGATCCATACCTATGTTCTACCTAATACACCTCCAATGGTTCATCCCCACTTCCTAGAGCTTTTGGTCTCAACAAAAGGCCCAAAACAAAGTCCTTAAGAAAGATCTCAATGAGAATAGATTCATAGGTAAACGTCCTCTTTCATTTCCTTTTCTTTCATTAATTTTTTGTTATTCTTTTTCATTACCTTTGGATTATGTTGGGATAGGCCATTATATATTCCCATTAATACCCATATTAGGTAAATATTATATGATACCCCTTTTCTCTCATCCAAATATTTTATGAAATGTAAAGTCACATCGTTAGGCTGCTGAATTTTCATGAGAGATTTCTCAATTTTTCTTTATTTTGAGTTCCATTATTTTATTTCCTCAATCCATCTTATCCAAGAGGCATGAAACCTATATAATCATGTATATTATATATCTTATCATGTTTATGGAATATTCTCCAGCAATATTATTCTCCTTGCCCACATATTCAATTAATTAAAAACATTTTCTGTGATGTGTCATATAGCCAACATCGTGGATGATGTTATTTCAATCTGCTTTAATTCCTTCATGGATGGTCATGAACCCATCGTTATAGTTGAAACCGGTTATAATATATGTATTATGTCCCATATTTTATTTTGTAATTCTTCTCTTCACATTGATTTAATTTATAAAACAAAATGAATTCGTTATTATCAGTGAACCACTAAAATGATCTAAACGAACATTATTAATGTTTTAACTTATGAATCATCCACATGTAAAAATTTAAAATGATAAATGGTACAATTTATGGTTGTATAAATATTTAAATACTAATCCATTATAATTATGTATTTTCACTTTCAATTTTCATGAAAAGTATATCATGAACCGATCATGAAAATCATGTGAAGAACTCACCCAAAAACAGTACAAGGAACAAAATACTAACAATTACAGGGTTAAATAGTGTAATGAAGTGATCATATAAGGTATTTAAGGTTGATATGTTTCTGAATGATATTAATTATAGTCTTTTAACCATTATAATGGAGGTTTAAAAAAGTATCAAGTATGACAATCCTAATCAAAGGGAATTGATAACCCAATTTCACTTCATTGGGTTAATCATCTATTTCATTATTTATGTGGTATTAAAACTTTTTATATGATAATTTTTTTATATTATGATTATTTATATATAATTACAGTGTGTATATATATTCAGTCTACTCTATTAATTCTCACTTTAATTATATGATTTATGTAAAATGTTTTTTTAATCCTCTTTTGAAATTCTCTTGTAAGAAATTTCAAATTCAATATTTTTATGAAAGTATTCATGTTTTATGATTGTGTTTTAGTTCATCGTAGTAGTTTATGATTAAGGGAAGGACCAATATTTCCCACCAATTCATTGGTTATGTGTTTGTTGGAGGTCGTCCATATAGTTAATCCAAGTGTAACTGTGATGGTTACACAAATTTTAAGGTAATTTTGATGGTTAGAAATTATAAGGTAACCAAGAGGGTTAAAAACATAGGTATGTAATGCCCAAAGATACCATTATGAATATATTTATGTTCTTATGTTTTTTGTGGAATTTATGTATTTATCATTTTTTACAATGTATGTTTATATGGGTGACAATTATGTCTTTTGAAAATGACTTCACACGTTACAAGCATTCATGGACCAATGTGTTCTTTACTTTATTTTATATCCCTTACTATGATTATTGTTATCATACCATCTTTTTAAATTATTTTCACAGTTTATATGGATGTGTAAGAAAAATAATGATTCCATGTTAAAATTCTGATGATTTTTTAGTGAAAACATGTTTTTTTTTTAATTTTATTTTATTTTCAAACAAATGAATACTGTTTTTATAGAATTCACTCTATATTAATGTATAATGTCATGATTGTATTATGTTCCAATTCTATAAATATATAAACTTGAAATGATCCTTAATGTCAAAGGAAGTGATATCTTGACTAAATTAATGATTATGTAATGTAATAATGTCGGGTCTTAATAGTTGGTATCAGATAATAGTTTAGTTAACATCAGAGGTTACAATGTTGCTAAAAGAATAACAAAAATTATTTTTACACTATACATAATTTGAAAAGTCTTATCATCTAAAGATTACCATGTTACTTCAACAAAGATATGTTTGTTCAAAATGGTTGACTGTAGAAGGAATAGGGAAGCTGGAGAGGAGAGATACCGACAGAACGACATCCTTCTGAATCTGCAGCCCAGAATGGTAAGGATTAGAACTGAGCTATTTTTGACAGCAATGGCTCTGATAACTCAAGCAGTAAAAGTTGTTGGAATACATGAATGAGATTAACTAGATGTACCACTATGTAACATGATAATAGTGGAACATTTAATGAGACAACACCCTCCTTCTTTCAATAGAACTTCTGACCCAGTAGTTATTGAAGGATAGATTAATGACATTGAAAAGATATTCGATGTTATGGGATGTTTATACAATCAAAAGGTTACTCTTTCAATTTATCACTTTCAATGTTAATATTATCATTTTTGTTCAATGGTAATCATTATCAGGGATAGATAGGTTTTCGATGACTTAGAATGGGATGAATTTAAATGACTTTTCCTTGAAAATAATTTCCTAAGGTGGTGTGACTTAGGTTGGAGAAGAAATAAATTGAATTGAAACAGAATGAGGAAAATTATTTGGCCATGTATGAAGAGAACATCACCCAAATTTTGAGGTATGCTATAAATATTATTCTGGATCATGGTAGAAAAATAAACCACTTTTACTCAGGACATATGCCAAGGTATAGAATGGTGTTCACCTCACATTATTTCAAAAGTTATGAGAAACTGGTCTGATGTGATAAGATGGTAGAAATAGAGTTTTCTAATGATCACATGAATTTTTTCAGCATGGATAATAAGAGTCACATATGGAAAGATATGGGTATGAATCATTAGAAGAAACCCAATGATAAGAAAATCTAGTTTATAGTTTTTGAAAAGTCTGGTAAAAAGAACCATGGGTAATGTCTTACTAAAATTGCAAAGTGTTTTAAATGTGGAATGTTTTAACATATGGCCTGAGATTGTAATGAAAATGATCCTAAGGATAATTTAGGTAAGAAAACTATAAATTGTTTTAAATTTGGTGAGATGGTTCACTATGAAAATTCCTTCCCAAAGAGAGATCCAAATGATAAAAAGAAGCTAGATTATAAGAAAAAAGGTGTAGTGAGATCTTTTGTAACTATGTCAGCAGATGACGAGCCATCCAATAAAGTTGTTTTAGCTACATTGTTTATTTACTTTTATTTTACTAAATTTTTTATTGATATGTGGTCTACACATTCTTTCATCTGTGTGAAATTGTTTGGTAAATTGGAAATATATCCTTAACCAACAAGACCAAAACATGTTGTTAAAACAACAATGGAAAATATTATAGCAAAGAGGAATTATAATAATCTTTCTATTTTGGTCTGTGGAAAGTCATTACCTGCCAACCATTTTGTTTTACCCTTAGTCGAGTTTGATGTTATTATGGGAATAGATTTCATTCTCTTTATTATGATAAGATTAACTATATAACTAAATAAGTTTTTTATAGAGTTTCAGTATGTATATAATAATGAACCCATGCAATTGATAATAAATTAGGAAGCTCAGAAAACGATGAAATATGGAAATCAAGTTATCTTGCTCAGAGTGTTGAAAATAAGGGAACTATTCAGTTTGATGATATATATGTGTTAAATGAATACCATGATATTTTATCTGATGAGTTAGCTGATGTCATACCAGATCGAGAACTCGAATTCACAATTAACTTAGTTCCTAATGCTAATCCAATATCAAAACGATCATATCCTATGGCTCAAATAGAACTTATTGAATTGACAAATTAGTTGAAGGATTTTCGTGATAAAGGATCTATTCATCCTAGAACATCACCAAGGGGTGCTCATGTTTTATTACTTAAAAATAATGTTGGTTCCATGATAATTTTCATTGATTATAGTTATTTTAATAACATCACTATTAAAAACATGTATCTTTTTTTCATATCGATAACTTGTTTGATCAGCTCCCAGGAGCCTAGTACTTTTCCAAGATTGACATGAGATCTAAATACAAATTATCTAAAGGTGAAGGAGGATGAAATCCGGAAAATATCCTTTAGTACTAGAAATGGGCATTATGAATTTGTTTGTTTCCTTATTAGGTTAACAAATTCCCCTATTTTATTCATGAATTTTATTAATAGAATATTTTATGAGTTTTTGGGTATGTTTGTAGTTGTGTTTTTTTATGTCATTATGGTATTTTATAAATATAAATAGGAGCATGAAAATCATCTAAGTGTTGTTTTCCAAACCTAAAAAAGAATAGAAACTATATGGAAAATTTAGCAAGTGTGTATTTTGGTTGCAACCGATTTATTCTCTTTGGAAAATTGTAAATAAAGATGGAAAAATAGCTGATCCATCCAAAACATGAGTGGTAGATGAATGGTCAAGACCCACAAATGTTACAGATATTTTTATTTTTTGGGGGTTAGTGGGTTATTATCGATGGTTTGTTAAGAATATTGTATGGTTATCTAGCCTGATAACTATGTAAAAAAAATGGAAAAAATTTATTAGTATAGAAGAATATGATGTTTTATTTCAGGAATGAAATAATAGATTAGTGAATTCTATATTTTATTTCACTCCATTCTGAAATGGTGAGATTATAATCTACAGTGATTATTCTTTGTAGGGACATGGTTTTGTTTTCATGCAGAATGATTAGGTAATTTCTTATGTTTCAAGAAAAATAAAACCTCGTGAGTTAAATTATCCCACATCTGATTTTTGTTGGTAGTTTTTGTTTCTTCTTTCAAAATTTGGAGGAATCATTTATAAGGATCCAAAGTTCAAATATATTGTGACCATAAATGTCTAAATTATATATATTCATTGATAATAAATTAAACATGAGGTAGAAAAGATGGCTCAAACTAATAATATATTATTAATGCATTATCAATTACCATCCCATAAAAGCATAAAAGTGGAAGATGCTTTGATTCAAAGACATCATGCATCATTAACCATGTTAAATTTGGATCGTGATCCCTTGATTAATGATTGGATGAATTTTGCCTTAGAAGTTGTTAGAGAAATAAATAAATCTATTTTTGTTTATGGTTTAAATGCATTCATCATTATCAGACAGAATTAAGATACCACATGAGGAAGACCATGTGCCTCAGAAAAAATGCAGAATTTGATTAAATTAGTAATTTTCCAGAATTTAACATTTACAAATATTCTATTTTATGATTGGGAAAATGGTTGTGTGTTCCATTTTATTCCCAATTGAAGAAATAATTATTGTGTGAATCTCAGAGTTATCCATTTTCATTTTATCCTAGAAGTAATATGTTTTACAGACACCTTCATCAGTATTACTTGTGAGATAGAATGAAAAAGGATATTTCATAATTTACTATAAAATGGTACACATGTAAATAGGTTAAAATAGAGTAGCAGTTATCAGAGGGGATGATTCAGCCTTTTCCAGTGCCAGAGTGGAAGTGGGAGAATGTATCCATGGACTTTGTGGTGGGACTACCAAATACATATTGTTGTAACAATGCAATTTGAGATCTTGATGATTGACTAACAAAATCTGCACATTTTTTTCCTTTTGAGATACTATTTATTTGTATCATCTTTCTCGATTGTACCTCAAGGAGGTTTCTATGTTATATGGAGTTCCAATTTCTATTGTATTTTACCCTCATACCATGTTCATTTCTATAATTTGTAAGGGAATTCAGAATTAGTTGGGCACAGAGTTAAATTTTAGTACAAATTTTCATACTCAATCAAATGAGTAGTCAGAACAAATGATTTAGACATTGGAGGATATTCTTAGAGTTTTTTCTATGGACTATCAGGGAATTTGGGATCAAAAACTTTCTTTAGTGGAGTTTTCTTATAATAATAGTTTTCATTTCAGTATATACATGGAAAATTTTGAGGCATGGTATGGAAAGCGGTGTCATACTCTTCCATTTTTTGGATGAAGTTAGTGAAATAATGTTGAAGGGTTCAAAATTATTAGAGGATGTGGCAAAGAAAGTGAAGATGATCCAGTATCCCATTAGAAAATCTCAAAGCAGGAAGAAATGTTAGGCAGATAATAAAAGGAAATACTTATCTTTCAAGGCAGGTGACCATGTTTTCCCTAAAATATATCCTTGCAAAAGTGTGATGTGTTTCATGAATAATTGGAAGATAAGTCTGTGGTTCATAAATCCTTTTCAACTCCTAGATAAATTTGGAATAGTAGCACATTAAGTGGATTTTACTCCATGTTTGTCTCAGGTACCCAATATTTTTCATGTTTCAATATTGATTAAGTATGTGCAAAATTCATCACATGGCTTGAGCCCAGAAGTAGTTCACTAGGGAGAGAACCTTTCTTATGAAGGGAAACTAGTTCAGATTCTTGGTCATAGGGAATGGTTATTTTAGAATAAGTAAATCCACAAGGTAAAGGTTTTGTCGATAAACCACGTGTTTGAAGAAGCAACATAAGTGTCTGAAAATGTATTGAGAGATAGGTACATTCACATGTTTAATAAGTAAATAAATCCACAGGGATGCAATATTCTGAAGGTCAGTATAGTAACAGCTTATGGTTTTTTTAAAAACAAATTTAAATGAATGAGACTTTGTTTATGTAAATATTTATAACTATCCTTTAAAAATAAATTTTACAATTTTATGTTTTAAATTTCAAAAAATAGTCATTTACAATTATATTTAGTATGTTATTTAGAACCTAATTGAACCAAGTTGTTTTTGGTGAATAGTAAAATACCCTTATGAATAGTAATATGACCCTATGAATAGAGAATTTTATTATCATTTTAGTTTTTTAATTCTTCAATAAAATGAAATTTTGGATATTTTTTCAATGTGATATAATAGCAGTTATAGTTTTAATATTGTTAATTTTTTAATAATGTATGATTTTATTTAAAAATTAAATTAATGATATTTAGAAAATTATTTTCAAAAAAAATGGACTTCATTTTTTAATTCTACATTTCAAAAAAAAATTAGGGGATTTATTGGGGGTTTTCAGAAATTCTATAATTTTTTTTAACATCAAAATATGATAAAATATTACAAATGATAAATACATGAATTACTACATCATTTGAGATGCAAGGCAGATGTAAGACTACTTGGTTCAAACTCAGATTCCATTATTACTATTTAGGGTCACATGAATTATGATTATTCATAATTTTTTGTCAAAATAATATAATAATGATTAAAATAATGAAAAATACCTCCTCTCCACCACTATAAATACCACCCTCATTTTCATAATCCTCTCACACCTCTCAAGACATGATCCTTAACTATATTCTACCAAATACTATTCCAAATCCTATTCCTCATGTCCTAGAGCTTCTGGTCTCACGAAAAGTCCAAAACTAAAGTCCATAAGAAGGATCTCTACAATATGAGATCCATAGGTAAACATCCTTTTCTGTTTTCTTTCCTTTATTCCATTTTATGATATTCTATTCCATTCACATTGGCATATTTTGGGATATTCCATTACATATTCCCTTTAATAACTATATTATTCATGAATTATGAGATACCCCTTTTCTCTCATCAAAATATTTTATGAAATGTTAAGTGATGCACTTAGACCACGGAATTTTCATGAGATATTTCTAAATGTTTCTTTATTTTGAGTTGTTTTCTTTTCTTCCCTCACCTCTTCTAATCCAAGAGGCGTGAAAGATCCAGAATCATGTATATTCTAGATTTTATCATGTTCATGGAAAATTACTCATCGATATTGCAGTCTTCCCCCATTTATTCCTGTAATTAAAAACATTGTCTATGATATGTTGAATTACCGACATCTGGGATGATGTTATTTAAATTTGCATTAATTACTTTAAGTCTGATCATGAAACCATTAATATATTGTAAACAGGTTAAAATAAATGTATTATTTCTCATACATGGTTATGTAAATCAATTTTTACATTTGTTTTTAATTTATAAATCATTACTTGGTCGTTATTATTAATGAACCACTAAATTGATCAAAATGAACATCATTAATATTTTAACTAGAAATCATCTTCATTTATTAATTAAAAATGATAAATAGTAAAATTTTTGGTTTTGGATATATGTAAATACTACTTCATTACTATTCTGGAGTTTCACTTCCACTCGACAAGAACAATCCATGAAGAAGATATCATGAATATCATGTAAAGAACTCACTAAAAAATAGTGCAGGGAACAAAATAGTAACAATTAAAGGGTGAAATGATGTAATGAAATGATCATATAAAGTATTATAAAGATGTATATGTTTTTAGAGATATTAATACCACTATTTGAACCATTATATAAGAGGTTAAAACATGTTTTAAGTAATACAATCCTAGGATAATGGAATTCTTAACATTATTTCCATTCTTTGGATTAACCTTCTACTTCATTATTTTTGTGGTATTAAATTTTTTTAATAATCAAAATTGTTTCCATTATGATTATTTATTTGTATTTATAGTGTATATATATATTATATCCACTATATTAAGTCACACTTCTATTATATGATTTATTTAAGGGGATTACTTTTAATATCGTATTTTAAAATTCTATTTTACAAAATTTCAAAGGTAATGTTTTTATGCAATTATTTAAGTTGTATAATTGTGTTATGGTTCTTGGGAATTGTTTATGATGAAGGATGGGACCTACATTTCATTCCAATGCATCAGGTATTTCTAATTTTTTGGTCGTCAGTATGGTTAATTCATGTGTAACTACAATGGTTACTCAAATTGTAAGTTAGATGTGCCAGTTAAAAATTATAAGCTAGCTGAGAGGGTTACAAGATTATGTAAGTAATGGCCTTAGACACCTTTATGATTATATTTATGTTATTCTATATTTTTTTCATCTTGTGTAAATCTCATTTGTCACAAGGAATGTTTATATGGGTGACAAGTATGTCTATTGAAAATTATTTCACAAATTACAAGTATTCATGGAATATGTTTTCTTTCCTTCTTTTTAAATCTCATTATGTTATTATTGTAATAATACCATGTTTCTAAATGATTTTAATAGGTTATAATGATGTGTTAGTCAACGAAAAAAGCCAAGTTAAATGTTTGATGATTTTTCAACGAATTCATTTTGTTTGAAAAGTTTTATATTTTTCAAAAAATGAATAATGTTTTTAAGGTATCCACTCTTTAATAATGTGGAATGTCATTAATGTATTATGTCCCAAATATCTAAATATATAATCCTAAAAAGATCTAAATTATAAAAGTATGTCATATCATTACTAAATTTAATATTATGTAATGTAATAAGTCATGTTCCTTATAATTATGATTGCAAAAAACAAGGCAACCAACAAGCTGGTGGTGCAGGAAGAGGGATCTACACTACCACATATCCCATCACCCGGTGGATGAAGCCCAATTTTTGGTTTCAATAATGAAATTTTCATCACTTTACAAAAAAATTAATTATTTAACTAATTTTTCCTCAAATCATACACATGTTCTCCTAGAACCTTTTTGAGGGACCTTCCAGGGGATATAAGAATACACTTATTCTCCTCTAGGATTATTGAATTCTAGATTTCTCTAGGTAATCAATTGAGCTTATAAACATCCATTATAATCCTAATTGTCCCTCTTTCCTTTATATTGATGATATATATAATCCTTAATTGATAAATATATGGATATCTACGTAGATATAATGGAAAATTGATTATTGATTGATATGTTGGTGTTGGATAATGATATTTGGTGACCTATAATTCATCAATCTAAGATCTATAATTGAAGTTGAATCCTTTTGGTCTTATATATATAGATTTTTCAACTATTTGTAAAACAATTACTATAATTATAAATTTAACGACTCTATAATGATGTATTGTGTCTCCTTAAATAGAAAATTGCAGTGTGTTCAAGATATGAGTGTTGTTTTTTATGGGTCAAGATAATTGGATTTATCATTCCAAAAAAATAGAATTATTTACCATTTTTGTCTGTTCTATGTCTTTCATGGAATGCATGTAATTTACATTTTCCTAATGTAGTGACCCTTATAAGAATAAGTCATTTTACCTAGGTAAGGTTACCCATGAGACCGTGATTGAAAATTCCATTAAAATTATTTAGAATATTGAACCTTAATTATATACCACTCATAATTTGTGGAATATTTTTTATGATATAATGTTCATTTCAATTTTATTCCTTATATGTTTATTGTATTTAGAATTCCACGTGTTTTTAGTGCTCCCTAAGAGAGGATTCCTCATAGACTTATTGAAATCCATTGAGGGTGACTATGGATGAAATTATTGGTTGGTAGTGGCCCTATATAGGGTAGTTAATGCATGATGTTGTCTTGAGTTGGCCCATGGGAATTAAATATTCATTTTTAATTGTGTATCTATATTCTGGAATTACCCATCGATGTAGAATGTCCATACGTATAAGTGAGAGTACATTACCATTGTAGGTGTGTAATTAGTCATCAGAAAACTGTAACCCTATCCCATAAATATGTGTTGGAATTTATCCTAAAAGTTAAATATATTTACTTATCATGAAATATTTAATGTGATTGGAAAAACATGAGAGACAACCATCATATTTTGATAATTGGTATGATTGGGGTTTGTGGGAGTTTTTTTAGTGCACAATCTTGTTGTGTTTTATTGTTTGTATTCATGCATTCAAACATAAATTTACATCATGTCATACACTTCTATATACATGGGATAATGTTTTAAAGATTCATTTATGGTGCCATAAATGATTTATAATCACACCCATTGATGTGATTTTGATGCATGTTTAGACTTAATTAACTAGGATTCATAAAAGGGAAAGGTACTTGTGATAGGTTTATGAGGATATTGGAGTTCAGATATGAACACAGTATCATTATATAATTTGGATGATTGTTGTAGTTATTTTTTACTACTTATTAATTTTAATATTACATATATTGACCTACCACGTTGTGGGTATGTTTGATTACACATGAATGAATTGGCATGAAATATATTACATCATTAATTTTTTTATCTTCATTTATGTTGTTTTTTATTATATTAATGTTATTATGTTTTTGGGAAGGATATGTTTTTTTGAGGGTATAGACTCCCCATATCATTTTAGACCCACACCACAAGTTGAAATCAACTTAAATATGGGTAGGAATGGATTAGGTTTTTTGTAACTTTATATCTAACCTAGTGATTCAAGTTATGGTGATACAATAATGAACATCTCAAATAGAATGTGTCACGGTCTCGTTAATAGAAATAAAATATTCATATTTCAATATATAATATATCATACTGCATTGTAAATTCATTTTCCGGTTTGATTCACTCATTTGAAAATAAAAACAAATGTTGATATATTCACTCTAACACCAATTATGGGCTTTAGAGAAAATTATATTACCCAAAAAATAATTGAAGTCATAGCCAAAAACTATCAAGGTGTATATATTCATTTAGAATTAATATTAAATAATGAATTATGGTGCACCATTTTCCTATTTACATAATATGTATGTAGAATTTTTATGTGGATAATATAGGGAAATCCTAACAAGGTCATCCACTATAGTATTTCTATGGATTACCTAAATATTTCAATATTTTAAAATCACATCCCTCGAATACACAATCTAATAAATCCCTTATATTTATGGTTATATGAGACAAGATGTAGATAATTGTATCAATTTTATGAGTTCTAATACGAGTCTTGACCTATAAAATTTCCTACACACTTCTTGAGGATTGAAATTATTTATATAGAATTCCGTGATAAATATTTTTAATAGAATATTAACTAAATGATTCATAAAATACTCCATACATTGAAGCTAATTCATTTTTCAGACAATTCATTATAATTATTTATTATCAATTTTAATTTCCATAGAGTTTTTGGACGTGTTTTCTTTATTATTACCAATGGATAATTTTTTCTCTGAGATATTTGATAAGTTTATTTTAATATTTTTAGATATGTATTGTTATATTATGATAAGGTTATGATTTTATTTTTATGTATATGATTTTTAGAAATCATGAGTTGGAGAGGAGAAATGTAAGTGACATTGAGAATATTGATTACTTGAATGAATTTTAAATGATTTTAGAGAAAATTTCATATTTCAGACTAATTATAAGTAAATAACATTCAAATTTATTATATTTTACTGACATCAGATGTCACAATACATTTTTTTATCAAAAAAATTCAATATAGGTTAGTGTCGATGAAATTAATATATAGTCACATCTAATATTCTAGATAATATTGTATGAATATTTATGATTTTCATGATATCCTAGTTAAATATTTATTAATTTTTGTATTGACATATAATTTATTCATGGATTTTTTAGGATTCTATCTAATGTTTTAAATTGAATCAAGAATGTTGTAATCCTTTAAAGACCAAATATAAGACATATTGTCTTACGAAATAATAAAAACATTGTGAAATTTAAACCAGATGATTATCATGTGTTTTTCTTCATAAATCAATAATAAAAGTGTTTTAATTTGACAATAATTCAATAAATATTTACAACATCAAAACAATGGTTTTTTGTGTGATAAGATGAGACCTCCATGTCGTAGAAGATGGTGTCTCACTAGAATTCTATGTCAGTTCACATGGAATTATAATTAATATAATATTTTGGATACTTTAATGTTTATATATATTCTTTGTTTTTTGTAATTTTGTATATGAGTTTTTTGAAATGAAAAAAATTATATATATTTTGGGATATTTAGGGATATTTTATATTTTTCATATTAAATTATTCATTTTTTTATCTATAGGTAGAGAAATTGAGTCTATTCAGTAGGTAAGTCACTACACATGGACAATATAGTGAATATTTGAAATTGTTATATAAATATATTTATTTTATTCTATTAATAATGTCAAATTACGAATAAAAAAATGATATCATTCAAGAATTTGGATTTGATAAATTACTACATTAAGAAACATATATGTTTGAGACAGATAAAAAATAACAACAAAACCTACACTCCAATTGTTTTATATCTGTATGATAAAAAATCCATTAAATTTTTTTATAATTTATAAAATTAATATTGAGGAGGAATGATATCTATATGTTCTTACATGATCTCAAGCATTACTAATAATCATGAAGATTGTCAGAGGACACCGATATTGACATACTCTTATAGACTTTATTAATACATTAGATTCTCAACTAATAATAGAATTTATATTTTGTGTGAGGTATGTTTGAAGCAATCCAACTATTTTTTCATACTATATTATTCTTTAGTAATTCACTATACGGTGTTAACATAGTAAATAATGAAATTCATTTTATGTTTTTTTGAATGTTTCAGTATGTCACTGAATCTTACTTTATAATAGATAGTTTGATATCGCATCAGAGTAAAGGATGTACACCACCCAAATCTTATAATCTCTATTATATTACTGATTATCCTATTCATAAAACTAAACCTAAACCTGGAAAGAATTAAGCTCTCACATTGAGGAGAAAACCTGTAAATATTCTTGTGTGTTATTTTCTCCTCCTTTATCTGTGGATATAAGAGAAAACATTATATTAAGAATATATCATGACACAATAGTTTCAAGGGGTAAAATTATTAAATTCATATAATTTAAATAATGTAATACCACATATTTACCCCCTCCCCCACCCCTCACTCTATATGATATATGTTGTACAAAAAATGACATGTGTACTATAGGTGCTATTAAATTCATGTTATCCCTTCATATTTTAATATTTCAAAGGAACATCATAGACGGTTAGATTTATGTAAAGTGTTAGATTGATCACTCATTTTAGGGATAACCACATCTTATGTGATAATAGAATACTACATTATATATTTTCACATTTTTTAGTAGTTAGTGATGTGGATATAATAGGTTTCACACCCATTGAAAAAAAAATATTTCCTTTCATAATAATTGGATCTTTGAGATGGATTCTATGTCTAGGAATTTAAAATTATCATCTATTTTAGATTTTTTTTTACACCAATGTGATGGGTTTGAGGATATACAATGACATTTGAGATAAACATGAGAACATATATGAAAGAAACACCAAGATCACATAATAAAAATTGCATATTTATTATGAAAAGTTCAAAGTTATTAAAATTTATAAGGATAAAAATATTGATGATTATTTCTCTCCAGTAAAAGAATCATATTATCATACATGAGGTTCTGAATACATCGTATAATGTAATAATATGATTAAAAAATAATGGTGAATTTTTTTGACATGGTCAATCCCAATAATTTCAATAAATGAAGATATGGAAGATCATTAACATGGTTAGTTTAATAATAATCTTTTAAATTATGAAATTATAGAGTAACATTTCATTATGAAGAAGGATAAGTATGAGAATGATTCAAAATTCATAAAAAAACATAGGAAGATAATGTGGAGTCCTCTTGTGCCTCCCCTGATAATGATTAATTTCATGAAATCAATAAATAGTTTATGGATTTTATATTAATGAAACATAAGATAGATTATTAAGTTTATAAATGTAATATTACACTTATGTTTTACATATGTGGGAGAATATAATATTTTTTTACATATTCACCTTAATAAATAAGAGTGTAGAAACTGAGGATGGAGAGGATGAATAAAATCCTTCTAAGTGGATAAAATAAAGTGACATAATCATGTTTTAGATAATTATTGAATATAATTATATGAATACTCAATACATAACCTTACAATCCATGATAGTATCATACATTTTTAGTGTGTTTATAAATTTGGATACATAAACAACTGTTTAATGATAGATATACATTATCTCCCACTATGTTATTAATAACTATAAACATTCCTAGAAATATCAAAGAGAAAACATTTCTTCATTCCCTGGGGAAAGGAAACATAAAAAATGTTTTCTTGAGTTGATCGTTAAGGGTAATAAAGAGAGATATCGAATATCCCTAAACAATAACATGATAATAATGGAATCAAAATAAGAACTTAACATTTTAAAACTATACCTATAATATCATATATCATTACTTGGAATCATGGAATAAATCATGGAAGTTCATATGACATGAATGAAAATTTATTCAAAGAAAGTGATAAATGAAATCAACACATTGGTCATTATGTATTTGTTTTTGGCACACAAATAATCTTAAAAAATATTTACTTACTCAAGATTCATTTCTAAGACCATCAAATTGGATTAGGTTCACTCCACATTACATCATATCCATTTTTATGGTTCACTCCTAATACTATCATAGTGGGAATAATCTAATAATATAATGGGTTAACTAACCTTCAAATGATTTTTATCTCTTGAGATGTCCATATTTAAAAAATTTATAGGGGGTATATAAATATTTTCCCACATATCTCTTAATCATAATCCAATCATATGTGTTCCAAAAATCCACAAATCATTCATCATATATGAAAACACAAGGAAAGGAAACTGATTTCTTAAAACTATCATCATGATAAACACAAACCATTCATATAAACGAAAATTATGCTATAATTTTTTTTTCAAATATCCATTTTACAAAAAGTAAAAAAAGGCATTATCATAGATTAAAATTCCATCAATGCATTACATATAATATAATTTGAGTAAAATAACCATTTAACATTAAAATCATGTATTTCGATTAAAAAAATAAAATATTATATGTTAAACATTTTCATTGAAAAAAATATTTATAACATCTAAATGATGATTGAATTCATTGACTGGCCAAAATGGTGGGATTTTATTTTCATTTAATATATATAAAAACAAATATTCCTTCCATATTTTCAATAAAATTAAAAAAATTGCCCTATTAGGATATTGAAAATAATATATATTTTATATTTTTTATAAATATAATGATATGGGTAAAATTACTTTATATATTTAGAAGATAAAAGTAAAATAGTATAAAGAATATTTAAAATAATACCTGGATTAAATTTTCTTTTTGATCAAATAGAGAAATATAGTTTGGTTTACACAAAAAAATCACTGATTATCATGAATATATAAACATTGTAAAATGAATAAAAAAATGTAACATAAAATTTTAAATACAAGATAATAAAATTCATGTGATTCTTGAGTTATTTTTTACAAAATTCCATCTACATTAAATTATTCTTATACAATCGTAATAAATAAATAGATAATAACTGATATCCATTACTACTTTTGTAGTCTTCGAATAAATAAAATCATAAAAGAGAGAAAAAATTTTGTGTTTAAGAGTCCTTATAATTTGCAGGAATTAATTATAAAAATTTCATTGGAAGTATAAAAACCATTAAAAGGGGAAAAGGTGGTGAATATCAAATGTGTCTCCGAAAAATAAAAGTGATACCATAATACTTTATGTTGAGTTTGAACTATTTTGATGAACATTACCATCTTGAATAATAATTTCATATTTATTATACTGCTCTTTCACTTTCAATTAATAATTTTAATATCATATTTGTTCTTCTTATAAAATTTTAACATCCACGTATTAATTTTACCATGTTCAAATACTCATTTTTGGGAGTAGACTATTTTGTTTTTCGTTGGTATTTTTGGTGGGCAGTTTAAATATTTGAACATTGATCATATTTGAATCATCTAGAAAAAAAATTATTATGATATAAATATCATATATATTAGTTATATATATTTATATTCATCCATATAATATACAAATATAAATATGAATTACAAAATTCACAGGGATGGTATGTCATATGTACATAGGAATATTACTTTCACTACCAAAAATATTTGAAAAAATAATGGAAAATAATAATTCTCATATATAGAATAATTATTATTCCATATATAACATATATAATCATTAAATATATCCTTATTACCATCGATGAATATTAGAAATTAAAAATGAATCACATCTCTCTGTGGAGGTTGTTGTACACACGTACAAATGAGTGATACATTCACTTTCCATTTAATAGAAATGATTATTGATAACTGTAATTATGTAATAATAATATCATTAAAATATATTTAAGTTACTTAATTTTTTATTTATTTTTAATATCACTAATTTAGATGAGGTTTAAGAATATATAAATTGAAATAAGTTTTATAAGAAGACTACATATTATTCGATAGACCCCCTTTAAATCACCTCTTATAGACCCTGTGAATTGAATTTCGTAATGTCCAAAACCAATAATTACATTATTGTGAATTTCATTTAAAAATGGGGTAGGTTATGGTCAGGATATATTACTCAATGAGGAGTAAATTAAGGAGATAAGAGGTTTCATTTTATAATGGATGAAAAGGAGACATTTGGAATTATCAAAAACATTAAAGAATAATTTACCAATTCTCAAAAAAATATTAAAAATGGATATATATATATATATATATTTGAATAAAATAATTATAATTTTTAAATATCATCATACAATGAAATTTAGATAGTTTTATTTTCAATTTTATGAAATATATTTTGGTTTCACCACAATGTTTATTGATTTTGACCATAACTATAGTAATGAATATTTCAATCTGAAAGAGTTATTACTTTACTTATATATTAATAATTATATCATAATTGGAAAAGGATTCAAAATTTAAACCATTTTTTCACCCTATGCTTCCAATTTTAATATTTTTATAATATTTAATTAATTTATTAAACAATTATTTACCATATAATATTTTTTATATTATTTTTGACTCTATTAGTTTTATTATACTTTTATGGTTTTAATATAGTAATATTTTTTGTAGATAAATATTTCAAACTATTATGGTTTTTTATATTCATATTTTAAAATTTTATCTAACTGTAACTCACAAAAAATATTACTTTTTTATTTTTAAAAATAATTACAAATTTTTTCTACATCCTGCACAAGTGATGTCTTAGTGTTTTCTAAGAGTTTAGATTATTTATTTCATTACTAAAAATAATATATTATCATGATATAAAAATTATTAAAATTTCAAATAAAAGAATTTAACGGAACATATCCTCTTTCTATTCTAGTGTAAAAAAATGAGATACATTTAATTCAAGAGAATAAAATTTTGGAACATTCTATACATAAAATAATATAAATTTCAATACCAAGCGAAAATGAAAAAAATTATATATTATAATTTTTGATTTCATGGTTCAACATATTACATAAAATTACAAAAGGTAAATTTTTTTCTTAATTTATATCTTATATCATGGTTTTAACCACGTTTTAACTATTTTACCCTTACTGGGGTGATAAATGTATAAAAAGGATACAATTCATAATGAATAAAAATAATAGGGATATATTTATCCAATAAAATATTTTTGATTAAAAATATGATATCCATTTATATATATTCAATCGCTATATATTGTATAAATCAATTTGGATATAAATTTATAAAATTCAATGAAAATGGTTTTTAGAAAAACGTCTTTTAAAGCATAAATATTAACTTATATAAAAATGACATATATATTTATTTTTAAAATGGATTTATTTATATTATTAAAATTAAAATGGACTATATGTCACTTTGAGTCCAAATCTAATATATAATGGGACTTTTAAATTACATTATCTAATTAATTTAAAACAAAGTATTTATAAATGTATATCAATTATTATAAAAAGAAAAAATCTTCACATAAGAAAACTCCAAAATCCATACCCTAATTATTAACTATATTATGAATTCAAAATGATTTTATTTTTATCAAATTTAGTTTCCAAAAAGTATTTTTCAACTAGAATAATTTTGAAACATAAAATAATTTTACTAAAAATTGATTAATTATTTATTAGAAATTAACTAATACAATTGATTTATGATAAATCTTATATATATAATATGGTTAATCCTGTCAAAACCAGTGAATTTAAAATATATTTAAAAATGTAATAGGGTTTTTAGACTTAATATATTGATTAAACCAAGCTGTCATACATATAAATTTATTTAATGTGAAATATATTATGAAATATTGAGGTATTACATTACTCTTGTTTTAAAAAATACTCCCTCATTATTTTGATATTTTTATAAAAAGGTTCAAAAATTTGATAATCCTTTATTGAGAATACATATAAAACAAAGGTTTAATAAAAAATTCTCTAAAAAGATGAATTCATGTATATATGGGTTACCTAAAATAACACATTATTGGGTACTCATATAAATAGAAAATTGGTGGAAGAAATATAGAGAAGGAAGAGAAAAATGATATCCAAGGAATAATGGAGTGATAGAGAATATGGTCATGATAAATTTAATTACCAAAGAGCTGCAAATATGTGTGGGTTGAAAATATAATCAATTCATCAAAATTAAGGTGAATGGTTATAATTTATATTTAAATATCACTTTATATATGACGAGAGATTTTTTTTCTATGAATATTTAGTATATAAATTGAATATAATTACATTATTTATTTATATTTTATAAGAATAATTCCATCCTTTGTTTATGATTTGATCAATTCCATATCTATCTCATATTATAATCCAATGAATGGATATTGAAAATAAATTTTTAATGCCAAAATCACTAAAATTAACATTTAATGATTCATAAGATCTATAACTCAATATTTTTTCCTCTAAATATTTTCTAAGTAAAAAATGATTATTATATGTTATCCAATTTAGAGAAATAAAATACATCAATCTCAAAAACTATAATATCAACACCCAAAGTTCAATATAATCAGTTCCATAAATTTTGAACCTTAATAATCATAAAAATTATCCTGAACAAACTTAAAAGAAAAAAATTCCAATATTAGATTTCATTTTTTTAAGAAAAATTTTAAAATTTATTCCTAAAAAAATTAATTACATAATAATGTAGCATACTAAACATGTGAATACCTTGATTCAATTAAACATGATAATATACTGAATCATAATATTAACTCAATGAAAAAATAAATAATTCAGAAAATAATATTATCTTTATTCCTCAAATAAAATCAAAAACATTTATATTGTTTTATCATTTGTAAAATTAAATAAAATTTATAAAATATGACCTAAATCATGTTGTATTCAAATAACTAATCAATTTCATGAATACTAACACAATCCCATTTACATCATCAAATTTAATTATCTCTTTATCCCAAAAAACATTACTGACTCGATATTTTTTAAATACTATGGGTAATATTTCCTTTAATCATCTGTTCACCAAATAAAGATCACCTTACCACTAAATATATTTTCTTTTATATTAGTACCATTCAACATATGTTTTCATGTGTTCAAAGAAAAACATCTATGAATAAATCCTTATAAATTTAATAATTTTTATAAACAAAATTTAGTTCATATAACAATTCGAAAACATGATTATTGAATCGTAATACATACAAAATTCAATACCTTAACTTCAATCATGGGAAGACCATAGTAACTTCTTTAGTCTAGATGATTACACTTACATTATGGCATTGAATCAGATAATTCGAATTTTCAAAACACATAAGTCATTGAATTCCTCCATAATTCATGTCTCTATAGAATTAATTTTTACAAATAAAACATATTCCCCTTATATTGTGTCGTATTTTGGTAATCATTCCCACACTCATAACAAAAATAAAATTGAATATTATTTTTTCTATAGTCACTCAAACCTAAACTTCTATAAATTTATATCTTCCACATATTTTATGCATTAGGAAACACGTGAAATCTAATATTTTTAATCGTATATCATGATAGATGAGGAAGAATAATCACATGTTTTTTCATTATATTTCCTATTTAATTTATTTTTTCATGATGATAATCATTCCATTTTCCATCATAATAATTATCAACATAGATCCTCATAGTTCCAATATTTTTCTATTAAAATATTCATATGTTGATCAAAAATAATAATAGTGAACATTTATGAAAATTCAATTATATAATTTCAAAACTAGGTCACATTATTTCTGATCTATAATACCATAATTTTAACCATCATTATTCACGATAACTAGCTATTCAAATCATGAATGATCTTTCAAAAATAAAATATTTTTTAACACAAAAATTTATCCGATTACTCTTTTTGGAAAAAAATATGTGAGTGGTAAAAATACACAAAGGACCCAACAATGCCAAAAGGGACTGCTTTTCGAAGCCCCTTTGCAAAGCACTTTAGCACCATGTCCAACCTAAACCCCTACTACACCATAGGTGGCATAAAAATGGGGCCTCTTATGCACCCTCCAAAGAGGAAAGATACTTTTGACTATATAGTTTTGAAGTAATTGACGGAAGACTTCACGCCATGGAGGGAAGTCAATCGCCTCTATGATCCCTTTGAAATTGGAAGAAGACTCTAGAAGTGTTACGGAGGGAAGTAACGAAGCCTCTACATCGCTAAGGGAATGATGGGCGAATCATTATTTATGATAAAATTTATTCAATATGCCTTTTATTGAAAAGATCAAGCATCTTTGCAATGTTACATCAGATCTTTGTGCACCCAAACTACCTATAAATATCCTACTCTCTCGTTTTAAAGGGATCGATGCCCTGAAATCATACCTTCCAAGAACTCAAATATCATATTTACCTTTGATCTTCTAACCATTGTTAAAATAAATCATCTGAGTTACATTAGAATTGTGAAATCCCATTCCCATTTCTAATGTTTACCCCTATTCAATAAGGGATTCCCTTCGTGGAGCCTATGGTCCATTGCATATGAAGAAAACCACTTTTGGTACTAGGGGAATTACGAATCAATTAATAATCACAAATCACTCTAAAAAAACATGTGTACTCTATGTCTTGTCTGAGACCCTATGCTCTGCAAAGTCATCATTGAAAAGTCATATCCACTGTGAGCCTTTGTGCCCTGTGAAGTCCCAAGCCTAGAAAATCCAAGTGATAAACAATACCTTATTTTTTGAGAGACCAAGAGCTCTTGGAATCCATGATCTCTACAAATCCCTATGCAATATGACCCCTTTATCATTTGGAATACCCTTTATCTGAATCTCATTGCTTCAGAAACCCTTTTCCAGTGAAGCCCTTCAGGATTGTATGAAGTGATTTCATGGTCCCTTGGGCAGTGCTTCATGTTATGTTGCTTTGACTTATGCTTCTTCGCATAGGCATGATAAAGTATATTGATTCATCTCATAGTCGCAATGATATGATCCCATAAATGGATCACACCACAACCCTATCTCACCATGGAATTTCTAATTCCTTCCCTTCAATAAGGGTTGACGTCTTCCAGTTATGTATGTCCTAGGGATGAGGATTAAATCCTCATTGTCAGATCTACAAGATATTAAACTAAGAAGCACCACTTTCCTCAACTCCAGAAGTAACACTATGATAACTTCTTGTGTTGTAAGTATAGAATACTAGTGTGGGTATGTACATAGGTTCCCCCCATCTCTCACTCTCTCTCTCTCCCTTTGGGCTTTATCACCATCTTCACCATGGGCAGTCTTCACATAAGCTGCAAAACCCTCTAATGGGATGTTTTGGGTACGATGGCCATATCCACCTCATACATCTGAAAAACCTCCTTTCTCATCATCCCTCCCTCTAAGAGTAATTACCAATCATTATCACCCTTGGAATCTAACTAGACATAATCCAATGATTCCTCTTTGAGCCTCAAACCATGCGTAAGCCCCATTTCAATCGTCACAGATGCACCTTTCGTAACATGACCATCTTGTCCTTGTTCCCTGTTATTCCTCACATGGATCAGGGTTCACATGGGCTTAGAGTAATCATCAACCATGACATCCTCATGTGGGTCACCTTATTGTGTATTCCCCACCCCTCATTCAACCAATCTATGTGAACATTTATCCATTCCCTTTTTAGGCAACGTACGATGGAAGCATCCATGAGGTTCAATCCCATAACCCATTAGTACTGACCTCCTGCATGTTGGTTTTCCATCATCTTGCATGACATTAAACTGTATACATTTAAAATAAGTTTGTTTTGATCTCTGTATTCTACACATTGTATATAGGAATCCTCTCTGAAGTTCAACCCCAAACACTAGTAAACTTTGCCGTCTCTTTTGTTGGGACCCACAACTTTGGTCAGTCCCTTAGTGGTGTCAGACTAGTTCCTAGGAATCTAACCATTCCTAACCCATCATTATTGATCCATAATCAATCAAAAATGTTTGAACCTCCTGGAATTGGATTCGAACAACATGTAAGCCCAAGAATTTCATTGGGTCGTTGTAATTTGTTCACACCACGATTCTAGGCTCAATTTCTAAACTACACAGACATAGATTCTCCTCCACAGGGATATGTTGGAAGCCTCATTGATGTTCAATCCCACCACCCATATACCATCCATGTCTCTCCCTTGATCCTTTGTTTTTTGAAAAGGTCATTCCTTATCCTCATGGTTCTATCTCCTACGAGACCAACTGTGTGTCCATTATCACGGATTGCCTCCTCATGTGTCCCATCACCCCACCAAACAACATGGACAATGATTCCCTACCACTAGGATACTTTGGAATCCTCCCTGAGGTTCAATCCCAACACCACCATCATCTTCACGTCGATTTCATCCCATTCCACCCATTAACATTGTTCCACCATCCTTCATCTATCCAAATTCCTAAACAGTTCACCACATCACGATAAAATCATTCCATCAACATAAGAAGCTAATCGTCCATAAGCCCTACATATTCCATAAACATCCATCAAAAAGTGCCACTCTTGCAGTGGGTAGCTGTCCATGTGTAAGCACAATAATGTCTTCATTTTATTCCATTGTGTTCACCCTGATAACATTATTATCCCTCTTAAATTACATAGGATTTGATCCATGTCTTCTACGCAAGGTACATTGAAAACCTCCATGTGGTTCAATCTCAGCCCATGGTAAACCATGGTGTCCCATTTGGAAGGATCCAAGCATCCTTGGATTCGTCCTCAATAGGCATTTGATCCTCCCATCTAGTAATCCTACTAGGTACTCCCTCCGAGTGATGTACTAATATGATCCACTTTTATCAGTGTTCTTATCAGTCCATTCCATCTCCTCTAAACGTTAAACTCATATCATAACTCATGTAAAATGTGGGAAGATGAGGAAAACATTAGATACATGCCTCTAGAATGTAATTCCTTGCTCATGATTTGGGATGCCTTAGGCTTCCGTGCCCTCAAGGATCCTGTCATAAGGGGAATAAGTCCATCTATTAATGTGTTATAGCATCATGACATGCCAGTAATGTCAATTGTGACTACTCTCATGAGAGAAGTTTGCTGCCCTGACTTTACCCCATGGAATGCCTTAACCGAAAAATTGTAATTAACTGGCGTACCTAATGATATGGCACTAGGAATGAGAGTCATAAACATGTTTTAAATCATAAATGGATACATGAACTAAGAGACAAATTCTAGGGATGAATCCAAAGAAAGAGATATCGACATCCCATCAGCCTGTTTCAATCTAAGATCAAATTTCCCAGAATAAGTGACAGATGATGGTCGCCTTTGGAAATAAGGAATGTGTGGAAACAGCCAGTGCGTCACAGTGACAACAATGTGTGCCCCATGGAAAGTGTCTAAAACAGAAATGGTGAACCCTATGTGAATCATATACTCAAAATAGATATTAGTATAATTCGATACATCAGAAGATGTGTGTGTCCTTGGATAAAACTATCTGGATCCATCACTCACCATGAAATTACATGGCATGGACTGCAACTCCCAAAAGATTAAGTATGTAAATCCTTTTAAATTCCATTCTGTAATGTTGTCATCATGGGTATTTCTATACCACCATGGAAGATTGAATGGCATTGGGGCACTTTGTGCCACATTCCTATTATTTGTACTAATTGGAAAAATTTCCTGCTTTTCAGGACCCAAGATCATTCTATAAGAAACTGATCATCTTGCTCCCTCTGATGAATGGGTAGGGGCAGTACGAATGATGAAACTCTCCATGGATTTATCTCTTATGTGATGGCTCCCATTCCAACAGCTATTGGGTGCCCATACCCCCTCTCCCACACCAAATTTATTCAGAGGGGGTTTATTGATTCTCGTGTTCGTCAATATGAGCCGGAAGCGGTCATCCCGATAAGGGACCTGGTCTGCCAGTACATAGAGGCTTCTACACCCCATCGGCGCTGCCCCCCCCAAGGGCTACATAGCGAGTCATTTCTCCCCTCATTGGCATTTAAATTATTCTGTAGTTTATCCCCAAAGAGATCCTATGACTATATCCCTTATAATGGTGATTTAAGGGATGTTTGAGTCCACATGGCTAAGACATCATTAATGGAGCCACATAGGAGGGCTCACACCTGGCCGCTTCAGTTTCACCAGCCTATCTAACAGACTGAAGAGTAGGAAGTGCATACCCCTACATAGCCTACTCTAGTTTGACTATCCCAACATTAATGTCTAGTGCAAGACCAAGAGAGTGACCGGAAAGCGGCATCATCATCTATAGTTTAAATGTATTAAGCCACCACCAACATGAGCTATCTTCCCCCTTTCATCATTTGGATGTGTCACCAACCTGGTTACATAGAAGGGGAACATCGAAACTCCACCAATGTTGAAGCACCGGTCACCCAGTGAGTAGGTGGAACTGGCTCACTAAGTTACCATGGAAATCAGCAGTCGTCGTGTGATGACCCATGATGATGAAATCATGTAAGGAGGTCCTCCCCATACCATTATCAAACAAAGTGGAGGTCTTCCCCACTCCATCATTCTATATGGAGGTCCTCCCCATGCCACCATCATTAACTCTCACAGAGTCTCTCTTCACTTCATCAGAATTCAACATGAATTTCCTTCCCATGCTCTTGGCATCAGGATTGAAAATCTCCCTCACATAACAAGTTCTCAACATGAGGTTCTATCTTGCATGTTATCCCAATAGCATGGATTCCCTCCCCATTTTCTGATCGATTTCAGTGGAGGTCCACCCTCTGCCATCAATCACTAAATTAGTGGTCCACCCCGCTTCATCAAAAGTGAATACATAGGTCCTTCTCATGTCCAGTGTAATTATTATGAATTCCCTCTTCATACCCCATCTACCAGGTCAAGACGAGGTGGAGGTCCACCCCGCACTATGGACAACCACCATGGGGGACGTCCCCACATGCTCATCATCACTAGTGGAGGCCCTCACCACTCCAACACTATAAAACATAGAGGTCTTCCCAATTTTCTATTAGGAATTTTTCTAGGTTCCCCTGAAACCCCAACTCATTAGAGTGGATGTCCTCCTCGTGTCAGCAATAGATGATATGAAGGCCCTCTTTATAACACATCCAGTGCATGTGGAGGTTATCACAACTCTAACCCCAATATGCATGGAGTACATCCCCATGTCAATAACCTAACATGTCCACAAAACTATTTTGAGCACATAGGGAAGGTTACTGCTACAAGAGAAAGAATCCTAAAAGGCATAAAACCATAATCAAATATTTCTTCTTCTCAAATTATTTGGAAAAGTGTGATTCTGTGATGGAACCATCACCTTTTTCTTCTTTGTTGGGGGTTGGGGAATGAACAAGGCATATAATCCTCATTCTCCATGAATGCGAGGTCCACAGGATCCCTACATCCCTCCAAAGATACATATAAAATGAAAAATATTAGGCCCCTTAAATGAGCATGTCCATGCAATCCTTCTTATCATAAAGAGGATCATTCTCCACACCAACAAGAGATCGCATATAGTTATTATGGTTTCCAATAGAGGGCGAGAAACATCATGACCCACTGTCAATTACCACAAACCCTAAAAAATATGTAATAGTCATTAGTATTTCTTATAGGGATTTATTGGTGCAATAAGTTCATTTTTAGAAATATAAACCATGATGTAGTGTCTTGTCAGTGTGTACATTGCACTCTCCATGGGATATTCCACCATCACAACAGTCGTTTAAGTGCCGCTATTGGTCCCACAAACACCTCCAGTTGAAGAGTGGGTCAATAAATGACCATATATTGAGTTTGATCCAAGATCTTTGTGGGACATTATCATTGTGGATTACCTCCCCGAGATGTTCTGACCCATTTCAACAACATATTTTAGTTTTCCATAATCTATCACCCAGGAGGAGGTCATGTGATTCCACAAAACCCTTTGGTCAATGAACATATTTATATATCATCGATGGTTATATTATCCCATGATATAGAAACATTTCAACGACATTGGATAGTAATGTCATATGGTCGACATGGCTATGCTCCTTGTAGATTATTGCCCTGATTCGCCTAGCCATCGTCAGTCCCTCTAGTAATGATGCGTGAAAAGAATTAATATTCTGTACAGAATTAGTATGGATGATTCCCCACCACATCTAGATCCATGGTTGGAGGATGTATGATTCCCTTTATTTCAGTCTTATCTAGCACCAATCCGTTTTTTCAGGTGACATTAAGGATATTCCTCAAGTCACAGTCACAGTTAACAAGGATGACCTATAAGTGGAGGAAACTTAGCTATGAATAATTCAAGAGAACATACCCCTAGGGTGGTTCCGCACATGTTGGATACATTGGGAAGGGTTACTTAATAGAAAATTATTTTACTGGTCCTTCCTATGACTTTTGAGTAATTTCCCTTCAGTTAGGACCCCAAAAGGGGTAAAGATCATGCAAGGGAAGTCAAACCCTCTGACTCATCTAGATGAGTTCAAAAGATAGAAGATTATCCTGAAAAGGATTCATTTCTTCAATAGCTCATCAAACAAGAAAATATGGTCGATGAACTTCTAACCGAACATGCTGCTGAAGGACGACCAAAATATGGTGATCCTCAATCGAGGAAGCAGGGGCATCCACAACCTTCCCACGATGAGTTCTACCTACTAACTTTTACCATTATATCCATATAGATAGAGTAGAGGACAATGTTTTTGGTAAGAGGGCATGATATGAATCAAAAATCCACCCTATATTCATGATTACCATCCCCAAGTCATGGCTCATGTTTCCCCAACTATTCCATAGGTCATTCTCCTGGAAATCTCACAAGTCATCCAACGAGCCGCTCCATGAGCCGCTGGGGATACATACCACATTTAATAACCTGCCAACACATTGGTGGTTAGGGAACCACATCAATATCAGAACCCTCATCTAGATGACAAGATGGCAACACTTATTGCTCACCTCGAGGACTTAGAAACTCAACAAGTGGCAATACCACATGATGTAAAGCCATATATACTATGGTTGGATGATATGTCATCACCCCCGTGATTCAGGAATCATTATTTCTCCACCATTAATTATATTGGAAATCTATTTTAGCATCTGGAGCACTTTATTTCAAGGTGTGGACCCATTCTTGGAACTCTAGTCCAGTAGAAGGCCACCAAACATCAGTCTTTGAAACAGACAATAGAAGGGACCAGATTTTTTTGGTATGGTCAGTTACCCATTGTGTTAATAAATGTTTGGGAGGATATTTATAGGATGTATATTTACCCATTCAGTTCCATGACCTAAAATAAAAGCACTCCTGACCTCTTCATGTGCAAGAAGAGGCCTGACAAACAGGTCGCAGACATTGATTCTATGTGGGAGAGCCTAAAATGTTCCCTTGATATTCCACTAACTAAGGAAAAAATACTAATAATATGATTGGGGAATTTAAAAACTGAATTGGTCCTTTTATCATCACTTATATCTATCTTTGGGGTTTAATATTTCCCTCAAAAATCCCAACATCTAAATGAAGCCTTGAAAAAAGCCATATGGGTATGTCCATTTCCTACTCTGGTTCCCTCACGAAGAGCCTCTAAGGCCGATCCTTCCATATTACCACAAATATAGGCCCCCGTGAAGCTGTAATTGTTACTTACAGAGTCACCTCTAATGCTTCATCACATCATATGAACTCAGGAATAGCCTCTAACCCAATAGTTCCCATATAATTAACCACCTTCTCTTGAGTAGGATAATCCAATTTCACCACTTCAATAGGATCTACCAGCCTCACATTAGGGATATGCTCCTATAGCTCCTTTCCCAGTCTGAAGGAACAGAACCTACTCATTTAATGAGTCTCAGGTCCCCAGGTATTTCTGACATTCCATGGATCTTGGAACATTGTGGTTACTAGAATTCTGGAGGCCCAAAGGGGTAGATACCATCGATCATCCCAACTATTTTCCCAGTCACTAGTTTCATTGGCACACCCTCATGTTGTGATATGTGTATATTGACTAGCTCCAACACCATGTCAATAACAATGTAGTCTGGTTGGGTCCATCCCCATCACAGGTGGCATGTGTTTTCATAAAGCATTACAGTGACAATGAAGGTGAATGAAAACAAGTTTATAACTATGGGTCTCAAAAATATGATGACCAGATGGATCGTAGGGTGGTCTCCCATTCCCATTGTATTATCCGGGCATGTTTGGATCAACATGAGCCTACAAAATTCAATGTGTTACCTATAGACACTACACCTTTATCAATATATCAGTATTCATCTTCCTTGAAAAAATTTAAATGATGACATTATGGGCAGAAAATCCGACCAATGATGTTATTGTCATCCAAAATTCATGGTGACTTAATGAAACTAGAGATTTCAATTTCCCCTAGAATCTAACAACTGATGGAGGATTCCTCATGTGATGAATAGGGGCACACTTCTGTCAATACTTTTGAGCTGGTTAAACACTACATGGTTCCTGATGATAGAGGAATCTAAAAGAACCCTCCCAACGTACCCATATGATGTGAGCATCGACAGAGACATGGGTATGTGAATCGCCAAAATAAATTGTTCAGTTCTTCTAGTCATGCTCTACATTCCACCAAGAGTACACAATAGGCTCTTCTTAGATCTCTGTATGTGAATCCCTCTCATCTCATTTCATCAAATCCACCTCCACTACTTTTTTTCTACTTAATCAGGAAGAGCCACCACTATAAGGCCCCAGCCTTAAACCTTACTTAATCTTGAGTTATTACAAGATTACACATTGAGGATCTTTTCAGGTTTAGAGTTTTAGATAATTAGATCATGAAACATGCATTACATTCCACATTTAAAAAAAGTGGTTACATAAAAGACAGTATTCATTCTTCCCATCAACGGAAACATATTTAAAATATAACACAGATTCTTTCTTGAAACATCCTTGACACTATCATCACATCATGTAACTTTCCCTTGACCTGTGAAAAACATTTCATAAACTTGGGATGAGCATAAAAAGCTCTGTAAGGGTTATAAAAATATGGAAAGGAAACATGAGTTCATATATACATAAGAATGAAATCATACTTTACCCATAAAACATAGGCACTTTAACATACCTCATCAAACCATGAATAAATCATTGAAAACATAAGACATAAAGGTAACTTGAGGCATTCATAACATTCTTACGTGGGGAGTAACCCTCTTGGTTACGTTTGGAATACCCATCACAGTATATTCCCTAAATCTCTTCGGAGAAACCTTAACGTTTCACTCCTTCGCGTTACCCAATGCATTGGAGAGCTATAATGGGCTCACCCACCCTTAGTTTATCACGGAACCACCCGTTTTCATAACAATGCCCAAGAACCATAACATAAATGTGTCACATAAAACATGCATAAAGGAAACATAACATTTTCACATTTCAATCACAATATAACATTTTAGTATATTGAAATATTGAATCCATTCAAAAAGAAACCATTTCCAAAACCATTTAAAACATTTAATAAAGAGATTTTTGAATCAAAGTGTCCCATACCACCTTGAAGCTTAAAATTTTAAACCATTAATATCCATATAAATAAATCCTTAAAACCATTTTGAAAACATGGATATTAATAAGAACAAATAATTAAAACATTTAAAACAATATTTTGGTTAAAGGGGTTTTACCAAAATTAGAGACACTTGAATACAATAGTTGAGGAATAACATTTAGTCAAAACTTGTTAAATATCATGAGAATAAATGGATTCATGATATAATACTCCAAAGGACAGTATATACACCATATAAGAGTGAATTGGTGCATAACAACAATGAACCCTCAATAGAAATGTCAAATGTGATGAAATCCCTTATAAAGAAGGTATCCTTAAATTAAGGAAAAATCAATCTCAAAAATATGTGTGACAAATATAAATACACCCAATATAAGTGGATATTAAGTGTAAAAAGGTCATTCACACATATTCAATGGACGACATATTCAATGACTACATGTTGAACCCAAAGAAATCGAAATTGGGTTAAAAAGTTCCCTTGACAGCCTAACGGCATCACATCAAAAAGAGTTGATGTGAGATAAAAAGAGTATCTCATCACTTGGACATAAAATTTACATCAATAAGGATATATGAGAACATATCCCAACATAACGATATGTAAATTAAAAGACCCAACAAAAGATGTCTTTTAAAAAAGAGGAGGGTGAAAGGTTCCCTTACCGACTTGGGTATCTTTCAAAACATACACCCCATGAAAGAAGGACAAAATATAATTGATGTAAATACTCATAAACGAAAGTATATTACACAAAGAGTAAAATAATGGGCAGTACATACACCACTCAAGGGAATTTCTGGCAAATGTAGCATAAATCTCACGGGAATAAAAGTGAGATGAAAAATCCCTTACGAAAACTCGGCAGCCTAACGGCGCCACATAAAACTTCCGAATATGGATTGATGAGATCAAATAGGGTATCTCATCACATTAAAATAAAATGTACAGAAAGAGGAATATAAAATAACATCCCCCAACATTACAAAGAGGAGCTTAAAAGAAGTGACATAAAGGAGAGTACTTAAAAATAAGAGAGAGGTTAGATCTCTTACGAAAGTTTGGCAACCTAATGGCGCCACTCAAAACTTCCAAAATGGATTGATGAGAGAGAATAGGGTCTCTCATCACATGAAAATAAAAATTACAGTAATTGTAATATAAATGATCATCCCAATAACAAGAAAGATGAGCTTTAAAAGGAATGACATAAAAGTGTGTACTTAAAAAGAAAGAGAGGAGTAGGATCCCTTACCTCGGGTCCGACTTGACTCGATCCTTCTTTAATCTCCTGAATAATAAACTTGAGTTAATTTCTAATTACTTAAGAACCTTTTTCAAGTTCATTATTACTTTTATACCACTTATTACCATGTCATAAACATTATGTAATCATTTAAGTTAATAATATTTGTTTTGCCGATATTTGGTTCTTAAGTCGGAAGTGGACTTCTTACAATTACATGTTGTTCGTGTGTCCAAATGTTTATTATATCCAGAATTTTATTCATTATGTAGATATCAAATATGTCATATATATCCAGTACATGAATGCATTTATAACATTACATAATCATTTATAGGTAAGAAATGAAATGCACTGTTCATGGAGACGGTAAGCCGTACGTACGCATGAACGCTACTTTCATTTCTATTTCGTATTTTATAGAATGGAATAATAATGATATAAAGGTATATTATAATTCCAGTATAATATCATATATAATATCATATTTCCATCCTTTATACATCCCACATATGGTATTTAACGAATCAAATCACTTTGAGGGGGCGGTAGTCCGCACTTCCTTAAATGAAGATATCGCGTATACCCATAATGGAAGCCATAAAGGTAAGAAAAAAATGAAAAATACAGAAGCATAAATAAAACATAAAAATATTATATATCATATATAAAAATAGTGACATCATAATGGCCACCGTTGAAGGTGTTAAATGAGTATTGAACAATCATCGTTTCGGGAGGCAGAATTTCACCATCCACGGAAACCGTATGTTCTTTAACCATTTGATGTAGTTGTGTGAGAGTGTAGCTCGAATAAATATTATAACAACATCCTAGTATATTGAAGATACTGGTGTTGTTACAAAAGAAGTATATAAAAAGAGTTTAGGGGGTTGGAGAAGCAAAATAAAACAAATGATTATGAGAGAATGAATTACCTTTAAAAGTGTAACTCCTTTTGATTTGAGCCTAAAGGCTTCCTTTGAAAAGATTATGCCCAAAGTGAATACTCTAGGATAAGTAGAGGGATGTGGAGAGAGTAAATGGGTAGGGGTTGGCCGAGCCAAAGGCTTGAGGAGTGTGTTAAATGAGGTAGAGGTGGGGGCCATTTATAAGAGGAGAGGAGGGGCACTTTTGGAAAGTAAAGAAATATTTCTTTATTTGAAAATGTGTTTCGGTTTCAAAAGGTCCCACATTGATATAATTCGTGGATAAGGTGATAATTCTTCTAAATCCACTCATCCAATAAGTTTTGGACATGAGTAGTTCATAGATTTTACATTATCATTCCATTTTATTTAAATCGTCAAATAATGATGTCATCGCTGTATCATTATTATGTCATAAATAATTTAATTTATTTAATGTCTAACAATTATAAAAAAAATACTATGATGTGGGAAATCTTTTTCTCTTTCCATTTAATATTTATAATCAAAATGATGACTTTTATAACCCCACTTAAAAATTGTTTTAGTAACACATATCATGTTTGTGTCAATTTTACTTTTACATTAAATAAAATGTTATTTATGTCATTTCCCAACCAAAGTGGATCCATGGGGTCCCCAAGTTGACCCATGGCTTGTCATGGTCGGCCATGATACAACAAATTAGGGTAAGACATGTTTCAAGCTCATCTCATTTTATTAAAGCATTATTTTTACCTTAAACTACACTAATTACCACTAATCGCGATTAAAAACTTAATAAGTTACTATTCACCAAAAAATTATTTTAATCTCATTGAACCACATTTTACTTCTTAATGACAACCATGTATGTCAGATTTTTGAAAATCAAAACACAATGATGGAAAATTTTCATTTAAATGGAAAATCTGTTTTTATAAGTACCACTTAGTGGTTTCACTATTCATCAAAATTGAAGTTTTTCAGAAAAATCCAAAAAATTCACCCTAAGCTATATTTGATATTCTGAATTCAAAAATGAAGTCCATTTTACAAAATTAAAAACATATAAGTCACATTAATTAATTTAAAAATTAATTCCCGCTGTCATGTCAAATAGCGTGTTTTATGAAACAATAAGTATCAAAAGATTGACACTAGTTTAAGTCTGATTTCAAAGTGAAATTGACTCCAATGAACACAATTGGATTTAATGGTAAAAATATTTTCTAATTTCACTTTAAAACCAATTCAAAATATAATCTAATAATATAAATAAATTAGATTAAAAAGGTCTTTTGAATTAAAATACAACATTTTACACTATTCATTAAAAAATGAACTTTATCGGAAAGATACCAAAAATTTACACAAAGTAAATTTTGATGTCCCGATTCTTAATAAGAGTTTTATTTGGTACAAAAGAATTTATAAGTGTGATCAAAACTATATTTAATGACGGTTCGCCATCAAAAGGTGATAAGTGAACCTTTAGTGAAAACTAGGGCATATACGCCTAAAATTGAATTCTTTCCGTATTTTAAGCCATTATCTTTTATTGGATAAATGTAAAAACATTTAAAAACATATATAATCATATTTTAGTTATTTCTATCCATTCCCGCCATTACAATGGCTATATGTTAACTACCATTTAAAATAATATTATTTTATTATTAGAGTGCAACGTAAGATTCCCAAGAAACTCGTTGTTGCGTGTTGGGTATGCCATCGAGCATAGCGTCCCCTTTAAAGTTATTTAAATATTTTATTCACAAATATGGATAAATATGAAATGTACTATTCTTTATTTACCTGGGGTGTTACATCCTTCCCCCCTTTTGGGAATTGCGTCCTCGCAATTTTAAAATTGTGCTTGGAAACATCCTTGAAAGTCCCACATCGGAACAAAAGTCGGTAAAACAAACACTTTAAAATAAAGAGAGATAAGTACAAAGGTCACCCGAGTTAACCCATACTGGGATTCAAAGTATGAAAATATGGACATGGAGGAAAAAACAAAGGGTCATGTTCTGATGGAGAGTGATAGAAAACATGTTTAGGAGAAAGTCAACCACGAGAAAATCACAAACTTGTGATGGGTTAAACGGTATTCGATTCCCCGGTAGGAAAAGTTAATAGAAAACATTTTTGTTTTAAGTTACTTTTTATTGAGGAATTTATTCATAAGGAAACATAATCACTTATCATATTGACTTTCAACTTTTATAAGATTCCTTACAGAAACTCATATTTTCTCCAAAAGACGAGTATTTAGGAAGACTTTTTCACATTAAGAGTACTATAATAAACTTCTAGAGAATCACCTAATCCACAAAATAGAACTATATACTTCCCATGTCTTTAACCAAAACCAAAACCAAAAAGGCTAGTACGAGATCAGATAATCCATAAAAGGATAATCCTTTATAAAAAGAAAATCTATTCTTAATCTCCAAAATTTGTCCAACAAAACCCAAAGTTCAACGAGGACCATTTGTCCATAAAATTCTTCAAAGTAAACCAAACTAAGATTGAAACCCAAATATTTGAAGGATTTAGTCACATAGTCTACCAAGTTAAATTGTAACATTTATCTCCAAACAACATCAGTTGCTCCTAAAGTCTCACATTGAAAAGTAATTATCCTAATCACATATCCTCCAAAATCAACTTACTCTTAATTCATAAAATCATATAACTAAAAAGAATCGGTCAAACTAACCACGGACTTCACGTAGTCCAGTGGTAGGGGATAAATACCAGTCGCACTTTGGTTGTGGGTTCGATTCCCGCAGCTTTGTCTGACGCGACGGGATGTCACACGGTCTGCGTGTTGTCCTTTTTCCAAAACTATATAATTCTTAAAACATTCCCCAAAATGAGAGAAAATCTTCAAGAATAATAATAACATATTTTAACCTCAATTTTATCTCATGCCCTTCATTTTCCATCATATCTTATAATAACCCATAATTACCTCAAAAGTAAGGATCATATAAACCCTAATGGTTACCTTAATAATTATTACCTGAATTTCCACATCGAGTTGGCCATCTCGTACATGATGCATTAGAGAACTCACCATGGTTCAACTGGTTGATCATGACTCCTTGATAGTTGGTTTAGAAAAACCATGAGATTCCTCATTGAATCCCCCATCTCATCGAGTATCTTAATCAAAGAACCAACACAGTTTCCTTCAAACCCATTGTCACTTTGGTGCCTGCTAGATCCAGCCATTTACTAAAACCAAAAAGGTCAGTGTGAGTATATCAACAAAACCATCATGTACTAACGAGGAAGGTAAACACTAAGATATACTTACTCATTCACTTTATCTAAAACTAGGACTCTTTCTGAAATCCTAACCATTATGGTAATGTCACTTATGATTAAAGAATACCCTAACCTCTAAAGTTATCTAAACCAGCCTCTGATACCAACTATAAGGCCCCATCCTTAAACCTTACTTAATCTTGAGTTATTACAAGATTACACATTGAGGATCTATTCACGTTTAGAGTTTTAGAGAATTAGATCATGAAACTTGCATTACATTCCACATTTAAACAAAGTGGTTACATAAAAGACAGTATTCATTCTTCCCATCAATGGAAACATATTTAAAATATAACACGAATTCTTTCTTGAAACATCCTTGACACTATCATCACATCATGTACCTTTCCCTTGACCTGTGAAAAACATTTCAAAAACTTGGGATGAGCATAAAAAGCTCGGTAAGGGTTATAAAAATATGGAAAGGAAACATGAGTTCATATATACATAAGAATGAAATCATACTTTACCCATAAAACATAGGCACTTTAACATACCTCATCAAACCATGAATAAATCATAGAAAACATAAGACATAATGGTAACTTGAGGCATTCATAACATTCTTACGTGGGGAGTAACCCTCTTGGTTATGTTTGGAATACCCATCACAATATATTCCCTAAATCTCTTCGTAGAAACCATAACGTTTCACTCCTTCGCGTTACCCAATGCATTGGAGAGCTATAACGGGCTCACCCGCCCTTAGTTTATCACGGAACCACCCATTTTCATAACAATGCCCAAGAACCATAACATAAATGTGTCACATAAAACATGCATAAAGGAAACATAACATTTTCACATTTCAATCACAATATAACATTTTAGTATATTGAGATATTGAATCCATTCAAAAAGAAACCATTTCCAAAACCATTTAAAACATTTAATAAAGAGATTTTTGAATCAAAGTGTCCCATACCACCTTGAAGCTTAAAATTTTAAACCATTAATATCCATATAAATAAATCCTTAAAACCATTTTGAAAACATGGATATTAATAAGAACAAATAATTAAAACATTTAAAACGATATTTTGGTTAAAGGGGTTTTACCAAAATTATAGACACTTGAATACAATAGTTGAGGAATAACATTTAGTCAAAACTTTATAATATCATGAGAATAAATGGATTCATGATATAATACTCCAAAGGACAGTATATACACCATATAAGAGTGAATTGGTGCATAACAACAATGAACCCTCAATAGAAATATCAAATGTAATGAAATCCCTTATAAAGAAGGTATCCTTAAATTAAGGACAAATCAATCTCAAAAATATGTGTGAGAAATATAAATACACCCAATATAAGTGGATATTAAGTTTAAAAAGGTCATTCACACATATTCAATGGACGACATATTCAATGACTACATGTTGAAGCCAAAGAAATCGAAATTGGGTTAAAAAGTTCCCTTGACAGCCTAACGACATCACATCAAAAAGAGTTGATGAGAGATAAAAAGAGTATCTCATCAATTGGACATAAAATTTACATCAATAAGGATATATGAGAACATATCCCAACATAACGATATGTAAATTAAAAGACCCAACAAAAGATGTCTTTTAAAAAAGAGGAGGGTGAAAGGTTCCCTTACCGACTTGGGTATCTTTCAAAACATACACCCCATGAAAGAAGGACAAAAGATAATTGATGTAAATACTCATAAAAGAAATTATATTACACAAATAGTAGAATAATGGGCATTACATACACCACTCAAGGAAATTTGTGGCAAATGTAGCATAAATCTCACGGGAATAAAAGTGAGATGAAAAATCCCTTACGAAAACTCGGCAGCCTAACAGCGCCACATAAAACTTCCGAATATGGATTGATGAGATCAAATAGGGTATCTCATCACATTAAAATAAAATGTACAGCAAGAGTAATATAAAATAACATCCCCCAACATTACATAGAGGAGCTTAAAAGAAGTGACATAATGGAGAGTACTTAAAAAGAAGAGAGAGGTTAGATCTCTTACGAAAGTTTGGCAGCCTAACTGCGCCACTCAAAACTTCCAAAATGGATTGATGAGTGAGAATAGGGTCTCTCATAACATGAAAATAAAAATTACATTAATTGTAATATAAATGATCATCCCAATAACAAGAAAGATGAGCTTTAAAAGGAATGACATAAAAGTGTGTACTTAAAAAGAAAGAGAGGAGTAGGATCCCTTACCTCGGGTCCGACTTGACTCGATCGTTCTTTAATCTCCTAAATAATAAACTTGAGTTAATTTCTAATTACTTAAGAACCTTTTTAAAGTTCATTATTACTTTTATACCACTTATTACCATGTCATAAACATTATGTAATCATTTAAGTTAATAATATTTGTTTTGCCGATATTTGGTTCTTAAGTCGGAAGTGGACTTCTTACAATTACATGTTGTTCGTGTGTCCAAATGTTTATTATATACAGAATTGTATTCATTATGTAGATATCAAATATGTCATATATATCCAGTACATGCATGCATTTATAACATTACATAATCATTTATAGGTAAGAAATGAAATGCACCGTTCATGGAGACGGTAAGTCGTACGTACGCATGAACGCTACTTTCATTTCTATTTCGTATTTTATAGAATGGAATAATAATGATATAAATGTATATTATAATTCCAGTATAATATCATATATAATATCATATTTCCATCCTTTATACATCCCACATATGGTATTTAACGAATAAAATCACTTTGAGTGGGCGGTAGTCCGCACTTCCTTAAATGAAGATATCGCGTATACCCATAATGGAAGCCATAAAGGTAAGACAAAAATGAAAAATACAGAAGCATAAATAAAACATAAACATATTATATATCATATATAAAAATAGTGACATCATAATGGCCACCGTTGAAGGTGTTAAATGAGTATTGAACAATCATCGTTTCGGGAGGCAGAATTTCACCATCCACGGAAACCGTATGTTCTTTAACCATTTGATGTAGTTGTGTGAGATTGTATCTATAATAAATATTATAACAACATCCTAGTATATTGAAGATACTGGTGTTGTTACAAAAGAAGTAAATAAAAAGAGTTTAGGGGGTTGGAGAAGCAAAATAAAACAAATGAACATGAGAGAATGAATTACCTTTAAAAGTGTAACTCCTTTTGATTTGAGCCTAAAGGCTTCTTTGAAAGGATTATGCCCAAAGGGAATCCTCTAGGATGAGGAGAGGGATGTGGAGAGAGTAAATGGGTAGGGTTTTGCCGAGCCAAAGGCTTGAGGAGTGTGTTAAATGAGGTAGAGGTGGGGGCCTTTTATAAGAGGAGAGGAGGGGCACTTTTGGAAAGTAAAGAAATATTTCATTATTTGAAAATGTGTTTCGGTTTCAAAAGGTCCCACATTGATATAATTCGTGGATAAGGTTCTAAGGCTTCGAAATCCAATCATCCAATATGTTTTGGACATGTGTAGTTCATAGATTTTACATTATCTTTCCATTTTATTTAAATCATCAAATAATGATATCATCGCTGCATCATTATTATGTCATAAATAATTTAATTTATTTAATGTCTAAAAATTATAAAAAAAATACTATGATGTAGGAAATCTTTTTATCTTTCCATTGAATATTTATAATAAAAAAGATGACTTTTATAACCCCACTTAAAAAGTGTTTTAGTAAAACATATCATGTTTGTGTCAATTTTACTTTTACATTAAATAAAATGTTTTTTATGTCATTTCCCAACCAAAGTGAATCCATGGGATCCCCAAGTTGACCCATGGCTTTTCTTGGTCGGCCATGATACAACAAATGAGGGTAAGACATGTTTCAAGCTCATCTCATTTTATTAAAGCCTTATTTTTACCTTAAACTACACTAATTACCACTAATCGCGATTAAAAACTTAATAAGATACTATTCACCAAAAAAATTATTTTAATCTCATTGAACCACATTTTACTTATTAATTACAACCATGTATGTCGGATTTTTGAAAATCAAAACACAATGATGGAAAAATTTCATTTAAACGGAAAATCAGTTTTTATAAGTACCACTTAGTGGTTTCACTATTCATCAAAAATTGAAGTTTTTCAGAAAAATCCAAAAAATTCACCCTAAGCTATATTTGATATTCTGAATTCAAAAATGAAGTCCATTTTACAAAATTCAAAACATATAAGTCACATTAATTAATTTAATAATTAATTCCCACTGTCATGTCAAATAGCGTGTCTTATGAAACAATAAGTATCAAAAGATTGACACTAGTTTAAGTCTGATTTCAAAGTGAAATTGACTCCAACAAACACTATTGGATTTAATGGTAAAAATATTTTCTAATTTCACTTTAAAACCAATTCAAAATATAATCTAATAATATAAATAAATTAGATTAAAAAGTGGTTTTGAATTAAAATACAACATTTTACACTATTCATTAAAAAAATGAACTTTATCGGAAAGATACCAAAAATTTACACAAAGTAAATTTTGATGTCCCGATTCTTAATAAGAGTTTTATTTGGTCCAAAAGAATGTATAAGAGTGATCAAAACTATATTTAATGACGGTTCTCCATCAAAAGGTGATAAGTGAACCTTTAGTGAAAACTAGAGCATATACGCCTAAAATTGAATTCTTTCCGTATTTTAAGCCATTATCTTTTATTGGATAAATGTAAAAACATTTGAAAACATATATAATCATATTTTAGTTATTTCTATCCATTCCCGCCATTACAACGGCTACATGTTAACTACCATTTAAAATAATATTATTTTATTATTAGAGTGCAACGTAAGATTCCCAAGAAACTCGTTGTTGCGTGTTGGGTACGCCATCGAGCATAGAGTCCCCTTTAAAGTTATTTAAATATTTTATTCACAAATATGGATAAATATGAAATGTCATATTCTTTATTTACCTGGGGTGTTACAACCACGACAGGCAATAGTCATCCACATTGTACTGAGGATAGAATATAGTCATCTGGACTTCAACCATTAGTCATTCTATGTGATTAGACTAGTGAGCAATGTGATATATCCAACTCCATCCAGAATCTACTGGTTCAATGTGTATTACCTTTCATACCTCCTTCCACAGAGCGACATCCTATTGGAAGAAGTGTATTCCTGAAACGGATGTACGATATCCTCATGAATATTTCTAGAATTCCTATGGAGATCTCTATCCTTGAGGATCTTATCCTATTTGGAGATATGTGTGATCCCCTTTACAGGCTTTATGATTCCCCCACTAGTTTGACATAGAGGTAGCAGCCGTAGAAGCCTTCCATGCTGAGGCAGTCGAGCATGTAGAATGTGAGGTAATTATTTATATCTCTAGAGAAGATTAAGGTTTCTCTATATAGGGGAACATCCTCCAACTATACATCACTGGCCATTTCAATGGAGTGGTGGTCCTCTACTGTCATGTCGATATGTGCTCTGGGATCAACCTTATCACGACGTGAACATTCTGTAAAATGGCACAATTCGAGGTAAATATGAGTCCCTCTGTCCTAAAAATTCAATGTTATGAAAGGATGGAGTAGACCCTAGTTGTAATGATCTTCTTGAAGACCTTTTTTAGTGGCCTAGTTTCCATAACTAAACACATGGATGTCTCACAAGACACCACATAACATGAATTTATGGGTAGACCATGGATCCACCTATATGCATCTGTGATTTCCTCATATCACTAATGCCATAATTACACTTTTAATGGTCAAGTAGGCATACTACAGGGTGGTTTGTTTCCAATTTCCTCTTATGAATCCAACTTCTTGGATGTCAAATATTATAAGATTAAGGACAAGAAGATTTAGGCTAACAAGATTGAACATGTTATGCCTACAACCTACCCGGGGATAGACCTGGATGATGCCTACATTTTTCTAATTCAATGATTGGAGGCCACAACCCCAAACATTGGAAAATGATTTTTTGTCTCTATAACAATGTGTAAGCACTTTTATATATTTATTTAATGCTATAAGATCACCTCGTATTCCTACAAAAATCAGGCTAGAGTGATCCAAGATCCCCCTTCTCTTTTAAGGTATCAAGATTTCCACCCCATGACAATGACAACACGTCATACATTCTTATTTTACAATGCTGGGATAAATTTGTTCCAGCTGATTCACAATTATTTCATTGAAATTATCAAACATGAACCCTTGGCTTGAAGGCCCGATGGGATCAGCTCGATAGCTTCTATCACCTTTGTTTCATCATTGCAGGAGTCCCCCCGATGAGGTGTCCACTATTTCTCAAGCTAAGACTAGCATCCCATCAGGAACTATCAACACAAAATAGTTTCCTCTTAATGAAGATCCTCCCACCATGGATGAAGAAGACGATTCATAATATTCCCCTTCCTTAGTTGAATAGGTTGTCTCCACTACAGTTGATGAAATGGTATATGTGAACCTCGGTAATGAGGAAGATCTAAAACCAACATGGATCATTTTCGCTATGCCTACAGAAGAGAAACTGTGATACATTAATATCCTAAAGTAGCATCACAATGTAGACTCTTGGGGTTATGAAGAGATTCTAGGGCTAGATACTCAGGTAATCATCCACTGTCTCGATATACCAACAAATCATCACAGGTTCAAACATCCTTCCGAAAAGATTCACCCTTCTCAGGGTTCCATGGTCAAGGATGGTTTTGATAAGATAATAAAATCCAACAACATCAATGAGGTCCTTTTCCCCATGTGGTTAGATAAAATTATGCCCATCATAAAAAAGAACTGACATATCAGAGTCTTCATCGAATTTCGAGATGTCAATTGTCAAGGTCTGAAGGATGATTTTCCCCTTCTTTAGACAAAATTGTTGATCTACAACACTGCTAGATTCCAGGACCTATCTTATGTGGATTAGTATTCAGGATATAATCAAAATCCTATGTCCCTTGAGGAGGAATATTCAACTTCCTTTAGGTAACCACATGGTACTTTCAACTACAAAGTAATTCCTTTATGTCTAAAGAATGTAGGTGGAACCTATCAGCATTCCATGCACCGGATATTTAACCCTATCCTCGAGAAATGGGTGGAATGCTTCATGGATGATCTAGTGGTTAAATCATACCAACTTTGGGACCATCTCAAAAATATTGAGAAAGTGTTCAGCTTTCTTTTTTCTCGCTATCTGAAGATGAACTCAATGAAGATTTCCTTCAGGGTCAACTACATAAATTTTCACGACGTAATTGTTTGATACTAAGGAGTCATGATCAATCCAAAAATGATCATGTCCATCATCTAGATGTGTACTCCGAGAAATATTCGAGACCTCTTTGGATTTTAAGGCCACATATCCTACATATGCTGATTAATCTCAATTATGTCTGGAAAGTGTGAATCCTTTTCCAAAATCATGAAGAAAGGTGTTCATTATTAGTGGGGTAATGTGTGTTAGAACATATTTTAGGGAATCAAGCATCACCTATTATGGCCATCAGTTCTGATGCCTCCTAGATTTGGAATGTTTTTGGTCCTCTACGTGACCACTCTAAAATAGACACTTAATTCCCTTCTCTCCTAGAAGAATAATGTAGGAATATAGAACAATTTATACGGTCTCAGTTTCATGCTCCTCGATAAAAACATATTATTCCACTATCAAGAAGAGAATCCTTGAACTACTGATCATAGTGATGAAATCATGACATATCTTTTAGCACTATAAGATAGAACTTGTGTCCTGAGTGGATCTGATGAATTACATTATGAACCTCCCCCTTTTGATAGGTCGTCCATCTTGGAGGGCAGTGATCCTTCAACAGATCAACATCAAGTTTTTTCCCTACAAGGATTTCAAGGGACACACATTGGAATCCTTTCTTACTTCTCATCCATCCCCTATAGATCAGGACCCTGGTCTCAAATTTCCATATGAGGCAATTCTCTCAGTGGATCATGAAATTCAGTGTTTGATAATGCACTTTGGTGGGGATTCCTAAAGCCCTAGTAGAAAGAGGCTCAATGATCCCATACTCAATAGATTTTGGGTGGTCATCATCTCCATCATGCCTGTACAAGTGGTCCTTCCCTATTAGTTTATGTTTCCATAAGGACATACCAACATCAAGGTAGTGTTCTAGGCTCTCATCACTAATCTCAAGATGTCTCTTGAGATTGAGGTTCCCCACTTGAATGTGAATGGGGATTCTGAACATGACATCACAAAAATCAATAGTGACTATGTTATCAAGAAACTAGAGCCTGTATTATTGTTAGAACATACTTCCCATCTAAGGGCCCAGTTCCCTTCTTGGCATAAAGTTACTAATGTATCTCGATCACAGAACATTCAAGAAAATTCCTTGGCTAGCCTTACAACATATCTTGTAGAGCCTGAACAAGATGACTTGATTATCCAAGTGTCACATCGACGATTCATGGATCATGTCACTTCGAATGATGATGATATCCAATAGGTAAATCACCATACCACTAGTTCCTCCACAATGGGACCTCTAGGTCCCCTTGCTATGTATCTGAATGTACCCCGGGCTATATGAATCCCTTAATTGAGTATCTCAAGAACAAGAATCTCCCATCAAACCGAGCCGAACATGAGAGAATTTAGTGTTGCACAGTATAGTTCATCTTCCAAAGTGGTCCCAATCTTGAGAATATCTTCTCTAGACATTGGTTTAATATGATTCCCCACAATTGAAATCAAGGATAAGAGATCCCTCAGGTTATATAGGATGTATATTCCAATTTCAAAAGGGCTCATCAGATATGTCAAAAACTCTCTCATCAGATCTGTAGAATGGGGTATTTTTAACCCACCAAGATTCATGAGTATATAATGTTTTCCAAGAGGATCCATGAATGTCAAATACATGATAATTTTTGGGCACCGACCTCCATATTCTCTCCAAACAACCATGTATTCTTGGGCCTTTGCAGTCTGGGGACTCGATGTCGTGGGACGATATCCATTGGAAACAACTCTCTAGTACAAGTTTATCCCAATCTTAATGGATTTCTTTTCCACGAGGGAAGAAGAAATTATTCTCAAGGATGTAAAGGCACATTCTATATTTGACTTCAGGAACTCCAATATCATCGACTGATTTAAATCACCTCATGTCATCCTCACCAATAACAACACCAAATTCTGGGCATCTGAGATGAAGAAACTGTATGCCAAGTACAATATCCATTATGATCATACCTCGTTTTATCACATCCAATTAAATAAGAAGATCTAGGCCTTTCAAAAATACTCTCTAACATCTTGTAGAAGGTAGTTTGTCAGGATAGGAAGAGTTAGCTAGAAAAAATCCCCAATGCTCTCTGGTCGTACCGGACGATGACTCATAATTCAACTGAGATGACTCCATATTCTCTGGTGTATGGAACTGAGGAAGTATTAACCTACTAGATTGAGTCACCATCATTAAAAACAGTCGTCTATGATTAGTAGGTGTGAGAAAATGTAGCTAAAATTTGTCAGGCTGAACTGGAGGCCCTCAATTAGAACACACTCGACACCTTGCACAATCTTATGAGGCTTAAAAACTAGATAATCATGGCATTAAATAAGTAATTATGTCTCCATTATTCCTTCAATGTAATACAATGTCGGCCTTTAGAATGATAATGATACCTGGTAGGAAACTACCAAATATGGAACCCAAATTGGAGGGACCTTCTATCATTCACAATGTTTACCCTAATTTTGCATACTCCATAGTCACCATGGATGGTGAGCATATACTCCTCCATCCAATACTAAATTCCTCAAGAATTTTTTCTCATAATAGTACCTACCCCTACCAGTACTACATGATGTTAAACTAGATTATCCATCAAGGTGGATGGATGTAAAAATACCCATCTTCATCCTGCTTAACGATAAACTGCAAACTTGTCTGAATCGTATGACCTAAAACTATGAACCCTTTCATCCAACATGACTATAAATTGCAAAATGGTCTATATTCTATGACCAGAAAACTAATACCCCTTTCATCCCACAATACGTCAATCTGCTTTACCATCCTCGATGACCTTAAACTTATCATCCTAATCCTACAAGACATTAAACTATAGATGGTCCCAACTCTAAGACCTTAAACTATGATATCTATAATCCTTAGCATAGGATGTTAAACTGAATGGGTACCACCATGCTTCACATGTCACAAAATTTGGGTTTCTGTCATCTTTCACATCTAAAAGGGCCCCCTTATAGGCCTATACTCGTGTAGCCTAGGATCACCTATCATTTAGGGCCAATGTCTTGGATAACCTTAAATGAGAATTTGACACATGTCCCATATTGTGAATATCATCATCAGTCGACAATAAATTCTGTGTTCCCACTACAAGTCACATGATGTGGATACTGTGTTGCAAAAATGATCAACAGTTATCTTCAATCATTATTTACTTCCTCGTGGAATCCCAAACAAAGAGTGTGGTGATTCAACATCATCTTTCATTCTTTCTGAGGGACATGTCACTAAACTGGGCACCTACAGTCTATATTCTATAACCGCAAACTAATATATCTAACGTAATTGTCACATTCCGATAAACTGCATGGAATTTTTAGAAGTATTTGTGGCTTCATTCTCATACATGTGAGATACATAAGAATTTCTTGAAATTCATATGTCACCCAGCCTGAGGTCCCATTAACATTCCTTTCTTCTGGCCCATGTTCTCACATAGGATTGTGTGAGGATGTATAAAATCATCATCCTCATTCACATTGGGAAATTCCTTTTTTCCAAGACACAGACATCCCTTGGAGATACTCTTACTCCTTGTCTTTACTGCATGATTTTAAACAGGACACCATTTTTGAGAACTACGTCTTGCTTGATTACAATCCTCATGGGATACGTAATATAAGCCTTACATTTCCTCGTCTCATCTAGCCCAAAAAATATCTTAACCCTCTCAGGTATAGTTCTCTTCTTTTGATTTCAAATGGTGTGGTGTGTAATTATTTCCTCATCTACGTTAGGTTTAAAATAGTTGCATCATGTGCTCGTCCTTCTTGAACATACTTCATCTACAAACCTTATTGCACAATGTTAAACCGCACGACATTTTTAAAACTATTTCTAGCTTGATTCCCATCCATATGGGATTAGTAGGTACACCATGTCATTTCATTCTTGAGTCTATACCTATTTTTTGGAATCCTTCTCTTCTTTGTGGGCCTATGGCCAATGTTATTCAGGGGGTATGTGGTGTGGTGTGTCCTTGTGTCCACATTCATGTTGGTTTTGCAACATCCACACCATGAACCTTTCTCTTGACAACTCTCCACCCCCCTTTTTCCTCCACAAGACATCTTGAGTCTTCTTATCCAAATTTACACCCTCACCCCTTTCTAGAATTTTACCAATGTTCTTAGATGCATTGTTGTTTAGGACCTTGAGTTTTGAATTCTGTATGGGCATGATTTCATCCATTTCCATGTATCATGTCTCCCTTTATTTGGGTTTCAATTATAATTCATATCCAAAAGGACCTCGAACGATATGTATGTTCAACCTTATGGATCACCTACCACCTTGGTCCAATGTCCCAAAGGATCCTGAATAAAATTATATAAGAGGTTCCACATTTTCAATACATTAAGTGGCCAACCCTGAATTGTTGTTCCCATTTCAAGCCACAAGATATGGATATTTTGTTACAAACAAGGTCAATATTTATCCTCCATAATTGTTCCACCCCCATCGAACCATAAATATTGGACTCATGATTCACATCCCTTTTCACTGCGTCATGGTCAAGTGGAATTCTGAAACCTTTGGTGTTATCCCTCTGTGTGAATTTGTACGTTAAGAGGAAGAATCAATATCTTGTTTTCATTCATGGGTTAACATCATTCCCCCTTTTTGTGTATTATATGTATTTTGATGTTCTTATCCACCCATTATTCCCACATCGAGAATAGCTCACATGGGATTAGTGATTTTTTCAACGTTTACGCCACATTAGAGGAATATCACATCTTTCAGTTCAAACTCTATGTCCTTAAACTAAGAATCCCTCATCCTTTTAAAATTATGATAAAGAACATGTAATTTTCAAGAACTATGCAATGCTTGATTACCATTCCTTTGGGAAACATTGGAATGCCCACACATTTTGTCTTCAGGTCCATCTCATGACCCACTAATTATCTCTTCTTTTCAGATTTTCATCCTATCATTAATGGGATTATGTGGTGTAGAATTTGTGGAACTATGTACTCATTCTTGTAGGATCTATAATAGCCTCACCACTTACTTCCTCTTATGGTCTACTCTCTCCCATATCTGGCCTTTTTACATGACATTAAACAAAATTTCATTTCCAGAATAATGTATGGATTGATTCCCATACTAATAATATACAAAGGAACCCCCAATATTTAGTCATTATGTCAATCCCCATGTCCTTTGATCCTATTTGGCCCCTTGTCATGGGGTTCCTTCCCACTAAAGATGCACATGGTGTGCATTGGAAAGATATTTACATTCTTATCAAGTTTGATTTATCACACCATGCACATTCCATTTAAAACCACATTCTTCTGCATGCGTCCAATCCATATGATGTTAAAATATGCTTCCGGGACCTAAATTTATTTACGTTGTTTTTTTCAGCATAATATTAAAACACATGGGCTTGTACAATTAAATGTAATTAAACTATTACATTATCATCATGGTCATATGATGAAAAACTACACTGCATTACGATTGCCTCGCTTGATTGGAAAAATATTTGGTATCAATCATCAAGCATTACATTTGTAAATACCAACATAGGTATTGATTCATGCAATCATGACCGGATTCTCCATCCAGGGTTTTTTACTTCAAAAAAACTTCCACACAGAAGAACAAACAAGATATATCAAATTTTGCTTCTTTTGGGGCATCAGCTAGATCTGTACGAAAGTGTTTCCTCTAGAATTTGAGCCCTACCATGCCATGTTCCACTAATACTTATGGCTTGATTCCCATCCTCATAGGATACATAAGAATAACCTGACATTTTGTCTGTGGGTCCAGCCCAGGTACCTCAAATCCTACATTTCTTCCACCACCAGGCCCGAACTCTGTTGGAATCATGTTGTGTGGCATAAGAGGATTCATCGCCTCATTGAAGCCAAGTTTATAATGTTTTTTCCACACTCTTCCATCAAGGGAACTTCCTTTAAATCTCTTTGTGTCTGTATGACACTAACCTATGTGGGTTCATATTATGAACTATATGTGGCTTGATTCTCTATCTTTATGTGATACATAGGAACACCCAGACAATGAGTCTTTGGGTCCAGCCTAGATTCATCAACCCATTTCCCCCCTTCTCATCATGACTCCAGAACCTCAATTATTATGCCCCACAGACATTATCAGATGCACTATGGTTTAGGACCTATAGTGTTGGATTCCACATGGACATGCTTTCATTTTTTCCATGATTCACATCTCCCTTTATTTAGGTTTGCATCATCTTTTAAATTTTAAAGGACACCAGATAGCATGGATTCTCGGCATTATGGATTACCTAACTCTTTGATACAACATCTCAGAGGATTTTGAATGACATTATGTAGTAGATTTCATATTTCAAATATGGTCAGCAGCCAACCCTCATTTGTTGGTTTCATATCCTACCACATGATATGAATGTTCAGTTTCAAACACGGTCAGTAATTATCATCCATCATATTACCTTATCCATTAATCCTTAAATATTTGGCATGTGATTCATGTCTCTTTCCATTCCATCATAATACATTGGAAATTCAACACCCTTGGTTCTATCCCTCAGAGATCCTTTGCATATTAAGGTGGTTGAATCAATATTTTGAGTTTCATCTTCGACTCCACACCATCTAACCTAGGTGGGTATTCCATGTGTTACAAAGATCTTCACCAACCTTGTTTCCCACAATGATCATAGATCACGTGGTCTTAGGGATATTAGTATGGTTTGTCCACAAATGGAAGAACAACACTCTCATAGTTTGGGAATCCTAAATTTAATCTATGTGTGTTCTTATGGGAATTTGTTGTGCATAGGTGGAATTATTTCCTCATTCACATCTGGTTATGAACTGCATCACACGTTTCTCCTTTGGGGTACCCATTTCATTAACGTGTGTCTTTGAACAATAGCTCATACCCCGAACAAGATCAGGATGTCACATGATAATTATGGGATGTCTCAACTTCCTCATCAGGGTAGATATTCCCAACCATCATTTGTCCCTGAGAACGTGGTGTTCAGGATCTACATATGGATTGATTCCCATCCTTATGGGATATGTCAAAACACCTTGACTTTTTCATGTGTTCTAGCTATATAACCATTAATCCTATTTCAACATATCGACCAGAGTTTCCTCAGAAGTATGTGGCGTGGTGTGGTCTTATGTACTCATTCAGGTTGCTTTTGATATAACCACACTATGTACCTTTATAGAAAGTTATCTATTTTTCTATCATTACCATTTCACAATAAACTGCATGGTTATTTTCGCACTACTTGACAATAAATTGTAATATTCTATATCATTTAGTAATATAATCCATATTATTCAAAAATAGAGATTCCTTATGAGGAAAGAAAATAACGCCGCATTCAATGTTCATAATGTCATTATTTGATGTGGGATGGAATCTGTATGAACATTCCACCACTCCACCACATTTTTTTCACGATCTTCATCTGGTTTCATGTCTGAAGGATCCCCAACTATCTGGATGCTCAGCCCCCTGGATCACCTATAATTCTGGTCCAACACCCCAGGAGACATTAGACAACACTTTGAGTAAGGTTCTATGTACCAAACATGTTTAGCAGTATACCCTCATTAGTTTCTTTCCATATCAGGATAATATGATGTAGATGATGTAGTTCCAATATGGTCAGCAGTTATGTCCCTTCATCATGGATCTCCCAGTATCATACGAATATTGGTCATATAATTCTCATCATTCATTCCCCTTTGATCAAATTTATTCCAGCAACCCTGGTGTTATCCAGTTTATTCGCTAGAGTAGTTGGGAGATGGTGGTTTTGTTGTTTTGAGAATCTCATTCTCTGACCATGACCCCCTTGTTCAACCCAAAAAACCAGAGTGGACATTCAGACCCCAAATTTCTAGAGATTGTATTGATCTCTCATATTCAATGGGAATAATTATATGGTCATATCTTGTTTCTCTCATCAGGCATGACCCACGTGTGCTAAGGAATTGATTTCTGGAAATTTCACGGGTATGATGGAGATTCAGTTATCAATGAAGATAAAGGGACTCATGAATAAAACCAAAATAAATAGGAAACAATGAATGTACATTTTTTATGTTATCCAAAATTACAATTCCCATGGATTTTCCCATCCAATAGATGTATTGACCTCTTCAATGTAGCTTCCCAACTCCATTACTCTCTGTCTTATGTCGTCCAGGATCTGTTGTGGCATGTCAATATCTTTCCCCTCATCGCCTGCGATGGGGTGCATCTCATCATCCCTGATATGGGTATAGTCCTAATAAGCTCAGATAGTAGACATCTCTAGGGATGTTGGCCTCATCAGTTCCTCAACCTCATCCAACTGTTCCTTCAGTAGCGATATGAGTCGAAATTGTGCATTGGGGAAATCAGAATGATTGTACACCCACACCCTCAATTGTTGGATCTTTTTCTTACCCTCCTGATGTTTCTTAATTTTGAAGGACTTTTTCTCATACCATCCCACATTGAGGTTGTGTTCAAGGTCCTATAATTTCTCTAGCATGTAATCACAAGTGACCATGTGGGGACGTTTTTCATCAACACTTCTACAACATAGTTCACACAACTCGGAATAAAGCCTCCCCGTCTAGCTTATCCACTCTACTAGAGGGGCCTCCTTCATTAACTGATTGATCAATTTCAATGACCATAGATGAGTGGCATTGCTTTCCTCTTCATTGACAGAAGTCTCATCCCGATCATTGGGGGCAGTGGGTTCATATGCACGGAATGCTTATAGAAATTCATCATTAGGATCTTCCTATGTTGTATGGTCAAGTGGGATAGGCCTCATGTCATCTGATTTATCCCCATCATCGGATTCCACCTCGATGACCTCAGGTTCCATCCCTCCAATGGGCATACCAGTAGTCTTGAGCATTGTTGTTTGGTCAGTTTGGGTGTCTGCATCCACAACCATCGGCATTCCCCACGGAAAGGTAGTGATAGGGGCCCCACCCATCCTCTCCAATGCAGCCCACACCATTTGAAGAACTGTGCATATAAAAATACATAGATGTCAGTTGGCCTGGTTCAATAAACAAAATTTATGGATTCTGTGAAGAAGAGTACTTACAGAGGTCAAATAATTGGTCTCTCGCTTGAGCTGTTGCTGCTGAAATACCAAGGTGTGGCCCCCATATATGTTTTGGAAATACGAAGACTCTAGGAGAACGACCCTAGGTGTTGCAAAACTATTAGATTTTGTAATTTCCATTTTCATATATGTAGACCCCAAACCCACATCTATAGGTTTCCAGGAATGGGTGTTATGTATGAGGTTATCCTATACCAATAAAATGTTAGCTGACAAAGAATATGTGAATTTAATAAGGATTATCACCAAATAGTTTAGGGTTTACCTAGAGAGCCTCAACAAACCCTATCCGATCTGAGTTTGAAAACTCATGCTCCAATGAGGGCTTCCTCTACCTAGATCTTTTCCCTAGGATGAATCTTCTGATTATTACAGTTGGGGGATGTGCTCCCTCAAATTTTTAACAATCAATTGCGGTTGGACTATTTGATTGACCAGTACATTGACCTGATGTTTCATTGGACATGAAGTACCCCAATAGTTCATGAAGTCCCCTAGATTGGTGATATAATGTTCCCCTTATTCTTGGGACACCAGGAAGCTGGCCTCGGAATGGGTAATCTCTAATAGATCCATCCTGAGATTGATAAGTTGGTGCCACATTTGGGAAAGTCTATGAAATTGTCAGTTAACCTCATAGGTGTCCCAAGACATTGGGAAAACAACATCTTCAAGCATGACTCTGTGGCGTATCCTCTTTCATAGAGCCTAAGTGGTTATCCTATGGAACCCCCTAGGTGGGCAACATTATAGTCGACTTTGCTCCTCTAGGACCACCGGGTCCACCACTACCACTTGCCTCTTGATCAGTGCAGGTCTCACCGCTACTACAGTCCCACCACTGTGGCATGTTCTTGCAACTTTTTATCCCATGTCTTGTGGTTGATGAGGCACCCCATCACTATCAAAGAAAGTTATCCACTTCAAAATTTCCCCTGGGTAGGAAGCCTCCGAAATCATGGCATACATATTTACGATACCCAAGAAAACTGTGGTGGGAGGTAACTAATTCTGCATCCACTACGGGAAAAAGTGGTATTAGTGACGGGTTATTTGCGACGGGGAATAATCCTCATCGCAAATAAAGAGTTATTTGCGATGGGATATTCTCACCCATCGCAAATGCTTTGGCGTGAATGCACGCCAAATCTCGTGAAAGATATTTGCGACGAGATCCCCTTCCCGTCGTAAATAACCAGCAGCGGTAACAAGTTATTTGCGATGGGAAGGGGTTCCCGTCGTTAATAACCTGGCGGTAGGGATTATTTGCGATGGGCCCCATCACAAGTAATCCCTTTTATTGTCGCCCATAATAAATGTGGCCGGGGTTATTTGCGACGGACCTGTCACAAATAATACCAATTGTGACGGTATTACCGTCGCAATAAACCCCATCGCAAATAATCTAACCTATAAATACATCCAGCCATGAGATGTTTTCTAAATCGGAACTACTTTTTACTAGTTTATATGTGTTGAGTGAATTTTGTTTTGCAAGTCGATTTCAAGGAGGTTGCGGGGATCATCTGACAAGTACAACAAATCAAAAGCTCGAAAACCAGTTTATGGTTTTTTTTCTGAAATTTAATTTAATATTTATTTAATGTTTTGGTTTTATATTTTTACATTAGTTTTTATTATTTCTTAATAGATATAATTATGTTGTATTAATGTATTAAATTTGATTTGTTAGATTTAATTATTAGTAATTAACAATATTTAGTAATTAAGTGACTATAATTAGTAATTAATAACTTGAATTTTAATTAAAGATGGTAATTAGTAATTAATGAATGTAATTAGTAGTAAATGAATGAAATTAGTATTTAATGAATGTAATTTGTAGTTAATGAATGTAATTAGTAATTCATGAATATAATTTGTAATAATTGGAATAATTGAAAAAAATAGTAATAATTAGAAAAAATTTACAATAATTAGTAATAAGTAACATTAATTAGTACTAATTAGAAATAATTAATAATAATTACCAATAATTACCAATAATTTCCAATAATTAACAATAATTACCAATAATTAGTAATAATTAGTAATAATTAGTAATAATTATCAATATTTACCAATATTTACCAATATTTACAAATAATTGCCAATAATTGCCAATATTTTCTAATAATTAAAAATATTTACCAATATCTACTAATAATTGCCAATAATTGTCAATATTTACCGATAATTGGGAATAATTACAAATAATTAGGAATAATTACCAATAATTAGGAATAATTACCACTAATTTGGAATAATTACCAATAATTAGGAATAATTACCAATAACTAGGAATAATTGCCAACAATTAGGAATAATTACCAATAATTAATAATAATTATCAATAATTACCAATAATTACCAATAATTATGAATAATTACCAATAATTACCAATAATTACCAATAATTAGGAATAATTACCAATAATTATGATTAATTACCAATAATTAAGAATAATTAGTAATAATTAATAATAATTACTAATAATTACCAATAATTATGAATAATTACCATTAACTAGGAATAATTAGTAATAATTACCAATAGTTACCAATAATTAGTAGTAATTACCAATAATTATCAATAATTAGGAATACATATCAATAATTAGGAGTAATTACGAATAATTACCAATAATTAGTAATAATTACCAATAATTACCAATAATTAGTAATAATTAACAATAATTACCAATAATTAGTAATAATTACCAATAATTACCAATATTTACAAATAATTACCAATAATTGTCAATATTTACCAATAATTAGGAATAATAACCAATAATTATGAATAATTAGTAATAATTAGGAATAATTAGTAATAATTAGGAATAATTACAAATAATTAGGAATAATTACCAATAATTAGGTATAATTACAAATAATTAAGAATAATTACAAATAATTAGGAATAATTACCAATAATTCGGAATAATTACCAATAATTAGAAATAATTAGGAATTATTTAAAATAATTATTAATAATTACCGATAATTAGGAATAATTACCAATAAATAAGAATAATTAGTAATAATTAATAATAATTACCAATAATTACCAATAATTAGTAATAATAACCAATAATTTCCAATAATTAGGAATAATTAACAATAATTAGGAATAAATACCAATAATTACCAATAATTAGTAATAATTACCAATAATTACCAATAATTAGTAATAATTAACAATAATTAACAATAATTAGTAATAATTACCAATAAGTACCAATATTTACCAATATTTACCAATAATTACCAATAATTGTCAATATTTACCAATAATTAGGAATAATTAGTATAATTAGTAATAATTACCAATAATTAGGAACAATTACCAATAATTAGGAATAATTATCAATAATTTGGAATAATTACCAATTATTAGGAATAATTACCAATAATTAGGAATAATTACCTGTAATTAGGAATAATTACCAATAATTAGTAATGATTAACAATAATTAGTAAACAATTAGTAAATAATTAGTAATAATTAACAATAATTAGTAATAATTAACAATAATTACTAATAATTAGTAATAATTACCAATATTTACCAATATTTACCAATAATTGCCAATAATTTCCAATATTTACCAATAATTGCCAATAATTGTCAATATTTACCAATAATTAGGAATAATTACCAATAATTAGGAATAATTACCAATAATTAGTAATAATTAAGAATAATTAACAATAATTAGGAATAATTAGTAATAGTTAGCTAATTGGAAAAAACTACAGTGGTCATTATCTTTCACAATTATCTTTTCATCTCTGTATTGGTCTTGAGAAAACTTCTGTCTCCACATGTAATATTTGAATTCTTTTTCAAAATTATCAACCTACTCACCAATAGAGAGGTGAAAGTGAATGCAAATATTACATATGGAGACAGAATGTTAAACACACAGATGATAGGAGAATTGTAACATAATATAGAAAATTATATTATTTTAATATTAATAATAAATAATAATAATAATGTAATAATGTTATTTTTATGTAATTAATATTTATGAAAAAATAATATTAGTTTTATTAAAATAATAAAAAAATTATAAAATATTAAAATTATCAATATTTGTAACAGGTTTTGCTTTATTCGTATCATGTTCAATTCTTAAAGGGTAAATTTTTAGGTTTATCCCAATAAAAAGTTTTCGCCATTTGTGTCTGATGTAAACTCTACAATTATCCTTGATTGAGTGTTTTTTCTAACAAATTATTCAAAACCAGTAATTCTTTTATATTTTATAGAAAAATATGGAACAACGAGGTCGTCAACATTCATTATTAGATGACCGCATGTGGATAAATCAACGTAGAAATCCAAATGGTTCTGGTTTAAATCCAGTATATATAGAGGATATTGAGACGTTTTTATCATTTGCAGCATCAAATCCAGAATTTTTTTCAGAAGAGACAATAAAATTTCCTTATAAAAAATGCGCACTGAGAACATTTCACATGTTTGACAAAGTTGGGGGACATCTCTTGCGTTTTGGTTTTCAATCGGATTATGTTTTTGGTATCAACATGGTGAACACAGTTTTACAGAAGGTGATACTAACTTGATTCTAGATCCATCCCAGTTTCAAAATTTAGTACATGATGTTGTAGGTCCATATATTCAACATAAAAAAACTCAAGATGATATTGATTCAACTCCTTAGTTGGAACGCTCTGAATTTTATGATTTTTTGAGGTCTACTGAGGATGCGTTATATCCTAGTTTCAAGATAAGAAAATTAGAAGCAGTTACAAAATTTATGGCTGTCAAATAAAATAATGGAACGTCAAACATGTGTTTTGATCAAATATTTTCTTTGGTTAAAACACTGTTACCCAAAGGATATGATTTAACTGCAAATTACTATGAGAGTAAGAGGATGGATCAGAATTTATGAATTAGTTTTTAGAAGATTCATGCATTTCAAATGATTTCATTTTATATTCTGGGGAAAATGATTCATTGGATAGTTGTCCCACTTGTGGGCAATCGAGGTATAAAGAAGCTCAACATGGGAAGTCTGGCATGAATTCTGTAAAACAGTTGAGATATTTTCCTCTTACATCCTGACTTCAGCGTTTATTCATGTCTTTGAATACAGCGACAATGATGTCATGGAAAAAAACGAATATTTCAACAGGTAAAAGCTTGAATCATCCGGCCGATGGTGAATCATGGAATCATTTTGATATAGTGCATCCATCCTTTGCTTTAGAAGCCCGAAATGTGCGACTGGGTCTTTCCACTGATGGTTTCTGTCCATTCGGATCTTATGGTTGTTAGTATTCATGTTGACATGTCTTTTTAACTCCGTACAATTTACCTCCATAGCAGTTGATGAAGGAACCCTATATCTTTTTGAACTTACTAAATCTAGGACATCAGAAGAAGAATATTGATGTTTATTTGAAACCATTGATTGATGAATTAAATATACTGTGGAGTACTGGTTTCATTACTTATGATGTTGCTGTGTAACATAATTTCATACTAAGAGTAGCATTGATGTGGACGATCAGTGACTTCTCAGCTTATGGCATGTTATCTGGCTGGAGTACACAAGGGCCGAAATCATGTCCTTACTGTTTGGGAGAGAACAAAGAATTTAGGCATTTATGCAACCATCACATCGTTGTCAGTATTTTTTTTCAAGTTTAAAAATTAACTTCATATAATATATTCACAATTTTAATTTTAAATTGCAACTAGAGGAGTCATATGAGACCGCAGTGTCACAGACCCAGCCTGAGGGTCAGGCCGAGGCATCGGATCAGACCAGTGGCCATCAGTTCGATGAGGCGGCATGGATGCATGCGACCCAATATGCCTTCGAGAAGGGCTAGGTAGTTGGTATAGGCTCTCGAATGAATCCCGGAGATTATTATGGCAGTGCTGCAACGTCGGCGTCCTGCTCGAGAGGAGCTCGTGCATCTACTTCTACTACACAGTATGAGGATCGGTTGCGATCTCAGACTGAGTTGATCGAGAGTCTCCAAAAGGAGAAGGAGGAGATGCGTCGGAAGTAGCAACAACATGAGGAGGAGTGTCGACGACAACAGCAGCTGTACGAGGAGTAGATGAGTTGGTGGCAGTAGCAGGAGCAGGAGCCAATGGAGTACATGCACCGACTCACTCATGCCTTAGGGATGGAGTTTCCTCCACCAGCAGATCCCCCCCCTCCCCACCGTCCTTCAGATTAGTTATTGTTTAGATGTTATAAGGTTTGTAAATTTAAAATATGACATTTATTCTATTCAGAGTTTCTATCTCCCTTATACTGGTGTCAATATTGTATTATATAATTTCTATTTATTTTTGATACTTTATTATTTATTATTGGTATTTATTTTAATGTTGGTTTATTTTATTAATAATAATATTACACTTAGTATTTTATTATTTTTTAGATTTCTTTTTGCAAATGTTGATAATTTTCATATTTTTATTTTCAAATTTTTCTAATAATATTATATTCAGTATTATTAATACATAAAAAGTTTCAATAAATTTAATTAAAATTATAATTTTTTAATTATTTATAATAATATTATGTTGGTATATTATTATTTTTATATAATATTATATTATTTATATTAGAATATTAATATGATTAATAATATTATGCATATTTTATAATATTAATTATTTATATATATTTAATTTTTTTAATATTTTAATTTAATTATAATTTTTTAAATATTTGAATGATTTTTTGTTATAATATTTGAATGAATTATAATTGTATTATTACTATTATAATATTAATTAAATTTTTTATTAATAATTTAATGTTTTTTATTTTTTTATACATATTTGCGATGGGATGATCATCCCATCGTAATAGGTAATTGCGACGAGACAGTATCCCGTCATAATTAATTTTTTTTTAATTTTTTTTAAATTGCCTATTGCGATGGGAATATTTGCCCGTCACAATTTGAAATTGCGATGGGCCCCGTAGCAATTACTTTTTTTGGAGAAAAAAATTGACTCTTTCGCTACGGTATTCGTGGCCCGTCGCAAATAACATTTGCGACGGGCCCGTTGCAAAAGTGTTATTTAAAATTTTTAATATATATATCGATTAGTATTTGCGACGGGACATATTATCATCACAAATAATATTTTTAGTGACGGACCCGTCGCAAATAGTGTTAGTTGCGACACCATTTACCGCAACGGGTCATTTGCGACGGACCCCCGTCGCAAATAGGCTTTTGCGACGGGATCCCGTCGCAACTGAACTGTCAAAAATGTTCTTATTTCCAGTAGTGATCTTCTCGTCCTCTTGTGTGAACTGAGCCTCATTTCCCTCATCATGCATGGATGGTCCTCATTATGTACTCCCATTTATACATGTGGGTTCATCATCTTCATGCACTGAAACCAACTCGCAAAGAGGTGTAGGGCATATGGCTCCCAGATAGGCTTGAGATCACGCTGTTCTACTAGAAATCCACCCAGAAAGGTCGAGATATAGGGCCGATACTCTTCAGTTCCCTGGTCTACATTAGGGAATACACTTGTTGGAAATGGGAATGGGTGAAAATTGAATTAATCATCTATCCATAAGCTGTTCAGCACCATCTGTAGAGTAATCTTGGTCAGGAAGCTCCTCATCACATTCAAGATAACTGGTTGAAACTCTAACCTAGTAGGAGAAATGGGGTTCAAATATTCATAAGCGCCCATGTGCACTACTACCCATCAATTCAAAATATGGAGTTATCTACACACCATATGAAACTTCTTCACCTCACTGATATTCCACAAACACCTTGTACAGTTTGGTCAGCCCCTGGATACCCAAACTGACCCACTTAGCCATCGCCAGCACACATGCCATAAACAATGTGCTCAATATCATGCTTATATTTTTTTCTCAAGCTAGTGAAATCTAACTGCAGGTAAGCATAGAAATGAACCCATCTAGCATACCCATCAGTGGCTTCTCGATGTTGATGTTGTACCCCCACAAAAAAAATTGGTTGTCCTCTAATGTTTTATAACAAGAATTCACATTACTATTCTGGGATCCCTTTGGATAGATGAGATTCCTAACAGATAGATTCGTGGGTGCTTCCTCCCCTATAGTTTTCGTCTTTGATGAGATGTTTTCGAATTGATTAAGCCATAACTTGAATTGGATGTCCCTCACCAACTTCTTTTCCTCCACCGCCACCATATCCATCATTTATTTTTCCATCTTCGACATTTTCTTTGGATCCTACCAAGTGTTCTCAGAAGGGAGGAACTCTTAATACATCACCCCTATGATTGAAATACCTAAAATCATGTGATGGTCCCAAAGGTTGATGCCAACCTCCTCGAGTTAAAGCTGAAATGTATTGGTACTTGACGACCACCTACTCAGAAATTATGGCAATAGGTGTTTCGGAAGATAAATGTAGAAGTGGGGGGCCCAAAAAAACATTATATATACCTTATCGCTTCATGTCAACCTCAAATCTCTCACAAGATGCATATACCTAGTATTCTTAGGCCCAATCCTCTTTAAAATTTTTACCCTTGTGCAAGTCCCAATAATCCATCCACCCATCCTTTGGGTTCTCCAAATCCATCTTGAGGATGGTGTGGTACTGTGGGGGGGATACATATGGCTCCAATGCCTTCCCATCAACATTTTTGACATGATTATATAGGAATTTAGCATTGACGGGTGTGCGATCCTCCCATGTGTGATGGTTGGTAGCCCTGAACCATTTGTGACGGCACAACGTACTCTGGAACCAATATGTTGGTTCGTCCCTACTTTCATTAGGGATGATAACATCATTCCTCAGACCAGATGTATATAGAGGCAATATATTGCATAGAGGATAGTTATTCTGACATTATGACAAATCTACTCTAGGTATTCATGGTCTAAATAGATCCACACACATTCCCCCAATTCCTAGATTATTCAGCATATTTTCCCATTAGGAGTCATCCATATGGACCCCCTGGGAATCTTCTTGGTGGTCATTCTATCCCATGACATTAGAATTTTTTTCTGGATCACAAATCTCAATTGTGGAGCTTGATCATAGAGACCAATCGAAGAGTTCTTCTACATTGTTCACGGACACAAATCACACAGTGCACAATCATAGAGTCTAAATACTCACTATGCAGCATAGTGAAAAAGAGATCCTAGTTCACAAAGACCAATCTCATAGAGCATAGAGATCCACAAATCTATATCTCACAAAAGAAATCTGTAGAGATATGTAAGTACAAAAGAGGTGGTGTCCCCCCTTTTTATATGAGACGACCCCCAATCTTTACAGCACACTTGGAAGTAATGATCTTCACAACGTTCTCAACCTACTCATTGCCTATCTGCATTGTGACCCTACTTCAGGATCTCAATTTGCAAATCTACCTCATAATTTGGTCATATAGCCTTATAATTTGATCCACATTTTCTCCTCAGCTCCAAGTCTAAGTGGGGTATTTTTGGTGCCAAAATATGTACATGGGGAAAATATGAAAAGGACCCAATGGTGAAAAAAGGGGATTCTTCAGGAAGCACCATCGAAAATTTCTTTAGCATTGTGGTCAATATAAATCAATTTAGCACCATTGTCAATGAAAAACTAAGCCCTCATCTACATCTTCCATATAAGAAAGTGATAGTCGACTCTAAAGTTATGAAGAAATTGATGAAAGTCATTAGGAAATGGAGGTATGATGATTGCTTCTATGGTTCCTTATAAATTGACAGAATCTTCTACAAGTGATATGGAGGGAATGGAGGAATCCTCTTCACTATGTAGGGGATGGTGATCGACTCAACATTTTTGAAGATCATTACAAAATAATCCTCATATTGTGAAGCACAAGTAGCTACATAGTGTGCCATCCATGCTCTAACCCCCCCAGCACCTAAAATAATATTCTCCCTTCATTCGAAAAGGATAGAAACCCTAACCATTCGTCTTCCAAGATCCCAAATCACAAAGAACCATTTTATCTGTGAACCATAAAAAAATGAATCATCTGAGGTACTTGAGCATTGAGAAATCCCAATCCCTTTAGTAATGTTTACTCCTTCTTCAAGAAGGGATGCCCTTAATAGATGTTACGGGCCATCACTATGGAAGGATAACATGTTGGGTACATGGGACTATGTTGATGCACCCAATATTTTAAAATCACCCTCCAAATACATGTGTACTCTAGGCTGAAGCCATGACACTATTCGTTGAAAAGTCCTTTTTTCATACTCATATCTTATGCAAGACTTTTCCCACTAAAAAACCATAGTCTCTTCAAATCCAAGTGCTTTTTATCCATTATTCTTTCTGATCCCAGGAGCTCTATGAATTCCTAAGCTCTGTGAATCAATATGCTATGTAATACTTTGACCTTTTCAAATACTTTCTCTGTGAGGCATCTTACTTCGAATAACATCTTCTTCTGTGGCCCTCTAGGTTTGTACAAAAATATTTCATGGTCCTTTGGGTGATGCTTCATATTGTGTTTCTTTTCCTTCTGATTCTTCACATAAGCATGCTAACAGTTATTTCTTCTTTGCATTTCCATGCTAATGGGATCCCTTCAATGGGTCAATCCACTACCCATTCTCCCAAAATCATTGTTGGTGCCTTCCCATTACCATGGTTTTAAGTGAGTAGGTTATGTAAGTCATGGGGGTGAGGATCGAATACTTACCATCCAATATGTAGGGAATTTAACTTTCATGCACTAGTGTCCTTGACATAAGATGTTAAACTATAATGAAAACATTTTTTGTAGGTTCAGAGGACCCGAGGAGGGATAAGAACCCCCCCCCCCCCGCTGCTATATCTCCCTTATAACATTATCACCATGATCACCTCAAAAAGTATCTATGTAATAACTGGAACCTTCTGATGGGATGTTTTAGGTACAATGGAAATATCCTCCGTGTACACATGGACACCCTCCTTTCTCATCAGGCCTACCACCTAGAGTAAGCCCCAATATCAATCTCTATGGGCCACCAACTAGGCATAATCCTATGTGTCCTCTTTGGGCTACTAACCACACGTAATCCCATTTCCATTCATCGTGGATGCACCATTCGTGATGTGATCGTTACATATTTTTTTTCCTTTAGTTTCTCACACTAAACATGAATCACATGGGGTAAGAGTATGCATCAAACCTGATGTCATTATGTTGGATGACTCAGTGTGAAAGCCACATCGCCCATCCAAAAAAATTACAGAAACATATATCCTTTTCCTTTTCATGAAAGGTATGTTGGAAGCCTACATGATGTTAAAGACCATCACAAATCGGTACTAGCCCCCGTCACAGTTTTTTAAAATCATCCCACATGATTTGAAAATATATAAAATCGAACTATGTGGGCTTTGATCCATGTCCTCAACATATGGTACAAGGCAATCCTTTTTGAGGTTTAACCAAAAACACTGGTAAACCTTGGTGTCCACTTTGTTGGGACCCACATCCTTGGTATATCCCATAGTGGAATCATAAAATCTCTTAATTATATAACCATGCATAATCCTCCATAATTAATCCATAATCCTCAAACCAAGAGTTCCCCTATTACGATGGGATATTAACCACATGTATTCCCTTACATGCTATCAGGTAACTGTCATTTGTCCAAACCCTGATTATATACCCCATTATTGAACTATGGTGAATTTGATACTTCTCTAAAATGATACATAGGAAGCCTCTTTGAGGTTCAAGACCACACCTAATGTATCATCCTAGTATCTCACTTGAGCCTTTATGTTTTGGGAAAGTCATACCTTAACCACAGGGTTAGAAATTCTTTAGGTTCAATCCATTTATCAATTATCAGTGGCCACCACCTCAAGTGTCCCAACACCCCCACTAAACTAAATGGAAATTGATACCCTTCCACTGGGATATGTCAGAATCCTACCAATGGTTCAATCCCAACACCCCTATTACCTTCATGTCGGTTCCATCACATTCCTCTGATTCACTTTGTTCCACCATGCATCATCCATCCCGATTCCAATCTCAGATTCCCCATCCCAGTGAAACCATTCCATCCACCCATTTATCCAACCATTAATAATCCCCACAAAATCCATAACCATCCAACTAAGATTGTAACTCTTATGATGGGCCACTATCCATGCGTAAGCCCCAGCATGTCTTTAGGTTGTTGTCTATTGTGTACACCCTAATCCCATGTTTCAAACTCTTAAACAATGTGGGGTTTGATCCCTACATTCTAAATAGGATACATATGAAACATCAATGAGGTTTATTCCCAGTTAATGGTAAACCATGTGTCCCCATTGTAGTGACCCAATATTCCATGGATCCATCCTCATTTGGGATTTGATACACTAGTCTAGTAATCCTCCAAGGTACTCCATCCTAGGGATGTGTCCATCGGATCCACTCTCACCAGTGTTTTGATCAGTCTAATCCATCTTTTCTAAAAGTTGAACTCACAAAATACCATGTGTTAAAAATTGTAAGCTGAGGAAAAACTAGGATATATACCTTTGGCGTGAAATTCAATGCACTCGAATGATTATTCCCTTACATAACCCCTTAAAATTTCTGGACAAAAGCAGCCTGACTAAACAACATACACAATGAAATGGTACTCAGAAAAAGATTCATGAATAACATCTTAAATCATTAAGGGAGACTCGATATAGGTGAATAATTTAAAGGATTAATCCATGGAATGAGAGACGGACATCCCATAACCTTATTTCAATAAAGGATAAAATGTTCTTAAATAATTGATGGATGTCTCCGACCTTTGCAAAGCATGAATTTGGAGAAACATCCAATGCGTCATAGCAACGAAAATGCAAAACCCAACTAAACTGTCAAAACAACTATCAAAATATATTTCTAATAAGGGAACACTAAAAGTGCACTACAATGATGGAAAATCTAAACATGACCAAATCATATCTGGGATATTAACATAAGATTCAACTATTCAAAAAAAATTCCCACTTGTAGTATCCAAATAGGAATTCACTTTCTATGAAAACTACAATTTATTCAATATCATAACATTAGTTGGTCTCCTATATGTATTATTATTCAATGGTTTCTCAAAATATATTTCTAATTATACTATACAATGGTATATAAATATTTCACTAATACCAACAATAAAAACCTATAATTTTTAACCCTAGATATTACATATTATTTTATGAATATTCAATATATTATAATACAAAACATGGATAAATTTTATAGGTTTAGTGTCTTTGGATACGTGGAGACATAAAAAACTCATTTATAAGAGATCAACATAATATACCACTATGTTATTGAACATAATCTCCTACTAATTTATTTATAAATATAAACCTAGTTAAACATATCATACTTAAAAACATTCTTCATAAAATAAGGAAAGAAAATATATAAAAGGGTGTACTAAGATACTCATTAATGGTAAAAAAGGGATATATTAATGATCAATAAAGTATTACATGAGCATAAATGTAATATAACATGAGAATAATATTTCTAATCAAATTTCAGTATATCATAGAAAATAATTTTAAGTCATGGTATAATTATTAGCAGTTCATAAGACATGAATCAGAATAGAATCAAAAAATATAATCCATGAGAGAATAATTTCATTTATAAGACAAAAATTTTCTACAAACACATAATCAAGGATATTATTTCATTACATAATTCTTAATTCCAAAGTGAGTTATAGTTGATTGGGTTCACTCTTTATTTCATCAAATCATTAATCATGGTTCACTACAAAGACTATCATAGTAGATAGAGTCTTCTACTAAATAAGGATCATCACCATTCTAATCTTATTATGTCATAAGAAATCCATATAAAACCAATTCATTGGAAGGATATATATTTCTAATCCCATTCATCACATAATCATAACCCATTCCTGTTTTTCCCTTAGGTCCATCAATTAGTCGTCATATATCAAAATTGGTGGGTGGGAAATGGGTTTCCAAACCATATCATCATCACAACCATGAAACATGTATTGAAAAAAATTAAATTTATTATAATTCAATAATATCACTAGTAAATAATAGTATTCAATAAAGTATGGTGTCTCAATTATAAATTAATATAAATATCACTTTGGTTTTGTCGTGAGGAAAATATAATTTAATAACTAAATCAAGTATTTAAAATCTACAACCTAAAAATATATTGTGTAAATTTTTTTATTTAAAAAGATCATTTTAACAAGTAATGGAGGCTTAAATTCATTTAGTGGTCATAATGGTAAAAATTTCTTTTTAATTTTTGTCTGCTAAAAGAAATATTCGTTTCATAATTTTGTATAAAAGACTAATGTTCATATATAAGAAAATAAAAAGTTTATTTCACTAATATATTTTTATAAAAATTATAACATGGGTAATAATCATTTGAACATTCATTAGATAATAAAAAATCATTATTGAAATAATTATAACAAAAAAAATTGAAAAAATAGTTTTATACTGAAGAGATAAGTAAATTATAATTTAATTAAAAATATAATTTCACTCACTTGAATGCTTAAATAGTGTAAAATTATATGAAAACATGTAATATATAAAATAAAATATAGGAGGATAAATTTAATAGTATTATTGGGATTGATGTCATAAAATTTAATCATAATAATGAAATAAAGAATCATGATAAATAATAGATTGTAACATAAATACATTACTACTTAGGAGATATCTATATTAAAACATTCTAAAATGAATAAAATTAGATGGATTTTTAAATCCCAATAATTTTTATTAATTATTCATAATCATAATTCTTAGTAAATATATGCCCCACAAAAATGGAAACAATTAGTTAATAAGACAGGTCTCTCAGGGAAATAATAGTTAGATGAGAATCTATTTCCTTGACTTTGGTCACAGATCCATCATTCCTAAAATTTAAATTATGATATAAATATCATATATTTATTAAATATATTTATATTTTTTTAATAAATTATAGATATATAAAAAATACACCATTCATTGGGATGATAGGTTGTATATATGAATGAATGTTTTTTTCACTTCTCGACTAAAAAAAAGAACATAATAATTCACCTTTAAATACTCATTATTGTATTATAAATATCATATATATTCGATAACCCTATCATTATTGACATTAATTTCAATTATAAGTGAAAATGTAATCACACCTTTTTGTGGAGTTGGTAGTCTATACTTATGCATGAGTGATAATTTCATTTCTGATTTGATGAAAAAGAGGGTGGATAATGGTAGTTCCATTATCATAAAAACAATATTATACAATAATGAAACACAATTTCTTATTTTATGTTGAATAACATAAGTTTAGATGATTTAAAAGAATAATTAATCTCAAATATGTCGGTAAGTTGGATTACATCTTCTTTAGTGCTTCTATTTAAGATCACTTCATAGTGACACTTAGAATAGACTTTAAAAAAGACCAAAACCACTAATTCATTTCAAGGTAAGGTGGGAGGAGAATTTTGTCTAGTTTTTTAAATCTAGATGGCTCATAATGGTTTGTAGAATATATATATTTAGTTTCCCTTTATAAATAATGGAAGGGGCATGATTGGAATTATAAAAAAGATAAAAATAAAGTCAACTCATTATTAATAAAAATTCTTCTATACTGCTAGATATTTATGGAAGAATGTCTATGTATAAATTATTAACTTTTAATGAAATTTATATTGGTTTTTATATCATATTAAACCTTGTTGTTTTTCAACCGCATAGTTAAATGATTTTAACCTTAACTGTAGTAATGACTTTTTCAATCATCAAGGGTTATAATTTTACATATATTTTACTATTTAGTTGATAAATGGAAAAATGGAGAAATTTTATAACATTAATCATCCTACATATCCTCTGATTTTTTTTTATTATTTATAAAAAATTTATTTAAATATTATTTTCCCTAAAATATCATTAATTCCATTATGACATTATATATTTATGGTCACTTTAAATAATTAAATATAGGAAATTAATTTGAATAAAATACTTTCAAAAATTGGACATATGTTATATTCAGCTACGAAAATTTGAAAAAACTATAAATCAACTAAAACATTACATTTATTGTTTTTTAAAACATTTTTATTATTTTTATACTACTTGCACAAGTGATATATCTGTGTTTTGTAAATATTTAAGGTAATTCGTTCATTACTATAATAATATAAATTTCATTATCAGATGAAAATGGAACCATAATGTCATATATTTCAATTTTTTATGTTTATGGCCTAATTTTTAAAATTAAATTAAATTAAGGAAAATTTTAGGTTTATATTAAGACCATTTATCATTGGTTTATCCCACATTAACACATTTTACCAATACTAAGCTGATTAATATTTACCATGAATATTATTCATAATAAATAAAATTATTTATATAAACATAACCTAAAAATACCAATTATAATATACATATTTCAAAATCCAATATCTAGATGTTTGACATATCCATTTAAATATAAATGAATAAAATGGAAAGAAAAACATTTTTTAGAGAAATGTTTTTTCAAAAATTAAAAATCGACATATATTAAAATAACGAATAATTATTATAAAAATAGAATTAATTATAATATTCTATATAAAATGGATCATATATCACATTAATACAAAGTATAAAATATAATGGAACTTTTAAATTTCATGATTTAATTAAAATATATGAAAATATATGAAAATTCTGAAATTTATTTTTTTGGATTACAAATTGGTTGGCCATAGAATTGATGTGATCAAGATTCTACAAGTAGCTACTATATCTAAAAATTTGCATTACATTAATTTAAAACCTCATAACATTCTTTCATATTGATATATAAAATAACAATATATATCTAACATAAAAATATTCATCTCATAAATGATTTTAATCATTACTCTTTTGTTACATTTGGGCAAATATGTTGTGTTGTAAAATGGATTTGAAATTCACATTCATTTCATCAATCATTTCAAGTATCAATATATTATGGTCTCTAAATTAAAACCAACATTTAGAAGTTATATCTTCCTTATTATATATTAATTTATAAAGAGTAATATGAATTATAAAGTGGACGCTATTGTTGTATAAGAACTAAACTATAAGAAAATATTGGGCCTGACAACATTTAATTTCTATATTGAAGTATCTCATAAGATCCCCAAGTTTTTTGATGATCCATTTTGAAAGTACATTATTATAGGGATGAAAATTAATATTTATGATTTAATATATATTAAGTAAATGTTAAAAACATTTCTATAACATTGATGACGACTTCATAACTCAATCATATGCAATCATTAGTGTTGGTCCACTTTTTCTCTCCACTTCTCAAATTTATATCATTCCATGATAATCATGGGATAAAACCACTCAAATATTGATTAATAGGGTGATATTTTACAACATTATACTACATCCCATATATAATAATTTAATTTTTTTCTTTCAAAATAACTATGAAAAAATACATAGTGATGATATCACATTTCCATATAGTTATCGGCAAATGTTGCATCATCCTCTTGAATTTTTTCATTTATTCCTTCACTTTCTTGTAATATTAAGAACACTCATGTAAATATGATGATAATCCTATATACATTATACCACTAACAATTTTATCTTAAACATATATATGTATTTATTCTTCCTATGTACTTAGATAATATTGAGCTATAACAATCATTTAGTGGATCTTTTTTTCCCTAGACATTGATGGTACACATAGTTATGTCCCAAAACTTCGAACTCCATCATAAATTTTTAATTTATGGGATTTAAAAATATTCATATACTCCACCCTCTTTTGTATCTCAATATAATCGACTTTATCTTTCTTGTTTTCTTCCGATGGGGTGGCTGATTGATCGTTCCAGTAAGGTGAGATGGTATTTGAACCATTTGGATTATCATGTATATCCTAATATATCTAAGAATATTAGACCCATATCAATTATAAAACTATTAAAGATTATATAATCATTAATACATTGAGAATTTGGTTCTTTTCTCACCGTCCCATGAATTTAATGCGTTATGAAATCATAGTCAATGATTATCACAAACCATCTTTATTAGTTCATATTATGATAATTTTTTGGAAATATAAAAATGAGACACTTAAGATATGTATATATTTCATGTATGGGAAGTGTGAGTTTATAAGTTTTTACTAAGCTGTTCATTAATAATATGGCTCCATTTTCAAATTCTCCAAACCATAAAAACATTACAAAATTTTATGTAAAATTTTTAGTGGGTTTTACATTCCAGATAAATTCCTCCAATATTTATTATAATACACAAAAAAATGAAATATAAATCTTTTTTACATTCTAGGTGTTCCTCAATTTACTTTATTATAAAAGGATCCAAATATATATCCTTTCTTGTGAAAACATTCCCTATGATTGTTAATATAACAATTGAAAACTCACATTCACAATAAATTTAATTTATATTCTATTTTCAATATGTATATAAAACTATACTAACATTCTTATCATGTTCCACCTTTATTTTAATGTATATGATAATATAATCAATATATTATACCATTAATTAATCTAAGAAATCATTAAAGACTCTATTCATCTGGTATATACAATTTTTTGGATTTTTTTTTGAATCTGAATTGGATCATTAGGATCACAGTGCTAATAACTTGTATATAAGGTAGTCAAGAGAATATCCTCCTTCATCATAATTAATTTATTATATATAGACCAATGGTATACCATGGAGATTTATTATTCCCCACATAGATAATGGAATAAGTCATTAGTCCAAGGTAGGGATACATTACCCTTTTCATGATCTTGTTAAGGTCATGATAATCAATGCACAAATTCATTTCCCCATGCTTCTTATCAACAGAGAGAAAAAGTTCACACCATGGTGAATAACATCAGTTTTCATAACCTTTTTTCAAACATTGTTGTAAATATTTTTTTGTTCTTTGAGTTTAATGGGTGTTCATTCAATAAAGACAATAGGATATAAGTAGAGATCCAGTTATAAATTCAATTAATAATACAACCTACCAATCAAGGAGAAGCATATTAATTCTATTGGGGATACATCTATATATTCGCTAAAATTTGGAATTTCATGAATTAATATCCATTACAATTTCTCAATTATTTTAGAAATATATTATTATACATAAGAATACAATATATACCATTTAAGATGAATTTACAAATAATAATTGACATTCTATTTTTTACTTTCATTGAATTTTAGGATGATTTGAGAAATAAAAAAGTTGGTTCATACACTTAGAATTTAATGATGTACCTATATAATGACAATTATTCTTTGATTAATATAATATTTAATTACACTATAGAAATTATTTCAAGGATTAATGGATGATATATCACACAAATGATTATTTTCTATGAGTTATATAATTCTGATACAACAATTCAACCACCTGGTGATTTCATTGATATCTCAACCTCTATGTCTTCATCTCGTGTTTGAATATTTCTACTAATCATGATCATTATGGAAGAATATGTAAAAATAGATTCAAATAGATCATTGGAAATTCAAGAATGAATAAAAACTATACCTATTATAATTTTTTCATGTTCCACCATAATAGTAGTGATATCATAAACCTAATATATATATATTGTCTTTGGAGGTTGTTGTCATCATTTATCAATTATTAAATTTATATTACTACACTAAATTACATTATATATGGGTTAATTACAATTGAAACTTCTGACCATTGGGGGAGGGTTGATTATATTCTACATTTATTCAATAATATATTTTACATTCCTTAACAACATTTTTCATTCCATAGAGTAATACCCCTACTTCCCTCAAATAAAATATATTTTTATTTCCATGAGATAGTTTCCTAGATGTTTCTTCCCACATTTATAAAATATGGGTTATATATTTTTTCCATCTATGATATTTATACGTTTAACCTCTATAATTGGACTCTATTTTTTACTTTTTGTTTCCAAAACCATAAACCACCTTACAATATCTAATATATATGTCAATTTTAAAAGGTGAGTTATTCTAATTCCTAGTATCCATCAAATTCAAGAATTGCTAAATATTTTTGACGAATTTTTTTTAATCTAAAAAATAATAGAACAACCATACATTAAAGGTTAATTAAATATCAATATTCTTACCTTCAAATCCTTGTGATGTTTTCCTCATATTATCTTATTAATTCATCATCCATATAATTGATTCAAAAAATACCCTTCTCTAATTTATTACTAAGAGTGTGAAGAATACAATTATCAAAAAATATATTCTTGGTTTATCCAAACTTTACTGACTCAATATATTTCATGGAATTCATGTTCTTGATTATTTTCCACCATTGATTGTATTCTAAAAAATAGATAAGTTTCTAATAAAACTTTCTCTTACATAGATAATTTTAGAAAAGAAGATATCTTCTAGGTGGAATTAATCCATTGTTATGAGATTATGGGATCAAAGTATCCACTAAATATACGACAAATTTAATGTAAAAGTGACTCAAACATATCGGTTTCTCTCTGGTGGGATGGATGGTAATAAACATGATTCAAGTAATTATTCATAACATGAGTCAGTTGTGCATGTCCAACCATGAATAACTCAACTCCCACATGCTTCATACTAGACCACTTAATAAAATAATGTAATTTAAGGAATGATAATGCTCAATTAAATTTTTATAAATGGAAAAAATTATTCGCATATTACAAATAACCCATAAATGAAAAAATCACACTAACTTATCAAATACTAGGTTTTGTTCTAGATGATTTACTATTCATTTCTTATTTATATCCTTATTTTATACCTCAAAAAACTATAACTTATTTATATACCATATATAGTTTCCTAAATATCATATAAATACTATTACATTAGTTTTAACATAATATTTAATAACATCAATCCTGAAAATCTAGAGGTCTAGTTTCCTTGGGATATTAGTTAAAAAATAAAACTACATAGAGGTATAATAAATAAAATGTATTTTGACCTATATAATTTTTTCTCATGTCTCATTATACATTTATTTCAATAAAGGATACTATGGGTATTTATTTAGATAAAAGGTTGATTTATAAAGGCTTAATTGGGAATAAAAATTAATACTTCAATATAATAAAATATCCAAAAGGAAAAACATGATAATATAAAAGGAAATAATCACATGAATTTATGAAATAAAAAAGAAGATATCATAATTTCATGGAATCATAATAATTTGGAAGAAACAAATAAATTACATCATAATCATAAATCTATGATCACTCTTAGTAAAAAATAATTTATTATTATAGGATTATTCCATTTTCACATTATGTGGTATCTCATGAGAGGAATGAATTACCTAGAGTATTAATTGGGTGTATAATTTTAGGTCACCTGATCACTTTATTGTAACACCCAAAATCTAGATTCTCAGATTCGGTGAATTATTTTATTACCTTTCCTTGATAATAAGGAATCCAATCCCAAAATACCAGTTATTTTAGAATTTTTGGAAATTCATATTACATATGTGATATCCATAATACTTTAGGAAATATAGAAGAAAAACATGATATATTATAAGATGAAATAAATTAGATCCTTGATATCTAATTCAAATATTTATGCTTCATAACTATGGGAGGGGAAACATAATGAGGGTGGAATAAAATGATCAGTAAGGGTATGTGGAGAAGGATAAATAATTTATTGAGGAGAATAATTAACATGGAATTTTAAATAAATGATAAAGAATTCTATTTAAATAACTAAATAACTAAATATCAACAATGAAAGGTAAAAAACTAAAAACACATTCCATATAAAAAAGGAAACTAAATATAAAATGAATACATAGATTTTCAAAGAAATGTCTCATGGATAAATAATATCTAAACCTAAATGTGATAAATTATAAATTATTTGATTCGATTTTTCCTAGGTACATTGTATTTATACCATAAAGGCCTTTCACAAGAACGTTTAAAACATAATGGGTACAAAATAATTTGGCTTACCCAACCATGTCTATAATTTCATGACCATTCATAAGATAGCTTATAGCATAATAGTTATAGAAATGAGGGTTTTTTCAAAATAATTTCATCCCATTAGACTACTGAAACATCGAGTATCTTACTTTAAATGGTCCTTAACTTGTGGAATACTAGTCCAAAGAATTCCTCATAAGTAGAATAGTTAATTTAATAAATAATAAGTTGTATTATCATAAAATGTATGTAATGAATGAATTAATCATACTTATTATTAATTAATCAATGTATTATAATTAAATGCAGGTGTTGTTGACTTTAATGAATGGAAATACCATTGAAATATCACTAAAACATTTTTTTGAGGAAAATAATATTTAAACATTCAATAGTGTCCCATACCACTTTGAAAAACATGAATCAAAATCAAAATTGAGTAATACCATAAAATAAAACGTTAAATATCATGAGATTAAGTATATCCATGGTATAAAATTTCAATGGATGGTATATACACCCTATCAAACTGAATTCATGCATGGAAACAAATAAGCCTTAATTAAATGTAAATTGAGGCAAAATACCTTACATTGAGTCTATATTGTCACCTGTGTCATTATATTCCTAAATAATAAACTTTTGATAAATATTTACTTTCTTGAGAACCATTTTCATGTTTATTATTATTTTACATTAGGTGTTAAAATATTTCAGACGACTACTAAAACAAATATGTTTATATTAGGTGTTTTGACAATATTTTATTTATGTTTCAAAATTAAATTTTTTCATAAAATATGGTTAAAGGGATCAATATATTAACATATACATAACAATAGTCTTCAAAAAGTTATCATAATTATAAATCAATTATAAATTTGAAAATAATCCTGAAATCTGTTAATGAAAAATGAACCAATCATACAGTTATGGAGATGGCTGGTCCACATACACATGATTAAAGTTATCATATTTTAGTGATCATTATAAAACGAAGGTAAGTAACACTATATATTTCTATAATGATAATAAAATAATAGATAAATAATTATCTAATAATATGTAACTATACGTAGGACTCTTTTTATTTAAAAATAATCACATCATGTCAAGGAGGCGGTAGTCCAAACGTCGAAAACCAATGTTATCACTTATAGTGTGTGAAATGGGTTACAAAATAGTGATATATTTTATTTATAGAAATGTAATTATGTAAGGAATAGCATATTTATATCACCCATTTTTCATTTTTTAATAAATCTTTTATTTATTTGTTCTATTTTTATTGTGTTCAAATCACCTCTCTTTGAGGAACCAGTAGTAGACAATTCAAAAAACAATGTTATCATATTTACACAAAATGGAAAATATTGGGGAATATGTTATAAAATAATTAATGAAAAATAAATAGAACATAAATATAATATGTGACATATATAAATATATTTTCCATTATAATTCCCAACCATTAATTGTGGTAATGATAAAAAAATCATCGTTTTGTGAGCTGGTATTTCATTGTACACATAATAAGTATGTTTGTTACCCATTAGATGGAAGTGTGTGTGATTTTAGCTGGAAAAATTAGAATAAAAAAGTTATTGTGTATTTATTATACTGTTTTTTTATATAATCATGGAATAATAATAGTTGAGGTGTGGTGAAAGGAAAAAACTAAAGAACATATGGAAAGATATCACCTATTCTTTGGGTAAATAATTTTGGTTTTTATCAAAGGGATTGATTGGATGTCATTATTCCCAATGAAATGCATCTATAATAGGAGGTTGGAGTTTTAGGATCCATTCTAGAAGATCATGGTTGATCAAAATTTCCTTTAGAGATGTGAGTAAGGGAAATAGGGAGTCCTATTTTATAGTGGATAAGGAGTGGCACCCTTGTAAGTACAAAAAGATATACATTAATAGGTGGTTTAATTTACCAATTGTGCCTAAAAAATTGATATATAATGGTTTAAAGGGGGAAAATGGTCTTCAAAACCTCCACAACAGAAATATAAGAGAAATTTTATAATTTGGTTACTATAACATCTTGGTTTCTCCAGTTTTATCATTTTGCTTTTATTAAACAATTTAGTGTTCTAGCTTATGTAAATAAACCATTATAATTTTTTTAAATTTATATTGATTAAACAATATAGATACACAAAATAATAAATATGATATATAATCTAAAAAATAAAAACAACATTTGTGTTGGAAATTAATTTTAAAAGAAGCACATGTAAAGCCCAATAACCAAACATTAACTCAGACCCTAATAACAATTTCTTTAGAAACTATGGGTCAATTGGTTATTCATAAAGGATAAATTCGTTAATTAATGGAACATTTTAATATTTCATTACATTTGAAATTAATTTTCTTAATATATTATTTCTATTATTTTAAATCATTTAATGAAATATAATGTATTATAAAATAACATTAATGTCAATTTTCGAATTCTTTAATTAATTTTAATTAAATTTTTTAAAAAAATATTGGAATTAAAATATATTTTTCTCAATGCCTTGTATCATTACCTATTCAACTAAAAATAATTAAATATGGTAATTAAATCTATTTTCGTAAACCTTAATATTTATAGTATCATTTATTTTTTATAATTACCTCCTAAAGAATCACTACGTTGGCGTTTGATAATCATTTAAAGTAACTGATTCATATAAAAAATTAGTAATAAATTACTATGATAAAAATATCCAATTTATCTTTAAAATTTTAATATATATTTGAAAATATTATTTTTTACATATCTCAATGTTTAAAAAATGTCAATTGTAATGAATGTTCCCTTGTTGTCTTTTTTTATACATAACATACTATATAAGAAAAATTCAGGAAATATTATCCCAATATAACATAAAAATATATCCAAGAGGGTATATTGATGAATAATTAGTATAAAATGTATTTTTCACAAGTAGCTATGTCATTTGTTTCTTTATGATGAAGGTTTAGTCCCTTATTAAGATTAATTTTACCTTAATCGCTGTAATTAATTTAATTCACTTTCTCTAATATTTTTTTAATAAAATTATATTGCAATTTTAATAAAAAATATTATTATAATTACAAATGTTTGTTTCATTTTTTAAGAATTCTAATCATAAAAGTTCGAAAATTAATTTTGATGTTAATCCCGTAGATGTTTTGAGAAAGGGGGTTCTTAAAGTTAAAATTTTCCAAAGTTCAATATGTTTTATATCAATTCAATATCAAAACTCTGCAAGTGACTTAAATTTTATTAACATATGTATAATTGATCTATTTTGACTTTAAGAACCAATTCAAAATATATTTTACCATTAATAATGATTTAAATGAAACAGTTGTTTTTAACTAAAATTTAGTATTTTTAACTATTCCAAAAAATTAATACTATAATAAAAATACTAGAAATTCACCCTAAGATAAATTTTACATTAAAAATTTAAAAATAAATTTTATTTTAAAAAATAAAATTTATAAATTATTCAATATTTAAGTTAAAAGTAGGTACACCATTAAAATGAGGTATATCTTATTCTGGGGTGTAATGAAAGATAACTCATTGTGGTGTGTACCATATGATTAATGTGGTGTTGCATATAATGAAATAATGAAACAAAATTAATTTTATTCGAAAATAATGAAATAGTAATGTTTTGGGGGTTTATATTCTCTCCAACAAAATTAAATTGTTCCCTCTCCATTTAAACATGATCTTGGTAATCAAATGATTGATATTTAAAAATTATTTTTGAAAACCCCTCTTTTTAAATAGGCTCAATAATAAATATTATAAATTAGAGGTTAAATAAAATTAAACTTTCACCAAAATAAAAGGCTCTAGAATAGGATAACATTATCAAAGTCCTGGACAAAGAACAAAAATTTAACAACCATGTTATGATAGGGATTTATAAATAATATTTTTAGGTGAATGTTTTATATCATAAAACCATAATAAAGAGGTGTGAATAATTTTCATTCATATAATAAAAATGATGATAATATGATAATATTGTTATTCAACGACCCTTTTCTTGGATTTGAGAAACTTTTTGACAATATTTTCCTTTGACTGGTCCTTAAACTATTTATTCTCCAACTCTAAGAACAAGATTCTTTACAAAGTGATGTAATGAAAAAATCTCTAAAATAATGTCAAATGATCAACACAATCCATTATATAAATGGCTAGCCATATTACCCTTCCATGTATTATGACCTAAAACATTAGAATCAGTTATAATGAGTTTATTTGTATCAAATTTACATTATTAATATCAATCAACTCTTTATAAAAGAAATAGTGTCTCAAACATAGGAACATATTAAGGGTTGTCCTTAACTAAACAATGTGTTTTGTTAAATTTTAACTTGTTTCTAATTTACTATTCATAGTACCATTTTACATATGATCTCAAATCATTATTAAAATATTTCTACGGTACAACCCTTACATATTTCATAATTTTTATAAATATTAAATCACTAATAAAATACTCATATAACATTACACATGGATCTAAATACATAGTCTCAATAATAATTCATCTTTACCAGTATCAATAACCTAATCTTAACCGTGATCCCTTTGCTAATTTTGAGGTATATTCCCTTGGCATTTGAATCATTCATTTTCATAGATCTTAATATGCTTACAGTGGTAGCATTGGATATTTTAATTTACTATCTTTCCCATGAAGTCATGAACTAATCTTTTTCCACACTTATAAACAACTCACATTCCATTTAATATTATTAGGGTGTTTAATTTGACAATTATCTAATGAAGGAGAATCCCTCATTATCTTCTTTCCCTTATCCATTTTCTGATCTACCTTCCACTAATTATCAGGAATCCCATTGATGTCTTAATATTAGATTATTATGCCATATTCTTGATGTAATATAAATATATTTCATTATATGATGAAATATTTTGGGAGATTAGTACCCTTCATAGAAATGGATTAATATCTTGAAAAAAGTGATCAATCTATCACTCTGTATTTAGTATGTAATCCATATCATACCTATATAACCTTGTAAATGTATCTTCATAGTTTACAACACATTATTCATGCTTTTTTATCTATGGTACATCCTCTTCATCTAATATTTTCTCACAGGGGATATATTTTTTAAATAGTGTCACCATAAAATCATTTAATTCCATGATTTTTATTTATTCATCACCCATAGTACTCTGAATCATTAACCACCATTGATCTGCATCACCTTTGATACAATACATCGTATGAGTAATAGTTTCCTTTTTACTAAATCCCAATGAAATAAATATATTATCCAAAGATATAATATCATGCTTAGATACCATTGTATTAGTATTACATCAAAATTATGGGAGGCGATAGCACATAAAGTGATCCAACATTGAAGAGACTCGTTATGGAAAATATTTATCCATCTAAGAATAGTTATGTTTCATACCCTAATTAATCTATCCTAATATATCCATTACTTTCCCATTTACAATACAAAAATATCATATTTCTGAGTAGGGAAACCTATAAATTGTTCATGAGTATTGGTAATCTTCATCCTTCTTGGTTCCGCTTCATTAAAATTTCATTTATTATATTAGTTTTTTTAAATTATGAAAATTTCATTACTCCAAATAATGTGTAAAAGAATAATAAATTGAAATATTTATTCATAGATAATCTCATAATCATAAAAATGGTTTATTTGGGGAGATATTTACATTAAAACACTTTATAGTGGTTTTTATAGAATATTTGAATTATCCTAACAATATACAATTAGAGTTTCAAACCTGGTGCATATTATGGCTCGTTGTCGTGTACTAGGTGATGCTGAGTTAGGACCAACACACCATTTCGTATTTCCAACTCCTTGGTATATATGTTCCCACACCATATCCAATTTTAGTATCCAAATAGGATTGTATTTCTTGGAATACCTATATAATATCTATTTTAAAATAAATATAGGAAATTATTCTATACTTATCCTCAATGTCTATCTTTGGTTTGGGTTCTTTAATTAATGTTTTCTAAACATAGTTCACAAGGTCAAAAGTAAACTTCCTTTGATATCAATGGTAACACCTTAACCACGAATGCTTGGAGCCATTGTATTATTTTATTATATTAGCATGATTAGAGGGAATCCAATTATGAAGGGCTGATTAGTTTACTAGTTTTAGAAATTTAGATTACATATATGATACACATAATATATATGGAAATAAAAAATATAAACATGGTAAAGAATAAATGAAATAAATATCATCCTTCAAATATTATTCAAAAATTTATTCTACATAATCTACTGAAAGGAAACATAATAAGAGTAAGCTCAAATTATAAGTAAGGGTATGTAAAATAGAAGAAATAGTGAATTGATGAGAATAATCAACATGGAATGTTAAATAATAGATAACACATTTCATTAAAAATAGATAATAAAATATCAAAATGGTATGGTATGAAACTAAAACACATGCCCTTTTATCAATAAAATGGAATATGAATGGAATCCATAAAAATTATCACACAAAATCTCAAGTATAAATAATTATTAAATAAAAATTAGTGAAATTATTAATTATTGGATGAAATTATTTCTAGGTACGTGGTACCTTTAATAGCAATACCATTCACAAGATGGATTATGACAAACTGGGTATATAGAGAATTAATTTTTCCAACCATATCTCTACTATCAAGACCATTCACCAGATAGTTCAAACCATACAAGTGACAAATGATGGATTTTTAAACCTACTTTTGACCACTGAGACGATCGATCCATCAAGGGGATTACTTTGAACCATCCCCAACCCATGTCATACCAGTCCAAAGCATAAATCATATATAAATAAATGATTCAGTAAATAAATAATATTCCTTATCATAAAATGTCTCTATTAAATAAAATACACAGTTTTATAAATTATTTCTCTACATAAGATAAGTAACAATAAGGTTTTTTGACGTTTATGAATGGAAATACCATTGAATGATAATTAAAAAAAATTAGTAAAAAAATCATTAAAAATTGCAATGTGTCTTATACCAAATTGAAAAAATTGAATCATAATACTAATTAAGTAATAACATTAATTTAAACATATAATAAAATGATAGTAATGATATTAATTATAGAACATTTCAATGGGTTTTATATACACCATATAAAAGTGAATTGGAGCTTATCAACAAATAATCCTCAATGGAATGTAAATTGAGATGAAATCAATTACATTGATTCTAAATTGTCACGTGTTTCTTTAGATTCCATAAAAATAAAAACAATATTAATTTTTAAAATTATTAATAAGATTTACATATTATTATTACTTTCACTTCCTTATTACAATTTTTAGACAACTACTTAAGCAACTGATTTTATATCTGATGATTTGAGAATATTTTGTTTTGGTGTCCAAAATGTATTTGATAGATCAAAAAAGACAAATGTTTCATTTTATGATTATATATAGAATAAGAATAATGATAAAATTATAATATTTATACATCAATTATACTTTTAAAAGATATCAGGAAATATGGTGTGAATAATGAATCAATTTTACAGTCAAGGGGACGGTGGGCCATATAGACGAATGAGTAACATTTTCATTTTTTAGTGATCATTATGGAGAAGGTAAGAAACACTATATCTTACCATAATAATCATTATATCATTCATACCATGTAATTTAATAATATAAAATTTTACATATTATTTTTCTTATGTAAAAGGAATCACATCATGTTGAGGAGGAGGTAGTCCATACTTTCCTGACCAATGTTATCAGTTTTTAGTATCTGAAAAGGGTAATAAGGAAAATGATAAATATTAGATATGGAAATTTATTTATTTAATTAATATAATATATATGTAATTTCTATTTCATATTTTTATTTAAAACCACCTTGTATATGTTCTATGTATAATGTTATCAAATCACATCGCTTTGAGAAGGTAGTAGTTCACACTTTTAGAAAATATGGTATCATGTTTATGAAAAATGGAATGTATAATAGTATTTTATATAAAATAATTTTAGAATAATAAATAAATAATAAAAATAACATATTAAATATATAAAAATATTTTCCATCAAAATTCCCAACCATTAATTGAGGAAAAGGAAAATACAAACAATCATGGTTTTGTGAGGCGGTAGTTCAACGTACACATAAATAGTATGTCATTTACCCCTTAGATGTAAGTGTGTGTGATTTAAGGTCTAAACCTTATTATAATAACATCCAATTGTATTTAAGAGGCTATTTTTGTAATATAATCATGGGATAACAAGAGTTTATGTGTGGAGAATGGGAATAAAACTAAAGATCCTATGAAACGATTTTACCTATTGTTTGGGTAACTCATTTTAGGCTACACTAAATTGATTCCATAGATGTATTTATATATATGTAGAGGATTCCAATATTAGGGGTGGGATATTTAAAACCTATTTATATAGATAGTGGTATATCCAATGTGTCTTTAGGGTTGTGAGGAAGGGGAATAGTGAATTCCTTTTTAATGTGTAGAAAGATGTGCTCTTATATAAATTCAAAACCTTATACATTCATGGGAGGTCTACATTACATAATGTGCATCCTAACTGAAAAATTAATCATAAATGGGAATAATTATAGATAAAAGCTCCCAAAAAAAATAAGTGAATTTTTATAATTTGGTTCCTCAACTTCTATGTTTCTATAGTTTTTTCATTTTATTTTTAATTAAAGAAAATGGCATTCAAACATATGTAAATTAACCCTTAAAACTAAATTAATGTGAAATTTATAGAAATTTTCGGTCTAATGAATTATAAATTTTATATCTAATTTTTTTAAAAAATTAACATGTGGGTTTTAAATTATTTTTATAACAATTTCAAGCAACGCGCAAAAGCTCTACTATAACCTAGACTATGCTAACAAAGAATTTAAAAACTATGGGCAAATTTGATAATTATAAAGATATAATATTCCGTTGATATACAATATTTAATATTTATTAACACTTATAAATCACATGGAATAATTATAGTATTTTTATTAATTTTAAATCATTTAATAAATTTTAATTTAATATAAAATTTTATTAATGACAATTTTGACATTATTTTTTTCTTAAATATAAATATAATAATAGAATTAAAATATATTTTTTTCAATTAATTTTAAAATTATATATTAATTTAAAAAAACTAAATTCAATTATTCAATCAAATTCGTTTACATATATTATTCATAGTATCATTTATTTTAGATGATTATTAACTTAAAAATCATTACGTTGGCATACATTAATAATTTGATTTAACTAATTAATATCTAACAATTAATGAAAAATTATTATTATAAAAATAACGCATTTATATTACAAAATCTTATTTATATCTGAAGATATGATGTTTTGTACATATCTTAATGTTTTATAACTGTTAAAAGGACATGAAGGATCCTGTATTTGTTTTTTATTAATTAATTTATCATATAGGTAACTTTCATGAAATATTAAACCAATATAACATAAAATTAGATCCAATAAGTTATATGGTATAACTATATGAATCCAATGACTTTTTGACATGTGTATTGGTAATTTTAGGGATTAAGATTAAGGATTAGAAACTTGTTATGATAAATTTTACCAAAATCGTCATAATTAATTATAATCACTTTCATTAAAATATTTGGTCAAATATTAATTTGATCTTATTGTTCCCTAGATATTATATTATAGTTTTGAAATTACGAAATCAAAAATGATTTTAATTTTGAAAAATTAATTTTATAATAGTTTCAAAATAATATTTTAAAATATGTGAATTTTTAAAAAGTTGTAAAGCTCGGTCATTCGTGTAATGATAGAAAACTCAGTGTTGTGTGTGTCATAAACATTACATGGTGATGCATGTAAAGAAAGTAATAAAAAATTATTATAAAATAGAAGTATACACAAATTTTTGTGTGTTAAAATTATAATATGTGCATTAATATGTGTGGCACATAATGACATCATATACAATGCATTATAATATCAAAAAATAAGGAAAATGTACTGGGTTATATAATCTTATCCCCCAAAAAATAATTCATATATCATTACGATTACCATTAAAAGAAGGAATTTAATTTTTTTGGACTTTATTGTTTAAAAAAATGAACATGATTCTACAATAAGAAATAAAAAATAAAAAAATAGATAACAAATAAAAGTAAAATTATTACAGAAATTTTCCTATTAATATATTTGTTAAGAAATTAATAAAGAATCACAGGTGAAGGAAAAAACATTGTGTGATCATTGAAACCAATAAAAATAGTGAATTTGTATAAAATAGTTATTATATTTGAGAATAAAATAAATTAAAATTTGATTAATATTTGAGAGGTGAAAAGAAATAAGGAATTTAAAATTTCTTTTTAATATTGAATTTTGAAAGAAATATTCGGAAGGGAACTTGGAACAAAATATATGGTTTTAGTAAATAAATCAAAAAATAAAATTATATTTGTAAAAAATATATATTCAAAATATAGAATATTAAAATGGTAATATTATAAAGAAAATATGAGGAATATAAATAATTTTAAACCCAATCAAATATAGGGTGGTGTGGAAGTTCCCATAGCTTCGATCCTACCTTGCTAAAATCGTCCATCAAACTACTTGACTGACTAAATTAAATATTTTAAATACATGAATAAATTAAATTTTCATGTATGGTTAATTTATTTTATATAATCGTTATTTTTATTAATTTTATTTTGATATTATATTTATCTTCACCATTCATTAGATATTTGGTATGTTTGGTACTTGGTTCAAAAAATGAAAATTTTTTATGGAAATTAAAGGAGTTTATACTATTTGAAATCATAACACAATAAGTGTAATTAAATTATTTTCTTTTCATTTGAGAAATTAAAATAGCCCCAAATAACCCTATCTATTATAGCATATTAATTTATTTATTAGTATATATGTTACTATTTAATTTTGTGTTCATTTAGTGTTTTTTATTGACTATTATGAAATGATATTTTTTTATTTAGTTTTATGATTATTTTAAAGTTATTATGCAACACTCTTACCCATGTTACCTATAGTTGGTCCATTGTTATATTACATATTCACGATCACAAGGAAATAATGTCTCAAAATACCGATATGTTTAGTATTATTGGAAACAAGATTCATACATAATTTCAACTTTACAACTTGAAAAGAAACACAACACAAATTTATTTCATTAGAAACATCCTCGCCTACTAAATTATGACTGCAAGTCACTGATATCTAACTTCTTCATATACTGGGAAAATGAATCATTAGATAGAGGTGAGCTGAAACTCTTAGTAAGGGTGTGAAATACAGTAGAAGATAACATAAATACTAAGAATGGTGAATAATTGAAACCACATGCCTTTACCAATAATTAACATGAATACTTTTATGGAAGGTTTTTGATCTGAGTAAATAATTCAATTATAAAACATAATCAGGGGTATTCTACTAGTCGAATGACCACATGAAGTATCAATATTATTTTAATAATGAGAGAATGTATAATTCCAGACATTATGAAACATTTTTTCAAGGCCTTGGGAATGATGTCTAAAATTGATTAAGGCCTCAGCCAAAACCATATATCTAATTGGGAATGGCCTTAGTGAATTCCACGTCTAGTTGTCTCATGAGACCTACCGATTCATCAAGGAGCTATAGTGGGCTCCACCCATCACTTAATAAGTCCAATACATTCCTCATATGAAAAGGTTGAAATATTATATAAACATTCGTATCAAAACTAGCATACAAAATGTCTATACTTTAACCTAAAACAAAGAATGGTATAAAAATAACACATCCACAGTCAAACATTTTGCAAACCCTTCAATACTATATGAATGTTTTATATCATAAGGAATCGACTTCAAAAAAATAATAAAATCCATTAAAGGATGTTGACATCGATTAAATCGAAACTATTTGAGAGAAAAATATCATTTTTTTAAATCATTTAAAGTTACATAATTATAAAAGAAAAATTTTATTTAAAAAAGATTCTTATAAGATTGTAAGGGAAGCTTTGAATATGTTATAACGGCGGAGAATAACCACACCCGCTGTATAAGTTAAATAAACATTCATAACATAATTTTGTCGAAAAGTTCGTAAAGTACCTTGTTTGGAAAATGACTGAAAGATTCCTTTTAAAACATACAAGTTAAAATAATGGTATAAATGACTTTAACCCATTGTCTAGTTAATAGAAAAAAAGTTTTGAAATAAATTATTTAGAACATGGATGTGGTTGATAAAGAGGTCCTACTAGATAGTTACGTATAATAAACCTCGGATAATGAAGAAACTGTAGAATTAACCCTTATATTTTACTTTTCCTTTGTCGAGGGTAGGTTAAACTCATGTATAATGGTGTAATAATTGTTATTAAATTATTCAAGTACTATATACATTAATATTATATCATATATAATCTTCTAATATTTGTTTGTCAATAATATTTTAGTGTTATCATCGTTTCGGGAGTTAACTAATTCATTTTACTATATATATATATTTACATAAGTAATGTTTGTTATGGATATGATTTATCTAATTAATAATCAGAATGATATTAAGTCTTTAAACAATATGTTTAATAATCAACTGAAAATTATTCTTGAATGGATACGATGGGGAATGAATCTCATCTCGTTCATGGAGACGGAAATTTGTACGTACACACAAAGGAAAATTTCATAATTTTAATATTAAAATAATATATAATTGGATGGTGTATAATATAAGCATAACCATTATCATGTTATATTTATTATTTGCATAAATTATGCATCATTATTATACACATCCAAATAATATTGTATTAAATAACAACTACACCACAACGTGGAGACGGTAAGTCGCACTTACGCACGTATGGTGGCATTTCATTCAAAGGATGGATAGAATAATGAATATTGTTGTACCATATTTATAATAACATCACATTATATAGATGATAATAGAGATATTATTTTAGAATGGAAACAAAAAATAAATAGGATGTGGAAGAAGAAAGGAACTTCAAAGAGGTGATGAAATATTTACCTCTTCTTCGGGTTCTTCCTGTTGATTTTATCAAAAGGGATCCTTAGGATGGCTTTCTGACTAAATGATGTCCTCTAAGATTAATGGATGAGATTGGAGAGGTTATTTGGGTAGGGTTTAGGTAAGCCAAATGTCTTTGGAGGTGTGAATTAGAGATAAGGGGAAGTGCCCTATTATAAGAGGGGTGAAGGCCACCTTAGGAAAAGATTGAAATATTATTTAATAATAAAATAATTTTTGGGTTGTAATGTCTCAAAAATGAATAATTTTAATGATAAGATGTGTATGGGTCTCAAACCACTCAACTAATAGGTTTTATGCAGGTTTGGGTCACCATAGTAACATTATCATTTAGATTTTACTCTTAGTTAATTAGTATTACATTTACCATGTCTCTTTGTATTTTTATGTTTTATGGTTAATAGAATTTCTATATAATTATAAGAGAATCTAAAGTGGTTCATTAATGACATACATAATATTATTTAAAACCTTCATCCAAACCATAGATTTTTAGTAATATAATATCATTTAATAATATAATATTTGTTTTTAAAACACTTTTATGTCAATTTGGACACTATTTTTTATTTTGTTTTTGGTAAATTCCAAAGAGAACTAATACATCATAAAAAATTAATTTAATCATTCCTAACATTCCAAATTAACTTAGAAAATTCCTTTATTACATCAAAACTTCCAAATTATATTTATTTTATCATTTATAATACAATTTATTTGATTCTTTCATTAATAAGGTAATTATTGCATCATCATTGTGTCAAAAATAAAATAAATTATACAATGTCTAAAAATTATAAATAATATACCATTATTTGTAAAATATTTGTATCTTTCTAGTTAATATTTATAGTCTAATATATAACATATATTACCCTATACAAAAATTGTTTTACTAAAAGATATATACTTTTGTCATTTTTGTATTTACTTTAACCTAATTAATATAATGTGTCATTGTCACTTACAAGTGGCTCTCTGTGGACCCAAAATGGATAAAAGGAAGGCAATGGTAAGAAATTTATCATCCAATAGGGTTAGGGCACGTGTTAGGGTAATTTAATATTATTATAATATTATTATTTTAACCTTATTTAACAGATTTACATTTTAACCAAGGTAAATAAAATATTTACCGAAGTAATTATTCAAAATGTATAAAAATAAAATTTACCTATTTGAAAAATTTGACAATCATTATTATAAATATGGAATCCATTTTTCTAAATTCAAAACATAGATTTGGCATAAATTAATTTAAAATTAATTCCTGTTGTTAAAATAAAAAACATGTTTGTAAGAAATAATAACTATCAAAAGATTGACATTTTCTTATGTCCAGTTTAAATGTGAAATAACATCCAATGAACAAAATTGAATTAAATAGTAAAAATATAATCTAATTATACCTAAAACCCACTCAATAGTATAATTTTTCCAATAAAATATTTTGATTAAAAAAGTTGTTTTTAATTAAAATTTATAATTTTTCACTATTCATCAAAAACTAAATGTTTTTAGAAAAATACCAAAAATTTATCCTAATATAATTTCAAAATTCCAAACCCAAAAAATGAAGTCCATTTTGAATGATAAAATGGTTAAAAGTTCAAAAAGTGTGTATTACTATTCATAACAGCTAGTTTGATTTGTCGTGATGTGTTAGAATCTTGAAGTTGCATACAATGCAATCTATTGCATTATTCAATGGGTAACATACCACAGAATCTTATGGTGTTACATTCTCCCATCCTCAAATAATTTCATCCTCAAAATTTCTAAAATATTACTTCATAAAAATATATGGGTGGTTTCTTATCATAAGATTCTCAGGATCCCATGTTGCCTCTTCCATTTTATGGTTTCCCCATAGAAAATTTACTGTACAAGTCATCTGGCTTCGCAACACTTGTTCTCTTGTATTGAGAATCTGTATAGGCTCTTTGTAATAAGATATATCGGGTTCTTGTTTTAATTCTTAATATGCTAGTACATGCATTGTGTCGGGATTGTATTTTCTCAACAGTGATATTTGGAAGACATTGTGTACTTTGGAGAGACTTAGAGAATTATTTTTCTATCTTGATAGCACATGAGACAATATCCACATACGATGAGAAGGATTGTGAAACTAATGCTCGATAGAGAAATGGTTTTAAACCATCATAGAAATGTTCAATCGTACTTCTTGGGTTATGTATAAAATCTGCAGGGTGCCTCACTATCCTTGTAAAGTTAGCCTCATACTTTGCGACATTCTCATCCCCCTTTTTCCTCAGTCTCAGAAATTGTATTTCGATATCCACTCGATGGTCAAAAGGAACATGTTTTTATAAGAAACTACCTTTAAACCCCCTCCATTCCATATTTTATACTTCATCATCTTCCTTTGTGTTTTGAATCAATTACCACCATTTATCAGAATCTTCAGTGAGGTAGTAAACTGCCATGACAACTTTTTCCATTTCACTACTCTCCATAGTGTGGAATATTTTCTCTATGGAATATATCCATTTCTCAGCTACTAATAGATTTTTACACCCATTGAATTTTGGTGTTTGATAACTCATGAAGCGATATAAACATTGATCCTCCACACTATGGACTAGGGAGATCCATACGGGTCATGTTATAGTGATTAGCTAATCAGAACCAGATGTAGTACCAACTCCACTACATATCTCATGAGTAGGAGGGAAATCCCTATATGGAGTGTTTTCATTGATACGGTTTCCATTACTTCCACTAGGTGCCATTTCTAAACAATGGCATAAACTTGATTAGATTATGAATCCAAATACATAATTCCAAACTAGTAAAACACTTAACATAAATAGAACAGTTTATTCATATAATCCATAATCATAAAAATGTTTTATTTGAGGAAGTATATAGTTACAACCCCTTCATAATGGTTTGTAATGAAAATTAGAATTATTCAAAGCAAATCCCCCAGGAGTGTCATAACCAACAGTGCAGTAAGGCCCATTATTGTGCACCAGTTCCTGTTCAAGTCTATCTCAAAGGGGTGTTTTTGGGTTTTACCCCTAGGAACATATGTGCCCGAGCCGCCTCTACCTGATCGTATCCAGACATGGATGTACAGCTTAGAAAACTCAAAAAATCCATATAGTACTAAATTCTAGGATGTTATTTTATACTAATCCTCAATGTCTATTCTGGGGCTATGCGCTCTAATGAGAGTTTATATAATTATAGTTTCATGGTTTGTACTAAAATTCCTCTGATGCCAAATCTAACATCCCGAACCTAGTTACCTCAAGTCGGTACATTATTACATAACATTGGCATGATCCCAAGAAAATCATGTCTCAAAAGACCGATTAGTTTAGTATTATTGGAAATAATATTCATACATATGTTCAACATTACATCTTTCAATGAAATACAACATGAATTTATTCCATTAGAAACACTTGGGACTCTTGAATTATGCCTGAGAGTCACTCATAACTAACTTCTTCATATCTAGGGAAAAAGAAACATAAGAAATGGGTGATCTCAAATGCTCTGTATGGGTATGCAATACTGTTGAAGATAACATAAATATTAAGCATGGTGAATAATTTAAACCACATGACTTTACCAATAATAAATATTAATACATTTATGGCAGGAATATGAGCTGAGTAGATAATTTAATAATAAAACATAATAATGCGTATTCTACTAGTTTAATGACCACATGAACCATCAATAATATTTTCATAAGGAGAAAATGAATAATTCTGGACATTCTATAATATTTTGTCAAGGCCTCTACCAAGACATCTAAAAATGATTACGGCCTCAGCCAAAACCATATATCAAATTGGGAAATTCCTCATCCAATTCCATGTCTAGTTTTCAGATAAGACCTACTGATGCATCAAAGATCTATATCAGGCTTCACCCATCACTTGCTAAGTCCAATACATTCCTCATTTGAAAAGGTTGAAATATAACATAAACATTCGTATTCAAACGAGAATATGAAATGTCAATACATTAACTATTAACCATGAATGGTATAAAAATAACTCATCCACAATCAAACATATCACAAAACCTTCAATAAAACATGGAATATTTGTATCATAATGCATCGACTTCAAATAAGTATAAAATCCCTCAAAGTATATTGACAAAGATGAAATCAAAACTATTTGAGAGAAATATCTCTTTGTTTTTTAGAAATCATTTAAAGTTACATAATTATAAAAGAAAATATTTATTTTGAAAATATTCATATAATATTGTAAGGAAATGTTTGACAATGTTATAATGGAATAGAATAACCACACCCGACGTATAAGTTAAAAAACATTCTTAACTTAATTTTTTCGAAAAGTTTGTAATGTAACTTGTTTGGAAACTGACTGAAAGAATCCTTTAAAAACCTAAAAGTTAAAATAATGGTATTAATAAATTTAACTCGTTGTCTATTAAATAGTAAAAATGTTTTGGAATAAATTTTTAGGAAACATGGATATAGATGATAAAGAGGTCCCAATAGATAGGTACGTATAAACAACCTCGGATAATGAAAAGATTGTTGAATTAACCCTTAATTGGAACATTTCCTTATTCGATGGTAGGTTAACCTCCTGTATAATGGTTAAATAATTGTTATTAAATTATTAAAGAACAATATAGATTAATATTATATCATATATGTTCTTTTAATATTGCTTTGTTAATAATATTTTAATATTATTGTCATTTCGGGTGTTAACTGATTCATTTTTCATTATATGATATGTTATGTATGTAATGTTTTTATGTATAAGATGTATCTTATTCATATTTATAATTATATTAAGTCTTTAAACATTATTTTTAATCATCAAATGAATATTAATCTTGAGTGGTTACGATGGGTAATGAATATCACCATGTTCGTAGAGATGGTAATCTGTACGTACGCACGATCGACAATTTCATTATTTTGATATTAAAATAATATATAATTGGATGATATATCATATATAAAGAATCAGTATCATGATATATTGATTATTAAAATCAATTATACATCATTATTATACCCATAAAAATAATAATGTATTGAATAACAACTACACCACGACATGGAGACTGTAAGTCGTACGTATGCACGTATGGTGACATGTCATTCAAAGGATGGATAGAATAATGAATATGGTTGTACCATATTTATAATAACATCACATTATATAGATGATACTGGATTTATTATTTTATAATGGAAACAACAAATAAAGAGGAAGTGGAAGATGAAAGAAACTTGAAAGAGGTGATGAAATATTTACCTCTTCTTCGGGTTCCTCCTTTTAATATTATCAAAAGAGCTCCGTAGAATTGCTTTATGACTAAAGGAAGGCCTCTAGGATGAATGGATGATAGCGAAGAGGATATTTGTGCAGTAATTTCGCTGAACCAAATGGCTTAAAAGGTGTAAATTACAGATAAGTTGAAGTGTCCTTTTATAGGAGGGGCGAGGGGCGCCTTTGGAAAAGATTGAAATATTATTTTGTAATAAAATAATATTTTGTTTATAATGGCTAAAAAATAAATTACTTAATATATATGGTGGGTATGATTCAAAAACCACACAACCAACAGGTTTTAGATAGCTTCGGGTCACCATAGTTACTTTATCTTATAGATTTAACTCTTAGTTAAGTAGTTTGACATTTACCATGTATCTTTGTATTTCTATATTATATGGATAAAAACATACTATAATCTTCCAAGAGAACCTCAAGTGGTTCATTAATGACATATAAAATATTATTTATGATCTTTTACTGAACCGTATAATTTTTTCAATCGAATATTAATTAATATTATAATATTTGTTTTAAAAACTCCTTTATGTCAATTTTGATAGTATTTGCTATTTTGTTTTTGTTAAATTCCAAAATCATTATTACTTAAAATAAAATTCATTTAATCAGTCATAACATGTCACATTAACCTATAAAATTATAGGATGGCATCAAAACTTTCAAATTATATTTATTTTAACAAAAATAATACCATTAATTTGATTCTTTCATTAATAAGGAAAATATTTCATCATCATTGTGTTATGAATAAATTAATTTATAGAATGTCTAAAAATTATAAATAAAATACCATTATTTATGAAAACGTTTTTTATTTATAATTAATATTTATTGTTGAAGAGATAACATATATAACCCTATGTAAATATTGTTTTACTAAAATCTATATGCCTATTTCATTTTTGTATTTACTTTAACTTAATTTATATAAATTGTCATCATCACATACAAGTGGATTCTGGTGTCCCAAAATCGACCAAAGGATGAACATTATCAGAAATGTATCATAAAATATGTTTAGGACACGTGTTAGGGTAATTTAATATTATTATAATATTATTTTTTAACCTTATTTTCCAGATTTACCCATTAGCCCTGGTAAATAAAATATTTACCGAAGTAATTATTCAAAATTTTAAAAATAAAAGTTATAGATTTACACAATTTGGACTTCTTGATTCTAAATATGAAATACATTTTTCTAAATTTAAAACGCAGAAGTGTCTAAAATTAATTTCAAATTAATTCCCGTTGTCAAAACAAAAAGTGTGTTCTTTATGAAATAATAACTATCAAAAGATTGACACTTGCTTATGTCCAGTTTAAATGTCAAATTAAATCCAATATGAATCATTGAATTAAATTTTAAAAATATAATATAATTAAAATTAAAACCCACTCAATAGTATAATTTATCACTATAAAATATTTTGACTAAAAAAGTTGTTTTTAATTAAAATTTTGTATTTTTCATTATTCATCATAAACTGAATGCTTTCAAAAAAACACCAAAACTTCACCCTAAGCTAATTTAGATATTACGAACAAAAATATGAAGTCCTTTTTTAAATATAATATTGATAAAGTTTCAAAAAGTGGGTATTACTATTCATATTGTCTAGTTTGATTGGTCGTGATGTGTTAGAATCTCAAAGTTGCCTATATTCAAGCTATTGCAATATTAAAAGGGAAACATACCGTAGAAGCTTAGGGTGTTACATATTAGACATTAAATAATTTATAATATACATAATTTAATCATATTTAACCATAATATTAATATTATAACCTACTTGGATGGGGATAATAGTTGTTTGAAAACAACATCTTATTAAGGGATTATACAAGCAACAAACAAATGCTTTTTATAAAAAACATTCACTTGATTATATGGTTTTAAAATTAATATTAAAAAATATTAACAATGATTTTATCTATTAATTTATTGAATAAATTTACAATAATATCTAATTAAAACCAACCATCAATTGGATGATAAATCGAATACAATTTCCATGGAGGCGGTCCACCAACTAAAACCTAGACATAGGTTTTTTTATTGAATTCATGTGTGGAAGGTGTAAAATAGTTATTTTATTAAAATAACAACATATTAGAATATTAATGATATTTTTATCATTATTTTTAAGATGGGAGGAATACATTTTTAATAGTTTCGTGAAGAAACATGATAATAATATAAACTATATAGGTATTAAAAGTTTTTACATTAATTATTGGGATTACTCATTTTTTAATCTGATTATTCTATTTTTGGGAAATTTTTTATGATAATAGATCCTATAAAAGTTTTCTAGTAGTGTGAGGGATGTGTTTTAAAGATATTTTAAATTATAAAATGATTTTTTTGGTATGGATAATTATGGTTTTTGAAGGTTTTTTTTAATAATCGAAGGAGAGGGGAGTTTCAAAATAATATATTGATTATTATATCATTTAGGTAATTTTACATGAGTAGTATAGGTTGACATTGAATTTATTGATTATTTGATAAAATATTTATTTATATTTTTCTTTTAAATCAATGAAAACCCAAATTTATCCTTTTAACAACCCGATAAAATCTAATGAACAAAAAATAATTATAACACATTTTAGGTTCAAAAATATCAAATATAATTTTTTAAATTAAAGTTTATATTTTTTAATTCATTATTTTACTCCTTGACCACATTTTTTTATGAGAAAAGTATTTAATATGTATTTATTTAACATTTATACAGTTATGTATTCATAAATGTAATGAAAATTGTAAAAAATGGTATTTAATACTATTCACCTAATAATAACATTTTCATAAAAATCCAAAAAATCAACCCATTATAAAATCAAAGTGATGAATCTAGAATTAAAATACATTTTATAAATATATTTTTCTTAATATATAAAATTTAATTTTTATATTAAACTAATTATTTATTGAAAATTTTATATTTTTTAAAACTATTAAATTTATGACCAATATAATAATTACTTATGATTTATTTAAATTATTATATAAATAAAAATATTTTTATTAAAACATTTTATTAAAATTAATTTTATTTCAACATTTAAATTCTATAATAAGAATATATCTTAATGAAAATGAGATATATATAATTAATAAAAAATACAAGTTTGTTTTCATTGTGTCAAACATCTATTTTGTCATATTTAAAGCTCATATTATGAAATTAATTTTATCATGTAGTTTATATATTTCATAATATAATATTTTCATAAATATGACACATGTTTAATTAGAATTAAAATTCCTTATATAATAGTCTTGTTTAATGAATTCATTATTCATATGTTTTACCTTAATCAGAATCTTACCTTTTCAATATATATATTTTTTCTAGAACATAATTGGATTTTTAATGTTTTTACTAAAACCAAGATTTTGAGTGTTTTCATTTCTCACAATTACAACAATACTTACAAGGATTATACAACACATTTTATTAATCCTATATTCATCATTCAAATCCCTTTATAATGATATTTAACCTTTACAAACGAGACACATCACATCTCTGCATATATGGTTTTCTATCTATATTTAAAACATTTTCATCAAATCCCTTATTGAGGCCTATGTACCCCATGATCCATCTCTTTTAATAAATTTTCCTTCTAACAATCCAAAATAAATCAAAGATAATTATAGGGTATTTATATTAATCATTTTTAATTTTAAAGCCCCCCCTGATTAGAAACATTGGTCTGTGGGATTTCATAGGGAAAATAATATATGATCATTATGTTATCATATTGTCAATAAGATAGTTTTAGAAATATACACATTTAATCAATATCAACATGATCCCCCATCCATCCCCAACCAAAAATAACCTCTACACCAACATGGGTGGGAAATAATAATAATAATAATTATCATCGTCAATATCATCATCATGAATATTGTATTTGGAGTTATAAAAAATCAAAATTACTCACTAACCTAAGGTACAACAGATTCATATAAAAAATTAAACATTTATATTTTTATCTACCCACTATCTAGTAAAATACAAATCACGACCAAATACCCATTATTGAGTAAAATAGTTCCCTTATAAACCTATCCTATTTGTTTTTGTTTTCTAATTATTATTATTTTTTAAACAAATCCCTACACTTGATTAATTGACAGAACAACATTATGACCTCCCAATGATAGAAATATAAAATTTTTATATGCCAATATCATCCTAGAAAACACTACCTCAAACCATGAAGTATTCCACACTATACAAGAATGACCACCCCAATCCAAAGTCACCTGGCCCGTGACCAAAAAATCGTACGCTCACCATCTTCTTCTATGCCAACAATATTCAAAAACTTTATAAATAAAGGGAATAATAGATTTCATGTCTATATAAAAAAACATATATTTTTTAAGTAATTAACAATTCCCTATATTTAAGGATCCTTGATGGTTTTAAACCCCTAGTTGATACCCTCTAGGTCACACATGTGTTTAATTTTGATCTTGATTACTGTATTCTGATGATATTAAAACTACAAGATTTAGGGGTAAATAAATTATGTTTTTTGAGGAAGTATATGATGCCCACTATTTTTTGATGGTCAATAGTGATTCTATAATAACTATGAATTTTGAATCGTTCAAATCCAGTAGTGATTTTTGACTTTTGATAATGGTTTTTTTAACTTTGTGAGTTCCTTAGAAAATCATGTGAATGTTTAGGATTGGATCTAAAATAATTTTTTTTACATTGGAATGGTTTTTATAATTGTGAGGTTACCTCAAAGAAACTATGTGATGCATTTTTCAAGTGAAATTGGATGCGATGTAGATTTTATAACCATGTTTTATAACCATTCTACTTTATCCAAAGATCACGAATAGAAAAATAACATAATTCCCTTGGTTTTTTAACTCAAATCTAATCTAAATAATTTTTTAGCTTGAGTAATCCCCTATTTGTTTCTATATATTAATTACCCCATTATTCGTTGGTTATATATGATCAATTTGGGTGGATTCATTGATGAATGTTCAAATATTCTCTCAATTTATCATATTTTCCCTAGATCTATCCACAATCAATTTCCTCATGATCTTTTTGAACTTAACTGGACTATGATTATAAAAAATAGTGGTCTTATGGGGAATATGTTCTTATTTATATATCTAGTTATTAGGTGATTAGATCTCATTGTCTTCAATCACTAAATTTTTTGTTTTCAACATATTTTTATTTTGAAAGGTAATTGTCTCTATCAAATAGATTAGATGACATGGAAAACAAGAATGTTCCCATGTAATCTTTTGATTTATGAATACGAAAATGATTGGTATTAATTTTATAGCGATTAATTATAATCCATGACTTTTACATAGTATTTTGTGGTGATGGAAATTATTTTAAAAGGGAATCCCATCAAAATGGTATTTATCAACATTATGTTTCTAATGAAATTTCATTACGATAATTAAAAATGTTTGTATTAGATTATCTTACACTTAATTAAAAACATTGAAACTTTTGGAACACCATTTGATGTATGACTTTATAGAGAAACAAGTATTCACATTGTCAGATATTGTTCCTTGGATGGCCTACTATCATTTTTTCTATCATGCGGCCAATGTGAGTATATTTAGTGGAAATTACATGGTTGTTTTTCTTCATGCTCCTGTTTATTTTATTATGCATGATTTTTTTTGTTTCTTTAGCTTTATTTAATAGAAAATGTATTTTTACATGTTTTTTGGTGATGGAAATTGATTTTTCATAAAAAGGGAAATCAAAGGGTTGTTTTATAGAAAAAATTATTCATACTACATTTATGAAACTATTTTTTTCAAACTAACACTAAATTCTGAATGGTGAATGAATTTTATTATATACATATTTCTGTCCGAATGGATGATTAATCACATACTATATATTTTTTAGGAAATATATAGACATGTAATTTTGGATTTGGATAAAGGGAGGGAATCATGTATCTTGAAGACTCCTCCTTATTGTCATTATCATTTGGTGCTTTTGGATGGGGGTGATAGATTATCAAATTTATATAGACACATGGACTTGGGGTTTTCATATGTTTTATACCATTGAGACATTTTTCTTATTTTCCTAATTTTTTAATAGAATTATATGTTACATTGTGTTTTTTGTTTATATCCTCATATTTTTTTCATTTAGTACACTAGAAATATCTTCAAGATTTATAGTGTAAAATATTTCTCATTATTTCATTTATTGGTGATACGAGACCTACTTTGGGCCTTGTGGAAATCTGTTTTAGTTGAAATGTGAGGTGAAATAATGATGTCTTGTTATGAATTTGTGTTATAGGATGTTTTTTTTGAAGTATATGGTGTCTAGGACATAGGACCAATGGAGCTTAGGTTGTTAGTGCAAAAGGGTGTCGTTTTAGTTCTCTTATGTATCTTATCTTGAGTAACCACTGGTTGTTACTATTTTTTACCAAACATGAGCATAGTTTTAGGTTAGTAAAATGAAATATATGTTAAATTTTATTTAAATAAGACTTATATTTTTCTTTCATTGGTTTCTACGGTTATAATCCCTTATTTTAGGAATATATTGTTACCTTAACAATGTTTTTTAGTTATCTAGTAGTGATTCTTGGAGTTCAATTTTTAATTTGAAGTTGTGTTCCCATACAAATTATGGGCTCTTATTGGTTTTTAATATATAATTCACCCCTGATGAGATCATTTGGATCCTTGAGAGGAAAAAGTTTTAGATGATTTGAAATATATTCGTTCGGTAGACCATTTATTAGTGGTAGAAATTATCCAGACAATTCAGTGTCTGGGTTAGATGATTTTGAAAAAAGTAATTGATAGTGGAATATTATTTTAATTTTATTGAGTGGATTCCAAATATCATCCATTATGACAAATGAACCCAAGATAAGGTGTTGTGTGTAGAATCGATAGAATGAATTACCTACTTATTTAAGACGCTAGAGGATATAGAGGTGGGTTTTTTGAATATATTCATGAAGGATCAGGGATGAAATTATTAGATTTCCTCATAAAAGATATATTTCACAATGATAATTCTTGTACCACATTAATGAATGTATTCAATCATAATTCTTATCCCAATAAATTGTGAGTGGAAAATAATCATGAATTTATGACCTTGGGGTAAAGTGGATTCTAATTTGTGGAGTATGATAATCATTTGATTGATTTAGTGCACATATAAAATTATCTTAATCATAATTTCTATTATAATTCTTATAGGTTCTAAATGGATTATGGGTCGATGTTATATCGATTTTGATTATATTTTTCCAAAAAACATTATTGTTGTCATTGATAAATGGGTTTTGGTTAAAGAAAACATGGTTTAAAATACTATTCCTAATGTAGTTTTAGTAACTCAAAGGGTATGATAGAATGTATCTTATATCCATAATGTGAAGAGAGGTTATCCATACTTGGTTAGTGGAAGTGGTTTTAACAAAACATAGTATAGTTTAATGTATTCTAATTCTTATGTATGATATATATCCACCCAAATCCTGATTATAGGAAAGCACTCACAGTATACCATAATTGTGGATATCCTAGTCATATACAACTCTTCTATGTAATGTGACATTAAAGAAGCATTATTGGATCCGTCATTACTAAATTATATATGTATAATATTAATTTAGTGAAAGGGGATGTATCTTACTCTTATGAAAAATGAGATAATCAAGCAATACAAGTGCTAAGTGGGGAAGTGGTTTTCTATCATTATATAGTGTAATGTGGACCAAATTAATAAAAATAATAGATATATACTAAGATAGGAATGGTGTTTCATTATTATTATGTAAACCTCAAATTGTTTCAGATCATTTAATGTAATTATATTATATCATTTATGATGATTGATGTGTTGGGTTTTCATTCATATATTATACACTTAATGACAGTTCTTTCCACGCCCTTGGGAAAAATTAAGGAGAAGGGTTTTAAAAACCAAAATTTACATATGAATATTTCTCAATTCAATGTAATGTACTATTTAATTGTTCTTGATATTGACACAACTGAACTTATTATATTATTGACTTCTTATGAACATTTTTAAGGACATGAACGACTGTTATTATCATCGAGTTCAGTTTCTGTCTTATGATGGAGTCCCTTTTGTCTTTCAAGGTGAGTGGGATCTATGATCCATGGGATAGGAGCCTATTATTACTTATATAGGAACGATCTACTGATAATTTTAATAATTGTTTTGTGGTATCCTTAACTGGCACTTGAGCAGTATATTTCTTGATGTAAAGAGAGTGTAACTAAATGACTTTCCTAAAAAAATGTGTTTCCAAAATATTGGGTGTCTACTTGACTACTAACATGAATCCTAGGAAGTGAAAAACTTTTATACCATATTAACAAATAGAAATTATTGAGTTAATGGAGTATAATTTCAATATTGAGGATCCTAAGGACAAGGGATTTATTTTTCATTGAGTATAACCCTAGGAATCACCAGTTATCAATGAAATAAATTCATAATGAGTCCTCTAAAATTTTCTCAATTTCAAAAATATTAATTAGATAGTTGTTAGAATATATAATTAACCAATAATAGATGTTCTATTTGATCAATTCATATGATCATGATGGTTCCTTGAGATATTCCTATGACTTGGGTACCATTAGTTTAGATTCAGAGAATAATATCTACCTAAGAAATAATTTTTGATATTTTTTGGACATTTTTGTTTCCTAGTAATATATTTTAGTCTTATTAATTCTTCTTTAGTATTCATGTATTAGATGAAATTTATCCCTAATAATTTCAAAGCCCCACTAATAATTATCATTATGGATTGTATTTTGTTTTAATCCAAGTCATAGGATAAAAAATATGTGTCATCTGGATATAATTCATATCTTAATATATCATCACTCATATAAAAGTATATGTAAATCTGATTTTTGGATCTGATAATTGTATTTTATAGGGAATGTGATATTAAAGAATGGTATTTTAGTGAATAAGTATAATAATCAAGAAGATGAATCTTGGGAACAACCAAAAAATGAGTTTGAGGTATAGATATTCTTAGGATTAAGTGAATAATAGATAAAGTTTGTTCAAGACTTTTCTAAGAATATAATTTTTTTTATATAATTGACCCATAGTGGTGTTAATTTCAATGAATTTGAATGTATACAATATATTTTGGGGAAAATAAATTAATATTGAATCGTGATCCCTATATGATTCTCTCAGTTCCTAGTTTGAACTAGGATGTTTATTATGATGACTCTGGTACATGGTTAGGGTTCGTATTAATGTTTGGAAAATATGGGGTGGACTTGGGATCTTATAGATTTTAACCTCATAATATGAACTACACTATCCATAATGTTGATTTAGAATCCATGATAAAAACACTCTACACTTGTAACAACTTTATGTTTGTGAATAATTTTATTTATATTAAGATCATAGGTGTCAAAATTATAGATTCACCAAAGGAATGATAAATATAAGGTATAGATCTGTATTTGAATATCTTCATACTTTTTACTTTTTTATTTTATATACACAATGAAAATTTAATGTGGACACATCATTTTTATCAAGATCATACCAATTCAAACTATTAATGAATTTACAGAGGAGTGGTATTTGATGGGTTCTTTTATTATGTGAACATGGAAATTGAAGAGTTGATATGTATAATATATTAGATTATGTGAACTTATTTTCATTGTTTGATGATCCTATTTTCATTGGGAAAATAAGAGACATTTTTTATCAGCGTTTTAGTAAAATATTCTATAGTGAGGAGAACAGAACTGATTATTCTTTATTTCCTAATGGAACCTTATTTTTGTAGGATGACTTGTCATTCTGATAGCTCTAAGGAACTAGTTGATTGTTAATGGGAATCTATTGATTTGGTCTATGCATCTCAAGGCCACCAAAATGTGTCTAAACAAGAGATTTCAGTATTGTTTGTTATGGATGAAGTGATCAATTTCAGAATCTGGTCATTGATTCAATACTTTCTAGATGTTATTGTGGATAAATAAAGACTTCCATGTTTATTATAGACCTTAACAATTTATTTTTTTTAATGAGATTATATATCCAAGGACATTATGATTAGAATAGCTCAAAATCTATATTAATTGATTCTATTAGGGTTATCATCAATTAAATAATTATAATATAAATTTATATCACTAAGGATTCAATGATGGTATAATATACAGGGGGATTTTATTTTTGAGATGTTTTATAACTCAATATAATTCCTTTTTAGTTGTTTTAATAGGAAATTATATATAATATCTTGTTTTTTCATGGAATTATAAGAGGTTATGGGTACCATAGTGATATTATGAATGAAAAATATTCTATATATTATTAGTTAGATCGAGTATTCTTTATAGATTCTAAAAGATATTCTTTGGTTGTGCATATATGATAATGGTGGTTCATTTTTTACGTTTCTTACCTTGATATAATTTTCCTATAAAAATAATTATCAGTAATCCATTATAATTTCACCCTTTAAATAATTTTATAGGTGATCATATATTTATATTTTTTCTCTTTGGAGCTTATTATAAGGTTAGTCATGAGACATAGTATTTTTGAAGAGATGATATAGAATGTGTAGTTCCTCCAAAGAAGATTAGTGGTGGCACATAGTCCACATATATCTTAAATAGATCTCCAGCCTAAAATGTTGGAATTAGAGGATGGAAACTAGGTTCATATCATATTTTCTCCTCAGCTAGGTCATCATCACTACGGAAAATAGGGTATGATGGATCTATGGTATATATATCTTTAAAATATTGTTAGGGGACTCCAAAAGGTGGAATATTTTTTGAACATACAATATAACATGAAAAAACATGACATGTTCCATATTTTCACCCAAATAAGTATATCCTAGAACTTTATATTGTGATATACATGGTGGATGTCTAAATTGAACCAAATACCCAAATTTTTGATCAAATAGTTAAAATTGTGAATCATTTACTTATGGTGATGGATGAAACAATTATACATTTTTTCATGGTTTTATTGTAGTGATAAGGATATAACAACTCAATATGGTAGTTGAAAAGTCTAATGATGCATAATATTCCTTATCCATCCATGCTTCCAGAATCGTCAGTATATTTGGCTAACAGTACATTTCATAGTGGTCATACTTTTGATTCAGCCTCTGTAACATGTATTTTTAATTATGAGTTCAGTTTATCTCTTTTGGCTATGTAGATGAATTCAAGAGTCAGTGAGTAAAACAAATTCACATTTTCTAAGAAATATTTTTTTAGAAATGTTAGTTATAATTCTTTATAGTAACCATGGGGTAACATTTTGATTTGGATCTAATGGTTCAATTGGATATTTTCACCATTTTAGTTTGGTTACTCTTCCCGGGAAATTCACTGGGAAACCCATGGTGTTTTTGGGTTGGAATCAAAATTTAGTCACATAATTTATGTAATATTTTTCAAACTATTTATCTATTTCACGAAAGCCATGTGACATTGTTTTCAAGGGATAGTGGTTACCATAGAGTTAGCACATTGGTTTTCTAACCTTGAGGATGAATTGTACAACCCATTTGGAACATACATAAATGAAACATTTCACGAATTCCCTAGGTTATTTTTAATTATAATATTATATGGAACCATAATTATCTCAATACATCCCCTATATATCTCTATAAACGACTCTCCAATTTATTCTATAGTTATCATTGATCATTTTGAGTAGATAACATCAGGGTATGTTCTGATTATTAATGGATTTCACCTATTTTCACTTGTTTTATCACTCATCACTTTTACCATTGATATATTGTAAATAATTTGGTATATGATTATAGGATATATTGTTTTTTATTGGAAATTGGTGATTTCATTAAAATATATCAGCTTGTGATGAAAGTATGTCATCATTTTCTGTCAATAAATTTAAAGGCATTAGTGTTTCCACCTCTGATGAGGTAAGTGTTTGTATCCAATGGATAATTTCTCCTAAAAACCATGAATGTTCTTGTAAATTACCTTTAATTAGTAATATTAAAATGAATGGTTTGAGTCAGTTAGTGGCTGAATTGAAATTATTTAATTTTACATTATCTTTGGTGAGGAATGAAAATGTTTTAATGGGGATTTTTGTTAAAAACATTACCATGAACATTATGTGTTTAATAAAATTACACAACATTAATTTGAATTTATTGAGTTTGGATTCTATTCCATGTAATTTAAACATTAGTATTTTGTATATAACACTAGATATGTGTCATAAAAGGGACCTAGGGTCTAGTATTCTTTCTAGAGATCATTAATGTCTTAGTATCATTGTCTATGCCTTTTAGCCAATTTTCACATTGTTAGTGGACTTTTCATGGATTCTTGTGATTAAATTTTCCATTTGTATTAGGATTCAGTGATTCATTTGTTTATTTACATTAATTTAATCAAAAAAGTTTTATTTATATTTTTTAAGGCTTCAGATGTGGCTTTTCATTTAATGTGAAAATTGATGGGGTGTTTTATGAAAATAATTTTTTACATGAGATGATATATGAAAGTAGTTTTATTTTTATCTAAAACTATTAGATTCATAGTTAATGAATGTTTATAGACTCATGGTTTCATAATATGGGGAATTTCTTCACCCCATTTATATGACATGGGTAATATAAAATAAATTTAGAGTTCGAGTAAATAAGGGTTTTATGTAGCTTGGTGTTTTTTCATAAACGTCATTTTTTTGGGGGGATTCAGGATAGTTCTAATCAATTTCCATCAAGATATAGACTATCGGAAATGGTTTTCCATGTGTCATAGACCATTTTTATTTTTCCTTGTTAATTTTCATGATTTTAGACATCTGATTTGTACTAAGTGATATTATTATACACTTATACGATTTTCCATTTATATTTCAGAGAAGTATTGGTGATGTTTATGGTTAAATCAATCTAATTATTTCCTTTATTGAAACTAATGTTCTTATCATTAGCCCATGTAGTTCAAGAATGTTCATCGGGGCTTTTAGAAGTTTATCTCTGGTGATAGTTCATGCCGACCGAGGTTTTTCAATAAAACCCAAATTATTGATGGAAATAATTTGATATAACTTGTCAATTATAATCCAAATTATGATAATTATTATGATCATGATGATGATAACAATGAAAATGAAAATAATAATAATAATAATTTGGAAACAAAATCCATGAATTATACACTCAATATATCTAATAAATAATCATAAAAATGAATAACTATAGTATTACATTTATATCATAAAGAGTAATAATATAAATTACTAGTATAATAGTAATCCATACTAGACTCGATGTATATAAATCAATATATTCTATACAATCTATAATTAAACAATCTTCCCTATAAATTTGAGAAATTCAAAATTAAATTTGATTTATAAAATCAAACCAATCATTATATTTTGGAGTTTCTTCCATGAAAATGTAGTTACCATAGATTTTTTTATAATGCATATTATAAATGAAATCAGTTGAAATGTATATCTTCCTCTAATTTATCAACATTTTGAATTAAATTTGAAGTATAATTCTATCACGTTTGACTTCCATTGTAGTGTAAATCCCACATTGCACAAAAAAAATCTTGTCACTTCTTCATGTACATCTCCAAAAATTCTTCAATGAACATCTATAATAGAAAATCTATTCTTCACAATATATCTATTAACTTCATAGAATCCTCTAATATAATTTTTCAAATATTTTATAATGTGGATTTTAGTTTTGTTTTGAAGTTAAACATAATACAATGATAATCACAAATAGTATTATCTCAATTTATGTTATTAATATTCCATGATTCATATCATATTCATCCAAGTTAAATTATAATTTAATAATTATGGATATTATTAGACAATTTTCATCCCATTTTATAAATACATAATCTTATTTTACCAAGCCATGTGAATGAAAACATTAAAATATATCATGTATAATGTTTTTACTAAATTTTTTTAATATAGGCTGTAAAAATATAGTGATATATAATAGATCAAGCAATTTTACTAGACTATACCTAAATAAATTATATAAAATACTACATATAATTTTCATAACTTATTTTCAAAAATTGGTCTTCAATTTTTTCATCACAAGCCTAATAGATGTTTTAATCTTATCACAGTTTAATTCCATATTTATTAAAACATTATATATGAAAATTATAGATTATTACTATAAATCCCTGGCCTTAAACCTTACTTAGTATTGAATTAAATGAATAATTCACATTGTGGATCTTTTCAGGCTTAGTGTTTTAGAGAATTAGGACATAACTATTACATCTCAAAAGATTACAAAGTAGACACTTCTACTATGTTTCCATAAAATAAAAAAAAACTCTTAAAAAGAGACATGTCTAGTTCCATGTTTTATATAGCATGACTTATCCTTGATCCCATCCTTGACCCTATTCCACATTAGGCACTGCGAAAAACATTTCAAAAAAACTTTGGGTGAGCATAAATAGCTCAGTAAGGGATACACAAAGAATGAAAACTGTTAGTTTATAAAAACAACAAGTAAACCATGTATACTTTATCAAAGTAATACTTTCCACCTTTATGAAGTAGTAAAAACTCTTCACTGAATAAGAGATCATTAGATACCCTTTTTTCACCAAAATATTACAATAAAACCCATATAAATAACACATAACATATAAAGGTAACTTGGGACATAAACATACATAAGTGGAATAACCATACGGTCGACTTCCACACATATCACTTAATGGAATAGCCATACGACGAACTTCCATACATACTTAATAGAATAGCCATATGGCCGACTTCCATACCCAATGCATTGGAGGTTATAACATAACCACCCGTTCTGGTATTCACGGCACCACCCGTCATATTGTTTATCACGTAACCACCCATCAAATGTCCAAGTACCAATATAAAATCATAAAACATAAAACCAATATAAAGGAATGATAAAATTTCCACATTTCAATCACAATATATAATTTATATATATTGACATTAAATAATCCTTTATCAAAACCATTTTAAATATCAAAATACATAATATAGTATATGGTATTTATTTTATTTTAAAAACATTACTGCTTGTTGAGGAAGCCAAAGACTAAATAATACTCGCGGCGGCGGAAAAGGTCGTTGTCACCGCGTACGTTAAAAAAAACATTCCTTTTGTCATTTAGTAAAACGATCCGTAGAAAAAGATTCCTATTGTATAAAAGTAAAAGTCAAAGGGGTTTATACACCGTATAAAAGAAAGTTGTGTATAAAACAAAATATGCCTCAATGAAAGGAGATTGAGACGAAGTCCCTTACCTTGGGTCCGACTTGACTCTATCGTTCTTTAACGTCCTGAATAATAAACATGAGTTAATTTATATTTTATTAAGAACATTTTTCAGGTTCATTATTCATTTTATATCACTTATTTCCATGTTATAAACATTATGTAACCATTTAAGTTAATAATGTCTGTTTTGTCGATATTTGGTTCTTAAGTCAAAAGTAGACTTCTTACAATTACATGTTGTTCATGTGGTCAAAGGTTCTTTATTTCCAGAATGACATTCCTGATTTGGATATCATATATATCATATATATCTAGAATATACATGTATTTATAATATCACATAATCATTTAGATGTAAGAAATGAAATGCATCGTTCATGGAGACGGTAAGCCGTACGTACGCATGGACGCTACTTTCATTTCTATGTCATATTAATGGAATTAAAACTTAATGAGAGGTATGTATATTTTAATTACAGAATTATATTAATCATTTAGATGTAACATACATCATATATATCCATTATATATATGTACTTTTAATAATACATTACATTTGGGGATATGAAATGAAATGCATCGTTCATGGAGACGGTAACCCGTATGTACGCATGAACGCTACTTTAATTTTTATTTCACATTTTTATGGAATGGAATAATAATGATATAGAGGTATATTATAATTACAGTATATAATAATATATAATAACTTTATATCCATCATTTACACGTACCACATATGGCATTAACGAATCACATCACTTTGAGGGGGCGGTAGTCCGCACTTCTATAAATGAAGATATCGCGTTTACCAATAATGGAAACCATAAAGGTATGCCCAAAATTAAAAATACAGATGCTTAAGGAAAACATAAACATATTATATATCATATATAAATATAGTTTCATCTTATTGGCCACCTTTGAAGGAGTTAAAAGAATGTTGAACAATCATCGTTTCTAGAGGCAGAAATTCACCATCCACGGAAACAATATGTTCTTTAACCATTAGATGTAGATGTTTGTAAGTGTATATCGAATCCATCTTATAATAACATCATATTATATTGAGGATAATGTATTTTTTACAAAATAATAGAATAAAAAGAGTTTAGGGGGTTGGAGAAGCAAAATAAAACAAAAGGACTCAAAAGAAGACATTACCTTAAAATCGGGTAACTCCATTTGGTTAGAGCTCAAAGGCTTCCTTGGGAAGAATTCTGCCCAAAGTGAGGAATAAAGGAGTAAGAGGGGGAAGTGTATAGACAAAATGGGCTGAGGTTGGCCGAGCCAAAGGCTTTGGGAGTGTGGGTAAGGAGGTAAAGGTGGGGGCCTTTTATAAGAGGAGAGGAGGGGCACTCATGGAAAGTTACAAAATGTTACTTTATTTTCAAAATAGTTTCAGATTTTAAAGGTCCCAAATTGATGTATTTCGAGGATAAGATGATGAGTGTTTGAAATCCACCCACCTAATAGGTTTTTTACATGTTTAGGTCATAGATTTTACATTATCCTTCCATTTTATTTAAATCCTTTATTAATGAGGTAATCGCTGAATCATCATGATGTCATAAATACTTTAATTAATTTAATGTCTAAAAATTATAAAAAAATATAATGATGTAGAAAATATTTCTGTATTTCTAATTAATATTTATAGTCCAAAAATCTTACTTGTATAACCCCATGTAAAAATTCTTTTAGTAAAACATTTCATGTTTGTATCATTTTTTACATTAACATTAAATAAAAGGTTTTTATGTAATTTTCCATCAAAAGTGGCTCCATGGGGTCCCCAAGTTGACCCATGTATTTTTATGGTCGTCCATGAAACATCCAATGAGGGTAGGACATGCGTCCAGGTCATTTCTGTTTATTAAATCATTATTCATACCTTAAACTACACTAATTGCCTCTAATCGCGATTAAGAACATAAGAGATACTATTCACCAAAAAAGTATTTTAATCTCATTGAACCACATTTTATTTCTTAATGAAAACCATGTATGTCAGATTTTATAAATTCTAAACATAGAAGTTGTAAAATTTCATTTAAACGAAAAATCAGTTTTTATAATTACCACCTAGTGGTTTCACTATTCATAAAAAATTGATGTTTTTCAGAAAAATACCAAAAATTCGCCCTAAGATATATTTGATATTCCGAATTCAAAAATAAAGTCTATTTTACAAAATTAAAACATATAAGTCACATTAATTAATTTAATAATTAATTCTTGTTGTCATGATAAATAGCGTGTTTTTATGAAACAATAATTTTCAAAAGATTGACACTAGTTTAAGTCTGATTTCAAAGTGAAATTAATTCCAACGACCACTATTGGATTAGTGGTAAAAATATTTTCTAATTTCACTTTAAAACCAATTCAAATGATAATCTAATCATCTTAATAAATTAGATTAAAAAGAGGTTTTGAATTAAAATACAACATTTAACACTATTCATTAAAAAATGAACTTTATCGAAAAAATAGCAACAAAAATTACACAAAGTAATATTTTATGTCCTGATTCTAAAGAAGAGTTATAACTGGTCCAATAGAATTTATAAGATTGATCAAAACTATATTTAATGATGGTTCACCATCAACAGGTGATAAGTGAACCTTTACTGAAAATTAGGGTATAAATGCCTAAAATTGAATTCTTTCCGTATTTTAAGCCTTTATCTTTTATTGGATAAATGTAAAAACATTTAAAAAACATATATAATCATATTTTAGTTATTTCTATCCATTCCTGCCTATACAACGGCTACATGTTAACTACCATTTAAAATAATATTATTATATTACTAGTGTGCAACGTAAGTTTTCAAAGGAACTCATCGTTGCGTATCGGGTATGCTATTGAACATAGCAACCCCTTTAAAGTAAAATTAATATTTAATTCTTAAATATTAATAAATACGAAAATGTTTTATTCATTATTTACCTGGAATGTTACATTCTTCCCCCCTTTTGGGATTTGCGTCCTCGCAATTTTATTCACTTATCAAAATAAGTGGGGGTATTTATCCCTTATAGAATTTTCAGATTCCCACCTTTCCTCTTCAACCATATGGTTTTTCCACAAAACCTTTACCTGGTGGATTACCTTATTTCGCAACACTTGCTCTCTTCAGTCAAGAATCTAGATCGGTTGTTCTTCATAAGAGATATTCTCTTCCAACTGAACTACCTCTGGGCTCAAAACATGAGATGAATGTGGCATATACTTCCTCAACATCGAAACATGAAAAACATTGTGTACATGAGATAAACTCAAAGGTAATGCCACCCTGTATGCAACTGATCCAACTCTCTTCAGAATTTCATATAGTCCAATGAACCTTGGACTCAACTTTCCTTTCTTACCAAATCTCATCACACTTTTCTATGGAGAAACCTTGAGAAAAACATGATCACCTACCTCGAAAGATAGATCCTTCATCCGGTTATCCGCATAACTCTTCTGCCTGCACTGAGATTTTCTCATGTGTTTCTGAATCAACTGAACCTTTTTTTCCATCTCTTCTATAAATTCGTGTCCTATCAGCTTCCATTCACCCACTTCATCCCAAAATGCTGGAGTTCGACACCGATTCCCATATAATACCTCAAATGGTGCCATCTGTATACTGGAATGAAAACAGTTATTATATGAAAACTCAACCAAAGAAAGATGTTGGTCCCAACTTCCCTGATAATCCATCGAACAAGATCGTATCATATCCTCCAAGGTCTGAATTGTTCATTTTGACTGCCCATCTGATTGATAATGAAAAGCAGTTCTAAAATTTAATTCAGTACGCAACGACTTCTGAAGGCCTTTCCAAAAGTTAGAAGTAAACCTAGGATCACGATCAGATACAATGGAGAGATGAAATCCATGTAACCTGACTATCTCCTTAAGATTCAAATGGGATAGTTGGTCTAGGAAAAAATTATCTCGTATAGGGAGGAAATGAGCAGATTTAGTCAAGCGATCAATAATAACTCAGATTGCATTATTACCTTGGGATGTATTTGGTAATCTCACAACAAAGTCCATGAATATATTCTCCCATTTCCACTTTGGAAATGGTAGAGGATGAAGCATCCCTTTTGGTAAATGCCGCTCTGCTTTAACCTACTGACAAGTCAAACACTTCACAGTAAAATCAGCAATATCCCTTTTCATTCCATCCCACCAGTAATACTCACGTAGATCTCTGTACATCTTAGTACTGCCAGGATGAACTGAAAACGGGGAACTATGAGCCTCACATAACAACCCATTCTTCAACTGTGAATCAAAAGGCACACATAATCTCTTCCCAAACCTCAAAACACAATCATTATCAATGTTGAATACAGGTAACTTATCTTTCTGAACTAGCTCTACCTTTTTTTGCAACTCACTGTCTTGCTTCTGTGCTTGCCTGATTCTGTCTGATAGAGAAGATCTCACTGATACCTAAAACAAAATATAAGGACATCCTGCACCAACAACTTCTATTCCAAAGTTCATAAAATCCTTAACCAAAGGATCATGTTCCAAACGCAACATCGTTAATGAAGCATTACTTTTTCGACTCAAAGCATCAGAAACATTATTGGCTTTTCCCAGATGGTAGTGAATTGTACAATCATAATCCTTGATTAATTCCAGCCATCTCCTCTGTCTCATGTTAAATTCTCTCTGAGTGAATATATACTTTAAACCATTTTGATCAGTATATACTTCACATTTTACTCCATATAAATGAAGCCTCCAAATTTTTAAAGCAAAAACAACAAAAGTTAATTCCAAATCATGTGTAGGGTAATTTGCCTCATGAGTTTTCAACTGTCGTAAAGCATAAGCAATTACCTGATCATTCTGCATTAGGACGCAACCAAGTCCTTTCAATGAAGCACCACTGTAGATAACAATCTCGCCATTCCTGGAAGGAAGTTCCAAAATTGGAGCATTCACCAATCTTCTCTTAAACTCCTGAAAACAATCATCACATTCTTTTGTCTAGATGAACTTAACACCCTTACGAGTTTGCTTAGTCATTGGACTAGATAACCGTGAAAAAATTTCAATAAACCTTCGGTAGTAACCTGCCAAACCAAGGAAACTATGGATCTTGGTTACATTTGTGGGTCTTGGCCATTTTTCAACAAGTTTTGTTTTAGCAGGATCAACAGTTATGCCATCTTTAGAAACAATGTGACCAGAGAAGAAATTTGTTATAACCAAAACTCACACTTGCTGAATTTTCCATATAGTTTTTTTCTTTTAAGGTTTGAAGATAACCCTTAAATGACTTTCCTGCTCCTCTTTACTTTTAGAAAAAACCAATATATCAGTAATAAAAACAACCAACATTTTTCACCTGAGTCAACTGAGTCATCACTGCAACAAACTGTTTAGTTTTGATTCTGACCATCTCAGGATACTGATTTGAAAGGTCATTTCCCTCTGTATGCCTTCCCAGAAAAGTTGTTCTGTTTCCTCTATGAAAAACCATTCTTAACACAGAAATATCTTAGGAGAAGCATCATGGTAATCTTTAAATGCTAATTCATTTTAGTCATACCATAAATTAACTTATAATTTAACAATTTTCTAACTCCTAATGTTGTCTAAACCGACCTTTGATACCAACAATAAGGCATCGGCCTTAAACCTTACTTAATATTGAATTAAATGAATAATTCTCATTGAGGATCTTTTCAGGTTTAGAGTTTTAGAGAATTAGGACATAACTATTACATCACAAAAGATTACAAAGTAGACACTTCTACTATGTTTCCATAAAATTAAAAAACTCTTAAAAGGAGACATGTCTAGTTCCATGTTTTATATATCATGACTTTCCATTGATCCCATCCTTGACCCTATTCCACATTAGGTCCTGTGAAAAACATTTCAAAAAAACTTGGGGTGAGCATATAGAGCTCATGAAGGGATACACAATGAATGAAAACTGTTAGTTTATCAAAACAACTAGTAAACCATGTATACTTTATCAAAGTAATACTTTCCGCCTTTATGAAGTAGTAAAAACACATCACTAAATAAAAGATCATTACATACCCTTTTGTAACCAAAATATTACCATAAAATTCATATAAAGAACACATAACATATAAAGGTAACTTGGGATATAAACATACTTAAGTGGAATAACCATACGGTCGACTTCCACACATATCACTTAATGGAATAGCCATACAGCCAACTTCCATACATACTTAATGGAATAGCCATACAGCCGACTTCCATACCCAATGCATTGGATGTTATAACGTAACCACCCATCCTGCTATTCACGAAACCACCCGTCATATGGTTTATCACGTAACCACCTATCAAATGTCCATGTACCAATACAAAATCATAAATCATAAAACCAATATAAAGGAATGATAACATTTCCACATTTCAATCACAATATATAATTTAAATATATTGACATAATAGAATCCTTTATCAAAACCATTTTCAATAACAAAATACATAAAAGACTATATGGTATTTATTTTATTTTAAAAACATTATGGCTTGTTAAGGAAGCCAAAGACCAAATAATACTTGCGGCGGCGGAAAAGGTTGTTGTCACTACGTACGTTCAAAAAACATTCCTTTTTGTTTTTTAGTAAAACGCTTCGTAGAAAAAGATTCCTTTTGTTTAAAAGTAAAATTCAAAGTGTTTTATACACCATATAAAAGAAAGTTGTGTATAAAACTAAATATGCCTCAATGAAAGGAGATTGAGACGATCCCCTTACCTCGGGTCCGACTTGACTCGATCGTTCTTTAACGTCCTGAATAATAAACTTGAGTCAATTTCTATTTTCTTAAGAACATTTTTCAAGTTCATTATTCCTTTTATATCACTTATTTCCATGTTATAAACATTATGTAACCATTTAAGTTAATAATGTTTGTTTTGTCGAAATTTGGTTCTTAAGTCAAAAGTGGACTTCTTACAATTACATGTTGTTCGTGTGGTTAAAGGTTCCTTATATCCAGAATGACATTCCTGATTTGGATATTATACATATCATATATATCTAGCATATACATGTATTTATAATATCACATAATCATTTATAGGTAAGAAATGAAATGCACCGTTCATGGAGACGGTAAGCCGTACGTACGCATGAACGCTACTTTCATTTCTATGTCATATTAATGGAATTAAATCTTAATGAGAGGTATGTATATTTTAATTAAAGAATTATATTAATCATTTAGATGTAACATACATCATATATATCCATTATATATATGTACTTTTAATATTACATTACATTTGGGTATAAGAAATGAAATGCACCGTTCATGGAGACGGTAAGCCGTACGTACGCATGAACGTTACTTTCATTTCTATTTCATATTTTTATGGAGTGGAATAATAATGAAATAAAGGTATATTATAATTCCAGTATAAAATAATATATAATAACTTTAAATCCATCCTTTACACGTCCCACATATGGAATTATCGAATCACATCACTTTGAGGGGGCGGTAGTCCGCACTTCCTTAAATGAAGATATCGCGTTTACCCACAATGGAAACCATAAAGGTATGCCCAAAATGAAAAATACAGAATCTTAAGGAAACAATAAACATATTATATATCATATATAAATATAGTTTCAAATTAATGGCCACTTTTGAATATGTTAAAAGAATGTTGAACAATCATCGTTTCAGGAGGCAGAAATTCGCCATCCACGGAAACAATATGTTCTTTAACCATTAGATGTAGGTGTGTGTATGTGTAGCTCGAATCCTTCTTATAAAAACATAATAGTATATTTAGGATACTGGATTTTTTACAAATGAAAAGAATAAAAAGAGTTTAGGGGGTTGGAGAAGCAAAATAAATCAAAAGGACTCAAAAGAAGACATTACCTTAAAATCGGGTAACTCCCTTTAGTATGAGCTCAAAGGCTTCCTTGGGAAGACTTCTACCAAAAGTGAGGCTTCTAGAAGTAAGAGAGGGAAGTGGAGAGACAAAATGGGCAGATTTTTTCCGAGCCAAAGGCTTTGGGAGTGTGGGTAATTAAATAGAGGTGGGGGCCTTTTATAAGAGGAGAGGAGGGGCACTCTTGGAAAGTTACAAAAATTGATGTTTTTCAGAAAAATAACAAAAATTCACCCTAAGATATATTTGATATTCCGAATTAAAAAATGAAGCCTATTTTACAAAATTCAAATCATATAAGTAATATTAATTAATTTAAAAATTAATTCCCATTGTCATGATAAAAAGCGTGTTTTTATGAAACAATAAGTATCAAAAGATTGACACTTGTTTAAGTCCGATTTCAAAGTGAAATTAATTCCAACGACCACTATTGGATTTAATGGTAAAAATATATTCAAATTTCACTTTAAAACTAATTCAAATGATAATCTAATCATCTTAATAAATTAGATTAAAAAGAGGTTTTGAATTAAAATACAACATTTTACACTATTCATTAAAAAATTAACTTTATCGGAAAAATATCAACAAAAATTACACAAAGTAATATTTTCTGTCCCAATTCTAAAGAAAAGTTATATTTGGTCCAATAGAATTTATAAGATTGATCAAAACTATATTTACTGATGGTTCGCCATCAACAGGTGATAAGTGAACCTTTAGTGAAAATTACGGTATAAATGCCTAAAATTGAATTCATTCCGTATTTTAAGCATTTATCTTTTATTGGATAAATGTAAAATCATTTAAAAAACATATATAATCATATTTTAGTTATTTCTATCCATTCCCGCCAATACAATGGTTATATGTTAACTACCATTTTAAATAATATTATTGTATTACTAGTGTGCAACGTAAGTTTTAAAAGGAACTCATCGTTGTGTATCGGGTACGCTATCGAAGATATCAACCCATTTAAAGTAAAATTAATATTTAATTTGTAAATATTAATAAATAAGAAAATGTTTTAATCATTATTTACTTAGGATGTTACAATTACCATCTATATAATTTTTAATTTATCCAAATAAATCCAGGTATTATATAATAAATGTAACCACATAAGAGAATAAGAGAGTATTTCGTAATAAAATTGGAAGTAAAATTTTCAATTGATAAATCCTTGAATTATTTCTTGAAATTTCTAAATAACCTCATAAGGGGAAAACATATAATAATAAATGATCAGACTAATTTATTTTGTAATCTCCTATTGAATCATTATGTTCTTATATTTTATGGGGAGAGATAAATCTCAATTTGATTTTTATATATAACTTATGAAAAATGTTCTCATACAGTTATGATTATATAAATATAATATAGGGATTTTATTTAAAATAGAACTAAAATATCCCATTATCAAAGAGATTATTAATATTTAATGAATAAAAATATATAGTATTAAGTAAAAATTACCTTGTTTTGGATCCATTTTAACTTTCTTATAAAATTTCATTAGAATCATATAAATCATCAATTTAATTTGACCCTTCAAAACAAATTTAAAAATGATTATATTTTTAAATCCTATAACATTATGTTTAATGAAATTTCAGTAAGTTACCAATGAAATATTAACATTAATTATCTTGAGGATTAATCCCCTAAAACATATAAAATATATAATTTTCCACCATACTAATAAATTTCTAGGACTTTTCTAAACTATATAGGTATGATGAAATTTGTACATTATCACAGGTTTAATATAACTGATTCCACTCACTATGGATAATTATTTCCCAATCTAGATAGCTAAATACTACCTAGTATTTCCAAATGTTTATATGAAATTCAAAACCATAGTTTTTCCCTATAAAAAAGTAACTCTCGTATATATAAAGGTGAATTATATTACATTAATTCCAAAAAACCATATGAAATCATTTTTTATAACTATTAACATCCCTACCAAAGATGATATGTGATATAGATCCGTTTAATTTTTCCCAAAATTTATTTCATTGTGATATAATAAATATTGGAATACTTTAACATTTATTTTACTCCTTTTAAAAAATATGATGAAGGTCATTATCATAAAAAAATTTCAAGGGGCATTAAACCCTCTATGAAATTTAAAAGTTTATAAACCATATCATTACATAATTTTATAATTTCAATGATAATATAATATTCCATAAAAGTAAAATTTACATAATATCAAGGATATAATTTTCATAACCCTATTTAAAAAACTAAATCTTTTTTTATAAAACCATTGACAATAATGAATATCTTAAATATATGAAGACAGAATACATAAAACCCATGAAATAATGATAAAATTAGATTTTATACAAATTTAATAAATATATATATAATTAATAGTTCCTAAATAATCCATGAAATCCAATTTTAAAAAATTATTATCCCACATTATGTTTTCATGATAGAATAATATATTTAAAAATTGTAATGAGACACTCCAAATCCATATTTCTATACATAAAACCAAATTAATTCAATGATAAAACATTAATAACAATATGAGAATGTACTAATAGCATTATGTTAATATAAAATTTAAATTGTGTGTCATAAATTTCAATATATATACAATGTTAAATCATCAAAACGATCAATTTTGGGAATTATAGAAATTAATTTAGATTTAATTCTTATATAAATAAATCCACTTTGAAATAAAATGTACACAATTCTCAAAATGTCACTAATATGATTTCATAATAAAATTTAAAGAAAATTTTAATGCAACCATCTAGTTTGTAATGTGATTTTACTTGAACTCATACATTCAGATATGGTTCTAAGAACATATAATTTAAATGGAGTTTTTGATGAAATGTGATATTACTAAATATTAATATATCTATATTTTACATTATTTCCAAATTTTATAGATTAATAATTTTTAATAAAAAACCAATCCCATTAATGGAGGGTTTATTTTCTCTTATTATTACCTCCCATGTCAATTTCTTCCAAAAGGGGTGTTTTCTCATTATGTTAATATTTCTTTTTGATTCCGTAAATAGCTACCACAGAAAATGACAAATATTACCCCCTTTTGAAAATTTATTCTAAAACATTTTCTAGGGAAAAGGAAATAAAAGAAATTTGTGATCTAAAACCCTTAGTTAGAGCGAACTATTCAATATATTTTCAAGTGTTTAATTATAATCATATGAGAAAACATTTTTAATTATTAAATATATTACATAAATGAATGTGGAATAATAATTTTTTTTCAAATTCATGATAGATGGACATGTAATATCAAATTATAAACATATACAATAGGAAAATATAATTTAATCATGTTCATAATCATGATAATATTACATGGAAATGTAATATTACATTGAAATAGATAATATAAAACTTTGGAACACACATAATCATAGATAATCATCACCTTCATGAGTCACAACTCAAATGAAGAATTTTGTGTGTCACTAATCATACTTATGGTTTGTATGGAATCCTAGTTTCATACTTGTATATAGGTATCGTGATATATAATAATTTAACCAATTCATTAGAGGGGCATATAATACCCCCTCCCCCAGCCCATCATTGATTCATACATATGTGTTCCAATTAAAATCAGTAAAAAAAATTATTATAATTATCCCATAGATATAAAATGGGATTCACATCCTTATCAAATATAATCACATAAATAAGGTATTATGAGTTTTATCAATAATAATAACATGATAGTCTTATCAAAAAAAATGTGTATCTAAATATATTCAGAAGAATTCTTTGTGAATTATTTTTAATTAGGGTGATAAATTATTTCTAATTTAATCCATATAGAAAAACTACATCAGGATTAGTTATTATTTCATCCAATCAGTATATATATGACATAAATTTTAATACAATTAAATCAAAAGAAGGAAATATAGTGTTAATGAACGAAACTATTTGGTAGAAAAAGGTGTTTTTTACCATAGGATAATTAATAAGTAAAAAAATTTGTGTGTTAATCATCCAAGATAGAATAAGATAATTTATAATTATTTTAATGAAAATTAATTTACTAGGAAATTAATCCTTTTAAGATAAAGTGGAAAATTAAAGCAACATGATAAAAGTGTTTTTTGAAAGAATTTTTTTTAATAATTTTGTAGATGAAGATATGTGTCATTTTTGAAAATCTAAAGTGAAAACTATTACTCTAAAATATAACCCTCTAAAATAGAAGGTTCAAAAGACATAAATGGTATTTCATGGAAATTTGGACTATAATTTAAAATAGACAATCAACTAAGGAAATACATTTAAAAAATATAAAATATCTTATTTGAATCAAAATATTAAAAATTGGCAAAAAAATAAACCCTTTTTAAATAGGAGCATATAAATTTTAATGGTCATCTGAGATAATAAATAATTGGGTTTAAAATTTTAAAGGATAACACAAGTAATAATGAGAAAACTTATACATCTAAGAGAAACCATTGTTAAAGGAAATAAGAATATTTTTTATTAATGATGAACTATTTGAGAAAGAATCTCAACCATGTAAATGAATTGAATATAAATATATTTTCCCCATATAAGAGGTGAAAATAAAATAAAATAAAATCATATGGTGGAATCATTCAATCATGTAAGAGGTGTGTTTAAGGGGAATTATTATAACTCAATGAATGGAGTTGAGTTATCAAAATTCCCTTAAAAATTTAATTTATCTTGAAAAAAATTCCATGAATGATAAAATGAGAAATAGATTTTTAAATACCATAACTATATTGAAAAATATATCAAAAATAAATAAATGGACAGTACATACACCAAAAAATTAAAAAATTTCTCCATACTAATCACATCTCAATAAATCAATATTGACATAAAAAACCCTTACCCTAATTATGGAATTAAAAAAATTCAAATTAAAAGATATATAACAAAAAAGACTATCATAATAAACTATTTTCGAAACTGATGCAAGTTTATAATAGTTATTAAATGTTATTTATTTTAAATTATTAAAAAATATATTAATTTCTTATATTTTACTATTATCATCGACTGTAATGAGGAATAATTGTTTCTTTAGTAATAGCTTTATAATTTTTATGTCAATTATTGTTTATAGCTTCAAAGTTAATCAATTTTAGTTCACTATAGTAATGTATTATAAGTGTCATAATTATTTATAATGTTTAAATTTAATTTCATAGGTATTTTTTTATTGGTTATGATGAAGTTAGCAGAGAACATCTTTTGGAAATTTTTGATCAATAAAGAGTTTGGAAAATAATAATAAGATAAATATTTTTATAAAAATTATTTAACCAAAACTCATAATTAAATAATTATTATCTAATATCAAAATTATTTTTTTTCTTTGGTTACCCATTATATAATTTTTTCTCATCGATTGAGTAGGTGGTTATACTGTTCCAAACATGATAATTTTATAATCTATGTGTGAGTATGTTTCCAAAAGTTATTAAATTTTTATAATATAATTATTAATGAAACAAAATGATATTATTTAGACACTATTATACTTTTATAAAATATTTTAATATATTTTAATACATAATAAAGCACTATATGGAAAAATAAAATATGTCACTTTCGTAAAGACAATTGTCTGCACATACGCATGAGTAACACATTTTTTAATATATAATTTTAATTAGGTGAAAATTGGTTTATATTTTCATAATTTGAATAATTTCTTAAATATAATATTTATTAATTAATTACTCAATTTTATTTATATTAATAATACAATTATGAAAAATTGATCTTCTCACCTTTGGAGGTCATAGTTAGCAGGTAACACAAGCATCATTTTCATTCTTTAGATGATTAGGAGGAAGGTAGAAAAGTGATATTAAATTAGTATAAAAAATTATGTATATTATTAACTTATATTTTTCTCAATTTAGTTTATACAATATACTTTATTTGGAAGATAAATAAAAAAATTAATAGAAGTTGGTTGAGAACGTTGCATTTTCCCTTTTGATATCTCCCATGAGTAACAACTTAAGGCCCCATGGCTAGGTATTATGGAATGAAAATGAAAAATAAACCAAGGGATATAGTTCAATAGACACTATGATTGTGTTTCTTGCTAATTATTTTTAAATTATGGTGAAATGTGGAAGAATTGGTCTTCTTTTATAGGTGATGAAAATTAAATTTTTGTAATTAACTATAACTTTTTCAATGATTGAATGACAATATTCATGTTATAATGGATACTAAAGTTGAAACCATTTAATATTTGGATCGGATATGGTCATAAAAATATCAACCTATTATTATAAAGCATTTTATATACATTTATCTATTTATCTAGCGCTATATTTTTGCATATTATAATTTTACATTCTTCCTTAGTAACTAGTATTTACCCATATAATAAATATTTTATTATAAATAAAAGGTATCCATTATTACCAAATTTTTATGTTTTTTATCTAAAATAAACATAAATATAACATAATTAGATTAATAAATAACAGAAAATTTAATTTTGGAACAAAAAATTTAATATGTATAAAATCAGTTTTGTATAAAATTGATGTTTTCACCATTAATTGTTATAAATTTTTTATAGAATTAATTAAAAAATATATCTATTATATAATATTTTTAAAAATATTTATAATAAAATATAAGTAATTATATAAAATATATTATTTTAATTTAATTTATTTTAATTACATAGCATTAATAAAACATTTCTTTAAAAATAACCCTTCTACTATTATCATGGCCATTAACATCAATTTAGTAATGGTAATTTTCTACCTAAAAATCAATTTTTTAATCGATAAAGTGAATATTATAATATAAATTATGTCATCCTTTTTTTTATATTCAACATATATAAGTGATGGAAAATATTTTTTAATATAAGTGAATAAAAATAGTTTTAGCGAAAAAATTTTCATTAATATCCAAAACATTCAACATGGGTTATATAAATTAAACATAGTATTATGAAATGAAATATTTTACGTAGAAAATTTATTATTTTTGGAAAAATATGATCCTAAATGAAGTATTTTTTTAATATGAATATTTGATAAATGTGATGATAATATAGAAGTTATTATATTTCACCACTCTCTCAAAAATAAATTATTTTTGAAAAATGTAAAAATTTAACCTTAAACTCATTTTTCAAATTTTAATAAAAACCCTAAATTTTTAGGTAAAAAAATAAAAAATAAAAATTTATAAATGTATCTTTCAATTGAAAAAACAAAAAACAAATAAAATATTCTTCTATTGAAAAATACCATTATTAAAACATTAATTATTATTATTTAAATTTTAAATGTATTTCTTTTTTATTTATTTATTTTTATATATTATAGGTATTTTTATTATTAAATTTCATTATTAATATTCATATAAAATTCATGGGTACATTGAGACAGTTTTTGTGTATGAAATAATCTATCGAAATAATTTTATTTAATGGAAAATATATTACCAATTCTCTTGGTGTTATATCCGCAACAACCCCCCCCCCCCCCCCAATGAATTTCATTCCCAAAATTTTAAATTATCACCTCATAGTGAAAATAAAAATTGTATTTATAAGATCATCATGACTCGATTTTAAATTTATAATGATATGTCTACATTAATCTCTTTTTTAATACTAAGAACATTATATTGTATATCTTAAAAAATTAATTTCTAGATACTTAACTTTCTTAAACTTTTCATCATATGCTTCCACATATGGAATGTAAGGTATATATTTTTCTAGAAACACACCTTTGCCAACATCATTTTCATAATCCTATTTCCAAAAAAATGAATACTGTTGAGACTATTATAATATTTAGTAATACCATTTAAAAAGATCATATGAATTTAAAAAATCAATCCTAATATGTCTTCTCCAACGACACATTATTTTCATACAATGATAGTTTTGTTTTAACAATTATAGAATTAAATCATCCTTTAATGCCTTTAGTTTTACCAAAAGCTATCATGGTCATATTGTTAATAGGTTTTTCGGTCCTACCATAAAATGGGTTGAAATCATGCATAATGGTTCAAAATGTGATTTTGAATCACCGAAAAATATCCCCTACAAGTTTCTACGCAAGCATGTAGTCCTAGTCTAACTCATCCTACCAAAGCTCAAGATATATTTGATACAAAACCATCATTTTAGTGTGATTAACCTTTGGTGCATCTGTACGACCACCATATCCCCTTTCCAGTATACTGACTTAGATGTAATTGTTAGGAAACAACATAATCTCTACTATTACAAAATTTCAAATTCTCATCAAACACGTAGACTTATCTCTACAGTTTCCACTAAATTTCTCTCATCGTAATCCATAATATTACTTAATATATCCTCAAAAATAACTATGTTCTACTCTAATACCATGAAATGAACCACATACCCGTTCTCTAATACCCAGTGAAAAGAAAATATTATTTAACCATTGGCTATGATATAAAGTGATACCAAAAAAATCTAAACATATCATTATTTTACATCATTTCCAAAATTCATAAATTACATATACTAAATAAATAAATTATTATATGAATGAAACTTTTTATGTCTTTAAAAATTGGTTCCCACAAAATTTTCATCTAAAAGGAATGTGTTATTCTAGAGTCTAATATTTCCATTTTTTCATCAACAACACCCAAAATGTATATCTATATAACAATTCATTCTAAATATTTTCATTTATACAATATTCTATTGAAAATTAAACAAAATAAAGGGGTGAGATCAAATTCTCATTATTGGAAAACTTATCATCATGTCATTATGTTTTTATCATACTAATATGATAAAACCAAAGAAGGGGAGGAATAATGTATCATTTTGTTCATTATCATGCTATTACATTACTAGTTTGGGAGTCAGATGTCTTTAGAGGATTATATTTGAGGGTTTGATAAGTGTTTAAGATATAGAAGAACTATAACAGGAGGTCAATGACATGAACATGGAATTCATGACATGAGTTTGTGTTTCACAGCTTATATGGATCGTAGTTTAATAATTGAGTTGAAGTAAGTAATTTTGTGTCATGACTCTTCCCTCGGGGCCCCTTCTACGACAAACCCAAGCCTACCTTTAATTGGCCAGTGTCTGGATACTAGCACTGAATAGGTATATCCCAAAAATGGATGAAATTTTCCTTTAAATGTGTACACCCACACAAAGCTCATTCTGAAGAAAGGTAAACGCTGTGTAATCTAGAACTATCACTAAGATAACTACTAGTAGTACATTACCAAAAAAAGGAATAGGATAAAGAATTCAACATCGAAAATATAAATGAAAGTAAAAATACATAGGTCAATCTTCTTAAAACCTACCTGAATTGTAGGTGGAGAGTAGATGTATGTAGACCTATAAGTTTGTCCCGATCATCCCATCCCACTAACACCACCTGGTCCTAGTCCACCAAAGTCTTTGTTAAAGTGCTGATCACCTGCATGAGACACGACACATATAGGTGAAGCCCATGCATGGGTGAGTAACATAATAATCTTTTAGGGACTCCATACCACAAAGAAATATCACAAAGAAAGACCACACAGAAAGATACAACATTAAAGACGAATTACACCATGTATAACTCAATATATAGAATGTAGAATAATGAGTAATAAAGCTAAAAATTCAAACTACTGAGTTATTCATCTTCTAGGTCATCTCAACACCTAGGATAGGGGGATGATTTATACCTACAACTCATTGGGGCCAGATATATCACATAGACTTGCTTCTATCTGGGACAGTTGCATCACTTAGACCCACTCTTCTATGGGCCAGCTATATCACTAAGACCCACACATCTCTAGCCCAGCATGATAAGTATGACCCGAATGTCTATGGGCCAACTCGATCACCTATATCTACTCATCTCTTGGATAGCTCAATCCCTAGACCCACTCATATCTGTGACATATGGATTACTAAGAATCCTCATCACTAGCCCAGTTGGATCACTAAGACCCACTCATCATTGGGCCAGCTGAATTAGCAAAACCTGTACATTTCATGGATAGCTAAATCACTAAGACCCTCTTGTCATATCCTTCACGTCACATCCATCCATTGGATTCTCCCTCGTAGCGCTCTTGATTCTAGGAGAATCTACTCATAAAGCATTAAGTCACATCTAAACTACCAATAAATCACACATAGAGTATACCCATAGTATATTATCATTGAAAGGCTCCCAATGCAATAGACTGCTTGTCCGTCGAACACCCGGTCTAAAATATATTGGCATTTTAGTAAATAGGGACAGGTCATATTCAGACTTGGTCTGACATGGTTGGACCGACCATACCCACCAGTCCTTGGGGTCTTCCATGACCTGACCTAGTTCGACCAACCCGACACAAACCATTGGGTTCTTCGTCGTCTAGGTCCGGCCTTTCCACTGGGCCAGACCCATTGGGACTTGACGGACCAGACCCAGTTTGGTCGTGGTTGTAGCCCGCTCGATCCCCTGTGACCTGCATTCATCCATAATGGCCCACTATAAGAATGGTGGTTCTTTCCATGCTTGGGCCACCCAGAGGCCTTATTGGTGTCGTTGTCCTGGCCCGCATCGGTAACCCGACTCTTCTCCATTCCAAGATGGAAAAGATCTTAGTTCACACCGCTAACCCGGACCATATGGTGGGCCAGTTTCCCCCTACTGAGATTCCACCGGGGCATCCATTTCGCACCACATACATCAAAGTGAGGCCAACTAGTTCCTCCAAACACATTCAAGGATGACGTTCCACCTCCTTCCATGACTTGACTACTCATGCCACATCTCCAATGTGGTTCTATAATGAAAATTCCCTCCCATGCTGGTCTAATCATGCACACTAATCCATCCTCTTGAATCACGGGTCTATTGAGGGACCAGATCGTTGTCCTTGTCTGTGGACCATGGCTTTGCACCTTGTCTGTCTCTGACGTGGCTGGTTGGCTATATTCATCTTTCGATCATCATCGGCCCCAGTCATGACAAACAAACCTCATTCCCCCTCCCACCTAACACAACATCTAAGGTGCCACATCCCACTGGGCTACATCACAACTGCCTAGTTCCCCTACGGCTGATGCACTGCCTTCCGTTATGCCACAACAAATGGGGAGAGAGAAAAATAAGGTATCACCAAGAACACCCAAATAAGCATCCAGACCTTTTTCATGTTTTTCATGATTTGTTCTTGTTAGTGAGATCACGATGTATAAATTATAAATCACAAAGTTTAAATCATGATATCAATATGTAATTAAATTTCCTAACCACACAAGGAAAATACATCTATCAATAACTAGTTATAGAGTTGATAAACATTCCTGGTTTATAGGGGGATAATGGGGATAATCAATGCACTATGAATTTAAACCCCTACCTTGGATTGAATTATTGGTCGAGGAAGAACGAGATCACATGCCTCCATTCATCATTCTTGATCTTCATCCCATTTTTCTAGTGATTCTTCTAAGGGTGTAAGAAGGTGTGTTCATCATTTGTCCTCCCCACACTCCAAAGCCTCAATGCAATTCCAGGATCATGCAAACAATCCTTCATTTATTATTATTATTTTAATTGACGAATGTGATTTAGTGTTTCTATTACATTGTGTTGAAACATCATTATGATGACTCATTAATGAGGTTTATTAATGATATTCATCATCTCCTCATCACTGCACTACAGTGCAGACATGCCACTAGTCAATGATGACAAAAATAATTAAAATAACTTATAATTTTATTATATTTTTCTTTAGAAAATTCTGAAAATTATCTATCACCATTAATATGTTCTGGTCAAGGTTAAGCTCTTACAATGTGAAACAGACCTTCATGAGCTCAATTGTACTCTTGGATTTCCAATCCAATATACCAATTTGGAGATATAAGGATTTTAAAATAAAATAATTTTTAATTATTTTATTTATGGCCAAAAACAAAATTCCACTGTTGGACCACACTGGCCAATGTTAAGCCCTTTCTAGGTGAATCCCGACACTCTATGTTCCATAGTTCCCTCATATTTTTGATCTAGTCACCAGTTGAAGTGTTATATAAACCTGTTCACATGTTTATATAATTAACATTAAAAAGTTTTCAGAAATTTGTTTCGGTCACTCTGGACCCCGTAATTACATGTCGTCCCAGTGCTCGGTCTCAAAATACTCCCATTTTTTTAACTCATGTAAATATGGGGTAATACATTACTTCTCCCTTTTCGATATTCACATCATTGTGATAAAAAACAATGGATAATGGAACAAATGTGGGATTTGAGTATGAATCTGAACCTCCTGCTCCCACATGCTCTATGTGAGATTCATGTGCTACCAAAGAACATGTACCGGAGTTATCGACAATCCATGAAGGGTCATATTTTATTGATCCACTATCTCCTCTAGGTAAAACATGAATTTCTCCCCATCATCAATCTCCACCTCTCCAAGGTCGATGATGTGAGATGATTCATGCACATAACTTTTTATCTAGGAAACATGGAAGACATCGTTCACCCTCTTGAACTACGACTGTAGAGACAAGTGGTACACCACCTCTCTCACTCTGCACATTAACAAGAAAGTTCCAATGAACCTCATATATAACTTTCTACCCCGACCAAATCATGATATCTCTATTTGGGGAGGGACTCAAATGAATATGGGTTCCCCCTCCTCAAACTCCAAGGGTCTTCTCTACCAATCATCTTAAGACTTTAATTGGATTTGTGCTGTCTTTATCCACTCTCGTATGACCTACACCTTCTCATTGGTAGCATGTGCCATCACTAGACTAATTAATTCTGACTAACCTAGGTTTATCCAAAAAAATGGGGATCTTCACGTTCATCTGTACAGGGCCTCAAATGGTGCCATACCGATGGTGTAGTGCTATCTGTTGTTGTATTAAAACTCCACCAGTTGTAGGTGGTCCTCCAAACTATGAGACAAATCGAGGATGCAAACATGAGGATTGTACAATATGGTCAGCATGGTTAGATCTTTCTGACCATTAGTCTATTGGTGAAAGTTTTTGCTCCATCACATCTATGTCCCAATAGCCTCTTACGATCCCTTCCACAACAAGGATGTAAATTGGGAATCACAATCTGGGGCTATCGTAGATGGAATTCCATGGATTAGAACTATGTTTTTCAGGTAGAGGCATCCCATTCTCTTTATTTTTCCCTAATATGGATTGGGTAGGATGTCGGATGACTTGGTGAGTCGGTCTATGATCACTCATATGGTATCATGCCACCTAGACGTGTGTGGTAATCCCATCACGAAGACCATCGATAACCCATCCCGCTTTTACTCTAGTAGCTTGAGGGGTTGTGCCAACCTTATGGTACCTTATGCTCAGCCTTAAACTACTTAAATGTGAGGCATCTCCAGACCAACTTCTCTACCACCTTTTTCGTTATTAACCACCATTACGGACATTGGAGGACTTGGTACATCTTTACCACACCTCTGTGTACATCCAAATGGGGTGTATGGAACTCCCAAAACAGCTCCCCCCGCAAATCCATTGGTATTTCAGTGTGACCTCTGAAAAGAGTAATGTGATCCATACATATTGAAATCCATCAGGAGATTGTCCTGAGGAAATCTAGGCATGTTTAGTCTTGTAACTGGAATCATGAAGTTGTGCATCCCTGACTCTCTATAAGAGTTGAAGGGAAACTACCATAAAATGAAGATAAGCTACCTCATATCTATCCACAATGGATATCTGAAGCAAAGCCAAATTATTAGAGGTATCATTATCTAGTGATGAACGTGATCTCCAAATGAGATAATCATCCACCACATTCCCTTTTCTGAGAGTATAGACTATCTCTATGTCATAGTACTGGTGGAAATCGTTCCAACATCATCGTCTCATATTCATATCCCTCTGAGAAAAGATATACATGAATCTCTTGTTGTTAGAGTATATGATGAATCTTTTTCCCGTATGGTAGTGTATCCAAATCTTCAATGATAATAATATGACAGAAAACTCATGGTCATAAGTCACATAGTTCTACTCATATGGTCTCAAATGTTATGATCTATAAGCAATCACATCATTCCCCTTCATTAGAAAACAACCAGACCTATTTTTTAATCTGTCACAGAACAACATGTAGTCATTGTACTCCTTTAGAAACCCCAATATGGGATCACACATCATTCTCTACCACAACTGGTAAAATCTCTTCTGGTATCATTCTATTCACCCAAAGGGTTTGTCCTTCCTAGTATATATATTTATGGTGGCTTCCACACTAAAAATTCATGGTAAAAACCACATATAGTACCTATCCTACCCAAGGAAACTCCAAACCTCATAATTTCTCTTAGATGGATCCTAATGGTGAAACTCTTCAATCTTTGATGGATCCTCTGAAACTCTATCCTATGAGATGAAAATCCCAAGGAAGTGGACCTTTCTTATCCTGAAATCACACTTTGAGTTCGTATTGTATAGAGGCTACTCTTGGACTGTGTCCCGAACCATCCTTGGGTGTAACACTTGCTCCTCCTCTGACTCTGAACACACTGAGATGTCAACAATGAAGAATAACACAAACTGGTCTAGGTATGGGTGGAATATCTTGTTCATGAGTCCCACGAACACAGGTAGGGTGTTTGTCACACCCAATGGCATCACTAACTACATGTAGTGTTTATAGATACATCAACAATTTGTCTTCAAGATGTCCTCATCTCGCACTCAATGTTGGTGATAGCCTAATTTGAGGTCTATAGTTGAGAACCGTCTCAATCACTTTTTCTAGTTGAAGGGATCATCAATCCTTGGAAGATGATACTTGTTATTAATGGTCACCTAGTTCAGGTTCCAGAATTCTATGCATAGTGTCATGATTCCATCTTCTGTATTTGCAAACAAAACAAGGGTTGCCTATAGTGAAATGTTCATCCTTAAGAACCCCTTCCTCTACAAGTCCTCCAACTGTAACCTCGGCTCTTGGAGCTCTATAGGAGCCATCAAATATGAAGGTATATATACTGGTGTCATCCCATAATATAGATAAATGCATTATTATAGTTCTCTACAAGAAGGTAGACCTTGAATGAACTCATGAAAACATCCTTGTACTTGTCCATCATTACAGGAAACTGTGGAATCATTATATCCACTACACTGAGTGTCATTTTATCCAACTGATGAATGATTGGTTTTACCCTCCTAGGGGTGAGTCCATCCTGATCTGATATGTTTTCCTCCTCAGTGACAAAAGAAAAAATGTTCCCATCTCCATAGACACATCACACTGTACGCATAAAATAGTGGATATGAGCATAGACTGTTGATGACCAGTCCAGACCCCAGATGACTTTGTAAGGTCTCAATGCCACTTCTAATAAATCCTTAGAAAATATATTTCCTCCAAGAATAATATCACAATGTCGGCACCAGTGTGTAATCACTAAATCTTCACTTGTTGGAGTCTCTAACGGCAGGGATTGAGAAAATGGCCCCACTGGAATATCTAATCTTTGTCAAACACTGTGGAAATGAAAAGGTAAATGTAACCTGTGTCTATAAGAACTATAGACAAGGTTGATAAGGAAAAGATCATACCATTAATCATCTCTATATTTCTATCTTCATAGGCCTCCATTGCTAGAAGTTGGCCTCGCCCCTGTCCACCGTCTCCCGGAGTCCATGGTGTATCACTTGGCAGTGGTGGTGGTAGAACATCAAGTTGTCGTCCACCACCAGCTTCTATTCCCACTCCCCTACCACATCTACCGCCATGTATATCACATTGCTCAAACCTATTCTGCTGCCTCAATGGCCCTAAGACTACCCTTTAATATTTTTTGTAGTGGGTTGTGAAGTAATTAACCATGTGTCATTTACCACAGCACAAGTAGTGAAACCTTATCCTCAACTAACTCTTGCTGTCATGATGGCCTCGTACCACTGGCCCTATGTCCTGGGGCCATCTTCATAATTTTTTCTCCCTCTTGTACCTCTATATAATCTATCAGTTTCCCACCATGAATGACACGACCACCTGTCACCCGAGGGGGTTCCCATCGTCAGTTCCTGCACTGCGAGGATGTTTTCCACTAGTAGAGCTTTCTCTAGCACTCATGACAACCTATGGATGCTAGGGAAAATCATTGGTCTAAGGATCGCCTGTCGAATACCCTTATCAAAGGTCTAGTCCATATAGAGAGGGTCTCCCACAATATCTCTATATTAACGGGAGAGTTCTGCGAACCACACAAAGTACTTAGCCACTATCAGTGTGTCCTATTATAAGTGATGTAGCTCATGTATACACACTGATCATACTGTCATGGGGTTGAAATCCTACATGAAATGTTTCTTGATGTCAGACATGGTGATGGTTTATTTCTCGTGAGTCTGGATGTTAAAACTACACTATCTCTCTACCGATCCTAGTAGAAGGCTCGCAGCTATAACCACTATCTGGTCACATGGTATCCTCACTATGTAGAAGACCCACATTAATTCCTCCATCCAATCCTCAGTGACCTTAGGATCTATCTATCCCCTAATCATGTGTGGTATCGATTGCTGGAACTCATGTACGGTACTAAGCATACTTGCATCCTCTACTGGTAGCTCCGATAGTAACTGTTGACAAACGGTGGATGGTATCATTGAGACACCACACAAAGTTTACATCTTGGGAAACAATCAATGAACTAAATTCTCAATACTCAGTGGAATATCACCTTGGTCACAATATGGAATCATTGATGGATATCTAGGTGGGGTAATTCTGATAGATATCTAGATGAAACATAGTCAACTGATTATACCTGGTGAGATGTCTCTGACTCAAAACGATAATTTGAAAACACTCAAAGATGCATGCAACTGGTGTTTTCATGAACTGAGTCGGAAAGGAGAATTTATTGTCCTAGTGTATGGATTCATCCGTAATCACACCAAAAATGGACTCTCTATCCATAAAGTCAAACACGAAACACAAAACATTGTTTTCCCAAGAAAAAAATTATAGAATCTTAGCTATTCAAGAAGAACCAACAACATTTGATAATAGTTTTTCATTACCTTTCCCCTAGGACCCATACCATGAATTTACCAATCCCATCTTCCATAGACCTGGGGCTGGAGACTAGTACCGAATATGAATATCTTAAAAAAGAGAAGTAAATATCCATTAAACCTATGCATGTGCAAAAAGCTCAAACTGGGGAAAGGTAAACAGTAAGTAAAACATAAACATTGTTGACACAACTACTATGTGTATAGTACAAATTGAAAACAAAAAGGTTCTAAAATACAAGACCAAACAAAAAAATGTACCACTTATTAGGTATGTCTGCTCAAACCCTACCAAAAGGGTAGTTGGATGGTAGTCATTTGTAGCCATAGAAGTATGTCCCATCCGTCCCATCTCCCTTTCCACCAACTCATCATGGTCCAATAAGTTATCCATATAAGCATCGATAAACTGCACAAGACACGACACATGTGATTGAAGATCGTGCAAGGGTGAGTAACAAAATAATCATCAAGGACCACATACCACATAGAAAGTACCAAAAATCAAGACCATATAGGAAGATCACAAAGCCACGATATCCCACACCGGGTAGAACACAATGTATTGGATGTAAAATTATATGTTGTAAATATAAACACTTGTACTATTGAAGGATTCATAATCTAGGCCCTCTCATCACCTGGGTCAATAGGATAACTAAGGATTGATCCTCTTTGGGGTCAACTGGATCACGTAAACCCACTCGTCTCTAAGACATCCAGATCACGTAAACAGGCTCATATCTAGTCTAGTTGTATCACTAAGACCCGCTCTAATCTTGCCTAGATGGATCACTTAGACACACTTATCTCTATGCCAGCTGGATAACTTTGACCTACTCGTCTCTAGTCCAGTTGGATCACTAAGACCTACTAGTCTTTCAGTTAGATGGATCACTAAGAACTGCTCATCTCTAGGATAACTGGATCACATAGACATGCTCGTCTCTCGGATAGCTGGATCACTATGACCTGCTCATCTCAAAGCCACCTCAATGAATAAGACGCACTTGTCATATCCTTTACGTCACAACCATCTATAGGATTCATGCTCGTAGTTTTCTAGATTCTAGGAGAATATACTACCCAATACATTGATCGCATTTCAAATTCCTTGAATTCCCTGTTAAATTATTACCAAAAGTAATGAATCATCTCATGGGTTCGAACATTGCATATGGTGCATCAATCAGATTCCCATACTGAAAGATATTGTCATTTTTGTGAACAGGGGCCGATTGTGTCTAGGCCCAGACCGACCAACCCGACCCGGGGGTGCCACATGACCCAACATGGTTCGACCGAACCAACCCAACCTGATGGGTTCTGGGTTATCCAGGTTATTTCTGGCCATTCGAAGAGGCACATTGGGCTTTGCTGGACGTGGCCCGATATGGTTTTGGGTCCATCTTGTTAGGTCACCCAACGACCAGGTTTCATCTAACCTAGCCCGCAACAGGAGGGTTGGTTCTTTCCAATACTTATCCACCCACTAGTATGGTATATCCCATTAGTCCAAATTTAATATAAAAGTCAGCACTTATCTAGCCTGGGACCCCTAGTGGCCCGGTTCACACCACCAACACGCCTGGCGGGCCATTTTCCCCTATTCCCATATGGTCGTAGGGCATCCAGTTTGCACTACATGTGGCTGGCTAAGGCCGACCACCAACTCTACATGAGGTCAAGTACTGTGTGCCATCTTCTATCATGGGCCACAAATGTGGTATTCTCTTCCAATGTTGTGCCACCCTCCAACATTGATCCACTCACGCAGACTGGTCCTTTCATGTGACATGCTGAATCTGCTCGTCATTGTGGTCCGTGGACCACTTCTTTGCACCGCGTGCACCTTTGATGACATCGAGTGGCCGCATCATCCTTCTACCTACCACCAGCCTCTATGATGGAGGCCCCTGTTACTATCGTGATGCACTGACACCACATCGCCTCCTTCCTACGACCACAGCCTTGTGCCGTAGTCTATCACTGGTGTCATGGACCACCTCACCACCACCCTTTCACCTAGTGCCTCTATGGCTGATGTGTCGTCGCCTATTATTCCACGACAAATGGGGAGAGAGATATTGATGGGATCTCAAGGAATACCCAAACGAACAACCGACCTTTTTGTGATGTTCCATATTTGATCTTGTTCACGGGATCACGACGTATTAATTATAATTCACTATGATTTAATCCTGATATCAAAAAACAATTATATTTCCCAATCCCATACAGAAAATCCATCTTCAAATCAAATTGTTAAAGAGTTTATGCCCTTTCATTTTTTAGAGGGGGAGAATGGGGAAAACCAATTCACTATGAATTTAAACTCTTACCTGGGATAGAATTGTTGGTCTATGACCAATAGTATTATGCACCTCTATTATTCATTCTTGATCTGCAGCCCGCTGTTGCTAGTGATTCTTTGATGGGTGGAAGAAGGTGTGTTTTTCGTTTATCATTCCTACCAACCAAAGCCTTAAAATTATCTAGGATTGTGTGATTAATCTTACATTTCAGGTCAAGATATTAATTGATTAATGTGAATCAGCATTTCTGTTATGCTGCATTTCATCATTATTACACTAACACATTAATGAGTTTTACTAATGAGATTCATCATCGCCTCATCAGAGCAGCACAATGCTAACGTTCCACTACTCAACAAAAAATAAAACAATTAAAAAAAGCTGTTTATGTTATTTTATTTTTCCCCCAAAAATTTCAAATATTAACTTTCATCCATGACTTGTGCCGGTCATGGTTTGGATCTACATAAGGTATACACTCCCTCACAAGCTCAACAGAACTCTAAAATTTCCAATTTGAGTTTCCATTTTGGAGTTATAAGGATTAGAATGTAAAATAATTATTAGATAAGTATTTTATTTATGACTAAAAACTACTTTCCACTATTGTCCCATGCCAGCCAATATAAGGCCCTTTCTAGGAAAATATCAAGACTCTGAGGTCAACGGTTGCCTCAGATTTTTCAAATGGGCACTAGGATGAAGGTTAGAAAAACACACTCACATGTTTATTTAATGAACCTTACAAATAGTTCAAAAATACGTTATGGTCACCCCATGCCTTGGAATGACATGTCGTCTCACAGGCTCGTCTAAAAATAATCCTAATTATTTTCCGAAAAATAATTCACAAATTTTTTGGGTATTAAATTTTTTTATAGAGTGAATCATGATATGAATGTGGAATTCACGACATAAATTAAATCTGGATGGGATGGTCCCAAATATAGTGGAAGCTTGAGATTTATGAAATCCACATCTTAAATATGTTTCTTGATGGATTCTTATTTGAGGTGAGTTCTTATTTTATGGATTCATATTATTTCATTAGGAAACAATTTTAATAATACACTGGTGAGGTTCCGGAATATTTTATATCTCCTAGTGCATATGTTGTTTCTGGGTTGTTTCACATTTTCCCTAGGGTGCTTAGTGAGTGAAGAATATTATCTGAGGTAGTATATCTCATTCAATATCAATTTAAGGTAATGTGTTGGGATTTTATACTATCTCATTACATTATGTGGATAGTAAGGGTCATCTTAACATATTTAATTTATTATCATAATCTCATGTTTCTTGTAACATCCCATGTAAATAAAGAATATGACAATGTTCATATTTATTATTATTTTTGAATTAAAAATTAATTTTACATTAAATGGGATTCTATGTCTAAGAGCATACTCAACTCGCAAAAATCTGTTTCATGGAAATCTTAAGTTTCAAAAAATGATGAGTTATACTGAAAAATAAAATATTATTATTATTGTTTTAAAAGGAAGTTAACGACGAGCTTTAGTATTTATTTGACTAAAAGGAAATAACTAAAATATGATTACACATGTTTTTTAAATGACTTTACATTTATCCAATAAATTTTAGTGTCTTAGAATAATAATGAATCCTATTTTAAGCCTGAAATACTCAAATATTCTATAAAAGCTTGTTTTACGGCCTTTTGATGGAGAACCGTTTTTTAGACATAATTTATTTATATGAATAGATTATCTTTTTAATTGGTTTAGAAGTGTAATTTTATTTTGTTTTTAGCATTTAATCCAATGTTGGTCATTGGAAGTAATTTCACATTGAAATTGGACATAAAAAGTGTCAATATTTTTATAGTTGTTATTTCTTAAAAACACACTTTTGTTTTGATGGCGGGAATTAATTTTAAATTAATTTATGCCACTTATGTGTTTTTAATTTGAAAAATAGATTCCATATATGGAATCAAGTATTCTAAAACTTTTAAATAAGAAACTTTTATTTTTATACATAATTAATATTTAGTTCAATAAATACTTTCTTTACCATGATTAAAGGGTTAACCTAGTAAATAATACTAAAAATTAATATTATAAAAATATTAGATTATCATAACATGTGTCTTAATCCTATTGGTTTATAAATTTTTAACCTTGTGAATCATTGGGTCAATATTGAGACCTCATAGTGCCACTTTGGAGTGATAATGTCACATTATATTTTTAAAATAATAATATTTTTAAACCGATGATAAGTTTATAATAAAATAGTATTTTCAAACTTCCCTAAAGAGACCGTCCTCCCCCTTAAAAAAATCCATCACCTCTAACCCATTACTCATTCCTATCAATCCCCTTGTCTCATCCAAACTCCACCCAATTAACTACCAACATACCTCCCCTCCTCCTATAAGCCATACCTTAGGCAAAAATCACATTAAGTAAAACATTTCGTTCAAACCAAAGGGAGTTACCTTTTTTAAAGGTAACGTATCCTATTAAGATCCTTTCATTTATTTTACTTCTCTAACCCCCTTAAAAAATTTTATTCATTTATTTTATAAAAACAATATTATCTTAAATATACTAGATTGTTGTTATGAGAATTATTCAAATTACACTTACCCATACCTCCATTTAATGGGTAATGAACATATTGTTTCTGTGGATGGAGAACAACTGCCTCAAGAAAAGATGATTGTTAAATTATCTCCAACCACCTCTCCTGGTTACCAATATTGTGGATCTGTATTTACATGTGATATATATTATATTATTATTGTTTCTGTTCTTATGTATTTTCCAATTATAGCATACCATTAGGGTTTGTAAAATGGGTAACCATGATAATTTCATTTGAGGAAGCGTGACTACCGCCCCAACAAAGTGATATGACTCATTCTTGATATACGTGGAACATATAAAGGATGGTGATAATTAAAATATATATGATATTATACTTGAATTATAATATAATTATTTATCATTTCGTTTTCATTCCATTAAATAAGAAATAGATTTGAATGTAGCGTTCAAGTGTGCGTACGGCTTACTATCTCCATGAACGGTGCATTTCATTTCTTATATACAAATGCTATGTACTATTATAAATACATATACAAAATTTATATGATATATATGATAACTAAATCATGAATATTATTCTGAATATAATGTAATATTGACCACATGGACAATTTTTAATTATAACGTGTTCATTTTTTATTCATGTTTGGAACATCGACAAAATGTACAATATGAACTCAAATAATTAACTAAATGTTATATCAAGGTAATAAGTGATACTAGAGGAATATTAAACTTGAAAAATGTTCTTAATAAAGTAGAAATTATCTTATGTTTATTATTCAGGAAGAACAAGGAACAAATGAGTCAAGTCAAACACGAGGTAAGGGGTGTCTTATCACACATTTATTTCTATGTGATTTCCATTGTTCTCCACATTATTATTGATTGTGGTGTATTTTGTTCTTCCATTTGATATATATTATCATTATTATATTTATATTCATTGTATTATATGATAAATGTGGTAATTATTAATTTTTTCACATGCAATTCGATTGATTACAGTGTGGTAAGGGGTTTTCATCACCGTTTTTATTCCAGTGAAATTCAATCTATATTGCAATTATTGTCTCTTGTGTGGTGTTTGTACTACACATGATTATATTAATTGTGTAATATAATTTAATATATGGGTAATTAAATCTTAATTATGTGAACCTTTTTTCATGTGGTTTATGTTTCGTATGTTGCCAAATAGGAAAGGGAACCTTTCACCCTCCTCTTTTTGAAAAAGATCTTCATGTTATGTCTTTTAATTTACATATTCACATGTTGTGATATGTTATTAAATATCTTTATTTATGTAAATTTTATGTCCAAGTGATGAGATACCATTATTTATCTCATCAACTCAGCTTCTTAATTTTAATGTGACGCCGTTATGCTGTCGAATTTGTTTAAGGGAACTTCTATACCCAATTTAAATTCATTGCGTTAAACTTATAATTCTAGATTATGTCATGAAATAAATATGTTTGAATGAAATCTTATTGTTTCACACATAATATACACTTATATTGAGTGTATTATTATTTGTCACACATAATAATGTAATTGATTTATCCTTAACCTAAGGATACCGTCTTTAAAAGGGATTTCGTCTCAATTTACATTCCATTGAGACATCATTGTTATTATTCACCAATTAACTTTTATATTGTGTATGTACTTCGCTTTAGATTATTATATCAGGAAATTATTTAGTCTCATGATACCATTATGTTTTGATTAAATGTTATTATTTATTTATATGTATTCAAGAATCTCTCATTTGGTTAGGAACTCCTTAACTAAAATATTGTTTTTAATGACTTATACTTATAAATATTTCTCTTTAATGTCCATATTTTCATAATGGGTTTAAGGATTTATTTATATGTACATTAATGTTTTAAAATGTTAATTCATTTAAAATCATCAATGTTGGATGGGACACTTGGATACAAAAATCTTATCATTAAATATGTGTCATGGTTTTTAACCTGGAATGATTATTTCAATATCATTAAATTATTTATTTTGATTCATAATAAATGTTTATAATTGAAATATTTTATGATTTTATAATGGTACATGGAAAAATGATGGGTGGTTTTGTCATAAACCAGGATTGGTGGTTAGGTTATAACCTCAAATGCATTGGGTATGGAAATCGGTCGAATGGCTATTAAATTTAATGATATGTGTGGAACTTGACCGTATTGTTATTACATCTAAGTATGTTTTTATCCCAAGTTAAATATATATGTTATGGGTGCATTAAATGAGTTTATGGTATTATTTTGGTTACAAAAGTGTAATAAATGACCTTTAATTTAGTGAAGAGTATTTACTACTTCAAAAAGGAAAAAATTTTCACTTATGTTAAAGTATTCATGATTTACCTATAGTTTTGAATAACTAAAAATTTTCTTTCTTTGTGTATCCCTTACTGAGAATTTTTATGCTCATATCATGTTTTTGAAATGTTTTCTAGGGGACAGAAATTTGAATAGGGTTACGGATTTGAGGATGAATATCCATGCTATTAAAAATATGGAACTAGAAATGTTTTTTACGTTTTTATTTTTTTGATAAAATTGGAAATAGAGTAAAAGGGTCTACTTTGTATGTTTTGAGATGTAATGTAATAGTTATCGTATAATTCTCTAAAACTCTAAACCTGAAAAGATCCTCAATTTGAATTTTTCATTTAATTCAACATTATGCAATTTTATAAGGTCGGGTCCTTATAGTCGGCATCATAGGTCGCTTTAGATAACTTTAGAGATTTGTTTGTTCTTTATGCATAAGTAAAATAACCATAATGGTTAGGATTTTAAAAAGGCCATAATTATTTTACACAAATTGATCAGGCTAAAGATAACATGAATATGTATATCTTAGTATTTACCATACTCATAACATATTATATGATCATTTTTCTGATATACATGCACTGACATTTTATGTTTCAGTAAATTATTAGATCTAGCTAGAAACAAAGCAATAGTTTATGTGAAGAAACCTATAACGGTTTTCTCAGTGAGAAAATAAATAAAATTGGAGCTGAAATTAGAATTCTTGTGGTTATTATCAACCAACTATCTGGAGTCATGATAGACCACTTGATCCTTGGTGACTTATATAAGTCATAGTATATGCAAGAAAACAATCCCTACGAATGTTCAAGTAACAATCATAAAGGTATGTATATTCAAAAACCTATGTGTTAAAGATGTGGAATGAAACACTTTGGAAAATTCTTCAAAGGGATGGGAAGATGTTTCATATGTGGTTATGAAGGTCATGAAGAAAGAACATGCTAGGGAAAAAGGAAGCCTCTAGTTGAATCCAGGAAAGATAACGAATTTCTTTATAAGGGTTCAATTGAATGTTTTAAATGTGGTGTGCATTATCACTAAGAAAATAAAGTTTTTTTGAAGATGTTCTTGGAAAAGGATTAACAGTATCATAAAAATATACATCTACTGATTCCTAATTCCATTCCAATTGAAGATGAGGAAATTGAAAATGACTTATAAAAGGTGTGGATTATTTCTTAGATCATGTTATGAAATTTCTGAAATCATAGAACAATATGCATGATTTTGTTTACTGGAAATAATTATAAAAGAATAAAATGAAAAAACATATATAAAGGATCAGGAAGGATGTTCGATGATTGAGATATCAAAAATTTAGGAACTGAAGAGTAATGGATGATGATATTTTTGAATGTATTGATGATGGGATTACTTTTGGAATATTTTTATAGTATGTGTAACCTTGAAGATTGTTATGTGAAAATGTTATTCAAAAAATAATTATCATTTATTTTTTGAACAAAGTCTTAAAGGACCATTGGGGGTTATACTGTCCATGAATTTGAGGCAATTATATGTAATTATATTTTTGGATGAAAAATAAATGATAACAGATATACATTATTGTTAAAATATGTTATGGTTGTTTTTCATGAATTAAATTTATTTTTTGGGATTTTTATTAAATTATATTGTTTTTGAAATAGGATATCACATAGACCGTGTGACAACCCGTTATGTTGGACAAAGCTATAAGAATCAAACCCACAACTATAGTGCGGCTAGGATTTATCACCTACCACTAGACTACAGGAAATCCCGGATTATTATGACTATCTATTTTTAGTTACATTATTTTATGAATCAAGAATATGTTCATTTTAGGTTATTTATTGATAAGATTTACCTATCATAGAGAATATGTGATTAGGTTAATTACATTTCAGTTTGAGACTTTAAGAGTAACTAATGTTATTTAGAGATAAATATAATGGTTTATCTTGGAAGACTATGTGATTAAATCATTATGGGATTTGGTTTTCAATTTTAATATGGATTAATTTGAAAATTTTATGGATAGTTGATTATTTAATGGTCTGTAGTGATCATTAGTGATTGTTCGAAAATTTTTGGAGAATAAGAGTGGTTTACATTTGGTAAAAGATTATCCTTTTTAGAGATTATTAGATTTTGTACTAACCATTTTGGTTTTGGTCAATGTCTAAAGGAATGAGAAATATATAGTTCATCTTTTTTGGATTATGTTTCTCTCTAGAAGTTTATTATAGTTCTTTTAATGTGAAAAAATAATCTTTAATCCTCATCTATTGGAGAAAAGATGTGTTTGTGGTATAAATCTAGTAAAGGATGAATGTCTACATGAAAAGTAAGTATTTTTCATTATGTTCATATTCAGTCTCTTAAATAAATCCCTCCATATTATGAAAAGGATGTTAAAAAAATTATTTATTTTTACTTTTTTTATGAGGAATCAAAGAACATTTAACCCATCATAATTTTGTGATTTTTTGGTGGCTAACTTTCTCCTAATTAGGTATTCTATCACTCTCCATCAGAACTTGATGGTTTTTTTCTCCAATATATCCATGTTTTCATTGATTCCTTGTATATATTGTCTCAGGTGACCTGTTTTGTTTTAATTCTTTATTTTCAAGTGAGAGTTTTACTAAATATTTTTTTGTGGGATTTTTAATGATGTTTCAAAGACCAATTTTAAAATTGTGGGGACACAATTCCCAAAAGGGGGGAAGGATTTAACTTCCCAAGTAAATAATGAATATGAAAATTTTCATATTTATTAATATTTTTGAATTAAATATTAATTTTAAATTAAATGGGGTGTTATTTCTAATAGAGTACTCAACTCGCAACAAGCAGGTTTCTTTGAAATCTTATGTTCCATATAATGTTGAGTTATACCGAAAAATAATATAATATTATTATTATTTTAAATGGTATTTAACACCTAGTTGTTGTATTCGTGGGAATAAATAGAACTAACATTAATATTATTATATAGCTCTATTAAATTAATTTACATTTATCAAATAAATTTTAGATTCTTAAAATAAGAATCTATCCTATTTTAAGCATGAAATACTCTAATATTATTTAAAAACTCATTTTACCACTTTTTAAAGGAGAACCCCATTTAAATCAAGTCTTTTCACTTTTTTGTGTCAAATTTGAAAAAATAAAATTCTTTTTTAGAATTAGGACATCAAAATTTACTTCGGATGAATTTTTTGTTTTTTCTGATAAAGATTGTTTTTTAATGAATAGTGATAATACTATATATTAATTCGAAAACTGCCTTTTGATCTAATGTATTTATATGGTTAGATTATATTTTTAATTGGTTTTAAAGTTCAATTAGATTATGTTTTTACAGTTTAATCCAATGTTGGTTATTGTAAATAATTTCACATTTAAATTTGGCATACACCTGGGCCAATCTTTTGAAAGTTATTATTTTTTTTAAACACGATTTTCTTTCTGAAAACAAGAATTAATTTTATATTAATTACTACCACAATGTATTTTGAATTTGGAAAAATGGATTCAATATTTTGAATTAGGATGTCCATATTTGGTTAATAGGTATCTTTTATTTTTAATAATTATGAATATTTATTATGGTAAATATTTTATTTGTCATGTTTAAAGGGTAAATTTTGTAAATAAGGATAAAAAAATATTTCAATAATTATAAATTACCTTAACCTATGACCTAATCCTATTTTTTATACATGTACGACCATGGGAATCCTTAGGTCATTTTTGGGACCCCATGGAGCCACATGGGAGTGATAATGACACTTTATATTAATTAATTTAATGTAAAGTCCAAAATGACATAAAAAATATCTTTTTGAAAAAAGTATTTTATATGAGGATATATATGTTATATATTAATCTATAAATATTCATTAGAAATCTAAAAAAATTTCTACATCATGGAATTTTATTTTTAATTTTAAACATCATATAGATAAAATTATTTAGGACATGATGATGATGTAGTGTTTACCTCATTAATGAATTATTTAAATAAATAAGATTATAATAATTAAAACGATATCCAAACCCTATCCAATTATTATTAGATGATTTTATTTAGACCAAGAGTCATCTTATTTTTGTCTTTAATGAGTTTTTGGCCTTTTGAAACTGAGGATAAACTTATAATAAAATAATATTTTCAAATATCCGTAAAGAACCCCACCTCCCCCTTATAAAAATCCATCAAATATATCTCATTACTCACACCTCTCATGCCCCATGGCTCATCCAATATCTTCCAAATTAATCTATATACTTACCTATCCTCCTCTTAGAATCCTTACCCTAGGAATGAGGCAATTCAAATAATCCTTTTGGTTCAAACCAAAAGGTGTTACGTGATTTAAATGTAATGTCTTTTCTTAAGTTCTTTTCTTTTATTTTACATCTCCAACCCCTATAATATTTTTATTCATTTATTTTATAATATCAATCGTATTATCATGCTACTATATTTTTTTTGGATAAGGATTTTATGTACACTTACACATACCTCCATCTAATGGATAATGAACATATTGTTTTTGGGGACGTTGAACTACCGCCTCACGAAACGATGATTGTTCAATTATCTCCTACCACCTCTCATGATGGCCATTATTATGTAACTATATTTATATGTGATATATAATATATTTATATTTTTTCTATTATTTTTTATTTCCATTTATATCTTACCTTTTTTGTTTCCATATTGGGTTAATGCGATAATTTCATTTAAAGAACTGCAGACAACCACCCCTTCAAAGTGATTTGACTCTTTAATTCCATACGTGGAATGTATAATGTATAAATATAATTATAATATAAATGATATTATAATGGAATTATAATATACCTTTCTATCATTACATTTTTATTCCATTAAATATGTAATTGAAATGAAAGTAGCGTTCATGCGTAGATATATCTTACCATCTCCATGAACAGTGCATTTCATTTCTTATCTCTGAATGTTATGTACTATTATAAATAAATATACTTGATATATATGATATATATGTTATCTAAATCATGAATATTATTCTGTAGATAATGTGATTTTGACCCCATGTACATATTTGTAATTATAACAAGTTCATTTTTTACTTAAGTTCCGAACATCGACAAAATGCCCAATATAAACTCAAATAATTAACTAATTGTTAAAGAAAGGTAATAATTGATATAAAGGAGTAATAAACTTTAAAAAATTTCTTATGATAATATAAATTAAATAATTTTTTTATTCCAGAAGAACAAGGAACAAACGAGTCAATTCAGACATAAGGTAAGGGTTTTCTTATTACACTTTGTATCCCATGAGATTTCCATTGTTCACCATTTATTTATTGCATGTGGTGTACTTTGTACTGACATTTTATATATATTATCATTATTATATTTATATTCATGCTATTATGTGATTCATTTGGTGGTTATTAACTTTTGGCCATATGACTCGATTTATTATGACGTGGTAAGGAGTTTTCATCTCCCATTTTATTCCCGTGAGATTCATGCTATATTTCAACTATTTTTATTTGTGTGTTGTATGTACTTCCCATGATTGTATTCATTGTGTAATATACTTTAAAAAATGAGAAATTTCATCTTCGTTGTATGATGCTTCATTCATGGGGTGTATGTTTTATATGTAATCAAATCGATAGATGAACCTTTCGCCTTCTTCTCTTTAAAAGACTTATTTTTGTTATGCCTTTTCATTTACATTTTCTAATATTGGAATATGTTCTCGTATATCCTTATTGCTGTAAATTTCATGTGAAAGTGACTACAAACCATATTTTATCTCATCAACTCATTTTCTAAATTTTAAAGTGTCTTCATTATGTTGTCAAATGTTTGTAAGGGAACTTCATTACATAATTTCAATTCATTGTCTTAAACTTATACTTATTGATTATGATATGCTATAAATATCTGTGAGTGGCCTATATTTGTTTCACACTTATTATCCTCTTATATTGAGTGTATTCTAATTTATCACACATAATTATGTAATTTGTTTATCCTTAATCTAAGGATATCATCTTTATAAGGTATTTTGTCACAATTTTCATTCGCCCGAGACTTCATTGTTGTTATGTGCCAATTATCTTTTATATGGTGTATGTAATTTATTTTGGAATATTATATCATTAATACCATTATTCTCATGATATTATGATATTTTTATTAAATTTTATTCCTTATTTATTTTTATTCAATAATCTCTCATTTGGTTAAGAACTCCTTGACCAAAATATTGTTTTTAATGATTTATTCTTATAAATATTTCTTATTAATGTCATTTTATTAAAAATGGTTTTAAGTACTCAATTATATAGACATTAGTGTTTTAAAATTTTAATTCCTTTCAGTGATTTAATGTTGTATGGGACACCTTGATTCAAAAATATCTTTATTAAATGTATTTTTATGGTTTTTGAAATGGATTGATTATTTCAATATATTAAAATGATTTCTTATAATTTAAAATAAAATGTTTATATTTTCAATATTTTGAAATTTTATAATGGTACATGGAAAAATGATGGGTGGTTCCGTGATAAACCAGGATGGGTGGTTATTTTATAACCTCTAATGTATTGGGTATGAAAGTCAGTCATATAGTTATTCTATTTAGTGATACGAGTGGAAGTGAGATGTATGTTTATTCTATCTAAGTATGTTTATGTACCTAGTTACCATTATATGTTATGTGTGCATTCTATGGGGTTTATGGTAATAATTTGTTAAAAATGGGTAAGAAATGATCTTTTATTTAGTAGATAGTATTTACAACATCAAAAAGGAGAAATTTATTACTTATGATAAAGTATTCATATTTCCCTTATTGTTCTAAAAAACTAACATTTTTTTCTTTTTTTATCCCTTACAGAGATTTTTTGGCACATCCTGAGTTTTTGAAATGATTTCCATAGGACATAAAGATGAATAGGGTCATGGATGTGATCAAGGAAAAGTTATGATATCTGAATTATGGATCTAGACATTTTTTAGAGTTTTTATTATATGAAAAAATAAAATAAAAATTGGGTAGAACTGTTTACTTTGTAATTTCTGAGATGTAACATAATAGTTATGGCCTAATTATATAAAACAATTATCTTAAAAATATCATTGATGTTAATTTTTCATTTAATTCATGATTATGTAATGTTATAACATTGGGTCCTTATATATCAACTAATTTAATGAAATGGTTTATAAGATTTTCTCTTATTATTTACAATAATAAAAAATAATAGATGTCGATATCCCTTATTGTGTTTTAGATAAAATGTTTGTGTGTCCATTTCATGGTTTATTGTGGATTTTACCCTATAATTAAAATGATAAATAATTTATATATGGAAAACGTATCAGTTCCCTAAGGAAGTTTAGTTTATGTGATAATAACTGTGCTTAAAATAAAGTGATGTACTGTAATCCCCTAAAACAATTTCTTCGATAATGGTATTTGGTTTCATATGTGGTCGTGATTATTTTGTTTCCTTCTATAATGTTTTTTATTCTATGGTGGTTATGGTAACTAGTAGGGTTTTGGATATTTTTGGGATGTAAGGAAATTTCTTAGCATGGGATGCAATGTGGGAAGTTGTGATGTCATCATTTGGTGTGATGAATTATAGTTTATGTTGGATATGAAACCAATTTTAGGGTGTGGATGTGTTAGTTTCAATTTTATCCATTTAATAAAATTCTTTGCTAAGATGAAGTTACGTGGGTTGGAAAATGGATATGATTAATCTGGGATTGATATATTATAATTAGGTTAAATAATATGAACTATAAAGTAATGTGATATGTAAATCTGAAATGAAATGGATTCAGAAATAGTAGTTATAAGAAACATGTTAAATTTGAGAAACGGTGGTATGTGTTATGGAGAGTATATTTGTGTGGTTTTATGTGGTGGAAGTGTTGTGTGATTCATTTTGTGGTGGAAATATTTGTGGAATATTTTTTGTGGTGAAGAGGTGGCTTTGTGGTGTGCCTTATTGAATTTTATTGAATAAAACTAGTTGGTTATTTTGTGTCATCTATCTATCATGTATTTTATTTAATTTCTATATACCCCCCACACATGTTCACAAATTTAACCAACATAAATAGTTTTTGGGTTTTGAGTGTGTTCCCAATCATATAGGATGGTGGTGATATAAATGGATGGCTACCCCCTCTTCTAGACTCATCCTTCATTATTGATAATATGGTTTGGTGTTTAATATTAGATAGAAACGATGTTATATTATTTGGTTTGATGAGGATGTGATATGTGTTGGGGGCCTATATTACAGGATAATGACATGAGGTTTATATCCATTATGTGTATGCTACCTACTACACTTTCTACATGAGGAGATGTGATGTGATGTCCTAGGTGTGTCTGAGTGTGATGTGATATGATGGTATAGGTTTGTTTGGGTGAGATGTGACATGATGATAACTGATGGTCAGATCGTATTTCTATCTTTGTTAGGGTGCGATTGTAAGGGACACATCATAAACCACATAAGAGATTGATAGTCATGTTACTTGATATTTCTAGAACGAATGGGTGCTCAATGCATTAAACAGTGGGGAAGAAGACTGTAAAATCAATGGGTAAGATGACATGTAAAGACTTTGTTGTATTTTTGACACATTAATACTATATCAGATGCATGGTTTTCTGATTGGGGCACGGTGAGATTATTATTTTTTATTTGGACCATTAAATCTCTATGGTTTCTTTTATATTCACTATCACATTAGAGTTAATTTTAACATGTATACTAGGGACCTTGGGTGGGATCATATTGATTATGTTTTCACACTCTCCCTATGTATATACACTATTGTTCAAATTTCTAAAAGTACATTGTGTATTGATAAAGACATTACTATCATTTTATTTTCATTTTTTGATGATTTGTTTCAATAAAACATATATTTTTTTATTTACATAGAGAAAATTATTATATATATTTTTATATAATTCATTCATGGTGGAATGGTTTTTTTGTAATATTTATTTTATATGATGATTTTTCTTATTTTTTCTATCTTATATCCATACCCCTTGTAATTGTTGAGATTAATTTTTCCATGTTTGTGATTTTCATACCCTGATTGTTTTTTTCAAAACTAGGACCTACTAGAGACAATATTTTGTGGTTATTTTGTATAATCCTTCACGTGGGGTTCATATTTGAGGAAGATATCATGATTGAGTGGTAGGGAATATGTGGTAGGGAATATGTGGTAGTCAAACATGGTACTTTACATGGTCCAGGAATATTGGAAAGAACATGGGATTTGAGGGGGACATGTGTGCCAATACAAGTAATCTTAGATTATTGAAAATATAGGCGATGTTGTTCAGTTTACTAGGTAGAGACATCAGATAGGTTCATTAATAACTAATTATTGTATTTGTTTTTAATTGGGTAATTTTGGGAAGTTAATTGAATAAATTAATTAATTAATTAAACCCTTTTAACAATCTCTAATAGTGGGTTTATTTTTTTCCTCTATTTTCAATAATGGGTATTGGTTATAAAACACATGTATATCAATTGGGTATGTTTCAACAAGAATATCAGTTTGATCACTATTGGGAAAACCTAATAGAGATTGATGGGTCATGGTAATGATATTTTTTTCCATTAAATGTTAGAGTTTGGGGATGCTTTAGGGAGGAATCACATATAGGGATATGGAACATTGGTTGGATGGGGATGATATAATTTCTCTTCTGATTCATGCTTAGGATGAGTCTTGGGTGGTTTTTGTGGTTTTTCATATGCATGGACATTCAGGTAAGTGATAGAAATTTTATATTGGGGACCATAAGGGGGATAACATATTATTGAAAAAAATTAGAAATTATTCAATTTGTAATTATTTCCATTGATGTAAAAGGCAGCAAATTTACATATGTTTATCTCCATTCTGTATCAAAACCTTAGTGTTTTGGTGCTTGGTATCAATGTCAAGGACCTCTTTGACTTTACCCAAATTTTTTTCCAAGATGACGAATCAAAATCATGACAGTAGGATGAGTCTCTATATCCAATGATCAGGAATGTAGCCCCGCCATTTTGGGTTTTAATGTACCTAGATGTGTAGAAAATTTTAGATGTTATAAATAAAAAATATCATCTTTCAGGTCATCCATGAGATAGTTAACAATGGCCCTATTATAAAATAATAGCTATAGTTTGTGGGTTTTGAATGTGCATGTAGTTGTGGTTTCTACCAGTAGGGATTCAACCATGACAAGAACATCCCCATCCTTCTATGGAAGGTTGATTTTGAGTGTCTAATAGGGGATTTATTTTATTATTAATTTTTTCTATGGTCCATGCCCTCCACCAGGATTAGTTCTCTACAGATCTGTAATATCAGTTTAAGATGGGCAGTTAAGCACCTTTTCATTTCAAAAATAAATTTACCCCATGGCAGTTTCTATAGCCGTGTCCATCGGTGATCATATAGAGGGTGAGGGAACATTCTATTAGATTTGGAAGCATCTTGATTATCCTCATCCTGAAAAAAATATAAATGAATGTGTTCAATTAATCAAATAATAGGGATTCATATTATTTTGGTGTGGTTAGAAGCACACATTGGTGGTAGAGGAACCTATAAGTCCATATGTTTTCAAAGGTATGGTAATCATATCTTCTACTATTTTTTTATCCATGTATGATTCAGCATCCCAAAACTCTATTATTACTCGAAAATTATTACATTCTATAGGATTATAAATCTAGATACATCTAGTGTCTCTGTTTTTAACAACAATTGTTTGAAGTATGACCACTTTCTTGTTGTGTTTTGGGGATCTATCATGGTTATGGTGAATCAATAGTTGTGGGTGATAACTTCTTGATACATATATAGAAATAAAATGTTATTTTTTTAATGGATTTATTATTTTCTATGGTCATATTTAATGAGTTTTTTCCATGGATTTCTTAATTTTCATGTGTGGGTTCCAAAGAGTTCTAGTCATTGGTTAGAAATATTATAAGGTGGGTGACAGTTATTTAGAACCTCTTTTATCTCAGTTAGTAGAAAATATTTTTTTAATCTTTTCTGAGGATGTTCATAGAATTTTTGCAGAGATCTTGGGAGTTTTTTCAAATGTTGATATGAAACTTCACCCCACCCCCCACATGATATTGATTTTGGGATAGGGTTACAATTGTGTGCGTCTCTAATTTTGATGGATCTATGTCAAATGCTGACAATATTTCTACATTCATTGAAGTTATAAGGGGATAATATGATGTAGATAAATTTCATATGACCAAGTTTGTCTATGTAGGTTGACCTAGTGATGATATCCAAGAAGGTGGGTCGTATTATGAGGTTATTTCCAGACGACGAGAGGTTAAATCTAATAACAACGAAGAAAAATTACCCTCTTCCAAGGAAAAGAGATTTAATCGACTAGCTACATTTAGTGTAGGTATAGGCACTTTGAGTTCATGATCATGTCATTAAGATTCATGAATACCACATTGATGTTCATGAGGATAATGAACCCCATATTTTATTAGTTCTTGAACTAGTATTTCATTTTATTTATTGACAAAATCCTGATCTATTCAATGTCAGTGTAGGAGTATTTTGAGCATATCATAGTTGTGTTTTATATCCTTTGAAACCAACAACTCTATGGAAATTTATCCATGTTCATGTTTTATATGAATTTCCAATATCATGTTTTATCTCACTAGGGGTTGTCATAGACCAATCATTGATCAATATAGTTTCTTCTTCGTAATTACGAAATAATGTTGCATATTTTCAATGTATTCATAGTATATCAATTTTTTTAAAGGTTTGTATTATATTTCTCTTTATTTATAACCTCATAGATTAATTTGATTAATAATGTATGGTAATTTTAATAGACTAATTATATCCCTCAAACTTTAATTTGCCTAAAATAAAATTAGTTCAGTGATTTCATTATTTTATTTTGTAAGGAAAGTGTAGTGCTAAAGGCTTTATATGATTCTCCTCAGTTGAGTCTAGAATGAATCTTGAGTTAATATAGGGTAATTATCTCTTATTATTCTAGGAAAAGATATCCCTATGAGTGAAAATACATCACCCATGATCTTGAGTTTGATCTAGTTGTGTGTGGGTTGAGTCTGTAGTGTAATTACCTCATTGGGGAGAATGTTTTTATTTAAACATACAATAGGATCAAATAATATGTCTTCTATTTACATGATCTATTAGTGTGTGGAATGTTTCTGATGATGTGATGAGGTATTTTTCTTGAGGATATGTGGATTAAGATTCTACCAATGTTTGGAGATGGGTGACGGAGCATAAAATGGTCTATTTAAATTTTGGGAGAAGAATGGGATGAGTTTATCAATATCAAATGAAAGTGGATTAATCTTTATTATGATGGGTAATATATTCTCAATAGGGAAACTTGGATCTAGTGGAGGTACATGACCATATTGGTCTTTGTGATACTCTATAAGGACGGTAGAATTATAGATGGAAACATATTTTGCTTCAGGTAATGTATTTCCATTAGAAATGTTTGAGGAATTTCTCTATGATTTCTACATATCACCTTTATCAGTATATCCCTATGTGACTAGGATGTATCATGGCTTTATTAGAAATTTTCAGTTTCCTAGGTTAAAATTTTTCATTGTAGTGTTAGTGGATAAGTGCCTAGATTTTTAGTAGGTGAACATGGTGAATCGTGGTTCAATAGGTTTTATATAGTACTTGGTTTTTACGCAGTGAAAATTAGGGGATCTCTCATTAGATTTCATCACTTAGTTATGATGGTAAATGGGAGGATGTAATGATATTTGGGTGATAGGGTGATAACTAATGAAATTGATTAATTTTCCTTTCATATTTGAGGTGATTGAGAGCTTATGTTGTGTGGATATTGAAATAGTAATGTTGGGGGCTATGTGAAAAATTTGATTCTTGTGGATTGTTCAATGTGAAGTGATGTTATAACTATTGATGGATGTTGGTGTTATTGTAAAGGATGTCTTCTAAACTTTTTGGGTTTGGTTTGTTTGGATTAGGTTAGTACTTGGGGTATAGCGAGATCCATGACTATTATGTTGTTAGGTTTTTCTTCTGATGGACTCCAAATTGGTGTTTATTTTTTATTATTGAGGATTATAATTTTCATATAGGTACCTAATATAACTGTGTGTTCATTATCGTCCTATTACATTGTAGTTTTTTAGAGTTATATATGTTGGGATGAAGCTCCAGGATAGTTCAATAGATATTGGAGCTATAAAAAACAACAGTTGGTGGTCCACAATATGAATCAATAACTCATGATGAGAGTTTATTTTTCATTTATTTTGTGGCTCATGGTTTATAGGTTGTATTAATTTGATGTTGCCAATATATAATTAAATCAATACATGAATTTAAAATTTAAAATGTTAATTAAATCGGGGATAATATCCATGAATTCTATATGAATAATTTGATATATAAAATCCAGGGCTTAAATCAACATGACATATTAAATTTACAAGCAACATGAAAACTAAATACATGAGCCTCTATTTCTCAATCTAAATGAGTAAGATTAATATCTATTTATAAACATATTTATAGTATTACCACCTTCATTTAGAAGTCATTTCATGTTGGTTTCGGAAATAACCTCAGCACCTTTATAGGATATTTAACATTACATTTCTTCTACCTTGTCCTTTTAGTTCAAGAAGTTTCATAGTGCTGATATAGCCACTATTTGAGGTGTTTGGAGATGTATTTTTTATCATCTATTTTTTTGGTTTAGGTTAATGTATTTTTTCCTTGTTTGCTAATGGTTTTCATGTCATTTCCCCTTTTACCTATACTGAACAATGAATCAAAATACTACTTTGAGGTAGGGGTCCTCATTATCTATTTTTTCATGTTTATATGTGGGTATTTTATTCTTTTTCCATCCATTTAGTGGTTTTTAGGGTAATTTTAATATGGATTATAAATTTTATTAATATTTAATTAAATGTTATGTAGATTAATTTAATTTTTAACTAATTTTATGGAATTTTTATGAGATCTTTTATTCTTGTTTCTGAAGATAAAAATTAAAACTTATGGTATCAATGCATATGGTTTAGTTGATTGAAATATATCTCCCTTTCATTTTTAATTTTTGATATCACAATGTATTGAAAGTGTTAAAAAAATTTATATAAATAATGAATTTTTTCCCATGGAAATATGGATTGTGTGATAATAACCATGATAAATTACAAAGTGATGTAATTTATTCTTGTGGACCTAATTTATAGAAGCTAGGATATGATGTTGTGTTTGGGTGTCATTTTTCCCTTATTTGATATGTGATATTGTGTGGTGGTGGTGATGACCAGTAAGATTATGGAAAGAGTATGTTGTTGAGGTGATGTTTTTTCAAATGGTATACGATATGGGATGTATTATTGTGGTTGTATAGTTTAATAAATGATTCTTTATGTGGGACTAGTGAGTTGTTCTGTGTTGTGGTTGTGTTGTTTTCCAGTTTATCCCTCGAATAAACTATCATACTAACAATTAATTAAATAGTTTCGTGAATGAAACTAATTTCATAGAACTAATATTTGGTAATAGGATTAGGTAATAATAATGATAAAGGAATGGTATAGTAACCAAGGCTTCTCATACATGGATATTATTTCCTTTTAGATGAATAATAATTATATTACATAAAAAAACTTGAGGAACATAATAGTTTATTTCATTTAGAAACATGGAATAAAATATTTTAATCTAGTGAAAGATCTCTTATGTTCCCCAGAAAGATCGTCACATTTATCACTCTTCATAGAGATAACCAAAATAAAACCATTCCTCATAACCTGAGAAAAATAAATACAAGAAATGGTGACCATATATTATCAATAATATTAAATAAGGAAATACATAAACATTATGTGATTATAAGGGAATAAGAACGTGATAATAAATTATGAAGAATATAACATGTATATAAATGATCAATATCATTAGTTATTTCATAAATAATATTAATTCATAAGACATGAATCATATGAAAATAATATAATATGACACGTGAGAGAACAATATTGGAAAAATATATATAATTTCTTTCAAATAGAAAAGCATAAAAATTCCTTTATTAATTAGTCAGGGCTCATTTCCCATACTCGTCATAGAATTCAATGTGAGGATACACATCCTAGGTGGGACACACATCCCTACCTAGTGATATCCCCTTCCACATTTTTGAATGGGGTAACTCTCCAAACCACTATATATGTCAATGTTAAATCTGAAGACCATCACAATGGACAATGTCCCTAATTATACTGGGTTCACTCCATATTCCAGACCAATTTATCTCATGATATGTAAATCATTACACAATGGATTTGAGGGAGACATAGGTCCTTCACATATTTATTTATAAAATACCAATTGGACTTCGTAATAAATTCACTACCATCAAATAATTTTCATTATAAATATGTATTACATAATATTATAAAACATTCACAATATCAAAACCCATTAAATCAAATGGGTTTCAAAAACATTCCATCATATCATAACATGTGTGAAAGTGATATGATCTATAATCATATCAATATTTCAAAAAATCACACCCAATGAAAAGAATTATTTTTCATTTTTATCATGGTATTTCCCATGGAAGAAAAAAAATCTCATAAACATCATTTCATCATAAAAATAAACCCCTTTGGTAAATAATAAGAATGATATCATGGTTTAACCTCTTTAAGAAATAATAAATAAATAAAACAAAATCATACTTGATAAGAAACTATTTTTAATGATAAATAACTGGAAATGAATCTTCATAATAATATGTTTTCTTTGGAAATTACAAATTGAAAACAAAAAATTTATAAACCATTTTTAATTATATTTTCATTCAAATGTATACATTAGGACATATAAATTAATATATAAAAAAGCATTTTAAAAATTTATTGATGAAGATATATTTTCTAAATTGAAAAAAATTAAAAAAATTAAAAATTAATTTTTAAATTAAAATAATTTTTAAAATTGTTTCGAAAATATTAATGAATATATTTTTTAAAATAAATATTATAACAATATCGCTTGCTTTTTGAATCATTACACCATTTGTTTGGTTTAACTGTGTGTGATTTCTCACTCTATCCCTAAAAGTAATTTATTTTTAGACAAAATATTTAATTTTCAATCAAAGGATCATTATATAATCCACAAAAAAAATATGTTGGGAATTTTCATATCTCTCATATCAATAAAAGAGAATCTAGAAATCCCTTATGATAAGTCCTGATTTCCATTGTACAAGTTCATAACTCTTGTATAATAAATATAATTTCTATATATGCATATTATATAACTATAATTATATAATTCATACTATATATTATTAAATTATGATCTTTTATTACCTATTTATTAATAATTCCTTGTTCAGTGAGTGTTTCGGTTAATAACGAATTTTATTTTCATATATCTCTGAATTTGTTATTTTTGATAATCTTAATTTTATCCTAGTTACATTATCTATAAAAAAATAATCCTAAAATAATTTTAATATTAATTCATAAATTGAACTTTTAATACTAATCAGGAAATACAATTTTTTGAAATGAATTATTTTATAATCATTTAGGTGGTAGATCGTACGTACACATTTGTAATAATTCCATTCTTTAATGATCATTATAGAAAGGAGATAAGTAATAATTTTCATTCCATATTTATAATAATACCATAAATAAAATATTATTAATTTAAATATACTTATAAATACTATCCGTTTGGTTTGGGGATGAAAATAGAGATTCACGTCTCTTCATGGTGGTAGTTGTCCATCGATACACATATGATGTTATCTTCATTCAGTGAGTGAAAATATATGAAATAAAATGATATATAATCTTTTAGGAATGATAAATATGTCATTAATATCATAATTATTTCATTTATATTATATATTTTTAATAAAATTATCCTTATTATCATCTATGTAAAGTGTTAGTGAAAATGAATCACATGTCTTCCTGAAGAAATAATACATCATTTACACGAATAACGTTATAATATCCAAAATGGAATTGAAATTAAATATTTTTATATAATATAATGACCCCATATGTATGATAAATATAAAAATATCATATATATATATATATATATTAGTTATATCATTGTACCCAACTATGATAGGTGGTAATGGAAAAGGCACTACAATTGGTTCGCAAGGTAGCAATCCGTTGTACAGATAAATGAGGATTTTGAAACCTATTTTAGGGAATTTTATATTGTAGTAGGAAAATAAATTATCATAAAAATATCTCATTACATAAAACATAATTATTTTAATATATAATATTGGTATAATAAAAATTTAAGTAGGTTGAGAAACAAATAATACAAAAATGCTCATTGAAGAATGTAACTTCTTCTTTGGGTATCCTATTTAGGTTTTAACTAAAATACTTCCTTGTTGAGATTTATTTCAATAGTAAGAAGTATACTATTATGTAATGAATATTTTTAAGTGATTTTGGTAAGAATTTTATGAGCCAAATGTGTCAATAGTATATGATATGGGGTGGCCTTTTATATGTCAGATGAGTGGCACACTTCTAATTATTTTGAAATAATGAATTCCACCTAAGATTATTTAATGACCCAATTATCCAATAATATACCATTTTTTATAATATATTTTATAAGATCCAAATATTCCCATTAAATGTGTGACGAACATTTTTTGTTTTATTTTTATCCCTTTCCTTTGTAATTGAACCGCCAGAAAACCCATTTTTACATTAAAACCAGAAAATATTTTTTTTAATTTTTACCCTTCATTTTGTAAAAAAAATTTAATTTTACTATATAAATAACATAATTCATGATGATTCAAAATATATAATCATTTTTTTTCAAAATTTATTTAAATTATTAAAAATCATTAATTTAAAGATAATACAACAGGTGCAATGAGAAAGGGGGTTTTCAAAGTTAAAATGTTAAAATGTTAAAATATTTTTATATAATATTTCAAAATGAAATTGATTCCAATGTCCAATATTATATTTATAGATATATAATTAAACAAGTTATATATTGAAACATGCTTAAAATATAATTTAACATTATAAATAATATAATCTAAAAGGATGTTTTCCATTAAAATCTAATATTTTTTACAATTCATTAAAAATTTAAACATTTTATAAAAATTCCTTAAAATTTACCGAAAGAAAATTCTGATATTAAAATTTCAAAATATTTTTTTAAAATAATGTTTTAAATTGTGGTAAATATTAATTTTAAAATAAGTTTTCTAATGTTGGTATAACATTTTTTTAAAAATAGCTTTAAGGATAAAATTATATTTATTCTTAAATCTTATGTACAAAATATATATGATGAATGTTAAATATTTTATTGAATATATAACATATAAAAATCAATAAAATAATTCAATAAAACGGTTTTGTTTAATTTATCTAGGTGAAACAAGTTGGTTTTCATAAAATAAAATTTTGAGAAAAATATTTCCTTAATTTTCAAAAAGATTTGGTTTTATTTATTATTCATTTGGTCACAATAGAATTAATTATATATACATTTATAAATTTTATATTTTCAAGATTTAGTTAAAAATATTACTCTCCATTCCAATGGAATTGTGGTAAGTATCTTATTAAAAAAATATTTTAATTATAAAAAATGTTTTCTTTAAAATCGGTGTTTCTATTAATGTAAGAAAAATTTAGTGTTGTGTATGATACAAAATAGAAAAAATAATAATAAAAGGAATAAAATTATTTCAAATAATATATTGGTGTTATATTATACCATAAAATAAGGAATTTATCCCCCAAAATTTATCTCACACAACAAAGGATATACAATTGAAATTTCTATAATAGTAAACCACATAGTAAAAATTTTTAATAAGAAATACTCTTAAAATGGAGAAAGCGATATGTGAATGTAATCTTGAATAAAACATTATTGGATTCTAAATACGAGAACATAGGAGGGAAACAAAAATATGGACATAGAATAGAACACTAACAAACAAATATTGATGGAGAGTGATAAAGAATATTGTCTGGAGAAAGTTAATGACCACAGTTCCAAAAATAATAGAGGCATGAAAATGAACTTAGATATCGCAAAATAGGTTTATAAAGGGAAAAGTGTTTATATCATGATCCATTAACTTGTTTTTTGGGGGATTTCATTACCATCTAGGTGTAGAATTTATGAAAATATATTTACTTTATATCGTTTTATTTAGTACAATCAATTTCATCTTTTTGTTGTTCCTAGATTAATTTACACTTCACCTCTTTCTCTATGTGATGAATATTTTATTTATTAAGCACTAAATAATATCCATAATTCAATGATAACTCATTCCTTATATCTCTAGTTTAAAAAAATCACACTTGTTTTCAAAAAAAAAACATCATATGGTGATGTAATATGTAAATCTATAAAAACTCATTTGAAGTTAAATGTAACCTACTCCATTAGTTATTAAACATATATCCCCGAAAAATTAAATTTTTTTAAATAATGTGACAATGATTATCAAAATATATGTTACAATAATACCTCATATATTATAATTTAACTCTATATTTTGACATAATAAACATGTGAATACCTTCATTATGTAATTTCATGTAGCATGGTATTACTCAAAATTATCATAAATAATTATTGAAACATACCTACTTCCTAATTGATTATATAAAACATAAATTATTGGATATATTATATTAAATTTTTTTTGAAAGTATACCAGTTATAATATAAGTCACCTGGTCAAAAAAACCTTTATCAGTTGTGAGGTCATCAAAACTATCCAATTTATTTCATTAAAATTAATCATCTATATATCTAACCTAAACAATATAATCTCACATTTAGAAACATATTAATGATTATCATCCATTAATCACATGTTTTTATAAAATTATTGCCTTACCATTAAAAAATTATAGTCCATTAAAAATATTGAACATATTCCTTCATATCCTTAATGAAATACATATAATAAACAACCCATATATTTTTTAGATTCATATAACATAATCCTGAAATTCAAGTGCAATAATAATTTAATTATTAAACATAATTCTGAGTACAATAACTAGGCTCCATCCCCATATACTTTAATACCTCAGTCCATTCATATTTCATTCATACTATATTCATCATCACCATAGAATCCATTACTCATAAAATCTTGATAATTCTTATCCCAATCATTCCTCTCAGGACATAGATTTCCAGAATTCCCAAGAATCCAACATTTCAAATATTCAACAATCAATGATACATTAGGGATTTTATTATTTTCATCAATTATATTAAATGAACCATTCATATTTATACTAAAATTACTTTCAGTTTATCATCTTTTTCACACACAAAACATATTACAGTCCCATGAGACATTACCTTGAGTTATTCATACCACATTCTCAACATATATGATATTGGTTCTTCTTACCTCCATGATATCAATTACACAAACTATTAAAAAACATCATCCCTCTCTTCATTAATGATTCTGAGTGTTGGTTATGGGGAATGTTGTTAATCATCTTCCATGACAAGTTATTAATTATAATCACAATGTACTTTATTATAGTCATAATGCTATTTGGATTTTCATCAACTAATTTTCCATCACACTTAGTATTACCCCAGTTCCCTATAGATCTCTTTATTAACTAAAACTAAAAATCACAGTGTTTAAACAATAATCAATGTTTAAAAACACATAATAATTAAAATTCACTTTTAAAATCTCTAAATCATGAAACCTTATTTAAATATGTGGCACCATAGGATTATCCTAGGTCACCCATGTTCATCATATGTTTAAATCCTTCATTATAGTTCATATGGAAATTACGTATTTCCAAAGAATATCCACCATTATTGTAAAAATAGGTATAAAATATTTATTTTTTCATGTATTATGTAATGATAAACTCAAAATCAATGCATAGTTTTTAGATTTATTACACTAGTTACATTTATTCTATATCAACATCCTCTTTTAGTGTCTGGATAAGGAAGTAATTTCATTGAAACAACTTTATCTGAAATTTACCAAAATTTTGGACATTTTCAATTGATTTTAATCATTTGTTTTCATATCCATGTAGATATTATTATATAAAATAAAAATAAACAATTTATTTTCAATATCACTGTTGATGAAAAAGTGGTAAAACACCGAAGTTCACCCAAAAATAAAACATTGTAAGAAACGAAAATATCATTTAAAACAATAATAATCTAATTGGAAACATTATCCCTATATAATTTCAAACATAGAGTGGTCATATTTGTATCTTGATCATCCTTTATGTGGTTTTCAAAATGATAATTCATATTTTTCAATTTTTGAACGTACTCCTATATTTTAATCATTCATACAATAAACCCTCTTCTCGAGATATTTTTTTTGTTTATCCAAACAAACTGCTCTCTATTAGTTTATAATAGTAGCATCATTTCCATCATTATATAAACTTCCCATTTTATGAAATTAGTCATAAAATGTCTTAAAAAGTTTTATCATCAGAATGAATAATTAGCTCCAATATTTCATTATTTTTTCTCCATTTCACCTTTATCCCACTATTGGATACCCAGGACAACCTTATAGGGGCCACTATTGTTAAAGTACAACATTAAATTAAAATAATTTGCTACTTTGAATCCTCCCTTCATATGATATTGTTCTTTCATCAAACTAACATCTCACTTTTGATACATTAAATCAACGCGTTCATCCATTTGTTCTTTACAATGATGGTTAAGACTCTTCTCCCACTTCTTATCCTTATCATATATCTTGAAATATATCTCCTCGGGTAAATTATTTTTTATAGACCGAGTTTCCATTGGATTGGTTATATAAGACTGGTCGTTAAAACCTTTTCTTTTCGTCCCTTTACAAAACTGAAGCTCCCCAAATCTATGTTTTCCTTATACCATTTCTTCCTTCATGGAGAGTAATGACCTTTACTATGTCTTCCTTTTGGCCTATATTCTATGAAATGAATATAACATTTCTCACCAAAATCTACCCCACATTATTCTTATATCCCAATACAGATCTCCTCCCATGAAAAAACACTTTGGCCTTGAACCAACCCAAAAATTTCTGTCTATTCAATTTGTTTATCTATTTTAATAGTTTTCATGTTTGATATCTAACTTGAAATAATGTATTCATTCACCCAATATGTGTAATAAACTATTGTAATGTTACGTGAAATATCATATTCAGTGTTACTTGTTCATCCTCCCTCACCTACCTCCTAAATCACAAGCTCATGAGAATTTTCAAAACCAATTTTCACTACCTCTCCATATATTTAGGGATTCAGAATAACGTTCATCTGATATACGAAATAATCTATATGGACCCTCTCATCCCTTCTAAACATGGTGTGGAATATACTATATAATTGTGATCAACTAAATCATGTAAAAAATGGTAAATAATTTCAATAATATTCTGATCATTTGAAATTATTTCCTATTTTTATATGATATTTTCTTGTACTGTCCAATTACTACCCAACCACTCAACTCTGAGTACATTGTGATCAACTACATCACGCAGGTGGCCAATTTTTTTGCAGGTGGTTTCAAGGTCGTGGGAAACGGCTTCTAGGGGGTCGGGGTGGGTTGGGCTTGCGGAGCGAGTGCCGAGGGTGCAGAGGGCACTCTCAGAATGGAATTCAAATTGGAAGAGGGTGGATGCTCTGGATGGCCAAATGGGGGAGGTCCAGTCTCTTGAGGAAATTATTCTAGAGGCCTGGGATGAAGAGGGCTTTGCTACCCTGGTGTATAAGAAGGAGGTGCTGGATGGTAGGCTGGTCGAGGTTGAAAGGGTGTGCAGAGAGAAATTTAGATCCTTATAGCTAAAATAAGGGGACCACAACTCCACGTTCTTCCAGGCTTGTGTCTGGGAGAGGAAGTGTGCTACTCGGATAAACATCAAGAGGGAAGATGGTTCCTACACGTCTGACATCGAGGAGGTTGGGTCTTTGGTCGAGCGCCACATCCGGGACCTACTGGCTGGACCAGGGCTGCTTCCAGGAAGAACGGGAAGGGGTGTCAGGGAAGGTACACATCTGGGATGATCTTCCGAGGCTTTTTCAGAACATCAATGATGATTCCATTAGATCTATTCCTAGCCTCACGAAGATCAAGGAGGCGATGGTTGGTCTAAATCCATAGAGTTATCTAGGGTAGGATAGTCTCCTGGGGGCTTTCTACGTGGCAGCTTGGGCGGTGGTGGGGGTCTGGTGGTGGAGGTTGTGCATGACTTTTTTAGGGGTGGTTTCCTGCCATGTGCTGTGTGCGCTTCCATGTTCATTATTTTACACAAGTTGAAGGATCCCTCAATAATCAGTCAATACAGGCCAATATGCCTCTTCAACTATAGTTACAAGATCCTTGCTAGTGTTCTCAATAGGAGGCTGAGCAGTGTTCTCCCAAAGATCATTTCATAGGAGTAGCACGACTTGGTCAAAGGTAGGAATATCCAAGGTGCAGTGGGCATAGCTACTGTTCTTTTGGGGGATCTTAAAAGGACGTTTTTCGGCCACAACATCATGTTGAAGGTGTACATAGAAAAATTCTAAGACAAGATCGAGTAAAGCTTCATAATTAGGGTCATGATGAAGATGGGCTTCTCAGAATGGGTGTGTGATCTGTTTTTCTGCTGCTACGCTTCGCCGTGGTTGTCTGTGGATTTTGCAGGGTGGGTGTTTGGCTTCTTCAAATCCATTAGGGGGCTGTTTCAATGGGACCCTTTATCTCCCATATTTTTTTTATGTCCATGGATGCTCTCTCATGGTCTTTTAACATCGGGGTGGAGGATGGGTGAATCACTCCTTTTAGAGCTAAGGCAATGGACCCTATGGTTTCTCACATATTGTTCGTGGATGATGCCTTGTTTTTTATGAATGGAATCTTGAGGTCGTTATCTACTTTTAACAAAGTACTGGAGGTTTATGGCATGGTGGGCCGGGCAGCAGGTGAACAAGGATAAATGCATTGTGTTTCTGCTTAATCAGTGCTCAAGCTGGAGAATGGGGCAGATAAGGGAGAAGCTCGGGATTCTTGTGTAGGATATGCCTTTTGTGTATCTCGGTGTGCCCATTTCTGTCAGTAAGGTTCGCAAGCAGCTCTTTGATGGCATCATTAGTAGCATCAGAGCATTCATTCAAAACTAGAAGAACAAGTTCCTATCATTTAGAGGTAAGATCAATCTTATTAACAATGTACTTACCTCTATTCCCATGCACATCCTGGTGATTTCCAATCCTCCAAAAGGTACTGTCCTCATCCTGGAAATATTTCTTGCTGGCTTTGTGTGGGATGGTCCCCAGTCCAGGAAATGCCATTTGGCATCTTGGGATAGGCTCGACAAACTACTTGAGGAAGGGGGAGTCAGCCTTCGATGATTTAAAGAATCCTTGCAGGCTATCCAACATAGGCTGGCATGGGACATTATCGAGGGAAGATCTTTTTGGGCCAGGTTCATGCGAGGGAGATATGGCGACGATTGGAGAATCTGGGGAGCTAACAGTAGGGGGCTCTTGAGGCTCGCTAGAGGCTTAGTGGAGGGCCTGGACGCCCTGGATGACAAAGCCAGGTGGATTGTGGGAAGTGGTGACTTGCGTTTCTAGAAGGTGGCTTGGGTAGGGGTGGAGCCACTTTCTTATCTAGGTTGTCTGGTTCTAGACATCACGTTCAGGGAGGCTTGTGGGCATGGTCAGTTTATCGAGGTCGTCCTTAACCCCCAGTAGAAGCTTGTTTTTTACACAATTCATCTATGTGTTGAGCAGGATAGGTGTGCTTTTTTGGGCTCCTCTTCAGGAGGGTTCTGCATCAAAGGCTACCACAAGTGTCTTCAATGGACAGTGGGGTTGGATACTCTGGCAGGAAGGATGTGGCTGAAATGCATTCCAACAAAGCTTAATTTTCTAGTTTGGATGATGAGGCATGGTGCTCTTCCCACTGAACACAACATCCAAAGGAGGGATATTAGTCTATATTCTAGGTGCTAGGGCTGTGTAAGTCTGGGGAGGGAAACCATTTGGAATCTTTTCATTGGGGGCAAGTGATAACATCAACTATGGTCCGTTGTAGCGCAACGGCTCGGAGTGGCTCTACAAGGGGATTCTATGGATGATTTCTTGGGTTCTTTCTTCCACGAATCAACTTTATTGAAAGGGGATATTATGAACTATGTCTCCATGGTCACTGTTGTCTTCTTGGTCATCTTGGAGGCTTGGAATTCTATGAGAAATGCAGGGATGGTCTCGTGGCATGGAATGAAGGTTCGACTGTGGGCACATGTGGCTGACCTCCAGCCACTCACGGGAGGGCGAGGGAACTCAGGTCTGATGTTCCGGTTGTTCCAAGCTTCGGGGAGGGACTCTTCATGGGTCAACCTCCTGCCACCGGGTTCCTGGGTACAATGGCAGGCCCACAGAATGGGTCTGAAGATGAATGTGGATGGATCGTGTGCTCTGGGCGTTATGCGAGGAGGTGGGCTGGTTGGTGATAGCGACGGCATGGTCCAGCTTGGTTTCAGTATCTGTCTTGGACCGGGTAATGTGGATAGTGCAAGGGCAAGAGCCCGTCACTACGGTATAATGATGTGCAATCTCTACAGCTTTGAGCATAACTACATAGAGACTGATTCTGATGTCCTTAGGGGTCTTCTTGGCAACAACAAGGCCCTTCCTTGGGACGTTTCTTACATCCTCATGGATTGTAGGGAGTGGATATGAGAAGACATGGAGGTCAGGAATATTTTTAGGGAAGGAAACCAAGCGTCAGTTGCTTTGGCCTCCTGTGCAAAGGAGGATGAGGTCCTAAAACTGTTACACTCTTTTCATTTCCTCCCCCCTCATGTAAGGGTCCAGTTTGTGGTGATGCGCTGGGTCTTTTCCACTTTCGGCCCCCTTAAGTGTTAGTGAGGATTTTTCCTTATATTTAATAAAGAAAAGGGGAATTCAAGAGATATAGCATTCCCCATATCGTAATAAATGAAATGAAATGAGTTTCATAGACATTATATCATAACATAACCTATGGAAAAGTGACATGTTTTTTAAAAATCAAGTCATTTTATTATAGCATTATCCATGAAAAGAAGCATGTTTTAAAAAATATTTATCATGGTTTAACACCTGGAAGAAAAATTGGATTTATAAATATCCTTTAATCAAAAAAATAAATCATCCATATATATAATAATAATTTCATACTTGGTCACTATTCGTAAAAAATAATTAGGTACACCAAATTATTTCATTTTAGTTGGAGAATAATTTTGAATGATAAATCACATTGTATGTTTCTCCCAGAAGATAAATTTTATTTCAAAATGAACTTTTTATATGAAAAGAAATTATAAAACATTATATAAATCATTTTATTTAATAATATAATATAAAACATACAACGGAATGTTTAGAAATTTTTTAAAAAATTTCTTTAGTAAAAAAACCTATCCATTTTTTTAAAAAAAAGTTATTCATTATTCAAAACAATTTTTACATAAAAATATTTTACCTAAAAATATAAAAAGTTTTATTGAATAAATTTTATTTTAAATGATCTTTGAAAAATTATATGTTGATAATGAAATATTTTCACAGTCATGATGGCGATAAATAGTTTTCATTTCATGCATGTTAAAAACAAATATTCTTTTCTCATTTTCAATAAAATCCAAATGGGCATTTTTTGGAAAACGGATAAATATTTGTTTAAAAAATTAATGGAAAGGCATGGGTAAAAACATATTTAATAAAAAAATTTATAAAATATATATAAATTTATAAAAACATTTTTAAAGAACATTTTTTGGAATAAAATAGTTTTCTGACCCAAAAAAGACAAATGAGGTCTGATTTCATTAAAAATATCTTCTTAAATATTTTAAGAAAAAAAGTGTGTTAAAATGGTAGTGTTACATAAAAAGACCATGATTAAATATTGGTGAATTAAATACATATGTTTCTTGAAAGATTTATCAACATATTTTTTCATCGTAATCATAATCATAAATAATCCTCATAAACAATTATATTGTAACACAAAATCATTACCACTTTAGAAGCCCAAAAATGTTAGACATGTGAAAGATAGATCCTAAAATATATATGTAAATAACAAAAAATCATATAAAAATAAATATAAGATACAATATTTAGTAGTATATGAAGCACTAGAAATTAATATGTGGTGAATGTGGCATGTGTCTCACAGAAGTTAAAATGTGTAACAATAATACCTTACCGCTTTAGTAATATTTTGAATTATAATTTGAAATAATAAATAAAAAGTAATGAAGCATTAAATATTAGGAAAATTAATATATATATATATATATATATGTGATAGAACATTTCAATTGGGATTTATATTCACCACAAAATTTAAATGATTGTTGAATTTTCATTGGTCTCTCAGATATAACAGTGAGACTATAAATCCTTTATAGTAAGTCCTAATTTCCATCATACATGTTCTAAACTACAATATACTAAATAATGGTTTATTATACATATATTACATCACCATAATTATATTCATCATATAATATATGATTTAGTAATGGCCTTTTATTTCACATTTATTAACAATTCCATGTTAAAGTCGTGTTTCAAGTAATTACCTATTTATTTCTGTATATTTTTTTTATTTTTTTTATTTCAGTTATATTATGTTGATAATGTTTTAATCATATACATAATAGTAATAATGAAATAGTTATCATATTTTTACATTAATTGGATCCTTAAAAATCATGAAATGTGGTTTTGAAAAATTTACTATGTTGTGATTAAGGAGATTTTAGGTTGTACCTACGCATGAGTAACATTTCCATATTCCTGTGATCATTATGTAAAGGATATAATAATAATTTTAACATCAAATAATTATAAAAATATCATAAAAAATATTATTCTCTATATTTTACTTATTCATATCATCCATGTGGTGTGGTAATGAAACTAGTGAGTCATGTTGCTTTATGGAGGCAGTAGTCCATACAGACACGAATGATGTAATCTTTTTTTAGGGTGTGACATGTTTGAAATAAAATGATATATTTTATATCTATAATGATAAATATATCATTAATCGATTAATTATTTCATTTATATAATATATAATTATTAGTTTTATATTTATTATCTTCTATTTAAAGCATTAGTGAGTACAAATCTCATTGCAACTTGAGGGGAGAGTCCACCATACAAACGAATGGAGGGAACATATCCCCCCACCGAATGGTAAATAAAAGAGGTATATATGATATAATTTATAATAAGGATTAATAATTTTATAAATTATATATATATACTTTATATCCATCATCATAACCAACTATTATAAGTGGTAATGGAACAACAAATGATATCGGTTTGTGAGGTGGTAGTCCCCCATACACAAAAAAATGATTTCATAACCCATTTAATTGAAGTATTGATGGTTTGAGGAATTACCCCTTAAAAAAATATAAGTATATAGAAGATAGTTTTTCATTATATCATCTTAGAATAATAATAATTTATGGTGTTGGAGGACAAAATAAAACAAAAAACACTCATGAGTGAATGTTATATCTTCTTCGTGTATCCTCTTTAGTTTTGAAAAAAAATACTCTATTGTTGAATTTATTGTGGTAGATATTGGATAAAAAAGTGTTTTATGGTGTGACTGGAATAGGAGATGGGGTGGAATTTTATAATCACGTTTAGTGGAACACTTATAACTTTTTTGAAATAAATAATTATGCCCACATTTGTTTCATTTACAAAGGCTCCAATAATCGTCCATTATTGATAATATAAGAGATAAGGTATAAATATGTAAATAAAATTTGTATTCCACAAGTTTTTGGTTATTTTTAACACATTCCTTTTTATTTTAACCCTTGTAAAAACCCTTATTACCTTATCTATTGTATATAAGTTTTACTGTTTTTACTATCCATGTTGGAGAAAATTTATGTTGATCTTATTGGATAATATAGTTTATTAATATAAGAAACACAGAATAGATTTTTCTAAATTCAATTAATAACATGAAAAATTATAATTTAACAATAATCCTTCTGATGTGTTGTGAAAGTTAGTTTTCCAAGAGAAGATGTTCCAATGTTTACAATGTCTTTATATCCAATTACAATATGAGATTTATTCCAAAGGACAAAACTAGATTAATATATATAATATTTTACTTTGTTATCTTTGATATCAATTTAAAATAAAAATAACTTTATAAATAATGTAAATGAAATGGAAGTTTTCAAATAAAAAATTTCATTTTCCAATATTTCTTAAAAACATATCCTTTTTAGAAAAATACCAAAAAATAATTCCCTAATATATTTTTGATATTTTAAATTAAATTTTCTAAAATTTGAAAAAAAAAATTAAAATATGATTTTCAAGGATAGAAAAATTCTTTCTAGAAAATATAATTGTAAGAATAAAATTGGATTTAATATTATCACTTGTCTAAAATATACATAATATGAAATTTAAAATTTTGAATTAATATATATTATATAAATTTCATTAAAATAATTAACTAAATGTTCTTTTATTAAGGTAAAACATGTCTGTTTTCATAAAAACAATTTTTCAGAAAAATATTTCCCTTATTTTTAAATAGTTTTTATTTTCATTTTTATTTAATTTTCCACCAATGAAATATTTCATTTTTAAATGTGTAAACCATATATTTTTCTAATTTATTTAATCATATTCATACCCACCATTCCACGGACAAGGGTAAAACAATCACATTAAATAATATTATTTCAATAATAAATTTTTTTGTTTAAACTCATTATTTTTTGTAATGAAAGATAAACTCTTCATTGATTATAATGAGAAATATAAGAAATTAATGAATTAATTGAAATAAATTATTTCTGAAAATATCATGCTAATAAAAATGGATTGTGTAAATTTGGAATGAAATGCCTTGGAGAATATGTGTTTGTAAAAACATGTTAAATCTGAATATCTGTGGAATCTATGATTGAGAGTGGGTTTGTGCACATTTTTATATAATATGTGTGTTTTCATAAATTTAGTGGTGGAGAATGTTATGGAAGATGTTATGTGTTGTAGTTCTGGTGTCCTAGTGTATTCTAGAGCAATTATTGTGAACCAACTGGTTTTGTATTGTGTGTTATCTATCTACCAATTATTTTATTTTTCATATATACATTACAGATCCAATTTTAGATAATCTTAACTGAACATATGGCTTTTAGGTTTTAGGGGATTACTCAAACACCTCATATGGTAGTGATATATATGTCTGGATACACCATCTTATCATATTTTGCTTCAGTAATGATGTTTTAGTATGGTGTTGGATATTACCAATTAGTGATTTGATGTGATCTAATGAGGATGTGATATGTAGGGGGCATGCTCAGTAGAAGGAGAGTATGAGGTTGAGTTACATCATGTTCAGGATCCCCTACAATTTGGGTTATGTGATGATAATTTTGGTTATAGGCCAAGTGACTTTGGGAGAGATGTGATGTGATGGCCCATGTGACTTTGTGTGAGATTTGACATGATGATGATAGATTCTAGCACCATATTCAAGAACATGAGAGGTTGGAAGGGATGGGATTCTTCTCGATTGACATAAAATATGGATTGATATGTTATAAGATATTTATATCTTGGATGGGGGAATATTACCTTCGATGCTGGGTCTTGAGAGTGGTGAATCAATTGGGAAGTGGTAGTATGTTTCAATTTTTGTGTTATTTATACTATGTTACTAAATTATATTTGTGATTTTTTGAGTATTATATAGTGAGATCGAATTAGTTAATTAACCTATTGTATTCTTATTCGTTCTTATGAAAATTAACTAACACATTAGAATACTCATTCCAAATGTTCATTAGAGACCATTCATATGATCCTTCTTAGTATACTTGTCTGCTCACCCTCCATATATAAACTAATTTTCATTTTCAAGGAGTAAATTGGGGACTGGTCCTGAAAATTACTATCTTGGGATTTGGAGTTTTGGTTTATTCCTTTTTGAAATAATTATCTTCTTGTATTTAAATGGAGAATAATGGTGTACTTGTTAGCATTTTTTCATGCATTGTGGGTTGGTTTTTGTTTCACTTTTATTTCATCTGATAATGTTTTCTGATTTTGTTATCATATCTACTGATCCTATATTATTTAGAGGATATTTCATTCCACCTATGTTGTTTTATAGCATTGTTTCTTATCTCTAACATGGGTCTTACTGAATGTTGTCACTACTCCCTTCCCACAAGGTGTAGCCCACTGGGTCAGAAATGTGATAAATGTGATAGTGACCCCCAAGTTCCACCTCCAGTAGACCTTGGGATGGTGACAATCACCAAGGGTATAGAAAGCACACAAATGGGATGCATTACCCTCTATGAGAAAACATGTGAAAAATAGAGATAAGATATACACCAATCAACTCCATCTTAGACTAAAATATAAAATAAATCCAAAGAATACAAATGTAATGACATGGAAAAACTACAACAAATGAAACTGAAAATTTGATGTACCAAAATAAAATAAATGGATGTGACCACTAAGCCCGAACGGCTCCTGTAACCCCAAGCTAGTAGTAACCAACCTGATATCCAAACTACCTCATGTGACATAAAAATTTGTTTATATATACGTAGGTTTAGTATAACATTATAATAAGTAGGATCCTCTAGGGATCCTCTCATGAAAAAGTAAATAAAGTATTCCAAAGCACAATGAACAAAAAGTGAAACTAAATCATCATCTAAATAGGTATACGAATTTCCCAGCCTCACCGTGGTTACTGTCACCTAGTGTCGCATACAAGAGTATGTAATATATAACTAATATCAAGTGTACCCCGCTACAACTTCCCCACTGGTTTTCCTCTTTACCCCAACATAGCACGTCCTAAGAATATCTCTCTAAAAAGGATTTCCCATAAACACCTAGAAGAAGCACCATGATATACACATAATCCCACAAAACCACTATGCCTATGTAACCAATGTATCTGGGTTTCTGTTTCTGCGAACCACCACAGCTCACATAACGTGTACCATATGTATCGAATTATATCACAAGCCCTTACAGCCCACACACTAAGTAAATATCATCAATCCATCACAGCCTATATAGGTTACACCTATAGTAGTACATATGGAACTATATCGAGAATATGTGTGTGTGAATAACCAAAAGCCGTTACATCCCTGTACACACATATATGGGGACAAATAATCATTGTTCCTGCCAGTACTAGGAACTATATAGAGAAGAGAGAAGATCCAAAAAAGGGAGTGTGACATCCATCCTCCGATCAGAATGTTGGGGAAAACACCCACAAGGGCTCAAAATCCTTGGGGTGTTAGTTTTCTCTTCTGACCTGGTTGAGTAGCATGTAGAAACACAAAAAGTAAAGAATATTATATTTCTCACAACCACACTAAGGCACAACCTAGTCTTTGAATCAACTGCATCTAACTTCTCTCAGACTCCTAGATGCCACTACTAAGACTAGGTATCCTATAAGCACAACACCATTAAATTATCTCTAATACATTAATTCACTCCATTTTTATCATTTTCACTTTACGTTAATTAATTCTTAATACATTAATTAACCATTAAAAATCCCACCTTATTACTTTCCCATATTCCCAAGCATTATTGAAAAACATTCTATGATACTAAACATAATGGGTCTCAACTTAGGGAGTATATGAACTACTTGTCAAGTCTTTTACACCTATATCAGGATTGTATACACATCCTCCCTTGAAAAGTTAGACACGGAAAGTATGTTGAATACCCTATGCATATTTACCCATTTTGAGTGGATTGTAAGCCAGACCATCTACCTTGATCCATGGGGTATCTAAATTAGATAAACAACAAACAAGATTCAATAGGAATCCAACATTCCCATCCAACCCATTGCATCATCTCTGGTTTCCTCCTCATCAACTGCATGTATAAACCGATATATCTCACCACTCTAGGCATCAATTGTCACCACACAAATTGGGCCTCCCTGCCTCCACATATCACAACATTCTTCCAGACACAATCTCATCAAAATTAGTAGGAAACAATAATGAAACTTGTCTCATGACACTAAAAAAGAAATTATTCCTTCAAAAGCAATGACATCTCACCACTCCAAGACTAAGAAAATTTGGCCTTTATATGAATGAGGGTATCTCAGGCCCCTACTAGGCATTATATTTTATCAAACAACCTGTTATTTATTCCATCTTGAATTAACAGATTCATTATTAGTATGTTCCAAATAAGGGAAACCTAAACTGCAAGCTATCACAGCTACCAATAATTAATTAAACAACTAATTAGACATTCTTTTCAACAACCAAATCCAACATTCTATAGGTTTCACAACCAACTATAAAATTCATGCACATCTTCATCAATTTGATTAACATCAAATTACAACAACAAAAACAATATTCATTTACTTGCATCTTTTATTATACATTTAATTGTCAATAAATTATTTCTTTATGTTCTTTACTAATTTCATAATGAGAAACATAATAACATACAAAGCATAGATATCACATTGTCTTACAAATCAAGATGAAAACTTTTATCACGGTTCAAATTAACAACATGTGATCAAACCAACTTCTTTAATTAGTTTCATGTATTCAATTAGTTCAATTATATTTTGATCCAAATGGCAGAAACTTGATAACTCTACTGTTGTATGTAAAAAAATCGAGAATAAACAAATGCAATACCTCAAAAGGTTTCTGATGTTCTTTTCTTGAGAATAGTTCAAAGAAAGAGATCACAATATCTTTCCCCGCAATAACTGCATCCACTTGAGGATTTCATAGCACAACTGCATCAAAAAAAAACCAGATTAAACTTCCTTATATCCATGGTGATCAAACACCATAGAATAGTAAAGAGAAACTGGAGAAAATGGATTGAATAACATAAAATAACAGCGGTAGATTTTACTTTGGATTAAATATGGATTGATGAAGGAATCCCGAGATCAATTCCTATCAAAGGAATCTCTAAAATTATCTGGAGGGGGTGATTGGGTCACTCTGGATTAGTGGAATGGAATGCTTATCCTTAGGGATTGAAAAACCCAAGTGGCGTATATGTTTTCAAAATACCTAGCGGTGGGTCAGTGCACGTCGTGTACATGCCCTCATGTCACGCACTTCCATGAGTTTGAATTATGGGAAAAAATCCCATCACCTCATAGATTATTTTAGTTTTTTGAAATCATAATGGTACATGTCATGTACACCTTTTTCACGAACCTTCCCTCAGGACCCGTGTCGGGACTACCCCAAGCCTACCTTCCATAGGACAGTGGCTGGAGACTAGCACCAGAAAGGAATATCACTAAAACTTGGAATACATAGCCTTTATAACCGATAAACTCACAGAACTAAGCACACAATAATATAAAAGAAGAAAGTAAAATTTATACTAAAAAAGCGTGTGTATAGTATTTAAAGGGTCCTGAATACAAGCCCAACGGGAATGTTCAAGTAGACAGAAAAACAGCTCTTGCGAACACCCCCCAAGGATCCTACCTGAAGGGTTGGTACAAATAATCAATGGTTATCTATGAGGTACACCTCATATAAGGTATACCTCTATGCATCCTCCAGTCCTAGTAACCTCAACCCTAATCACCTTTAACTTTTGTGTGCTCAAGACATAGTAAGGTGAGGGCGTAGCCCGTGTAAGGTTCTATATAACGATACTCAGTAGGGTCCCTGAGACCCCTTAAGGTATTTCAGAATCTAAAATGGATAAATAACTAAGTATTAAAACAACAGTCAACCCTACTTAGGTATATTCCCATACATATACATAAGTTCTCAAGCATACCCATCACGATCATGAGGGAAACAAGGCCAATTCATTAACCACATGCACAACAGTTCCATGAAGTAATGAATACCACGAAGGTAACACCACAAAAGTAAGTACCACAAGGGTAATTCCACATAGAAGAATACCACACAGGTATCACCAAGTATTTAAGTAACAAAAGTTTATTTCCACATATAAGAATACCACACAGGTATCACCACGATGGTAAAGACTCATCTCAAACCAGGTATAACTTATGTATGGAAGTAGTGATGATTAGCTATATTGATAGATCATCTTACTTAGTTTAAAAGTTTGGTTGTTTAACCACACAGGATCGATGATGGCACACACAATATCTGAAGATGACATACACAATATCTAGAGATGAACCACACAAGATTGGTATAACTAACACACAAAGCATCACTGAGTGCCGACCCCCAGAGGATCGGTATGTGTTGATCCACACTAGATCGCTCAGCGTAGACCCACATAGGATCAGTATGTGCTGACCCACACAATATCGTTGTGTGTTGACCCACATAGGATCAGTTTGCGCTGACCTAGATAGGATCTTTATGCACTGACCTACATAGCATCTAATGAATCTTCAAGTACAACCAGCCACATGGTTCCCGCACTATGAACGCTTGATTCCAGGAGGTTGTGCACCTCAATCCATTGGACGATACATCAACGGCCTTGAAGTCCCACAAATAAGTATCCCAGTGGTCTATCATGTCATATGGGACCCAACACAATAGACGGTGCATCAGTCGAATGTTCGGACAGTTTGTTGTTTACATTTCCATCCTGAATGCCCAGTTGGATTCAGCTTCAATCCAACCTGACCGTACTCCAACATCATCCAAAACTGAAGTGTAGTGTATATAAAAAAGAACATCTTGATCCAAGTATCTTGGTGCCAAATACGGTTTGTCAAATAGAAATGTGGTTCTCATGATATGTCTATAAAGCGTATATGGGTCCAAAGGGGACGGGTCCGGTCAACCACTAGCGGACTGACCCGACCCAACCCGACCCGATTCCGGTCCGGCCTTGTTGGGCTAGATAGCAGTGGGCCCAACCCACTATGCCAAGGAGTGACCCATACCACAAAGGGTGTGACCCGCTTGGTGCAGCCTACCGGGCAGGGTGTGGTATACCAGGTTATGTTCATTCCACTGTGATGGGACCTACCCTATCCACAACGGGGGAGACTCCACTTAGTATTTAGAATGGTTGGTAGATAATTTGGTTGTCACCTACTGTCATGTGGGATCCATCAGAGCGGTCTCTCTTGGCGTGACGCAGCCGATCAGAATGGCCGACCCTTCTCCCAGCTACACGGATGCGCGCAGTTGCTCTACTACGGCAGGCCGGAATGCCAGTCGCCCTCTGATCTCTATCAGGACCAAGCGGTCGTGGTCTCCAACTCCAGCGGCGCAAAATCATTATGTTTCTTCTCCATGTAATCATCCAACGTGTCGGATGGTGATCCATTCTCCGCCATGGACAATGGTTCGTGACCTCCCCTATTGGAGGCACAGATGTGCGCCACCCCAGTTTTACATGGTTAGTCGGGGTGTCGGACGCCTTCACCCTCTACCGATGCCAACGGGCTATAGTGTCCTTCGCTACCAGCAGCATGGACGCATGTAGACCTAGTTCTATGCAGTTGGCTGGTGTGCTGGCTGCCATCCTACAATCGCCGGTGAAGAGCACCTAATATCATGAATAATTTGTAGAGGGATCGGGCCGTGTTTGTTTCACCCACCCCCTCCACGTTAGACCTAAAGCAGACAGTTATTGAGGAGAATGATTCAACATAAAACCATGAAGAACAATCATAAGCACACCCCTACCTCGATCGTCCGTCGGAGGTGTCATGAGGAGGAAGATGAATTCATTGAAGGGGACGTTGTCATTAGTCACTCCCCCAACATGTTTCTGATCTGGGCTCAAGTGTCACCTCCTCATTCTTCGTTGGGGGTGGTTCTTCATTGGAGAATACTCTAGCACATGCATACTCTCTCCTTCTCAAAAGGAAAAATAATCCTTTTGATGAGTTAACAAAATAACTCATAATTATCATGTTGGGTCATTAATTTATGTTTAATGAACATTCATAGTTAAAGAGGAATTTGGATATACATTTTGTGTTTTAAAAAAATTAAATGTTATTTATTTTTTTCTTATTTGTCTAACACTCCCACAAAAAATATGAAAAACTGACCCCTACCCTCAATCTATTGTTGTCAAGGTGTTGGTCTCCTTAAGTGAATATTGGTGGTGCCAGTTCAACAGTTTCCTCAGATTTCAATTCCGAGCACCAGTTAAGAAGTTACAAAACGTCACTCATTCATTTACTGAATGTATATGAAAAAGTGCTCAGAAAATCATTCCAGGCCCATCGGGCCTTGAAATCACGCACCATTAATTTTCATGGACTCTTAATATTTCCATAAATTTAAAAAAAATCATGGAAAATATAGGGTCTTTACACCCTTGGTCACATAGTGTATCCCCCATGTTCCCTAGTTCCTATGACTAAACTCAATTAAGCTTCCTCTGGGCCATTTCCGAGCACCATTTTCTTCCAAGACATTCAAAGGGTTAATCCATGAGAATCTGATCCCTTACATCAGATACCTCTCAAAACATTCTCATCCATGTGAATCTAGAAACCAGCCAATATAGGAAATCCAAAATGGGTTTTTTGAACAACCACCCCGCGAAATACCTATCAAGGTGCCTACCACCAGAGGAGATCAGCCACATCAAAATAAAGAATCGACACCTTGTGAAAACCACAACCAACTCATAAACACTCTACTTTGTGAGATACATCTCAAAATAGAGAAATCCACAACAAATAATAAAAGGAATCCATTTCATAGAATGTAATGGTCTACGACCACAAAAAGAACATCATAACTAGGAATGATATAAACATCAAACAACTCGGGGTATTGGACACGTATCTACAAATCATGTTAATATATACTCTCCAACATGCCAATGTGTTTCTTCATGACACGAACCAAGGGAGTAGAACTAATACAGAAAACCTTCTCTTTATGGTCCTAGATCTCCACAGGCCACTCCTCGAAGGTCGTATCATCGTCAGTGTTGATCTTAGCCCAATCGATGACATGATATTCATCATAAAGGTACTGATGGAGTTGAAAAACAGGTAAAACATCAGGTATCTAGCTCATCTATGGGGATGTGCTAGTCGATACGCCATATATCTGACACAATCCAACACCTCAAAGGTCCCACCAAACCAGGGTGACATCATACTCCCACAACCAAACCTTTGACACCCAAAACGGGGAGTCACCTTCAAAAAAACATGATCCCAAACATCAAAATTTAAATGTATCCTACTTTGATTGGAATATGATTTCTGATGAACCTTCTATACCCTCATCCTATCGTTAATCACATGAACTATCTCGGTCATATTCTGTACCAGTTCCTACCCAAGAATTGCTGACTCTCTGACCCCCCGTCTTTTAAAATGGATAATGGAATGTTTGTCCATACAAGGATTCAAACGGCACCATATCAATGTTTGATGTATACTATTGCTTTAAGAGAACTCCACAAAGGGTAAGTGACTCATCCACAAACCACCAAAATATAGGACATATGAGTGAAACATGTCTTGAAGACTCTAGGAGGACCTCTCTATCTGGATGTCTATATGTGGATGAAAGGTAGTGAAAATGCATAGTTAAGAACTGAAACAATGATGGAGACCTCTCCACACCATAGAGGTAAAATGAGGATCTTGATCTAAAATGATCATCCTCAGGTCTCAGTAGAATCTCACCACCTCCTTCAAATACTGCCTCGACAAAACTCCACTAAGATTGACTCCTGATTGGTATGAAGTGGGATGATTTGATTAAATGATCCACTACCAGCCAAATACCGTCATGACCCCCCCCCCAAAAGATCACGGTAAACTTGTAAAAATGTCCATTGAGATGTCCTCCACTTCCACTGAGGAATATCTAATGGATGGATCAACCCACTAGGGACATGGTTCCCAACCATCATGATCTGTTATAAAAAACATCAAGACACAAACTCTACTATGGCGCATTTCATCCCAAGCCACCAAAACTAACTCCTCAAGTATCCATACATCATTTTAGTATAGGATTAAAAACTGTAGACAAAATATGGATTTCTATTAGAACCATCACATGAATCGATTAAGGAATGAAAATCCTTCCCTGATGCAACACTCGGTATTGTTCATCATCAGACCAACCATCAGGGGCCTCACCACAAACAACTCAGTCTCTCTAGACCTCCACCTCTAGATCCCCTATTTGGGACTCTTCCACCCACTTTACCAGAGGTGACTGCACCATCATCTAAAAAAGAAAACATATTCCTCCAACTTATCCCATATCGAGTTGTGATGCAGAATGTTCTTCCATCACTCTCTAAGAATCACAAGATTTATGTACATCATCACTACGTGACTTTCTGCTCAGCGTATTATCTATTACATTCACATTACGAGGTTTATATGATATTTTGAAGTCATATTATTGTAATAACTCCATCCATCATCACAACCGCAAGATAATTCAACACTGGGAGAATACATACATCATACTCTTATTATCTGTAAAAACCACAAAGCACGCTCCAATGAAGTAATGCCTCTAAAAATTCGGAACAAACACCGCTGCCTCTAAGTCAATATCATGGATGAAATAGATACTTTCATGGGGATACAACTACTGAGATCCAAAATAAACAACTATTCTCTACTATATTAGAACATAGCCTAATAATAGACAAGAAGCATCATAGAAAACAGCAAACCAAACACCCTCTACTAGAAAACAATGAACCAGATCACATACCAACTTCACATTTAGATAACAAAATGCTACCTGACACTTATCAGTCCACATGAATTCCTAATCCGTCATGGTCAATGCTATCATAGGAGTCCCTAACCAAGATAAATCAACTATGAACCTCATGTAGTAGCCTATGAGACCAAGGATACTTCACACCACTATCATTATCTTAGAGGCTTCCCAAGACCCAACCTCTTCTATCTTCGATGGATCCATAACTACTCCATTATGGGATACATCATGCCCCAAGAAATAGACTTCTTAGGTCCAAATCTCATGCTTCAATAACTTATCAAATAGATGTTGTTAATGAAAAACTCCCAAACAACATGCAGATTCTCTACATACTCATCCTCAAATAGGGAGTAGAAAAGGATATCGTCGATGAAAACCACCATGAACTAATATAGGAACTCATGAAAATCTATTTTCATAAATCTCATGAAAATAGCTGGAGAATTCATCTCACTGAATGACATTATAATGAACTTGTAATTCCAATGAAGTAAATGGAAGGCAGTCTTTGAGATATCCTAATCCTTCAGACGCATCTGATGTTATCCAAACAGCAAGTAGATCACCAAGAACTAAATTTTAACATTCATTTGATAGAATAAGTAATCAATTCATGGAATATGATAGTGATTCTTCACTGTCACATTTTTTTAGAGACAATAATTGATACATAACTGCAAACTGCCATCATCCTTCTTCATAAACAAAACTGGTGTACCCCATTGTGACAAAATCATCAGAAAAAACTGAACTATAACAGTCTATCGAGCTATATAAAAAGATCTTGTAACTCTAATGGGGCCATTATATGTAGAGACATAGAAATAGGAGACGATCCTATCTTTAGATTGATCCCAAACTGGATCTCTCGCTGAGGGTGTAACATTACAACCTCTTCAGGATAGACAATAGTGTACTCTCATATGACCCTAGGAAACCCCTACTGTTGAAACTTTTATGAACATATAATCTTGTCATCCATCAAGGATGATAGGGATGAAACCTGCCTCTAACCCATCTAAGGGTCTTGCTCGCCAAAAGACACAGTTGGCTCCCCATCAACATAAAAAATAAAACCAGCCTATGGAAGAAATCTACGTGATCCTATGCTGAATGAAGCCATTCCATGTTGAGGATAACATTGTATGGTTATATCCATACACATATAAAGTCACCCCAAGAGTAGTGATTCCCTGGAACTAGCTCACAGTATCTATATATTTCAAACAAGTTAGCTCAACCTCCCACTAGCTTAGTCAATGCCAAGGGAACTTGAGGCCTTTCTACCTCAAGTCCCAATGTATAGACAAGGTATGGTGATATGAAGGAGTGTCTCACTCCTAAATAAAACAAGTCATACACCATAGTAGAAAACAAGAAAAGTGTACCTCAAATGATGCCTAACTTGCATGGTGCTAGTAACACTAAAGTATGAAGTGGACCCTGACCACATTCATGGCCTCTTTAGCCCTGATTAAGACCACCAGCCCAGCTGCGCTCTACTATCTCAGGATGGGAGCATCATAAGGCTATCCTTTTCTGGCCCATTCTTCTCTCTACTAATTCAAATCTGGTTCAACTTGCTATTGTTGCCTTAGCTGGAATTGCCTCAACGGAAGAACCTAGAGAGGAACATTGTGTGCACGATGACTGCTCTGAAAGGTTGGGATCTCTCATTGCTGATGACCTTGGCCTCCAAATAAAATCCCCTAATACCTTGGTATATTCCTCAGAGACTCCTCCCCTAGATAAATGAGATGTGGAGGGGTGGGACCTAATCCTAGCCGAACAAAAAATCTTTTTCCCTAAATGCCAAGAACCCCATACCACATATCTCTTACGTTAGGAATCATGATAACTCCCCTCTATTTATGATATAATTCTGTTCAGTGTCCTCTCGAAAACCTATGCCCTTGCCATCACTTCAATATATGTCTTCAGTATAAACTGGGTGAACTAGTATAGGTACTCTATACGTAAATCCTCCTCAAAATGCCTCACCATGGCCTCCTCATCTGGAAACAAGTCTGAATCATATCTTAAAAGGTTCCTGAAATAGATTCCAAACTCTCACGCAGTAGATCTCCCCTTTTAAAGGGTAAGAAGCTCCTCGAGACTAAATGTATTCTCAATTGAATAATGAAACATGACTCTAGACTAATCTCAAAACTCCTCCCAAGAGATCGTCGACTCCTCATGATCCCTGAGGAACAGGAACCACCACGGCCTCACAGCACCACCCTGCATCATCACAACCAAAGACACTCAGTGATTTTTATGAGAGCGTATCGATCTGAAGGCTATCTCAACACCCTCTAACCAGTCTTCTGTGACTGCATCTGAAACTGATCCCACATACTTCTTTAGACTCTTACACTAAAACTCTCAGAGTGTCCTCATCCATATATCTTTACCGTCAACCTCTACCCTATAGTTATCTGCTGGTGTAGCCTTTATGACATCTTTTCCGCAAACATGATGAGGACATCAACCTGGATCCATACCAATAACATAAAAAATAGTATAAGATTATACACTGGGATTGTGGAAGACTCGACATTTGTTAATTAATTTTTATTATTCATTTTATGTTAACCTATCCAAAGGTATACTCATTAAAACACATGGACACAGAAGAATGATGCATGATTCTATCCTAGGTCTCTATGCTGTAACATGTTTCATGTCATTTACTAGACACTAAAATCATAAGAGACAGTACATCGGATCGTAGGGGTCCCAAAATTCCTATTCCTCAATTGGCCTCCAGTGTATACATCACTTTCTAAACATGACTAGCATCGTTTCCCTAAAAACCCATGCAACCCCACCTATTCCTAATACCAAAATCTATCATATCCCGTAACCTAATCCATGTTACCACTTTTTTACGACCCCTTCCACACAAGGTGTACCCCTCTGAGGCCAGAAATGTTAGACGGGAGATGGTGACCCCTAAGTTCCGCCTCCAGTAGGCCCCAGATTAGCAACTAGCACCAGGGGTATAATAAACACAAAAATGGGAGGCATTGTCCTTAAGAGAACACATGTGGATGAGAGATATAGTATAAACACCAAACAACTCCCACTCCAACTAAAATAAAAAAGAAATCCAGTGTACACATATGTAATGTCATGAAAAAACAATTACAACAAAAATAGAAAACTGAAAGTACCAAAATTAATTTAAAACAATTGTGACCACGAAGCCCAAACAGCTGCTATAAGCCCAAGCTAGTAGTGACCAGCATGAACTCCAAACTGCTCCATGTGACATAAAAATAGTTTATATATACATGGGGTTAGTATAACAGTATACTCATCAACATCCTCCTCCGATCCTTTCATGCAAAAGTAAATAAATCATGCCAAAGCACATTGAACAACAAGTGAAATTAACTCATCATTAAAACTATTATACCAAGTTCACATCCTCACCAAGGATGATCTCACCATGTATCTCATACAAGAGTATATAATATAATAAATAATATCAAGAGTACCCTGATACACCTTCCCCACTAGTTTTCCTCTTTTCCCCAACGTCACACATCAAAAGAAACTCTCTACAAAAAGGCTTTCGCACAAACACCTTGGTGAAGCACCATGATATGAACCTCATAAAACACCACCATGATTTCCAGGTAACCAAAGTAACAAGGTATTTTCCCTAAGCAACCACAGATCGCATTATGTGTACCATACATTAGTCATAATACCACAATCCATTATAGCCCATGCACAAATTAAGGATCCTCGAGTCATTAAAACTTGTGCAAATTAAACGTATAGTATTCTATAAGAAACTATATCGAAGATAAATGTGTGTGAATAATCACAATCCATTATATACCTTTACACACATATATAGGTAAAACTAACTAATGTTCATACTAGACCTAGTAACTACAAAAAGAAGAGAGTGGGGGAAAATGGGGTATTCATCCATCCATCTTCCCACCGAAATGATGGGGAAACCCCCCCCCCCCCCCCCCAAGATTAGAATCACTGGGGTATCAGTTCCCCTAACTAATGGGGTGGAGTAGAGTATAAAACCACAAAATATAAAGAATATACTATAGCACACAAAAACACAATGGGAACTACCTAGTATTAGACTCAACTGCTACTAACATCTCTCATACTCATGGGTTCCACAACTAAGACTAGGTATCCTATAAGCACACAACCATTTAAAGAGATTTATTACATTAATATATCCCCTTTTTATTAGTTTTACTTTTCATTAATTTATTTTTTAAACATTAATTATTATTTATAAATTCCAAATAATCACTTTCTGATTTTCCTAATAATTATTGAAAAACATTCTGCAATACAAAACACAAAGGGGCTTAACCTGGTGAGTTGATGAACTACCCCTCAAGCCTTCCCCAACTATAGCAGGGGTGTAGAATCATCCTCCCTTGAGAATCTAAACACATAAATTATGTGGTATTCCCCATGAATCTTTTACCCTTTTAAGTGGATGGTAACCAAGACAGGCTACCTTGACCAGTGGGGAAAGTAAATATTATAAAAACCCAAAAAGATCTAACAAGCATCAAACATTCACATCCAACACGTTTCATCATCTCTAGTGTCCTCCCAACCACCCACAATCATAAATGGATACATCTCACATATCTACAAGTCAATTGGAACCACAACCATTGGGCCTCTATGCCCCCACATCTCAAAACATCATTCTCAGATCAATCACAACACAATTATCGGGAAATAACAATGAAATTGGGACCTTATCCTTAAACGAGGGATTCTGTCTCCATAAAAAATAAGCTCTCAATTATCCATGTAAAAGGATCATTGGACTTTGTAAGAATGAGTGTGACCCAGAACCCTACTCGAAATTATCCTTTGTCAAACAACCAGTTTTTTAATCCATATATAATTAAGCAATTCATTTTTAGTAGGTTCATACTATGGGAAACATAAAATGAAATATATTATAGCTACCACAAATTAATTAAACATTTATTTTTACAATAATTTAAACCACCATCAACAACATTCTTCAGGTTTAATAACCAACCAGAAAAGGCATGCACATTTGTATCAATTTTATTAACATGTAATTACAACAATAAAAACCAGATTCATTTACATGCATCTTTATCTTTATCCATTTAATTGTCAATTAATTCTATATCTACTCTCAAGAGGGTTCATCCATGTTTTTTGGGATGATTGTAAAGGAATCCTCATCCGTAGGGTTTGGAAATCCCAAATGGTGTCTATGGGTTTAAAACACCCAGTGGTGTGTCAGTGCATGACGTGTACTTTCCTATTACATCATGTAATACTATGAGGTTTACTTGCTCTGAAAACTCATTGACTCAGCTCTTATATTATTTTTCTAAAACCTAAATGGTACATGTCATGTACCCCATGGTCAAGCCGTGTAGCCCCCATGTTTCTGGTTTCCTACAATCGAGCTCCTATGGACATCCTCTGAGCCTTCTCTGATCACCACATTCATCGAAAACACGCAAAGGGTCAATTTGTGTTGACCTGGACCAATAAAAATGTGGTAATTAAGGGGTAATTATTTATCTTCATTCATTTATATCCCATGAGGGGTACCTCTCTAGGAGGGGTTCATTATATATATATTATAAAAAACACATAAAAATAAGACTTTTTACCCTTCATGATATAAGTACATGTAAACTCAAATGAAAAACCACATACCATTTTAAAAAATGGTGTAATCATAATAAACAAGATCCATATAGAATAATAAATGAAATATGGAATTAAAATGAAACATTACATTGAATCATAACATAATAAAGTGCATTGTCACAATCATATCTATTAGTTTTGCCACATTTGGGTGTGAATAGTAACACTCATTCCATTATGAGTAACTAATTGTAGTAAATACTTATAAGGATACATTATTTTATCAATTTATTAACATTTAATAGGACAAAAACATCTAAACAATTCATTATATCCTTATATAGAAACCCACCGATAAATCATAAAAACATATGTTTACCTTGGGAAATAAATTTTTTATAATATCATAAAGATCCCTTTGAAAGGAAATGAATTTAATAAAATTATCACTTTTAATAATATAATTAAATCATTCAAAATTGGTTAATTGATCATAACATGATAAACCCATGGAGAATAATTTTGTACCCAAGGATATTTTCTTACTTCATAGATAAATACACATCAATTAAGATGATGTGGTGTAAGGTATTTACATAATTGAAATAAAATCTATTTTTTTAACTAGTACTTTTTCTAATTAATAAATTTTAGAACAAAGTTGAACACCCTTAAATCAAATGAAGGAAATAGGGATTTTTTATAAATGAAAGTAATAAAAATAATAACTCTTTTACAAAAATTATATGTTTAGGGTAGAAAAAAGAAGTAATGGATTATCATGAGTTTACTTACCTGGAATGGTATAATATTATTTAGAGGGTATTTTATTAAGTGTAATTTATATGAAAATAAATACTTTATACCTAAATAAGAATGTATTACTAATATTTTGAAAGTGTTTTTAGAAAAAAACAACATATTTACTACATTCATAGAATATGCTATGGAAAATTTACAAAATAAATAATATAATTTTTCTATGAATGATTACATTTAAAAAGATCCCTAAATAATAAAACCATGGAAAACCCCATGTTGATAATTTAAAATATTTTTCAAAACCCCAATTGTACAAAGTAAAAAAACTTATTTTTCAAATATAAAATGATTAATTTTAAGCTCATAATAAATAACACATTATTGGGTCTCAAAATATGTAGGATAAATTTTTTGGGAATGGTAGAATATAGAAATGGAGTAGAAATAATAATTAATGTGGTTGGATATTATACATAATAAGGTAAATGTTTTTAGAAATAAAATTTTCAATATAAAATATTTCAATTTAGAAGTGATTATCCCTTAAAAGGAAGATAAATTATCATGAAAAATAACTATTTTGTGGATGAAACCTTTTTTAATAGAAATATGTTCAAAGGGGGTCATTAAAACTCAATGAAGTGAGTTATGTTTAACAATTATCCAAAAAATTTGATTTATTTTTTATTTAAATAACATTAATGTTAGAATGTGTGATGTATTTTTAAATTCAATAAATTGTATTAATAATTTTCAACAATAAAGACAAGTCCAATATATAAACCAGAAAAAGAAATTATTGTTTAACACAAATAAAATCTCAAAGAATAAAAATTGATATGAAAAAAACATATCCTTAAATCTTGAATTCTATATAACTGTATAAATAAATGTTATGAGAAAAATAACTTCCTTATTCACTTATTTAATTACCTTATACATACCTATAACCTTTTATAAACATAATCCCAACTCTTTTAATAAATATATAGTAAATATTATTATTTTATTTTTATAACTAGATGTAATATTCTCGATATTTTCTTTGGTACTAGTTTCACAATAGTGATGTAGGTTCTTGTTTATATATTATGATTTCTTCATTTTAAGAACATAAGTATTGGAATATATATTTTATAATGATTTATAGTATTCTAATATCATTTAATAGGTATTTTATTAATGTGATTCCATGACAAAGTTGTTGACAATAAGGTTTTGGTAATTTATAAAGTACAAAGACAATGTATAATAATATGTTAAATTTTAATATAACCTTTCCAAAATCCAAACCAAAATATAATTTTATTCTTGTTCCCAAATATCATAATTATTAATATTTTCATATGTACTTGTGATATAATTATATAGCATAGTGCATTTATGTGGTTAAACAAACCCAAATAATAAAAAAATTTAAACAACTGGGGAATGTGATTTCAAAATTGATTCATTTGGAACAACAACATTTTAAAAGAACAATAATTATATTTTTTAGATTTTATTATTTTGGTGAAAAAAATAGTTTGATTTTTTGTTACATAAAAACTAATGGATTGAAAATCTAAATATGAATGTTTCTTGGAGGAGGTAGTACGCACATATACATGGGTGGAAAATTTGTATACATAAAATATAAAGGAGGTGGAAATTGATTTGTATTTTCAAAATATAAATAAAATTTTTAATATCATTTTTAAAAATAAAATTAACCCTTTTGAGTGACAAATAATTATGTTTAAAAAAAACATGATGTCGCTTATGGGGGTGGTAGTTCTCAAGTAGCACAACAAACATATTCATTTTTCAAGGGTTGGTAGGAAGATTGTAAAATGATATTTCATTAGATTAAGAAAATTTACGAATTTTATTAACATTATTATCATCATACCTTCATAGATAGAATATTAATGAGTGGGTATAAGATGAAATTAATTATGACAGCTTAATTGAAATCATTAATGCTCCTTCTGGATGTTCTCACTCTGGTAACATCGTAAGGAATCCATGATATAAAGAGAGGGTTCAGGAGATACTAGTGTAGATTTTTAGTTGAGACAATGGTTTAAAATGGGTGTATACTTTTGTTGTAAATTATCTACTTTTATTGTAAAGAAAATAAATATTTAAAAAATATATATTACATTTAAAAGGTTATAATTACATTGTTCAATGGTTAATAGATCCAAAATTGGGAAACAATGATGTGTCATGTTAGTTACAATATTAAATCCACTTAAATGATTTTTTACAAAAACAATTAAAAATATTAAATGTAATTTACAACTATATTAATATATTTTTTAATTCTTTCCCCATGAAAACCAGATTCAAAAAAAATAATTTATATTTTAGTAACAATAAGGTAACCGGTGTTAATAAAATTTATTTTCTAAACCAAAACATAAGCCATGTACAATCTATTTTAATATATATATAAGGAAAAAATAACTTTTATTTTTAATCATTCAATGTATTAAAAATCACGTATATAGAAAAAAAAATATTTTTTTAAAAAAATTAAGTATTCTAAATATTATATAACATTAATTAACTGTGAAATAAATAATAATATATTTTTGTATAATTTTAAATAAAATAAATAATTCTTTATATTAATTTATCCAATTTAATATATTAGATATAAAATATCATTACTAACATAATTATTTCAAAATAAATTTTTCACTCTTATCTTGCTTATTTACTATATCTTAGTAGTCCTAACATTCTAACTAAGAATAAACATTACCTTATTAAAAAATATTTTAATTATGTTCCAAAACATGAAGACTATTTTGATAGATTCGACATCAATATGTCATGGAAACTAATTTTTAATATAATAAAATAAAAAAAATTAGCATAAAATATTATATAAGTTTCTAAAATATTAAGGATTTATTTTTTAATATTCAATATAATATTTTTAAATTCTTCATATTATGTAAAAAAATTATATTATATAAAAAAATATAAAAAACATTATTTCAAAAAATTATTATTTTAATGTTATAAAATTGATGGTACTTGAAAAATCATTATTTTAACTGTTCATCTCATAATCAATTATTTTATAAAAACACAAAAAACTAACTTATATATTTTTTACTTAAGGAATTAAAAAATTAATTTCATTTTATAACATATAAAATTCAAGAAAAATTACATTCAAATATTGATATATTTAACGAAATTACAATATACAAAGAAAAATTACTTTGATTAAAAATTTATATTTTTAAACATTAAGGGTAATTAAAGAAAATTAATTTATTTATAGTTTATTATCATGATTTTGATTACAAATAGTTTAATTATTATTAAATTTGATAATAGTACTAATCAAAAATCATATGGGTCATTTCAGTTCTTTGTTACATGTGAAAAAATATAATTATATAATTTTATAAAAAACGTATATTTTCCAAATATATGGGTGTTACAATATCACTATATTTTATCAACTATAAAACTACCTGTTTTATTTGTTCAAAATCATACCTTTAATTTAGCATGAAATAATATTTTTTATTATAAAATTTTGTTATTACATCATGTAAATTTTCACTATGAATTAGTGATCATAAAAAAATATAATATCATATTAATTGTAAATATGAATCATTAATTAGATTTTTTTTTGAAATAATTATTTTATGGAATATAAGATGAGTAAAAGGATGAATAAACACTATCCTATTTCAAGAATTATTGAAAAAGATGTATTTTGGTCCCCTTAATTGATCTGAATAGATGTATTTTTCTTTTTATTAAATTTATTATAAAGTTTGGTAAAAAACATTAAATCGTTGGAGACATGTATATCCTTATCACGAAGTGAACATTTAAAGTTAGTATTAATATAGTATTTTATTTTATTTTGATCTTTTATTATAGAATTATTTTTTCTTAATAATACTCAATTATTCTTTATTCGATCCTGTAATCTTAAATTTAAATGAATTAGGCCTAATGATATTCGTATAAGGATCATTTTTACAAATTGTGGACTCATAGACATCCCTTATAATGAATTTTTTATAATTGTATTTTTTCCAAGAATTACACAGTTTAAAGATAAAATAAAGTTTAATTTTATTATATTTAAAAGTTTCAGAACACAATCATGATTGAAATTTGTCTTAATCAAATTCATGAAGTCAGTAATATTTCAAAATTAAAAATTTTTATTATCAATTAATCTTACATTAAAGTTAGATAAAATATTATTCTTGTTAAATTTTATATACTATTTATAATAATAATGAGAATAAAAATTTTGTCTGTGAATATATAAAATACATTACTAGTAATAGTAAATGAGGATGTACATGTCTTTTTGTACATATCCATAAACCAATTAAAGTCACCAGTGGTCGCCCATTTTATATTAACATTATTATTCAATAAAACAATTTCATTAAAATAACATTTTTGTAAATATATCAATTTAAGGAATACTAAAAGTAATAAAAATTGTTATATTGACATCAATCAAGTAACATATATTAATTTTTTTCTAAAATTCAAAATAGATATTTCAAAAATATTTTTTATGGTAAGAACATAAATAATACCATTAGTGTTTATATAAGAGTTTATTCCAATAATAATTTATCACAATGATGTAACACACAAATATTTTATTTTATTTAACTGAATCCCACTTTTTATAGAATGTAATATACGCAACCCCCAACATAAATAAACTGAAAATTAATATAATTTAAATGTGATTGTCATAAAAACACATCAAATTAGAGGGTATGAATAGGAATAACAAAATCATGTATTAAAAATTAATCAAATTTCATTAATTCAAATAACTTATTAAATCAAAAAACATTCATCTAATTTTTATTAATAAGAAATATGTAACACAAAATTAATTTTCTTCAACAAGAATAATACATCATAAAAATAGTTTTTAGGTATGTTATGTGAAAATAATTATAATTTATTTATGAAATTTTATAAATTTTATTTAAAAAAATTAAATCTTTTTAGAAATTACCATTTCAAAATTAGGTTTGGGTGACTTTCAAAAATATTTGACTTTTGGGTGAATGTTGAAATGTGTCAATATTCAATAACTATCACTTTTATGATAATATAATGATATAAGAATATAATTTATTTCTATAAAACACGTTTTAAGGAAAAAAATTAAGAATTACCATAATTTATATCAAAATATAATTGTTCACATATATGTATTTATATCATATATAAAATCTATGTAATGTTTCTATTCAAATATTTCTTTTCATTTCTTCACTCTTAATCAATTCTATAACTGGTTCCTTTATTTTTAAATTTTTATTTAAAGACAAATAATAATCCATTTATATATCTTTATAATAAATATTATAATTTAATACTTCAAAAAATCAGTTTTATTTTTTCAAAAAAACATCATCCTGAAAAAAGTATCATTTTCATTTTGTGTCTAAATATTAAATACTATTTTCCAAAAATTCTAAAAAATTGTAACTTATAAAATGTTTTTTACATTTTTAATCATAATATCTAAAATTATTCACAATGTTCAACTAATTGTATTCCATAATTAATATTTCAATAAATAAAATTATATTCTCATGGTTAGTGTTAAAATGGAAATATAAGGGGTCAATCTATGAGATATGGGTAAAATTAAGCTTAAACATGTCCAAATATTATCTGTAAAAGATGTTTTAAAATTATATTTCCCTAAATTTTATTTCCAGTCCATTTTGTGCAACTTAAAATCAAAAATGTCTTCATATTATTTAAATTTTTGAGTAATTATATATTCTCCCTCACCTAACTCATATAAGGCAAATGTAATCATCTCTTATTCAACAACATTGTTCACTATTGGATATCTAATCCATTTCCAAAAAAATTAAAAAATTTCTCAACTTCATAATTAAACTAATGGTATTTTTAGAAGACTATGGAATGATGGATTAAGGTTAATTCCAAATGGGTTTTATTAAATAAGATATAATAGGCTTTAAATACTTGTTAAAATTATATTATTCCTTCTAAATTCTCTAAATCTATTGTATCCATACTAACATAATGAATACAATATCTAAAATATAACGAGATGTTATTTTGATTATAGAAAAGTCATATTAAACCTAATTTTAATCAAATGTTCAATTAAAATAACATTCGTGTGTGCATTTGGACTACTGCCTCCACATAGCAACATGATTAATTTTCCATCACCATATTTCTTGGTTGGTTTTTAGGATGCATTTAATGTTTACATATGATATTTATGGCATAATTTTAATTAAATAATTAAAATAGAATTTACACCTTATTATCTTCTATATCATTAGGAAACGATAATGTTTTTCAAGCATACATTTGGACTGCCACCTCTAGATGGATATATGTTCTTCCATGAGTCATTAAAAGAGAAAAAAATGTTCGATTGAGTATAGGATACACAAGACAAACCCCAAAAAACAAAGATTATTTCAATATGACCATTTTAAACATTTAATAAATTCATAGATTTTAGTGGGATTAATTAATATATAATATCTACATATATTTCATAAATATATTGATAAATTCTAATTAAATAATGCATCAATATTTGGTAATGTTTTTTATCCTTCAAAATATGTTTTCATTAAAAATGATTTTTACATTCTTCATTAAATAATATAATTAATATTATAGTACATTTAAGAAATTTATTTGATAAAAAACATCCATTTCTATATCAATATATAAAAATTATTCTAATGAGAAATGTTTTTATTTTTTCAAAAAATATTGATTTTTTAGTGAATAGTAAAAATATTTTTTATTAACAACTGTCATTTATTAGGATAATTGAAATAATTTAAAAGAAAAAACATCAATTTTATTTGACTTAAAGTAAAAAAATAAATATAATTTAGTTAAATTAAATTAAATTAATTATATTTAAATCATCTTAATAACATAATTTAATAAAAGTTTATATTTAGGATTAAAAATGCATTTTTCTAAAAACTGTTTCAAAATACATAATGTTTATTTGTTATAATTAAAGTAAATAACCCATAAATAGAAATTATCTTAATGATATATTTATATTCTATATCTATAATTATTAATTTAAAAACATATAATAAAAATTTTTGGTTTCAAAGTTTAAATAAAATCATCTTTTCCTTAAAAATTCCATTTTCACAACAATTTGTTCTATCATGCTTTCACATTTTATATTAAATTTACTTGTTCAACCTATGTGAATTTATTTTCATAAAATTTATCCCATATTTAGAATGATCATAATTAATATTAGGTAATACTTTTAAATTTAATTTTGACAAATATGAACAGTAATTATAGTAAATATTAACTTTCATGGTAAAATAAAAATAAGCTAATTTACAGTAAAAAAATTTAACAAGGACTTTAAAAAAAGTAACAATAATCATATAAATATAAATAATTACTTCAAATTAAAATTTCATTATATTTTCTCATTATTTTTTATAATTATAAATTATTATGTAATTATATTAATAATAATTATATTTTGATATGTTAAGACACAAATTGTATTTTTAAATAATATTCAATTTCAACTAAGATATTAATTTTTATGAATTAATGAATTTTTAAAATAAATTATATTTTTTTATTATATAATTGTTATTAAATATAAATTATCAAATAATTTTTTGGAATTCAAATTTAAATTTTAAAATAGATCAAAAGCTACTATCATTAAAAACCCAGCATTTCTCAATAAATATTGATTCTTATGTTAAAAGTAAAAAATACATATATTTATAAGATTATTTTGGTAAAATGGATATTACTTCTTAAATTAGAACTTCTAAATTATTTAATGGTTAATTTGTCTTAATTTTTTGACAAAAATAAATTTTCAAGTAAAAATTAAATATAGTATAAATATACAGTATGTATTATGAAGTCATAAAAACCCAAATTTGTTGTAATAAATATTATAAATGGTTCCTATAGAAAAATTTATGCTTTCCATTTAAAATAATTTTAGTTTATACACATTTTATTAATCTTATAAATACTTCTAATCCTCAAAAACCATTAATATATTTTAATGTTTTAAAATAATTTCATTAAATATATGTCTCATTTCCACATCAAAAAGGGTGTGATTTTTTTTGGACGTGGGAAATTTGAAATAATAAAAAAAATACCATTTAAAAGTAACCATTTGAAAAAATGGTACGTATTTTGGTTTTAATTATTTAATTATATAGATTTTGAAACCTAAGTTTAAGAAATGAGAATGAATTCCTCACTCTTTTCATCTATAAACCCACCCAATCTCTAATTCATCTTTACTTAAAACTATTTTTGTACATACATACTCTTATATACCCTCTATATAGTTCAACCATGGATCCCCCAATCTCTCAATAAGATCCTCCTATGAATTTATAGTCATGCACTCATATAAAGGATCCTCTCATTCTCCTCTTTATTAATGTTTATTTATTATATTATGCCTTCTATTTTACAAATTCATAATATTTAGATATGATTTTATATGTCCCTATTACTTAGTGTTTGATTTCAATATTATTAGATACCATTTTATCATTCATAAACTTGTTTTATTAATATTTATGTGATGTCGTTATGCTACCGAAATTTCACTGCTATTTTACATGCCTAAACAATTGTGATGTGAATACCTTTTCCATTTTTATTAAGGGTGTCCAGCGTAATAAAATCATAATCATTTGAATTGGTATACACAATTATTTATTCCACACTCCTTGAATGTAATAGTTGTACCATTGATTATATAGTTATCCAATGTATTGGGTAATTCTTAGTCTCATGGGATGTCATGTTGGGATAGGGACTGAACATATTTTCTTTATGGAAATTTTTACATCATGATTTCATGGTAGTTATACATTACCAATGTTTATGATGTAGTTTTTAAGTTGTTTCCACATATATCATGGTTATTTTTATTTATTTTGTAATATCATGCCTCATTTTTTATTTTTCTGATTCTCACCCCTTTTATGCCTCACTGATATCAATATTTTATAACATGTATTATAATTTTCAAGTTATTCCATGATTAACCCCTTACTAAGATTTATAGATGACCTCTTTCTTTTGAAAATCCAAATATTATCCCATGATGTTTAATGATCTATTAATTATTATGATCATGTTACATAATTGTTCACTACCGATCATTTATTTCCGGTTTTTAGTTGTTATGTGTTTTACTTAATTCTTAAAGACACTAGATATATCAAAAATTTAGGTAGTATTATTTTTAATTTTATGTAATAAATATTTTATTATTGTGTGATAATGATAAATATTTTCATAGTTGGTGTCATATGAAAAGTTTAGTTACATTTGGAATTAGTGATAGAAAAATCTAGAAAAAGGATTCTGGATAAGACTATGTAAAATAAAATGTTCGAAAAAAATTTCGTGTATATTGTAAGTGGTTTATCAAGAAAATACTTTCATGACTAGATAATACAAGTGGATTTGTTTTTGGTATAGATATACCTCGGTGTAAAACCAAAAAACACCATGTTGAGCTAGACTCATCTAGGAACTGCTTCATTAAAGTGGGCATTGATACACACCTCTTTTACACGAGTATGGGGTATTATTTATTAAATTCACATGATTATTACAAACCATGATTAAGGGTACACAAAAATTCCAATAAGTGTCTCGGTTTTCCAATAGTCCATGGATAACCTATATTGAATCCTTGAAATCTATGTATTAAGAAAATACATGTTTGAATGTGTTATCCCTTTAACATATCTCGATTACAATTCATGAGATTAATAGTTTAAAAATATCCATCCCTAATTTTTCAATTTATTCTATTCTATTTCTTGAAATAATAGTATTACCTTTTTATTCATTGGTGGATTATGTGATCAATTAAAATCTTATTCTAGTGATTCATGTATTAAAACATTTAATGATGAGTTCTCATCGTTTGGACAAAAATATGTGATCGTAGTATAAATTGGTCAATGTATGAAATTATACTAGTCATGAAAGTATATTTTATTTGGTTTCTAGTCTATATGATTAATTAATTCATTAAATATAAAAAAATTATATTGAATAATAAAATCATGTTCTGATCAATTTTGAGGAATAGATTTTCATTTTACCCTTATCAGATCTATGGTTTTTTTGGTAATTCAATTTATCTTGACTAATATCCCTATAACACTCTATTATTTGTTTTGGATTTTTTATCTTTCATGTCTATGTTTTCACTCCCCATTAATGTTCTCTTATAGGGAAACCTACATATGTGATGTTTTTTCTCTATAAGATTGTTAGGTAATGTACTAAATTTCAAAATACACATTACTTCCAAATTCTTTTGGGTCATATTATGTGTAATCACATGTAATAAATCATGTATTAAAGTGTGATAAATATCATTATTGAGTCTTTAAAATAGAAAACTATGTCTAATAGTGTATGTGATACACAACACTTAACCCAAACCAACAATTATTATTTAAATATGAACTCTTTAAAATTTCATAAAATTCATGGAAATAAGTAGCATTAAATAATTTATAATATACATATATATATTTCCAAAATATATTGGTAAATTATTAATCAATAATCAATCCTTTTTTGGTGATGTTTTTCATCCTTCAAAATATATTTTCTTTCAAAATGAATTTTATCTATTTTTATATATATCATATTTATTTTATATAACTTTGAGATTTTTTTAAAAATAATTCAGTTTTTTACTAGATTATATAAAAATTAACTTAGAGTGAAATTTTTTCATTTTTTGGACAATATAGATTCTTTAGTGAATATTGCAAAATTCTATTTTTATATAAAATTGTAATTTCTTTTGATAAAAGAATAACATAAAACATTCCATAAATATTTTAATTTTATTTTAATGTAATATATGTATTATTTAGTAATAATTATTTCAATTAATTACATTTAAATCATATTTAAACAATACTTTAATAAAAAAAATCTTGACAAAAAACACATTTTTCTAAAAAACAGATTTCAAATAACAGAAGTTTCTCTATAATAATTTATTAAAATAATCCCTTATGTGAAATCATATAAATGAAATATTTAAATTATATATTTATAATTTCTAATTGAAGATAATATAAATAATTTTACTTGTTATAGAATTCATGTAAAATCATATTTTCCTTATGAAATTACATTTTTTCAAGAAACTATTTTCCATCATTCTTGTAGGTTTTATATTAAAAAAATAATTCCACCTATATAAATTTTATTTTGATAAAATGGATTACATATTTTTAATAATAATAATTTATATTATGTAATAAGATAAACTTATATTTTTTACGACATGAATTGTAACAATAGTAAATGTTAATTTCCTTGGCAAATGAAAAATAGCCAAATTAAGCGTAAAAATAATTTTACAAAGTCTAAAAATAATGAATCCATAATATTATGAATATTAATAATTAAATTAAATTTATATTATTATTATATTTTTTTATTTTTTAACTTTTTATTATAAAGTAATCGGATTGATTAAAATTATATTTTGATCTGATAAGACACAAATTATATTTGTACATAACATAAAATTTCAATCAAGACACACATTTTGATGAATTGATGAATTTTTAAAATAAATTATATTTTTTTAAAATATTATTATTAAATAATATTTATTATATATAAACGATAATCTATTTTTTATGAAGTCAAATGTAATTTTTATATGGGTTCAAAGGCAATTATTGTAAACAAATACCATTTCTCAATAAATAAAAATTCTTATTTTAAATTAAAAAACATTTAGTTATAAAATATATATTTAAAATTATAATTTTATTTGGAATTATAATTTATAAATTATCCCTCGGTGAATTTTTCATAATTTTTTGAGACTCAAGAATGCATGGGTAAAAATTAAATATCGTATAATTATACTGTGTGTATTATGAAATCATAATGATCCAAAAGTGATGTAATAAATAATATAAAGGGTATAAAACACCAAAAAATGATTTTAATTAAAATAATATGATTTTATCATTTTTTGATTAATCTTTTAATGCCTTTTTTAATCCTCCACAACCATTGATGTATTTTATAGTTTTGAAATCACTTCTTTTAGACTATGACTCACTTATACATCATCACGGGTAATATTGTATAAGTTATTCCTTTACCCTTATAAAATAATAAAAACCACTGAAAATTTTTATAAACCATCAGAAAAATCCATGGGAATGTTTTTTTATATATTTTATTTTATAGATTTTAAAACCTGTGTTTGAGAATTGATAATCAATTCCTCACTCTTTTCCAAAATAAACCAACACAAGATCCCACTTCTCTTAATATAAAATTATTTCATTACATCCATAATATAACCTATCTATTATATATTCCCCCAAAGGCTCCCCCAATCTCTATATAAGAACCTCCCAAGCATTAGGATTCACACACTCATATAAGGTATCCTCTCACTCTACACTTGATTAATGTTTCTTTGTATATTTTGCATTCTATTTTCAGAATTCATAATTTTTGGATATGTATTTCAATGTATCTATAACATACCATTTTATTTCCACATGATTAGATACCCCTTTCACTATAATGACATAATTTTAATAAATCATAAGTTAAATTGTTACGCTACTAAAATTGCCATGCAAGTTTTCATGGAATAATAATTCTGTACTGAAAACCATACCCATTTCATATCAAAGGTGTTCACCTTTATAAAATCATAAATATATTAATCAAGACTTACTTTTAGGAATTCCACACTCCTAAATAATTTAATAAGAAATGATGATTAATGAATCCATGTTATATGATCTATGTGGAACACTTAAGCATGAGAATGAAATAAATGTGACGGGTGTGCCCATAATTACATGTTGATAAATTCCATTTGGTAATGTTTAGTCTCCAAAAAATAATATTGAGATATGGGTGAAAAAATTCCGTCATGGGAATTTTTCCAACATGATTTCTTGGGAGTTAGATTTTACTTATGTTAATAATGTAATGTATTGAGTTATATCGATATTTCTCTTGTTCTCTTAACAATTATCATACTATATAATGCCTCATTATATATGTTTATGACCATCACCCCTTTTATGAACCATTTATATTCATATCGTATAACATGTATTTTCTTTTTCATGTTACTTTAGGTTTATTCCCTTCCTGGGTTTTATAGCTCAACCCTTTCTTATGTATGTCCATAGATTATTACATGTGGTTTTATGTTTGAAGGAATATTATAATCTTGTTAAGGGGGTTTTTAGTAAAGATTTTGTGTTTACTATTTTAAGTTGTTATTTAATGTACCTAATTTCTATATAACCTATACTTATTGTTCTTCCATGATGTATTATGTGTAATTTTATGTAAAAAAATTAAGAATTAATGTTCAATAAAGATAAGTGTAGCCATAATATGATATTCATTTTTCATTTAAGATTTACATGGTTGGTAATATGTATATATTTAATACATATTTAGTATTTACAATATATTGATGATTATTTACAATTGTAATATTATTGACCTTTATTTCCTTTCATCTCGTAAAAAGTTGAAACATCGCATGTGCATTCATACAGACTGTCATAATCATGAAGTTATGTGATTAATTTTTCATCACTTTTATAATGAACGGTTATATAAGAATATATAATTATTAGATAAAAATCTAATATAAATATTATTGTTAAAGATATTATAGAACCATGATCCAGATAAAAGTATTGAAACTACTAATTCAAAATAGAACATGGTAAATGAGATAGTAGACACTAATAAATGATTATTTTAATAAATAATAATTAAAAAACATTTTTTAAAATATTATAAGTGGAAAAAATATTAAATTAAAATAATTTATATGTTTCTGATATAGAAATATAATAAATTTTAATTTATTATATTGAATATTTAAAGCACTTATTTTGAATGAAAAACATTATTGATGGGTTTTATAATACAACCCATTTTTTATTCAGATTATTTATGACTAAATTTATTGTGATTTAATTATATAATCTATCTCTCATAAATATTTAAATTATACCCTCTTATGGTCACTTCTATAAATTACATCTTTTACATTCATTTATCAATTTATGTACTCAAAATTTTGATGAATTATTTAAAGATAAAAAGACAATAATTTGTATTCAACTATGAATATTTTTCTACCATGTCCACATATCCTATAAAAAATTTTGATAATTTTTTTAATATATTCCAATGACTAATTAAAGAAATTTTTAACATTTTATTTTTCATTCTAAAAAATATTTAAAACTCAAATTCATATTTGTATATGAATTATGTACCTTTTACCCAAAGTGTGATTGTAACACCCCGAATTTTGGGTATCATATAATAATGATACTATTAAATCACTTTTGTTAACGTCCTCTTTACTAAACAAAAATTTAAAGGACAAACATAAGGCTCTTTATTTAATAAAGAACATCGTAGCATTTATAATACACTTAGATGAAATGATTAACCACACTAATGGAAAATACCTATTAAAAATTCCATTAGAATAGTTGGAAGTCCCTCAATCACCACAACGTGGAACTATACTTAATGGAGATGCTTCGAGTCAACTAAAGAAAAAAACATCACCACCATAATCATGAATATCTTTCTGATCATCAGTGGGATTGGGAGAGCCATATTTTCTGGTTACCTTGAGTTTGGAACACTCTCCCCCGCTATTTTTATAGGGGTCCTTTAGAAATTATGACCGTTATATATACATGACCATTGGGTTTTTAATGTTTATCTTTTTATAAAAACTTGGTTTCTATAACCTTATGGAATTTAAAGTATGTTAAAATGTTCGAATGATTTGAATAATATTTTCAAATATCATAATTTTAAAATAAAAGATTACACTTATAATGGAACCTAAATTTTTTTACAAAATCCAAAAGGTTGAAAACCAAGAATTTTATAAACTTAAAAATGTTTTGAAAGACATGTTTAAATAGTATGATATAATCACATACCATTAATGATTATTGAAAAATATATTTTGTTAGATCGTTAAAACTATGTATTTTGAGTTCGGAAAAACAATTTATCTTTTAAATCAAATGGAAGAGTATGTTATAAATTGTACTTTCAATTTTAAAATTTATATGTTCTTAAATATATAAAAGTTTATACAGTGTCAATTTTTGACTCTTATTATTGCATATTTTTTAAAATGGAAACATTATATTTCCATATTTTCTAACATTTCATTTTTTCGCAAATAAATTTTTAATAAAAACTTAGAAGGACCTAGCCAGCAGAGGGCAGCCCTAGGGTCAAGCCCTCAAGTCCAAGGCTGCATCCCAGTGACACATCCCGAGTAGTGCACGCTTGGTGCAGCTTGAGCTCGGGTAGGGGATTCTCTGAAGGGTGCATGGGTGCGGGAAGAAGCGTGTAGGTGCACCTGTGTGGGCATGAGGCCACAGTGGGGTAGGCCAAGGACTATGAGCGGGAGCCCGTGTACAGGGCCCCCTTCATAAGTGCAGTGTTTTTTCTGACCATTTGATGGGAGGACCGGGGTAATAAGTTAGGCAAAAACCGCACTTCATTTCAATGTTGGAATCATGTTTTCAGGCGAAACGTGATCTTTACCATTAGATCGTGTCACGCACGATCTGGACCGCTGACCACGACTTCGTTCCGACCTTTATTATACCGCGTCAAACATAGATTGTCCGATGAAGCTTAAATCTAATCTAAGCTGCTCAATTCTTTTCAATCAGTGGATGCATCTCATCCATGGGATCGATGATGAGATTGATCCTGGCTGTCCATCTTTCCCCAGCTTTTCCCATAGCTACATTTTCATCCTCATCCACGCATGGGTTACACCAGTAACCCTACTCCATGATTCTTGTAGCACCTATGATTGTCGGGGACCCCAATATCTCCTCTTTCTCTACAATAATTAAACCCTCCAATTTATGCAAATGCAATTGGATGTGTTTTTCTAGGATGATGGTGTGTGAGATTATGTATTTAAATAACCAATATCGTTGGGTTCTTCTCCCTCTACAAGTCTCAAGTGAACCCCGACTAATCTCCCTAAAATCCTCTTTCTCCGAGTTTTAATGGTGAGGGTTCAGTTTTTCCTTGTATTGGTTCTTTAGGAGTATGCACACTTATATTTTCATAATGTATATACTTATAACCATACAGTTCAGTCCAAACGTTCTTCAATGTCGAACCTAGGCCTTCGGGTTCTCTTGCACTCAAATGGCATAAAGAACGAGAGGATTATAACTTTCCTGTTTTATTGTTTTGAAAATACATATATTCTTTTGGTTAAATGTATATACATTGTTTATAAGTATGAATTGTCATGTTATTTATAATTTGGTTATATATATGATGTTTTTTTATAAAATTTCATGTGTCGCACATGTTCACATATGCATGTTTTCAACAAAAAAATTAAATATAAATATATTTGAAAAATGTTATATATTTGTTTGGGTTTTTGGGTGTTCAAATGATACAATGGACGTAAGTATCATTTTTTATTTATTTCATGGTGTTGAGTTTATATATATATATCTGTGTGTGTGTGTGTGTGCTCACAAAACCTTGTGTTTTAAATAACTTCAAGGGTTAGTTGAGACCCTTCTTATAAACAAACCTAATCCATTAAATTTTGTATTTTCGGTTTATCTATAAGTTGTTTAATGTTTATAAAACCTTAATACGTGTTATATATTTATATGTGTACATATATACTTTTTGGTTATATGTATATACGTCAATTATATATTGGAAGGGGCATGGATTTCCTATATCGGTTATAGGTATGAAGTTTGTGTGTAATTGTTCATTCACTGCACATATTCACATACTCAAATTTTCAAAAAATATATAATTATATTTGGAAAATGTTATATATATATATATATATATGTTCGGTTTTTTTAATTATTTTAGTAGGTTTTAAAAAAAATAATGACTAAGGGCATGACTTTCCCTATTTAAATCATTATTGAACTAATATCCATAGGGGATTAATACACATGGATGTTCCAATCTTTCAGTTTGAATTCAGGTTCATACATGTATTCTATATTTTGTATGAACCTTGATTTCGGGGTCCTTACACTTTAAGTCTCAATTTTATGTAGGGATATTAAACATTAGATATTTTTTTTAAACAAAACTTATATCCATGTTTAAGAGTATCATATGTTTTTCCTTTGTTTTAAATGATGTTTCTTATATTAAAGGTTCAAGATTTCTATTATGGACATTATTATGTAGTATGAAAAGGGTTCCCAGTATTTAATGTTTTATCATTTGAAATTTCAAAACACTACTTAAATTTTTTGGTTATTTTTGTGATAAGATTTTAGATTTTTAAAGAACAAACATACATGTGATAAATTCTAGTTTTCCTTCTTTTAGAACATTATATGCCAATGTATATACCATAATATACTTTCCTTTATTCCAATTAATAATGGTTTTATAATTTTTTGCTTGGGTTTCAATTATCTAAATGCATGTCTCACTTATAAGATATGTAAATTCAACTACTTTGACCAACTATGAATGAATTATTCAAGGTGGTATGGGACATCATGAATATACACCCCGTTTGAGTAAAGTATTGATATATGTGGCTCAAATGAATGTAAATACATATTAAGGGTTCTCCCTGATTGCGCTCTAATGCATTGGGTAATGAATTAATATCTGGATATGACAAGTTTTAAGATACCTTGGTGAATAACCTTGGTAATTTTTATGAAACCCTGGGGATGGACCTTGGTGATATGTTCATGATTGTCTAAATGAGATGTTGAAGCCACATATTCTATTCATGTTACACATTCTATTCAAGATGATATTCCCATTCTTTCATGGCCCTTGAATTTATGTTTTTATAATGTTCTTATTTCAGAAGTACAAGTATGGATCTTGATTTGAGTTTATCACTCAGTAAATTAGTAACCAACATATGAAATTTAAGTTATTCCTTTTATGCGCAACTCTAATAAATCATTACTTGTAACTATTTAAATTTTACTTAAATTTCAAAATGTCATACTTATTAGGATACCGATTATTCATTAACCATTTGTAAATGTCCTAATTGATATATCAATTCCTTGAAATCTTAATTGAGATCCTTTAGGTTATGTTTCATATATTACAGTGTTCTTTAAAAGAATTTTCTTTGGGTTATGTTATTAAAGAATGTATTTGAATGTTTCTTTTGTTTACTTTTTTTAAAACCCATTACTGGGCATACTTTTTCTCACCCTATGTTTTGATTTAAAATTTTCAGGTAACATCTTATTTCAGATGAAACATCCATAATGTTGCTGGTTTCTTAGAGCCTAAACCAAACTCGATCTTCTGCATGGAACATGATCTGTGTTTTTTGGTGCATATATCTATTTGTAAAACTACACATCATGTTCATAGGATATTGACTCCTGGTTTTCGGGGGTCGGGTCCTCACAGTTGGTATAAGAGGATTTGGTTTTGCTAAATCTAGAAATCCATAACTGAAAAAAAAAATATGTAAACATCACTAAAAATGAGTTTTCTTAATTTTCAGATGGAAAACGATGGTAATAACCTATTGTCAAAAACCACTGAGGCCCAAAAGACCACTGTTTCTTTAGATAGCTGAGATAATTTTCTAGACTATGCCCATATCCACATGACATGCGAGCACCTGTACGATGTGTCAAACTCACCACGGGTGGTTCGGCCGGACCAGGGGTTAGGATTGGATTACGTCCTTCTGATGATGACCCCATTCCCCACATATGTACGTCGGAAAATGTACCATGAAAGACTTTTATGGGTTTTCATGGCAGGTGAGGACTATGGCTTTATGACCCTCGACACTTTTCAAGAAGTTGCTGTTGTCGGTGACCTCCGAGCGGCCTATCTTTTTCAAATCATTAACCATGGCTTTTGGGGGAAGTTGTTGGACTTCAGAATGTTAGAAGATGAGTCCACTAGACTGTCTGGCGGAAAACAAGTGTATTTTTACATCTCCCAACTTCATATCCCTCATGCTATACTCAAAAGATAGCACATTTACCCCTATGAGTTTAACCGTAAATGCTCATCCAGTGTTTGGTTTGAGGAGATAAAGAGTTTTGCTTCCCTTTGTGGAGTTCGTGTACTAGGTCATTAGGGAAATCTCAGGCACTGATGTTTAGTGATAATCTTATGTTTCATTGATATATTTTCCTTTCCATACCTTTATTTACTTTTGTTATACTATTGGATGGATTTCAAGTGATTTAACTACCATCTTAAAATTTCAAATGGAAGGACAAACCCACATGTTATCTCTTCCTACTAAGATACAGGAGATTATTGCAATCAAAACCACTAAAGATGAGTATCATCCCTTCACAATACTATGAGGAACATGCATGAAATTGTTTGATGTGAGAAACGGTCTGGAGATTCTCTGAACCTGTCAAGGGAATGCTTCCATCTTCTACATCATAGGCTCAGCACAATTGGCAGAGCATAAGTGGAGAGGAAAATACCACGAAGGGCTCTTCCTGTGTTTCACCCTAGGCCGGTACTACATCGCCAGAATAAAATTTCAAGAGGGTGGTTTAGAGGGATATGTTTTTTATGACCTACATGTACCAACTCCTCAACTTTATCCTATACGACAATGAATATAACTTAGATATTCTTGATCGAGACATAATTTGGCGATTTCATTGTACGTTGGTCCATATGGACAATTCCAAACATTGTACCATTCAAGCCTCCCTCTGGAAGCCTGATTGTTCGGTGCATGAGTTCAACCCCTTCTGCCCGAAGTGCTTCTAGATCAGGGAAATAGAGGAGTTGAGCACCAATTTGGGTTTTTAGTTGAACGCACCTGAGGATCCTCAACTATAAGGGTTTTCGTGAGAACCTCGGAGAACTTTTGTGAAATAAATTATGAGGGTGCAATTTTCTAAATGGGGGAATAATGTAAAACACCCCGAATTTTGGGTATCTTATAATAATGATACTATGAATTTACTTTTTTTGAAATCCTTTTAACCAAACAAAAATATAAAGGACAAACATAATGCTCTTTATTTAATAAATAACATCATAGCGTTTACAATAAACTAAAATGAAAATAGTAAACACACTAACGAAAAATAACTATTAAAAACCATTTTAGAACTACTAGAAGACCCCCAATAACCACAACAAGTCCAAGTAGGTAAAGGATATCCTTCGAGTCTACTAAAGAAAAAAAAAGATCACAACAGTAATCATGAATACTATGCTGATCATCAGTGGGATTGGGAGCACCATTTTCTTCGGTTACCTTGAGTTTTAAACACCCTCTCCTACTATTTTTATAGTGTACCTTTAGAAATTATGACCGTTATATATATATGACCATTGGATTTGTAAAGTCTATCTCTTTATAAAATGTTGGTTTCTATAAACTTATGGTATTTCAAGTATGTTAAATTGATCAAATGATTTGAATTAGATATTCATATATCATGATTTTAATATAAAATATTACACTTATAAAGGAACCAAATTGATTTTAAAAAATCAAAATGGTTGAAAACCATTTATTTTAACACCTTTTAATTGTTTTGAAATTCATGTTTAAATAGTATCTTATAATAATATACCATTAATGATTATTGAAAAATATATTTTGTTATAAAATTAAAACTATTTATTTTGAATTAGGAAAAACTATTTATCTTTTAAATCAAATGGTAGAGTATGTTATAAATTTGATTTTAGATTTTAAAAGTTATAAGTTCTTAAAACATATAAAAGTTTATAGAAATTCAATTTTTAACTATTAGTATGGAATTTTTTTTAAATTAAACCATTATGTTTCCATATTTTGTAACATTTCATTTTTTCTCAAATTTAATTTTAATAAAAACATAGAGGGTCCTAGCCTGCCTAGGGCAGCCCTGGGGCCAATCCCTCAAGGCCTAGACCGAGTCGCAGTGACACCTCTTGAGTAGTGCCTTCTTAGTGTCACCTGATCTTTGTCCGGGGATCCCCAAAGGTCACACAAGAGTGAGCAAAATTACGTAGGCGCACTAGTGTGGGCGTGAGGCCGTGGTGGGCTGGTCCAAGTCTTGCGAGCGGGAGCCCATGTATAGGGCCCCCTTCATGGGTGATGTGTTTTTTCTAAAAAATTAATGGGAGACCCGGGGTAATAAGGGAGGTAAAAAAGGCGCTTCGTTTCGATGTGGGAACCATTTGTTTCGGTCGAAACATGATTTGGACCATTAGATTGCATCGCGCATGATCTGGACCGTTGATTGCGATCTCATTCTAACCTTTATTTTACTCCGTCAAACTTTAATCGTCTGAAGAAGATTAAATCTAATCAAGGCCACTCAATTCTTTTAAATCAGGAAACACATATCAGCCCTAGGATCGATGATGGGATCGATCTGGGCTATCTGTCTTTCCCCATCTTTTCTCCTAGCTGCATCATCTTCCTACATCGCACATGGGTTACACCAGTACCCTACTCTATGATTCTTGATGAACCTATGACCACCGAGGGCCCCCATGTCTCCTCTTTATCTTTAAGTACGACACCCTCCATTAAATGCAAATGCAAGTGGGTGCATTTTTCATGGATGATGGTGTGTGATCTTATGTGTATAAATAACTGAGACCCCTCTTTTATTCTCCCCGTGCAAGTCACCAGTTAACCCCAACTAATCTCCCTCAAGACCTCTTTCTCTGAGTTTTAAATGTCAGGGTTTAGTTTTTCCTTTTCTTGCTTCTTCGGGAGTATATTCAATTATATTTTCATAAATTATATGCTAATAAACTTACGGATCCGTCCAAATGTTCTTCAATGACGAACCTAGGCCTTCAAGTTCACTTGTTCTCAAATGGCATAAAAAACGAGTGGATTATACCTTTCCTGATTTATTGTTTTGAAAATAAATATATGATTTTTGATATATGTATATACGTCGGTTATAATTATGAATGGGAATGGACTTTCTACTTTGGTTATATATATGAACTTTTGTGTATAAAAGTTCCTGCATTGCACATGTTCACATATGCATGTTTAAAAAAATCTAATATAAATATATTTGGGAAATGTTATATATTTCTTCAGGTTATCGAGAGTTCAAATGGTACAATGAACGTAAGGAGAATTTTGTATTTGATACATGGTGTTGAGTTTATATATATATCTATATATATATATATGTATGTATGCTCATAAAACCTTGTGTTTTAAATAACTTCACGGGTTAGTTGAGACCCTTCTTATAACCGAACCTAAACCTTTTAAATTTTTATTTTCAGTGTATCTATAAGTTGTTTAATGTTTATAAATCCTTAATACATGCTATAAATTTATATGTGTACATACATACTTTTGGTTATATGTATATACGTCGGTTATAAATGAGAAGGGTCATGTATTTTCTACATCAGTTATAGGTATAAAGTTTGTGTGTAATTTTTCATGCACTTCACATATTCACATACAAAATTTTTTTTTTAAGATAATTATATTTGGAAAATGTTATATATATGTTCATTGTTTTCTAATTATTTTAGTATATTTTCATAAACAAATTTTTATGACAAAGGGCATCACCTTCCCTATGTAAAATATTGTTGAACTAATATCCATAGGGGATTAATACACATGGATGTTCCAATCATTCAGTTTGAATTTAGGTTCAAAAATATATTCTTTATGTTGTATGAACCATGATTTTAGGGTCCTTACACTATAAGTCTCATGTTTAAGTGAATATTTTAAACATTAGAAATTTTTTGTTAAACAAAACTTATATCTACATTTTAGGGTATCTTATGTTTTTCCTTTGTTTTAAATGATGTTGCTTATAGTTAAGGTTCATGATTTCTATTAGGGACATCATTATATAGTATGCAAAGACTTACCAGTATTGAATGTTCTAACATGTGAATGTTCAATACACTACTTGAAATTTTTGGTTCATTTTATGATAATATTTTAGATTTTTAAAGAACAAACTTGCATGTGATAAATTATAGTTTTCCTTCTTTTAGTACCGTAGATGTCAATGTATGTGCCATAACCTACTTTCCTTCTTTCCAATTAATAATGGTTTTATAATTGTTAGCTTGGGATTTAATTATCTAGATGCTTGTCTCACTTATAATATATGTTAATTCAACTACTATGACCAACTATGAATGAATTATTCAAGGTTGTATGGGATATATTGAATATAAAACCCCGTTTTAGTAAAGTATTGACTTATGTATATCAGATGAATATAAATACATATTAAGGGTTCACCCTGGTAGCACTCCAATGAATTGGGTGAAGAATTAATCACTAAAGATAACAAGTTTTACGATACGTTGGTGAATAACCTTGGTAATTTTTATGACCCCATGGGGATAGACCTTGGTGATATGTTCATGAATTTCTAAATGAGATGGTGAAGCCACGTATTCAAGTCATGTTACACGTAATTTTCAAGGTGATATTCCCATTATTTCACGACCCTTGCCTTTATGTTTTTATAACATTAATATTTCACAAGTACAAGTTTGGAGTATGATTTGTGTTTATCACTCAATAAATTAGTAACCAACATATGAAATAGAAGTTATTCTCTTTACGTGAAACTTTGATAAATCAGTACTTGTAACTCATTAAATTGTACTTAAATGTTCTTATGTCATACTTTTTAGGACTCCCTTTATTCATTAACACTTTGTAAATGTCCTAATTGATCTATGGATTCCTTGAAATCTTAATTGAGAACCTTTATGTTATATTTCATATGTTACTTTTTTCATTAAATTAATGTTCTTTGGGTTATGTTTTTAAAGAATGTATTCGAAAGTTTATTTTGTTTATTTTTAATACCCATTATTGGGCATACTTTTGCTCAGCCTACATTTTGATTTAAAATTTTCGGGTAATAGCTTCTATTAGATGAAACATCCCTGATGTTTCTGGTTTCCCAGAGCCCGAACCAAACTTGATCTTCTGCATGGGACGTGATGTGTGTTTATCAGTGCATATTTTTATTTGTAAAACGACGCATCATGTTCAGAAGGCACCGACTCCAGATTTTATGGGGTCGGGTTCTCATAGTGGACATAATTTATAATATAAATTTTATCACTGGAAATTTTTCATAATCTATAATATGAATTGAATTTGAATCCATGCTTAGAGACGATTCCGTATTCTGAGGCCCTATGAGGCCATAATTTAAATTTGAAAAAACATAAAAATATTTACAATAGTCAACCATAGTTTTCCTAAAAAGGAATAAAAAATACACTAAAGAGTATTAGATAATAAATGAGATTCCTATATTGAGTTTAATGATTGTTCTTCACTTTAGGGGTGACATACTCATTGTCGATAGTGGTGTTAAATTAAATGTCAACACTAGTGAAAATAATATGTAAATAAATTGGATTAATTATTTTTTATTATATTGATGAAACAAACTATTTTCCACTATAAATTTGAATTTATGAATAGGTATCATGGTTACGAACATAACTATAGAGATATAGAGGACCACAGGAGGATATCATTCTTGGCGGCTGATATTGGATTAGATCTAGATCAAATATCATCATACCATTAGATTTTTTTGATCTCACCAATGACAATAATGTAGTATTTTTGTTCATATATGATCAATCTATAATCTAGGTAGTATATTTTATATTTAAGAATCCATCTAGTCATTTTATCTCAACCGAAAGATATTCAATTCCATGAATAGGAATTTTTTCATAATGACAGTTGATTTATTTATGAAAGATTTATTTTCTCATTGATTATTCCCTCTCCATTCATCTAATTATTTAACACTGGATTGAAGATGAAATAAAAAAAGATAATGTTCATTCACTGTGTTTTTAGTTTATGTATTTATCCCCCTTTTCTATACATATTCATTCCTAGTATTTTATTTGTCCCGTGATTTGATGGATACTAGGTATATGATAATTATGTGATTGTTCTTTGAAACAATGGATCAATACCTCGGGTGTGGTTCATGATCAAGGGTGATATATAGGTGCAATGACTATGAAGGATGATTATATTTTTATTAGATAAGAAAATATTGTTCTCATACTTCTTATATTGACATGTTGTTGTGACAGTGTGGCACGATGGTGGCCATTTTTTAGAGGATTTGAATACAAGATTCAGATATTTGGTGATGGGAGGGATGGATGACCTCATATCCATGATCCTTTGTGAAAATAATGATAGGGGAAGCATAGATTGATGTTTTTGAGGATAACCTTGGGGTTCAAGAAACTTTTTGTTTACATGGTGTGTCATTCAGGATCACAAGTCATGTGGCACCCTAGAATTGGTGAAATGGTTTCCATAGAGAATAAAATATCACACATAGTGTGACATGAGTCACTCATCATGTGGCCCATGATGGAAGATAGACAAGTATAATGGAGGATAAAAAGGCCTAGGAAATCCAAGGTATATATACATAGTTAGCACACAATGGTATAACTACGGACTCAAACACGACCTAGTGTACATAAGCTCGTCCAAGTGTAAATGGGTTGTTATAAAGGCATGGAAAGAAGTAAATATTTATAGACATATGAAAAAGGTAGAGTTCCAATAGAACCCTTCATTCCATGTTTCATTATATAAATGTCATTTATATAAATATCAGAATGTCGTGTGAGATGGAAGAAAAGAAACAGAAATGGGGTTGTCCAGACATGCTTTTTACCACCATTACACACCTTTCACCACCTATGAGGGAGTTTAGAGAAAATGTTTCATAATTTTGGACCATTATTGGTTGCTTTGGATCCCCTAGTCCATCACCTAGAGATTAGATTTCATGATTTAATCCAAACACCATGATTTTAATCCCCTCTTATAGACGGGTCTTAGATAGTGTTCTGGGTGTCCCTACGTGAGACCAGTGTGTGACCCCCTATCATTATTTCTTATACCCTTGGGGAGGTTCATAGAATTATTGTGACCTCCAAGCAAAGAGTATTGATCAACCCCATATTAGAACATTTCTTCATGGATTACAATAGCAAAAGAATAGGATCATTAACAAATCAGGTTAATCCAGATTCAATTTTTAGTGTCCCCCATCAGTCCTAGCTTTGATCCCATATTTGTGTATCAATATCTTCAAAGACTGGTGAGTTTTCTTGCTCTGGGACCAAAGGTCATGACCACTTGGTTGAGTGTCACCGGTAAGGGCATTGAACATAGTATGGGTTCTCATAAAATGATATTTTTCTAGAATCCTTGAACATATTTATGTGGTTGGATTTTTGGTTGAGACCGCCTAGAGGTGCAGTACCTTTCATGAGTGTGTCTAGGTTTTTATTTGGTTATTATAATATTTTTATGAGATGAATACTCATGATAATTTAAGATTATTTCATTTGGGGTACCCAACTGTGTATTATTATACTCACCCCCTCTTGTGTTCTTCACAAAAGTGTTGTACCATGTGAATATGATGACTAATTTCATGGAATCCAATAAGTATAGGGAGTTTGTGGTTCAAATTTTTGGATAGATAAACTGGGATGTTTTCTTCGGGGTTTCATTTGAAAGTGATACCATCAATCTAAGGTGGTTAGACTCTCTATAGTTTTTGGTTGGTAATGTATTTGGCACTTATATTTCCTTCAATACATTATTAATGTACTCTGGTTGTGGGATTATAGATGTATGCATGATTTGGTTATAGTTGTTTTACATTGCAATATTGTAGGGGTTTGGAAATTTGTGTATTTTTCTATAGATACATTGGGGTAATGAATCACATGTGTGTTATTCTTAATTGGTGCTAGTCACCAGCCCTTGGAATGTTTTATGTAGTCTAGGGGTAGTCACAGATAGGGCCATGTATGTTTGGTTCATGATAAAGTGGTATCATAGGAGTTAATTCTAACTAGGGTCTGAGATTTTGTTATTTTATAAGGTTTTTTGGTAATAGTGTTGAACTTTATTGAGTTTGGATTCTAGGACAATGATGCTTGTTTTTGTGTGATGGATGACATATCCATTCCTCAGGATTCTGACATCCTTCTTGCTAAATCAGTATATATAAACACTATTTGTAGGGAAAACATTGTTACATTCCTCATATCAAAATGGTTTGGGGTTTCCATGACATTCCTAAGTCATCTCCATGCATATACACTTTGACTGGGATACATATTGTTTATTTCAGAATGCCTCTACAAGGATATCTAACTAGGAATCAATTTTTTGATCATGAGGATAATTATTTGAGTAATGATTCTTTATTAGTGTGGTCTATACAAAATATATTACCTCTGGGTGGTCTACCAGCAATACCACCAACCATTGAGAAGAAATTAGCACATGTAGTACCATATGAGGATACACACAAGCTATGTGTTCAATATGAGTACCAGCGGTAGATACCTCACATGTTTTCTAGAAATCCCAACACCCAGGTATATAGAAACTCACTAGAGGTAGTCACTTGAGTTTTCTCCTTATGTGGATGAATGCGGATCAGATTGTTTTCCTCATGATAATTCATTAGCAAAGTTATACTAGGAGATGGTGAAATTTAGTGAATCAGTCAAAAAATAAAACATTTATATCCTAGTAAATCATCCAGAAATTATTTGGGGATGATATTTAAAAGAAAATGATTTCATCAGTGTTCATCTTAAGAGCTTCTACATCTATAGTAGTGTTGTGTAATCGTGGTGGAGTGTTTTGAAAGTTTTACTGATCGCTCATAGAATTCCATGGATATGGTGAAAGATTATTTCTTCCAAGAAAAACCCCTTATGAATGTATTTCACCAATATATCATTCATTTATTTATATAAATTTTAATTTCGACTTAAATTTTATTTTGGGAGTGGGCCTTTGTAGTGGAGAGAATACTAGTATAGCTGATGCTGAAATTTTGTGATAGTAGTGGGAAACCTGGATCTGAGACCTCAGTTGAAGGTATTTGATGATATTGATATGGGTCTAAACATGTTAGATTTCTTAGAATACAATTATAGAGTATAGGATCAGTAATATAGAGATCTTATTATGGCTTCAATTGTCAAAGGGAGAGGTGGTGATTCACCTGAGATGGTCAGTGACATCATTCATGGGATTTTACGACCCATCGTAAAGCTGATTGAGAGACCGTCAAGGTACTGAAATGTTATAAACAAAGGAAACAACAAACATTATGTAGAGGGAGGATGTAGTTTATGGGAAGATATGGCTATATGTTTCTGTTAGAGGATTTTTCTTATCGTCACCACTACCCCCAGGTGGTCCATGCTAGGCTTAGGGAGATTGTGGTAAAGGACAATGATAGATAAATTCTATATAGTCCTAAAATATCAAGGCTACAAGAATTATATGAGGTTTGATCTTTTCCTTTTCTACCTTATCCATAGTAATAATTGACATAGGTTTTAATTCACTCATTTCCTTCCACTTGGGGGGTTCTAGCCATTGATACTTTGGTTGAGCCTTATGGTAAAACCATTCACTTGGAATCTCTAATAATAGATGACTCTACAATTTCACACATCTAATGGTAGTGTGAATTTACGCTTGGAGCTGAGATATTTATATGATATTTAATTCTAATAGTGATTAATCCTTATGATGTTATCCTAGTTATGGACTGGAAATCCACAGTTAATAACCATATTGACTCTTTTAGGTGGAGGAAACAGCGTTTCCATGATGATGGGATTCATTTTTTCCTTTCTGGATGAAAAGGAAACCCTAGAAGAGTAGGATGGTCTTAGGATTTGTATAGTGTATCTGATTACTCACTTGTTAAAATGGGAACTGTGGTTCTCAAATATTGACCACAAATTTGGCTATCAGCAACTATGAGTACATAATGAGGATACTATGAAGAATAAATTCCTATGTTTCTATGATACCTATGATTAATTGGTTATTCCTTTTGATGTGACGAACACCCCATTATTATTTATTCATCTCGTAAACAATAAAATTCATCCATTCTTAAAATGGGTTTTGTCGGTATTCATCATTGATATACTAGTGTACATTGAAATGACCGGAACTATTATAAATAAAATTCCCCTTTTGATTTAATTAAATGTATTATTATGTAATATGGTCAAAGAGAAAACATTTACTTATTTGGTTTGATTATATTCCATCAAATTTTAAATACTGTTATGTATCATTACCATTGATAATATAGTCACTGAAAAGGGATCCCACGATTAGTATAAATAAAGGGTTTTAACAAATCTAATTAACACAGAAAAAGGAAGTAATGTCCTCAAAAAGTATTATCATACCCTATAAATACCATTTATCATATATCCCATGTTATATAGAATAATTGGGATTTTATCTTTCCCAATCCAATGTATACATCCAACAACTTAATCCAAAGGGAAATTGTTTACTCGAGAAGTTCATGTTCATTGAGATCATGTTCCAAAACATGTTTGTCGAAAGACCCAAAGAAAGTTTCATCATCATGCACCTTATCCTAAGGACATTTTATGGATTATTAATGGGTTATGTATCAAGACCCTAGAAACATTAGTCTGTACATTATTTTTTATTTAATAATAAATATATTTTCATCCAACTATTTTTGCTTTTTAAATTTTTTTTATTTTAATTCAATAAAAAACAATGTTTATTTTTTAGAAAAATACATATTAAAATGAAGTATTGAACATGATAAATAAATTTATTTTCATTAATAAAAAATATTTTAATTAAATATTATTATTAAATAGTTTTTATTAAATAAAAATTAAAATTCGATTTCTTTTAAGGTCAAATGAATTTTTAATAAAGATTAGAAAATAGTTATTGTAAGAAGACTGAGAATTTCTTAATAAATATAGATTCTATTTTTTTAAATTCAAATTAAAATATTTGGAAAAAATGATAATGTTGGTACTATTTTTCAAATAAAAACAACAGTATTGTCCAAAGGTGAATATTTCATAATTTTCTAAAATAATCAAATTTTTGGGTAAAAATTATATATGGTATAAATATATGTTGTGTATTATGACTTCGTAATTACCCAAAAGTGATTTCATAAATACTATAAAAGGTATCTAAAATGGATTATACGTTTTTAATGTAATATAATATAAATTTATTTTTATTTGATAAAATTTATAATTCATTAATGAATCCTCCCAAACCATTAATGTATTTTATGGTTTTAAAATTCATTCTTTAAGAGTGTGACTGAGCACTACATAATAAATGGTATTATTTTATTATATTCTTCCATTTTCCATATCAAATAATGAAACCCAATATCATTTGGATGAATCAATGGAAAAAATGGGATGTTTTGTGGTATTTAGTTATTTTTTATATAGAGTCCAAAACCGATGTTTGAGAAATATTAAAGAAAACCCAACAGTTATCTTATATAATCCAAAAGAAGATCACATTTATCCTTACTAAAAATTATCTAATAATGTCCTTACTCTTCCCTCCCCTATATATAGTCCTCCCAAGGATCCCCCAAGATCTCAATAATCCCCTCTCAGGAACTTGAAGTCACAGACTCAAGTGAAGGTTGTTTTATTTCTCCTCTTTATCCATGTTTCATCATAATCATTTTCCTTTTATGTCAAATTATTTTTGTTGGGAAACAATTTTCAATGTCACTGTTAATAAAAATTTTATTTACCAATGATTATAAACCCCTTTATCTCTCAACAACCTGTTTTTTATTTTTTTCAGATGTTGTGATGTTGCTGAAATTTCTCCATGATGTTCCATTCTAAAACAATTGGGTAGTTAATACCGTACACATTTCATATCAAGGATGTTGAAATATATAGACTTATAACATATTTAAGTGAATCATAAATTTATTTATTCCATACTCCTTTATCATTTAATAAAATGTGATGATGAATGAATCCATTCTGTATATTTTATGTTGAACACTTAATCAAGAGAATGAAAGGAACGAGGCAGATACACTAGGGATTATATAGCCCTCCAATGTATTGGGAAATGTTTAGTTTCATGCGATTTCATGTTGGGAAATGTATTGAACATAAATCCATAATGTTTATTTTACCATAATTATTCATTTTTAGTTATCTTTGACCTATGTTTATAATGCAGTGTTTAATATTGTTTCCACATTTCCATTGTTATTATATTCATGTTATATCATGACTTATTATCCATGTATAAGATTACCAAAAAATTAATTCTCCTTTTATATGCCTATTTTCTAACTTTTATAACCTTATTCCATATTTATTCCATTACTGGTCATTATAGAAGAACCTTTTTTATATATCTCCCAAGGTTATCCCAAACAGTTTTAAAAGCCATAGAATTTTTGAATCAGGTTAATGATATTTTTGATAATATTATTGTATTCCATGTTCATGATGTTATTATATGTACCAATTTCCCAAATAAATAAGTATTATTGATCTTCTAGGTTGAAATATTTTTACTTTTATGTAATTAATCCAGAATTATTGTGTAATAAAGAGAAAGGTTGTTATAATTGGTATTAGAAGAAACTTTTACTTATTTTGGGGATTTGGATAAGCTAACTCTAGAGAAAGCCATAGGTATTTGACTAAGCATAAAAAACATCCCTAACTTTTGTAAAATATAGTGTTAGTTCATTATTAAGAAAATACATCCATGCCAAGACACTGCATGTGGAAGTGGTTTTGGAAGATATGTATCTACAGGTAACAGCACTAAAAAAGTGCACCAGGCCTAACTTGGTGTATCCTAGTACATGAAAACATGCCTTACTCTGCACCTAGTTAGTCACTCCAAGGGGATAATCTTCAGGTAAATTCATAATCTCATTAATAACCATTATTATGGGGGGAAATTCCCATGATAATATATGTTATGTACTAGATCATGGGTAACACATATAGAAAACTTGTAGATTCATAAGCTATAGAAATACATTTAATTGATAAGTTATCTATTTAATGTCATTAGATTCCCTTTTATGTGAATAAAAATAATCATCACTAATTTTCATTTTACTTCAATAAATGACTTGGTATATGAGGAACCAGGTAAAAAAATCAATGTGATAGAAAATGTAATGACTAACCCAAGAAGATTCTTAACCTAATGGTTGTAGGAATCATGATCTTTAGGAAGATACTCTCTTAGCTGACTCAAGTTCTGAATAGAAACCTAGATCAGGAGGATCATCCAAAACCACTTAATATAGAATAAGCTACAATTGATTCCATTATGCATCAAAGGATTATGACATTCTATATATCATATGATCCCTTAATCATAAAACAATAGACCAAATTCATAGAGAAGGTCTTCTCAATAATGTAATGATCTGAACAATATAATGTTATATTATTTTTATCATATATAGGGAGAATATGGTTATTTGTTTACATTGTTCAATAGTATGGAGCATGGGGAAGAAATCTATGTAATGGGGTGTAAGGAATTATAGAATAAAATGTTGATAATTATTTTCCATGCACTATTAGTATTAAAATAGTAAGGGATTTACTTTAACATAAGAAAAAAATAAGATGAATATATCATGGTGTATGAGGAAAACTATAGAATACTTTCATGATATTCCTCTGGATTTTACTTTACCCATGAATGCAATCTCAACCACTTCTTTGGAGGTCTACAAAATAGTCTACGAAAAGACATGGTGATCCATGACTTAGATATCATTGAGGAAATTTAACAATGTACCATCAAAGTTTAAATGGAGATCAAAAAATCTCAAGGGTATCTTTGGGATAGGAAGAAAAAAGTGGATTTTAATTCTAGAAGTTTTATTGTGAAATATGATGAAGCTATGAAAGTTCAATATCCCACTTATCAAATGTGTTGAATGAAGCCCCCAAAAATTGCATAAGGGGTAAGGCAATGCTTTATGTTCCGGACAGGATAACACCTAGATAATTATTTCAACAAGACAATCCCACAAATGTGATGGAGGTAAGGAATTCTCAAGTCAACCATTAGTGTATTATTCATTTCTCCAACTACAAGCACTCGGGGAATGTTTCAAATAAATGCACTAAGTCAAGGGTTTTCAGAGACAACCAAAATCCTCCCAGATTGTAAATTTGATATTTTTCGATCACAATCATTAAGGTGGATCTTGATGATGATGTGGTGATAGTTACACTAGCTATTATTTTATGAATAAAAAATGTCCTTCTTGATTTTGGATTTATTCATTCCATCAAATCATGAATGTTTTGTTGTACTATTCATACACCACCACAAGGAATGGAATTGGAGCTAGAATTTGAAATGTAAAATGGTTAAATTATTTCATCCAGGGTATATAACTTCTCTACTATCAAATATGTTAGGCCAAACATCAGAGTGAACCATTTCATACTCCCTTTGGTGTAATTTGATGTAATTATGGGCATGGAATAGAGTTCCCTACATAGAGCCAACATTAATTTCCATGATAAGTAAATAACACTCCATGTTTCAAATTGAACCAATATTCTATACAAGTGTGAAGAGGGGGATGATTCTTCTTCAGTTCCAACATGTTAAGAATGTATATTATTTCCCTAACAGTACAAATCTATAGATCAAATGATTGATTCTAGGGAAGGAATCATCTTCAAATACATGTTGATTGTCAAGGAATACACATATGTGATTCCAAATGAATTTTATATTTTTCCTCCAAGTCGTGTGGTTGAACATTCAATTGATCCTATAATTTGGGATGTACCATTTTCTTAGACTCGATATAGAATGGTTTTTTTCAAAATTTTGGAGCAGAAGAAACAACAGTATGAGAATCTAGATGAAGTGTTTATACACCCAAAAAATTCTCCATGGGGAACACCGGTCCTCTTCTTCAAGAAGAATTATGGGTCAATAAACCTTTGAATTGATTACCATGACCTAAACGTGGTCATTATAAATAACAAGTATCCATTACCTCAGATTGATTAATTGTTCAGTAAACAACATGGAGCATAATATATCTCTAAGGTGAATTGATTACTTGTTCAGTCAACAACATGGAGCATAATATATTGTCACGACTCGTCCTCGGGGGCCCGTGTCGTGACTACCCCAATCCCGACTTTCATAGGCCAGGGGCTGGCGACTAGCACCAAGATGTAAATCTCGGAAAAAGGGGAGGCATTGCCTTTGTAAATTAAACCACAAACACCACAGAGCAAGCAGGCAGAAGTAAACACTAAGTAAAAACTGGTACAATAGTAAGTGCGGAAAAGTATGTGGGCCAGTATACAAACTCAAACAGAACGTTAGGTTCAACTGGAAAGGGAAAACATCAACTGAAAAGTAAAGCCGCAACGTTGAGCTGCCCACTAGAAATCCCACCTGAAGGGTGGGTACAGAAAGCCTCCACTGCCCCTCGGGTCCAGCCGACTGCTCCGAGAACGTCCCGCCCAGTGGTGCACCTCCAGGTACCATCCTGCTCCGCGAGACTCCACCACGATCAGCGTTGTCCGTCGTCTGCAACCAACACAACGTAGTGCGGGCATAGCCTGTGCAGGGGTGAGTATAAGCTACTCATAAGGGACCCTGAGATCCCCTAAGGTCTCCTAGAATCCACAAAGGATAACCATAATGGAATGATACAATCATGAAGTAACATCCGACACTACTAAGGTATATGCCCATACATATACCTAAGTCATCAATTCTCGTTCGGCTCCAATATCCAAGCCCAAGTACAACCCAGTCCACACAGGAAAGAAAAACATAAATCCACACAGGATAGCACAACACAATCCACAAAGGAATGCAAAACAAGATTCATCTCACATAGGTATACATCTTCATATGATGAAAAGATGACCAGATATTGCCACTGAATCATCTAAGCCATCGGACCCACAAAGGATCGATAGGTACTAACCCCCGCAATGACCCACAAAGGATATAACCCACAAAGGATCTATAGGTAACTAATACCTGCAATGACCCAAAAAGGATCTGACCCTCAAAGGATTGATAGGTAACTAACCCCCGCAATGACCCACACAGGATCAGACCCACACAGGATCTGTAGGCGCTGGCCCACACAGGACCACTGAGCGCTGACCCACACAGGATCAGACCCACACAAGATCGATAGCAATGACCCACAAACAATCGCTGAGTGATGTAGTCGTCACCGTCGAATCCTCTGAGGATCTCTGTACAGTCGTCATCACCACAGTAGCAGTCGCAGCCAGCTCTAGGGTTCCCGCACATAGCAAGATTGTTCGGGAGGGTCTGCTCCACGAGCTGAGAGGCTGATACATCAACTGACACATAGTCCAGAGTTGATGTATCCAAAAGTTCTGTATCGTCAACAGGAACTCAACATCGCAGACGGCGTGTCAATAGGAAGCCCGGTCTGAGAGTTATTGGCTTTTTCGTCCCAGGGGCCCGGTTGGTTTTTAAGGAAAAACCAACCCGACCATACTCCACCTGCATCCAAACCTCGGGTGGAGTAAGCCAAAAGATACATCTCACTTAGAGTAATCCATCAAAGTTGATGGTACGTCAATCGAACGTCCGGAGCTAAAGTCATAAGCGTTTCCGCTCCGAGGGCCCGATTGGTTTCGTGTACATACTAACCCGGCTGAACCCAAAGTGTTCTGAAACCTTGCGTGTAGTATACCAAAACGAACGTCTTGATCCAAGGATTGAATCACCACTAACAGCACGTCTTTCGGAGGCCAGTAGCTCATGTTATGAGAAAAAGACCGAAAAGGTCCAAAAACAGGGGGTCCGGGCCCGGACCGACCCAGCCCAACCCCCCTGGGTCGGCCCGAACTAGGTCGACCCGACCCGGATCCGGGTCCGACCCAGCCCGGCCCGGCCTTGGCTCGACCCGGTTGGCCTGTCTGGCGGCTCGGCAATGGACGAGCGGCCGCACCCAAGGAGCTGCGGCCCCCCGCGCGGGGGCCGCTCCGTGTCACCGTATGCGGCGCAAGGTCGTGTCCCTTCCTCGTGGTCCTGCGCGGCCGCGGGACCGGCTCTCGCCGCCGCGGCTTCAGCCATGGAGGGTCTTCCCGGCGACGCGCCGGGCGCCGCCGCTTCCTGGGATCCGACCGCTGCCGGCCGCCGGCGCCGCCGTGTAGGCGTGGCGCGCCGGCGGGAACATCCGCGGACCACCGGACGCGCTCCGGTGTTGGTATCGTGGCCGACGTATCCGTACACCAGGACCCTGACTTCTGATTTCCGACTTAATGCACGAAAACATTGATTGCATGTGTGTTTCTAGTTTTTTTTTGTGATTACTTTGTATCATATCACCAGGTGACGGTGAGGAACAAGTATCTGCTACCGAGGATTGATTACCTCTTCAATCAGCTCAAGGGAGCACGATGGTTCTCGAAGATAGACCTCACGTCAGGCTATCATCAGCTCAGATTTCGAGACGAGGACGTGCAGAAGACGACCATCAGATGTCGGTATGGCCACTATGATTTCTTGGTTATACCTTTCGACGTAAGAAATTCTCTAGCGGTGTTCATGGGCCTCATGAACAGGATCTTTCAGCCATACCTCGATCGATTGGTCGTAGTTTTCTTCGATGAAATTTTGATATACTTGACGACTAAGGAGGAGCACGCCTACCACTTACAGGTTGTACTAGCCACACTCTGAGAGCACAAACTTTATGGCAGGCTCTCGAAGTGTCAGTTCTGGATACGTGAGGTCCACTTCGTGGGACACGTCATCTCTGAGGCGGGAGTTGTAGTGGATCCTGCGAAGATCGAGGCAGTGCTAGCTTGGGAGCCACCCAAGAGCATGACGGAGGTGCGGAGTTTCTTGGGACTAGCTGGATACTATCAAAGATTTGTGCTAGACTTATCCAGAGTTGCGGCACCACTCTCAGCTCTTACGAAGAAGGAGAAACCCTTTGTGTGGTCAGACAGATGTCAGCAGAGCTTTCAGGAGCTGAGACAGAGATTGACCAGCACCCCTATCTTGAGGTTGCCTGAGGAGGGAGTAGGGTACGTAGTCTACTACGATGCATCAGGGACCAGACTCGAATGTGTCCTGATGTAGGAGCGGGCCGTGATTGCCTATGGATCATGTCAGTTTAGGCCGAATGAGCAGAACTACACTACCCACGACCTGGAGTTAGCAGCAGTAGTCTTCGCTCCGAAGACATAGCGACACTACCTGATGGGAGAGTTCTTTACAGTCTTTTCTGACCATCAGAGTCCCAGGTACATCTTCTCTTAGAAGGACCTGAACCTGAGACAGCGATGACGACTCTAGTTCCTCCAGGACTATGACTTTTAGATAGTCTACACTCTTGGGAAGGGGAACGTGCTAGCTGATGCTCTCAGCAGGAGGATGGGCATTCAGCTACTCGAGGAAGCGACAGAGCAGCTAGCCGCTTTGAGGATATCCTTCATGGATATAGATGACGCAGCCTTCCTTCAGTCTCTCACAGTCTCTCCTCCACTACTACAGCGGGTCAGAGAGGAAAAGCGTGGGGATTCTAATTGTGAGATGTGGCTTGCACAGATATCCTCAGGACAGGAACCTGATGGTTTCTCCATTGGAGCAGAGAACGACATCCTTTTTAGAGGACATACCTTAGTACCAGTCGCTTTACGAGAGGAGGTGCTGAGAGAGTATCACACTTCTCCTTTTCCAGTACATCCTAGAGTGGCAATGATGTACCAGGACCTCAGACGACAGCACTGGTGGCCGGGCATGATGAAGGCTATGGAAGATTTCATTTCTCGATGCCTCACCTGCCAACAGGTGAAGGCAGAGCATCAGGTACCAGCAGGCTCGGTACAGCCCTTGGAGGTCCCAGAGTGGAAGTGGGACAGGATATCTATAGACTTAGTGACTGGAATTCCATGCACTTCTAGAGGTCACGACTCCATTTGGGTGAGTGTCGACCGACTCACCAAGTCGGATCACTTCTTACCCATCAGAGAGAAGGGATCAGTGGAGAGCATGGGGTGTCTCTATGTTCAGGAGATTGTACAGCTTCACGGTGTGCCATCATCTATCATCTCCGATCTAGATGCTCGCATTACTTCCCAGATTTGGAAGGGGTTGTAGGAGGCGTTCAGGATACAGCTACGTCTGAGCACCGCCTTTCACCCTCAGACGGATGGTCAGACGAAGAGGACCATTCAGACTCTCGAGGATATGCTCCGCGCATGTGTCCTCGACTTTGGTCGCAGCTGGGAGGACCACCTAATCTTTTTGGAGTTTGCGTACAACAACAGCTACCACTCCAGCATCGGGATGGCACCATATGAGGCGTTGTACGGCAGACCATGCAGATCTTCTTTGTGCTAGACAGACCCTGGGGAGTCCGCACTTGTGGGACCAGAGATGGTCCGGGCCATGACAGAGAAGGTCCAGGTCATCCAGGAGTTGATGAGAACACCTCAGATATGGTAGAAGTCTTATGCTGATAGGAGGCGGAGGCCACTAGAGTTCGAGGATGGAAAGCACCTCTTCTTGCATGTCTCACCTCGACGTGGATTACGGAGATTTGGCCAAGGCGGCAAGTTGCCTCCAGGCTTCATTGGACCATTCCAGTTCCTCAGCAGGATCGGCGAGGTGTCTTATCGCCTGGCTCTACCATCTCAATTGCACCGGGTGCACGATTTCTTCTACGTATCTCAGCTGAGGAGATACCTGCATGACCCGACGCATATCATTGACCATGGGAAGCTGAACATTGATGATGGGGCGGCTTTTGTGGAGGTCCTGGTGGGGATCGAGGATCGACAGGAGAGGGTCCTACGTGGATGATCGATTCCTCTAGTGCGCATCAGATGGCAGCACGAGAACCTCTAGGAGAGCACTTGGGTGCGGGAGGCTCAGATGCGTGCTCAGTACCCACATTTGTTTCACTAGTTTATGATGTATCTTTACGGGGATGTAAAGCCTTGAGGTGGGAGTGATGTAAAGACCTGTAAATTTCAAGGAAATTTTTTCTTCTTAATTTTCTTTGTAATTTTACAAGAACGCAGTTTCTGACGGCACGTGATTCCGAGGCCTGGTGTGCCTGGAATCATTTTTCGAAGATTAGCTAGGGTATGTTCAGTTAACAAACGAGCGGGTTTTTCTAACTTTTGAACCGGTGCTCGGAATCGAATTCTGAGGGCACTGATGGAATCGTAGTGCTGGTACTTTCTTACAAACTCCTCTTCCGGAGTTGCGTTTTCTAAGGTGTGGTTTTTAATTTTTGGGGTTAAGTGAAGAAAATAAAATAATGTGGTGCGACAAAATGTGACAACTGGGCTCCGGTGACCGCACAGCTGCCCCGCCTTAACATGGTCGTCGGGTCCTGGCCCACCAGTTACCACCAGTTGCCCCGCATACATGTGGGGCCCACCCCAGGGTCCACCCACATTCCTGAACGGGTCATCTGACTAATGACAATCCCCACAAGCCAAAACTTCTCCTTTCCAGTTGTGATTTGTCCTCACTCACACACACCCTGGGAAACATCCTAGAAGATCACCCATTCTGTTCACTACTCCAGGCCAAGCACACTGAACCGTGGAGTTCTAATCAAACAGGCTCTCGAAAAGGAAGGTGCACCTTGTTGACATGAGTCATATCATTTAGCCATTTAACCCTCTATCAGTTGGGGATGTTACAATCACCCCCCCCCCCTTTATAGCACAACATCCTCATTGTGGGCCCTGCAACTCATCCCAGGCAGTGCACCGCACTTATGGCTGGGTTCCTCCTCTGGTAACAATTTGTCATGACCCGTCCTAGGGGGCCCGTGTCGTGACTACCCCAAGCCCGCCTTCCATAGGCCAGGGGCTGGTGACTAGCACCAAGGTGTAAATCCCAGAAAAAGAAAAGTCATTGCCTTTGTAAAGTAAACCACAAACACCACAGAGCTAGTAGGAAGAAGTAAACACTAAGTAAAAACTAGTACAACAGTAAGTGCGGAAATGTATCTGGGCCAGTATACAAACCCAAACTGAAAGTAAATTACAACTGGAAAGTGAAAACAGCAACTAAAAAGTAAAGCTGCAATGTCGAGCTGCCCACTGGAAATCCCACCTAAAGGGTGGGTACAGAAAGCCTCCACTGCTCCTCGGGTCCAGCCGACCGCTCTAAGTATGTCCCGCCCAGTGGTCCACCTCCAGGTACCGTCCTGCTCCGTGAGCCTCCAGCACGATCAGCGCTGTCTATCATCTGCAACCAGCACAACATAGTGCGGGCATAGCCCGTGCTGGGGTGAGTATAAGTTACTCAGTAGGGACCCCGAGACCCCCAAAGGTCTCCCAGAATCCACAAAGTATAACCACAAAGGAAAGATACAATCACGAAGTAACATCTGACACTACTTAGGTATATGCCAATACATATACCTAAGTCATCAATTCTCGTTCGGCTCCAATATCCGAGCACAAGTACAACCCAGTCCACACAAGAAATCAAAAGGTAAAACCACAGAGGATAGCACAACACAATATACAAAGGAAATAAAAATAGGATTCATCTCACAAAGGTATACTTCTTCATATGATGATAAAGATGACCAGATATTGCCACTGATTCATCTAATCCGTCGGACCCACAAAGGATCGATAGGTACTATCCCCCGTAATTACCCACAGAGGATCTGACCCGGTCATTGCGGGGGTTAGTTACCGATCGATCCTTTGTGGGTCAGACCATTTGTGGGTCTTTTTGGTGGTTAGTACCTATCGATCCTTTGTGGGTCCGACGGCTTAGATGAATCAGTGGAAATATCTGGTCATCTTTATCGTCATATGAAGAAGTATACCTGTGTGAGATGAATCCTGTTTTGATTTCCTTTGTGGATTTTGTTGTGCTATCCTGTGTGGATTTACGTTTTGCTTTCCTGTGTGGACTGGGTTGTACTTGGGCTCGGATATTGGAGCCGAACGAGAATTGATGACTTAGGTATATGTATGGGCATATACCTAAGCATTGTTGGATGTTACTTCGTGATTGCATCTTTCTTTTTGGTTATCCTTTGTGGATTCTGGGAGACCTTCGGGGGACTCGGGGTCCCTACTAAGTAGATTATACTCAACCCTGCACGGGTTGTGCCCGCACTACGTTGTGTTGGTTGCAAACGACGGATAGCACTGATCGTGGTGGAGGCTCACGGAGCAGGACGGTACCTGGAGGTGGACCACTGGGCGGGACGTACTCAGAGTGGTCGGCTGGACCCGAGGAGCAGTAGAGGCTTTCTGTACCCACCCTTCAGGTGGGATTTCCAGTGGGCAGCTCGACATTGCGGCTTTACATTTCAGTTGTTGTTTTCCATTTCCAGTTGTACTTTACTTTCTGTTTGGGTTTGTATATTGGCCCACTTACTTTTCCGCACTTACTGTTGTACTAGTTTTTACTTAGTGTTTACTTCTGCATGCTTGCTATGTGGTGTTTTTGGTTTACTTTACAAAGGCAATGCCTTCCCTTTTCCGGGATTTACACCTTGGTACTAGTCGCCAGCCCCTGGCCTATGGAAGGCGGGCTTGGGGTAGTCACGACACGGGCCCCCGAGGACGGGTCGTGACAAATTGGTATCAGAGGAGGAACCTAGCCTTAAGTGCGGTGCACTTCTTGGGATGAGTTGCAGGGACCACAATGAGGGCGTTGTACTCTAAGTGGGGGGGGGGGGTGATTGTAACATCCCCAAATGATAGAGGGTTAAATGAATAAATGATATGACTCATGTCAACAAGGTGCCCCTTCCTTTCCGGGAGCCTGTTTGATTAGAACTCCACAGTTAAGCGTGTTTGGCCTGGAGTAGTGATCAGGATGGGTGACCTTCTGGGAAGCTTCCTAGGGTGTGTGTGAGTGAGGACAAATCACAATGGAAAGGACAGGTGTTGGCCTGTGGGGACTGTCGTTAGTCAGATGACCCGTTCAGGCTTGTGGGTGGACCTTGGGGTGGGCCCCACATGTATGCGGGGCAACACGTGGTAACTGTTGGGCCAGGACCCGACAACTATATTAAGGCGGGGCAGTTGTGCTATCACTGGGGCCCAGTTGTCACATTTTGTCGCACCACTTTATTTTATTTTCTCCACTTAACCCCAATAATTAAAAACCACACACGAGAAAACGCAACTCCGGAAGATGTGTTTCTAAGAAAGTACCGGTGCTGCGATTCCATTGATGCCCTCAGAATTTGATTCTGAGCACAAGTTCAAAAGTTAGAAAAAACTTTCTCGTTCGTTCACTGAACGTACCCGAGCCATACTTCGGAAAATGATTTCGGGCACACCGGGCCTCGGAATCACGTGCCGTTAGAAACTGTGTCCTTGTAAAATTCCAAAGAAAATTAAGAAAAAAAATTCCTTGAAATTTACGGGTCTTTACATATATCTCTAAGGTGAATATGTTGTTAGGATATTAACATGTTAAGGTGAATAAGGGTACATTCCCATGAATTATTTTAATAGGACGTATATGAACTGTGAGTTCATACCGATTTCATTTGGTCTCAATAATTCACCAAAAAACACCATGGACAATGTTAATAGATTATTTAGATATCACCTTGACTAATGTTCGGTACTATTTATAGATGATATACTAATATATTGAAAATTATTTAGGGGCATTTGGATCATCTGTACACTCTGTTAAAGGCCATATGAAAGGATACACTTTATTCCAAGTACAAAAAATGTGAGTTATAGTTAAAGGATGTCTCGTTTTTTGGGGAATTTCATCACAAGAATTGGGGTTTCTATGAACCCTTAAAAATATATGTAATTAAAGAATTTATATGTCCAATGTCTATGATATATACCCATAGTTTCCTTGGATTTTTTGGGAATTATCATCAATTTTTTAGATATTTACCATAATCTTCAGACACACATACCAATATAATATGGAAGGGAGTTGTGTTCTCAAGGGATGATGGTGGTGAATATATATTTATGAAGTTAAAATGATGTTTATCATTTACCATTTACATAAAATACCAATAGGTGTTGAACTGTTCATTATATTATGCAGTTCTTCAGAGAAGGTACTGGGTTAAGTGTAAATGTAGATTAAAAAAGTCATAGCCAATCCTTAAAGATAATTAAAATTTCAAAAACAGAACAACCCCACATATGATCTAGAGTTGGCTATATTGATATTCAATTTGAAAATATATAACCATTATCCATTTTGGTATATTTTTAAAATATATATGGATCACATAGTTTTCAAATATATTTTCACACAAAAAAAGCTAAATATGTTCCAATGAAGATGGTTCTATTTTATCAAGAACATTGACTACTCATTTCATGACTATCCATGAAAAAAGAATAAATTGGTAAAATATAAATGTAATATAGATCTAGAAATTATATCAATGATGATAATTGAGGGGGACTTTATCTTCTTATAAATGAAAAGTATGGAAATTGGAATCGTAAAGGAATGAACATCATCATTCATTTCCCAAATTATTTTTACCCATCCCATCTAGAAAATATTAAGGATGCTTAATGAAATGATATGGGAATTCAGGAGAAAACAAAAACTTTAAGGAATGTGAAATCCTTATAAATGAATGTTAATGAATAAAGAGTATTGAGATATTGGTCAAGAATATGTGTTCCATAAAACCCTATGTTAATGAAGGAACTCTTGGATGATGCATATAGCTCAAACTTCAACATCGATCCAGAAATCACAAAGATGCATCAAAATCTCGAAGAGAACAATTGGTGGGAAAATATAAAGATGGAGATCATGGAATATACATCATGTTTTAATGTATATTACTTGGTAACTGAAAGGGGAAAGGAAAAAAACCTTGGGGATGATACGACCATTGCCCATACCTATATGGAAATGGGAAAACATCATCGTAGACTTTGTTACTAATATTCAAAAGAAATAAAGATGGAATAATTTTGTATAGATTATTTTGTATCATATTAAAAATATTACACACTTTATTGTGATTGAAGAGGATTTTTCACAGGATCAACTTGCACAGATATAAATTAGAGAAGTGGAAAGGCTGGATGGAGTAACACAATCGATTGTGTTCGATCGATATTCAAGATTCACCTATGAGTTATAGAAGATTCTTCAACATAATATGAGTATTGAGTTGAACATCATCATGACTTATCAACCACAAAATGATTTCCAATGTGAGTGGACTATCAAAAAACTTGAGGATAGTTGAAATAGTTCATAAAATGAATTTAATGTATGATGGGACCAAAATCTTCCTCTGGTCATTTTATTTTCCAACAATAGTTTCCACTCAAGCAAACAAATTACTTCTAATGATTCCTTTATGTGAAGAGGAATATAACACCCACATTTGGGGATTATGTTGGATAATTGAAACTTATAAGACCTAATATGGTCTTGGGAATAGTGTAAAATTTTATAACCATTTAGTTCTATATCATGGCTACTTATAGTTTACAAAATATATTTGATAACATTCATCAATGAGACATATAGTCTGATGTTATAGACAATGTATTCATCTCTATATCTCTATGGAATAATGTGATGATATGTTGGAATAAGGGAAACAATAGACCAATAAAGATTAGTCCCTTTATGATCCTTTCTCACATTGGAGAGGTGGCATACCGAATTGTACTCCCACCTATTCAATCTCAAGTACATGATTTATTCCATGTATCCCTCTTGAGAAAGTACATAACAGGCCCAACACAAGTACAACACTCAACGGTGGTACTATTAGAGAAATAAATTTCTTATGAGGAGAGGTTGGTGAGGATCTTAGATCTTAGAGACAAAGTTTTATGGAATATGAAAATGACATTGGTTGATGTTTTGTGAAGAAACTACAAAATTGAAGAAATAATATCCGAACCGACAAAGGGGATGAAACAAAGATACCCTCATATGTTTTAATATGGAAAATGAAAATGTTTTGGGTTAGATTTATAACGGAGGGATGATTTTAATGACTTGAACTATTATAAATAAAATTCACCTTTTATTTAATTAAATTTCTTATTATTTAATATGTTTATAGAAAAATAGAAAAAAATATTTGTATTAATTATATTATATTGAATTTATGTGGCCATTAATAATCATTAATGTTGATAATATCATCATTTAATTGTGAATACATGAATAGTATAAATATAGGGTATTGAAAAATCCAATTGACATATAAAGAGAAAGTGATGTACTCAAACCATCTTCATTATACCACACCATTAAAGCCTCACAGTGTTAAACATTATTCATAGGGTGTTTTATAAACTATTAAAGGGATATGTATCAAGAGAATAGAGAAATTAGTATCTAAATTAATTTTTAAAGAATAATGTATCAAATTTAATCCATTTATCATTACCTTATAAATTATTTTTATTTTGATTCAATAAAACACAGTGAGTATTTTAGGGTAATATTCAAATTCAAGTAAATAATTTATATTGATGAATTAATGTAATTTTTTAAATAAATAATATTTTAATAAATTATATTTATTAAATAATTTTAAATAAAAATAAATGAATATATTATTTTAGGATTTGAAATCAAATTATTATATGTGTACGAAATATATTATTGAAAAAAACCCAACATTTTTTAATAAATATAGATTCTTTTTTAAAAGAAGACACATATTTATAAAAAAAATTGATAAAATGAATATTATTTTTGGATTCAAAACATCAAAATTTTCCAAATGTTAATTTTTAATAATTTTTTGATATAATCGAATTTTTTGGTAAAAATTTAATACTATATAAATATACATTTTGTATTACGAAATCATAATGACCCAAATGTGTTTTAAAAAATACTATAAAAAATATACATGAAAAAATATATGTTCTACCTTTAAAATAATGTGATTTAATTTTCCATTGATTAATTTTATAAAGCCATTATAAATCCTCCAGAACCATTAATATATTTTAATGTTTTCAAACTCTCTTTTTAAGAGTATGAATCACCTCCAGATAATAATGGGTATTATTTTTTTACTTTTCCCCTTGGCCATATAAAATATAGAAAAAAAAACTCATTTGGATAAAAGAATTGGAAATCCCATGGGATGGTTTCTAGTTTTGTTTATTTTATTATATGAAGTTCAAAACCTATGTTCAATATATATTACAGAAAACCCCAATCTTTCCCAAAGTAAACAAATCCAAGATCATATTTGTCTTCACTCAAAATCCTTGGAGAACTAATTTAATCTTCCCTAACTAATCAATATTCATCCCAAGGATCCCCCAACCTCTCAAGAAGCCACCCCCAATCATTTGGATTCACATACCCAAGTAAGGGTTCTTCTCTTTGTTTTCTTTATTCATGTTTATTCATTAACATATGCCTTTTATTTATAATTCATTTTGATGGGATATTTTTTTCAATTTCTATATTACATCCCATTTTATTTCCAAATTATGAGAGACCTATTTCTCTCTCATCAACGTATTTTATGAATTTTTATGTGACGTCGTGAGTCTTTCCAAATTTTACCATGATTTTATATGAAAAAACAATTCTATAGTGAATACCATTCTAAATTCCTATTAAGGGTGAACAAATTTATAAAATTATACGTATTTTATTTTAAATTATATATATTTATTCCAAAATTGTTTATCTTCCAAAAAAAGATGATATTAAATTTTTCCATATTGTATTATCTATATGGCTCACATAAGAATGATAATGAAATAAATATGATGTTTCTTTATAGAATTAAATAGATCCTCAATGCATTGGGTAATGTTTATTCTCATTAGATGTCATGTTGGGATTGGTAGTGAATATGATTTAATTATAATACATTTTCCATCTTTATTTATTAGTAGATAGCCTTGACCTATGTTTATGATGGAACATTTTAAGTTGTTTCATCTTTTCCTATCTTATTATTTTAATTCTATATAATGACTTATTATTCATTTTTATGATTCTCAGGCTTCTTATTCCAATTTTATTTTTCTATTGTATAACACGTATCACCTTATTCTATTATTATTCCTAAGAGGGCTTAATATCAGCCCACTTCTTATGTTTGTTCCCAAGTAATCCCATGAAATTTTAAAAGCCTTGAAAATTGTAGAAGCATTATAAGTAATTTATCAATTATATTATTATATCACATGTTCAATAAGTAATTTTATATACCAAATTCACAAATAAATTAGACTCCTCGAGATTTTGAGTTTCATTATGTGTAATGTTATGTAATAAATAATGAATTAATATATAATAAAGAACATATATATTGTAAACCAAGAATCTATGGAGGAGCACATGAGACACATGAGGATAGTCCATGACACACTATAAGAGTACTATATTTATGGAAATATCTCAAAGTATAATTTTTGTTTTCTAGAGTTAAACATTTTGGGACACATCAACTTAGAGTCTTGGGTGGTGGGGATTCAACAATGGTTGAGGTGGTGCAAGATTAGAGGCCCCCCATGAATGTTATAGGGGATCATAGTTTCCTGGTGTTGTGAGGGTAATATTAGTTATTTTTACACAGTTTATATAATGTTTGGGAACCGTTGACGTATCTCATAAGAAATGGGAATCCATTCTTGTGAATGTATAATTTCCAACAACATTTTTAGGATTTGAGGTAGAGTTTTAAGAGTCCCCCATCATGATATTATCAAAGGAGGGGGTCAAGTAATTACTGTTTTATAATTCCTTAGGTATTAAACATCATTATTTCTGATATAGAGGTAGTAATTGAATTCCTATAAATCCCTGAAGGTGAGACTAAAGGATACAAACTATGTAACAAATGATCTGGAGGTATTGATGGAACTGTTTTCCAAAAATAAGTCATGACACAACCTTATGGGGGAGATTTTTTTCATCTAATCTATCCAAAATAGTCTCAAATATATATCCACTCATAATGATATTATATTGACATATATATTGTGGCTACAGTTAATATAGGAATATGACATTGAGATTTTCTATACACCTCATAATGGAAATGTGGTGGCAGATGATCTAAGTAGATATCTTGTTCTAAGTTTTTAGCTAAGGCATAAGAGATGTTTGACTCATTAAGGTTGTTAATAGTATATAAGGATTGTGATTCATATATTTATATGATTTTTATTACCCCACCACTATTAATGAATGTTATGGAATATTTTCATAGAGATACTGATTGTGAGACCTTACATACTCAAAAATACACTAAAAGGTCTCTAGATAGATTTTATCAAGTGTGTGAAAACATTTCCCTTTTTAGAAGATATGTGATTGTACCAGTGATGTTTTGGGTGGAGTTGAAAAGGGAGTTTCATATATCCCATCTTTCTATACATTCCTGGGTAGTAAAGATGTTAAAAACCTCTAAATTTAGCTTTGGTAGGTATGATTGAAGATATGTTTTAAGGGATTGTCTCTCAATGACTCAGTTTTAAAAGGTGAATAATGAGCATCGGGTTTTAGTAAGTTTATCTTAAACCATTGATGTTTTATAGTGGAAGTGGAATGGTATATCCATATACTTCTTTGTTGGATACCATGTTCTTATAGAGAAAATTATCCATCCTGGTGATCATAGAACAACCCACTAATTCATCCCATATCCTAGGTATTTTAGTGTAGAGTTATGTTGGGTGCATGAGATTCTTGTATGTAAAAGAAGAAGTCCACTTCCATGGAGTTCTTGTAAAAATATTTCAAAACAATGATTCTCATTTTTCATTGTGGTTATGGTGAGGATTGGAGGTGACTATTTTTAATTGGTTGCATTGGAGCACGATGTTTCACCTCTAGACTGATGACCAGAATGATTAAAATATATACCTCTTGTAGGGCATGTTGTTGGATTTCATATTGGATTTTTTCTATAGTTGGAAGGATCACATAACCTTGGTGGAATTTTTATAAAACAATAGATACAATTACACAATTATTATAGTAAAATCTTATGTCAGGTATGGGAGAACCTACAGGTGGCCACTTTTTTTACTGATCAAGGTGAGTTTAGACTCATGGGCCTAGAGTTTGGGAGAACTACTATAGAGAAGGTTCGTATTATCTAGGAGTGGATGATGACTTCCCAGATACGTTATGAAGTCCAATACAATTCTATTATGGAGTCCTTTGGAGTTTTAGGAGGGTGAACATGTGTCCATTAGGGTCTCCACTCAAAATGAACTTTGGAGACTTTTCTTGGGAATACCGATTTCTCTTAGATTCATTATTCATTTCTATATGATACATAGAGTTAGCGAGGTTGTGTACATTTTTACTCTACCACAATAGTTAGATTTGGTACATGTTGGTTTTCACCTATCATAGTTTAGTAGGTACATGAAAGACTCATCACTTGTTTTTTATTATGGATAGTTGGTCATCAATAATGTGGATACCTTTTAGAGTACCTGATAGATATTAAGGACCAAAAGGAAAATATCATTTTGGGTGATATGTTCGACTATTGTGTGACTAGTGGTAGAAAGGGAATGTCCAGGAGAGAACCAGGGAGTGGGAGTCGAATATGTTAGCTTATTACCATCACATTACACACACACACACATTTATATATATATATCATTTTTGGAATGAAAAAAATATGGAGGGAAGAATGTAAAAACTTTTATTTTTTCATGTATTAATTAAAAGTATTCTATGGATTAATATTTAAGAATGGTGTAGTGAAAAATTGAGACTATGAGGTATGGTGATTCCATAATTTAAACGTCAAAAAATATTAGAAATATTAAAAACACATACACATCAATTTTTTTTGAAAAAAGATGAATAAAATATGACAGGAGGATTAGATCAGAAATATGAGACCTCTATTTAGAATAGAGTGTGGGATTTAACATAGAAGTTATATAATATGTTTCATCTTTAAATTTTTTATCAAAAAATCACAAAAAAAATAATAAACTAAATTAATTACATTTATTTATTTCCCTATGTTTACACAATGACCTGTTTTCTTTTGTAAAAATTTTGTTATGAAGAGGAATCTAGTTAGCTTTATAACCCAATATATCTAGAGTAGTATTAGAGCAGATCATTCATAGTTAATTTAATTCGATCAAAACAAGATCAAGGATCATTGTTCCATTGGGGTTTGTAAATCTCACCAATTATAGAATCATGTGACCATTCTTCATCAGTAATTGATCCAAACTCCTAATATGATGTCCAATTTGTGGGATTATATATTCTCATTTATTCATGGAAAACATGAATCGTTTCCATGAAAAAAAATAAATCTAAAAGAGGCGGTTGATTTATTTATGGTAGATTTATTTTTCCATTCGTTATTACCTCTCCATTCATCAAAATCATGAGCAATGGATTGGGTCCAAAAATACAATGGTTAGGGTTTTTCATTATATTTGTGATAGATGGATTTCTCCTACATTTCTTTATGTATTAGTCATTGGGAATTTCTTTGACCGATAGTTCAGAAAATACTAGTTATATAATCTTTCAATTACCATTATTTTGTAATGAAAATAATTATTAAATGTCTGGTTCATCCTTGAGGGTGTGATAAAGGAGAAACGACGATGGGGGATGAACAGATGTAGATCAGAATGGATCGAAGGATCCCATTCATCCTAGTTTCATATAATATGGTGATGGAATGACTTGAAAGTGGGGGATTTTGAGTGAATTTGATTCAAAGATTTATCTCTCCAGAAATAGGAGGGTTAGAAGACCTCAAATCCATGATTCCCAAATCGAATCATCGTAGAAATAATATAGATGGATCACACGTAGGAAAACATTAGTGATCTTGAAATTTTCAAGTCACATGTTGTGTATTATGGGATTAAAATCCATTTTGGACCATAGTTTTAGTGCAAGGATTTCCATGGAAAAGAAAAGGTCAAATATTGTGTGCAAACTTTCTTACACAATGTGACCCATACTGGAGGTGCTGGAAGTACCTCAAATGATACACTAGTAGGAATAGGTTAACAAACACGATAATAGTGCATGAGTAGAGACATGTACTCTCACATGGTCATATTTACATGGTAACTGCAAGGTGTATAATTTGGAACATGGAGAAGGCCAAAAGTATAGAAACATGGATATATACCATGTGTAGGGTGCCAAAACTGTAACGACCCGAAATTTTTAAATAAATTTTGTTTCCTAATTTTATGTGTTATTGTTATACTCAACAAAAATGTTTTATTTGATAAACATGATTATAATTAAAATGAGATCAGTGGGTTTTGACTATTATATAACCATCGGTCAACATGACCGCTGTGAACAAAATGTTTTGATTATTGTCTCTAAATATAAGTAATCTTGGTTAATTATTATAGAAAGAAGATTCGATGGCCTCACCTAGTAGTCTTGGACTAATCGAAGCCCATCTAACAGAGCTTGGGAAGGAGGTAGCACCACTGGGCTTTGCTCTGGAACAAATCCAAGCCGAACTTCATCATGTGAAGCTGGAACGAAATCGCCTTCGTGAGATGTTCAAACTGATAGAAATTACTACTCGGGCAATGTTGACTGAGCCGCCCCAAGCTTCTATCACCCTAGCACACCTTACTCTTAGGTCCTATGCTGGTATTATAAGGGGTTATGTAACGAGACCATAACTACCTTGTGTAATCCTTGTTTTAAATAAAAATTGGGATTTCTTCTTATGATGAAGTTTATGAATTTTGAAATGACCGGATAAATATAGTATGCATATTTTTGATGAATTTTAGAAAAAGGATATTTTAAATATGTTTATGTAAACCCTAAATAATAAAAAATGTGTAATGATTTTCAAAAAATGGTCTTCTACAATTATGTTCAGTACTAAATTTAGAGTCTAATAAGATCAACTTGATTTTTGATGAATAGTAAATTATGAATAGTGATTTTATGATTAGGATTAGTAATATGACCAAATGGATTAGTAATCTCACTTAAAGAAAGTTTTAAAATAATCTAGGCACCTTGATTAAGTAATGTAATTCAATAAAATAGTTAAATAACGGTTTCATTAATTATTATTCAAGTATTAGTTTTTTCGGGTGAATAGTGTTTTTTAATTAAAAATTTAATTAAAAAAAATTAGAAAATTATTTTTATCAAAATGACTTTATTTTTGAACTCAGAGCATCGATATTATGTTATGGTAATTTTTGGGTTTTTTTCTGAAAAAAATGAATTTTCGATGAATAGTGTTTTTATTTAAAAATTAAATTAAAAATATTTAGAAAATTATTTTTATAAAATGAATTTCATTTTTGAAATCAGAGCATTGATATTTGGTTAATGTTAAATTTTGGGATTTTTCTGAGAAAGTTGAATTTTCAGTGAATAGTAAAAATACAGTTTTAGGGTTTCGGTATGTTTAATGACATCATAACGGTGTCATGATGATGTCATGAGATCTTTTGAGGATTTGCCGGCCAAGGGTGATGAATTATTGTTTTGGGGGCCCCATGTGGCCTAACTCCATGATAAATGACAAGGGAGAGCACATGGGTTTGAGAAAAGCACATGTGAGGTGTCCCTTGGCCATTAATGCCTTGTCCCCTCACTTTCCCTATAAATACCAAGCCCTCCTTTCATCCATTCGACTCCCCACTCATTACCAACGAATTTCTGGTCTCATTACCTCCCAAGGAGTCCTCCCAAGGTGCCCCCAAGCCCTCAAGGTCCCACCCTTTGAGGTTTAAGAGTTACATTTTAAGGTAAGGGATCCGACCTCTCTCTTTCTTTTCAAGTAATCTCTTTTATGTCTTTTCTTTTATACTCCATGTTCTTATGTTGGAGGATGTTATTTTATATTCATCCTACTGCCTATTTCATGTTCATATGATGAGAGACCCCCCTTGCTCTCATCAATTCGTTTTAAGAATGTTTAAGTGGCGTCGTTAGGCTGCCGAATTTTTAAGGGATTCTTTCACCTTCCTCGTTTTCAAGTTCTATTTTCATTCAAGTCTTTAATGTTCATTTTTGTTATATTGGGGTATGATCTCTATATATATCATACTGGACTCTTATGTTCATATGATGAGAGACCCCATTTGATCTCTTCAATTCAGTATTTTGATGTTTTAAGTGGCGCCGTTAGGCTGCCGAATTTTTAAGTGGTTTTTCACCCTTCTCGTTTTGAAGTTCTACTTTCATGTCAATTATTTCAAGTTCCTTTTTGTTATATTGGGGTATGATCTCTATATATATCATACTGGACTCTTATTTTCATATGATGAGAGACCCAATTTGATCTCTTCAATTCAGTATTTTGATGTTTTAAGTGGCGCCGTTAGGCTGCCGAATTTTTAAGTGGTTCTTCACCTTTCTCGTTTTGAAGTTCTACTTTCATGTCAATTATTTCAAGTTCCTTTTTGTTATATTGGGGTATGATCTCTATATATATCATACTGGACTCTTATGTTCATATTATGAGAGACCCAATTTGATCTCTTCAATTCATTATTTTGATGTTTTAAGTGGCGCCGTTAGGCTGCCGAATTTTTAAGTGGTTCTTCACCCTTCTCGTTTTGAAGTTCTACTTTCATGTCAATTATTTCAAGTTCCTTTTTGTTATATTGGGGTATGATCTCTATATATATCATACTGGAATCTTATGTTCATATGATGAGAGACCCCATTTTATCTCTTCAATTCAGTATTTTGATGTTTTAAGTGGCGTCGTTAGGCTGCCGAATTTTTAAGTGGTTCTTCACCCTTCTCGTTTTGAAGTTCTACTTTCATGTCAATTCTTTCAAGTTCCTTTTTGTTATGTTGGGGAATTATCTCTATATATATCATACTGAACTCTTATGTTCACATGATTAGAGATCCTATTTGATCTTTTCAAATCATTGTTTGTTGAGGTTTAAGTAACGCCGTTAGGCTGCCGAACTTTCATAAGAGAAATCTAATTTTTTTTCTTCCTTCCATGTTTTTCATTTCAAATGGTATGTCCTTGAAATCTCATTACCATGATCATGTATCCTTCTTATTCTGTCCATGTACTATTTTATGGGTCATTTATGAATGTTTGACCCATTTTACCTCTCTTTTAATGTCTTCTAAAACCTCAGAACATTGCCGTTATGCTGCAGAATTTCTGTCTCAAAATGTCTATCTCTTTTTCTAAAGTCCTTTTATTTTAATAAGTTAATACTCAAAGCTCTTTATTCTAAAGGGGTATTCACATATATACCAAAATGTTCTATTTTATATTCTGGGATTTACATACATGAGACCCACCTTCCTTTTCTGTGGGTTTTAAAGTGACGTAAAGATCATGTCTTTAAAGCAGTTTTTAAAACGTTATGATTATGAAATGAAACCCATTTATTTTATTATATATGGGTTATTTATGAAATGTTTGATGATGATATATGTGGCTCACATGATAATAAAGGCAAATTTAAGGGTGCGCTCTGATAGCGCTCCAATGCATTGGGTAAAGACTTAATCTCTAGAGATGACCATTTTAACGACGCCTTGGTGAATAACCTTGGAAATTTTTAACGACACCTTGGGGATGGACCTTGGTGAAACGAAACGATTGTCAATATTAAATGTTGCAGCCACATCTTCATGTTATGAAAAAGTTTTATTTTTATTATGATATGCCTCATGATTTCATTTTCATTCATTAAAGTTCTTTTCATGACTTTATTGATGTATCTCAAGTTCATATGTAAAATGTTTCACTTGTTTCCCTTGTTGGGCCTTATGCTCACCCTTCCTTTTGATGTATGTCCCCAGGTTATGAGATGCAGTAATGAGCCTAGGGTGAATATGAGGAGAAGCCTTTCAAGTGTTTAAGAAGAATGTTTTTTTTTGTTTCATGTTTTATGTTCCTTGTTTCCAAGACACTAAACCTTAAAGATCCTCAGTTCCATGAAATGGAATGAAAAGTTATGTTATAAAAAGACAGGATTCTATAGTTGCTATCAAAGGATGGTTTAGTTATTTGTGGAAACTAGGATATGAAAACTCTAGGAGGAACCCTATAGAAAAGTTTAATATAGGAAATCTTCCTGGTATTTTGGTGAGTATTGAGTAAGGGGTTGCCAAGCAAATACATCCCTGTCTGGATACGAGCAGGTAGAGGTGGCTCTGGCACAGATGTACATAGGGGTAAAACCCGAAAACACCGCTTTGAGATAGACTCGAACGGGAACTGGTACACGACAACGTGCCTTGCTGCACTCTTGGTTACGACACTCCCGGGGGATATGCTTTGGTAAATTCATAAGCTTGGTATAAACCATTATTAAAGGAACAAAGATAAAATAAAATAAAGGTTCACATAATAATATATGATCATTCATAACCTATATGGGAACCTAGGAGATCACATGTTAGGGTATACCTTTCATATACAAGTTATCCTTATATGCTTTCAGTTCCTTTTCATGATTATTAGCTAAGTACTTAAGCCCCTAATTATGCTTTCTCTTCTTAGTTAATGGTGGGAAATGGAAGAACATGTTCCGACAACCAATATGATAGGAAATGCGACGATTTTCGTATTAATATGACAGGGATGATTAGGGGATTAAAATATGATTATTATTTTGGAAGACGTTCATTATTTTGGGAACCATATTTGATCGAGGTAAATAGATTACAACGGTATTTTCAATGAGGAGTAAGGTTGACTTATATTTTGAAGAATCGATGAATTTAAGGTGAACTTATAGTAATTTAGGTTACTTATGGGAATGACTAACCTATCTTGGGTAAAATATGTTTTGGTTAGCTACTTTTTTATAAGATGTTCGGAGTGGTTGATGTTGTCTGGAGATGAACAATGAAGTTGTTTTGGAAGACTATGTTATCAAATCCTTATTGTATTTGGGTTTCAATCTTAGTTTGGTTTGTTTTGAGGAATTTTAAGGACCGTTATTTATGGAATGGTCTATGATGAGCTTTGGGTAGTACCATGGAACTTTGATGATTTAAAAGTAGTTTCCATTCCTATGGGATTCTTTCTTTTTGAAGAGTTGTTTTACCTTAACCTTTCTGTTTTTGGGATAATGTTTAAAGATAGAAGAAATAGATAGTTAATCTTTTGTAGATTATGTGATTCTATAGAAGATGATTCTTGTGCTTTTATGAGACCAAGTGTTTTTGAATTCTCATCATTTGGAGAAAAGATTAGTGTTGGTAGGGACGTGTTAAAGGATGAAAATCTACTTGAAGGTAGGTATATTTTATTATGTTTTTGTTCTATGTAGTAAATGAAATCCTCAAAATTATGAAAAGAAACGTAAAACAAAAATGTTGTTGGTTTACGTTTCCTACTAGGTAATCAAAGACCGTTTACACACATCATAAGTTTGGGATTTTCTCATGGTTAACTTTCTCCTAATCATGTTCTCTATCACTCTCCCTCAGAACTTGACCCTTTGTTTTTTCCTCCATGTCCATGTTTTCCTACATGGAACCCTAGTGTGGGTTAACTCGGGTGACCATTGTACTTCCCTTTCTTTATTTTAAAGTAATAGTTTTACTGACTCCTTTTCCGATGTGGGACTTTCAATGAAATTTCAAAACCCAGTTTTAAAATTGCGAGGACGCAATTTCTTAAGGGGGGAAGATTGTAACGACCCGAAATTTTTAAATAAATTTTGTTTCCTAATTTTATGTGTTATTGTTATACTCAACAAAAATGTTTTATTTGATAAACATGATTATAATTAAAATGAGATCAGTGGGTTTTGACTATTATATAACCATCGGTCAACATGACCGCTGTGAACAAAATGTTTTGATTATTGTCTCTAAATATAAGTAATCTTGGTTAATTATTATAGAAAGAAGATTCGATGGCCTCACCTAGTAGTCTTGGACCGATCGAAGCCCATCTAACAGAGCTTGGGAAGGAGGTAGCACCACTGGGCTTTGCTCTGGATCAAATCCAAGCCGAACTTCATCATGTGAAGCTGGAACGAAATCGCCTTCGTGAGAAGTTCAAACTGATAGAAATTACTACTCGGGCAATGTTGACTGAGCCGCCCCAAGCTTCTATCACCCTAGCACATCTTACTCTTAGGTCCTATGCTGGTATTATAAGGGGTTATGTAACGAGACCATAACTACCTTGTGTAATCCTTGTTTTAAATAAAAATTGGGATTTCTTCTTATGATGAAGTTTATGAATTTTGAAATGACCAGATAAATATAGTATGCATATTTTTGATGAATTTTAGAAAAAGGATATTTTAAATATGTTTATGTAAACCCTAAATAATTAAAAATGTGTAATGATTTTCAAAAAATGGTCTTCTACAATTATGTTCAGTACTAAATTTAGAGTCTAATAAGATCAACTTGATTTTTGATGAATAGTAAATTATGAATAGTGATTTTATGATTAGGATTAGTAATTTGACCAAATGGATTAGTAATCTCACTTAAAGAAAGTTTTAAATTAATCTAGGCACCTTGATTAAGTAATGTGATTCAATAAAATAGTTAAATAACGGTTTCATTAATTATTATTCAAGTATTAGTTTTTTCGGGTGAATAGTGTTTTTTAATTAAAAATTTAATTAAAAATAATTAGAAAATTATTTTTATCAAAATGAATTTATTTTTGAACTCAGAGCATCGATATTATGTTATGGTAATTTTTGGGGTTTTTTCTGAAAAAAATGAATTTTCGATGAATAGTGTTTTTATTTAAAAATTAAATTAAAAATATTTAGAAAATTATTTTTATAAAATGGATTTCATTTTTGAAATCAGAGCATTGATATTTGGTTAATGTTAAATTTTGGGATTTTTCTGAGAAAGTTGAATTTTCAGTGAATAGTAAAAATACAGTTTTAGGGTTTCGGTATGTTTAATGACATCATAACGGTGTCATGATGATGTCATGAGATCTTTTGAGGATTTTCCGGCCAAGGGTGATGAATTATTTTTTTGGGGGCCCCATGTGGCCTAACTCCATGATAAATGACAAGGGAGAGCACATGGGTTTGAGAAAAGCACATGTGAGGTGTCCCTTGGCCATTAATGCCTTGTCCCCTCACTTTCCCTATAAATACCAAGCCCTCCTTTCATCCATTCGACTCCCCACTCATTCCCAACGAATTTATGGTCTCATTACCTCCCAAGGAGTCCTCCCAAGGTGCCCCCAAGCCCTCAAGGTCCCACCCTTTGAGGTTTAAGAGTTACATTTTAAGGTAAGGGATCCGACCTCTCTCTTTCTTTTCAAATAATCTCTTTTATGTCTTTTCTTTTATACTCCATGTTCTTATGTTGGAGGATGTTATTTTATATTCATCCTACTGCCTATTTCATGTTCATATGATGAGAGACCCCCCTTTCTCTCATCAATTCGTTTTAAGAATGTTTAAGTGGCGTCGTTAGGCTGCCGAATTTTTAAGGGATTCTTTCACCTTCCTCGTTTTCAAGTTCTATTTTCATTCAAGTCTTTAATGTTCATTTTTGTTATATTGGGGTATGATCTCTATATATATCATACTGGACTCTTATGTTCATATGATGAGAGACCCCATTTTATCTCTTCAATTCAGTATTTTGATGTTTTAAGTGGCGCCGTTAGGCTGCCGAATTTTTAAGTGGTTCTTCACCCTTCTCGTTTTGAAGTTCTACTTTCATGTCAATTATTTCAAGTTACTTTTTGTTATATTGGGGTATGATCTCTATATATATCATACTGGACTCTTATGTTCATATTATGAGAGACCCAATTTGATCTCTTCAATTCAGTATTTTGATGTTTTAAGTGGCGCCGTTAGGCTGCCGAATTTTTAAGTGGTTCTTCACCCTTCTCGTTTTGAAGTTCTACTTTCATGTCAATTATTTCAAGTTCCTTTTTGTTATATTGGGGTATGATCTCTATATATATCATACTGGACTCTTATGTTCATATGATGAGAGACCCAATTTGATCTCTTCAATTCAGTATTTTGATGTTTTAAGTGGCGCCGTTAGGCTGCCGAATTTTTAAGTGGTTCTTCACCCTTCTCGTTTTGAAGTTCTACTTTCATGTCAATTATTTCAAGTTCCTTTTTGTTATATTGGGGTATGATCTCTATATATATCATACTGGAATCTTATGTTCATATGATGAGAGACCCCATTTGATCTCTTCAATTCAGTATTTTGATGTTTTAAGTGGCGCCGTTAGGCTGCCGAATTTTTAAGTGGTTCTTCACCCTTCTCGTTTTGAAGTTCTACTTTCATGTCAATTATTTCAAGTTCCTTTTTGTTATGTTGGGGAATTATCTCTATATCTATCATACTGAACTCTTATGTTAACATGATTAGAGATCCTATTTGATCTTTTCAAATCATTGTTTGTTGAGGTTTAAGTAACGCCGTTAGGCTGCCGAACTTTCATAAGAGAAATCTAATTTTTTTCTTCCTTCCATGTTTTTCATTTCAAATGGTATGTCCTTGAAATCTAATTACCATGATCATGTATCCTTCTTATTCTGTCCATGTACTATTTTATGGGTCATTTATGAATGTTTGACCCATTTTACCTCTCTTTTAATGTCTTCTAAAACCTCGGAACATTGCCGTTATGCTGCAGAATTTCTATCTCAAAATGTCTATCTCTTTTTCTAAAGTCCTTTTATTTTAATAAGTGAATACTCAAAGCTCTTTCTTCTAAAGGGGTATTCACATATATACCAAAATGTTCTATTTTAAATTCTGGGATTTACATACATGAGACCCACCTTCCTTTTCTGTGGGTTTTAAAGTGACGTAAGGATCATGTCTTTAAAGCAGTTTTTAAAACGTTATGATTATGAAATGAAACCCATTTATTTTATTATATATGGGTTATTTATGAAATGTTTGATGATGATATATGTGGATAACATGATAATAAAGGCAAATTTAAGGGTGCGCCCTGATAGCGCTCCAATGCATTGGGTAAAGACTTAATCTCTAGAGATGACCATTTTAACGACGCCTTGGTGAATAACCTTGGAAATTTTTAACGACACCTTGGGGATGGACCTTGGTGAAACGAAACGATTGTCAATATTAAATGTTGCAGCCACATCTTCATGTTATGAAAAAGTTTTATTTTTATTATGATATGCCTCATGATTTAATTTTCATGCATTAAAGTTCTTTTCATGACTTTATTGATGTATCTCAAGTTCATATGTAAAATGTTTCACTTGTTTCCCTTGCTGGGCCTTATGCTCACCCTTCCTTTTGATGTATGTCCCCAGGTTATGAGATGCAGTAATGATCCTAGGGTGAACATGAGGAGAAGATTTTCAAGTGTTTAAGAAGAATGTTTTTTTTTGTTTCATGTTTTATGTTCCTTGTTTCCAAGACACTAAACCTTAAAGATCCTCAGTTCCATGAAATGGAATGAAAAGTTATGTTATAAAAAGACGGGATGCTATAAAAACACCACTACATATTTTGGATATGGTGTTCTACATGTCATGTGATATATAAGAATGGAAGTAGTCTAGGAAATGGATATAAATTCCATGTATAAAATTTGAGGGTGTTTGGACCCTTAGTTCTTCAGTTTCTCCCAGTATCGGTTGATTGGGTTCCCATAGTCCATCCCCTCAAGGAAATTCTGTGTCATTTAATCCATAGCTCTATATTGAGACCCCATATAAAGGATTATCCATTGATATAGTTTTTTGTATCCCTCTATGCAATCAAGGTGTGAACCTCTATCATTCCTTCTTATACCCAATGTGGGGTCTATGAAATCCAAATAACCTTCACACACAGGGTGTTTAACCTAAATCTAGTATTTTGTTTCTGTAGTGTTGGAGTTATCATTGATATATTATCCCCAAGATAATGAATTGATCCCAATTCGGTTTTTGGTGTCCTTATTTGTACTGGGTGTGACACCCTATCATTGAATCAATATCATATGAGACCATTGAGTCTTCATGGGTGGGTCCCAATGATAATGACCTCATTGTTGAGCGTGACTGGTGATAGTATGTCTTGTGAAGTGGTTTCTCCCCTAATGATCATTTCCTAAAATGTATGTCTATAATCGGGTGGATACTAGTTTAGTTAAGACCGTGTAGAGGAGTGGTTTCCTTCCAGAGTATATTTTGGCTTTTTTGAAGTTATATTTTTTTTGTTAGTTCAATACAATTGATTAAATGTGATTAGTGTTTTTAGGGTTTCTTAAATATTGTTATACACACCCCATAATGCACCCATCTAGCACATTCCATGTCTTATTCATAAAATAGAACTTTTGATAGTTTCCTAAGAGGATAGGGAGTATGAGGAGTATATTTTGGTTGATATTAAAAGAGGTTTATTTTGGTGGTTGCATTAGATAGTGGTCCCCTCCTTCTCAACTAGTTGGACTCTCTACAGTTTTAGGTTTGGATTGTATTTGGCCACATTATCACTTTCAGTACATTGTTGGCATACTCTTATTGTGTGATTATTGATGTATTCATGCATTAGTATTTTTTTTTTTTTTGCATTTATACATTTTATAGGTATTTATATATGTTCATGTGTACAACTACATTAGGATAATGCCTCATATGTGTGTGATATGCCTACTCAGATCTAGTCTCTAGCCACTGGCTTAATGGAAGTAGGTTTATAATTGTCACATATAGGGACCCATCAGTTAGGTTTATTAAAGGAATATATTTTCCTACCATCATGACTATTATTTTCATTCAATATTCCTTTACATGTTTCCTTGAATCTTTTCAAATAAAATATTTTAACTAATATTTTTCATCATATTAGATTTTAATTAAAGAATATCATTATGAAAAGAGTATTTTCATTAATAAATTTTCTATAAAATCAAAATAACAAGGAACATACACACATCCCACATTGGATAAAAATATAGCATAGTGGTATACATTAATGTGGTGTAAAAATAATAATACATTAATTGTTTATTAATTTTTGATTCATAACCCATCAATCCTAAATCATTTATATCTTGGCGATACAAATTATGATCAATGCATCGTTTATTTTCTTGGGACTTTATAGAAACCCGCACTAAGAGTCCTATAAAATTTAAATTAAATTTTACATTTTTCAATTTAAATAATTATTTGTTCTCTCTGATAAAAATAGAAGAAACCTAATATGTAAAGAATGTGTGAAAAGCACACATTTTAAAAATTTTGGGATTTTATTCATATAAGAAACATCAAATCCAAAAAAACACATTTCTTGGATTTCTAAAAATATTTCTAGTAATTAAATTTAAAAATGAAAAATAAAATTAATTATTATCTTAATGGGTTCACTGTTAGTTGGAAGTTATCGGTTTGATTTGCTCACCTTTGATGTGTCTTGGATAAAAGGAACCAAGATATATATCTTATTCATAATCCACATGTTCACCAAAAACCATTGATCCTTAATCTATATTTGCTGGGTCATAGTAATGGAAACAAACGCTCATTATAATGACCCATTATTTACCTAAAAAATGTATACTCGGTCGAAAAAGCGGGATACTCCCACTATGTTCTTCCATCATAATCTATTCGTATGATCTTGATAGAATAAGATTATAGAGATTCTTTGATAAAATTCCTCCAAACGGTGTATATTCTTATTTAATAGTTTAAATGATCTTTTATACATAGTTTATAGTTTTTAAAACTCTATGTTGTTCCCAAGAATGTAATAAACATCATTTTAGAAATTTCCACACACGTAAGACTTAATAAACATGTCATAAATGATTAAAATATTTTATTACTCACATGTAACACAATAAAATGTTACATTATATAATATGAACTGTTATCTTAGATTGTAATCTTATTAAATATTTTAAAAAACCATTCTCCTTAAAAAATTATATATTCTCATATTCACTTTTATGATGAAGCAACATGTGAATAACTTGATAAATAATCTTAATAATTTTTATTATATAAATTATTAATATAATTGAATTAGTTTTACTTTCAATCGATCATACTCAAATGTTCATTACACCACATAAGTGGGTTCGACAACTTCATAGACTCCAATTAATTTTAATTGGTTGAACATGGGGATAAGTTATTGTGTTTCCCGTTAGGTACTTATCACAATAGAGGTAACTCAAACCCACAATCAAAGAGTAATATATATAAAACTGTCATGTCTGTCAAAGAAGATATGTAATGTCATATATATGAATACCTCATATGAATATGTTCCCTTTAATTTTATCTCTTTGTATAATTATTCTAATAAAGAAGGTTGAATGCTTGTGTAACTATCCATTATATTGTTTATATATTTTGTGACATTATCAGATAGACTTAAATTCATTAGGCCAGGGTCATGGATTTAGGAATATACTACCATATTATTCGTCTTGGGCCCACATGATATCTCATCCTTAAATATAAAGTGATGAATTATTTATTCATCATTCATCCAATGGTATACCACTAATGATTTACTCAACACGATATACCATTCCACAACATTAATTTCATTATTTTTTCTATCCATCAATGTGAGCAATAAAATGGAGCACATTGGTATACTGGTTTAGTGAGATATCTTCTTACCTTATATATTTTTAAAAAATTTAGTGAAATATCAAGTAAAAATTTTAATGAGTGAGTCTAGGATTTATGTGTGGTATAATCCCTATATTTGGCACATGTGCAGTGATCAAGTCATTTGGATTTTTGTTGCTAAAAATGAATTTGAGTCTGCTTTACATTTATTCCCTAAAATATCTTGTCAAAGATACTCTGGATCCCAACATATAGTAAGGAAATTATTAGACTCTGGATTATATTTGTCTAGATTATTCCATGATTCAAATGTGTTTTTTATGTCATGCTTACTTTTCTAACACACTAGAAAACTGCTAGGAGACACAAGATGCCCCCAAAAACCAATATTATTTTGTGATATGTTTTATGTATAGGGAATTTATTTTATGGAAAAAAATTTCATGTTGATTTGGTTTTTTTATTTGGTTTTATATTTATTATGTTAGAAAATGAGCAAATTCCATTTCCACCAGGGTCAATGATTCACACATTGTAGTGTATGTTTTCAAGCATCAAATTTTCTATATTTTTTGAGAACTAAAGGACATAATAAATGATAAAGGGATACACATTTGGGTCAAAAATTTTATTACCACCTTTATAAGTATGTGGAGAGACATAAAACTTCAAAACCATACAACCCCAAAACAAAAGGTCAGGCGAAAGTTTCAAATTTGTATGAAAAAAAATGTTGAAAAATAAAATGAAACTGAATAGGAAGGTCTGGCAAATGTTCTAAGATCATACACTTTGGGCCTATAGGAAGTTATTCAATACATCAATTGGTATGTCCCTATTTTGGATTGTTTTTGGAAATGGCTATCATCTTCCCATAAAGGTCGAGCATCAGGCATATTAGACTATAAAAAAAGGAAACACACCTTTATTCCAACTTGGAATTCATATAGATCTACAAAATTAAAAATCCTGAAGAGATTTGATTATCTTAACTTGAGAACTCAGTTCTCAAAATGAAAGATAAAAAAATATGTTGATATAATTACCCAAAAAGGGAGTTTCATTTTAGAGATAAATTCTTACACTATAGTTCTTGACTGAATGTAATTCCAGAAATATTGGGTTTACATGTAGTTGGGTCCATAAATTGTATATAATGTGTTTCCTTATTGTGCCGTGAAGAGTGCACAAGATGGCATAATAAGTATCATTATAGTAAAAGGGAAACATTTGAGGTAATATATTGATATACTTCCAACTAATTCACTTGATTTCATCACACTGTATGACACCATCATCACTTGGAAATATCAATTTCTTACTATCACATTCACTATTATATTATTTTTCATTTTTAAAATTATAAAGTTCATGTTCACATATAATCTAATATGTTCACATTAAGGGAAATGTGATATTTTATGTGTGTGGGATGTTACAAAATTATGGGGTAGATATCTAGAATTTTCATTTGTATTTTCAGTTTTGTTTTTCTGTTACGTATTTTTCTAATATTTTTTAAAAACACCCACATAAGAAACAATTGTTCATTTTACATGATCATTTACATGTGGAACAGATGAAAAATGTATTTTTTAAAAATTAATTGGTAGCATGATAAGAATGAGAAATATTTAATCATTAAGTGTTGCTTTTTTGAAAAAAATATAAGTCATTGATTATATAATTTTTAATTTCATTATAAAACTTTTTAGAGTATTACCCCATTCATTGTGACAATTTACCATGGTAAATTGTTTCATTTATTTATCCACACAACATTTCACTCAACCATGAATTTTGAAAAAATTTCCTACTCAAATGAATGTATTACCACAGTAGGTAAAAACTCATCTTATATCAATGGTTGGTCTATAAATCTATTTATATTTAGATAAAATTCATTATAACACCAAATTTACCTAAACATGTTTTCTTGATATCTGACATTTTCACACCCTCAACACGATCGAATATAAAAATTCATAAAAAACCAAATCAAAAAATATTAACAATTAAAGGATTTATAAAATGTACAACGAATGGAGATATCTAGTTCAGATATAAAATTTTGAATTATGGGAACACATAAGTGATTTGGTCTTGAAATCTGATTTCAAATGAATGTAGAATAGGTTCGGTGAATTAAACCAGATAAAAATAACTCTTTTACATGACCTAAATATGCAGAATAAAGGGTGGAGATATGATTTTTAAATGATTTTTATGCACAATGGGTAACTAATATCATTGTAGACCCATAACTTATATCTATATTATTATTGTCATTAAACTCACTAGATTTTATTTTGATACAGTTTATAAGGCGAATACATTAAAATTTAATGATATTGACTCTTGATGGGATTATTACACTGATTATTTTTCTACTATGTATTTAGGAATATTAAAATTTATATCTTTTCACAATATATTAAAATATATTATATGAGGTTTTTTCTAAGAGTGAAAAAGGTAGGTTTGGGGGTGTGATGGCACCACGATTCACTGATTTATTTTACCCTGACATCACAATTTTAAACTTTTTTTATAATGAAGGATAAAAATATAATAACAAATCTAAATTTCCATTTGATTATATTATTCCATTTTTATCACTTTAAAATTTTTAAATTATAATTTTTTGGAGACTTCAATGTAAAAGTATTTGATTTGGAGGGTTAGAGATAATGCAAAAGGAAAACTGTTCAAACTACATTGAAGCCCATGGAAATATGTCCACTATTTTACATGTCTTAATAAATAAATTCATCCAAATGGGATGAATTTTTTTAGGTGATTCTTAAATCATTAGTATATAACTCATATCATGAAACCCAATCTGAATTCATCTATCTGGGGGCCCAACAAAACTGATATCTTCAAATAACTGAATCTACATGATGTCAACATCTAGGTTTTATATTTTGGATGTATAGATCATTCCATATGTCTAATAGAAGCTAAAAAGGACCTGGTGATACTCAATATAATGACCCAACAATTTTATATTTTATCCACTTTGAGATAATGTCATTTATAAACCAATAACTGAGGTGCACGTGGAATATCATAATCTATTTTCGGAATGCCACTTCCGATTTTTTTTATAAAAGGTCACCATGGGAACCATATTTTGGATTTTTACCAAGGAATTAATTGAATCCATTTTGGAGTAAAATAGGATTCCTATAATCACTTGGAGGTTATGGAACACATTATAATTATATGTAGATCACTTGAATCAAGTTTCCCTTCGTTGAATCCTCCATCTCCTTCTCATTTTGTAATGTTTTTGTTTGTATAATAAACTTATAAGTTCATCTTATATTTCTTATTTTTATTCTATTTTGTTCTATTTAATATAGCAATATTCTTATATAATATATATTGTTGGTATTCAAATAAATTGTATAATCATGATTAAGTTATACCCTTTCATAACCTTTTTGAATTAAAAACAATTCTATGCTAATAATTCCACCCATATAAGAGTAATTTTTATTAGTAAATGATCTACCTCTAACTTTATTCAATAATTTTTTTTGAATAAGTTAGATATTGTAATTCAAATATTATAATTTATATTTTATTTTTTGTAATTAAATTTTACTAATCAAGCAGTTAAAAAATTCCTGAAATGAAATATGATGTATAATAATGCGTGAATTGTGAGAGCATGATATTAATTTGTAAAACAAATGACCAGGGATGAATTTGAAGAATTTAAAAAACATTAGGATACAATTAGTCCTCCTTATAATAATGGATATGTGCCCTAATTTTCCACTTACCTTAAGCTATCCATAGAACACCAATCGTAGTAGAGTTCTATGATGTTACGTTTCAAATCTATCAAATTTTTTAATTAATTCTATTTTTTTTGTATTTTTAATCTCACAAGTATTGGGGGTTAACATACTAGGGGACCATAAAAAATTATATATTAATCTAAATTATAGTGATTAATAAGTAAGTGTAGAGGTATAGTTATATCAATTATTCATTATAAAATATTTTCCTCAAAAATCTTATTTTTGTGTCTAATTAATCAAATTTCATTTCAAAAAAATCAAAATAAAATAAAATCTTCTCCCAGTGTACAAATTCTTCTTAATTTATAAACATAAAATAAATCACACCATCCTTATAATTTTTCTATTTACATTATATTTAATTTTATAATACCTTTACGATGTTGATTTAATTAATTTCCCATTGAATGGTGATCTTGGTCAGCCACTCTACTGTGCCAAAGTACCCAAGTAATTACAAATCATATGAGGGTTCCCACGACAACACCTTTCAATGGGAATAATTATAGGACTATTAAAGCATTGAAAAACATGTTTTGGGATAAATAACATGATTTTTAGTGGATTTTAGGATAACATCTTACACTAGGTGGATTATTTTATGATTAAATATTTTTACAAGAACATTCAAATGGATCCTTATAAGGAACATCATGGAAAATTGTTTAGAGATCCAACATTTAGGGGTGATGTTGGAGAAAGAAAAATATTGGAACCATACATTGTGAAAGAAATGATATGGAGAATAAATATGCTTTAGAAAAATATCTAGGCTACTCCGATTCAACAAAAGAGTTAACTAAAAGATAAAGGATATATTTTTAATTTCAGGTTTTGGATCATCTATTACTCAAATTATCACTAAGTAATTGGGTCCAGATATTTATAAAGAAGGTAAAATCATATCCAAGTTACTTTGGATCATTTGAGATTTTGGAGCATATTGGATCTCTTTCATATTGGTTAGAAAAGAATTCAGGTTATTTAAAGGAATATGAAATCTTCAAAATGTCTTTGTTAATAATATACATTTCATACCGATCAAGTATAATTAAAACAATTTAGGTCAAATTGGAAGCTAACCTTTCCTAAAAAGAATAAAAATATAACATTCCTAATATATGTGAACAAGTATTGGGGAATAAGATTACCCAACTCTCTAATGTTTAAGAGAGTAATAAAAATTCAAAAAACTGATATCTAGGAAACTAATGAAATAATTAAAAAGTAATCCACTTACTTTAAGGTTAGACACATATTTCAGGGCAGAAATTTCTTAAGGTGGGAATAATATAACGATATAATATTATTGCAATAGAATTTTTATTCTAAAGTAATATATGTGTAGAAATTATTAATATAGTATAAAACACATTCATTTCACTATACTATGATAAAATGTGATATATAAGAAATATATTAAACATGAAAATTAAATAATGTTGTTAAGTATGGTATAATAAATGTTTTCCACCAAGAGAGTAAAATTTCTTTTTCCTATCGCAAAAAATATCTACTTTTTATTTTCCTTAAATAATTTTATATTTGAATAAAATGGTTTTTAGATATTATATATTTGTATATAAATGATAATATTATTTATTGAATTCCCATATAAATATTCAGACAGTAATAATGTTGATCATTACATAAAAAAAGATGTTTTTAAATAAATAAGTATTTTTATGGAACAAATTATATTTCCTATATTTAGATATTATTTTTATAAAATGGATTTCATTTTTCGAATAAAAATTATGATATTAACTACCATTTAATTTTTAGGATTTTTATTATAATTTTTATTTTTGGGAGAATTTTGAAATACATTATTTATGAAAACAATGACTATTATGAAATCTTCAAGATTTATAAATTTAGGAATTTTTTTTCGAATAATGTTTTAAAAGAGTAAATTAATTAAATTTAAAATTCAAATTCAAATTTAAAAACCAACAGTAGTCATTTTTACGAAATTTTATTTATTTTATTAAAAATATTTTTAGGGTTTATACATTTGTTATTTTAGAAATAACTCCTATAGAAATTAAAATTTTAATCAAGTAAAATGTAGATAATATTTAAAATAAAAAGTTAAATATTAATTAACATGCTAAATTTCATTTTTATGTACAAAAATAAGTTCCTTGTGTAAATATTGAGTTTCCCCGATAATGATAAGATCATTTAAAATGATAAAATTAAAAAGAAAAGGGGAAAAAATCAAAATCACCACTTAATTGGTAGATATGGGGTTTAAGATACTAACCCTATATTTTCATATTTAATTATCAAAAAAATTCATTGTACTTACTACCACCTAAAATAGGTTAGACTTAATAGAAAAAAATCAATAGTTCAACACTTAAATACCTCCCTCTTGATGAGTAAATACCCACCCCTCCTCTGATTATCGTAACAAAAAATTATTTTATTTTATCACATATTTATCAAGGAGTCACATACACTACAATCACTTCAATGTTAAAGTGTAATTTGTGTTCTATGAGTCATCCCTATACTAAGATACTAAAAAGGTGTAGAGGATTATCTTACCCTCTCATTTTTTTCAAATTACATTGTTTGTGATAAATATTTTTTTTATAATTCATTAGGTATTCATGAATTCATAATCATACCATTACATTCAAAATTATGTATTTTTGTGAGGTATTAGTATTCCTCTCATTTATCCCTTGAAAGAACATATTTTTAAAACATGGTTAGGCTTCTAAAATCATTCCTTCATTTTCCATTCCAAAACTAAATGTTGTGAATACCAAACCATACATCAATTTCATTGTACTCACATACATAGCAATATAAATCTTTGATTTTTGATATAGATGTATGATACCCACATTATTTTCTCATTAATTATAACGATGAAATGATTTTTTATGATACATTATCTATGTGAAGTATATAATGCTATGAAAATGAATGGTGTACCATATTAGTTCTCTAATGAATTCCATATAGAATTTATCTCCATACATGAAAAGATTATGATTCCTTGTAATATTTCCTCGGTAATGCTTTATTATAACTTAGTTTTAATCCTCATTAATATGTTTTATGATAGTTTGATGATGAACCATGGTGATAAGCTTAGAAATGTATCAGGATTATGTTATAAACACATTTCCTTGTTCCAAATGGCATTAAGGCCTTCATTTTTATTTATTTTTTATAACACCCCTTTTAAGGGATGAGAATGAACCCTTATAATTATCATCATGATCATATATTATAAAAATTTATTTATGATCATGTGTTACAATTATGAATAATCTTGTTCCCATGATGATCATTCATAATCCATTTCATTTTTATCTTTTATTGGTATTTATTCTAACCCTTTTCCGTTTTTGTGTGTCCCTAGAAAATCACATGAATCAAGGTAAACTATGATGTATTTTAATGATTCCTTTTAAGATTGTTTAATAAATTTTATGCTTATAATTTCCATACATACTTCATGTATTATGTTTATGAGTTTTCAACACAAAAAACTAAAAACATAATTGGGTGTGTCAATGTAATGTTTTTAATGAATTATTTAAAAATCATATATCAAAAAAGTTGGTCTCTATAATGAGGACGAAAAAAACTAACCAAGGCCATGAATCCTAATACTAATCTTGTGAATAGTAATTTTTTAAAAAATAATAAAAATTAAAATTCCATTTTTTATTTTAAATGATTCAGTCTTTATATTTAGCATCTTGGATTTCCACATTAGTGTAAGTGCTTCGATTTTTGAGAAGAAAATATAGAAATATCATGTTTTATTTGGAATTTATATAAATCCCTATAAGACATTCATATTTGAGATATTAAACATTATGTCTTCAATAGCCTATGGATTTTTCCCTATTTTAAAAATATTACATAAAATCGTGGATTATTTTCATAACTGTAATATTTTAATTAGGTGTATGGTTTTGTAATAATTCATAACTTCCCATCTCCAAAACTATGGACTTTGGATACAGTGAATCATTATTAGGTTATCCCATTTTCATATGTGTATTTAATTTTCAAAACATAATTAATGATAATACCGTTACAAATATATTTTTCAAAGTTCTAATGTGTTTACTTTTATATGCACTTCTCTATTAATGATAAAAATAAAATCATATGTAATTTGAAAATAAATCCTAAAGATGATTCCTAGTTAATTATAAGTCACCAATAGAAAGAAATATAGACACATTTACACTTGAAATTATTATTATTATTATATTATTATTATTATTAGTACTAATACTACTACAAATTCAACAGTATTACCACTATAAGTTTTAGTACTATTGGTGGTGGTGTTGGAGTTGTTGTTTTTATTATATTATATTTATTTTTATTTGTCTTGGTGGTCGGGGTGTTTTATTCTCGTTAATATTCCAAAAATTACCACATCTCATTCATATAAATCATTAATATAGTATATAAATAAATGGAAAACAGTGATTTTTTTATCATTATCAATTAAAAATAAATAATTAAAAAAATATTTTAAATAACCATCATATTATTTCTATGATTAAAAATTGTTTAAACATATAAATTAAATTTTATTAAATTTTAATGTTTAATTTTATTCCTTTCCACTCAAATATATTAAAAACCATTGCACTCTAAGATAATAAGAATTAAAATTGAGAAAAATTACAACATTAATTAAGATTTTTTTATTCATAAAGAAAATTTCTCAAAATTGAATGTTCAGTTTTAAATCAATTCTTTTGGATTAATTAACTATATTTTATTCATATATTTATGAAATTTTTTATATTCATAAATTATTATTAATAATTTTTTACATCATCTATAAAAACATACAAAAAAATATTTGAAATTTTAATCATTATAATCAAATTATATAAATTCAAAAAATTATTAGTGTCATATGATAATTGATTTAATGGGAAATATTCTATTTTAATGGGATTTAATGGTTTTGTAATGGTCTTTTAGCTTCAAAATCGCTATTTGTGTATAGAGAATTATTTTAGATATTTTCATGGGAATTTGGAGAAATTTGGAGAATTTCTTGGCTTTCATGGAGCATTTCCAGGAACTGTGTGGTTCTCTACATGGTTTAAGAACACTATATAGTCCAACCACTTGTGATTGTTTAGAGATAGGGGAGAATGAGTGATAAGCTATGGGATTAGTCTAACCACGAAAATTGACCTTATGGCATGGGTTTCATGGTTTTAAAAATGATTTTTGATATATATATTATTCCAAAACATATATTGTTGGTTTATTTTTGTGACTCCCTGATGATTATACATTTTTATTTTTTTATTTTATATGGATATTTCTTGTTTTTTATAAAAATATAAGAATGATATATCTCTTTATTCTCATTTTATTTTTCGCTTTCCCCCATTTTTATTAGGTTTCTCAAGTAATGAATTCTCTTAAATGGTTTCATCAAGGTATATAAATTCATTCATAAATGATATGAATTTTTAGTATAAATGATAAAATATGATTATGTGAAAAATATTCAAGTCATTGGACTATTTATTACTTTCAATGCCCCTATAGGTTATTTTTCCTCTATTTTCTCCAATTTTATCATTTTTTTTAATTTCACTCAGGTATACTGAGTTTTTATCTTAGGATAATGATTTATATGGTATATAATAATCTATATATCTGTGAATAAAATAATGGAAGTTATATGAGTTATTATTCACGACACCTTACACAATTTATATTAAATTATTTTGTCATGGTTAAATGTTTCAGAAATATATTGCACAATATTTTTAAAAAGTTTTAACAAAATATATTTCTGACTAAAGGTGTTTCACAATATATTCCAATATTTATATGATTGGAAAATTGATTTAGAAATATATTTTTATCTAAATGGTGTTTTTTCATGATAATTAATTTTTATTGAGAATTAAATACATTATCGTATTAAATATGTTTTGAATGAAAATTTGATAAAAATTGCATGGGGAGGTATATATAATATAATGGGCGGTTACAAGATACCAAGAATATATTTTTGTATCCATCAGAAGCAGTTTCGGTATAGGATTGGGTTTTAAGAATTAGACCAGAGGATTCCCATTTAGTTTGTGAACCCAATTATATTATATGTGGATAGATAGAAATATCATGTGTGTATAGGCAATCATAAATTGGTTCATGGACTATTTAAAATTATTTATTTCATGTATGGGTCTCATTAGTCAATAAAAGAATGGAATTAGGGATACCAGTTTCCATTCAACCGTAGGACTACCCAAAATGTTTTCACTGGGACATATAATTTATAACCTTGGGTTATTTTAAAATAATATGAAATATGAAAACATTATTGATTTACAAATAAGTGCATTTTTAAATTATTTTAATTCTAAATTACTTGGTGAGGGTGAAATGTTTTTTAAATTGTTTGTGCCAGTCATTTTTTAGAAAATTGTTTCCTACATCTTAGTGATCTTAGTGCGACTGTTATTTTATAATTAATAGGATTTTATAAAATTATTTAATTATGGATAATATATTAGGATCGATTTACATAATATTGAATAATTTATTTATAATGTAATATATGGTTATTAGTTTAATTAATTTTATTAAGGTGTTATTCTCATTACATTTATAATCATCTTGATTCATATAAAGATGTTTTCATTATTTTTTTTGATACACATATATGATTTCATCACATAATCAAATACAAAATTATTCATAAAACATTAATGGTGTCTAGTAGATTACATTCCCATTTTATTTTTTACTTGTTTATTTAATAATATTTAACTTATCAAGTATTTAATTTAGTTTTGGAAAGGAATTATTTATAATTTTAAATTCATGTTAGTGTATTAATTTTTTAGTATGTGGTGTTTGAGTCGGTGATGAGTATATACACAAAATATTTTTGAAAAACTATAAATGGTATAAATATTTGTTATTAGAATATAGAGGATTCTAGATTATATGGGTAATATTCTATAAATTTGTTATGTTTTATTTAGAGTATTAATGTTAGTTGTAGAAGTTACAAATCATAATTATTTGTTTTGTCAAGGTCCATCAAGTTTAAATAGAATATGGTAAATTCTTGGCAGGTATACATTAATAGTTTAGGATCAATATCTTTATAAGGTGGCTTTTCATTTCAATTTTTTTCATGAAGAGGGAATTTTTTATTATCATGAAAATATTCAATCACTTTCATTTTCCATTGGTGAAATATCTTGGTTATGATGGAGTGGAATGAGATTTTTATCACTCTCGTCAAGAAATATGATAATATAAATTATCTAGAAATTTTTCACATACAAGTTTTTGATTACATGTTTCCCTTAGATTGTATATAAAAATTTTCTAAAATTATATATATTTACTATTTAATTCCTTGATATCCTTAAAGGAAAAATATTCATTGTTGGTATATAATTATGATAATTTAGTTGGAAATGATTATACATGACAAAAAATTAATTTTTTTTAAAAAAACATTTTCAGAAAAATGAGAAACCACACAAGTAAAATCTAATGTGATGGTCAGCCAACAGAAAATGATATCACAAAGTCATTGAAAACAATACTAATATGGTTTGAATTGCATACACGATATAATCCCCACTGAAGTGCTTCAACCATCTTGCCCAGGTCATCCTTGATTAATAATTTAAATCATGTTGCAAGCTTGTCCTATGTCTAGATATATTCCTTCCACATTTATATTGTGTTCATTGAAACCCCGTATTAAAATAAAATATTGGTCATTGATCCATTCCCTTTGTTCTTTACTACCATCCATTTTAACATATCTTTCAAGAATTTTTTCGACCTCCTCCCTTGAGGTACAAATTTTGATATAATTTTCATGTATTTTTTCTATTATATTTAAACGTGTTTTGTTTATTTTTGATATTTTATAATTCATTGATGTATATTATAAACTTATATTGATAATATTTTTCATTTTATAAAATGTGATATGACATTATTTAGTTTAAAAAACATAAAATCTATCATAGTTTTAATATAGTGGTTTTTTTTATGGAAGACTAATTGATTTGATTATAATATCCATAGTAATGATAGAATAATTGCATAAAATATTTATTAATATTTATGAACTATAAAAAAAAAAAGAAACATTAAAATTAGTAACTTACCTGATATGACACATCAATCTTAAACAATCAACAAAATATTATAATTTACTACGGAAGTTATCACATAGAAATTAGAATAAGTGTTTTGAATAGAATTAATAGAATTATGAAAATATAGTTTACAAATGTTTACATAATTAATTATTTTCTAATAAGATAATTATATATCAAGATAAAACCCTTTTTTAACAAAGGTAAATTATTTTCTAAAAAATAATTTAAATGTGAAAAAGTGCGTTTAATAACAATAAATAAATCACTATTTTAGGACTATATTAATTAAAAATATATTAAACATATTCAATTAATGTATAAAATTATTTTTTTCTATTTTATATATAAGATATACTAATGAATCCAATTTTACACATAAAAATTTATTTTCCAAAAAAAAAACAATTTTGTCACCTTTGGATGGATAACTTATTATAAATCTAGTTTTTTAAAACTTTATAAATTATATTTGAAAAATAAACATATAATTATAAATATTAATATAAAAATTTTCTTTGGTTTCATTTTGTTTTTCATAAATTCATATGTTGATGAATTGAGAGAAAAATAATGCATTTTATTTGAAATCATCTTTTTTTTTAAATTTATTTATATTGTTTAATTATATATTGAAATAGTTCTAAAGTATAATTAGATAATCATTTTAAAATTTAATCCAATTTAGTTCAATGGAAATAATTTCACTTTAAAATTGTATATAAAATCGTTCTCACCTTTTGAATTCTTTTACATTACAAACTTGTTTTCTGATTCTGTCAATGAGAAAAAGTTTAAATTAATTTATGAAGTTAATTATTATGGAATTTTTATAAGTATATTTTATATTTTCAACTATAGGTTCATATTTAATTAAATTATAACCATTTATTTTTTTTCCATTATTAATTGTAACATTAGTAATTTGTTTATTACCATGGTCAAGGGTAAATTGGGTAATTAATGATTAAAATAAAATTATAACTATTATAAAATCAACCTAAAACTTATCAAAATTTTAATTTATGATTTTTTTTCTCCAAAAAAAACGTTTTTATAATATTATAACTTTTTTAATCCACTAGGGTGTGAGAATAACATTTATATTTTTATATTTAAAGAAAAGTCTATTTTTTCATACTTTTATTTTTAAGAAGTCTAATCTTTTATATATTGGGTTTTAAGTGATATTTCAGATTATAAATATTATTTAGAAATATAAAATTTCTATCTACATAATTTTAATTTATTTGTAATTTTTATTGATAAAATAATTACCAAAAACATTGACACAATGATGATGTACTATGAGTTTAATTAATGGAAGAAACAAATAAATGACGTAAAAAATATTAATGTATATATAATGTGTTGTAATTAATGAGATATAAATTTTTTTATATTCATGTGACAGATTATTGATGTTTTAAAGGCTTTTTTCTTCAGTTATTATATTTTTATGATATTTTTAAAAAACCAAGAGATGAATAGTGTCAAAATTGAAATTATTGATAATTTAAAATAACTAATATATTATTATGTGATATAAAATTTCAAAAAAACCCAATTTATTACCAAATGATTTATATAGGCGTCGAAATTAAATTAATTTATCCTTTATTATTAGTTTTTCTTTTTATAGTAATTATATTAATTCACAATGTGCAAATTACGTGATATCATGATAAGAATTTAGAGGGTTAAATAACGATAAAAAAGATAACAATTATAAAAATAATAAATACTTATATAATATTCCTTTTGTGAATGTATTTTGACCCAAATACATTATATATTATAAATAAATCACTTTGGATGAATTTTGGAAGAAAAAATAATTTATATTAATTTAATATTTTAAAGCATTCCAATAGTGCCCATCCCCTCTACTATAAAGGGAACCCCTTATTATATTTTCCTAACATAACTAAACCTATTTGGATGAACTTATATATGTCAAAATACATTTTAATAACCTCTCACCACATTCTAGATCTCTTATTTTAGATAGAAAAATCACTTTATATGTGTTAAGGTGTTACTCAAAAGTGTTTGTCTGAAGAAGAGCAATCATCTTCAATTAAGTATTTCTATTTTATTTCTTCCTCTACTTACATAAATTATTATTCATCCATTATGATATAAAAAAATTACTATCCTAGAGATAATGATATTTTAATATATTAATATCATTAGCTCAATACATCTCCACTTCCATCGAATGGGGAGATAATTAATCGTTTTTGAGTACGTGTGAAGAATAACCTCCACGAACTGATATAATTCAGTTTCATTTACCATCTCACAATACAGGTTATAGTGATTGAATTTATTTTTATATATAGTATTAATGAAATATTTATCACTTTAATATAATAATATATAAATTTATTTCTTACTTTCTATGTACATAAAAATGATGATGTTGTTCGTGCGCATGTGTGAACTATCACCTCCACAAAGAGATGTGATTCATTTGTAATCACAAAATCACATGAATAATATATATATATATATATATTTTTTAATGATTAATATTATATTATCATATTATTATAATTCTATAAATATAAAATAATAATTTCCATTTTTACATAATGATCATTGAAAAATGGAAATATTACTCATGTGTATGTACGACATATCATCTGCATGGTTGTAATGCAATTAAATTTTCATATCCATAAGTAATTCATGGATTTAATTATATAATTAATTTATAAAATTTGTTATTATTTCACGTATATTATTATGTAGATAATGTACTAATGACCACTTTAACTATTTATATCATACAAAATTTATTTAAGACTCAAGTACAGAATATCGACAAAACATACAACATAAAATTTAATAATTAAGAAATTGTTATATCATGATAATAACTGATAGAAAATAAATAATAAACATTTAAAAGGTTCTAAAAACATTAAATAATTATAGTAAGTATATTCCTCATGAATATAATTATTGCACATGACGATTCAGGCTCAGGGTAACAGACTTTCTTTTCAAAACTTCTTTTTAAGATACTCTTTCAAATTATTTTTAAAAAATCAAAAAGGAATGATGTATAAAATATATTCCATGAACATAATTTCACCATTTAATGTTTATTTAATGTTTTATTCATCCTTTACATGTTTAAAATTTTATTTTTTAGTAAGTTTTTTTCATTTATGAGTGAGTGTATTTGTAAAATTGAAATGTGATATCGAAGTTGTAATGTTTTTTTCCTTTATGCTTGTTTTATGTGTTATGATTATGTTATCGTTCATGTTAATTTTTTATTATTAGGGTTGGTTCCATTATAAATATAAGGTGGTTGATCATGTCATATCCATTTAATTCACTAGTTAATGAGATGGAGTTAACTAATTGGGTTTCTCCTAAGTGATTAAGTGAATATATAGGTTGGGTATTTTAAATATAACGATGAAGGTTACTCCCTATGTAATCTTGAAAGATTTTATAAAATTGAAATGGTTTTGATGATATAGTTACCATTATTATTTAGGTTTTCTCTGGAGTTTTACATGAATCATATGATTTCATGAGGTAAGATAATGAGCTTGTGTTTTATAGGCGAAAAGTATAACTTTGTGAAAATGATTTTCATGGGTTTAAAGTATTCATGGTCTAATGGTTTCTATTATTTATTATAAATTCCATACTATGAATTTTGTGATATTCACATGTTATAAGTTTTTTCACAAGGTATAAATATAGGGAATATAATGGAGGAAGTCCAGTAGAACGCTATGCAGGATTTTAATGAAAAAGGAATATGGTCTTATTAAAAATATTTATATTATGAAAGAAAAGGATATTGTTTTATAATTATCATATCGGTATTAAAATTGGACGTTAAGTGTTAATTATGTCCTAACTCTCTAAAACCCTAAACCTAAAATGATCCTTAATCGGAATGAAAGTAGTTTCTGTAATAGAACTCATAATTGTGTAATGGTTACGATTGGGTTATTACAGTTGGTAATAAATGTTAGTTTAGATAACTTTAGGGGTCATTATATTTTGTAATAGAATATATATAAATGATTTTTTACTTTATTATTTTGTTTAAATGATATATAATTTTAATATTACCATCTTGATTTTTATAAGATATGTCTAATATAAATTGTTTTCAATGGAGGAAATTGGGTAGTTGTGATGGGAAGGAATCAAAAAGAAAATATCATTCCAAATTAGTCATAGCATAATATATATTAATTTTATCCTATTATGAGTAAAATTACTGCAATTTTTAGTGGATCTTATGACCCACAGGTAACTGAAGGTTGGATTAAAGACCTAGAAAAGATTTTTGATGTCATGGGGTGTTCTGGCAATCAAAAATATAGTTGTTCTATTTACCATTTTGAAGTTGATGTTCATTAGTGGTGGTTGATGGTGAAGAATAATTGGGTAAGTGAGTAGATTTATGCTTTGGAGTGGGATGAATTCAAAAAAAATTGAGAAATATTTTCCTATGAATTTTTCAATTTTGATGGAAATTTTATTTGGGAATTGAGGTAGCAATAAAATTATATGGCTGCATACAAAGAAAAATTCACTCAACCAGAATGGTACACTCTAAATTTTATTCAAAATCATGATAGTGAAATCAGTCATTTTAACTCTGAAATAAATCAAAAATATAAATGGGTATTGGATTATCATGAATTAAAGTGTTATAAAAAACATGTTTGACGTGCAGAGAAGATAGAAATGGATTTTTATGATTTTCATGTGTCCTTTTGAATCTTATCAAAAAACAAGTTGATATGGCATATAAAATTGAATAATTCAACAAAAAAACATATAACGGTGAGAAAATTATTTTTTTAATTCATGAGAATAGTTGTAAAAATACAATAGAGACTATCTTTTGAATTTTGTTAAGTGGATTATATGTGGTAATATAGGGAAAAAAATAATATATGCGTTGAAAAATATCATGCTGGTGATAAAAGAATTATGAAATAAATTCAGTAAAATAATTTAAATAAATTGAGATGGGTCATTATACAATCCGATATTCGAAGAGGAACCAGAATATTGAAATTAATATACAAAAGAAGTTGAAATGTATGGGGAAATCTATTCCAACATCTTCTATAGATGCTGGGAAATAAAATGAATTGTAGTCAAGTAAATTCTTAGTTTATTCATATTATGCCAATGTATTGATTGATTTGGGATATACACATTCATTCATTTCTAGGAAATTTTTTGTTATATTGGAAATTTCATTTCATGACCCGACCCTACTCGGGCTCATGCCACGACTACCCCAAGGCCACCTCCATAGGTCAGGGCTGGCGACTAGTGCCGTAGGCACAACAACTCGGGGAGGCCTTTGCCTATGTACCTGTACACACAAACGCAGCCCACTCAATATAGAAGTGAAGAGTAAAAGAAAAGAAAAGTAAAGAAAAGTAAAGTAAAGGGAAACTAATATTTATAAACCACAATAAGTGAATCAACCTCTAATCAGTACAAAGCATGTGCAAAAATTAAACTGAAAAGAGAAGGGGAAAAACATGCGCCCATATAGAAATGTGCCACAACCCGGCAGTAGGTAAACAAAAGTAAATAGCTGGAAGGGTCCCCCACCTAGAACCCGACTCTAACCACCGCATGTGGTCCAAGCTCCTGAACTCCTAATCTCCACTGATGTCATGGCCAACATGTTCGTCGTCTGCAAGGGCACACAAAGTGTAGGAAAATACCAAGTAGGGGTGAGTATTAAAATTCTCAGTAGGATACCCTGAAGGCTTGAGGGAGAAACAAAGGAGGTACCAAAGGGTGAGTAGTAGATCTAACAGGAAATTGAAATGGAGTACAACCGAGAGTGTAGTAAAGAGTAACAGTAGGGAATCCAGCTCAACCCAATAAGAGAAAAGAGGTAGACTCATCCAGAAAAAAGGAGCTGGAAATGGTGAGAAGATGAACTTCTCGTCGAGTATTCAATACCTAGAATAGGAAAGTAGACTCATCCAACCACGAGAAGCTAGACATGGAAAGCATGTGGCATATCCCACGCGTCTTTGCCTCTCTGAGGGGGAGAGTAACCAAGCCCAAGAAGTGGGTACTGGAACAATGTATATACATATATATATGCTCTGTCAAGAAACCTGAACCAGATCGTAAGGGGATCTACGTCCCACAGCTCATCCCATGAAAGGTGAGTCACCAATAGTCCAAGAAGTAAAAACCATCGATGCCCAGCATCCCGCATGTCTACCCCAAATAGAAAGTAAAGGGGCTCAATCATCACACCTCGACACTATCCGCTTTGGGTGGCACTGACTCTCCCGCACGGTTTTAGGTCGCGTCACAAGGACGCATATTGGTGGGAAAGTGCCCCTCATACTTGAGAGTTATCGGGGAAAGACAACCACACCACATTACTATCACATAGTCGATAGGTCCTCAAAGTCAACTTGTCACATCACTGACCCATACAACAAAGGGTATCACTCCTGTAGTCATGGAAAAAAGTCACTGACTATCCTCATAAGAAGGCCTGAGTCTGGAATGCCAACGGGCGACCCACTGCCCAGCCCTGCTGGAGGGCAAACCCTAAAACATCATCAGGCGACCCACTACCCAGCCCTGATAGAGGGTAAACCCTAATACATCATCAGGAGACCCATTTCCCAGCCCTTCTAGAGGGTAAACCCTAATACATCATCAGGTGACCCACTGCCCATCCCTATTGGAGGGTAAACCCAGAACAAGTCGACCGGAGACCCACTACCCATCCCCGCTGGAGGGTAGAACTGGAAGAAGTCGACAAGTGACCCACTACCCAGTCTCTACTAGAGGGTAGACCTGGAAGAAGTAGATGAGCAACCCACTGCCTAGTCTCTACTATAGGGTAAACCCGAAGAAGTCGATGAGCAACTCACTGCCCAGTCCCTACTGGAGGGTAAACCTGAATAAGTCGACGAGCAACCCAATACCTAGTCCCTACTGGAGTGTAAACCCAAAGAAGTCGATGAGATACCCACTACCCAGCCCTGATGGAGGGTAAAACTGAAACTACTCTAGCCATCCCTACCGGAAAAATCCTTCTGGGTAGAGACTCGGGGCCTGTGTAATGTGTTGGTCACACCGATATCCACAAGAAATCTACTAGGGAATACGAAGAAACTCTGATGTCCAAACCATCAAGAATAGAACCAGGGGAAAAACTCTTAACTATACCAGTTGAAACCATCGGGAACAAGAACAAGGGGAAACTCAACCCTGCTAGTCAACAAACGAGAACAAAACCAGGGGAAACTCAACCCTTCTGGTCACCAAATGAGAACATAGTGACCCTCTCCACCGTGTGAGGTCAAGAGTATGCAAAGAAGAACATGGAATGCACATGGGGCCCACATGATGTGTGGCCCCATGTAAACTCCAACCGAGCGCACAAATGTTCGTAGGTACAAACAACCACATGTACCTCCAAGCGTTCCCATACACTCCCAGAGTATACCACGTCTCCAACCCAGAGTCCAACGTGCACATGACACTCAACGTCAACGCGATGGGCGTAAGCATTACAACTCCAACATACCACCTCATCGGACTTGGAATGACCAACTACATCTCTTCAAACATTTACTTCACTCACACGGGAGTGCACACGATCTCACACCAAGGGTTATCTCATGAACACAGTAAGAAGAACCGCCACTGGAGCACCCTTCATATTTACACATTTAATAACATCGAGTAAGAGGCTCTACTCTACAAAACTGATTACACCATTGTAATCCTCGCAGAAAAACACATGAGATAAACTACATACTCGTCTCAAATGGATATCTAAGGGAAAATTCATCTGACACCGCTTTACTCCCAAACGGTGTCTCGTGGTCCCGATCCTCGGCCATGAAAACAGTTGGGCGCATCACACCATTGCGATCCCCTCGGGAAGACACATCAAAAGGACTGCTCACTTTAATGCAATAGATATCTAGAGAAAAAGAAGCATTTCATCAAACTATGTATGAGTAGTTCTTCATGGTAACTACACCCTGGTCCCGAAGCATAACAAACGGATTGAACCATTGTGATCCTCTCGAAAAAGTACACAATATGGACTATTCAGTTGTCCAAAATGGACACCCGATGATTAAGCTGGAAATCACCACCAACTCCCAAAACGGCCCTCATGGGGCCCACACCATAATCCTTAATAAAAGTGGAAGGATTGCAGAATTGCAATACCCTCGGAAAACCCCCAGGATCGACTACTCACACACCCCAAACAGACTTCTGAAGAAAAAGTTTCCAAATGATTTGTGCAGCTCGAAACATGAACCTCCGAAAAAACGTCAGTCTGCTTAACGCATGTGACTTGCCCCCGAACCCTCCATTTAGGGAGTTAAAAACCCTAGAAACCAACTCAATGCTTTGTCTCGATTCCTGGAGTACACTACAATAGACGACACATAAAGCGGACACCCGTAGCGAATGTTACGGGTGCCTGATACGAGGGGCGAACCCCTTTTGCTGGACCATCCTGGGCCGGCCCATGCCGGCCCACAGTCCAGAATCATGGTCTGGTCGTGGACCCATGTTCTATGCGAAGACCGGACCTCGTGGCCGGTCGTGCCTGCCGCGTGAAGACCTGCCGAAGGCAGGTCTAGTCTTTCCTGCTGGGATCACGCGCCGTGATCCTGGTTCTCCCTTGCGCCCCGGCGAGTGCCGCCTCACCCGCCTAAGGCCGCCGTGCCTGCCGCTGACGCCGAACGCCCCGCCTCTATGCCATCCACTTGAGCCTAGGCCGCCGCCACATGGAAGACCTGTGCCACCGCCGCTGGAGCTCTCCGCTGCCGCTGGAGCTCGCCGGACCGCCGTCGGAATCCCCAAAACCCGCAAACTTCGATGAACGACGACGATCTCCTCTGAACTAAGATATCAAATCCGTAACAAGAATTGGAAAGATAATAAAATATAATACGCATTCATGGGATTTGTTCTAAGATCAAACAACAATTTGAAACATGTTTGTTGGTTCAATGGTGGTGCGGATATTAAAAATGAAAAACGCATGATCCTAACTCTTGGGTGTTGCCCGACGCTTTGTCATCGATTCGAACCCCGCCGGAGCCGCAACCTTGGAGAGGAGGAGGAGGAGGGGATTTTTGTGGCAATCTCCTTGGTTGAGAGCTCTTCTGCTAGGGGAAGTGAGGGAGAGGGATGGGTTTGCTTAAGAAGGAAAAAATTAATTAATTAAAATTTAATTAATTTCATCCTTAATTTAACCCGCATCTGAAACTCTCAATGGGGTCGAGGTTAAACTTACCATTGAGTAAACACCTCCTCCCAAGAACAATGGTGGTCTCAGAATTTTAATCTGAGGCACTGTTCAAAAGTTAAAAAACTTAATGCTCGAGGCCGCTAAATTAAGAAAACTCCCCAGGGGCCATTTTTCACTGACGGCCCGCGCCCGTGAAACTTCCACCCCTTCTAGGGTAAATGGCACGCTCTAGACTCAATGGTGCCCTTGGTTTTGAAATCCAAGCTATCGTTTAAGAGATACTTGAGTTAATCCATTAAACGAATAAATTAATAATTTAATTTATCCGTTTAATGTTCTGGAAGCGAGTGAGGGGTCCAAAGCCCCGCGCCGACATGTTTTATGTCATTCCTAGGGTAAACACCCAATTTCAGAACCATCTGTAGACTGAGATTTCTGATAAGAATCACCGTTTTAGAGTTATCCCATTTATTTTGCGTACCCAGAGTGAACGCACTAAAAATTTAATTCTGGCCACACTGGGGCTTGGAATCACTCACTTTCTGAAGGCACTGCTCTAGAATAACATCAATAAATTTTTAAAGTCATTTAAAGTAAAAAAATGGGTTCTTACTTCATTCCCTCCTTCATGATTTTTGTCCCAGAAGAGCGAAAACTAGGGAACAAATCAGGGTACCAAGCCCACACCTAGCTCTCCCATACCCATGAAAACACTTGCACAGTCCCGCGTCACCACACACAAACCGAAGGATTTGATCTGTTCACGCGAGGTCTGCCCTTACCGATGGTGTGCATAAGAGCACGCACACTTCTTTTCAGGTTAGCCATGTGGGAGACGTCATGAACCCACTCCAAACTTTACAGTTAGGGAAAGTAATTAGGTAACCTCACCATCCCTTTGCACAGTCTCAAACGGCCCAAAGGCTCTTGGGGGTAGCTCACTTCCCCGACTGAACCCTTACGTCGGATGCCGCGTCAGGAATCACCGCCCGCACCAGGAACAAAGCCCGATGATTCCCTCCTTCAGAATATCTATATTGTAAAACACCCATGGATATCTGATAATGCAAGGTTTCACAGCCGATGTATCACAACCAAGACTCTCTTACACGCTCGGTGAGCGAATGAGTCAACACCATCGACTAAAGAGAAAGGTCCCACGCCTTATTCCTTTCTAACACAGGGTTACACGGATGCCCTGCGTCACCCTGGTATCACCTAAAATAAGGAGCAGGGAGAAAATCATTTCACACATCGGGTCTAACAATTCTACTTGCAAAAAGTATAAGAGTTGTAGAGAGTACCTCTTATCACCTCATGCTCTGCAGGATCGTAGACATCAAAAGCTCGCGGCTGTCTGTGATCCCATCCGTCAGCTCCTAGAGCCTGATGTGGATTTCCTAGTGGTGATGGGAAGAAATCATTATGTTTTCCCCCAATAACAGCTTCCCTCGTTCCTATTCTAGCACCACCTCTATGAGTGCTACTCTGATCACAACGTTGCCTCTGTCGTGGTGGTGCACCTGCTGCCTGCCCGATATTCTCAGCGTGCCTGGTCGGGAAGTCCCATGCCATGTGACCTCTTCCATCTCAAGCATAGCACTGGCGCTCTATGGGCTGCCATGGTGCCCTCCGGTGCCACTGTTGTGTACGACCACCACCCAGAGTCCACTCACATAAGGGTCTCCTTGGCTAAGGCCTTGCACATTGCTGCCACCACCAACTGTAGAATGCGACAAGAATCTCTTTGTCACCAGCACTTGCTCTAGCACCCTGGCATATGTGCAAATGCACATGGGTACTTTAAAAACACAAACCTCTCAGAGAAGACCATGCCAAAACTCCCGCACTCAGATGTTTCCATTATAGACTATGTCCGGGTAAAAGCGTGCACGATCTGCAAAAATGGCCACGTACTCGGCCACCGACATCCCTCCCTGCTGAAACTGCAAGAGCTCCTAAATCCGAACGGAGCGTAAGTAGGAGGGGAAATACTCCTTGTGAAACAACAACTAAAAGTCACCCCACGAAAGCGATGAATTGTCAAGAAACGAGTCACCAGACTCTATCAATGACAAGCTTCTCCACAGAAAAGGTTGGAGGTCAAAGCCACCATAAGATCTGCCGATGTCTGCACAAGCCTGAAGAGGTGAACCACTGTCTCGATCCAAACTTCTGCTACCTGAGGGTCTGTCTCACCATTGAAACTAAGTGGTCCCTGTCACTGGAACTCACGGAGTGCACTCAACCTGCGCTCAAGCTCAGTTTGCTCTATTGGAGCTATCTGCTGCTCAACAGGTGGGGGTTCTGCTACCGGCCAACCCGGAGAAAGGGGATTACATGATGGGTCTTGGACTGATGCCTCGTAGCTCACAAGGTCATCGCCACGAACCAAATATGGTATCCTATCTCACTTTCATCGTGGAGAAATCCTGAATATTATCAAGGAGTTCCATGATCAAATGAACATATATGTATATAACAGTAAAAAACAACGGGGAGCTTACTCAAGGAGGACAGTCAAGACTCAATCCTATGTCATGCAGAATCCTATTTTCCCCACAACAACTGTCTCGGCAAGCTGAGTCGACAAGCAGGTTATCAGGGTCCTGGTGAATGGATACATTGGCCATCACACCATTACTGGACTCCCTGTCCTGAGAGTTTCTCTCGAGATACGTTAACACTGTTGCCCCAAATCCCAACCAATTCCTTTTTAGGGATGTCCGCACAATGTCCCAAGGAACGAACCACCTATGATCCCACTTTTTCATGACCCATCCCTACCCGGGCTCGAGCCGCAACTACCCAAAGCTTGCCTCTATAGGCCAGGGGCTGGCGACCAGTGTCGTGGGTACAAAAACTTGGGGAGACCTTTGCCTAAGTACCTTTACACACACATGCAGCCCACCAAATGTAGACGTGTAGATCAAAACAATAGACAAGTAAAGTGAAGGGAATATTCTATATATAAACCACCAAAATTGCATCGACCTCTAATCAGTACAAAGAAAGTACTGAAAGTAAACTGAAAAGAAAAGGGGCAAAACATACACCCACCCAGAAAAGTTCCAAAACCCGGAAACATGTGAACAAAAGTAAATAGCTGGAAGGGTCTCCAACTTGGAACCCAACTCCGACCACCTTAAGCGGTCCAAGATCCTAAACTCCTAAGCACCACTGAAGTCACGACCAACCTTTCTGTCATCTGCAAGGGCACACCAAGTTAAGGAAAAGCCCAAGAATGGGTGAGTATAAAAATACTCAATAGGATACATCGAAGGATTGAGGGAGAAACAAAGGATGTACCGAAGGGTGAGCAGTAAATCGAACAAAAAATTGAAAAGGAGTACAACCGAGAGTGCAATAAAGTGTAACATTAGAGAGTCCAGCTCAACCCAACAAGAGAAAGGAGGTAGACTCATCCAGACACAAGGAGCTGGAAACGGTGAGAAGATGAACTGCTCACCGATTCATCGCTACCTATAGTAGGAGAGTAGACTCATCCAACCACGATAAGCGAGACACGGAAAGCATGTGGCATACCTCATGTGTCTTCTCCTCTCCTAGAGGGAGAGTAACCAATCCCAAGAAGTGGGTACTTGAACAAGGAATATACATATATATATTCTCTGTCAAGAAACTCGAACCAGATCGTAAGGGGATGTCTATCCCGTAGCTCAGCCCAAGAAAGGTGAGTCACCAATAGTCCCAGAAGTAAAAACCATCGACGCCCAGCGTCCTGCACATCTATCCCGAACTGCAATTCAAGGGGCCCAATCCATGAACCTCGACAAAATCCTCTTTGGGCGGCACTGACTCGCCTACACAGTTTTACGCCGGGTCACAAGGATGCATCTTGGTGGAGTAGTTCCCCTCGTACTTGAGAGTTCTGGGGAAAAGCCAACAACACCTCATCACTATCATATAATTGAGAGGTCCTTAATGTCAATCCATCACATCTCTAACCCGTACAACCCAGGGTCCTGCTCCGGTTGTCACGGAGAAAAGTCACTGACTAGCCTCATAGGAAGCAATGTGTCTAGAATGCCAACGGGTGACCCACTGCCCAGCCCTGCTGGAGGGTAAACCATAATACATCATCAGGCAACCCAGTGCCCAGCCCTCCTAGAGGATAAACCCTAAAACATCATCAAGCGACCCAGTGCCCAGCCCCTCTGGAGGGTACACCTGGAACAAGTCGACTGGCGACCCACTGCCCAGCCCTGCTAGAGTGTAGACCAGGAAGATGTCGACAAGCGACCCATTGCCCAGTCTCTACTGGAGGGTAGACCAGGAAGAAGTCGATGAGCAACCCGCTGCCCATTATCTACAGGAGGGTAAACCCAAAGAAGTCGATGAGCAACCCACTGTCCAGTCTTTGCTGGAGGGTAAACCCAAAGAAGTCGATGAGCAACCCACTGCCCAGTCCTTGCTGGAGGGAAAACCCAAAGAAGATAATGAGCAACCCACTTCCCATCCCCACTTCAGGGTAAACCTGAAACTCCTCTGGCCATCCCTACTAGAAACAACCTCCTGGGTATAGAATCGGTTCCCGCGAAAAGTGTTGTTAAGACAGAGATCTATAAGAACTCTACCAAGGAATACAAAGCAACTCTGATGGCCAAACCATCAAGAATATAACAAGGGTAAAACCTCTCAACCCTTCCGGTCGAAACCATAGTGAACAAGTCCAGGGGGAAACTCAACCCTGCTGGTCAACAAAACGAGAACAAAACCAAGGGAAACTCAACATTGCTGGTCAACAAACGAGAATAGAGGGACCCTCTACGCCGTGAGTGGTCAAGAGTATGCAAAGCAGAACACGGCACACACATGGTCCCTACACGACGTGTGTCCCCAAGTCAACTCCAACCAGGCGCACAAATGTTCGCAGGTACAAACAACCACATGTACCTCGAAGAATTCCCATATACTTCAAGAGTACACCACGTCTCCAGCCCAAAGGCCGACGTTTACACAACACTCAAAGTCAATGTGAAGGGAATAAGCATAAGAACTCCAACTTACGAACTCATTGGACCTGGAACGACAAACTACATCTCTTCAAAAATTTGCTTCACCCACACGAGAGTGACGGTGATCTCACACCAAGGGTTCGCTCTCAAACACAGCAAGAAGAAGTGCCACTAGGGCACCCTTCATATTTCCCCATTTAGTAAGATGGTTTAAGAGGATCCGCTTACCTGAATAGATTACACCATTGTAATCCTTGTGAAAAAACACGCGATATATACTAATTACTTGCCTCAAACAGATATCTGATGGAAAAGTTGTATAACACTGCTTTACGCCCGAACGGCGTCTCGTGGTCCCGAGCCTCGGCCCCGAAAATAGTCGGGCACATCACACCATTACGATTCCCTCAGGAATACACGTCAAAAGGATAGCTCACATGAGTGCAACGGCTATCCAAAGAAAAAGATTCATTTCGTTGAACTGCCCACGAGCGGTTCTCTGTGGGACCTACACCCTGGTCTCGAAGAACAACAAACAAATCGTACAATTGTGATCCTCTCGAAAAAGTACACAAGATGGACAATTCAGTTGTCTAAAACAGACACCTGGTGATTAAGCTGGAAATCACCCCAAACTCCCAAAACGGCCCACATGGGGCCCACTCAAGTGTGCTGAATTAAAGCGGGCAGATTGTACCATTGCAGTGCCCTCAGAAAAACACCCAGGATCGACTACTCGCACGCCCCAAACAGAAGTCTGAAGAAAAAGTCACAAAAAGCTGGGTGCAGCTCAAAATACGGGTCTTGGGGCCCACACTTGATCTCCGGTCTCAATGCCTAAAACCATCCTGAAAAACATTGCCTCAAAACCATGGTCCCAATGCCGCTAACGGCACTCAAAACTAACATCGGATGCATCCCTGCCGATCAAAACATGATCCCCCGAAAAAATGTTGGTTTGCTTAACGCACGTGACGTGCAACTGAACCCTCCTTTTCGGGGGTTAAAATTCCCCGAACCAACTCAAATGCTTTGTCCAGACACCTGGAGTACACTGCCATAGATGGAACGCAAAATGGACACCCGTAGTGAAAGTTACGGGTGCCCGAAACCAGGGGGTGAACCCCTTTGGCTGGACTGGCCTACGCCGGCCGGTCTGCCTGGCCCGGGCCGGCCGTGGACCCGCGATCCACATGCAGACCGGCCCTCGTGGCCGATATCGCATACCACATGAATACCCGCCACCGAAGGCGGGTCTTGTCTCCCACACTGGGGTCGCGCGCCAGGCCACCGGTGCTCCCTTGCGTCGCGGCGAGCACCGCCTCGCCCGCCTAAGCCCGCCGTTCCAGCCACCAAAGATGAACGCCCCACCACCGCACCATCTGCCTGAGCCGAGGATACCACTGCCTGGAAGACCCATGCCACCACCGCTGGAGCTCGTCGCCACCACTGGAGCTTGTCGGACCGCCGTCAGAATCCCCAAAACCCGCAAAATTCGACGAATGATGGTGATATCCTCTGAACTCTGATTTCAAATTCGTAACAAGCATCAAAAAGATAAAAAAATATACTATGAATTCATGGGTTTTGTTCTAATATCATATAACAAATAGACATGTGTTTCTGGGTTCAGAGGTGGGGAGGAAATAAAAAATGCAAAAACGTATGATCCTACCTCTTGGGCATTGCCCGACGCTTTGTCGTTGATCTGCACCCCACCAGAGCCACAACCTTGGAGAGGAGGAGGAGGAGAGGACTTGGTGTGGATATATCCTAGGTTGAGAGCTCTTCCTCGAGGGGATGTGAGGAAGAGGGATGTGTTTTCTTAAGTAGGAAAATTTAATTAATTTAAATTTAATTAATTTCATCCTTAATTTAACCCACATCCAAAACTCTCGATGAGGTCGAGTTTAAGCCTCACCTATGGTAAACACCTCTTCCCAACCACAATGGCGGTCTCAGAATTTTAATCGGCGGCCCTGTTAAATAGTTATAAAACTTAACGCTCGAGGCCTCTAAATTAAAAAAATGCTCTCGGGGCCATTTTCCACTGATGGCCCGTGCCCGCGAAACATACACCCCTCCTAGGGTAAATGGCACGCTCCGGACTCAACGGTGCCCTCGTTATTCCAATATGAGCTACCATTTAAGAGATACTTGATTTTACCCATTAAATGAATAAATTATTTATTTAATATATCTGTTTAACTTTCTTGAAGAGAGCCAGGGGTCCAAACACCCAACGCAGACATGTTCTATGTCATTTCAAGGGTAAACACCCAATTTTGGACCCATCCATACACTCAGATTTCTGACCAGAAGTACCGTTTAAGAGTTTTATCAATTATTTAGCATACCCAGTGTGAAAGCATTGAAAATTTAATTCTGGACACACTAGGGCTCAGAATCGCACACCGTCTAACGGTGCTACTCTGGAATATCATCAAGAATTTTCCAAAGTCTGTCGAAGAAAAAAACCAGGTTTTTACATTTCACCTCAATGAATGATTCTAGAACATATAGTGAAATCATCTGGGGAAAATATAAAATCAATAAAAATTATAATAAATTCCCTTTCGTTGTCTATGGTATTAGTTTTCTTGAAAACCTTTTTTCCTATAATATATTTCAATTTTATTCTTGGAATAGACTGAATTTCAATTCACCAGGCTCAGATACACTATAGATATATATAAGTTTATTTTTATAATGAGTTTTTTTGTATACAAGATGAACACATACCATTGATAACATATCAAGAAGTTCACAAACTATTAAAATATGAAAATGAATGTTATATTACCCATATTGTTGAAAACAAAGGAAATATTCATAGATAATGATATGCTTGTTGTAAATGATTGTACTGTAATTTTGATTGGTTATTTTCCTTGTACTATACCTGATTAGGTAGATTAATGTATTTTTTATGCAATTCTTTATGTTAATAAAATTTCAAAACCACCTTACCGAATGGATCATGTTGAACATATAGAATTGAAAAATTATTTGCATGAGTTATTGGATAAAGGATTCATCTAACCTAGAACATCACCATGGGGTGCTCCTATATTTTTTACTAAATAGAAAGATGTATCATTTGGACTTTTCATTGATTATAGAGCATTTAATAACTTCACTATTATGAAAAAACTATCAGTTTCCCCATATCTATGACTTATTTGATCATCGCTATGGAGAATACTATTCTTCTAAGGATGAAATTTGAGTAGGGTTCCATTAGTTGAAATTAAAGGATGTAAAAAAGTTTGAATACTGTGTTAGAGAAAATATGTGGAAAATATGAATTTTGAGTTATTTTTTTTGGTTTAACTAATACACCTATTTTATTCCTGAATCTTATAAATATAATATTTTTTGAGTTCCTGGATATGTATGTAGTTGTGTTTTCTGATTACATTATGGAATATTTTAATATTAAAGAGGAGTATGAAATGCATCTAAGTGTTTTTCGTCAAACCATAAATGAAATTAAATTGTTTGATAATTTTAAAAGGATTTAATCATGGTTGAAAATAAATTATTCCATGGTTACATAGTTTCTAAATATGGCATACCCATGGATCCTACTAAAACAATGATTGTTTAAGAATAGCCTAGAACCACATATATAACCTAGTTTCAGTGTTTTATTGGTTTATTAATCTATTACCAAATGTTTTTTGAAAATATTTTACAGTTAACTAGCTCAATAACTAAGTTAATTATAAAAGGAGATAAATCATCTAGATAAAATATTGTGATGATTTATTTCAAGAATTGAAAATAAGATTAGTGATTGCCCTAGTTCATGAATTTCTATCTTGAAATAATAAATATTCATCTATAGTGATGCTTCATTATAAGGAAATGGTTGTTTCCTAATACATAATGATTAGGTAATTGATTATGCTTCATGTTAGTTGAAACCCCAAGAGAAAAATTACACTACACATGATTTGGAATTATTTGTGTTTATTTCTAAATTAATAATTTTTCTGCATCATTTGTAGGGATTAAAATATGAAATAAATACTGGTCATAAAAGTTTGATGTATATACTTACTCTGAAATTATTGAACATGATACAGAGAAGATGTCTTGTACTAGTAATGTATAATGATTGCATGATTCATTACCATACAATGAAGTGAAATAATTTGGATGACACATTGAGTAGGATAATTAATGTTACATTTGGCATTTTAGATCTATAATATGACCCCTAGGTTACTGATTTTATTAATTCTGTCTTGGATGTTATTGGTGAAATATGATCATATGTCTTGTTTTAGGTGTCATTGTAATAATCTCTATCAATCAAAATTAATCCATCACGGAAGGAAGACTATGATGTATAAAAAATGTACTATTGGTTAAAATTATTATGTTTCTATCATTTAACAATGATAAATAAATAGGTTTTTGAGATTTGGGAATAGCTTTTGTTTTCCTTTTGATTCATAGTTGAAGAAAGAGTTTTTATGTGAAACGCATAGCACTATATTTTTATGTAATCTTGGAATCTATTATATGTATAGAGAACTTCTCCAGAATTACAATTAGAATGGAATGAAAATATTCTTTTTTTAATTTACTTTGATATGATTGACTTTTCAATGGGTTAAAGCAAAGCTATATTTACCATAGGGGATGCTTCAAACTTTTCCAATTAAATACTAGAAGTGGGATAATATTTCAATGGATTTTATAGTGGGATTAAAAAATCTATGTCCAAGAAAAAAATTTATTTACCTTATTGTTGGCTGACTATGTAAATATTTTTATTTTTTTCATATTCATGTCAATCTATCAAGATATCAGCTTTATTGTATGTATCTTAAAGAGATAGTCATGTGTAATGACTGGAAAATTTCAAGGAATTTTTTTTTCTTAAATTATTTAGAATTTTACGAGTCCGCAGTTTCTTGCGGAGCCTGATTTTGACGCCCGGAGTGCCCAGAATGATCCGTTGATGTTTTGTTAAGCTTAAAATAACGTCCGAAAGTAGTTTTTTCTGAAAAAGTTGAATGAATCTGTAATGGTTACATGGATCAAAAATCTGAGGGCACCGTTGAACATTGGATTGTGGTTTTACCCTAGGCACGACTTATGTTTAGTCGGCGTGGGCCTCCTATGAGAAATCCCAAAAATGGATTAACCGTAAATAAAATAATTAAATAAATTATTTTATTTTTCAAATGCTTATAACTCACAAATGATAGCTCGGATTAAAAATATGCGACCATTGTTGAACTCGTGAGGGCATTCTTTATTTAATAAGATACTAACATTTGCCGGTGAAGGCCACCAGAAAAATTTAGTTTTTGGCCTCAAATAAAATAATTAAGTTACAATTGTTTTATTGTAAAATTCATAACATCTAAAAGTGAGTCAGATTAAAAATCCGAGAGTACCGTTGGGTTCTTTAGGGAATGTTTCACCTAGGCAGAGCCTATCCTCAACCGGCACGAGTCGAGGGTGACTGATAATATTCTTCCAAACTTTTTTGGTACGTTTAGTAAACATACGTTCGAGATTTTATAACATTTGAACTGAGGCTCGGAATTGAAATCTAAGGGCACCGTTGAACAAACAGTGTCAGTGATTTCATTGTGAGACCTTCACTATAGTTGCATTTTATTGAGAGTGGAAGATAGATTTTGGGGTTCTTTAATAATGATAAATAAAACTAAGTTTCTGACGTATTTTTATTTGAGGTGGTTAAAATCTCCAAGGTGAGGTTGGAGGTGGGGGCCACCACACCAGAACCTCCCATGAGTGGTTATAGTGGTGGTGCCCACCCGCACATAACCTCCCTTGGTAGGATTTTATTTAGGTGGGGCCCACCTGAGTTACATAACTTCTCTAACCCCCTTCAACCCCATGGATCTCCCAACTAATTAGGGAGCCTCCTCACCTTCCCTATCTCTATTTATTTTTCCAACTCTCACCATTAATTCTGTGAATTAATTATTTTAATTCAAATTATTTTGAATTCATGTCAAATAATTAATATAATAGTTAGTCTGTTATTTTATTTTGGGTTAGCACTTTCTTCTTGGTGGAGGTTGGAAGAACATTGAGAGATATCTCTCCAACAAAGAACGATTCTTCCACCAAATGAAGAATGCGAAGAATGTTGTGATGCATCATCCTCAGTCTTCTACCCCAGACACTTTCCGACGCACAAGCGTAAGTTGGGAGGACATGACGAACGAGGCAGATGATGAATCAACGCCTGCCTTTTCCCCTTGACTTCGTCTACAAACTCAAAAAAAGTAGGGGTTCTTACATGATGATGCTTCCCTTTTCTTTTTCTTAGCATCGAATGATGATTGATACCTAGTGATGTATTTTAGTTGTTGAGCTTCGTTCATGTGAACTGAATGCTACCACTCTAAATACGGAGGCTACGGGCCAAACCAACTTGCCCCAACCGCTTCTTTGTTCTTTTTTTGATGATTCTATGACGGCATGGCACTTTGGTGATGATGATGAAAAAAGAGAATGAAGACCACGCTACCCACGACCCCAACAGAACGCCACGATGCACGCCTGCCTATACGTTGCCATACCCCGCATCACCTGGCTGCATGCCGCCACACCCTGCGACCCTGCCCGACTCTCTTACGCACTGCCTGGAGGCTTCTTGCACACTTCCCGACACCCCCTTGAATGATACCTGTCACCCCGGGACCCACCGGCACACTGCCCGTCACCCCGCGCCGCTGCCCTTATCCCCTACGCCGCAACCTGGCGCCCTTTCACATTGCTCGATGCCCCATGCCACTGCTCAGCGCCTACGTGCACTACCTGGAACCACTACCGTGGCTTTCCTGGTGGCCTGACACAACGCCTATAGTCCAGGCACCCGCGCACTCTACACGGCGCACCGGCGCCCTGTCCGGTGCCCCGGCGGCCTATCGGTGACCATCCATCCCACCCACGCCCCGCGCGGCCTGCCCGCTGGCCTCCTGGCCACCGACCTGCTGAGCCGACCCACGGTGCCCTCGCAGTGTCGCTTTCCAAACCAGCATGGTCACCCGGGCAGGGTTTCCAAGCCGCCAACGTGGCGACTATCAGGTCGAACCGCCCGCGCAGAGAGCTGGTCCAGGCCCAGCGGACCGTGTCAAAACATAGTGGGATACCCCCCCAAATAGGTTGGGTCATACCCAGTGAGTCTGACCAGGTCGACCTAGACTAGGTCGACCCAGACCGGGTCAACTCAGACTGGGTTGGGCTGAGTCAGTCCAACCGGGTCGGACCGAACCCAGGCCCATTACTGACCCATTTTCTTCTTGGGCCATATTTTTTGGCACCGGACATCCGTTTGAAGAACCGTTAGGGGCACAAGTTTTTTGGAGCATATCTGTCCCTTTGTGTATATCCCACGAGAGTTTGGGGTATAGTTGAGTCACTATCAGGTTGGTTCGTACATGAATCCAACCAGGCCCCCGGTACTAAAATTCTATTAACTCACAGACCGAGCATCTGATTGACGTGTCATTTATTGTGTTGAGACTCCTATGATGTGGTGGTCCTTTGATATACATCTACGTGAGACTTAGTCACAATTGGAGTATTGACCAGTAGATCGTGGAGAAGATCCTCCCGGAGATGAGAAAACGGAGTTCGGAGACCTAGTACCTGTAGACCTAATGACTACTTGAGTGGTTCAACTCAGAGTGATTTGACTAGCCTAGTGGAAGGAGCGCCCTGTTTAGTGGCAGACCCATGGCAGATAGAGCACCTAGTCTGGAATTAGACCTGAGGTACTTTATAGGAGGATTACCTCTGACGGTTATTAGGTGGAGTGCCCAGTTTGGCGGTAGACCCACAGCGGGGGAGCACCCAGTTTGACAGAAGACCCGCGGTACTCGATAGGAGGAGTACCTCAGCAGTCTAAGGTTAGTGAGTAGCACCTAGGAGTCACGACAGGGCCACTGTACTCGATAGAGGAGAAGTTCTCCAGCAGTCGTGATTTCGATAATGAAAATCCTGGTTTGACATGATTCAATACCCTTTGTGTTTTGTTCATTATTGAGATGGGTTTCTTGATAACTTATGTATATGTATGGGCATATACCTAGGTAATGGTTATCCGTTGAAATCGTAATTTTTGGTTAATCCTTGTTGGGTTTAGTAAGACCTTGACGGTCTTGTAGTTCCTATTGAGTTTTGTTATACTCACCCTTGCACTGGCTATGCCCGTACCTCATTGTATTGGATGTAGACGACGGACAGCGCTGACGGAGGCCGAGGGAACCAGGACTGGACAGTTCCCAAAGGTGGACCTCACGAAGAGTCGGTACAAGGAGGAGATGTACAGACGTGGAGCACAGAGGAGGATATATGTAACTACGCTTCAAGTAGGATCCGTGGTGAATGATCTTGGAGCTCCTAGACACCTTCTTGCTATTTGTTTTTTAGTTGTACCCCTTTTTCCTTTCCTTGTACTTTACTGGTGGTCTTTTATTTCTGGCCCCTTTACATTCAGCATGCTTGTTACCCAATTTTTACTTAGTTTTTTCTTCCACTTGTACTCTGGTTGTATGTGTTTATGATTTATAATGGCAACGCCGTCCCCGTTTTAGGGAATTACACCTTTGGTGCTAGTTGCCAGCCCCTGGCCTATGGAAGGCGGGCATGGGGTAGTCACGATGTGGGCCCTGGGGGATGGGTCGTGACATCATGTAACATGGAGTTCCTCTATCTATTGTATCAATTTATAATCCCATCATGACCTCTAACCTTTCTAAATGACTTTAAATATCCATGGGTACTGAATTAAATTATAGTTAATCATTTCATTCTCAATAAGATGGGATGTAAAAACAAAAAATTCAGACCTCTAAGGATATACTATGTGATTGTTCATTGGATTGTCAGGGATTCCTGGATCAACATATTTATTTGGTTTAGTTTTCATATAATAAATTTTTAATTCCAAAATATAAATGAAACCATTTTAGCCATTATATGGAAATTGGTGTCGAACTCCAGAATTTTGGATGAAGTGGGTGGAAGGATGTTTATGGAAAAACATTTATAAGATAAAATGGTAAAGAAAGTCCAGTTTATTAAATGACCCATGAGAACATCTTAGAGAAGGAGGAAAGCATATGTGGATAACTAAATTATGGGTCTTTCTTTGGATGTTGGGGATCTTATCTTACGTAATGTTTCTCCATAGATAAGTGTGATGAATTATGGTATGAAATGGATATTAATTCTATTGTTCCTCAGACCCTGTTAAATCATACAGAAAGCTGGGTCAGTTTCCTTCCAAGTGGAATTGCCTCTGAATTTATCCTTGGTACATGATGATTTTCATGTCTTGTTGTTAATAATGTTTATGATGGATCTATATCTTATTTAGATTCCATAATTAGTTCGGTTAGAACATAATTATTCTTATGAGGAACAAAATATTTAGGTTCTTGACCGTATAGAGTAGTTGTTGTAGAATACTTTGATTCATATAGTTAAGGTTTTGTGTAAAAAACATATTTTTGAATAGTTGACATGGGAGTCTAAAAATTCTACGATTGAAATATATCCTCACTTACTTAATAGGTAAATTAAACTGTGAGGACCCAATTTCAATAAGAGTAGAAGAATATAACAACACAGGTAAAAATAAATTATGTCTTATACATATTGTTCAATATTAAATAATTATGTAATAATTAAAATAGAAATTATATTGTGTAGCATACAAGGTATGCCAAATTGAGCTAAAATGAGCAACAAAATATTGTTATTTTATAAAGAAGTTATCACATAGAAGTTAGAATGGTAGATATAAATAGGATTAACTAAATTATAAATATATTATTTAAATAGGTTTATATAATTAATTATTCTATCATAAATTAATTATATATGAATATAAAATTCATTTAAAAATAAAATTAAATGTTTTTAAAAAAAAATTTAAATGTGAAAAGTGTGTTTTATACCAATAAAAAAATAAATACATATTGGTGGATTATATTAATGAAAAATATAATTAATACATTCAAATAAACATTTGAAATTTATTTTATGTGTTTTATAAACAAGATATAATTACAAATCCAATTTTCGGCAAAAAAGAAATATTTTTCAAAAAATAAAATTTTGCCTCCTTTTGATGAAACACTTATTTTAAATATATTTTTTGTCAATTTTATAATTTATATATGAAAAAAATCCTCCTTTATCAGATTATCATAATTTACCTTTTCTTCATTTTTGGTATTTTTAGGATATTGTTCATATTTTTATTAATACATTAAAAATGAATTTTAATTGAAAATCACTTTTCCATTAAATTTATTTACAGAGTTAAATATAATATATGAATGGTTTAAAAGTATAATTAGATCATTGTTTTATCATTTCATCAAATATATTTCATTGGAATCAATCTTAAATTTTAATTGGATATAAAACCTTTGTGAAATTTCAACATTTATACATTAAAACCTAGTTTTCTCCTTCCATCAATGTGATTATGTTTTAATTGACTTGTAATATTTATTTGTTTTGAAAATGGAAAAATGGATTCCATATTTTTTTTCATAAGGTCTAAAGTTTTAAAATAGTACACTCTAATTTTTCTTGCATTATGAATAATAACTTTATTGTTATTTTTATTACCATAGTTAAGGGTAAATCAGGTAATTAAAGTTAAAAAAATAACAACAAAAATAAAATAACCTTGACTCTATTAATAAATTTTTATATTGTTGTTTGTTGACAAAATTCATCTATATTCCATTATTATAACCTTTTTAATCAACTTGGTTATTAGTATGACCTTTTATTATATGTAAAGAAAAGTCAATTTTGTCACACTTTTGTTTTTAATAAGTAAAATATTGTTAATGTTGGGTTATATAAGGGATATATTTGACAATAAATAGTCTTAATAAATATATAATGTTTATGTACATAATTTTTATTCATATATAATTTTTAGTGATAAACATCTTACCTAAAATGGGGATAGAATGATGTGGTACTAATTATTTAATTAATTGAGGAATCAAATAAAGGATATGGAAAATATAAAAATGAATATAATATTATTTAATTAATATAATAAAATAATTTAATGGTATAATTTATCATATTATACATGTTTTACATTAGTTGTTTATAATATATCATATTTTTTTGATATTTTTTAAAATTGAAGTGATGAATATTTCCAAAATTGACATTATTGATATTGTGAAAATTTTATTAAATTATATAAAATATTTAAAAATATAAATTTAAACCAATTTATTGATATAAGTATACATATTTCAATAATTACTAATTTTTTTGTTGTATTTCATTTTGTAGTAATTTTATTAACCCACAAAGAGTAAATTACATGATATCATGGTAAGAATTAATAGGGTTAAATAAGGGTTTAAACAAATATATAAGGATTGAAAAAATAATCAATACTTTTATATTTTTATTTTTATGAATTTTTTTACCCAAACTCATCTTATATTATAATTATACCAATTTTTTATCATTTAGAATAGAAATAATGTTATAAAAATTTAATATTTGGAAGAATTCAATGAGGTCCCCTCCAATTTATTCAAAAAGGGAACGCCATATTATCATTTCATCACACCTATAAACCTATTTTTTGAACAAATATACTATAAAATACCATCCTGTAATCTATACAAAAATTGTATATTTCTTATTTTATGCATAAAACTCTCCTTATAGTAGTAAAGGTGTCACCTAAAGGAGTTCATCTGAAGAAGATCTATCCTTTTGAATTAAGTATTTCTATTTTATATACTATTACAGTTCCTTCAAATATTCATCATACATGATGATATAATAACATAAATATCCTAAATATACTGATATGTTATTATGTTTATATCATCACCTACATCTGTATCCACTTCTATCAAATGAGAAAGAATTAATCAATTGAGCATACATGTGACCTACCACCTCCATGAACCGATATAATTATATTTTCATTATCATCTCTGAGGACTGGTAATAATGATAGAATAAATATTTATATATGATATTAATGACATATTTATCGTTATAATATAATTATACAATGAATATTATCTTACTTTCTAATAAAAAATTAATGATAACATCGTTCGTGCGTACGTGTGAACTGTCTCCTTTACGAAGCGATGTGATTCATTTTCAGCCAAAAAATCACATGAATAATATATGTCAGTACGTTTAAATTATTAGTATTTTATTATTGATATTATTATCATTATTTAAACATAAAATTATAAGTTTCTTCTTTTTCTTAATGATCATAGAAAAATGGAAATTTTACCCATGTGTACATACCTATTACAATATCAATGATTGTAACGTAGTTAATTTTTCATATCCGTATGTAATGGATGGATTTAAATGTATAATTAATATATAAAAGTTATTATTGTTTAATTATTATTATTATGTAAATGATGGACTAATAAACACTTTACCTATTTACATCATACGAAATTCATTTTTGGTCTCATGTATCGAATATCAAAAAAACGTCTAACATGAAATTAAATAATGAATAAATTGTTATAACATGATAATAAGTGATATAAAATAAATAATTTTTTTAAAATGATATCATAGAATTAAATTATTAAATTATGTTTATTATTTATGAAGATAAATACTGTACGTGATTGGTCAGACAAAAGATAAGGGACTTTCTTTTAAGACCCACTTTTAATGATACTAGGTCAAATTGATTTTACAAAATACGAAAAAGAATGGGTTTTATCATATATTTCAGGAATGTAATATCTTTATTTCATGTCTCATTTTTGTTTTTATGATTACTTCAAAAGTATAAAATTTTATTTTAAAATAATGTATTTTAATTTATTAGTGTATGGCTTTATAAAAATGAAATTTTATTTCAATGTAGATATGTTATTTTTTATGTTATGGTTGTTTTATGAGTTAAGATTATGTTATGGTTCATGGTAATTTTGTAGGAGTATGGTTTGTTTAATGATAAACCTCTTGAGGGTGAGCCCGTTATAGCTCTCCAATACATTGGGCAATGAGATGGAGTTAACCAGAAGAGTTTATCCAATGATATTGTGGGAATATAATATGGTGGGTACTCTAAACGTAACCATGAAGGTTACTCCCTATGTACCCATGAAAGCTACTGTAAGAGTTGAATATAATTGATGCAACAATATACCTTTATAATTTTTATATTTTATAGATTTTTAAAATCATTTTATTATTTCATCAGGTATGCTAACAAGCTTATCATTTATGCATGATAATATGACTTTGTTAAAAAAAAATCATGTGATTAAAGTGTTCATGGACTAATGCTTTATTTCTTTACTTTTATGTCCCATACTAAGATTTTTGCACTTATCACACATTTTAAAAAAAATTAGGTTATAATGATGGGTAAGAAAAATGATGATTTCAAGTTTAATGTAATCAATATTTTTTCTATAATATAATTCATGCTTTATATTAAATGTTTTATATTATGAAATAAATTGATATGTTTTTTTAATTATCCTATTTATATTAATGTGGGATTTCATGTATGAATTAATACCTAATTATCTAAAACTGTATACCTAAAAATATCCTCAATGTGAAATAAATTTTTTTCTTATCCTAAAATCAATATTATGCAATGTTTATGGTTGGGTCCTCATATTGGTGGGAAAAATTCCACTTTATGGTATTATCTTTCCCATTTTTAGGTATTTATTATGTGAAAATATTATATTTTGTAAATTATTCTACAAATGAATTATATATTTTTAATATTTTCACAAAGGATTCTAAAAAAATTATTTAAAATATCATTTTATGTTTTCATCTCCTTTTGATGAAAAATTAAGAATTTTATTTAAGAAAATATTTATATAGACATTTGGAAAACATGAAAGTTGTAATATTTTAAAATGATTTTGGAATTCTTTTATATTTCATTTTTGGAAAGTGTAATTTATTATTTAATTCCTTAGATGGTATTTCAATAATTTAATTTTAAAAACATAATTTATAATCTAAAATTATTTATTTCGTATATGTTTTAAATATTTTGAATGATATTTTAAAGGGTACCACTATTCAACTAATTTAATTGGTCCACTTTTCAAATTGAATTTAATGAATGGAAATGAGATTCAAAATTCATTGTATTTTTAGTCTATTTACATAAAAACATGATATTATTTCTATTTCATATTTGGATTTTTTTAAATAATATTCCAAAACCATTTTTTGGAGAAATAAAAGAATTTAAACCATTTAGGTTTTTATGAAATATATATTTTGGATTTATAATTTTTTTGAAATGATATATTGAATATTTATTGAATTATATATGAATTTATATTTGTGTATTTAGTCATTAATTATTTGGGAGAAACCCATGTCATTAATTTTTATTAGTTTTATCTATGATGTTTTCATAACATTAATTAATCATGTTCCCTTAAATGGGATGGTTTTGAATGATCCATCCAAAATGACAAGAATTTTAATTTATGATCATTTCTTTTTATCTAACCGAAAATATTAATATAAAATCCCATGTGACGGATTTTAGAAAATAATGTTTTTTTAAAAATTTATGCAAAAATATATAAAAATGGATTTTTGAAAACATGATAAATTACTATGGATTCATGAGTTATAACAACAGTGGTTTTATAATTAGTAAACTGAAAGGCATGCTTAATTATGTAACATCCATTATTTTATAGATTGGTGTTTGATTAGTAACATAGTCTAATTTTATTTTATTAATAAAAATTTATGTGTGAAAGGGTTTGTTTTTTTTAGAGGTGTGAAATCAACCAGAATTAAAAATCAATATTTTGTTTATAATCCATGTTTATTTAGATTAATGTTGTTTATATAATGACGGTTTTGTCTCAATGTATTATGGGTGAGCTTTGAGTTTGTTCCTGAGATAAATATATGAGTAAAAATTATGTATCATTTCCCAGTATGTATTTGGGGATAGAATATTTTCCATTTTTTGGAATAGATCAAAAAATATTTAGATCTAAGTGGATGGTTTTGTGAATTATATTATTTAAATAAATTTTGTGTTTAATTATTATAAGGAATAGGTAGGGTGATAAGTGTTATGATCTTTTAGTTCTCAATATTAATTTAAGGTGTGTATTTTTATTTTGAAAATATTTTTTAATATTATGGGATATCTTTTTTATAAATTTTAGATGCTCAATTACATATTTATATTGGTATTTTGTAACCTTTAGTGTTTTTTATCTTTAAACATATACACTCTCAATATGACATAAATACTGAACATTGGTTTTTATAGAAGATCGAAGAGCAATCTAATTAACTTATTTTATCTAATATAAACTTCATCAAGTATTTTTCTGTTATAATTATAGAAATATATCATTAAAACTGATATTTTAGTATATAAATGGTTTATAGTAGATAGGTATGGTTAAACACATAGTTGGGGGAAACCATGTTAGTTAGGAAAGTGATTTTGTTAGCCTCTAAATAGATAGGGATGTTTTTCCAAATCATTTAGTTTTGATTTTTTACAGATATCAATCCATTCCAATTTTTAAATTATATTTATGTTATGTTGAAGTCCATATATGACATTAGTTCTATATCAAATGGATTTAATTGAATTTTTGTTTTCATTTTGTGGAATATTTTAATATTATACCATTTTCAAATTCTTTTTATTTTTATGATGGATAAATGAACGTTTATTTATAATAGAATTATCTTAAAAATTGATAAAATTGTAAAAATAAATTTGTTGTTAAAACAGGTTAATTGTTGTTTTATTTTAATGCTTTTATTTAAAATAATTTAATAAAAAAATGATAAATTTTAGATATTTCAGTATAATTATTGATATTATTTTTCCATAATCTCATAGGTGTGCATTTATTCCATAAGTGGTTTTAATTAATTATCTTAAATGAATATTTAATAACATACTTATACAGATTATATGGGTTTTATAAGAAGGTATTTCTTGTAAAAGGTGGTGCTGATATTTTTTATTTCATTATTTATTCAAATAATAAGGTTTTAAATTTGATCGTGAGGTTTCTGTAAGACTAAATTCTATTATTTATTATAGTTATAGTGTAAATGGGTAATATTTTGATGCATTCTAAATATGGTAGGTAAACCCATAGGGTGAATTGAATTGAATTAAATTTTCCATAAATTATTTGGTAAGAAGATTCTTGGTACATAAAATTGTATATATTTTGTTTTATAAAAGGTAAATTAGAAGGTTGGGAAAATTTTATGATAATCAATTCATTATAATTCAAATATTTGGAAATAGCATCATACCTGAATTTTTTAGATTTAAATATAAATTGGGGGTTAAGTTACTGTACCCACCATTTCTATTATTGATTAAAATACTATATTGTATCTATATTTTTTAGAATAAAATGTTTTAGATATTTGGTGTTCCCGTATAATAGTATTTGGTTTAAGTAAAATCATTCTACTTTAAGGGGATTTAATTTTTATAGCGTGATATTTATTATTATTAAAGTTTTATTTGGGTCTTGGTAAGGTGTTGAAGAAAATAAGTGGTTATTTTTTAGAATTTGGAGTATACACTGGTTTGGATAGAGTATTTTTCAACAGTGAATAGTTAAAAAATAGGTTTATTGGAATTATTTGTGAAAACCATGCAGGCTAATTTGGATACAAGTACTAATATATGTCTTTGTTTAATATTTTTAGAATTTCCTTGGAAAACTAGGTGTCATAAGAAACTTCATTTTGAAATTTTATTTTAACCATCGATATACTGAATTATCTATCTGCAATCTTTTCTTGATAGAAGAAGTATAAAAGTTAGGTTTTCTACTTTTTTCACTAAAAATAATAGATAAATGTTACTTCTTTTTTGTGTAGATAAAATTCATATACATAATTTCCATATCCTTTCTTTTATTCTGTCTTTGATTTTTATTAGGTATCTCTTCTTATGGAATTTTATTTACAGTCAAATCAAGGTATAGTGAAATTATATTTTTTAATATTGATTTTTCAAAAGGATTATAAATTAGGATTATATGAGGATTCCTTATATGATTGGATAATTGATCATTGTTTTTATTAATCCTAGGGATTATTCCACAGTTTAATTTATTTTTGAATATTTTTCATGAAAATACACTTATGAAATTTGGGGGGATTTTCAAGGATAGTTTCGTACATGGTTTATGAGGCTTGGATGTATAGAAATTTTTTTATATAAGTGATATGTTGTTGTTGGGTCCATAGATTATCTAATTCTTATTACACGTTATATTCATTATTATATTTTTGGATATTAGTTATTATATATATTTTAAATGGTTTTAAAAAAATTTAATGGTGTTTATGTAATGGTTTGGGTATTCTATTGGATCAAGAAATACTATTGAAATATTTTTTAGTTAAATTTTTCTATTTAAATAGAAAAATATTTCTTAATGAAAATGTATTATTTAGCGATATATAGAAAAGTTATGATTTTTTTATATGGAAATTGGAATAAGATAGATTGTGTTATTTCATGTATGTTAAAGAATCATAAATGATTTTTTTGAATAATGATTATTTTTGTGGGGTGAGATAATAATAGTAATAACTTATCAGTATCACTTATATGGGTGGTAAGTTAAGATAATTATGGATATAAATACCATATTAGTGTGGGGTATAATAATTTATAATGATTAATAATTAGTAATCATCATTATGTGGTGGGATATACAATGATATGAGAATATAATTAGGGTTAGTAATTTTTTGATTAATAGTACACTTGGAATTTGATCTCAGTCTACTTATATGTTCCCATAGGTTATTTGAAAATTTTGAAGAATGGAAAAATTGCTTACATTTAGAATAGTGGGAAAGGGTAAAATAATTTATTTTAATGGTTTAGATGGTAAAATTGTTTTTCAAAATTTTTTATTTAGTATTTTTCAAAGAAAAAGGATTCTTCTATCATTGTGACCCTTTTATGGGAGATATCGTTTGGTTTTTAGGGTTTTTTTAATACTATAATAACATATTTATCAATTTAAAAAAATTATACTGGCTTAAAAAATCTTCCAAAATTCACATGGTATTTTAACAGTTGATATTAATGAAGGGAATCCGATTGTGTTATTAAACTCACCCAAATTAATATCATTCTCGGCTGATAAGAAAATGTTCTTATTATGGTTTTTTTCCAGGAGCAGAATTTTATTTGATGATTAATTATATAAATATGTTTTAAATGTTAGTTGATAATGTCATAGGAGTATTATATTGTGATTTTAATTTATCTAATCCTCTCTCTATCTGATTTTAATTTTATAAAATCCATGTTAATGTTTCTGGAAAACCCTAATAATCTTCTATTAAACCCATATCACTAGATTCATACGTGGGGTTTATAATAATAATATAAGTTTTAAAAATATTATAATTAATGAAGACCATAAATTGCATACATTTTTTCCCATTAAATCCCTTCATGTGAATAAGGATAGTGATAAATAGAAATAATTGATATAAAGAACAAATTATTAGGTAACCCATCAAGGAATAGAAATAAATAATACAAAAAGGGCCAATAGTATTCATCATGGATAAAAAAATAATCAAATACAAAATTAATAATATTATATAGAGATAAACGTGATATCCAACCATGGAGTGACTTCACCAATACAGTGAAATGTTTATGGACATAGTAGAAAATAAAAGGAACTCTGATATCAAGTCTTGCTAACCTATCCACTCTGAAACATTTGGAAAAAATTCAAATGAGTAAATTTCTATGATCGAATATTATAAGGGTCTATGTATCCAAAATAAGAAATCAAAATTGAACTTAGATGACAAAAAATGAATGTGGTAGACTCACAGAAAAAGTTGAACCAAGGGAACACCACTATCTTGAAAATATTTAATTAACATGATCCCAAATATAAAATTCCCATAAAAATTTACACCTAAATAATCATGAAAATAATATGTACATGATATCATCATAAAAAAATAATCTATGTATGTCGGCCCTATAAATTAAGATAATATAGTCCTCGTAGTAGTGGAAACAATCCAACTTTGAGGGTAATTGTGGATGGAATACTTGGGTGGTGGCTTGAAAATGGATGACATTTTTGAATGGTATATATAATATTATCCTTATAATTGTTTTGACATAAAAATATATATAAGTAGATATATATATTTTATTAATGAATGATCATCAATAAAAAAAAATATTGTAGATAGGCATGTACTTAAACACCCAAAATGACAATAAAATATGCATTAATATGAATAATTTTTGAGAAACCCCTAAAAATTGTAGTAGATCAACTCAGAGATTCTATAGGTAAAATGGGTGGAACTCTAGTTGATAGAATACATGACGATCACAGTTGACCTAAAATATTTAGAACTCACAACTATAAAAACAATATATCCAGAAAACCCCATTCATAAAGGACTAGCATTTGTCAAAAATAAGAATGTATAACACTGGAATAAGGCTAATTCAATTTTGATATAATGAAAAAATATTACAAAACCAACATGAATGTACACTCAAAGGATTTCAATTCCTGAATATTGCAATTAGAATGAATCATGTGTTGAAAAAACTCAAATAGTGATGTCACCACATAAAAAGAAGGGGTTGAGTGTAAATTTGAAGAACAAATGTCATCCACTGTATAGACACATGGAATGGCCCAAACCACATCCTCCAAGGGAAATATATCCTATCATAGAAAATAAAATTATTGACTATCCTACCACTAGGATACATTTCCTATGATAATTATATTATGTTATATAGGTATGCATTTTTTCAATAATTATTTATTATTTAATATTTGTATTTTTTATTATGGGTGTAATGAGGCTAGTAATCACCTTTTGGTATTTGGTAAATTCTTAGTGATATACTTATATAACATAAATATATGGTAGACATGTCAAGGGTTTGAGTAAATGTCCATGTTGATATCATAGTATCATTTATGTAGTTGGGTTGGGATCAAATTAAATTATAAGTAATATCAATTAAACATTCAAAATAAACATAAATTAACTTGTAATTAAAAATTTAACACAATATTATTTGAATTAATTTATTTTTATAATAATAATTTTATTTTATAAGAAAATATTAATAAAAATATATTGATTATTAATTTTAAATAACAATTTTATTTTAAATTAAATAACAATTGACTTTATGTCATATTTGTTACTGATTCAAAATTCATTTCAAAACCCAAAAAAAGAAAAAAAATTATTAGTAGTTATTAAATAAAAAAATATATTTTATTAAAATGAATATTATTGGAAAGGATCTCAATCAAAAAAATTAATGGGTCATGTAAATAATAAATTAAGTACAGTTTTTATCCAAATTTTTTCTCAATTCTAGTATTCAAATAAATATATAGAGACTATGATTATCAAAAAGTGATAATACATGTTTAGTGGTCAACAATACATCTTTTTAATCACAATTTTAATTCATAAAAATGATTGAGGAATTAGATCATAGTATTGGGGGAGATAGTTATTATTGGTCGATTATATTTCATTTTTAAGGAGCGAAAATGTAAATTCATTAAAGTGTTTGGTTTTTGGGGTAGGAGGTGGTTTTTTTGTTATGTGTGTGGAAGAATATTTTATATTAAAATTTTCTAACTATTCTATAGCCTTAGTATTAATAAAATGTCATAATAATTCTATTTATATTTTTTCCCTATTTCAAAATTCCCTCTCACCATGAAAATAAAATAATTTCTGCTATCTACAATTCCAAATTTATAATTTTTTATAAACATAGAGAATTTATCGACCTTTTATTTCCTTTACAATTATTATTTTTTATAAATATAGTAGAAATTAGATTTTTATAGACAATAGATGTGTATATTCACCAAAATAATGTACGCATATTGCTATATTATTTATAATTTTGGTTAAAACTAACTGTTATTACATTTTAAAAAATTGAGAAAAATATTTTTAAATATTTATAAATCTAAAAGTGACTTGATTAGTCTTTACCAATTAGTTTATTATTATTTAATATCTAATTTTTAGTTAATTTATGTTTAGTTTCTAATACATGTTCAATGGTATTTTAATTCCCCAATATTGAAAATGCATATATATTAAAATTTTAATTTTTAAGAATTCACAATTAGATATTTTTAAAAAAATATTAAATGGATTCATAATTATAACTCAAAATACTTCATTTTTATTATTTATTCAATAGAAAAAATAAAAATTAAATTTATTACTAATTTCAATTATGTTTCTATAATGACAGAATTGTATTGTTGTTGGATTTTAAAATAACCTAAATTTTATTAAACATAAAACAATAAATATTACTAGAATAATATTACATCCAATATATTTATACTTATTTATCCTAGTAAAGAATATATATTTATAAGAAAATTTCAATTTATTTGTCTGAGGAGATGTTTTTCCCATTCTAAAAAATAACAATATCCTATTTATAATTTTTTTTAATTAAATTATAAAAATTTAAAAAATATATTAATAATATCACTATGAAATTTGATTATGGTATGGGACTATAAATTAAATATTTTTAGTAAATTTATTTGCACCACAGTTTAAAAGATATTTTATTAGATCCAATAATGCTTTAATATAATTTTCAACTTTAAAATATGAATAATGTATTATAACAAATTACTATAACAATATCAAATGAATTATTTCATGTAATTATTTAACCAATATATAATAATTATATCTTAATTATTTACAAATTTGAAATAATGGAATGGTAGAAACTATTATTTTAAATTTCAAATTAATAATTTAGGAATTTTATATTTTAAATAAAATGGATAATTTACACATAAAATATATAATGGATGAAATATTATAGTGTCTTTTTAGGAATTATTTTTATAATATATTTTATAGAGTGTTCAAAGAAATTATTTTGTGATGTTTAGTATCCAATTATGAAAAATTATGAAAAATATTTACTTTAAAATACTCGTCTTTATTGATCATTCATTAGAACCATTTAATGCTATAAAAAAATTTAATATAATTTTTTTATCAAAATAAATTAATTTATAATTTATGATCATAAACTCTCATGAGTGGCCTACGATTTACTAATATCATAGGGGTCTTCCTGTAGAGAATAATATTTTTTTTATTTTTTGATTATTTATAACCAGTTGAAATTTAATTGTTTTTTAAAATCAATAATATATTATTCTATTTTAAAAATCTAAAAAACATGTATTAAATATAGAAAATTTAATTGAAATTGTACAGAAATGAGTAAATCAATTTCAATGAATAAACTTTTCATGGTAGTGAAAAAAAAACGTTATATTATACAATTATGTGGGAATTTTTTTTTATAAAAACATGATGAACATGGTTTTTCCAGAATAAATAATTAGAAATTTTTTATCAAAGGATATAATAAATAACAAAGGATAATGTAAAAAATAAATGATTGCCCACATGGAAAAGTAAGAAGTAAAAAATTAAACTACTTAATTAAAAATATCATATCTAAATTTAAAATTGTTTAAAATGGATGGAAAATATACTCTATTAAATAGTTATATTATAGAGGAGGTTTATGGTGAAAATCCTCCATATTTTGTAAATCCATATTTTTATTATTAGATTTTTAAACATATCATGTCACTATATGGAATAAAATAAAATAAAAAGGCCTACTAAGATAAATAATGTAAATTTATGTTGGAAAATTTGTTTTTATATACTTGGTCAGTCCATCGTTACTTATGAAATTTATTTAAATGGAAATATTTTTGTTGTAATTTTATAATGATGATATATTTTGGATTTATCAAGTCAAGTTTTTTGTTCGAATTTTTATAAACTATTATAAATTTATATGAAATTATTATAATAATATAATTGAAAGTATTTCATGGTAATTATTTTTTTTATAATTAATAAATTAAATATAAAAAAATAAAATAGATAAATATTTTTTAAAGGATTAATATTTTATAATAGTAAAACTAAAAGTCAATTCATGAGTTAGTTATTTATATTAAAAAATTATAAAATCTAAAAAACTATTTGATAAAAATCCTTATATATTACATTATTATTTTAAAATTATTTCATTACTTGTGGTACAATATATATTATTTTAGAATAACTTTGTAAATAATTTCAAACAAACTCTGATGAATAATTATATAAATATGTAGATATTTTCTTATACAGAAAAGTGACATTAAGACATTGTTTATTTTATCTAAGATAAAGTTTTTTTAAATCACATGATATTAGTTTTCTAATATTGGGGAATATATTTTATGTACAAAAATAATATGTAACTTATAATATCAAGGGAAATTATTTTCATTTGTTAATAAAAAAATATTTTACAGAATTTTTAAATAAAAAAATTATTATATACACATTAGTAGTATCTAAATAGTTATTCTAGATGAATATTTTCACGACTCAGGATTATAGGGCCCATTTCGTGACTCCCAAAGCCCACCTATAATATGTCAGGGGCTGGAAAATAGCATCGAGGAGGTATATCACTTTCAGGGGAGGAAATATCTAATTTACCTATAACACTCACACATATCCATGCTCATAAAATGATGAAATGTTAAAGAAAAACTGAATAACCATTTATGAATACATTTATATTCCATTACCAAAGTGCAACAGGAGTTAATGGAAGTAAAACATGGTCAGATTTAACCCTAATATAAAGAGTCTGAAAACAATTCAAACAAAAAAAATGGGGATAGTTGCCAAGATACCATAAGAAGACACATGGGTTTATCCAGCTCACTATGAACCATCTGATCCTAGTCCATCTAGGACCTTTTCAAATCGTTCTTCTTCTTCAAAAGACATGACATGTGTGGCTATAACCCTTTTGGGGTTGAGAATCATAAAACCTAGTAGGACACCTAGAAACCAAATCCATATAAAAATATAATTGTAGTCATCCATAAACAGGTATATATTTGTATAACATATAATAATAATATTCATATATATCCATCAAATACAATGTCTCAAGGTAATATCCCAATCGTAATTCTATCCTAGGATAACATCTTGAAAGATCTACATATCAATCATCTATGAGAGCACAATCTATGACTCAGATAGTGTAACACCTATGATATTTTAAGAGATAGATACTTTTTAATTTATTTTATGTCTTATTTTTTATGCTACAGTAAGCTTATCTTGTGCTATAGGAAATAACAAATTATCTTTCAGTTTAAGAAACACTATTCTAGGCTTCTGTAGCACACAATTTAATGTTATTTTAATAGAATTTATTTCCCCATACCCTGAGTATAGATTTATTTCAATGTATAAAATAATTATGTGTAATGGCCCGGACTTCTCTGGTTCATTACCTTGTGAAAATATGGTGTTTGAGTTGTTCCAGGAGGTCAAGGTAACATATCCCCAACACTATGCCAAATTAACATTTTTATGAACAGTAACAGATCTTTCTCACATATCGGTGTCACAGATCGGACTCACAGATCAGTCTCATAGGTCGGTCTCACATATCGATCTCACAGATCGGTGTCACAGATCGGTCTCACAGATCAGTCTCATAGATAGGTCTCACTGATCGATCTTAGAGATCGGTCCCACAGATCGGTGTCACAGTTCGGTCTCACAGATCGGTCTCACAGATCGGTCTCAGAGATCGGTCTCACAGATCTGTATCACAGATCGGTCTCACAGATCGGTGTCACAGATCGGTCTCACAGATCAGTCTCAAAGATTATTCTCACAGATCGGTCTCACAGATCAGTCCCACAGATCGGTCTCACAGACCGTTCTCACAGATCAGTCCCACAGATCGGTCTCACAGATCGGTCTGGCAGATCGGTCTGACAGATCGGTCTCACATATCGGTCTCACAGATCCATTTCACAGATCGGTTTCAGAGATCGGTCTCACAGATCAGTCTCATAGATCGGTTCCACGCATAGGTTTCACAGATTGGTTTCACAGATCGGTTTTACAGATCGGTTTCACAGATCGGTTAGACAGTTTTTCCCTTTTCACGTTTCTTTTGACAGAAAATACATTTAAAGCCTTATTTTAAGGGCTCTTAAGGTCGTTTCAAAGGCCATAAATCCTATATTAGTTATTCCTATGGCTTGGAATGTTTTTACTTGGTCAATCCGTGTGGGTTAATGCGATTAGTTTTTAATGTAGAATTAGGTGGATCTTAAACTTTCACCTCATTAAATCTTCAAAAAGGAACAATATATAATTCTCCCATGTTCTTCCTCGTTGTTATCAGCTATGAGATGCTAAAACCTTTCAATCCTTCCCGTAGGAGTTTCACAATCAAACTTTACTCCTTGGATCAGTTTCGCACTGTTTTGATGTTACCAAGCGGTGTCGATCATTCTTCGATATAAGGTATGTTTTATCAATCATTCCTTTGGGGATCATCTTCTCTTGTTCTCCTTTCCATATTAGCATGTGATCTCCATGCTTCTAATGGGGTTTTCTTAGGGTTTGGTTGGTATGGACCTATCATGGCATCCTCGGGTGGATGTAGTTGTCACGAGAGGAGGATCGTGAACCGTTGTGTGGATAAAGAATGTGAGGAACTGTTTGAGGTATGGAATTCATTGCTTCTCTAATTGTTTATGTGCAATCATAGAGTTAGTATGATTTATCCATTTGGATCGCAATGAAATTGACCTAATTAAATATTTGAACTGGATAAATAAATTGTTATCTATTGTATATTATTGCCTCTTGTTTTGCTAGATAGTTTGACATCTATTCTTTCTTGGTTTATATTTTTGTCCTTGATGGAAATTGATAAAGAACGTAATGCCAGAATTAATTGATAATTAATTGGATAAAGAAAAAGAGGAATGTAAATGAATCTGGTTGTTGTTGTTGTTGTAGTTGATCTAATTTGATGTTAATAAAATTGACATAGTAAGCATGTTAAATATTTTGTGGCAGTGGATGGCACCTAGACTGGTGAGATGCATCGTTTTATACATGTGGGTGTCAGGGAGGACACCAAGGAAGATGGTATGGGATGGATGAGATGGTTGTATGTTGGTGGTTTTGTTTGGTTGTTTATCTACTTTACCTTTCCCCACTGCTCAAGGTAGCTATTCTTGCTTACCCTTCTTCTGAATGAGTCGAAGACACGCGGGTTATGCCACGTGATTTCCATGTTTAGCCTCTTGAGGGAGAATGGGTCTATGCTCTTCCTATATGCGGTAAAGACTCGATGGGTAGTATATCCACTCACCATGTTGACCCCCCTTTGTGTTTAGTAGCATAGGTTTATTTTCTAAAATGTCTGGTAATATGGGAAAGTAATTTCTGAAATGAATTATTGATTAAATGGTGATAATCCATGGGGATGGAGATGCTGGAATTTAAAGGTGATGTTGACTTTTATGAGGAGAAGTTGATTTTGAATATGATGCCAAATCTATTATTGAGGTTGTGTTCATGGTTAATTAATGTTTAAAGAATGAATTAACATACAGTGGAACTGAGAAAAAGGGAATGAAGTAATATAATAAAGCTCTTCAAATGTTTGTGTGCTTATAGGATACCTAGTCTTTGAAGTAGCAGCCCGACGTCTGAGAGACGTCAGCTGCAGTTGCGTCTAAGACTAGGTAATTCAAATAGTGTGGTTCTGAGTTATATATATCCTGTACTTTTTTTGTTTCTATATGCTACTCCACCCTATCAGTAGGGGAAACTAACACCTCGGGGATTCTGATCCCTGGGGGGTGTTTTCCCCAACATTCTGATGGGAGGTTGAATGGATGACTACCCCTTTTATCCCTACTCTCTTCTCTTACTAGATACTAGTGCCTTGGCACAGTGATTAGTTTTCCCCATATATGTGTGTAGAGGGCTGTAATGTCTTGTGGTTATTTCACACACATATATTCTAGATATAGTACCCTATGGACTACTATAGGTGTAACATGTATAGGTTGTGATGGCTTGAGGATCCTTACTCGGCGTATGGGATGTGATGGATTGAGGTATAATACCCGACGTATGATACACGTTATGCAAGCTGTGGTGGATCCCAAAAACTACCTAGTTACATTTGGTTGTGAGGATGGTGTGGTGCTTAGCCCAACTATCTGCGGGAAAGCCATTGTGCTGCACATGGTGCAGATTGTGGAGCTTAGCCCAAGTTTATACGGACAAGCCTTTGGAGAGAGATGCACTGGACGTATGTCATTGGGGAAAAGCTGCAAACTAGTGGGGAAGTAGTAGTGGGGTACCCTTGATTTTTTTACTATATGTTATATTCTTGTATGAATTACTTGGTGAGAGTAGCCATGGTGAGGTTGGGAACTTAGTATACCTGTTTAAGTGACGAGTTAGTTTCACTTGTTGTTCACTTAGCTTTAGCATGCTTTCTTTACATTTGTACAAGAGGCTTTGGGGAGGATCCTACTGAGTGTACTGTTATACTCACTCTACGTATATATAAACTGTTTTTCAGGTCACTTAGATCTGTTTAGAGATCAAGCTGGTTACTATTAGCTTGTGGTTGGAGGAGTTGTTCGGGCTTGTGGTTGCTGGTATTTTTCCTTTCTTTTGGGTACTTGTAGTTTTCCCCTTTCAGTTGCAGTACTTTTTCATGGAATTTCATATATTTAATTGGGTTTCTTTTATATTTTATTTCTGAGTTTGAGTTGGTTGGTGTCTATCTTATCTCTCTCTTCTGCATGTGTTCTCTTAGAGGGTAATGTCTCCCATTTGTGTGTTTACTATTCCCTTGGTGCCAGTCACCAACCCGGGGCATACTGGAGGTGGGACTCAGGGGTCATTATCTCCCTTCTCACATTGTCGGCCTAGGAGGAGTACACTTTGTGGGGAGGGGGTCGTGAATGAGTGGTATCAGAGGCTCTGGTTGAGGGATAGGATGGTGATTGGAGTTAGGAACATGTGAGGTTTCATGGGTTGGTAGGGAAATGGTGTCATTTGTGTTTAGAAATTGGGGTAAACACTGGAGACCAGCAGAGACATAGGCATTTAGGTCCCCCTATGATCTGTTCCACAGGCCTTTAAGTTTATGATCGCTACCAAACAAGGTGATACTGGTTGCAGGGTAGAGACACTGGAAAGGATCATGCATCATTCATCTTGTCCATGTGTTTAAATGGGTAGACATTGGGATAGGATAACCTAAAATGAAGAAATGAATACAATTAATTAATTAATGTTAAGTTTTTTATATTCCAGGCTTCGGGGCTATAACGGCTTGTTCTTTGGCAGGAATGACACCAGGCTGACGTCCTCATCAGGCTCTCATAGAAGATGTTCGGAAGGTTATGCCAGCAGATCGCTGACGGGTAGAGGTCGACAACGATGACATATGGTGGAAGACACTCCGAGAGTTTCAGTGCCAGAGTCTGCAGAATTACAAGTGCTCCATTTCAGATACAGTCATAGAAGATTGGTTAGAGGAGGTCGAGATGGGCTTTAATTCGATTTGTGCTCGGAAGGAACACTGGGTTTCCTTGGTTGTGACGATGCTGTGTGGAGTAGAAAGGCAGTGATGGCTCTTGTTCCTTGGGGATCGTGAAGAGTCAACGATCTCATGAGAGGATTTTCAAGACAAGTTTAGAGTTGATTTCTTTTCCTTGACCACGAAGTCGTCTAGTCGTCAGGGGCTTCTTACCCTTCGACAGGGGAGATCCAGTGTTCGAGATTTTGGAATCTGTTTCAGGAACTTTCTATGATATACATTAGACCTACTTCCGGATGAGGAGCCCAGGGCAAGGTATTTCGAGGAGGATTTGCATCCAGAGATCCAGCGCCAGGTGACCCCATTTATACTAAAGATATATCTTGAGGTGCTAGCAAGGGCATGGGTTATTGAGAGGACTTTGGCTGGGACCGGATCGTCGCGATAGGGGAATCGTCATGAATCTTTACAAAGCAGATCTATGGTCCGAGGTTCTCGGTTTTCAGGGTAGAAGAGTTTTTGTTCACCTGGGGTAGGTCCCAACCCTTCCCATCTCATTTCATCGAAGGTAGAAAATCTCAAACCTATGCCAAGGGATCTGGTGCTTTTTTTTTCTTGTGGTGGTCATGGTCATCAGCAGTGGGTGTGACCTAATTTTCAGAGCAGTCACTATGCACTGGGTGCTCCACTCCATGTTCCTCTATTGAGGCAGTTCCAGCCGAGGCAGTAGCAGTAGGTTGCACCAACTTTAGATCACTAGAGGGTAGATGGTGCAGGTAGAGGACAGCCCCAAGATGCTCCCCGTCCTCAGAAGGAAGAGCGTGGCTGTGGTGGTGGTCACCATCAGGGTTAGAGAGGCCGTGGAGGAGGTCGTGGTTAGCTTCATGCTCTAGCATTACCAGCTCCGTGAGAGCCAGACGTCATTCGAGGTGCCCTTTTCTTGTTTTCTACCGTGGTGTATGCCTTGTTTGATTCAAGAGCAACACACTCCTTCATATCACCTATCCTTGTCCATGCTTTGGGACTTGAGGTAGAGAGGCTTCTAGTGCCCATGGCGTTGACCACGCCAGTTGGAGGTTGAGCTAGCTTGTTTGAAGTATGTAGAGATTGTGAGCTAATGTTGGGGAAACACCGCTCTTGGGGAGATTTCCTATGTTTACGAATACAACCATATGATTTCATCCTCAGCACGGATTGGTTGTATTCATTGCAGGATATCATGGATTGCTACTGGAATAAGTTCATCTTCATTGGTGCGGTTGGAAATAAAGTGGTTTTTGTTGGTGAGCGAGACGCTCAGATGGGTCATAGGCATGTTCCATCAATATCATTCAGGATGGAAGAGTTGATATTGAGTTTTTCAGAGGATTAGCAGCTGGCGTTTTCTAGGGTCGTAGAGCAGTACCCTGATGTCTTTCCAGAAAATGTTGTAGCATTACCCCCTAGACGAGAGATAGATTTTGGGATCGAGTTACAGCCATGAGCATGCAGAGCATCTACAATCTATTTTGGGGGTTCTTTGACAACATCCGTTTTTTGTAAAGTTGTTGAAGTTTGAGTTTTGGTCTTGAGAAGTCCGTTTCTTGGGGAATGTTGTGTCCCAACAAGGAGTGGTCGTGGATCCATCAAATATAGAAGCAGCGGTGTCTTGGGTAACCCCCAAGACAGTGTTAGAGGTGCGATGTTTCCTTGGCCTCACGGGCTATTACAAAAGGTTCGTAGCCAATTTCTCACAGGTTGTGACTCCTCTAACAGCTCTGGCTAGCAAGGATCAGGCCTTCGAATGGACTGATCATTGTCAGGCAGCTTTCGATTATCTAAAGGAGAAGTTGGTAAGTGCTCCAGTCCTTTGTCTTCCAGTAGAGGGAGTCCAGTTTGAGGTTTTCTGTGATGATTCACAATTGGGGCTAGGCTGTGTTCTCATAAAGAAAAGGTCAGTTGTTTATTAAGGGTATCGACAGTTGCATCCCCATGAATGAAACTATGAAACCCATGACCTTGAGTTGGCAGCCGTGGTGTTTTCTCTGAAGTTGTGGAGACATTACCTCATTGGTAAGCCCTTTCTGGTTTTCACCGATCATAAGAGTTTGAGATATGTTTTCTCCCAGCGTGACTTGAACTTACGAAAGCATCATTTGATGGAGTTATTACAGGACTAAGAATTCTAAATATCATATACACCTGGAAAAGGGAATGTTGTAGCTGATGCGCTGAGTCGAAAGTCAGGTAGTGATGTTGTACGTGAATCTTGTGATTCCTGGAGAGTAATGGAGGAACTGCCAGCGTTGCATCATGATATGGAAGAGTTTGGAGGTAGAGGATGTCTTTTCCAGATGACTGTGCAATCATCCCTGATGTAGACGGTGGAAGAGTCCCAGTTGGGTGAACCAGAGCTAGAAGTTTGGAGAGACAGATTTGTTTTTTGTGAGGCCCCTAATGGTTGGTCGGAGGATGAACAACACGGAGTGTTGTATCATGGCAGGCTTTTTGTTCCCTTAGCAATGCGCGAGACAGTTCTCTGAGAGTTCCATAGTTCTCCCTCAGCATGACATCCTGGTGTGACAAAGATATACCGATCCTTGAGGAGTCAGTTTTGGTGGCCTGGACTGAAGCATGCGGTTTCAGAGTTTGTGTCCCAAAGTTTAGTCTTCCAGAAGGTGAAGGTTGAACATCATGTTCCTAGTGGGCTTCTCTAGCCATTAGATATTCCTTAGTGGATGTGGGAAGACATCTCAAAATACATTGTTACAGGTTTACCTCGAGATCCGGGAGGACATGATGCTATTTGGGTGGTAGTGGATCATTTTAAAAAATCGTCCCACTTCATAGCAATCAACGAGTTGAGCTCAGTGGATGTTTTGTCAAGGAAGTATATAGAGGACATGGTGAGACTTCATGGAGTACCTAGGATGATCATTTCTGATCGATATCCTCGTTTTACCTCCAGGGCGTGGAGAGGTCTCCAACATGCTTTTGGTTCTTAGCTATCCCTTAACACTTCTTTTCATCCTCTAATGGATGTTTAGATGGAGTGAACCATATAGACTCTTGAAGACATGTTACGATCTTGTGTTCTTGATTTTGGAGGTTCATGGGTGGGGAACTTTCCCTTAGTGGAGTTTTCTTACAATAATAGTTTTCACTCCACCATCGGTATGGCACTGTTTGAAGCCTTGTATGGCCGGCCATGCCATTCTCCATTGTGCTAGACAGGGGTTGGAGAGTCATTAATTCTCGGACCAAAACTGGTGAAAAATTCAATAGAGATGGTTCGGGTGATTCATGAGAGGATGAAGACAGCACAAGTTCATCAGAAATCATATGTTGATCAAAGGAGGAGACCCTTGGAGCTTAATGGGGATCATGTGTTTCTGAAGGTGACTCCCCGTCGTGGGCAGCAAAGGTTTTTTCATGGAAGTAAGCTTTATCCCTGAGTATTTGGTCCTTTCGAGGTGTTATCTTGTGTTTCAGTTGTGGTGTATCGAGCAGAACTTCCCCTACAAATGAGTCGGATACATTATGTTTTCCATGTATCACAGCTCCGCCATTATCTTCATGATGGCTCTCAAATCATCAATTAGGGAGATATTGATGTTGATGATGATGTAACCTTTGAGGAGAAACCTGTGGAGATCCAAGACCGAAAGAATAAGGTGTTGTGTGGTTGTTCTATCCCCTTTGTTCGTGTCTTGTGGCGACATGGTGGCCTAGAGGATAGTACATGGGAACGTGAGTCACAGGTGTGTGTCCTGTACCCAGAGCTGTTTTAAGTTGTTGTGCTGAGTTTTATTTGATCCTTTCTTTGATGTACCTTTTATGTGATGTTAGGCATGAATTTGTTGGATATGGATAGTTTTTACCTTGCTCTCGGATGTCGTGGTTTTGTTTTAGCTTTCGATCAACTCAGGGTGGTTTTTCCTCTAAGAGGTATCGTATGGGGTGGTTGTTTGGACCACTCTTTTCTTCTGGGTTGGTTTAGAATTATTGAGGATGATAATGTTTTGAGAGGTATATGATGTAATGGCTCAGACCTCTCTGGTCCCTTACTTGGTGAAAATATGGCGTTTGAGGTGTTCCAGGAGGTTAAGGCAACATATCCCCAACACTTTTCCAAATTTCCAGTTTTATGAACAGTAACAGATCAGCCTCACAGATCGGTCTCACAGATTGGTGTCATAGATCGGTCTCACAGATTGGTCTCACAGATCAGTCTCACAGATCGGTCTCACAGATTGGTCTCACAGATGAGTCTTACCGATCTGTCTCACAGATCGGTGTCATAGATCGGTCTCATAGATCGGTCTCACAGACCGGTCTCACAGATCGGTCTCACAGATCGGTCTCAGAGATCGGTCTCAAAGAGCGGTCTCACAGATTGGTCTCACTAATCGGTCTCACAGATTGGTTTCAAAGATCGGTTTCATAGATCGTTCTCACAGATCGGTCTCACATATCAGTCTCATTGATCGGTCTGACAGGTCAGTCTCATAGATCGGTCTCACAGATCGGTATCACAAATTTCTCTCACAGATCGATTTCACTGGTCGATTTCATAGATCGGTCTCATAGATCGGTCTCATAGATCGGTTTCAAAGATTGGTTTCACAGATCTGTTTCGCAGATCTATTTGGTGTACAGTAACGGTAGGTGAACAGAGTTTCTAGATTCCTACAGTTTTTCCCGTTTGACGTTTCCTTTGACGTAAAATACATTTAAAGCCATATTTTAAGGGCTCTTAAGTCCGTTTTAAAGGCCATAAATCTTATATTAATTATTCCTATGTCTTGGAATGTTTTTACTTGGTCAAACTGTGTGGGTTAATGCCATCTATTATTGATAGAGAATTAAGAGGATCTTAAACTTTCGCCTCATTAAATCATCAAAAAGGAATGAGATATCATTATCAATTAATATTCCTCTTTGTTATCGGCTATGAGAGGCTAGAACCATTCAATACTTCCCATAAGAGTTTCACAATCAACCATTACTCCTCTGGTTAGTTCCGCTCTGTTTTGATGCAACCAATATATGTCCATCATTCTTCGATATAAGGTATGTTTTATCAATCGTTCCTTTGAGGATCCTCTTCTCCTGTTATACTTTCCATATTACCATGTCATCTTCATGCTTCTAATGGGTTTTTCTTGGGGTTTGGTTGGTACAGATGTAATGTGGCATCCTCGGGTGGATGCAGTTGTCACGGGAGGAGGAGCATGCCCCATTGTGTGGATAAAGAATGTGAGGAACTGTTTGAGGTATGGGATTCATTGCTTCACTAATTTTTTATGTGCAATCATATATTTATCATGATTTTCTATTTGGTTCACAATTAAATTGAGCTAATTAAATATTTAAACAGGATAACGAAATTTTTTCTATTGTATGTTATTGATTCCTGTTTTTCTAGATAGTGTGATATCTATGGTTGCTTGGTTTACTTGTGTGTCTTTGATGGAAATTGATAATTAACATAAATCCAGAATTAATTGATAATTAATTGGCTAATGAAAAAGAGGCATGAAAATGAATTTGGTTGTTGTCATTGTTGTAGTTTTTCTAATTTGATGTTAATCAAATTGACATTGTAAGCATGTTAAATATTTTGTGATAGCTTACTGATTAATTTTTCCGAAATTGGAACCTACTAATTGAATCATTTAATTCAAGAGGGATTAAAGAAATGGTTGTTTGATAAAATATAACACCTGTTAGGGTTCTTAGTTACCCTCTTGTTCGAAAGGCCGAGTTCCTTTTGCTTTAGAGCCATGAGTGCTCATTTTGTATGAAAGCTGGATGCCGTGTTAAAGGGCCAAGAGCCCATATTTTGTGATTTTTGTTTTCTTGCTTCTTGTATTGTGAGGTGAGCCTGGATGGCGGTTGTGATATGTGGAGACAGGAAGGCCTTGTGTTTGTGGTAGCAGATGGTGCCTAGAGTGGCGAGATGCATCGGTTTATGCATGTGGGTGTCAGGGAGGACACCAAGGATGATGGTTTGGGATGGATGTGATGGTTGTATGTTGGTGGTTTTGTTTGGTTGTTTATCTTCGTTACTTTTCCACACTACTCAAGGCAGCTGGTCTTTCTTACCCTTCTTCCGAAGGAGGCGAAGACACGCGGGGTATGCCACGTGCTTTCCGTGTTTAGCCTCTCTAGAGAGAATGGGTATATGCTCTTGCTATAGGCATCAATGACTCAATAGGTTGTATATCTACTCACCGTGTTGATCCCCATTTGTGTATAGTATCATAGGATGCTTTTCTAGAATATCTAGGAATATGGGAAAGTAATTTCTGTAATTAAAGATTGATTAAATGGTGATAATCCACCGGGATGGAGATGCCGGAATTTAAAGTTGATGTAGAATTTTAAGAGGAGAAGTTTATTTTGAATATGATGCAAAATAATTTATTGAGGTTGTGTTCATGTTTAATTAATGTTTAAAGAATTAATTAACGTACTATGGAACTGAGAAAAAGGGAATGAAGTAATCTAATAAATCTCTTAAAATGGTTGTGTGCTTCTAGGATACCTAGTCTTATAGGTAGAAACCCGGAATCTGAGAGACATTATCTGCAGTTGTGTGTAAGACTGCGTAATGCCCATAGTGTGGTTGTGAGTAATATATATCATGTACGTTTTGTTTCTCTATATGGTACTTCACCCTATCAGTAAGGCCAACTAACACCCTGGGTATTCTGAGCACTAGGGGGTGTTTTCCCCAACATTCTGAGGGGAGGTTGAATGGTTGACTACCCCCTTTAGCCCTGCTCTCTTCTCTTGGTAGATACTAGTGCCTTGGAACATTGGTTAGTTTTCCCCATATATGTGTGTAGAGGGTTGTAATGGCTTTTGGTTATTTCACACACATATATTCTGGATATAGTACCCTATGGACTACAATATGTGTAACGTGTATAGGCTGTGATGGCTTGAGGATCCTTACTCGGTGTATGGGTTGTGATGGATTTAGGTATAATACCCTATGTATGATACATGTTATACGAGATGTGGTGTCACCTGGAAACTACATGGTTTCTTTTGGTTGTGGGGATGGTGTGGTGCTTAGCCCATGTGTCTGTGGTCAAGCCTTTGTGGTGCACGTGGTTTAGATTGTGGAGCTCAGCCTGAATTTATATGGGCAAGCCTTTGGAGCGAGATGCATATGACATATGTCATTGGGGAAAAGCAGAAAACCAGTAGAGAAGTAGTAGCGGGTTACCCTTGATATTCTTTACTATTTGTTATATTCTTGTATGTATTACTTGGTGAGAGTATCCATGGTGAGGTTGGGAACTTAGTATACATGTTTAGGTGATGAGTTAGTTTCACTTGTTGTTCACTGTGCTTTAGAATGCTATCTATACTTTTGCAAGATAGGCTTTGAGGAGGATCATACTGAGTATATTGTTATACTCACCCTATGTATATATAAACAATTTTTTAGGTCACTTGGAGCAGGTTGGAGATCAAGCTGGTTACTACTAGCTTCTGGTTAGAGGAGCTGTTCGGGCTTGTGGTTGCTGCTGTTTTTCCTTTCTTTTGGGTACTTGTAGTTTTCCCCTTTCTGTTGTAGTAATTTTGCATGGAATTTCATATATGTACATGGGTTTCTAATTTCAGTTCTGAGTTGGAGTGGGTTGGTTTCTATCTTATCTCTATCTTCCGCATGTGTTCTCTTAGAGGGTAATGCCTCCCATTTGTGTGTTTACTATACCCTCGGTGCTTGTCGCCAACCCGAGGCCTAATTGAGGCGGGACTCAGGGGTCATTATCTCCCTTCTCACATTCCCGGCCCAAGAGGGGTACACTTTGTGGGGAGGGGGACATGGAATTATGTTTATATTATTTTATATTAAACAATATAAAAATATTTCACTACAAGCAACACTGACTTGGCATGCATTACACGAAAGAGAGACCATCTTCGATAGCTTGTATTGTACACGATACTGAGTTTCACTAAACAAAGATATATTATAAAAAATATTATTATTTAATGGGATATAAACTATCCTTTATGAACACTATTGACAAAAGTTTATATTTTATATAACATTATCATCCATCTTACACATTTTTTAGAACATGGTATGAGAAAAAAAGCAATTTTTCAGATAAAAAAATTATTTTTTCAAAAAAAAAAGATGTTTAACATCCTTTTAAAGGAGTAACCATTTTAAATATCGTTTTTAAAACTTTAATAATTTATATTTTGACAATATAAACTTATTATATAGAATAGGAACATAAAAATTTAATTTTTTTTTTGAATTTTTGGTTTTTCTGATAAAATTAAAATTTTAATGAATAGTGAAAAATACTGCATTTTAATTCTAAACTGCATTTTCATATAATTTATTTATATAGTTATATTATCTTCTTGATAGGATTTAAATTATAATTGTATTATATTTTTTTAATTTTATCCAATTTTGGTCATTGGATATAATTTCCATTTTAAATTGGACATAAACACATGCTAATATTTTTATAGCTTTTACTTCTTAAAAACCCACTTTTTGTTTTGACAATGGAAATTAATTTTAAATTAATTACTAAAACATATATGTTCTGAATTTGTAAAAATTGAATCCATATTAGGAATTATAAGGTTCAAATTGTGTAAATAGGTACATTTTATTTTTTAACATTATGAATAGTAACATCATTAATTATTTTATTTACCATGGTTAAAGAGTAAATATTTTAAATAATTATAAGAAATAATATAATTATTGGTCGGAGGGGATACTCAAGAGGGGGGGTGTGAATTGAGTTCCAATTAAAAATTTATGTTTAAATGATTTATATTAAAAATTCCCCAATTTAAATAACAAGCTAAACATTAGTGAATGTGTAATAAAATAAAGGTTCAGTTGGGTTCTAAAGAGATTGATTAGTTCTCCAATATTTTAATATGAATATTAGACTGGATTTTGAAAGTAAACTACTTGGTTACAATAAATAAAAACATATACTAGTTTAGCTATCAGAGTTAATTTAAAACAGATTTGAGTTTCAAATAAATTAGAAGTAGAATATAAGATGTAGTTTAATATGAAATAGGATGCATAGTAGGTTTTACAAAGAGGTTTAGTCTAATGTCGAGACGTAGTCCTCTCAAACAATTTGATATAAACTATGATCCACACCCTGGATCGGGGTTTACAACAGTACTCAAACTGTCCAGGTCCTCAGACCTCTACCACAGCTCTTCATGGGAAATCAAAAATAACAATAACTTACCGGCTGTACAGGTCACTCTTGACCTCTACCACTCTCCATAGTGGGATACAAGAGTTTAATGGAAGGATTTAGTGAGTATTTATAAATCCTCCAGTTCAGCACAAGATATAGTGTGTGCCTTAAAATATAGAGTACACACACTCCTAAAAATTTAAATAAATGAAACACAATAGAGATAAATAAATAGAGATGATTTTAGAATGATATATGTGTTTTGAGTGAAGTTCTGGACTCCTGGGATTTATGTACAGGATTCTTTGAGTCCTTCTCTAGTTTTTGGTCAAGAAAAATAGATAGTCATTTTTGTATTTGACTTCCAGGTCCAGGTTGAGCAGTCTGATCAGCATGAGTACAAGTGAAATCATTGATGATCTTCTCTCCATGAATGTTCAGGTTCAATAGATTCAGTATGTATTCATCCTTCTTCTTATATGTATGTAATCCCTTGTGTATCTTCATAGGATTATCTCGTATATGCATGGAAATATTGATCGACACACCTTTAGTAGTTTGAGGTTCCCTTTTATAGCTCATGTGGTCCGGAAAAAATTATGATTACTTCTGCGGGTACGAGTTACGGTTTCCTGACATTCAACATACATTAATTAATTATTAGCAGTTTCATTAAAAACATCAAATATGACCATTGCTAAATAAACAACAGAAATATATTTTAGAGAAACAGTGACTAGTTTCAATCAGTTTCTCTTTGTATTAGTGAGATTGTATCGGTGGACATGATTTAGTAGGTCTATATCTGTAGCTGTTACTCTTTATAATGGTAGACTATGAATTATTGAAAGTGAATCTGTATCGGTATCTCTTCTGTATAGGTTGCATTCTTGTATCAGTGGCTCTTTTCATCAGTAAATCGCCTATATTAGTGACTTTTTATGTATCGGTGAACTTATGTATCAGTGAACCATACCGATGAGCTTGTAACGATGGACTTCATAATGGTGGTTGTTACTCTGTGTCGGTCGACTTGTGCATACCAGTAGACTTATTATATCGGTAGCTCAGTTGTGACGGTAACTGTCTGCATACCGATGACCTTTTCCATAATGGTAGACTTCTGTACCGGTGTACATAGCCTTATCGTTAGTGGTTTGTTTTTCTCAGTAGACTTTGAATCAATAGGTTTTTCTATTTATTGGTAGATTTCATATTAGTAGTTTTCTGTTTCTATCAGTAGAGTTGATTATAATAGAGGACAATGTCTATCAGGGATCTTTTCTTATCAGTAGACTATATATGTATCGCTGACTATGTATCGGTACGTCTGTATCATTGACTCATAAACATAATACTTATTTATTCTATTAAAATCATGTCCAGAGTGAGTTAGTATAATGTCAAAACATATATAAAATTGATAAACAGTTATTAACCTATTCCAATGATTATTTTGATATATTTTTCAAATCAATAGAAGGATGACGTAATTAAACATATAGATAGGATTATCAACACATATTAAGTCATAATTGATATTATCAAAAGACGTGAGGTCAACAAAATCACCCTTGTTGATAATCACAAATTATGGGATTATAATCCAAAATAATCATTAATATATGAGTATAAAATAAATTAGGTCTCACTTCTCAGTGTGAGTGAAGACATTGTCAAATGTATCAGATAATAGAGTATTATATGAAAATGTAACAGTGGTATGAAACAACTGTATTAGAGGTATAATTATAAAAAAAATGTACCAGTGGTAGAATATATTATACTCATATTTCTCACCCTTTGTACAGAAAATGTACCAGATGTATAATTATATTATGCTCATATTTCTCCCCCTTTGTGATTAGAAAAAAGTAATGAACAATGGACGAGAGATGTAATAGAAGGTAAAAGAGAATATGATCTTATATATTTCTTGGGGAAAAAATAAATAGAAATACTAAATTGAGGCAAAAAAGAGTACAAGTGATTCCTATCAAATTTCCTAGCCACTATTCAATCCACCTCATCAACATGTGATTTGTATTTTCCCTTAGAATCAGGAGAGGATTCATGCTAGGTATATGCAGGTGGAGTCTTGGGAACACTAGTAATGATCAGAGGAGGCTGAGCTACAAATACAGTTTCTGGACTATAATGTGGAGCTCCCTGGGTGATCATAGGAGAGAGAATTCTGATTGCTTGATCTGGTGTCATCTGAGGAATAGAGGTTGATTGAGCAGAGGCAGGCAGAGAAGGAGGTACAATGATAGGAGTACTGTCTACATGAAAATATGGCAGCAACAGATTCCTAAATTCCATAATGATTCCTCCTCCTCTTTCCATAGCAGAGATAAAGTCATCCCTGTTTCCAAAAAACTTGTCTAGAGCAGGAGTCAACTCCCTGAGCTTGCTGATTTGTTCCTTGAAAGCTTGAGTGACTGGTGGTCGTTCCATGTTCTCTAACAGAAGCATGAAATGATTGTTCAACTGATGTTTAGTGTAGTCCCTTTTGAAATAATAATCCAATTTGTCTTTTACCACTTTCTGAGAAGCAGTGGCCTCTCTCATAAAATTATGAACAATTTTCCCAATATCCCTAGTGGTAGGCACCACTTGGGTCAAGGCAGTAGATTCTATAGAGCAACTGGTGGATGACTTTCCAATATCTTCTCTCATTATAGCTTGAATCTGATCAATATCCAAAAAAGTTATATTACAACTTAGAGGTGTAATAGTAAAGGCTACTATTTCCTTAAAAGATTTATTCGGCCCACTAATGAGATTTTTCACAACAGAGTCCTGGGTACTGACATGCTGCTCTATAGAAGACATAAATTTCCCAAAAATTGTTACCATCTGGCTAACTACAATTCTTGCAAATGACAAATACTTTTCTTCTTGAGATTTAGAGCTCATATAAGATTCCAGAGAGACAAATGATTTCTTTAGAGATTTAACATCCTCTACCATGCTTGAAACATGTTTCTGGTAGGACTTGACTTCATCCAAAAAACCAGATACTGATTCAGTATCATAGATTGAATAGATGATATTAATTAGGCCTTCATTATTCTCTTCTCATCCATAAAATAGGTCTTGATATCAGACTTCAACTGGTTAAAATAATATTTTCTTACTATATCCTCAGGTAAAGTTTGAGGAAGGAGATTATAAATGACATGAGGTCTATTGATGGGTGTTTCATTTTCTGAATTAGGATAGTCCAACCCAAAAACTTCAAAACATGGGTCTTCGACCCAATCTTCAATCTCATGTGCTACTAAAAACAGTTCCATGTCTGATGGGATGATCCCCCTCAATCTGTGCATTTCCCTGTACATGTACATCCATACCAGCTTGAGAAGGAAAGAATTCCTCAGAATAATCCTCTACAACCATCTCCATTTCAACAATAGGAGGCTTATTATGAATAAGTGTAGGTTCTTCCATTTCAACCAAAATAGACTCTTCACACATAGAAGAATTCCGAATTAGTGGACATAATCTTAAAATACTCTCATTTGAACTATCAGAAATAGGTTCCCTATTTTCATATACTTCTTCCTCCTTCTTTTGGAGCAGGCTGGTATTCCTCATTAATATGGGATTTTCTATTTCATACTCCCAATATAGTTTCCTTTCAAGATGATACAACTTTAGAAACTAGACTTGGAGGCAATTCTAGATCCCCTCCATCAGCTACTAAGGTATCCTAGTCATCAGAATCATCACTATACTGAGGTTCTTCTTCATCAGGTCCTAGAACTGGATCTCTTCTATCTCTTGGCCTATTGGGATGGTCAATAGGGTTGAACATATCATACATATTCTCATTATCAATTAACCATTTCCTTCACCATGGATTCCAGCCAATCTTCATATACATACAGATTGTGCTCATGATACAAAAATATTTCCTCACAACTACCATCTCATCCTGAGAATCATATACTCCCTTCACCTTGATCATTATTGAATTCAACATTGCAATGAATAAAGAAATGGATTTTGACTTAGGCCAGATCATATCCTCAATTTGGATAATCAATAGCCTACACATATTTACCTGGACACCATGCCTCAGCAGATACAAAAAAATTAATATCTTGGTATCTAAAATTTGCAATGTTACCACATCATGGACTTAGCACATGTTGGATGAATTTGAATAGTAGCTGGTCTTCTCCATCCATATCAGCAGCCACTACATTTCTTTGTTTTCCACTACTGGTGAGATCTTCAAATGCAACCTTATAGTCAAAAATGTCACTAGTAGGAGGTATTGTCTTCAAGGTATACCCAAATACACCCTCATGCGGGACTTTCATACATTCAGCCCATTCAACAGAGGAAAAAGAAATTTCCATGACAATCACTAATGAAACCATTCGGTTTTCTTCTTCAGACTTCTCAAAATTAACAAAAGCAAAAAACTCCTTAACCAACTTTGGAAAATGACATCTATTATTGTTTGCAAAACACTCGATCCATCTATGTTCCTCCAATACTATTAGAACCAAAGACGTTCTAGGCAATAGACATTCCTCTCTGAGTTTCTTTTTTATCACTATTTCTCTAGTTTAAAAATACAGGTTCACTACACGCTTTCCCGACCTTGTTCTAGTTTCACTACCACTACCCTCAAGTCCTTTTTTCTTCTTCTTTTCACTTGGTGCATCCCTATAATCCCTGACTATTGGGAGATTTGTTCTTTCCATATCCAACAGAAGAACATAGGCTTACACGTAATGCGTGGGTTTGAGAAGTGAGGATTAAAGAGAGGAGAGTTTGCAGTGGATTGAAATGTTAGTAAGGCTTAATTTTTTCATTTAGTAATAAAAATGTAATAAAAATAATTATACTAAACACAATAAGAGTTTCTGCTAAAGATAATAAAAAATATATATCACATGATATATCGGTGACAATTACCAGTGCGAACGCTGACGGTGAAGTTTATCTATTGATGAGATGTCTCCAGCGGTGAGGTGTCTCCAGTGGTGAAGTTTCCAGCAGTGTGGTTTCTAGAGGAGAGCTAGTCTCTAGCGGTGAGGTTTTGGCTAACGGTGGGGATTTGGCTAACAGATAAAATTTGGTTCTACAAAATCTATCTTTCCTAACTCATGTATAATGTTACTTAACCTAACTGTACATAAAGGATTGGTGAATATGTCAGCTAATTGAGGTTCAATACCTATAAAATCATGAGTAATATCACCCTTTTGATAAGGGTCCCTCAAAAAGTGGTGCCTTACATCAATGTGTATGGTCCTAGAGTGAGATATGGTATTCCTATAGATATTGATCACACTAGTGTCGTCACAATCTATAGATACATGTCTAAACTGATATACATAGTCCAATAATGTATGTTTCATCCACAAAATTTTTGCACAGCAACTACCAGCAGCAATATATTGTGCTTCAGCAATAGACAATGCAACATAATTCTACTTTTTACTACACCAATATATTATGGACTTAACTAGAATATGACATGTTCCAGAATTGCTCTTTCTACCTAACTTGCAACCAGAAAATTCAATATCTGAAAAACTTATTAAATCGATTTATTGTTCTTTTGGATAAAATAATCCTACGTTAGTAGTATGTTCAAGATATTTAAAAATTATTTTAATAGAAATAAAGTGTGATTCTTTTGGAATAACTTGATATCTTGCACACATACACACACTAAACACAATATCTGTTCGACTAGCAGTAAGATAGAGCAGGCTCCCTATCATACCTATGTAGTTGGTTTGATACACATGTTTTCCAGTTTCATCGACATCCAACTTACAAGTGATACTCATGGGTGTTTCATTACCCTTACTACTATCCAAACCAAGAAGTTTTAAAATATCCATTGTATATTTACATTGATTTAAGATAATACCATTTTAATTTTGAAAGACTTGAAATCCAAGAAAATATTTGATTTCTCCCATCAAACTCATTTCAAATTCATTTTCCATACTCATTGAAGAATCAATACACAAAGCATTTTTTAAGACAAAAAAATAATATAATCAACATTGATATGTACTATTAAGATATATTTTGAAATTGTTTTTATTAATAGATTTGGATCAACAATCCCATTACAAAAACCTTTTGAAATAAGAAAACTACTAATCCTATCATAAAAAACATGTGGGGCTTGTGTAAAACCATATAAATATTTAGAAATATTAAAAACTAGATTTAGAAAATGAGGATTACTAAATCCAGGTGGTTGTTCAACAAAAACATATTCAATTTTAAAACCATTTAGAAATGCACTTTTGACATTCATTTGATATAACATGAAATTCAGATGAGCAGCATAGGCAAGTAGAATCCTAATAGCTTCTATTCTAGCTACAGGTTAAAAGGATTCCTCATAGTCAATTCATTCCTCTTAACAATATCCTTGTGAAACTAGCCTAGCTTTGTTCCTAACTATATTTCTAGACTCATCAACATTATTCCTAAAAACCCATTTAGTGCGTATGGTCAATGTTTCCTTAGGTCTATCAACTAATTCCCTGACGTTGTTTCAATCAAATTGATTTAATACTTCTTTCATAACTATTACCCAGAATTCATCAGTGATTGTATCATTGATATTTTTAGGTTCTAACTATGAACTAAAGGCTTGATGTCCAACCTTATTCCTTAGAGAAGCTCTTATATGCGTCCCTCTATCAAGATTACCTACAACAACATCTAAAGGATGATTCTTTAGAATCCTAGTTGGTCTTGTAAAAGTAATACTAGAAATTTAATGTTCCTCCCTCAGTTCGGGTTCACCAGAAGCAAATTCTGAAATATTTATAGAAATAGTTGTCTTCACAACAGGTTCACTAATTTTATCATTAATGTTCAGAATAGAAAAATAATCTTCATGATTTTCAAGAGAAGGTTTAGGATCATGTGGATCATATTCAGAAAATTTAATGTGAACAGATTCTTCCTCACATTTGTTTCATTTATTAAAAACTCTATGGGCTTTTATAGATAAAGAATAACCTAGAAATATAACTTCATCTCTTTTGGATGCAAACTTATCAAGATTATCTTTAGTATTGAGAACAAATACTTTGAAACCAAAGTCTCTGAAGTAACTAAATTTAGGTTTTCAATTATTCCATAGTTCAAAAGGGGTCTTTTTAAGAACAGGTCTAATCAATACTCTATTTATAATATAAGAAGATGTATTGACAGCTTCAGCCCAAATGTATACAGGTAAGTCATATGCATATAGCATAGTCCTTGCAATTTCCTGAAGTGTTCCATTTCTTCTTTCTACTACACCATTCTGTTGAGGTGTCCTAAGGGTAGAGAAATTATGATTGTAGCCATTTTGTGAGGAGTATGATTCAAATTCATTATTGTCAAACTAACCACCATGATAACTTCTCACGTTTTTAATCATTAGTCCACTAAGGTTTTCTATAGATTTAGAATATTTCATTAAGTAAGAATAAGCTTCACTTTTGTGAGCTATAAAATATACCCAAGTATATCTCGAAATTTCATCTACAAGAACCTAGACATAGTGCTTCGCATTCAAACTAGAAACTCGGGATGGTCTCAATAAATCCATGTGAACCAACATGAGAGGTTGAGAAAATGAAACATCTTTCTTGGATTTAAAAGAAACATTATGTTTCTTTACCTATTGACAGGGAGTACAAACTTTGTCTGATGGGAATTTAAGTTGAGGTAGTTCACTAACTAAATTTTTCTTATTCAGTTTCGTAAATGAGTGAACATTGTAGTGTCCTAATCTTCTATGACATAGCCAACACTTTTTTGAAAATCATTTAAACATGTATCCTTCTGTTTGGATAAAGAGTTTAAATCTACAGCATATACATTTTTAATTATCAAGGCTATAAATACCAATGAATTTTTAGAACCAAATACATTTCAAGAATCATTTTCAAATTTAACATTGAAAAAATCATCACACAACTAAGAAATTCTTAATAGGTTGTATTTTAATCCATCAACAATTAATATATTAGAAATTAAAATTGAATCATTGTTACCAATTTATCCTAAGCCGATGATTTTTCCTTTTGAATTATCACCATAGGTGACACGTCCCCCATCAACCTTGATTAACGTTTTGAAACATCTGTATAATCCAGTCATAATCTATGAACATCCACTATACAAGTACCATATCTTCTTATAATAACTCTTCAAGAAAGTCTCCTACAAAACAGGTCTAAATAAAAAAATGATTTTTGTGCCCCGATCTTCTTGGCTCTAGACAGGTTAGCAAGAAAAACTTTTGGTACCTAGATTGGTCTACAGGGATTCATATAATCAATAGATTCAAAATATTTTGAAATATAAACATTGTTTGATCTATAAATATGTGAATAACTTGTTGAGACATAATAATTTCCATAACTATAACTAGCAGCAAACTGTCTAGTTTTTTGAATAAATCTATTTTTTGTGATCTGAATTTTTCCAGGTTGATAGCATAACCCAGTGGTATACTTTGGTGATACTTGTTTTCCTAGAAGTTGTTTAAGAGTGTTCTTTCCATTAGTAAATTTTTCCAAATCTTTCTTGATTTTCTCATTAGAAAATTTCATTTCAGTATTTTCCTTTAATAGTTGAGCATTATTTCACATTTCTACTTCTACTACAGATTTGACAGTGTTAGTTAAAGAATACTATTTCTTTAAGGTTTTATACTTGTCTTTTAACTCATTACAAGTATCATCTAGAATGTTAAAATATTCAAATAAATCTTCACTAGACATATTATCAGAATCAGAATCAGAATCATCTCCATAATAATACGAATTTAAAATAGGTGTATCTGATGTTACCTCAAATGTATTTGTTATGAAACACATATTATATTTTTTATATTTTTCATCCTGAGTGGAATAAAACTCACTTGAACTATCTTCTGAATCACTCCAGGTTTCTTTCATATCTTTCTTATATTTGTTGTCCATGTACTCATATTTCTTCTTGTACTTTAATTTTGGACAGTCAGATTTTACAAGTCCTTTCCTCTTGCATTCATAGAAGACTATGTAATCAATCTTGTCTATTCTTTTCCAATACTTCTCCCAATGAACTTTATTATCATACTTTCCCTTATAATTGGATTTTCATATAAACATCTTCTTTCTATTAAACTTCATGAATCATCTAGCTATCTGAGTCATTTCAGCATCACTGTCAGATGCACTCTCTTCACTTCTTGAACTATCACTTTTACATTGAATTTTCACTTTTTCCATATTTTTTGAAGCAGATGTCTTAAAAGATACAGGCTTCTTTCTTGGTTCATCATCTTTTTCATTTTTTACATTCAGTTCTTCTTCGTACATCATTAATTTACCAAATGAGTTCCTTGATAGGCAAGGCACTAATCTCAAAAGATTCTATAATTGAAACTAATGTGCCTCTCCATCTGTCTGGAAGACATCTTAATATTCTCATGATTTTATCTTTTGTAGAAGCAACTTTTCCTAGTGAGCTCATTGTATTTACAATTTCATTGATCTTGAGATACATGTCAAAAATAGATTCATCAGACTTCATTTTAAAATTATCATACTTTACAGTGTAGGTATTCAATCTCATTTCCTTAACATTTGTTATTCCCTCATGAGATATAGCCAATGTATCCCAGATTTCATAAGCAGTCTTACAAGAAGATATTCAATTTAATACTTAATCTCTTAATGTACAATATAGAGCATTCATTGCTTTATAATTATTATTGTAAGCAACTTTGGTAGGTTCATCCCAAGTAATTATTTCAATTTCTGGAATCTTATACTGAGTCTCTATAGCAGTTCAAATATTAAATCCCATACATTCTAAATGAATTTTCATTTTTAGTTTCCATTGGGTATAATTAACACTATTAATGAAAGGTTCCCTATTGGTAGCTGCACCTTCTAGTCTATTATCCATAATTCTATTTTAGAAAATATATTTAATGAGATAAAAATTTTGAGATAACAGAAATTTTGAGATCTTTAGGATGCAAATAAAATCACAGTGGAAAACTTTTCACAAACATAGAAGTTATGAAATCTTTTAATTAAAAAAACAACCCTCTGATACCAAATGTTGATCGGAGTGGATACTCAAGAGGGGGTGAATTGAGTTCCAATTAAAAATTTCTGTTTAAAAGATTTATATTAAAAAAATCCCCCAATTTAAATAACATGCTAAACTGTAGTGAATTTGTAACATAGTAAAGGTTCAGTTAGGTTCTGAAGAGATTGATTAGTTCTCAGTTAATCTAATCTTAATATTAGATTATATTTTGAAACTAACCTACTGAGTTACAATAAATACAAACACTTGATAGTTTAACTATCAGAGTTACTTTAAAATAGATTTGGGTTTCAAATAAATTAGTAGTAGAATATAAGATATTGTTTAATATAAAATAGGATGCAGAATAGGTTTACCCAAGAGGATCAGTCTAGGTCCATAGACCAGTACCACATTTCTTAGTGGGAAATCATAAATAACAACATCTTTCAGGCGGTCCAGGTCACACGTGACCTCTACCGATATCAACCGTGGGATAAAAGTGTTTAAGGAAAAGATTGAGTTCAGATTTATAAACCTCTAGTTCAACATAGGAGACAACGTATGCCTAAAAATATAGAGCACACAAACTACTCAAAATGTAAATAAATGAAATACAAAAGAGATAAATAAATAGATATGAGTTTAGAATGATCTATGTGTTTTGAATGAAGCTCTAGACTCCTTGGATTGATGCAGATGAAGATTTGAATCCTTCTCTAGTTTTTTTTCAGGAAAAATAGAGTGTCATTTTTTTATTTGACATCCCGGTCCAGTTTGATCAGTCTGATCATCTTGAGTATAGGTGAAACCGTTGAATCTCATTTATCCTTGAATGTTCAGGTTATACAGATTCAATATGTATTCTTACTTATTCTTCTATGTGTGTAAGCCCTTTTGTATCTCTAGAGGATTATATCGTATATGAATGGAGTGATTGATCGACATACCTTTAGTAATTTGAGATTCACTTTTATAACTCATATGGTCCAAAAAAAATTATGATTACTTCTGTAGGTACGAGGTACGGTTTCCTGACATTCAAAATACATTTCTTAATTATTAGCAGTTGAATTAAAAACATCAAATATGACCACTGATAAATAAACAATAAAAATAGTGTTTAGAAAAATAATGAATGGTTTCCATCAATTTCTCTTTGTATCAGTGAGCTTGTATCAGTAGACTTGAGTCAGTAGGTCTCTATCAATAGATGTTACTCTTTATAACGGTAGACTATGTATCAATGATTGTGACTCTGTATCGATAGCTCTTCTGAATAGGTAGTATTCTTGTATCAGTGGATCTTTCTATCGGTAACTCGCCTATATCAGTGATTTTTTTTGTATTGGTGAACTTATGTATTAGTGACCCATACTGGTGAGCTTGTAACAGTGGACTACATAATGGTGGTGGTTACTCTGTATAGGTCGACTAGTGCATATTGTTAGACTTATTATATTGGTAGCTCAGTTGTAACGGTAACTACCTACATACTGGTTACCTTTTCCATAACGGTAGACTTATGTACAGGTGTACATACCCTTATCGGTAGTAATCTATTTGTCTCGGTAGAAATTGTATCAGTAGGTCTATCTATTTTTTGGTAGACTTCATATCAGTAGATGGTTGTTTGTATCTATAGACTTGATTATAACAGAGCACTCTATCTATTGGTGATCATTTCTTATGAGTAGACTATATCTGTATTAGTGACTATTTTTCGGTAGGTCTGTATAAGTGTCTCAGAAACCTAATACTTATCCGTTATATGGAAATCATATCCATATTGAGTTATTATAATGTCAAAACATGTTTAAAACTAGATAAACATTGATTAACATATTCCAATGATTATTTTGATATCTTTATCAACTAAATAGAAGTATGACATAATTTAACATATAGATAGGATTATCAACACATATTAAAATATAATTTCTTTTATCAAAATAGGTGAGGTCAACAATCTCCCCCTTTTTGATAATCACAAATTATTTGATTATAATCCAAAATAATCTTTAATATGTCTGTATAAAATACATTAGGTCTCACTTCTCATTGTGAGTAATGAAATTATCAAATGTATTAGAGATTACAGTATTACACGAAAATGTAATAGATTTATGAAACAACTGTATCAGTGGAAGAATTATAAAAAAATCTACCAGGGTTAAATGTCTCAGAGGTTGAATATATTATGCTCATATTTCTCCCCCTTTTTAAGAAAAATTACTAGAGGTAGAATTATATTATGCTCATATTTCTCCCCCTTTGTGATTAGGAAAAAGTTGTTGAAAATGGATGAAAGAAGTAATAGAAGGTAAAAGAGAAAAAGATATTATATATTTCTTGGGGAAAAAATAAAGAGAAATACAAAATTGAGGAAAAAAAGAGTACAAGTGATTCCTATCAAAAGTCCTTGCCACTATTCAATCCACCTCATCAGCATGTGATGTGGATTTTCCCTTGGAATCAGAAGAGGAATTAGGCTAGGTAGATGCATGTGGAGTCTTGGGAACACCAGTAATGATCAGCTGAGTCTGATCTACTAATACAGTGCCTGGACTATAATGTGGAGCTCTTTGGGAGATCATAGGAGAGTGACTTCTGATTTCTTGAGCTTGTGTCATCTGAGGAATAGAGGCAGACTGAGCAGAGGGAGGCAGAGCAGGAGGTACAATGATAGGAGTACTGTCTACATGCAAAAATGGTAGCAAATTATTCCTAAAGTCCATAATGATTACTTCTCCTCTTTCCATAGTAGAGATAAATTCATCCTTGTTCTCAAGAAACTTGTATAAAGTAGCAGTCAACTCCATGATCATGCTGACTTGTTCTATGAAATCTTGAGTGACTGGAAGTAGTTTCATGATTTCTAACATAAGTTTGAAATCATTGTTCAACTAATGTATAGTGTAGAACCTTTTGAAATAGTAATCCACTTTTTCTTTTGCCTCTTTCTAAGAAGCAGTGGACTCTCTCATAAAATTCTGAAAAAATATCCCCATATCCTTGGTGGTAGTCACCACTTGGGACAGGGCAATAGAGTCTACAAAGCTAATAGTGTAAGACTGCCCAATCTCTTCTCTCATCATAGCTCGAATCTGATAAATATCCAAAGAAGGACTTGAAGAACATAGAGGTGAAATAATAAAGGCTATTATTTCCTTAAAAGATTTAGTCATCCCACTAATGAGATTTTTCACAATAGAGTCCTGGGTCCTGACATGCTGCTCCATGGAAATCGTAAATTTCTCATAAACTACTACCATTTGGATAACTACACATTTTACAAATGCCAAATAATTGTATGTTTGAGATTTAGAGCTCATATACGATTCTAGAGAGACAACTGATTTCTTTAGAGATTCAACATCCTATGCCAAGATTGATACTTGATTTTGGAAGGTCATCACATCATCCAAAACAACAAATACTTATTTATTCATCATATATTGAATAGATGATATTAAAGTGGATTTCATTCCTCGCTTATCATCCATAAAAGTGGTCTTGTGATCATACTTCAACTGGTTTAATTCAAATTATCTTACTATATCCTCAGGTAATGTTTTAGGAAGAAGATTATAAGTGACATGAGGTCTTTTGATGGGTGTTTTATTTTCTGAGTCAGGATAGTCCAACCCAAAAACTACAAAACCTGGGTCTTCGCCCAAGACATCAATATCATGAGATACCAAAAATGAACAATTTATGATGGGATGCACTCCTTCAATCCATGCATTTCCATGTACATTTACATCAATAGAATCTTGAGCAGGCAGGTCTTCCTCAGAAGAATCCTCCACAACCATCTCCATTTCAACAATAGGAGGCTCATTAGGAATAAATATAGGTTCTACTATTTCAACCAAAACAGCCTCTTCAGGCGTAGTATAATTCCCAATCACTGTACATAAGCTCAAAATACTCTCATTTGAACTATCATAAATAAGTTCTCTATTTTCATATATTTCGTCCTCATTCTCTGGAGCAGGCCGGTCATCCTCATCAATAGGCTCTTTTCCGTTTCTTACTCCTAGTACATTTTCCTTTCCATATGATACAACTTCAGCAACTAGACATGGAGGCTAGTCTGGATCCCCTCCATCAGCTACAGAGGTATCCTCCTCATCAGAATCATCACAATAATGAGCTTCCTCTTCATCAGGTCCTAGACATGGATCTCTTCTGTCTCTTGGCCTTTTGTGATGCTCAACAGGGTTGAACATATCATAAAACATCTCATCATCAATAAACCATTGCCTTCTCCATGGGTTCCAACCAATCTTCATATACATACATATTGTGCTTGTGAGGAAAAAAATATTCCTCACAACTACTATTTCATCTTGAGACTCAGCTAATTCCTTCACCTTGATCATTACTGAAATCAACTATACAAAGAATAATGCATTGGATTTATACTTAGGCCAGATTGTATCCTCAATTCGGATCATCAACAGCCTACACATATTTACCTTGACACCAAGCCTCAGTATATGCAACAAATAAATATCTTTGTATCTAAAATTTTCAATGTCCTGTCTTCTTGGACTTAGAACTTGTGGGATGAATTTGAATAACAACGAGTCTTCTCCATCGATCTCAGAAGCCACTACCTTTCATTATTTTCCACTACCGGTGAGCTCTTTCAAAGAAACCTCATAGTCAAAAATGTCACTGGTAGGAGGTATTGACTTCGATGTATACCCAAATACTATAGAGACCCGAAGCCTGACGTACATGGTCATTACATTATTTTTTCGGAATACTTAGTACATAACCAAAACACACACACAAGGATCGTAATAGTTTAGTGTCTTTGGAAACTCGGAACGTAATCTTCTAATCGTGGTGAAAGATCTTCAATATCTCCCATAATGATCTTCCCTTTTTTTTCTACCTAAAACCTTTCTTTATATCCTGGGGAAAAGAAAACATAAAAGGGTGATCTCAAATTCTCTTTAAGGGTATGCAAAAGAAAAATCAATCACATCATATTCATAAGAACATAACTTTTGGAAATCTTAACCTGCAAAAGAGAGCATAATTTCATATTATGGGATAAATCATAGTGGTGAAATGAAATCCCAATAAGCATAACATAAAACATGAAACTTTGTGGCATACACACATAATCATAGAGAATCATTTCTTGTTAGTCAAGACTCATTGCCAAGACTATCTTAGTGGACAAAGTCCCTTTCTGAACCGAGTCACCCTCGTTCCAGTCCTGTTTGACTGAACCGGTATAACCTACCGTTCTAGCCATGTCTATCTCATGAGATATAAAACCTTTACCCAATGCATTGGAGGGAGATATAGGTCCCACCCATCTTATAATGAATCCTTTCTTATGTGTGCCACATAATCATAAACCATACATCATAGCGTAACACATGTAATAAAAATGGAATTCTTAAACAACATGACATCATAAAACAATTCATATAAGATAAAGGAATTCATAAAAAAATATTTCCATCACAACACAATCAAATCCATGTAATAATAGGGATAAAAAAAATAGAACTCTTTTATTATCTTAGATGGAAAATAATTTTGATAAAATACTTGAACTCTTTTCTTGAGGAAAATATCCTTTCTACTTCAAAAACATTTTTCCTTTCATAACATGTCATACGACAATAAAATAAAAGAATTTGATTAAAAATAAACTTGAAAACTTGTAAAGGAAGATTCTTGGAAATAATGTTTTAAAAATCCATTCATGCCGTATAAGTTAAAAAAACATTCTTCTTACTTTTGTAGGAAAAGTCAAAAAGTACCTCGTACGACAAAAGATTCCTTTCATACATATTAATAAAAACTCACCGAAGGGTAAAAATGGATTTAAACAATTGTAGGTGGATGGAAATAATATTACATTTTTATGAAACATGGATGTGGATGATAAAATACACCCAAGTAAATACTTACGAATAAATAATCTCGGATAAAAATGAGATTGTGATATTTCCCTTACCTTAGGTCCGATTTGCTTTGTACGTGTCCGAAGCTCCTGTATAATGGTTTAAATAATGTTATTCACTTATTCCATAATCATACATATTGATATGATATCATATATGGTCATATTCTTAGCTTCTTATTAGTAATATTTCATTGTTACTTGTTACTCGGGTCTTTATTGCCTTTTGTTCTTATGCGTGTTTTGTCGAATAAATTCTTATTCTTATTTTAAGGTTATAGATACCTTATATCCAGAATGGTATTAGTGTAACATATATCATATTTATTCATTCAATTCATTTATATAATTACTATGTAATGATTATCATGTAGAACGAGTCGCATCACATCGTGGAGACGGTATTCCGTACGTACGCACGAGTGATGATATCGTTCCTATGATCGTGGAACTGTATTGGAGTATATATATATTATTTCAGTATCAATATTACTTTATAATAATCATAAATAGTTACTCATTACACCATTATACCCATCCTTGTAAAGTGATGGTGGAAAAATAGATTACACCACGACGTGGAGACGGTATTCCGTACGTACGCACGCGCGGTGATTTCATTTTTCCGTGGAATGGATAGAAGGTGAATTAGGGTTGTTTCATATTTATAATAACATATCATTATGTAAGTAATACTGATGTTATTACTTCATCATGAAACAACTAAATAAGAAGAATTTGAAGAAGAAAGAAATTGAAAAGATCGGTAATGGATATTACCTCTTCTTTGGAACGCCTCTTTGAATCCTCCACTTAGGGAACTAAGATTGGTCTTTGAGGAAGACCAGGACCTCTAGGATTATTCTAGGGAAGTGTAGAGGAGAAAATGGTAGGGGTTGGCCGAGCTTGAGTGCTCAAATTGGTGTGAGGAGGAGGGGGAGGAGGTGCCTTTTTATAAGGGAGGAGAGGGGCACCTTAGGAATATCTCAAAATATTATTTTATATTAAAGTCAAAATCGGTTTATAATGGTTCCAAAGGGTCTTATTTCGAAGATAAAGTGGGGATGGGTCGAAATCCTATCAACAAATAGGATTTAGACAAGTTTACGGTATTATTTTAACCTTATCAATTAGATTTAACTCTAAGTTACATAATTTAACTTTTACCATGTCTTTTTGTTTTCTTTCACTATAAGGTTAATACACATACTATAACATGCCAAAAGAACCCCAAATTGTTTATTATTAATATATATATCCTTATATAAGTCATTTGGCCGAACCTTAGATTTTTATGAATAAAATAACAATTAATAATATAAAATTTGATTTAAAAACTATTTTGTGTCAATTTTGACACTATTTGATATATGATTTTTGTGAAAGTCATAATAGAATTATATGTTCGAATAAAGTTGATTTAATCAACACTAATATATCATAATAACCTATAAAATTATTGTAATTCATAAAAAGTCTCAAATGACATTTATTTTGGTGTTTATAACACCAATTATGTTAATATTTCATTAATAAGATAATTACTGCATCATCATTGTGTCATAAATAAATTAAATTATTTAATGTCTAAAAATTATAAATAAAATACCATTATGTAGGAAATCTTTTTATATTTCTAATGAATATTTATAGTCGAATTTATCTTATGTATAACCCCATATTAAAAATGATTTACTTATTAAACTTTGATTTTAACTATTTTAACCCTTCTTTAAATAAATTAATAATAAATGTCCTAATCTAATCCAAGTGGGCCTAAATGATAATATTTTACACTTAAGGTTGTTTTGGGTCGAGATACACTTGTCCAATAGGATTAGGACATGTGTTAGGGTAATATTAACATCATTTTTACCCTTAATTACCCTATTTACTTTTAACCGCGGTAAAAAAATGTAAAAAGATACTATTCACCAAAAATTATTTTCATCTCATTGAACCACATTTTACTTACTGACATCAACCTTGTCTCTCGGATTTTTGAAATTCCATTCACAGAAGCGGTAAAATTATGTTTTATGAAAAATTCAGTTTTTTAACTACCACTTAGTAGTTTCACTGTTCATCAAAAATTGATGTTTTTCAGAACAATGCCAAAATTTCATCCTAAGCTATATTTCATATTCCGAATTCAAAAAATGAAGTCTATTTTACCAAATTCATAACATAGAAGTTGCATTAATTAATTTTATAATTAAATCCCATTGTTAAAACAAATAGCGTGTTTTTAAGAAACAATATCTATCAAAAGATTGACACTTGATTATGTCTGGTTTAAATGTGAAATTACAACCAATGACCAACATTGTATTAAATTGTAAAAATATATTCTAAATATACTTTAAAACCACTCAAATTAATAATTTATCACTATTAATTATTTTTATTAAAAAAGTTATTTTTAATTATAATTTAGTAATTTTCACTATTCATCAGAATATGAAAGTTATCCGAAAAGTACCAAAATTTCACCTTAGGCTAAATTCGATACTCCGAATCCAAAAATGAAGTCCATTTTGAGAGCTAAATTTTCTAAAATTTAAAAAGTGGTTATTACTATTCATAACAGCTAGATTTAATAATATTTTAATAGCATATCGTTGTTTCGTGAAACTCAGTATTGCATACTACACACGCTATCGAGGAAGGTTGCGATTGCGTGTAATGCAAGGCAATTCAAGGATGCGTGTTGTGCAAGCTCCTTTTGGTGTAGCGTACAACACAAGACCTTAGTGAAATAAAAAAGAATATTTTTCATAAAATCTTGGGCTGTTACATTCTACCCCCCTTAAAATGAATTTCGCCCTCGAAATTCGTCGGGGTTATAAATGGTTTACTATTCGAAAGTTTATTTAATAGAAACCCACATCGTAAAAAGGAATACCAAAACCAATATTTTAAAACAAAAGTATGAAACTTAACGGTTACCCAAATAAACTAATCACTGGGTTTCCACATAGGTGAAAATATGGATATGGAAGAAAAATCTAACCATCATGTTCTGATGGAGAGTGGTAGAGAACATGGCTATGGAAAATCAAACAATCACAAATCCATAAATTTGTGACGATCTAAGGTACCATCTGATTCATCAGATATAAGATCACTAGGACAACATTTTTGGTTTTCAAGATCGTTTCCCAAAAGTTAAAGAATTTGATTTAGAATAAATACTTACTTTATGTTGGTACAACCTCACTGTTGTTTGTGCCTTTAACAATTTCAACTTCATCTCTTAAATAAATGAAGTTGAATTTGTTATTCGTGAAGTGTTAGCAGATCATGTGATAGAATGACGGGTCATTCCATCTGTCTCAAAAGGTTAGCAAAATTTATATACATAAGTCGATCTATAGTGGGATTAATCATATATGGTTCCTAAAATGGGGTTATACTACATATATCATACTGCTTAATATAATAAAACTAGTTTCTACTAAACATGGACTTCCTGTAGGCCAGTGGTAGGCGATAAAGGCCAGTCGCACTTCGGTTGTGGGTTCGATTCCCACAGCCTTGTCCGACGCGATGGGCTGTCGCCCGTTCTGCAGGTTGTCCTTTTTCTAAAACTATATTACTATAACATCCCATCAATAATATCGAAAAAACTTCTATCCTTAAACAATACTAACTTATGTCCAACATAATCCATTCCAATCTTTAGGCTTATCCATAATACTGCAGTCCATTCTCATAACATAGTGAAAATGATTACCAGAGATTTAATACCATCGTTGATCCCCATATATCATAAGATATGTTTTGTTGGTCACATTCCAAACATTCAAAGTCCTTAATCATGTATTCTCTTGAATACCTTAGTGAAAACATGAATGCAGTTAAAAGTTAACACTTTCCACATACAAAAATCCTCAAAATTCTATATACTCAAACCATGATATCACTTAGTCCTTATATCGATCATGAGCTCATGAATACTGTTAAAAAATTCGTTTTCTCGTTTTCCCTTCATTATGCGCATATCATATTATTTCCAAAAATATCTGAATAACCTTTCATGGATACTGGTAGCATTAATCAAACACTTTCAAAACTCAAGGAAAGACAACAATGTATCAATCCTTAGATGTCGCTTTATTCCATAGTACCATGAGGTTCTTTATACAACATTACACTTGATAAACATATAATCATTCCACTACCTTCTTATACCATTGACCGAGCTTCAACAATTCTTTCATCTCACATATCATTTGTAGTCTCATCATCATCATCAACATAAATACTACCCATACGACCATACTGATTCTCTTCATGAGACTTTCCCTTAGGGCATTGGTTTGCATAATTCCCGTACATTCCACATTTAAAACATTTAACCATTGTTGATGTCGTAGCAATACCATTATCCTCATCCCTGGTGTTAACTGAACCTTTTCCTTTGCACTTACTGGCTTTGTGTCCTTCTTTTCCACACCCAAAGCATCTTCCAGTTCCTTTGAAACATTCTCCTTAATGCCTCTTCCCACATGATTTACATAGGAGAAATTGAACTTTCTTTCCTCTATGATCATCATGAAACTCCATCTTTCTCTTATTAGCCGAGTCAGGAAACTTACCAAATTTTACTTTATTGATCATATTATTAGATTTCTGATTCGGCATAATAATGATGTTTGGACTTCCAAATCCCATTTCATTTGGTTGCTCATGGAGAATATCATTCCATTGTCCATCATATCCTCCATTATCGTGAATCACCTTGTTTCCAGCCATTTTCTAAAACCCAAAAAGAATAGTGTGAGAGGCAAAAATCATAATAAAGGGGGAGTAACTAAAATATATAACATATTTGGTTTAATCTATATCGTTACCATAGTTCTAGGACTATATCCTATACGTATACTTATCCTTAGGGGCATCCCTAGAGATACCTTAGAAATATCTCTAGGGATGTCACTAACGTTTTCGCATCATAGTTTCCAAAGGTTGACTAAACCTCTGATACCAACTGTAGAGACCCGAAGCCTGACGTACATGGTCATCAAATTATTTTTGCAGAATACTTAGTACATAACTAAAACACACACACAAGGATCGTAATATTTTAGTGTCTTTGGAAACTCGGAACGTAATCTTCTAATCGTGGTGAAAGATCTTCAATATCTCCCATAAAGATCTTCCATTTTTTTCTACCTAAAACCTTTCTTTATATCCTGGGGAAAAGAAAACATAAAAGGGTGAGCTCAAATGCTCAGTAAGGGTAAGCAAAAGTAAAATCAATCACATCATATTCATAAGAACATAACTTTTGGGAATCTTAACCTGCAAAAGAGAGCATAATTTCATATCATGGGATAAATCATAGTGGTGAAATGAAATCCCAATAAGCATAACATAAAACATTAAACATTGTGGAATACACACATAATCATAGAGAATCATTTCTTGTTAGTCAAGACTCATTGCCCAGACTATCTTAGTGGACAAAGTCCCTTTCTGAACCGAGTCACCCTCGTTCCAATCCTGTTTCACTGAACCGGTATAACCTACCGTTCCAGCCATGTCTATCTCATGAGATATAAAATATTTACCCAATTCATTGGAGGGAGATATAGGTCCCACCCATCTTATAATGAATCCTTTCTTATGTGTTCCACATAATCATAAACCATACATCATAGCGTAACCCATGTAATAAAAATGGAATTCTTAAACAACATGACATCATAAAACAATTCATATAAGATAAAGGAATTCATAAAAAAATATTTCCATCACAACATAATCAAATCCATGTAATAATAGGGATAAAAAAACAGAACTCTTTTATTATCTTAGATGGAAAATAATTTTGATAAAATACTTGAACTCTTTTCTTGAGGAAAATATCCTTTCTACATCAAAAACATTTTTCCTTTCATAACATGTCATATGACTTTAAAATAAAATAATTTGATTAAAAATAAACTTGAAAACTTGTAAAGGAAGATTCTTGGAAATAATGTTTTAAAAATCCATTCATCCCGTATAAGTTAAAAAAACATTCTTCGTACTTTTGTCAGAAAAGTCAAAAAGTACCTCTTACGACAAAAGATTCCTTTCATACATATTACTAAAAACTCACCGAAGGGTAAAAATGGATTTAAACAATTGTAGGTGGATGGAAATAATATTACATTTTGATGAAACATGGATGTGGATGATAAAATACACCCTAGTAAATACATACGAATAAACAATCTCGGATAAAAATGAGATTGTGATATTTCCCTTACCTTAGGTCCGATTTGCTTTGTACGTGTCCAAAGCTCCTGTATAATGGTTTAAATAATGTTATTCACTTATTCCAGAATAATACATATTGATATGATATCATATATGGTCATATTCTTAGCTTCTTATTAGTAATATTTCATTGTTACTTGTTACTCGGGTCTTTATTGCCTTTTGTTCTTTTTCGTGTTTTGTCGAATAAATTCTTATTATTCTTTTAAGGTTATAGATACCTTATATCCAGAATGGTATTAGTGTAACATATATCATATTTATTCATTCAATTCATTTATATAATTACTATGTAATGATGATCATGTAGAACGAGTCACATCACATCGTGGAGACGGTATTCCGTACGTACGCACGAGTGATGATATCGTTCCTATGATCGTGGAACTGTATTGGAGTATATATATATTATTTAAGTATCAATATTAATTTATAATAATCATAAATAGTTACTCATTACACCATTATACCCATCCTTGTAAAGTGATGGTGGAAAAATAGATTACACCACGGCGTGGAGACGGTATTCCGTACGTACGCACGCATGGTGATTTCATTTTTCCGTGGAATGGATAGAAGGTGAATTAGGGTTGTTTCATATTTATAATAACATATCAGTATGTAAGTAATACTGATGTTATTACTTCATCATGAAAGAACTAAATAAGAAGATGTTGAAGAAGAAAGAAATTGAAAAGATCGGTAATGGATATTACCTCTTCTTTAGAACGCCTCTTTGAATCCTCCACTTAGGGAACTAAGATTGGTCTTTGAAGAAGACCAGGACCTCTAGGATTATTCTAGGGAAGTGTAGAGGAGAAAATGTCAGGGGTTGGCCGAGCTTGAGTGCTCAAATTGGTGTGAGGAGGAGGAGGAGGAGGTGCCTTTTTATAAGGGAGGAGAGGGGCACCTTAGGAATATCTCAAAATATTATTTTATATTAAAGTCAAAATCGGTTTATAATGGTTCCAAAGGGTCTTATTTTGAAGTTAAAGTGGGGATGGGTCGAAATCCTATCAACCAATAGGATTTAGACAAGTATACGGTATTATTTTAACCATATCAATTAGATTTAAGTCTAAGTTAAATAATTTAACTTTTACCGTGTCTTTTTGTTTTCTTTCACTATAAGGTTAATACACTTACTATAACATGCCAAACGAACCCCAAATTGTTTATTATTAATATATATATCCTTATCTAAGTCATTTGTCCGAACATTAGATTTTTAGGAATAAAATAACAATTAATAATATAAAATTGTATTTAAAAACTATTTTGTGTCAATTTTGACACTATTTGATATATGATTTTTGTGAAAGTCATAACAGAATTATATGTTCGAATAAAGTTGATTAAATCAACACGAATATATCATAGTAACCTATAAAATTAGTGGAATTCATAAAAAGTCTCAAATGACATTTATTTTGGTGTTTATAACACCAATTATGTTAATATTTCATTAATAAGATAATTATTGCATCATCATTGTGTCACAAATAAATTAAATTATTTAATGTCTAAAAATTATAAATAAAATACCATTATGTATGAAATATTTTTAGATTTCTAATTAATATTTATAGTCGAATTTATCTTATGTATAACCCCATATTAAAAATGATTTACTTATTAAACTTTGATTTTAACTATTTTAACCCTTCTTTAAATAAATTAATAATAAATGTCCTAATCTAATCCAAGTGGGCCTAAATGATAATATTTTACACTTAAGGTTGTTTTGGGTCGAGATACACTTGTCCAATAGGATTAGGACAAGTGTTAGGGTAATATTAATATCATTTTTACCCTTAATTACCCTATTTACTTTTAACCGTGGAAAAAAAATGTAAAAAGTTACTATTCACCAAAAATTATTTTCATCTCATTGAACCACATTTTACTTACTGACATCAACCGTGTCTCTCGGATTTTTGAAATTCCATTCACAGAAGCGGTAAAATTAAGTTTTATGAAAAATTCAGTTTTTTTACTACCACTTAGTAGTTTCACTATTCATCAAAAATTGATGTTTTTCAGAACAATGCCAAAATTTCATCCTAAGCTATATTTCATATTCCGAATTCAAAAAATGAAATCTATTTTACCAAATTCATAACATAGAAGTTGCATTAATTAATTTTATAATTAAATCACACTGTTAAAACAAATAGCGTATTTTTAAGAAACAATATCTATCAAAAGATTGACACTTGATTATGTCTGGTTTAAATGTGAAATTACAACCAATGACCAACATTGTATTAAATTGTAAAAATATATTCTAAATATACTTTAAAACCACTCAAATTAATAATTTATCACTATTAATTATTTTGATTAAAAAAGTTGTTTTTAATTATAATTTAGTAATTTTCACTATTCATCAGAATATGAATGTTATCCGAAAAGTACCAAAATTTCACCTCAGGCTAAATTCGATACTCCGAATCCAAAAATGAAGTCCATTTTGAGAGCTAAATTTTCTAAAATTTAAAAAGTGGTTATTACTATTCATAACAGCTAGTTTTAATAATATTTTAATAGCATATCGTTTTTTCGTGAAACACAGTATTGCATACTACACACGCTATCGAGGAAGGTTGCGATTGTGTGTAATGCAAGGCAAGTCAAGGATGCGTGTTGTGCAAGCTCCTTTTGGTGTAGCGTACAACACAAGACATTAGTGAAATAAAAAAGAATATTTTTCATAAAATCTTGTTCTGTTACAAATACACCCTTATGCGGGACTTTCAGACATTCATCTCATTCAACAGAAGAAAAAGAAATTTCCTTTCCATTCAATAATGAAACAGTTTGGTTTTCTTCATCAAATTTCTCAAAACGAACCAAAGCATAATACTCCTTAACCAACTTCAAATAATGAGGTCTATTATTTTTTTAAAAACACACAATCCATCCTTGTTCCTCCAATACTCTTATAACCAATGCCTTTCTAGACAACATCCATTCCTCACTGAGGGTTACATGTAATGCGAGGGTTCAATAAGTGAGGATTGATGAAGGGAGAGATTATTGTGGATTGAATTGTGACTAAGGCACAATTTTTATCATTTAGGAATCAAAATGTGATAAAAAGAATTATACTGAACACAATATGAGTTTTTACTATAGATAATGAAAAATAGATAGTGCATGACATATCGGTGACAATTACCAGTGATAAACTTGATGGTGAGGTTTATCAATTGGTGAGGTGTCTCTAGCGGTGAGGTGTCTCTAGCGGTGAGGTGTCTCTAGTGGTGAGGTTTCTAACATTGAGGTTTCTAGCGGTGAGGTTTTCTCTAGCAGTGATGTTTCGGCTAACGCTAAGGATTTGGGTAACTGTGAGAATTTGGTTTTACAAAATCATTCATTCCTAACTCATTTCTAATGTAACTTAACCTATTTTAACATACAAGATTGAGGAATATGTTAGCTAATTGATGTTTAGTACCTATAAATTCAAGAGTAATATCACCCTTTTGATAATGGTCTCTCAAAAAGTTGTGCCTTACATCAATGTGTTTGGTCCTAGCGTGAGATATCGAATTCTTAGAGATATTGATCGCATTACTGTTATCACAGTCTATAAATACATGTCTAAACTGATATCCATAGTCCAATAATGTATGTTTCATCCACAGAATTTGTGCAAAAAAACTACCAGCAGAAATATATTCAACTTCAGCAGTAGACAATGCAACTGAATTCTTCTTTTTAATACACCAAGTTATTTTGGACTTACCTAGAATATGACATGTTCCAGAAGTGATCTTTCTATCTAACAAGAAACTAGAAAATTCAGAATTTGAATAACTTAATAAATCAAATGATTGTCCTTTTGGATAAAATAATCTAAAGATAGAAGTATGTTTAATATATTTGAAAATTCTTTTAACAGCAAGCAAGTGTGACTCTTTTCGATTAGCTTTAAATCTTTCACACATACACACACTAAACATAATATCTTGTCGACTAGCAGTAAAATAGAGTAAACTCCCTATCATACCTCTGTAGTTGGTTTGATCCACTAGTTTTCCAGTTTCAACAGCATCTAACTAAAAAGTGATAATCATGGGTGTATTATTTCCCTTACTACTATCCAAACCAAAACATTTTAATAGATCTTTGGTATATTTAATTTGATTTAAGATAATATCATTTTCATTTTGAAAGTCTTGAAATCGAAGAAAATATTTGAGTTCTCCCATCAAACTCATTTCAAATTCATTTTTCATACTCTTTGAAAAATCAATACACAAAGAATTTTAAAAAGATCAAAAAATAATATCATAAACATAGATTTTTACTATCAATACATCTTTGGAAATTTTTTTAATAAATAGATTTGGATCAGTAATCCCTTCAGAAAAACCTTTTGAAATAAAAAACTACTATGCATATCATACCAAGATTGCGAGGCTAGTTTTAAACAATATAAATCTTTAGAATGCTTAAAAAATCAATTTGGGAAGTGAGGATTGGTAAATCCAGTTGGTTGTTCAACAAAAACATCTTCAATTATAAAACCATTTAGAAATTCACTTCTGAAGTCCATTTGATATAACATGAAATTCGGATGAGAAACATAAGAAAATAGACTCCTAATAGCTTCTAATCTAGATACAGGTGAAAAGGTTTCCTCATATTCTATTCCTTCCTCTTTACTATATCCTTGTCCAACTAGTTTTTCTTGGTTCCTAACTATATTTCCAGACTCATCAACTTTATTCCTAGAAACCCCTTTTAGTGCCTATGGTCAAAGTGTCCTTAGGTCTGTCAACTAATTCCTAGAATTTTTTTCTTTCAAATTGATTTAATTCTTCTTGCATAACTATTACCCAAAATTCATCATTGATTTCATCATTGACGTTTTTAGGTTCTAACTATGAAATAAAGGCATGATGTTCAACCTGGTTTCTTAGAGAAGCTCTAGTCTGTGTCCCAATATCAAGATTACGTACAAAAGCATCTAAAGGATGATTCCTTAGAATCTTATTTGATCTTGTAAAGGTTGGACTAGAAATTTCAGGTTCCTCTCTAGGTTTGGTTTCCCCAAAATCAAATGTTGAAATATTTCTAGAATTAGTTGTCTTTAAAACAGGTTCACTTATTTTATCATTCAGTTTATGAATAGACAAATATTTTTCAATATTTTCAAGAAAAGGTTTAGGATCATGTGGATTAGATTATTCAAATGTGATATGAACACATTCTCCCACACATTTGGTTCATTTACTAAAAACTCTATAGGATTTTCTAGATAAAGAATAACCTAAAAAGATTCCTTCATCGCATTTGGATGAAAACTTATTGGGATTTTCATTAGTATTGAGAATAAAGACTTTGCAACCAAAGACTCTAAAGTAAATTACTTTATGTTTTATATTAATCCATAGTTCGTAAGGGGTATTTTTAAGAACAATTCTAATCAAGACTCTATTTATAATATAACAAGATGTATTGACAGCTTCATCCCAAATGTATATAGGTAAGTTTATATTCATTTAGCATAGTCCTTGGAATTTCATGAATTGTTTTATTTCTTCTTTCTACTATACTATTCTGTTGAGGTGTCCTAGGGGCATAGAAATTGCAATTATAGAAATTTTGTGAGCAATATGATTCAAATTCATGATTTTCAAACTCACGACCATGGTCACTTCTCTAGGATTTAATCATAAGTCCACTAAGGTTATCTACAAACTTGTAGTATTTTCTAAAGTAATAACCAGCTTCACTTTTTTGAGCTAGAAAATATACCCAAGTATATCTAGAAAAGTCATCTACAAGAACGTAGACATAGTTATTACCATTCAAACTAGAAACTCTGGATGGTCCAAATGAATCCATGTGATCCAACTCGAGAGGTTTAGAAGTTGAAACTTCTTTCTTTTATTTAAAAGAAACTTTATGTTGCTTTCCCTTTTGACAGGAAGTACAAAATTTTTCTGATGGAAATTTAAGTTGAGTTAGGTCTCTAACTAAATTTTTCTTAGTCATTTTATTAAGTGAGTGAACATTGCAGTGTCCTAATCTTTTATGCCATAGACAAGACTCCTTATGTAAAACATTTAAACAAGTATCCTTTTTTTGGCTAAAGAGTTTAAATCTAAAGCATATACATTTTCATTTCTCAAGGAAGTAAATACAAAATAATTTTTAGAATCATATACATTGCAATCATAATTTTCAAATTTAACATTGAATCCATCATCACACAACTGATAAATTATTAACAGGTTGTATTTTAATCCATCTACAAAAAATAAATTAGATCTTAAAATTGAATAAGTGTTACCAATTTGTCTTAAGACGATGATTTTTACTTTTGAATTATCATCAAAGGTGACATGTCCTCCATTAACAATGATTATAACTTAGAAACATGAGTAATATCCAGTCATATGCCTTGAAAATCCACTGTCCATGTACCATATCATTATATAGGAACTCTTCAAGCATGTCTCCTGCAAAATAGGTTTAAACATAAAATGATTTTGGTACCCAGATCTTCTTGGGTCCAAAAAGGTTAGCAAACAAGACTTTTGGTACCCAAATTTGTCTAATAGGTTTCATATAATAAATAGATTCAATAAATTGTTAAAGATAAACGTTGCTTGAACTATAAATATGTGAATAACTAGTTGAGACATATGAATATCCAGAACTGGAAGTAGCAGAAAAATGTCCAGTTTTTGGAAGAAATCTATTTTTTTGTAATTTGTCTTTTTCATGGTTGATAGCCTAACCCAGTGGTATAATTTGGTTTTACATATTTTCCTAGAATTTGTGTAAGAGTTGTCTTAAAGTTAGTAAATTTTTCCAAATCATTCCTAAGTTGCTCATTAGACAATTTAAATTTAGTATTTTCTTTTAACAGTTGAGCATTCTTTTCCTTTTCTACTTCTAGTGCAGATTTGACAGTGCTAGTAAAAGCATATTGTTTCCTTATGGTTTTATACGTGACTATTCGATCATTGCAAGTATTATATACCATGTTACAATATTCAAATAACTCTTCACTAGACATATTATTAGAATCAAAATCAGAATCATCTCCAGAATAATAAGAATTTAAAACTAGAGTATCGAATGTTACCTTAGATGTATTTTTCATGAAACACATATTATCTTTTTGAGATTTTACATCCTGAGTGGAATCAAGCTCACTTTAACTATCTTCTGAACCACTCCACATTGCTTTCATGGATTTTTTATATTGATTGTCCTTGTACTCATATTTATTCTTGTACATTAATTATGGACATTCAACTTTTACATGTCCTTTTCTCTTGCATTCATAGAAGACTATGTCGTCACACTTGTTAGTTATTTTCCAATCCTTCCTCCAATAACCTTTATTATCATAATTTCCGTTATTGTTTGATTTTCTGAAAAAAATCTTATTTCTATAAAACTTCTTGATTCTTCTGTGTTTCTGGGCCATTTCAGCATCACTATCAGATGAACTCTCTTCACTGCTTGTATTGTCACATTCACTTTGAATTTTTCCTTTGTCCTTATTTTTTGAAGCAGAAGCCTTGAAAGCTACAGACTTCTTTCTTGGTTCATTATCTTCTTCCTTTTTTACTTTTAGTTCTTCTTTGTGCATGATTAATTTACTAATAAGTTCCTTGACAGGTAAGGAACAAATATCCCAAGATTCTCTAATTGAAACTGATGTGCCTCTCTATTTTTCTGGGAGGCATCTTAATATCCTCATGATTTTCTATTTTTTAGAAACAGATATTCCAAGTGAGCTCATTGTATTCACTATTTCATTGAACCAGAGATACATGTTATAAATTGATTTATCAGGCTTAATTTAAAAATTAACATACTTAATAGTGTAGGTATTCTATCTCATTTCCTTTAAATTGGTTGTTCCCTCATCGGAAATAGCCAATGTATCCCAGATTTCATAAGCAATCATAGAAGAATATATTCGATTAAATTCTTCTTCTCCTAAAGTACAATACAGAGCATTCACTGCTTTACAATTACTATTGTATGCAACTTTAGTAGGTTCATCCCAAGTAATTATTTTAGTTTCTAGAATCTTATACTGAGTCTCTATAGCATTACAGATAACAAATCCCATTTTTTCTTAAATGAATTTTCATTTTTAGTTTCCATTGGGCATAATTAACACCATTAACAAAAGGTTTCCAATTGGCAACTAAACCTTCTAGTCTATTATCTATAATTTGATTTTATGAAATATATTTAAAGAGATTAAAATTTCAAGATAACAGAAATTTTGAGATCTTTAGGATACAACAAAAATCATAGTTGAAAATTTTTCACAAACAGAGATGTTATGAAAACTTTTAATTAAAAAAACAACACTCTGATACCAAATGTTGGTCAGAGTGGATACATAATAGGGGTGAATTGAGTTCCAATAAAAAATTTCTGTTTAAATGATTTATATTAAAAATCACCCTATTTAAATAACAAGCTAAACTGTAGTGAATTTTTAATACAGTAGAGGTTCAGTTAAGTTCTCAAGAGATTTATTAGTTCTCAGTTAATCTAATCTGCAGATTAGAATAGATTTTTCAACTAACCTACCAATTTAAAAAAATAAAACACTTGTTAGTTTAACTATTATAATTACTTTAAAACTGATTTGAGTTTCAAATAAATTAGAAGCAAAATATAAGATAAAGTTTAATATGAAATAGGATTCACAGTAGGTTTAACCTAGAGATTCAATCTCAAGTAGAGACTTGGTCCTCTCAAAAGGTTTTATATAAACTATGATCCACACCCTGGATCGGGGTTTACAAGAGTACTCATACTGTCCTGGTCCTCAGACCTCTACCACAGTTATTTGTGGAAAATCAAAATTAACAACACCATACAGGTATTCCAGGTAACACTTGACCACTACCACTATCCATAGTGGGATTCAAGAGTGTTAGGAAAATATTGAGTGAGGATTTACAAATCCTCCAGTTCAGCACAGGATACAGTGTGTGCCTAAAAATACAGAGCACACACACTGTTCAAAATGTAAATAAATGAAACAAAATAGAGCTAAACAAATAGAGATGTGTTTAGAATGATCTATGTGTTTTGAGTGATGCTCTAAACTCCTTGGATTGATGCAGATGAATAATTGAGTCCTTCATTAGTTTTTTGTCAAGAAAAACAGAGTGCCATTTTTGTATTTGGCTTCTAGGTCTAGGTTGATCAGTCTGATCAGCTTGAGTATAGGTGAAATCATTGAAACTCTTTTCTCCTTGAATGTTCTGGTTCTATAGGCTCATTATGTATTCTTCCTTTTCTTCTATGTATGTATGCCCTTGTGTATCTCAAGAGGATTATCTCTTATATGCATGGAAATATTGATCAGCATCCCTTTAGTAGTTTGAGGTTCCCTTTTATATCTCATGTGACCCGAAATAATTATGATTACTTATGCAGGTATGAGGTACAATTTCTTAACATTCAATATACATTAATTAATTACTAGAAGTTGCATTAGAAACATCAAATATGGCCGTTGTTAAATATATAATATAACTAGAGTATAGAAAAATAGTGACAAGTTTCCATCAGAATCTCTTTGTATCAGTGAGCTTATATAGCTGGACTTGAGTCAGTAGGTCGGTATCGGTAGTTGTTACTCTTTATAATGGTAGACTATATATCAGTGACAGTGACTCTATATTGGTACATCTTATGTATAGGTATCATCTTGTATCGGTGGATCTTTCTATTGGTAACTCTCCTATATCAGTGATTTTTTTGTATCGGTGAACTTATGTATCAGTGACCCATACCTGTGAGCTTGTAACGGTGGACTTCATAATGTTGGTGGTTTCTTTGTATCATTCGAATTGTGCATATTGGTAGACTTACTCTATTGGTAGATTAGTTGTAACAGTAACTGTCTGTATACCGGTGACCTTTTCTGTAATGGTAGACTTCTGTAACGGTGTACATAGCCTTATCGGTAGCTATCTCTTAGTCTTGGAAGACTTTGTATCGGTAGGTTTGTATGTTTATTCATAGAATTCATATCGATAGATGTCTGTTGGTTTCAGTAGACTTCATTATAATAGAGGAATCTATCTATCGGTGATCTTTGCTTATCGGTAGACTATATCAGTATCGGTGACTATGTATTGGTAGGTCTGTATCAGTGACTCAGAAACATAATACTTACCTGTTCTATGCAAATCATATCCATAGTGAGTGAGTATAATGTCAAAACATGTATAAACATAGATAAAAATTGATTAATATATTCCAATGAAAATTTTGATATATTTGTCAACTCAATAGAAGGATGGCATAATTTAAAATATATATAGGATTAACAACACATACTAAAACAAAATTGAGATTATCAAAATAGGTGAGGTCAACATTAATAATAATATTAAAATACCCTAACACATTTTTTAATCGTATTTAAATATCTATTTCAAACCATGAAAATCCTTGAGCTGATTTTGGGACCCAATAGAATCACTTGGATGTAAAAATGACATTTTATAAGAATTAATTTAAGTTAAATATGATTATATCCCAAACATATATCTTTTACTAAATCAATTTTAATATATGGTTATATAAATAATATCTATATTTATAAATATTAATTACAAATTTAAAATGATTTTCGACATTAGGTTATTTAATTATAATATATAGACATTAGATATATTTATTTATTTGTGACACAATTATGATATAGTGATTACCTCATTAATGAAAGTTTAAAATAAATGAATTATTAAATATTAAAAAAAATTAATTTTAACATTTTGATTCTGTCCATTCATTTTCAAGATGATATTAACATATTATGGATTATTTAATTCCTTAGTTTCTATGTAATCAAGTTGTTATTAATTTTTTAAATGTCATGTATGAATTGAGTCAAAAATTAACATTATTCCTAACATAAAACATTAAATATGTTATTAAATGATATTAAATTAATAAAAATATGGGATTCATCAAAATGGTTAATATATGTCAAAATATGTCATAAATAACATTTTTTTGGGTCATTTGACATGATATGAAAATTTTATTAACCCTCAATATGTAAATAACATGATATCACTGTATGATTAAAATGGGTTAAATAAGGGATAAACCAAAATGATAAGGACAAAACATTATTCAAAACATATCTAAAAATTATTGTATTATGGTTATTCAAACAAAAATCATCATATAATATAATTAAATATGATTCGAACCATTTTTGAATTGAAAATAAATTTAAAATAAAATAATATTTTAATACATTCCTAAAAATCCACTCTCCTCTTTTATAAAAGGGAACCTCCTTCCTCTTCACATCAGTCCATTTAGAGAATTCAAGAACTTACAAAACCTTCCCATTTCTTTTCTCAACTTCCCTAGTCACATTCTAGAGGTTATCGTCTTCTCAAAATACATACTCTAGTTCCCTAAGAGGAAATTCAGAGGAGGCTAGTCGAGGAAGAGTTATTCTCATCTGCATATTCTTTCAAATTTCTTTCATCTTATACTTCCCCCTATTTATTATTTTTATTATGTAATAACATCAATTTCACTAATATATTGATATGTTATTATAAATATAAAACAACAAAAATTTACATTCGATCCATCCTATGAAAAACTAAATCCCCACGCATGCATACGTATGACTTACCGTCTCCACACTATGGTGTAATCTGTTTTCACCACCACTTTACATGGAAGAATATAGTGTTGGAAATAATCACTAAATATTATTAATATAACACAATACTAATTATGAGATATTATACACCATCCAATTTGATATCATTCGTCAATTATTGGAACAAAATCATCACTCAGTTGTACATACGACTTAACCTACACATTGTGTTATGGGATTTATTGTACATAATATTCACTAAAGCATGATTATGTAAATGAATTAAATGAATAAATATGATCTATATTATTCTAAAAACATGATTAAATGATATAACTATGACCTAAAATAGGAAGAAGATCATATCAAGAAAAACATGAATGAGAACATAAAGCTCCTAATACCTAAATAACGAGTAATAATGAAATTTTACAAACAAATGGATGAAAATATGATCATAAATGTTATATTAAAATTTATTATGATTCTTAATAAATCATCATCATTATTAAAATCATCGTACAGGTGTTTTGTATATATAAGATACATATTGGACGTACGGTAAGGGATTATTTTTCCTCAAATTTATTTCTGGGGGATATATGACTAAAACACCACCTACTCCTGTGGTGTGGTGTATATGATTCCAATGATTGTTTTATGTTTTTTATTATGATGGTAATGATATTTAAATATTAATGTAATTTTCATTGTTTTATGAGTCATATTATTCCACAGATTATAATTTTTATGTGATAAATTTGCAATCTCATTTTCATCTGAGATTGTTTATACATATGTATTTACAGGGGGAATATTTATCATCTATTTCCATGTTTAATAAGAATATTATCAAAACAATTTTACTATTTTTATATGTATGTTTAAATTCATATTTATTCAATTTGGGACTTTCACTTCATGTTATGGAAATAATCATTCTTTTGTTTACCATATGAGGCACTTTTTGACATTTACGGAAAAAGTATGAGGAGAATGTTTTTTAAATTATTAGGCATGAACATATTTTTACAATTTCATAATTCCTTATTTCCGTAAATATTATCTACACTATTACAGGTTTATTTTCCAGTAAATTATTTTCTTTTTAAATTTTACAACTTTTTGAAAAAAGAAAACGATTTTGAAAAAGAATAGATATTTTACACAAGAAATAAGATTAAGTTTTTTATCGGAATTATTTTCCATCTAAGATGAAAAAGGTTTATCCCTATAATTAATAAGACTTTATTGTGTTTAATATAGATTTATTTTTATGAAATCAATTTTTTATATGGATTTTTATGGAATGATATTTAAGAAACCTGTTTTACATTAGGGGTTATGCTATGATGAAAGATTTGTTTTTTTTTGTAGCACATGTAAGAATGATTTCATTATGAGATGGGTGGGACTTATATATACCTCCAATTCATTGGGTAATTATTTATATCTCATGAGATAGAAATGAATTGAATGGCAAGTAAATATGGTTTACTATTACATTTCTAGAATGACATGTAAATATGTTTTAGTAATACAAGGTTGGAATGGCATGGAAATATGGTTCATAAATACACGGCTGGAAGGAAAACTAAACCTGGTTCAGTAATGGACTTCATCAAAAATTATTCACTTGTAAAAAATTTCTTGGCTACTATGGAAATCATATTATGTGATTTTTATTTTTCCATAATTACATGTTTTATACCATTTTTATTCTATCATTATTAATGTTCCTTTATGATCTATGCAGTAAGTACTACTATGATTTATTTCATGACTCAATTTTTTGATGTTTAAACATTATGTTCATGTTTTTACATTCAAATATTTATGCTTTGTTTTATGTTCTTCTTGTTTACCTTTACTGATCATTTGAGCTCATCCTTTTTATGTTTTCCTTTCCCCAATATATAAAGAAATGTTTTAGGTCGGAAAACAAAAGGAGAAGATCTTTATGGGATATGTTTAGTATCTTCCACCATTTTAGGAGATGATATCCTGAATTTCCTAATACACTAAACTAATATGGTCTTTAGTTGTATTTTTTTGACATGTGTTATGTATTCCAAAAAATTAATATAATATACATGTATGTCAATCTTGGGTCTCTACAGATAGCACTGATGATTTCCTTCCAAGAGTCAGTTCTCATTGAGTCTCTCCATTTGAAGTCTACACTAGAAGTATGAATGAATACGATAAATAGATTAGGATCTCACCCATGTCTATAGGGTGTACCAAAATATCAATCTGGATTAACCCTCTAAGTAAGGATCGGTGCCCGCATAGTGTTATTCAGGAAGATACCATGAACTCCACCTAAATAAAAAAAATATGATAAAGGATCTCACTTTATGCAGAAAAAAAGGATTCCAAAACTCTATCCAAGAGGTATGAATTAAGGGTTTATAATCTTGTGTGTAAGAGGTGATTCATTACTAACCCTCTGGTAAATGATATAGGGAAATCACCCTTAATAATATATGTCCAAGATATAGAGGACAATAGTTCTAAGGAAAATCTAATGGAGTATACAAAATGTACTATTAGTACACAAAATTCTCTTTTTGACCTGGGTCCTTACCATGTAAATGGACCATCTTTATGTCTATGTGGAACTACAAGACATTCCACTACCTATGTACTTCATCTTGCATCCCAATACATGGTTGTTCCTGTGTATCCATTGTCTGGTCCCCTCCATGTTGGTGTATATTGTATGCTCAGGGATGTGTACTCTTAGTCTTTGTTTATGTACCCAATGAAGTAAATTCAACAAAAAATGAAACATATCAAAATCCAGTTGAAAAGGTCACACATTGTGTGACACTTATCATAATTTGATACCGTAGTCACTATAGAAAGGTCCCTACATAGTGTGTAGAGACACTTCAAACAACATGTTCTTATGAAATTTTCAGAAATCAAGATTTGTATTATGTGTTTATCCTTCACTAATATATAAATAAATCCATCCATGAATTATTTTAAAATAAGTTAGTATCATTAGATAGAATTTTTCATCATCCAACCATCGAAATTCATATATCAATATATCTATAAAATATATTCAAACATCATTGATCTTTATGTGCTAAATGACATGAAAATTGTGCAACCACGCCATCTGAACTTCTGATGCTTCTATCATCACATCACCATAATTTAATGTCAATCCTGATTCTACCATATCAAATTGTTTCACTGGGAAATGGGGGTGTAATGATCGATCCCTCTATTGTTTTGATCCACAATGTAAGGAATTCCCCTTAGATGAGTGATACAAGGGAAATAAAAGAACAAAGAACATCCATGAGGAATAAAACAAAAACATTATTCTTGTAGACCATTAATCATCCCTGTTAGAATGATAAATGAGGAGATAATTTTACAAAAAACGAAATCTCCTAAAAACATTCCTACAAAAAAACATGTCCTATAAAAGCCATATACATGAATCAATTTATTCAGTGATTGATTCACATTTTATTGGGAAATAAATAATAGGGAAATAGTCAAATAAAAATCATACTACCTAAATTCGGTTAGATAACGTACGAAGAAGAGAGATGCACTATGAATATTGTTGATATCCTCTGATTATGTCCTGCTCGTGTCACCAATAATTGACCTGATAGTCTTCCACCAATATAATCTCCTTAAACACTCTTCAATGGCTCTCCAATGATTTTAAAGGTTATCTAGGATACCCTGAAAATTTTCCATAAGTATAATTATATAGAGAATCATTAGTTTCTTCCTTCATAATGGGTTTAATAAATTAATTTCATTATTCTATTTATTTTCCAATCCCATTAAAACATTTTCTTAAACGTTACATGCCAATGAATTTTTATCATGATCATAAGGTAAAATTCATGATTTGAACTCAATGGTGCCCTCATATTTTGTATATGATCATTCATTTCTATTTAATTCCAATATTTTATTAAAATCAGGTTTGCATGATATTTAACATAAAAATTCTAATTCAATCATTTATAAGGTAAAACACACGATATGAATTCAATGGTGCCATGATTCACTAATAGATGATATGAACCTTCTCAGAAGTGGCCCACATCAACTCCAGGACCATGAGTTTTGACTCTACTAGGTTAGTTAAAAATGTGGTGACATGCAAGGCCACCCATAAAAAACATTGAATGGTTCCATACCCATTGTGGAATTGTAGATTTTGTTGTTTGTAAACACCACTAGTGGTAGGTGAAGCTCCCAAATATGGCTAAAGTTAAACATGAATTCTTGTTTCAATCCCTCTAGAAAATGAATGGTCTACTTAGTTTTTTCATCATTGTGGGGTTGAAACGTTATACTCAAGAATAACTGAGTCCCAAATAACTCTTGAAATCCTTTCTATAACTAGTTTGTGAAGGGAGTTTTATGGTAAAAAAATTTCATCGATGTAACTCCTTGGATTTGAACTATATCCTTCACATAGATACATCCCAATCCCTCTTTTGAACTCTTCTCCTGAATATCTATGATGTGGGATGACTTGGGGAGTCCGTCTACAATAAACCAAATGGACTTGTGTTTCCTAGAGTTATATGGTACACCCATCATGAAGTCTATCGGTATAGCATATCACTTCCACTTTGTCACATCAATGGTTTGATATAAACCCATTAGTACATGGTTATCAACCTCGACAGGAAAGCTATTCAACTCCCTTCCTCATCCTTGGCTACCAAAACTGATGTTGGAGGCCCTGATACATCTTTTACTCATCTGGATGTACCATCAATTGAGAAGTATGATACTCTCTATAACCTCCTCTTAATAAATCACCAGTTCCATCAGGAATAATCTGAAAAGAATGGTATTATTTCTTCCTTCATTAGATCCCAAAAGATAATGTCCAACATATATCTGAGTACATAGTGTCTCAAGATTAGTATATCCACATTTTTCCTTCCTGACTCACTATAAAATTGGAGTGTAAAATCCATCAACTAGATATGACATGCTCTATATCCATCCATAAAGGATAACTATAATTTGGGCAATAGCTACGACACCACTCTCAACAACTATGATCAAGATCTTCTGCTGGTAATGTCTTCACCAAGTTGACATTCCCTTAAGAACAACAAATATTGAATTTAAAATCGTAGAAGAACTCTATCTATCTATAGTGTCTCATGATATTATACTTTATAGAGAATGCAAAAAGGAGACACTTGTGGTCCTAATAGATGATAAACCACTCACCCATCTGATATTTTTTCCACATTTACATTTCAAATACTATTGTTACTAACTGATGATCGTGGGTCACATAGTTTTGCACATGTGTTTTCAACTAACATGATCCCTAAGCAATCATCGCCTGCCTCTAAATTAGAACAAAAGTAATCCAATATCCTTATTGATCACATAACACTACATACATGACACTCTATTATGGTAATTTTAATATGTGATAGATCATAAATCTCTACATAAACTCCTTGAAATATTTTTTTTCACGACTCCTTCCACATGAAAGGATACCCCTTTTAGGTAAATTTTTTTATGGGAGATAATATCTTGGAGAAATCAGGTATGAATATCCAGTAATACCCTACCAACCCATGGTATATACACACCTATATCATTCTCTTTGGTGGATCTTAATATAATAATGTTCAATCTTCATTGGGTCCACTACACCAAAATATATTGACATAACACGTACCAAAAGTTGGATGTCTGATATCCAAAATTGGCACATCGATAGATCCTATAAACATATTACTCTCAATGTACATCCAAAAAAATCCTCAAGTGTCTCATGCGCTCCTCGTCATACATCGAGTACACAAGTATATCTTCAAAGAAAATATCCACGAACCATTATATGATGAATTGAATTATATATTTCATGAGTCTCATGAACACTACTAGGGAATTTGTCATTCCAAAAGGCATCACCAAGTACTCATACTGACTTAGTGGTATCTGAATTTCCTCCTCATTATATATGCCACTCATAATCGCAACTATTGATAGAGAGACCATAATTAAACCTTCAAGAACCATGGTTCCCCTCTGAACTAATCAAATTGGTCATCCATCCTTGTTAGTGGATACATTTTATTCACAGTAACTTGGTTCATGTGACCATTTTCCAAAATTTTCCTAAAGCTCCCATCCACCTTCTGGGTGAACAAAACTGATGCTGCCAATAGGAAAAATAGGTATTAACAAAGAACTAACTCTCTAAGTCATCCAACTACACCCTTATCTTGATAACCACTAGTATAACTATTTGATATACTCATGTTAATATCAAGGTTATCTCGAGGGGTATCTCAATGGAGAATTATATCTCTTAGTGGTAATGTAATCCTGAAACAACCCGAGGTAATACGTCCTCACACTCTTCCACCACTAAAGGGAACTAAACACTTATAAAATCATTTCACCAAGGGTTATTTTATCCATAAAATGAGTAATTGGATGCACACTCCAATACAAGAGTCCATCTAGTGCTTCTTCGGAGTCTTCTTTACTGTAAAGTGTAAACATTGTCCCATCACTACAATTACACCACATCCTTTTCCTGAAACAGTCAACATGGGAATGAATTTGAGATATCCATTTTGTACCTAAAATGAATTCATGTTGCCTAATTTCTTCTACAAAGATATCCTAGGAGAAACTCTTTCTTCCAATAGTTTTGTCACACTGCCAGTATAAGTTTGTGATCACTGAGACATCTCCAGTAAGAGTCAAAATGTGTAAGGGTTGACCTAAGGGCTCAACCAGAATCTATTTTTCTCGAACTAGATAATTTGAATTAAATGAATGACTATAAATTATGTCTATAAATTATAAATATAAGGTATAAAATACACATATCATACCTCATATCATTCTCATCACCTACGGGTCTTAATCCTCAATTTCATGCAGTTTTCATCGTACTTGTCCTCCAACTACAGGAAACTAATGTGGGACTTATATTGGTGGTGCGAGTGACAAGTAAAAACATATACCACCTCTATCTAATGCCTCATATCCTCTTAAAAATCTTTCACCTCATGAAACTATCATATCCTTATGTTGTCTCTTCCATGGCATCCCATCCAATGTCTCTCTATCAATTGTATGGCGGGTCATATAATCTCTAGAAAGATGTCCCCTATCATCACAAGAGTAGACCCACCTCTCCATTGGATAAGGAGGCACATCATGTGAGCCTTTAATTTCAAACCCCTTATAATGGGACCATCTCCATAAATATTATTCACATCTAGGTCCTTGAGACTGGAATCAACTAGATAATGTCTAATTCTATGCTCTTTCTTCCCCAATAACGATAACCACTGCCATTATCATCTCATGCAAGAAAATATCAACCACATAAACCCTCTCTAGAACCCTAGTATAGGTATGAATACACAAAGGTATAACACTGTCATGGATGTCTATAATAATCTCTCACTCGAATGTCTGATCCTAGAAGTATAGTTCATGAACTATATCCATCAAGTACCTAGAGAGGTTTGTAAACATCGATTAATGCTAAGATATTGTTATAATTCCCAATCTACATTATATAAGATATTGGATATGTGTAGCCCAATGTTTAGAAAGAGATAACTCCCCCAAAAAATCACTCAATGTCTTACCATTCTAGATTTTCATCATCATACTACTAGGTTACAAAACCGATCAATCATCTTGATGAGCAATGGAAAAGGCTCACCACTAAGACCACCATCTGATCTGATGGTGTCCTGAAACAATAGAATGCTCATGTAAATGCATCAATCCAATCATCAATCGATTATGGGTAGGGATCACCTCAAAACCTGAGGGGTCACAATCATTGGAACTCATGAATTGTTCTTAGATTGGCCACCTCATCCACTATTATTGTGGGTACCATATGAATCTTAATAGGTGGTGGTATAGATGGTGAAACACATGGATGAAAAACATATATAACTAGTTTATATATTGATTCCTCAATATGTAGTCTATCACCCTAATGATCCTAACACTAAATCAAAGTTGGAATGCATCATAGAGGAAGCCAAAAATAAACAAGTCGTACCACATTCAGTGATTATATCTTGAGGTCAGGCTCAAAAGAGACATGGACACAATAACCAATTCCAATATTATGATTTTACTATTTCATTCTATATAGATAGTTTTATGATGTACCAATTATAAAAGTAGGTTATCAAAGTCATTATATAGGATATATCATCCTCTACACCAACCCTGGTGTCCCTGAAATGAAATCCTACTTGAAATGGTCATCAGTGATTCCCTAAACTAATCTCTTAGTTATCATTCCTATGGAAGAACCAACTCTCTGGTACCACTCTTTCAAAACACATCCCAACATGTCATGTGGAGTGACTCCCTAATCCCACCTCCTATATGCTACGAGAAGGCGAGTACCATCGAGTAGGAATATCATATACATGGGAGGCCTGAGCCTTTTTACCAATACACATGAACACATGTCCAATATCATATAATGATGAAATGTAAATAAAACGTAATAACAATTCATCCATGCATCTAATTTCGTCAACCATACTTTAAAAATAATTAATGGAATGCAAATATAGCCAAATACACGCCTTCCACAAAGTGTCTAAAAATATGTCCCACTTGAAGTATAGATGAAGATTGTTCTCAATATACCATAGGAACGCACCTCTAATTATCCATCTCTGAAAGAATCATCTAGTTTAGGTCCATTTAGGACTATGTCAAAGGGTTGATCAGATACACAAGACATGATCTATGTTGGAAAAGTCCGTACATGAGTGAGTATAACAATACCCAGTAGGACACCCTGAAACCACAAGCATATAAAAAAAGAATAAAGATGATATATACATAAGTATATGTCAACAAAACTTATAACAATAATTTCTATATATAATCATAAAATACACTCATTCTCAAGGTAAAATCACAATCATAATTCCATCCACATATTTTAGCTCAAATGTTTCACATTGCACTCATCTAGGAGAATACACTTCATGAGTCTGATAGCACAGATGGCATCAATCTGAGAGATAGTGTTTGTTAAGTCATTCCATTAAAACTATATGTTGTAAGTATTAAAATATATAATAAATTGATTTGGATCACTGAAAAGGACATGGGGTAAACTAATAACTAAATTTCTATTAACCTTTTATGTGGGGGATCGGTGACCATGTCGTTCTAGTTATGATAATACCAAGAACACCATCTAAGGAAAGAAGATGATCTAAGATTTCACAACGGGACTCATAGAAGGATTCCAATAACTCTATTTAAGAGGTCTTGTTAAAGGATATATGGATTTAAACATTAATGAAACTTGTCCATGATACATATAATATTCATTCTAATTCATCCCTGAAAGATTACACAACATTTACTAAGAATAAACAGTGGGATCCTTTGGGAAAGGGTCTTGCTCATGAAAACAGCCCCTGACCATACTGATTTAGAAGTACACAATGTGTCTCTACCCTTTTACTTCATCATTTGTACCATTACAAGTTTATTCTCATGTATCATTATCCTATTAGTGTTTATGTAGGGTCACACGGTGTGCCAATGTTGTGTACTCTCATTACGTGTTTTGGTACCCTATGAATTACATATCTTGATAACAAAAAAGGGATCACACAATTTTTGATAATAACACATACCATATGATATATAACATCCTTTAAACAACATATCAACCTCTTAAAGGTTCCCACATGCCCTGTAGATCCATTGAACATTCTGTATTCTTCATAAATTTCTAAAAATCCAAATCTGAATCTCGTACTTCTTCTTAACTTATCCATACATAAATCCAGACATACCTCATATAAAAATCAAGAATTGTTCTTTGATGTACCTTTCCTTCATTGAATCATTGAAATTTACATATCAATCAATTTGGAAAATTTCTTTATGCAACATTCTTACTTACAGGACAAAGGGGACAAAATCTAGGTAACCATACCATCCAATCCACTACTGCTTCCATCATTGCAACGCCTTTATGTCATTCCAAGACTAGATATGCAATATCGATTTTTTTCACCATGTAATTTGTGAACAAATAAAATTCCATTAGAGTTCATCAAAGTTTGTGTTAATGAAATATCTCATGTTAAAGGAGAAATGGAAAAATAAATGCACAAATAACATCCATGTGAAATAGACCCCAACTGATGTTCATGTCGACCTCGATTCTTCTTTATTAGAATGATAGACAAATAGATAATAAAATAATCAAAAGTAATTCTTTAAAAATTTAAAATCATGTCACCTCTATAAATAGTATGTTTTAAAACATTTTGTAGTTTTCTTTTCTCGTTATCTAGGTATAGATATGAAGGAATTGGGAGGATATCTATAATGCTAAAGTATGACATTTTTAAGATTCATAACATAAAACTGGTTTATTCAATAAACTACTAGGGATTTACATGTCGTGTAATATTGTTACAAGATATGTTAATTATAAACTAATAATAAACCCCTTTAGAAGAGGTTGGGGGATTTTTGTGGAATTTGGGATTTATTAATTACAAAATTTTTAATTGGGTTACACGTCGTGTAAAGTCCATAGTATTGTTTTTAAATTAGAATATTGGATAAAAATTCTATTTCCTCATATCCAGAATCCCTGCCTCTCAAACCAAGATCTATCCCATGGGACTTTGGATCCCTAAAACCCTTCTAGGTCATTTTTTAGTGATTAATCATTTTTTAAATTGTTGTGTGACTTTTTTGGTTAGAGTTATATATTTCTATTTTATCTATTTCTCTTTCACATCGTGGGGTTTGATAGATCGTATTGGGCATAATGGATCTAGACACTATGTTGGTTTATTTTTATTTTTCGTTTCATTTCCTAGATCTTCGGTGCCTTTGTTTTTATTGGAAAGTTACATTAAGGGCTTTTTGTTTTTGTGAGAAAGGTAGGTGGTTCCATTACGATGGCCAAATTTGATTATCCATAATATTTTTTATATAAATTTTATTGTTTTATTTAAATTAAAATACATGAAAATAATTTCAAATTGATTAATAGTAAAACAATTAAATTAAATTTTTGTATTTGAATATGAAATTGAACTTTTCATTAAATTGAAAAAAACCCCAATCACATTGAACTGGGTCATGTTGTGAAATTGGATGAAAATAGTTCAAATTAATTTGCAGAATTAAAAGTGTGAAACAGACTAGATGAAATTTATTTTAAATTGGTATTTGAGAAAATTTCCTTAAAATGGTTTTGATAGATACTTGGTGGTTTTATCTTGAAAAGGTATTATTTTGGCTAAAACATATTTTTGTTTTTAATTTAAAATTTAGAATTTATGAAAAGGGAAAATGGGATAAATATTATTTTAATTGTTTTAAAATTAATTTCCCAAAATTGATTATATTATAACACATTCAAGCATTAGTAGTTAGTGAGTTATTGGGATATCCTCTTTTGACGCTATACAACTGAAACAAAACATGATGCAGCGGGTCAAAACATTGATGGGTTGGTGATAAATCACCTTTTTCCACAGTCAAAAAGATGTGTGTATACACATATTGTTCAGATCTCCTTCGAGTGTGTGATGATCCCATAGCCTATAACTATTGTACCTTTCTATAGATGACCATGTGTCCCACCTTCATATATTTGAGATATAAATGTATTCAAATGTTTCTAAATAAATTTACATGCCTAGTTAATTTTTATAAACTATGTTTTGTTAATTATTTTTGAATGTATTGGTTTAATATATTTCAATATTTTAAAAAGTAAGGCATTAATTTCTTTAAGTGTGTGTACTGACCATGCTATGGGAAAGGTACCTACTTCAGTTCTTATTGATGCTCCAACTATGGAACCTCATAGGGATGTTAAATCGAGTCATTACCATGAGTTCCTTGAATAGAATACATTTACATTCAAACGCATCAATGATCCTAAAGATGTTGAGGAATGGTTGAGAGAGATTGAGTATTGGTTATAATTCTTAGAGACACCTGAGAAGATCAAGGTGAAGTGTTCCCCCTTGATGTTGGAGGGACTATGTAGAAGATGTTGGGACATGATGGTGATTGTGAACAAATATGATGGATTATAGTGTAAAGAGATCAAGGTACTTCTCACCAGCCAGTTCTGTAAATATTCGATGATATCATCCAAGGCGTTAGATTTATTAATACTTGATCATACAAATAGAACTATGAAATATTATGGAAAACGTTTTATTGAGCTACAGTAGTTTTCACCTGAGGTTGTATCAAATGGGAAGACTAAAACTCAATGGTTTGAGTTAGTACATTGAGATGATATTATATCATAGGTTTCCCTGCTAAATATTTCATCTTGTGATGATGTTTTTGATAGTGATTTTATGGTCAAAATAGACTGAAATTTAATGTTTGTGTTATCATGAGTTTTTACTCATCCTATGGAAGTGTGAATTCCATTAATGGAAATAGAAAATTTGATGATTCTCATGGTGGATCTCAATAGCATGGTTTTTCCAGACATCCTATAGTGCCTAGAAGATTCCCTTTAATTTTTTTCTAGTGTGGAAGTAATGGGAATTCCTAGTGGTTTTTTACTAAGGCTGCCAATATATGTTTCTCCAACAGACACTCGGGTCACAAGTAAAAGTTCTACCTCAACTTTTATTCTCCTAATATTTGAATGGGATCATTAGAACCTATTAAAACTATATTTCAATTATCATAATATGTGAAAATTGGTACTAGTCATAGTTAACCAGAATGAAATTTCTTTAGGCAGTAGAGGAGTCTCTAGTGGAAGCAGGTATGGGTTCATCAACTATTAGAGGAACCATTACTATAGCTCCATCATTAGTTAATGTATTATTTTATACTAGTTTATCTCACTCAATTTTTTCATTCCTTATTTTTAATCTACTGAATATTACTATAAATATTTTTACTTATACAATCGATATTGCTACTCCCCTTTGAATAGAGAGGGTGAAAGGCCTCCATTGTTCCTCTTGTTGATTCTCTTTATCATATGTTCACCATTCTTGGTGTTTTCTTATTCATGAAATGAAACTTCTTGATGTAATATTTGAGATGGGTTGGCTCATTTCAAATACATTTTAGATGGTTTTTTATCATTTATGTTTCTCATTTACTACACCCGATAGTGTCTGTTGTATCATTCTATGAGAATAGTACCCATGGTAGAGTAGAGCTAAGATTTATTATCTAGAGTTAGTGAAAGTGATATCTATGTGTTACATTGATCAGGAGTGGTAATATATCAGTGGTTATCTCCCTCCATTTGTCACCAAGTTTCCCTAAAAAGTTTCATTCTGACTTCTCAAGTAATCTACTTGTAAGAGAGGCAAGGTTTTCTATGAATTTTGTACATATTATTAATCCATTGTATATTCTTTCATATTTAATAGAACCAGATAAAATGGTAGATTTTAATATTTAGTAGGATGACCTTCCAGAGAACATATTTATATGCACTTGTGTGTCACCTTGTGGGGTGACGATTCTTTTTCCTAATAATGTTGATGGTTCAATTTGGAATTGTATTGATTACCAAAAACTCAATAGATTCATAGTAAATAAGAAGTATATGTTTCCCTAGAATGATTATATTTTTTATTAGATGAAAGGTGAAATGTGGTTATAAAATATTAACCTTCAGTCTAGTTATAATCAGTTGAGGATAAAAGAATCTGACATTCAAAAAAATGACTTTTGGTGTACGTACAACAATTATGATTACCTTGTTTGGGATTTTTGTTTAAAAATTAATCCTTAATTATTTAATGATTTAATGAATAGTTTTTTCAATTATTATATTCATAATATTGTGATAGTATTTGTTGATGGAATCCTCATTTAATAAATATACAATAAGGATTATGTGTGGTGTGAGAGAGTGGTTCTGGAATTGTTGAGAAATCACCATCTTTATTCCAAGCTTTTGAAAAGTAATTTCTATATCTAAGAAGTGAAATTATTTGAACAAATTTTGTCAGAACATGGTATTTTAGATGATCTTGAAAATGTAATGTCTATTATGACATGGGAAAAACCACACATTTTTTGATATATAGAGCTTCTTTGGTCTGGATTTGTATTTTCACTAATTCCTTAAGGAATTCTAAAATATATCCTCTTTGATGAATGCTCTAACATGGAATGGAGTAATTTTTTCATGGGTAAAAAATGTTAGAGTCAATTTGTTGATCAAAAATTATTATGACTACTACTCTAGTGTTGACTCTTCTAGAGGATGGGTAGGGTTATGTGGTCTTATATGATGCATCATGTTCAGGTTTGGGTTGCGTTCTTTTGCAGGGTGATCATGTCATATTATATGGATCTCAACTACAAAGTCATCATGATAATATTTACTTTACCCATGACCTTTAAAATTAAATTATCATTCATCTTCTTAATAATAAGTGGCATTACATTATAGAGAAAAGTTTGATTCCTTTTCTGACCACAAGATATGGTGTTATATCTTCACTAAAAAATATTTGAATCTACACTATAGGCATTGGGTGGAATACCTACAATCTATTGAATTATACATTACCTATAACCCAAAGAAAGGAAATGTCATTGCAGAAAATTTTGAGCTAGAATCTTTTGAACCAAACAATGAAAGAGTCATCTAATGAGTGGAAATTGATGTCTATTTTTTCAATGTTGAATATTTGACATCAGGGAAATGGTGATGAGGATGATTTGTCTAGTGTTCATCTCGCATCAACTCTTTTTGGATGATTCATTATGACTAGTAGCTCGATGAGAAGTTCTATATCTTTATAGAATCTCTTTATGCTAGGGAGACCATGCCCAACTGTTCATTCCCCACCAAGAGAATTGTATGCCACCGTAATTAAGTTTCCATTTCGTTGGTGGTAAGGAATGTTATGGTAGTGTATTTCCATAACTCCCAGTGGGTCTTCCACCCAAATATCATCAAGATGTTATGTAGAATGTGGAGACAATTCTATTGGCCAGGTATGAGATTGTTAATTCCTAAATTTTTATTCTATTTTTACATCTACCAATAGGTTAATGCCAAGCACCGAAAGGCTTAGAGTTTTCTTCATCCACTTTTAGTGAAAATGTAGAAGTGGGATGAGATCCCTATGGTATTTTCTGTTTGGATTCCATTTACCTTGAGAAAAATAATGTGACATGGGTTTTTATTTATTGGCTAATAAAATCAACTAATGTTGTGATCATTCATGTTACAACTGAAGTTGAGTAGTTGGGAAATATCTATGTAAAAGATATTGTTCATTTTTATAGAGTCACATCTACAATATTTTTTGAAAGAGATCCTCAGTTCACATTTAGTGTTTTTAGAGGCCTTTAGAAGGAACAATGATCTCATGTCAATTTGAGTATGGCTTATCATCTATAGTCGCATGGCCAGACAGAACGAGCTATATAGATTCTTGAGGCAATTCTTTTCACTTGTGTTGTCAAATTTTTTATTCTTTGTGATGACCATCTGAGGATGATTGAATTTTTGTACAACAATAATTTCCAGTATGTGATCATAATGGATCCTTTTTATCCATTTTACAGCTAGCCTTGAAGGACTCCATTGTGTTGCTTAGTGATTTTTGAGTGTTCCTCAGTTGGACCAAGTGAGGTTCAAGAAATGATAGCAAATACTCAGATGATTCATTAGAGAATTTTTACTCCACAAAGTCAGTATAGGTCTTATGTTGATCTTCATCACATACCATAAGAACTATTAGTTGTTAAACATGTGTTCTTGAATGTTTCACCTCGGTTGGGTCATCATCATTGGGGGACTCAAGGGAATATTTCTCCTCATTTTTTGGTACATTTTTAGGTTGTTGAAAATGTGGTAAAATTTTCATACCATTTATCCATTCCACCACATTAGACTACAATACAAAACATTTTCTATGTATAGAAACTACAACAGTATATATGTGATCCATCTAATTTTCTGAACGAGGGTGATCCTGAGGTTAAACATGATTTATCTTTGACAAAACAGCAAGCCAAGATAGTTGATTCTAAAACCCTGGAAATACGTGGGAGGTAGATACCTTTCATTCAGGTTCAATTTCATCATGTTTATGATTCTCATGATACATGGGAGTATAACTAACTAATGATAGAGAAGTGGACTCAACATTTTTAAATAGAAGATTCCAAATAAGCTTTCAAAGGATAGAATGTTTTTATGGTGGGGATATTGTAACATCTTATTACCTGTTTGATAGGTACATTTTAAACCTTTTACATCATTTACTTTTTCATTATTTAGGTAGGGATGATACGTAGTTGGTAGCATACCTATAATGGTGAAGTCAGAGATTTTTTAGATCCTTGAAATAAATCAAATTTGTTATGTGGCCTATTGAGGAGTTTCACATCGTGTAATATGGTTACACAACATGTAAATCCTAAAATATTATTAAAATTTTTTAACAAAAGGAAATGATTATTTTGGTGATTTTGGGAATTTTCAACTACATAATGTGAAATTGGGTTACACATCATGTAATTTCCTGGGTATTATTTCTAAATAGGAATATTTTCTAAAATTTATATTTCCATCTCTCCAAACATCCTTAGTCTTGACCCAAGATCCATACCCATGATATTTTCGATCCCCAAAACCCTTTTGGTCATTTTTTTCATTGACTAATCATTGTTTCGAATGCGGTGTGACTTTTCGAGTAAGTGTTCTCAGCATCTATTAATATCATTCTATTTATCTCTAAGGATTTTGATAGATCATCATGGGATTGAAGGATCTAAACCATGTTTTGATTGAGTCATTTTTCAAGATTGATTTCCTAGATCTTATAAACATTATTTATTGTTGGAGGGTTACATTGCAGTTTTTTTGTTTCCATGAAAATGGAAGGTAGTTTCACTATGATGGCCAATTTGATTAACCTTAAAAAAAATTTGAAATTCATTTATTTTATTAAAATTCAATTACTTGAAAATAATTACTTTTGGTTGATTAAAAATACAATTCTATTTAATTTGTGGATTTGAATTTGAAATTGAGATTTTGGCATGAAATTGGGAAAAACACAAATTCCGTTGAATTGGTGTGTGTTTTGAAATTGGAAGGAATTTCTTAAAATAAAGTTGTAGAATTTACATAGAGTATAAATTTTGAAAATGGTTTAATGAAATTGTTTTCAAAATTATATTTCAGAAAAATAGATTCAAATGGATTTGATAGAAACCCAATGGGTTTATCCTAAAAAATGTCTTGTTTTGATTAAAATTTTGTTTTGGTTATAAAAAATATAATTGGATCCTTTGAAAAGCTATAATGTGATTAATTTTATTTTTAATAGTTCTAAAATATATTTCCCATCAATTATTATATTTCAGCACATGGAATACTATGTAATTAGGGAGTAATTTGGCCAGCACACTATTGATGCAATAAAACTAATACAAAACATGGAGATGTAGGTCACATCCCCATTAGGATGGTGATGAGTCGTCTTTATCCAGTGTCAGAGGGATGTGTGTATACACATATTTACATTTTCACCTTAGAGTCTATGGGAATACTATAGCTTGTAACTATCCTACATTTTAAAAGATTGGAATGTTTCTTTCTTGTTTAAATTCGGGATATAAATGGGCACTAATGTTTTTAAAATGTTTTACATGCCTAATGAGTTTTTGTAAAATTGTTTCTATAGATTGTTTATGATTCCATTTTTCTAAAGTATTTGCATAATTAGAAATGTAAATCATGAATTTTTTTATATTTTATATAAAATTAAATCCCAATTTATTTGAAGATGAAATCTTTATCTGGTTAATTAAGGTTTGTCATATTATAATGGAATAGTTATTGAGACCCTCTCGGGATTTTATATCAAACCCTTTCCTATGCCTTTTGGGTGTTTTTATATTATCTTCTTCTATGTTTGAGTAAGGATAAGGCAACATTTAGAGGTGGTAGTAGATGTTGATCCATTCTTCTGGAGAACTGAATTTATTGGGACATGGGTTCTTATACTATTTTACGGTACATTTTTTTGTAGTTTGTGGTTTTTTCTTGTTTCACTTCTAGTATACAACTCCATATGTACTTTTTATTATATGAATATTAGATTGTTTATCTGGTTCTTCAATATTTGTAGAAAAAATAATTCACACTTTCATGTTGTATGCTATTAGGTGATCGTCTCCAACTGAAAATGGATTAAGATCTCCCTTCAGTCCATGTTAGTACTGGCTCAGTTATCAGATTCCATGGCACTCGGGCTAGTTCATGATAAAAAATATCCCCAAAGATAACCCATCCAACAGAAATACCAATCAATAAATCCATCCATTTTTATTAACTCATTTTCATCATGGAATACAAAAATGAAGAAATAATTCAATCAAAAAAATTCATACATAAATTTGGATCAATCATTGATCAAGAGAGTTACACCATGATCATTGGAGAGATCCTCTTATTCTATCTTGCACCAGTCTTCGATCTTCAATCTTTTTGTCATCTGCTAAATAAATATCCCCCAACGCTCTCCAATGGATCTCAAACATTTTTTAAGATTATGTAGCTAACCCAATTAATATTACATTAGCCTAATTATATAAGGAATAATTAGTTCATCGATCCATAACAATGAAAATAAAATAATTTTATTAATTTATTTATTATCAATACCCATGAATACTTTTCCAAAAATGATGTGTGCCGACAATGTTTATTTCACGCATAAAGTAAAACCCACATTTTAAAATCAATGCTTACCTCATATTTCTAATATAAGACTTCATTTAAAAGTTATACCACTGTTTTAGTAAATCTTCTTGTGCGTTTTATTCAATATATTTCATATATTTTAAAAACCGAACCATGCACATAGTTCTATAGAATCACATTCCACCTTAGTACCTCGTCTCAAAAATAATCCATATGATATCGAAAAATTAATTCAACGAAAATATTATGCTCTAAAAATTTACATTACTACTTTCTCAATTTAACTATGAAATTTATTTCATCAGATGTTATCTCCTAAAAGAAATAAATATTTTCAAATATTATATGATATTGTAAAGAATAATATATATGGATCTGTGTCACAATTTTTTGATTACCCATAATTAAATAGTCGATGTTAAAAATGTTTTCTTAAATAGACATTAAAAATGATAATTACATTTACAAAACAATATCTAATATAAAATTTTGTTCTTATATGAAGAGAATATGATATGATTGTTTTCAACTAATCTTAACTTTATCATATGAAAAAATTAGATTATTTTTTTTATTTATCATTATTTACAAAAAAAATTTAAAGATAAGTAAAATAATTTAATAGTAATAGATAATAAATTTATAATGATAAGTAGAAAAAAAGAAAAATATGGGGGGAAATTTTTATATTAAAATATTATAAATTATGTAGTAACTTTTTAATTCAATAAGATAATGTTATCATTTATTTACCTTTGAATTAGATTCATGATTTTATTAAAAATTGACCTCTTTTTATTGATGAGGAAAACCTCAGAAACTAGAAAAAAAAGGTTTTTATCAACTCAATGAGGATGGAATTGATGAAGTCTAAGAGAATAAACCGTAGAAAATGATTTATAACCATACCGTATGGAAAAAACAATAGTAAATTATGATGGTATTGTATATTTTTCACTCATTATCAAATGCATCTTTCATGGAATTCTCTTCTATCCAGGTATAACCAGCCTGCATCTCCTAATTAATGAGGTATCAGTATTTCCGAATAGAAATTTTTCCCCCATAGTGATCTAACCGTCCCGTAGATGAGAAACACAAGAACGGATGATTCAGATTCAACTTTAGAAATATAGATATTAGATAGCTTTAATAATACATGTTTGGTGACCATGGTTGTCGACTCTTCTTTCATTGAATTCCCTGGACAATAGAAGGAGATGAATCCATGATTAATTTACCCCTATAGTATTTGACCAAACCTTCCCCTTTAATTTCTCCATAAATACAGGATCCATCAATATTCAGTTTTAATCCTAGGTAAGGATGCTTCCATTTGACACATTTACACTGACTGCATTTTCCACCTTTCCTATTATATTAAATAGTCAATAAAAATTCCTCAGAGATGTAGAGGTTTTCCACTGTAGATAAGAAAACTCATCTCTGAAACCAGCACCTTACCTGTGCCAGGAGGAAGAGAAAATAATATATATTTTCTTCTCTTTCATTATGACTATCTTAAGAATGAATCCATAACATAGAAGACAAATCCACTATATGAATTTTAATATCCATTCCAAGCGGGACAAAACCCTGAAATAAAGACTCAGTGGCCTCCTAAATAGAATCCCTACATCCCTAAGTAGTTATTACCTATGAGATAATGTACCATATCCCTTTTCCAACTCACCTTTAAATAATATATTCTTACTTGATTACTTGTGTGGCGTCACACATCACTAGAACATATAGGCCAAGGTCACACCATTCATCTACACATTCTCATCCATATAGACTTCTTTATTGATCATTCTATAGAGTATAAATTTTATATTACCTTGGATATCTTTACACAAAAACATAGATTCTAATTTATTCATCTCTTGCATTTGTTCACCATGTTAAAAAGTCTTGGCCACAGAATTTTATAGAGGTTTATCCACAAAAGGTACATCTATCTACATAATCATACAACTAGATATTATCCTATAAATTTATAATACGCTGATCTGGGTTAAGAACTAATTTGAGAAAACCAAAAATTTCATTGGCCACCTAGATAATAATGATTGGGACATGACACCCCAGAATGTGTAATTTTTCACAAACCCAATTCATCTGGAAAATGATGGTATCCTCACATCCCATAACCCATTGTACGTTTTCCATTATCTCTCATATATAATACTAAACATTTCATGGAAGAATATATATATTTTTGGATCTATCTGATTGTTCCCTCAAATATTCCTTGTATCTTCCTCTCATTAGATTTTCTATAGGGATTTCCCTTCAATAATATACCATGTCGGCCAAGCCTTCATGCCAGGCATCATTTTTTAAATAGAGAAAATGCTTTTTCCACCCTCATATATCTGCCTCACAAGAAACTTCTAGGATTCCTAATTACACCGTCCATTCTATTTTTCATCCCATAAAACAATCATCCTGATATTATCCAACTTTGATATTGTTCCCTTCAGTAGTTTGATAATAAAGATCACTTAACGACTAAATAAAAGAATGGGTCTAAGAAACAAAATATATTTAATAGATTGAATATGAAAAAATGTATATATTATAATATGTATGGGTGTAAAAACAAATTTAATTAAATAGGTAAAACATCAATTTCAGTCCACAATAAAAATTAACGGGTAAAAAATTAATTTTCTGGGTGTCTGAATTAATAGTGGTGGATTCTCTAATATAAAAATAAAATCTCCTATATTAACACCTATATGAAGATGAGTTATTTGAGATTTTTGGTTCACTATTATATTTATTTATAGATTAAAAATTAGGGGAATATATTATAGTATAGAAAGTAATAACAATATGTGAGTAATATTTTATTATAGAAAAGTAATTATATGATATCAAAAAAATGACACTTGTATAGGGGATTGTAATATAGAAATATAGTTTGGAAAATTTATTGAGATATTGGGTAGAAAAATAAACTAGTAAGTTTCCATTAACACACCCAAAGATAAATATTATGAATATATTGGATGAATTATTTTTTTTAAGATTAAAATAGACTATGGTGGAATAGTTATTAAAATAACTATAAAACATAACAACGTTGTCACATATAATTTTATTGAAATTTTATGAGAAAAATATAGAGAATAAAATGAATATGGTTCCTATATATAAAATTATTATATGATAATTGAGTTATATCTGATTATTTTAATAATAAATGGTGAAAATATAAAATTAAAGTAGAATATACTTTAAAAATAATGAAATAAATAATAAAAGAAGAAATATAAAAAATAGTGTCATTAAAAGATATGTTTGGATTTATGTATCCTTGATCATCTCATTATGCCACTGAATTACCATATGATAAAAGAAAACCATTAATGGAAGAAAAATACTTTGGAGAATTAATTTAATCGAATTTTAATGTAAATAGTTTTAATAAAAATTTATATAAAAATAAATATTTAGGATAATGGGGGAATTATCCATCTTATCATAGAGATTTAGAAGATTTTGAAAGATCATCTAGATATTCTAGAATGAATATTGTCTATATGAAACTAGATTATTATTTATGAAGAAGGGTGAGAATAGATTCATAATGTCATATGATTATTTGAAATCCAATTAATAACATTTAGTTCAAGGGAATTTGACATAATAAATAAATAACTATACATATTAAATAACTAACAAGGCCAAAACATATAATATAAAAAATATATAAATTATTTAGCAATGATGTTATCACTAAAGTAGAATGAATAAATTTAATGTAGATTGATTGAATAATAATTTTCATTATAAAGTAAGAAATATGAAAGAAAATAAACAGTATATACCTTTTTTATCTAATTATTTTCTTACCCAGGAAGATATAGTTAAATTTAAATAGTGATTTACTACAGGATAATATATTCAAAACAGTTTCATTTTTACTCCATAAAAATATTATACGAGAAATGTTATTGATATGACATAAATTAGAAAAAACAAAGTGTTCTCATGTTTGAAATAAAATAAATGTAAAATATGAATATATAACATATGTTTTAGAATTATAAAATATGTTTTCTCGTAGAAAAAATCATCATTATTGAGGTGTATTTTGGATCTTCTTGAGTTGAAGCAATACTATTAACTATGACTCATTCAAAAAAGGAATAAATGATTAGTAAATAATGAAACCAAATTTTATTTAAAAAAACATTCATTAAGAGAAAAATGGTATATATTAAATTAATAAAATACCATCAAAATATAAAATATTTGAGAAATTATACTATTTTAGATTCTTCAAAAATGTTATTTGACTAAAAATATATTTTTTAAATTGCTAGAAATGAAAAACGTAATCACATAAATATAATATAGATTTTTTTAATATCATATAATATTTTTTTAATAACTATAAAAAATTTCCAATATTTAGATTTAATGATTATTATATTATAATCATTTATGTAGTAAATTATCATGTGAGTGTGATATTTAATGTCAAATATCATCAAGTAAATTATAAAAATAAATTATGAAAATTTCATATAAAAATTAATTGATATTAATATTATTCAAAATATTTGGGATCTAAGGTATAACATTATCATAATACAATATTTTACTAAAATTTATTAGTCATATTTTTTCTTTAATATATTCATTAATCCCAGAATTTATATACAATGAAACATGTGACAATATTCCATATCTTGAAACTCATATACCCATCGAACCTATTGATTTATTACACAAACCATACATTAAAACGCAATTAACACCAATTGATATCTAAATGATATGTTTAAAAATGATCCATTTTTTGTGTTTTAATATTAATTAGTAATATTAATTTAAATATATTTCAACATATATTATTCTATTTTTTGTTACCATTTTTTATTTGAATTTTTTATTCGTAAACCAAAATAAAATTTATTCTCAATTATATTTTTATAATTATTAAAAATAATTATTAACTAAATTTTTTATATTTTTATATTTTTATCTACACATTCAACTAAAATGTCACTAATTTTTTTTTTGTATTTTTACACTTCTTTAAAAAAAATATAATATTAAATCATAAATCATTTTCCATTATTATGATTCATTTTCACTAGTTTGAGAAAAATGGTGAACTTCAAGATTATCACTATGAATTCAATAAGAGGAATAATTTAAAGGTATTTTTATTTATATTATGTTATTATATTTTGCTTTTAAATATAAAATATGTTATAATATTAATATTGAGTTGGATTTGAAAAATAAAATGTAACAGGGAATGGGAAAATAATTCATTGATTCAAATTTTTTTCTTTATTTTCCCTTTAAAATTATAAAATATAGTATGCTTCTTCTCCTTATAATTTTTTAGATTTTAGTAACCCTTTCTAGAGGGGTTGTTTATGTGGATGTATATATTTCTCTTTTCAATGACCTGACCCCTTAACACTCATGAGTCAGTAATGAGATTGGGTGTGATTCCTCGAGCCATCCTTTAATATGATTGGGGTTGTACACTATCATTAAGGGCATAAAATATCATTAAGGATCAATTACCATTTATAAAATATAATATATCAAAACTATAATAATAATATAACAAATTAAACATCATATCATGATCATGAGATAAGTAAAAAAATCATAAAAGTGATACATGCCATAAAGAACATAAAAAGTAGCAGAACAATCAAAACCCAATATATATTGAGTATAATAAAAAATATATTTAAAAACACATACTCTATCACAATACTCACAATATGAATACAATATTAAAATCATTGGGGTGACTATAAACACACTCAATGGGTTTCAACCCTAAATAATATTGCAACATTGTAAATAGAGAAGATAAATGCATTGGTGAAAAGTTGTGGTTGACAATATAAAAACCCAAAAATCACTAAATATTCTACACATGTCTCACCCAAATCAAACTCACCATAAATATATATATATATATATATATTAACATGATGAAAATAAAACGACAAAAAAAAGCACCCCAAACTACAAATCCAAATTACTAGAGACTCATATTTCTATATGAAAAAACACTTTTATCTACCATGAATACTATTATGGAAAAGGATTTCTTGATAAACTACTAAATTTTACAACCAATACTTCTCCACCTTAATATAAAAGGGCCATACTGAGGCTTGTGATTATATTATAGTTACGTAGACAATGATAAATTGGAATAACTACTGAAATAACATAGACATATTATGAATACACTGTTACCTCATACTATACCCACAAATATATTCAAAAAATAATCACATTTGTACTTAAAAATAATCTCATAAATCCCAATAATTTCATGTATCCTTGAAAATAACCAAAATTATAAATTATACACCAGTGATACCACAACACCCAACTGATTACCCAGAAAATTTAACATTTTTTTATAATCACTATACTTACATGATTCGATTGATTTCTTATCATAAAAACATTTATAGAATCCCACTATTAATTAAAACATCTAAATCCTATATCTATATATATCCATATATCCCTTGGGATAAAATTTAAATAGTTCCAAATTGTTCGAATCATCATTTATTATAATATTATCAAGACTTATTGAAAATTGTTAAAATAATTCTTTCATATATTTATCATAATAGATTCCTTTTTGATATTTTACCATGATTAAATACAAAAACACGTTTTCAAGTCATATTATTTTTTTAATCCTTATCTCGCATGATATTCTATCAAAGAATTATATAACAATCAATTTCAGTATACTCTTACTACCTACCAAATGAAATTACTAGATAAAATTATAGAGTAATATGCATTATTTAATATATGATAGTTCCCCTATGTTATTAAGACTACATATTGGAATAGGTAAGAAAGGAATAAAAATAAATAAATTGTTTCATGGAACCCATGCTAGTTTAGGAACTAGCTCATATCTATTTAACACTGGTAGGATCCTTTAAAATATTATATGGCCCAAAACATATGAAATATTGGAATTTCACCTATGTAATGTATTGTTTATGTATTCCTAAATTACTCATTTAAAACATTCCATTTTCATTAGAAAATCAATCTATAATAATATTACACTATGGGAAAAATGGGTATTTGCGACGGGTTATTTGCGACGGGGATAAATCCCATCTCAAATAGCACCGTTAGAAACTTATTTGCGATGGTATAGCTTTCCCTGTCGCAAAAGGACTGGCACGCTTTGCGCGCCAAATCGCGGGAAAGTTATTTGCGACGGGAAGTTACGGCCCGTCGCAAATAACCGGCGGCGGTAAAAGGTATTAGCAACGAGAATATACACCCCGTCGCAAAAGGACCGGCGCGCGTGATTTGCGACGGGCGGTAACCGCCCGTCGCAAATAACCGGCGGTGGTAAAAGGTATTTGCGACGGGAATATACCCCCCCGTCGCAAATAGTATGTCGGCAGGTTGTTATTTGCGACGGGACCCATCGCAAATGACTATTTACCCGTTGACCGTAATAAATGCGGGCTAAGGTGTTTGCGACGGTTACCGTCGCAAATAATACTAATTTCGACAGGATATCTGTCGCAAATCATCTAACCTATAAATACCCCCCCCCCCCACCCATCCGTTTTTTTCATTCATTCTCAAACTCTATCTTCTAGTTCTCTCAAAACTCTATTTTTAAAGATTAGCGTTTCTTAAGTTTAATTTTTTTATCCGGAGTTGATATTGATGTTTTCAACAACGATCAGAGATCAACCTTAGATCCATTTTAAAGGTATTTATGTTCATTTTAATTTAATATTTATTTTAAATTTTTTATTAGTTTCAGTTATTCTTAATTAGTTTTAATTTAATTATGTTTAGATTGTTTTGTTACTTAATAAATTTAAATTATTAGTATTCATTGTTCATAGTTAATGGTAATTAGGAATAATTAGTAATAATTACCAATAATTAGTAATAATTACCAATAATTAATAATAATTACCAATAATTAGTAATAATTACCAATAATTACCAATAATTAGTAATAATTTCCAATAATTACCAATAATTAGTAATAATTACTACTAATTAGCAATAATTCGTAATAATTAGCAATAATTCGTAATAATTAGCAATAATTAATAATAATTACCAATAATTAGCAATAATTATTAATAATTACCACTAATTAGTAATAATTACAAATAATTATCAATAATTCATAATAATTACCAATAATTATCCATAATTGTTAATAATTACCAATAATTACCAATAATTAGTAATAATAACAATAATTATTAATAATTATCAATAATTAGTAATAATAATTACCAATAATTAGTAATAATAATTACCAATAATTCGCAATAATATCAAAAATTAGCAATAATTAGCAATAATTATTAATAATTACCAATAATTAGTAATAATTACAAATAATTACCAATAATTAGTAATAATTACCAATAATTATCCATAATTAGTAATAATTACCAATAATTATCCATAATTAGTAATAATTACCAATAATTATCCATAATTAATAATAATTACCAATAATTACCAATAATTAGTAATAATGAGTAATAATTAACAATAATTAGGAATAATTACCAATAATTAGCAATAATTACAAATAATTACCAATAATTAGTAATAATTACAAATAATTACCAATAATTAGTAATAATTACCTATAATTACAAATAATTAGTAATAATTACCAATAATTATCCATAATTAGTAATAACCAATAACTACCAATAATTAGTAATAATTGGTAATAATTCGAAATAATTACCAATAATTACCACTAATTACAAATAATTAATAATAATTACCAATAATTAGTAATAATTAATAATAATTACCAATAATTAATAATAATTACTAATAATTAATAATAATTACCAATATTTCGTAATAATTACCAATAATTAGTAATAATTACCAATAATTAGTAATAATTACCACTAATTAGTAATAATTACCAATAATTAGTAATAATTACCAATAATTAGTAATAATTACCCATAATTCGTAATAATTACCAATAATTCGTAATAATTACCAATAATTCGTAATAATTACCAATAATTAGTAATAATTACCAATAATTAGTAATAATTACCAATAATTTGTAATAATTATCAATAATTTGTAATAATTACCAATAATTAGTAATAATTACCAATAATTAGTAATAATTAGGAATAATTAGTAATAATTAGGAATAATTAGTAATAATTATTAATAATTTGTAATAATTTGTAATAATTCGTAATAATTAGGAATAATTCGTAATAATTACCAATAATTAGTAATAATTACCAATAACTAGTAATAATTGGTAATAATTCGAAATAATTACCAATAATTACCAATAATTACCAATAATTACCAATAATTAGTAATAATTACAAATAATTAGTAATAATTATCAATAATTAGTAATAATTAGTAATAATTACCAATAATTAGTAATAATTAGGGATAATTAGTAATAATTACCAATAATTAGTAATAATTAGGGATAATTAGTAATAATTACCAATAATTTGTAATAATTACCAATAATTAGTAATAATTACCAATAATTAGTAATAATTACCAATAATTAGTAATAATTACCAATAATTAGTAATAATTAGGAATATCTAGTAATAATTAGGAATAATTTGTAATAATTAGGAATAATTAGTAATAATTAGGAATAATTAGTAATAATTACCAACAATTACCAGTAGTTACCAACGATTACCTATAATTAGGAATAATTACCAATAATTACCAACAATTAGGAATAATTACCAATAATTACCAATAATTACCAATAATTACCAATAATTACCAATAATTACCAACAATTACCAATAATTACCAATAATTACCAATAATTACCAATAATTACCAATAATTACCAATAATTACCAATAATTACCAATAATTACCAATAATTACCAATAATTACAAATAGTTACCAAGAATTACCAATAATTACCAATAATTACCAATAATTACCAATAATTACCAATAATTACCAATAATTACCAATAGTTACCAATAATTACCAATAATTAGCACCAATATAATTTTTTTCATAAATATTAATTATATAATAATAACATTATTACATTATTAGTATATTTTATTATTAATATTAAAATAATATAATTTTCTATATTATATACAATTCTCTTTTCATCTGTGTTTTTTCTGTCTCCACATGAAATATTTGCATTCTTTTTCAAAATTATCATCCTACTCGCCAATGGATAGGTGAAAGTGAATGCAAATATTACATGTGGAGACAGAATGTTAAACACACAGATGAAAGGAGAATTGTATGTAATATAGAAAATTATATTATTTTAATATTGATAATAAAATATAGTAATAATGTAATAATGTTATTATTATATAATTAATATTTATGAAAAAAATTATATTAATATTATTAAAATAATAAAAAATCAATATAGTATTAAAATTATCAATATTTGTAACATGCTTTGTATTATTCTCAACATATTCAATCTTTTCTTGAGTGTTTTTTCTAACAAATTATTCAAAACCAGTAATGCTTTTATATTTTATTGAAAAATATGGAACAACGTGGTCGTCAACAGTCATTATTAAATGACCGCATATTGATAAATCAACGTAGAAATCCAAACAGTTCTGGTTTAAATCCAGTATATATAGAGGGTGTGGAGACTTTTTTATCATTTGGAGCATCAAATCCAGAATTTCTTTTAGAAGGCAAAATAAAATGCCCTTGTAGAAATTGTGCATTGAGAACGTTTGACACATTTGACAAAGTGGGGGGGGGACATCTCTTGCGTTTTGCTTTTCAACCAGATTATGTTTTTTGGTATCAACACGGTGAATGAAGTTCCAGAGTAGGTGATACCAACTTCATTCCAGATCCATCCCAGTTTCAAGATTTAGTACATGATATTGCAGGTTCATCTGTTCAACATACAGAAACTCCAGCTGATATAGATTCAAATCCTGAGTTGGAACTGTCTGAATTTTATGAGTTGTTGAGGTCGGCTGAGGATGCATTATATCCTGGCTGCAAGATGAGAAAATTAAAAGCATTTTGATAGAGTGCATCCATCCTTTGCTTTAGAATCTAGAAATGTTCAACTGGTCCTTTCCACTGATGGTTTCTATCCGTTCGGATCTTATGGTTGTCAATATTCATGTTGGCCTGTTTTTTAACTCCGTACAATTTACCTCCATGGATGTTGATGAAGGAGCCATATATCTTTTTGAATTTACTAATTCCAGGATATCCAAAGAAAAATATTGTTGTTTATTTGAAACCATTGATTGCTGAATTATGTTTATTGTGGAGTACTGGTGTCAGTATATATGATGTTGCTACGAAACAGAATTTCATACTGAGAGCAGCATTGATGTGGACAATTAGTGACTTCCCAGCTTATGGGATGTTATCTAGCTGGAGTACACATGGTCAGAAATCATGTCCTTACTGTATGGGAGAGAACAAAGCATTTATGCTCATCCATGGAAAGAAACCTTGTTATTTTGACTGTCATCACATATTTCTACCAGCTGATCATCCTTTTCACAGAAACAGATCTCATTTTAGAAAAGGAACAATTGAAAGGGATGGACCTCCAAAAGTGCTATCAGGTTCGGAGTTAAAATCCGTTGTATTTTCATTACCTCCCATCACTTTTGGTCCTACAATAAACCAACAGAAAATTTCTGGTTTTGGGAAAGAACACAATTGGATTAAATGTACCATATTTTGGGATTTGTCATATTGGTCCTATTTGTTGGTCTGCCACATGTTGGATGCCATGCATATTGAGAAGAACTATTTTGATAATTTGTTTCATACAGTTTTAGATACGCTAGGAAAGAGTAAAGAGAATGTAAATGCACGTTTAAAGCTTGCCCAAATTTGCAGGAGTCTAGAACTGGAACTATTTGAGAATGTCAGAATAGAAAGGTTACTGAAACCAAAAGCAGCTTATACACTGTCTAAAGAAAACCATTTATTATTTTGTCAGTGGATTGCAGATTTGAGACTTCTTGATGAGTGTGCTTTTAATTTGGGTAGATGTGTAAAGAATGGTCATATTACTGGATGAAAAAGTCATGATTGTCATGTTATATTGGAAAGACTTCTACCCATTGGATTAAGAGGTCTGTTGAATTCTGTGATTTGGGATTCCATAACAGACATGTCTCATTTTTTTCAGGAAATTTGTGCGGCTACAGCAGATTATGATGCTCTATTCAAACATGAAGAAGATGTTGTTGTAATTTTATGTAAACTGGAAAAATATTTCCGCCATATTTCTTCGACTCAATGGAACATTTGATGTTACATTTTCCATATGATGCCAAATGTGGAGGTCCAGTACAGTTTCGATGGATGTACCCATTTGAAAGATGCATGAAAAAATTGAAATGAAAGGTACGTAACAAAGAATCTGTTGAAGGATCTATTGCAGAACCTTATTTTCAAGAGGAAATATCTTCTTTCTGCTCCCATTATTTTGAATCTGAGTATCCTTCAAAACACAACCGAATTGGATGGAACGAGAGAAATATTGATGAAATTGACAATCAATTATCTGTTTTCAACCATCCAGAGCTTGGTTTTGGTGGAGTTTATGAACGCTGGCTTTCGGATGATGAACATCACAGAGCTCATACGTATGTTCTGCTCAACTGTGAAGATATGCAATCAGTTGTACTATAAGTGTTTATATCACTTATTCTGTCATTTATGTTACAGTAAATAAATTTGTTTTTTATAGGTTGTATGATAATCATATCAAGAAACAAATTCCAAAAATTACAGCAGCTGCTCTCGAAGAACGCCGACAGAAAAATTTGTCTCAGTGGTTTCAGAAAATGGTAACATAATTTCTTTATCTTTTATCAACTCATTCAATGTATAGTTTACTATATTGATAATTATTTCACAAATTTTCAGGTGTCTCGACATGCTGATAAAATTGACAAACGGCTATGTATATTGAGTAACCCACCTTCCAAACATGTTAAAACTTATAATTCATATGTGGTGAATGGATTTAGATTTCACAAACATGCATATGGGGAATCAAAAAAACAATGAACAGTGGAGTTAGCTTGTGAGGATCTCATCATCGAGAAAATGAAGTTGACTTTTATGGCATATTTGATGAAATCATTGAACTCTGTTATCTTGGACAACATTACATAACCATTTTCAAATGTCGGTGGTTGGATACAAAGAGAGGCGTGCATGTTCATCCGACTCATGGAATCATCAATATTAAATGTAAAAGTGTTCTCACAGTAAATGAACCATTCTTAATGGCTCAACAGGCACATCAAGTTTATTACACAAAGTATTGTGCTACATCAAGAGAGTTGACTGATTATTGGAGTATAATAAAAATCAAAATTATAGACAATCAGTTTAGTCAAAGTGAATGTGCATTCACTGATTTGAAAAGAATTGAAGTTTTTCAAGAGAGGACTCAAAATCAATCTATTTTACAAAGAGACATGAGTATCGATGACGACACCCCACATTTAAGAGTCGGTGATGACGATGATGTTAATGATGTCACATATGAATTTGAAATGGTAAGAGATGAAGCAACTGGAACTCGAATGGATATCGATGATGTTGAGAAGGAATATGAAGATGAAATTGACATATATGAAGATGATGATAAATATGAACATCGAGAGAATTCCATGGTAGTTATATACAATCATAATATATATATATGTATATATAATTGTAATTATCAATTATTTGCTAACGACATTAACATTTTCTTTTTCAGATGGACGACGACACATTTCATGAGTTGGCGGATGCTGACCTACCTTTCGATGCGGATGAGTTACTAGAAGATGACCCTCAGCCTGCAGGCGCTCTAGGGAGTACGCGGAGGGGGCGCAGTCTTGTACGATTGATGATTCCTGACCCCGTCCCCGAGCGACGTCCACGTCTTGGGTTTGATCCACGCACACAGAGGTGTGATAACCTGTGTGCTAACCTGTGGATTTGACTAAGATTTCATTAATTTATTCACATAATAAATGTTTATTATTTTTACAGTTTTCCGCATATAGCAGTTGGACAGGGCAGCGCTATTTTGCACAACTATTTCTCTCAGCCTTGGACCACATGGGAGCAGATTCCCATTGATGTGAAGCAAGCCATGTTCGGCCATTGGTTGGTACATATGTAAATAAATAATTTTTATTTTGAAAATTATTTCATTTCTAACTTGATATTTTGATTTATTTGTAGGGTTTATGGTATCCAATCGAGGATACCATCCGTGATGCCATCCACGAGGCATGGGAGGTGGCCATACGTGATCGCTTTCGTCATTTTTTCGCAAATTAAGAAAAGCTGCCACGAAGAAAGCAGGAGTGTCAGTTTTTGACGAGTCATGTAGAGTACACCGACCAAAGTACATTTCATTCCATGTATGGGATGGATTATGTGCGCACTGGTTGAGTGATGCCTTTCAGAGGAGATCATTAGTGGGGAGGATGAATCGGGGGAGACAGGAGGTGACTCATCGAGCGGGGAGTCGTACTTTCATTACTCATAGACAGCATCTGGTACATACATTATTTATAAATATTTTATATAACTATAAATATTAACAGTTTATTTTTTATTCTTATAGGCTGTCGAGCACCCCGATATTACGGAGTACGACGTATATCAGAGGATGTATAATGATCCTGCTACTAGGGAGCTCAAAGGTGATCATCAGCGTCACATCATGGTCAGTATTATTTGTTTTCAAGTTTAAAAATTATCTGCATATAATATATTCACAATTTTAATTTTAAATTGCAACTACATGAGTCGTATGAGGCTGCAGCGTCACAGACCCGGCTTGAGAGTCAGGCCGAGTCATCATATCAGACCACTAGCCGTCAGTTTGATGAGGTGACATGGATGCAGGCCACCCAGTATGCCTTCGAGAAGGGCCGGGTAGTTGTTATCAGCTCTCGACTGACTCCCGGAGATTATTATGGCAGTGTTGCGATGTCGGCGTCCAGCTCGAGAGGAGCTCATGCATCTTCTTATGCTACATAGTATGAGGATCAGTTGCGATCTCAGACTGCACTGATAGAGAGTTTCCGACAAGAGCAAGAGCAGATGCGTCAGCAGCAGCAGCAGCATGAGGAGGAGTGTCGACGCCAGCAGCAGTTGTTCGAGAGGTAGATAAGTCGGTGGCAGTAGCAGCATCAGCAACAGATTGAGTACATGCGGTGACTCACTCATGCTTTAGGGATGGAGTTTCCTCCACCAGCATCTACAGGTCCCCCCTCCCCCCTCCCCCCTCCTTCAGATTAGAGTTTGTTTTTATGTTATAATGTTTGTTAAATCAAAATATAATTTTTTTTTCTATTCGTAGTTTCTGTCTCATTATAAAATATTAATAATATTATATTTTGAAATAACAATATTAATATGAATAATAATATTATTTATATTTTATAATATTAAATTATATATATATATATTAAAATTTTATAATATTATATTTTAATTATATTTTTTTTAATATTAGAATTATTTTAATATTTGAATGTAAAATAATTCTATTATTTTTATATTAATTAAAATAACTTATTAATATTTTTTTATTGATGAATTATAATTCTAACATTATTATATTAATTAAAATCATTTATTAATATTCTATTATTTTTTATTTTTGAAGTATAATTCTATTATTATTATATTAATTAAAATAATTTATTAATATTTTTTTATTTTTGAATTATAATTGGATTATTATTATATTAAATAAAATAATTTATTAATAATTTATTTTTTTTATTTTTTTTTAGTATTTACGATCGGATACTATGTCCGTCGCAAATAGTATTATTATTATATTGATTAAAATAATTTATTAATATTTTTTAATTTTTTTTTAAAACAAACTAATTGCGACAGGCCCGTCGCAATTACAATTTTTAAACGTTTTCACAAATATACATACTACTATTTGCGATGGGACGAATCTTCGTTGCAAATAATACCTTTAGCGACGGACCCGTCACAAAAAATTGTTGTTGCGACGCCGTTTTCCGCGACAGGATATTTGCGATGGGACCCCGTTGCAAAAGCCTATTAGCGACGGGATCCCGACGCAAATGACCCATCGCAAATTCTTTTATTTCCAGTAGTGTAATACTAAATATAATGAATCGTGGATTCATAAATTAGTGAAGATGGGGTCAGATCAACTTTTTATCATTTTTTGGGATGGGTGGTTTTTGAATTTTGGTTTCATGTCAAAGAGTAGAGAGTTTGATCGTATTTTAAGTGTATTTTAGAATGTTTAAGAGGTGTAAGTAATTTGTATGAACACCAACAGGGAGTAATGGAGTGTTTTTGGATGAAAAGGGAGAGGTGTTTGCTACTACTATCCACCTAGAATCTGGTGTGATATCATTGGCTACTTGATAGAGGTTCACATGGTGGAAATCCTCTGGATTGGCTACTTGGATGACGTTTCCCCACACCGATTACCTATTAAGGTATCCAAGAACCATTTGTGTGACATTATACACCTTATAAGGGTTTTACCCATTTTATTAGGGAAATGAAATATCCCTTTGTATTATGGGTTTTTTTAATGTAGATTTCAAAGTAAATTCAATATATCATTAACATGGGTGATGCATTATGTTTCCAACCAATTGATAATGATATTTCTTTAATAAATGAAAAAGGAAGTTCTACACATGAATAATTATTTGGGTAGTTTTTTTTAGGAAATCGTACTATCAAATGATTGTGTATACAGTTTTCATAGATAAATGAAAAGTGATGAATGGATACTAAAGAGCACAATATACAACATGTTTCAAAGAATTAAGAGTCTATGGATAAATTTGGATGTTAAACCTATGCATGAACATACTATATAGTTATCATTAAATTATTCAAATGAGTTCAATGTTGTCAATTAAACTAGTTTTTATTTTATGAAACCATCCAAGGTATACTTATCCTGTTTTCTACTGAAATTAGTGAGAAAAACACTGTTGGATGAAGATATAAGAAGATACATTTCATAATCAACTATTATATTATATTTTTATACATCCATGAACAAATGGTTAAATTCATCATTTCAATACCTCAATTTGTAAATAATAAAACATGATTCTTATATATAATTGAGGAAAACATTTATTCAGCATTAATAATATTATTGAAAAATAAAGTAAGGTAATTTTAAAAACTCAACATGGTGAAAAAGTCCACATGATATATTTTTTATTTTTGTATGTATAAGCATAAGAACCCTGAAATTGATATATTATAATTTTGATGTTAGGGAGTTATATAGTTTGGTCACCGTGTAAAATATTTTTTTTATTAATATTTTGTGTGAGTTATTTAATGTTATTGACTATATGCATGTTAAGATTACAAAGCTAACAAAACTATTTATTGGTAGGAGAAATACAATATTATTTTACACATTAAACTGGTGTTTGTTATTACCATTGTGGGGGATCCAATTAAGGATAAATCCTATCAAATAAGAGAATAACATTACTTGATGTGGTGATGTAAAGATGAAACTACTATCTATCAAGGATAAAAAGGAGAGGGTGGTGTTATCTATCTGATCCTAATGAACTGATTCATACAAAGAGAATGGAGGAGCAGTAGAGTTTTAAGAGTATACCAGCTATGAAAAAAACACACCTGCATATTCTCTATTTTTATTTCCATGAATTATTATAGATTTATGTTATATATTATATACTCACTAGGAATTTTTTTTTGGAATTATGTTTCTAAAAGAATGAATGTGTGAATCACGAAAAATTGAATATGAAGAATATTTGGAAGATGTGTTGAATTTAGAGACATACTTGAATTATTTGTTCTTAAAGAAATAAAATTCATCAAAAAACTATGACATTAATTTTGAGGATAAAATTTTATGGATAGAGTTTCATCAATGTGATGTTTAGCATATCTATTTTAATAAATGTTTCTGAAAAGTAAAGGGAATCTAGTATAAAGTACAGGCAGGTGTAGTATTCTTCATATTTTAATATATAAAACACACCCCTGGGTAATATGGTTCTATTTATAAATAATGTTACCCATCATAACCATTTTAATTTTTTGATAAGATTTATAATGTAAAATTTATGACTTGGAAATCTTGCGTACTACAAGGAGTATGATTATCAAGAGGGGATAAACCTTGTAAAAACACATCTTCCAAACATTAAAGTCTATTTTGTATAACATGTAGGTGTATTCTAGTTAAATAATAAAATATCCATTTTTCCTTATATGAATTATAATTTTACATCAAAATGTGGTTTAAAATGTTAAAAATTTGAATTCTATAAAATTTTACCACACCTGATTAACCCCCCCCCCCCAACTAGTTGTATCTAAATAGATCAATTGGTCCAACAAATTTTTAGTAGGTATAGTTCTACAAAATCCCAGCCAAATACTCATATTTCTATAAATCTAATTAGTATAATAGTTTTTGATGGCTGGTATAAGTATGATAGATATATATAAACTAAGAGTTTGGAATGTTTATAAGTCCCTGTGACTCTGATGTTTCAGCACCCAAGCTATCACTTGATACAGTTCAAGCTTCATACCCCATGTGGTAATCAATTATTTCTAGCATCTAAAACCCTAGACATTCCACAAGATATTGGATAAATCCCTATCATAAATCAAATATTATGGAAAAACTCTTTACACTATATTATAATCATTACCACAATGTGTTTTATAAATAAATTTGATCCTACATATCACTGTAACACTAATTACAACATATATATGGGTATGTATCATCCTGAATTAACCCCATGTATGGTTACTAACAAGCACCCTATACAAATATTGACTGATTTTTAGTTCCAAATACATGTTATTTCTATGGTACACTTCTCTATCATGAAAATTCATAATGATTTGGAGGTTTTATCACTGTTATAGAAATGTGTTCTATCTCAACCTCCATACCTCATGTGTTACTCATGAAATTATACTTTCATACATAATAATAAGACAATGGGATAATGGTTATATCCCTATCACATATAAAATATTACTGAAAAGCAATTCACATGATATCATAGAGGGTAGAATCTTCATTTGATGGTTAGACTCTATTGATTTTCAAGAAAAGTGGGAAATTGTAGAGACCATTTAGATATACTCTCTAAAAAAATTACTATAAATTTATCTTCTTTCTTATCCTCCTTACCAAATAATAAATCATTTTCATTAAGTATAGTTGACTGATATGATTTGGTTTACCCTTCATCATATCCATATTATTCTAATTTTTCTTTGATTTTAAAGTGACAGTATACTAATTTTATTGATTCAATGATGTCATGGTTAAATAAATTTATAATGGTGTGGTTTCAAGGTAAGTTTTACATAGTTGGCTTTAAGAGATTGGATTAATGTCAATTCATAACTTTTGACTTGAGTTATGTCACTCAATAAATATTCATTGGGTTTTCAAGGATTTAACGTGATATTTTATACTGATTAAAGGTTATAAATTTGTAATTTTACATGTATTAGGATTAGGTATGTGTTACTATTAGAAAAAAATATATTCTTTAAATTTTTATCTTAATATAATCTCTTTCTATGTTGGGAATCATTTATTTTATTAAGGTTTTTTTATTTTTTTATTGTTGTGTTTTATTTGAGATAGGTTTTCATTAGATTAGTAGATATCAGTATGATCTTGGATTATATTAGGGATTTAATTATCTTTTTAGGTTCCATTTACATTAATAGGTCTCTTAAATATTTGGATTTTTTTTCCAGGTTATTAATTTTTATCTTGTGCTCATTTTGTGTGGTTTTGTGTGATATAGTGCTATAAAATAGGATAAACATATTCTTATATAATCATCAAAAATTATTATACAGCTTACTATATATTTTTTTATTGGTTCAATTATAAAATGAGTGAATTAGGCCCACTTTTTTGGTAATTCTTATGATGTGAGTTGCATGAAATGAGTATAAAATGAAATTGGTCTTGAATGTCATTTCAATATTGATGGTAGTTTTCTAAAATAATTGTTTCTTAGAATTATTAAAAGAATAAGTGTTTGGTTGTTTGTGGAGTTCTTTATTTATATTTTATCTAATGTCAAATAGTGAGTAAATCTTACAAGTATTACCCTTTTCAAAAAAAACTAAATACAATTTAACTAGGATTTCAATTGAATTTTAGATGGTAATTATTTGAGTTTTCATTTTTCTAATTTATTTATAAGGTAAATAAAATGTTTTCTGATACTTATATTACTAGGTGTGATTTTTATTTATGGATTCCTTGTCTTTATCTCAGGTTAAAAGATGATGTATTATAATATAATTATTATAGAAGGAGCCATTCATAAGTTGATATATGTCATGACCCATACCAATGGGGCTCATGTCATGACTACCTATGCCAACCCCCAATAGGCCAGGGGGTAGAGACTAGCACCGAGTTGGAATATCTTTGAAATGGGAGGCCTTATCTAGAAGTACATGTACAATCCCACATATCTAATCCAATAAAAAATTGAGATGTAAAAAACTGATAAATATACATGAATAAATCAAAATCCCAAAACCATTGAATAATAATAATAAATATAAATTAAACATGCAAAAATAAAATACCTCCACAAAGAGTCTAAAAATAATACCAACCTGAAAGTAAAGATGATGACTCATGACTAAATTAATTTAGGAACATACATAAATATATCTAGCTCACTAAGCATTTCTTGGTCCAGGTGCCTCTAAGACTCCATCAAAAGGACAATCTTCTACACAAGAGATGAAGTGTGGGGGGAATCTCATCTATGTTTGATTATGAAAATACCTGATAGGAAACCATAAAACCATAAAGCATTTAACAACAAGAAGAAAATTCAACTATGTACATGTGTATGAATACAAAAAAATATAACAATAATATCCATTTAAATACAACAAAGACACATAGTCTCGAGGTAAAGTAATAACCATAATTAAATATTAGGATTCGAGTTTGAAAGGACCCACATAAAGCTCACCTAAAAGAACATAATCCATGAGTCTGATAGCATTGATGATGTTCATTTGGTAGATAGTTCTCAATATGTATCTCTATTAGAAATATGCAATGGGATTTTCAGGTTATATGATACACAGATGATGATCACTCCCAAGTCCATAGGGTATACCAACAACACTATTTGGATTAACCTACTATGTATAGTATCAGTACCTACATATTTTTGTTCATGATGATACCAAGAACACCATCTAGAAAAATTAGATGATAGAGGATCTCTTTCTAGGTCTCATTAATGGATTCCAATAAATCTATCCAAGAAGTCGTGTTGAAGATATCACCATCCAATTTGTAGGGTGTCATCCTATTCTAACCCTCAAGAAGATAGATATAGCGAACACACCTTTATCAAAACATGTCCAAGATACAAGGGAAAAGGTCTCTAATCTTTCTTTGAAGTTATAAATGGAATGTAAAAGGATTTAGCAGCGTTTCCCTTCGATGCCAGCTCATGAACGTGTAAATTTTCTATGTCTGTTTCCATTTGGTGGTACACAATGTTCTCATCACTATGTACTTCTTCCTTTGTCCATGTACATGGCTATCCCAGGTACATCTGGAATGAATATGTCCATGTGGGATTATATGTATTTCCCAAGAATTTTCACTCTTTTCCATGCTTAAGTACCATCTTAGGTACATGTCTAGCCAACCCATTAGGGTAACATTCAATATGACATGGGTCACACACCGTGTGGTCCTTAAAATCATCTTAAAACCCTTGCTGCAACAAATATGGCCCTATATATCATGTATATCTATAGTACAGACTATATTTATTTGGATATTCCATAATCTACGCTCTTCCTCTAACATATTCTTACATTACCATCATCTTGGATTTCATCCTCAACTTTAAATCACCAGATTATAGTGACCCAAACTACTAACAAATAATCATCCTACATATTCCTCCATCTCAAAATGAAGAACATGAAAATTGGTATCAAATTCTAGATAATCTACTACTTCTTCCATCTTCACATAACCATTGCATCGAAGTGATCCAGTATATAAGATATTGAATATTTCTTTCATAAAATGGGTGTGCATCATTCAACATATCTATGTTCAATGAACCATGGGAAAAATGCAATCACATGTGATAAATGAATAAATGGGGTATAAAACCAAAATCACATCCACAAGAAACGAAACTTAATAAATGTACTTATTAGACATCATTAATTACCATTAGAATGATGAACGAAGAGATAAAAATTTTGGCCCAAAGTAATCCCCCAAATCAAAGATAATTCCAACCAGCACCCACAATACGCATGACCGATGAATAAATTTGTTAGTTAATTGATTAAAATTAGGCAGTGGAATCATAAATAAAAATTAAATGAATTTAAATAATTCCCATACACAGATTCATAACAATCGATGATAAAGAAATAATTTGTACCATTATCAGTGGGGAGATCACCTAATTCCATTCCACAGTGATCATTGAATGGTGATCTAGTTATCTTCCATCCATGGAGTTTTTTCTGTTAATTTAATGGGTGTCATTTTGATGGCAAAGTTATGTCTCTTACTTCAAAAATCCTCCATATGTTAATTTACAGAGATATTATTATGTTATTGTATCAAAAAAATAATGTATTTATTTTACTTTATTAATTTTTCACCTATAATTAGTCTTTCACAAACGGCCAATGCCTTTAGAGGATATGTCGTGGAAAAGGTGGAACCAACATTTTCAACTCAATTGTGTCCACATATTTCGAATATGGGTCACCATTTTGAATTTAATTCAATTTTTAGGAAATGTGTGAACACATGATATTTAATATATTCAAACTTTTTATTTTAGGAACACTATGCCTCAAAATTTCGTTATGTCTCTTAGTTTGGTCTCAAAATAATCTATAAAATATCCAAAAATAATTAAAGGAAAAATTAAGTCATTTCATTCTCCCACCTTGGGGCTTTAGATCTCAAAAGGTCAAAAAATTGGTTACATGTAGAGACGTGGGTAATGAACATGACTATGAGCCTTCCACTCCTGTGTTATCTCTTGATGATTCCAGTGTTGATACAAGACATGAACTAAAGGAATATATTTCCAATTAAAATTCTCTATATCAGATCCTCAATATCCACTTTTTAATCATCAAAGATAGAACCATCCTCGATTTCCAACTCACCCCAGTCTTAACATGTGATGTGTCATTCAAGTACCTCCTTGGATATGATACATGGGAAACTTCATGTTCCTTATCTAAATGTTGCATTAGGACCAAGAAATATGTTACCTCAACATCTCTACTAATTATCTGGAATGGGAAAATTAATCTCGGATATATCCTCCTACCCTGACCAAAACATTTTAATCCACATAGGGGAAAAAACATAAGAGAACATGGTCTCCGTCTTGAATATTTAAATTCCTACATCATTTCTAAACATAAGTCTTATAGTGGATCTGTGTATTCATTATCTACTCTTGGATGATCATAACATTTTCATTATTTCCCCATATTAACTCTGGGACAATAAATTCAGACTCCCCTAGGTTAGTCCAACAAATTGGTGACTTGTAGGTTGCCCATGAAAGGCCTCAAATGGTGTTGCAACAATGGTTTAATGGTAGATGTTTATTTGTTAAAACTCCACCAGTGGTAGGTGATCCTACCAAATATGGCCAATATCCAACATGAAATCTTATATCATGTCCTCCATAACCAAAATAGTCATCCCAGTCTAGCAATCATTCCATGGTGACAATCTATGCACAAACACAACTGAGTCCCACAAGGCTCCTATAGTCCCCTATATTTGTGATGTGTATATATATCATCATAGTAAAAAATCATCATCTATAACACTATGTATTAAGCTATCAGATGCATGTACAGGCATCAAAACTCTCTTCAGAACTCTCCACTTCAAAAGATAGTAAGTGGGATGACTTGGTGAGTCGGTCTTTGATCACCCAAATATAATCATGTAATATTAATTTATATGGCCATACCATAAAAATTTACATGTATATATTACCCCACTTCCACTCTATATACTCAAGGTGTTGTGTTAAACCTACTGAAACAAGGTTCCCAGCCTTCACTTGTTGATAAGTAAAGCATCCAGAGACATACTCAACAACACCTTTCTTCTTCGCAGACCACCAAAATTGATATCATAGGTCCAATTATATTTTCCACACCTCAATGTACAACCAAATGATATATATAACAATATATCATAACATACTCTGAAAAAATCTCTGGTTCCATCATGAATCATCTAAAAATAATCATATGATCTCTGCCATTATAAAAATCATAATGAGTATGTCTTGTTGAAAAATCAGTATGTATGGCCTCAAAGGTATTATCCCCAAGAAGATCCACTATGAATCACTATAAATGTAGAGGGATAACAACTCTCCTACAATGGTAAGAATCTCAATATTCATACACAAAGGACAACTACAATGAGACCAACTACTCTGATGCCTTATTCAACAACTATGAATAGGTTCTCTTACTGAATGAATATACGAGCACATTCACCATAAAATGTATTGGAAATATATATGTCATAATCTTTGAGAAACTATAGTCATCACCACTATATAATGTTATGTAAATTATGAGAGAATATAGGCTTTAGGAACATATGTTGAGAGTATATGATAAACATCTCTCCCATTAGGTAGTGTCCCCATATATTTAGTACAAAGACTAAAATTGATAAATCAAGATCATGGGTCACTTAGTTATTCTAAAGTGGACTCAACTGATAGGAATCATAATAAATCAACTCCTTCCTATCCATAAGAACACAACCAAGTTTCGTTCCTAAAGAATTACCAAACACTATGTACTCGACATCTTCCTTTAATAATCTCATGATGGGAATACATGTTGATCTATACATCAATTCCTTAAAAGCCTCTCGTAAACTCAATAACAACTTGAAAGGATTCCCTTTAGGTCCAAATCTTTTTTGGGGGTGTATATCCTAAAGAATATTGCTGTAAATCTATCGTGATATCCAACCAACCCAAGGATGATCCATACCTCCATCACACTCTTTGGTGTCTATCAAGATAACACTACCTCGATCATCATTGGGTCTCCTTCTACTCAAGAACCATCCTCAAGTGTATTGTGTGCTCCTAAAAGGATTTCCAGTACATCAATATGTTATTGAGGAAGTATCAAATGAATTGTGCTTATAAGGGATAAAATATTCAGACCATCATTAACATGAAATCATCTACATATTTATTCATGCCAAAGGGAATAACCAATTACTCAGAAGGACCATAGGGACATTTGAATTCCATCATCGGTATATCCTCATCATGTTCTATCAATTTGAAATAGCCTAGCCTGAGGTCAACCATCTAGATCCATCATTACCATCTCAATCAGTCAATGTGGTAATTGATTCTCATTAGTGGATAATTTTTATTTATGATCACCACATTCAAGCACCATTAGTCCACAGATATCTTCCAGATCATGTATGACTTCTTAGAAAGAAAAAATGGTGATACCAAGTGTGAAACACCGGTCCAAAAAAATCCATTCATCTGTTGGTCCTCCTACTACACCCTTATCTCATGAAGCTCTTCAGAATCTATTCGATAGGTTGTTGTAGATATTAGGATCATACAGGGGTATAGATCAATGAATAATTCAGTCTCGATCTTGCTGGGGAGTTAAGCCTGAAAAATCCTCTGTGAAGACATCCTCATACTCCACCACCACTATGGGGAACAAGAAACTCATAATTTATACTTTTCCATGGGTGATTCTATATAAATGGTGACTAATTAGAAACAGCCCCAGGTTCATGATCTCATCTTGTGGTGCATGGGTTTCATTTAAACCCATGATGGAAAACATAGTAACATCTCTACGAACACACTACATCCTCTTCTAAAATCATTCAATCTAGGCATGAAATATATATAACCAATCCATAGATAAGATAATATTATAAGTCCTAATTGTTACTACAAGTAGATAAAAATATAAACTCTTTAATCCACGATTCTGGTTACCCTAGTGACCTAAGTGTGTGATCCCTAAGTCATCTCCAGTAGGAGCCTCTAAGTGCAAGGGTCCAACTAAGGGATCAATCAGAATATCTAAGTCTTGAACCATCTACACAGTAATAAACGAAATACCAGAACCTATGTCTATGGATAGTCTATCTATATTAGAAATGAAAATGTTTATAGCTTATTTCATTCCTCAGTTATCTTGGTTATAATCCTCGACCAACTGTAGCTTCCATCAGCCTTATCCTCCTGCACCCAGAGCCTGATGTAGACCACCAAGGGTGATAGTGGTTGCAAGTCTATGTTTCTACCACGTCTATCTACTCTCCAAACTCTTCTACCACATATTAGACCATGAATACCCATTTTATTCTAATAACGCCTCTTACTTGGTGGCTCATTATCTATTTCTATATCAGCCATAGGGTTGGTCAGACATTATCATGAAAAAAATTCCCCTACTAACACAAGAGTTGCACCACCTATCCCTGGGTAGGCAGTACCAATAATATGAGCCACGAACTACTTAAAATTTATATTGGGACCTCCAATAGAAACATCTCACCTATCCAAGTCACTGAGACACATATCATCCCCCTACTTCTAAAGTCACTTCTTCTCTGAGCACATTGCTGGAAACCACTGTTTGTATCTTCTCATTCTAGAAACTCTAAACCACCAAATAGTATTCCATTATCCTAGTATATGTTCTAATCCATAGAGTTATAATGCTAGATTGGATGTCTCTATATTCTCCTCTCTTGAAGGTCTGATCCCTAAAGAACTAATCATGAACCATATCCATTGAGAATCTTGATATGATGGTGAACCTCACTGAATACTCAACTAATGTTGTGCAAAAATGTTGATTCATTATAAGCTCCTAGATATGTACAACCCTTAACTTAGATGGAGAGAACTCCTCTATAAAAAGGTGTTTAGTCTCTAACGATTCCATAGTCACCTTGATATATGACTGGATCAGCAACCCCCTCCATTGCCTAGTTGGTCCATTGATAAGGCTCACTATCAAGACCACCATTAGATCTTATGGTGTCCAAAAAAGATATAAAAAACACATAATATACTCACTCCTGTCAAAATACACTTATGGGTTGGTCTCACCTCAGAATCTGATGGGACACTTTTGCTGAAACACATGATGTGAACTCCTCCTGCTCACCTCATCTATGGGTACTGTAGGTACCAGATACTGATATATAGGTGGTTGTATAGTTGTTACACCACCTAAAGGTAAAACACTTAAAATGGTCTTTGTATCAATTCCTCTTCAATGAAGGAATCATCCTCATAATATTGTTGCTAAATCCTAGATTGTATACATCATAGAGGCATCCTCAAATAAACAATAAGTACCACAATCCATCAGTATATCTAGAATGCTAACTCAAGAAGTACATAGAAAACCCAACCATTTCTGATATGATACACATACCATTAATTTCCCTAAAATTAGTGTTCTCATATATGATGTTGAAAATTAGGTGATCAGAGTTTTGTTTTGTCGAAATGTCTATAATCGCACCAACATTGTATTCTAAGTCCTGATAGATGACCTCGAAACACTTAACACTATTGTCCAAAACAAATCTCAAATACTCTATTGCTAAGGTATAACTAGATCCTTTGATACCACTGCTCCATGACCCATCCCAATGGTGCACATGTTATAACTCCCCACGTCTCCAAATAATTGGTCTGGGGATCACGAGTAATGTCGAGTACGCATAACACTAATGAAGGAGGACTCAACCAAAAGTACATGAACACATCACCCATCCAGTACAATGATGAAATGTTAAACAACTAATAACTATGCATGCATACATCAAAATCCAACAACCATAGTATAACAATAAGAAATGGAAATTAAATATGTCTAAATAGACGTCCATAATAAGGAGTCCGAAGAATATTCCAACCCAAAATTAAATATGAGGACTACAATAGTGACCCTACATTTTCTTAAATTATTTTTACATCATTTAAAAAATAAAAAACATTATAGCATTACAATTCCAAGATCCAAAGGCTTAGTGTCTTCAAAAAATTATGGCCATACAAAACTTGTAAATAATAAAACATAAATACTTATTAATTTAAATCTTCTTTATCCTAATAAATCTCACCTTATTTTTATTATTTGTATTCTCTTGCGGATATACATCAAAGAAATAGGTGAACTAAAATCCCAATAAGAATATGGATAAGGACATGAAATAATATAACATGAATGATAATAATAATCATAATTATAAAATAATCATAGGATCATTATCATAATTTTGAGAGGAAACAATAGATAAAGGCATGGAAATTGATGATTCTTAAAAATGAAACATCATGTCTTAGTAGTCAAAACATCACACATATTTCGGAACAATACTAGGATCAGTTTAATGCATAAATTTTTTTATGGCCATAACATCATCCTTATTATGTAATAATAGGATAATTATCATAATTCTGAGAGCAAACAACAGATAAAGGTAGGGAAATTGAAAATTCATAAAAATGATACATCAGGTCTTAGTAGTAAAAACATCACACATATTTCAGAACAATACTAGGATCATTTTCATGAATAAATTTTTTTATAGACATAACATCATCATTATAAAAAATATATAACATAATTTTCATGCATATTGAACATTATCTCATGAAATACATAACGTTACCCCATGCATTGGAGGCCTATATAATTTCATTCCCACCCATCACATCAAAATATTTACTAAATCAGGCATGCCACATGGAACATATAATAATAATAACCGTGATGTAATCTATGGAAATAAAGGGGTTTCATTATGATTTCTTAAATAATACATTCATGAATAAAATTTTTGTTCACTCAAAGAAAAAAGGATATGATATTTGTTTTTGAAATCATCACTCTTGGGCGAATAAGATATTACATGAAAGGAATCAAAATGTGTGTTGGAATGAAGAGTTCTTATGAAAATCATTATATTTGTCATAGATTATTGTTTGGAAACATTTATATCACTGAAAAATGTAATAATATTTAAATTATATATATGGAATATTAAAGTAACATTGATACTGAAATTTGGCATCAAAGTGGGAAAACCTGATAAAAGAGAGTTTGTTTTGAGAATACCCTTGCTTTATATCTAAATTCTTCCTTCACATGCACTTAATATATAGAGTATTAAAATAAAATTTATTAATTACTAAATACAGATCCTCTTTTAAATATACTTGATTTCTTTATAGTTTTATTAAGTTCATTTATGGGTTTTTATGAGTTATAGATTTTAGTTTCATTATTTACATACTACTCATTTTATTGGTTTTTATGATTAGTTCACTTTTATACAAGTATATAAGTTCATGTAAAATCAGAATAATTGCCCAGAATTGAAATTATATGTAATTAAAAAACATATAGATGTTTAAATTGTATTATATATCATTTTTAAAATATATATGATTCATTAGAAAAAAAAATTAAGGAGTAATTTTTTTTAATTTTTTTTGGAGGGGGGGTTTCCTTCCCCTCAAAATAATTTCATTTTATTAAATATTATGTTTATAAATAAGTTAAATAATAGAATAAAAATTTTAATATTTATATTGACATATATATTAATCATAATAATAGTTTTATGACCATCCTCTATTGTGGTAATATAAAATGAAAACTCTACATCCATGAAGGTGGTGAATCGACACATCTGGGATGATGTTATCATTCTTGGAATAAAAGGGGAGAAAATTGGTGTGATGGTGGATATTCAATGAAAAATAACTTTATATTATATATACAATACTATATTCATCATTACTATTTTTAAAAGGGGTGTCAGGGTATAATTAGAAAATAAAATAAATTAAATTAGAATGAAGGAGAATTTTGCCTCTTGAATATCTTCTCTATGAGAATCTCTTTAAGGCACAAGTGTCTAGCAATTTGTTGAGATAAGAATCTCATAGAAATGGGGAATATGATTTTTAATTTATTTGGGTATAATTTATACAATCTACAGGTCTTGTAATGTCTAAGGATAATAGCTTCGGAAGGGTTTTCTTTATTGGGGAGAGGGGTATTATTGTTATTATATTCATTATTTTATTATTTTGGTAGAAGAAAATAAATAGTGTTAAACCTTATCACTAAATATATTACATAATGAAGCAGGGTTTTATATTATAGATCTTAAATCATCTATACATCATACATGACTCAAAAAAATATTTAGTTAGCTCATATCGTCAATTTTTGTATTTCACGATTCAAAAAAAATCTACAATTTTAGAAAAATACCAAAAATTAACCCTATCCATTTTTTAGGTGTAAATTTCAAAAATGGAATCCATATTATAAAAAAAAATCTAATTTTGATAAATTAAATTTTTATATAAAATCTTCATTTATTTGAAAAATAATAATATTAATATTATAATCGATTTTTTTGAACCTTAGAAAAATTAATTAAGGTCTCATAAATTAATATTATAATTGAAATAAAACATAATATTGATTTATGAATCTATTTTTTAAAAAAAAATATTTTAACTTGTTATATTAATTATAAAATTGTAAATAAAAATATTTATTTTAAAATATTACCAACAATTAATTTATCATTAAAAAAATATTTACTTATGCCATGATATCTTATTTTAATTTATATTTTCTGAATATTTTATTTATACATTCATAGATGAGGTTACTATTCTTTTATTTCAGAATATTATTACTAATCATCATGTTTTTATTCCAAAGGTCAGTTTTCTATTCCACTAGAATAGGTTCCTGCATTTCTATAAATACAAATAATTTAATTATTTTATTATGAGAATAATTTTTTTATTGGGTTATATATTTTCTTTATGAGTTTTATATTATATAATATAATTATGAGAAGGGTAATATCTTTGATAAAATTATCAGTCATTATATCTTTCAATCCTTTTGAAATTTTTCCTTTGAAATTTCATTTTAAAAACTATTTTGATAATAAGGGACGATATTTATCCTTCATAGTGTCCTCTAGTTCGCATGTCAGCTCTACATACAAGTGGTTCCTCTGTAAGAATTTTACATGGTGAGTCATATTATTTATTTTTACTTCTTTCTATGGTCCCATATTATCACTGAATACTCTTCATATGAGAGGTCATTCTCTAGTTGTACCACCTATGAATTTAGTGTATTTTTTAGTTCAGTTATTTACAACCACTTTAGAGATACAAGAAACTTATCGTGAACTTCATCTATATTTGGTCCATGTGCAGGTCGATTTACCATTATGCTTATGTGATCTTTTATGTCAAAGTGCACAGTTTACCTTGGGCTTAGCATTCCATTCATTCCAAGCCAAATGACTATATTTCATGGTAATATTAAGAGGAAGAATTTATCTCTAAAATCTAAATCATAGTCCCTTCGATATTTCTTACCATAGTTATCTTTTTGATTCTGATCCGCAATGATATGTTGCGGGATTTTATGAACCTTCTCTTTAATATCTTTTATAAGTTCATGCCCATGTAGCATTTATTTTCCAACATCATCCAACAATTTTGGTGTTTGGAAATGCTTCCCATAATGAGCTTCATACCTATCCATTTCAATACTCAAGTGGACCCTATTATTATATGGGAACAAAAATAATGAGTTCTGTTGATCCAATCCTCCATGGAATTCAATTGACCCAGCTCTTAGCATTCCCTCAAGCATCTGAATAGTCCTTTCAGATTAGCCATTTGTTTAAGGGTGATGGGTCATGCATAAATTCAATTCAATACTCCAAGTGTGTTGAATATTTCTCTAAAATTTGTATGTGAACCATAGATCATGATCAGACATAATCTAAAGTGGAAACCCATGAAGCCTAACAAATTCATACATATAAATCATTTCATGTTTCTCAAGAGATATATCATACCAAAGATTTATGAATTTAAAAGTCTTAGTGATTCTATCCACCACAACCCATATTGAATTTTTTCTTCTGGATTCTTTCAGGATACTTGAGAAAAAGTCAATTTTTATATTCTCTTATTTCATTCGTGGTATAGGTAATGGTATCATCATCCCTTAAAAAATATGTCTCTCTAATTTAACGTGATAATATACCAAACACTTTGAGATATACTCTGTAATATAATTCATTGAATTGTCCCACTAAAACAGGACTTAATTATTATAGTACATCTTTGTGCTTCAAGAATGGATAGCGAATGATGATATATGTGAATTATTCAACTGATGCTTCTTTATCATAGATGATGAAGGCACACAGATCGTTGTTCGAAAAAAATTACACCACCATCATCGATATGGAACTCTTGTATCTTCCCATTATTTACCACATTCAACTTCTTTTGTAGCTTCATGTCATCTATTGGTTCTCCTTGCTATTCTCTTGCATGGATGGTTCCGAAATCATTTTAGAAAGGTAGGATGTATTACCTCCCATTATGATTTTGAAATACATCCTTTTCATATATGTGAATTTGGGGTCCTTCTTAGTCCACATGTTGGATAGAGTAACCATAGAGACAGGTCTTTTTTTTGTAATACTTTGAAATATTTGAATATATATTTCCAAGGCTAGGTAATGAGAGATAATGTGATTCTGAGGCCTAGTGTTCCTATAATTCGTTTTAAAAAAACATTAAATATATTTATTTTTTTCATTCATGATTTTTAAATAAAACCAGACAAATCATAAATTATTGTTCAAATTAGAAATATTATATGACGGTTGAGTCTAAAACATGGTGTTTACCCTAGGTATGACTTAAAATGGGCCGGTTCAGGGCATTCATATCCCCCGCCTCTTGTCGGTACATCCAATGGGTTTAATTATTTTTCTATATTAATTAATTAAAATCATATGACCTAAAATGTTTCTAAACAATACTCCATCATTAAGGATTTTCCATGGTTATCCTCATAATCCTATAATATTTAACGATTCTCTCCTTCCTCATTCTATTGGTGAGTCAAAACAGACGATGATGAAATTATAGATTAGTGAAAATCAGGACTCAATGAAGTTCAAAAATTATTCAATTCATCAATGAGCTAGTTATTCAATGTCCAATGATTCAATATCTAGGTAGGACTCATCAATTTTTTTTATTTACTCCATTTTTATTGAATGGTTTGAGTGGATATATCCCTTATATTTATTTGTACTAATTTTGGCATTGACTATGTGCATATTTACCTGATTTAAATTGTTTTATTCAAAATGTTGTATCCCGGTATCATTGATCTTGATTTTTGTCCAATAATTATTTTACAAAAGATATTAGATCTTTTTAATGGTTCATTTATCCCAAATATTTTTCATGTTCATCACTGATATGATCCCGCAGACCATGTTTGACTTTTTTAGGTAGTACCAATCCAGACCGGACCCCCGAAACTCCAATGGATTGAGAAACAAACATGGATCATTAATGTATTGAAAAATATTGAAATTTGGAATGGAATGGGTGATTTTTCTAATGAAATTGTATGAATTTGTGGTGTTGTATGGTACGGTGTCATGTAGAACATACGATGGACCTCCAACAAAAAAACGGAACTGATTCACTAGGAGAGATGACCAGAATCCAGGATCCACATATATATCCACAATATTTTTGTGGATATAGGGGCAGATATAAATTTAGAATACCATATTAAGGAATAAAGATCATATCTTATTTTTTTTAAAAACCACAACCACATGTCTTCTAGTGTAATTATCGCACGGCATGTATCAATTTCAATAGTGGTGGCTTGGGTTTTCGGAAGAAATTAGGATGGCAATGCGTGTAGACCTCCTATATGTCATGTACCCCTAAACTAGATGGGAAACCTATGTCATGGATCATATAGGCAGTATCTCATGAGGATGTACAATACTAGTTACATGGAAATGTACCTGAGTACATAGACATGGGGTCATGTACACAGACATGGGGAAAGAAACACAGACATGGCCAGAAGGACACAGTCCAGTCCCAGTTTAATTAAACACTCTATGTAGTCGTCCTATGTAAAATTAATATTACATGGATTGTGACTCATGTAACCCAAGGGATATAGCCAATCGATTGAGTAGGACAATATGTCATGTGGGTCCCCTCACACACCATGTACCCCATGAGCTCTTTTGAGGAAACTTAAATAATCTATATCTACTTAGTTTGAACTCATATTGTGTCCCATTTGTAGCCAACACTGATATTTTTTTACATATTTAATGTGATGGTTCCCTTCATTGTAACATTAAAGATATGATGTGTAATGTTCTAAGCACAAATCTTAGTCAGGAAAAGAATGATGACGATTGTGATCAGACAGGATCACCAAGTCATTTTTTAACGGTAAACTCCAACAAGGCTAGGTAGTGGAGTTTCTCAACGACTATTAAGAGGGAAAATCCAGTGAGGTTGGGTAGTGGTGTTTTTTGATGACCATTCTGATTGATACCCTTCAATGGATTTGTTTAGTATATTTCCTTGATGACTATCATGTTGTCCCCTATAGTAAGGATGAGAAGTGGATTTCCTCGATGACATTTCCATGTGGTAGCCTCTCGAGGGTCTATGAAGTGGATTCCATTAATGAAGTCTTTATACAGTACCCTCCGGTGGGGCTAGAAAGTCGTGTTCCATAACAAATTCTAAGTGGTTCCCTCTATTAGGTTCGTTAATTGGAGTTCCTAATTTCGTACTGAGTTAACCCTCCAGTAGAGCTGGGTAGTGGTGTCCTTGATGGTAACTAGAGTGGTACTCCCATCGGCATGGTTGTGGGTACTCTGTGAATAGTATCTGAGTGGTACCCTCCAGTTGAGATAAATATTGGTGTTCCTAGATGACTATCATTGTGGGACCATGATTTTGTTTCATGTCATGGGTTCCCTACCTAGATATTGTGTCCACTCAACTATACGGAATAGTGACGAGGTGTGGCTAGACATGGACAATGAATTTTGGGTAGAAGCACGAGATGTTTGACATCATTGATAGGCCTTTGGAACTATTGTATACTTGTCTTCATGGGTTGAAATTTGAGATTTAAATCCCATTACTGTCTCTTTTTGGATTATTTTGACTAAATATATATATATATTTATATACATTCTTCTATATCCACACCTTAGATTTGGTTACTCTCCTTCTATGAGAGGAGAAGACCTGCGTGGTATTTAGTGTTTTTTTTGTCTATATTCTCATTGTTGTATTAGTATTCAATACTTATAAGGGTTGTTCTAACTCAATTTTATGTTCATATACTCACCGTATTAATCCCCTTGTGCTAAGACGATGTAATGATCACTCTTGGTTTGGTTTGAGATATTCTCTTTAACTATATCTTTTTTCTGCTGTCTCTCTATTCCTATTGAATCTTTGACATCTCTTCCTTCAACATTTTTAGTTTTCTATGGGGTATGTATATAATCACCCCGACAATGGTTTTTCCCTAAAGTGTCATGTCTTATGCGGATGATAGAAAAGTCAGTAGTGACATCAGAGAATCTTATACATACCTAGTACTTTGAAATGCATATGGTGGTTATAGCTTGAGATTCAGGAGCTACGATCTCTCTATATTATACATTTCCAATTTTTTGTTATGTCATATTTATTTTTGGGTGTGTATTTTTTACATTATTTTTTATTTTCAAATATATTACTCTTTTATATCCTAGAGGTTATGATTTTTTGGTGTACATTATTGATGTGTTGAATCTTTTACACTTTACCTCTACACTTTTTCATCAATATGGATATGTGTGTGCATATAGATACATAGAAAATATCCTCCCCATGTTTGATATTCCTCAGGAGTAGGTCAAAATCCCCTAGCCTATGGAGGAAACTTTGGGGTAGTTGTGATTCGAGCCCCATCTTGATTTGAATCGTGATAATAGTAGGTTCCATTCTACTAAGAGCATCAACGACATTGTTCACCATTTCAATATGGTAACTAATAGAGAAATTGTAGTCCTTTATTATCTATAACCATTTAATTTCACCCATGTTGAGATCCGTATTTGTGATTATATACTTTATACTATTTTTATCCGTATATATGTCAAAATTCTCACCATAGAGGTAGTGCCATGATTTTTTCAAGGTAAAGATCATAGATGCTATCTTTAGATCGTGCATCAAGTAGTTATGCTCAGGGATCTTCAACTTTCCTAAGGTATAGGCTATCACATTATTGGTCTCCATTAGTGAAACACCAAATTCTTTCTTTGATTCACCATTGTATATCTTAAAACATTCTACACCTATTAGTAGAGTGAGTATAGGTGGATTGATTATCCTCTTCTTGAGTTCATGAAAGAATTAATCACATTTACCTTTCCAAATATTATTTACCCTTTCAATATTAACTTAGTTAGATTGTTAGACAATACATAAAAAATAATCAAAAAATATTGGAAGTATATATCTAATGTATAATAAAAATGGGTTTATATGGTAGTAGTGGGTCGTGTACATTCCTCAGTTACTATTGTTTTTTAAGGGACCATAAGAACTCCCTCACTTGTGATCACATTCCACAATAAGGATACCTACCACATCCAAAAGTAACCATTTCTAAACAAGGAATAAAAATTATCCTTCATTAATGTTTTTTACACAATCCTTATATGTTCTTCTTATTCCTCCTTTCTCTTATATTAGATGAGAAAATCATTAGTAAACTCTACCGTAAATTGTTAAGTTATTCTATAAATAGTCCATTCATCAAGTCGAGGAAGACTTTAGGTGAATTCTTAATTCCTAAGTAAATAACTAGGAACTAATATTACCCACACATATTATAGATATTATCCCACTAAATATCATTCTTCTTTACCTTCATTTGATTATATCCAGAAATAAGATCAACCTTTGAGATATATTGACCTCCTCATTATTGAAAAAAGAAACCATCAATATTTGGGTGATAGTTTCTGTTCTTATGGTGAACCAATTGAGCTCCCGATAATTGATACATAGCTACATTGATCGATATGTAATCTTGAAAAAGAGAATTGGTTCACCCCAAGGTTATTCACATGGTCATAAAAACCCTTTATCAAAATTCCCTTTCAACTAATTATTTATCTCCTTTGGTTATATCGGGGATATCCTATAGGGACATTTTGACATCGGATTAGTTTTTTGTATGAGATCTATTGAAAATCATCATCATTATTTACATGAAGTCAGGGTAACTATTCAAGAAATACATAAGTATACTCCCTCGAAGTATGAATTTCTACGACGATGATACCTTCCATTGACTCAACCATTTGAGTGAGTTATACTTATTCATACGATTTCACCACCCATAAAATTGATGAAATTTATAACGAATATTCATGGTCTTCATTTTTGTAGAGGAGCATGGGATGGATTAGAATATAAAAAATATATTTCCTTTTCTTGAAATTTGACATGTGATATAAATAATAATACACATTCTACTCCAATAAAATCGATATATTACTCCAAGGGAAGTATTACAAGATTTGCTTGAAAAATATTATCACGTGTACCAATAGGATAATAGTTCAGTACTTGGGTTGTAAGGACTCCACTAATAAGTGTTTTTAAAGATATACCTAATTCATGGTATCAGGGTTTTCATTTAATAGTTCAATAAAACTTATAGGATATAAAGGAATGCATTAAACTAGAATCAAATAGGATTTATTCCATTTTTGAGTGAATAAGGATTTCAACTTGTATGAAATCAATTTCATGATATACTTCATTAGTAGTGATATCATATGAATTCCCTTGAATTATTAGATTTTGTGGATACTAATGTTGATTACTCTCAAGGACTGAAGTTTTAATGGACTAGAGATCATAGTTCATGTTCTCCAAAATCATAAAGCATTAATCCATTGGTGGAATTATCTTTTTCTTCATCACATTGTCTGGTTTATTCATATCTCTTTGACATACATGATCTTGGATTCCTTCTCAGAAAAACTTATAGAATTCCCATATCTATTTGACGTAGTTCACATGATGGTTCTTCCCACATTTTTGACATGTGAGTGGTTGGGATTTGTTTCCAGATTTTTTATTAGATCCTCTGACATGAAACTACATATTTAATTTTTTATCTCTATATCCATGGGACCATTCTATAAAATCCTTGTCAACATTGAGATAACATCAAAAAACTTACCTATTTATCTCAAAGTATCAAATAGATAGATCCTTTTAAAGTGTCGTTTTAATCCACTAATTAATCAATCTATTTTAATATCATTTTTTATAACCAACCTTAATTTATACATTGAAATACATGTGAAATTTTATTTGTATGATCTGACAGAATAACCTTCCATTTCGTTCAGCTCTATGAATTATATCTCTATTGTTGCATGAGTAGTTCAAGGGAAATAATTGTGAAGAAACATTTTGTTAAATTCTTCACACGCTACCACATCTATTTAATCCTCAGTATTTGTGTTCTTAATCAATATCAACCATTTATCGGCCCCTCTATATAAAAGATAAATGGCTAGAGTCACCTATTCTTTCTTAGATAGATGTATAAAAAAAGAACTTATCTATTGTGTTGAACCACTATTCTCAGACTAGTGGATTGGAAGGTCCATTAAATGTTAGTAGTCCTTACTATATAAAAGTCTCAATAGAAAGGTTCTAATTCTTAGGTCAGGGGAGGCATTAAACATTGTTTAGTTTATCATTCATATATTAAGACAGATGGGTAATAATTACCAAGAAGTTTCAAACTCCACCTCCCAAGGAATTGTGGATTTTGATCCATCTATCACATCATTTTACTTCACACAGGCTATTAGCTAGGTTTCTCCTGGTTCCCAACATTTTCTAAAATAAAATTTTCTAAACAAAACATATGTAAATAAATCGTAAATAAATAATTAATTATTTTTTTCAATTAATTATAATGGCGTATCTTATGGGATCCCTATATTTATCATCTTTATAAAACAAATCTGCATGGATGTATACTCATTTTTGTTCTAATGGTTTTCACTAAATTTATCTAATTCATATTACAAAATTAAATTGATTTTACTCTAATACCAACTATAGAAACCCTATTTTTTTAATGATTATTACTTCATTTTAATGATAAAAAACATTACATTGTAACAAATTTCTTGTCCAAGGATTAGTTTCATGGGAAATTAGCACTATACATAACATTTTCATAATAAAACATAGATATTTATTTTAGAACATCTTCTTGAAATTCCAAATCTTACTTTCTTCTAAGTATATATATTGACATAAAGAAATAAATTAAACAAATGTGTAAGCTAAAATCCTAGTAAGATGATGAATAAGGAAATGAAACAATGTAACATGACTGATAATAAAATTAATCATCATAAAAAATAACAAGATCATTATCATAATCATGATACAAAACATCAAATAATGTCTTGGATAATGACAATGTAAACAAATGATACATTATTTATTTGTGGTCAGAATACCCCATAGAGTGTGATCAAAGCTATCATCGTTTTCACACATAACATATGTGCACATCCATAAAATAATATTTTTGAAAAATATAGCATTATGTTTTCACATATTTATAATTATCTCATGAGATAAATCACTTTACCCAATACCGTAAAGTGATGTATAATTCAGGTCTCTCCCGTCACATTATAACAATTACATTATTATGCATGCCACATATAATTTATAAAAATCACATCTCTTATATAAACCTTAGAAAGTAATATGTATCATTAAAATATATAAATAATTCACTCATTAATAAACATTGGTTTTAAGAAAAGAAAATGGAAAATCATATTCGGATTATAAATCATCATCCTTTACTGAAGAATAAATAACTCAAGAGAAATCAATATGTGTGTTGAAAAGAAGAGTTATTTAAGATGATATTTATATTTGTAAAAACCTTAAATTTTGAAATAGTCATATCCTAAAAAATAAAAGGGAAGGATTATTAAATTACATATAAGGAAATTACACACTGAATGTTTTGTTCTAAATAGGGAAAACCCGAAGAAATGGAGTTGGGTTTAAGAATCCCCTTACATTATATCTGAATATTTCTTTAGATTCACATAATAACCATGATAATATAATTATATTAATTATTTACTAAACAAAAAACTTCTTCATACATGTATTTGATTTATTATAATTTTGTTAATATCATTAATGTCCATTTTGAAGTGTTATATAGTTGAATTTCATCATTCAGGGATGTTTGTAGTATAAGATGTTAGGATTAGTTCACTTTTATTGAAGTATATAGGGTATTTTAAAATGAGAATAATTCCATATAATTGAAATTATATTTTATTAATGTTCTTGAATAATTTAAAAATGTTCTTATATATATATATATAATTGATATGAGGATGATTCATTAGATAAAACATTAATGATAATTTTTTAGTTTATTTTAGAGGTTTTCCATCTATCCCAAAATAATTTCATTTTATTAAATATTATGTTTATAAATTAGTTATATAAATTTAAAAATTTTGTAATATTAATATTAAAATTTATTTTAAACATAAAAATGGGGTTTTAACTTGATATGATGGTGATAATGGAAAATGAAAACTCATCGTCCATGAACGTGTTGAATCAACACATCACAGATGATGTTGTAATTTTTAGAATAAAAGGAGAGGAGAAGAGATTTTGTGGTGGATATATTCTTGACATAGTGAAATTAAAATTTATATAGGATATTTGATTTATCAATCCTCTTTGAATATGGTAGGTTACAAGAGAATAAGAATAGGAAATAAATTAAAAGAGAATGAAGGGGGATTTTATCTTTTGAATATATTCTCCTTGAGAACATCATTATAAAACATGATATTGTTATTTTTTTGAATGGGTGTGGGATAGTAATTGGTAATATTTTATACCAGAAACAATTCTTTGAAATTGTGAGGAGAAGGGGTGGTGAGGTGTGGTATTTATTATAATATTCATGAGTTTATTATTTAGGATCTAAACTATAAATATTGTTGATCCTTATCTATAAATATGTTAAATAATGATGTATAGATCAATATTATAGGTCTTACATTTGTATTAAATAATTCATGACTCGTAATTCGATGTATTTATCTTACACTGTAAATTAATGTATATTATTATTCACAAAAAAAATCAACTATTTTAGAAAAATTCGAAAAGTTCACCCTGGCCATTTTTTGATGTGTAGATTTCCAAAAAGGACCCCATTTTATGAAAAATGTTTTCTAAATATTAGAATATTAATTTTTATAAAAAAAATCATCATTCATTCAAAAAATATGTATTTTAATATTATAATGGATTTTTGAACACACTGAAAAATAAATAAGGGTATCATAAAATTTTAATATAGTTATAATAAAACGTGATATTAATTTATGAATATATTTTATGATAATAAATTTTCTTTAAAATCATTATATTAATTATAAAATTGTAAATGAAAATTAATTTTTTACTAAATTACCAACACTTAATTCATCATTTTTAATAAATATTATTTACTAATATCATGATATAAATATGTCATATTTATTATCATTTTTAAGATACCTAAATTTTATTTGTACTTTCATAGATGATATTATGATTCTATTACGACAATTACTATTCCTCATTATCTTGTTATTACCCCAAATCCAATGTTACTATTCCATTGGTGTAGGTTTTTGAATTTCAATAAAAACCACATATTTCATAATATTCATGTGATAAAAATATTTTTTGGGTTATCAATTAAATGTAAGCATTTTATACAATATAACATGATTATGAGAATCAAAATTTCATTGATAAAACTATCGGCCTTTATAATTGTTGTTTACATCACCATAGTAACTCTTTGTCAGACTCACTAACTAATTCATAGTCCTGATCCCTCTATCAATCGATCTAAAGGTAAATCATATAGACAAGACATGACAAATGCGGGAAAACGCTGTGTGGGGTAAGTACAAAAATACCCATTAGAAAACCCTGAAATCAAAAAGAATACAAAAAAATACCAATAGTCATCTCTACATAGGTATATGTCTACAGAACGTATAGCTAGAAAATCCAAATATACTCGTCAAAGGCATTTCAACCTCAAGGTTAAGTAAAAATTATGATTTCATCCTATTATTCTAGCTCTAAGGGTTCCACATAGAACTAGACTATGAGAACATGCTCTACGATTCATATAGAATTGATGCTATCCTTTTGAGAGATAGTTCTCATCAGTTTTCACCATTAGAAGTATACTTTATTAGCCTAAAGATATAACATACATAGATGATAATAACTCCCATGTACATGGGGTATAATAATATCTCAATCTTGATTAAACATCTAGTTAAATTATTTTCTCCTTCATAGTATTGGTCATGATTATACCATGAACTCCACCAATGGAAAGCAGTTGATAGAGGATCTCACTACGAACCTCAATGAAGGATTACAACTACTTTATCTGAGTGGTACTTCAGAATTGATAACCATCCTATGTGTAGGATGTGATTCCAAACTGACCCTTAGGGAAATGGACAATGGTAATACACCATAATGAAACATTTCTATGATACAGATAGGAAGGGTTCCAAGACTTCATTGAAGGTGTACAAAACGTATACTAGGAGTACAATGTATGTCCCTCTGATACCAGGTCTTGTCCATGTAAACATCTTGTGTCCATTTCCTTTAAGAATTACATGGCATGATCATTCATGGAAAGTTCTTACCATGTCCAAGTACAGGGTTATTCCTATATACATATTTTTTATCCTGGACCTTCTGGGTGTACATCTTGTGCCCATTCCCAAGTACTATGGGTTCTGTATTTTTACCAAATTAGGTACATGTTGAGCCAACAGGTAAGGGAAACATACCATCTGATAGGGGTTATATTTCATGTGATTCTTAACTTCATCCTCAAACCCTATCCTCGACTTAGATAGATCGATGTAGCGTGCATGTCCACATACTGTGTTGATCAATATTTTACAGAAACAATGTTCTTCCTCCCTTATATGATTACTCTCCTACTATAAATCCCCCACCCTAGTTACCCAAAGTCAGTGCATTATTATATAACATTTCCATGATCACAAAAGATCAAGTCTTGAAAGACAGATTAGGTTAGTAGCCTTGGAAATACTAGATACATTCATTAGTTTTACATTACATTATAAAATACAAAATTACAACAATAAAGTCTTTATATGCCACACTCATATCCCTTATATTATCCCAGCAGGTCAGTAAAAATATACTTATCCACATCCTAGGAAAAATAAAACTTATAATGGGGTGAGCTTAGATACTCATTACGGGTAAAAATATAGCCAAAAATTTCATAAATATTAATAAACATAAATGGAAATGTAAGACTAAAACAAAAGCCTTTTAAACATGAACTTCACCATAATATAGAAAATTTAAAATCATATTATGCCATATACGTATTCACATGGATAATATACTAGTCAAATAATCACATGAAAAATCAATAGAAACTTTCATAATGATGGAACACATAATGCCAGACTTCATAACCACATAATCAAGGCCTTATGCCAGGACTACAAATAAGATTTTGTCAAGTCCTTGTGCCAATACACTAGTTTGTCACATGAGACCTACGATGCACCGAGGATCTATATTGGGATCCACTTGTCACTAACTAAGTCTAATGCATTCCTCATATGAAAAGGTTTAAACATAACATAAACATTCGTATTAAAACATTCATATGAAATTTCAATACTTTATCTATAAACCTTGAATGGTATGAAAATAACACATCCACAGTCAACAATTTTACAAAAAATTCAATACAGTATTGATGTTTTGTATCATAATAAATTAACTTCAAATAAGCTTAAAATATATCAATGTATATTGACATAGATGAAATAAAAACATTTTTTAGAGAAATATCCATTTCTATTTTGAAATGAAATAAAGTCATATAATTATAAAATAAAACATTTGTTTTTAAAATATTCTCTTAAAATTATAAGGGAATCTTTTTTGATGTTATAATGGTAGAAAATAGTCGCACCCACCGTATAAGTTAAAAAACATTCTTTCCTTAATTTTGTCAAAAAAGTCATAAAGTACCTTGTTTCAAAGATGACAGAATGATTCCATTCAAAACATATAAGATCAAATAAGGGTATAAATTAATTTAACCCATTGTATAGTAAATATTAAAAAAAATATGAAGTACAATTTTTAAGAAAACAAGGATGTGTATGATAAAGAGGTCTGAGTAGAAAATTATATAAAAACAACCTTGGATAATAAAGAGATTGTGAAATTAACCATTACCTTGCACTTTTCCTCAGTCAAGGGTATGTTAACAACCAGTATAATAGATAAATCATTATTATTAAATTATACAATAATAATATACATAAATTTGATATCATATATGATCTTATAATATTTCTTTGTTAATGATATTTTAGTACTATCATCGTTTCAGGAGTTAACAAATTTGTTTTCCTTTATATGATTTGTTACATAAGTAATGTTTGTAATGGATAGGATGTATATAATTTATATTAATAATTATATTAAATCCATAAACATTATTTTTAATCATCAAATAAAAATTTTTCTTGAATGGATACAATGGGGAATGTATCTCATTACGTTCGTGGAGATAGTAATCTGTACGTACGCACGAGTGACAATATCATTATTGGGACATTAAAATCATATATAATTGGATGGTATGTAATATATAAAGATTAATTATCATTATATATTTATTATTTTCTTCATTTATACTCATTATTATACCCATCCAAGTGATGACGTATTTGAAAAACAAACTGCACCCCGTCGTGGAGACAGAAATTCGTACGTACGCACGTATAGTGACTCTGTCATTTATAGGACAGAGAGAACAATGAATATGGTTGTACCATTTTTATAAAAACATAAAATTATATAGATTATACTGGAGTTATTATTTTAAAATGGAAACAATAAATAAAGAGGAAATGGAAGAAGAAAAGAACTTGAAAGAGTTGATGAAATATTACCTATTATTCAGGTTCTTCATTTTGATTTGATCAAAAGGGATCCATAGTATAGATTTATAACTAAATTAAGGACTATAAGATGAATTAATGGAAGTGTAGAGGATATTTGGGTAGGTTTTGGGTGTGCCAAATGGCTTTGAAGGTGTGAATTTGAGATAAGGGGAAGTGCCCATTTATAAGAGGGGTGAGGGGAACCTTAGGAAAAGATTGAAATATTATTTTATAATAAAATAATTTTCAGATTATAATGGATCCAAAATAAATTATTTTAAATATAAGATGGGTATGGGTCTAAAATCACTCAACCAATAGGTTTTGGACTTGTTTGGGTCAATATATTATCCTTTTCATTTAGATTTAACTCTTAGTTAAATAGTTTGACATTTACCATGTCTCTTTGTATTTTTATATTATATGGTTAATAAACTAACTATAAACTTACAATAGACCACCAAGTGGTTCATTAATAACATATATAACATTATTTAAGCCCTTTGGCCGATCCTTGTATTTTTAGGAATATAATTTCAATTAATAATATAATATTTTTTTGAAACTCTTTTCTGTCTATTTTGACACTATTTGGCATTTTATGTTTATTAAATTTATAATAGCATTATTACTTTTAAGAAAATTTATTTAATCAACTATAACAGTTCATACTAACCTTGAAAATTAGTTTAATTCATTAAATGTCTCAAATTAGATTTTTTTGGATATTTATAATATCAATTATTTTAATCAGTCATTAATAAGGTAATTACTGCATCATCATTGTGTCACAAATAAATATGATTATTTAATGTCTAAAAAATATCAATTAAATACCATTATGTAGAAAATATTTTTAGATTTCTAAGGAATAATTATTGTCGAATTTACATTTGCTGTAACCCTATATTAAAAATGGTTTAGTTATTAAACATTGATTTTAACTCTTTTAACTCTCCTTTAAATAAAATATTAATAAATTTCATAATCTAATCCAAGTGGACCTAAATGATCATATTTTATTCCTAAGGTTGTTTTTGGACTAATTACACATATTTAACAGAATTAGAACATGTGTTAGGGTAGTAATAATATTATTTTTACCCTTAATTATCGTATTTACTTTTAACCGTGGTAAATAAAAGTAAAAAGTTACTATTAACCAAAAATTATTTTCAAATTATTGAATAAAATTTTACTTACTAATATCAAATATTTGTCTTGTATTTTTTTAAATTCAACCCACATAAAAGGTAAAATTATGTTTTATGCAAATTAGCAAATTCTCCTAGGAGGTGGGTAAAAGACGGTAAAAAGTTCAATAAAATTTTTATATATCTAAACTCATTCTATAATGAATCCAATGAATTAAATTGAACTTATATAAGTATTATTTATATATTATGAGTTATAGTAAATTTAAATAAAATAATAATTATTTAAATAAAAAGTTGGTTTTAAAAAATAACTCAGTGTTTTTCACTATTCGTCAAATATAGAATGTTTTCAGAAAAATACCAAAAATTCACCCAAAGAAAATTTCGATATTCCAAATCAAAAAATGAAGTCCATTTTGATGGATAAAATTAATAAAATTTCAAAAATTGGGTATTACTATTCATAAGAGAAAGTTTGACTGGTCATGGTGTGTTAGAATCATGAAGTTGCGTATAATGAAAGCTATTGCGTAATTCAAAAGGAAATGTACCATGGAAGCTTGAGGTGTTACATTCTTCCCACCTTCAAATAATTCCATCCTTGAAATTTTTTCAATATTACTACATAAAAATATCTGTTCAGTTTTTCATCATATGTTCCTCAGGTTCCCATGTTGCCTCTTCCATCTTATGGTTTCTCTATAGAACTTTTACCAGGAAATTCGTCTGGCTTCTCAACACTTTTTCTCTTATCAAAAACATTGACAGGATCTTAAAAATAAGACATATCAGGTTCTAGTTCAATTTCCCTATAGGTGAGTACTTGTGTTGGTTTAGGCATGAATTTTCTTAACAGTGATACGTGGAACACATAGTGAACTCTGGAGAGACTTGGGGGCACTGCCTAATGGTAAGCTACGACCCCAATTCATTCTAGAGTTTCAAAAGGTATGATGTACCTAGGACTTAGTTTACCCTTATTACTGAATCATATAACTCCATTCCATGGATATTCCTTCAAGAAAACGTGATCTCTTACATGAAATTCCAAATCCTTCCTTTGGTTATTGGCATAGCTCTTTGTCCTGCATCATGCTGCTTTGATGTGGGTTTGGGTAACCTTCAACTTTACCATCGTTTCCCCCAACATGTTTTCAGCCTAAGAGTTTTCTTTCACCAATATCATCCTCACAAGTTGGTGTGCATCTCTTTCCATATAATGCTTTATATGGTGCCATTTGAATACTTGAATGTAAGCTATTGTTATAATAAAATTCTACCATAGGTAAATATTAATCCAACATACCTTGAATGTCAAGTGACCAAGATCACAACATTTCTTCTAAGTTTTTAATAGTCCATTCTGATTTTCCATTGGTTTGATGGTTGTAGGTAGTGCTCAAACAAAGTTCTGTATCGCGGGAATTCTAAAGACATTGCTAGAATCTTGATGTAAAAAGGGGATCACGATCAGAAACAATCGATAGGGGTACACCATGGAGTCTTACAACTTCATTAATATACAATATTACTAAACGTTCAAGTGTTAAACTTCACTTATTGTATGAAAATGTGCTGACATGGTAAGAGAATCAACAATAACCCATATTTCATCATTTCTTCTAGCTGTCGTTGGTATCCCCATGACAAAGACCAACGTAATATTATCTCATTTCCACTCAGTTATTGAATGATGTTTCATGAATCCTCTAGGAAGTTTCCTTATAGCTTTACCTTGTTGACAAACCATACATCTTGACACAAAATCAGAAATCTACCTCTTCATGTTTTCCCAGCAAAAATGTTCCTTCAAATCTCTATACATCTTAGTGCTTCCAGGGTGTATAGAGAAATTGGAGCTATGAGCATCATCCCACAAATCCCTTTTTAGATCAAGTATGTTAAGAACTGAAGGTCTCTTATCAAATTTCAAAATTTCATATTCATATATGAAGTCACTCAATCCCCCTTCATTCATAGATTTAATCGTCTTTTGAAACTCCTCATTATCAGCCTGAGAACTTTTTATCCATTATAGTAAAGATGGTTTGGAAACCATTTGAAAAAGTATTCATGTTTCACCTTCCATGATTATTCCCATATCAATTTTCACTAGATCCATGAAAATAGGATCCCTTTCAACTCTCGTATTGTTCAAAACTCCATGATTATTTCTTCTTAAATCATATTCCACCTTATTTTCCTACCCCGGGTGGTAGTGTATTGTGCAATCATAATCCTTGAGAAGTTCACGCCATCGCCTTTGCCTCATGTTGAGTTCTTTTTTTGAGAAAATATACTTCAAACTCTTGTGACCAGTATAAATCTAACTTTTTCACTATAGAGATAATGTCTTCATATCATCAAAGTAAAAAAGTAAAGCTGCTAACTCAATGTCATTATTTGGATAGTTTTGTTCATGAATGTTTAGCTATCATGATGCATTGGCAATAACTCTATCATTATGCAAAAGGACACATCCAAGTCCTTTCATTGAAGTATCACTATAAATAAAAAACCAATCATTCCTCAATGGTAGATTCATGATAGGATCATTGACTAATATTCTCTTCATTTCATCAATACATTCTTCACACTCTTTTTATCAAACAAATTTATCAAATTTACGTGTGAGCTTGGTTAAATGGTTAGCCAACCTGGAAAAAAGTCTGGATGAAATTTCAATAATAACCAGTTAAACCAATAAAAATGTGTACCTCAGTTATATTTTTTGGTGCAGGCCATTATCGGATTTCCTTAGACATTGAAGGATCCACATAGATTCCATCCATAGATAAAATATGGCCATGGAAAGAAATCTCTTGAATCTAGAATTCAGACTTTCTAAATTTCTCATATAATTCATTTAGTCTAAGAGACTTTAGAATAATTCCCAAGTGATTTTCATGATCATCATAGATTTTAGAGTATAACAAGATATCATAAATAAATACTACTACAATGTCATCAAGATATTACTTGAAAACTATATTCATTAGATCCATTAAGGCATAGGGTGTATTAGCCAATCTAAATGGCATTACTGTAAACTCATAATGCCCATACCCAGTTTGAAATGTTGTTTTTGGAATGTCTTCCTTTTTCACACACAACTGATGATATCAAGATCGAAGATTAATCATTGAAAAATATTGAGCTCCACGAAGTGGGTTGAATAAATCATCAATGTGTGGTATGTGATACTTTTTTTATATTTTTATAGCATTGATCTCCCTGTAGTCAATGCACCACCTTATAGATCCATATTTCTTCTTAAGATAAAGAATAGGGGATCCCCATGGAGAAACACTAGGGCGAATAAATTCTTTATTAATTAATTCCTCTAGTTTTTTATTTAGTTCCACTAATTCTACAATGGCCATTTAATAAGGGGTATCAGATATGGGCCTTGAACCAAGAATTAAATCAATGGAAAACTCAATTTCTCATTCTAGAAGATATGCAGGTTAATCCTCTTAAAACAAATAAACATATTCTTTTACAACAGGTACGTCCTCTGTTTAAAATTCCCTTTCCTCACCCATAGTTTTTTCATTCTCTTCCTCCCAAATAAATGTATTTAGTCGAGCTACTTGGGGTGGATCTAGATTAGAATTAGGTGGTGACATTTCTGCTCAAAATATAAGTTACTCCTAATCATTATCGAGAATTGTAACCTCCTTCCTCTTATAATAAATTTTCTCATCATGGTCCGAAATCCAATCCATACCAAGGATTATATCAAATTAAATCATGGGTATGATGATGAGATTAGCATATAAAGAACATTTATAAACCCTAATTGGAACTGATTCACAAAACATTTTTGCAATGATACTTCCCTTGGGTGTTTTGACTGAAAACTCCCTTTATAGTCAAATTGAAAATATCTAATTTTCTTAGAAAATTGGGAATATTTGAAACAATGTGATGATCGAGAAACAGATAACCAATTTTATAAACATGAGGAAACCATTAAATTACCTGCCAACGCATCTTTTGGAACTTCAACCTCAGCAGTAGTGATCGTATAAGATTGGCCTTGGTACCTTGGAATTTTTTAAGGTATGTTTCTTTGTTTCTTAGGACATTCATTTTCATAATTCCACCTTTATCTACAATTGTACCATTCAATATTGACAGCCTCTTTCGTCCCCTTGCAATCACGAGCTTGGTGGCCCTTTTCACCACACTTGTAACAGACTCCCATTCTCTTCAGGCAAGCACTAGGGTGTTTCTTCACAAATTTACTGCAGGATGAATATTAAACATTTCCCTTTATCCCCTTATTTCCATTTCAAGAATGTTCAGTAGATCTTTTTTTCTCTTACAATTCTTTAATGTTGTAAGACATAGAAAATTTATTTTCTGTATTGATAGGACATGATACAATATATTAATATGATAAGAAGTATTGTGAGACTAATGCTCGCCAGAGGAAAATTTCTATCACATAAAAAATGATCAATCATAATTACTAGATTACATATATAATCTTCAGCAGGCCTTGCAATCCTTGTATTGTTAGCCCCATAATTTGAGACATTCACATCCTATTTTTCCCTTAGACTCAAAAATTTCCATTCCATATCTGCTCGATGGTCATGAGAAAACTATATTTATAAGAAAATATCTTTAAACTCGCTCAATTCCTTATCTAATCCTTCATCATCTTTTGTTGGGTTTTGAATCAATGACCACCATTAAACTACATCTCCCGCGAGGTGATAAACTGTCATGAAATCTTTTTCCCTGTCCCTACTCCCTAAAGTGTGAAATTTTCTCTCGATGGAATTTATCCATTGCTTATCTAATATTGGATTTGTACCCACATTAAATGTATGTAGTTTTTTCCACATTAAGAGGTCTAATATTGATCCTCCGCATTGTGGATCAGGATTCTCCATATGGGTAAGGTTATTATTCATAACCTGAGTGAGTTTTCCTAGTATGGTTATAAGATGATCAGCCCCAATTCCATCACCAGCTTTACTATAACTATCTTGAGTAGGAGGGAAATCCTTACATAGATTACATGCATTCATATGGTTTCGATTCTGTCCACTAGGTGACATTTCTAAATAATGACATACACTATATTAGTTTATGAATTGAAATACATAATTACAAACTTGTAAAACAGTTAACATAAATAGAACAATTTATTGATATAACCCATAATAATAAGATTATTTTCTTTGAGGAAGTATGTACTCATAAACTCTTCATAATGGTTTGTAAAGAAAATCAGAGTTATCCTAAGCATATCTATCGGGAGTGTCATAACCAAGAGTCCAACAATGCCTGTTGTTATGCACAAGTTCCCATTCGAGTCTAGCTCAAAGTGGTGTTTTCGAGTTTTACCCCTACGTACGTCTATGCCAGAGCTGCCTCTTCCTACTCGTATCCAGAAAGAGATGCATATCTTGTAAAACTCTCAAAATCTCTACAATACCAACATTCTAGGAAGTTCTTCTATACTAATCCTCAATGTCTATCATAGGGTAATCTGATCTAATCAATGTTTTTTTAAATCTAGCTTCAATGGTTTGTACTAAACTTCTTATGATAAAAACTATAAATCCCTAACCCTAGTTACCCAGATTTGGTGAATTATTGCATATAATTGGCATGATCACAAAAGATCAAGACTCATAATAATGATTAGTTTAGTAGACTTTGAAATACAAGATACATTCATCTGTTTTACATTAAATTATAAAATGAAAAATTACAACAACATGGTCTCCATAGGCCACACTCATATCCCGTATATTATCTCTACTGGTATGTCATAATATACTTCTTCACATCCTCGAAAAAATAAAACATATAAATGGGTGAGATCAGATGCTCTATAAGGGTAACAATATATTGGAAAATTTCATAAATAATAATAAACATTTATAGAAATAATAGACTAAAACAATTTCCTTTTAATCATGAACATCAGCATAATAAGGAAAAGATAAAATCAAATAATTCCGTATAATTATTCACATGGATATTCTACTAGTCTAATAATCAAATGCAATATCAATAACCACATTCCAAATGATGGAATGCATAATGACAGACTTCATAACCACATAGTCAAGGCCTTATACCAAGACTACAAATAAGATATTTTCAAGGCCCTGTTCCAAGACACAGTTTTGTCTCATAATACCTATTGATTCATCGAGAAGCAATAGTGGGCTCCACCTGTTACTTACAAGGTCCAATTCATTCCATATATGAAAAGTTTTAAACATAACATAAACATTCGTATTAAATGTTGAATAGGAAATGTCAATACATTATAAATAAACCATGAATGGTGTGAAAATAACCCATCCACAATCAAAAATATCACAAAATCATCAATACAATATGAATGTTTATTATCGTAATAAATCAACTTCAAAAAGGCTTAAAATCCATCAAATGATGTTGACATAGATAAAATCAAAAAAAATAGAGAAATATCTCATTCTATTTTATAATCATTTAAAAGACAAATAAATTATAAAAGAAAATATTTATTTTCAAAATATTCCTGTAAGCTTTAATGGGAAGCATTGAAGGTGTTATAATAGCAGAAAATATCTGCTCCCTCCGTATAAGTTAAAAAAACATTCTTACCATAATTTTTTAGAAAATTTCATAACGTATCTTGTTTGGAAAATGATGGAATGATTCCTTTAAAAACTATATGGTAAAATATGGGTACAAATTACATTAACACATTTTATATTAAATAGTAAAAAATGTTTTACAATTCATTTTTCATGAAAACCTAGATGTGGATGATAAAGAGATCCCAGTAGATACTTATGTGAAAACAACCTCGGATAATAAAGAGATTGTAAAATTAAATGTTACCATGTTATTTTCCTTGGTCGAGGGTATGTTAACCTCTTGTATAATAGTTAAATCATTGTTATTAAATTATTCAAGAACTATATACATAAATATGATATCGTATATGATCTTATAATATTTATTTGTTAAGGATATTTTAACAGTATCATCATTTCATGTGTTATCTGATTCGTTTTCTTTCATATGCTTGGTTACTTAAGTAATGTTTATTATTGATAGAATTTTTTATATATTTATTAATAATAATATTATGTCTTCAAAAATTATTTTGAATCATCAAATAAAAATTATTCTTTAATGGATACGATGGGGAATAAATATCATCACGTTCGTGGAGACGATAATCTGTACGTATGCATGAGCGACAATATAATTCTTTTGATAATAAAATCATATATAATTATATGTTATATCATATATAAATAATAATTATTATGTTTTATTTATTATTTACATAATTTATTCTCATTATTATATCCATAAAAATGATGAAGTATTTGAATAACAAACCACACCACTACGTGGAGACGGTAATCCGTACGTACGCACATATGGTGACTTTGTCATTTATAAGATGGATTGAATAATGAATATGGCTGTACCATTTTTATAATAAAATCACTGTATATAGAAGATACTGGATTTATTATTTTATAATGGAAACAATAAAGAAATTGGATGTGGAATAAGAAAAGCACTTGAAAGAGGTGGTGAAATATTTACCTCTTCTTCAGGTTCGTCCATTTCCTTTGATAAAATATATAATTATGATGGATTTATGACTAAAGCAAGGCCTATAGGATTAATAAAGAAAAGTTGAGAGGATATTTGGGCAGGATTGTTCTAATACAAATGGATTTTTATGTGTGAATTTGAGAGAAGTGGAAGTGCCCTTTTATAAGAGGTGAGAGGGGCACCTTAAGAAAGGATTGAAATATTATTTTATAATAAAATAATTCTCTATTTATTGTGGCTCTAAAATGAATTATTTAATGTCTATGGTGGGTGTAGTAAAAAAACACTCATCCAATAGGTTTTATATTAGTTTGGGTCACTATATTAACCTTATCATTTAGATTTAACACTAAGTTAAATAGTTTGTCATTTACCATGTCTCTTTGTGTTTTTATATTATATGGTTAATAAACATAATATAAACTTCGAAGAAAACCCCAAGTGGTTTATTAATTATATATATAATATTATTTAATCCCATTTTACAAACCTTATATTTTTAGGAATATAATTTCAATTATTAATATAATATTTGTTTTAAAAACTCTTTTATGTCAATTGTGACACTATTGGGTATTTTGTTTTTGTTAAATTTATAACAACACTATCAATTCAAAAAAATCTTTTAATCAACTCTAACATGTCATATAAACCTATAAAATTATTTTAATTCAATAAAAGTCTCAAATTAGATTTATTTGGATATTTATAATATCAATTATTTTAATATTTCATTAATAAGGTAATTACGGCATCATCATTGTGTCATAAATAAATATAATTATTTAATGTCTAAAAATTATTAATACAATATAATTATCTATGAAATTGATTTAGGTTTCTAATGAATATTTACAGTCGAATTTAGATTGTGTTTGACCTTATATTAAAATTGTTTTAGTAATTAAACATTGATTTTAACTCTTTTAACTATTCTTTAAATAAAATATTAATAAATATAAAAATCTAATCCATGTGGACCTAAAGGAACATATTTTATTCCAAATTTTTTTTTGGTCTAATTAAAATTATCCAATATAATTAGTAAATGTTTTTAGGTTATAATAATATCATTTTTACCCTTAATTACCCTATTTACTTTTAACCGTGGTAGATAAATGTAAAATATACTATTCAACAAAAATAATTTTCATCTTATTGAATGCCATTTTACTTACAGATATATACCATTTCTCTCCTATTTTTGAAATTCAACCCACATAAGTGGTAAAATTATGTTTTATGAAAATTTTCAAATTCTCCAAGGAGGTGAGTAAAAGACGGTAAAAAGATCAATAAAATTGTTATATATCTAAAATCATTATAAAATTATTCCAATGAATCACATTAAACTTATATATATATTATCTATATTTTTTGACATAAATTAAATTTAAATAAAATATATAATAATTTAAATAAAATTTCTATTTTAAACAATAACTTAGTTTTTTCACTATTCATCAAAAGTTGATAGTTTGCATAAAAATAAAAAAAAATCACCATAAGGTAATTTAGATATTCTGAATCCAAAAAATTGAATTCCATTTTGAAAGATGAAATTTATAAAATTTCAGAGAGTGGGTATTACTATTCATAACAGCAATTTTGATTGGTCACTGTGTGTTAGAATCTCAAAGTTGTGTACAATGCAAGATATTGCATTATTCAAAGGGAAACATACCTTGGAAGATTGGGGTGTCATAACCATCACCTCAAATTCTGGACATAATATCACAAAGAATCATGAATCCAAATTTTATGAATATTGTATCCATCAATCACTAGATTTTGACCACCCAAATCATTCGGAAATCATCTTCACGCATTGTCTTCCATAACACACTAAAGAAAAAGAAATCAGGTCTCCAAAGTCATCTAATATGATTCCCCATCCATCGAAGCATGATGAAAACATTGTACTGAGACCATATCAATAATAAAAAATCGTTTCACCAAGAAAAAAGTGCCCAATATTCAGTTCCATGGTTTTTATAGAACCACGGTCCAAATGGAATCTATTGTGATAAATGAAGAAAAGGGGAAGATAAGCGCAATAAAAACCATGAGAAATAAACCTCATCCAATATTCATGTTGGCCTAAATTTCTTCCCATGATAACAATGAAACATGATATAAACAATTAATCAAAAATTAATTCCCCAAATCGAGTATAAATCCACCATGCACCCATAATACAACTGATTCATGGATCAATTCCTTAGTTTATTGATTTTTATCCATAATGCGAATAATAAAATGGGAATAAATATAAATAAAAAAATATATCCCTTAATTAGGATAAATAAAAAATTAATGATGAAGCTATATTATTTTCATTGGCAAGATCCTTTAATTCTTTGGTGTACCAATCATATAATTGTGATCTGGTTTTTGTTCTCCCAAATAATCTCATCTTGCAACTCTAATAGCTTTCATTGATTTGCAAGGTTATGAAGTTAACCCTAAAAATCCACCATAATGGTATTAAAATGGTATTATTTGGCCATATTATCAATGAAAAAAATACATGTTTTATTTTATTTCTTTCATTTTTATTCTTGTGATGAATTTTTCAAAAATTCCCAACACTAAAGAAGGTTGTGTTGGGACTAAGTTAAAACATGTATTCTGATCTAAATGTTTCCATAATATTTCTAATCTGGGTCCCCAATTATAATTTCATCCATTTTTTTGGAAAACTATGTGTGTGTTATATTTAATTTATGTCATAAATAAATTATAGGCACACCACTCCTTGGAATCACATGTGCTCTTAGCTTGAGGTCTGAAAAATATTCCATATCACATCTAAAAAATGGAACATATGAGTCAATAAAATGGTTTATTTATACAAGAAAGCTTCATTTTTCTAGTTCCTTTATACCATATGTCTATAGGAACCTTGGGTTACATTAGTGTGGTAATGAGACACTAATAATGATTGTGTGATGAGTGAGATGTTCATTATTATACATTGGTAAATTTCTGATATTCATAGTGAGTTATATCGACCCCTTTTTTCATTATGGGACAACAACTTGAGTTGGAATTAGTGGTCTTGGGAGTTAGTATATGTGTTCACTGATTGATAGTATAAGATGTAATTTTGTGGTCTGGTCCTAATTTTGGGGTAGTACAATTTATAGACCTTGTGATTAGATATGAGTATTGTGATACCAATATTCATATATTGGGAGGTGGATGGTGAGTTTCATTCTAGAATGATTAGATATTATTCCATGAAAGACAAATTAATAGGTAATGTATCCTTAGTGGTATTAAGATAAGTATGAAGGAAATTTTGATAAAGAATCAAGACCCATGGGAGGTTATATCTAAGATAGCCTTTAGGATTAATTTTTATCTTAATGAAAATGTGCACTGTTATTTATTATGTTACATATATTAGTATGTTTTCCCATTTGGGTTATGAATCATCATCAATGGTAATTTCTCTATTGGCATAAACATATAAGGTATTGGCTAACAAGGAACTAGCATAGTGGACTCTGGACTATGATAGTTAATGAGGAGCCATATGAAATAGTGTTGCCTTGAGTTCTTCCAAGGATTTACATGAGTTATGAACATGTCCCACACACACCTTCATGTTTAATTATTTTTATGATAAAAAAGGTCAAATTTATCATTTACATTCAATGTGTTATCCAAATGTGTTGTGGGGTAAATCCCTTATGATGAAATAAAATATATTTCATCAAGTCTATGGGGATATATCGGTAGTTTAAAAAATAATTCGAATTAAGATTGATTGGATGCGATGTTTCATGTTATGAGAATTATATTTTTTGGTTTATGTAATTGGGCCCCATTATATATTTTTTCTCATATTTATAAATGATTTTTTTAAAATGTGATTAGCAGGTGGACACCTATTTCATTACACTTTTTTATTTTTTTTATGGTAAAATTCTCATGTGATACTTCTACCTTTAAAAATTGTTGAGAGGCGATATAATTAATGGTATATAAGGGAATTTGATGATTGAGTCTTTTTCCTCATTAGATCATGAAAAAATATGTTTTACATATAATATGCTAGAGATTTTGGACCATGATTATGTAATACCAGTATGATTGTTTCAGTGAATGTGTCTTCTAGTCATCCAAGAACAAGTATGGATTATATGTGCATGAATTTGTTATGTTTCATGGTGGGTTGCCTTCACTAATTACTAAAATATACTATAAACAGGTCCTAAAAGTCCACATGATAACTTTTACTCAATGTGTATTGGAAAGTGATTCAGTCTGACTAGATCATTGGACTCACTCGAAAACTGTGTACATGTTGCGGGTTTCTATGTATATGTGTAGATATTAATGTTTCATTTTAGTTTAATGTTTTTCTTTAGATCATGACCTATGGTTCAGATCAAGTATAGTATTAAAGATGATGATTTCGTAGAATTTATATTGTGAGTTTTTCTAGGGAAAATTGAATATTTTAACTTTTTATTTATTGTGATACATTTTTATCATTGAGTTTTTTAGTTGTTAATATTTTTAAATTAAATTTTAACTTATATCTATAATTTTATACCTATTATTTCTACTTTTTTAGATTTTACAATATTATATATACTATTAATTGTTTATCTTTTCGAATATGGTAGACCAATTGGATCTATTTTATTTTTCATTAATAATCTAGATGATCAATATGTGGATGGTTCATACTAAATTTTTGATAGATACATGCATATTGATTATGATTAATTTTCTGTGTATAATATCTTTTATAATTTGTAGGTCCTTTCCAGTGGAAAGTAGCCTATGGAGTATGGGGAGTCACCCTTATGGTCAAGTGGAATCACTAGATTATTTATCATTTAGAGATAAATTTTCATGGCCTTACAAATTCATATCACAGATTATGTTTTGTAGGGAAAGTTATTATTAGTTGTGGAGATAGAACATCAGGATTAGGGTAAAATACTATAATCATGACTTGTTATAATAGTGTTAGTTTAAACCTAAGTCACATCTGGATGCCTAGTATCAGGATTAGTAAGCCTATGTTGACTGAAGCATTAGAACTAGAATCCAAATATTGGATGGATGGAATTGGGGATCTATCGTAAATATCATCCATGATCTTGTCCCATTTTTTATACATCAAGATTTTCCATTCTTAAGATATGACATTAATTGGAATTGGAGTTTCAGTTAGATATATTGCCTCTTTTTTATATGTTATTATCTAAATAAACTAATAATGTACTGGATGATTTCTCAAATAAATTATAATGAGTTATTAGATTAATATATACCTAAGGTTTTTATTTACTAATTTTTAATTTTTAATCATTCACTATATGAAAATGATTTTTGGGGGTCGTAATATTTAGAAATACATATTTTTAAAATAATTTTTTTTGGTGTCATGAGATGTGTGAAAATGGGTTGTAATTTTTCGGTTTTAAGAAACAGTGAACATTTTTATAAATATTATTTCAAATATATATTTTTTTATAGAAAATACACACAAGTATGTGAGTATAAAGTTTATGGTTTTGGTAGAAAACCCATTGAATGTGATGTTTTACATGAAAACTCAAATGATTTTTGGCATCAATAAGATTATTTAAGAATTTGTTATAGTAAAAAACATTACCTTTTGTAAACTATGTTTTCTAGGGTTTTAGTGACTATAATGTGTAATTAAATCTTACATTTTTATCTGGTATATTCTAATCTACATTTTTTTCTGTCATTTTCATAGGTTGAGTATCATCGGCCCTAAATTTGGAGGATACCTATAATGGTGAACTCACATATTTGTTGTATTTTTAGATTTCCCTTGAACATTTATATTTTTCAATAGAAAGATACAAAACATTTAATGTGATTACATGACCTTCAATGCCCACAGGATAAATTTTAGGAACTGTATTACACATCCTAAGAATGATACATGTCTTGTATAGGTTATATTTCATTTATTGTTAAAAAATCTATTTTTAAATTTGAGATGATGTGTTTTTAATCATATCTTAAAATAAAAGGGATTCACGAATTGTGAAAGATTTCATGCCATGTAATACATTCAGTTTTAGTTTTTAGGCTGTTGTTTGTGTGCTTTATGGGTCATTTGTTCTTTCAGACCCATCCTCTCATCCATGTCTCTTACCCTAGGTGGTTTCAGGTGTCTTCCTTCTGTACTAATCAATTCATATATTGATTGATTAGTAGGTTTTTGTTATTTAGCTCACTGGGAACGTTTTCCTCTATGATTATCACTCATTTATGTTTATGGTATATTTTTCAGTACATATTTGTTATTGGATGGATTTTTCTATCAATTATTTTAATTTTTTTGTCATTCCTTGACTTTTGAAGGCATATCATGTAGTTTTCAATACTCGTGGTCAAAGGAAGGTAGGTTTTTGTGCTATTGAGGTAGTTGGATCAATTTAATTTTTCTAATTTCTTAAATTTCATGTTTTTCTTAATGAATCATTGAGAATTAAATTGTATTTATATGTGATAATATTTAAATGTGAATGGGTTTTTGTTTTAAATTGGATTTTACTATAAATAGATTTTCTAGGATTTGAAATGGAAAAAAATCAAACACAAAGAATATTGGATTTCCTTGGAAATTGTTTTGTAAAAATATCGGTGTGATTTAAAATACAGAAATTAAAAAACACTGGACAGTGGTAACTTTGGGTACAATTGGAAAGAAATATGGGTAGTCTTAGTTTGTGTGAAACCACTAGGAGGTAACCTCTTGCATGTCGATTTATGGAAGGCCTTGATGTTAGATGGATCTAATCTTATTCATTGTTAGGCTTGTGAGTATCTAGTAAGTATTTCACCATAGGCTATGGATCACATTGTAGGTAAATTATTATTATTTGTTGTTTATTACATGATAGTTATTTCATGGATATTGGAATACAAGTATATTTATATTTTTTTTATTTACCATCTTGTCTCTAGAATTTGAAAATATGGCTTAAAATCTGTGATTATATAAGGATGGTTTGAAATAGGATAACAAAATTATTTATTTTTAAAACTTCCCATTAATATATTTTGTTTTACGTATTGGAGTTATGTATTATTATTATTAGAACCAGTACAGAATGTTTGGTGGTATTCTACTGGTATTTGTTTCTCACACCCTAATTTTACCTGTGGGATGTTCTAGACCTTGTTTTTTATGAATTTTGTATAGGGAAGAGCAATTTTTAGCAATAAGATTCCTCCTTACATTGATGTTTCAATTTGGGATATTTGGGAGGTGAAATTTAGTCACATGGAAATGAGTTGTTTTGACTCTTCTTTCTTTTTGGTTTAGAATATTTGTCTTAGTTGTATCTCCCACTATTTCTAAATTTTACATTGGTTTTTTTAACTTGTTTTTATTATATAAAAGTCAATTGTTTATCATTTTTTACCTCACCCTGAGATATCTTAAATTGGGTGACTGGTCTGGTTGTCCCTGGTCGGTCTGCTACAATTTTGTTTTAAAGGGGTTACATAGTCTAAAGTGTTTAAGCACTACCTGAGATAGTTCTCTGTCTTGGGTAGATATGAGTAGTATCATCAGAATCTGGATAGTAGGTTAGAAAAATGTTCCCTACCAGCTCACTCCTATTATTGAATTTGAGATGTCCTAGGTGGTTGGGAAATCATTATTATTTTCATAATAGATTATTTAGGTACATTTGAATAAATTTTATGGGAATTTTATTTGAATTATATTATGTAAATAATTTATGACTTTGTGTGTGTATGTTCATTTGAATAAAATAAGTGGGTAGTTTGTTTAGATTGACATGTTCCCTTAAAAGGGTGTTTCCTTTTTGTGATACAATTCATATCATCATTAAACTATTATTGTTTTAAGTCATTGTTTTAAATTTTTAATTTTTGGTTTAAGGGTTTTGGATATTCACCTGATTTATTGGTTGTGTTATTGTTTACACCAGAAAATTTCTCCTAGAAGAGATCTTATAAATATAATATGGGAATCATTGAGGTAGTATCTGTAATAGAATCCTCACGTGGACCCTTTTTTGGTTTAAGTAGTCATCCATACCATTCAGACTCTATAGATAGTGGGTACAGTGAATTTGGGAAGGGTAGTGGATGAAGGCTTAGAATTTAGAAAGCAACATCCACCTATATTTTATGGTAAAAATTAACAACAAGACTCAGAAGAGTGGATTTAAAGAGTTGATAGGATCACCATCTTTTTAAATACTCATGAGGATTCTTAAGTTGATTTTTGCACATATATTCTCAAGAGACCTAGATAAAGATGGTGGGATTTTGTCATGATTGATAACTTGTATGAAGGACTTACCTGGGATTATTTCAGGAAAATATTCAATTGGAGGTTTAATCCTAAGACAATATGTGTAGAAAATACTCAAGACTTTTTGAAATTAGAGTAAGGGGAGTGTCCTATTCTAGAGAACTCCACCAACATTCTTGAGTAGGTGTATCTGAAACCTAATATTTTCAATAATGATTATCGGAAGACTTGTATTTTTGAGATGGAGTGGAGGGAATATGTTCGAAAAATTACAGTTGTTATTTCCATCTAAATTTTGTGGGGGTAGTGGATGAAGCATCTTTATTAGAAGCAGACACAGTTGGAAGGACAAGATTAGGTAGAGCTTCAGTGGGTCTATCAGTTATCCAAGCGGCTTCTTCAAGTCCAAAATGAGAACTCAAGAGTATAAATTTTATCATAGGACCATTTTTCGGGGATTATATAGGGATCAAATGGGTTATTTTCTAACATTGTTGGAGGTGTGGTAATACCAAACCTTGGTCTGTAGAGGATACTATAACATTTCATCTTTGTGGGTAGTCTTTCCATTTAGGTGCTTCTATGATAAAATGGTCCATGTTTGTATGGCAGGATCCACTTTAACCAAGTGGTTATAGGTTTAGTGTAATGGTTCTATGGATGGTGGGTCTCACTCTCAGGACAAGGGTGTGTCCATGTTTCTTTGTTCGGATGTCTTTATAAAACTGAGTGTGCATGAGAGTATTCAGAAGTAGAGACATCTACAATTAGATATATGGTATTTATTTCATCGTCTATTTTTCTATATTTGTTTGATATAGTTGATACATGTTATTTCATATCATCAATGTTGGTTATAATTATGGGTTTTCATTCAGAGTTTATTTCATTCTTGTTGGATCATACCATAAATTTGTGAAAGAGGTATAAAAAAGGTTTCAAATGTCCAATGAATCAGGTGGTAATAAGTGTCTTTGACGTGGTTTGGGAATTCATAGTGCTTTATCTTGACATCATTTATTTTTATATCATATATAATCCCGAGAAAAATAATGTTGTGACTGACACATTGAGATGAAAATTATTTACAAAATCTATGAAGGAATCAGTTGAACAGTGGCCTTTGATGATTTTTTTACTGAAATGAGCTTAGAAGTAGAAGAAGATAGTGGAAATATGTTATTGTCATGGATGAATATTGCCTCTTATTTTTTTGAGTGATCTTGAATCAAGAATGTGGTAGACACAAATAGCCAACACTTTGGAGAAATCCTAAACAGTGGGGAGACCTCGTGTGTATTTTTCTTGGTCTCCCAGTTGAGCATTGTGCTTCCGTAGTAGGTTGGTTTTTCTATTTTTCTTATGTAAGTAGTTTATAGACTCTGGACACTGGTCTTATTTGTCCATTCAAACTAGGGATACAAGGATTTACCATAATTTGAGACATCAATGTCAGTAGATGAGGATGAGGTACTCAGCTGTAGATTTTGTTTTGAAGTGTATCACATGTCAAAGTGTTAAGGGGGAATAATATATACTTATATGTTTCCTGCAGCCATTACCCATTTTGGTATGTTAATGGGGTGATATTTCCATGGATTTTCTTTTTTCCTTACCAAAACCTCCAAGTGGTAATAAATTGACTTATGTGGTTGTCTAAATTCTCATTAAATCATTACATTTCTTTCTAGTAAAAGAAATGATGAACGTGTAAATCTTGGAGACTTGTATGTCTAAGAGATTTTGTAGATTCATTGGATTCCTCTTCAATTGTTTTTGATAGGTAATCTAGGTTCACGTATAGGTTCTTTAAATTTTGGTATAAAAAATGTGTTCCCATTTGAAGTTGAACATGACCTATCATCCATAGAAAGATGCAAAAAATATATAGGGGTATCCAGGTTCTTAAGGATATGTTCTGGGAATGTGTGCCTAATTTCAATGGATAATGGGTGTGAAATTTTCCTTTTTTGAGTTTTCCTACAAAAATAGTTATTCAAATTAAATTAGAAGGGGACCTTTTAGGCTGTAAATGGGAGGCCATGTTGATCTCCCTTGTTTTGGGCTGAATTGGGAGAGAGGCCCTTAATCAGGATGAGCATTATTTAGGAGATGGAAGATTGGTGCAACTAATCAAAAGGTATTTGATCGTGACACAGAGTTATAATAAATATTATGAAAACAATCGTCATCAGCCACTAGTATTTGAGGTTGGTTATCAGGTCATTCTCTGAGTTTCACCTCCCTTGTGACATCATCAACTAGGTAATCAAGGTATGTGCGCATTGAGAATTTTGGGCCCCTTTGATAAAATTCAATGGATAGGGATGTGGAAATTGGTTCTTGTTATTTTCTAGAATGAAATATATAAAATACGTGTTATATTTTCCCTGGTCTAGGAGGTATATAACATATTGTTATTATATGATTATATGGTAGAATGTTTTCCCGGATCTCATTACCACTTTGGTTGAGTATCCAGTTTAGATTATGTACTGCTAGGATAATATCTTTTAATGTAAAAGGGTCCCCTAGTATGCGAACTCTATAAATTATTATATTATATTTAAATGATTTGGAATAATTATTCATTAATGAGATAGTAGTTTCCCACTATTTTTGTCAATCAAGGATATTATGATCTTTCTGGGGAAACAAAACATTTATGGTGGGAGTTTATAATTCCCCATTACTTTTCTAGAAAGTATTTTTTTCTTCCTTTGTTTTCATTGGTAGAGAATTTTCAACCCTGATTTAGGTGGATATACATAATGTTAACGTCACACATTTTTCGGATTTTCCCCTTTTCCTGGCATTTTTCTGTTGTTCACTCGGAAGTTACACAATGAGTAGTGGGATTACATGACCTGTAATAGCCACTAAAAAAATGCCATGAACTGGATTACACTGCGTGTGAATTTCACACAACATGTAAGGGTTACAAATCATGTAATGGTTACATGTTGTGTAATGTGAATTAAAGGTCTTCAATATGAGGCGATGTGTTTTTTAGTGTAACATAAATATAAAATGGATTTACTATGTTTAAAATATTACACATCTTATAATTCCCTGATTTTTAGTTTTTATGGTGTTTTTTGAGTGTTGGAGGGGTCATTTGTTCTTGCATCCCCATCCTCTCAACGAAATATCATACCATATGTTATTTGGGCTGCCTTTATACTATTTGAATCAATTCATTCAATTATTGACTGGTAAAGTTAGGTGCTTCCTATTTCTACTTAATATTTTCTATAAGATTCTCTCTCATTTATGGTTACCCAACCTCTTGTGGTAGTTATTTGTAATTGGATGGTTTTTTCTATCAATACTTTTTAGTATTATTAAGTTAATTTCCTTTTACAAATTGATATTCTATTTTTCAACTCCCGTTGTCAACGGAAGATAGGTATTTTATGCTCTTTTGTTAGCTGGAACTTTTCAATTATTCTAATTTCTTGAATTTTTAGTTATTCTTATTTATTTATTAATATTTGAAAAGGATTTTCATGTGTTGAATTTGAAGAGGGATTGGGTATGTTTTTTAAGGTTTATTCCCTTAAATATAGAATTTTATTGATTTGAAATGGAAATATATCTTCAAACCCTAACATAAATTTACTTGAATTTGGAATGTATTTGAAAAAATGTGACCGTTATTTTTAAAAAAATGACAAACATTGCAAAGTTGTAACATTGGGAACATAGGGAAAGAGTATTGGGTGGACTTAGTGTTTGTGACACCACTAATAGGTTACCTATTGTATGTCGATTTTCTATAGTAGGCCTCAATGTTAGTTGGATCCAACTTTATGCCCTATTCATATTGTGATAGTCTATTATATATTTTCCCTTAGGCTACAGCCCGACCGGTAGGTGCATTTTTGTTTCAAGTTGTTAATTACATGATAGTTATATAGTGGTTCTTGTGGTACATGAATATTTTTATTTCTATATCATTACATGCTTGCTCCTGGAATAAAAAAATTTGCATTCAATTTCCAAAAAATCAAGGATAGTATAGAAAAGAATTTTAAATTTATTAATTTATAAAACGACTTGTAAAATTATTTTGTTTCAAAGGTTGGATTTTTGTATTATTGTTATTGAAATTTTTATAGACATTTTAGTAGTATCCTACTAAGATATGTTTCGTCAAACTGTACTTCTACTTTTCAGTGTTTATAGACCTTATTTTTTAGGATTCGGGTAAAGGGAAGATCAATTTTTTTATCATACAATCTTCTCTTTATGTTGTTGAATCATTTTGGGATAGTTATGAGGTATTATTTAGTCACATAGAGACCAGTTATGTTGACTTGTATTTATTTTCGGTTAAACCATTTTCACTCAGTTGTATATTCTATTGTTTCTTGTTCATACTCTATTTTTTATCTTGTTTTTATTATATACAATACTAGTTTTTTATCTTTATTTTACCCCATCCCATGAGAGGCTGACTTGGGTGACTGGTCTTGCTATCCCATGTTAGTATATTACATACTGGGATTGTCTTAGTGTTCTGTTTTTCATTTTTAAATTATATATCCTAGTTTTTTGGAAACATCTAGGTGGTTCAAGTGAATTGGTATGGGTTTTTAAGGCATGAGTATTTATAAATGGGAAAAAAATTGTTGATTAAAATGTTTTAGCTTCATTTTAAATTTAAGATTCCTTTAATGGGGAATCATTATTTGTAATATTTAATTTTTATTTGTTTCTTATATTATTTAGTAATTTATTAACTATTATTAGTTGATAATAAAAGCATTGAGATCAATTTTTATGTTTTTATGTCATCTCTTCAATTTTTAATGTGTTTGAGAAAGGTTCATGGGTTAGTTGAAATGAATTATGAGAGCATCAATGGACAATATTAAATAAAATTTATCCAATGAGGTGATATTTCTTTTTTGATTTCAAGTTGGAGTCTCCATGATTAGTAAACAATAATCACTGAAAATATTATTATTTTTTAATTAAGTCATGCATAGGACATGTGTTGAATTTCAGAGTTAGAACATGATGAGTTAGTTGAGATTTGATAACTGATGTAGTTCTAGATTTACTATCAATATATCATTATGGATTACTTTGGAAAAAACATTAAATTTTGGAGTTTGTAATGACCTATAGATTTATGTTTTAGTGAACTAGGACAAAAGTTAGGTTTTAATCATTTTAGAGGATGGTTGATTATAAAATTTTATATTTTGATCAAAGATATACTATTTTTAATGTTTTTTATGGGAACCTATGGATTTTTTAATGAGTAAATTTTTTATAAAAAAAACATAATCAAGTTCATCGATGTTGGTTAATGAAAAAACATTGTAGGTATTAGTTATCAAAAATAGGTACCTAATTATAAATCACCATGTACCCTATCTAGGTCAATAGGGTAGGGTTTTTTAGATATTCTTCAGAGTGGTTGGTTCCCTACACTGAGTATATGGTGGAGTTTCTAGGTATAAAATTTGGGGAAATGAGTACCTAATAGTGGTGTTTCCGATTTTTTATGAGGGAAGAACCATTATTTAAATTTTAACCATCTTAAACATTTATCCAAAGGGCCATAGAGGGGAGGTTATTTGTTCATCCACTCCCCCCTTATTTTCTCTCCCATGATTCCCTTTAGTCTCCACATTAATTGAGTAATAAATATGAATCTATAACTATAATTAATTAAATAAAAATTTGTATTTTAATTGGTTCAATGAAAAGGGATAATCAAAGGATCATATTATGATAGTGTGTCTATGTACTAGGAGTTAACACACCAGTGAAGGTGGTAGTCAATTTATAGACATAGTGGGTATCCTAGTAAGTTTATATAATTAAATTTCTTTTCCAGATCAACATACATGGATGAAATAGATTTCATCCTCATCTAATAATATATTCTTTTTTATATTTAAATTTAGTTATCTATATATTAAGTTACATAGATGACTCTTTTTCCACCATGGATGAAATACTAATTATATATAAAAATATAAATCAAAATTGAAATTTTCCTGTTTAAGACTTCCTCATCAACATCACAATATATAAATGGAATTCCCTCTCATTACGTTGATACTTCTCACCTAGAACTAAACTAGATGTGTCACTGGAATCCTCCATAGATCTCTTGTTTTAATAATGAATTGGATAAAAAATATTTTCAACCACTCGCATGTCTAAAATTTAAATCTAGGATAACAAATACACTTATTATTAGGTTATCAAGTAAATCATGTTCATCACATAGGAAATTATTCACCATATAATTTCTGTGTGGTATACAATTCACCATGTATTTTCTTTAGGGAAAATTCTACCTTATAATAACAATCATAATTTTGAGAAAAATTATGATTCATGAAAAAAAATATTCATAATAATTAATTTCATGATATTATATTCTGGTTAATCTATTCACATTATTCATTCATGGTGTTTCCCTTTATAAACTCCAAAAATTTCCAAAATTGAAATGAATAACTATGTATTCCTACAAACAATGTGATTAATTAAATCTAATTTTGCATTGATTTATTATCATCTCCTTATTGAGGTGTTTAAGGTTATATTTCTAAAAATTAGTCCTAAAAAATTAACTTCACATTAAATTACATTTTTTTCTTCACATAAAACCAATTCATGAAAAAAAACTCTTACTCTTCCATGTATTATAGTGGCCACATAGAATATTTATTTCAAGGTTCACATCAACCTCACTAAATTTTTTCATAAACCATTAAATTTCATTTATTATAAGTCTTATAATATTCACATAAAGCACTCTCTTCTTTCTTGAGAATGACATTTTCTCCCTCTCAATCATTCATGGATTTGTTTTCTTTTTTTCCTGATATTTATCCACAAAACATTGCATGTATTCAAATTACGATATCCTTTGTGGATTATGAGAATACATACAACTCATTCACAAATGAAATTACATTTTGAAAATTTTATCACATAGATATCTTTCTCAATTACTTATATAAACACTAAAAAATTTAGATTTTACCCATTATAAATTTACGTCCAATGATCTTAGTCAAAAATAAATATGAAAAATTAGAGAATAATAATTATGCAACCTATAATGCAAGTCATACTACATATTGAACCAATATGTACAACATATTTGTGATAAACTTGTGTTCCCCATCAAATAAATTAAATTTCATTTCATAATTGGGAACCTATTTTTCAAGATGAGGAAAACCAACCTTAGATTAGTCACCACCAACTACCCATGAATGCCTCAATTTATTTATTCCATGTAATGAAATTATTTTTATCATGGGTAACTTCTTATTAGCGTTGGAACCCTATTTATCATACATTTTTTGTAACTATAAAATCAATCATCTAATAACTCAATGTTATAATACAAAAAATCTATAATAATTATGTAAATGTTTCATTTTCTTTCTTTGAGAAGTATTCTTCATGTTTTAGTGATCTAGTACCACTTGAGTTGTGGAATAATAAAATTTATGGACCTTTAATGTTGTAAGGAAATTAATGGATATAAAATAAATTATTTTTATCATTTCAATTCCAGAATAGGATCTACATAAAATAATGGAGGTTCAGGTAGAATCCCTTACGTCATGTCTAAGATGATTCTGTACTTGATCTTAACTTCATGAATAATAAACTTTTTTTCATTAATTAATAATTCCATAACCATATAAAAATTTATTTTATTTTTTATAGTTTTATTATGTTAATTTATGTGCCTTTTTATGGGTTATGATATTCAATTTCATCACTCGGTAACAAGAGATTCCTTGGTTTTCTTGATCATTTTAATTGTGTATTAGAATGAAAAAACATGTAGAATACATATATCTGTCCACAAATAAACATATATTTTGTTAATAAGCATATATAATAATAAAATAATATTTTTTTCTAGAATTTATGATGATGAATTAGATAAATAATTAACGTTAATCATTTAGATTAATTTAGTGTTTATTATCACAATGAATTCATTTTGTTTTATAAATTGATATCGGATGTAAACAAATATTCTAGAACATTAAATATTATATTATACATATATTTTTATCTATTTAAGAAATAAAAATAGTTTCATGACTAGTAATGAAGATAAAATTGAAGGATGAACATATTTCATCCACAAAGGTGGTACATCGGCACATCACAAATGATGTTTTCATTCTAACAACAAAAAAGGAACGATAAGAAATTTTATGAATAGTTTTTACATAAAAATGATTAAATTATAGTATATGTGAGATACTTGAGTTTTCATGATACTTGTATATATCTATGGAAGAATAGAATAATAAAATAAAGGAACATGACAAAAAATTGAAAGAAATTGGAGAAGGGTTATAGCTCTTGATTCCTTCTACCCGAGAACCTCCTTAGAGGATTGGTTTTTGTATATAATTTATAAAAAAACCTCTTGTATATGGGGTAAGGATTGAGATATTATTGGTTAGAATTTTCACAAGATTCAAGGCTAGATATGTGTGATGAGGAGAGGTGGTGAGGGGTGGTATTTATAGTGGAAGAGGGGTGTTTTCTCATTATTTGATTCATTAGTTTATTATTCTTCTCAAGACAAGAAATAGTGTTGATTCTTAAGACTAAATAATGTAATTAGATCATGTGAGTTTTAACTAATTTTTATTAAATAATCCATATGTTCATGAATAGTTTACTTAACTTATAATGTATATATATACCATAAGATACCGTATTTTACTATTTACAAAAAATTAGAGTCCATTAAAAAAATCCCAAAAATTCACCATGACCATTTTTTGATGTGTTGAATTAAAAAATGAACTCCATTTAATGAAAATAATTTTCTATATATGATAAATATACTTTTTAATTAAAATCATTATTTACACATAGAATAAGGATTTTAAAACTATAACTGCTTTTATACCACATTGAAAAATTCTATAAGGTCTCATAAATTACTCTCATAAACATAAAACATAAAAATATTAATTAATGTATACAATTTTTTAAAATAAATTTTCTTCTAAATTATTAAAATAAAAAAATACTAATTAAATATTTATGACATACAAAATTATAAAAATTTAATTGATAATTTATAAAATATTTATTTACTTATACTATGATATGATTTTATCATATTTCCACTTATAAGATGGATAAATGTTATTTATAATTTCACTAGTGAGATAACTATTTAATTGCCCGGTTTAAAATTCATAAGGGTCGCATTACTATTATAAATGTCACATTTTTATTTCATCGGTATAGGTTTCTTAATTTCTAGAATCACTTCTTATTTCATTCATTCATCATTTATAAGGTTTCAGTTATGTTCTCTATGTGTTTATAACATAAGGAAATATTATAAAAAGTCAATTTCTATAGATAAAATACTGGGTCATTATAGTTTTAAGATATTGAAAACTTATAATGTATTATCTTTGATTTCTTCTATAATTTTTTTCACCTTCCAATAAAAGTGACCTTATATTGTTGAAATATCTTAAGTAATATCATGTGTGTTCCTCCCATGACATATAAAATGGTGCATATGCACCTCCATTATTTATTAAATTTGATCCATTTAACTTAGATATTACTTTTCAAAAAACCTTCCAATATTCATTAAATTCATTGACCTTGTTCTTACACTAATATAATCATTATAAGGATTATGGTGTAACCCAGATTAGGTCACTCAATAGATAATTAAACATCTTATCTAGATCTTTCAAAGATTATTACTTCCTATACTTAGAATAAATATATTTTATTCTTCCTAGAATAATGTTTCCATTTAAATAAATATAATTATATTATATTTTTATATAGGACAACCATATTCCTCTTCCTTTCCATCAAATGGAAAATGAAAGTATTGCTTATGTGTATGTTTGGACTTCAACTTCCATGTAGCAGTATGATTCATCTTCAATCACCATTTTCATGGATGGTTATTGTGATTGATTTTAATTATATATATTATATATTTTTAATAATAATTCACCTATAATTATAATATGTAATCTACCATTAAACCTTAACTTGTGTGGGAAAATTATGACATCACTCATGCATAGAATAGATCTTCACCTCCATAGAATAGTTCTTTCCTTCATTACCAGTTTATAATAGTTTATGTGCTAAGTATACATGGTAGTTATGAAATTATTAACATTATTGATATAATCAAACCATTATCATGTTTAAGGACCATAACTACCAAACTTATACATACATGAAAACCAATCCAGATAACAACTGAAATAATGATGATAATGAAATATTATTAATGAATTGGTGAAAAAGTATAATAAGTAAAAAAAGTATCATATTACAAGTATGAACAAGGTTCTGGTATATGATTATAATAAATTTATATTTATTATATATGATGTTATAGTGATTATGATTTAACTTGGTTTGAGGTATGTATTTCTCATCTCACTTTTTATTCTATGAGATGTATGTTATATTCACCAACTATTAGATTCATGTGGTGTATACGCATTCCCTATTATAAGTTATAACATGATTATTCTAATATTTGTGGTATTTACTATTTTATTTGAATTTATTTATTTCGATTTTTTCTGATTCAATAGTAATCAAAGTGGTAACAATTTTATGATACAATATCACTTTCTACAATGATATTTTGTGTTGAAATTTCCTATGATAAAATTTTAAGATATTTCTATCAAAAATATTTTTTATTTTATTCTCATAACATTATTTCTAAAACATAATAATTTTAAATTAATTTTATTCTATATAGGTACTCAAAAGTATGAATAAACTTATTTAATAAAAAATGATTTTATTTCTTTATTTTAGTCAAGAAAACTTTTTTCCATGAAAATATTTTCTTTATAAAGTTTCCATGAATGTTATTAATATTGTTAATATTAAATTTAAATTAAATTTAAAATATATATTATTTTCAAAAAAATTAAAAAAAGATTCATTTTGTTTTTTAGAGAGGTGATTTTAAATTTTTAGTGAAATGTTGAAGGTATCATTATTTTAATTTTTACATCTTGAATCAATTTTCCCACCATAATGGACACTCTTTAATTTGAACCCTTTTATCACAAAAACCCAGATACCCTTTAAAATTACTACCTAACCCAAATTTCTCCATACATGAAGGGAGTTCTCAATCCCAACAAGCTGGTCACTAGAACCTGGGTATCAAAAAGCAACAATAGGGAATGATTTCGACCATATATAAAGCAACAACATGGAATATATATATATATATAGAAATATTAAAAGTGAAAATAATATTCCATAACTAAAATATGTAAGATGAAATGATACAATTGAAAAACAGTTATAACAACCCAATGTACAGTTAGAATATGAAAGGAAAAACTAAAAAAATGACTACTTTATGTGATGGTGTGGGAAAAATCCCACCATCTCACTACTAGCTACCCAAAAATAGTTGATAGATACCTCATCTCCTCATTACAGTGTCTTTCCATTACATTTATTGGAATATATACACAGTTTTACACACCACTAAAGTGGTGCATAGGGAGTGAGCTAATAATCAGGTTAGGATCCCACTGAGGTGTTCTATTAAAATTCTCTGTAAAATAATTTGATCATGTAAAAATTTAAATAAAATAAAGGATGAAAAACAAATTTACAATATTTATATCAAACTATTGGAAAAATATTTAGTTTTCAATTTTTCCAAATATCCAAAATATTTAAGGTAAAAAAGTATTAAATCATTATATATATACATATATCAATTTATTCGCACCAAAAAAATCATGTATCATATATAATATAATAATTGTGAAAGTTCAAGATAAAATAGTAAAATCCAATATCATAGGTAAAATAATGTCATGTTTAATTATAGTTTATCAATTTAGACTACTCTCACCCCTATCAATGTCTAGTCCGCAACAAAGAAAACCGCTAGGAGTGAATCCCCCAATAGTGTCAATATAAATTACCAATAACAAAGGGACTGGGGAATAGAGGAACAACCCATGAGTTAGGCCCTTTATAATACATGGATGATGGCTAAAATATAAACCTTCCACCTAAGTACCAAAGGCTTCCCATATTCATTGTTTTCCAAATTATTTCATAAAAACCATTATTTGAAATTCATTTCAAAAATCAATATCATAATTATTCTAAAATACCCTTTTCTTTTACCAAAAAATAGAAACCCTATATTTTATAAAAACCCCAGAGCAAAAAAATAAAAAACAAACAATAAATCATTTGATTTCATTTATATAACAATTAAAAAACCAAAGAAAAACATTTCATCCAAAATCTGATAAACCACCTACCATAGGCTTGGGTCTCATACACCCACAATTGAATCTGCCAATAAGGAAGAAAAAAGGCCAAAAAAAAGGTCCTGAAACCAAACCACACAACTCAGTATCGATTTGACAATATAAAGTGTTAATGAAGAGGACATATGACAACATAACCTAAATAAACTCAAAAGTCTCACCACAACCAACACAAGGCTTAGCCCACGGAGGAATATCAAACAATATATATTTGAAAGGATCAGGAGATTATTAAAATAGATCAATGGTTATAATAACATAACCCCATGGTGATACCTCTATAAAAGAAAATGAAAAAATTGAAGGATTACTCATCTAATGAAATGAACTGCAACCTTAACGATGATAAATCACTGAACAAAATGATTCAGAAATAGTGGAGGTCTCTAAAATCACTTGTGAGAATTCCAAGGTAAAGAGGGAAGATCGTATAGATAAATGAAATATATATTAGTTGTGAAACATCCTAAAATTCCTTCTTGCGATATTTATAAGGTATATATTCCTTTTTCAAAATGTGAAATCCAAAAAAAATAATTTCTGTAAAAAAAATCTATTTCCCTCTAGTAAAACCCATATAAAGATTCACAGTATCAACCTGTTGACAAATACATTACATTTAAAATCATTAAATAGAATTTATTTCTTATAAATACCTTAAAAATATTATTTTCAGCTCAAAAATCCCCAAAATAACATTATTGTTCTTCAAACATTTTGAGAACCCTGTATAGGCTTTAATGCATTTAAACACAAAATACATTAATTAAAACAAACTTACAACCTTGATCTTTAAGTTATTTTACCAAATAAATTCCCTCTCACCATAGGAGCCCCAAAATGAACCCAAACAAAGAGGGGAATCAAAATCGAGATGATAAATACATGAAAGTGTGTAACATGATGTTACAAACTCCCCACAATAAGACTTTCTGTCCCCATGAATTTGTGTCTTAGAATTATGTTCAGAAAATTATTGTGTCCACTTTTCCCTCATAAATGACTCATATTCCCAAGCCTTTTGAGAATATGATATATGTATCCATAATACTTTGACCAAAATAATAAACCCCTGGAATAATAATTTTATCTGAGAGTGAATGACCACCACTAGCTACTCTATAACCAAAACATTGGGTTCTAAATATTTTTGATTTTCAAACTCAAAATGTGATATGCTCTATAGTTTATTTCTTGAAATGTGATATGTGGAAAACATCATAAATATCTATCAAACTGACTATAAATTCCTACTGAAAAATAAAACTTACCAATCTTTTTAATGAAATCAAATGGCTCAATATCTCTTAATGAAAACAATCCCTACATTCCAAGCTCACAGTGACCGAACTGAGGAGAAAATTTCAAGAAAAACTGGACACCTATAGAAAACTCAAAAGGAAAATTCTACTAATATGCATAAGTTTTATGATGCCTCTATGAAATAACTAGATACTGATATATATCCAGAGTTCTCACCCCACATATCATAAACAAAAATCTAACCCGCCAAAGAGGTCGTACCCACCTCTTCCCATCAAAGAAGTGATCTTCTTGGGTTCCCATTCATAGACTTAAAAGGATCCATTCTAATTAATTATTTATTACTATTTTTATAAGAAAACTCAACAATTTTCATATTAATATCCAAGGATGCATCAAAATAAAATACATAAGTATTAAGCATATCCTCATAAATCTGAATAGCATGCTATGTTTGATAGTCTATCTAGGGATAGAACGTTGTACTCATCCTGACCTGATTCACCTTCACAATGTGAAGACTCCTTGAGAAACTTGAATTAATATGTAGATCCCTTTCTAAAATATTGGAAGATGGAACACCAAGTAATCTCACAACTTTTTATTCATACAGTTTATTGAATATGTAAAATATTATGCTGTCCCTGATTGTAATGAAGTGACCTAATTTTTCAACTAATATATCACCACCAAGAGAGTATTCACCACTCAATGGGTATATGTTAGTCCAAATAAAGTACACAGATACCTCATCTCATTCTGAAACCAGCACTAGAAAAGATAGATTAAAACCAGAAGGTTTGAAATGCTCTTATTATATCTATTGACAGGGGTAACAGTTGGACACATAATTTGAAATGCCTTTCTTCAAACCCAGCCACCAAAATCACCATATCGTGTCATAATACATTTTCTTAGTGTTAGGACGAATATACCATGAATGAATATGAAATTAAAACAAAACTAAGCTCCTCGAAGATGCTAGGATGAAAAAATAGTCCCTAAAACTAATAACACCATCTAAAGAGATATACTAACCCAAAACGGTCTCCCAAACATATGGGGTATCTATAATTCCTTTTAAATCGTCATCGTAATACTCACTATGCATAAAAGAATCAAGGATATATGATAATAACTCCTCACAATCCATAACAATACCTAAAGCATCCTCCAAATAATATATGTCAAACAGAGTCAATACTCCGATAAGGTTCTACTCGTCCTTCAATTCCAAAGTAGCCTGGGATGGTTCTTTCCTACTGAGTGAATCTACATTGAAATTGCTCTTTCTTGGGATTTATATGACAGATAAGTCAAATGTTTGATGGTATTCCACCCACTTTTTCAATATATGATTATATTATTTATGAGATAAGATATAGCTCAGACTTTTATGGTTAGAAAATACTTTCAAACATCACATAAAAAAGATAGTTCCACCAACACTTAAGTGCACTTCCTTTCCACAGAAATCTATAAATCATGATTGTTATAGTTATTCTCTTGCGGTCAAATATGAAAAGATCCATAATTCACCAGATGATAATCAAGCATAAGAATGCAATAAAAAAACATGAGAGGCATAAAAAATCACAGACCCATTAGCAGACTCAAGTAAGATAGGAATAAGATGCAATGTTAGAAATCATTTTATCTTGATGAAAAAATACTGACAGATTTCATCCCAAATAAATTTAAATTTTTTCTTAAAAAGTGAAATAAAATTTGATTACGACTTTTTGAAATACTTTATGAACAACTAGTAATATCTAGTAAGTCTAAATAATCTATAAATCTCAAAGTCATTCATTGGATCATCCTAAGAGAAAATAGAATAAACCTTTTTATGATCAACTGATAAGACCTCATCAAATATCATGTTTTACAAGAACATAACTTCATGGATCAAGAATTAGATTTTCGAACTAATTCCTTACAAATAGTGACACCTTAGTATTTCTATAACCAACCATAAATAGTTCACAAGTTCAGGATCAGATTTCAAATAAAAAAAATATCAACCACAAAAAATTTCACAAAATAATTGAGAATATTAGGGAATATATGTTTCATCATTGCTATGAAAACCAAACGAAACATTACCTAGACCAAATGGAAATTTAATATATTTGTAATGTCCATATGTTCTCTTGAAATCCATATTAAATATATTAGACTCTTGAACTCTGAGATAATGACAACCAGGCTTAATGTTGATATTTGAAGACCACATTTCTTCTTTTAATTGATCAAAGAATTCGTCCACACTAGGAAACAGATACATTTATTTAACTACTTCCTTGTTCAATGTCTAATAGTCCAAAAAAATTAGAGTGAACTCTTTACATTCATGAAAAAGAGAACTGGGGATTCCCAAGGAGAAACCCTTTGGATGACAAGGCCTTTCACCAATAGGTCATCCAAAAAAATCATGAACTCTTCCACATCTACTAGTTCTATATGATACAAAGATATTGAAATTGTTTTCACATCTGAAACTATGAAAATATAAAACTCCCGCTATAACATTTTAGGAAGATCAGGGAAATATTTTGGAAAAATTTCACGAAATCCTTAAACACCAGCTGGATGATCAACAATAGAAGAAACATCCTCAGTCTTAAATACCAAAATAGAAAAAAAATCATGATCTCTGGTAGGAAAGAACCTTCATGACCATACACTAGATCCCACTCTCCTTAAAACAATCATGATCTCCCATCATCCACAAGAAATGAGACACAATAATGAAAATAATCAACCTCCTCCTGATGAATGATTGGAAAATCCATCATAATGATTACATTGAATTGATCTTGATCGAGAATTAGGGAATCACATATTAAATCCACATCCGTTATCGATAGAAAATATGATGAATAAAATTACCTTATCTTTCCTCCTTCCAAGAGGTGTAACTAACTCTCTAACAAAGGACATTATCTCCATTGTAAGGTTAATCACATCAAAACTTGGATTGATATAAACGAGTGAGAAGAACCGGTATCAAATAAAGAAATCATTACTAAATGTGCAATAAATATGTGACCTCTTACTATCACTAGACCTGATTATATCTCTACTAAAAAATCATATTCTATATAATGTTTATTCACTCATATGACATGTGTTTAGATCCATATATTTAATGAAGAATCTTATTTCACTACATTATCTCATGGGTATGATGATCCCTTGAAATAATAAGGCATATATGTAAGCTAAAAAATATTGTAAAAGACCATTAAATGCACAATACTTACAAATAATCACAGATAAAGGAAAATAATTTTGTGTGCGTCCAAACCTGACATGCTGATAGAAAGTTGGAGGAAGATTTATAGGTTATACTAATTCTTTAAGGAATGCATGTCCCTAAAAAACACCTCTACCACTCATGGGGTGATATTTCCTCTTTCTATTTTTCAATTTCATTCCACTAAAATTTCAAATATGTGATGGTTATGGGTTGTAATAACCAACATTTCATGTCATATTCATCTATTACATCATCTCCTTATTGGTCATTTTCACATAGGTCAAAAGGTTCAACTTATATCTATGTTATTTGATATTCAATTACTAATATTTAGGAAGTTATGAGAATTCATTTGGTCATTCGTTACTACCTATAGAGAAAAAAAACAAGCTTAGAAAACATAATGGTGTATGGCAGCACTGATATCTCCCCCTGTTACAATGAGAGAAACTGTAGAGACTTAACCATCACCAGTTAATCTATATAAAACTATTGAAAAAATAGAATCTTAAAACCATTCGAGTCCAAGCCAGTATTCTGATATAACTATACCTTGAAATCCCACCATCACATACTGGGACCCTCTATTTTGAATTCCCCAAACCCCACCTTGATACTCTCAGGTGTTTCTAGGAATTAAAATATTTGATCTATCCTATATACCCAAACCTCTTCCTCTTAAGGATGATTTATGACCTTAAAGGATGGTTCATTCTTTCTTATGTACTCGTGTGATAGACACATATCTCCTATAACTCATGGTCATACCTCAACAATTATGTTCTAGACTTATGGTACATTTTGGTTGACAACATGAACTACCTACATGATGACTTGACCAGATTCTCATCTATATGTGGATTCCATTGAGGAGAATCCCCTACACCCTATTGATGAACCCATGGAAGATATTTTATAGCTATAATAAAGAACACTAAAATAGAAGACATGATCAGATAATAGAATAATCTCTATTAAAACCATAAACATTTTAAAAAAACTATGTTTATCATCATGAACTCAAAACAAGTGACACACATCCAAATATCCCATGGTATGTTGAGTCTCTTCACACAAATAAATTCCCAAGAACTCTCTATAACCATCCTTTCATGTCTTGAAAATTTTATCTATATTTTACCAAACATCCCAAGACTTGGATTCCAATAGTAAAACATCCTATGATAAAAAAATATTTTGAGACCAACATGGATACCCTCTCAAACCAATACCTAATTTGAATTTCAACATAACTTAAGTGTGTTTCAGATCCTCATGGGTTGGCACCTCCCACATCAGCATAAAACAACAACTAAATGTATTTATTTATTTGATGTTTGAAGAAGAAACATTCCATATATATATACACACACACACACCCAATGAAGATAAATAGGGGGAGAGATTTGTATGAGGAATAACTGAATGAAGATTGAATAATTTATAAAACTAAAAAAATATGCATAACATCACAAATTAAATGTCCAATATCAATGGAAAGCAAAAAAACTTACTAGTTATTTTCATAGCATAGGGAAAATCTCACCAGGTCACCACTAGCTACCCATACCTAGATAATAAAAACATCACCACCGCACTATGATGAATTGAATTTAACTAAATTGAAATAAACAAAAAATGTATATGGACCATAAAATGGGTGCATATGGTGTGAGCTGATAGGCTAAGTAGGATCCCACCCAGGTATTATATAACAAGTCTCAACAAAATAATCTAAACATTCTCTAATTTAAATAAAATAACACATGAAATAAATTAATCAAATTTATATCAAAATCATTGAAAAACAATTAGTTCTCCCTTATCTGGCATTTTTAGAATAATATAGGTAAAATAGCTTCCGAACCAATTAATCAAAACCATTATTTGAAAATCGTTTCATAAATCCATTTCAAATTATTTTATAAATAATCATTTTTTCAAACAAAAAAACATGGAAACCAGTACTTTATCAAAAACCATTTTTCTACAGACAATAATCAATAAATATTTGCATTTCATTTGTAAAAGAATTATAAAACGATAGTAGTTCATTTCATCCAACATAAGCTAGAGATAGAACCACCTATCTCATGATTGGCTCACACGCACCATTAACAGAATCCACTAACATGGATGAACTTAATGAGAATAAATAATATCTTATAATCAAACCAAAAACTCTTACTTAATTTAATAGCTTAAATTGATGATGAATAGAAAATATCACAACATACATCAAGGAAACATGCACATTTCAACATAACCTACTCATTGGTTATCCTCTAGAGGTATAAAACATAGAATATCTTTAAATTATTGATAATATTGTTATCATAGACAAACATATCAATTAATGTACCCAAATGGTTCTACATTGGTCAATAGAAATGAATAAATATAAGGATACTCAACTAGATAAACCCATTGCAACCATCAAGATGATCAATCACTGAACAAAATGATTCAAGAGGATACAAGGTCTCCAAAATCACATAAGAGGTCTCATGGGTTGGCAGGCAATAGGTTTTAGTCGAATGAAATAGAGATCAATCAAAAAATAACTTAAAATTCCAACTTGTGGTATTTAAATGGAGATTAACACCATTTCACATCATGTAATCCATGAAAACAAAGTATACTAAATACCCATCCCCCTTTATTAGAAAAATTATTTTTACCTTTACACACTATCTGATACACATTCCAAATGGGAATTACACACAGCATGTACCGGTTCAATTATTCTACCTAAAACCCATTACAGGATGTATACACACATTACATATTGTTTAAACTTCACACAGCGTGTATCGATTTACGACATTTTCTTAGTTATCAATAGATGATTCATAATCTCTTTATACATCTTTTAGTTTCTCTTCAGACTAGGAAAATCCTATTTTCAGTGCAAAATCCCCAAAACAAATATAGTGTTCCCAAAACATAGGTAAAACCCCAAAAACATTTAATATTTAATAACTAGTCTCCATTAATTCAAACAAACAAACAATGATTAACATTAATTAATTTTTCCAAGAAAATTCTATCCATCCTCAAGAGTCCCAAAGCACACCAAAATAAAGAGGGAAATGAAAACTTGAGAAAAAACAATTGAATTTGGGTAAAATGATATAACAAATTATTTAATGTTTTTTATGTTTCCTTTCCATAAAAATTATTATGAAAATTTAATTCTTATATGTTAAATAAGTTTTTTTAAACACCGTTTCCTTAAGAAATATTCTACTATTATTTTAAAGGTATTTTCATCTACAACAACATATTTTTATGTATATTATGCTTTAATAGGGATATGATAAAATGTTTCTATATTTGTTATTTAATTTTCTATTTATTTTTGAAAATGATGCAATCTTGATAAAACCCATTTTCTATTCCATGTGTTAGGAAATGAAAAATAAGTAAATTGTTACCTATAATTTTTAATATGAATGGATTTGGATTATGTTATGGGAGGGTCTATTATATCCCTATAATTAATTGGGGAATTTTTATTGTTTAAGAGATCAGAGGTTTCATTAGATGTTACCCCAACCTCAAAAGAGGGTACATAAGAGGTTATCTGAAGACTAACATTGGTAACCTGGTATGTTTTACTAAGAAAAAGGAGGGTATATGGTGGCCATCACAATCCCAACATGTGATTATTGTAATAGTGGATATCCTTGAAAAAAGATTTTTGTAGTAATAATTCTGACACACTTGTCATTCCAATCTCAATGACATGTTATTATTATTATTATAATATCTCATTGCCCATGATATTTGGTTATTCTATTATTCTTAAATTATGAACATCTAAATCCTTATGACTCGATTATGTTCTAAGAAGTATCAGGTATGTTTTTTAAAGGTTAATATCATATTCTCATACACAAATTCTCATGTTCTTATTACATATGAACATGGATTAATTTATCACATGTTTACCTATACTGGTCATCCACGATCATCCATTATTTTTATTCCTCTACCTATATATTAGATAGGTTATGACTAAGATGTTTCCGACAAAAAATATATTTTTTTTGTTATTTTTTGGATCTTTCATAAAATTAGATGATTATTTATTAGGTCTTCTGGTAAGCTAAACCAACCGAGTTATAGGGACTGTATTTTTATTAGGTATATTAAATAATTATATAAATTTAAGTTATATTCATTTATGTATTTTTTGGGATTCCTTGGTTGGTATTAGAGTAGGATATAGTTATTTTTAGAGATTATCACTAGAAATATTATGTGATAATCTTTAGGATGTCTCTATGTATAGGTAAACAATCATAATCTTCGGAAAAGGGGGTATTATAAGGTTTTCCTATAAAATGTATCCCCTTTTGGATATGAGTACGTGGATGTAGTCGATTCAAAGATTCACGTTGGTTAACTACTATAAAATAAGAGGGTTGTGTATTAATTAGATCGCCACTTCATCATGATGAGTGGGTATAAAACTACACACAATTTTTAGAAATTCCAGGGCATATGTTTAGGTTAATTCACATTTTATTTATAAGACATTATTAATACCTGAATAGATAATGTCCATGGATGAAATAGGACAAACATAAGGTGTCATTTATTAACAAGAAAGAGTCATGATTTAGACATCATAAAAAATATTACTCCGCATTATATGATTTCATACTATGATTATTATTGAGAAAACTATAATTTTTTGTTTTTGTCAATGCATGGATCAATTAGTAATCTTATTAAAAATATATTTTTCTGTCCAACATAGTGACTCTTATTTTGAGAAACCAAATGAAATAAGAGTTGGAATGTGAAATCATGGTAATATGATAAATTATATGTCTTGAGATACAATAAGAAAACATGAATTTTTTTGAGTTTCCTAAATCACTAAATTAGGGAAAACGGATGCTTTAAAATGTTTAGGTGATAAAAGTAATGTAAGTAATAAGATTCAACTTCTAAGATGTAAATAAGGTGGTAAGAAGAACCTAGTGATAAATTTCAAATGAATGGGAAGATTTTTTATGTGATGAATATAAGGGAATATATCATGTAATAACTGAGAAAAAATTAAGAGTTTTATGGAGGGAAATAAATTAAAACCTAAGGTTAAAATAATAGTTCAATTTATTATATGTGTTGAACATGGGAACTGTCTAATTCAATGCCCCCAATCCAACAAATAACACTCATAATATGAAAGTGTATATATTATGTAAATCACTGAGGAGGATCAGGCTGGTTAAGTCCCAGTTATCCTCAAATCTAGAGCCATATATGTCATTTTAATGTTTTTAAGAATATTCTCAAATAAAATATTACTATTTACAACTTGTATTTTATGTGATCTTAATAATTTATTATTTGTCTCTACATAGATTCCAAATAAGTTTCTTGAATAAAAAAATAAAATTTAATATTCTAAATCTTCTTAGTATACTCTATTAGAGAGAGAATAAATATGAAGATTCAATGGAAATTGTATGTGTCCTAGTTAATATTAATAAATATTATTTATCTTACATGATTAGAATGAAACTCAACATCAAATATATTACTATTTTACAGGAATAAACTGATGTATATTTCGAAGATTTTCCAAGTATTCCTTTGAATCATGATGTTGAGTTTAAATATAAATCATAATGGTTGAAATACCTCTTGTAAATACACTATATTTAGTGGTCCTAATTGAGTTGAATGAACCTAGTAAGAAACTCTAATAAAATCTCGATAAGGGATTCTTTCATCAAATAATATCTGAATGGAGTGTGCATGTTTATTTATTAATAAATAATATGGGTAAATGTAACAATGAATGTATTATTTGTAACATAAAATTAACAAGATCAATAATAATTATCATTTACACCCTATTTATTTTTTTATTATCAATTTTGGGTAGAAGGATACATTTCCAAGCTTCACTATCATTATGGATATAATAAATAGAGTGTCAAACCTGTATACATTCCCAATAAAACTTTATATATGAGGTACGAATACTATAGATTTATATTGATTCCATTTAGACCAAAAATGACTCATATATATTTATGGATTTAAATAATAGGGTATTTATAGATTATCATACAAAATTTTTTGTAACCATTCTTGATGATATTACTATATACTCTCATATCATGGAATAGTGAGAAGATCTCTTGCTAATTATTTTGAATACCCAAGGAAAGATAAAATATAATCTAAATTCATAATGATTGAATACTGGTCAAGGAAAGAGTCATTTATGGACACATGATCACAATTTATGGTGTATTAGAAGATCCTTATAAGATAAAGTCATTGAATATTGGCCCACACTAGACATTAAGAGTGAGATCTATAGTTCTCATTCATTTGATGGATATTATTAATTCATTTTAAATAATTTCTCAAAGATATCAAATACATTAACCATGCTCACATAGATGGGTAAAAATTTATTATGGATAGACAAATGTGAGGAAAATTTCAAGGTGTCAAATGGAAGGTTGGTCTGTGCACATGTACTAACACTTCACTTTAGTGGAAAAGTGTTCTGGTCAATAGTAATTCATCTAAGATGAGGTTTGGATGTGTTATTACATAGAATGACATGGTAATAGCTTATTCATATTTTCAATTAATGTATCATGAGATTAATTACCCAACAAATGACTTCGAATTAGAAATTTTAATCTTTTTATTAATGATATAAGGAATTATCTTTAAGAATAATTTTCTAACATATATACTGATTATAAAATTTTGATGTATATATTCTACAAGTAAGAGTATAACATATTCCAGAGAATATGGTTAGAGTTTATCAATATTTATGATTTATCAATACTTTTCCACCCTGTGAAGTTGAACAATGTGGCATGTGTTTTAAGGAAAAAGGTTTATTCTAGATTGTCAATTTTTAGGATCGAAAGGGATCCAATATTTAAGGATTTTCAAATCATAGACCCTGAAATATTAGATTAAGTGGATTAATATTATATTTCCCTAATTAGTGTTCAACTATCTATCCATGTTAAGATTAAATAGGCATAAAAGGAAGATATAAAAGATACAAATAATGTTATGAAATGTTCCTCAATTCAACCTTCATTTTGATGGAACGACATGGGGCGAAAATAATGTTTGTGTCCCATCAATACATTAATTGAATAAACATCTATTGGAAGAAGCTCAAATTTCATCATTTGTGATTCATCATGGATGTATTATGATGTATATAGATCTGAATGATCCTTCCATATGGGATTACAAGAATAGATAGTTTGTACAGTCTGTATATGGGTGCATGGTATGCCAAAAAGTTAAGGCTATGTGAAAAAATAATAATCTGATGTTACAAGAAATACACATACTTGTATTTAAATGGATAACATCACCATATATTTTTTTATAGGATTCCCAAAGACAATTTAAGTGTATAATGCAAGTCGGATTGTAGTTGAAAACCTTATGATGTCAAGAAATTTCATTGTTATCAGAGAGAAGTTATATCTTGATTAGGATTCCAGGATATACATTTAAAAAGTGGTACTGTTGCATGGAGTTCTATATTTTATTATATCTAATTGATATATGAGGTTCAACTCAAAGTTATAGAGAATAATTAAGGAGGATATAGATATAGATTTTTGTGTCTATAGTACATATCATCAAAAAATAGTTATTCATACTAGGATGACCCTTTAAACCGTAGTGAATATTCTAATATTCTTATCTCTTTATTTCAAAGTTATTTGGGATCAACTCCATCCTATTATCAAGTTTGTATTGTAAAAATATATTCCAATTAATAATTCATATGGAATAGTGTAAATCCCCCAACATAAATTAGTGAATAAATCTAACCTAAGAGGATGATAATAGATAATGGAATCTATCAGGACCTCACCTAGTTAAAGAAAGGGAAGCAAATGAGAGAGACATTCATCAACACATCATGGATTCTCATATTTCACATAAGTGTCATGAAATCATTCATCATAGAGATTTTTAATTATTTTTTTTAAGGTGTTTCTATTAATTTATCCATGTAATAAGGTTTTGAGAATCCACAATAAGTGTAAGTTGATCTATTGTATTATTAACCCCTTTGATGTTCTTGATCAAGTAGGGATAGTAGCTTTTTGCTTGGAACTTCCACCAAACCTCTCTAAAGTTAATGGTTTGTTCTACATATTGTTTTTGAGGAACATCATACATCATACTTCACATGTAATGAACTATGAGGTCATATTGTTAGATCATGATATTTATTATGAGGATCAACTAATGTATATTATAGATACTACAGATAAAGTGTTGTGAAACACGACCCTTCACTTGTAAAACGTTTTGTGGTGAAATCATCAAATTAAGGAAGGTGGGAATGAAAAAAAATCTAATGAGGCATAAGAGTAATAAATTATTTTCAATTGAGTGATGTAATTTCATGTGAGGAATTTATTTTAAAGTGGTTTTAAGATAACCAACTGGTATTTTATATGTATTCATTGGAAATTAATTATAAATATTTGGTAGTTTTCATTACATAGAACCCCAAGTATAAATAAATTATGACATGTTAATGAATTTATAACCTAGCCATTGAATTAGTGAGTGTGAATAAGATTAACTAAATTATGAATTATATATATAATTTTTTTCAAAAATTCAAATATATTTATCTATACTAAAAGAATAATCATTCCGTTTTTAATAAAATCATTTCAAGATTAAAAGATCTATTCTTCAGAAGAAATTTATCTTTCTATGTCGTATGATGTTTTATATAAAAAATATTTTTATAACAATAAAAAATTATTTTAATGAAATACACTAGTAATATATTAATATTAAATCATACATTTGTTATATAATGGTTAATAATAAAGATCAAATCATTTGAAGGTAAATCAAATTTTTTTAATACTATTTTTATATGTGAAATGTGTCTTAATAGTAATAAATTAAAGTAAAAATATTGATGAATAATTTTAAATATATTTATAGATAATATATATTAAATAAAATATTTTAGTATTCATATATTATTTTTTACAATTCATAGAATTAAATTAGATATTTTGTTTTGATTAAAAAATAATTTTTCAAAAAACGGTTTTATGTTTTCTTTTTCTGTTATTATTTTAAAATTAATTTATTAAAATTATAGAAGTTGAATTTGATAAAATTAATTTTATATTTTTAATCATCATATCCAAATTTTTTATTATTCCAATTTATTTTTTTATCATAATTAACAGAATAAATAGTAAAAAATTTGTTACTGGGGTTACAGTTAATAGGGTTTATTATGGGGTTAAACTAAGATATACAAGTAAATGTTCCACCTAAAAATTTTTAATTTTTATTTATTAAATATATTTAAACCCTATATTATTATTTTTTTATTTCTTATTTTTTTCACCTTAACATAGATGTATCCTTACATAATTGAAATCTTTTATGTAATTCCATGTGTGCCCCTCCCCTCACTTATAAAAGAGAACCAATTATTCTCTTTTATTAGAATAATTTGAGACTTTTATCTCATCCATGACCTAACAAAAGACGTTCTTATATTCCTTAAATTGATAATTTGGCAACCTTTTATTCCCAAATACTATCTTATGAAGGCTTAAGGTGTAAACCCAATAGATCCTTAAAAAAAGAGGTAATCACCCTACCCAAAAATTTCAATATTTATTTATTCTTATAATTTCACTAAATATGTTCTATCCATACTAAAATAGTTAATAAAAAATCCTAAATATACTAAAATTTTATAAAGACTATGTGAAAATGATTTTCATACTCCGTCCCATTAAATGAGAAAATGAAACTATCGCTTGTGCATATGTGTAGACTAGTCGAAATATGATTATTTTTTAAACACCACATTAAATCGATAGTTATTATATTGGATTTAATATTAATATACTATATTTAGCATATAATTATATTTTATAATAATAACATTTATTCAACCATCTAACTTTTACATATGTTGTCAAATGATAACATTGCTCTTACGTACATGTGGATAACAACCTCTATGAAGCGATGTGATTCATTTTCCATTTCTGGTTGATATTAATGATTATAACTGTAACTATAACAACTAAATATTTTTAAATTTCCATAATTATGATTATAGAGATAATGGATCTGTGGTCAAATTTCAAGGTCCATAACTGTCAAAGCGAAACAAATATGAAAAATGAAACAGTCAACACTCAAAATAATGATGATAATGGTAAATTATTAATGAAAGGTTTATAATATTTTATAAATAAACCATATATGGTCTTATTATAATTAATATAGTTTTAAAATATATCTATAATAAGTTTTAATTTATTTTATTTGTTTTTACAATGATCATAAATCAATTCAGACTTGCGGTAAGGATTCCTCATCTCAATTTTTTTCCATGAGATGTATTTGATATTTAAATTTTTTCTCTCATTTGTTTTATATACTACCACTTTAATATAAAATATAATTATTATATTTATGTTAATGATTTCATTGTTTCTTTAAATGTTATTTGTTTTATTGGGGTAATGATTCAAAATTTTGTAAAACGGTAAGTGTTTTATATTACAATATTACATTATATTGAGATTTGTTTTACTTAAATTAATGATGTTGAAATTATAATATTTCTCCCTTATAAATATTATTCACTATATTTTCCTATAGTTATGTAACAACCTAAAATCCTAATGTACAACTTTGTATTTGATAGCATAAATGACATGCATCACCAAGAACGTAAGGTAATATTATGTTCCCAGAATCTATAATATATTTACAATTTTAAATATATTAAATAAATTATATAGATTTTAATTAATGAAATACCCAGTTATATATATTTTCACTCAAGAGCGGCCTTCTTTGGTTTCTTGTGTTACACAGAAGATCGAGTTTTACTAAATAATAATGTATTTTTTAAATATAATTATTTAATATAATTTGATATATTAAATCTGTTATGTTAAAGGATATGAATAGAATTAATTAACTTATAACAATTTATGGTATTTATAAATATAAAATAAATTCATTTGTTACCATCTAATGAGAAATGAAAATGAGAACCAATTGGATATACAAATAAATATTATTATTTATTTGATTCTAAAAACGTTTTGTCTTAATGAACATAGTCAGTTACAATTAGTTGATGATTTTAATATATATATTTTTTATATATTCAATAATTTTTTTTTATATTCATCAATTATGTTTTATATGCAAAAGATATGAGCATACCCTATTTTACAGATAAAAACCTTTTTTATAAAGGTAAAATTATCATCTATTAATGGAGAACCCATTATAAATATCAATTTTAAAAATTGAATTGATTTAATATGTAAAAAATAAAAAACATAATTTAAATAGAAAAATTATAATCATCTTGTGGTGAATTTTTGAAATTATTTGGAAACACATCATTTTTTAATGAAGAGTTAAAATACTGATATTTAATTCAAAACTAAATTTTCATCAAATATATTTAAACGGTAAAATAATTATTTTAATTTGTTTTAATGTTTTATTAAATTTAAATTTTATAAATTAATTCAATATATTTAATTGAATCAATTTCAATTTGATGTTGAATGTAAAAACATGTCCAAATTTAGAACATTTTTACATTAAAAACATGAATTGTCGTCTCTCTTACATGATGAATTTTTAAATTAATTTTATCCAATGATGTTATTTTAATTTGGAAAAATTGATTCTATATTAGTAATAATAATAATTTCTAATTTCTAATAATTTTAATTTTTCTTTACCAAAAATATTAGTAAAAGAAATTATAATTAATTATAATTATTAAAGAAAAATTAAACATAATAAAGGACAAAACCTTTCACTTAAATGGGCCAAATGACATATCCACTTGAACAAAAAGCTTTTTCTGGAAATATATCAACCATAAACCTTCTATAATTTGGTTGTTTTTACTTTTAGGAATATTATTAGTTAAGAACATGTGTAGACCTAACATGATTCAAAAAATTCCAATTGAGTCATTTTCCTCCCCCATAAAAGTATACCTCATCTCTCCATTACTCTCACCTATAAAACCACATAGTTTTAGCCAATATATTCCCAAATAGATTTTAAAAATCCCCTCCATTGACCATTAATCCTCTATTTTGGGATTAATCCTTCCATGTAATCCTTCTGTTACAAACCAAAAGAAGTTACCTGATTAAGAGGTAACATCTTCTATCAATCCCTCTAGATTCATTTACAGTATCCACACCCTGAAATCTATTTATCCAAATATTATATAATAATAATGTTATCATAAATGTTCTATTATTTTTTAATATAATGGTTTCAACCTAAAAATATACACACCTCCATCTAATGGGTAATGAACATACTATTTTGGTGTACAACAAACTACTTCCTCAGGAGATGACGATTGTATATTTTTCCATTACCACCTATCATGGTGGCCTTTGTGATGGAAAAACTTTTTATATATGTTATATTTGATATTTATAATTTATTTATATTTATATAATTTTTATTTATTACATAACTTTATACTTTCCATCTTGTGTAAATACAAAAAAAATCATTTGAAGAAATGTGGACTACCACCCCCTCAAAGTTACAGTATGCATTCATTCCATACATGGATGTATAAAGGATGTTTTTAACAAATATATGTAACATATATAACAAATATATTATACTGGAATTAAAATATAAATATTAATAATATAGTTTTTATTTAAATAAAACAAATGTTGGAAGTATCTTTCGAACAAACGTATGGCCTACCATCTCCATGAATGGAGCACTTTATTTCTAATCTCAAAATATTACGGACTACTATAAATAAATATATACTGATGATATATGATAATAAAGTCATGGATTGAATTATTTATATAAATAAACTATGATCTAATTAATTATAACAACAAATAACAATTTAAAACTTACTCAAGAAAAATAGGCAATTGACACATGAAATAGGAAAATTAATGAAAGTTGTTAACAAACAGGTAATGAGATATTATAAAAAGTCAATATATAGTATTATAAAGCTTATTATGGTTATTATATTAGTTAATAACATATTTTAAACTACTATACTAGAGTCTAGATACCACACAACAAAAATTAAAGATACGGTAAGAAGATTTCTTATCACATACATTCAATTATGACATATTAGTTATTATGCACCAATTCAAATTTATATGGTGTATATACTTCATTTTTTGTGTTATACCAAAAATAAATTTATTATTGTCAAATTATAATTTTAATTTAATTTAATTTTTTTCTCTATATTCAGATTCAAATGTTTCAAGGTGGTATTAGACACTTTGGAATGTTTAATGATTATTCTCCTTAAGAATGTTTTTCGTGATTATCTATGAAATATCAATTAATTTTTTGATTGTCAACATTACCTTGAAAAAATAAATTTATTGTAATAATTTTTCAATTTAAATTACCTTGAATATACATAATTTCACATAATGGATATTATTGTTGTCTAAAAAATATATCATTTTACAAAAAGTGTTCACTTTGATAGTAATTTGATTAACTAGGAATTATTCATAAATTCATATCTTCTATTAAATATGGATATATTTTGATAAGGAATTTTTTTCAATATATTTTGACTTATTTTGACATGTAATACATGGGTTGGGGGCTGTTTAAGGAAAATTTATGGTTTGGGGATTGGTTAATGCATTCCCATTGATGAATCCATAGTCTCATGAGGTGAACTAGTGGGCCAAATAGTTTAAAATGTATATTGAAGGTAAAGGTATAATCTTATTAGAGGAAACATGATTTTTTTAATTAATCATTTCATTTATCGATAATTTATTTATTATTTTTCAATGAAATTTTGTGTCGCAAAATCTATTGATGCATTTCATTCTCAGTTAATTGATTTAATGGCATGTGTGTTTAGTTTCTTACATTTCCATATCAATATTTCCTTATCAAGTTATTTAAATGGAACGTGTTATCATTTATTTAACATTAAATGTTAAATTATTTTTATTGATTCAATATTTATTCCACTTTACTTAACCATAATAATCATTTTATCTCACCCTTATTATGTTAGATTGTCTTAGGTTATGAAGAATAAATCATGAATAATCATTGAAGGATGAATTTTATTTTATTTTACTATGTATCATGATTTTATTTTATATTTCCCTATCTATTATGGGTATCATGTATGTAAAATTAATTTCCAAGACTTCTAAACTGATCAGTACATCTGGATTTGATTCTTTTTCATCATTTAAATGTAATAAAATAATGCTCCATCACTGCAAATCTGGGGTATGTGTGTCAGAGTTGGTATCAAATGAATTTTAGAAAAAATAATGGAAAATATATTTATAAAACCTAGACTAGGTAAAATTACCCAAATATAGAATTTGATTATGAGTACAAAATAACATCTTCAAATTTTGGTAAGGTAGATTTTATGTGGGAATTTCTAGAGATGAATACCTGTCAGGATACTACAAGTGGATGTGGTTTTAGCATAGACCTGCGTAAGAGTAATAACACTGAAATGGTGTTTTGATTTTGAATCGGGGTAACCAGGTATACAATAATAGGCCTTACTACACACTAGTTTTGATAATCCTTGGGAATATGCTTAGGATAATTCACATTTTATTTGACTACCATTATCAAAGATTAAAAAGTAAATATTCCCCCAACGTAATAAAATTTTATAATTCTATGGTTCATGATGCCTAAATTTAAGTTATATGCTATACCAAATTTAGAGTTATACAAATTTCACAAATTTATGTTAAAATATAGGGTATCCCATTTTTTAGAAATGGCTCCATGAAGGAAGAATTCTATTATTACTCATATAAAATGTAGATATTTTCCTACTGAGGAAAACAATAACTAGTTTTTGAACTGAAAAAGTTAAGGACACATTAGGGAAATTAGTTAGAATATGAAAAATAAGCATTCTTGAATAGAGAAACCTATTCCATGGACATAATACCTTATTATGGATCACATTAAGAGGTATAAAATCAGCCATTTAGTGGGACTAATGGTTTAATTGTTTCTTGAGAAATTGGTTATGTCTTTAGAAAACATGTAAACTAGCTTTGAATGTCGCGAAAAGGAAATGATTAAACATGAGGTCTATTGTACCTAAGGTGATGCTGACCAATGGGGTTGTTTATTACTGAATACATGAGAGGAGGAAGAAATTAAAATCAAGGAATACTGAACTTTTAATGATATATTCTTCAATAAATATATTCCTCGTGATAAACAAATTGAGATGGATATGAAGTTACATGGCTTAAAGAAAAAAGAAGAAGATAGTGTTGTAGATTATGAAGATGCCTTTAAATGGATATCCATGTATGATATAGATTTTATATGCAAAACATACTTCAAGATTAATCACTAATTTTGAGAACTTAATAAATGTCTCTAAACGGAACTAGTATCCCCATGCTTTTCTTCGTATGATGAAATATTTATATGTGCTATCAAGATAGAGAAATAATTCCCCAAGTCCTATGGATTCACAGGGAACCAATAGAAGAATAGGTTTTTTAAACATAATGAAAAGGGGAATGAGTGAATGAATATTTATTGAAAGAATGACTTGAAAACATTTGTTAAATTTTGAAATAATCACCTTGGTATATACCTGAAATTATTGAAATTTTTTTATAAGTGTAGAGAAAAGGGTCACCAAGAAAAAGAATGAAAAATTATGGATGGAAAATAATTTTATTCATATTATAACTACAATAAGAAAGGGAATTATCCAAAATAAATCCTTAAGTGTTAGGAGATTATACCTCCAAATTATCTATGGGATCAAGGTCTGGTATATGTTATTGACACAACCTAAGTGGAATGAATAATGAACTTATGTATTTGAATCTAAAAAAAATATTCTAAATGTACTTTCTATGATGTTCTCGTCATATGTTTTTAGAAATATTTATGGATTATATTATAGTACTTTTTTGTTAAGGAATTTATATCATATAATTATTGTTAAAACAACAGTTATTTAGTAGAAAGTTAAATTTTTTGGAAAACACTAGATTGATAAACCCAAAAATATGTTCATGTTATAGATATAATATTAAAGAAATGATTGGTTAGGAAAAGTATTGACTAACTCAGAAATAATTAATGACTTGGAAAAAAAAATTTAGGCTATCAATGATGGAGTTTACCACACATTTGGTTTTAAGGAATATATCTAATTACTTGTCTCCCAAAGAAGAAATAATAAATAATGTATTTTTCCAATAAGGTTTTATGGAAATTTTATTTATTACCATATTTTAAGTGGATACATGATGAAGTTATTCACATTTTGAGAATGTGAAGATTTAGAGATGCATCATATTGATTAAAAAATAAGGATAAGTTCATTTTTGAAATTCAGTTACTTTTATTCAAAAGTTATTTGACTATAATCTTTTAGAGAAGTTAAAGGTTTATAAAATGGCTTATGTTAATCATTGGATGATATTTCAGAGGTCAAAATATTACTTCACCATATGATGTGTAATGTGCTATGATGTAAAGTAGAAATAGTTCAAGGAATAATAAAAGAAAAATATTATGTGTATATAATGGTATATTTACTTATATTCTCATATAGTGTAATAATTTCATACCTATAGAAATAAAATGTCTTTGAAACAAAACTTTTGTCGTAATATCATCATTTTTTTAAAAAATCTGTGATCTTTACCACACCTTTGGATTAGGATTTGGTGGTCAAAATATTCATATGAAAATATTCTCCAGCACTCTCCATCATAACTTCATTTTTGACATTTCCTTCCATATCCATGTTTCCATTTTCAATATATGTTATCCTATTAGAGAACCTAGTTATTTGACCATTATACTTTCCCTTCTCTGTTATTATGATGATGTTTTATTATCCCTTTTATAATTTTGGTATTTAAAAAACTGTTTAATTTTTATCCCAAGAATATTGAGGTCAAGTTTCAATTTCTAGGATGAAATTTAGTTAAGGTGTGGAAAATTTAACACCCCGATATTCTAATGTACAACATTGTATTCGATAGTGTGCCAGACATGCATCACTAAGAGCATAAGGGGATATAATATCTAGAGTCTCTAATATATATTTACTATTTAAAATTTATTCAATTCATGATATATCTAGTAAGGAATGCAACACCGAGTTATCTTGAATTTTACACAAAAGAGACATTCCTCAATAGATTGCAGTATATTTAAGACTGAGTTTCACCAAATAACAATGTATTGTTAAAATATTATTATTTCATATAATATGATAGATCAAAGATTTTATATTAGAGGTTATGAATATTGTTAACTAACATATGAAAATTTATGGTTAATATAAATATAAATAAAATTCATTGGTTTCCAGCTAATGAGAAACAAATATAAGAACCGACTAGATATAAAAAAGAAATACTTTTATTTATAGGCTTGTAATGGAATTTGGTCTTTATAAACAGAGTTAATTACAATTATAGAATGATTTTAATGAAAGTTATAGGTTATATATTCAATAAAATACTTTTTATATTCATCTATAATGTTTCTTATGCTTAAGATAAGAACAAACCCTATGTTACACATAAAAACCTAAATTTTTATTAAGGAAATTTTAATACCATTAAATGTAAAATCACTTTTAAAAATGAATTTTGGCACTTTATTTGACTTAATATGTCAAAATAAAATTATTTTTTTAATTAAAAACAGAGTAATTAAGTTATGGTGAATTGTTTAAATTTTCTAGAAACATATCATTTTTTAATGAATACTGAAAAATACTGAAATTTATTTCAAAACTGTTTTTTCATCTAATTTATGTTTAAAGATAAATTATACGCTTAATTGAATAATTATTTTAAATTATTTTTTTTAAAAAATAAAACAATTTTAGTCATTTGGATTAATTTAACTTTAATATTTATTGTAAAAACATATCAAATTGGTGGATATATTTACTTTAAAAAATTGAATTGTTGTCCTGCTGGCGGGATGAATTTTCAAATTAATTTTTTCTACTTACATGGATTTAATTTGGAAAAATGGATTTAATATTTGGAATTACTATAATTAATAATTTCTAATAAGTTCAACTTTTATTTTGAACAAAAATATTAGTGAAAGTAATTAAAATTAATTACAATTATGAAGGTAGAATTATGCTTAAGAATGGCCTAATCCTTTAACTTCTGGGCCTAAAAACACTAGACACATTCAGAACATGCATTTTATTCAAATATCTTGGCCAAAAACCTTCCATTATTATGGTTTTTTTTTGTATGACTTTTTTTATGTAATAACATATATACGCCTAACAGGATTCCAAAAATTCCAAGTGAGTCCTTTTACATCCCTATAAAAGTTTACAACCTCTCCGTAGTCCCCAGACCTCTCAAACCAATTAGTTTTAGACAATATATAACCAAGTAAATTTCAAAAACACATCCCCTTGAACTTAAAGATTCCATTTGGGTAGTAATAATTCCAAGGAATCCCTCTGGTACAAGCAAAAAAACTTACCTGATTAAGAGGTAACATTTTCTATCAAGCCCTCAAGTTTCATTTACAATATATACCCCATCGAATATCTTTATCAAATTATTATATAAAAACGGTATTATAATATACTATGAAGTTTTTATTTAATTTTTCTATATAAACTTACACACACATTAAACTTATAGTAAGAAAAATATTGTTTATGTGTATGGAAAACTGATGCCTCATGAAACTATGATTGTTCTTTTTTATTTTACCACCTTTCATGGTGGCCATTATGATAGAATATCTATTTATATATCATATTTATGATATTTATAATTAATTATGATTCTTTAATTTTTATTCTCAATATTCCTTTATTCCTTCCATCTTGTGTAAATACGATAATTTTGTTTTAGGAATTGTGGACTACATCCCCTCAAAGAAATATGACTTTTTTATGACATAAATGGAATATATAAACGATATTTTTAATAAACCCATGTAAAATATTTGATATATATATATATGATAATATAATTATAATATCAATTCGTATCATTTATTTTTCATTCTTTTAAAACATCAAATAAATAAAAGTATCATTTATTCGTACATATGGCCTACTATATCAATAAATAGTGAACTTAATTTTTAATCTCCAAATATTATGAAATACTATAAATATATATATACTGATTATATAAAATAATTAATTTATGGTTTACATTTTTTTAGATTATGAAACCATGATCTAAATAATTATAACAACAAATAACAAGTTAAAACTTACTAGAGAAAACAAGGAAAGTAACACCATAAAGAGTAATATTAATGAATGTTGTTAAGAAATGGTTAATGATATATTATAAGAAGTTAATATATTGTATTATAAACATGATTTTGTTTATAATATTATTTAGTAATACATTTTAATCCACTATAATGAATGATAAATACCAAAAAACAAAAAAAGAGAGGACAAGGTAAGGTAATTTATTCTAAATTTATATTCCATAGAGACGTATTTGTTATTATGTGACAATTCCCCTGTATTTGGTGTATATACTTCATTATTCATGATATTTCATGAATACAGTTTTTAAAATTATACTTTATGTTTTATTTAATGGAATACCTTTCTAGATATTATGATTCAAATTTTTCAAAGTAGTATGGGATACTTCGGAATGTTTAAAGATTATTCTCCGCATAAATTTTCGTAAGGATTATCTATGAAAGCTCACATCATATTTTGATTTTTATCTTTTTCATGAAAAATCACTTTATTGTAATGATTTTTTATTAGAAATTACCCTGAGTATACATAATCTCACACAATGAAAGTTTTTATAACAAAACCCATATATTATTTTACATATAGTGTACCCATTGACAGTTATTTGAATTGTTGGGAATTATTGATAAATTTGTATATTCTATATAATATGGATAAATTTTGATAAGGAAATTTTTTTTGTTCAATAAATGAGAAATAATTTGTATATGAAATACATGGGCTGGGGTTAATTTTATTCAAGACCTACAAGATGGGGACCAGTTACTACTATCCCCTAGGTGCATCGGTAGTTTCATGAGTTGAATTAGTTGGACAAATAGTTTATTCTCTATCTAGAAGGTATAGTTATCGTGTTTCTGGGAAAAATGATATTCAATAATTAAGCATCAGAGTCATTTAGAATTCACTTATTATTAATACATGATAATTTTTGTTGAAATATATATGGATTCATTTCATTTTCAGTTTATTAATTTAATGGAATCTATTTTGAGTTTCTTACCTTCTCATATTGATATTTCCTTATCTTTTTATTTTTATAGATTTTGATATTAGCTATTTGTCTTTCCATGTTAATTTTGTCCTATTGATTCACTATTTCATCCTCTTTAATTAACCTTACTGGACATTTCATCTCATCTTTATTATGTTTTATATTCCAAGGTTTTAAAGAAGATATATTTTAATAAGTATTCAAGAAAGCATCTTATTACATTTTATTAAGGGTCATATTTTTATTTTCTATTTCCAAATTTATTATGGCCATCATATATGTAATTTGGATTTCTAAGATTGTTAAACTAATCAGTCCTTCTAGATTTGATTCCTTTTAATCATGTCAATGATATAATATAATGATATGGCTACGGACTTCTAGAGTTAGAGTGTAACAAGTAATTTTTCGAAATTATAATTATTTCATTCAATACCTATCCCTATGTAATCAAAATTTTTAATTGATGATTTCCAGGAAAACTGACTTTATTATTATCTTATTGGAAAAAGTTTTCTCCTAGGTTTATTTTTTCATTAAATTTCTTTCAAGAATGTTTTCATGTTATCCAAATATTAATAAATCACATTATTAACTATAATTTATTTTTTAAAATTTGTTTAAATTGAATCGTATTATTGTTCAAAAATTAGTATTTTTGATTTTTATGGAAATTAGAATGGAATAATAGTTTTATTTTTTCAACATAAATGGATTTTCTCTCCATTATTACTTCTACTTACATTGAAGATTACTTTAAATGATTCCATGTATATTTTCAAATAAATTATTTTCCTTTCATATATGGGAAATTATTAAATTTTAAATGACTAATTTAAAATTAAAAGGGTTATATTCCTCAAGAAATGTTTCATTTATTTTTTAAGTGTATTTTCATCTATAACCACATCATTGGATGATTTTTATTATCTCATATGGATATGATACAATGTTAACATCTTTATTATTTCTCTTGATAGTTATCAATGATGTTGATAAAAGCATGATGGAACTGATCTTATTTACCATTAGTTAAGCTATAATGTAGCGATAAATGTTTTCATACTAATATAGAATAAATATGAATAGAAAATAATTATGTGATTAGTTGATTTATCATATAACATCAATGAAATTGGTATTGTTTAGGTTTAACGATCTCAAATGGTACATGGAAGGTTTTCCTAAGCTCAAAATGTGGAATACAAGAGGATATCTCATGCATGAAATAGGTTTTATAGGGGGTTATCATAATCCCAAAGAGGGTACATGTGTGGATATCCATATTCCCACATGTGATGAATGTATTGGTGGATATCCTTAAAAAATATTATTATGATTATTCCACACCTCTTAAACCAATATATTTGAACTATTAATATGATTATGATATTATATCATGGGCCATGTTTTTTGATTCATTTATAATTCATTACATATGAAATGCCAAAGAATTATACCACATTTATGATATATTAATGTTTGGGTAATATTTTAAAATATTAGTCCCATATTCATCTACACATATGATCATGTTATGCTTACGTTTGATCATTGATTGATTTATCCCTTATTTACCCTCACAAGGAATATGAGCTAAACCATTATTATGTTTCTTTTCTCCAAGTTATATATAATGATTTCAAGTAGGGTATGAATAATAATTTTACTATTTTATAAGAACTTTGTGATATATAGTTAATATATTTCATAAAATATTATTTTCATGTATCTATTCTCAAAAGACAATAAACTTTTATTGTTCAAGGGGTCTATTGTAATGAAGTTAATTTAATATTCATTTAAATTGATTTAATATCTATGTATTTAAAGTTTGGTTAAACTCTAAAATATACACTATTTAAACATTTATTATTGTTGGATAAATCAACTTTTATTTCATATAACACTAGATCAATGATTTCTTTATGATCCTCTTTCACATATAAGGACTCTATCACATCGGAATTTTTGAATAAACATTCTCCATACTGATGAAATGAAATTATAAACTTACCATCATTGGAATATCCACTTATATCAATAACTAAGGGAAACTATGAATTTAAACATTTAAAACATCTTCCAAAACATTGATAGTATGAAAATTAAAAATAGACTTAGACTTCTTCAGCTCAATTTGTGTATTTATCTTCACCAGTGTATTTTTTTGACTACTCTTCGTCTTTATTTTTGAAATAAAACATTTTTATTAGGTTTGGCCACTTATTTTATATTTTTTTCAATCAAATCTAGAGGTAAAAATTGGAAAATGATTTTTTTCAATTTTCTCCATAAATAATATCTCATGTTGTCCTAATTTTTTTAGAAATAGCATAATTAGTAGTTTTCCTATGAAATTAATTGGACAATGATAATACCAAGATATTCACTATACCTAAATAAAAAATATTTTAATTTTTTTGGAAAAATTATGATATTATAACACATATTCTAGGACACATTTACCCAAAAAACCTTGAAATATAAAAATCTCCTTCGTCCAACTATTATGGTTAGTTCAATTTAAAAAGGACAATTCATCCTTGAATCTATGTGAACAATAAATACAAAATATATTTATAGATATAATTTAATGTCAAAACCATGTCGATCTCATACAACATGTTGGGACCAATTTAACATAAAGAATTATTAGATAAAGGGGTTAAAAAAATTTCACACCAATAAATTCTTTTCTCATCCTTTAATTCTCTAGGTCATGTAGATATTCTTCCATTTTAGAGAGAACAAAATAAATCTCTTGTCCTATCACATAAAAATCTTGAAAAAATCTCAATAAAGAAATATAAAGCACGATTAGAACATATGTATTTTTCCTGGTTCCACATAAAGAGATTATTGATAGATAATGTTTTTTTGGTGTTTCTACTGGGGAAATAAAATTTACTAATGTTGTCAAAAAATAACCAACAATGACTCACAATAAATACTTGGTTTACTCCACCTTATTCCCTACACTCTATTTCTTCATTGAAGTAAATTTTTATTTTATTAACATGAGGGTCTCTTAAATAGTTTTCATATATGAAAGTCTCCTTAGAATCAATATAGGTTGTTGATACACCTTTCATCTTCATCTTCATATTGGTTCTCAATTTTTATTTGTGTTTATTTCTATTCTCATTCAATGATGTATGATATCTTTTCCATTATGTGAGGGTTAAGAATTCATATTCCAAAATATTATCACCTCTTCTCTAGAAAAATAAAATTCCATGATATAATATTCTTGTTTCATTTATTCCATTTCTACATCCATGTGTGTCAATGGAACCCTCTTTATTTCCTTCAATCATTCCCCTTTTAAATTTATCCAAATATGTCAATGGAATCCTTTGTATCTCTATTGATATTATTTTTATTTATAAAAAAATATTTCCATCCCTTTTATTTTTCCAAGAATCTATCTAGATCTTTATATCCACTTATATTCATTTTTTTACACAAATTCATATATTTTTGTGAGTGAATGTTCACCACATTATTTATATGAGGTTTATTACTCACTTTATAAGTTCTTTATGAACTGTGCATTATATTTACACAAATATTCTTTTTTTGGATGATTTTTCACTAAGAATAGTTCTTATTAAGAGTTATACCATTCATGCAATTACTTTATGGTTTTTACCTTATTTTAATTCCTCTACAACTCTTCCTTGGGTGATTTTATTTTTTGAATACGAAAAAATTTACTATTTTTCACACAAATTAAGACATTAATTCACTCGGATCTTCCTTTGATTTCTTCTCATCTCATTAATGGCGTGATTAATGGTTTATTAATAGGTAATAGATCTTAATAAATGTTCTTTTCATTATATTATTTTATTAACCTTCACATAATCCCATATCACGAATAACTAATACATTTTTTTTAGATTTTTGGTGGTTGCACCGGATTTTCCCTTCAGGATTCATGTAATACTCCCTCTCCATTCTAAAAAATTATTTTAAATCATGGTATGATAAAAGTTTCATTATTCACAAATAATCCTTCATATTTCTCTAAATTTATATTGTATCCCAATAAATCATTCATTTAATTTATTCATTTTTTTATAAAATTCTACTACAATATAATTTATATCTCCATATAAGCCAATAATTTCCTAGTCCCTGAGAATAACCACCAATATTTCAAAAATTAAATTCCTTCATTAAAACTATTCCTTAAATATATTCATAAACATATTATTTTATGATTTATTCACACACAAAAAAATTCACAATTCTTTCATGATCAGGCTACCTTACTAGTCCATTAAAATGAATCTTCCGTTAATATGGATATATCATAAAACATCATAGTAAAATCCCAACATTAAATTATCATCTCCTTTTTCATAAAAATATCAAATATATGACGAATATTTTTTTTAATGTTTATTTTAACTTAAAAAAATCAATTTCAAACAAAGTACTATGAATTTATCATTTTGGAGCATATAATGTCAAGATTAACTTTTATCCCTTCATATCAAACACACCCAAAAACTCATAATTATTATTCTTGAAATATAAAAAAAATCTTCACTCATATATTGGGATAATAATTTATGATTATTTTAAAAGACTGTCCTTTTTTAAGAAAAAAACATATATCCAATTCATAGTTATCTACTAGAACCACTACACATCCATAATAATCTCAATAAATTGAAAAGGAACTTAATTCAAGTGATGTAATTGACATGGATTCTCAAAAAAACAAATGTTACTCTCAAAAACTCAAACTCACTACCAACTACTTATAACAAAATAAAAGTCATTGATGGCTATATAATTTTAGGATTAGGAACTCAGGTTTGATTGGTTCATTGGATAGAAAACATAATTATGGATAGATAAGACATGGTATGTTTCATTAAGATATTTTGGGATCCTATCATATTATTTATGAATCAGAGTGGTACTATGATTAGGGAATAACACATATACTTGTGGGTGGTCTTATTTGACATATCCCCTTATTATAAATTATTAGTTAATGAAACAAATAATCAATTTGATGTTTTCTCAAATTAATTATAATGGGTCATTATATTCATATGTATCCACAGTTTTTTATTGATTTGTGATTTTTTTATTTATCTACCCTAGGGAATTGAATTTAGGTATTTTAAATTTAGAGAAAAATAAATATTTATAATGAAATACTAATGTGTTTTCATGTGGTGTATGTAAATAGTTTGGGATTTTTTTATTTTTATTAATGGAGGAAAAAAATTTTGTACATTTATTTTGAAATATAAATTTTTTTAAGGAAAATAATTACAAGATTTGATATTTTACAGTTTTGTCTATGGAAAATTTATAATGGATTCAAAAATTTATTTGAAAACTCATATGAGTATTTTCATGTAAAATTTAAATTCAGATGGTTTTTAATGTATATGACAAGTACCTGTATATTCATGGTTTTCTTAGTTTTCAGTGATTATACTAGTAATTACCCAACATTTTATTTTGAGTTTTTATATATTTTTTCATGTTTTTTTAAAGATCAATTTCGTTCGGGTGTGATGGGAAGGTATTCATTATATGGTTAGATATCCTATTTTCAGAAATGATGGTTTTTTGTTGTAGTCTGTAGGATATATAGTTTTATTGGAGATTCTTATAGTGGTAAACACCATTAGATTGAATTAGATATTGTGTGTTATTTTTATGGGATACAAATGAGCCCATATATGGGCTAATAAATTCTATTTTTTGAATTATGAGTGTGATTTTTCACAACCTATATGTTTTGGAGATTAGTATGAGAAGGATTATTGGGTTATAGAAAATTAATTATCATATCATCGATGAAAAACTCAAACTAAAACAAAACTATTAATGTAACAGTGATTGAGGAATATTTAGTACAATTTTTAGGGATTGGTTAAAGAAGATATAAGTGAATCGTATTCTTCGGTATTGTATTAATGAATCTTACATGATATTAGAATTTGAATATAGTACATGATGAGTTTCTAATGAACATTTTATCGGGGTATGTAAAAAATTATGATTAATGTACTGTTCTGAATTCTGGATAATTATAAATGTTATGGTGAGGATTCAGAAATAAAATGTGGAAATAAGTGTTTATAGACAGAGTGGTAGGGTGGGTTTTTCTTATTTTGGTGATATTTGGTTTTGAAAGTATAGATTGAGATCACATAATGGATGACTTAGTATATTTTAGGAGTATTTTAGGAAAATTCATAGGTGAAAGCTTAGTGAAAAAAAACATGATGTGAGTACATTGGTTGTATTGAATGAAAAATGAGATTGGTGATTGATTATAGCCACTATTTAGGTGATTTGTCATTAAAAGGTACAGAGGGAATATCTAGTTGGTGGGAGGACATGGACAAGTCATCGAGTGGTTGTATCACGACACTCGTTACCAGATAGAGTCACCTGCTACCCAATGCGGGAAGACAGGGTAGCTAGTAGGGGGAAACAATTATTTTTGTATCTAACAACCTTTATTTAAATGTTAATAACTTTATATTTTTAACCAAAGGGTCAAAAGTGGAATTCCATTTTTTAGGACTCCCCACTTTTTTCTCTCACTTCATCCCCTTTGGTCATCACTCAATAAATCATGAATCGAGTGAATTCTTCATAGGGAATAAAGGATAGTAGGTTTTCCTATTTTACCTTAATTCACCTACATTTTTTCAAATTTAATTTGGTTGAAATTGGCATATAAGGTGTGATTTTAGAGAGGTATGGTGGTATCTATTAATAAAAATGGGTTTTCCATTGTGTGGTGGGTATATAATGATTTAGGATCATAGATTATCGACATTAGACATTGTTTAAGTTGAGGTATGTCACTTAGTGAGTATTAATCAGGTTATCAAATATTTCAAGTGAAAGAATCCTTTTATTAAAGGTTATAAATTGGTGATTTTTTGGGCATAGGCTTCATATCATGTTAAGAGTAGACCATACTAAATTTCTTATATTTTAAACGTCATAGATATTCATGGTGAGATTTTTATTGATTATAGAATTATGGGTTTTTGTTATTAAATGGTTTATTGATTATTATAGAAACATTAATGGTCGATATGGGTGCTCATAGGCTCGGCGGAGGATGGTGTTTTCCTGTATTATATAATGGGTCGTAAGATTGACCTAGGTGGCCCTTAACTTATTGATTCCTTTGATTTGTTTGTTATTATATGGTTCATGTGAGAAATATTAATCATATGGAATGTTATATGATATTATTTGATCGCTCTGTATAACATGCGATGATTTTTCATCGGTCTAATATTCAAAAGGACCATATATATTGCAAAATTGTTCAATAGTGGAACTATGGTTGAATGATAATATGTTTATTGCATTATGGATTGTATGGTGTTATGAGTTGTTTGACTCGACTTTTAAAAAGAAAATGGTTTGGAATACAATTTAAAAATGGAATTAATTTTTTTATAATAAGTTATTAATTTTTGTATTTAAAAACGTGTATATTTTTTTGAATTGGATTTGGGTAAATTAGACAACGTTGGAGAAATTTTTTACACATAGATGTTTTTATAAAAAAATATCATTAAAAAAATTTAATTCTTCAAAATATTTCATTGCCGAAAATCATGAGTTTAAGTGAACTAAGAGACACCCTCAGTATAAAATGAAAATTTTAACATATCCATAATCTTAGTGGTGATAAATATAACGAATATATATGAAAATTTATGGTGAATTCCTACTCTACCAATTATTTATAAAAAATATAAATTAAATATATATTTGAATTTTTGTATTATTAAATTGATTGGATTATTATTATTAAACTAGTTTAAGGAAAACGATATTCTAAATAATTAATAAAATATTTTTTATATTCATCCAACAGATATTTTTTTCATAGGGTATGAATAAACACTGTTTTATTTATAAAAACCTATATTTTCCATAAGGGTAATTTTCTTCCGTTTAATGGTGATCTGATTTTAAATTAATATTTTGAGAAACTAATAATTTTTATATGAATGAATAAAAATTTTCATTGCAAGAGAGATATAAAAAATTTCTTTGGATGAAATTCTAATATTTTTCTGATAACTTTCAAATTTTTATGAATACTAAAAATAAACTAAATTTTAATTGAAAAAAATATTTTTCATCGATGTAATTTATATATTTCAATTATAATATTTCATGTTTTAAAAGTATAAATAGAATATATTATTATCATTCAACCTAATTTATTTCATTATAATTAATTATAAAATTAATTCATATGTAAAAACATCTCCATATGCTAAACTATTTTTACTTTTAAAATTGGTCATATCTTTCCATTAATAAGATTATTTTTAAATTAATTACTTATAAATATTTTCATATATTTTTAGATATGTCTTCCATATTTTCAATCATTAGATTCAAATTATTTAAATATATTTATTTTAATTTTTGTCATTATTAATATTATCTTTAGTAATTTTTATTAATATTGTAAAAGGGTAAATCAATTAATTAAGGGTAAGAATACTATTATTAAAATAAATAAATTTCCAGATAATTAAAAAATATAAGTAATTTTATAAATTACCTTCACCTATTAGAAATATAATAAAATATTTATTTCTAAGTTAAATTGTTATATTAATATTTTTAAAAATCAGTTAATTGAATAGTGTCAAAATTAAAACTGTTTATTATCTATCAAAATAATATTTTATTATATTATTTAAAAATCATAAAACATTTTTAAAAATATATAATAATTATTACATAGTCTTAAATTATATAAGTTATTTATTTACATTCTAATTGACGTCAAATAATTAAATATTTTAACCTTTTAATATTGAAATATTTGTTACCCTAGTTAAAAAGTAAATAAGATAACTAAGGGTTATTAAAGTTATAAAATTTAAATTGATATAAATTCTTGTAAAAATATATTTGTTAAGAATCTAAAAACTATATATAATTTCATCTTATAAATTGGAACATTTTGGAGCTTCTTTAATGGGGGTTTTTATTATAAAATGATATTTTTGGAGAACCAAAAAGTGCCCCTTAACTGAATTATAAAAGGGAACTTCCTACCACACCTATTCACTTCACATTGAGGCTCCAATATTGTTCATCACATTAAATTTTCCATTATAAAATTCCATAGCTACATTATAGAGGTTATGGGCTTATTCAATGACCAACTTTAGTGCTCTAGGATGAGACTTAGAGGAAGCATGTCAAAGAAGCGGTAATCTCCTCAAAGGATTATTTTAATATTCTTTCATCTTCTACTTCCTATTAATGTTTTGTTTCATTATAAAGTAAAAAATAAATAATAACTTATATATTTAGATGTTAATATGACTGTGGAAAAAAAATATTCCACTTGATTTCCATCCTACGAAAAATGAAATCACCACATGTGCGTATGTACTTCTTATCATCTCTACGGCTTGTGTAATTTGTCACTCACCACCACCTTACTTGGATGGGTATAATAATTTAAATAATTTTATTTAATTATTATAAAATTATATTTATTCTTCAATATTATAAAAAATTCACTAAAATACCATTTAATAATTATGGGAATCATATTGTCGCCACAATTTATGTATGACCTACAGTCTCCACAATGTGATGTGATTAATTCAACATGATCTTCATTACTAAAGGATCATATATATTTATATAATGAATAAACATGATATATATTTATATTTTTAATATAATTTCTTAATGAAATAACTATGCCCTGGAAGGAGAACCGAAACTTATTCGACAAAATCTGAATTAGAAAATGAAGCAGTTAATACATGAATAACAGGTAATAATAAAATGATATTAAAATAGGATAATAATATGATCAAATATGATATTATAAAAATTACTATGAATTTTAAATAATTCAATTTGATTATTTAAATCATTATAGAGGAATTCCCCATACATAAATTGGAAATTGGACAAAAGGTAAGGGATAATTTCTCAATCTCATTATTATCTAAGATTGTTTATATGAATGTATTTATTGGGGTATATTTATCATCCATGTCCATGTTTCCTAATTTTTTTTTCAAAATATTATTTATATTCCTATAAAAAAATTAAATTCAATTTTATCAATTGGTGAATTTTTATTAAACTCTATAAAAGAAATCTTTCTTCGTTATTTGATACGAGGTACTTTTTGACTTTTTCGGCAAACGTACAAGGAAAATGTTTTTAACTTATAAGAATTAATAGATTTTTATGAATTAATAAAAACTTGGTACAATGAATATTATTTTACAAAATATTAATTTTATTTTCCATTAAATAAAATTTTTTTGATGTTTCATGGAATTTTGAGAAAAGAAAATGTTTTTGAAGAGGAATGGATATTTTCCTCAAAAATTTATTTCAAGTGATTTTTTGAAATTATTTTCCATATAAGATGACATTATTCAAATATAGATGGGTTTCTATACCTTTTTTTACTATGATTTTATTTTTTATTATCAAATTCTATTTACGAAGTCGATTTTATATATAGATTATGTTATGATGGAATAATGTTTAAGAAACCCATTTTATTCCTTGGGTTATGCTATGATGAGTGATTTATGTTTTTTCACATGTAAGAATGATTACATTATGACGTGGTTGGGACCTATATCACCCTTAAATTCATTGAGAAATGATTTATTTCTCAATATATAGACATGGATGGAATGGGAAATGGTCTTTGTTTAGTAATACAGGGTTGGAATGAGGAGTGAACTCGGTTCAGTAATGACCTTTCTCTACAATGAAGGTATTGATAATGAGACTTCCCAAATATTAAATTATTTTCTATGGTTATGTGTATTCCAAAAAATTTCATGTCTTATGTTATAAATTTTGGGATTATTTTCATCTATTCTTATGAAATTTTATGATTTATACCATGGAATGATACCATGATCTTTCATATAGAAGATAAGATTTTCAAATTTTATATTCTTATGATTAATGATTTTTGTATGATTATTATCTCCCTTATTTCAAATTATTAATCATCTGTGATATATCATTTATATTTTCCTTTTCTCTATGGTATGAAAAAGGTTCTTAAGTTAGATATGTCAAAAATGGGTCTAGTTATCATGAAATGAGTGGGAGGTAATGAAGATGTCGTATGAACCAGTTGTTTATGTTTCCCAATTTCTAAATACACTATACTTATAGGGACCTATCATGGATTTTTTAGATTTTTTGAAGAATATTCTTCAACTTTTAAGTCATATATATGTATATAAATTATGGTTCATTATAGTTGGTATTAGAGGAAAGGTATAGCTAACCTTTGGAAAGTAGGTTGAGAAAACATTTTTAGGAACCCAAAGGATTTGTTGAAGTATAGGTTACAATAATTCTATTTTAGAAATGATCATGAATAACCTATGATAAAACATAATGTGTCTTAAATTGAAGTTTTCTTCCTGATTATGTGGTTTTCCAATTATGATAATTTTTTCTCACAATATAATTAATGGTTTTAGACAATGGCTGGAACCAGAAGGACCCACGTTAATGCTGAATGTGATGGGAAATGACATGATTGTTGACTTGAGAAACAAAATGGCATGATATCTAGAATAAAAAATATTATATCTATGATCAAACAATATTCTCAACCTATTAATCATTTAGGACTTCCAAATGAGAAAAGAAGGTGGTACAATTATATTCATTCCTTTACAAGGCAGCATCCACCTTCTTTCAGTGGATCTTCTGATCCATTAATGGATAAAAAATAGATTAGTACCATAGAAAATATATTTTTAGTTCTCCATTGTTTTGAACATGATAAATTCATCTAAGTAGTCTATCATTTTGAAGGAGAATCATATTAATGTTGGAACATTATCAAGAATATTAGGCAAAGAGGTGAAATTGAATCCATGGAATGGGATGATTTCAAGAACTGATTTTTCAGTTATAATTTCCCTCACATTCAACTAACAAATAAAGAGAAGTGGTTTCTTGAACTAATGAAAATAGATGATGAATCTGTTGGTAACTATGATGAAATTTTTACAAGACATGAATGGTATTCTTCTAGAATTATTAACCAAACTAAGAGTAAAATAGATCTATTTTGTGGATTAAAACCAAGCCCCTAAAGGTCATTATCCATAGGGTACTTCTATAGCTAGAAATAAATAATTTGATGTTCTCTCAATGTCAATATTGATATTAGAGTAACCCATCAATCCTATGGGTTTTATAAGAAGAGAAAAATGTAATTCAAGGGAAAATTTAAAGATGAAAATGAAAATAAGATGAGTTTACCCTTCTGTTCAAATTCTGGAAAGAAACATAGTTTAAATATTCTTAAAGAGACTAGTACATGTTTTAAGTGTAGAAAAGAAGTTCATCGGGTTGTTAAATGCCTAAGTGATTGTAAAAAGATGTCTAATGATGTGAATAGATAAAATGCTACCTTGCATGATCCTTTTATAATTCAATGTTACAATTGAAAGAAAATTGGGAGTTATTCCCATAAATGTCCAAATCAACGGGTTATTTATGAAGATCAGTGTCCCAAAGCTCATAAGGCCAAAGAAAAAGGCAAGTCACTTATGGTCAATATCAGAAATGTGGAGTGTGATAATGAAGTGGTGAAAAGTATAATTACCATCCACTCTAAGGTAGAAAATGTTTTATTTAATTCTATATCCCCTAATTATTTTATTTCTAAATATTTTTCAAATTAAATCTACATATTACCTCAATAATTAGATGTTATGTTATTTGTGACAACTCCAAATAGCACAAAAAATTTATTAGAATTTTATAATTCATCTTCGATTTAAGTTTGTGGGGAAGCGGTTCTTAGAAATCTTATGTTCCTTTATATTATAGAATTTTATTTGATTCATATAATGGATTAGATTTCTCAATATGGAGATCATATCAATTCCCATTAAAATAAAGTCCCATTTCATATTCTTGATTGACCTATGACCATCTTTCAATGCAAGGATGAATATTAACTTTTAGTAGAAATTTAATTCATATTATGGGTCTTAAATGTAATACGTTATGGTTATATATCTCAAATGTTTAGGGAGAAACTAACATTAGGAATATACCTATTTTATAAGAGATTGATCGGGTCTTTCTAGAATAATTACCAGGTCTTCCACCAATTCATGAAGTTCAATTTTCAAAAAAACTCATACCAGGTGCTATTCCTATTTCAAAGACACCTTATAGAATTGAACCAATTGATTTGCAAGAATTAGTGAAGAATCTCTAAGATAATCTTGAAATGTGATTCATACACCCATGTGTGTCAGCTTAGGGAGAACATGCTCTTTTGTTAATAAGGAAGTTGGATCAATGAGATTCTACATTGATTATAGATAACTTAACAGGATCACTATTGAAAAAATAACATCATCCCCACATGGATGATTTATTCAACCAATTAAATATATATCAATACTTATCTAGCATTGATCTTTATTCATTATATCATCAATTGAGGGTCCAGAAAGAGGATTTACCAAATACAACATTCCCTACAAGGTATGATCACTATAAATTAATAGTGATGCCTTTTGGTCTTACTAATTCCCTGTTATATTAATATAAATGATGAATATAGTCTTTAGAGACTATCTTGAGCAATTTTTTGTAGTCTTTGTAGATGATATTCTTGTATATTAAAAAATAGAGAAAGTGCATAAAGATCGTGTGGGAATTGTACTAAAGACCCTAATAAAAGAGAATATATTTTGAGAAGTTTACCGAGTTTGAATTTTGTTTTCTGAGAGTTTCATTTTTCAGCCATATAATCTCATGTTAGGGGATATATGAGGATCTAGAAAAAAAAAAGAAGTCATTTAATGTTGTCCAAGACCAAAAATGGTAACTAAGACCTAAATATTTCTTGTTTTGTCTAGATATTATCAACATTTTCTGAAATATGTTTCATTATTAACTAATATACTCACCAATTTTACTTGGGAATGAGTTTAGTTCATGTGGATGAAGGAATGTGAAGAGAATTTCAAAGAGCTAAAACTAAGGTTAGCCAGGGCACTTGTTCTCACAATACCTTATAGTAGAGAAAACATTTGGATCTATAATGATACATCCAATAAGTTGTTGGGTTATTTTATCATGTATAATTATATGTTGAAAGATTATGCCTCAATAAAATTTAAAATACATGAGAAAAATTACCCAAATCATTATTTGGAGTAAACTGTGTAAATCTCTGCGCTAAATATATGGAGGTATTATCTTTATGGTGGAAGGTTTGATATTTATACTGATCATAAATTTTTAAATTATATTTTAAAATAAAAGGATATGAATATGAATAAAAAAATATTATTGTAGTTGTTTAAAGAGTGTGAATTCCCAATACCTTACAACTCTATAAAACTGAACAAGGTGGAAGAATCTTTGAGTTAAAAGGACCTTTATTTCCTATCCATGATGACGATCACAAAATATCCAATATATATGGGTTTTCAAAGGATGTATATTGAAATTTTAAAGTTAGGGGATAAATATTTTCTTTCTCAATTTAATGTTCAACCAACTATACAAGTGAAGATTATAGAGGCGTATAAGGAAGATGTAGTGCTAAAAATAAGCTAAAAAAGATAATGAATTCAACCATTACTGGGATCGAATAAACGGGTTCAGGAACACGGTTTGTATTCCTCAAAAACCATAATTGAAAGGGCTATTGGATAAGGATCATAGTTATTAATTAGTTATTCATCTTAGAAGCACAAAGATGTATGGGGACCAAAAAGAGTATTTCTTTTTGGATGTCATGAAAAGAGATGTTTCTGAATATGTCTCTCATTTCTTAGTTTGTCATAATGTTAAGGTTGAGAGACAAAATTATAAGGGGATGTAACAACCATTACCCATTCTAGAATTTAAATGGGAAAACATCACTATGGAATTTATCATTGTATATCCCAAAAAAACTAAAGGACATCATTCTATATGGATTATTGTTGATTGCATTACTAAGTCAACACTATTCACTGCTATTAGAGAGGATTTCTCCCTTGATCAACTTTCCAAGTTATATTTAAATGAATTGGTATGATTTCATGGAGTTCCAATTTCCATTATATCTAATAAAGATATGAGGTTTACCTCAAATTTCTGATGAAGTCTTTTGCATGCTCAGGATACAGAGTCAACTTTTAGCACTGCTTATCATCCTCTAACAGATAGTCAGTCTGAGAGGAAAATTAAAACTCTAGATTTCATGTTGTGATCTTTGTAAATGGATTTCAAATATTCTTGGGATCAACACTTATATTTGGTTGAATTTTCATACAACAATAGATTTTACTCCATTATTCAACTAGCTCATTATCAATCCCTCTATAGAAATAAGTGAAGAACTCCAACTTTATTGGATGAAGTTTGAGAAATAAATCTATTAGGATCTTATCTTGTTGATGAAATGGTATAAAATGTCAGATGTATTCAACAACTCATAAGAGAATCATAGATTCAATAAAAAGTTATAATGAATATCAAAGAAAAGACCTAGAGTTTTATGTGGGTGAAAATTTGTTCCAATGAATATATATCGAGAATAGAGTAATGATATTTGGAAATAATTGCACGATGAGCACTATGTATATCAGTCCTTTTGAAATTCTAGATCGCGTTGGGATAGTAGCTTACCTATTGGAGCTTCTAAAAATTCTCTCTAAAGTTCATGATGTGTTTGACATATATCCCCTTAGTAATTTGATACATAATCCTTAATATGTAATAAACTATGAAGTTGTATCTCTATAGCAATATCTTTTTTATGAAGGACTACCAATAGAGATTCACAATCATAGAGAAAATGTTATACGAAACAAGAAAACTCACTTGGTTAATGTTTTCTGGTGAAACAACCAATTTTAGAAAGCTACATAGGAACTTGATGATATTATAATGGATAGATATCCTTATATTTTTTGTATCCTAGTGAAACATTTATGGGGAAAATTTAGTTTAAGGGGGGTAGAATGTAACACCCTACTATTTTTATGCATTTTTTTTAAATAATTTTAATTATTCAATACCTTAATCTACATGCAATAGTGAGTTTAAGAAAACCCTAAGAAGCCCTGAGTATAAAATTACCATTTTACCCTAGTCTTATGGTTGGTAGTAATAAATATAACTAACCAATGAAAATTTATGGTGATGTCATTGGCTACCAATTATTTATTGAAAATATAAATCAATTATATTTTTATATTTTTCAATTAATAAAATGAGTGAATTTCTATTGGTAAATTAAATTAATGAAATATATATGTTATATACATAATAAAATATTTTTCATATTAATCTAATTAATATTTTTTCATAGGGTATGAATAAACACAATTTGATTTATAAAAACCTATATTTTTGAAATGGTAATTTTACACCTTCTCTTGGAAAACCAATTTTATGATAAGATATTGACACTTTAATAATTTTTATATTACAGAATAAAAAATTTATTTTTTATTTTGGCATTAAAATTACTTCGTATGAAATTTTAATATTTTTCTCATTACTTTGAAATATTAATGAATTGTAGAAATCCAAAACAAATTAATGGAAAACAATTTTTTCATTGAAATGATTTATATTGTTAGTTTATAATATTTATTGATTTTAATGTTTAAATATAATATATTTTTATCCTTAAATATATTTTTTGACATTTTCATTAATTTTACATTGAGTTCAGATTTAAGAACATTTTAATCATTTACAATATTTTAACTTTTAAAACGTGTTCTCTCTTTCTGACGAAGGATTAATTTTAAATTAATTACTGCAACTTAATTATATTGAATTTTTAAAAATGGAATCCTTATTAGAAATCATTAGGTATAAATTATATAAATATCTTTTTTTTTATTTTTGTTCATTATGAATGGTAGATTCCGTATTTTTTATTAATAAGGTAAAGGGGTGAATTGGGTAATTAAGGGTAACAATACTATTATACAATTATCCTAACAATTGTCTTAATATAACTTTATGAGTTTATTTTGACCTAAATGATCCTTGGGTATAAATGGTGTCCTTTGGAAGCCACATGGATCTGTTTTGTACATTTAATTTATTTTTATTTGAAGAAAATGTAACTATGTCTCACTCAATTTTTAATAAATAAATCATTTTTATATGAGGTTATTTAAGAGATAAATTTGGTAATAAATATTCATTTTATATATAATTTTTTTATTTATAATGGTAATTTATTTTTAGTTTTTAAGACATAAATAATTACCATAAAAACTTATACTGTGATTATGTAAAAATCAATTAATTGATGAGAAATCAATAAACGAAATTTTATTAAAATTATAATAACCATAAAAAGACACAAAAACATGTCCAAATGTTATACGTAGAGTATATCATGACTACAAAAATTCAAGGGTAGAGTTACTGACAATTAGTAGACTTATAGAAGAGATTGTGACACTTATACTATTTTCTTAAAGTGATGATAAAGTTGTCACATTCATAATTTAATGAGTATAACATTTTAAATACTGGATTTCCAAAAATATAAATTTTACTAGAAATATTCTTCATAAATATATTATATTTATCTTCATTATATTATTTTATTTGTAATATTTATTCAATATATAAGTATATTAAATAATTACACAAAATTAATGTAGTAATTGCTTTATTAATAGCGATAACAAATAAATGATATTAAAAATATTAAACTAAATATATTTTTGGATAATTAATATGTATAATTAATTTTAGATAAGACCTTGATCTATTCAGAAAATAATATAATTGTTTTTTAGAATTTAAATTTTTATCTTAATATTTTTTTAAATCAATTAATAAAATATTTTAAAAATTGAAACTACTGATTTTTTATAAAAATAATGAGTTGTTAAATTATATAAAAATAATTAAACTTTTATAAAATTATTGAATAATTATTATATGGTATATAATTTTCTAAGGTTCTTTTTAATGGTATAATTGACATCAAATAAGATAATATGTCACTATTTTAATATTGAAATATTTGTTACCCTAGTTAATATCTAAATAAGATAACCAAGTGTTATTTAAAATTATAAGATTAGAAATGATAGAAAAACGTGTATATAATCAATTGGATGAGAAAATAACCGCCCTATATTATCTCATTTTTTAAATTTTTAAATTTTAGAGGTTTTTTATGGTGATTAATTTTATTATAAATTAATATTTTTGGAGATCCCCAAGGTTCCCCTCACCTCAATTATAACAGGGAACCTCCTCCCTCATCTCTTCACTTCACTTTGGGATACCAATATTTTCTGTACCCTTAAAATTTACCATATAAACTTCCCTATTTACAATTTCTAGTTTATTTAATTCTTCATAGACGAAATCTAGTTCTCTCAGAGGATATTTATAGCAAGAACGTCAATGATGTGAAAATCTCCCCTAACGATTGTTTCAAACTTTATTTTTATTATACTTCATCTTAATGATTCGTTTCATTAAAAAGTAGTTACTAAATAATATCTTATATAATAATATATTATTATGGATATATAACAACAATATTCTAATTTCATTTAATCCTACAAAAAAAATTAAATGACTACACATTTGTACATATAGTTTATCGTCTCTATGTCGTGGTGTAATCTTTTTTTCACCACAGCCTTACTTGAATGGGTATAATGATAGAAATAACTACTATATATGGTTATTATAACATGATATTAATTATGAAATATTATACACCTTTAACCTCAATACCATTCAATAATTATGTGAATCATGTCATCACTCATGGGTATGTACGACCGACAATCTCCACAATACGATGAAATTCATTATACATGATCTTAATTAATGCATGTTTATATAAATATATATAATGAATAAATATGATATTTGTAATGTTAATATCATTTTTTAATGATATAAATATGACATATGAAGTGTAACCATAACTTATTTAATCAAATATCCATATGAAAATAAAGTAGTTAATACCAGAATAACAATTAATAATGAAACAATATTAACAATCAGATCATAATATGATCATATTTGATATCAAAATAATTACTATGAATATAAAATAATTAAATAAATTATTTTAATAAATATACAAGAGGTTAGGATACATACTTAGGAAATCATAACTAAGGTAATGGATAATTTTGCAGTCTCATTATTATCCGAGTATTTTTATATGTATGTATTTACTGGGGTACATTTATCATCCACATCCATGTTTTTTCTAATTATGTATTACAAAAAAATATTTTATGTTCTTATAAAAATGTTAAAATTTAATTTTACTCATTGGTGAATTTTTTTTAAATGATATGAAATAGATCTTTTATGTTATTCAATTTGAGGTACTTTTTTACTTTTCTAGAAATAGTATGAGAATAATGTTTTTTTAACTTATAGAACATGAACATATTTTTATGATTTTATAACACATGATTTCCATGAATATTATTTTAAAAAAATTAATGTTTATTTTCTATTAAATTATATCTTTTAGTATTGCATGTAATTTTGAGAAAAGAAAACATTTTTTAAGATGAAATGATATTTTCCTCAAGAATTAATTTCAATAGTTTTATCAAAATTATTTTCCAACTAAGATGACATTATTTAAATAGGGTTACATTTTTATCCCTATTATTAATATTATTTTATTTTTTTATGAACGTCTTTTTATGAAATCCATTTTTTGGTATGGATTATAATATGATGGAAGGATGTTTAACAAACCTATTTTATTCATTGGGTTATGCTATGAAGAATGATTTATGATTTTATGGAACACATAAGGCTGATATTTTATTATGAGATAAGTGGGACTGATATCTCCCTCCATTTAATTGGGTATTGATTTATATCTCATGATATAGAAAAGGTTGGAATGGGAAATGATCTTCATTTAGTAATCTAGGCCTGGAACAAGGAGTGAAGTTGGTTCAATAATGGACTTTTTTAGCTATGATGGTCATGGAAATTTACCTTGACAAATAAAAATGATTATCTATGCTTATGTGTATGCCACAAAACTTAATGTCTTATGTTATTACTTTTCATATTATGTTCATTGATTCTTATGAAATTGTATGATTTGTCTAGTGAAGTGATACCACGATCTTCTATATGTAGGAAAAGATTCTAAAATTTTATGTTCATATGTATTATAATGGTGATATGATTGATATCCCCAGTTTTTCCCTTATTGAGCATCTTAGCACACCCTTTCATAAGTTTCTTTTCCCCTGGTCAGGAAGATGGGTGTTAATTAATATATGTCAAAAGGGGGTCTAGTTATGATGAAATAAGTGGGAAACAATGAAGATTTCTTATGAACCAGTTTCTTATATTTCATAGTTTTTAAAGTCACCATACATATATGGTCTTTTCATAGTTTTGTTATATTTTTTTATTAATATTATTTAACATTTAATGTGATAAAAATGTATGTAAAGTATGGGTCATTATAAAAATACCAATTTTTTCTAATATTATATAGATTTGTGGGTTTTTGATTTAGGGATGTATTATTTTTATTTTATAATAAATTATGATTAATGGTAATATTGGATCCATAAGAGAATATTTCCTTTGGGTTATGGTTTGGTTTGACTAGATATAGGCACTACATAGGTTTTCTTTGGTATAGGTCGATAAGGCCCTTTGGAATCCTTGGAAGGGGTGAGAGCCCTATTTTCTACAATGGGATTATTGTGGTGTTAACTATATTAGTTTAGAAAATTCATGAAATTTTTATGGTTTATAAGGCCTTTATAGTAACTTATGGAAAAACCCCGTGAATTGTCCTCTATAGCTTATGTGGATATTAGATCTTACGTTTTTTGATTGATGAATTTGGCCAGATTTTTTAGTTTTGGTATTAGATTATTGACAATAAATTCAATAGACCTAGTGGTTAGATAAAATATGTGATATTCCTCCATTGTTTTTTTAGATTAGAGTTGTGTGATTCTCTCTTGATCGAAATTGGATTTTTAACTATATGAAACGTTATAGGGAACATAGTTTGAGAGAATCTGTTAACAATGTGATGGGCCTCGGGAAAAAGTATTGAGAAACATGGGAGGATATTATTATTATGACCATCAATAGTAAAGTCTAAATTAAGGAGAATGTGGAAAATTTTTCCCTAGTATCTTATATTTTCTACATTCCCAGTCATAATATTACTCATCTTATATATTCACAAACAAATGGGAATTATACTATAGATTAACAGTTTTTTAATTACTATGAGGTATAGTTCTTGACCCCTAGGAAGTAATTCATCTATTTATAAAGTAAATCTTACCCGAATACTTTAATTGAACAACTTTAGTTAATATCATGGTCATTGAACACACTTATTTGGGTGATGATGTTGACTTTGAGACACAATCTAGGTGATTAGTAACTTTATGATGTATTTTTCCAAAAATTATGGAATCTTTCCCCTATGATAGCATATAATATATGATACAGAACCATGAATTCTCAATGTATATTTTAATAGTTAGTGTTAATTGGGCCTAGTGAGGTCAAATAATTAAAATGAAGAATGGTATGAATTGTTCTATTATGTTGTTTTTAACCCATATGTTTTTCTAATCTTTTTTCTCTTCTGGTTGTTGTTTTGATGTTATTTAATAGATAGGTCCAATTTATATGTAATTAAAAAGTGTTATAGTGGGTAAATTATAATTACACAAGGATTTATGTATTGGTGAATAGGGAGGATTGTTGATCTACCTTTGTTTTAATGGATTGTTGATTTTATAATTTCAATATTTTGATTGAGTAGGGAATATTTGGGTCTTGTATATGTTGTGTTTTGGGAACTTTTAGAGGTGTAACCTTGGTAAAAAAATACACTATATGGGTTATTTATTTTAGTTGTATGAAAAATGAGAGGCATTATCAACAATTATCCACTGAGTATATTGTTGTATTTCACTACATACTCGATGTAGTTCTGGTGGTGTGGTTCCCCTTGATGGTCCATTGAGTGGTTGGTTCTCATCATCTGTTACCTAGGGGATTTTTCAAGTTACCAGCATGTATAGACTAACTACCCTTTTGGGGTATTCTCTATTTATTTTCATGCGTAATGAACTATAATTTAATGCTCATCTCCAATTTATTTATTTTCCAAAGGGGCCTATGAGTAATTCCACTTAGTTATCCTCACACATGTTTTTAAACTATATTGATTTCCATTAGTCTCCATTTAATATGATAATTAAGAATAGGTGTTCTTCATAGTTTATCATGGTGAATTTTTCTCCCTTTCTTATAATAATTCTCTATATCCCATTTCAATAATTTTTCTTGGATATTCTAAGGATTTTACATAAGATTTCACCATGTCCTGGTGAAATTGCTTCTAAATTATGGTTTTCTATTTGTTTTTTGTAAAGAAGTATTGAGGAACTTGGATTGTCATTTTTTAATGTTGTTTCAGTAGTGGAATGTCTCATGGAAATTATTCCTTTGGTTTTATGTGATTTGGGGTTGATTTTTCAATTTTTTAATAGTTATAAATTATAGATTTTTCATAGATTAAGATAAAGTAATCGTCAGGAGTCGTTCCTACCACATTTATTTTTATTTTCAACATCATACAACCACCTAGTTAGTTTTACGTTATTATGTTTTGGTTTTTTTTTATTAAATGGTTTTTTAATTAATGTATGTGGGCTTATAATTAAAATATAAGTTCATGGGAATGAAGTAATTCGGTAAAAGATTACATTATAATATGGATTATGTTATATAGGTAGGTGGAAATTATGTTTTTCAGTCTTATGGTTGTTCATTTTATATAATAGTTAGTGTGATCATTATTTATATTGTAGGAAAATTGTGGGATGTCGGGATATCTTTGTTCCTTAAATGGGATGGGATTATAATGATCTAATAGTCAATAATATCCATATAAAAAACAAAAATATTATTTGTGGTACCATCATTTAACATGTTCCAATAAACCTCATTGGAAATTTTTTTGAAGGAATGGCATATCTAACTACTTTTTTCAATTGAAAATGATCATGATTGAAATTTCAAATTGCATGTAATATTTATAAACAAAGGTTTTGTAGTGGTATTTAATAAAAATTAATGTGTTTTTCTAGGGAGCGTTCAGGGATATTTTGTACATTTGTCTGCCATGAGTAAATCAATCATGAAGTGAATTTTTTAAAGGATTCATAAAAACTAATTTGACAGATAATTTAAATAAAATTATGAATAGTTTTAGTTGTAAAGACCCGTAAAATTGAAGTAAAAATTTTTCTTAATTTTCTTTAGTTTTTTACAAGAACGCAGTTCCAGACGGCACTTGATTCAGAGGCCCGGTGTGCCCGGATTTTCTATCCAATGATCAGCTCGGGAACGTTCAGTGAACGAACGAGCGGGAATTTATAACTTTTGAACCGGTGCTCGGAATCAAATTTCGAGGGCACCGATGGAACCGTAGCACCGGTAATTGCTTTGGAACACCTGTTCCGGATTTGCGTTTTCACGAGAGTTGATGATAAAAATTGTGGATGTTAAAAATAAAAATTTAACAACAATTTTTATTTTTACTCTAAGTGTTTAATCCTATAGATGGAAGTTGGGTAACTACCCAACCTCCCTTGGGAGGTTATGCGGGTGGTGGGGCCCACATGAACCCCACCCTTTCATATCCTCTAACCTCCTCAACTCCCATTAATTTTATTAACTTATGTTTATTAACTTATGGAATTAATGAGGTGAGTTAATGTGGAATTCAAACACTTGAATTTCAAAATCCTTGATGTGTTAATAAAATAAGTTAAGAACTTATTTTATTGGGTTGGTGTTTAGTTGTTTGAGAGCCTTTAGAGAAAATGCTAAGGAATTCTTGAGTTCTTCATTCTCTTTGATGAAGAACGTGAAGAACGAATGATCTCCGACGTGGAGCGCCGAGCCCTCAGAGACCGTCTTCCGCGACACCGACCCGCGATGTGAAATCTTCTTCCACGATGTTTTTCTTCCATGATGTCTCTTTTCATGATGGTTTTCCGCGACGAAATCTCCTTCAACGTCTTCGAATCCTCGCTTCGCGATGCCGACATTCGTCATCTCTTTTATCAACATAGGGGATTATTTATTTATTTCCATTCGTGATTTATAGTTTATCATTCTTTGTAGTTATACGACCAAATCATATTGATTAATGAGAGGGGGCTGGACCGCACAAACACGGTCGACCCTCCTCCATTATCCTTGTTTGATTCTTTGTGGTTGGGACGGAATGGCGTGGTGTCGTCGCACCACGCGGGATCGTACGGCAAGTAATGTGCAGCGACGTCACGACGCGCCGTGAAGTTGAACAAGGATGCGACGCCATCGCGCCACGTCGAAGAAAACCGAAGACACCACGTCCGGAGCGGGGCCGTGGCAGAAGGACGCGGTGCCGTCGCACCGCGCCGGACGAACCAAACCGCGGATGGTTCCGGGCCGCGGTAGAGCAGGGTGACAGGCGGCCGGTTCCGGTCCGCCGGTGACGGTGAAAAAGGAAGGACCGGCTGTCGCCGGTCCTTATTGGCAGAACCGGCTGGCCGGACAAAAGGGAAACCGGGGGAATTAATTCCCCCGGCAGGCCTACAAAATGGCCCCCATTAAAGGGGGGTTGGGGTTACACCAGAGGGACAGGCGCCCCCCCCCCCTCCCCTGCCAAACGGCTCGGCCGTTGGCCGAGCTGGCCAGCGCGCTGGGCGCGCTATGCCCAGGCCGGGCCGCACCCACGCCGTGCCAGGCTGCGCCCAGCCAGGCCAGGCCGTGCCAGGCCGGGCCGACCGGGGGGTCTCGGGCCGGGTCGGTCCTGGCCCGAAACCCCCGTATTCAGACAATCTTTTGTATTTTGCCAATAACATGGGCTACGGACCTCCGATCTATGCACCGTCAGTTGTGATGCGATCCCTGAATCAAGATGGTTGTTTCGGTATATTGCACTCAAGGTTTCGGATTACTTTTATTTTGGCCGGGTTGGTTCGTACACGAAACCAATCGGGCCCTCGGAGCGGAAACGCTCATATCTTGAGCTCCGGATGTCCGATTGATGTGCCATCGACATTGTTGGTTTCCTCTTAGTGAGACGGATATTTTGGCTTACTCTGCCCGAGATTTGGATGCAGGTGGAGTACGGTCAGGTTGGTTTTGCCTTAAAAACCAACCGGGCCCCTGGAACGAAAAAGCCAATAACTCCCAGACCGGGCGTCCGATTGATGCGCCGTCTGCGACGTTGAGTTCATATTGACGATACAGAACTTTTGGATACATCAACTCTGGAATATGTGTCAGTTGATGTATCAGCCTCTCGGCTCGTAGAGTGGACCCTCCCGAACGAGCTTGCTGTGTCCGGGAACCCTAGAGCTGGCTGCGACTGCTGCTGTGACCGCGACGACGACAGTGCAGAGATCCTCAGTGGATTCGACGACGACGACTACAGCACTCAGCGATCCTGTGTGGATCAGTGCTATCGATCCTGTGTGGGTTCGATCCTTTGTGGGTCAGCGCTCAGCGGTTCTGTGTGAGCCAGCGCCTACAGATCCTTTGTGGGTCTGATCCTGTGTGGGTCATTGCGGGGGTTAGTACCTATCGATCCTTTGTGGATCCGATGAACTAGATGGATTACTGATCATCTCTATCATCTTTCGAAGAAGTATACATGTGTGAGATGAATCCTGTTTTACTTTCCTATGTAGATTGTTTTGTGCTATCCTGTGTGGATTTAAGTTTTTCTTTCTTATGTTGTTTGGGTTGTACTTGGTCTCAGATGTTGGAGCCGAACTAGAATTGATGACTTAGTTATATGTTTGGGAATATACCGAAGTAGTGTCGGATGTTACTTCGTGATTTACCTTTCCCTTTGTGGTTTATCCTTTGTGGATACTAGGAGACCTTTGGGGGTCTCGGGGTCCCTACTGAGTAGCTTATACTCACCCCTGCATGGGCTATGCCCGCACTACGTTGTGTTGGTTGCAGACGACGGATAGCGTTGAACGTGGTTGAGTCTTGCAGAGCAGGATGGTACATGGAGGTGGACCACTGGGCGGGACATACTCGGAGCGGACGGCAGGACCCGAGAAGCAGTGGAGCTATCTATACCCACCCTTCAGGTGGGATTTCCAGTGGACAGCTCGGCGTTGCGGATTTACTTTTTAGTTTTTGTTTTCCCTTTCCAGTTGTACTTTACTTTTAGTTTGGGTTTGTATACTGGCCCACTTACTTTTCCGCACTTACTGTTTTACCAGCTTTTACATAGTTTTTGCTTCTTCTTCTTGCTTGCTCTGTGGTGTTTGTTTACTTTACAAAGGCAATTCCTTCCCTTTTTATCGGGAATTTATGCCTTGGTGCTAGTCGTCAGCCCCTGGCCTATGGAAGGCAGGCTTGGGGTAGTCACGGCACGGGCCCCGAGGATGGGTCGTGACAAATTGGTATCAGAGGAGTTCTGTTCTACCGCAGAACTTGGGACTCCGATGTTTTTCTATGTGAATCAATAGTGTTTAGAGTATTGGGTGTGGTTATCTGTCCAGGGAGTCCAGTGTTGGTGCGGTGGCCGACGTATCCGTACACCAGAACCCTAACTTCTGATTTCCGACATAATGCACGAAAACATTGATTGCATGTGTGTTTCAAGTTTTCTTTGTGATTAGTCTGTATCAGCTCACCAGGTATACTGTTCTGATCATGGCACACCTGTTTACTTTTCAGGATGGCCCCACGAAGGTAGCCAGCTAGGGTTCCGAGAGTCGAGCATGACAATAGCCCACCGAGCAACGAGGCATCGGTGCAGGGCCCTTTGTCAGCAGTGGCACCGGTGGTAGCTCTACCCGCTGAGCCACCGATGCTTCCAGCCCCATCTGCTGACGATGCACATCGCCTTAGTGCATTATATGAGTTCCAGCGCCAGTGACCGCCCAGGTTCCGCGGGGATACGGACCCCCAGGCAGATGAGGACGGGATGGAGGTAGTGGTACGAGTTTTTCGGTTAGTGAGGACACCAACAGACCTCATGGTGATCCTCGCAGCGAGCCTACAGCACGCAGTAGTAGGCCGATGGTGGAGCTTGATGCTCCAGGTGCACGATGAGGCATCTCTCCTCTGGACAGACTTTGAGGGCCTCTTCTGCTCGGAGTTCGTCCCATCCACCCTCCGTGTGGTGTGCATTCATGAGCTTCTTCAGCTGCGGCAGGGCAACATGTCGGTCGCCCAGTACTGGTGTAGCGACCTGAAGCTTAACGTACATGGACATTATATTACTTTTGCGGAATACTTAGTACATAACAAAAACACACACACAAGGACCATAATAGTTTAGTGTCTTTGGAAACTCGGAATATAATCTTCTAATCGTGGTGAAAGATCTTCAACATCTCCCATAAAGATCTTTTTTTTTAAACCTAAATCCTTTCTTTATGTCCTGGGGAAAAGAAAACATAAAAGGGTGAGCTCAAATTCTCAGTAAGGGTAAACAAAAGAAATATCAATCACATCATATACATAAGCACATAACTTTTGGAAATCTTAACTTGCAAAAGAGATTATAATTTCATAACATGGGATAAATCATATTAGTGAAATGTAATCTCAATAATCATAACTTAAAACATGAAACTTTGTGGCATACACACATAATCATAGAGAATCATTTATTATTAGTCAAGACTCATTTCCAAGACTATCTTAGTGGACAAAGTCCATTTCTAAACCGAGTTCACTCCTCGTTTCAGTCCTGTTTCACTGAACCGGTATAACCTATCATTCCATCCATGTCTATCTCATGAGATATAAAATCATTACCCAATGAATTGGAGGGAGATATAGGTCCCACCCATCTCATAATGATACCATTATTATGTGTGCCACAAAATATTAAATCATACATCATTGCATAACCCATGTGATAAAAATGGGAATCTTAAACATCATGACATGATAAAACAATTCATATAAGATAAAGGAATTCATAAAAATAATTCCATCCCAACATAATCAAATAAATGTAAAAATAGGGATAGAAATAGAACCCTTTATTATCTTAGATGGAAAATAATTTTGATAAAACACTTGAACTCCATTCTTGAGATGGAAAATAATTTTGATAAAACACTTGAACTCCATTCTTGAAGAAAATATCCTTTCTACTTCAAAATCATTTTCCTTTCTTAACATGTCATACAATTTTAAACTAAAAGAAGTTGATTAAAAATAAACATGAATTCTTGTAAAGAAATCTTCTTGGAAATTATGTTTTAAAAATACATTCATTCCGTATAAGTTAAAGAAAACATTCTTCACATACATTTGTTGGAAAAGTCAAAAAGTACCTCATACGAAAAACGACAAAAGATTCCTTTCATATCTTTTACTAAAAACTCACCAAAGGGTAAAATTGGATTTAAACAATTGTAGGTGGATGGAAATAATATTACATATTGAGGAAACATGGATGTGCATGATAAAATACACCCCAGTAAATTTCCATGTATAAAAAATATTGGATAAAAATGAGATTGTGATATTTCTCTTACCGTAGGTCCGATTTGCTTCGTAAGTGTCCGAACCTCCACTTCATTGAAGCACCTCTTTGAGACCACCTTTTAGGGAACTAAAATTGGTCTTTGAGGAAGACCAGAACCTCTAGGATGTTACTAGGGAAGTGGAGAAGCGAATTTGGCAGAGGTTGGCCGAGCTTGAAGGCTTAATGTGTTGTGAGGAAGAGAGGAAGGGGGTGCCCTTTTATAAGGGAGGAGAGGGGCACCTTTGGAATAACTAAAACTATTATTTTATTATAAAGTAAAATTCGGTTTTAAATAGCTCAAAATTGATTTATTTAAAATCTAAGATGGGGATGGGTCGAAATCCTTTCATCCAATAGAATTTAGACAAGTTTATGTTCCTATTTTGACCTTATCATTTAGATTTGACATTCAGTTAGATAATTTTACTTTTACCGTGTCTTCTTGTTTTCTTACACTATAAGGTTAATAAACTTACTATATAAAGCCAATCGAACCCCAAGTTGTTTATTATTAATATATATAACCTTATATAAGTCATTTGGCCGAACCTTAGATTTTTAGGAATAAAATAACAATTAATAATATAATATTTGTTTTAAAAACTATTTTATGTCAATTTTGACACTATTTAGTAATTTATTTTTGTGAAAATCATAACAGAATTATTAGTTCGATAAAAGTTAATTAAATCAATACTAACATGCCATATTAACCTATAAAATTAGTGTAATTAATAAAAAGTCTAAAATTACATTTATTTGGGTATTTATAACATCAGTTATGTCAATATTTCATTAATAAGATAATTACTGCATCATTTTTGTGTCATAAATAAATTAACTTATTTAAGGTTAAAAATTACAAATAAAATACCATTATATAGGAAATCTTTTTATATTTCTAATGAGTATTTATAGTCGAATTTATCTTATGTATAACCCTATATTAAAAATTATTTACTAATTAAACATTGATTTTAACTATTTTAACCCTTCTTTAAATAAATAAATAATAAATGTCCTAATCTAATCCAAGTGGGCCTGAATGATCATATTTTATTCTTAAGGTTGTTTTTGGTCGAATTACACTTATCCAATAGAATTAGGACATGTGTTAGGGTAATAATAATAACATTTTTACCCTTAATTATCCTATTTACTTTTAACCGTGGTAAAAAAAGTAAAAAGCTACTATTCACCAAAAAATATTTTCATCTCATTGAACCGTATTTTACTTACTAACATCAACCGTGTCTCTCAAATTTTTGAAATTCCACTCACAAAATCATTAAAATTAAGTTTTATGAAAAATTCATTTTTTTTACAACAACTTAGTGGTTTCACTATTCATCAAAAAATGAAAGTTTCCAGAAAAATACCAAAAATTAGGCCTAAGATATATTTGATATTACGAACTCAAAAATGATTTCTATTTTACCAAATTCAAAACATATCAGTTGCATTAATTAATTTAAAATTTAATTCCTGTCGTCAAAACAAATAGCGTGTTCTTAAGAGATAATAACTACCAAAAGATTGACACTTGTTTATGTCTGGTTTAAATGTGAAATTACATCCAATGACCAACATTGTATTAAATTATAAAACTATATTCTAAATATACTTTAAAACCACTCAAATTAATAATTTACCACTATTAATTATTTCTATTAAAAAAGTTGTTTTTAATTAAAATTTAGTAATTTTCACTATTCATCAGAATATGAAAGTTATCCGTAAAGTACCAAAATTTCACCCTAAGCTAATTTCAATATTCCGAATCCAAAAATGAAGTCCATTTTTAAAAATAAAATTTAAAAAATTTCAAAAAGTGGTTATTACTATTCATAACGGCTAGTTTTAATAATATTTTAATAGCATATCGTTGTTTAGTGAAACTCGGTATTGCGTACTACACACGCTATCGAGGAAGGTCGCGATTGAGTATAATGCAAGGCATGTCAAGGATGCATGTTGTGAAAGCTCCTTTTGGTGTAGCGTACAACACAAGACATTAATGATATTAAAAAGAATATTTTTCATAAAATCTCGGGGTGTTACATTCTACCCCCCTTAAAATGAATTTCACCCTCGAAATTCGTCGAGGTTATAAATGGCTTACTATTCTAAAGTTTCTTTGATAGAAACCCACATCGTAAAAATGAATACTGAAACCAATCTTTAAAAACAAAACTATGAAACGTAACAGTTACCCAAATAAACTAATCACTGGGTTTCCCCATAGGTGAAAATATGGATATTGAAGAGAAATCTAACCATCATGTTCTAATAGAGAGTGGTAGAGAACATGGCTATGTAAAAGCCAGCAATCACAAAGCCATAAATTTGTGACGATCTAAGGTACCATCTAATTCATCAGATATAAGAGCACTAGGACAACATTTTTGGTTTTCAAGATCATTTCCCAAAAGTTGATGAAATTGGAATTAGAAGAAATACTTTCATGATTTTGGTATAGTCTCACCGTTTGTCATTCTTTGGACAATTTACACTTCATATCTTAAAGAAATGAAGTTGAATTTGTCATTCGTGATGTATTAGTAGATCATGTGATAGAATGATGGGTCATTCCATCTGTCTCAAACAAAAGGTTAGAAAAGTTATCAAAAAATACATAAGTCCATCTATAGTGAGATTAATCATATATGGTTCCTAAAATGGACTTATACTTCATATATCATACTGCTTAATATAATAAAACTAGTTTCTACTAAACTGGGACTTCCTGTAGGCCAGTGGTAGGTGATAAAGGCCAGTCGCACTTCGGTTGTGGGTTCGATTCCCCCAGCCTTGTTCGACGCGATGGGATGTTGTTCATCCTGCAGGTTGTCCTTTTTCTAAAGCTATATTACTATAACATCCCATCAACAATATCAAAAAAGTTTTATCCTTAAACAATACTACCTTATGTCCAACATAATCCATTCCAATCTTTAGGCTTATCTAAACTACTTCGATCCATGCTCATAGTATAAAGAAAATGATCACGTGAATGCCACCATTTATCCCCCCATATATCATAAGATATATCTTGTTGGTCAAATTACAAATATGTGAATACCTTAATCATTTATTCTCTTGAAGAATGAATATCCATTGAACCTAAGTGAAAACATGAATGCAGTTAAAAGTTAGCACTTTCCACATACCAAAATCCTCAAAATTCTATATCCTCAAACCATGATATCACTTAGTCCTTATATCAATCATGAGCTCATGAATACTATCAAACATATTAGATTCTCTTTATCCCTTCATTATGTGCATATCATATACTTTCCAAAAATATTTCAATCACTTTTCATGGTTACCAATGCCATAAAATTATTGAAAAATACAATAGACCAAAACATAAATATTCCAATATTCCACAATACTATATACAACATTATTCTAGAATCTCATTACATAAACACTTAATCATTCCACCACATCGTTGTCATATTCAACATCGCCAATGGTGATCGCATGTGACTTCCCTTTGTCCATTTCTTTAAGTGGTTTCTCATGTCGATCATCACTAACCCTTGTATTAGGGCATTTATTAGCATAATGCCCCATTTCCTTGCACTTGTAGCATTGAAGTGTTTGTGCGTTCTCTACAGTCTTTTCTTTATTCACATCATTAGAAATCCTTTTTCCATTACATCGACACTCAGCTGCTCGATGACCTTCTTTTACACACTTAAAACATTTTCTAGTCCCTTTAAGACAATCTCCACCATTCTTCTTTCCACACTTTGAGCATAAGGAAACATTCATCTTCTATTCACCATTATTCTGAGATTTCTCCTTGAACTCCATCTTTCTTTTCTTGTAAAAACTATGAGATGGATAAGTAAAACCAACTTCCATTTCTACCTTGATAGCACAACGCACAATTTCTTCCTAGCTACTGAAGTCTCTTATATCTAATGCACTTCGAAGATTTGGTTTTAAGCCACTGAAGAATCGATCAACTTTACTTTCAGGTTGGATGATAAATCCAGATGCATACCTTGGAAGCCTTGTAAAATTCGCTTCGTATATACCAACAGATTCATCATCCTTTTTCTTTAGTTCAAGAAACTCCTTCTCCATCTTTTTTCGAAGAATACGTGGAAAGTACTTATTGAAAAATAAGTTCTTGAAATCGTCCCATTCCATGGACTCAATTTCAACCCTTGGCCTCGTATTCTTGATAAGATTCCACCATTGATCAGTATCACCTACAAAATGATACACTGCAAAGATGAATTTATCATGTTCAGAACATTGAAGAATTGAAAATATCTTTTCAGTAGTACTAATCTATTGTTCAGCAACAAGTGGATCAGAAGACCCACTGAAAGAAGGTGGATGTTGCCTCATGAAGGACTCAATAGAATATTGTTCCCTTCTCTGCTCATTTGGAAGTCCAGAATGATTCATAGCTTTTGTAAGTATAGCAATAAGATTTTTCACTCCATCTCCCATAACATTTTTTTGTTCAGGAGGAAAATCATTGCATTGTCCATTACATTGATCAACACGGTTCTTTCGGGTTCCAGCCATCGTCTAAAACCCAAAAAGAATAGTGTGAGAGGAAAAAATCATAATAAAGGGGCAGTAACTTCAATATCTAACATCTTTGGTTTAATCTAATATCGTTACCATAGTTCTAGGACTACATCCTATATGTATACTTATCCTTAGGGACATTCCTAGACATACCTTAGAAATATCTCTAGGGATCTCACTAACATTTTCGCATCCTAGTTTCCAAAGGTTGACTAAACCTTTCTTCTGATACCAACTGTAGAGACCCGAAGCATAACGTACATGGACATTACATTACTTTTTCGAAATACTTAGTACATAACAAAAACACACACACAAGGACCATAATAGTTTAGTGTCTTTGGAAACTCGGAATATAATCTTCTAATCGTGGTGAAAGAACTTCAACATCTCCCATAAAGATCTTCTTTTTTTAAAAAAAAACCTAAATCCTTTCATTATTTCCAGGGGAAAAGAAAACATAAAAGGGTGATCTCAAATGCTCAGTATGGGTAAAAAAAATAAATATCAATCACATCATATACATAAGCACATAACTTTTGGAAATATTAACCTGCAAAAGAGATTATAATTTCATAACATGGGATAAATCATAGTAGTGAAATGTAATCCCAATAATCATAACTTAAAACATGAAACTTTGTGGCATACACACATAATCATAGAGAATCATTTCTTATTAGTCAATACTCATTGCCAAGACTATCTTAGTGGACAAAGTCCATTTCGAAACCGAGTTCACTCCTCGTTTCAGTCCTGTTTCACTGAACCGGTATAACCTACCGTTCCAGCCATGTCTATCTCATGAGATATAAAATCTTTACCCAATGCATTGGAGGGAGATATAGGTCCCACCCATCTCATAATGATACCATTCTTATGTGTGCTACAAAATATTAAATCATACATCATTTCATAACCCATGTGATAATAATGGGAATCTTAAACATCGTGAAATCATAAAACAATTCATATAAGATAAAGGAATTCATAAAAATAATACCATTACAACATAATCAAATCAATGTAAAAATAGGGATAAAAATAGAACCCTTTATTATCATAGATGAATATAATTTTTATAAAACACTTGAACTCCATTCTTGAGGAAAATATCCTTTCTACAACAAAAACATTTTCCTTTCTTAACATGTCATACAATTTTAAACTAAAAGAAGTTGATTAAAAATAAACATGAAAACTTGTAATGAAATATTCTTGGAAATAATTTTTCAAAAATCAATTCATGCTGTATAAGTTAAAAAAACATTCTTCTCGTACTTTTGTCGGAAATGTCAAAACGTACCTCATATGAAAAACGACAAAAGATTTCTTTCATATCTTTTACTAAAAACACACTGAAGGGTAAAATTGGATTTAAACAATTGTAGGTGGATGGAAATAATATTACATATTGAGGAAACATGGATGTGGATGATAAAATACACCCCAGTAAATTTCCAAGTATAAAAAATCTCGGATAAAAATGAGATTGTGATATTTCCCTTACCTTAGGTACGATTTGCTTCGTAAGTGTCCGAACCTCCTCTTCTTTGAAGAGCCTCTTTGCGACCTCCTTTTAGGGCACTAAAATTGGTCTTTGAGGACGACCAAAACCTCTAGGATGTTGCTAGGGAAGTGGAGAAGAGATTTTGGCAGAGGTTGGCCGAGCCTGAAGGCTCAAAGTGTTGTGAGGAAGAGAGGAAGTGGGTGCCCTTTTATAAGGGAGGAGAGGGGCACCTTTGGAATAACTAAAACTATTATTTTATTATAAAGTCAAATTCGGTTTTAAATTTCTCCAAATTTATTTATTTCAAAGCTAATGTGGGGATGGGTCGAAATCCTCTCATACAATAGAATTTAGACAAGTTTATGTTCCTATTTTAACCTTATGATTTAGATTTAACATTAAGTTAGATAATTTTACTTTTACCATGTCTTCTTGTTTTCTTACCCTATAAGGTCAATAAACATACTATATCAAGTCATTCGAACCCCAAGTTGTTTATTATTAATATATATAACCTTTTCTAAGTGATTTGGTCAAACCATAGATTTTTTGGAATAAAATAACAATAATATAAAATTTGTTTTATAAACTATTTTATGTCAATTTTGACACTATTTAGTAATTGATTTTTGTGAAAATCATAACAGAATTATTAGTTCGAACAAAGTTAATTAAATCAATACAAACATGTCATATTATCCTATTACATTAGTGGAATTCATAAAAAGTCTCAAATTAATTTTATTTGGGTATTTATAACATCAGTTATGTCAATATTTCATTAATAAGATAATTACATCATCATCTTTGTGTCATAAATAAATTAAATTATTTAATATTTAAAAATTACAAATAAAATACCATTATGTAGGAAATCGTTTTAGCTTTCGAATGAGTATTTATAGTCGAATTTATCATATGTATAACCCTATATTAAAAATAATTTACTTATTAAACTTTGATTTTAACTATTTCAACCCTTCTTTAAATAAATTAATAATAAATGTCCTAATCTAATCCAAGTGGGCCTAAATGACCATATTTTTTTCCTAAGATTGTTTTTGGTGGAATTAAACTTATCCAATAGAATTAGGACATGTGTTAGGGTAATAATAATAACATTTTTACCCTTAATTACCCTATTTACTTTTAACCGTGGTAAAAAAAAGTAAAAGTTACTATTCACCAATAATTATTTTCATCTCATGGAACCAAATTTTACTTACTAACATCAACCGTGTCTCTCGGATTTTTTAATTTCCACTCACAGAAGCGGTAAAATTAAGTTTTTTGAAAAATTCATTTTTTTAACTACCACTTAGTGGTTTCACTATTCATCAAAAAATGAAAGTTTCCAGAAAAATATCAAAAATTAGGCCTAAGATATATTTGATTTTATGAATTCAAAAATGATTTCTATTTTACAAAATTCAAAACATATCAGTTGCATTAATTAATTTAAAAATTAATTCCCGTCGTCAAAACAAATAGTGTGTTCTTAAGAGATAATAACTACCAAAAGATTGACACTTGTTTATGTCCGGTTTAAATGTGAAATTACATCCAATGACCAACATTGTATTAAATTGTAAAAATATATTCTAAATATACTTTAAAACAACTAAAATTAATAATTTATCACTATTAATTATTTCTATTAAAAAAGTTGTTTTTAATTAAAATTTAGTAATTTTCACTATTCATCAGAATATGAAAGTTATCCGAAAAGTACCAAAATTTCACCCTAAGCTAATTTCAATTTTTTGAATCCAAAAATGAAGTCCATTTTGAAAAATAAAATTTACAAAATTTCAAAAAGTGGTTATTACTATTCATAACGGCTAGTTTTAATAATATTTTAATAGCATATCGTTGTTTAGTAAAACTCGGTATTGCGTACTACACACGCTATCGAGGAAGGTCGTGATTGCGTGTAATGCAAGTCAACTCAAGGATGTGTGTTGTGAAAGCTCCTTTTGGTGTAGCGTACAACACAATACATTAATGAAATTAAAAAAAATATTTTTCATAAAATCTCGAGGTGTTACAACTCGGCGAGATTTACCGATCTCTCGCGCTACTCTACAGACATGGTACATGACTCATTCTTCCAGTCCCGGACCTTTGAGCAGGGATTGAGACACGAGATCAGGGCATCGCTGATCTCCCTCAGCATTCTGACTCAGATAGGAGTATTGGAGCGAGCCCTTTTGATCGAGAGCTTTCTTGCTGAACCTTCATCAACGCCGAGACCCACTGCAGGGCGGCAAGTGGCAGAGTCTTCTGCAGCAGGAAGTCGACGGATGACTCATGGGTCTAGGAAGACCAGAACCTTTGGCAGAAGACCTCAAGACACTGGCTCAGTAGTTCGGGGCACACAGTGTGGAGCCAGTCTTTGGAGAGGCAGGCAGTGCTACTCATGCAGCGGGAAGGGCCACATGGCTCGTGATTGCTCGACCCGCCGTGCCGAGGAGCAGCAAACGGTTGAGGGGCCACCAAGGCAAAGGTAGAGGGTCGACCGTGGCGGTCTGTAGGGAGGAGGCGGACAAGGCAGAGAAGCTGGCCGAGCAGCTGGTGGTGAGCGATTCTTCGATGATCTACCACCACCACCACCAGGAGGTCCACCCCGACCACAGGGAGCTGGCGGGCAGAGATAGGCACAGCTCCAGGAAGCAGAGGCCTACGACCACGGCGTGCCTAAGATGATTCGTGGTACTATCTGTGTCTATTAAAACCTTTTTTCAGTTCTTATAGACACAGGAGCGAGTCATTATTTCACAGTTGTTTCCCTTGTTCGGAGCTCGGAGATTCTGACAGAGTTGTTGGCTCGATCCTTACGGCTAGAGACTCCTACGAAAGCAGACTCAACGATTACGCACTGGTGCCAGCAGTGTGAGCTTACTCTAGGAGGCGAGAGCTTCGGTTGGGATCTTCTTGTAGCGGCATCGAGGCCTTACGACGTCATCTTGGGCATGGATTGGTTGTCTACGGTCCATGCACAGATTGAGTGTATTAGGCGCAAGGTGCAATTTGTACGCACCGACGGGAGCAGGTTCACCTTCACCGGCGAGAAGGGAGCCTTTGCAGCACAGGATGGACTTCTGCGGAGGAGAGGAAAGCCCATCACTCACCAGTTGTCTAACCTCATCCTAGGAGCTGTTGATGTGCGGAGTCCTGGTTTTCCTGTAGTGGTGGAACAGTATGCGGACGTTTTCCCTGATGACGTTCCAGGGCTACCTCCTCGTAGAGAGGTAGACTTTTATATTGACTTGTACCCCTGGACAGCCCCGATATTGACTCCATCATATCGGATGTCCCCCACTGAGCTTCGAGAGCTACGGGTACAGTTGGAGGACTTGCAGGGCAAGGGGTTCATCTGACCCAATGTTTCACCCTGGGCTTCCCCGATATTGTTCGCCAAGAAGGCGGACCGGAGTTTGTGACTTTGTGTTGACTATCATCGCCTGAACCAGGTGACAGTGAGGAACAAGTATCCTCTATCAAGGATTGATGACCTCTTTTATCAGCTCAAAGGAGCACGGTGGTTGTCAAATATAGACCTCAGGTTAGGCTATCATCAGCTCAGATTTCGAGACGAGGACGTGTAGAAGACGACCTTCAGATGTCGGTATGGCAACTATGAGTTCTTGGTTATGCCTTTCGGCATAACCAATGCTCTAGCAGTGTTCATGGCCCTCATGAACATGATCTTTCAGCAATACCTCGATCGTTTTGTGGTGGTCTTCATCGACAACATTTTGATTTACTCGACGACTGAGGAGGAGCACATCTACCACTTGTGGGTTGTACTAGACACAATCCGAGAGCATCAGCTTTATGGTAAGCTCTCGAAGTGTCAGTTCTGGAAAAGTGAGGTCCACTTCTTGGGACACGTCATCTCTGAGGTGAGAGTTGCAGTGGATCCTGCAAAGATCGAGGCAGTGCTAGCTTGGGAGTCATCCAGGAGCGTGACGGAGGTGCGGAGTTTCTTGGGAATAGCTGGATACTACCGGATATTCCTTCCAGACGTCTCCAGAGTTGCGGAACCACTCTCATCTTTGATGATGAAGTGGAAACCCTTCATGTGGTCAGACAGATGTCAGTAGAGCTTCCAGGAGCTGAGACAGAGATTGACCAGTGCACCTATCTTGAGATTGCCTGAGGAGGGAGTGGGGTACGTAGTCTACTGTGATGCATCAGGGACCAGACATGGATGTTTCCTATTGCAGGAGCTGGTCGTGATCACCTATGGATCACGTCAGTTGAGGCCGCATGAACAGAAATACGCTACCCATGACCTAGAGTTAGTAGTAGTAGTCATCGCTCTGAAGACATGGGGACACAACCGGATGGGCGAGCGCTTTACGGTCTTTTCTGACCATCAGAGTCTTAGATACATCTTCTCTCAGAAGGACCTAAATCTGAGACAGCGGTGATGGCTCGAGTTCCTCCAGGACTATGACTTTGAGATAGTCTATACTCCTGGGAAGGGGAACGTGGTAGCCGATGATCTCAGTAGGAGGACGGGCATTCAGCTACTTGAGGTGGTGACAGAGCAGCAAGCCTCTTTGCAGATATCCTTCGTGGATAGAGATGGTGCAGCCTTCCTCCAGTCTCTCACAGTCACTCCTCCACTACTGCAACGGGTCAGCGAGGCACAGCGTGGGGATGCTGACTGTGAGACACAGCGTGCTCAGATATCCTCAGGACAAGCACCTGATGGTTTCTCCTTTGGAGTAGAGAATGATATTATTTTCAGAGGACGTACCTTGGTACCAGTAGCATTACGGGAGGAGGTGCTGAGAGAGTTTCACACCTCTCCCTTGGCGGTACATCCCAGAGTGGCGAAGATGTACGAGGATCTCAGACGATAGCACTGGTGGTCGAGAATGAAGAAGGTTGTGGCAGAGTTTGTTTCTCGATGCCTCACCTGCCAGCAGGTGAAGGCTGAGCACCAGGTACCAGCAGGCTTGGTACATCCCTTAGAGGTCCCAGAGTGGAAGTGGGATGGGATATCTATGGACTTTGTGACTGGACTTCCATACACTTCCAGAGGTTACGACTCCATCTGGTTGATTGTCGACCGACTCACCATGTCGGCTCACTTCTTACCCATCAGAGAGCAGGGCTCAATGGAGAACTTGGGATGTCTCTACGTTCAAAAGATTTTACAGCATCACGATGTTCCATCATCTATCGTCTCCGATTGAGATGCTCGCTTTACTTCCCGCTTCAGAAAGGGTTGCAGGAGGCGTTCGGGACACAACTACGTCTGAGCACAGCCTTTCACCCTCAGACGAATGGTCATATGGAGAGGACCATTCAGACTCTCGAGGACATGCTCCGCGCATGTGTCCTCGACTTTGGTCGCAGCTGGAAGGACCACCTACCCTTGGTGGAGTTCACGTACAACAACAGCTACCACTCCACCATCCAGATGGCACCATACGAGGCATTGTACGGCTGACCTTGTAGATATCCTTTGTGCGGGATAGACCCTGGGGAGTCAGTACTTGTGGGACCGGAGATGGTCCAGGCCACGACAGAGAAGTTCTAGGTCATCCAGGAGCAGATGAGGACAACTCAGATCCGGAAGAAGTCTTATGCTGATTGGAGGCGGAGGCCACTAGAGTTCGAGGATGGCGACCACGTCTTCTTGCGTGTCTCACCTCGACGTGGATTACAGAGATTTTCCCGAGGCAGCAAGTTGTCTCCACGCTTCATCGGACCATTCCAGGTCCTTAGCAGGATTGGAGAGGTGGCTTATCGCCTGGCTCTAACACCTCAGTTGGACCGGGTGCACGACGTCTTCCTTGTATCTCAGCTGAGGAGATACGTGCGTGACCCGACACATATCATTGACTATGGGGAGCTTGACATTGATGATGGGGCGACTTTTTTGGAGGTCCCAGTGGATATCGAGGATTGACAGGAGCAGGTCCTACGTGGATGGTCGATTCCTCTAGTGTGCATCAGATGGCAGCACAGAAACCTCCAGGAGAGAACTTGGGAGCTGGAGGCTCAGATGTGTGCTCAGTACCCACATTTGTTTCCCTAGTTTTCGATGTATCTTTACGGGGACATAAATCCCTGAAGTGGGAGTAATTTAAAGACACATAAAATTCAAGGGAAATTTTTTCTTAATTTTCTTTGGGTTTTTACAAGAACGCAGTTTCAGACGGCACTTGATTCTGAGGCCCGGTGTGCCCGGAATTTCTATCCGAAGTTTAGCTCGGGTACGTTCAGTGAACGAACGAGCGCGAATTTCTAACTTTTGAACCGTTTCTCGGAATAAAATTTTGAAGCCACCGATGGAACCGTAGCGCCAGTAATTGCTTAGGAATACCTGTTCCGGAGTTGTGTTTTCATGAGAGTTGATGATAAAAATTGTGGAAGTTAAAAATAAAAATTTAACAACAATTCTTATTTTTACTCTAAGTGTTTAATCCTATGGATGGAAGTTGGCTAACTACCCAACCTCCCTTGGGAGGTTATGTGGGTGGTGGGGCCCACATGAACCCCACCCCTTCATATCCTCAAACCTCCTCAACTCCCATTAATTTTGTTAACGTTAGTTTATTAACTTATGGAATTAATGAGGTGAGTTAATGTGGAATTCAAAGACTTGAATTTCAAAAGCCTTGATTTGTTAATAAAATAAGTTAAGAACTTATTTTATTGGGTTGGTGTTTAGTTGTTTGAGAGCCTTTGGAGAAAAAGATAAGGAAGTCTTGAGTTCTTCATTCTCTTTGACGAAGAACGCGAAGAACGAATGATCTCCGATGTGGAGCGTCGAGCCCTAGGAGACCGTCTTCCGCGACACCGACCTGCGATGCAACGTCTTCTTCCATGACGCTTTTCTTCCACGTGTCTCTTTTCGCGATGTTTTTCTGCGACGAAATCTCCGTCAACATCTTTGAATCCTCGCTTCACGATGCTGACGTTCGTCATCTCTTTTATCAACGTAGGGGATTATTTAATTATTTCCGTTCGTGATTTCTAGTTTGTCGTTCTTCGTAGTTTTATGACCAAATGGTATCGATTAACTAGAGGGGTCCGGACCGCACAAACACGGCCGAACCTCCTCATTTATCCTTTTTTGATTCTTTGTGGTTGGGATGGAATGGCGTGGTGTCGTCGCACCACGCGAGATCATACGGCAAGTAATGTGCGGCGCCGTCGCGCCGCGCCGTGAAGTTGAACAAGGACGTGAGGTCGTCGTGTCGCGTTGAAGAAAACCAAAGACACCGCGGCCAGAGCGAGGCCACAGCGGAAGGGCGCGGTGCCCTCGCACCGCACCGGACGAACCATGCCGCGTCCGGTTCCGGGCCGCGGCGGAGTAGGGTGACAGGTAGCCGGTTCCGGGCCGCCGATGATGGCGAAGGAGGATGGACCGACCATCGCCGGTCCTTGTTGGCAGAACCGGCTGGCCGGTGCGGGCGGGCCGGAAAAAAGGGAAACCGGGGGAATTAATTCCACTGTCCGGCCTACAAAACGGCCCCTATTAAAGGGGGGTCACGGTTACACCAGGGGGGCAGGCGCCCCCCCCCCCCCCAACATGCCTAACAGCTCGGCCGTTGGCCGAGCTGGCCAGCGCGCTGTGCCCGGGCCGGGCCGGGCAGTGCAGGGCCACGCCGCGCCCAGCCGGGCAAGGCCGAGCTGGACCTGGGGCGGGTCGACTCGGCTCGGGCCGACCGAGGGGGTCTCGGGCTGGGTCGGTCCGGGCCCGAAACCCCTGTTTTTCGACCGTCTTCGGTATTTTTCCAATAACATGGGCTACGGACCGCCGATCGACGTACCGTCAGTTGCGATGTGATCCTTTAATCGAGAGGGTCGTTTTGGTATATCTCACTCAAGGTTTCAGATTAATTTTTGTTCAGATGGGTTGGTTCGTACACGAAACTAACCGGTCCCTCGGAGCGAAAATGCTCATATCTTGAGCTTCGGATGTCCGATTGACGTGCCATCGACTTTGTTGCTTTCCTCTTAGTGAGACGGATCTTTTGTCTTACTCTGCCCGAGGTTTGGACATAGGTGGAGTACGGTCGGGTTGGTGTTTCCTTAAAAACCAACCGGGCCCCTGGGACGAGAAAACCAATAACTCTCAGACTGAGCGTCCGATTGATTCGCCATCTGCGACATTGAGTTCCTGTAGACGATACAGAACTTTTGGATACATCAACTCTGGACTATGTGTTAGTTGATATATCAGCCTCTCGGCTCATGGAGCGGACCCTCCCAAACGAGCTTGCTATGTGTGGGAACCCTAGAGCTGGCTATGACTGCTGCTGTGACTATAACGATGACTGTGCAGAGATCCTCAATGGATTCGATGACGACGACTACAGCACTCAGTGATCCTGTGTGGATCAGTGCTACCGATCCTGTGTTGGTCTGATCCTGTGTGGGTCAGCGCTCAGCGGTTCTGTGTGAGCCAGCGCCTACAGATCCTATGTGGGTCTGATCCTATGTGGGTCATTGCAGGGGTTAGTACCTATCGATCCTTTGTGGGTCCGACAACATAGATGGACCAGTGATCATCTTTATCGTATTTCGAAGAAGTATACATGTGTGAGCTGAATCTTGTTTTACTTTCCTGTGTGGATTGTGTTGTGCTGTTCTGTGTGGATTTACGTTTTTCTTTCCTGTGTGGTTTTCATTGTACTTGGGCTCGGATGTTGGAGCCGAACGAGAATTGATGACTTAGGTATATGTTTGGGCATATACCTAAGCAGTGTCGGATGTTACTTCGTGATTTACCTTTCCCTTTTTGGTTTATCCTTTGTGGATACTGGGAGACCTTCGGGGGTCTCGGGCTCCATACTGAGTAGCTTATACTCACCCCTGTATGGGCTATGCCCGCACTATGTTGTGTTGGTTACAAATGACGGACAGCATTGAACGTGGTTGAGGCTTGCAGAGTAGGACGGTACCTGGAGGTGGACCACTGGGTGGGACATACTCGGAGCGGACGGCGGGACCCGAGGAGCAGTGGAGCTATCTGTACCCACCCTTCAGGTGGGATTTCCAATGGACAGCTCGGTGTTGCGTCTTTACTTTTCAGTTGCTATTTTCCCTTTCCAGTTGTACTTTACTTTCAGTTTGGGTTTGTATACTAGCTCACTTAATTTTCCGCACTTACTGTTGTACCATCTTTTACTTAGTGTTTACTTCTTCTACTTGCTTTCTCTTTGGTGTTTATTTACTTTACAAAGGAAATTCCTTCCCTTTTTATTGGGAACTTACGCCTTGGTGCTAGTCACCATCCCCTGGCCTATGGAAGGCGGGCTTGGGGTAGTCACAGCACGGGACCTAAGGACGGGTCGTGACATTAGTTGAGTTTTGTTTTTTTTCATGACCTTATGAAGGAAATTTCCTATTATCCAGAGATTTTATGCTTTGGGTGATTTTTTTTAATGGTATCAATTATGATATAATCTATTTCATGATAATTTATGATATCATAGGAATAATTGGAAAAACATTTCTTTTCTGAAGGGTTTCTGAGACTTTATGAAAATGCTTGTTAGGTATGTTATTTGGGTAGATCTAAAAGAACCTTGAGATAACATTGTGTGTAATTGAGCCCCAAATATTTACTGCATGTTTATTAATAATTTCATCATTTGAATTTTTAAAATTCATGAAATTGTTGACTGTCCATGTGTTCTCCGTAGTTCATTGTGGGTTGATTCAAAATATAGATGTTTTGTTTAATCTGGGTGTTAGTCCTTGTTCATGTATATTATGTAATATTCCATATTTTTGAGTGATGGTTTAGAGACATGGATGACCATGTGTATAAGAATAGTGATGTATTAGGATGGGTGTGATTCCTCATTTGTTCTTTTTATAGGATAATGAGAAGCTTCCATCTTGGCCAATAGTAGATTATGCCATATGAGATAGAGTGACCAGGCATGTAGCCTGGGAAGAAGTGATACCATATTGATGGTACTCATAATAGATTAATATAACCATGGGTGGTATTATAAAAGAAAACCTTTTGGATCAATGTTTAGCTGAATTATAATTTCTACTACATTTTTCAAGGATGCGTAAATTAATTTTTACCTAGTTATTATAAGACACATCCAAGATTTGATATTCCCCATATACATGTCAGGCACATTATTGTTTTAAGATGATGATATTAAGACATAATCAAAGTGGTTGGTGAGTTGATGAAATATTTTTCTTTTTATATTGGGATCCAACACTAATATTAAAACAGTTATATGACATCGAACTAGTTCTTTTCTATGAGTTGTCTAAATGGTATTATTACTAAGGTGTGCGGTGAAAGATGATGGGAAAAAGATTCAAAAAAATTCATCACCATAATGATGAAACATTATCATCTATGGTGATCCAAACCCTATTAAAGGTACAAGGATATCACATTCATATTTAAAATTGAAAAATTTAAACAAAATATCACATCATTCAAATTGAAGACTTGTTTTTTTCTCACTTATTGCCAATGATTGTTTCTTAATGGTTCAAAGCTTGAACCCATCCTCATAATCCACACATACTTCATGAATCCATGAAAATGTCAATATTATATTTCTTAAATCTATAGTGGAGATATAATAAATCCTTTAACATCTTTATCTTCACCTCAACACTATGCCAACAATCTGTGAAGACATTCCTGGATTTATTTCATAGATTGTCTATTTCTTTATCTAGAGTTTTGGTAGGAGATATAATCTCTTGATCCATTAGAATAAATAGTTCATGGAACGATAGACCATATCTTCTTAAATATGGGATCTTAAAATACCAGAAAAGGGTTCCATGGCCCTGTATATCCAATGAACACTAAATAGGACATAAATGGCTTGTTATGAGAAACTAAATACATAATAATCTTAATTTTATATTTTTTCACCAACATATAATATATAATAGATATATTATGTGATTAAAAAGAGTCGTTAACTTGAAACATAACTCTCCCAACATTAAAAGAACCTTGAATATTAAAATAAAATTGATTAACATAATATTTTTCCATGTATTCACTTAATACCATATGAATAATTTTAATAAATAAATTAAATGAAATTATCCTATACATGTATAATAATAAATTTATTTATTATTCAATGATCAATGAATCTTGGAAAACTCTCGAAATTTGTGATGGGTCCCACAATGTCCTATAAACATATTCACTGGAATAGGGTTGACTCTTAACTACGGTATTGTGTGTGGCCCTCTAGTCCCTAATCTCAATAGTAGTTAAAATTATTCACAGACTAATAGAAGTGTCTAGAAACCCATCAAGGCCCCTAAAGAGATAAGAAGGTTTCATATCAATTAAAACCTCCCTACTAACACTCACTATGTTATATAATCCTTATTTCATGATATATCATAATTCATGATGGAAATATTTTGTCTTTATCCATTCTTGCATTACTATTTGATGACCTTACATGATGGACAAACCTTCTTCTATTGTGTACATTAATTTAATAAAGGCGCTACAATCCTATTCAACCATACCCGATATATAACTTACTCAACTTGTAAGAGAAAAATTCATTATTCATCATTCTACTAATGTCATACCAAAAAAGGGAACCACAATAAAAACTAACTCACCAAAATATTAATGTCAGGGTTTTTTACTTGCATCAAATTTTTTAATCAAATGGTAGACATTGATAACGATATAAAGTCAAGAGACTGATAAACTTTTCCCTATATAGGATCAATATATAGAACCTAATACATATGTTGTTTTTATTAGAGGTTCATTCCTCATGATCTCATCTACTCCAGATCACCATGTGTGAACATCATAAAGAAGAATTGTTGATTCTTATGAGCTCCCAACTCTTGCTGGTCGCACATCAACTGTTTTATATTCGTATAATATATATAGAATATAATATATAACATAGAGAATACATTCATGGTATCTATAGGTTCTCATTATATCACAGTAATTGTTATAGACTTTTTATACTACATGTAATGTAAGTACTTTAAGAAGAACATAGTTAATGTTGAAGTATTTAAACTATTCTTGTAAGAAATAATGGTTTATATCAAACTATATACATGTATTGGAATTCAAATTATATAAATTAATTTGTTCTAGTAAACCAGCATAAAAACTTCAACTTCCACTATAACGAACTACCAACAAGCCTCAACCCATTGGATTTCACATGATTATCATGGTTCTACTAATATAATGCCTTATTAACTGGGCCTTCATTGTCAACCTCTATATATAATCTACTAAATGTGACAACACCTCTCTGATTTAATTACATAAAATTTAAAACATCCAAATTATATTCATTCTCCTTTACACTAACCTCGGCTCCATGGAAATAACCAATGAGGCAGTATTAACATAATAAAATGAGATAAGGTCTGCACTGCTAGCCAGAACACCAATGCATGATTCAAAGATGTGTAGCTATACTACTTTCATGGTAACATCTGAATCCTATATATAATTTTATTATATTGTATATTTGTAGACTGTAGTTTTCTTCAAGCTTATCTAGGTCATACTTCCACCAGTCTGGTGAAGAACATAGTTTGACTATGATTTCAGATCATCCTCATATTTCTGAAACATAGTATTAGTGTATCATTTAACTACTAGTTCCTCATCTCCTCCATACACTAGGAATATATTGTTTTTAAACCTCAGTTACATTTGGATGGTTTTTATATTCTCCTAATGTTTCTCTCCAAGATTATCATGATATCTTCCCACCAGGATTAATGAAGAGAAAACAAAAACCAAGTACATAGCATATCATACATTATAGATCCCACTACCAAGTCATAGGTTATTCCAATTATCCATAAAATATACCCATGTGTTTATCGACAAATTTTTTTATAGAGATTCAAAGCAAGTGAAATTGGAAACATCCTTCTCTTGTATTGTTTAATATTGTGACTTTTGAGTTCCGTTTCAATATATTTACTTTGAATTGTCACTAGAATCCTATGAGATCTATCATAATATATCATTATTCCTAGAATATAGTATGTGTCCCATAATTCATTCAAGGAGAAGCACTAATTTAATAAACTCTTAAATAACCATAAAATTACAATTTTCCCTATAATTAATATGTTAAAAACATATAATATTAATAAAATTAGGGAGTTTCCATTAACCTTATTATATACATATGTGTTAGTTTTGTTCTTAATCAAACAAAATTCACTTATGGACTCATCAAAACAGAATTTCTATGTTCGGAATGCATGATTCAACCCATAAATTTATCACTATATCTTTTAAACTTTATTAGAAATCACTAAATTATGAAACCTGTCACATTAAGTCATATATATGTATTCATCATTTTTCACATTTAAAAATAGGTTTTTACATACATTTTTAAAATATTATAATCATGGAAAGCTATAATTGAAAGTAACATTTTGATTTATTTAAACATTACTACTGGTGAGAATGTTTCATCGTAGTTTATGAATTGAATTTTTTGGAAACCCTTTGCAACAAATATTTCCTTATAAGTATTTACCTTACAATACATTTACTTATTTTTCCTGAATAATCCTTTTCACCCAGTGGGATTTACATCATTTATAGTTTCTAAAAAATCTAAATATGATTCTGGTACATGAATTCCATCTCAATATACATTTATACTTTCTATTTATCAGTATTGTTTCCTTATACTTCTTCCCTACTATTTATAGGTTCATCATTCTCTATGGTTAATATGTCACATAACTCAATGACAAGAAAGCCATTATTCTCAGGTTCTCTAACCTCTAGAGATGACCTACGTAGTACATGAGTCTCGGTAATATCATCATCTCCCACTGTCTCTTGTAGATATTATTATCATTCCAAATTTTGGGCATCTTGAGAATTAACTACATTAATGATAATATTTCTCCAAAAAATCCCACTTGGAATGTGTTCCTCTTATAGAAATATGTGGTGTGTTTCCACAATCAATTTCATATCTAAATGGTTCTATATGTAATATCATTTATTTTATTTAGTATAACAGATGAATATTCAATTTTCAATTTGAGATTTTTTATTTTCACTAGGTATATTCCTAAAAAGATAATTGTATGAAAATATAAATTTTTGTTATAAATTGAGTTTATTTACCATCCACATCTCATAAGGAATCCCATATATTGATTTAGTTGCTACTCATTTAAGGTTATATCCCACTATAATTAGGGGGTATCCCAAAAAGGACAATGGAATAGATATCTACTGCATCAGTTATTTGACCATGTCTAGTATGGTTTGATTCCTCCTTTCTATAACATCATTCCATTGATGTGTGTAAGGAGGAATGAATTGGTATTCTATCAAACACACCTTCAAGTGATCAATTAATGATAAGTTAACATACTCCCCACCATGTTCTGAGTAGTTTGTCTCAATCCTCTTTCCAAAATGGTTTTTAACATCAAGTCGATATTCTTTTAGCTTTTGAAAGGAGCTTACTTATACCTCCTTAAGTATATATAACCCTAACTACTATAATAATCATAATATGTATTAAATTATTAAGAAAACTATATTTCCACGACTATAAATGGTCAAAAATAGTTATTATGAATCAATTATAGTAATTTAGTGGCTATTATTTCTTTTATAGAGATGGTTGACTTTTTCAGTTTCCCCTATAAATAAATGTGACATATATCCTGTGGTTTTAAATAAATGGATTCTAAGTGGTTTTCATATAATTTATAACATGTTTTTATAGTTGGTTATCAAATAATTCATTTACTCTAGTTATTTCATTGATTTTTTTCAAAGGGTGTTTGATTTCATGTATATATAATCCATTATTAATATGTGTCATTAAATAACACATGTTATTAGTAAAAAATTTCAAATTCTAATTCAAAATATGAAATAAATTCCCATAGTTTCCAGACTCGACACTAATATTATTTTGGTGGTAACTGAAGGAACTTAATTACAATTTTATAATAAAAGAACAAACCCACTTGGAAAAGTTAAATGATTATCTCCCACTAGCATGGATTTCAGTCTCACATAATTTGAAGCTCAAAAATCCATTTATCCCACTAAACTATTTTGTAATTTAATTGGTTTATGTATGTGAATACAAATTTTATATCCCCATATTGTATATAATACCAAACTAATAGATAAATATAGATTTAATTTTGGGACAAAAATAAATAATACAGAAGCATCTCTTTAATTCTTTTCCCTAACCTTATAGTTCTTCGTCCAGTGGTCCTTCTTTCCACATGAAAAGGATACATCCTCCAACTCGTTTCCCACCTGCTTTATCTTTTTCTATTTAGAAAAACAATACATATGTGTCTTCATCTTGGGCTTACACATGGACACCATATCCTTTCCCATCCTCTTCTTGTTCACTATATGGATTGAAGAATTTGTATTTTTATATCTTATCAACTTGTATAAATAAATCCAAAATATTATAGAGTGATTTATTCATGTTATTTATATTGTAATTAATAAATAAATTCAAAAATGATGGAGGTAAATCGGTAGTAATGAGATTAATTTCTAGCTCTTGGATCATATTGAACCAATGGGATTGAAGTATTTCAATGTACCTAGTTATCTTGAGTACATGAGGTGTCATGAATCAACCTCATTTGGTCCTGAACCAGGTTAAATAATCCCATGGGTCTCCTATAATAAATTGGTTGACTTCCCATCACACCACATTTTTTTAACCACTAAAGTCTTTTTAAATAATAAGGACTATCCACATGGTTCAACACATGTACCTCTAGTGTGTTTTTTCTTCACTCACACCAACCTTGTGAAACTTCTTTGGAGTTCCCCCATCACGATCACTACTCTGTATCAAGCATACGTAACTATGGAGTTCTAATTAGGTAGTCACAAAAAAATAGGCACCATGTTTACATGGGTAGGAGAATTTATCCTTTTATTTATCACTTTTTATGGGTGTTATAATCCCCCCCCCATCATAACACCTTCATCATGGAACACAAATCTCAAACCCAAGCAGTGGAACTCTACACTTTTCTCTTGGTATTGACTCCATGTCCATTTTTCATGAACTGGCCTACTTGGACCATGAACATAGTTAACTATCTTTTGGGGTATCTCATATTACCGTGGTTTCCTTCCCATCACATGAAAGGATATTATCCATTGAGATTAATTATTAGACTAATGAATTTCACCATATGAAAACAAATGTTCATTCAGTCAATTCCTCTACACTTTTGTTAGGGTATTAGATCGGATACCAATCTTCATGAACCATCATACATAGACCATGAACCTTGATAACTGATCCCATGGGTCTTCTGTAATATATTGGTTTCTATACTATCACACTACAAGCTATTACCCAATAAATCACTAACTAGACAAATTATTGACAATATAGGCCAACACCAGTTCATTAAGTATATTTTTCTTCACTCACACACCATATGAAATATTCCATGAGGTCACCCATCATGGAAACTACTCCATTTCATGAATTCTTCACGATGAAGTTCTAGTTAGGTAGAATTACAAAAATAAATTTTCACCATGTTGGCATTGGTAGTAACATTTTCTATTTTAATTATCTCTTTTCTAGGGGTATTACAAGATTTCCCTCTTGACTGACTTATACTATCCCACATTTATATAGTGAAGTAAATATCTCTTACCAATATTCACATTATTTATCATGGTATGACTCTAGGAGATCTATTATCGTAGTTTAGACATCTCTATCCTTATAAATTTTCATCAACTAACTATACATAGACGTAATACTGATTCACTATACATATAGTACATCATCTACAAGCTTTTTCAATTGGTAATTATCTTAAAATCTTTCTCCCTAATGAGGATCAATAGGTAGTGGGGACTCTGGCACTTAAATCTTCTACTCTTGGCGTAGTACTATGTGTAACATCCTATACCACTCATGGATGTTAAGGCAGGTCAATATATTATCTTTATCTAGAATATATCATAGGGATATTGATCTCATGGTATTGGTGATTACCATTTTTTGTCAATAAATAATAAATTCATCAGTGATACATTCCAATTGGTTACCTTTTAGACATTATTAATTAATTTATTAAATCATTAAATGTCTCCCACAATTTTATCAAACCCCAGTATCCCTCACTACATGATTCAGAATACTTGGTCACTTGATTAATCTAGTGGGAAATATCCTTGAAACCTAAACATGTAGTCTAAATGATATGGCTATTTCACTGCTCAAAATGTTCTAGGTTAGGCACTAAGCTAGCCAACTTCATTGACCTATGTCTTCTTGAAATTTTTTTTGAAGTACTAACTTCCTAGAATAATAACATTGATTCCCTCAATTACTTTCATCTAAATTGATAACAATCTAGTCACTATTACTTATTTGATATTATCTTTAGTTAATCCAATGTATCACTCTCCTATAGACTCTCCAGTAATGGGAGTAACCCTCAACTAGTTATTATTGGAACCCAGTAAACCTAGTATTGTTCATATTTAATCTCTATAAGGCTTTCATGACTTCATATTACTTTGAATCATTTTAGTATTTTTCATTGAATTTATTTATTTTCTAATAATTGTTCCCATAGTATGTTGTTGTTCTCACAAGGGAAAAATCATTAATAGAATACATCCATTTTGTATTTATGAATTTTAATATTTATTATTGTATGTGTTTCCCTTAACATTCACAGGTTTTAAAAAATAAATTGTGCATAGAGAAAATAAATTTCACAACTAATTTTGGGAATATATTTTTTTATGCATTTACACACAATGGATCAATCGTGGCATAGGGGTATAATACCTAAGTTAGGTCGTAGCTCGTATCTTAGCTTCCCCTAATATACTATTTTTAATACTCTTCTGGGAATATGCCACTTCTTGAAAGTTTACATGCCATTTAACATCTTCATAAATAGTGCAAATATACGCACACATTAGTGAAGAGGTTTTGAGATACACAATATAAAACCAAAAATCAAACTTATGGATGTGTGGGTAAATATACACATTAAAAATAAAAACACAATGTTCATATTATAGAAAATATAGCTAAATATTAAAAAAAATCTTACATAGTTGAAATAAATAACTAAATATAAAACAAGATATGCATTCTTGGTCATTAATTTAGGTCAGTATATAAGTACTTTTAAAGGGGGTTAAAAATTACAATTCAATAAATTTTTGTTTGAAGGAATTTAAATTAGTTAAATGAATTAATTTAAATTTAAATAATTTAAATAATTTGGTTTAAGAATTAATTGAATTGTTATTTTATAAATAAAATTATTCTTTAAAATTATCAAATAATCATTATTTTAAATAAAAATATAACTAAATTAAATTTTGATTATTTAAAAATTTTCTCAAGTCGATAAACTCTACCTAGGACCATTTCGGGTTGGGAACAACCCATGAAGGGGAGTTTCGATTTAGGAAGACCCAAGGAGCCCCATTTTGGGTTAGGAAGAACATGTCCTAGACTATTCGATGAATAATGAAAGAAGTAGGGAGTTTAGGTATGGTAAAAAAGCTATTCAGATGGAGTGTTGTCACAACCTACTAGGAATGGGGTCTGACTGGGGACAACAGCAATGTTCCACTTGTACGCTCGACAACCACAGGTTGACTAGATATTGAAGGAAACTTGATAAGGGTTCTTCACAATTGGTTGTGTAAAGTAATGAAATAGACATGTGAGGATTCACTGGTAATAGGGGTCATGATCAACCCATCTAGTCATCATGTGGTGGGACAGAAAGGCCCGATAGAGGTGGGTATTAGTAGTTACATGACTATGGATGAGGGTGAAGGTGGTCTAGGGTATATTTGGCCTCACTATAAAGTCATTCCACCTTTTCTAATCAAAATATTTTGTTATTAATATAAGAGGTTGTCAATAGCTAGGTTTATCTTTTTTTATTTGATTTTTCATCTAGTTTCCCCAATAATATTTTCTCAATTTGTTTGAAAATAAATATATTTTTTCTCAGCCACAATCTGATTTTCTCAATGCCAATAAGGAGGCTTTTATTTTTTATTTTAAAAATTCCATAACCTTTTGGAATTTCTTCTCAAGGAGATAACAATTATGGGTACATATATTTTTCCTGAACATTTCTGAAATATGAGTGATGACAAAAAATATCACTGAACACCATAATAGGGGAAATGTAAATAAGAATATATGTAAATCATATTTTTAATACCCAAAATACTAAAAATGATCCGTATTAATTTCTTTTGGATAGTCGTAACTTGGACATCCAATATTAGATCAATGTGTTGTCAAATATACTAAGACCAAATTGAATCCAAATACTCTAATTTAAGTTAATTTCAATTTTATATTAGAAAATGTATATTATCCCTATGATAACAATTTATGAAACTAGGTTGTGTAGTAGAAGCCAGTAGGTCAGGGATATAAAAAAATTTATAACCAGATCGATGAAAATTCATTGTATCTAGAGAATTATTCCCCATTAAATGTCCAAGGATCTAGCATGAATATTTTAAAGCACATAATTTAAATAAGAAAACATGGTATTCTGATTGAATATGAGTTCATCTCTCATACATCGTTGGCGACTATTTTTTAAAGATCCAAGATCAAACACCTCTAGATCATACACACATTCTTCAATAATCTACATGAATATTGATCATTGAATTCTTGGATCGAGCACAGATCTTTGATGAATCATTTTATGTCATGATGATCACCTAGGCTTTGTTCCTACGATCAACAAAGTATTTCTTCGATTAGTTACTACGGTGTTGTATTTCTTTCTCTAGAATGTTGGTAAGAGGGGAGAGAATATCTCAATCAACTAAAATGAATATTTCATGAAATGATATCTCTTTTCTACTTATATAGTGGATGATAAAATAACCATAAATGGTTCCTCGGACCCTATATATCCAATTCCAACAAAATAAGTTATAAATTTCTCAATATGATGAATTAACGACATCATAATCATCATTTATATATTGTCACCTACATGTAATATATAATAAATATATTACATGATAAAACTAAGTAATAATCTTGAATCATAATTCCATTAATATTAAAAGAATATTGAATGTTAAAATAATATTTGTTTATATGTATTCACTTAATATCATGTGAATACATTAAATAAATAAACTCAACCCTATTATTTTATAATCAAATAATAATGAATGTTTTATTTAATGATGATCAACAATACATGGAAAACTCTCAAACAATGTGGTGGATCCCAAAAAAACCAATACACATATTCACCAAAATAAGTAGATTCTTTAATACGATATTGGGTGTGACCCTCTAGGACCTTATCATTATTATAGTGAATATTATTCATAGACCTGGACCATAGTCTAGAAACTCATCGATACCCCTAAATATATAAATAATTTTCATGAAAAAAACATCCTATAAACACTCTTCATATAGTATAATCTCTTTATCTCATGATATCTCATAAATATGGATGCATAGATGGTCTCATCATAAATTATTGCATTATTATTTATGGGCCAAACTAAATGAACTTAACTTCCTTTACCATGTCCGTGGATTTAATGATGGTATTAACATCCTAAAAACCATTCCTATGATATCACAACCTCTAATCGGAAGTTGTAAATTCTATCTAGGTCATTTTAACAATTACATACAAACAAAGATGCACCCAACAAAAACTAACTCAACATGAATTCTATGTCATGGTTTTCTATGTACATCGATGTACATGATAAAATGTTACACCTTTATAATGATCTAATGTTAGGAAAACAATATAAATTTTCATGGTTAGGAACAACCAATGAAACCAAAAATATTTTTTGTTCTTATTGGAAGTTCATTCCTCATGATCTCATTAACTCTAGATCAATAAGTGATAACTTCGTGAGGAGAAGCCTCAATAATTATGATACCCAATCACTTGATGGTCATAAATCATATGTTCCTATCAGTATAATGTATCTATATCATTGTGTATTACATTATTATTACATTCATGATATCTCTAAGTTCTCATTATATCTTGGGAACTACAATAACCTTTTGATATTACATTTAATCTAATTAAAATTACATAAATATACTAGACACATAAGTATCTACACTATTCTGGTAAGATAAAAACATATATACATAAAACTATATATATATATAATGGAAATAAATTTATATATATAATTTGGTCCTAGGGAACAAACCTAAAGTAGAATATTGTTCCATAATGGAATGATGAGATGAAATTGGGTAGTGTGTGATAGTTGGGATTCTTTTTACAAAGTTGGGATCTATTATTTATTTTTCTAAATTTTATTTTCATGGTATTGTACTTCAGATGTGATTTGACATTTTCTTGACTCATTGATTACCTATTTTTTTATTCATTATGGGATATTTTTTTCTCTTTATTCATTGTTTTTTAATTTTTTGATAGGTAAGAATATAATCCATTGGTTAGGTGGTACTCTAATTAGTGAGACTTGGAAATATAGTGAGACTTCAGGATGATCATATTTGATGAGATAATGGAGAAATATGGAATTCCTCATGGGGTTATGATGGTATACAAGTTACTTATTATTGGATGGAGGGTCAGGTTCTAGACTGGGTGATCCAAGTATGATTGGTTTGGGTGCATGTATCTTATAATCATGTAGGCATGGGTATAGCATGTTTGTTTATTCATTATCAATTTTTTTCATGAAGAACTAACTTGAACATTCTCTAAGGTTGTTTAGGCATATACAATCAATAAATTTAACTTAGTATGTTAATGTGAGTGGGGGAACCTGAATATGTATTTCAAATCACCCTAAACCCATATATACAATATGGGAAGATCTACATATTTTATTTCATGTTTAGGTGTTGTCTAGGAGTTTGACACATGTATTGGGTTTGGAAGGGTAATTAAGTTGATTATTTTACAGTAAATTAGTGTGAGTTGGTACATAATCCATTGTAACTTTTCTTTTCCATTTATTTAAATGTATTTTTATCAACTAGGGTGTCAAAAGTTATTATCCTTCATTAAATTGTACAATATCTAGGTATTGTGTATATTTATTGTTGATACTAGGTTTTATTGTAATGAATCACATAACCTTAAACTTATTTGTATTCTAGAATGTGGGAGTTCTCTAGTATAGTTTTTCAATACCTACTGAAATTTTGTTGAACCATTGTATGGATGGGTTATATTAATTTTTTTAGATCTGGTAATGACACTTGGGAGTTAATTTAAATGCATAGTTTCCCCATGACTTGTTTTGGCTGGCACTGCTAGTCAAAAATCTCTATCATATGAGGAGGCATATATATTTTCTAATGGTATCACCAACTTGATAACTGATTGGGTGGACCAAGTAAGGAATTTACACTTAAGTCTTTTGAATAACCATTTCTAGATCCCTATTTATATATGTATATATATATATATATATTATCTAAATAAATTATCAATAATAAATTTCCAACATAATCAATTAAGTATTTTGTATCATTATACCTCATATTTAATATTTAAATAATTTTTAAAACACACCAAAAATAAAGAATATATTTGAGGTCAAAATTATATAAATATTTATTTCTTAAATGTTATCAGCATTAATCATTCAGCCTTGAGGAATAAAAAATGTTAAATTAACAAAATTTAACTAAATTAGTGTCTAGATTTATATAACTATACTCCATGATAATCACTATATAAATTTCAATAGTCGTATCTTCTATATTTCACCATTATTCACCATTAATTCATATAAATGCACACCTTATTTCAAAAATAAATAATTCATTCCAATTTATTTCATATAAAACTAATACACTATCTTTAAAATTTTAATAAATAATAATTCCCACACATAAATAGTTCCATGAAAAACATTCCCAGTTAAAAAAGTATCTAATTATCTCCAAATTATGATGATTTTATTATATTACATAAAACCCCATTTCTGTCTATCCTCCTTCCATTTCTAATTTTTTTCACCTCAAAAATCATAAAATATATAATACATCATCTCATAAGACTTTATTAATCTCTAAATAATATCAATTAATCCATTCACATATTATATTAAATTCAAGGTTAGCCTATATAACACTACAATAAAACAATAGTAAGATTCCTCTCTGGCTAATCATTTCCTCCAAAAAAAATATAATAATAAAATAGTATTTATCAAATACAATTAAATAGTTAAATAATTTATGTAAAAGCGCAAAATTGTTCATAAAAAATACTTTTTTATTATATTGTTACCAAACATACGTTTTAAGATAAGTGAACATTTCTAAAACCAATGGTGCACTCCACATTTTGTTTTGATTCCTTAAAAATATAAATATAATCAAAAAATTCATCATATATTACTCAAAAACTAAAAAAAATATCATTGGACTCTGAATTATGAAATCATTTAGATTCCCCTTTATAGGTTTAATTATATTAATAAAAAGATAAAAGAATCAACCCATGATAATCAATAAAACATTCGTAACTAATCAAATAATTCTATAACCAAATTGAATAGGTAGATAAAAAACATGAACAAATAAATTCTTTACACATTATTTAAAATTTATCATTTCCATGAGCTATCATCCAAACTCCCATGTCCTCACATGACGTATACAAATAAAATAACTTATTTAGGTGAAAAATGTTCTCTTCAATATTGAATTTTCTAGAATATTCCCTAATATTAAATCTTCATCAATATCAAACCTATATTAATAGCATTTGAGTGGATCATTGGTGAAATATTTAGGAATTTGAGATATATGGAAAACATCATGAAATATTCCAAAGTATAAAAGAATAATAAAATAAAAAACATCACTAAATAAATTTGTTTCCTCAAAATTCCTAATTAATTTTTGGTAAAACTTGTTTCACCAACCATATCTATATTTATCCCATGTTAATAACACTCAGAGGAATACATAATCATCTATTAATTATTATAATAGTCTTAACCTACAATCTAAATTATATAAATGAGAACTATGTTGAGTTTTCTCACAATCATGGATTATATGGACATGTTTATCACAATTTTCAATAGCTCCATCAATATATTATTTAACACTTTAATATCCACCAAAAATAAATATCAAAAAATAGTTCACCCATATAAAACCTCATACATGGTCATTCAATAAGATTAATTATAATTATTATTACAAAAAAGCAGTAAGTGTATATTCCCAACCCATTATCGCTAAAAATTCAATATGTTTTCTTTTATAATATATTCAATATTATAAAATTTTATATTTTTTACTATATATGTGAGCATGAATTGTTCTACTCAATAACTATTGGGTATTCATTAAAGATAAATTCCTTTCCACAGTGATATGTAAATTGTGAATTCATATCATATATGGTAATATATCATATCTGAATAACCTCATCACTTCTTCTATATAGATTCTTAATAATATATCCATCTAGTTATACTATTTTTATTCTAGGAAATTAGTCTTCTTTTCTAACAAATCTTTAATAATTCAAATATCCTCACTAACTCAAAATAATGATTCAATTTTTTCCATGAATTCCATGGGATCATTATCATTACCCACCCTCCCAATTAATCGTACTAAGAACACAAAATTTTTATCCCCTGAAGATAATTTTAAATATTAAACAGTTTAGTGACTAGCACAAAGTATATATCAAAACAAATATTAAAAGAACAACCCTTTATAAAGGAAAACTCAACAGTATCAGGAATACTAAAAAAGTATTAAGATCCTGGTGGACCTAATTTTAAACTTTAGTAAAGAAGACATAAATAAAAATTTTAGGTATTAAAAAGATTTCTTGAAAATGTGAGAGTGGATCTCACCTTGTATATATTTTTTAATTAATGGTGTCTGTAGTCAATGGACCAAAATGAACACCTAGATCTCATCCATAAAATAAATTTATTTGACAGAGCATCTATGAATTGATTTTCCTCCCTATAGGAATGTTAAAAAATTAGGTTGAGGTGACTAGTAGATTAAAGACATTCAATCTAGTGAGGTAGAAATTTACAATGAACATGTATATTATTACTCATAAAGGATTCAATAATAAGATTTATGTTTTACTCAATCTAAATAGATTTCTATTAAAGGTGGACACAATGCCTAATGGCATGAATTGTAGAATATAATTTGTCCTTTTATGCTACTAATATCCCAATATAATAGTAAAACATTCCATTGAAAAAGACAAGATGTATACTAAATATGACTACATACATTAGGGTCGAAGCATGCCTAATTATGTACCATTGACATTCACCAAAATCCTAGAAGCTATTGGTAAAATTCAATGAATATATTTAAGAAACCAAGGTCTTTTATTCATTCCATTCACACAAAATAGTCCTAATATTTTAATGTCAGATATGTCAACTCCCATCACACCAATTTGTAATATAGAGGTACTAAAAATATCCCTATACATGGAAGTGATACCTACCAGATGGGAGGATGACTTGTTTCCAAAGAACAATACATTATTGGGACTCCAATTTTTTATGATGGAATGGGTAGGTGCTGAAAAGAAGATATTTTGAACCAATTAACATTGGACATCATATTGATATAGGAAATCATAAACTCCAACTAGTTGTCTATATAGATCTTGACACTGAATAACTCTAGTATATAATTACAATTTTTAGAGAAATGTTATATCTAATTAATATGTGATATATATTTTCCATTTCATTTAGGAAATGGTTGTAATCTAAGGTGAACTGAAGGTTGGTTCTTTGTATATTTTCATGAGTAGGAATTAGGCCTCTCTAAATTTTCTAGAGTAATGTTGACATTGAAGTATAGATGAAATTGTTCTTGAATTTTATCATCCAAGAGAATATATTAGTAATTCTATAATAGTTCAATATATAGTATTCCTTAGCATTAAAATTCCAATTTTTATTTAGTATCAAGATGAGATTATTCCTATCCCCAAAGAAATACTTGTGTAGCTTAATGAATATATGAGGATATAATATCTCATTAGGTATATTGTTATTGAAAGTAAAACAAACAGTGTACATGTGTGGCATCTTTGGAGGGAAAAATATTATGTATTCAATTGGCATATTGAGCTAAGGACTGATCGAGTAGTTCAAATTAGACTTCATGTGAATATTACATTTGCAACTACACATAAGTTCATTAAATCAGTGTCTTGTGGAAGACCACATAAATGAGGAAAGGTAGTGATGATATCCATCCAGTAACTTTTTGGTAAACCTATTTGATAGAAAATCAAGTGAAAAATCATTAAACATCATAATATTACATGTGAATTTTATAATAAGGGAGTCATTAAAAATCATATGGTTCTAAATGACTAAACCCCCCCATGTTAATGGGATTTGAGAATTCTTCACCTGAAATAGTAATAAGTTTCATTTAATTTTTAGATATAGTATATATATAGTTACATGTCATATTTATAATATTATTAAGAAGACATATTTTCCATATTTATGGAGATAAGGAAAAAAATTATAGGTGATCACTGAGTTGACCAACCACACAACTCCATCTTGAGACAGAGACCTTTTTTTCACCTAGCCAACTAGTTTTTTATTCCATTTGACGTAAACTACATATAGTAGCTTCTAATTATTTCCCATAATAATGGGACTCTAAGGTAGATAAAGGGTTGATATACGCACTTCAATCAAAGATTTCAAGAAATATTAACATTCCAAGTGACAAAAATTACATCACCGAAGATAGGGATGGATCTATTCAAATTTCTAAATTTCCCTTCCAATTTATCATAACTGACCAAAGATTTCTTTTATGAATGATATGTTTTTTAATGTAATTACCAACAAGGATAATATATTCAACTTTAATTAGGTGTGTAGAGAACAAATTTCCCTACTATACTTGATCTATCTATAATGTTCAATTTGAATAATCTCTTTGATGCATCTTCTTATATAGGCATCAATAATGGAAAAGATAATACCTGAGGGAGGATATCATTTCCAAACACTACTATATAATTAGAAATAAGCTCTTGGGAATCCATTAATTATAATGGATCGACTATTATTTAAAATAATGGAGCTGATAAATCTGATAAAATTGGTTGATAATACATACCTCTTAAGTAAAACAATAATGAAACTCCATTCCAGTTTTTCAAAAGCTTTAAGGATCTCAATTTTGAGAAAAAGGTTACCCTCTTTCTCTTTCCTCTTCAATATGATGACACTTTCCAAAAAATTAAAAATATATTTTTTTATGTTTCTATGTGGGAAAATAAAAATTGGTTTGAATTTTTAGTGTCCTTAATAATATTTCTTATCCTAATCACAATGAGTTTTATAGTGATTTTATGGATAGTGTTTACAGTTTTAATCAGTCCAGCATCCCTAATATTAGTGGAATTGTCCTTCATGGGTATAATATAACTAAATCTATTGTTTATTCCAAAAGGAATAGAGACATGGTTTAAGAATTACCTTACAAATTCCATCGCATGATTGTATATAATTTCCTAGTATAACATGAAAAATTTATTATTGAACCCATAGAGACTAGTAGAACTATGATTATTGAGGGAGAAGACAGTCTCCTTAACTTACACTTAAAAAGTAACCCAGGTGAAGATTTGGGTTTGGTGATCCTCAATTCATAAATGAATAAATTAAATAATTTTATGGGTGTTGTCAAATCCATCATCAAAGATGAGTTTCAAAAAATAATAAACCACAACTCTTGATATGCCAATTTCATAAGTTAAAATGAATTTACTAATGTTGAGATAATTTTCCCCTCTTATAAAACCTTTTTCTTTGGGAAATCAATTGAAAATATTAGAGTTTTTTTTACCATATTAAATACATATTAAATTGAGTTACTTTCATTCCAACCTCTCTTTTAGTGTTATGATATCATCCAATTTGAAGAGGGACTGAATTTCATAAATATAAGGAGTATCTTGATTCTGGTTCATCTCTTTATAGAAATAAGGGTTTTCTACACTAGCTTTAGTATCATCATCAATTATGGAGAAACAATTTTTACACCACTCACTTATAAAATATTTTATATACTTTTGTATGTATAATGGATGCGTGAGTATGTAAATACACTCAATATGTTTCGAAAACTCTCATGTATCTCTGTGAATGAAGAATTATAATTCCATTATGTTTGTAATAAAAGATATATAAACAGTGAAATATCATTATTCAAAATAAAATCCACCCAACCCAATTTAATTTCATGTCTCATAATCCACACACCTCCAATTACATAACATCCTAAAATAGATTATATCAAAAAAAATAGTCACCATTTAATATCTTGAAACAATGCTGTTTTCCAATCACAAGGCCTACATTGTAATATATTCTCATAATTATCCACCATTATAGAATGCATCATATTATCATTTAGTAGATTTATGCCCATAAGGTTCTCACAATAATATCAATGTTTAATTCCCTACCTATATATACCTCTCTAATCTCTGTTAATTGGTTGGTACATTGACTATTCATAAGGGCTCATTCCATTTTTAATGTGTCCACCATTAAAGACACTCCGTCAATAAAACCTACGTAATTTTGGAATTTTTTGCCCATATATAATTTTATATTATTATTTGGTGTCCACACACATAAACTATACCCTCCTAAACATTCATTATAATCATTACACATCACATATCTACCATTATTTATAACAAAACACAATCACAAAACAATTCACAACATCCATATCTTTATTAAAAGTTTAGAATTGATTTAAACCGCCACAATTAATTTAATCTATCACCTAGGACACCACAAAAACATTATAATTGTAAATAAAACCACACTATAGTGATATTCCACACTTATACCAAGTTTGACCAAAATTCAAATCCTACCTAGTAAATAATAATATATATAACATTCCTTATATTTTAAGCATGATCAAGTATATAACTACATCACGGTTCAATATATATCATAAGCTTATTTCAACCAAGACCCACCATCCTATAAGAGTTTCCTCTTCTTCACATGTTTATAAACATATATAAAAGTATTATCTTGGATTTTATAGAATATTTGGGTACCACAAATAGTAGTAAATAAACCAAAAATACCAACTGTGTACTATAAGTAAAGGGGAAGATAGCATCAGACTGCATAGATCATACTATATATGAAAATTCCCTGTGAAAATGTATGATGAACGATATAGAATTTACTTCACCCTCATAAAACTCACTATTAAAAAATCCTTCTACTCTATAATATTTAATAAACCCCATTCATTAGTAGAATAAACCCTGATTAAATTACTTACAATTATCTTCATGATATCACCAAGAATTTGGTAAATTTATTTGGATTATGGAACAACATCCATGTAGATTCATAATATCCTATACCATAGTTTTTAAAATCATCTCCCATACAACATATAGTATTTTCTACAAAAATTCACCTTCTTAGTCACATAATTAAAAATTGGAACATACTAAAAATTCACAACCATTTATAAACAATTATCACAAATTTTTTTAATCAAGATTAACGTATAAAATAAAACATATTTCAATCATATTCAATATCCCAAATTAAGTTTTTACCTCCCTAATAAAAAAATATACAAAATATATTATCATATTGTCAACTCAATAATTAATCCACCATAATTATGAATAATTCAATTTCATTGTCATAAATTTTTATCATTCAACTATTTTCAAGTTTCAAATACACTATTTATTTCTCCAATTAATATTTATCCACTTAATAAAATATTTCAAATATTTTTATCGAAGATTTATTCTATCGATATTCCATCAATTTATAATTCATGTATAATAGTATTTATTCATTATTAGGAAATTTGTCCTAGAATATTATGAAATTTTATTTCATTTTAAGTTACATGGCAATGATATATTCATGATTTTTATTTATAAACTAATAATCTCTAGTCTCCTATGAAGATTCTATGATAACATGAAGGTATAATACCTCAATCATCAATACCAATCAATAACGTAACCTCATTCTTCAACCTAATCTTTCCATAATTCTCCAAGATACAATGGCCACCCAATGGCTACAATTTTGAAAGAATAAATATAATAGATAAAACATCAAATAAATTTACATAGTGGAAAAAATAAATCCCCAGGAGTCATTCCTTTAATTTGTATCTCATTAATTCAATTCCATAACTCCCATGAATTTTTTCTTTTTAAAATAAAATATTTAATACCTTGATAATTGAATTATCCAAGCTATAAAATAAAATCTATTCTTCCAAAAATATTGTATACCATTGGAAAAATAAAATTCCTTTGAATATAAAAATTATTTTTTTAATGAAAATATTCCATTTAAGAATTAATTATATAATTAATTAAATTAATTATATTATTCCATCAACAAAAATCTTTAATATAAAATTACAAGAACCTTATTTATTAATGGAAATATCACCTAAGTGAAAAAATTGATGTCTGAATCTAACTGTGTGCTCAAAATTTCATTTCAAAATAAGTAAAATTAAAATTCTAAATTTCGTATCTAAAATACCCAAAATTTTACATACTCAAAAAAATTTATTTTCTATTATTTATATTAAACTATCATTCTAAAATGTTTTCCCCTTAAAAAAATTAACTATAGATATTTACTATCAACAATTATAAAAATTTATATATTCAACATTCATCGTTAGAAAAAAATATTTCAAAAATACCATGAATAATTCAAAAAAATATGATATTGATCCCAAATTTATGAATCCCTCTACATTGATCTTTCTTTTATAACACCATTCCCCCAAATAACACATAAAAAGGAAATTACTCACCTTCAATGACTCGCATTATTACCAAGATCATGAATTTCTATAACATACAACAAAAAATTCAAATCAATACTAATGTTCACTTAAAAGAAATCAGTAAAATGTGAATAATCATTAGCATAAATTAATATTTGAGACACATGAAATATGTCATTAAACCTTTCTATTCTCATTCGTAGTTCAAATCAATAGTAAACCTCTTTTAAAAAAATCCTTCTCTTTATTACACACATAAACAGGATTTATTACATGAACAAAAACATAAGAAAAATATAAGGTTATGTAGGTATAGTGTATTATGATGTTAGGAACATTACATAACAACATTTATCATAAAACAAAAACATCTTAATTAAAAACTTCTCTTACATGACCACAAAATTCCTTCTTACTTAGCATTAAATGAGATAACTTGAGGACAATCATAAGAAAAGGGTTAGATATAATGCACATAGAGGGAGTAAACAAGAACTAAAATAAATAATATAGTACCTGTAAGATGAATATGAATATGAATGGAGCATAAGAGAAACCTGAAAATAAAGGCATGATATATCAAGATTATCATAACATGGAAATGTGGAAACTGCATTTAATATGATATTAGTATGAGCTTAGTCTCGTTGCATATGGAGAATGAGTAAACCCCCATTTCACTTGAATTGTCATGATTAAACCATCATTGCACTTGACTTATCATTATACTAATATTTACCCAATTCATTGGAGCGCTATCAGGGAACGCCTTTATTTATCATTTCATTTCATGCATAAGTGTGCCACATAGATCATACAACATGGATTGATTTAACATCATCATTTATTCTATGATAAAGTAATGTGGAATTAATTAATAAAACTATATAATCAATAAGAAAATATTCATAAAGTTGAATACCCTTGATAGATAAATTTGCATTATATTCACTACACAATGACATTGGCTTTGAAAATCACAGTGCAATTTCGACAACATAATGGCGTGACATTAGTATTCATAAAAATTCTTGATGGTTGATAAAGGGATATATAATAATATATATGTAAAATTTATTGTAATCAGGTCTATTAGATACATGTCCCAACATATTTATTGGAATTTAGATTCATAATTTGAAATAATTACTTGAATGTAAATGAGGAGAGAGAACTCCTTTACAGAATTTCGACATGGTAACGGTTGTACATAGGAGAAATTAATGAGATATAAATGGTTCTATAATAATTAAAACATAAGTAGGGAAGTATAGTGGAGGTTTGAAATCATACCCCATAATTTATAATTGAAAATACAAGGGTATAGAAACATAATGAATCTTGGACAGAAGATGTGAAAGGAAGAAATCCTTTATTTGGAAGTGTGATCCCAAAGGCTTAGGAGAGGCTTGTGAGAGACTTCATGAGATCTTGGGGCACATTTTAGGGATTCTATAGAGGGTATGGAAGAAGTTTCTCAAAGAAAAAGGTTTCTAGTAAATATTAATTGGGAGCTTGGTTGGTTTTATTTAAGAAATGAGAGGGAATTATTTATTATTTAGGTTTTAGACACTAAACATTAAACTAATCAAAACCACAAATATTCCTAGGTTTTTTCCCATTGTTTATTAAAAAAGGGAGTGGAGAAAATTATATTATAATTCTATTTTCTTAACTTATTAAAATATTAGTCTTGATTATGTGGAGGGGAGTCACACCCTCAAGGAAATCATTTTAAAAGATAAAATGATTTATAAGTCTTGGAAGGCCCACTAACTCTTTTGAAAAGAAATCAAAAAAACCTAAAATCACATTATTATAAATTTAAATCATATATTGGAATAATAACCTTTTTATATTATTTTATTACATCAATATTGGGTTATATTGATGTCATGAAACACATTATATATTTAAACGATTTTTAATTTTCACACAAAAAATTGACTATCTTAGAAAATTTTGAAAAATCATTAATTGATAATTTTTACATCCTAAATGAAAAAATAATATTCATTTTATCAAAATAATTTTATAAATATGTGAATTTTTACTTTTAAAAAACCGACATTTATCGAAACTTTATGGGTTTTGACAAAAATAGCTTTCAAACATTATTAAAAACTAAATTTTTTTGGTAAATATTATACGATCCTTTATATTTAATAAAAATTAAATTAGAAATAATATTTTAATAAATATCATTTAATTATGAAATCCATTAATTCATCAAAATATATTTCCTAATTAAATTCAATGATAAACTAAAAATACTATTTATGATTTAGAAAAACTTTTACAATGTAACAATAATTAAATAAATGTATATTATTTATTAAAAAATAAGGTACAAAATCATAGTGCTAAGGTATCATTACATATCCCCTTATAACACTTTCATAAGACTTAAGGGTAAGTTGTGCGGTAGAGACACACTCTTCGGGTGGCTCGAATAATATCACTTGGGTGGTAATCTCTATTAATTTCCACTTCTCCCGTCGGTGGTTCTGTTCAAGCTTAACGTCTTCAAGTTCACCTAGGGATTGGTCAATAGAAAATCCCTGTTATGTTACATACTTTACGAGCTCTGAAAAATGGGCTTCGTACGGAGCAATTCTACTAGATGAGGCCATCACATCCTTTGTCTAAGTACATTGGATTTGTTAAAGCCTTTTATTTATACTAATTGTGTGATCACTATTCAACAACTATATTAGCATTGGTAATAATTCTAAATGATATTTAGAAATCCAAAAACAAAAAACCAATTAATTTTATATGTTTTATATGACGATTTTACTTAAAAATAAATTTAATTAGATCTAGAAAAAATTTCATTAATAAAAGTTTGGTCGTTACAATCTCCCCCTTAAGAACTTTTTCCCTCGAAATTTCATTTTCCCATAGTCAAAAAATATGAGCGTAACTCTGATTCATCACATTCTCTAGTTCCCACATGACTTCTTCAAACATGTTGTTTCTCCACAATACTTGGACAAGGTTAATTGTATTATTTTGAAAATCTTTTTCTCTATGATTCAAGATCTTCACTGGATTCTCTACATAGATGATGTCATTATCCAGTGGTACCACATCTGGATTGAGTACATATGATGGATCAGGTATATACTTCCTCATTAGTGATACATGGAATACATAATGTACTTGAGGCAGGTTTGGAGGGAGAGCTAGCCTACATGCCACTGCTCCAATGCAATAAATGATCTCAAACGGGACGATGTACCTTGGACTAAGCTTTCCCTTCTTCTTAATTCTCATAAATCTCTTCAACGTTGATATATGAAAGAATACCATATCTCCAACATCAAACTATAGTTCTCGTTGATGATTATCATCATATCTCTTTTTTGGACTTTAAGTATCCTTAATTTGTTGTTGGATGGTCTTAACCTTCTCCACAATTTCTTTGGATATTTATGGACCTAGAAGTTTTCTCTCCCCAACTTCATCCCAACATGTTGGTGTTAGGCACCTCTTCCCATAAATATTTTCACAAGGATCCATTTAGTTTCTTGAGTGGATATTGTTATTGTAAGATTACTCAACTAGAGTAATATGTTGATCCCATCCTCCTTTGAAGTCCATTGAGAATTCTCTCAACATGTCCTCAATTGTTTGCATAGTGCATTTTGATTGGACATCAGTTTGAGGATGATAAGTCGTACTGAAGTTCGTCATGGTATTCAGAACATGTTGAATACACTTTGAGAACCTAGAGGTGAATCATAGATCACAATCAGATTAAATCAATAGTGGTACTCTCTGTTTTCTTACCACTTCTATGATGTACATCTGTGCTAGTTGATCCAATGATAAATCCTCTCAAATTGTAATGATGTGTGAAGTCTTTGTAAGATGGTCTACCGCAACACAAAAAGCAATGTTTCTTTTGTATGTCTTGGGAAGTCTATTGACAAAGGCCATTGTGATGTTCTCTCATTTCCATGTTGGTATGCATAATGGTTTCATCATCTCATTAGACATAAGCCTCTCATCCTTCACATGATGACACACCTGGAAAATTGATGTATACTCAGTGATCTCATTCTTCATATTATCCCACCAATAAAGCTCTCGGATATCTCGATACATCTTTGTGTTTCCTGGGTGTAATTGTAAATTTTAACTATTTGCATCATCCAAAATTTCTTACATTAACTTATAATTTTATATAACACATAGTCTTGACCCAAATATCACAATTCCTTCTTAATTAATATTGAACTCTGAGAATTTCCCTTTTGTGATTGTTTCCACTTTCTCCAAAATTCCTAGATCTTCTTTTTGATAATCCTTTAACATTTCCAAAAGAGACTGTTGAGTAATTATTTGTGAAAGTATTGATGATTTTCCCTTATTTATGATTCACATGTTCATATTGATCAAATTTTAGAAGATTGGGTCTTTTTAAAATATCATTAATGATATATTTTTTGGGTCTCTTCTATATAGAGCATATGCCACCATGTTCGCATTCTTGGGTTTGTAATGGATTGAGAAGACCCGATATTTAATCAGCTCTAACCATATTCATTGGAGAATATTCAATTCTTTATATGGGAAAATATACTTGAAGATTTTAGAGTATGTATATATTTCACACTTCTATCCAATGAGGTAATGTCACCATGATTTTAAAGTGAAGATTACTACAGCCTACTACAGATCGTGTGTTGGATATTTGTGCTCATAAACTTTTTATTGTCTCGAATAATAGGAAATGGCTATCATTTTGCATCAACACATAGTTGAGACCGTTCGTCATAGAATCACTAAATACCACAATAATGTTCTCCACTAGTGGTTATTGTGAGCACAGACATAGAGATAAGCCTCATTTTCAAATCCCTGAAACTCATTTCACATTCATCATTCCAAGATAACATGAATCCCTTACATGTTATCTTGGTAAGAGGGTTTGACAATCGTGAGAAATGTCTTACAAATCGGTGATAATATACAGTTGAACCTAGGAATCTATAGATATCGATCACCGATGTTGGCCTCGATCATCCCTTTATTTCATCTTGACGTGGAGGGATCTATAGATATCACATTTCTTGTAATGATATGACCCATGAATGATACCTTGACAGAGCTTATAATTTGCACATTTTTTAATGCATTTATATTGTTTTAAACATCCCAAGATACCATTTTGATCTTATATGTAACAATTTTGGATTTAAGAAGTATTTTAAGTTTAAATGCAAAAATGACCAAATTCTGCATTTTGGACAGATTTTCACTACAGGGGTATTTTGGTCATTTAAAAAAACAATATAAATCCAAATTTTATGATTATAATTTTTTTAGAATCCTAATTTAATTTCCTTCAACTTTGTCTTATGGACCAGGATCTGATTCGACCATCTTGAGGTCCAAACAATTCAATGAAGTTGAAGATTATTGAGGAACACCAAGGAAGCTTCCAGGAAATTTCTTCCAGAAAAAAAGAAGGTTCAGTGAAATATCCATAACTCGATCAAAACGACTTTAATAGAGCTGAAATGTTGTGTATAGACGGATAAGAAGATTTTGAACACGTTTCATTAAGGGAGACACGCCTTAAATGGCCGTTTTTTGACGCACGCCTGTCGTGGGGAGTGGCAAAAGCATATTTAATTTTCCTAATGCAGCACAGTGGCTGACCAGGGTCGTCTCACTTGAGGAGCGTTATAGTCGGTTCAATAACTTATACTAATTCACTTAATCTAATTTTTATTTATTTTTTTTATATTATTTATGAATATATATATTTTTATAGTTTTAGAAAATTTTAAATTTAAATTAAGAAATGCAATATTAAAATCTAAATGAAAATTATTACAAAATGAAATTATAAAAGAAAGGTCTTCGTCCTAGGTTTGGATAACAGGAGTCCATTCGTTATTTGTTGATTATTTAAATTCTATTTGATAATTCATTTAGTGAATCCTCATTAATGAATTACATCCCATTGATTTATTATGTGTGTGATTTTAACATGCCTTCATCACACCAAACCACACCTCCTCCAGTAATCCAGTAGAGTAACACCTCAACCGAGAATATTATCCCTACAAGACCCGACTCCACAGTATGTCGTTTCAAACCTTATGGAAACCCCAACTCCACTGTATGATGGTTTTTCTTAAGATAATGGAGGGGAAATGATTAATCAATGAAAAGAAATGGAATTGAAAATAATGTCGTAGTGGACGACCGCCACACCCGTGCAATATTCTCTCCTCCACCACAAATAGATTTAAAACATTTTTTTTAATTTGAAGTGAAATAATGAATAACGTCATGAATCCTCCCCTATTTCCAAGCCTCAAGTTAGTCACTTGCCATGGCGAAGTGCAAAGAGATCACAATGGAATGATGGAAGAGAGATAAGAAAAATTAAAGTTATAAGTGAAAAGGGGTGGAAGAAGAAATGGGAAACACTTTAATAAAATGATTATGAATGAATTACATAAGAAATGAAAACTAAAATAAAAATGGAAATAAAGAAATATAAATCCTAAATGGCCCTTTGGTCTCCTCTCCTTGGTGCCCCGGATGTTGTTGGGAAGGAATTGGAATGTCTGGAGGAGGAGGAGCTCTCCTCCTTTTATAGCCAGATTTCTGTCCTCGGAATGTTGTCGCGTTTTGGACCCCATAAATGACCTTTTCCCGCATTGAGCCCTTATTCAATGTTGTTCATAATTTTCTTGTCCGTGTCCCCTAAAAATCGCATCGGATTTGGACAAGTGATGAATGAGTTATGGCCAATTTACTCTGAGAATGTATTCTGTCCAGTCAGAATTATCAAACCGCAAACCACCGTTTTGTAATGAATTAATGTCCCTGAAAACGGCCGTTTAAGGCATTTCATCCTTAATTAAACGTGTTCACAATCTTCTTATCCGTCTATACACAAAATTTCAGCTCCATTAAAGTCGTTTTGAGCGAGTTATAGATATTTCACTGAACCTTCTTTTTTTCTGGAAGAAATTTCCTGGAAGCTTCCTTGGTGTTCCTCAATAATCTTCAACTTCATTGAATTGTTTGGACCTCAAGATGGTCGAATCGGATCCTGGACCATAAGACAAAGTTGAAGGAAATTAAAATAGGATTCTAAAAAATTATAATCATAAAATTTAGGCTTATATTGTTTCTGTAAATGACCAAAATACCCCTGTAGTGAAAATCTGTCCAAAATGCAGAATTTGGTCATTTTTGCATTTAAACTTAAAATACTTCTTAAATCCAAAATTGTTACATATAAGCTCAAAATGGTATCTTGGGATGTTTAAAACAATATAAATGCATTAAAAATGTGCAAACTATAAGCCCTGTCAATTCCCCCACACTTAAACTATGCTTGTCCTCAAGCATAAAATCTCAACATGGAATTCAAAGGGCACCAATGTCACCAATATTTAAATTTCAAATTAAATAAAATCAAATGATTTTCAATGTCCAATCAAAATTTCTAGTTCCACAAAAATACCAATTTAATTTCCCATTTTTCAAAGAAACAATCAATTCATGCATTTTACTTTTCCCCTTTGAAAAATAGTGATGTTTCTCCTTTCATTCATTCAAGCTTCTCAATTTATTGTTATTAAAAATGCCAAATCATGATCTACCTCACTTTTGAATCTTTTCTCTCATCACTCATGACACAATTAATAGTGGAGTTATGCTCATATCATGAGAACTTGCTCCTTACCCATAGGCTTGTAAAGTAACTACTTTCTCCACTTTGTAAAGACAAAACACACATAAAATCATGAGGACTTTCAATAAAGGTTCAAATGACTCTGTGGCTTAGGGTTGGTGGGTAAATGATTGAAATAATTTAAGGCCATAAGTAGGAGGTTTTACTCTTAAGTACAATGCATGATTAATCAAGTGAAAACACAAGATGAACCTCACTCAAATCCCCTTGAAATGTGAATCACAACACCACTCCTCTTTTAATGACATGGGTCACGAGTCAATAAATGATTACAAAGAATGATATCATCCAAGTTCTCCCTGTTTTTTTTTGTAAAGCTCCAGAAAGGCACAACTTTATTTTTCTTTTTTTTTTGTAAATCTCCAGAAAGGCACAGCTTTATTTTGAATTTTTTTTCTTCTTCTTTTTTTTGGAGAACCGGATGAAATGAAAGAAGCATAATGAAATGATGACTCATGCCCATTTTTCTAATAATACATTGCCCAAAATGATGATGCACACATTACACCACCCAAAAATGATACATATCCCAAGGAACGCACATGAAAGGCCCTTCCCCCACACTCAAACTTGAAATAACCATGCAAAAATACTAAAAGTGCAGGTAGGTAAGGAAAAATTGGATTGTAATGTGGCTTAAACCTATAAGGAAATTCATGGCATCTAAGGGCTTATGAAGGATAAATGTAAAGGTGGGTCTTAGGATTAAATGTGGATAGCCAAAAAGATGCCTCAATCATTTTAAATGTGGTTTTGTACAGTCATAGATTTGTCAAGTTTCAATACAATTTCTAGTAGGTGGCACATCCCAAGATCACTCAAGAAATATGCTCAAGATAAAATTGGAATAATTTGGTCTAGAAATCCTCTCAGGAATGAGAATATGATATTGGACAATCACTCATGGAATGATTAATAATAACAGATTAATTCACATGAATTTCAGAAATTCAAAGAATGAAAAATGGAAGGGAAATTTCATTTACGTGAATCAATTAATTCCCTTAAATCATGAGTCCTTATTTCAATATCCTTGCTTCACTTTAATCATCCAATTATCCATTTTAATCATTCAATCTCATTAAAATTGAAATCTAAAACACGGCATCACAAGATTCCTAAGAAACTCATGTCTCCTAGATAAGTTGAGTAACACATTAATTCAAGTGTGGGTATGCAATTCTTATCAGTAAAGCTTAAAACAAGTTTTGGAAAAAAAAATTAAGGAGTTTAAAATTTAAAATTTAAAAATGAACTCCCTTTTGAAATAAAGATTCAGTCCCCTTTGACAAATTTTTGGGTCTTCCTTCTGCCATCATGATCCTACAAAAGAAAATTTCAAAATTAAGAACAAGTATCATGTCATTAAATCTAAAAATGATAAGGAGGAAAGGGATTAATGCTAAACTACTTCTAAGAAATGAAATTTAAATCTAAATTCCTATAAAGCAAGGGATAAGTCTTGGTACGATCCCCCAAGTGGGACCTGAATTTTTACTGCCTCCAGTGGGAAGTACCAGTTGTTATCCAAAGTCTGATGGTGGATGTAGCTTCTTTGATTTGAACCACCACATGTGGCTTTTCCCAGCTTGTGCTTTATTTTCCTTGTTCAGGAGGATTCCATGTATAGAGTACACCAGATCCACCCCCTTTGCAATGGGGTATATCTTGCATGGCGGGGGTAGGATGAAGTATGGATCCTCCTCCTTCTTCGTTGCTTCTTGTGCAACATATTCTTCTATTTCCAGTGGTTGCTTCAGATGTGAAGCAGCATGTGTCTCTGGTTCATCAGGAAAAGCCACTAGAATCTCTTCATGATGGGGCTCCTCCATTAGATGTTCAATGAATTCAGGGAGCTCTAGGTGTTCCTCAACAGGTGCATCTTCTTTTTCCACATCATCCTCCAAGGCATTATATGAGTCACACAATTATGAAAATTCAAAAAAGTTGGGAGTTATACTCAAATCAGATTCAATAAATTTAAAAAAGTTTGAGTTCAAGATTGTATCATCTCCCTGAGTCGGTTTGGCTTGAATATCTTCTTCAATAGAAAATTCCACTTGGAGTTGATCTTTAATAGATGAAGATAGATAGTCAGACTCCTCCACCTTGAGTTTGTCTTCAACATCATGTATTTCTTCAATGAAATTTGGGAAGACCAGTGGCACATCCTTGTTGGCCTTGAATCTTTGAATGTCTGTTTGGAGTTCATCGGCCAAGGCCATCAAATCCTCCAATGAGATCCATGTTGCTAATCCTTTTTCCTTTTGTTTGAGCCTTATCATTAGAGCATCAGCCCTTCGTTGGAGGGACTCCTCAATGTAGTCGGTTTCTTCTTCTGGCACCTGTGAGTAATTGTTCCATGCATTTGAATTTGATATTGAAGACATTATAAGAAATGGTTTTTTATGATTTTTTTAAAAAATGAAAAATAAAAAAAAATGTGAATTTAGAAACAAATGATTGAATTAACTACCTAGCTCCCCGGAAACAGCGCCAGTTTTGACACATGCCTGTCGTGGGGCGTGGCAAAAGCATATTTAATTTTCCTAATGCAGCATAGTGGCTGACCAGGGTCGTCTCACTTGAGGAGCGTTATAGTCGGTTCAATCACTTATACTAATTCACTTAATCTAATTTTTATTTCTTTTTTTTATATTATTTATGATTATATATATTTCTATAGTTTTAGAAAATTTTAAATTTAAATTTAGAAATGCAATATTAAAATCTAAATGAAAATTATTACAAAATGAAATTATAAAAGAAAGGTCTTGGTCCTAGGTTTGGATAACACGAGTCCATTCATTATTTGTTGATTATTTAAATTCTATTTGATAATTCATTTATTGAAACCTCATTAATGAATTACATCCCATTTATTTATTATGTGTGTGATTTTAACATGCCTTCGGCACACCAAACCACACCTCCTCCAGTAATCCAGTAGAGTAACACCTCAACCAAGAATATTATCCCTACAAGACCCGACTCCACAGTATGCCGTTTCAAACCTTATGGAAACCCCAACTCCATCGTATGATGGTTTTTCTTAAATAAGGGAGGGGAAATTATTAATCAATAAAATGAAATGGAATTGAAAATAATGTCGTAGTGGACGACCGCCGCACCCGTGCAATATTCTCTCCTCCACCACAAATAGATTTAAAACATTTTTTTAATTTGAAGTGAAATAATGAATAACGTCATGAATCCTCCCCTATTTCCAAGCCTCAAGTTAGTCACTTGCCATGGTGAAGTTCAAAGAGATCACAATGGAACGATGGAAGAGAGATAAGAAAAATTAAAGTTATAAGTGAAAAGGGGTGGAAGAAGAAATGGGAAACACTTTAATAAAATGATTATGAATGAATTACATAAGAAATGAAAACTAAAATAAAAATTGAAATAAAGAAATATAAATCCTAAATGGACCTTTGGTCTCCTCTCCTTGGTGCCCCGGATGTTTTTGGGAAGGAATTGGAATGTCTTGAGGAGGAGGAGCTCTCCTCCTTTTATAGCCAGATTTTTGTCCTCGGAATGTTGTCGCGTTTTCGACCCCATAAATGACCTTTTCACGCGTTGAGCCCTTATTCAATGTTGTTTATAATTGTCTTGGCCGTGTCCCCTAAAAATCTAATCGATGTTGGAAAAGTGATGAATGAGTTATGGCCAATGTACTCTGAGAATTTATTCTGTCCAGTCATACCTCCTTCGACCAAAACTCACACTTGTTTTATTTTACATAGAGCTTCACCTTTCTCAAGTTCTCTAGTATAGTGCTTAGATTCCCCTCATACTCCTCCTTGGTTTTGGAGTGTATTATAATATAGTCTATAGAGACTACCAAATGTTTTTGAGGTAATCTGTAAATACTCTATTCATCAATTCTGTGAATATTTCTGCAACATTAGAGAGTCTAAAAGGCATTACTATGATTTCATAGTTCCTGTACCTTCTATGAAAATCAGTTTTGGAGAAATCATCCATATTTACTATTACTTGGTAATATCCCAACTACAAATCCACCTTGTAAAATTATTCTTCTCCATATATATGATCAAGAAATTCATCAATTCAGGGAAGAAGATACATATTCTTTATCATGATTTTTTTGAGATCCTGATATTCAATGAAAAGGCACATTGACCTATCCTTCCTATTGATAAAGAGGACTATTGCACACTATGGTGAAGCACTTGGTTTTATAAAACCTTTATCTAGATTCTCATTTAGTTGTTTATTTATCTTCTAAAGCTCCACAACATCCATTCTATGTGGAGGCTTGGATATCCATCACCGATGTTGGCCTCTGTCATCCCTCAATGTCATCTGTCTTGGAGGGATCTATAGATATCACATTTCTTGTGATGATATAACCCAAGAATGGTACCTCCATTAACCAGAACTCAGACTTTATGTATTTTACATAGAGCTTCTCATTTCTCAAAGTCTTTAGTGTAGTGCTTAGATTATCCTCATGCGCCTCCTTGGTTTTAGATTATATTAGAACATCATCTATAAAGACTACCACAAATAATTTGAGTTATTCTCTAAAGAATATATTCATCAATTATGTGAATATTGTTGGAGAAATAGTGAGACTGAAAGGTATTACTATGAATTCATAGTTCTTGTACCTTGTACAAAAAGCAGTCTTAGAGATATCATCCTTCTTCACCCTTACTTGGTAATATCCCAACTTCAAATCCACAATGGAGAAGTATTTTTCTCCACGTAGATGATCTTGCAAGTCATCAATTCGGGGAAGAGGATAGTTATTCCCAATTGTGATTTTTTTGAGCTCATGATAATCAATTAAAAGGCACATGGACCCATCCATCTTATTTAGGAATAAAATTATTACACCCCATGGTAAAGTGAATTGTTGTTTTAACCCATTATCTAGATTCTCATTTAGTTGTTTCTATATATTCTCAATCTCCAAAACATCCATTATATACATAGTCTTTGATACTAGAAATTCCCCAAGTTTAAGATCAATCGAGAATTCGACATCTCTTCTTTGAGAAAGACCAGGAAATTCATCTGGAAACACTTCGGAGAATTCCATAAAAATATTCATGTCTTCAAGGATGTTTTCTTCCTTTGACTCAATCATCTGAGAGAGATACACATGCTCATAGGGTAGTAATATCAACACTTTAGATGATGGTGCTAATGATTATTCATCCTCCTCCTTGAACTTGTACGGAATCGGAGGTTGATTTACCATATAGAGTGTCATTTCCCTCTCAAATAGATTAATGTTGGATCTATATATTTTAATCCAATCCATGCCAACAATTGAATCAAATTTTAACAAAGGGTGTAGGATGAGGTTCTGTGGGAAGTTTATTCAACAAATTGTGATAGAGGAGGTGTTATATTCATGGGTTACAAATGAATTCCCTTTTATCCGTTCTCACAAAAATCTGTACTTACATGATTTGTGGTTGTTTTGGGATTTCTCTATTAAACGTTTTGGATATAAAAGTATGTGTAGAAATAGAATCAAAAAATATGTTTATTATTCTTCAATGAATAACTAGTGTACCTATCACCACTTCGTGGTTGGGGGTTATTTTGGTGGTAGTGATTTGAAAACCTCACCCTTTCTAGCTTTGAGGTTGTTTGTTGCCTCCAAAAACATTTTTCATAAGGAACTAGAGTGAAAAGTTCCATGGTGCCTTGTAGTTGAAGCAATGAAGAATGTGTTGAGGTTCGAATGGAGTGTTCCTCTCCTCTATCATCACAGTGGGTTTTTATTGTTAGCAGTTAAGAGCCAGGTGCCCTTCTCATCCACCCCTAAATCATTTCCTCATCCCCTTTTGGAAGTTTATATAGGGATTCTTTTCGTATCTTGGGAAAGTGGGGTGCTATATTTTCATAGAACCATTGGATTTAAACATTAGACCATTAGAATTAAAGTCTTATTTCATCTTATTATCCCCATGATAACCCTAAGATATTCCAATATCAATTTCAACAAAAAGGGAACATCAAATAATTTCTTCATTAATATCAAAGTCACTGATATCTAGGGATTTCCATGGGCATTATTTTATCCCACCAAATAAAAATCTATCCTTGATTTCTGGGGTAACGATAAATAAAACAATCTATTGTGCAAGCCTTTTGAAATTTTCCTCATACACTCTAATGGATAAGTAGTCTTTTTTACTTTATGTCAAGCAAGAACATTTCCATATTATGTCGGAAGGTTTGTGGAAAATATTTATCGAAAAATATTCTCTGAAAATCCTTCCATTCTAATGCCTCAATATCATTCTCAGGCACCATATTTTTTATCAATATCCACCATTGATCAGCTTCACCCTCATTACGATAACAAGCCTAAAGAACCATCTCTTTTTTGGAACATTGAAGGATGGATAAGATCTTTTCATTGGAGTTCATCCATTGTTTTGGTGATTGAGGGATTGGATGATTCCCTAAATGTTTGAGGCTTATGTCTCATTGATCTCTCGATTACGACTTGTTCTTTATTAAGGGGTTTTAATGTTCCTCTTGACCCATGTTTCTATTCAAAACATGAGATATCTATTAGAGTATCATGACAATGTTCATGATTCCCGATCCTATTGGATTGGCCATCTCATTAGAATAGTCATCACATTGATCTTCGCATCAGTTATTAGCTTGAGTCCTCAAATTACCGACCATTGGATATAATAAAAGGTATTTTAGGGGTAACACATAAAGGGTAATCGAAAAAAATGATAACTTATAAATTACTTTTATTTCTTTAAATTATGAATTTATAGGCTTAAATCTATGTTAAACATGATCTACCACCCAACATGTATTCTTAGGAGAATTTTTTATTCCATTCACAATGGTATATAATAAGATGATAAATTTACAAAAGCATATCCCCCAGGAGTGTTGTAACCAAGAGTACTACAATGCCCATTTTTATGCAGTAGTTCTCATTCGAGCTCAGCTCAAAGCAGTGTTTCTAGGTTTTACCCCTACAAACAATTGTGCTAGAGTCACCTCTACCTGCTTGTATCTAGACAGGGATGTAGTTTCTTGATAAACCACGTACTCAATACTCACCAAAATTTAGGGATGTTTTTATTATACTTAGTCTTATCCTGAAGGATTTCATTAGGTTTTTCTAATCCTAATCCCAAAAATAACTGAACTTATCCTCTCAAACCAACTATAACAACCCTTCTCTTTATTACACACATAAACATGATTTATTACATAAACATGAACTTATAAAAACTCTAATGATTGAGAGTTATAGTGTCTTGGGAAATTACAAACATTACATAACAACTTAGAATATAAAATACAAAAATTTTATTAAAATATATTTTATATGACCACAACATTCCATTGTAATTAGAAATGGATGGGGAAAACTGAACACATACATAAGAAATGGGTGAGCTATAAACCATAGTAAGGTATTAAACATGGAATATCATGAATACTATGGTACATGTTAGGAAATATTCATAAAAATGGAGCACAAAATAAACATGAACATAAAGGCATGATGTAGGAAGATTATCAAAACATGGAAATGTGGCACCAACATTTAACATGATATTAGCAAGAGACAGGGCTCAATGAACATGGATCATGAGTAAACCCTAATTGAATGTGAATTTTAATGATTAAACCCTAATTTCACTTGAAATATCATGATACTTATCTTTACCTAACGTATTGGAGCAATATTAGGGTGCACCCTTCTTAATCATTTTATTTCATGCATAAGTGTGCCACATAGATCATACAACAAGAATTAATTAAACAACATCATTTATTCCATGATAAAGGAATGTCGAATTCATATATGAAACTATATAATCAATAAATAAATGTGCATAAAGTTGAATACCCTTGATAGATAAATGGTTATATTATTCACTACACTATGACTTTTGCTTGTAAAATCACAGTGCAATTTTAGCAACATAACGGCGTGACATAAGAATTCATAAAAATGGTTGATGAGAGAGAAAGGGGTATATAATCATATGTAAGTGAAATGTACAGTAAGGGGTTAAAATAGATACATTTATCAACATATTTAATGGAATTCAGATTCATAATATAAAATAATTTCTTTAATTTAAATGATGAGAGAGAAATCCCTTACTGAATTTCGACACAGTAATGAGTGTACAAGGGAGGAATTAATGAGATGGAAATTTGTCTCTCATAATTAAAACATAAGTAGGAATGTATATGGGAGGTGTAAAATCATCCCCCAGAATATTTAATTGAAAATTCAAGTGTATAGAAGCATTAGGAAACATCGACAAAAAATGAGAACGGACGAAATCCCTTACATGGAAGTGTAATCCCAAAGGCTTGGGAGAGACTTCAGAGAGGCATATTGGGATCTTGGGTCACCTCAGAAGGATTATAGAGATAATAGAGTAGAGTTTGGTAAATATTAAAAGGTTATGACTGAAGATAAATGGAGAGATTGGCTGGGTTTATATTGGAAAAGAGAGGGAATTATTTATTATTTTGGTTTTGGACACTACACGTTAAACATATCAAAAAAACAAATAATAACATCATTTTTCCCATGTTTTTTTCCAAAGGGGAGTGGAAAATATTATATTCTAAATAAAATTTTCTAAATTATTAAAATATTAGGCTTCATTATGTGGAGGTGAGTCACACTCTCAAGGATATCATTTTAAAAGTTATAATGTTTTATAAGACTTGGAGGGTCAACTAAGGCTTTTTAAAATAAATAAATAAAACCTAAAATCAAATTATTTTAAAGGTAAAATATATATTGTCTGAATATTTGTTTATTGTATTTTATTTCATCCCGATTGGGTAATTATGATGTCATAAAACTCCTTATATATTTAAATTGTATCTAAATTCTACCCAAAAATTCAACTGTCTCAAAAAATTAAGAAAAATTAACTATGAGAAAATTTAGGCATCCTGAATCCAAAAATAATATTTATTTTATGTAAAAAAATTTAAATATGTGAATATTTACTTTTGAAATAAAAACCCACATTTATAAAAAATTCATGGGTCTTGACAAAAATAGTTTTCAAACCTTAATAAAAATTAAAATTGTATTCATAAAAATTATATTAAAATTTATATTTAATAAAAATTAATTTAGTAAAAATATTTTATTGAAATTTTATTTAATTTAAAAATCCATTAATTCATCAAAATAAACTTATTAAATAAATATAAATATTAACTAAAAATATTACTTATGCTTTAAAAATCATTTACAAAGTAAAAATGGTAAAATAAATTTATATTATTTATAAAAAATAAGGCACACAATCATGTTGTTAGGGTCTTGTTACATAACCCCTTATTACACATGTATATGACCTGAGGGTAATTTGTGTGATGGTGACAGACCATTATGGTGGCTTTGATAACATATCCTCAGTGGTAATCTCTATTAATTTCCAATTCTTTAGAAGGTGGTTCCATTCAAACATAAGGTGTTGAAGATCGGATTGGGCTTGGTAAAGGGAAATTCCTAGTGACGTCACTACTTTCCAAGCTCTGAAAAATGGGCTTTGAATGGAGAAATTCTACTGGATGAGGCAATTGCTTCCTTTTTCTGAATAAATTGGATTTTTTATAGCCCAATATTTATACTAATCAAGTTATAACTATTCAACGACTATATTAGATATTGTAAAAATTCTTAGTGGTATTTTGTAATACAAAAACATAAAACCAAGGAAGTGAATCTATTTTATATAACCACTTTTCATAACAATAAATTTAATTAGATCAATAGGAATTTTCATTAAAAAAATTATGTCATTACATCTTTATCTTATTCAAAATATTTATATATCCATTCTATGTTGAAACATGTAATAATATATAATTTCTAACCATAAATTATAGAATTTTCCTATGATCCATATATTATATCTTTCTAATATATGAAATCATCTTGTGATCCCCCATAACAAGCTCGCAATTCATCATATCTAACAATATATATAGTATAAATGTAACAGCCTCACTAGTATTAACCCAACAAGGATAATAATGACCTGATCAAACATTCTAAGATTCACATGGTGCTATACAAATAACATAATGATAAGTTTTATTATAAAAAAGAAATTATTACTAAATTATCCTCATATGGTCTTATAAAATATAAGATACATTCCCTCAACATATCATTAACTTTAGAAAACATTTCCTTGTTTTATCTATTAGTATATGGGTGGAATGTAGTGTTGTGATACAACTTGGTGTTAATCATATAGTGAAATCCCCTCCTTAACCATGATATAAATCAATAATAATGATCTAATACAATTATCCTTATAATTCCATAATTTTTTTTCAATACTATCAGATATATATTTTTTAAACAATCCACTCAAATACATTCTATTATTGGTAAGAAATGAGAAAATTTCATCAATAGAACCATGATAACCCAACTATCATTAAAATTATTGAATTCATTAGGAAAACCAAAATAATTCATAAATATTTCCTCACAAATCCATTTAGGATTTCATGAGTGGGGACACAAAACCTCTAGAACCTGATTGTTTTATTATGCCTAAAATATAAAAAATAGGGTATTTTTCTATTCATGTCCTCAAACTACCCCTAAAAATATCACTACATCCATGAAAATATGATCCATCTTTGTCTATGATGTAATGTATAATTCACTTATTGAACAATAAAATTATTTCATTCACATCCACCAAGGTTCATATACAAGGTATGAGGAAAATCTAAGTAGACCACAACTAATGGGACTATAATATAAATAAAGATATATGTCCATTATGTGAAGTATAAAATGGATGTGCTAAAAAATCACATTTACATCATAATTCATACCAGTAGATGCTCGAGAATCCACCTTAATTGTCAATTTCTAACATCTTATTCTAATTATGGTTTTATGGGATAGTAATCCCATATCACAATTAAGATGAATATTTTAATTTCATGTTTGTTATATATATTCTCATTTCATAGTTTGGATGAATATTCTTATTTAACAGTTAGTATATATATTTACATTTCACTAATGGGATGTGTATTCTTATTTATAGTACGCATATAAATTCCCATTTCCTTATTAAGTTAGATATTCTAATATCACCATTGGTTTGGATATTTTTATTTCACAGTTTGGATCATGAATCTTATTTTATACTTTAGAAAAATATTACCATTTCATAGTGGGCATGGATATTCTTATTTTTTAGTTGTGATGGATATTCCCATTTCACAACTAGGATAAATATTCCAACATCATAGTTGGGTGGTATATTCCAATTTTACTGAGGGATGGATATTTTAATTTCATAGTTAGTACATTTTTTCCAATGGATGGATGTTAGTGAACCCAATATGAAAATATTCAATAGATTTTTAGGTTGGCACAAAACCCTACCTAGACATACATCCTAGGGTCCTAGGACTCTCTTGTGACCAATATTGAAATTATTATTACTGTTATATGTTAGTAATGATCCCAACATAGAAATAATTAAATGCCTCACATTTTGGAAATTTTCCTAACCTAGATATCATATAAAATGAATAGGTTTTAAGAGCACCTAACTTGGTAGATTATTCATAAATATCTAATAGATTACATGAATAATAGAAAATTTCTCACAAAGTATAGAAAATAACCATAGTAAATATCTTAAAAAGTACAAGAATATACATTCAATTATAGGATTGTATATTTCCTAATAATTATTGGAAATATCTTTTAGATTCTAGTGGTATACATGTCTCCACACACCAAATGGTGAACTATGTATCATTTCTAAAAACAAAATTTTTGCCATTAATCATAAACTCGAGAAAACAATATTAACAACAATAACACTTAGTTAATATCCTAACACTACTAATAAGTGAAATATACTTACATATTCATATCTAAGACCAAAGCTAATCAAAATAATTTCCTCATATGTTTTAAATAATTTGATAATCTTGTTGAGGCCCAACCATCCCTAGATCAACCTATAACCCTCATTAAATTATATCTCTAATGACATGGTATTTTATGCTATAACTCTCCTCGTTTAATGAATATGGTACTAGAATATAAAATAATTTTATATCTAATATAATATAATAAATTACATTTAAATACAAATGAATTAAATACTATCTTTATTTTTATGTAGATAACCCCTTCCATTGATGAATGTCTACATTATCAAAGATTTCCCAATTAAGCTCATACCTAGGATCCCCTATCTCATATATGATAGAAATTATATTAATTATAATTTAATTATATTTACTGTTCATAATTAATTAACATAGCCATAAAATGATTAACCCTCACTAAACTGCATAACAATTCTAATATTCCAAGAAACAAACCACTAATGTATAATAAAATTATGGTCCACTTATAGTCAAAATCCCCAAATTACTACAATAAATCATTATGAAATTTTACCCCAATGTCAATAAAATCCATGAAATATATACCAGGTTTCATACCTTTAACAAAATTTTAGGAAAATATGTTCATCACTATAAACTTTTTTCTAACCAACATTCACAGAAACACCATCATTGTGTTGAAATTAAACCATGATTTAGTGGAATTAATATCCCAACATATGATCATTTTCATTATAAAATAAAGAAATAATAACGAATGTAATTACAGAAAAATAAGAAGGCATATAAAATCAAATAAATTAACCAAAGCAATCCAAACTACCCTAGATCAGAAGATGTTTGTTAATATGAATATAGAGAATTATCCTTGCTGAAATATCATCTTAATGGTTCCCCATGCATCTAAAAATATATGGTATGTGTCTAAAATTTTTAATTTTTACCCCTTAAGAGTAAATACTACTAGTAACACTAGGTGCCTGATAGAATTCAATAGCAGTCCAAGTCTCTCACTAAGTACCTATTAGAAGTCCATCGGCCTTCTGATGTCCAAACCAGTGTGATATCCCTACTGGTTTATTCATCAGATACATGGTGACAGTGTATCGGGTACTTTGTAGCTTCTGCACACACCCATTAAAATTTTAAATTTTATCAAACACATAATCTCCCTCTATTAGTAATTTATAGAAGTTTCCTTATATCAAATCCCTCTATTGTACAGAATAAGAAAAACCAGTTTCTATGATTCGATGTACAGTTCCTATATCCAGTATAAAACTAGTAATAGTCATGCCACTGCCATCCAAAAACATGGATATAGTGTCAATTTTCCTTAAACCTCATGCTCTAATCCATAATTCATGTTTTTTTCTTAAAAGGTGTCACCAAATCAATTTCTATGCCATCATTGTCAATCACACATGAATAGAAAACACTAATACCCAAAAGTTCCAATTTCCACTGAAACTCAAAAACTCACTCACCATGAGGCCAACTAGTTTCTCCTCTTCAATGTTGGCATCCCAGATGGAGGATATATTCACCAAGTTCCCAATATCTAATATTTTACTCCAATGATTGGTGATAATGGTTTTATATAGATGAGAAACTACTTGAAACTAAACATTATATTTTATAGATCATTCGTACCAAAAAAATTATCAATTTCTCAAGACTATTCACATCACTTAAATCCTTATTTCAATATTCATGTCATTACACTACATTATCAGTATAAGAATTATATTTTTATGAGAACCACATTGGTATATTGATCAAGGCCTCACCAAAATATTTCATTGAACTCACTTGACTTAATGTCATAGAACAATAATTAAATCAAAATATATTACTCACACTTTGTGTCTCTAAACATATTTTATGCAAGAGTTGATTAAAATCCTAAAACATTGTTGAGTAGTTTTCATCATATATGTCCCCCTCAATGTTCACCATAATTCCTTAAAAATTAGGGCCTCGATATTTAATAATAAATTATATTCTCCCTATTATAGTATATTATTTATAATTTATTAATGATAACTAACATTCTTAAATTCCATCCTCACACAAAAATGATCATTCACATGAATGATTTATTATAATTTTATATACCCATCCCCCATTCCCCACTCTAGGAATATTGATTTCAGATTTCTCCATACTACCGTTAGTCAAATAGAATCCTTGATAAATATATTATAATATGGTGAACTCAATCCCTAACACATAGATCTCACAATATTGACCTGTATGTGATCTATATCACCTTATAAAAATTTAATAAATTCTTATTCATGTCATGTATGTGGTTAATAACACTTTTCATTCACCAAAAAAACTTTTGGTTCATTGACCACATTAGTATAACCACTTTGTCAACCCATGGTAATTGTCTCACCTATATGAGCTAATTGTCTCATATTAACCATGTTCAGTATAACAACTTTGTCAACCCATGGTATCACTATAGATATATCATCTCTCACACTAGTTATATTACATTACACTAGTCATCTCCTATCAACAACCAATAAAATGTCTTATATATGTTTCTAATATATATTACACTTGTCATTAAATCACAATGGATAAATACATCTTCCAAAAACACAATAAATTTATTGTTTCTCAAAAAGTTTTTTATATTTTATCATAAAGGATTATATCCCAATTTTAATTACTCACTAAAAACTAATAAAGTATCGATGACTTAAAACAAATCATTCATTGTAACTAGGATCCCTTGACTCTATCATGATCACTATGTCATCTCTTTAGGACCAAAAACCAAGCTCAAATAATATATACATTAATAAAATGTATGTAATTTGAGGTTCATATGAATAATGAACTGAACATGCATACAATGCTTATTACTCACACTTCTTGTGAAGTAATAATTATTATTTCACTCCAAATCATACCCATGTAAACTGATATTCCTAAAACAATCACTTGAATATATGTCACCTATGTTTCATTTCTATCTTGTGAAACATCAACCGAAGAATTAAATTATTGAGTCATCATTATGCCTAGATTAACTATCCCTATGGTTCTATCCTCGCCAATATCACATATGCTCTCCAGTATATATCGAAAAGAACCCCAAATTTTATGATGCACTTGACTCAATCCATCCTATGTTATATCACAACATCCCTAATCTATCATACCTAACATATAAACAATACACCCCATCTAGGTCACATATATAAAATAAACATTAGTTATCTTAGCACATATAACTCAAGGAATCAACTGCCAATGCGAATTTCTTGAGGTTCTTATTCTTATAAGTGTATCCATGTACTTAGACACAATCTAGATTTATCATCATTATATGCATGTATATATAAATTAAAACACCACCAAGTATTATATATCAAGGAAGTATTAATTAGTGGATTCAATTTGATAATATACCAATAATAATTTATTACTTTCCAATCACTCAATAAGTTATTAGTAATTCTTTTATTAAAAAAACATTATTTTAAAAAAAACTTGTCCCAGTCACACAAAAGAGTGAAATTTCATTTGAAAATATGTGCTGATTATGATGCATGTATTTTTTCCCTTTTCACCTCAAGATAAGATTAGAACAACAGGTTGTAATTTTAAACATTGCAACTTTTAAAAAAAAATCATCTATAATAGTGAAAATAAATAACTACAGTCAACAATTAATTATAATTTATCATGATATATTAAACTAATATTAAACCATATCCACAAAAAATAAATTTTTTATGAACATTAAATAATGGTTTTATAAAATAAAATCCCCTCAACTATATTTTATTAGACTCACAATGGACTCTCATTGGCTACCATGTAGAGCTCAGTTTTCCTAGAGGAACATCATCAACCACTTGATAGAAATACCAAGTGGGAATCCTCACTAATTTCTCAAATGAGTATCTAATGATAGTTTAATGGGTACCCAATAGATTATGTAGCTATACAGTAAAATATATTTTTCACTAAATTTTTGAAATTTCCTCAATTGGGATATTTTTAAGAGTTTCCATATCAAAGCCCTCCATTTTAACTCCTAGAGGATATCCAAATGATCCTTATCTCAATCTGATTTCTAAATTTTTAAATCAACTTGAATCATGTTATACTATAGTCTACCTCTACAAAAGTTCCCCATATACCTAATTAAATTGATTCATGTAACGATTCTAGAAAATATAGTCCCTAGTATATTCTGAGAGAGTATATGATAATACCTTAACCTTCCTATAGTGAGGTGATTATTAGGAGATATGTAGTTGAATTTGAGTATTGGTTCAATTGTACCAAACATACAGTAAAGTGGGTTCTTGAATGTATAATATAATTAAAATGGGTTACATGATTCATATAAATCAAATATAAGATAATCATTCCTCTTGTAAAATGATTAAGATGGTATATTTTTCCAATGTAGGGGATACGAAGGTAGCCATAGTGAAGGTAGTTTTCTATAAACATCTCATAATAATAGTTTTTGGAGTAAAAATATATTGATATTAAAAATCATTATATTTATTTCACATATGGTGTTTATAATTCATAATGTTCTAGAAATATAGGGCTACTATGGAATGGGTAAACCATTAAAAATATGTAGGTATATTTAAGAGGTTAGGAAAGAATATAAAAAAATACATAATGGAAATTTTGGAGAAGTATATTAGTATTATGAAATATAGTAAAAGTTTGATCATGTTTTGAAATGTTATCAACATTAGGACTACTCATATGAGAACATGAATTTCATAGTGGGATACAATATAATCCATCTAGAGGATTGGTGGGATGGGAAGTGGATCTACCGCACCCTATTTCTAATGATGTTATGATTCAATTGTAACAAAACTACATTGATGTACCAAAACATCAATGAGGTTCTACTAGGAGTCTGCTGGTAACCCTGATCCTATATTTTAAATGGGGTAATTTTATTATTTTTGGATAGGATTTTTATAAAATTGTTTTTTGTCTTTTTTATCATATAGAAATAGAATCTAGTAACCCCTTTCATAACATATCCATCTCTCATTTTTAAATTGTTTTTATATTCCTTATTTAATAGTCTATTAAAAAAATTGGACACCATGAAATACATATTAGGTAAAGTCTTGGGTTTCAACTATTTTTTTGCACTCCTAGTGGTTTTTTTGTTATAAATCCATTATTATATATTTTGGTTAGGTTTTCCTATATCATTCCATTATTGGTGAATCATCATGAAATACACATATTGGTTGTTTTATATATCCATATATATGTGACTCCTGACACATTTTTTAATGAAAATAGTGTTTAATGGTGAATATAAATACAATAATTATGAACTATATTTAGGAGACCAATATGGGTATCTTTATTATATAAATATATATATAAAAATTATATATCTGAATATGGATGAGATAAAAATTATTCCAGATATGGTGTGAAATTTGTATAACCCAATAATGAAATCACTCATTTATCATATAAGGATATATTTACATATTTGTGTATAAACATGTAACTCATGTGTCAAAAACATTGTGGTATTATTATTTAATATAATATTGATATAATGTGGATTTTATTTAAATAATATTTATATGTGGATTGACTTGTATACTAGTGACCCATTGATCCATGAGTACAATTCTTAGCATTGTAGACCCAAATTAATAAACTCATAATTAAGAAAAAAACTAAATTAATATAGTCTATTATGATTATTAAATAATTACCATATAACGAGGAATTGGATTTTTATTTTCAAAAAATATAATTTTCTATTTGATTTTATAGTGAATTATATTTATTATTAATTAATTAAAATGATTTTTTGATGAAATGATGAGTAAATAGTGGATGGATGTGCCTAGCCTTTTATTCTTAAGTAGTTATTGTTTTTTCTTTCAATGAGTTAATATTTATAAGGTGAGGGGAGATAAGGTGATGATGTTTAAAGGATTTTTCTGGATTTAATAAATTGCATTAGATTCTATGATGGATAAATCACCCAGCAATTGTAATGATTGTGGATCGTGTGTTAAAGATCAGTGTCATGTGAAAATAGATTTAGAAGAAATTAAACACTATTTACAGCATGCTTGATAAGTTAGGAAATTATTATAATACCATGAATAATTAAATTAATTACATGAGAATAAAAAACTTCCTAAAAATATACTAATAATGTGGAAGCATTTATTTATGTATTTGGAATTAATATTTTGTTAAATAATTTAAAAATTCATTTATAAGAGTTATCCAAAAAAATTGGCTGAATGTATCCAACCAAAGGCCAAGATAACCCATAGATGTGAGAGACAGGTCAACCTGGATAGCCTTGAGTAGTGGGTGAGTGTTTTATGGAGTGCATAGCTCATATAGGAGTAAAATATAGAAGATTATAGTGTTCACATATTATAAACGAGGTCAAGTGGTACTACCATATTGGGAAGCACAGTAGTGGTGGGGTTCCAGCATAGGTCAATGCTAGAAGAAGTTCTGAGTGCACCCTATTACTTTTAGATAAACCACCAAGGTTCATTTTTTCTTATAAATTGGAGGGAATCCCACGAGAACATTGATATGAGACTCAATTTAATACACACTACATATCTCATGAATTAAAAATAGATTCATGAAAGGATAATAATCTAATCTAGTATATATACGTCATCCAATCTTCTAAAAAACATCATCTTCATCCCCCACACTAAGGATTTCTTTGGAAAATAATCTAGGTTCATTGTGTGGTAATTCCATTATGGATGAACTCTTAAGAAATGAAAGATTCAAAAAATTTGTTCGATATTATCTACAACGATCATGTGGAGAAGACTATTGTGTGTTAATGAAGGATGTAATCATTATAATCATTATAAAAGTTCCATAGGATATCCAAGTATCTTGGATGTAGAATCATTTTTATGTACTTGATTTTAAGATGCCCAAATCAAGGATTAATCTCACTACAAATACTAGATTTATCTATCAATTAAATTAAAATAATGATTATTGTATTAATTATTTCCTTTCATACATGAAATTAAAATACATAGAAAAAATTATTGAGGACCTCTATATTCAGTTAATCTATGATGTTTGTCAACCCTTAAATCTAAAATTTGAAGTTCAATTTCATTCCTGAAAAAACTATGAATTCACTATATTAAAAGGTGATGAGATTTAATTATTATATAACACATAATTAAATTTATGAGTTTTTTCATGTGTATTAAAATGAGGATCATATCCACATGATTAATGAATATAGATTGATTTCTTTTTGTATATAAAGATAATGGATTCACTGCCAGACATGATGACATTCCTTGTGAAAAATTAAGGAAAATCCAAAGAATTTGTGTGTTTTAAAAGATATTTATAAAATAGTAATATTAACCCATATGGGTCTTGATATCCATGTGAATTAGTATACCTAATAGTATGATTTTTTAGAAATAAGGTCTAAATGAGATTTGTAAGCGAGAAATAAATGTGGGGAAATAATGATGAGAAAAAGGAAAAGTAAATAAACTATAATTTTTTATAAATATACTCATTTTCAAAGAAGATAATTTCTTCTAATAAATAGTGATAAATATAGAATCAACTATGAAGTATAATTTTTATATCCTTGATATATATTTGTATTTTATAAAGTCTTCAAATTCAGGCTGTTATATAAGAAGGTGATCACAAGGGTGAAGATACTAGAAGAGGAGAATTCAGATCACTCATGATTTGAATGGAATTGTTATTCTAATAAGATTATTTCGAATAGGCATTGAATATCTTGAATAATTATATATAAGTAAAGGAGATCCATATTTCTTGTGTAGTAATCCCATGTCAAAAATATGCTATTTTCATTACAAGATCAACATTGAAAAAGCATCTCAGAGATGAGGTGTATAACCAGTTGTTGGAGGATGGTTATTAGTGTTTATAAATATTAATTTAAAAACTAAAATTAGGGTTTCTAACAAATTTAGGGATAATTTTATCCATTGTGTATAACTCGTTGTAAAAACATGTTTTTATATTGGAAAATCCATGTTGGAGTGTCTAACCAACATGGAATAGTAGGTTATTTTTTAATAAACCATATAAATAATGTGATCTGATTTCTACTTCAGTACTACTAAATAGGTAGTGAGGGTTTTAAACAAATGAGTGTAGACAAATAACTTAAAAAACTTCAATAGTACTGTATATAATGGAATATATTATAAAAACATAATGAAATTATTATTTCATCCCTACAACTCTCCATGATTCATCCAACATGGGATCAACAATTAGAATGAGATTTAGTTTCCCACTTAATATTCCAAAATAAAAATGAGACTACAGGATATTAATTTAACCAATAGATGAGGTGTTCACACATGTGATGGAAAAAATTATCTCCGCTAGAGTAATATGATACTACCCCATCTCTTTTCACTTAGTTTGGAAGTGAGAGATCATGAAGTAGTGTATTTCCCAACCATTACTGATAGATCTACTATAATTCAATTGGATAAGAAGAATATAGATTTTTATGAAATGGCTATAAATTTTATCTAAATATTTATATCCGAAAAGGAGTGTACCAATGTCATGGGTCCTGAAATTGCACATAACATTTGGGAAAAATTAAAAAGAAAATATGAAGGTAATGTGAGAGTAAGAAAATTCATGATTAAAGTTTGGAGGAGGTAATTTTATGACATAAATATGGTTTATTATGAGGTTTTTAGTCAATAATTTTAAGGGTACAATGAGATTGTAAGAAACATCTAGGGTTTTTTTGGGATTATTACAGATTTCATAAATGATAAAAATTGGTCCTGAAATTTATAGATCATTTTGATTCAAAAAATTCCCATGTAATAAAGCGAGTTTTTTTACCTTAATTAATTCCATAAAACACTCATAAATTATAAGACAAGGAAAAATATGGTTTTCATATAGTAATAAGAAAAAAATTTCAATTTAAAGAAAAGAGAAAATGAAAATTTAATGAAAACATAATTGTTAAATCCAATAATACTAAATATGAGGAATGTTAAGATGGACTCAATAAGATTATTTCACTTCTTTTAAAATGGTTCAAAAAATAAAAATAAAAGGGTAAATAAAAAACACACCAAGGTTATACAATTATGATAGCCTTGGATACGTGTCCGGTAGTATTCCAAAGAAAATGGATGAATATTATGATTATGATAAGGATGATGAGAGACCTCAGAAATATAAAGTGGATAAAAAAGTAGAACAATCCCACCATCCATAATAATAATAATTTAATTAGAAATAAATAACAAGATTAATCACCAGTTAGTTCTTAGGATGATAACTTTGGATTTATTTCTTGTGTAAAGAATGGATCTAATTCATTAAGTAGAAGTGATGAGGTTCAATAAAGGGCTTAACTTGAGTAGGAGCTAAAAATCATAATTCTTACTAGGACAGATAAAATACCTCAAGAATAAAAAGCTGAAACAAAATAAATATAATAAAATGGTGAATGCTGAGAAGGAAGATAAAATTAATAAATAAGAATCCTATATTGATGATATAATGAAGCTTAAATTAAAGTCCACTGAGGGATAAAATATTGTTATTGATCTTATATAAATAACAGCTAAAATGGATAAGACTTATTCGAAACACAATCCATATATATCATAGTTCTGTATGAGTTGAATAAGGCCATAAAAGACTGTAATAAATTATTGGATGTTAAGGGAAAATTTTCTCAAACCAGTCTTAAAAATAAAACTTTATAAGGATACACTAGTAATTCCATTGATAAATATTTTTCCTTATTAGATAAATTTTTTTCACACAATAACATCAACATAAATATATATTGATCTTGAAAAAACCTATAAGATCAAACATTCAATGTTTCATGGGTATTCTTATAATAAAGGTTACATAAACTATTATTATTGGTTTACTATTTTTAACCCGGAAAGAGGAATAAACAAAGAGGGAGTTTTAGTAAACATCAAAGGATAAAAACACATAGGATAAAACTAGTTACTAGATCTTCATAATAGAAATATATACAAAAAAATAAAATCTAGATAGACATTAGGGGAAATACAGTTAGGAAGGTCACGATGATAAGGTATTCATGACTGGGTTGGAAATAAGGTTTCCGTATCCAATAAAAGTAAATAGTATTCAAAATAAAATAAATAGCAAGTCCTGTGAAGATTATAAGAATTTATCTATATGTGGAAAAATTGTTATTATTGAATGTAAATTAATTTATGATATAAGAAATAGATAATAGACTAGGTTGAGGGGAAACTCTCACCTAGAGTGTTTCCTATAAAGAAACAAATAGGCCTCCCCTTATTCCCTATAATTTTATGTGTTTTGAAATTAAATATAAAGAAATTGAACGCATGGTTTGAGGATGTCACTACGAGACAACATGAAAATATTTTCATACATAGATTCTTGTAACTATAATGACATGAATATAGTGGAGTTTATTTATTGATGGGGAGAACCATTGAGAATAATGTTTCATTTTCTCTCTCTTACTAAATCTATAAATTCAAGATACATTTGAAAAAATTGATGTTTGAGGTATTCCAATCACAATCTCATCCCTTATTTTTAATTTTATTAATTATATTTATTAAGTGGGTGATTTCCCAATGAAGAGATGACACAAAGGGGTTGGTATTTCTTATTACTCTTAAACTTTATGATGTTTTTATTGAATTGTGTACAATATTTTTCATTTCACTAATAATTATTTTCAACCCCTAAAATAAGAATTTAAAATATTGATAGTATGATTTAAAATGCATGAAATATTATATGTATGATAAAAAACCTTGTTAATATCTATATCATTTTCTAAACTATGTTATCCCAAATAGACATAAGGTTTATTAACTGATGGATATTATTTAGGAGAATGAAGAGATATCATCTTTATATTATATGTATTCAAAAAAATCATATAATTGAGGTGAAAATATTTTTTTTAATTTCATAATATAAGAATACCACCACAGAACTATAATTTGGATTTCAATAAGGGGGGGAATATAATTTAGCACCATATATTACCTTTTATGATGTGAAGAGGTTTGAAAACAAACACAAAATGGAAGATTATTATGCCCACGTAAGCAATACATTTTTTTCAGTAAGTAAATATGTGTTTAGTGAGTAGGGATGAGATGACGATTCTTAGAATACTGTAATAGATTCCCAAAAATTCATTGGATTTTATTCTTGGGAAATAATCCATTAATTGTGATGATTTTTTATCTATTTTTAAATTGAAATGTCATATATCAATGGTATTTTAGAATAGACACATTTTTTATAACATTCTTAAGGATTTATGAAATTATTTTAAAAACATGGAAAAATAAATCAATCTCATAAGCAGTATAGATTTATTAAAAATAAATTTAGAAAGAGGAAAATATATATTTGACTATTTTTTATTGATATTCTGATGTCCCGACCTAGGTGACATTGAATGGTTCCCTGAGATAGTTGGCCACATGCCCTCAAGCATGTCTCCCCGTATACTAGAGGGTGTCGACTAGCAGCGAGGGTCTAGTAAGTCAGTCATGGCGAGACTATACCCTCTGTTATCAAAATAAAACCCTAGTAGAATAAAATAAAAATTAACCAAATGTGGATGAAAATATAAATAAACAAAAAAAACCTTGACATCTGATAGTCAAAAATAGATAATAAATTACTCAACTAAAATTTAAAACATGTTATGACAATGCAAGTTCCAATTATCTACAACACAACTGAAGGAAAAGACAAAACGACTCCAAATAGGTCCCGAATCACATCTGGTTCCCTCTCTAATGATCCAATCCCAAATTGAAACCTATCACAGGGACTTTCCCTTATCCAATCATGCAACAACAAAGTCTACTTGGGTTCCGATCATGCAGACTGAATAGTGTGTGCATTCAACTCATTAGGCCACTGCCAACTGTGTCTAAAATGATACGAGTCAAAAGACATTGCATGCAATTTAATAAAGAATCAAATACAATGCATAATTTACTTAATTATCCCATTTTCATTTGATCATTAATCATCAAATTAGGCCTAGTTCAAATCATATTTCCCATTTTAATCAACATTCACAATCATTTATCTTTTGGTGTAGGTATTCATGCCTAGCACCCCAAATCTCATTTGAATCGTGATTAATTATTATCATTAATAATTTGGTGTAGGAAATCATGCCTATAACCCCAAATCTTGTGGGTATAGGTCCTCATTCATAGCACTAAAATTCTCATTCGGTGTCGTTCATCATTCCTAGAACCCCATAATATCAATCGTGGATAAATATTGGTGAGGAATTCCATGTCTAAGTACCAACTTCTCATCGGTCTAGGAAGCCATGCCTAGCACCACAAAATCTCAGCCATTTATTCAACAATTAATTATTAAGAATTTTAAACATTATTCATTTACAAATCCAATGATTATTTAAACATTAAAAATTCCATTAGTCAATTCAACAATTAACTAGGAATATAACCCATCAATTAATTCATAAATTAATTAATCAATCAATACCATTTTCATTTGATAAGTAATTCTTCACAATTATTTATCCATTCTAAAACCATCAATCCATAATATATACCAACAAATAATTATCATTCATCACATCATGACACATAATTAATTCTCCCATTTAATTATCTTTGGTCAACTTCTTGGCACATAATTAAATCTCACAATAAACTATCTTACATAGCCAAATCTAATTCCATTTTTAATTTACCACAATTAATTATCTTTCCAAATTCAAATTAATATCTAAATTATAAAATAAAATCTTTAAAAGATCAATTTGGAAACCCACCCACCCCCCCCCCCCACCACCATCATTTGTTCCTTGATTCAATTATAAAAAAAATCACCAAGGTAATTTGCAAGTGAAATCTATATTTATAATTACAACAATTTAGGAATTAAATTATCAAGGAAAAACTATAAAACTCATAAAATAATACAGACATCATAAATAATGACTATAGGAGTTCAATTTAGAAAACCTACCTCAATTTCTTAACGGATGTTATCCCAACAGTAATCCTCAAAACATGAGTAGCACAACGTCGTCGATCAAGTTTCAGATCTAAAATCTAAATCAAAAATAAGATCAAAGGCATCAAGATATTGAAAGTATAGATCGAGATCTATAATCCTAGATCTAGATCTTAACTCATAGGTTTAGATCGATGGAAGTGGGTAAGATCTCCCATGATATGACAAAGGAAAGATAGAGGAATGAATAGAAGAAGAAATGAAAAGAAATCCACTTACTAGGAAGAGAGTGGATCTTCAATATGGGCTTTCGATCTAAAATAACGGCACTCGGATCCCCCTGGAATATCACTGGGAGGCTTTGGAAACAACTAGGATTCATCATGATCAATAAATGTTCTAAAATATGAAAGTCCAATGGGTTCAATTGGTTTTAAAAAGGATTTTCGGAATTAAAATCGCACGTGCACGGTTTCCTAAGTAGAGGCACACAGTTAGGTAAAACCTTACACCAACCATGTGTACTCCACTATCCATTTTTTCATAGTTGGAACGGTTTGATCATACTGTTTTTCAAACTGTGTGAAAATTGTGTGGACCTCTCGGTCCAGTTCTACATGCTTGGCACTATTTGGTCACAGGATTTTTCAAACTGTTCCCAAACCAGGCACAACCCACTATCCATTAGTCTTACCTAAAAATTCACCTAAACACACCCCAAGCCACTACTATAATTCAAATCTACTTAAAAACGTCAAAAATTACCTGAAAACGTTCCTGAAGTGACTCCAGAAAAGGCTGGTATTTACAAATATTTTTTTAAAGAATCAGTAAACACAATTATCAGAGCTAGACAAAAAATTGTCCTGAACAAAGAAAACCAAAGACCCACCTCTACCACATAAGTGAGAGGCCAATTGAAACAGCCAGAATCGGGCTACATGTGAGTGTTTTATTAAATTTATAACGTCTATAATATGTACACATGGGAGAAAATTATGTTTTCATAGTGTACATAAGAGTAGGTGGAGCCACCTTGTGTGGTGACACGGCAGCAAACGGGTACTGACATAGGTCAATGCTACTAGAAGATAGGTGTGGACCCCATTACTGACAAATGAAATGAAAAATAAATATTTTTTCTTATATATTAGAGTAAATCCATGGATAATATTGATGTTCGACTCATCCAATACTCACTACATTATTCATGGGTTAAAAATGTATGCATATAATGATCATTGTATAGTCAAGTCTATTTGTATCGGATCTTCCATCCATCATAATTTTCATCCCACACTAGAGGGGTCTCATATGCATATTATATGAGTTTTTTGGGCAGAAATTTAGTCATGGTCATACTATAGAGCATAAAAAATCTGTCACCATTGTTCAATATTTTCTCATATGATAATTCCAATGTTAATTCCATGTTTTGATGATGGATTTGATCATCATAATATTTAAAAATTTATTAGAGGAAGTCCAAGATCCTCTAATATATAATATTTCATACATAACTGATTTATAAAATCTAAAAAAATCATTCTCCAATAATAATGTTGATATTTATGCATTAGTGATATAAAAATGGAGATTCTTCCAATTATCTTCTCCTTGCATGAAAGAAAAACCAAAAACAAAAGAAAAAATATTTAATGCCACAACCTCTTTGAGTATTGAATAATTCATGAAGAAGATTTATTGGATATTAATGTGTATTTAAATGGGGATAATTTTTCATTAATAATGAATATAGCCTAATTCCTTTGGGTATTTAAAGATGAAGTCTATACTACCATGAATTATGGAATATCTTTGAAAGAGTAAGTAAAAACTAAACTCTTAAGGTTATTTAAATTATCATTATATAATAATAAAGGAACCTCATATGGGTATCTTTAGTTATTCATGAGATTGTAAATTTGATCCTATTTTTATTTATAAATGTGCTTTAGATGTTAATTGCAAGTTAGGAAAAAAATGGGGAAATAATGATGATATAAATGGAAAATATATACACTATAATTTAATGTATAATTACTTATGAAAGATGATAAAAAATTTATAAAACATTTGAGAGATATTTCATCCATTGTGAAATAGAATTTTGAGAATCCAAATATATCTTTGTGTCAATGAAATATAGAGTCAAAGTTGGTAAATTATATAAGAATGTGATCACATGTTCCTAAGTATTCAAAGAAGTTAATTCAAATATATCAATATTTGAAAGGCGTTTTGAGTCCAAAAATATTTCTCCAAAAAAAATATTGATGACCTTGAAAAACAATACATTATTTAAGTACATCCACCAATCTTGTGAAGGAATATCACAAAAATAATTAGATATTTCTATATTTGGATCAACATTGAAGAAGAATCTTGGAGCTATGGTGTCAAAAAAACTTCCTCAAGCTTTTAATTGGCGTGTCAAAATAATCAATAAATAATTCATATTGTGTATTCTGACTAATTATTGTAGATTATTAAAGAGGGGTACAAACAATTTAAACCAATTTTTTAAAAAATATAGAATTTGTATTATGGTTTCTAACCAACATTGAAAGGAGTATGTTTTTTGTTCAAACATTATAAACACTAGTGGATTCTTTCTATTTACTAAAAATTCACATAAGGTGAGGATATGAGATAATAGTGATTGGATTATGAACTTCATATATTTTGATAGATTGTAATTAAATTTAGTATCTCATAAAAATCACAGATTTTCCACTTTCCCTCTTAGTGATTCATTTATCCTAGGATCTACAAAACCAAATGTGTTTTTTCAAAGGGTGGGGATGAATGCCTATATAATTTAATGGGGTATAAGTTTAATATTATTATATGGATATTCGATAATTTTTTATGGGTCTTTTATATATTTGATTGACATTTTTTGTATGTTTATATGAGATATTAAGACATATTATGTACTTTTTTAATGACATTTTTATGATGGGTATATTGTTTTATAATAAAATATTTTAAGGTATGTGAATGGTACCTATTTATTTTTATTTAATATGTATCTAAAGTTTTCTTTATAGATTTATTAATTTTTTATCAATGATGTGTGTACAATGGTATTGTGTTTAATATGGGTGGTAAGCCCCTTTGTGTAACTTGATATTGCAGGTTTTGTGGTTTCTGATAATTTCCGACCATGGATAATCCCTTGAGGAGGTGTGTTTGGTTTCTAATGCCCATTTCCTTCAAGGAAAAACTAGAGAGGTATTCATCATAGTTGTTAGTCTAAATGTACAGTATTTAAGAGGATTATTTGGACAATTGTATCTATTTCTTCCTGACACAACCAGGGATGATCTTTCTAAGATATTTCCCTCCACAAAATTTAAATAGGTTGTTTAGTTGGCTAGTAAAAAAATTTATGAATCAAATAAATAATTTTATAAATTTTAGGTGGTTTGGTTGGTAAGAAGACTATATATTTTTATTATATAGATATACTTTTCTACTCTTTTTCATTATAAGGGTTATATTAGGATATAATTTGATCTTACGTTTGTATATTTATACATGCATTCACATTAAATTGTAGGATTTTCTTGAGATTGAGTGGTGATTTCCTATTTAGTTTTTTAGATCATATATTACAGGTTAACATTTTCATGTGGTATAAAAACTAGGTTCTTTATCTAATTATTATACATATTTAGTAATTGAGTTATCATGATTTCAAGAATATGGATAGAGAAAAGGATCAAGGATTAGAAAAAAGGAAAAGTTTTATTCTAATTTCAAACCTATTTGCTAGAATATAATTCTTTATTTTCATTTTTTTAAATTTTTGACCATTTAGAAACCCAGTTTTTCGTGTTCATGTTTTTTTATAAAACATAAATATCATTTTTGGGTGGTTTATAATTATTTATTTACTGATTATGTTATTTTTTATTCCATTAGGATTCAGTCTGTATTTTTTTATCACTCATATTGGATTATTATTAAGGTAATATCACTATTAAATTGTTCATTAGGAACCCTTAGCACCGATTTCCAACACATAGTGATAGAATATCATGGATAATAACTTATGGAATTCTAGGATTGGTCAGGTAAATCAGATTGAGATATATGTAATAAGGGGCTTGGGATGTGGCTCCACGTCTCAAAACCACTATCCATTGTATAGTTACACATATCCTCAAATGTTAATCATTTTATTCTAGAGGCTACTAAGGAGTGATGATGTCCTAATCCCTAAATAGGTGGATTATTACCTTGAATCAAAGTCACATAAAAGTGAAAATATCTACAAATTTTTGTACAAACATCAGAGTATTCATAATCAAATACAACGTTGTTTTTTTTAAATGGGGTGATTGTATAAAGACTCTAGATCATACTAAAAATTAATTTATAACCAACTAGGACAATTCATTATATAAAAAAATACATACAATGACTCAATTACTATCCTTAGGCATCAGTACAACCCTATCTACACATACCCTTAAGTTCATTCAGCCTGGTCCAGCACATGTCCTATTCTCAACATTAAAGTACTCATAAGGTATGAACACCCACCATAGATCTCATTCAGGGGCTGAGACATATATCATTGTGGCTTTTCACTAATTTCCTTATATATAAACCCTTAAATATGCTTATGTAAAATGAAAATGAACATGTAACACAAAAACGTAGACATTTTTTTCAACCCGTGCCTCTATGACTCCTTGAGTTTCTAAAATAATTGTGCTAATTGGTCTGGTATGACATATGACCAAACCTTCTTCAACACTATTCCTAAATTTCCATCAACACCTCATTCCATCATCCATTTAACCTAGCATTTATCTGAGTTACTCTTTCACATATCTCTTGACCATTACCTAATGGGGTTGAGTGGGGTCTTATGTCTAAGATTTGGACATACCTTCTCTCTCATGGTTCTATTATATCAAAACTTTACATCTACCATATCACTCGTAGTAGAGTACATAAATTATATCATACAACACATCTAGATCCAATATCACTCTTATTAGTTTTATCATCCAACTCACACCATGACACATCTCAAACTTAATCCCCTTTTGGTAGCCCCACCATTTGATCTCTTCATGCCAATACTAAGACCCAATCTCACTAATGGTTGTTTGACCACTACCTTCTCACTCATGGAAGTGTCCTAACATCCAATCACACTCCCAATGATGGAAAAGGCCCAAATCCACACCATCTTACCCATGGTTTCTTAAAACATCATGCACAATGGTCAATCCATCACCCTCATCGCATTATAGCACACAACCATGTACATAGATGAAATAACACCCCTGGAATACAACCCACCACAAAAAACTCACCAACTCATCACCACCAGTCTAAACCCTCTGGTAGACTATCATGTCATTGTATATCTCATCTCACTCATCAGGGCATCCTCCAACCTCCTCCAAACACATCATATTATTTTCTCATTGATACCAACTCATATTCAATTACCCTCAAAGAATCTATATACTATAATGTCATCCCAAACCCGACCACATCAAGTCTAATATAACATCATCAAAACCCCTCATCGCTCTTGGTCACGCTACCTCGAGACCATCTCAAGCTATCATTCTCTAATCTATTTTGAATCCTGATGTAATGTTTGAAATAATCCCATGTCCTCCATATAGGAATTTTCTCATGTCTCCAAGGGGAAAATATTTAACCGATAACCTACAATAAACACAAATCTATCATATACATCGACCCCAAGACGTATTATACCACAAATAGATCTCATTATGCCTTAGTCCACCCATATGAGGGTGTCACTCATCATGTATGATAAGTAAAAACATCTCCTCACGGGGCCTAAGAAACTAATACATTCCTTACTAACCCTAGGGAATCCAACCTGTGATTCCATAATCAATCTCAAACATAAATACCTACCCATGATGTCACATAAACTAAGATGAAATCATATCCCCTTTGTGACATAGTCATTGAGTGATCCTAGGACACTCAAATTGTAAAATAAAACTCGTCAAAAACATTTTATGTCGAAAAATATCCTATATATACTTAAAAAGTCCCTCTCAGTCCATTCCCATCTACATTATTCCATGAAACATGAATTCAATAGTATTTCATGAATAAAAACATTATGTAATTTTATTAGAAGGTCCATCTACTTCAGAAATTGGGTTACCAGTAAAACGAGTCTTTGTAACACATATTCCAAGACATCGAGATTGAACAACCCACCAAGGACCAGTCTCATGCCAAAATTCTAAAATAATTAATTGTAAATATGTATAATTAAATATTTAAAAATTATAAATGATTATTCATAAAAAAACTCACTAGGAACCAATATCACACCGAAAACTTGACCAATCACTCGAGTACGGTCTATATCACATCCCTAAAATAATGATAAAAAAATACATAACCATTAGAACTCGATTAACCATTAATTTCATCAAATTTATGTAAAAAATAAATTAGATAATTTTCTTATCTCTGATAAAATACTGAATGACTTAATGTGATCATCTCCATGGGACCTCCTCATGCTACCACACATGGATTCCTCATCATCCTTGATTGATTACACTATGCACATGTAGAAATGATACTGAACCCTATAATGGTTTGTACCAAAATAATTAGAATAATAGGAAAGAAATAATGAAATAATAATGGATGAACTCTCCATGTATCTTCATTAAAACACTCCATGAATCATCCCCTATTAAGGAGGATATAAGGGGGAATGTGGGAGCGGTGAATCGAAAGAATATAGACTCTCTCAATTTCCTCATTCCAAAAAATAATGAATCAACCCGACTCAAAAAAATATAGAGTTACCCCTAATCAATAAAGATCCACCCTCGTGACATTTATGTTCTGAACAAGGTCTTAAGGATATGAGTAACATGTCACATGAGAATTTAATGGTCGAATTTGAGTTCACTATAGGAAATGTTTGAGGTAGAGGGATCCTTCACTCAACCAGTCGCATTAACATCATGATCCAAGGTTCATGGTGTGAGTGACTATGTGTAAACATAATTCATGCCATGAATGATGGCCCCAAAAATCCATTAGTGGTGTGAAATCTCTATCATTCCAAGAATAGACTACTACATCAACATTTAGTAACCTATCCACTACTTAAACATGTTCCTGAACATCCTATGAATTCACCTATCCTCAATCCACATCAAAAAACACAATTGATATAATTTTAAACAATCCAAATCCCAATAAATATCAAGGTTCTCAAAAAAACCCTCCCAAAAAAATACAATTCATTTTCAAAATAACTACTCAAAAATATTTATTTTTTACAAATACCCCATTATATGTCTTCCCATCCCCAAAAAGAAACTAGTAGTCCTCAAGACTCAAAATGAACCTACCATGGATTTCAATTCACCATTAAGATACCATGTTCGTCATTGAATTAAATATGTGATTCTACTATCAAACTCTAACCACCAACCCCAAATCTATCAACCTCTCTCTAAAAATATCTATTTTGGTCCTCATTCCAGCTCAACCACATAGAATACAACACACCATTCACAGTTTCCACCTCAACATATCCAATTCCACAAAAAAATCACTAATTAATCCTTCTCTATAAAACATTCCAAAACTACTCAGACAAACGTAAAAAAATACCACCAACTACCTGATCATGATTCCTTAACTCCTAGAGGAATCATGATATCCTAAAAGGCACTACACTAACTGACAGCCCCATATCCTAATGTAATTATACTATTGAACCACAATCCATATACTCTTGACACCATTTTCTCACCCTAATCATGAGCATACCTTAGATCCAAATCACTCTTAGATAATAATAAAACACCATAATCCATATTTAAACACACTAAATCGGATGTTCACTACAACTAAATCCCAAATCTAATATTATCTAAGGAACCAATTCACACAAAATCCACATAAAAACTAACATTTTGATGCTACCATGACTGTCCACAGGCCATTATAACCTCACGCCTAACCTGTCTAACTAGAAGGTAGTACAACAATGACTAATATGATGATCCTCACCATAGAATTACTATTGTTATCACCCAATAAATCCAGAAACCAAAACATTATATCCCATGATCTTTACAATTAATTTATGTAATCACTAGACATGATCATCCTTATCATACATGAGAACTATCATGAAATACTAATGCTCCCCACCTTCAACCTACCATTAATTACAATCCTTAATTGTCATTGGTTCACTCTCTATCATGCATATTCCCTTATTTTCATCATATAGAACCAACCCAAATGGTTCCCATTTATACACCAAATAGTTCATGTAAATGCACACACTCTTTTAAACTAATCCATAATACCTTGGTCCATTTTTTATGTCACCTCCTACCACTGAGAAACATATATTGGCCCAAAAAACCTCAATCATCCATACTCATGAGCCTCTTACCATAAAAAATTTTTCATAGCTCCATTAGAGTTTATCCATATATGGAAAAATTGGCAATGATCTTGTAGACAGCCTATTCCACTAATCCACTAACCAAACAGGTACCAAATGTATATAATGTGTACCTTCCCACACACACGTAAGAATTCCCCCAAAAATCCCCATCAATTATCACCATTCCCTAATAGGGCTTAATGATTCACCAATAAACCCTCATAGTTTCACACTCAAAATTATAATTAGTCTCATGTGAACCCAATAAAGGAACTCTCTTGTAAAACAAGATTTCATAATAGGAATCACGCTCCCATAAGGTACATATCATCAATCCTAGGATCATGAACCCAACCTATTAACCACCCCCAACTACATTTTAGTAACCTAAGGTTCATCACTCATTCCAAGTAAAATATCATTATAAACTATCATCTAGGAATTGTTCCAAAATAAAATATATCATGATCCTATTGTTCTAGTGAAAGTATAACCATATCCACCAATTCTTAAAATTAAATTGATCATGAACTCTAAAACGATCATAGATACCAAGAGTACCATTTATTATCTATGTCACATTACTTGGAATTTAACTTATTCTTTTATCTATAACCCCTCAGGGATTTTTTTATCCACAATTTAATTCCTTCCCATCCTTAGATAATCTATCTTCAATTTAATTCCCTAATAAACCCATCACCCTGGTGTCAAATGTGTTCCTAACCCTAGTAAGGGTGTCCAAATATCCCTTCATGAAGACACTGTATGAATATCATTGAAGAACCTCCCACAGTAATATACACGTGACCTATAATCATAAAAACCCATTGGGGGTTTAGTTGAATAAAATTCTCCAAAGATTTTATATGGGAAAATATCAAATATGTAATTGTTGGAAATTAAAACAAATGAATGCTTCCATCAAAAAATATAATTACACACAAGTAGACATATGTCATCTGATTTTTTCCTAAAAAATATAATGTGTGAACATGGGAATCATTCCATCAATCTAAGATCCAAAACCATAAATAACATCTTTGGTTAAACCAGGGTATTCAATGGAAATTTAAAATATAATATCCCAAACCAATAACAAAAATCTAACACACATAGTAACCTACAATTACCACTAAAAAGGTTTTCATGAATCACATGTATGTGGTCCATCAAAAGATCTCCCACATTCTTAATGAAATATTTATCCATATCCATAAATAGACATACAAAATTTGAATTTTTAATAAAACATTAGGATACCTTAATTGGGAACCACCATTAATATTGAAGTAACATGTGGCCTCCAATAGTACCATCCAATATACTTGAGGCTATCTATAGGTGTTGAGGAACTAATCTATATAACGGAGAGACTATACAATTGAATAGGATTCAAAAAACTGTTATTAATTACTAAAAACAAAATCATTAACATCAAAGTATTTATAATCTGATTCAACATTGTGTTATATGAAATTAAATGTTTCATCTAGGCTCACAATCATATAAAACATAAACATATCACACCCTGGGATGATCCCATGCACAAATTAATAAAAAAAAATATGTTTTCCTTCCCTTCTACCACACTTAAGAATTAACACAAATTATTCTCAAAATACCCTCATGATAATCGATCCTAATCCACTACAATATTCTTCTCATCCTAAAAGAAAACATAAGTTCATCATGTGAACTAGATTTACCGTAAAGGGTGTGATATATAAATATTTGATGGGTCTCAAAAAGTCCTATAATATATACCATCATATACGTGTACATACAATGAAAATATACATGTCCCACAAACATTTGAATAATGTGAGCTAACCAAGACACCATAATCCCCCACTTGTCACATTAACATGTGTTAATTAGGACTCTAATAAACCTGATCATATTTACTTCATCACCATGAAAAAATTCACATAATCACCCAATTTCGTCATCAATGTAAAAAAATGTATCCAAGTAATTTGGGAAGGGTATTGTTCAGGTCATGACTGGTATCTAGGGGAAATATAGTGTCCTATGTCTTGGATCTGGACATACCTTCTCACTCAAAGTAGTCATTTAACCAAAATTTACATCTTCCATTTAACTCATGGGAGGATCTTTCTATATAATCACACCACAAATAGAATCCATCCAAATTATGGAATTTCTATCTTCCAGTCTTTCAATATAACACATCGATGACTCGGTCTCACACATGGAAGTCTCGTCATCTGATCTCACCACATCACAACTAGGACCCAATGTCACTAATGTTGGTATGACCACTACCATATCACTCATGGTAGGGATGGTCCATCTCATATCACTCATAACGATCTAAAATTTCTCAATAAGCACCTTCTCACTCATGGTTGGTCTAGATTTAGTGCACAATGAGGACCTCGTCTAACTCAGGGAAGTCTATATAATGTTATTCCAATCATATTGATCTAATTCCATGGGATCTATCACCCAAAATGCGTTTTTATCCTATAAAAATTACATAATAAATTTCATGTAGAAATCCAAATATAGGGTATAAAATCCTCTAAAAAATATCACCATTTCATAACAACCTAACATGGCAGTCATCAGGCCCCTAATATCGTAGAACATCTAATCTCATCCATTAGGGATTCCTCTAGGGTTCACTAGACACATATCATCCTATTCTAATTGATACCATCTCATGCCTATCACTACAAAATGATATTAGGGCTATATAATAATCCTAAACCTAACTACATCAGGTAGGGACTAACATCATCACTTCTGATCTCACTTACCAGGGACCATCCAAGGTTGTCGTGCTTTAATCCTCTTAGCATTCTCATGTAGCAACTCACCAAAACCCATGAAACCGACAAGGATCCTATATCATGTCTCCTAGGGAAGACCACCCAACCCATCACCCAGATTAACCATCTCTTCATCCTATAAATCAATCCATAGGGGGATAATTCAAGTTATATTACTCACCAAGACTTGGTCTACCCTCAAGAGATTATCACTCATCAGGAATGAGATGTATGATGATCTCACTCATCATGACTAGACTTAAGCCTCTTATACCTTCCCCTCCAGACATAGGTAATCTGACCTAAGATACCCACATCACGGTTCATGTTGTAATACCTAAAAAATACTCACGTCATATTTTTATTAATCCCTTACCCTTGGTGATATAGTCATCAAGAGATATAAAAAACTCCAAGTGTGATAGAGAACTTTTATTTATAATAGGAGGTCAAATGCTAGATTATATCCCCTAAAAAAGATCAATCAATCCCTTTCATTCAACTATGTCTCATGAAATATTCATTAAATATGTAATAATTCAAAAAATGTATATGGTATTGTACTAAAGGGGCCACCTACCGACCAAATGGTGTTACAACCCAAATGTTTCCCAGCCGGACCATAGCCAAATGCGTCCAACATCCAACATTACCTTGGTAACTTATCTCATAACAAAATTCCATAATAATTTTTTTAAATATTTATAATTAATTATTTAAAAAAAATTCAAAAGGTTAATCACTATAAAACTATCCTAGCACCGTCATCGTACCAAAACCTCAACCAATTTCCCACGGAAGGTGATAGGACCAATCAGGATCTACGTGACCACTGAGAGAGGGTTGGGTGAATTAGTGATCTTTACTATTTATATTTTCATTCTTATGAAAAAAATCACCTCTTAATAAATATATATAACTTTTTTAAAAACAATAACATAAGAAAAACCATGGGAATATGGGTATTTACAAGATTCACTACTCAATATGAGTAACCAATCCTTTGAATGGTTTGGAAATAATCCAATACCACAAGACCACTATAAAATAATCCTTTAAATGTGGTTACAGTAAGAATTGAATATCCAGACACTTTTATTGCACAGTAATCAATTTGCAGTTCAAGTTATCCTCACACATGAAAATGATGTAACAATGATTCATTTAGACAGTTGTAAAACCTTCTCCAATATAATTCTGTAATTTTTCATTTTGATTCTTATAATTCTTCACACATTATTTTTAAGAAGTTCATTCTTTCAATTTCGTTCCCAGCAGTAATCAATGAATTCCTTCTTTCCAATGTCTTATAAAATCCTAAAACATTAAAATCTACTGATCTATTATTTTACGTGATATTATTATCCATAATACCTTGTTTATCAGACTCCCTTCACAACCTCATGTATGTAATTGAATACATGACCTATTCTATATTATTCAAAAAACAACTTACATATTAATGTATATAATAACTTGCGCACATTATTATTAACATTCAAGTGACAATAAAAAATCATATTGTTCACCTGGTTCTCTTCATGAAAATATGTGTAATATAGGAAATAAATCTCATGTTCCATCTTTGTATAAAAATATCATATAAATATAAATGGATTTTCATAAGGTTTTTTATTTATGTAAGATCCTTATAAAAACCCAAAGGTCTTCACAAAATTGGTCCTTCAAATATTGCTTTTAGTGTGAAACAAAAGTTCTAGTCTCATTAATCTTCTTCTTGGTGTCCTAAGCGGTTCAAAAAATATCCTTCTTGTGAAACAATCTTTTATAGGGATCTATTTTCTCAAGGAAAATGATATCTCTTAACTAGATATTGGAAAAAAATATTCGTATATAGAATTAAATATTTAAACACATTTTCTAATTCCTTTAACAACCTTATACATATTATATTTATTCTGTGTTGAGCCTCTAAGAAAAATATCATGTCAAGGATGATAAAAATATTTCTAATGCTTTTGGAAATATGAATTGTATACAGAGTAACATTATATTTACACTTATTATAATGAATCGACCCAACAAGTCCAGAGTCGGTGCCTTACTTTATTACATTGGAAAGATTATAATAAATCAAATCCTAAATAACTGATTAGTTTAACAGTTTTGGAAAACCAAATTAAATACATGATACCCATTTTACATTGGGAAATAGAAAATGAAACAAAATACATAACAAAATATAATAAACTATATCCTTGAAAACTCATTCAATAATATTTTCTTCATAACCTGGGGAAAGGAAACAAAATAATGGTGAGATCAAATTCTCAATATAAATAAGTACAATATAATAAATAGAAGATATTTAAGAATAATCAATATTTGAAGGTAAGTAATAGATATAACATTTTATTTAGTCAATAAAGGGAAATTTATGTGCATCCATATATTTTTTTCATAGTAAAAATATTCTAGATAATAATCACTAAAATGAAGGAAATGCTTAAATATTGGATGTCATGTTTCTTGGGCACATAAAACCTTTATCATAAAAACCTTTAATAAAATGGTTTAAAAAATTCTAGGTATAATCCAATTTGGTTTGTCTAACCATAACTCTAATATCAAAACATTTCCCAAGACATTTTAAAATATTTTAGTTTTAAACAAAAAAGGTTTTTCCAAAAGAATTAATTCCATGAGACTATAGATGCAACGAGGGGATTAATTTAACCAATTATAATCCCATTACATTAATTTCAAAATCATTCATAATAATTTTAATATTCAATATAAATTCATAAAAAATGTGCCTTATCAAATATTCATTTTGTGTAAAGGATATGGATTTATGAATATTTTCCTAATAAATCAATAACTTTAATAGTAAATATTACATGTAAAAATGGTATATAGTTTATGAAATTATAATATATATCATAAAATAATATTGATATAATAGATAAATATAATTTTGAAAGAAAAAATATTCTGTCGATGTGATTTTTTAGAGAAAAATTTTACAATCACAAAAGAAAGTGATATTTTAAGATAACTTTTACCATATTTTAATTTCTAGGTAAAACCCCTTAGATGAGATAATTCAAATTAAATCATTAAATAATATGAATATAAAAAAATTCATGATATAATATATCAAAATGGCCATTATATACAACACAAAAATGAAGTACGTGACAAATATCACATTTATCACATCGATGTAAAAAATAATATAAAATTCCCTTAACATAAGTCTCACATGAAATGTGAGTCTTTATATTCGTGAATAAAAAATTATGTTAATTATTTAATTTCTTAAAAACAACTTTTTAAATTTTATCATTAATTTTATTTAAGTTTTTTCAATATTTTAAAGAATTACTTAAAAATGAATTTTATGTTGGGAGTTCTGACCATATTCAGTTTATGTATCTAAAAATACTTCGGTAGGTCATCTATGGTAAAAGGGGAAACTATATAAACATATAATGAATAATAATAATGAAATAATTATCATATTTATATATAAATTACACTTTAAAACCAATCATTAAATATGGTTATAAAAAATCCACCAGTGTTATAATCATGGAGATGGTAGGTCGTATGTATGCATGAGTAACACTCTTATTTTTAGATGATCATTATGTAAAAAACATAAGTCATATTTATCATTATGGAATTATAATTATTTCATAAATACCATTTTATTTAATCATATATACTTATATAAATAGTTATTGTGATGTAAAATTATTCAAATCATGTCGAGGAGGCAGCAGTCTACACATCTACTAATAATGTTATCACTTTTTATGTGTTATAAAAGGTATTAAAGAAAAAGATATATTATATTCCCAGAAAGGTAATTATTTCATTAATATCATTTATATTTCATTTATTTTTTACATATTTAATTAAACCCATCCTTAGTAAATTCTATGTAAAGTGTGAACAAATCATATTTCATTGAGGAGGAGGCAGTCCAAACATCCACCCACGATGTTATCATATTTACAAAAAATAGAATGGATGAAGTTATGTGTATATAAAAAAGAAATAAATGTTAATAAACCATAAATATCATATATATATCATATAAAAACATTTATTCTATCATAATTCCCAATCATGAGATGTGGTAAATGAGAAACGAATGACAATATTTCACGAGGTGGTACTTTACTGTACACGAATAGTAATTTCCTTACCGATTAGATGTATGTGTGTGTACGTGTAGGAATAACAATTAATATAAAAAAATATCAGTAAATTTATTAAAAAAATGTTATCATATAGTCATGTAATAATAATAACTGAACTGTTGGTGAAATAAATAAAACACAAATTCAGATTAATGAATGTTACTTCTTTTCGGGTAACTCTTTTTGGTTTACACTAAAAGGATTAATTGGTTGTATTTATACCTTAAATAATGATCCTATTTGGAAGGAAGGTATTTTTGTAGCTTATTTTGGAGTATTTTGGGTGAAATAAAATGTATTTCGAGGTGTAAAGGAGTGATAGGGGAGTCTCTTTTTATAGTTGTGGAGGAGTGGCGTTTTTATCAATATAAAAAAGGTAAACACTACTAAGAGGTATCCCATAGATCATTTGACTCAAATAATTGTTCCAGTTAGCTAAAATATGTGATATGGTATAAATATTGACATTCAATGGCTTTTGGACCAGTGTATTGGTCATTTTAGGCCTTAAGTTTAACGTTTAGTCCCTGGTCATGCTTAATTTTTCCTTAATCGTTGTAATTAAATTTAATTAAATTCACAATTTTTTTACGAAGATAATTTTACCTTATTAGAGATTATAAAGTATTATTATTAAAAATATGGAATATATTTTCTAAAATTAAACATACAAAAGTGGAATGAAATAAAATAAATTTAATCCCATGGACAGGAGGACAAACTCGGTTTTTAATGTAAAAATGACTAAATGTTTGAAATGTTTTTCAAAACAAATTCAATGTAAAATTTATTAAAATGACATAAATTGGATTAGTTGATTTATAATTTATATATTTAAACTTTAAAACCAATAAATATTAATTTAACCATATAAATAAATTAGACAAAAAAACAGTATTGAATTAAAATTCAGAATTTTTCACTATCCATCAAAAAATGAAACCTCATATAAAAATATCAAAACATAAGAATAATATAATTTTTGAATCCTTATTTTAAAAAATTATTTTATTTTTAAATATAAAATTAATAAATTGTCTAAAAAAATATATTGAGAATAGGTTTTCTATTAAATGCCTGTAAAATTACCTTTTTAGAAAGATACAATTTTTTAGCATAAAACTAAATTTATTCTTACTTAATTCTTATAAAACCTATTCAATGAATATAAAATATTATTTTATTTAATATATAATATATATAATTCCTTAATATCATTCACTAATACTAGTTAATTTAATTTCTTATGAAAAATTCCTTTCGAATCATGAAAATTTTTCTTTATATAAAACATTTCCTCAATATTCAGTTGGTTTTGAGATTTATTTCTATTTTGTTTTTAAACAATGAATTAAATGATATAATTATAAAATATACATTAATAATATATTATTTTCTTGCAAAAATTGGTCTTACTTGTAATAAAATATACAAAACAATGGCATTCATGCATGTAATACAGGATAACTAAGTGTTGTGTGTATTACAAGATGTAAAAGAGAATTATTATATATATATATATATTAAAAAGTATTAGGTTGTTCTGTTCCTTTTTACTCATGGTGTGGCTTAATATTCATGTTATTAAATATAATTTTCATACATGATAATTTTGCAGTGTTACATTCTCCCCACCTTAAAAAAATTGTGTCCTCACAATTTATACATGATCTTGGTAATCGAGGGATTGATATTAGAAAATAAATTATTGTTAAAAACCAACATCGAAAAAAAAACAGGTTTAGTAAACCCTCTTATTAATAATAGGTAAGAGTATATGTGATGGTCACCCCAAAACTGGGCTTTCGAATAGGAGAACATTGGTCAAAACATAGTTATTGAAGTGAAAAATAACTATCAGGTTCTAATAAAGATTGATAGAGAACATGTTCATGATAAAGTTTTTGACCAAAAAACCATAATCAAGAAGTTTAACTAAAGGTCATTTATATCACCAAAAATGATGATAATAGGATAAAATTATTTTTTCAAGTATTTTTTCCCTAGAGTTAAAGAATAATTTAATTTTGTAGTAAAATTATTAAATAATATTACTTGACACATTTCTATAATTAAAATCACATCTTATGCTCATGCCTTGAACTATTTATACTTCTTTTAATATCATAGGTTCTATTATTTGGTGAAGTAATAAAATAATATCTAAAACATCATTGAAAGTTCAACTTAAACCATTTGATAAATGGTTAACCATATAACCCATCCAAGTATTATAATTCAAATCATTATAATGAATTCCAAGGTAGTTAGCAGTGTCCAATTTACATTATCTATATAAATCATCTCCTCATTGTCTCATCATGAGTAACATATTAGAGGTTATCAATCCCTCAACCACATTTTTTCCAAAATTTTTACCTTGCTACTGAATCAATTTTCTTGGTACCATTACAAATATGATCTCAATTATTTAATGAAAATGTATGTAAGTATAATCTGTATATATTTAATATCACTTATAATGATTAAGACAGTGATGAAATACTAAATTAAAAAAATTCTTGAATCTAAATACAATCACATTAATAAATTATTCTTTAGTTTTATCAGTATCATAACCATGAATTTGATCCCATATCTAATTTAACAGTATATTCCCCTAACACTTGGGGAATTAATTTGGGTAGTTTCTCATCTCCTTATAGTGGAAGCATTTCACATTGTAATTTTCATTCTTTCCCTTGTAATCATGAACTTGGTGCATTTTTTATCCACACTTAATGAAAATTATCATTCACTTAAATCAAGTAATAGTGTGTTTCTTTCCACAATTATCACTTGTAGGAAAATCCATAATTCACTTCTTCCCAGCATCTATATTTGCCTTATTTTATTCTACTTCTCTTGATTCCCTTAAAAGTCATAGTAAATAAAGAATTATTTCTTTATCATGATATGACATAAAACTATTTCATCATATGATGAAACATTTTATGGGAGAAGTTCCCTTTGATGAATTATCTAAATCCCTTCAAAAAAATGATCAATCGTTCACTCCTTGTTACATATATAATTTTTATCTTACCAGACTAACTCTGTAATAGTTTCTTTATAATCATCAATTCTTTTTTCTTCCTTTTAATTTCATATATGTACCTTCCTCTACATCTAAATTTTTTAATCATGAGGGAAGTATTTATCAAATAATGTCTCCATAAATATTATGTAGTCCATGAGTTACATATCTCTGTCCTCTATAATATTCTAGATCTACAACAACTATTTATCATAATCTCCTTTTAGGCAATACACTTCAAGTGTAACCCTTTCAATTTCTCCACAACTCAAGGCCTTAAATATCATATCTATATACTTAATCCATTTCTCATCTATAATTGTATTATTAGTCCCACTATATGCTAGGAAATTTTTCTACATAAATAGATATCACATATGAGACTATCATTATTGAGTAGGTTTCTCCATTAAGGAAAGGTTATTTATCACAAGATAATTAAGATTCTCTAATATATCCATACCATTCTCAGTTCTAATACTAGTTATATTGGTTTTCTCAGTGGGACAATCTCTACAATTTTAATGAGTTTTAATATCATCGATCATTAAAAGTTCCATTTCTAAAAAATGAAATATCCTAGATTAGATCTTAAAATCACGTACCTATATAGTTCTAAATATGTAATAAAACATAACATAAATTGAAAGAAAATATATGTATAGATAATCTCATAAACGAAAACCTTATTTCATTGGGTATATCATTACCATTAAATCATTTATAACGGGTTGTAAAGAAAATGAGAATTATCTTAAGCAAATCACCATGAGTTTCAAAAAAGGTGCACAATAAGGCTAGTTATCATGTATCGTGTTATGTTCAAGTCATTCCTGATTCACATTTTCAGTGTTATTACATCTTGGTATATCTATGTCAAACCAAGTCAACTTGTAGTATTCAGACAGGTAGGTATTTATAAAAATACCCAAATAATATTTACTTTATAAAAATACTAGGATATTCTTCTATACTTACCTTCAATTTCTATCTTATATTTTTGTTCCTTAATTTATGTTTTCTACATTTGGTTTCTTTGTTTTCTACTAAACATCCATTGATAAAAACTATATCACCCCGACCCTAGAAGCCTGGATTTGGTGCCTTACTTTATTATATTGGCATAATTACAAGGAATCAAATCCCGAGGTACCAATTAGTTTTGGAGTTTTGTAAAATAGGATTACATATATGATACTCATTTTACATTTTCAAATAGAAATTGAAACATAGTACATAACAAAAACTAATAAACTCTATCCCTGAAAGCTCATTTAAATATATTTTCTTCATAACCTTGGGAAAGGAAGCAATATAAGGGTAAGATCTTATGCTTAGTGAGGATAATTACAGTTGAAGAAATAATGAATCAATTAGAATAATCAATATGGGAACCAAATAACTAAGAACACATTACATTTAACTAATAAACTGAGAATTAATTACATCCATATATTTTTTCATAGTAAAAATCCTATGGATAAAAATTTCTAAAATGATCGAAATACTTAAATATTTGATGTCATATTTCCCAAAAACATGAAACCTCTATCATAAAGTTCATCCAAAATATGGTACAAAACATACTAGTTACAAAACAATTTGGTTTTTTCAATAATAACAATATTTTTAAGACCTTTCAGAAGACAGTTTAAAACATACCACTTTTTAATGCAAAGTTTTTTTCCAACTGAATCATCCCATGGGACTACGAATGCATTTAGTGGATTAAATTAATGAATACCCAACCCATGTATTTCAGGTCCAAATAATTAATTTTATACGTTATAATTTTATAAAATTTATGAAAAATGTGCCCTATTAAAAATTCACATTGATTAAAGGATGCATAATTTTCAATATTTCCCCAATAAATCAATAAATTTAAAATTAAATACCACATGTAAAAATGGTATATGGTTTTGAAAAAAATTATATCATTTAAACAATGATATGGATATCATAAATAAATAAAAATTTCACTAAATATTTATTACTATAAACTAATTGTTTGGAGAGAAAGTAAATAATCACAGAGGAAATTGAGATTGCGAGATAACTTTTACTAGTTAGTAATTTTGAAGGTAAAACCCATTAGATGAGAAAATTCAATATAAAACATTAAATAATATGAAGATAAAAGGATTAAGGATAAAAAATATTGAAATGGGTAATAGATACCCCATAAAAAATAATAAGGAAGTGAATATTACTTTAATCTCATAGATGTAAAAAGTAAGATGAACATGCCTTACATTGACTCTGAATTTCCAAGTGTGTCTTCATCTTCCTGAATAATAAAACTATGTTATTAACATAATCACTTCATCACCTTTTTTATGTTTATCGTTACATTTATTTAACTTATTACAATCCTATAAACAACAACTCAAACAATTATGTTTACGTCATATGTTTTGACCATATTTGGTTTATTTATCAAAAATGACTTTTGAAGATCAACTATGATAAAAGGGGTTATTATATAAACATATAAACAATAATTATAATTAAAAAATCATCATATTCATACATTCATTGCACACTTATAACCAATCAATAATATTTTAATGAAAAATGAACCAATGTTACAATCATAGAGATGGTAGGTCGAACATATGCATGAATAATGTTCCATTTGTTAATGATTATTAGAGAAATCAGGAAAGTAAAATTTATCTTTCTAGAATCATTATTATATCATAAATAAAATTTTATTTAATCATATATACTTATATATATAATATTTTTATGCTAATTTAATCTCATTGCGTCAAGGAGGTAATAATCTACACATCCACGGACGATGTTATCACCTATTTAGTGTGTGAAAATATGATAAAGAAAATGATGTATTATATTTATATAAATGTAATTATGCCATGAATATAATATAAATTTTAAGGACACAAAAAATTATTAATTAAACACATTATTAATATATTCGATGTAAAGTTCAAATGAATCGCATCGTTTGAGGAGGCTGTAGACCACATGTCCACAAATGATGTCGTCATATTTACAAAAAATATAAATCATGAAGGTATGTGTGTATAAAAATACACGAAGTATGAATAAATTAAAAATATCAAATTTATATTATACTTATACATTTTTTTATCATAATTCCAAACCATGTGAGGTGGTAAAGAAAAAATAATAATGACATTGTTTCGCAAGGCCGTAGTCCGTTGTATACGAATGGCAATTTAGTTACCCATTTGATGGAAGAGTATATAGGTGTAGGTAAAACCCTTAATATAAAAACATATCAGTATGTTTAAGATACTGATTTTATTATATAATAAATTTTTAATAATAATAATAATTAATGTTTTCAAGAATAAAATAAAACGTAAAAGTACATTGAAGAAGGATACATCCTTTTTGGGAAACACCTTTTGTATTTCACCAAAGGGTTTACTTGGTTGTACTTATGGATAAAGTGGTTAATATATGGTTAATATAGGTATTTCTGTAGCTTCTTTTGGCATATTTTTTGTGGTCATAAATGGATTGAGATGTGTGAATATGTTGGAGGGGTGGGGGCATTCTTATATTGGGGAGGAGTGGCATTCTTGTAAATATAAAAAAGGTAAACAGAATTGGAAAATATCTCTTACATCATATTACCCCAATAATGGTCCAATTATTATAATATATTTTATATGGTATAAATATTGACATACAATGGATTTTGGACAAGTTTATAGGTCATTTTTTTCCTTATGTTTATGGTTTAGTCCCCTTTTAAGCTTAGTTTTAACTTAATCAGTGTAATTAATTATAATTACTTTGAAATATATTTCCTATTGAAAACTAATTTTAAATTATTTTAAATTATTTTAAATTATTGAATATTATGATTCCAAATATTTAATCCACTTTTCAAAATTCCAACAACATAATTGTAAGTGGTTAATTTAAGTTTAATCCCATAGACGGGATAACAAAGTGGGTTTTTAATATAAAAATATTCTAATGTTAGAAATGTTTTAATATAAAATTTCAATATTTAATTGATTCCATTGAAATAAATTGGTTTAAATTATTTATTATTTATCTAATTAATCATTAAAAGTTGGAAAATATTTAATTTATTCTTATAAATAAATTAGCAAAAAAATATTTTTGAATTAAAATTCAGTAATTTTCATTATTAATCAAATCATGAAAGCTCACAAAACAATAAAACCAAATTAATACAAATATAAATTTGGTATTAGGATTTAAAAAATTTATTTTAACTTGACATATAAAATTTTTAAAGATCCGAAATTTTGAATTCAAATAATATCTCTATTAAAAGGAAGAAAAACTTACTTTTAGAAAAATTCAATTTTTATGTATAAAACTAGATTTATTCTTATATTATACTTGTAAAATAAATTTAAAGAATATAAAATATATTTTATTAAATATATTATCTATATAATTAATCAATATAATTCACTAATTGTGATTCATTTAATTTATTATGATAAAATGTATTTGGAAGCCTTAAAATGGTTCTTTATAAAAACATTTCATATTTATTCAATTAGTTTTCACATTTATTTATATTTAGTTATTAAACAATTAATTTTAAAATATATTTATGAATAATATACTAATAATTATTTTTGGGTAAAAATCTTTCTTTCATGTAATTAAAACCAATTAACAAAGTCTATCTTGCGTTTAATGCAATCTAATTCAGAGTTTCATGTATTATAGGCTGTAGAATAAAATTATTAAAAATATTAAATATATCATAAAGTATGATGAAGTTTTATTCCTTTATACCCTTGGTGTTTCATGTCACTCATTATATTAAATATAATTATTTTTATAATTCAAGGGGGTTACACTTATTCAAGTTCATGTATGCACCTAACGATAAAGTGACCACAAGCATGCAATGAAGACTGAAAGCCAGATCATTTAATAAATCCAAACACATCCAAGATGAAAGATATGTTGTATATTTTTGTAATTCCTTATAATGGTCATAAACATAAATTTATCGCATACATTCAAGATTTAGTGTGATTTCATGACCTAGATATGATAGAGTTAGTATCAATAAATAATAACTATGGTCGAGAAAATATTTTATTAACCTTTGAAGTATCAGCTAGTAATTCTGGAATACTACAAACTACCTAGAATTGAGAGATTGAAGATGAACCCTTTTCCAAATTAGACATTCCATATGCATTAGATCATGTGGAAGGTGTTCATTATATATATTTAAATGAATAATAAACCATGGATCCACTTCCAACATCCCACATCGACCTTTCAACCAGTTTTCATCTCCCATATATTACTCGGATTTCCCCAATATCTCATGTCAAGGGAATGGGAGATCGAAACCACCATACCCGGAAAACATTCCATAAGTAGTGGTGACCACTACCACCCAAAAGATGCACTATCACCTCCCATGCATATTATACACATTCCTTTTGTATTCCCATGCATGTTTGTGAGCTCTATCCAAGTCCAATTTTCGGCTACAACTCATGGATGACCAGGTCAACCTATCCCACATGGTTGACACCTTGGATCCCACATGTCTAATTAATGGGTTCTTGGTTGGAATATATTTGGTAAAAAAATCTAGATCATTCATTAATTCTAACTCAGAATATAATTACAAATATACACCATACCCATCGTCTATTTAAAATTCATGTCTTTCTTCAAAAAAATTAACATAAAATAACAATAATATTTCATTGGAATTTTCTTCAAATTGTTTTTATACAAATAAAATTTTTCACGATATTATTCACTGTTATAGATAATGTTTCATCCCCAACAAAATTGAAACAAGCATTCTAAAAAGAAGATGAGTTCCACAATAATTATAGTTATTTAAGTGATTTATATACTCAAAAAGTTAATTAAATAACATTGATCAACAACATAAAATACCTTTAGAAAATTTTCTTACAGAAAACATCTTATACAAACATAGTACTAAAAATCTCCCACTTTGTATTTTTTCAACCATATAACATAAATCACAAGAATTATTTAACTTTAGAAATGTATTATCTATCAAAAAATTGAAATCTAGTGTGAGTGAACTCAGTGTAGGAAAAAATAATTATCGGAAAATAATTACCATGTTTTCCATAAGTAGTGATTTAAGAAACCATTCTTACACATTCTTCAAAAACCTATTCTTTAAGATTTATAATTTCAATACTACTATATTCAAGAAAAAAACATTTCCTTCAATTACATGAACAAACTATTAAAATAGTACACATGAGGAAATAACAGTTTACTCCTTTCATGAACTCCCCATAAATACATGTTCTCCATCGAAAGGTAAAACACTTACCATGGATATATTTTTGTTAACATTATTCTCACCTTGAAAACACTATCCAATAAAATGATGGGAGTAGATATAGAATCCCATGCCTTATCCTCCAAGAGAGGGATCTTGAACACACATTATCAACCTCCACTTAAAAAATTGATCCTTTAGTAATGGTTTTTTTATTATATTATCAACATAACCATTGTATAAACATACTATATCTTTGGTTCATCCCTCTATACATACTATTTAATAAAGTGATATTTGATATCAATGTTCTTATAATAATAATGTTGCCCTGGTTTTTCTATGATATTCATAGATCTTGGATTATCACATCCTAAGAGAATGAGAAAATTCACATAAAAAAGTAAATCATGAAACTGTGTCTTCATCCACATAATTTTAAATTCACCTTGAGTGGTAGAAACATGCTCAGTTGTTTATGTATATAGATTCACTAATTTTTTTTCATTCTATATGAGATAAACCAATATTCTTCTGATAAAACACTCTACTAGATGTAGAGATTATATTATCTACATTTTCTACCTAATCTATATCTACATAACTAAATATATATTTCTTTTATATGTTTTAATATTTCAAACCAAAATATATTGTTCTTTTATATAAATGATAATTTTTTTTCTAGCCATGAAATGGTATTTCTTTGGAGCACTTGATATAGGTTATAGAGAGTAATATAAAGCACTATATTTTTCTTTGAATCCAGTAGATATAAATAACATCAAACCAATTTCCTAAAATCATTAAGTTCAACCTCATTTCCTTAACCATCATTAGAAAACTTTTTATCAATGAAATAGGAATGGAAACAGATTTTAATCTTCTATTTTATGCTTATTCAATAGTTCTTAGTATAATTTTCATCATATAATAAAATAAATTTCTCTGTTTGAGATATTTTTAATCCAAGAAAGTTTTTTATTTCTCCAAGCATGGACAGATCAATATATTTTTAATCTCCTTAGCAAATTTCTTATGAGTATCTTTATCATTCTCTAACAATATGACAACATCAGTATAAAAACAGAATGATAGAAACTTCTTAAAGTTCATTTATATATAGCTTACTATCAACTCTAATTTTCATAAAGTTTATCTTCAATAAGAAAGAATATAATTTAGAATACAAGGATCTCAGAGCTTTTTAACCCAAACAAATCCTTCTTCAATATTCACGCATGGCCTTCATCTTTCCTAATCATGAAGACATGTGGTTATTCAATATAAACTTCTTCATTTAGATCTATGTTAATAATTTCAGACATGAAATCCTTTTAGAATATATTATATATCTATTTTTAGTAATAAAAATTTATTTTAATATTTTATAATCTTTTCCACTTGTGAAGAGGTTTCATCAAAGTAAATTGTTTTAATTTGTGAGTAACCTTTACAAAAAAATCATGCCTTCTTTCTTATCACTTCACCTTACTCATTAAACTTATTTCAAAACACCCACTTTGTATCAATAAAATTATTATCGTTTGGTTTTTGTACAAGTTCACAAGTATCATTATTCTCAATATTATCTTGCTTTCTACTCTGATCATCAACCTACTCTCAATGCTAAAAAACTATATCAAAATTTTTTCGCTCAACTGTGGAATATAAAATATTATATGAAACATGCCTTAAATGTTTTCTAGATTGAAACTATTGATTTTGATCACCAATAATGTTTTAAACATCCAATTTCATCCTCATCCTAGGATAATATGAACAAATTTTTTCCTCATCACTTGATATTGTGGAGTCAGAATTCTCATCTCTATTAGATTGAGAATTTTTATGAATTTTTACACTTTATTTTAATCTAACTACCCAAAACATTCTATCTTAAATAGATATAATTATTTTTCAACCTTTTTCATTATCCTATTCAATAATATTCCCATCTTCAAAGTCAAATATATTCATTGTTTCTTTTTTATAACACATGTATCCTCTATCATTGGTAGTGTATCCAAGAAATATTCAATCAACTCCACTATGATCAAAATTCCCAAGATTCACACTCTATTCCTTTATAATACAAGGACATCTAAATACCCTTAGGTGTTTTAGTCTTGGAGTTTATTTATATTACATCTCTCAAGTAGTTATATGTAATTTTCTCTTATAGAAACAAAGATTATGAACATAAATTGATGATCAAATCACTTGTCACCAATAATAAATTAAAGTATCATTTTTTATCAATATGTTCCATGTCATATTCACCGAACTTATATTTCTTTTTTCAATAAAAACATTTTAAATTGGATTGTATGGTATGCTAAACTCATGATGAATTTGACGATTTTTAGGATAATAACGGAATTATTCACATGTATATTTTCCACCACTGTCAGTTCAAATATTCTTTTTAGATTATCTTTATTCCAATTTTGTACTCCTCCTAAAACTCCTAAACATTTTGAGATCCATTAATTTATGAACTTAAAAAATAATAGATGCAATGTGAGTAAATTCATCAATAAAATAATTATTTAATTATATCTATTTTTTGACAACTTACTCATGGCACCACAAATTTCATTCTGAATCAGTTCCAAAGAATGAGTTGAATGTATCTCAACATTTTTATAAAATAATTTTTTAATCATCCCTTTCTGGAATATGGAGAAACAAAAATCCCTTATCGTTTTCAAGATACAAATTTCTTTTATAATTTATCTCTTTTTTTGTTACTCATATTACTTTAACACATATGTCCCATACTTTTATTCCAAAGTTAATTTAATTCTATCATGCTCATATATCCTGAACATTCTATATGACAAATATGGACCAATTTTCCCTTGGTTCATTTTCCTCTCACAGAAAATTTCCCATATTTTATTATGTTATAAAAATAAGATTTTTTCACGACTACTTTTTTATCTTCATAAAAATGAAAAATTAACAAATTGTGTTTCATCCAATGAAAAACAAGGCTCTTTTGGATTTTAACTTTTCTTCCCCTATAATAGTGTATCCAACATCTTTGATTCAAAGTGAAAAATCATTTACAAAAGTCACTATACATTAATTTTAATAATTTAAATTTCTAAAAAACATCAAATAACTTCTTATATGTGAAAAAATCACAATAAAAAATCTAGGGACATTCTACTTTTATTACTTCGAAAGAAATTCCCATACCTAATTCATTTTCTTATCATTTATATTTTTCCTCATGTAGTATCTAAGATTTATTGTAAAAAAACTTGTGTCGGTATCATGACTATAAATCCTTTTTTCAATTTTTCTAGAATGGTCACATTTTAAAAATTAGTTTCCAAGGGTAAGAATATATTTTCAATCTTCGTGCTAACATTCTAAAATTCTCTCCTTTGAGTGGGTTCAAAACCACTCAACTTTACCTCCCTATTCTCTTGGATTATTTTAAATGTTGATGATTTAAAAAACACTTATATTTTTCCTTCCTAAATCCTCTATGGTTACATATGTAACCATAAAAGGTATATTTCCCTTTGTATCTTCTATACTTATTAGAGATATGTTTCTCATTTTCATCCAGTTTCCTACCTTCCACATTAGTATTTCATTTTACATCAAGGTTTTGATTACCTTTTGATATTTTCCTCTTTCCATCAAAAGAATATCTAGTTGTGGATGTTTTTACTTCAGACCAGGAAATCTTAAAAACATCATGTTTTTAAACTCTAATTAATTTTTATTAAAAAATATTTTATAAACAGCCTTTTTCATCTGAATAGCATAAAATTTCATATGAACCTTAGAGGATTGATTTTTTTATCCTTTTGAGTTTGAAACATTTTATAAATTTCACTATATTTAGTATCTATGTTTTTCAAAATTTTAATTTAGTGCTAAACAATAGATAGTTTTTATTGAAAAAAATTAAAAATGTTTACTTTTAATTTTAACACTTATCCAAGCTCAAAATTTTGGATCTCCTTTTAATCAACCATCTTCTTAAGTTTATCAATATCTTTAAGCAGATTGGATTTTTCTTTAAGATTATATTATTAATTATTTTCTATAATATTTCATTTTAGAAACATCTTCTTCTATCTTTCATGACATATAATTTTCCAAAGGCATTCATTCAATTTTATTTTCATCATCAATTTCATATGATTTTTTCATAATAATCATCACTAATGTTATCATATTCTTCATCACTTTTAACATCCTCCTAAAAAATAAAAAATAATTCATCCTTTTTTATTTGGATAACTTCTTATCCTTTCCATTAGAATATGATATGGATGTTTTTATCTTCTTCTTATAGGATCTTATTGAATTTCATTCATCTTCATCACTTTATTCATTTTTATTTCATAAAGGAAAACTTTCAACAATATTTCAAACAATTACAAAACAAAAACACCTCATAGGTAAATATCATATGTTTTTTTATTTACCTATTGGGTCTTTTTTTAAAACGAAATTCATAAATTCTTAAAAAAATTAATAACCTGGAATTCATTTTCAGAGTCATTGGATTTATCCTTCATAACATTATAGGATTTTCCATTTTTAGAATCTTTCAAAGTAATTTTGTGTTCATAATTGCCTTTAATTATCATATACTTTTCTCTTCTCTTCTCATAATTAGTGAGAGTGATGAACATATCATCCAAATATATAGTCTTTGAATCTCTATATTCTAGGGGTTAAACTTTGGCATCAAATTTATCAATAAGAATTCATCGAATATTTTCAATAACATTTGAATCCTACAAATTCTCACCGAAAAATATTATGGTTCTTACAATGTTATTCTTCATTATAAATAAGTCACTAATATATTCCTTATCAACAATATTAAAAGTGTTGTACATTAATAACCATATTTGAAGCTTTACATTACTCACTATTTTATTTCCTTTATAGATGTTCTTTATTTAACCTAGGTTATTTTGGCCATTGAAATTATTTTAAATCTAATGAACATGCTTTCAGAGAGTGTGGAGAGTATATAATTTCAAGATAACTAATTATTTTCTAAACTTACCATATCAACAGGTTTCAATGGAATACCTCAATCATGATTAAGGGAAACCATCGGTGAAAACATCAAAAAATTCATAACCAATAGAAAAAATATTGGGCAATATTCAATCCTTATATATATGATAGTTCTTCCCATTTAATAAGGTAATTATATTAGTATTCTCAAAATTTGGATCATCTATAGATTATTCTATTTTCGAAAAAATTCTATAAAGTTTTATTGAAGGGGACCTTTACTCTAATTACCGGGGAAAGAACCTATCAGGATCTATGTAATCACTGAGAGGGGAGGGGTGAATCAGTGGTATTTTGTTTTTATATATTCTTCCTTATGAAACAACCATCAACTTATTATAAAGAAATATTACTTTTCTAATAAAATCACATAATCCTAATCACATGAACATAGATATTTACAAGTTTTATAACTCAATAACAGTGACTTTTCCATGGTAAAGTCTTAAAATAATCTAATACCACACAACCTTTATAAAAAAATACTTAAATATTGTTATAGTAGTCAAGGAATATCCTTTATCTTGTTTTTTAATATAATTAATTGACATTTCATCCACTCCTTACATAGATAAATAATGACATAAATGTTTTCACAACAATTGTAGAACCATCACTAATAGAATTCAGAAAAATTTTATAAAGCTGCTTGTAATTTTTTGCACTGTATTTTTAAGTAATTCGTTCTTCCTTGACATTCATACCCAATAGTAGGAAATAAATTCCTTATGTTCAATGTCTTTTTAAACCTTATCACATAATAATTATTTGATATATTTTTTTATATTCTATTATTATCATTACTTTCATGTTTATCTCACTATGTTGTTAGCCTTATATGTGTAATTGAATACATTTGCTATTATATATTCATCATAGTTTTATTCACATATTAACATGAATTGAATAATGCATCTAATTTTATTTATTTTCATTTAATAATGCACAAATCATATTAAGCATCCAAATCTCATCAGCCAACTATGTACAACAAAGGATCTCAAGTGTATGTGCTATCTTTGTGCATGAATATTTCTCATGTCCAAATGGATTTGAATAATGGTTTTCACCTACATGTATGGGACTCATGAAAACCCAAAGGGCATAATGTAATCATCTCTTATTATATGATTTTTAGTGAAACACAAGTTGAAGTCCCATAGATCTTGTTCTTTTCAGCCTAAGAAGCTCAAAAAATCTTCTCTAAATGAAAAAAAATTATGTGATGCTCTATTTTCTCTTGAAAAATAGGAAACCTTGCCTCAAGAATATAAACAACTCTCAACTTCGATAATTTGGTATTTATAGACGTTCACCACTACTATTAATCGCTTTATTCTTCTTTATTTTATGTCGTGTCAAGCCTTCAAAAAAATGTTCTATCAAGGATGATAAAAATGTTGCTAATGGTTTTAGTTATCTTAATTTTATAATTATAAACATGGAATTTTCAATTAATTTAGTTCATGTATTCTCATTATGGTGATGCTCTCACAAACATGTGATGAAGATCGCATGTCTCATTATTTCATTACTATGAACTCATAAATGAGGAAAGATACATTATAGCTTCATATTTTTTTATAATCTATCTTAATCCTTAATTTATAGAATGTATACAACATGTATATTGTATGAATGATATATATATGATGGAGAGTGTCTAATTAAGTCATATTCATGGAAGAGTTTATATTTTCTCTATCATTGAAGCTTCAGTTATGAATTATATCATATATAAACCCATCAATAATTGGGAGATTGAAGATGAACCCTCATCGTGACCAGATTATCCCAATGAATTTGATTATACAATGATTTTACATTACGTATCATTAAATTATGAGGGAATGTCATCTATGTCCCATGAATCCTTCATTGATCTTTAATATGGGGTTTCTCTCTAATAAATTACTATGTTTACTGAAACCATTCATACCAATGCCATGGAGAGTGTCCCCCAGATAAAGTTCTCACAAGAAATATAGCTCCATATCCCCACACAGTTTCATCATCACATCCCATGAATGCTCTTTGATCATCTTGTGCATACTTTTTTTTGTTCATGGGTTCTATGCATGCCCACTTCTAACATGCTACCTACGGCTAGAAATGGAAAATTTTCCCACATGGTTGACCCCTTATGTCCCACATATATTGTTGAGGGGTCCATGGTTAGCCTAAGGATTGGTGAGTTTTTTTGTTCTAACTAATACATTAAATCTTTAACATAATATAATGTAAAATACTCACCATTCCCTCCTTAAAATTCATGGACACCTTCAAACAACTCCTCATGTGAAATCCTAGTATTTCATGGGAATCTATTTAAAATTACCTTTATTAAAATAAACATTTTCATGTTAAAATTAATTATTATAGGATATGTTTCATCCTCAACATAACCAACACATGTCTTTTAAAATGAAGACCAATTCCAAAATCGTTATAGTTAGTTAAATGATTTAAATTTTTAACAAAGTTACGTAAATAAAATTGATGAAAAGGAGACAAAAAAAGAAAACGTTATCATATCTATCATCTTTAATAATATTGGTCTATAAAAGGGAATCTGGGACATCCCTGACACCATCCCAATAAAAATATCTGATCATAAACACCCAACCAAATATTATTTTTTTCAATTTCCTCAAAAATTAAAAATAAAATAGTTCAATTTCTTAACTCTAAAAAATGATGAAATATGGTTCGAATTATATCCCCAGGATCTCTTCTATCCAACGTATAAGAAATACACATCATCCTTGGTTGATTCAACTATGCACCAGTGGAATTGACAGTGATCCCTAACATTATTATTCCCACTAAAATGAGAAATATTTATAAAAAAATAGTGGGATAAGAATAAATTAACACACCTAGGCTTACCACAAAAACACACCAAGAACATTCCCCACTTAAGGGGTTTGTAAGGATATATGTTATAGTTGATAATTGTACAATAAAAGACCCTCCTAAACTCCCTTGTCCCAAAAATTCTGAAACACCACAACACATAATATTGATACAAAAAACACCATCCTTAGTCTGAGTAGGGGGTTTTCCTTTTGAATTCCCTATAACCCATTTATTTCACAACCTGAAATGTTCATCGTAGAGGGACCCTTAACTCATATAACCTCATCCATGACATGAACCATGATTAATGGCAAGATTAGGTCTATATAAAAATCATGGATTTCTTTAATGGAATCTAATGAAATCCATTAATGGATTGAACACCCTATCACATTATGTATGGATTATTCTTATATTTTTAATAATATTATCTACACAGTCACATAAACAATATCCATTTGAACACTCATGGAAACCACTAAGCCTCAATCTATCCAAAAATTTCATTTATTAATTTATAAGAACTTATAATCTGAATTTGAGTGTCGATTATCAAAATAAACCCCTCATTAAGAAAAAAATTCAAATTATTTCTAAAAATAACTACTTGGAAATCCATAGATCCCTACATTTGGTGATTTTTTATGCCACCCTAAAATTTTATTTAATTTCTACTTATGTATATTAAGTAATCTGAATCCTAATTATTGTCTTAAAATACTTGTTTCTTCATTTTTATGAATTGAAAACTCAGGGACCCTTTCATAGATCATTTTTACCTCCTAAATTAGTGCATGAATTCTCTAATTAATTTTTATGAACATTTAATTATTAATGATATAATTTCTCCTCCATTATGAGGGTGGGGTATAGAAAGAGGATCTTGGTGGATCCCCAAATATATATAAATTTTCATTTAATTTTTTTAATATAAATCATGTTATATGATTTAATCATGTAATGAAATTATTCTATAGATCTTCAATTTATGTGGGTACTATTTTTAAAATATAGCAGTACTATGAAGGTATTTTCAAGATGAAAAGTCATTATAATTTCTATAATTTATTTTGGAGTTAGTTTACATATGTTTTTAGTGAAAATATTCTTCATCATAGTTTTTTATTAATTATTGATATTTTCATTTCATTTCAATTATAGTATTGTATATAGACATTTCATTAATATTTATCTTGGTGTTGAACTATTATGGGAAATTGGATTTACCAGATAAGAGTGCAGATTGGGTTTATAGATGGAGTATTAAGTATCTGTCTAACTGAGACTTTCTACAGTGGAGCAGATCCTTCATATACTCATGACCTATACTAGACATAAAGCATTTAATTGGGAATTTTTTAGGAAGGTTTTATACCACATTGATCATGGCATGAATCATTTTCATCTTAATAAATTGGAATTTTCATTAAGGCAATGTATGTGGTCCCCTTAGGGAACCTATTTTTCTATGAATTTTATCACCCATAAGACTTGTAGTTTTGGGATAATTAACTGTTTTGAATCATGTTTTTTATATCTTATTATAAGATTAAATATCAAGTTGATTTTTGGGTATTATTTTGACATCCAGTGGTGGGTGAATAGAAGATTAATTTATATTATTATTACATTATTAGTTAATATTAATAGTTGGGTCTGTATATGGATGTTTTTTAAAATTAACTGATATTTTAATCTATGTATTATTATATTCCCCCATACAGAATAACATGTCTGTTATTATACTCAAAGATTTGTTGGTCTATTGTTTTGTGTTGAACAATTCTATTTGGGGTGTGAAGAAAAATTTAAAAAACTTTTACTGAAATTAAATTAAAATGGTTAAAATATTAATAATAAATATTGTGTGAAAATGGGAATAGTGTGATTATAATAATAAAATATTAAAAAAAAGATAATATATTCAGATTTATAAGTTATTATTATAGTCAAGTTAATAGATATAATATATTTTAATTAGTATAATGAAATGTTGTAAAAAATATAAAATAAAGAATACATGATTTTTATAGTCATTTGTTTCAAGGTGAACTCACATATACACTTCACATATCTCTTATCCTTAAGTTAAATAGAACTAAATAATGAAATATCCATTAATTTTTATGGGAGTAATGGACCTTTAAAAACACACTTAATTTTAATGCCTAGTGGTATAACTGTAAACAAAATACCTTGGATTTTCTATGAGAGTAAAAACTCTAGATAGACATACCTATAATGTGGTGGTATAGCCAAACTCAAAATTTCTTTTATAAGGAAAATCATACACTAACAGTTTAGATAAAAAATACATTGAAAATGGGAGGGTGAGATAAATAATAATGAGTATAAATAGTATATCAATCATTTCTTGTGGACTATTGCCTCATGAGGCCCATCAACAATGATCATTACAATAGAAATAGTGATCGAATTAGAACAGTCTTTTAGTATCAGGAATTGTATCTTAATTATTCCTATCTTCTTGAGACCAATGCGCAAAAAAAATTATAAATGAAAATCATCAATGTTCAGTCAAGGATCATCACTTCAATATTTACCTAATATTTTCCATAATTTAATCCATCCATTTGTACATTTAATTGAGTTTCCAAATTACTCAAAAACCAATGTGGAAAACAACAACCAATTCATTAAAATAATAACAATTAACATATGTAAATGTTATTTCAAATATTCATATTAAGGTAATTATACAAAAGTGTAAATATCTATAAGGTAGGTATCAATAAAAATTTATAAAGATATAGTATTTTAATATTACATATTGTTTATTTCCAGGGTATGTCTAAAGTTGTTTAGAAATTTTCATATCTATGTAAAGGTTACATTCAAAAAAGTGACCAGTATGAATTTAAATATGGAACATAAAAGCTATGTAAAGTTAAGATAAACCTTCATAAGGTTGTGTATTAACAAAAATTATTCAACAACAATAAACAATAAACAATATGAACAGAAAACATTTAAATATCGAAAATTACATATAAAATTTGTTAAAGTTAACGTAATTAGTAAATAAAAAATAATCAATTAGTAAAGTAACAAAGCATTATGTTTCTTCCCAAACTTTAACCCTTAAAGTTTAAACACAAAAAATATCTCCCTTATTAAAAATTATAAAACAGAAAATTTAAAGATATTTAAAATTATTTATAAATTCTCACTAAATTTAGTTTCTAAATTTATTTCCCCATTTTTAAATTTATCAAAAATTAAAGTAAAAAATATTTATTAGTATTTAAATTTTTTTTTAAACATGAATAAAATTTTAGAAATCATTGGTTTTATATTATCATATTAAATTATTAGAATATATTTTAAAATAAGAAATCCAAAAAATTCAATATATTTCAGAAATCAATATAATGAATAATATATTTCCCCCCCCCCACTTGATTCAACACGATTTACAATAAAAAATCTGAAATTTTAATATAATAAAATATGAAATATATATCAAATTTCAAAATGTATAAAACAGATTTAAATAAATTATCTACCTAAAATATTAGGAGAAAATTAAAATTTAAATTGGGATACTTTAACTTAAAAAATACATGACTAGAAAACATTCAATATGATTAAAACAAAAATTACAACAACATTCATTGGGAAGATTTCTGTCATGACCCGTCCTTGGGACCCGTGTCGTGACAACCCCAAGCCCGCCTTCCATAGGCCAGGGGCTGGCGACTAGCACCGAAGGCGTAAATCCCGATAACTGGGAAGGCATTGCCTTTATAAAAGAAAACAAGCACCACAGAGTAAGCAAGCAGAAAAAGTAAACACTAAGTACAAGAGTAGTGCTGAAAAGTAAATGGGCCAGAATACAAACCCAAAAGAAGGTACAACAACAACTGAACAAAGTACAATAGAAAAAGACAATAGCTGGAGGGACGGAAGAGGCTCGTGGGTCGTCCTCCTCGGATACTACCTGAAGGGTAGGTACAGATGGCGAAGCTCCTGGATCGTCCACTACGAATCCTACATGAAGGGTAGGTACAGATAGCCCCCACAGTGCTCTCGTCCATCAACCTCCTCCGAGTGTCGTCTTGCCGTGAAGTCCACCTTCGGACACTGACTCGTCGTGTAGTCCACCTCCGGGTACTGACTCATCGTGTAGTCCACCTCCGGGTATCGTCCAGTCCTCGAACACTCGGCCTCCGTCAGCACTGTATGTCGTCTGCAACCAACACAACGAGGTGCAGGCATAGCCCATGCAGGGGTGAGTATAACGATACTCAGTAGGGACCCCGAGACCCTCAAGGTCTCACTATAACCAACAAGGTTAACCACAAAGAAGATCTCAATAGATAACCTCTACTTAGTTATATGCCCATACATATACCTAAGTTATCAAGTAACCCATCTCAATCATGAGGAAACACAAGTATTATGAAATCAATGGATAACCACTACCCAGGTATATTCCCATACATATACCTAATTTATCAAGTGACCCATATCATTCATGAGGTAAACACAAAAGTCAAAGAATCAGCTCAAACCAGGATTTTCATTATCGAAACCGTAACTGATGAAGAGCTCCGTCTCTGGAGTGTACAGTGGTCCTATCACGACTCTGAGGTACTGCTCACTAACCTAAGACTGCTGAGGTACTCCTCCTGTCGAGTACCGCGGGACAGTCACCCAAACATAGTAGTGCTTCCCGTCGAGGTATGTCACCCAAACATAGTAGTGCACACCCCAAGTAGCCTAATGAGGTACTCTCCGGACAAGTACCGCGGGTCTGCACTGTCACACAGGTAGTGCTCCATCCGCCATGGGTCTGCACCTCACAAGTAGTGCTCCGTCCACTGGGCTAGTCGACTCACTCCAAGTCGAGTCGGTCAAGCAGTCGTCAGGTCTCAGTCGGCTACACGGTCTCCGTACTCCGCGCACTCGTCTTCGGGAGGGTCCGCTCCACGAGCTACAGGTCGATACTCCAAGTATCTCAAAGTCCCACGAAGAAGTATCTCAAAGGAACTCCTCGTCATAGGGGTCTCAACGTAATAGACGGCGCGTCAATCGGACGCCCGGTCTGTGAGTTACTAGCCTTTTCGTCCCAGGGGCCCGGTTGGTTTCGTGAGAGAACCAGTCCCAGCCGTATCTCAATTGTACCCTGAACTATCATAGGGTATACTCGTAGGGACCGTTTCTCAAAGTGATCACTAACGCCGCTGACGGTTTGTCAAACGGACGTCTGGCCTGAAAGATATCAGCTTCTTCGTTCCAGGGGCCCGGTTGGATTTTGGGTACAATCCAACCCGGCCAAAGTCCAATAGTGTCCAAAACTCGGGCGAAGCATGCCAAAAGTTTTGTCCCATCAAGATTAAAACAACGAGACAGATGGCGCGTTAATCGGACGCCCGGTCTGTGAGTTATTGGCTTTTTCGTTCCATGGGCCCGGTTGGTTTCGTGAGCGAACCAACCCGACCGCACTCCGACGGCATCCAAACCTCGAGCGGAGTAAGCCAAAAGATCTGTCTCACTTAGAGGAAACCATCAAAGTCGACGGCACGTCAACCGGACGTCCGGAGCTCAAGATACGAGTGTTTCCGCTCTGAGGGCCCGGTTGGTTTCGTGTACGAACTAACCCGGCCGAACCCAATGTTCTCCGAAACCTTGAGTGTGATAAACCGAAACGACCGTCTCGATCCAAGTATCACGTTTCCGCTGACGGCGAGTCGTTTGAAGGCCCGTACCTCATGTTATGGGCAAAAGACCGAAAACGGTCCGGAAACGGGGGTCTGGGCCCGGGTTGACCCGGCCCGACCCCCCCTGGGTCGGCCCGAACCGGGTCCCACCCAGCTGGACCGGTTCGGCCCGGCCTGGGTGCGATCCGACCGAACCGGCGGGTCGGCTCGGCGGCTACGGCCGAGCCGAGGGTGGGGGGCGTGCTGCCCCCACGGATGAGAAGTGCGGCTCCTCATGGGGCCGCCCTGAGTCAACCGGACGCGGCGACCGGGCCGGATCCCTCCACTGGTTCCGCGAGGCCGCGGAACCGCGTCACCGAGGCCGCTTCTGCCGCGGCGGGTTTTTCTGGCGGCACGCCGGGCGCCACCTCCCCCTGGCGGCCGGCCGCCGCCTCCGACCACCGGCGCACCGCACTGTCTTCTCGGTTCTCTGGCGCGGTGTGCTGGCGCCGCGCCCCTTCGTCGTGGCCCGACTCCGTCCGTGGGTGTCTTCGGGTTTCTTTGACGCGGCGCGACGGCATCGCGTGCTTGTTCTCCCTTTCACGGCGCGGCGCGACGGCACCGCGCATATCTACCGCATGAAACCGCATGGTGCGACGACACCACGCTTTCTCGTACCAACCACAAGAAACCAACACGAAAAAAAAGGAGGAGGGTCGGCCGTGTTTGTGCGGTCCGACCCCCCACGCGTTATTCGATAACAAAAGGTTTTAATCCACGATCATCATCATGTTGGTATTCACGAACAAAAATAAAAAAAATGAAACAAACCCCTACCTTGGGTATAAGCCGATCGGAAGGAGGCGTCATCGTTCGAGGTTCGTCGCGGTATGGCATCGCGAGGATGACGACGTTGAAGGGGGACGTCTGTAACAACCCAAGATTTTATGAAAAATATTCTTTTTAATTTCACTAATGTCTTGTGTTGTACGCAACACAAAAAGGAGCTTGCACAACACGCATCCTTGACTTGCCTTGCATTACACACAATCGCAACCTTCCTCGATAGCGTGTGTAGTACGCAATACCGAGTTTCACTAAACAACAATATGCTATTAAAATATTATTATAACTAGCCGTTATGAACAGTAATAACCACCTTTTAAAATTTTAGAAATTTTATTTTTCAAAATGGACTTCATTTTTGGACTCAGAATATCGAAATTAGCCTAGGGTGAAATTTTGGTATTTTTCTGAAAACTTTCAATTTTTTATGAATAGTGAAACCACTAAGTGGTAGGTTAAAAGCTGAATTTTGCATAAAACTTAATTTTACCGCTTCTGTGAATGGAATTTCGAAAATCCGACAGACACGGTTGATATCAGTAAGTAAAATGTGGTTCAATGAGATAAAAATAAGTTTTTGGTGAATAGTAACTTTTTAATTTTTTTACCGCGGTTAATAGTAAATAGGGTAACTAAGGGTAAATATGATATTACTATTACCCTAACACATGTCCTAATTCTATTGGATAAGTGTAATTCGACCAAAAACAACCTTATGAATAAAATATGACCATTTAGGCCCACTTGGATTAGATTATGACATTTATTATTAATTTATTTAAAAAAGGGTTAAAATAGTTAAAATCAGAGTTTAATAAGTAAATCATTTTTAATATGGGGTTATACATAAGATAAATTCGACTATAAATATTCATTAGAAATCTAAAAAGATTTCATACATAATGGTATTTTATTTGTAATTTTTAGACATTAAATAATTTAATTTATTTATGACACAATGATGATGCAGTAATTATCTTATTTATGAAATATTGACATAATTGATGTTATAAACACAAAAATAAATGTAATTTGAGACTTTTTATGAATTACACTAATTTTCTAGGTTATTATGATATATTAATGTTGATTTAATCAACTTTGTTCGAACATATAATTCTGTTATGACTTTCAAAAAAATCATATATCAAATAGTGTCAAAATTGACACAAAATAGTTTTTAAATCAAATATTATATTATTAATTGTTATTTTATTCCTAAAAATCTAAGGTGCGGCCAAATGACTTAGATAAGGATATATATATTAATAATAAACAATTTGGGGTTATTTTGGCATGTTATAGTAAGTGTATTAACCATATAGTGAAAGAAAACAAAAAGACACGATAAAAGTTAAATTATTTAACTTAGAGTTAAATCTAATTGATAAGGATAAAATAATACCCTAAACTTGTCTAAATCCTATTGGCGGATAGGATTTCGACCCATACCCACTTTAGCTTCGAAATAAGACCCTTTGGAACCATTATAAACCGATTTTGACTTTAATATAAAATAATATTTTGAGATATTCCTAAGGTGCCCCTCTCCTCCCTTATAAAAGGGCACCTCCTCCCCCTCCTCCTCACACCAATTTGAGCACTCAAGCTCGGCCAAACCCAGCCATGTTCCCTTCTCCACATCCCTAGAATAATCCTAGAGGTCCTGGTCTTCTTCAAAGACCAATCTTAGTTCCCTAAGTGAAGGATTCAAAGAGGCGTTTCAAAGAAGAGGTAATAACCATTACCGATCTTTTCAATTTCATTCTTCTTCAACTTATTATTCTTTAGTTGTTTCATGATAAAGTAATAACATCAGTATTACTTACATACTGATATGTTATTATAAATATGAAACAACTCTAATTAACCTTCTATCCATCCTGCGGAAAAAGGAAATCACCGCGCGTGCGTACGTACGGAATACCGTCTCCACACCGTGGTGTAATCTATTTTCCGCCACCACCTTAATTGGATGGGTATAATGGTTTAATGAGTAACTATATATGATTATTATAAAGTGATATTGATACTGAAATAGTATAAATACACTTCAACGCAATTCCACGACCATGGGAACGATATCATCGCTCGTGCGTACATACGGACTACCGTCTCCACGACGCGATGAGATTCATTCTCAATGATTAACCATTAATGAATGATTATAAAGTATATATAATAAGTACTAATGAAATATATTACCTAATAATGATACTGTAATTATTTATTTTTATATGTATGTCATCTACTTAATTCCATTCAATTCAATAAGGAAACGAAAACAGCGTTCATTCGTACGTACGGACTACCGTCTCCATGAACGGTGTATTTCTTTCCATTAACTGATTTATTATATATGTATATTCTGAATATATATATATAAATCATGTTTTATATTCTGGAATTATGTAATCATGATCTAAGTAATCATATGAATAATTACAAGTTAAAAACACAAACGACAAATGAGACGATTTTACCCAAAACGCTACTTTAACATGAATTTAAAAAAGAACGGGTAATATAAAATCATAAGTGGACCATATATGATATAATAACAATGAATATGATTCTGGAATAAGTCAATAACATGATTTAAATCATTATACAGGAGGTTCGGACACTTACGAAGCAAATCGGACCTAAGGTAAGGGAAATATCACAATCTCATTTTTATCTGAGATTGTTTATTCGTAAGTATTTACTGGGGTGTATTTTATCATCCAAATCCATGTTTCATCAATATGTAATATTATTTACATCCACCTACAATTGTTTAAATCCATTTTTACCCTTCGGTGAGTTTTTAGTAATATCTATGAAAGGAATCTTTTGTCGTACGAGTTACTTTTTGACTTTTCCGACAAAAGTACGAAGAATGTTTTTTATTAACTTATACGGCATAAATGGATTTTTAAAACATTATTTCCAAGAATCTTCCTTTACATGTTTTCAAGTTTATTTTTAATCAACTTCTTTTATTTTAAAGTCGTATGACATGTTATGAAAGGAAAAATGTTTTTAAAGTAGAAATGATATTTTCCTCAAGAATGGAGATAAAGTATTTTATCAAAATTATTTTCCATCTAAGATAATAAAAGGGTTCTATTTTTATCCCTATTATTACATGGATTTGATTATGTTATGATGGAAACATTTTTATGTATTCCTTTATCTTATATGAATTGTTTTATGATGTCATGTTGTTTAAGAATCCCATTTTTATTACATGGGTTACGCTATGATGTATGGTTTATGATTATGTGGCACACATAAGAAACGAATCATTATAAGATGGGTGGGACCTATATCTCCCTCCAATGCATTGGGTAAAGATTTTATATCTCATGAGATAGACATGGCTGGAACGGTAGGTTATACCGGTTCAGTGAAACAGGACTGGAACGAGGGTGACTCGGTTCAGAAAGGGACTTTGTCCACTAAGATAGTCTTGGCAATGAGTCATGACTAACAAGAAATGATTTTCCATGATTATGTGTGCATGCCAAAAAGTTTCAAGTTTCATGTTATGATTATGGTGATATCATTCTCACTTCTATGATTTATTCCATGTTAAGATATTATGATCTCTTTTGCAGGTTATGATTTTCAAAAAGATATGATATGATTTTTTTAGTTCCTTTATTTGCCTTGCTGAGCATTTGAGCTCACCTTTTTATGTTTTCTTTTCCCCAGGATATAAAGAAAGGTTTTAGGTTAAAAAAAAGGGAAGATCCTTATGGGAGATATTGAAGATCTTTCACCACGATTAGAAGATTACGTTCCGAGTTTCCAAAGACACTAAACTTTTACGATCCTTGTGTGTGTGTTTTTGTTATGTACTAAGTATTCCTCAAAAGTAATGTAATTTCCATGTACGATAAGCTTCGGGTCTTTACAGTTGGTATCAGAGAAAAGGTTTAGTCAACCTTTGGAAACTAGGATGCGAAAACGTTAGTGAGATCCCTAGAGATATTTCTAAGGTATGTCTAGGGATGTCCCTAAGGTTAAGTATACGTATAGGTTATAGTACTAGAATTATGCTAACGATCATAGAATTAAACCTAAGATGTTAGATATTGAAGGTACTCCCCCTTTATTATGTTGTTTTCCCTAGCATGATTTTTGCCTCTCGCACTATTCTTTTTGGGTTTTGGACGATGGCTGGAACCTGAAGGAACCGTGTTGATCAATGCAATGGACAATGCAATGATTGTCCTCCTGAACAAACAAATGTTATGGGAGATGAAGTGAAAAATCTTATTGCTATACTTACACAAGCTATGAATCATTCTGGACTTCCAAATGAGCAGAGAAGAGAACAATATTCTATTGAGTCCTTCATGAGGCAAAGTCCACCTTCTTTCAGTGGGTCTTCTGATCCACTTGTTGCTGAACAATGGATCAGTACCACTGAAAAGATATTTTCAGTTCTTCAATGTTCTGAACATGATAAAGTCATCTTAGCAGTATATCGTTTGGAAGGTGAAGCTGATCAATGGTGGAATCTTATCAAGAATACAAGGCAAAGAGATGAAATTGAGTCCATGGAATGGGACGAGTTCAAGAACTTATTTTTCAATAAGTACATCCCTCGTATTCTTTGAACAAAGATGGAGAAGGAGTTTCTTAAACTAAAGCAAAAGGATGATGAATCTGTTGGTATATACGAAGCGAATTTTACAAGACTTGCAAGGTATGCATCTGGCATTATCATCCAACCTGAAAGTAAAGTTTATCGATTTTTCAGTGGCTTAAAACCAAGTCTTCGAAGGGCATTAGCTATAAGAGACTTCAGTAGCTATGAAGAAATTGTGCGTTGTGCTATCAAGGTTGAAATGGAAGTTGGTGTTACATATCCATCTCATGGTTTTGACAAAAAATGAAAGATGGAGTTCAAGGAGAAATCTCAGAATAATGGTGAAAAGAAGATGAATGTTTCCTTATGCACAAAGTGTGGAAAGAAGCATGGTGGAGATTGTCTTAAAGGGACTAGAAAATGTTTTAAGTGTGGAAAAGAAGGTCATCGAGCAGCTGAGTGTCGAAGTAATGGAAAAAGGTTTTCTAATGATGTGAATAAATCAAACACTGCAGAGAACGCACCACCAACACTTCAATGCTTCAAGTGCAAGGAAATGGGGAATTATGTTAATAAATGCCCTAATCCAAGGGTTAGTGATGATCAACATGAGCAACCACTGAAGGCAAAGGACAAAGGGAAGTCACATGCGATCACTATTGGAAATGTTGAATATGACAACGATGTGGTGGAATGATTAAGTGTTTATGTAATGGGATTTCGAAATAATTTTGTATCATTGAGTATTGCAATATTTATTGATGTGGTATTCAAAGTGATTGATATATTTTGGAAATAAGATGATATGTGCATAATGAAGGTTAAACGAGAAAATAAAATGTTTAATAGTATTCATGAGCTCATGATTGATATAAGGACTAAGTGATATCATGGTTTGAGAATATAGAATTTTGAGGATTTTGGTATGTGGAAAGTGTTAACTTTTAACTGCATTCATGTTTTCACTAAGGTTCAATGGGTATTCAAAAGAATACATGATTAAGTACTTTGAATGTTTGGAATGTGACCAACAAAACATATCTTATGATATATGGGGATCAACGATGGTATTAAATCTCTGGTAATCATTTTCACTATGTTATAAGAGTGGACTGCAGTATTATGGATAAGCCTAAAGATTGAAATGGATTATGTTGGACATAAGTGAGTATTGTTTAAGGATAGAAGTTTTTTTCGATATTATTGATGGGATGTTATAGTAATGTAGTTTTAGAAAAAGGACAACCTGCAGGACGGGCGACAGCCCATCGCTTCGGACAAGGCTGTGGGAATCGAACCCACAACCGAAGTGCGGCTGGCCTTTATCGCCTACCACTGGCCTACAGGAAGTCCCAGTTTAGTAGAAACTAGTTTTATTATATTAAGCAGTACGATATATGAAGTATAAGTCCATTTTAGGAACCATATGTGATTAATCTCACTATAGATCGACTTATGTATATAATTTTTGCTAACCTTTTGTTTGAGACAGATGGAATGACCCGTCATTCTATCACATGATCTGCTAACACTTCACGAATAACAAATTCAACTTCATTTATTTAATAGATGAAGTGGAAATTGTTCAAGGCATGAACAACAGTGAGATTGTACCAAAATAAAGAAAGTATTTATTCTAATTCAAATGTTCAACTTTAGGGAAATGATCTTGAAAACCAAAAATGTTGTCCTAGTGATCTTATACCTGATGAATCGGATGGTACCTTAGATCGTCACAAATTTATGGATTTGTGATTGTTGGCTTTTCCATAGCCATGTTCTCTACCACTCTCCATCAGAACATGATGGTTAGATTTTTCTTCCATATCCATATTTTCACCTATGTGGAAACCTAGTGATTAGTTTATTTGGGTAATCGTTACATTTCATACTTTAGTTTTTAAAGACAAGTTTTGGTATTCCTTTTTACGATGTGGGTTTCTATTAAAGAAACTTTCGAATAGTAAACTATTTATAACCCCGAAGAATTTCGAGGGCGAAATTCATTTTAAGGGGGGTAGAATGTAACAGCCCAAGATTTTATGAAAAATATTCTTTTTAATTTCACTAATGTCTTGTGTTGTACGCAACACAAAAAGGAGCTTGCACAACACGCATCCTTGACTTGCCTTGCATTACACACAATCGCAACCTTCCTCGATAGCGTGTGTAGTACGCAATACCGAGTTTCACTAAACAACAATATGCTATTAAAATATTATTATAACTAGCCGTTATGAACAGTAATAACCACCTTTTAAAATTTTAGAAATTTTATTTTTCAAAATGGAATTCATTTTTGGACTCAGAATATCGAAATTAGCCTAGGGTGAAATTTTGGTATTTTTCTGAAAACTTTCAATTTTTGATGAATAGTGAAACCACTAAGTGGTAGGTTAAAAACTGAATTTTTCATAAAACTTAATTTTACCCCTTCTGTGAATGGAATTTCGAAAATCCGACAGACACGGTTGATATCAGTAAGTAAAATGTGGTTCAATGAGATAAAAATAAGTTTTTGGTGAATAGTAACTTTTTAATTTTTTTACTGCGGTTAATAGTAAATAGGGTAACTAAGGATAAATATGATATTACTATTACCCTAACACATGTCCTAATTCTATTGGATAAGTGTAATTCGACCAAAAACAACCTTATGACTAAAATATGACCATTTAGGCCCACTTGGATTAGATTAGGACATTTATTATTAATTTATTTAAAGAAGGGTTAAAATAGTTAAAATCAAAGTTTAATAAGTAAATCATTTTTAATATGGGGTTATACATAAGATAAATTCGACTATAAATATTCATTAGAAAGATAAAAATATTTCCTACATAATGGTATTTTATTTGTAATTTTTAGACATTAAATAATTTAATTTATTTATGACACAATGATGATGCAGTAATTATCTTATTTATGAAATATTGACATAATTGATGTTATAAACACCAAAATAAATGTAATTTGAGACTTTTTATGAATTACACTAATTTTCTAGGTTACTATGATATATTAATGTTGATTTAATCAACTTTGATCGAACATATAATTCTGTTATTACTTTCACAAAAATCATATATCAAATAGTGTCAAAATTGACACAAAATAGTTTTTAAATCAAATATTATATTATTAATTGTTATTTTATTCCTAAAAATCTAAGGTTCGGCCAAATGACTTAGATAAGGATATCTATATTAATAATAAACAATTTGGGGTTATTTGGGCATGTTATAATAAGTTTATTAACCATATAGTGAAAGAAAACAAAAAGACACAGTAAAAGTTAAATTATTTAACTTAGAGTTAAATCTAATTGATAGGGATAAAATAATACCCTAAACTTGTCTAAATCCTATTGTTTGATAGGATTTCGACCCATCCCCACTTTAGCTTCCAAATAAGACCCTTTGGAACCATTATAAACCGATTTTGACTTTAATATAAAAAAATATTTTGAGATATTCCTAAGGTGCCCCTCTCCTCCCTTATAAAAGGGCACCTCCTCCCCCTCCTCCTCACACCAATTTGAGCACTCAAGCTCGGCCAACCCCTGACATTTTCCCTTCTCCACTTCTCTAGAATAATCCTAGAGGTCCTGGTCTTCTTCAAAGACCAATCTTAGTTCCCTAAGTGAAGGATTCAAAGAGGCGTTTCAAAGAAGAGGTAATAACCATTACCGATCTTTTCAATTTCATTCTTCTTCAACTTCTTCTTCTTTAGTTGTTTCATGATAAAGTAATAACATCAGTATTACTTACATACTGTTATGTTATTATAAATATGAAACAACTCTAATTAACCTTCTATCCATCCTGCGGAAAAAGGAAATCATCGCGCGTGCGTACGTACGGAATACCGTCTCCACGTCGTGGTGTAATCTATTTTCCGCCACCACCATAATTGGATGGGTATAATGGTTTAATGAGTAACTATATATGATTATTATAAAGTTATATTGATACTGAAATAGTATAAATACACTTCAACGCAATTCCACGACCATGGGAACGATATCATCACTCGTGCGTACGTACGGACTACCGTCTCCACGACGCGATGAGATTCTTTCTCAATGATTAACCATTAATGAATGATTATAAAGTATATATAATAAGTACTAATGAAATATATTACCTAATAATGATACTGTAATTATTTATATTTATATGTATGTCATCTACTTAATTCCATTCAATTCAATAAGGAAACGAAAACAGCGTTCATGCGTACGTACGGACTACCGTCTCCATGAACGGTGTATTTCTTTCCATTTACTGATTTATTATATATGTATATTCTGAATATATATATATAAATCATGTTTTATATTCTTTAATTAAGTAATCATGATCTAAGTAATCATATGAATAATTACAAGTTAAAAACACAAACGACAAATGAGACGATTTTACCCAAAACGCTACTTTAACATGAATTTACAAAAGAACGGGTAATATAAAGTAATAAGTGGACCATATATGATATAATAACAATGAATATGATTCTGGAATAAGTCAATAACTTGATTTAAATAATTATACAGGAGGTTCGGACACTTACGAAGCAAATTGGACCTAAGGTAAGGGAAATATCACAATCTCATTTTTATCCGAGATTGTTTATTCGTAAGTATTTACTGGGGTGTATTTTATCATCCACATCCATGTTTAATCAATATGTAATATTATTTCCATCCACCTACAATTGTTTAAATCCATTTTTACCCTTCGGTGAGTTTTTAGTAATATCTATGAAAGGAATCTTTTGTCGTACGAGGTACTTTTTTATTTTTCCGACAAAAGTACGAAGAATGTTTTTTATTAACTTATACGGCATGAATGGATTTTTAAAAGATTATTTCCAAGAAGCTTCCTTTACAAGTTTTCAAGTTTATTTTTAATCAACTTCTTTTATTTTAAAGTCGTATGACATGTTATGAAAGGAAAAATGTTTTTAAAGTAGAAAGGATATTTTCCTCAAGAATGGAGTTCAAGTATTTTATCAAAATTATTTTCCATATAAGATAATAAAAGGGTTCTGTTTTTATCCCGATTATTACATGGATTTGATTATGTTGTGATGGAAACATTTTTATGAATTCCTTTATCTTATATGAATTGTTTTATGATGTCATGTTGTTTAAGAATCCCATTTTTATTACATGGGTTACGCTATGATGTATGGTTTATGATTATGTGGCACACATAAGAAAGGATTCATTATAAGATGAGTGGGACCTATATCTCCCTCCAATGCATTGGGTAAAGATTTTATATCTCATGAGATAGACAAGGCTGGAATGGTAGGTTATACCGGTTCAGTGAAACAGGACTGGAACGAGGATGACTTGATTCAGAAGGGACTTTGTCCACTAAGATAGTCTTGGCAATGAGTCATGACTAACAAGAAATGATTTTCCATGATTATGTGTGCATGCCACAAATTTTCAAGTTTCATGTTATGATTATGGTGATATCATTCTCACTTCTATGATTTATTCCATGTTAAGATATTATGATCTCTTTTGCAGGTTATGATTTTCAAAAAGATATGATATGATTTTTTTAGTTCCTTTATTTGCCTTGCTGAGCATTTGAGCTCACCCTTTTATGTTTTCTCTTCCCCAGGATATAAAGAAATGTTTTAGGATAGAAAAAAGGGAAGATCTTTATGGGAGATATTGAAGATCTTTCACCACGATTAGAAGATTACGTTCCGAGTTTCCAAAGACACTAAACTATTACGATCCTTGCGTGTGTGTTTTTGTTATGTACTAAGTATTCCGCAAAAGTAATGTAATGTCCATGTACGATAAGCTTCGGGTCTTTACAACGTCGGCGTTCGTCCGAATCGAGGGAAGGCAAAGCCATCGTCGCTAGCTACCTGATTCCGCTTCCGAGCTTGTTCGTCGATCCGTTGACGATAAAGGGGAAGAAGAAGATCCGTTGAAGAGCCTCACAGCAGAAGGGGAGAAATTCCGTGGAAGGAAAACGACTGTTCTTCGTCAGAGGTGGTGCATTCTTCGCGTTCTTCGTTGAAGAACGAAGAATTCTCCCTCTGCTGTCTCAAAGGTTTTACACAACACAAACCCCTCAACAAAAATAAAATAAGTCCTCAACTTATTTTATAATCAACTTAAGAATTTGAAAAACAAAAGATAAGAAACGAACAATTAATTCGAAGAATTAATTGTAAAACTTAACTGCCCAATTAAATTGGGGCGTTTCTTAACCAAAAAAAACGCACGGTTGACTTCTTTTAATAGGGGGTGCGGGTGCGTTACTTAACAAGAAAAGAAACGCTGGGGCTCGTGCGGGCCCCACCTCAGAAATATCCTACCAAGTGGGTAGGATATTTTGAATTGCACCCTATCCGCTTCAACCCAGCTTAAGCAGCTTTTAAGTGGTCTTTAAGCGGCTTTAAGTGAAATAAAATAAAATTGTCATACAACTTTATTTTATTTCTTAACATAAACCCCACAAATTAAAAAGCACAACCGAGAAAACGCAACTCCGAAAGAGGCGTTTCTAAGCAAAAACGGGTGCTGCGATTTCATCGGTGCCCTCGAAATTTGATTCCGAGCACCGGTTCAAAAGTTAGAAAAACTCGCTCATTCGTTCACTGAACGTACCTGATCCAGACTTCGGAATTTGATTCCGGGCACACCGGGCCTCAGAATCAGGCGCCGTCAAAAACTTTGTTCTTGTAAAATTCCAAAGAAAATTTAGGAAAAAAATTTCCCTTGAAATTTCCGGGTCTTTACAATTTCAGTATTGAGGACATTAGAGTAAGAATTATCCCCTACATAGGCTTCTATATAATAGTAAACTAACTTATAACATTGATCATTTATTTCAAGAATAGTTCTTATAAATTTATTATAAATTGTATCAACAAAACTGTTTAATAATAATTATACGTGATATATACAAAAAATTGTTATTAAAGATAAATCTCAAAATGAAATAGATTAATTTTAATATATTCCAACATTAATAATCATCAAAAAAATCCTTAAAATGAATCAAAAAAATAATCAATATATTTAAATGATTAATCAATATAATAAGAATTATAATTTCATTTTTCAGCCAATATACAAAGTTAAAACATTATTTTCTCAAATTTTATAGAATTTGATAACTTAATAAATATATCAACCATATGTTTATTAGTGGATATATATTCCAAAGTAATAACTCCTTTATTACAATAATGTAAAATAAAATGAAACATAACATTTATATATTTTTTACAATAATATGGTAAATAATTCTTCAAAAATGAAATATCTAGGGAATTATCATGTTACCAAGAATTTTATCAAAATAAATATCAAAATAAAACATTCCTTGTTTAATAAATATTCATTGAGCATAAAACTATAATATGATGTATAATCATCCTCAGCTGTGCATACAAAAAATAATAATTGTTATTAATTACTCCATGAAATTAGAAAATTACTAGGAAAATAACATATACCATATATTCTTTTCCTGTTAATAATATATCAACTAAAATCACAATCTATGTAACTAAAAAATTAAAATAGTTCCACTTAGAATGAAGTAAAACAAAATTACAATTTCCATTAGTATATATTATAATCATTTTAAGATATTTCAGTTGACTTCCATTAGTATTGTTATAAAACCTAGAATATAAACATACACTCAACATAATATCATGTCTTGAAGTATCCAAATATAGAAAAAACTATCATACATACTAAAAAGTTAATATCTATAGGTTTGGTATATTAATAAAAATCTAATTTTGGATTAGTATTCATTGTGGTTATCATACTTTTACTAGAATCTAAACTAAAGCTTTCAACTAACTCTTTAGAAAATTTATATTGATTAAGAAATATTCCATCTAAACATTGAAACTTTTAAAGTCTAAGAAAAAATTTTACTCAACCATTAAACTCATATCAAAATAATTACTCATATGATTATAAAATTATTTACAAAAATATTCAGATTATGATACAAAAATTATATATCATTAGTATATATTTGAACACTTAAAATATCATTAGAGACATTATTAATAAATAAATTTGGAGTAACATTTTTGTTATGAATCAAATTCTTAAATAAAAACAATTTTAGAATTTCTTACCAAGATCTTAGAGATTGTTTAAGACAATATATTGTTTTTTTGTTCAAAAAAAATATTGGGTAATTGTTTATTTTCAAATCTGGTGGTTTTATTAATGTAAACATATTTATAAAGTACCCCATTTAAAAATTAACTTTTGACATAAATTTGAAAAAATATCATACTATGAAAATAATAAAAGGATAAGAAAAATCATAATTGATTCAATTTTATATTCCATATAAATATTATCTTTAAAATACATTATATTATCTTGATAAAAATCTTAAGCTATAATACTAGTTTTTAACTATTTGACCAGATTAATCAAACACATTCCTAAAACCCATTTAGTTTATATAATCTTTTCTGTTTAACAATATTATAAATATTATTTCTAGTAAATTCATTATGTTCATCTTAAATTTTAATTATCCAATTTATATATTTTATAAATTCCTTAATATTATTAGGTAAAAATTTATAAAAAAATGATAATTAGAAAAGAAATTTAAATCAAACTTCCTAGTTCTAATTCTATATTCCAAATTTCTAATATATTTCTCCATTGGTTGATCTTTATATGTTATCAATTTTTTTAAAATTGATTTATTAGGCATATCCTACCCGACAACTTATGAATTTTCATTATTAGATTCTTATTCATGAAAATTAACATATTTAAATTCTTTTACAACGTTTTCAGATACTAGGGTATTTTTATCATTATTTTCATCAATCATTACATGAATTGTTTCTTCCATAGTTATTGTTCTTTTATTATACACTCTAAAATACTTACTGCTATTATAATATTATATAAAAATAAACTTATCAATTTTAGAATCATATTTAACATAGTTATCCATTATATTTAAAATAATTCCTTACTCCCAAATATATTTAAATAGATAACTTTAGGATTTCTTGCATTAAATAGTTTTTAAGGAGTATTATATAAAAAATATCTTATAAAAATATATATTAAAAATATAAAGACTAATATAAAAAAATTATTTTACAATAATTTAGGTTATTTATGTTATTTAACAATTTTTCTATCAATTTTATAATTGTTATTTTATTTAGTTCTATAACACCATTTTGTTTTGGTGTTCTAGGAGTTGAAAATGATGAAATCGTCTATTTCCCTCACATTAATTTTCAAAATTAATACTATAAAGTTTATATATTTTATCATTTATTATCGAAATAATTAAATAGCCATTTTTATTCGTACTAATTTGAAACAAATAAACAATTATTATTTTTATGATACATGAATTAAATTCATGTAAAGAAACTAAATTCATCAACAATTAAAAACACACAAATTTTACCCCCGAAAATAGAAATTTTCATAGGTTTAAATAAATAAACATGAAATAGTTATATTTCTCAAGTATAATTAACTGTATTAATATATATTTACATTTATTTATGATTATTAAATTTTAATTATGAATCACATACAAATAATTTACTGACCATTATCTTGGATAAGTCCAAAAACAATACATTCATGTATAGATTATGTAGAAGCCCAAAATGATCATGTAAAGGCCTCTCTTTCCATATAATATCGTTTGTATCTATATAATTGAGAAACATAACATTTTTCATGGTTATTTTTGAAAAAATAATTAAGTAAATGTTATCTTTACTATTTTCATGAAATAAAACAAATTTCTCTTTTGAAACTATGTATATATTATATTCAAACATAAAAATCCTTACATAATTTGAAATCAATGATATAAGTATTAAGATATACATATAACCTTTTATATAAAAAATCATTAAAATTATACTAGATTTAAATACACAACTTTCTCCAAAAACACTATCTTTGCCTTTATAATTATATTTTATAGTGAAAAATACACCATCATAATGACAGTAATTTAAGAATGTAAATTAGTCAGCAATAAAATGTCTATAGAATATATAATCCATATAGCATGTATCCTTGATACTTTTAAATAAATTTTCCTAAGAACAAATCAATTAGAAAGATTATTTGGTACCCAAGTCGTTGTGGGATGAAGTGGATTATTAACAATATTTGGTACCCTTATATAATTAATAAATTTATTAAAGGGAAGTATATATTATTGATTTTTATAAATAAATGGTTTAATGTAACAAAAATATTGAGTAAACCTCAATGAGAATTAATTATCATGATTTCATTTTAAATTAAATCTAAAACATGTGACATTATAAAATCTTTCTTTAGTGCTTTTAAAATATATAGTTATATAAATCCTAGGAATCTACTTAACGTAACAAAAACTAGTACTACACGTATTAGTTTTATTCAAATTCATCAAATTATTAAACATTATCACCCTCAAATAAATATAGATAAAGTTAATTTTAAATAAATAATTCAATTCTTATATTTATCATTCCCTTCTAATACAATATGGAATTTTATTTCTTCCTCTTGAATATTTTTAGAAATAAAATGATTAAGAAATTGCATTTCTTCTTTAATTCTATGATTCTCCTTTTGAATATTTACTCAATCAGTACAAACAATAGTATTGAAACATGAGGAAGAATTTCAATGATCCTTATTTTATTTAACCATATTTTTATTTTCATTCTTCATTGACCAATATGTATCTTTTATTTTATTAATAAATCAACAATAAATCCATACTTTTTTAACCTTTCATGTTATTCATGTTATTCATTTTATTCATTTTATTCATTTTATTCACTTTATTCACATTATTCACTTTAATCACTTTATTCACTTTATTCACTTTATCCACTTTATCCAGTTTATTCACTTTATCCACTTTATCCAGTTTATTCACTTTATTCACTTTATTCAGTTTATTCAGTTTATTCATTTTATTCATTTTATTCATTTTATTCATTTTATTCATTTTATTCATTTTATTCATTTTATTCATTTTATTCATTTTATTCATTTTATTCATTTTATTCATTTTATTCATTTTATTCATTTTATTCATTTTATTCATTTTATTCATTTTATTCATTTTATTCATTTTATTTATTTTATTCCTTTTATTTATTTTCTTCATTTTATTCATTTTATTCATTTTATTCATTTTATTCATTTTACTCATTTATTTCATTTTATTCATTTTATTCATTTTATTCATTTTATTCATTTTATTCATTTTATTATTTTTATTCTTTTTCTTCATTTTATTCATTTTATTCATTTTATTCATTTTATTCATTTTATTCATTTTATTCTTTTTATTATTTTTATTCTTTTTATTCTTTTTATTTTTTTTATTTTTTTATTCATTTAATTCATTTTATTCATTTTATTCATTTTATTCATTTTATTCATTTTATTCATTTTATTCATTTTATTCATTTTATTCCTTTAATTCCTAATTTTCCTTTTTTCCTTTTATTAATTTTATTCATTTTATTCATTTTATCCATTTTATCCATTTTATTCCTTTTATTCCTTTTATCTGTTTTATACATTTTATTCATTTTATTCATTTTATTCCAGCTTTTCGTTTTATTCATTTTATTCATTTTATTCATTTTATTCCTTTTATTCATTTTATTAATTTTATTCATTTTATTCATTTTATTCATTTTATTCATTTTATTCATTTTATTCATTATATTCATATAATTCATCAGAACTTAAACATTAAGAATACGTTTCAAAAACAAAACTAGAATCTGAATTGGAAGTTACCTGTGTTAAATTAGTATCAATCAATCATGGGTAGGATGAATCTTCCTCACATTCAAATTCATATCCAAAGTCCAAATCTATAGTATAACTACAACCAGCATGCTCGTTATGTTTCAATACCTTCTTGTATTGTGAGAATGTCACTTCTTACTTTAATTTAGGGAAATCTAACTTTAAATATCCATTTTTCTACTCATATAGCATATTAGTTGTGAGAGATTGTTATATTTTATTATATTACCTTTATTTCCCATTTGATCGTACTTGTTATAGTATTTTTTGGGTGAACTCATACATCCATTATTTCATTTCACAATATTATAAATTTCATATCTTATATTATAAATTTTTTCTTTCATATATTCTTGTGACTCAAAATCAAGCGGGATAGTAGAAAAAATTATAGCATATTTAAATTCAACTCCTTTGTTCAACAAACTTCACCATCATTGTTCTTTAACTCAATATTATATTAAAAAGGTGATCTTATCCATTCATCCTTAGTAAACTTTGTGAAATTATTTCCTCCTCATTCACAACATTCTTTGATATCCACTTTTTATGTAGGTCTCATATTAATATCTCAATAATAAATTCATTTTTATAGTTCCCTAAAGAACAACCATGTTATTAATAATCTTTGTAAATCAATTGTGAATTTCACAAGTTTTTTGGGATAAAACATTACAAATTCCTAAAATGCTTCCATCTGAATTTTTAACTTGGTCATCTACAGCTGATCAGTTTCTTGAGGAGTGACTATTAAATTCTTGTAAAAGTCAAAATAAGTTCTCCAAGATGAAATATTTCTATAAATATTTCTACATAAATAATGATATAGAGATTTCAGAGAATTGTATTTTAAATCATATTATACAACAACATTTACAACTAGAGTATCAAAATCAATATTGGGTAATTTACAGGGCCTTGTTATAATTTAATAATATATTATTCAAATATTCTTTAGAAATACATCCATTGAATCCTCCCAATAACTATATTCATTGTCAAAAAAGTGATGTGGTCTGAGAATATTTAGAACTTCAACATAAATCCAAACATTTTTTTAAAGAAAGATACTTCCCTCAACTATAAAGAAAAGGAGAGGGCTAGCACATAAAATAATAAAACATAGGAATAACGTATCTAAATGAAATATAAAATGACTCTAATTTTTTTCTATTATTATGTGATAAATGATTTTAGAGAAGGGGTGAATATACCTCTCAAACCATTTTACTAAAATAGAACTATCAAAGTTAAGAGAAAATGAATATATAATACTGGGAATGGTTATAAATAGTGTGCATGATATAATAAAATATTAAAGTAGATTTTAGATTCAAGTTAATAAGTGATTACTCTGTATTAGTGAATTAAGATAATATATCAGAATGAGCAGAATGTAATGTAGTATAAAATATTAAACAAATAATATATAATTTTATACCAATTTGCTTTATGGTGATCCTAAAATTTAATATTCCCTTCACTCATATCATTGAGTGAAATGGATCCCACTAATTTTATATTCATTAATTATTGATGGACTACCAAACCATTACAAACACAGTTCATTTTGAAACTTAGAGGCAAAACCCAAAATAGGAAAACAAGATATTTTTATGAGAGTCCCAACTCTAGATGTACATACCTTTGATGTCGAGTTATAAAAAAACAAAACTCGAATATGAAGGGAGATGTATAGACCAGATATTTAACCACAAATATAAAATATATAATGTTGAAAAATTAGAAACTACATTATGAATTGTAATGATGTAGAATTTACATGTAAATTTTTATTTAATAAAATAGAAATTTTACAAGTCCGTGAAAATTAACGGTGTGTGATTTCGAGGCCCGGAGTGCCCAGAATGAATTTTGGAACTTTTGTTCGGGTATGTTCAGCAAACATGAGAGCAGGTTTTTCTAACATTTGAACCTATGATTGGAATTTAAATCTAAGGGCACCGTCGAACTCACAGCACCGGTATTAACTTAATAAGGCATTCACCTCGATGGCAGTTGGTCGAGGGTGAAAGATAACTTTTGGGTTTTTTGTGGAAATAATAAAATAAAATAAATCACACATTTTATTTTATTGGTTATAACCACTCCATGTGGATGTTTTAAGTGGGGACCACCAATCCTTAACCTCTCATGAGAGGTTATGGTGGTGGGGACCACAAGAGGCCTAAACCTCTGGAACTCCTCTCTTAGTGAGGGAGAAACCTCTCAACACCCTCATTAAGTAGGAGGAGCCTCTTGAGATTAGTCTATGAGATGTGGCAGACCTACGGTGGGGATCACCTCTATGTGATGCGGAAGGCCCATGGTACATGATAGGAGGAGTACCTCAGCTGTCCAAGGTTAGTGGGAAGCACCTATGTGTGACATGGCAGGCCCACTGTACTCTGAGGTACTACCCTCTGTGTGATGTTGTAGACCTATGGTTGGGAGTTCCTCAATTTGATATAGTAGGCCCATGGTACTCGACAGGAGGAGTACCTCAGCAATCCAAGGTAGTGGGAAGCATCTCTGTGTGATGTGGCAGGCCCACTGTACTCGATTGAGCAGGAGTTCTCCAACATCCGAGGTGTTCGACGTTGTGACTATGAATATTACTTGATACTAATACCAGAATAAATCCTGGTGTGAGCTGAGTCAGAACCTCTTTGTTTTCCCCATGATTGAGATATATTACATTATAACATAGGTATAGGTATGGCCATATACCTAAGTAAGGTTTTCTGTTGATTTCATACATTTTTATCCTTGTTTGATTTTTTGAGATCTAGAGGGTCTTGGGGTCCTGACTATGTATCGTCATACTCACCCCTGCATGGTCTATGATGGCACTATGTTGTGTTGGATGCAAATGATGGACAGTGTTGACTAAGGCTTAGAGTACAAGGATTGTACGATACCAAGAGGTGGACCATACGGTGTGTCGTTTCGCTGAGGAGATGGGTGGATGAGGAGTACTAAGGAGGCGATCTATACCTACCCTTCAGGTAGGAACCTCGGAGGATTACCCATCAGCTGACATTCCCTTTTCTTCCATTGTATTGTATCACACATGTACTTGTACATTCCAGTTGGGTTTTTATTCTGGCCCCATTTTCTTTTGGCACTCTTTTGTTATAAAATTTTACTTGGTGGTTTGTATCCAGCTATGTGCTTTCTTTTGTGTGTGTTTAAAGGTTATAAAGGTAATTTCATCCCAGTTTTAGAGAATTAGGCATTTGGTGCTAGTCGTTATCCCCTGGCCTATGGAAGGCGGGCTTGGGGTAGTCACCGCATGGGCCCCAGGGTATGGGTCATGACAAATTAGTATCATAGGGAGTTTTAACTGCAGAACTAGGATGTTTATCTTTTCTGTGAAGAAAATTTTTTTAGGGTAATGAGTGTGGTTTTTAGTTTAGAGAGTCTAGTTTTGGTGAGGCAGCCGACGTATCCATACACCTGGACCCTGACTTCTGATTTCCAACTTAGTGCACAAAAACACTGATTGCATGTGTGTTTTCAAACGTTTTCTTTGTGATATTTTGAGTCAGCTCACCAGATATAACATTCAAATCACCAGGTATAACCTATTGACCATGGAAAACCTATTTCTTTTCAAGATTCCTCTACATAGACAGCCAGTTAGAGTTCTGAGAGTTTTACGCACAAATATCCCACCGAGCGACAAGGCCTCAGTACAAGGCCCTTTTCCAGTAGAGGCACCCACAGAGGCACCGTCTGTACCAATCAACGTTTGGCCACCAATGCCACCAGCCCCAGGTGCAGACAGTGCACGCCGCTTAATCACGTTGCATGAGTTCTAGCGCTAGAGGCCACCTAGGATCGGCCGATAGATAGACCCGCAGGCAGCTGAGGATTAGCTGGAGGCTATGGTGAGAGTCTTCTTACTCGTAGGGACACCAGTTGATCTCATGGTGATCCTTTCCACCAACCTTCAACTACCAGCAGCAGACAGATGGTGGAGCTTGATTCTCTAGGTTCACGATGAGGCAACGCTTCTATGGACAGACTTTGAGAGCCTGTTTCGGGTAAACATTGCCTAAGTGACACTTCACCCAGTGCACATACAGGAGATACATCATCTATTGCAGGGCAGTATGATTTTGGTTCAGTACTCAGCAAGTTTCATTGACCTCTCACGTTACTCCACCGATATAGTGTAGGACCCATTATTCAGGGCCTGAACATTTAAGGAGGGTCTCAGATGGGACATCAGGGCTTCAATTATCTCACTCAGCATTCCAACACAGGCGAGGGTGTTAGAGATTGCCCCCTTGGTGGAGAGTTTCCATGCTTAGCAGTCACCAGTAGAAACACCCACTACCAGTCATCACATAGAGGAGTCTTCTATAGTTGGCAGAAGATAGTCATCACAGAGGTCCAATAGGACCAGACTTATATGTGGACAATGGCATGATTCAGGGTCGGTTGTGCGGGGCACCCGAAGCAGAGCTATTCATACCAAGAGCAGGTAGTGTTCTGCAAGTGGCAGGCATGGTCACATGTCTTGTGAATGTCCGACCCGTCGTACAGATGATCAGTAGACAGTCGAAGGATCGTCCAAGTAGAGACAGAGGTTCGACCGAGGAGGTCCGTATGGAGCAGGCCGACATGGCAGAGGAGTTGGTCATGCATCTGGCGGTGGGTGACAATTTGATATGTTACCGCCACCACCACCATGAGGTCCACCCCAATCGCAGGGTGAGGGTGGACATGGGAGAGATCAGCTCTAGGAAGTTGAGGCCTACGATCACGGCACTCCAGAGATGATACGAAGTACGATCTATGTCTACTCAACCATAGATTCAGTACTTATAGACACAGGTTCCAGTCATTCTTTTATTGCTACTATCCTCGTTTGGAACTTGGAGATTCTGATGGAGTTGTTGGCTCTATCCTAATGGCTGGAGACTCCTAAGGGAGAATATTTTATTATTACACACTGGTTCCAGTAGTGTGAGCTTACTCTAGGAGGTGAGAGCTTCGGCTGGGATTTTCTAGTAGCAGTGTCGGGGCCTTAAGACATCATTTGGGGTATGGATTGGTTATCTACAGTCCATGCTCAAATTGACTGTATTAGGTGAAAAGTGTGGTGTGTCTGTACCGATGGGACTAGGTTTACCTTCACCAGTGAGAAGGGAGCCTATGCAGCACAGGATGGACTTACCCAGAGGAGGGTGCAGCCGATTACACATCAGTTGGCAAACCTTACCCTCGATGATTTTTAAGTGGAGAGTCCTAGCTATCCTGTACTGGTGGACCAGTACGCAGATGTCTTCCCTGTTGATGATCTAGGTCTACCTCTTCATATAGAAGTGGACTTTTACATTGACTTGTACCTCAGGAAGACACCGATATCTACACTAGTGTATCAGATGGCCCTCGCAGAGCTTTGTGAGTTGTGGGTACTTCTAGAGGACTTGTCGGGTAATGGATTCATTCGGCGCAGTTTTTCTCCTTGAGCAGCCCCAATTCGGTTTGTCAAGAAGGCAGTTGGGAGCTTGAGGCTTTGTATGGACTTTCGGTACCTAAACCAGGTGACTATCTGAGGATTTATGATCACATCGATCAGTTGAAAGGAGCACGGTGGTTCTCAAAGATAAGCCTCAAATCAGGCTATCACCAACTCAATGTATGAGATGAGGATGTGCAGAAGATGACCTTTAGGTATCGTTACATCCATTACAAGTTCTTGGTTATGCCATTCGCTGTGACCAATGCTCCATTACAGTTCATGGCACTCATGAATAGGATCTTTTAGCCATACCTTGATCACTTTGATGTGGAATTCATCGATGACATCCTACTCTACTCATCTACTGAGGAGGATCATGCCTAACATTTGCAGGTAGTACTAGACGCACTACGAAAGCACCCGCTTTATGGTAAGCCCCCGAAGTGCTAGTTCTGGATGCGAGAGGTTCACTTTTTGGGACATGTCATATCGGTGGCTGTAGTTGTAGTGGATCTAGCAACGATTGAGGTGGTACTTGCTTGGGATCCACACAAGAGTGTGACGGAGGTACAGAGTTTCTTGAGTTTGGCTGGATACTACCTAAGATTTGTACCAGAATTCTATGGAGTTACAGAACCCCTGTCAGCCTTGACAAAAAAGGGACAACCCTATGTGTGGTCGGATAGATGCCAGTAGAGTTTTCAGGAGCTGAGGCAGAGGCTGACTAGTTCCCCCATCATAAGGCTTATATAGGAGTGTGTAGGGTACGTAGTTTACAATGACTCATCAGGGACCAAACTGTGATGTCTTATAATTCAGGAGAGAGTAGTGATCGCATATGGTTCCTGAAAGCTGATATAGCTCGAGAAGAACTAAGCTATCCATGAACTGGAGTTAGCAACAATGGTATTCACCTTGAAGATGTGGAAACACTATCAAATGGGAAAGTGTTTTACTGTTTACACTGATAATAAGAGCCTCATGTATATCTTCTCTCAGAAGGACCTGAAGTAGATACAGATCATTTTCTTGAGTTCCTCCAGGACTATGACTTTAAGACAGTCTATACTCCTGAGAAGGGGAACGTTGTATTAGATGCACTCAGCATGAGGTTTGGTATACAACTTCTAGGTGAGGTGACAGAGTAACCAGCCGCTTTGTAGATATCCTTTGTGGATAGTGAAATAGAATCTTTTCTATATTCTCTTACAGTCACTCCCCCACTTCTTCAGCTTTTCTAGGAGGTGAAAAGTGGGGACGCAGACTGCGAGGCATGACGTGATCAGATATCCACAGGACAGGCACCTGATGGAATTTCTAAAGGTGTGGAGCACTTCATCCTCTTTAGAGAATGTACCATGGTACCAGTTTCACTTTAGGAGGAACTGTTCGGGGATTTCCACACTTCTCCTCTAGCGGTACATCCAGGAGTGGTGAAAATATACAGAGATCTCTGAAGACAACACTGGTGGTCAGTAATAAAGAAATTATTTGCATAGTTTTTTTCATGGTTCCTCACTTGTCAGCAAGTGAAGGTGGAGCATCAGGTACCAGCAAGCGTGGTTCAGCCATTTTAGGTCCCGGAGTGGACGTGGGATGGGATATCCATGGATATTGTGATAGTACTTCTACATAAATCCAGAGGTCATGACTCGATTTGGGTGATCGTCGACAGAGTCACCAAGTCGGCCCACTTCCTACCTATCAGAGAGCAGGGTTTAGTAGAGTGCTTGGGATACCTCTATGTTTAGAATATTGTGCAGCTACATGTAATACCTTTGATGATTGTCTCTGATCGTGACGCACATTTTACTTCCAGGCTAAGGAAGAGGTTGGAAGAGGCTTTCGGGACGTAGCTTTTTTTGTGCACTGTATTCCATCCTTATACGGATGGCCAAACTGAGTGGACCATTCAGATATAAATTGCTTGTTATGAGAAACTAAATACATAATAATCATTATTTATATTTTTTTCACCTACTTATAATATATAATAAATATATTAGGTGATAAAAAAGATTCATTAACTTGACTCCTAACTATCCCAACATTAACTGAACCTTGAATATTAAAATAATATTGATTAATATAATATTTTTCCATGTATTTACTTAATACCATATGAATAATTTTAATAAATAAATTAAACGCAATTATTCTATACTTGTATAATAATAAATTTATTTATTCGTCAATGACCAATGAATCTTGGAAAACTCTTGGACTTTGTGATGGGTCCAACAATGTTCGGTAAACATATTCACTAGAATAGGGTAGACTCTTTACTATGATATTTTTTTGACCCCCTAGTTCCAAATCTTGATAGTAGTGGAAATTATTCACAGTATATGAGAAGTGTCTAGAAACACATCAAGGCCCCTAATGAGATACATAATTTTCATATCAGTTAAAACCTTCCTACAAAAACTCACCATGTAATATAATCCTTATTTCATGATATACCATAATTTAGGATGCACATCTTGTGTCTTTATCAATTCTTTCATTACTATTTGATGGCCTTACTTGATGGAAAAACTTTCTTATAATGTGGACATTAATTTAATAAAGGTACTACCATCCTATTCAACCATACCAGAGATATCACTTACTCAACTTGTAAGAGTCAAATTCAATATTTATCATTCAACCAATGTCATTCCACCAAAGTGAAACCCAATAAAAACTCAGTCACCAAAACATTAATGTCAGGGATTTTCCTGGTATAAATGTTTTCAATCAAATGTTTGGCATTGATAATGATATCAAGTAAAGAGACCAATAAACTTTTCCCTATATAGGAACAATCCATGACACCTAATCCATATGGTGTTCTTATTAGATGTTCATTCCTCATGACTTCATCTTCTCTGGATCACCATGAGTGAACATCATAAGAAGAATTGTTGATTCTTATGTGCTCTCACTCTTGCTGGTCTCACATAAACTATTTTCTTTTAGTATAATATATCTATAACATAATACATAACATTAAGAGTACATTCACGGTGTCTATAGGTTCTCATTATATCATGGTAACTGTTATAACATTTTGTTACTACATGTAATATAAGGACTTTAACAAAAATATAGTAAATTTATAATTATATAAACTATTCTGGTAAGAAAAAATTGTATATATCAAACTCTATACATGTATTCTTATTCAAATTATATAAATTAATTTTTTCTAGATAAAATACATAAAAAAATCATACTTACTCTACAAGGAACTACTAACAAGTCTCAACCCATTGGATTTCCCATGATAATCATGGTTCAACTAAGATAATGCCTTATTTAGGGGGCCTTCATTGTCAAGCACTATTGATACTCTGCTAAATGTGACATCACCACATTGATTAAATTACATAATGATATAAAAGTTCCAAATTATATTCCATGTCCTTTACCATGACCTGGGGTCCTTGAAAAGAACCAATGATGCAGTATTATCATAATAAACTAGGACAAGGTCTGCACTACTAGCCACAACACCAATGTATGATTCAAAGATGTGTTTCTTGACTACATTCACGGTTGCATCAGAATCCTATATATACTTTTATTATATTGTATATTTGAAGATTATAGTTTTCTTCAAGCTTATCTGTCTCACTATGCCACCATTCAGGGGAAGAACATAGTTTGACTATGATTTCAGATCATCATCATCTTTCTGAAATCTAGTATTAGTGTATCCTTTAACTACTAGTTCCTCATCTCCTCTATACACAAGGAATATATTCTTTTTATACCTCAATTACATTTGGATGGTATTCATAGTCTCCTAATGTATCTCTCTTAGATTATCTTGATATCTTTCCACCAGGATTAACGATGAGAAAACATAAAACCTATACATAGAATATCATACATGATAGATCACACTTCTAAGTCATAGGGTATTCCAATTATCCTTAAAATATACCCATGTTTTTTGTGTTGATACATTTTTTACATAGATTCATACCCTGTGAAATTGGAAACATCCCCCTCTTGGATTTTTCCATATTGTGCCTTTTCAGTTCCTTTTCAATATATGTACTTTGAATTATCCCCAGAATCATATGAGATCTATCTTGATAGTTCATGATTCTTAGAATGTAGTATGTGTTACCTAATTCATTCAGGGAGAAGCACTAATTTAAAAAAACTCTTAAATAACTACAAACCTATGTTTTTTCTCTATAATTAAAATGTTAACAAAATATAATACAAATAAAATCATGGAATTAGCATTCACATTCTTATGTACATATGTATTTATTTAGTTCTTAGTAAAACAAAATTCACTAATGGACTCACCAAAACAAACATTTCATGATCGTGATGCATGATTCAACCCACAAATTGATGATTATATCTTTCACACATTATTAGAAATAACTGAATTAAGAAACCTCTCAGTTTAAGTCATATATATGTATCCAAAAAATTTCACATTTAGAAAATAGGTTTTTACATCCATTTTCCATATTTCATAATCATGGAATGCTACAATTGAGAGTAACATTCTGATGGATTTTAACATTACTAGTGGTGAGAATGTTTCATCATAGTCTATGCATTGAATTTTTTAAAAACCCTATGCAACCAATATTTTCTTACTATTATTGACATTACCATCCATGAACATATTTTTCCGGAATAAACTTTTCATCCAATGGGTTTTACATCATCTGTACTATCTAAAAAATCTAAATATGATTTTGGTACATGGATGCCATCTCAAAATACATGGATACTTTCTATTTAGTAGTATCCTTTCCTTATACTTTTTCTTTATTGTATATAGTTTCATCATTATCTAGGGATAATATGTTTTCTTAACTTAGTGATAATAAAACCATTATTCTCAGGTTCTCTAACCTCTTGAGATAACCAACATAGTACTTGTGTCTCTGTAATATCTTCATCTCCCACTGTCTGTTGTAGATACTTTTCTCATTCAAAATTATGTGCATCTTGAGCATTAACTACATTAATGATAACATCTCTCTTAAAATTTCCACTTGGAATGTGTTCCCATTATAGAAATATGTGGTGTGTTTCCACAATCAATTTCTAATCTAAATGGTTCTATATGTAAAATACCTTATTTTCTTTAGTATAACCTATAATTATTCACTTTTCAATTCAAGATTTTTATTTCTCACTTTCTATATTCTTAAAAAGATAACTATGTCCAAATATACATATTTTTTACTTATTAGGTTTATTTCCCTTCCACAACTCATAAGGAATCCCATATATTACTTCAGTTGGTACTCGTTTAAGGTTATATCCTACTATCATTCGGGGGTATCCCTAAAAGGAAAATGGAATAGTTGTCTAAATCATAATTTATCTGACCATGTCTAGTAGTGTTTGATTCCTCCTTTCATTATCATCATTCCATTGTGGTGTATAAGGAGGGGTTAATTGTTATTCTATCAAACACTCCTTTGAGTGATCAGTAAATGATTACATAAGAAACTCTCTACCGCGTTCCAAGTAGTGTGTCTCAATCATCATTCTCATATGGTTTTCAACATCAAGTTGATATTCCTTAAACATTTGAAAGGATATGACTTATACCTCCTTATGTATGTATAACCAAAACTATTATAATAATCATAAAATTTAATGAATTTTGGAAAACCATCCATTTCCTCTACAAGAAATAGTCCACATAAGTTAGTATGAATTGATTCAAGGAATTCAATGGAAATAATTTCTTTTATAGAGAAGTTTGATTATGTCAGTTTCCCCTGTAAATAGGTGTGACATATATCTGGTGGTTTTAAATCAATGGCTTCTAAGTGGTTGTCATATAATTCATAACTAGTTTTCATAATTTCTTGTCAAAGAATTCATTTACTCTAGCTCTTTTTTGATTTTACTCAAAGGGTTTTTGATATCATGTATATATAATCCATTATTAATATGAGGCATAAATTAACACATGTTATCCATAAAAATTTTCAAATTTTAATTCCAAATATGAAATAATTTCTCATAGATTCAAAACTCGACACTAATATTATTTTGGCGGTAACTGAAGGAACATAATTACAATTTTACAATACAAGAACAAACCCACGGGGAAATGTTAAATGAAAATCCCCCACTTGCATGTATTCTATTCTCATATAATTTGAAGCTCAAAATTCTATTTATCCCCCCTAAATTTTTTTTTAATTTACTAGGTTAATGTATGTGAATACAAATGTGTTGTCCCCATGTTGTATCGAATACAATAACTAATTGATACAGATAGATTGAATTTTGTGAAAAAAAAATATGTAATGTAGAAGCATCTCCTTAATTATTTTCCCTAACCCTATAGTTATTCCAATGGTCCTTCTTTCCACATGAAAAGGATACATCTTCCAACTCATTTCCCACCCGCTTTATCTTTTTCTTTTTAGAAAAATGATGCATATGTGTCTTCATTTTGGGCTTACACTTGGACCCTATATCCTTTCCCATTCTATTATTTTTCACCATATGGATTGAATAATTGGAATTATTTATATCTTTATCAATTATTATAAATAAAACCAAAATATTTTAGAGTGATTTATTCATGTTATTTATATTATAATTAATTAATAAATTCAAAAAAATGGAGGTAAATATGTAATAATGAGATCAATTTCTAGTTCTCGGATCATGTTGTACTAATGGGCTTTAATTCATTCAATGTACCTAGTTATCTTGAGTACATGAGGTGTCATGAATCATCCTCATTTGGCCATGAACCAGGTAAAATAATCCCATGGGTATCCTATAACACATTGGTTTCCTTCCCATCACACCACATGTTATTAACCACTAAGGTATATTTACTTACTAATGAATATCCATAAGGTCCAATACATGTACCTCTAGTGTATTTTTTCCTCACTCAGACAAACCTTGTGAAACTTCCGTGGAGTTCACCCATCATGATCACTACTCTATGTCAAGAAAACATAACTAATGAGTTCTAATTAGGTAGTCAAAAAAATTGGCACCTTGTTTACAAGGGTAGTAAAATTTATCCTTTTATTGATTACATTTTTATGGGTGTCATAATCCCCCCAATCACAACACCCTCATCATGGGATAAAAATCTCAAACCCAAGCAGTGTACCTCTACACTTATGTCTGGGTATTGACTCTGTTTCCATTTTTCATGAATTGAACTCTTTGGTCCACTAACCTATTTAACTGTCACTTGGGGTATCTTATAATACTATGGTTTCCTTCCCATCACATTATAGGATATTACCCACTTGGTATCACTTATTAGACTAATTAATTACCCCATTAAACAAAAAATGATCATTCAGGAAATTCCTCTACACTTTTGTTAGGGTATTGAACCTAATACCATTCTTCATGAACCATCATCCTTGGGCTATGAACCTTGATAATTGACCACATGGGTCTCCTGTAATATGTTGGTTTCACCTCATCACACTACAAGTTATTAAACAAAAAAATAATTAATTAGACAAATGACTGACCCTATAGGCCAACACTAGTTCATTAAGTATATTTTTCCTCACTCACACACCATATGAAATATCACATGAGGTCCCACATCCTGATCACTACTCTATTCCAAGAATTCTTCATGATGGAGTTCTAGTTAGGTAGAATTAAGGAAATAAATTTGCACCTTGTTGACATTGGTAGTAACTTTTTCCATTTTAATTCTCACTTTAATAGGGCATTACAAGAGGTCCTTCTTGACTACCTTATACTATTCCACATCTATATAGTGAAGTAAATATCTCTTACCAATCTTCACATTATTTCTTTTGGTATGCCTTTGGGAGATCCATTATCATAATTTTGACATCTATATCCATATAAGTTTTCTTCAACTAACTATACATAGATGTAATCTTGATTCAATATACATCTATTACATCATATACATGCTTTTTCCATTGGTAATTAACTTCCAATCTTTCTCCCTAAGGAGGATCAGTAGGAAGTGGGGACTCTGACAATTAAATCGTCCTCTCATGGTGTATTACTATGTGTAACATCATGTACCACTCTTGGATGTTATGGAAGGTAAATATATTTTCTTTATCTGGAATTGATCATAGTGATAATTATCTCATGGTATTGGTGATTACCATTTTTTATCAACAAATAAAAAATTTATCAGTGTGTTCTTCCACTTTATTTCCTTTTAGATTTTTTTAATTAATAGATTAAATCATTAAATGTCTCCCATAATTTTATCAAACCCCAGTATCCCTCACTACAAGATTCATAATACTCTATCACTTGATTATTCTAGTTGGAAATATCCCGGTAGTCTAAAATCTATGGCTATTCCACTGCTCACAATGTTATAGGGTAGGCTCTAGGCTAGCCAACGACATTGAATTGTGGCTCTTTGAAATGTTTTTTGAAGTTTTAACTTCCCAGAATCATAAAATTGATCCCCTAAATTATTTTCATCTAAATTGATAACAATCTAGTCACTATTACTTATTTGATACTATCTTCAGTTAATCCAATGCATCACCCTCCAGAAACTCCCCAGTAATGGGAGTCACCCTCAACTAGGTATTATTGGAACCTATTACACCTAGTATTGTTCATATTTAAGCTATAGAAGACTTTTATGACTTTATATTACTTTGAAACATTTTATTAGTTTTCATTGAATTTATTTATTTTCTATTAATTGTTCCCATAGTATGTTGTTGCACTCACAACCATACATGAATTAAATGAATAAATGCTTTGTGTATTTATGAATTTTTATATTTATTATTTTAAGTGCCTTTATGAACATTCACATGATTCAAAAAATAAACAATGTATAGAGAAAATAAATTTCCCAACTTATTTTGGGAATCTTATATTTTTTTATGCATTTAAACTCAATAGATCAACCATGGCCTAGGGTTATAATACCTGAGTTAGGTCTTGACTCATATCTCAGATCCCCTCAGTCTAGTGTTTGTATTACTCTTCTAGGAATATGCCACTTCTTGAAATTTTATATTGCATTTAACATCTTCATAAATAGTAAAAATATATGCACACATTAGTGAGGGTTTTTGAGATACACAATATAAAACTCCAAATCAAACTGATGTATGTGCAGTCACTTATACACTTTAAAATGAAAAATACAATGTGCATATTATAGAATATATGGCTAAATATTAATAAAATCATACATAGTTTTGATAAATAACTAAATATAAAAACAGGTATGCATTCTTGGTCACTAAATAAGATCGGTCTATGAGTAATTTTAAAGGGTGATAAAAAATTACAATTCAATATTTTTTTGTTTGAAGGAATTTAAATTACTTAAATGAATTATTTTACATTTAAATAATTTAATTAATTTGGTTCCAAAATTAAATTATTTTTTATTTTAAAATTTTAATTAATTTTTAAAATAAAAAAATCATCATTATTTTCAATCAAAATATAATTAAATTAATTTTAGATTATTTTAAAATTTTCTCGAATTGATGAACCCTACCTAGGCCCATTTCAGGATAGGCAGAACCCATGCAGGGGAGTTCCAGTTCGGGAAGACCCAAGGAGCCCCATTTTGGGTCTGGAAGAACATGTCCAAGAATATTCCATGAAAGTTGAATGCAGTAGGGAGTTTAGGTATGTAACATAGTTGTTTTGATTGAGTGAAGGCACAAGCTACTTGGAATGGGGTCTGAATGGGGACTAAAATAATATTCCACAAGTACACCCGACAACCATAGGTTGTCGGGATGCTGAAGGAAACTCGATAAGGGGTCTTCACAATTGGCGGTGTCATGAAATGAAATTGACATGGGAGCATTCACTGATAATGGGGGTGATGATCAATCATTCTAGTCATCATGTGGTGGGACAGAAAGACCCAATAAGGGTGGGTTGTAGCAGTTACATGGCTGTGGGGGAGGTTGAAGGTGGTCTTGGTAATATATGGCCTCACCATAAATTCATTCCCCATTTTTTAATCAAAATAATTTTTTACTAATAAAATTGTTTTTCAAAATCCTAGTTTATCTTTTTTTATTTGATTTTTCATCAAGTTTCCCCACTGATTTTTTCTCAATAATTTTTTAAAATAAATATATTTTTTCTCTGCCATAATCTGATTTTCTCAGTGACAATAAAGTCGTTTAATTTTTTATTTTATAAATTCTTTAACCTTATGTATTTCTTCTCATGACCATAACAATTATGGGTGCATATAATATTCCTAAACATGGCTAAAATATGAGTGATGACAAAAAATATCACTAAACACTATAATAGGAGAAAATATATATAATCATATTTTTTGATCAAAATTTTAATACCCCAATAACTGAAAAAGATCCTTATTAATTTCTTTTGGATAGTTATAACTTGGTCATGAAATATTGTATCAATGTGTGGTCAAATATATTGGGACCAAGTTGAATCAAAATACTTAAATTTAAGGATATTTCAATTTTTTATTTGAAAATTTATATTATCACAATGATAAAAATTTATGAAACCATGTTGTGTAGTAAAAGCCAGTTGTTCAAGGATGTAAAAATTTCCATCACCAGATCGATGGAAATTTATCGTATCTAGAGATTTATTCCCCAATAAAGCTCCAAGGATCTAGAATTAATATTTTAAAACACATAATTTAAATAAGAAAACACATTATTCATATTGAATATTATTTCATCTCTCATACATCATTATCTATTATTTTTTAAAGATCCTAGATCGAACACCCCTAGATAAACCACACATACTTCAATAGTCTACATGAATATATATAATTGAATTCTAGGTTCTATCATGGATCTCTGATGAATCATTTTATGTCATGATGATCACATAGGCTTTGTTCCTACGATCAATAATGACTTTCTTGGATTTGTTACTAGGGTGTTGTATTTCTTTCACTAGAATGTTGGTAGGTGGAGAGAGAATATCTCAATCAAATAAAATGAATATTTCATGAAATTATATCTCTTCAATACTTATATATCATAGGATAAAATACCCATAAAGGGTTCCTCGGACCCTATATATCCAATTCCAACTAAATAAGCTATAAATGCCTCATTCTGATAAATTAACGGCATCATAATCATAATTTATATGTTTTCACCTACATATAATATATAATAAATATATTACATGATAAAACTTAGTCATTAGCTTGAATCATAATTCCATTAATATTAAAAGAACCTTGAATTTCAAAATAATATTTTTCATAAGATATTTTTATATGTATTCACTTAATACCATGTGAATACATTTAATAAATAAATTCGACCCAATTATTCTATATTCAAATAATAAGGAATTTTTTTATTACTTATTGATCAATAATACTTGTAAAACTCTCAAACTATGTGGTGGGTCCCAAAAAAACAAATACTCTTATTCACCAAAATAGGGTATACTCTTGAATACGGTATTATGTGTGACCCTCTAGGCCCTTGATGTGATTATTGTGAATATTATTCATAGACCTAGACCATAGTCTAGAAACTCATCAAGGCCCCTAAATATATATGTTATATTCATGGAAACAAAAAAACATCCTACAAACACTCGTCGTGTAATATAATCTTGTTGTCTCGTCATATCTCATAAATAAGGATACAGAGGCTGACTCATCATAAATTATTTCATTATTATTTATGGGCCAAAAAAATGAACATACATTCTTCAACCATGTACATGGATTTAATTATGGTATTACCATCCTAAAAAACCTTTCCTAAGATATCACAACCTCAACTCATAAGTGAAAAGTTTTATCTTGATCATTTAACCAATTACATGCAACCAAAGATGCACCCAACACAAACTAACTCACCATGAATTCAATGTCATTGTTTTCTATCTACATCAATGTATTTGACCAAATGGTACACATTTATAATGATCTAATGTTAGGAAATCAATATAACTTTTCATTTTTAAGAATAACCAATGAAACCTAAAATATTTTTTGTTCTTATTGGAAGGTCATTCCTCATAATCTCATCTACTCTAGATTACTAATTGAAAACTTCATGAGGAGAAGCCTCAATGATTTTGAAACCCTATCACTTGATGGTCATAAATCATATGTTTCTATCAGTATTATGTATCTCGATCATAGTGTATGACATTATGATTACATTCATGTTATCTCTAAGTTCTCATTGTAGCTTCGGAACTATAATTACCTTTTGATAATACATTTAATATAAGGAAAATTCCACAAATATACTAGACACATAAGTATCTACACTATTTTGGTAAGATAAAAAATATATACATTAAACTATATATATATATAATGGAAATTAATTTATATAGATAAGTTGGTCATAGGGAACCCACATAAAGTATAAGATAGTTCGATAATGGAATGATGAGATGTAATGGGGCAGTGTGTGATATTTGGGATTTTTTTTACAAAGTTGGGCTCTATTATTTATTTTTCCCAATTTTATTTTAATGGGATTGTAGTTCATATGTGACTTAACATTTTTAACCTCTTCGATTATCTATTTTTTTTTCTTATGGGATATTTTTCCTATTATTAATTATTTTTTAATTTATTTATTGGTAATAATATAATCCATGGGTTAGATTGTACTCTAATTAATGAGCCTTGGAGATATATTCAGACCTCGGGATGATCATATCTAATGAGATAATGCAGAAATGTGGAATTCCCCATGGGGTTATGATGGTATACGAGTTACTTATTATTGGATGGAGGGTCATGTTCAAAATTGGGTTATCCAAGTATGAGCATTTTGGGTGCATGTATCTTATAGTCATGTCAGCATGGGTATGCCCTGTTTGTTCATTCATGGTTAATTTTTTTCATTAAGAACTAACTTGAACTCTCTCTATGGTTTTTTAGGCATATCCACCAAATAACTTTCACTTAGAGTGTTAATGTTAGTGGGGGAACTAGACCATTTATTTCAACACTCCCTAAACCCATATATAAAATATGGGTAGATCTACATATTTTATTTCATGATTAGGTGTTGTCTTGGAGTTAGACACATGTTTTTGGTTTAGAATGGTAATTATGTCGATGATTTTATTGGAAATTAGTGTGAGTTGGTACATAATCCATTATAACTTTTTATTTTCCATTTATTTTAATGAATGTTTATCAACTAGTGTGTCAAAATATATTATCATTCATCAAATTGTACAATATCTAGGTATTGTGTATATTTATTTTTTATACTAGGTTTTATTGTGATGCCTCGCATAAGCTAATAATTATTTATATTCTATAATTTGGGGGCTCTCTAGCCTAGTTTTTTAAAATCTACTGAAATTTTAGAAAACCATTGTATGGATGGGTTATATAAATTTTTTTGTAGATCTGGGAATGATTCTTGGGAATTAATTTGAACGCATAGTTTCTCCATGACTTGTTTAGGCTCACTTCACAAGTCAAAAACCTCTATCATATGAGGAGGCATATAAATTAACTAATGGTATCAACAACTTGAAAACTGATTTGGTGTACCATGTAAGGAATTTACACTTTAGTCTTTTGAAGAACCTTATCTAGATCCCTATTTTTATATATATTTATATATATTTAAATTTATTATATGTCTAATAAAAATATAAATAATAAATTTCCAACGTAATCAATTCAATATTTTGTATCATCATACCTCATATTTAATAAGTAAATCATTTTTCAAACCCACTAAAAATAAAGAATATATTTGATGTCAATAATATATAAATATTTAATTCTTATATGTTATCAGGATATATCATTCAAACTTGAGGAATAAAAATGTTAAATTAGTAAAATTTAAATAAATTAGTGTCTAGAGTTTTATAACTATACTCCATGATAATCACTATATAATAGTCAATAGTCACATATTCTATATTTTGTCATTATTCACCATTAATTCATAGAAATACACCCCTTATTTGAAAAATAAAAAATTCATTCCAATATATTTCATATAAAACTAATACAATATCTTTTAAATTTTTATAAATAATAATTTCCCACATATAAATATTTCCATGAAAAACCTTCCCAATTAAAAAAATATCTAATCTTCTCCAAATTTCGATAATTGTATTATATTACTTATTACACCAATTATATCTATCCACCTTCCATTTCTAATATTATTCACCCCAAAAAATTCATAAACTAAATAATAAATCATCTCATAATACATTTTAAATCACTAAATAATATCATTTAATCCATTCACATACTATTTTAAATTCAAGGTTTCCATTATAATACTACAGCAAATAAATAGGAATATTCATATCTCGCCAATAATTTCCTCCAAAAAAATACAATACTAAAATAATATTTATAAAATATAATTAAATAGTGAATTAAGTTAATGAAAATTCCAAAATAGTTCACAAAAAAATACTTTTGGCATAGATTTTTACCAAACATACGCTTTAAGATAAGTAAAAAATTTTAAAAACAATGGTGCACTCCAAATTTTATTTTCATACCTTGAAAATTATAAATTTAATCAAAAACTTGGTCATATATTACCCAAAAACTCCAAAAATAAATTACACGGGCCTCTACATTATGAAATCTTTCAAAAAATTCCCCATTATATGCTTAATCATATCATTAAAAATAGAAAATAATCAACCCATGATAATCAATAAAACATTCCTAACTAATCATATAATTCTATAAACATATTAAATAGATAGATAACAAACATGAACAAATAAATTTGTTACATATTATTTAAAAATTATCATTTCCATGAGATTTCATCAAAACTCCCATGTCCTCACATGACATGTAATAATAAATTAACCCATATAGGTGAAACATTTTCTCTTCAATATTGAATTTTCTAGAATATTCTATAATATTAAATCTTCATCAATATCAAACCTAGAATAATAGATTTTGTGTGGATCATTGGTGAATTATTTTAGAAGTTGAGATATATGGAAAACATCATGATATATTCCAAAGTATAAAATAAGAATAAAATAAAAAACATCACTAAATAAATTTGTTTACACAAAATTCCTAATTAATTTATATAAAACTTGTTTCACCATACATATCTATATTTCGCCCACCTTAACAACACCTTGAGGAATACATAATCATCTAGTAAGGATTATAATAGTCTTATCCTACAATTTAAATTATATTAATATGATCTATGTAAAGTTTTCTTACAATCATGGATTATATGAACATGTTTTATCAAAATTTTATATAGCTTAAACATAATATTAGTTGAAACATTAATATATACCAAAAATAAATGTCAAACAATAGTTGACTCATATGACACCTAGTACAAGGTAATTCAAATAGATTAATTATAATTTTTATTTAAAAAATCCAATAAGTGTATATTCCCAACACATTATCCCTAAAAATTCAATATGTTTTCTCTTATAATATCTTATATATTATAAATTTTTATATGTTTTAATATACGTGTAAGGATGAATTGTTCTACTCAAGAACTATTGGGTATTTATTAAGGATAAATTGATATCCATAGTGAGAAGTAAATTGATAATTCAGATCAGATACAGTGATATATCATATCCATATAACCTCATCGCTTCTTCTATATATATTATTAATTTTATATCAATAGATTTATACTCTTTTAATTCTATCAAATAAGTTATATTTTCTAACAAGTCTTTAATAATTCAAATGTCCTCACAACCTCAAAATAATTAGTCAATTTTTTACATGAATTCCATGGAATAATTATCATGACCCACTATCCCTTGGAATCTAACTAAGAACACAATTACTTTATGCCCTAAAGATCATATTAAATATTAAACAGCTTATTGAAAAGAACAAGGTGTATATAAAAACAAATATTAAATGAACTAACCTTTATAAAGGAAAACTCTACAATGTTAGGAATACTCTAAAAGGTTTAGGATCCTGGTGGACCAAATTTTTATATTTAGTAAAGAAGACATAAATAAGAATTTTAGGTATTAAAAGGATTTTTTGAAAATGTGAGAGTGGATCTCACCTTGTATATCTTTATTAATTAAGGGTGTGTTGTATTCAGTGGCTTAAAGGGAACACATATATATCATCTATAAAATAGAATTATTTGACAGAGTATCTATGAATTGATTGGCCTCTCTATATGAATGTTAAAAAAATCCGGTTGAGGTGACTAGTTGATTAAATTCATTCAATCTAGTGAGGTAGAAATTTACAATGAACATTTATATTTTTTCCCTTCAAGGATTCAATATCAAGATTTATGTCTTACTCAATCCAAATAGATTTTTATTAAAGGTGGGAACAATGCTTAATGGTATGAATCATATCCTATATTTTGTACTTTTATGCTACTAAAATACCAATATAATAGTAAAACATTACTTTGAAAAAGTCATGATATGTACTGAATATGACTCTATACCTTAGGGTCCCATCATTCCTAAATATGTACCATTGAAATTCACCAAAATACTAGAAGCTATCGGTAGAATTCAATTAATATATTTTAGAAAAAATGTATTTTGTTCACTACATGCACACAAAATAGTCATAATATTTTATGTTCGGATATGTCAATTCCAATAACAACTATTTGAAATATAGAAGTACTAAAAATATCACTATTCTTGGTAGTGATACCTACAAGAAGTGAGGGAAACATGTTTCCAAAAAAAATACAATATTGGGACTCTAGTGTTTTCTAATGGCATAAGTAGGGGCTAAAAAGAAGATATTTTGAACCAATTAACATCGGAAAGCATATTGATATAGGACATCATAAACTCCAGCTGGTTGTCTATGAAGAACTCGATATTGAATAACTCTAGAATATATTCCCAATGATTAGTGAAAATGATATATCTAATTAATATGTCATATAAATTCTCTATATCTTTTAGGAAATGGTTGTAATAAGTGGTGAACTGAAAGTTGGTTCATTGTATATTTTCATGAGTAGGAATTTAACCTCTCTAAATATTCAAGAGTAATACTGACTTTGAAGTATAGATGAAAGGGTTTTTTAATTTCATCATTCAAGAGAAGATATTAGTAATTCTATCACAATTCAATATATTGTATTACTTAGCATTAAAATTCCCATTTTTGTTAGTTTTAAGATGATAATATTCATTTCCACAAAGAAATACATGTGTATCTTAATGAAAATATGAGGAGAGAATATCTCTTTAGGAATATTGTTATTGAAAGTAAAACTAACAATGTAAATGTGTTGCATATTTGGAGGGAAAATATTATGTATTCAAGTGTCCTGTTGAGCTACATACTGATCTAGTAGTTCAAATAAGACTTTATGTGAATATTCCATTTTCAACTACACATAAGGACATTAAATGATGGTCTAGTGGAAGACCACACAGTCGAGGAATGGTAGTGATGATATCAAACAAGTAGATTTTGTTAAAACTATATGATAGAAAGTAAATTGAAAAATCATTAAACATTAGAATATTACCTGAGAATTTTATAATAAAGGAGTCATTAAAAAACCTATGGTCCTTAATGACTAACCCCCCACCCCCAACGTTAATGTGCTTTGAGAATTCTTCCCATGCAATAGTAATAAGTTTCCTTTCATTTCAAGATATAGTCTAGATATATTTACTGTTCATATTTATAATATTATTAATAAGACTTATGTTCCATATTTATAGAGATAAGTCATAAAACTTTTATAGATGATCACTGAGTTGACCAACCATAAAATTCCATCTTGATACATAGACCTTCCCTTCAACCTAGCCAACTAGTTTGTTATTCTGTTCCAGGTAAACTAAAGATAGTATCTTCTAATTTTTTCACATAATAATTGGACTCCATGGTAGATAAAAGGTATATATTCCCACTTCAATCTAAGATTCAATGAAATAGTAACATTAAAAGTGACAAAAATTACATCACCAAAGATAATGATAGATCTATTCCAATTGCTAAATTTCCCTGCCACTTTATCATAACTGATTGAAGATTTATTTCATGGAAGATAGGATTTTTTAGAGGAATTACCAATAGGGATAATATAATCAACATTAATGAGTTGTGTATAGAACAAAGACCTCTACTATTCTTGATCTATATATAAATTCCAATTTGAATAATCTATTTGATGCATCTTCTCATATAGACATCAATAATAGAACTGAATCTATAGTTTATTCTAGAAGGAATAGATACATGTTTTAAGAATTACCTTACAGAATTTGTTTCATCATCATATATAATTTCTTAGTAGAACATGAAAAATATATTGCTGAACCCAGAGAGACTAGTAGAACTATGATTATTGAGGGAGAAGAGTGATGCCTTAACTTCCACATAAAAAGGAACCAAGGTGAGGCTTTGGGTACAGTGATCCTCAATTCATAATTTAATAATGTAAATAATCTTATGGGTGTTGTCCCTTCCATCATCATAGATGAGTTTCTAAATATAATAAACCAAAACTATTGATATGCCAATTTCATAAGTTAAAATGAATCCACTAATGTCGAGTGAATTATCCCCTCCTATAAAACATTTATCTTTGGGAAATCAATTGAATATATTGGAGTTTTTTATACCATGTTAAATACATATTTAATTGAGTTTGTTTCATGACAACCTCACATTTAGTGTTAAGATATCATCCAACATGGAGAGGGACTGAATTTCCTCTATATATAGAGTATCTTGATTCTAGTTCGTCTCTTTATATAAAGAAGGTTTTTCTTCGGTAGCTTTAGTATCATCATCAATTATAGAGAAGTAATTTTTACCCCCACTCACTTTAGATATATTCATTATACTTTTATATATATAATATATGGGTGAGTATGTAAATACTCTAAATATGTTCCTAAAGCTCTCATTTATCTCTATGGATGAAGAATTATAATTCCACTATGTTTCTAATAAAAAAATATATAAGCAGTGAGATATCATTATTCAAATTTAAAACCACCCAACCCAATTTAATTTCATGTATCATAATACACACACACCTCCAATTACATAACATCCTGATATAGATTATATCACAAAAAACTACCATCACCATTTTATATCTTGAAACAAAGTTGTTTTCCAATCATATGTCCCTCATTGTAATATATTATCATAATTATCCACCATTATGAAACTCTTCATATTATCATTAAGTATATTTCCTCCCACAAGGATCTCACGATAATATCATTGTTTAATTCTCTACCTATATATACCTCCCTAATCTATGTTAATTGGTTGGTTCATTCTCTATTCACAAGGGTTATTTCCATTTTTAAGGTTTCCACCCTTAAAGATGATTCATCACTAAAACCTACGTAAATTTTCAATTTTTTTCCCATATATAATTTTATACAATTATTTGGTGTCCACACTCAGAGACTCTCCCCTCTTAAACATTCACCATAATCACTACACATCACATATCTACCATTATATATAACAAACCACCATCGCATAACAATTCAAAACATACATATCTTTATTAAAAATTAATAATTAATTAAAACTGCCACAATTAATTTAATATGTCACCTAGGACACAACAAAAACATTCCCTTTGTAAATAAAAAAAACACTATAAAGATATTCCACACTTTTACCTAGGTTGACCAAAATTCCAATCCTAGCGAATAAATAATAATATATATAACATTCCTCATGTTTTAAGCATGATCAGGTTTATAACTACATCACAGATCAATATATATCATAAGCTTATTTCATCTAAGACCAACCATCCTATAAGAGTTTTCACTTATTCCCATATTTATAAACATATATGAATGTTTTATCTTGAATTTGATTGAATATTTTAGCACCACCAACACAAGTAAATAGACAAAAAAAACCAACTAGGTACTGTAAGTAAAAGGGGAAGATAGCATCAGAATACATAGATCATACTATATATGGAAATTCCCAATGAAAATGTGAGATGAACCACATAGAATTTAATTCACCCTCATAAAACTCACTTTTAAAAATTACCTCCACTCTATAATATAGAATAAACCCAATTAATAAGTAGAACAAAACCTGATTAAATTACTAACAATAATCTTCATAATATCCCCAAGAATTTGGTAAATTTATTTAGATTATGGAACAACCTCCTTGCAGATTTATAGTATCCCATACCAAAGTTTGTAAAATCACCTCTCATACAACATAGAGGATTTTCTGCAATAATTACCCATTTTAGTCACACAATTCAACATTGGAAAATACTAAAAATTCACAACTATTTAAAAACAATTATCACTAAATTTTTTAATCCAAACTTATGTACCAAATAAAACATATTTCAATCATATTCAATAACTAGAATTCAGTTTTTATCTCCATAATAAATAAAATATACAAAATATATTATCATAATGTGGACTCTATAATTAATCTATTTTTACTACCAATCAATCAGTTAACCTAATTCTTCAACCAACTCTTTCTCTAATTCTCCAAGATACAATGGCCTCCTAATGGCTATAATTTTTGGGAGAATAAATAGAATAGATAAAAGATCAAATAAATTTTTATAGTGGAAAAAATATCTCCATGAGTCATTCCGTTAATTTGTATCTCATTAATTCAATTCAATAACACCCATTAATTTTTTTTCATTTTTTAAAAAAAAATTATTTAATACACTGATAATTTAATTATCGAGGTTATAAAATATATTCTATTCTTCCAAAAATATTGTATATCATTAGAAAAAGAAAATTACCTTCAACATAAAAATTATTTGTTTTATGAAAATATTCCTTTTAAAAATTAATTATATAATTAATTAAATTAATTATTTTATTCCATCTACACCATGAATTAATAGAAAATTACAAACACCGTAAATATTTATGAAAATATCACCCAAGTGAAAAAATTGACATCTGAATCTAACTGGGTGATCAAAATTTAATTTCAAGATTAAAAAAATTAAAATTTTACAATTCATATCTAAAATACCATAAAATTTTACATACTCACAAAATCAAAATTTCTTATTCTTTACATTACACTCTCTTTATAAAACGATTTCCCCTTAAAACAATTAACTATAGATATTTAGTATAAACAAATATAAAAAATTTTCTATTCAACATTCATCATTACAAAAAAAACATATCACATATAACATAAATAATAAAAAATGATATTGATCCCTAATTTATGAATCCCCCTCCCATGATATTTCCTTTACAACATCAGTCCCCTAAAGAACACATATAAAGTAAATTACTCACCTTCTATGACACACTTTCTAACCCAGATCATGAATTTCTATAACATACAATAAAAAATTCAAATCTTCCATAATTTTCACATAAAATGAATCAATAAAATTTGAATAATAATTAGAATACATAAAAATTTGAGACACATGAAATATGTCATTAAACCGTTCCATTCTCATTTGTAGTTCCAATCAATAATAAACCTCTTTTATAACAATCCTTCTCTTTATTACACACATAATCAAGATTTATTACATAAACATAAACATATGAAACCTCTAAGGATATAGTGTTCTAGTGTATTGTGAAATTAGGAACATTACATAACAACATAGAACATAAAACACAACATATTTATTGAAAACTTCTTTTACATGACCTCTATATTCCTTCATACTTAGCATTGCATGGGATAACCTGAGGACAAGCCAAAGAAAAGGGTGAGATATAATGCCCATAAAGGAAGTAAAAAAGAAATAAAATGAATAATATAGTATATGTTAGGAAATATTCATAAAAATGGAGCAAAAGAGAAATATGAAAATAAAGGCATGATATAGCATGATTATCATAACATGGAAATGTGGCAACAACTTTAACATGATATTAGCCTGAGCTAAGGCTCATTGCACATGGATAATGATTAAAGCCTCATTTAACTTGAATTATCATGAGTAAACCATCATTTCACTTGACTTATCATGAAACTAATCTTTGCCCAATACATTGGAGAGCTATCAGGGAACACTCTTATTAATCCTTTTCTTTGATGCATAAGTGTGCCACATAGATCATACAACATGGATTGATTAACACCATAATTTATTCCATGATAAAGGAATGTGGAATTAATTCATGAACAATATAATTAATTAGTAAATGTGGATAAAGTTGAATACCCTTGATAGATAAATTGGTATGTTATTCACTACATAATGACTTTGGATTTGAAAATCACGGGGCAATTTCGAGAGCATAACGACATGACATAAGAATTCATAAAAATGGTTGATGAGAGAAAAAATGGTATCTAATAAAATTTCTGTAAAATTTATAGTAATGGGGTCGATTAGATACATGTCCCATTATATTTAATGGAATTTAGATTCATAATATGAAATTATTTCTTGAATGTAAAAGAGGAGATAGAAACCCATTATCGAATTTTGATATGGTGACGGGTGTACATAAGAGAAATTAATGAAATCGAAATGGGTCTCTTGTAATTAAACAACATTATGGAATTATATTAGTGGTTTGTAATCATACCTCATAATTTGTAATTGATAATAAAAGGGTATAGAAACATAAAAAAACATGAACATAAAATGTGAAAGGAAGAAATCCTTTATTGGGAAGTGTGATCCCAAAGGCTTGGGAGAGGATTGAGAAAGGCTTCTTGAGAGATTGGGGAACATTTGGGGGATTATAGAAAGAGTATGTAAGAGTTTGGTCATGCTCCAATGGCTTTTAGTAAATATGAATTGAGAGCTTGGTTGGGTTTATATAAGAAAAAAGAGGGAATTATTTATTATTTAGGTTTTGGACACTACACATTAACCTAATCAAAACCACAAATAATCAAATGCTTTAGTGCATTGTTTTTCACAAAGGGGAATTTAAAACATTATATTATAATTATATTTTCTAAACTTATTAAAATATTAGTCGTGATTATGTGGAGCTGAGTCACGCTCTCAAGGAAATCATTTTAAAAGTTAAAATGTTTTATATGTCTTGGAGGGTCCACTAAGGCATTGTAAACTAAATCAAACAAACCTAAAATAACATTATTTTAAAGTTAAAACATATATTGTACGAATATCCTTTTTTAGTATTTAATTACATCACTATTGGGTTATAATGATGTCATAAAACACATTATATATTTAAACGGTATCTAATTTTTACACAAAAAGTGGACTCTCTCAGAAAATTATGAAAAATTCACTATTGGATAATCTAGACAACATGAATCCAAAAATAATATTCATTTTATATAAATAATTTTATAAATATGTGAATTTTTAATTTAAAAAAACTAACATTTATCTAAAATTTATGGGTTTTGGCAAAAATAGAATTCAAACATTACGAAAAATTACAATTTTATTCATAAATATTATATGATCATTTATATTGAATAAAAATTAATTTAGAAATAATATTTTATTAAAATATTATTTAATTTAAAAATCCATTAATTCGTCAAAATAAATTTTTTAATTGAATTCAAATATAAACTAAAAATACTATTTTTTTATTTAGAAAATCTTTTACAATGTAACAATAATAAAATAAATGTATATTATTTATAAAAAAATGGGGCACAAAATCATAGTTCAAGGGTCTTCTTACATAGCCCCTTATAACACCTGAATAAGACCTAAGGGTAAGCTCTCTGGTGGTGACACACTCTTGGGGTCATTGTAAATGCATCACATGGTTGGTAATCTCTATTAATTTTCACTTCTCTCATAGGTGGTTCTATTCAAGATTAATGTGTTGATGTTCACCTTGGGCTTGGTCAAGAGACAAGCCCAGTGATGTTACCTACATTCTGAGCTCTAAAAATTGGGATTTGTATAGAGAAATTCTACTAGATGAGGCCATCTCTTCCTTTGACTATGTACATTGGATTTGTTAAAGCCTTATATTTATATTAATCCTATGATCACTATTAAATAGATATATTAGCATTGGTAACAATTCTTAACGATATTTATAAATCCAAAAACATAAAACGAAGTAAGTTTATATGTTTTATATAACTATTTTAAATAATAATACTTTTAATTAGATCAAGAGGAATTTTCAATAAAGAAATTTCTGGTCGTTACAATCTCCACCCCCCCCCCACCCTTAAGAAATTTTTCCAAAGATATTTCTTTTTCCCAGACTCAAAAAATATAAGGGTAACTCTGATTCATCACTTCCTCTGGTTCCCACATTACTTCTTCAAACATTTTGTTCCTCCAAAATATGTGGAAAAGGTGTATTGTCTTATTTTGAATAACTTTTTCTCTATGATCTGAGATCTTCATAGGATTCTCTACATATGATAGGTCATTATCCAGTGGTACAACTTTTGGATTGAGTACATATGATGGCTCTGGTATGTACTACTTTATGATTAATACATGGAATACATCTTGTACTTGAAACAGGTTTGGAGGGAGTGTTAGTCGATAGGCCACTGCTCTAATGCAATTAATGATCTCAAAAGGGATGATGTACCTTGGAATAAGATTTCCCTTCTTCCCAAATCTCATAAATCTCTTCCACATTGATATACGGAGGAATACCATCTCTTCAACATCAAAATATTGGTCTCGTTGATGATTATCAGCATACCTCTTTTGTCGATTTTGAGTAGCTTTACTGTGTTGTTGGGTGGTATTAAACTTCTCCACAATTTCTTCGACCATTATGGACCGAGGAGTTTTCTCTCCCCAACTGCATCCCAACATGTTAGTGTTATGCACCTCTTTCCATATAGGGCTTCACAAGGATCCATTTAGTTGCTTGAGTTGATACTAATATTGTATGATAACTCATCCAGAGGAATATTTTGATCACATCCTCCTTTGAATTCCATTGATAATGCTATCAACATGTCCTCAAGTGTTTGCGTTGTCCATTTATATTGTCCATCAGTTTGTGGATGATAAGTCATACTAAAGTTCAGCTCAGTATTCAAAACTTGTTGAAGTCACTTTGAGAACCTATAGGTGAATCTTGGATCTCGATCGGATAAAATTAATAGTGGTACTCTCTACTCTCTTACCACTTCAATGATGTATATCTATTATAGTTGATCCAATGAGAAATCCTCTCAAATTTTAATGAAGGGTAAAGACTTTGTAAGATGGTTTATAGCAACCCAAATGGCATTTTTTTTCTTTTGTATGTCTTCAGAAGTCTATTAAAAAAGTCCATTGTGATGTTCTCCCATTTCAACGTTGGTATGCATAATGGTCACATCATCCCCTTAGACATATGCCTCTTATACTTCACATACTAACACACCAATCACTTTGATGTATTCTTAGTGATCTCATTTTTCATATTATCCCACCAATAATCCTCTTAGAGATCTCGATACATCTTTTTGTTTCCTAGGTGAAATTATAAATTTGAAGTATGTGCATCATGAAAAAATTCATTCTTTAACTTTTGATTTTATAGAAACCATCGTCTTGACCCAGATCTCACCATTCCTTCTTCATTAGTATTGAACTCTGAGAATTTCCCTTTTCTGATTGTTTCAACTTTCTTCAAAATTCACACATCATATTTTTGAGAATCCTTTATCCTTTCCAGAAGAGATGGTTGATAAATCATTTGTGAAAGGATTGATGATGTTCCATTATTTATTATTACCATGTCAATTGATCATATTTAAGAATATTGGATCATTTTCAAATCTCATTAATGATATAATTGTCGGGTCCATTCTAGAAAGATCATATGCCACCATGTTTGCTTCCTTGGGGTGATAATGGATTGAGAATACATAGTCATTAATCAGCTCTAACCATATTCATTAGAGCATATTCAACTCTTTCTATGTGAATATATGCTTGAAGAATCTATGGTCCATATATATTTTACACTTCTCCCCAAAGAGGTAATGTCACCAAAATTTTAATGTGATGATTACTGCAGCCAACTTCAGATTCTGTGTTGGATAGTTGTGCGCATAAAATTTTAATTATCTCAGATCATAGGCAATGAAATTGTCATTTTAAATTGACCCAAAACCTAGACCTTTCGTCAAGGCATCAATTAATACCACAAAAAAAGTTCTCTAATAGTGGGTAGTGTGAGAACAGGCATAGGGATAAGACTCATTTTCACCTCCTTGAAACTCTCTTCACACTCATCACTCCAACAGAACACGACTCCCTTCCATGTAACACCCTGAGATTTTATGATAAATATTATTTTTAATTATTTTTATGTATTTTTTGTACACAACACAATTATTATCTTCCACTATACACAACACTGTATTATATTGTAGTATACGCAAACATTATTCTTGGCATGTGTTGCATGCAAGAGCGGCCTTGCTCAATAGCTTGTGTTGTATGCAATACTGAGTTTCACTAAACAGAGATATATTGTTCTAATACTTTTATCTACTAGAAATTATGAATATTATTAAATTAGTTTTGAATTTTGTAACATTATAATTCATCTTAATCATTTTCTAGAATGTGTTATGAAAATAAAATAAATTTTTTGTATAAGGGAAATATTTTTCCAAAAATACTGTTTTACCGCCTTTTGATTGACCACACACATTAAATCTAGTTTTTGACACATTTATGAGTTTAATTTGACAAAATAAAGTTATTAATTTCAATAATTATATTAATATTAACTTTGGACAATTTTTTAATATTTTCTGTTAACATTCATATTTTGATGAATAAGAAAAATATGCTAAATTTTAATCAAAAACAACTTTTTTTCATCAGGATAATTTATATGGTTAAATTATAATATTTAATGGTTGAAAAGTATAAATAGAATATATTTTAACCATTTAATATAATGTAAGTTGTTATCATTAATTTTACATTAAATTCATAGGTAAAAACATTTCAATATTTTGCAATGCTTTAACCTTTAAAACCTGTTTTCTCAACAGCGGGATTAATTTTAAATTAAATATTGCAAATTATTTATTTTGAATTTGTAAAAATTTATTCCATATTCTGAATTAGTAGGTCCCAATTATGTGAATAGGATACTTTTTATATTTAGGCATTATGAATAGTAACAATGGTAAAAAAAAATTACTATAATTAATGGTAAATCATGTAATTAAGGATAAAAATAATAATATAAAATTACTTTAACACTTGTATTAATATAATTTGAAGATTATATTTATCTTTAAAACATACTTGGGTTGAAATGTAATCTGTTGTAACCCACTTGGATGAGATTAAGACCTTTAATTTATTTTATTTAAAGGAAACTGAAATATGTCTCACTCAAACATTAATAATTAATTTATTTTTAATATAAGGTTTTACTGAATATAAATATGATTATAAATAATCATTTGAAATCTAAAATATTTCTATTTATTATGGTAATTTATATGTAATTTTTTAGAAATATTTAATTACCTAAAATATCTTATACCTTAATGATGCAGAAATTATTTATTTAGTGAAAAAACAATAATATAGTTTTTATTCAAATAATAAAACCCATAAATGGCCCACAAACCGGACCAAAATTTATTGTTAACGTATATCTAAAACCTAATCAAAAAACAATCTAATTTTGGACCATTTGGAGCCTCATAAAAGTGATTATGACCCTTATATTATTTTATTTTGAAAGATGTCAAAGTTGTCACCTTCATAAATTAATAAATATAACAACATAAAATGTTGTGATTTTAAGATGATAAATTAGTTTAAATGTATTATTATAAAGGATATTATATTTTTCTCCATATTAGTATTTTTTTTTAATTTTTATACAACAAATATGTAAATTAAATAATTATACAAAAATGTTGTAGTAATTATTTTATTAACAGAAATATCAAATAAATTGTTTTAGAAATATTAAAATAAATATTATATGAACTAATTAGTGTTCTCCACAAATTTTCTAGACGAACATGACATGTTAGGAATCTATTAAAAAAAATTTGAATATATATTTTGTGTGTATTTTATTTAAATTTAAAAAATAGAATAGAGTCAAAATTGACACTATTGATATGTTATAAAAATAACATATTATTAAGTTGCTAGAAAATCACAAAAATATTTAAAAAATACAATTTGAAAATTATATGATCGAAAATGTAATAATTTATCTAATTATGGAAAATTAACAACACATAAGTATGTATTTATCATAAATTAAAAATTATAATATTATTGCCATAAATAAAATTAAATTGATTAAATAAGGATAAATCAAAATGATAAGGTTTAAAAAAACATAAAACATGTCTAAATTTAACTGGTTGAAAATATTAAAACCCTAAATTATCTCATATTCGAATTGAGTCATTTTTTGTGATTTTTATGTGGGAATTGATTTTATTATTAACTAATATTTTTGAGCTATCCAAAAGTGCCCCTCTATTTTCTTATAAATGGGCACCTCATCCATCTCCTCCTCACACCATTTTAATACATAAATCTCAGACAAACCCTAACCATTACTCTTCTCAACTTACCTAGTAACATTTTGGAATTTTTTTTCTCAAAAGACCAACTATAGTCCCTTAAGAGGAAGTTCAAAGGAGGCGTGTCGGAGAAGAGGTAACCTCTTCTACCGATTCATTCAAGTTTCTTTATTCTTCTACTTCCTCTTCTTTAGTTGTTTCATTATAAAGTTATAAAATAATTATAAATAATATACTGATATGCTATTATAAATATTAAATATCCCTATTTCACATTATATCCGTCCTACGAAAAATGAAATCAACGTGTGTGCGTATGTACGGCTTACCATCTCCACGCCGCGGTGTCATCTCTTTTTCCACCACCACAAAACATCGATGGATATAATTGTTGGAATAATAATTATATATGATTTCTATAACATCATATTGTTTCTGAGATATTATATCATCTAGTCCAATTCCTTTCAATAATTATGGAAACGATATCATTGCTTGTGCGTACGTATGGAATACCGTCTCCACGAAGCGATGAGAGTAGTTCTCCATGTTAACCATTATAGAATGATTATAAATTATATATAATAAATATTCCTGAAATATATGACATAATAATGATACTGGATTTTCTTATAATTTATTTACTTACTTCCATTCAATTTAATAAGGAAATGAAAACAGTGTTCCTGCATACATACAGCCTACCGTCTCCATGAACTGTGTATTTCATCCCATTTATCCATATTATATATCTATATATTACATTCTCAATATATATTACATATAAATAGTGTTTTACATTCTGGATGTAAGTAATCGTGATCTAAGTAATCATATGAATAATTACATGTCAAAACACATACGAAAAAGGAAACGATTTTACCCAATACGGTGCTTTGACATGGAATTGACAAATAAACGGGTATTCTAAAGTCATAAGTAAATCATATATGATATTATAAATATTATTATGGTTTAGTTAGAAGTTAATAATATGTTTAAACACACTATATAGTAGTCTTGGACACATAAGGAAGAAATTGGACATAAGGTAAGGGATAATTATTCTAATCTCTTTCTTATCTGAGATTGTTTATTCGTAAGTATTTACTAGGTTTATGTTTATCATCCATTTCCATGTTTTCTGAAAATGTTGTCATAAAATTTTTACAATTATTCCATGTATGTTTGAATTCATCTTTACCCTTTTTTTACTTTCACCACATTGTATGGATGGAATCTTTCCTTTGTTACCCATATAAGGTACTTTTTTACTTTTCCAGAAAAAAGTATGAGAAAAATGTTATTTTAACTGATAAAACATGAATGGATTTTTATGGTTCTATCATGTATTATTTACATGATGCATCTTCTTCAAGATTTCATGATTATTTTCATCAAAATTATTTTCTTTTAAAATCACACTTCATTTTGAGAAAAGAGATTCACTTTGAAGAAGAGAGGATATTTTCCTCTAAATTTCATTTCAAGTGTTTATCCAATACTCTTTCTCCTCTAAAATTAAATTATTTAATATGGTTATGTTTTCAGTATAATGTTCCTATTAATTACATGGTTTGATTTTGTTTATGATTAAATGATATACATTGTTTTATATGGATTCTGTTATGATGGGATGATGTTTATGAAACCCATTTTATTTGTTGGGTTATTATTAATGATTTATGATTATTTTGTGGCACACTTTAGAATTTTTTCATTATGAGAGGGGTGGGACCAATATATCCCTCTATTTCATTGGTTAAAGATTTATATCTCATGAGATAGACATTGTTGGAATGGAAAGTAAATCTAGTTTAGTATTACAGGGTCAGAACGGAAAGTAAACCTAGTTCAGTAATGGACTTTGTCCACTATGATGGTCTTGGAAGCAATTCCTTGGCTACTATGGAAATCATATCTTGTGAATAATGGTTTTCAACAATTACATGTTTTATCCCAATGATATTTTATCATGATTAATGTTCCTTTGTAATCTATGCTTTATGTACTACAATGTATTATGTCATTGCTCATTATTTTGATGTCTAAATTTTCTGTTCATGTTTTTACGTTCAAATTTTTATGGATTGTTTTATGTTCTCGATTTTTAACCTTACTAATAATTTGAGCTCACCCTTTATATGTTTTATTTTCCACAAAACATAATGAAATATTTTAGGTAATAAAACAAAAGGGTAAGATCATTATGGGAGATGTTGAAGATATTTCACCATGATTAGAAGATTATGTTCCGAGTTTACAAAGACACTAAACTATTTTGATCTTTGGGAGTCTATTTTTTTGGTATTAAATGTTCCACAAAAGTAATGTAATTTCCATGTACGTCAAGTTTGGGACTCTATAGTTGGTATTAGTGGAGAGGTTTAGTTAAACATTGGAAACTAGGATGTGAAATCTTTAGTGAGATCCCTAGATATATTTCTAAGGTATGTCTAGGGATATCCCTAAGGATAAGTATAATTATAGGCAACAGTCCATGAATTGTGTTAACAATCATGAATAACCCAGGATAAACCTAAGATATCATAGATTAAAGAAGGTGTCCTAAGTTATACATCCTATAAGTGAATTTTAATAATTATGTGGTTCCTCATTATTTTAACTGTTTCTTACACAATGGTTTCTGGTTTTACTTAATAGAGGGAACTAGAACGAATTGTATTAACATTGAATCTGATGGACAAATTGTTGACTATGAGAAGTGAAATAGCTTAATTCCTAGAGAGAAAGATATTGTGATTTTTTTGAATGAGGCGTCACAATATATGATTAACTAGGTGAACTTCAGTGGTATTCTTAAGTCATAAAATAAGAGAAAGATGGAATTTTATTCATGTTCTCATGGAGAGTAACATAGAGTAAGGAATATAAATCTTTCTACATATCAATAAGAAGGGAAGAAGAACCTTTAGGAATACCTCAAATCGAGGGGAAGATGTTATCTGTGTGGGGAAAAGGTTCATAGTGTGACAGACTATTATGGATTTCAATGTCTTATGTATGGAGAACATGGGCATTACCCAACTCAATTCCTTAAGCTAAGAGGTTACTTCTAAATGGAGTAAGGACCTATTCCATGCCAATCATTGAGAGGATGGATTGAAGGGATTAAGTATTTGAATTCAATAATAATGTTATTGAGGTCCTTTTATGGTATATTGAAATATCTATGTATTAGTCCATTATGGTTTTCCATAAGAATATGGTACAGGTAACCGTGAAAATTGATTGAAATATTTTTGGAAAGAAGATGATGTGTGCACAATTAAGGGATAAGGTGAAAATAATATGTCGGATATTATTAATGAGATCATGACTGATATAATGACAAAGTGATATCATGATTTGAGTATATATATTTTTTGGGATTTTGGTATGTGGAAAGAGTTAACTTTTCAAAGCATTCATGTTTTAACTAAGGTTATATGGTAATTCATGTTTCAAGAATACATGATTGTGTTATTCACATGTTTCGTATGTGACCAACAATATATATTTTATGATATATGGTGGATAAGTGATGGTATTAACATGCTTGTTATATGACCTTTCTAGTAATAGTTTTCTTTATACTGTGAGTTTGGAAAGAAGTCGTTTGGATATTCCTAAAGGTTGAAATGGATTAATTTGGACATCAGATAGTATTTTTTAAGGATAAAACATTTTTTTCTATGTTATTTCAGGAATGTTATAATTGTGTAGTTTTAGAAAAAGGACCACCCATAGGACGGGCGACAAACTGTTGCATCAGACAAGGCTGTGGGAATCGAACCCAAATCCAATGTGTGATACGCCTTTATTTCCTACCACTGGTCTACAGGAAGTCCCTAGTTAGTTGAAATTAGTTTGTTTTATTATGTGGTATAATAGATGAAGTATAAGTCCATTTTTGGAATCATATACAATTAATATCACCATATGTGGACCTATGTATATTTAATAACTTTTGATAAACTTTTTTTGAGATAGATGGATTGAACCATCATTCTATCACATGATTAACTAACACTTCACGAATGAAAAATTAAACTTCATTTATTTAAGATATGAAGTGTAAACTTTTCAAGGAATGACTAATGGTGATAATCTACTGAAATCAAGTAAGTATTTCTTCTAATTCAAAATTTTCAACTTTAAGGAAATGATATTGGAAACCAAAAGCATTGTCCTAGTACCCTCATATCCAAGGAATCAGATGGTACCCTAGATCATCAAAAATTTATAGCTTATTGATCATTGGATTTTTCATAGCCATGTTTTCTACCACTCTCCATCAGAACATAATGGTTAGATTTCTCTTCCATATCCATACTTTCACTTATATTCTCCTATGTGTAAACCCAGTGATGAGTTACTTTTACTATTCGTTATGTTTCTAATGTTACTTTTTAAAATAAAGTTTACTATTCCTTCTTACGATGTGGGTTTCTATGAAACAAACTTTCATGTAGTAAGCTATTTATAACCCCAATGGATTTTGAGGGAAAAATTCATTTTAACGGTGGTAGAATGTAACACGTCGAGATTTTATGAGAAATATTATTTTTAATTTCTTTGATGACTAGTGTTGTATGCTACACCCTGATTAGATTGCACTATACGCTGCAACGTATTATCTTTTCGTATACGTAAACACTATTCTTGGCTTCTATTGTACGCAAAAGAAATCTTCCTCAATAGCGTGTGTTGTACGTAATACTGAGTATCACAAAACAATGATATATTGTTATAATATTATTATTAACATTCTATTATGAATATTATTAAATGAATTTTTAATTTTATGAAACTATAATTCAGGTTAATTATTTTCTAGAACAATTTATGAGAACAAAATCAATTTTTCGTATAAAGGAAATATTTTTCCAAATATATAGTTTTGCCACCTTTTGATGGCACACCCACTTTAAATCTAGTTTTTTACATGATTATGTGTTTAATTTTAAAAAATTAAGTTATTTATTACAATAAGTATATAAAAATTTACATTTGATAATTTTTTAATATTTTTCCGTTAACTTTCATATTATGATGAATCGTAAAAATACGCTAAATTGTAATTAAAAGCAACTTTTTTTCATCAAGATAATTTATATGGTTAAATTAAAAAATTGAATTGTTTTAAAGTATAGATATAATATAATTTTACAATTTCATATAATTTATTTCATTATCATTATCTTACATTGAATTCATAGGTGAAAACTTTTCAATATTTTGCAATGTTTTATCTTTTAAAACAAGTTTTATCAATAGAGGGATTATTTTAAAATTAAATAAAGCAATATCTATGTTTTGAATTTGGAAAGCTGGATTCCATATTTGGAATCAGTAGGTCCAAATTATTTTAATTGGGTACTTTTTATTTGTAGGCATTATGAATAGTAACTACTGTAAACTTTATTTACCATAATTAATGGTAAAAAAGAAAATTAAGGGTAAAAATAATATTATAAAATTACCCAAAATCTTGTTTTAATATAATAGGATGATTATATTAATCCTTATAACATAATTGGGCTGAAATGGAATCTATTGGAACCCACTTGTATGTGATTAAGACCTTTAATTTATATTATTTAAAGGAATGTGAAATATGTCTCACTCAAACTTTAATAATTGACGTATTTCAAATATATGGCTATATAGAATATAAATTCGATTATAAATAATCATTTGAAAGATAAAATAATTTTCTTTATTATGTTAATTTAGTTTTAATTTTTTAGAAATATTTAATTACCTAAATAGATTATACCTTAATGATGCAGAAATTATTTTTTTAGTTAAAAATCAATAATATAGTTTTTATTCAAATATTATTACCCATAAAAGGCCCAAACACCTGACCAAAGCTTATTGGTCGTGTATATTTATAATATAATCATACAATTTTATATTTTTGGACCATTTTGAGCCTTATAAAAGCAATTATGACACTTATATTAGTTTATTTTAAAACATGTCAAAGTTGGCATCTTCATAATTTAATAAATATAACAATTTAAATGTTGGGATTTTAAGATGATAAATTAGAGTAAAAGTATTCTTATGAAATCTATTAGATATATATTCATATTAGTATATTATTATTAATTTTTATGAAAAAAATAAGTATATTAAGTAATTATACAAAAATGTTGTAGTAATAATTTTATTAAGAGAAATATCAAATAAATGGTTTTAAAAATATTAAAATAAATATTATATGAACTAATTAGTGTTCTACTCATGTTTTCTATATGAATATTACATGTTATGAATATATTAAATATTTTTTTTTCGAATATATCTTTTGTGAGTATTTTATTTAAATTCAAATAATTTAATAGTGTCAAAATTGACACTACTGATATGTTATAAAAATAACATATTCCTAAATTTTATAAAAATCACAAGAATATTTAAAAATTTAAATTAAATGGTCGAAAGTTTAATAAATTAACTAATTATGGAAAATTAACAACACATAAGTAAGTGTTTATAACAATTTAAATATTAAAATATTATTGCCACAAATAAATTTAATTTATTAAATAAGGATAAATCAAAATGTTAAGGTTTAAAATAAACATAAAACATGTATAAATTTTATTGGTTGATGATATTAATACTCTATCTTATCTAATATTCGAATTTAGTCATTTTTTGGATATTTTTATGTGGGGTTTGATTTTATTATTAACTAATATTTTTGAGGTTTCCAAAAGTGACCCCCTCTTCTCTTATGAAAGGGAACCTCATACCTCTCCCCCTCACACCATTTTGGGCCTAAATCTAAAAAAAAACCCCTATCAATTACTCTTATAAACTTCTCTAGTAACATTTTTTAGATTCTGGTCTTGTCAAAAAACTAACTCTAGTCCCTTTAGAGGAAGTTCAAAGGAGGTGCGTCAAAGAAGAGGTAATCTCTTCTACTGATTCATTAAAGTTTAATTATTCTTATACATTTTCTTCATTAGTTGTTTAATTATAATGTAATAACATCAGTATAAATAATATACTGATATGTTATTATAAATATTATACAACCCTATTTCACTTTATATCCATCCTACAAAAAATGAAATCACTGCGTGTGTGTACGGGCAGCTTACCGTCTCCACGCCATGGAGTAATTTGTTTTTCCAACACCACCATATTTGTAAGGATATAATTGGGGGAATAAGAAAAATATATGATTATTATAACATCATACTGATTCTGAAAAATTATATTATCCACACCAATTCCATTCAATAATTATGGGAATGATATCATCGCTCGTGTGTACGTACGGATTACCGTCTCCACGATGCAATGAGATTAATTATCTATGTTAACCATTGAAGAATGATTGTAAAGTATATATAATAAATAATAATTAAATATATGACATAATAATGATACTGGATTTATGTATATTTTATTTACATACTTCCATTAAATTTAATAAAGAAACGAAAACAGGGTTCATGCGTACGTACGGCCTTGCGTCTACATGAACGGTGTATTTCATTCCATTTATCCATATATAATATATATATTAAATTCTGAATATATATTATATATAAATAATGTTTTAAATTATATAATTAAGTAATAATGATCTAAGTAATAATATGAATAATTACATGTCAAAACACGTACGATAAATGAAACGATTTTACCCAAAATGTTTCTTTAACATTAAATTGACAAATGAACGGGTAATATACAGTCGTATGTGAATCATATATGATATCATAAATATTATTATGGTTCTTTTATAAGTTAATAATATGTTTAAACTAACTATATTGGAGTCTCAAACACATATAGAATAAATTGGACATAAGGTAAGGGATAATTATTCCAATCTCATTCTTATCAGAGATTGTTTATTCATATGTATTTATTGGGTTAAGTCTGTCATCCATGTCCATGTTTTCTCAAAATGTTCTCATAAAATGTTTACTATTCTTGCATGTATGTTTAAAGTCATTATTACACTTTTATGAATTTTAACACATTGTATGGAAGTAATCATTCCTTTGTTTACCATATAAGGTAATTTTTGACAATTCTAAAAAAAGTATGGGAAATTTTTTTTTCACTTATACGGTGTGAATGTATTTTTACAGTTTCAAAACACCTTATTTCCATGAAGCTTCCTCTATAATATTTCATGATTATTTTCAAAAAAAATAATTTTTTTAAAAAATCTCACGGCATTTTGAAAAAAGAAAATAATTTTGAAGAAGAAAGTATTTTTTCCTCAAGAATTCATTTCAAGTGTTTATTTGAAATTGTTTTCGCTCTAAGATTACATTATTTAATATGGTTATGTTTCAAGTATAATGTTCCTATTATTGACATGGTTTTATTTTGTCTATAACGAAATGATATCCATTGTTTTATATGGATTATGTTATGATGGGACGATGTTTATGAAACCCATTCTAGTCTTTGGGTTATTATGAATTATTTATGATTATTTTGTGGCACATTTAAGAATGATTTCACTATGATATGGGTGGGACCTATGTCTCCCTCCAATTCATTCGGTAAAGATTTATATCTCATGAAATATACATGGCTAGAATGTAAAGTAAGTCTATTTCAATATTGCAGAGCTGGAACAACAAGTAAAACCAATTTAGGAATTGACTTTATCCACTATGATAGTCTTGGCAGCAATGCCTTGGATACTATAGAAATCATATCATGTGTTAAGTGGTTTTCCACAATTAAATGTTTTATCCCAATTCTATTTTATCTTTATTAATGTTCCTTTATGATCTATGCCTTATGTACTGCAATGTTTTATGTCATTGGTCATGATTTTGATGTTCAAATTTTATGTTCATGTTTTTACATTCAAATGTTTATGTATTGTTTTATATTCTCCATGTTTACCCTTACTGAGCATTTGAGCTCACACTTTATATGTTTTCTTTTCCCCGGCACACAAATAATGTTTTTAGGTAAAAAACAAAAGGGGAAGATCATTATTGAAGATGTTGAAGATCTTTCACCATGATTAGAAGATTATTTTACGAGTTTCCAAAGACACTAAACTATTATGGTCCTTGGGTGCCTGTTTTTGTAATGTAATAACTATACTGAAAAGGTAATGTAATTTCCTTGTACGTTAATCTTGGGTCTCTACAATCCATGTTATCTTGGTAACAGGGTTTGAAAATCGTGAGAAATCCCTCACAAATCGGTGATAATATCCAGATGAACCTAGGAATCTATAGATATCCAAGACCGATATTGGCCTTGGTCATCCCTCAATTTCATCTGTCTTGGAGGGAACTATAGATATCACATTTGTTATGATGATTGACCCAAGAATGATACCTCCTTCAACCAGAACTCATACTTGTTCTATTTTATATGGAGCTTATCCTTTATCATGGTCTCTAGTACTGTGCTTAGATTCTCATCATGCTCCTCCTTGGTTTTGGAGTATATTAGAATATCATCTATAAAGACTATAACAAATTTTTTGTGTTAATCTCTAAAGACTATATTCATCAATTTTGTGAATATTTCTAGAGCAATAGTGAGTCTGAAAGGCATTACTATGAATTCATAGTTCTTGTACCGTGTATGAAAAGCAGTCTTAGAGATATCATTCTTCTTCACCCTTACTTAGTATTATCCCGAATGAAAATCCACCTTGGTGAAGTGTTGATTTCCATGTAGATGATCATGTAATTCATCAAATTAGTGCAGAGGATACTTGTTCTTTATTGATAATTTTTTGAGATCATGATAATTAATGAAAAGGGGCATTGACCCATCCATCTTATTGATAAAGAGGACTATTTCACCCCATGGTAAAGCCCTTGGGTGTTTAAACCCTTTATCTAGATTCTCATTTAGGTGTTTCTGTATCTTCTCAAGCTCCACAACTTCCATTCTATATGGAGTCTTTGATACTAGAAATTCCCCAGTTTTAAGATCAATTGAGAATTCAACATCTCTTCTATGAGAATGACCAATAAATTCATCCGGAAAAACTTCGGAGAATTCCCTCACAATATTCATGTCTTCAAGTATTTTTTATCCTTATACTCAATCATCTGAGAAAGATAAGAATTCTCGTAGGGCAGAAATATCCACGCTTGAGATGCTGGTGCTAAAGAATATTCATCCTCCTCCATGCACTAATACTGAATTGGGGGTTGATTCCCCATTTGGAGTGTGATTTACCTCTAAAATAAATTTATATTGACTCTATATAGGTAAAGCCAACCAATGCCCATAATTGAATAAAATTTTACAAAAGGGTATATGATGAGGTTCTATGGGAAGTTCAGTCCACAAATTGTGATAGGTGATGAGTTATATTCATGGCATTCAAATGAATTCCCAGTTTTTCGTTCTCACCAACATCTTTACTTCCATGATTTGTGCTTGTATTTGAATTTATCTACTAAACTTTAAGGATATAAAAGAATGTGTAGAACCAGAATAAAAAATATGTTTTCTATTATTCAATGAATAACTAGTGTACCTATCACCACATTGTGGTTGGGGTTTATTTCGGTGGTAGTGATGGGAAAACCTCACCCTATCCACCTTAGAGGTTGTTGGTTGCCTCCAAAAACCTCTGTCATAAGGAACTAGTGTGAAAAGTTCCATGTTTCTTTGTAGTTGAAGTAATGAACAATGTGTTGAAGTTTGAATGGATAATTCCTCTCCTATTTCATCGTAGCGGGTTTTTCTTTCTATCGGTTAAGAGTCTGGTTCCCTTCTCATTAACACCTTACTCATTTCCTATTCCCCTTTAAGAAATTTGAAGGGGGATTTTTTCGTACCATTGGAAAGTGGGGTGATAAATTTACTTACCACCATTGGATTTATACATCGAACCATCAAAATTAAAGTCTGTTTTCCACTTCTTATCCCCATGAATCCCATAAGATTATCCAATATACATTTCCACTTTAAGGGAACAACAGAAAATGACCTCATTGATATCAAAGTCATTGATTTCTAGGGAATCCCAAGGGCATTGTTTTATCCCACCAAATTAGCGTCCAACCACACATTTTGGGGTAACGACAAAGAAAATGGCTTATCATGCAATCCATGTAAAATTTTCGTTGTACACTCTGATGGATTCGTTGTATTTTTTCTTGAGTTAAAGGAAGTACCTTTCAATCTTATGTTGGAATGTTCAAGGAAAATATTTATCAAAAAATATTCCCTGATAATCATAACATTATAACGCCTCAATATCTTCCTCCGAATCCATATTATTTATCAATTTCCACCATTGATCAGATACACCCTCCACATGATAATCATACAGCAGAACCCTCTCTTGTTCGGAACATTGAAGGTCGGATTAGAACTTTTCAATGGAGTTGGTCCATTTTTTGGTGATTGATTTATTGGATGTTCCATTAAAAGTATGAGGCCTTTGTCTCATTGATCTCTTGATTACGGCTTGTTCTTTCTTAAGTGAGTTTAATGTTCCTCTTGACCCATGTTTCGATTCCAAACATGTATTATCTGTTGGATTATCAGGACAATGTTCATGATTCCCACCCCCATTAGATTAGCTATCTCATTATAATAGTCATCACATCGATCTTTGCATCAGTTTTTAGCTTGAGTCCTCCTATTACTAGCCATTGTCTGGAACAGAAGGAAAGTTAAGGGTAACACAAAAAGGCTAATCCAAATACAAAAAGGCATAACTTATAAATTACTTTTATTTCCTTAACTTATCAATTAATAGGATTTAATCTATGTTATCCATGATCTACTTCACAACTTGTATTCTTAGGTGAATTTTTTTATTCCATTCACAATTGTTCATACTAAGATCATAAATTTACAAAAGCATATCCCTCGGTAGTGTCGTAACCAAGAGTACATCAAGTCTCATTGTCGTGCACAAGTTCCTGTTCAGTTTTATCTCAAAGTAGTGTTTCCAGGTTTTACCCCTAGGTACATTTGTTCTAGAGTCACCTCTACCTGCTCATACCCAGACAGGGATGTATTTTTCTGATAAACCACTTACTCAATACTCACCAAAATTTAGGAATGTTTTTATTATACCTAGTCTTATCCTGAAGGATTTCACTAGGGTTTTCTAATCCTAATCCCAAAAATAATTGAACATATCCTCTCATACCAACTATAACAACCCTTCTCTTTATTATACACATAAATATGATTTATTATATAAACATGCACTTAAGAAAACTATGAGGATCAAGAGTTCTAGTGTCTTGGTTAATTACAAACATAACATTACAACCTAGAATATAAAACACAACATATTTATTGAAAACATATTTTATATGACCACAAAATTCCATTATACATTGCATTGGATGGGGAAACCTGTGCACATACATAAGAAAAGGGTTAGCAATAAACCCTAGTAAGTTATTAAATAAGGAATAACATGAAGAATATGGTACATTTTAGTAAATCATCATAACAACATATCACAAGATAAACTTGAACATAAAGGAATGATATAGCCATACATAAAATATTAATTTTTTTATTACACACAAAATCACTTTTATGGGGTAAGTGGGAACCCTCACAACTCAAGGTTCAGAACCAAAGGACACAATAGATTTGTTAAAGAAGAGAGTGAGTTGTTTGGAAACATTTTCCCTAAAAACCCATGGAATAAAATTCACATGAGTGTCAGGGGGATCTTTCAAGGTACGCTCGAATTGGAGTGCCATGTTGTCCCCGGATTTTCTATATTTCTCCATGTTAATCTTCCCCATGTTGAGGCCTCTATACAATATGTGAGCCTGCTTGTCAGCCCACTCAATTTTCTCCTTTGTAGTGGGCACATGGATCAGTCTAATCTTCTTTAGGTCCTTAATATCCAAAGTAGCTTCAACCGTCTATTCATCTGAATGAAAGATTAAATCCCTATGTACCAGCATTGTGTCCATATGGCACCGAGAATCATCTTTGGAACCAAATTCGTGCAGCTTCCCCTCACCACCCAACATCACACCACCTACAGGAGGAGCGGGAGAAGCATCCTCACATCTTGCCCTAACCAGGTCCTTGGTGATGGAAGTCACCTTCTGTTGGATAAGGGATTTGGGCCTTTTCCAGGTTGTGGAGCCAACCTTAGTCGAATCCTTCAGTGACAACATTCCCTTGCATATAGATCTTGTGATGGGAGGACTAGGGAGATTGGAGTAATCCTTCCTTCTGTTCATCCATTGATTGTTTGAAATGAAGTCGTCTGAATCCATGGTTTTGTTCTTGCCCTTCCATATAGAGGATCTAAAATATTCCTCCTCTAAGGCCAGTTCCTTGGACTCATCATGTTCTAAAGTCTCAATCATTTCCTCTTGAGGTGATTCTGTTCTAACATGAGGGCCTTGTCCCAGATCTCCCCCTACTGCTTCCTCATTGTTAATGCAATTTTCTTCATCTAGCACTACAAAAAGATTCTGAAAGATCCTGATTGTCCCCCCTACTTTGAGCATATCAATATAAGTGGATACCTGTGGGACCCGCTTTAGTTTGACTGGAACTTCTAGTTTCTCAATACCACGGCCCATGAATTGAAGTTGGTCAGGGTTGTTTCTCAAATCCATTCATTGTGCATCCTCATGGGTTGAAAGACCTTTGATAATATCCTTCAGAATATCTCCCTCAGCTATTGAAGGAGTGACCTATGGTAATGCTTTAAAAGAATCCCAAGGGACCTCCCTCACGGCCTGCCCCTCCCTTTCCTATCCTGATAAGCATCCATGGGCAAGGGCCCCTCGACATGCTGAACCTCACACGCCTGCATTTCCTCGCCCGAATTACTTGGTAAGGAGCTGCCACCCAAGTCGTGATGCAACTGGAAAAAAACCTCTGAAACAAAAGGCCCAGACACCTCTGAAACTCCTTTCACCGCAGCAACCGAGACACCTCCCTAGGCAGTGCCCATCGTATGGACATCCTAGTAAACCTCAGCTGGGGAAGACTGAGGAGGAGGAGACCTAAAACAGGGACCTCCCTGCACCCCTTATCACACCCACATGGATCAGTAGCGTGTCTAGGATATTCTTCATCGATCACTGAAGGCCCTTTATCCAAAACATGATGTTCAACCCAACCTTCCTTCTAAGCCCTTTTGCGACACTCGGATTGAATGTGTCCCTGCCTAGAACAATAAGTACATAAACTAGTCCACGAATCATAAACAACGGGTTGTGCATACCTGTATTCTCCCTCAATCACAATCCACACCACCTCTGGTGGGGGTCGGGTAAGGTCCATTTTGACATATATGTGTGAATCAATGGGGTGCGTCAGAGAAGCGGTCCGAAGATCATCACACAGGAAGCAGCTGATGGAATTTCCGATAGACCGGAGGAGACCCAGGTTCTGGAAAGAAAGTGGTAACCTAGGAAGATGATGCCAAATTTATGAAGTAGATGAGTCTCGATTCATATGAAGATCAAACAGCCAGCAAAGGATATGGAAATGAAAACCTCGAATTGATCTGCTAGCTCTGGACCAGGCCCGAGCCAGATTATCCCCATCAGCGAAGCAAATGAGGATTTGATGCGGTTCCAGGAGACCGACGACCACACATTGACTTAAACCCCATCCTCATGCATGTACCTATCAAACATCTCCACAGGAAGCTGGTTCCGAATGAACATCGCGACCAGATCCGAAGATAGCAGCGAGGAAGCTTTGGAGAATTCCTATGGAGACATCGGGACCACTGGATGACCATTGAAAATTCCAGGGACCATTAGAGAGAAATTGATGCTAGGGAAATGATGAAATCACCCATGCCAGAAAACCTAAGGAAAAATTTCCAGCGCCTGAGATTGAGGCCCCTGCTCAGAAGGAAGAGGGGCCACCGAGGCCTCCATCGAGATTAGGGCATCGCCCAGCCGCCAGGGAGGAGAAAAGACGCACCTGCATTCTCCCACAACCCACTCTCCATAAAAAAATGGATGATGAGAGATAAAGGGTTATATAATCATATGTATGTGAAATTTACAATAAGGGGGTCAAATATATACATGTATCAACATATTTAATGGAATTTAGATTCATAATATAAAATAATTTCTTGAATGTAAATGAGGAGAGAGAAATCCTTTATGGAATTTCCACATGGTAACGGGTGTACATGGGAGGAATTAATGAGATAGAAATTAGTCTCTATTAATTAAAACAAAAGTCGGAAAGTATAGGGGACGTGTAAAATCATACCCCAAAATTTATAATTAAAAAGAAAAGGGTATAGAAACATTAAGAAACTTGGAAAAAAATGAGAAAGGAAGAAATCCCTTACTTGGTAGTGTGATCCTAAAGGCTTGGGAGAGGCTTGAGTGAGGCTTCTTGGGAGCTTGGGTCACCTTATAAGGTTTCTAGAGAGATTAGTGTAGAGGTTTTTCAATCTTAAAAGGTTTTTAGTGAAAATGTATTGAGAGATTGGTTGGGTTTATATAGGAAAAGAGAGGTAATTCATTACTATTTTTGTTTTGGACAATACACGTTAAACTAATCAAGACCACAAATAATCTCATGGTTTTTTCCCATCAGTTTCTTCAAATTGTAGTGGAAAACATTATTTTATATGTCCAATTTTCTAAATTATTAAAACATTAGGATTGATTATGTGGAGGTGAGTCACACTCTCAAGGAAATAATTTTAAAAGTTAAAATGTATTATAAGTCTTGGAGAGTCAACTAAGGCCTTCTAAAAAATATAAAACATAAAATTACATTATTTTAATGGTAAAAAATATATTGGCCGAATATAATTTTTATTCTGTTTTATTTCATCCCGATTAGGCCATTATGATGTCATAAAACACCTTATATATTTAAGTTGTATTTAATATTTACCCACAAATTCAACAGTCTCAATAAATTATGAAAAATCAGCTATTTGATAATTCAGATATCCTGAATCCAAAAATAATATTCAATTTATATGAATAATTTTCTAAATATGTGAATTTTTACTTTTAAAATAAAAACAAACATTTATTGAAAATTCATGGGTCATGACAATAATATATTTCAAACCTTAATAAAAATTTTAATTGTTTTCATAAAAATTATATGACCATTTATATTTAATAAAAATTAATTTAGTAATAATATTTTATGAAAATATTATTTAATTCAAAAATCCATTATTTCATCAAAATAGACTTCTTAATTAAATTTAAATATTAACTAAAAATATTACTTTGGGTTTAAAAATCATTTACAAAGTAAAAAATAATAAAATAAATATATATTATTTATAAAACAAATAAGGCACACAATCATGGTGTTCGGGTCTTGTTATATAACCCTTTATAAAACATGTATAAGACCTAAGGGTATGTTGTGTGATGGTTACAGACTCTTGGGGTGGCTTGGATAACATAGCCTCATTGGGAATCTCTATTAATTTCTACTTCTTCCGTCGGTGGTTCCATTCAAAATTAATTGGTTGAAGTTCAGATTGGTCTTGGTCAAGGGAAAATCCTAGTGACATCGCATACTTTCTGATCTCCAAAAAAGGGATTCATATTGATCAATTCTACTGGATGAGGCCATCGCTTCCTTTTTTGTGAGTAAATTGGATTTTATAAAGCCCAATAGTTATACTAATCTAGTGATCATTATTCAACGGCTATATTTGCTATGGTAAAAATTCTTAATGGTATTTTGAAATACCAAAACATAAAACCAAGAAGTTCATCTGTTTTATATAACCATTTTACATAATAATACATTTAATTAGATCAATAGGAATTTTCATTGAAAAATGTTTTGGGCAAAACATCTTTATCTTATTCAAAATATTTTTATATCCATTGTAATGAGAAACGTGTAAGAAAATATTATTTCTAACCATAAATTTAAGAAGTGTCCAATGATCCATATATTATATCTTCCTAATCTATGAAATAATCTTGTGATCCCACATAACATGCTCACATTTCATCATATCTAACATTATCATTAGTATAAATGTTGCATCCTCACTTGTATTAACCCAACAAGGCGGAGAATGACCTGATCACCCATTCAAAGTATCACATGGTACTATACCAATAACAAAATGATAAGTATTATTATAGTAAAATTTCATTATTAGTAAATGATCCTTATAGGGTCTTGTGAAATATAAGTTTCATTCCCTAAATATATCATTAAATTTATATATCATTTCCTCGTTTTATCCATTAGTATATGGGTGGAATGTAGTGTTATAACACAAATTGGTGTTAATTTTATAGTGAAATACCCTCCATAACCCAGATATAAATCAAGAATAACGATCTAATACAATCATCCTCATAATCCCATTACGTTGTACCGACACTATCAAATATATATTATTTAAACAATCTACTCAGATTCATTATATTATTGGTAAGAAATGAAAACATTTCATCAACAGATCCATGATAACCCAAAAATCATTAACCCTATTGAATTCATTAGGAAAACCCAAAAAAAATATTTAAATATTTCTTCCCAAATCCATTCAGGATTTAATTATAGAGGACACAAAACCTCTAGAACCAAATTGTTTTAGTATGCCTAAAAAAGTAAACATATAAAATAAATAGAGGATTTTTCTATTCATGTCAACAAACTCTCCTTAAAAATATCACTACATCCACGAAAATATGGTCCAACTTGGTCTATGATGTAATGGATGATTCTATTTTGAAACACTAAAAATTTGGTATACACATCCACCAAGGTTCATATACAAGGTATGAGGAAAAAAAATCTAGAACACAACTAATTGGACCATAATATTATCAAGGATATATATGCATTCTGTAAAGTATAAAATCGATGAGCTAAACAATCACATGTACAACATAAGTCAAATCATTAGATGCTCAATAATCCATGTTAATGGTCAATTTCTAACATCTTAGTCCAATTATGGTTTTATTGGATAGCAATCCCATATCATTATTAAAAATATTATTCTCATTTCATGTTGGTAAAAGATATTCTCATTTCATAGTTGGGATGAATATTCTTATTTCAATGTTGGTTTATATATTTCCATTTCACTATTAGGATGTATATTCTCATATCCCAGTAGGCATTGATATTCCCATTTCACTATTAAGTTAGATATTGAAATATCATAGTTGGTTTGGATATTTTTATTTCACAGTTTGGATCATAAATCTTATTTCCTAGTTTATAAGAATATTACCATTTCATAGTGGGAATGGATATTCTTATTTTATAGTTGGGATGAATATTCCCATTTCACAGCTTGGATAAGTATTCCGACATCATAGTTGGGCGGTATATTCCAATTTTACTATTGGGATGAATATTCTAATTTTAGAGTTTGTACAGGTTTTTCAATGGATGGATGGTAGTGAAACCAATATGAAAATGGTAAATAGATTTCCATGTTTTCACAAAACCCTACCTAGATATACTTTTTTTGGTCATAGGTTTATCTTATGACCAATATTGAAATGATTAGTAGTGTTATAGGTTAGTAATGATCCCAACCTAGAAATAATTAGACGCCTCACATTTTGGAAATTTTCCTAACCTAGATATCATATAAAAATAAAAGGTTTTAAGGGCTCCTAACTTAGCAGATTATTCAGAAATATCCAATAAATTATATGAATAATAGAAAAGTTCCCACAAAGTATAGGGAATAACCATAGTAAATATCTCAAAAAGTACAAGAATATACTATCACTTTTAGGCTTGGATATTTCCCAATATTTTTTGGAAACATATTTTAGATTCTTTTTGTATACATATCTCCATATACCAAATACTAAACTATGTATCATTTCTCAAAACAAAATTTTGGCTATTAATCATAAATTCAAGGAAAAGTTTTTACCAAAACTAACCCTTAGATAATATCTCAACACTTATAATAAGTAAAACATACTTACATATTCATATCTGAGACCAAAACTAATCAAACAAATCGCACCATATTTTTTAAATAATTTGATAATATTATTGGGGGCCAACCATCCCTATATCAACCTATAACCCTCATAAAATTATATCTCTAGTGACATGGTATTTTATGATATAACTCTCCACTTTTAATGAATATGGTACCAGAATATATAATCATTTTATTTCTTCTATAATATAATAAATTAGATTTAAATAGAGAGTAATTAATCATTTTTTGTATTTTTATGGAGATAACCCCTTCCATTGATGAAGGTCTAATTTATCAAAGATCTCCCAATTAAGCTCATACTCATGATCCCTTACCTCATAAATGATAAAAAATTTATTAATTATAAATTAATTATATTTATTGTATATAATTAGTTAACATAGCCATAAAATGATTAACCATTACTAAACTACATAACAATTCTAATATTCCATGAAACAAACCAATAATTTATTTAAAAATTATGGTCCCCCTATAGTAAAAATCCCCAAATTACTACAATAAATCATTATGAAATTTTAACCCAATATCAATGAAATCCATGAAATATATACCTGTTTTCATACCTTTTAACAAATGTTTAGAAACATATGTTCATCACTCTAAAGTTTTTTCTGACCAAATTTCACAAAAACACCAACATTGTGATGAAATTCCACAATGAATTGGTGTAATTAAAATCAGAAATATATAATCATTTTCATTATAAAATATAGCAATAATAATGAATATATTTAAAGAAAAATAAGATGGTATGTAACCAAAAATAAATTAACCAAATCTCTCAAAACTACCCTAGGCCAAAGGATTTTTTAAAATATGAATATAGAGAATTAGTCCAAATGAAATATACTCTTAATTGTTCCCCACGCATCTAAAAATATAGGGTGTGTGGCTCAAAAATTTAATTTCTACCCCTTAATAGAAAAATAATCCTAGTAACACTAGGTTACTGATAAAATTCAACAGGGTACCTAGTATCTCACTAAGTACCTATTAGATGTCCATCAGCCTTCTGATGTCCAATCTACTGTGATATCCCTACTAGTTTCTTCATCAGATATAGGGTGATAGTGTATCAGGTACTTGACAGCTTCCACACACACCCATTAAAATTTCATATTTTATCAAACACCTGATCTCCCACTATTTGTAATTTCTAATAGTTTCCTTATATCAAATCCCTATATTATAGCCAATAAGAAATAACGGTTTCTATTTTTGGATATACAATTCTTATCTCTAGCATATCACTAGAAATAGTCATGCCACTACCATCCACAAACATGGATATTGTGTCCATTTTCCATAAGCCTCATTCTCTAATCCATAATTTAGGTTTTTTTAATGAATGGTGTCACCAAATCGATTTCTATTTCACCATCATCAATCACACATGAATAGAAACCACTAATATCTCAAAGTACCAATTTCCATTGAAACTGAAATATTCACTCACCATGACACCAACTTGTTTTTCCTCTTCAATGGTGGCATCCTAGACTGAGGAGATTTTCACCAAGTTACCATTATCTAATATTTTACTCTAATGATTGATTATAATGGTTTTAAATAGAAAACCAACTACTTGAAACTAAAAATTAGAATCTATAGATCATCCACACCAAAACAATTATCAATTTATCGAGACTATTTACATTACATAAATCCTTATTTAAATGTACATGACATTAAACTACATCATGAGTACAAGAATTCTATTTTTATGACAACCACATTGGTATATTGATCAAGACCTCACCCAAATCAATAATTTAACTCACTAGACTAAATTTTATAGGACAATAAATAAATCAAAATATATTTCTCACACTTTGTGTCTCCAAACATCTTGTATATAGTAACCAATTAGAATCCTAAACCATTGTTGAGTAGTTTTCATCATACATGTCACCCTAAAATTTCACCAAAATTCTTTAAAAATAAGGGCCTTGCTATTTAATAATCAATTATATTCTCACCACTATAGTATATTATTTATAATTTATTAATGAGAACTAAAATTCCTCAATTCCATCATCTCCCAAACATGATCATTCAAATGAATTATTTATTATAATTTTATATACCCATCCCCCATTCCCTGCCCCAGGTAAATGGATTTCATATTTCTCCATACTACCATTATTCAAAAAGAATCCTTGATGAATACACTATAATATGGTTAACTCATTCACTATCACATAGATCTCAAAATCATGACCAGTATGTGATCTGTTTCACATTATATGAATTTTATAAATTCAAATTCATATCATGCATGTGGATAAAAATACTTTTCATTCACCATAAAACATATTGATTCATCTCAAGCATTAGTGTTACACAAAACACATCATCTATGTCAGTGACTTTTTCATACATTAACATTCCTTGAATAATCACCCATATGGGCTAATTGGATCATATTAACCATGGTCAGTATAACCTATTTGTCAACCCATGGTATCACTATAGATATATCATTTCTCACACTAGTTATATTACATTACATCGGTCATCACTTTTCACCACCTAATAAAATTTATTATATAAGTTTCTAAAAAATATCACACATGTCATTGAATCACAATGGATAAATATATCTTCCGAAAACTCAATAAAGTTGTTGTGTCTCATACATTTTTGTAGATTTTATCATAAAGGATTATATCCCAATTTTAATAACTCACTAAAAACTCATAAGGTATCTATGACTTAAAACCAATAATTCATTGTAACTAGGATCCCATTACTCTGTCATGATCACAATGTTACCTCTTTTGGACCTAAAACCAAGATCAAATAATATAACCATCGATAAGATATCTCTAATTTGAGGTTCATAAGAATAATCAATTGAACATGGATACAATGCTAGTTACTCAAACTTTTTGTGAAGTAATATATATTATTTCAATCCAAATCATACTCAAGTAAACACATATTCATAAACCACCCACATGAATGTATGTCGCCTAGGTTTCATTCCTATCTTGTGAAACATCTACCCATGAATTAAATTATTGAGGCATCAATGTGCATAGATTAACTTTCCCTATGGTTCTATCCTCACCAATATCGCATACCCTCTCCAGTATATATGGAAAAGAACCCCACATTTTATGATGCACCTGAATAAACCCTTCCTATGTTATATCACAACATCCCTGAGCTATCATACCTAACATATAAACCATACAGCCTATCTAGGTCCCAGATCCTAAATTAACATTAGTTATCTTATCTCATATAACTCAAGTAATAAGCTACCAATGCACATGTCTTGAGGTTCTTATTCTTATCAGTGTATCCATGTACATAGACACAATCTCGATTTATCATCATTATATACATGTATAAATAAATGGAAACACTACCAAGTAATATATATCAAGGAAGTATTTATTAGCAGATTGAATTAGTTATTATACCAATAGTAATTTATTATGTTCCAATTACTCAATAAGTTATTAGTAATTCTATTATTAAAAAAACATAATTTTGAAAAGAAATTCTCTCAGTCACACATAAGAGTAAAATTTAGTTTGAGAATATGTGCCAATTATGATGCATGTATTTGTTCCCTTTTCCACATCAAGATAAAATTAGAAAAATAGGTTTTAAATTTAAACATTACAACTTTTAAACAAAAACTCATCTATAATAGTGAAAATAAATAACAACAGTAACCAATTATTTATAATTTATCCTGATATATTAAACATATATTAAACCTTATCCAGAAAAAATTAATTTTTTTTGAAAATTATATAACGGTTTTATCCAATAAAAACCCCTCAACTATATTCTATTGGACACCCAATGGACTCCAATTGGCTAACTTGTGGAGATCAGTTTTCCTAGAGGAACATCATCAACCACTGGATAGAAAAACCAAGTGGGAATCCTCACTAATTTTTCAAATTAGTATCCAATGATATTTTAGTGGGTACCCAATAGATTATGTATCTATACACTACAATTTAGTTTTTAATAAATTATTTAAATTTCCTCCATTGGTATTTTTTTAAGAGTTTCTAAATCAAAGACCTCCATTTTAACTCCAAAAAGATATCGAAATGATCCTTATCTCAGTATGATTTCTAAATTTTTAAATCAATTGAATCTAGTTATACTATATTTTAACTCCTCACATGTTCTCCCTATACCTAATAAAAAATTTTCATGTAATGATTCTAGAAAATATATTCCCTAGTATATTCCTAGAGTGTATATGAGAATTCATGAATCTTCCTATAGTGAGGTGACTGTTAGGAGCTTTGTACTTGAATTTGAGTATTTGTTCAATAATACCAACCTTACAGTAAATTGGGTTCTTGTAAGTATAATGTAATTAAAATGGGTTACATTATCCATATAAATCACATATAGTATAATCATTCCTCTTGTAAAAGGATTAAGATGGTAGATTTTTTATATGTAGTGGATACAAGGGTAGCTAGAGTGAAGGTAGTTTCCTATAAAAATTTCAAAATAATAGTTTTTAGAGTAAAAATAGATTAATACTAAAAAAATATTATATTTATTTCACATAGTGTGTTTATAATTCATATTGGTCTGAAAATATATGGCTTCTATAGAATGGGTAAACCATTAAAAATATGTAGGTATCTTTAAGGGTCAGGAAATATTATAAAAAAATTACATAATGGAAATTTTGGCATAGTATATTAATATTATGAAATATAGTAAAAGGTAGATCATCTTTTTAAAAGTGTTCAACTTTAGTAATTATTATATAAGATCATAAATTTCATAGTGTCATTTAGCCTGATATTTAGAAAGTGGGAGTAGATGAGGAACTCATTAGCCATAGTAGAATAATGATAATGCTTTGAGATTTTTTTAACAATGAGAAGATTTATGATTTGAAGTTAATAATAAATATATTATCGGTTCATGTTAATGTTTATAAATGTTTATTTTGACATATTTATTTAATTTATTTTTATTTATAAATTTATTAGAAGAGGATATTGTAGAAAATTTATTAATAATGTAACTCCCATAACATAGTGGTATACAATATAATCCATCTAGAGGATTGGTTGGATGGGAAGTGGATCTACTGTATCCCATTTCTAATGATGTTTTGATTCAATTGTAACAAAACTACATTTATGTTCCAAAACATCAATGAGATTCCACTAGAAGTCTGCTGGTAACCCTGATCCCGTTTGTTAAATGAGGTAATTTTATTTTTTTTGGATAAGATTTTTATAAAATTGTTTTTTATCTTTTTTTTCATATAGAAATAGCATCTAGTAACCCCTTTCATAACATATCCATCTCTAATTTTTTTTAATTGTTTATTTGTCCCTTATTTAATAGCCTATTAGAAAAAGTGGACACCAGGAAATACATCTTAGGTACGGTCGTGTGTTTCAACTATTTTTTATCTCACCTGGTGGATATTTGGTTATAAGTCCATAATTTTATATTTTGGTTAGGTTTTATTATAACATTACATTGTTGGTGAATCATCAAGAAATAATCATATTGGTTGTGTTAAGTATCCATTTATTTATGACTAATAAAATATTTTTAAATGAAAATAGTGTTTCCCAGTGAATATAAATACAATAATTATTAACTACAATTAGGAGACCCATATGGGTATCTATTATATATAAACTTTTATAAGAAAAATTCTATATATAAATATGGATGAGGTAAAAAATATTCGAGATATAGTGTGAAATTTGTATCACCCAATAATGAAATCACTCATTTATCATATAGGGATATATTTACGGAGATGTGTCTAAACATGTAACTCATGTGTCCAAAAAATTACAATATTATTATGCAATATAATATTGATATAATGTGGATTTAATTTTAAGAATATTAATATATGGATTGACATGTAAACCAGTGACCAATTGATCCATGAGTAAAGTGGTTAGAATTTTAGTCCAAAATTAACAGCCTCAAATTCAAAAAAATAACTAAATTAATATAGTCTATTATGATTAAGATAGATGTACTATATAACAATGAATTGGATCTTTATTTTCAAAAAAAAATATAATTTTATATTTGATTTTATTGTGAATTATTATTTTATTGATGAGTTAAATTTATTTTCTGAAGAAATGATGACTAAATAGTGGATGGACGAGCCTAACATTTTATTCTTATGTAATTATTGTTTTTTTCATATCAACGTCTTAATATGTATAAGGTGAGTGGAGATGAGGTGATGATACTTAGAGGATTTTTATGGATTTAATAAATTGCATTAGATTCCATGATTGATAAATACCCTATAAATTTTTATGATTGTGGATCGGGTGTAAAAGATCAATGGAATGTGAAAATGGCTTTGAAGAACTGAAACATTATTTATAACATGCTTGAGAAGTCATGAAATTTTTATAATACCATGAATAAATTAATTAATTACCTGGTAGTAAAAAAATTACAAAATATATACTAATAAATTGGAAACATTTATTTAAGTATTTAGAATTTATATTTTGTTAATGAATTTATAAACACATTTACAAGGGTTAGGCAAAGAAATTGGCTTGAATTTGGCCAACCAAAGTCCTAGATAACACATAGATATGGGAGACAGGTCAACCTGGATAGCCTCGAGTGGTGGGTGAGTGTTTGGGGGCATGCATAGCGCATATAAGAGGAAAATAGAGAAGATTATAGTGTTAACATATTATGCATGAGATCATGTGGTGCAACCATGTTGGGACGGACAGTAGTGGAGGGGTGCCAGCATAGGTCATTTCTAGAGGAAGTTCTGATTGTACCCTGTTACTTGCAGATAAACCACCAAAGGGTCATTTTTTCTTATAAATTGGATGGAATCCCTGGAGAACATTGATGTGGCCCTCAATTTAATACATAAAACATAGCTCGTTAATTAAAAACATATTCATGATAGGATAATCATATAATCTATTCTATCTACGTTATCCAATATTCTAAAAAACATCGTCTTTTTCCCTCAGTCTAGGTATCTCTTGTGAAAATTTTACACGTTCATTGGGTGGTAATTCCATTTTTAATGAAATCTTAAGAAATGAAAGATTCAAAAAATTTGATTCATATTATCTCTTAAGGTCATGTTGAGAAGGCTATTATGTTTTAATGATGGATGTGATCATTATATTCTTGATAAAAGTTCCATGGGACATCCAAATATCTTTAATGAAAAATTATTTTTATGTACATGATTGTAAGATGCCCAAATCAGGGATTAATCTTACTATAAATACAAGATTTATCTATCAATTAAATAAAAATAGAGATTATTTTATCAAACTTTTCTTTTAATACATGATAGTCAAAAGCATAGTTAAAATTATTGAGGACCATTACATCCAGTTAATCTAAGATGCTTGTCTACCCTGAAATCTAAAATGTGAAGTTCAATTTCATTCATGAAAATCCTATGAATTCACTACATTAAAATATGATGAGATTTGATTATTGTATAACATATAATTAAATTTCATAGGTCTTTCATGTGTATTAAAATGAATTTAATATCCACTTGATGAATGAATATAGATTAATTTCTTTTTGTATATAAAGATGATGGATGCACTTCCATACATGTGGACATTCCATGTGAAAAATTATGGAATACCCAAACTCTTTGTGTGTTTTTATTGATTTGTATGAAATAGTAAAGTTAATTGATAGGTGTCTTGATATCCATGTGAAATAGTATACCTAATAGTATTAGTTTTCAGAAATAAGGTCAAATGAGAATTGTAAGAAGGAAATAAATGTTGGAAAATAATGATGAGGAAAATGAAAATTACATACACTATAATTTTGTAAATATATACTCATTTTCAATGAAGTTAATTTTTTATAAAAAATAGTGACACATATAGAATCAATTTTGAAATATAATTTTTATATTCTATATACATATTAGCATTTTAGAAATGTTTCAAATTCAGGTTGTTATATAAGAAGCTGATCACATGGGTCCGACTACCAGAAGAGAAGAATTCAGATCACTCAAGATTTGAATAGATTTTTATTCTAATAAGATTAATTAAAATATCAATTAATGACATTGAATAATTATATATAAGTAAAGGAGATCCATATTTCTTGTGTATTAATCCCATCTAAAAAGTATGATATTTTCATCACAAGATCGATATTGAAAAGGGATCTTAGTGATGAGATGTATAACCAGTTGTCGGAGGCTTGTGATTTGGGTTTCTAAATAATCATTTAAAATATAAAATTAGGGTTTCTAACAAATTTATAGATAATTTTAGCCATAGTGTATAACCAGTTTGTAAAAACCGTGTTTTTAAAGTGGAAAATCCATATTGGAGTGTCTCACCAACATGGAAAAGAGTGTTATTTTTTACTAAACCCTGTAAATAATGTGTTCTTATTCCTATTTCACTAAAAAATAAACAGTTGGTGAGGTTTTTAAACAGATGTGTGTGTATAAATAACTTCAAAAACATCAATAGTATTGTATAGAATGGAATAAATTATAAAAACATAAAAAATTATTATTTCATCCCTACCTCTCTCTATGATTCATACAACATGGGATCTATAATTAGAATGAGATTTAGTTTCTCACAAAATATTCCTGAATAACAATGAGATTACCGGATAATAATTAAACCAATAGTTGAGGTGTTTACACATTTTATGGAAAAAATTATCACAGCTAGAGTAATATGATACTACCCCATCTCTTTTCACTATGTTTGGAAGTGAGAGATGATGAAACTATGTATTTCCCAACCAATACTAATGGATCTACTATAATTCAAGAGTATAAGAAGAATATAGATTTCAATGAAATGGCTCTAAATATTATCATAAAATTTCAACTTGAAAAAGAGTGTACCACAGTCATGGGTCCTAAAACAGCACATAATATTTGGGAAAAATTAAAAAGAAAATATGAAGGTAATTTTAATGTAAAAGAATCCATGTTAAAAAGTTTATAGGAGGTAATTTTATGACATAAATATGGTTTATGATTAGGTTTTTAGTGAATAATTTAATGGGGACAATGAGATTGTATGAAACTTTTAGGGTTTGGTGGGATTATTACAGATTTCATAAATGTAAAAAATTGGTCATGAATTTTCTTGTTAATTTTGATTCAAAAAAATTCCCATATAATAAAGAGAGTATTTTTACCTTTATTAATTCCATAAAATACTCATAAATTATGAGATAAGGAAAAATATAGTTTTTAAGTAGTAAGAAGAAAAAATTATTCAATTTAAAGTAATGAGAAAATGAAAAATTAACGAAAACATATTTGTTGAACCAATAATACTAAACATGCGGATTGTTAATATGGACTCAATAAGATTAGTTCACATCTTTTAAAATAGTTTAAAAATTAAAATAAAAGGTTAAATCATAAATACACCAATGTTGTGGAATTATGATATCCTTAGACACTTTTCCTGCAGTTTTCCAAAGAAAAGGGGAGAATAATATGATTATGATAAGGATGATGAAAGTCCTCAGAAACATAATGAAGATATAAAAAAGTATAATAATCCCCTCAGCAGTAATAATAAGAATTTAATTAGAAATAAATAACAAGAATAATCATCAGTTAGTTATAAGGATGATAACTTTTTCTTCATTTCTTATGTAAAGAATGGATCTGATTAATTAACTAGTGGTGATGAGGGTCAATAAAGGACTTAACATGAGTGGAAGAAAAAAAGAAAATTCATAATTCATAATAGGACAGATTAAATACCTTAATAATAAAAAGATGAAATAGTATAAAGAAAATAAAATGTTGACTTCTAAGAAGGAAGACCAAAGTAATAAATAAGAATCCTATATTGATGATATCATGCAGCTTAAATTAAATTCCACTAAGGTTTAAATGATTGTCATTGATTTTAAATAAATAATCACTAAAATTAAATAAGACTTATTTGAAACACAATCCATATATATCATAGTTCATTATGAGTTGAATAAGGCCATAAAAGACTACAATAAATTATTAGAAGTTAAGAGACAATTTTCCCAAGCCAGTCTTAAAAATAATCCTTTATATTGTTAGATTATTGATGTGATTGATAAATATTATTCCTCATTAGATAAACTTTTTTCACAAAAAAAACATCAACATAAATCTATATAGATCTAGAATAAACTTATAAGATCAATCATTCAATGTTTCATGGGTTTCCTAATAAGAAAGGTTACAAAAACTATTTTTATTGGTTTAAAATTTTTTACCAGGAAAGAGGAAAGAACCAAGAGGGAGTTTTATTAAGCATCAAAGGATGAAAACACATAGGAGAAAACTAGTGACCAGATCTGTACAACAACAATCTATACAAGAAATAAGATTCTAGATAAACTTTGGGGTAGATATAGTTAAAAAGGTCACAATGATAAGGGATTCTTGATTAGGTTAGAAATAAGGTTTCCTAATCTAATAGTAGTGATTATTATTCAAAATAAAATAAATAGTAAGTTATGGGAATATTATAAGAATTTATCTATATGTGAAAATATGGTGATTATTGAATGGAAATGATGTTCTGATATTAGAAGGAGATAATAGATTAGCTTGAGGGGAAACTCTAACCTTGAGTGTCACCTATAAAGAAACAAATAGTCTTATCCATATTCCTTATCATTTTATGTGTTTTCAAATTAAATATAAGGAAATTGAAGGAGTGGTTTGAGGATTTCACTACCAGAAAACAAAAAAATATTTTTAAACATTGATTATAGTAACTATAATGAAATTTAAAAGACTGTAGTTTATACATTGATGGAGAGAACCTTTGAGAATAATATTTCATTTTCCCTCTTCTATTGAATCTATAAATTCTAGATATTTTTGAAAAAAAATGGTTTTTGAGGTATTCCAATTACAAAATCATCCCTTATTCATAGTCTTATTAATTATATTCATTATGTGGGTGATTTCATGATGAAGAGATGAGAAAAATGGGGAGGTATTTTTTATTACACCTAAACTATATGATGTTTTTATTGAATTGTGTACAATATATTTCATTTCACTAATAATTATATTCTACCCCTAAAATAAGAATTTAAAATTTTGGTAGCATGATTAAAAATACATGGAATATTATAAGTAGAATAAAAATCCATGGTTATATCTCTCTTATTTTCTAAAGTATGGTATCTCAAATAGACTTAATGTTTATTAACTAATGGATCTTATCTAGGAGAATGATGTGATATCATCATTGTCTTAGATTAATTTAAGAATAAATAATATAATTGAGGATAAAATATTTTTTGAAATTTCAATACATAAAATACCCCCACTGAACTTTTATTTGGTTTTCAAAAATGGGGGAAAATAATTTAGCACTATTTATTAACTTTTATTATGTGAAGAGGTGTTAAAAACAAACAAAAAATGGAATATTATTACACCCAAGTAAGTATTACATTTTTTGTGAATGACTAAATATGTGTTTAGTGAGTAGGGATGAGGTGATGATTCATGGAATATTATTATAGATTCCTAAAATTTCATTGGATTTCATTCGTGAGAAATATTCCTTATTTTGGGATGATTTTTGATCTATTCATAAAGATAAATTTCATGTATCAATGGTATTTAAGAACGGTCACATTTTTATAACATTATTAAGGATTCATGTAATTATTTGTAGAATAATGAAAATTAAATTAATCTCATAATCATTATAGATTTATTAAATATAAATTAAGAAAGGGGAAAATATATGTTTGATTATTTTTTATTGATATTGTGACGTCCTATCCTGGGTGAAACTGAATGGTTCCCTGAGCTAGTTGTCCATATGCCCTCAAGCATGACTCCCCATATACAAGAGGGTGTTGACTAGCAGCGAGGGTCTAGTAAGTTAGTCTTTGGGTGACTATACCCTCTGTTATCAGAAGAAAACACCAGCAGCATCAAATAACAATTTACCAAGTGTGGAAGTGTATATAAATAACCAAAAAAACATGACATATGATAGTAAAAAATATAGAATATGATACTGAAATAAAAGTTAAAACATGTTATGATAATGCAAGTTCCAAGTATCCACAATACAACTGAAGGTAAAGACACAAGGACTCCAAACAGGTCCAGAATCACCTCTGGTTCCCTCTCCCATGCTCCAATCCCAAACTAAAACCTATCATAGGTCCATTCCCTTATCCAATACTAAAACAAAAAATTCTTCTTGGGTGCCGATCAGGCGTCCCGAATAGGGTGTTTATACAACTCAGTAGGCCACCACCAACTGTGTCTAAAATGAGTCGAGTCAAAATATAGTGCATGCAATTTAATAAATAATCAAATTCAATGCATAATTTAAATAGTTATCACATTTTAATTGAATCATTAATCAAAACATTATTCCTAGTGAAAATCATATTTTCTATTTGAATCAACATTCATTATCATTTATCATTTGGTGTAAGTCATCATGACTAGAACCCCAAATATCATTTAAATCCTGATTAATTATTACCATTAATCATTTAGTGTAGGACATCATGCCTATAACCACAAATCTTGTGAGTGTAGGTCATCATTACTAGAACTCCAATTCTCATTCGGTGTAGGCCATCAGGCCTAGAACCCCATAATCTCATGCTTGGATAAATATTGGTGAGGAATATTATGCCTAAGTAAAAAACTTTTAATCGGTCTAGGAGGCCATGCCTAACACCACAAAATCTTAGCCATTTAATCATACTTTAATACTCAAGAATTTTTCACATTATTCATTTACTAATCCAATGATTAATTAAACATTTAAATGGCCATTAGTTAATTCAACAATTAACTAAGAATGTAACCCATTAATTAATTCATCAATTAATTAATCAATCAACACCATTTTTATTCCATAAGTAATTCTTCAAAATTAATTATCCCTTTTAAAACCATCAATCCATAATTAATTCTCACAAATAATTATCTTTCATCACATCATGACACATAATTAATTCTCCCAATTAATTATATTTGGTAAACTTCTTGTCATACAATTAATTCCCATAGTTAACTATCTTACATAGATAAACATAATTCCAAAATTAATTCCCCATGAGTAATTATCTTACAACATTAAACTTAATATCTAAAGTAAAATATCAAATCTCTAAAAGATCAATTTGAAAACCTAGATCAAGATCTTAAATCATAGGGTTAGATCTATGGAAATAGAGATGATCTCCCAAGATAAAATAATGGAAAGATAGTGGAATTAATGGAAGAAGCAACGGAATTAAATCCACTTACCGGGAGGAGAGCGGATCTCCAATCTGGCCTTTAGATCTCTATGAATGGCGCTCGGATCACCCATGAATCTCTCTGAAAGGCTTTAGAAACACCTGGGATTCAACAAGCCCAAGCCCAAGGTCTAAAATTGGGAAGTACAATGGGGATCATGTGGTTTTAAAAAGTATTTTTGGAATTAAAATCTCACGTGCATGGTTTCCTAGGTAGACGTAGATGGTTAGGGAAAATCGTGCACCAACTGTGCGGACTCCACTGTCCAGTATTTCATAGTTGGTGTGGTTTTGTCATACGGTTTTTCATACTATGTGAAAATTATGTGGACCTCTCTGTCTAGTTTTTCATGTGTGGCACAGTTTGTTCGCACAATGTTTTAAACTGTTCGCAAACCATGCACAACCCATTGTCCATTAGTCTTAATTTAAAATTCACACAAACGCACCCCAAGACTCTACTATAATTCAAAGGTACTTAAAACAAAAAAATGTACCAGAAAATGTTCTTGATATTACTCCAGAAAAGGTTGGGATCTTACAAATATTTTTTTAAAGAATTGGTCAACACAATTATGAGAGTTAGACAAAAAATGGTTCGAACAAAGACAACCAAAGACCCACCACAACCACACATGTGGGAGGCCAGTCGACATAGTCAGACTCAAGATACAGGTGAGTGTTTTATTGAATGTATAACATCTATAATATTTACACATTGGAGAAAATTATTTTTTTCAGAGTGTACATAAGAGCTGGTGGAGCCGCCTTTTGAGGTGACACGACAGCTGACGGGTACCGGCATAGGTCAATGCTAGTGGAAGCTAGGTGTGGACCCCATTACAGACAAATGAAATGATAAGGAAATATTTTTTCATATAAATGATATTAAATCCAAGGAGAACATTGACGTAGGACTCATCCAATACTCCCTACATTATTCATGGGTTACAAATGTATGCATATAAAGATCATTTTACAGTCAAGTCTCTTTGTATCGGATCTTCCAACCATCATACTTTTCAAGCCACACTCGAGGGATCTCCTATGAATATTATATGAGTTTTTTGGGCAGAAATTTTGTCATGGTCCTACTATAAAGCACTAATAAATCTGTAAAGTTGTTCAATATTTTCTCATATGATTATGTCAATGTTAATTACATGTTTTGATGATGAATGTGATCATCAAAATCTCGATAAATTCATCAGAGGAAGTCTAATATCCCCTAATATATAATATTTTATACATAATTAAATTATAAAATCTCAAAAAAAATATTTCTCCTATAATAAAGTTGATATTTATACATCAGTGATATCAAAATAAAGATTCTTCCTAGTATCTCGTCCTTGCATGTAAGAAAAACCCAAAACAAAAGAAAAATTACTTAATGCCACAAAATCTATGAGTCTTGTATCATGCATGAAGAAGATTTTTAATTTATTAATGTGTATTTAAATGAGGATAATTTTACATTAACAATGAAGAGATCCTAATTCCATTGGGTATTTAAAGATGAAGTCTATACTACCATGAATGTCTTTTAAAAAAACTGAACTATTCAGGTTATATAAATTATCTATATATAATAATAATGGAACCTCATATGGGTATCTTTAGGTATACATGAAAGTGTAAACATGATCCTTTTTTATTTATAAATGAGATTCAAATGATAATTTCAAGTGAGAAATAAAAAAGGGGAAATAATGATGATATAATTGAAAATTATATACACTATAACTTCATGTATACTTACTTATTAAAGTTAATGAAAATTTTTTATAAAAAAAATTGAGTGATATTTCATTCAATGTGAAATTGAATTTTGAAAAGCCATATATATCCTTGTGTCAATGAAATAAATAGTTAAAGTTGGTAAATTCTATAAGAAGGTGAAAACTTGTTCTTGAGTATTCGAAGGAGAGGAATCAAATATTTCAATATTTGAGAAGAGTTTTTAGTCCAAAAATATAGCTCCAAAAAAACAATTGATGACCTTGTATAACAATACACAATTAAAGGATATCCACCTTTCTTGTGGCGGAATAACACAAAAATAATTGGATATTTCTATATTTGGATCAACATTGTAGATGAATATTGGAGCTATGGTGTCAAAAAAACTACATCAGGCTTTTAATTGGGGTGTCTAAAAAATAACTAAAAATTCCAATTGTGTATTATGACCAATTATTTTAGAAGAGTAACAATGTTTATAAACAATTTTAACCAATTTTTTTTAAAATAGAGAATTTTTATTATGGTTTCTAAACAACATTGAAAGGAGTGTGATTTTTGGTCAAACCTTGTAAACACTACGAGATGCTTTCCATTTACTACAACTTCACATAAGGTGTGGATAGGAGATAATAGTGATTGGATTATAAACTTCATAAATTTTTATAGGTTGTGAATAAATGTAATATCTCATAAAAATCACAGATTTTCCCCCTTACACTCTCAGTGATTCATCTAGCCTAGGATCTACATTACCAAATGTGTTTTTTCACAGGTTGTGGATAAATGCCTATGTAATTTCATGGGGTATAAGTTTATTATTTTATATCGATATGAGATAATATTTTTTATGGGTCTTTTATATATTTGATTAATTTTTTTGGTATGTTTATATGAGATGTTATGACTTATTATACACCTTTTAAATGTCATTTTTGTGATGGGTATATTGTTTTACACTAACATATTTATAGTTATTATTGGTACCTATTTAATGTTACTTAATGGGTATCTAAAACTATTTTTATATATGTATTAATTTTTCATCAACAATGTGTGTACAATTGTATTGTGTTTGACATGGGTGGTAAGAGCCTTTGTGAAACATTATATTGCATGTTTTGTAGTTTCTGATAATTTCCCACCATGGATAATACCTTGAAGATGTGTGTTTGGTTTCTAAGGCCCATTTTCTTCAAGGATAAACTAGAGAGGTATTCATCATAGATTTTAGTCTAAATGTACAATATTTAGGATTATTCTTTGGATAATTGTGTCTATTTCTTCAAGAAACATCCAGAGAATATTTTTATAAGATATTTCCCTCATCAAAATTCAGATAGGTTGTTTAGTTTCCTAGTACAGCTTTTTATGAATAAAATAAATAAATATTATAATTTTTTGGTTGTTTGGTTGGTAAGAATACTATATATCTTTATTATATAGATATACTTTTCTTACACTTTTTCATTACAAGGGTTCTATTGTGATATAATTTGATCTTATATTTATATTATTATATATGATTTCACTTTAAATTGTAGGATATGCTTGAGATTAAGTTGTGATTTCCTTTGTAGTTTTTGAGATCATATATTACAGGTTAACTATGTCTTGAGGTATGAAAACTCAGTACTTTATCTAATTATTATACATATTTAGTAATTGAGTGATCATGATTTTAGAAAGATGGATAGAGAAGAGGATCTGGGATTAGACAAAAAAATAAAAGCTTTACTGTAATGTCAGATCTATTTTCTAGAATATAATTTTTTATTTTCATCTTTTTTTAATTTATAACCTTTTAGAAACCTTTTTTTTCGTGTTCATGTTTTTTATATAAAACATTAATATCATTTTTGGGTGGTTTATCATTTTTTATTTATTAATTATGTTATTTTTTATTCCATTAGGATTCAATATGTATTTTTTATCACTTATATTGCATTATTATTAAGGCAATATCACTACTAAATTATTCATTAGGCACCCTTGATACCAATTTTCAACACCAAGTGATCAAGGATCAAGGATTAGAACATATGGAATTCTTGTTTGGGTCAGGTAAATCTGATTGAGAAATATGTAACAGGGGGCTTGTGTTGTGGATCCATGTCTCAAAACCACTATCCATTGTAGAGTTCCACATTGCCTTAAATGTTAATACTTATATTCTAGTGGCTACTGATGAGTGATTATGTCCTAATTCATAAATAGGTGGATTATTACCTTGAATAAAAGTCACATAAAAGTTCAAATAGCTATAAATTCTTTTTATAGACATCAAAGTATTCATAATCAAATACAACATAGTGTTATTTCAAATGGAGTGATTATATAAAGACTCTTGATCATTCAAAACATTCATTGATAACCCAATAGGAAAATACATTATATAAATAAAAAATAAAATACATACAATGACTCAAATACAATCCATAGGCATCAATACAACCCTATCTACACATACCCTTAAGTTCCTTCATCCTGGTCTAGTACATGTCTTCTGTTCAACTTGAAAGTAATCATAATGTATGAACAACTACCATAGATCTCATTCGGAGGGTGAGACATATATCTCAACAGTTTTTCACTTATTTCTCCATATATACAGCATTATTTTTGTTTATGTAAAATTAAAAAAAACATGTAACACAAAATCATGGACATTGTGTTCAACCTAGGCCTCTATGACTCCTAGGGTTTCAAATAACCTTGTGCTAATTGGTCTGGTATGACACCCGATCATACCTTCTTCAGCAATATTCCAAAATTTCCATCAACACTTCATTCCATTATCCTTATAACCTAGTATATATCTAAGGAATGTTTCCTCCTAGCTCTTGACCATTACCAAATGGGGTAGAGTCGGGTCTTATGTCCAAGATTTGGACATACCTTCTCTCTCAAGGTTATATTATATCAAAACTTTACATCTACCATCTCACTCATAGTATAGTACTTACATTATATCATACAACACATCTAGATCTCATATTACTCTTATTAGTTTTATCATCCAACTCACACCATGACACATCTCAAACTTAATCCCCCTTTTCGTAGCCCCAGCATTTGATCTCTTCATGCCACTAATAAGACCCAATCTAACTAATGGTGTTTTAAACACTACCGTTTCACTCATGGAAGTTCCCTAACATCCAATCTCACTCCAAATAATGCCAAAGGCCCAAATCCATACCATCTCACCCATGGTTTTTTAAAACATCATGCACAATGGGGAATCCTTCACACACATGTAATTACAGCACACAACCATGTTCAAAGATGAAATAACACCCATGGAATACATCCCACCACAAAAAATCACCAACTCATCACCTCCATTTGGAACCCTCAGGTAGCCTCTTATGTCATTGTACCTCTCAACTCAACCATCAGGTCATCCTCCAACATCCCCCAAACTCATCATAGTCTTTTCTCATTGATACCAACTCATATTCAATTACACTCAATGAATCCATATACCATAAGTTCATCCCAAGCCCGACCTCATCAAGTATAATCTAACATCATTGAAACCACTCATCACTCTTGGTCATACTACTCAGAGACCATATCAAGATATCATGCTCGAAGCTCCTTTGAATCTTGATGTAATGTTTGAAAAAATTCCATGACACCCATATAATAATTTTCTCATGTCTCTACGGGGAAAAAAACTCAACCCATAACTTACAATGAACACCAATATATCACATACATCCACCCCTAGAGATATCATACCACTAATAGATCTCACTATGCCTTATTTCACCCTCACGAGGTTGTTAATCATCATCTATGAGAAGTACAAACTTCTCCTCACTAGGCCTAGGTAACTAATACATTCCCAACTAAACCTAGGGAAACCAACCTAGGATTCAATAATCAAGTCTCAAACCCAAATACCTACCCATGGTCTCACATAAACTAAGACGACATCCTATACTCTTGTTCACATAATCATCAGGTGATCCTAGGACACTCAAATCATAAAATAGATCTTGTCAAAAACATAGGATGTCGAACACTATCCAATATCCACTTCTAATGTCCCTCTCAGTCCCTACAAATCTACTTCATGCCGTGAAACATGAATTCAATAGTATTTCATGAATAAAAACATAATGTAATTGTATTAAAAGGTCTATCTACATCGTAGATTGAGTTATGAGTAAAACAATTCTATATAACAAATATTCAATGACATCGATATCCAAATCCCTCCAAGGATCAGTCTCATGAAAAAATGTCACAATAATTAATTAAAAACATTTATATTTAAATATTTAAAATAATTATAAATGATTGATCATAAAAAACTCATTGGGATCCACAATTGCACAAAAACCTTGACCAATCACTCAAGTAAGGTACATATCACATCCCTAAAATAATGATAAGAAAAATACATAACCATTACCACTAGATTAACCATTAATTTCACAAAATTTATTCCCAGAATAAAATAGATAAATTTCGTATCTCTGAAAAAATAAGGAAATACTTTATGTGATCATCTACCTGGGACCTCCTCAAGCTACCACACATGGATTGTAACACCCCAGGTAAATAAAGAATATGACATTTCATATTTATCCATATTTGGGAATAAAATATTTAAATAACTTTAAAGGGGACGCTATGTTCGATGGCGTACCCAACACGCAACAACGAGTTTCTTGGGAATCTTACGTTGCACTCTAATAATAAAATAATATTATTTTAAATGGTAGTTAACATGTAGCCGTTGTAATGGCGGGAATGGATAGAAATAACTAAAATATGATTATATATGTTTTTAAATGTTTTTACATTTATCCAATAAAAGATAATGGCTTAAAATACGGAAAGAATTCAATTTTAGGCGTATATGCCCTAGTTTTCACTAAAGGTTCACTTATCACCTTTTGATGGCGAAACATCATTAAATATAGTTTTGATCACTCTTATACATTCTTTTGGACCAAATAAAACTCTTATTAAGAATCAGGACATCAAAATTTACTTTGTGTAAATTTTTGGTATCTTTCTGATAAAGTTCATTTTTTTAATGAATAGTGTAAAATGTTGTATTTTAATTCAAAACCACTTTTTAATCTAATTTATTTATATTATTAGATTATATTTTGAATTGGTCTTAAAGTGAAATTAGAAAATATTTTTACCATTAAATCCAATAGTGTTCGTTGGAATCAATTTCACTTTGAAATCAGACTTAAACTAGTGTCAATATTTTGATACTTATTGTTTCATAAAACACGCTATTTGACATGACAGCGGGAATTAATTATTAAATTAATTAATGTGACTTATATGTTTTGAATTTTGTAAAATGGACTGCATTTTTGAATTCAGAATATCAAATATAGCATAGGGTGAATTTTTTGGATTTTTCTAAAAAACTTCAATTTTTGATGAATAGTGAAACCACTAAGTGGTACTTATAAAAACTGATTTTCCGTTTAAATGAAATTTTTCCATCATTGTGTTTTGATTTTCAAAAATCCGACATACATGGTTGTCATTAAGAAGTAAAATGTAGTTCAATGAGATTAAAATAATTTTTTGGTGAATAGTAACTTATTATGTTTTTAATCGCGATTAGTGGTAATTAGTGTAGTTTAAGGTAAAAATAATGCTTTAATAAAATGAGATGAGCTTGACACATGTATTACCCTCATTGTTTGTATCATGGCCGACCAAGACAAGCCATGGGTCAACTTGGGGACCCCATGGATCCACTTTGGATGGGAAATGACATAAATAACATTTTATTTAATGTAAAAGTAAAATTGACACAAACATGATATGTTTTACTAAAACAATTTTTAAGTGGGGTTATAAAAGTCATCTTTTTGATTATAAATATTAAATGGAAAGATAAAAAGATTTCCTACATCATAGTATTTTTTTATAATTTTTAGACACTAAATAAATTAAATTATTTATGACATAATAATGATGCAGCGATGACATCATTATTTGACGATTTAAATAAAATGGAAAGATAATGTAAAATCTATGAACTACACATGTCCAAAACTTATTGGATGAGTGGATTTCGAAGCCTTATCACCTTATCCACGAAATATATCAATGTGGGACCTTTTGAAACCGAAACACATTTTCAAATAAAGAAATATTTCTTTACTTTCCAAAAGTGTCCCTCCTCTCCTCTTATAAAAGGCCCCCACCTCTACCTCATTTAACACACTCCTCAAGCCTTTGGCTCGGCCAACCCCTACCCATTTACTCTCTCCACATCCCTATACTACTCCTAGAGGATTCCCTTTGGGCAGAATCCTTTCAAAGGAAGCCTTTAGGCTCAAATCAAAAGGAGTTACACTTTTAAAGGTAATTCATTCTCTCATGTTCATTTGTTTTATTTTTCTTCTCCAACCCCCTAAACTATTTTTATTTACTTCTTTTGTAACAACACCAGTATCTTCAATATACTAGGATGTTGTTATAAGATTTATTCGAGCTACACTCTCACACAACTACATCAAATGGTTAAAGAACATACGGTTTCCGTGGATGGTGAAATTCTGCCTCCCGAAACGATGATTGTTCAATACTCATTTAACACCTTCAACGGTGGCCATTATGATGTCACTATTTTTATATATGATATATAATATGTTTATGTTTTATTTATTCTTCTGTATTTTTCATTTTTGTCTTACATTTATGGCTTCCATTATGGGTATACGCGATATCTTCATTTAAGGAAGTGCGGACTACCGCCCCCTCAAAGTGATTTGATTCGTTAAATACCATATGTGGGATGTATAAAGGATGGAAATATGATATTATATATGATATTATACTGTAATTATAATATACATTTATATCATTATTATTCCATTCAATAAAATACGAAATAGAAATGAAATTAGCGTTCATGCGTACGTACGGCTTACCGTCTCCATGAACAGTGCATTTCATTTCTTACCTATAAATGATTATGTAATGTTATAAATGCATGCATGTACTAGATATATATGACATATTTGATATCTACATAATGAATACAATTCTGGATATAATAAACATTTGGACACACGAACAACATGTAATTGTAAGAAGTCCACTTCCAACATAAAAACCAAATATCGGCAAAACAAATATTATTAACATAAATGATTACATAATGTTTATGACATGGTAATAAGTGGTATAAAAGTAATAATGAACTTGAAAAATGTTCTTAAGTAATTAGAAATTAACTCAAGTTTATTATTCAGGAGATTAAATAACGATCGAGTCAAGTCGGACCCGAGGTAAGGGATCCTACTCCTCTCTTTCTTTTTAAGTACACACTTTTATGTCATTCCTTTTAAAGCTCATCTTTCTTGTTATTGGGATGATCATTTATATTAAAATTACTATAATTTTTATTTTCATGTGATGAGAGACCATATTCTCTCTCATCAATCCATTTTGGAAGTTTTGAGTGGCGCCGTTAGGCTGCCAAACTTTCGTAAGAGATCTAACCTCTCTCTTCTTTTTAAGTACTCTCCTTTATGTCACTTCTTTTAAGCTCCTCTTTGTAATGTTGGGGGATGTTATTTTATATTCCTCTTGCTGTACATTTTATTTTAATGTGATGAGATACCCTATTTGATCTCATCAATCCATATTCGGAAGTTTTATGTGGCGTCGTTAGGCTGCCGAGTTTTCGTAAGGGATTTTTCATCTCACTTTTATTCCCGTGAGATTTATGCTACATTTGCCACAAATTCCCTTGAGTGGTTTATGTACTGCCCATTATTCTACTCTTTGTGTAATATACTTTCGTTTATGATTATTTACATCAATTATCTTTTGTCCTTCTTTCATGGGGTGTATGTTTTGAAAGATACCCAAGTCGGTAAGGGAACCTTTCACCCTACTCTTTTTTAAAAGACATCTTTTGTTGGGTCTTTTAATTTACATATCGTTATGTTGGGATATGTTCTCATATATCCTTATTGATGTAAATTTTATGTCCAAGTGATGAGATACTCTTTTTATCTCTCATCAACTCTTTTTGATGTGATGCCGTTAGGCTGTCAAGGGAACTTTTTAACCCAATTTCGATTTCTTTGGGTTCAACATGTAGTCATTGAATATGTCATCCATTGAATATGTGTGAATGACCTTTTTACACTTAATATCCACTTATATTGGGTGTATTTATATTTTTCACACATATTTTTGAGATTGATTTGTCCTTAATTTAAGGATACCTTCTTTATAAGGGATTTCATCACATTTGACATTTCTATTGAGGGTTCATTGTTGTTATGCACCAATTCACACTTATATGGTGTATATACTGTCCTTTGGAGTATTATATCGTGAATCTATTTATTCTCATGATATTATAAAGTTTTGACTAAATGTTATTCCTCAACTATTGTATTCAAGTGTCTCTAATTTTGGTAAAACCCCTTTAACCAAAATATCGTTTTAAATGTTTTAATTATTTGTTCTTATTAATATCCATGTTTTCAAAATGGTTTTAAGGATTTATTTATATGGATATTAATGGTTTAAAATTTTAAGCTTCAAGGTGGTATGGGACACTTTGATTCAAAAATCTCTTTATTAAATGTTTTAAATGGTTTTGGAAATGGTTTCTTTTTGAATGGATTCAACATTTCAATATACTAAAATGTTATATTGTGATTGAAATGTGAAAATGTTATGTTTCCTTTATTCATGTTTTATGTGACACATTTATGTTATGGTTATTGGGAATTGTTATGAAAACGGGTGGTTCCATGATAAACTAAGGGCGGGTGAGCCCGGTATAGCTCTCCAATGCATTGGGTAACGCGAAGGAGTGAAACGTTAAGGTTTATCCGAAGAGATTTAGGGAATATACTGTGATGGGTATTCCAAACATAACCAAGAGGGTTACTCCCCACGTAAGAATGTTATGAATGCCTCAAGTTACCTTTATGTCTTATGTTTTCTATGATTTATTCATGGTTTGATGAGGTATGTTAAAGTGCCTATGTTTTATGGGTAAAGTATGATTTCATTCTTATGTATATATGAACTCATGTTTCCTTTCCATATTTTTATAACCCTTACTGAGCTTTTTATGCTCATCCCAAGTTTTTGAAATTTTTTTCACAGGTCAAGGGAAAGGTACATGATGTGATGATAGTGTCAAGGATGTTTCAAGAAAGAATCCGTGTTATATTTTAAATATGTTTTCGTTGATGGGAAGAATGAATACTGTCTTTTATGTAACCACTTTGTTTAAATGTGGAATGTAATGCAAGTTTCATGATCTAATTCTCTAAAACTCTAAACCTGAAAAGATCCTCAATGTGTAATCTTGTAATAACTCAAGATTAAGTAAGGTTTAAGGCTGGGGCCTTATAGTTGGTATCAAAGGCCGGTTTAGATAACTTTAGAGGTTAGGGTATTCTTTAATCATAAGTGACATTACCATAATGGTTAGGATTTCAGAAAGAGTCCTAGTTTTAGATAAAGTGAATGAGTAAGTATATCTTAGTGTTTACCTTCCTCGTTAGTACATGATGGTTTTGTTGATATACTCACACTGACCTTTTTGGTTTTAGTAAATGGCTGGATCTAGCAGGCACCAAAGTGACAATGGGTTTGAAGGAAACTGTGGTGGTTCTCTGATTAAGATACTCGATGAGAAGGGGGATTCAATGAGGAATCTCATGGTTTTTCTAAACCAACTATCAAGGATTCATGATCAACCAGTTGAACCTTGGTGAGTTCTCTAATGCATCATGTACGAGATGGCCAACTCGATGTGGAAATTCAGGTAATAATTATTAAGGTAACCATTAGGGTTTATATGATCCTTACTTTTGAGGTAATTATGGGTTATTATATGATATGATGGAAAATGAAGGGCATGAGATAAAATTGAGGTTAAAATATGTAATTATTATTCTTGAAGATTTTATCTCATTTTGGGGAATGTTTTAAGAATTATATAGTTTTGGAAAAAGGACAACACGCAGACCGTGTGACATCCCGTCGCGTCAGAAAAAGCTGCGGGAATCGAACCCACAACCAAAGTGCGACTGGTATTTATCGCCTACCACTGGACTACGTGAAGTCCCTGGTTAGTTTGACCGATTCTTTTTAGTTATATGATTTTATGAATTAAGAGTAAGTTGATTTTGGAGGATATGTGATTAGGATAATTACTTTTCAATGTGAGACTTTAGGAGCAACTGATGTTGTTTGGAGATAAATGTTACGATTTAACTTGGTAGACTATGTGACTAAATCCTTCAAATATTTGGATTTCAATCTTAGTTTGGTTTACTTTGAAGAATTTTATGGACAAATGGTCCTCGTTGAACTTTGGTTTTTGTTGGACAAATTTTGGAGATTTAGAATAGATTTTCTTTTTATAAAGGGTTATCCTTTTCTGGATTATCTGATCTTGTACTAGCCTTTTTGGTTTTGGTTTTGGTTAAAGACATGGGAAGTATATAGTTCTCTTTTGTGGATTAGGTGATTCTCTAGAAGTTGATTATAGTACTCTTAATGTGAACAAGTCTTCCTAAATACTCGTCTTTTGGAGAAAATATGAGTTTGTGTAAGGAATCTAATAAAAGTTGAAAGTCAATATGATAAGTGATTATGTTTCCTTATGAATAAATTCCTCAATAAAAAGTAACTTAATACAAAAATGTTGTCTATTAAATTTTCCTTCTGGGGAATCGAATACCGTTTAACCCATCACAAGTTTGTGATTTTCTCGTGGTTAACTTTCTCCTAAACACGTTTTCTATCACTCTCCATCAGAACATGACCCTTTGTTTTTTCCTCCATGTCCATATTTTCATACTTGGAATCCTAGTATGGGTTAACTCGGGTGACCTTTGTACTTATCTCTCTTTATTTTAAAGTGTTTGTTTTACCAACTTTTGTTCCGATGTGGGACTTTCAAGGATGTTTCCAAGCGCAATTTTAAAATTGTGAGGACGCAATTCCCAAAAGGGGGGAAGGATGTAACACCCCAGGTAAATAAAGAATATGGCATTTCATATTTATCCATATTTGTGAATAAAATATTTAAATAACTTTAAAGGGGACGCTATGCTCGATGGCATACCCAACACGCAACAACGAGTTTCTTGGGAATCTTACGTTGCACTCTAATAATAAAATAATATTATTTTAAATGGTAGTTAACATGTAGCCGTTGTAATGGAGGGAATGGAAAGAAATAACTAAAATATGATTATATATGTTTTTAAATGTTTTTACATTTATCCAATAAAAGATAATGGCTTAAAATACGGAAAGAATTCAATTTTAGGCGTATATGCCCTAGTTTTCACTAAAGGTTCACTTATCACCTTTTGATGGAGAACCTTCATTAAATATAGTCTTGATCACTCTTATACATTCTTTTGGACCAAATAAAACTCTTATTAAGAATCCGGACATCAAAATTTACTTTGTGCAAATTTTTGGTATCTTTCCGATAAAGTTCATTTTTTTAATGAATAGTGTAAAATGTTGTATTTTAATTCAAAACCACTTTTTAATCTAATTTATTTATATTATTAGATTATATTTTGAATTGGTTTTAAAATGAAATTAGAAAATATTTTTACCATTAAATCCAATAGTGTTCGTTGGAATCAATTTCACTTTGAAATCAGACTTAAACTAGTGTCAATCTTTTGATACTTATTGTTTCATAAAACACGCTATTTGACATGACAGCGGGAATTAATTATTAAATTAATTAATGTGACTTATATGTTTTGAATTTTGTAAAATGGACTTCATTTTAGAATTCAGAATATCAAATATAGCTTAGGGTGAATTTTTTGGATTTTTCTGAAAAACTTCAATTTTTGATGAATAGCGAAACCACTAAGTGGTACTTATAAAAACTGATTTTCCGTTTAAATGAAATTTTTCCATCATTGTGTTTTGATTTTCAAAAATCCGACATACATGGTTGTCATTAAGAAGTAAAATGTGGTTCAATGAGATTAAAATAATTTTTTGGTGAATAGTAACTTATTAAGTTTTTAATCGCGATTAGTGGTAATTAGTGTAGTTTAAGGTAAAAATAATGCTTTAATAAAATGAGATGAGCTTGACACATGTATTACCCTCATTGGTTGTATCATGGACGACCAAGACAAGCCATGGGTCAACTTGGGGACCCCATGGATCCACTTTGGTTGGGAAATGACATAAATAACATTTTATTTAATGTAAAAGTAAAATTGACACAAACATGATATGTTTTACTAAAACAATTTTTAAGTGGGGTTATAAAAGTCATATTTTTTATTATAAATATTAAATGGAAAGATAAAAAGATTTCCTACATCATAGTATTTTTTTTATAATTTTTAGACATTAAATAAATTAAATTATTTATGACATAATAATGATGCAGCGATGACATCATTATTTGACGATTTAAATAAAATGGAAAGATAATGTAAAATCTATGAACTACACATGTCCAAAACTTATTGGATGAGTGGATTTAGAAGCCTTATCACCTTATCCACTAATTATATCAATGTGGGACCTTTTGAAACCGAAACACATTTTCAAATAAAGAAATATTTCATTACATTCCAAAAGTGCCCCTCCTCTCCTCTTATAAAAGGCCCCCAACTCTACCTCATTTAACACACTCCTCAAGCCTTTGGCTCGGCCAACCCCTACCCATTTACTCTCTCCACATCCCTATCCTCATCCTAGAGGATTCCCTTTGGGCAGAATCCTTTCAAAGGAAGCCTTTAGGCTCAAATCAAAAGGAGTTACACTTTTAAAGGTAATTCATTCTCTCCTGTTCATTTGTTTTATTTTGCTTCTCCAACCCCCTAAACTCTTTTTATTTACTTCTGTTGTAACAACACCAGTATCTTAAATATACTAGGAAGTTGTTATAAGATTTATTCGAGCTACACTCTCACACAACTACATCAAATGGTTAAAGAACATACGGTTTCCGTGGATGGTGAAATTCTGCCTCCCGAAACGATGATTGTTCAATACTCATTTAACACCTTCAACGGTGGCCATTATGATGTCAATATTTTTATATATGATATATAATATGTTTATGTTTTATTTATGCTTCTGTATTTTTTATTTTTGTCTTACCTTTATGGCTTCCAATATGGGTATACGCGATATCTTCATTTAAGGAAGTGCGGACTACCTCCCCCTCAAAGTGATTTGATTCGTTAAATACCATATGTGGGATGTATAAAGGATGGAAATATGATATTATATATGATATTATACTGGAATTATAATATACCTTTATACCATTATTATTCCATTCTATAAAATACGAAATAGAAATGAAAGTAGCGTTCATGCGTACGTATGGCTTACCGTCTCCATGAACGGTGCATTTCATTTCTTACCTATAAATGATTATGTAATGTTATAAATGCATGCATGTACTGGATATATATGACATATTTTATATCTACATAATGAATACAATTCTGGATATAATAAACATTTGGACACACGAACAACATGTAATTGTAAGAAGTCCACTTCCGACTTAAGAACCAAATATCGGCAAAACAAATATTATTAACTTAAATGATTACATAATGTTTATGACATGGTAATAAGTGGTATAAAAGTAATAATGAACTTGAAAAAGGTTCTTAAGTAATTAGAAATTAACTCAAGTTTATTATTCAGGAGATTGAAGAACGATTGAGTCAAGTCGGACCCGAGGTAAGGGATCCTACTCCTCTCTTTCTTTTTAAGTACACACTTTTATGTCATTCCTTTTAAAGATCATCTTTCTTGTTATTGGGATGATCATTTATATTACAATTACTGTAATTTTTATTTTCATGTGATGAGAGACCCTATTCTCTCCCATCAATCCATTTTGGAAGTTTTGAGTGGCGCCGTTAGGCTGCCAAACTTTCGTAAGAGATCTAACCTCTCTCTTCTTTTTAAGTACTCTCCTTTATGTCACTTCTTTTAAGCTCCTCTTTGTAATGTTGGGGGGTGTTATTTTATATTCCTCTTGCTGTACATTTTATTTTAATGTGATGAGATACCCTATTTGATCTCATCAATCCATATTCGGAAGTTTTATGTGGCGCCGTTAGGCTGCCGAGTTTTCGTAAGGGATTTTTCATCTCACTTTTATTCCCGTGAGATTTATGCTACATTTGCCACAAATTCCCTTGAGTGGTGTATGTACTGCCCATTATTCTACACTTTGTGTAATATACTTTCGTTTATGATTATTTACATCAATTATCTTTTGTCCTTCTTTCATGGGGTGTATGTTTTGAAAGATACCCAAGTCGATAAGGGAACCTTTCACCCTCCTCTTTTTTAAAAGACATCTTTTGTTGGGTCTTTTAATTTACATATTGTTATGTTGGGATATGTTCTAATATATCCTTATTGATGTAAATTTTATGTCCAAGTGATGAGATACTCTTTTTATCTCTCATCAACTCTTTTTGATGTGATGTCGTTAGGCTGTCAAGGGAACTTTTTAACCCAATTTCGATTTCTTTGGGTTCAACATGTAGTCATTAAATATGTCGTCCATTGAATATGTGTGAATGACCTTTTTACACTTAATATCCACTTATATTGGGTGTATTTATATTTGTCACACATATTTTTGAGATTGATTTGTCCTTAATTTAAGGATACCTTCTTTATAAGGAATTTCATCACATTTGACATTTCTATTGAGGGTTCATTGTTGTTATGCACCAATTCACTCTTATAGGGTGTATATACTGTCCTTTGGAGTATTATATCATGAATCCATTTATTCTCATGATATTATAAAGTTTTGACTAAATGTTATTCCTCAACTATTGTATTCAAGTGTCTCTAATTTTGGTAAAACCCCTTTAACCAAAATATCGTTTTAAATGTTTTAATTATTTGTTCTTATTAATATCCATGTTTTCAAAATGGTTTTAAGGATTTATTTATATGGATATTAATGGTTTAAAATTTTAAGCTTCAAGGTGGTATGCGACACTTTGATTCAAAAATCTCTTTATTAAATGTTTTAAATGGTTTTGGAAATTGTTTCTTTTTGAATGGATTCAATATTTCAATATACTAAAATGTTATATTGTGATTGAAATGTGAAAATGTTATGTTTCCTTTATGCATGTTTTATGTGACACATTTATGTTATGGTTCTTGGGCATTGTTATGAAAACGGGTGGTTCCGTGATAAACTAAGGGCGGGTGAGCCTGTTATAGCTCTCTAATGCATTGGGTAACGCGAAGGAGTGAAACGTTAAGGTTTCTCCAAAGAGATTTAGGTAATATACTGTGATGGGTATTCCAAACGTAACCAAGAGGGTTACTCCCCACGTAAGAATGTTATGAATGCCTCAAGTTACCTTTATGTCTTATGTTTTCTATGATTTATTCATGGTTTGATGAGGTATGTTAAAGTGCCTATGTTTTATGGGTAAAGTATGATTTCATTCTTATGTATATATGAACTCATGTTTCCTTTCCATATTTTTATAACCCTTACTGAGCTTTTTATGCTCATCCCAAGTTTTTGAAATGTTTTTCACAGGTCAAGGGAAAGGTACATGATGTGATGATAGTGTCAAGGATGTTTTAAGAAATAATCCGTCTTATATTTTAAATATGTTTCCGTTGATGGGAAGAATGAATACTGTCTTTTATGTAACCACTTTGTTTAAATGTGGAATGTAATGCAAGTTTCATGATCTAATTCTCTAAAACTCTAAACCTAAAAAGATCCTCAATGTGTAATCTTGTAATAACTCAAGATTAAGTAAGGTTTAAGGCTGGGGCCTTATATGGATTCCTCATCATCCTTGATTGATTAAACTTTGCACATGTGGAAATGATACTAAACCCTATCATGGTTTTAAACAAATCAATTAGTAATAATGGGAAAGAAATAATGAAAGAATAACGGATGAACTCACCATGTATAATAATTAAAACACTCCATGAATCATCCCCTATTAAGGAGGATCTAAGGTGGGATGTGGGAGGGGTGAATTGAAAGAATATAGCCTCTCTCAATTTCCCCATTCCAAAAAAATCATGAAGCACCAAAACTCAAAAAAAAATATAGAGTTACCCATTCTCAATAAATATCAACCCAGGTTCCATTCATATTGTGCATAAGTTCTTAATGATGTGACTACCATGTCACATGAGAATTTAATAGTCGGATCCTAGTTCACTACCAGAAAATTTTGAGGAAAAGGGATCCTTTACTCAACCAGTCGCATTAAAATCATGATCAATGTTTCATGGTGTGTGTGATTGTGCATAAACATAATTCATGCCATGAAATATGACCCCAAAAATAAATTAGTGGTGTGAAATCTCTTCATTTCCGGAATAGACTACTACTTCAACATTTAGTAACTCATCCACTACTTAAACAAGTTCCTGAGCACCCTATGAATTCACCAATCCTCAAACCAAATCCAAAAACACCATTGAAGGAATTTTAAACAATCAAAATCCCAATCAATATCAAGGTTCTCAAAAAAACCCTCCCCAAAAAAATTCAATTCACTCTCAAAAAAACTACTCAATAATTTTTATGTCTTATAAACACCCAATTATATGTCTTCCCATACAGAAAAAGAAACTAGTAGTCCTCAAGACACAGAATAGACCTACAATGTTTTTCAATTAACCATTATTATACGTTCTTCTCCATTGACTTAAAAATTTTACTCTACTATCAAACTCTAACCACCAACCCCAAATCTATCATCTTCACTCTATAAATATCTATTTTTGTCTTCATTCCATCTCAACCACATCCCAAACAACACACCTTTAACAATTTCCACCTCAATATATCCAATTCCACAATAAAATCACTAATCAATCCTTCTCTATACAACAATACAAAAACTACTCAGACACACCCAAAAAAATACCACCAACTACCTGATCATGATTCCTTAACTCCTAGAGAAATCATGATATCTTACAAGGCCCAACACTAAATCCCAACCCCATATCATAATCTAATTCCAGTTTTGGACCACACTCCATATAAACTAGTCACAATTTTATCACCCTGATGATGAGAATACCTCAGATCCAAATCACTCTTAGATCATAAACAATCACCTTCATCCATATTAAAACACACTAAATCAGATGTTCACTATAACTAAATCCGAAATATTATATTATCTATGGAACCAAAACACATAAAATCCACATATAAATTGACATTTTGATGCTACCATGACCGTCCAATGACCATTCTGTCCAAACACATGACATGTCTAACAAGAAGGCAGTACAGTAGTGACTAATACGATAATCCCCACCATAGAAGTACTATTATTGTAACCCAATAAATTTAAAAACCAAAAAATTATATCCCATGATATTTACATTAATGTAAGTAATCACTGGACATGATCATCCTTCTCGTACTTGAGAACTATCATCAAATAATCATGCTTCCCATCCATAACATACCGTGAATGGAAATACATAATTACAATTGGTTCACTCTCCATCATGTATATTCCCTTATTTTTTCATATAGAACCCACCCAAATGTGTCCCATTTATACACCAAATAGTTCATGTAAAGGCACACACTCTTTGAAACTAATCCATGATACCTTGGTCCATTTTTATGTCACCTCCTACCACTGAGAAACATATCCTGGACCACCAAACCTCAATCCACCATACTCTTGAGACTCTGACCATAAAACGTTTTTCATAGCACCATTAGAGTTTATCCATATCCTGAAAAATTAGAAATGATCTTGTAGATAGCCTATTCCACTGATCCAATCACCAAAAAGGTACCACGTGTACCCAATGTGTACCTTTGCACAAACTCCAAAAATTCCCCCAAAAATCCCCATCAGTAATCACTCTCCCCTAATAGGGATTAATGATTCACTAATAACCCCTCATAGTTTCACACTCACAATTATAATTAGTCTCATGTAAACAAAATGAAGGAACTCTCTTGTAAAACAAGATTTCATAACATGAATCGCGCTCCGATAAGATGAATATCATCAATCCTTGGGTCATGAACCCAAAATATTAACCATACCCACCTTCATTATAGTAACCTAAGGTTTATCACTCATTCCAAGTACAATATTATGATAAATTATCACCTAGGAATTATTCCAAAATAAAATATATCATGATCCCATTGTTCCATTGAAAGTATAACCATATCCACCAAGTCTTATAATTAAATTGATCATGAAATATACAATTATCCTCGAAACCAAGTGTACCTTTCCTGATCTTTGTCACATACCTTGGAATATAACTCATTATTTTATTTATAACCCCTCATGGATTTTTTTATCCACAAGTTAATTCCTTCCCATCCCTGGATAATCTGTCTTGAAGTTAATTCCCTAATCAACCCATCACCTTGGTGTCAAACGTGTTCCTAACCATAGTATGGGTGTCCATATATACCTCAATGAAGACACTGTATGAACATCATTGATGAACCTCCCATATCAATATACACATGACCTATAATTATAAGAAAACATTGGGGGTTTATTTGAATAAAATTCCCCAAAGATTTTATATGGGAAAATATCAAATAAGTAATTTTTGACAATTAAAACAAATAAATGATTTCATCAAAAAAATCTAATTACACACAAGTAGACATATGTCATGTGATTTTTCCCTAAAAAATATAATGCGTAAACATGGGAATCATTCCATCAATATAAGATCACAAACCATAAATAACAACATTCATATAACCATCGTATTCAATAGACATCTAAAATTTAATATCCCAAAACAATAACAGCAATCTAACATCCATAGTAACCTACAATTCCAACTAAAAAGGTTTTCATGATTCACCAGTATGAGGTCCATAAAAATATCTCCCACATTCCTAAATAACTTTTAAACCATATCCATAAATTGACATACAAAATTATAATCTTTGATACAACTTTAGGAGACCCCAACTGGGAACCACCATCAATATTAGAGTAACTTGTGGCCCCCAAGAATACCATACTATATACAAGAGGCTATCTATTGGTGTGGATGAACTAAACTATATAATATAGAGACTATACACTTGAATATGATTCAAAAAATAGCTATTAATTACTAATAATAAATATCATAAACATCAAAGTATTTATAATTCAATTCAATAATGTGTTGTATGAAATTAAATGATACATATAGGCTCACAATCAAATAAAACATAGACATATCACACATTGGGAAGATCCCATGTACAAATTATATAAAATAATATGTTCACCATCCCCACTACCACCATCAAGAATCAACACAAACTATTCTCTAAATACCCTCATGATAATCGAACCTAATCCACTACACATATTCTTCTCATCCTAAAAGAAAACATAAGTTCATCACATGAACTAGATTTCCCATAAAGGGTGTGATACATAAATATTTGTAGGGTCTCACAAATTCCTATATTATATACCATAATATACTTGCACATACAATGAAAATATACATGTCACACAAAAAATTGGATAATGTAAGATAACCAAGCCCCCAAAATTCCCCTCAGGTCACATTAACATGTGTTAATAAGGACTCTAATAAACCTGATCATACATACTTTATCACCATGATAAAATTCACATAATCACCCCATTTCATCATCAATGTAAAAAAAATCATATCCAAGTAATCTGGGAAGGGTATTGGTCAAGTCATGACTGGTATCTAGGGGAAAGGTAGTGTCTTATGTCTTGGATATAGACTTACCTTCTCACTCCAAGTGGCCATTTACCCAAAATTTACATCTTCCATCTAACTCATGGTAGGTTCCAACTATATAATCACACCACATACAGAACCCATTCAACTTATTGAATTCCCATATTCTAATCTATCAATATAGCACATCGATGACTCAGACACACACATGGAAGTCTCGTCATCTGATCTCACCACATCACAACTAGGACCCCATGTCACTAATATTGGTATGACCACTACCATATCCCTCAGGCTAGGGATATTCCATCTCATATCAGTCATAAGGATGTTAAAGGTCTCAATAATCACCATGTCACTCATGGTTGGTCTATATTTCCTACACAATGAGGACCATGTCTCACTCAGGGAAGTCTATCCAATGTTATTCTACTCATATAGATCCAAGTCCTTAGGATCCGTCACCCACAAAGGGTTTGTATCCTATCACAATTAAATAATAAATTACATGTTAAAATCAACAAAATATAGTATAAAACCCCCCAAAAAATATCACCATTTCATCACAACCGAACATGGCCCTCATCATACCCCTAATGTCGCAGAACATCTCATCTCACCCATTAGGGATTCCTCTAGGGTTCACTAGACCCATATCATCATATTATGATTGATACCATCTCATTCCTATCACTGCACAATGATACCAGTGCCGTATACTAATCCTAAGCCTAGCTACATCAGGTAGGGACCAACATCATTGCTTAAGATCTTGGTTACCAGGGACTATCCGAGGTTTTCCTGCTTTAATCCACTTAACATCCTCATGAAACAACTCACCAAATTGGAAGTAATGTAGTGTTATGACACAAATTGGTGTTAATCATATAGTGAAATACCATCAATAACCATGATATAAATCAAGAATAACGATCTGATACAATCATCCTCATAATTCCATTAATTTTTACCAACACTATCACAAATATATTATTTAAACAATCTACTCAGATTCATTATATTGTTGGTAAGAAATGAGAAAATTTCATCAACAGATCCATGATAACCCAAAAATCATTAAACCTATTGTATTAATTAGGGAAACCCAAAAAATAATTAAATATTTCCTCCCAAATCCATTCAGGATTTAATGAGGGAGGATACAAAACCTCTAGAACAAGATTGTTATAGTATGCCTAAAAAAGTAAACAAAAAATAATAAATAGAGTATTTTTCTATTCATGTCCTCAAACTCTCCTTAAAAATATCACTACATCCATCAAAATATGATCCAACTTGGCCTATTATGTAATGGAAGATTCTCTTATTGAACACTAAAAATATCATATACACATCCACCAAGGTTTATATACAAGGTATGAGGAAAAACAATGTAGAACACAGCTAATTGGACCATAATATAAATGTGGATATATGTCCATTCTTTAAAGAATAAAATCTACATTCTAAAAAATCACATGTACAACATAACTCAAACCATTAGATGCTGAAGAATCCACTTTAATGGCCAATTTCTAACATCTTAGTCCAATAATGGTTTTATTGGATAGCAAACCCATATCCCAATTAAAAAGATTATTTTCATTTCCTTTTTGTTATAGATATTCTCATTTCATAGTTGGGATAAATATTCTTATATCAAAGTTGGTATATATATTTCCATTCCACTATTGGGATGTATATTCTCATTTCCCAGTAGGCATAGATATTCCCATTTCACTATTAAGTTAGATATTCAATATCACAGTTGGATTGGATATTTTTATTTCATAGTTTGGAACATAAATCTTATTTCATAGTTTTGAAGAATATAACCATTTCATAGTGGGAATGGATATTCTTATTTTATAGTTGGGATCCATATTCCCATTTCACAGCTTGAATAAATATTCCCACATCATAGTTGGGTGTTATATTCCAATTATACTATTGTGATGGATGTTTTAATTTCATAGTTAGTACAGGTTTTCCAATGGATGGATGGTAGTGAACCCAATATGAAAATAGTCAATAGATTTCCAGGTTGGCACAAAACCCTACCTAGATACACTTTTTTAGGTCATAGGTTTCTCTTAGGACAAATATTTAAATGATTATTAGTGTTATAGGTTATTAATGATCTCAACCCAGAAATAATTATACGCCTCACATTTTGGAAATTTTCCTAAACTAGATATCATGTAAAAATAATAGGTTTTAAGAGTGCATAACTTAGTAGATTATTCAGAAATATCCAATAAATTATATGAATAATAGAAAAGTTCTCAAAAAGTATTGGGAATAACCATAGTAAATATCTTAGAAAGTACAAGAATATACTTTTACTTTTAGGCTTGGATATTTCAAAATATTTTTTGGAGACATCTTTTAGATTCTAGTGGTATACATGTCTCCATATATCAAATGCTAAACTATGTATCATTTTTCAAAACAAAATTTGGCTATTAATCATAAATTTGAGGAAACACTTTTACCAAAACTAACCCTTAGATAATATCATAACACTGCTAATAAGTAAAATATACTTACATATTCATATCTGAGACCAAAACTAATCAAAAAAAATTCACCGTATGTTTTAAATAATTTAATAATCTTGTTGGGGGACAACCATCCCTATATCAACATATAACCATCATAAAATTATATCTCTAGTGACATGGTATTTTATGCTATAACTCTCCACTTTTAATGAATATGGTACCAGAATATATAATCATTTTATATCTAATATAATATAATAAATTACATTTAAATATAGGGAAATGTATGTGAATACAAATGTGTTGTCCCCATGTTGTATCCAATACAATAACTAATTGATACAGATAGTTTGAATTTTGTGAAAAAAAAAATATATAATGTAGAAGCATCTCCTTAATTATTTTCCCTAACCCTATAGTTCTTCCAATGGTCCTTATTTCCACATGAAAAGGACACATCCTCCAACTCATTTCTCACCTGCTTTATCTTTTTCTTTTTAGAAAAATGATGCATATGTGTCTTCATCTTGGGCTTACACTTGGACCCTATATCCTTTCCCATACTCCTATTTTTCACCATATGGATTGAATAATTGGAATTATTTATATCTTTATCAATTATTATAAATAAAACCAAAATATGTTAGTGTGATTTATTCATGTTATTTATATTATAATTAATTAATAAATTCAAAAAAAATTGAGGTAAATATGTAATAATGAGATCAATTTCTAGTTCTCGGATCATGTTGTACCAATGGGATTTAATTCATTAAATGTACCTAGTTATCTTGTGTACATGAGGTGTCATGAATCATCCTCATTTGGTCATGAACCAGGTAAAATAATCCCATGGGTATCCTGTAACACATTGGTTTCCTTCCCATCACACCACATGTTATTAACCACTAAGGTATATTTACTTACTATGGACTATCCACAAGGTCCAATACATGTACCTCTAGTGTGTTTTTTCCTCACTCAGAAAACCTTGTGAAAATTCCATGGAGTTCACCCATCATGATCACTACTCTATGTCAAGAAAACATAACTAATGAGTTCTAATTAGGTAGTCAAAAAAAATTGGCACCTTGTTTACAAGGGTAGTAAAATTTATCCTTTTATTGATTAAATTTTTATGGGTGTCATAATCCCCCCAATCACAACACCCTCATCATGGGATACAAATCTCAAACCCAAGCAGTGTACCTCTACACTTATGTCTGGGTATTGACTATGTTTCCATTTTTCATGAACTGAACTCTTTGGTCCACTAACCTATTTAACTGTCACTTGGGGTATCTTATAATACCATGGTTTCCTTCCCATCACATTATAGGATATTACCCACTTGGTATCACTTATTAGACTAATTAATTACCCCATTAAACAAAAAATGATCATTCAGGAAATTCCTCTATACTTTTGTTAGGGTATTGGACCTAATACCATTCTCCATGAACCATCATCCTTGGGCCATGAACCTTGATAATTGACCACATGGGTCTCCTGTAATATGTTGGTTTCACCTCATCACACTACAAGTTATTAAACAAAAAAATAATTAATTAGACAAATGACTGACCCTATAGGCCAACACTAGTTCATTAAGTATATTTTTCCTCACTCACACACCATATAAAATATCACATGAGGTCCCACATCCTGATCACTACTCTATTCCAAGAATTCTTCATGATGGAGTTCTAGTTAGGTAGAATTAAGGAAATAAATTTTCACCTTGTTGACATTGGTAGTAACATTTTCCATTTTAATTCTCACTTTTATAGGGAATTACAAGAGGTCCTTCTTGACTACCTTATACTAGTCCACATCTATATAGTGAAGTAAATATCTCTTACCAATCTTCAAATTATTTCTTTTGGTATGCCTTTGGGAGATCCGTTATCATAATTTAGACATCTATATCCATATAAATTTTCTTCAACTAACTATACATAGATGTAATCTTGATTCAATATATATCTAGTACATCATATACATGCTTTTTCCATTGGTAATTAACTTCCAATATTTCTCCCTAAGGAGGATCAGTAGGAAGTGGGGACTCTGAAAATTAAATCGTCCTCTCATGGTGTATTACTATGTGTAACATCATGTACCACTCTTGGATGTTATGGCAGGTCAATATATTTTCTTTATCTGGAATTGATCATAGTGATAATGATCTCATGGTATTGGTGATTACCATTTTTTATCAACAAATAAAAAATTTATCAGTGTGTTCTTCCACTTTATTTCCATTTAGATTTTTTTAATTAATAGATTAAATCATTAAATGTCTCCCATAATTTTATCAAACCCCAGTATCCCTCACTACAAGATTCATAATACTCTATCACTTGATTATTCTAGTTGGAAATATCCCGGTAGTATAAAATCTATGGCTATTCCACTGCTCATAATGTTCTAGGGTAGGCTCTAGGCTAGCCAACGACATTGAATTGTGGCTCTTTGAAATGCTTTTTGAAGTTTTAACTTCCCAGAATCATAAAATTGATCCCCTAAATTATTTTCATCTAAATTGATAACAATCTAGTCACTATTACTTATTTGATACTATCTTTAGTTAATCCAATGCATCACCCCCCAGAAACTCCCCAGTAATGGGAGTCACCCTCAACTAGGTATTATTGGAACCTATTACACCTAGTATTGTTCATATTTAAGCTATAGAAGACTTTTATGACTTAATATTACTTTGAAACATTTTATTAGTTTTCATTGAATTTATTTATTTTCTATTAATTGTTCCCATAGTATGTTGTTGCACTCACAACCATACATGAATTAAATGAATAAATACTTTGTGTATTTATGCATTTTTATATTTATTATTTTAAGTGCCTTTATGAACATTCACATGATTCAAAAAATAAACAATGTATAGAGAAAATAAATTTCCCAACTTATTTTGGGAATCTTATATTTTTTTTATGCATTTAAACTCAATAGATCAACCATGGCCTAGGGGTATAATACCTGAGTTAGGTCTTGACCCATATCTCAGATCCCCTCAGTCTAGTGTTTGTATTACTCTTCTAGGAATATGCCACTTATTGAAATTTTATATTGCATTTAACATCTTCATAAATAGTAAAAATATATGCACACATTAGTGAGGGTTTTTTAGATACACAATATAAAACTCCAAATCAAACTGATGTATGTGCAGTCACTTATACACATTAAAATGAAAAATAAAATGTGCATATTATAGAATATATGGCTAAATATTAATAAAAGCATACCTAGTTTTGATAAATAACTAAATATAAAAACAGGTATGCATTCTTGGTCACTAATTAAGGTCGGTCTATGAGTAATTTTAAAGGGTGATAAAAAATTACAATTCAATAATTTTTTGTTTGAAGTAATTTAAATTAGTTAAATGAATTATTTTACATTTAAATAATGTAATTAATTTGGTTCCAAAATTAAATTATTTTTTATTTTAAAATTTTAATTAATTTTAAAAATAAAAAAATCATCATTATTTTCAATCAAAATATAATTAAATTAATTTTAGATTATTTTAAAATTTTCTCGAATTGATGAACCCTACCTAGGCCCATTTCAGGATAGGCAGAACCCATGCAGGGGAGTTCCAGTTCGGGAAGACCCAAGGAGCCCCATTTTGGGTCTGGAAGAACATGTCCAAGACTATTCCATAAAAGTTGAATGCAGTAGGGAGTTTAGGTATGTAACATAGTTGTTTTGATTGAGTGAAGGCACAAGCTACTTAGAATGGGTGCATATATTATTCCTAAACCTGGCTAAAATATGAGTGATGACAAAAAATATCACTAAACACTATAATAGGATAAAATATATATAATCATATTTTTTGATCATATTTTTAATACCCCAAAAAAAGAAAAAGATCATTATGAATTTCTTTTGGATAGTCATAACTTGGTCATACAATATTGTATCAATGTGTGGTCAAATATATTGAGACCAAATTGAATCAAAATACTTAAATTTAAGGATATTTCAATTTTTTATTTGAAAATTTATATTATCACAATGATAACAATTTATGAAACCATGTTGTGTAGTAAAAGCCAGTTGGTCAAAGATGTAAAAATTTCCATCACCAGATCGATGGAAATTCATCGTATCTAGAGATTTATTCCCCAATAAAGTTCCAAGGATCTAGAATGAATATTTTAAATCACGTAATTTCAAAAGGAAAACACATTATTCATATTGAATTTTATTTCATCTCTCATACATCATTATCGATTATTTTTTAAAGATCCTAGATCGAACACCCCTAGATAAACCACACATACTTCAATAGTCTACATGAATATATATCATTGAATTCTAGGTTCTATCATAGATCTCTGATGAATCATTTTATGTCATGATGATCACATAGGCTTTGTTCCTACGATCAACAATGACTTTCTTGGATTTGTTACTAGGGTGTTGTATTTCTTTCACTAAAATGTTGGTAGGAGGAGAGAGAATATCGCAATCAAATAAAATTAATATTTCATGAAATTATATATCTTCAATACTTATATATCATAGGATAAAATACCCATAAAGGGTTCCTCAGACCCTATATATCCAATTCCAACTAAATAAGCTATAAATGCCTCATTCTGATGAATTAACATCATCATAATCATAATTTATATTTTTTCAGCTACATATAATATATAATAAATATATTACATGATAAAACTAATTCATTAGCTTGAATCATAATTCCATTAATATTAAAAGAACCTTGAATGTGAAAATAATATTTTTCATAAGATATTTTTATATGTATTCACTTAATACCATGTGAATACATTTAATAAATAAATTCGACCCAATTATTCTATATTCAAATAATAAGGAATTTTTTTATTACTTATTGATCAATAATACTTGGAAAACTCTCAAACTATGTGGTGGGTCCAAAAAAACAAATACTCTTATTCACCAAAATAGGGTAGACTCTTGAGTACGGTATTATGTGTTACCCTCTAGGCCCTTGACGTGATTATTGTGAATATTATTCAAAGACCTAGACCATAGTCTAGAAACTCATCATGGCCCCTAAATATATATGTTATATTCATGGAAACAAAAAAACATCCTACAAACACTCGTCGTGTAATATAATCTTTTTGTCTCGTCATATCTCATAAATAATGACACAGAGGCTGACTCATCATAAATTATTGCATTATATTTTATGGGCCAAAAAAATGAACATACATTCTTCAACCATGTACATGGATTAAATTATGGTATTACCATCCTAAAAAACCATCCCTAAGATATCACAACCTCAACTCAGAAGTGAAAAGTTTTATCTTGATCATTTAACCAATTTCATGCAACCCAAGATGCACCCAACACAAACTAACTCACCATGAATTCAATGTCATTGTTTTCTATCTACATCAATGTATTTGACCAAATGGTACACATTTATAATGATCTAATGTTATGAAATCAATATAACTTTTCATTGTTAAGAATAACCAATGAAACCTAAAATATATTTTGTTCTTATTGGAAGGTCATTCCTCATAATCTCATCAACTCTAGATTACTAATTGAAAACTTCATGAGGAGAAGCCTCAATGATTATGAAACCCTATCACTTGATGGTAATAAATCATATGTTTCTATCAGTATTATGTATCTAGATCATAGTGTATGACATTATGATTACATTCATGCTATCTCTAAGTTCTCATTATAGCTTCGGAACTATAATTACCTTTTGATTATACATTTAATATAAGGAAAATTCCACAAATATACTAGACACATAAGTATCTACACTATTTTGGTAAGATAAATACATATATACATTAAGATATATATATATATAATGGAAATAAATTTATATAGATAAGTTGGTCATAGGGAACCCACATAAAGTATAAGATAGTTCGATAATGGAATGATGATATGTAATGGGGTAGTGTGTGATATTTTAGATTCTTTTTACAAAGTTGGGCTCTATTATTTATTTTTCCCAATTTTATTTTAATGGGATTGTAGTTCATATGTGACTTAACATTTTTAACCTCTTCGATTACCTATTTTTTTATTCCATATAGGATATTTTTCCTATTATTAATTATTTTTTAATTTATTTATTGGTAATAATATAATCCATGGGTTAGATAGTACTCTAATTAATGAGTCTTGGAGATATATTCAGTCCTCGGGATGATCATATCTAATGAGATAATACAGAAATGTGGAATTCCCCATGGGGTTATGATGGTATACGAGTTACTTATTATTGGATGGAGGGTCATGTTCAAAATTGGGTTATCCAAGTATGAGCATTTTGGGTGCATGTATCTTATAGTCATGTCAGCATGGGTATGCCCTGTTTGTTCATTCATGGTTAATTTTTTTTCATTAAGAACTAACTTGAACTCTCTCTATGGTTTTTTAGGCATATCCACCAAATAACTTTCACTTAGAGTGTTAAAGTTAGTGGGGGAACCTGACCATTTATTTCAACACTCCCTAAACCCATATATAAAATATGGGTAGATCTACATATTTTATTTCATGATTAGGTGTTGTCTTGGAGTTATACACATGTTTTTGGTTTGGAATGGTAATTATGTCGATGATTTTATTGGAAATTAGTGTGAGTTGGTACATAATCCATTATAAGTTTTTATTTTCCATTTATTTTAATGAATTTTTATCAACTAGTGTGTCAAAAGTTATTTTCATTCATCAAATTGTACAATATCTAGGTATTGTGTATATTTATTTTTTATACTAGGTTTTATTGTGATGCATCACATAAGCTAATAATTATTTATATTCTATAATTTGGGGGCTCTCTAGCCTTGTTTTTTAAAATCTCCTGAAATTTTAGAAAACCATTTTATGGATGGGTTATATTAATTTTTTTGTAGATCTGGGAATGATTCTTGGGAGTTAATTTGAACGCATAGTTTCCCCATGACTTGTTTAGGCTGACTTCCCAAGTCAAAAACCTATATCATATGAGGAGGCATATAAATTAACTAATGGTATCAACAACATGATAACTGATTGGGTGTACCATGTAAGGAATTTACACATAAGTCTTTTGAAGAACCTTATCTAGATCCCAATTTTTATATATATTTATATATATTTAAATTTATTATATGTCTAATAAAATTATAAATAATAAATTTCCAACGTAATCAATTCAATATTTTGTATCATCATACCTCATATTTAATAAGTAAATCATTTTTCAAACCCACTAAAAATAAAGAATATATTTGATGTCAAAAATATATAAATATTTAATTCTTATATGTTATCAGGATATATCATTCAAACTTGAGGAATAAAAATGTTAAATTAGTTAAATTTAAATAAATTAGTGTCTAGAGTTTTATAACTATACTCCATGATAATCACTATATAATAGCCAATAGTCACATATTCTATATTTTGTCATTATTCACCATTAATTTATAGAAATACACCCCATATTTGAAAAATAAAAAATTCATTCCAATATATTTCATATAAAACTAATACAATATCTTTTAAATTTTTATAAATAATAATTTCCCACACATAAATATTTCCATGAAAAACCTTCCCAATTAAAAAAATATCTAATCTTCTCCAAATTTTGATAATTGTATTATATTACTTAATACACCAATTATATCTATCCTCCTTCCATTTATAATATTATTCACCCCAAAAAATTCATAAACTAAATAATAAATCATCTCATAATACATTTTAAATCACTAAATAATATCATTTAATCCATTCACATACTATTTTAAATTCAAGGTTTCCATTATAACACTACAACAAACAAATAGGAATATTCCTATCTCACCAATAATTTCCTCCAAAAAAATATAATACTAAAATACTATTTATAAAATATAATTAAATAGTTAATTAATTTAATGAAAATTCCAAAATAGTTCACAAAAAATACTTTTGTCATAGATTTTTACCAAACATACGCTTTAAGATAAGTAAACATTTTTAAAACCAATGGTGCACTCCAAATTTTATTTTGATACCTTGAAAATTATAAATTTAATCAAAAAATTGGTCATATATTACTCAAAAACTCCAAAAATAAATTACACGGGCCTCTACATTATGAAATCTTTCAAAAAATTCCCCATTATATGATTAATCATAACAATAAAAATAGAAAATAATTAACCCATGATAATCAATAAAACATTCCTAACTAATCATATAATTCTATAAACATATTAAATAGATAGATAACAAACTTGAACAAATAAATTTGTTACACATTATTTAAAAATTATCATTTCCATGAGCTATCATCCAAACTCCCATGTCCTCACATGACATGTAATAATAAATTAACCCATATAGGTGAAACATTTTCTCTTCAATATTGAATTTTATAGAATATTCTATAATATTAAATCTTCATCAATATCAAACCTAGATTAATAGATTTTGTGTGTATCATTGGTGAATTATTTTAGAAGTTTAGATATATGGAAAACATCATGATATATTCCCAAGTATAAAATAAGAATAAAATAAAAAACATCACTAAATAAATTTTTTTACACAAAATTCCTAATTAATTTATATAAAACTTGTTTCACCATACATATCTATATTTATCCCACCTTAACAACACCTTGAGGAATACATAATAATCTAGTAAGGATTATAATATTCTTAACCTACAATTTAAATTATATTAATATGATCTATGTAAAGTTTTCTTACAATCATGGATTATATGAACATGTTTTATCAAAATTTTATATATCTTAAACATAATATTAGTTGAAACATTAATATATACCAAAAATAAATGTGAAACAATAGTTGACTCATATGACACCTAGTACATGGTAATTAAAATAGATTAATTATAATTTTTATTAAAAAAATCCAATAAGTGTATATTCCCAACACATTATCCGTAAAATTTCAATATGTTTTCTCTTATAATATCTTATATATTATAAATTGTTATATGTTTTAATATACGTGTAAGGATGAATTTTTCTACTCAAGAACTATTGGGTATTTATTAAGGATAAATTTATATCCACAGTGAGAAGTAAAGTGATAATTCAGATCAGATACAGTAATATATCATATCCATATAACATCATCACTTCTTCTATATATATTTTTAATTTTATATCAATCGATTTATACTCTTTTAATTCTATCAAATAAGTTATATTTTCTAACAAGTCTTTAATAATTCAAATATCCTCACAACCTCAAAATAATTAGTCAATTTTTTACATGAATTCCATGGAATAATTATCATGACCCACTATCCCTTGGAATCTAACTAAGAACACAATTATTTTATGCCCTAAAGATCATATTAAATATTAAACAGTTTATTGAAAAGCACAAAGTGTATATAAAAACAAATATTAAAGGAACTAACCTTTATAAAGGAAAACTCTACAATGTTAGGAATACTCTAAAAGGATTAGGATCCTGGTGGACCAAATTTTTAAATTTAGTAAAGAAGACATAAATAAGAATTTTAGGTATTAAAAGGATTTTTTGAAAATGTGAGAGTGGATCTCACCTTGTATATCTTTATTAATTAAGGGTGTGTTGTATTCAGTGGCTTAAAGGGACCACATATATCTCATCTATAAAATAGAATTATTTGACAGAGTATCTATGAATTGATTGGCCTCCCTATAAGAATGTTAAAAAAATCAGGTTGAGGTGACTAGTAGATTAAATTCATTCAATCTAGTGAGGTAGAAATTTACAATGAACATTTATATTTTTGTCCTTCAAGGATTCAATATCAAGATTTATGTCTTACTCAATCCAAATAGATTTTTATTAAAGGTGGAAACAATGCTTAATGGTATGAATCATATCCTATAATTTGTACTTTTATGCTACTAAAATACCAATATAATAGTAAAACATTACTTTGAAAAAGTCATGATATGTATTAAATATGACTTTATACCTTACGGTCCCATCATGCCTAAATATGTACCATTGAAATTCACCAAAATACTAGAAGCTATCGGTAGAATTCAATGAATATATTTTAGAAAAAATGTATTTTATTCATTACATGCACACAAAATAGTTATAATATTTTATGTTCGGATATGTGAATTCCAATAACAACTATTTGAAATATAGAAGTACTAAAAATATCACTATTCTTGGTAGTGATACCTACAAGAAGTGAGGGAAACTTGTTTCCAAAAAAAATACAATATTGGGACTCCAGTTTTTTCTAATGGCATAAGTAGGGGCTAAAAAGAAGATATTTTGAACCAATTAACATTGAAAAGCATATTGATATAGGACATCATAAACTCCAGCTGGTTGTCTATGAAGAACTCGATACTGAATAACTCTAGAATATACTCCCAATGATTAGTGAAAATGTTATATCTAATTAATATGTCATATAAATTCTCTATATCTTTTAGGAAATGGTTGTAATAAGTGGTGAACTGAAGTTTGGTTCATTGTATATTTTCATAAGTAGGAATTTAACCTCTCTAAAAATTCAAGAGTAATACTGACTTTGAAGTATAGATGAAAGGGTATTTTAATTTCATCATTCAAGAGAAGATATTAGTAATTCTATCACAATTCAACATATTGTATTACTTAGCATTAAAATTCCATTTTTTGTTAGTTTTAAGATGATAATATTCATATCCACAAAGAAATACATGTGTAACTTAATGAATATATGAGGATAGAATATCTCTTTAGGAATATTGTTATTGAATTTAAAACTGACAATGTAAATGTGTTGCATATTTGGAGGGAAAATATTATGTATTCAAGTGTCCTGTGGAGCTACATACTGATCCAGTAGTTCAAATTAAACTTTATGTGAATATTCCATTTTCAACTACACATAAGGACATTAAATGATGGTCTAGTGGAAGACCACACAGTCGAGGAATGGTAGTGATGATATCCAACTAGTAGATTTTGTTAAAACTATATGATAGAAAGTAAATTGAAAAATCATTAAAAATTACAATATTACATGAGAATTTTATAATAAAGGATTCATTAAAAAACCTATGGTCCTTAATGACTAACCCCCCACCCCCAACGTTAATGTGCTTTGAGAATTCTTCCCATGCAATAGTAATAAGTTTCCTTTCATTTCAAGATATAGTCTAGATATATTTACTGTTCATATTTATAATATTATTAATAAGTCTTATGGTCCATATTTATAGAGATAAGGCATAAAACATTTATAGATGATCACTGAGTTGACCAACCATAAAATTCCATCTTGATACATAGACCTTCCCTTCCACCTAGCCAACTAGTATGTTATTCTATTCCAGGTAAACTAAAGATAGTATCTTCTAATTTTTTCCCATAATAATGGGACTCCAAGGTAGATAAAGGGTATATATCCCCACTTCTATCTAAGAGTCAATGAAATAGTAACATTAAGAGTGACAAAAATTACATCATCAAAGATAATGACAGATCTATTACAATTGCTAAATTTACCTGCCACTTTATCATAACTGATTGAAGATTTCTTTAATGGAAGATAGGATATTTTAGAGGAATTGCCAACAGGGAAAATATAATCAACATTAATGAGGTGTGTATAGAAAAAAGACCTCTACTATTCTTCATCTATCTATAAATTCCAATTTGAATAATCTGTTTGATGCATCTTCTCATATAGACATCAATAATAGTACTGAATCTATAGTTTATTCTATAAGGAATAGATACATGTTTTAAGAATTACCTTACAGAATTTGTTTCATCATCATATATAATTTCCTAGTAGAACATGAAAAATATATTGGTGAACCCATAGAGACTAGTATAACTATGATTATTGTGGGAGAAGTGTGATGCCTTAACTTCCACATAAAAAGGAACCAAGGTGAGGCATTGGGTACAGTGATCCTCAATTCGTAATTTAATAATGTAAATAATCTTATGGGTGTTGTCCATTCCATCATCATAGATGAGTTTCTAAATATAATAAACCAAAACTATTGATATGCCAATTTCTTAAGTTAAAATTAATCCACTAATGTTGAGTGAATTATCCCCTCCTATAAAACATTTCTCTTTGGGAAATCAATTGAATATATTGGAGTTTTTTGTACCATGTTAAATACATATTAATTTGAGTTAGTTTCATGACAGCCTCACATTTAGTGTTAAGATATCATCCATCTTGGAGAGGGACTGAATTTCCTCTATATAAAGAGTATCTTGATTCTAGTTCGTCTCTTTATATAAAGAAGGTTTTTCTTCGGTAGCTTTAGTATCATCATCAATTATGGAGAAGTAATTTTTACCCCACTCACTTTAGATGTATTCATTATACTTTTTTATATATAATATATGGGTGAGTATGTAAATACTCTAAATATGTTCCTAAAACTCTCATTTATCTCTATGGATGAAGAATTATAATTCCACTATGTCTGTAATAAAAAAATATATAAGCAGTGAAATATCATTATTCAAATTTAAAACCACCCAACCCAATTTAATTTCATGTATCATAATACACACACAGCTCCAATTACATAACATCCTGACATAGATTATATCACAAAAAACTACCATCACCATTTTATATCTTGAAACAAAGTTTTTTTCCAATCATATGGCCCTCATTGTAATATATTCTCATAATTATCCACCATTATGAAACTCTTCATATTATCATTAAGTATATTTCCTCCCACAAGGATCTCACGATAATATCATTGTTTAATTCTCTACCTATATATACCTCCCTAATCTATGTTAATTGGTTGGTTCATTCTCTATTCACAAGGGCTATTTCCATTTTTAAGGTGTCCACCCTTAAAGATGCTTCATCACTAAAACCTATGTAAATTTGCAATTTTTTTCCCATATATAATTTTATACTATTATTTGGTGTCAACACTCAGAGACTCTCCCCTCTGAAAAATTCACCATAATCACTACACATCACATATCTACAATTATATATAACAAACCACCATCTCATAACAATTCACAACATACATATCTTTATTAAAAATTAAGAATTAATTAAAACTACCACAATTAATTTAATATATCACCTAGGACACCACAAAAAACATTCCCTTTGTAAATAAAAAAACACTATAAAGATATTCCACACTTTTACCTAGGTTGACCAAAATTCAAATCCTTGTGAATAAATAACAATATATATAACATTCCTCATGTTTTAAGCATGATCAGGTTTATAACTACATCACGGATCAATATATATCATAATCTTATTTCATCTAAGACCCACCATTCTATAAGAGTTTTCACTTATTCCCATATTTATAAACATATATGAATGTTTTATCTTGAATTTGATAGAATATTTTAGCACCACCAACACAAGTAAATAGACAAAAAATACCATCTAGGTACTATAAGTAAAAGGGGGAGATAGCATCAGAATACACAGATCATACTACAAATGGTAATTCCCATTGAAAATGTGAGATGAACCACATAGAATTTAATTCACCCTCATAAAACTCACTTTTAAAAATTACCTCCACTCTATAATATAGAATAAACCCAATTAATAAGTAGAACAAACCCTGATTAAATTACTAACAATAATCGTCATAATATCCCCAAGAATTTGGAAAATTTATTTAGATTATGGAACAACCTCCTTGTAGATTTACAATATCCCATACCAAAGTTTGTAAAATCACATATCATACAACATAGAGGATTTTCTGCAATAATTACCAATTTTAGTCACACAATTCAACATTGGAAAATACTAAAAATTCACAACTATTTAAAAAAAATTATCACTAATTTTTTTAATCCAAATTATTGTACCAAATAAAACATATTTCAATCATATTAGATAACCAGAATTCAGTTTTTATCTCCATAATAAATAAAATATACAAAATATTTTATCATTATGTGCACTCTATAATTAATCCATTGTTACTACCAATCAATCACTTAACCTCATTCTTCAACCAAATCTTTCTCTAATTCTTCAAGATACAATGGCCTCCTAATGGCTATAATTTTTGGGAGAATAAATAGAATAGATAAAAGATCAAATAAATTTTTATAGTGGAAAAAATATCTCCATGAGTCATTCCGTTAATTTGTATCTCATTAATTCAATTCAATAACACCCATCAATTTTTTTCATTTTTAAAAAAAATATTTAATACACTGATAATTTAATTATCGAGGTTATAAAATATATTCTATTCTTCCAAAAATATTGTGTATCCTTAGAAAAAGAAAATTACCTTCAACATAAAAATTATTTGTTTTATGAAAATATTCCTTTTAAAAATTAATTATATAATTAATTACATTAATTATTTTATTCCATCTACACAATGAATTAATAGAAAATTCCAAACACCTTAAATATTTATGAAAATATCACCCAAGTGAAAAAATTGACATCGGAATCTAACTGGGTGCTCAAAATTTAATCTCAAGATTAAAAAAATTAAAATTTTATTATTCATATCTAAAATACCATAAAATTTTACATACTCACAAAATCAAAATTTCTTATTCTTTACATTACACTCTCTTTATAAAACTATTTCCCCTTAAAACAATTAACTATAGATATTTAGTATAAACAACTATAAAAAATTATCTATTCAACCTTCATCATTACAAAGAAAACATATCACATATAACATGAATAATAAAAAAATGATATTGATCCCTAATTTATGAATCCCTCTCCCATGATATTTCCTTTACAACATCAGTCCCCTAAAGAACACATATAAAGTAAATTACTCACCTTCTATGACACACTTTCTCACAAAGATCATGAATTTCTATAAGATACAATAAAAAATTCAAATCCTCCATAATTTTCACATAAAATGAATCAATAAAATGTGAATAATAATTAGCATACATTAAAATTTGAGACACATGAAATATGTCATTAAACCGTTCCATTCTCATTTGTAGTTCCAATCAATAATAAACCACTTTTATAACAATCCTTCTCTTTATTACACACATAATCAAGATTTATTACATAAACATAAACATATGAAACCTCTAAGGATATAGTGTTCTAGTGTATTGTGAAATTAGGAACATTACATAACAACATAGAACATAAAACACAACATATTTATTGAAAACTTCTTTTACATGACCTCGATATTCCTTCATACTTAGCATTGCATGGGATAACCTGAGGACAAGCCAAAGAAAAGGGTGAGATATAATGCCCATAAAGGAAGTAAAGAAGAAATAAAATGAATAATATAGTATATGTTAGGAAATATTCATAAAAATGGAGCACAAGATAAATATTAAAATAAAGGCATGATATAGCATGATTATCATAACATGGAAATGTGGCAACAACTTTAACATGATATTAGCCTGAGCTAAGGCTCATTGCACATAGTTAATGATTAAAGCCTCATTTCACTTGAATTATCATGAGTAAACCATCATTTCACTTGACTTATCATGAAACTAATCTTTGCCCAATACATTGGAGAGCTATCAGGGAACACTCTTATTAATCATTTCCTTTGATGCATAAGTGTGCCACATAGATCATACAACATGGATTGATTAACACCATCATTTATTCCATGATAAAGGAATGTGGAATTAATTCATGAAACAATATAATCAATTAGTAAGTGTGCATAATGTTGAATACCCTTGATAGATAAATTGGTATGTTATTCACTACATAATGACTTTGGCTTTGAAAATCACGGGGCAATTTCGAGAGCATAACGGCATGACATAAGAATTCATAAAAATGGTTGATGAGAGAAAAAATGGAATCTAATAAAATTTATGTAAAATTTATAGTAATGGGGTCGATTAGATACATGTCCCATTATATTTAATGGAATTTAGATTCATAATATGAAATTATTTCTTGAATGTAAAAGTGGAGATAGAAACCCATTATAGAATTTTGATATGGTAACGGGTGTACATAAGAGAAATTAATGAAATCGAAATGGGTCTCTCATAATTAAACAAAATTATGGAATTATATTAGAGGTTTGTAATCATACATCATAATTTGTAATTGAAAATAAAAGGGTATAGAAACATAAAAAAACATGAACATAAAATGTGAAAGGAAGAAATCCTTTATTGGGAAGTTTTATCCCAAAGGCTTGGGAGAGGATTGAGAAAGGCTTCTTGAGAGCTTGGGGAACATTTGGGGGATTATAGAGAGAGTATGTAAGAGTTTGGTCAAGCTCCAATGTCTTCTAGTAAATATGAATTGAGAGCTTGGTTGGGTTTATGTAAGAAAAAAGAGGGAATTATTTATTATTTAGGTTTTGGACACTACACATTAACCTAATCAAAACCACAAATAATCAAATTCTTTTGTGCATTGTTTTCCAAAAAATGGAGTGTAAAACATTATATTATAATTATATTTTCTGAACTTATTAAAATATTAGTCGTGATTATGTGGATCTGAGTCACGCTCTCAATGAAATCATTTTAAAAGTTAAAATGTTTTATATGTCTTGGAGGTCCACTATGGCATTGTAAACTAGATCAAACAAACCTAAAATTACATTATTTTAAAGTTAAAACATATATTGTACGAATATCCTTTTTTTAGTATTTAATTACATCACTATTGGGTTATAATGATGTCATAAAACACATTATATATTTAAACGGTATCTAATTTTTACACAAAAAGTGGACTATCTCAAAAAATTATGAAAAATTCACTATTGTATAATCTAGACAACTTGAATCCAAAAATAATATTCATTTTATATAAATAATTTTATAAATATGTGAATTTTTAATTTAAAAAAACTAACATTTATCGAAAATTTAAGGGTTTAGGAAAAAATAGAATTCAAACATTACTAAAAATTACAATTTTATTCATAAATATTATATGATCATTTATATTGAATAAAAAGTAATTTAGAAGTAATATTTTATTAAAATATTATTTAATTTAAAAATCCATTAATTCGTTAAAATAAATTTCTTAATTGAATTCAAATATAAACTAAAAATACTTTTTTTTATTTAGAAAATCTTTTACAATGTAACAATAATAAAATAAATGAATATTATTTATACAAAAATGAGGCACAAAATCATAGTTCTAGGGTATTTTTACATAGCCCCTTATAACACTTGAATAAGGCCTAAGGGTAAGCTCTTTGGTGGTGACACACTCTTGGGGTCGCTGTAAATATATCACATGGGTGGTAATCTCTATTAATTTCCACTTCTCTCATAGGTGGTTCTATTCAAGATTAATGTGTTGAAGTTCACCTTGGGCTTGGTCAAGAGACAAGCCCAGTGATGTTACCTACATTATGAGCTCTAAAAATTGGGATTTGTATAGAGAAATTCTACTAGATGAGGCCATCGCTTCCTTTGACTATGTACATTGGATTTGTTAAAGCCTTATATTTATACTAATCTTATGATCACTATTAAATAGATATATAAGCATTGGTAACAATTTTTAACGATATTTAGAAATCCAAAAACATTAAACCAAGTAAGTTTGTATGTTTTATATAACTATTTTATATAATAATAATTTTAATTAGATCAAGAGGAATTCTCAATAAAGAAATTTCTGGTCGTTACAATCTCCACCCCCCCCCCCACCCTTAAGAAATTTTTCCAAAGATATTTCCTTTTCCCAGACTCAAAAAAGATAAGGGTAACTCTGATTCATCACTTCCTCTGGTTCCCACATTACTTCATCAAACATGTTGTTCCTCCAAAATGCGTGGACAAGGTGTATTGTCTTATTTTGAATAACTTTTTCTCTATGATCTGATATCTTCATAGGCTTCTCTACATATGAGAGGTCATTATCCAGTGGTACAACTTTTGGATTGAGTACATATGATGGCTCTGGTATGTACTACTTTATGATTGATACATGGAATACATCTTGTACTTGAAACAGGTTTGGAGGGAGTGTTAGTCGATAGGCCACTTCTCTAATGCAATTAATGATCTCAAAAAGGCTGATGTACCTTGGAATAAGATTTCCCTTCTTCCCAAATCTCATAAATCTTTTCCACATTGATATACGGAGGAATACCATCTCTTCAACATCAAAATATTGGTCTCGTTGATGATTATCAGCATACCTCTTTTGTCGATTTTGATCAGCATTACTGTGTTGTTGGGTGGTATTAAACTTCTCCACAATTTCTTCGACCATTATGGACCGAGGAGTTTTCTCTCCCCAACTTCATCCCAACATGTTAGTGTTATGCACCTCCTTCCATATAGGGCTTCACAAGGATCCATTTAGTTGCTTTAGTTGATACTATTATTGTATGATAACTCGTCCAGAGGAATATTTTGATCACATCCTCCTTTGAATTCCATTGATAATGCTCTCAACATGTCCTAAAGTGATTGTGTAGTCCATTTATATTGTCCATCAGTTTGTGGATGATACGTCATACTAAAGTTTAGCTCGGTATTCAAAACATGTTGAAGTCACTTTGAGAACCTATAGGTGAATCTTAGATCTCGATCGGATAAAATTAATAGTAGTACTCTCTAATCTTTTACCACTTCAATGATGTATATCTATTCTAGTAGATCCGATGAGAAATCCTCTCAAATGGTAATGAAGTGTGAAGACTTTGTAAGATGGTTTACAGCAACCCAAATGGCATTTTTTTTCTTTTGTATGTCTTTAGAAGTCTATTGAAAAAGTCCATTGTGATGTTCTCCCATTTCAACGTTGGTATGCATAATGGTCACATCATCCCATTAGACATATGCCTCTTATACTTCACATACTAACACACCAATCACTTTGATGTATTCTTAGTGATCTAATTTTTCATATTATCCCACTAATAATGCTCTAAGAGATCTCGATACATCTTTTTGTTTCCTAGGTGAAATTATAAATTTGAAGTATGTGCATCATCAAAAATTTCATTCTTTAACTTTTGATTTTATATAAAACATTGCCTTGACCCAGATCTCACCATTACTTCTTCATTAATATTGAACTCTGAGAATTTCCCTTTTCTGATTGTTTCAACTTTCTTCAAAATTCACACATCATATTTTTGAGAATCCTTTATCCTTTCCAAAAGAGACGGTTGATAAATCATTTGTGAAAGGATTTATGATGTTCCATTATTTATGATTACCATGTCTATATTGATCATATTTAAGAATATTGGATCATTTTCAAATCTCATTAATGATATAATTGTCGGGTCCATTCTAGAAAGAGCATATGCCACCATGTTTTCTTCCTTGGGGTGGTAAGGGATTGAGAATACATAGTCATTAATAAGCTCTAATCATATTCATTAGAGCATATTCAACTCTTTATGTGTGAATATATGCTTGAAGCATCTATGGTCCATATATATTTTACACTTCTCCCCAAAGAGGTAATGTCACCAAAATTTTAATGTGATGATTACTGCATCCAACTTCAGATTCTTTGTTGGATAGTTGTGCGCATAAAATTTTAATTATCTCAGATCATAGGCAATGACATTGTCATTTTAAATTGACCCACAACCTAGACCTTTCGTCAAGGCATCAATTAATACCACAAAAAAAAGTTCTCTAATAGTGGGTAGTGTGAGAACAGGCATAGGGATAAGACTCATTTTCAACTCCTTGAAACTCTCTTCACACTCATCACTCCAATAGAACACGACTCCCTTCCATGTAACACCCTGAGATTTTATGATAAATATTATTTTTAATTTTTTTTATGTATTTTTTTGTACACAACACAATTATTATCTTTCACTATACACAACATTGTATTATCTTGTAGTATACGCAAACATTATTCTTGGCATGTGTTTCATGCAAGAGCGACCTTACTCAATAGCGTGTGTTGTATGCAATACTGAGTTTCACTAAACAATGATATTTTGTTATAATACTATTATGTACTAGAAATTAAGAATATTATTAAATGGGTTTCGAATTTTATAACATTATAATTCATCTTAATCATTATCTAGAATGTGTTATGAAAATAAAATCAATTTTTCATAAAAGGGAAATATTTTTCCAAAAATACTGTTTTACCGCCTTTTGATTGGCCACACACTTTAAATCTAGTTTTTTACACATTTATGAGTTTAATTTTACAAAATAAAGTTATTAATTTCAATAATTATATTAATATTACCTTTGGACAATTTTTTAATATTTTCTGTTAACATTCATATTTTGATGAATAAGAAAAATATGCTAAATTTTAATCAAAAACAACTTTTTTTCATCAAGATAATTTATATGGTTAAATTATAATATTTAATGGTTGAAAAGTATAAATAGAATATATTTTAACCATTTAATATAATGTAAGTTGTTATCATTAATTTTACATTAAATTCATTGGTAAAAACATTTCAATATTTTGCAATGTTTTAACCTTTAAAACCAGTTTTCTCAATAGCAGGATTAATTTTAAATTAAATATTGCAAATTATTTATTTTGAATTTGTAAAAATTTATTCCATATTTGGAATTAGTAGGTCCAAATTATGTTAATAGGATACTTTTTATATTTAAGCATTATGAATAGTAACAACGGTAAAATCTTTTTACTATAATTAATGTTAAATCATGTAATTAAGGGTAAAAATAATAATATAAAATTACTTGAACACTTGTATTAATATAATTTGATGATTATATTTATATTTAAAACATACTTTGGTTGAAATGGAATCTGTTTTAACCCACTTGGATGAGATTAAGACCTTTAATTTATTTTATTTAAAGGAAACTGAAATATGTCTCACTCAAACATTAATAATTAATGTATTTTTAATATAAGGTTTTACAGAATATAAATATGATTATAAATAATCATTTGAAATCTAAAATATTTCTCTTTATTATGGTAATTTACTTTTAATTTTTAAGAAATATTTAATTACCTAAAATATCTTATACCTTAATGATGCAGAAATTATTTATTTAGTGAAAAATCAATAATATAGATTTTATTCAAATAATAATACCCATAAATGGCCCACAAACCTGACCAAAATTTATTGTTAATGTATATCTAAAACCTAATCAACTAACTATCTAATTTTGGACGATTTGGAGCCTCATAAAAGTGATTATGACACTTATATTATTTTATTTTGAAAGATGTCAAAGTTGTCACCTTCATAAATTAATAAATATAACAATATAAATGTTGTGATTTTAAGATGATAAATTAGTTTATATGTATTATTATGAAGGATATTAGATTTTTCTCCATATTAGTATTTTTTTAATTTTTATACAACAAATATGTAAATTAAATAATTATACAAAAATGTTGTAGTAATTATTTTATTAACAGAAATATCAAATAAATGGCTTTAAAAATATTAAAATAAATATTATATGAACTAATTAGTGTTCTCCACAAATTTTATAGATGAACATGACATGTTAGGAATCAATTAAATTTTTTTTAATATATATTTTGTGTGTATTTTATTTAAATTTAAAAAATAGAATAGAGTCGAAATTGACACTATTGATATGTTATAAAAATAACATATTATTAAGTTGCTTGAAAATCAAAAAAATATTTAAAAAATACAATTTGAAAATTATATGATCAAAAATGTAATAATGTATCTAATTATGGAAAATTAACAACACATAAGTATGTATTTATAAAAATTTAAAAATTATAATATTATTGCCATAAATAAAATTAAATAGATTAAATAAGGATAAATCAAAATGATAAGGTTTAAAAAAACATAAAACATGTCTAAATTTAACTGGTTGAAAATATTAAAACCCTAAATTATCTCATATTCGAATTGAGTCATTTTTTGTGATTTTTATGTGGGAATTGATTTTATTATTAACTAATATTTTTGAGCTATCCAAAAGTGCCCCTCTATTCTCTTATAAATGGGCACCTCATCCATCTCCTCCTCACGCCATTTTAACACATAAAGATCAGACAACCCCTAACCATTACTCTTCTCAACTTACCTAGTAACATTTTGGATATATTTTTTCTCAAAAGACCAACTATAGTCCCTTAAGAGGAAGTTCAAAGGAGGCGTGTCGAAGAAGAGGTAACCTCTTCTACTGATTCATTCAAGTTTCTTTATTCTTCTACTTCCTCTTCTTTAGTTGTTTCATTATAAAGTTATAAAATAATTATAAATAATATACTGATATTCTATTATAAATATTAAATAGCCCTATTTCACATTATATCCATCCTACGAAAAACAAAACAATCGTGCGTGCGTATGTACAGCTTACCATCTCCACACCGCGGTGTCATCTCTTTTTCCACCACCACAAAACATCGATGGATATAATTGTTGGAATAATAATTATATATTATTTCTATAACATCATATTGATTCTGAGATATTATATCATCTAGTCCAATTCCATTCAACAATTATGGAAACGATATCATTGCTCGTGCGTACGTATGGAATACCGTCTCCACGAAGCGATGAGAGTAGTTATCCATGTTAACCATTATAGATTGATTATAAATTATATATAATAAATAATCCAAAAATATATGACATAATAATGATACTAGATTTTCTTATAATTTATTTACTTACTTCCATTCAATTTAATAAGGAAATGAAAACAGTGTTCATGCATACATACAGCTTACCGTCTCCATGAACGGTGTATTTCATCCCATTTATCCATATTACATATCTATATATTACATTATCAATATATATTATATATAAATAGTGTTTTACATTCTGGATGTAAGTAATCGTGATCCAAGTAATCATATGAATAATTACATGTCAAAACACATACGAAAGAGGAAACGATTTTACCTGATACGGTGTTTTAACATGGAATTGACAAATAAATGGGTATTATAAAGTCATAAGTAAATCATATATGATATCATAAATATTATTATGGTTTAGTTACAAGTTAATAATATGTTTAAACACACTATATATTATTCTTGGACACATAAGGAAGAAATTGAACATAAGGTAAGGGATAATTATTCTAATCTCTTTCTTATTTGAGATTGTTTATTCGTAAGTATTTACTGGGTTTATGTTTATCATTCATTTCCATGTTTTCTGAAAATTTTCTAATAAAATTTTTACAATTATTCCATGTATGTTTGAATTCATCTTTACCCTTTTTTAACTTTTACCACATTGTATGGATGGAATCTTTTCTTTGTTACCCATATAAGGTACTTTTTTACTTTTCCAGAAAAAAGTACGAGAAAAATGATATTTTAACTGATACAACATGAATGGATTTTTATGGTTCTATCATGCATTATTTCCATGATGCATCTTCTTAAATATTTCATGATTAGTTTCATCAAAATTATTTTCTTTTAAAATCACACTTCATTTTGAGAAAAGAAACTGACTTTGATGAAGAAAGGATATTTTCCTCTAAATTTCATTTCAAGTGTTTATTCAATACTATTTCCCCTCTAAGATTAAATTATTTAATATGGTTATGTTTTCAGTATAATGTTCCTATTAATTACATGGTTTGATTCTGTTTATGATTAAATGATATACATTGTTTTATATGGATTCTGTTATGATGGGATGATGTTTATGAAACCCATTTTATTTGTTGGGTTATTATTAATGATTTATGATTATTTTGTGGCACACTTTAGAATTATTTCATTATGAGAGGGGTGTGACCAATATCTCCCTCTAATTCATTGGTTAAAGATTTATATCTCAGGAGATAGACATTGTTGGAATGGAAAGTAAATCTAGTTTAGTATTACAGGGTCAGAACGGCAAGTAAACCTAGTTCAGTAATGGACTTTGTCCACTATGATGGTCTAGGAAGAAATTCCTTGGCTACTATGGAAATCATATCTTGTGAATAATGGTTTTCAACAATTACATGTTTTATCCCAATGATATTTTATCATGATTAATGTTCCTTTGTAATCTATGCTTTATGTACTACAATGTATTATGTCATTGCACATTATTTTGATGTCTAAATTTTCTGTTCATGTTTTTACGTTCAAATTTTTATGGATTGTTTTATGTTCTAGATGTTTAACCTTACTAATAATTTGAGCTCACCCTTTATATGTTTTATTTTCCACAAATCATAATGAAATATTTTAGGGAAGAAAACAAAAGGGTAAGATCGTTATGCGAGATGTTGAAGATCTTTCACCATGATTAGAAGATTATGTTTCGAGTTTACAAAGACACTAAACTATTATGATCTTTGGGAGTATATTTTTTTGGTATTAAATATTCCACAAAAGTAATGTAATTTCCATATACGTCATGTTTGGGACTCTATAGTTGGTATCAGTGGAAAGTTTTAGTTAAACATTGGAAACTAGGATGTGAAATCTTTAGTGAGATCCCCAGAGATATTTCTAAGGTATGTCTAGGGATATCCCTAAGGATAAGTAAAATTATAGGCAACAGTCCAAGAATTATGTTAACAATAATGAATAACACAGGATGAACCTAATATATCATAGATTAAATAAGGTGTCATAATTTATACATCCTATAAGTTAATTTTTATAATTATGTGGTTCCTCGTTATTTTAACTGTTTCTTACACAATGGTTTCTGGTTTTACTTAATAGAGGGAACTAGAAGGAATTGAATTAACATTGAATATGATGGAAAAATTGTTGACTATGAAAAGTGAAATAGCTTAATTCCTAGAGAGAAAGATATTGTGATTTTTCCAAATGAGGCGTCACAATATATGATTAACTAGGTGAACATCAGTGGTATTCTTAAGTCATAAAATAAGAGAAAGATGAAATTTTATGCATGTTCTCATGGAGAGTAACATAGAGTAAGGAATATAAATCTTTCTACATATCAATAAGAAGGGAAGAAGAACATTTAGGAATACCTCAAATCGAGGGGAAGATGTTATCTGTGTGGGGAAAAGGGTCATAGTGTGACAGACTGTTATGGATTTCAATGTCTTATGTATGGAGAACATGGGAATTACCCAAATCAATTCCTTGAGCTAAGAGGTTACTTCTAAATGGAGTAAGGACCTATTCCATGCCAATCATTGAAGAGGATGGATTGAAGGGCTTATGTATTTGAATTCAATAATAATGTTATTGAGGTCCTTTTATGGTATATTGAAATATCTATGTATTGGTCCATTATGGTTTTCCATAAGAATATGGTACAGGTAACCGTGAAAATTGATTGAAATATTTTTGGAAAGAAGATGATGTGTGCACAATGAAGGGATAAGGTGAAAATAATATGTCGGATATTATTAATGAGATCATGACTGATATAATGACAAAGTGATATCATGATTTGAGTATATATATTTTTTGGGATTTTGGTATGTGGAAAGAGTTAACTTTTCGAAGCATTCATGTTTTAACTAAGGTTATATGGTAATTCATGTCTCAAGAATACATGATTGTGTTATTCACATGTTTCGAATGTGACCAACAATATATATTTTATGATATATGGTGGATAAGTGATTGTATTAACATGCTTGTTATATGACCTTTCTAGTAATAGTTTTCTTTATACTGTGAGTTTGGAAAGAAGTCGTTTGGATATTCCTAAAGGTTGAAATGGATTAATTTGGACATCAGACAGTATTGTTTAAGGATAAAACATTTTTTTCGATGTTATTTCAGGAATGTTATAATTGTGTAGTTTTAGAAAAAGGACAACCCATAGGACGAGCAACAACCTATTACATCAGACAAGGCTGTGGAAATCGAACCCAAAATCAAAGTGTGATACACCTTTATTTCCTACCAATGGTCTACAGGAAGTCCCTGGTATGTTGAAATTAGTTTGTTTTATTATGTGGTATAATAGATGGAGTATAAGTCCATTTTTGGAATCTTATACAATTAATATCACCATATGTAGACCTATGTATATTTAATAACTTTTGATAAACTTTTTTTGAGACAGATGGATTGAACCATCATTCTATCACATGATTAGCTAACACTTCACGAATGAAAAATTAAACTTCATTTCTTTAAGATATGAATTGTAAACTTTTCAAGGAACGACCAATGGTGAGAATCTACTGAAATCAAGTAAGTATTTCTTCTAATTCAAAATTTTCAACTTTAAAGAAATGATATTGGAAACCAAAAGCATTGTCCTAGTACCCTCATATCCAAGGAATCAGATGGTACCCTAGATCATCAAAAATTTATAGCTTATTGATCATTGGATTTTTCATAGCCATGTTTTCTACCACTCTCCATCAGAACATAATGGTTAGATTTCTCTTCCATATCCATACTTTCACTTATATTCTCCTATGTGTAAACCCAGTGATGAGTTACTTTTAGTATTCGTTATGTTTCTAATGTTACGTTTTAGAATAAATTTTACTATTCCTTCTTACGATGTGGGTTTCTATGAAACAAACTTTCATGTAGTAAGCTATTTATAACCCCGATGGATTTTGAGGGAAAAATTCATTTTAACGGTGGTAGAATGTAACACGTCAAGATTTTATGAGAAATATTATTTTTAATTTCTTTGATGTCTTGTGTTGTATGCTACAACCTGATTAGCTTGCACTATACGCTACAACATATTATCTTTTAGTATACGTAAACACTATTATTGGCTTCTGTTGTACGCAAAAGCAACCTTCCTAAATAGCGTGTGTTGTACGTAATACTGAGTTTCACAAAACAATGATATATTGTTATAATATTATTATTAACTTTCTATTATGAATATTATTAAATGAATTTTTAATTTTATGAAACTATAATTCATCTTAATTATTTTCTAGAACAAGTTATGAGAACAAAATCAATTTTTCGTATAAAGGAAATATTTTTACAAATATATAGTTTTGCCACCTTTTGATGGCGCACCCACTTTAAATCTAGTTTTTTACATGATTATGAGTTCAATTTTACAAAATTAAGTTATTTATTGCAATAAGTATATAAAAATTTACATTTGATAATTTTTTAATATTTTTCCGTTAACTTTCATATTATGATGAATCGTAAAAATACGCTAAATTTTAATTAAAAGCAAATTTTTTTCATCAAGATAATTTATATTGTTAAATTAAAAAATTGAATTGTTTTAAAGTATAAATATAATATAATTTTACCATTTCATATAATTTATTTCATTATCATTAATTTACATTGAATTCATAGGTGAAAACTTTTCAATATTTTGCAATGTTTTATCTTTTAAAACAAGTTTTATCAACAGCGGGATTATTTTAATATTAAATAAAGCAATATCTATGTTTTGAATTTGGAAATCTGGATTCCATATTTGGAATAAGTAGGTCCAAATTATTTTAATTGGGTACTTTTTATTTGTAGGCATTATGAATAGTAACTACTGTAAACGTTATTTACCATAGTTAATGGTAAATAAGAAAATTAAGGGTAAAACTAATAATATAAAATTGCCCTAACTCTTGTTTTAATATAATAGGATGATTATATTAATCCTTCTAACATAATTGGGCCGAAATGGAATCTATTGGAACCCTCTTGTATGTGATTAAGACCTTTAATTTATTTTATTTAAAGGAAAGTGAAATATGTCTCACTCAAACTTTAATAATCGGCGTATTTCAAATATATGGCTATATAGAATATAAATTAGATTATAAATAATCATTTGAAATATAAAATAATTTTATTTATTATGTTAATTTAGTTTTAATTTTTTAGAAATATTTAATTACTTAAATAGATTATACCTTAATGATGCAGAAATTATTTATTTAGTGAAAAATCAATAATATAGTTTTTATTCAAATATTATTACCCATAAAAGGCCCAAACACCTGACCAAAGCTTATTGGTCGTGTATATTTATAATATAATCATACAATTGTAGATTTTTGGACCATTTTGAGCCTCATAAAAGCAATTATGACACTTATATTAGTTTATTTTAAAAGATGCCAAAGTTGGCATCTTCATAATTTAATAAATATAACAATTTAAATGTTGTGATTTTAAGATGATAAATTCGAGTAAAAGTATTCTTATGAAATATATTATATTTATATTCATATTAGTATATTATTTTTAATTTTTATGAAAAAAATAAGTATATTAAGTAATTATACAAAAATGTTGTAGTAATTATTTTATTAAGAGAAATATCAAATAAATGGTTTTAAAAATATTAAAATAAATATTATATGAACTAATTAGTGTTCTACTCATGTTTTATATATGAATATGACATGTTATGAATATATTAAATATTTTTTTTCAAATATATCTTTTGTGAGTATTTTATTTAAATTCAAATAATTTAATAGTGTCAAAATTGACACTACTGATATGTTATAAAAATAACATATTCCTAAATTTTATAAAAATCACAAGAATATTTAAAAATTAAAATTAAATGGTCGAAAGTTTACTAATTTAACTAATTATGGAAATTTCACAACACATAAGTAAATGTTTATAACAATTTAAATATTAAAATATTATTGCCACAAATAAATTTAATTTATTAAATAAGGATAAATCAAAATGTTAAGGTTTAAAATAAAAATAAAACATGTATAAATTTTATTGGTTGATGATATTAATACTCTATCTTTTCTAATATTCTAATTTAGTCATTTTTTGGATATTTTTAAGTGGGGTTTGATTTTATTATTAACTAATATTTTTGAGGTTTCCAAAAGTGACCCTCTCTTCTCTTATGAAAGGGAACCTCATACCTCTCCCCCTCACACCATTTTGGGCCTAAATCTCATAAAACCACTGTAAATTACTCTTATAAACTTCTCTAGTAACATTTTTGAGATTCTGGTCTTCTCAAAAGACTAACTCTAGTCCCTTTAGAGGAAGTTCAAAGGAGGTGCGTCAAAGAAGAGGTACTCTCTTCTACTGATTCATTAATGTTTAATTATTCTTATACATTTTCTTCATTAGTTGTTTAATTATAAAGTAATAACATCAATATAAATAATATACTGATATGTTATTATAAATATTAAACAACCCTATTTCACTTTATATCCATCCTACGAAAAATGAAATCACTGCGTGTGCGTACGGGCAGCTTACCGTCTCCACGCCGTGGTGTAATTTGTTTTTCCAACACCACCATATTTGTAAGGATATAATTGGGGGAATAATAAAAATATATGATTATTATAACATCATACTGATTCTGAAAAATTATATTATCCACACCAATTCCATTCAATAATTATGGGAATGATATCATCGCTCGTGTGTACGTACGGGTTACCGTCTCCACGATGCAATGAGATTAATTATCTATGTTAACCATTGAAGAATGATTGTAAAGTATATATAATAAATAATAATTAAATATATGACATAATAATGATAATGGATTTATGTATATTTTATTTACATACTTCCATTCAATTTAATAAAGAAACGAAAACAGCGTTCATGCGTACGTACGGCCTTGCGTCTACATGAACGGTGTATTTCATCCCATTTATCAATATATAATATATATATTAAATTCTGAATATATATTATATATAAATAATGTTTTAAATTATATAAGTAAGTAATAATGATCTACGTAATCATATGAATAATTACATGTCAAAACATATACGATAAATGAAACGATTTTACCCAAAATGTTTCTTTAACATTGAATTGACAAATGAACGGGTAATATACAGTCATATGTGAATCATATATGATATCATAAATATTATTATCGTTCTGTTATAAGTTAATAATATGTTTAAACTAACTATATTGGAGTCTCAAACACATATAGAATAAATTGGACATAAGGTAAGGTATAATTATTCCAATCTCATTCTTATCAGAGATTGTTTATTCATAAGTATTTACTGGGTTAAGTCTATCATCCATGTCCATGTTTTATCAAAATGTTCTCATAAAATGTTTACTATTCTTGCATGTATTTTTAAAGTCATTATTACACTTTTATGAATTTTAACACATTGTATGGAAGTAATCATTCCTTCATTTACCATATAAGGTAATTTTTGACTTTTCTAAAAAAAGCAAGGGAAATTATTTTTTTAACTTATACGGTGTGAATGTATTTTTACAGTTTCATAACACCTTATTTTCATGAAGCTTCCTCTATAATATTTCATGATTATTTTCAACAAAATTAATTTTTTTTAAAAATCTCACAGCATTTTGAAAAAAGAAAATAATTTTGAAGAAGAAAGTATATTTTCCTCAAGAATTCATTTCAAGTGTTTATTCGAAACTATTTTCCCTCTAAGATTACATTATTTAATATGGTTATGTTTCAAGTATAATGTTCCTATTATTGACATGGTTTTATTTTGTTTATAACGAAATGATATCCATTGTTTTATATGGATTATGTTATGATGGGATGATGTTTATGAAACCTGTTCTAGTCTTTCGGTTATTATTAATGATTTATGATTATTTTATGGCACATTTAAGAATGATTTCACTATGAGATGGGTGGGACCTATGTCTCCCTCCAATTCATTGGGTAAAGATTTATATCTCATGACATAGACATGGCTAGAATGTAAAGTAAGTCTATTTCAATATTACAGAGCTGGAACAACAAGTAAAACCAATTCAGGAATTGACTTTATCCACTATGATAGTATTGGCAGCAATGCCTTGGATACTATGGAAATCATATCATGTGTTAAATGGTTTTCCAAAATTACATGTTTTATCCCAATTCCAGTTTTTCTTGATTAATGTTCCTTTATGATATATGCCTTATGTACTGCAATTGTTTATGTCATTGGTCATGATTTTGATGTTCAAATTTTATGTTCATGTTTTTACATTCAAATGTTTATGTATTGTTTTATGTTCTCCATGTTTACCCTTACTGAGCATTTGAGCTCACACTTTATATGCTTTCTTTTCCCCAGAACACAAATAATGTTTTTAGGTATAAAACAAAAGGGGAAGATCATTATTGAAGATGTTGAAGATCTTTCACCATGATTAGAAGATTATTTTCCGAGTTTCCAAAGACACTAAACTATTATGGTCCTTGGGTGCCTGTTTTTGTAATGTAATAACTATACTGAAAAAGTAATGTAATATCCTTGTACGTCAATCTTGGGTCTCTACATTCCATGTTATCTTGGTAACAGGGTTTGAAAATTGTGAGAAATTCCACACAAATCGGTGATAATATCCAGTTGAACCTAGGAAGCTATAGATATCCAACACCAATATTGGCCTTGGCCATCCCTCAATTTCATCTGTCTTGGAGGGAACTATAGATATCACATTTTTTATGATGATTGACCTAAGAATGATACCTCCTCCAACCAGAACTCATACTCGTTCTATTTTACATGGAGCTTCTTCTTTATCATGGTCTCTAGTACTGTGCTTAGATTCTCATCATGCTCCTCCTTGGTTTTGGAGTATATTAGAATATCATCTATAAAGACTATGACAAATTTTTTTTGTTAATATCTAAAGACTATATTCATCAATTCTGTGAATATTTCTGGAGCAATAGTGAGTCTGAAAGGCATTACTATGAATTCATAGTTCTTGTACCGTGTATGAAAAGCAGTCTTAGAGATATCATTCTTATTCACCCTTACTTAGTAATATCCCAAATGAAAATCCACCTTGGTGAAGTGTTGTTCTCCATGTAGATGATCATGTAATTCATCAATTTAGTGAAGAGGATACTTGTTCTTTATTGATATTTTTTTGAGATCATGATAATTAATGAAAAGGTGCATTGACCCATCCCTCTTATTGATAAGGAGGACTATTTCACCCCATGTTAAAGCCCTTGGGTGTTTAAACCCTTTATCTAGATTCTCATTTAGTTGTTTCTTTATCTTCTCAAGCTCCACAACATCCATTCTATATGGAGTCTTGGATACTAGAAATTCCCCAGTTTTAAGATCAATTGAGAATTCAACATATCTTCTATGAGAAAGACCAGGAAATTCATCAGGAAAAACTTCGGAGAATTCTCTCACAATATTCATGTCTTCAAGGATGTTTTCTTTCTTATACTCAATCATATGGGAAAGATAAGAATTCTCGTAGGGCAGAAATATCCACGCTTGAGATGCTGGTGCTAAAGAATATTCATCCTCCTCCATGCACTAATACTGAATTGGGGGTTGATTCCCCATTTGGAGTGTGATTTACCTCTAAAATAAATTTATATTGACTCTATATAGGTAAATACAACCAATTCCCATAATTGAATCAAATTTTACAAAAGGGTATATGATGAGGTTCTATGGGAAGTTCAGTCCACAAATTGTGATAGGTGATGAGTTATATTCATTGCATGCAAATGAATTCCCAGTTTTTCGTTCTCACCAACATCTTTACCTCCATGATTTGTGCTTGTATTTGAATTTATCTTCTAAACTGTAAGGATATAAAAGAATGTGTAGAACTAGAATAAAAAATATGTTTTCTATTCTTTAATGAATAACTAGTGTACCTATCACCACATTGTCGTTGGGGTTTATTTCGGTGGTAGTGATGGGAAAACCTCACCCTATCCACCTTAGAGGTTGTTGGTTGCCTCCAAAAACCTATGTCATAAGGAACTAGTGTGAAAAGTTCCATGTTTCTTTGTAGTTGAAGTAATGAACAATGTGTTGAAGTTTGAATGGAGAATTCCTCTCCTATTTCATCGCAGTGGGTTTTTCTTGCCATCGGTTAAGAGTCTGGTTCCCTTCTCATTAACACCTTACTCATTTCCTATTCCCCTTTAAGAAATTTGTAGGGGGATTCTTTTCATACCTTTGGAAAGTGGGGTGATGGATTTACTTACCACCATTGGATTTATACATCGAACCATCAGAATTAAAGTCTTCTTTCCACTTCTTATCCCCATGAATCCCATAAGATTATCCAATCTACATTTCCACTTTAAGGGAACAACATAAAATGACCTCATTGATATCAAAGTCATTGATTTCTAGGGCTTCCCAAGGGCATTGTTTTATCCCACCAAATTAGCGTCCAACCACACATTCTGGGGTAACGACAAAGAAAATGGCATATCATGCAATCCATGTAAAATTTTCGTTGTACACTCTGATGGATTCGTTGTCTTTTTTCTTTTGTTAAAGGAAGTACCTTTCAATCTTATGTTGGAATGTTCAAGGAAAACATTTATCAAAAAATATTCCCTGATAATCATAACATTCTAACACCTCAATATCTTCCTCCGGATCCATATTTTTTTATCAATTTCCACCATTGATTAGATACACCCTCCATACGATAATCATACAGCAGAACCCTCTCTTGTTCAAAACATTGAAGGTCGAATAAGAACTTTTCAATGGAGTTGGTCCATTTTTTGGTGATTGATTGATTGGATGTTCCATTAAAAGTATATGGTCTTTGTCTCATTGATCTCTTGATTACGGCTTGTTCTTTCTTAAGGGAGTTGAATGTTCCTCTTGACCCATGTTTCTATTCCAAACATGTATTATCTGTTATATTATCAGGACAAAGTTCATGATTTCCACTCCCATTAGATTGGATATCTCATTATAATAGTCATCACATCGATCTTTGCATCAGTTTTTAGCTTGAGTCCTCCTATTACTAGCCATTGTCTGGAACAAAAGGAAAGTTAGGGGTAACACATAAAGGTTAATCCAGATACAAAAAGGCATAACTTGTAAATTACTTTTATTTCTTTAACTTATCAATTAATAGGCTTTAATCTATGTTATCCATGATCTACTTCACAACTTGTATTCTTAGGTGAATTTTTTTATTCCATTCACAATTTTTCATACTAAGATCATAAATTTACAAAAGCATATCCCTCGGTAGTGTCGTAACCAAGAGTACATCAAGTCTCATTGTCGTGCACAAGTTCCCGTTCGAGTTTATCTCAAAGTAGAGTTTCCAGGTTTTACACCTAGGTACATTTGTTCTAGAGTCACCTCAACCTGCTCATATCTAGACAGGGATGTATTTTTTTGATAAACCACTTACTCAATACTCACCAAAATTTAGGAATGTTTTTATTATACCTAGTCTTATCCCGAAGGATTTCACTAGGGTTTTCTAATCCTAATCCCAAAAATAATTGAACATATCCTCTCATACCAACTATAATAACCCTTCTCTTTATTATACACATAAATATGATTTATTATATAAACATGCACTTAATAAAACTCTGAGGATCAAGAGTTCTAGTGTATTGGTAAATTACGAACATATCATTACAACTTAGAATATAAAACGCAACATATTTTTTGAAAACATATTTTATATGACCACAAAATTCCATTATACATTGCATTGGATGGGGAAACCGGTGCACATACATAAGAAAATGGTTATCTATAAACCCTAGTAAGTTATTAAATAAGGAATAACATGAAGAATATGGTACATTTTATAAATTATCATAACAACATATCACAAGATAAAAATGAACATAAAGGAATGATATAGTCATACATAAAATATTAATTTTTTTTATTAAACACAAAATCACTTTTATGGGGTAAGTGGGAACCCTCACAACTCAAGGTTCAGAACCAAATGACACAATAGATTTGTTAAAGAAGAGAGTGAGTTGTTTGGAAACATTTTCCCTAAAAAAACCCAGGGAATAAAATTCACATGAGTGTCGGGGGGATCTTTCAAGTTACCCTCGAATTGAAGTTCCATGTTGTCCCCGGATTTTCTATATTTCCCCATGGTAATCTTCCCCATGTTGAGGCCTCTATACAAGATGTGATCCTACTTGTCAGCCCACTCACTTTTCTCCTTTTTAGTGGCCACGTGGATCTGTCTAATCTTCTTTAGTTCCTTAATATCCAAAGTAGCTTCAACCATCTATTCATCTGAATGAAAGATTAAATCCCTATGTACCAGCACTGTGTCCATATGGCACCGAGAATCAGCTTTGGAACCAAATTCATGCAGCTTCCCCTCACCACCCAACATCACACCACCTACAAGAGGAGCAGGAGAAGCATCCTCACATCTTTCCCTAACCAGGCCCTTGGTGATGGCAGTCACCTCCTGTTGGATAAGGGATTTGGGCCTTTTCCAGGTTGTGGAGCCAAACATAGTAGAATCCTTCGGTGACAACATTCCCTTGCATATAGATCTTCTGATGGGAGGACTAGGGAGATTGGAGTAATCCTTCCTTCTGTGTATCCATTTATTGTTTGAAATGAAGTCGTCTGAATCCATGGTTTTGTTCTTGCCCTTCCATATAGAGGATCTAAAATATTCCTCCTCTAAGGCCAGTTCCTTGGACACATCATGTTCTGAAGTCTCAATCATTTCCTCTTGAGGTGATTCTGTTCTAACATGAGTGTCTTGTCCCAGATCTCCCCCTACTGCTTCCTCATTGTTAATGCAGTTTTCTTCATCTAGCACTACAAAAAGATTCTGAAAGATCCTGATTGTCCCCCCTACTTTGAGCATATCAATATAAGTGGATACCTGTGGGACATGCTTTAGTTTGACTGGAACTTCTAGTTTCTCAATACCACGGCCCATGAATTGAAGTTGGTCAGGGATGTTTCTCAAATCCATTCATTGTGCATCCTCATGGGTTGAAAGACCTTTGATAATATCCTTCAGAATAGCTCCCTCAGCTGTTGAAGGAGTGACCTATGGTAATGCTTTAAAAGAATACCAAGGGGCCTCCCTCACGGCCTGCCCCTCCCTTTCCTATCCTGATCAGCATCCATGGGAAAGGGCCCCTCGACATGCTGAACCTCGCATGCCTGCATTTCCTTACCCGAATTACTTGGTAAGGAGCTACCACCCAAGTCGTGATGCAACTGGACAAAAACCTCTTAAACAAAAGGCCCAGACACCTCTGAAACTCCTTTCACCGCAGCAACCGAGACACCTCCCCGGGAAGTGCCCATCATATGGACATCCTAGTAAACCTCAGCTGGGGAAGACTGAGGAGGAGGAGACCTAAAACAGGGACCTCCCTGCACCCCTTATCACGCCCACATGGATCAGTAGCGTGTCCAGGATATTCTTCATTGATCACTGAAGGCCCTTTATCCAAAACATGATGTTCAACCCAACCTTCCTTCTAATCCCTTTTGCGACACTCCGATTGAAAGTGTCTCTGCCTAGAACAATAAGTACATAAACTAGTCCACGAATCATAAACAACGGGTTGCGCATACCTGTATTCGCCCTCAATCACAATCCACACCACCTCTGGAGGGGTCGGGTAAGGTCCATTTTGACATATATGTGTGAATCAATGGGGTGCGTCAGAGAAGCGGTCCGACGATCAGCACATAGGAAGCGGTCGATGGAATTTCTGATAGACCGGAGGAGACCCAGGATCTGTAAAGGCACTGGTAATCTAGGAAGATGATGCCAAATTTATGAATTAGATGAGTCTCGATTCATATGAAGATCAAACGACCAGCGAAGGATATGGAAATGAAAACCTCGAATGGATCTGCTAGCTCTGGACCACGCCTGAGCCAGATTATCCCCATCAGCGAAGCAAATGAGGATTTGATGCAGTCCCAGGAGACCTACGACCACACATTGACTTAAACCCCATTCCTCATGCATGTACCTATCAAATATCACCACAGGAAGCTGGTGCCGAATGAACATTGCGACCAGATCCGAAGATAGCAGCGAGGAAGCTTTAGATAATTCCTATGAAGACTTCGGGACCACTGGATGACCATTGAAAATTCCAGGGACCATTAGAGAGAAATTGATGCTAGGGAAATGAGGAAATCCCCCATGCCGGAAAACCTAAGGAAAAATTTCCAGCGCCTGAGATTGAGGCCCCTGCCCAGAAGGAAGAGGGGCCACCGAGGCCTCCATCGAGATTAGGGCATCGCCCAGCCGCCAGGGAGGAGAAAAGACGCACCCGCCTTCACCCACATCCCACTCTCCATAAAAATAATGGATGATGAGAGATAAAGGGTTATATAATTATATGTATGTGAAATTTACAATAAGGGGGTCAAATATATACATGTATCAACATATTTAATGGAATTTAGATTCATAATATAAAATAATTTCTTGAATGTAAATGAGGAGAGAGAAATCCTTTATGGAATTTCCACACGGTAATGGGTGTACATGGGAGGACTTAATGAGATAGAAATTAGTATCTATTAATTAAAACAAAAGTCAGAAAGTATAGGGGACTTGTAAAATCATACCCCAAAATATTTAATTAAAAATAAAAGGGTATAGAAACATTAAGAAACTTGGAAGAAAAATGAGAAAGGAAGAAATCCCTTACTTGGAAGTGTGATCCCAAAGCCTTGGGAGAGGCTTGAGTGAGGCTTCTTGGGAGCTTGGGTCACCTTATAAGGTTTCTAGAGAGATTAGTGTAGAGTTTTTTCAATCTTCAACGGTTTTTAGTGAATATGTATTGAGAGATTGGTTGGGTTTATATAGGAAAAGAGAGGGAATTCATTATTATTTTTGTTTTGGAAAATACACATTAAACTAATCAAAACCACAAATAATCCCATGGTTTTTGCCCATGGGTTTCTTCAAATGGGAGTGGAAAACATTATTTTATATGTCCAATTTTCTAAATTATTAAAATATTAGGATTGATTATGTGGAGGTGAGTCACACTCTCAAGGAAAACATTTTAAAAGTTAAAATGTATTATAAGTCTTGGAGAGTCAACTAAGGCCTTGTAAAAAAAATAAAACATAAAATTACATTATTTTAATGGTAAAAAATATATTGGCCGAATATAATTTTTATTCTGTTTTATTTCATCCCGATTAGGCCATTATGATGTCATAAAACATATTATATATTTAAGTTGTATTTAATTTTTACCCACAAATTCAACAGTCTCAATAAATTATGAAAAATCAGCTATTTGATAATTCAGATATCCTGAATCCAAAAATAATATTCAATTTATCTAAATAATTTTCTAAATATGTGAATTTTTACTTTTAAAATAAAAAAAATTATTAAAAATTCATGGGTCATGAAAAAAATATATTTCAAACCTTAATAAAAATTTAATTGTTTTCATAAAAATTATATGACCATTTATATTTAATAAAAATTAATTTAGTAATAATATTTTATTAAAATATTATTTAATTCAAAAATCCATTAATTCATCAAAATAGACTTCTTAATAAAATTTAAATATTAACTAAAAATATTACTTTGGGTTTAAAAATCATTTACAAAGTAAAAAATAATAAAATAAATATATATTATTTAAAAAACAAATAAGGCACACAATCATGGTGTTCGGGTCTTGTTATATAACCCTTTATAAAACATGTATAAGACCTAAGGGTATGTTGTGTGATGGTTACAGACTCTTGGGGTGGCTTGGATAACATAGCCTCATTGGGAATCTCTATTAATTTCCACTTCTTCCGTCGGTGGTTCAATTCAAAATTAATTGGTTGAAGTTCAGATTGGGCTTGGTCAAGGGAAAATCCTAGTGACATCACATACTTTATGATCTCCAAAAAAAGGGATTCATATTGATCAATTCTACTGGATGAGGCCATCGCTTCCTTTTTTGTGATTAAATTGGATTTTATAAAGCCCAATAGTTATACTAATCTAGTGATCACTATTCAACGGCTATATTTGCTATGGTAAAAATTCTTAATGGTATTTTTAAATACCAAAACATAAAACCAAGAAGTTCATATGTTTTATATAACCATTTTACAAAATAACACATTTCATTAGATCAATAGGAATTTTCATTGAAAAATGTTTTGGGCGAAACAGCTTTATCTTATTCAAAATATTTTTATATCCATTCTAATGAGAAACATGTAAGAAAATATAATTTATAACCATAAATTTAAGAAGTGTCCTATGATCCATATATTATATCTTCCTAATCTATGAAATAATCTTGTGATCCCACATAACATGCTCACATTTCATCATATCTAACATTATCCTTAGTATAAATGTTGCATCCTCACTTGTATTAACCCAACAAGGAGGAGAATGACCCGATCACCCATTCAAAGTATCACATGGTGCTATACCAATAACAAAATGATAAGTATTATTATAGTAACATTTCATTATTAGTAAATGATCCTTATAGGGTCTTATAAAATATAAGTTTCATTCCCTAAATATATCATTAAATTTATATATAATTTCCTCGTTTTATCCATTAGTATATGGGTGGAATGTAGTGTTATGACACAAATTGGTGTTAATTGTATAGTGAAATACCCTCCATAACCCAGATATAAATCAAGAATAACAATATAATACAATCATCCTCATAATCCCATTATGTTTTACTGACACTATCAAATATATATTATTTAAACAATCTACTCAGATTCATTATATTGTTGGTAAGAAATGAAAACATTTCATCAACAGATCCATGATAACCCAAAAAATCATTAACCCTATTGAATTCATTAGGAAATCCCAAAAAATAATTAAATATTTCTTCCCAAATCCATTCAGGATTTAATTATAGAGGACACAAAACCTCTGGAACCAAATTGTTTTAGTATGCCTAAAAATGTAAACAGATAAAATAAATAGAGGATTTTTCTATTCATGTCCACAAAATCTCCTTAAAAATATCACTACATCCACGAAAATATGGTCCAACTTGGTCTATGATTTAATGGATGATTTTATTATTAAACACTAAAAATATGGTATACACATCCACCAAGGTTCATATACAAGGTATGAGGAAAATATTCTACAACACAACTAATTAGACCATAATATAAACAAGGATATATTTCCATTCTGTAAAGTATAAAATCGATGTGCTAAACAATCACATGTACAACATAAGTCAAATCATTAGATGCTCAATAATCCATGTTAATGGTCAATTTCTAACATCTTAGTCCAATGATGGTTTTATTGGATAGCAATCCCATATCATTATTAAAAATATTATTCTCATTTCATGTTGGTAAAAGATATTCTCATTTCATAGTTGGGATGAATATTCTTATTTAAATGTTGGTTTATATATTTCCATTTCACTATTGGGATGTATATTCTCATATCCCAATAGGCATTGATATTCCCATTTCACTATTAAGTTAGATATTCAAATATCATAGTTGGTTTGGATATTTTTATTTCACAGTTTGGATCATAAATCTTATTTCATAGTTTATAAGAATATTACCATTTCATAGTGGGAATGGATATTCTTATTTTATAGTTGGGATGAATATTCCCATTTCACAGCTTGGATAAGAATTCTGACATCATGGTTGGGCGGTATATTCCAATTTTACTATTGGGATGAATATCCTAATTTTAGAGTTAGTACAGGGTTTCCAATGGATGGATGGTAGTGAACCCAATATGAAAATGGTCAATAGATTTCCATGTTTTCACAAAATCCTACCTAGATATACTTTTTTGGTCATAGGATTCTCTTATGACCAATAATGAAATGATTAGTAGTGTTATAGGTTAGTAATGATCCCAACCTAGAAATAATTAGACTCCTCTCATTTTGGAAATTTTCCTAACCTAGATATCATATAAAAATAATAGGTTTTAAGGGCTCCTAACTTAGCAGATTATTCAGAAATATCTAATAAATTATATGAATAATATAAAAGTTCCCACAAAGTATAGGGAATAACCATAGTAAATATATCAAAAAGTACAAGAATATACTATCACTTTAAGGCTTGGATATTTCCCAATATTTTTTGGAAACATCTTTTAGATTCTATTTGTATACATATCTCCATATACCAAATACTAAACTATGTATCATTTCTCAAAACAAAATTTTGGCTATTAATCATAAATTCAAGGAAATATTTTTACCAACACTAACCCTTAGATAATATCTTAACACTTATAATAAGTAAAACATACTTACATATTCATATCTGAGACCAAAACTAATCAAACAAATCGCACCATATTTTATAAATAATTTGATAATCTTATTGGGGGCCAACCATCCCTATATAAACCTATAACCCTCATAAAATTATATCTCTAGTGACATGGTATTTTATGCTATAACTCTCCACTTTTAATGAATATGGTACCAGAATATATAATCATTTTATATCTTCTATAATATCATAAATTAGATTTAAATATAGAGTAATTAATCATTTTTTGTATTTTTATGGAGATAACCCCTTCCAATGATAAAGGTCTAATTTATCAAAGATCACCCAGTTAATCTCATACTCATGATCCCCTATCTCATATATGATAAAAATTTTGATAATTATAAATTAATTATATTTAATGTATATAATTAGTTAACATAGCCATAAAATGATTAACCATCACTAAACTGCATAACAATTCTATTATTCCATGAAACAAACCAATAATGTATATAAAAATTATGGTCCCTCTATAGTCAAAATCCCCAAATTACTACAATAAATCATTATGAATTTTTGCTCCAATATCAATGAAATCCATGAAATATATACCTGTTTGCATACCTTTTAACTAAATTTTAGAAACATATGTTCATCACTCTAAAGTTTTGTCTGACCAACTTTCACAAAAACACCATCATTGTAATGAAATTCCCCAATGATTTGGTGGAATTAATATCAGAAATATATAATCATTTTCAATATACAATATAGAAATAATAATGAATATATTTAAAGAAAAATAATATGGTATATAACCGCAAATAAATTAAACAAAGCACTCAAAACTACCCTATATCAAAGGATGTTTTAAAATATGAATAAAGAGAATTAGGCCAACTGAAATATACTCTTAATGGTTCGCCATGCATCTAAAAATATAAGGTATGAGGATGAAACATTTAATTTCTACCCCTTAATAGAAAAATAATCCTAGTAACACTAGGAGGTGTGTAGTTGAATTTGAGTATTTGATCAATTATACCACCCTTACAGTAATGTGGGTTCTTGTAAGTATAATATAATTAAAATGGGTTACATTATCCACATAAATCAGATATAGTATTATCATTCCTCTTATAAAATGATTAAGAGGGTAGATGTTTCCAATGTAGTAGATATGAGGGTAACTAGAGTGAAGGTGGTTTACAATAGACATTTCATAATAATAGTTTTTAGAGTAAAAAAAGATTAATTTTTAAAAAAAAGTATTATATTTATTTCACATAGTGTGTTTATAATTCATATTGGTCTTGAAATATAGGGCTACTATATAATGGGTAAACAATTAAAAATATGTAGGTATCTTTAAGAGGTCAGGAAATATTATAAAAAAATTACATAATGGAAATTTTGGAGTAGTATATTAAAATTATGAAATATTGTAAAAGGTTGATCATGATTTTGGAAGTGTCCAACTTTAGTACTTGTTATATAAGAACAATAATTTCATAGTGTAATTTAGCCCGATATTTAGAAAGTGTGAGTATATGAGGAACTCATTAGCCATAATAGAATAATGATAATACTTTGAGATGTTTTTATCAATGAGATGATTTATGATTTGAAGTTAATAATGAATATATTATTGGTTCATGTTAATGTTTATAAATTTTTACTTTGTTATATTTGTTTATGGTATTTTTATTTTAAAATTTTATTAGAGGATGATATTATAGAAACTTTATTAATAATTTAACTCCCATAACATAGTGGTATACAATATAATCCATCTAGAGGATTGGTTGGATGGGAAGTGGAGATACTAAATCCCATTTCTTATGATGTTTTGATTCAATTATAACAAAACTACATTGACGTACCAAAACATCAATGAGATTCCACTAGGAGTCTGCTGGTAATCCTGAACCCATTTTTTAAATGAGGTACTTTTATTTTTTTGGATAGGATTTTTATAAAATCATTTTTTATCTTGTTTTTTATATATAAATAGCATCTATTAACCCCTTTCATAACATATCCATCTCTCATTTTTTTAATTTTTTATTTTTCCCTTATTTAATAGCCTATTATAAAAAGTGGACACCAAGAAATACATCTTAGGTAAGGTCATGTGTTTCAACTATTTTTTTGCTCTTCTGGTGGATTTTTGGTTATAAATCTATCATTTTATATTTTGGTTAGTTTTTCCTATACCATTACATTGTTGTTGAATCATCAAGAAATAGTCATATTGGTTGTGTTGAGTAGCCATTTATTTACGACTACTAAAATATTTTTTGATGAAAATAATGTTTCATGGTGAATATAAATACAATAATTATGAACTATAATTTGGAGACACATATGGGTATCTTTTATGTATGAATTATTATAGGAAAAATTATATATCTAAATATGGATGAGGTAAAAAAATATTCGAGATATATTGTGAAATTTGTATCACCCAATAGTGAAATCACTCATTTATCATATAGGGATATATTTACGGAGTTGTGTCTAAACATGTAAATCATGTGTCCTAAAAATTAGAGTATTATTATGTAATATAATATTGATATAATGTGTATTTTATTTAATGAATATTTATATATGGAATGACTGATATACCAGTGACCCATTGATCCATTAGTAAAATGGTTATAATTGTAGTCCAAAATTAATAGCCTCAAAATTCAAAAAAATAAATAAATTAATATAGTCTATTATGATTATTTTGGATGTAACATAGAACGAGGAATTTGATTTTTATTTTCAAATAATATAATTTTATATTTGATTTTATTGTGAATTATTTTTTTATTAATTAATTAAAATAATTTTTTGAAGAAATGATCACTAAATAGTGGATGGACGAACCTAACCTTTTATTCTTAAGTAATTATTGATTTTTCTATCAACGAGTTAATATGTATTAGGTGAGTGGAGATGAGGTGATGATGTTTAATGGATTTTTATGGATTTAATAAATTTCATTAGATTCCATGATTGATAAATACCCCATAAATTTTGATGATTGTGGGTCGGGTGTTAAAGATCAGTGGAAGGTGAAAATGGATTTGAAGAACTGAAACATTGTTTATAGCATTCTTGAGAAGTCATGAAATTATTAAAATACAATGAATAAATAAATTATTTACCTGATAATAAAAGAATTACTAAAAATATACTAATAAATTAGAAACATTTATTTATGTATTTGGAATTTATATTTTCTTAAAGAATTTAAATACACATTTATAAGAGTTATCCAAACAAATTTCCTTGAATGTGTCTAACCAAAGGCCTAGATAACCCATAGATATGGGAGACAGGTCAACCTAGATAGCCTTGAGTGGTGGGTGAGTGTGTGAGGGCATGTATAGCTTATATAAGAGGAACATAGAGAAGATTATAGTGTTAACATATTATTCACAAGATCATGTGGGGCCACTACGTTGGGAGGCACAGCAGTGGAGGGGTGCCAGCATACGTCATTTCTAGAGGAAGTTATGAGTGGACCCTGTTACTTGCACATAAACCACCAAAAGGACATTTTTTCTTATAAATTGGATGGAATACCTAGGGGACATTGTTGTGGGGCTCAATTTAATACACACTACAAATATCATTAATTAAAAACATATTCATGATAGTATAATCATATAATCTAGTCTATCTACATTATCCAATCTTCTAAAAAACATCATCCTCATCCCTCACTTTAGGGATCTCTTTCTTAAAATTTTCCAGGTTCATTGGGTTGTAATTCCATTATGGATGAACTCTTAAAAATGAAAGATTCATAAAATTTGTTTGATATTATCTCTTATGTTCATTTTGATAACACTATTGTGTTTTAATGATTGATGTGATCATTATAATCTTGATAAAAGTTCCTTGGGGCATCCAAATATCTTTGATTTAAAATTATTTTTATGTACATGATATTAAGATGCCCAAATCAAGGATTAATTTTACTATAAATAAAATATTTATCTATCAATTAAATAAAAATAGATATTATTGTATCAAACATTTACTTTAATACATGAAAGTCAAATTCATAGTAAAAATAATTGAGGAACATTACATCCAGTTAATCTATGATGCTTGTCTACCATGAAATCTAAAATGTGATGTTAAATTTCATTCATGAAAAACCAATGAATTCACTACATTAAAATTTGGTGAGATTTGATTATTGTATAACATATAATTAAATTTCCTAGGTATTTCATGTGTATTAAAATGAGGTTAATATCCACATGATGAATGAAGATAGATTAATTTATTTTTGTATATAAATTGGACGGATGCACTGCCATACATGAGGACATTCCATGTGAAAATTAAGGAAAACCCAAACTCTTTGTGTGTTTTTAATGATTTGTATGAAATAGTAAAGGTAACTGATAGGTGTCTTGATATACATGTGAAATAGTATACCTAATAGTATGATTTTTCATAAATATGTTCCAAATGAGAATTTTAAGAAAGAAATAAATGTGGGAAAATAATGATGAGAAAAATTAAAATTACATACACTCTAATTTTTTATATATATACTCATTTTCAATGAAGTTAATTTTTTATAAAAAATAGTGATACATATAGAATCAATTTTGAAATATAATTTTTATATTATAGATACATATTATCATTTTATACATGTTTCAAATTTAGGTTGTTATATAAAAGGTGATCACATGGGTCTGGCTACTAGAAGAGAAGAATTCAGATCACTCAAGATTTGAATATATTTTTTATCCTGATAAGATTATTTCAAATAGCCATTTATGACCTTGAATAATTATATATAAGAAAATGAGATCAAGATTTCTTTTGTAGTAATCCCATCTGAAAAATATGATATTTTCATCACAAGATCAATATTGAAAAAGGATCATAGTGATGAGGTGTATAACCAGTTGTCAGAGGCTTGTGATTAGGGTTTCTAACTAATCATTTAAAAAATAAAACCAGGGTTTCTAACAAATTTATAGATAATTTTATCCATGGTGTATAACCAGTTGTAAAAAACGTGTTTTTAAAGTAGAAAATCCATGTTGGAGTGTCTCACCAACATGGAAAAGAGTGTGATTTTTTACTAAACCTTGTAAATAATGTGTTTTGATTTCTATTTCACTACAAATAAACAGTTTTTGAGGTTTTGAAATATAATTTTGTGTATAAATAACTTCAAAAACATCAATATTATTGTATATAATGGAATATATTATAAAAACATAAAGACATTATTATTTCATCCCTACCTATCTCTATGATTCATCCAACATGGGATCTACAATTAGAATGAGATTTAGTTTTCCGAAAAATATTCCAGAATAACAGTGATATTATTGGATATTAATTAATCCAATAGCTAAGGTGTTTACATATTTTATGGAAAAAATTATCTCATCTAGAGTGATATGATACTACCCCATCTCTTCTCACTTAGTTTGTAAGTGAGAGATGATGAAGCAGTGTATTTCCCAACCATTACTAATGGATCTATTATAATTCAAGTGTATAAGATGAATATAGACGTCTATGAAATGGATCTAAATATTATCATAAAATTTATAATTGAAATGGAGTGTACCAAAGTCATGGTTCATAAAACTGGACGTAACATTACGGAAAAATTAAAAAGTATATATGAAGGTAATGTGAATGTAAAAGAATCCATGTTAAAAGTTTGTAGGAGGTAATTTGATGACAAAAATATGGTTTATGATTAGTTTTATAGTGAATAATTTAAAGGGGTCAATGAGATTGTATGAATCTTTAAGTGTTTTGGTGGGATTATTACAGATTCTATAAATGTAAAAAATTGGTCGTGAATTTTCTTGATCATTTTGATTCAAAAAAATTCCCATATAATAAAGAGAGTATTTTTACCTTGATTAATTCCATAAAACACTCATAAATTTTGAGAAAAGGAAAAATATATTTTTTAATTAGTAAGAAGAAAAAATTATTCAATTTAAAGAAAAGAGAAAATGAAAAATTAACGAAAACATAGTTGTTGAAACCAATATACTAAATATGAGGAATGTTAATATGGACTCAATAAGATTAGTTCACATATTTTAAAATGGATCAAAAAATTAAAAAAAACGGTAAATCATAAAAACACCAATGTTGTAGAATTATTATATCCTTAGACACGTTTCATGTAGTTTTCCAAAGAAAAGTGAAGAATAAGATGATTATAATAAGGATGATGAAAGACCTCAGAAAAATAAAGAAGATAAAAAAGTAGAATAATCCCCTCAGAAGTAATAATAAAAATTTAAATAGAAATAAATAACATGAATAATCACCAGTTAGTTCTTAGGATGATAATTTTGGACTCATTTTTTATGTAAACAATGGATCTGATTAATTCAGTAGTGGTGATGAGGGTCAATGAAGGTCTTAACATGAATGGAAGCGAAAATAAAATTCAGAATTCTTAATAGGACAGATAAAAGACCTCAATAATAAAAAAAGAAACATAATAAAGAAAATAAAATGTTGACTACTAAGAAGGAAGATCAAAGTAATAAATAAGAATCATATATTGATGATATCATGCAGCTTAAATTAAAGTCCACTAAGGTTTAAATTATTGTCATTGATCTTAAATAAATAATAGCTAAAATTAAATAAGACTTGTTTGAAACACAATCCATATATATCATAGTTCATTATGAGTTGAATAAGGCCATAAAAGACTGCAATAAATTATTGGAAGTTAAGGGACAATTTTACTAAGCCAGTATTAAAAATAAACCATTATATGGTTAGACTAGTGATGTGATTGATAAATATTATTCTTCATTAGATAAAATGTTTTCACACAAAAACATCAATATAAATCTATATAGATCTATAATAAATCTATAACATCAATCATTCCAAGTTTCGTGGGTTTTCTAATAAGAAAAGTTACAAAAACTATTTTTATTGGTTTATAATTTTTTACCAGGAAACAGGAAAGAACCAAGAGGGAGTATTATTAAGCATCAAAGTATAAAAACACATAGGACAAAACTAGTGACCAGATCTTCAGAACAACAATCTATACAGAAAATAATATTCTAGATAATGTTTGGGGTAGATATAGTTAGGAAGGTCATAATGATAAGGGATTCATGACTTGGTTGGAAATAAGTTTTCCTAATCCAATAAAAGTGAGTAGGATTCAAAATAAAATAAACTATAATTCATGGGAATATTAAAAGAATTTATCTATATGTCGAAACACGGTGATTATTGAATGCAATTGATGTTGTGATATTAGAAGGAGATAATAGACTAGTTTGACGGGAAACTCTAACCTTGAGTGTCACCTCTAAAGAAACAAATTGTCTACTCCTTATTCTCTATCATTTTATGTGTTTTGAAATTAAATATAAAGAAACTGAAGGAGTGGTTTGATGATGTCACTACCAGACAACATAAAAAAAATTCAAACAATGATTATTGTAACTACAATGAAATGTAACAGAGTGGAGTTTATCCATTGATGGGGAGAACCTTTGAGAATAATATTTCATTTTCTATCTTCTATTGAATCTACAAATTCTAGATACATTTGAAAAAATTCATGTTTGAGGTATTCCAATCACAGTATCATCCATTATTCTTAGTCTTGTTAATTATATTTATTATGTGGGTGATTTCATGATGAATAGATAAGACAAATGTGGAGGTATTTTTTATTACACCTAAACTATATGATGTTTTTATTGAATTGTGTACAATATTATTCATTTCACTGATAATTACTTTCAACCCCTAAAATAAGAATTTAAAATTTTGGTAGCATGATTAAAAATACATGGAATATTATAAGTAGAATAAATAAACCTTGGTTATATCTCCCTTATTTTCTAAAGTATGTCATCCCAAATAGACTTAATGTTTATTAACTAATGGATCTTATCTCGTAGAATGATGAGATATCATCTTTATCTTATATGAATTTAAGAAAAAATCATATAATTAAGGAGAATTTTTTTTAAAAATTTCATAACATAAAATACACCCATTGAACTTTTATTTGGTTTTTAAAAATGGGGGAAAATAATTTAGCACCATATATTGACTTTTATGATGTGAATAGTCGTTAAAAACAAACACAAAATGGAAGATTATTTTTCCCAAGAAATTATTACATTTTTTGTTAGTGAGTTAATATGTGTTTAGTGAGTAGGGATGAGGTGATGATTCTTGGAATATTATTATAGATTCGTAAAATTTCAATGGATTTCATTCTTGAGAAATATTCCTTCATTTGGGATGGTTTTTTATCTATTCTTAAAGCTAAATTTCATGTATCAATGGTATTTAAGAACAGACACATTTTTATAACATTCTTAAGGATTCATGCAATTTTTTGTAGAACATGAAAAAATAAATTAATCTCATAAGCATTATAGATTTATTAAATATAAATTAAGAAAGGGAAAAATATATATTTGATTATTTTTTATTGATATTGTGACATCCTGACCTGGGTGACACTGAATAGTAACCTGGGCTAGTTATCCACATGCCCTCAAGTACGTCTCCCTGTATACCAAAGGGTGCTGACTAGCAGCGTGGGTCTAGTAAGTTAGTCTTTGAGAGACTATACACTCTGTTATCAGAATAAAACACCAGCAGAATCAAATTACAATTTACCAAGTGTGTAAGTGTATATAAATAACCAAAAAAATATGACATATAATAGTCAAAAACAGAGAATACAATACTCAAATAAAAGGTAAAACATGCTATGATAATGCAAGTTCCATGTATCCACAGCACAACAGAAGGTAAAGACACAAGGACTCCAAATAGGACCTGAATCACCTCTGGTTCCCTCTCCCATGATCCAATCCCAAACTGAAACCTATCACAGGGCCTTTCCATTATCCAATCCAACAACAACAAATTCTTCTTTGGTGTCGTTCTGGCAGCCCAAATAGGGTGTGTATACAGCTCAGTAGGCCACCACCAACTGTGTCTAAAATGAGTCGAGTCAAAAGATAGTGCATGCAATTTAATAAATAATCAAATACAATGCATAATTTAAATAGTTATCACATTTTAATTTGATCATTAATCAACACATTAGGCCTAGTTCAAATCATTTTTCCTATTTGAATCAACATTCATTATCATTTATCATTTGGTGTTGGTCATCATGACTAGAACCCCAAATCTCATTTAAATCCTGATTAATTATTATCATTAATCATTTAGTGTAGGACATCATGACTATAACCAAAAATCATGTGAGTGTAGGTCATCATTCCTAGAACTCCAATTCTCATTTGGTGTAGGTCGTCAGGCCTAGAACCCCATAATCTCAAGCATGGATAAATATTTGTGAGGAATGTTATGTCTAAGTACCAACTTCTAATTAGTCTTGGAAGTCATGCCTAGCACCAAAAAATATCATCCATTTATTCATCCTTTAATACTCATGAAATTTTCCACATTATTCATTTACTAATCCAATTATTATTTAAACATTTAAAAGGCCATTAGTTTATTCAACAATTAACTAAGAATGTAACCCATTAATTAATTTTTCAATTAATTAATAAATCAATACCATTTTTATTTCATAAGCAATTCTTCACAATTAATTATCTGTTCCAAAAACATCAATCCATAATTAATTCTCACAAATAATTATCTTTCATCACATCATGACACATAATTAATTCTCCCAGTTAATTATATTTGGTCAACTTCTTGTCACATAATTAATTCCCGTCGTTAACTATCTTACATAGACAAACATATTTCCATAATTATTTCCCCATAATCAATTATCTTTCTACATTCAAATTAATATCTAAATTAAAATATCAAATCTCTAAAAGATAAATTTGAACCCCCCCCCAATAATTTGTTCCTTGATTCAATTATCAAAAAATCCCCAAGGCAATTAACCAGTCAAATCCATGTTCCGAATTAACCCAATTTAGGAATTAAATTATAATGGGAAAATTAGAAAACCCATAAAATCATACACATGTCATAAATAATGACTATGGGAGTTCGATTTAGACCACCTACCTCAGTTTCTTGACCGAAGATCGCCCAACGGTTATCCTAAAAATGGGAACTACACAATGTTGTTGATCAAGTTTCAGATCTAAATATCTTAACCAAAAATAAGATCAAATGCATCAAGATATTGAAAATATAGATTGAGATCTGCATTCCTAGATCTAGATCTTAACTCATAGGGTCAGATCTATGGAAATAGGGATGATCTCCTAAGATAAGATAAAATAATGACATAGTAATAAATGGAAGAACCAACGGAATGAAATCCACTTACTGGGAGGAGAGCGGATCTCCAATCTGGCCTTTCGATCATGAAGAAAAGCGCTTGGATCACCCTTGAATCTCTCTGGAAGACTTTGGAAACACCTAGTATTCAACAAGCCTAAGCCCAAGGCTTAAAATTGGGAAGTCTAATGGGGTTTAGGTGGTTTTAAAATGGATTTTAAGATTTAAAATCTCACGTGCATAGTTTCCTAGGTAGCCGCACACAGTTAGGGAAAATCGTGCACCAACTGCACGGACTCCACTCTCTAGTTTTTCATAGTTGGCACAGTTTGTTCATATGGTTTTTCAAACTATGTGAAAATTTTGTGGACCTATCTATCCAGTTTTTCAAGCTTTCCACAGTTTGGTCGCACAATATTTCAAACAGTTCGCAAACCATGCACAACACACTGTCCATTAGTCTTATTTTAAAATTCACCCAAATGCACCCCAAGACTCTACTATAATTCAAAGGTACATAAAAACATTAAAAAGTACCTGAAAACATTCCTGATATGACTCCAAAAAATTCAGGGATTTTACTAATATTTTTTTAAAGAATTGGTCAACAAAATTAGAATAGTTAGACAAAAAATGGCCTGAACAAAGTCAACCAAAGACCCACCACAACAACACATGTTGGAGGACAGTCGACACAGCCAGACTCAGGATACTAGTGAGTGTTTTATTTATTTTATAACATCTATAAGATGTACACATTGGAGAAAATTATGTTTTCATAGTGTACATAAGAGCTGGTGGTGCCACCTTGTGAGGTGACAAGGCAGCTGACGGGTACCGGCATAGGTCAATTCTAGTGGAAGCTAGGTGTGGACCCCATTACTGACAAATGAAATGATAAAGAAATATTTTTTCATTTAAATAAGATTAAATCCATGGAGAACTTTTACATAGGACTCATTCAATACTCCCTACATTATTCATGGGTTAAAAATGTTTTCATATAAAGATCGTTGTATAGTCAAGTCTCTTTGTATCAGATCTTCTAACCATCATACTTTTCATCCCACACTCGAGGGATATCCTATGAATATTATATGAGTTTTTTGGGAAGATATTTTGTCATGGTCATACTCTCAAGCACTAATAAATCTATAAAATTTGTTCAATATTTTCTCATATGATCATGTCAATGTTAATTACATGTTTTGATGATGGATGTGATCATCAAAATCATGATAAATTTATCATAGGATGTCTAATATCACCTAATATATAATATTTTATACATAATTGATTTATACAATCTCAAAAAAATCTTTGTCCAATAATAATGTTGATATTTATACATTAGTGATATCAAAATAGAGATTCTTCCTAGTATCTTTTCCTTGCATGTAAGAAAAAACAAAAACAAAAGAAAAATAATTTAATGCCACAACATCTATGAGTATTGTATCATGCATGAAAATGATTTTTAATTTATTAATGTGTATTTAAATGAGGATAATTTTACATTAATAATGAATAGATCCTAATTCCATTATGTATTTAAAGATGAAGTCTATACTACCATGAATTATGGAATGTCTTTAAAAAAATAAGGAAAAACAAAACTCTTTAGGTTATATAAATTATCTATATATAATAATAATGTAACCTCATTTGGGTATCTTTAGTTATACATGAAATTGTAAACATGATCCTATTTTTATTTATAAATGATCTTCAAATAATAATTTCAAGCGAGAAATAAAAATTGGGAAATAATGATGATATAATTGAAAATTATATACACTATAACTTCATGTATACTTACTTATGAAAGATGATGATAGTATTTTATAAAAAAAATTGAGTGATATTTCACCCATTGTGAAGTATAATTTTGAGAAGCCAAATATACCTTTGTGTCAAAGAAATAAATAGTAAAAGATGGTAAATTCTATAAGATAGTGATCACTTGTTCTTGAGTATTCGAAGAAGATAATTCAAATCTTTCAATATTTGAGAAGAGTTTTTAGTCCAAAAATATTGCTCCAAAAAAAATAATGATGACCTTGAATAACAATACACAACTAAAGGAGATCCACCTATACTGTGGAGGATTTCCACAAAAATAATTGGATATTTCTATATTTGAATCAATATTAAAGATAAATCTTGGAGCTATGGTTTCAAAAAAAACTACATCAGGATTTTAATTGGGGTATCTAAAAAATCACTAAATAATTATAATTGTGTATTATGACCAATTATTATAGAACATTGATGATGGTTATAAACAATTTTAACCAATTCATTTTAAATAGATAATTTCTATTATGGTTTCTAACCTACATTGAAAGGAGTATGATTTTTGGTCGAACCTTGTAAACACTATGAGATGCTTTCTATTTACTAAAACTTTACATAAGGTGAGGATAAGTGATAATAGTGATTGGATTATAAACTTCATAAATTTTGATAGGTTGTGATTAAATGTAATATCTCATAAAAACCACAGATTTTCCCCCTTACACTCTCACTGATTAATCTAGCCTAGTATCTACATTACCAAATGTGTTTTTTCTCAGGGTGAGGATGAATGCCTATGTAATTTCAAGTGGTATAAGTTTATTATTTTTATATTGATATGTGATAATATTTTTTATGGGTTTTTTATATATTTTATTAATATTTTTGGTATGTTTATATGAGTTGTTATGACTTATTATATACCTTTTAATTGTCATTTTTGTGATGGGTATGTTGTTTTACACTAACATATTTATAGTTATTTTATTGGGACCTATTTAATGATACTTAATATGAATCTAAAATTATTTTTATAGATATATAAATTATTCATCAACTATGTGTGTACAATGGTATTGTGTTTGACATGGGTGGTAAGAGCATTTTTGATTCATGATATTGCAGTTTTTGTAGTTTCTGATAATTTCCCACCGTGGATAATACCATGAGGATGTGTGTTTGGTTTCTAAGGCCCGTTTTCTTCACAAAAAAACTAGAGAGGTATTCATCATAGATTTTAGTCTAAATGTACAATATTTTAGAGTATTCATTGGATAATTGTGTCTATTTCTTCAAGAAACATCCAGGGATGATTTTTCATATCTCTGATAAAATAATGAAAGTCATTATGTGATCATCTCCCTGGGACCTCCTCAAGCTACCACACAAGGATTCCTCATCATCCATGATTGATTACACTATGCACATGTGGAAATAATACTGAACCCTATCATGGTTTGAACCAAATCAATTAGTAATAATGGGAAAGAAATAATGAAAGAATAATGGATGAACTCAACGTGTATCATCATTAAAACAGTCCATGAATCATCCCCTATTATTGAGGATATAAGGACGGATGTGGGGGGTGAATTGAAAGAATGTAGCCTCTCCAAATTTCCCCATTCCAAAAAAATCATGAATCACAAAAACTCAAAAAAAAAATTGAGTTACCCATTCTCAATAAATATCCACCCAGGTGCCATTCATGTTGTGCACAAGGTCTTAACGATGTGACTACCATGTCACATGAGAATTTAACGGTCGGATCCTAGTTCACAACCTAAAATGTTTGAGGAAGAGGGATCCTTCACTCAACCAGTCGCATTAACATCATGATCTTAGTTTCATGGTGTGAGTGACTGTGCCTAAACAAAATTCATTCCATGAAATATGACCCCAAAAATCCATTAGTGGTGTGAAACCTCTATCATTTTAGGAATAGACTACTACTTCATCATTTAGTAACTCATACACTACTTAAACAAATTCATGAGCACCCTTTGAATTTACCAATCCTCAAACCACATGCAAAAACACCATTGAAGGAATTTTAAACAATCAAAATCCCAATCAATATCAAGGTTCTCAAAAAAACCCTCCCCAAAAAAATTTAATTCATTCTCAAAATAACTACTCAATAATTTTTATTTTTTACAAACACCCAATTATATGTCTTCCCATCCCCAAAAAGAAACTAGTAGTCCTCAAGACACAAAATGGACCTACCGTGGTTTTCAATTAACCATTATGATACCATGTTCTTCATTGACTTAAAAACGAGATTCTACTATATATCTCTAACTACCAACCCCAAATCTATTAACTTCTCTCTAAAAATATATATATTCGTCCTCATTCCATCTCAACCACATCTCAAACAACACACCTTTCACAGTTTCCACCTCAACATATCCAATTCCACAATAATATCACTAATCAATCCTTCTCTATACAATATTCCAAAAAATACTCAGACACACCCAAATAAAACACCACCAACTACAAGATCATGATTCCTTAACTCCTAGAGTAATCATGATATCTTATAAGTCCCAACACTAAATCCCAACCCCATATCCTAATGTAATTACACTATTGGACCACAATCCATATACTCTAGACATCATTTTCTCACCCTGATGATGAGCATACCCCAGATCCAAAGCACTCTCAGATCATAAACAATCACCTCCATCCATATTAAAACACACTAAATCAGATGTTCACCACAATTAAATCCCAAATATTATATTATCTAAGGAACCAAAACAAATAAAATCCACATAAAAATTGTCATTTTGATGATACCATGACCGTCCACTAACCATTATAACCTAACACATGACTTGTCTAATAAGAAGGTAGTATAGTAGTGACTAATACGATAATCCTCATTATAGAAGTACTATTATTATAACCCGGTAAATCCAAAAACCAAAAAATTATATCCCATTATATTTACATTAATCTAAGTAATCACTGGACATGATCATCCTTCTCATACCTGAGAACTATCATGAAATAACCATGCATCCCATATAGAACCTACCATGAAGGGAAATCCCTAATTGCCATTGGGTCACTCTCCATCATGTATATTCCATTATTTTTTCATATAGAACCAACCCAAATGGGTCCCATTTATACAGAAAATAGTTCATTTAAAGGCACACACTCTTATAAACTAATCCATTATACCTTGGTCCATTTTTTTGTCACCTCCTACCACTGAGAAACATATCTTGGCCCACCAAACCCCAACCCACCATACTCATGAGCCTCTAACCATAAAATTTTTTTCATTGCACCATTAGAGTTTATCCATATGCTGAAAAATTATAAATGATCTTGTAGACAGCCTATTCCACTAATCCACTAACCAAACTGGTATCGCATGTACCCAATGTGTACCTTTGCACACACTCTAAAGAATTCACCCAAAAAGCCCCATCAGTAATCACTCTCCCCTAATAGGGCTCAATGATTCACCAATAACCCCTCATAATTTCACACTCACAATTATAATTAGTCTCATGTGAACCCAATGAAGGAACTCTCTTGTAAAACAAGATTTCATAACATGAATCACGCTCCAATAAGTTATATCTCATCAATCCTGGTGTCATGAATCCAACCTGTTAACCATCCCCCACTAAATTATAGTATCCTAAGGTTCATCACTCATTCCAAGTACAATATTATGATAAACTATCACCTAAGAATTATTCCAAAATAAAATATATCATGATCCCATTGTTCCATTGAAAGTATAACCAAATCCACCAAGTCTTATAATTAAATTGATCATGAACACTAATGTTATCCTCGATACCAAGAGTACCTTTCATGATCTTTGTCAGATAACTTGGAATATAACTCATTCTTTTATTTATAACCCCTCAGGGATTTTTTTATCCACAAGTTAATTTCATCCCATCCTTGGATAATCTATGATGAATTTAATTCCCTAATCAACCCATCACCCTAGTGTCAAATTTGTTCCTATCCCTAGTAAGGGTTTCCATATATACCTTGATGAATACACTGTATGAACATCATTTAAGAACCTCCCATGGCAATATACACATGACCTATAATTATAAGAAAACATTGGGGGTTTAGTTGAATAAAATTTCCCCAAGATTTTACATGGGAAAATATCAAATAAGTAATTGTTGAAAATTTAAACAAATGAATGTTTTCATCAAAACAATATAATTACACACAAGTAGAAATATATCATGTGATTTTTTCCGGAAAAATATAATGCATGAACATGGGAATCATTCTATCAATCTAAGATCCCAAACTATAAATAACATCTTTCATAAAACCATCATATTCAATAGCGATCACAAATATAATATTCCAAACCAATAACAGAAATCTAACGCCCATAGTAACCTAAAATTCCCACTAAAAATATTTCATGAATCAATAGTATGAGGTCCATCAAAAGATCAACCACATTCCTAAAAAACATTTAAACCATATCCATAAATTGAAATACAAAATTAGAATCTTTGATACAACTTTAGGAGACCCCAACTGGGAATCACCATCAATATTGGAGTAACATGTGGCCCCCAAGAATACCATCCATTATAAAAGAGGCTATATATTGGTTTGGATGAACTACTCTATATAATAGAGAGACTATACACTTGAATAGGATTCAAAAAATAGATTTTAATTACTAAAAATCAATATCATAAACATCAAAGTATTTATAATCCAAATAAACATTGTGTTATAAGAAATCAAATAATACATATAGGCTCACAATCATATAAAACATAGAAATATCACACTCTGGGATGATCCCATATAAAAATTAATTAAAATAATCTGTTTTCCATCCCTACTACCACCCTCAAGAATCAACACAAACTATTCTATAAAAACCCTAATGATAATTGAGCCTAATCCACAACACATATTCCTCTCAACCTAAAATAAAACATAAGTTCATCATGTGAACAATATTTCCCATAAAGAGTGTGATACTTAAATATTAGTATGATCTCACAAAGTCCTATATTATATACCATAATATACTTGCACATACAATGAAAATATACATGTCGCACAAAAATTTGGATAATGTGAGATAACCAGGCCACCATAATTCCCCTCGGGTCACATTAACATGTGTTAATAAGGACTCCAATAAACCTGGTCATACCTACTTTATCACCATGCTAAAATTCACATAATCACCCCATTTCATCATCAATGTAAAAATATCGTATCCAACTAATCTGGGAAGGGTATTGTTTATGTCAGGACTGGTATCTAGGGGAAATGTAGTGTCCTGTTTCTTGGATCTAGACTTACCTTCTCACTAAAAGTGGTCATTTACCCATAATTTACATCTTCCATATAACTCATGGTAGGTCCCCACTATATAATCACGCCACATACTGAATCCATCCAACTTATGGAATTTCCATCTTCCAATCTGTCAATATAGCACATCGATGACTCAGTCTCACACATGGAAGTCTCGTCATCTGATATCACCACATCACAACTACGACCCCATGTCACTAATGTTGGTATGAACACTACCATATCACTCAAGATAGGGATAGTCCATCTCATATTAGTCATAAGGATGTTAAAGGTCTCAATAAGCACAATGTCACTCTTGGTTGGTCTAGAGTTCCTACACAATGAGGACCCCGTCTCACTCAGAGAAGTCTATCCAATGTTATTCCACTCTTATAGATCTAAGTCCTTAGGATCCATCACCCACAATAGGGTTTGTATCATATCACAATTACATAATAAATTACATGTTGAAATCGACGAAATAGGGTACACAACCCACCAAAAAATATCACCATTTCATCACAACCAAACATGGCCCTCATCATGCCCCTAATGTCACAGAACATCTCATCTCACCCATTGGGGATTCCTCTAGGGTTCACTAGACCCATATCATCATATTATGATTGATACCATCTCATGTCTATCACTCCACAATGATACCATAGCCGTATACTAATCCTAAACCTAGCTACATCAGGTAGGGACCAAAACCATCACTTCTGATCTTTCTTACCAGGAACCATATGAGGTTTTCCAAATTTAATCTGCTTAACATCCTCATGCAAAAACTCACCAAAACTCATAATCCCCACAAGGTTCCTATATCATGTCTCCTAGGTGAGACCACCCAACCCATCACCTAGATTAACCATCTCTTTTTCCCATAAATCCATCCTTATGGGGCTCATTCCAGTTATATAACTCACCAAGACTTGGTCTACCATCTAGAGATTGTCACTCATCATGCATGAGATGTACGATCATCTCACCCATAATCACTAGACCTAAGCCTCTTATACCATCCCCACTAGACATAATTAAACTAACCTAAGATACCCACATCATGCCACTTTCCATAATACCTAAAAAATACTCACGTCGTATTTATATTAATCCCTTACCCTTGGTGATATAGTCTTGTAGTGATATAAAAAACTCAATGTGTGATAGAGGACTTTTATTTAGAATAAAAGGTCAAATGTTAGATTATATCCCATAAAAAGGCCAAATCAATCCCTATCAGTCAACTAAGTATCATGAAACATTCAGGAAATATGTAATAATTCAAAAAACGTAAATGGTATTGTACTAGAGGGGCCACCTACCTACAAAATAGAGTTACAACAAAAAAATTTCCCGGCGTGACCATAGAAAAACTCATCCAACATCACCTTGGGAACTTATCTCATAACACAATTCCATAATAATTTTCTTAGAAAGTTATAATTAATTATTTAGAACAATTCCAAAGGGGTAATCACTATAAAACTAACTGAGCATCGTCGTCACACCAAAAAACTCAACTAATTTTTCACAGAAGGTGAAAGGACCTATCAGGATCTACGTGACCATTGAGAGAGGGATGAGTGAATTAGTAATCTTTACTTTTTATATTTTTATTCTTATGAAAAAAATTCACCTCTTAATAAATACATATATCTTTTATAAAGACAATAACATAAGAAAACCCACAGAAATAGGGGTATTCACAAGATTCACTACTCAATATGAGTAACCGGTCTATTGAATGGTTTGGAAATAATCCAATACCACAAAAACCACTATAAAATAATCCTTTAAATGTGGTTATAGTAAGAATTTAATATCCTTACACTTTCATTGAAAATTAGTCAATTAGCAGTGCATGTTATCCTCACACAGGTAAATGATGTAATATGGATTTTTTTAGACAACTATAGAACCTTCACCAATATAATTTAGTAATTTTTCATTATGATACTTATAATTCTTCACACGTTATTTTTAAGAAAGTCCTTTTTTTAATTTGTTTCCCAGCAGCAAGAAATGAATTCTTTTTTCCAAAGTCTTATAAAATCCTAAAACATAAAAATCAGTTGATCTATTATTTTACGTGTTATTATTATCCATACGACCTTGTTTATCTGACTCCCTTCTCAACCTCATGTATATAAGTGAATACATGATCTCTTCTATATTATTCAAAGTGTTTCATACATATTAATTTTTATAATAACTTGCACATATTTTTATTAACATTCAAGTGAAAATGAAAAAATCATATTGTTCATCTGGTTCTTTTCATGAAAATATGTGTAATATAGGATATAAATTTCATGGTGTATCTTTTCATAAGAATATCACACACATCTAAATGGATTTTCATAAGGGCTTTTTTATTTACGTAAGATCCTCATAAAAGCCCAAAGGTCTTCACAAAATTGGTCCTTCACAGATAGATTTTAGTGTGAAACAAAAGTTCTAGGCCCATTAATATTCTTCTTTGTGGCCTAAGAGACTCTAAAACTATCCTTTGTGCGAAATAAACATTTGTAGGGATCTATTTTCTCAATGAAAATGATATATATTAACTAGATATTGGAAAAAAAATCTTCGTATCTAGAATTAAATATTTAAAAACATTCTCTAATTCCTTTCACATCCTTATAAATATTATTTTTATTCCGTGTCGAGCCTCTAAGTAAAATATCATGTCAAGGCCGATAAAAATATTTCTGATGATTTTTGAAATATGAATTTTATGCAGAGAAACATTTTTTTACCCTTATTATAATGAATCAACCCAACCAGTATGTGGTCGGTGCCTAACATTTGTTTATTAGAATGATTACAATGAATCAAATCCTGAATAACTGATCAGTTTAATATTTTTGGATAACAAAATTAAATACATGATAACGATTTTACATTGGGAAATATAAATTGAATCATAATACATTACAAAATATGATAAACTATATCTAGGAAAACGCATTCAATTAAATTTTCTTTATAACCTAGGGAAAGGAAACAAAATAACGGTGAGATCAAATACTCAATAAGGGTATGTAAAACATAATAAATAATTGATAAATAAGAATAATCAATTTTTAAAGGTAATTAACTGATATAACATCCCATATAATCAATAAATATATATTTAAGTGCATCCATATATTTTTTCATAGAAAAAATCTTCAAGATAATAATTATTGAAATGAAAGAAATGCTTAAATACTGGATGTCATGTTTCTTGGGCACATAAAACATTTCCCATAAAAACCATTAATAAAATGGTTTTAAACATACAAGTTATAAACCAATTTGGTTCGTCCAACCATAACACTACTATCAAAACATTTCACAAGACATTTTAAAACATGCTAGTTTTAAACACAATTGGTTTTTCCAAATGAATTCATCCCATGAGACTATAGATGCATCGAGGGGATTATATTAACCAATTATAAACACATACCTTTAATTTACAAATCATTCCTCATATTTGTAATATTCAATATACATTCATGAATAGTGTACCTTACCAAATATTCATTTTTGGTAAAGGATACGGATTTATAAATATTTCCCAAATAAATAAATAACATTAAAAGTAAATACTACATGTAAAAATGATATATAGTTTAATAAATTATAATATATATCATAAAATAATATACATATAATAGATAAATATAATTTTAAAAGAAAAAAATATTATGTTAATGTGATTATTTTGAGAAAATGTTAACAATCACAAAAGAAGGTGATATTTTAAGATAATTTTTACCAGCTTTTAGTTTTCTAGGTAAAATTCCTTGGATGAGATAATTAAAAGTAAAACTTTAAGTAATAATAATATAAAATAATTCATGATAAAATATATCAAAATGACCATTATATAGAACACAAAAATTAATTACATGATAAATATTACATTTTTCTCATAGATGTAAAAAGTGAGATGAAATTCCCTTACCATAAGTCTAACTTGACATTTAAGTCTTTATATTCATGAATAATATAATAATGTTAATTATTTAATTTCTTCAAAAAACTTTTTAAATTTTATCATTAATTTTATTTAACTTTTTACAATATATTAAACAATTACTTAAACATTGAATTTTCTATTGGGAGTTATGACCATATTCGTTTTATGTATCTAAAACCACTTTGGTAGGTCATCTATGGTAAAAGGGAAAGTTGTATAAACATATAATAAATAATAATAATGATATAATTATCATATTTATATATAAATTAATATTTTAAAACCAATCATTAAAGATGGTTATAAAAAATCAACCAGTGTTAAAATCATGGAGATGGTAGGTCGTAAGTATGCACGAGTAACGCTCTCATCTTTCAATGATCATTATGTAAATAAAGTAATTAATATTTATCATTATGTAATGATAATTATATCATAAATACCATGTTATTTAATCGTATATACTTATGTATATAGTTATTTTTATGTAAAAGTAATCACATCACGTCGAGGAGGTTGTAATCCACACATCTACTAACAATTCTATCACGTTTTCAATGTGGGAAAAGGTATTAAAGAAAAAGATATATTATATTTCCAGAAAGGTAATTATGTCATTGATATCATATATATTTAATTTATTTTTCACATGTTTAATGAAACCCATATTTATTAAATTATATTTAAAGTGTGAACATATCGCATTTCTTTGAGGAGGCGGTAGTCTACACATCCACTAACGACGTTATCATATTTACACAAAATATAATGGATGAAGGTTTTTATATATAAAAAATAAATTTATGTTAATAAATCATAAATATCATAAATATATATAAACATTGTTTCTAATATAATTTCCAATCATGATATGTGGTAAACGAGAAAGGAATGCTTTTATTTCACGAGGTGGTACTTTAATGTACACGAACAGTAATTTCCTTACCCATCAGATGGAAGTGTCTTTAGGTGTAGCTAGAACCATTAATATAAAAAATAACAATATATTTACTATAAAAATTTTATTATATAATCATGTAATAATAATAATTAATGTGTTGGAGAAAAAAATAAAACAAAAATTCAGATTAAAGAATATAAGCTCTTTTTGGGTAACTCTTTTTGGTTTACAACAAAGGGATTCATTGGATGGATTTCTACCTAAACTGAGGACCCTATTTTGAAGGAAGGCATTTTCGTAGAATATTTTGGAATATTTTGGGATAAATAAAATGGATTTAGATGTGTGAATAAGTGGGAGGGGTCTCTTTTTATAGTTTTGGAGGAGTGGCATTTTTATCAATATAAAAAAGGTAAACACTATTAAGAGGTCTCCCTTAAATAATTTGACACAAATAATGGTCCTAATTAACTAAAATAGGTGATATGGTATAAATATTGACATTAAATGGATTTTGGACCTGTGTATTGGTCATTTTGGGCCTTATGTTTATGGTTTAGTCCCTTGTTATGCATAACTTTTCCTTAATCATTGTAATTAATTTTAATTAAATTCAGAAATATTTTTTTACCAAAACTAATTTGACCATAATATAAATTATAAATCATTATGATTAAAAATATTTAATATATTTTCCCAAATTAAAATTACAAAAGTGGCAGAAAATAATTTAAATTTAATCTTATTGACAAGATGACCATCACAGTTTTTAAAGTAAAAATGTTTAAATATTTGAATTTTTTTGTGTACAATTTCAACGTAAAATTTATTAAAATGACACAAATTGGATTAATTTATTTATAATTTCTCTAATTATCCTTTAAAATCAATAAAAATATAATACAACCATATAAATAAATTAGACAAAAAAGCAGTTTAGAATTAAAATTCATAATTTTTAACTATCCATCAAAAAATAAAACCTCATATAAAAATATAAAAACATTAAAATAATATAATTTCTGAATCCTTATATTAAAAAAATATTTTTAATTATAAAATTAATAAAGTTTTCAAAAAATATATTTACAAGATAATTTTTATTAAAAGCCTGTAAAATTGCCTTTTTTGAAAGATACTATTTTTTAGCATAAAGCTAAATTTATTCTTATTTAATTCTTATCAAACCTATTCAATGAATATAAAAAAATATTTTATTAAATATATTATATATATAATTCCTCAATATCATTCACATATAGTTATTAATTAAATTTATTATGAAAAACTTCTTTTGGAAACATCAAAATTGTTCTTTATGTAAAAAAATTCCTCCATATTCAGTTTCTTTTGATATTTTTATCTCTTTTGTTTTCAACCAATGAATTTAAAGATATAATAATAAAATATATCTTAATAATATATTATTTTTTTGTAAAAAAATGGACTTTCTTGTAATAAAATATACAGAACAAAGTCATTCTTGCATGTAATACAGGCTAACTCAGTGTTGCATGTATTAAAAGATGTAGAAGAGAGTTGTTAAATATATATATATATATTATAATGTATTATGATGTTATGTTCCTTTTTATTCTTGGTGTGTCGTATTATTCTGCTATTAAATACAGTGTTCTTACATTATAATTTTTAGGTGTCACATTCTCCCCACATTAATAATATTGCATCCTCACAATTTATACATGATCTTTGTAATCGAATGATTGATATTAGAAAATAAATTATTGTCAAAACCCCACATCAAAAAAATAGGGTTAGTAACACGTCTTACTAATAATAGGTAAAAGGATATGTGACGGTCACCACAAAACTTTGATTTTGAATAGGATAACATTAGTGAAAATATAGATATTGAAGTGAAAAATAACAATCATGCTCTGATAGAGATTGATAGAGAACATGTTCAGGAGAAAGTTTTTAAGCACAAAATAAAAATCAATATGTTTAAGTAAAGGCCATTTATATCATCAAAAATGATGATAATAGGGTAAAATTTTGGTTTCAAGGATTTGTTTCCTAGAGTTGAGGAATTATTTAATTCTCTAGGAAAATTAGTAAATAATCTTACTTGATACATTTCTATAAGTACAATCTTATCCTTTCTTCATGCCTTGAACTATTTATACTTATTTTAATAGCATATGTTCCATTATATGGTGATGTAATAAATTAATATCAAAAAAGTCATTCAAAGATAAACTTAAAACATTTCAAAAATGGTTAACTTTATAACCCTTCCATGTATTATAATTCAAAACATTATAACGAGTTCCAAGGTAATTAGTTGTGTCCAATTTACTTTTTCTGTATAAATCATCTCCTCATAGTCTCATCATCAAGAACATATTTTGGGTCATCATTCCCTCAACCACATTTTTTCCAAAAATATTAACTTTCCACCTAATCACTTTTCTTGGTACTATTAAACATATAATCTCAAGTATTTAATGAAAATGTATGTAATTATTATCCTTATATATTTAATAACACTTATAATGATTGATTTCCTGATAAGATTCTAAATTAACAAAATTCTTGAATCCCAATACAAGCACACTAATAAATTCTACATTAGTTGTATCAATCACATAAGCATGAATCTGATCCCATATATTCATTAAAATTATACTCCTCTAACACTTGGGGAATTAATTTGGGTAGTTTCTCATCTCCTTATAATGGAAGCATTGCACATTCTAATTTTGTTTCTTTCCCTTATAATCATGAACTTGGTGTATTTTTTATCCACACTTATAGAAAATTCTTATTCACTTAAATCAAGTACAAGGGTGTTTCTTTCTCCAACTATCACATGCAGGAAAATCCATAATTCACTTCTTCCCATCATCCATCTTTTCCCTATTTTATTCTTCTTCTCTTGATTCTCTTAAAAGTAATATTACTTAGAGAGTTATTTCTCTATCTTGATATCACATAAACTATTTCATCATATGATGAAAAAAATTATGAGATTAGTTCCCTTCAAAGAATTGTCTTAATCCCATCAAAAAAGTGATCAATTTTGCACTCCTTATTACTTATATATTTGTTATCATACCTAACTAACCTTGTAAATGTTTCATTATAATATTAAATGTTTTCTTCTTCCTTTTAATTTTAGATACGTAACATCCTCTTCATCTAAATTTTTTTATCATCATGGATGTATTTATCGAATAATTTCTCCATAAATGTTGTGTATTCAATGAGTTACATTTGTTCCTCCTCCAAAATATTATAGTTCTAGGACCACTATTTATCAGAATCATTTTTAAGACAATACATTGTAAGTGTATCATTTCCCATTTCACAACATCCTAAGGCCTTAAATATCATCTCCAGAGACTTAATCCATTTATCATCTATAATTGGATTATTAGTCCTACTATATACTAGGAAATTTGAATGTATAAACCGCTCTCACATATAAGAATATCATTGTGGAATATATTTCTCTATTATATAAAATTTATTTATCACAACCAGATTAAGCATCTCTAATATATCCATAACTTTCTCAGTTCTAATACTTGTTATATTGGTTTCCTAGCAGGGAAATCTCAACAATTTCCATGAGTATTAATATCATTGGTCTTTAAAATTTGCATTTCTAAACAATGGAATATCATAGATTATATCTCACAATCATGTACCTATATAGTTATAAATATAGAATAAAACATAACATAAATTGGAAAAAAAATATTCATATATAATCTCATAATCGTAAATTTTGTTTCATTTGGTATATCATTACCATTAAATCATTTATAATGGTTTGTAAAGAATATGGAAATTATATTAAGAATATCACTATGAGATTCAAACCAGGTGCATAGTAAGGATCGTTTTCGTGTATCCTGTTATGCTCAAATCATTCCGGATTCACATTTTCAGTGTTATTACATCTTTGTATATCTATGTCAAACCATGTCCACATGTATTATTCAGAAATATATGTATTTATAATAATACCCACATAACATTTACTTCATAAAAATTCTAGGATGTTCTTATATACTTACCTTCCATTTCTATCTTATATTTTGGTTACCAAATTTATGTTTTCTACATCTAGTTTTTAATTTTTATACTAAAAATCCTTTGATACCAAGTATATGACCCCGACCCTAGAAGCCTAGATCTGGTGCCTTACTTTATTATATTGGCATAATTGAAAGGAATCAAATCCTGAAGTACCAATCAGAATTGAAGTTTTGAAAAATCTTATGTAACGCCCCGACCCCAGTTACCCAGAGTCGGTGCATTATTGCGTAACATTGGCATGATCACAAAAGAACAAGTCTCGAAAGACCAATTAGTTTAGTAGCCTTGGAAACACTAGATACATTCATAAATGTTACATTACATCATAAAGTGAAAAACTACAATAACAAAGTCTCCATAGACCACACTCATATCCTCTTCTGACTATCCCTACAGGTCATTCATAAAATACTTCTTCACATCCTGGAAAATATTAAAACATTGAATGGGGTAAGCTCAGATGCTCAGTAAGGATAACAATATTGTGGAAGCTTTCATAAATAAACATTAACATTTAAGACAATGTATAACTAAAACAAAAGCCTTTTTAATCATGAACTTCAGCATGATATGGAAAAAATAAAATTGAATAATGCCATTTACTTACCCACATGGATATTCTACTAGTCGAATAATCCCATGCAATATCAATAACCACTTTCATAATGATGGAATGCATAATTTCAGACTATCATAACCACATAGTCAAGGCCTCGTGCCAAGACCACAAATAAGATTTTGTCAAGGCCTCGTGTCAAGACACTAGTTTGTCTCATGAGACCTATCGATGCATCGAGGAGCTATAGCGGGCTCCACCCGTCACTTATTAAGTCCAATGCATTTCTCATACGAACAGGTTTAAACATATCATAAACCATAACATAATCGTATCACATAAAACATGCATAAAGGAAACATAAAATTACCACGTTTCAATCACAAGATATCAATACAACTCATTGATATAATAAAAACCTTATCAAAACCATTTTCAATACCAAAATAAAAGAAAATTAAAACTTGGTATTTATTTTTCATTTAAAAAAATTTATGGCTTGTAGAGGAAGCCGAAACTCAAATAATGGTTACGGTGGTGGAGAAGTCATTGTCGCCACATACGTACGAGAAGAAAAACATTCCTTTTTGTTGTTTAGTAAAATGATTCGTATAAAAAGATTCCTTTTGAATAAACGTAATAGTCAAAGAGGTTTATACACCGTATAAATGAAATTTGTGTACAAAACTAAATATTCCTCAATGAAAGGAGATTGAGGCGAAGTCCTTAAAAAGATCATTTTTTAAATAAAATATATCAATTATGTGTATTCACTATATTTACACATAAATAATGTAAAAATACAATATAGGACATAATAATGTCATGACATAATTTGAAAGTAGGATATTAACCCAAAGAATGGAAATTGGGTTAAGAAGTTCCCTTACCTCATGTCCGAAGTCACTCGACCATTATTTGATCTCATGAATAATAAACTAGAGTTAATATCTACCTTCTTAAGAACCTTTTTCAAGTTCATTATTCCTTTTATATCACTTATTACCATGTTATGAACATTATGTAATTATTTATGTTAATAACGGTCGTTTTATCGATCTTTGGTACTTGAGTCAAAAATAAACTTCTTATAATTACAAGTTGATCATGTGGTGATATATCCATTATATCAAGAATTATATTCATGATATTTAAATCATATATCTCATATATATCCAGTATATACATGAATTTATAATATTCCATAACGTTTAGAGGTAATAAATGAAATGCACCGTTCATAGAGACGGTAAGCGATACGTACGCATGAACACTACTTTCAATTCTATTTCATATTTAATGGAATAAAGTAATAATTATATAAAGGTATAATATAATTACTGTATAATATAATGTATAATACCATTTACTCCATCATTTATACATCCCACATATGGCATTAACGATTCAAATCACTTTGAGGGGGTGGTAGTCCACACTTCCTAAAATGAAATTATCGCGTTTACCCATAATGGAAATCATAAAGTATGCCACAAATGAGAAATAAATAAGCATAAGTAAAACATAAACATATTATATATATCATATATGAAAATAGTGTCATCAAAATGGCCACCATTAGAGGAGTTATATGAGTGTTGAACCATCATCATTTCGTGAGGCAGAAATTCGCCATCCACAGAAACAGTATGTTTTTTAACCATTAGATGTAGGTGTGTATAAGTGTAGCTTGAATAATTCTTATAAAAACATACCAGTATATTGATGATACTAGTTTTGTTACAAAATAAATTAATAAAAAGAGTTTAGGGGGTTGGATAAGCAAAATAAAACAAAATAACATAAGAGAAGACATTACCTTAAAATCGGGTAACTCTTTTGATTTGAGCCAAAGGCTTCCTTGGGAAGAATTATTCCCAAATTGAGGCTCCTATAAGTAAGGGAGAGATGTTGGGAGAGTATTTGGGCAGAGGTTGGCCGAGCCAAAAGGCTTTGAAATTGTGAGTAAGGTGGTAGTGGTGGGGGCCTTTTATAAGTGGAGAGGAGGGGCACTCTTGGAAAGTAATGAAATATTACTTTATTATATAATGAGTTTCGGATTTTAAAGGTCCCACACTTATATAATTCGAGGATAAGGTGATAAGGGTTCTAAATCTACTCATAAAATAGGTTTTTGACAAGTGTAGGCCTTGGATTTTACATTATCTTTTCATTTTATTTAAATTATTAATTAATGAGGTAATCGCTGCATCATCATGGTGTCATAAATAATTTAATTTATTTAATGTCTAAAAATTATAAAAAAAAATATCATGATGTAGTAAATATTTCAAGATTTATAATGAATATTTATAGTCAAAAATATAACTTGTATAACACCATTTAAAAATTGTTTTAGTAAAACAACTTATGTTTGTGACATTTTAATTTTAACTTTAAATAAAAGTTTTTTATGTCATTTTCCTACCAAAGTGGCTCCATGGGGTCCCCAAGTTGACCCATGGATTTTCTTGGTCGGCCATGACACATCCAATAGGGGTAGTAAAAGTGTAAAGGTATTTTCATATTTTTATAATATCATTTTTACCTTAAATATCACTAATTACCTTTAATCACGATTAATTAAACTTAAAAGTTACTATTCACCAAAAAATTATTTTAATCCCATTGAACCACATTTTACTTATTAATGACAACCATGAATGTTGGATTTTTGAAAATCAAATCACAGAAGTGGTAATGTTTCATTTAAATGAAAAATCGGTTTTTTTAACTACCACTTAGTGGTTTCACTATTCATCAAAAATTGAAGTTTTTCAGAACAATGCCAAAATTTCACCCTAAGCTATAATTGATATTCTGAATTCAAAAATGATGTCTATTTTAAAAAATTACAAAAATATAAGTTGCATTAATTAATTTTATAATTAATTTCGGCTGTCACAACAAATAGCGTGTTTTTAAGAAACAATATATATTAAATGATTGACAATTGTTTATGTCTAATTTCAAAGTGAAATTAATTATAATGAACACCATTAGATAAAATTGTAAAAATATATTCTAATTATACTTTAAAACCACTCAATACTATAATTTATCACTATAAATTATTTTGATTAAAAAAGTTGTTTTTAAGTATTTTTCACTATTCATAAAAAATTGGAAGTTCTCAGAAAATTACAAAAATTTCACCTTAGGATAACTTTGATATTCCAAATGCAAAAACGAAGTCCATTTGCAGAGATAAAATTTATAAAATTTCAAAAAGTAGGTATTACTATTCATAACGGCTACTTTGATTGGTTGTGGTATGTGTTAGAACTCGAAGTTGTGTACAACACATGCTACTGTATCATTCAAAGAGAAGTGTACCGCAGAAGCCGGGGGTGTTACATTCTCCCCTCATTCAATAAATTGCGTCCTCACAATTTGAAATTTTTCTTTGAAAATAAAAGGTTGAAAATAAAAAATACCTTTGTGGAAAACCCACATCGGAAATAAGGTTAATAAAAATATAACATCAAAAGATAGAAAGATAAGTACAAAGGTCACCTGAGATAGCCCATACTATGATTCTATGAAAATATGGATATGGAAGAAAAAAACCATCAAGGTCTGATGGAGAGTCGTAGAAAACTAGATTAGGATAAATTTAACCATAAAAAATAACAAACTTGTGATTGGTTAAATAGTCATTGAATCCCCAGTTGGAAAAGTTAACCGGCAACGTTTTTGTTTTAAGTTACCTTTTATAAAGTTGAGAAATTTATTTAGGACATTTACTAAGAATGTAAGGGAATATACATACTTTTCATGTAGACTTTCATTCTTTAATACATTTTTACCACAAACCCATTTTCAATCTAAAAGGTAATAGAACTCAAAAATATTCTATTTATACTAATTGTATAAGGTTCCAAATATTAACACATACCATTTAGATTAGTAAAACTATTTTGTAATAACCAGGGACTTCCTGTAGGCTAGTGGTAGGTAATAAAGGCCTGTCGCACTATGGTTGTGGGTTCGATTCCTGCATCTTTGTCCGACGTGATGGGTTATGCCCCACCCTGTAGGTTGTCATTTTCCTAAAACTATAGTATTATAATATTCCAAAAATAATCTTCATAAATGTTTTAACCCTAAACAATACTATCCACGGTTTAACTTAATCCATTTCAACCTTAATAGTTATCCAAAATACCTCTATCCAGACTTTCTCTAAAAGGTCTCTAAATTCCAAAATCAATTGTAACATCAGATTCCCCAAACAAATTAAAGTTTCTCTTTTTGTCACATACTAAAAATATGATTATTTTAATCAAATTAAAACCTTACTGAAACAACAAGTACTGCAGTACAATCCTTATATATATCACATTATTCTTATAACCAAAATATAATCCTTGAGTCTGAAAGCACCAATACATAAATTTTTCCACTTCAACTGTAGTAATAGCATAATATTGCCTTCATCCCTTGGGCTTTTCTAAGGTAAGTTTCCCTGACGTTTAGGACATTCATTTGCATAATGCCCCATTTCTCTACAATTGTGGCATTCAACATTGATAGCCTCTTTCTTTTCCTTGTAATCACGAGCCTGGTGACCTTTTTCTCCAAATTTAAAACAAACTCCCATTCCTTTTAGGCAAGTATCGGGGTGATTATTCCCAAAATTATCGCATAATGGAAAATCCTTCTTTTCCTTTTTCCCTTTATCTGTCTCTTGTTCCACCATTCTCGTCTTCTCTTGCTTTACTTTGTTTTCATAAGACTTAGAGAATTCCTTTTCTGTCTTGATAGCACACGAGACAATATCTTCGTATGATGAGAAGGGTTGTGATACTAAATCTCGACAGAGAAATGGTTTTAACCCATCAAAGAAATGATCAATCTTACCTATTGGGTTACGTATATAATCTGCAGCATACCTCGCTAACCTTTTAATGTTGGCCTCATACTTTGCGACATTCTCATCCTCCTTTTTCCTCAGACTTAGAAATTGCCTTTCCATATCTGCTCAATGGTCACGAGGAAAGTATTTTTCTAAGAAAATTTCCTTAAACTCCCTCCATTCCATACTTGATACTTCTTCATCTTCCTTTGTGTTTTGAATCAGCGACCACCATTGATCGGCATCTCCAGTGAGGCGGTAGACTTCCATGACAACCTTCTCCCTTTTTCTACTCCCCAAGGCGTGGAATTTTTTCTCTAAGCAGTTTATCCATTGCTCAGCTACTAATGGATTTTTACCCCCATTAAATGTTGGTAGTTGTTGCCTCATGAAGCGGTCTAACATTGATCCTCCACGTTGCGGATCAGGGTGCTCCACATGAGTAAGGTTATTATTCATAACCTAAGTGAGTTGTCCTAGTATGGTAATAAGTTGATCAGCACCAGTTGTATCTCCAGCTCCATAATAATTATCTTGAGCAGGAGGGCAATCCCTACATGGAGTGCGTGCATTGATACGGTGTCCATTCCTTCTACTAGGCGCCATTTCTAAACAATTACATAAACTAGATTAGTTTATGAATCAAAATACATAATTCCATACTCGAAAAATACTTAACATAAATGGAACTATTTATGGATATAATCCATAATCATAAAAATGTTTTCTTTGAGGAAGTATATACTCATAACCCTTCATAGTGGTTTATAAAGAAAATGATAATTATCCTAAGCATATCCCCCGGGAGTGTCGTAACCAAGAGTGCAGTGAGGCCCGTTGTCGTGCACCAGTTCCCATTCGAGTCTAGCTCAAAGCGGTGTTTTCAGGTTTTACCCCTAGGTACATCTGTCCTAGATCTGCCTCTACCTTCTCGTATCTAGACAGGGATGTATTGCTCAGATAACTCACAAAATCACTATAATACCAAAATTCTAGGAAGTTCTTCTATACTAATCCTCAAAGTCTATCTTTGGGCTATGTGCTCTAATCAGCGTTTATCTAAATCTAGCTTCCAAGGTTAGTACTAAACTGCCTCTGATACCAACTGTAATGCCCCAACCCTAGTTACCCAGAGTCGGTTAATTATTGTGTAACATTGGCATGATCACAAAAGATCAAGTCTCGAAAGACCGATTAGTTTAGTAGCCTTGTAAAAACTAGATACATTCATAAATGTTACATTACATCATAAAGTGAAAAACTACAATAACAAAGTCTCTATAGACCACACTCATATCATCTTCTGACTATCCATGCAGGTCAATCATAAAATACTTCTTCACATCCTGGAAAATATTAAAACATTGAAAGGGGTGAGCTCAGATGCTCAGTAAGGAAAACAGTATTGCGGAAGCTTTCATAAATAAACATTAACATATTAGGCAATGTATAACTAAAAAAAATCCTTTTTAAACATGAACTTCAGCATGATATGGCAAAAATAAAATTAAATAATTCCATTTACATACTCACATTGATATTCTACTAGTCGAATAATCCCATGCAATATCAATAACCACTTTCATAATGATGGAATGCATAATGCCAGACTATCATAACCACGTAGTCAAGGCATCGTGCCAAGACCACAAATAAGATTTTGTCAAGGCCTCGTGCCAAGACACTAGTTTGTCTCGTGAGACCTACCGATGCATCGAGGAGTTATAGCGGGCTCCACCCGTCACTTATTAAGTCCAATGCATTCCACATACGAACAGGTTTAAACATATCATAAACCATAACATAATCATACCACATAAAACCTGCATAAAGGAAACATAACATTTCCACGTTTCAATCACAAGATATCAATACAACTCATTGATATAATAAAAACCTTATCAAAACCATTTTCGATACCAAAATAAAAGAAAATTAAAACTTGGTATTTATTTTTCATTTAAAAAAAAGTTATGGCTTGTAGAGGAAGCCGAAACTCAAATAATGGTTACGGTGTCGGAGAAGTCGTTGTCACCGCATACGTACGGGAAGAAAAACATTCCTTTTTTATGTTTAGTAAAACGCTTCGTATAAAAATATTCCTTTTGAATAAACATAAAAGTCAAAGGGGTTTATACACCGTATAAATGAAAGTTGTGTACAAAACCAAATATTCTTCAATGAAAGGAGATTGAGGCGAAGTCCTTAAAAAGATCATTTTTTAAATAAAATAGATCTATTATGTGTATTCACTATATGTACACATAAATAAAGTACAAATACAAGATATGACATAATAATATCATGACATAATTTGAAAGTAGGAGATTAACCCAAAGACTGGAAATTGGGTTAAGAAGTTCCCTTTCATCGTGTCCGAATTCACTCCACTGTTCTTTGATCTCCTGAATAATAAACTAGAGTTAATCTCTACCTTCTTAAGAACCTTTCTCAAGTTAATTATTCCTTTTATATCACTTATTACCATGTTATGAACATTATGTAATTATTTAAGTTAATAACGGTCGTTTTGTCGATCTTTGGTACTTGAGTCAAAAATAAACTTCTTATAATTACAAGTTGTTCATGTACAGATATATCCATTATATCCAAAATTATATTCAGGATATTGATATCATATATCTCATATATATCCAGTATATTCATGCATTTATAATATTCCATAACGTTTAGAGGTAAGAAATGAAATGCACCATTCATGGAGACGGTAAGCCGTATGTACGCATGAACGCTACTTTCATTTCTATTTCATATTTAATGGAATGAAGTTATAATTATATAAAGGAATAATATAATTCCAGTATAATATAATGTCTAATACCATTTACTCTATCCTTTATACATCCCACATATGGCATTAACGATTCAAATCACTTTGAGGGGGTGGTAGTCCGCACTTCCTAAAATGAAATTATCGCATTTACCCATAATGGAAATCATAAAGTGTGCCAAAAATGAGAAATAAATAAGCATAAGGAAAAAATAAAAATATTATATATATCATATATGAAAACAGTTTCATCAAAATGGAAACCATTAGAGGTGTAATATGAGTGTTGAACAATCATCGTTTCGTGAGGCAGAAATTCACCATCCACAGAAAAAGTATGTTCTTTAACCATTATATGTAGGTGTGTGTATGTTTAGCTCGAATATTTCTTATAACAACATCCTAGTATATTGATGATATTGGTTTTGTTAAAAAAGAAATGAATAAAAATAGTTTAGGCGGTTGGATAATCAAAATAAAACAAAATAACATAAGAGAAGACATTACCTTAAAATCGGGTAACTCTTTTGATTTGAGCCAAAGGCTTACATGGGAATAATTATACCCAATGTGAGGCTTCTAGGAGTAAGGGAGGGATGTTGGGATAGTATTTGTGAAGAAGTTGGCCGAGCCAAAAGGCTTTCATGTGTGAGTAAGGTGGTAGTGGTGGGGGCCTTTTATAAGTGGAGAGGAGGGGCACTCTTGGAAAGTAATGAAATGTTACTTTATTATATAATCAGTTTCAGATTTTAATGGTCTCACACTTATATAATTTGAGTCTAAGGTTATAAGGGTTATAAATATACTCATCAAATAGGTTTTTGAAATGTTTAATCCTTGGAGTTTACAATATCTTTTCATTTTATTTAAATCGTTAATTAATGAGGTAATCGCTGCATCATCATGGTGTCAAAAATAATTTAATTTATCTAATGTCTAAAAATTATGAAAAAATTATCATGATGTAGGAAATATTTTTATCTTTCTAGTGAATATTTATAGTCAAAAATTTGACCTGTATAACCCTATTTAAAAATTGTTTTAGTAAAACAACTTATGTTTGTGACATTTTTATTTTAACTTTAAATAAATGTTATTTATGTCATTTTCCTACCAAAGTGGCTCCATGTGGTCCCCAAGATGACCCATGGATTTTCTTGGTCGGCCATGACACATCCAATAGGGGTAGGACAAGTGTAATGGTATTTTCATATTTTTATAATATCATTTTTACCTTAAATATCACTAATTACTTTTAATCACGATTAATTATACCTAAAAGTTATTATTCACCAAAAAATTATTTTAATCCCATTGAACCACATTTTACTTCCTAATGACAACCATGAATGTTGGATTTTTGAAAATCAAATCACAGAAGTGGTAATGTTTCATTTAAACAAAAAATCTGTTTTTTTAACTATCACTTAGAGGTTACACTATTCATCAAAAATTGAAGTTTTTCAGAACAATTATAACATCCCGTCTTTTTATAAAATAACTTTCATTCCATTACACGGAACTGAGGATCGTTAAGGTTTAGTGTCTTGGAAACAAGGATCATAATACATAAAAAAACATAAAACATTCTTCTTAAACACTTTAAAGGCTTCTCCTTTAGTTCATCCTATGTTCATTATGCATCTCATAACCTGGGGACATACATCAAAAGAAAGGGTGAGCAGAAGGCCCAGTAAGGGAAACAAGAGAAACATGTTTCATGTGAACTTGAGATACTTCAATAAGGACACGAAAAGAACTTTAAGGCATGAGAAAGAAATCATGAGATACATCATAATAAAAATAACATTTTTCATAACTTAAAGATGTGTCTGCAACATTTAATATTGACAATCGTTTCGTTTCACCAAGGTCCATCCCCAAGGTGTCGTTAAAAATTACCATGGTTATTCACCAAGGCGTCGTTAAAATGGTCATCTCTAGAGATTAAGTCTTTACCCAATGCATTGGAGTGATATCAGGGTGCACCCTTAAATTTGCCTTTATTATCATGTGAGCCACATATATCATCATCAAACATTTCATAATAACCCATATAGCATAAAATAAATGGGTTTCATTTCATAATCATAACGTTTTAAAAACTGCTTTAAAGACATGATCTTTACGTTACTTTAAACCCACGGAAAGGGAAAGCGGGTATCATGTATGTAAATCCCAGAATTTAAAATAGAACATTTTTATATATATGTGAATACCCCTATAGAAATAGGAGCTTTTAGTATTCACTTTATAACATAAAATAATTTTGAGAAAAGAGAGGCATTTTGAGACGAAAATTCTGCAGCATAACGGCTATGTTACAAGGTTTTAGAAAACTTTGAAAAGAGGGGGAACATGGGTCAAACAATCATAATTGACCCATAAAATAGTAGAGGGACAGAATAAGAAGTATATATGGACATGGTGATGCAATTTCAAGGACATACCATTTGAAATGAAAAACATGGAAGGAAGACAAATGTTTGATTTCTCTTATGAAAATTTAGCAGCCTAACGGCGTCACTTAAACTTCAACAAAAATGAATTGAACAGATCAAATAGGGTCTCTCATAATATGATCATTAGATATCAGTATGATAGATATAGAGATCATACCCCAACATAATAAAAAGGAACTTGAAAGATTTGACATGAAAATCGAACTTGAAAAATGAGAAGGGTGAAAGAATCACTTAAACATTCGGCAGCCTAACGGCGTCACTTAAACTTTCATAAAACGAAATGATGAGAGTAAGAGGGGATCTCTCATCATAAAAACATGAAAGGGGCAGTAAGAGGAATATAAAAGAACATCCTCTCACATAAGAACATGGAGCATAAAAGGAATGACACAAAAGAGATTACATGAAAAGAAGAGAGGGGTCGGATCCCTTACCTTAAAATGTAACTCTTGAAACTCAATGTTTTGGACCTTGAGGGCTTGGGGGCACCTTGGGAGGACTCCTTGGGAGGTAAGGAGACCAGAACTTCGTTGGGGGAGAGTTGGGAGTGGAAACTAAAGGAGGAAAGGGTGGGTATTTATAGGGAAAGTGAGGGGACAAGGCATTAATGGCCAAGGGACACCTCACTTGTGGTTTTGGCAAAACCATGGGCTTGCCCATGGTATTTGACCATGGTATTGGCCACTTGGGACACCTCACACCTTATCTTACTATTCATAATTCGACCATATTGAATATATACTTAATACATCATTTAATGATGTCATTAAACACCTGTAACTTAAAAACTATATTTTCACTATTCATCGAAAATTCATCTTTCTCAGAATAATCCCAAAATTTCACCTTAACCAAATATCGATGCTCTAAATACATTTATGAACTCCATTTTATAAAAATACTTTTCTAAATAATTTTAATTTAATTTTTAAATAAAAAAACTATTCATCGAAAATTCGTTTTTTTCAGAAAAATCCCCAAAAATTACCATAACATAATATTGATGCTCTGAGTTAAAAAATAAAGTCATTTTTATAAAAATAATTTTCTAATTATTTTTAATTAAATTTTTAATTAAAAAAAACACTATTCATCTGAAAAAACTAATACTTGACTAATAATTTATGAAACCGTTATTTACCCATTTTATTGAATCACATTACCTAATCTAGGTGTCTGAATTATATTAAAACTTTCTTTGAGTGAAATTACTAATCAATTTGGTCACATTACTAATCCTAAGCATAAAATCACTATTCATAATTTACTATTCATCAAAAATTAAGTTGATCTTATTAGACTCCAAATTCCTTACTGAACACTTTTGTAGAAGACCATTTTTTGAAAATCATTACACATCATTAGTTATTTAGGGTTTACATAAATATTTTAAAATATCCCTTTTTCAAAATTCATCAATAAAATACATTCTAAAATTATCTAGACATTTGAAATTTCACAAACATCACTAAAGAAAGAAATCACAATTTATTCACCCGAAAGGATTACACAAGGAAGCTAGGGTTTCGTCACATAGCCCCTTATAACACCGGCATAAGACCTAAGTGTAAGGTGTGCTATGGTGAGAGAATCTGAGGGAGGCTCAGATAACATTGCACTAGTAGTAATCTCTACTAACTTGAACTTCTCCCGTAGGCGTTTCCGTTCAAGCTTGACACGCTGGTGTTCGGCTTGGGCTTGGTCCAAAGCGAAGCCCATAGATGCTACCTCCTTCCCAAGCTCTGATAAGTGGGCTTCATAAGGGTCGAGTCTACTGGATGAAGCCATCGACTCCTCTTTCTGTATAAACCATTAACATCTTATTAAATCATTAAGAGTAAGTTAATATACTACTCAAAAAGATTGGGTCGTTACAACAATGCCAAAATTTCACCCTAAGCTATAATTGATATTCTGAATTCAAAAATGATGTCTATTTTACAAAATTAAAAACATATAAGTTGCATTAATTAATTTTATAATTAATTCCCATTGTCACAACAAATAGAATGTTTTTAAGAAACAATATATATTAAAAGATTGACAATTGTTTATGTCTAATTTCAAAGTGAAATTAATTATGATGAACACCATTGGATAAAATGGTAAAAATATATTCTAATTATAATTTAAAACCACTCAATAGTATAATTTATCACTATAAATTATTTTGATTAAAAAAGTTCTTTTTAAGTATTTTTTACTATTCATAAAAAATTGGAAGTTCTTAGAAAATTAAAAAAAATTCAACTTAGGATAACTTTGATATTCCGAATACAAAAACGAAGTCCATTTAGAGAGATAAAATTTATAAAATTTCAAAAAGTAGGTATTACTATTCATAACGGCTACTTTGATTGGTTGTGGTGTGTGTTAGAACTCGAAGTTGCATACAACACACGCTACTGTATTATTCAAAGAGAAGTGTACCGCGGAATCTTGGGGTGTTACATCTTATTACATATATGATACCCATTTTACATTTTCAAATAGAAATTGAAATATAGTACATAACAAAAACTAATAAACTACATCCCTAAATACTCATTTAAAGATATTTTCATCATAACCTTGGGAAAGGAAACCAAATGAGGGTATGCTCATATGCTCCGTGAGGATAAGTACTGTAAAATTAATAATGAATCATAGATAAAAATAAATATGGGATAAAAATAACTAAGAAAACATTACATTTAACTAATAAACTAATAATTAATTACATCCTTATATTTTTTCATTGTAAAAGTAATATTTATAAAAATTACTGAAATGGTGGAAATACATAAATATTTGATGTCATGTTTCCCAAAAACATGAAACCTATATCATAATGTCCATCCACAAGAGGGTTAAAAACGTTATAGTTACAAAACAATTTGTTTTTTCAATAATAACACTATTTTAAAGACATTTTAAAAGACGGTTTAAAACATACCACTTTATAACGAAAAGGTTTTTTCCAACTGAATTCATCCCATTGGACTACAAATGCATTTATGGGATTAAATTAATGCATGACCAACCTATGTATTTCAGGTCCAAATAATTCATTATATATATATTAATATAATTAAATTTATTAACAAAGTTCCATATCCAAAATTCATATTGATTAAAGGATAAGATTTGTCAATATTTTACCAGTAAATCAATAAATTTAAAAGTAAAGACCGCATGTAAAAATGGAATATGGTTTAGAAAAAAATTATATCCATCAAAAAAGAATATTTGAATCATAAATAAATATAATTTTCACTAAATAATTATTACTATAAACTAATTTTTTGAAGAGAAAGTAAACAATCACAGAAGAAATTGAGATTCCAAGATAACTTTTACCAGTTAGTAATTTTGAAGCTAAAACCTCTTATATAAGATAATTCAATTTAAAACATTAAATAAAATGTAGAGAAAATGATTCATGATAAAAAAATATTAAAATGTGTATTATATACACCACACAAAATATTAAGGAAGTGAATATTACATTTATCTCCCAGATGTAAAAAGTATGATGAACATGCCTTACCTTGACTCTGACTTTCCAAGCATATCTTCATCTTCCGGAATAATAAAAAAATATTATTATCTTATTCCCTATAGAACCATTTTCATGTTTATCATTAGATTTATTTAACTTATTATAATCCTATAAACAACTACTCAAACAATTATGCTTACGTCATGTGTTTTGACATTTTGTTTATTTATCAAAAATGTCTTTTGAAGGTCAACAATGATGAAAGGGGTCATTATATAAACATATAAATAACAATAATAACTAAAAAATCATAATATTTGTACATTAGTTACACATTTAGAACCAATCATTAATATGGTTTTGAAAAATGAACCAATGTTACAATCATAGAGATGGTAGGTCGTATATACACATGAGTAATGTTCCATTTGTTAATGATTATTAGGGAAATCACAAAAGTAAAATTTATCTTTCTAGAATGATAATTATATCATAAATAACAATTTATTTAATCATATATACTTATATATATAATATTTTGATGTTAAAGTAATCTCATCACATCGAGGAGGCAATAATCTACACATCCAAAAACGACGTTATCACTATTTCAGTGTATGAAAATATGTAAAAGAAAATTATGTATTATATTTATAGAAATTTAATTATGTCATTAATATCATATAAATTTCAGGTACACAAAAAATATTTAATTAAACACATTCTTAATATATTCGATGTGAAGTTCAAATGTAACACATCATTTAACGATTCAGTAATCCACATGTCCACAAACAATGTCATTGTATTCACAAAAAATAGAAATCATGAAGGTATGTGTGTATAGAAATACCAGAAGTATGAATAAATAATAAATTTCAAATTTATATCATATAAAGACATTTTTTCTATCATAATTCCAAACCCTTAGAGGTGGTAAATTAATAAAAAAATAATGACATTATTTTGCAAGGCGGCAGTTCGCGGTATATGAACGGTAATTTTGTTACCCATTTGATGGAAGTGTTTGTAGGTGTAGGTAAACCCCTTAATATAACTAAATATCAGTATATTTGAGATGCTGATATTATTATATAATAAATTAATAATAATTATTATAATTTAATTGTTGAAGAATAAAATAAAGCGTAAATGCACATTGAAGAAGGTTACCTCGTTTTTGGGAAACCCCTTTTTTCACCAAAGGGTTTACTTGGTTGTACTTATGCATAAAGTGGGTAATATATGGTTAATATAGGTATTTTTTGATATTGTTTAGGAATATTTTTTGTGGTCATAAATGGATTGATATGTGTGAATAAGTTGGATGTGTGGGTGCCTTTTTATAGCTGTGAGGGAGGCTCAGATAACATTTCCCTAGTAGTAATCTCTACTAACTTGAACTTATCCCGTAGGCGTTTCCGTTCAAGCTTGACACGCTGGAGTTCAGCTTGGGCTTGGTCCAAAGCGAAGCCCACAGATGCTACCTCCTTCCCAAGCTCTGATAAGTGGGCTTCATAAGGGTCGAGTCTACTGGATGAAGCCATCGACTCCTCTTTCTACATTAACCACTAACATATTATTAAATCATTAAGAGTAAGTTAATATACTACTCAAAAAGATTGGATCGTTACATTCTTCCCCCCTTAAGAAATTTCGTCCCCGAAATTTATACTTGAGGCCTAGTCGAAAAGGTGAGGGTACTTTTGCTTCATTGTTTCCTCCGGCTCCCAAGTCGCCTCTTCATATTTATGATTCCTCCACAACACTTTCACAAGGTGGGTAGTCTTGTTTCGTAGGACCTTGTCTCTACGGTCCAAGATCTCCACTGGCTGCTCCTTGTAAGAGATGTCATGTTCCATTTGTACCACCTCTGGGTTCAGTACATGCGAAGGGTCGGGTATGTACTTCCTCAAGAGAGATATATGGAAGACATCATGAACTTGAGCTAGGTTCGGTGGAAGTGCTAGACGATAGGTCACTGCTCCTATGCGATCAAGGATTTAATAGGGGCTAATGTACCTAGGGCTGAGCTTCCCTTTCTTCCCAAACTGCATGACTCTCTTCCATGGAGAAATTCGAAGGAAGACTTTGTCACCAACACCAAACTCGAAGTCCCTTCGACGATTATTGTCACATACATAACTTATTTTAAAGTTATTTTTAATTTATTTTCCATTCATGCTTTGTTTTGGGGTTTTCCAAAGGTTTTATGGAGAATATGTGAGTTTTCAAGAATTGGGCCAAACCGTGAGCCCAATTCCAGATTTTAAAATAAATTTTTGTTTCTTTTATGACTTTTTCATTTTTTAATATTTTTCAGTAATTCAAACTCCTAAATGTCCTCCCCTGATATATTAACACCACATTTAAATTTTTAGACTTTATAAATCCATAATCATGGGGGAGTTGGGTTTTTATTTGAGAATTGGGCCAACCCGAAAGCCCATTTTCCAGTTTTAAATTGTTTTTTTAATTTTTTTAATATCTTATTCATTATAATGAAATTTTCGGTGATTTCACCTCCCCCTAGACCCTAAGGAGCCCAGGCACGCTCCCATTAATTTTTCCCCTCTTTGGAGCTCGTTTGCATCGCGATGGAGTGCTGAAATTATTAGGGTTTCAAAAATCGGGCAGATTTGAGGAGGTAAGTTATTTACATCATAACTCTCTCAATTATTACTATGTTTCTCCCATTCCAGTTCCTATATGATATAATAATCCCTATTCGAACATCCCATGAATTTTGGGACGTTTTATAATTCAGATTATGGTGGATTTTGAGTCGTTTTCTTCAAGATTATTTTGGGTATGTGTTTCTCTCTTCAATTCCTTCCTTCTCTTTAGGGTTTCCTCCCACTTTCACAAATTTATAGTGTCCAGATATTAGGGTTCATACCTAGGGTTTGATTTGGGATATTTTTGGTGAAATATTAGGGTTTAGGGTTTGTTTTCACATCCTTGTGGTGCGGCGGAGGTGCGGTTGAGGTTTCTCACCAAGATTCAAGGGTTTTGACTCAAAAGGTAGGTGATTCCATGGATAACTGTTTAATGATGAGTTAGTTTGCTTGATTAAATAATTTTACATGTTTCTTATGTGCTTTGAATTATGAGAAAACCATTTTTAGTATCAATACTAAAGCATTTGTTTTTAAAGTTACATTTTTGCTTGAAGTGTGTATTTTTCAAATGTATTTCATGTGTTATCTTTTGTGGTAGTTTTGTAAAAAGTAGAAGTGGTTTATTAGTTGTTGAAAGGGGCTGCCAATTATGGTTGGGCAATGATATAGTTCCATGTGGGCCTAAAAAGTGGGTGTATTTGAATGGTTTTATTTGTATAACCTTGTTATACTCCTTGAAAGTGTTTTATGGATTTGTGTGTTCTCATGGGTATCTTTTGTGATATTATTCAAGGTGATTATATAACATTTGAAAGTGGATTATTACATGTTTATTGGGCTGCCAATTCTGTTTTTGTAGGGTCTTGGTGTGCTTTTGGCTTAAAAAGAGGTTTTTGAAATGGATTTTATGTGCAAAGTTTGGGTATACTCTTTATAATTGTTTTATGAATGTTTTGAATGGTTTATTGGGTTGTGTAATAGGTGAAACTATATCAGAAAACTGTTTTGGTAGGAGTATATTTTTAAAAGGTACATTTCATTTTTGAAAATTTTTTAATGTGATATTTATAATCCTGGAAATATTTTATTAAATTTTTTGAAGGAGATATTGAGGAGTGAAAGTGATGTGGAGTGTTTTGTGTGAGTGTGATGTGAAAAATTGAATTTTTGATTATGAAAGAAGTGTTATATTCCATATGTGTGGGATTTTATATGAGTTTAAATATCTTATAATTGTTTTATAAAATTGTTTAATGGTTTTTTGGAAGTGTTGAAGAAATGTGAAACGTGTTGTGGGCTATTTTGGTGTGATTCGGATTTCAAAACCATTTTGAATGAAAAATGGATTTTTGTGACTTGTGTGGTATACATATGGGATTTTTGGTTAATTTTTGATGTGGAAATGATATTTTCATGTTCAATGTATATTTCTTTACTTGTTGAACTTGTTTGAGCACAAGGGGAAAACCTGGGTATCTAGGTGGGTGGACGTGTACTAGTATGCTAGTGAATCTGTGGGGTTTGGCCTCAGTTTCACTTAGCAAGATTGACCCTTACAACTCTAACTAAACTATGATTATGATGATTGGGGACCACTAGGTTATGGGTATGTTCCCTACTAGTGGCTCGTGCACGAGAATGGATATTTGTGATGGTTACTCTCACCGAGATACGAGGTACCTGGGACCCACAGCTAGCTAGTGCCTAGGGGTTACTTCCTATTTCTTGTGCTCATTATTTACTTTGTACTTACCGTCGGCATACGGTATTGTTGGCTGGAAAATTCAGTAGTGTTGACATTATTTTAAAAAGTGTTGATTATTAATGATAGCCCACTTGAAAACTGTTTTTATTCAAAGTTGCATCTTTTAAAAATTGTAACTAGCTTTTCATGTTTTTGAAAACTTGCAAGCTTTTCGTCTTTAAATGTTTATCACATGGAATCTCTTAGTGGTGGTATCCTACTATGCATTGTATCACACCCTACTTACACCCTTGGGTGTAAGTATACATGGTTGTTTTTGTTGTCGCAGGTTGGGTACAGTTTTTTTTTGTTCCAGTGGTACGAGTTTCTAGCAGGTCCTTGGTGGTGAAGTCTTGTGGAGGTGGCTTGAGGGAAGTGCCCCTTGCCATGAGGGTTCTTGGGCTGTTCTTATTTGGATTTGTACCTTTGGTATAGACCTTTTGAGTTGTTTTAAGCCATGTAATTCAGTTCTGAATTTTTGTAAAAGATTGTTTGGTTTGAAAAATCCAGATTTGTTTCATTGGATTCTTTTGTTGTTTTATGTTTATAAACTCGGGTAAATCATTCCCAATTTTCATTTTATGATACCCAGGCACTTGTGCCAGCCCATGGGGATTGGGAACGCCCTTCGGGCCTTGTTACGGGCCGGGTCGGGTGCCGGTTTTGATGGCAACCAGATCCGGTTCGTGACCAAATGGTATCAGAGGAGGTTCAGGTTAACTCTTTGGGTCATGTTATTTGGGGAAGAGTTAGGATAGTCTGGAGTTAGGATTTTTGGGACATGGAATCCTAGTTATGGGTAGTGTGCCTGATCACCACACCTCATAATGGGATTCAAGTTTCCAAGAGAAGTCGGGATTTATCTGAGTCCTTCGGTTTTCTTGGTTCGATGATGATTAAGGGAAATGAAAAGAGAGTTGGGTTAATGGTCCTAGTGAGCTTCCAAGGCCTGGCAAGCCATGTGGAGCCAAGGATATTCCCTAGAACACTTTCTGTGACAGTGAAGTGATTGGAATATGGCAGCCAACCATATTTCCAAGTCACCCACTGAAACTAGTTTCCTCTTGCACTGTTTTAGCTTAGGTTTTGAAACCTTAGCACTTTGGTTTTAAGAAGTGTAAAGTTTTTGTGAAATGATTTTCAAAAAAAGAGGGAATGGTTTGGTTTATGAAACCGTGGAACTTAATTTTCAGAATTGTTTTGAAATGTAAAATGGTTTGCTTACACCTCTTTGAAAGTAGGAAATATATTGAAGTTGGTTTTGAAAAGTGTTTCCAATAGAGTTTTCTAAACAATCAGAGTGTGTTTTAATGGGATGAGATGTTTTGAAATTGATGTGAATATCTTGAAAGTGAGTTATATTTTAAATGTTTGTGACTTTCTAAAAATTTTTGTAAGATGTGAGCTGGGATTTTGATCTCATGGTTAGCAGTTATGAGAAAAAAGGATGTGTTGGTTGACCATTTTGGTTTTGAAAAGTGGAAAGAATTTTTGTTTTAACCTTTGGTATTTCCATTAGCGACCACATGCATGGGGTTATATGGGATGATGGATGGTTGATGGCCCGACTGGATGAGTTCCGGGATGGATATGAGGAGGGTGTCTGGTGTGGCACAAAAACATGCATGTGTGAGGCCCATGGGGTACCATTGGTGGATATGCTTACTGCTAAACTGTTTGTTCTCAAAGAATTACTTTTAAAGAAAAACATGATGTCTTGATGAATATTTTAGTATGGTTTGTATTATGGGTTTTTGAAAATATTTATGTTGTGGGATGTTTTGATTCCAAGAACCCCTTCTGTTTGAACTGTGTTTTGGGTTTGTGTTTGGTTGGTAAGCTGTGTTGTAGGGACGGTTAGTGGTCTCTTTTGAAAAATGTTTTGGGATGCCTTTATGATAGTTCCCTTCATGTGTTTGGAGCTATTTTATGGCTTGTTTTGTCCAATGGACCAGATTGGTTGGGTCCTTGGGTTCTCTCATTGGATAAGGTATGCCCCCATTAAAGGTTAGTGCACAACTGAAGTGAAACCCGGATTGTTTCGCCATTTGAAGACCCTCCAGTTGATCAATATAAGGAATTTTTTTTCTTGAGATTTTTAGATTGAGTCTACACCCATTCCTTTAATTGATTTTTAGATCCTCTTGTAATGGTAGAGTGCTTGTGGATGGGTGAAAGAGACCATAGTTTCTTATGTTTCCTAATTCGTCGAAGGTGGATGTGGTCTATTGTTGTTATTTTGGATGAGTGTCTTGATGGTGTTTAAGAGGGCCTTTGGGGTTCCTCAAAGTATCTTTGAAGCATGAGTTCATGTTAAACCACCAGTGTGAAAAATATGGTCATGATAGGATATTGTGGCCACTTTCTAGAATTGTGTGTTGTTTGGGGATGTTGTATAAGGTCCCTCTCCATGCATTGTTTATATCAGTCACAATGGCCATGTTTGGTGATGCCTTATGATGTCATGTGCTCGATTGACCATATAGGTGAAAGTCGTGAAATCCCCCGAGATTCCCTGTTGTGTTGGGTGAATGTATCCCTTGGAAAAAACATCAAAATATTCCATTTTAGAGGAAGGTGAGTGTAGGTGTTCTTTACTTCTGTTGTTTCTCACCTGAAGAAACAAGGTGTGATGTGTGTGCATCTTCTTAGCCCTTGTTTCAGTGAAATATTGGGATAGGGTAAAGTGAGTATGGAATTTGTTATGTCTGGAAAACTTATCTTGGTTTGTGGGGTAGTTGTTGGTGGCACCGAAAGAATAATTCTCATTTAGTGGGTTTCTGAAGACTAACTGCGAGGCCGAATATGCTTCAATAATTTGAGCTCCAACCATAGGTCTCGGAGAGAAGCTGGCTCGTAGTCAGGGGAAATCACAGGGTCATTTAAACCCTTGTAAAATTTCATATCCTCAGTGTGAAAGATAGGAATTGTTTAAACCTATGGTGTCATAATATTCCCTCTGTTGTTCTCGTTCAGTGGAAATAGGTGGTGGGCCTTGTACCTATGTCATCGCCTAATGTCATTCCCTCCCCCTTTGGTTTCCATTGAGTCTTTGGAGAATGATTGGAAATTTGGCTAGACATGTTGAGCACATGGTTTGTGAATGATTAAGAGAGACTATGTTCCTAGAATCCATGCAGGAAGATTGATCAGCACAGTTAGTTCACAGTTTCAAAAACTGTGCAGACTAACCGTGCGACCATCCCAAATCTTGAAATTTTTGGGTCTTTCTGTGCCGACATATGCTGGTCGATTAAGATGGTTGGTTCATATGGTGGGGAGAACCACTATGATTATCATATAAGTTCCTTAGTAATTTTTTAATGGAAGTATACCTTAGGTACCAGGGAGTCCATTCAGGCCTCCCCCTATTAGTGTCCTGATTCTGTCTCGAAAAAAATATTGGTTGTCTCCTATAGTGGGGAGCATATTAGTGTCCCCCCGTACTAGTAACATAGATTTATCTATGGTTTTGGCTTGGTGTAGATAGTCTCGTTCAGAGATATCTAGCTACCAACATCTTCCTTGACTAAACGTTGGGACTAGAGAGTGCCCAATGGTTTAGTTAAAGTAAGGTAAGTGTATCCTTGTTCAATGTTGTTGTTCGTTTGGATGAATTGCTTGAGTCTTGTTCAGATAGTGTTTGAAGAGTTTTATTTTGGGATAAATTATGAATGTTATTGATCCTTTTAGGAAAGTGGTGTACGTTTTGGTAGTGAGAGTAATCCTTCTTTAATTGATCACTGGAGGTTTTTTGGCCTTTGGAGGTGAAACCTTGCAAAGGAGTACCTATTGGTTTCTCAGTGGGGTTTGGTTGTTGCTTTAACCTTGCTGTGACTTTCCGGGGCGGAAAGTTTTCAAGGTGGGGAGAATTTTTACATACATAACTTATTTTAAAGTTATTTTTAATTTATTTTCCATTCATGCTTTGTTTTGGGGGTTTCCAAAGGTTTTATGGAGAATATGTGAGTTTTCAAGAATTGGGCCAAACCGTGAGCCCAATTCTAGATTTCAAAATAAATTTTTGTTTCTTTTATAACTTTTTCATTTTTTAATATTTTTCAGTAATTCAAACTCCTAAATGTCCTCCCCTGATATATTAACACCAAATTTAAATTTGTAGCCTTTATAAATCCATAATCATGGGGGATTTGGGTTTTTATTTGAGAATTGGGCCAACCCGAAATCCCATTTTCCAGTTTTAAATTGTTTTTTTAATTTTTTAATTTCTTATACATTATAATGAATTATTCGGCGATTCCACCTCCCCCTCGACCCTAAGGAGCCCATGCACGCTCCCATTCATTTTTCCCCTCTTTGGAGCTCGTTTGCATCGCGATGGAGTGCTGAAATTATTAGGGATTCAAAAATCGGGCAGATTTGAGGAGGTATGTTATTTACATCATAACTCTCTCAATTCTTACTATTTTTCTCCCATTCCAGTTCATATATGATCTAATAATCCCTATTCGAACATCCCATGAATTTTTGGACGTTTTAAAATTCATATTCTTGTGGATTTTGAGTCGTTTTCTTCAAGATTATTTTGGGTATGTGTTTCTCTCTTCAATTCCTTCCTTCTCTTTAGGGTTTCCTCCAACTTTCATAAATTTATAGAGTGTCCAGATATTAGGGTTCATACCTATGGTTTGATTTGGGATATTTTTGGTGAAATATTAGGGTTTAGGTTTTGTTTTCACATCCTTGTGGTGCGGCGGAGGTCCGGTTGAGGTTTCTCACCAAGATTCAAGGGTTTTGACTCAAAAGGTAGGTGATTCCGTGGATAACCATTTAATGATGAGTTAGTTTGCTTGATTAAATAATTTTACATGTTTCTTATGTGCTGTGAATTATGAGAAAACCATTTTTAGTATCAATAGTAAAGCATTTGTTTTTAAAGTTACATTTTTTCTTGAAGTGTGTATTTTTCAAATGTATTTCATGTGTTATCTTTTGTGGTAGTTTTGTAAAAAGTAGAAGTGGTTTATTAGTTGTTGAAAGGGGCTGCCAATTATGGTTGGGCAATGATATAGTTCCATGTGGGCCTAAAAAGGGGGTGTATTTGAATGGTTTTATTTGTATAACCTTGTTATACTCCTTGAAAGTGTTTTATGGATTTGTGTGTTCTCATGGGTATCTTTTGTGATATTATTCAAGGTGATTATATAACATTTGAAAGTGGATTATTACATGTTGATTGGGCTGCCAATTCTGTTTTGGTTGGGTCTTTGTGTGATTTTGGCTTAAAAAGTGGTTTTTGAAATGGATTTTATGTGCAAATTTTGGGTATACTCTTTATAATTATTTTAGGAATGTTTTGAATGGTTTATTAGGTTGTGTAATAGGTGAAACTATATCAGCAAACTGTTTTGGTAGGAGTATATTTTTAAAAGGTACATTTCATTTTTGAAAATGTTGTTATGTGATATTTATCATCCTGGAAATATTTTATTAAATTTTTTGAAGGAGATATTGAGGAGTGAAAGTGATGTGAAAGTGATGTGGAGTGTTTTGTGTGAGTGTGATGTGAAAAATTGAATTTTTGATTATGAAAGAAGTGTTATATTCCATGTGTGTGGGCTTTTATATGAGTTTAAATATCTTATAATTGTTTTATAAAATTGTTTAATGGTTTTTTGGAAGTGTTGAAGAAATGTGAAACGTGTTGTGGGCTATTTTGTTGTGATTCGGATTTCAAAATCATTTTGAATGAAAAATGGATTTTTGTGACTTGTGTGGTATACATATGGGATGTTTTGTGAATTTTTGATGTGGAAATGAAATTTTCATGTTAAAGGTATATTTCTTTACTTGTTGAACTTGTTTGAGCACAAGGGGAAAACCTGGGTATCTAGGTGGGTGGACGTGTACTAGTATGCTAGTGAATCCGTGGGGTTTGGCCTCAGTTTCACTTAGTAAGATTGACACTTAAAACTCTAACTAAACTATGATGATGATGATTGGGGACCACTAGGTTATTGGTGTGTTCCCTACTAGTGGCTCGTGCACGAGAATGGATATTTGTGATGGTTACTCTCACCGAGATACGAGGTACCTGGGACCCACAGCTAGCTAGTGCCTAGGGGTTGCTTCCTATTTCTTGTGCTCATTATTTACTTTGTACTTACCGTCGGCATACGGTATAGTTGGCTGGAAAATTCAGTAGTGTTGACATTATTTTTAAAAGTGTGGATTCTTAATGATAGCCCACTTGACAACTTTTTTTAGTCAAAGTTGCATCTTTTAGAAATTGTAACTAGCTTTTCATGTTTTTGAAAATTTACATGTGTTTCATCTTTAAATGTTTATCACATGGAATCTCTTAGTGGTGGTATGTAACGACCCAAAGTTTCATTAATTAAAATCCCTCCTGATCCAGTTAAATGTCTCTTTATGAAAAATGTTTTTATAAGATTTCAACTTCTTTAGTTTTACGTTAAGATTTGTGACCGTTACTTTTATAGCCGTTGAACAGTGATCATCTGGGTAGTTTAAATATAAGGCTTTAACGAACCAATTTTCTACTCAAACAAAGGAAGTGATGGCCTCATCCAGTAGAATTGCCCCTTATGAAGCCCATTTGTCGGAGCTCGGAAAAGAGGTGGCGTATTTGGACTTTGCCCTTGACCAAGCCCAAGCTGAGCTTCATCAAGTCAAGCTCGAACGTGATCGTCTACAGGAAAAGTGGAAGTTGATTGAAATTACCACTCGAGCGATGTTATCTGAGTCGCCCCAAGAGTCTGTCACCATCGCACATCTTACCCTTAGGTCTTATGCGGCTATTTTAAGGGGTTATGTAACAAATAAGTAGCACCATGTTCATGTACATTATTTTTGTATATAATAATTAATATAATTTCTAGTCATTTTTGATACATTGTAATTAGTTTTTAAAGTACAAATGGTGTTTTTAGTTATTATTTAATTAAGAATTATATTTTATTAAATTAAAGGATTTTTGAATTAAATAATATTTTAATAAAATATTATTATTAATATTAAATTAATTTTTTATTAAGTATAAATGATCTTATAATTTTATGTATGCAATTAAAATTTTGATTAAGGTTTGAAAGCCATTTCTGTCAAAACCCGTGAATTTTTTTATAAATGTCAGTTTTTATTTTAAAAGTGAAAATTCACATATTTAGAAAATTATTTAGATAAAATAAATATTATTTTTGGAATCAGGACGTCGAAATTATCCAACGGCGAATCTTTCATAATTTTCTGAGACAGTCAAATTTTTGGGTAAAAATTAAATACCATTTAAATATAAAATGTGTTTTATGACATCATAATGACCCAATGGTGATGTAATAAAATAACATAATCCTTATATTTTTCCAATATGTGTTTTATCATTAAAATAATGAGGTTTTGGGTTTGTTTGACTTACTTTTCAAAGCATTAATGGAGCCCTCAAGACTTATTCAACACTTTGCCTTTTTAAATTAATTTCCATGGGAGTGGGACTCACCTCCACATAAGCAACCCTAATTTTTTTAATAAGTTCGGACCTTGGCCTTGTAAAATATTGTTTTCCTCTTTCCTTTTCCAGAAACCATGGGCAAATACCATGGGATGGTTTGTGGTTTGGATTATTTTAATATAAGGGGTCCCAAACCTAAATAATAAAGAATTCTCTCACCTTTCCTATATAAACCCTCCCACGCTCCCACTTCCTCCTCACTAAAATCCCTTGGAGTTCGTCCAACCTCTGCCCTACTCTCTCTATAATCCTCCCAAGGTGCCCCAAGATCCCAAGAAGCCTCTCACAAGCCTCTCTCTAGCCTTTGGAAGCACACTTTCAAGTAAGGGGTTTTCTTCCTTTCTCATTTTTTTTTCAATTTTCTTTAAGTTGTATTGCCCTTTTTATTTCAATTATGAATGTTGGGGTATGGTTTCACACCTCCCCCATATTGTCCTCTTATTGTTTTAATGATGGTAGAACCCTTTCTCTCTCATTAAATGCCTCTCACGTACACCCGTTACTATGCCAAAATTCCGAAAGGAACTTCTCTCTCTTCTTTTACATTCAAGCAATACTTTTGTATCATGAATTTAAATTCCATTTCTATTGTTGGGAAATGTATATATATGACCTCTTTACTTTCCATTACATGTAAATATGATGAGGAACCCCTTTCTCTCTGATCAACCTTTTTTATGAATTCTTATGTCACGCCGTTACGCTGCCAAAATCGCACCGATTTTCTAAGCCAATGTCTTTGTGTAGTGAATACCATGCCCATTTCCCCATCAAGGGTATTCACCTTTATGCACATTTACATATTGATTGTAATGTTTCATGTATGAATTCCACATTCCTTTATCGTGGAATAAATTATTATGTTTTATGAATCCATGTTTTATGATCCATGTGGCACACTTATGCATGAAATGAAATGTTTAAGAAGGGTGCGCCCTTTATAGCGCTCCAATGCATTGGGTAAAGTATATTATCATGATAAGTCATGTGCAATGAGTGTTTACTCATGCTAATTCAAGTGCAGTGAGGGTTTACTCATGCTTCAAGTGCAGTGAGGGTTTACTCATTCTCCATGTGCAATGAGCCTTGGCTCATGCTAATTCAATGTTAAGTGTTGTTGCCACATTTCCATATTATGATTATCATGCTTTATCATGCCTTTATGTTCATGTTTCTCTTATGCTCTATTGATATACCTATTGCCTAACATGTATTTCACTCCTCATGTTATTCATTGTTTACTCCCTTACTGGGCTTTATAGCTCACCCTTTTCTTATGCATGTCCTCAGGTTATCCCATGCAATGCTAAGTACGAAGGAATGTAGTGGTCATGTAAAGGAAGTTTTCAATAAAGATGTTGTATTTAAAGTTTAAAGTTTTTATGTAATGATCCTAAGCCCCAAAGACACTAAACCTCTCGATCTTCTTTGTTGGATCAAGTGAAGTTTTATGTAATGAAGCATGTTTAAGTTGTAATAAAAAGAAGGGTTGTCATAGTTGGTATCAGAGGATAGGTTTAGTTATTTTTGGGATTAGTAAACCCTAGTAAAGCCTTAGATACAAGACTAAGCATAATAAAAATATCCCTAAGTTTTGGTAAATACTAAGTAAGTGGTTTATCAAACAAATACATTTCTGTCTGGATACGAGTAGGTAGAGGCGGCTCTGGCACGGATGTATCCTAGGGGTAAAACCCGAAAACACCGCTTTGAGCTAGACTCGAACGGGAACTGGTGCACGACAATGGGCCTTGCTGCACTCTTGGTTACGACACTCTCGGGGGATATGTTTTGATAAATTCACAATCTTAGTATGAACCCTTATTAAGAGAAAAAATTCCCCTAAGAATATATGTTAGAAGGAATATCATGAAAAGCCTGGATTGAATCCTATAGACTCATGAGTTAAAGAGATTAAAGTTTATTTATAAGTCATCAAACTTTTGTCTTTGGATTACCCTTTATGTGTTACCCCTAACTTTCCTTTTATTCCAGCCAATGGCCGGTAATAGGAGAACTCGGGCTAACAACCGTTGTGAAGATCAGTGTGATGATTGTACTTATGAGTTTCCCAATACAATGGGAGCGGGAATCGCGAACTTTGTCATGCTTCTCTCTCAGCTAACTCAAGTTTTGAATAGAAACACTGGTCAAGAGGAACATTCAACCCCCCTAAGAAAGAACAAGTCACTATTGAAAGCTTCATGAGATAAAGGCCTCCTACTTTTAGTGGATCATCTGATCCCACGATCGTTGAACAATGGATCAACTCCATTGAAAAGATATTCTCCATCCTCCAATGCTCTGAAAAAGAGAAGGTTCTCCTGGAGGCTTATCGTATGGAGGGTGAAACTGATCAATTGTGGACGTTGATCAAAAATACGAAGCCTGAGGAGGAGATCGAGGCTTTGGAATGGAAGGAATTCCAGAAGATGTTTTTCGATAAATATTTTCCACGCACCCTCCGTCTTAAGATGGAAAGGGACTTCCTTTCCCTCAAACAGAAAGATGAAGAATATGTGGGAGCATACGAGGCAAACTTCACAAGGCTTGCACGATACGCTTCCGGCTTTGTCGTTACCCCAGAATGCAAGGTTGACCGCTTCTTTGGTGGGATGAAGCCTAGCTTGCGGAAAGCATTAGCGATCCGTGACTTCGACAGCTATGAGGAAATTGTCCGATGTGCCCTCAAGGTTGAAATGGAGATCGGAGAATCACAGGAGTATCATGGGGACAAGAAGCGTAAGGTGGACTTCAATGCTGGTGGTCCGATGGATAAATCCAACGGCGCTAAGAAATTCCAGCACCCCACTTGCCAAAAGTGTGGAAAGAAGCACCCTGGAAATTGCCTAGGGGGACAAGAAAATGCTTCAAGTGTGGAAGAGAAGGGCACCTAGCTGTTAACTATCAGCAAGAAGGACTCGCGGCTGCGACAGACGAGAGGAACGCTCCGTTCGAACCTCAACGCGTTGTTCAATGCTTCAAATGCAAAGAACCGGGTCATTTTTCGAATCAGTGCCCTAATCCAAGGGTTATCGGAGGCAATCAACAACCTCCAAGACAGCAAGGAAGAGCTTTTGCCATCACTTTTGCCGAAGTGAACCCCGACAACGAAGTGGTGACAGGTACGCTAGTTATTCATTCAAGAATAGAGATTGTACTTTTTGATTCAGGTTCTACGCATTCTTTTATATCTCAAAAGTTTAGTAGAACAATCCCTGCACCACCACAAATCATGGAAGTAAAGATGTCGGTGAGTACGGAAAATGGGGCAATCATTGCATCCCATGAGTATAAGTCCTCCCCTGTTATAATATGTGGATTGAATTTCCCAGCGAACCTCGTCATACTCCCTTTGGTGGAATTTGATGCAATTCTTGGCATGGATTGGCTTTCCTTATATAGAGCTAACATAAATTGTCGGGAGAGGGAAATCACACTCCATATGGAGAATCGACCCCCGATTCTTTACAAGTGTCAGGAGGAAGATTAATCTCCTTTAGCTCCATCATCTCAAGCATGGATATTACTGCCTTATGAGCACGCATATCTGGCTCAGATGATTAAGTCCAAGGAAGAAACCACCCTTGAAGAAATGCCTATTGTGAGGGAATTCGCTGAAGTATTTCCCGAGGAACTTCCTGGTCTTCCTCCAAGAAGAGATGTTGAGTTCTCAATTGAACTTATACCTGGGGCGCTACCAATATCCAAGACTCCATATAGAATGGTTGTTGTTGAGCTTGAAGAGATGAAGAAACAACTACAGGAGAATCTGGATAAAGGGTTTATACGCCCAAGTGCATCACCATGGGGTGCACCAGTCCTCTTCGTCAAGAAGAAGGATGGGTCAATGCGGCTTTGCATCGATTATCGTGAACTTAACAAAATCATGATAAAGAACAAGTTTCCTCTCCAAAGAATCGATGACTTTTTTGATCAGCTGTGTGGTGCACAATACTTCTCCAAGGTCGACTTGCGGTCAGGATATTATCAAGTAAGGGTGGAGAAGGAAGATATCCCCAAGACTGCTTTTCGTACAAGGTACGGGCACTATGAATTCATAGTAATGCCTTTCGGACTCACCAATGCTCCAGAAATATTCATGGACTTGATGAATAGAGTCTTTAGAGATTACCTTGACAAATTTGTGGTAGTCTTTATAGATGATATTCTAGTATACTCCAAAACCAAGGAGGACCATGAGGAGAATTTAAGAACTGTGCTGGAGACTTTGCGTAAGGAGAAGCTCTATGCCAAATACATCAAGTGTGAGTTCTAGTTGAAGGAGGTCTCATTCTTGGTCCATATCATCACAAGCAATGGGATATCTGTGGACCCCTCCAAAACAGATGCAATTGAGGGATGGCCGAGGCCAACATCGGTAATTGATATCCGGAGCTTCTTGGGGTTAGCTGGATATTATCGACGATTTGTGAGAAATTTAACACGATTGTCCAACCCTCTTACCAAGATAACTCAAAAGGGAGTAAAGTTTTCTTGGAGTGATGAATGAGAAGAAAGCTTCAAGGAGTTGAAAAGGAGGCTTATCACTGCACCCGTGCTCACTTTACCCACAAGTGGGGAGCTTTTTGTGGTATTCAGTGATGTTTCGAAGAAGGGCTTAGGATGTGTGCTGATGCAGAATGATAAAGTGATATCCTATGCCTCAAGGCAGTTGAAAATCCATGAGAGAAACTATCCAACGCATGATCTGGAGTTGGAGGCGGTGATCTTTGCCTTGAAAATCTGGCGGCATTATCTCTATGGAGAGAAATGTGAGATATATACTGACCACAAGAGTCTTAAATATATATTCACACAGAAAGAGCTTAATATGCGCCAGAGAAGATGGATAGAGCTCATCAAGGATTATGACTGTTCAATACTTTACCACCCTGGGAAGGAAAACATGGTGGCGGATGCCCTAAGTAGAAAGGATCCAGCGATTCTATCAATGATGAGAATTGAGAAGGATCCAATCTTCTTAGACTTGATGAAGATGGATGTGGGAATCATAAAGAAGGGAACACCATCAATCCTTTCACAAATGATTGTTCAACCATCTCTTTTGGAAAGGTTAAAGGATGCTCAAAAGGATGATGCGGGAATCCAAGAAAAAGTGGAAGCTATCAAAAAGCTACAATCATCAGAGTTTAATGTTAATGAAGAAGGAATTGTGCGGTTTGGGAAAAGACTATGTGTTCCATCAAGTTCGGAGCTGAAGAAGGAACTTTTGGATGATGCACATAGTTCAAATTTCTCTATTCACCCAGGGAGCACAAAGACGTATCGAGATCTCCGAGAAAACTTTTGGTGGGATAATATGAAGAAGGAGATCGCTGAATATACATCAAAGTGTCTGGTGTGTCAGCAAGTGAAGGTAGAGAGGCAGAATTCTAAGGGGATGATGCAACCATTGCCCATACCAGAATGGAAATGGGAGAACATCACCATGGACTTCGTCACTGTACTTCCAAGGACATCCAAAGGCAACAATGCAATCTGGGTTGTTGTGGATCGTCTTACAAAGACTGCACACTTCATTGCTATTCCAGAGGATTTCTCTTTGGATCAACTGGCACGGATATATATCAGGGAAGTGGTACGGTTGCATGGAGTACCACTATCTATTGTGTCTGACCGAGATCCAAGATTTACCTCTAAGTTTTGGAAGAGTCTTCAACATGCTCTGAATACTGAACTGAACTTTAGTACGGCCTATCATCCTCAAACTGATGGCCAATCTGAGCGGACTATCCAAACACTTGAGGATATGTTGAGAGCGTGCTCAATGGACTTTAAAGGAGGATGGGATCAACATCTTCCTCTGGTTGAGTTCTCTTATAAAAATATTTTCAACTCGAGCATCCAAATGGCACCATATGAAGCCAGTATGGGAAAACGTGTAGAACACCGGCATGTTGGGACGAGGTCGGTGAACGTAAGCTGCTTGGACCAGAAATGGTCGAAGAAATGGTGGAGAAGGTGAAAACCATTCAGCAGCATATCAAGGCAGCCCAAAGTCGACAGAAGAGTTATGCAGATAATCTTCGACGAGACCTTGAGTTTAAAGTCGGAGACATGGTGTTTTTACGCATATCTCCATGGAAGAAGGTCATGAGGTTTGGAAAGAAAGGGAAGTTAAGTCCAAGGTACATCGGCCCCTTCGAGATTCTTGATCGTGTTGGGGCTGTGGCCTATCGACTAGCACTTCCACCTATTATGGCCAAGGTGCATGATGTCATCCATGTATCCCTCTTAAGGAAGTACATACCAGACCCTTTACATGTACTCTCTTCCGAGGTGGTACAATTAGAAGACGATCTTTCTTATGAGGAGAAACCAGTGAAGATCTTAGATCGTAGAGAAAAGGTTCTACGAAATAAGACAATGCCCCTCGTCAAGGTGTTGTGGAGAAACCACAAGTTTGAAGAAGCAACATGGGAGTCGGAGGATATGATGAAGCTGAGTTACCCACATTTGTTTTAGTGTGGGAAAAGTAAAATTTCAAGGGCGAAATTTATTAATGGGGGAATGTTGTAAGGACCCAAAGTTTCATTAATGAAAATCCCTCCTGATCCAGTTAAATGTCTCTTTATGAAAAATGTTTTTATAAGATGTCAACTTCTTTAGTTTTACGTTAAGATTTGTGACCGTTACTTTTATAGCCGTTGAACAGTGATCATTTGGGTAGTTTAAATATAACGCTTTAACGAACCAATTTTCTACTCAGACAAAGGAAGCGATGACCTCATCCAGTAGAATTTCCCCTTAAGAAGCCCATTTGTCGGAGCTCGGAAAAGAGGTGGCGTCTTTGGGCTTTTCCCTTGACCAAGCCCAAGCTGAGCTTCATCAAGTCAAGCTCGAACGTGATCGTCTACGGGAAAAGTGGAATTTGATTGAAATTACCACTCGAGCGATGTTATCTGATCCGCCCCAAGAGTCTGTCACCATCGCACACCTTACCCTTAGGTCTTATGCGGCTATTTTAAGGGGTTATGTAACAAATAAGTAGCACCATGTTCATGTACATTATTTTTGTATATAATAATGAATATAATTTCTAGTCATTTTTGATACATTGTAATTAGTTTTTAAAGTACAAATGGTGTTTTTAGTTATTATTTAATTAAGAATTATATTTTATTAAATTAAAGGATTTTTGAATTAAATAATATTTTAATAAAATATTATTATTAATATTAAATTAATTTTTTATTAAGTATAAATGATCTTATAATTTTATGAATGCAATTAAAATTTTTATTAAGGTTTGAAAGCCATTTCTGTCAAAACCCGTGAATTTTTTTTATAAATGTCGGTTTTTATTTTAAAAGTGAAAATTAACATATTTAGAAAATTATTTAGATAAAATAAATATTATTTTTGGAATCAGAACGTCGAAATTATCCAACGGTTAATTTTTCATAATTTTCTGAGACAGTCAAATTTTTGGGTAAAAATTAAATACCATTTAAATATAAAATGTGTTTTATGACATCATAATGACCCAATGGTGATGTAATAAAATAACATAATCCTTATGTTCGGCCAATATGTGTTTTATCATTAAAATAATGAGTTTTTGGGTTTGTTTGAATTACTTTTCAAAGCATTAATGGAGCCCTCAAGACTTATTAAACACTTTGCCTTTTTAAATTAATTTCCATGGGAGTGTGACTCACCTCCACATAAGAAACCCTAATTTTTTTAATAAGTTCGGACCTTGGCCTTGTAAAATATTGTTTTCCTCTTTCCTTTTCCAGAAACCATGGGCAAATACCATGGTATGGTTTGTGGTTTGGATTTTTTTAATATAAGGGGTCCCAAACCTAAATAATAAAGAATTCTCTCACCTTTCCTATATAAACCCACCCAAGCTCCCACTTCCTCCTCACTAAAATCCCTTAGAGTTCGTCCAACCTCTGCCCTACTCTCTCTAGAATCCTCCCAAGGTGCCCCAAGCTCCCAAGAAGCCTCTCACAAGCCTCTCTCTAGCCATTGGAAGCACACTTTCAAGTAAGGGGTTTTCTTCCTTTCTCATTTTTTTTCAATTTTCTTTAAGTTGTATTACCCTTTTTATTTCAATTATGAATTTTGGGGTATGGTTTCTCACCTCCCCCATATTTTCCTCTTATTGTTTGAATGATGGGATAACCCTTTCTCTCTCATTAAATTCCTCCCATGTACACCCGTTACTATGCCGAAATTCCGAAAGGAACTTCTCTCTCTTCTTTTACATTCAAGCAATACTTTTGTATCATGAATTTAAATTCCATTTCTATTTTTGGGACATGTATATATATGACCTCCTTACTTTCCATTACATGTAAATATGATGAGGAACCCCTTTTTCTCTCATCAACCTTTTTTATGAATTCTTATGTCACGCCGTTACGCTGCCGAAATCGCACCGATTTTCTAAGCCAATGTCTTTGTGTAGTGAATACCATGCCCATTTCCCCATCAAGGGTATTCACCTTTATGAACATTTACATATTGATTGTAAATTTTCATGTATTAATTCCACATTCCTTTATCGTGGAATAAATTATTATGTTTTATGAATCCATGTTTTATGATCCATGTGGCACACTTATGCATGAAATGAAATGTTTAAGAAGGGTGCACCCTTTATAGCGCTCCAATGCATTGGGTAAAGTATAGTATCAGGATACGTCATGTGCAATGAGTGTTTACTCATGCTAATTCAAGTGCAACGAGGGTTTACTCGTGCTTCAAGTGCAATGATGGTTTACTCATGCTTCATGTGCAATGAGCCTTGGCTCATGCTAATTCAATGTTAAGTGTTGTTGCCACATTTCCATATTATGATTATCATGCTTTATCATGCCTTTATGTTCATGTTTCTCTTATGCTCTATTGATATTCCTATTTCCTAACATGTATTTCACTCCTCATGTTATTCATTGTTTACTCCCTTACTGGGCTTTATAGCTCACCCATTTCTTATGCATGTCCTCAGGTTATCCCATGCAATGCTAAGTACGAAGGAATGTAGTGGTCATGTAAAGGAAGTTTTCAATAAAGATGTTGTATTTCAAGTTTAAAGTTTTTATGTAATGATCCTAATCCCCAAAGACACTAAAACTCTCGATCTTCTTTGTTGGATCAAGTGATGTTTTATGTAATGAAGCATGTTTAAGTTGTAATAAAAAGCAGGGTTGTCATATGGTATCCTACTATGCATTGGATCACACCCTACTTACACCCTTGGGTGTAAGTATACATGGTTGTTTTTGTTGTCGCGGGTTGGGTACGGTTTTTTTTTGTTCCAGTGGTTCGGGTTTCTAGCAGGTCCTTGGTGGTGAAGTCTTGTGGAGGTGGCTTAAGGGCAGTGCCCCTTTCCATGAGGGTTCTTGGGCTGTCCTTATTTGGATTTGTACCTTTGGTATAGGCATTTTGAGTTGTTTTAAGCCATGTAATTCAGTTCTGAATTTTTGTAAAAGATTGTTTGGTTTGAAAAATCCAGATTTGTTTCATTGGATTCTTTTGTTGTTTTATGTTTATAAACTCGGGTAAATCGTTCCCAATTTTCATTTTATGATACCCGGGCACTTGTGTCAGCCCGTGGGGATCGGGAACGCCCTTCGGGCCTTGTTACGGGCCGGGTCGGGTGCCAGTTTTGATGGCGACCAGATCCGATTCGTGACAATTGTCAGCATAGCTCTTCTGCCGACTCTGAGCAGCCTTTATGTATTGTTGGATGGCATGAACCTGTTCCGTCATCTCTTGCACGAGATCAGGCCCAAGAAGCTTCCTCTCACCAGCTTCATCCCAACAAGTAGGAGTTCTACACCGCTTTCCATATAGAGCTTCATAGGGTGCCATCTGAATACTCGAATGGAAGATGTTGTTATAGGAGAACTCAACTAATGGGAGGTGTTGATCCCATCCACCTTTAAATTCCATTGAGCATAATCTCAACATGTCTTCGAGTGTCTGAATAGTCCTTTCAGATTGGCCATCAGTTTGAGGATGATAGGCCGTACTAAAATTCAATTCAGTATTCAGAGCATGTTGAAGACTTCTCCAGAATTTTGATGTGAATCTTGGGTCACGATCAGATACGATGGATAGTGGTACCCCCTGCAGCCTTACCACTTCCTTCACGTATATCTTGGAAAGCTGATCCAAAGATAAATCTTCCCGAATAGAGATAAAATGGGTTGTCTTGGTGAGACGGTCCACAATAACCCATATCGCATTGTTTCCATTGGATGTTTTCGGGAGACCAGTTACAAAGTCCATAGTGATATTATCCCACTTCCATACTGGTATGGGTAGCGGTTGTAATACCCCCTTAGAAAGTTTTCGTTCTGCCTTTACTTGCTGACACACCAGGCACCTTGTAGTGTAATCAGCAATCTCCCTCTTCATGTTATCCCACCAATAATGATCACGAAGTTCTATATATATCTTAGTGCTTCCAGGGTGTATAGAGAATGTAGAGCTATGATCTTCATCCATCAGTTCTTTCTTTATCTCCGGAATAGATGGAACACATAGTCTTGTACGAAATTTTAATACACTTTCTTGATCAATATGGAAATCAGGGGACTTCCCATCCTTTACAGCCTCAAACTTCTCCTGCAGCAAAGGATCCTCTTTTTGAGCCTTCTTGATCCTTTCTAGAAATGGAGGTTGAAAAATCATTTGGAATAGGGTTGGTGATGTCCCTTTCCTTATAATTCCCATGTCCAGTTTTACTAGATCTTTAATCAAGGGATCTCCTACGATCCTCATTGTTGCCAGAACAACAGGATCTTTTCTGCTTAACGCATCTGCAACTTTGTTTGCTCTTCCAGGGTGATAATGAATTGAACAATCATAGTCTTTAATAAGCTCTATCCATCTCTTTTGTCTCATGTTCAATTCGTTCTGTGTGAAAATATACTTTAGACTTTGGTGGTCAGTGTATATATCACATTTCTCCCCATAAAGATAGTGCCTCCATATCTTTAGAGCAAAAACAACTGCCGCCAGCTCTAGATCATGTGTAGGATAATTCTGCTCATGAATATTCAACTGTCGAGATGCATAAGCAATTACTTTGTCATTTTGCATGAGGACGCACCCAAGCTCTTTCAGAGATGCATCGCTAAAAATAACGAATCCTTCTCCGATAGAGGGTAGTGTTAACACAGGTGCAGTAACCAATCTCTTCTTCAGCTCTTGGAAACTTTCCTCGCATTCCTTTGTCCAGATGAACTTAACCCCTTTTCGAGTCAACTTGGTTAGTGGATTAGAAAGTCGTGAAAAGTTTTTCACAAACAACCTATAATATCCTGCTAAACCAAGGAAACTACATATCTCAGTTACTGTTGTGGGTTGAGGCCACTCCTCCACAGCCATTGTCTTTGTAGGGTCAACCGAGATTCCTTAATTGGTTACGATGTGCCCCAAGAAAGCCACCTGTTGTAACCAAAACTCACACTTGCGGAACTTCCCAAAGAGCATCTCCTTCCGCAGAGTTTTCAATATAACCCTTAGATGATCTTCATGCTCCTCACGACTTTTTTAATATATCAAAATATCATCAATAAAAACTACCACAAAGTTATCAAGGTAGTCCTTAAAGACTCTATTCCTCAAATCCATGAAAATAGCAGGAGAATTAGTCAAGCTGAAGGGCATAACAGTAAACTCATAATGCCCATATCTTGATCGGAAGGCAGTCTTTGGAATATCTTCCTTCTTCACCCTCAGTTGATGATAACCAGATCGAAGGTCAATCTTAGAGAAGAATTGAGCCCCGCGAAGTTGGTAAAATAAATCATCAATTCTTGGAAGAGGATATCTGTTCTTCACCGTGATCCCGTTCAGTTCTCTATAATCGATGCATAGCCGCATTGATCCATCCTTCTTATTCACAAAGAGAACTGGTGCTCCCCAAGGAGACACACTCCGTCAGATAAACCCCTTCTCCAATAAGTCTTGGAGTTGTTTCTTTAACTCTTCTAGCTCCACATTTTCCATTCTATACAGAGTCTTCGATATCGGTTGAGACCCAGGTACTAGTTCAATGGATAACTCTACCTCTCTTTCTGGGGGAGGTCCAGGTAACTCCTCAGGAAATATATCCATGTATTCCTGAACAATCGGAACATCTTCTATTTGTATTCTCCCTTTTCCTTCTTCATCATCACCGATTAACTCCATAAAGAATGCTATAGGAGGTGCTTCTAGATAGGGATCAGTTCGGGATATCTCTCCTTGGAAGATAATTGTAGGTCGTTCATTCAAGACTACTGATATTTCCTTTCTTTTGCATTTGATCTTAGCACTATACTTTGAGAGCCAGTCCATCGCTAGTATAATGTCGAATTCCATCATGGGAATGACTAATAGATTTGCGATAAAATTGTTCTCACCAAAGTAAACACTAGAGTCTCTAAATACTGTTGATGCAAGGATAATCCCACTTGGAGTCTTGACAAACAACTCTAACTCTAGAAGTTCGGGGATTGATTCTATATTCCTTGAAAACTTGGAGTAAAATAAGGAATGCGTAGAACCAGAATCAAATAAAGTACTTGCTAGTTTTGAGAGGACGACAAGAGTACCTGCTACCACATCGTTCAGGAATTCAACTTCAGCTATTGTGATAGCGAAAACACGACCTTGCTCTCTTGGCCTCTGCTGAGGTTGATGGTGATTCCCCTCCACCGCCCTTGGATTTGGACATTGGTTACCAAAGTGCCCAAGCTGTCCACACTTGAAGCATGTGACTTCGGGTAGGGCCAGAACCATCTTTCCTCTGTCGTTAGTGTTGGGAAGCTGAGGCTTCACCTCACTATGACAATTCCGAGCAATATGGCCTCCTCTTCCACACTTGTAGCACTTACCACTTCCGTTCAAGCAGTTCCCCAGATGATTCTTCCCACATTTATTGCATGTGGTAAGTTGCATTTGCTTTCCACCTCTTCCCTGATCAAAAGACTTCCCTAAACTGGGCTCCAACGATCTCTTCTTTTCATTTGGTTTATGAGACCATTGTGTCTCACCAAACTCCAGCTCGACTTTCATAGCACTTCGAACTATTTCTTCATAGCTTTCATAGTCCCTGTTGGCTAGATTCTTCCGCAGATGAGGTCGTAGTCCACCAAAGAATCTATCAACCTTCCCATTAGGGTCCATGACAAAGCTTGAGGTATAACGGGAAAGCCTTGTGAAGTTCATCTCATAGCTTCCGACAAATTCGTTCTCCTTCTGCTTCAGCTCGAGAAACTCTTTCTCCATTCTCGTTCTCATGGAATGAGGGAAATACTTATTAAGGAAAATTCCCCGAGATTCTTCCCACTCCATAGCTTCTATCTCTCCTCGTGGATTCATGTTTTTGATCAGTGACCACCACTGATCAGCTTCCCTCTCTAGGCGTTAAACAGCAAGGGTGACTTTTTCTTGTTCCAAACAATGAAGTACAGAAAAGATCTTTTCAATGGAGCTTATCCATTGTTCCACAACCAATGGGTCAGTAGATCCACTGAATGTTGGCGGTCGTTGACGCATGAAGGACTCAACAGAGTGTTGTTCCCTTCGTGGTGAGGTCGGCCTCTCAGCTTGATTCAAGTTATTACTCATAACTTGAGTCAGTTGGTTCATCATTCGCATGAATGTTTCCATTCCGGCTTCCATCGGAGGGCCGTCAGCACATGGTGCATTGCTGTCACCATCGGCATGGTTCCTCCTATTGCCCGCCATTTTCTAAAACAATAAAACTTTAGTAAGAAACTTATTTCATTTATGAATCTTTTAACTAAGACTTCATGCTTAGACAATTACACTTTTCTATAATTCCTTCATAATGATTCATAAAAAGCTTGTGATTAACCAAACATATCCCCTGGGAGTGTAGTAACCAAGAGTGCAGCAAGGCCCGTTATCGTGCACCAGTTCCCGTTCGAGTCTAGCTCATAGCGGTGTTTTCGGGTTTTACCCCTATGCACATCTGTGCCAGAGCCGCCTCTACCTGCTCGTATCCAGACAGGGATGTATTTGTTTGATAAAACACCTACTCAATACTTACCAAAATACCAGGAAGTTTTACTATATTTAAACTTTTCTATAGGGTTCTTCCTAATGTTTTTATATCCTAATTTCCACAAATAACTAAACCATCCTTTGATACCAACTATAACATCTCGTCTTTTTATAACATAACTTTCATTCCATTACACGGAACTGAGGATCGTTAAGGTTTAGTGTCTTGGAAACAAGGATCATAATACATAAAAAAACCATAAAACATTCTTCTTAAACACTTGAAAGGATTCTCCTTTAGTTAATCCTATGTTCATTATGAATCTCATAACCTGGGGACATACATCAAAATAAAGGGTGAACAGAAAGCCTAGTAAGGGAAACAAGAGAAACATTTTACATGTGAACTTGAGATACTTCAATAAGGACATGAAAAGAACTTTAAGGCATGAGAAATAAATCATGAGATAAATCATAATAAAAATAACATTTTTCATAACTTGAAGATGTGGCTGCAACATTTAATATTGACAATCGTTTCATTTCACCAAGGTCCATCCCCAAGGTGTCGTTAAAAATTACCAAAGTTATTCACCAAGGCGTCGTTAAAATGGTCATCTCTAGAGATTAAGTATTTACCCAATGCATTGGAGCGCTATCAAGATGCACCCTTAAATTTTCCTTTATTATCTTGTGATCCACATATATCATCATCAAACATTTCATAATAACCCATATAGCATAAAATAAATGGGTTTCATTTCATAATCATAACGTTTTTAAAACTGCTTTAAAGACATGATCTTTACGTTACTTTAAACCCACGGAAAGGGAAAGCGGGTATCATGTATGTAAATCCCAGAATTTAAAATAGAAAATTTTTATATATATGTGAATAACCCTGTAGAAATAGGAGCTTTTATTATTCAATTTATAACATAAAATAATTTTGAGAAAAGAGAGGCATTTTGAGACGAAAATTCTGCAGCATAACGGCTATGTTACAAGGTTTTAGAAAACATTGAAAAGAGAGGTAACATGGGTCGAACAATCATAATTGACCCATAAAATAGTATAGGGACAGAATAAGAAGTATATATAGACATGGTGATGCAATTTCAAGGACATACCATTTGAAATGAAAAACATGGAAGGAAGACAAAAGTTTGATTTCTCTTATGAAAATTCGGCAGCCTAACGGCGTCACTTAAACTTCAACAAAAATGAATTGAACAGATCAAATAGGTTCTCTAATCATATGATCATTAGAGATCAGTATGATAGATATAGAGATCATACCCCAACATAATAAAAAGGAACTTGAAAGATTTGACATGAAAATCGAACTTGAAAAATGAGAAGGGTGAAAGAATCACTTAAACATTCGGCAGCCTAACGGCGTCACTTAAACTTTCATAAAACGAAATGATGAGAGTAAGAGGGGATCTCTCATCATATAAACATGAAAGGGACAATAAGAGGAATATAAAAGAACATCCTCTCACATAAGAACATGGAGCATAAAAGGAATGACATAAAAGAGATTACATGAAAAGAAGAGAGGGGTCGGATCCCTTACCTTAAAATGTGACTCTTGAAACTCAAAGTTTTGGACCTTGAGGTCTTCGGGGAACCTTAGGAGGAATCCTTGGGAGGTAAGGAGACCAGAACTTCGTTGGGGGAGAGTTGGGAGAGAAAACTAAAGGAGGAAAGGGTGGGTATTTATAGGGAAAGTGAGGGAACAAGGCATTAATGGCCAAGGGACACCTCACTAGTGGTTTTGGCAAAACCATGGGCTTGCCCATGGTATTTTCCCATGGTATTGGACACTTGGGACACCTCACACCTTATCTTACTATTCATAATTCTACAATATTGAATATATACTTAATACATCATTTAATGATGTCATTAAACACCCGTAACTTAAAAACTATATTTTCACTATTCATTGAAAATTCATCTTTCTCAGAATAATCCCAAAATTTCACCTTAACCAAATATCAATGCTCTAAATACATTTATGAACTCCATTTTATAAAAATAATTTTCTAAATAATTTTAATTTAATTTTTAAATAAAAAAACTATTCATCAAAAATTCATTTTTTTCAGAAAAATCCCTAAAAATTACCATAACATAATATCGATGCTCTGAGTTCAAAAATAAAGACATTTTTATAAAAATAATTTTCTAATTATTTTTAATTAAATTTTTAATTAAAAAAACACTATTCATCTGAAAAAACTAATACATGACTAATAATTTATGAAACCGTTATTTACCCATTTTATTGAATCACATTACTTAATCTAGGTGTCTGAATTATATTAAAACTTTCTTTGAGTAAAATTACTAATCCATTTGGTCACATTACTAATCCTAAGCGTAAAACCACTATTCATAATTTACTATTCATCAAAAATTAAGTTGATCTTATTAGACTCCAAATTCCTTACTGAACACTTTTGTAGAAGACCATTTTTTGAAAATCATTACACATCATTAGTTATTTAGGGTTTACATAAATATTTTAAAATATCCCTTTTTCAAAATTCATCAATAAAATACATTCTAAAATTATCCAGACATATGAAATTTCACAAACATCACTAAAGGAAGAAATATCAATTTATTCACCCGAAAGGATTACACAAGGAAGCTAGGGTCTCGTCACATAGCCCCTTATAACACTGGCATAAGACCTAAGTGTAAGGTGTGCTATGGTGAGAGAATCTGAGGGAGGCTCAGATAACATTGCCCTAGTAGTAATCTCTACTAACTTGAACTTCTCCCGTAGGCGTTTCCGTTCAAGCTTGAAACGCTGGAGTTCGGCTTGGGCTTGGTCCAAAGTGAAGCCCACAGATGCTACCTCCTTCCCAAGCTCTGATAAGTGGGCTTCATAAGGGTCGAGTCTACTGGATGAAGCCATCGACTCCTCTTTCTGCATTAACCATTAACATCTTATTAAATCATTAAGAGTAAGTTAATATACTACTCAAAAAGATTGGGTCGTTACAACAATGCCAAAATTTCACCCTAAGCTATAATTGATATTCCGAATTGAAAAATGATGTCTATTTTACAAAATTAAAAACATATAAGTTGCATTAATTAATTTTATAATTAATTCCCGTTGTCACAACAAATAGCATGTTTTTAAGAAACAATATATATTAAAGATTGACAATTGTTTATGTCTAATTTCAAAGTGAAATTAATTATAATGAACACCATTGGATAAAATGGTAAAAATATATTCTAATTATACTTTAAAACCACTCAATAGTATAATTTATCACTATAAATTATTTTTATTAAAAAAGTTGTTTTTAAGTATTTTTTACAATTCATAAAAAATTGGAAGTTCTCAGAAAATTACAAAAATTTCAACTTAGGATAACTCTGATATTCCGAATACAAAAACTAAGTCCATTTGGAGAGATAAAATTTATAAAATTTCAAAAAGTAGGTATTACTATTCATAACGGCTACTTTGATTGGTTGTGGTGTGTGTTAGAACTCGAAGTTGCGTACAACACATGCTACTGTATTATTCAAAGAGAAGTGTACCGCGGAATCTTGGGGTGTTACATCTTATTACATATATGATACCCATTTTACATTTTCAAATAGAAATTGAAATATAGTACATAACAAAAACTAATAAACTACATCCCTAAATACTCATTTAAAGATATTTTCATCATAACCTTGGGAAAGGAAACCAAATGAGGGTATGCTCATATGCTTCGTGAGGATAAGTACTGTGGAAGAAATAATGAATCATTGATAAAAATAAATATGGGATAAAAATAACTAAGAAAACATTACATTTAACTAATGAACTAATAATTAATTACATCCTTATATTTTTTCATTGTAAAAATAATATTTATAAAAATTACTAAAATGGTGGAAATACATAAATATTTGATGTCATGTTTCCCAAAAACATGAAACCTATATCATAATGTCCATCCACAAGATGGTAAAAAACGTTATAGTTACAAAACAATTTGTTTTTTCAATAATAACACTATTTTAAAGACATTTTAAAAGACGGTTTAAAACATACCACTTTATAACGAAAAGGTTTTTTCCAACTGAATTCATCCCATTGGACTACCAATGCATTTATGGGATTAAATTAATGCATAACCAACCTATGTATTTCAGGTCCAAATAATTCATTATATATATATTAATATATTTAAATTTATTAACAAAGTTCCATATCCAAAATTCATATTGATTAAAGGATAAGATTTGTCAATATTTTACCAGTAAATCAATAAATTTAAAAGTAAAGACCGCATGTAAAAATGGAATATGGTTTAGAAAAAAATTATATCCATCAAAAAAGAATATTTGAATCATAAATAAATATAATTTTCACTAAATAATTATTACTATAAACTAATTTTTTGAAGAGAAAGTAAACAATCACAGAAGAAATTGAGATTCCAAGATAACTTTTACCAGTTAGTAATTTTGAAGCTAAAACCTCTTATATAAGATAATTCAATTTAAAACATTAAATAAAATGTAGATAAAATGATTCATGATAAAAAAATATTAAAATGGTTATTATATACACCACACAAAATATTAAGGAAGTTAATATTACATTTATCTCCCAGATGTAAAAAGTATGATGAACATTCCTTACCTTGACTCTGACTTTCCAAGCATATCTTCATCTTCCTGAATAATAAAAAAATATTATTATCCTATTCCCTATAGAACCATTTTCATGTTTATCATTATATTTATTTAACTTATTATAATCCTATAAACAACTACTCAGACAATTATGCTTACGTCATGTGTTTTGACTATATTTTGTTTATTTATCAAAAATGACTTTTGAAGGTCAAAAATGATGAAAGGGGTCATTATATAAACATATAAATAATAATAATAACTAAAAAATCATAATATTTGTACATTAGTTACACATTTAGAACCAATCATTAATATGGTTATGAAAAATGAACCAATGTTACAATCATAGAGATGGTAGGTCGTATATACACATGAGTAATGTTCCATTTGTTAATGATTATTAGAGAAATCACAAAAGTAAAATTTATCTTTCTAGAATGATAATTATATCATAAATAACAATTTATTTAATCATATATACTTATATATATAATATTTTGATGTTAAAGTAATCTCATCACATCGAGGATGCAATAATCTACACATCCAAAAACGACGTTATCACTTTTTCAGTGTATGAAAATATGTAAAAGGAAATTATGTATTATATTTATAGAAATTTAATTATGTCATTAATATCATATAAATTTCAGGTACACAAAAAATATTTAATTAAACACATTCTTAATATATTCTATGTGAAGTTCAAATGTATCACATCATTTAAGGATTCAGTATCCCACATGTCCACAAACAATGTCATTGTATTCACAAAAAATAGAAATCATGAAGGTATGTGTGTATAGAAATACAAGAATTATGAATAAATAATAAATTTCAAATTTATATCATATAAAGACATTTTTTCTATCATAATTCCAAACCCTTAGAGGTGGTAAATTAATAAAAAAATAATGACATTATTTTGCAAGGCGGCAGTTCACGGTATATGAACGGTAATTTTGTTACCCATTTGATGGAAGTGTTTGTAGGTGTAGGTAAACCCCTTAATATAACTACATATCAGTATTTTTGAGATACTGATATTATTATATAACAAATTAATAATAATTATTATAATTTAATTGTTGAAGAATAAAATAAAGCGTAAATGCACATTGAAGAAGGTTACCTCGTTTTTGGGAAACCCCTTTTTTTCACCAAAGGGTTTACTTGGTTGTACTTATGCATAAAGTGGGTTATATATGGTTAATATAGGTATTTTTTGATATTGTTTAGGAATATTTTTTGTGGTCATAAATGGATTGATATGTGTGAATAAGTTGGAGGTGTGGGTGCCTTTTTATAGCTGTGAGGAGTGGCATTCTTGTAAATATAATAAGGTAAACAGAATTTACAGGTATCCATTACATCATATGACCCCAATAATGGTACCATTTCTATAATATATCATATATGGTATAAATATATACATACAATGGATTTTGGACTAGTTTATAGGTCATTTTGTTCCATAAGTTTATGGTTATTCCCCTATTAAGCATAATTTTAACTTAATCTGTGTAATTAATTTTAATTACTTTCAATAATATTTCTATTCAAAAACTAAGATTAAATTATTTTAAATTATAAATTATCATGATTCCAAATATTTAATACACCTTTCTAAATTCAAATAACAAAATAGGAAGTAAATAATTTAAATTTAATCCCAGGGACCGGACAACAAAGCGGGTTTTTAATGTAAAAAAACTCTAAAGATAAAAATGTTTTTATATAAAATTTATATATGAAACCGATTCCAATGAAATAAAATGAATTAAATAATTTATGATTTATCTAATAAAATTAGAAGTCGGAAAATATTTAATTTATTTTAATAAATATATTCGAAAAAAAAATTGAATTAAAATTCAGTATTTAACGTTATTAATCAAATCATGAAACCTCAGAAAATAAAACTAAATTAACCCAAATATAGATTTGGAATTAGTATTTAAAAAATGTAATTTATTTTAACATATAAAATTATGATGGATCCAAAATTTTTAATTCAAATATGATCTCCATTAAAAATAATTAAAACCTTCTTTTTAGAAAAATACAATTTTTATGTATAAAACTGGATTTATTCTTATCTTCTGTATATAGAACCTATTAAATGAATATAAAAAATATTTTATTCAATATACTATCAATATAATTCATCAATATTAAACACTAATAGTGATTAATTTAATTTATTACGATAAAAAAAATTTAGAAGCATTAAAATGGTTCTTTATAAAAAACATTTCTTATTTATTCAATTAGATTTGATATTTATTTATATTAAGTTATTAACCAATGAATTAAAAAATATATTTATTAATAATATCCTAATAATATTTTTTTTGGTAAAAATATTTCATTCATGTAATTCAAACTACTTAAAAAATGTATTTCTTGCGTTTAATGAATGCTAATTTAGTGTTGCATGAATTAAAATCTATAGAATATAATTATTAAAAATATTAAATATATCATAAAGTATGAGAATGTTTTATTCCTTTATAAACATGGTGTTTCATGTCACACAATATATTAAATATAATACTTTTTATAATTCCAGGGGGTTACACTTATTCAATTTCATGTATACACCTAACGATAAAGTTCCCACAAGCATGCAATGAAGAATGAATGCCAAATCATTTAATAAATCCAAACACATCCACAATGAATGATATGTTATAGATTTCTGTTATCCTAAATAATGGTAATAAACATAAATTTATCACATGCATTCAATATGTAAAGTGATTTCATGACCTAGAGATTCTAGAGTGAGTCTCAATAAATAATATCTGTAGTTGAGACAATATTGGATTGATCATTGAAGTTTCAGCTATGAATTCTCGAATACTACAAACTGTCTAGAATTGAGAGATTGAAGATGAACCCTTTGCATGAGTGGACATTTAATATGAATTATATAGTGTGTAAGGTGTTATTTATATGTCTTTAAATGAATAAGAAACCATGGATCCACTTCTAGCATCCCACATCGACCTTTCAACCAGTTTTTATCTCCCATATATTACTCTGATTTCCTCAATCTTTCATGTCAAGGGAATGGGAGATCGAAACCTTCATACCTTGCAAACATTCCATAAGTAGTGGTGAACACCCCCACCCCAGAGATGCATTAACACCTCCCATGCATATTATACACATTCCTTTTGTATTCCCATGCATGTTTGTGGGCTCTGTCCATGCCCAATTTTCAGTTACAACTCATGCATGGTTGGTTCAACCTCTCCCACATGGTTGACACCTTGGATACCACATGTGTTATTAAGGGGTTATTGGTTGGCATATGTTTGGTAAAAAAATTCTAAATCTTTCACTAAATATTACTCACTATATAATTACAAATATACACCATATCCATATTCTATTTAAAATTCATGTCTGTCTTCAAAAATCAACATTAAATAACAATATCATTTCATGGGAATTTTCTTCAAATTATTTTTATACAAGTAAAAATTTTCACGATATTATTCACTGTTATAGATAATGTTTCATCCACAACATAATTGTAAAAATCATTCTAAACATAAGATGTGTTCAACAAAAATTATAGTTGTTTAAGTGATTTATATAATTAAAAAAGTTAATTAAATAACATTGATCAACAAAATAAAACACCGTAAGAAAATTTCCTTACAAACAACATCTTATAGAAACTTAGTCATAAAAATATCCCACTTTTTATTTATTCAACCATGTAACATAAATCACTAGAACCATTTAACTAAAGAAATTTATTATTTATAAAACAACTGAAATTCAGTTTGAGTGAACTCAGTGTAGGAAGTAATAATTATTGGAAAATAATAACCATGTTTTCCATAAGTAGTGATTTAATAAACCATTCTTACACCTTCTTAAGAAACATATTCTTTAAGATTTATAATTTTAATAATTGTGAATTCAAGAACAAAACATTTCATTCATTTACATCAACAAACTGCTAAAATATTACACAAGCTCAAATAATAGTTTACTCCTTTCAATAACACCCCATAAATACATGTTTTCCCTTGATAGGTAAAACAATTACCAATGGATTTATTTTTGTTACCATTATTCTTCCCTTGAAAACACTATCCAATAAAATGATGAGAGTGGATATTAAATCCCATTCCATATCCTCAAAGAGAGGGAGCATGACCACCCATTATCAACCTCCACTTAAAAATTTGATCCTTCAGTAATGGTTTGGTAAAGATATTATCAATATTCCCTATTGTAGAAACATACTCTATATTTGGTTTATTCCTCTACGCATACTATTAAATTAAGTGATATATGATATCAATGTTCTTAGAATAATAATTTTGCACTGGATTTTCTATGATATTTATATATCATTGATTATCACATCCCAAGAGAATGAGAAACTTCATATAAAAAAGTAAATCATGCAGCTATGTCTTTATCCACATAAGTTGAACTTCACCTTGAGTGGTAGTAACATACTCAGTTGCTAATGTATAGTGATTCACTAAATTGTTTTCTTTCTATACGAGATAAAACATCATTCTTCTGAGAAAAAACTCTACTAGATGTAGATTTTCTACTATCTACATTGTCTAACCAATCAGTATATATATAACTAAATAGATATTTCTTTTATATGTGGTAATATTTCATACCAAAATATATTTTTCTTTTATATATATGATAATTTGTTTTCTATGCATGAAATGATATTCTTTTGGAGCACTTGATACTGGGTATAGAGAGTAATATGAAGCACTATATCTTTCCTTAAATCCAGTAGATATAAAAAAACATCCAACCAATTTTCTAAAATTTTTATAGTCACCTCATTTCATTCACCATCTTTGGAAAACTTTTTATAGATGAAATATGTATGTAAATAGATTTAAATTATCTATTAGAAACTTATTCAATAGTTCTTAGTATACTTTTCATGATATAGTAAATTTTATTTCTCCGTTTGATATATTTTTAATCTAAGAAATTATTTTATTTCTCCAAGCATGGAAAGATCAAAATATTTTTAATCTCCTTAGAAAACATCTTAGAAGTTTCTTTATCATTTATTAACAATATAATATCATCAGTATAAAAATAAAATGATAGAAACTTATTAAATTTCATTTATATATAGGTTATAAACTCTTCCTTTCTTAAAATTTATCTTCAATAAGAAATAATATAATTTTGAATACTATTCTCTCAGATCTTTTTTATCCCATAAAAATCCTTCTCCAATATTCACACATAGCCTTCATCATTCCTAATCATGAAGCCATGTGGTTATTCAATATAAACCTCTTTATTTAGATCTATGTTAACAAATTCATACATGACATCCTTTTGGAAGGCCTTATATATCTATTTTTACTAATAAAAGATTATTTTAATATTTTATAATCTTTTCCACTTGTTAAAAGTTTTCATCAAAATAAATTCTTTTAATTTGTGAGTATCCTTTAGAAACAATTCATTCCTTGTTTCTTATCACTTCACCTTTATCATTTAACTTGTTTCATAACACCCACTTTGTACCAATAACATTATTATTCTTTGGTTTTTGTACAAGTTCCCAAGTATCATTATTCTTTATCTAATCTAGATTTATATTCATAGCATCAACTGACTCTCGATGCTAAAAAGATTTATCAAAATATTTTGGCTCAACTATAAAATAAAAAATATTTTATGAAACTGGCCTTGAAGATCTTCTAGTTTTAAACAATTGATGTTGATCACTAATAATATTTTGAAATTCCTCTTTCTTACTTATCCTAGTATAACATGAACTACGTTTTACCTCATCACTTTATATCATGGAGTCAAAATTCTCATCTCTATTAGATTGAAAGTTTTGATGAATTTTTACACTTTATTTAACTCTTACTACCAGATATTTTCTATCTTAAATAGTTATAATTTTCTATCAACCTTTTTCATTAGACTATTCAACAATATTTTTCATCTTCAAAGTCAAAAATATTATTTGTTTTTTTATTATATCACATGTATCCTCTATCAATGGTAGTGTATCCATGAAATATTCAATCAACTCCACTCTGATCAAACTTCCCAAGATTCACACTCTATACCTTTATAATTCAAGGACTTCCAAACACCCTTATGTGTTTTACTCTTGGAGTATCTTTACAATATATCTCTCAAGGAGTTATATGTAATTTTTGTCTTATAACAACAAATATTATGAATGTAAATTGATGATCAAATAACTTCTCCCCAATAATATATAGAAGTGTCATATTTAATAAATATGTTTCATGTCATCTTCACCAAACTTCTATTTCATTTTTCATTAAAATAATTCTGAATTGGTGTGTACGGTACACTAAACATGGGATGAATTTGAGGATTTTTAGCATAATATCTGAATTATCCACATGTATATTTTTCACTACTATCAGTTCAAATATTATTTTTAGATTATTTTTATTCCAATTCTATACTTATCTTAAATCTCTTAAACATTTTGAGAGCCATCGATTTATGATCTAAATAAATAATACATGCAATGTGAGTAAATTCATCAGTAAAATTATTAATTAATTATATCTAATTTTTTGACAACTTACTCATGGTCCGAAAAATGTCCTTGTCAATAAGTTCCAAAGAATGACTTGAATGTATCTCAACATTCTTATAAACTAAGTTTGTAATCTTCCCTTTCTGAATTATGGAGAAACAAAAATACATTATCCTTTTCATGATATGAATTTATTTAATAATTTATCTCTTTTTTGGTTACTCATATTCCTTTCACACATATGTCCCATCCTTTTTTAACAATGTTAATTTTATTCCATCATGCTCATATATCCTAAACATTCTTCATCACAAACATGGAACATGTTTCCCTTAGTTCATCTTCCTCTCATAAAAAATTTTCCCTATTTTATTATATTATAAAATAATCATATTTTTTGAAGACAACTTTTTTAACTTCATAAAGAAAAATTGTAAAAAATTAACAAATTGTGTTTCATCCCATAAAAAACAAGGCTCTTTTGTATTTTAACATTTATTCCCCTATAATAGTGTATGTAACACCTTTGATTCAGAGTGAAAACTCAATTAAAAAAGGCACTATACATTTATTTTAATATTTTAAATTTTTAAAAAACATAGAATCACTTATTATATGTGAAAAAAAACACTATAAAAAATCTAGGGTCGTTATACTTTTATTACTTTGAGAGAAATTTCAATACCTAATTTTTTTCATATCCTTTATATTTTTCATCTTGTATATTTTGATATTTATTGTAAAAAAACATATGTCGGTATCATGACTATAAATCCTTTTTTCAATTTCTCTACGATGATCACATTTTCAAAATTAGTTTCCAAGGGTTGGAATCTATTTTCAATCTTCGTGCTTGCTTTCTCAAATTCTCTCCTTTGAGTGGGTTCGAAACGCCCCAACTTTCCCTCCATATTCTCTTAGATTCTTTAAAATGGTGATGATTAAAACAAAACTTATATGTCTCCTTCCTAAATCCTCTATGTTTTTATAGGTATCCATGAAAGATATGTTTCCCTTTGTAACTTCCATACTTCTTGGAGATGTGTTTCTAGTTTTCATCAACTTTATTACCTTCAAAATTAGTATTTCATTTTACATCAAGGTTTTTATTACCTTTTGATATTTTTATCCTTACCTCAAAGGAATCTCTAGTGGTGGATGATTTTTCTTCAGACCATGAAATCTTAAAAACATCATGTTTTTCATCTCTAATTATATTTTATAAAAAAAATTCTAAATTCCGTTTTTCATCTGAACAACATCATATTTATTATTAACATTTAAGGATTGATTTTTTATACTTTTGAGGTTGAAACTTTTTATAAATTTCACTATATTTAGTAACTGAGTTTGGGAAAATTTTAATTCAGTGGCATATAATATATAGTTTTTATTAAAAAATTAAATATTTAACATTTAATTTTAACACTTATCCAAGCATGATATTTCTGATCTTCTTTTTATCAACCAACTTCTTATTTTTATCAATATCTTTAAATAGATTGTATTTTTCTTTAAGATGATATTATTAATTATTTTCTATAAGATTTCATTTCTTAAACTTTTTCTTCTATCTTTCAAGACATATAATTTTCAAAATTAATTCTTTCAATTTATTTTCATCATGAATTTAATCTAAATATTTCATAAGATTCATCAGTAATGTTATCATCTTCTCAATCACTTTTATCATTATCCTAATAAATAAAAAATAATTCATTTTCTTATTTGGAAAACATCTTATCCTTTCCCTTAGAATAGGATATGTATTTTTTTATCTTTTTTTATAGGATATTATTGATTTTCATTCATCATCCTCACTTTATTCATTTTCCTTTTATAGTGGATAATTTTCAACAATATTTCAAACAATTACAAAGCTAAAACACTTCCAAGGTAAATATCCTATGTTTTTTAATTTACCACTTTGGACATTTTTTAAAAAGAAATTCATAAATTCATTAAAAAATTTAATGACCTGGTATTCATTTTCAGAGTCAATAGATTTATCCTTGATAACATTATTGGATTTTTCCTTTATTGGGATCTTTCAAAGTAATTTTCTATTCATAATTGTCTTTAATCTTCATTTAATTTTTTCTTCCCTTCTAATAATTAGTGTGTCATGACCTGACCCTACCTGGCCTCAAGCCGCAACTACCCCAAGCCCGCCTCCATAGGCCAAGGGATGGCGACCAGTGCCGAAGGCTAAAAAACTTGGGGAAGCCTTTTCCTAAGTACTTGTACACACACACGAAGCACACTCAATGAAAAAGTGCTGAGTAAAAGGCAATGTAAAGTACCAACTGCTATAAATAAACCACAAAGTGCACCGACCTCAAAATAGTACAATGTAAGAGCTGAAGGTAAACTGAAAAAGAAAAGGGGCAAACGTGCGCCCAACCAGAAAAGGTGCCACAACCTGGCAACAGGTAAACAAAAGAAAAACAGCTGGAAGGGTCCCCCACCTAGAACCTGACACTGACCACTGTACGTTGTCCAGTCTCCCGATCTCCTAAGCACTACTGATGTCACGACCAAACTGTATGTCGTCTGCAAGGGCACGCCAAGTGCGGGCAATGCCCAAGAAGGGGTGAGTATAAAAATACTCAGTAGGATACCTCGAAGGCTCGAGGGAGAAACAAAGAAGGTAATGAAGGGTGAGCAGAAGATCAAACGGGGAATAATATAGGAGTACAATAGAGAGGGAAGTAAGAGTACAACAAGGAGTGCGGTAGGGTAACATTAGAGAGTCCAGCACAACCCAACAAGAGAAAAGAGGTAGAATCGTCCAGACACAATGAGCTGGAAATGGTGAGAAGATGAACTTCTTGTTGATTCATCGCTACCTATATCAGGGGAGTAGACTCGTCCAACCATGAGAAAATAGATACAGAAAGCATGTGGCATACCATGCGTGTCTTCGCCTCTCCTGGAAGGAGAGTAACAAAAACCCAATAAGTGGGTACTGGAACAAGGTATATTCATATATATATTCTATGCCAAGAAACCCAAACAAGATCTTAAGGGGATCTACGTCTTGTAGCTCATCCCAAGAAAGTGAGAAGCCAACAGTCCCAGAATGAAACACCATAGATGCCTAGCATCCCACATGTCTTCCCCAAACTGCATGTCAAGGAGATCAAATCACCACACCTCAACACTATCGTCTTTCGGTATCACTAACTCGCCCGCATGGTTTTAGGTCATGTCTCACGGACGCAACTCAGTGGGGAAAGTTTCCCTCATACTTGAGAGATCTGGGGGAAGGTCAAGCCTCACCTCGTCACTACCCCGCAATCAAGAGGTCTCCTCAATGTCAACAGGCGACCCCCTGCCCAGCCCCGCTGGAGGGTAATCCATGGAAGTCGACGGGTTCACACTGGAGAGGGACCAGCCAAAAGTCGATGGGTGCCATACTACCCAGTCCTGTAAAAGGGTAAACCACTAGAGGGAGAACCGGCTAAAGTCGTCGACAAGTCCCAACGCCCAGTCTCATAAAACGGTACTCCATTGGAGGGAGGCTTGGAACCATCGTCGGGGACCACTTCAAAGCCTAGCTGGAGGTAAACCCGCCATTTAGGACCACTTCCCATCCCCGCTAGAGGTAAACCTGCCATTAGGGACCACTTCCCAACCTAGTTGGAGGTAAACCTAGAACCGCTCTGGCCATCCCTACTGGATGGTACTGCTGGATGAACACTATTGTACTGGCCATCGCTGCTGGATGGTAACCCACTGGTCATCCTTGATGGATGGTACCGCACCGGCCAGCCCACTAGAAACAACCTCCTGACCAGCCCTCTTGGAAATAGCCTCCTTGCCAGCCCTACTGGAAACAACCTCATGGCCATCCCACCTGGAAGCAACCTCCTGGCCAGAACTACTAGAAACAACAACTTGGGCAGAGGATCGGTTCCCGCGTAATGTGTTGGTCACACTGAATCCACAAGAACTCTACTAGGGAACACAAAGGGACGATATAAACTCATTGTCCTCTCAGGGCGATCATGCCCCAATCCGCAGAGTCACTGTCGAAGCGAACTGAGACAACTCATCCCAGAAAGTGGGAAAACACCCACTTTGTAAGAGAACACGTAGTCTTAAACGGTTTTGCAGTATGGTGAAAGGGGAACAGTACTGAAACCCCACAAAGCTGAAGAAATAGAGGAACCAAACCATTTCTGTCAGCCAAACATCAAGAACAGAACCAGGGGTATCCATTGAACACTGCTGGTCAACAAACGAGAACTGAACCAGGGGGAAACTCAACCCTGCGGGTCAAACAAACATTCACAGAACCAGGGGGAAACTCAACCCTGCTGGTCAAACAAACGAGCACCGAACCAGGGGAAACTCAACCCTGCTGGTCAAACAAATGAGCACAGAACCAGGAGAAAACTCAACCATGCGGCTCAAAAAAACGAGAACAGAGGTACCCTCTACGTCGCAAGAGGTCAAGGGTATGCAAAGCAGAACACGACACACACATGGGTCCCACACAACGTGTCGCCCCAAGTCAACTCCAACCAAGCACACAAATGTTCCTAGGTACAAAAAACAACACGTACCTCCAAGCATTCTCATTTACTCCCAGAGTATACCACTTTTCTATCCCAGAGGCTATCATGCACACAGCACCCAACGTCAACGTGAAGGGCGTAATTGTAACAACTCCAACTTGCCACCTCATCGGACCAGGCACGGCCAATTACATCTCTTCAAGCATTACTTCACCCACACGGGAGTGCATGTTATCACATGCCAAGCGTCTGCTACAAACACAGTAGGACGAGCCACCACCGAACCACCTTATATGCTTCCACATTTTAATGTGGTCTCTAAAGAGACTCTGCACATCCAAATGGATCACATCATTGTAATCCTCATGGAAAAACATGCGAGATAGACTACTTACTCGCCTCAAATGGATATCTGACAGAAAAGTTTTCCAATAACGCTTTACGCCCGAACGGCGCCCCGTGATCATGAGCCTCGGCCCCAAAAAGAGTCAGGCGCATTGCGCCATTGCAATCCCCTCAGGAAAACACGTCAAAAGGACTGCTCACTTGGGTGGAACGGATATCTGGAAAAAAAATTGTGTTTCATCAAACCGCACACAAGCGGTTCTACGTGGGACTCACACCTTGGTCCTGAAGCACAATGAATGCATCGCACCATTGTGATCCTCTTGAAAAAGTACACAAGATGTACTATTCACTTGTCCAAAACAGACACCCAATGATAAAGCTAGAAATCACCGGCAACTTCCAAAACGTCCCTCACGGGGCCCGCATGAGCATACAGAATTAAAGCGGGAAGATTGTGCCATTACAATTCCCTTGGAAAAACACCCAAAATCGACTACTCGCACACCCCGAACGGATGACTGATGAAAAAGTTGAAAAAAGATGCGTGCAGCTAGAAAGACAGGCAATGGGGCCCACACCTCAACTTCGGCTTCAATGCCCAAAACCACACTGGTAAACATTGCCACGGCACCAGGTTCCCAACGCCAGTGAAGGTGCTCAAATCGGACGTCGGATGCATCCACGCCGCTCAAAACACGAACCCCCAGAAAAACGTCAAACATACTTAACGCACGTGTCGTTCCGCTGAACCCCTCATCTCGGGAATTTAAAATTATCGAGACCATATTAAAAAGTTCTCCTTGACGTCTAGATTATACTTCCACAGGCTTCATGCATAACGGATGCCGGTAACAGAACGTACGGGCATCCGAGTCGAGGGAGAAAAGCCCCTTGGGCTGGACCGGCATGGGCCGGTCGGTCCGCCCTGACTGGGACGGCCCGCGGTTCGGCCATGCGGGTCGGCCATGGACTTGTGGTCCATTGTTCCACCGGATGTCCTCGAGGCCGGTCCCTTCTTCCACATAGATACCCTCAAAATTCGGGTCTCGGTCTAGCCGTGGGGTCGCATGGCGCGACCCCGGTCTCCACTCTGCGCCGCGGAGCGACCCTACTGGCGCCCGCTAGCCGTCGTGCCCCGGCGGCTCGGCCTCGCCGACTGGAGCCGCTGCCTCACCCGGCCAGCACCGCCTCACCCTGCATCCAAATTCCCATACATCCCTTCTTTATATCGCTCCCCCGCCGCCTTAGATAATCGGACCCTCGCCGAAAAAACACTAATGACCTCTAAAACTTGCAATCTTCGGTGAACATTTGCGGGCTTCCCAAAACTCGGTTTTACAAACTAAAATAGTTGATGGAATGCTCAAAAAATGTACTACTCTTACATGGGATTCTTTCGAAGATAAAACATCAATTAGACATGATTAATCAAGCTCAAAGTAGGTGCGGGAAAAATGAAATGAAGCGCACGATCCTACCTTGTTGGGCGTTGCCCGGAGCTTCGTCGTCGATCTGCACCATGCCGTTGCCACTTCCCCCTTGATTTAGAGGGAGGAGTAAGAGGAGGAGGATAAGAGGAGGTTAGGGTGAGGGGAGTTCTCTAGGGGGAGGAATGAGGATGGGAGAGGAGAGGAGAGTTTAAATAAATAAACTCTTTCATTAAAAACTCGACCCCTGAAAACACATGCATCCATAACCTCCAGCACGGTCAAGATTAACCTTTACCTAGGGTAAAAACCACCTCCCAAGCACAATGACGGTCTCAGAATTTCAATCCAAGCCTCCGTTTGAAATTTATTAAACTCAAAGCCCGAGGACTCCAAATTACGGAAACGCCCCTGGTGGCATTTTTCGAAGAAGGTCCGCGCCTGTGATACTTGCACCCCTCCTAGGGTAAACGGAACACTTCGGATTCAACGATGCCCTCAGTTTTCCCATCCAAGAAAAAATTTAAGAGATACTTGAGTTTATCCATTAAAAGAATAAATTAATTAATTTAATTATCCGTTTAACGTTCTACTAACGGGTGAGGGGTCCAAACGTCCCGCACCGACATATTTTATGTCGTTCCTAGGGTAAACAACCCATTTCGGACCCATCTGTACACTCAGATATCCAATTTGATGCACCTTTTAGGAGTTATCCCATTTATTTGGCATACCCAGTGTGAACACACTAAAAATTTAATTCTAGCCACACCGGGGCTCGGAATTGCACGCCGTCTGAAGGCACTACTCTAAAATAACCTCAAGAATATTTCAAAGTCTTTTATAGAAAAAAACAGGTTCTTAAATCATTCCCTACTATAATATTTTCATCCCTGAAAATCAAAACTAGGGAACAACTCAAGGTACTAAGCCCACACCTGGCTCTTCCGTACCCATAAGAACTCTTGCACTGTCTCGTGTCACCACACGCAGACCAAAGGGTTTGATCTGTTCACACGAGGTCTGCCCTTGCCGATAACGTGCATAGGAGTATATACACATCTCTTCAGGTAAGCTATGTTGTAGACATCATGCACCCACTCTATACTCTGGGGTTAGGGAAAGGTGGTAGGAAACCTCGCCATCCCTTTGCATGGTCTCAAACAGTCCGAAGGACCTTGGGGGTAGCTCACCTCCCCGATCAAACCTCTACGTCACATGCCGCGATTGGAATCATTGCTCGTACCTGGAACAAGGCCCAGTGATTCCCTACTTTAGAATATCCATTTGTTGAAAAACCCAAGGATATCTGGTCACACAAGATTTCATAGTTGATGTCTCACAACCAAGACTCCCTTACACGCTTGAAAGGCGAAGGAGTCGCTACCGTCGACTGATGAGAAAGGTTCCACGCCTTCTACCTTTCTGACACAGGGTTACACCAACGCCCTATGTCACCCTGGTGACCCCTCAAACAAGGAGAAGGGAGAAAATAATTTCACACACAGAGTATAACAACTCTACTTGCAAAGAGTAGAAGAGTCATGAAGCTTACCTCTTGCCACCTCACGCCATGAAGGATCGTAGACATAGAAATCTCACAGCTATTCGTGGTCCCGATTGTCAGCTATTGGATCCTGACATGGACCACCTAGTGGTGATGGGATGACCTCGTAAATTTGTCCCCCACTACCAGCTCCTCCCACTCCTCTGAAAGCACCTCCTCTTTGGGCGCTACTCCGATCATGGCACTGCCTCCGTCGTGGTGGTGCACCTGCTGCCTACCCGATGTTATCAGCACGCCTGGTTAGGAAGTCTCGTGCCAGGTGACTTCGCCCATCGCAAGAATAGCACCGACTCTATCTTGGATACACTAGTGCCCTATGGCGCCACTATGGTGTACGACCACACCCCTGATTCCAGTTGTCAGAAAGACTCCTGCATCGAGGTCCTTCTTGCCAACGCCCGCTAGCTGCGACAGATGTCTCAACTCCAATGTGTATGCTTCCACCACCAACTGTAGAGCGTGATAAGAATATTTCTGTCACTAGTGCCTACTCTAGCACCCCATCATATGTGGGAATTCCCAAGGGTACTATGACATCATGAATCTCTCTGCGGAGACCCTGCTCGATCTTCCGTGCTTGGAAGTTATCGACGTGGACCTAGTCCGGGTAAAAGCATGCACGGTCTGTGAAACTAGTCGCGTACTCGGCCACCGTCATCACTACCTATTGAAACTCTAGGAGCCCCCAAATCTGAATGGATTGTAAGAAATAGGGGGAAATGTCCTCACGAAACAACAACTAAAAGTCACCCGACGAAAGCGACGACACGTCGTGAAACTGAGTCACCAGAGTACACCAATTCCAAGCTGCTCCGCAGAAAAGTTTGGCAGCCAATGTAATCATAAGATCTGTTTGTGTTTGTACAATCCTTAAAATGTGAACCACTATCTTTTTCCAAACCTCTGCTACCTGAGGGTCTGGCTCACCACTGAACCTCAGCGGTCTCTATCGCTGGAACTCATGAAGCGCGTTCAACATGCCCTCAAGCTCAACCTGCTCTGCTGAAGCTGTCGGCTGCTCACCAGGTGGGGGTGCTGCTACCGGCCCTCCCAGGGGAAGGGACTCGCATGATGGGTCCTAGACTGAGGCCTCGTAGCTCACAGGGTCATCGTCACGCACCAAATCTATTATCCTGGCTTGTTGTCTTCGTGGAGACATCCTGAATGTTATCAAGGAGTTCCGCGGTCAGATGAGCATATATGTAAATCACAACGACAACAATTATGGGGAGATGACTCAAGAAGGACAATCAAAGACTCAATCTTAGGTGATGCACAAACCGATTTTCCCTGCAACGAGTGTCTCAGCATGCCGAGTCCACAAGCGGGTTATCAGGGTCCTGGTGAATGGATATGTCGGCCGCCGCCCCATCACTGGACTACCCGGCCTGAGATCCGCTCTCGAGACACGTTAACATTGTTTCCCTAAATCCTAACCAATTCCTTTCAAGGGACGTCCGAACAACATCCCATGGAACGAACCAGCTCTGATACCACTTTGTCATGACCCGACCCTATACAAGATCGAGCAGAAACTACCCCAAGCCGGCCTCCAAAGGCCAGGGGCTGGTTACCAGCACCGAAAACTGAATAACATAGGTAGGTCTTTTCCTAAGTACCTGTACACACACACGCAGCACACTCAATGCAAAAGTGTAGATTAAAGGGGAATGTAAATTACCAACTTCTATAAATAAACCACAAAGTGCATCGACCTCTGAATAGTACAAAGAAAGTGCTGAAGGTAAACTGAAAAAGAAAAGGGGCAAGCACGCACCCAACCAGAAAAGGTGCCACAACCTGACAACAAGTAAACAAAAGAAAAACAGCTGGAAGGGTCCCCCACCTGGAACCCGACTCTGACCACCGTACGCGGTCCATGCTCCTGATCTCCTAAGCTCTTCTGAAGTCACGACCAACATGTCTGTCATCTCCAAGGGCACGCCAAGTGTGGGAAAATCCCAAGAAGGGGCGAGTATAAAAATACTCAGTAGGATACCTCGAAGGCTCAAGGGAGCAACAAACGTGGTACTGAAGGGTGAGTAGAAGATCAAATAGGGACTAGTAATGGATTACAACAGAGAGTGCAGTAAGAGTACAACAAGGAGTGTAGTTGAATAACAGTAGAGAGTCTAGCTCAACCCAATAAGAGAAAGGAGGTAGACTCGTCCAGAAACAAGGATCTTGAAATGGTGAGAAGATTAATTTCTCGTTGAGTCTTCGCTACCTATAGCAGGAGAGTAGACTTGTCCAAACACGAGAAGCTAGAAACAGAAAGAACGTGGCATACCCCACACGTCTTCGCCTCTCCTGGAAGGAGAGTAACCAAAACCCAAGAAGTGGGTACTAAAACAAGACATATACATATATATATGCTCTGTCAAGAAACCCAAACTAGATCGTAAGGGGATATTTGTCCTGTATCTCAGCCCAAGAAAGTGGGTATCCAACAGTCCCAGAAGTAAACGCCATCGATGCTTAGCATCCCGCATGTCTGCCCCGATCTACAAGTCAAGGTGCTCAAATCACCACACCTCGACACTATACTCTTTGGGCGACACTAACTCGCCCGTACAGTTTTAGTTCGTGTCTCAAGGACTAATCTCGGTGGGGAAATCACCCCTCGTACATGAGAGTTCTAGGGGAACGTCAAGCCACACCTCGTCACTGCCCCGTAGTCTGGAGGTCTCCTCAAAGTCGACAGGCGACCCCCTGCCCAGCCCCACTGGTGGGTAATCCCTGGAATTCGATGGGTTCCCACTAGAGGGAGACCCAGAAAAAGTCGACTGGTGCCACACTTCCCAGTCCCATAAAAGGGTAAACCACTGGAGGGAGATCCGGATAAAGTTGTCAACGAGTCCCAATGCCCAGTCCTGTAAAAGGATACTCCACTGGAGGGAGTCTCGAAACCGTCATCGGGGACCACTTCCCAGCCCAGATGGAGGTAAACCTGGCATCGGGGACTACTTCCCAGACCTACTGGAGGTAAACCCGGTATCGAGGACCACTTCCCATCCCAGTTGGAGGTAAACATGGAACCACTCTGGCAATCCCTGTTGGATGGGACTACTCAGTGAACATTGTTGTACTGTCCATCCCTGGTGGTTGGTAACCCACTGGCCAACCCTGGTGGATTGTACTGCATTGACCAACCCTGCTGGAAACAACCTCATGACTAGCCCTGGTGGAAACAACCTCCTAGAAATCCCAACTGGAAACAACCTCCTGGACAGCCCTACTAGAAACAACCTCCTGGCCAGCCCTACTGGAAACAACCTCCCGGCCAGCCCTGCTAGAAACAACCTCCTCGCTAGCCCTGCTGGAAACAATTAACTAGGTAGAGGATCGGTGCCCACGTAATGTGTTGGTCACACTGAGTCCACAAGAAATCTACCAGGGAACATGAAGGGATGGGAGAAACTCCACGGCCTCTCAGGGCGATCACGCTCCAATCCACTGAGTCGCTGTTGAAGTGTACCAATACAACTCATCCCAGAAAGTGGGAAAACACCCACGCTGTACGAGCACATGTAGTCATAAATGGTGTCGCAGTCCATTTAAAGGGGCACGGTACTAAAACCCCTCGTAGTTGAAGAAATAGAGGAACCAAACCATCTCTGTCAGCAAAACCATCGAGAACAGAACTAGGGGAAACCACTCAACCCTACTGGTCAATCAACGAGAACATAACCAGGGGGAAACTCAACCCTGCGGGTCAAACAAAGGAGCACAGAACCAGGGGGAAACTCAACCCTACTGGTCAAACAAATGAGCACAGAACCAGGGGGAAACTCAACCATGATGGTCAAAAAAACGATCATAGAACCAGGGGGAAACTCAATCATGCGGGTCAAACAAACGAGAACAGAGGTACCCTCTACGTTGCGATAGGTCAAGGGTATGCAAAGCAGAACACGGCACGCACATGGGTCCTACACGACGTGTGGCCCCAAGTCAACTCCAACCAAGAGCATAAATGTTCCCAGGTATAAACAACCACACGTACCTCCAATTGTTCCCGTATACTCCCAGAGTATACCATGTTTATATCCTAAAGGGTATCGTGCACACGGCACCAAACATCAATGTGAAGGGCATAATTGTAGCAACTCCAACTTGCCACCTCATCGGCCTAGGCACGGACACCTACATCTCTTCAAGCATTACTTCACCCAAACAAGAGTGTATGTGATCACACGCCAAGGGTCTGCTACAAACACAGTAGGACGAACCACCATCGGAGAACCTTACTTGCTTCTGCATTTAAATGTGGTCTCGAAAGAGACTCTGCACATCCAAACAAATTGCACCGTTGTAATCCACACACAAAAACATGCGAGGTAGACTACTTACTCGCCTCAAATGGATATCCAATAGAAAAGTCTTCCAACAACGCTTTACTCCCGAACGGCATCTCATGATCCTGATCCTCGACACCAAAAATAGTCGAGTGCATCGCGCCATTGCGATCCCCTCAAGAAAACACGTCAAAAGGACTGCCCACTTGAGTGGAACAGATATCCTAAGAAAAAGATGTGTTTTGTCAAACCACGCACGAGCGGTTATACATGGGACCCACACCTTGGTCTTTATGCACAACGAACGGATCGCATCATTGCGGTCTTCTCTAAAAAGTACACAAGATGGACTATTCACATGTCCAAAACGGATACCCGGTGATAAAGTTGGAAATCACCACCGACTCCCAAAATGGCCCTCGTGGGGCCCGCACCAGTGTGCAGAATTAAATCGGGTAGATTGCGACATTGCAATGCCCTCGGAAAAACACCCACAATCGACTACTCGCACGCCCCGAACCGACATCCGAGGAATAGGTTGCAAAATGTTGCGTGTAGCTCGAAAGACGGGCCATGGGGCCCACACCTCAACTTTGGCTTCAATGCCCAAAACCACACTGGTACTTTGCCTCGGCACTAGGGTCTCAACACCACTGACGGTGCTCAAATCGGACGTCGGATGCGTCGACATCGCCTAAAACACGAACCCCTGGAAAAAAATCAAACTTACTTAACCCACGTGTCGTGCCACCGAACCCCTCGTCTTGGGAATTACAAATTCTAGAGACCATATAAAATAGTTCTCCTTGACGTCTGGAGTATACTTCTGTAGACGGCATGTAAAACGTACGCATGTAGCGGAAATTACGAGCGTCCGAGTCGAGGGGGAAAAGCCCCATGGGATGGACCGGCCTGCGCCGGTCAGTCCGCTCAGTGTGGGCCTCCCCGCGGTTCGGCCGCGTGGGCCGATCGTGGACCTACGGTCCACGGTTCCCCCAACTATCCTCGAGGCCGGTCACTTCTTCTACGGGGATACCCCGCAAAGGAGGGTCTCGGTCTGGCCATGGGGTCTCGCGACGCGACCCCGATCTCCGCTCCGCGCCGCGGAGCGCCCCCGCTGGCGCCCGCTCGTCATCGCACCCCGGTAGCTCGGGCTCACCGCCTGGAGCCTCCGCCTCGCCCGTCCAGCAATGCCTCGGCCTGCAGCTGAATGCTCGTGCCGCCCTGCCTTAGTCCGCGCGATCACCGCCTTAGACCGCCGGACCCTCGCCAGAAAAACACCAACGACCTCCAAATCCTGCAATCTTCGGCGAACATTTTTGAGCTCCTAGGAACTTGATTTTACAAACCAAAACAGGCGATATAAATCTCAAAAAAATTACTATGCATACATGGGATTTTTTTGAAGATCAAACATTATTTTGACATGGTTAATCGACCTCAAAGTTGGTTCGGGAAAAATAAAATGAAGCGCACGATCCTACCTTGTTGGGCATTGCCCAGAGCTTCGTCGTCGATCCACACCCCACCATTGCTGCTTCCACCTTGATTGGGAGGGAGGAGTAGGAGGAGGAAGAAGAGATGAGGTTAGGGTGAGGGGGTTTTCTAGGGGGAGGAATGAGGATGGCGTAGGAGAGGAGAGTTTAAATAAATACTCTTTAATAAAAAACTCGACACCTGAAAACACCCACATCCAAAACCTCCAGCGCGGTCTAGATTAAGCTTCCCCTTGGGTAAACACCACCTCCCAAGCACAACGGAAGTATCGTAATTTCAATCTGAGCCTCTGTTTGAAAGTTATTAAACTCAACGCCCGTGGCTGCCAAATTATGGAAACACCCCTTGCGGCATTTTTCGCTGAAGGTCCGCGCCCGTGAAACTTACACCCCTCCTAGGGTAGACGGCACGGTCCAGAATCAACAGTGCCCTCAGTTTTCCCATCCGAGCAACCTTTTAATAGATACTAGAGTTCAGCCACTAAACGAATAAATTAATTAATAAAATTATCCTTTTAACGTTCCACTAATGGGCAAGGGCTCCCAACGTCCCACACCGACCTATTTTATGTCGTTCCTAGGGTGAACACCACATTTCAGACTCATTCGTACACTCGTATTTCTGATCTGAAGCTCTGTTTAGCAGTTATCCCATTTATTTTTCATGCTTAGTGTGAACGCACTGAAAATTTAATTCCGGCCACACTGTTGCTCGGAATCGCACGTTGTCTGAAGGCGCTACTCTGAAATAACCACAAGAATATCCCAAATCCTTTTATAGAAAAAACCAGGTTCTTACATAGTGAGACTGATAAACATATCATCCAAATATAGAGTCTTAGAGTCTCCATATTCTTGGGGTTAAGCTTTGGCATCAAATTTATCAAGAATAATTCATAGGATCCTTTCAATAACATTTGAATCTTCTAAATTCTCACTGACAAATATTATGGTGCTTACATTGTTATTCATCATTATAAAGAAACCTCTAACATATTCATTTTCAACCATCATAAAATTTTTATACTTAAATCTTTATATTTGTAACTTCACGTTACTCACTATTTTGTTTCCCTCGTAGATTTTCATTAATTTAACCTAGGTTCATTTGGCCGTTGAAATTCCTTTAAATCTAATGAACACTCTTTCAAAGAGTGTGGAATGTATATAATTTCTATATCACTAATTATTCACTAAGATTTCCATCTCAACAGCTATCAATGAACACCTCTATCATGACAAGGGAAACCATTAGTAATAACATAAAGAAATTCCTAACCAATGGAAAAATATACGGAAATATTATATCATTAAAGATATGATAGTTCTTACCATTGAATAAGGTAATTCTATTAATATTCTCAAAATTTTGAACATCTATAGATTCTTATATTTTCAAAAATCTTCTATAAATAGTTCTTTAAGGGGACCTTCACTCTAATTACACATGAAAGAACCTATCAGGATATATGTAATCACTGAGAGGGGAGGGGTGAATCAGTTGAATTTTCTTTTTACATATTCTTCCTTATGAAACAACCATCCCCTTATTCTAAACAAATATTACATTTCTAATAAAACCACATAATCTTAACCACATAAACTTAAGTATTTACAAGTTTCAAAACTCAATAAGAGTGTCTTGACCTTGGTAAGGTTTTTAAATAATCCAATACTACACAACCTCTATAAATAAATTACTTAAATATGGTTATAGTAGGCAGGTAATATCCTTTCACTTTTTTTAATTTAATTAATCAACATTTCATACACTCCTTGAATATGTATACAATGACACAAATATTTTTCTCAATAATTATAGAACCATCACTAATAGAATTCAAAAAGTTTTTATCAAGCTGCTTGTAATTTTTCACACTTGATTTTTTAGTAATTCCTTCTTCTTCACATTCTTACCCAATAGTAGGAAAGATATTCCTTATGTTCAACATATTTGTAAACCCTATCCCATAATAATTATTTGATATATTATTTTATTTTAGATTATTATCTTTACTTTCATGTTTATCTCACTATATTAGTAACCTTATGTGTCTAATTGAATACATAAATCTTATATATTAATCATAGTGTTATTCCTAAATTCACATGAATTAATGAATGCATGTAATTTTATTCATGTTCATCTGATAATACCCAAATCATACTATACATTGAAATCTCATCATCAAACTATGTGAGACAAAGGATCTCAAGTGAATGATCCATATTTGTGCAAGAATATTGTGAAAATCCAAATGGATTCGCACAATTGTTTTCACCTACTTGTATGGGACTCATGAAAACCCAAAGGGATTCATGTAATCTTCTCTTATTTTTTCATTTTGAGTGAAACACAAGTTAAAGGACCACGGATCTTGTTCTTTTCTACCTAAGAAGCTCAAAAAATATTCCCTACATGAATGAAACTTATTTGATGCTCTATTTTCTCTTAAAAAACAAGAACCCATTCCTAAAAAAAATAAACAACTCTCAGCTTCTATAATTTGGTTTTTATATATCTGCACCACTACTTTTAATTGCATTATTCTTCTTCATTTAATGTCGTACATAACATTAAACAAAAAATTTCTATCAAGGATGAGGAAAATATTACTAATGGTTTTAGTTATCTTAATTTTATAATGAGAAACATGGAATTTTCTATTAATTGAGTTCAGGTATTATCCTTATGGTGATGTTCTCACAAGCATGTGATTAAGATCTCATGCCTCATTATTTCATTACTATGAACTCATAAATGAAGAAAGATACATTGTAACTTCATATTTTCTTTATAAGTTATAATAATCCTCAATTTATTGAATGTATGAATCATGTTTATTTTATGAATGATATATATATGATGGAGAGAGTCTCATGGACACCTTCATATACTCACTATTCCCTCCTCCTTAAAATTTACGGACACCTTCAAACAACTCCTCATTTAAAATAAAAGTATTTTATGGGAATATTCTTCAAATTTCATTCATTCAAATAAAAATATTCATGTTCATATTAATTATTATAGAATATGTATCATCCTAAAAAACCAACACATGTCTTTTAACCTTAAGACCAATTCCAAAATCATTATTGTAAGTTAAATGATTCAAATTCTTAACAAAGTTATGTAAATAAAATTGATCAAAAAAAGACAAAAACTAAAGAAAACGTTCTTATATCCATCATCTTCAAAAATCATGGTCTATAAAAGGGTATATGGGAAATACCTGACACTATTCCAATAAAAATATCTGATAATAAACTCTCAACCAACCATTTATTTTTTCAATTTCATCAAAAATTATAAATAAAATTTTCAGTCTCTTAACTCTAAAAAATGATAAAATATGGTTTGGATTATATCCCCAGGATCTCCCTTATCCATCTCACATGAAATCCACATCATCCTTGGTTGATTCCATTATGCACCAGTGGAATTGACAGTGATCCCTAACATTATTTATTACAATAAAAAGAGAAATATTTATAAAAAATAATGGGATAAGAATAAATGAACGCACCTAGGATTACCACTAAAACACGCCAAGAACTTTCCCCACATAAGGGGTTTATAAAGGTATATGTTATAGGGGATAGTAAGAAAATAAAGTCCTCTTCTAAACTCCCTTGTCCCCAAAATCTTGAAACACCACAACCCAAAATAATGATACAAAAAACACCATCCATAGTCTGTGTAGCAAGGTTTGCCTTTTTAATTCCCTATCACCCAAGTATTTCACAACCTAAAATGTTCATTGTAGAGGGACCCTTAACTCATCTAACCTCATCCATGTAATGAACCTTGTTTAATGGCATGATTAGATCTATATGAAAATCATGTATTTAAGGAATCTAAAGAAATCCATTAATGGAGTGAACACCCTATCACATTTTGAATAGATTATTGTTATAGTTTTAAGAATCTTATCCACCCGTTCATAACGTCAATATCCACTTGAACACTCATGGAATCTACTAAGCCTCAATCTATCCAAAAACACCATTTATTAATTTGTAAGAACTTATAATCCTAATTTGATTCTATATTATCAAAATAAATTCTTCATCAAAAAAATCCAAATTCTTTCACAAATAACAATATGGAAATCCATAGATCATTACATTTTGTGATTTTTTATGCCACCCTAAAATTTTATTTCATGTCTACTTATGTATATTAGGTGATTTAGATCCTATGTATCCTCCTAAAATACTTGTTTTTTAATTTTTTTGACTAGAAAACTCAAGGACCCTTTAATATATCATTTTTACCTCCTAAATTATTGAATGAATTTTCTAATTATTATTTATGAACATTTAATTATGATTGATATAATTTCTCCTCCATTACGAGGGTGGGGTATAGAATGAGGATCTTGGTGGGTCTTCAAAAATATAAAATTTTCATTTCATTTTTTAATATTAATCATGTTATATGATGTAATCATGTAATGAAATGGTTATCTAGATCTTAAATTTGTGTGGGTACTGTTTTTAAAACATAGGATTACTATGAAGGTATTTACTAGATTAAAAGTCAATATAATTTCTATAATTTATTTTGGAGTTACTTATGTTTTTAGTGAAAATATTTTTCATCATAGGTTGTTTATTAATTATTGATATTTTCATTTCATTTCAATTATAGTATTTCATATAGAATTATCTTTAATAGTCATCTTTCTGTGGAACTATTATTGGAAATTAGGTTCACTAGATAAGAGTGTATATTGGGTTTATTTATGGATTATTAAGTATCAGTCAACCTGAAACTTTCTGTAGTGGAGCAGATCCTTCATTAACTCATACCCTATACTATACATAATGCATTTAATTGTGTATTTTTTGGGAAGGTTGTGTACCTCATTGATCATGGCATGAATCCTTTTCTTCCTAATGCATTGGAATTTTCATCAGGGCTATGTTTGTGGTCCCCTTTTGGATGCTTTTAGTATCATTAATGGTATCTTTATCATTACTATCTTCTCCAGTCCAATCCTATAAAATATATTTATAAATGAGAATCACCAACGGTCAGTCTAGGATCATCACCTCAATCATTAACTGGGAGTTTCCATAATTTAATCCATCCATTGATACTTTTAATTGAGTTTCTAAAATTGTCAAAATAAAATGTGGAAAACAAAAACCAATGCATTAAAATAATAACAATAAAAATATGTAAATGTTATTTCAAATATTCACATAAAGGTAATTATAAAAAAGTCTAAATACCTATAAGAGAAGTATTAATAAACATTCATAAAGATATATTATTTTAATATTACATAAAGTTTATTTCTAGGGTATGTGTAAAGTTGATTAGAAATTTTCAAATCTATGTAAAGGTTACATTAAAAAAGTGACCAGTATAAAGGTAAATATGGAACCTAAAAGCTATGTAAAGTTAAGATAAATTTTCATAACGTTGTGTAAGGATAATAATTAATCAATAAAATTTAAACATAAACAATATGAACATTAAACATTTAAATATCATAAATTACATATAAATTTATTTAAGTAAACATAATTTGTAAATAAAAAATAATCAATTAGTAAACTAAAAAAATATTAATTTTCTTCCCAAACATTAACCCTTTATGTTTAAACACAAAAAATATCTCCCTTTTTTAAATTATAAAACAAAACATTTAAAATTATTTAAAATTATCTATAAATTCTCACTAAATTTATATTCTAAATTTATTTCCCCATTTTTCAAATTTTAATAAAGGAATGTAAAAAATATTTATTAGTATTTTAAAAGTATTTGTTTCATAAAACATGAATACAATTTTAAAAATAATTTGTTTTGTATTATCATATTAACTTACTAGAATAGATTTTAAAACTAGAAATTCAAAAAAATCAATATATTCGAGAAATATTTATAATGAATAAAATATTTGACCCCCCCACTTGATTCAACATTATTTATAATAAAAATTCTGAAATTTCAATTTATTAAATAATGAAATATATATCAAATTTAAAAATGATTGAAATAGATTTCAATAAATTATCTAATTAAAAATTGGGGAGAAAATTGTAATTTAAATAGGGATACTTTAAATTAAAATATCAATTACTAGACCATAGTAAGTAAGCTTAAAACAAAAATTACAGCAACATTCTTTGGGAAGAATTTAGTATTGAGGACATAAGGGTAAGAATTTTCCCCTACATAAGCTCCGAAATAATTGTAAACTAACTTATAACATTGATCATTTAATTCTAAAATATTTCTTCTAAATGTATTATAAATCATCTTAACAAACGTGTTTAATAATATTTATTAGTGATAAAAACAAAAAAAAATTGTTACTAAAGATAAATCTCAATATGAAATAGAACACTTTACTTATATTACAACATACATAATTGGTAAATAAAATATTTTAAAATGAATCAAAAAAATAATCAATAGGTTTAAATGATTAATCAAAGAAATAAGAATTATATTTTCATTTTTCAGCAAATATACAAAGTTAAAAAATTATTTTTTCTATTTTTATAGAATTTGATAATTTAATAAATATATCATCCAAATGGTTATTAGTGGATATTTATTCCAAACTAATAAATCCTTTAATAACATAATACTGAATAAAATTAAATATAACATTTATATGTTTTTAAAAGAATATTGTCAAGGATTCTTCAAAAATGAAATATTAATAGAATTATTAGGTTACCAAGAATTTTATCAAAATAAACATAAAAAAATCATTCCTTGTTTAATCCAAATTCATTGAGAATAAAACTATAATATGATGTATACTCATCCTTAACTGTGCATACAGAAAATAATAATTGTTTCTTATTACTCCATGAAATTATAAGTTTACTAAGAAAATGACATATACCATATATTCTTTTCTTGTTAATTATAAATCAACTAAAATCAGAATCTGTGTATCTAAAAAATTAAAATAGTTCCACTCAGAATAGACTAAACCAAAATTAAAATTTCTCTTAGTATATATTGTAATCATTTTAAGATATTTAAGTTTAATTTCCTTAGTATTATTATAAAACCTATAATATAAACATACACAAAACATTATATCATGTCTTAAAGTATCCAAATATAGAAAAAAACAATCATACCTCATAAAAAGTTAATATCTAAAGGTTTTCTATATTAATAAACATCCAATTTTGAATTATTATGCATTGTGGTTATCGTAATTTTACTAAAATCTAAACTAAGCCTTTCAAATAAATCTTTATAAAATTTATATTGATTATGATATATCGCATCTATACTTTTAAATTTTAAATTCTAAGAAAAAATTTTACTCAGCCATTAAACTCATCTCAAAATAATTACTAATATGGTTATAAAATTATTTACAAAAATATACATTTTATTATAAAAAAAATATATATCATTAGTATATATTTGAACCCCTAAAATATCATTAGAAACATTATGAATAAATAAACTCGAAGTGAAATTTTTTATATGAAACACTTTCTCAAATAAAAACAATGTTAGTATTTCTTACCAAAATCTTGGAGCTTTTTTAAGACCATATAATGTTTTTTATTGTTAAAAAAATTATTTGGTAATTGTTCATTTTCAAATCTGGTGGTTTTATTAATATAAACCTATTTATAAATTACACCATTTACAATTTTACTTTTGAAATAAATTTTTAAAAAATTCAATCTATTAAATGAATAAAAGGATAATAAAAAACATAATAGATTAAATCTTATATTACATAAAAATACACTCATAAAAATACATTCTATTACCTTGATAAAAATCTTAAGATATAATACTATTTTTATTTTTAACTATTTAACCTGATTCATCAAAATTTTCCTAAAAACAATTTATTTCCTATAATCTTTTTTGTTTAAAAATATTATAGATATTATTTATAGTGAATTTATTAATTTCATCTTACATTGTAATTATACAATAAACATATTTTATAAATTCCTAAATATTTTTAGGAAAACATTTATAAAAAAAATCATAATTTGAGAAGAAATTTAAAACAAACTACCTAGTTCTAATTCCATATTCCAAATTTCTAATATATTTCTCTATTGGTAGATCTTTATAAGTTATCAGTTTTTTAAAATAGATTTATTTGACATATCCTACCCCACAACTTATGAATTTTAATTATTAGATTCTTATTCAAGAAAATTAACACATTTAAATTCTTTTCCAATGTTTTTAGATCCTTCGATATGTTTATCATTATTTTAATCAATTATTACATGAATGGGTTCTTCCATACTTTTTTTACCATTCATGTTATTAATTTTATTCATTTTCTTCATTTTCTTCATTTTCTTCATTTTCTTCATTTTATTCATTTTCTTAATTTTCTTCACTTTATTCACTTTATTCACTTTATTCACTTTATTCACTTTATACAAATTATTCACATTATTAACTTTATTAACTTTATTCACTTTATTCAGTTTATTCAGTTTATTCAGTTTATTCAGTTTATTCACCTTATTCCCTTTATTCACTTTATTCACTTTATTCACTTTATTAATTTTCTTCATTTTCTTCATTTTATTCATTTTATTCATTTTATTCATTTTATTAATTTTATTCATTTTATTCATCTTATTCATTTTATTCATTTTATTCATTTTATTCATTTTATTCATTTTATTTATCTTATTCATCTTATTAAGTTTATTCATTTTATTCAATTTATTCAATTTATTCATTCTATTTATTTTATTCATTCTATTCATTCTATTCATTCTATTCCTTCTATTCATTCTATTCATTCTATTAATTCTATTAATTTTATTCACTTTATTCATTTTATTCATTTTATTCCGTTTATCCCTTTTATTAATTTTATTCATTTTGTTCATTTTGTTTATTTTGTTCATTTTATCTATTTTATCCATTTTATGCATTTTTTCCCTTTTATTCGTTTTATTCATTTTATTAATTTTATACATTTTTTCATTTTTTTCACTTTTTTCATTTTTTTCATTTTTTCATTTTTTTCATTTTTTTCATTTTATTCATTTTATTCAATTAATTCATTTAATTCATCATAACATGAACCATAAGAATATGTTTCAAAATCAAAACTAGAATCTGAATTAGAAGTTACCTCATTTAAATTTGTATCATTTAATTATGGATAGGATGAATCTTTCTCCATTCAAATTCATATCCAAAGTATAAATCGATAGTATAACCGCAACCAGCATGATCGGTATATTTCAATTCCTTCTTGTATTGTGTTAATGTCACTTCTTGCTTTAATTTAGGACAATCTAACTTTATATATCCATTCTTTCTAATCTCATAGCACATTTGTTGTGAAAGATTGTTATATTTTATTCAGTTACCTTTATTTCTCATTTCATCGTACTTGTTATAGTATTTTTTGGGTTAACTCATACAACCATTGTTTCATTTCATCATGTTATAAAGTCCTTATCTTATATTATAAATTTTCTACTACATATATTCTTGTGACTTCAAATCAAGAGGGATACTATAAAAAATTATAGATATAATAACCTGGCCTTAAAACATTACATAATATTGAATTAAAGGAATATTTCATATTGAGGATCTTTTCAGGTTTAGAGTTTTAGAGAATTAGAACATAACTATCAAATTTAAATAGATTACAAAGTAGACATTTCTTCTCAGTTTTCATTTTTTTCATAAAATAAAAACTCTTGAAAAAAAGAGTCATGCCTATTTCCATGTTTTCGATATCATAACTTTTCCTTGATCTCATCATTTACCATATTCATCTTTAAGTCCTATGAAAAACATTTCAAAACTTGGTATGAGCATAAAAAGTTCAGTAAGGGTTATAAAACAAATATAGAAAACATTAGTTCATAAATACATATAGAACATAAACACTTTTACTTACTTCCTGAAAATATAAGATTTGTGAATGACACATAGAAATAATAAATCATAAAGGTTACTTGTGGCATCCAAAACATACTTATATTGTAGCTATCACAGCTACATAGGTAGTTACTTTGGAATACCTATAATAGAAAATTCCATAAATCTCTTAGTAGAAACATCCACATTTACCTCTGTTACATTACACAATGCATTAGAGATCTATTTTGGGATCACCCGCCCTAGGTTTATCATGGAACCACCCGTATACATAAACAATTCCCAATAACCATAACATATTCATAATACATTAAACAAACATAATGGAAAGATAAAATATATCATTAAAATATATTGACATAATAAATCCATTATAAAAACAATTTTTTATAAAAAAATTACGTAAAAATTATATTCTATTTATTATCATTTTAAAAAAAACATTGTGGATTGTTAAGGAAGCCAACGATCAAATAATACTCGTGGCGGTGGAAAAAGGACGTTGTCACTGCTTATGTAAAAAAACATTCTTTTTTGTTATTTATTAAAATGCTTCATATAAAAATATTTCCTTTGAATGAAATTAAATGTGAAAGGTGATTATATAGCGTATAAAATAAATTCATGTATTAGGACAAAAGATGACTCAATAAAAGGTGATTGAGACAAAGTCCCTTACCTCATGTCCGGCTTGACTCGATCAATCTTCAATCTCCTGAATAATAAACTAATGTTAATTTCTACTTGATTAAGAACCTTTTTTCAAGTTTTTTATTCCTTTTATACCACTTATTACCATGTTATAAACATTATGTAATCATTTAAGTTAATAATGTTCATTTTTTCAATATTTTGTACTTGAGTCAAAAATGAACACCTTATATTTACATGTTGTCCATGTGGTAAATAGTTCATTATATACAGAATGATATTCATTTTTTAGATATCATATACATATTATATATCATATATATCCATTATATATATATATATATTTATTTCATTTCATTTCATATCATTTGGAGGTAAGAAATGAAATGCATCGTGCATGGAGAGGGTAAGCCTTACGTACGCATGAACATTACTTTCATATATATTTATTATTTTAATGGAGTTAAAACATAATGATACATAGTTATATTATAATTCCAGAAGAATATCAAATATATTATCATTAACTCTACCCTTTATATGTCCCACATATGGCATTAATGAGTCATATCACTTTCAGGGGCGGTAGTCCGTACTTCCTCAAATGAAATTTTCGTGTTTACCCATAATGGAAACCAAAAAGGTTTGATTTAAAAGAAAAATATAGAAGAATAAAGAAAACATAAACATAATATATATATATATATATATATATTATGTAAATATAGTTCCATCATAATGGCTACCATGGGAGGCAGTTGGAGATCGTCGAACAATCATCGTTTCGTGAGGTGTTAGATTTCCATCCACATAAACAGTATGTTCTTCACCCATTAGGTGGATGTGTGTGAATGTTTAGTTTGAATACTTCTCATAAAAACCTCTTAGTATATTGAGGATGCTGTTCTTTTTATAAAATAATGAAATAAAAAGATTTTAGGGGTTGGAGAAGTAAAATAAAAGAAAAACATTAAGAGAAATTGTTACCTTTAATTTGGGTAACTTCCTTTGTTTTGAACCAAAAGGAATTTTTGTATTTCCTCCTGCCTAAGGTATGTATTCTAGGTGGAGGAGAGGGATTTAGTGGTCTTAATTGGGTAGAGGTTGGATGAGACAAAAGGCTTGAGAGGTGGGAGGAATTGGATAGAAATGTTCTCCTTTTATAAAGGGGGGAGGGTCTCTTTAGGAAACTGTGAAGATATTATTTTATTATATAATGATATTTGGTTACTAAAGGTCCAATAATAATTAAATTCTAAGATAATATTAATCATGGTCTAAATAAAATCATCCACTAAGAATTGTATAGGTTTTTGATGTTATTTTAATATTTATAATCTTATATATTTAAATGATTTATTAATGAGGTAAACATGACATCATTATTGTGTCATAAATAACTTAATTTATTCTATGTCTAAAAATTATAAAAATACTACCATGATGTAGGAAATATTTTTATATTTCCAATTAATATTTATAGTCAAAAAGATAACCTATATAACACTATGTAACAATTAATTTGCAAAGAGATATTTTTTATGTCATTTTTGTCTTTACATTAAATTAATTAATCTAAAATGTGATTATCATTCATAAATGGCTCCATGGGGTCCCAAAATCTTCCAAAATATTCTCATGGTTAGCCATTACTCATCAAATAAGGTTATGAATAGTGTTAAGGTAATTTTTAATTATTATATTATTCTTTTTACCTTGAATTACTCTATTTACCTTTAACCGCGGAAAATAAAGTCAAAAGTTACTATTCACCAAAGAAATATCATCTTATTGAACCACATTTTATTTAATAATAACAACTATGTATGTCAGATTTTAAAAATTCAAAACAAATAAGTGGTATAATTTTATTTAAATGAAAAAGTCAGTTTTTTAACTACTACTAAGGGGTATCACTATTCATCAAAACTTGAAGTTTTTCAGAAAAAATACCAAAAATTAATTCTAAGAAATATAAAATATTAAGAATTCAAAAATGATATCTATTTTACCAAATTATAAACATAGAAGTTTCATTAATTAATTTAAAATTAATTCCAGTTGTTAAATCAGATAGCCTGTTTTTGAGAAACAATAATTATGAAAAGATTGATACTTGTTTATTTACAAATTCAAAGTGAAATTAATTCCAATGAACAAAATTGGATTAAATGGTAAAAATATATTTTAATTACACTTTAAAACCAATTAAATAAATAATCAAACCATATAAATATATTATATTAAATTCACTTTTGAATTAAAATACAATGTTTCTCACTCTTCATTAAAAAATGAACTTTATCGGAAAAATTCTAAAAATTTACACAAAGTAAAATTTAATGTCCCCATTTTAAAGAAGGATTTTATTTGGTCAAATAGAATGTATTAAAGTGGCCAAAACTATATTTAATGAGGGTTTTGCATTGAAAGGTGGTAAATCAACCTTTTAATGTTAATTATGCTTAAAATTAGATTCATTCACATTTTAAGCCTCTAACTTTTATTAGATAAATGTAAATATATTTAACATACATGTATATTCATATTGTAGTTAGTTTTTTTCATTATTTCCAATACAATGGCTAGGAGTTAACTTCCATTTAAAATAATAATATTATATTATTAGTGTGCAACGTATGATTTCAAATAAACTCGTTCTTACGTACCGGGAACTCTAACGAACATACACATCCCTTAAAAGTAAAATTAATATTTAATTCACAAATATTAATAAACATAAAAATGTACTATTATTTATTTACCTGGGATGTTCCATCCTTCCCCCTTTTGGAAATTATGTCCTTGAAAAAAAAATTTACTTATCAAATATGAGGGGGTATTTGTCCCACATAGCATTTTCAGATTCCCACGTTTCCTCTTCAACCATATGTTTTTTCCACAAAACATTTACCTGGTGAATTATCTTATCCCACACCACTTGCTCTCTACGGTCAATAATTTGGACTGGTTTTTCTTTATAAGAGAGATACTCTTCCAACTGAACTACCTCTAGACTCAAAGCAAGAGATGGATCTGGCATATACTTTCTCAACATCAAAACATGAAAAACATTGTGTACCTAGGATAAACATGGAGGTAAAGTCACTCTATACAAAACTAATCCATCATTCTCTAGTATTTCATAAGGTCTAATGAACCTCGGACTCAACATTCCCTTCATACCAAAACGCATCACACTTTTCCATGGAGAAACTTTGAGAAAGACATGATGACCTACTTCAAAAGAAAGATCCTTAGTTTGGTTATCTAAATATCTTTTCTACCTACTCTGAGTTGTTCACATGTGCTTCTGAATCAATTGAACTTTTTCTTTCATCTCTTATACCAATTCTAGTCCCATCAGCTTCCTTTCACCTACTTTATCCCAGAAAGATGTAGTTCGACAACGCTTTCCATATAATGCCTCAAAAGGAGCCAAATTTATACTGGAATGAAAAATGTTATTATATTAAAATTAAACCAACAAAATATATTGTTCCCAACTTCCCTGGTAATATAGTGAACAAGCACGTAGCATATCTTCCAAGGTCTGAATTTATCGTTCTGATAGCCCATGTAATTGCGGATGAAAAGCTGTACTAAAATTCAATTCAGTACCCAACGACTTCTTAAGGCCTTTCCAAAAGTTAGAAGTAAAAATAGGATCAGAATTAGATACAAAGGAGAGGGGAACTACATGCAACCTGACTATCTCTTTAACATACAACGGAGCAAGTTGATCTAGAGACAAAGTATCTCGAATAGGAGGAAAATGAGCAGATTTAGTCAATCGATCAACTATAACCTAGATTGCATTATTACCTCAAGATGTATTTGGTAATCCCATAATAAAGTCCACGGATATATATTATCACATTTCCACTATGGCACCAGTAAATACTGAAGCATCCCTATTGGTAACTATCGCACTTCTTTAACCTATTGAAAAGTCAAACAATTCACAGTAAAATCAGTAATATCTCTTTTCATTCCATCCCACTAGTAATACTCCTGAAGATCCCTATATATCTTAGTACTACTAGGATGAACTGAAGACGGAGAACTATGAGCTTCATATAACAACTCATTCTTCAACTGTGAATCACAAAGCACACATAATCTCTTCCTAAACCTCAAAACTCAATCATTATCAACATTAAAATCTGGCAATTTACCCTTCTAAACAAACTCTAACTTTTTCTGCAACTCATTGTCTTTAATCTACACTTTCTTTATTCTGTCTGATAGAGATGATTTCACTAAAACCTGAAACAAAATAGAATAATTTCCTACACCAACAACTTCTATTCCAAAGTTCATCAAATCAAAAACCAAAGGTTCTCTTTATAAATGTATAAAGGTTAATGAGACATTACTTGTTTGACTAAAATCATCAGCCACTTTATTTTCTTTTTCCCGGATGGTATTGGATCATGCAATAATAATCCTTGATTAATTATAGCCATCTCCTCTGTATCATATTCAATAATTTCTGAGTGAATATATACTTTAAAAATTTGTGGTCAGTATATATTTCACATTTACTCCATAAAAATGATGCCTCTAAATTTTTAATGAAAAAACAACAGATACTATGTCCAAATCATGTTTATGATAATTTAACTCATGTAGTTTTAGTTGTTGTAAATCATAAGCAATTACCTGATCATTATTCATAAAGAAACATCCAAGTACTTTCAAAGAAGCATCACTATAAATAACAAACTCACCCTTTCTAGAAGGTAGTTCCAAAACTGGAGCATTCACCAATATTATTTTCAATTCTTGAAAACAATCATCAAATTCTTTTTTCCAAATGAACTTAACACCTTTTCGATTTAACATAGTCATTTGACTAGATAACCATGTAAAATTTTCATCAAACCTCCAGTAATACCCTACCAAACCAAGAAAACTACGGATCTCGGTTATATTTCTGGGTCTTGTCCACTCTTAAACATCTTTTGTTTTAGCAGGATCAACAGTTATGCCATTTTATGAAATAATGTGACCAAGTAAATAAATTTGATGTAACCAAAACTCATACTTGCAGAATTTCCCAAAAAAATTATTTTCTTTTAATGTTTTCAAGATGACCATTAAATGACCTCCATGCTCTAATTTACTTTTTGAATAAACCAAAATATCATCAATGAACACAATTACAAACTTATCCAAGAACTAATGGAAAATTCAATTCACAAGATCCATGAATAGAGCAGGTGAATTGGATAAACCAAAAGGCATAACTAAAATTCATAATTTCTATATCTAGTACTAAATTTAAAACAAACATCCTAGTTCTAATTCTAGATTCCAAATTTCTAATATATTTCTCCATTGGTAGATCTTTATAAGTTATTAGTTTTTTAAAATAGATTTATTCGTCATATACTACCCCACAACTTATGAATTTTGATAATTAGATTCTTATTCAATAAAATTAACATATTTAAATACTTTACCCATGATTTAAGATCCTACATTATGTTTATCGTTATTTTCATCAGTCATTACATGAATTATTTCTTCTATAGTCATTGTTCTTTTATTATACACTTTATAATCCTTACTAATATTATAAAAATATTTAAAAATAAATTTATCACTTTTAGAATCAAATTTATCTTAGTTATCCAAGATATTAAAAAAACATAATCCTAAATACATTTAAATAGATAACTTTAGGATTTCTTGCATTAAATAGTTCATATGGTTTTCATATAAAAAATATCTAATAAAAATATATATTTAAAATATTACATGTAATATAAATAAATTCTTCTATAATAATTTAGTTTATTTATATTATTTAAGAATTTTTCAATCAATTTTATTAATTGTTCTTTTCATTAGTTCTATAACACTATTTTGTTTTGGTGTTCTAGGAGTAGAAAAATGATGAAAATTTCTATTTCCCTCAAATTAATTTTCAAAATTAATACTATAAAATATATATACTTTATCATTTATTGTCGAAATAATTAAGGGGATATGATTATTAATTCTAATTTAAAAAAAAATAAACCATTATTCTTGTTATGATCCATAATGTAAATTCATGTGAAGAAACTAAATTCATCAACAAATAAAAACACGCTAATTTTACCTCCTAAACTAGAAATTTTCATAGGTATAAATAAATAAACATGGAATAGTTCTATTGTTCTAGTATAATTAACTTTATTAAAATATCTTTACATTTATTTATGCTTCTTAAATATTAATTATGAATCGCATACAAATAATTTACTAACCATTATCTTGGATAAGTCCAAAACGTATCCATTCATGTATAGATTATGTAGAAGCCAAAAATTATCATGTAAAGGCCTCTATTTCCATATAATATCATTTCTATCCATAGAATTGAGAAACTTAACATTTTTCATGGTTATTTTTGGAAAAATAATTATGTAAATGTTATCTTTACTATTTTCATGAAATAAAACCAATTTATCTTTAGAAAATATGTATTTATTATATTCAAACATAAAAATCCTTACATCATTTTAAATCAATGATATAATTATTAAGTTATACTTATAACCTTTTATATAAAAAAACATTGAAATGATATTATATTTAAATACAAAAAATTCTCCAGAACCACTATCATTTCCTTTACAATTATATTTTATAATGAAAAATCAACCATCATAATTACCGTAATTTAGGAATGTTAATAAGTCACCAATCAAATGTCTATAGAATATATTATCCATATATACTATGTATCCTTGATACTTTTAAATAAATTTTCCTAAAAAATCAATTAGAATGACTATTTGGTACCTATGTTGTTGTGGGATGAAGTGGATTATTAAAAAAAATAGGAACCCATATGGAATTAATAAATTTATTAAAGGTTAATCTATTTTGTTGATTTTTATAAATAAATATTTTAATGTCACTAAAATATTGAGTAAAACTCAATGAGAATTAATTATCATGACTTAATTTTAAATTAAATCTAAAACATGTGACATTATAAAGTCTTTCTTCAGGGCTTTTAACATATATAGTTATATAAATCCTAATAATCTACTTAATGTAACAAAAACTAGTTCAACACTTATTAGGTTTATTCACACACATCCACATATTAAACATTTTCAACCTTAAATAAATATATATAAAGTTCATTTTAAATAAATAATTCCATTCTTGTGTTTATCGTTCCATTCTAATATAATATGGAATTTTATATCTTCCACTTGAATATTTTTAGACATAAAATCTTTAAGCCATTCCATTTCTTCTTTAATTTTATGATTCTCCTCTTGAATAGTTACTCAATCAGTATAAACCTTAGTATTGAAACATGAGGTATAATTTCAAGAATTCTCATTTTATTTAACCATATTCTTATTTTCATTTTTCATCATCCTATATGTAGATTTTATTTTTTTTCATATAAATCAACATTAAATCCATACTTTTTTAACCTTTCATGTTATTCATTTTATTCATTTTATTCATTTTATTCATTTTATTCATTTTATTCACTTTATTCACTTTATTCACTTTATTAACTTTATACACTTTATTCACAATATTCACTTTATTCGGTTTATTCGTCTTATTCATTTTTTTCATTTTTTTCATTTTTTACATTTTTTTCATTTTTTTCATTTTTTTCATTTTTTTCATTTTTTTCATTTTTTTCATTTTATTCATTTTATTCATTTTATTCATTTTATTTATTTTATTCATTTTATTCATTTTATTCATTTTATTTATTTTATTTAGTTTATTCACTTTATTCATTTTATTCATTTTATATAGTTTATTAGTTTTATTCATTTTATTCATTTTATTCATTTTATTAATTTTTTTCATTTTATTAATTTTTTTCATTTTTTTCATTTTTTTTCATTTTATTCCTTTTATTCCTTTTATTCCTTTTATTACTTTTATTCATTTTATCCATTTTATCCAACTTATGCATTTTATTTCTTTTATCTGTTTTACTCATTTTATTTATTTTATTCATTTTACTAATTTTATTTGTTTTATTCATTTTATTTATTTATTTTTTCATTTTTTTTCATTTTTTTCATTTTTTTCATTTTTTTCATTTTTTTTATTTTTTTCATTTTTTTCATTTAATTCATCATAACCTAAACATTAAGAATACGTTTCAAAACCAAAAGTAGAATCTGAATTAGAAGTTACCTCTGTTAAATTAGTATCAATCAATCATGGGTAGGATGAATCTTTCCCACATTCAAATTAATATTCAAAGTCTAAATCAATAGTATAACTGCGACCATCATGATCGGTATGTTTCAATTCCTTCTTGTATTGTGTGAATGTCACTTCTTGCTTTAATTTAGGACAATCAATCTTTGTATATCCTTTGTTTCTACTCTCATAGAATATTAGTTGTGAAAGATTGTTATTTTTTATTCTATTACCTTTATTTCCCATTTGATAATACTTGTTACAGTATTTTTTAGGTAAACTCATACAACCATTATTTCATTTCACCATGTTATAAAGTTCTTATCTTATATTATAAATTGTCTCCTTAATCTATTATTGTGACTGCAAATCTAGAAGGACAGTAGAAATAATTATAGAATATTTAAATTCAACTCCTTTTTTCCATAAACTTCACCATCATTGTTCTTTAACTAAATCGTATATTAAAAAGGTGATCATATCCATTCATCCATAGTAAAATATGTGAAATTATTTCTTCCTCATTCACAACATTATTTGATATCCTCTTTTTACATAGGTCTTATAGTATTCTCTCAATAAGAAATTCATTTTTTATAGTTCCCTAAAGAACAACCATGTTATTAATAAAAATTGTAAATATATTGTGAATTTCACAGGTATTTTTAGGATAAAACATTATAAATTCCTAAAATTCTTCCTTGTTAATTCCTAACATGGTCATCTACAGCTGATCAGTTACTTGAGGAGTGAGTATTAAATTACTGTAAAAGAAAAAAGAAGTTCAACAAGATGAAATATTTCTATAAATATTTCTATGTAAAGAATGATATAGAGAATTCATAGAATTGAATTTTAAATAAAATTACACAACATCATTTCCAACTAGAGTATTTAAATCAGTATTGGGTAATTTACAGATCCTTGATATAATTTTATAATATATTATTCAAATATACTTTAAAAATACATCCATTAAATCCTCCAAATATCAATATATGTTGTCACTAAATTGATGTGGTCTAAGAATATTTATAACTTCAACTTCAATCCAATCATTTAAAAAAAGATATTTTCCTTGACTATTAAGAAAAGGATAGTGTTAGAACATACAATAATAAAACATAAGATTAATGTATCTAAATAAAATATAACCTGACTCTAATTTTTTCCAATTGTTATGTGGGTAATGATTTTAGAGAAGGGGTGAATATACCTCTCAAAAAATTTTACTAAAATAGAACTATCAAAGTTAACAACAGATGAATATTTAATACTGGGAATGGTTGTAAATAATGTGCATGATATAATAAATAGTTATAGAAGATTTTAGATTCACATTAATAAGTGATTACTATGTATTAGTGAATTAAGATAATATAACACAATGTGCGGAATATAATGTAGTATAAAATATTAAACAAATAATATATAATTTAATTCCACTTTGGTTTATGGTGATCCTAAAATATATTATTCCCTTAACTCTTATCTTTGACTGCAATTTATCCTACTAATGTAATATCAATTAATTTTTGTTGGAGTAACAAACCATTACAAACACACTTCATTTTGAAACTAGGAGAAAAACCCCAAAATAGGAAAAACTGATATTTCTATGAGACTCCCAACTTTACATGTACTTACCTTTGATGTAATGTTATAAAAAAACACAACTGAAAATTGAAGAGAGATGTATATACCATCTATTTAACCACAAATATAAAAATATAATGTTGAAAAATTGATATCTATATTATGAATTATAAAGACCCAGAATTTCCATGTAATTTTTTATTAATTAAATAGTAATTTGTAGAGTCCGTGAAAATTGATGGAGCGTGATTACGAGGCCCGGAGTGCCCAGAATGAATTTCTGAAGTTTTTTCAGGTACATTCAATAAACGTGAGAGTGGGTTTTTCTAACTTTTGAACTGGTGCTCGGAATTGAAATCTAAGGGCACCGTTGAACTCGCAGCACCGGTAATCACTTAAGAATACATTCACCTCGATGGCAGTTGGTCAAGGGTGAAAAATAATTTTTGGGTTTTCCATGGAAATAATGAAATAAAATAAAGCACACATTTTATTATATTTGTTGTAACCACTCGATGTGGAAGTTGTTAGTGTGGACCACCAAACCTAAACCTCCCATGAGAGGTTATGGTGGTGGGGACCATCCAAGAATAACCTTCCTTCAGAGGTTATGGTGGTGGAGACCACCCGAGGCCTAAACCTCTCGAACTCCCCTCTTAATGAGGGATAAACCTCTCAACTCCCTTATTAAGGTGGAGAAGCCTCTTGATATTCCTCTACATTAAATTATTCCAACACACCACATTAAATTGTCTAAACTATGTTAATTCATTTATCTAATTTGAATTTTGTTCTAACAAACAAAATAATAGATAACTTAATCTATTATTTTGGAGCGACCAATTATTTTTGGTGGAATAGGGAGAGGAGAAATATTTGGAAAAATCTCTCCAACAAATAACACTTTCTTCCATGAAGAACACTCTGCCAACGAAGAATGTTGACCTCGACTTCGACCTTCTTTCTCGAGACTTCTTCTGACATGGGGAGTCTTCATCTACGATGAATCGATGTCCATACTACCTTCTCGCTCCAACATCAACGAACAACCCAAGTTAGGGGTTTAATTTGTGTGTGATTATATTCCCATGTTCTTCTTTTTTCTAAATAAAGAAAGCGAATGATTTTTTTTTGCGGGTCAGGAAGAATCATTGAGGGGGGGTTTGACGTTCTTCATTATTGTTTATGTTGAGTTGTTTTCAACCACCCTAGCGCAGATGGTATTGGACAAAAAAACATGGGCCTACCCCTCTGCAAATCTTGTGATGATTTACGGAGTTTAATACGATGAAGGTGACGATGCAACACCAAATCCCCACGGCCACTGCCGCCTCATGACCTCTGCTTCCTACGGCTCCATCACTCATGGTCATACGTCTGCCGTTGTCGCCACGTCCGTTTACTGATCCGCTGTCGTCGTCCGTCGAGCTGCCACCATCGTTTGCTGAGCTAATGCCACCGAACTTCCCTCTTACAGCCAGACCGCCACCCCGCAGACAGACCACTGACCCACGGCCGGTCCGCCGACCCGCGGCCGGTCCGCCGACCCGCGGCCGGTCCACCGACCCGCGGCCGGTCCGCCGACCCGCGGCCGGTCCGCCGACCCGTGGTCGGTGCACCGCCCTCGCAACCCATCCACACCCTTGCATCCGGTCTGCTTCCCTTGCGGCTGGTCCACACCCTCGCAGCTAGTCCACTCTCTCATGGCTGGTATATTTCCCTTGCGGCTGGTCTGCGCCCCGCGGCCAGTCCGCACCCTCGCAGTACCCATGGCTGGTCCACGTCCTCGCGGTACCCAACAGCCGATCCGCCCTTGAGGCACCCTTGTGGCCCTCATGGTCCGGGTCGGACCCAATTGGATGGGCCACACTGCGGGCTAGGCTAGACACAATGGGTTGGGTCGGGTCGATCTGAACCTTGTTGGCCCAGCCCAGGTCAGGCTGGGTCAGACCGGACCCGGGCCTACTACGACCCAGTTACTTTCTTTTGGACATATCATTGGCACCGGACGTCCGTTTGATGAACCTTCAGCGGCGCTAGAAATCTTAGAGTGAGATGGTCCCTCTTAGTGATACCCCATTGTGTATTGTATTATGATGGGGAACGGTTAGGTTTGATCAAGAACGAACCCAACCAAGCCCCCCGGACTAAAAGGATAATAACTCATAGACTGGGCATCTGATTGACGCGCCTTCTATTACGTTGAATCCCCTAAGATGTGGCGGATCATTGATATAATTCTTCATGGGACATTTTGGAAGTTTTTGTATTGACCTGTGGCTTGGGAAATGGTTTCCCCAAGTGCGATACATACAGAACCCTGTGACTGGCTGAAACTTGACGACTGCAAACCGTTTCGATTTATAGTGACTCGACTAGCCCAGTGGGGAGCGCCTTGGTGATGCAATAGACCCACGGTGGGGAGTGCCTTGGTGATGTGGTAGACCAATGGTATTCGACAGTAAGAGTACCTCAGCAGGCTATGAGGGGGATCACCTCTATGTGATGAGGCAGACCTACGGTGGGGAGCACCTCTATGTGATGTGGCAGACCCACGGTACTCAACAGGAGGAGTACCTCAGCAGTCAAAGGTTAGTGGGAAGCACCTCTATGTGATGCGGCAGGCCCACTGTACTTGATATAGGATGAGTTCTACAGCATCTAAGGTGTTGGACGTTGTGACAGGGAATATTACTTGATACTAACCCTAGAATAAATCATGGTGTGAACTAAGTCATAACCTCTATGTTTTATTCATGATTGAGATGGATTACATGATAACATAGGTATATGTAGGGGCATATACCAAAGTAAGGTTGTCTGTTGATTTCATAATTTGTGTTTTATCCTTGTTGGATTTTTTGTGACCTAGATTATCTCGGGGTCCCTAATGACTATCGTTATACTCACCCCTGCATAGGCTATGCTCGCACCTTGTTCTGTTGGATGCAGATGACGGACAGCACTGACTGAGGCCGAGAGTACCGGGACTAGACGGCATCTGGAGGTGGACCATATGGCGTGTCGGTACGCATAGGAGACCGGTGGATGAGGAGTACTAAGGAGGCGATCTATACCTACCCTTCAGGTAGGAACCTTAGAGGATGACCCATAAGATGACTTTCCCTTTTCATCAGTTGTATTGTATCACGGGTGTACTTGTACTTTCCAGTGGGGTTCGTATTCTAGCCCATTTTTCTTTCAACACTCTTTTGTTATAAAGTTTTTACATGGTTTTTTTGTATCTAGTTGTGTTCTTTCTTGTGTGTGTTTATAGGATATAAAGGCACTTTCATCCCATTTTTAAGGAATTGCGCTTTCGGTGCTAGTCGCCAGCCCCTGGCCTATAGAAGGTAGGCTTGGGGTAGTCAGAGAATGGGCCATGGGGGATGGGTCGTGAAAAAATGGTATCAGAGGGAGCTTCTACTGTAGAAATATGACTTTGAACTTTTCTGTGAAGAAATAGTTTTAAGGGTAATGAGTGCGGTTTTTAGTTTAGGGAGTCTAGTATTCGTGTGGCGGCCGACGTATCCATACACCAGGACCCTAACTTTTCATTTCTGACTCAGTGCACGAAAACACCGATTGCATGTGTGTTTTCAAAAGTTTTCTTTGTGGTATTTGGAGTCATCTCTCTAGATATAACATTAAGATCACCAAATATAACCTATTGACTATGGCAAACCTATTTCTTTTTAGAACGCCTCCACATAGATAGGCAGCTAGAGATCCGAGAGTTGTACACACTGATAGCCCACCGAGTGACGATGTCTCAGTGTAGGGTCCTTTTCTAGTAGAGGCACCCTTAGAGGCACCAGTGGTACCACTCCCCATTAATCCACCAAGGTCACCAGCCCCTGGTGCAGATAGTGCACGCCACTTGAGCACGTTTAATGAGTTCCAGTGCTGGAGGTCACCTATGTTTAGAGGAGAGACGAACCCGCAGGCAGTTGAGGATTGGATGGAGTCTATGGTGAGAGTCTTCTGACTCATAGACACACCAGTCAATCTCATGGTGATTCTTACCACCAGAATTTTGTAGGAAACAGCTGGCAGATGGTGGAGCTTGTTGCTTCAGGTTCACGATGAGGTGACGCTTCTCTGGGAAGACTTCAAGAGCCTGTTTCGGGCCGAGTTTGTCTGAGCGACACTTCGCGCAGTGCGCAAACAAGAGATACATCATCTACAGTAGGGAAGTATGATTATGACTCAGTACTCAGCGAGATTCACTTACCTCTCACGTTACTCCACCAATATGGCATAGGACCCATTCTTCAGGGCCTGGACCCTTAAGAAGGGGCTCAGGCGGGAGATCTGGGCTTCAATTATCTCACTCAGCATTCCAACACAGGCGGGGGTGTTAGAGATAGCCCTGTTGGTGGGGTGTTTCCTTGTTGAGAAGTCAGTAGCAGTGAGACCCACTACCAGTCATCATGTAGTGGAGTCTTCTGTAGTTGGCAGCATATAGTCATCACCGAGGTCCAAGAAGACTAGACCTATAGGTGGACGACCGCATGATTCAGGGTCGGTGGTAAGGGGCACCTAAAGCAGATCCAGTCATCCCATGAGTGGGCAGTGTTACGCATGTGGTGGGTAGGGTCACATGGATCGGGACTGTCTGACCCGTCATACGAATGATCAGAAGACATTCGAAGGACCGCCCTGGTAGAGACAGAGGTTAGACCGAGGAGGTCTACAGGGAGCGGGAAGACATGGCAGAGGAGCTGGTTCTATAGCTGGTGGTGGGTGAAAATTTGAGATGTTATCGCCACCACCACTAGGAGGTCTACCCCGACCACAGGGGGAAACTGGATAGGGGAGATCTCAACTTCAAGATGCTAAGACCTATGATCACGTTGCTCCGAAGATGATATGAGGTACGATCTGTGTCTACTCCACCTTAGCTGCAATACTTATTGACAGAGGTTCCATTCATTCTCTTATTTCCACTACACTTGTTTGGAGCTTGGAGATTATGATGGAGTCGTTGGCTCGATCCTTACGTCTAGAGACTCCTGTGAGATAAGATTCAATGATTACACACTATTTTTGGTTGTGTGAACTTACTCTAGGAGGCTAGAGCTTTGGCTGGGATTTCCTAGTAGAAACGATGAGGCCTTATGACAGCATCTTGGGTATGCACTGGTTATCTATATCCATGCTCATATTGACTATATTTGGCACAAAGTGTGGTTTGTCTGCATATATGGGAATAGGTTTACCTTCACTGGCTAGAAGGGAGCATATACAGCATAGGATGGACTTACCCGGAGGAGGGTGCAGCCGATCACACATCAATTGGTAAACCTTTCCCTCAAATCTATTGAAGTGGAGTGTCTGAGCTATCCTCTATTGGTGGACTAGTATGCAGATGTCTTCCTTGATGATGTTATGGGACTTCCTCCTCAGAAAGAGATGGACTTTTAAATTGACTTGTACCCCGGGATGACACTGATATCTATTCCAGTGTATCGGATGGCTCTCGTGGAGCTTTGTGAGTTGTGGGTACAACATGAGGACTTATTGGGGAAGGGATTCATCCATACTAGTGTTTCTCCTTGGGTATCCCCGATTCTGTTTTCTAAGAAGGTGGATGAGAGCTTGAGGCTTTGTGTTGACTATTGGCACTTGAACCAGGTCACCATGTAGAACAAGTACCCACTTCCAAGGATTGATGATCTCTTTGATTAGCTAAAGGGAGCATGGTGGTTCTCGAGAATAGTCCTCAAATTAGGATATCACCAGCTCAAAGTATGAGATGAGGATGTGCTTAAGATGACCTTCAAGTGTCGGTACAGACATTACGAGTTCTTGGTTTTACCATTTGGCATGATGAACACTCCATCAGTGTTCATGGGACTCATGAACAAGATATTTAAACTATACCTTGATTAATTTGTAGTGGTCTTCATTGACGACATTCTGATCTACTCGACTACTGAGGAGGAGAATGCCTATTATTTGCGGGTAGTACTAGACACACTAAGAGAGAACCAGCTTTATGGTATTCTCTCGAAGTGCCAGTTCTAGATCCAAGAGGATCACTTTCTAGGACATGTCATATCGGTGGCTGGAGTGGCAGTGGATCCAGCAAATATCGAGGTGGTACTTTCTTGGGAGACACCCAGGAGTGTGATGGAGGTACGGAGTTTCTTGTGTTTGGTAGGATACTACCAGAGATTAGTACCAAATTTTTTCAGAGTCGCAGTACCACTATCAGCCTTGATGAAGAAGGGGTAACCCTTCGTGTGGTCAGACAGATGCCAAGAGAGTTTTAAGGAGCTGAGGTAGAGGCTGACTAGTGCCCCCATCCTAAGGATTTTAGAGGAGGTCGTAGGGTACGTAGTTTGCCGTGACGCATCAGGGACAAGACTCGGATGTGTTCTGATGGAGGAGTGAGCAGTGATCGCATATCATTCCTGACATCTGAGAATGCATGAGCAGAACTATGCTACCCATGACCTAAAGTTAGCAGTAGTTGTTTTCTCGTTGAAGATGTGGGGACACTATCTGATGGGAAAGTGTTTTACAGTGTACACCGATCACAAGAGTCTTAGGTATATATTCTCTCAGAAGGACCTGAACCTGATACAGCAATGTTGGCTTGATTTTCTCCATGGCTATGACTTCAAGATTGTGTATACTATTGAGAATGGTAACGTTGTAGCAAATTCACTCAGCAGGAGGTCTGGTATATAGCTTCCAGGTGAGGCAACATAGAAGCTAGCAGATTTGTAGATATCCTTTGTGTATAGTGATAGAGAATATTTTCTACAGTCTCTTAAAGTCACTCCCCCACTTCTTTAGTGAGCCTGGGTGGTGAAATGTGGGGAAATATACTGCAAGGCATGAAGTGATCAGATATTCACAAGATAGGCACCTGCTGGAATTTCTGAAGGAGGGGAGAACATCATCATCTTCAGAGGATGTACCAGGGTACCAGAGTCACTTTAAGTGGATGTTTTGAAGGATATATACACTTCCCCACTAGCAACACATAAAGGAGTGGAAAAGATTTACTAGGATCTTCGATGACAACACTGGTAGTTGGGAATAAAGAAAGCAGTTGCAGAGTTTGTTTCTCGGTGCCTCACTTGTAAGCAAGTATAGGTGGGGCATCAGGTACTAGCAGGCTTGGATCAGCCTTTAGAGGTCCTAGAGTGGAAGTGGGATGGGATGTCCATGGACTTAATTACAGGACATCCACGTACATCGAGAGTTCATGACTCAATTTGGGTGATCGTCGACCGAGTCACCAAGTCGGCCCACTTCCTGCCGATCAGAGAGCATGGTTCAGTAAAGATATTGAGACGCCTCTATGTGCAGAAGATTGTGCGGAAACATGGAGTAACTTTGATGATTTTCTCTGATAATGATGCACTTTTTACATCCCAGCTATAGAAGAGGTTGTTAGAGTCTTTCAGGATGTAGCTTTGTTTGAGCATTGTCTTCCATCCTTAGACGGATGGCTAGACTGAGCGGACCATTCAGACCGTCGAGGACATGGTGTGTTCCTGTGAATACATTCTTGTGTTTATTTCATATATAGTGTCTTTCTCTCTCTAGTGTTTATGTTGGAGATATAATCTCCTAAACCATTATAATAAATAGTTCATGGAACGATAGACCATATCTTCTTAAATATTGGATCGTAAAATACCATAAAAGGGTTCCTTGGACCTGTATATCAAAAGAACACTAAATAAGATATAAATGGATTGTTATGAGAAACTAAATACAAAATAATCATCATTTATATTTTTTTAACCTACTTATAATATGTAATATATATATTATGTGATAAAAAATAGTCATTAACTTGACTCTTAACTCTCCCAACATTAACCGAACCTTGAATATTAAAATAATATGGATTAATAAAATATTTTTCCATGTATTCACTTAATACCATATGAATAATTTTAATAAATAAATTAAATGAAATTATTCTATACTTGTATAACAATAAATTTATTTATTCTTCAATGATCGATGAATCTTGGAAGACTCTCGACCTTTGTGATGGGTCCCACAATGTCCTGTAAACATATTCACTAGAATAGGGTAGACTCTTGACTATGCTATTGTGTGTGACCCTCTAGTCCCTAATCCCGATAGTAGTGAAAATTATTCACAGACTAGGAGAAGTTTCTAGAAACCCATCAAGGCCCCTAAAGGGATAAGTAATTTTCATATCAATTAAAACATTCCTACAAAAACTCACCATGTTATATAATCCTTATTTCATGATATATCATAATTTAGGATGCACATCTTGTGTCTTTATCAATTCCTGCTTTACTATTTGATTACCTTACATGATGGACAAACCTTCTTCTACTGTGGACATTAATTTAATAAAGGTACTACCATCCAATTCCACAATAACCGAGATATCACTTACTCAACATGTAAGAGATAAACTCAATATTTATCATTCAACCAATGTCATTCCACCAAAGACAAACCCAATAAAAACTAAATCACCAAAACATTAATGTCAAGGTTCTTTCCTTACATAAAGGCTTTCAATAAAATGGTAGGCATTGATAACGATATCAAGTCAAGAGACCAATAAACGTTTCCCTATATAGGATCAATCCATGAAACCTAATATATATGGTGTTCTTATTAGAGGTTCATTCCTCATGATCTCGTCTTCTCCAGATCACCATGTGTGAACATCGTAAGAATAATTATCGATTCTTAGGAGCTCCTAACTCTTGCTGGTCTCACATTGACTATTTCCTATTAGTATAATGTCTCTATAACATAATACATAACTTTAAGAGTACATTCATGGTATCTATAGGTTCTCATTATAGCAGGGTAACTGTTATAAACTTTTGATACTACATTTAATATAAGGACTTTAACAAAAATATAGTTAATGTATATGTATATACACTATTCTGGTATGAAAAAAATAGTATATATCAAACTGTATACATGTATTTGTATTCAAATTATATAAATAAATTTTTTCTAGTTAACCAAGTTATAAAAATAAAACTTCCACTGCAACAAACTACTAACAAGTCTCAACCCATTGGATTTCATATGATAATCATGGTTCTACTATGATAATGCCTTATTTAGGGGACCTTCATTGTCAACCTCTATGAATACTCTACTAAATTTGACATCACCTATCTGATTGAGTTACATAAAGATATAATACTTCCAAATTATATTCCTTGTCCTTTACCATGACCTGGGCTCCTTGGAAAGAAACAATGATGCAGTATTATCATAATAAACTCGGACAAGGTCTGCACTGCTAGCCACAACCCCAATTCATGATTCAAATATGTGTATATTGACTACTTTTATGGTAGTATCAGAAGCCTATATATACCTTTACTATATTGTATATTTGAAGATTAGAGTTTTCTTCAAGCTTATCTATCTCACTCTGCCACCATTCTGGTGAAGAACATAGTTTGACTACAATTTCATATCATTGTCATCTTTCTGAAATCTAGTATTAGTGTATCCTTTAACTACTAGTTCCTCATCTTCTCCATACACTAGTAATATATTCTTGTTATACCTCAATTACTTTTGGATGGTTTTTATAGTCTCTTAATATATCTCACCTAGATTATCTTGATATCTTCCTACCATGATTAACGAAGAGAAAACATATAACCTAGTACATAGAATATCATACTTGATAGATCCCACTTTCAAGTCATATGGTATTACAATTATCCTTAAAATTTACCCATGTTTTTGTCGAATTTTCTTTTACAGAGATTCATAGCAAGTGAAGTTGGAATCATCCCTCTCTTGGATTGTTCCATACTGTGCTTTTTGAGTTCCTTTTCAATATATGTACTTTGAATTATCCCCAGAATCCTATGAGAATTATCTTGATAGATCATGATTCCTATAATATATTATGTGTCACCTAATACATTCAGGGAGAAGAATTAATTAAATAATCTCTTAAATAACCATAAACTTACACTTTTTCCCTATAATTAATATGTTGACAAAATATAATATTAATAAAATTACGGAATTCCCATTAACATTTTTATGTACATATGGGTTTATTTAGTTCTTAATGAAACCAAATTCACTAATGGACACATCAAAACAAACATTTCATGATCATGATGCTTGATTCAACCCATAAATTTATCATTATATCTTTCACACTTTATTAGAAATCACTGAATTAAGAAACCTCTCATTTTAAGTTATATATATGTATTCAATATTTTTCACATTTAGAAAAGAAGTTTTTGCATCCATTTTCCTTATTTTATAATCATGGAATGCTACAATTTAAATTAACATTTTGATGGATTTCAAAATTACTAATGGTGAGAATGTTTCATGTAACACCCTGAGATTTTGTGAGAAATATTATTTTTAATTTATTTGATGTCTTGTGTTGTACGTTACACCAAGATTATCTTTCACAATACGCAACATCGTATTAGCTTGTAGTATGCACAACACTATTCTTGGCTTGTGTTACACGTAAGAGAGGCCTTCCTCGATAGCGTGTGTAGTACGCAATACTGGGTTTCACTAAACAACTATATGTTATTAAAATATTATATAAACTTGCCATTATGAAAAGTAATACCCAATTTTTGAAATTTTATAAATTTTATCTTTCAAAATGGACTTCATTATTATATACTGAACATCAAAATTATCCTTGGGTGAATTTTTTTTATTTTTCTGAAAACATTCAATTTTTAATGAATAGTGAAAACACTGAGTTATTGGTTAAAATCAACTTTTTATTTTAAAAAATCATTTAAATTTATTTTAGGTAAAAATATATACATAATAACTCTATAAGTTCAATGTAACTCATTGGAGACATTTTATAATAATTTTAGATATATAAAAATTTTATTGAACTTTTGACGGTCTTTTACCCACCTCCTAGGAGCTTTTGCAAATTTATATAAAACCTAATTTCACCACTTCTATGAGTTGAATTTCAAAAATCTAAGGCACATTATTGATATCAGTAAGTAAAATGTGGTTAAATGAGATGAAAATAATTTTTTGTGAATAGTAACTTAAAACTTTTATTTACCACGGTTAAAAGTAAATAGTGTAATTAAATGTAAAAATAATATTATTATTACCCTAACACATGTCCTAATTAAATTGGATAAGTGTAATTAGACCAAAAACAAACTTATTAATAAAATATTTCATTTAGGTCAACTTGGATTATAGTAGGACATTTATCATTATTTTATTTATAGAAAAGTTAAAATAGTTAAAATCAATGTTTAATAACTAAAAATTTTTTAATATAGGATTATACATAAGATAAATTCAACTATAAATATTTATTATAAATATAAAAATATTTCTTTCATAATGGTATTTTATTTATATTTTTTAGACAATAAATAATTTAATTTATTTATGACACAATGATGATGCAGTAATTACCTTATTAATGAAATATTAACAAAGTTGATATTATAAATAGAAAATTAAACGTAATTTGAGCCTTTTTACGAATTAAAGTAATTTTATGGGTTACTATATCATATTAGTGTTGGTTAGATGAATTGTTTTTGAAGTAATAATGCAGTTATGAATTTATAAAAAACAAAATACCAAATAGTGTCCAAATTGACATAAACGAGTTTTTAAAACAAATATTATATTATTAATTGATATAATGGTCCTAAAAATATAATGTTCAGCCAAAAGAATCATATAATAATATATATGACATTAATTAACCTATTGGGGTTCAATTGGCAGTTTTTAGTAAGTTTATTTTCCATATATTGTAAGAATACCAGAAGACACGGTAAAAGTTAAATTATTTAAATTAGAGTTAAATCTATATGATAAGTTTAAAATGGTATAATAAACTTGTCTAAAACCTATTGGTTGAGATTATATAAACCCATCCCAACCCTGGAATCAAAATAAGTCACTTTGGAGCCATTATAAACTGAATATTAATTTATTATAAAATTATATTTTAATTTTTTCCTATGGTTCCCCTCACCCCTCATATAAAAGGGAACTCCCCTGTCTCTCTAATTCACACATCCAAAGCCATTTGGCTCCGCAAAACCCTTCCAAAATACCCTATAATCTATCCTTACTTCATCCTAGAGTCCTTACTTTAGTTCTAAATCCAACCTAAGAGCCCTTTTGATCAAATCAAAAGAAAGAACCCGAAGAAGAGGTAAATATCTCACCACCTATTTCAGGTTCCTTTCTTCTTCCATTTCCTCCATCTTTCTTGTTTCCAGTCTAAAATAATAACTCCAGTATCTTCTATATACTGTGATGTTATTATAAAAATTTTACAACCATATTAGTTATTTTATACCTTTTATGAATGAAAAAGTCACCACACGTGCGTATGTATAACTTACTGTCTCCACGTTGTGGTGTAGTTTGTTATTCAAAAATTTCATTATTTGTATGGGTATAATAATGATTATAAATGATATAAATAACAAATATAAAATTATTATGATTCTTTTTATATCATATACCATCCAATTATATACTATTTTAATATCAAAATAATGATATTGTCGTTCGTGCATACGTAAGGAATACCGTCTCCACGAACGCGATGAGATTCATTTTTTAAATAATTAACAATTCAAGTATGATTATAAAGTATATATAATAAATAATAATGAAATATATTACATTATAATTATAATTTATTTATGTACATATATTTTTCATATACTTAATTCCATTCATTTCAAAAAAAGAAATGAAAACAGCGTTCATGCATACGTACGGCCTACCGTCTACATGAACGGTGTATTTCATTCCATTTATCAATCTATCATATATATTTTTATACTGAATATATATTATATATAAATCTTGTTTTACATTATTTAATTAAGTAAATCAGTATATAATTAGTAATATCAATAACAACAAGTTGAAACATGTACGATAAATGAAACGATTTTACCCAAAACGTTGATTTAACATGGAATTTACAAAAGAACGGGAAATATAAAGTCCTAAGTGAATCATATATAATATCATAAATATTATTATGGTTCTTTTACAAGTAAACAATATGTTTAAACCCACTATACATGAGTCTCGGACACATATGGAAGAAATTGGACATAAGGTAATGGATAATTTTGCAATCTCATTTTTATCTGAGATTTCTCATACAAAAGTATTTACAGGGGGTATATTTTTCATCCATGTCAATAAAAATGTTTTTAATAAAGTGTTTAATATTCTTCCATGTATTTTTAAATCCATGTTTACCCCACTTTGACTTTTACATTATGTTATGGAAGGAATATTTCTTTTGTTTACCATACGAGGAAGTTTTCGACTTTTCCAGCAAATGTACAAGGATAATGTTTTTCTTTAACTTATACGACATGAACAGATTTTTACGATTTCATAACGCTGATTTTTAATTATGATTCTTCTATAATATTTCATGATTATTTTCAACAAAATCCTTTTATTTTAAAATTTAATGTCATTTTATGAAAGGAAAATTATTTTGAAGAAGAAATTATATTTTTCTCAAGAATTCATTTCAATTGTTTTGTCAAAACTATTTTCCATTTAAGATGACATTATGTATTATGATTATGTTTCAAGTATAATGTATATATTATTCACATGGTTTTATTCTTATTAGGAATAAATGATATCCATTTGTTTTATATAGATTATGTTATGATGGGATGATTTTTATGAAACCAATTTTATTATTTAGGATATGATGGATGATTTAGGTTTATTTTGTGGCACAAGTAAGAATGATTTCATAATGAGATGGGTGGGACATATATCTCCCTCCAATTCATTTGGTAAAGATTTATATCTCATGAGATAGACATGGCTGGAATGGAAATTGAATTCGGTTCAGTAATATAGGGCTGCAAAGGCAAGTAAACCTGATTCAGTAATGGACTTTGTCCACTATAATGTTCTTGGTAGCAATGCCTTAGCTATTATGGAAATAATAAAATGTGCTTAATGGTTTCCAAAATTAAATGTTTTATTCCCATGCTATTTTATCATGATTATTGTTCCTTTATAATCTATTCCTTACATACTTCGGATTCACCCTTTTTATGTTTTTTCCCGAGGATATAAAGAAAGGTTTTAGGTAAGAAAAAATTGGAAGATCTTTATGGGAGATATTGAAGATATTTCACCATGATTTGAAGATTATTTTCTAAGTTTCCAAATACACTAAACTATTATGGTCCTTGGGTGTCTGTTTTTTTATGTATTAAGTATTCCGTAAAATTAATGTAATGACCATGTACATCAAGTGTGGGTCTCTATAGTTGGTATCAGAGGAAAGGTTTAGTTAGACTTTGGAAACTAGGAGGCGAAAACTTTAGTGAAATAGCTAGAGATATTTCTAAGGTATGTCTAGGGATGTCTCTAAGGTTATGTATAAGTATATGTTATAAACCTAGAATTATATTAACAATATTAGAATTAATCCTAATATGTTAGAGATTGAAAGTACTACCATTGATTATGTTGTTTTCCTAGTATGATTTTTTGCCTCTCACACTATTATTTTTGGGGTTCAGACAATGTATGGACCCCAAAGGAATCGTGTTGATCAATTTAATGGACAATGAAATTATTTTTCCCTAGAATATACCAATGTTTTGGGAGACGGAGTGAAAAATCTTATTTTTATAATTACACAAGCTATGAATCAATCCAGACTTCCGAATGAGCAGAGAAGGAAAAAATATTCTCCTGAGTCCTTACTAAGGAAACATCCACCTTCATTCGGTGGGTCTTCTGATCCTCCTTTTTCTAAACAATGGATCAGTACCATTGAAAAGATAGTTTCCATAATTTTCTGTTCGGATCTTGGAAATTTTAATTTATCTATTTACCATTTAGAAGGTGAAGCGGACCAATGGTGGACTCTAATTAAGAATAAAAGGCCCAAAGATAAAATTGAATAAATTGAATGGGATTAGTTCAAGAACTTATTTTTCAATAAGTATATCCCTCATATTCTTCGAACAATGATGGAAAAGGAGTTCCATGAGCTTAAGCAAAAGGATGGTGAATCTGTTGGTATATACAAGGTGAATTTTATAAGGCCTGCAAGGTATGCATCTGGTTTTATCATCCAGCCTAAAAGTAAAGTTGATTGATTATTTAGTGGCTTAAAACCAAGTCTTAAAAGGGAATTAGCAATAAGAGACTTTGGTAGCTATGAAGAAATTGTGCATTGTGATATCAAGGTAGAACTGGAAGTTGGTGTAACATATCCATCTCATGGTTTTAATAAGAAACGAAAGATGGAGTTCATGGAAAAATCTTAGAACAATGGTGAATAGAAGTTGAATGTTTCTTTATGCTCAAAGTGTGGAAATAAGCATGGTGGAGACTGTATAAAAGGTACTAGAAAATGTTCAAAGTGTGAAAAAGACGTTCATCGAGTAAATGAGTGTCTAAGTAAGGGGGAAAAGGTAGCTAATGGTGTTAATGGAGAAACAACTGCAGAGAACGCACCACCAACACTTCAATGCTATAAGTGCAAGTAAATGGGGCATTATGCTAACGAATGTATTAATCCAAGGGTTAATGATGATTGACATCAACAACTACTTAAGGAAAAGGAAAAAAGGGAAGTCATGTATGATCACTATTGGTGATGTTGAGTATGAAAATGAAATAGTGGAATGCTTAAGTATTTATGTAACGGGGTTCCAAAATAGTGTTGTGGAATCTCATTTTTAGTAACATGGAATATTGGAATATCTATGAATTTTTTTGTTGTGGATTTCAATAAATATATGGTACCAGTAATGATGAAAAGTGATTGAAATGTTTTTGGAAAGCAGATGATATGCTCATAATGAAGGGATAAGGAGAGAATAATATGATTGATATTATTAATGAGCTCATGACTGATATAAGGACAAAGTGATATCATGATTTGAGTATATAGAAATTTTATGAATTTGGTATGTGTAAAGAATAGAATTTTGATATCATTCTTGTTTTTACAAAGATTCTCTGGTAATTAATGTTTCAAGAGAACACATGATTAAGGTATTCACATGTTTGGAATGTGACCAACAATATATATCTTATGATATACAGGGGTAAATGATGGTATTCATATGATCGGTAGATGACCTTTCAAGTAATTGTTCTATTTATACTATGATCTTGGACAGAAGTATTTTGGATAAGCCTAAAGATTGGAATGGATTAACTTGGTAATTACATAGTATTGTTTAAGGCTAGAACCTCTTTTGGATATTATTTCTGGAATGTTACAATGGTGAAGTTTTAGAAAAAGGACAACCTGTAGGATGGAAGACAAATCATCGCGTCAGACAAGGATGCGGGAATCAAACCCACAACTGAAGTGTGACAGGCCTTTATCGCCTACTACTAGCCTACAGGAAGTCCCTGGTTAGTATAATTTAGTTTTAATTTATTAAGTGGTATTATATATGAAGTATAAGTCCATTTTAAGAACCATATACGATTAATCTCACCATAGATAGACTTATGTATATTTAAAAACCTCTAATAACCTTTTGTTTGAGACAGATGGAATGACCTATCATTCAATCGCATGATCTGATAACACTTCACGAATGACAAATTCAACTTCATTTCATTAAGAGATGAAGTGGAAATTGTTCATGGAATGACCAATGGTGAGATTGTTCCAAAATCATTTATGTATTTCTTCTAATTCCAATTTTTTTCAACTTTAGGGAAATTATTTTGAAAACTAAAAACGTTGTCCTAGATGGTACCTTGGATCATTAAAAATTTATGGCTTTGTGATTGTTGGCTTTTTCTTATCCATTTCATCTACCACTCTCCATCAGGACTTGATGGTTAGATTTCTCTTCTATATACATATTTTCACCTATGTTATTCTATGTGGAAACCTTGTGATGAGTTAATTTGGGTAACCGTTACGTTTATTTTTTAAAATTAAGTTTTAGTATTCCTTTTTATGATGTGGATTTATATGAATGAAACATTGAAGTAGTAAACCATTTATAACCCTGAAGAATTTCGAGGGCGAAATTTATTTTAAAGGGTGTAGAATGTAACACCCCGAGATTTTAGGAGAAATATTATTTTTAATTTATTTGATGTCTTGTGTTGTACGCTACACCAAGATTATCTTGAACTATACGCAACACCATATTAGCTTGTAATATACGCAACCCTATTCTTGGCTTGTGTTACATGCAAGAACGACCTTCCCCGATAGCGTGTGTTGTACGCAATACCAAGTTTCACTAAACAATGATATATTATTAAAATATTATATAAACTAGCCGTTATGAATAGTAATACCCACTTCTCGAAATTTAATAAATTTCCTCTTTCAAAATGGACTTCATTTTTAGATTTGGAATATCAAAATTAGCCTAGGCTGAATTTTTCGTATTTTTCTAAAAACTTTCAGTTTTTGATGAATAGTGAAAACACTAAAATCGAATTTTTATTTAAAAAAATCATTTAAATTTATTTTAGGTAAAAATAGATATATAATACCTATATAAGTTCAATATAATTCATTGGAGACATTTTATAATAATTTTAGATATATAAAAATTTTATTGAACTTTTTACAGTCTTTTACCCACCGCCTGGGAGCATTTGCAAATTTACATAAAACATAATTTTACTACTTTTGTGAATTGAATTTCAAAACTCTGAGAGACACAGTTCATATAATTAAGTAAAATGTAGTTCAATGTGATGAAAATAATTTTTGGTGAATATTAACTTTTAACTTTTATTTACCACGGTTGAAAGTAAATAGGGTAATTTAGTGTAAAAATGATATTATTATTACCATAACAAATGTAATAATTTTTTTGGATAAGTTTAATTAGACAAAAACCAACCTTATGAATAAAATATCACTCTTTAGGTCCACTTTGATTAGATTAGGACATTTATTATTATTTTATTTAAAGAATAGGTTAAATAGTTAAAATCAATGTTTAATAACTAATACATTTTTAATATAGGGTTATACATAGGATAAATTAAACTATAAATATTCATTAGAAAGGTAAAAATATTTCCTACATAATGGTATTTTATTTATGTTTTTTATACATTAAATAATTAAATTTATTTATGACACAATGATGATGCAGTAATTACCTTATTAATGAAATATTAACATAAATGATATTATAAATACCAAAATAAATGTAATTTGAGACTTTTTATGAATTATAATAATTTTATGGTTTACTATAACATATTAGGGATGGTTTTATGAATTTTTTTCTAATTAATAATGATGTTATGAATTTATAAAAAAAATACCAAATAGTGTCAAAATTGACATAAAAGGGTTTTTAAAACAAATATTATATTATTAATTGATATAATGGTTATAAAAATATAAGGTTCATCCAAAAGACTTAATTAATAATATATATGAAATTAAAGAACCAATTAGGGTTATATTAGTAGTTTATAGTAAGTTAATTAACCATATAGTGTAAGAATACCAGAAGACATGGTAAAAGTTAAATTTTTTAACTTAGAGTTAAATCTAAATGATAAGTTTAAAATGGTAGCCTAAACTTTTCTAAAACCTATTGGTTGATAGTATTGGGACCAATAATAACCATTTACTCTAAATAAGTCACTTTGGAGCCATCATAACCCGAATTAAAATTTATTATAGAATAATATTTTAAGTTTTTTCTATGGTTCCCTCACCCCTCCTATAAAAGGGCACTCCCCATTCTCTCTAATTCACACCTATAAAGGAATTTGGCTCTACCAACCCCTGCCCAAATACCCTCTCAACTATAAAACATTCATCCTAGAGGCCTTAATTTAGTCAGAAATCTAACTTAAGGATCCCTTTTGATCAAATCAAAAGGAAGAACCCGAAGAAGAGGTAAATATCTCACCACTTATTTCATGTTCCTTTCTTCTTCCACTTCCTCATTATGTGTTGTTTCAATTATAAAATAATAAATACAGTATATTATATATACTTTGATGTTATTATAAAAATTTTACAACCATATTAATTATTTTATCCATCCTATGAATGAGAAAGTCACCAAGTGTGTGTACGTACGACTTACCGTCTCCACATCATGGTGTTGTTTGTTATTCAAACATTTCATCATTTTAATGGGTATAATAATCAGTATAAATGATATAAATAATAAATATAAAATTTTTATGATTATGTATATATGATATACCATCCAATTATATATTATTTTAATATCAAAATAATGATATTGTCACTCTTGCGTACGTACAGACTACTGTCTCCATGAATGCGATGAGATTCATTTTCCATAACTAACCATTAAAGTAAGATTATAAAATATATATAATAAATAATAATTAAATATATTACATAATAATTATACTGTATTTATGTACCTATATGTTTCATTTACTTAATTCCATTCAATTCAATAAGGAAATGAAAACAGCATTCATGCGTACGTACAGCCTACTGTCTCCATGAACGGTGTATTACATTCCATTTATAGATCTATCATATATATTTATATGATGAATATATATTATATATAAATAATTTATTACATTCTAGAATTAAGTAAATCAGGATATGAGTAATAACATCAAGAACAACAAGTCGAAACACTTACGATAAGTGAAGCGATTTTACCCAAAACGCTGCTTTAACATGGAATTTACAATAGAACGGGTAATATAAAGTCCTAAGTGAATCATATATGATATAATAAATATTATTATGTTTCTGTTACAAGTTAATAATATGTTTAAACCCACTATACATAAGTCTCAGACACATACGAAAGAAATTGGACATAAGGTAAGGGATAATTTTGCAATCTCATTTTTATCTGAGATTGCTTATACGTAAGTATTTAATGGGGTTATATTTTTCATCCATGTCCATAAAAATGTTTTTAATAAAGAGTTTAATATTATTCCATGTATTTTTAAAGTCATGTTACCCCTATTTGACTTTTACATTATGTTATTGAAGGAATCATTCTTTTGTTTACCATACAAGGAACTTTTTGACTTTTCTTGAAAAAGTATGAGGAGAATGTTTTTCTTTAACTTATACGGCATGAATGGATTTTTGTGGTTTCATAAATCCAAATTTTATTGAATCTTAATCTATAGGATTTCATGATTATTTTCAACAAAATCCTTTTCTTTTAAAATTGAATGGCTATTTATGAAAAGAAAATGATTTTGAAGAAGAAGGGATATTTTCCTCATGAATTGATTTCAAGTGTTTTGTCAAAACTATTTTTCATTTAAGATGACATTATATAGTATGATTATGTTTCAAGTATAATTTATATATTTTTTACATGGTTTTATTCTTCTTATGATGAAATGATATTGATTTTTTTATATATATTATGTTATGATGGGATGATGTTTAGGAAACCCATTTTATTATTTGAGTAATGATGGATGATTTTTGTTTATTTTGTGGCACAAGTAAGAATGATTTCATTATGAGATGGGTGGGACCTATATCTCCCTCCATTGAATTCGGTAAATATTTATATCTCATGATATAGACATGGATGGAATGGAAAGTGAATCTAGTTCATTAATACAGGACTCGAACGGGAAGTAAACCCGATTCAGTAATGGACTTTCTCCACTGTGATGGTCTTGGCAGCAATGCCTTGGATACTATGGAAATAATTACATGTTCTTAATGGTATCTAAAATTACATGTTTTATTTCCATTCTATTTTATCATGATTAATGTTCCTTTATGATCTATGCTTTACGTACTTCCAATATTTATTTCATAACTCAAGATCTTGATTGTTTAAACTTTATGTTCATGTTTTTATGTTCAAATGTATATGGTTTGTTTTATTTTTTCCATGCTTACCCTTATTGAGAATTTGATCTCACCCTTTTTATGTTTTTTACCCAATGATATAAATAATGTTTTTTGGTAAGAAAAAAATGAAAAATATTTATGGGAGATGTTGAATATCTTTCTCCATGATTAGAAGATTATGTTACGATTTTCCACAGACACAAAACAATTACGGTCCTTGGGGGGTCTGTTTTTGTTATGTATTAAGTATTACGAAAAAGTAATGTAATGACCATGTACGTCAAGTGTGGGTCTCTACATTTCATCATAGTATATGCATTTAATTTCTTAGAAATCCTATGGAACCAATATTTCCTTATAATTATTGAACTTACCATCGATGAACATATTTTTCTTGAATAAAACTTTTCACCAAATGGGTTTTACATCATCTGTGGTGTCTAAAAATCTAATATGTTTTTGGTACATGGAATCCATCTCAAAATAAATGGATACTTTCTATTTAGCAGTATCCTTTCCTTATACTTCTTCCCAACTATTTATAGGTTCATCATTCTCTATGGTTAATATGCCACCTAATTGAGTTACAAGAAAACCATTATTCTTAGGTTCTCTAACCTCTCATGATAACCTACATCGTACTTGTGTCTCGGTAATATCTCCATCTCCTACTATCTCTTGTAGATATTATTCTCATGCCAAATTTTGTGCATCTTGAGCATTAAAAACATTAATGATAATCTTTCTCCTAAAATTTCCACTTGGAATGTGTTCCCCTTATAGAAATATGTGGGGTGTTTCCACAATAAAATTATTATCTAAAGGGTTCTATATGTAATATCCTTAATTTCATTTAGTATAACCTATTAATATTCACTTTTCTATAAGAGATTTTTATTTATCACTTGGTATATTCTTAAAAAGATAACTGTGTACAAATATACATATTTGTTATAGATTGGGTTTATTTCCCTTCCACAACCCACAAGGAATCTCATATATTTCTTTAGTTGGTACTCATTTAAGGTTATATCCTACTATCATTAGAAGGTATCCCTAAAAGGGAAATGGAATAGTTGTCTAACTCACTATTTATCTGACCATGTCTAGAAGGTTTTGATTCCCCCTTTCACTAACATCATAACATTATGGGGTATAAGGAGGAGTGAATTTGTATTCTATCAAACACTCCTTCAAGTGATTATTTAATGATAAGTTAAGATACTCTCCACCTCGTTCTGAGTACTGTGTCTCAATCTTATTTCCAATATGTTTTTCAACATCAAGTCGATATTCCTTAAACTTTTCAAAGGATATGACTTATACCTCAATAATTATATATAACCATAACTACTATAATAATCATAAAATGAAAGGAATTATGAAAAAAACATCAATTACATCTACTAGAAATAGTCCACATAAGTTAGTATGAATCAATTCTAGTAATTTAGTGGCTATTATTACTTTTATAGAGAAGGTTGATTTTGTCAGTTTCCCCTATAAACATGTGTGACATACATCCATTTGATTTAAATCAATCGATTCTAAGTGGTTTTCATATAATTTATAACTAGTTTTCATAATTGGTTGCCAAATAATTCATTCACTTTGGTTTTTTCATTTATTTTCTTCAAGGGGTTTTTGATTTCATGTATATATAATCCATTATCAATATGTGTCATAACATAACACATGTTATCCATAAAAATTTTCAAATTTTAATTCCAAATATGAAATAATTTCCAATAGTTTCCAGACTCGAAACTAATATTATTTTGGCAGTAACTAAAGGAACATAATTACAATTTTACAACACAAGAACAAACCCACTGGGAAAATTTAAATGATAATCCCCCACTTTCATGGAATGTAGTTTCACATAATTTGATGCTCAGAAATCAATTTGTCCACCCCAAACTATTTTGTAATTTACTTGGTTTATGTATGTGAATACAAATGTGTTTTCCCCATATTATATTCAATACCAAAATAATTGATAAAGATAGATTTAATTTTGTGACAAAAATATATAATGTAGAAGAATATACATAATTCTTTTCCCTAAACCTATAGTTCTTCATCTAGTGGTCCTTCTTTCCACATGAAAAGGATACATCCGCCAACTCATTTCCCACCTACATTATCTTTTTCTTTTAAGAAAAACGATGCATATGATTCTTCATATTTGGCTTACACTTGGACCCCATATCCTTTCCCATCCTCCTGTTGTTCACCATATGGATTGAATAATTGGTATTATTTATATCCTTATCAACTATTATAAATAAATCCAAAATATTTGGGAGTGATTTATTCATGTTATTTATATTGTAATTAATTAATAAATTCAAAAATAATGGAGGTAAATAGGTAATAATGAGATCAATTTCTAGTTATTAGATTATATTCAACCAATGGGCTTGAAGTCTTTCAATGTACCTAGTTATCTTGAGTAAATAAGGTGTCATGAATCATCCTCATTTGGTTGTGAACCAGGTTAAATAATCTCATGGGTCTCTTGTAATACATTGGTTTTCTTCCCATCACACCACATTTTATAAACCACTAATGTCTATTTACATACTAAGGACTATCCACATGGTCCAACACATGTACCTCTGGTGTGCTTTTTCCTCACTCACACAAACCTTGTGAAACTTCTTTGGAGTTCACCAATCATGATCACTACTCTGTGTCAAGCATACTTAACTATGGAATTCTAATTAGGTAGTCACAAAAAAATAGGCACTATATTTACATGGGTAGTAAAATTTATCCTTTTATTGATCACTTTTTATGGGTGTTATAATCCCCCCACCCCTGAATCACAACACCCTCATAATGGGACACAAATCTCGAAACCTAGTAGTATACCTCTACACTTCTGTCTGGGTATTGACTTTATTTTCATTTTTCATGAACTGACCTCCTTGGTCCATGAACTTATTTAACTGTCCATAGGGGTATCTCATAATACCATAGTTTCCTTCTCATCACATGATAGGATATCACCCATTGGGATCACTTATTAGACTAATGAATTCCCACTTAAGACAACAAATGTTCATTCAGGAAGTTCCTCTACACTTTTGTTAGGGTATTTGACCTGATTTCATTCTTCATGAACCATCATCCTTGGGCCATGAACCTTGATAACTATCCCCAAGGGTCTCCTGTAATATGTTGGTTTAATCCCATCACACTGCAAGCTATTACCCAATAAATAATTAATTAGACAAATTTCTGACCCTATAGGCCAACACCAGTTCATTATATATATTTTTCCTCACTCACACTCCATATGAAATATCCCATTAGGTCACCCATCCTGATCACTACTTCATTCCATGGATTCTTCACAATTTACTTCTAGTTAGGTATAATTACAAAAATAAATTTTCACCTTGAGGAAATTGATTGTAACATTTTCCATTTTAATCCTCACTTTTCTTGGGTATTATAAGAGGACCATCTTGACAACCTTATACTAGCCCACATATATATAGTGAAGTAAATATCTCTTACCAATCTTCACATTATTTCTCTTGGGATGACTCTAGGATATCTGTAATCATATTTTAGACATCTATATCCTTATAAATTTTCCTCAACTAACTATACATAGACATAATCTTGATTCACTATACATCTAGTATATCATATACATGATTATTCCATTGGTCATTATCTTCTAATATTTCTCCCTAAGGATGATCAGTAGGAAGTGGGGACTCTGGCACTTAAATCTTCTTCTCTTGGCGTAGTACTATGTGTAACACCCTATACCACTCTTGGATGTTAAGGTAGGTCCATATATATTCTTTATCTGGAATTGACTATAGTGATGATGATCTCATGGTATTGGTTATTACCATTTTTATCCATAAATAATAAATTTATCAGTGAGTAATTCCACTTGATTACCTTTTAGACATTATTAATTAATTGATTAAACCATTAAATGTTTCCCACAATTTTATCAAACCCTAGTATCCCCCACTAAAATATTCAGAATACTCAATCACTTGATTATTCTAGTGGGAAATATCCTTGTAGTCTAAAATCTATGGCTATTCCACTACTTAGAAAGTTCTAGGGTAGGAACTTGGCTAGCCAATGGCATTGACCAATGGCTCCTTGAAATGTTTTTTGAAGTACTAATTTCCTAGAATCATAACATTGATTCCCTCAATTAGTTTCATCTAAATTGATAACAATCTAGTCACTATTACTTATTTGATAAAATCTTTAGTTAATCCAATGCATCATTCTCCTAAAAACACCCCAGTAATGGGAGTCACCCTCAACTAGGTATGATTGGAACCCAGTACACCCAGTATTGTTCATATTTAAGCTATAGAAGTCTGTAATGACATAATATTACTTTGAAGCATTTTATTATTTTTCATTGAATTTATTTATTTTATTAATAATTGTTCCCATATTATGTTGTTGTTCTCACAATTGTACATGAATTAAATGAATAGATCCATTTAGTATTTATGAATTTTTATATATATTATTGTATGTGTTTCCATAAACATTCACATGATTCAAAAAATAAACAATGCATAGAGGAAATAAATTTCCCAACTAATTTTGGGAATCTTATATTTTTTTTATGCATTTAAACTCAATGGATCAACCGTGGCCTAGGGGTATAATACCTGAGTTAGGTCTTGACTCGTAACTCAGCTCCCCTCGGTCTAGTGTTTGTATTACTCTTCTAGGAATATGCCACTTCTTGAAATTTTACATTCCATTTAACATATTCATAAATAGTAAAAATATATGCACACATTAGTGAGGGCGTTTTGAGATACACAATATAAAACCACAAATCAAAATAATGGATGTGAAGGAACTTATACAAATTAAAAAAATACATTGTGCATACTATAGTATATATAGCTAAATATTAAAAAAATCATACATAGTTGTAATAAATAACTAAATATAAAACAAGGTATACATTCTTGTTCACTAATAAAGGTCAGTAAATGAGTAATTTTAATGGGTGACAAAAAATTACAATTCAATAAATTTTTGTTTGAAGGAATTTAAATTAATTAAATGAATTATTTTACATTTAAGTAATTTAATTAATTTGGTTCCAAAATTAAATTAATTTTTATTTTAAAAATTAAATTAATTTTTAAAATAATAAAATCATCATTTTTTCAATCAAAATATAAATAAATTTATTTTTGATTATTTTAATGTTTTCTCGAGTCATTGAACCATGCCTATGCCCATTTTTGGTTGGGAAGAACCCATGTAGGGGAGTTCTAGTTTAGGAAGACCCAAGGAGCACCATTTTGGGTTGGGAAGAACATGTCCAAGACTATTCTGTGAAAGTTGAAAGTTTTAGGGAGTTTAGGTATGGTAACATAGTTTTTCAGATGGAGTGACAACACAAGCTATGAGGAATGGGGTCGGACTCGGGACTACAACAATGTGCCATAGGTACGCTCGACAACCACTGGTTTTCAGGATGCTGAAGGAAACTCGATAAGGGGTCTTGACAATTGGCAGTGTTAACAAAGAAACAGACATGGGAGGATTCACTGGTAATGGGGGTGATGATCAATCCTTCAAGCTATCATGTGGTGGGACAGAAAGGCCCAATATAGGTAGGTTGTAGTAGTTAAGTGGATTTGGATGAGGGTGAAGGTGGTCTAGGTAATATATATCCTCACCATAAAGTCATTCCCCCTTTTTCAATCAAAATATTTTTTATTCATAAAAGAGGTATTCAATATCATAGTTTATCTTTTTTTATTGGATTTTTCATCTAGTTTCCCCACTGATTTTTTCTCAATAATTTTTTTAAATAAATATATTTTTTCTCATCCATGATCTGATTTTTTCAAGTCCAATAATGGGGATTTTATTTTTTATTTTATTTATTTCCTAACCTTGTGGAATTTCTTCTCATGACCATAACAATTATGGGTACATATATTTGTCCTGAACATGGATTAAATATTAGTGATGACAAAAAATATCACTAAACATTAGAATAGGGGAAATTATATATGGGAATATATGTTAATCATATTTTTAATACCCAAAAAACTAAAACTAATCCGTATTGATTTCTTTTGGAAAGTCATAACTTGGTCATCTAGTATTGTATCAATGTGTGGTCAAATATATTGACACCAAATTGAATCAAAATACTTAAATTTAAGGCTATATCAATTTTTTATTTGAAATTTTATATTATCACTATGATAACAATTTATGAAACCGGGTTGTGTAGTAAAAGCCCGTTGGTCAGGGATTTAAAAATTTCTATCACCAAATCGATGAAAATTTGTCGTATCTGGAGATTTATTCCCCATTAAAGGTCCAAGGATCTAGAATTAATATTTTAAAGAACATAATTCAAATAATAAAACAAAGTATTCAGATTGAATATGAGTTCATCTTTCATACTTCGTTGGTGACTATTTTTTTTAAAGATCCACAATCGAACAGCTCTAGATCACACACGCATACTTCATTAGTCTACATGAATATCGATCATTGAATTCTACGTTCTATCATGGATCTGTGATGAATTATATTATGTCATGATGATCACATAGTATTTGTTCCTACTATCAAAAAGACTTTCTTGTATTAGTTACTATGGTGTTGCAATTCTTTCTGTTGAATGTTGGTAAGAGGAGAGAGAATATCTTAATTAACTAAAATTAATATTTCATGGAATGATATCTCTTCTATACTTATATAACGGATGATAAAATACCCATAAAGGGTCCCTTGGACCATTTATATCCATTTTCTACTAAATAAGCTATAAATGTCTCATTATGATGAATTAACAGCATCATAATCATCGTGTTGGTCAGATTGGATACTCAAGAGGTGGGTGAATTGAGTTCCAATAAAAATTTCTATTTAAAATATTTCTCTTAAAATCCCTCAATTTAAAAACAAAGTTAAACTATAGTGAATCTATACAGAGTGTAAATGTTCAATCAATTTCTCAAAGATTGATTAGGTATCAGTTGACTTAATCTGAAGATTAAATTAACTTTTGAAACTAACTTACTGGTTTACAATAAGTATAAAGACTTGCTAATTTAACTATCAAGGATACTTTAAAATAGTTTTGTTTTTCAAAGTAATAGCAGCGGCTTATGAAATAAATATATATATATATATAGTATGATTATGACATAAACTAAAAAGCACAGCAGAGATAACCAAGAGTTTTAGTCTCAAGATGAGACTTAGTCCTCTCAACAATTTATATAAATTGATCCACACCCTGGATCGGTGGCAAAAAATAGTACACTAATTTCCAGGTCAAAATACCTCTACCACTGTTCTACATGGGAAACACAAACAACAGCACGCAGGCTATCCAGGTCTTACTCGACCTCTACCACTATCCATAGTGGGAAACAAAGGGTTATGATGTTTGAGTGAGGATTTAAGAATCCTCTAGTTTATCTTAGGAGGTAGTGTGTGTAAAATAAACAGGTTACATGCACTACTCGAAATGTAAAGATAGGATCACAAATGGAAGTGAGAAAGAGTTTATAAAAGCTTTAGAAATTGGCAGTGAAGCTCTGAACTCGTTTGGTTGGTCAGAAAAACTTTTGTGTCCTTCTCTGGTTTCTGCTCAGAAAACAGTGTTTCATTTTCTTCTTTGATTCTTGGTCCATCTTGTCAGCTTGAGTGCATGAAGTCTTCTTGGTAGTTCTTCACTCAAGATTCGGCTTGTGTTCTCCATTAAAATGAGTAACTTCGTGTATGTATAGTGTTCTTGGAGTATGTATTTGGCCTTTCACGAATACACCATGATTGAATGATGTTCAACCGTTTATTTTTTTCATGTGTGCCTTATTAGTTCCTTGATGCTTATCATATGCACACCCAGTGTTCTCTAATTCTCGTACTTTTCAGCTAGGTCTTTATCTTCCCTTTTATAGATTTCATCTCTGGGAAATGGGAATGATTACCTTTTTCATGGGAACTAGGTACGGTTTCCTGACATGGCAACAGAGATCATTAAATAAAATTAACTGCATTAAAAAAATCTTGTGTAACCGTTAGCTTAATAAGTAAATAGTATTGAGAGTATAGAGTTTGACTGGTTGGTCAATCATTAGTATCCCGTGTTGGTAAATGTGTAAGGTGGTATTCTGTATAGAAGAACCTTCCATCGGTAGCTCTTTGAACTTGCATCGGTTGCTTGTTGGTATCGGTAGCTCTAGGTATCAGTAACTCCTTCTATCGGTATACTTACTCTATCAGTAGCTCGGTAGACTGGTTTTATCAGTAGCTCTATACTTGTATTGGTAGACTATGTCAGTCGGTTCATATCAGTTGCCAGTCTGTATCAGTAGGCCGGCTGGTAGCTCGTATCGGTAGTCCTTAGTGTTCTATATTAGTAGACTGAATCTATCAGTAGTCTTGCGTACCAGTGGACTTATGTATATCGGTAGACCTGTTCTACAGGTAGCTCGATTTCTGTCCTATCGGTAGACTTGGTGTCATTCGGTAGCTCTTGTATATATCATTGACCTTTGTGTATCGGTAACTCTTTCTATCGGTAGACTAAGTACCAATAGCTCTATATCAGTAGCTATACCCAGATTAGTGAAACTCGTCTGTTTTATGAAAATCATATCTGAATGGGTTAGAAGAACTTCAAAACTCATATAAGCATAGATCGACATGGATTAACATATCTCTGGGATTATTTTAATATTATTATCATCTTAGTCACATATTGAAATAATTAATATATAGAAAAACATTAGATTGAGATTATCAAAGTATATGAAAGCATCATTGGGATTATCAAAACAGGTGAGGTCAACAATCTCCCCCTTATTGATAATCACAACCTATGATATTATCATTTTAAAATAGTGAGTAGTTGTATCATAGGATATATCATTAAATGCAATTATCTTAGAGAAACAGTATGTTATAGAACATAATGGATCATAGGTGGAAGAAAATGTAACAGTATCAGAGATGAAATTAAATGTAATGATATCAAAAGTACAATTTAGTGGAATCAGAGAGTTAGAGAAAATGGTATCAGAGAATGAAATGTAACAGTATCAGAGGATTAAAGCATGATAGCTTTTCCTTAGATAAAATTTCTCCTCCTTTCATTAATATCTCTCCCCCTGGGTGAATATTTCTCCCTCTTTGATACTTAGAGAGTATTTCTCCTCCTTTGTAAATTCTTGGTAAAATATTTCTCTCCCTTTGTAAAAGCTTGGTAAAATATTTCTCCCCCTTTGTGATAATCAAAAAGTGGTAAACAAAAGAGAATAGGAATAAAAATTAAAACAAGAAAAGAGATAAAAACCAGTTTCATTTCATGTTCCAAATACGGTACAAAGAAATAAACAAAATACAATGGATTCCTATCAAACTTTCTAGACACTTGTTCAATCCACATCCTCAATGTGAGATTTTCCCTTGGGAGCAGAAGAGGATTCAGGTGAAGTGGTTGTAGGTGAAGGCTTAGGGATTCCGGAAATGATCATTGGAGGTTGAGCCATAGAAATTGTTCCTGGTCTATACTGACAAGGTCTTTGAGTGATCATAGGTGTGAACTGGAGAAGCAGTAGAGGCAGAGGCTGGTAAGGCAGGAGGGAAAATCACTAGCCTAGAATCAACATGCAGAAAAGGCAGTAATAGATTTCTTAAATCCATAATTATTCCTCATCCTTTCTCCATAGTGGATATGAAGTCATCCTTGTTCCCCATAAACTTGTCCAATGTTGGAGTCAATTCCCTTATCTTTCTAAATTTCTCTATGAAATCATGATTTACAGGAGGCAGCTTCATATTTTCCAACAAAAGTTTGAAGTGATTGTTGAGTTGATTCTTGGTGAAAATATTAGAGAAATAGGAGTCCACCTTATCTTTCACTTCTTTATGAGAGGCAGATGCTTCTCTCATATAGTCTTGGACTATCTTCATTATCTCTATAACTGAATCTCTGGTAGAAAGCACAACTCTGTTGAGCTCGGATGAGTCCACAGAGCAACTGGTTGAAGCTTGACCAACCTCCTCCTTCATCATAGCTCAAATTTGATTCAGATCTACATAGGTTTTAGATACAATAGAACCAACAGAAAAGTTTACTGTTTCCTTGAAGTTCTTGGTCACCCCACTGAAAATATTTTGAACTTGAGAGTCATGGGTTTTAACATAATCTTTCATGGAAGTTTTAAAACTTTCGAACACTGAAACCATCTGGCTTACCACACTCTTGACATAGGCTAAGTCCTTGTCTGCTTGGGATTTTGAGATCATGTAAGAGTCTAAAAAAACAACAGATTCCTTTAGAGCTTCAAGATCTTCTTCATGTCTCGAAACTTGAGCCTGACAGTCTTTAACTTCTTCCACTATTTCTTTCATGAACGTTGAGAAATTACAACCTAGAGAGAGTTCAAATGATCTTTACAACATACTCATATCTTTAGAAAAACAAAGCTTTATCTCAGCAACTGATGCATTAAAATATTCTTTCAGTTCATCCTTCAAGGATTCCAGATCATCCTTGGTGATCATATGAGCAGGTCCAACTACAGTGGGTACTCTTTCATATTCTAAACTGACCACTAATTCAGTCATGATCGATTGAACTGAAGAGACCAGAGAAACATCCATCTTCTTTACCTCTTCCAAAAAACTTTCCTTAATCTTTTTTATAAAGTATCCAGTTCATGCATTCTGACCACATATTCAGGTAGTAACACAGTCTCAACATCATAAGTAATCTTAGGTCTATTGAGAGATGCTTCATTATTAGAATCAGGATAGTCTACACCATAGACTACAAAAACCCAGGTCTTCTTCCCAGTCATCAATTACAGCTGCCATTGTAACACTTCCAACCTTGGTTTGATGCTCCCCCTCAACTGTTGCATCCTCAATTAGGATAATAGCATTCTCAACATTATCAGAAATTCTTCCTTTATAATGATAATATTCCACTATTAATTTTTTTCTCTACAATAGCTGGAGAGTCTTCCAAACTAGGCAAGGATATGTCAACTTCATTTGCATCTATAGCAGGCACTATTAATTGTCCAATCACTAGAATCAGACTTAAGTAAGCTGACAGAGATGCTTCACTTTCATGAACTTCTTTTTCATTCTCTACAGCAGCCACTTCAACATCCTCTAAAGCTACTTTTTCCTTATCTGACTTATGTGGATCTTGATCTTCAGGAGTTGGGATAAGAGGTAAGTCAGGGTCTCCTCCTTCATCATCAGAGGACTCTTCCTCTTCTGAATCATCACTGTATTATGGCTCATTTTCATCAGTTCCCAGACCTAGATCCCTCGCATCCTTTGGTGTTTAAGGATGATCCAAAGGATTAAATTTGTCTTATTCCTTCATTTCATCATTGAACCATTCTTATATCCAACGGTTCCAATTTATCCTCATGTATTTTCACACTGTGGATGTGATACAAAAGTTATTCTTCACTACCACTATCTCATATTGAGACATAGCTACCCCTTTTACCTTGATCATCACAGAAATTAACTTAGAAAAGAATAGGGCATTTGTATTTGATTTCAGCCTTGTCATGTCTTCCATTTGGATCATTGGAAATCTACACATATTTACTTTTACACAATGTCTTAAGAGATGTAGGAGATAGATATCATGATATCTCAAATTAGCAAAGTCTCCTCTTCTCGGTATCAAGATATGTTGAACGAATTTGAACATCAATCTGTTCTCTCCATCCATTTCTACAAAAACTACTTTCCTTTTACTTCCATCACTGGTCAGCTCTTCCAAAGTAGTCTCATAGTCGAAAATATCACTGGTAGGTGGCATAGCTCTCGATACATATCCAGATACCCCTTCATGCAGAACTTTTAAACACTCATCCCATTCAACAGATGAAAACGATATCTCCTTTCTATTCACAAACTAATTCACTCGATTTTCATTCTCAGATTTCTCAAAGTTTACAAACTCATAAAACTGTTTCAATAACTTTGGAAAGTAAGGACCATTGTTTTATGAAAAACACTCCACTCATTCTTGATCTTCAAGCACTTTGAGCACTAAGGACTTGCTAGGCAGAAACCACTCTACACACAGCTCCTTTTCAATCACAATAACTTGATTTTGCAGATGAGGATTTACTAGTCATATTCCTGATCTTGTCCTACTAGAACTTCCACCTGCTTCTGGCACAGTCTTTTTCTTCTTTACTTTCGGCTGATCAACAACATCTCAAACAGAAGGGAGTTTGGTTTTTGACATCTCAGATTTGAGGGATTTAGGGTTATCTAAGGATTCGGGAGATAAGGTTTTAGGGTAAAGGTTCGAGGCTCGGTGGATTGAGAAATATCTCGGACTTTAGTTTTATCATTTAGGAATTATAAAATAAATAAACAAAATGAAATAATGGAAAATGATTCAGATTCTAGTTGCAGACAGAAGTTTAAAACAACACACTCATCGGTAGGGTCTATCAGTGAGAATTCCTATCAATGAGGGTTTCACATTGGTCAAAATTTCACATCGGTGAGAATTTCACATCGGTGATAATTTCACATCAGTTAGAATTTCACATCAGTGAGAATTTCACATCGGTGAGAATTTCACATCAGTGAGAATTTCACATCATTGAGAATTTCACATCATTGAGAATTTCACATCGGTAGGAATTTTACATCGGTGAGATTAGCTACTGATCAAGGTTAAACATACCTAACTCATGTATAATGTATCTTAACCTCTTCGAACTCAAAGTTTTGGTGAAAACGTCAGAAAATTGATGTTCAGTACCTATAAACTCAAGAATAATATCACCCTTTTGGTAATGATCTCTCAAGAAATGGTGCCTTACATCAATGTGTTTGGTCCTAGAGTGAGACGCAAGGTTCTTAGAGATATTTATTGCACTATTATTGTTAAAGTTGATAGAAACATGCTTAAATTCATATCCATAGTCCAAAAGAGTATGTTTCATCCACAGAATTTGTGCACAGCAACTACCAGTAGCTATGTACTCTGCTTCAGTAGTGGACAATGCTATAGAATTCAGCTTTTTACTACACCAAGATACTAAGGATTTTCCTAATAGATGACATGTTCTTGAAGTGATTTTTCTATCTAACTTGCAACCAGCAAAATCAGCATCTGAATAACTCATTAACTCAAAGGGTTGTCCTTTTGAGTAAAACAAACCAAAGTTTAGAGTATGTTTAAGATACTTAAAAATTATTTTAACATCATGTAAATGAGAGTCTTTTGGATTAGCTTGAAATCTTTCACACACACACACACTAAACATAATATCTAGTCGACTAGCAGTAAAGTAAAGTAAGCTTCCAATCATACCTCTGTAATTGGTTCGATCTGCTGGTTCCTAGTTTCATCTGCATCCAGTTTTCAAACAGTACTCATAGGAGTATCACTTTCCTTAATACTATCCAAACCAAAACATTTTAAAATATCTTTTATTTTTACTTTGATTTAAAGTAATACCCTTTTCATTTTGTAAAACTTGAAATCCAATAAAATATTTGCGTTCTCCCATTAAACTCATTTCAAACCCATTTTGCATACTCTTTGAAAAATATGTACATAAAGAGTGTTTAGAATATCCAAAAATAATATCATCAAGATAGATTTTAACTATTAAAACATCTTTAGAGATTATTTTGATAAAAAGAGTTGGATCAGAAATCCCTTTAGTAAAACATTTTGAAATAAGAAAATTAATCAGTCTATCATACCAAGGTCTTGGAGCTTATTTTAAACCATATAAAGATTTAGAAAGTTTTAAAACTTGATTTGGAAATTAGGACTAGTAAATCCAGGTGGTTTTTCAACAAAAACATCTTCGACTATAAAACCATTTAGAAAAGCACTTTTAACATCCATTTGAAATAACTTGAAATTCAGATGAGCAACATAGGAACGTAATATCCTAATAGATTCTAATATAGCTACAGGTGAAATGGTTTCCTCATAATCTATACCTTCCTTTTGTCTATATCCTTGTGCAACTATCCTAGCTTTGTTTCTAACTATGTTTCCAGATTCATCAAATTTGTTTCTAAAAACACATTTAGTGCCTATTGTTAAAGTGTCCTTGGGTCTGTCAACTAATTCCCAAACATTGTGTCTTTCAAATTAATTTAACTCTTCATGAATATCCATTACCCAAAATTCATCATTGATAGAATCAGTGATATTTTTAGGTTCTAGCTATGAAATAAAGGCTTGATGTTCATCATAGTTTCTTAGAGAAGCTCTAGTTTGTGTCCCTCTATCCATATTGCCAACAACAGCATCTAAAGGATGATTCTTTAGAATCCTAGTTGATCTAGTAACTGTAGGACTAGAAATTTTAGGTTCATCTCCAAATTTGGGTTCAAAAGAAGAAGATTCTGGAATATGTCTAGAACTGAATATTTTTATAATAGGTTCTTTAGATTTATCATCAAGGTCCAGAACACTCAAATGTTCTTCAAGATTTTCAAGAGAGTGTTTAGGCTCATGTGGATCAGTTTCATAAAATTTTATGTGAACATATTCTTCCACACATTTGGTCCTCTTGTTAAAGACTCTATATGCTTTTCTAGTTAAAGAATAACCATGAAAAATTACTTCATCACTATTAGAAGAAAACTTGTCCAGATTATCCTTTGTATTAAGAATAAAAACTTTCCATCCAAAGACTCTAAAGTAACTAACTTTGGGTTTTCTATTATTCCACAGTTCATTTGGGGTCTTCTTGAGAACTGGTCTAATTAAGACTCTATTGATAATATAGCAAGCTGTATTCACAGCTTCAGCCCAAAAGTAAATAGGCAGATCATACTCATTAAGCATGTTTCTAGCTATTTCTTGAAGGGTTTTATTCCTTCTTTCTACTACACCATTCTGCCGAGGTGTCCTAGGAGTAGAAAAGTTGTGACTATAGCCGTTGTGTGAGCAATAAGATTCAAAATCTTGATTTTGAAACTCACAGCCATGATCACTACTCAGGGTTTTAATCATTAGTCCACTAAGATTTTCTACAAACATGGACTATTTAAAAAAGTAAGAGAAAGCATCACTTTTATGAGCTAAGAAGTATACCCAAGTATATCTAGAAAATTCATCTTCTAGGACAAAGACATAGTGCTTACCATTTAAACTATAAACTCTTGAAGGTCCAAACAAGTCCATGTGAACCAACTCAAGAGGTTGAGAAGTTGAAACTTCTTTCTTTGATTTAAAAGAATCTTTATGTTTCTTTCCCTTTTGGAAAGGATTACAAACTTGGTCATTTGGGAATTCAAGTTTAGGTAGGTATCTAACCATGTTTTTCTTAGTCATCTTTCTAACTGAATAGATTTTGCATTTTCCTAATATTCTGTGTCATAGCCAAGATTCTCTATGAAAATCATTTAAATAAGTAACATGTTGTTTAGGTAAAGCATTTAAATCAGCAGCATAAGCATTTTCCTTTCTTAAAGAAGAAAATACTAAAACATTCGTAGAATTAGAAACATTACAAGAATCATTTTCAAATTTCACATTAAATCCAGCATCACATAATTTAGAAATACTTAATAGGTTATATTTAAGTCCATCAAAAAATGAAACTTTAGAAATTAAAACTAAATCAGTGTTACCAATCTATCCTAGGCCGATGATTTTTCTTTTAGAATTGTCACCAATGGTGATGTGGCCTCCATTAACCTTTATTAAGATTTTGAAACATGAATAATCTCCAGACATGTGACTTGAACATACACTATCCAAGTACCATAACTTCTTGTGAGAACTCTTCAAACATGTTTCCTACAAAAGAGGTTTAGATAGAAAATGATTTTGGTACCCAGATCTTCATGGATCCAGATAGGTTAGCAATCAAAGCCTAAGGTTCCCATATTTGTCTTATGGGTCTAATATACTTTAAAGAATCAATATATTTTGAAAGATAAACTTTATTTGATCTATAACCATATGAATAACTGGTTGAAGCGTACGAATTTCCAGAATAAGCAGAATTTTGTCCATAAATAGGAATAAATCGAGTTTTAGTGAACTGTCTTTTTCCAGGTTGGTATCCCAAAACAGTAGTGTATTTAAGTGAATCTTTCTTTCCTAACATTTGTTTAAGTGTATATTTTCCATTTGTGAACTTTTCTATGTCCTTTCTAAGTTTCTCATTAGACATTTTCAATTCATTATTTTCCTTTAACAGTTGAGAATTATTTTCTTTTTCAACATCAAAAACAGATTTAGCAGGGACAGTGAGAGCATGTTATTTCTTTAATGACTTATATTTTTCTTTAAGTTCATTAGATGTTTCTTCCAGTATATTGCAGTATTCCAACAATTTAGCCTTAGACATATTTTCAGAATCAGAATTACATTCTGTATCATCTCCAGAATAATAAGAATTTAAAACATAAGTATCTAAAGTTACCTCAGATGTGTTGGTCATGAAACACATGTTGGCACGATTCTTCTCAGAATCAGAAACTTCAAATTCACTTGTACTGTCCTATGAAGCACTCCAAGTATCTTTCATAGCTTTCTTGTACTTCTTGTCCTTATAATAATATTTCTTTTTGAATTTCAGTTTTGGACAGTCAGCCTTGATGTGTCCTTTCCTTTTTCACTCATAGCAGACTTTATCATCTTCCTTGTCAGACTTTTTCAAATCCTTTTTCCAATGTCCTTTGTTGTCATACTTTTCTTTGTAGTTAAATTTTCTGAATAATTTCTTCTTCCTATAGAACCTCATGAATCTCTTGGATATTTGAGTAATTTCAGCATCACTGTCAGAGTCTAAATCTTTTATGGTTGAACATTCAGTTTGTATTTGCATTGTATCCATGTCTTTGCTCTTAGAGGCAGTAGACTTGAAAGCTATGGATTTTCTCTTGGGTTCATCATCTTCCCCTTTATTTACCTCGAGTTCTTCTTCATACATCATTAATTTACCAATAATATATTTTACAGGCAGTGCTCCAATGTCACATGACTCTCTGATTGAAACAGAAGTTCCCCTTCATCGTTCTGGAAGACATCTCAGTATCCTCATAATTTTTTCCTTAGCTGGAACAGCCTTTCCAAGTGAACTCATTGTATTGACTATTTCATTAAACCTAAGATACATATCAGAAATAGGTTTGTTAGTTTTCATTTTAAAATTTTCATATTTAATAGTATAAGTATTCAGTATCATTTCCTTAACATTGGTTGTTCCCTCATGAGAAACAGCCAAAGTATCCTATATTTCATAAGCAGATTTACAAGAAGATATTCTATTAAACTCTTAATCTCCTAAATCACAGTACAAGGCATTTATAGGTTTACAATTATTATTGTAAACAGTCTTTGTAGGTTCCTCCCAAGTTGTTCTTTAAGTTTCTGGAATTTTATATTGAGACTCTATAGCAGTCCAGATATCAAAACCCACACTTTAGAAATGTATTTTCATCTTAAGCTTCCACTGCACATAGTTGGTGCCATTAAATAATGTTGGCCTTTTAGTAGCAGCACCCTCTAGTCTATTGTCCATAACTAGATTTTAGAGAAGAAATTTTAAAGAGATAAAATTTAGAACTAACAGAAATTTAGGATCTTTAAAGATGCAACTAAAATCACAGTTGAAAAACATAGTATGTCAATAATCTTTAACAAAAACAAGTCCTCTGATACCAAATTTTGGCCAGAGTGGATACTCAATATGGGGTGAATTGAGTTCCAATAAAAATGTCTGTTAAAAATATTTCTCTTAAAATCCCCCAATTTAAAAACAAAGTTAAACTGTACTGAATCTATACAGAGTGTAAATGTTCAATCAGTTTCTCAAAGATTGATTAGGTCTCAGTTGACTTAATCTGAAGATTAAATTAACTTTTGAAACTATCTTACTAGTTTACAATAAGTATAAACACTTTCTAATTTAACTATCAAAGTAGCTTTAAAATAGTTTTGAATTTCAAAGTAATATCAGCGGATTATGAAGTAAATATATATATATAGTACGCTTATGACTTAAACTGAAAGGAACAGCAGAGATAACCAAGAGGTTTAGTCTCAAGCCGAGACTTAGTCCTCTCAAAAAATTATATAAATTGATCCACACCCTAGATCGGGGGTAAACAATAGTACACTACTATCCAGGTCCAAATACCTCTACCACAGTTCTACGTGGGAAACACAAACAACATCACATGGGTTTTCCAAGTCTTACTCGACCTCTACCACTATCCACAGTGGGAAACAAAAGGTTGTGATGTTTGAGTGAGGATTTAAGAATCCTCGAGTTTAGATTAGGAGACAGTGTGTGTGTAAACTAAATAGGGTACACAAACTACTCCAAATGTAAATATAGAATCACTAAAGAGAGTGAGAAAGAGTTTAGAAAAGCTTTAGTGATTGACAGTGTAGCTCTGGAATCGTTTGGTTGGTCAGAAAAACTTTTGAGTCCTTCTCTGGTTTCTGCTCAGAAAACAGAGTGTCGTTTTCGTCTTTGAGTCTTGGTCTAGCTTGTCAGCTTGAGTGCATGAAGTCTTCTTGGTAGTTCTTCACTCAAAATGTGGCTTGTTTTATCCTTGAAAATTAGTAGCTCAATGTATGTACAATTTTCTTGGAGTATGGATTTGGCCTTTCACGAATACACCACGTTTGAATGATGTTCAGCCCTTTTCTTTTTTACCCGTGTGCCTTCAGAGATCCTTGATTCTTTTCGTATGCACACCTAGGGTAATCTACTTCTAATACTTTTTAGCTAGGTCTTTATCTTCCCTTTTATAGCTTTTAGCTCTGGAAAATGGGAATGATTACCTTTTGCATGGGTAGTAGGTATGGTTCCCTGATATGGCAACAGAGATCATTAAATAACATTAACTGCATTAAAACCATCCCACGTAACCGTTAGCTTAATAAATAAATAGTATTGAGAGTGTAGAGTATTACTAGTTGGTCAATCATTAGTATCCCGTGTTAGTAAATATTTACGGTGGTCTTTCTTGTAGTAGAACCTTCCATCGGTAGCTCTTTGAACTTTCATCGGTAGCTTGTTGGTATCGGTAGCTCTAGGTATCTATAACTCCTTCTATTGGTAGACTTACTCTATCGGTACCTCGGTAGACTGGTTTTATGAGTTTATCTATACTTGTATCGGTAGACTATGTCATTCGGTTCATATCAGTCACCAATCTGTATTAGTAGGCCGGTCGGTAGCTCGTATCGGCAGCTCTTAGTGTTCTGTATCGGTAGACTGAATCTGTCGGTAGACTTGTGTACCGGTGGACTTATGCATATTGGTAGACCTGTTCTACAGGTAGCTCAGTTTCTGTCCTATTGGTAGACTTGGTGTCTGTTGGTAGCTCTTGTACATATCGGTGACCTTTGTGTATCGGTAACTCTGTCTATCGGTAGACTGAGTACTGGTAGCTCTATATCAGTAGCTATACCCAGATCAGTGACACTTTTCTGTTTTATGCAAAGCATATCCGAATGCGTTAGAAGAAATTCAGAACTCATATAAGCATATATAGACATAGATTAACATATCTCAGGGATTATCTTAATATTATCATCATCTTGATCATAGATTGATAGAATTAATATATATAAAAACATTAGATTGAGATTATCAAAGTATATGAAAGCGTAATTGGGATTATCAAAACAAGTGGGGTCAACACATAATTTATATGTTATCATCTACTTATAATATATAATAAAAATATTACATGATAAAACAAAGGCATTATCTTGAATCATAATTCCATTAATATTAAAAGAACCTTTAATGTTAAAACAATACTTGTTCATATGATATTTTTATATGTATTCACTTAATACCATGTGAATGCATTTAATAAATAAATTCAACCTAATTATTCTATAATAAAATAATAATTAATTTTTTTATTCTATACTGATCAATAATACTTGGACAACTCTCAAACTATGTGGTGGATCCAAAAAAACCAATACACCAATTCACCAAAATAGGGTAGAATCTTGAATATGCTATTGTGTGCGACCCTCTAGGCCCTTTACATGATTATAGTGAATATTTTACATAGACCTGGACCAAATTCTAAAAACTCATCAAGCCCACTAAATATATAAGTAATATTCATGGAAACAAAAATACGTCCTACAAACACTCGTCGTGTAATATAATCTTTTTGTCTCATGATATCTCATAAATAAGGATACAGAGGCTGTCTCATCATAAATTATTGCATTATTATTTATAGTCAAAACTAAATGAGCAATCCTTCTTCTACCATTTCCATGGATTTAATTATGGTTTTACCATCCTAAAAAACCTTTCCAATGATATCACAACCTCAACTCCAAAGTGACAAATTTTATCTTGATCATTTAACCAATTACATACAACCAAATATGCACCCAACACAAACTATCTCACCATGAATTCAATGTAATGGTTTTCTATGTACATAAATGTACATGACCAAATGGTACACATTTATAATAATCTAATGTAAGGTAATAAATATATATTTTTGTGGTTAGGAACAACCAATGAAACCTAAAATATTTTTTGCTTTTATTGGAATTGCATTCCTCATGATCTCATCTACTCAAGATCTGTAATTGGAAACTTCATGAGGAGAAGACTCAATGATTATGATACCCTATCACGTGATGGTCATAAATCATATATTCCTATTAGTATGACGTATCTAGATCATAGTGTATGACATTATGATTTCATTCATGATATCTCTAAGTTATCATTAGAGCTTGGGAACTACAATTACCTTTTGATTTTATATTTAACCTATGGAAAATTCCATAAATATACTAGACACATAAGTATCTACACTATTCTAGTAAGATAAACACATATATACATAAAACTATATATATATATATAGGAAATAAATTTATATAGATAAGTTGTACATATGGAACCAACATAAAGTAGAAAATAGTTCCATAATTGAATGATGAGATGAAATGGGGTTGTGTGTGATATTTGGGATTCTTTTTACACAGCTGGGCTCTATTATTTAAATTTCTCAACTTTATTTTAATGGGATTGTAGTTTATATGTGACTTAACATTTTTTACCTCATTTATTGAATATTTTTTGTATTATTCATGGGATATTTTTTCCATGATTGTTTGTTTTTTAAATTATTTATAGGTAACAATATAATCCATGGGTTAGATAGTACTCTAATTAGTGAGCCTTGGAGATATAGTGAGACCTCGGGATGATCATATCTGATGAGATAATACATAAATGTAGAATTCAACATGGGGATATAATGGTATACGAGTTACTTATTATTGGATAGAGGGTCATGTTCTTGATTGGGTGATCCGAGTATGAGTGTTTTGGGTGCATGTAACTTATAGTCATATAGGCATGGGTATGCCCTATTTGTTCATTCATGGTCAATTTTTTTCCTTAAGAACAAACTTTAAGTCTCTCTATGGTTTTTTAGGTATGTCCACTCAATAAATTTAACTTATTGTGTTAATTTGAGTGGGGGAACCTGACTATGTATTTCAACTCTCCCTAAACCCATATATGCAATATGGGTAGATCTACACATTTTATTTCATGTTTAGGTCTTTTCTTGGACTTAGACAATTGTTTTGGTTTTGAAAGGGTAATTAAGTCGAGGATTTTATTGGAAATTATTGTGAGTTGGTACATAATCCATTGTAACTTTTTATTTTCCATTTATATTAATGTATTTTTATCAATTAGTGTGTCAAAAGTTATTATCATTCATTAAATTGTACAATATCTAGGTATTGTGTATATTTATTTTTGATTCTAGGTTTTATTGTGATGCATCACATAAGCTTATACTTATTTATATTCTAGAATGTTGGGACTCTCTAGTCTAGTTTTTAAATATCTACTCAAATTTTATAGAACCATTGTATAGATGGGTTATATTAATTTATTTGTAGATCTGGGAACGATGATTGGTAGTTAATTTGAACACATAGTTTCCCCATGACTTGTTTAGGCTGACATAACTATTCAAAAACCTCTATCATATTAGGAGTCATATATATTGTCTAATGGTATCACAAACTTGATAACTGATTGGGTGAACCATGTAAGGAATTTACAATTAATTATTTTGAAGAACCTTATCTATATCCCTATATATATATATTGAAATTTATTATATATCTAACAAAATTCTCAATAATAAATTTCCAACTTAATCAATTCCATATTTTGTATCATCTTAACTCATATTTAATAAGTAAATCATTTTTCAAACCCACTAAAAATAAAGAATATATTTGATGTCAAAATTAAATAAATATTTATTTCTTATATGATATCTGAATTAATCATTCAACCTTGAGGAATAAAAAATGATAAATTAATAAAATTTAAATAACTTAGTGTCTAGATTTATATAATTATACTCCATGATAATCACTATATAATAGTTAATAGTCAAATATTCTATATTCCATAATTATTCACCATTAATTAAAAGAAATACACCCCTTATTTAAAAAATAAAAAATTCATTCCAATATATTTCATATAAAACTAATACACTATCTTTAAAATTTTTATAAATAATAATTTCCCACACATAAATATTCCATGAAAAACATTCCCAATTAAAAAAGTATGTAATCTTATTCAAATTACGATGATTGTATTATATTACTTAATATCCTAATTCTATCTAGCCACCTTCCATTTATAATTGTATTCAACCCAAAAATTCATAAAATAAATAATCTCATAATACTTTACAAATCACTAAATAATATCATTTAATCCATTCACATATTATATTAATTTCATGGTTATCCCTTATAACACTACAATAAAACAATTAGAATATTCTTCTCTCACCAATCATTTCCTCCCAAAAAAATATATTACTAAAATGGAATTTATCAAATATAATTAAATAGTGAATTAATTTAATGAAAACCCCAAAATAGTTACAAAAATACTTTTGGCATAGATTTTTACCAAACATACGCTTTAAGATAAGTAAACATTTCTAAAACCAATGGTGCACTCTAAATTTTATTTTTATAACATGAAAATTATAAATTTAATCAAAAAACTGGTCATATATTACTCAAAAACTTCAATGATAAATAACATGGGCCTCTATATTATGAAATCCATGAAAATATTCCCCTTTATAGGCTTAATAATATAATTAAAAAGAGAAAAAAATCAACTGATGATAATCAATAAAACATTCGTAACTAATCATATAATTCTATAAATATAATATATCAATAGATAAAAAACATGAACAAATAAATTTGTTAAACATTATTTAAAAATTAGCATTCCCATGAGCTATAATCCAAACTCCCATGTCCTTACATGACATATACTAATAAAATAACCCATATAGGTGAAACATTTTCTCTTTAATATTGAATTTTATAGAATATTCTATAATATTACATCTTCATCAATATCTAACCTATGTTAATAGATTTTTGTGTGGATCATTGGTGAATTATGTTATAAGTTGAGATATATGCAAAACATCATGAAATATTCCCGATTATAAAAGAATAATCAAATAAAAAACATCACTAAATAAATTTGTTTACTCAAAATGCCTAATTAATTTTTCATAAAATTTGTTTCACTATCCATATCTATATTTCTCCAATTGTAACAAAACCTGGAAGAATACATAATCATCTAGTAAGGATTACAATAGTTATAACATACAATCAAAACTATATTAATGGAACTATGTGGAGTTTTCTTACAATCAAGGATTATATGAACCTGTTTTATCACAATTTTATATAGATTCAACATAATATTAGTTGACACTTTAATATCCACCAAAAATAGATTTGAAAAAATAGTTCAACCATACAAAACCTCATACAGGGTTATTCAAATAGATTAGTTATAATTTTTATTACAAAAAAAAGATCCAATAAGTGTATATTCCCAACACATTATCCCTAAAAATTCAATATGTTTTCTCTTATAATATCTTCTATATAATAAATAGTTATATGTTTTACTATACATGTGAGGATGAATTGTTCTACTCAAGAACTATTGGGTATTAATTAAGGATAAATTCCATTCCACAGTGAGAAGTAAATTGAGAATTCAGATTAGATCTAGTAATATATCGTATCCATATAACCTCATCGCTTCTTTTATATAGATTCTTAATAATATATTCATCGATTTATACTCTCTTAATTCCATGAAATAAGTTATCTTTTCTAACAAATCTTTAATAATTCAAATATCCTCACAACCTCAAAATAATGAGTCAATTCTTCCATGGATTCCATGGAAGCATTATCATGACCCACCCTCACATGGAATCTAACTAAGAACAAAAAAAATTTATCCCCTAAAGATCATATTAAATATTAAACAGTTTAGTGACTATAAAGAAGTGTATATCAAAACAAATATTAAAGAAACTACCCTTTATAAATGAAAACTCTACAATATTAGGAATATACTAAAATTATTAGGGTCCTGGTGGACTTAATATTAAAATTTAGTAAAGAAGACAAAATCATAATTTCAATTATTAAAAGGATTTTTTGAAAATGTGAGAGTGGATCTCACCTTGTATATATTTATTAATTAAGGGTGTCTTATAGTCAATGGGTTAAAGGGACCACATTGATATCATCCAGAAAATAAATTTATTTAACAGAGCATCTGTGAATTGATTGGCCTCCCTGTAGGAATGTTAAAAAATCCGGTTGAGGTGACTAGTCGATTAAATACATTCAATACTGTGAGGTAGATATTTACAATGAACATTTATATTTTTGTCCTTCAAGGATTCAATAGCAAGCATTTTGTCTTACTAAATCCAAATATATTTCTATTAATGGTGGAAACAATGTATAATGGCATGAATCATAGCCTATAATTTATCATTTTGTGCAACTAAAATCCCATTATAATAGTAAAACATTCCTTTTAAAAAGACATTATGTGTACTAAATATGACTCCATACCTTAGGGTCTTGGCATGCCTAAATATGTACCATTTACATTCACCAAAATCCTAGAATCTATCGATATAATTCAATGAATATATTTCAAAAACAAATGTCTTTTATTAATTACATGAACACAAAATAGTCATAATATGTTAAGGTCGGATATATCAATTCCCATCACACTTATTTGTAATATAGAATTACTAAAAATATCACTATTCATGGAAGTGATACCTATAAGAAGAGAGGGAGACTTGTTTTCAAATAACAATACATCATTGAGACTCTACGTTTTTTCAATGGAATAGGTAGGGGATGAAAAGAATATATTTTCAACCAATTATCATTGGAAAGCATATTGATATAGGACATCATGAACTCCAGCTGGTTGTCTGTGCAGATCTCGATACTGAATAACTCTAGTATATAATCCCAATGTTCAAGGAAAATGTTATATCTAATTAATATGTGATACAAATTCTCCATATATTCTAGGAAAATTTTGTAATATGAGGTGAACTAAAGGTTGGTTCTTTGTATATTTTCATGAGTAGGAATTCAACCTCTCTAAATATTCTAGAGTAATAGTGACATTGAATTATAGATTAAAGGGTTCTTTAATTTTATAATCAAAGAGAAGTTATAAGTAATTTTATCACAGTTCAATATATAGTATTCTTTAGCATTAAAAATCTCATTTTTATTTAGTTTCAAGATGAGAATATTCATATCCACAAAGAAATAAATGTGTAGCTTAATGAATATCTGAGGAGGGAATATCTCATTAGGAATATTGTTATTGAAATAAAAACTAACAATGTACATGTGTGGAATCTTTGGAGGAACAAATATTATATATTCAAGTGTCCTATTGAGTTACGGACTGATCCAGTAGTTCAAATTAGACTTTTAGTGAATATTCCATTTGCAACTACATATAGGGTCATTAAATGAGTGTCTAGTAGAAGACCACACAGATGAGGAAAGGTAGTGATGATATCCATCCAGTAGCATTGTTGTAAACCTATTTGATAGAAAATAAATTGAAAATCAATAAACATTAGAATATTCCATGAGAATTTCATAAGAATGGGGTTATTAAAAAACATATGGTCCTTAATGAATAAATCCCCCATGTTAATGTGCATTGAGAATTCTTCCCATGCAATAGTAATAAGTTTCCTTTCATTTCTAGATATAGTATAGATATAGTTACTGGTCATATTTATAATATTATTAATAAGACATGCGGTCCATATTTATAGAGATAAGGCATAAATAATTTATAGGTGATCACTGAGTTGACCAACCACACAATTCCATCTTGAGACAGAGACATTTCTGTCCACCTAGCCAACTAGTTTGTTATTCTATTTAAAGTATACTAAATATAGTAGCTTCTAATGTTTTCCCATAATAATGGGACTCTAAGGTAGATAAAGGGTAGATATCCCCACTTCAATCTAAGAGTTCATGAAATCTTAACATTCAAAGTGACAAAAATTACACCACCAAAGATAATGACGGATCTATTCCAATTGCTAAATTTCCCTGCCACTTTATCATAACTGACCAAAGATTTCATTGATGGAAGATAGGATTTTTTTATTGGAAGAACAAAAAAGGATAATATAATCAACATTAATGAGGTGTGTAGAGAACAAAGACCTCTACTATAATTGCTCTATCTATAAAGTTCAATTTGAATAATCTCTTTGATGCATCTTCTAATATATACATCAATAATGGAAAAGATAATATTTGAGAGATGATATCATTTCCAAAAACTTCTATATAATTAGAATTTAACTCTTGGGAATCAATTAATTAAAATCGAAGAACATTTATTTCAGATAAAGGAGTTGATAAATCTGATAAAATTAGTGGAGAATAAATACCTACTAAGTAAAACAATAATGAAAATCCATTTCAGTTTTTCAAAAGCTTTAGGGATCTCAATTTTGAGAGAAAATTTCCCCTTCATCTATTTCCTCTTTATTAAGTTGACACTTTCCAAAAAAGTAAATAGAAAATTTTGGATGTTTCTATGAGGGACAAAGAAAAATTGGTTTGGGTTTATGGTGTCCAGAATAATATCTCTTATCCTAGTCACAATGAGTTTTATAGTGATTTTAGGGTGAGTGTTTACAATTTTAATCAGGCTAGAATCCCAAATATTAGTGGCATTGTCCTTCATGGGTATAAGATAACTGAATCTATATTTTATTCCATAAGGAATAGATACATGGTTAAAGAATAACCTTACAGAATTCATCGCATCATCATATATAATTTCCTAGTAGAAAATGAAAAATTTATTGGTGAACCCATAGAGACTAGTAGAACTATGATTATTGAGGGAGAAGAGTGTCACCATAACTTCCACTTAAAAAGGAACCAAGGTGAGTATTTGGGTACGGTGATCCTCAATTCATAAAGTAATACTGTAAATAATCTTATGGGTATTTTCCACTCCATTATCACAGATGAGTTTCTAAAAATAATAAACCACAACTATTGATATGCCAATTTCATAAGTTAAAATGAATCCGCTAATGTTGAGTGAATTTTCCTCTATTATAAAACTTTACTCTTTGGGAAATCAATTGAATATATTAGAGTTTTATGTACCATATTAAATACATATTAAATTCAGTTAGTTTTATGCTAGCCTCTCTTTTAGTGTTCAGATGTCATCTAACTGGAAGAGGGAGTGAATTTCCTCCATATAACGAGTATCTTGATTCTAGTTCATCTCTTTATAAAAAAATGGTTTTCTTGAATAGATTTAATATCATCATCAATTATGGAGAAGTAATTTTTACCCCACTCATATAAGATTTATTTGTTATACTTTTGTATATATAATGTATGGGTGAGTATGTAAATACACTCAATATGTTCCTAAAACTCTCAAGTATCTCTGTGAATGACGAATTATAATTCCACTATGTTTGTAATAAAAGATATATAAATAGTGAAAATTCATTATTCAAAATAAAAACCACCCAACCCAATTTATTTTCATGTCTCATAATCCACACACCTCTAATTACATAACATCCTGACATAGATTATATCATAAAAACTACCATCACCATTTAATATCTTGAAACAAAGTTGTTTTCCAATCACAAGGCCCTCATTGTAATATATTCTCAAAATTAAATACCATTACGAAACACTTTGTATTATCATTTAGTAGATTTCCTCCCACAAGGATATCACAATAATATCAATGTTTAATTCCCTACCTATATATACCTCTATAATCTATTTTAATTGGTTGGTTAATTGTCTCCTCACAGGGTCTCTTTCCATTTTTATGGTGTTCTCCCTTAAAGACACTCATTCACTAAAACCTATGTAAATTTTAAATTTTTTCCCATATATAATTTTGTATTATTATTTGGTGTCCACACTCAGAGACTCTCCCCTCCTAAACATTCACTATAATCACTACACATCACATATCTACCATTATATATAACAAAACACCATCACATAACAATTAAACAACATCGATATCTTTATTAAAAATTAGTAATTAATTAAAACCCTCTTAATTAATTTAATCTATCACTTAAGACACAACAAAAACATTCTATTTTTAAATAAAACCACACTATATATATATTCCAAACTTTTAACTAGGTTGACCAAAATTAAAATCCTAGAGTGTAAATAATAATATATATAACATTCCCCATATTTTAATCATGATCAAGTATATAACTACATCACGGTTTAATATATATCGTAAACTTATTTCATTCAAGACCCACAATCCTATAAGAGTTTCCAATTCTTCACATATTTATAAACATATATGAAAGTTTTATCTTGGATTTTATAGAATATTTGATAACCTCCCACACTGGTAAATAGACAAAAAGTATCAACTAGGTACAGTAAGTAAAAGGGAAAGATAGCATCAGACTACATAGATCATACTAAATATGGAAATTCCCCTTGAAAATGTGAGATAAACCACATAGAATTTACTTAACCCTTATAAAACTCACTTTTAAAAATATCTCTACTCTATAATATAGAATAAACCCCATTCATAAGTATAAACAAACCCTGATTAAATTGCTATCAATTATCTTCATGATATCACAAATAATCTGGCACATTTATTTGGAATATGGAACAAAATTCATGTAAATTTACAATATCCCATACCAAAGTTCGTAAAATTGCCTCTCATACAACATAGAGGATTCTATACAATAATTCACCATTTTAGTCGCACAATTCAAAATTGTATCATACTAAAAATTCACAACTATTTAAAAACAACTATCACTTATTTTGTTAATCAAAATTAATGTATCAAATAAAAAATATTTCAATCATATTAAATAACCAGAATTCAGTTTTTACCTCCCTAATAAATAAAATAGTCAAAATATAATATAATAATGTGGAATTTATAATTAATCCACCATAATTATCAATAATTCAATTCCAGTGTCATATAATTTTATCATTCATCTATTTTCAAATTTCTAATACACTAATTATTTCTCCAATTAAAAATTTTCCACTTCATGAAACATTTAAAATATTTTTATAGAGGATTTATTCTCTCAATATTCCATGAATTTATAGTTAATTTATAATAGTATATATTCATTGTTATGACATTTATCCTAGACTATTTTGAAATATGATTCCATATTAAATAACATGGGTATGGTATATTCATGATTTTTATTTAAAAACTAATCATCTCTAGTCTCCTACCAATATTATATGATAACATGAATGTATAATCCACCAATCATCACTACCAATCAATAACTTAACCTCATTATTTAACTAACTCTTTCTCTGATACTCTAAGATACACTGGCCTCCAAAGGGCTTCAATTTTGGGAGAATAAATAGAATAGATAAAATATCAAATAAATTTTCATAGTAGAAAAAATAAATCCCCATAAGTCATTCTTTTAATTTGTATTTCCTTAATTGAATTCAAAAACATGCATAAATTTTATTCATTTTAAAATAAAATATTTAATACATTAATAATTGAATTATCCAGGCTATAAAATATATTCTACCCTTCCAAAAATATTGTATATCATTGGAAAAATAAAATTACTTTCTATATAAAAATTATTTTTTTTATGAAAATATTCCTTTTAAAAATTAATTATATAATTAATTACATTAATTCTTTTATTCCATCAACACAAAGCATTAATAAAAAATTAAAAGCACCTTATATATTTATGAAAATATCACCCAGGTGAAAACATTGACATTTGAATCTAACTGTGTGCTCAAAATTTCATTTCAAGAAAGGAAAAATTAAAACTTTACAATTCATATCTAAAAAACAATAAAATGTTACATACTAACAAAATTATATTTCATATTCTTTACCTTACACTCTATTTCTAAAATGTTTCCCCTTAAAATAATTAACTATAGATTTTTATTATAAACAACTATAAAAAATATCTATTCAACACTCATCATTACAAAAAAAAGATATCAAACATAAAATTAGTAATTCAAAAAATATGATATTGATCCTGAATTTATGAATCCCCCTCCCATGAACTTTCCTTTACAACACCATTCCCCCAAATAACACATATAAAAGAAATTACTCACCCTCTATGACATGATTTCTCACCAAGATCATGAATTTCTATAACATACAATAAAAAATCAAATCTTCTCTAATGTTCACATTAAATGAATCAATAAAATGTGAATAATCATTAGCATATAATAAAATTTGGGACACATGGAATATATCATTAAACCTTTCTATTCTCATTTTTAGTTCCAATGAATAATAAACCTCTTTTATAATAACCCTTCACTTTATTTCACACATAAACAAAATTTATTACATAAAAATAAACATATGGAAACTCTAAGGATATATAGGTCTAGTGTATTGTGAAATTAGTAACATTACATAACAACATAGAACTTAAAACACAACATCTTTATTGAAAACTTCTTTTAAATGACTACAACATTCCTTCTTACTTAGCATTGAATGGGATAACCTGAGGACAAGCATAAGAAAATGGTGATATATAATTCCCATAAAGGAAGTAAACAAGAAATAAAATGAACAATATAGTACATGTTAGTAAATATTTATAAAAATGGAGCACAAGAGAAATATGAGAATAAAGGCATGATATAGCATGAATATCATAACATGGAATTATGGCAACAACATTTAACATGATATTAGCTTGAGCTAAGGCTCATTGGATATAGAGAATGAGTAAACCCTCATTGCACTTAAATTATCATGAGTAAACCATCATTTATCTTTACTTATCATGATACTAATATTTACCCAATACATTGGGGCGCTATCAGGGAACACCCTTCTTAAACATTTCATGCATAAGTGTGCCACATAGATCATACAACATGGATTGTTTTAACATCATCATTTAATCCATGATAATGGAATGTTGAATTAATTCATGAAACTATATAATCAATAAGTAAATGTGTATAAAGGGGAATACCCTTGATAGAGAAATTTGTATGGTATTCACTACACAGTGACTTTGGCTTTGAAAATCTCCGTGCAATTTCGAGAGCATAACGGCGTGACATAAGAATTCATAAAAAAAGTTTATGAGAGAAAAAAATGGCATCTAATCATATTTATGTAAAATTTAAAGTAATTGGGTCTATTAGATACATGTACCATCATATTTAAAGGAATTTAGATTCGTAATATTAAATTATTAATTGAATGTAAATAAGGAGAGAGAAATCCCTTAAAAAATTTCAACATGGTAATGGGTGTACATAGAAGAAATTAAATTTCAACATGGTAATGGGTGTACATAGAAGAAATTAATGAAATTTAAATGGGTCTCTCATAATTAAAACATTATTAGGTAAGTATAAGGGGGTTTGGAATCATACCCCATAATTTTTAATTGTAAATAAAAAGGTATATAAAAATAAAGAACCATGAACAGAAAATGTCAAAGGAAGAAATCCTTTATTGGGAAGTGTGATCCAAAAGGCTTGGGAGAGGCTTGAGAGAGGCTTCTTGAGAGCTTGGGGTACCTTTGGGCGATTACAGAGAGAGTATGGAAGAGCTTGTTCAAGCTCCAATGGTTTCTATTAAATATGAATTGAGATCTTGGTTGGGTTTATGTAATAAAAGAGAGGGAATTCTTTATTATTTAGGTTTTGGACACTACACATTAAACTAATCAAAACCACAAATAATCCTATGGTTTTGGCGCATTTTTTACAAAGGGGAGTGGAAAACATTATATTATAATTATATTTTCTGAACATATTAAAATATTTTTCTTCATTATGTAGAGGTGAGTGGTGCTCTCATGGAAATCATTTTAAAAGTTAAAATGTTTTATAAGACTATGAGGGTCCACTAAGGCTTTGTAAAATAAATCAAACAAACCTAAAATCACATTATTTTAAAGTTAAAACATATATTGTACGAATTTTATTTTTATAGTATTTTATTACATCACTTTTGGGTTATAATGATGCCATAAAATACAATATATTTTTAAATGGTATTTAATTTTTACCCAAAAAAGTTGACTATCTCAAAAAATTATGAAAAATTGACTGTAGATAATTTCAAAATCTTGAATCCAAAAATTATATTCATTTTATTTAAATAATTTTATAAATATTTGAATTTTTTCTTTTAAAAAACCAACATTTATCAAAACTTTATTGGTTTTGACAAAAATAGCTTTCAAACATTATTAAAAATTACAATTGTATTCATAAATATTATACGATCATTTATATTTAATAAAATGTAATTTAGAAATAATATTTTATTAAAATATTATTTATTTAAAAAATCCATTAATTCATCAAAATATATTTCTTAATTGAATTAAAATATTAACTAAAAATACTATTTTTTATTTAGAAAAACTTTTACAATGTAAAAATTATAAAAAAAATGTGTATTATTTATAAAAAAATTAGGTACAATATCATAGTTCTAGGGTCTTGTTACATATCCCCTTATAACACCTGCATAAGACCTAAGGGTTCGTTGTGCTGTGGTGACACACTCTTGGGGTTATTCGAATTACATCACTCGGGTGGTAATCTTTTTTAATTTCCTCTTCTCTCGTAGGTGGTTCTATTCAAGCTTAAAGTGTTAAAGTTTAGCATGGTCTTGGTCAAGAGAAAAACCCAGTGATGTTACCTACTTTTTGAGCTATGAAAAATGGGCTTCGTATGAAGAAATTCTACTAGATAAGGTCATCGCTTCCTTTGTCTAAGTACATTGGATTTGTTAAAGCCTTAAATTTATATTAATCGTATGATCACTATTCAACAGCTATATTAGCATTGGTAACAATTATTAATGATATTTAGAGATCCAAAAACATAAACCCAAAGAATTTTATATGTTTTATATAACCATTTTACTTAATAAGACATTTAATTAGGTCAAGAGGAATTTTCATTAATGAAATTTTTGGTCATTACAATCTCCCCCCCCCCCCTTAGGAAATTTTTCTCATGAAATTTCCTTTTCCAACACTCAAAAAAGATGAGGGTAACTCTGATTCACCACTTCCTACCATTCCCACATTACTTATTCAAACATGTTGTTTCTCTACAACACTTGGAAAAGGTGCATTGTCTAATTTTAAAGATCCTTTTCTCTATGATCTGACATCTTTGTCGGCTTCTCCACATAGAAGAGGTCATTATCCAGTGGTACCACTTCTGGATTGAGTACATACGATGGATCGGGTATGTACTTCCCCATGAGTGATAGATGGAATACATCATGTACTTGAGATAGGTTTGGAGGGAGTGCTAGTTGATAGGCCACTCCTCCAATGCGATCAATGATCTCAAAAGGGACGATATACCTTGGACTAAGCTTTCCATTCTACCCAAATCTCATAAATATCTTCCACATTGATATATGGAGGAATACCATCTCTCCAATATCAAACTATAGGTCTCCTTAATGATTATCAGCATAGCTCTTTTTTCAACATTGATTAGATTTAAAGTGTTTTTCGATGGTCTTAACCTTTTCCACAATTTCCTCAACCATTATGGACCTAGGTGTTTTTTCTCCCCAACTTCATCTCAACATGTCAGTGTTATGAACCTCTTTCCATAAAGGTCTTCAAAAGGATCCATTATGTTGCTTGACTATATACCATTATAGTAAGATAACTCAACCAGAGGAATATTTTGATCTCATCCTCCTTTGAATTCCATTGAGCATGCTCTCAACATGTCCTAAAGTTTTTGCATAGTCTATTTAGATTGGCCATCAGTTTGAGGATGATAAGCCATACTAAAGTTCATCTCGGTCTTCAGAACATGTTGAAGACTCTCTATGAACCTAAAGGTGAATCTTGGATCTTGATCAGATAAAATCAATAGTGGTACTCTCTGTTGCCTTACCACTTCTATGATGTATATCTGTTCTAGTTGATCCAATGAGAAATCCTCACTAATTTTAATGAAGTGTAAAGTCATTTTAAGATGATTTATAACAACCCAAATTGCATTGTTTCTATTGTATGTCTTCAGAAGTCTATTGACAACATCTATTGTGATGTTCTCCCATTTCCATGTTGGTATGCATAATAGTTGCATAATCCCATTAGACATATGCCTCTTATCCTTCACCTGCTGACACACCATGCACTTTGATGTATTCTTAGCAATCTCATTTTTCATATTATCCCACCAATAATGCTCTCGGAGATCTCGATACATATTTGTGTTTCCTATGTGATATTATGAATTTGAACTATGTGCATCATCCAAAATTTCTTTCTTTAACATTTGATTTTATAGAACACATTGTATTGACACAAATCTCACAATTTCTTCTTCATTAATATTAAACTCTGAGAATTTCCCTATTCTGATTGTTTCCAATTTATTCAAAATTTCCACATCATCAATTTGAGAATCCTCTAACCTTTCTAAAAGAGACGGATGAGAAATCATTTGTGAAAGGATTGATGATGTTCCCTTATTTATGATTCCCATGTCCATATTGATCAAATTTAAGAAGATTGGTTCTTTTTCAAATCTCATTAATGATATAATTGTTGGGTCCTTTATACATAGAGCATATGTGACCATGTTTTCTTCCGTGGGGTTGTAATGGATTGAGAAGACATAGTATTTAATCCACTCTAACCATATTCATTAGAGCATATTCAACTCTTTCTGTGTGAATATATACTTGAAGATTTTGTGGTTCGTATATATTTCACACTTCTCCTCAAAGAGGTAATGTTACAAAAATTTTAAAATGAAGATTACTGCAGCCAACTACAGATTGTGTGTTGGATAGTTTTGCTCATAAACTTTTAGTTGTCTCGGATAATAGGCAATGACTTTGTCATTTTAAATAGACACACATCCTAGACCCCTCGTCAAATCATCGTTGAATACCACAAAAAAAGTTCTCCACATTTGGGTAGTGTGAGCACAGGCATAGGGATAAGACTCATTTTCAACTCCTTGAAACTTTCTTCACATTCATCACTCCCAGAAAACATGACTCCCTTCCATGTAACACCCCAAGATTTTATGAGAAATATTATTTTTAATTTCTTTGATGTCTTGTGTTATATGCTACACCATGATTATCTTTCACTATACACAACACCTTATTATCTTGAAGTATAAGAAAACACTATTCTTGGCTTGTGTTTCATGCAAGGGCGACCTTCCTTAATAGCGTGTGTTGTATGCAATACCGAGTTTCACTAAACAACGGTATATTATTCTTTTATTATTATGAACTAGATGTTATGAATATTATTAAATGAATTTTTTATTTTATAAAATTATAATTCATCTTAATCATCTTCCTGAATGACTTATGAGAACAAAATCAATTTTTCGTATAAAGGAAATATTTTTCCAAAAATACAGTTTTGCCACCTTTTGATGGCGCACCAACATTAAATCTATTTTTTGACACGTTTATGAGTTCAATTTGATAAAATAAAGTTATTAATTACAATAATTATATAAAAATTTACTTTGGTTAATTATTTAATATTTTTCTGTTAACTTTCATATTTTCATAAATAGTAAAAATACGCTAAATTTTAATTAAAAAATATTATTTTTCATAAAGATATTTTATATGGTTAAATTATAATATTGAATAGTTTTAAAGTATAAATAGAATATATTTTTACCATTTAATATAACGTAATTCATTATCATTAATTTTACATTGAATTCATAGGTAAAAACATTTCAATCTTTTGCCATGTTATAATTTTCAAAACCTATTTTCACATCAGCGGGATTAATTTTAAATTAAATACTGCAACTTCTGTGTTTTGAATTTGGAAAAATTTATTCCATATTTGGAATCATTAGGTTCAAATTATTCTAATATTCTACTTTTTATTTTTAGGCATTATGAATAGTAACTATGGTAAATTTTTTACCATAGTTAATGGTAAATCAAGTAATTAAGGGTAAGAATAATATTATAAAATTACCCTAACTATTTTTTTAATATAATTTTATGATTATATTTATCCTTAAAACATAATTGGGTCTATATTTAATCTATTTGAACCCACATGGATGTTATTAAGACCTTTAATTTATTTTATTTGAAGGAAAGTTAAATATGGATCATTGAAATTTAATAATTAAATTATTTTTAATATAAGATTATACAGAATATAAATTTGAATATAAATAATCATTTGAAAGCTAGAATATTTTTATTTATTATGGTAATTTTAATTTAATTTTTAATAAAAATTTAATTACCTAAATATCTTATACCTTAGTGATGAAGAAATTATTTATTTAGTGAAAAATCAATAATATAGTTTTCATTCAAATAATAATACCCATAAAAGGCCCAAACACCTGACCAAAACTTATTGGTTGTGTATATATATAAAATATTCACCTAATGGTATAGTTTTGGGCCATTTAAAGTCTTATAAAAGAGATTATGACACTTATATTGTTTTATTTTAAAAGATGTCAAAGTTGTCACCTTCATAATTTATTACATATAACAATTTAAATGTTGTGATTTTAAGATGATAAATTCGAGTAAAAGTATTATTATAAAAGATATCAGATTTATATTCATCTTGGTAATTTATTTTTAATTTTTATGCAACAAAAATATATATATATTAAATAATCATACAAATATGTTGTAGTAATTAGTTTTTGAAGAGAAATATCAAATAAATGGTATAAAAATATTATAATAACTAATTAGTCTTATAAAAAAATTTATAATAATATGAAATTTTAGGAATCTATTAAATATTTTTGTTTGAATATTTCTTCTGTGTGAATTTTATTTAAAATCAAATAATTGAATAGTGTCAAAAATTGATACTATTGATATTTTATAAAAATAACATATTATTAAATTATTGGAAAATCACAAAAAAAATTAAAAATTACATATTGAAAATTATATGGTATAAAATCTTATAATTTAACTTATTATGTAAAATTCAGAACACATAAGTAATTATTTACAACAATTCAAATATTAGAATATTATGGCCACAAATAAAATTAAATGGATTAAATAAGCATAAATAAAAATGATGTTGTTTAAAATAAAAATAAAACATGTTTAAATTTTATAGGTTGATGATATTACAACCCTATATTATCTCATATTCTAATTGAGTAATTTTTGGGGATTTTTAAGTGGGGTTTGATTTTATTATTAACTAATATTTTTAAGGTTTCCAAAAGTGCTAGTCTCTTCTATTATAAAAGGGAACCTCATTCCTCTCCTCCTCACACCATTTTGAGCATCCAATCTTGTCCAAACCCAACCCATTACTCTTCTCAACATCCCTAGTAATATTTTGGAGATTCTGTTCTTCTCAAAAGACCAACTCTAGTCCCATGAGAGGAAGTTCAAAGGAGGTGCATCGAAGAAGAGGTAATCTCTTCTACTGATTCATTCGAGTTTCATTATTCTTATACTTCCTATTATTTAGTTGTATCATTATAAAGAAATAACATTTGTATAAATAATATACTTATATTTTATTATAAATATTAAACAATCCTATTTCAGCTTATATACATCCTATGAAAAACAAAATCATCGCGCGTGCGTATGTGCGGCTTACCGTCTCCATGCCTTGGTGTAATTTGTTTTTACACCATCGCCATATTTGGATTGATATAATTGTGGGAATAAAAACTATATATTATTTTTATAACATAAAACTGATTCTTAGATATTATATTATCCACAACAATTCCATTCAATAATTATGGGAATGAAATCATCGCTCGTGCGTCGGTACGGATTACTGTCTCCACAATGCGATTAGATTCATTCTCTATGTTAACCTTTCAAGAATGATTATAAAGTATATATAATAAATAATAGTTAAATATATGAAATAATAATGATAATTTATTTATGTATATGTTATTTACTTACTTCCATTCAATTTAATAAGGAAACGAAAACATCGTTCATGTGTACGTACAGCCTACCGTCTCCATGAACGGTGTATTTCAACCCATTTATCCATATTATATATATATATATATTACATTATGAATATATATTATATATAAATCATGTTTTACATTCTGGAAGTAAGTAATCATGATCTAAGTAATCATATGGATAATTACATGTCAAAACACATACGATAAATGAAACGATTTTACCGAAAACATTACTTTAACAGTGAATTGACAAATGAATGGGTATTATAAAGTCATAATTGAATCATATATGATAACATAAATATTATTATAGTTCTTTTACAAGTTAATAATATTTTTAAACCCACTATACACGATTCTCAGACATATATGGAAGAAATTGGATATAAGGTAAGGGATAATTATTCCAATCTCGTTCTTATCCGAGATTGTTTATTCGTAAGTATTTATCGAGGTTAAGTTTATCATCCATGTCAATGTTTTCTCAAAATGTTCTCATAAAATTTTTACTACTCTTTAATGTATTTTTAATGTTATTTTTACCCTTTGTTGACTTTTACCACATTGTATGGAAGGAATCATTCCTTTGTTTACCATATAAGGTACTTTTTGAATTTTCTAACAAAAGTGAAAGAAGAATGTTTTCTTAATTTATACAGTTTGAATGGATTTTTATGATTTCATAATGCCTTATTTCCATGAAGATTCCTATACAATATTTCATGATTATTTTCAATAAAATTCTTTTTTTAATCGCACGGCCATTTGAGAAAAGTAAATTATTTTGAAGAAGAAAGGATATTTTCCTTAATAATTCATTTCAAATGTTTATTCAAAACTATTTTCCCTCTAATATTCCATTCTTTAATATGGTTATGTTTCAAGTATAATGTTTATATTATTTACATGGTTTGATTTTTTTATGATGAAATGATCTCCATTGTTTTATACGGATTTTTTTATGAAGGGATGATGTTTATGAAACCCGTCCTATTCTTTGGGTTATTATGAATTATTTATGATTATTTTGTGGAAAACTTAAGAATGATTTCATTATGAGATGGGTGGGACCTATATCTCCCTCCAATTCATTGGGTAAATATGTATATCTCATGAGATAGACATGGATGGAATGGAAAGTAAATCTGGTTCATTATTACAGGTCTGGAATGGCAAGTAAACTCAGTTCAGTAATAGACATTGTCCATTATGATTGTCTTGGCAGCAATACCTTGGATACTATAGAAATCATATCATGTGTTTAATAGTTTTCCAAAATTACTTGTTTTCTCCCAATGTTATTTTATCATGACTAATGTTAATTTATGATCTATAATTTATGTACTGCAATGTTTTATCTCATTGTTCATGATTTTGATGCCTAAATTTTATATCCATCTTTTTACATTCGAATTTTTATGGATTGTTTTATGTTCTCCATGTTTACCCATACTGAGAATTTAAGATCACCCTTTACATGTTTTATTTTCCCCAGAACATAAAGAAATATTTTATGAAAGAAAACAAAAGGGTAAGGTCTTTATGGGAGATGTTGATGATCTTTCACCATGATTAGAAGATTATGTTCTGAGTTTCTAAAGACACTAAACTGTTACGGTCCTTGGGTGTCTATTTTTTTTATGTATTAAGTATTCCGCCAAAGTAATTCAATATCCATGTACATCAAGATTTGGTCTCTACAGTTGGTATCATAGGAAAGGTTTAGTTAATCGTTGGAAACTAGGATGCAAAAACATTAGTGAGATCCCTAGAGATATTTCTAAGGTATGTCTATGGATATCCTGAAGGTTAAGTATATGTATAGTCTATAGTACTGGAATTATGTTAATGATCATGAATAACCTAGTGTGAACATAAGATGTCATAAATTAAAGAATGTTTCATAAGTTATACATACAACAAGTGTTTTTTATGATTATGTGGTTCCTCGTTATTTTAACTTTTTCTTGCACAATGGTTTCTGTTTTATTTAATTGAGGGAACTAGAAAAAATTGGTTTAACATTGAATATGATGGAAAAATTTGTGACTATGATCAGTGAAATTGTGTAATGCCCAGAGAGAAATATATTGTGATTATTTTGAATCAGTCATCACGATATATGAATAATAAGGTGTACTTTACTGGTATTCTTAAGTCATCAAATAAGAAGAAGAAAGACTTTTATGCATGTTCTCGGGGAGAGGAACATAGAGGAATAAATATGAATCTTTCTACATATCTAGAAGAACGGAAGAAGAACTTTGAAAAATGCCTCAAATTGAGGGGAAGATATTATCTATGTGGGGAAAAGGGTCATAGAGTGACAGACTGTTATGGAGTTCAATGTATTATCTGTGGAGAATATGGGCATTATCCAACTCAATTACTGGACCTAAGAGTATACTTCTAAATAGTTGAAGGACCTATTCCATTCCAATCATTGAATATGATGGATTAAAGGGATTATGTATTGTAATTCAAGAATAATTTTTTTGAGGTGCTTTTATTGTATATTGAAATATCTGTGTATTGGTCCATTGTGGTTTTCCATAATAATATGGTACTGGTAACTATGAAAAGTGATTGAAATATTTTTTGAAAGAAAATTATATATGCATAATGAAGAGAAAAGGAGAAAATAATATGTGGGATATTATTAATGTGTTCATGAATGATATATGGACAAAGTGATATCGTGATTTGAGTATATAGAATTTTTTGGATTTTGGTATGTGGAAAGAGTTAACTTTTGAGAGTATTCGTGTTTTAACTAAGGTTCTATATTAATTCATGTTTCAATAATACATGATTAAGATATTCATATGTTTCAAATGTGACCCACAATATATATTTTATGATATATGGTAGATAAATGATGGAATTAACATGCTTGTTATATGACCTTTCTAGTAATCATTTTCCTTATACTGTGCGTTTGGACAGAAGTATTTTGGATAAGCCTAAAGGTTGTAATGGATTTATTTAGACCTCAGATAGTATTTTTTAAGGCAAGAAATTTTTTTTTGATATTATTTCTGGAATTTTATAATGATGTAGTTTCAGAAAAAGGACAACCCATAGGACGGGTGACAACCTGTTGCATTAGACAAGGCTATGGGAATAGAACCCAAAAACGAAGTGTTATAGGCCTTTATCACCTTCCAATGGCCTTCATGAATACCCTAGTCAGTTGAAATTAGTTTTTTATTAAGTGGTTTGATATATGAAGTATAAGTCCATTTTTTGAATCATATACTATTAATATCACCATATATGGACCTATGTGTATTTAATAACTTTTGATAACTTTTTGTTTGAGACATATGGAATGAACTATCATTCTCTCACATGATTAGCTAACACTACACGAATGACAAATTAAACTTCATTTCCTTATGATATGTAGTGGAAATTGTTCAACGAACGACCAATGGAGAGAATGTACCAAAATCAAGTAAGTATTTCTTCTAATTCAAAATTTTCAACTTTAGGAAAATGATATTGAAAACCAAAAGTGTTGTCCTAGTACCCTCATATCTGATTAATTAGATTTTACCTTAGATCATCAAAAACTTATGGCTTTGTGATCGTTGGATTTTTCATATCTGTGTTCTGTACCACTCTCCATCAGTACATGATGGTTAGATTTCTCTTCCATATCCATATTTTTACCTATATTCTCCTATGTGGAAACCCAGTGATGACTTACTTTGGGTATCTGTTATGTTTTTAACGTTCCCTTTAAAATAAAGTTTACTATTCCTTTTTACGATGTGGGTTTCTATGAAAAAAAACATTCATGTATTAAACCATTTATAACCCTGATGGATTTTGAGGGCGAAATTCATTTTAAGGGGGGAAGAATGTATCACCCTGAGATTTTATAAGAAATATTATTTTTAATTTCTTTGTTTTCTAGTGTTTTATGCTACACCATGATTAGCTTGCTCTATACTCTACACCATATTATCTTGTAGTATACGCAAACACTATTCTTGGCTTCGGTTTCACGCAAGAGCGACCTACCTCAATAGCATGTGTTGTATGCAATACCGAGTTTCACTAAAAAATGATATATTATTCTAATATTATTTTTAACTATCCATTATAAATATTATTAAATAAGTTTTCAATTTTATAACATTATAATTCATCTTACTCATTTTCTAGAACAAGTTATGAGAACAAAATGAATTTTTCGTACAAAGGAAATATTTTTCCAAAAATATAGTTTTGCCGCATTTTTATGGTGCAACCACATTAAATCTTTTTTTTACACATTTACAAGGTAAATTTGACAAAAAAAATTTATTCATTGAAATTATTATATAAAAATTTACTTTGGATAATTTTTTAATATTTTTCTGTTAACATTCGTATTTTGATGAATAATATAAATACGCGAAATTTTAAGTTAAAACAACTTTTTTTATCAAGATAATTTATATGGTTAAATTATAATATTGAATGGTTTTAAATTATAAATATTATATATTTTCACCATTTAATATAATGTAATTCATTATCAATAATTTTACATTGAATTTATAGGTAAAATCATTTCAATCTTTTGCATTGTTTTAACTTTTAAAACTCATTTTATCAACAGCGGGATTAATTTTAAATTAAATACTACAAATCCTGTGTTTTGAATTTGGAAAAATGGATTACATATTTGAAATCATTAGGTCCAAATTATGTTAATAGGCTACTTTTTATTTTTAGGCATTATGAATAGTAACTACGGTAAATTTTATTTACCATAGTTAATGGTAAATCTGGTAATTAAGGGTAAAAATAATATAATAAAATTACCCTAACTCTTGTTTTAATATAATTGGATAATTATATTTATCATTAAAAAATAATTGGGCCGAAATGGAATCTATTGGAACCCACTTGGATGTGATTAAGACCTTTAATTTATTTTATTTAAAAGAATGTGAAATATGTCTCACTCAAAATTTAATAATTAATTTATAATATAAGGTTATAAAGAATATAAATTAGATTATAAATAATAATTTTAAAGATAATATATTTTTATTTATTATGGTAATTTAGTTGAAATTTTTAAGAAATATTTAATTACCTAAATAGCTTATACCTTAATGATGCAAAAATTATTTATTTAGTGAAAAATCAATAATATAGTTTTTATTCAAATAATAATACCCATAAAAGGCCACAAAGCCTAACCAAAACATATTGGTCGCATATATATAAAACATAATCATTCAATGGTATTTTTGTGGACCATTTGGAGCCTTATAAAAGTGAATATGATACTTGTATTATTTTATTTTAAAAGATGTCAAAGTTGTCACCTTCGTATTTTAAAATATATAACTATTTAAATATTGTGATTTTAATATGATAGATTTGAGTAAAAGTATTATTATGAAATATATTAGATTTATATTCATCTTAGTATTTTATATTTAATTCTATGCAACAAATATGTATATTAAATTATTATACAAAAATGTTGTAGTAATTATTTTATTAAGAGAAATATCAAATAAATGGTTTTAAAAATATTAAAATAAATATTATATGAACTAATTAGTGTTCCCCACAAATATTGTAGATTAATATGAAATGTTAGAAATCTATTAAATAATATTTTTTGAATATATCTTTTGTTTGTATTTTATTTAAATTCAAATAATTGAATTGTGTCAAAATTGACACTATTGATATTTTATAAAAATAACATATTATTAAATTGTTTGAAAATCACAAAAATATTTAAAAATTAAAAATTGAAAATTATATGGTCTAAAATTTTATAATTTTTCTAATTATGAAAAATTCACAATTCATAAGTAAGTATTTATAACTATTTAAATATTTTTATATTATTGCCACAAATAAAATTAAATAGATTACATAAGGATAAATCAAAATGATAAGGTTTAAAATAAACATAAAACATGTCTAAATTTTATTGGTTGATGATATTACAAACCTAAATTATCTCATCTTCGAATTGAGTCATTTTTGGAAATTTTTAAGTGGGGTTTGATTTTATATTAACTAATATTTTAGAGGATTCCAAAAGTGTCGCTCTCTTCTCTTATAAAAGGGCACCTCATCCCTCTCCTCCTCACACCATTTTGAGCCTTTAGGCTCAGCCAACCCATGACCATTACTATTCTCAACTTCCCTAGTAACATTTTGGAGATTCTGGTCTTCTCAAAAGACCAACTCCAGTCCCTTAAGAGGAAGTTCAAAAGAGGTGCGTTGAAGAAGAGGTAATCTCTTCTACCGATTCATTCAAGTTTCTTTATTCTTCTACTTCCTCTCCTTTAGTTGTTTCATTATAAATTAATAACATAATTATAAATAATATACATATATGTTATTATAAATATGAAACAACCCTATTTCACCTTATATCCATCCTACAAAAAATGAAATCACCACGCGTGCGTACGTGCAGCTTACTGTCTCCACGTCGTGGTGTAATTTGTTTTTTCACCACCTCCCTGTTTGGATGTATATAATTGTGGTAATAATAACAATATATTATTAAGATAAAATCATACTAATTCTGAGATATTATATCATCAACTCCAATTCCATTTAATAATTATGGGAATGATATCATCACTCGTCCGTACGTTCAGATTACCGTCTCCATGATGCAATGAAATTCATTCTCCATGTTTACCATTCAAGAATGATTATAAATATATATAATAAATAATCATGAAATATATGAAATAATAATGATACTATATTTATGTATATGTTGTTTACTTACTTCCATTCAATTTAATATGGAAATGAAAACACCGTTCATGTGTACGTACGGCCTACCGTCCCCATAAACGGTGCATTTCATCCTATTTAACCATATATTATATATATATTACATTATGAATATATATTATATATAAATCATGTTTTACATTCTAGAAGTAGTTAATCATGATCTAAATAATCATATGAATAATTACATGTCAAAACACCTACGATAAATGAAAAGATATTACACAAAACGTTGCTTTAACAGGGAATTGACAAATGAACCAGTAATATAAAGTCGTAAGTGAATCATATAAGATATCATAAATATTATTATGGTTCTGTTACAAGTTAATAATATGTTTAAACCCACTATACAGGAGTTTAGGATACATACAGAAGAAATTAGACATAAGGTAATGGATAATAATTCAAATCTCATTCTTCTCTGAGATTGTTTATTCGTAAATATTTACTGGGGTTAAGTTTATCATCCATGTCCACATTTTCTCAAAATTTTCTCATAAAATGTTTAATATTATTCCATGTATTTTTAAAGTCATTTTTACCATTTTTTTACTTTTACCACATTGTTTTGAAGGAATCTTTTCTTTGTTTACCATATAAGGTACTTTTTGACTTTTCTGACAAATAAATGAGAATAATGTTTTTTTAACTTATACGACATGAATGGATATTTAAATATTCATAACACCTTATTTACATGATGCTTCCTATAAAATATTTTATAATTAATTTCAATAAAGTTATTATTTTTAAATCTCATGGCATTTTGAGAAAAAAGAAAATGATTTTGATGAAGAAAGGATCTTTTCCTCAAGAATTCATTTCAATTGTTTATTCAAAACTACTTTCCCTCTAAGATTATATTCTTTAATATGGTTATGTTTCAATTATAATGTTCCTATTATTCACATGGTTTTATTTTTTTATGCTGAAATGATATCCATTTTTTATACGGATTATGTTATGATGGGATGATGTTTATGAAACCCATTCTTTTATTTCTGTTATTATGAATGATTTATGATTATTTTGTGTCACACTTAAGAATGATTTCATTATTATATGGGTGGGACCTATATATCCCTCAAATTCACTGGGTAAAGATTTATATCTCAGGAGATAGACATGGATGGAATGGAAAGAAAATCTGGTTCAGTGTTACTAGGATGGAACGACACATAAACCTGGTTCAGTAATGGAATTTGTCCACTATAATGGTCTTGGAAATAATGACATTTCTACTATATAAATAATATCATGTGCATAATGGGTTTCCAAAATTACATGTTTTATCCCAATGCTATTTTATCATAATTAATGTTCCTTTATGATCTAAGCCTTATGTGATGCAATGTTTTATGTCATTGCTCATGATTTTGATGTATAAATTTTATGTTCATGTTTTTACATTAAAATGTTTATATATTGTTTTATGTTCTATATGTTTACCCTTACTGTTAAATTGAGGTCACCCTTTATATGTTTTATCATTCCAGGAACATAAAGAAATATTTTAGGTAATAAAACAAAAGGTTATGATCTTTATGGAAGATGTTGAAGATCTTTCACCATGATTAGAATATTATTTTCCGAGTTTTAAAAAGACACTAAACAATTATGGTCCTTGGGTGCCTGTTTTTTTTATGTATTAAGTATTCTTCAAAATTAATGTAATTTCCATGTACGTCAAGCTTGGGTCTCTGCATTCCATGTTATCTTAGTAAGAGGGTTTGAAAATTGTGATAAATTTCTCACAAATCATCGATAATATTCACTTGAACCTAAGAAGCTATAGATATCCATCACCGGTAATGGCATCAGTCATCCCTCAATTTCATCTGTCTTGGATGGATCTTTAGATATCACATTTCATGTGATGATATGACCCAAGAATCATAACTCCTTCAACCAGAACTGACACTTTTTGTATTTTACATAGCGCTTCTCCTTTCTCAAGGTCTCTAGTACGTTGCTTAGATTATCCTCATTCTCCTCCTTGGTTTTGGAGTATATTAGAATATCATCTATAAAGACAACCAAAATTTTTTTGAGTTAATATCTAAAGAATCTATTCATAAATTCTAGGAATATTTATGGAGCATTAGTGAGTCTGAAAGTCATTACTATGAATTCATAGTTTCTGTACCTTTTACGAAAAGAAGTCTTAGAGATATCATCCTTGTTCACCCTTACCTAGTAATATCCTGACTGCAAATCCACCTTGGAGAAGTATTTTTCTCCACATATATGATAAAAAATTCATCAATTTGGGGTAGAGGATACTTGTTCTTTATTGTGCTTTTTTTGAGCACATGATAATCTGTGAAAATGCGCATTGACCCTTCCTTCTTCTTGATGAAGAGGACTATTTAACCCCATGGTAAATCCCTAGGGTGTATAAACCCTTTATCTTGATTCTCATTTAGTTGTTTTGTTATCTACTCAAGCACCACAACATCAATTCTATATATATTCTTGGATACTAGAAATACCCCATGTTCAAGATCAATCGAGAAATGAATATCTCTTCTATGATAAAGACATGAAAATTCCTCAGGAAATAATTCAGAGAATTCCCTCACAATATTCATGTCTTCAATTATGTTTCCTTCCGTATACTCAATAATATGATAAAGATATGCATGCTCATAGGGTAGTAATATCCACTCTTAAGATGATGTTGATAAAGAATATCCATCCTCCTCTTTGCACTTGTACTGAATCAGGGGTTGATAAACCATATGGAGTGTGATTTACCTCTAAAATAAATTTATGTTGGATCTATATAGGTAAATACAATACATGTCTAGAATTGAATCAAATTTCACCAAAAGGTGTATGATGAGATTCTAGGGGAATTTTAGTCCACAAATTGTGATAGGGGAGGAGTTATATTCATGGCTTGTGAAGGAATTCCCTATTTTTTGTCCTCACCGACATCTTTACTTCCATGATTTGTGGTTGTGTTGGGATTTCTATACTATTCTTTAAGGATATTAAAGAATGTGTACAACTAGAATCAAAAAATATGTTTGATATTTTTGAATGAATAACTAGTGTACCTATCACCACTTCGTGGTTGGGTTTTATTTCGGCGGTATTGATGGGAAAACCTCACCCTTTCTGGCTTGGATTTTTTTGGTTGCCTCCAAAAACCTTTTTCATAAGGAACTAGTGTGAAAAGTTCCATGGATCTTTGTAGTTGAACCAATGAACAATGTGTTGAGGTTTTAATGGAGTGTTCCTCTCCTCTATCATCGCAGCTAGTTTTTCTTGTCAGCAGTTAAGAGCCAGGTGATCTTCTCATTAACACCTAAATCATTTCCTCATCCCCTTTAAGAAATTTATGGGGGGCTTTTTCCGTATATTTGGAAATTCGGGTTCTCGATTTTCTTGGCACCGTTGGATTTATACATCGGACCATCCGAATTAAAGTCTTCTTCCTACTTCTTATACCCATGATACCCATTAGAGTATCCAATTTCCATTTCCACTTTTTGGGAACATTAGACAATTACCCCATTGATATCAAAGTCACAGATCTCTATGGAATTCCAGGGGCTTTTTTTAGCCCACCAAATAAGAATCCAACTATGAATTCTAGGGTAATGACAAAGAAAAATGTGTATCGTTCAAGCCTTTTAAAATTTTCTTTGTACACTCTGACAGATCCATCATCTTTTTGCTTGAGTTCAAGCAAGTACCTTTCCATCTTATGTTGGTAGGTTTGAGGAAAATATTTATCGAAAAATATTCTATGAAAATCCTTCCATTATAATGACTCAATATCTTCCTTAGGCTCTATATTGTAAATAAATGTCCAACATTGATTAGCTTCACCCTCCTTACGATAATCATCCAGAAGAACCCACTCTTGTTCGGAACATTGAAGGATAGATAAGAACTTTTCAATGGAGTTGATCCATTTTTTGGTGGTTGAGGGATTAGATGATCCATTAAAAGTATGAGGAATTTGTCTCATTAATCTTTCAATTACGACTTGTTCTTTATTAAGTGGGTTGAATGTTCTTATTGACCATTGTTTCTATTCCAAACTTGAGTTATCTGTTAGAGTATCGTGAAAATTTTCCTGATTCTTACTCCCATTGGATTGGTCATCTCATTAGAATAGTCATCACATTGTTCTTCGCATTAGTTGTTATCCTGAGTCCTCATATTACCAGCGATTGGCTGGAATAAAAGAAAGGTAAGGGGTAACACATAAAGGGTAATCCAAATTCAAAAAGGGATAACTTATAAATTACTTTTATTTCCTTAACTTATGAATTTATAGGCTTCAATCTATGTTATCCATGATCTACTTCCAAACTTGTATCCTTAGGTGAATTTTCTTATTCCTTTCACAAGTGTTCATACTAAGATTATAAATTTACAAAAGCATATCCCTAAGGAGTGTCATAACCAAGAGTACAGCAAGTCATGTTTTCGTGCACTAGTTTATGTTCGAGTTTAGCTCAAAGTAGTATTTCCATGTTTTACCCCTATATACATTTGGGCTAGAGTCACCTCTACCTGCTCGTATCCATACAGGGATGTATTTTAGTGACAAACCACTTATTCAATACTAACCAAAATTTAGGAATTTATTTATTATGCATAGTCTTATTCCTACCGATTTCACTAGGGTTTTCTAATCCTAATCCCAAAAATAGTTGAACATATCGTCTCATACCAACTATAACAACCCTTCACTTTATTACACACATAAACATGATTTATTACATAAACATGCACTTAATAAAACTCTGGGGATTGAGATTTCTTGTGTCTTGGTTAATTATTAACATTAAATTATAATATAGAATATAAAACACAACATATTTATTAAAAACATTATTTATATGACCACAATATTCCTTTGTACATAGCATTGGATGGGGAAACCTGAGCACATACATAAGAAAAGGGTTAGCTATAAACCCTAGTAAGGTATTAAACAAGGAATAATATGAAGAATATGGTACATTTTATGAAATTTTCATAACAATAGAGAACAAGATAAACATGAACATAAAGGCATGATGTAGCAGGATTATCAAAACATGGAAAAGTGGCAACAACATTTAACATGATATTCGCATGAGACAAGGCTCAATGAATATGGAGCATGAGTAAACCCTAATTTCTCTTGAATTATAATTATTAAACCCTCATTTCACTTAACGTATCATGATACTAATCTATTCCCAATGTATTGGAGCAATATTACGCTGCACCCTTCTTAATCATTTCATTTCATGCATAATTGTGCCACATAGATCATACAACATGAATTCATTAAAAAACCATTTATTCTATGATAAAGTAATGTGGAATCATATATGAAACTCTATAATAAATAATTAAATGTTCATAATGTTGAATAACCTTGATAGATAAATGGTTATGGTATTCACTAAACAATCATTTTGGCTTGGAAAATCACAGTGCAATTTTGGCAGCATAACGACGTGACATAAAAATTCATAAAAATGGTTGATGAGAGATAAAGGGGTATATAATCATATTTATGTGAAATTTAATGTAAGTGGGTCAAATATATACATGTCCTAACATATTTAATGGAATTTAGATTTATAATATAAAATAAATTCTTGAATGTAAATGAGGAAAGAGAAATCCCTTATGGAATTTTGACACGGTAACGGGTGTACAAGGGAGGAATTAATGAGATGGAAATTGGTCTCTCATAATTAAAAAAAATAATTAAAGTATAGGGGAGGTGTAAAATCATACCCCAAAATTTGTAATTTAAAATACAAGGGTATAAAAACATTAAAAAACATGGACAAAAAAATGAGAAAGGAAGAAATCCCTTACTTGGAAGTGTGATCCCAAAGGCTTGGGAGAGGCTTGAGTGGGGATTATTGGGAGCTTGGGTCACCTTAAAAGGATTATAGAGATAGTAGTGTAGAGTTTTTTTGAGCTTCAAAGGTTGTGAGTGAATAATTATTGAGATATTGGTTGGGTTTATATAGGAAAACAACGGGAATTCATTATTACTTAGGTTTTGGACACTACATGTTAAACTAATCAAAACCACAAATAATCCCATGGTTTTTTCCATTGTTCTTTTACAAAGGGGAGTGGAAAAAATTATTTTATAAGTCCAATTTTCTAAATTATTAAAATATTAGTCTTGATTATGTGGAGGTGAGTCACACTCTCAAGGAAATCATTTTAAAAGTTTAAATGTTTTATATGTCATGGAGGGTCAACTAAGGCTTTTTAAAATAAATAAAACAAACCTGAAATCACATTATTTTAATGGTAAAAAATAAACTGGAATAATATAATTTTTATTGTATTTTATTTCATCCCAATTGGGTCATTATGATGTCATTAAACACCTTATATATTTAAACTGTATTTAATTTTTAACCAAAAATTCAACTATCTCAACAAATTATGTAAAATTAACTATTAGATAATTTAGACATCCTGAATCCAAAAATATTATTCAATTTTATGTAAATAATTTTCTAAATATGTGATTTTTTTCTTTTAATATAAAAACCAACATTTATTGTAAATTCATAGGTCTTGAAAAAAATAGTTTTCTAACCTTAATAAAAATTTGAATTGTATTCATAAAAATTATATGACCATTTATATTTAATAAAAAATAATTTAGTAATAATATTTTATTAAAATATTATTTAATTCTAAAATCCATTAATTCATCAATATAAAATTCTTAATTAAATTTATATATTAACTAAAAATATTACTTTTTCTTTAAAAATCATTTACAAAGTAAAAATAATAAAATAAATGAATTTTATTTATTAAAAAATAAGGCACATAATCATGGTGTTTTTGTCATATTGTATAACCCTTTATAACACATGTATAATACCTGAGAGTAAGTTGTGTGATGGTGATAGACTCTTTGGGTGGCTTGGATAACATAGCCTCAGTGGTAATCTCTATTAATTACCACTTCTTCCGTAGGAGGTTCCATTCAAAATTAACGTGTTGAAGCTCGGATTGGGCATGGTCAAGGGAAAAGCCTGGTGATTTCACCTACTTTATAAGCTCTAAAAAATGGGCTACATATGGAGCAATTCTACTGGATGAGGCCATCTATTCCTTTTTCTAAGTAAATTGGATTTTTTAAAACCTAATATTTATACTAATGAGGTGATCACTATTCAACGGTTATATTTACTATGGTAAACAATTTTAAAAGTATTTTGAAATAAAAAAACATAAAACCAAGGAATTGGATATGTTTTATATAACCATTTTACATAATAATACATTTAATTAGATCAATGGGAATTTTCATTAAAAATAGTTTTAGTCGTTACATCTTTATCTTATTCAAAATATTTTTACATCCATTCTAGGGAGAAGCATGTAAGAATATATAATTTCTTACCAAAAATTCAAGAATAATACAATGATACATATATTATATCTTTCTAATCTATGAAATCATTTGTGATCCCACATAACAAGCTCACATTTCATCATATCTAACATTATCCTTAGTATAAATATTGCAGCCTCACTAGTATTAACCCAATAAGGAGAAGAATGACCTGATCACCCATTGAAAGATTCACATGGTGCCATACCAATTACAGAATGATAAGTATTATTATAATAATATTACATTAGTAGTAAATGATACTCACATGTTCTTATAAAATATAATATATATTCCATCAACATATCATTAAATTTATATATCTGTTCCTTGTTTTATCCATTAGTATATGGGTGGAATGTAGTGTTATGACATAGCTTGGTGTTAATAGTATAGTGAAATCCCATCCATAATAATGATATAAATCAATAATAATGATCCGATACAATCATCTTCATAATTCCATAAATATTTACCAACACTATCACATATATATTATTTAAACAATCTTCTCAGATTCATTCTATTATTGGTATAAAATGATAAGATTTCATCATTATATCCATGATAACCCAAATATCATTAAAACTATTGAATTGATTAAGAAAACCCATAAAATAATTAAATATTTCCTCCCAAATCCATTATGGATTTCATGAGCGAGGACACAAAACCTCTAGAACTAGATTGTTTTAGTATGACTAAAAAAAGTAAAAAAAATAAAATAAATAGGGGATTTTTCTATTCATGTGCTCAAAATCTCCTTAAAAATATCACTATATCCATGAAAATATGATCCAACTTGGTCTATGAGGTATTAGATGAAACTTTTATTGAACACTAAAAATATGGTATACACATCCACCAAGGATCATATGAAGGGTATGAGGAAAAACTATGTAGAACATAACTAATTGAACCATAATATAAATGAGGATATATGTCCATTATGTAAAGTATAAAATGGAAGTGATAAACAATCACATGTACAACATAATTCATACCATTAGATGCTCAATAATCCCCCTTAATGGTCAATTTCTAACATCTTAGTCTAATGATGGTTTGGTTGGATAGCAATCCCATATCACAATTAAGAATATTATTTTCATTTTATGTTTTTTATAGATATTATCATTTCATAGTTGGGATGAATATTTTTATTTCATAGTTGGTATATATATTTCAATTTCACTATTGGGATATATATTCTCATTTCCTAGTAGGCATAGATATTCCCATTTCACTATTAAGTAAGATATTCAAATATCACAGTTGGTTTGGATATTTTTATTTCATAGTTTGGATCATAAATCTTATTTCATAGTTTAGAATAATATTACCATTTCATAGTGGGCATGTATATTCTTATTTTATAGTTGGGATGAATATTCCCATTTCACAGCTAGGATAAATATTCCCACATCATTGTTTGGTGGTATATTCCAATTTTACTATTGGGAAAGATATTCTAATTTCATAGTTAGTATAGGTTTTCCAATGGATGGATGGTAGTGATCCCAATATGAAAATAGTTAATAGATTTTCAGGTTGGCACAAAACCCTACCTAGATATACCTATTTGGGTTATAGGTTTCTCTTATGAACAATATTGAAATTATTAGTAGTGTTATAGGTTAGTAATGATCCTAACGTAGAAATAATTATATGCCTCAAATTTTGGAAATATTCATAAACTATATATCATATAAAAGGAATAGGTTTTAAGAACTCCTAACTTAGTAGATTATTTGTAAATATCCAATAAATTATATGAATAATGGAAAAGTTCTCACAATGTATAGGGAATAAACATAGTAAATATCTCAAAAATTATAAGAATATACTTTCAATTATAGGCTTGGATGTTTCCCTATATTTTTTGGAAATATCTTTAAGATTATAGTGTTATACATGTCTCTATATACCAAATGCTGAACTATATATCATTTCTCAAAAACAAAATTTTGGTTATTAATAATAAAATCTGGGAAACAATTTTACCAACACTAACCCTTAAATAATATCCTAACACTGGTAATAAGTTAAATATACTTACATATTCATATCTGAGACCAAAACTAATAAAAACATTCCATCATATGTTTTTAATAATTTGATAATCTTGTTGGGGCCCAACCATCCCATGATCAACCTATAGCCCTCATAAAATTATATCTCTGGTGACATGGTATTTTATGTTATAACTTTACACTTTTAATGAATATGGTACCAGAATATATAATCATTTTATATCTAATATAATATAATAAATAACATTTAAATATATAGTAATTAATCTTTGTTTGTATTTTTATAGAGATAACCCCATCCATTGATGAATGTCTACTTTATCAAGGATCACATAATTAAGCTCATACCCATGATCCCCTATCTCATATATGATAAAAATTATATTAATTATAAATTAATTATATTTAATGTTTATAATTAATTAACATATCCATAAAATTATTAACCCTCACTAAACTGTATAACAATTCTAATATTCCATGAAACAAACCACAAATGTATATGAAAATTATGGTCCCCCTATAGTCAAAATCCCCAAATTACTACAATAAATCATTATGAAAATTTACCCCAATATCAATGAAATCCATTAAATATATACCAGTTTTCATACCTTTAACAAAATTTTAGGAAAATATGTTCATCACTCTAAAGTTTTATCTGACCAACTTCCATAAAAACTCCATCATTATGATGAAATTCCACAATGATTTGGTGGAATTAATATCCCTATATATAATCATTTTCAATATAAAATATACCAATAATAATGAACATAATTCGGGGAAAATAAGAAGGTATATAACCTCAAATAAATTAACCAAAGCACTCAAAACTACCCAAGATCAATGGATGTTTTAAAATATGAATATAGAGAATTAGGCCAGTTGAAATATACTTTTAATGGTTCCCCATGCATCTAAAAATATAGGGTATGGGGCTGAAAATTTTAATTTCTACCCCTTAATAAAAGAAATAATCCTAGTAACATGTAGAGACCCCAAACTTGACGTACATGGACATTACATTACATTTTTGGAAGACTTAATACGTAATAAAAATAGACACCAAAGGACCGTAATAGTTTAGTGTATTTGGAAACTCGGAATATAATATTCTAATCGTGGTAAAAGATCTTCAACATCTCCCATAAAGATCATCCACTTTTGTTTTCTTACCTAAAAACTTTCATTATATCATGGGGAAAAGAAAACATAAAAAGGGTGAGCTCAAATTCTCAGTAAGGGTAAACATAGGGAACATAAAACAATCCATAAACATTTGAATGAAAAAACTTGAACTTAAATTCTAAACATCAAAATATTGATCAATGACATAAATCTTGGAAGTAAGTAAGGAATATATCATAAAGGAACATCAATCATGATAAAATATCATGAGAATAAAAATTGTAATTGTGGCAACCATTCAGTACATGATATGATTTCCATAGTAGCCAAGGCATTACTGTCAAGACCATCTTAGTGGACAAAGTCCCTTTCCGAATCGATTTCACTCCTAATTCCAGTCCTGTATCACTAAACCAGATTAAATTACCATTCCATCCATGTCTATACCATGATATATAAATCTTTACTCAATGCATTAGAGGGAGATATAGGTCACACCCATCTCATAATGAAATCATTCTTACTTGGGCCACAAAATAAACATAAATCATTCATCATAACCCAAAGAATAAAATGGGTGTCATAAACATCATCCCATCATAACATAATACATATTAAACAAATGCATATCATTTCATCATAATAAGAATAGAATAATGTAAATAACAGAGACATTATAGTTGAAACATAATCATACTAATTAATGTCATCTTATATGGAAAATATTTTTGACAAAACACTTGAAATGAATTCTTGAGGAAAATATCCTTTCTTCTTAAAAATCATTATATTTTCACAAAATGCAATGAAATTTTAAAAGAAAATGATTTTTTTTAAAAATAATCATGAAATATTGTGGAGGAAGCTTTATGAAAATAAGGCTTTATGAAATTGTAGAAATCTGTTCATGCCATATAAGTTAAAAAACATTCACCTCGTACTTTTTTCAGAAAAGTCAAAAAGTACCTTGTATGGTAAACAAAAAAAAGATTCCTTACATACCATGTAGTAAAATTAAAAAATGGGTAAAAAGGACTTTAAACATAAATGAAAATATTTTTAGAAAATAGAGACATGGATTATAACAACCCATACTTTACATACATTGTTATTACTTCAAAATTGAAGCACACTTATTACAACATATAACAAAACCATGAAAGGACCATATAGTTATAGTGTCTTTAGAAACTAGAAAGCATAAACAGCTGGTTCATAAAGCATCTACTTTGCCTCCCACTTATTTCATCGTATCTAGAGTCCCTTTTTGGCATATTCTACTTAATAACCTTCTTCTTGACCTGGGGAAATAAAACATACAAAAGTCTGAGCTCAAATGCTCAGTAAGGGTAAACAAAAGAAATATCAATCACATCATATATATAAGCACATAACTTTTGGAAATCCTAACCTGAAAAAGAGATCATAATTTCATAACATGGGATAAATCATAGTAGTGAAATGTAATCCCAATAATCATAACTTAAAACATGAAACTTTGTGTCATACACACATAATCATATAGAATCATTTCTTATTAGTCAAGACCCATTTCCAAGACTATCTTAGTGGACAAAGTCCCTTTCTGAACCGAGTTCACCCCTTGTTTCAGTCCTGTTTCACTGAACCGGTATAACCTACCGTTCCAGCCATGTCTATCTCATGAGATATAAAATATTTACCCAATGCATTGGAGGGATATATAGGTCCCACCCATCTCATAATTATACCATTCTTATGTGTGCCAAAAAATATTAAATCATACATCATTGCATAACCCATGTAATAAAAATGGAATTCTTAAACATCATGACATTATAAAAAAATTCATATAAGATAAATAAATTCATAAAAATAATTCCATCACAACATAATCAAATCAATGTAATGATAGGGATAGAATCAGAACCCTATTTTATCTTAGATGGAAAATAATTTTGATAAAACACTTGAACTCCATTCTTGAAGAAAATATCCTTTCTACTTCAAAAACATTTTTCCTTTCTTAACATGTCATACAATTTTAAACTAAAAGAAGTTGATTAAAAATAAATTTGAAAACTTTTAAAGGAAGCTTCTTGGAAATAATGTTTTAAAAATCCATTCATGCCGTATAAGTTAAAAAAACATTCTTCTCGTACTTTTGTCGGAAAAGTCAAAAAATACCTCGTACGAAAAACGAAAAAAGATTCCTTTCATATATTTTACTAAAAACTCACCGAAGGGTAAAATTGGATTTAAACAATTGTATGTGGATGTAAATAATATTACATATTGAGGAAACATGGATGTGGATGATAAAATACACCCCAGTAAATTTCAAAGTATAAACAATCTCAGATAAAAATGAGATTGTGATATTTCCCTTACCTTAGGTCCGATATTTTTTGTACGTGTCTAAACCTCCTGTATAATGATTTAAATAATGTTATTGACTTATTAAAGAATCATAATTATTTTTATAATATCATATATGGTCATATTCTTAGCTTCTTAGTAGTAATATTTCATTGCTACTTGTTATTCGGGTGTTTATAACTTTTTGTTCTTATGCGTGTGTTGTCGAATAAATTCTTATTCTTATCTTTAGGTTGTAGATACCTCATTTCCAGAATGTTATTAGTGTAATATATATCATATTCATTCATTCAATTCATTTATATAATCATTATGAAATGAAGATCATGTAGAACGAGTCGCATCACATCATGGAGACGGTATTCCGTACGTACGCACGAGTGATGATATCGTTCCTATGATCATAGAATTGTATTAGAGTGTATTTATACTATTTCATAATCAGTATAATATTATAATAGTCATATATAGTCATTATTTACACCATTATACCCATCGAAGTAAGGTGGTGGTGGAAAATAGATTACACCACGGCGTGGAGACGGTATTCCGTACGTACGCACGCACGGTGATTTCTTTTTCCGTAGGATGGATAGAAGGTGAAGTAGGGTTGTTTCATACTTATAATAACATATCAGTAGATGAGTGATACTGATGTTATTACTTCATAATGAAACAACTAAAGAATATGAATTGTAAGAAGAAATAAAGATGAAAGAATCGGTAATGGACATTACCTCATCTTTGAAGTGATTCTTTGAGACCTCCTTTTAGGGAACTAAAATAGGTCTTTGAAGAAGACCAGAACCTCTAGGATGTTTCTAGGGAAGTGTAGAGAAGAAATTGGCAGGGTTTGGCCGAGCTGGAAGGCTCAAAGTGGTGTGAGGAAGAGGGGGAGGAGGTGCCCTTTTATAAGGGAGGAGAGGGGCTTCTTTGGAAAAACTAAAAATATTATTTTATTATAAAGTCATGTTCGGTTTTAAATAGCTCCAAATTGATTTATTTAGAAGATAAGGTGGGTATGGGTCTAAATCCTCTCATCCAATATAATTTAGACAAGTTTAGGTTCCTATTTTAACCTTATCATTTAGATTTAACATTAAGTTAAATAATTTTACTTTTACTGTGTCTTCTTGTGTTCTTATACTATAAGGTTAATAAACTTACTATAAGAAGCCAAACGAACCCCAAGTTGTTTATTATTAATATATATAACATTATCTAATTCATTTGGCCGAAACCATAGATTTTTAGGAATAAAATAACAATTAATAATATAATATTTGTTTTAAAAACTATTTTATGTCAATTTTGACACTATTTAGTAATTGATTTTTTTAAAAATCATAACAGAATTATTAGTTCGAAAAAAGTTAATTAAATCAATACTAACATGTCACCGTAATCTATAAAATTAGTGGAATTCATAAAAAGTCTCAAATTACATTTATTTTGGTGTTTATAACATCAATTATGTCAATATTTCATTAATAAGATAATTACTGCATCATATTTGTATCATAAATAAATTAAATTATTTGAAGTCTAAAAATTACAAATAAAATACCATTATGTATTAAATATTTTAGCTTTCTAATGAATATTTATAGTCGAATTTATCTTATGTATAACCCCATATTAAAAATGATTTACTTATTAAACATTGATTTTAACTATTTTAACCCTTCTTTAAATAAATTAATAATAAATGTCCCAATCTAATCCAAGTGGGCCTAAATGGTCATATTTTATTCCTAAGGTTGTTTTTGGTCGAATTACACTTATCAAATAGAATTAGTACATGTGTTAGGGTAATAATAATATCATTTTTACCCTTAATTACCCTATTTACTTTTAACCGTGGTAAATAAAAGTAAAAAGTTACTATTCACCAAATATTATTTTCATCTCATTGAACCACATTTTACTTACTGACATCAACCATGTCTCTTGGATTTTCGAAATTACACTCACAGAAGTGGTAAAATTAAGTTTTATGAAAAATACAGTTTTTAACTACCACTTAGTGGTTTCACTATTCATCAAAAATTGAAAGTTTTCAGAAAAATACCAAAATTTCACCCTAGGATAATTTTGATATTCCAAATCCAAAAATGAAGTCCATTTTGAAAAATAAAATTTATAAAATTTCAAAAAGTGGTTATTACTATTCATAACGAGTAGTTTTAATAATATTTTATTGTTTAGTGAAACTCGGTATTGCATCTGACGCAAGCTATCGAGGAAGGTTGCGATTTTGTGTAAAGCAAGCCAAGCAAGTGTTGTGTGTTAGAAAAAGATTACTTTGATGATGTATATAACATAAAAGTATCGGGTGTTACATTCTACCCCCCTTAAAATGAATTTCTCCCTCGCAATTCGTCACTTTGTAACAAACAGATGAGGATACCTCTCCCTCATCATATCCTCAAGCTCCCATGTAGCTTCTTCTAATTAGTGGTTCCTCCATAAAACTTTCACCAATCGAGTGGTCTTGTTTCATTGGACTTTTTCGCTACGATCCAGAATCTCTATCGGTTGTTCTTCATAAGAAAGATCTTGCTCCAGCGGTACAACTTCTGAGCTGAGTACATGTGAAGGATCAGGTATGTACTTTCACAGGAGAGATACATGGAACACATCGTGAACTTGAGAGAGATTTGGTGGAAGTTCCAATCGGTAATCTACCTTCCCAACACGATCCAGTATTTCGAAAGGACCGATATATCTAGGGTTCAACTTCCCCTTCTTTCTAAATCTCATAACCCTCTTCCAGGGAGACATTCGTAAGAACACTTTATCACCCGCTTCAAACTCTAGGTCTTTTCTTCGGTTGTCGGCATAACTTTTCTGTTGACTCTGAGCTGCTCTTATGTGTTGTTGAATAGATCTGACATTTTTTTCCATTTCATCAATGAGATCAGGTCCTAATAGCTTTCTTTCCCCAACTTCATCCCAGCAAGTTGGAGTCCTGCATTTCTTTCCAAAGAGAGCTTCATAAGGAGTCATCTGAATACTGGAGTGAAAGCTATTATTATAAGAAAATTCCACCAAAGGTAGGTGTTGATCCCAACCACCTTTGAAATCCATAGAGCATGCTCTCAACATATCTTCTAGAGTTTGAATTGTTCTCTCAGACTGACCATTTGTCTGAGGATGATAGGTAGTGCTAAAACTCGACTATGTATCCAGAGTATGCTGAAGACTTCGCCAGAACTTCGAGGTAAATCTCGGATCCCGATCAGATATAATAGAAAGTGGTACTCCATGCAATCTTACCACTTCCTTTACATATATCCTCGCAAGCTGATCCATAGAGAAATCCTCTCTAATAGCAATGAAGTGTGCAGATTTTGTAAGACAATCAACTATGGCCCAGAACGCATTATTGCCTTTCGATGTTTTAGGAAGTCCTGTGACAAAGTCCATAGTGATGTTTTCCCATTTCCATTCGGGTATGGGTAATAGTTGTAACATCCCCTTAGACTTCTGTCTCTAAGCTTTAACTTGTTGACAAACCAAGCATCGATAGACATATTCAGCAACATCTCTTTTCATGCCATCCCACTAGCAGTACTCTTTAAGGTCCCTATACATCTTCGTGCTTCCAGGATGAATAGAGAATGAAGAACTATGAGCCTTATCCAGCAGCTCCTTCTTTAATTCCGGGATGGGAGGAACACAAACCGGATTCCTGAACTTTATTATCCCATCACAATGAAGGTTGAATTCAGGAACATTTATCACCTTCTTTTGTAACTCGACATCTTCTTTTTGTGCCTCTTTAATCTTCACATGTATAGATGGTTGAACATTCATTTGAGAAAGATATGATTTTCCCCTTTAATTATAATTCCAAGATCCATCCTTTGTAAATCCATAAATATTGGATCTTTTGTGATCCTCATCATGGATAAACTAGCATGGTCTTGTCGACTTAATGCATCTGCCACCTTGTTTTCTTTCCCAGGGTGGTAATGGATTGAGCAGTCGTAATCCTTAATCAGCTCCAACCATCTTCTTTGGCGCATATTCAGCTCCTTTTGTGTGAAAATATACTTTAAACTTTTATGATCAGTATAAATATAACACCTTTCACCATAAAGGTAATGCCTCCAAATCTTTAATGCAAAGATTACCGCAGCTAACTACAAATCATGAGTTGGCTAATTTTGCTCATGTATTTTCAACTGTCGTGAGTCATAATCTATAACCATATCATTTTGCATAATAACACACCCCAATCCCTTCTTGGATGCATCACTGTAGATCACAAACCTTTCTCCACTACAAGGCAGTGTGAGCACAGGTGCACTGGATAACCTTCTTTTCAACTCCTTGAAATTCTCTTCACATTCCTCCGTCCAAACAAACATAACTCCTTTCCGAGTCAACTTGGTGAGTGGATTTGATAATCATGAAAAATCTTTCACAAAACGTTGATAATATCCAGCCAAACCAAGAAAAATTTGGATCTTGGTTACTGTTGTTGGTCTCGACCATCTTTCGATAACCTCTGTTTTTGCTGGATCCACAGATATCCCCTCTTTTGAGATTATGTGACCCAAAAATGCATCTTTTTGAAGCCAAAATTCACACTTGGTAAATTTGGCATAAAGCTTCTCCTTTCTCAGTGACTTCAGTATAATTCTCAAGTGATCTTCATGTTCTTCCTTTCTCTTTGAATAGAAAAGAATATCATCTATAAAGACTACCACAAAATGATCAAGATAGTCTCTAAAGACTCTATTCATTAGATCCATGAAGATAGCAGGGGCATTAGTAAGACTAAATAGCATCACTATAAATTCATAGTGTCTATACCTTGTACGGAAAGTCGTCTTTGGTATATCCTCCCTTTTGACCCTTAATTGATGATACCCTGGACAAAGATCAATCATGGAAAAGTATTGAGCTCTGAGTAGTTGGTCAAATAGGTCATCAATGCGCGGGAGAGGATATTTGTTCTTGATAGTGATCTTGTTAAGTTCTCAATAATCAATACAGAGTCTCATTGATCCATCTTTCTTCTTAACAAACAGAATAGGTGATCCCCAAGGTGACGCACTAGGGAATATGAACCCCTTATCAATATTCTCTTGGAGTTGCTTCTTCAATTCCTACAACTCAATTGGGGCCATTCTATAAGGTGTCTTTGAAATAGGCAAAGCACCCGGTACGAGTTCTATTTAAAATTCAACTTCACGATTCAGTGGACGACCCGGTAATTCCTCTGGAAAGACATCATCAAACTCCCGTAAAATGGGCATATTCCTAATCGTGAGTTTCTCACCAACCATTTGAGATAAATAACATTCATTTAGTGGAATCAATACCCATAAAATGGAAGAAATTTCCACTGGAAAGTTATGTTCATCCTTACATCGATAGACGATCATAGATTGATCTGGAATATGAAATGTGACTTCCCTTATTTGGAAATTGATATGATCTCCATGTAGAGAAAGCCAATCCATGCCAAGAATCACATCAAATTACACTATAGGAAGGATCACAAGATTTGCAGGAAGCACTTTCCCACAAACTTCAATCGGAGAAGAATTATAAACTTTTTATGCGACTGTTGTGCCATTATGTGTGGTCACAGCTAACTCAACATCTAATTGTTGAGGTAATACGGTGATACCCTTAGAAAATTCTCCAGAAATAAAGGAGTGGGTGGATCCAGAATAAAATAAAACATTTGCTACATTAGAGTGGATGGTAAGTGTACCTTTCACCACATCGTTATCGTACTCCACATCGCTGAGAGAAATTTCATGTGACTTTCCTTTGTCTTTAGCCTTAAGAGTTTGTTGACGTCGACCATCATCATCAACCCTTGGATTAGGGAATTTATTACAATAATGTCCCATCTCCTTCCACTTGAAACATTGAAGTGTAGTAGGTTCATTCTGTGTATCCCTTCCTTTGTTTTCATCATTAGACATCTTCTTCCCATCATCGCGGCATTCAAATGCCCGATGACCTTCCTTTCCACATTTGAAACATTTACTTGTCCCTTTAAGACAACTCCCTCCATGTTTCTTTCCACACTTTGAGCATAAGGGAAAGCTCATCTTCTTTTCAGTGTGCTCTTTATATTTTCCTTTGAATTCCATTTTCCTCTTCTTATCAAACCCATATGACTGATGGGTTACTCCAATCTCCATCTCGACTTTGAGAGCACATCGAACGATTTCCTCGTACCTATTGAAGTCCCTTATGGCTAACGCCTTTTGAAGACTTGGTTTTAAGCCACTAAAGAATCGATTGATCTTACTCTTAGGTTGGATAATAATACAAGAAGCATACCTTGCAAGTCTTGTAAAATTTGCTTCATAGGTACCAATAGATTCATCATCCTTTTGCTTCAGTTCAAGAAACTCTTTCTCCATCTTTGTTCGGAGAATACGAGGGAAGTACTTATTGAAAAATAAGTTCTTGAACTCGTCCCATTCCATGGACTCAATTTCATCCCTTTGCCTCGTATTCTTAATAAGATTCCACCATTGGTCAACATCACCTTCAAAATGATACACTACTAGGATGACTTTATCATGTTCAGAACATTAAAGAACTAAAAATATCTTTTCAGTAGTACAAATCCATTGTTCAGCAACTAATGGATCAGCAGACCCGCTGAATGAAGGTGGACGCATGCTCATGAAGGATTCAACAGAATGTTGCTCCTTCCTTTGCTCGTTTGGAAGTCCTTCATGATTCATAGCTTGAGAAAGTTGTGTGAGCATGGATACAAGATTTTTCATTCCATCTCCCATAACGTTTGGTTGCTCAGGGGGACAATCACTGCATTGCCCGTCGCATTCCGCATTAACACGGTTCCCTAGGGTTCCAGTAATTGACTAAAACCAAGAAGAATAGTGTGATCAACACTAATTATAATAGGAAAACCACATAATCATGAATAAAATTTCACACTTAAGGTCTTATCCTAGGTTATTCATGGCCATTTCTAAAACACTAAGATTGTGTTCTATGCTTAGACTTATCCTTAGGGTTCTTACTAAGGCTTTCGCATCCTAGTTTCCAAAGGTTGACTATACCTTTCCTCTGATACCAACTATAATGACCCATACTTTACATACATTGTTATTACTTAAAAATTGAAGCACACTTATTACAACATATAACAAAACCATGAATGGACCGTATAGGTATAGTGTCTTTAGAAACTAGAAACCATAAACAACTAGTTCATAAAGCATCTACTTTGCCTTCCACTTATTTCATCATATCTAGAGTCCCTTTTTGGAATATTCTACTTAATAACCTTCTTCCTGACCTGGGGAAATAAAACATACAAAAGGATGAGATCAAATGCTCAGTAAGGGTAAATAAAAGAAATATCAATCACATCATATACATAAGCACATAACTTTTGGAAATCTTAACCTGCAAAAGAGATCATAATTTCATAACATGTGATAAATCATAGTAGTGAAATGTAATCCCAATAATCATAACTTAAAACATGACACTTTGTGGAATACACACACAATCATAGAGAATCATTTCTTATTAGTCAAGACTCATTTCCAAGACTATCTTAGTGGACAAAGTCCCTTTCTAAACCGAGTTCACCCCTCGTTTCAGTCCTGTTTTACTGAACCGGTATAACCTACCGTTCCAGCCATGTCTATCTCATGAGATATAAAATCTTTACCCAATGTATTGGAGGGAGATATAGGTCCCACCAATCTCATAATTATACCATTCTTATGTGTGTCACAAAATATTAAATCATACATCATTGCGTAACCCATGTAATAAAAATGGAATTCTTAAACATTGTGACATTATAAAACAATTCATATAAGATAAATGAATTCATAAAAATAATTCCATCAAAACATAATAAAATCAATGTAATGATAGTGATATAATCATAACCCTATTTTCTCTTAGATGGAAAATAATTTTGATAAAACACTTGAACTCCATTCTTGAGGAAAATATCCTTTCTACTTCAAAAACATTTTTGCTTTCTTAACATGTCATACAATTTTAAACTAAAAGAAGTTGATTAAAAATAAACTTGAAAACTAGTAAAGGAAGCTTCTTGTAAATAATGTTTTAAAAATCCATTCATGCCGTATAAATTAAAAAAACATTTTTCTCGTACTTTTGTCAGAAAAGTCAAAAAATACCTCGTATGAAAAACGAAAAAAGATTCCTTTCATATATTTTACTAAAAACTCACTGAAGGGTAAAATTGGATTTAAACAATTGTAGTTGGATGTAAATAATATTACATATTGAGTAAACATAGATGTGGATGATAAAATACACCCCAATAAATTTCAAAGTATAAACAATCTCGTATAAAAATAAGATTGTGATATTTCCCTTACCTTAGGTCTGATATTCTTTGTACGTGTCTGAACCTCCTGTATAATGATTTAAATAATGTTATTGACTTATTATAGAATCATACTTATTTTTATTATATCATATATGGTCATATTCTTAGCTTCTCAGTAGTAATATTTCATTGTTACTTGTTATTCGGGTGTTTATAACTTTTTGTTCTTATGCGTGTGTTGTCGAATAAATTCTTATTATTCTCTTAAGGTTATAGATACCTCATTTCCAGAATGTTATTAGTGTAATATATATCATATTCATTCATTCAATTCATTTATATAATCATTATGAAATGAAGATCATGTAGAACGAGTCGCATCACATCGTGGAGACGGTATTCCGTACTTACGCACGAGTGATGATATCGTTCCTATGATCGTGGAATTGTATTGGAGTGTATGTATACTATTTCATAATTAGTATCACTTTATAATAGTCATATATAGTCATTATTAACACCATTATACCCATCCAAGTAAGGTGGTGGTCGAAAATAGATTACACCACGGCGTGGAGACGGTATTCTGTACGTACGCACGCGCGGTGATTTCTTTTTCCGTAGGATGGATAGATGGTGAAATAGGGTTGTTTTATACTTATAGTAACATATAATTATATGAGTGATACTGATGTTATTACTTCATAATGAAACAACTAAAGAAGAAGAAGTGGAAGAATAAATAAAGATGAAATAATCGGTAACGGACATTACCTCTTCTTTGAAGTGCTTCTTTGAGACCTACTTTTAGGGCACTAAAATAGGTCTTTGAAGAAGACCAGAACCTATAGGATGTTTCTAGGGAAGTGGAGAGAAGAAATTGGCAGGGTTTGGCCGAGATTGAAGGCTCAAAGTGGTGTGAGGAAGAGGTGGAGGAGGTTCCGTTTTATAAGGGAGGAGAGGGGCTCCTTTGGAAAAACTAAAAATATTATTTTATTATAAAGTCAAGTTCAGTTTTAAATAGCTAAAAATTGATTTATTTCAAAGATAAGGTGGGTATGGGTCGAAATACTCTCATAAAATAGAATTTATACAAGTTTGGGTTCCTATTTTAACCTTATCATTTAGATTTAACATTAAGTTAAATAATTTTACTTTTATCGTGTCTTCTTGTGTTCTTATACTATAAGGTTAATAAACATACTATAAGCAGCCAAAATAACCCCAAGTTATTTATTATTAATATATATAACCTTATCTAAGTCATTTGTCCGAACCTTAGATTTTTAGGAATAAAATAACAATTAATAATATAATATTTGTTTTAAAAACTATTTTATGTCAATTTTGACACTATTTAGTAATTGATTTTTGTGAAAATAATAACAGAATTATTAGTTCTAAAAAAATAAATTAAATCAATACTAACATGTCATATTAATCTATAAAATTATTTTAATTCATAAAAAGCCTCAAATTAAATTTATTTTGGTGTTTATAACATCAATTGTGTCAATATTTCATTAATAAGTTAATTACTGCAGCATCTTTGTGTCATAAATAAATTACATTATTTAATGTCTAAAAATTACAAATAAAATACCATTATGTAGGAAATATTTCTAGATTTCTAATGAATATTTATAGTCGAATTTATCTTATGTATAACCCTATATTAAAAATGATTTACTTATTAAATGTTGATTTTAACTATTTTAAGCCTTCTTTAAATAAATTAATAATAAATGTCCTAATCTAATCCAAGTGGGCATAAATGGTCATATTTTATTCCTAAGGTTGTTTTTGGTCGAATTAAACTTATCCAATAAAATTATTACATGTGTTAAGGTAATAATAATATCATTTTTATCCTTAATTACCCTATTTACTTTTAACTGTGGTAAGTAAAAGCAAAAAGTTACTATTCACAAAAAATTATTTTCATCTCATTGAACCACATTTTACTTACTGACATCAACCGTGTTTCTCAGATTTTCGAAATTCCACTCACAGAAGCAGTAAAATTAAGTTTTATGAAAAATTCTGTTTTCTAACTACAACTTAGTGGTTTCACTATTCATCAAAAATTGAAAGTTTTCAGAAAAATACCAAAATTTTACCCTGGGATAATTTCGATATTCCAAATCCAAAAATAAAGTCCATTTTAAAAAATAAAATTTATAAAATTTCAAAAAGTGGTTATTACTATTCATAACGGCTAGTTTTAATAATATTTTTTTGTTTAGTGAAACTCGGTATTGCGTACGACGGAAGCTATCGAGGAAGGTTGCGATTTCGTTTAAAGCAAGACAAGCAATTGTTGTGTGTTATAAAAAGATTCCTTTGATGATTTATATAACATAAAAGTCTCGGGTGTCACATGGATGATAATTATAAACCCAGTAAATACTTACGAATAAACAATCTAAGATACAAATGAGATTGGAAAATTTATCCCTTACCTTATGTCCAATATGCTTCATACGTATCTGAACCTCCTGTATAATGATTTAAATAATGTAATTTACTTATTACAGAATCATATTCATTGTTATTATATCATATATGGTTCACTTATGACTTTATATTACCCATTCTTTTGTAAATTCCATGTTAAAACAGTGTTTTGGGTAAAATCATTTTATTTATCATATGTGTTTGGACTTGTTGTTGTTGATATTATTATTACTTATATCATGATTTAATTACTTCCAAAATTTAAATAATGATTTATATATCATATATATTCAGTAGAAACATATATATAACAGATCGATAAATGGAAAGAAATACACCGTTCATGGAGACGGTAGGCCGTACGTACGCATGAACGCTTTTTTTCGTTTCTTTATTGAATTGAATGGAATTAAGTAGATGACATAAATATATATATACATAAATCCAGTAGCATTATTATGTCATATATTTCGTTATTACTTATTATATATACTTTATAATCATTCTTGAATTGTTAACATGGAAAATGAATCTCATTGTGTCGTGGAGACGGTTATCCGTACGTACGCACAAGCGATGATATCATTCCCATATTAATTGAATGGAATTGGAGTGGATGATATAATATCTTAGAATCAGTATGATGTTATAATAATCATATATAGTTATTATTTACACCATTATACCCAACAAAGTAAGGTGGTGGTGGAAAACCTGATTACACCACAGCGTGGAGACGGTATTCCTTACGTACGCACGTACGGTAATTTCATTTTCCGTAGGATTCATAGAAGTTGAAATTGGGTTGTTTAATATTTATAATAACATATTAGTAAATACTTAATACTTATGTTATTACTTTATAATGAAACAACAAAATAAGAGGAAGTAGAAGAAGAAAGAAACTTGAAAGAGTCGGTAGAAGAGATTACCTCTTCCTCGACGCACCTCCTTTAAACATCTTCTTAGGGCACTAGAGTTGGTCTTTTGAGAACACAAGAACCTCTATGATATAACTATAGAGGTTGAGAAGTGTAATTTTCAGGGTTTGGCCGAGCTTCAAGGCTCAAAAGGGTGTGAAGAGAAGAGGGAAGGGGTGCCCTTTTATAATGGAGGAGAGGGGCACCTTTGAAAAAACTTAAAATATTATTTTATAATAATGTCATATTCGGTTAATAATAGCTCCAAATTGATTTATTTCGAGAATAAAGTGTGGATGGATCTAAATCCTCTAAACCAATAGGTTTTAGACAAATTTAGGTTACTATTTTAACCTTATCATTTAGATTTAACTCCATGTTAAATAATTTAACTTTTACCGTGTCTTCTTGTTTTCTTACACTATTTGGTTAATAAACTTACTATAACAAGAAAAACTAACCCCAAGTGGTTAATTATTAATATATATAACCTTATCTAAGTCATTTTCCCGAACCATATATTTTTAGGAATATAATAACAATTAATAATATAATATTTGTTTTAAAAACTATTTTATGTCAATTTTGACACTATTTGGTAATTTATTTCTTTCAAAATCATAACAACATGATTAGTTAGAAAAAAGATAATTAAATCAATACTAACATGTCATATTAACATATTTAATCAGTTGAATTCATAAAAAGTCTCAAATTACATTTATTTTGGTATTTATAACATCAATTATGTTAATATTTCATTAATGAGGTAATTACTACATCATCATTGTGTCAAAAATAAATTAAATTATTTAATGTCTAAAAATTATAAATAAACTACCATTATTTAGGAAATATTCTTATCTTTCTAATTTATATTTTTAGTCTAATTTATCGTATTTATAACCCTATAGTAAAATATTTTAGTTATTGAACATTGATTTTAACTATTCTAACTCTTCCATAAATAAAATAATAATAAATGACCTAAAATAATCCAAGTGGACATAAAGGGTAATATTTTATTCCTAAGGTTGTTTTTGGTCGAATTAAACTTATCCAATATAATTAATCCATGTGTTAGGGTAATAATAATATCATTTTTACACTTAATTACCCTATTTACTTTTAACCGTGGTAAATGAAAGTAAAAAAGTTACTATTCAAAAAAAATTATTTTTATCTTATTGAACCAAATTTTACTACTTGATATTAACTGTGTCTCTTGAATTTTCAAAATTTCACTCATAGAAGCGGTAAAATTAAGTTTTATGTAAATTTGCAAATTCTCCTAGGAGGTGGGTAAAAGACAGTGAAAAGTTCAATAAAATTTTTATATATCTAAAATTGTTATAAAATGACTCCAATGAATTACATTGAACATATACAGGTATTATGTATCAATTTTGACCTAAAATAAATTTAAATAAAATAAATAATTATTTAAATATAAATTCGGTTTTTAAATGGTAACCTAGTGTTTTCACTATTCATAAAAAATTGAAAGTTTTCAGAAAAATACCAAAAATTCACCCTATGCTAATTTCGATATTCCGAATCCAAAAATGAAGTCCATTTTTAATGATAAAATTTATAAAATTTCAAACCTTGGTATTACTATACATAACAGCTAGTTCATAATAATATTATAATAATATCTCGTTTATTAAAACTTGGTATTGCGTACTACACATGCTATCGAAGAAGGTGTTGATTGCATGTAATGAAAGCCAAGTCAGGGCTGCGTGTAGTGAAAGCTCTGTTTGGTGTTGAGTATAACATAATCAAAACTTATTTCAGTTATACATTAAACAAAATCTATACTTAATGTTGCGTAGAATAATTTCCAGAAAACGAACTTGAAATTGAGTGTAACACGAGCCAAGAATAGTGTTGCGTATACTGCAAGCTAATACGGTGTTGCGTATAGTACAGGCTAATCATGGTGTAGTGTATAATAGAATACATCAATGAAATTAAATGTAATATATCTCATAAAATCTCGAGGTGTTACATAACACTAGGTGCCTGATATAATTCAACAGGAAACCTAGTCTCTCATTAAATACCTATGAGATATTCGTAGGCCTTCTGATGTCCAAACTGGTGGGATATCCCTACTAGTTTATTCATCAGATATAGGGTGAGAGTGTATCACGTACTTGGTAGCTTCTACACACACCCATTAAAATTTTAAAGTTTACCAAACACTTGATCTCCCTCTATTAGTAATTTCTACAATTTTCATTATATAAAATCCCTCTATTATACCCGATAAGAAATACTAGTTTCTATTTTTGGATGTAAAATTCTTATTTCCAGTATATGACTAGCTACAGTCATGCAACTACCATCCACAAACACAGATATTGTGTCCATTTTCCATAAGCCTCATGCTCAAATCAATAATTCATGTTTTTTCTTGAATGGTTTCACCAAATCAATTTCTATGTCACCATAACCAATCACACTTGAGTAGAAACCACTAATTCCCCAAAGTACCAATTTCCACTGAAACTCAAATATTCACTCACCATGAGGCCAACTAGTTTTTCCTCTTCAATGTTGGCGTCCCATCCTGAGGAGATATTCACAAATTTGCCAATATCTAATATTTTACTCCAATGATTAGTGATAATGGTTTTCAATAGACAAGCAACTACTTGAAACTAAAAACTAGAATCTATAGATCATCTGCACCAAAAAAAATTATCAATTTCTTGAGACTATGTATATCACATAAATCCTTATTTCAATATACATGTCATTACACTGCATCATCTGTATAGGAATTATATTTTTATGAGAACCACATTGGTATATTGATCAAGACCTCACCCAAATAATTCATTGAACTCACTAGACTAAATGTTAAAGAAAAATAAATAAATCAAAATATATTTCTCACACTCTGTGCCTCTAAAAATCTTGTATATAGGAACCAATTAGAATCCTAAACCATTGTTGAGTATTTTTCATCATACATTTCACCCTCAATGCTCACCATAATTCCATAAAAATAAGTTCCTTGGTATTTAATAATCAATTATATGCTCCCCACTATAGTATGTTATTTATAATTTATTAATGAGAACCAAAATTCTTAGATTCCATCATCACCCAAACATGATCATTCAAATGAAAGATTTACTATAATTCTATATACCTATCCCCCATTCCCCACTCTAGGTATCTGGATTTCACATTTCCATATACTACAATTATTTAAAAAGAATCCATGATGAATACACTATAATATGGTTAACTCAATCACTATCACATAGATATTGAAATCTTGACCAGTATCTGAACTATTTCACCAGAGAAGAATTGTATAAGTTCCTATTTATGTCATGTATGTGGTCAAAAACACTTTTCATTCACCAGAAAACCTATTGATTTATTTCATGCATTAATGTTACACAAAACACAACATCTGTCTCACTAACTTTTTCATACATTAACATACCTTGCATAATCACCCATATGAGCTAATTGGATCATATTAACCATGGTCAATATAACCTCTTTGTCAACTCATGGTATCACTATATATAAATATCATCTCTCACACTAGTTATATTACATTACATCAGTCATCACTAGTCAGCACCCAATAAAATGTCTTATATAAGTTTCTAATATATATCACAAATGTAATTGAATCACAATGGATAAATACATCTTCCGAAAACTCAATAATGTTGTGGTGTCTCATAAATTTTTGTAGATTGTATCATAAAGGATTATATCCTAATTTAAATAACTCACTAAAAAAATATAAGGTATCTATGACTTAAAACCAATCATTCAATGTAACTAGGATCCCTTGACTCTATCATGATCACTATGTCACCTTTTTTGGACCTAAAACCAAACTAAAATAATATAACCATCAATAAAATATCTACAATTTTAGGTTCATATGAATAATCAATTGAACATACATACAATTCTTGTTACTCACACTTCTTGTGAAGTAATATCTATTATTTCACTCCAAATCATACCCAAGTAAACACGCATCCCTAAACCACTCACTTGAATATACGTCACCTATGTTTCATTTTTATATTGTGAAACATCTACCCAAGAATTAAACTATTGAGGCATCCTTGTGCCTAGGTGTAACACCCCAAGCTTCTACGGTACGTTTCCCTTCGAATAATGTGATAGCGTGTGTTGTACGCAACCTCGAGTTCTAACACACACCACAACTAATTAAACTAGCCGTTGTGAATAGTAATACCTAATTTTTGAAATCATATATATTCTATATTTCAAAATGGACTTCATTTTTGGATTCGGAATATCAAAATTATCCTAGGGTGAAATTTTGGTACATTTCGGATAACTTTCATATTTTGATGAATAGTGAAAATTTCTAAATTTTAATTAAAAACAACTTTTTTAATCAAAATAATTAATAGTGATAAATTATGAATTTGAGTGGTTTTAAAGTATATTTAGAATATATTTTTACCATTCAATTTAATTTTTATCATTGGACATAATTTTACAATTAAACCGAACATAAACAAGTGTCAATCTTTTGATAGTTATTATCTCTTAAAAACACGCTTTTTGTTTTAACAGCGGGAATTAATTTTAAATTAATTTCTGCCACTTCTGTGTTTTGAATTTAGGAAAATGGATTCCATATTTGGAATCAGGATGTCCAAATTATGTAAATAGGTAACTTTTATTTTTAGACATTTTGAATAATTACTGCGGTAAATATTTTATTTACCATGGTTAAAGGGTAAATCCGGTAAATAAGGGTTAAAAAAAATAATATTATAATAATACAAAATTACCCTAAAACGTGTCTTAACCCTATTGGTTGATACATGGTCGACCATGGGCATCTTTGTGTCAATTTTCGGACCCCGTGGATCCACTTGTAAGTGATAATGACACTTTATTTTAATTAAGTTAAAATGAATACAAAAATGACACAAGCATATATCTTTTAGAAGAACAATTTTTACATAGGGTTATACATGTTGGATTTTCGATTATAAATATTCATTAGAAAGATAAAAAGATTTCCTACATAATGATATTTTATTTATAATTTTTAGACAATAAATAAGTTATTTTATTTATGACACAATGATGATTCAGTAATTACTATAATAGTGAAAAATTAAAATAATTGATATTATAAATACCCAAATAAATATAATATGAAACTTTTAATGAATTAAACTAATTTTCTAGGCTAATATGATATATTAGGATTGATTTAATGGACTTTGTTCGAAGTAATCAATCTGTTATGAGTTTCACAAAAATCAACTATTGAATAGTGTCAAAATTGACATAAAAGAGTTCTTAAAACAAATATTATATTATTAATTGATATTAAATTCCTAAAAATCTAAGGTTCGGCCAAGAGACTTATATTATGATAGGTTAATCATTAATGGACCACTTGGGGGTCTCTTGGATGTATATAGTAAGTTTATTAACCATATTATATAAAAATACAAAGAGACATTGTAAAAGTGAAACTAATTAACTTAGAGTTAATACTTAAAGATAAGGTTAATATAAGTACCCAAACCTGTCTAAATTCTATTGGATGAGTTGTTTTCGACCTATCCCCACCTCATCCTTTGAATAGTCAACTTTGGAGCCATTAGAAACCGAATATGAATTTATTATAAATTAATATTTCTAGCTTTTCCAAAGGTGCCCTTCACCCCTCTTATAAAAGGGCACTCCTCCTTCTCATTTCTTCACACCTCTCAAGCCTTTTGGTTCGGCCAAACTCTGCCCAAATACTCTCCCAACATCCCTCAATACAACCTAGAGGCCTTAGTTTGATCAGAAAGCCAACCTAAGGAGCCCTTTTGATCAAATCAAAAGGAAGAACCCGAAGAAGAGGTAATGATCTCACCACCCTTTTCTAAGTTCATTTCTTCTTCCACTTCTTCTTCCTTTGTTCTTACCATTCTGAAATAATAACTCCAGTATATCACATATACTGTGATGTTATTATAAATATGGTACAATCATATTCAGTATTCTATCCACCCTTTGAATAACATGTCACCATACGTGCGTACGTACGGCTTACCGTCTCCACGTCGTGGTGTAATTGTTATTCAATATAATATTATTTGGATGGGTATAATAATGATGTGTAACTCATATAAATAATAAATATAACATGTTAATGATTCTGTATATATGATATACCATCCATTTATATATTATTTTAATATCAAAAGAATGATATTGTCGCTCGTGCGTACGTACGGACTACCGTCTCCACGAACGCGATGAGATTCATTCTCCATCGTAACCATTAAAGCGTAATTATCATTTTATGATTTAAAAATGATGTTTAAGGACTTGATATCATTCTGGATATGAATAATATACAACCTATCCTTTACAAACATGTCTTACGTAACAAAACATATGAAAGAAAACAAGTAAGTTAACACCCGAAACAACGATAATACTAAGATATTATTATCAAATCAATATTAAAAGATCATATATGATATCATATTAATGTATATGATTCTTGTATAATTTAATAACAATTATTTCACCATTATACAGGAGGTTAACCTACCACAACCAAGGAAAAGTACAAGGTAAGGGTTATTTCACAATCTCTTCATTATCCGAGGTTGTATTATACGTAATAATCTACTGGGATCTCTTTATCATCCACATCCATGTTTCTTCGAAATGTATTTCAAAACATTTTTACTATTTACAAGAATATGGGTTAAAGTCATTCATACCCTTGTTTGACTTTTTATAAGAGGTTTATAAAGGAATCTTTCCGTCGTTTTCAAAACAAGGTCCTTTTTAACCTTTTCGACAGAATTGAGGTAAGAATGTTTTTTTTAACTTATACGGCGGGTGCGGTTATTTTCCGCCGTTATAAAATCGTCGAAGCTTCCCATACAAGCTTATAAGAATATTTTCAAAGAAAATGTTTTATTTTATATGGATCTTAAATGATTTCAAAATAAAAGGAGATATTTCTTTTAAAAGAATTTTGATTTCATCTATGTCAACATCCTTTGATGGATTTTAAGATTATTTGAAGTTGATTTATTATGATACAAAACTTCTATATTGTATTGAAGGTTTTGTGATATGTTTGACTGTGGATGTGCTATTTTTATACCATTCATAGTTTATTGTGAAAGTATTGACATTTCGTATGCTAGTTTTAATACGAATGTTTATGTTATGTTTAAACATTTTCATATGGGAATGCATTGGACTTAATAAGTGACGGGTGGAGCCCGCTATAGCTCCTCGATGCATCGGTAGGTCTCATGAGACAAACTAGTGTCTTGGCACAAGGCCTTGACAAAATCTTATTTGTAGTCTTGGCACGAGGCCTTGGCTATGTGGTTATGATAGTCTGGCATTATGCATTCCAACATTATGAAAGTGGTTATTGATTTTTTCATGTGATTATTCGATTAGTATAATATCCATGTGAATAAGTAAATGGCATTATTTCATTTTATTTATGCCATACCATGTTGAAAGTTCATATTTAAAAGGCTTTTGTTTTAGTTATACATTGCCTTAAATGTTTATTCTTATTTATGAAAGTTTCCGCTATATTGTTATCCTTACTGGGCATTTGAGCTCACCCCTTTTCTATGTTTTATTTTTCCCAGGAAGTGAAGAAGTAAATTATGAATGACCTGCAGGGATTTTATGAGGGGATAATAGTGTGGTCTATTGAGATATTATGTTGTTGTAGTAGTTTTTCATTTTATAATGTAATGTAAAACTTATGAATATATCTAGTGTTTCCAAGGCTACTAAACCAATCGGTCTTTCGAGATTTGATCTTTCTTGTGATCATGCCAATGTTATGTAATTAACGCACCGACTCTGGGTAGCTGGGGTCGGGGCGTTACAGTTGGTATCAGAGGAAGTTTAGTACAAACCTTGGAAGCTAGATTTAGATAAACTCTGATTAGAGCACGTAGACCTAAGATGAACTTTGAGGATTAGTATAGAAGAACTTCCTAGAATTTTGGTATTGTAGATATTTTGTGAGTTTTTCGAGCAATACATCCCTGTCTGGATACGAGCAGGTAGAGGCGGCTCTAGCACAGATGTACCTAGGGGTAAAACCCGAAAACACCGCTTTGAGCTAGACTCGAACGGGAACTGGTGCACGACAACGGGCCTTGCTGCACTCTTGGTTACGACACTCCCGGGGGATATGCTTAGGATAACTCTCACTTTCTTTACAAATCATTATGAAGGGTTTATGAGTATATACTTCCTCAAAGAAAACATTTTTATGATTATGGATTATATCCATAAATAGTTCAATTTATGTTAAGTGTTTTATAAGTATGGGATTATGTATTTTGATGCATAAACTGATCTAGTTTATGCCATTTTTTTTAGAAATGGCGCCTAGTGGAAGAAATGGAAACCGTATCAATGCACGCACTCCATGTAGGGATTGCCCTCCTGCTCAAGATAATTATAGTGGGGCTGGTGATGCAACTGGTGCTGATCAGCTAATCACCGTACTGGGACAACTTACTCAGGTTATGAATAATAACCTTACCCGTATGGAGCACCCTGATCCGCAGCGTGGAGGATCAATGTTAGATCGATTCATGAGACAACAACCACCAACGTTCAATGGGAGTACAAATCCCTTAGTAGCTGAGCAATGGATATTTTCCCTAGAGAAAATATTTCAGGCTTTGGGGAGTAGTGAAAGGGAAAAAGTTACCATGGCAGTTTACCGCCTCACTGGAGATGCTGATCAATGGTGGTCATTGATTCAAAACATGAAGGAAGATGATGAAGTATCAAACATGGAATGGAGGGAGTTCAAAGATCTGTTTTTAGAAAAATAATTTCCTCGCGACCATCGAGCAGATATGGAAAGGCAATTTCTGAGTCTGAGACAAAAGGAGGATGAGAATGTCACAAAGTATGAGGCTAACTTTACAAGGTTAGCGAGGTACGCTGGTGATTATATTCGCAACCCAAGAAGTAAGATTGATCGTTTCTTTGATGGGTTAAAACCATTTCTCCGTCGAGCATTAGTCTCACAATCCTTTTCATCGTACGAAGACATTGTCTCATGTGCTATCAAGACCGAAAAAGAATTCTCTAAGTCTTATGACTTTAAAGCGAAGCAAGAGAAGAAGAGACCTACTGATCAATCTGGGAATGGAAATAAGGGGAAGAAGGGAAAGGTTGAATATCCATCTTGTGGTAAATGCGGGAAGAAACATCCTGGTGCTTGCCTGAAGGGAATGGGAGTCTGTTACAAGTGTGGTGAAAAAGGCAACCAAGCTCATGATTGCAAGGGGAAGAAGGAAGCTACCAACGTTCAGTGCTACAATTGCAGGGAGATGGGGCATTATGCAAATGCATGTCCTAAGCGTCAGGAGAACTTACCTCAGAAAAGGCCAAGGGATCAAGGCCAGGCTTATGCTATCACTACTGCTGAGGTAGAAGCTCCGAAAGACGTGGTGGCAGGTAATTTAATGGTTTCCTCAAGTTTAGCAAATGCATTATTTGATTCTGGATCATCGCATTGTTTCATATCTTCCCAGTTTGCTAAGAAAATTAGATATTTCCAATTTGATTTAATAAGGGAGTTGTCAGTTAAAACTCCTAAGGGAAGTATCGTTGCAACAAAGTTTTGTGAATCAGTCCCCATTAGAGCACATAAATTTTCTTTATCTGCTGATTTCATCGTCATACCTATGATTGAGTTTGATATAATCCTCGGTATGGACTGGCTTTCGGACTATGATGCGAAGATTTATTGTAAGAAGAAAGAGGTTACGATTCTTGATGATAATGATAAGGAGCACCTTATTTTTAGAGAAGAATCGTCACCACCTAATTCTTATTTAGATCCACCCTCAATAGCTCAACTAAATTCAATTATTGGGGAGGAAGAGAATGAAATAACTGCGGGTGAGGAAAGGAATGTTCAAATAGAGGATGTACCTGTTGTGAAAGAATTTGTAGATGTATTTCCAGAAGATTTACCTGGACATCCTCCAGAACGAGAAGTTGAGTTTTCTATTGATTTGATTCCTGGATCAAGGCCTATATCGAAGACCCCTTATAGAATGGCCACTGTAGAGTTAGTCGAACTAAAGAAACAACTAGAGGAATTGAGTAATAAGGGATTTATTCGCCCTAGTGTTTCTCCATGGGGAGCCCCTGTTCTTTTTGTTAAAAAGAAAGATGGATCTATGAGGTTATGTATCGACTACAGGGAGATCAATGCTATAACGATAAAGAACAAGTATCCCCTACCTCGTATTGATGATTTATTTGACCAACTGCATGGAGCTCAATACTTTTCAAATATTGACCTTCGATCTGGATACCATCAGTTGTGTGTGAAGAAGGAAGACATTCCGAAAACAGCATTTCGAACCAGGTACGGGCATTACGAGTTTACTGTAATGCCGTTTGGATTGACTAATGCACCCTCTGTATTCATGGATCTGATGAATAGAGTTTTCAAGGAGTATCTCGATGAATTTGTGGTGGTATTTATTGATGATATCTTGGTATACTCCAAAACCTACGAAGATCATGAAAATCACTTGCGCGTTATCTTGAAGACTCTGAGGAGGCATGAATTATATGGAAAGTTTAGCAAGTGTGAATTCTGGATTCAGGAGATTTCTTTTCTTGGCCATATTGTCTCTAAAGATGGAATCTCTGTTGATCCTTCTAAGACCAAGGCAATCCAAGAATGGCCAGCACCTACGAGTATAACTGAGGTACGTAGTTTTATTGGTTTGGCAGGTTATTATCGACGTTTCGTCCAGAATTTTGCCCGATTGGCTAACCCATTAACGAAGCTCACACGTAAAGGGGTTAAATTTGTTTGGACAAAAGAGTGTGAAGAATGTTTCGAAGAACTGAAGAGAAGATTAGTCAATGCTCCTATATTGACTCTACCATCGGGGAATGATGGGTTCGTTATTTATAGTGATGCATCGAAGAAAGGACTTGGCTGTGTCCTTATGCAGAATGATAGAGTTATTGCCTATGCATCACGACAGTTGAAAATTCATGAACAAAACTATCCTACTCATGATCTTGAGTTAGCAGCTGTGATCTTTGCTTTGAAGATATGGAGGCACTACCTCTATGGTGAAAAATGTGAGATTTATACTGATCACAAGAGTTTGAAGTATATTTTCTCACAAAAAGAACTCAACATGAGGCAAAGGAGATGGCTTGAATTACTCAAGGATTATGATTGTACGATACACTACCACCCAGGGAAGGCAAACAAGGTGGCAGATGCTTTGAGTAGAAAAGACCATGGAGTTTTGAACAATATGAGAATTGAAAGGGATCCAATTTTCATGGAGCTAGTGAAGATGGACATGGGAATAACCAGGGAAGGTGAAACATCAATGCTTTTTCAAATGGTTGCCAAACCATCTTTACTAGAAAGGATTAAGAGTTCTCAGACTGATGATGAAGAATTCCAAAAGAAGATTAAAGCTGTGAATGATGGGAGATTGAGAGACTTTGCGTATGAAGGTGGAATTTTGAAATTCGGGAAGAGACTTTGTGTTCCCAATATACCTGATCTAAAAAGGGAATTGCTGGATGATGCTCATAGTTCCAATTTCTCTATACACCCTGGGAGCACCAAAATGTATAGGGATTTCAAGGAACATTTTTGGTGGGACAACATGAAGAGGGAGATTGCTGATTTTGTGTCAAGGTGTATGGTTTGTCAACAAGTGAAAGCTGGAAGGCAACAGCCTGGAGGAGTCATGCAACCTCTTCCCATACCGGAGTGGAAATGGGACAATGTTACGATGGACTTTGTCATGGGGCTACCAAAGACTCCTAGAAGGAATGATGCAATATGGGTGATTGTTGATCGTCTTACCAAGTCAGCACATTTTCTTGCTATAAGAGAAGATCTACCCCTGGAACGTCTAGCAAGACTATATATTAATGAAGTTGTGAGACTTCATGGAGTACCCCTATCGATTGTTTCTGATCGTGATCCCCGTTTTACTTCAAGATTTTGGAAAAGTCTTCAGAAATCCCTGGATACTGAACTTCATTTGAGCACTGCTTACCACCCTCAGACAGACGGACAATCAGAACGGACTATTCAGACCTTAGAAGACATGTTGAGATCTTGCTCACTTGACTTTCAGGGTATGTGGGATCAATATTTACCACTAGTAGAATTTTCCTATAACAATAGCTTCCATTCGAGTATACAGATGGCACCATATGAAGCGTTATACGGAAAGAGATGTCGTACACCAACCTGTTGGGATGACGTTGGTGAAAGAAAACTAGTAGGCCCAGAACTGGTGGAGGAAACGGTGGAAAAGGTGAAGGTAATCCAAAATCACATCAAAGCAGCTCAAAGTAGGCAGAAGAGCTATGCCGATAATCGAAGGAAGGATTTGGAATTTCAAGTCGGTGATCATGTTTTCCTGAATGTATCTCCGTGGAAGGGAGTCATACGTTTTGGTAAGAAATGTAAATTGAGTCCCAGGTACATCGGACCTTTCGAAATTCTAGAACGAATTGGGGCTGTAGCTTACCGATTGGCAATGCCGCCAAGTCTCTCCAAAGTTCACGATGTGTTCCACGTATCTCTGTTGAGGAAATACATGCCTGACCCAACGCATGTACTCACCTATGAGGAATTAGAACTGGAACCCGATCTTTCCTATTGTGAAGAGCCCGTCAGGATTCTTGATACAAGAGAACAAGTACTGAGAAACCGGACGACGCGTCTGGTAAAAGTTTTGTGGAGAAATCATAAGATGGAAGAGGCAACGTGGGAACCCGAGGAACTTATGATGAAGAACCACCCGAGTCTTTTTATGCAGTAATACCCTAGAAATTGCGAGGACGCAATTATTTGAAGGAGGGGAGAATGTAACACCCCAAGCTTCTACGGTACGTTTCCCTTCGAATAATGCGATAGCGTGTGTTGTACGCAACCTCGAGTTCTAACACACACCACAACTAATTAAACTAGCCGTTGTGAATAGTAATACCTAATTTTTGAAATCATATATATTCTATATTTCAAAATGGACTTCATTTTTGGATTCGGAATATCAAAATTAGCCTAGGGTGAAATTTTGGTACATTTCGGATAACTTTCATATTTTGATGAATAGTGAAAATTTCTAAATTTTAATTAAAAACAACTTTTTTAATCAAAATAATTAATAGTGATAAATTATGAATTTGAGTGGTTTTAAAGTATATTTAGAATATATTTTTACCATTCAATTTAATGTTTATCATTGGACATAATTTTACAATTAAACCGAACATAAACAAGTGTCAATCTTTTGATAGTTATTATCTCTTAAAAACACGCTTTTTGTTTTAACAGCGGGAATTAATTTTAAATTAATTTCTGCCACTTCTGTGTTTTGAATTTAGGAAAATGGATTCCATATTTGGAATCAGGATGTCCAAATTATGTAAATAGGTAACTTTTATTTTTAGACATTTTGAATAATTACTGCGGTAAATATTTTATTTACCATGGTTAAAGGGTAAATCCGGTAAATAAGGGTTAAAAAAAATAATATTATAATAATACAAAATTACCCTAAAACGTGTCTTAACCCTATTGGTTGATACATGGTCGACCATGGGCATCTTTGTGTCAATTTTGGGACCCCATGGATCCACTTGTAAGTGATAATGACACTTTATTTTAATTAAGTTAAAATGAATACAAAAATGACACAAGCATATATCTTTTAGAAGAACAATTTTTACATAGGGTTATACATGTTGGATTTTCGATTATAAATATTCATTAGAAAGATAAAAAGATTTCCTACATAATGATATTTTATTTATAATTTTTAGACAATAAATAAGTTATTTTATTTATGACACAATGATGATTCAGTAATTACTATAATAGTGAAAAATTAAAATAAGTGATATTATAAATACCCAAATAAATATAATATGAAACTTTTAATGAATTAAACTAATTTTCTAGGCTAATATGATATATTAGGATTGATTTAATGGACTTTGTTCGAAGTAATCAATCTGTTATGAGTTTCAAAAAAATCAACTATTGAATAGTGTCAAAATTGACATAAAAGAGTTCTTAAAACAAATATTATATTATTAATTGATATTAAATTCCTAAAAATCTGAGGTTCGGCCAAGAGACTTATATTATGATAGGTTAATCATTAATGGACCACTTGGGGGTCGCTTGGATGTATATAGTAAGTTTATTAACCATATTATATAAAAATACAAAGAGACATTGTAAAAGTGAAACTAATTAACTTAGAGTTAATACTTAAAGATAAGGTTAATATAAGTACCCAAACCTGTCTAAATTCTATTGGATGAGTTGTTTTCGACCTATCCCCACCTCATCCTTTGAATAGTCAACTTTGGAGCCATTAGAAACCGAATATGAATTTATTATAAAATAATATTTCTAGCTTTTCCAAAGGTGCCCTTCACCCCTCTTATAAAAGGGCACTCCTCCTTCTCATTTCTTCACACCTCTCAAGACTTTTGGTTCGGCCAAACTCTGCCCAAATACTCTCCCAACATCCCTCAATACAACCTAGAGGCCTTAGTTTGATCAGAAAGCCAACCTAAGGAGCCCTTTTGATCAAATCAAAAGGAAGAACCCGAAGAAGAGGTAATGATCTCACCACCCTTTTCTAAGTTCATTTCTTCTTCCACTTCTTCCTCCTTTGTTCTTACCATTCTGAAATAATAACTCCAGTATCTCACATATACTGTGATGTTATTATAAATATGGTACAATCATATTCAGTATTCTATCCACCCTTTGAATAACATGTCACCATACGTGCGTACGTACGGCTTACCGTCTCCACGTCGTGGTGTAATTGTTATTCAATATAATATTATTTGGATGGGTATAATAATGATGTGTAACTCATATAAATAATAAATATAACATGTTAATGATTCTGTATATATGATATACCATCCATTTATATATTATTTTAATATCAAAAGAATGATATTGTCGCTCGTGCGTACGTACGGACTACCGTCTCCACGAATGCGATGAGATTCATTCTCCATCGTAACCATTAAAGCGTAATTATCATTTTATGATTTAAAAATGATGTTTAAGGACTTGATATCATTCTGGATATGAATAATATACAACCTATCCTTTACAAACATGTCTTACGTAACAAAACATATGAAAGAAAACAAGTAAGTTAACACCCGAAACAACGATAATACTAAGATATTATTATCAAATCAATATTAAAAGATCATATATGATATCATATTAATGTATATGATTCTTGTATAATTTAATAACAATTATTTCACCATTATACAGGAGGTTAACCTACCACAACCAAGGAAAAGTACAAGGTAAGGGTTATTTCACAATCTCTTCATTATCCGAGGTTGTATTATACGTAATAATCTACTGGGATCTCTTTATCATCCACATCCATGTTTCTTCGAAATGTATTTCAAAACATTTTTACTATTTACAAGAATATGGGTTAAAGTCATTCATACCCTTGTTTGACTTTTTATAAGAGGTTTATAAAGGAATCTTTCCGTCGTTTTCAAAACAAGGTCCTTTTTAACCTTTTCGACAGAATTGAGGTAAGAATGTTTTTTTTAACTTATACGGCGGGTGCGGTTATTTTCCGCCGTTATAAAATCGTCGAAGCTTCCCATACAAGCTTATAAGAATATTTTCAAAGAAAATGTTTTATTTTATATGGATCTTAAATGATTTCAAAATAAAAGGAGATATTTCTTTTAAAAGAATTTTGATTTCATCTATGTCAACATCCTTTGATGGATTTTAAGATTATTTGAAGTTGATTTATTATGATACAAAACTTCTATATTGTATTGAAGGTTTTGTGATATGTTTGACTGTGGATGTGCTATTTTTATACCATTCATAGTTTATTGTGAAAGTATTGAAATTTCGTATGCTAGTTTTAATACGAATGTTTATGTTATGTTTAAACCTTTTCATATGGGAATGCATTGGACTTACTAAGTGACGGGTGGAGCCCTCTATAGCTCCTCGATGCATCGGTAGGTCTCATGAGACAAACTAGTGTCTTGGCACAAGGCCTTGACAAAATCTTATTTGTAGTCTTGGCACGAGGCCTTGGCTATGTGGTTATGATAGTCTGGCATTATGCATTCCAACATTATGAAAGTGGTTATTGATTTTTGCATGTGATTATTCGATTAGTATAATATCCATGTGAATAAGTAAATGGCATTATTTCATTTTATTTATGCCATACCATGTTGAAAGTTCATATTTAAAAGGCTTTTGTTTTAGTTATACATTGCCTTAAATGTTTATTCTTATTTATGAAAGTTTCCGCTATATTGTTATCCTTACTGGGCATTTGAGCTCACCCCTTTTCTATGTTTTATTTTTCCCAGGAAGTGAAGAAGTAAATTATGAATGACCTGCAGGGATTTTATGAGGGGATAATAGTGTGGTCTATTGAGATATTATGTTGTTGTAGTAGTTTTTCATTTTATAATGTAATGTAAAACTTATGAATATATCTAGTGTTTCCAAGGCTACTAAACCAATCGGTCTTTCGAGATTTGATCTTTCTTGTGATCATGCCAATGTTATGTAATTAACGCACCGACTCTGGGTAGCTGGGGTCGGGGCGTTACACTAGGTTAACTATCCCTATGGTTTTATCCTCACCAATATCACATAGCCTCTCCTGTATATATGGAGAACAACCCCACATTTTATGATGCACTGGAATCAATCAATCCTATTTTATATCACAACATCCCTGATCTATCATACCAAACATATAAACCATACACCCCATCTAGGTCACAGATCTTAAATAAAAATAAGTTATCTTAGCACATATAAATCAACTACCAATGAACAGGTCTTGAGGTTCTTATTCCTATCAGTGTATCCATGTACATAGACACAGTCTAGATTTATCATCATTATATACATGTATAAATAAATGGAAACACTACCAAGTAATATATATCAAGGAAATATTTATTAGTGGATTCAATTAGTTAATATACCAATAATAATTTATTATTTTTCAATAACTCAATAAGTTATTAGTAATTATTCTATGAACAAAAACTTACCTTTTAAATGAAATTATCTCAGTCACACATAAGAGTAAAATTTCATTTGAAAATATGTGCCAATTATGATTCATGTATTTGTGCCCTTTTCCACCACAATATAAGATTAGAAAAATAGTCAGTAAATTTAAACATTGCAACTTTTAAAAACAAACTCATATATAATAGTGAAAATAAATAACCATAGTCACCAATTATTTATAATTTATCATGATATATTAAATTTATATTAAACCCTATCCAAAAAAATAATTTTTTTATGAACATTATATAATGATTTTATCCATAAAAACCCCCCAACTATATTTTATTGGACTCCCATTGGCTACCTTGTGGAGATCTGTTTTCCTAGAGGAACATCATCAACCACTGAATAGAAAAATCAAGTGGGAATCCTCACTAATTCCTCAATTGAGTATCCAATGATAGTTTAATGGGTACCCAATAGATTATTTACCTATACAATAAAATTTATTTTTCAATAAATTATTTAAATTTCCTCCATTGCGATTTTTTTAAGAGTTTCCATATCAAAGAAATCTATTTTAAATCCTAAAAGATATTTAAATGATCCTTATCTCAGTATGATTTCTAAATTTTTAATTCAACATGAATCTAGTTATACTAGAGTCAAACTCATCACTAGTTCCCCCTATACCAAATAAAATTTTTTCGTGTAATGATTCTTGAAAATATATTCCCTATTATATTCCAAGAGTGTATATGAGAATTCTTGAACCATCCTATAGTGAGGTGATAGTTAGGAGCTGTGTAGTTGAATTTGAGTATTGGTTCAATTATACAAACCTTTAAGTAAAGTGGGTTCTTTAAAGTATAATACAATTAAAATGGATTTCATGATCCATATAAATCATAGATAGTATAATAATTACTCTTGTAAACGGATTAAGTGGGTAGATTTTTCCAATTTAGTGGATACGAGGGTAGCTAGAGTGAAGGTAGTTTACTATAAACATCTCATAATAATTGTTATTAGAGTAAAAATAGATCAATATTAAAAAGTATTATATTTATTTCACATAGTGTGTTTATAATTCATAATGGTCTAGAAATATAGGGCTACTATGGAATGGGTAAACCATTAAAAATATGTAGGAATCTTTAAGAGGTCAGGAAAGATTATAAAAAAATTACATAATGGAAATTTTGGAGTAGTATATTAATATTATGAAATATAGTAAAATGTTGATCATGTTTTTGAAAATGTTCAGATTTAGTGCTTCTTATATGAGAACATGAATTTCATAGTGTAATTTAGCCTAATATTTAGAAAGTGTGAGTAGATGGGTAACTCATTAGCCATAGTATAATAATGAAAATTCTTTGAGATGTTTTTAATAATGAGAAGATTTATGGTTTGAAGTTATTAAGAAATATATTCTAGGTTCGTGTTAATGTTTATAAACATTTATTTTGTTATATTAGTTTAAGGTATTTTTAATTTAAAATTTTATTAGAGGAGGATAGTATAGAAAAATTATTAATAATGTAACTCCCATAACATAGTGGGATATAATATTATCCATCTAGAGGATTAGTTATATGGGAATTGAATCTACCGCATCCCATTTATAATGATGTTTTGATTCAATTGTAACAAAACTAAATTGATGTACCAAAAAATCAATGAGATTCCTCTAGGAGTATGCTGGTAACCCTGATCCTATATTTTAAATTAGGTAATTTTATTTTTCTGGATCAGACTTTTATAAAATAGTTTTTCGTCTAGTTTTTTATAATGAAATAGCAACTACAAACCCCTTTGATAACATATCCATCTCTCCTTTTTAAATTGTTTTTTTTTTATTTAATAGTCTATTAGAAAAAGTGGACACAAAGAAATACATCTTAGGTAAGGTCATGTGTTTCAACAATTTTTTTGCTCTCATGTTGTTTTTTGGTTATAAATCCATCATTTTATATTTTGGTTTGGTTTTCCTATATCATTCCATTCTTGGTGAATCATCAAGATATACTCATATTTATTGTGTTAAGTAGTCATTTATATGAAACTCCTGACACATTTTTGGATGAAAATAGTGTTTCATGGTGAATATAAATACAATAATTATGAACTATAATTAAGAGACCCATATGGGTATCTTTTGTATATGAATATTTGTAAAAAAATTATATATCTAAATATGGATGAGGTAAAAATTATTCCTGATATCATGTAAAATTTTTATCACACAATAATGAAATCACTCATTTATCATATAGGGATATATTTACGGAGTTGTGTATAAACATGTAACTCATGTGCCCAAAAAATTATGGTATTATTATGTAATCTAAAATTGATATAATGTGGATTTTATTTAAATAATATTTATATATGCATTGACTTGTAAACTTGTGACCCATTGATCCATGAGTAAGATGGTTAGAATTGTAGACCCAAATTAATAGCCTCAGAATTCAAAAAAATAACTAAATTAATATAGTCTATTATGATTATGAAGGATTTACCATATAATAAGGAATTATATTTCTGTTTTCAAATAATATAATTTTATATTTTATTTTATTGTGAATTATTTTTTATTAATGAATTAAAATTATTTTTTGAAGAAATAATGAGTAAATAGTAAATGGATGAGCCTAACCTTTTATTCCTAAGTAATTATTGTTTTTTCTATCAATGAGTTAATATGTATATGGTGAGTGGGGATGAGGCGATGATGTTTAGAGGATTTTTATGGATTTAATAAAGTTCATTAGATATCATGCTTGATAAATCGCCCATAAATTGTGATGATTGTTGATCAGGTTTTAAAGATCAGTGGCATGTGAATATTTCTTTAAATAACTAAAACATTTTTTATAACATGATTTAGAAGACATCAAATTGTTAACATACCACGAATAAATTAATTAATTACATGATAATAAAAGATTTACTAAAAATATACTAATAAAGTGGAAACATTTATTTAAGTATTTAGAATTTATATATTGTTAAATAATTTAAAAACTCATTTATAAGAGTTATCCAAACAAATTGGCTAGATAGTGGCCAACCAAAGGCATATCTAACCTATAGATGCCGAAGATAGGTCAACAAGGATAGCCTCGAGTGGTGGGTGAGTGTGTGAGGGAATACATAGCTCATATAAGAGGAAAATAGATAAGATTATAGTGTTCACATATTATACATGAGATCAAGTGGTGCCACCATGTTGGGAAGCACAGTAGTAGAGGGGTACCAGTACTGGACAATGCTAGAGGAAGTTATGAGTGGACCCTATTACTTGCATATAAACCACCAAAGGGTAATTTTTTCTTATAAATTGGTGGGAATCCCTAGAGAACTTCGATGAGGGACTCAATTTTATACACACAACATAGATAATTAATTAAAAACATATTCATGAAATGATAATAATATAATCTAGTCTATCTAAGTCATAAAATCTTCTAAAAAACATCTTCTTCATCCCTCACTCTTGGGATCTCTTGTGAAAAATATCCAGGTTCATTGGGTGGTAATTACATTTTAGATGAACTCTTTAGAAATAAAGTATTCATAATTGTTTTTTGATATTATCTCCTATGATCATATTGAGAACACTATTGTGTTTTAATGATGGATGCGATCATTATAATCTTGATAAAAGTTCCATGGGACATCCAAATACCTTGGATATAAAATCTTTTTTATATACTTGATTTTATGATGCCCAAATCAAGGATTATTCTTACTATAAATACAATATTTATCTATAAATTAAATTAAAATAGACATTATTGTATCAAACATTTCCTTTCATAAATTAAATTCAAATTCATAGTAAAAATTATTAAGGACCTCTACATTCAGTTAATCTACGATGCTTTTCTACCCTAAAATCTAAAATGTGATGTTCGGTTTTATTCATGAAAAACCTATGAATTCACTATATTAAAATTTGATGAGATTTTATTATTGTATAAAATATAATTAAATTTCCTAGTTATTTCATGTGTATTTAAATGAGGTCGATATCCACATAATGAATGAACATAGATTGATTTCTTTTGTATATAAAGATGATGGATGTACTGCCATACATGATGACATTCCATGTGAAAAAATAAGGAAAACCCAAACTCATTGTGTTTTTTTAATGATTTGTATGAAATAGTAAAGGTAACCCATAGGTGTCTTGATATCAATTTGAAATAGTATACCTAATAGTATGATTTTTTAGAAATATGTTTTAAATGAGAATTTTAAGCAAGAAATAAATGTGGGGAAATAATGATAAGAAAAATAAAAATTACATACACTATAATTTTTTATATATATACTCATTTTCAATAAAGTTAATTTATTATAAAAAATATTAATATGTATAGAATCAACTGTGAAATATAATTTTTATATTCTAGATACATATTTTCATTTTGAAAATGTTTCAAATTCATGTTGTTATATAAGAAGGTGATCACATGGGTCTGGAAACTAGAAGAGGAGAATTCAGATCACTCAAGATTGGAATTGATTTTTTATTATAATTAGTTTATTTAAAATAGCCATGGAAGACATTGAATAATTATTTACAAGTAAAGGAGATCTAGATTTCTTGTGTAGTAATGCCATCTGGAAAATATTATATTTTCATCATAAGATCAATATTGAAAAAGGATCATAATGATGAGGCGTATAACCAGTTGTCAGAGGCTTGTGATTAGGGTTTCTAACTAATCATTTAAAAACTAAAACAAGGGTTTCTAAATAATTTATGGATAAATTTTTCCATGGTGTATAACCGGTTGAAAAAAAACATGTTTTTAATGTGGAAAATCCATGTTGGAGTGTCTGACCAACATGTAAAAGAGTGTGATTTTTTACTAAACAATAAAAATAATGTGTTCTGATTTATATTTCACTACTACTAAACAGGTGGTGAGGTTTTGAAAAAAAATTGTGTGGATAAATAACTTCAAAAACTTCAAAATTATTGTATAGAATGGAATATATTATAAAAACATAAAGAAATTATTATTTCATCCCAACCTCTCTCTATGAATCATCCAACATGGGATCTACAATTAGAATGAGATTTAGTTTCCTACAAAATATTCCAGAATAACTATGAGACCACCAGATATTAATTAAACTAATAGCTGAGGTGTTTACACATTTAATGGAAGAAATTATCTCATCTAGTATATTATGATACTACCCCATCTCTTTTCACTTAGTTTGGAAGTGATAGACGATGAAGCAATGTATTTCCCAACCATTACTGATGGATCTACTATAATTCCAGTTGATAAGAAGAATATAGACTTTGATGAAATGGCTTTAAATTTTATATTAAAATTTCTATTCCAAAAGGAGTGTACCAAAGTCATGGGTCCTAAAACTGCCCAAAACATTTAGGAATAATTAACAAGCAGATATGAAGGTAATGTGGATGTAAAATAATCCACGTTAAGAGTTTGGAGGAGGTAATTTGACGACATAAATAAGTTTGATGATGATGTTTTTAGTGAAAACTTTAAAGGGGTCAATGATATTGTATGAAAATTTTAGGGTTTTGGTGGGATTATTAAAGATTTCATAAATGTTAAAAATTGGTCATAAATTTTCTAGATCATTTTGATCCAAAAACAATTCCCATATAATAAAGAGATTATTTTTACCTTGTTTAATTCCATAAAACACTCATAAATTATGAGATAAAGAAAAATATGGTTTTCAAGTAATAAGAAGAAAAAATTATTCAATTTAAAGAAAAGAGAAAATGAAAAATTAACAAAAATATAGGTGTTGAAACCAAGAATACAAAATATGAGGAATGTTAATATGGACTCAATAAGATTATTTCACATCTTTTAAAATGGTTTGAAAAATTAAAATAAAAGGTTATATAAAAAACACACCAATGTCGTATAATTATGATAGCCTTGGACATGTGTCTTGTAGTTTTCCAAAGAAAATGGATGAATAATATGATTATGATAAGAATGATGAGAGAACTCTAATATATAAAGTAGATTAAAAAAGTAGAATAATCCCCTCCGTAGTAATAATAAGAATTTAATTAGAAATAAATAACAATAATAATCTTTAGTTAGTTCATAGGGTGATAACTTTGGCTTTATTTCGTATGTAAAGAACGGATTTGATTCATTAGGTAGTGGTGATGAGGGTCAATAAAGGGCTTAACTTGAGTGGAAGCCAAATTTTAAATTCAGAATTCTTAATAGGATAGATAAAATACCTCAAGAATAAAAAAAGAAATATAATAAATAAAATAAAATGGTGACTACTGAGATGGAAGAGAAAAGTAATAAAAAAGAATCCAATATTGACGATATCATGAAGCTTAAATTAAAGTCCTCTAAGGTTTAAAAGATTTTTATTGATCGTAAATAAATAATTGCAAATATTAAATAAGACTTGTTTGAAACATAATCCATATATATCATAGTTCAGTATGAGTTGAATAAGGCCATAAAAGCCTACAATAAATTATTGGAAGTTATGGGACAATTTTTCCAAGCCAGTATTAAAAATAAACCTTTATAAGGTTATACTAGTAATGTGATTGATAAATATTATTCCTCAATAGATTAAATATTTTCACATAATAACATCAACATAAATCTACATAGATCTAGAATAAACCTATAAGATCAAACATTCAATTTTTCATGGGTTTTCTGAAAATAAAGGATACAAAAACTATTTTTATTGGTTTACTATTTTTTACCAGGAAAGAGGAAAGAACCAAGAGGGAGTTTTAGTAAGCATCAAAGGATTGAAACACATAAGAGAAAACTAGTGACCAGATCTGCACACCAGCACTCTATAAAAAAAATCAGATTCTTGATACTATTTGGGGGAGATATATTTAGGAAGGTCATGATGATAAGGGATTCATGGATATATTGGAAATAAGGTTTCCTTATCCAATAAAAGTAAATAAGATTCAAAATAAATTAAATAGTATGTCATGCTAAGATTATAAGAATTTATCTATATGTGGAAACATGGTGATTATTTAATAGAAATGATGTTGTGATATTAGAAGGAGATAATAGACTAGGTTGAGGGGAAACTCTCACCTTGAGTGTCACCTATAAAAAACAAATAGTCTTATTTTTATTCCCTATCATTTTATGTGTTTTGAAATTATATATAAGGAAAATAAAGGAGTGGTTTGAGGATGTCACTACCAGACAACATGAAAACATTTTCAAACATATATTCATGCAACTATAATGAAATTTAAAAGAGTGGAGTTTATCAATTGATGGGGAGAACCTTTTTTGAATAATTTTTCATTTTATCTCTTCTATTGAATCTATAAATTCTATATACATTTGAAAAAATTGATGTTTTAGGTACCCCAATCACAATATCATCCCTTATTCTTAGTCTTATTAAATATATTTATTAAGTGGGTGATTTCATGATGAAGAAACAAGAAAATGGGGAGGTATTTTTTATTACACCAAAACTTTATGATATTTTTATTGAATTGTGTACAATATTTTTCATTTCACTGATAATTATTTTCAACCTCTAAAATAAGAATTTAAAATTTTTTTAGCATGATTTAAAATGCATAGAATATTATAAGTAGAATAAAAAGCCTTGGTTATATCGCTCTTATTTTCTAAAGTATGTTATCTCAAATAGACATAAATTTTATTAACTAATGGATCTTATCTAGGAGAATGATGAGATATAATCTTTATCTTAGATGTATTCAATAAAAAATCATATAATTAAGGAGAAAATATTTTTTGAAATTTCATAATATAAGAATACCCCCACTGAACTTTCATTTGGTTTTCAAAAAGGGGATAAAATAATTTAACACCATATATTAACTTTTATGATGTGAAGAGGTGTTGAAAAAAACAAAAAATGGAATATTATTACACCCAAGTAAGTATTACGTTTTTTTTCAATGAGTCAATATGTGTTTAGTGAGTAGGGATGAGGTGATAATGCTTGGAATATTGTTATAGATTCTTAAAATTGCATTGGATTTCATTCTTGAGAAGTATTCCTTCATTTGTGATTATTTTTTATCTATTCTTAATGTTAAATGTCATGTATCAATGGTATTTATAAACAGTCACATTTTTTATAACATTTTTTAGGATTCATGAAATTGTTTGAAGAACATGGAAAAATAAATTAATCTCATAAGTAGTATAGATTTATTAAATATAAATTGAGAAAGGGGAAAATATATATTTGATTATTTTTTATTGATATTGTGACATCCCGACCTGGGTGACACTAAATGGTTCCCTGAGCCGGTTGGCCACATGACCTCAAGGACGTCTCCCTGTATACCGTAGGGTGCCTACTAGCAGCGAGGGTCTAGTAAGTTAGTCTTGTGGAATCTATACCCTCTTTCATCAGAATAAACACCAGCAGAATCAAATAACAATTAGCCAAGTGTGTAAGTGTGTATAAATAACCAAAAAAAACCTTGACATATGATAGTCAAAAACAGATAATAAAATACTCAAATAAAAGTTAAAAGAAGCTATTATAATGAAAGTTCCATGTATCTACAACACAACTGAAGGAAAAGACACAACGACTCCAAACAGGTCCCAAATCATGTCTGGTTCCATCTCCCAAGCTCTAATCCCAAACCGATTCCTATCATAGGGCCTTTCCCTTATCCAATCATGCGACAAAAAAATTCTACATGGGTGCTGATCAAGCGGCCCAAATGGGGTGTGCATACAACTCAGTAGGCCACCACCAACTGTGTATAAAATGAGTTGACTCAAAAGATAGTGCATGAAATTTAATAAAAAATCAAATACAATGCATAATTAAATAGTTATCACATTTTAATTTATTGATTAATCATCACATTAGGCCAACTTCAAATCATATTTCATATTTGAATCAACATTCATAATCATTTATCATTTGGTGTAGGTCGCCATGCCTAGAACCCCAAATCACATTTGAATCATGATTAATTGTTATCATTATTCATTTGGTGTAGGACATCATGCCTATAACCACAAATCTTGTGAGTTTAGGTCATCAATACTAGCACTCCAATTCTCATTTTGTGTAGGTCATAATTCATAAAACCCCATAATCTCAAACTTGGATAAATATTGGTGAGTAATTTCATGTCTAAGTACAAACTTTTAATCAGTCTAGGAATACATGCATAGCACCACAAAATCTCATCCATTTATTCATCCTTTAATTATCAAGAATTTTCCACATTATTCATTTATTAATCAAATGATTATTTAAACATTTAAAAGGCCATTATTCAATTCAACAATTAACTAAGAATGTTACCCATTAATTAATTCATCAATTAATTAATCAATCAATACAATTTTTATTCCATAAGTAATTCTTCACAATTAACTATAAATTCCAAAACCATCAATCCATAATTAATTCTAACAAATAATTATCTTTCATCACCTCATGACACATAATTAATTCTCCCAATTAATTATATTTGGTCAACTTCTTGGCACATAATTAATTCTCACATTTATCTATCTTACGTAGCCAAACATAATTCCATAATTAATTTCCCAAAATTAATTATATTTCTACATTAAAATTAATATCTAAATTAAAATATCAAATCTCCAAAAGATCAATTTGAACCCCCCCCCCCCCCACACACACACACACACACACATTTTTTCCTTCATTCAATTATCAATAAAATCTCCCCGGAAATTCACAAGTCAAATCCATATTCCTAATTACTCAAATTTAAGAATTAAATTATTAAGGAAAAATTAGAAAACTCATGAAATCATACATATATTATAAATCATGACTATGGGATTGATTTATACCACCTAACTCAGTTTCTAGACCGAAGTTAGCCCAATGGTAATCCTCAAAATTTGAACTGCACAACGAAGTCGATCAAGTTTTAGATCTAAATATCCTAACCAAAAATAAGATCAAATGCATCAATATATTGACAATATAGATCGAGATCTACAATCCTATATATAGATCCTAACTCATAGGTTTAGATACATGGAAATGAGGAATATATCCCATGATAATACAAAGTAAAGATAGAGGAATGAATATAAGAAGAAACAAAATGAAATCCACATACCAGGAGGAGAGTGGATCTTCAATCTGGCTTTTTGATCTAAAAGAACAGCGCTCGGATTGCCCAGGAATCTCTCAGGGAGGCTTTAAAAACACCTAGGATTCAACAATCCAAACCCAAGGTATAAAATTAGGAAGTACAATGGGGTTAAGTTGGTTATAAAAAGAATTGTCGGAATTAAAATCTCACATGCACAGTTTCTTAAGTAGAGGCACACAGTTAGGGAAAACCATACACCAACCGTGCGGACTCCACTGTCCAGTTTTTCACAGTTCGTACGGTTTCGTCGTATGGTTTTTTAAACTGTGTGCAAATTGTGTGGACCTCTCGGCTCGGTTTTTCATGCTAGGCATGGTTTTGTCACATGATTTTTCAAACTGTTCTCAAACCATGCACAGCCCACTTTCCATTAGTCTTACTTAAAAATTCACCCAAATGCACCCCAAGACACTACTATAATTCATAGGTAATTAAAAACATCAAAAATTACCTAAAAACGTACCTGACATGAATCCAGAAATGGTTGGGATCTTATAAATATTTTTTTAAAGAATTGGTAAACAGAAATTACGAGAGTTTGATAAAAAAATGTTATGAACAATGACAACCAAAGACCCACCTCAACCACACATGTGGGAGGCTAGCTGACCCAGCTAGACTCAGGCTACTATTGAGTGTTTTATTGGATTTATAACATCTATAATATGTACACATGGGATAAAATTATGTTTTCATAGTTTACATAAGAGCAGGTGGCACCACCTTGTGAGGTGACACGGCAGTTGACGGGTACCGGCATAGGTCAATTCTAGTGGAAGCTAGTTGTTGACCCCTTTACTGACAAATGAAATGATAATGAAATACTTTTCTTATAAATCAGAGTAAATCCATGGAGAACTTTGATGTAGGACTCATCCAATACTCACTACACTATTCATGGGTTAAAATGTATGCATGTAATGATCGTTGTATGGTCAAGTCTATTTGTATCAAATCTTCCAACCATCATAATTTTCATCCAACACTCGAGGGGTCTCTTATGCATATTATATGAGTTTTTTTATGTAGAGATTTTGTCATGGTCATACTCTCGATCACTAATAAATCTGTAAAATTTGTTCAATATTTTCGCATATGATCATGTCAATTTTAATTACATGTTTTGATGATGGATGTGATCCTCATAATCTTGATAACTTCATCAGATTAACTCTAATATCCCCTATTATATAATATTTTATACATAATTTATTTATAGAATCTCAAAAAAATATTTCTCCAATAACATAGTAGACATTTATGCATTAGTGATATCAAAATAGAGAGTATTCCAAGTATCTTCTCCTTGCATGCAAGAAAAACAAAAAACAAATGAAACATTATTTAATGCCACAACATCGATGAGTATTGTATCATGCATGAAGAAGATTTGTTTTATTAATGATTATTCAAACGAGGATAATTCTACATTAATAATGAAGATATCCTAATTCCTTTGTATATTTTAAAGATGAAGTCTATACTACCATGCATTATGGAATGTCTTTGAAAAAATAAGGAAAAACTGAACTCTTCAAGTTATATAAAATTATCTATATATAATAATAAAGGATCCTCATATGGGTATCTTTAGGTATTTATGAAAATTTAAACTTGATCATATTTAATTAATAAATGAGCTTCAAATGATAATTTCAATTGATAAAAAAAATGGGGAAATAATGATGATATAAATGAAAATTATATACACTATAACTTCATGTATAATTACTTATGAAATATGATGAAAGTTTTTTATAAAAAAAATTGAGATATATTTCATTCATTGTGAAATAGAATTTTTAGAATCCAAATATATCTTTGTGTCAAAGAAATAAATAGACAATGTTGGTAAATTCTATAAGAAGGTGATCACTTGTTCTTGACTATTTGAAGAAGATAATTCAAATCTTTCAATATTTGAGAAGAGTTTTTAGTCCAAAAATATTTCTCCAAAAAAACTATTGATGACCTTGAATAACAATACACAATTAATGGATATCCAACTATCTTGTAGAGGAATACCACAACAATAATTGGATATTTCTATATTTGGATCAACATTGAAGAAGAACCTTGGAGGTATGGTGTCAAACAAACTACATCAAGATTTTAATTGGGATGTCTTACAAATCAATAAATAATTCAAATTGTGTATTCTGACCAATTATTATAGAAGAGTAAGGTGGTGTATAAAAAAATTTAACCAATTGTTTTCTAAAATTGATAATTTGTATTATGTTTTCTAACCAACATTGAAAGGAGTATGATTTTTGGTCGAACCTTATAAACACTATGGGATGCTTTCTATTTGCTACAACTTCACATAAGGTGAGTATATGAGATAATAGTGATTGAATTATGAAATTCATAAATTTTGATAGGTTTTGATTAAATTTAATATCTCATAAAAATCATAGATTTTCCCACTTACACTCTTCGTGATTTATCTAGCATAAGATCTATATAACCAAATGTGTTTTTTCACAGGGTTAGGGTGAATTCCCATGTAATTTCTTGGGATATAAGTTTATTATTTTTATATGGATATGTGAAAATATTTTTTTATGGTTATTTTATATATTTTATTAATATTTCTAGTATGTTTATATGAGCTATTACGACTTATTATATACCTTTTAAATGTAATTTTTGTGATGGGTATATTGTTTTACACTGACATATTTATAGTTATGTGATTTTTAACTATTTAATGTTACTTAATATGTATCTAAAATTATTTTTATAGATATATTAATTATTTATCAATGATGTCTGTACAATGGTATTGTGTTTGACAGGGGTGGTAAGTCCCTTTTTGAAACATGATATTGTAGGTTTTGTAGTTTCTGATAATTTCCCAACATGGATAATCCCTTGAGGAAGTGTACTTGGTTTCTAAGGCCCATTTTCTTCAAGGAAAAACTATAGAGGTATTCATCACAGATTTTTGTCTAACTGTACAATATTTAAGATTATTATTTGTAAAAAAATTTCTATTTCTTCAAGAAACATCCAGGAATGATTTTTCTAAGATATCTCCCTCCACAAAATTCACATAGGTTGTTTAGTTGGCTAGTAAAAAAATTTATGAATCAAATAAATAAATTTTATTAATTTAGGGTGGTTTGGTTGTTATGTATACTATATATCTTTATTATATAGATATTATTTTGCTACTCTTTTTCCTTATAAGGGTCCTATTGGGATATAATTTGATCTTACGTTTATATATTTATACATTAATTCCCTTTAAATTGTAGGATATGCTTGAGATTGAGTGGTGATTTCATATCTAGTTTTTGAGATCATATATTACAGATTAACTTTGTCTTGAGGTATAAAAACTAGGTACTTTATCTAATTATTATACATATTTAGTAATTTAGTTATTGTGATTTCATGAAGATGGATATAGAAGAGGATCAGGGATTAGAAAAAAAAAGTTTTACTCTAATGTCATACCTATTTGCTATAATATAATTCATTATTTTCATATTTTTAAATTGTTGACCATTAATGAACCTAGTTTTTCATGTTCATGTTTTTTCTATAAAACATAAATATCATTTTTGGGTGGTTTATCCTTTTTTATTTATTGATTATATTAGTTTTAATTCCATTAGGATTAAATCAGTATTTTTTATCACTTATATTGGATTATTATTATTAAGGTAATATCACTACTAAATTATTCATTAGGCACCCATAGAACTGATTTCCAACACCTAGTGATCGAGGATCATGGATAAAAACTTATGGAATTCTAGTTTGGGTCATGTAAATCGTATTGAGAAATATGTAACAAGGGCATTGTGTTGTGGATCCACATCTCAAAAACCACTATCCATTATAGAGTTTCACATAGCCTCAAATGTTAATACTTATATTCCAGAGGCTGCCGATGAGTGATGATGTCCTAATCCAAAAATATGTGGATTATTACCAAGAATCAAAGTCACATAAAAGTTCAAATAGCTATAAATTTTTTTTACAAACATAATAGTATTCATTACCAAATACAACATAGTGTTATTTCAAATGGAGTGATTATATAAAGACTCTTGATCATACAAAACATTCAATGATAATCTACTAGGACAATGTATTATATAAATAAAAAAATAAAATATATACAATGACTCAACTACTATCCTTAGGCATCAATACAACCCTATATACACATACCCTTATGTTCCTTCAGCCTAGTCCAGTACATGTCCTATGATCAACATGAAAGTAATCATAAGGTATGAACACCCACCATAGATCTCATTCAGGGGGTGAGACATATATCTCAGTAGTTTTTCACTAATTTTCCCATATATACACCATTATTTATGTTTATGTAAAATGAAAATAAACATGTAACACAAAATCATGGACATTGTCTTCAACCCAGGCCTCTATGACACCTTGTGTTTCAAATAACCTTGTGGTAATTGTCCAGTATAACACCTGATCATACCTTCTTCAGCATTATTCAAAAATTTCCATCAACACCTCATTCCATCATCCATGTAACCTAGCATATATCTAAGTAATGTTTCCTCCTATCTCTTGACCATTACCTAATGGGGTAGAGTAGGGTCTTATTTCCCTGATTTTGACATACCTTCTCTCTCAAGGTTTTATTATATCAAAACATTAAATCTACCACCTCACTCACAGCAGAGTTCATACCTTCTTTCATATAACAAATCTAGATCTCATATCACTCTTATTAGTTTTATCATCCAACTCACACCACGACACATCTCAAACTTAATCCCCCTTTAGGTTTCCCCACTATTTGATCTCTTCACATCACTACTAAGACCCAATCTCACTAATGGTTGTTTGACCACTACCTTCTCACTCATGGAAGTGCCTTAACATCCTATCTCGCTCCCAATAATGCCAAAGGCCCAAATCCACACCATATCACCCATGGTTTTTTAAAACATCATGCATAATGGGGAATCCATCACACTCATGGCATTACAGCACACAACCACGTCCATAGATGAAATAACTCCCACAGAATCCAACCCACCACAAAAACTCACCAGAAAATAACCACCAGTCAGAACCCTCAGGTAGCCTCTCATGTCATTGTACATCTCATCTCACCCATTAGGGTATCCTCCATCATCCTCCAAACTCTTAATAGTCATTTCTCATTGATACTAACTCATATTCAATTACCCTAAATGAATCCATATATCATAAGTTCACCCCAATCCTAACCTCATAAATTTTAATATAATTTCATTGAAACTCCACATCGCTATTGGTCATGCTACCCAGAGACCATCTCAAGATATCATGCTCTAAGCTCCTTTGAATCCGGATGTATTGATTGAAAAAATACCATGACCCCCATATAAAAAGTTTCTCATGTCTCCCAAAGAAAAATTCTCAACCCATAACTTGAAATGAACACAAATCCATCTCATACATCTACCCCTAGAGGTATCATACCATTAATAGATATCACTATGCCTTAGTTCACCCTCATAAGGTTATCAATCGTCATGTATGAGATGTAAAAATGACTCCTCACGAGGCCTAAGAAACTAATACAATCCCTACTAACCTTAGGGAAACCAACCTGGGATTCCATAATCAAGTCTCAAACCCAAACACCTACCCATGGTCTCACATAAACTTTGATGAAATCTTATACCCTTGGTGACATAGTCATTGACTAATCCTAGGACACTCAAATTGTAAAATAGAAGTAATCAAAAACATAGGATGTCGAACACTATCCTATATGTACATCTAAAGTCCCTATCAGTCCCTGTCCATCTACTTGTTGCCAAGAAACATGAATTCAATAATATTTCATGAATAAAAACATTATGTAATTGTATTAAAAGGTCCATATACATCGAAAAATGAGTTACGAGTAAAACGATTCTTTGTAACACATATTACAAGACATCGAGATCCAACATCACACTAAGGACCAGTCTCATACCAAAATGCCACAATAATTAATTATAAACATTTATAATTAAATATTTAAAATAATTATAAATGCTTAATCATAAAAAAACTCATTGGGAACCACAATCGCACAGAAACCTTGAAAAATCACTTGAGTAAGGACCATATCACATCCCTAAAATAATGATAAGAAAAATGCATAACCATTATCACTGGATTAACAATTAATTCCATAAAATTTCTGTAAAAAATATATAAATTTCATATCTCTGATAAAATAATGAAAGACTTTATGTGATCATCTCCGTGGGACAACCTCAAGCTACCACACTTGGATTCGTCGTCATCCTTGATTGATTACACTATGCACATGGGGAAATGATACTGAACCCTATCATGGTTTTAACCAAATCAATTAGTAATAATGGGAAAGAAATAATGAAAGAATAATGGATGAACTCACTATGTATCATCATTAAAATACCCCATGAATCATCACCTATTAAGGAGGATCTAAGGAGGGATGTGGGAGGGGAGAATCGAAAGAATATAGCCTCTCCCAATTTCCCCATTCCAAAAAATCATGAAGCACCCAAACTCAAAAAAATATAGATTTACCCCTTCTCAATAAATATCCACCCAGGTTCCATTCAAGTTGTGAACAAGGTCTTAAAGATGTGACAACCATGTCATATGAGAATTTAATGGCTAGATCCTAGTTCACTACCTAAAATTTTTGAGGTAGAGGGGTCCTTCACTCAACTAGTCGCATTAACATCATGATCCAAGTTTCCTGGTGTGATTTACTATACATAAACATAATTCATGCCATGAAAGATGACCCCAAAAATCCATTAGTGGTGTGAAATCTCTATCATTCAAGGAATAGACTACTACTTCAACATTTAGTAACTCATCCACTACATAAACATGTTCCTGAACTCCCTATGAATTCACCAATCCTCAAACCACATTCAAAAACACCATTGAATGAATTTTAAACAATAAAAGTCCTAATAAATATCAAGGTTCTCAAAAAAACCTCCCTAAAAAATACAATTCATTCTGAAAATAACTACTCAAAAATATTTATGTTTTACAAACACCCCATTATATGTCTTCCCATCCTCAAAAAGAAACTAGTACTCTTCAAGAAAAAAAATGGACCTATCATGGTTTTCAATTCACCATTATGATACCATATTCTTTATTGAATTAAAAATGTGATTCTACTATCATACTCTAACCACCAACCCAAAATCTATCAACTTCTCTCTAAAAATATCTATTTTCATCCTCATTCCAGCTCAACCACATCCCAAACAACACACCTTTCACAGTTTCCACCTCAACATATCCAATTCCAAAAAAAAATCACTAATCAATCCTTCTCTATACAACATTCCCAAAACAACTCAGACACACCCAAAAAACACCACCAACTACGTAATCCTGATTCCTTAACTCCTAGAGGAATCATGATATCTTACAAGGCCCTACACTAAATCCCAACCCCATATCCTCATGTAGTTTCACTATTGGACCACAATACATATACTCTAGCCACCCTCAAATACAAATCACTCTCAGATCATAAAAAACACCTTCATCCATATTAAAACACACTAAATCAGATGTTCACTATAACTAAATCCCAAATCTTATATTATCTAAGGAACCAAATCACATTAAATCCACATTAAAATTGACATTTTGATGCTACCATGACCATCCACTAACCATTCTAACCTCACACATGACCATGTATAACAAAAAGGCAGTATAGCAGTGACTAATACAATGATCCCTACCATAGAAGTTATATTATTATCACCCTATAAATCCAAAAATAAAACTATATATCCCATGATATTTACATTAATGTAAGTAATCACTGGACATGATCATCCTTCTTATACTTGAGAACTATCATGAAATACCAATGCTTCCCATCCACAACCTTCCATGAAGTGAAATCTCTAATTTCCATTGGTTCACTTTCTATTAAGTATATTCCCTTATTTATTTCATATAGAACCAACCCAAATGGGTCCCATTTATACACCAAATAGTTTGTGTAAATGAACACACTCTTTTATACAAATCCATGATACCTTGGTCCATTTTTTATGTCACCTCCTACCACTAAGAAACATATCATGGCCCACCAAACCTCAATCCTCCATACAGATGAGCCTTTGACCTTAAAAATTTTTTCATAGCACTATTAGAGTTTATCCATAACCTGAAAATAAGAAATGATCTTGTAGACAGACAATTCCACTAATCCACTAACCAAATACGTACCACATGTACTCAATGTGTACCTTCACACACACACATAAGATTTCCGTCAAAACCCCCCATCAATTATCACTCTCCCCTAATAGGGTTTAATGATTCACCAGTAACCCCTCATAGTTTCACACTCACAATTATAATTTTTCCCATGTGAACCCAATGAAGGAACTCTCTTGTAAAACAAGATTTCATAATAGTAATCACACTCCCATAAGTTGCATCTAATCAATCATAGGATCATGAACCCAACCTATTAACCATACTCCACTACATTTTAGAATCATAAGGTTTGTCACTCATTCAAAGTACAATATCATGATAAACTATCACCTAATAATTTTTCCAAAATAAAATATATCATGATCCCATTATTCCATTGAAAGTATAACCATATCCCCCAAGTCTTAGAATTAAATTGATCATGAACTCTAAAAGTATCCTCGATAAAAAGAGTACCTTTCATGATCTTTGTTACATACCTTGGAATATAACTCATTCCTTTATTTATAACCCCTTGGGGATTTTTTATCAACAAGTTAATTCCTTCACATCCTTGGATAATCTATCTTGATTTTAATTCCCTAATCAACCCATCACCCTACTGTCAAATGTGTTTCTAACCCTAGTAAGGGTGTCCATGTATACCTTGATGAAGACATTGTATGAGCATCATTGTAGAACCTCCCAGAGCAGTATACACATGAACTATAATTATATGAAACCATTGTGGGTTTAGTTGAATAAAATTCCCCCAAGATTTTATATTGGAAAAATATAAAATAAGTAATTGTTGACAATTAAAACAAATGAATTATTTCATCAAAAAATCTTATTACACAAAATTTGACATATGTCATGTGATTTTTTCCAAAAAAAATAATGTGTGAACATGAGAATAATTCAATCAATCTAAGATCGAACACCGTAAATAACATCTTTGGTAAAACCATCGTATTAAATAGCCATATCAAATATAATATCTCAAACCAACAACAACAATATAATACCCATAGTAACCTAAAATTCCCACTAAAAGGTTTTCAGGAATACCTAGTATGAGGTCCATCAAAAGATCTCCCACATTCCAAAAGAACTTTTAAACCATATCCATAAATAGACATACAAAATTAGAAACTTTGATACAACTTTAGGAGACCCCAACTATGAACCACCATCAATATTGGAGTAACATGTGGCCCCCAAGAATACCATCCTATATACTAGAGGTTATCTATTGGTGTTGAGGAACTAATCTATATAATGGAGAAACTATAAACTTGAATAGGATTCAAAATAAATAGCAATTAATTACTAAAAAACAATATCATAAACATCAAAGTATTTATAATCAAATTCGACATTGTGTTATATGAAATTAAATGTTACATATGGGCCCACAATCATATAAAAAAACATATCACACACTGAGATGATCCCATGTAAAAATTATTAAAAAAATGCTCACGTTCCCTACTACCACCCTCAATAATAAACACAAACTATTCTCTAAATACCCTCATGATAATCGAGCCTAATCCACTACACATATTCTTCTCAACCTAAAAGAAAACATAAGTTCATCACCTGAACAATATTTCTCATAAGGGGTGTGATACATTTATATTATAGGGTCTCAAAAGGTCCTATATTATATACCATCATATACTTGAACATACAATGAAAATATACATGTCACACAAACATTTGAATAATGTGAGCTGACCAGGCCACCATAATTCCCCTCGTGTCACATTAACTTATGTTAATAAGGACTACAATAAACATGATCATACCTACTTTATCATCATGCTAAAATTCACATAATCACCCCATTTCGTCATCAATGTAAAAATAATCATATCCAATTAATCTAGGAAGGGTATTGTTCAAGTCATGACTAGTTTATAGGGGAAAAGTAGTGTCCTATGTCTTGGATCTAGACTTACTTTCTCACTCTAGGTGGTCATTTACCAAAAATTGACATCTTCTGTCTAACTCATGGTAGGTTCCATCTATATAATCACAGAACATAAAGAATCCACCCAACTTGTGGAATTCCCATCTTACAATCATTCAATATAGAACATCGATGACTCAGTCTCACACATGGAAGTCGTGTCATCTGATCTCACCTCATCATGACTAGGACCCCGTGTCACTAATGTTGGTATGACCACTACCATATCACTCAAGCTAGGGATGGTCCATCTCATATCATTGATAAAGATGTTAAAGGTCTCAATAAGAACCATCTCACTCATGGATGGTCTAGATTTCATGAACAATGAGTACCCTATCTCACTCATTGAAGTCTATCCAATGTTATTCCACTCATATAGATCCAAGTCCTTGGGATCCATCACCCGCAATGGGTTTTTATCCTATCACCATTACATAATAAATTTCATGTTAAAATCAACAAAATAGGGTATACAACCCAACAAACAATATCACCATTTCATCACAACCTAACATGGCCCTCATCAGGCCCCTAATGTTGCAGAACATCTCATCTCACCCATTAGAGATTCCTCTAGGGTTCATTAGACCCATATCATCTGATTCTGATTCATACCATATCATTCCTATCACCCCACAATGATATCGGAGCCGTATACTAATCCTAAAACTAGCTACATCAGGTTGGGACAAACATCATTTCTTTTGATATTTCTTAATAGGGACCATCCAAGGTTATCGTTCATTAATCCTCTTAGCATCATCATGCAACAAATCACCAAAATCCAAGACCCCCACAAGGTTATTATCTCATGTCTCCTAGGGGAGACCACCCAACCCATCACCCAGATTAACCATCACATTTTCCCATAAATCCAGCCTTAGTTGGCTCATTCTAGTTATATAACTCACCAAGACTTGGTCTACCCTCAAGAGATTGTCACTCATCAGGAATGAGATGTACGATCATCTCAGCCTTCATCACTAAGCTTGAGCCTCTTATACTTTCCCCACTAGACATAGGTAAACTAACCTAAGATACCCACATCATGGTTCATGCCATAATACCTAAAAAATACTCACGTCATATTTTTATTAATCCCTTACCCTTGATGATATAGTCTTCAAGCGATATAAAAAAACTCAAAGTGTGATCGTGAACTTTTATTTAGAATAGAAGGTCAAATGGTAGATTATATCCCCTAAAAAGGATCAATAAATCCTTATCAGTCAACTAAGTCTCAGGAAACATACATTTAATATGTAATAATTCAAAAAATGTATATGGTACTAAAGGGCCCACTTACCTACAAAATAGAGTTACAACACAAACGTTGCCCGGTGTGACCTTAGCCAATCTCGTCCAGCATCCAACATTAACTTAGGAACTTGTCTCATAACACAATTCCATAATAATTTTTTTTTAAATAGTTATAATTAATTATTTAAAACAATTCCAAAGTTGTAATCACTATAAAACTAACCGAGCACCATCATCGCACCAAAACCTCAACCAGTTTCCCACAGAAGGTGAAATGAACAATAAGGATCTATGTGACCACTGAGAGAGGAATGGGTGAATTAGTGATCTTTACATTTTATATTTTCATTCTTATGAAAAAAAATTCCCCTCTTAATAAATACATATAACTTTTATAAAGACAATAACATAATAAAAACCACAGGAATATGGGTATTTACAAGATTCAATACTCAATATGAGTAACCAATCCTTTGAATGGTTTGGAAATAATCCAATACCACAAAACCACTATAAATTAATCCATTAAATGTGGTTATAGTAAGAATTGAATATCCATACACTGTCATTAAACATTAATCAATAAGAACTGCATATTATCCTCACATAGGTAAATGATGTAATATGGGTTTTTTAGACAACTATAGACCTTCACCAATATAATTCAGTAATTTTTCATTATGATGCTTATAATTCTTCACACTTTATCTTTAAGCAAGTACTTTTTTCAATTTCTTTCCCAGTAGCAAGTAATGACTTCCTTAATTCCAATTTCTTATAAAATTCTAAAACAAAAAAAATCAGTTGATCGATTATTTTACATGTTATTATTATCCATACTACCTTGTTTATCTGACTCCCTTCTCGACCTCATGCATGTAAGTGAGTACATGATCTCTTCTATATTATTCAAAGTGTTTCATACATATTAATGTATATAAGAACTTGCACATATTATTATTAACATTCAAGTGACAATGAAAAAACTCATATAGTTCATCTGGTTCTATTCATGCAAATATGTGTAATATAGGATATAAAGTTCATTTTCTATCTTTGTATAAGAATATCACGCACATCTAAATGGTTTTTCATAAGGATTTTTTTTATTTATGTAAGATCCTCATAAAAAAAGGTTCTTCACCAAATTGGTCCTTCACATATAGATTTTAGTGTGAAACAAAAGTTCTAGGACCATTAATCTTCTTCTTTGTGACCTAAGAGACTCCAAAAATAAACTTTGTGTGAAACAAACTTTTTTTGGGATTTATTTTCTCAATGAAAATGATATCTCTTAACTTGATATTGGAAAAAAAAACTCGGTATCTAGAATTAAATATTTAAAAACATTCTCCAATTCCTTTCACAACCTTATACATATTATTTTCATTTCGTGTCGAACATTTAAGAAAAATATCATGTCAAGGCTAATAAAAATATTTCTGATGCTTTTGAAAATCTGAGTTTTATGCAGAGAAACATTTTGTTTCGCTTATTATAATAAATCGACCCAACAAGTTCAGATTCGGTGCCTTACTTTATTACATTGGAAAGATTACAATGAATTAAATCCCAAATAAGTGATCAATTTAACTATTTTGGAAAACAAAATTAAATACATGATACCCATTTTACATTGGGAAATAGAAAATTAAACATAACACATAAAAATATCTAATAAACTATATCCTTGAAAACTCATTCAATGATATTTTCTTTATAACCTGGGGAATGGAAACAAAATAAGGGTGAGATCAAATGCTCAATAAGGTAAGTACAACAGAATAAATAATAGATAAATAAGAATAATCAATATTTAAAGTTAAGTAACTGAGATAACATTCCATTTATTCAATATATAAATATTTAAGTGCATCCATATATTTTTTCATAGTAAAAATCTTCTAGATAAAAATTACTGAAATGAAGGAAATGCTTAAATATTGGATTTCATGTTTTCTAGGCACATAAAACCATTATCATAAAAAAACATTAATAAAATGGTTTAAAGCATACTAGGTATAAACCAATTTGGTTTGTCCAACTATAACTCTACTATCAAAAAAAATTTCAAGACATTTTAAAATATGCTAGATTTAAACAAAAAAGGTTTTTCCAAATGAATTCATCCCATCAGACTATAGATGCATCAAGGGGATTACATTATCCAATTATAAACCCATTCCATTAATTTCCAAATCATTCCTCATATTTTTAATATTCAATATAAATTCATGAACAATGTTCCTTATCAAATATTCATTTTTTGTGAAGGATACGGATTTATGAATATTTTATTAATAAATCAATAACTTTAAAAGTAAATACTACATGTAAAAATGGTATATAATTTAAGAAATTATAATATATATCATATAATAATATATATAATACATAAATATAATGTTAAAAAAATTAGGTTAATGTGATTATTTTGAGAAAAAGTTAACAATCACAAAAGAAAATGATATTTTAAGATAACTTTTACCAGCTTTTAATTTTCTAGGTAAAACCCATTGGATGAGATAATTCAATGAAAAACATAACATGAATATAAAATAACTCATGATAAAATATATCAAAATGTCAATTATAAACAACACAAAAATGAAGTACGTGATAAATATCACATTTATCTTATAGATGTAAAAAGTGAGATGAAATTTCCTTACCATAAATCTCACTAGACATGTGAGTCTTTATATTGGTGAATAATATAATTATGTTAATTATTTAATTTCTTCAAAAAACTTTTAAAATTTAATCATTAATTTTATTTAAATTTTTACAATATTTTAAACAATTACTTAAATAATGAATTTTATGGTGGGAGTTCTGACCATATTCGGTTTGTGTATATAAAACCACTTTAGTAGGTCATCTGTGGTAAAAGGAGGAATTATGTAAAAATATACCAAATAATAATAATGACATAATTATCATATTTATACATAAATTACACTTTTAAAACCAATCATTAAAGATGGTTATAAAAAATCAATCAGTGTTACAATCATAGAGATGGTAGGTTATAAGTATGCATAAGTAATGCTCTCATTTTTCAATGATCATTATGTAAATAGTGTAAGTAATATTTATCATCATTTAATGATAATTATATCATAAATTCCATGTTATTTAATCATATATACTTATATATAGTTATTGTGATTTAAAAGTAATCACATCATGTCGAGGAGTCAGTAGTTCACACATCTACTAATAATGTTATCACTTTTTTAGTGAGGGAAGAGGTATTAAAGAAAAAGATATATTATATTTTCAAAAAGGAAATTATGCGATTAATATCCTTTATATTTAATTTATTTTTCAAATATTTAATTAAACCCATCCTTAGTAAATTCTATGTAAAGTGTGAACATATCACATTTCTTTGAGGAGGCGGTAGTCCACACATCCACAAACGATGTTATCATATTTACACAAAATAGAATAGATGAAGGTATGTGTATATAAAAAATAAATAAATGTTAATAAATCATAAATATCATACAGATATATATATCATATAAAAACATTGCTTCTACCATAATTCCCAATCATGATATGTGGTTAATTATAAATGAATGACATTATTTCATGAGGCGGTACTTTACTGTACACGAACAGTAATTTCCTTACCCATTATATCGAAGTGTGTGTAGGTGTAGTCAGAACTATTAATATAAAAAATCTTAGTATATTTTTTATAAAAATTTTATTATATAATCATGTAATAATAATAATTGAAGTGTTGGAGAAATAAATAAAACATAAATTCACAATAAATAATGTTACCTCTTTCGGGTAACTCCTTTTGGTTTACACCAAAGGGATTCCTTGATTGGATTTCTACATAAACTAAGGAACCTATTTTTAATGAAGGTATTTTCATAGATTATTTTGGAATATTTTGGGAGAAATAAAAAGGATTTCTTGGTGTGAATAAGTATTAGGGTGAGTCTCTTTTTATAGTTGTGGATTAATGTCATTTTTATCAATATAAAAATATTTACACTATTAGGATGTCTCCCTTACATAATTTAACTCAAATAAAAGTCAAAATTATCTAAAATATGTGATATGGTATAAATATTGACATTCAATGGATTTTGGACCAGTGTATTGGTCATTTTGGGCCTTATGTTTATGTTTTAGTCCCTTGTTATGCATAATTTTTCCTTAATCATTATAATTAATTTTAATTAAATTAAAAAATATTTTTTCCAAAACTAATTTGACCTTATTATAAATTAAAAATTATTATCATTAAAAATATGGAATATATTTTCTCAAATTAAAATTACAAAATTGGCAGAAAATATTTTAAATTTAATCACATGGACAGGACGACAAACTCAGTTTTTAAAGTAGAAATGTATAAATGTTTGAAATGTTTTTGTATAAAATTTCAATGTAAAATTTATTTAAATGACATAAATTGGATTAATAGATATAAAATTTATTTAATTAAACTTTAAAACCAATAAAAAATAATTTAACCATTTAAATAAATTAGACAAAAAAGTAGTTTTGAATTAAAATTCCGAATTTTTTACTATCCATTAAAAAATAAAACCTCATATAAAATTATGAAAACATAAGAATAATATAATTTCGGAATACCGATTTTAAAAAAGAATTTTATTTTTAAAAATAAAATTAATAAAATTTCTAGAAAATATATTTAAAAGAGGTTTTCTATTAAAATCCTGTAAAATTACTTTTTTAGAAAGATACAATTTTTTAGCATAAAACTAAATTTATTCTTATTTAATTCTTATCAAACCTATTCAATGAATATAAAAAATATATTTTATTAAATATATTATATATATAATTCCTTAATATCATTCACTAATAGTAATTAATTTAATTTATTATGAAAAAATTTGTTTTCAATCATGAAAATTGTTCTTTATATAAAATATTTCCTCCATATTTAGTGGGTTTCGATATTTATTTCTAGTTATTTTTTAACCAATGAATTAAAAGATATAATTATAAAATATATCTTAATAAATTATTATTTTTTTTGTAAAAAAACGTCTTTCTTGTAATAAAATATACAGAACAAAGTCGTTCTTGCATGTAATACAGGCTAAATCAGTGTTGCATGTTTTACAAGATGTAGAAGAGAATTATTAATATATATATATATATATATATATATATATTATAATGTATTATTATGTTATGTTCCTTTTTATTCTTAGTGTGGCGTATTATTCATGCTATTAAATACAATGTTATTACATTATAATTTTATGGTGTTACATTCTCCCCACCTTAATAAAATTGCGTCCTCACAATTTACACATGATATTGGTAATCAAGGGATTGATATTAGAAAATAAATTATTGTTAAAAATCCACATCGGAAAAATTGGGTTAGTAACACCTCTTATTAATAGCAGGTAAAAGGATATGTGATGGTCACCACAAAACTAGGCTTTCAAATAGGATAACATTAGTGAAAACATGGATATTGAAGTAAAAAATAACTATCATGTTCTAATGGATATTGATAAAGAACATGTTGAGGAGAAAGTTTTTGACCACAAAACCATAATCAATATGTTTAACAAAAGGTCATTTATATCATCAGAAATGATGATAATAGGATAAAATTTTGGTTTCAAGGATTTTTTTCCTAGAGTTGAGGAATTATTTAATTCTCTAGGAAAATTAGTAAATAATCTTACATGATACATTTCTATTTGTACAATATTATCCTTTCTTCAGGCCTTGAACTATGTATACTTATTTTAATATCATAGGTTCCATTATATGGGGAAGTAAAAAAATTAATATCTAGAACATCATTCAAAGTTGAACTTAAACCATTTTATAAATAGTTAACCTTATAACCCTTCAAAGTTTTTTAATTCAAAACATTAGAATGAGTTCCAAGGTAGTTTACAGTTTCCAATTAACTTTATGTACATAAATCATCTCCTCATTGTCTCAGCATCAGGAACATATTAGGGGTCATCATTCCCTCAACCACATTTTTTCCAAAAAATTTAACCTACTATCGAATCACTTTTCTTGGTACCATTATACATATAATCTCAATTATTTAATGAAAATGTATGTAAGTACAATCTTTATATATTTAATAACACTTATAATGATTAAGTCCCTGATAAAATACTAAATTAAAAAAATTCTTGAATCCAAATACAAGCACATTAATAAATTCTACTTTGCTTGTATCAATAACATAAGCATGAATTTGATCCCATAGCTTCTTTAATAGTATATTCCTATAACACTTGGGGAATTCATTATGGTATTTTATCATATCCTTATAGTGGAAGCATTGCACATTGTAATTTTATTTATTTCCCTTGTAATCATGAACTTGGTGGATTTTTTATCCACACTTATAGAAAATTCTCATTCACTTCAATCAAGTACTAGGGTCTTTCTTTCCCCAATTATCACATGCAGGAAAATCCATAATTCACTTATTCCCATTATCCATATTATCCCTATTTTATTCTTCTTCTCTTGATTCCCTTCAAAGTCATAGTACTATAAGGAATTATTTCTCTATCTTGATATCACATAAAATTATTTCATTATATGATGAAAAAATTTATGAGACTAGTTCCCTTCAAAGAATTGTCTTAATCCCTTCACAAAAGTGATCAATCATTCACTCCATGTTACATATATTATTTGTATCATAACTAAATAACCTTGTAATGGTTACTTTATAATCTTAAATTCTTTGTTCTTCCTTTTAATTTCAGATAATTAACTTCCTATTCATCTAAATTTTTTTATTATGTGGGAAGTATTTATCAAATAATGTCTCCATAAATGTTCAGCATTCCATGAGTTACATTTCTTCCTCCTCTATAATATTCTAGCTCTAGGACCACTATCTATCAAAATAACCTCTGATTCAATACACAGTGAGTGTAACCTTTTCCATTTCACCAAATCCAATGGCCTTAAATATCATCTCCAGAGACTTAATCCATTTCTCATCTATAATTGGATCATTAGTCCCACTATATTCTGGGAAATTTTACTTTATAAACTGATCTCACATATGAGAATATCATTGTGGAATCGGTTTCTCTATTATGGAAAGGTTATTTATCAAAACCTGATTAAGCTTCTCTAATATATCCATAACTTTCTCAGTTCTAATACTAGCTATATTGGTTTTCCCAATGAGAAAATATCTACAATTTCCATGTGTATTAATATCATTGGTCTTTAAAAGTTAATTTCTAAACAATGGAATATCCTAGATTAGATATTAAAATCATGCACCTATATAGTTCTAAATATAGAATAAAACATAACATAAATTGGAAAAAAATATGCATAGATAATCTCATAATTGTAAACTATATTTCATTGGGTATATCATAGCCATTAAATCATTTATAATGTTTTGAAAAGAAAATGAGAATTATATTAAGCATATCCCCATGAGTTTCAAACCAAGTGCACAGTAAGTCTCGTTTTCATGGTTCGTCTTACGCTCAAGTCATTACTTATTCACATTTTTAGTGTTATTACATATTGGTATATCTATATCAAACCATGTTGACTTGTAGTATTCAGACGTTCATATATTTATTTAATTCATAAAAATTATACGATGTTCTTCTATACTTACCTTCCATTTCTATCTTATATTTATGTTCTCTAATTTATGTTTTCTACATCTAGTTTCTATGTTTTCTACTAAACATCCTTTGATACCAACTATATCACCCCGACCCAAGAAGCCTGAATCTGGTACCTTACTTTATTATATTGGCATAATTGAAAGGAATCAAATCCTGAAGTACCAGTCATTTTTTCAGTTTTTTGAGAATATGATTACATATATGATACCAATTTTTCATTTTCAAATAGAAATTGAAACATAGTACATAACAAAAACTAATAAACTACATCCCTGAAAACTCATTCAAGGATATTTTCTTCATAACCTTGCGAATGGAAAGAAAATAAGGGCAAGCTCATATGCTCAGTGAGGATAAGTACAGTGGAAGAAATAATGAATAAATGAGAATAATCAATATGGTAAAAAATAACTAATAACACATTATATTTAACTAATAAAATGAGGATTAATTACATCCATATATTTTGTCGTAGTAAAAATACTTTGGATAAAAAATACTAAAATGGTGGAAATACTTAAATAGTTGATGTAATGTTTCCCAAAAACATGAAAGCTCTATCATAAATTCAATCCACAAGATGGTTCAAAACATACTAGTTACAAAACAATTTGTTTTTTTGAATAATAACCCTATTTTCAAGACCTTTTATAAGATAGTTTAAAACATACCACTTTCTAACACAAAGGTTTTTTCTAACTGAATTCATCGCATGAGACTACCAATGAATTTAGGGGAATAAATTAATGCATACCCAACCTGTGTATTTCAGGTCCAAATAATTACTTATATATATAACAATATGTTTAAATTTATGAACAAAGTGCCATATAAAAAATTCACATTGATTAAAGGATACAGATTTGTCAATATTTCCTCAGTAAATCAATAAATTTAAAAGAAAAGACCGCATGTAAAAATGGTATATGGTTTAGAAATAAATTATATCCATAAAACTATAATATGGATATCAAAAATAAATATAATTTTCACTGAAAATTTATTACTATAAACTAATTTTTTGAAGATAAATTAAACAATCAAAAAAGAAATTGAGATTGCAAGATAACTTTTACCAGTTAATAAGTTTGTCAGTAAAACCCCTTAGATGAGATAATTCAATGTAAAACATTAAATACCATGAAGATAAAAGGATTAATGACAAAAAAAAATGGGTAGTACAAACACCACACAAAATAAGAAGTGAATATTATATTTATCTCACAGATGTAAGATTAAGATAAACATGCCTTAACTTGACTCTAACATTCCATGTGTGTCTTCATCTTCCTGAAAAATAAAACTATGTTATTAACTTAATATCTTAATAACTTTTTCATGTTTATCGTTACATTTATTTAACTTATTACAATCCTATAAAAAACTACTCAAACAATTATGTTTACGTCATGTGTTTTGACCATATTTGGTTTATTTATCAAAAATCACTTTTGAAGGTCAACTATGATCAAAGGGGTCATTATATAAAAATATAAATAATAATAATAATTAAAAATTCAAAATATTTGTACATTAATTACACATTTATAACCAATCATTAATATGGTTATGAAAAATGAACCAATGTTACAATCATAGATACAGTAGGTCGTACATACGCATGAGTAATGTTCCATTTGTTAATGATTATTAGGGAAGTTTGGAAAGTAAAATTTATCTTTATAGAATGATAATTATATCATAAATAACATTTTATTTAATAATATATACTTATATATATAATATTTTGATGTTAAAATAATCTCATCGCGTTGAGGAGGCAATAATCTACAATCCATGAATGACGTCCTCACTTTTTCAGTGTGTGAAAATATGTTAAAGAAAATGATGTATTATATTTATAGAAATTTAATTATGTCATTAATATCATATAAATCTAAGGTACATAACAAATATTTAATTAAACACATTCTTAATATATTCGATTTAATGTTCGACTGTATCACATCATTTGAGGAGTTAGTAGTCCACATGTCCACAAATGATGTCATCGTATTCACAAAAAAATAGAAATCATGAAGGTATGACTGTATAAAAATACCATAAATATGAATAAATAATAAATTTCAAATTTATATCATATAAAGAAATTTTTTCTATCATAATTACCAACCTTAGGAGGTTGTAATGTAAAAAAAATAATGACATTGTTTCGGAAGGTGGTAGTTCACTGTATAAAAATGGTAATTTAGTTACCCATTTGATGGAAGTGTATATAGGTTTAGGTAAAACCCTTAATATAACAACATATAAGTATATTTAAGATACTGATATTATTATATAATAAATTAATAATAATTACTATAATTTAATTATTAAAGAATAAAATAAAACGTAAATGCACATTGAAGAAAGTTACCTCCTTTTTGGGAAACACCTTGTGTTTTTTACCAAAGGGTTTACATGGTTATACTTATGCATAAATTGGGTAATATATGGTTAATAGGGTTATTTTTGGAGCTTATTTAGGCATATTTTTTGTGGTCATAAATGGATTGAGATGTGTGAATAAGATGGAGGGGTGGGTGCATTCTTATAGCAGTGAGGATTGGCATTCTTGTAAATATAAAAAGGTAAACAGAATTGACAGGTATCCCTTACATCATATGACCCCAATAATGGTCCCATTTTTATAATATATCATATGGTATAAATATGGACATACAATGGATTTTGGAAAAGTTTATAGGTCATTTTGTTCCATAATTTTATGGTTTAGTCCCTTGTTAAGCTTAATTTTCACTTAATCGGTGTAACTAATTTTAATTACTTTCAATAATATTTTTGGTCAAAAAATAAGTTTAAATTATTTTAAATTATAAATTATTATGATTCAAAATATTTAATCCACATTTTTTTAAATTCAAATAACATAATTGGAAGTAATTAATTTAAATTTAATCCCACGGACAGGACAACAAAGGGGGGTTTTAATGTAAAAAAATTTTTAAACTTAGAAATGTTTTTATATAAAATTTCAATATGAAATTGATTCCAATGAAATAAATTGTATTAAATGATTTATAATTTATCTAATTAAACATTAAAAGTAGGAAAATATTTAATTTATTCTTATAAATAAATTAGACAAAATATATTTTTGAATTAAAATTCAGTATTTTTCCTATTTAATAAAATCATGAAACCTCACAAAAAAATAAAACAAAGTTAACCCTAATATAAATTTGGTATTAGGATTTAAAAAAGTAGTTTATTTTGACATATAAAATTTTGAAAGATCCAAAATTTTGAATTCAAATAGTATCTAGGAATTAAAACTTTCGTTTAGAAAAATACAATTTTTAAGTATAAAACTGGATTTTGGTGCTTCATGAGATAATCATATAGAATTTTTAGGGTTTTTTTTATAAAAACAGATTTCAAACATCAATACAAATGGAACTTCTATAGGATTTTTATGGAAGGGAATGTTGTTCACATATTTTTTGGTTAGTGGTAGAAAATTCAATTCTTGTTAGACTTAGTCTCATATAAGAGAAATTTAAGAAGGTTTAGCTGATTAATAAGTGGTTTGTGACAGTACAGAGAAGGCATAAATCTTATGCTGACCAGAATAGATAGCCTATAGAGTTTAAGGTGGGTCATTATAATTTACTTTGGGTGTCACCTAGGTTGGTTAAATGGCATATCAATAAACAAGGGAAGATTGAACTTAAGTTTTTTGGTCAGTTTGATATAGTAGAAAGGATTGGTCCAATGGTATACCTAGTATCACTTCCAAATCTCTATAGTGTTATACACGACACATTTCACATATCACAGCTTCAGAGATATCATTCATGTGGTAGATGTTGATGATGTCAAGCTTGGGGTAGATGCATCCTTTAAGGATAACATGATACAGAATACATACCATAGTGAGAAGTATATTTTATGAAATACCATACCTCTATATTGAGTGTAGTGGATGCATGGGAATATTCAAGATGATACTTGGGAGAGAGAAGTTGATATCTGAACACAGTGGATATACTTTTCTTCCGATACCCCATGGTGATGCTTGTACTAGGTCTTTGTGGTGGGGAGTTTTAAGATCCCATATTTTTTAGCTATGTTCCTCATGAGTTTTTCTACCTCATTAGTTGGGTTTTATTTTATCTTTTAAAACATGGTTTTTGATCCTTTTCTTTGTGTGTGGAGATATTTTAATAGGGAAAATGACTAAAGTAAAAGATTATATTTTTTTCAATTACTGGAGTCAAGATATAAATGTTAAAAATGGATTATGAGAGTTATCCATGGGTTTAGAAAGATTTTAAGGTAGATCAAGTTCTTTCTACAGCAGCTAAGATAAAACGTGTCTCCGATACAAATTCATATCCTGACCATGTTACACGATGTGAACCTTTTGTCAAAAACATTTTGTGAACTGGTTCATAGCGTGAAAATTTTACACATTGTGAAATTAATTCACATCATGAAATAGTTTATTTGGTTTATGTTAACTAGAGTAAACAAGTTTTTCATTGTATCTTTTAAATCAATACATTCACATCATGAAATGTGTTCACATTATGACTATATCAGGGTCAATAGTTTTAAACTATGTTATGTGTATGATTTATTTTCCGTCCATCATGGAACATTTTATCCTAAAACCTATTGTGACTCCATGATATTTTATATTAATTACTTTCCTTCCAAAACTATTGTTCTAGCCTTTAATCTTCCATGAGATCTTTTACTTTTGGATTTTCCCTTCATCTTCTTTTATTTGTTATCACTGTGTGATCCTTTGACTGCAGCTGAATCGGGTTTGCACCTTGATTTTTGTTAGATCTAGGTAACCCTTTTGATAACCATTTACTTCATTATTCATTGGTGATACCTATTTAAAGAATTTATTTGATCACCAAAAAAATTAGGTAGTCTATAACAAAGCTCTATGGTCTATTTTCATTTGTTTAAGTATGTCCAATATTATATGATTGTGCCAACAGAATGTGTGCATTTACAAACATTATAATGGGAGATGATAATCATGTTTTTTTACTAATCCTTGGATCTATTTGGATACAATGGTTTTTAGATATAGATTCCAACTATCATGGTGTGAGCCTTCTATTGAATAATAATGATCTAAAAAATGGCATAAAATATGAATTAGCATGACATGAGATATCAGGTGTTTTATTGTAATAAAATCACCATGAAACATTACTTACTTAATTATAAAAATTACTTGTTTTTAGGTTCATTTTTAAATTCATATTCTAATTGTTATTTAAAAACTATTATATAGAGGGAATAGCCTAGTTGTGCGACATCTCCTCTAGGTCGTGGCCCGGTTATGTTGAAATTCTTATATAGAGGGATTGAACCAGCCATGTTGTAATTGTTTTAGGGATTTTCCTAGTTATACTGTAATGAATATAGGTCATATCCCATTTATGTTGAAATTCATATACATAGTACTTTACTTAGTTATGAGATTTTTCAATAGACCTATGGTTATGGTTGGAATCATTATTCTATATGATCAAAGATATTCTAGCATGGTGTCAAAGCAGGTTAATTGTTTTGTTATATTAATTTATTAATTGATACTCTTATTTATCAATTTGTTACATGCACTTACTATAATACATTTTGGTTTAGACTTTGTGGTGTCGGCCTATTGAGTTTTACTCACACCATATTCAGTCCCCCATTTGGAAACTAAGAAGATTGAATAGATGCATATTTAAAAAGGGTAAAGGTAACTTATTATTTATTGTTCCTTGATAGATGGGTTGGAGTGTGGTGACTGAACTGACATGGGGTTCCAGATTGAGGACTTATGTGTTTATTAAAATTATATTTATCTTTTATCTGTAAGAATTTTAGCATGAAATGTAGTTACATTCTATACTAACATTACATGGTTCTTTATAATTTGGTTTACATGGTTCATCCTTTATCTTCTAGTTGTATAATTTTTTTTCTATTTCTATTACCTCGATATTTTTTTATTTCCACTATATTGGATCTCTATACTAAGGGGAATGGTGTTCAAACTATGTTCCCTACACCCCCACAACTAGTATAAAGCCTCTGGGATTTGGGGAGGCATGCTTGAGGTCTAGTAACCAACCTGATTTTTTCACCTGAGAGAGTTCTGTATCAGGGGATATTAAAACCACTTTCCATTATCAAACACATATTGACTAATTTTCTTCAAAAAAACAACTATCCATAAAAAAAAATTATTTCATGGGCAGTTCAAGTGGATATTTAATGGTTATGTTAAATATCTGTATGGAAATGATATCCAATATATGTGACTAACCTTTATTATATGAATGTTTAATTATTAATTTCTAATATTTACAATAATATCTTATCTTATTTATAAAAAATATAAAAATTCAATGGTAATTTTTAGTAATTAAAACTCATATATTGATTTTAAAAAATATACCATCTTTAGATAATATAGACTTTATTATTCTTGATAAATAAAATATTTTAAATTAAACGTTAAAAATATATTTTAATAGTAATTTTGTCTAAGTTGTAAAAGTTATACAATAAAATTTACTTTAAATTGATGCTTCACCTCTTTCAAGGAAAATAATTATTAAACTTGTTTTAAATGATGGAAAAAAATTAAAGGAAACTATACCTTTAACTCCCCAACTGAGACCACTAAGACCATGTCCGAGAACTAAAAGACCTCATGTGTACCTCCCCGTGTGTAAGAGGTTGCTAATAAGTCATTTTGGTTTGAACACCATCAGTGGGGGGACTATACTCATGGTAATTATTGAAATCATATGAATTCTATCCTAGTACTTCCAAACTAGAGTATTTTATAAGTAGACAAATAAATAAATAAAACACTATAGAAATCATTTCAAGTCTATCCTAGTACTTCCACCATATCCATTCTTGGTGGGTCATCTATAAGTTTTGGGTCCATTTCCTTTACCTTGATCTTGAATAATGTAGTCTACATCCACAGAGAGATTCCCATTCTAGGTGTGAGTAATAAACACAATAGGATACCATCATTGTGTCCTTAATATGTGTGCACGGGTATAACAAATGTACACCATCATATAATAAATGTGAAAAAATGTTAAAAAAGTTATATTTCAAGTACTCGTCTTTTTACCAAGCCACCTTGATTTCCGACCATACCTACCCCTACTATGTGTTATAAGGATAATCATAAAGATGTCAGAAGTGACCAAGATAAAAACATAAGGCTGGTGAAGATATCTCTTAGAATATCATGGAATTGAGTCAGATTGGGCCCCAAGTTCATCACTCCCCACATCAGTCACAGACCAAGCCTCAAGTTTAACATTTATTTTTTATGCCTTGCGTCAGGCCAAAAGGCCACCATGCCCTAAATTTCACTTCTAATGGGGCTACCCTCATGGCCATCATGCCCATATCCTCTTTATGGTTCCATCATCGTCATTATCGCATTCCATGTGCACTTTTTCTCTAAGGGATAACTATATAAAGATCTTCCAACTATTTTGAGTGCCAAATATATTTCCCTAGAATCATGTTAATCAAACATGATAGGGTAGATCATAAATAGGTAATACATATTCGGGCATCATGAGAATCAGTAGCAACATACCAGTTCATGTGATCAAAATCAACATAGATAGAAAGATATATAAGAAAAACAAGGTAATAAAGCATCATGAAAAATTATCACAGGCTATACACACAAACACATGAAATGTAATATCCTAATATTTTGGAATATATTTTTCTTTAAAAAAATTAATTGTTTGGTAGCTTTATTTACACACAACCTCGAGTCAATATGAATTGGGATATAGTAAAATTTTATAACCTAGTAAATAAATTGAAAGGAATGGATAGTTTTTACCACTTTATAAAAAATGTATAGTGATTTTTATTAATGTAAATTTATTTATTAATTCATAATAAAAAATTAATCAATTTTCTACAAATACATTTTACACTTTAAAAATATTTTTCTTAAACAATAGTTTTTATCACATTTTTTAAAGTAAAAATTATAATTATATTCTAAAATTTAAAAAAAATAAGGAAATTAAAATAATTTTTTAAATAATAATTTCATTATTAGTATAGGGTGAATTTTTATGATTTTTAAAAAAAATTATTATTAAGTGAAAAGTGAGAAATAATTATTTTTGTAAAAAATATCATTAATTTTCAACTAAATGTCTTATTATATTTTAATATGATCTTAATGTAACCTAATTATAATTTAATTATAATTAATATATTTAAATACATATTAATATTATTATAATTTTTTTATAAGTTAATTTTTTCTTTAAAAAAATACATTTTTTAGAAGTTATTTTTATGCCAGTAATATGTTTTTATCTTGATAAATTAATTTAATCTCTATTGATTAATGTTTTTTAATGAAATATATATTATATATTTAATATAATATTTTCAAATTTTATTTTATAATTTTTACAAGGAAAATAATAGAACTAATTTAGGTTTTCTGCTTAAAAATTCATTTTTTGTAAACGGCTTTTCGTTGCGGTTTGCACACTTAAAAAAATAAATTTTACCACTTATAGAAATTGAATTAGATAAAATGGAGTCTATATTTCAAATACTAATAATTAATATAATTTAAAAGGTTCTACTTAATTTTGGTCATAGTTAATAGTAAAAACAGTAAAATTTGGTTACCATGGTTAAGGTTAAAACAAGTTTACTTGGGTGTTAAACCAGAAGATAAAGAAAGGATTTCTACCAAAACTATATAATTATAATTTTTTGAATAGATTAAAACCTTATATTATTATATCCTCTAATATAATTCCATTTTAATCCACTTTCCCATTAAAGTTGCCTTATATAATTGAGATCTTTTAAGAAATTCCATGTGTGTCCCTCCTCACACTAATAAAGGGAACCTCTCAACCATCATTATTCACACCATTTGAGCCCTATAAATCATCACATAACAACTAAAATTTCTTAATAGAATCCTTACCATAATCCTAGTTCTTTTTTTTATCTATTAAGACTTATCCTTTATAGATTGAGGTGTAACCAAAATGGGGTCTCTGAGATAAGAGGGATAAATATTAACTAAGTTATAAAAATTTTATTTATTCTTATACCAAATATAAACATGCTTTATACCGGAAAATTTTAGAAATATAGTATCACAAATATACCTAAATGTTATTATTATTATATAACATCCATTTTTACCTCGTCTCCATCAAATTGGAAATAAAATTATCACTTCTGTGTACATGTGGACTATTGCATCCACATCCCGATACGATTCTTTTTCCATCACCACCTTTCATGGGTGTGTATAATAATGTATTAAATATTTATATATTATATTTATAAGCTAATTATAATTATTTAATTTTATTATATTACCTACCTTATTACATTTAAATCAATTAGTAAATGATCATGTTTCTCGTGCATATGTGTGAACTACCACCTTCAGAAATCGATGTGGTTTTTTTATCATTTCTTCATTAATTTGATGGAAAAAAAGATACATTTAATGAAAATATATGATATTTATAAAAAAATGATTATAAAAATGTGAATTTTTATTTACCTTTCATTCATTCCATCCATTGAAAAGTGGAAACGTCACTTCTATGTACGTACAGATTATCATCACCAAGAAGTGATGAGATAAATTTTTTATTACCACTTAATATGGATGGTTATATACATATATATAATTAATATATATAATATTTTTATCATATTTAATATTATGGATATGTAGTAACTGTAATAAAAGGGTAATTATTGTAACTATCAAACTAAAACATACAAGAAAAATGAAGTTGTTAAAACCCAAAATGACATATTTAATTGAGAATTTATAATAAATAGGTGTTGAAATTATATAGTTTTATATTATATGATATTATGTGTATTAATATATATATTTTATATAATTATAAAAAAAATTATATAATATTTTTTATCACTTATGAAGCAAGATGGACTAAATGTAAGGGTTTTTTGTCTCATTTCCAAATTCGTGAGACAGTTTTGAAATTGTGTACCATAATTTATTTTACGTGATATAACTACATATTAATGAATTTATTTTGAAAAAATAAAAATATTAATTTTGTTTTAATATCCACAACATTTTCTATATTTACATGCCCTTTAATTAAAAAGATACTAAATTTGTAAGGCTTTCTCTCAATTTCCCATCATTAAGACCGGTTTTAATGTTGTAAACCTATTTATTATATATATAATGTATATACTATCCAATAATTTATTTTGGAATAATATATGAAGTTATATATATTACTATATGATTTTTATGCTTAAAATGAATTTCATTTCAAAAATTACTAAAGTCATAAGGGTGTTTTGTCACAATTTAGTTTCATTAAGACATTTTTAATATTATATACATGTATTATTTTATGATGTGTGTATAATTCTATATTGATATGTTATATAAATAATAGAATTTTTTTCATTTTAATTGATGTTTAATTTTAATTTATATTTTCTTGGGGCTTAATATTTAAAATTTACTACAGTGGTAAGAGTTTTATGTTAAAATCCCATTTTTACCATGTTTTTTTATGATTAAATTTTATGATGATGAAATTTTAAGATCAATATCTCTCATTAATTACATATTTTATTATCATATATTTATTTATAGAGATTTCATTTCTTTTATTTCATTTTCTTATCTTTAAGTACACAAGATACTGAAATAATGTTATTAAGGAAAACCAACCATATATTTCACTTTTATCGAGAATATTTTTTCCCTTGCCCATATTTTCATTAAAAAATTTCAAGAATACAAGAATTTATTAAAGAAATTTTTACCCATGTTTTAATGTTTATAAAAAATCAAGGAAATTTTCTTGTTATTTTCTGAGCAAGGTTCTTCTAACATTTTACTAACAATGTTAAAGGAATTTGTTTTACCATACACCGCATGAATGACTTTCTCCCCATCATAAATACTTTATCCTTCAAAGATTATATTATATATTTTCTTATTTATTTTTCAAAAAAATTGGAATATGTCGAAATTCTTGGATACTAAATAATTTATTTTAAAATTAAAATATTATTTTCCTAAATAATTTTTAAAATTATAGTTTAAAGGTATTTTTACCCATAAAAACATACTTTGATGTTTCTTATGATTTAATGGGTATGTGATACAATGAATCCATATTTATTATTTCCTTGTATTTTTTATTATTTTGAATATGAAATGTTTATGAAGCTCATATCCTTTCCACAGGTTATGATTTGATGATATGATTAATGTTAGATGATATTGTGGAACACATATGTATGGTTTTCATTATGTTATGGGTGGGCCCATAATTATATTTTACTCCATTACATTGCGTGATGATATATATATATCATGAAATAATAAATGGAATTGGGAGTTAAACCATTTCTGTAAATAATTTTTTTTAAATAAGATAGTATTGGGACTGAACATTGACTAAGGAAATGATGGAATGAGGAGTTAACCGAATACACTATGATAGTTTTAGAAGTGAACATTTACTAACGAAATAATTTTCTATTTTTACGTGAATGCAAACAATACTTTTTTCTTATGATTATGATATGTTATCATGGCTCATGATTGATTATTGAAGATTCCACGCTGTTATGTATGATGTCATTTTTTTAAAAAAAATCATACATAATGTTTTTTGATTAAGGATATTTGACAAATTTTTTATGACTATTATAAGTCCTAATCCTATTATATACCCTTCTTCTTATCATATGAAAAGTTTTTATCATTTATTGTCATCTCTTATGTTTACCCTTATTAAGAATCTAAGTTCACCCATTCTTATGTTTCCATTCCCTATGTTAAGAAGAAAGGTTTTAAGTTTAATATCTCTCATAAGGGTGATAATTATGAATAACATAATTGAAAATTATGTAGATATTTTATGTACTTGTTATTTATGTATCCAATTTTCTAAAGACACTAAACCTCTACGGTCCTCGAGAATATATTATTTTTAAAATTATTTAATATTTATCTAAAATTCTGTAATATATATGTATATATAATTTGTTTTTTTCACTATAGTTGGTATCAGAGGAAGGGTTCAGAAACTTTTGGAAACTTGGATGCTAAAACATTACTAAAAACCCTTAAGGTTAACCTAATTATAGGAAAACATGATATTTTATGTTAAATAAAGGAGTGTTGTTTTTATATTTAGGTACGTCCATGTTTGGATACAACACATAGATGTGGTTTTTTTATATATGTGTATATGGGTAATGACCAAGAAAAGAGTTCTTCAAATATATCTTGATCATAATTATAGTGCATGGTGAATATACCCTTACTACGCACCTTGTATGAATCTTATAGTGGATATTATTATGTTAATTTACAATGAATTTATGATCCATTACAAAGTTATTTTTATAGATAATGGCCATGGATAGTCTAGGTTAAACTAATGGTTTCATAGTTTGAAAATATTTTTTCATTTTTTAGAAGTTTTATGAATGATTTTTCCTGAGTATATGATTACTCATTATTGTTTTTTACGGTATGATTTTGGTATTCATTAATTTATGCAACCTAAAGAAATCATTTTAGTTATCAATGTTTCAGATGATGTATTGATTTTCCTCATGAAAAAATAAATAAGATGGGATATGGAATGAAAATGATTATAATTATTCATAAAAATATATCTTATTATTTGATTAACAACATAAATATTGGTGATTTTATAAATTTATTGATTAATAGAGAAATTGAGTTTCATGAAGTTCATGTATGAATAAATATCTAGATTCCTACATGTTGAGAATGTGAAAAGAATCACCAGACAAAATACTTAAAGGAATGGGAATGTTCTTTATATATTTAAAAGAAAGACATATAACAAGTAATTTCTAAGAAAATGTAAAGATTTTAATATAGGAAAATTTAGTACATCCCAAGGTACCATTTATAGTTTAATGTCTTATCTATGGGGAACTTGGAAATTATCTGAGCCTATTTTTTCATCCTGAGCCCAGTTCATAGACAAGTGATCGGTCTAGTTATCCATAGGACCTCAAATCCTCCTCCCCATATTCTAGAGGTGGACGACATGCACCAAGGGATATAGTGTTATGGTGGAGATAGTATACCCTCTTTCTCATATTCAAACATAGTGGTAAAATAAATGAAGTGAAAGAAAGATAAATGAAACACATAATACTCTAAGATAAAAAATAAAGTGCATAAATTAGTAAGAAATATTGTATAAATATTCTATCATGGAATTATAAAATAAAAGCTAAAAGTACATGGTAGTAGGCATAAAAATACTGATATCATGGAAAAAAGGAAACAAAATACCAAAAAAATTATCTCCATGAGCATCATTAACACTAGTTCAGTTCTCTAGTAAAAAACCGAAAAGAAATCAATCATACAAAGCTGTTCACTTACCATTATCCTTACCTACATCCATGAAATATTCTCAAGTACCAAAAAATATACTAAATAGGGTGTGAGTAAAACCTAGTGTTCCATAACTAATGGTGTATAATGAAAAACTAGTTAGTTAAAATTAAATGTAAAAATATATAGATATAATAAATATAAAATAGTAAAGGAAACCATGTCGTTCTTGGGATCCTCATGGGATACCTGACCAACCCTACACACTTCGGCCTAATCTAGTTGTTTCAGAGCATTTTAACTTTTAATTTAGCTAGGGAACCAAGGAACGTAGCTAGACTATTCAAGTATAAGAACCATAAGGAATCTATAGAATAATCATGGAGTTCAATAATTTTGTAAGTATAACCTACTCATGGTGATCATCTGTGATGTTGGATATTTTGTTTTGAGTATAATCAAAGTGGTGAACCTAGGGAATTATTTTGCAAATGGATTCCAACAGATATGAAGTATAAAGTTCAAGTTGATATCATTATAGACATTATTGGAATAAAATAAGATAATCCAAGGTCTTATGTTATTCATTACATCAATATGAGTCCAGGGAGCATATACCAGGCATTCTATTTTTTTTGGATTTTGCAGAAAAATCATCAGTGTTAGGCTGAGGTGGTCACAAATCTAAGACATTGACTAAATTCAATTTGGGTTTTCAACTTTTAATTTACATTAATGAATCTTATGGTGTCTTATGAGTTCACTAAATGCATTCTAGGTTGAGCATAAAATGATTTATCAAGGTAGTACACACCATAAAAAATGTGATCAAGGTCCATAAAAGTTTCCAAGTATAAAATTATAAATTGATAATAAGTCGATGTGAAGTATCTATGACATTTAAAAATTCAATTTGGTATTTATTTTTATAAGTAACAACTAAACATTCCTAAGAGTTATTTTGGTTAAAAACAATTTTCTAGAGAAATTTAATTGATCACACCCTATGGGGTGGTTTAGGTTAAAGTCATGAACCACCATTAGTGTGAATGGGACTCATAAAACTTATAATTAAAGGTATAGGTGAAAAATTAAAGTAGTTACAAGTTTTAATATAAATTAAAGAAAATTATATCATGTTTCAGAATAACACAAATTATATACGTTGAAACTTTTAAAAAAAATTAACAAACAATATACCTAGTGCCTATAAAATACTCATCGCCTAATAACAACCTTATATTTGTTCTGTAATGAGAGAAATTTGGAAGTCATAAAAACCCTAAAAATATGGTATAAACAATAAACATGTTGGAAGAAGTTTTTATAGAGATGAAAATCATGAAAGGTATATTATGGAGTGTTATACATACTGATGATGTTCCAACATGACTAATAGTGATTGAATCAGAAGTGGAACAGAGGAGATCCACCAAAAAAATCAAAAGAGGAAGAGGGAAATAAATGGTAGTGCTATTGTGAAAAATTATATTTGAGGATAATGGATTGTATTTTTAAAATATAAAGGATAAAATAAGTCATTTCCATCACTTTTAAAAGGTTTCATAGTTTTTCCTCATGGGTGGAAAATATGTGCACCAACTGCATATCCCTACTATCTAGGAGCACCTCACCTCGTATGGAAATAAAAACCATGTGCAAACCATATATGGAGAACCTATAAAAAATTAAAATGGATTTATGGTTTCCAACCCTAATTAACATGGTTTATTAAACCATGATACTTCATTTTTTATTCTATATATATGAGGAGCACGGTTAGCCAAAATATACACTAGTGATGTGCCGCAAACAACTTCTTTGAAAACCTTAACTCTAGGCTCCAGACTATTCTGAAAGATCCCTAAACCGCCATTACTCCCAATAAGACTTATATTAAGTTAAAAAATATAGTTATTATATAATTAAAAAGGTTTTGTACCTTGATGAGGAACCTGTAACATAAAACCTCATCTTCTAGAGATAACTCATCCCCAGGTTTTCTTTTTGAGGATGGTTGAGTTGTATCAAATAAAAAATTAAACTATTGGGCATATAAATCAGGCTCCTATTACAATATCTCCTCCTATGTATAGTCATGATACCATATCACTTGAACCAGAGCAATCTCCTTTTTTTAAGAGTCTTTATTCTATGATTAATGATAATAAATGAATAATACTCAAAAAAACAATCAACCTCTAGTTTTATTTCCACCAGATTCATGTTATGAGATGGGACAAAGTAAAAAAAGGATCTTAGAAACATTGAATACATCCTGTAAGTTCATATACTACTATGGAACAGTTATTTTATATGCTACCATCATGACCCTCTTCAAGATCTTGAAAGGCCTAACGTATCTTGGCACCAGCTTACCTTGCCTCTGAATCCATCGACGGACCAATTTAGGAGAAAATATAAAGAAGATATGCTTACTTACCTCAAACTATAGTGTTTAGAAATGGTGATCATCATATGACTTATATCTACACTAATCCATGTCCATAATTGTCCTAATTCTTTATACCTACATGGATACCACTTGAATGAGCAAGGACCAAATAGCACTACCTCCCCTATCTATAACCAACACAATGGTGAATGGTAAGGTCTATTGTAGCTCACCTCATAAGGATCCATATAGATAGTCTCTAATAAAATATTATTCTAGTAAAACTCAAAAATAGGCAGATTTACTCCCAAGATAATCCAAAATCAATGACACACACATGGATCATTTCCTCCAAAGCCTATAAAGTATGCTTAGACTATCCATCTGTTTAAGGTTTGTATGCTATAATGAGAAGTACCTATGAACCAAGAGACTTTGGTACCCCCCCCCCACGAGAACCGAGAATTTAACCAAGAATCACTATTTTATATAATTTTATGTATAATGAAATGAGGTTTTATGATATATCAAACATATTCTACCAATATCATCCACTAAAAATGTCTCCTAGATAGGAAAGAAGTGGAAACCATCATCAACATATCCACAATTACCCTTACAACACCACTACCTTAGGGTGGATTTGGTAACCCCATCACAAAACCCATGGTGAATTTATACCATTTACATTTTTAGGATGGGTAGAAAATATAAAAGGATAGCAGGATTCTACTATTTTACTTTCACTTTTTGATAAGTGGAAAACTGATTAACAAGGCAAATGATGTTCTTTTTCATCCATGACCACTAGTACTGCCGATGTTATTCATGATACATCTTTGTGATTCTAGGATTTACTACCTATTTAGAATCATTATATTCTCAAATATATTCCTCTCACATGTTTTTAGGGGCCCAAATCTTCCATGGATATAAATCATATCATCCTTGACAATAGGCTAACCAGGTGGTGGCTCCTCACCAGAAACACTTTCTCTTAAAACCAAGGTTTCAGGATCTAAAATTTTACTTATCTTTAGTAGATCCAAAATAAATGAATCCACTAATAAATCCATGATAAAAGGCTTCACATGAAACTCATAAACATCTATATGTATTTTAGAAATCAAATCCATTATCTTCTATTCATAACTAGCATCCAGAACAGTTTGAGTCTGAGTCTTTCAACTCAAATCATCAGCAACAACATTACCTTTACCTTTTGTATACAAAATTTCAAAGTAAAAATAATGAAGATATTAAACCCTTATATACTTTTATTGATTTAAATCACACTATGAAAATATGTATTTAAGGATATTATGGTCCGTATATAACACAAATCATTCCCCCAGTGGCTATTCTCTCGAACAATGTGAGGCATGAACAACAGCTACTAACTCAAGATCATGTATCAGGTAATTAATCTCATGAGGATTCAAATTATGAGACCTATATTCCAAAAATAATTCCCTTGCATCAATATAGATCTTAAACTAACATGTGATGCAACATAATAAACTATATATCCTTTTATATGATTAGGAAAAATTAGTATTTATGTTGAGATCGGCCTCCCTTTTAAATCCTAAAAGGCCTATCACTAGCTTCAAACCACGTAAACTTTAGACCCTTCTACTTAAATCCTATAATTGGTGCTTCATGTGGTGATAACGTTAATATTAAGTTGTAATATTAACCATCTAGTCCCAAGAAACTTCGAATATTAAAAACATTCTTATGCTTCTCCCAAGAAACGACTGCTCTCACCTTCCCTGGATACATAGATACCCATCTTTCTAATATGGAATGACTCAATAATTAAAACTTTTCAATCCAAAATTGTCACTTACTGATATTGGAATAGATATTATTCCCAATTAGTGTACTTAGTATGATGTCAATGTGTATGGAATGATCATTTCTATTCATAGAGTACACTAATATGAAATCCAAAAAAGATAACCACAATGGTATCTAGTTATTGGTAGGAATATCGATTCTCTGAGGCCATAAAGACAAAAATTTTGTTCATTAGACTTAATAATATTACAAAATATTCATATAAACCATACCTACTTTGGAATGTTTTATGTGGTATATCTGAGGGTCTAACTCACACCTCATAATAGCCCAATATCAAATAAATCTTCAAGAAGACTCTGGATCTTCGAATATGATCAAAGAGTTTGTCTATATAAGGAATTAGTTAATGTTTTCTAAGTGTAATCTGATTTAACCACCAATAATCCACATATAGTGTCCGGATACCATTCACATTATTGGAAAAAAGTATAGGTGAACCCCTAAGGAGAGATACCGGTTCATATAAATCCCTTAGCTTCTAGGTCCTAAAATTATCCCTTAAGTTCATAAAGTTCAAAAGGATCCATTATATATTGAGTAATGTATACCAGTTAAACTCTTGGAATAATCTTGATGGTGAACTCTATATCTCTCTCAATAGGTATCCTAGAAAAATCATCTGGAAACACATCTCTGATATTGACCACCACAAAAGGAAAGATTTCCTATCATACTCCCTTACCATCAAGAAAAGGAATAGAAATCCATTTCAACACTCCTTCAAACCCATGATAATAAATTCCATGTAAAATTTCATAGACATTTTATTCTCCCATGTGAACATAGATTCCTCCCTTAGGTAATGAGAAGGACAACCACCAGCGATAAAAATCAATATAGGCCTGAAATGGTACTAATCAGTCCATCACAATAATTCAGTCAAATATAGTCATCATTAGGTTGAAAATATTCTAGTAAAAATGGTAGTCACTAATCTTGAGAGGACACTATATACATTTTAGAATACTCACTAACCAAGTTCCCTACAGAGTGCCAATATACATCACCACACAGAAGTATTCAATCTCAAGAGAAATAATTTTCTTTAAATCCATAGATATGACTGATTATAAACATTATGTATCAAGAAAAGGTACATTAAAAAGTTAAGAATACTAATATTATACCTTATACTATAGATGTTTGGAACCTTCCACCTCAGGTTTAGGCTGAATTGTATCCAATTTTACAGATCTATAGCCCTAAACTAAAACTTGACCTCCCATAGTAGGTATGCTATTTTAGTGCTATAAAACATGAATCAGGCTTCCTCAACCTCGACCACCTCTTAGTATAGAATATCAAATAGTACTCTAGGTTCCTTCCTAGAATGGAGCTATATATCCCACTCTAGGAATCATAACTGGTGAAAATCCACTCTCACCTGGCATTGGTGGAAAGGTCCTAAAAATTTTCTAGAGATGATACATTCTACAATGGGCTCGGCACTATACTAGTTCTCTATTTCATTGGGGATTCATGTGACCATAACTTCCAAATTGATGCTATATCACATAACCACAAAGGCATACACTCTGATGATCACTTCCCTTATGAGAAGACTCCAAACGGTTCTTGCCACAAGATGAAGCACTTACCTTCCTAGTTTCAAAATCACTATGTCGTGTACCTTCATCTTATCTTAGATTATTCTCAGAGATAAATTCCTAGTTCACCATATTATATATGGTAGTTATTCATAAAATGTTCACCTAAGATCTGAAGGCATACTAGATCCCATACTCAAAATTTATTTTCCAAAAAATCTCAACACTAGTAAGAGTGGTGTAAATCATTAGATCTCAATGAAATGAGATGAGTAATCCATGATGGAAATAGAACCCCACTCTATATGTATGAATTCCTTAGATGGGTCACTTATCAATGTATCCAAGAAAAGTTATTCGTTGAAGGTAGTCTAGAAATCACTCTATAACATGCCCTGAAATTGATCTTCCTATATAAAAATGTCCCTCCATAACTTGGAAGATCTATGAAGCATATATTTCGAGAAATTTACCCTCATTTCTGAAGAAATCTATATATGATAAAATAACATAATCATATCCTATATCCAAGCCTCAATGACTTTGGTACCACCATTCTCCAAGAAATTTGGTGGCTGCTACTATTGAAACTCCCTAGTCAACTCTAATATAGTGGGTGTGGGCCATGGATCTCCCTCCTTGGATTTCACTTGAAGTAAAAAATTCTCTCAAAGCTATGTTTCTATTACTGGTATAGTGAAAATAGGTTGTACTATAAGAGGTTTCATAGGTATCAACAAAGGTGGTTCATGTCATGCCATCATAGGAGTATGGTCATCACCCCCTTCCTAGTGTTCGACCTAAGGCAGTCATGGGGGAATATATCTACAATTCCAAGAACATGCATTTTAATAATATAAAAGGAAGAAAAGATTGTGTATATGAAAAAAATAGGCATTATTTCTCACTACCCAAGATACTTTAACCTGACTACCAATTCCAAGGTCATTTTATAAGGTGATTCTAAAGTTTTATTGGTAAAGTTTTAGTTTTATTGGATGTTATTTCCGAGTTATAGAGGAAAATGCTTCTTAATTTTTAGTTATAATTATTATTTAAAGAAAGCAATTTTTAATTTAATAATTCTTCATGTAATGATCAGTTATAAGGGTTTTAATTTCCAACTTATAAATACATAAACTTTATAAGTTGTAATTGTAACTCCATTTACCTACTACCAGTTGATTAAAACAAGGTATTATATGATAACAGGTCAATAAACGATTGTTAAATTATATGGATTGTCATTCACAATTTATAGAGTAATAATAATATAAATTGCAACTAGAAATTCATTTTACTAAAAACACCTAAAATTTTCAACTTAATAAATCCTATAACCATTTTAAAAAAAATTAGATAAGGTTCCATCATCGGGATATGTAGGAAAAAACTAATTAGGTTGATGAAAACCCTTTATATAACACATTTTTTATACTTTTTCCTATAAAAAATTTCAAAAAATTACAAGAAAAAAATCATTTCATGGTATGTCATATGCATGACATATAAATCCCAACATGCTAATTATAATTCACGAGCTAATTCCCCCTTATCGTACTAGTCCAAGGGTAGATATTCATAAAAAACAACATCATAAATAATGTGTGCCACCCAACGGTGAAAATGGTACAAACGTAACAAGTGAAAATCAAGAACAACTAGTCCCTTCCTAGGAAACTTGTATTTTACCACGAACTTTGTTTAGCTACTCCCAAGCATGACTTATTACCATGTTCTGAAACTTACTAGTCTCATTTATACCAACCCCAAATTGTAATATAAAGGATGAAAGAAATGTTTTGATGCCACTTTTTGTTCTCCCAGCCTTTTTTATAGAAAAGTGACCAATCTAGTTGGACATAATGCCTCAAGTGTGAATCCTCCTATGTTAGAGTTTATTAACTAATAGTGAGGGTATATGGTGGTACAGTGGGGAGATTATAGCTTTTTTACTAGAGTGAAATTCAAAAGTAAAATAAAGGAAAATTTAGAATTATAAAGGAAACACAAAATATGTATATAAAAAAATAATAGAAATAAAGTAATTAACAGTGTCATATACAGATGATGACATGGTACTAAAAAATAAAAGAAATCCATACATGGTAGCAATAACATAAATAGTTATAGTAAAGAAAGAAGTTATCAAAATACCAAAAATAAATATATCTATGATCATTCTAATAACTATATCAATACACTTCTCCAAACCCAAAGATAGATCAAGTGTACATAGTTGTATGCTTCCCCTTATACTTACCAGCATCGATGAAATTTTACTGGGTACCAAAAAACGGACCAAATATAGTGTGAGTAAAACTCAGTAGGCTAACACTAATAGTTTTTAATGAAAATATATTTTATTAATATAAAATTAAAAATGATATGGATATAATAAATATAAACAAGTAAAGCAAAGGAAACCATATCAGGCTCGGGCTCCCCGTGCGATGCTTAGAAGACCATGCCTACTTTGTCCTAAGTTTGATGTATCTAATCATTTGACATTTTAATTCATCAAGGTACATGAGGAAAAAAACAAAGTAATTTAATTATAATAACCATAAGGTTTCCATGGAAGATCCATGGCATCTAATAATTTTGAAATTTTAGCCTACTTGTGGTGATCATTTGTCATGTTGGCTAATTATTTTTGATTGTAATCCAAAGTGATAATATAATTCATTTTATGTCTGAGGAAATCAATCTAAAAATTGGTAGATAATCCCCAGCATTCTAATTTTATATATTTTTTAGGTGAATATGATGTGTCAAGCTAAGGAATTCACAAATCAAATAGATTGAATGAATTATGGTTTGGTATATCACCTGGAATTATCATCATTGAATCAGGTGGAATCCTATGAATTCAATCAATGCATTCTAGTTTTGGAATCATTGGATTTTATCAAGGAAAGCCACACCTTAAATAGTGTTTTCAAGGTATATAAGAGTTTCCAATCATAAAAAATTAATGTATCATAATACCAAGTAAAATAAATATGACATTAAACAATTCAATTAATTCAATTTGGTCAATCCATTAATAATAAACAAACTTAACACAGTTGATCTGTGTTTTGGTTAAAAGAAAAAAATGATTATCAAGTGAATTTAATCGATCAACTTCTATGATGTGGTTCGAGTTAATTCATCAAAATACAATGGTGTGAAGGGGTCTCATGAAACTTCTAAGTCAAGTTCTATATAAATAATTAAAGGAGTTACACGTTTTAGGAAAATTGTAGTTAAATTCTGTTGTGTGGAATAATGGAACTAATTATAAACATTGTAAGTTTTAGGGAATGTAATAGACCGTGTACCTAGGTCATGTAGAATAATTCTTATTCGGTATTGACCTCATATTTGGAATGGAATGATAGAAACTAAAAGACCAAAAAAATCCATAAAAATAGGGTTTAAAAATTAAACATTGTTGAAGAAGTTTTGATAGAAAAGAAAAGTGAGAAAGGAATCTTAAAGAGTGTTATACTTATAGACGGTGTCCCAATGTGACTAGTGGAAAAGGAATCATAAGTGGGATAGAGGAGATCCACCATAAAATCCAAATATAAATAGGAAAATCCATAATGGTAATGTTGTAAAAAATAATTAAGGAAGATAAAGGATTTTATTTTTAAAGGAGAAAGGGTCAAAAAGGTAATTTACAGTTGTTTAATGGGGTGCATGTTTTGGCCGCACTGTTCACCAAAATTTCCTCCAACCATGCATCCATGTTGTTTTAGTGAACCTCACCTTACATGATTTAGGATCATAATTATAAAAACCATTTACAAACCATTTTTGGTAAACCTTAAATAAATTACATAGGTTGAACTGTTTATAGGCTCCCTTAACATTGTGTATGGAACCATGTTCCTTCCTTTTCTAGGTCGCACGATTGAGGTGAATAATTAGTAAAACTGTGTATTAACTATACACCTCATACAAGTTCTCCAAAAACCTTAACTAAAGGATCTGAACCCTCTTGGAATCTCCTGAAGACTCCACTACTCCCATGATAAATTTAATTAATTTAAAAATGATAGGTATGATAGAATAAATAATAGTTCATTCCTTGATAAATAATTATTATCATAATCTAATTTCATAATCCAAGGGTTAACTCTTAAACCAAGGAATGAAATATGTTATTCCAGTCACTGAAGTATAAAAATTGAATTTTTTATTGGGATTTAAGATTTATGTTATAAAAGTGTTTTACTAATGATATTTGGGGAATAATAATCATGAAACATATAAGGATTATTCCAAAATATTTTTTCTTTAATCATTTTTAACCATATGATAAATGATATCGATAATCTAGAAAAATGATTTTGTGGTAAGGGGAAATTTTTGGAAAATACATGATTGATGGATAGATAAACATTAATATTTTCTCGAAGTTGATATAACAATGTTTATTTGGGAGAAAGAGATGATTGATTTTGATAATGTAATTTGGATAGTATTATTAACCTTTAAATTCATTAGTGATTTGATGATAAAGTGGTTTATGTTTTCATTGATCAAGTTCATTTCATTTTTTTATTTATGTAACATATTCAATAGTTTTTTATTTTATTTGAGAAATAAGGATAGATGTTTTTGGGAATCATAAAAGTTTTCATTTATGATTTATGGTAATTCATGTTATGTTGGGAAAGGATTATAATGTTTTAAGATAATATATGATTAGTGTTTTCACATGTTTGTTATGTGACATTAAGATCTAACTTAGTTATTTGGGGAGGGTATCTAAGTTCATATGGTAAATTCAGTAACCCTTAACTAAATGTTTTGGTTTTAAATTTGGTCAAACATATTTTGGAGGATTTTTTAGGTTAACTATTTATGTAATGGTTTAATCATAACTTTGGGAGTTATTGTGGAGGTTTTAGATATTACTTTATTATTTCATCATATAAATATGTATCCATATTAGGTAACTTGTGCAAATCATTGTGGTTTGGGTAAATATCTAAATATATAAGGAATGAATTTTAATTCTTTTATGGATCATAAAATCCATTAAAACATAATTTTAGTTCTTTAAGCATGAAAAATTCATATTTTTCATTCATTATTGGAATGTAGATGAAACAAGGTGGAATATAATTGAAACACACTACCAAAGGATAAAATTACGTTTATAGATTTGAAGAAAAAAAGTATATATATTTTCTCATATTATAGAATACAATAATTCCTCAACTCTAGGAAAAATGATCTTGAAAATAAAAAATTTCTTCCATTTGGAAATTTCTTTTGAGGAGATGATGATTTTTTCACCTCTCATAGATTTATGGTTTTGTGATCACTAAATTTATCAAGATCATGTTCTATATCACTCTATATTATTATTTAGATAAAATATTTCTTCTATATGTCTATATTCTCACTTAGTTCCAAAATTATTTTTATTTAGGAACCCATCTATGGTTTTTTGAGCAGACCATTATGTTTCCCACTTTCTTTTTTAAAATGATGCATAATTATTCATTTTCAAGATGTTGGTTTTCAGTAATGGAATTTTAAAATATTGAACATTTGATTATTGAGATTACAATTTTGAGGGAAAATTTTATTTAAGGGGGGAAAATGTAACACCCTGGTATTTTTTAACTTATTTTTCTTTAAATAAAATGTAAGTATTTTGTATATTTCTTTACGTGCAACCCTAAGACTATATGAACCATGAAATAGTAAACCATTATAACCGAGCTATTAAATTGGTAGGTAGGAATATTATTAACTAATTTGTGAAAAATATGTATAAAGTTTATTACTAATGTAAATATATTTATTAACTCATAATGAATTATTACTCAATTTTTATTAGAGTCATTTTACTCTTCAAAAATATATCTTCTTTAAAAATAGTTTTTATTGCATTTTTTCATGTGAACATTATAATTAATTTCTCAATTTTTTTAAAATTTAATTTCATTAAACCAGAATCACTTTTAAAATAAAGAAATCAATATTTATTGGCTTTATTTTTTAGTATTTTTTCTAAAAATATTTTTTTTAAGTGAATCTTGAAACATGATGATTTTTTAAAATATTATTATTTATTTTCAAGTAAATATACCATTATGTTTTGAATTTGTTTTTAAATTATACCAATAATCCTTTAATTAAAAATAATATAATTATTTAAATTGGAATCGTTATTATAATTCATTTTTTTATAAGTTAGTTGTTTTGTTTAAAATATATATTTTTATAAAAATTGATTTTATGTGTGTAATGTGATTTTTCTTAATAAATGACTTTAATATCTATTGAATAAAAAATTTAATAAAATTTATAGATTCTATATTCAATATTACATTTTAATATTAATTTTATAGTTTTTACAACCCATGTAATGGAAGTAAATCAAGTTTTATACTTCAAAATTTATTTTTTGAAATAAAGTTTTAATTGCAGTATACCCACTTAAATAAAATTAAATTATGAAACTTATTGAAATTTCATATGCTAAAATGGATAAAATATTTTTAATAATCATAATTATTATAATTTTATAGTTTTAATTTAATTTTTTATAGTGAATATTAAAACAATAAAAAATTATTGTGGTTAAGGTTTAAATAGGTTTACCGGGCAGTTATACCAATGGATAAGGGTAGGATTTCCACTCACCCATGTATAATTATTATTTTATGAAGATATTTAAAACATATATTATAGTAACTTTTAATATATGTATATATATATATATAAATTTTCATTAAATTTACCTTATATAATTGAAATATTTTACGAAAATTCATGTGTGTCCCTCCCTCACTTATAAATGGGAACCTCTCCTCCTCCATTATTCACACCATTTTATCATTATACATTGGAAAATAACTACTAAATAATATTCCTATAATCCTTAAATTTAACCTAAATATTATTTTATAGTCTTAAGATCAATCATTCAAGGATTAAGGAATAAACTAAAGGGGGCCTCAAAGAAGAGGTATAAATCATAACCAAAATCATTCAATTTTATTTCTTATTATACCTTCTAAAAAAAGATTGTATCAATAAAAAAAATATTAATAAAGTGTAATAAATATAATAATATGTTATTATGATGATGTAAAAACCATTTTCACCCCTTCTCTGTCAAATGGGAAATAAAAGTACCGCTTGTGTATATGTGTGGACTGTCACCTCCGCACAGCGATACGATTCATTTTCGATAACCATATTTAATGGGTGGTTATAAGGATATATTTAATGTTTATATATTATATTTATAAAATATTTATTCTTCATTAATTATAATATATTTCCTACCTTCTTACCTTTTGATCCATTTGTAAATGATAATATTGCTCGTGCATACGTGTGGACTACCACCTCTACTAAGAGATGTGATTTTTTATCATTTCCTATTTACTTTTATGATAAAAATGACAGATTTAATGAAAATATATGATATTTATGATATAATATTATTATTTCAGATTAATTTTCATTTAAATTTATTTAATTTCATCCATATAAATTTGGAAACATCACTTTTATGTATGTATGGATTATTGTCTACATAATGTGATGTAAATCATTTGTTGTCACCAATTAATATGAATTGTTATAAATATATATGTAATGAATATATATTATTTTTATATATGGATTAAGATTATTGATATGGAGTAACTGTGATTAGTGTTCATGGAAAATATCCTCATAACTAAAACATTAATGAAAAACAAAGCAATTAACAACTGAAATGCCGGCTTTAACAGAAAATTGTTAATAAATGGGTATTGAAATTAACAAATTGGATAATATATGATATTATATATATTAATATGGTCATTTTATGAAATTATAATAAATTTAAATTTATTACACATGAGTTTATATAACATATGAAGTAATACAGACTTCAGTTAAGGGTTTTTCTTTCTCAATTTCAAATTCAAGAGAGATATTGTAAATTTTGATCCATCATTTATTTTATATGGTTTTATTTATACTTAATGAATGTGTTTTTAAATATTCATTATATTAATTGTTTTTTAATATTCATATCATTTTATTACTTTATATTTTCTTTAATTTAAGAGATACTGATGTTATAAGGGTTTCATCTCAATTTCTCTTCATTGAGATGTGTTTTAATGTTGTGCACCAATTTCTTTTTTCTATAGTGTATATACTTCCAAAGAAAATATTTTTTCATAATTATTTTTTTAATAAAATGGATTTATAGAAAATATTAGCTTTTATCATCTAATGACTTTCATTTCAAAAATGACTAATTTTGTGAGGGTTCTTTATCTCAATTTGGTTCCATTAAGACATGTTTGATGTCATAAAACGATCTTCATTTATGAGGTGTATATACTATAAAATTGATATGTTTTATCACTAATATCCTTAGGTTAATGGGTTTTAATGTTTCATTTTAATTTATTTATTTAATGGTGGTTATGTTTCAAATGATACCATAATAGTGATGGTTTTATGTTTCAATCTCATTTTTATCAGGATTGTTTGTGATTAAATTTTATGATGAAGAAATTATATGATATATCTCTACCAAGCCTTATTTATTTCACTGTCCCATGATTATTTCTATATATTTAAGGTTTTAATTTCATTTTTCTCCCTTTATATTCTCAAGATACAGAAAAACTATTTTTAATGAAAACTGACCACATTTTTTCTCTTCAGTTTGGAATCTTTTCTTCCATATCAATATTTTCATGAAGATATTTTCAATAATTTTTTGAATATTATTCAAAAATTTATTAAATTTCTTTTATGTATATTGTAATTTTTATAAATATGTTCAAAAATAATATTCTTTTCATTTTATAAATGATGTGATTCTGAGTTTTTATTAAAATAATATTCTTTTCAAGAATACTATTTTATTTAAATATTCTATTATAATTTTAATTTTTTATTTTTAAATAAAAAAATTTCATTATTATATTTTATTTTTATATATTATATAATTGACTTCAAAATGAAATTGGTATTTTCCTCAAGAATATTCTAATACTCTTTTAAATGTATTTTTATATATGAAAACATACTTTTATGGGTAATATGATTTATTAGGGATATGATACACATATAAAATATTTATTATTTCTCTATATGGATGATGATTTTGATGATAAAATGTTTTAGAAACACGTATCTTTTACATGGGTTATGATTTGATGATATGATGAATGTTTTAAGATCTTCTGGAACACATGTGTATATTTTTCAATATATGATGGGTGTATAAGGAATCATCCTTAAAAATTATATATTATAGTGAATTTGAACTATAAATTAGTTTCTTATAATCTCAAAAATATTTTAGGTTTGTAGTTTTAGTGATCTAGGTCATAAATTTTACATAAATACCCATAAATTACAAAGTGGAAACTTCTAATTAGTATCCATTTTTTCAAAAATAAAAAACATTTAAAATAAAATGTGATTTATTTTCATGGAAAATCTTCAAGACTACCAAATTTACTTATTTATTTCTCTTAAAAGCCCCTAAACCCTATGAAAAAACATTTTAAAACATGGTATGAGCATAAAAATATTAGTATAGGTCATAAAAAGAATGAAAACCCATTAATACAGTGAAAAAAAAACCTGTGTATTGTATACATTTATATTAAATGTTATTTGAGAATATGAAATAAAAAACACATGAAAAACACACAAGTTTTGATCAAAGAAAAACTTTACAAACAAAAATTAATAAAATAGAAACCCTTTTTAGAAACTCAGATAATCATATTTATAAAACCCTTTCAAACCCCATTTAATCGGAATAACCATATAGTAAAATTATAATATAATCATTACCTAATTAATTTGATATACATAATGTAACTCACCCATTTTATAATTTATATCGAGATCACCCATTTTTTATGAGCTATAATGGAGCTCAACCCTTTATATAATCAATCTCAGGATCACTCGTGAGCTATAATGGAACTAAACCAAATGTATAAGAAGTATCGAGATCAACCTTTTTTAATATAATTATTAAGTACCATATTATTAATAAAAAAATATTCTTTAACCTTTTCACCATAAAACACTTTTGAAAAACACATTTGAACCAATGTGAAAAAATTCTTTCAGATATTGAAATAATGATTTTATTTAAAAACCATTTTCAATATTGAAATACTTTAAAATAGGGAAAGATAGTTTTTCCTTGAATAAAACATTAAATAATTAAAGTGAATACAAACTTCAAATAATGGTTATGGTATAAGGAAAATTAATTTTCATTATATATGTTAAAATAGAACATTTCTTTTTTCACTTCTGAGGAAAGTCAGAAATTTCATACAAAGATTTCTTTTTTCAAAAAAAATAGAAAGAAATAGAGAAATTTAGTTTAAAAAACTCATTTCCATAGTAAAATAATTTCAAAAAAAATATGTACCTAGAAGAAAAATATATTTTTTCAGGAAAACATTAAAACATGGTTTTTTAAAAAGAAATGTCCCTTACCAATTTGGAAACATTTGAATTGTAATCAACATGAAATAATTACATCAAATTAAACCTTAAATGTCATGAGAATATAAAATTTCATGATATAACATGTCAAATAGGGTTGTAAATCCATTTCATAAAATAATATAGGTATATAACATCAAAATATACCTCAAAAAAAGGAATATCATATAAAGACCCTTACCTTGAGTCTGACTTATCTTGGATTTCTTTATCTTCATGAATAATATATTTTTATTAATTATTTACTTTATTTAGAACCTTTTTCAAGTTTATTATTCTTGTTATTTCACTTATTATTATATTATTTATAATTACTTAATCAATTAATTTTAGATTGAGTGTTCGATGATATCTGGCTTATGTGTCAAAAATGACTCTAATAGGATAAATATTGGTCAAAAGGGAATTATTTAAACATATATAGAATAATAATCCTGAAATATTTATCATATTTATATATAAATTATAAATTTAAATCCAATCATGAAAATGGTTATTAAAATTTTAATATGCTATGATATTGAAGATGGTAGTTCGTAAGTATGCACGAGTAATGTTTTCATCTTTCAATGATCATTATGAAAAGAAGGTATGTATTATACTCTTATTATATAATGATAATAGTACCATAAATACCATATTATTTCCTTATATATACATATATATATATATGATTAATATGATTTATTGATGAAAAAAAGTCACTTCGCTTTGTGGAGGCGGTAGTCCATTCGTACACATTAATGACATTATCATTTTTCAATGTATAAAATAAAAGGGAGTATTTTATTTTCAAAATGATAAATATGAAATTAATATAATAATTATATAATTTATAACACATATATTCATTAATATTAACCTTATTAGCTTCCATGTAAATCATTAGTAAAAAATGAATCACATCGCTTCACGAAGCGGTAGTCTTCCACACACACGAGCGACGTTATCATATCCCCCATGGAATGGAAAGTAATAAGGTATATATGATATCATATATTAAAAGGTATAAATATATTAAATATAAAATATATATCTAATTAAACTACATCAATATAAAAATTCATGAGAGGCAATGATGGAAAACAGTTGACATTAGTTTGTGAGGCCATGTACCGACGTACACACGAATGATGATTTTACATCCCATTTGATGGAAGAAGAGATTTATTTTGGTTATTACATTGAAATAATAAAATATAAATATATTGAAGATAATTTTGTTATTATATAATCATAATTAATAATATTTTAAAGATGTGTAATAAGAAATAAAATAAAGATGTTCAGTTAATCATGATACCTCTTCTTCAGACAAAATCCTTTGGTAAGCACCAAAAGGATTCCTAGGGTAGTTGTATGATTAAACCAAGTATTATATTGTGTGGGTAGGTTAGTTTTGAATTTATTTGGGTATATATTTCCTAATAAAAATATATTTTAATGTTTGAATTGGAGAGTATATGGGGTGGCCTTTTATAAGTGAGGTAAGTGGCATACTTGTAATTTTTTAAAAGAAAATTGTTTTCCCACATTTTTCACATTCAAAAAGGATCCCAATGGACCATTATTGATACTTAGAAATTATAAAGTCTAAATATTTCAATAAAATATAATTTATATAGTTTTTTAGTTTATTTTAAACCTTTTTGTTTTATGTTAACCCCTTGTAAACATGTTTTCACATTAATAGAGGTAATTAACTTTCACTACTATCACTATACATTATTATAAAAAAATAAGTTGGAATTATTGAATAATATAAATTATTATGACTCCAAATATTTAATCCATTTTGAAAAATTCAATTCATATAAGTGGAAATTTTTTATTTAATACAAAACCCACAGATACAATGAAAAAAAGTGGTTTTTAATGAAGTGTATTTTTTGAGCAAAAGATGAATGTATATTAACTCTATGAAAAAATAAAAAAAAATTAATATAAATAAATATTTATTGATAAATTGTATATAAATTTAATTTAAAACATTCCTCTTTGGGAATTATTTTAAATAAATAAATAGTAGAAACATTATGATCTTTAAAATAGTTTTCAGAGAAATCTCTTTTTTAAACCCAAAAACAAACTTATAATAAAATCCTATATAATGTTGATTAAAAATAGAATAATTGTATTAAATATAACTAAATAATACTTATTTTACTTTAAATATTATCAGAAAAAATGGAACTTTTAAATTACTTAACTAATTAAAAATATACGACATTTTTACCCAAATCTATTTTTTCAAAATTCATTAAAATTATATATTTTCGGAAAAATGCTAAATTTTTATCCAAAGTTAATTTTGATAATATTTTTTAAAAAATTATTTTCATTTTATAAAATAAATTATCTATAATTTTCCAAAACTAATTAATATATTTCCCCACAAAAATAAATAAAAAACATTCTTTAAGAAACCCAATTTTGAAGAATAAAATTACTTTAATAAATATTAATTAACTATTTAATATGAATTTATAAATACTTTATATTGATTAGTAAAATTATATATATATCATAAAATATTTTATACTATTCATATAATATAATTTAATGACTATGTTATAAGGTTTATATATTTCACATGTCATTTAAACAAGGTGTTGTGTGTCGAACACACTATCAAACAGCGTTTTCTATTCTAAAATATCAAGTTTCCACATACTCCACAATTTAATAAATTTTAACATTGAAATTTTAATTTATCTTAGTAATAAAAGTTTGGATAATTTAAAATACTTTTTTTGGAAACCTAAATCTTAAAAAGGGTTAATAAAATTTCCTCTTAATAAGAGAGAAAATGAAATACAAAGGTCACCTAGAATAATGCATAACTAGGTTTCCAAGTATGATAACATAGGTTATATAGAAAGATTTATACATGGAATAAAATCCTAAGGTCCAAAAAATAATGGAGAGTGATAGATATCATTGATCACAAGTAATTAAATGATTAATAGAAATATTACGACATTAAAACCATAAATTTTTTATGAGTTAAAATACAAATTGATTCAAAATAAATGAACATAATACGATAAAATTTTCATTTTAAATATCTTTTTATTATATTTAAGAAATTAATTTACCATATTGACTAAAAATATATGTAAATATACTTACTTTTCAAGTATAATTTTCTCAATTAGTCAATCTTCACCACACTCCCATAATTTTTCCAATGATGAGTATCCAAGATGAATTTCTCATGCCTAAAACAAAAATATCGACTTATAATGGGCCACATAATCCCCAAATGGATATCTAGATATTCATTATTTATTTATAAATTAACCACAAAAAAAAGTTATCAGAAGGTAAGATGTTTCCCAAAATTATAGTGATCCTCTTCTAAGACAACACTAATCACCTAATCACTAGATCACTTTTCAATCCCAAGATTATCTATATAATGAAACATATATTTGGAAATAAAATTTATCATTATATTTCAAAAAAATTAATTTTAATGGATTATTACATACTAATAAGTACATCACATATCCTAGTGGTAGGCATGGTAGTCCTATAACTATTCCGGTGTGGGACTAATCCTTGTGGCCTTGTCGGTTTCAAAGTAAGAAAATAAAGACACACATTACCATAATTTCCAAACTAATTGTATCTCAAACATGTCACCATTGACTAGATATATGTTATATCATTCTTTGATTGTTCAGGACTCCTTTTTTTTAGTCACAAACCCTATGACAAAAATTAACACATTGATAACACTTTCCAAATCATAAAAAAATCACTAAAATGTATTTTAACACAAACAAAACATGTTTTGGGATTACCTTCAAGAATATTACTTTGTTTCTTCTCCAAATACTACCAAATTGACTATTTCTTACTCTTATAATATCATGGAATATAAGTGTTGAAAAAATCTATCTCATCTTTGTCATTAAAAAAACAAAATTTTAATAACATTTAATTTCTCATACATCTAAAGCTCTTTGTAAACATGGTTTAAATCATGAGTAAAACTGATTACTTTTATTATCATGATCCCAGATAAAATTCGGCACATACATGGAAAATTTTATAAAATTTTCTTCATATGGGGCCACTGAATCTTCATCCTTTTTCTTCAATTATAATTATTCCTTATCCATCCTAAGATAAAAAAAATTAGGAAACTATTTATTGGGGAAAATATTCCTGAATGTGTCTCATTCCATAGAATTGATATCATCTCTCTCTATGGTATTCTGAACCAATACCACCATCGATCATCTACACCTACAAAATCAAAAATTTAAAGGGTTTCCTTTTTTTGTTCGGAACATCACGTGACTTGAAATATATTCTCTAGATAATTGATCCATCCTTCTACTACCACTATGTCAGATGATCCATTGAATGATGTGAGGAGTTGTCTCATGAAATTCTCTACTATCATCATATTCATGTGTGGTAGATCTGGATTCTCCCTAGCACGTATAACACCATCATTTATAAATTTTTTCAATAGATCCATCACTGAATAAATTATTTTGTGCCAATTCCAACAATCTCAGGATACTGATTTGGAAGGATATATTCCTCTCAACACCTTTCTACTACAACTTTTATTTTTCCTCTAGGGAAAACCATTATAAAACTTAAAAAATCATATTCATAAAACCTTTTCAAAACCCTTTTAATTGTAATAACTATATGGTCTAATTCAAATATAATCATTACTCAGTGTATTGCTGAGAAATAATGGGGATCACCCTTCATATAATCTATATTTCTCTCAGCCATTTTTATTGAGGTATAATGGGGCTCAACCTTGAGTATAATACATATTAGGCTCACCTATGAGCTATAATTGGGATCAACCCATTTTATAATATACATCAGGGTCATCCATTTTTTATATAATGATCATGTATGATATAATGAATAAATAATTTTATTTTTTAACATTTTCATCATAAAACCCTTTTGAAAAAATGTTTTGAACCAATGTAAAAAAACGTTTAGATGTTTAAATAACCATTTCTTTTAAATCAGAATTTTTAATACCAAAATACCAATAAAAATGGAAAGAGGGATTTTTCGGGACCAAGATGATATGAAGATGATCATACTACCCATTCTTATCCGGAAGAAGTTTGTTTTTCTTTTGATTTCAAAAATAAATAAATCACCTCACTTTGTAAAATCTAGTGATCAGACAATGCGATGTTGATCTTAAACGTTCTCAAATTCATGAGGAAATATTGATATATGAATATGATTATAGAAGTAGGAATCTTATAAAGTCCAATCATTATGGTCTTGGATAATGAAGGTGAAATCACCAGATACCATTTTTTATGAAGAATGGGAAGGTTTTGTGTGAAATGAAAGAAGACTATGATATTGGTTTTTAGTCATACTAATAAGCCACTAGATATACATATTTTTATAAAGTGGTTTGTGTTCATAATAATAATGAAAGGAAAGAAGTAATTCATCATGAATTAGTTGATACCAGTTCATCAGATGCAGTGTGCCACTGATCTATTAGAGGAAAAATAATTTGTGTTGGGAGTTTTTGAAGAAGAAAAGAAGTAGATTTTTTGTGGACTGATGAGTGGAATAAATTTAGTGACCAGTCATAAATGTAGTCCATAATTTTCACCAGGTTGAATTGTTTTTTATCTCTGGTAATTGTGTAAAGATAAAAGAAAGGACTCTGATATGTTTTCATTGTTTGGGTCAAGTGTCATCGGATTGGCACTAACACTAATTATCATAGTAAAGTAGAGAATGATCAATAAGATGAAGTATTACACTAATAAATTCATCAAATTTAGTATCATTGGTCTGAGGAAAAGAAGAAAAGGAAGATTATATAAAATAGTAACAAAATTGTTGTCGAGGAGAGCTTCAATTTTGATGATTTTATAGAAAATGGTTTTCAAAGAAGTCTGAAGCCGGTGTGGAAGTGTTTTCATAGAAGTACATAAATAATTAAAGTAGAGACTACATTAAGGGAATAAAGGTTTAAAAGTTTTACCATTATTTATAAAGTAATAAAATTTGGAAGTTTTTTTTCAATTGGTGTAGAACAATGTGTTGAATAATCTATAATATTCATCATAATAAAGAAATATGAGTGAAAATTGGAATTTGATTGAAGAATATTTATAAATTCTAAATCAAGTAGATGTTTTCAGAATATTCAAGAAGGTTCGATAAGGAATGATAATATTTAAAAAATATTGAAGAAGTTAAAAAGGAGCCTAGATTTAATGAAATATTAAGTTTTGAGAAATTTTCTTAAGTGGAAAAGATTTTCATAGTTCCACTTAAGCCATTTTTAGTGTAACTGTAATTTTTGGGAACTACTTTTTACTTTCTAACACTTTTACTTTACAATAGTGTAGAGAGAAGGAGGAGTGATGAATGTTTATAAACAAAAGTATTTTCTAGATTGATCATTATTGAGGATGTTTTCTAGATAGAAGAAGAAGAGAAAGGAAGATCTTATTTTTAGGTTCTCAAATTGTGCTAGGCCATCGGATAGGGAAATCATACTAAGGTTTTTGGAAAGAGACAGAAGTTGTTCTAAAATATTTCAGCTGTATTCTGACAGAATATATTTTTGGATTGAACAATCAGATTGTGGAATTAGACTGGGTATCAGACTAAGTATCATTACAAAGTCCAAATAATTTATTACCTTTTACTAGGTAGGAAAGTGAGTAATTTTTTTGAATATAATATTTTTGAAGGTGTGCAAGGCATCATAGTAACATGTTTTAAAGAAATAGGTAAAATTTTATTAACATTTACACAAATTATATTACATGATTTGGTGCTACATGAATCACATGCACTGTTGTGTTGAGTATAGTAATACACAAGTGTAAGGTAATATCCTACTTGTTGTATCCACACAAAGGGATATTTTTTCAAGTGCATTGTGTTGTATTGGATTGTTTCCAAACCATACTAAGCACATAGAAACTATTATTGAGTATTGAACCGTGTAAATTAGTATATTCTTGGGGATGTGTTATTATTTTTATTCAAAAAAGTCATAACTCTTTAATGGGAGGTAAAATTTGTTTCAAAATAAAATAAATTTAAAAGTAAAAGGTATCACTAATTCACACCCTCACCCTATCAATGATACTTTTATCCTAGCTGGGTAATATCAATTGGTATCAGAGTGTAAATTTCCCTTCATTTACTTTTTCTTAAATTTTTTAAAAGAGAAGTTGTTCTGGAGAATCTGAATTGTGTGAAAAGTGAAGGGATTTCAGTTTTTAATGATAAGAAATATCACATCTGGAAAGTTAGAATGTTACCTTATCTTATGTCTCTTGGGTATGATGTTCTCTAAGATGAAACATATGGATTTCCTCCTATGTATGGAAAATTTCTTCTTACATCTATTTATAAGAAGAATATTGAGAATGATAGAAGAGTAAAGAATGATTTACACTCATCACTTCCTGAAATTGACTTTCTAAGATTAAATGGTGTTTCCACTACCAAATGTATTTGGGATAATATGAACAAGATTTATAAGGGCAATAAAAACTTAAAGGAGGAAAAGTAACAAATTTAGTGATTAAATTATGAAAACCTAAAGATGGGTGAAGATTAATCCATTAATGATTTATTTACTAGGGTGAATGACATAGTTAGTACCATCAGATGTCTTGGAGAGAAGCTAGAAGACTCAGCTATTGTCAAAAATATCTTCATAATTATTCTTGATATGTTTTATGCTAAAGTTTCTTCATTTTAAGAAATAGATCTAGAAATATTATCTCTAGATAATTTTTATACCACTCTCATTATTTAGAAAATTATAAAGGATAAATTTATGATAGGAAATACAGAATTTGATCAAGAAATGTCATTCAAGGTGGCTAATAAATAAACTCATATGAATATTCTAGAGAAATATTCTAGAGATTCTAATTCTAAAAATGAGGTATGAAAAAATCTAGAAAAATTTTTATCCTTTTTTTCTAAAAAAAGTGAAAAGAGGTAGAGGTAAATATATATGGAAAATTTTCATGAAATGTTTTTTATGTGAAGACATTGGGTACTTTATGGCTAATTATTTTCAAAAAAAGGAATAATAGGATGCTGATGAAGTTGAAAAAAAAGATAGATAATATCATGAATTAAACATGGTGATAAGTTTGAATACTTTTCAAAATGGAAATACATAATATTCTTAAAATCCAAATGGAGAACTTTTTTTCTAAATAAAATGAAGAAGAAGATAGTGAATCTGAATCTAAAAATTATACTTATAAATATGGATATAATACTTTCATTACAATAGTGAAAAATAAAGAGTTTGGAAGTAGAAGTTCTAAGGAATAAGAAACCCAATTAGAGTTTAATCTGAATTAATACTTGAAGTAATGTATGATTAATATTTGGAATCTTGAGAAAGAAATTGTGAAATTTAAAAAAGAAAATTCTTAAGAAAAAAAGGAAATTTTCTCATAAGAAAGTTATACTGGTAGAAGCGATTGATGAGTTGAGGAAATCCCATGAGAAATAAAATAATCATTATGAATTTCTGTAAGTTATGTACAAGGTAAAAGAAAAAGATTTAGATCGTGTCTAAAAAAAACTTTCCAAATCTAAACAGAGGGTTATAGTTTTAAAAATTCTATCTCTGAAATTGGTGAAATATATGGAAAGTTAAACCTAATATGGAATAAAAGTTACCTTTAAAGGTTGAGAATAAAGAAAAAATTATTTCTAAGAATAAGAAAACTGACAAAGTTGTGTATGTGAACAAAAACAACAATGTGAAGAAGTCATAAGTTTCTAAAAAATTTATGTTCGAAAATTTTCTATAACTTTTGGTTCTGATAATGTTGAAAAGAAAACTGATCTGAAAAATTATATTCTGATTGATAATAGAAAGGTTAGTTTTCAAAAAAGTGATGATAAGAAGTTTATTGAGAAATATTTTCACAACTCTAGATAGTATGAAATTTATAGAGGAGAATATTCTTTTTATGGATACTTCTCATATTATGGTGGTTTCATACATAAGGAAAATTTGTTTTTTTAAATCAAAAACATTATGAATATTCCAAAAATTGTTGATGGAATGTTTTGAAGGGGAGTTAATCCTCCCAGAGGAGGAATCTGGAGAAGGTTATTTTAAGGAAACCTAAGAAGGATGGTGTGAAAGTTGAAAATAAGTTCCATGATTTGGAAACTATTTGTGAAATAAGTGAACAACATATAAATCTCGTACAATTATGTATCATCTTGTTTCAAATGTAACAAATTTTTTTTAACAATTCTCAAAAGTTGATCATGAAAAGAGATAAATGGAAAGAAAAAAACCTTGTTGTTGAAACCACTGTCAAAGATAAAAAATGAGAATGGACTTGGATCTTGGGTAGTGGGTGTTCTTCTTATATGAGTGGAGAATTAAAATTGTTTAATAGTGTGAAAGACTTAAAATAAATAACATTGTCATTTTCAAAATGATCAATCTCTCAAGATCAGTTGTGTTAGATCAACCATCATTGGGGGTGAAAAGTTGAAATATTAAAATTATTTGTTTGTTTATGGGATGAAACACAATTTTATATGTGTTTCACAACAATTCGATTAATTAAACAAAGTTATTTTAAGAAAATATGGATTTTTTGTGAAAAGTGAGGAAGATGAAAAGATAGTTACAAGAGGCCAGCATACAAAATAGAACATGTTCCGAGTTGGTGAGGATCAAAACTATTGTTACTTAGGCATGGTGTAAGATATTCAGTTGTGGAATAAAAGGTTGGAAAAAATGTTTTATAGAAGTATGATAACGTTATCAAATATATATTATGTTTGTGGAATTACTAATATGTCAAGAAAAAGATATTTGGGTGGTACAATTTTTTAGAATAGAAATATTATAAACTATGTGCATAAGAAAGTTGACATTTGTTCAAAATGACCCATATAACATATTCGTTCTAATATCTGTGGTCCAACGAGAAAATGATAAACTAATTGAGATAAAAACTTAATTACTTTTATTTATGACTTTACTCACATTACTTGAGTTATGTGTAAGAAACATAAGTTAAATATTCTGAAAAGGATTAAATGTTTCAGGAGGAAATCTGAGAAGGAATACGAGTATTCAATAAAGAAATTGAGAATAGACATTGGTGGAGAATACAAAAATGAATAATTTGAACTTCATATTAAGAATAATGGAATTTAAAATGAGTTCAATAAACCATATACACCTCAACAAAATTGTGTTTTTAAAAGGAAGAATAGAAGTTTGCTGGAAATAGGGTGAAATATGATACTTGAACATAGTCTCTCTCATTACTTTTGGAGGAAACCCAAGAGAACTATTTTTTTATTCAAAATTGATGTTTCTATAGGTCATGTTCTGATATGACTCCTTATGCATTTTTTATGAAAAAACTCCAAGTTTGAAGCACTAAAGATTATTTGGGAGTCCATGCATCATAAATAAGAAAGTTAAAAACCTAGGAAAGTATGAGAAGAGAATTGAACATAGAATTTTTCGTTGTTATGATTTCGATGGAAGAGGATATTGATGTTTAAACAAAGACACTAGAAGATTAGTTGAATCTATTGAAGTAAAAGTTATTGAAAAGTATAATAAATATGTCCAATAATATTGTGCTGGTAAGGAAGATGAATAGGATAAAATAACTTCTATTAAAAAATCTGATAAGGATACAAGAAATTGTAATCCTACACAAGAAGAAGAATCATAATTAACTATTTCAATTGATGAGGAAGAATCTCATAAATCTCATCATAGGATGAGGAAGAATGTAAAATCTTAAAACATAATTTTTTTTCAACATAAAAAGGTTCAAACAAGAATAACATCAAAATTCATTATACATACTTCTTTATATTCAAATGTTGAGCTGAAATATGTGAATAATGATTTTGAGAATCTTGAGAGGGTTCACGTAATGATATTTTGTAACTCTTACCTAAACCAAATAAAAAAATATTAGAACAATGTTGGTTTTCTGAAATAAGTTGAATGAATATAGTGAATTTATAAGAAATAAATTGTCACAGATTGAAATAATTGATTTTGATGAATCTTTTTCTATGGTGGAAATATTACAAACAATTAGAATCGTTCTTTCTATGGTTTCAAAAAAAATTTAAAAAAATTCTAATTGATGTAAAGTATAAATTTTTTAATGGGGATCTTGATGAGGAAGTATATATTAAATATGTTTTTTTGTTACTAGGAAATCTGAAAATTACGTGTGCAAGTTGAATAAATCCTTGTATGAGATGAAGCATGCATCAAGGTCATGGTATTAAAAATTGGATACATTCTTATGAAAGATATGTTTTAAGAATCGTATAGTTGATATTAATTTATATATCAAAAAAATTCAAAAAAATTCCCTAATAATAATTATCTATGTTTATGATATTATATTTACTAGAAATAATTAAAGAACTTGTAAAATATTTACTAAATAGAAGAAAATGTTGTATAAAAGTTTCATAATGGGTGAAATGAAATACTTTCTTGGGTTAAAATTTTCAAAAAATAAAAAATATATTTTAATTTCCCAAGAAAATGTGCTATGTTTCTTATTGAAAAGTATGGAACAGACAGTTTGACAGTACTTTCCATACCGATATTAGTGGGAACCAAGTTTTACAAAGGTAAAGAGGGTAAAGAAGTTGAATCTAAAGTGTTTCGGAACTTTATTGGAAGATTGTTTTGTTTGACTACATCAAGGACAAACATTATTTATGTTGTTTCCATATTATCAATATTTCAGAGTTCTCTAAAAGAATCACATTTATTTTCTGGAAAAATAATTCTCAGATATATCAAAGGTACAAAAAATTTTAGAATCATGTATAATAGCTATGAAAGTATTGACTTTTTTGGTAATTCAAATGTTTGTTTGGAATGAAATGTTGATGATATAAGATCCAAATAATTTGTATTTTTATTTCTAGGAAATATTTGTGTTAGTTAGAATGCAAAGTATTAGAATTCATAAAATCTTAGCACGAATTAAGTTTAGTATGTTGCCGTCACTCAAGCTGCTACTCAATTTATCTAGATGAATATTTAATTGGAATAATTACATGTTCAAGTAAAGTTAAACTTTCTCTTGGGTTGTGATAATCAAATTACCATAAACCATACCAAATAATAAATTACAGCATTATCCTTCAAAACATACTAATATCAAGTATCATTTCATTAAGGATCATTTGGAGAAGAATGAATTTAAACTAGAGTATACTCCTACATCAGAACAAGTTACTAACATTTTCAAAAAACCTTTAACAAAGTAATATTTTTATATATTGAGATTTAACATGCATATAAAACCACTTTATCATTAGATTTTTTGTATTTTTTTTGTCCCCTCTCTCATATAGTCTCTGGATAGTGTTTTTAAGGGGTATAATTGTTTCATAAATCTATCCATTGATATGTGAAAAATATTTTAAGTAATCATGTATATGGGGGGAGTTATGGGTAAGATGTGAATATAGAATTTAATTATTTAAACTATTCAAATAGTTTTTTAGAGTGGTTTTATGAAAAAAAAATTGCAAGAAAGTTAAAGAAGTGAAGACATATGAGAAGATAAGCTGAGGAAGTTTCATGACTCATAAATTTTGCACAGTATCTTTTTCCTATCAATGATTCTTGTTTCCTACAATGAGTTAGCTCACATAGGCTTAGAATTGTTAATAAGTGATCCATTTCTTGAGATTACACAGTTTGGTGATATAATAATATTGGTTGATAACAAAATCCAAAGGGTGAGATTATTGGGACCAAATTGATAGGAATATTATTGGACTCTCCATCATTATAAGGAAGAAGTTTATGTGGACTTTTGTTGTCAAAGAATAAATAAATCACCTCAATTTTTAAAACTATGTGTTTGTAATAAAAATCATAACTAGGGTATCATACGAAAAAATATTAAGAAATTCAAGTGGTTTGAGAAGATATTTTTTGAGGTAAATGGTTTATCATACTTACATTGAGTTTGATAAACAAAGTTATGATTATAATAAGGAATTTAATGAGAGTCTACAAGGATCTGATAAAATATATTCATTATTTTTTGTTTCATATTTCACAAAAGTCATAATTTGTCTACGAAACATTTGATGAAGGACTTATAAAAGAAATGAGGAGAATAAGTGATGCCAGTATTTTTTAGGTATGGTTAGAATGAAAGATTTTATGGAAGGATTTTAAGTTACAATACTTCCCAATGAAATTTAGATGATTATATGTTGATCTTAAATTCTCTCAAAGTCATGGGGAACTCAAGATATAATAAAATGATTATGGAAGAATGAAGTTGTCTAATTAAAACCTTTCTGGTCTCAGGTCATCAATGTGAGATCACTAGGTTTATTTTTGTATGAATTTTGTGAAGGTTTTTTGTGAAACATAAAAAGACAAAGATGCTAGTTTTTAGTTAGACCAATAAGCCACAAGATATAAATATTAAGAGAAATTTTCTTTGCGTGTTTTTTAATTAATAAAGTAAAAAAAAAATTGAAGAATAATTTGTTGATACCAGTTCATAGGATGTAGTTTTCCACCAATAAATTAGAGGAAAAATAAATTTTGTTGGGGTTCTTGAAGAATAAAATAAGTTAAGTTTGTTGAGACCAGTGCATGGAAGAAAGTTTGATAAAAATAAACTATGTATTCAACCATTTTCATAAGGTTCAATTGTTTTGTCTCTCTTGTAATTGGGTTAAGAGAGAAGAAATAACTCTGGTATGTTTTCATCAATTGGGTCAAGTGTCATCGGAATGGAATTGACACTGATTATTAGAGTTAAACAGAGAAAAATCCATTAAATGTAGGATGACACCAGTAAAGTAATAATATGCAGGATAATCAGCCTAAGGAAAAGAAGAAAATTAGAACTATATAAAATAGTTACAAAATCATTTTCAAAGGGAGCTTAGAGTTTGAAGAGTTTATAGAAATTGTTTTACAAATAATTCTGAGGCCGGTGTTGAAGTGTTTCTAAGGAAGTGCAATAATATTTAGAATCGGTGACTATGTTCATAGAGGAAAGGTTTTTCAAGGATTTATCAGTTGGTATAAAGCATCGGAATGAGAAGATTATTTTTCAATTGGTGTGGAGAAACATACTGAATAATCTTCTTTCTTCATCAAAATAAAGAAATCATAGGGGCAATCATAATCTGATTAAAGAATGTTTATAAAGGCTAAAGTGAGTTAAAGTTGTGAGAATATTTGAGAATGTTTGAGAAGGAAATAGAATATTTTAAAAACATTGAATAATTCAAACATAGAGCTGATATTTAAGGAAATTTTAATATTTTAAAAAATTGGTTTAGTGGAAAAGATTTTCAGAATCGCACACCATTTTGTCACAAATATAAATAGTGGGAAGAACTTTTTACTTTATAACGACTATAATGTTCACTGGTGTAAAGAAAAATTAGAGTGTTAAATGTTTATAAAGAGAAAGAGTTTCTGGATTGAGCACTCATGATGAATTTTTATGGGTAGAAGAAGAAGAAAAAGAAATATTATAATCTGGGTTTCTCATATCGAATTAGGCCCTCGAAGAGAGAAATCTTATTGAGATTTCTGAACTGAGACAGAAGTTGTTTAAGAATTGTTTCAGTCATATTCCAATAGAGTATATTTCAAGATTGAATAATCAAACTGGGTAATTGGATTGGTTATTGAACTGAGTATCATTGAGAAGTCCAGATAATTCCTTACCTACTTTTGGATAGGAAAGTGAATAAAATTTTTTAAGATCATATTTGTGAAAGTTGAAAAGGCAGCACAACAACATGTTCTGAAGAAATTGGTGAAAGTTTCTTAACATTTTACACAAATTGTATTACATCATTACATTATTCTTAAATCACATGAATAGTTGTATTGAACATAGTGCTACACAAGAGTGAGGGTATATCCTAATTTTTGTATCCCCACAAAAGGATTATTTTCTTTTACAATCTATGGTATTGAATTTTTTTCAAACCATACCAAGGATTTAGATACTCTTATTGAGTAGTGAACCTTTTAAATTATTATATTCCTATGGATGTGTGACTATTTTGTTTTCATAAAATTCATCATTATTTAATAGGGGGGTAAGGTTTCTTAAAAAGAAAGTAAACTTAAAAATAGAAATATATCACTAATTCAACCCAAGCCCCTCTTAGTGATACATTGATCCTAGTTGGGTAATCTCAAGTTTTTATTTGAATAAAATGTGAAATCTAATCAAGGAATCCAAACTTAAAATAATGTTTACAGTGGTAAGAAAAACTATTATCATCGTTTATGTTAAAATATGATATCCCTTTTGTCATTTTTAAAGAAAGTCAAACATTCCCTATAATGATTAATTTTTTAAAAAAACTATTAAATGAAGAAAAAAAATAATTTATAAAACTATCACAACCATAATAAAATATTTTAAGAAACATGTACATGTAATAAAAAGGGATTTTGGAAGGAAAACTTTAAAATATTTTTTTTGTTTTTGAAGAAAAGTCCCATACCACTTCGGAATTATTTCAATCATAAGATCCATGAAAAAATAACATTAAGTAAAACATTAAATATAATTAAAATATATAAATTCATGATATAAAAAGTCGAATGGGGTTTTATATACACCTCATAAAAAAATATAGGTCTATAACATCAAAATATGCCTCAAAAAAGGAAATTCAGACGAAGCCCCTTACCATGAGTCTGACTCAACATTTGTGACTTTATCTTACTAAACAAAAAAATATGTTAATTATTTAATTTCTTGTTAAAATTTTTCAAGTTTATTATTCATTTTATTTAACTTTTATCATGTTATATAAAACTACTTAAACAATTATGTTTGTTTAAGGTGTTTTGATGATATTTGGATTATGTGTCAAAAAATTACTTTGATAGGATGATTATTGGTCATAGAGGTCATTATTTAAATATCTCCTGAAAAATAATAATACCATATTTATCATATTTATACAGTAATAATACTTTTAAAATCAATAATTAAAAATGGTAATGGAAAATTAATTACCTTTCAATCATGAAGACAGTAGGTTGTAAATAGGCATGAGTAATGTTTCTCTTTTTCGATTATCATTATGGAAAAAAAGGTATTTATTGTGTTATTTTATATATAATGGTCACAATATTTTAAATAAAATATTATTTATTTAAATATAAATATTTATATATATATATATATTTCATGTGATTTAGTGTTGAAAAATGAGTTCCATCACTTTCTAGAGGCGGTAGTCCATGCGTACGCATGAATGATATTATCATTTTTCAGTGTAAGAAAATGATATATTATACTATTATAATTCTAAATATATCATTAATATAACAATTATTTCATTTATATCACATACATTTATTAAATTTATCATGATTTCCTTCCATGTAAAGTGTTAGGGAAAAATAAAGTGCATCGCTTCGTGTTGTGGTAATCGGTCGTACACATGAGCAGTGTTATTGTATCCCCCACTGAATGAAAATAAATAAGGTATATGTGATATAATAACTCCATAAGTATAAATATATTTAAAATATAATATATATATATATATATAATTTAAATCTATCATTATATGATGCCTCAATCGGTGATGATGGAAAACAAATGACATTGATTCATTAGGCGGTAGTCCTCCGTACACACAAATAATGATTTTGTATCCCATTTGATGGAAGAGGGGATGGATTTAGGTTATGAAATTAACATAATAAAATCTCAGTATATGTTAGATATTTTTGTTCTTATATAATCAAAATTAAATAATATTTTAAGTTTTTTAAAGAAGAAATAAAATAAAGACACTCAGCTAAGAATGATACATCTTCTTCGAACAACCTCTTTAGGTAAGAACCAAAAGGATTCTTAGGATGAATTTTGGTAAAACCAATTATTATAGGATATGGGGAGGGAATTTAGGAGTTTAATTTATTTTATCTTGCCTAATATAAATTTATTTTATGTTTTGAATATGAGATGACATGGGGTGGACTTTTAGATGTTAGGTGAGTTCCAGACCTATAATATTTGAAAACAAAATGGTGTAACAAAATTTTATTACATGAAAAAAGGCTCTAAAATGGACCATTATCGAGACTAAAAAATGATAATTCGAAAAGTAGGGCCATAAAATTTAATTTAGACAATCTTTTAGGTCATTTTAACCCTTATATTTTTTGTTTAACCCTTGGAAAACCCATTTTCACCTTAACCGTGGAAATTAGTCTTTACTTTTTTTACTATTCATTATAAACAACAACTAAGTTCATCTTATTATATAATAAAAATTATTATGATCCCAAATATTTTATCCATTTTAATAAATTCAATTCCCATAAGTGGAAAAAATCAATTTAAACAAAAACCTATAGACGCAATAATAAAGGGGGTTTTTAAAAAGAGCATACTCTATGTCAATTTTTTAAGTTTAAAAATTGAAAAATTTATTAGGATTTGATAATTATGTTATAAAGGTGTTCTATCAATGATATTTGGGTTATAAAAATTATTAAAACTCTCAGTATTATTCCAAATTAATTTTTCATTAAGGGTTTTCAACTATATGTGGAATAGTATTGATAAATTAGAAGATTGGATGGGTTGTAATGTGATAGTTTTTGAAAACACATGATTACGGTAGAGATAAACCATAATATGTTTATATAGTTGAGATAATAATGTTTATTTTGGATAAATAGATGATTTATTTTGATAAAGTAAATTAGATTGTATTTTTGACCTTGATTTAGATTCATTATTTGATGAAAAGGTAGTTTACGTTCTCATAAATTAAGTTTGTTGAATTTTTTTATTTATGTAATATATATGATAGTATATATTTTATTTTAGGAAAATTTATAGAATTGTTATTATTATATTTGAAGCATATGTGTTTTCATTTAGGATTGATGGTGATTCAGGTTATTTTGATAAACGAATTACATTTTTTAAGAGAATATAAGATCATGGTGTCCAAATGTTTGGTATGTGCAATTTATATCAACCTTATGTTATTTGGGGAGGGAAGTTAAGTTGATTTTTGGAAATCTAGTGAAACATTTCTAAATTATTTGTTTTTTAATTTTTTTATAAATATTTTTCAGGATTTTTAATGTTAAATATTTTTAAAATGGTTTAATTTGAGATTTTTTATTATTGTTTATGTTTTAGAGATTAATGTATTATTTTATAAAATGAATATTTATACATATAATATAACATTTGATAACCATTCTGTTTTTGGTAAATATCTATAGATAAAATTAATGAATTTTCATTCATTTATGGATCTTATGATCCATTAAAAGATAATTTTAGTGCTTATGGCATGGAAAATTCATATTGTTCCTTAATCATTGGAGCATAGGTCAAAATAGGAGGAATCCAATTAAAACAAACTAGAAAAATATAAAATTAAATTTATGGATTTTAAGAAATCCAATAAGAATATTTTATCTTATTATATGGTAAAATAATTCCTCGACTCTAAGAAAAATTATCTTCAAAATGATTTTTTTCCATTTTTACAATTGATTCTAAGGAGTTGATGCCATTCTCACGCATCATTCATTCATGGTTTTGTGGACATTAACATTATCATGAAAATTTTCTCTATCACTATTTTTTATTATTTATAAATTATTTTTCTCCTCTAAGTTCATATTCTCAATTCCTGCTAATATTCTCCTTATCTGGGAACTCGATTATATGTTGTTTAAGATATAATTTATGTTTCTTACATCCTTTTTAAAGGGGGTTTTAATATTCCTTTACACAATGTGGGTTTTAAAAAAATATATTTTCAGATATTGAAACTTTTACTACATGTGTAGATGCTGAAAAACACCCATCGTATGAAGGAGGTTTTGGCAAAACAAAGCGAAGCCATATTGGGACCCGGCGATCCATTCCGAGGGACCCATAGGGGCCACATGAAAAAAATATTGATGTGCATGAAATAAAAGTCTATTGCACAGAAAACCACGGGATTCGCGAGAGTTTTCCACGTGGGTGTAGAAATGTTCCGCACCCCGACCGCAGGAGCGGTAATTTGTGGGTCGTCACCCTGCATGGTTGAATTTGTGTGCTGCTGATATTAGTGTGCAAATATTCATGCGGGCTCATTTTCCATGTGAATCTACAACCCCAAGTGCCATTAAATATAAGGCCACCCTTGTGACTTCTAGGTTGAATAATCTGAATCATCTCTCTGTCGTGAAATTCACCTCTTGGGTGCGCAGAAGATGGCTCTCTGGTATTGAATTTTTCGCTCTAGGTCACCCGGGGATCCGTTTTTGAGCGTGACCACTTGGGCTTAATCCTCATCTAAATCCCATCGAGTCTCATCTCGAATGAAATTCCTTTCAATTGCACGCAATCCTATCTTCGGCGCGTGATTCCTTCCAATTGCACGCCCACCTTTCTATGCTCACCAGCTGATTGCACGCTGCCCCATCCTGTTCTGTGCATGTAGCTCCATTGCGTGTTGTCCTGGCCATTTTCACACACACTGGCTGATTACACGCCGCCCCACCCTTTTTTCACGCAAGCAGCTCAATTGTGCACCAGCCCCGCCGTTTTTTGCGCAACTGTCCCTTTTGCATACAATCCCTCCATGTGCGCATGTGATGTATCTGTTCTGGGCATCATTTTCATGCACCTCCCATGCCCAACACACCTATATCACGTGCTCATTCATCGTGTGTCCTCTCAGGTTTGCATGAAGTAATTTCAAAGTCCCTTGGACAATGCTGCCTGTTGCATTGCTTTTCCTCATGCTTCTTTGCATCGGCATGGTAATGGATATTTCTTTTTCACATAGTCACACTAACATGGACCCCCAACGGGATCACCACTCAACACCCCCCCCCCCAGTCATGGAATTACCTATCACATCTTCTCACCAAGGTGTATAGGGTACCAGTTATGTAAGTCCTAGGGGTGCGGAGCGAACCCGCCTCATCCAAGCTGCAGGATGTTAAACTTCCAAGAATCATCATCCTTAGCACATGACATTAAACTGTGACTTCCCCCCATGTATCCTACGTGGGGAAAGGGAAACCACTCTTGTGTAATCCCCTTGCTTTTTATGCAGGAGGCAACATCCTTGCCCCTCCTTTCTTTGGTGCCAAATCCCTCTCTTGCTGGGATTTGTCACCACTGGGCCTCTATCCTGGAGTAAGTCTCAACCTCTTTAGTCTTCTAACCATGCATAATACCCTATTTCCTCTTTGGGTTGCGATCACGTGTAATTACCACTCTATTTCCCATGGACGCACCTTTCGCAACGTGATCGTCGAGTATTTTTTGTCTCTTGTTTCTCACAGAGAGAATGACTCGCATGGGCTTAGAGATAGCACCAACCATGACATACACCTTGGGCAGCTTAGAGTGTATGCCCCACACCCAACCTGAACTATGTGGTCTTTGATCCTTGCCAAGGCAAGGTACGTAGGAAGCCTCCCTAAGGTACAATCCCACCAACCACTTCTTGCTCTAACCCCCTTCACGTCGGTTCACCAACACTTTGGGCAGCCTAGAGTGTAAGCTCCACACCCAACCTAAACTATGTAGTTTTTTATCCTTTCCAAGGCAAGGTAAGTAGGAAGCCTCCCTCAGGCCCAAGCCAACCACTCATTGGTCACTCTGATCCCCTTCACATCGGTTCACCAACACTTTGGGTTTCCTCAGAGTGTAATCCCCAAATTCCCCCTTCTGAACTACGTGGACTTTGATCCTTGCTAAGGCAAGGTACGTAGGAAGCCTCTCTAAGGATCAATCCCAACACCTGTTCGTTCTGACCATCTTCACGTCGGTTCACAAACACCCTGGGTAGCCTAGAGTGTAAGCCCCACAACCATACCTGAACTACGTGGTCTTTGATCCTTGCCAAGGTGAGCTACGTGGGAAGCCTCCATGAGGTTCAAACCCAACACCTGGTCGTTCTGACCCACCTTCACGTCGGTCCGCCTACACCATCCATCCAGACCCTAGGTCCTTATTTACGTCGGTTCACCCCTATCCTACATGACATTAATCCATGTGCCCCATGCAGCGGTAAGACATTTTGTCCCTCAATATATGGTAAGTCATTGTATCTCGATCAGCGGTAAGCCATTGCATCTCCTATTCATTGGAAAGGCGTTGTAATCCCATTAGCTGGGACCCACCTCTTTGGTCCGTCCTAGTGACGTCAGACCAACCCGAGATGTTAACCACACGTAAGCCCCATACACATCATTGGGTTGTTGTCCTATGTGTACACCCCAATTCAATCTCATCACCTGACCTTTCCCTCGAGCCTATGTGTCTCTGGAAGGTCATGCCCCAACCCAGAGGTTCCACTTCCTCCAGGTCCACATCCATGTGTTCATTTTCATGGGCCACCTCCTCAGGCATCCCATCGCCCTCCTGAACTACGCATACTTTGATTCCATGCCATGTAGATACATCGAAAGTATTTATAAGACTCAATCCCAACATTATCATCATCCTCATGACGGTTTCATCCCATTCGCCACCCATTTCACTCAACAACCCATCATCCATTTTGATTCTTACCCGGGTCACCACATCCCAGTCAGGTCATGTCAACCAACCTACATCAGAGTGTCCTCGAGGGGTTATACTCATCTAATCCACTCTAGTCAGTGTTCTGATCAGTTTGATCTATATCTCCTGGATGTTAAACTTGCGTCATACCATTTTTTAATAATGTGAAGCTGAAGAAAACCTCAGAGACATCCCTATGGCATATAATCCCTCACATTTGATGTGGGATTCCCCAAGCTTATGCGCCCTTGAGAAGCCATATAATAAGAATAAGAAACCCAAACACACTAGTGTACCAGTGTCCAGACACTCCGGTGATGTCCAACGTGACTACTTCCCTAGCCAAAGTTTTCTGCCCTGACCGGACCCCATGGAATGTCCCGATAGAAGTGGTGTAATTAACTGGTGTCCTTGAAGATATGGAGCCCGGAAGAGTTTCAATAATAACATATTAAGTCTATAAAGGAGACTCGGACTAGGTGATGAGTTCCAATGAAGAATCAATGGAAGGAAGAACCGACATCCCATCATCCCATTTTGATCAAGGAATAAACTTCCCTAAACAAAGAAGGCATTCCGCCCGCCTTTGAAAAGTGGGAATGTGGGGAAACCAAACCGTGCCTTTCATACCCATGGATGGATGTGCACGCCTTAGTGAAAGCATCAGAATAGAAATGGTGAACCCATCATGAAATTATTCTCCTCAATATGGAGATTAGTATCACTCGAGGCATCAATGGATTTGTGTGTCACTGGATCTAGTTATATGGCATTGAGTCCCACCAGGAAAATAGCGGGCTTGGCATGAAACTCAGCAGAAGTTGGGGCAGTAAAACGTTGGACATCCCATTATACGATGTTTTCATCGTGGACCCCTATTATTGGTCATGGAAGATGGGATGGCACTGGGGAATTTGTCGTCGATTCCTTTTTCATTCAGCAATGACGAGTTAATCTCCCTACTCACAAGAATCAGTTTGCCACACCTGGAACATGATCACTACCTGTCGACCGATGTAGGGGCAGGGGCAATGCCAACAAGGTAGTCCTGTGTGTTTCCGTCTCTTTTGAAACGGCCTCTATACCCACAACCATGGGGCACCCACAACCCATATCCTTGTCTGAGGTCATCCAACAAAGGGTGATCAATGACCTCATACACCGGTACGAGGAGGAGGGCATAATCCCAAATAGGGATATGGCCCACCTGGATATGGAGGCATCTGCTCCTTATCGCCAATGCGGACCTTGAGGTCCGTGCAGGGATCTGATTCTCCCCACGCTAACATATAACCATTTTGGGAGCCTCTCCTTGGAACACTTTGATGACTCCCTGCCTTATGCTGCCGAGTTAAGTGACGTCCAGCCTAGCCCGGTAAGAGTCTCATTCCGGGGGCTCCCGGCAAGGGCTCCCCCTCAACTGTATCAGCGCCGCCACTCAGTCTTGCTGGATGAAAAGCAGGTAAGCCACGTACCTTCACCATTGACTCTGGTTCATCCGACTTAATGCCAGTGTCAGGTACAAGCTGAAGAGGATGCCCTCCAAAGAGTGTCAATGTCGACAGATACTATGACACGAGCCACCACCAATACATATCATCAGTTCTCTATATACACTAAATAGGGGCACTAATACGCCCGACTAGAATCAAGGACCCAACCACCCCACGGGCAGGCTGGGCCGACTCTCATGGACGTCGGCACAAGCAGTGGTCGTCGCAAGCTAACTTGTAGCAATGCCACCAAGTATGGAGGTCCTCCACATACCGCTACCATGGAGAGCATGGGCCTTCCCCATTTCGAGGCTCATCATGGAGGTCTGCCCCATTCCACCCTCAATCCAAATGAGTTTCTTCCCCGTGGTAGTGACGCTCAGCATAGAAGTCTCTCTCGTTCCCACTACACCGGATATGGGGTCATTCCTCCCGCCACTGACCGTTAGTGTAGGGACATTGCACATCCGGTATCTATTTAATGTGGGGATGCTCCCCATGTCCTCTTAGCATCTGGTGAAGGTCCTCCTCACCTCGACAACCAGAGCGGTGAAGGCCAGCCCCGCCTCACAAGCACCCAACATGGAGGTCCTACCCATGTTCAGCTAGACCAGTATAAGGTGCCTCCTTATAATCCTCTCCATCCTCCAACCAGTTATAGTGGAGGTCTTTCCCACTCTAGTGCTATCCATGGAGGTCCTCCCCATGTCCCCTTTAAAATTTGTCCTAGTGATCCTCACACCCCAGTTTACTCAGGTGCAAACCCTCTCCACCTCAGCACCAGTGCAGCCGAAGGGCCTCGTGTTAGAAATTAGTGTTGTCCCGAGGAACCACCCAGGGGCAGGAAGGTGGGTCATCGCCGCCATAATAAGAGTTTTGGGAATGTCAGAACAGCTATCAAACCAGTCTGCTTCTCAAACTCTGAAGCGGAATACAACTCAACTCAGAAACCCTCCCCTCACTCATCCGAGTCAAGGATTGGGGTAGGAACAAGGTGCATCAGCCTAATACTCCTGAAATGCAAGGTTCATCATATTCTCACCTCCCTCCATAGGTACATCTAAGAGGATAAAAATCTGGAAACCCCATAGGTCACGGTCGTGCAATCACCAATGTTGTCACTAGAAGAGCTCTCTACCTCGACAAGAGATCATGAAGAGCAATTTTGGGGAACAACAGGGAGCGAGCAGCATCACAACCTATCGTTAGTGTCCCTATCCCCTAAGCTACGAACTGTGGCTATCAGCCCATCTTATCGTGATGTAGCGGCTTGGTCTCTACACTCTTCAGAAGACAGCCCGAGATTTGGCAACCAGTCAGCCCGTTAGTCGTACTCTCCACTAGCTAGCATGCCACCATAGCGGTCTGCCTCAGTACCATTTCCATTTCCTCATCCACCTCCAGTTATTGAGTGGGGTAATGAAGGTCCAGACCCTAAATCCGAGTTGAGGAGCTTGTGGAACATCCTTGGAGTGGTCCACTTCCCCGAGATGTTCTGGCCCTGTGGCAACACTGAACTTCTACGTGCCAGAATCCCTCACCCCAAGGGAGGTTTAATGTTTCCTCCAAACCCTATGGGTGATGAACCTTCACCTTATTCATCAAGGAGTGGTTTATCCTAGGATCCAAGTGCATTTTTAAGTCATTGGTAAGTAATATCATCTGGTTGATCTGGTTCCACTCCCTGTGGCCCAGCATCCCGAGTCGCCAGGCCACCATAAGGCCCTCTATCAAAAATGTGTTCAGAGTTTCAAGGTACTCCACAAATTTATCAGGGAGGCTTCACCCCACGTGCAAATCCATTGCTGGGGGAAGTGTTTTTCCCTCCTCTTCAGTCCTATCCGGCAGCATCCCGACACGCATGGCGATATCGAGGATATGCCCCCAAGAATGGTTGTGATCAACATAGCAGATATAGTGCACGAGGAGGATTATATGGAGCTTATTTATGGGTATTTACCCCCTGAAAGTGTTCCACCACTATTGGACCCATTGGGGAGGGTTTCTCACCAGAAAAAAAAAATCTATCGGGTCTCCTTGCACCCACCAAGACATTAGTCCTTATCCGAAATCACAGTATTGGTAAGGAGCACGTCGGAGCACGTCGGGGCCTCCAAGAACTCCGACCCATTCGCCTTAGTGAAAAAGATTAAGGACCTTGAAAAGGCCACATTGTGCCAACAACTTGTTGATTAGAATAAGTTGGTCGATGAACTCCAAGCTGAATGTTCTACAGAGCGACGACTGGACTACGATGACCCTTGGCCAGGGTAGTAGGGGCAGGAACAAATTTCCATTAGTGAACAACCTCCAGGGGACCCTGACCATCCTACCCCAACATACAGAGTTGAGGTCGGATCTTACAGTAAGAGGGTGTGTTATGTCTCACCAAACCCTCCTGAACGGCGTGACAATCCAAGGGACCCAGCTCGGGCTCCCCCAACCACCCCGAGGGTCGTGCCACCTGCTGCTCAATGAGCTTCTGGTCCTGCTTACCATATTGAAGAACCCATCCAATGAGATCGTGGTTAGGGATCCTCGAGAAGACAGGGACCCCCACCCAGATGATCCAATCGTGGCACTCATTTCCTGCCTAGAGGCATTGGAAATACGACAAGTGGCAATCCCACATAATGGCAAGCCATATCCAGCATGGGTGGACGATATACCAGCATATCTGGGTTTCGGTAATCCCACCATATCCCCCTTTAATGGGATAAGAGACCTACCACAGCATCTAGCCCACTTCATCTCATGGTGTGGGCCCATGTTAGGGACTCCAGCGCAGCAAATGGCCGCCAAACTCTGAAGCTTTGTGCAGAAATTGGAGGGGCTTGCATTTGTATGGCATAGCCAACTCCCCACCGAATTGGTACCCAGCAGGGAGGACCTCCAGAGGAAATTCTTTTACCAGTTCAGCTCTACCACATGGAAGACAAGCATCGCAAACCTCTTCAAGTGAAAATAGAGGTCTGATGATCATGTTGCGGACTTTATCGCCCAGTAGAAAGGACTTACATACTCCCCTGACATGCCACTAAATCAGAAGTAATTACTGACAATGTGTGTAGGGAACGTCAAGAAGGAACTAGTTCCCTCTCTGATCAGCCAAAACTACACTGGAGGATTCTGAGACTTCTCCGATAAGGCCCAGCACCTGGAAGAAGCCCTGCAACAGGCCAACCAGGAACATCTGTTTCCCCCTGTAATTCCCACAAGGAGGGATGTTAGAGCCGAGACTGTCATGGTAGAGGCCCCTAGATAGCTAGAATTATTACCATTGGAGCCACCCCCACATCCTTGCAGAGCCCCGCCACTAGAGGTGCAGCCTCCAGCCCAACAACGGCCTCCTCAGAACCGGCTGGTGACCCCGTGTAATGAACTGCCACTTCCTAGTCAGGACAACTAGGCTACGCCTCCTCGACAGGACCCTCCAACTCCTCTTCAAGGCTAGGTTCCAAGGGCCCCCTTTCCGGATAGAAGAAATCGGACCTACTCGTTCAATGAGAACCAGGTTCTCGGCTATTTCTGAAGTGCCTTAGAACAAGGGATTGTATGTTTTCTTGAGTGCAGAAGGCCAGAAGAGTCAAACCTCACTGATCGCCACAAATAATGCCCCTATCGTTGGATCTCAGGGAACACCCTCAAGCAGTGCTATGTGTTTAAAGACTGGCTTCAGGACCAGGTCGATAACAACATAGTCAGGTTGGGCCCAGCCCCAGCAAAATTGGCATACGTCATCATAAGGCCAGACAGCAACAGCGACAGTGAGGGTGAGTGGCAGAAGGTTTCTAACAACGATTCCCAGAAGTATGATAACTGGATGGCTCAAAAAATGGTTGTTTATACCCATGGAATCATTTGTGCACTCCTGAATCACCTAGAGCCTTCAGAATCTACAGTCGCTACTTCTGCCTCATCATCTAAGTCAACCTCTTCCCAAAAGAGAAAGCATCAGTGGTGCAAGGGAAAGCAATGCGCCCACCCAATGCCTCCATCATCTCACACTCTCAGTGACTTCATGCCTCTGGAGATAGTTATTCCTCCCATAATCCACCTAGTAATGGATGACTCTTCAAGTGATAGTCAAGGGTACACTTCGGTTAATACCGTGGAGTTGGTAAATCTCTATATGACTCCCAATGATGGAGAGTGCCAGGCGAACCTCCCCAATGTCCCCAACTGATGCCAACGTTAGCAGAGCCACGGCCATACGGTTCATCGAGGCACATCATATGGCACTTCCAACTAGGATGTGCACACCATTAAGACCAGACAACAGTCCTAGCGCAGAGCCCAGCACACGTAGCCTCCTCATTCGATGTCATCAGACCTGCCTCCACCGTCATTTGTGTTGTTAGATCTGGCAGAGCCACTTCGGCCATGTTGCGACCAGCCTCACCCTGCCATAGACTGGTATCAGTCATTCAGCCCTCATTCGGTAGCTACTTTGTGGGCTTCAACTAGTGAGCAGCAGGATATGCCCAGCCCAGTCAGCCATCGGCCCTGCCGGCAGGGCCCGCCATGCCTCCTGTCAAAGAGCAGCCTCCTGCAAGTAGAAATTCACACCTAGTGCCAAATTATGATTTTCTCAAGCACATTGTTAGCATCTCAGTGAGGCTTCCCATCCTTGAGTCCCTTCACCTATCATCGAATATATGTGAGGCCCTCGCTGAGAATTTAAAAAATCCCCCTCCTGTTTGAGATAGAGGTAGCAGCCGCGGAAGCTTTTCATGCTGAAGTGGTTGAGAATGGTGAATTCCAGGCCATCATTTCATTCTTTGGAGAATATGAAGGCTCTCCCATATAGGAGAACACCCTCCAACTATACATCACTATCCAATTTAATGGCGTGGAGGTTCTCCATTGTCTTTTCAACTCAGGCTCTAGGATCGACCTTATCCCGACCCAGACACTGCGAAAACTGGGGCAATCTGAAAATGACCTGACTCCCTCCGACATAAGAATCCAGGTATACGACAGGACTAAGCAGAACTCAGTCGGCAAGATCCAATGGAATAACTAGTTTGGGGGACTAGTTTATAGCACCTAGTTTATAGTGGTCTCTCAGGACACCACATAAAATTCAATGATGGGCAGACCATGGCTTCACCTGCATGTGGCAGTTCCCTCATTATATCAACAGTGCCTTAAGTACTCCCTCAACGTTTGACTGGGAATACTTCAAGGTGATGCATCTCCTTTTGTCTCTTGTGAAACCCGCTACCTGGATACTGACTATTACAAGAGCATGGGCATGCAAATTCAGGCCAGTGAGGTTGAACCCATCGTGGTTGTGGCTGACTTCTAGGTAGGTCTGGATGATGCCTACATCTTCCCAATCCATCGATTGGAGGCCATGACCCCCGAAATGGGGCAATGTTTTGTTGTCAATGGTATAAGGGGGAAGCATATTCCCAAGACCAAGCGATGGAGGAAAATCACCTTACACTCCTACACAAATCAGGCTCAGGTGATCCCGGAGCCTCCTACCCCCATAAGATATAGGGATGTCCACCCCATGGCAATAGTAGTACGTCATACGTGCCTGTTTTACTAGGATGAAATTAACCAGATTGAGCTGATGTACCACTAATACTTTGACATCATCAAGTGTGGCCCCTTGGTCCGAAGACAAAATGGGATCAGATCGATAGCCTTCATTGCTATGGTTTCGGGAGCACGTGAATCTCCCGATGCAGTGACCACTGCTGCTCAGGATGGTACCAGCCTCCCATCGGAATCTGCCGACCTAGAGGAAGCTCCTCCCTCTAGGGATCTCTCCTCTACAAATGAAGAAGACGATTTGGAGGATGCTCTCTCGTCCTTTGAAGAGGGTGTCTCCGCCATGGTTGATGAACTAGTATAGGTGAACCTCGGTAACTAGGCAGATCCGAGACCCACATTGATCAGTGTCACCATATCCCTCGAGAAGCAACGGTGGTACGTAGACTTCCTGAAACAACAATATGACGTGTTTTCCTAGAGTTATGATGAGATTCCAGGATAGATCCTCAGGTAGCCACCCACCACCTTGGTCCTCTTTCAAGTCATCACGGGTTCAAGCAGCCTCCCAGAAAGATGCATCCTTCTCACAGTTCCATGGTTGAGGCCAAAGCTGACAAGCTCATCAGGGCCAACTTTATTAAAGTGGTCTTGTACCCCAAATGGATGGCCAACATTGTGCCAATCAAGAAGAAGAACTGACAGATCAGAGTCTGCATCGACTTCGGTGATCTCAACTATCACTGTCTGAAGGATGATTTTCCCCTTCCTGTGACAGAATTGTTGATTGATGCTATGGCTAGATTCCAAGCCCTCTCATTCATAGATGGTTACTCCTGATACAACCATATCTGAATGGCACCTGAGGATGAGGATTACATAGTTTTCAGGGTGTCGCAAGGTACGTTTTGTTACCAGGTCATGCCCTTCGACTTAAAGAATGCAAGTGCCACCTATCAATGGGTCATGCATCGCATATTCAATCAAATCCTCGGGATGTTGGTGGAATGATATGTGGACAATTTGGTGGTAAAATCTCGTCAGTTCCAGGACCATCTCAAGGACCTAAAGAAATTGTTCATCTTCCTATGTTTTTACCACCTGAAGATGAACCCATTGAAATGTGTCTTCAGGGTAACCTCTGGGAAGTTCATTGGCTTTGTTTTCAGGTACCGAGGCATCATGATCGACCCATACAAGATCAAGGTCATCATTTAGATGCCTCCCACAAGAAATATTTGGGAGATTCAAGTTCTCCAAGGATAATTATCCTACATACGGAGAATCATTTCAAATATGGTCGGTAATTGTAAGACCTTTTCTCTGCTCATGAAGAAAGGCTTCACCTACGAATGGGACGAAGAGTGCTAGACCGCATTCGAGGAAATAAAGCAACATCTTCTCTAGCCTCCAGTCTTGATGCCACCCATCTCTGGAAAACCACTGATCCTATATGTGACTACCTTGTAATGATCTCTTGGCACCCTTCTTGCCCAGAAGAATAATGAGGGGATAGAAAATAGCCTCTACTACCTCAGTCATATGATCATTGATATAGAGAGAAGATAATCCCCCATAGAAAAGAGAAGTCTTGCACTGGTATTCACAGTATAGAAGTTGCGACATTACTTGCAGCAGCACAAGGTACAGCGGGTGTCTTGGGTAGACCCATTGAAGTACATTCTGAACCTCCCCATGTTGATTGGCCATCTAGTATGGTGGGCAGTGATTCTTCAGTAGTTCGATATCAGGTTTGTCACTCAAAAATCTATTAAGGGGAAAGCATCGGCAGACTTCCTTGCTGCCCATCCGGCTCCTGCTGACCAGTCCTAGGATCTTGATTTTTTTGATGAGGCAATCCTCTCAGTAGATCATGTCGTCCTATGTTGGAAGATGCACTTTTATGGTGCTTCCTGAAGTCACACCGGTAGGATTCTCAATGATCCCAGGCTCAACAGGGTATTCCTGGGTATTGTATTTATTACCCCGGCCCAAGCCATTCTACTATAATGATTCCTATTGTCAGAAGGTTGCACCAACAACGAGGCAGAGTATCAGGCTCTTATCACTGGCCTCAAGCTGGCCCTCAAGATTGATGTGCCCCATTTTCATGTGAAAGGGTATTCTGAACTATTAATCAGGCAGATCAATGGTGAGTGTGTCGTTAGAAAACCAGAGCTCATACCATTGTTGGATCACACCCTCAAGCTAATGGCCCAATTCCCATCTCAGCCAGAAATTACTCATGTCCCTCGATCTCAGAATGGTCAGGAAGATTCCCTATCCATCCTGGCTACATCACTTGCATAACACGAGCAAGATGATTTGATTATACACATGGCACATCGGAGAGTCATTTCTCCCGTCACCCCAGGTGATGACTACAGCTTGCGGGTAATCCATCTTGCCATTGGGGCCTCCACGTCGAGACCCTCAGGTTCCTCAGATGTAGTGGTTGAAGTGACTCCCGACTAGAGATCCCCCTTTATCAATTATCTCCAAATTGGTTACCTCTTGACGGATCGGGCCGAGCGTGAGTGAATCTAACGTCGCACGCTGCAGTTTACCCTCCAGAGTGGTCCTAGTATTGAGAAAACCCTCTACAAGCGCCGGCTTGATGGTTTTCTCCTATGTTGCATCCAAGGAGTTGAGATTTCTTAGGTCATGCAGGAGGTTCATGATGGTTCCTGTGGTTCCCAGTAGACTATGCCGAAGCTATCTCACCAGATCCAGAGACTGGGGTGAAGGACCCCGGTACACCCTGAGAGGGGAGGGGTGAATCAGGGTGGCCACTTTTTCTTCTTAAAGTTGTGGATCTTGTTCCCACGTTGGCAGGAACTTCTTAAACCTATATGATGGATAAGATCAGCAATTAAAAATTCACATGCAGAGAGATGACACAACAATTTTTACTTGGTTCACCACTAAGGGCTACGTCCAAGGAGCATACGCCGACAGATTGTCGGTCGTACCTAAATCCACTATGCTTCACTAGCTGCGGATACAAAAGTTCGGGTACAGACACTCTGTCCCAGGCTCACTGCCTTTACATAAAGTTTAGGGATAGCTCACTGCTTCCCTCGGGTCACTCCCGTTGACTCCCCCTGGCTCACTGCCGTTGGCGAAGTCTCACTCAGTTTATAGACGTGAAGGTCTCTTCAATAAATTTGCATTAAAGTCTTTGCCTCTGCTCAGCACGAGACTCTGCTTGCATTGACGTCCGGAAGAGATGCACTAGAACGCACAGAACCACTGAACTGGATAACCAAAACGTGCAGACAAACCTTACTAAAAAATATGCGAAACACCAACCATTTGCGCGCAAAATCATCCTATTGCGCGCAACATTTTCTTTTGGCACGGAAAAATATTTCGCGCAAAACTCCCCTTTTTCGCGCAACTCCAAATATTTCGCGCAAGCCCCTTTACACGATCCTTTTTGCGCACCAGACCACAAATCCTCTCTAAGTCTTCAGTCCGTCGCAAAAGAAGAGGGTCACCTCATATTTATAGGCATCTGATACCCCCGCGCACAAAATCCCCTTCGGCGTGGAAAACCTCTCATCTGGCGCGTAATATTTTGTGCAGGTATCATTTTCCGCGCACGTCTCCAGATATTTCGCGCAACTCATGCCTTTGCCATTTTTCGATGGTGTGAATTCGAAACACTATGTGCGCGAAAAAGTTTGCTCTGCTATTTCACGCACCGCGCTGTTTTCGCGCCCAACTCATGTATTTCGCGCACATCCCTGATTTTCCACGCAGCCCATGCCTTTGCCATTTTTCACCTCTCTGATTTCGAAACACTGTTTGCGCGAAAAACTATTTCGCGCATCCCGCTGTTTTCCGCGCCCAACTTAAGTATTTCGCGCAAGCCTCTTATTTTTCGCGCAAGCCTTCCTCCTAGCGCGCACCTCCTTTTGTAGACCATCCATGTCTTCATTTTCCAATTTTGAGGCCTAAAAAATTGGCAAACACTGGGAAACAGCGCCACCTTCAATATTGTTGTCTGTTTGAACTGTATGATCACTTTGTTGGAACACATTTGGAACTTCCACTGAGGATTGACAACAAACACAAACCAAACTACAGTTCATGCATAGAACAACCATGGGTCCAACAATCTCCCCCTTTGGGTTTGTTGGCAATCATCAATATAACACCATCCACATGCATACCAAAAAGGCAAGGATCAACTCAGCCAGCACTCTAAGTCTACGTGAGCAATGCTCGGTGTAGAAAACAAGAGAGGAAGCTTGAATTGGGTTCCCATGTTTTGGAATGCTCAAAGACGCTCAAGAAATTTTCTTACACTGAACTCTCATCATGGCACAGAAGAATTACATGTCCATAGACAATCATGAATTCCTGAAATTATATTATACCTTTCCTTTCTCCCCCATTGACAATAAACCCAAAGGCCGGTAAATTAATCAATGTTCCGCTCAAACCATACTCCCCCTGGATAGTATCTCCCCCATAAACCTGCATCACAGCCATAAACAGATAGAAAGAATTACCACAATCAGGGAGAGGGGAGTTTCGAGACCTCCTTATGCAGCAGGAGGTGGTTGAACACCGAGGTTCAACCGATGCTTTTCAAACACAGCTGCTGACAGTGGCTTTGTCAGGATATCAGCTACCTGCTTATCAGTTCCCACATGGTCCAGTCTAATAACCCCTTGTTCAACCTTTTCTTTGATGAAATGATACCGTATTTCAATATTTTTTGTACGAGAATGCTGAACCGGATTTTTCGTAAGATCAATTGCGCTTTTGTTATCACAGTAGATCACCATTGGCTGCTTTACCTCATCACCAATATCTGTTAATTGTTGCTTCATCCATAGCAGTTGAGTGCATGCCTTTGTGGCAGATATATACTCAGCTTCAGCAGTACTAAGAGAAGTACTTTCTTGTTTCTTGCTCAATCAGCCAACACAATTATTTCCGATAAAGAATGCTCCACCACTGGTGGACTTTCTGTCCACAACATCGCCAGCCCAGTCAGCATCAGAAAATGCGGATAATTCACTATCCCTTCCTACAGAAAAGTATAATCCATACTTGTAAGTACCTTGAATATACCTCATGATTATTTTCACTGCTGTCATGTGTTCCTCTTTTGGATTACTCTGAAAGCGGGCAGAAAGACATGTGGCAAAGACAATATCTGGCCGTGTCGCTATCAGGTACAATAGGCTCCCAATAATTCTCCTGTACATGGTGGGATCTACAGATTTCCCATCCTCATGCTTCCCAAGTTTGGTTCCAACTGCAATCGGAGTTGACATTGGTTTGGAGTCTTGCATGTTAAACTTCTTCAGCAGCTCTCTTGCATACTTTTCCTGAGAGATAAAAGTGTATTCTTTCCTCTGAGTCACTTGCAGTCCCAAGAAATATGTGAGCTCCCCAATCATTGACATTTCAAATTCTGATTTCATATGATTGGCAAATTCATCCACTGATTTCTGTTTGCTTCCACCAAATATAATGTCATCGACGTAAACAAGAACCATGAACTGATCTTTTGGAGAATTCTTCACATAGAGATTGTGATCAACTCCTCCTCTTTTGAATTCCAGCTTTTTGAGATATGAATCTAGTCTAGAATACCATGCCCTTGGTGCCTGTTTTAATCAATAAAGTGCTTTCTTTAGCTTGCAGACCTTTGATTCATCACCACCAATAAGAAAACCCACTGGTTGTTCAATGTAGACTTCTTCTTCGAGTACACCATTTAAGAATGCTGTCTTGACATCCATTTGATATACTTTATATCCTCTTTGGAGATCCATGGAAAGGAATAGCCTGATTGACTCCAATATAGCCACTAGAGAAAAGGTTTCTTCAACATCAACACCTTCAATCTGAGAATACCCTTTACATACCAGTCGAGCCTTGTTTCTGATAACATTTCCATGCTCATCAAACTTGTTCTTGAAAATCCATTTGGTTCCAATCACATTGTGACCTTTGGGTCTCTGGACCAAATCCCACGTCTGATTTTTGTCAATCTGATCTAACTCTTCACTCATGGCTTTCACCCAGGATTCATCCATTGCAGCTTCTTCAAATGAGGTTGGCTCTACAACTGATAGAAATGCAGAAGGTGTGTTATTTCTCATCCTCCTTGTTTGAGTGGGTGCATTCATGTCCCCAATTATGTTGGATGGATCAATCTCAGCTCTTCGGTTTCTCCTGAGAGATTCAGTAGCATTCTTTTCAGCCATAGGTTCTTCTTCTGATTCTTCTTCTGAGTCAACATCATGATGTGACTGCTGAGAGTTTTGAACAACTTCCTCTATCTCTGTATTTGTGTTTTCTTCACGTTTACTTTCTTCCTGATTGTCTATCACATCCGCATATGGCGTCCTTGAAGCATTTGTGGTTTTCTCTTCAATTATCTTAACATCACTTCTTACCACAATCTTCCCCAAGCGTTTATTGAAACACTTGTAAGCTTTACTGTTCATTGGATAACCAAGAAAAATTCCTTCATCAGCATTGTCACCATATTTTCCTTGGTTTCCTTCTTTATTCCGGATGAAACATTTGCTTCCAAAAACCCGAAAGTATTTCAAAGAAGGCTTCCTTCCATGCCATAATTCGTACGGTGTCTTCGTTTCTCCCATGTAGAGCCCTGTTCGATTCCGAATGTGAACTGCAGCTTCAACAGCCTCCTTCCAGTAATGGCGAGAGATACCACTCTCAATCAACATAGTCCTGGCCATATTGTTGACCTGTCGATTTCGACGCTCAACAACTACATTTTGTTGTGGAGTTCTCACAGCAGCTACCTCATGCTGTATTCCATGTTTCTCTAGGTAGTTTTCAAACTCAATGGATGTGTATTCCCCTCCATTGTCTGATCGTAGGACTTTTATTGACCGTCCAGTATCATTCTCGGCAATTCGGCGATAAGTTTTCATGCAATCAAGTACTTGTCGCTTCCTGTGAATCACCATTACACAAGACATTCTACTATAATCATCAATGAAAAGGACGAAGTACCTCTCTCCATAGGTTCCAGCAACATTTATTGGGCCACATACATCAGTGTGAATGAGATCAAGAAGATGTGATGCCCTTTTCTTCTTTGGACGATACGAATTACAGACCAGCTTCCCACGAATACAGGCATCACAAGATTTTTCCCGTTCGCGTTTTAGAATGGGAATATCCATGACTATCTTCAGCTTAGATATCTTTTCCATGTCTTTTTGGTTAATGTGCCCCAGCCTTCGATGCCATAAATTGTTTTCTTCATCAACAGACAAGTAACAAGAGTTCACTTTGCTGTCAACCTGATATAAGTTTCCATCTGTTCTACAACCTTTCATAAGAGAATTCCTTGTTTTTCCTTTTATAGTGCAGCCTTTTTGATTGAAGGTTACTATGAGTCCTGAGTCACAGAGTTGACTTACACTGAGGAGATTATGGCGTAGACCGTCCACATAAAGAACTTCAGTCTTTTTCAGCTCTCCGTTGGCGAGAGCAGTATTCCCACAGCCTTTAATCTTCAAAGCGCCATCGTTACCAAACCGTACTGTTCCATCAACCTTCTTTTCAATGTTCTTAAGAAGGTCAGCATTTCCTGTCATATGGGAAGAACATCCACTATCAAGAATCCAGGTGCTGCAACTCTTTGTAGCTTTGAGGGCTACTTCCGCAAGATTGGATTTCTCGATTTTCTTCTTTTCTTTCCATGAGATATTGGATTGAGCATAAGACACTGATGGCCTTTTAAAACTTTCTTCCACATAATCTGAGTCTTCATACCCATAATCTTCTTCCAGAAGAGAGAAACTATTTGTGAGAACAACATCATCAGGAGGATGAACCCTGTCCCGTCTTTGGGTGTTGAATGAATTTCTCTTGTCATACCGCTGCCTGCAAAACATAGCTTTATGGCCAAAGTTAGAACAATTAAAACAGTAACCATAGAATATATTTCTTCTATAAGATGGAGGATATGAAATCGGTCTCCTTTGTTGATTTCCCAGATCTTTTCCATTAAAGTAACTCCTTGCCTCTTCGCAATATGACATAGTATGGCCCAGATAGCCGCAGAACTGACACTTCATGTGAGGGAATGTCTTCACACCTGAATTTCTCCTCATACCTTCATCCTTGTGAGAGTAGTTGAACTGTCTATCATTTCTAAATGTTTGATGGTAATTGTCAGTTATCCTTATTGTTTGGATTGAGGGTTCCTTTTTCAGCACTTCAGACAATGTTTCAACATGTTCAACCTTCGTTTTGTCTTTATTTTGGATTTCTTTATTTCCAGCAGTTGATGTCTCAGCTTCACATCCAATTCCACACTTTCCCATGCAGGCGGGTCTTTGAACGCTCAAGATTTTTTCAACTCCATCAGAACCACATTTGGCTCTTGCCAATATTTCAGCATCTAAGAATCTTCTAGGTTGTATTTTCTTCCTTGATTCTTTTGAAAAAGATTCGGTCTCAAGTTTACTCCTAAGAGTAACAATTTCCTCCTCAAGACCCTCAGTAGTCTTGGACTTTTCTTCCAGTCTTGAGGTGAGGTCATTGATGACCTTTCCCTGCTCTTCAATTCTTAGCTTAAGATCCAATACATCATCATTGCTTTCAATGATTTTAGACTGAACTTTCACAAACTCTTCCAGACGTTCAATTTCAGCTTCAAGTTCATCAACATATTCTGATGACTCTTTGACCATTTCCTTCCACTTATTACATTTCTTACATTTACTCTCAATCTTGGAGAAAGCATCCTTAATTTGAACCTTTGGATTATCAAGAGCAGTAGTCTGATTATCTATGCCTTTATTGATTGAAGAATCTGATATTTCAGTGGTATCCATCATGGAAGCATGTTTTTCAGTTTTAAATTCTGGTTCTTCTTCCTCACAGAATTCAATATCATCATCTTCTTCCTCACAGACAAAGCTCTTCCTCTGCATTTTCTTTCCAGATTTGAAATCACCCTTTTTGAAAAACCTTTTCCGAGGCTTTTCAATGTCTTCAGCTTTGCTCTCATCATTATCCAACTTTCTTTGGCACTGAGAGGCAATGTGCCCAAGTCTTCCACAACAGAAACATGCAAGAGGTAACTTACCTCTAAATTTACCTTTTCCCTTTTTCAGCTTCTTCGCGATGAGGGAAAGAATTTCTTTTTCTTCGTCATCATCACCACTACTATCTTCTGAAATTTTCAGTTTGTCCATGGCTTTGAATGCCATTTCTTTTCTCACACGAGTCGTGGCATCTTCAGGTTTGACTCTCATCTCATATGCCACTAAACTACTTAACAAATCATCCAGAGAAAGTTTGGAAAGATCTCTTTCTTCGAGGGCTGACACCTTTGCATTGTACATGGGAGGAAGTCTTCTCAATATTTTCTTAACGATATCAATGTCTTTGATTTCTTCTCCAAGACCTCGAATTGCTCCCACTACTTCAGTAATTCGATTAAAAAATGAATCTGCATTTTCATTGGGATGCATCTTTAGGTCGTCAAACCTGTTATGTAAAACCTGAAGTTTTGCCTCCTTTACCTTGCTATCTCCTTCATAAATGTTTTCAAGTTTATCCCACATAGACTTTACTGATGTGAAACTCATCACCTTTAGATATATCTGATCAGAAAGATCTTCGGTGAGTGCATTTTGAGCTTTAGCATCTGCATCAAGAATTTTCCTGTTTGTGTCAGTCATAGCCAGTCCTGTTTGATCAGTGACTTGTATTCCTTGCACAATAGAAAACAAAACTTCCATTCCAAGAGATCTTAGATGAGATCGCATCCTATTCTTCCAGATCTGAAAATTATTTCCATCAAAGAGAGGGACTCCCCTCACATTGGCTTCATTTTCCATGGAGACAAAGGACAGATTCAAGACCAGTAACCTGCCTCTGATACGACTTGAAGGACCCCGGTACACCCTGAGAGGGGAGGGGTGAATCAGGGTGGCCACTTTTTCTTCTTAAAGTTGTGGATCTTGTTCCCACGTTGGCAGGAACTTCTTAAACCTGTATGATGGATAAGATCAGCAATTAAAAATTCACATGCAGAGAGATGACACAACAATTTTTACTTGGTTCACCACTAAGGGCTACGTCCAAGGAGCATACGCCGACAGATTGTCGGTCGTACCTAAATCCACTATGCTTCACTAGCTGCGGATACAAAAGTTCGGGTACAGACACTCTGTCCCAGGCTCACTGCCTTTACATAAAGTTTAGGGATAGCTCACTGCTTCCCTCGGGTCACTCCCGTTGACTCCCCCTGGCTCACTGCCGTTGGCGAAGTCTCACTTAGTTTATAGACGTGAAGGTCTCTTCAATAAATTTGCATTAAAGTCTTTGCCTCTGCTCAGCACGAGACTCTGCTTGCATCGACGTCCGGAAGAGATGCACTAGAACGCACAGAACCACTGAACTGGATAACCAAAACGTGCAGACAAACCTTACTAAAAAATATGCGAAAACACCAACCATTTGCGCGCAAAATCATCCTATTGCGCGCAACATTTTCTTTTGGCACGGAAAAATATTTCGCGCAAAACTCCCCTTTTTCGCGCAACTCCAAATATTTCGCGCAAGCCCCTTTACGCGATCCTTTTTGCGCACCAGACCACAAATCCTCTCTAAGTCTTTAGTCCGTCGCAAATAAAGAGGGTCACCTCATATTTATAGGCATCTGATACCCCCGCGCGCAAAATCCCCTTCGGCGCGGAAAACCTCTCATCTGGCGCGTAATATTTTGTGCAGGTATCATTTTCCGCGCACGTCTCCAGATATTTCGCGCAACTCATGCCTTTGCCATTTTTCGATGGTGTGAATTCGAAACACTATGTGCGCGAAAAAGTTTGCTCCAATATTTCACGCACCGCGCTGTTTTCGCGCCCAACTCATGTATTTCGCGCACATCCCTGATTTTCCGCGCAGCCCATGCCTTTGCCATTTTTCACCTCTCTGATTTCGAAACACTGTTTGCTCGAAAAACTATTTCGCGCATCCCTCTGTTTTCCGCGCCCAACTTAAGTATTTCGCACAAGCCTCTTATTATTCGCACAAGCCTTCCTCCTAGCGCGCACCTCCTTTTGTAGACCATCCATGTCTTCATTTTCCGATTTTGAGGCCTAAAAAATTGGCAAACACTGGGAAACAGCGCCACCTTCAATACTGTTGTCTGCTTGAACTGTATGATCACTTTGCTGGAACACATTTGGAACTTCCACTGAGGATTGACAACAAACACAAACCAAACTACAGTTCCTACATAGAACAACCATGGGTCCAACATGGGGTACTTTTGGCCCTCCATAATCCATGATTGTATCGAATTCACCAAGAGAGGTCATGTGTTCCAAATTCATGCTAAATTCATGTATCAGCCTCCAAAACCTCTCCACTCCACCAAGTACTCTTGGCCATTTATGATGTGGGGACTCGATGTCGTGGGACCATATCCACCGGTGATAGCTTGCCAATGTAGGTTCATCATGACCGCTACAGATTTCTTTTCCAAGTGGGCAAAGGCAGTTCTGGTTTAGGGGGTCAAGTCCCATTCTATAGTTGACTTCATGAGCTCCAATATCATCTATCAGTTTGGAGTCCCTCACACTTTCCCCATCGATAATGGCACCAAATTCTGAGAAGATGAGTTGAAACAATTATACGCCATGTACAAAATCTGTTCGAACCATACCTGTAGAGACCCAAATCTTGGCATACATGGATATTACTTTACTTTTGCGGAATACTTAATATATAACAAAAACAGACACCAAAGGATCGTAATAGTTTAATGTCTTTGGAAACTTGGGATATAATCTTCTAATCTTGGTGAAAGATCTTCAACATCCCCCATAAATATTTTCCCTTATTTTTTCTCTTACCTAAAAACTTTCTTTAAATCTTGTGGAAAAGAAAACATATAAAGGGTGATCTCAAATGCTCAGTAAGGATGAGCATGGAGAAAATAAAACAAATCATATACATTTGAACAAAAAACATGAACATAATGTTTAAACATCAAAATCTTGAGCAATGACATAAAACATGGCAGTGCGTAAGGCATAGATCATAATGGAACATCAATCATGATAAAATATCTTGGAAATAAAACTTGTAATTGTGGAAAAACATTAAGCAAATGATATTATTTCCAAAGTAGTCAAGGCATTGCTGCCAAGACCATCTTAGTGGACAAAGTCCCTTACTAAACCGGGTTTACTTGTCGTTCCAGCCCAGTATTACTGAACCAGATTTACTTGTCGTTCCAGCCGTGTCTATCTCATGAGATATAAATCTTTACCCAATGCATTAGAGGGAGATATAGGTCACACCCATCTCATAATGAAATCATTCTTACTTGTTCCAAAAAATGAACATAAAACATTCATCATAACCCAAAGAATAAAATGGGTTTCATAAACATCATCCCATCATAACATAATCCATATAAAACAAATGGATATCATTTAATTATAATAAAATTGAAACCATTTAAATCATAGAGACATTATACTTGAAACATACACATATGAAATAATGTCATTTTAGATGGAAAATGATTTTTATAAAACGCTCGAAATGAATTCTTGAGGAAAATATCATTTCTTCTTAAAAATCATTTTCTTTTCACAAAATGTCACGAAATTGTAAAAGAAAAAGATTTTGTTGAAAATATTCACGAAATATTGTAGAGTAATCTTCATGAAAATAAGGCGTTATGAAACCGTAAAAAATAAGTTCACGCCGTATAAGTTAAGAAAACATTCTTCTCATACTTTTGCCAAAAAAGTCAAAAAGTTCCTTGTATGGTAAACAAAAGAAATATTCCTTCCATAACACGTGGTAAATGTAAAAAATGGGTAAAAGGACACTAAACATACATGAAACCATTTTTAGAAAACAGGGACATGGATGATAAATATAACCACAGTAAATACTTACGAATAAATAATCTCAGATAAAAACGATATTGGAAAATTTATCCCATACAAAGATCTTTTTGTAAATAAAAGAGATCACTTATGTGTATTCACTATAAGGTCACATAAAGAAAGTATAAATACATGATAAGATATAAAAATTCATTTCTCACATAATCAAATAACGACATAAACAAGAAAGAGAATATCAACCCAAAGAACGGAAATTCGGTTATGAAGTTCCCTTACCTCGTGTCTGACTTGACTCGATAATTCTTTAATATCCTAAATAATAAACCAAAGTTAATTTCTACTTTCTTAAGAACCTTTTTCATGTTTATTATTCCTTTTATATCACTTATTACCATGTTATAAACATTATGTAACCATTTAAGTTAATAACGTTCGTTTTGTCGATATTTGGTACTTGAGTCAGAAATGGAATTCTTACATTTGTTCATGTGGTCAAAGGTTCATTATATCCAGAATGATAATAATGATTTATATATCATATATATTCAGCATATACATGTATTTATAATAGTACATAACATATGGTGGTAAGAAATGAAATGCACTGTTCATGGAGACGGCAAGTCGTACATACGCATGAATGCTACTTTCATTTATATTTCTTATTTAAATAGGTATATTATAATTATATTATAATATCATTAACTCCATCCTTTATACATCCCACATAGGGCATTAACGAATCACATCACCTTGAGGGGGCAATAATCCACACTTCCTCAAATGAGATTATCGTATTTACCCACTATGGAAACCATAAAGGCTTGATATAATTGGGAATTAAAGAAGAGTAATGAAATAATAAACATAATATATATCATATATAAATACAGTTCCATCATAATGGACACCATGAGAGGTGGTAGGAGAAAATTAAACAATCATCGTTTCGTGAGGTGTTAGTTTTCCATCCACAGAAACATTATGTTCTTCATCCATTAGATGGAGGTGTGTGTAATTTTAGTTTGAATCCTTCTCATAACAATATCCTATTATATTAAGGATACTGGTGTTGTTAAAAATTAAAGGATTAAAAAGAGTTTAGGGGTTGGATAAGTAGAATAAAAGAAAACAATTTAAGAGAAATTGTTACCTTTAATTTGGGTAACTTCCTTTGGTTTGAACCAAAAGGACTTCTTGAAGTGTCTTCTGCCTAAGGTAAGGCTTTTAGGGGAGGAGAGGGATATAGGGAGATTAATTGGGTAGAGTTTGGCCGAGCCAAATGGCTTGAGAGGTGTGAGGAATTGAACAGAAATGGTCTCCTTTTATAAGGGGGAGGAGGGGCTCTTTTGGAATATGTAAAAATATTATTTTATTATAAACTTATCTTGAGTTTCAAAAGTTCCAAAAATTGTTAAAGATGAAGATAAGATGAGTCATGGTCAAAATAAAATCATCCAACCAGAATTGTACATGTTTTGGATAATATTTTAATCATTATAATCTTATTTATTTAAATGATTTATTAATGAGGTAAATACTGCATCATTATTGTGTCATAAATAATTTAATTACTTTGATGTCTAAAAATTATAAAAAAATACCATCATGTAGGAAATCGATTTATATTTCCAATGAATATTTATAGTCGAAAAGATAATTTATATAACCCCTTATAAAAATTAATTACAAAAGGCTTTTTGTTAATGTCAATTTTGTCTTTATATTAAATTAATTAATCCAAATTGTCATTATCACTACCAAGTGGCTCAATGGGGTCCCAAAATCAACCCAAGGATGTCCATGGTCGGCCACTACTCATCCAGTAAGTTTAGGACAAATGTTAAGGTAATTTTGAATTATTATAATATTCTTTTAACATGGAATTACCCTATTTACCTTTAACCGTAGTAAATAAAAGTCAAAAGTTACTATTCACCAAAAATTATTTTCATCTTATTGAACCACATTTTACTTTATGATAACAACCATTTTTGTCGGATTTTTGAAATTCAATTCACAGAAGTGGTAAATTTTCATTTAAATGAAAAAGTCAGTTTTTTTAACTACCACTAAGTGGTTTCACTATTCATCAAAAATTGACGTTTTTTCAGAAAAATACAAAAAATTTAGCCAAAGCTATATTTGATATTATGAATTAAAAAATGATGTCTATTTTTCCAAATTCAAAACATAGAAGTGGCATTAATTAATTTTAAAATTAATTCTTATTATCAAAACAAATAGCGTGTTTTTAAGAAACAATAACTATTAAAAGATCGGCACTTGTTTATATCCAATTTCAAGGTGAAATTAATTCTAATGACCAAAATTGGATTAAATGGTAAAAATATATTATAATTACACTTTAAAACCAATTAAAAATATAATCTAACCATATAAATTATTGCGATAAAAAATTTGTTTTAAGTAAAATATAGCGTGTTTTTACTATTCATTAAAATATGAAAGTTATCATAATAATATGAAAATTTTATCCAAAGTAAATTTTTATGTCCTGATTCCAATGAAGAATTTTATGTCGTCAAATTGAACTTATAAACTTGTCAAAAACTATATTTAAAGTGGGTGCTCCATTAAAAGGCGGAAAAACTGCATTTTTTTGAAAAATACTTATTTTACCTGAAAAAATTATTTTGTTCTTATACCTTGTTCTAGAAAATGTGTAAGATGAATAATAATGCTATAAAATTAAAATTTTAGTGTATACTATTCATAAAGGCTAGTTCATAATAATATTATAATAATATATCATTTTTTTAGTGAAAACTGGTATTGCGTACAACACACGCTATCGAGGAAGGTCGTGATTGCGTGTAATTCAAGCCAAGTTAGGGTTGTGTGTAGTGAAAGACTCATTTGTTGTTGTGTATAAAAAAATCCAACCATATTTCATTTATACATTGAATATATATATATATATACTCAATGTTCCATAGAATAACTATTATCAAACAAACATGAAATTGTGTGTTACACGATCCAAGAATAGTGTTGTGTATACTGAAAGCTAATATGGTGTTGCGTATAGTGCAAGGTAATATTAGTGTAGCGTACAACAGAAGATATGAAAAAAATAATATATCTCATAAAATCTCAGGGTGTTACATTCTACCCCCCTTAAAATGAATATTTCTGTCAAAATTCTTTGGGGTTATAAATGGTTTATTACATGAGAGTTTCTTTTATAGAAACCCACATCGTAAAAAGTAATACCAAAACTTATCTTTAAAAAATAAAGTATGAAATGTAACAGTTACCCAAATTAACTAATCACTAGGATTCCACGTAGGATAGCATAGGTGAAAATATGGATATGGAAGTGAAATCTAACCATCATGTTCTGATGGAGAGTGGTAGAGGACATGGCTATGATAAATCCAACAGTCACAAATCCATAAATTTGTGATGATGTAAGGTACCATTTGATTCATCATATATGAGGGCACTAGGACAACATTTTTGGTTTTCAAGATCATTTCCCAAATGTTGAATATTTTTTTGAATCAAAAGAAATACTTACTTGATTTTGGTACAATATCACTGTTGTTTATGCCATAAAAAATTTCCACTTCATCTCTTAAAGAAATAAAGTTGAATTTGTCTTCTTTGAAGTGTTAGCAGATCATGCGGTAGAATGATAGGTCATTCCATCTGTCTCAAACATAAGGTTAGCAAAAGTTATATATATAAGTCCATCTATGGTGAGATTAATCATATATGGTTCCAAAAATGGACTTATACTTCATATATCATACCGCTTAATAAAATTAAACTAGTTTATACTAACCAAGGACTTTCTTTAGGCCAGAGGTGGGTGATAAAGGTTGGTTGCACATTGGTTGTGGGTTTGATTCCCTCAACCTTGTCCCACGCGATGGGTTGTCGCCCGTCTTACGGGTTGTCCTTTTTCTAAAACTATATTATTATAACATCCCATTAATAATATCGAAAAAAAAGTTCTAACCTCAAACAATACTATCTAATGTCCAACTTAATCCATTCCAACCTTAAGACTTATCCAAAATACTTTTGTCCAAGCTCATAGTATAAATAAAAAAATTATTATAAGTGTCATCTACCGATCCTGTGAATACCATCATTTATCACTCATATATCATAAGATATATCTTGTTGATCGCATTCCAAACATGAGAATACCTTAATCATATATTCTCTTGAAAAATGAATACCCATTGAACCTTAGTGAAAACATCAATTCTGTCAAAATTTGACTCTTTCTACATCCCAAAATTTCTATATACTCAAACCATGATATCACTTTTTCCTTATATCAGTAATGAGCTCATTAATACTATCAAAAATCTCATTATCTCCTTATCCCTTCATTATGTGGATATCATCTACTTTCCAAAAATATCTGAATAAGCTTTCATGTTTACCGGTAGAATTCAATATATACATTCAAATAATTTAAGGAAAACAATAGTGTAACAATCCTTAGATGTGTCTTTATTCCATAGTACCACAACATAACTCTTGATAAACAAAAATCATTCCACTACCTTCTTAAACCATTGACAGCTCTTGAACAATTCGTTCATCTCACATATCATTTGTAGTCTCTTCATCATCATCAATATAAATACTACCCATACGAAAATTATGATTCTCTTCATGAGACTTTCCCTTAGGGAATTAGTTTTCATAATGCCCATACAATCCACATTTAAAACATTTAACCATTGTTGATGTCTTAGCAATACCATTATCCTTTTCCATGGTGTTAATTGAACCTTTTCCTTTGCAATTACTGGCTTTGTGTCCTTCTTTTCCACACCCAAAGCATCTTCCAGTTCCTTTGAAACATTCTCCTTGATGCCTCTTCCCACATGATTTACATGGGGGAAATTGAACATTATTTCTTCTATGATCATCATGAAACTCCATCTTTCTTCTATTAGCTGAGTCGGGAAACTTACCAAAGTTGAGATTATTGATCAAATTATGAGATTTCCGATTAGGCATAACAATGATATGTGGACTTTCAGATCCAATTTCATTTGAATTCTAATGTATAATATCATTCCATTGTCCATCATATCCTCCATTATCATGAATATTCCTGTTTCCAGCCATTTTCTAAAACCCAAAAAGAATAGGGTGAGAGGAAAAAATCATGCTAGGGAAAACAACATAATAAAGGGGGATTACCTTCAATATATAACATATTAGGGTTAATTCTAATATTGTTATCATAATTCTAGGACTATAACCTATACTTATACTTAACCATAGGTATATCCCTAGACATACCTTATAAATATCTCTATAGGGTCTCACAAAAGTTCTCGCATCCCAGTTTCCAAAGGTTGACTAAAACTTTCCTATGATACCAACTATAGAGACCCAAATCTTTTCGTACATGGACATTACATTACTTTTGCAGAATACTTAATACATAACAAAAATACACACCAAAGGATCTTAATAGTTTAGTGTCTTTGGAAACTCGGGATATAATCTTCTAATCGTGGTGAAAGATCATCAACATATCCCATAAAGATTTTCCCTTCTTTTTTCTCTTACCTAAAACCTTTCTTTAAATCATGGGGAAAAGAAAACATATAAAGGGTGATCTCAAATTCTCAGTAAGGGTATGCATGGATAAAATAAAACAAATCATATACATTTGAACAAAAAACATGAACATAATGTTTAAACATAAAAATCTTGAGCAATGACATAAAACATGGCAGTACGTAAGGCATAGATCATAATGGAACATAAATAATAATAAAATAGCTTGGAAATAAAACTTTTAATTGTGGAAAAACATTAAGCACAAGAAATTATTTCCATAGTAGCCAAGGCATTGCTACCAAGACCATCTTAGTGGATAAAGTCCCTTACTGAACCGGGTTTACTTGTCGTTCCAGTCCTATATTACTAAACCAGATTTACTTGTCATTCCAGCCATCTCTATCTCATGAGATGTAAATCTTTATCCAATGCATTGGAGGGAGATATACGTCCCACCCATCTCATAATGAATTCATTCTTACTTGTGCCACAAAATAAACATAAAACATTCATCATAACCCAAAGAATAAAATGGGTTTCATAAACATCATCCCATAATAACATAATCCATATAAAACAAATGGATATCATTTCATCATAAGAAAATTGAAACCATGCAAATCATATAGACATTATACTTGAAACATACACATATGAAATAATGTCATATTAGATGGAAAATGGTTTTGATAAAACACTTAAAATGAATTCTTGAGGAAAAAATCCTTTCTTCTTCAAAATAATTTTCTTTTAACAAAATTCCATGAAATTATAAAAGAAAAGGATTTTGTTAAAAATATTCATGAAATCTTGTAGAGTAAGCTTCATGAAAATAAGGCGTTATGAAACCGTAAAAAATCAGTTCACGTCATATAAGTTAAAAAACATTCTTCTCGTACTTTTTCCGGAAAAGTCAAAAAGTTTCTTGTATTGTAAACAAAAGAATGATTCCTTCCATAACATGTGGTAAAAGTAAAAAATGGGTAAAAATGACTTTAAACATACACGAAACTATTTTTAGAAAACAGGTACATGGATGATAAATATAACCCCAGTAAATATTCACGAATAAACAATATCGGATAAAAACAAGATTGGAAAAGTTATCCCTTACAAAGATCTTTTTGTAAATAAAAGAGATCACTTATGTGTATTCACTATAAGGTCACACAAAGAAAGTATAAATACATGATAAGATATAAAAATTCATTTCTCACATAATCAAAGAACGACATAAACAAGAAAGAGATGATCAACCCAAAGAATATAAATTGGGTTAAGAAGTTCCCTTACCTCGTGTTCAACTTGACTCGATCATTATTTAATCTCCTAAATAATAAACCAAAGTTAATTTCTACTTGCTTAAGAACCCTTTTCAAGTTTATTATTCCTTTTATATCACTTATTTCCATGTTAGAAACATTATGTAACCATTTAAGTTAATAACGTTCGTTTTGTCGATATTTGTTACTTGAGTCAAAAATCGACTTCTTACATGTTGTTCATGTGTTCGAAGGTTCATTATATCTAGAATAATAATCATGATTTATATATAATATATATCATATATATCCAGAATATACCTATATTTATAATAGTACATAACATATGGAGGTAAGAAATGAAATGCACCGTTCATGGAGACAGTAAGCTGTACGTACGTATGAACGCTACTTTCATTTCTATTTCTTATTTACATTGGTATATTATAATTACAGTATAATATCATATATAATATCATTAACTCCATCCTTTATACATCCCATATAAGGCATTAACAAATCACATCACCTTGAGGGGCGGTAGTCCTCACTTCCTCAAATGAGATTATCGTATTTACCCCCTATGGAAAACATAAAGGCTTGATATAATTGGGAAGTAAAGAATAATAATGAAATAATAAACATAATATATATCATATATAAATACAGTGCCATCATAATGGCCACCATGAAAGGCGGTAGGAGAAAATCGAACAATCATCATTCTGTGAGGTGTTAGTTTTCCATCCATAGAAACATTATGTTCTTCATCCATTAGATGGAGGTGTTTGTAAGTGTAGTTCGAATACTTATCATAAAAAAATCCTAGTATATTAAGGATACTGGTGTTGTTACAAAAAAATGATTAAAAAGAGTTTAGGGGTTGGAGAAGTAGAATAAAAGAAAACAACTTAAGAGAAAGTGTTACCTTTAATTTGGGAAACTTCCTTTGGTTTGAACCAAAAGGACTTCTTGAAGTGTCTTCTACCTAAGGTAAGGCTTATAGAGGGAGGAGAGGGATGTAGGTAGATTAATTGGGCAGAGGTTGGATGATCCAAATGGCTTGAGAGTTGTGAGTAATTGAATAGAAATGGTCTCATTTTATAAGGGGGGGGAGGGGCTCTTTTGGAAAATGTGAAACTATTATTTTATTATAAACTTATCTTTGGTTTCAAAAGGTCCAAAAATCATTAAAGATGAAGATAAGATGACTCATGGTCGAAATAAAAATCATCCAATCAGAATTGGACATGTTTTGGATAATATTTTAATCATTATAATATTATTTATTTAAATCATTTATTATTGAGGTAAATACTGTATCATTATTGTGTCATAAATAATTTAATTTATTTCATGTATAAAAATTATAAAAAAATACCATCACGAAGGAAATATTTTTAGCTTTCCAATGAATATTTATAGTAGAAAAGATAATTTATATAACCCCTTATAAAAATTAATTACTAAAAGCTTTTTGTTAATATCAATTTTCTCTTTACATTAAATTAATTAATCCAAATTGTCATTATCACTACCAAGTGGCTCAATGGGGTCCCAAAATAGACCCAAGGATGGCCAAGGTCGGCCACTACTCATCCAATAAGGTTAGGACAAATTTTAAGGTAATTTTGAATTATTATAATATTCTTTTAACCTTGAATTACCCTATTTACCTTTAACCGCAGTAAATAAAAGTCAAAATTTACTATTCACTAAAAAATATTTTCATCTTATTGAACCACATTTTACTTCTTGATAACAACCATGTATGTAATATTTTTTAAATTCAATTCATAGAAGTGGTAAAATTTCATTTAAATGAAAATGTCGGTTTTTTTAACTACCACTAAGTGGTTTCGCTATTCATCAATAATTGAAGTTTTTCAGAAAAATACCAAAAATTCAGCCTAATCTATATTTGATATTACGAATTCAAAAATTATGTCTATTTTTTCAAATTCAAAACATAGAAGTGGTATTAATTAATTTTAAAATTAATTCTCGTTATCAAAATAAAGAGTGTGTTTTTAAGAAACAATAACTATCAAAAGATCGACACTTGTTTATGTCCAATTTCATGGTGAAATTAATTTCAATGACCAACATTGGATTAAATGGAAAAATAAATTCTAATTACACTTTAAAATCAATTAAAAATATAATCTAACTATATAAATTACTGCGATGAAAAAAAGTTTTTTTAATTAAAATATAGCGTGTTTTTACTATTCATTAAAATATGAAAGTTATCAGAATAATATGAAATATTTATCCAAAGAAAATTTTTATATCCTAATTCCAGAGAACAATTTTATTTTTCCAAATTGAACTTATAAACATGTCAAAAACTATAGTTAATGTGGGTGCGCCATCAAAAGGCAGCAAAACTGCATTTTTTTGAAAAATACTTATTTTACCTGAAAATTTTATTTTGTTCTTATACCGTGTTCTAGAAAATATGTAAGATGAATAATAATTTTATAAAATTCAAATTTTAGTTTATACTATCCATAACGGCTAGTTCATAATAATATTATAATAATATATCGTTGTTTAGTGAAACCCGGTATTGCGTACAACACACACTATTGAGGAAGGTCGTGATTGCGGGTAATGCAAGCCAAGTCAGGGTTGTGTGTAGTGCAAGACTCCTTTATTGTTGCGTATAACAAAATCCAACCACATTTCATTTGTACAATGAATATATATATATACACTAAATGTTGTGTAGAATAACTACGATCAAACAAACTTGAAATTGTGTGTAACACGATCCAAGAATAGTTTTGCATATACTGCAAGCTAATATAGTGTTTCATATAGCACAAGGTAATCTTGGTGTAGCATACAACACAAGATATGAAAAAAATATATATCTCATAAAATTTTGGGGTGTTACAATACCTCCCGTTATCACGCGCAGGAAAATGGACAGATCAAGGCATTCAACAAAACCATCTCTAACATTTTGCATAAAATGGTTTGTTAGAATAAGAAAATATGAACAGACAAGCTCCCAAACTCCATCGGGTCTTATCAAAAGACGTCTTGTAATTCCACCTAGGTGACCCCATATTCCCTGGTGTACGGAGCGGAGGTCGTCCTGCCCATCGAGATCTACCTGCCTTCGTTACGCGCAGCGGTCTATGACCAGCAGGCACCAAATAAGGTAGCCGAAATTTGTCTAGATGAATTGAAAGCACTCAACAAGAATAGGATTTGTACCCTGCATAATCTGGAAAGTCATCAGAATAAGATAGCTAGAGCCTTCAACAAGAAGGCTTGCCTCCGCTCTTTCCTGCAAGGCAACTTGGTATTGGCCCTCCGAACACCAATGATCCCTAGCAGGAAACCACCCAACTTGGAGCCCAAATGGGAAGGACCTTTCATTGTTCACAAGTTTTACCCTACTGGTGCGTACTCACTGGTGACCATGGATGGTGTGCGTATAACTCCTACCACTAATGCCAAGTTTCTCAAGATATACTTTGCCTGAGTCAGATGGTCTGGCATGACCCTAAACTGTTCGGTCCAACATGACCCAAAACTGTTTGGTCCTGCATGACTATAAACTGTAGAATGTCCTGCGTGATGTTAAACTATATGTCATCCTGCGAGACGTTAAACTTCACCTTTAGAGCTATGTGTGGCTTGATTCTCATCCACATGGAATATGTAGGAATGCTCAATCATTTCGTCTTGAAACCAGCACCAAACTCTTCTCTTTGACTACCCCCTAGGAGTAGTTCTCTTAAAGGGTCCTTACAAGATATAGTGTTGGATTTCTTAGCCCCACTCATGCTAGGATTACAACGGTCTCACCATGTGCTCACTCCTCGTTCTTCTATCCTCCCACATCCTCACCGTATGACGCTAAGCTACATGCCCATCAAGAACTATGTATGGCTTGATTCCCATCTTCATGGGATACGTAGGAATGTCGAGACATTTCATCTCTTGGCCCAGCCCAAATGCCAGAATCTTCCCTCGGATCAAGACATATAGTGTGGTGCATACTTTTTCCCCAATTCACGTCGAGCTCATCTTGATCCCGCTATACATCCCACTCCCCGGAGGTGTTCGCCTCTTTCACATATGGGTAACTCTATTCTTCACCCACTCCTTTGATTGGGACTCTATCATCTTTCCCATCCAGATGGGCCCCCACATGGCAGGGATTCTAGGCCCAAGGGCTCTCCTACCACTTTGGGCCAATGCCTTCGAGGATGTTGAGAAACTAACTGATACAAGTCTCGCGTTACCAATATGGTCAGCGGTCAATGCTCATTTGTTGTCCCCAGTCCAGGTCACAATGGGGACACTGTGTTTTGAACATGGTCAATAGTTATCCTTTGTTGTTAGAGCCACTCCAATATGTCCCAAACATTGAGTGTAGTGGTTCATTCTGCCCTGTTGTATCTCTAAGCGACGAACTCCCTTCAGGTGATGCCAGTTATCTGACACTTATATAAATGGAAAATCCAAATTTGGATCCTTGTTTCCCACACCTAGAACTGGTCATGTGGGCTTAGGAGCTGTGATGAGGTGTTAACCGCACAAGAGGTCGTATGGCTACCATTGGTCGGGATGCCCAGCCTCAGGCCCCTTAGCCATTTCCAGCCCCTTGGCCTTTTTTCGGGCCCCCGACCCAAGTTCTCACTTAGGGTTATGTGGTGTGGATCATAATTATGTCCTCATTCACATTAGGCTATTTCTCCATGCCACACATATCTTTTGAGACATCCCTCCATTCATTTATCATCCAAACCACGAGCACAGGCCTTGTCACGCTTCGCATGCCCAGTCTTGCGCCCCCGGCCCAAGTCTTCTCTCTTACGGGACTGTACGGTGTGGTGTGGGATTATGTCCTCATTCACATCGGGTTACTATCCATGTCGTACACCTCCCTTGTTTGGGGTATCTTACCCCATTCTTCATCCTCCCTGAAAGATGTTAAATTGTAAACTGGCCAGGCCTTTCTGTCCGAGGCCCAGCCTCAGGCCCCTTGGCCTTTTCAGGCCCCTGGCCTAGGTTCTCACTTATGTTTGTATGGTGTGGTATGGTATTATATCCCCCTTCAATTCGGGTTACTCGCCACGCCTTAAACCTTCTATATGTGGGGTATCTTACCCATTTGTGTCCTTACTGCATGACGATAAACTGCACATTACTCCCTTTAAGAACTACGTGTGGCTTGATTCCCATCCTCATGGGATACATAGGACCGCCCGAACGTCTAGACTTCAGACCCATCCCCATCTCTTAGAAACAACCCTTTCAACTTGGCCCCTTGGCCTACCCTATCCTAGGGAGGGGAGTATATGGTGTGGTATGGGATTATTTCCTCATTCACATCAGGTTTGTGATGGTTGTGCCATGTACCTCTCCCTCCTAACAGTACTCTGGTTCAGTATCTAGAGTGTCAAATTTTATGTGGACATGCTTTCTCCCATTTTTAAGGCTTCGTGTTCCCCTTCATTTGGGATCCCATAATCTTTCACACCCGAAGGGACCTCTGAATGGGATAGATGCTAGGCCTAAGGGCTATCCTACCATCACGGGCCAACATCCTCGAGGGTTTCAGACAACAAATTGATACAAGTCCTGCATTGAGAATATAATCAACAGTCGAATCTCATTTGTTGTCCTCATTACAGGCTAACGCGATATAAGTGTTGTGTTTCAAACATGGCCAATAGTCATCCTCCATCGTCACATCAGCCCTTTGAATACTTGAATTTTGGTTACATGATTCACATCAATGCCCACCCCCATCATGTCCAAATATAATTTTGACACTCCTGACACTATCCCTCAGTGCGCATGGGAACATTCGGAAAAAAAGATGTGGTAAAGGCATCATTCAGGGATCCACACCGATTTCCCTTTGGTGTGCATTCCAGGTACTGCAAATAAACCTCTTCCGCCCTTGTTTCCAACACTGAGCACTGCTCACGTGGGCTTAGGGATCGGGTTGAGGTCTGCACTTACTTTGAAGGATTCTTCCCCTCCATGGTCCGATCTCTAAGACCATAAACTAAGATCTATTTTATAACTATGTGCAGATTGATTCCCATATTTATGGGATACGTAGGAACACCCGGACATCTCGTTTCTGGGTCCATCTCAGTTGAGAGATAGTTTCTCCTGCCCCCATTTTCCCTCTAATCTTTCCCGGCCCCTTGGCCTGACGTTTTCTCCTCAGAATTGCGTACGGTATGATATGGAAATTGTCCTCATTCACGTCGGATACACTTTATCACACCACGTACATCCCCTTTGTAACCTCATATCTTTTGTATGTGTCTGAGTCATATGACGTTAAACTATGATTCGTAGTCCCACCTGACTTTATACTATTGCGTCCATCTTGCATGACATTAAAAGTGTGTGGTTGGTCCCATCACATGACCCTAAACTGTGATATTATCGTCCTGACCGCACGATGAAAAATGGAACAACATTGTGATGCCCTCACCCGGGAGGATGTCATGTTTGGTATCGGTTACACAACATACAATTTTTTCAACGCTTGTATATGGATTGATTACTGTGGTGATACCTGGACCTTCAATCCTAGGTCCATCACTTAAAAAACACTCATTCATCCTAAAGGACATATAAGATATATAAAATACCACTTCTTTTGGGGCAAGGGCCAAACCCGTACAACCATATTATACCTGACACTGGTATCCCACCGTGCTATCTTAAGAACTAAGTTTGGCTTGATTCCCATCCTCATGGGATATGTAGGAATACTCATACACTTTGCCTTGGGCCCAGATTAACTTTTGTTTTCGGTCCCTCGACCTAAAACCTTCCCAATGAACATGTGGTGGTTGGGACCCCAGGTTCCCATCCACATCGGGTTTTATAATCACCCCACCATGCGTCTCCCATGTTTCCTACCATCCGTGGTCCGAGTTTTATGACCCAAAACTAAGATCTCCCTATGGGAAATGCACGTCATGTTTGGTTATTTCGCCAACCTGTGCAAAGTCCACTAAATCAAGCCCCCATAAACGCTTCACCCCAGGACCTTAAGCTCGAAGTGTATGGCCCCAGGACCCTTTTCCTTGGTAGGGGACTTGAATCCCTCTTTTTGATATGTCTTATAGTTGTATTCAGATGCATTTAGGAAAAGAGCCCGAAGTGTGGAATTTTCACAGGGACATACCCCTCGTTCCATGTCCAAGCATTATGAGCTCGTCATTTAGATCCTCATATTCTTCCATATACGAAGGGACCCCCTTCAAGGCCTGGTCTCATGACACCTCGACTCACCTACCGTTTCGGGCCAACGTTCCTAAAGACCCCGTACGACATTTGCGACAGGTCCCATGTTTTGAACATGGTCAGCGGTCGACCCTTATCGATCTGTCCTCCCCATTAAAGGATAACGCGATATGGATGTTGTGTTTCAAACACAGTCAATAGCTATCCCCTATCATCACACCTCCATCATTGTAGTCTAGATCTTGAGCATCATGATTCACATGTTTTCACTCCCTTATGTTCAAATGCAAATCCAACATGCTCGGATTTACTCTTCAGCGCATCAAGGTGAGTTATATAGGCGGGTCATCATCTGTGGGATTTCAGTAATCTAATTCCCCATTATCGCTAATCTGTGCCTCCCTATTCTCAGAAAGTCTTATCACAACTTCTTATTTCCCACATCGAGCATGACTCATATGGGCTTAGTAGTTCTGTTAGGACATGTACTCGCGCAACCATTTCCACACATGCCTTTCCTCATCCCGCATGACATTAAATTGTACTTTAAGAACTACATATGGATTTATTTTTATCCTCATAGAGTACGTAGGAACACCTGACCACTTTGTTTCGGGCCCATCTTAATTCTCACTCTTGGTCCCTTGACCTGAAGAGTTTCTTCCGGGGATACATGGTACGATCTGTACAACAAGTCCTCATTCACATCGAGTTGATAGCTACCACACCACATACTCCCTCTCAGGGATATTCCCTTTCACTCCATGTCCTATCGCATGATGTTAAACTGCATGAGTCCATATGTCCTCAACACATGAAACTAAACTATGATTCTACCATGAACAAGTTTAGGATGCCCTATGTTAATCATGGGATGAGTCATTTTCCTCTCCAATAGAATTATCTTTACCAGTATTGGTCTCTGACCACATTGTGCCCCTAAGAACTATGTTTGGCTTGATTCCCATTATAATGGGATACGTAGGAACCCCTAGACATCCTGTCTCCGGGTCCATCCCCAGGAATCGTAATTCTCATTTCCCCCTCTTTTTTATATCCCATGACCTAATCTCTTTTGGGGAACCATGAAATTTCACCTTTACACTGAACAAGTCCAGGATGACCCAAAATAACATTGGGAAGAAACAGTTTCCTCGCCAGAGAGGTCCTGTCTAATGAAAGGAATGACCCATGATCATACCGATGAGTCCACCACGGTGGTGTATTTTCAAGAGTGGTGGATTCTATTCAAATAAACCACTACTCCACATTCCACGCTTTGTGTGCCCTTTATTTGGACCCTCATCCTCTTTCACGTATAAAGGGACCCCCTAACAGTATGGATGCTCATCCTATGGCCCGCCTACTGTCCAGGGTCAACATTTTGGAAGAATAATGGATGACATTCCGAGTCAGGCCCTATGTTTCGAACATGGTCAGCGGTTGGCCTCCATTTATTATCCCCATTTCAGGTTAACACAATAAGTTTGTTGTGTTTTGAACATAGTAAACAATAATTATTAATTTTCATTCCATCACTAAAATGTTTTGGATCTTGGGTATTGTGATTCACACCTTTCATTCCCCCTATTCAGATTTATTCCAGTACCCCTAGCGTTACCCCGTTCGTGCACAAGAGCATGATAGGAAAATGGTAATTCGGTTGTTCTAAGATCATCATTCTTTAGTCAGGTCCCTCTCTTCTCTTCCTGGGAATCACCCTTGGGTGTCTGAATCCTGGTTGGCACTCCTACATTTTAAAAATGAAGTAATAGTGAGAACATCCCTTTTTTTCACACCGGGTATGACCCATGTGAACTTATAGATGGATTTCTATTTATTTTAGGATTGTAGTTGAATGCATTAAACCAAATGAATAAGTAATGAATCAATACATACATATATCCATATATGTAGTTTATAACTAGAGGTAGTAAGTAGAAATGAGTTTATGAGTTCGACCAAAATAGGGCCCTTATGGATTAGCATCTTGGATAGATCGTTCCAGTGATTCTACCTTTTGGCTTGTAGCCTCCAGGATTGCATACTTCCCCCTGAGGACCCTCTCTTCATCAATGGCCACAGAATGCAGTGCACTTTCCATAGCCTATGCTTACGCCTATTCAATTTGAAGATTGGTCATTTGGTGACCCGCTTCCACTAGCTGCTCTTGGGTGTCCACCACCTGGTCCCTCAATTTCTCCACAAGCTGAGAACATTTGGAAATGAATACCTACTTTTCTTTTATATGTTTTTTCAAGGTGTAGGGCCTCTTGTTCTGCCTTCAGGAACACTTAGGAATTATGAGACTCTTTCTGACACTGGGAAACGTCGGAGTGCTGGTTGCTCTTGTGCAATTTCATAGCCATGTAGTCACAGACTGTCAAATAGAGATGATGAGCATCCACCCCTCTAGCATAGAGAAATTTCATCTAGGTGTGGATTGATCCCATCAATTTTATCCATTCTTCCTGAGGTTGACCGAGAAATCGCTTGATATGCTTCCACCCTTTGCTTCACATCATTCGGCACTCCTCGGCTGTCTCTGAGTCAGAATCATCTATCTCCTTAGGATCTGCAAGCTGATAATCAGGGAAGGCAGCCAAGATACCAGTAATAAGGTCTTCTTCGGGTAATCCTTCCAAGGGGTTAGTATCTTCAATGATATGGAGACCTTCCTCTCTCTCCTCAGTCTCAGTATCTCCCTCACCAACTTCCGTCCTAGCCCTAACATTAGTACCACTGATCTCCACCACTCTTTGCACATCGAGTGTCGGGTCTGGCTCAATTTGAGAATTGTGTCCTGAATGGGATGACACATTTTCCATTGAATCAATCATGGATGACCTAGGGTCGGTAGCCCAACAAGCCTCCAATGCTATGATTACTGCAGAAACAATGAACACCCTGATCAACTGGGATCTCTAATGGTAAATACTGGTGTTGAAGTAATGAACTTACAAGATCCCAAAGTGTCAGCCTTTGGTTCTCTATCCACTATAGGAGCTATCATTGCAGAGTATCCCTCATCACTCGTCAGCTTAGTAATTGGCGTCAACTCCCGACCTTGTTCTATTGGCTCCTCCTCCCCCCTTTCAGATGGAGACTCTTGGTTGGAACCAATATGCCCCTGAACAGGATAGGGAGATCTGATTGAGGGTTATAAAAAAACAAAATGAAGGGGGGAAAGGATAAGGGTTGGGAAGTACCTAAAGTAGATCAGTTATATATATATCAGAGCCAATGATTTATCCACTCTCTCAGAGACTCCCTTGGTGGAATGCCCCCTGAGACTCTCCAACTTCAAGCTCCTCTTCTCCATCACCCCCTCATTCACCTTCTCCTTATACCTCCTCCTCTTCCGTATCACTGCCCTCCGGCTCCTCATCACTATCTCCATCCTTAGACGGCATCTTGTCTGGATCATGCCCCTGGGTGAGCATTACCATCACCAGGAGAGATGGTTCATCAAACTAACCTCATTTTCATGAATACGCATCCATGGATGTCAAGTATGTGTGAAAACGATGGAAGATCACCTTGTTTTCAATATGAATGAGCCCAACATCTAGTATCTGGAGTCTGTCTCATACTATCCTTTTTCTTAGGGTTTCGGTACGCATCAACTACCGTAAGGTCATCTAGGCCGACCACAGAGCCGGAATGATTGTATCATCAGAAGGTTGAATCGGGTACCTTATCTGCTTCCCTGGGATTTTCTTGGCCACTCCGTGAGCCCCTCTCCCTCTAGGCGACGAGGGCGCGATCACGCCATGTGACGTCCCCACTACTGAAGTCTCGGCCTATGTGGGCCCAGTTTCCTGACATGCTTCCAACCTTTCCTCTCCAATAGCACTTTGTCTGCTCTCTTTCCACCCAGGTTCTACACTGGTTACCTTTAGTTTCTGAATTCACATCTACAAAAGTCCCTCAGGGCACATTATAGACCAATGTTCGGTATATTCTGTTAAGAGGTCAGCATCAACTCTGGTGGGGGGAAAGGTAATGACGTCGCCGGGTCTATGGGTTGCAAATATTATCCACATTTATCAGAGAACGCAGGGGTTCCTTCCCTCCTGGACATCTGTGTACACTTTCTTTGGCATCTTCTAGAGGCATCTGAACAACCTAGTGAATCTTGATGGCACGTAGGGATCATAGAGGATCTTCCCATCAATCCGGGCCACAAGAACCCCACCCTTGATGCCCTGGAAGTATTCTATTTGCTCTAGTGAGCCTTTCCCATTGTCTATGATCTGGCCATTCTGGGTGGGTAATGGGATAAAAGTGGATTTGGCATGATTTTAGATCATGATCCTTACCCCCTCCTCGTTGAGCATCAACAGCATGACCCCGACAATGTTCATCACGGAGGGTCGTGGGAGATTACCTGGAGGACGAATGGTGTTCGGAAAGGTATACCCACCGCAATGAGCCATGACCCAACCATAAAAGATCTAGAAGGGACCACATATCCTCCTCGGTGACCCCCCTTTCGAAATGCATCCCAAAATTGAATACAAACGGGCCAACATAGGGACTCCCAAATTGAACCTTTAATTAGCAGCCATGATACCAGCCATCACCAGGGTCGTTGGACGAACTCCCATCCTTGTGTCCCTCACTGGTAGGAGTCACCCACTCATGAATGTTACAAGAATTATGGCGTACTAGACATTCGGGTCCTGACTCTCATTTATGTTGAAGCCCCATGACTGATATTCCCCTGCTTCCAGGATCCTCCAGTACGATCTGCTTTTGCTCCTCTATGACGTGGTTGAACACCATCTCCCTCACCCTATTATCTTGAATTCCGGATATTTTTATAGGAACAAGCTATACCATTTCTTGTAAGCAATTTCATTCAAGAAATACATGACCCCCAGACTCTCCTTATCCAGCTCCAATAGGTTCCATGTCAGTATAGGAGTTCATGATTCATCTCCCTAGATGTTCTTCGGTTGGAGGAATTCATTGTACTAGTGCCCATCCAATGGGATAACCCCAATGCATTGAATGTCCCAAAGGATGATACCAACTTCCCCATGATGAAGAAGAAAAGTATTGGTATCGGGGGGCCATAAAGTAAATAGCTATGGCCTGAGCTCAAGCTGACGGTAGAAATGAAACTTCGACATCCACACCGCTTCAAACAAACCGATGTGTCACAGTTCTACCACAAACAGGTCACATGTCTGGCATACCCAATACACCCAGGCCCATTCACTGGTGAAATTACCTCTAGACTGCATATCCCAATCCTATATCTAGCCTTTGTTCTTGTCAGTAACACTCTAATGGAAGGTATTTTTGTAAAGGGTTGTAGAATCCTCTGCAACCAGGTTACTCCCGGAAATGCTTCTGGTCTTGGGATTCAGGATGTAAATGTCCATATGTCCAGTTTCTCTAGCAGGATGTCCATAGTAAGTGATATTATACCAAGTTAGTTTATCCTCGTGGGTCACCCATCACCATAGTGTGTCGACTTCAAATCTTGGCACGGGTACTGCCTCCAAGATACAGAAGTCCCATAACGGAAAGTTTTCAGACAGCGCATATTCCTTATGGGCTGGAGTGAGAATGTTGAAGAAGTATTAGTTGTTTGATATGATATTTCAGGTGCCATGTACCTCAGGGTTGGAAACCATCTCAGCCCTTCGAGCAGTGAAAGCAGCCTCTCTCTTAGTGTGAGCCCGATTAGAAGCCATCTTCTTCCGATCAAATATCTGGGTGTCCGCACAAAATATCAGGGGTAGGTGAGAAAAAAATCAGGGTTGAACCAAAAAAAACAGAAGACGGTGTGAAAAATCCCGGTTCTGCACGTAAAAAAATAGCTGAAGTTGGGGAATTACGCGCAATCATGATGATTTTTCACGCAAGCCCGTGGAAATATTTCACGTGCGAGAGATCAGGACTTGTCATGCGAGAAAAATCTGTATGGCTGAGAGACATGAGAGGGATTTTATAATCACAGATCTGGGTTTTCACACATGTGAAAAAGGGGGATTACACTCCACTCATCAATTTTATGCTCCAATCATCTGTTTTACATTCCGCTCTGGTTTTTAGCACGTGCAGGTCTGAGGGAGTTCTGTATCTCAGTGTTTCCCTCGGAATCCTACCTTTGCATCCCCTCATCGATCCGATTCTGAGGGGGGAATTTTTAGATGCCAAAAAATGCCCAAGGGCTGAAGGAGGTTTTGGCATGACAAAGTGAAGCCATATTGGGACCTGGCGATCCATTTCGGGGGACCCGGAGGGGTCACGCGAAAAAAGTTTGGATGTGCAAGAAATAAATGTCTGTTGCATGGAAAACCACGGGATTCTCGAGAGTTTTTCACATGGTCATGGAAATGTTTTGTGCCCTGACCGCGGGAGCGGAAATTTGCGTGCCGCCACCCCCAAACAGTTGAATTTGCACGCCGACGACATCGGCGCCAATCATTCATGCGACCTCAATTCCCATGTGAATCCGTGACCCCGAGCGCTTATAAATAGAAGATCGCCCCTTCAACTTTCAGACTGAAGAATCTGAATCGTCTCTTCGTTGCAAAATTAACCTCTTGGGCATGAAAAAGATAGCTCTCAGGTACTCAATTTTTTGTGCCAGGTCACCAAGGGGTCTGCCTTTGAGCGAGACCAATCAGTCTTAATCCTCATCTGAATCCCATCGATTCCCATCCCACACAAAATTCCTTTCGATTGTGCGCAATCCTCTCTTTGGTGCGCAATTACTTCCAATTGTGTGCCCGCCTTACCATTCTCACAGGCAGATTGTGTGCCGCCTCAGCCTTTTTCACGCACACCATCCGATTGTGCACTACCCCAGCCTATATTTCATGTAAGCAACTCAATTTCACACCGGCCCCACCATTTTTCGTACAACTGTATCTTTTACGCGTAATCCCTCCTTGTGCGCCCATTATGCCTCTCTTCTAGGCAACATTTTCAGGCACCTCCCATGCCCAACACACCTGTGTCACGTGCTCATTCACCACATGGCCTCATAGGTTTTCACAGAGTAATTTCAAATTCCCTTGTACAATACTGCATGTTTCATTGCTTCGCATCATGCTTCTACGCATAGGCACACTGACGATTGTTGCTTCTTCGCATAGCCATGATAACGTGGAACCCTAATAGGATCACCTCTCAACACCCCCTAGTCATGGTGTTTCTTGTCCCTTCTCTTCACCAAGGTGCAGAGGGTACTAGTTATGTAAGTCCTAGGGGTGCGGAGTGAACCTGCCTCGTCCGAGATGTAGGATGTTAAACTTCCAAGCATCATCATCCTCAGTACATGACGTTAAATTGTGACTTCCCCCTATGCATCCTACGTGGGTAAAGGGAAACCACTCTAGTGTATGCCCCTAGATTTTCTTGCAAGAGGCAGCATCCTTGACCCTCCTTTCATCAGTTCCAAATCCCCCTCCTGCTGGTCTTTGTCACTACTGTGCCTCTATCCTGGAGTAAGTCCCAACCTCTTCGGGCTTCTAACCATGCATAAGCCCTTGTTTCCTCTTTGGGTTGTGATCATGTGTAATCCCCACTCCATTTCCCATGGAAGCACCTTTTGCGACGTGATTGTCATGTCTTTTTTGTCACTTTTTTCTCACACTGAGAATGACTCATGTGGGCTTAGAGTGAGCACCGACCATGACATACACCTTGGGCAGCCTAGAGTGCAATCCCCACACCCAACCTGAACTACATGGTATTTGATCCTTTCTAAGGTAAGGTACGTAGGAAGCATCCCTGAGGTCCAAGCCCACCACCCATTGGTCGCTCCGACCCCCTTCACATCAGTTCACCAACACTTTGGTTAGCCAAGAGTGTAAGCCCCATACCCAACCTGAACTATGTGGTCTTTGATCCTTTCCAAGGCTAGTTATATAGGAAGCCTCTCAAGGTCCAATCCCACCACCCATTGGTCGCTCTAACCCCCTTCACATCGGTTCACCAACACTTTGGGCTACCTCAAAGCGTAAGCCCCAAATTCCCTCTTATGATCTACATGGACTTTGATCCTTACTAAGGAAAGGTACATAGGAATCCTCCATGGGGATCAATCCCAGCACTCGTTCATTCCGACCATCTTCACGTCTATTCACCAACACCCTGGGAAGCCTAGAGTGTAAGCCCCACAACCATACCTAAACTACATGGTCTTTGATCCTTTCCAAGGAGAGGTACGTAGAATGCCTCCACAAGGTTCAAGACCAACTCCCGGTCATTCTGACTCCCCTTCACGTCGGTTTTCCTACACCATGCATCCGGACCCTAGGTCCTTATTTGCATCGGTTCACCCCTATCCTACATGACTTTAAACTGTGTGCCCCATGCAACAGTAAGCCATTGTGTCCCTCAATCAGTGGTAAGCTATTGTATCCCAATCAGCGGTAAGCCGTTGCTTCTTCTATTCAGCGGCAATTCTTTGTAATCCCATTAGCTAGGACCCACATCTTTAGTCCATCCTAGTGATGTCAGACCAACCCAGGCTACTAACCACGCCTAAGCCCCATACACATCATCGGGTTGTTTTCCTATGTGTACACCCCAATTCAAGCTCATCGTCGGACATTTCCCTCAAGACTATGTGTCTCGGTAAGTTCATTCCCCAACCCAGAGGTTCCACATCCTCGGGGTCCCCATCCACACGTCCACTCTCACGGGCCCCCTCCTCAGGCATCCCATCGCCCTCCTCAACTACGCGGACTTTGATTCCCTGCCACGGGGATACAGAGGAAGTATCCCTGAGACTCAAGACCAATATTATCGTTGTCTTCATGGTGGTTCTATCCCATTTTCCACCCATTTCACTCAGCACCCCATCATCCATTTTGATTCTTTCCTAGGCCACCACATCCCAGTGAGTTCATGTCAACCCACCTACATCAGAGTGTCCTCTTGGGGTTACACTCATCTGATCCACTATAGTCTGTGTTCTGATCATTCTGATTTGTCTCCACTGGACGTCAAACTTGAGGCATACCTTGTGATAAGCATGGGAATCTGAGGAAAACCTCAGAGACATGTCTATGGAATATAATCCCTCGCATTCGACATGGGATGCCTCAGGCTTCCGCGCCCTCGAGAAGACCTATAATAAGGGGAAGAAACCCAGACGCGCCATTGGCCCAGTGTTCAGACAGTCCATTGATGTCCAACATGACTACTCCCCTGACAGAAGGTTGCTTCCCTGACCAGACCCCTAGGAATGTCCTGATAGAATCATTGTAATTAACCGGTGTCCATGAAGATATGGCGCTACGAAGAGTTTCGCGAATAACGTCTTAACTATATAAGCGAGACCCAGACTAGGTGACGAGTTCTGAGGAGGAATCCACAAAAGGAAGAACTGAAATTCCATCATCCTATTTCGATCAAGGATCATACGTCCCTAAATAAAGAACAAATGCCACCCGCCTTTGGAAAGTGATAATGCAGGGCAAGCAAACTGCACCATTCATCTCGACAGACGGACGTGCGCGCCTTGGAGAAAGTGTTGGAAACAACATGATAAAATTATGAGGGAAGATTTTGTTTAAGGGTGGATAATATAAAAACCTGAAATTTTAGAACATATTTTTATTTAAATAAAATTTAATAGTACGATATATTTTTTACATCGAACCCTCAGTCCATATGAACTGTAATGTAATAAACCATTATAACATGGCCATTAAATTGGGAGGTACAAATCATAATAAACACTTTATAAAAAATACAAATAATTTCTTTTACTAATACAAATTTTTTTATTAATGAAATACTAATAAGTACTTAATTTTCATTAATTTCATTTTAATCTTCAAAATTATATTTTCTTTAAAAATGTTTTTTATTAAATTTTTACACAAAAACAAATATAGTTAATTTTAACTATTTTTAGGGATTTTATTTTAGAAAATAAATATAATTTTAAAAATTATCATTTTAATATAATCTTTGGGTGATTTTTTAGCATTTTTCTAAAAATACTTATTTCTAAGTAAACAGTAATAAATAATTATTTTTGTAAAAAAATCTCATTTATTTTTTAAGTAAATGTTCCATTTTCTGTTTAATTTTACATTAAATTAAACTAAGTATCATTTAATTATAAATAATATAATTAATTATATAGTAATCACTATTATACTAGATCTTGGTACAAGTTAAATCTTGTGCTTAAAAACAAATTTTTCTAAAAATTGGTTTTATGTGTGCGATGTATTTTTATCTTAATAAATTAATTTGACTATATTTATTAATTATTAAAATTCATTTTATATATAAAATATTCAATATAATATTTTAAAATTATTTTAATGGGTTTTACTAGGCATGTACTGGGAGTAAATTAAGCTTTACGCATAAAAATAACTTTCTAAAAACAGGTTTTCATTAAGGTTTGCATGCTAAAATAAAATTACCATATTCCACTTATAGAATTTGATTCTAGAATTTATTTTATATTTTTAATCATCATAGTTAATATAATTTAATATCATTGTCTTAATTTTATATCATAGTGAATATTAAAAATTTTAAAATTGTGTTACCCTAATAAAGGTTAAAACGGGTTTACCAGTGGATAAAAAATGAGATATGGGTAGGATTTCATCCCAAAACCATATAATTATCATTCTTTGAATATATATCAACCGTATATTATCATAAAATTTAATATTTACCCTTTTTTTATTCACTTTCTCATGAAATTTACCCTATATAATTGAAATAGTTTAAGAAATTTCATGTGTGTGTATCCCCTCACTTATAAATGGGAATCTCTCCTCCCTCATTATTCACCCCATTTGAGCCTTATAGATCATAAAAAACCCCATTAAAAAATTAATATAATTCATACCATCATCCAATATCTTATATTATTCTCTTGATACCAATCCTTCAAGGCTTAAGGTGTAATCCCATGGGGGTCTCTCAAAGAAGAGGTATAAATATTAACCACGCTCTTTCAATTTTATTTCTTCTTATACCTTATCTAAACTTGTTGTACAAATAAAAACATGATGAATTCATTTTAATAAATATATAAAAAGTTTATAATTATTATTTAAGAACCATTTTCACCCATTCTCCATCGAATGGTAAAGAAAAGTAACATTCGTTTATGGGAGTGGACTACCCCCCTCCACATAGCAATACGATTCATTCTACATCACCATTGTTCATGGGTCGTTATAATGATGGATTTTATGTTTATGTATATTATTTAAAACATAATTTTTATTCTATAATTATAATATATTACCTACCTTCTTACCTTCTAATCTATTGGTAAATTATAACATCGCTCATGTGTATGTGTACTCTACCACATCCATGAAGCGATGTGATTTGTTCATCATTTATGGTTTACTTTTATGGTATAAAGGATGTATTTAATTAAAATATATGATATTAATTATATAATAATGATTATTTAAATTTAATTGTTGTTTACCTTTCTTTCATTTCATCTATAAAAATGTCAGAACATCACTCATGTGTACGTACAAATTATCATCTCCTTAAAGTGGTGTAATTCATTTTTATCACCACTTAATATGAATGGACCAATATATATATATATATATATATATTTATTTATTTATTTATTTAATTTATATTATATTTTTATAATTATTAAAATTAGGGATATGGATGAACCATGATCAAAGTTCAAGGACCATAACTTCCAAACTAAAACTTATCGGAAAAATGATGCAGTTAACACCCGAAAGGATGACTTTCGAAAAGAATTGTAAATAAATGGGTGTTGAAATCATATAAGTGTATAATATATGATATTATATGTATTAATATGGTCCTTATATATATTTATAATAAATTAAATTTATTATATATTATTTGAGATTGCTTACAAAGTAAGACAGACTTATGGTATGGGTTTACCTGTCTCATTTTCAAATTCATGAGACATGTTTGAAATTATAAACCACCATTTATTTTATGTGTTGTGATTATTAAATAATTAATATACATTTACCTATTAATTATTTTTATTAGGTTTTAATATTTATATCATGTTCATTATTTAAATTTCCTTCAATTTAAAAGATACCAAAGATGTAAGGGTTTCGTCGTAATTTCTCTTCGTTGTGACTTATTTTAATTTCATGCACCAATTTCTTATTTATATGGTTTATATAGAGCCCAATAATTTATTTTGGAATAATAAATTATTTATTTAAATTTATTTACAAAAACATGTTATTTTTAACCATCTAATGAATTTTATTTTAAAACTTACTAAAGCCATAACGGTTCTTTGTCTCAATTTTGTTTCATTGAGATATGGTTTATGTTATATGCCTATATTATTTTATGAGGTGTATATAATTCCCTATTTAAATTTTGTACAATTAGTATCCTTTTTTTCATTATATTTATTGTTTCCTTAGAAGTTATTTCTTTCATGGAGGCTATAATTTAAAAGTTACTTCAACGATAAGGGTTTTATGTTACGATCTCATTTTTATCAGGACTGTTCATAAATAAATTTAATGATAATAAAATTATATGATATACCACTCAAAATTATTATATATTATATTCACATCTATTTATTTCTATATATTTCATGTTTTCATTTCATTTTATACTATTTAAGTACACAATAGATGGAAAGAATATTTTTAAGGAAAACTGACCATGTTTTTTTCTTCGATTGGGAATCTTTCCTTCCATATCCATATTTTATATAAAAAGTTTTCAAGAATGTTTTTAATATTATATAAAGAATTATTAAATTAATTTTTATCCATTTTTATAATTTAATAAATATATTTTAAAGTAATCGTCTTTTCATTTTCTAAAAAAATTGTTTATAACATTTTATTGACAATATGAATGGAATTATTATTTTAACATATAATGTATAAAAGGATTTATACTCTATAATTAATTCCCTTTTATTTTAATATTTAATTTTCATTTTTATTTTTTATTTTCAAATAAACTAATTTCCATAATATTTTGGAATATTAAATATTAAATTAATTATTTTAAAATGAAAAGGTTATTTTATTCAAGAATTGTTCCAATGATATTTTAAAGGTATTATTATCTATAACAACATCCTTTTATGCTTCTTATGATTTACTTGGGATATGAACCAATTTTACCATATATATTATTTCTTATTATGGTTTAATATTAGGATGATGAAATTTTTATAAAATCCTTATCCTTTCCATGGGTTATGAATTGATGATTTGATGAATGTTTTATGATCTTATGGTATATATATGTATGGTTTTCATTAAGTTATGGGTGGTCATAGAATTATATTACCCTTCAATGAATTGGGTAAATATGGATTTATCATGGGATAATAAGGATAGGAATTGGGACTGAACCTAGTTCAATAAGATACTATTTTCAATAAGATAGTCATAGGAATGAATCTTGACTAAGGAAATGATAGAATGGGTAGTGAACTCAATCCACTCTAATAGTATTGGTAGTGAGACTTTACTAAGGAAATTATTTTTCTATAATTATTTTCATGCAAAAAAATTATTTCTTATTCTAATGATATGTTATCATTTATCATGATTGATTATTGGTTATTTTTTACTCTTATGTCATATGTCATTTGTTTGAAAAAACCTTACTGCATATTTGATGAATAAATATCTTCGACTGAATGGGTATGATTATTGTAAGTAATGAACATTTTATAATAAAATTATTTTTATATTATGTTGACTTATAATAATTGTTTGATATATATTATTTTTTCCCTTAATAAGAATATGAGATCACCCTTTCTTATGTTTACCTTATCTATGTTATGAAAAAAGGTTTTATTTGTGATATGTATAAGTAGGGTTCAAGTCGTAATGAACTTAATCAAAAATCATGTAGATATTTCATATACCAGTTGTTTTCATATAAAATTTTATAAAAAAACTAATTCACTATGGTCTTTAAATGTGAATTATTGTGAAATTTATTTAATATTCTTCTAAAATGATGTAATATTTATATATGAAAATTTTGGGTCACTATGGTTGGCATGAGAGAAAGGTTTTAGTAAATTTTGAAAATAATGGTGAGAAAACTTTCATGAGAAACCTTATGATTATCCTAATTATAGGATAACATCATATGTTATGGTAAATAAATTAGTGTGGTTTTCCTGAGAAAATACATCGCTGACTAGATGTTACAAGTGGATATGGATTTGGCATAGATGCATCTAGGTATAATAACTCCAAAAAGAGTTGTTCGAGTATATCAGATCCATCTATTTGGTGTTTAGTGATTTTTCCCTTACTATGAACCTCATTTGACACTCCTATAGAATATTCTTAGGTTAACTAACATTATCTTTATGAACCGTTACAATAAATTTGGATAGATAATGACCATGGATGGACTAGGTTAAACCTAAGGTTTCATAGGTTGAAAATAAGGTGTCATTGTTTTGACATCATATGAATGCTTTTTCATGATTAGATTATTACTCATTACTATTTATTAAACTATGATTTTTCTATTTTTTTTAATGGATATAAATGGCCAGAATCATGTTAATATTGAATGTGATGGATGATGAAATGATTTTACTCATGTTAAACTAAATAATATGGAAGATGGAACATGAAATCTTGTAATTATAACAAACTAGTTGTCTTTTTATTTGTTTAAAAAAATGAACATAGGTGAGTTTCTAAATGAAATAAATAAGTGAAAAATATAATTTTATGAAGATCGTGGAGGAAATAAGATTCAGCTTCATATATGTTGAGAATGCGGTAAGAATCACTTGGGGAAATGTATCTAAAGAATGGGAAGATTCCTTATGTGTGTAAAAATAAAGAAATAGAGCATGTAATTACTGGGGAAGTATTAATATATAAAATAAGTGAATAAAGTATATCCCAAGGTACTTTTTATAGTTTAATGTTATATATGTGGGGAACTTTATCATTATCTGTACCAATTCCCTAATCCAAGGTAAAAAACCTATACCAAGGAAGGTCATGTTTTATACCAATAATTGAAGAGGAGTAATTGAAATTTTTATTGGGATTTGAGAATTATGTTATATAAGTGTTTTATTAATGATCTCCAGGTTATATAAATCATTAAACATCTAAGGATTTTTTTCATAGTGGTTTTTCTATAAGGGCTTTCCAGCATACGTGGAATAGGACTGATATCCTTGAAAATTGATTTTGTAGAAAGGTGATATTTTAGGAAAACGTTTGATTAAAGAATAGATAAACCTTAATATGTTTATGATGTTAAGATAATGATGTTTATTGGGGATAAATAGATCATTTATTTGGAAAAAACAAACTAGACAATATTTTTTACCTAGAAATTGATTAGTGATTTTATGAAATACTAGTTTATGTTATGTTTGATGTAGTTTATTGATTTTCTTGTATTTATGAAATATATTTGATAGACTGTGATTTTATTTGAGGAATAATGATATGTTTTTTTAATAATATATATTTTCATTGAGTATCGATGGTGATTTAGGTTATTTTAGGAAAGGATTAGTATTTTTTAATAGAATAAATGATCATGTTATTCACATGCTTGGTATGTGAATATAAGAGCTATCTTATCTTATTTAGGGAGGGAAGTTATGTTGATTTTGTAAATTTAGTGACCATTTTATAAATTATTGGGTTTTGAATTTGGTCATAACTATTTTTGTGGGGTTTTAAGGTTAAATATTTATGGAATAGTTTAATTTCAAATTTTAGTGTTATTTTTCAGCATTTAAATATTAATTTATCATTTCATCATATGAAGATTTATCCATATTGGATAAATTGTATTAACCATTTTTGGTTGTGGGTCTCTATATGCAATCACTATCAATATTGGTCAACAAGCAATGCCAAAACAAGAATCATATTAGAGAATATTATATACATAAGGGCCCCAAATAGTAAGGAACTTTCTACCTTATACTCATTCATAAAGTACTAAAATATTCATTAAAGGATCAAAGTTCAAATAATGTTATACACCCACAAAAACTATTTCCCATATTAATGATGTCTAAATAATATTCCATTTCATCAATAAAGGATTTGTGAGAATACATTTGAGGATATTAAATGATAATAAGTGTTCTTCTAGAATCACATACCACACCTCTTTGAATAATCTCACTAGTGCACTGTTTGGAGAGGGGGTGATGTGATTTTCTGGTGTCTTCTTGGAAATCTATTTTTTTTGGACTTGTAGGATCTTTTTGGCCTGTTCTATAATGTTATGATCCCTTCATGTAATGGGTTTCCTCTTTCCCCTTCTAAAAGTGGTGTCTCTTTTTTCATGATCAATAAAGGGGGCCTGACCCCCACCCATTACTGAAAAAAGATATTTTAAATAATAGTATTCCAATTCATTGGATCTGTTTTCAATTTAAGAATAGACCATGAATTCCTCATCAAATATAGAATAAATTCATTGTTCAAGTCATTGAACATCAATACACTATTGATTAGTCAATAGAATATAATTCCAAAGAGATATTCAATAATAATAAATTATCAAGATGATCAATCTATGATAGCTTACCCAAATTCATCCACCATTCATGAGATATCTAGATCTGGTCAAGAAAATGTCTTTGACATGTCAAATCTACCACAATTATTTAAATGATCTAAGAATTCATCCTTATATGTAATCACAACCCATAGATCAAGAAACATTTATGATTCATTTAAATGTAATAATAGTATATAAAGAATAAATATAAAGAACATAGGTATATATATCATATTCCTCAATTTCGGATCAAAAACACTCTTGTATTTACTAGAATCAAGCTTAAGATGAGAGGAAAACATTGAGGAAGGTCATATGAGTCTCAAAATTACAGATTTATTCATATAGAAGAAGGAAAGTGTCAAAATAGATCATAAATGGGTGTAAATAGGTATTTTTGGATAATTAATTATTACTAACACTATTTGATCACACAATTTGAAAAAAATCATGACAGTAGTGCATATTATTCTAATTCACTTGGGAACCAACATGGTTTTGTCACATGTTTTTTCAAACCATGTTATTGGGTACTAGGAGGGGGTAACATTGTTTTTTCATCCAATTCCACAAGGTTTGATAAACTATACACCTTAACAATGTGCTACCCCTTGATCTCCTTCCACTGTATGCACGCTTTCTTGGAGTATAAGTACAGTTTTTAAAAACCATGGGCAAACCATACATCATATAAAATAAACTAAAAACAACCATAACTCATCCCAATCAATTCATAGTTCAGAAATAAAAGATTAATGGATGAAATTATCTCATAACACACATAAAAAATCCTAGGTCGATTGAATCCTCCCCACTAAATAATTCTCATCATTGAGAAGAATATCTATGAATCTTACTTGAAAAACATATGCTACTGATCCCAAACATAAAACTCCTACTCCCAAGTATCCTCTATATAAGGACCCGATATTAAACATTACATATTGTAGTTTTTTGGAACTATAATTTATATTCTTATATTTATGAGGATATTTTTAGTTTATAGTTATAGATAATTAGTTCATAATTCATGAATAACAACCCTCATTCATACAAAGTGGATACTAATAAAATCGTATCCCTTTTTTCCAAAGTATAAAACTTTTTAAATAAATCATGATTTCTTTTTTATAACAAATATTCAAAAATTTCAAATTGAATCCCTTATTTCTCTTACCTATACTTATACCCTATAAAAAACATTTTAAAACATGGGATAAGAACAAAAAGCTTAGTAAGGGACATAAAAATAATTAAAGAAACTATTAGTCCATGAATACTTATAAACCATTAAAATTCTTTCAAAATGTTATATTTTTCACCCATAAAACATAAACTCTTTAGCTTACCTTATGAAGTCAATAGTCTCTTATAAAAATCCATAGTAATAATAAATCATAAAGGAAACTTATGGCATAATTTTCACATAACTCTTAAATATACTATATATCTCATGATACATAGGGATCAACATTCATAGTTACATTTGGAATAAACACCACAGTATATTCCCTTAATCTCTTAGAAGAAAACATACCGGTTAACTCTGCTACTTTACACGATGCATTGGAGAGCCATAAAGGGATCACCCACCCTTGGTTTATCATGGAACCTTTCAACCCCATAAAAAATGATCAAGAAACTTAATATAATCATAACTCATAAAGATTTAATAAAAGAAACATTCTTGATGAAAATAACTTTTCCATTTTGAAATCACTTTTCATTTTTACAGAGTCACGCACACAAAAATGAAAATATTTTATTTGAAAATAAAATTGTAAACTTATAAAGGAATATCTAAAATATTAAATTTTAATATATATATAAAATAGGTTCATATAGTATAATATAAAAAAAATTATTTTTGGATTAGGTAAAAATAGTTAGAAGAGTAACTTAAAAATAGGATTTTAAAAATAAAGTCTCTTACTTTGAGTCTGACGCATCACATACAATATTTATATTCTGAAATAATAGACTTATTTAAATTATTTACTTTCTTGAAACCTTTTTAAATATTATTATTCCTTTTATATCACTTATTATCATTTTATATCAATTTCTTAATTATTTAAGTTCATGTCGAACGTTTTGACGATATTTGTTAATTGAGGAAAAAAATGAATTCGGTATGATGTCAATAGCCAAAAATTTAAAGTATTTCACCATATTTAGAATAATTTTTATTAAATTATTATAATTTTTATACATCATTTATTCCTTTAAATCAAACCATTATTTATGGATATGAAAAATGAGCTAGGTTATAATCATGGAGATGGTAAGTCAAACATACGAACAAGTGACGTTTCAATTTTTCAATGATAATTATGAAAAATAAGTAAATATCATTTTATATTAAAATAATTATAATGATATATTTAATATAATATTATTAATTTAAATACACTTATATATATCATCTATGTGATGTGGTGATGAAAAACAAACAACATCGCTTCTTGGAGGTGATAATCCACACGCATGAACGACGTTGTCATTTTTTGTGAAAGGAAAGGTAAGAAATAAAATGATATATTATCTTTTTATAATGATAAATATTTCAATAATATAATATATAAACATTAATTACATCATTATATCTATTCTTTAGTGGTGTTTATGGAAAATTAATTATATTGGTTTGCAAGGAGGTAGTCGGTCGTACATACAAGTGATAATTTCTTTTCTCATTTGATGAAAGTGGATATGGATTTAGGTTATTATATTAATATAAAAACATATAAATATATTTAATATAATTTATTCATTATCTCATCATGGTTGAAAATATTTTAAGGCATTGGAAGAAGAAACAAATATAAACACTTAATTAAAAGGATACGTCTTCTTTAGAAATCCTTTGCCGCATAAAACATCAAGACTTATAAGGATTGTGTTTTGTTTAAAATAATAACTCTATAATGTGGTTATGTGTTATTTAAAGGTATTTGGTTATATCATGTCTGAATAAAATATGTTTTTAAGTGTGAATAAAAGATAAGAAGAGGTTCCCTTTTATAAGACAAGGGAGGGTCGCTCTTGGAATTTCTCAAAATATTAAATTATAATAAATTAATTATCATAAAAAACCTCAAAATTGAAAGGTATTAGAAGATAAGATATTATAGGGTTTTAATCTCATAAAAAATAGAATTTATACATGTTTTCATTTCATTTTAATCCTTATCATTTTGTTTAACACCTTGGTTAGTTATTTTTAACCTTAATCGTGGTAACCATTATTTTTGTCTCAAAGGGTTAATAATGTTACCATAGTTGGACACATTACTCATAAATGGAAATTTTAGGATTTTTTAAATTATATTAAATTTAAATTTATGAAGATAAAATTTTATTAATTTTAAATAATTTATTAAAATATTATTTTGATAAATTATCATTAATGTTAATTTTAACACTATTCATTTACTTTGACTTCAAATACATCCACATAAAGAATAAATTATAATATAATGATTTAAAACCTATATAATATTTTATATAGATCTATAAAATTAATTTCACACATTGAATCATTAAAATTATATCAAAATTCATATTTTGAAATCATTTATTTTATTTTTCTATAAATTAAATAAATATTGTATTAGTATTGCACATGCATTTAAAGAAATTATATAATACCTAAAAATTAAATAATAAATATATATAACGAAAATAATTTAATTAAGATAATATAGACATTTATTTTTGTTCATATATTGATTTGTTTCCCCATGTCAAAGCGTAAAAAATGCTAAATGCAAAGAGATTGACATTTTGTAACTATTTTCAGTTTAAATAATATATAAGTTATTTTCATGGAGAAGTGTCCCTTAAACAAATAAAATTAGATATTAATTTGATTATGGAAAAATTATATTAATAAATATTCTTTTTACAAGTTTAGTCTGCATTATTACCCTTATAATTTAGTTTTAACCATTATTTAACCCTTTTAATTCTTACTGTCACAACCTGGATTTTTACTATTTGAGGGTTAATTTTGCGATAATAAAATATAAAAGGAACCATAAATGGATCATGGATAAAATTTTCAAACATATACCAATAATTTGAATGAATTTTATATTTTTATACATTTTATATCATTTAATAAAATATTATTTATATTAAAATATCATGATTATCAATTTTGATATTATTTGTTACTTTGACATTTAAAAATATTAAAGCAACAATATATATTTAAAATAAATATTTTAATAAACATAAAATATTCCAAGGTAATATATAAAATTATCTTAGGATATTAACTATCAAAAATTATATTTATTTAATTGTTTTGTTATCATTTATTTGATTATTCCATTAATTGAATAATCATTTTATCATCATTGTATAATTATTTATGGTAATTATTTCTTCACAAAAAATTTTAAAAAATAACATGATGAATATAATTATTTTATATTTCCAAATACTATTTTTTTCAAAAATATCTACAAAATAAATGCATATTAAAAATGTTGTACCTATTAAAAACATGAGTATGACATATTTTACTTTTATTAAAATAAAACACTGTAAGGGGATAAAAGTCATCCATGTGGCCCCAATAAGTCATAGATTTAAAATAAGGATGGTTTTTTCAAAAATAACTCATAAAATAAAAATTTTACAATTTTAGCATAATTATATAATATTTTTAATAATATATTTACACTTAATTACTCGATTTACCCTTAACCATGGTAACAAAAATTACCAAAGTTACTATTTATATTGTCCAAATATAAAAGGGAATTATTAAATAAATTTTGACATTGTTATTCAAAATATGGAAACTATTTTTCAAAATTAAAAACACATAATTGGATAAAATTAATTTAAAATTAATTCTGTAGATGGCGTGAGAAAGCGGTTTTTAAAGTAAAAATGTTCAAAAGTTTACTTAATTTTTATATATTAATTCAATATAAAGATGATTAAAATGACATAAATTATAATAATAGATGAATAATTGATATATTTTTACATTAAAACCAATTTAAAATATAACTTAACATTATAGATTATTTAGATGAAAATTCAGTTTTTAATTAAAATGAAATATTTTTCAATATTCATCAAAAAATGAAACTTATCAAAAAAATAAAAAAAATAAACCAAAGTAAATTTTTATTTTCAAATTTCAAAGAAAAAGTTTATTTTTTTAAATTAAATTTATACAATTTTCCAAATTTATCTTTTAAACAAGTCTTCCATTAAAAGGAGGTAAAAAATATTTTTAGAAAAAATTCATTTTTATACATAAAATTGGATTTATTCTCATCTTATGAATAATAAATTTTTTGGATAAATGTATAAATAAATTATAAAATAGTGTAAATAAAATATAGTTAGTCCTATTCATACCCTACAATATAACATCTAGTCATAATGGTCACATAATAAAAATATTTATTTGTTTGTTTATGCTCAATGTGGTCTTTCTTGTATATTATCTAACATAGTGTTTCCTTTTAAAATCTAGATATGTTGCATTATCCCCCAATTTAATAAATTTAATCCTCAAGATTTGATCTTTCGATAGAAAACTTGGGGTTTGACTTTTCAAAATATCTTTTTTGAATCCCACATCAAAAATAGATTAATAAAACTTCCACTTAATAAGATAGAAAATAAAGTACAAAGGTCACCTGAGATAAAAAATAATAGGGTACCATGTTCAAAAACATGAACATGTAATAGAAAACTAACTATAAAGGACCAATATAGAGTTATAGAGAACATAATCATAGGAAAGTTAACCGTCACAAAACCATAAATTTGTGATGGGTTAAAATTCAATTGATAAAAGTAAATGGATAAAGTTTTCTGTTTCAAAATCTCTTTCCAAGAGTTAAGTAATTACATTGAAATATATACTAAGAACATAAGGATATATACTTTATTTAAAATTATAATTTCATCCATCAATTAATTTCCAAAACAAACTCATTTTTTCTCCAAATGATGAGTATGAATTTTTTTTCTTGAATCGATATGGATCACAAAATTCACAAAATAAAACTATTTATTCCTCCTTTCCTTAAGAATTAACCAAAAATAAAAAGGTTATTAGAGGATAAAATAATTACTAAAAATGAATAAATCGTTACATGGTGAAAAAATAATTTAATCTCCAAAATTCAATAGTAACAAGAAAAGTACAACATAAATAATTCTAACCTTAAAATTCCACAAAAAAATTATAGACTATGATTGAAACACAAAAATCAGAAGGATTTGATCACATGGTATTCAAATATATATTTATCTCCAAATAACATGAATCACTCTTAATTTATCATACCAAAAAAATGTAATTTCCTTAATTACATAATCTCTATGATATGATAATCATTTTTAGAAATAATTTGAACCACTATATGTCTATAATAAAATTTTAGTTTCTTCCAAAATAAAATTCAACCTTTATTCACCAAAAAAATATCATAGTTTTTTTTATAACATTAATCAAATAAGGTTCCAAAAATAGTGATCCTCCTCTAACATTACTTGATCAAAAAAATCAATTTCTGATAAAACATATGTTCCAAAATTGTAATAACCCATGATTTACAAAAAAATAAATGTCTCCAAAAATACCATTAGTCACCCTAAAATTTTATAACTTAAATCCTCGAAAGGGTTTCTAATACAATTAACTAATGATCAAACTTAAAATTTTAAACCTGTGATTAAATTTATAACTCCTAATAATATATACTAATATCCAAATTTATCTAAACCATCCTATGATTCTAATTTTAAGGACTCAGCCTTAACTGTTTCATATTCCATTATTTTTTAAGTATAATTTACATTTTTATATTTCTAGGGATATTTTAAGTTTATATTTTTAGATAATTAGTTCATAATTCATACATAACAACCCTAATTCATAAAAAGTGGATACTCCTAAAACAAAATCCATTATATATATATATAACTCCTAAAACAAAATCCATTATATATATATATATAACTTTTAAGATAAAACCTGATTTCTTTTTCATGAAAAATATTCATAAATTTCAACTTGACATCTTCATTTATCTTACCCATAATTATACCCTATGAAAAAAAATTTAAATCTTATGATGGACACAAAAATCTTAGTAAGGGAAATAAAAATAAGTAAAGTAACCATTAGTCCATGAATACATATAAACCCATTAAAATATTTTCCCAAAGTTATAATTTTCACCCATAAAACATATGCCCTTCGGCTTACCTTATGAAATCAAATGTTTCTTATAAAAATCCATAGAATGAATAAATTATAAAGGAAACTTATGGAATAATTTTCATATAATTCTTATATATAATTTTTCTCTCACAAATATATAGGGACTAAACTTCATAGTTACATTTAGAATAACCACCACAGTATATTTCCATAATATCTTAGGAGAAACCCTACCGGTTAACTCCATCCCTTTACATAGTTAATTGGAGAGAAATAATGGGATCACCCACCCTAATTTTATCATGGAACCACACATCCTCATAAAAAATTACCAAAAACCATAATATAAGTATAACATGTAAATATTTCATAAAATAAACATTCTTTAGGAAAATAAATTTTACATTTTAAAATCACTTTTCTTTCTTACAAAGTCGCACACTCATATATGAAAACATTTTATTTGAAAATAAAATTGTAAAATTGTAAAGAAAATATAAAAATAAATGAATTATGAAAGTGATAAAAATATATTCATGTTACATAAGATAAAAAACATTCTTTTTTCATTTTGTAAAATTATTTTAAATAGTAACTTTAAAAGAGGATTTTTAAAAGAATGTCTCTTACCTTGAGTCTGACCCATCACGTAAAATATTTTTATTCGTCAATAATAAACTTATATAATTAATTTAATTGATTTAGAACTTTTTAAAATATTATTATTGATTTTATGACACTTATTATCATGTTATAACAATCACATAATTATTTGAGTTCTTCTCGGATGTTTTAATGATATTCGGTACTTAAGTCCAAAATGAATTTAGTATGATGTCAATAGTCAAAGTGGATATTATTTAATTGTTTCTAGAATAATATTCATGAAATTATTATAATTTTTATACATCAATTATTCCATTAAATATAATAATTATGTATGGTTATGAAAAATGAACTATGTTATAAATATGGAGACGGTAAGTTGTGCATACGGATGAGTAACGTTTCCATTTTTCAATGATCATTATGGAAAGTAGATAAGTATCATTTTATCTTTAAATAATGATAATAACATCATTAATATAATATTTATTATTTAAATATACTTATATATATCATTCATGTGATGCTGTGATGAAAAAATAATCACATCACTTCGTGTATGTGGTAATTCATGCGTACGCACGAATGGCGTAATCATTTTGTTGGGCATAGAAAGGTAAGAAATAAAATGATATAATATATTTTTATTATTATAAATATGAAATTAATATAATATATAAACATTAATTCCATCATTATAGTCAGTCTTGAGAGGTGACGATGGAAAATGAATTATATCAGTTCCTAAGGACGTAGTCCTCCACACACATGAACGATACATTTTTTCCCATTTTATTATTTAATAATGGTTGAATAATATTTTATGGATGTTCAAGGGGAAACAAAACAAAAACACATAATTAAAACGATATCACTTCCTTAGAAACCCTTCGTTGTGTAGCACCTTAAGGCCTCTAAGGATGGTGTCCTACCTAAAATAAGATCTCTATAATATTGGTAAGAATTATATAAATTTATTTTTTTGGATATTGAATATACCAAATAGGTTTTTTAAGTGTGAATAAAATAGAATAATAGTTTCCCTTTTATATGAGAGGGGAAGGGAACTCTTGGAATTTCTCAAAAATATTTAATTATAATAAATTAATTTATCAGAAAAAATAATTAAAATGGAAAGATATTAGAATATAAAAAATTATAATGTTGTTATATCATAAACCAAAATAATTTATACATGTTTTGGAGTCATTTTAAGCCTTGTCATTTTGGTTAACCCATGGGTTATTTATTTTTGAGTTTAATCATGGTAACCATTATTTTAGTCAAAAAGGGTTAATAATGTTATTATAAATAGAAAAATGACTCATAAAGGGAATATTTATTATTTTTTAAACTTTATTTCATTCACATGAAAAAATATAATAATTTTATGAATTTTAAATAATATAATAAATTATCATTAATATGAATTTTGACACTATTCATTTACTTTGAATTAAAATAAATCAATGCAAAGTGAAAATTATAATATACTGATTTTAAAACTCTATAATATTTCATATATATCTATAAAATTCATTTAACACATTAAATCGTTCAAATTATATCAAAATTATATTTTAAAACCATTTCATTTATTTTTCTACTAATTAAATAAATATTGTATTTGTATTGCACAAGCATTTAAGGATATTATATAATCCCCAAAAATAAATAAATAAATTTATATAAGGAAACTAATTTCATTAATATCAAAATAATCATTTAATATTTTTTGATATCTTGATTTTTCTCTAATGTGAACACATAAAATATATTAAATACAAAGAGAGTGACAATTTGTTACTATCATTGATTTAAATAATATATAAGTAATTTTCAAGAAAAAGTGTCCATAAAAAACTAAAATTATATATTATGGTTGTAAGGGTCAAATAATATTCATAAATTAACTTTTTTGACAAGTTTATGTCACATTATTACCCTTATCATTTAGTTTTAACCCTTGTAATTCTTACTGTGACAAAATTGATTTTAACTCTTTGAGGATTAACTTAGTTATAATTAAATTCCAAATGAACCATAAATGTAACATAAATAAAATTTTAGAAATTATAGAAAATAATTTTTATGGATTTTATATTTTTATAAATTTTTTTCATTTATTAAAATATTATATTTTAAAAATATCATTAATTAAAATTTTGATATTATTCAATACTTTGACTTTTATAATTTTCAAATAATCAAGATATCTTCGAACCAACTATTTTAATTCATCCCCAATATGTCAAGGTAATCTAAATAATTCATGTAAGACATTAATTATCTCAAATTATATTTATTTTAATATTTTTAATATTATTTATATGATTATTCCATTAATTGAATAATTATTGTATCATCATTATATAATTATTTAAGGTGATTATTTCTTCACTAAAAATGAAAAAAAATCCATGATGAAGATAAATATTTTATCTTTAAAGATAATATTTTTTATTGAACATATATTATATATAACCACATATTAAAATTTTTATACTTATTAAAAACATGAGCGTGACATATTTAACTTTTCTTAAAATAAAATACTATAAGGGGATGAAATTCATTCATGTGGTATAGAGAGGTCATAAATTCACCCAAAATTTGAAATTTTTCTACACTAACTCATTCAAAAATAATTACAAGTGCTATGGTAATTTTATAATATTTATAATATTACTTTTACCCTTAATTACCAGATTTACCCTACAACGTGGTAATAAAAATAACCAAAGTTGATGTTAATATTGTCAAAAAATAATAGAACAATATTTAATAAAGTTCAACCTTCTGATTAAAAATATATAATTCATTCTTCATAATTAAAAACACATGAGTCGCTAAAATTAATTTAAAATTAATCTCATAGATGGGGTGGGAATGTGGGTTTTTAAAGTGAAAATATTCAAAAGTTTACTAAGTTTTAATATTTAAATTCAATTTAAAAATGATGACAATGATATAAATTAGATTAATATATTTAATTTTACTTTAAAAAAATTTAAAATATAACTTAACATTATAAATTATTTAGATGAAAATTTAGTTCAATTAAAATGAAGTATTTTCACTATTCAACAAAAAATGAAACTTGTCAAAGAAAATATTAAAAATTAAACCAAATTAAATTTTGATATCCTCATTTGAAAGAAGAAGTTTATTTTTTCAAATAAAATATAAAAAAATTCTAAATTTATCTTTAAAAAAATTCTACCATTAAAAGGTAGCAAAATATTTTTTTTGAAAAATACATCTTTTATGAGTAAAATTAGATTTGTTATTATCTTATGCATAATAAATATATTGGATTAATGTAAAAATATTTTATAAAAGAGCGTAAATATAATATAGTTATTCATATTAATACCCACCAATATAATGGCTATTTATAATAGTCACATAATAATAATAATATTTAGTTATTCATTTAAACTCAATGTGGTGTATCTTGTACACTATCTAACATAGTGTTTCCAAATAAAATATCAAGATGCTAATATAACATCTTATTAACTTTATTGGGTAAGATTTTACCTCTCTCCAAGTTCCCTTTTTTGGTGTGGAGTCTTTATAATTTGTTTTCTATATTTTCTGCAGGATGTAGGGGAATTTAACGCCCTAAAACTAGGTTACATGATATCAAATTGGTTTTTGGGTACAAGTCATGAGAAGGGTTCACACAATGAATGGTTAAACTAAGTGGTGAAAATTTACACATCATGAGTTATTTTAATGTTAGATTATAATTTTGAGGGGACTGATTTTTCAGCATATAGAAACATTGTGGGTTTCATGAAATGTAAAGGAGTTACTCATCAGTTAATTCCACAAGTAGGGAAGTGTTAAAGAACCATTCAGGTTTTTGGTGTCCATTTTCCCACTATATCTTCTTTTCTCTCAACCAAGGGTTCTTCACTAGTGATTTTTGGAGGCACAGTTCCTTCTAGATCGATTAGTTCGGTGTCTAATCTTCATTGCTGTTGTGGTGCCTCTCTTCGGGTGAGTGATCCTTTTACTTCTTCATTACCATTGATCGTGGTAGCACCCATGGGTTGTGTTATCTGATTCATTGGTCTAAATTGGTGTTCTTTTGCGTCTTATTCAATATCCTTTGTGCAATCTCATTCAATAGGTTTTGTAAGTTGTGGTACAGGAGGTGTTTGTTCTTTTGGTATGTGGGTTTACTCCTTTCCAACGACCCTTTGTTTTCTAAGCTGATTCTATCTTGATATGTGGATTGGATTATGGGGACCTAGTTGACTTTGTTGGGTTTTCACTGTTGGTGGATCCCATTGAGGGCGTGTACGAGCTGAGTTTTGAGGTAGGTGGTTCTGTCTCTATCATCTATTGATGAATCTTACAATTCTAGATTTATAAACTAACTTATACATATAATTAGAATGGTTTTTTTTGTGTGTTGAAAAGAGTTTTTAAAATAAAAATGGTTTTACCCTTGATTTTGATAAATGGAAATAAAATGGGTATCTAAAAATTATTTAAATTGATTTATAAAATGGCTTTCAAAAAAATTGAATGAATTGTGAAAAGCACATTGTTTACCTTGGGTACTTAGGTGGAATGTTAGCTTGGGGCCATCATCCATGTTTTGTGATTATCAGGAGGTTTTCTCATGGATATTTCCTCTATTTCTTAGGCATGCTATTATAGTGTACTGCTATTAGCATTTGGGGGGGTTACTTGTGGGGTATTCCTTTGCTTCATAGGCATGTATTATAGGAACCAGATTGTACACTTGATTGATTATGGTATGAGTAGTCTATTATTCTAACGTATAGTGATTCTTGGTGATGATACTTATTCTTTTGTTTTATATCACTTGACTTTTAGTTTTTTTCCTTGATATGAATGTTTATGATAATTAAATAATTATACGGAAAATGTGATTTGAAATTGATATACCTTATTTCTTAGAATAGTGATGAATAGAAAATGTTTACCATGTTTTCTATAAATATACTTTACTACTTATCAGGACATGTTTTATTTAAAATTATCATATATGAATTCTTATACAAATACTGCTTATGGAACACCTCGGTGGGATCCTATTGAGCATGTTATCTCACACCATGTGCACATCTTCAATGGTGAATAGATGTATGTATGTCTTCTAATGCAAGGAAAGGAAAGGCTTCGCAGTGAGGTGTCAAGGTCTTGTGTCAACTAAGTGGGTATCTAGTGGAAAGATGGTGGGATTTCATCTTCTCCATCACATGGAGTAGCAGTTAGGTTTTGTTTGTTTTGATTTGGACTTGTCTATTTTGGTTTTTGGATAATTCTGCAGTAATTCATTTTTTGTTGTCTTTCTTATAGTTATGTCATATATTTATTTTCTTTCTATTTTCATTGTTGATTGATGTATATAAATTCCACATGCTTTTTCTAGTTGGAAGAAATCATTCCCTCTAGTTTTTTTTCAATGCCCGGGTGCTTGTCGATAGCCCATGGGGATAGGTAACGCCCTTCGAGTATGTGATGGATCTAGTTAGGTGCTAGGTTTGAGGGTAACCTAGGTCAATTCATTACAAAATGTTATCAAATGGGTAGGTCTATCCCCAAGATTCATTGTCTTGGGACATTTGTTAGACTGGAGGTCGGATTTTTAGAACGTGAGAAGTATGTTGTGATAAGTTCATGGTTAGGTCTTGTCATGATGTGACTCAAGTTTCCATGGGAAGTTAGGATATATGTCTCTAGTGTGGGTTTTTGTTCTAAATCTCAGTTTCTAATTAGGGAATTTTTGATTTAAACTGAGATTTAATCTGTTGTCTAATCATTCCTTCTATTCCAATTTGTAATAGTATTCCTATCATACGTCTTCCAAGAGTTCTTCAAGAAGTTGTAATTGATGATCCTAAATAGAATCTACCAATTGATCATAATAACATCGAGACTATTATAAGGGTATTTTATGTTTTTGATCAGGATGTACAATAAGTTTAGATAATAGTTGTCGAGGTATATTCAGGAGCTATAGGAGAGAGAGAGATTGTGGAAATTTTTTTGCGAGAATCCACCATCCTTTAAAGGAACGAATGAACCTCAAGAGGAAGAATAATAGCTATATAGGATTTCTTATATCTGCAACATCCTAGATACACCTGATAATATCAAGTTTAAGTGTAAATCATTTGGGATCGAGGATTCTGGTAAGTGATGGTATGATTCCGTGGTCTAAGAAAACTGACATGTGGACTTGGATTGGAAGGGTTTAAAAACTCTTTTCCCCAGTAAATTTTTCCTAGAGTCATTGATTTTGTAAAATTATCTATAGTTATTATCTTTATAGAATGGAGATCATTCGATGTTGGAATACACCAATCAGTTTCCTGAGAATGTCTTTTTTTCTCCAAATGTGGTAAGAAAAGGACAACAAATGGCTCGGAAGTACCAATAGGGGTTGTGAGTGGATATCATATCGTAGGTATTTATGTTGATAATTTCTACCTATGTGGATATGGTAGATAGATCTACGATGGTAGATATAGAAATCAAGGGAAAGGTTGGTTTTCCCACCCCTTATATTCCATCTAGTGGCAATTTCAAAGGCAAGCATGGGAAGAAAATGAAGTTATAGAATCATCCTAGAAGTGGTGGAGGTGGGTCTCAGCAGAAAGCCTCCTCTTAAATATATACAATATCTATTAGTGTGACTTTGACTTTATATTAGTTTATAAAGTATGAACACACAAGATATTCTTGTCATATTCCCGTGAAGACATGAAACCGTTGTGGATGTGTTGGTCACTTGAAGTGCTTCGGTTAGGATATGACTAAGCCTTATTATGGTAAGGGTTCATCAACTCAAAAGGATACTATGGTACAATAAGAATCTTTAAAGACTATAGTACTCTATTAATGGGCCTTAGGAGTGAAGCACTTTCGCCCAGTAGATGAGTGTCCAGTGGAATTTGATGCAGGTCTGGCAACAATGAGAGGTACTATCCTTTTTGCATCTTCCCTAGAAATTGATTTATTTGATACTGGTTCCTCCCACTCATTTATAACTACATGTTTTATTAATATTATTAAACTTAAAATGGAACTTATTCCTTTTTCAATGGATTTAGAAGCACCTCTCCGTGAGAGGAAATAGCAGGGATTTCGATGTCCTTATTCGTTAACGATAACTAATACGGAATTGGTCTGAGATTTTCTGTTTCTTGGTCTATATTTTTTTAATTTCATCATTGTTATATATTTTCTTGTATCTCATCATACTAATATTGACTGTTATCATCAGTGATTTTTGTTTCTTATTGTCAATTGGATCTCTCATGTGTTTCATATGGGTGGGACCTGAGTTCGTTTTGTCCAAGACCTTCCCACCCAGAGCTCAAAAGTTTGTTGTATGCTGTTGCGATTGGGCCTCATAACTTTTATTCAATTTTTGATCATCCCTTTTTTGTTTGGAACTTTTCTAATGTTTTATTAGGCAACTTCTCTAGTATTCCTTGAGAGATAGAGAGGTATAGTTTATGATTGACCAGGTGCCGGGTACGCAGCCGATATTGATACCTTCTTATCATATGGAACCAACGGAGCTAAAAGATATCAAGATTTAGTTGGATGACCTATTGAAAAAAGTTTTAAATATCCCTAGTGTTTTGAATTGGGAATCCCATATGCTTTTTTCCAATAAGGTTGATGGTTAACTTAGGTTGCCTGTGGACTATCAGAAGTTGAACCAGATAACATTTAAGAATAAACATCATTTTCCTCATGTGGTTGATTGTTTTGATCAAATATTGGGGGAAAATTGGTTTTCAAAGATTGATATTCATTAGGGTAATCATCAACTCAAAGATCGGGAGTTTGATATACTGAAGATGGCTTTCAAGAGTAGGTATGGTCATTAAAAATATCTTGTGATGTATTTTGGTCTAACTAATGCTCCTAAAATTTTTATGGATTTAATGAATATGATATTCCATCAATATCTTGACAATTTTGTGATAGTGTTTGTGGATGATATTTGGGTTTATTTAAAATCCAAGCAAGAGCACAAGCACCATTTGAGTTTGGTTATGGAAATTTTGAGATGTCACCATTTTTATGGAAATATTTTGAAATGCAGTTTATGGATTCAACAAGAGAAGGTATTAGGACACGTGATTTTAAAACATGGATTATCAGTTGACCCTAAGAAGCTGTTTTATGGAAAGAACTGCAGAACGTCTTTGATATACTGAGCTTACTTAGTCTTTTTGGATACTACCGTTGGTTTGTTAATGATTTCTCTAATATGGTGTAACCTTTGATTTTTCTTACCAAGAAAGTGTTGAAATTAACATGGGATGCTAAGTGTTAGTATTCTTTTTATGAATTGAAATGACTTAGGACATCAACTCCTCTTTTGATCTTATATGATCCATCTAATGGGTATATAGTGTTTTGTGATGCTTTTGGTTCTAGTTTGGGATGTGTGCTTATACTAGAGGACCGTATGGTATCCTACAGATCTCTTAATCTTTGGCCTCATAAGAAGAATTACCTTACTTTTGATTTAGAGATCGATTGATTTATGTATTTGCTTAAATGTTAGTGATTCTATATTTATTGAAGTGGTTCATAATATTATCTGATCATAAGAATTTTAGTTAAATATTTTCTTAGAAAGACTTGGATCTAAAATAGTGATGATGGGTAGAATACCTTTAAATAATTGACTTTAATATTTCCTACACCACAAAGAATGGAAATTTTGTTGCAGAATCTCTTAGAAGGAAACTACAGTTGTAGGCTACTCTAGAATCAAAGGAGGAGTGGATCCTTATAAGGATTTTTGCTCAGTTACACCTAGATGATCAAGAGGATGTTTCAGGTACGGTTCTTATCAGTGTTTAGTTATCATCATCTATCTAGTATTATATTTTGCAGAGTCAGTAGTAAGATGATGAGTTTAGTAAAATTTGAGAAAACCATTATGGTGGGGAGACCATCTCTGGTTAGTCTTTGTCTTTTGATGGTATGATCCACTTTGGGAAGCAAGTTTTCATCCCAGCATCTGTGAGGAGTTTAGTATTGTTTAATTGTCACAACTCTTCATGGTTCATTAATCTAGCCACTATGAAGATATATTATTACATGAGATGATGATTTTGGTGGTCAGGTATAAAGCATGACATTGTAGATTATTTGTCACATTTTTACACCTATCATCAAATACAGGCATTACACTAGAAGCCCTATGTTTTTGTTTATCCTGGTGCCAGTTTTTAAATGGTAGTAGGTATCTATAGATATTTTTTTGGATTACCATGGACTCCCTAAGGGAGGAATGATATCTTGAAATTTTTTTGTTCAGTTGACAAAGTCTACTCATTTCATTCAGAACAATGATACCACTAAGGATGAAGATCTAGGTAATATATATGTGCAGGAGATTATGAGGTTACATGGGAGTCCTTCTACCATTATTTCAAATAGAGATCCTAGGATTACCTTAATGTTATAGAGGAGTCTCCAAGAAGTGATGGGAACACAGGTCAAGTTGAGTATAGCTTACCATCCATATATAGATGGTCAGAAGTGATTAATTCAGATCCTAGAGTATATTCTTCATGCTTGTGTCTTAGACATCAGTGGATCGTAGGATAGCCATTTGTTTTCAGTTATGTTTCATTATAAAAACATTTATCATTTGTCAATAAAAATTTCTCACTTTTAGGCATTGTATGGTAACCCGTGTAGATCACCTCTTTATTTGAAATAGGTAGGCAAAGTATCTTTGGTTTTACCAATTTTGGTTCAATATATGTTTGCAAAGATTTAGGATGTACATCAATTCTTGGTTACAGATCAGCGTTGATATAAATCATATGCATATTGGCAGTATCATCCTCTAGAGTTTTCCATTAGTGACAATATTTTCTTAAAAGTTTTTATTTTTTTAGGTCACCATCAGCTTGTAAAATAGGTAAAGTTGGCTCCAAGATATGTTGGACCGTTTAAGGTCATTGAGAGACATGGTTAAGTTTCTTATCAGTTATAATTTCTGGTTCATTTGACTGGTATTCATGATATTCTACACAAATCTTAGCTCAGGAAGTATGATCCTGATCTTACTCACATTTTGAGTTGGGAAAAAATTGAGTTAGAGCTATATTTTTATGTTCTTTAGAAACTAGTTGATATTTTTTATGTGTGGGAATTCATTTTTTTTTGTTAGAGTTCTATGGAAACAAAGATTAGATTCTCATGATACTTTGGAACATGGGTCATTGATGAGGGATCAGCAGCCTCATATTTTTACAGGGATTATATCTTCCACACTAATTCTAAGGGAGGGAAAGTTTTTATGTTGGGGAATTCGTAACATCCCGTTACCTTCATTGGGTAAGTTTTTATCTCTCTCCAAGTTCCATTTTTGCTGTGAGGTATTTATAAATTTCTTTCTAGATTTTCTGTGGGTTATAGGATAATTTCACTCTATGTAGCTAGGTTACGAAATGTGTAATTGTTTTTTGGCTATAAGCAGTGAGAAGTGTTCACATCAGGAAGGGTTACATGACGTGATGAGAATCAACAAATTGTGACTTATTTTAAGGTTGGATTTTAATCTGAGGAAACTGATTTTTTTAGTTTACTTGAACATTGTGGATTTTATGACATCTAAAATAGTTAAATATCCTATAATTCATTGGTTAGGGAAGTTTAAGGTAATAATTCAGGTTTTGGGTGTCCATTAGACCACCAAATCACCTTTTCTCTTGACCAAGGGTTCCTCTTCAACAATTTTTGGAGACACAGTGCCTTATGTATCAATCTGTTTGGTGTTCGATCTTTGTTTCAGTCATGGTAATCCTCTTTGTGTGAGTGATATTTCTTCTTGTTTGATTTCATTGATCGTAGTATCACCCATGGGTTTTATTGTTGGATTAATTGTTCTGAATTGGTTCTTCTCTATGTCTTCTTCAGGATCCATTATGAAATCTCATTCTAGAGTCCACTCCTTTGATGGTTGTGGTATAGTGGGTGTTTGGTCTTGAGTTATGTGGGTTTCCTCATTTATATCAACCCCTTGTTTTCTAAGTTGTAATAGTCTTGATATGTGGATTGTATTATAGGGCCTTCGTTGATGTTGTTGGGTTTTTGTTGTTTATGGATATCATTCCGGGCATGTGTGGCCCGATTGTTGAGGTAGGTGGTTTCATCTCTAGCCTATATTGATAAACCTTATTGTTCCTACTTTATAGACTTATTTATACATGGATTTGGCATGAATGTTTTTTGTGTTTTGAAAAGAGTTTTTAAAATTAAAATGGTTTTTCCCTAATTGTTGAAAAATAGAAATAAAAAGGGGTATTTTTGAGTTATTAAAATGAAAATGGTTTTCCCATAATTGTTGACAAATAGAAAGAAAAGGGGTGTTTTCAAAGGATATAAAGGGATTTATGAAATGGTTCTAAAATGGTTTTCAAATCATTTGAATGAATTGTGAAAATGAGCATATTGGTTACCTTGGGTACTTTGGTGGAAGGCTACCTTGAGGACATTCTCCATGTTTTGTGAATATCGGGTGGTTTTCTCATGGGGATTTCCCCTATTTCATAGGCTAGTTATTCTTGGGATTGATATTAGCATTGTTAGTGGGTTACTAATGGGGTATTTCTTTTCTTCTCAAGCTTGTGTTCTAGTAACTATATTGTGTACTTGATTGATTGTGGTCTGACCTATATTAATCTTTGGTGCATATATTTGTGCTTCTATTTTTTATCACTTGGATTTATTTTTTATCCTTGATATGCATGTTTATTCTTATGAGAGAATGATATGAAAAATGTGATTTGAAATTGATATAACTGCTTTTATTTTAGAAGTATGATAAAGGGGAAATGTTTACCATGTTTTCCATAAAACTAATTTATTGATTATCTTTCCATGTTTTATTTAAAATGATCATATAGAAATTGTTATACAGGGGCTTGTTATGGAACACCTGAGTAGGATCCTATTGAGACTATTATCTCACACCTTGCAAACCTCTTTAGTAGTGTGCAGACCTATTTATGTATTTCAATGTAGGGAGAGGAAAGGAACTGTAGTGAGATGGTGAGGTCTCATGTCAGTGGATTTGGGTAGATCGTGGTAAGATGGTAGGAGTTCATCCACTCCATCACATAGAGTAATTTTCTAGTTTTGGTCCTTTAGATATTGAATTGTATCTTATAGTTTTTGGATAATTTTATAGTCATTTCTTTCCATTATCTTTCTTACAATTATGGTATATAATTATTGGATTTCTGTTGTTCCTTCTTTCTTCATGTATATATATGACCCGTGTTTTTTCTAGTTGGGAAAAATAATTGCATCTGGTTTTTTGTTCGATGCCCGAGTGCTTTTTTCCATCCAATGGAGATCTGGAACACCCTTAGGGTATGTGATGGATCAGTTTTGGTTCCAGGTTTGAGGGTAACCCGGTTCAGTTCATTACAGTTACACTCATAGATTCATCTATAACATCATAAAATTTGGAAAATTGGTTCTTTCTTCCCTCATGGTACTTTCATGATCTAGTCTATAATCTGCACCAGGGGTTCCACATACAATGCATCAGGCTTCAGCTTAATATCCTCATAGTCGACATAATTCATAGTATTGGCCGTATACCTATATATCTAAGACATATAAAGCACATTATTATTACCTTAGTAGAAAGAACGACGATATGTACAGTACACCACTATTCAAATTTGCTCAATGATGTGGAAGAGTCAAACATATCACAGTTCTAACTTGCTTTGCTTCTTCAAAATTTAGTGGCCTAGTTGAGGGATAACTATTAAAAAACTTGATCACTTACAGAAAATTCAAAAGTTCTTATCCTATAGTTGGCATAAGATCTTTTTTTGCTATGAGTTGTGATAAACCTCTACGGAATCAGTTTCACTCTATTGAAGGTATCATGTATTATAATGGGCCCCATAACTAATATATCCTCAAATTTGATCCAAAAAAGATATGAATAACATGTTCTACAATAGAGAGACTCATAAAGTTCCATATAAATCAAAGACTAGTAACTTTTGTTTTATAAAAACAGAGCAAAGGTTAGTATAACATCCCAAGCTCCATAAAAATATAAAACATAGTCTGGGAGGATATCCTCTATTATATGAATTGTATACTCTGATTATATTTCTATCTAGTCATGGTATGATATGCTCAATCTCATTTTATCCCTAAGGAATTTTGAAAACCCGACCAAAATAGAAATGTAAAACATGCATCTATGTCAAAAAAATCTCAAAGGAAATCTATAAAAGAATACAGTATCATGAATAAATAGTTATCTCACCTCATATATTGAGTGAATCTCACAAATCAGTAAGAAATTATAAAATTTCTTTAGCCAATAAATAACCATCCAAACAGTGTCATGGGTCCTTGGGATTCTGAGTAACCCAATAACAAAGTCAATTGTGATCTCTTATCACTTCCACATGGGAATAGGAAGTGGATGGAGAAAACCAACTGGAAATTGGTTCTTGACCATTATCCTCTTGAAAATATGGCATTAAGAAATGAATCTAGAAATGTCTCTCTTTATTTATGGCCACAAGAACTATTTCCTAAGGTCAGGGTACATATTTTTCACTCTAGGATAAACATACTAATTTAAGGTATGAAAATATATCATCAACTCTTACCTAATGAAAGTAGAGACTATAACTCTATCATGTACTAGTATCACATCATCAATGTCCAATGTCCACTCAGGTACTGGGTTACCACCTACTATCTATTCCAACATCTTAAAACAATCTTGGTCAAACTCTTTATTATCCTTAACTCGGTATACTAAATAAGATGTGATCTCTAATTGGGAACATGCCATCGATCCACAGTCCTTGGAATAAATCACCCTCCAATTGGTCAATAAGACTGTTAGGATCCATTTTTCCTTTGAAGGTTATTCACTAAGAACCTGAGCTACCAGTGTCTTACAGATAATTGATTTTGTAATGAATTTACCTTTACCTAGTGAATAGGCCACCTCAAAGTTGAATATCTAAAATTACTCTACCATGTACCTCTGCCTCAAATTAAAATCCCACTATGAGAATATATAGATAAGTATCGTGTAGTATGTGTAGATAGTAAACCTCTATCCAAAGAGATAGTGTTGCCAAAGATACAAATTGTGGAGTACATCTACTAGTTCCAATTCATGCGTAAGATAGTTATACTCATGGGGTAATATAATGTGTGACCTATAAGCTAGTAATTGATCCTTATACATAAATAATGCCCCAAAATAAACTCCTCATAAATCACAATATATGGAATATTCAATCCTAGTCTCAAGAAGAATCAACATTGGTGTTATAATCAACCTCTTCTTAAACTCAATAAAATCCTCCTCACATTAGTTTAACGTTGAAACTTCACCCACTTCTTCTTCAGTGTAATAATGGGTCCTAATAAATGAGAGAATTCCTAGATAAAGCATTTACAATACCTCTAGAAACCCAAAAATCTACTGACCTCCAACATGTTTTGAAGATATTTCCAGGACATCACTGCCTTTAATTTCTCTATTTATACTGATGTACCAGTCTCATAAGAAATATATCTAATGAATTTTAACTCATAAAACCAAAAGTGACACTTTGACATTTTTTCATAAAGTGGATGTTCTTGAAGTGTACTCAATACTATCTTGATATGTTTTCCATGCTTTTTTATGGTTGATGAGAAAATGAGGATATTTTCAATGAACACCATGATGAGAAAGTCAAGGTATGAATGTAATATCTTGTTTATGAGATCCATGAACACTATAGGAACATTCATCAGTTCAAATAGCATCACCAAGTACACATATATCCCAAAACTACTTATAAACACTTTTGGAATATATTCCTCTTTAAACTGCCACTAGTGATGGGCCAATTAGAGATCAATATTAGATAACCATCCAACACCCCACAATTTATTAAGGATATTTTTTATCCTAGGAAAAGGGTATCTATTCTTCAAGGTCACCTAATTTAGGTTCCATTAATCTATACAGAGTCAAATACTACTATCTACCTTTCTTGGAAAAAAAATAAGTGCACCCCATGGTGCTTTACTCAACCTAATAAAACCCTTATATTCCAAGTCATCAAGATGAACTTTGACTTCCTTTAACTCATTTATAACCATACAATAAGGGGGTATCGAAACGGATTATCAACCAATCATATGTTTTATATCAAAATCAACTCTTATAATAGTGGTAGTACTCATGAATTCATATAGGAATACATCTTGATAGAGATCTAAAATTAGACTAAACGGGGAGGAGATACTACTGATCCTACTGAAAGATCCAATCCTTCAATATGAAACAAAATATTCCTAGGATATCTTATTTTTGGAGCCACACTACCCACTCACAAATCCCAATCATAGTTCATAATGAATGTTTCTCCCTTTAGAAAGTAAAAGATTCCCTTCTACTATAGAAATACATGTGGGATCTGTAACATGTCAAACAGTCTGTGTCAAGAATCACAATAAATCTTATCATATTCAGAATCATGAATTATCATATATGTTTATAGCTAAGAATGACTAGAGAACATTCTAGGTATTATTAAAGATGGTCCACTTTCTTTCTCAATGGTGTATTGAGGGAAAGAAACTTAGAAGATAACTTTACTTGTAAGTCGTGTATAGAAATAATCTATACAGTTATAAAAGAATGGGAAGAATCAATGTTAAAAAAGTAGTAGACAATGTAAAAGTGTTCAAGAATGTACCTTTAATAGTATACAGTCCACCACTATCTAGTGGATCCTCCTACATCATATACAATTAAACTTCCTCACCTCCATGGCCCTGACCCTGTGATACTTGACTCACCTAAGTCATCATCATATGATCCTATGGTTGAGGACCTCAAAAATATCATTGGGTTTTATATCATGTATGTATTGTACCCCTAAGTAAACTTGATGTCATAGATTTAGAGAATAACTATTAGATATTCTCCATCTTGCTAAACTACTGACACTTTCTCTGAGGTGTTGTACAAAACCTTCAATAATTTTCATCCTTCTCAAAGTTGAAGCATTGTGGAACTCATCTGGAGGGTCCTGAAGAAGCTATATGCTATTCCACCTTACCAGTACCCTATTTCACATCCTCATTATTCCTCTTCCTTCCACAAAAGAGACACACATTGTATCAATAGAAGGTCCACCTACCTAAGTACTGAATAGTGGACAAAAACTAACTACTTAATCCACCTCGAGGCCCGTCATAATAGTAATTTACTTGTAAAAAACCTAATAGTGCATAATTATATAGAAACTCATAACATAACATCTGATATTAGGATAAATATAGACCTCAATCATCCTAGCCTTTTGCACCTTATTTTCAGGTAAGAGAAGATAAAATGAAATGGTTCTATAAAATGAGCAGATTATGATGAAATCATAATTAATATTTACTAAATCTCAATGAATTCCTAGGCACATTCCAATTTCATTATTTTGGGAAATAATTTCCTAAATTACAAGTTCTTGAAGGTATCCTAAGAAAATCCCACATGTATACCAACCATTCATATAACACATCTCAATCAAATAGTGAGTCCCTAAATCAAAAATGCCTCAATCTTAACCTGTTGGTCCTCTAGTGTCTCAATCAAGTCAAATATTCCATTAATTATGACTAAACAGTCATTTTTATCCTCTAGTCCTCTAGTTCCCTAAAATTCTGAAAGATTCTTGAGCTATAAGTCACAGTCATAGTCAACTATAGTCCTTTTCAACCCTCCTCCATGGGAAGGTACAATCCAAAAATATTATGGGTTGGAGTGGCTCTAATGTTAGGACCACTGTATTAAGTACAGTATCATTCTTAAGTGAATCATCCGGCACATCCTATGGTGAAACTAGAGTAACATTACTAGTGAGATAATTCAAGAATATTTGAGGTCACATTTTTTAGAAATTATAAAAAAATTAAACACCTAAATTTATTAAGACATATTCTAATCAGTCTATTAGATCAAAAAAAATTCTCTATGAGGATAACCATAACCCAAGTTATATCCCACCTAGAACTACCCAAATTTCTATGTACCTGCATGTTAGTCATATTCATATTCTAAAAAAAACATAACAGCATGCTCAAGTACAACTAATTAATTCTAAATAGATATATTACATCAATAGATAATATAGATATATCACTCAACAAAGAATACCATTATATCCCAAATAGATATTATAAGTGAAATAATTAAATTAAATAACTAATATGTAGTACACAATAGGTATATATATATAAATTCCATGTGATCCTACAAGCCTACTCATGATACATGAACACACCCAAATCCCATAAAACCATAACATTATTCCCATCAATAGTAACTTAGAGGTATGTTACACATGAGAAATATAGGCATAGAGAAACTCTCCTACCCAAGTTCCACATATCCAATCTTATTTTTATCATGTCACAGGTTTTCCAAAAATAAAATAATGGAAACTCGGGCTTTGATACTAGTTTCCAATACCCTGGTCCAAACTGTTAATTTTTATTCGAGGAGCCACAAGACCTCATGCATGAATCCCTATATAAGATTGGATTCTAAATAGTAGTGAGGGTATGAATTCCATAGGTGGGGAGACTATACTCATGGTAATACATACACCATAATAATAAATGAGTACAATAATTAGAATATCAATAAAAATACTAATATATTATAATAGCATATGGAACCCATGTCATACAAATAAGTCAACCAGGATCCCAAAGTTTCAATCTAAACCAAAGTAAGAAAGGTATAAGAATATAATTAAAGAAAACCCTTCAAATTCCATGTTTATATCATCTTGATACCACCACTAGCTCCATGCTTCAGAGATTAGCTATATGTCGTGGGCCCCTTTCCCTTACTTGGATCAAAAATCATTATTTCTTTACATGAATTGAGATTCTATTATAGAGTGTGAGTAATAAACCCTGTAGGAAACCACCAATACATCCTTAAAATTTGTAAAATGGTATAACAGGTTTATTTCATGGAATAATAAATGCGCAAACAAGCATAAATAATCATATACTAAGAGATCATGTTCTGACCAAGACACTAAAAGCCTCGGCTATACCTGCCTCAGATCTATACTAGAATTATAATAATAAGGATATCAGAAGTGAATAAGATATAGCTAAAATATTGGTGAACATATCTCTCATCAGTCTCAATGCATCAAGTAAGATTGGGCCATAAGGTCATCACATCATGCCTCCATGACAGGTCAAGCCTCAAGTATGTCATACTTAATTTATGCCTTGGGTCAAACCACAATTCCATCATGCCCTAGACTCAAGGTCATCTTTCTCCTACCCTTTTTTAAGTTATATCATCATCACCATCACACATCATGTGTACTCCCTCTATAAGGGATAACCATATCACGATGGTCCAGCTATTTCTAGTACTAAATAAAATCCTCCAAAATCGTGGTAACCACACATAATAAGGTATATCATATAATCATAGTACATAGCATGGAATCATGATAATAAGTATAAACATATAATTATATGAGATCAAAACTAAATATGGCTAACAATTTAAAAAATCATATTCATGGAATCATGCATCATAAAAATGTATCAAGGGCTACACACACATGCGATTACTATAAAGCATGTTCAATAAGCTTGGAAAACTTAAGATTTTTATTAAGAAAACTAGTGTATAAAGGGACCCAAAATGAAATTAAGTTCCTTCCTTAATCTACTTAATTAAGTAATCAAATATTTATCATAGGATTAAAGTCTGAAACATGTTTCACACCCACAAAAACTAGTTTTCATGTTAAGAAGGCCTATCTTGGATTATGGTTCACCAAGAAGAGGTTTGGGAAAATATATCTAATGTCATTATAAGATAATAAGTTTAGTTTTAGAGTCACATACCTCATGGATTCAATAAATGAATATATTTTTGATATATTTTGAAGAATAGGACATCAATTCACTATATCTTATGTCAATTTAAGAACAGATCATAAATTCCCCATCAAATCTAGAAGAGAATCTTAGGTCTAGATGATGAACATTATACCACCATTTATTTGTCAATAAAATAGATATCCAAGATGATATTCAAGAAGAAATATTTCCCATATTGATCTATTATAAATTACTAAGATTTATCCACCATATTTGAGAGATACATCTTTGGTTAAGGAAGTGTTAATGACACAATGAATCCACCATTTTTCTTGAAATGATCCAAAAATTAAAAATTGGATAGCTTCATAACTTATATATCATGAAACAGTATGATTTATCTATGATTTTGTTCAAGAAAAAAATGGTTGATTAGGAAGAAACTTTAAAAATAAATTTTTTAGATCACATAATGCAATTCTTGTTACACAACACTCTCGGATATGCAAGAATCAAAATTGGGAGGATAGAAAATCATTTAGAATATTATAGGAGTTTCATTATTCAAGTGGGATCTATGTTGATGAAATAATTTGTCAAAATGAATCATAAATGTTCATAAAAATGGATTTTCAGTTAATTAATTCACAAGACCATGGTTTGGTTGCACAATTTTATAAACTATGTACCAATCATTCTAGGAATTATGCCTTTCCTGGCCACCAATATGGTTTGGTTTCACTATTTGTTGAAATATGTTTCAACCAAGTTATTGGACATTGGAGGGTGTCCATGGTTTGTTAGGAGAGGCTCCATGGTTTGATAAACCATGTGGATTAACTCTGACCCACACCTTAATCCCCAACAATTATCACAATAATTCTTGGAGGATCAGTACGGTTTGGTGAAATCATGGTCAACCTATAAACCCACAAAAAGGCCTCCAAAACCCTCTAAAATCAACCAAAATCCCCTCAAAATTCATCCCAATCAACTCATAGTTTATAAAACATACTATTAAAGGCATAAATTAACTCATAACACACCTGAAAAATCTAAGACAATTACAATACCTCATAAATTAGAACCATAAACTTATGGAATGTGTTTTATATTATTCTTCATTAGGTTACAATAAGTAGTAGTTATGAAAACTATATTAATTATTATACTACCAAGTTAAACTCAAGGTATTAAACATCAAATTATTAGTTTTTCTTATTCTTTTATTTAAAATAAAATGTGAAATGATATTTATATCATATCAAATACATGGAATGAGTTGCCAATTGGATGCCCATAACAACATGTTATGTCACATCCTAATATGTGTTCAATTTTATGTTATTAAACATGAATGTTAACATGAGTTAATCCCCATGATTTTATATAATTTTATTATTATTCCTTTGTGTATTTAGAATCTTTTCATGTTGTAATATTGGTAAATGTTTATATAGGATCATATTTTCCCTTTTTACTATAGTGAGTATGATGACTATTATATGAAGATTTTTTTGAGCATGTGTACTTCTTTGATCATTAATGAGAATAAAATTAGTGTTTTTTCTTATATGTACTATTGTCATGTAAACTATTAAAGTTGGTCTATATCGTGGGATAGTTTTTTATCCTTAGTTGAGTATAAATATTCCTATAGTTCATGGGATTGGATGAGGCCCTAACTTTTTATCCACCATACCCTTTCCATATTATGGATTCCACCCACCCCCACCCCACCCCTTGACTTCCAAACTTTGGATTCCACGAGCTGACCACATAGGGAATGGGCAAATATAATTCCTTACCATACTCGATTTATATATATGTTTTTGACCTAAAGGAGGTTATATTATAGGATTGGGTGTTATCATGAAGTAAGTAATGTAGGTAAGTAACCTCTCTATATAGGGGGTTATGTGTAACGACCCGGACCCGGCCAGCCACCCGAACAGTGCTGAATGGGTCGGGTGTCACTACCTTAGGCGCACCTCCCCTAAACGCCAAAGGCTGCCGACTAGCAGCGAGGGTCTAATAGGTATAGTGGGAAGGATATACCCTCTCGGAGGAATAAAATGGTACTGGTCCGAGTAGAATACTAAATATGCAGTGGAAATAAATGACTCAGCAGACTCGAACCAGACCCACATAGCGGAAGCACATTCAATAACACTAAGAAGCGGAAGCAATATAAAAACAATAGCAACGGAAAGTAAATAGAACTTCATTCCAGCAATCAACTACAATAACTGCTAAAACAACCAAGCATGCATCCAATCAAGTCATACAAATCAATATATATATAATGGCGCCAATGGCTAACTAGTAGTAGCTACAATATAAAGTATACATGATGATGCAAGAAAAGAATACTAAACAAGCAACTCCAATACAGCACGACCTCAGGGTCCATGCCAGTCTCCAAGTCAATCAGCACTAAATTCCATCTCCTGAGGCTGACCCTCTACCTTCACGCAATTTCATAAAGTCTACACGCGTCCCGAAGGGTCCGTGTAGGGTGTGAGACAAGTCTCAGTACGATACCATCCATAGGTGCGTACTTAGTATAAGTGTTTAGGCAGACAGGCTCATATAAGAAAACAGTAACCAGTGGAATGCCCAAAAGTAAACAAGGACTTCACTGGTGCTCAGCAGCCACCAAGAAGTGTCACCTGCTTCGGCTAACGCCGGAAAGTCTGATCTGCAGCCCAGCACCTCGTGCCACCTGACACCATGTGTCTCAAGTACCGACGTTCCTAAGGCACACCCAATCGTTGTAACCCAGCTCGAAATTTCATCTTACCCATGGCACAACATCCGGAGGAAGAGCGATACATGTCCTCAAAAGATAACCGGAGGAACAGCGATGTCTGCCCTCAAATCACGGCGAGACTCTCCCCCAACCTAACTGCCTCAAAGTTGTCTCCTGAAGGCTCCTCACCTTCTATTTGGAATCCTATAGAAAGCACCCCCAAACCAAATATACCTAACCGTATCTACCGGGGGCCTCTACCCAGTGAGTGGTCATACCACCTCATCTCGGAGTCTATCTGTTTCCACACTACTCAAAAGTACCCGGTGAGAGGTAATAACCTCAGTATGTCCCAAGCCACAACACCTCTGACACCTCGTGTCCCTTCGAACTTGTCTCTTAAGTCAGATGGCCTCGCCATCCAAGTAACCGAGGCCCAAGCCCAACCTGACAGTCCAACTGCCTCAACCAACGTCCATGATGCCCAATCCCGTGGTATCAACCACCCAAAGTATCCCGAGCCAAATCCCCAACCTGTGATCCCCATCAATCAACAATATATCCGGGTCACGCCCAACACAACAAGTAGTTCAACACAGGCAATATCACACATCGCATATTCATACTCGGAAGCATCACTTTAAACAGGCAATTACTAAACAGTCAAATTGCACTAACCTGTGCTATCCCATACCATCACCTAACTCATTCACGATTTAACAATTAAACTAAACAGTTTAACTTGAGACATTCAATAAGTAGTATAACACAGCAGTTTAAACAATGGTCCAATTCCCACGAATTTCGGCACCCCCGGCCGAATTGCCCCAAACGAGCAACGACCTCTAACCCGGTCTCAATCGATCGCAATAGGGTTAGGGAATACCCAGAGGCATTCCACAATGTAGATAATTAAATAAAAACAATTAAACAGGGTCCCGCTCAACACCCGATGTCGCTCCTGAAGGTCACAACCCCAAATTGTCTACGAAAACATGTAAGAAGGTATGCACCACCTACCTCATACTCGTACGATGACACTCCTTTGATTTCAGCCTCTGAATCAGACTGAATCGCGGTAGATCTATGTTTCCATAAAATCCAGAAATTTCGTTAGGATGGAATCTGCAGAGGAACAGGTGAGGAATCAAGGACGAAGAAGGGTGCGTGATGTTAGCCTCTCTGATTCGGTCTCGCTGCCTCTGACGGATCGAAGAACGGAGGTTATATGGTAGATCTAGAAGGAGTTGTGTTCGTGGAGGTCTTTCGGACGGACTGTTCATCCAAAGGGGGAGAAGAATAGAAAACTGGGAATGAGGCACGACGACGCCTCGGTTGATCAAATAAAAAAAAGTACACAGAATGTATTTCCCAAGTACATTCCGTGTATACATGTTTCCGTACTCCGACTTAAACAGATTCCGACACACGGTCTGGACCGTGTACACGGTAAACACACGGCCAGGTTCTCGGCCGCTACACGGGGCAAGGGTACACGGCGTGTCAAGGAAGGCTACACGCTGTGTAGATGGAAATTTACACCTGGGCACCACATGACATATACCTGGCCTCGCACGGATAAGGGATACACAGTGTGTCTATAAATACATGCCATGTAGTAGGAAAGTTCTACACGGTCTTCACACGGCATGTACTCGGCGAGCACACTGTCGGTCACTCGGGTAACTCATACATGGCGTGTACTTAAAGTACACGGCGTGTAGTCTGGAAATTTCCGGAAACTGCCCAGATTTCCAGACTTCTCAAAAACCAGTCAAAAGTTTAAACAGGGTCGGGTTTTGACCCGTTTCTAAAAACTCAGGTTCTTACAAACTCCCCTCATTAACGTAGTTCGTCTCCGAGCTACCAAACGAAACCAGGAGATGGCACCGAACACGCCCATTCCCGTTAAACAACCCAAACTACCCCAGTCTCAAGGTTCTGGCTAAATTCCTAAAAGGGCTCCCCACCTTAGGAATTGCCTACTCGGTCTCAACCCGAACAAATCTCAAAGCAAAAAAATAAAAAAAACAAGGCACAACGACCTATTTCTCGGACCCATGGTCCTCCCGTGATGCATCGTCACCCCTAAACCTCCTCAGTGCTCACTTGTCACTTCCAACACCCAAAGTAACTCTCACCGCATCGGTGTCTGCCTCCCTAAGGTCCTACATCTAATAGAAACTCAATTCAAACCTAGTGCCATGCACCTCAAGTAACCCGCATCCATGATGCCCTGATGCCCATGGCACCTCAAGTAACCTGCATCCTTGATGCTCCTGATGCCACGCATCTCAAATATATAAATAATACATAAAACGCATCTGATATGATGCCAATCCCACTAACTAGCATCTAGTCAGTCTACAAGTATCATGTGCATCCTGTTCACTCAACCAGACATGACTCAAGAGGCTATTCCAAAAGAAAGTAAAGAAACTTGCGGCCACACCCACGGTGTACCTGCCACCGTCGTCAGCTCTCCAGCCTGCTCAATCCCTGGCAGTTCCACAGCGTGCACTTGGCCTGAAGCACGACTGCCCGATGACTGACCTCCCTGCGGTGTTTCCCCAGTCTTCGGCCACGGACCCCTCAGCTGGGTCCTACTGTCCCTATCACGTCCTCCGCGTTCAGTTGAATCTCAGAAACCCTCTCCTGGTATCGATCCTGAACCAACTCCTGATGCCACAGTCTGTCCTAGTCCCTGCCTGCCGACTGTCTGAGAAGGCTTCCTGCAAAACCTCTCCAGATGCCCGACCTGTCCATAGGCCTGACACTCCTTCGGGGGGATATCGCACTGAGCCCGAACATGTCCCGATTGTCCGCACTGAAAGCAAACCACCGCTGAACTGCCACGAGGTGGTCTTGCTGAGTCCTTGGCCTGCCCGCCCTTCTAGAACTTATCTCTCCCTCACTTCCTACTGTCTGAACCATCACCTGGGGTTGTCACCATGCCAAAACGATATTTCTCTCTCTCATTGCCCTCGGCTATGAGTGCCTGATTCACTGCCTCGGAGAAAGATCCCAGCCTGAAGATGTTCACCTGGACCTGAATGTCGTGTCGTAAGCCATCCTCGAAGCGCCTCAGCCTAGCTGCATCATCACTCACCATACCAGGTAAAAAACGGGACAACTTTGTGAATGTAGCTACGTAATACATGACGGACATGTCTCCCAGCTGAAGACTCAAGAACTCCCGAGCTATCTCTTCCCTCAGTGTCTCCGGATAAAAGTGCTCAAAGAACCTTTCCTCTAAGTCCTTCCACGCCAGTCCCTCGTGCCTACGAGCCTATACGTACACATCCCACCAATGTTTCTCCAGTCCTCTTAGCATGTATGTTTCCAGTTTGACCCTCTTCCCTGGAGGCATCTCGAGCTGCTCGAAGATCATGTGCATACTCTATGTCCAGTTTTCTGCCGCCTAAGGACCACCCTCACCCTAAAAAAGTGGCGGGTGTTGCGACTGGAACTCCCACGTCAGATACGCCATGGAAGGCTCTGTACCATGCGCGCCTCTGTCAATCCCCTACAAGACGCATACTAGGATAGCTCGGAGCTGCTCATCAAGCCACGGTCCGAACGCTGCCAAACCCGGCTACTTCCCTGCTTGCACTGGATTCTGAACCTGATCCTGTCCCTGAGCTTGTACCTGCAGCTCATGCTCTATCTGCACCAGATTCAGAACATGATCCTACGGTACCATATCCTCTCCTGCCTGTCGCTCCAGCATGTTGTGAAGAAGTAACCCTCTGAATACAATAAATGGTCATACAGCCCACATAAATCTATACAACAATATATTCTACGCAGATAAGGAAAGCAGTAAAAGTCAGTGCATAACAACTACCCTTACTCCCCCTCACCGCAACCCATGCCCCACGGTATCCTAACCTCATGGCCTCCTTTCCTGCCCTCAATAGAGCCAAGTATCATTAGTACCTCGGAACATGCCCATCCTGACAACCAACGTTGTCTCATTCCCGACGACCGAGTCGCCCAATCCTAACAGTTACGCTGCCTCAACAATAGTACCAGTCTGCTCTCATATGAGCCAGACCCAAATATCCTGCAACATGCAATTCTACAAAAATACAAAGCATGGCAAATACATTTCAAAAAACAAGCAATTTTACCAGAATTTGTACCTATCCACATTTCAGATCATACATAGCATGGAAATTGATTTTTTCACATGGTATTATCACTTCACAAAGCATACGTGCAGTTATGAAATTAAAATACCCTAAAATGTGCCTATCAAAATCCAAGCAAGCAACCTTGCCATACCGGCCAAGGTTTACATATCATAATCAATAACATCGCACAAGAAGTGAGCCGCCGAGGTGGAAATCATATCAACTGTAATCTGAGAAAATAGAAAACAACAATTCCCACCCCCAGCAACTCAATCCATCCCTCGTACATGGGGCTGCAGGCACCCTAGAACAAGTTCAAAAATCCAGTTCCAACAAGAACCAACCTCCATTCTACCATATCCCAAATAGTAAAACCAGAAGAAAATAAAAAGAGAAGTCTCAAACTCATTAGTATCCAGCAAATAAATGCTACTAAATCCTTGTCATGAACCTCCCTTTGATACCACTTTGTAATGACCCGGACCCAGCCAGCCACTGGAATAGTGCCGAACGGGTCGGGTGTCACTACCTTAGGCGCACCTCCCCTGAACGCCAAAGGCTGCTGACTAGAAGCGAGGGTCTGATAGGTATAGTGGGGAGGCTATACCCTCCCGGAGGAATAAAATGGTACCGGTCTGAGTAGAATACTAAATATGCAGTGGAAATAAATGACTCAGCAGACTCGAACCAGACCCGCATAGCGGAAGCACATTCAATAACACTAAATAGCGGAAGCAATATAAAAACAATAGCAGCGGAAAGTAAATAGAACGTCATGCCAGCAATCAACTACAATAACTGTTAAAACAACCAAGCATGAATCCAAGCAAGTCATACAAATCAAAACATATATAATGGTGCCAATGGATAACCAGTAGTATCTACAATATAAAGTAGACATGCTGATGCAAGAAAAGAATACAAAACAAGTAACTCCAGTACGGCACGACCTCAGGGTCCGTGCCAGTCTCCAATTCAATCAGCACTAAAGTCCAGCTCCTAAGGCTGACCCTTTACCTGCACGCAATTTTATAAAGTCTACACGCATCCCGAAGGGCCCGTGTAGGGTGTGAGACAAGTCTCAGTAGGATACCACCCAAAGGTGCGTACCTAGTATAAGTGTTTAGGAAGACATGATCAAATAAGAAAACAGTAACCAGTTCAATTCCCAAAAGTAAACAAGGACTTCACTAGTGCTCAGCAGCCACCAGGAAGTGTCACCTGCTTCAGCCAACGCCGAAAAGTCTGATCTGCAGCTCGACACCTCGTGCCACCTGACACCATGTGTCTCAAGTACCGACGTCCCGAAGGCACGCCCAATCATCTTAACCCAGCTCGAAATCTCATCCTACCCATGGCACAACATCTGGAGGAATAGTGATACCTGTCCTCAAAAGATAACTGGAGGAACAGCGATGTCTGCCCTCAAATCACGGTGAGCCTCTTCCCCCAACCTGACTCCCTCAAAGATATCTTCCGAAGGCTCCTCACCTTCCACGTGGTTTCCTATGGAAATCACCCCCAAACCAAATATACCTAACCGCATCTACCAGGGTCCTCTACCCAGCGAGTTGTCATACCACCTCATCTCAGAGTCTATCTGTGTGCACACTACTCAAAAGTACCCGGTGAGCGGTAATCACCTCAGTATGTCCCAAGCCACAACACCTCTGACACCTCGTGTCCCTGCAAACCTGTCGCTCAAGTTACATGGTCTCTCCATCCAAGTAACCCGGGCCCAAGCCCAACTTGACAGTCCAACTGCCTCAACCGACGTCCATGACGCCCAATCCCGTGGTAGCAACCACCCAAAGTATCCGGAGCCAAAGCCCCAACCTGTGATCCCCATCACTCAACAATATATCTGGGTCACGCCCAACACAAAAAGCAGTTCAACATAGGAAATATCACACATCGCATATTCATACTCGGAAGCATCACTTTAAATAGGCAATTACTAAATAGTCAAATTGCACTAACCTGTGCTATCCCATACTAGCACCTAACTCATTCACGATTTAATAATTAAACTAAACAGTTTACCTCGAGACATTAAATAAGCAGTATAACACATCAGTTTAAACAATGGTCCAAATCCCACGCATTTCGGCACCCCTGACCGAATTAATGCAAATGAGCAATGACCTCTAACCCGGTCTCTCTCTATCGCAACAGGGTTAGGGAATACCCAGAGTCATTCCACAATGCAGATAATTAAATAAAAACAATTAAACAGGTTCCTGCTCAACACCCGGTATCATGCCCGAAGGTTGAAACCCCAAATTTTCTACGAAAACATGAAAGAAGGTATGCACCACCTACCTCATACTTGTTCGATGACACTCCTTTGATTTCAGCTTCTGAATTGGACTGAATCGCGGTAGATCTGTGTTTCCATCAAATCTGAAAATTCCGTTTGGATGGAATCTATAAAGGAACAGGTGAGGAATCAAGGAAGAAGAAGGGTGCGCGGGGTTAACATCTCTGATTCGGTCTCGCTGTCTCTGACGAATCGAAGAACGGAGGTCATACAGAGGATCTAGAAGGATTTGTGTTCATGGAGGTCTTTCGGATGGACTGTTCGTCCAAAGGGGGAGAATAATAGAAAAATGGGAATGCGGTGCGACGACGCCTCAGTCGATCAAATAAAAAAAGTACACGTCTTGTATTTCCCAAGTACACGTCGTGTATGCGTGTTTCCGTACTCAGACTTAAGCGGAGTTCGGCACATGGTCTGGACCGTGTACACGGTTAGCACACGGCCAGGGTCTCGGCCGCTACACGGGGCAAGGGTACACGGCGTGTCAAGGAAGGCTACATGCCGTGTAGATAGAAATTTACACCTGGGCACCACATGACATGTACCTGGCCTCGCACGGGTAAGGGATACACGAGGTTTCTATAAATACACGCCGTGTAGTAAGAAATTTCTACACAGTCTTCACATGGCATGTACTCGGCGATCACACGGCCGGTCACTCGGGTAACTCATACATGGCATGTATTTAAAGTACACGGCATGTAGTCTGGAAATTTTCGAAAACTACCCAGATTTTCCAGACTTCTCAAAAACCAGTCAAAAGTTTAAACAGGGCCGGGTTTTGACCCGTTTCTAAAAACTCAGGTTCTTACATTATGTGTCACCATTATTAATTACTTCTCTTTTATTATTTCCATGCCTTGATTTATGACTACTAGTAACAACATTTTACTATATATGTATGGAAATGAGTGGACATGTTCTTCCATACAAATTTTTATTCATTACCAAGTTATGGTATGGTTGTGGTTTCTTACTGAGTACATATTTTCTCACACCCTAGATAGCCACTCTGGTGTCCATTTAGCTCTTAATGAACTATTTTTCAAGTATATTTTTATTAGGGGGATGTGGGTGTATTGGTTGGTCTAAATTGAACTTGTTGATAATCCTATTAGATTTTGAGGATTGAGTGGATTACTTTATCATTTTTTATGTACATGAAAAGTGAATGCATTAGGGATATTCTTTACAAAACTTATGTGTATGTAAGGGTTTGAAAATTTAGTAGTAATTGTAATTTTTCGATTGGTGGATTTTTTTTTTGAAAACCATGATTTAAACTGATAATATGAAAATTAGAAAATCCAAAGATACTTTTTTTAGAAAATTTTTGAGGCCTTGAGAGGTTTCTTGGGTATTTATGAAATTATAAAGAGTTTTGGGATGAATTTCAAATGATTTTGGGGAATTATGACCTGGGTTCATGGTTTGGGATGCACAGTTTAGAGTAAATTGTGCATGAACCCTTACTCGAGAGGATATTCAGTTAAAATTCTCTAAATAATGGTTTTCTATAATGGTTAGGACATAGTTTTTAGGTATCCATGTGAATTCAACCAGAAAATATGTATCTTGGTCTGGGATATAAGCTCGGTGTAGGATTGTAGGTAAACTGTATAAAGCATTTTAGACCAAGATGGCTCCATTGACATAGTTGGCACATAGTTTGGTAAACTGTGAAGCCCAACCATGTGAGAGGGGTATTATTACATATAACATATCACATGGTTCATGTATAGTTTTTCAAAACATGTGTCCAAATCATGTAGATCATTAAAAGGTGAACTTTATGGGTTCCCCCTATTGAAATTTTAAGCACCAACACCATATTTTCATTATCTATCATGTGTTCATGTGCCTTTCTCCCTTATTCCTTCTCCGTTCTTTATTCCTCCTTTGATTTGGAAAATTTTGGGTCTATTTTATGGTGTTTGAAGGTGAGTCTATCTATCGGGTGGTACCTATTCTTAATTTCCTACCTCTCCTCAAATTTTTTATTTTCATTTGTTAGGGTTTTGATTATAATTATACCATATCATGGTGGAATCAGATAATCATTTGGGGGTTTCAAAAATCCTAGAAATAAGACATCCTGAGACTATGTTTAATGGCAGTTTCTTGATGTTTAGTTGAGGTATGTTTCCATTGTGTTTTTTTATGTTATTTCCCAAATTTTAAATTGAATTAGTTATGGTTTGGGTGTTAAATGTTGAATCTTTCACTTGGATTGGCATTATGGGTGTGTCGAGTGTGGTCAGTACCTTTTGGATTGAGGTTTTGATATATGACTAAGGCTCAGTGAGTTATGCATAATTTTGAAAAGTTGGTTTGAATTAATTAATTAATTATATATGTTACAATTAATTAATTTTGACTTTATGATTTGATTTAGGATCCATGGTGGTTGACATGGGTTTGGTTGAGCATGTAAAGAGCTTGATGGTACCTGTAATCTAGTATCATCCCTTGGGATTAGAATCATAAATTTTCTTGGATGAGTTATATGGTACCTTTAAATTAAAATGTATTCTCACCTAATCTATCTAGTGGTGTGATGTGTAGTCATGATGCAATTTATCACATTTCACTATTTTTAATTAAATTTTTTCAGTAGATTTCCTTTTTTAAAAATGAGTAAACTATGTTTAAATGGATTAAAATATAATTATGATGTGAAACGGTGATTGTGAAATGTAAAATAATCACTGATGTTTGTGAGTTTAATTAAACTTGGTTTCGGACCTAATTTCAGGGTAAACATTGAATGGTAATTATAAGATTTGTGATTTCTAAGTAGTGAAATTGCAACATAAAAATGGTTTTGGAATTTTAATGAAAAATTAGTTAATTGTCAATATATTTTACAATTTTAGTTATGAAATTAAAACATCCTCTATAGTGGTGTTGTATTAAGGTTAATGGAATTGAATGTGTAAAGTGAAATTAGAAATGTTGAAATATGTAAGGTGGAATATTTTGGTGAAATGGTAATCATTTTTTGTGTAAAATGGAAAAAATGATTATGAGTTTTTTTTAATAATAACATTTTTAAATGGTCCTGGCCCTTTATTTGTTTTTTATTTGGTCAAGAATTAGAAATGGTAATCATAATTTTTTTTGATAAGGTTATGGTAATTATTCTAAAATGGGTTTTTAAATTATCTCTTATACCTTGTTTTTACTAATTTTTAGTTGATGGTTAAACCTAGGGTGAACAATTCCCCCTGGTCGATGTTGGTTGATAGTTAAACTAAGAAAAACAAAATACCTGGGTAGATATTTGTTGATGGTTAAACCTAGGGTGAATACAACCCCTAGGGTACATTGGTTGGTGGTTAAACCTTGGGTGAACATGTCTCCTAGGAAAACATTGGTTTATGGTTAAACTCAGGGTGAATTCGGACCCCCATGTGGATACTATGGCCCTATATATGGGTATATTACCCTCAGGTGTTGGTCTTTTGTTCATGGATTGGAATATTTTCCCCTTCAATAGTTTGGCTGATAAGGTTATCATGTCATGGTCAAATACACCCCAACATTGGTCGAAGCAGGTATGTGTTGTTCCCAAGGTGAATTTGACCCCAAGGCTCAGTCTTTTTTATTAATTTTGTTTTAAATATTTTAAATGTTTTTTTTTGAACTTCATACTTATATCACTTCTACATGAATATTTTATAGACTGGTTATTTAGAGGCATCGTTATCGGAAGACTACAAATTTTTTTACTCACACCCTACTCAGGCGGCCATGGAACTTGGTTACTAGAGAAAACTTTCACTATTTTGTAGGTATAGGATGGTCTAGAGTCTTGGGATTGATTAAGATAGATATATCAAATGATTACATGTATCTTGTGATAAGGTTTGTCTCAGATCTGTAATAAATCTACTTTTATATTGAATCTTTGTTCTATTTTTCATGTGACCGGCCCAATGGGTGATATGTTTTATATTCTATATGATGGAATTTTATTTTTTATATCATGTTTAGTTATTTAATTTATTCTATACTATAATTTGATAGTTATGTATGACATTTGGTAATTTTTTGTTTTACTAATTGTGTGGTCAAATAAGGGGTATACTCTTCCCATTGTAAAATTTTAGATCCCCACTTCAATTCAGAATCATATGGTGTATGGTGGTGTACACTTGAGATCACATGGTAATCCAACATGGTTATTGTTTAGGGAGTGAGTTGGGATGGGATGTTACAAAGTGGTACCTAGGGTTTTTTTATTTTTCTTTTATTATTTAGAGAAATTGTAGATGAGAGCTATAAGAATGTGTCATAACATTCGATGGAACTTGGATTAGTGAATCATGAACACCTTTCCCAATGGAATTTTAATTTACCAAGGGTATAGGATTAATATTATTATTTTGTGTTTTTATGGTTTTATGGTTTTTTTTTATTTTCACCAATCATGATACACATATTGTTTGAGCTTTGTGATTTATAGTTTATGGAAATTGTCTCTTAGATTATTCATAAGAGGTGGGGTATGTATTTTTACTCTTGGCCTATAAATACAAGATACATCTCATGAATCATGTTAGGGTGTAGGATTCTAAGGACATATAGGGTCCTATTAGTGTGATTTTTATCACTGATTATAGTTCAAGTTATTTAAAGTGTTAAAAGTTACTCATATGGTGCTTTTCCATATAATTACTTTGTGGAATTCTAATCAATTGTTCCAAATTGTATATGAATTTTCATATCAAGGAAGGTCATGTAGATCTAAGGTGAGACACTCATGACAATTAAAATATATTTATTTAGTTCTAGGGACATGTGGTGACCTTATTATATCAATACATGAATTTTATTCATTGAATATGAACCCATTATGGGTGATTATTTTGTAGACTTGGCTATTTAAAGTATCAGTAAGATCCTATATAGTGTTTCCTTGTATATATTGGAATATAACCCTACTTAACCAAACCATGTGGTTATTATTCACTGGGAAAAAATCAAAAAGGTTAATTTAATTGCTCATGGTAGTGGTGAAGGTTAGTTTTTATTCTCTAGTGCCAGTCCCATGTGTGGATTCTCATGTGAATCAGTACCCTTGTCAGTAGATGGTTGGCATGTGATGCCTACAATTTTTTGTAAATATGAGAGCCACGAGTGGGTGTTTTTGGAACATGCTGGGTACCGGGACTACGCAGTAGAAGCTGGTGGGCCGGGATTTTAAAATTTTATGCTTCACCGGAGTGACATATCCCTGTCAACTCTAATGATCTTGTCCTAGCTTGGTCCGAGGATCTCGCAAGTTTCATAAGAAGCACAAAAATTAAAATAAACATTTAACTTGTTCAGAATTGACGTGTGCAAGTCTGCTGCAGAACGTCGGCGATCGTTGCTCGAAGACTCTGATTTCGAAGCCCTCTAGATCGTTCACACAAGCCTCGTGAATCTTCTTGCGCGCCGTTTGTCAAGATTCAGGTGCTAGCGTGGATCTTCGACGCTCACTTCAACGCAGTGATGATCACTGCAAAGGAAGGAGCTTCAATCCAAGATGGATGATCTTGAAGATCCTTGTTTGCTTGATAAACCCTCTCTCTATATTCTAGGAGGAGAGAGAAGCTTTCAATATTGACACATGAATATTAATCATGGGAGAGCCTCTCTCTCACTTATATAGGGAGTGTCTAAAACACACGGTATAGGTTCCCAGACCCCCGTGTAATAGACGCCCGCTATATAAGTGATATAAATAATTATTTATGACAAATAAAAATATTCCTTGAATAGTATTTACAATTTATCACTTACTTGTAATATATAAATATATTACGTGATAAATTTGAGTCTTTAGCTCGACTCATTCCTCCAACTAATATTAAACGAACCTAGGATATTTAAATCCATTCGAATAATATTAATACTTGTATTTTTTATATAACTTGTAAATAAATGTTTTAAATAAATTAAAAGAATTATTCTAAACTTGAATAATTAATGAATTTATTTATTCTTTAGTGATCCATAGAACTTGGATAGTTCTCAGACCCTTTGGCGGGGCTCGCCAAGTTCTAAATTCCTATTCCCAGAATAGGGAAGATTCTCAAGGCGCTATTGTGTGTGACCCTCTAGTCCCTTATCTCAATAGCAGTGAATAACACCACCGACCTAGAGCGGGGTCTAGCAACCCATCGAGACCCCTATAGAGATAAGGCAAAGTCAAAGTAATGACTTCTTTCCTACGAACACGGTCTGTGTAATCTAATCTCTCCATCATCGATATCTCAATAAAGCAGAATGCATACTAGTGTCATCATTCTTTATTTGGTTTATTTTGTTTGTTGATTTGTCCAGACGGTCTTACCTTCGACTACCATGGCCATGGATTTATTGAAGGTGCAACCAGCCTAATCAAACAGGCCCGAGATATCTCTTCTTGAACTCGGAAGCGACAAATCCTTTCTCGATCATTCAATCAATGTCATGCCATTATTGACGTACCCGATACAAACTACCTCACCACGACTTTTTCTCCATGGTTTTCACCTTATATAAAATGTACATAATTAAATGACATTCATTGATAATAATCTTAAGTCAAGAGACCATTACACATGTCTGTATATAGGAACGACCAATGACACCAGAAACATGTGGTGTTTCTATTAAGCGGGTCTGTCTACATGATCCCAATAGCTAGAGATCATCAAGTGTGAACTTCATGAGAAGAAGACCCAATGATTATGAGCCCCTAGAACCTGATGGTCACACATCATTTGTGTCCTTTCAGAATGATGTAACTGGACCATAGGACATTACTTTAAGATTACTGTCATGGCACCTCAGGGTTCTCATTATAGCCTGGGACCTACTATAAAAATTTGATGTGACAGGTAATATATGGACATTTCCATAAACAAAGTGGATGCAGAATTATATACACTATCATGGAAAGATAAAAACATGTATAAAAAAACTGAATACATGTAACAGTAATCAAAGTACAATACAAGTTGGTTCTAGGGCACCCACTTTCAACACTCCCACTTGCACTAGATCCAACTGTTAATAGGTTTCAATCCACTATCTCTCACATGTGAATCATGCTTCTGTTGATAAATGGCTTTAGTTAGGGGGTCTACCACGTTGTCCTATGTGGCTACTCTGGTAACTGTCACTTCACCTCTTTGAGTAAAATCCCTCAAGAGATGAAACTTCCGAAGAATATGCTTTGTCCTCTGGTGAGACCTGGGCTCCTTGGTAAGCACCACTGCAGTAGTATTATCACAATATACTAGAACATGGTCTGCACTGCTTGGTACAACACCAATGTCTAAGATAAAGCTATGTATCCAGACTGCTTCCTTTGCTACATCGGAAGCTCTAATATATTCAGACTCTACTGTAGAATCAGCAACCACATCTTACTTTGAGCTTCTCCAGTTCACTGTACCACCATTCAGGAAAAAGATATAGCCTGACTGCAATTTCATATCATCATGATCTGTCTGGAAACTAGCATTAGTGTATCCCCTCACAACTAGTTCCTCATATCCTCCATACTCCAGGAACATATCCTTAGTACGGCTTAAGTACTTTAGGATATTTTTAATAGTTATCCAGTGCAGCTCTCCTGGATTGGCTTGATATCTACCCACCATGCTCAAATAAAAGGCAACATCAAACCTAGTACATAGAATGGCATACATGATAGAACCCACTGCCAAAGAATAAGGGACTCTACTCATTCTTTCAATCTCTTCCTGTGTTTGTGGACACATTTTCTTGGAGAGATTTACAATATGTGACATAGGTAACAATCCTCTCCTGGATTGTTCCATACTGTACCTTTTGAGTACCTTGTCAATATATGTACTTTGACTTAGGCCAAGTATCCTTTGAGATCTATCTCGATAGATCTTGATCCCTAGAATTTAGGCTAGTTCACCTATGTCTTTCATGGAAAAGCATTCATTTAACCAAGTCTTAACTGACTGTAAGACTTGCACCACATTTCCCATGATTAATATGTCGTCAACATATAAAACTAGGAAAACGATAGCATTCCCTTCAACCTTTTTATAGACACAAGGCTCACTTTCATTTTTTACAAAACCAAAACCTCTTATGGCCTCATCAAAGAAAACATTCCATGATCTTAATGTCTACTTAAATCCATAAATGGATCTCTGTAACTTTCATACTTTATTGGCATTCATTAACATAACAAACCCTTCAGGTTGAGTCATATAGACGTCTTCAACCAACTTCCGATTTATAAAATCAGGTTTGACATCCATTTGTCAAATTTCATAATCATGAAAGGCTGTTATTGCAAGCAATATTCTAATGGATTTAAGCATTTCCACTGGTGATAAGGTTTCATCATAGTCAATTCTTTGACATTGTCTGAAACCCTTTGCAACCAGTCTTTCTTTAAAGGTATTAACCTTACCATCCATGTCCAGCTTCTTCTTGAATACCCATTTTCATCCAATGGTCTTTGCATCAGCTGGAGGTTCTACCAAAATCCAAATTTGATTTTGGTACATGGACTCCATCTCAGAATTCATGTATTCTTTCCATGTAGAAGATTATTTGACTTCTACTGCTTCCTTGTAGGTTAGAGGTTCATCATCCTCAAGGATTATTGTTTCACCTGACTCGGTGACAAGAAAACCATAACGCTCTGGTTCTCTAACCACTCGCATAGACCTACGCAGTATCTGTGTCTCAGGAACAATTTCTTCTTCCACTTGCTCTTATGGAGATTGTTCCTCTACCAACTCTTGTGTATCTGGAGCATTAACTTCATAAAATTCAATCTTTCTCCCACTATTTCCAGTAGAAATGTGATCCCTTTCTAGAAATATGGTGTATCTTGCCACAATTACTTTTCTATCTAAAGGGTTATATAGGTAGTATCCACTAATTTCCTTAGGATAACCTATAAAGATGCACTTAGTGCTTCTAGATACTAGTTTGTCAGTTGGTAAAGTCATGACAAATGCCTTGCACCCCCACACATGCATGTGTGTCAGATTGGGTTTCTTTCCATACCATAACAGATATGGAATCCCATATGCAGCTTTAGTTGGTACTCGGTTAAGGGTATATGCTACTGTTTGCAAGGTGTATCCCCAAAAGGATAATGGAAGGGTCGTGTGACTCATAATTGATCTGACCATGTCAAGAAAGGTCTTATTCCTCCTTTCACTAACACCATTCCATTGTGGTGTATAAGGAGGAGTGAGTTTTGATACTATCCCACACTCCTTCAAGTGATCAATGAAAGATTGGTTAAGATATTCTCCACCACGGTCTGAGTGAAGTGCTTTTATCTTCTTACCAAGTTGGTTTTCTACTTCATTTTAATATTCCTTAAAGAAACTAAAGGAATATTATTTATACCGCATTAAGTAGATATATCCATACCTACTATAATCATCGGTAAAAGTAATGAAGTATAGAAAACCACCCCTTGCCTCTACTGGAAATGGACCACATACATCGGTACGTATTAATTCCAGCACTTCATTGGCTCTTTCTCCCTTTCCTGAGAAAGGTTCATTGGTCATATTTCCTTGTAAACAAGCTTGACATACATATAAGGGTTCTAACTATACCGAGTCTAGATACCCTTCTTGATGTAATATTCGTAATCGCTTCTTGTTTACCTGACCAAGCCTGAAGTGCCATAGGCGGGTATTATTTGAGTCATGTTGGCTATTTTTGTCATTGATTGACATTACAGATTTTTCTAGTTCTAGCATATATAAACCATTTTTAAGATGTTTCATACCATAACATATGTTATCCCTATAAAAGAGACAACTTTTATTTCCAAACATGAAATAAAAACCCATAGTGTCTAAACATGACACAGAGATAATGTTCCTGGTAATAGACGGTAAATAATAGAAATTGTTTAAAATAAGAACCAAACCAGTTGGTAAAGTCAAGTGATAGTCTCCCACTACCAAGGCCGCTAGACTTATACCATTTACAGCACAGAGATCCACTTGACCTTTTGTAATCTTCTTGAACCTACTTGGTTTCTGTATATGAATACAAATGTGTGAACCACATGCTATATCCAATACCCAACTTGTTGATAAAGATAGATTGCATTCAATGAAAAAAATACCTGAAGTAGAAGCATCATCTTTCTTATTCTTCCCAGCTCTGCAATTCTTCTTCCAATGGCCTTTCTTTCCACATCCAAAGCAGACATCTTCTTGCTCATTACTTTGCCTCTGAATCTTTGGCTTCTTTTCATGAAGATGAATTGGTGTCTTTGGCCTTGACTTGGCTTAGACCCCTTTTACCTACCCTTGTTTTTCTTGTTCACCATAAGGACTGTTGAATTGGTGTTTTTCATGTCCTTATCTGCTTGGTGAACTAAAGCCAAAAAATATCTGGGAGTGACTTTGTCATATCATTCATATTATAATTGATAATGAAAGTCGAGAAGCTTGACGGTAAAGAGGCAAGAATGAGATCCACTGCTAGTTCTTGGTTCAGTTTGAACCCAAGGTCTTAAATCCTCTCAATATACCCAATCATCTTGAGTACTTGAGGACCAGCTTGGTTCCCTTCTGTTAGCCTACACTTATAAAGTGCACTTGAGATCTCATACCTTTCTTGCCTAGCACTCTCCTCATATAGTTCTTGGAGATGTGAAAGCATCTTGTAGGCATCCTCTTCCTCATGATTTTTTTGCAATTGGCTGGACATGGATGACAACATGATGCATTTTACATCAACCGCATCGTCTACATGCTTTCTCCATTTATCTTTTTATGTCTTTCTTGCTCCCTGAGGAGGCTCAGCAGGAATTGGGGATTCCAGCACATATAACTTCCTTCCTTGGCGTAGTACTATGCACAAGCACATGTACCACTCCTGGAAGTTATTTCCAGTGAGTATATTTTCTTTACCCAAGATTGATCGCAATGATAAAGTACTTGTGGTGTTGGTGATTTTCATTTTGAATCTACATCAGATAAACATTTAGCAGTTAGTACTTTGTCTTGATTACTTTTTGACATTTTATGATTAATAAATTATTATACCATTTAATGTCTCCCACTATTTTAATGAACCTTAATAGACCTTACTATTAGATTCATAATACTCTATCGCTTAAGCATTCTAGTGGCAAGGATCCTAAAAACCTCCCTCGTAGTCTACAAGCTAGGTCTACGACACTACTTAGAGGGTTTCAAGGTAGGCACTATGTTGGCCAACCACTTGTTCTTGTGGTTCCTTATGTTGTTGAGTAAAGTCCAATATTTTGGAATCTGAACTTGATTACCTCAACCTCTTTCCTCTAAAGTGATAGCAAGTTAGCTAAGGATAATCCTTGACTACTCACTTTAGTTAAGTCAACCCATTTCTCCCATGAAAAACGCCTCGGTAGTTAAAGGCACTCTCAACTAAGGCTGACGAGCACCCAAACATCCAATTTTGTTTAGATGTGAGAAATGGAAGGCATTTAGACTTAATATATATTTGAGGAATTTTTAATATTAATTGACGAATATAATCCTTTTCTATTTATTATGTTCAAATTGGGTTGTCACGCTCACAACTCAACATTCAATAGATTAATATTCGTCACAAATTTATGCATTTTATCTTGTTTACTATCATATGTGATCATGCAATAATCAAGAAGATGTAAAAAATAATAAACTATGCATAAAGTAAATCATGCATTTCGTCTGATCTTGAGCATTCAATAATGATCGATCGATAACTGATCAATCATCACCTAGGGGCATCCATACCTGAGTCAATACATAACTTGTGTCACTGTTGGCCCTAGAGAAAAGTTCTCAACTCCTATCTGGACTACCGCCTCAACATGGCGGGGTATGCCTCTTGGATCATCACCAGAAAATTAAAAATATACTTGCACGTAGGCGAGGGGGTTTGGGGTACAAAATAAAACTGGTCCAATGGACGCGCAAACCCTTATACATATTTTAATTTAAAGACGATTTGCAGATCATCATTTATCTAATTAAATATTACAATCATCGCATGCATTGAATAAATAATTCAATAAATAAATAAATTCCATACATACACAGGTCGGTCACTTGCTCAAGACCAGTCAGGGGAGAAGTGCAATAAAAATTAAATTTCAATAAATTTAAATTATGCGAGGGTGTTCTAATAAATTAAAGGAATTTGATTAAATTCAAATAATTTATTTTTCTCAGTTCCATTTGTTTAATTTAATTTTAATTCTAAAAATTAAATTAAACCATTAATTTAATTCTAAACTTAAACTAAATTAATATTTCGGATTAAAATAATTTAAACCCCTAAATTAATACCAATTAATTTAATTTTTAAAACGAAATTAATTAAAATTAATTTAATTTAGAATTACCTCTAACCGTAGAGGAGTCTGGTAGGACTGCGTACCACCGCGGGGTGTCATCCTGGAATGGGTACCGCGGCGTGACCGCGGCATGACTGTGGCGTGACCGTGGCATCCAATGACTCCTGCGGTGGCTGCATCTCCAAGCATGGTCCAAGGGGAGTGGAAGGAGGCCGAGAAAGAGGCCATCCAGCCACGTGGCTGCAATCCCGCTACTCCGACGAGCCGGCGAGGTGGCTGTCCGGTCCAGCGCGGGCTCGGAGCGACCAGACAGAACCGGTCCGGCATGGAGGAGGAGGTCGACGAGGGCTTGGGTCGGCCGGATGGAGGAGTTCCGGCGGGAAGGTTGGCAAGCGCGAGGCGGGGTCTGAGGCGGCGTAGTAGAGGAGGTCGGCGCAGGTCAAGGCGGCTCGCCGGAGGGGGCTCGGCGCGGAGGAGGTCTGACAGAGGGAGAGGGACGTCGTCAGTCGAAGGGGGTTCCAACGCGAAAGGAAGAGGCCGGCGCGGGCCGTGTCCAGCGTTGAAGAGGAGGCCAGCACGGGGGCTTAGGGCAGCCGAGTAGGGGCGGTTCGGTGGAGGAGAGACCGGCGAGGTTGGCGGCGGTCGACCGGAGGCAATCCGGCGGGGAGGAGGTCTGGCGAAGGGGAGGGCGGCTAGGGTTTGGCCTCCCTCTCCTGTGTTCCACATGAGAGAAGACCCCTTTTGGGGTCTTCCTCTTCCTTTTTTTATTTTATTTTTCCTTTAGACAAATAAGGAGACCCCCTTTGTTTTTTTTAATAAAGGGAGAAGACCCCATTTTGGGTTCTTTTCTTCACATTTTTTTTATTTAAAAACAAGAAGACCCCAATTTGGGGTCTTGGTCTTGGTATCCCTCCCTTATATATTTTATTATTATAAAAATATAATAAAATATTTATTATAAAATATTTTATTATAAAATATAATAAAATATATTTTTGATGTTAATTCTCAATTTGAGATAAACATCAAATGAATGGAAAAACACGACATCAGTCCGATTAAATATTTTAAATGGTCGTAACTTGATCATTCGAAAATGAAACGACGCATGGTAGAATCCGAATGAACCGTTTCAACACCCCGCAATTAAATTTAATGCATTTTAATGTTGTTGACTCAGAAAAACCTTGTGATCCCTCTAATACCACTGTTGGGTACCGGGACTATGCAGCGGAAGCCGGTGGGCTGGGATTTTAAAATTTTCTACTTCACTGGAGTGACGTATCCCTGTCAACTCCAATGATCTTGTCCCGACTTGGTTCGAGGATCTCTCAAGGTTCATAAGGAGAACAAAAATTAAACTGAACATTTACCTTGTTCAGAATTGATGTGTGCAAGTCTGTCATAGGACGCCGGCAATTGTTGCTCGAATACTCTGACGTCGAAGCCCTATAGATTGTCCACACCAGCCTCACGAATATTCTCACGTGCCGATCATTAAGATCTGGGTGCTAGCGCGGATCTTCGACGCTCACTTCAGCGCAGCGATGATCACCGCAAAGGAAGGAGCTTCAATTCGATATGGATGATCTTGAAGATCCTTCCTTGCTTGAGAGACTCTCTCTCTAGATTCCAGGAGGAGATAGAATCTCTCAATATTGACATATGAATAGTAATCATGGGAGAGCCTCTCTCTCACTTATATAGGGAGTGTTTAAAATAGGCGGTATAGGTTCTCGGCCCCCCATGTAATAGACACCCGCTATATAAGTGATATAAATAATTATTTATGACAAATAAAAATATTCCATGAATAATATTTAGAATTTATCACTTACTTGTAATATATAAATATATTACATGATAAATTTGAGTCTTTAACTCGACTCATTCCTCCTGCTAATATTAAACGAACGTAGGATATTAAAATCCATTCGAATAATATTAATACTTGTATTTACTATATAACTTGTAAATACATGTTATAAATAAATTAAACGAATTATTCTAAACTCGAATAATTAATGAATTTATTAATTCTTTGGTGATCCATTGAACTTGGATAGTGCTCTGACCCTTTGGTGGGGCCCACCAAGTTCTAAATTCCTATTCCTAGAATAAGGCAGATTCTCAAGGTGCTATTGTGTGTGACCCTATAGGCCCTTATCTCAATAGAAGTGAATAAAACTGAAGAACCTTTGTGGTGTTTTTTTAACATTTTTTTTTATTTTTTGACAACTAATATTTTTGTTGAAGAATGTTTTTGAGTTACAGAAGGTTGAAGTTTCTGGTTTCTAAAGTTTTTCTTAAAGAATATTTTGTTGAAGAATGAGAAGTCAGAAGTTAAGAAAGTGTCTCAAACATTCTTAAACAAATAAGAAGATGCTTTTATGATCTTATAGTTCTCACACATCATGAAAAGTTTCATGATAAAAGCTGTTGAAGAAATGGTGAAGAGGATTGAGTTTTTTTTCACTAAGGAAAATTCTGAGGAAATTCAGAATCTATTTTTCAGAACCTGTTTTCCTGAACTAGTTCTTCTGAACCTATTTTTCAGAGTCTATCTGAGCCAGAAAATCGGATTATACCCAAGACAAAAGTTTGGAGTCTATTTCCTGAACCAGATTTTCGGAGTCTACTTGGTGAGCCAGAAGTTTGGAGTGTATTTCCTGAACCAAAATTTGAAGTGGACTTCCTGAACCAAAAATTAGGAGCGGACTTCCTGAACCAAAAAATCGGAGTGGACTTCCTGAACCAGAAATTCGGAATGAAAATACTGAGCCAGAAATTCGGAATGACAATTCTGAACCAGTTTTCCTGAACCAATTTTCCGAAACCAGTTTTCATGAACCAGTTTTCCTGAACCTAAAATCATAACCAAGATCTAGCCTTATCATTTTGAGGAAGATATGAAGAGTTCAAGAAAACCCGTACTTCAACTTTGCATAAATCTCAGAGAAATTTAAGGAGATTTAAATAATTCAAAGATTGAAGATTAAATGCAAGATATTTGCAGAGTTTTTGAGATTTGAAGAAGCGGGAAAGTTTTTCAAGATTCCCGCCTTTGTTTTCTGATTTGCCTATAAATATGTGCTCAGATCATTCTCTCATTAACAACTTTTTACACACGCGGAAAAGGCGGAGAGCTGGAGAATTTGGAGTGAGATTTTTTGCTGAGTCATCTTTTCTTTACTGAGAGAACCAGATTCAAGAAATTCATACTGAGTTTTCAAAGTGAGCATTTCTACAGAATCATTTTTATCTTGCTGAGAAATTCGTATTTAGAAGATCAGATTCGAGGAATTCGGATTGAGTATTTGGAGTGCGTATTTCTGTGGAGTCAGAGTTTCCTTGATGAGAAGACCGGTTTTAGATAACCGGATTCAAGAAATCTGGATTGAAGATTCAGAGTGAGATTTTTCGGAGTCATAGTTTTCTTCCTGAGAAGTTCAGTTTCAGAAAATCGGATCCAAGAAATTTTATTGAAGATTCAGAGTGATCATTTTTTGGAGCAGCTTGACAAAGTATTTTTCTTATGTTTGGCTCAATTGTTCTTTAAGTAAACATTGTAAACTGATGGGAGTCAGTATAATATTTTCTATAGGGAGATAGAAGGTGTCCAATGGGAGTTGGCACAAGTTTTATTCACTTCTTCATTATAGTGGATTTCCATAGACCCACGGGAGTGGATATGGCAAGGACGTAGGTTCTCTTATTGAGGCTGAACCTTGTAATTCTTGTGTGCTTTTCTTGCTTTACCTTTCTTGCATGCTTGGGTTACTTGCTAAAGGTTGATAAGGAAGTAAATATTAACAGGTTTCAAGAGTTAATTTTCATAAAGTTTTGAAACATATAAAAAGATATCAACTGATTCACCCCCCCTTCTCAGTTGACATTTGATCCTTGGAACTTCAAGTGGTATCAGAGGAAGGTTCCCTTGTTCTTTTTTCCTTATCATGGAGAATATCAATTCGGTCAATAGTAGAGTAATTCCTACATTCTATGGCAAGAATTATTATGGACGGAAAAATAGGATGATTCTTTATCTCCTATCTCTTGGCCTTGAAGTTGTTGACGCTGCCACTATTGGCTTTCCACCTATTGAGAAAAATGCTCCTATGACATTTTCCGACAAGAGGAACATAGAAGTTGATGGAAAGGCTAGGAATTCTATTCTCATGTCCTTATCAGAAAATGTTTATTAGAAGGTGATGGGTCTCACAACATCAAAAGGCATGTGGGACAAGATGGAAAGTGTTTTTGAAGGAAACACAAAAGTCAAGGAAGCCAAGATACAAATCTGGCATAGTGAGTTTGAAGACATCAGGATGAGAGATGATGAAACAATTGATGAATACATCACCAGAGTTAATGAAATTGTTTGCAACATCAGGGGATTCAGAGAAGACTAGGAAGATTCTACAATTGTGAAGAAACTTATGAGAAACATTCCAGACAGGTTTGATTCTAAAATTTCAGCTTTAGAAGATAAGGATGATTTATCTCTTGATGAACTGTATAAATTTCTTGTTGCTTATGAAATGAGGAAATATCCTATCTTTAAGAAGAATATGAAAGATGAAATGGATTTTGAAGCTATGAGAAAGATGAAAATCTAAGATGGTGATGAAGCTGATCCTTGTGAGTCTGTTGAAAAGGAAGATGAAGAGTTGAATGAAAAAATCATGTCTCTCATATCCAAGAACTATCTAAGAGGAAGAGGAAAATATGGAGGGAAACTTCCTCTCAAATGTTTTGAGTGGGTTGGAATCGGGCACTTTTCTATGAATTTACCAAAGAAGAAAGTTAGAGAATATCCAGATGTTTCTAATGAGAATACTCGATGGAAGAAGTATAACAAGAATGAAAAAGAAGAGAAGACTTCTAAAGAACTCAAGAAGAAGTTTTATGGAAAGAAAATAAGTATGTTGAGAAACAAGGTTGAATCTGAATCATCTAACAATGATTCCTCAGAAGATGAAAGTAGAGAAAGATTCAGAACCTTCATTGCAAAAGTTGAGAAAACAAATGCTTCCTTATAAAGTGAAGAAGGTGGTAAAGAATCTTATAGAGAATATCATCTAAGATCTGAACTTCTTGCATGTCTGGAGAAAAACAAATCCCTCAAGAAATAAATTCATGTGATGAAGAAAAATCATTAAGAATTTCATGATGGAAGTAAAGATGTTACCAAGAAGGAAGATGAATACATTCAAGAATTTTAAGTCACAAACTTAGAATTGTTGAATAAGGAAAGATGATAGAAGATCTTAGCAAGAAGATGGAAATTAAAGAAGAAGAGGTCAACAAGTTGCAATCAAAAGTTATTGAGTTCGAAAATTCCCTAAGGAAGATGAATGAAAACTTCTACAAAGCCACTGAAGTAAAAGTTGAGACTTCCAAGACTATTGGAAAGGCTTATCATGAGAATCAGGTGAAATCTTCTCCTATCAAAAATAATGTTTTATCTAATTCTTCTAACATTTTAGGTTATGGAAAAAGTATTAGTAAAACTTGGGTGGAGAAAGGATGTGAGAAACCTTTCAATCCTACAAAAATTAAAAACTCACTCAAAAGAAGATATGGCCTACATCCTGAGTTTCCTAGAGCTGAAAGAAGTTATCAACCTCAACAAAGTTTCTATAAATAAAGATCTTTCTTTAATAGAAAATCAAGATTTGAGGGCTATTGCTGGTGTTGTGGAATGTATGGGAATAGAGCTTATAATTGCTGGCACAATTTATCTCTACCCGGAAGAAGGCTTGATCAAAGTGGAAGAAATAACGAAAGAAGAATGAGTAACCTTACATATTCAAAGAAAGTTGAAAAGTTGAATTCTCAAGATGTCAGAAACATGCCAACAAAGAATTAATTTGAATGTTTGGAAGAATTTTGTGGAAGATGTGATCAGTCTGGTCATCATGCCGAATGATGTATGACTCTTCTTCCAGAACAAGTTTCTTATGATATGAAAGAAAATAAAGCTGAAGATAAGAAGGTTGATGAGAGAGCTTTTGTTGTTGAGACAGCTTTAAAAGCAAGTAATAGAAACAAACCATGGATTCTTGATAGTGGTTGTTCTTCACACATGACAGGTGATATAAAAATCTTGGATCATGTTGAAAGTCATGATGGAGGAGCAGTTACTTTTGGCAATGATAGTTCTATAAAAATTAAGGGAATCGGAATGGTGGAGATTGAACCAGAGAAACTGAAATCTAAGGAAGTCTTGCTTGTTGATGGGCTAAAACATAACTTACTTAGTGTAAGTCAACTTTGTGATGATGGAAAAGAAGTTATTTTCAGAAATGATTCTTGTGTAATCAAAAGTGTGAAAAATGGAAAAGTGATTACAAAAGGAGAAAGAACCATTGGAAATCTCTTTCAAATTGGAGAATCCAATAACTCTTGTTATTTGAGTGATAAAGATGAAAACAAGTTGTGGCACCGAAGACTTGGCCACCTGGGGCAGAAGAACATGAGTAAGATTTCTAAACTTAATGTTGTTTGAAATTTTCCAGAACTGAAAAGAAGAGATGAATATGTTTGTGTTACTATCCAGAAAGTAAAGATGACTAAAAAAAAGTCATAAAATAGTTGAGATTCAATCTTACAAACCACTTGATCTTATTCATTCCGATCTGTGGGGTATGATGAGACATCAATCAACAAAATTAGATTTATACTTTATCACTTTTATTGACGATTTCACTCGGATGACAAACGTCATGTTCATGAAGCATAAGTAAAATGCTATTGAAATGTTTAAATTCTTCAGAAGAGATATTGAGAAAGAATTTGGAGTTTCTATAAAGAAGTTGAGAACAGACAACGGTACCAAATTCACAAGAAATTATTTTGAAACTTATCTAAGGAAGCATTGTATCAAACATCAGTATAGTGCTCCCTATACTCCACAACAAAATGGAGTAGCACAAAGGAAAAATAGAAGCTTTGTGGAAATGGGAAGAAGTATGTTATCAGAATACAAACTTTCAAAATTCTTCTAGAGAGAAGCTGATAGCACTATGGTACATGTTCAAAATAGATGCTTGTTGAGATCGGAAACCAACATGACTCCTTACGAGATGTAGTATAACAAAAAGCCTTCTTTTAATTACTTCAAAGTTTTTGGAAGTCCATGCTTGATCAAAAAAAATACTGACTTAGGAAATTTTGATGATAAAGCTGAAGAAGGAATATTTATGGTTTATTCACCAAATAGAAGAAGTTACAAATGTTGGAACAAACATTTACAGAAGTTGGTGGACTCATATGATGTGAAAGTAATTGAAAATCCAAGTTCCTTCACAAAATTTGTTGATAATATTGAGGAAGATAAATCAAAGAATTCCCACGAGAGTGAAAGTGACTCAGATGAGCCATATGGGGAAGAAAGTGATGTTGGGAAGGAAGATGTTAGTTTCCCTACCTTACGAAAACATGTTAAATCCCAAAATATTGTTGGGAATTAGAAGGCTCCAGTTCAGACCAGAAGAAAGTTGAGATTAGAAGATCAGACTTCCCTTATCTCAAAATTTGAACCAGAATCAGTTTCAGAAGCTATTCAACATAAAGAATGGGTGGATGATATGCATGAACAACTGGATCAGATTGAGAAAAATGAAACATGGGAACTTTTTCCAAGGCCAAAAAATAAGAATGTTATCAGAACCAAGTGGGTTTACAGAAATAAATTGAATGAGAATGGAGAAGTTACAAGAAACAAAGCGAGGCTTGTGTGTAAAGGATATTCCCATGTGGAAGGTGTGGATTTTGATGAAACTTTTGCCCCTGTTGCAAGGTTAGAAACTATTTGCATGTTTCATGCAGTGGCTGCTCATCGGAATTACAAGGTATATCAGATGGATGTAAAGTCATCTTTCTTAAATGGTGAGATTGAGGAATAAGTTTACATTGAACAACCTTGTGGGTTTTTAATTGAGGAGGATGAAAACAAAGTTTGCAAATTGAAGAAAGCCTTAAATGGGCTGAAATAAGCTCCACAATCATGGTATTCAAAACTTGACAATTCTTTGAGAAAGATGAATTTTTTTAAAGGAAAGGTTGATAGAAACTTGTATTTTAAATATGTAACCTCCGGAACTTTGATTGTAATCGTTTACGTGGATGATATAATTTTTTCTGGTGATGAAGAAAAGGTCTGTGAACAATTTTCTGAAGAAATGAAGGAAAATTTTGAAATTTCAATGTTGGGAGAATTAACTTTCTTCCTTGGATTACAAGTTCATCAACAACCAAACTACATTTTCGTGTCCCAATAAAAGTATTCCAAGGAATTTTTAAAGAATTTTGGGATGGAAGAATCAAAGGAAGTTTCAAATATTATATCATTGAGCACAAATTTGAGCAAAGATGAGTCAAGGAATAGTGTGAATTAGAAAGACTTTTGAAAGTTGATAGGAAGTCTTCTTTATCTTATAGCTTCAAGGCCTGATATTTCTTATGTTGTGACTCTCTTTTCCCGATATCAAAGTAATCCAAAATAATCACACATGTTGTCACACAAGAGGATTCTGAGATATGTTAAAGGAACAACTTCACATGGTTTGTTATACAAGAGAAACAATAAGATGAAGTTTCATGGTTATACTGATGCTGATTGGGCGGGTGATTGTAATGATAGAAAATCAACATCAGGAGGAACATTTTTCTTAGGGGAATGTTGTGTGAGTTTGGATAGCAAGAAAAAAAGTTCAGTAACATTAAGTACATCTGAATCCGAATATGTTGCAGCTACTCAGACTTGTACTCAAATGATGTGGATGAAAGTTCATCTGGAAGATTTTAAAGTGAATGTTTCTAAACCATTTAAGATACTCTATGATAATCAAAGTTCCATTGATCTTTCAAAGAATCCTGTTCAACATTCAATATCAAAACACATTGATATAAAGTATCATTTCTTAAAAGAGAAATCTTCTGCTGGAGAAATATTGCTGGAATATATTTCAACAAAGTATCAGATTGCTGATATTTTCACAAAAGAAATGTCAAAGGAGAGGTTTGTTGAGCTGAGGCTGCAACTCCATGTTCAGCCTCCTCCCATGACTTCCTAAAAACTCATAAGGAAGTATCCCCCAATGTAATTTGGATTATGTTGACAATGGGGGAGAGTAAGTTTTCTTTACGAATCTAAAGCAGTGGTTATCATATAATGGGGGAGTGAGAAAGAAAAATGAGATAGTAAAAGAAAAATGAGAATGAGAAAAATAAATGTTGAGGGGGAGTTTGAGTAAGGTGAAGTTTACCCTTATATGGCCGCAATATTTTCTTGTCACCGAGGGATGGAAATCATTCAAAAACATTACTTTTTCCAGTAGTGTGGTGTCAGGACACTCTCTTTAGAGAAAGGCTATATTTTGTTAAAATTCATTTTTGAGAGATGAAAGTCTTATGAGGTGAAAACTTGTTAATCAGGGTTGTCAACAAATCCAAAGGGGGATATTGAAAAAACTTTGTGGTGTTTTGTTTAACATTTTTTTTTGTATTTTTTTACAACTAATCTTTTTGTTGAAGAATCTTTTTGAGTTACAGAAAGTTGAAGTTGCTCGTTGATGAAGTTTTTATTAAAGAATATTTTGTTGAAGAATGAGAAGTCAGAAGTTAAGAAAGTGTCTCAAACTTTCTTAAACAAATCAGATAATGAATTTTTGATCTTATAGTTCTCACACATCATGAAAAGTTTCATGATAAAAGCTATTGAAGAAATGGTGAAGAGGATAGAGTTTTTTTCACTAAGGAAAAGTCTGAAGAAATTCGGAACCAGTTTTTTAGAACCTGTTTTCCGGAACTAGTTTTTCTGAACCTATTTTTCAGAGTCTATATGATCCAGAAAATTGAAGTCTACCCAAGACAGAAGTTTGGAGTCTATTTCCTAAACTAGATTTTCGGAGTCTACTTGTTGAGCCAGAAGTTTGGAGTGTATTTCTTGAACCAAAATTCGGAGTGGACTTCCTGAACCAAAAATTAGGAGTGGACTTCCTGAACCAAAAATTCAGAGTGGACTTCCTGAACCAGAAATTCAGAATGACAATCCTGAGCTAGAAATTCGGAATGACAATTCTGAACCAGTTTTCCTGAACCAGTTTTCCTGAACCAGTTTTCCTGAACCAGTTTTCCTAAACCAGTTTTCCTGAACCAGTTTTCCTGAACCAGTTTTCCTGAACTAGTTTTCCTAAACCAGTTTTCCTGAACCTAAAATCAGAACCAAGATCTAGCCTTATCATTTTGAGGAAGATATGAAGAGTTCAAGAAAACCCGTACTTCAACTTTTCATAAATCTCAGAGAAATTTAAGGAGATTTAAATAAGTCAAAGATTAAAGATTAAATGTGAGAGATTGGCGGAGTTTTTGAGATTTGAGGTAGCAGGAAAGTTTTCAAGATTCTCGCCTTTGTTTTCTGAGTTTCCTATAAATATGTGCTCAGATCATTCGCTCATTAACAACTTTTTACATATGCGGAAAAGGCAGAGCGATTGAGAATTCAGAGTGAGATTTTGTGCTGAGTCATATTTTCTTTGCTGAGAGAACCAGATTCAAGAAATTTGTACTGAGTTTTCAAAGTGATCATTTCTGCAGAATCATTTTTATCTTACTGAGAAATTCGTATTCAGAAGATCAGATTCGAGGAATTCAGATTGAGTATTCAAAGTGGGTATTTCTGTGGAGTCACATTTTCCTTGCTGAGAAGACCGGTTTCAGATAACCGGATTCAAGAAATCCGGATTGAAGATTCGAAGTGAGCTTTTGCAGAGTCATAGTTTTCTTGATGAGAAGTTCAGTTTCAGAAAATCATATCCAAGAAATTGGATTGAAGATTCGGAGTGAGCATTTTTTGGAGCAGCTTGACAAAGTATTTTTCTTATGTTTGGATCAATTGTTCTTTAAGGAAACATTGTAAACTGACGGGAGTCAGTATAATCTTTCCTATCGGGAGATAGAAGGTGTCCAATGGGATTTGGCACAAGTTGTATTCACTTCTTCATTATAGTGGATTTCCATAGACCCACGGGAGTGGCTATGGAAAGGACGTAGGTTCTCTTATTGAGGCCAAACCTTGTAATTCTTGTGTGATTTTCTTGCTTTACCTTTCTTGCATGCTTGGGTTACTTTCTAAAGGTTGATAAGGAAGTAAATCTTAACAGTTTTCAAGGGTTAAGTTTCATAAAGTTTTAAAACTTATAAAAATATATCAACTGATTCAACCCCCCCTTCTCAGTTGACATTCGATCCTTGGAACTTCAAAAACCACTGACCTAGAGTGGGGTCTAGCAACCCATCGAGGCCCCTATAGAGATAAGGCAAATTCAAAACAATGATTGCCTTCCTATGAACACGGTCTGTGTAATCTAATATCTTCATCATCGATATCCCAATAAAGCAGAATGCATCATAGTGTCATCATTCTTTATTTTCTTTATTTTTTTTGTTGATTTGTCCGGACGGTCTTACCTTTGACGACTATGGTCATGGATTTATTGAAGGTGTAACCATCCTAATCAACCAGGCCCAATATATCTCTTCCTGAACTCGGAAGTGACAAATCCTTTCTCGATCATTCTGTAATAACCCGGATCTCTTTTCAGGTATGTTTTTCCTTTTTTTGGAGTTTTTGAGAAAAATGAATTTTCTGGAAATTTCAGAAGTACACGCCGTGTACTTTCTGAGTACACGCCGTGTACTCTTTCCCCAGCTCGAAGCCGTGTGCTGGCCATGTCCGGGCCACACACACGGTGTGTAAGGTTGAGGTGGAGGCCAGTTATTTTGGAGTACATAAAATTTGAAGTACACGCTGTGTACTCAAAAAGTACACACCGTGTACTTTCTTTTTTTTTCATTCAACAGATCGGGGTCACGTCTAACCCCCATATTCATCTTCTTCTTCAGTTTTCGACCGTCCAGAAGTGACCGTACGGCCGGATCTTCGATGGATGACCGTCTCGCCGTCCGTTCTCCGATTCAAGCACTGTCAGTTGCGTTGGAATCGCAGCGGTGAGTTCTTCCTTCTGCTTTAGCCTTATTTCTTGATTCCTCCTCGTTTCCAAGTTATCTTAGGATGAGAGTTTTGTGTTTTTTCTCAGATCTACGTCGTTCCAAGGGGAATATATCATCGAGGTTCACATATATTGATCTCCTAGAATCGAGGTAGGTGGTTTGTGCCTTTCCGTAGAATGTTGATGAATATTTTTTGCAATTTCCACCAATAACCTTGAACGGGGTATTGCATGTTTCCTATTTTTCCCTTGTTACTTGCATGCTTTGCTTTATTGCTTTAGTAGAGGTTATTGCTTGTTATTAGAGTATTTTGTTTGTGCTCAGTTTGCTTTACCATGCCTAGTTGTAGGATTGTGGACTGTTGTTTATTATTGTTGTTGAGCCTTAGTTGATAGCCAAGTAGTTCTTGAGGTTTACTTGGATAATATACACGCGTTGAGCATGTTTAGTTATACTCAGGACTGTGATAACCTAGAGTAGTGGACCAAAGGGAGAATTGACAGAAGGGCTTCTCCAGAGTGTCTTTTTAATCACAATTCAGGACCAAGGGGAGAATTGATGGAAGGGATTATCCAGAGTGTCTCAACTACGATGCGGGTCACAGGGGGAATTGACGTTGAGTGCTTTCCTAGAGATCCTTTATCACGATACGAGACTATAGGGGGAATTGACGGTGATTGATTCCCCAGAGAGTCTTCTTAATTTACATAGCTGAACTAGAGGTGTGAGACTGTGTGTGCCTCCCAGAGGGTTGCAAGTACTTAGAGGTTGAACCATAGGGGTTAGACTGAGAGAGCTACCTAGAGGGTTACCTGTTTTTCTTCTTGTGCTTGACTGCTTACTTGTGTCCTTTACTTGTTAGAACTGTGGATTGTATCTACTTGTGTTTTCTTGTTTATGGATTCTTGTTTATTTACTGCCATTTATTCATTGACTGTTAGGCACAAATATTTGGGTGATTGCCTACTGGGATTGTATCTCACACCCTGTTTGGGCCATGCTTTTGGGCCCAAGTAGACTATGTTGCTACAGGTATAGATAAGGGCAAGCGCCCTTCTACTTCAGGATCTTGACTACATCAGGAGCTGGGGAGCATGGGACCGAGCCATGGCTTACAATGCTGAGGAGCTTACTTTGTTTTTCTTTTTCACTTGGTTTCAATTGTATTTCAGCACGTTGTTGTGTTTGTTGTTTTCCTTAGATACTTGTACCTGCTGCATTATTGTCATCATAGTTATATATATACATTGCTTCCGCTGTTTGGTTTATGTTGTTATGCATGTTTTATACTTCTTCTGTTGTTTATTGTTTTTTTTCTTACCTTGTATACCTTACCGAATGAGGGAATAGTTTTCCCACTAACTCACCAAGGCCCTCGCTGCTATTCGGTAGCCTCTGGCGTTCGGGGAAACGCGCTTGAGGTCATGTGGCGAACCGGGTATGGGGCACCAGTGGAGGGTCTCCGAACTCAGGTCGTTACACATTCAATTAATTCCATGCCATTAATGACTTACCCAATACAAACTACCTCACCATGACATTGTCGCCATGGTTTTCACCTTATATCAAATGTACGTAATTAAATGAAATTCATTGATAATGATCTCAAGTCAGGAGACCATTACACATGTCCATAGATATGAACGACCAATGACACCAGAATCATGTGGTGTTCCTATTAAGTGGGTTTGTCCTCATGATCGCAATAGCTAGAGATCATCAAGTGTGAACTTCATGAGAATAATTCTCAATTCTTATGATCCCCTAGCACCTGATGGTCACACATCATCTGTGTCCTTTTAGAATGATGTAACTGGACCATAGGGAATTACTTCAAGATTACTGTCATGGAATCTCAGGGTTCTCATTATAGCCTGGGACCTACTATAACCATTTGATGTGACAGGTAATCTAAGGACATTTCCATAAACAAAGCGGATGCAGAAGTATCTACACTATCATGACAAGATAAACACATATATAAAAACAAAATGAATACATGTAACAGTAATCAAAGTACAATACAATTTGGGTCTAGGGAACCCACTTTCAACAGAACATATGTTTCCTTGAGGTTTGGATAAAAGTATGGATGATTCCCTATGATCTATGACTTTCTATGACTTTTCCCTTGGGTAATGTGATCAAACCAAGTGAATTTAATGTGAGACATGATTAGTAGGTCTAGGTGGGAGACCCAGCGAACATTTTTTTTTGGACTCGTACCTTATTGGTTTAGTGGTTAATGATGTTAGAGGGAACCATGTATGAGGCTTTATCATGGGATTGTGGTTCATTTATAGGTTGTGAGCATAGTTGTGTGATCACGTTGATATTGATGCATGGAGGTTCCATGAGGTATATTATATAGGCATGATGATGCCTTATATTTCACAAGGAACCTTGAGTTCTAGTGCTTTTTATGTTCCTTAGAATCATGATTATAGTGTGGATATATTCTCATGGGTTTAGAAGAAATAAGATAGTGGATAATCATGTGGTTGATACTGACATGCCATAGGGCATGGTTAGGTAAATATGGTGTTAGGGTGAAACCTATTAGTGTGAAGTGTGTGATGAATCGTAGCATTGGTAAGTTTCCTCTTTTAAAAGACAAGTTCCAAGGGATTCTAGTTTGATGAGGCTAACATGAAGTGGGGTCATGGTCAACCTAGTTCAGCGATGTGAGGTTTCTAGATTGATAAGACTTCAGTAATGAGGATATTCTATGAATACATGGTGGGTATGGTGGTACGTGATCATACAATGGTTATTTTTATAGGAGACTAAGGTGAAGAAAGATATTCATGCATAGACCCTATTTTAATTTGAATCGGCGATAGTCATGAGTTGCTTGAGGACCAATAGAGATGTTATAAATTACTTATGGGCCTAGTAGCTGGAGAATCTAATGAATGTGGATTAGGAGGAGTGACATGTGTATAAAATGGAAAACTGTTGAGGAGGTTCTCCATGAGAAATTTAGGTAAATCCATATGGTTGTAGGTTCACCAATGGATGATTAAGGGTGGTAACCATTGTAAAAGTTTATGTTTTAGTGAATACCATGGTAGTCGATCTTGGATTGTGGGGGATGATATGAAATGATGTTTTCTATCATCACTCAGGTGAGTGTGAGATGGTATCATCTAGTCATCGTGTATGGGGATGGATAGGATATTGCTTGTAGTATGTAGTTTTTGATCAATTGAAGTCATGAAAAGGAAACTACTATTGTTTCGGTGCGGATGTGCGTCGGGTTACGCTGTTCCGCCAGGACGCGTTCGCGCGTGCACCCGTCAACCCGAGGGGATGGGCGCGCGGCTTGTGGTCCCGCAGTCCCGCTTTCCAAGGGCGGGCGGCATCCGTCCCTTATTCAGGGGCGTCTGCTCCTTGATCGAAACCGGGATGATGGGATGTCGGCTCCTCCTTCCTTGGACGTCTCCTCGGAACTTGTCGCCTAATCCGGGTCTCCCTCATAGACTTAAGAATGTTCGTGAATCTCGTTCCCGGCGCCATATCTTCATGGACACCGGTTAATTACGCTGCTTCCGCCCGGACGCTCCAAGGAGTCTGGGCGGGGCAGCGACCTGCGGTGAGGAGTCCGGATGGCTCTGGGTGTTGGGGGCGTGTATTTACGCTGCGGCTCTGCACATCTGTCTTCCGTCCCTAATAGGGCTTCTCGAAGGCATGATGGCCTGAGGCATCCCGTACTAGGTGCGGGGAACTGTGTCACCTGAGGTTTTCCTCAGCTTCCCGTGTTTAACACGGGGTATGCCGCGAGTTTAACGTCCAGCGGGGACGGCATCGGACCGATCAACACGAAAAGTGGATCAGATGACAGAACCCCTTGCGGGGAACCTCCGACGCTGGGGCCAGCACATGGGCGGCTTCCCAAGTAACGTGGAGTGGAGTGAAGTGGCATGACCCCACCGGGATGTGGCGGCCCGGGTAAGGATCAGGATGGATGATGGAGTGAAGAGCTTGGACCCCAGAGGGGCTTCCTACGTACCGCGCGTTAACACGGATCAAAGTCAACGTAGTTCGGGCATACAGTTTAACGTCATGCTGGACGTCGGCAAGCCGACTCACGAAGAGGTCGAGGCCGCCGGGCGGAGGATTGAACCGAACCACCTCGCACAGAGGGGGATGGAACGGCCGGGTGGATCACAGTTTCACGTCATGCTGGACGATAAAAGGGGAAATGGAAAAAGGGGGGCTGTGGGGAGGCACCGTGGAGATACACACGGGCAGTCTCCCACAGGGGCGGATTCATAGGTGAATCAACGCAAGCGTGAACCCTGGAGGGGTCCACTGATGGACGAACCGACGTAAATACGACCGGGACGACCAGGTGGTGGGCTTGGACCTCAGGGAGGCTTCCTACGTACCCTGTATAGAAGACAGGGATCAAAGTCCACGTAGTTCATTCTGTCAGGACTTACGCACTTGGGGCAGCCCGGATGCTGCAAAACTCAGTTGGAAGGGACTTGGACCGAAAGCAGAAGACACCTCGATCCCAGTCAGACCCTCTACTGGCTTCGGCAGTGGGGAGGCGCAATGGAGATACACATGTGCAGCCTCCCACGAGAAACTAGGGGTTTGTAATACCCTGCCCCCGTAGGGAAAAGCCACTCCCATTAAATCGTCCCTAAAGAGGGGCAATCCCGACATCCCTGCAGGGACGAACGGGTGGGGGCCACATCCAAACCGGGGGGACCCTGCGTGCGGAGCACGGGATCAGGTTGCGGACGGTTTAACGTCTTGCCGGACGAAGTACGGTTTAACGTCATGTGTTGAGGACGAAGCGGACGGTTTAACGTCTTGCCGGACGAAGTACAGTTTAACGTCATGTGTTGAGGACGAAGCGGACGGTTTAACGTCTTGCCGGACGAAGTACAGTTTAACATCATGTGTTGAGGACGAAGGTGCTTGGCAGTTTAACGTCTTGCAGTGCGGACGTGGTGCGGTTTAGCGTCATGCAGGACGAGGTACAGTTTAGCGTCATGCGGGACGAGTATGCAGTTTAATGTCATGCTGGACGAATGCTGTACAGTTTAACGTCTTTGTAGCTTGGACGATGGAGGCTAGGCAGTTTAGCGTCGTGCAGCTTGGACGTATGCAGTTTAACGTCGTGCAGGACGTGGTGTAGTTTAGCGTCATGCAGGACGATGAAGCCGCCGGTAGGTCCGTGTCACTTCGCGCGAGCCTAGGGGGGGCCGCACGGAAAGACAACGCACGGTGCGGGCACTCGGGATGAGAATCATCGGGTGCCACACAGGCGGGTACCCTTAGGAGGTCAACGGGGACGACCCTGGCAGATTGCGCGCAAAAAGGAAGCTTTGCGCGCAATACTGCGGGCCGGCGCGCAATCGGGGCGGCTGGCGCGCAATTGGGCCAGTGCCTTGCGCGCGGATGCTTGAGATTGCGCACACCGGGCTTCGGATAGCGCGCGGGGGCAACGGCTCATTCTCTAATGAATGGCCACTTGAAAGAAGGGGGGGTGCGCGCAATCGGGCCGGATTGCGCGCACCCCGGGGGCAATTGCGCGCAAGCGGGTTCTTTTGCGCGCAAAGGCCTTAGGGTGAGTTTTTATTCAAATGAAAGGAGCCAGCGGGGATTGCGCGCGAAGGCGGACCCCGAGGCTTCCTTGCGCGAAAGAAAGGAGGTTACCTGAAGTTCGTCATTGCGCGCGGAAGGGGTTGAATTGCGCGCACGAGAGACGTTTCGACTTCCAGCAACCTTTGAAACGTTGGGGGTCGCCTTATATTTATAGGCAACCCCGGGCGCGGAATCCAGGGTGCGAGCGCGAAATTCTCCTCGCGGGCGCGGAATCGGGCGCGGCGCGCAAGGGAGTCGCGCGGACCCGCGGCGCGCAAAGATGCGCGCCGGACCGGCGCATTGCGCGCATCCCGGGGGGTTTGCGCGCGGAACATCACCTTTGCGCGCGGGCCTCTGAAATTCCGCGCAAGGCCTCCAGGCCCTCCGAAACATCCTTCCGACTCCAAATATGACCTCGCTTTCCGCATCCGGAGCTTCGTTTGGGAACAACGGACTTTTCCGGCGTCTACAAAAGCCCCCCCTCGGAATCTGATCGGCGAGAGGTCGCAACGATCGGGTTCCGAGGGAGACGCCGGAATGCCGAAGTCCTGGGCGACGCGGGACTGTGGCGCGCAAAAATGGGTGTCGGGCGCGAAAGCGGCCGATGCGGTCGCGCAAATCCTTTTCCGCGCAGCGCGGACCACGGCCTCGCCTATAAATAGGGGCACTGGGTCCCTCCGTGCCGTACACTGGCCTTCCGCGCGATAAGCCTCTTTGCTCTCGTGCGCGAAATTGCCTTTTCCGGCGCGGAATTCGCTCGCTCGTCGCGCAAAACCGTCCGGACTTCGCTCTGTTTTTGCGCGAATACCCGGAGTTTTTCGCGAAGGACTTCCCGATTGCGCGCCGTCCACTAGGATTGCGCGCCGCCTCTCAAACTTTTCCACCAGCCTCGTTCGATCCCGCACGCTTCATCCCTTAACCCGCACGACTCCCGAATCTTCCGAGATGGCCGCGCACAGAGGAAATGAAGGGGATGCCGCCACTCGCAGAGCCGAGATGGCGACGAACGAGGAGGTTTACGGAGCCAAGGAGATTCTTTCTAACAATCAATCCTTGTTCGACTTACTAACGTCGGCCCAGAAGACATACCCATTGTCAGACAACCTGCCGCTCTGGAACTTTGGCCTCCTGGATGAGGTTCCAGTGCCAGGGTTCGAGGTTGATGCGCCGCGAACCTGGGTGACTCGGGAGGACGAGCTGCCCCGCTATAACATCACCAACAATGGGCATCCGGCCAGGGAGACCAGGCACTTGGACGTCTACATCCTGAACCCGAGGACGTGAACCATTGATGGGGGTGAGCCTACAGCGGAGAATTCTCCAGCCCTCTACTCGAGCACATACCGTCAGAGTGTCACTGACGACACCAAGGGCTGGCTGAAGGACTGGGACTTGCGATCTGGGGGCACATTTACCAGTGAATGGGCCTGGGCGTTCTGGGTACGCCACACTTGCGATCACTTCGCAGAGGAGCTGCGGTACATCGGCCTGTTCGAGGCGGTGTGGACGTCGCAGTTCCACTTCTACCAGCAGTCTGAGCTCGGGCCGGAGCTGTTCACTCGCTGGTCCCCGGATACCAACACCTTCCATCTTCACCATGGGGAGGTCGGCATCGGTCTCTGGGACATCCACTGCATCGGAGGTATCCCGCTGGAGGGCTACCAGTACGATGAGTTCCTGCCACCGAAGAACATCTGGGAGGACAGGTCACGGACTCCCATTCTGACCTGGCATCTTCTTGACCTGGCTACGCAGCGGCTCGGGATCCAAGACTTCCAGAAGGACATAGCCTACAAGGATTGGTTCGGCCAGTTCCTGGAGCATGACCCGGCGGTCAAGATGCCAGGCAGGGGGAAGCGGTGCCCGACCGCAGCTCAGAGGAGCCGGAACGGGTCGTACTGGCGGGTCCTGGAGACGGGCGATTACCGCTCATGGGGGTACCGCGTCATCGAGGCCCGGGACCCGAATGTCCGGTACGCGGCGTTCCTGGCCGCCTTTCTGAGCGGGTGGCTCCTGCCAGTGCGGGATGCGAGGATGGGCGTCCGCCCGGCGACACTGGCGATGGCGGGCCCCATGGCTGCCAACAAGAGATACAACCTCGGGGTCCCAGTACTGGCGAGGCTGTATGCCATTCTGGGACGCATCTCACGAGGGGGGTCGCCACGAAGGATCTGTGGGCCCTTTCAGTTCTTCCACGGCTGGGTGGCTGCTCACCTTGGTGGGTATACGTTCCCAAATGCCATCAGTCCTCCGGGCAACGGCCTGCGACCCTCCCTGCTGAACATTGCGGGGGTCGCTCCGATGACCCTCAGTGAGGAGGGCGTGAGGGTTCGGATTGGCAATCATGCCAATTTCAACTTCATCCCGTTCCCCACTCCCGTCGGCCAGATGATCGACAACGGACAGGGCCCGCTGGAGCAGCATGAATACTTCCTGAACATGCGGGGCGGGGTGCTCGTGACTCGGATCGACGGGAAGGTGATCTGCGAGCCTTACGTGCCGACCCGGTTCGCCAGGCAGTTCGGGTGCCTTCAGCGGATGCCGAAGAGGGTATTCACCGCTGTCCGGGAGGAGACGAACCCTTGCGTCCTTCGCCAGATGTGGCTGATGTTCGTCGCCTTCGGCTCTGGCGACGTCATCACTCTCCCTCCTACCGGGATCGACGCAGGCTTGGCAACCGAGTATGCCGAACACTGGGCCATCGCGTACCCTGAGGGGCTTCTACGGAAGCCAGTTCGGCGGCTCGAGGTTACTCGTGCGGAGACCGGGCGTCAAGGAAGGAGGCGAGGCGCCGCCACACGGGGGAGAACGGAGGCGCGCCAAGCAGCGGGGCCGGCGCGAGCAGGGACTTCGGCGGCGGGCGCATCGCAGGCTGCCGCCACGACCTCGGCGCCCAGAGAGGGGGCGCATGCGTCGGTCGGGGAGCGGCCCGGGAAGCAGGTGAGGCGTCTGCTCGAACCCTCCCACGATGCGGTCTTCCCGGCGCTGTGGTCGGCCTGGATGACCCTGCGGCAGTCACTGGGGACCGACGTCATCTGGCGAAAGATACTCAGAGAAGGAATCTATCTTCCAGAGGTCGGGCGCCTCCAGATCACCGACAGGGTGGACTTCAACCGGCAATATGCATATCTGACGGCCATGGACGAGTACGCGCGCCAACGTGGTCAGCGTGCGGAGCCATCCCTTCTGGTGAAGGTGATGCTCGGTCTCGAGCCCGCTCCAGAACAGATGCCGCCGGGAGAAGATGACAGTAGCGACTCCGAGGAGGAGGAGGAGACGGGGGAGGATGAAGGCTCCGAGGGAAGGTCCCATCGGGGGAGCCCACGGGAGAGTGGCGAGGTGGCCGGCTCTGACAACGTTGATGTCACTGAGCTCCTCGAGGTCCGCTTCTATCCCCACTCAACCTGCTTCATCCATTCTCTTATGCAGCTTCTAACCCGTTTCTCCACCTTTCTCAGGAGCACACGGATGTTGGCCAAGCGTCCTCGGCAGGGGTAGGAGAGGCGCCAGCAGGACAAGGCGGGGGCCAGACACCCATCATTGAACTGACAAGTGCTGAGGGGTCCCCTGCTGCAACTGTTCCTACGGCGGCCGGGGCAGCGGAAGATGACGCTTTGAACCCCCGTAAGTCTCCTTGCTTTACTGCTGGTGCTTGCCATTGACGATCCGTGACTAACCATGGCATGCCCTGCGCAGTGATCTCAACACTGGAGGCTCATCGGGTTACCGAACCCGGGCCATCTACGAGTGGACCAGTGGTGGACATGCCGCCTGCTCCGGAACAGACTTCCCAAACCGAGCCGGCCCCACCAACTGCTGATCAGGGGGCTACGGATGTCGGTGGTGCTGCCATCGGAGAGAGGTTGGGGGCTGACGAGGGTGTCAGCGCCGCTGGGGAGAGAGAAGAAGGTCGCCCGGATGTTGGGGAACCTATCCCTCGTGAGGACCTCCCAGGGGCGGACCCTGCAGCAGACCTGCTGGCTGCCTTCCCTGCCTACCGGCCTGCCGATCCCGAGGAGATGGATGACTCGGACGCGGAGGCGGTCGAGGATAGCCGGGTAACGCGACGCAGGGGGTGGAAGTGCATCCAGCGCTTCCTCAAGCGAGACCCATCGGAATGGCTGGGGCGCATGGGATCACTTCAGACCTGGCTGCGCTTCCTGTGTGCCGGGGGAGCTGATGCTCAACGCCTCCATCTGACGGTCCGTGATTTCATGGCCGAGAAGATGCGCGAGAGCCGCCGGCGTGCCGACGTCGCACAAAGTCGGGACATGTCGGAGAGCACGCAGGCGCTCCTCGCGGCAGAGCAGGAGGTCCGGCGCCTCGAAGGGCAGGCGGCAGAGAAGGAGGCCTTCGTCGCAGCATGTACCGAGCTTGTGGAGCAACTATCGGCACAACTGATCGACGCTCAGGTACAGCTGACGGAGGCGGGCCAACAGATGGTCACACTCCAAGTCGAGCGGGAGCGCGCACAGGCCAGGATTGACGAACTGCGTGCTGCGACCGCCGACGAGGAGAGGGCACGCAGAGAACGAGAAGCAGCCCTGGAGGCCGCCAGCCAAAGGGTAGCGGCATTAGAAAGACTTATCCAGCACGCTAATCCCTAGGGGCTTTGTTTTTTGCCATTCCTAGAACATTTTGCTTCCGTTATTCAATATTTCGATCCATCTGTATGAATCAATATATTTATCTGCGTCTTTCGGTTTAATATGCTCAACCACAATTCGTTGTCTTGCGGGAGTGTTAACCAAGCATCAGGCATCCATAATTGGGCCTGGGTTTCTGGAGAAAAGAGGGAGGTCATTCCTAGGAAAGGAGACCTCAGACCTAACCAATGTATCATCCCCCAACTTGTTCCAACACACGAGCGGGACAACGCTAGGGGCGTTGAGATTTTATCCGAACATAAGGAAATGAGAAAGGGTGAATCGCGTGTCCCGAATCCAGACATCCACAACGGTCGGCCTTCCAGGAAATGCCCAAGACGGTAGGCGGACAGTGGATCGACCATAACAACTGCAATAGACGGACCGAAAAAGGCCATCATTCATATTGCAGGAGGCGGACCACATGTCATCATGAATACCACTTTGGGGTTCCTTCAGACACAAGGGTGGAAAATCCAAATCAACAGGGCATGCGAAGCGTGGGGCGAAGTGACGATTTGTTCGGACAGAATCCAACGCTCTCAAAATTGCGCCACCGTGGGGAAAACGTATTAGGCGGATGCACTAATCTGGCCGTGAGTCACCTCAATTCTCAGACAGCACCTCTCTGACGAGGAAACCGTCGCTTCCCATCCTTGCGATGGGGCATCCCGAGCTGAATCGGGGAGAATATTACGACTGCACCACTCTACCCGAAGTCAGGCCAGACAGCCGGCGGCGAGGAGGGGCGGGACTTAGCGATCCCTGAGGCTGGACCCGAGTCGAAATGTCCGGGCGTTCCTACGTACTCCATCAGGCTGGAGATCAAGCCACACGTAGTTCTGAGAGTGCAGTTTAACGTCATGCAGGACGTAGGACCCCATTTGGGGTAGATCTTAGTTTAAGGTCTTAGAGCTCGGACCATAAGGGCTGGATCTTAGTTTAAGGTCTTAGAGCTCGGACCATAAAGGGGGGATCTTAGTTTAAGGTCTTAGAGCTCGGACCATAAGGGTGGAGGATCTTAGTTTAAGGTCTTAGAGCTCGGACCATAGGGCTAGAGGATCTTAGTTTAAGGTCTTAGAGCTCGGACCATAGGGCTAGAGGATCTTAGTTTAAGGTCTTAGAGCTCGGACCATAAGGGCTAGATCTTAGTTTAAGGTCTTAGAGCTCGGACCATAAGGAGAGATCTTAGTTTAAGGTCTTAGAGCTCGGACCATAAGGAGAGATCTTAGTTTAAGGTCTTAGAGCTCGGACCATAAGGGGAGATCTTAGTTTAAGGTCTTAGAGATCGGACCATAAAGGGGGGATCTTAGTTTAAGGTCTTAGAGCTCGGACCATAAAGACCTCAAAGTACGCCGCATCTGGTCATATCCCCTGGATATGCGAAGATGCACTGAGGGATAGTGTCAAGAGTGTCGAGGTTTCGCCTGGTCAGAATGGGAGGTGGAAAATGTGAATCATGCGGCCATTCACTCAAGGACTGGGGGCACCGGCGTAACGATATGGGAGTACTGCCGACCGTGGCGGAAAAGCAGCATCAATATCGCACTAACCGTTGGTGGAATGAGGCAGCAAACGAGCATCGACCGCTCAATCGCAGGATTCATATCGATTTGCTGCCCGAGGCCATTGGGGGTACCGGCCCGAGTCGGTGGGAGAGCACTGAGGCATTGTGTCCGAACCGTTCACGGGGGCTCCACCCAGGGCGTAGACGATGGGTCCGAATGAAAGGGAGCACGAAGCCTGAAAAGCGGAGGAAACCTGACCAAGCGGATCCTGACCCTCCTGGCAATAAACCAGAGTACTCTTGACACCGGTGGACCACTACAAGGGGTTGGGGAACGCGCCTTGAGGGTGACCTGAAGGCGGCAGATTCCCCAGAGAAGGGGGAATCTCTAAAAGGTGGGGGGCTGGACCCGAAGTTTCAAACATCCGGGCGTTCCTACGTATCCCATAAGGATGGGAATCAAGCCGCACGTAGTTCTTGAAGCGCGGTGCAACACAATCGGGCACCAGCGCGGGGAAGAGTGCGGGTCTGACCCTCGCACACAAAAGGAGCGGCATTTGATATTTCTTGTTTGTCCTTAAAGATGAATGGTTTTTCTTTGTGCGGCGACATGCCCGTGATTGAGGAATCTCTGGCGTCGCCACAATAATCAAGCCATGGAAGGCATTGATGAATGGCGTGGTCATTAACCAGCGCCCAACATGAGTGTCCCCTGAGGGGAACATCACGATGCAGTGCCGTTTTCTCGTCGGGCGGCCAAGACGATCACAGTTTACGGTCGTGTGGTAGGACCAGACAACACAGTTTAAGGTCGTGTGGTTCGGACCATGGAGGAATCCGCTTATTGCGGTACGGCGGACACGGCGGAGGTGGGAACATACCCAGCCCTACGGTCACGCACGATTCCAGGAGAAGAGTCTTGGGATAGGGGTCTGCATATGTCCATCACCCGAGGGGCAGAGATGCTAGCCTCCAGATATACTGGGCCCAGAACGCAATTGTTCGGGCGACTCCCTCCTCCTTATGGGGACGAGGGTCCAGCTACGCATGGCCCTTAGGGAGGATATCTGCATATATCCTTGGTGCTCAGATCATGGGAGCCTCGAACGACATCATTACCCTGGTTGGTCTGCCTAACGTGTAAAGGTGTACTGAAGATCAGTATGAAAAGAGTGTCCAGATTCCACTACAACGCATAAAGGCGGAGTGTGATGAGGACTGCGCAACCAATGTTCAGAGCCTGAAGGAGCTGACATGGCGATCAAGGATGTTGCTGACGCATTCGCAACACAACATCCGATCGCGTCAGCCTAAGACGGGGCAAGCAAACGAGCATCAACCGCTCAATCGCAGGATTCATATCGATTTGCGGCCCAAGACCCGCCGGTAAATCGACCCGGAGCGGTGGGAGAGCACTGAGGCATCGTACCCAAACCGCTAACGAGGATCCCTTTGAGTGAAGGCTCGAACAAGAGGAAGCGCGGGGCCTGACAAGCAACACAGGACTTGTCGGGATTGAATCTGACACTACGAGTCATAGACCGAAGCACCCAAAACATGTTAACAGATCTCCGGAAAGGGTCGGAGGACTCACCCTGAGAGCAACCGAAGGGGGGCAGATCCCCGTGATCAACCAAGAGACGGGGCTGGACCTGAGACACAAGCATCCAGGCGGTCCTACGTATCCCATAAGGATGGGAATCAAGCCATACGTAGTTCTGGAAAGGCAGTTTAACGTCATGCAGGACGATGAGGGGTGTGAGGTAGTCCCACACACGGGGGAGGCGTACGGCGCGGCCAGTAGACCGACGTGAATGAGGACATAATCCCCCGCTCACGCGATACGCCTCGCACAAAAAGGAGGGGAACTGGGGCCAGAGGCCCAACGCGGGATAGAGATTCCCGGGAAATGGGGCTGGGCCTGAAACATGAATGTCCAGGCGGTCCTACGTATCCCATAAGGATGGGAATCAAGCCATACGTAGTTCTTGAAGTGCAGTTTAACGTCATGCAGGACGATAAGGAAAAAAGAAGGGGGGAGCAGAAGGCATCCCCAAACGTGGGGGGGGCATACAGCGTGACGAGCAAACCGACGTGGATGAGGGCATAGCCCCGCACTCACACCATACGCCGCACACCCGGGGGCAACTGGGCCAAGGGCCCGAGATGGGATGGAAATTCCCGAAGGATGGGGCTGGGCCTGAAACATGAATGTTCAGGCGGTCCTACGTATCCCATAAGGATGGGAATCAAGCCGCACGTAGTTCTTGAGGGGCAGTTTTACGTCATGCAGGACGAATGCTGAACAGTTTAACGTCTTGTAGCTCGGACGTAGTGCAGTTTAGCGTCATGCAGGACGAAGCACTTGGCAGTTTAACGTCTTGCAGCGCGGACGAATGCTGAACAGTTTTAACGTCTTGTAGCCTGGACGAATGCAGTTTAATGTCGTGCAGGACGTGGTGCAGTTTAGCGTCATGCAGGACGAAGTGCAGTTTAGCGTCATGCAGGACGAAGCGCAGTTTAGCGTCATGCAGGACGAAGTGCAGTTTAGCGTCATGCAGGACGAACGGACACTCAGGCAAAGTATTGCTTGAGGAACCTAGCGTTGGTGGGAGGAGTGACACGCTCACCATCCATAGTCTCTAGGGAGTACGCGCCATTGGGATAGACCTTGTGGACAACAAAAGGTCCCTCCCACTTGGGCTCCAACTTGGGCGGCTTCCTGCCGGGGATCATCGGTGCTCTTAGGGCTAGCACTAGATCACCCTGCAGGAAGGAGCGGAGGCGAACCTTCTTATTGAAAGCTCGAGCCATTCTGCTTTGATGCCTCTCCAAGTTGTGCAAAGCGCGAAGTCTATTCTCATCCAGTGCTTCCAACTCGACTAGACGGGCTTCAGCAACTCTGTCCGGCGCTTGCTGGTCGTAGACCGCAGTGCGCAAGGACGGTAACTGGATCTCGATGGGCAGGACGGCCTCAGCTCCATACACCAGGGAATAAGGGGTCATCTGGGTGGAATTGTGAGTCGTCGTCCAATAAGCCCAGAGGGCGTTGGGGAGCTTGTCCGGCCAACTCTTCTTGTTCTGACCAACCATCTTTTGCAGAATGTTAGAGAGGGTTTTGTTAAACGCCTCGATCTGTCCATTCGCCTGCGCATGATAGCGAGATGTATGGTTCGAGCGGATGTTATACTTGGCGTACAACTTCTTCAACTCGGCTGCTCGGAAATTGGTTCCGTTATCCGTGAGGATAGCGTGAGGCACTCCAAATCGATAGATGATGTTGGAGGTCACGAAGTCAGCGATCGAACAGGATTTGACCTCTCTGAGCGGAATCGCTTCTGCCCATTTGGAGAAGAAGTCCGTGGCGGTCAGAATGAACCGGCACTGGCGAGCTGTCGCCGGCGGGTAAGGTCCCACAACGTCCAGTCCCCAGACTGCAAAGGGCCAGGAATACCTTGTGGTATGGAGAGGCTCCGGCGGCCGATGCACAAAGTTCGCATGAACCTGGCACGCATGGCACCTCCTGGCGTACTCGATGCAGTCATGGATCATAGAGGGCCAGAAGTATCCCAACCTCCGAATCTGGTGGGACAGCTTCGGCCCAGTCTGGTGGGCGCCACATGAACCAGCATGAACCTCTTGCATGACTCGTGGGATCTCGACTCCCTGAAGGCAACGGAGGAGAACACCATCAAACCCGCGTTTATAGAGGATCTGCTCCAGGCCGGGACTGCTCTGGAGGACAAACTGCGATGCGCGGCGTCGAACTCGCTCGCGCTCGGCCCGATCTGACGGAAGAATTCCATGTTGGAGGTACTCAACCAAAGGCGCCCTCCAATCACGGGCTGATTCGACTGCTATATCTGGGGTACTCGGGGCTCCGGGCATAGGGGCAACCGTGGTGAGGTTACTTACCAACGGGCCGCGATCTTCTTCTGGGATAACGGGAGCGATGAGCCTGCGGCGCGTCACGCGGACGATCAGGTTGTCCTGTTCAGGTTCCGCAAGTGACGCAGCCAGGCTGGCCAAAGCATCTGCTCGACCGTTCTGCGACCGGGGGAACATGGACAATTTCCGGCCGAGAAGGGAACCGGGCCATCAGAAGAAGGGTGCACTCCAACAATGGTACAAGTTCCGGCTTCCTGACAACGTAGTCGCCATTGATCTGCTTAACGACCAGCTCGGAGTCCCCTTTCACACACAGATGGGGCACGTCGATCTCGAGAGCTAACTCGAGGCCGGTGATGAGGGCATGGTATTCCGCCTCATTGTTGGTACAGCCCTCTGACAACAGGAAAGAGTATGGCAGCACGGCTCGCTCCGGGGTAATGAAGACGATGCCCAAGCCCACTCTATTGAGCTTAGGATTATCGAGTCTTCTACCGGTGGGGCTCCGGGAGGCACCGTCAAAGTGCATCTGCCAGCATGGATCGGCTCGATCAACCGAGAGAATGGTCTCATCAGGAAAGCCTAGATCCAGCGGCTGATCCGCGGAGGTCGGGTGAGCGGCCAGAAAGTCTGCCAACGCTTGCCCTTTGATGGCCTTCTGAGACACATACCTGATGTCGAACTGCTGGAGAATCACAGCCCACCGCGCTAGACGGCCAGTCAACATAGGTCGGCTCAGGATATATTTCAACGGGTCTACCCGAGAAACCAACTGTACCTCATGGTGCTGCAAGTAGTGCCGTAATTTCTGTACGGCAAATACGAGCGCCAGGCAGCTCTTCTCGATGGGGGAATACCTAACCTCCGCATCGAGGAGCATGAGACTGAGGTAATAGAGGCTATTCTCTGTTCCCTCGTTGTTCTTCTGGGCGAGAAGGGCACCCAGGGACCGTTCCAGGGCGGTCACATAAAGGACCAGCGGCTTTCCGGATACGGGCGGCATCAGGACCGGAGGTTGAAGCAGGTACTGCTTGATTTCCTCGAAAGCGGTCTGACACTCTTTATCCCATACATAGGTGGCACCTTTCTTCATAAGCCGAGAAAAGGGCTTACACTTGCCGGCCAGATTCGCGATGAATCGGCGTATATAGGCTAAGTGGCCTTGGAACCCTTGCAGTTCCCGGACGGTACCCGGGGGAGGCATCTGGCTAATCGCCCTGATTTTCTCTGGGTCGATCTCAATACCCCGGTATCTTACTACAAATCCAAGGAACTTTCCGGAGGTGACCCCAAAGGCACACTTCAACGGGTTCATCTTCAGGCAGCGAGACCGGAGGAAGCTGAACACTTTCTCAAGATCTTTGAGATGGTCCTGACGCTGGCGCGATTTGACAACCAAGTCGTCGACGTAGCATTCCACCAGTGTGCCGAGGATTGGCTTGAATATGCGGTGCATCGCCCGTTGATAGGTGGCACCTGCATTCTTCAGGCCGAAGGGCATGACCCGGTAGCAAAAGGTACCTTGGGGGGCCCTGAAGGTAGTGAACTCCTCATCCTCAGGGGCCATCCGAATTTGGTTGTATCCGGAGTATCCATCCATGAAGGAGAGGGCTTGGAACCCTGCCGTGGCATCAATCAACAGCTCTGTCACTGGAAGGGGAAAATCATCCTTCGGACAGTGGCGGTTGAGATCGCGGAAGTCGATGCAGACTCTAATCTGCCCGTTCTTCTTTCTGACCGGCACAATGTTGGCCAGCCATTTGGGGTACTGAACTTCCCTCACGAAGTTGGCTTTGATAAGCTTGTCAACTTCGGCCTCAACCATGGCACCATGGGATGGGTGCATCTTCCTGGGAGGCTGCTTGAACCCGCGATGGTTCGCCGGGAGACCAAGGCGGTGGACGGCTACCTGAGGATCTAGCCCCGGCATCTCGTCATAGCCCCAAGCGAACACATCACGGTGCTGCCTGAGAAAGTCCACGTACTGCTGCCGCTCCTCAGAGGGCATGGCGGCACTAACCAACGTGGGTCTAGGATCGGCCTCGGTTCCAAGGTTCACCTGTATTAACTCATCGACCGTGGCGGGGACGCCCTCCTCAAAGGCTGGGGGTGCGTCTTCCATACCCTCTCCACTCGGGGAGGGATCATCCACGGGAGAGACTGCGTTGGAAACTGCATTGGGGCTACCAGGTCCTGCTGGGCCACTGGTGCTGGCGCGGGCGGTCGCGGCCGTCTCATCAGGAGACTCGCGGACCGTCAAGACCATGGCGACGTCCAACCGGTGAATCGGGAGGACGTAAGCGTCATCCAGACCTGCCCAGGGATCGCTCGCAACAGCGACAGGCTCAACCTCACCTGCCAGGATCTGCTTATCCTTGCTCTTGTAATAGTCCGCGTCCAGATAACGGGCTTCACATGAGGCAAAAGGAGAGGCATCTCCTTGAAGCACGCCTACTCGAACATTAAGGGAGTATTTGAGGCATTGGTGGTATGACGAGGGAACCGCCGCGTGAAGGTGAAGCCATGGCCTGCCCATCAATGCGTTATACGCAGTGTCCTGAGAGACTACCATGAATTCGGTGTTGGCAACCAAGTCACCGAACTGGGTCTTCAAACGTATCTTGCCGACCGGGGTTTGCTCGGTGCGGTCGTACCCCTGGATCCTGAGGTCGGAGGGAATCAAGTCATCCTCAGACAACCCCAATCTCCGGAGCGTCCGAGTTGGAATCAGGTTAATCCCGGACCCCGTGTCGACAAGACAACGCCGGACTTCAAGGCCATTGAACTGGCCAGTGACATACAGCGGACGAATGTGTCCCTGTATAGGAGGGTCTTCATCCTTACCAGAGAACGAGATAACTGCCTGACATTCGGCGTCCTCGATCGTTTCGGCGTGAAAGGCCTCTGCGGCCGCAACCTCTGTCTCAAACTGGAGGGGGCTCTTCAGGGCTTCAGCGAGTGCCTCGCGCATCTCAGATGACATGCGCAGAGCCTCAAGGATGGAGAGCCTTGCTGGGATGTCGGCCAAGTGCTTCAGGACATCATACTTTTTGGCCAAGCGCGAGCCCCTGGTTGCAGGAGGTTGCTCTGCGGTTGGCGGTATGACGGGCCTTGCCGGTTGGGTCGGCGGCCGACTGGTGCTTGGCGCATCCCGCTGTTCACTGGTCGCAGTCCGGGAAATGGTCACCGTACTGGAGTCAGGAGGCCGGGATGGACTTGTGGCAGGGCGGAGCTGGTCGCGACGCGGCTGAGGCGGTTCTGCCTGGTCCCACACCACGAACAGTGGCGGAGGCGAATCCGTCATCCCCGGATGGGGAGCCTGCGCACGTTGAGCTCGATCTTGAGCCTGCCGCCTAGTCTCAGTGGCGTGCACAGCCTGGCCGGAGGTACTGACGGCTGTGCCCCGGTGACTCCTGCTGCTGCGGTTCTTCCGACGGTGGCGACGACCGGGGACACTAGGGAGGTCCACCTGGTGTTCTTCAACGTCGGGAACCGAAAAGGGATTTACCAGCTCGACGGTGTTAACCGAAGCGTACCCAATACCGTCATCGGACGAATCATCCATCACCGGGCGGATCCGAGGAGGGACCCCCATCTCCGGGGGCATGAAATCGCCGAGAGTACGGGATAGTGGCGGAACTGGCGGGGCGCGCTCTTCCTTCTTGCGCTGCCGCCGTTTGCTCCTCTTGGAGGAGGCAGACCGGGACGACGATGCCGAAGCAGCACCCGCAGGTTCTGGGGGCTCAGGCTGATTCAAGCGCGCACGGATGATTCCATGGGCGCGAATGATCGTCTTGCGGGCCATCCAGTTATTATACTTCTGGGACCCTCGGTCGGAGACCAGCTGCCATTCGTCCTCGTTGCCACTATCGTCATCTGATCCCACGAACACGCCCGCTACCTGTGCTGGAGCTGGGCCCAACCTGATTACATTGTTGTTAATCTGGTCTTGGAGCCAATCCTAAAACACATAACACCGCTGGATGGTGTGCCCCAGGGCTCGATGGTAGGGGCAGTAGCGGGGGTTATCCGTGAGATGTGCCTCCTCTGGCTTCCAACACTCAGGCAGTCGCACAATCCTCTGCTCCAGGGCGCTCCGGAAATAACCGGGGACCTGATCCTCATGGAATGAGTACGTCAGGTGTCGCGGGCCCCTGGGAGCGTGGTCTTGACGAGGGGCCGGAGGGGCCTGCCGAGGAGGTGGACCCTGATTATCTCGCCTGGGTTGTGGCGGTACATTACGCGGAGGGGCCGGCCGGTTCTGAGGCTGCCGTTGCTGGGCCGGGAACTGAGCCCATGGAGGCGGATTCCTGTGAGGCTGTGGAGCTGGCCTCACCGGCAGCAGCTCCAACGGCCTGGGAGCCTCTATCTGGGCCACAGCAGCGGGCTCAGCCCTGCTGGCTCTCCTTGCAGGAATCATAGGAGGCAGCGGGTGTGCCTGGCTGGCCTGTTGCAGGGCTTCCTCAAGACGTTGAGCTTTGTCTGAGAAGTCCCTGAACCCTCCGGGGTAATTTTGAGTGATCATGGAAGGGACCAGCTCGGTCTTGACGTTCCCGACGCACATTGTCAGCAACTTCTCTTGAGTCAATGGCATGTCAAGGGAATACGTGAGACCCTTCCATCGGGCGACGAAGTCCGCGACTCGCTCATCAGGCCTCTGCTTGCACTTGAAGAGGTCTGCGATACTCGTCTTCCGGGTCGTGGAACTGAACTGGTAGAGGAACTGTCTACGGAGGTCCTCCCAGCTGGTTACCGACCCGACGGGGAGCTGGCTGTACCAGACAAATGATGGCCCTTCCAGTGTCTGAACAAAGCAGCGAAGCTTAGCGGCCTCTTGCTGCGCCGGAGTCCCCAACATAGGCCCGCACCTCGAGTTGAAGTGGGCTAAATGCTGTGGCAGATCTCCAGTCCCGTTGAAGGGGGCGAAAGTGGGATTCCCGAATCCCGGAGGCGCCGGCATGTCATCCACCCATGCTGGGTAGGGCTTGCCGTCCGGTGGGATCGCCACCTGCCGAGTCTCCAAGGCTTCCAAGCGGGCAATGAGTGCCGCCATCGGATCGTCCGGACATGGGTTCCAGTCTTGGCGAGGATCTCTAACCACGAGCGCATTGCATGGCCCTTCAATCGGGTCGTCGACCGGGTCGTCGAACTCGGCAGCTCGTGGGATGGCGGGCGGAGCGGCCCTTGGGGCAGCGGGAGGAATCCGAGCGGGATCTCTCAGGTAATCACGCCGCTCGGGAGGGTGTGGCGAAACATACCGCGCCCTCTTGCCATAGGCAATGGCCTCTCTCCTGTCGGCGAACACGGCATGATCACGGTTGCCCGGGAGAGTCTCATCAAGGAGTGGTTGTTCCGGTCCCTGCTGTCCTGGCCTAGGATCACCGTAGTCAGGCCGCTGCTCCGCAGCGCGCTCGGCGAGGAGCTGGTCAACCAACTTCTTCTGCTCGGCGAGCTGTTGACGTAGCGCAGCCTTCTCGGGATCCTCCTCTGCCCTCCGCATGGAGGCAGATGGGTCGGCGGGCCTTATAGCCTCGCTGTGCTCTTTTCCTTTGCTGACGTTTCGGCTCAACGTCAGTGCTTCAGTGGGCGCGGGGAGCCCCAGGAGGTTCCTCTGATGACGAGTAACTCTCACCGATGGATCTGACGACGGCTTGTCTTCGGGGGGGAAGCCCCCGTCGAGAAGTTCCAAGTCGTTCCCCTCTCCCGACAGGTCAGCCATATTGACTGTTCCTGTCCCTGGGGATATACCCTCAGGGCCACCCAGCGAATCGGGCTGTCGGCGGATCACACTGAAGCGTAGGGCAGCGTACTGCCCCCATCCACGGATATACACGTGGGGAGTGGCTTCCTCGATAACTTTGCGGAGTACTTGAAAACACTCAACGCATCGTTGTTGGAGGGCCTCGTGGTGCCCAAATGACCCGGGGTGCCGAACCGCGGGGAGCATGGCCAGGTCAATTTGACGGCACTGCTCACCAATATCCTCCAGGTGCGCTTGACTCCCGGGGTATGGCATTTGTAGGCAGTGAAGACGGGAGTGAGTCTCCCGGAGAGTTCGGCGGAAGCATTCGAACTCATCCGGGGTGAGCGATTCGGGTGCATCAAAGCCCGGTCCTGCGACTGGCCAAAACTTCTCAGGGAAGTGGCCCTCTGCAAGGACGGTCCAGAAGCTCCACGACTCAAACTCGGGACCCAGATCTCCTTGGTCCTCTTCCATGGCTGGGAACGGACGGGGAACTGGTAGTGGTGCCGAGGCGGGCCGCCGGGCCGACGGGCTGGCCGACGGTGAATACGGCGAACAGGCCGATTGGCCTCCATATCTCGGGCCGCCCTCTGAGGGTGGCGGTGCCCTGGCTACCACATCACGATAGGACGGGCCGGCGAGCGAACATCCTGCCGTAGCATCGGTGCTCGCCGAGGGTGCACCAGATCGTGGTTCGACCGTCGGTCCCCAGAAAAAGTCTCCGGCTTCTTCGATCGAGGCGGAAGGCACTTCCGGAGGGGCCGGTACCAACCGCAAGCTTGATCCTTGGGGGTCTACCAGGCCCTCGTTACTCCGGATATACCTTCGGAGAGAAGCGGGGATCACATCGATCTCGCTCTCGGGGAGCACGAGGCTGACGTGCCGCATTCCTACCCCTGCCCTTGACTGGCGGGGTTGGGGAAGGGGCTCTGTCGCCGAATCGTACTCTGCCTCTGAGTCAGAGAAGCAAACCGGTCGGATCTCCGTCCGGAATTCCGTAACATTCTTCCCTCGGCGTCGACGCCTTGCCTTCCTGCCCCTGGGTGGTTCTTCGGGGCAGGGCTGATCTCTGTCCTGGCGTCCTCCGGCCGCACTGGTGCTGGGGCCAAGAGGACTGGGAACCAAGGTGCGAGGGGCACCGGGACAGATATCAAAGGGGACGCGGGGAGAGATGATTCCGGGCAGGACTCCGGGCCGGGATCGGAAGGTGGGATGACCCATGCCTCCTGGATCGTCCACACAGAGTAAATCCTGCCGGTGAATAGCGCTACCGCGAGGTGGTCCGCGGTGGCTACTGCCAGTGCCAGCAACCGGGAGAGTCGACCCAACATGCCTTTGGGGCGGTCGGGGCCTCGATCCAGGTCGGGCATAGGAGTTCCCCTACTCAGGATGCGCAGAGGCCTGGCGACTGGAGCCAGCAGTGGCTTGGGCCAATGCGGCCGCTGTTGCTAGAGCCCCAAGGTGGGCATCCTCTTCCGCTCGTGCCCGACGTTGGCGTCGAGACAGACGAGTCGGGATGAGCGGCGCGGGCAGGTGGAGAGCCCGCTCTTCGACTGGAGAGGCCTGGAGGCGGTGTCGCCGTGGCCTGGCGGGAGTCCTTATCGTGGATCCCTGGAGCGGACCTCGGATAGGGTGATCCCGGGCATCTCCCACCTCATCCGCATAAGGAAGGGAACTGTCAGAGCGCTCCGGGGATAAACTCCCGAAGCGATTGGACGTTGAGGTAGGCAGCGGTGCCTCCCCGCGCGGCCCTCGGGGGCGGCGGTGGTGGCGTGGCGCAGCCTCCTCGAGGTCTAGGCGAGCCATTTCCCTAGTGGGGATGACTCCCTCTTCCTCGTATCTCCGCACCAGGGTGTTGATCACCCTTCTCTGGATGACCTCCGAGGGGGAGAGAGGGCGTGGTCGTCCCGCAATTGCGGCTGCTGGGACGACTGTGGAACGGGCAGGACCGCGCGGAGTAGCCGCGTCGGTGTTTCCCCTATCCCTGCGCCAGTGGGCGGGTGGCGATCGGGCACTGGATCGGGCGACCTGATTTCTGAAAGCAGGGAGAAAGACCCATTAACACTGACAGGAAAAAGGAATCGACAACCAACCATTAGCGCCACGACGCCTTCCGTGGGGGGAACCCAGGCCCTCGACGTTGCGAGACGGAGTGCCCGATTTCACTTCCCCAGCCCCTGGCGGGTAAGACTGAATGCTTGGCCGGGCAACATGCCGGTCTTCCAACACCTCTGAAAGCCATCGGTCTTCGTATCGAGGAGAAGAGATTCACGTCGGGTTCACCATTTTTCTGTTTCGGTGCGGATGTGCGTCGGGTTACGCTGTTCCGCCAGGACGCGTTCGCGCGTGCACCCGTCAACCCGAGGGGATGGGCGCGCGGCTTGTGGTCCCGCAGTCCCGCTTTCCAAGGGCGGGTGGCATCCGTCCCTTATTCAGGGGCGTCTGCTCCTTGATCGAAACCGGGATGATGGGATGTCGGCTCCTCCTTCCTTGGACGTCTCCTCGGAACTTGTCGCCTAATCCGGGTCTCCCTCATAGACTTAAGAATGTTCGTGAATCTCGTTCCCGGCGCCATATCTTCATGGACACCGGTTAATTACGCTGCTTCCGCCCGGACGCTCCAAGGAGTCTGGGCGGGGCAGCGACCTGCGGTGAGGAGTCCGGATGGCTCTGGGTGTTGGGGGCGTGTATTTACGCTGCGGCTCTGCACATCTGTCTTCCGTCCCTAATAGGGCTTCTCGAAGGCATGATGGCCTGAGGCATCCCGTACTAGGTGCGGGGAACTGTGTCACCTGAGGTTTTCCTCAGCTTCCCGTGTTTAACACGGGGTATGCCGCGAGTTTAACGTCCAGCGGGGACGGCATCGGACCGATCAACACGAAAAGTGGATCAGATGACAGAACCCCTTGCGGGGAACCTCCGACGCTGGGGCCAGCACATGGGCGGCTTCCCAAGTAACGTGGAGTGGAGTGAAGTGGCATGACCCCACCGGGATGTGGCGGCCCGGGTAAGGATCAGGATGGATGATGGAGTGAAGAGCTTGGACCCCAGAGGGGCTTCCTACGTACCGCGCGTTAACACGGATCAAAGTCAACGTAGTTCGGGCATACAGTTTAACGTCATGCTGGACGTCGGCAAGCCGACTCACGAAGAGGTCGAGGCCGCCGGGCGGAGGATTGAACCGAACCACCTCGCACAGAGGGGGATGGAACGGCCGGGTGGATCACAGTTTCACGTCATGCTGGACGATAAAAGGGGAAATGGAAAAAGGGGGGCTGTGGGGAGGCACCGTGGAGATACACACGGGCAGTCTCCCACAGGGGCGGATTCATAGGTGAATCAACGCAAGCGTGAACCCTGGAGGGGTCCACTAATGGACGAACCGACGTAAATACGACCGGGACGACCAGGTGGTGGGCTTGGACCTCAAGGAGGCTTCCTACGTACCCTGTATAGAAGACAGGGATCAAAGTCCACGTAGTTCATTCTGTCAGGACTTACGCACTTGGGGCAGCCCGGATGCTGCAAAACTCAGTTGGAAGGGACTTGGACCGAAAGCAGAAGACACCTCGATCCCAGTCAGACCCTCTACTGGCTTCGGCAGTGGGGAGGCGCAATGGAGATACACATGTGCAGCCTCCCACGAGAAACTAGGGGTTTGTAATACCCTGCCCCCGTAGGGAAAAGCCACTCCCATTAAATCGTCCCTAAAGAGGGGCAATCCCGACATCCCTGCAGGGACGAACGGGTGGGGGCCACATCCAAACCGGGGGGACCCTGCGTGTGGAGCACGGGATCAGGTTTCGGACGGTTTAACGTCTTGCCGGACGAAGTACGGTTTAACGTCATGTGTTGAGGACGAAGCGGACGGTTTAACGTCTTGCCGGACGAAGTACAGTTTAACGTCATGTGTTGAGGACGAAGCGGACGGTTTAACTTCTTGCCGGACGAAGTACAGTTTAACGTCATGTGTTGAGGACGAAGGTGCTTGGCAGTTTAACGTCTTGCAGTGCGGACGTGGTGCGGTTTAGCGTCATACAGGACGAGGTACAGTTTAGCGTCATGCGGGACGAGTATGCAGTTTAATGTCATGTTGGACGAATGCTGTACAGTTTAACGTCTTTGTAGCTTGGACGATGGAGGCTAGGCAGTTTAGCGTCGTGCAGCTTGGACGTATGCAGTTTAACGTCGTGCAGGACGTGGTGTAGTTTAGCGTCATGCAGGACGATGAAGCCGCCGGTAGGTCCGTGTCACTTCGCGCGAGCCTAGGGGGGGCCGCACGGAAAGACAACGCACGGTGCGGGCACTCGGGATGAGAATCATCGGGTGCCACACAGGCGGGTACCCTTAGGAGGTCAACGGGGACGACCCTGGCAGATTGCGCGCAAAAAGGAAGCTTTGCGCGCAATACTGCGGGCCGGCGCGCAATCGGGGCGGCTGGCGCGCAATTGGGCCAGTGCCTTGCGCGCGGATGCTTGAGATTGCGCACACCGGGCTTCGGATAGCGTGCGGGGGCAACGGCTCATTCTCTAATGAATGGCCACTTGAAAGAAGGGGGGGTGCGCGCAATCGGGCCGGATTGCGCGCACCCCGGGGGCAATTGCGCGCAAGCGGGTTCTTTTGCGCGCAAAGGCCTTAGGGTGAGTTTTTATTCAAATGAAAGGAGCCAGCGGGGATTGCGCGCGAAGGCGGACCCCGAGGCTTCCTTGCGCGAAAGAAAGGAGGTTACCTGAAGTTCGTCATTGCGCACGGAAGGGGTTGAATTGCGCGCACGAGAGACGTTTCGACTTCCAGCAACCTTTGAAACGTTGGGGGTCGCCTTATATTTATAGGCAACCCCGGGCGCAGAATCCAGGGTGCGAGCGCGAAATTCTCCTCGCGGGCGCGGAATCGGGCGCGGCGCGCAAGGGAGTCGCGCGGACCCGCGGCGCGCAAAGATGCGCGCCGGACCGGCGCATTGCGCGCATCCCGGGGGGTTTGCGCGCGGAACATCACCTTTGCGCGCGGGCCTCTGAAATTCCGCGCAAGGCCTCCGGGCCCTCCGAAACATCCTTCCGACTCCAAATATGACCTCGCTTTCCGCATCCGGAGCTTCGTTTGGGAACAACGGACTTTTCCGGCATCTACAACTATGTTAGGGAGTATGAGGTGGATCATTGAAGACATGACCCTCATGTTAAAGGGGTGTGGGTGTATGGGACTAATCATTGGGGGATAATTTTAGAATTATAATTCAAGTTTTCAATGAATTTGATACATGTATATATTCCTCAAGGAGTTCTATATAGGAAATCCGAGGTGATGGTGGATTGATATTGAGTGTTGGAGTTAGACTTGGGTTAAATTAAAGTGAACTGGTGTGTTTTGATTGGAGTTTCACTGTAACTTGTGGAAAGGAATGATGATGGATTTGGATGATTGAGGATATAACCAAGGAATCTCAATAGGGCTTAGGTGTGAACTCCGGTGATTGTATTTGGATGATCATGGGGTTCCACTAGATATGATGGTATTATACATAACTATAAAAATAATGTATTACCACAGCTTGAAATTGTGGCAATAGGGTCCAAAACTGTGGTTATAGCCTATAACCATGGTTTTCTAAACTATGTTAATTATAGACATTACAATAGGGTCTAATATATTTCCATGGTTTAAAATGTGTAAATATGTTTCAATAGCCATAGTTTACAACATGTCAGTAGGTGGATAAATCCATGGTTTAAACTGTGGAAATAGGTGGCTATAAGCACAATTTAAACAATTGAAATAGTTTTCTATATCCATGGTTTAAACCATGAAAATAAGTATTTATGGCCATGGTTTATAACCACAGACTTAGGTATCTATTTCCAGGTTTTTAAACCATGGAAATAGTATTAAAAAAATAAATGCTTTTGATGATATTTGATCCTCATACCTCTTATATATTCTTCCCAAGACTTTAACACTACATTGATCACTACTATATATATATATATATATAATTACATATAATTATAATTAATAGTACTTTAAAAAAAACTATAGTTGGGGTTTAAACCGGGGAAATATGCAGTTATGTCCATGCTTTAAACTGTGGTAATAGGTGGCTATGGCCACACTTTAAATCATGGAAATATGTGGATATGGACATGCTTTAAACCTTGGTAATAGGAGGCTATTTCCATGCTTTAAACCATGGAAATAAATGGATATGTTCATAGTTTAAATCACAGGAATAAGTTTTTATGGCCATGATTTACTAAATCATGGCAGTAGTCATTTCCTTCAAATTTATTTCATTTTTTGGGTTTTCTCATGAAACTTATAACCACAGTTTCATATAATTGTGGTTATATGTTGGCCTATAGCAATGGTTTTCAAAAACTATGGCCATAGGCTACCTATAGCCATAGTTTTCCAAATCATGACAATAGAAATTGTGGTCATAGCCTAATTTTCTAATTGTGATAATTGAGTAATTCTGTAATTTTTCAGTGGAAAGAAAGAATAATTTTCATGAAGAGTCCACCGAAGGAGGTACTGCTGATGGTTTTTTGGGTATTTTGGATGTGGTAATGCTTCAAACCACATCTAATACATTTTTTTGTACACAAAGGGTTTGTTTTGGGATTTGGATGAGGTTTTTCAAGAAAAATACTTAATGCTCCTTTTAGGCATGGATAGTGTGTGCATGTCCACTTTGTCTTAGTGCTTAGAAACAACAGTGATTTTGGGTATAAAATGGTATTCTCATGTATGATCAGGCATGGAGAGCTGGAAGCCATGTCAGACACATTGTTGGAAGATGGTCATGGATTTTTAATAGGTAATTTTAATGGTGGAATTTCCAAATTATTGGAATGAGTGGTTATGAGCTAAGATCAATCATGGGGAGAATTGTAGTCCTAGTGAGGAAGTGGATGGTGAAAATGTTATACCTAAAAATGGATGTTCTCAAATAAGTACCATCTTAATATTTTAGTAATGAATTCAAGTGGTGTATTTTATATTAGTAGGTTGAGGGTATTATGTTAGAGTTTAGAATTATAAGTGAATTTGGAATTTTAATCTTGCAATGTAATGACCCTAACTTTTGAATAATATTTTCTTTATAATTTTTTGTATTATTTTATTTTATACTCCACAAAACTATATCCTTTAATTACTTAAATGAGTATAATTAAAATAATACCATTGGGTTTTAACTGTTATATGACCATTGTTCAAATATGACTGTTGGAAACTAAACTATTAACATTATGATTATTGTTTATAAATACAAGTGATCGTGTTTAATTAATATAGAAATAAGAGTAGATGGCCTCATCCAGTACACTTGGGTCATACGAAGCCCATCGATCAGAGCTTGGGAAGGAGGTTGCATTACTGGGCTTTGCTCTGGACCAAGCCCAAGCCCAACTCCAACATGTTAAGCTTGAATGTAATCGCCTATGGGATAAGTTCAAGGAGATAGAAATCACCATTCGGGAAATGTTGTTCGAACCACCCCATGAGTCTATCACCATAGCACATCTTACACTTAGGTCTTATGCAGGTGTTATAACGGGCTATGTAACGAGACCTTAGTTATGGTGTATAATCCTCTTGTATAAATAAAATTATTATTTCTTATTTTGTTAAATTTGTGAATTTCAAATTTCTGGAAAAATGTAGGATGAAGTTCCATATTATTGATGAATTTTTGAAAAATGGTGTTTTAAAATATTTTTTGTATACTTTAAATAATTAATAATGTAAAATGATTTTTTTAAAAATGGTATTCTACAATTGTGACCTGTAAAAAATTTAGAGTCTAATAAGATCAAATTAATTTTTAGTGAATAGAAAAGTATGAATAGTAATATTACCCTTAAGAATAGTAATTTGATCAATGGAATAGTAACATCACTTAATAAAGTATAAATATAATTTAGAAATCTTGAATGGTGAAGTGATATAATAGCATAAGTAAATAACTGTTTCAGAAATTATTAGTTATGTATTAGTATTTTTTCAGGTAAATAGTGTTTTTACTTAAAAATTAAATATCTCATAATTAGAAAATTATTTTCATAAAATGGAGTTCATTTTTTAACTAAGATCATTGACATTTGGTTAGGGTTAGTTATGAAATTTTTATAAAATTTTGTTTTTCAGTAAATAGTAAAAATATAATTTTGAATTTCAGTGTGATTAATGAAATCATTAATGATGTAATAATGATGTAATCATTCTGATAGACTTTTTAATAGTCATATATTTTATGAGGTGTCCCAATTGGCCAATACCATCGGAAAATACCATGGGAAAGTCCATGGTTTTTCAAATACCACCGATGAGGTGTCCCTTGGAAATTAATTAAATATTCCCTCACTTTTGCTATAAATACCATTCCATTCCCTCGTTCATTTCATCCCAAAATCCCACTCAATGAATATATTGTCTTTTTACCTCTCAAATAGTCCTCCCAAGGTTCCCTCAATCCCCCCAAGGTCCCAACCTTCAATCTTTTTAAGTCACTCTTCAAGGTAATGGAACCTTTCACCCTCCTCTTTTAAGTCATGACTTCCTTTATGTTATGTCTTCTAGTTTCCATTTCATTATCTGGAGTTATGTTCTTATATATATTTATTACTATCTATTTTATGTCCAAATTATGAGATACCCTTTCCGCTCTCATCAACTGATTTTCTGAAATTTTAAGTGATGCTGTTAGGCTGGCAAATTTTCGTAAAAGAAATCAAATCTTCTATTTTCTTTTATGTTTCTTTTTCATATGGTATGTCATTTAAATATACATACCATGAACTTATTTCTATTTTATTAAGTCTCTATACTATGTTATGAGTTATTTATTAGTGGGTGGCACTTGTCCCCTCCATTTTTAATGTTTTATAAAACCAAGTTACGTAGTGGTTATGCTGCAGAATTTTCGTCTCAAAATCTCTCTCTTTTTCTCAAGAAATAATCTTATTTTATTTATGTGAATACCCAATCTATTTTGACTTCTAGAGGTATTAATCAAGACATAAAATTTATCTATTATATTCTGGAATTTACATACATGAAATCCTCATTCCTTTTCCAAGGGTTATAAATGATATAACAATCAAGTTTTTAGGCACTTTTAAAACATCATGATTTTGAAACGAAACTCATTTATTTTATTCTTTTTGGGTTATTAATGAAATTTTTGTCTACGATATATGTGGATCACGTGAAAATAAATACATATTAAGGTTTCTCTCTTATATCACTCCAATACATTGGGTAAATAATTTAATCTCTAGAGATAACAAGTTTCACGATACCTTGGTGAATAAACTTGGTAATTTTTATGACATGTTGGGGATGAACCATGGTGATATGTTCATGAATGTCTAAATTAAATATTTTATCTAAATATTCAAGTTATGGTTCAAGTTATTTTCATTATGATATGTCTCTAATTCCATTTCTCATGTCTTTATGTTTTTCTTCAAGTTCTTACTGATATCAAAAGTAAAATGATTCCCTTGATTTTCTTACTAGGCCTTCTGCTCACCCTTTCCTTTGATGTATGTCTCCAAGTTATGAGATACAGTAGTTGTACATAGGATGAACTTTTAAAGAGTAATTTCAAGGGTATTTAAAAGAGTATTTTATATTTTCTTGTATTTTGTTCCTGATTTCCAAGACACTAGACTTTAAATTCCCTCTGTTTTTTAAATGTAATGAAAAGTTATGTATTAAAAATGTGGGATGCCATAGTTAGTGTCAAACGATAGTATAGTTATTTATGGAAATTAGGCTATGAAAAAATTATTAATAACCCTATAAAAAATTTTAAATATAGTAAAACTTCCTGGTATTTTGGTGAAATATTAATTAAGTGGTTTTCGAAAAAATAAATCTCTATCTGTATACTAACAAGTGGACGTGGATCTGGCACAGATGTACCTAGGAGTGAAAACTATGGCAAGGAGTTTTGGACTCGACCCAGGTTATCCTGGTACACGAAAATGGGCCTTGTTTCACTCCTGGTTTGACACTCCTGGGGGATATGTTTGGTCAATCATAAGTTTTTTTTGATTAATTATGAAGGATTTATAGAGAAATGTGACTGTTTAAGCATGAACTTTTAAGAAATAAAATCCTTTACAGATAAAACATTATTAAATGAAATAAGCTTCTAAATAAGGCTTTATTCTTTTAGAAAATGGAAAAAAAATAAGAGGAACCATACAAATGGTGACTGGAATGGACCATGTGCTGATGGCCCTCCGATGGAAGCCAAAATGGAAACTTTCATGAGAATGATGAAGCAACTGACTCAAGTTATGGGAAATAACTTGAATCAAGCTGAGAGACCAATATCACCATGAATGTAACAATATTCTGTTGAGTCCTGTATTCATCAATTTCCACCAACCTTCAGTGAATCTACTAACTCATTGATTACTGAATAATGGATTAGCACTATCGATAAGATCATTTATGTGCTCCGCTATTTGGAATAAGAGAAGGTCACCCTAGCTGTTTATCGCTTAGAGGGAGTATCTGATTAGTGGTGGGAACTGATTAAAAACATGAGGCCAATAGTGGAGGTTGAAGCTATGGAGTGGGAAGATTTCAAAGGTATCTTCTTCAGTAAGTATTTCCCTCGTTCGATGAGAACAAAAATAAAGAAGGAGTTTCTCAAGCCAAAGCCGAATGAGAATGAATTTGTGGGAAGCTACTAGATAAACTTCACAAAGCTTTCTTATTACACCTCAAGATTTTTCATGGATCCTAATGGAAAGTTTGGTAGATTCTTTGGTGTATTGAGACCTCATCTGCGGAATAATCTAGCCAAACGAGACTATGATAGCTATGAGGAGATCATACAGAGTACAATGAAGGTCGAACTGGAGTTTGGTGAGACACAATGGTTTCATAATCCAATGACAATAAGATATCAATGGATCCAATTCTAGAGTGGAGATTTTATTAGGGAAGAGGAGGAAAGCAAGTGCAACGACCCACGCGTATGAAATGTGGGAAGAAGTATTCGGGTAACTACCTTCTTGGGAGCGAGAAGTGCTATAAGTGTGGAAAAGCTGGCCATATCGCATGAAACTATTGTGATGAGGTGGAGCCTCAACTCCCAAACACTAAAGACAAAGGGAAGATGGTGTAGTCCCTACCTGATTTCCAATGCTATAAGTGTGGAAAACTTGGGCACTTTTCCAATCACTGTCCAAATCCGAGGGAAGTTTAGGGGAATCACCATCATCCACAGCATTGGTCAAGGGAACAAGGTCATACTTTTTTAATCACTACGGATGAAGTTGAAGCTCCAAATGATGTGGTGTTAGGTAATTTTCTTATTCTCTAAAAACTAGCAAGTACTTTGTTTGATTCCAGTTCTATGCATTCCTTTATTTCTTCCATGTTTTCAAAGAATTTAGAATCAACCCCTGAATTGATAAAAGTAGAGTTATCATTCAAGACTCCTGGTGGGATTTTCCAAGCATCGTCAGTGTTTAGAAACTCTAGTATTTACTTTAGTGAGCACAATTTTATCGCAAATATAGTAGTCATTCTTATGATGGAATTCGACATTATACTAGGGATAGAATGGCTCTAAAAGTATAATGCTAATATCAAATGCAGAAGCAAGGAAATATCAGTAGTCTTGAATGAAAAACCTACAGTTATCTTCTAAGGAGAGATATATCAACCTGATATTTTTTTAGAAGAACCTCCTATATCTTTCTTTATAGTGTTGATCGGTCAAGAAGAAGAATGAAATAAGAGTTTATGGATATAAAATGTTCCCATAATCTAGGAATAAGTTGACTTATTTCCTGATGAGTTACCCAGACCTCCCCCAGAAAGAGAGGAATATTTCTCCATTGAACTCATACTTGGATCTCATTCAATATCAAAGACCCCATATAGGATGGAAAATGTGGATCTGGAGAAATTAAAGAAGCAACACCAAGATCTTTTGGAGAAGGGTTTTATCTGACCGAGTGTGTCTCCTTTGGAAGTACCTATTCTCTTTGTGAAGAAGAAGGATGGATCAATGTGGCTATGCATTGATTACAAAGAACTGAATGGGATCACAATGAAGAACAAATACCATCTTCTAATAATTGATGACTTATTTGACAAACTTCATGCGGCACAATTCTTTTCTAAGATTAATCTTCAATCTGGTTATCATAAATTGAGGTTGAAGAAAGAATATATTCTAAAAATTATCTTCTAATAATAATATGGGCAATATGAGTTTGTTTTTATGCCCTTCATACTGACTAATTCACCTAATATTTTTATGGATTTTATGAATAGAGACTTAAAGGACAACCTTTATAAAGCTGTGGTAGTTTTTATTAATGATATTCTAATATATTCCAAAATTTTAGAGGAGCATGAAAATCATCTAAGTTTTATTTTGAAAACTCTATGGAAGGAGTGGTTTTTTGGAATGTTCGGAAAATGTGAATTTTGGTTACAAAAAGTTTCTTTCTTGGGGAACATTATTACCAATGAAGGAATCATTTTTGACCTTACAAAGACAAAAGTTGTAGAGGAGTGGCTTTAGCCTAAAAAAGTAATTGAGATTCATAGTTTCCTTGTATTAGCGTGATATTATTGGAGGTTTTTGAAAAACTTTTCACTACTTTCTAATCCATTAAAGAAGTTAACTCGAAAAGGGGTAAAGTTCATATGGAAAAAGGAGTGTGAGGAAAGTTTACAAGATCTGAAGAAGAGATTGGTTACTGCACCCATGTTAACTCTACCCTCAGGTAGAGAATAATTTGTTATTTTTAGAAATGCATCTCTGAAAGGGATTGGGTGCATCCTCACGCAAAATGAAAAATTCATTACTTATGCATCTCGACAGTTGAAGAATCGTGATAAGAACTATCCTACACATGATCTAGAGCTGGCTGCGGTCATTTTTTCTCTGAAGATATGGAGGCACTATATTTATGGGGAGAAATGTGATATATACATAGACCATCAAAGTTTGAAGTATATTTTCACACAAAAGGAATTGAACATGAGACAAAGGAGATGGTTGTAACTTCTTGAAGGATATGATTTTTCAATTCATTATCATCATGGAAGAGAAAAAAAAAGTCATTGATGCATTTAGCAGGAAAGACCCAGTTGTTCTTTCCATGATGGGGATTCAAAGAGATCCTTTGATCAATGACCTAGTAAATTTGGACATGGGAATTATAATGGAAGGGATATCATCAACCCAAACCCAAATGATTTCCCAACCATCTTTACTAGAGAAGATCAAGAAAGCTCAGAAAAAAAAACCTTTGTTATAGAATAAGTTTGAGGTTGTGAATGATGGAAAGTTTCCTATGTTCAATATTGATCAAAAAGGTGTACTAAAATTCCATACAAGACTATGTGTTTCCTCTCTTCTAGAAATACATAAGTAGCTTATGGATGAAGCTCATAGCTCTACATTCTCTATACATCCTGGATGCACGAAAATATATAGGGACCTTAATGATTATTATTGGTGGGATAATATGAAAAGGGAGATTTCTAACTACACTTCAAGGTGCATGGTATGTCAAAAAGTGAAGGAAGATTGACAACTTCCTAAAGGGGTGTTGCAACAACTACCCATATGAGGATGGAAGTGGGAAAATATCACTATTGAATTATTCACTGGTCTCCTGAGAACTTTCAAAGGAAACAATGTGATATGGGATATTGTGGACCATCTCACCAAGACTGTATATTTTATCTCCATTTGGAAAAATTTATCTATTGATCAAATTTCCAGGATTTACATAAAGGAAGTGTCAAGGCTATATAGAGTTCCACTTTCTATCGTATCTTATTGTGATCCAAGGTTCATGTCAAAATTCTGGAGAAATCTTCAACATTATTTGAGCACTTAACTGAATTTTAGTATGGCCTATCACCCCCAAACTGATGACCAATCTGAAAGGAATATTCAAACACTCGAGGATATGCTGAGAACATGCTCAATGGAATTTAAAGGGGGATGGGATAAACATCTCCCTTTAGTTGAGATCTCTTACAAAAACAGATTCCACTAGAGCATTAAAATAGCACCCTATGAAGCTCTTTATGGTAAGTAGTGTAGAACTCCTACTTGTTGGCATGAAACTCATGAGATAAAGCTTCTTGGACCTAATCTTGTGCATGAGATGACAGAAAAACTCCATGCAATCCAACAACACATTAAGGCTGCTCAGAGTTGGAAAAAGAGCTATGTCGACAACTGTTGAAGGAACTTGGAGTTTGATGTTGGTGACAAAGTATTTCTATGAATTTCACCTTGTAAGATAGTCATGAGGTTTGGGAAGAAAGGTAAGCTCATCCCTAGGTACATTAGACCCTATGAAATATTTGATCACGTAGAAGCAGTGGCCTATCGGCTTTCACTTTCTCTGAATCTAGCACAAATTTATGATATCTTCCATGTATCCTTCTTGAGGAAGTACATACCTGACCCTTCAAATGTAATAAATCCAGAGGTGGTATAGCTAGAACATGAACTCTCTTATGAGGAGCAGCCAGTGGAGATCTTGGATCATAGAGACAAGGTTCTACGCAACAAGACTACCCACCTTGTTAAGGTGTTCTAGAGTAACCAAAAATTTGAAGAAGCCATGTGGGAACTAGAGGAATCTATGAAGAAGAAGTACCAACACCTTTTCTCTTCTGAGGGTATGAGTTTAAATTTCGGGGTGGAAATTTATTAAGGGGGCTAGAATGTAATGACCTGAACTTTGGAATAATATTTGTTTCATAATTTTGTGTATTATTTTATTTTATACTCAACAAAACTATATCCTTTAATTAATGAAGTGAGTATAATTAAAATAATACCACTGGGTTTTAACTATTATATGATCGTTGGTCAAATATGACCATTGGAAACTAAACTCTTACCATTATGATTATTGTTTATAAATACAGGTGATCAGGGTTAATTAATACAAAAAAAATTCATTGGCCTCATCCAGTAGACTCGGTCCATAAGAAGCCCATCTTTTAGATCTTGGGAAGGAGGTTTCATCACTCGGCTTTGCTCTGGATCAAGCCAAAGTCGAACTCTAACATTTGAAGCTTGAACGAAATCACCTAAGGGAGAAGTTCAAGCTGATAGAAATCAACACTCAAGCAATGTTGTCTAAGTCACCCCAAGATTCTATCAGCATAGTACATCTTATACTTAGGTCCTATGCAGGTGTTATAAGGGGAAATGTAACGAGACCTTAGTTACATTGTGTAATCCTTTTATATAAATAAAATTGTTATTTCTTATTATGTTAAATTTGTGAATTTCAAATGTCCAGATAAATGTTGTATGAAGTTTCATATTATTGATGAATTTTGAAAAAAGGGATTTTTAAAATATTTTTTGTATACATTAAATAATTAATAATGTAAAATTATTTTCAAAAAATTGTCTTCTACAGTTGTGACCAGAAATAAATATAGAGTCTAATAAGATCAACTTAATTTTTAGTGAATAGTAAAATATGAATAGTAATATTACTCTTATGAATAGTAATGTGACCAATGGAATAGTAAACTTACTTAAGAAAATATAAATATAATTTAGGCATCTTGAATGGTGAAGTGATATAATAGCATAAGTAAATAACTATTTCAGAAATTATTAGTTATGTATTAGTATTTTTTCAGGTAAATAATGTTTTTACATAAAAATTAAATATCTCATAAATAAAAAATAATTTTCATAAAATAGAGTTCATTTTTGAATTCAGAGAATTGATATTAGGTTAGGGTGAATTTATGAGATTTTTATAAAATGTTTTCTTTCTCGGTGAATAGTAAAAATACAGTTTTGAGTTTCGGTGTGATTAATGACATCGTTAATGATGTAATAATGATGTAATAATTCTGGTCGACTTCTGAATAGTAAGATATGTTATAAGGTGTCCCAAGTGACCAATACCATGGTAAAATACCATGGTCAAGCCCATGCTTTTGTAAATACCACCGATGAGGTGTTCCTTGGAAATTAATTAAATATTCCCCCACTTTTTCTATAAATACCATGACATCCCCTCATTAATTTCATTCCAAAATCATCCTCAACAAATATATGATATTTTACCTCCCAAGGAGTCCTCCCAAGGTTCCATCTATCCCCCAAAGGTCCCAACCTCTGATATTTCAAAATCACTCTTCAAGGTAAGGGAACATTTCGCCCTCCTCTTTTAAGTCATGAATTCCTTTATGTCATGCCTTCTAGTTTCCAATTAATTATGTGGGGTTGTGTTATTATATATATTTATTACTATATATTTCATGTCCAAATTATGAGAGACCCTTTCTTCTCTCATCTTCTGATTTTCTGAAATTTTAATTGATGTAGTTAGGCTACTGAATTTTCGTAAAAGAAATCACATCTTCTATTTTCATTCATGTTTCCTTTTTATATGGTAAGACATTCAAATATCCATACCATGAACTTATTTATATTATATTATGTCTCTATACTATGTTATGAGTTATTTCTTAGTGGTTTACCCTTGTCCCATCCCTTTTAAAATTTTTCTAAAACCATGTTACGTAGCGGTTATGCTGTAGAATTTTCATCTCAAAATCTCTGTCTTTTTCTCAAGAAATTCTCTTGTTTTATTTATGAGAATACCCAATATATTTTCATTTACATAGGTATTCATCAAGACGTGAAATTTGTCTATTTTATTTTTTAATTTATATACATGAAACCCTCATTCCTTTTCCATGGGTTATAAATGACATAATGATCATGTTTTTGAGCACTTTTAAAGTGTCACGATTTTGAAATTAAAACCATTTATTTTATACATTTTGGGTTATTTATGAAATTTTTTTCTATGATCTATGTGGATAACATGAAAATAAAGAAATATTAAGTTTTCTCCTTGATATCTCTCCGATTAATTGGGGAAATAATTTAATCTCTAAAGATGACAAGTTTAACAATATCTTGGTGAATAACCTTGGTAATTTTTAAGACACCCTGGGGGTGAACCTGGGTGATATGTTCATGAATGTATAAATTAAATTTTTTAGCCACATATTTAAGTTATGGTTCAATTTATTTTCATTATGATATTCCTCAAATTACATTTCTCATGTATTTATTTTTTTCATCAAGTTCTTACTGATATCACAAGTAAATTGATTCCCTTACTTTCCTTACTGGGACTTCTGCTTTCCCTTTCCTTTAATGTATGTCTCCAAGTTATGAGATTAAGTAGTTTCACTTAGGATGAACTTTTCAAGAGTATTTTCAAGGTTATTTAAAGGAGTGTTTTAATTTTTCATGTATTTTATTCCTGATTTCCAAGACACTAGACTTTAAAGGTCCTCTGTTTGTAAAATGTAATAAAAAGTTATGTATTAAAAAGGCCAGATTATATATGGATAAAGCTATATTTTCATGAATTAGAGACCAAAATATATCATTATTTATGGTTAGATAAACACTTGGAATTCTCAAGGATAATAATTTTTATTTTGGAGAGTTTTTAATATCTCAAGTGTATAGAACTGTTTTAAAATTTAAGAGGAATTTGAATTTTTTTATTTAGTGGATGGTTAATTATTAGAACTAGGATTCAGATCGATAATATAAATTATTTGGAATCTTGAGATGGTTTTTTGGATAGATTTTTAGGCCCAATAGGTGTCTCAGGTGTTCCTACATATCCTAGAAGCATCAAGTTTAATTTTTGAGGCTTTTGAAAAACTATGACCTAGGTGCATTGTTTCATCCATGTGGTTTAGAGTAAACCATGAATGTACCCTTATATCGAAATATTTTCAGTTCAAATTCTATGGACCATAGTTTTATGACATGTTTAGTGCATATTTTTTAGTGGAAAATGATAATTCAATGAGAAAATATCCCTCTTGGCAGAGATGGAGGCTTGGTACAATGTTTGTGCATTGTTGTAGATAAATTATGTGAAGTGTTGAAAACAGAGACCATTACATTCATATGTTGGTGAGTGGTTTAGTAAAATATGCATCCCAACCATGTGAGATGTTTTTTCATAGAAAAATCCTACCACATGTTTATCACATGGTTTGGAATACCATATATCCAAATTTTGTGGCTCATTAAAAGGGGTATTTTATATTTTTTTACTATTTGGATTTTTATCCTTAGCCTCTTGTTTTCTTTCTCCCTCAAAAATTCATGGGTTTACATACCTTCATACCTCTCCTTTATTCACTCCTCCTTGTATTTGTGGGATGTTGAGTTCATTTTCAAGCTATTGAAGGTGAGTATCTTCTTATGGTGGTCTTTCTTCTTCTTCTCATCACTTTCCTCTAATTTTTAGTTTTCACCGGTTAGGGTTTTGACTCTGATTCAATTAGAACATGGTTGAATCATTCAAGAATCAATGGTTTTACATGAAACATAAGAATATTAAATTTCTATATGAAGTCTTCATGCATTATCTTGATGTTTGGTTGAGGTATGTAACCATTGTAGTTTTCTTCGGTTTTTTCCCAAATTTTAAATTTAATTCATTATGTTTTGGGTGTTTACGGTTGGATATTTGACTTTTCTTGGACCTAGGGGGTGTCGAGGGTAGTCAGTACCCCAAGGCATGGGTTTTCGATGGATTACTATGGCTTAATGAGCTATCCAATATTATTTTGATTTTTTTTATTAATTAATTACTTAAAATTGTTATAATTAATTAATCTGGGTGTTATGGTTTGAGTTAGGATCCCTAGAGGTTGATGTGGGTTTGGTTCATCATGGACAAAGCCTGGTAGGACCTGGTAGCAATTGTAGGCCCTAGTAATTAAAATTAAAAATCTTATTGGATGATGTAGGTTTTAACAATAAATTAACTCATAGTTTCACCTTATCTTTCAAGAGGCATGTTGTGAGGTCTTATTGACTTTTCTTTCATTTCCCAAGTTTTAATTAAATTATATCCATAACATTCCCTTTTTTAAATGATTAAATTATTCATAAATGGATTAAAAGAGATTAATTATGTGAATCATTGATTGTGAAATGGAATTTAACAATTAGTGTTGTTTGTAAATTAAATTAACCTTGGATTTAGACCTAATTCTAAGGTAAATATTGAATGGTAAATAAATTATTTGTAGTTTCTATTGTGTGAAATAATGACTTGAAAATGGTTTTATAATTTTAAAGTTAATTTATTGAATTGAAAATGTATTATAAAATGTTAATTATAAAATGAAAATTACCTGTGGGATTGTTTTGTAAAGGAAATGGAATTGAATGTGTAATGTGAAATGGTAAATGTTGAAATATAAAAGGGGGGATTTTTTTGATAAATAGGAATTATTTTGTTGGGGGAAATGTGAAACAATGTTTTGAGTTGTTTTTTTGGTTTTAGTAATTAAATTGGGAAATGGGTTTGGCCCTTATTTTTATTTTTATTTTGTCAAGAATTGGAAATGGAATTTGTAAATGGTTCGGGATAAGGTATTGGAATTATTTTGAAATAAGTTGTAAAATAATCTAATATGCCTTGTTTTCATTTTTTTTATAGTTGAACCCATGTTAAACATGTCCCATAGTTGGATACTAGTTAGTGGTTAAATATAGGGTAAACATACCCCTTGGGTAGATATTGGTTGATGGTTCAACCCAGGGTGAACACAGCCTCCATGTGGATGTTGTTTGATGGTTAAAATTAGGTTAACATGGCCCCCAGGTGGATGGTATTTTTTTTGTCAAACTTAGGGGAATTCAGATTCCCAAGTAGATGATGGGGCCCTTGGGATTGGTATATTACAACTGACTATTGATAGTTTAGTCAGAGATGGGTAAATTACCCTCAGTGGAAGTTTGGTTGGAACAATAATCACTATGTGCCAAGAGACACCCCAGTATTAGTTAAAGAAGGTATGTGTCATTATTGGGTTAAATCTAACCCCTGGGTTCTGTGTATTTTTTTAATTTTGTTTTAAATTTTTTAGATGCTTGTTTGTAACTATTTACTTTGAGAACATCTTCATGAACTTTATATAGATTAGTTATTTTGGGACATTGTAGGCGGTGTCCTACTAAGTTTTGTACTCATAAACTACTTAGGCGGCCATCGCACTGGGGTACCCTTGCAGACTCTCACTCAGTTGTAGGCATAGGTAGATCTAATTCTCAGGGTTGATCAAATTGGATGGATCAAATAAGTACATGGAGCTTGGGAAGATGTTTGGCCTATTCATGTGACCAGCCTAGTGGGTGGTGTGTTTTTTATTCCATATGATAGAATTATATTTTGTATATCATGTTCAATTATTTACTTTACTATGTACTTTAATGTGATTGTTTTTTATGATATTTTTTTATTTTTTTTTTCCTATTACTTCACACTCAAATATAGGGGGAATAGTCTCCCAACTTTGTCAACATAGACCCTCAATTCTAGTCGGAAACTTTTGGCATGCAAGGAGGCACACCTAAGGTCATGAGGTAAACTAGTCTGTTTATTATTCATGGAGTGATATCGGCTGAGACATTACAATTATTAGTGTTTTTTATGAGGACTCCATATATGGAACCTCCTTTTTGACCCTTAAGATTATATTTGGTTCTAAATTGTTTTTATCTAGTGTGATTTTTCTTATTATAGAACGTTTTTGCATTATATGATATTTTTGAGTTGGTTAGATGTGTATGAATTAATCATATAGATATTTCATTGGGTTATTTTCATTCTGATCTATTTATGGGTACATCAATGGTATTTTATGGAATTTTGGATCTATATATTCGATGAACCCTTGGTTTATGTTGGATTTTTAATAGACCTTACTTTTGGTTTCTCTTTATATGGGGTCAAATCACCTCCCTCTTATTTTTCATTAAACATATATAATCTACACTATCTTATAGTTCACCTCAGGTGCTATACGGATTTAGCATATATTTTTTTGGGTAATCGAGTCATGATCATTATAAATTCTAAATCTAGAGGAGATTATGAGATAAAAAGAGAGGGGGGTAACACCCCAATATTTTATGAGATATATTATTTTTAATTTTGTTGATGTTTTTTTTTTACGATAAACCAAAATTATATTGTGCTAACGCAAAACCATATTAGTTTGCAGTATATGCAACACTATTTTGGGCTTGTATTGCACAAAATTTCAAGTTCTTTTGATAGAATTCAACACTGAGTATGGATTTTGTTCAATTTAAAAATGAACTAAGTTTGGATTATGTTATACGCAAGACCAAATGAATCTTTCACTACACAAAACACTTACTTGGCTTGTGTTACACGCAAGAGAGACCTTTCTTGATAGCTTGAACTATACGCGATACCAAGTTTCACTAAACAACGGTATATTATTAAAATATTATTATTTAATGGGATTTAACCTTCTGTTATGAATAGTATTAACCAAATTTTTAATTTTATATAAAATTATCATTCATATTACACATTTTCTAGAACATGATATGAGAACAAAAGCAATTTTTCAGATAAAATAAGTATTTTTCAAAAAATGCAGTTTTACCTCCTTTTGATGGCGCTCCCATTTTAAATCTAGTTTTTGACACTTCTATAAGTTAAATTTGACCAAATAAACTTCTTATTTGGAATATGGACACAAAAATTAACTTTTGTTGAATATTTTGTTTTTTCTAATAAAATTAAAATTTTAATGAATAGTAAAAAATACTGCATTTTAACTCAAAACTACTTTTTTATCTCATTTATTTATATAGTTAGATTATCTTTTTAATTGGTTTTAAAGTTCAATTAGACCATATTTTTATCATTCAATCTGATTTTTTTAATTTTAAGTAATATAAATTTTAAATTGGATATAAACACATGTCAATCTTTTGATAGTTATAACTTCTTGAAAACCCACTTTTTTAGTTTTGACAACAGGAATAAATTTTAAATTAATTAATGAAACTTCTGTGTTTTGAATTTGGAAAAATTGATTCCATATTTATAATCATAAGGTTAAAATTTTGTAAATAGGTACCTTTTATCTTTAGACATTATGAATAGTAGCTTCAGTAATAATTTTATTTACCATGATTAAAAGATAAATCTGGTAAATAAGGGTAAAAAAATAATATTATGATAATATTAAACTATCCTAACAGATGACCTAATCCTAATTTATGAGATATTTCTGACCATGGGAATCCTTATGTTGATTTTGGGACCCCATGGATTCACTTGTATGTGAAAGGGACATTTTATAAGAATTAATTTAAAGTAAAGATAATTATAACCTAAACATATATCTTTTACTAAATCAATTTCAATATAGGGTTATATAACTGATCTATATGTATATAGATATTCATAATAAATATAAAAGTATTTCCAACATCATGGTATTTTATTTATAATTTTTAGAGATTATATAAATATATATATATATGACGCAATTATGATGTAGTGATTACCTCATTAATAAAATATTAAAAAAATGAATTTATAAATATTAAAATAAAATTAATTTGAACATTTTGATGACAAAAACGAATTTAATTGATTAAATTAACATATTAGGGATGATTTAATTCCTTTTTTTTGAAGTTATAAAGTTTTTATGACTTTAACAAAAATCAATTACTAAATAGTGTCAAAATTTACATAAATGTGTTTTTGAAACTAATACTATTTTATTAAATGATATAAAAATCCTAAAAATCAAAAGTATAACGACCAATACTTTACATACATAGTTATTAATTCAAAATTTAAGCACACTTATTACAACATACAACAAAACCATGAAAGGACCGTATAGGTATAGTGTCTTTAGAAACTGGGAAACATAAACAACTGGTTCATAAATCATCTACACTGTCTCCCTTTTATTTTATCATATCTAGAGTCCCTTTTGGAATATCTTACTTAATACCCTTCTTAATGGCCTGGGGAAAATAAAACATACAAAATTTTGAGCTCAAATGCTTAGTAAGGGTAAACAAAAGAAATATCAGTCACATCATATTCATAAGAACATAACATTTTGGAAATCTTAACCTGAAAAAGAGATCATAATTTCATAACATGGGATAAATCATAGTAGTGAAATGTAATACCAATAATAATAACATTAAACATTTTGTCATAAACACATAATCATATGGAATAATTTCTTAGTAGTCAAGACTCATTACCAAGACTATCTTAGTGGACCAAGTCCATTTCTGAACCGAGTTCACTCCTCGTTTCAGTCCTGTATCACTGAACCGGATTAACCTGCCGTTCCAGCCATGTCTATCTCATGGGATATAAATCTTTACCCAATGCATTTGAGGGAGATATATGTCCCACCCATCTCATAATTATACCATTCTTATGTGTTCCACAAGATCATAAATCATACATCATAGCATAACCCATGTAATAAAAATGGGATTCTTAAACATCATGTCATCATAACATAATCCATATAAGATAAAAAGGATATCATAAAAATAATTCCATCATATCATAATCAAATCAATGTAAAAATAGGAATATAAACATAACCCCATATTTTCTTAGATGGAAAATAATTTCAATAAAATACTTGAACTCCATTCTTGAGGAAAATATCCTTTCTACTTCAAAAGCATTTTTCCTTTCTTAACATGTCATACAATTTTAAAATAAAAGAAGTTGATTAAAAATAAACTTGAAAAAATTTTAAGGAAGCTTCTTAGAAATAATGTTCTATGAATCCATTCATGCCATATAAGTTAAAAAAACATTTTTCTCATACTTTGGTCACAAAGTCAAAAAGTATCTCGTACGAAAAACAACAAAAGATTTCTTTCATATATTTTAATAAAAACTCACCAAAGGGTAAAATTGGATTTAAAAAATTGTAGGAGGATAGAAATAATATTACATATTGAGGAAACATATATGTGGATGATAAATATTCCCTGGTAAATTCTGAATTATAAACAATCTCGGATAAAAATGAGATTGCGAGATTTTCCCTTACCTTAGGTCTGATTTGCTTCGTACATGTCTGAACCTCATGTATAATGATTTAAATAATGTTATTTACTTATTCCATAATCTTACTCATTGTTATGATATCATATATGGTCATATTCCTAGCTTCGTGTTAGTAATATTTCATTGTTACTTGTTATTTGGGTGTTTATTGCTTTTTGTTCTTATGGGTGTTCTGTCGAATAAATTATTATTCTACTTTTATAGGTTATAGATACATAATTTCAAAAATGGTATTAGTGTAATATATATCATATTTATTAATTAAATTCTTTTATATAGTCCTTATGCATTGAAGTTCACGTAGAACGATTCGCATCACACCGTGGAAACGGTAGGTCCTACGTACGCACGAGCGATGATATCGTTCCCATGATCATGGAATTGTATTAAAGTGTTTGTATACTATTTCAGAATCAAAATAAATTAAAAATAATAATATATATAGTTATTCTTTACAACATTATACCCATCCAAGTAAGGTGGTGGTGGAAAAACAGATTACATCACGGTGTGGAGACGGTATTTTGTACGTACGCACGCGCGGTGATTTTGTTTTCCGTAGGATGGATAGAAGGTGAAATAGGGTTGTTTAATATTTATAATAAAATATAAGTATATTATTGATACTGATGTTATTACTTCATAATGAAACAACTAAAGAAAAAAAGTATAATAAGAAATAAATTTGAAAGAATCGGTAACGGACATTGCCTCTTCTTTGAAGCGCCTCTTCTTAACCTCCTTTTACGGCACTAAAGATGGTCCTTGAAGAAAACCAGGAACTCTAGGATGTTTCTAGGGAAGTTGAAAAGGTAAATTAACAGTTTTTGGCTGAGATTGAAGGCTCAAAGTGGTGTGTGGAGGATAGGGAGGATGTGCCCTTTTTATAAGGGAGGAGAGGGGCACCTTAAGAAAACTTAAAATAATATTTTATAATAAAGTCATATTCAGTTTTTAATGGCTCCAAATTGATTTATTTCGAAGATAAGGTGGGTATTGGTGTAAATACTCTCAACAAATAGATTTTACACACGTTTAGTTTACTATTTTATCCTTATAATTTAGATTTGACTCTAAGTTAAATAATTTATCTTTTACTGTGTCTTTTTGTTTTCTTACACTATATGGTTAATAAACTTACTATAACAAGCCAAAAGAACCCAAAGTGGTTCATTATTAATATATATATATATATATCCTTATCTAAGTAATTTGTCCAAACCTTATATTTTTAGGAATAAAATAATAATTAATAATATAATTTTTGTTTTAAAAACTATTTTATGTCAATTTTGACACTATTTGGTAATTGATTTTTGTAAAAATCATAACAAAATGATTATTTCGAAAAAGTTTAATTAAATCAATACTAACAAGTCATATTAACCTATAAAATTAATATAATTTATAAAAAGTCTCAAATTACATTTATTTGGGTATTTATAATATCAATTATTTTAATATTTCATTATTTAGGTAATTACTGCATCACCATCGTGTCATAAATAAATTAAGTTATTTAATGTATAAAAATTATAAATAAAATACCATTAGGTAGGAAATATTTTTAGATTTAGATTTAATATTTATAGTCGAATTTATATTATGTATAAACCTATATTAAAAATGTTTTAGTTATTAAACTTTGATTTTAACCATTTTAACTTTTCTTTAAATAAAATAATAATAAATGTCTTAATCTAATCCAAATTAACCTAAAGGGTAATATTTTATTCCTAAGGTTGTTTTTGGTCTAATTAAACTTATCCAGTAGAATTAGTACATGTGTTAGGGAAATAATAATATCATTTTTACCCTTAATTACCCTATTTATTTTTAACTGTGGTAAAAAAAAAGTAAAAAGTTATTATTCACTGAAAATTATTTTTATCTTATTGAACCACATTTTACTCATTGATATTAACTATGTCTCTTAGATTTTCAAAATTCCACTCATAGAATTGGAAAAATTAAGTTTTATGTAAATTTTCAAATTCTCTTAGGAGGTGGGTAAAAGATAGTGAAAAGTTCAATAAAATTTTTATATATGTAAAATTATTATAAAATGACTCCAATGAATTAAATTGAACTTATATAGGTATTAAGTATCTATTCAGACCTAAAATAAATTTAAATAAAATAAATAATTATTTAATTAAAAAGTCGGTTTTTAAATAGTAACCCAGTGTTTTCACTATTCATCAGAAATTGAAAGTTTTTAGAAAAATACCAAAAAATCACCCTAGGATAATTTCGATATTCCAAATCCAAAAATTAAGTCCATTTTGAAAAATAAAATTTATAAAAATTCAAAAAAGTGGGTATTACTATTCATAATGGCTAGTTCATAATAATATTATAATAATATCTCGTTTAGTGAAACTCGGTATTGCGTACTACACACGCTATCGAGGAAGGTCTTGATTGTGTATAATGCAAGACAATTCGGGGCTACGTGTAGTGAAAGCTACATTTGGTGTTACGTATAACATAATCAAAAATTATTTCATTTATACATTAAACAAAATCTATACTTAATGTTGCGTAGAATAATTTCCACAAAACGAACTTGAAATTGTGTGTAACAAGAGCCAAGAATAGTGTTGTGTATATTGCAAACTAATACAGTGTTGCGTATAGTGCAAGCTAATCTTGGTGTAGTGTATAATAGAAGACATCAAAGAAATTAAAAATAATATATCTCATAAAATCTCAGGGTGATACATTCTACCCCCCTTAAAATGAATTTCTCCCTCGAAATTCGTCGGGGTTATAAATGGTTTACTACTTGAAAGTTTCTTTCATCGAAACCCACATCGTAAAAATGAATACCAAAACTGAACTTTAAAAACTAAATTATGAAACGTAAAAGTTACCCAAATTAACTAATCACTGGGTTTCCACATAGGAGAACATAGGTGAAAATATGGATATGGAAGAAAAATATAACCATCATGTTCTCATGCAAAGTGATAGCGAACATTGCAATGAAAAATCCAACAATAACAAAGCCATAAATTTGTAATGATCTAAGGTACCATCTGATTCATCAAATATAAGGGAACTAGGACAACATTTTTGTTTTTTAAGATCATTTCCCTAAAGTTGAATAATTTTAATTAGAAGAAATACTTACTTTATTTCGTTATAATCTCTCTGTTTTTCGTGCCTTGAACAATTTCCACTTCATCACTTAAAGAAATAAAGTTGAATTTTTCATTAGTGAAGTGTTAGCAGATCATGTGATAGAATGATGGGTCATTCCATATGTCTCAAACAAAAGGTTAGAAAAAGTTATCAAATATACATAAGTCCATCTATGGTGAGGTTAATCGTATATGATTCCAAAAATGGAGTTATACTTCATCTATCATACCGCTTAATAAAATAAAACTAGTTTATACTAACCCAGGACTTCCTGTAGGCCAGTGGTAGGAAATAAAGGCCTGTTGCACTTCGGTTGTGGGTTCGATTCCCACAGCCCTGTCCAACAGGACGGGTTGTTGCCCATCCTGCAGGTTGTCCCTTTTTCCAAAACTACTTTATTATAACATTCCTGCAATAATATCAAAAAAAATTCTAGCCTTAAACAATACTATCTGATTTCCAATATAATCTAGTCTAACAATAAGATTTATCCAAAATACTTCTTTCCAAACTCATAGTATAAAGAGACCTATTACTATAATGGTCATCAACTAAGCATGTGAATACCATTATTTATCCCCCATATATCATAAGATATATCTTGTTGATCACATTCCAAACATGTGAATACCTTAATATTGTATTCTCTTGAAAAATGAATACCCATTGAACCTTAATGAAAACATGAATGTTGTCAAAAGTTAACCCTTTCAGCAAACCAAAATCCAAAAATTTCTATATACTCAAACTATGATATCACATTGTCCTTATATCATCCATGAGCTCATCAATACTATAAAACATCTCATTATCTCCTTATCCCATCATTGTGTGCATATCATCTACTTTCCAAAAATATATGTATTAACCTTTCATGGTTACCGGTACCATTCAACATATACTTTCAATACTTCAGGAAAAACAATAGTGTAACAATCCTTAGATGTGTCTTTATTCCATAGTACCATTACCTATACAACATAACTCTTGATAAACATAAATCACTCCACTACCATCTTAAACCATTGACCAAGCTTCAACACTTCTTTCATCTCATATATCATTTGTAGTCTCCTTATCATCATCCACATAAATACTACCCATATGACCACACTGATTCTCTTCATGAGATTTTCCCTTAGGGAATTGGTTTGCATAATGCCCAAACATTCCACATTTAAAACATCTAATCATTGTTGATGTCGTAGCAATACCATTATCCTTCTCTGTGGTGTTAACTGAACTTTTTCCTTTGTGCTTACTGGATTTGTGTCCTTCTTTTCTGCACCCAAATCATATTCCAGTTCCTTTGAAACATTCTCCTTGATGCCTCTTCCCACACGATTTACATGAGAGAAATTGAACTTTATTCCCTCTATGATCATCATGAAACTCTATAATTCTCTTATTAGCTGAGTCGGAAAACTTACCAAAGTTGAGATTATTGATCATATTATGAGATTTATGATTAGGAATAATAAGGATTTTTGGACTTCCAAATCCCGTTTCATTTGGTTTCTCATGAAGAATATCATTCCATTGTCCATCGTATCCTCCATTATCGTGAATCTTCCTGTTTCCAGCCATTTTCTAAAACCCAAAAAGAATAGTGTGAGAGGAAAAATCATGCTAAGGAAAATAACATAATAAAGGTGGAGTACCGTCAATATCTAACATCTTAGGTTAAATTCTAAGATCATTACCATAATTCTAGGACTATAACCTATACGTATACTTGTCCTTAGGGACATCCCAAGACATACCTTAGAAATATCTCTAGGGATTTCACTAAAGTATTCACATCCTAGTTTCCAAAGGTTAACTAAACTTCCCTATGATACCAACTATAACGACCCATACTTTACATACATTTTTATAACTTCAAAATTGAAGCACACTTATTACAACATATAACAAAACCATGAAAGGACCGTATAGGTATACTGTCTTTAGAAATTGGGAAACATAATCAACTGGTTCATAAATCATCTACAGTGTCTCCCATTTATTTTATCATATCTAGAGTCCCTTTTGGAATATCTTACTTAATCCCCTTCTTCCTGACCTGGGGAAAAGAAAACATACAAAATGGTGAGCTCAAATGCTCAGTAAGGGTAAACAAAAGAAATATCAGTCCCATCATATTCATAAGAAAATAACATTTTAGAAATCTTAACCTGCAAAAGAGATCATAATTTCATAACATGGGATTAATCATAGTAGTGAAATGTAATCCCAATTATCATAACATGAAACTTTATGGCATACACACATAATCATATAGAATCATTTCTTAGTAGTCAAGACTCATTTCCAAGACTATCTTAGCGGACAAAGTCCATTTCTGAACCGAGTTCACTCCTCGTCTTAGTCCTGTATCACTGTACTGGATTAACCTGCCGTTCCAGTCATGTCTATATCATGAGATATAAATCTTTACCCAATGCATTGGAGGGAGATATAGGTCCCACCCATCTCATAATGATACGATTCTTATGTGTTCCACAAGATCATAAATCATACATCATAGCATAACCCATATAATAAAAATGGGATTCTTAAACATCATTCCATCATAACATAATTCGTATAAGATAGAAAATATATCATAAAAATAATTCCATCATATCATAATCAAATAAATTTAAAAATATGTATAGAAACAAAACACCATATTATCTTATATGGAAAATAATTTCGATAAAATACTTGAACTCCATTTTTGGAGAAAATATCATTTCAACTTCAAAAGAATTTTTCCTTTCCTAACATGTCATACAATTTTAAACTAAAATAAATTGATTAAAAATAGATATGAAAACATGGAAAGTAATCCTCATGGAAATAATGTTTTATGAATCCATTCATTCCATATAAGTTAAAAAACATTTTTCTTGTACTTTGGCCAGAAAAGTCAAAAAGTACCTCGTACGAAAAACGACAAAAGATTCCTTTCATAAATTTTACAAAAAACTCAAAAAATGGTAAAATTGGATTTAGAAAATTGTAGGAGGATAGAAATAATATTACATATTGAGGAAACATGTATGTGTATGATAAATATTCCCCGATAAATTCTGAACTATAAACAATCTCGAAAAAAAATGAGATTGCGAGATTTTCCCTTAACTTAGGTCTGATTTGCTTCGTACGTGTCCAAACCTCCTGTATAATGATTTAAATAATGTTATTGACATATTCTAGAATCGTAATAAGTATTATGATATCATATATGTTCATATTATTAGATTCGTATTAGTAATATTTCATTACTACTTGTTATTCGGGTGTTTATTGCTTTTTTTTCTTATGCGTGTTTTGTCAAATAAATTATTATTATTATTATTTAGGTTAAAGATACCTCATTTCCCAAATTTTATTAGTGTAATATATATAATATTTATTCATTAAATTCATTTATATAGTCCTTATTCATTGAATATCATTTAGAACGAGTCGCATCACATCGTGGAAACGGTAGGCCATACGTACACACGAGCGATGATATCGTTCCCATGATCGTGGAATTGTATTGAAGTGTATGTATACTATTTCAGAATCAAAATCAATTTATAATTATCATATATATAGTTATTCTTTACACCATTATACCCATCCAAGTAAGGTGGTGGTGGAAAAACAGATTACACCACGGCGTGGAGACGGTATTCCGTACGTACGCACGCACGGTGATTTCGTTTTCCGTAGGATGGATGGAAGGTGAAATAGGGTTGTTTCATATTTATAATAAAATATTAGTATATTATTGATACTTATGTTATTACTTCATAATGAAACAACAAAATAATAAGAAGTAGAAGAAGAAATAAAGTAGAAAGAATCGGTAACGGACATTACCTCTTCTTTGAAGCGCCTCTTCTTAACCTCCTCTTAGGGCACTAAAGATGGTATTTGAAGAAGACCAGGACCTCTAGTATGTTTCTAGAGAAGTTGAGAAGGGAAATGGGAAGGTTTTGGCCGAGCTTTAATTCTCAAAGTGGTGTGTGGAGGAGAGGGATGAGGTTCCCTTTTTATAAGGGAGGAGAGGGGCACCTTAGGAAAACTTAAAATATTATTTTATAATAAAGTCATATTCTTTTTTTAATAGTTCAAAATTGATTAATTTCTAAGCTAAGGTGGGTATGGGTCGAAATCCTCTCAACCAATAGATTTTAGACAAGTTTAGTTTACTATTTTATCCTTATCATTTAGATTTAACTCTAAGTTAAATAATTTAACTTTTACCGTGTCTTTTTGTTTTATTACACTATATGGTTAATAAACTTACTATAAAAAGCCAAAAAAACCTCTAGTGGTTCATTATTAATATATATATCCTTATCTAAGTCATTTGGCCAAACCATAAATTTTTAGGAACAAAATAACAATTAATAATATAATATTTGTTTCAAAAACTATTTTATGTCAATTTTGACACTATTTGGTAATTGATTTTTGTGAAAATTATAACATGATTAGTTCGAAGAAAGTTAATTAAATCAATAATAACAAGTCATATTAACCTATAAAATTAATTTAATTTATAAAAAGTCTCAAATTACATTTATTTGGGTATTTATAATATCAATTATTTTAATATTTCATTATTTAGGTAATTATTGCATCACCATTGTGTCATAAATAAATTAAGTTATTTAATGTCTAAAAATTATAAATAAAATACCACTAGGTAGGAAATAATTTTATATTTATATTGAAAATTTATAGTTGAATTTATATTATGTATAACCCTATATTAAAAATGTTTTAGTTATTAAACATCGATTTTAACCATTTTAACTTTTCTTTAAATAAAATAATAATAAATGTCTTAATCTAATCCAAATGGACCTAAAGGGTAATATTTTATTCCTAAGGTTGTTTTTGGTCGAATTACACTTATCCAATAGAATTAGTAGATGTGTTAGGGTAATAATAATATCATTTTTACCCTTAATTACCCTATTTACTTTTAACCGTGGTAAAAAAAAAGTAAAAAGTTACTATTCACTAAAAAATATTTTTATCTAATTGAACCAAATTTTACTCTTTAATATTAACTGTGTCTCTCAGATTTTCGAAATTCCACTCACAGAAGTGGTAAAATTAAGTTTTATGTAAATTTTCAAATTCTGAGAGGAGGTGGGTAAAAGACGGTGAAAAGTTCAATAAAATTTTTATATTTCTAAAATTATTATAAAATGACTCCAATGAATTACATTGGACATATATAGGTATTAAGTATCAATTTAGAACTCAAATAAATTTAAATAAAATAAATAATTATTTAAATAAAAAGTCGGTTTTTAAATAGTAACCCAGTGTTTTCACTATTCATCAAAAATTGAAAGTTTTCAGAAAAATACCAAAAATTTACCCTAGGCTAATTACGATATTCCGAATCCAAAAATTAAGTCCATTTTGAAAACTAGAATTTATAAAATTTCAAAAAAGTGGGTATTACTATTCATAACGACTAGTTTATAATAATATTATAATAATATCTCCTTTAGTGAAACTCGGTATTGCATACTGCACACGCTATCGAGGAAGGACTTGATTGAGTGTAATGCAAGCCAAGTCAGGGCTACGTGTAGTGAAAGCTTAGTTTGGTGTTGCGTATAAGATAATCAAAACTTATTTCATTTATACATTAAACAAAATCTATACTTAATGTCGCATAGAATAATTTCCACAAAACGAACTTGAAATTATGTGTAACACGAGCCAAGAATAGTGTTGCGTATACTGCAAGATAATACGGTGTTGCATATAGTATAAGCTAATCTTGGTGTAGTGTATAATAGAATACATCAAAGAAATTAAAAATAATATATCTCATAAAATCTCAGGGTGTTACATTCTACCCCCCTTAAAATAAATTTCGCCCTCAAAATTCGTCAGGGTTATAAATGGTTTACTACTTGAAAGTTTCTTTCATAGAAACCCACATCGTAAAATGGAATACCAAAACTGAACTTTAAAAACTAAATTATGAAACATAACGGTTACACAAATTAACTAATCACTGGGTTTCCACATAGGAGAACATAGGTGAAAATATGGATATGGAAGAAAAATCTAACCATCATGTTATGATGCAGAGTGATAGAGAACATTGCAATGAAAAATCCAACAATCACAAAGCCATAAATTTTTTATGATCTAAGTTACCATCTGGTTCATCGGATATAAGGGAACTAGTATAACATTTTTGTTTTTCAAGATCATTTCCCTAAAGTTGAAGAATTTTAATTAGAAGAAATACTAACTTTATTTTGGTATAATCTCACTATTGTTCGTGCCTTGAACAATTTCCACTTCATCACTTAAAGAAATGAAGTTGAATTATTCATTAGTGAAGTGTTAGCAGATCATGTGATAGAATGATGGGTCATTCCATATGTCTCAAACAAAAGGTTAGAAAAAGTTATCAGATATATATAAGTCTATATATGGTGAGGTTAATCGTATATGATTCCAAAAATGTACTTATACTTCATTTATCATACCGCTTAATGAAATAGAACTAGTTTATACTAACCTGGAACTTCCTATTGGCCAGTGGTAGGCAATAAAGTCCTGTCGCACTTCGGTTGTGGGTTCGATTCCCACATCCTTGTCCGATACGACGGGTTGTCACCCGTCCTGTAGGTTGTCCCTTTTTCCAAAACTACTTTATTATAAAATTACTGCAATAATATCAAAAAAAATTCTAGCCTTAAACAATACTATCTGATTCCCAATATAATCCAGTCTAACATTAAGATTTATCCAAAATACTTCTTACCAAACTCATAGTATAAAGATAATGATTACTATAATGGTCATCAAAAAATAATGTGAATACCATCATTTATCCCCCATATATCATAAGATATATCTTGTTGATCGCATTCCAAACATGTGAATACCTTAATCTTGTATTCTCTTGAAAAATGAATACCCATTGAACCTTAATGAAAACATGAATGCTGTCAAAAGTTAACACTTTCCACATACCAAAATCCAAAAATTTCTATATACTCAAACTATGATATCACATTGTCCTTATATTAGCCATGATCTCATCAATACTATAAAACATCTCATTATCTCCTTATCCATTCATTATGCGCATATCATTTACTTTACAAAAATAGATGTATTAACCTTTCATGGTTACCGGTACCATTCAACATATACTTTCAAATACTTTAGGAAAAACAATAGTGTAACAATCCTTAGATGTGTCTTTATTCCATAGTACCATTACCTATACAACATAACTCTTGATAAACATAAATCATTCCACTACCATCTTAAACCATTGAACAAGCTTCAACACTTCTTTTATCTCATATATCATTTGTAGTTTCCTCATCATCATCCACATAAATACAAACCATATGACCATGTTGATTCTCTTCATGAGATTTTCCCTTAGGGAATTGGTTTGCATAATGTCCATACATTCCACATTTAAAACATCTAATCAATGTTGATTTCGTAGAAATACAATTATCCTTCTCTGTGGTGTTAACTGAACCTCTTCCTTTGCACTTACTGGATTTGTGTCCTTCTTTTCTTCACCCAAAGCATCTTCCAGTTCCTTTGAAACATTCTCCTTGATGCCTCTTCCCACATGATTTACATGAGATAAATTGAACTTTATTTCCTCTATGATCGTCATGAAACTCTATAATTCTCTTATTAGCTGAGTCGGGAAACTTACCAAAGTTGAGATTATTGATCATATTATGAGATTTATGATTAGGAATAATAAGGATGTTTGGACTTACAAATCCCATTTAATTTGGTTTCTCATGAAGAATATAATTCCATTGTCCATCGTATCCTCCATTATCGTGAATCTTCCTGTTTCCAGCCATTTTCTAAAACCCAAAAAGAATAGTGTAAGAGGAAAAAATCATGCTAAGGAAAATAACATAATAAAGGGGGAGTACCGTCAATATCTAACATCTTAGGTTAAATTCTAAGATCATTGCCGTAATTCTAGGACTATAACCTATACGTATACTTATCCTTAGGGACATCCCTAGACATACCTTAGAAATATCTCTAGGGATTTCACTAAAGTATTCGCATCCTAGTTTCCAAAGGTTAACTAAACTTCCCTATGATACCAACTATAACAACCCATACTTTACATACATTTTTATAACTTCAAAATTGAAGCACACTTATTACAACATATAACAAAACCATGAAAAGATCGTATAGGTATACTGTCTTTAGAAACTGGGAAACATAAACAACTGGTTCATAAATCATCTACATTGTCTCCCTTTTATTTTATCATATCTAGAGTCCCTTTTGGAATATCTTACTTAATCCCCTTCTTCCTGACTTGGGTAAAAGAAAACATACAAAATGGTGAGCTCAAATGCTCAGTAAGGGTAAACAAAAGAAATATCAGTCGCATCATATTCATAAGAACATAACATTTTGGAAATATTAACCTGCAAAAGAGATCATAATTTCATAACTTGGGATAAATCATAGTAGTTAAATGTAATCCCAATAATCAGAACATTAAACTTTGTGGCATACACACATAATCATAGATAATAATTTCTTAGTAGTCAAGACTCATTTCCAAGAATATCTTAGCGGACAAAGTCCATTTTTGAACCGAGTTCACTCCTCATTTCAGTCCTGTATCACTGAACTAGATTAACCTGCCATTCCAGCCATGTCTATCTATTGAGATATAAATCTTTACCCAAAGAATTGGATGGAGATATAGGTCCCACCCATCTCATAGTGATACTATTCTTATTTGTGCCACAAGATCATAAATCATACATCATAGCATAACCCATGTAATAAAAATGGGATTTTTAAACATCATGCCATCATAACATAATCCATATAAGATAAAAAAGATATCATAAAAATAATTCCATCATATCATAATCAAATCAATGTAAAAATAGGGATATAAATAGAACCCCATATTATCTTATATGGAAAATAATTTTGATAAAATACATGAACTCCATTCTTGAGGAAAATATCATTTCTACTTCAAAACCATTTTTCCTTTTTAACATGTCATACAATTTTAAACTAAAATAATTTGATTAAAAATAAACTTAAAACTTGTAAAGTAAGATTCATGGAAATAATAATCTATGAATCCATTCATTCCATATAAGTTAAAAAAACATTTTTCTTGTACTTTGGCCAGAAAAGTCAAAAAGTACCTCGTAAGAAAAACGAAAAAAGATTCCTCTCATATATTTTAATAAAAACTCAGAAAAGGGTAAAATTGGATTTAAAGAATTGTAGGAGGATAGAAATAATATTACATATTGAGGAAACATGGATTTGGATGATAAATATTCCACGATAAATTCTGAAGTATAAACAATCTTAAATAAAAATGAGATTGCGAGATTTTCCCTTAACTTAAGTCTGATTTGATTCGTACATGTCCTAACCTCCTGTATAATGATTTAAATAATGTTATTGACTTATTACAGAACCTTAATCATTGTTATGATATCATATATGGTCATATTCGTAGCTTCTTATTAGTAATATTTCATTGCTACTTGTTATTCGGGTGTTTATTGCTTTTTGTTCTTATGCGTGTTTCGTCGAATAAATTCTTATTCTTATTTTTTAGGTTAAAGATAACTCATTTACAGAATGTTATTATTGTAATATATATCATATTTATTCATTCAATTCATTTATATACTCCTTATGCATTGAAGATCATTTAGAACGAGTCGCATCACATCGTGGAAACGGTAGGCCGTACGTACGCACGAGCGATGATATCGTTCCCGTGATCATGGAATTGTATTGAAGTGTATGTATACTATTTGAGAATCAAATTAATTTACAATAATCATATATATAGTTATTCTTTACACCATTATACCCATCCAAGTAAGGTGGTGGTGGAAAAACATATTACACCACAACGTGGAGACGGTATTTCTTACGTACGCACGCGCGGTGATTTTGTTTTCCGTAGAATGGACAGAAGTTGAAATAGGTTTGTTTAATATTTATAATAAAATATTAGTATATGAGTGATACTTATGTTATTACTTTATAATTAAACAACTAAACAATAAGAAGTAGAAGAAGAAATAAAGTTGAAAGAATCGGTAACGGACATTACATCTTCTTTGATCGCCTCTTCTTAACCTCCTCTTAGGGCACTAAAGATGGTCTTTGAAGAAGACCAGGACCTATAGGATGTTTCTAGGGAAGTTTATAAGGGAAATGGGTAGGGTTTGTCCGAGCTTGAAGGCTTAAAGTGGTGTGTGGAGGAGAGGGAGGAGGTGCCCTTTTTATAAGGGAGGAGAGGGGCACCTTAGGAAAACTTAAAATATTCTTTTATAATAAAGTCATATTCGGTTTTTAATAGATAAAAATTGATTTATTTATAAGCTAATGTGGGTATTGGCCGAAATCATCTCAACCAATAGATTTTAGACAAGTTTGGTTTACTATTTTATCCTTATCATTTAGATTTAACTCTAAGTTAAATAATTTAACTTTTACCGTGTCTTTTTGTTTTCTTACACTATATGGTTAATAAACTTACTATAACAAGCCAAAAGAACCCCTACCGGTTTATTATTAATATATATATCCTTATATAAGTCATTTGGCCTAACCTAAGATTTTTAGGAATAACATAACAATTAATAATATATTATTTGTTTTAAAAACTATTTTATGTCCATTTTGACACTATTTGGTAATTGATTTTTGTGAAAATTATAACACCATGATTAGTTCAAAAAGGGTTAATTATATCAATACTAAAAAGTCATATTTACCAATAAAATTAATTTAATTTATAAAAAGTCTAAAATTATATTTATTTGGGTATTTATAATATCAATTATTTTAATATTTCATTATTTAGGTAATTACTCAATCACCATTGTGTCGTAAATAAATCAAGTTATTTAATGTCTAAAAATTATAAATAAAATACCATTAGGTATGAAATCTTTTTATATTTCTATTTAATATTTATAGTTGAATTTATATTATGTATAACCGTATATTAAAAAAAATTAGTTATTAAACTTTGATTTTAACCATTTTAACTTTTCTTTAAATAAAATAATAATAAATGTCTTAATCTGATACAAATGGACCTAAAGGGTAATATTTTATTCCTAAGGTTGTTTTTGGTCGAATTACACTTATCCAATGGAATTAGGACATGTGTTAGGGTAATAATAATATCATTTTTACCCTTAATTACCCTATTTACTTTTAACTATGGTAAAAAAAGTAAAAAGTTATTATTCACCAAAAAATATTTTTATCTTATTAAACCATATTTTACTCCTTTATATTAACTGCGTCTCTCGGATTTTCGAAACTCCACTCAAAAAAGCGGTAAAATTAAGTTTTATGTATATTTTCAAATTCTCCTAGGAGGTGGGTAAGAGACGGTGAAAAGTTCAATAAAATTTTTATATATCTAAAATTATTATAAAATGACTCCAATGAATTACATTGAACTTATATAGGTATTAAGTATCTATTTAGACCTAAAATAAATTTAAAAAAAAATAAATAATTATTTAAATAAAAAGTCAGTTTTTAAATAGTAACCTAGTGTTTTCACTATTCATCAAAAAATTGAAAGTTTTCAAAAAAAATTCCAAAAATTCACCCTTGGATAATTTCGATATTCCAAATCCAAATATGAAGTCCATTTTGTAAAATAAAATTTATAAAATTTCAAAAAAGTGGATATTACTATTTATAACAGCTAGTTCATAATAATATTATAATAATATCTCCTTTAATGAAACTCGGTATTGCGTACTACACACGCTATCGAGGAAGGTCTGGATTGCATGTAATGCAAGCCAAGTTAGGGCTGCGTATAGTGAAATCTCCTTTTGGTGTTGCGTATAACATAATCAAAACTTATTTCATTTATACATTAAACAAAATCTATACTTAATGTTGCGTAGAATAATTTCCACAAAACAAACTTGAAATTGTGTGTAACACGAGCCAAGAATAGTGTTGTGTATACTGCAAGCTAATACGGTGTTGCGTATAGTACAAGCTAATCTTGGTGTAGTGTATAATAGAAGTTATCAAAGAAATTAAAAATAATATATCTTATAAAATCTCAGGGTGTTACATTCTACCCCCCTTAAAATGAATTTTGCCCTCAAAATTCGTCGGGGTTATAAATGGTTTACTACTTGAAATTTTCTTTCATAGAAACCCACATCGTAAAAAGGAATACCAAAACTAAACTTTAAAAACTAAATTATGAAACATAACGGTTACCCAAATTAACTAATCACTGGGTTTCCACATAGGAGAACATAGGTGAAAATATGGATATGGAAGAAAAATCTAACCATCATGTTCTGATGGAGAGTGGTAGAGAACATTGCTATGAAAAATCCAACAATCACAAAGTCATAAATTTGTGATGATCTAAGGTACCGTCTGATTCATCAGATATAAGGGCACTAGGACAACATTTTTTTTTCAAGATCATTTCCCTAATGTTGAATAGTTTTAATGATAAGAAATACTTACTTTATTTTGGTATAATCTCACCGTTGTTCGTTCCTTGAACAATTTCCACTTAATCTCTTAAAAAATGAAGTTGAATTTGTCATTAGTGAAGTGTTAGCATATCAAGTGATAGAATGATGGGTCATTTTATATGCCTCAAACAAAAGGTTAGAAAAAGTTATCAAATATACATAATTCCATCTATGGTGAGGTTAATCATCTATGATTCCAAAAATGGACTTATACTTCATCTATCATACCGCTTAATAAAATAAAACTAGTTTATACTAACCCGGGACTTCCTGTAGTCCAGTGGTAGGTAATAAAATCCTGTCGCACTTCGGTTGTGGGTTTGATTCCCACAACCTTGTCCGACACGACGGGTTGTCGCTCGTCCTACAGGTTGTCCCTTTTTCCAAAACTACATTATTATAACATTCCTTCAATAATATCGAAAAAAATTCTAGCCTTAAACAAAAATATATGATTCCCAATATAATCCAATCTAACCTTAAGATTTATCCAAAATACTTCTTTCCAAACTCATAGTATAAAGAGAATTATTACTAGAATGGTCATCAACCAAGCATGTGAATACCATCATTTATCCCCCATATATCATAAGATATATCTTGTTGATCGCATTCCAAACATGTGAATACCTTAATCTTGTATTCTCTTGAAAAATGAATACCCATTGAACCTTAATGAAAACATGAATGCTATCAAAAGTTAACTCTTTCTAAAACCAAAATCCAAAAATTTCTATATACTCAAACTATGATATCACATTGTCCTTATATCAGTCATGAGCTCATCAATACTACAAAACATCTCATTATCTCCTCATCCCATCATTATGTGCATATCATCTACTTTCCAAAAATATATGAATTAACCTTTCATGGTTATCGGTACCATTCAACATATACTTTCAAATACTTTAGTAAAAACAATAGTGTAACAATCCTTAGATGTGTCTTTATTCCATAGTACCACTACCTATACAACATAACTCTTGATAAACATAAATCATTCCACTACCATCTTAAACCATTGACCAAGATTCAATACTTCTCTCATCTCATATATCATTTGTAGTCTCCTCATCATCATCCACCTAAATACTACCCATATGACCATGATGATTCTCTTCATGAGATTTTCCCTTAGGTAATTGGTTTGCATAATGCCAATACATTCCACATTTAAAACATCTAATCATTGTTGATTTCTTATCAATAACATTATCTTTCTCCATGGTGTTAACTGAACCTTTTCCTTTTCACTTACTGGATTTGTGTCCTTTTCCGCACCCAAATCATCTTCCAGTTCCTTTGAAACATTCTCTTTGATACCTCTTCCCACATTATTTACATGAGAGAAATTGAACTTTCTTTCCTCTATGATCATCATGAAACTCTATCTTTCTCTTATTAGTTGAGTCGGGAAACTTACCAAAGTTGAGATTATTGATCATATTATGAGATTTCTGATTAGCCATAATAACGATATTTGGGCTTCCAAATCCCGTTTCATTTGGTTTCTCATGAATAATATCATTCCATTGTCCATCATATCCTCCATTACCGTGAATCTTCCTCTTTCCAGCCATTTTATAAAACCCAAAAATAATACTGTGAGAGGCAAAAATCATGCTTGGGAAAACAACATAATAAAGGGGGAGTACCATCAATATATAACATCTTAGATTAAATTCTAAGATCATTACCGTAATTTTAGGACTATAACCTATACGTATACTTATCATTAGGGATATCCCTAGACATACCTTAGAAATATCTCTAGGTATTTCACTAAAGTTTTCACATCCTAGTTTCCAAAGGTTAACTAAACTTCCCACTGATACCAACTATAAGGACCCATACTTTACATATATTTTTATTACTTCAAAATTGAAGCACACTTATTACAACATATAACAAAACCATGAAAGGACCATATAGGTATAGTGTCTTTAGAAACTGGGAAACATAAATAACTCGTACACAAATCATCTACATTGTCTCCCTTTTATTTTATCATATCTAGAGTCTCTTTTGGAATATCTTACTTAATACCCTTCTTCCTGACCTAGGGAAAAGAAAACATACAAAATGGTGAGCTCAAATGCACAGCAAGGGTAAATAAAAGAAATATCAGTCACATCATATTCATAAGAACATAACATTTTGGAAATCTTAACCTGCAAAAGAGAACATAATTTCATAACATGGGATTAATCATAGTAGTGAAATGTAATCCCAATTATCATAACATGAAACTTTGTGTAATACACACATAATCATATAGAATCATTTCTTTGTAGTCAAGACTCATTACCAAGACTATCTTAGCGGACAAAGTCAATTTCTGAACCGAGTTCACTCCTCATTTCAGTTCTGTATCACTTAACCGGATTTACCTGCCGTTCCAGTCATGTCTATCTCATGAGATATAAATCTTTACCCAATGCATTAGAGGGAGATATAGGTCCCACACATCTTATAATGATACCATTCTTATGTGTTCCACAATATCATAAATCATACATCATATCATAACCCATGTAATAAAAATGGGATTCTTAAACATCATGCCATCATAACATAATTCATATAAGATAAAAAGGATATCATAAAAATAATTCAATCATATCATAATCAAATAAATGTAAAAATAGGTATATAAACATAACCCCATATTATATTAGATGGAAAATAATTTCTATAAAATGCTTGAACTCCATTCTTGAGGAAAATATCCTTTCTACTTCAAAAGAATTTTTCCTTTCTTAACATGTCATACAATTTTAAACTAAAAGAATTTGATTAAAAATAAACTTGAAAACTTGTAAAGAAAGCTTCATGAAAATAATTTTCTATGAATCCAGTCATGCCATATAATTTAAAAAACATTTTTCTTATACTTTGGCCGGAAAAGTCAAAAAATACCTCGTATGAAAAACGATAAAAGATTCCTTTCATATATTTTACTAAAAACTCACCAAAGGGTAAAATTATATTTAAACAATTTTAGGAAGATATAAATTATATTAAATATTTAGGAAACATGGATGTGTATGATAAATATTCCCCGGTAAATTCTGAAGTATAAACAATCTTAGATAAAAATGAGATTGCGAGATTTTCCCTTAACTTAAGTCTGATTTGCTTCGTACATGTCCAAACCTCATGTATAATGATTTAAATAATGTTATTGACTTATTCCAGAACCTTAATAATTGTTATGATATCATATATGGTCATATTCTTAGCTTCGTATTAGTAATATTTTATTGCTACTTGTTATTCGGGTGTTTATTGCTTTTTGTTCTTATGCGTGTTTCGTCGAATAAATTCTTATTCTTATTTTTTAGGTTAAAGATACCTCATTTACAGAATGTTATTATTGTAATATATATCATATTTATTCATTCAATTCATTTATATAGTCCTTATGCATTGAAGATCATTTAGAACGAGTCGCATCACATCGTGGAAACGGTAGGCCGTACGTACGCACGAGCGATGATATCGTTCCCATGATCGTGGAATTGTATTGAAGTGTATGTATACTATTTGAGAATCAAAATAAATTTACAATAATCATATATATAGTTATTCTTTACACCATTATACCCATCCAAGTAAGGTGTTGGTGGAAAAACATATTACACCACGACGTGGAGACGGTATTTCTTACGTACGCACGCGCGGTGATTTTATTTTCCGTAGAATGGATAGAAGACATCAAAGAAATTAAAAATAATATATCTCATAAAATCTCAGTGTGTTACATAAAGTGTGTCCAAATAACTTTTTCAGTGATAAAAATATAATAAATTATCAAATTTAGATTATATTTTCATTTTATAGTAAATAAATTAACCATTTAGTATAAAAATACAAGAGGACATGGTAAGAGTTAACTTAATTTACAAAGGGTTAAATCTAAAAGATAAGGTTAATTTTATGACCTAAACATGTATAAAACCTATTGGTTGAGATTATTTCTACCCAAACTCAATTTATAATTGAAATAAATCAATTTTTAGCTATTATAAACCGAAAATATGTTTATAATAAATTAATATTTCAATATTTTCCTAAAGTGCCCCTCACCCCTCTTATAAAAGGGAACCTCTCTTCCTCTATAACTTGCACCTCTAAAGCCTTTTGGTTTGTCCAAACCCTACACATTCCTCCTCCCAACCACTATAAATTCATCCTAGAGGCTTAAAATTTGGTATAGATCCATCCTAAGGATCCCTTCTATTCAAATCAATAGGAAACACTCAGAGAAGAGGTAATCGTTTTATCCCTTCATTCAAAGTTATTTTATTCTTCTACTTCCTCTTTCTATGTTGATTCCATACTAAAGTAAAAAACTCCATTATATTATACATTTTGATATGTTATTATAATTATGTTAAAACTATATACCACTTTTTAACCATCCTACGAATAACAATATCATCATACCTACGTACGTACGGCTTACCGTCTCCACACCGTGGTGAAATTTGTTATTCAAAAATACTTTATTAGGATGGGTCTAATGATGAGTATAATGGGTTTAAATAATGAATATAAAATGATAATGATTTTTTATAATTAATTTTCCATCCAATTACATACCATTTAACTATCAATAGAATTATACCATTGCTAGTGCATATGTACGTCCAACCGTTTCCACGACGCGATGAGATTCATTCTCCACTTTAACCATCTAAGAATGATTATAAAACAATTATATATGTATATATATTATTCATAATTATGAAATATATGAAATAATAATTATATGGTATTGATATATATATATATATATATGAATGTATTTACATATATGCCATTAATTTACTTCCATTCAATACGACAAGAAAACGGAAACATCATTCATGCATACGTACGGCCTACCATCTCCATGAATAGTGTAATCCATTTTATATATATATATATATATATATATATTATATTTATATTATGAATATATATGATATATAAATCATATTATAAATTCTTAAAGTAAGTAAATCATGGTCTATGTAATATGATTAAGAATAACAAGTCAAAACATGTATGATAAACAAAGTGATATTACCCAAAATGTTGCATTAACTTGGAATTATTAATAAACAGGTAATATAAAGTCATAAAAGAACAATATATTATATAATAAATATTATTATGATTCTGATATAAGTTAATAATTTGTTTAAAATCATTATACAACAGTTTTGGACTCCTACGGAGAGTATCGGACCTAAGGTAAGGGATAATTTTCCAATCTCATTTTTTTATATGAGATTGTTTATATGTAAGTATTTACTGAGTATATATTTATCATCCATTTACATGTTTTATAAAAATGTTTTTCTTATATTTATAATTTCATTTTTACCCATTTTTTACTTTTAATACATGGTATGGAAGGAATCTTTCTTTTGTTTACTATACGAGGTACTTTTTGACTTTTCCGGCAAAAGTATGAGGAGAATTTTTTTTAACTTATATGGAATGAGTGGATTTTTACGCTTTCATAATGACTTATTCCCATGAATCTTCCTCTATAAATTACAATTATATTTTAAACTAAATTATTTTCTTTTAAAATTGCACGACACTTTGAGACAAGAAAACATTTTTTTTTAATATAAAGGATATTTTCCTCAAGAAGTAAGTTCAATTGTTTTATGAGAATTATTTTCCATCTAAGATGACCTAGGGTTATCACTATTATTAATTTTATTTTATTGTTTTTATTATGGATTTATATTTATAAAATCCATTTATTTTATATGTATTTTGATGGAATGATGTTTAAGAAACCCATTTTGTTTCATGGGTTATGATATGATGAATGATTTATGTTTTTTTGGAACATGTAAGAATGATTTCATTATGAGATGGATGGGACCTATATCTCCCTTCAATTCATTGGGTAAATATTTATATCTCATGAGATAGACATGAATGGAACAACAAGTAAATCTAGTTCAGTAATACATGGTTAGAGTGGAAAGTAAACCTGGTTTTGTAATTGACCTTGTCCACTATGATGGTCTTTGCAGAAATGCTTTGGCTACTATGGAAATCATATTTTATGATTATTAGTTTTCCGAAATTACATGTTTTATTCAAATACTATTCTATCATGATTAATGTTCCTTTATGATCTATGCCTTATGTACTGCCAAGATTTATTTCATGACTCAATATTTTGATGCTTAAACTTTATGTTCAAGATTTTACGTTCAAATGTATATGGTTTGTTTTATGTTCTTCATGTTTACCCTTACTGAGCATTTGATCTCACCCTTTCTATGCTTTCTTTTCCCCATGATATAAAGAAATGTATTTGGTAGGAAAACAAAAGGGGATATCTTTATGGGAGATTTTGAAGATCTTTCACCATAATGAGGATATTATATTCTGAGTTTCTAAAGTCACTAAACTAATATAGTATTTGGAAATATATTTATGTTATGTATTAAGTATTCCAAAAAATAAATTTAATGTCCATGTAAATCAATCTTGGGTATCTACAGTTGGGATCAGAGTAAATGTTTAGTTAACCTTTTGAAACTAGGACACAAAAACATTAGTGAGATCCCTAGATATATTTATAAGGTATGTCTAGGGATGTCTCTGAGGTTTAGTATAAGTATGGGTTACATTCCTAGAATTATGATAATGATCATGAATAACCTATGATTAATCTTAATATGTAGATATTGAAATTACTCCCCAGTGATAATGTTGTTTTCCTAATATGATTTTTTCCTCCCACACTGTTCTTTTTGGGTTTTAGATAATGGATGGAACCCGAAGGAATCATGTTAATGATAAATGCACTGGGTAATGAAATGATTGTTCTCCTGAACAACCAAATGTTTAGAGAGATGGAATGAAAAAAATTATTTTTATACTTACACAAGCTCTGAACCATTCTGGACTTCCAAATGAGCAGAGAAGGGAACAACATTCTATTGAGTCCTTTATGAGGAAATGTTCACCTTCTTTTAGTGGGTCTCCTAATACACTTGTTTCTGAAAAATGGATCAGTACCATGGAAAATATATTTTCCATCCTTCACTGTTCGAAACATTAAAATTTTATTTTTTTATGTCCATCGTTTAGAAGTTGAAGCAGACTAGTGGTGGACTATAATAAAGAATACAAGGAAAAAAGATGAAATTGAATCCATAGAATGAAACAAGTTCAAGAACTTGTTTTTCACAAGTACTTCCCTAGTATTATTAGAACACATATGGAAAAGTAGTTCCTTGAGCTTAAGAAAAAGGATAATGAATCAACTGGTACATATAAGGTGAATTTTACAAGGCTTTCAAGTTAGGCTTCTGGTGTTATCATCCAACCTAAAAGTAAAGTTGATCGAATCTTTAGTGGATTAAAAACAAGTCTTAAAAGGGAATTATCTATAGGAGACTTGAGTAGCTATGAATATATTGTGCGTTGAGCTATCAATTTATAAATGGAAGTTGTTGTTACATATCCATCTCGTGGTTTTGACAAGAAACAAAAGATGGAGTTCAAGGAAAAATTTAAAAAAATGGTGAAAAGAAGATGAATGTTTACTTATGCTTAAAGTGTGGAAAGAAGCATGGTGAATATTGTCTTAAAGGGACAAGAAAATGTTTCAATAGTGGAAAACAAGGTAATCGAGTAGTTGTGTGCTGAAGTAATGATAAAAAGGTTTCTAATGATGTGAATAAAGAAAAGACTACAGAGAATGTACCACCAACACTTCAATGATACAAGTGCAAGGAAATGGGCCATTATGGTAACCAATTCCCTAATACAGGGGTTAATGATGATCAATGTTAGCAACATCTTAAGGATAAAGACAAAGGGAAGTCACATGCGATCACTACTAGTGATGTTGAGTATGAAAATGAAGTGGTTGAATGATTAAGTGTTTATGTAATGGGATTCCAAAATAATGTTGTGGAATCTCATTTATAGTATTATGGAATATTAGAATATCTATGTATTGATCTATTGTGGCTTTCCATAATTATATGGTACCAGTAACCATGAAAAGTGATTGAAATATTTTTGAAAATCACATGATATGTGCATAATTAAGGGATATAGAGATAATGAGATTTTTGATAGTATTATTGATCTAATGATTGGTATAATTACAAATTGATATTGGGGTATGAGTGTATAGAAGTTTTGGTATTTTTTGAGTGTGGAAAGAGTTAATTTTGATAGAATTCATGTTCTCACTAAAGTTTTACAGTAATTCATGTTATTATCATGTTTCAAGATAATACATGATTAAGGTATTCACATGTTTAGAATGGGACAACAAAGAACTTCCAAATGAGATATGGGAAACAAATGTTAAGTCTCTTTAGTCCACCTCTTTCTAAAGTTTTATATTTTCAGTTTTTGGAAGTATTGTAATGTTATCCATTTATAGATAGTATATGTTATATTTCAGTTTATGTTTTTTAGATTAATGTATTATCTCACTATAAGGTGGACTTCTGCATATTTGATAACATTTTATAACCTTTTTGTTGAGATAAATGAAATGACATGTCATTCTATCACATGATCTTCTAACACTTCAAGAATAAAAAATTCAACTTCATTTATTTAAATAAGAGATGAAGTGGAAATTTTTTAGGGGACGATCAATGATACTGAAATCAAGTAAGTATTTCTTCTCGTGCAAAAAAATATTCAACTTTAGGAAAAGGATCTTGAAAACCAAAAATTTTATCCAAGTACCTTCTTATTTGATGAATCGAATGGTCCATTAAATTATCCCAGATTTATTTATTTCTGGTTGTTAACTTTCTCCAAACCTTATACTCTATCACTATCCATTAGAACTTGATGGCTAGATTTTTCTTCCATATCTATGTTTTCACTTCCCACCTATGTTCTCCTATGTGGAAACCCAGTGATGAGTTAATTTGGGTAACCATTATTTTTTTAACATTCCTTTTTAAAATTAAGCTTTAGTATTCCTTTTTACGATGTGGGTTTTTATGAAAGAAACTTTTATATAGTAAACCATTTATAACCCTGATGAATTTCGAGGGTGAAATTCATTTTAAGGGGGTTGGAATGTAACACCCTGAGATTCTATGAGATATATTCTTTTTAAATTCTTTGATTTCTTGTGTTGTATGCTACACCAAGATTATATTGTGCTATATGCAACAATGTATTCACTTGCAGCATACACAACACTATTCTTGGCTTGTGTTGCACACAATTTCAAGTTCTTTTGATATAATTCAATAATGAGTGTGGATTTTGTTCAATTTAAAAATGAACTAAGTTTGGATTATGATATACACAACACCAAAGGAATATTTCTCTAAACACAACACTGACTTGGATTGTTTTACATTCAAGAGCGACCTTCCTCGATAGCTTGTGTTGTACACGATGTCGAGTTTCACTAAACAATGATATATTATTAAAATATTATTATTTAAGGGGATATAAACTAGCCATTATTAATAATATTAACAACATTTTGAATTTTATATAACATTAACATTCATATTACACATTTTCTATAACAAGATATGAGAACAAATTCAATTTTTGGATAAAAGAAGTATTTTTCAAAAAATGTAGTTTTACCACCTTTTAATCACACGCCCGTTTTAAATATAGTTTTCAATAATTTTATAAGTTAAATTTGAAAAAATAAACTTCTTATTGGGAATTGGGACATAAAAAATTTAATTTTTTTGAATTTTTGGTATTTTTCTAAAAAAAATTAAATTTTAATGAATAGTGAAAAATACTGTATTTTAACTCGAAACTACCTTTTTATATAATTTATTTATATAGTTATATTATATTATTAATTGTTTTTAAATTGTAATTATATTATATTCTTATCATTTAATACAATTTGGGTCATTATAAGTAATTTAAATTTTAAATTGGACATAAACACATGTCAATCTTTTGATAGTTATTACTTCTTAAGAACCCGCTTTTTGGTTTTGACAACCGGAATAAATTTTAAATTAATTACTGAAACTTATGTGTTTTGAATTTGGAAAAATGGATTCCATATTTGAAATCAAAAGCTTAAAATTTTTTAAATAGTTACCTTTTATTTTTAGACATTATGAATAGTAACTTTAGTAATTATTTTATTCACTATGATTAAAAGGTAAATCTGGTAAATAAGGGTAAACAAATAAAATTATAATAATATTAAACTAGCATAACACATTTCCTAATCTTATTTGATGAGATATTTCTGACCATGGGAATCCTTGGGTCTATTTTGGGACCCCATGGATTCGCTTGAATGTGAATGTGACATTTTATAATAATTAATTTAAAATGAAGATAATTATAACCTAAAAATATATATTTTACTAAATAGATTTTAATATAGGGTTATATAAATGATATATATGTCTCAAGATATTAATTATAAATTTAAAAAGATTTCCTATATCTTGGTATTTTATTTATAATTTTTATACATTAAATAAATATATTTATATATGATACAATTATGATGTAGTGATTACCTCATTAATGAAAGATTCAAATAAATGAATTTATAAATATTAAAGTAAATTTAATTCGAACATTTTGATGCCATAAAATAATTTTATAGATGAAATTGACATATTAGGGATGATTTAATTCCTTGTTTTCAAATGATTCAAGTTTTTATGACTTTAAAATAAATCAATTTCTAAAGAGTGTCAAAATTGACATAAATGTGTTTTTAAAACAAATAATTTTTTATTAAATGATATAAAAATCATAAAAATATAATATTTTTCCAAATAACTTGGATAGTGTAAAAAATATCATAAATTATCCACTTTAGGTTCCATTTTCATTTTATAGTAAAGATATCAACCATGTAGTATAAAAATAGAAGAGGACATGGTAAAAGTTAACTTATTTTACAAGGGGTTAAATCTAAAATATAAGGTTACTTTTATAACCTAAACATGACTAAAACATTTTGGTAGAGAGTATTGAGACCCATAATAATCTTATACTCTAAATAAATCAATTTTGAGCTATCATAAATCTAAAATATTTTTATAATAAATTAATATTTAAATATTTTCCTAAAGTGCCCCTCACCCCTCTTATAAAAGGGAACCTCCCTTCTACTTTTACTCACACCTCTAAAGCCTTTTGGTGCGGAAAAACCCTTCCTATTTCTCCTAAAAAACCACCTCACTTCCTACTAGAGGCCTAAAATTGGTTATATATCCATCCTAAGGAGATTTTTTGTTCAAATAAAAAGGAAACACCAGAATAAGAGGTAATCGTTTTCTCCCTTCTTTCAACATTCTTTTCTTCTTCTACTTCCTCTTTCTATATTGATTCCTTAATAATGTAATAAATCCAATATATTATACATGATGATATGTAATTATAATTATGGTATAACCTTATACCTCCTTTTATCCATCCTACAAATAACAATATCACCATATGTGCGTATGTACGGTTTACCGTCTCCACACCGTGGTAAAATTTTTTATTCAAAAATACATTTTTAGGATTGTTATAATGTTGAGTATAATGGGTTTAAATAATGAATATAAAATTATAATTATTTTTTATAACTAATATACCATTCAATTACATACCATTTAACCTTCAATAGAATGATATTGTCGCTCATGCGTACGTAAGGCCTACCGTCTCCATGACGTGATGAGATTCATTTTCCACTTTAACCATCCAATAATGATTATAAAATAATTATATATATATATATTATTCATAATTATGAAATATATGGCATAATAATTCTATTTTAATGATATATATATATACATATATATATATATATGTACATGTATGTCATTCACTTACTTCCATTCAGTAGGATAAGAAAATGAAAATAGCGTTTATGCGTAAGTACGGCCTACCGTCTTATATATCTATATGTTATATATATTTATATTATAAATATATATTATATATAAATCATATTATACATTCTGGAAGTATGTAAATTATGATCTAAGTAATATGATCAAAAATAACAAGACAAAACACGTACGATAAACAAATCGATATTACTCGAAATGTTGCATTAACTTGGAATTGTTAACAAAGAGGTAATATAAAGTCATAAAAGAATCATATATAATATAATAAATATTATTATTCTTCTTATATAAGTTGATAATAAAATTAAAAACATTGAACAGGAGTTTTGGACTCGTACAGAGAGTATCAGACCTAAGGTAAGGGATAACTTTGCAATCTCATTTCTTTTCTCAGAGATTGTTTATACGTAAGTATTTACTGGGGATATATTTATCATCCATGTCCATGTTTTATCAAAATATTTTTCTTATATGTATAATTTCATTTTTACCCTTTTTTTTTACTACATGATATGGAAGGAATCTTTCTTTTGTTTACTATACGAGGTACATTTTGAATTTTCTAGAAAAAGTACAAGGAGAATGTTTTTTTAAATTATATATTATGAACGGATTTTTACACTTTCATAATTTCTTATTCCCATGAATGTTACTCTACAATTTTATAAGTTTATTTTCAACTAAATTCCCTTTATTTTAAAATTTTATGACATTTTGAGAAAAGAAAACGTTTTGAAAAATAAAGGATATTTTCCTCAAGAAGTAAGTTCAAGAGTTTTATTAGAATTATTTTTCATCTAATATGGAATAGGGTTATACCTATTATTAATTTTATTTTTTTTGTTTATTATGGATTTATTTTTATGAAATTCATTTATTTTATATGGATTTTTATGGAATGATGATTAAGAAACCCATTTTGTTTCATGATTTATGCTAGGATGAATGATTTACGTTTTTAGAACTTGTATGAATGATTTCATTATGAGATGGATGGGACTGATATCTCCCTCCAATGCATTGGGTAAAGATTTATATCCCATGAGATAAACATGACTGGAATGGAAAGTAAATATGGTTTAGTAATACATGGCTCGAATGGAAAATAAACCGGGTTTAGTAATGGACTTTGTCCACTATGATGGTCTTGGAAGAAATGATTCGGCTACTATGGAAATCATATTTGGTACTTATTAGTTTTCCATAATTACAAGTTTTATTCCAATACTATTCTATCATGGTTAATTTTACTTTATGATCTATGCCTTATATACTTCCAATATTTATTTCATGATGCAATATTTTGATGTTTAAACTTTATGTTCATGTTTTTACGTTCAAATGTATATGGTTTGTTTTATGTTATCCATGTTTACCATTATTGAGAATTTGAGCTCTCCCTTTTTATGTTTTCTTTTCCCTAGGATATAAAAAAAGTTATTAGGTAGGAAAACAAAAGGGGGAGACCCTTATGGGAGATGTCGAATATCTTTCACCTTGATTAGAAACATTATAAGTTTCCAAAGACACTAAACTAATAATATCTTTGTGCGTCTATTTGTATCATGTATTAAGTATTCTGAAAAATAATTGTAATTTCCATGTACGTCAAGCTTGGGTCTCTATAGGTGGGAGAGAGATGGACTTATAGATCTAGGTTGTATATTAAATATTGCATCAAAACCATGATCCACACTCATGGTCCATTATAAATATTAGTTGATGTCTCTAAAATCACCCAACAATTTCTAATGAATATCAAAAAGAATTATAGAGGTTTAAATGGGAGTTTTGGCAGATAAATTATAACTTAGAAGTAAATTCACATTATTAGTCCAGACATGTATAATTAGTCAACATGGTTTAGTAAATTGTGTGCCTAACTATTTAGGGATACAAAGTCTGATTTCCTGGTCACATGATTATCTCCAATGGTTCCCCTAACCTAACACCTAGCCTCACATGCACTACTAGAAAATTTTTTCCCATACATGATTATCTCACAAAGTCTGGGAGATAGTATTAAGAATTGTGTTCATATCCCTTATTTAAAAAATATATATCATAACCAATAAATTCAAAAAATTCAGAGGGAAACTTACCTATCAAATATTAGGTGTTATAATTATCCCCATCATTGTATTTTTCATCCCAGAAAATTTAAAAGTCCCCACTCACCGTGATTAAATTCAGCCATTTTTATTGTATCTTGGCCTCTCTCTATCTCTCTCTCTCAAGTCACTTCATGAGTAGTTCAATGCTTTAAATAACACTCACACTAAAGTAATACACCCTACAAAAATAATCTTCTCTCTATAATCCATAACTCGAATTGGTTTCTACACATAACATATATCTATCACAAAATCAATTGTCTCCTTCCTCAAGACATGATTTAGGTTAGCATGATACTTTATTAACTAAGAAACATATAAGATGTTATGAATATCCATATAATATTGTGGTAATTCCAACTAATAATCCACTTCACTAATATACTCAATGATTTAAAAAGTCTCGACATATCATGGAAACAATATCTATTACATTATAAGAAATCTATTCCCACATCTAGGATTCACATTCAAAATCACATGATCCTTAACCTCAAGTCTTAAATGTCATCATCAATGATCAATGTAGTATTTTTAAAAACATTGAGATGAAGTCAAACACTTATAAATCTATCTAACCTAAATCATTATCTATTTTTAAAAACTAACTCCCACTGGAGACATTTCAACTGTATCACAATAATAAAATTGAAACCAACATGGATGACCATGAATCATCTAAAATGCTGAAATAAAAATTGGTGAATAATAGATATTTTTTTTAAATAATCCCACCAATGGAAATTGTTCATCTCGATATTTTATAATAAAACAAAATCCTAAAGAAAATTTTTTAATATCTAACTAAAATGATCTATAATACCATAAATTTAAGTTCGATATATAATACTAATTTTCAAATTCATCCCTCATTGAATTCTAAAATCCATTCCAAAATCAAGACTTAAATAAGGGATCATTATATGAAACAACAAGCTTCATCACTACATTATGTTTAATAACCTACTTCACATAAATATTACCAAAACTATTAAATAATTTTTTTTCATATATGATTGAAGTACATTGGCTTCACGAGATAATCCCGTTTATCCTAACATCAATATACTTCTATGGTGACCTTGAAAACCCATTCACGGTATCCATATAAATATTTTCTTATTTCCGTGTAAATATGGAAAAGGACGAAACTGATTAGATAGTTTTCAATGCTCTACCTTCACCTACTCACAAATCAAACAATAAGAATAAAACTCAGTAACAACCATATTTATTCCAAACCACTATTACTATTAGATATCATGATACATCTTTGTAGATCCAGGTTTCAATTACCAACTTGAATGGAGAAAATAATTCAAAACATAACCCCTTTCTTTCATAGGGATAACCATATATACCTTTTAATAGAGAACTAAATTTATCACAACTATCCATATTTTAATGGCCCCCTTTACATTGAGGGAATATTTTATTCTCTAGTCACTCTTATAAAAAAATTACCCTTCCCTAATATACTCCATCAATATGGATTTCACTAATCATCTTGATAGAACTATTCCATCCACCATATATTTCAATTTGAAATGAATTCCCACTAATAAACACATTATATATCACTATTTCCTAGCTTTCTTCACTACCTATATCTGTTTTATTTGTCAAGGTGTCATCCATCATATTTCCCATTATTTATGTATACATGTGGTTAAAATCAATGGTTTAAAGGTATTTGGTCCACCTATTTTATCACAAAATGAGATCACAATGTGAGAATATATACTCTATACTCTCATAATCTATATATACCTATATTACCCAAAAAACGTAATTCCTACAACTATTAAATTACTGAAAAATAATATCTAGTTTTAAATGATGCATAGAATAAGTATTATCATGGTGTATCGGCTTTCTAGACCCAAAAACCAGGAATATTATTTCATTTTGATATAATTGACGCCTAATTCATGGTTCCATGGGAAAAATAAAGCTAAAGGTGATCACATCATTAACTACTTAAATATATTTTTTCACTTCATATTCCACTCTAACTTCACTCCCTTCTAAGTCAAGGACATCAAAGGAGAATATAACTTCAAGAAATCCTAAATGAATATTTGATAATATCCAAAAAATCCTAAAAAAATACAAATCTAAAATATTTTCTTTGATATTTCCCAATACATCACCAACTTAACCTTCTTAATATTATCAAACATTCCACTATCAAAAACAAATTGGCCAATAAATTTTACCTCTTGAATCTATAAATGAAATGTATAGAATTGTGTATACATTATATGATCATGTTAAACTTATAAAATAATTTATAGGTGCTTATCAAGATCTTAATCAATACTTGAATTCAAAAGGATTTCATATACTAATAACACCATAATAGATTCCATTTTCTTGTGGAGAATATGGTTTATTAATACAATAAAGTCCATGAGTGATTTAGTGGAACTAAAAGGAATGGCTAAGAAGTTTGAATTTTCAAGTTAAAATTGGAAAGATATATTTGTAATATCTTCTACTCTCATCCTTAACTAATGATATATAATCCAATGTTAGATATTGGAAAACTAAAAATATACCTTTAGTTGGACAAAAAAAACAATTAATTTAGGGTCTGGGATATTTTTTTTCAAGTCCATTTGTTTTAGAGTCTAATAATTAATATATATAACTTTAATATAATATTAGATTTCTTAGAAAATAAATACCAATGTTTTCCAAGGGGAAACACTCTGTCGAATTTACCCTTACTTATCAAGACTATATAGTTGAGGGCCCACAAAAGGATATTCTTCCACTACTTACTCACATCCACAATAAACTGGTTCTCTTTTAGGATTCATATTATTTATCACATAAAGGATCAAATTAAAAGAAAATAATCTCTATCATTCATCATCAAAAAAATAAAATTACATGGTATGTTTAAGTGGCCTCTGATTACACTGGATAATTCTATTCGCAGCCACTTTTTCACAATAATATTTTCAAGTATCATAATATTATTCCATTTCAAAAGTCACTTGTGAATGACTAGAAACAAATGAGTCATTACAAAAACATTTTCATGCATTGAAAATAATTTTTCTTTTAAAACCATGTCATATAATACAATATTAATTGTTTCTATAGTTATTCATGAACTCTTGCCTATTTCTATAAATGTTTTGTCAACATGTAATAAATAATAATCTAATAACAATATCATTAACCACCCTTTTAACCCAAAATTCTCAATAACTTGTAGTTTTCTCTAAAATTGTTATCAAGATCCTTTTTGGGTACATTTTGATTCTCATCCATAATAATATCCATACCTTATAAACTACTAAAAATGTAATTTAAAAACAAGTCTCTAATACCATTTTCTAATACACCAACCTAAGAGCTCAAATCTTGAGACAAGATCTAGGATTCCACATGGCCTCAAACACATTTCACAATCACAAGATTATATCAACATATAGTAAAGGATATGATAAGTTATATAGGGATCAATTTTCCCATAAGAACACAAGCTAAAACTGTTTGTGTGCATATAAAACTCCTTTAGAGAATATAATATAAAAAAATATGTTGCAGAAAAAAATTCTTAATAAATAAAATATTTAAGAAAGACAAAAAGAAACATTATGACATAGAATAAAATATATAAAAACTAATCCACAATCAACTTTGTTATATCTATGAAATGGATCAAGAACTCAAAAATTATAAACAATAATATCTTCCTCTTGCCTAGATCATGACCAATCATGTCTATATTTCTATAAAAGTGAACATATAGGTAGTGAGTATAAACTCAGCATGATTTCACCAAATGAATCTAATACACTTCCATACTTGTTTAATTTTAATATATAATGCTAATTAACAGTGATAAATAAAAAAATAGTTTTAAACTAAACCATTTTATTTTTCCAAACACTTTTCAAATCTAAAATCATGCATAAAAATTAAATTTAGGATTCCATAACTTTATGAAAACATCAAACCAAACATACTATCAAAAAATAAAATTTATATTTTTAATAGAAACCCCATTTCCTAAATAACTTTCCCTTACCCAAATTCCTATACAGCACCTGATGTTGGAAAACTAATGGAAAATATTTATTTTCTCTAGAATATAAAACAAAATACATGTTTTTCCAATGTATTATGGAAACTCTTTTACCCTTAAATTAATTCCTCATGCTAAGTCTTTCCTATTCAAAATCTAATAAATCCATGATAGCTAGATTTTTTAAGGTATGAATCCCCATTCACAAGTTTAGAACTAACACCCTAGTGAATGCCATCAATAATATATAGTAATCCAACCATTTATCATATTAATTCATGCACTCTAATTCATCACTTCACTATAAATGAAATATAAAGATTTTAAAAATCAGGTCTCGCTAATGTCCATTTTGCACATGCACCCACAAAATGTAAAAAATCCTAAAAAACACATTTAAATAAAAAAATAAATACAATAAGTTATAATATTAATTTCATAAAAATTATTTTACCATAAAATGAGAATGTATTTAAATAAAAAACAGTTCACCCTCCAACTGAATTCTAAGGACAACATCATAAAAACCTAATTTTATCAAAAAACACCATCAATTAATATAACTCATTTCAAAAACCCATTCATTTAAAACTAAATAATTTTCTATTTAAGAAAACTATTTTCAATCCAAAACAACTAAGCATGTGAAAATTCCTAATTTTTTAAAAATTTATTTATATAAAAAATAACCATTTTTTAAAAATGCAGAATTTGATTAAATTCATACAATTCTAGCATCAATCAATAACCATTACCTACATGTGTCATATCTAGAAAATCATTAATTAAAGCGGTCCAAAATCGCAAGACAATATCAAATAATTACAATCTATAATAATATGAAATAAACCTTATTCTATATTTATATATTCATATATTCAATATCACCAAGTCGGTATCTTATATTGATTAATAGATAATGAGAGATATATAGATTCTAGATCTTGGTCATACCATAAATCTAATATCAAAATCATTATCCTTATTCATAATTTGTCATAAATATGATATAAAATCACCAAAATAAAGTAGAATTCTTAAATAAGCACCCAAATTTGTCAGGAGATGAAAAATCAGTGTCTTATGAGACAAATTAGGATTTAAATGAAAAATCATATAATTAATCCTCACACACATGGTTAGTATGAATGCTCAAGGAAACCACACATCTATCCATATAGGGATAATTTCTGTGATTTCAAGGTCACATGATTATATAACACAGTTACCCAAATAATATTATTACTTATGCAGATGTTACTAGTCGTATCTTAATCATGCATGGTTAGCCTAAGTAGTTGATCACGTAGCTTTCTCTACTCTTCCAAAAACTCTATATTTCAATATAAAAATTCCATAAAATAAAAATAAATAATGATAATAAGATATAGGGAATAAATCTAATACCATTCCCCTACCATTAGGTTTTTCTAGACTAAGTCCGCTCTTTTCTAACTAATAAACCCCTGCACTAAAGAGGGATCCCCCAAACCATCTTAATATAACCCGATGAGACCCCACACTTAAATAATATTCCATAACCATGCCTAATTACATGATCAATCCACATAAAACAACCAAAAAATTTCATTAAATATTAAATATAGAAATGTTTCACATAATATCTACTAAGAAAAAATAAGAAATGTATTAATCGCCAATTTCTCAAAATTTTCTAAAAAAACACTCACGCTCCAAAAAGATAGGAATTTATTTTCCTTGAAATCCATACATATAAAAACCATATATCTCTAAGTATAAAACCAATTTTATAAATAATTTTAAATACATTATTAGATTTTCATATAAAACCAATATGAAATCTATCCAAATATACCACACAATAGCAAGAATAAAAATCCACCTACTTCAATCACTTCTAAAAATTCATCGCCATACAAAATGATTATAACTAGACCACTTAGTACTCTTTAATTCCAAAAAAATATTCCTCAATTAAAATCCCAAAAAACATTAATCGATAAATTTTATAGAAATTATTTGTTTGTGATTTTACATTAACACCATATCCAATTTTATGTAATTTACTTGCCACAAGTCAATGAATTTTCCCCTATATGTTTAATTTTACCTCTAAAATCCTCCAAATTTATGCAATGTTTTGATCTTATATCTCTTTATAATATAAATTTTTATAAATTTTTATCATTAAGAATTTTAATATTTTTTAGTTCAATATTGACATTTATAGACCAAATATATTTATATATTTTCTATTTTAAAGAAATAAACTCCACTTCCTTCTTCTATGGTTGTCTAACAACCATTTATTCTAAAAAGAAAAATAAATTTTTTCCTATTGAATAAGTTATTTAAAAATTTATATTATCATAAATGATTTTAAAAATGTAAAAAACATTTTCATTACTCTTTGAATTTTTTCCAACTTCATGATTATTTTTCTAAAATTTTTAATTGAAATTATATATAATATTTTTAGAACCTAAAAACTGTTGTTGATTAATTCAGAGTTTCCTTTGTTTATATAAATATATCTATTCAAGTCCTTCACTTTCTCTCTTCTCTTTAATAAATGAAACTTTAAATTTCACAAATTTGATTCATTTTTTAGTAATTATTATTTTTTATACCTTTTTTCTTGGTTTACAATAAGTATTGATAATCACCACTACTTTAGTTTATATACATACTATTTAAACTCAATTTTTTATACAGGAAATGATTATAATCAATTATGATTTTATTTAAAATATATCTTGAAAATATATTTATATCATATATAGACTTGGTATTACCTACCACTTGGATTCCCTAAAGAACATGTTATATCATAGAATAAGATGTATTTGGTATTATATTATTAAACATGAATGTTAACATAAGTTTATCCCCATGAATTTTTATAAGATTCTTTTTGTTCTTGTGTGCATTATGAATATTGATATTTTTCAATAGTTTTAAATATTTATATAGTAGAATATTTTATCCTTTTAGTATATTGAGAATGATAACTATTATAGATGAGTTGTTTTGATCTTGGAGATTTAATTAATCATTTATGATCATGTTTATAGAGTTTTATTTATCTATATATGATATTGTCTTATAAACTATTAAAGTAGGTATATATCATGGGATGGGTATTTCATCCCTAATTGGGTATACATATTCTCATATTTAATGGGATAGTGTGAGGGCCTCACATTGTATACACTTTACCCTTTCAATGGGATGAGAGTTTCCCCCAGACTACCATGGTCTAGGTGTTATGTGATGACCATGTATGGAATGATCCAATGCAATGTGTTTCCCTGCTTGATTTAGATAGTATTTTTTAACTTGAATCAAGTTGTATTCTATATCGAGTTTTAACTTAAATAATTTAATATAGGTATGGACCCTCTTAGTATATGGGGTTTTGTGTTATGATAATTTATTTATTATCAGTTATTATTTACATTCCTTGATTGATGACAATTTGTAATAATATTTTGTTATATATGTATGTAATTTAGTTTACATATTCTTATATAAAACTATTTACTCATTAATGAGTTGAGGTACATTGGTGGTTCCCTAATGAGTATGTACATCCTCACAACATTCATGGAAACTTTGGTGTACTTTTATCGCTTCACACACTAGTTTTTAGATACCTTATTAACAAGGGGTGAGGGTTTCTTGGTTGGTTTCAGGTGACATGGGAGTGGATACTCTTAGAGTACAAGGCTTAGGTGGATTAATTTTAGATTTTTTTAGGTACATGAAAAGTTGATGCATTAGGGATATCCTCATAGGTCCTCATGATGTTTTCACATATGGAACCTTGTTTCCCTTAAAGTGATGTTTGGTTCTTTGTTGTATATGTATATTGTATTTTATCCAATTATACATCTTTTCTAGGATTTATATGAGATTTTGAGTTGTTTTTATGTGTATGAATTTATCATATATCTATTTTTTGGGTTATTATTATCGTGTTATATTTATTGGTACATCAATAGTAGGTGATGGTGTTTTGGGTCTATATGTTAAACAACCCCATAGGTCATGATAGATTTTAAATAGACCTTAATTTTTTATTCACACTATTTATATGACATAAAAATAGACTAACACTTAAATGTTATTAAACCCTCAGCATTTATGCTAGCCTATGGTGACTAGGATGTCCACTTGAGATAATGTGGGGGCTTAGCCTGAAGCTTTTTGAGTAATTGGGTCATTGTTGTTAAAAATTCTATATCTAAGAGAGATATTGAGAAGGGTAGTGAGGTAGGGATAGAGGGAGAGAGATTTAGAAGGATAGGGTATGGAGATATATATATATAGAGAGAGAGAGAGAGGAAGAATGAGATCATGGTTTTACCTAAAATATGGCATCAAAACCATGATCCACAATCAAAATCCTTTATAAATATAAGAAGAGATCTCCAAAATCACCCAATAATTCCTAGATAATATATTAAATATATAAAGATATTAAAATTTTAGTTTCGAGAAAAAATATTAGGGTTTAAAATATGATTCATGTAATTCTTCCAAAAATAAATGGTTAACATACATGTTACGGGAAACATTGATCCTAACTATGCAGGGATATATCTTAATTTTATACTTACATAGTTAACTCAAACAGTTACCTAACCTTGAACCTAACTACACATATTATACTGGAAAATTTGTTTCTATGATGGTTTATCCTTCACAATCTATAAGACTATGTTTCTAACTATGAATATATCCCTTCTCCTCTTAAAACTCTAGTTTTCAACCCAAAAATTCCAAAAAAATTACCTATCAAATATTTCATCCCTAAAAGGTTTTTTAGGCAATCCTCCCTATGATTAACATCAATCAATATTGTTTCATCTTGGTCTCTCTCTACTAGTTCTTTTCTTGAGTGTTTCCATGCTTCCATAGCACTCACACCAATGGAATACACCATCAACTGAGAATATTATCTCTATAATCCATAAACTTAATTGATTCTATGAATAATATGTATCATTCACCAAATCAAGTATCACCTACCTCAATACATGATATGGTTATATATGATACATTATTATCTGAAGAATATGGAAAATGTTATGAACTTCCAAATGATGTTGTATCAATTAAAACTAATAATCCACTTTAGTAATCTACACTATGATTTCAAAAGTACCTACATAACATGGAAACAATTTATTTTACATTCTAATACATACATCCTCAAATATTAGAGTCACTTTAAAAACACATGATACAAAACCTCAAGTATTAATGGTCAATATCAATGATCAATATAAGACTCCAAAAAACTCTAATATAAAATAATTCATTTATAAATAAATATAATCCAATTCATCATCAATTTCAAAATATAGGTCCCAAAATAGCCCTTTCAACTATATTAATATAACATAATGGTGACCAACATGACTGACCATGAATCACCTCAAACAGTTTCATGCAAATCAATGAATAATAACTATTATTATAAAAAAATCCCACCAATGGAAGTTAATCATACCAAAATATTTTGAAATAAAAAAAATCATAAAGAATATCTTCTAATATATATGTAAGATAATTAATTTTATAATTCATTTAAGGATTATATGTCGTACTCATTTTTCACTTCATCCCCCATATCATTCTAAAATCCCTTCCAAAATCTAGATATAAACTAGGAATCTATATATAAAATAATATTCTTTATAACTCCATTAATTTTTGTAACCAAATTCACATTAATCTTACCAAAATCATTAATGTAAAATTTTCCTCATATAAGAAATATGTACACTGAATTCATGGGCCAATCCATTATAACCTAAATACCATGATTCTTTTAAGGTGACCTTGGAAACCCAATCAAGTAATCCAAAAAAATATATTATAATTTCATTATTATTATGGGTAAATGATGTGACAGGATAACCGATCATCATGGATACACAGTAACCTACTCAAAAATTATATAAGGAGAATAAAATTTAGTAATATACCCCATAATTATTTCCCAATATTAACATATTAGATCATGATATATCTTTATATCTTAAGGTTTTAGTGCCCAAATTGAATAGTGAAAAGATTTCAAAAAATCACCCATTTTCTTTATAAGGACGGCAAGATATCCCTTAAAATAAGAACTAAATGTTTTACAATTGCACATCCTTTAATGGTCTCCTTATCATTTATAGAATAATATATTATTTGGTCATTATTACCAAAAAACATACCTTATCTCACCTACTTTATCTATATAGATGTCACTACAAGGATAGAAAGAACCATTCCATTTACCATCTATTTAATATACACAAAAAAATAAATAAATAATCACCTTAGCTACAACTATTTCCCATATTCCTTCATATTTTGAGTTTGAATTTTTGTACTCAAGGTTTCAACCACCACATTTACTTTTCCTGGTGTATATATATGGTCAAAATTGATGGTTTGAAAGTGTTTTACCCACCTATGTTGTCACAAATTGAGATCATTTTGTGAGAACATATACTCTATAATCATATAATCTTAATATACCATGAATTTCCCATAAAAATATAGTTCCTCAATATCTTAAAATCCTAAATAGAAATAACTAATATCAAATCATTCATGAAGTATTTTCATAGGGTCTAAGCTTACAAGATCCTTGCACCACAAATATAATCCAAGACAACAAGATACATCCCATACCCAATCCTAATTAATTATGGTACACTTCATACCTAATTATATATTCCATTAGAAAAGAAATTATTTCTGATGGTAACACCCTCTTTAACTATTTAAACATCTTTTAGCACATTATATCCCACTCAAACCTCACTCCCTTATATTTCAAGGCCATCATAGAAGAATCCAACATAAAGAAGACATGAATTAATATTTGGTAATATCTATCCAATCCCAAATTAATCTATATCTCAAATAAATTATTTGATATTTCCCGATACATCACCACTTTTAACTTCTCATGATCATCAAAGATTCCATCATGATAAACAAAATGGCTAATAAATTTTACCTCCAAAATCAAAAAATGAAATATATAAAATTTTATATACATAATATGATCATGATAAACCTATAAATTAATTCTCAAGTTCTTCTTAGGATCTTCCTCCATCTTTTAATATATAAGGATTTCATCTACTAATACTTCCAAAAAAGAGTCCAATTACTTGTGAAAAATATATTACATTAATACCATAAATGTAACAGGTACATTAGAGACCCTAAATTTAATATAAAATAACTTATAATGGCTATATCAACATTGAAAATACATTTTTGGATTATTATCTTCTCTATACATTAACTAATAACAGAAAAATTGAAGTTCGGTCTTAGAAAACCAAAAAAAGATAACCTTAGCTGGTCAAATAATCAATCAATTTATGTCTGGGGATATTTTTTCAATTCCAAATTGTTTATCTTATAATAATTATTTTATAACTTCAAGATAATGGAAAATAAAACCCATACTACCCAAAGGAAAACACTCAGTTGAATTTACCCATTATTCTCAAGCTCATATAACTGAGGATCCATAATATCATTTTCTTCAACTCCTTACCCTCATATATATTCAAATAGATATATTTTATGATTCATATTATATATCATATAAATGATCGCATTAAATCCCCATAATATTTTATTCATTTTTCATTAAAAAATTAAAATTTTATATTATCTTTAAGATTATTTGTATTCCACTAGATACTATCATTACAAAAAACATTTTCATAATAATTCAGTCAAGTTTAATAATATTTTTGTATTTAAAAAATCACTCTAAGAAGACTAAAAACCAATGAGTCCCTTCAAATAAATTTTCATACAATTAAAAACACCTTTATTTTAAAACCATGAAATATGATGCAATCCTAATCATTTATACCATGATGCATGAAATGTTTCCAATTTCTATACATTTTTTGTTAACATGGATCAAATAATAATCCTATGATATCATCATTGAGGACACTTTTTACAAAATTTTATTGATAACTCATAATTTTCTATAAAATGGTTAGATATATCCTTTTATGGGTGAATTATGAGTCTCAATGATTCTAATCTCTAGACCTACTAAACTTCCAAAAAACTCAGAAAAAAATTCTATGATACCATTTTGTAAGACCCTGACCTAAGAACCCAAATCCTAAGACACGATACTGGATGCGACATAGCCTCCAACACATTCTTTGATTTACAGAGGCTATGAAAAAATAGTGATGGTTAAAATAATTTTTTTAGGGAATAATTTTTTATTAGGAATACAAACCTAAATATTTCTAGTGTATGTAAAACTCCTTTAGATAACCATTTAAAATAAAACATATTTTTTGGAAAAAAATATTAAAAAATATATCATTTAATATATCTAATGAGACACATGATGACATAAAAAATACTCAAACCATGATCCATAATCTACTATACTTTATCTATAACATGGATCAATGGATATCCATAGATAGATAATGATGTCTTCCTCTTACCAATACTAAGACCAATCATGGATACATGTCTGTAAAAGTTCATGTGTAGGGAGTTTTTATAAACACAATAGGATTTCCCCAATGACTCCAATTCACTTTATTACATGTGTAATTTTAATATGAAATACTAATTAATAATGATAAATCCCAATTATGTTTTAAACTAAACAATTTTATTTATATAAAAACTTTCCAAATCCAAATCATGTGTAAAAATTATATTCATAATTCCAGAATTTTCTAAAAACATCAAACAAAGAATAATATTAAAAGATTTATAATTCATATTTTTTAACCAAGAACACATTACCCGTAAAACATTACATTTACCAAATTCTTATAAAATGAATCAATTTCATAATTTAATGAAAAATATATATTTTCACCAATATATAAAGGAGAATCCTAATTTTCTTAATATATGATTGAAACTTTTTATTTCCTAAATAAATCCCTCATTCTAAGTAATTCCTAATTATCCTATAATAAATACATGCTAGATAAAATTTTCAAGGTGTGAATCACCATTCACATGTCCAAAACTCACACCATAGTGAGTGAAACCATTTCTAACATTAATTAATACTCTATAAGTCATTAATTCACCATAGATCAAACTTATAGGTTTTAAAAAAATTGTAACCAAATTGAATTTTATACACACACCAAAAACATGTAATAAATCTAAAAAATAACATTAAAATAACAAATAAAACTCATCAATTCCCAAAGTAATTTATTGAAAATTAATTCACTATAAAATGAAAATGTATTTACATAAAAATTAATTCACTCATTGATCCAACCCATTCCAAAAAACAACATCATGAAAACCTAATCTATCAAAAAAACACCATAAAATGATATAACTCATTTAAAAACCCATTTTATTTACCTTTAAAAAACTCTATTATCAATCCAAAATAACTAAACATGTGAAAATATCAAATTTAAAAAAATATGTTATAAGGAAATTAAAAAAGTTCTATATTTCACACAATTCCTGAAATTATTGTTGTTAATCAATAGAATTAATCAACTTAACACATGAAATTATATAATCTCATAAAATGGATCTGATTCACTTACCTACACATGTTCTATCTAGAAAATCCTTACTTATCATAGTCCAAAATCACAAGTGGGTATCAAATCCTTCAAATATATAATAATATGAAAAAATATAATATATATATATATATATATTTATTTATTTATTTATATATGAATTTCATGTCACTAGGTATGTATATAAGAGAGACAAAAAGATAGTTAGAGAGATATTGATTCTAAATCTAGGTTTTACTTTAAATATGATATCATAACCACTATATTCACTTACTTTCTATCATATAGATGAGAGAATATTTCTGAAATCACTATGGAGTTCCCATAGAATTACCTAAATTTATAAGGATATTAAAATTTTGTGTTCTAAGATACAATTTCATATTTAAAATAAAAAACTTGTAATTAATACTAACATAAATGGTTAGACCACACGATCTTAAAAACCATATATCTAATCATGCATGGATACTTGCCCCAATTTCTAGATCACATGGTTTTCTCAAGGAGTTACCATAATCATATTACTTACCATTAATATAGTAATAGTCAAATTTTTATCATGCATAGTTAGATCACATATCTTGGGAAACCATGTGCCTCTCCCTGTTGTTGTATTGGTATGAGTGGAACAATTACATAATAGGGTGAGTGAATTGAGTTTTTAAATTTTTACCCAAAAATAAAATTTCCCTATTATAATATTTTTTGAACATGTTCCACTATGTTACAAATATATATGTAGAAAAAAATAAAACATAACTTAAACAGAATTGAGAGAAATATTTATAGTGGTATAAGGAAATAATAAATTCCCCTAATCCACTCAACTAACACCCAAGGTAGGTTTAGTGAGTTTTACTAAATAGGTCCTTTTACTGGAGACCTTGAAAGAATGAGTGAAATCAGCTTCCACTTGGTATAAAGTTCAAATATCTTTTCCTAGTATCCTTCTTTAAAAGTCTTATACACATCCTTAACCACAATCAATATAAGGATTTTGTACCTATAGTAGTAATAAAAATATGTATATAAATATGTTTTAAATCAAAATAAAGTAACAAGAAACAACTGATAAATGATTAAGTCCATATAGGAGAAATAATATATCTTCAAAGAGTTACTCTAGGAATATTAATTCAACAATGGTAGGTTTTTTTTAAGCGCAGGAATAGAATAATTTCTTCTTATTTATGAAAAATAGAGACACCTTAAATGCATAGAAAGAATAATATGGAAGCTTAAAAATAGTTATATAATTATTGTGCACCACTGATGGTTATTGTTCTGAATGTTATAAATTTTTCCACACACTTTCCTTTGAGATGATAGTTTATTATATTTTTCTTTGAACTACAAGATTAAATATTTGATCCACAATGTTCTTTTAGAAAACCATAGGTGAATCAACCATTTAAATGATAGAAAATATTTTAACTAAAAACCACTATCAAATCACTCATTCCTTATAAAATCATCTCATACTCTGATTTAAATAAAGTAACACTAATTTTTACATTAAAACATCAATAGTAATATATTGTATAAGGGTAGTATAAAATTGAAAAAAATTAGGAACCACGTCAAAGTGAATAGTATTTTTCGTTTGATAATTCCCAATAGAGAATAGGAACAAGTAAAATACATGTTATAGAGAATTAAATTTTGTGTTAAATAATATCATTTGTGAAATGGGGAGTAGGTTCTTATCATGCTATGGTACAAGGTGTGTTATACTGATAGAATGATGATTCATATTCAAATCATATAACTTCATTAATTTCAATGTGAATGCATAATTTTGGTATGACTTAACTATTAGATTTGGTGCCCTATAACCAACTAATTTGAACATTTTAATATAGAAATATTCATAATCAGAAATGTTAGTTCATTTCTTATCACATGATGATCATTCCTATATGTGATGTCTATATGATAATTTATTATGGGTACTAGTCTTACTAAAATGTTATAGAAGTTCCCCACTTTGATGATAACATTGGGATGTTATGATAGTATTCTGAAATATATATTCCATTCCTAGATGATATCATTTGATGGGACATAATTTATATAGACTATCAGGGTTGGAGACTCATAAGACTTTGATACACTTTCTCATGTTGTACTGTCTTGGTAATATCGTGATATGATATTATGAGAACATGACCCACTAGTAGAAAATATATATTTATATATTCCATTGGATGTTTATATCTACATATGTGTACAATGGTTATAATAAATTAATATTATAATTAATTCATATAATAAGTTGTGTAATTTCATATACTGACCAAAACTATAAAGAAATTTGTTCAGATGAAGTAGGATACATTGGGTGTGTCGTGAGGGATATATATTAATGAATAATTCAAGGAAGGATTTATCACTTATGTTCTTTAACAAGTGTTGATATCACATACCATTTTATGAGAATTGAAATATCTGGTTAAATCCATGTCCAAGGTGTTTTGATAGTGAGTTCATTTCTTTAAATTCAAAGATAAATAGAGCACAAAGGTTGATGACACCAATATGTAACCTTAATGATCAGATATATCAAGAAAAAGTTATTATATTACATAGTGTTATTTTTTATGTGGTTATTATCATTGTGGAATTTAACTTCTTTCATTATGTTTCCCTTGGTTTTTTATGGATGATAACATTGGACTTTAGGTGGTATTTTCTAATACCACTGAAAAAGAGGCATAAAGGGTCAAACACTAAGTGTATTTAGAATATCAATTAAATTATATATGAATTTAACATGTTGAATAAATATTATTATTGTACATGGTTTAATAATTATTAATATTATGTTGATCATAAATATTTAGTAATAAGTTATTCAAGATAATATATATTAATTTGATATTTAATAAATATTTATTTTTAAGTTTAGTTAATACTATATTTATCTATTTATTAGTGAATAATGCATTTATATTATTTATTTAAATAAATATTTAATATTCAAGGTTTTTTTAATATTGAGGAGAAATTATGGATCGAGTTAATGGTACAATAGGAAATAATATATTAAATATTAAATGAATAAATGCTAATTTATTTATTCAAGAAATAATATTTAATTACCTTTGAGTTTAGGAAATGTCTAGTGAATATTATAATTATTATTATTATTATTCAGACATGAGGTTCACCATGGAATAAGAGAATAATAAGGTCCTATATGCAATTATTTATTCTCTAACCCTAGGTCTATAAATAACTGATTATGTCATTCACTAACCCCATCCTAGACATTATAATCATTGTATATAATGAATTCTAGGGAGAATCATCATAATCCCTAGATAGATCTTCTCTAAGATTATAACCAAGAATGGAGAGTGATCATCCTCCTCCACCCTCTTGAGTCTAGATAGAATAAAGTAATTATTCTCTCTGATTATAGATTATTTTACTCATCAAAAATGAATGATGCAAGCATTATAGTCTTCTATTCTTGCAATAGGGAATTTAAATTGTGAATTTAGGAGGTTTTTCGAGTATGTGTGGATCACCGCTAGAGGGATTCTGTGCTTGAATTATCTCACCACAATTATGGTAATCCAAAAAGTAGTTTACTAAATCTTCAAAAAAAAATTCCAATGTGAGGTAATTATTAATCTATATAAATTAAATATAAATTATATGTGAGGATCCTTTCTCATAGATTTTGTGGTTTCTATTTCATCTATCCCAGAGGATAAATCAAAACTATTGGATAAAAAACCATTTTTGGACAGAGTCCTAACTGCTTCCACTATACCCTGAAACATTAAAGTGGTATCAGAGTGTCCACATAATAATTTATAAATATTTTTTATCCACTGATTGATATGCATGTTTTTTTAGTACTTGATTTTTTTATTTCATTATTTAAATCCTTAATTCAACATTACATGTTTGTTTACCTTTATATAATCTAAAACACATAAAAATCATATAAAGAATGAATAGAGTATCCATCAGGAGATGATAAGGGTTATATCTGGATGACATAGCTACACAGCATGTAACTAAAATTTACACACTGTGTAAGGAGGATCACCACATTTGAAGGGGTCGTAGGGTACACCGATCACCACACCAAATCAACAAGTGGTGTATTTATTACATTTCATATGTTGACCATCTAGACTGCCACATGGAATGCTAGATTACACGATGTGTAGCTAGTGTACGCACTTTGTTATCAATGAATTTTAGCAGCATAAATCATGGAATATTCATTTCCAAATATGTTTCATGTATTTATTACATGGCTCTTTGGATTAACATCTAAACTAAATAGTAATTAATGCACACAATATAATTAATGTGTAATTAATACATACACAGTGTATTTAATACACATGATGTCGTGTTCATGTAATTAATACACATGTTGTGGATTTAATACAAATGATTCATTGTTTGGTTAATTAATTTACATGTGGTATAATTCACATGGTTTGTATTTAATTCACATAAGTTTTTTAATTAATTTATCTGTGATGTGTAATTAATTCACATGTGATGTAATCAAATAATCCACAAGTTTTGTATTAAGTTCACACACATTGTAATTAATTAATTATCACATGATGTAATTAATCCACACATGGTGTAATTAATTTATAAAATATTTATTATTAATACACACATGGTTGTTTAATAAGAATTGTGTAATTAATTAATTTATGTGATGTACACATTATTCCATGATGTAGGTGCATAAATTAATTTACACAAATTTAAAACAAATTATGGAATTAAACTAGGCTATATGTCATATATAAATGGTTTAAAGAATATTTAATTACTAATTAATTATTTAATAAATTCATAACTATTTTCCACAATGCCTTAAAATACACACTATGTGATAATTTAATTTAAATAAAATTAATTCATTTAATTTATTAAAATTTATAGAAGATAGAATTTCCAATACTGTTTAAAAAAGTTAAAATGAATTAATTAATTAAAGTAATCTGAGTTTGTTTTATCTTAACAAAATAAAAAATTGAATTGAATGCTAACTACTATAAAAATATGTATTTATTGTATGCATGCATGATGATGATATTTTACCAACCAATGTATGTTCTCGGTTTCTTATAATTTAATTATTAATTCATGGTTTTGTAATAATTGTTTTATTAAATTAAAATTATGGTTTGTGTGTCATCCACTATTATTATGTAAGGAATTGTGTGCACACAGTTTCATTTATGTAACCCTTACAACCAATCCTTTGGTTCCTCAAACCTGAATATGAGTAAAATATTATGTAATGGATAGATCCCCTATGTTAGTGGAGGTGGTTCAAGTTCAGAAACAAGGTGAAGAAAACCTAGAAGTAACTTTGGAGTATAGGTGGAATGTTGCAACTTGAACCAATTTATAGTTCAAAGAGTTATTTCCCTAGGTCAAGGGGCTAATATATCATCCTCTAGATAAACTAACCATTAGATAATATCATGATCATACCACTTTAATATTTTATTTCCATCAATTTCATGGTTAGTTATTTATGGATAAAAAATTCTATCACTAACTAAGTGAATTAATAAGCATGGAACATGGAGCTAAAATAAATTTAATTATTCATTAATATTAATTAAATATGATTAAACACTTTTCTAAAATCCTTTTAATATTAATAAACATATAACAAAACAAAATGGAAAAATTATGCATAAATATAAAATCCATCAATTACAATTTTAAGATAGAATAACCTTTCATTACTTGATTTATAATGGAACCAATAAGGACCCAGCCTTAAGAATTACACATTATAGTGTTTCTAAACTCAAATTTAATTTCTTAAAATTATAAGGATCTTTTTGGTTTAGAGTTTTACATAATTTGGAGAAACTCTTACAAAGTATACCCATACATAAAAAATGGACACTTTTGTACAATATCCATTTTTTCATAAAATAAAAGACTTTAAAATAAAACAATATTTATTGCATGATAAAATATCAAAACTTTATTCTTTACCACATCCTTGTCCCTAATCTCTCTTAAACCCTATGAAAAACATTTTAAAACTTGTGATGATCATAAAAATCATAGCAAGGGACATAAAAAGAAAAAAACCATTAGTCTAGTGAAAAACATAAAAATCCATAATATACTTATCATTATCATATTATTCTTTGATATTATTAAATTAATCATTTATATATGAAAAACACACTTATTTTTCTCAAATAAAAAATTTAAAACCCATAGCTAACATTGGAAACTTGGGGCATCATTGGAGAAAACACCATAGCTACTCATGGAAGACCTTCATCGTTAACTTTATATCATTACCTTAGAGTAACCATAATAGATACTCATGATTAACCATCATAATTAATCTTGGAATAACCATTACAGTATATTCACATTATCTCTAACTAGAAACCAAATCAGTTATCTTCGTCTCATATATAGAATAACCTGTAACGTCCCAAACTTGAAGAGCCACCCGAAGAGTGATAAAAAGGCCGGGTGTTACTACCTTAGGTGCACCTCCCTGAACACCAAAGGATGCCAACTATAAGTAAGGGTATGATAGATATATTGGGGAGGCTATACCCTCTCAAAGGATAATAATGGTATTGGTCCGAGAAAAAATATATAACATGAAGTGGAAATAAACGACTCAGTAGACTCGAACCAGACCCACAGATCGGAAGCACAATAAATAGCAGATAAATAGAGAAAGAAAAATAGAAAAAACAATAGTGGAAATTAAACACAACATCATGATGAAACACTTGTAATAATTACTAGAACAAACAAGTCATGCATCCATAGCAAGTCAATATATAAAAGGGTTCCAATGGATAACCAACAGTAGCTACAATAATAAAGTAAGCATACTGATATAGGAAATAAGGACAAAAAAAAGTTAACTCCACCTAGGAAAGACCTCAATTTTCATACCATCTTCATACGACAGCTAATACAGTCCAACTCTTGAAACTGATCTCTTTCCTCCACGTAAATCCATAATTTCTACATGTGTCCTGAAGGGCCTGTACAGGGTGTGAGACGAATCTCAGTAGGATACCACCCAATGGTGCGTACCTAATATAAGTGTTTAAGGAGGCATTAATTTATAAAGAAAGTAGTAAATAGTATAGTGCGCAAATAAACATATACTCTAATGGTGCTCATAATCCACCAGGGAGTGTCACCTGCTTCGGCCAACACCAGAATCTATGTCATGTAACCCAGCACCATGTTCCCCCTTACACCACATGTCTCAAGTACAGACGTCCTGAAGGCACACCCAAGAAGTAGTAACTTGTAGGAACAGCGATGTCTATCCTCATATAAGTAACTATAGGGACATCGATGTTTTTCCTCAATAAAGTAACTGGAGGGATAGTGATGTCTGCCCTCAAATCATTAACCGAAGGGACAGTGATGTCTTCCCTCAAACCACGGAGAGCCTCTTCCCCCAACCTAGTAGCCTCAACGTTATCCCCTAAAGGCTCCTCACCTTCCATGTGGCTTCCTATAGAAACCACTCCCAAATAAATAAAACCTAAAGTACAATTAACGATAGCCTCTACCCACATGAGTGGTCAAAATAACCTCATCTCGAAGTCTCTTTTTGTGCACACAACTCAAAGTTCTGAGTGAGCAGTAATCACCAAAATAAGTTCCCAAGCCACAACATCTCTAACACCTCATTCCCCTAAAACCATGTCACTCAAATCTGATGGCCTCGCTATCCAAATTACTCAAGCCATACCCAACATTAAAGTCACACTGCCTCAAGCCGATGTCCATAACGCCCAATCCTGTGGTCAAAACCACCCAATGTAACTTGGGCCAAGCTCAACCTATGGTCAGCATCACTCAACAATACCTAGGCCATGCCCAGTATAACCCAAAGGTTCCAGTATATGCAATATCACACATCACATATATGTAACCAAAATAATTACTTTAAATAGGAAAAACAAACAAAATACTTTAATTTCACTAGCTATGTGTTGTCCTATACCAGCACCAAGGTCTTGGAAGTCTCTAAACATTCATATCAACACTTAAAAATTGAACTCAGCAGTTTAATGAAAACAATTAATTTTAACGTATTTTGGCATACTCGACCAAAATGACCCAATTGAGAAATGGACCCTCACCTAGCCCCACTCAAGAAAAATAGGTAAAATGGCATACTCAAATGCATCCCATAGCTCCAATAAGAAATTTAATATGTAATAGCAGATAAAACAGGGTCTCACTCAAAATACCCAAATACTCACCAATGTTTGCATCATCCAAAAGTCAACAAAAACATGAAATAAGGTATGCACCACCAACCTAAGACTCGTAGACGTAGGTACGTCTAATACCGAGTTCTAATTCAAAGCCAATATTCATAGATCTACATTTTTTTCAAATCATTACAACTCTGGTCGGATGGAATTTGCGGTGTGTGAGTCAAAGAAACTAGAACTAAAAAGGTTGCATAGGTTTATCCTTCCCAATTTGATCCTGTATCCATCGACGGATTAAAGAACAAACTTTAGATGATGATTCTAGGGTAGGAAGTGTTCTTCATAATTTTGGAATAGACCTCTTCTAAAGTTGGGGAATAAGAAGGTGTTTTCCAAAATAAGATGTGATGATCTTTCATTTAAGACAATAAAAAAATACACAGCGTGTATAAAGTACTACACGCTGTGTAGTAACCTTGTCCATGATCCAAATTAAGTGGAGGTATCCAAACATCTTGTATGCGCCACACAGGTCGATACATGGCTAGGACTTAGCTGGTACGCGGAAGGAAAAATACACAGTGTGTCAGGAAACACTACACATCGTATAGTAGGAAATTCTTTCTTGGTCATCACACGACATGTACTTGTTGAGAATGTGGTCTATACATTCCTAACCCATAAACGGCGTGTACTTTGGAGTACACGGTGTGTAATATGGAAATTTTTCGAACTTTCCATATTTTCCTAGTTTTCTCATAAACAAGTCAAAAATTCAAACAAGGTCGGGATTTTGACCCGTTCCAAAAAACTCGGGTTCTTACGATCTACCCACCATAACATAGATCCTCCCTAAGCTATCAAATGAAACCCATAGATGGCACTAAACATACCACCCCAATCAAAGTAACTCGAACTACCCTAGTCTCAAAGGTTCTAGTTAAATTTCTCAAGGGGATCCCCACCTTAGGAATTTTTTAACTCGGTCTCAACCCTAAAAAACTCAAAAAAGAAAAGTTTCACTAACCTATTTCTGAACTCATGGTCCTCTCATTATGCATCATCATCCATAAGACTCATTGGTACTCGTGTGTCATTTCTGACACCCCAAACGTATCTTGCACCGCATCGGTGCCCACCTCCCTGAGGTCCTGCATCACATGGATGCTCAAAATGAACGTGGTGCCTCGTACCTTAAGTAACCTGCATCCTCGATGCCCCAATTACCACATAACCTCAAGTAACCTACATCCTCGATGCCCCAATTACCATGGCATCTCAAGTAACCTGCATCCTTGATGCCCCTGATGCTACGCATCTCATACATACATACATACATACATACATAAATACATATATATATATATATATATCACACACCTGATATGGCGCCAATCCCACTAGACAGCATCTGGTCAGTCCACATAAATCATGTGCACCTCATGCACTCAAAGAGGACATGCCCCAACAGGCCATGCCAAAATGAGTAAAAACTAAACAGATCACGGCCACACCCTCGTTGTACCTCTAACTGTCATCAGCTCACCATCCTGCTCAGCCCCGGGCAGCTCCATGGTGTGCACCTAACCTAAATTAAGACTACCTGATGCCTGACCTCCCTACGGTGTTGCTCTAGTCACCGACTATTAACCCCTCAGATGGTTCATGTTGTCTCTGTCACATCTTACATGTGCAGCTGAACCTCGATTACCGTCACCTTTTAACAAACCTGAACCAACTCCAGATGCCACTGTGTGTCCTGGTACCTACCTTCTGGCTATCTGAGAATACTTCCTATAGAACCTCTTTAGATTCCCAACCTTTCCACATTCCTACCACTCCTTTGGAGGCCTGTCGAACTGATTCCGAACATTCCCTGGCTATCCACACTGAAAGAAAACCACAAAAAAACTGCTACGAGGTGGTATATCTGAGTCCTTAGCCTGACTACCCTACTGGAACTCATCCTGACCTTGTTTCCTACAATCTGAACCATCACATGAAGTTTTCGCCTAGCCAACTTGGGGCATATCCTTCTGGTTTCCCTTCACTATGAGTGCTTGATTCACTGACTCTAAGAAAGAACCCAGCCGTAAGATATTTACCTGGATCCGAATGGCATGTTGTAAGCCATCATCAAATCACCTCACCCTCACTGTGTCATCGCTTACCATACTAAGTGAAAATAGATATAGCTCAATGAAAGTAGTTTCATAGTCCATGATGGACATGTCTCCCTATTTAAGGCTTAGGAACTCCCATGCTCTCTCTACCCTCAGTGTCTCTGGGTAAAAGTGCTCGAAGAACCTATCCTCAAAGTCCTTCCATGATAGTCCTTTGTGTCTATGAGCCTGAACCTGCACATCCCACCAATTCTTTTCTAGTCTTCGAAACATGTATGTATCCAACTTAACCCTTTACCCTGGAGGCATCTTGAGCTTCTCGAAGATCATCTGCATGCTCTCTATCTAGTTCTCATCCGCCTATGGACCACCCTCACCTGGAAAAAGTGGTGGTTGTTGTGACTGGAACTCCCAAGTATGATATTCCATATATGGTTCTGTACATTGTGTGCCTCTATCGATTCCCTAAAAGATACATATTAGGATAGTTCAGAGCTGCTCGTCGAGCCATGACCTGAATACTACCAAACTCGGCTGCTACCTTGTCTGCACAGGATCCTGAACGTGATCCTATCCCTAAGATTGTACCTGTAGCTCCAGATCTTCCTAAACTGAATCCTAAACCTGATCCTTCTCCTACATAATTATACCATCACCCTCCTGACACTCCATCTGAGTTGTCTAAAGGAACCCCCTGAATACCATAAATGGTAAGACAACCCACAAATATAACAATATATATATAACACAGATAAGGAAAGGAGAAAAAGGTAGTGCATAACTACTACCCTTACTCTCCCCTACCATAACCATGCCCACAGCATCCCATCCCCGTGGCCTCTTTACCCACCCTCAATAGAGTCAAGTATCAGAAGTACCTCAGGCCATGCCCATCCTGACAACCAAAATTGCCTCAAACCGATGACCGAGTCTCCCAATGCTAATAGTCAAACTGCCTCAAACCGACATCCAGGATGCCCAATCCTGGTGATCAAAATCACCTCAACCACAGTTAATTCTTTCTTATATAGGATCTAGGCCCAATATCTCCTACCAAAACTAATTCACAAAATATATAGCATGCATAGTACATTGCAATAACTAGAAATTTTATCTGAAATTTCACCTATCACGTTTCAAAAGCATTCTATAGCATGAAAATTGATATTATTCGCATGGTATTATCACTTCACAAAGTATATGTGCAGTTATGAAATTGAAATGCCCTAAAAATATGCCTACCAAAAGACAAACAAACACACCTTGCCATACCGGTCCAAGGTCCAATTTCTCCCTTACCGCACTAGTTCAAGGGTTACATATCACAATCAATAACATCACACACCAAGTGAGTCACCAAGGTGGAAATCATATAAACCATAATCTGATAAAAAGAAAAATAGAAATTACTACCCATGGAAACTTGGTCCATCCCTCATACCTGGGGTTGCGGGCACCCAAGCACAAGTTAGAAACCCAGTTCCAATAACAACCTATTTCCAGTCTACCATATCTCAAATAGTAAAACCAGCATAAATAAAAAGGTAGTCTTTATATTATTATTAGTCAGTCAAAAGCTTCTAATAAACCCATGTCAAGAAAAAACCCTTTGATACCACCTTGTAACGTCTTGGGCCCGAAGAGCCCCCTGAACAGTGCTAAACGGGTCGGGTGCTACTACCTTAGACGCACCTCCCTAAATGCCAAAAGTTGTCGACTAGCAGCACGGGTCCGATAGGTATAGTGGGGAGGTTATACCCTCTCGAAGGATAATAATGGTACTCCTCTGAGAAAAAAAATATAACATGTAGTGGAAATAAATGACTTAGCAGACTCAAACCAAACCCATAGAGTGGAAGCACAATCAATAGCAGATAAATAGTGGAAGTAAAATAGAAACAACAGCAACAGAAAGTAAACACAACAGCATGCTGAACCACTTGTAACAACTACTAGAATAGAAAAGTCATACATCCATAGTAATTCAATATATAAAAGGGCACCAATGGCTAACCAACAGTAGCTACAATAATAAAGTAATCATGCTGATACAGAAAATAAATCTAAACAAAGTAAACTCCAGCTAGGAAAGACCTCAATGTATATACTATCCAGCTAGGAAACACCTCAATGTCCATACCATCCCTATACAACATCTAATATAGTCCATCTCCTAAAGTTGATCTCTTTCCTACACGTAAATCCATAAATTCTATACACATCCCGAAGGGCCCGTGCAGGGTGTGAGATGAATCTCAATAGGATACCACCCAATGGTGCATACCTAATATAAGTGTTCAAGAAGCCATGGATTTATAAGGAAAGTAGTAAACAGTACAGTGCACAAATAAACATAAACTCCACTAGTGCTCAGCAGCCACCATGGAGTGTCACCTACTCCAGCCAATGCGAGAATCTCTATCATGTAACCCGGCACCATGTGCCCCCTGACACCGCGTGTCTTAAGTACCGACATCCCAAAGACATGCCCAAGAAGTAGTAACCCAGAGGAATAGTGATGTATGTCCTCAAATAAGTAACCATAGGGACAACGATGCATGCCCTCAATAAAGTAACCCGAGGGACAGTGATGTCTGCCCTCAAATTAGTAACCAGAGGGATAGCGATGTTGGCCCTCAAACCATGGTGAGCCTCTTCCCCCAACTCGATAGCCTCAACACTATCCCCTGAAGGCTCCTCACCTTCCATGTGGAATCCTAAAGCAAGCACCCCCAAACCAATAGTACCTAAACAACAACTAATGGGGCCCTCTACCCACATGAGTGGTCAAAACCACCTCATCACTGAGTCACTTTGTGTGCACATTACTCAAAGTTCCAGGTGAGTGATAATCACCAAAATAAGTTCCCAAGATACAAAATCTCGAACACCTTGTTCATGTGCGACCAGGTCACTCATGTCTAATGGCATCACTATCCAAGTAATTCGGGTCATGACCAACCTGACAGTCGCACTACCTCAAGTAGACATCCATAACGCCCAATCCTCTGGTTAGAACCACCCAATGTAACCTGGGTCAAGCCCAACTTGTGATCAGCATCACTCAACAATACCCAGGCCATGCCCAGCACAACATGAAGGTTCCAGTATATGCAATATCACACATAACATATATGTAATCAAAATAATTACTTTAAATAGGAAAACCAAACTAAACAGTTGAATTTCACATGCTATGTGTTGTCCCATACCTGTGCAATGGTCCTGGAATCCTCTAACCATTTGTATCAACACTTAACAAATTGAACTCAGCGGTTTAATCAAAACAATTCATTTTAATGCATTTTGGAATACCCATCCAAAATACCCTAATTGAGAAATGGCCCCTCACTCATCCCCTCTCAATAAAAATAGGTAAAAAGTCATACCCAAAGGTATCACACGGATTTAATAAGAAATTTAATATGAAATAGTAGATAAAACAGGGTCTTGCACAAAATAACCAAATACACACCAAAGGTCGCATCACCCAAAATTCCATGAACACACAAAAGAATATGTGCACCACCTACCTAAGACTCATAGATGTAGGCACATCTGATATTGAGTTCCAATTCAAAACCAATCTTCGTAGATCTATGTTTCCGTCAAATCCTAGAAACTCTGCTCAGATGGAATTTGTTGTGTGTGAGGCAAGACCAAAAAGGGTGTGTGGGTTTATCCTTCCCAATTTGATCTTGAATCCACTAACAGATTGAAGAATGGATGTCGGATGATGATTATAGGGTAGGAAATTTTCTTTAAAATTTCAAAACGGACATGTTCTGAAGTTGGGGAAGAAGAAGGTGTTTTCCGAAATAGGATGTGACCCTCTTCCATTTAAGAGAATAAAAATAAAAATACATGGCATGTATAAAGGACCACACGCCATGTAGTATCCTTGTCTGTACTCTGACTTCAGCGGAGGTAGCCACATGGCTTGGATGCACCACACGGTTCAATACATGGCTAACACTCAAGTGGTACACAAAAGGAAAAATACACAACGTTTCAAGCAACACTACACACCGTGTAGTAGGAAATTCTTACCCAGTCATCACATGGCATATACTTGGAGAGCACTTTTTTGGTACGTGCCTAACCCATACACGGTGTGTAATCTGAAAATTTTCATAACTTCTCAGATTTTCCCAGTTTCCTTAGAAACAAGTTAAAAATTCAAACAGTGTTAGGATTTTTACTCATTCCAAAAACTCAGGTTCTTACATAACTATATGGTCGGATTCCATATCCAAATTACCTAATTTATTTTCTGTTATAAAGTAACCATCCATGCTTATTACAGAACCACTTGTAATTGGTTTGTAACATAACTACCCATCATCATAAAAAATTCTTAAGCACCATATCATAATCATAAAAAAAATCTTTCATTATAAAAATATTCTTCAGGAAAATAACCTTTTCATTTTTAAATCCCATGTTTTTAGAAATAATGTGCACAAAAAAAGAAAAACATTTTCTTTAAAAATAAAATTTTAAAATTTTAAAGTAATCATCAAAGAATTAAGGCATCATGATAGCAGAAAAATCTGCTCATATTTTACAAGTTAAAAAAACATTCCTTTTGTAATTTTTTCATAAAAGTCGCAAAGTAACTCATTTGGAAAATCAGAAAATATATTCCTTTCAAACCATTTTTAAAAAATTAAAAAAAGGGTAAAAATAAATTTAAACAATATTATAATAATAATAATAACCTTCTTTAAATATTTTTTAAAAAATAATCATATAGTCAGAATGCCCTGAAGGCCTTCATTTTTTTATTGATTTTTTATAATAGCCCTTTCAAGGGATGAGGGGAAACCTTAAAATGCCGAAAGGCTTAAGTGACACATTACATGACTCATGGGTCTTAGGAAATCAACCCAAACATGACAAATTGGAACTTCCCCTCCTTAGTAAATATCATGATGTCATCTCTCCACCTTCGCATGGATGGTCGTCTAGTTGTCCTGTGAAAAGTTTCATAGGCCTGGTACCAATGGGAATTTCATACCCCCTAAATCTTTCAAGTTTGGTTAGATCTACTTCAGTGAAAGAATCTACTCTGAATCCTCATCTAGAGTCTTGTTCCTTGTAATCTGTCTAGTACATCTACATTTTCGAGTGCCTCGAAGTCCAAGTGGTGGTCTCAAGGCCTTGTGGTGGCCCAAAGGCCATGAGGTTGCCCAAAATCCTAATTGTCCTGAAGACCTTGGGTGTCCCAAAGTCCTTGAAGGATTGAGAACTAAAAAAATGACCCAAAGACCCAAACGGATGAATATTTTTAGATTCTATAATACCAAACAGTACCTGCTATAGTACCTCTTATAGTATCTTCTACAGTAGTTGCTATAGTAACCCAGAAATATGTATCCTCCCGAATTTGATCTAGGGTCTCCTAGATTCACCTACCAAGTCCTCACAAACCTAGACGAGGCTCCTGTGCAATAAAATAATCATATAGACACAGAAGGAAACATGATTTTTAAGGTAAATTCTAATAAGATAATTTTTAAAAGAAATCCCCTTACCTTGAGTTCAACTCATCACATACTTTATTTATATTCATGAATAATAAACATAGGTTAATTATTTACTTTATTAAGAACATTTTTCAAGTTTTTTTTTGATTTTATATTACTTATTTACATGTTAATTGCTTAATCATTTAAATTCACATCAGGTGTTTTGATGATTATCGATACTTAAATCTAAAATGACTTTGGTCAGTTGACTATCATAAAAAAATTGAGCATTACATCATCTAAATAATAATATTCATGAAATAATTATAGTTTTCATACATCAATTATACTTTAAAATCTAATCATTAAAAATCATTATGAAAAATGAACTACGTTATAATCATCCAAACAGTAGACTGTATGTACACATAAGTAACATGCTACCACAAAACTGGGCGAGGCAGACGCCTGCCTTTATCAGCGCTAACGGAAAAGCGCTGATAAAGGGGTTGGCCTTTATCAATGCTTTAAATATCCCTTTATCTGCACTTTTCTTAGTACTAATAAAGGTTACATTTATCAGCGCTTATATTAGCGCTGATAATATTTATTGTATACATTAAATAAAAAACACATGTTATTACAAAATATATATATATATATATATATATAATTAAATAATTATAATATTAATAATAAATATATTTATTATATTTATAATATTTATTAGATTTATTAATTCATAATATTTATTAGATTTATTAATTCATTATATTTAATGTATATATTTATTATATTTGTTTATATTTAATGTATTTTTTTATTTATAAATATATAATACGTTTTAATATATATGTATAATTAAAATTATTGAATATATATGTGTTTTCCAATGAATTTGGGGTCAATGAATATATACATGCGTATATATATATGTGTGTGCATGAATAATGTTCATTTATAGATTATAATTACATATCACGTTGATGTGTTATTGATTTAAAATTCATTATGTTACCCATATAATATATATGTTATAAAAAATGTATACTTATAATTAAAATTAAATTATATTTAAAAAATAAATATATATTTTATTATATTTTCAATGATATATATATAAATATACCTTTCAAATAATTTTATAAGTATAAATATAGATATATTTATTTAGAGTTATAATTATTAATAAATATATATATATATATATCATAAATATCATTTTAAATAAATATATAATAATATAAATAAATTATTAAATTTATACATTTATCATCACTTTTATTAGCGCTAATAAACTATGTCTTTATCAGCGCTACAAAAGCGCTGATAATGATTGTCTTTATCAGCGCTAAAATGAACAGCGTTGATAAATTCACCCTTTATCAGTGCTATGAAAGTGCTCATAACGTCCATCCTTTATCAGTGCTTTTCATTTTAGCGCTGATAAATACCCCCTTTATCACCGCTTTTACTAGTGCTGATAAAGGTCCGTGCGGGATTTTCAAAATCCACCGGGTCCTCCTCCTCCTCCCCGTACCCTGTCAAGCTTTCATGGAAGCCCAACCCTACGCCGCTGCCTCCTCTCCGCCGCTGCCTCCTCTCCAACGTGTCCACCGAGGCCTCTGCCTCCTTCTCCTCCTCCTCCGCTGTGGCCGCCTCCTCCTCCTCCTCCTTCGGTGCCTAGTTCTCCTCCTCATCCTCCTCCTCCTCCTCCTACGCCACAACCTCCTCTATGCTGCTGATCCTCCTCCTCCTCCTCCATCACAACCGCATCCTCCTCCTCCACTGGCGCCTCCTCCTCCACCTCCTCCTCCTCCTCCTCCACCTACTCCACTGCCTCTTCTCCACCGCGGATCCTCCTTCTCCTCTCCACCACGCCCTCCTCATTCTCCTCCTATACTGGTGCCTCCTCCTCCTCCTCCTCCTCTTCCTCCGCCTACTCCGCTACCTTCCGCTACCTCCGAGATGCCTCCACTGCCTCTGTTGCCTCTGCGCTGCCTCCGCGCTGCATCCACGCTGCCCCCACGCTGCCTATGTGCTGCCTCCGTGCTACCTATGTTTCCTTCACTATCGACGCCTCCTCCTCCTCTGCCACCAGGTCCTCCTCCTTAAGGTGAGTAAAATAGAATTTGCATGAATTAATTATGTTTTCATTTATTGTCAATATTGAGATTAATTATGATTTGGCATGATTCTTATGTGTGATAATTGTGTGTGTGACACATGTATATGTGGTTGGTTACTTATTTTATCTTGATTAGCTCTCCCCACTTATGGTGGGTCTCACCATCACATCACATAAAAAAACAATTTGAGGAGGAAATCTCTATAGACAACCTCTCACAAAACTACTCCAAAACAATACTAAGTGATCCCCATTTCTATATCTCACATCATATTTTCATACAAAAAATGATCTAAGGAGGGAATCACAATATCCAACCTCTATCACAAGTCAAAATACACCATTAATAGGTGGATCCCATGGAATTCACACACCAATCCCCTTTGACCAATGCCTTCTCACTCAAAGTAGGGTCCTACCAACACCTTATCACTTAAATAAAGGCCATCCATCTTGTCTCATGCCACAAAACATATAAATAGTAATCTAAGGAGGGTATCTAGATATCCAACCTCTCATAATATCTAAACCACATCATCAATAGGTGGGCCCCATGGATGAGCATACTTCAACTAGGTGAAAGTCATATGAGGTCCCAATCTCTTAGTCGGTCTGACCATAAATGATAAAAGTCACCATCCATTTAGACTTGCATAATAATCTTTTTTAAACCATCTTGGTTATACATGAAAATTATTCCCAACCTACCAACATTATAATTCCACCTATAAGGAAATCTACTGGGTTCTACAAACCTAACCCATCTCTACTCATTGATACCAACACACACTCATCTCTACATGGTAATGTCACAACCCACGTGTTATACTTGATCTAGGCCTCGATAGTCTAGTCTATATTATCTTCTAATTCCCACATTAAAACTCATTAAAACTAAATAATGACCATCCTAAGAAACTCACACTAAGATCCTTGGATACCCTATGCTAAGTCATCCAGACTATTATCATGACCCTCACTTAGGTACCATATCATATCTTCCCTTGGAGATCTCTTAATCCAATTATAAGAAGGAAATCCTCTATGTCACACTTCACCAATCCCTATATGGAATATCCTACTCATCACACACACCATGACTCTTATATATCCTTAATAGGGTGTTCCTCATCATACATGATATATAAAACAATATGATCCATCTTCTTTAGGCCTAAGACTCTAATACCTACTCAAATAGCCTTAGAAAACCTAACTAGGCTATAAAAATCTCATACCAAACCTGATCCTCTCATAAACACAACTATTCCATGGAGACATAATCTCTGGATGATCACAAAATCACAAACATTCAATAGAACCCTCACTCTATCTCTTGGTGGATCAAAAACACCCTATTTATTTACCTTGGTTATTCTTGATTTCTATCCCTTTCACTGGAACACATATACTCATTCATGAATGCACAATCATGCATAAATTAGAACATGGTTTTGTATTATAGGGTCCACCTACCCCAAAAAATGGAGTAACCCCCTCACCAAGATCAACTCATCCTCAACCAAGACTATACATGCCTTATCTAATTGCGTACCAATGATTAAGACCCAATATCAAGGCACAATCCCCAAATAATTAATTATAGAAACTTATAATTAATTATTCACCTTAATATAATTAGGAATAATCTTTCAAAAACTCACTGGGAAACACAACACCACCTAAACCACAAAAAACATGGTACGTTCATCATACGAGGATAACCTCTAGCCAATACAAACAAAATCTACATCATCTGAATTGATTTGAAGATGATATAGTGAAATCATCACATAGATCCTAGTTAAAATCATCCCAAATCATAGGGAAATAAAGGATAATAATAATTTAGGAATTATGAGGGAATAACTCACTAACACACTATAAAAAAACTCCCAAGAACCACCCCTCATTAGGGGGGATCGAAGAGAGGAAGAGAATGGATGAATCCCAAGAACCGCCCTAGATTTTCTATTAATGAGCACACCCCCCACCATTTTTGAAGTATCTAGTTTTTTATCTAAATTATACTCATATTCCTTCTCCCATAACCTATATACCCATCCTATGGATTTCAAATATGATGAATATAAATAAAGAATGGATGAATGCCAATCGGTTGACAAAAGAGTATGAAGAAGGCGTGAAAGAGTTTATCAAGTTTTCAAAAGATCATGCATGTGACCCTTCTCAAATACTTTGTCCGTGTTTACACTGTTGTTATTCAAAACAAATTAGTCTAGAGGAGTTGGAAGAATATTTAATCTGACATGGAATAGATCAGAGTTATACATGTTGGAATAAACATGGGGAAACAAAGAATGTAGGTAGTGGTTGGGATAACAATGCGTTTTATGGATCATCTGATATGATTACAAACATGAACAATGAAGATGACCATATGGAGGATGTGATTACAGATGTGAATGATGATGAAGATCATATTGGGGAAATGACAAGGATCATCGAAGATGAACTTTGTGATTTCCCAAAATTGTTAAAGAAGTTAAAAAGTCGTTCAAAGAAGTCATTTTATGCTGGTTTCACTAAATATATAGCATTGTCAGTTGTAATGAAGTTGTATAATTTGAAAGCAGACAATGGGTGGAGTGACGCCAGTTTTAGAAAACTACTTGCTCTCCTGAATGACATGCTCCTAGAAGATAATGAGCTCCCAAGCTGAACATACAACGCCAAACAAATTCTACGCTTGATGGGTATGATCTCTGAAAGAATACACGCTTGCCCGAATGACTGTATACTATTTCTCAAGGACCAAAAATCACTTAAAGAATGCCCAAAGTGTGGTGCTTCTCGATGCAAGAAATATGAATCCAGTCCTACTAAATTTGTATGGTACTTTCCAATCATTCCAAGGTTTAGGCACCTATATGGAAATGAGGAGACTGCAGGACAATTGACATGGCATGCAGATACAATAATTAAAGATGGGATACTACGTCACCCGGAAGACTCTCCTCAGTGGAAGAGAATTGATCATGAGTATCCTGAATTTGGAAATGAGTCGAGAAACCTTCGTCTTGCGTTATCTAAAGATGGAGTGAATCCTTTTGTTTTTCAAAGAAAAGGTCACAGTACATGGTCGGTTATGTTGGTAAATTATAACTTACCACTGTGGTTATGCATGAAACGAAAATATATCATGTTATCTATGCTTATATCAGGACCAAAACAACCGGGTAATGATATTGATGTTTATTTAGCTCCATTGATCGAATATTTGAAATTATTGTGGGATTCAGGTGTTACATTGTATGATGCTTACAGAAAGGAAGATTTCACTTTGACAGACATGTTGTATGGGAAGATAAATGACTTCCCTTATTATGGAAATTTGTTAGGATATAACATTAAAGGAACTCAAGGGTGTCCCATTTGCGAACAAGGTACACAATCAATTAGGTTGAAACATTCATCAAAAACTGTCACGACCTGCCCTCGGGGTCCGTGCCGTGACTACCCCAAGCCCGCCTTCCATAGGCCAGGGGCTGGCGACTAGCACCAAGGCGTAAATCCCAGTAAAAAGGGAAGGCATTGCCTTTGAAAAGTAACCAACTCCACAGAGTAAGCAAGCGGAAAGTAAACACTAAACAAGCAGAGTACAACTGAAAGTGCGGAAAAGTAAATGGGCCAGAATACAAACCCAAACTGTAAGTAAAGTACAACTCAAAAAGGGAAAAACAGCAACTGTAAAGTAAAAGCCGCTACTCCGAGCTGTCCACCGGAAATCCCACCTGAAGGGTGGGTACAGATAGCTCCTCTGCTCCACGGGTCCCGCCGTCCGCTCCGTGCACGTCCCGCCCAGTGGTCCACCTCCGGGTACCGTCCCGCTCTACAAGCCTCAGCTAAGTCAGCGCTGTCCGTCGTCTGCAACCAACACAACGTAGTGCGGGCGAAGCCCGTGCAGGGGTGAGTATAAGCTACTCAGTAGGGACCCCGAGACCCCTGAAGGTCTCTCAAATCCACAAAGGATAAACCACAAAGAAAGGTACAATCACGAAGTAACAACTGACACTGCTTAGGTATATGCCCATACATATACCTAAGTCATCAATTCAAATACGCTCCAACCTCCGAGCCCAAGTACAACTCAGTCCACGCAGGAAAGTATACGTATTCCACATAGGAAAGCAAAAATATAATCCACACAGGATTGCACAACACAATCCACACAGGAAAACAACAGGATTCAGCTCACACAGAGTATACTTCTTCAAGGACGATAAAGATGATCACTGATCCATCTAAGTCGTCGGACCCACGAAGGATCGATAGGTAACTAACCCCCGCAGAAGACCCACACAGGATCGGGCTCACACAGAACCTGTAGGCGCTGGCTCACACAGAACCGCTGAGCGCAAGGACCCACACAGGATCGGGCTCACACAGAACCTGTAGCACTGATCCACGTAGGATCGCTGAGTGCTGTAGTCGTCGTCGTCGAATCCACACAGGATCTCTGTACTGTCGTCGTCCAATCCACACAGGATCTCTGTACTGTCGTCGTCAAATCCACACAGGATCTCTGTACTATCGTCGTCCAATCCACACAGGATCTCTGTACTGTCGTCGTCAAATCCACACAGGATCTCTGTACTGTCGTCGTCGCAGTCACAGTAGCAGTCGTAGCAGTAGAACAGTCGCAGCCAGCACTAGGGTTCCCGCACACAGCAAGCTCGTACGGAGGGTCCGCTCCACGAGCCGAGAGGCTGATACATCAACTGTCACGAAGACCGAAGTTGATGTATCCAAAAGTTCCGTATCGTCAAAAGGAACTCAACGCAACAGACGGCGCGTCGATCGGACGCCCGGTCTGAGAGTTATTGGCATTTTCGTCTCCGGGGCCCGGTTGGTTTTTAAGGAAAAACCAACCCGACCGTACTCCACCTGCGTCCAAACCTCAGGCGGAGTATGCCAAAAGATCTGTCTCACTAAGAGGAACATTACGCGACTGACGGCACGTCAATCGGACGTCCGTAGCTCAAGATATGAGTGTTTCCGCTCCGAAGGCCCGGTTGGTTTCGTGAACGAACCAACCCGGCCGAACTCAAAGTAACCCGAAACCTTGAGTGCGATATACCGAAACGACCGTCTCGATCCAAGGATCGCGTTGCCGCAGACGGTTCGTCATTCGGAGGTCCGAGGCTCAAGTTATGAGCCAAGAACCGAATCTGGTCCGAAACGGGGGGTCCGGGTCCGGGCCGACCCGGCCCGACCCCCCCCCCTCTGGACAACGCGGCGGCCGGCGGCGGCGGACGGCGGCGGCGGACGGCGGCGGACGGCGGCGGCGGCTGGCCGTGTGGCGGCGGGCGGCGGCGCGGCGGCGGGCCGCGTGGCGGCGGCGGGGGCTGGCCGCGTGGCGGCGGCGGCGGGCCGCGTGGCGGCGGCGGGCCGCGTGGCGGCGGCGGCGGGCCGCGTGGCGGCGGCGGCGGCGTGCCGCGCTGGCGGCGGGGTGCCGCGGCGCACGCGGGAGGCACGCGGGGGCTAAGCCCCGCGTTTCACAAAAACGGCACGGCTTTAAGCCGTGCCTTGAATTAAAAACGGCCCCCGCAGATGGGGGCCGGCTGGACAAAAACCGGGGGGGCTTTGCCCCCCCCCCTCCTTTAATGAACCGCCCCCCTCATTAAGAGGGGGGTCTTGAAGGACCGGCCGGGGGTTTAATCCCCCGGTTTTTATGACACCCGGCCGGCCCGCTGGCCGGCCGGTTTTTACCAACGGGACCGGAATTTCCGGTCCCGCCCTCGACTTCCGACGCCGGCGGCACGGCCGCCGGTCTTTCCTTCCGCCGCGGCCCGGAACCGGCCGCGGTCTCCTCGTCTCACCGCGGCCCGGAACCGGCCGCGGTGTTCGTCGTCCGGCGCGGTGCGACGGCACCGCGCCCCTTTCGCCGTGCCATGAATCCTCCCAACGCGGCGCGACGGCGTCGCGTTCTTGAAATCTCTCCTCGGCGAAGCGCGACGGTGTTGCGGAAAAATTATAAGCATGTTCATCCGCGTGGTGCGACGGCACCACGCCTCTTGCTTCCATCCGCATGAATAAAACGAGAACTAAGGAGGGGGGGTTCGGCCGTGTTCATGCGGTCCGACCCCCCTCACGTTAAATAATAACATAACTAAAGAATATCCGAAAGCCTCACATTTAGTCATGCTAAAATCCATGATTCAAGAATGGAATAAAAATAATCAATAAATAACATCCCCTACCTCTGGTTTCAAGAACGATGATCGTCAACGACCCGCGGAAGACGCGTCGCGGTGGTCGGCGTCACGGAAGAAGGACGTCGATGTCGTGAAGCGAGGATTCGAAGTTCTTTGACGACGATTTCGTCGTGGGAAATCATCGCGGAAGAGATGACGCGGAAGAAGACGTCGTCGGTGTCGCGGGTATGGCGTCGCGAAAGACGATTCCCGAGAACGTGGCGTTCTTCGTCGATGTTCGAAGGTTCTTCGCGTTCTTCGTCAAAGCTTGAAGAAGAAGAAGATGAAGGCTCCAAATTCTCTCAAGGTGGCTAGAGAATTCTAACCCAAATAAAATAAGCTAAAGACTTATTTTATTCACACAATTATCAATTTGAATTTCAAAGGTTTGAAATTCAATCAATTCAAACAATTCAACTCCATTAATTAACAAAGTTGTCATGTTATTAAAAGAGGAGTTTAAGGGGGAAGTTGAGAGGTTATTAAAAGATTTAGGGGTTCGTGTGGGCCCCACCACACTTAATCCTCCCAAGGGAGGTTAAGTGGGTGTGGGTCCCACTTCCAACCCCCTTAGGTAGGTTTTTTTTTTAATAAGTTTAAATAAAATTTGTTTTACACAATTTTATTTAACTTAACTGAAAAACCCCAAAACGTAACTTTCAACCCGCAACAAACGCAACTCCCGAAAAGGTCTCATTAAGCGAATATCGGCGCTGCGAGTTCATCGGTGCCCTCGGATTTCAATTCCGAGCACCGGATCAAAAGTTAGGAATTCCCGCTCGTTCGTTCACTGAACGTACCCGAGCCAAACTTCGGAAATTAATTCCGGGCACTCCGGGCCTCGGAATCAGGTGCCGTCTGAAACCGCGCTCTTGTAAAAATCTAAAGAAAATTAAGAAAAAATTTTCCTTGAATTTTACGGGTCTTTACATTACTCCCACCTCAGGGCTTTACGTCCCCGTAAAGCTACAACAAAAACTAGGGAAACAAAAGAGAGTACTGAGCACGCATCTGAGCCTCCCGCTCCTATGTGCTCTCCTGGAGATTCCTGTGCCGCCATCTGTTGCGCACAAGAGGAATCGATCGTCCATGTAGGACCCGCTTCTGGATGACATGGACCTCTTTTGACGTGGCCCGGACCATCTCTGGTCCCACAAGAGCTGCAAGATTTCTTCTTTGCCGAAAAGAGAAACCTGGTCTCATCCCCTGGATGAACCACATTCTTTGCCTAAAACAGTCAATCCTAACATGGATGATACTAATCCATACTAAGGATGACGTCGTAAGGCCTCGACGCTACTTACTAAGAGATTCAACCGTTACTCTCGCCTCCAAGGGTTGAGTCACACTGTCGGCATCAGTGTGTGGTAACTGGGTCTCCTCCAGTAGATGTCTCACAAGTGAGGGTCAAGTCAACAGCCAAAACTGGAACCTCTTAGTAACATTACGATAGAGGACAGGAACGAAAACATCACAAGGTATGCGTCTTTTATTATTGCAGCTCGTAATACAAGACGCTACACAAAAGCAACAAGGAACCAGAAGTACAAAGGATGTATCCACTAGTTCTGCTCCTGTCCATCGGCTCCCAGAGCTCCATGATCGAAGGCCTCGGCTGCCTGAAGCTGAGCTCTCCCCTGCAGTCGGGGTGGACCTCCTGGTGGTGGTGGTGGTAGAGCCTCAAAGCGTCGTCCACCACCTGCTGCTCGGCCAGCTCCTCTGCCTCGTCCACCTCCTTCCTGCAGACCGCCACGGTCGAACCTCTGCCTCTGCCTAGGTGGTTCCTCAACCGTCTGCTGCTCCTCCGCATGGCGGGTCGGGCAGTCACGAGCCATGTGGCCTCGCCCGCCGCATGCATAGCACTGTCTTCCACTCGAAAGACTGGCTCCGCGTTGTGTGCCCTGCACTGCTGAGCCAGTGCCCTGAGGTCTGGTCTGTCTGGACCCCTGAGTCATTCGTCGACTGCCAGCTGCAGATGACTCTGCCACGTGCCATCCTGCGGTGGGTCTCTGTGCTGGTGTAGACTCAGCAAGGAAGCTCTCGATCAGAAGGGCCCGCTCCAGTACTCCTGTCTGAGTCGGTATGCTGAGGGAGATCAGCGATGCCCTGATCTCGTGTCTTAAACCCTGCTCGAAGGTCCGGGCCCGGAAGAATGGGTCCCGTACCATGTCGGTCGAGTAGCATGAGAGATCGGTAAATCTCGCCGAGTACTGAGCGACCGTCATGCTGCCCTGCCGCAGCTGTAGAAGCTCCTGGATACGCACCGCACGAAGGGTGGCTGGGACGAACTCCGAGCGGAAGATGCTCTCAAAGTCCGTCCAAAGAAGAGATGCCTCATCGTGCACCTGGAGCATCAAGCTCCACCATCGTCCAGCTGCTGCGTGTAGTAGGCTCGCAGCGAGGATCACCATGAGGTCTGCTGGTGTCCTCACTAGCCTAAACACTCGAACCACTGCCTCCAGCCAGTCCTCTGCTGCCTGGGGATCCGTCTCTCCGCGAAACCTGGGCGGTCGCTGGCGCTGAAACTCATGTAGTGCGCTGAGGCGACGTGCATCGTCAGCGGCTGCTGCTGGAAGCATCGGGGGATCGGCGGGTAAAGCTACTGCCGGTGCCACTGCTGACAAAGGGCCCTGCACCGAAGCCTCGGCGCTCGGTGGGCTGTCGTCTCGCTCGACTCTCGGAACCCTAGCTGGCTGCCGTCGCGGGGCCATCCTGAAAAGGAGAACAAGAGCACCACAGTTAGAACAGTATACCTGGTGAGCTGGCTCAAGTAATCACAAGGAAAACTTGAGACTTTCATAAGCAGATCAGTATACCCGGTGAGCTGACACAAGTAATCACAAAGAAAACAAGAAACACACACGCAATCAATGTTTTCGTGCATTAAGTCGGAAATCAGAAGTCAGGGTCCTGGTGTACGGATACGTCGGCCGCCGCACCAACACTGGACTCCCTGGACTGATAACCACACTCAATACGCTAAACATTATTGCTTCACATAGAAAAGATCAGAGTTCGCGGTAGAACCGAACTCCTCTGATACCAATTTGTCACGACCTGCCCTCGGGGTCCGTGCCGTGACTACCCCAAGCCCGCCTTCCATAGGCCAGGGGCTGGTGACTAGCACCAAGGCGTAAATCCCAGTAAAAAGGGAAGGCATTGCCTTTGAAAAGTAACCAACTCCACAGAGTAAGCAAGCGGAAAGTAAACACTAAACAAGCAGAGTACAACTGAAAGTGCGGAAAAGTAAATGGGCCAGAATACAAACCCAAACTGTAAGTAAAGTACAACTCAAAAAGGGAAAAACAGCAACTGTAAAGTAAAAGCCGCTACTCCGAGCTGTCCACCGGAAATCCCACCTGAAGGGTGGGTACAGATAGCTCCTCTGCTCCACGGGTCCCGCCGTCCGCTCCGTGCACGTCCCGCCCAGTGGTCCACCTCCGGGTACCGTCCCGCTCTACAAGCCTCAGCTAAGTCAGCGCTGTCCGTCGTCTGCAACCAACACAACGTAGTGCGGGCGAAGCCCGTGCAGGGGTGAGTATAAGCTACTCAGTAGGGACCCCGAGACCCCTGAAGGTCTCTCAAATCCACAAAGGATAAACCACAAAGAAAGGTACAATCACGAAGTAACAACCGACACTGCTTAGGTATATGCCCATACATATACCTAAGTCATCAATTCAAATACGCTCCAACCTCCGAGCCCAAGTACAACTCAGTCCACGCAGGAAAGTATACGTATTCCACATAGGAAAGCAAAAATATAATCCACACAGGATTGCACAACACAATCCACACAGGAAAACAACAGGATTCAGCTCACACAGAGTATACTTCTTCAAGGACGATAAAGATGATCACTGATCCATCTAAGTCGTCGGACCCACGAAGGATCGATAGGTAACTAACCCCCGCAGAAGACCCACACAGGATCGGGCTCACACAGAACCTGTAGGCGCTGGCTCACACAGAACCGCTGAGCGCAAGGACCCACACAGGATCGGGCTCACACAGAACCTGTAGCACTGATCCACGTAGGATCGCTGAGTGCTGTAGTCGTCGTCGTCGAATCCACACAGGATCTCTGTACTGTCGTCGTCCAATCCACACAGGATCTCTGTACTGTCGTCGTCAAATCCACACAGGATCTCTGTACTATCGTCGTCCAATCCACACAGGATCTCTGTACTGTCGTCGTCAAATCCACACAGGATCTCTGTACTGTCGTCGTCGCAGTCACAGTAGCAGTCGTAGCAGTAGAACAGTCGCAGCCAGCACTAGGGTTCCCGCACACAGCAAGCTCGTACGGAGGGTCCGCTCCACGAGCCGAGAGGCTGATACATCAACTGTCACGAAGACCGAAGTTGATGTATCCAAAAGTTCCGTATCGTCAAAAGGAACTCAACGCAACAGACGGCGCGTCGATCGGACGCCCGGTCTGAGAGTTATTGGCATTTTCGTCTCCGGGGCCCGGTTGGTTTTTAAGGCAAAACCAACCCGACCGTACTCCACCTGCGTCCAAACCTCGGGCGGAGTATGCCAAAAGATCCGTCTCACTAAGAGGAACATTACGCGACTGACGGCACGTCAATCGGACGTCCGTAGCTCAAGATATGAGTGTTTCCGCTCCGAAGGCCCGGTTGGTTTCGTGAACGAACCAACCCGGCCGAACTCAAAGTAACCCGAAACCTTGAGTGCGATATACCGAAACGACCGTCTCGATCCAAGGATCGCGTTGCCGCAGACGGTTCGTCATTCGGAGGTCCGAGGCTCAAGTTATGAGCCAAGAACCGAATCTGGTCCGAAACGGGGGGTCCGGGTCCGGGCCGACCCGGCCCGACCCCCCCCCTCTGGACAACGCGGCGGCCGGCGGCGGCGGACGGCGGCGGCGGACGGCGGCGGACGGCGGCGGCGGCTGGCCGCGTGGCGGCGGGCGGCGGCGCGGCGGCGGGCCGCGTGGCGGCGGCGGGGGCTGGCCGCGTGGCGGCGGCGGCGGGCCGCGTGGCGGCGGCGGGCCGCGTGGCGGCGGCGGCGGGCCGCGTGGCGGCGGCGGCGGGCCGCGTGGCGGCGGCGGCGGCGTGCCGCGCTGGCGGCGGGGTGCCGCGGCGCACGCGGGAGGCACGCGGGGGCTAAGCCCCGCGTTTCACAAAAACGGCACGGCTTTAAGCCGTGCCTTGAATTAAAAACGGCCCCCGCAGATGGGGGCCGGCTGGACAAAAACCGGGGGGGCTTTGCCCCCCCCTCCTTTAATGAACCGCCCCCCTCATTAAGAGGGGGGTCTTGAAGGACCGGCCGGGGGTTTAATCCCCCGGTTTTTATGACACCCGGCCGGCCCGCTGGCCGGCCGGTTTTTACCAACGGGACCGGAATTTCCGGTCCCGCCCTCGACTTCCGACGCCGGCCGCACGGCCGCCGGTCTTTCCTTCCGCCGCGGCCCGGAACCGGCCGCGGTCTCCTCGTCTCACCGCGGCCCGGAACCGGCCGCGGTGTTCGTCGTCCGGCGCGGTGCGACGGCACCGCGCCCCTTTCGCCGTGCCATGAATCCTCCCAACGCGGCGCGACGGCGTCGCGTTCTTGAAATCTCTCCTCGGCGAAGCGCGACGGTGTTGCGGAAAAATTATAAGCATGTTCATCCGCGTGGTGCGACGGCACCACGCCTCTTGCTTCCATCCGCATGAATAAAACGAGAACTAAGGAGGGGGGGTTCGGCCGTGTTCATGCGGTCCGACCCCCCTCACGTTAAATAATAACATAACTAAAGAATATCCGAAAGCCTCACATTTAGTCATGCTAAAATCCATGATTCAAGAATGGAATAAAAATAATCAATAAATAACATCCCCTACCTCTGGTTTCAAGAACGATGATCGTCAACGACCCGCGGAAGACGCGTCGCGGTGGTCGGCGTCACGGAAGAAGGACGTCGATGTCGTGAAGCGAGGATTCGAAGTTCTTTGACGACGATTTCGTCGTGGGAAATCGTCGCGGAAGAGATGACGCGGAAGAAGACGTCGTCGGTGTCGCGGGTATGGCGTCGCGAAAGACGATTCCCGAGAACGTGGCGTTCTTCGTCGATGTTCGAAGGTTCTTCGCGTTCTTCGTCAAAGCTTGAAGAAGAAGAAGATGAAGGCTCCAAATTCTCTCAAGGTGGCTAGAGAATTCTAACCCAAATAAAATAAGCTAAAGACTTATTTTATTCACACAATTATCAATTTGAATTTCAAAGGTTTGAAATTCAAACAATTCAAACAATTCAACTCCATTAATTAACAAAGTTGTCATGTTATTAAAAGAGGAGTTTAAGGGGGAAGTTGAGAGGTTATTAAAAGATTTAGGGGTTCGTGTGGGCCCCACCACACTTAATCCTCCCAAGGGAGGTTAAGTGGGTGTGGGTCCCACTTCCAACCCCCTTAGGTAGGTTTTTTTTTTAATAAGTTTAAATAAAATTTGTTTTACACAATTTTATTTAACTTAACTGAAAAACCCCAAAACGTAACTTTCAACCCGCAACAAACGCAACTCCCGAAAAGGTCTCATTAAGCGAATATCGGCGCTGCGAGTTCATCGGTGCCCTCGGATTTCAATTCCGAGCACCGGATCAAAAGTTAGGAATTCCCGCTCGTTCGTTCACTGAACGTACCCGAGCCAAACTTCGGAAATTAATTCCGGGCACTCCGGGCCTCGGAATCAGGTGCCGTCTGAAACCGCGCTCTTGTAAAAATCTAAAGAAAATTAAGAAAAAATTTTCCTTGAATTTTACGGGTCTTTACAAAAACCGTGTTTCTAGGACATCACAAATTTATACCCCGACGACATAAGTACCGTTCTTGGACAACATCATTCGATGAAAGTTCAAAAGAACGTACAACACGGTCTCCACTAACAGGAGATCAAATATTTGATAAAGTTAAAAATGTGGACACTACTTTTGGTAAACCGGCTTCGAAAAACCTTATGAAAATCGGCTGGAAAAAGATATCAGTTTTTTTTTATTTACAATACTGGAATTGTCTATATGTCATACATTTTATTGATGTTATGCATGTAGAAAAAAATGTATTTGATAGTGTCATCGACACGTTTCTAAACACATCTAGTAAAACAAAATATGGAATTAAGGCTAGGTTGGACATGGTTGATATGGGAATACGAGAAGAGTTGGCACCAGTGAAGGGTGAAAAACGAACATTTCTTCCTCCTACTGCTTACACTCTTTCTAGGCAGGAGAGATATCAGTTTTGAAACTTCATGAATGATGTAAAGGTTCCAGAGGGGTATTCGTCAAATATCAGGAACCTCGTGTCAATGAGTGACTTGAAGTTAAAAGGTCTGAAATCACATGACTACCATTTTTTGATGCAAGATCTCATTCCTATTGATTTACATTTCATTTTTTCCAAGAATGTCTACCATACATTAACGAAACTGTGTTTATTCTTCAAAGCAATATGCAGCAAAGTTATAGACCAGGAGAAATTGTCAACTATGGAAATAGAAATTGTCGTCATATTATGTGAATTAGAAATGTTTTTTCCGCCTTCATTTTTTGATATGATGGTTCATTTTATGGTCCAGTTGGTGAGAGAGATTCAACTATGTGGTCCTGTACATTACAAATGGATGTACCCTATTGAACGGTATATGAATTTTTGGAAAGGGTATGTCAAAAATCAAAGTCGGCCAGAGGGTTGTCTTGCAGAGTGATATATTGTTGAGGAAGTCATTGAATTATGTACCGAATACCTGTCTAGTGTGGAAATCTTTGGCCTACTGAAATCTCGTCACACTAGGTGGCTTGAGGGTGAAGTAATTTCTGGAAGACAGGTAGTCACAATCAATATTACAGATCAGGAGAAGGCCCACCTTTATGTTTTGCATAACAGTTTCGACGTTGACCCATATGTTGAAATCCACAAAGAAATTCTTAGGTATTTGAATCCATCTAGGGCTGAAAAATGGATATCAGATACATATAATCGATAGTTTATAGGATAGTTTCGGGACCATATTTTTAAGAAGTAAGATGAAAATCCAGAGTCCATTTCAGAACGACTTCGATGGCTAGCCAGAGGACTAAGCGTGTATGTATTATCTTACAATGCTTATTTAGTTAATGGTTATACATTTTATACTAATGAACATGATGGAGATAGTACCATGCAGAATAGTGGGGTTACACTTGTGGCTGAAGCGATGCATGTTTTTGGTGCTAAGGACAGAAATCCAATTTATGCGAATATTTCATACTTTGGAATCATCAAACAAATATGGGAGTTGGATTATACGGAATTCAAAGTTCTGATTTTTCAATGCAAGTGGGTTGATAACAGGAGTGCTCTTAAAATAGATGAATTGGGATTTGTGAAAGTTTATTTCAGTAAGTAAGGGGAGAAAGACGAACTGTTTATAATGGAATCACAAGCAGTTCAAGTATTTTATGTTCCAGATCCCGCAAACCGAAACTATTCAATTGTTCTATTATCGACCAAAACAGCTGAAGGGTCAGATGAAAATTCAACGGAGGATGAACCTTTCATTGGGACTTCGCAATCATTTTGCAGTGGTCCCAATGTAGACAATGTTTTGTATGTCAGAGGAGACCACAATGAAGGGATATGGATAGTCGATAGAGGGGTCAAATCTCTTCATCTTTTAAAAAAACAGAGAGTTTAGGGATATGGATAGTCGATAGAGGGGTCAAATCTCTTCATCTTTTAAAAAAATAGAGAGTTCAATAATCAGGTTATTTTTTTATTGTAATGTAGATTGTGTTACATTATTTTATTATCTATTCGCTACTACTTTTATGTGATCTAAATTAAATTTTAAACCACTTCTGCAGATAATGACTTATGCACCGGTTGATGCACCCAATCCCAAGACACAATAGGTCTCTCAACCTGTTGCTGTTGGTCCCACTGTTGAGGTACAACACGTCTCTCAACCTGTTATAGTTATTCCCACTGCTGAGGTACAACAGGTTTCTCAACCTGTTGTTGTTGGTCCCAGTGCTGATTCTAGCTCTTCAAAAGAACATAATGATGATGCAGAAAACGAGGAAATGGTAGGCAATGAAACCCTGGTGGCACAAAAAAAAACAGGTGCATCGTAGTTTTACAGTTTTAGCCAAAATCCTTAAGGCAAAATCAAAAGGAATCAAATATTAGGTGGGATGGAATAAGCGAGGCTAGCATGTAAACCCCAACAAAGCCATGTTTAGTAGCTACATTGAAATCATCACTCAGTAATGCATGCCGATTGATGTAGAGTTGTGGCACCATGTTGTCAGCGGGTTGAAAACATTAATGTGGGAAGAGATTACAGTAACATTACGATATCATTTATTTAATTTATTAAAATAAAATAAAATAAAATACCGAAATATTGAATAACTCTTCATCATCTCTTGTAGAGTGCATTTATAGTAGATGTCTCGAACAAAGAATATGTATTAAGACTGGAGAGAAGGTTTCATAGAGGCTTTCACACCATTTTAACGAAACATCATCTGAAAGATGCTGAAGGGAAAATCAAACCGCACCCACCGCCTCTTTATGCACACTCGATATCCCAAGGAGTGTGGGATGTGTTTTTCAACTGTCGTACAGAGCATACTTTTCAGGTACATTGTGTTTGGTTACACGTTGTTTAACATTGCTTATATTCATCACTTTGATTGATAGTTTTTTATTTATGAAACAGCAACTGAGTGCTGAAAATAAAGAATGGGCAGCAAAACCAGTGTACCCCTACCTTAAAGCAAGGCTGGGGTACACTTCAATTGAAAAACAATTGGTACGTATTTGAAAAGTACTGTAATACTTTTATGTGACATAAAACAACATTGTAACCATGTTTCTTTGTTTATATGCAGATTGATGAATCAAAATCCCAAGCCACTTCCATCCTATGCCATGTGGTATGGAAGGAGGCTTGTGTTAATAAAGAGGGGAAACTGGTAGATGAAAACACACAAAAAGTGGGGGAAACATGTGTAAGTATGACATAATATAATTTTTTTTTGCTTTAAATCACTATTACATAATTATGATTACTTATTTTTTCCATATTTTCTATTTTACATAATCACAGGAATCAACAACACCTGAACTGGATGCTGACATACTTTCAGCGGCCTTGAAATAGCTAGAACAGTATGGCCGCATCAGAGGTGTGGGTTTTGGGGTGACACCCCGGAAGTATTTTCAGAAAAAAAAAAACAAGAGGATGAACAAACTAAAGAAATGAAAATGATGAGAGATAGAGTAAATACCCTTGAAGAAAGAATCAAAATTCAGGGAGAGTTGATAGAAACTTTGATAGGGGAGAGGCGAAGAGAACAAACAACTCAAGAACAACCCACGCAAGAAGATCCCACCCCACCCCCCACCAGCTTTGAGGTGATCCATTCCCCTTAAAGACCTAACTTAACTGAGGTAATCAATGTTTTAATATTTGTTTCTGTTAAATGTGAATCACATAGACACTGATACATTTCTTGTAATGATATTCTGCAAGGAGAAAATAACTGTGATTTATATCTATCAACTCCCACCCATCGCCTTGTAGAGAGGGCTACGGTGTTCAATATGCATAATGACATGCTACACTCCAGACCACTTCCAACCGATCATGTCAAAGTTTTGATTAACATATCTCATGAGCCTAGTGCCAAGATACCCATGCCAAATGACGATGAAAACATTCATACGGTTGAAAAAGATGTTATAACATTCGTTGCATGGTCGTCGAATCTTGTAAAAAAACATGTCAACCAGGAGGTATTAATTTCTAATTCATTTTTCAAGCAGAACCTTTAACATTAAATTAGAAAAGGTCTGAACTGATGAATGTTATTATAGAAGGACAAAATGGAGGAGCTAAAATGAAAGAGCGGCTCAAAAGGATCAACCAACCGATCAAAACGATCTACTGAGAGCACATTCACCCCGCCCATTCTATATCCACATTTAATATCATTACAACGTCATGTGGATATGAAAATGAAAGGCGGCAAGAGTCACACAATTTTTTGTGAAAAAGATATGTACGGAGAGGAAACATTAGATTTCGTTAGTGCTGACGTTGTAGCTGAAATCATCACATATGACTGGCTAGGCACCTCAGTTATAAATGTATACATGAGGTATGTTTTCATGATTTGATTTTACAGAAGCTGATATACTATGATAATTATGGCTAAATACATTTCATATTTTTCACAGGCGTATATATAAAAAAAATTGAAGGTATTTTCCCATGAATACAAATTTGGACTCGTTAGTCCTCACACCATTTCTACAGAATGAGAAGAAATAGATTCCATTTTTCAGGATGAATTAATGTCAAGCCTGCTCAGAATGTTTCAATGAAAAATTACGACTAACAGACTCTTTTTAATACCAACATTTTTGGGGTAAAACTCTACATTTTAATCATATCAATTATATTTTCATTTCTATCAGTACTTATTCCTTTTTTTGTTTTTAGGTAACATTCGATGCTCATTATAGTCAATTTGGATACTCCAAAGATTTATTTTCTGGATTCACTGCATGGATATCCAACAAACTGACCACACGTGATGGTGATTGTCAATTAATAATACACTATATCCAACATTTTAGAACTAAATATCTAGTTATATAATTTATATTATCTTTCAATGAGGATTCTATTATGATAGGGTGGTGTATGAATATCATATAAAGGTTGGAATGAATCCAGGTCCTAAGGACGAAAAGGTGAACAAGATCTACAAATGAAGAAGTATCAGGGTATATATAATTATATTTCACTATCCAAATACATATCAAAATAGATTAATTAGTTTTATCGATGTTTCTGCAGTGTTTGAAACAAACAAACGACAAGGAATGTGGTTATTATGTTTGTAAATTTATGAAAGAGATCATATTTCATGAACAAACTAGCATCCCTAAAGAGGTATTTTTGAAAATAATTACTACTTAATTTAAAATAATTATTAATCCTTTATGTATTTATATTTTTTCAGTACTACAATGACTGTCACAAAAACTCCTATTTAGAAGATGATATAGATGTATTTAAAAACGAATGGGCAGCGTACCTGAGGGAAGAATGTAAACAAATAGGACAATGAAGGTGAATTCATACTACTTATGTTATCTTTATATGATCATTTATATTTTCCTTTTTTACACTTATTGAGCATCTATGACCACCCTTTCTTATGTTTTATATCCTTAGATTATGAATAATGGTTTTAGAAATGATTTGAGTTTCGAGTAAAGAATAACTTAATGAGAAACTCTTATGAACTACTGAAATACGGAATACTGATCATATGTGTTCGGATTGTTTTGACACATTAGAAAAATGATCCATGAGTCATTTTTGACGTGTACTAATCAACTGCACCTCAATCTGATGCACGGTGTGACCGGTATGGCCAAAAGTGTCTGATATCAGTTTCAAATTGACATTAACTTTAGAAAACAACTTAAGTTACATACAGAAAACTGACAAAATGCATTCATATTATTTTTATACTTTAGGACAAAGATCCATGAGTCATTTGTGACATGTAAGAATCAACTTCACCTCAATCCGATGCACGGTGTGACCGGTATGGCTAAAAGTGTCGGATATCAGTTTCAAATTGACATAAACTTTAGAAAACAACACTACTAACATATAGAATATCGATCAAACACATTCGTATTGTTTTGATACTTTAGTAAAACAATACATGAGTCATTTTTGATGTGTATGAATTGACCTCACCTCAATCTGACGCACGGTGTGACCGGTATGGATAAAAGTGTCTGATATCAGTTTCAAATTGACATAAACTTTAGAAAACAACACTACTGACATACGGAATACAAAGAAAACGCATTCTGATTGTTTTGATACTTTAGTACAATGATACATGAGTCATTTTTGACATGTAAAAATTAACCACACCTAAATCCGATGCACGGTGTGACCGGTATGGCTAAAAGTGTCTGATATCAGTTTGAAATTGACATAAACTTTAGAAAACAACACTAATGACATGCGGAAAACCAAGAAAACACATTCGGATTGTTTTGATACTTTAGGAAAACGATCCATGATTCATTTTTGATGTTTATGAATCAAACTCACCTCAATCCGATGCATGGTATGACCGTTATGGCTAAAAGTGTCTAATATTAGTTTGAAATTGACATTAACTTTAAAAAACAACAATACTGACATACGGAATACCGAGAAAACGCGTTCGGATTGTTTTCATATTTTAGTAAAATGGTCCATGAGTCATTTTTTATGTGTACTAATTGACCTCACCTCAATCCGACACACGGTGTAACCGGTATGGCTAAAAGTGTCTGATATCAGTTTCAAATTGACATTAACTTTAGAAAACAACACTACTAACATATGGAATACTGAGAAAATGCATTCATATTGTTTTGATACTTTAGGAAAATGTTCCATGAGTTATTTTTGACATGTAAAAATTGATCTCACCTCGATCCGATGCACGATGTGACCGGTATGGATAAAATCGTCTGATATCAGTTTGAAATTGACATAAACTTTAGAAAACAACACTACTAACATACAGAATACCAAGAAAACACATTCGGATTATTTTGATACTTTTTTACAATGATCTATGAGTCATTTTTGATGTGTATGAATCTACTGAACCACAATCCGACACATGGTGTGACCGGTATGGCTAAAAGTTTCTGATATCAGTTTCAAATTGAAATAAACTTTAGAAAACAACACAAGTTACATATGAAAAACTGAGCAAATGCATTCGGATTGTTTTGATACTTTATGAAAACAATCCATGAGTCATTTTTGATGTGTATGAATCAACCACACCTCAATCCGACGCACAGTGTGACCGGTATGGCTAAAAGTGTCTGATATCAGTTTCAAATTGACATTAACTTTACAAAACAACACAAGTAACATACGGAAAACTGAGAAAACGCATTCATATTGTTTTGATACTTTAGTACAATGATCCATGAGTCATTGTGACATGTAAGAATCAAACTCATCTCAATCCTAATCATAGTGTGACCGGTATAGCTAAAAGTGTTTGATATCAGTTTCAATTTGACATAATCTTTAGAAAACAACACAAGTAACATACGACAAACCGAGAAAACGCGTTCCGATTGTTTTGATACTTTAGGACAACGATCCATGAGTCATTTTTGATGTGTACAAATCAACCACACCTCAATCTGACACATGGTGTGACCGGTAAATCTTTTCATTAGATAAAGAATCAGCATTTATTAAAAGAGATAAATCATCTCAAAACATATTGATTTTACATTATTCCCTTTCATTGTTATCAGAATGAAAACATTTGAGTTTATCATTTTCATATTTTAGTTTCACATTTCTATATTAATTTATTCTTTCATATTAATGTTTTAATTTATTTCATTATTGTATTACTAACATAATATTTGTTTTCTTATATAGGTGAATTTCTTTCCTTGAGTTTGGATGCTTTGTTCGGAAACAAATACCGTGGACGACAATTTTTGAGAGCGGATCATGGATATCAAAGTATGGAACATTAATGTTTATAACTATTGTTGGATAATTGTAATTTTAACCATGTAAAACATTGTTTAAAATGTATATAGTAGTGTGTTTTTTTGTATTCATGATGTTAAGTAAATTTATATAGCATTGTTTGTCAAAATATTGTGTGCGGGTGCTATTTTGTGCAGGTGTGCAGGTGCTGGCTTGTGCAGGTATGCTGGTTTGTGCGGGTGTGTAGGTGTGCAGGTGCTGGATGTGCAGGTGCAGGGGAAGGTGCCTTTATCAGTGCTTTTTTGAGCACTGATAAAGGTGATCTTTATCAGCGCTAAAGAAAATGCTAATAAAGGGATCTATTATCAGTGCTAAAAAGAGCACTGATAAAGCATATCCTTTATCAGTGCTTTTTTTAGTGCTGATAAAGGTCGCCTTTATCAGCGCTTTTTGGAGTACTGATAAAGGGGACCCCCCTTTATCTACGCCAGCATTAACAGCACTTTTCTAGCGCTGTTAATGCCGGGTTTTAGCGCTGATAAAAGGCCAAGTTGTAGTAGTGACATCTCCATTTTTCAATTATCTTTAAGAAGATAAGGTAAGTATTATTTAATATTTATATAATGATAAAAATATCATTAATATAATATTAATAATTTAAATATGTTTATATATATTATTCATGTTATGTGGTGAAGAAAAATGAACTGCATCGCTTTATGGAGGTGATAATTCACATGTACAAATGAATGATTTTATCAATTTTTTGTGCGTGTAAAGGTAAGAAAATAAATGAATTATTATATTTTTAGGATGATAAATCTTTATTGAATATCACATATAAACATTAATTTCATCATTATAACCAGTCTTGAGATATGGTGATGGAAAATGAATTACATCGGTTCGTGATGCAGTAGTACGTCGTACACATGGACGATGAATAATTTTCCAATTTTATGAAAAAGAATATGTATATGGGTAATGAAACAAACATAATAAGATCTATTTATATATAGGAAAATTATTTATTGTTTTATCATTGTTAAATAGGATTTTAAGGAGGTAAAAAAAACTAAAACGTGCAGTTGAAAATTATACGTCTTATTTGGAAAACCTTTTTTTCTTAATACCTTAATCCCTATAAGATTAGTATTATTTAGAAAAAAATACCTCTAGAATGTTTTTAGGGATTCTATAAAGGTATTTTGGTAGATATATTCTGAACCAAAATGGTTTTTAAGGGTCAATAAATGAAAAGAAGAGGTTTCTTTTATAATAGAGGGGAGGGGAACTCGGAGCATTTCTCAAAATATTAAATTAATATAAATTATTTTTCAATTAAAAATTTCTCCAAAATAATTTATTTACAATATCATATTATTATGGGTATAAATAACCACATAAGATAAAAAATTAGAAAATTTTAACTATATTTATACCCTTATCTTTTAGTTTTAACCCCAATTGAATCCATTTAACTCTTACCATGACAACATGGATTTTTTCTCCTTGAGGGTTAATATAGTTAATATGAAATAAAAAAAGACCAATAAATGGATCATGGTTAATATTTTAAACATTATAATAATAAATTGTCTGAATTTAATATTTTTAGGAATTTTATATCATTTAATAAAATATTACTTATTACAAAATATCAATAGTGTCAGTTTTTAGAACTATCCACTACATTGAATTTAATAATATCAAGATAAAACTTATAATTATAACTGATGGTTTTATTATATAAGTAACATGTAAATTTACTATAGAAAATTATTTATTATATTAATTATGAAAAAATACATTTATTTTAATATTTTTAATATCATTTATTTTATTTTTTTCATTAATTAAATAATTCTTGTATTATTGTTGTGCAAGAATTTAAGGTAATTATTTCTATACTAAAAATTAAAAATAAATTACCAAGATTAATATAAATATATTATATTTAAAAATAATAATTATAGATGAACATATCCCATGGATAACACCTTATTAAAAATATTACACTTATTAAAAACAAGAGTGTGTTGTATTTGACTTTTCTTTAGATAAAATACTATAAAGGTCATAATCTTATCCAATTTGTCCCAATAGGTCATAAATTTTACCATTATATTATTATTGTCGATATAAACTAATAAAATTAAAATTTAGATAAGTTTTTAGGTCATTTCTGGCTATTATCATTTTATTTTTAACCTAAATTACTTGATTTACCCTTTACCGTGGTAACCAAAATTACCAAAGTTTCTATTTATATTGAATAAAAACAAATATTTAATAAATTTGGACCCAATTATTAAAAATATGGAATACATTTTTGAAAATTCAAAAAATATAATTTTCATAATTTAATTTAAAACTAAACTTGAAAACGCAATGAAAAACAGTTTTTTCAGAAAAATGCCCTTTTAAATATAAAATGGTTCTATAAAAAATAAAAGTATAAAATCAATTTAAAAACAATAATTATTTTATTTTAAATCACAATTAACTAATAAAAATTTAAAAATAATACAAAAGATAATTTGACCATGTAAACAACTTAAAATAAAATACAATTTTTTATAAAAATTAGTTTTTTCACTATTCTTTGAAAATAAATATTTTCAGATAATTATAAAAAATTAAATATCCAAAGATAAATTTGACATGATTGATTCATAAATTAAATTCATTTTTTGAAATAATTTTTTTGAAATTTCCATAAATTAATTATATTAATCACCCCTAAAAATCAACAAAAATTATTTTTGAAGAAATCGTGTTTTTTAAAGAATAAAATGACTTCACTAAAAACCTAGTTATTATTTAAAAAAAATTAATTAATACATTATAAATGATTAATACCATTATATATTTCATAATATGGTTAATTCTATTCATTTTTTCCAATTTTACTGCTATGTTATAACGATCTTATTTAAATAATAACATTTCCTTGTTCGTTTAAGCTCAGTGTTGTGTATCTTGTATGCTATCGAACATAGTCATTCCTTTTAAAATATAGGGTACCCCCCCCCCCCATTTAATAAATTATATCCTCATAATTTTAACTCGATCTTGTTAACCATGGTTCGGTTATTAAAAATACCTTTTTTGAAATCCCACATTGTAAAAAAGGTCAACAAAGCTTTCACTTGAAAAGAGAGAAAAATGGAAGTACAAAGGTCATAGGTAATAACACATACTATTTTTATAAATAGGATAACATAATTAGGAAGTTTAAACATGAATATAGAAGATAAAACTAACTCCTAAGGACTGATAGAGAGAGATAGTGAATATAGTCATGAGAAAGATAACCATCATAAAATCATAAATTTTTGATTAGTTAAAAGGACATTAATTTATCAGTAAGAAAATTAAATGGATAAAAATTTTATTTCAATATCATTTTACTAGATTTTAGAAATTATTTTTCTTCCTACACTAATAATATAGAGAAATATACTTACTTTACAAGTATAATTTTATTATTTAATTGGTTTCTACCATAATCTCATCTTTTTCTCCAAATGATGAGTATTCAAGACATATTTTTCATGCTTGAATCCTTAGAATCAACTTCTATGGATCAAAAAAATATAAAAAATAATAACTATATATTTTTCATGTATTTAGTAATTAACCAAAATGGTTAGTGCAAGATGTGATAATTCCTCAAAAAGAATAGACCTTTATTTGATTAAAAACTACTTTAATATCCAATATTCAATAGAAACACCTAAAATTCAACTAAGGTCAATCAATAAATAACTATGCTTAAAATTCCTTAAAAATAACATTAATATATTTAAAATTAAAGAAATTTTTTAACCTTAAAGTTTATCTCATACCTTTTATTTTTTATCCCAAAATGTAACAACCCATAATTACCTAAAAATAAATATCTCTAAAAAATATCATTCATCACATTAAAATTTCATAACTTAAATCCCCAAATGGGGTTTCTAAGACATTGAAATTATAATCAACCTTAAAATTATAAACCCATGATAGTATCTATAACTCTTAAGAAAATATTATAATCTCCAAAGTTGTCTTAACCCTCCTTTGATACCAATTATAAGGACCTAGCATTAATAATTACATACTCTAGTGTTTTTGAACTATAATTCACTTTATTATAATTATAAGGATCTTTTCGGTTTATATTTTTAGATAATTAGGAAAAAATATTACAAATTAAACCCATACATTACAAATGGAAACTTCTACATAGTATCCATTATTTTCATAGAACATAATTCTTTAAAATAAAACATGATTTCTTTTCATGATAAATATTCATAATTTTATTTTTGACCACATCCTTGTCCCAACTCTCCCTTAAACCCTATAAAAAAAATTTAAAAACTTGGGATGAGAACAAAAGGCTCAGTATGAAAAAAAAAAGAAATAAATTAGTCTAGATAAAAACATAAAAAATACATAATATACTTAACTTTATCACATTTTTCTTTTAGAATATGGAATTAATAATTTCTATAAAAAACATGCACATTTTTCTCAAATAAAAATTTTAAAACCCATAAAAAACATCAGAAACTTGGGGCATCAATGGATAACTACCCCAGCTACTCCTAGAAGACCTTCGTGATTAACTTCTAATCATTACCTTAGAGTAACCATCACAACTACTCATGATTAACCATCACATTTAATCTTGTAATAACCATTTTAGTATATTCCCATTATCTCTTAGTATAAACCTAATCAGTTAACTCTATCTCATGTATAGAATAACCATACAGTCGAATTTCATCTCCAGAGTACCCAATGCATTAAAGGTTATAATGTAACCATGCATATATGGTTTATCATAGAACCACCCATAATTTTTTTATAATGTAACCAACCATCATCATAAATAATTCTCAAGAACCATATCATAGTCATAAAACATAAATTTTTTTATTATAAAAATATTATTAAGGAAAATAACCCTTTCATTTTTAAATCACATGTTTTTTAAAATATTGTGCACATACAAAGGAAAAAAATTCTTTAAAAATATATAAAAAAAAATTTAATGGAATATTAAAATAATTAATGTTTAATGATGGAGTTTAAATCCACTCACACTATATAAGTTAGAAAAAACATTCCTTCTGTATTTTTTTATAAAAGTCACAAAGTACCTCGCTTGGAAAATTAAAAATAGATTCCTTTAAAACCATTTTTTAAAAATTAAAAATAGGTAAAAATGAATTTAAATAATAATATAAGAATAATAAAAAACCTTATTTAAATAATTTTTTGAAAACAATCATATGAATATGAATAATAAAGAGAGTTTCAAGGGAAACTTTGAAAAGATAATTTTCAAAAGAAAGTATCTTACCATGAGTCAGACTAGTCAAGTACGTTATTTATCATCCTAAAAAATAAACTTAGGTTAACTATTTACTTTATTAATAATATTTTTAAAGTTAATTATTTCATTTATATTATTTTTTACCAAGTTAATTACTTAATCATTTAAATTCATATCAGGGGTTTTGACGATATTCGGTACTTTACTTCAAAATAACTCTAGTCGGTTGACTATGCTAAAAGAGATAAGAATTACATCGTCTATTAAAAAATATTCATGATATAATTATAATTTTTATGCATCAATTATACTTTAAAATCAAACCATTAAATATCTTTATGAAAAATGAACTACGTTACAATCATAGAGACGGTAGGTCGAACGTACGCATGAGTAACATTTCCATTTTTCAATGATCATTAAGGAAAGAAGGTGAGTATTATTTTATATTTGTATAATTATAATAATATAATTATTATTATATTAATAATTTAAATATATATATATATATATATATCATCCATGTTATGAGGTGATGAAAAATAAATCAAATTGCTTTGTGGAGATGGTAATTCACACATACTCACAAAAGACGTTATCAAGTTTTTGTGAATAGAAATGTAAGAAATTAAATGATTTATTATATTTTAAAAATTATAAATATTTCATGAATATAATATATAAACATTAATTCTATAATTATAACCATTCTTGAGAAACTATGATGGAAAATTAATTACATCAGTTTGTGAGGCAGTAGTCCACCAAACACATGGACGATGAATTATTTTTCCATTTGATTAAAGAAGAGATGGATATGGATGATGCCACAAATATAATAACATATCAGTTTATGTAAGATACTAGGGTTATTATTTTATCATGGTTGAATAATATTTTATGGATGTATAAGAAAAAATAAAACTAAAACGTGCAGTTGAAAACTAAACCTCTTATTTGGAAAATCACTTTTTTAACACCTTAATCCCTAAAAGATTGGTATTTTCCATAAAAAATACCTCTATAATTTTTGGAGGTATTATAGTAAGTAATTTGTGTAGTTATTTACCAAACTAAAATGGTTTTTTATGTGTGAATAAATGATAATAAGATGTTCTATTTTATAAGAGAGGGGAGAGGAACTCTTGGCATTTCTTAAAATATTAAATTATTATAAATTTTTTTTCAATTAAAAAAACTTTAATGTGATTTATTTCTAATATAAGATGATTACGGGTGTAAATAACCTCATATAATAAAAAATAGATAATTTTTTACTATATTTATACCCTTATATTTTGGTTTTAACCCTTAATTAACCTCTTTAACTCTTACTCTGACAACATGGATTTATAATAATTGGGGGTTAATATAGTTAATATAAAATGAAAAGGTACAAATAAATGGACCATAGTTGATATTTTAAACCTTATACTAATCACTTTTCTGAATTTAATATTTTTAGGAATTTTATATCATTTAATAAAATTTTATTTATTATAAAATATATATATTATCAATTTTTAGAACTACTCATTACATTGAATTTAATTATAGAAAATATAAAATCAATAATTAGAAGAAGAAAAAATATCTTATATCCCTAAAATATCAAGTTCTACTATAAAAAAAATTCATATTAATTTTCTCAATTTATATTTATTTTGATATTTTTAATATCATTTATTTGATTTTTTTCATTAATTAAATAATTATTGCATTAGCGTTGTATAATAATTTAAGGTAATAATTTATTCACTAAAAATTAAAAAAAAATACCAAGATAAAGATAAATATATTATATTTAAAAATACTTTTTTTAGTTGAACATATCTCATGGACAACACATTGTTAAAAATATTACACTTATTAAAAACAAGAGTGTGACATGTTTGATTGTTCTTTAAATGAAATACTATAAAGGTTATAATATTATCCAAGTGGAACCAAAGGGTCATAAATTATATCCTTGAATTATTATGGTCAATATAAAACCATAAAATAATATTTATAGTGTTTGAGTCATTTTTTGGTTATTATAATTTTATTTTTAAACTAAATTACCCGATTCACCCTATACTTTGGTAACCAAAATTAATAAAGTTACTCTTCATATAGACCAAAAAATAAATGACACCTATTTAATAAATTTTGACTCACTAATTAAAAATATTGAATCCATTTTTAAAAATCCACAACACATAATTTTCATAATTTAATTTAAAACTAAACTGGAAAAACACAATAAAAAACATTTTTTTTTGAAAAAATGTACTTTTTAAATATAAAATGATTTTATACTAAATTCAAGTATAAAATTCTTTTTTACAAACTATATTTTTTTATTTTAAATCAAAATAAATTAATAAAAATTTATAAATAATCGAAAACATAATTTTACCATGTAAATACTTTAATATAAAATACAGTTCTCAATAAAAAGCAGTTTTTTCACTATTCTATGAAAAATAAATATTTTCAAAAAAATTTAAAAAGTTAATCCTAAGATAATTTTGAATTTATGAATTCAAAAAATAAATTAATTTTTTTAATTATATTTATTTATATTTCAATAAATTTTTTATAATAATCACCTCTTAAAAATAATAAAAATAATGTTTGAAGAAAACATATTTTCTTTTGCAAAACTAAAATGAATTTTCTAAAAATATAGAAATTATTTAAAAATTAATTAATTAATTAATTATTAATGAGAACGAATATTATATCTTTCATAATTTGGTTAATACTATCCATTCCCTCCAATTTAATGTCTAAGTTATAACGGTCACATTTAAATATATAATATTTCCTTGGTCATTTAAGATGAGTGTTGTGTATCTTGTATGATATAGAACATAGTCTTTCCTTTTAAAATCTTGGGATGTTATATAACCACTAGATCATAGTGTTTGATTTGGATATTGTTGGGACACTACCATTTAATGAGGATTTCTAATGAAGATTTTTGGTTTCTTTAACAAAATTCACAATAAGAGAATAAACCCTCTCTAAACTTGGTGTAAATTTGTAGGTAATAGTTGAGGAAATACAAGTATAGGATTTCATGATTGGGTAGTGAACAAAATAGATCAAAGAATTGTGATTTAATGCAGTTGGAAAAAAATTCCTACATAAATACCTTTGAGTAATTGATTTGGATCTTGCTCGGTTTATGATAAGGTAAATATGGATCCCTACTACTAGAATATCCAGGAGTTGGGATATTCTAAAAACCAATTGTGATGGATATTGGGTTTCAATGAAATATTGGTTGACTAATAAATAAAATTTATTAAATAATATATTTTGGTAATAAAGATAAAAATTTAAATCTTTTTTTAATTAATATAGAGTATGGAAAGAGAAATCAACGTAACACTGTAATCTTTCAGGGCGTGGGATATGTCCTCATTGATACATATTTACAAGGATGGTACAATTATTTCAAAATCTAAAATATTGTATGAAAATTCATACTATTTATCGAAATTCCCTATACTTATTCAGCCACATCATACAGTAAGTGAAGGTGATAAGGATGGCTACATAAGGTACATGGGGATCCTCCACTTGTCTATTAAATTGTGATATTAGTTGTGTATGGGTATTTATAATGCAATATATGGAAATGTGTGATGATACAATAAAATCTCATGTCCTGTATTTTAAGAAAAGGAAAAGGAGGATTTGGATAAATCAGATTTTTTGTACACTATACTCATGTAAACTAAAAGAGGGTAATAAGTTATTGATATTTTATTCAATATACTATTGTCTGGTGATCATAACTATTTGAAAGTTCTTAATAAAGAAAAATTGGATGTGTTCCAAGTAATTAAGGAAATGAGAATACTAGTATTAAATGAATATAAAAACTAGTATTTTATTAGATCACTTTGATCTATAATCATAGTAAGATTAAGGTAATATTCAAGTTTAAAGATTATTTTAGGTATTAGTTGTCATGTCTACATTCAAATATATTTGTTGTGGCTTATAATGTAGTATAAAAAGATATTTTAGCAATGATTTGTTCCAAATTTTGGAATATTACCCAGAGAGTAAAAAAATAAAACATAACATGATAAATTTTGACTATGATGTTATCCATAATGTTAAGGATGATATAGTATAAAAGTTATATACTTAGTGATATCATCTCATGAAGGATTTTATCATAGAAATGATTTCACACTTAGAAAAACAACTAGGGATATCATGATGTAACAAACCGACCTGGGTTTCCCTCAAACCCAACACCCGACCCAATCCATCACATACCCTAAGGGAATTCCCAATCCCCATGGTCTAGTGACAAGAACACGTGCATCAAACAAGAAAAAAGAGGCAATGATTTTTCCTAACCTGATCAAACACGTGGAATGTATGTACTAAACAAAAAGGAAAAGTAGAAGAAGAAGAAGATATATATGACATAACTGTAAAAAAATAGTGGAAAAATACAACTAAAAAAGTAACTAAAAACTCCAAGACAAGTCCAACTACAAAGGACTAAATACCCAAAAAATGCTCCAAATGATGGCATGGAAGAACTCTCACCATCCCACCACCAGCTATCCAACCATCTAACATGAACCTCACTGCTTCGATGTGGTGCCTTGCCTTTCCATGTACTGGAAGACAAAGGTCTGCGCACTACTAAAGTGGTTTATAGGATGTGAGCTAACAGGCTCAGTAGGATCCCACCCAGGTTTTCTATAACTAGTCTCTGTATTATAATTATTTTAGGCTCATTTTAAGTAAAAAGATGGCATGATGAGCAGTAAAGAAGATTTATAGAAAACATGGTAAACATTTCCCTTTTCTCACAGTTCTAAATAAAAAACAGGTATATCAACTTCAAAGGAAATTTTCCATATCATTTTTTCACAAGAATAAACATGTATATCATGGATAACTCATAAATCTAAATAATAAAAAATATACGCGAAGGTATCACAACACCCAGGAATACTACAAGTCCAAGACGCAGACTACTCATACCATAATAAATCAAGTGTATAAATCTAATCCTAGAACAATGGGCCTAGAAAGTAGAGGAATACCCCACGAGTAAACCCCAAAAAATTTCAATATAAGTCCCTTGGAACAACGGTATTATAAAATAGATGAAATCTACAAGATAAACCCCCTTGATAATCACAAACAACGGAAGATGGCCTCAAGGTAAACCTTCCACCTTAATACCCATGGTATCCCATGTGCTCTTTTTCAAAAATCATTTTAATTCTTTAAAATACCCGTTTTCTTTCCATTATTCAACAACCATGGAAAACCCATTTATCTTCAAAAACTCTTTTCAACACACACAAAAATATCATGCCAACTCCATTTATAAAGCAATATAGATCAATATTATCAACATAGGCTAGAGATGAAACCACCTACCTCAAAACTTAGGTCGCACACACTCACGATAAAATCCAAAAGGAACGAAATCCAACAATTAAAAAGAAGAACCTATAATCAAACCCAAACATCTTAGGATTGATTCTAATCTAAACATAAGTGGTTAGAGGAAGAGACTAAACCCACATACCTCGATGACGAACATCTGCCACACTATGAACAATGAAGGAAAAGGCCACTGGAACAAGATCTCACAATGGATCTAGAAGAAATCAAGAAGAAGAATCCAAATTAGATCAAAGGATCTGGTATAATAAATCTAGGGTGCTACTGTGAGCAACCGCAATAAAGAACCAGAAAGAACACTTACTTGGAAAGATGAACCGCAAATTCAACGAAGATCCAAAGTCGATCGGATCAATCTAGAAGGTAATGAGCCTATGAAAATCTCCTAGGAAGAGTTATAGTTTGAGATCCAAGGGTTTTGGAAAGGAAGGACCAAGAAAAACTTCTGAACTTGTGATTTAAACCTGGGCGTGGGTTGGGTCATGATGTGTAACCCCTGGTCATGTCGTGAAGGACACACTGGATAAGTATGCCGAAATACACGACACTTCAGATTAAAAATCCATCTTTTAAAACCTAAACGATGAGTACCAGTTCACAGCATGATCTCCCATTTCACAAAATGTATCCAGCAACTAGTACATGGCATATACCATTAGTACATGGTGTATACCTACTCTGAAGCCTGCATAAAATCCAGAAAAACGCCTCTAAGGGCTTTAAAACAAAAGAGAATACAGAGAGATGGAAAAACTTACTCGACCAAGGTAATGGGATGTTACAAACTCCCCACCATAAAGACTTTTCCTCCCCAGGAAGTCATGTGGAATACATAATACCTAGAAACATATGAGTCTATTTCTCCCTCATCAATGACTCACATTCCCAAGTCTTGTGAGAATCTGATCCTTGTTTCCATAGAACTCTGACCAATAGAATCTACTTTCTATGCAATACTTTCTCTTGAGAGTCAACGATCTCAACTAGATTCTCAAAAACAGAAACATCTCACTCTAACTCAATTTCTTCAAAACTCAGAATGTGAGTGGGATCAGGGTGATACTTCCTGATATGAGATATGTGGAAAAAATTAGGAATACTTATCAACTAAACTAGAAATGCTAACCGATAAGCAACCTACCCAAGCCGTTCAGTAATCTTAAATGGTCCAACATATATCAGAGCCAACTTTCCCTATTTCCTGAGCTAATGGTGACCTAAATGAGGATAAACTTTCAAGAAGACCCAGTCACCTACGGATAAATCCAAAGTATTATTCTTCCAATCTATATAATATTTCTATCAACTATGGGTTGTCACCAGACGTCGATGTACCTCTTGAACCTTTCCCAACGACTCCTGAACCAAACTTAGTCCTACCAAGGACACATTGCCCACCTCTTCACAATAAAGAGGTGATCGGCATGGGTGACCATACAATGCTTATAAGGGATCCATTATGAACGATGACTAATAACTGTTATTATAAACAAACTCAACCAGCCCCAAATGGATATCCCATGATCCACTGAAATCCAAGACACAGGCATGAAGCATATCCTCCAAGATCTGAATTACATGCTTTGTCTGACCGTCTGTCTATGTCAGGTAAGTTTTGCTCAACTTGATCTGAGTTCCCATTACCTCTTGAAGACTTTTATATAACCTTTAGGTAAACCTAGGATCCCTATCTGAGACAAAGGTAGAAGTACTCTCATGTAACCTCACAATCTTATGCACATACAACTTACCTAGATCTTTAACCTTAGTGGTGTCTTTAATCAAAATAAAATGATCAGACATCATCAACTGATCAAAAACAACCCATATAGAATTTTTCCCTCAAGTATACCATGGTAACCCAAAAAAATATATAGATACCGCATCCCATTTCCAAATAATCACTTAAAGAGGCTGAAGAAAACCAGATGGTTCTACGTGCTCTGCCTTTATCCGTTGGTAGGTGTAATAGTGAGACACAAAATCTATGATGTCACGCTTCATACCCGGACACCAAAAACTTTTTATTATATCATAATACATCTTTTTAGTGCCTGGTTGAATGGTACATGAAGAGATATGATAATCAAACAAGACTTAACTTATCACAGTTTCTAGACAACAACTCGCTTTCTGAAGTTAAGTATGCCATCTGAAGAAAGAGACCAACCAAGAATGGTCTCCCCACCATAAAGGCTTTATTGAACATTACTAAACTTTTCATCCTAATGATGACTCTAAAAAATAGACTCTAGGAGAAATTATGATAAGTGAACACTGGTTAGAACCAAACCTGAAACATCCTCCTGAGCATCCAAGTGAAACTGAGCAAAAAAGCCCCATAAGATTCCACTCCTTCGATTCCAAAACAGCCTATGATGGTACCTTCTTTATAAAATCATATACAACAAAATTCATTTTCCCTAGGGTGTAAGCGATGTCAAAGTCAAACATCTGAAGGTATTCTATCCATCGTCTCTATCTAAGATTCAAGTCTTTCTGAGAGAATATATAGCTTAGAATCTTATGATTAGAGAAGACTGTGAACTTTTCCCCAAAGAGATAGTACCACCAAAATTTAAGCTCATGCATGACTAAAGTAAGATATATGTCATGAGTGGGGTAATTATTCTCATGCGTTCGAAGTTGATGAGAGATGTAATCTATGACATGGCCATCTTTCATAAGCATGTATCCCAAACCAGCACTAGAAGCATCACAAAACAGCACATATACCTTACCAAGATCAGGTGAGATCAGAATATGAGCTGATGTTAGAAGCCTTTTTAGTTCATTGAAAGAAGACTGACACTTTGTATCCCATGATAATTCCACTGATTTCTTGGTAAGAGTATTAAAAGGTGATGCTAGATTAGAGAAGTCCTTAAAAACCATTGGTAGTATCCAGTAAGACCAAGGAATCTTTGTATCACAAAGACATTATATGGTTACCTGTATGAAAAAACATCCTTTATTTTCTCTGGATCAACCGATAATCCATGGTCAAAAATTATATTCCCCAAGAACTTCACTTCTTGAATCCAGAAATTACATTTCGAAATATTTCTATACATATGGTTATTTCTTAGAATTTTCAAAACCAAACTCAGATGGTGCTCATGTTAAATCTCATATTTTGAATAAAATAAAATATCAACCATAAAAACTACCAAAAAAATTTCAATATATTGATGGAATATTTGATTCATCAAAGACATGAAAACTACAAGAGTATTAGTTAGACCAAAAGGCATCACAAGATATTCATAATGTCCATACCTACACTTTAAGGTTGTCTTCGGTATATTAGACTCCCGAAATCTAAGTTGATGATAACCCGATTGGAGATCAATATTTGAGAACCACTTTTCCCCATTCAACTAATCAAACAAATCATCCACATCAGGCAAAGGATATTTTTTCTTAATCGTTGCCTAGTTTAACTTTTAACAGTCCACACATAAAATAAGTGAACCATCTTATTTCTTGGAAAAGAGAACAGGGGATTCCCAAGGAGAAATTCTAGGGTGAACAAGGCCTTTCTCTAACAGATCATCCAACTAAATCTTGAGCTCTTTCAACTCTGTCGGTACCATGTGATAAGAAGGTATCGATATTGGCTACGTAATTGTCACCAGATAAATCGTAAACTTTGCCTCTCCCTATGGAGGAATACTAGAGAAATCGTCTGGGAAAACATCAGGAAAATATTGAACAGAAATGGGAAAATCATCAATAGAAGAAATTTCATCAGGCTCAAACTCAACAACAACCAACAAACTCATGATCTCTAGGCAGGAAGGTTTTTCACAACTAGACCTTGAGTCCCACTCTCCCTGAAACACATGATATCTCCCATCAGTAGCAAGAAATAAAACACGCCAATGATATTAATCAACCTCATCTCGATGAGCACCAATCCAATCCATACTAATGATAATGTCAAACAAATATAAATCAAGAAAGAGAAAATCCTAGACCAACTATGTATCTGCTATCGTTAATGAACAGGAAGGATGCCAAAACCCATGCTCCTTCCTCTTGAAAAGATGTGTAATTAACTCCATTGTAAAGGAAATAAGTTATGTTGGAAGTTTAAGCACGTCAAAAAAATGTGAAGATATAAATGAGTGGGAGGCATCAATATTAAACAAATAAATAGATACTAAATATGCAATAAGAAGCATACCTCTCACTGTTTCTAGACCTGCGTCAACTTCCATTGGACACTCATCTACTGCATGTGAATGCTTCACTCTTGAGGAATGTGGCTGGAGGCATGTAGTCTTTGAAGATACTGATTACACCGTAGTATCCTTTGGAGGTGACGAACCCTGACCATAATGAGGCGTATTCATATCCTGATAGAAATTTTGTAGATGACCAACATGTACAAAACTATTTCACATATTTTTGAGTATAGGACAAGAACATTTATTGTTCCCTCCCTTTCTGCACTAATATCAATTCAGAGGCACACTACCAGCTACTACAAATGGTATAGAGGAGACTCACTACTGAGACCCACCTCCGCCACTTCTGTGATGGTCCTACCACTTCCTCTTCTTCCCATGCACGCCAATGAATCTATCACCAGATATAAGAGAAGAGGTGGAAAATCCAACCTTTCCTTCTATATTAATCTATGACATCATAGCTTTGTCCATTTTCTCCACATATATAGAAAGTTTCAACATAAACACATGTGATCTGATAACCGATCACAGGCCCTGTAGGTACATATACACCTTCATCTGGTTATTCTTTACCATGTCTAAAGAAAAACAGAAAAGCTCAAAAAACTGGTCATTGTATGCTGAAACCAAACTATCTCCTTTATATAATGATAGGAACTCCAAAGACTTCACCAACATCAGTGACTCTAGACAAAACTACTGAAAAAATAGGGTTTTCAAACCCTTCCAATCCAAGTCTACATGTCTATCTACCTGGACCATAGAGTCCCACCAACGATTTCCAAAACCCTCAAGTCTGACCACTGCACACTTCACCCTGATATTATCAAGTGTCTCTAGGAATTAAAATATTTTATCGATCATGTCTAGCCAATCCTCATCCTCTTGAGTTTCAGTCATTCCTTTAAAGAACGGTGGCTTCTCATGCAAGAACTCCTACGATCGATCTTTCTCTCCTCCAGCTCTTGGTTGTACCTCAACAATAGCATTCTGAACCCATGGTATATCCTAATCAATGGAACAGACAACCTGTATGATTATATCAATAGAATTTTGATCCATAGGTGGGATCCCTTGAGGAGAATCAGTTTCACCTTCTTGAGGAACTCGTGGAAGATGTCTCGGAGGCATACTGTTGCACACCAAAACATAAGAATAATCATACAACATAACAAATATCAACTCAAACTAGAGAACCCAAAAGTAGAAACTAAGATTTTAAAACAAAAACAAATACTAGATACACACATCCCAACATCCCATGGTAACTTGAGTCTCATTAAGACAAGCGATGGCCAGGCACATATCGCAACATACCTCTCAAGTCCTGACAATCCAATATCTAGTATAATAGATGTCACAAGACATGGAATCTTGAGGATAGACCTCATTTGATAACAAACTCTAACAAACCAACCTAGGTTTCCCTCAAACCTAGCACCAGACCCAATCTGTCACATACCTAAAGGGAATTCCCGATCACCATGGACTGGAAAAAAGCACCCGAGCATCGAACAAGACAACAAAGGGAATGATTTTTCCCAACCTGATCAAACACATGACATATATGTACAAAAAATGAACAGTGGAAGGTAAATAAGATATATATTCCATAACTATAATAAAACAACAGAAACCAACAACTGAAAAAGTAGCTAAAAACTCCAAGAAAAGTCCAACTGAAAAAGACTAAAAACCAAACAGATACTCCAAACGATAGCATGGATGAACTCCCACCATCTCACCACCATCTACCCAACCAGCTAACACGAACCTTACCACATCACTAAAGCACCTTACCTTTCCCTAAACTGGAAGATAAATAAAGGTCTACACACCACCAAAGAGGTGCATGGGGTCTGATCTAATAGGTTCAGTAGGATCCCGCCTAGGTGTTCCATAACCAGTCTCTATATCAAAATTCTTGTATACTCATTTTAAGTAAAAATATGGAATGAAGAGCAGTAAAATATATTTATAGAAAATATGGAAAAAAAATTCCACTATTATAAAAAAACACAGGTATATCAATTTCAAAGCACATTTTCCATATCATTTTTCACAAGCATAAACATGAATATCAATACTAACTCAGAAATACAAACAATACAAAACAAAAGCACCGATATCACAACACTAAGGAATATTATAGGTCTAGGCCACAGATTACTCATACCATAATAAATCAATTGTATAAATCTGATCCTAGAACAATGGACATAGGAAGTAGAGGAATACCCCATAAGTAAAACCCCAAAAATTTCAATATCGGTCCCCTATAACAAAAATCCTAGGAAACGTATAAAATCCCAATACAAACCCCCTTTATAATCACAAACAATGGATGATGGCCTCAAGTTAAACCTTCCACCTAAGTACCCAAGGTAACCCATGTGATATTTTTCAAAAATAATTTCAATTCTTTTAAATACCAATTTTCTTTCCATTTATCAACAACCAAGGAAAAACCATTTCTCTTAGAAAACTCTTTTCAATGCATACAAAAGATCATGCTAATTCCATTTATAAATCAATTTATAAAGCAAGATAAATCAATCTTATAAACAAAGGCTGGAGATGGAACCACCTGCCTCAAAACTCAGGTCACACTCACCCACAAAAAAATCTAAAAGCAATGAAATCCAATGATGACAAATAAGTCCCTGTAATCAAACCTAGACATCTTAGGATTGATTCAAATATAAACACAAGAGGTCATAAGAATATAGGAAACCCACATACCTTGAAGACGAATGCCCACTGCACCACAACCAATGAATATAAAGGCCTTGGGAACAAGATATAAAAAAAATCTAGAAGAAACTGAGTAGAATCATCCAACATAGATCAATGGATCTAGTACCACAAATCTAGGGTGCTACGATGAGCAACCCATTGAAAAACCGAAAAGAACACTTACCTAGAGAGACGCACTATAGACGCAATGAAGATCCGAAGTTGATCAGATCAATATGAAAGGGAAGGCACCTTTGAAAATCACCTAGTAAGAGTTTTGGTTTGAGAATCAAGGGTTTTGGAAAGTAAGGAATAAGAAAAATTGTCGAACGCGTGATTTAAAATTGGTCGTATTTTGGGTTATGGTGTGTAACCCCTGATCATGTCCTGAAGGAAATGCTGGATAAGTACACCAAAAACCCCATTACTTCGGATTAAAAATACATCATTTAAACCCTATATGATGTGTAATCACCATTCACGATGTTTACCAGTTCACAGCATGATCTCCCCTTTCACAACATGTATCTATCAACCATTACACGGCATATACCATAGGTACATGGTGTGTACCTACTCTGTAGCCTGTAGAAAATCCAAAAAACCACCTATAAGGGCATTGAACCAAAAGGGAACTTAGAGAGATGGAAAAAATTACCCAATCAAGGTAATGGTATGTTACACATGATGTGATTATAATTTATAGACATATATTATAAGAATCAAGTTTATCATATGGGGATAACCATTTAGATAGTTAGAAATTGACTCTAGTGTAAATGGGAGTTTGTTGGAGTCTATTCCCTAGAACCAAATAATTTAGACATTTTATTACTAGAATATATATAGTATTGAATATTAATTTATATATTATCAAGTGATGATCGTTATTCTATATGATTTCTATGTGATAATTTCCTAAGGGTACTAGTCACATTAAAGGTCATAGAAAATTCCCATTATCATAATAACCTATAAGTGATATGATAGTATTATTTAATATATTTTTTATGTACATATGATATCATTTTATGGAATAAAAATTATAATGGCTATCAGGGGTGGAGAATCATATGACTTTGAGACACTTTATCATGGTGTACTCCCTTGGTAATATCAAAGAGGAGATTATGAGAACATGACCCACCAATAGAAATCCATATTGATATGTGTCATTAGATGTTCTTACCTATAGACATATGTAATGGTCCTTAGACTTTAAGATTACTATTAATGTATATTATGAGTCACGTACTATGATGTACATACCCAAACCATTACATCATATATTCATAAGAAGTAGGGTACATTGGGTGTTTCATAAGTGATATGTATTAATGAATAATGTGAGGAAAGATTTACCCCTTATGTTCTTTATCTAAAATTTATATATCAGTCCCTTTGATGAGAATGGAACAGCCTAGTTAAATATATGACCATAGTGTTCTGTGAGTAAGTTAATTTTCAAAAATTCAAAGAAAAAACATAGAGAACATAGTTTGATGACACTAGTATGAAATGTTCTTGATTAGAGTTGTTGTGATAAATGGATTATATTTCAAAATGTGAGTTCACATGTGGTTATTGTCATTGTAACATTTAACTTATTTCTCCATGGGTGTCATGGAATATTTCTAAATGGTAACTATAGACTTTAGGTTTTATTTCCTAATGCCACTAAGAAAGAGGCCTAGTGGTCCAAATACTAAGTTTATTCATAATCTAAGTTAAATTCTATATGAATTTAAGATGTTAGAAAAAAATTATTCCCATACATGGTTTAATAATTATTAATACTTAGTTGATCATAGATATTCAGTCACCAATTATTCAAGAGAATGTATGTGAGTTGAATATTTAATAAATATTTATTATCTATTTTAGTTAATATATTATTTATCAATTTATTAGAGAATAATGAATTGATAATTATATATTTTATTAAATATTCATTATTCAAGGTTCGGTAAATATTGATAAGGAATAATGGGCCAATTTAATGTCCCAATTAGAAATGATATATAAAATATTTTTTTAATATATGTTAATTTGTTATTAAATAAATAATATTTATTTATCCATGATTTCAATGTAATTCAAGTAAATAATAATATTATTATTATTATTTTGAAATGTGGTTCATGGGGGGATTAAGAGAATAATAATGGTATATGTTAAATTATTTATTTAATAACACTATGTTTATAAATACCAACTTTTACAATTATATAACCCCTTTCTATTAATTCTAATTGTTGTAAAAAAATAGAGAGAGAATCATATCATACACTAGAGATTACTTCTATAAGAATGCTCTCAAGAAACTCAAAAATGTTTCCAAAAATTATTCTAGTCATAACCCCTTTATATAATCTTCCAATGAAATTCCCTAAAGGATGGTTTTTTAATGTTTTCATCTATCTTGGTAGAACAATTTCATATTCTTCATATTATATTATTTTAGGTCTATATTTTGTTTGATCAAGTTCCAAATCATAGTCTTTTTTTGTTTCAAAGATGAAATCAAGTCACAAGTTTTGAAAAGAATCACTAAGTCAATCAACTTGAATTTTCTTATGATCAAATGGATCACTTTTATCAAATTTTACATGAGTATACTCTTCAATTGACATTGAATTTTTATTGAAAACTCTATAGGATTTAGAAATGGTAGAATATCCAAGGAATATTCCTTTATTGGATTTTTTATCAAATTTACCAAGATTATCATTGGTTTTAAATATGTAAAATTTAAATCCAAAATATTGATGTATCTAACCTTTGGTTTTATATTATTTTATAGATTATAGGGTGTTTTATTAAAAATAGGACTTATAAGAACTATTTTTATGACATAAAATTTTTTGTAAACAACTTAAGTCTAAAAAAGGATAAGGCATTCTATATTCATGTAGCATTATTATTGTAATATCATGCAAGATATTATTTATCCTTTCAAAAATACCATTCAATTATGGCATCCTAAGTGTATATTAGCTATGATTAATTCCATGTTTTGAGAAAAAAATAATTGAATTCTTTATTTTAAAACTCTCCCCCATGGTAACTTCTTAATGAAATAATTTAGAATCTATTCATTTTGTATTGGATTTCATAAATTTATAAAATCAGAATAAGATTAACTCTTAAGAATCAAAAATTAAACCCAAGTAAATCTAGAAAAATAATAAAATAATACATAAAAAATATTTTCCACCTATGATTGGAGTTATAGATGGTCCAACAAAATCCATGTGGATAATTTCTAGTGGTATAAAAGTAGAAACCTCTTTAATTGGTTTAAAAGATAATTTATGTTTCTTTCCCATTCATAATGCATCACATAGTTTCTTTTAATCCATTTTAATTTGAATAAAATATAAAATATCATTATTATGAAATTTTCTCAAAGAATAAACATTCCAATGTTTAACTCTTCTATGAAAAATCCAATATTCATCTATTTCAGATATCAAAGAGTTGACATTCTATTTATATAATGAATTTAGATTTAATGGGTAAACATTTTTAGTTCTGTGTGATCTAAATTTAAGTAATTTGTCTTTAAAAATAAAACAAGAATTATTTAAATAATCAACTAAAAATACATCATCACGGAGTTGAGAGATAATAATTTGGTTGTGTTTCATACCTTCAAAAAAGAGAAAAAAAATTATTATTACCAAGTCTAAATTTCTAACCAAAACTCTAATGATTTTTTCCTCATAATTTTCACCAAAAGTAACATAGTATCCATTATATTTTGATAATGAGTGGAAGTTTTAAAAATATTCACTCATATACCATAAATAGGTATTATACATTTACCACTTTAAATTTTGGTCCTTGTTGATTTTTTCATACAAAATGAAATCAAACAAGAAGATTCTTTTGAACTTTAATACTCTTGGGTCTAACTATGTTAGAAACTAATGATTTGGGATTTCAAATATATTTTCATTTTATAGAATTTTAAACCTTTAATTTAGATAAATTTTTTGAAGGAAAATCACGTTTAGCATAATAGAATTGAGGTTTTCTAAGGTAGTGATAATTTACATAGTGTCTATTGACTCCAAAATGAAAACAGGTGATAGTGGATATGATTTTTCATTTAGAACTAAAAAAAGTATATATATATATATATCCTTTCACCATTAATTCTTATTCTAATATTGTCTTTATTTTATTTGTTCTTAATAAGGATTATATTGTGGTAATTCTCCCATTAGTAAAAATATTTACTATATCTTTTAGGATTTTAACCTCATATAACAAAATTTTAATCCTATAGTTATGATTAGTACAAACAAAAACATATTTATCTAATTTTGACTTCAAATTAGAAATGTGGTTAGTTAATAATTCTTTTTAACTAATAAAAACATCATATGAATTTTTAAGTATCTTCTTCATTTTCTTCAATGATTCATATTTTTCTTGTAACATCGAACAATAATGATTTAATTCTTAAAAAGTGTAGTTTTTAGTTTCATATTCGGATTCAGAAGAGTAAACAAATTTTACCTATTATTCTGGATCTATAAAGAACATATTTTCTTTTTCATTAGAATGTATAGATTTTTATTCAGTAGATGAATCATCAATTGAGTCTTCAGAAGCACGTAAAGTGTCATTCATTACCTTATTCCCCTTCTTCTTATAATCATATTTTCTATGAAACTCGTTTTATTATTTCTTATTATCTTTAAGTTGTGGAAAATTGGACTAGATAATTCCATGTTTTTTGTATTCATATAAACTTACATCTTTTGAATTTTTATCAAACTCTATATACTTGTTGAAGGAATTTTTTTTATCCTCTTATCTTATTATAAAATTTTATAAAATTCCTTGCAAAATGTTTAAGTTCACTATAAGAATATAAACTATTTTAATATCCTTCATTATATGAGTCAAATAATTATATTTCCTTAGTCTTCTTATAATATTTTGAAAGAGAAAATTTTAGGGAATAATTTTCTTTCTTAACCATTTTTTGATTAGCTACTTTAGCTTTCATTTTAGTTTCATACTTCATAAGAGTTACCATAAGATCCTTTATTTTTATATCTTTAACTAGAGTTTATTATCATAATTTAGTTGAAATTCAAAATCCATTTAGATGATAAAACTATGATAACACTCAAGACCTGGTCTTATTCAGGAATTGGAGTAACCAAGGTGGCTACATCATTACCAATATCAGTTAATATTCCATTCATTTGAGTTAGGATTTCACCTTTAACCATTCTGAATGTGTTAGAATTCAAATTGGTTATGTTGTAATTACGTTTTCTATAATTACCTATTTCTTTATAAGTAATTATTATTTTATATCTCGTAAGTTATATCACATTTTGAAACTTGATTGAAATCATCAAGACTTAATCCATGAATAATAGAATTCACAGCTTCAAATTTCAAGTCATATTCAGCTTATTAAGTAGAAGTCCATGAATCCGGTTACCCTATAGGAATTTCAGAAGGTTTTTTAGCTTTTAAATACACTTTCAATCTAAGGTTTTTCAAGTTTAAGATCATCATATATTTTTAACACCCATAGTTTTCCCCCATTTAAGTAAGGTTCTCAAAAAATGTACATTATTTACTTATGATTATCCATTATAAGAAAAATATTGATCTTTAGAATTAAATTGTGAAAAGGTTTAGAACTCAAATGTCACTATTTTTATATTAATTGTTTTCCTAATAAAAGTTTTACAATAACTCAAGAGGGTGCTAAATTTAGTTCTTAATTTTTTAGCTCAAACAAAATTGCCCTCTTATAATCAATCTGAATATGTACCACTTTTTTCAAAAAGTTTTATAGTCAAAAATAAAATAGGAATGAAAGAGTAGGACACAATATATTTATAGTTGTTTAATATAATAGTAGACACCCCTATTTTACACTATAAACACACAAGATATCTTTTTTTTATTTTTACTAATCAGGTCCTTTTCCTTAGGATGAATAAAAAATTGGTTCAAGCAACTTCCACTAGGTAAAAAGGTCTAAGATCTTTTCCTATGATGAGGCGGACCTTTGTGATACTTCTACATGGGACTTCGTGGAAGTTGATGTATCAACACTTGGATTGAGGAGTGGACCCTCCCGGAATCAAGAATGCTTTGTGGAAACTATGTGGCTAGTTATACTATGAAGACTGTTCCTGGATCATGTGTTGGTCTGATAGTTCTGACTTCTATTCCTAGATCATGTGTTGGTCCAACAGAATAGTTTTTCCTGGATCATGTGTTGGTTCGACAGCTCTAACGACTGTTCCTGGATCATGTGTTGGTCTGACAGTTTTGAATTATGTTCCTGGATCATGTGTTGGTCCGACAGAATAGCTGCTCCCGGATCATGTGTTGGTCCAACAACTCTAACTTCTGTTCCTAGATCCTATGTGGGTCTAACAGTTCTAACTGCAGGTCCTGGATCCTGTGTGGGTCCAACGGCTTAGATAATTCAGTGGCTATATCTGATCATATTTATCTCTCTATATAAGTTGTATACCTGTGTGATCTGAGTCAGTGACTTCTGTGTTTTCCTCATAATTGAGATGAGTTACTTGATAACTTAGGTATATGTATGGGCATATACCTAAGTAATGGATATCTGTTGTTTTCATACTCTGTGGTTTATCCTTGGTGGATTTTGAGAGACCTTGGTGATCTCAAGGTCCCTACTAAGTATCATTATACTCACCCCTGCATGGGATATGCCCACACCTCGTTGTGTTGGTTGCAGATGATGGACAGCATTGACTAAGGATCAGAGTAGCAGGACTGGACGGTACCCGGATGTAGACATTACGACGAGTTGGTACCCGGTGGAGATGGACGGACGTGGAGTGTTGTGGAGGATATCTATACCTACCCTTATGGTAGGATCCGAGGTGGACAATCCAGGAGATGCTTTCACCTTTCAGCTATTTTGTCCCTTTTCAGTTGTACTTATACTTTACAGTTGGGCTTGTATTTCCAGCCCCTTTACATTTCAGCACTCCTTTTGTATATAGTCTTACTTAGTATTTTGGTTCTATCTTAGTCTGTTGTGTGTGTTTCTAGTTTATAAAGGCAATGCCTTCCCAGTTTTAGGGATTTACGCCTTTGGTGCTAGTCTCCAGTCCCTGGCCTATGGAAGGCAGGCTTAGGGTGGTCCCAGCATGGGCCCTAGGGGAGGGGTCGTGACAAATTGGTATCAGAGGAGTCGGTTCTACCACATAACTCAGAACTCTGATCTTTCTTTTATGTGAAGAAATTGTGTTAAGGGTACTGAGTGTGGTTTTCAGTTCAGGGAGTTCAGTGTTGGTGTAGCGGCCGACGTATCCATACACCAGGACCCTGACTTCTGATTTCCAACTCAATGCACGAAAACACTGATTGTGTGTGTGTTTTCAAGAGTTTTCTTTGTGATATCTTGAGTCAGCTCACCAGGTATAACTTATTAACCATGTCGCACCTATTTCTTTTCAGGATGCCTCTACGCAGACATCCAGCTAGGATTCTAGGATTTGTATGAGATGACAGCCCACCGAGCGACGAGGCCTCAGTGTAGGGCCCCATCACAGTGGAGGCACGAGCGGTACCACTACCCATTGGGCCACCGATAACACCATCCCTAATAGCAGAGGGTTCATGCCACTTGAGCACATTGTACGAGTTCCAATACCAGAGGCCACCCAGGTTCAGGGGTGAGATGGACCCATAGGCAGCTGAGGATTGGTTGGAGGTTGTGGTGAGAGTTTTCAAATTGGTAGGGACACCAGCCGACCTTATGGTGATCCTTGTCACGAGTCTCCTTCGGGCAGTAGCAGGCATATGGTGGAGTCTGATGCTTCAGGTGCATGACGAGGCGACACTACTCTGGGTAGACTTCGAGAGCCTATTTCAAGCGGATTTTGTCCCAGCCACCCTACGTGCAATGCGAATATAGGAGCTACTTCATCTGCAGTAGGGCAGCATGATAGTGGCACAGTACTCAGTGAGGTTCACCAACCTCTCGTGCTACTCCACCGATATGGTGCGGGACCCTTTCTTTAAGGCTCGAACCTTTGTGCAGGGGCTTAGATGGGAGATCAGAGCTTCGATGATCTTACTCAGCATACCGACACAGGAGGGAGTGTTAGATAGAGCCCTCCTAGTGAAGAGTTTCCTTGTTGAGAAGTCTCTAGTAGTGAGACCCACCACTAGTCGACATGGAGTGGAGTCTTCTGCAGCTGGTAGAAGACAGATATCATAGAGATCCAAGCAGACCAGGCCATCTGGTGGACGACCTTAGGATACGGGTTCAGTTGTGTGGGGCACACGAGACAGAGTCAGTCATACCAGGAGCGGACAATGTTACCCCTACGGCAGGCAAGGTCACATGGCTCGTGACTGTCCGACCCGCCGTTCAGATGATCAGCAGGCAATTGAGGGACCTCCCAGGTAGAGGTATAGATTCAATCGAGGTAGTCCGTAGGGGGTAGGTGTATGTGGAAGAGGAGCTGGTCGTTCAGCTGGCGGTGGATGACGTTTCGAGGTGTTACTGCCACCACCACCAGGAGGTCCACCCTGACCGCAGGGAGTAGGTGGACAAGTAAGATCTCATCTTCAATCAGTTAAAGAATACAACCATGTCACTTCAGAGATGATTTGAGGTACAATCTGTGTCTAATCCACCTCAGTTGTAGTTCTTATAGACACAGGTTTCATTCACTCTTTCATTTCCACTGCCCTCGTTCAGAGCTTAGAGATTCTGATGGAGCTGTTGGCTCGATCCTTATGGCTAGAGACTCCTGCGGGAGCAGACTCAATGATTACGCACTGGTTCTGGCAGTGTGAGCTTACTCCAGGAGGCGAGAACTTCGGCTGGGATCTCCTCGTAGCGGCGTCGAGGCCTTACGGCATCATCTTGGGTATGGACTGGTTATCTATAGTCTATGCTCATATCGACTGTATTAGGTGCAAAGTGTGGTGTGTCCGCATATATGGGACTAGGTTCACCTTCACCAGCGAAAAGGGATCCTTTTCAGAGCAGGACAGACTTCCAAGGAGGAGGGTGTAGCCGATCACTCATCAGTTGGCCTACCTTACCCTCGGAGCAGTTGATGTGTAGAGTTTGAGCTATCCTGTAGTGGTGGACCAGTACGCAGATGTTTTCCCTGATGATGTTCCAAGACTACCACCTCACAGATAGGTGGACTTCTACATTGACATGTACCCCGGGACGACACTGATATCTACTCCAACATATCGGATTATTCTTGCTGAGCTTCGTGAGCTACGGGTATAGCTAGAGGACTTTCAAGGGAAGGGATTCATCCGGCCTAGTGTTTCTCCCTGGGCAGCCCCAATTTTGTTTGCCAAGAAGAAGGATGAGAGTTTGAGGCTTTGTGTTGACTATCGGTGCCTGAACCAGGTGACCATGAAGAATAAGTACTCACTCCCAAGGATTGATGACCTCTTTGATCAGCTAAAGGGGGCTCGATGGTTCTCGAAGATTGACCTCAGATCAAGCTATCACCAGCTTAGAGTTCAAGACAAGGATGTGAAGAAGATGACCTTCAGATGTCGGTATAGACACTACGAGTTCTTGGTTATGTCATTCGGTGTAACCAACACTCCATTAGTGTTCATGGGACTCATGAATAGGATCTTCTATCCATACCTCGATTTCTTTGTCGTAGTCTTTATCGATGACATAATGATCTACTTGACTACCGAGGAGGAGCATGCCTACCATCTGTGGGTAGTACTGGACACACTCTGAGAGCACCAGCTTTATGGTAAGCTCTCAAAGTGCCAAATCTGGATCCGAGAGGTTCACTTTTTGGGACATGTCATCTCAGAGGTTGGAGTTGCAGTGGATCCAGTAAAATTGAGGCGGCACTTTCTTGGGAGCCACCCAGGAGTGTGAAGGAGGTACGGAGTTTCCTAGGTTTGGTTGGTTACTACCAGAGGTTCGTACTAGACTTCTCCAGAGTTGCAGCACCACTATCATCCTTGACAAAGAAGGGGCAACCCTTCGTGTGGTCGAAGAGATGCCAGCAGGGATTTCAGGAGCTGAGGCAGAGGCTGACTAGTGCCCCCATCTTGAGGCTTCCAGAGGAAGGCTTAGGGTACGTAGTCTACTGCGACGCATTAGGGACCAGACTCAGGTGTGTCCTGAAGAAGTAGTGAGCAGTGATCACATATGGTTCTTGGCAGTTGAGACAGCATGAGTAGAAATACACTACCCACGACCTGGAGCTAGCAGCGGTGGTCTTCACCTTGAAGATGTGGCGACACTACCTGATGGGCAAGCATTTTACCATGTACTCTGATCACAATAGTCTCAGGTATATCTTCTCTCGGAAGGACCTGAACCTGAGATAGAGGCGATGGATTTAGTTCCTCTAGGACTATGACATCGAGATAGTCTATACTTCTGGGAAGGGGAACGTTGTTGCAGATGCACTCAGAAAGAGGTCTAGTATACAGCTGCTAGGAGATGCGACAGAGCAGATGGCTGCTTTATAGATATCCTTTGTGGATAGAGATGGAGCATCCTTCCTTTAGTCTCTTACAGTCACTCCCCCACTTCTTCAGTGAGTTAGGGAGGCACGGTGAGGAGACACTGACTATGAGACACGACGTGCTCGAATATCCACAGGGCAGGCACCTTATGGATTTTCTAAAGGTGGGGAGCACGTCATCCTCTACAGAGGACATACCTTGGTACCAGTAGAACTTCCGGAGGAAGTGTTGAGGGAGTTCCACACTTCCCCTCTAGAAGTACATCCAGGAGTGGTGAAGATGTATCAGGACCTTTGACGATAGCACTGGTGGCCAGGTTTGAAGAAGGCTATAGCGAAGCTTGTCTCTCGGTGCCTCACTTTTCAGCAAGTGAAGGCAAAGCACCAGGTATCAGTAGGCTTGTTTCAGCCTTTAGAGGTTCCAGAGTGGAAGTGGATGGGATATCCATGGACTTCATGATGGTTCTTCCATGTACATCCAGGTTACACGACTCGATTTGGGTGATCATTGACCTACTCACCAAGATGGCCCACTTTCTACCGATCAGAGAGCATGGATCAGTAGAGAGATTGGGATTCCTCTATGTGCATGAGATTGTGCAGCTATATGGAGTACCATCTTCTATTGTCTCTGATCATGACGCACGGTTTAATTCCCGGCTATAGAAGGGGTTTAAAGAGGATTTCAGGACGTAGCTACATCTGAGAACTGCCTTCCATCCTCAGACGGATGGCTAGGCTGAGAGGACCATTCAGACCCTTGAGGACATGCTACTTTCTTGTGTCCTCAACTTCGGTCGCAGTTGGGAAGATCACTTTCCATTGGTGGAGTTTGTGTACAACAACATATATCACTTCACCATAGGGATGGAACCTTTTGAGGCGTTGTATGGATGACCTTGTAGATCACCCTTGCGCTGGACTGACCCAGGGGAGTCAGCACTAGTGGGACCATAGATGGTATGGGCTACCACAGAGAAGGTGCAGATCATCTAGGAGCATATAAAGACTGCATAGAGCAGGCATAAGTCATATGCTGACAGGAGACGTAGACCTCTAGATTTTGAGGATTGCGACCACGTCTTTCTATGGGTATCACCTCAATGAGGTCTACGGAGATTTATCCAAGGCAGTAAGTTATCTCCAAGGTTTATCGGATCTTTCCAGGTCCTCAGCAGAGTTGGCGAGGTGGCATACCGCTTAGATCTTACACCTTAGTTGAACCGGGTGCATGATGTCTTCCACATATCTCAGCTGAGGAGATACGTGCACGACCCTACTCACATCATCGACCATGGTGAGCTGGACATTGATGATGGGGTGATTTTCACGAAGGCTCTAGTAGATATTGAGGATCGATAGGAGTAGGTCCTATGTGGATGGTCGATGCCTCTGGTGCGCATTTGCTCGTAGCATGGGAACCTCCAGGAGAGCACGTGGGAGTGGGAGGCTCAGATTCATGCTCAGTGCCCCCATTTGTTCCCTTAGTTCGAGTTATAGATTATGGGGACGTAAATCCCTGAGGTGGGGAGAATGTAAAGACTTAGAAATCCTGTGAAAAATTTTTTTTAATACATGGGATTTTTATGAGTCCGCGAAAGTTTACAGCGCTTGATTTTGAGGCCCGGTGTGCCCGGAATCAATTTTTGAAGTTTTGTTCGGGTATGTTTAGTAAACATATGAGTGGGTTTTTATAACTTTTAAACCAGTCCTCGGAATTAAAAATATGAGAGCACCGTTGAACTCGCAGTGCCGGTATTCACTTAAAAAGAAATTCACTTCGACGGCAGTGAGTCGAGGATAAAAGTTAGTTTTGGGGTTTTCATGTGAAGTAATAAAATAAATTAATCTCACTTTATTTTATTTTTAACCGCCATGTGGATGTTGGGTGGTTAAAACCTCCTCATGGGAGTTGGAGGTGGGACCACCACACCTTAACTTCCCTTGGGAGGTTATGGTGGTGGGGACCACCCAAGCATAACCTCCCATGAGAGGTTATGACGTGGGGACCGCACGAGGATTAACCCCCTATTAATGGAGGAAGGAAAAACCTCCTCAACTCCCCCATTAAATGGGGATAAACCCCTTGACCTTCTCTGCCTTAATGGAGCCAACTCCCCTTTAATTTATTTTGTACCACCTCTCAAACATTAATTAGGGGAGCTGAGTTAATTAATTAATTCTATCTTTTGAATTATTATGCCAACACCACCCCATTAATTAAATGAGTCAACTCATTTAATTAAATCACTCAATTTGAATTTACACCAACAAACTGATGCGGCCCGGGATTGGGAGAGCGTGACGAACGCGAAGAATAGCGAGCTCCTTCGTTCCTTTTCCACGACACCATTAATGAATAGTGACCGATAATCAAAAGGTAGGGGGTATATTACTTGATAATGTTATACCTTATATTATCTTCTACATCGGATAGAAAGGGTTGTTGCGGACGTGTTAATGATCAACTGCTTATCTTGTTGATCCAATTGATACCTCACTAAACGCGGAGGGTGTGGGCTAACCTAACATGGTCCGACATCCTCCATCGTTTTTTTTTTCTTCTTGTGACATTCTTCGGCATGGCGACGTAACAATGATGAGGTGACAGAGAAAGCAATGACAAAAGTTGCGCTACTCGCAGCCTCTGTGAACCGCGCCGCCCCCGCAGCGTCCCGCACCGCCTCCGGTCGAGCCCGCACACTGCCCGCGCCCCACTGGCCTACCCGCGTGCTGCCCGGGTGCCCCGCGGCCTGCCCGCACGCCCCATGGCCTGCCTGCGTGCCCTGCGGCCTTCATGCGCACCACATGCGCGCCCTGCGGCCTGCTCGCGAGCTACCCGCATGCCCTGCCGGCCTGCCCGCGCGCCTCGTTTGCCAACCTGTGCGCTGCCCGCACCCCGCCGGCCTAACCGTGCCCTACTCAGCACCCCGTGGCCTACTCGTGCACTGCCTACATGCCCCACCGGCCTGCCCCCGCACTGCCCGCACGCCCCTCCGGCTGAGCTGCGGCGTCCTTCGCGGCGTCGCTGGCCGAACCGGCCCCAACCTCCGGGCCAAGCCGCCTACGCAACGACCATCAGCCTGAACCACCCCTACAGTCCGTTGGGCCGGGCCCAGCAGACCGGGCCAAACCTAGTGGGCTGACCCGCCCAACGGGCCAGGTCAGACCTAGTGGGTCTGACCGTGTCGACCCAGACTAGGTCAGCCCAGGCCCATTATCGACCCTGTTACTTTCTTATGGCCATATCTTTGGCACCAAATGTTTGTTTGACGAATAGTCAGTGGCACTGGTATTCTTGGAACGCAACGGTCCCTTTGATAATACCCCACTGGATTTCGGGGTAATTTTGAGATATGTTCAGGTTGGATCGTACACGAATCCAATCAGGCCCCCGGGACAAAAAGGCTTATAACTCACAGATCGGGCGTCCGATTGACGTGCCATCAGTTGCGTTGAGACCCCTATGAAGAGGCGGACCTTTTTGATACTTCTACATGTAACTTAGTGAAAGTTGATCTATCGACACTTGGATTGAGGAGGAAACCCTCCCGGAATCAAGCGTGCTTTTTGGAAACCCTGTGGTTGGCTTTACTCTAACAATTGTTCCTGGATCATGTGTTGGTCCGATAGAATAGCTCGTCCAAGATCATGTGTTGGTCCGACAACTCTGACAACTATTCCTGGATCATGTGTTGGTCTGACAGTTTTGAATTCTGCTCCTGGATCATGTGCTTGTCCGACAGAATAGCTGGTCCTGGATCATGTGTTGGTCCGACAGCTCCAACTTCTGTTCCCGGATCCTGTGTGGGTCTGACAGTTCGAACTGCTAGTCCTGGATCCTATGTGGGTCTGACAGCTTAGATTATTCAGTAGCTATATCTGATCATCTCTATCTCTCTACATAAGTTGTATACCTGTGTGAGCTGAGTCAGTGACTTCTGTGTTTTCCTCAATATTGAGATGGGTTACTTGATAACTTAGGTATATGTTTGGGCATATACCTAAGAAATGGCTATCCGTTATTTTCATACTCTATGGTTTATCCTTGGTGGATTTTGAGATACCTTTATGGTCTCGGGGTCTCTACTGAGTATCGTTATACTCACTCCTGCACGGGCTATGCCCACACCTCATTGTGTTGGTTTCAGATGATGGACAACTTTGACTGAGGATCATAGTAGCAGGACTGGATGGTACCCGGAGGTGGACCTTACGATGAGTCGGTTCCCGGTGGAGACGGAAAGACATGGAGTGTTGTGGAGGATATCTGTACATACACTTCAGGTAGGATCCAAGGTGGATGATCCAGGAGTTGCTTTCACCTTTCAGCTGTTTTTTCCCTTTTCAGTTGTACTTGTACTTTACAGTTGGGCTTGTATTTCAGGCCCTCTACTTTTCATCACTCCTTTTGTATACAGTCTTACTTAGTGTTTTGCTTCCAGCTTACTCTGTTGTGTGTGTTTCTAGTTTATAAAGGTAATGCCTTCCCAGATTTAGGTATTTTAGCCTTTGGTGCTAGTCTCCAGCCCCTGGCCTATGGAAGGCGGGCTTGGGGTAGTCACGGCACAGGCCCTCTAACACCCCGAGATTTTATGAGAAATATATTTTTTTAATTTAATTGATGTCTTGTGTTGTACGCTACACCAAGATTAGCTTACGCTATACGCAAAACCGTATTAGCTTACAGTATACGCAAACACTATTCTATACTTGTGTTGCACGCCAGAGCAACCTTCTTCGATATCGTGTGTTGTACGCAATACTGAGTTCCACTAAATGAGATATTATTATAATATTATTATGAACTAGACATTATGAATAGTAATACCCACTTTTTGAAATTTTATAAATTTTATCTTTCAAAATGGACTTCATTTTTGGATTCGGAATATCAAAATTAGACTAGGGTGGATTTTTGGTATTTTTCTGAAAACTTTCAATTTTTGATGAATAGTGAAAACACAGGGTTACTATTTAAAAACCGAATTTTTATTTAAATAATTATGTACTTTATTTAAATTTATTTTAGGTCAAAATTGATACATAATACCTATATAAGTTCAATTTAATTCATTGAATTCATTTTATAATAATTTTAGATATATAAAAAATTTATTGAACTTTTCACCGTCTTTTACCAACCTCTTAGGAGAATTTGAAAATTTACATAAAACTTAATTTTACCGCTTCTGTGAGTGGAATTTCAAAAATCCGAGAGACAAGGTTAATATCCAGGAGTAAAATATGGTTCAATAAGATAAAAATAATTTTTGGTGAATAGTAGCTTTTTACTTTTATTTACCACGATTAAAAGTAAATAGGGAAATTAAGGGTAAAAATGATTTTATTATTACCCTAACATGTGTCCTAATTCTATTGGATAAGTATAATTCGACCAAAAACAACCTTAGGAATATAATATTATCATTTAGGTCCACTTTGATTAGATTAGGACATTTATTATTATTTAATTCAAAGAAGAGTTAAAAGAGTTAAAATCAATGTTTAATAACTAAAACATTTTTCATATAGGGTTATAAATAAGATAAATTCGACTATAAATATTCATTATAAAGATAAAAATATTTCATACATAATGGTATTTTATTTATAATTTTTAAACATTAAATAATTTAATTTATTTATGACACAATGATGATGCAGTAATTACCTTATTAATGAAATATTAACATAATTGATGTCATAAATACCCAAATTAATGTAATTTGAGACTTTTTATAAATTCCAATAATTTTTTAGGTTAATATTACATTTTATTATTGATTTAATTAACTTTTTTTGAACTAATCATTTTGTTATGATTTTCACAAAAATCAATTACCAAATAGTGTCAAAATTGACATAAAATAGTTTTAAACAAAAATATTATATTATTAATTGTTATTCTATTCCTAAAAATCTAAGGTTCGACCAAATTACTTAGATAAGGTTATATATGTTAATAATGAACCACTTGGGTTTCGTTTGTCTTGTTATAGTAAGTTTATTAACTATATAGTGTAAGAAAACAAAAAGACGCGGTAAAAGTTAAATTATTTAACTTAGAGTTAAATCTAAATGATAAGGTTAAAATATTAACCTAAACTTGTCTAAAACCTATTGGTTGAGAGTATTTCAACCCATACCCACATTATCTTCTAAATAAATCAATTTGGAGCTATTATAAACCGAATATGACTTTATTATAAAATAATATTTTATGTTTTTCCTAAGGTGCCCCTCTCCTCCCTTATAAAAAGGGCACCCCTTCCCTCTTCTCTTCACACCCTTTTGAGCCTTGAAGCTCATAAAACCCCAGACCATTTCCCTTATCAACTTCCCTAGAGACATTATAGAGGTTATTGTATCCTCAAAAGACCAACTCTAGTTCCTTAAGAGGAAGCTTAAAAGAGGTGCGTTGAAGAAGAGGTAATCTCTTCTACCGATTCTTTCAAGTTTTCTTTCTTCTTCAACTTATTCTTATTTAGTTGTTTCATTGTAAAGAAATAACATCAGTATCTCTAATATAATAATATGTTATTATAAATATTAAACAACCTCATTTCACCTTCTATCCATCCTATGGAAAATGAAATCACCGCACGTACGTACGTACGAAATATTGTCTCCACGCCGTGGTGTAATCTGTTTTTCCACCACCACCTTACTTGGATGGGTATAATGGTGTAAAGAATAACTATATATGATTATTATAACATGATACAAGTTCTAAGATATTATATCATCCACTATAATTCCATTCAATAATTATGGGAATGATATCATCGCTCGTGTGTACGTACGGATTACCGTCTCCACGACGCGATGAGATTCATTCTCCATGTCAACCATTAAAGAATGATTATTAAATATATATAATGAATAATAATGAAATATATGACATAATTAAGCAACTGTATTTATGTATATATATATATATGTCATCTACTTACTTCTATTCAAGTCAATAAGGAAAGGAAAACAGCGTTCATGCGTACGTACGGCATACTGTCTCCATGAACGGTGTATTTCATTTCATTTATCTATCTGTTATATATATATATATACTGAATATATATGATATATAAATCATTATTTACATTCTAGAAGTAATTAAATCATGATATAAGTAATAATAATATCAAGAACAACAAGTCCAAACATGTATGATAAATAAAACGATTTTACCCAAAACGCTGCTTTAACATGGAATTTACAAAAGAACAGGTAATATAAAGTCATAAGTGAACCATATATGATATCATAACAATAAATATTATTATTTAATAAGTAAATTACATTATTTAAATCATTATATAGGATTCTCAGACACATACGGAAGAAATTGGACATAAGGTAAGGGATAATTTCGTAATCTCAATTTTTATCCGAGTTTGATTGTTTGTAAGTATTTACTGGGGTTATATTTTTCATCCATGTACATAAAAATGTTTTTATAAAGTGTTTAATATTCTTCCATGTATTTTTAAAGTCATTTTTACCCATCTTGACTTTTACTTTGTGTTATGGAAGGAATCTTGCTTTTGTTTACCATACGTGGTACTTTTTGACTTTTCCGTTAAAAGTACGAGGAGAATTTTTTCTTTAACTTATACAGCATGAATGGATTTTTACGGTTTTATAACTCAATATTTTCATGAAGCTTAATCTAAAATATTTCATTAATATTTTTAACAAAATCCTTTTCTTTTAAAATTGCATGGCATTTTATGAAAAGAAAATGATTTTGAATAAGAAAGGATATTTTCCTCAAGAATTCATTTCAAGTGTTTTATCAAAACCATTTTCCATCTTAGATGACATTATTTCATATGTGTATGTTTCAAGTATAATGTCTCTATTATTTACATGGTTACACTTTTCTTATGATGAAATTATATCAATTTGTTTTATATGGATTATGTTATGATGGGTTTCTCATTTTATTCTTTGGGTTATGATGAATGATTTATGTTTATGTTGTGGCACACATAAGAATGATTTCAATATGAGATGGGTGGGACCTATATCTCCCTCCAATGAATTGGGTAAATATTTATATCTCATCAGATAGACATGGCTGGAATGGTATGTTAATCCGGTTCAGTGTTACAGGACTGGAACGAGAAATGAACTCGATTCAGAAAGGGACTTTGTCCACTAAGATGGTCTTGGAAACAATGCCTTGGATACTATGGAAATCATATCATGTGCTTAATGGTTTTCCACAATTAAATGTTTTATTCCCATGATATTTTATCATGATTGATGTTCCTTTATTATCTATTCCTTATGTACTGTTAATATTTATGTCATGTTCATGTTTCTACGTTCAAATGTTTATGGGTTGTTTTATGTTCTCCATGTTTACCCTTACTGAGCATTTGAGCCCACACTTTTTATATTTTCTTTTCCCCAGGATATAAAGAAAGGTTTTAGGTAAGAAAACAAAAGGGTAAGATATTTATGGGAGATGTTGAAGATCTTTCACCATGATTAGAAAATTATATTCCGAGTTTCCAAAGACACTAAACTATTACGGTCCTTCAGTGTTTGTTTTTGTTATGTATTAAGTATTCTGCAAAAGTAATGTATGTACATGTATGTCAAGATTGGGTCTCTACAGGCCCCGGGGGATGGGTCATGACATACATAGCCTTCACCGTACTTAGCACATGAAGTGTGAACTTACAGTAGTAATAAAAATATATAGAGAATGAAAAACTAGTTCAAAAAATAGTTACAATTAGTAATTGACAGATGATGAAGACCTTCTAGGATAAAGAATATATATTCAAAGAGTAGCTCTAGGAATTGTTCTTTAAACATAGTAGGATTTTTCTTGAAATCAAAAAATAATAATATTTTTTTATTTTTGGAAAATATAGATAGATTAAATTTATAGGAGGAGGAAGATAACAACCTTGAAAGAGTTAGATAATTCTTGCACACCACTATTGCTTGTTGTTTTGATTTTTTTTTTAAATTCACACACTTTCCTTCAATATATAAGTTATATATATATATATATATCTATAATAAGTATGGGAATAATATTTAGTCCACTTTTTTTATTCCTAAAAATTAGAGTATACTCAACTATTCTAGAGGTAGAAAATCTTGGAAATATCATCCTTAAACAAATCTCCCATTCCTTCTTTAATCATCTCAAAATTTGATAAAAATAAAATAACACTGAGTTTTTCTATAAAATATTCAAAATTAATAAATTCCGTAAGGATGATATCAAATATACAACCTTTAGAAACCATACCATATTATATTTAATTTTTTGTTTGATAATTCACTATAAAAAATGGGGAGCAGGTATAGGTCACACAATAGCATATAGAATTTTGTTTTGAGGAATATCATATATGAAATAGGGAGTAGGTGTGTACCACACCATGGTACAAGTTGTGTCGTACTAATATAATGTTAAGTCTTCTTTAAATAAAAGGAATTAAATAATTTTTATATGAATCCAAAATTTATTATTTTACATCCTTGATTTTTTTATAAATTACTTCATTTTCTTATGACTTCTCCATTTTCATTTGACTTCTATAATTTCATATGTTTTATCTAATTTCATCTGAATTATTTAAAGTTTTGTGTGACTTATCCTTTCCATATAACTTAATTCCTTTATTTAAAAACCATTTCATATGACTTCAATAAGGATTTTTTATGAATTATTTATTTTTTATGACTTCAATATTAAGGAAAATTTCACTTAAAAATAGAATAAACTCCATATATAAAAGCATATCTAAAGATTTATTTAAACTTTTTCAACACACATAAATATAATCATCATAAAAATAAATATTTTTTTTTGTGAGAATTAAAACTTTTGAAATAATTTTATATATTGAAACAATATTATTAGTCCAACACTAGCTCCTCCAAAAACTCTATATTACAATACAGAAATTATAAGAACTAAAAAGGGATATTACCTATAAAATATGGGGAATAAATATAATACCATTCCCCAACCACAAGATAAGTCAAACCAATTCCACCATTATATTACTAATGATCCACCATACTAAAGGTAAATCCCCCAAACCATCCTCATCTAACTCAAAGTTACCCCCACCCCCACCCCACTTAAGTGTGATTCTTTCACTGTGCCTAAGCACACAACCAATATATATAAAACATACAAACCATGTCATAAAATAAATAATCACTAAAACATTTCATTCAATATCCACAAAGGAACAATAAAAAATTTCATTATCACTAATTTCCCAAAAATATCTAGAAAACACTCATAGACCCAGAAGATGCATATTTATTTTCCTATAAATTCATCTATACCAAACCCATTACTCTCTAAGCATCAAAAAAAATTGTAAATAATTTTAAATACATTGTAAATATTTTTTTTATAAATAAAATATGAAATTTATCCAAATTTAACACATATTAGTGAGAAAGAGAATCCACCTACCTCGATCTCTTATAAACATCCATATATATACAAATTTATTACTAATAACCCGTTCAATATTATCTAGCACAAAACTCCCAATTGTATTCCCTAATTGAAAACCCATAAATCTGTTGTCAAAAAAATATAGAAATTCTTATTATTTTCTAATTTGATATGAACATCACTTCTAAAGTTATGTAATCCCCACAATATTATCATTATAATACTTCATAAGAAAAATCCCTAATATTTTATAGGTTTTTATTATACCTCGACAAAACCTACTACACAAATCCTTAGATCTAATCACTAACCTTAGAGAAATCTAAGAAGGATAAAAATAGGGGGAAAGAGAGACTTACTTTGATCCATGAGTGTTGGAGGGGAATTAATCACCCAAGAACACTAGAAAAAATTTCAATAAAGAGACTCATGCATATAGTGCATGAAATGAGGGGTATGGGGGAGAATTTTCAAAAACACAAAACATTTTCATGAAATTTTAGAATAATGTGTGGCCTGACTACATGGTGTTGGAATTGGTGCTCTAGAACTAACTAATTTGTACTTTAAATTTTCTATTTATTCATGTATATTAATATTAATAAATTAATTATCAAATTTAGATTTTTCTTATACATAACTTTAATGTGATGATGTATAATAATATCTATCACATTGAAAATTTCATTGCAGTTTCCCTTTATGATGAGAACCTTGAAGCACTATGGTGATATTATTAAATATTATTTCTACGTTTGAATAACATTCTATGATGGGAAATATAGTATGTTGATTGTTAGGTTTGAGTACTTATAAGTGTATGATGCTTCACCTCATATAGTTCTCACTTGGTAATCTTTAAGAGAGGAGATTATGAGAACAAACCTACCAATATGAATTCTATATGTCATGTGTTATTAGATATTCTTGTTTGTGAGCATTTATAATGATCCTTACACTTTAAGATTATTATTAATATATGTCGTGAATAATGTAAATTTATTTACTAACCAAAACCATGATGCCTTATATTTGTGGTAAGTACGATATGTTGGGTGTGTTATGAATGATATGTTATAAATGAAAAGGTTAAGGAAGGATTATCCCTTCAATTTTTAGGGGAGTTGAAATATTGTCCCTTTGATTAAAATTAAACTATCAAGCTAATTTATATTTCCTTGGTGTATTAAGGGTTTAATTTTAGAGAGTCAAAGAATGAAATATCAATCGTATAGGTTGATGATACAGATATGCAAATTGTTTGATGAGATATCATGATAAAAGGATTATATTATAGTGAGCATTTGTATGTGGTTTTTTTCATTGTGACATTAAATTTTTTTACCTGGGTGTATTTATGTGTTATTAGATGTTGATATTAGACTTTAATTTAACTCACCTAATGATGCTAAAGAAGAAGTAAAGTGGGTCACACACTTAGTGTTTCCTTTGATATCAGATAAATATTATTAATATTTAATATTTGTAATAAATATTATTATTACTAAGAAATAATATTTATTCAGGATTTATTGATCACATATATTTATTCACAAGGTAATAAATAATATTTATTATAAAATAAATATTTCATTAATTAGGCTAATATTAAAATAAATATTTATTTTCAAGATCATGAATATAATATTTATTTATTTATTTATCAAATAAGTGATATTTATTATTCGAGGTTTGGTAAATAACAAGGAAGGTAGATGGTTCATGTTGGAACCGGTGATGAGAATGATATGTGGGTTAAATAACATTAAATAAATATTAATTTATTTATTTAATAACATGATATTTAGCGATGTGTTGACTTGTGAAATCCATGTAATAATAATAATATTGTTATTATTATTAACATGGGGAATATTTGGAGTATAATTTTAGATAAGTACCTTATGTGAAATTATCTATATTATAACCCTAGATCAATATTTTCTTATCATATATAATTTTTAGGTTTAATAGATTATGCACAATGAATCCTCTTTTTAGAAATTTCTCTCCAATGAAGAACACTATAGATATTTTCTCTCAAGTCTGAGAGAAATCCACCACCCCTTCTTCTTTCATCTCTTGAATGAGAGACACAAACAATCATTTTTCAATGATGGATTTTGTTTTGATCAATATGAACAACACAAGATAGTCTATGTCTCCACGCTAATACCTAGGGTTCTGATGTTGATGTTCCAAGATCAAAAGATCATGTATGGATCAGTTGAGTGACTCCTTGAACCACTTTATTTATTTTTTATTTTAATAATTAAAAATATTTTTGTTTTTTAATAAAATTTTGTTGTTGATTTAATTATTCCTTAATTGTTTAGTTATTATTAATTTATTCTTATTATTCTTGGATATATTTTTTGAAAAAAATAAGTTTCGCAATATTTTATTTAACCTTACATAGCATGAATAATTTTATTAATAACTTTATGTAAGACTTATAAGTTACATGTTACCCTTATGTGAGTTCGGCTTACTCTTACATAACATTTGTTCTACCCATATGTAGGCAGTTTAATTTTCTGTTTAACTTTACGCAACTCATGTGTTACCCTTATGCTTCCCATAAAAAAATTTATATACCTTTACATGTGTGTGTTTTTTACCTCAATTCATCATATATAAAATATATTTACCTTTACACATGTGTCTGTTTACCATTACCCAACACATGAAATCATATTTTTACCTTTACACAACCTATATAAAACATGTTTACCCTTACTTATGGTATTGAAATTTTTTGTTACCCTTAATTAGTGTGCTAAGATTCCCTTATGCAGTATGTATAAATTGAGTTATACCCTTACATAGCCTATGAAAAATTATTGTTACCTTTATGTATTGATTAGAATTTTTAGTTTACCTTTATACATGCATGTAATATTATCTGTATGCAGTTACAAGAATATAAAATTCCATTTTAGATTATTTCATGTTTTTATTAGTATTTTGAATTATAAAATATTTATAAAAAGTTTATAAATTGTTTTAATGAATCTATAAATCTTAATTGATCATATAAAATCTTTGAGAAGTTTTTTTAGGGTGTTTTAAATAGATTTAGATGAATATCTAATTTTTTCTTAATTTATACATGATCTTGCTATAAGTATTTTGAAAACTAAAATGTATTTATTATGAGTTGACTTTATTGATTTTATTTTTTATAAATTCATGTTTAAGCTAAACAAATTATTTAAAAAATTTTACAGTTTTTAATGCATTATATTTAAGATAGGTGTTATTGTATCAATTTCTTGAAAGAATTTTGAATTTTGAATTTTGAATTTTTTTAAGGAAACTCTATGAAAGATTTCTATAAACTCTTTGACCAATTATTATGGAGATTATTTAAACTTTATAATGATAATTTAAAAATGATTTGAATTCTTCTTTTATTTTTTTATTTTTTATTTTTTATTTTTTATTTTTTATTTTTTATTTTTTGAATTTCAAATGATAATATTATCGATATTATATTTCTCTCTCTCCTTAACAATTCTGGATTATTATGATTATTATCTTGAATTTGAATTTCTTAATGAATTGCTTTCCTTTTTTAAGTTATTCTTATTTAAATGGATCAAGAAGTCTTGAACCGATGAACTATACCATGACTAAAATCCATACACTTTTGTATGATTAAAGAGAAGAAGAACTTCCATTGCACGAACTTTATATTCAAGTAAAGTGATGTAATAAACTTTCAAAAGAGAAGCATCATCGTTCTTCATTAATTGCTAAATTAAATTACTGTAATATCTGGACTACATCATTCAAATCATTTAAAGGGAAAAAATAACTATTATACACTATTATTTCAATCTATAACTCTCCAGTGGGTCTTTTATTATTGTATTTATTATATTGGGGCTAGGAATTTTATGCACTTAATCTTTTCATGCACGGTTTATACCACCTACAAAAGTTATTCTTCGGTTATGAAAACTAGATCAAAAAAATGTACAAAGGTTGTGAGTGATCCTATATAAAATTCATATAGGTTTAGGATACTCCATTAAAAAATCATGTATTTTTTCTATTCCTTTAAAAAGAATATGTATTTAGGTTTAGTGATAAACCTCTATAAAAATTATCAATCTTCATATTGTACCCATTGTAAAATTTTATATCTATCTAGTGAGTTTCATACTCCATTGGTTGGGGCATGAAGAGTGGAGTATTTTAACTTTGGACCGAACCACTATAAAATTCCTTATATTAATATCTTTATTTTTCTAAATTCAATCTTCACACATTCACTATTCATAATATTTTAATAAATAAATTTTTTAATCTTTTTAATCCATCGAATTAATAAATTATTTTTAATAACTTGGTTAATTTTTAAGAATATAAAATTCAACCCCCCACCCCCTCCTGTCAATTTCCATCAATCATTATCACCTAAAAATTGGTATCAGAGGTTGAACTTATGTGGATAATTTTTTTAATATTATTTTTTAGCTACCTTGTATCCTAGTCCTTAACAAGACTAAGAAAAGATCAATTTTGGTGATGGAAAATTAGGAGATTAAATTTTTAAATCTAGTGAGACCACCTTATTTCAATAGAAATAATTACAAATATTGGAAAGATATAATAGAGATATTTTTTAAGAATATAGGAATTGGATATTATACTATCATGTCATGAATTTAAAAAATACATAAGGTTTTACTTGAAACTTTAACTGGAAATGATGCTGCAAAATATTTCCTAAATTAAAAAGTAATGAATTATTTATATTAATCTCTTAGTGGAAGTGTTTATAGTCATATATATTCTTATAAAACTGATTCTGACATTTGGTGGGATATAAAATTCACTCATCAAGGAACTGAAAAATTACAGAGAACTAAGATTTCCATTAATGGGGTTGAATTTCAATAGTTTGGAATATCTAACCATTAATGTGTAAAGTAAATGTTCAACGGATTCCTTAAGATTATAAATGGTATGGTTTCACTTTGTGAAACAATAAGTAATGAAGTTTTGATTGAAAGAATACTTTGAACCTTACTAAATATGTGGAATTAAAATAAATTATCTATTAAAGAAATAAATGATTTTTCAGGATACTAATTAGATGATTTGTTTGGATCTCTATTATAATACGAGATTGAATTTAGGAATAATGTGATTGATTCATCTGGGAAAAAAAGAAATAAATTTACTTTTAAATCTAAATATCTTTTTACTAACCCTTTCAATAATTGCTAATATTCATCTAAATTAGAGGGGGATGATGGTCTAAATCATGTTTTAATGTGAATTCAAGGACTTGTAAATAAAAAACATGCTACCAAAAATGATGAAGGAAAAAACACAAGAGATACAAGAAACACTTCAAAATAACATGTGTTAAAGGTAAATCTGTTATTATTTGTTATGAATGTAGGAAACCCACACCAAATATGAGTGTCTGATATTGAAATATTATATAGAAATAGAATATGGAAAAAATAATGATGAAATGTATTATATTTGGAGTTCCAATTAAGAATAAAACTCTAATGATGAATCTTGAAGTGAAAAGTAGACTCGTAACCATGATCAGATAGAAAACTATCTATACAAAATAATTTTTTCAGGATTTCTTAAATCCATTGGTTTGTCTTTAATGGATGCACCATTTAAGGCTAGTAATGGTTCTAATTTTGATTCTGATTATCAATTATCTTCTATTTTTTGTTGTGATAAATTTAAATTTATAAAATTAAGTGAATTATGTGATTAATTTCAAGAGGAAATATAAAATCTTTCTAAAAATTATGAAAAGTTGAATAGGGATCATAATAAGGTTACTAAAGAAAAGAAAAATATTATTTTGGAAAATCAAAATTTGAAAATTTCTATTTTTGAGTCTGATAAAGAAAAGGAGAAAATATTTTTTTTAGCAAATTAATTTCCATAAACCAGAGAAAAGAGAAACTTAATTTGAAAAATTATGCTTCTATTACTAAAGAAAAATTGTTTTGTGAATTTAAAATTATTCATAAATAAAATTTGATGCTTAAGGCTGAGATTGTATGTTTAAAAGAAATGTTATCAAAATTTTCTATTGTAAGTCCATATTTGGATGAATTTATGAGATTACAAAAAAATCAAATATAAATCAAATATAAATTTTCATGGTTGCGATAATAGATTACCTGAGGTGTATATAAATATATTTTTTAAAGGTAAAAATTAATGTATCTTATATGTTATTTTCTTTAGATATGGTTTATATAGACATTATGAAAATGATTGCACATTATAATTTATTCAATTACTTGGTCATACTAAGGATTATATTTCTAAATCTTATTTTAAAGTAGATAATATTAACCCTTCTACAACATGGGTGCCTAAAGGAACCTTTTTAAATCCCATTAGACCAAAACTAGCCTCGATACCCAAGTAAGGTTTTTTATTATTCTATGTCTAGCATGCATATTCATATAATTTTATCATTCAGTGTGTTGGAATGTGATTTAAAATTTATTTCATTTTGGAAAATGAGAATTTATTTTATGTTTTATTTTACTCGAATATGCTAACTTTTGGTTGTTTTTAAATTCTTTACATATTTTTATTATTTAAAAAATATTAAAAAATCATGGATTCTTTTAAATAAAAGACTTGATTTATGGGGAGTTATTTGTTTTTATATATTTATTTAGGGGGAGATATCTATTTTTGTTATATCTTTTTTAAATTTAGGGAGAGATTTATGTTTTGATTCAATAGTTTATTTATCTCTTTTTAAAGCATTTTTTATGGGAAGTTTCAGAAGGGGGAGAAAGTGTTTTCAAATTTTAATCTTTTAAATCAATTCCAAAAAGAGTGAGGAATTTAAAAATTGATAATTTTTTTCATAATTATCAAGAAGGGGAGAATTTTATAGTTTATCCTTGAACCAAATTATTTATTTATTATTTTGATAATTATAAATATTGTTGGTTTTTTAATAAAATGTTATTGTTGATTTAATTATTCTTTAAATTTTTAATTATTATTAATTTATTCTTATTATTATTGGTTATATTTTGAGAAATTTTAATTTTATAAAGTATTTATTTACCATCATGTAGAATGAATAAGTTTACATTAACCTTTATATAGGCCTTATAAGTTTCATGTTACCTAGGTGAGTTTGGTTTACTCTTATGTAACTTGTGTTCTACCCTTACATAGGCAGTTTAATTTTTTGTTTACCCTTATGAAACTCATGTGTTACCCATATACATATCATGTAAAATTATAAATACCATTAAGTTTTTATTTCTTTTACCTTTACACATCATATATAAAATCTACTATTCACTTACACATGTGTCTGTTTACCTTTACATAGTACATAAAATCTTCATTTTACCTTTACACAGCCTATGTAAAACCAGTTTACCTTTAAACATAATATTAAAATTGTTATTTACCCTTATGAAACATTATAATATACCCTTAAACAACATTTAAATATTAATTTTTACCCTTATTAATCCTATGAAACATTCATTTTTCCTTTATTTATTGATTAAAATTTATAGTTTATCTTTACGCATGCATGTAATATTACCTATACATAAATATGATAATCTAAAATTATAGTTTATTATGTTTATGTTTTTATTTGTATTTTCAATTGATTTGTTTTTATAGAAAGTGCATAAATTATTTTAATGATTCTATAAATTCTTGTTAATCATATAAATCCTTTATGAAGTGTTTTTAGGGTTTTTTAAACTGGTTTAAATGAAGATCTAAATTGTTATTCATTTATGCATGAACTTGATTCAATTATTTAAAAAATTAAAATTTATTTATAATGAGTTGATTTCTTTTATTTTATTATTTCTAAATTCATGTTTAGTCTAAAAATAAGTTATTTAAAAAAAATTATATTTTTTGATGTAGTAACTTTAAGATTGATATTATACTATCTATTTTTGGAAAGAATTTTGAATGATGAATTTTTTATAATGAAACTCTATATGAGATTTGTTTTATCTCTTTGACCTGTTATTATTGGTATTATTTGAACATTCTAACAATGATTTTAAAATGGTTTGAATTGTTCTTTATGTTTTTTAATATTTCAAATGATAATATTATCGATAATATGGTTCTCTCTCTCCCTCCCTTCGATAATTCTAGATTATTGTTATTATTATATTGAATTTTAATTGCCTACCAATTACATGGTTTTGTTGATTTAATATTATTTAAAGGGATTGATAATGTTTAAAATATTGAACTCTACCATGACTAAAATACATACAATTTGATATGATAAAAGATAATAAGAACATCCATTACATGAACTATACATTCAAGTGAAGTACAACAAGAAACTTTCAAAAGAGAAGCTTTGTCATTATTCATTTCTTGTTAAAGTAAATTTCTTGAATTCATGGATTTCATTATTAACATCCATTTTTAGGACCAAGATTAACTATTCTACACCATCACTTTAATCTATGACTCTCTATGGGGTCTTTTGTTGTTTTATTTATTCTATTGAGGTTGGGAGTTGTTTAAAATTAATCTATTCACATAAAGGTTATGAAATCTACAAAAAAAGTATTCCTTTATTATGAAAACCTGACTAAGAAATAGTAAATAGGTTGTGATTGATCCTATATAAAATTCACATTGGTTTGTTCTACTTCATTAGAAAATCAAGGGATTTTTCAGGTTAAGATTTCGGGATGGGGGAGTCCACTCAATAGATATAGAGGCTACAATTACATAGTTGGATACACTACCTAATTAAATACCTTTGAGTAATTGAATGGGCCCATGCTTGGGTAATGAGAAGGGAAATAAATATCTTATCCACTATAATATCCATGTGATAGGACATTATAAGTTCAATGGTGATGGATGTTAAGAATTGATAAAATAGTGTGATACATAATAAATAATTATATTATTACATCTCACATATCTTGGTATTTAAATAAAGTACTAATAAATTTGTTTTAATTATTATAGTAAAATTGAAAGAAGAACCATGAAAATCACTATGATCATTATTTGACTTAGTTCATGTCCTTACAAGAACAAACTTTTTATAGTGTCATAGATGTTTATATACTATTTTTATTTGAATAATTTGTACTATATGTTGGAATCCCTATTCCCATTCAGCTTCCATATAAAGTGAGTGACTGTGAAAAGGATTCTTAACATAGATATATGGAGGAGTTTCTTATGTCTATTGATATTAGTTATGTCCAGAGAGCTTATGATGAAACATAAGGATATGGATACTTATACCATAATATCTCATATAATATCACTTGATAAGGAAAAATATAGTTGAGAGATAAATTAGATTCACACTATGTTGTATCAATATAAACTAGAAGAAGGACATAGAGTTATTGATCATGTTTTAAAAATATTGAAATACATTAATCAACTAGAAAATTTGGACTTCTACTTGGATAAGAAATTATCCATTTATATCATGTTATCATATTTACTAACAATGTTATCCTTATTCATCCATGAATAGATGAAAAATATGGGTAAATCGTCTTGGAAACATTTGATCATGCTTCCCTGGAAATATGAAGTTTTTTTGGAACATGTTTCGTCATCCCTTGTAAACAAAGAAAAGGAAAAGGTTGAAAATACCATGACCATTTTAGATTAAATAGTGATTTTATGACATTATTATAAGAGATAAAATATTCACGGATAAATTAATTAACATGAATCCATTTTCTTCTCATGTCGCAAGAAAGGTCATTTGATGAAAAAAATTGATAAATTGAAGAATAAATCAAAAGATTCTACTTCAGGTATATTAATCATTATATAAATTTTTTGGTATAATTATTGGGTATATGTTTTCACATATATGTATTTAAAATATAAAAAATAGGTATTTATTGAAATATTACAAAAAAAGGTAAATTATCGAAGGAGCTAAAGAAGGGTGATTCCTATGTCAACTAAGAGGAGGATAGAACTTCGAATTGAAAAATTGGATTGATTCAAGTTTGTATTTAGTGTTTCCAAAAAAATATCTAAGTGAATATTTTAGATACACTTAGAAATAATTTTATATATAAATTTAATGTTTTTATGATACTTCATACTTATCTGACAGTTTGGGGTTACTTGAATCATTTTTATCCAATAGGAAATGAATGATGAATATAAAATATAAGACTCAATTATCTGGTAGTGAAAACATAATTCTTTTCCAATGGAAAACTAATAGTATTTTACTTTTTTATATCTGGAAAAAAATTAATCTCTATTGAACTATGATTCTATGTATACTAGAAAACTACTTATCATGTTTTAGATAAAGAAATATTTAAAAAATAAAGGTACCCAACAAATATTTTAGAGTTATTTTTTAAGGAAATGTGAACTATTATAATAAGAATCTAGAGGTAAATTCATATAATTCATGATATCCCATTAATTTTTTTTAGAAATTCACAATAAAGTTAATTAGTGCACTTGGTGAAGACAAAAGATCTTTTAGGCGGGTTGTTAGATGATAACATGACCAAGTTATTATTAATCATTTACATGGGGAGTGAAGATATTACTAAATTCAAATTTCCTTATATACATAGTAGTAAAATGAAGATCAATGGTGAGTATTATATATATATATATATATATATATATATTTCAAGTATTCCATAATTTCATCTAAGACATGTTTCACAAATATTTATGCAATAAAAAACTATATTCCAACAATATTGACTAATGGATATCATATAAATTGTTATATAATGACAAACTATTATGTCATAGCCTTAAGTGTTTGATGGGAACTATTTTTTATACAAATTCACATCAAAGGAAACACAAATTGAATCATATTTAATAATCCTATGGACACTAAGAGTATTAACATATAGTCAAGATCAACTATGTTTTTCTATGAAGGAAACCTATCACTTTTGAGATATTGGAATAATATTTAACTTATATGAGTTTTATTCTCTATTTAGACATGATTTATCAAAGCAACATTAGAACTCCACTAATCTCAATGGTAGGAGTTGTTCTAGAGACACGTATTGCATAGGAAGTCAAAATTAAAGAGGTGGATTATATTCACCACAATGGATTATAAATACATTATTCCTTATGAATAATGATTCCTATAAGGATGAAAAAATTTAAAACATACTAAAATTTAAAAAGTATGTATGAATTCAGTAATATATTCCATGTACCAAAATTCAAGGATCAATGTTTTGGGTGTTTATATACTTGATACATTGGTGAGTATTGAATAGAAATTAGAAATGGATGGTATAATAGGGTACCAATAAAGCATGATTGATTATTTAAAGGTTTAATAAATGTATATACATAGTCAACAATGAAACCTATACACCAATCATCATGTTAAAATCATTTTAATTCTACATGAAAAAACATTCTTTTTATGATAATTATATTGGGCTATTGATTATCAAGGACACCTCCCTAGGAAGAAACCATATAGAAGATGTCTATATGATGAGACCAAAATGACCCTATGGAACATGTCTATATGACATATCTAGAAATATTTGGTGATAAAAAATAAATTCCAAAAAAATATACAAGTTATATAATTTTATTTAAGGATAAAAAAAGAATTATAATCATAAAATATTTTTTTGAAGAAAATTAGTGTCATGTGTATATAATAGGTTAGTGGGAGTGTTATAGTTTTCCATGATATATTTTTTTATAACATATAGAAAATATAAGTTATGCCTTACCAGTTTATTACACCTAAGTAATGTATTTCTCTAAGAGCGACTTAAAGTAACAACAAAGTTCTAGGGATCTAGATCTATAGAAATAGATTTATGGGATTACTAAATCTAGTCATATTACATATATTGTCAAAGTATTAAAATACAAGATGGAAAAATTCAATAGCATATTATTATTAGAATATATTTTTTCTAATATAACATGCATGGGAATTGTAAGAGGTTATTAAGATATATAAAATTTCACAAGATTATGTGCTGTGAATCTATTTCATATTCTATAATATGTAATGATGTTTGATATTTATGATGCATAATGTATTGTGGGTGAATATCAAACAAATCTAGGATAACTACTCTGACATGCAGTTAGAAATATCTAACAATATTTGATAAAGTAGAACTCGATGTGTTCCTGGTGTATGGAGAAATAATAATACTAGTGATTAAGGAAATTGGAAACTAGTGTATAATTTATATAATTTTTATCTAGTATTTTAGTGAGTCTAAGGTAATATACAATACAAACATATTACTATAGAAGTTTCTATATTTATAATATTTGAGTATATTGTGGCTTATGATGTAGCTTAAAAGGTATCTTAGCAACATCCTATTCCTATTTTTAATTATACCAATAGTAATATTATTATCAATTTTATTATAAGCATTAATTGTGGTATTAAACATTATTTTAGGATTTTAAAAAGGAACAATAGGTAGATACATGGTGATATAACTACTTGATGGATTTTTTTAAGGTAGTGAAGTTACAGTAAACTGATTAGCTATAATGGTGTGTATAAAAAATCAACACTAGCCATGGAATGACATGGTAGAACAGATAGTTATATTCATACTCAACATAATCATGTATATCTTGTGGGAACAAATGGATTAAAAGGTGTTAGTGGTTAACTCTAGTTCAAGTGTGGGCCTATTGGATTTGGTTCCCTAGAGTCAGCTACTTTTTACTTTAGATCTTAAGTTTATTCATAGATTTGAATATTAATAAATTTATTATCACATATAGATTTTTATTTGACATAACTTTAATGTGATAATATCCTAGAATATATGTCACATTGAAAAGTTTATAGTAGTTACTTTATATGATAAAAACCATGAAGTTTTATGATGATATTCTTAAATATTAGTTCTATGATTAGATAACATTATATGATGGGAGTATATTGATGGTTAGGTGTGAGTACTCGTAAGTGGATGAGACTTCACCTGGGGAAGTTCTCACATGGTAATCTCTAAGAGAAAAGATTATGAGAACAGACTCACTAGTATGAATTCTACATGCTTTATGTTATTGAATATTTCTATCTCCAAGCATGTATAATGATCCTTATACTTTTATATTATTATTAATACATGTCATGAAATGCATACTTTGATAAACTAAATAAAAATATGATGTCATATGTTCAAGGTAAGTGAGATATGTTTGGTTTATCAAGAATGATATATTATTAATGAATAAGCTAAGGAATGATTTATCTCTTCCATATTTATGGGATTTGAAATCTTATCGCTTTGATTGGAATGAAACTACTGAAATAAATTATATGACCATGGTGTATTGATGGGTTTATTTTAGATATTCAAAGAATGAAATATCAAGTGTATACATTGATGACTCAAGTATGCATTCTACTTGATAAGATATCATGATAAAGGGATTATATTACACAATGAGTGTTTCTATATGGTTATCGATGTTGCGACATTAAATTCTTTCTCTTGGGTGCCTTTATGTGTTTTAGATGCTGATATTGTACTTTAGGCTAACTTTCCTAATTCCAAGGAGGAATAATCCTATAGGGTCACACGATTAGTGTTTCATTTAATCTAAATTAATAGTATTAATATCTCACTATTAGAATAAATATTATTATCACTGAGAAATAATATTTATTCAGGGTGTATTGAACAGATATATTCATTCCCAATGTAATAAATAATATTTATTATAAAATAAATATTTCTATAATTATGTGAATATTTATTCACAAGATCATTAATATAATGGAAGTCCCTGGACCATGTTTTCTTATAGCGTGTGTATATAATGGAAGTTATTAAATATGTATTGTTCAAGTTTCAATAAATTTTAAGGAAGGTGGACAGACCAAGTCGGGTGTAGTGACATGAATGATATGTGGGTTAAATATCACTAAATAAATACTAATTTATTATATAATAATATGATATTTAACAATGTGTTAGATCTCACGTCTCATATAATAATATTAATGATAATAATAATAATAAAATGGGGAATATTTGGAGTATAATATTAGATAAGGTACTTATGTGAAATTATATATATTATAACCCTTTCTCGATATATTCTTATTATATATTATTTTTAGGGTTAACAGATTATGTGAAATGAATCCTCTCCTTAGATATTTCTCCTTAATTAATAATTTTCTATAGATTTTCTCTCAATCCAGAGTGAACTCCACCGCCCCTTCCTCTTTCCTCTCAAAAACGAGGGATAAGAATAATCCTTTTCCAGTAAAGGATTATGTTTTGATCAATATGAATGAAACAAGATGATTGGTGTCTCTAAGTTATCACCTTAATTTATAATGGTGATGTTTCATGGTTAAAGGAGCACGTATGGATCACTAGTAGAGAAATTCTACTCAAGGATCCTCATAGAACAATTATGGCCTAACTCATACATGGGTTGATCAATCAATAGTTTCTATGAAGAAAGAGTTCCCAAGACCAGGGTAATTCTACAATTTAAATTAATTATAAATTTATATAAAAGATCATCTTTCTTGGTTTTGGAATCTTATGTCAATATTCTTTGAATTAATTTATTAGTTTGACTTTTATCATCATGTACATTGTTGATTATTCATTGATTCTGATAAAAGTCAAGTTTTTCATAATAGGAACTTTTTTTGAATTTGGTACTTACAAATAGTCTCTCGTACTAGGATTGGGACCATTATTTTCCAACTTTCTAAGAAAACACATGCTTCACGAACATATTGCACAATCTCCTAGACCATGAATTTGATCATACATTTCCCTATCCCTCCAAACCCAAGATACATGGACCAACTTCATGGTCTCCTAGACTATGAATAGGACCATGAATTTTCCATGGTATTCCCAATTTTACCTTCAAAACCCTGCAATGTGAAGTGATGTTTTGATCTTGTGCCTCTTTATAGTAGAAAAAATTATTAATTTTTTATCATTCATAATTTTAGTATTTTTTAACATCAAAGTTGACATTTATATATAAAATATATATATATTTATTTATTTATTTTAAAGAAAAAAAATTCACTTCCATATTATATGGTTATGTTACAGCCATTTATTCTAAATAAAAAAGTTCATGTTTGCCTATTGAATGAGGTACTTAAGTATTTATACTTTTGCCAATAATTTTAGAAGCTTTAATAACTTTTTTATTCCTCTTCAAATTTTATCCATATTCATGAATATTTTTTTCAAACTTATACATGAACTTATTTATATTATTCTTAGAATCTAGAAACTTTTCATGGTTGATTTGAAGTTCCCTTTATTTATATAAATACATTTATTCTAGTGATTCAGTTAATCTCTTCTATTTAATAAATGAAAATTTCAATTTCTTATCTTCTTTTAACAAATTTGATTCCTTTTTTAGAAATAATGACATTTTCGTCATATGATGTTTGAGATTATTAATGAAATATGTTATTTTATTTTTCTAACCTTTTTATATTTTAAATTCACTCCATAATTTTATGCTTCAACATAAATTCCATTTCGACCTCATCACCTTTTTCATTTATAATACTATGTTTATCACATGAAAAATATTTTTCATTTAATTTAGAAATGAGAATATTTTATTCTTGTTCACTTGAAGTATATCCTTCACTTTTATTGTCATCACATTCTTCTTCATTCAAAATTGATAAAATATTTAATTTCTTATATTTAAAATAAAACCACTCTTTCCCTTTTGAAGTTAACTCTAACTTGTTAAATTTTAATGATTTTCTTCTTGAAAATCTATTTAAGGAATCATTTTAATATTAGTTTTCCTCCTCTTTCAACTTAGAATAGTTTTCAAAAAAAATGAAAGAATACATTACATTTGATAAACTCCAAAGGTAACATTTCTTGATATTTACCTTTTACTTTTTTAATATTTTATGAGGAAAGTGACAAAAAACTATCAAACATAACATCGATATCATCATATTCTTATAAGTTTTAATTTTATTTTTCTTTATTCACATTTTGACTCTTTACATGATTTTTTAATTTAAAATATATTTTTTTAGATTTTTATATTTTATTAACCTTGGCACCTTTTTTATTTCATAAGATGCCAATATATTATGTATACCATCTAAAAAAATGCTTCCAATTCACGATCTTCAAGATTGAATGCCTTTATATAAAACATATATTGTAAAATTCAAAGTATCTTCTTGAAAATCATCATATCTTCAAATGTTTCTCTAAATCCCCTAATGAATCCTTTAATCTCAATCACCCTTGTGAAAAAATAATCTATTTGTTTTCTCCAAGCAAGTGATATTTTTAAATCTATAACTTTGCTTCCTTAACTTTATTATCACAATCATAAATATTTTTGTATTTATATCACATACCTTTGTTAGTTTTTATTTCCATCACCTTAGTAGATTAATTTTATAAAAGTGAGCCTAAATATTCATTTTAATCTCAACCAATATTCTTTATATTCTTTCTATCCACAACTATCATTGCATACACTTCCACCATTGGAACAAAACCAATTGTTTTTGTATAATTAAAATACAAGATGATTAAAATATATATAATAGAATATGTTACTTTAATATGATTTAATTCTTACCATTAAATGTAGGAAAACCATTAATATTCATTGAACTCATGTGATTCCTAGAAAACCACAAATTTAGAAAATCACATTATTATTCAAATTGAACTCTCTAGGAAATTCAGCTAAAAATAGTAATATTTAAATCTTCAAAGGAGGTACCAATGGATGGTCTTCCAAAGTGAGATCCAAATACACTGATAGGAGTGATAAATAAGTGTATATATTTATACTTCCCAAATTTTATAGGTTCACTTGTTCCACCTTTGTTTATCACATAGATAAATAAATACCAATATTGTTCTTATGTTATTTTAAATGAGTCAATGAGAAATCCAATGATATAATGATCCATAGGGCCTTCGAGCCATTGAGACTATGGATTATCCAAATTCACATAGAGCAGGCCCCAGAAAAGGATCAGAGCAACAAGAATGGAAACCACTAGATGCAGAGCTAACCAGATTAAAAGAATGAGAGGGTATGTCAACGGCCATCAAGACCAAGCACCATGCAGCTTTGTACGGGGCAATGCTATCCGATCAAAAATGCAAGGTGGGGTGCTAGGAAATCAATGATGCAGAAGCTGGGGAGGGATGGTTCTATTGGGTTGGGCCTACTGGTCATGTATTGGGCATGGTATAACTTTGGACCTTCAGGTCATGTATTTTCAAGTCATGTCAGGCCTTGTGCCTTGGGCCTACGGGTCATGTACGGGTTCCCCTTCAACCCTTAAAAGGGGAATTATCCATAATAAAACAAAAATTAAGGCCTTCAGGTCATTCAGGATATGGCTATATCCTTAGTATGATATGGAATAATCCATGTGCACAAGATTCACTTGTATAAATTTTTGAAGGAAAATGATAAAAAATATCATGTACCTATGATAAAAGTAAATTATCCTGACTTGAATATCTATTTGTGTACATATACAATGGAAATAATAAATTTTCACTAGGATAAATATAATAATGACTGATTTTTGAAACACCAATAGTCATAGAATAACCTTTGATAGTGATGAAACACCATGGTGGAACAAAAAGAACACTATTCTTCACAAAATAAATATTTCATTAGTCTTATTTAACGAATTTCCTTTTAGTTATGTTTCTCTCAATATGAATATAACACCCTGAGTTTTTTATGAATTAATTGTTTTGAATAAATTAAAATTATTTTATGGATTGTGTTACACACAAAACCAAGTTAAGCTTGTGCAATATGAAACATCGACTTAGCTTGCATTACACACAACACTGGGTTTTACCAAAATCATTATATATATTTTTTTAAGGGAATACCTAGTTGTTTCCTTTTCAAACCCTTTACACAAGAGAACCCCCCTCCCCATGAAGAGATCACTCCGAAGAGAGCCCCAACTGGGAAAGAGTCATTACCAGCTGAGATGGAAGAGAGTCCCGAAGGTTAACAGACTAAAAGAAGATGGTTCAGCAAAAAAATCTATCAAAATAGGTGGGTTTCGCCTCATTTCACCCACCTAATTAGGGATCGGGTGACCTGGAAAGATGAGTGGATCTCGGGGGAGGGAGAAATTCACCCAAGAGTGGACTCTTAACCGCTAGAGATATGAATAGTAATAATTGTCTTTTAAATATTAATTATAAGGTTACTAGATAGGGCCTATGAGCGGTGGCTTCTCCCCCCCCCCCCTATGTGCACGCCTAGGGTTTCTCTTCCAAGTTTTTACCTCCTCCCCTCCGGCTTGGCTGGCCTCGGCGGTGGCCTTCTCGTCTCAGATCGGCATTGATGGGTGGCGGATCTGTGTGGTCCGGATTCATTCTTGGCTCGGCAGTGGATTTGTTTCCCCTTTAGGCTTCGGGATCTCGTCTCATTTATGGTGTGCTCAGCACCAGAACCAGTACGCTCAGTGATGGATTCGTTGTTCTTGGCTTTAGATCTGTTCAGCCTCGGTGTGCGTCGACTCCGAGTGGTCTGTCTTTGGGTTCTTGGCTCAATGATAGCGATGTTCCTTTCGGCTCCTAGATCTCTTTGAGGCTCCGAGTGTTTGGTGTCGACTCAGGTGTGCTCGGCGATGTCCTCTACGTGCCTTTGGTTTCAGGATCTTTTCGTAGATATTTTCTGCTCGTCGTCATCTCCTTTGTGCTAGATGCTGACTACTCGGGATTCTATTGTGGTTGTGGTGTGTTTAGAATGGACTACGGTGTGCTCAACATCGGCCTTGGTATGCCTTTTAGCTTCACAGCCTCATCCCAGCTCGATGCCGGTTCTGGTTTGTGACAGTGTGCTCGGGATCGGTTTTAGTGCTTTAGAGGTGGAGGTCTTTCATTTTGGAGCTCCCGTAAGTTTTTTCTAGGTTTTGATTTGGTTAATGTGAGTTCTTGTTTGATTGGATGTGAAATTGGTGGTATCATGGTGGTGCTACTGACGTGGTTGGCTGTGAATCTACTGGTTACCTGTTGTTTAATTGTTGTTGGAGATGAAATGGATGTACTGTTGGGAAATCCAGACATTCTACAAGGTTTTGCTTCATATGAGGATAGAGATGGTCATCTTTATCATGTATGGCTTTTTGGATTTGGACAATTGAGAGGTTATGGCATAGCCATCGGTACCGGGCCCATGCATTCTTGCACGGGATAGCTTTCTGATTAGACATACTTTGGTGTAGGCATGCCTTAATGACATTGATTCTGGGTAGAGTCACTTTCGTGTAGTCTTGTTTTGGGTTGCAACACTTTTATTTTTCGAATCTTGTTAATGTCCTAATGTCATTGAAGTCTTGGTTTCCCCCCTTTACCCTTAAAAGGGTATTATCCAAAATTAATAAAAATATTGGCCTTCAGGACATTTAGTCAAGGTTACTATATAGATAAAAATATATTGATAATAAAATACATAATTTCTGCTAAAGTCTATATGTTTTGAAACACTATTTTCTCAGAAAACTGCTTTTTTGTCTTTTTGTGAACAATGATAAAATTATTTTTATTTAGAAATTTAAAAAAATGAATTTGATAAATTAAACTTCATTTTTTAATTAACAATTTTAAAATTATATTAGGGTGAATTTTTGGGATTTTTCTAAAATGTTTCATTTTTTATGAATAGGGAAAAATACTGAGTTTTAATTGAAAATTGACTTTTTGCTTAATTAATTTATAGTGTTAAATTATATTTTGAATTTTTTTAATGTAATATTATTTAAATTTTTATATTATTTAATCCAATGTACTCCATTGGAATAAATTTCATATAGAATTTAAATATAAAAACATTTCAAACTTTTGAACATTTTCTATTTAAAAAACTGTTTTCTCGCCACATCTGTGGGATTAATCTTAAATTGTTTTTTTTTCACTTATATGATCATAATTTGGAAAAATTGATTCCATGTTTGTAATAAAAATAATTTATAATTTTTATTAATTCCAACTTAACATTTTACCAAAATAAATTGTTAATACAGTAAAAATTAATTATCGCAGTTAAGGTAAAAATGGGTTTACCAGAGGGTTAAACTAAAAATATAAGGGTAAAAATTGACCACAAGGTTGTATAAAACCCATTTTATGGACATGTGTTTATCATTACTCATATTAGGTACAATAATGGTCTATTTTGGACCCTCGTAACATATGAAAAACGTGGGTGTAATTCACTCTTTCAAAAATTTACAAGTTTTTCCCTCACCCCACTTATAAAAAGACACCCCCTCTCCTCTATTACTCACACCTTCACACCTATTTGGTTTGGAAAATACCTACCAAAATCACTTACCAATTTACCTACCCTCATCCTAGAAGCCTTATTTTGTACATAAATCCAACCAAGGAAGGCTTTTAGTGAAAACCTAAGGAGGATATGTAAAGAAGATGTAGCATTCATCAAAGAATATTTTTTGTTTTATTTATTCCTCAAACCCCTTGAATTATTTTTATATAATGATTATATAATAACTTAATTATATTAAATATTCATATATATTTTTATGTTTTTATGTTAATGTTATGACCAATAACCACACAAACTTCCATAAAATGGGTTATGAAATCATCATTTGTATTTACGGCGGATTACCACCTCGCGACCGATGTCGTTCATTTTTACATTATGACATAAAAAGGATGAAAATAATGGAAATAATATTTATATATTATATTTATTATATTAATTATATTATTATTCTTTTTTAATTTTTATATCATGCATACCTTCATGCTTTCCATTTTGTGGGAATATGATAACATCATTCATGTGTACGGTGGACTACCACCTCACAAAGCGATGTGATTCATTCACAATTTACATGGAATATATTAAGGATATATTTAATAAAAATATTTTATATATATTAAATAAAAAATATAATGATAACGATATCATTTATTTTTCTTTCTTTTAAACCGATAAGAAAATGAAAAACTGTGTTCATGTGTATGTATGGCCTACCATCTCTATGAACAGTTCATTTCATTTTCTATCAATAAATTTTGTGATTACTATAAATACACATATAATGAATATATATGATATTTATTTAATGTTTTAAATTCTATATATTATGAAATCTTGATCTAAGTAAGAGGACCAAGAATAAAAATTCAAAATATGTATGAAAAACAAAGCGGTTATTACCCAAAACATAACTTTAACATGGAATTGTTAATAAAGGAGTAATATAAAGTCATAAGAAAATAATATATGGTATAATATATATCAGTATGGTTATATTATATATGTATAATAAACTTGTATTTATTATAATGGAAGCTTGAATGAGTACAACGGAAGTCAAGACTTAAGGTAAAGGGATTTCTAGTTGCACTTTTATTTCTAAGAGACTTATTCCATATTCACCACTTGTTTCTTTTGTATGGTGTATATACTGAACAATGACACGATATATCATTAATATAACTCATTTTATGATAATTAATGTTTTCATTTATTTTATTCTTTCATGGGTATTACAATTCAAAATTTACTCAAGCAATAAGGGATTTTTTGTCTTAATTTTCCGTCTTTGAGATGTATGTTATGTTATGCACCTATATTCATTAAAGAGATATATAAAGATCCCAATTAACATATAATACCATGAATTTATTCATCATAGTGATATTTTATGTTTTATTCTATGTTATTCCTTCATGGTTTTCACGATTCAAGGTTACCAAAGTTATAATGATTTTATGTTATAATCTCATCGTTTATCAGGATTGTTTATGATCAAGTCTCAAATGTTGAAATATAATGATCTACCTCTCATTAATTATCATGAATTTTCTTATCCACTAATAATTCATGATATCTTAAAGTAATTTTACCATTTTTTTACTCATTAGTAATTAAGATAATTGAGAAAAAAAATTTAAGAAAATCTGACTTTATTTCGCTCTTCAGTCGAAAATCATTTTTCTTTCAAAATAATTCTTTATAAAAAAAATAAAAATAAAAAGTTTTATTAATTTATAATTATTTTTAAAAGACATTTTTACCCATTCCTAACTTTTTATAAAAATAAATAAAATAAATCTTCATGTTGTTTTCCAAAACAATGTTTTATTGGCTTACCAAAAATGTGAAAGGAATCTTCATTTTAATGTGTACGGCAAGAATGGAATTTTCTAACATTATGAAAATCATTGATTTTAATATTTATTTATATTTTTTCAAATTTATTTTCAAATAAAAATGTTTTAAAAGTGTTTTATATTTTAAAAAAATTCAAATTGGAAAGTATATTTTCCTTGAGAAAATTTTTAAATGATATTTAAAAATTATTTTCTATATAAGATAACATCTGTTGGTGTTAAATATTCCTTACTAGAGATATGATCCAAGGATATCATTCATGTCATTTATATGAATGGTTTATTTTTTTATTGAACAATTTTTATGAAACTTATTTCCCTTTCATGGGTTATACCATGAGAAGATTCTTATGAAACCCACTACTTTTCATAGGTTATTCTATGATGAAATGATTATGAAAATGTATCTTTTTCATAGCTTATGATATGATTAAATATTTATGATACCCATTTGATTTCATGGGTTATGATATGATTAATTATTATGATCTTATGGAACACATAAATATGGTTTTCATTATGATATGGGTGGGACCTATATCTCCCTCCAATGAATTGGGTAAAGATTTATATATCTCATGAGATAGACATTGATGGAATGGGGAAGGAAACTGGTATAGTAAGATAGGGCTAGAATGGGGATTGAACCTAATTCAGTAAGACGGGGATGGAATGAGGATTGAAATTAGTATAGTAAAGTAATTCGTATTCTATGATTTCCTTGTAAATGATCCTTAATTGATATGGAAATGATTTTTTATGATTATGTGTATGCCAAAAATTCCATGTCTTATGTCAATGTTATTCTCTCATGGATCATGTTATTTGATTTCCTTATGATTCATGTCTTATAAACTTCCAATATTTATGCCATGATTCGAGATTGGGCTATTTTATATACAGGATATGGTTTCAAATGTTATTCTCATTCTCTTTTTCCCTTATGTTTATTTTATACTTATGTATCTTTTTTTTACCCTTACTGAGCATATAAGATCACCCTTTCTTATGTTTCCTTTACCTAGGTTATAAATATATGTATTATGTATGATATTTCTAATAAGGGTTCTAGTTATTTCGATCCTAGTGGGAGATGATGTAGTTTACTTATGGTCCATTATTTATGTTTCTATGTTTATAAAGGATCTAAACTATTACGGACCTCAAGCATGTGTTTTTTGTAATGTAATGAATATTAATAAAAATGATTTAATATCTATGTACGTTAATCCTAAGTCTCTATAGTTAGTATAAGAGTATAGGTTTTGTTAACCTTTGGAAACTATGATGATAAAACCTTAGTGAGATTCCTAAGGACATGTCTAAGGATAATTCTAAGGATGAGTCAATGTATAGGAAAATGTCATGGAATCTTGGTAATGGATAGAGCGAGTAGTTTCCAAGAAATTAAATCCCTATCTAGATACTACATGTGGATGTGGATCTAGCATAGATATATCTAGGGGTAACAACCCCAAAAATACTATATTGAGCTAGACTCGATCGACAACTGGTGCACGAAAATAGATCTTGTTGAACACCTAGTTTAACACTCCTAGGGGATATGCTTTGGGAATTCACAAACTCTTTATAAACCATCATAAAGGATTTAAATATAAGATGACAATAAATGACCATGGATAAATCTATGGTGTCATAGATTAAAGAATTTGTCATGATATGATGTCCTATAAGTGATTTTTCATGATTATGTGGTTCCCCATCATGATTATTGTTTCATACACTATGGATTTTGGTTTTAGTCAATGGTCGTAACCTAAAATAACTATGTTAATGTTGATTGTGACAGAAAATGTAATGATTTTCCTCCTAAGAATCCAAATGTTATTGGAGTTCAAATAAAAAATATCATTTCTATGCTCATACAGCTTTCTCAAGCTATGAATCATGTTGAACTTCCAAATGAGAAAAGGATAGAACAACGTTTTATTGAGTCTTTCATGAAGAAAAATCCACCTTACTTCATTGGAACTACTAATCTGCTAGTTACTGGTTAATGGATCAGTACCACTGAAAAGATATTTTCCATTCTCCAGTGTTCGGGACATGAAAAAGTCATTTTGGCTGTCTATCATTTTGAAGGTTAAGTAGATCAATGGTGGACTATTATCAAGATTCTGAGGCAACATGATAAAATGGAATCCATGGATTGGGATGATTTCAAGAACTTATTCTTCAATAATCACTTTCCTTATGTTCATTATATGAAGATGGAGAAGGAGTTCCTTGAGTTAAAGAAAAACGATGGTGATTGTTTTGGTACCTATGAGGCTAATTTTAAAAGACTTGTGAGGCATGCTTCTGGTATTATCATCCAAATTTAATGTAAGGTTGGTTAATTCTTTAGTGGCTTAAAATCAAGTCTCTAAAGGGTGTTAGTAATAAGATACTTCAGTAGCTAGGAAGTGTTTTTTTATATGCTATTAATGTGTAAATTGAGGTTGGAGTTATGTATCAATCTCATGGTTTTGAAATGATAAGGAATAAAGAGTTCAAAGAAAAATCTAAAAACTATGTAGGAAAGAAGATGAGATTTCCTTGATGCTCAAAGTATGAGTATAAGCATGGAGTAAATTTTCTGAAGGGAACTACTGAATGTTTTAAGTGTAGAAGGTAAGTTCATTGGGCATTGGATTACTGAAGTGATGGGAAGAAGTTAGCTAACAATGTTAATAGAGAGAAAGCTACACAGAATTCACCTCCCCCACATCAGTGCTTCAAGTATAAGGGGAATGGGAATTATGATAACCAATGCCCAAAACCAATGGTTAATGATGATGATCGATGTCAGTTTCCTCTTAAGCTAAGGTACAATAGGAAATCTCATGAGATCACTATTTTTAATGAGGGGTGTGATAACGATAGGGTGAAATGTACACTTACCATACACTCTAAAACCATTTATGTCTTATTTGAATCTTTATCTACCCATTCTTTCATATCTAAATAATTTTCTAAGGGTATCAAGATTCCACCAAAATGATTAGATATAGAATTACCAGTGAAACCCCCTAATGGTATGATGATCACATCTCAAGTCTATGATTCCTCTCTAGTTGATGTTGGTGGAAATGTACTTCCTGAAAATATTTCCATTCTTCCTCTAGTTGAATTGATGTCATCTTAGGCATGGATTGGATTTCTCTACATAAATCCCACATCAATTATTAAGGAAGGGAAGTCATGTTTGATATTCTAAACCAACCCATGATCATCTATAAATGTGACCATAAGTACGAGCTTCTGATGAAGATCATGTCCATTGTATGGGTCTTAATTCTCATTAATAAGGGGTGTTTATCTCATATAGTTGGAGAGAAACTTCATATAAATGATATTCCTATTGTATAGGAATTTGTTGATGTTTTTATAGAATAATTTCCTAGTCTTCCACCAAAATATGAATTTTAGTTTTCAATATAACTCATACCTAGTGCCACACCAATTTCAAAGACTCCCTATAGAATGTCCTTGATTGAGTTTTGGGAATTGAAGAAGAAACTATAGTTAAACCTTGAAAAAGGGATTCATTCAGCCAATTGTGTCACATTGGGGTGAACTTGTTCTATATTTTAAAAATAAAGATGGATCTATGTGACTCTGTCTTGATTATCGAGAGTTGAATAAGATCGTGATCAAGAACAAGTATCATATTCCTTGTATTGATGAATTGTTTGATCAACTGCTTGGAGCTCAAAAATTTTCCAAGATTGACCTTTGTTCTGGATAACATCAATTGAGGGTTAAAAGGTGGATATACCCAAGATAGCATTTCGTACAAGGTATGGACACTATGAGTATATAGTTATGTATTTCAATCTTACTAATTCCCTTTGTTATCATCATGGATTTAATGAATAGAGTCTTTTGAAATTACCTTGATCGGTTTGTTGTGGACTTTATAGATGATAATCTTATCTATTAAAAAAGCAAGGAAGAGAATTAAAATCACTTGAGAATTGTACTAAGGAAACTATGGAAGGAGAAACTATATTAAAATTTTACAAAGTGTGAATTTTGGATGCAAAAAGTTTCATTTTGGGGTTATATAATCTCAATAGAGGGTATATCAATAGATCCATCAAAGATGAAGGTTGTTGAATGTTGGCCTAGACTAACCACAGTGATTGAGATCCATAGTTTTCTTGGATTAGCTGGATATTATCGCTGGTTTGTGGAGAATTTCTCACAACTACCTAATCCTTTGACCAAGTTAACTCATAAGGGAGCCAAGTTCCTCTAGATAGATGATTGTGAGGAAAGTTTTAATGAACTTAAGAGAAGATTAGTTGGTGCACCTGTAATTACATTACCCTATAGTGGATAAGGGTTTGTAATTTATAGTGATGAATCCAAGAAGGGATCGGGATGTGTTATTATGCAGAATGACATGGTTATAGCTTATGCCTCATGAAAATTTAATATTCATGGGAAAAATTACCCAACTCATGATTTGGAGTTATCTGATGTAATTTTTGAATTAAATATATGGAGGCACTATATTTATGGAAAAAGTGTCATATATATACTAATCATAAAATTTTTAAGTATATATTCACATGAAATGAGTTGAATATGAACCAAAGAAGATGGTTAAAGCTGATTAAATATTATGACTACTCAATAAATTTCCACCCTGGGAAAGATAACAAGGTGTATGATTCTTTGAGTTGAAAGTATCATGCTAGTTTATCCATGATGAGGGTCACAAAAGATCCAATATTTCTGGATTTGTAAAGGATGGATCTATAAATCCTAAAGGAAGGTGAAAATATTATCTTGATCAATTGAATATTTAATCATTTATCTAAGTGAAGATTAAAGAGGTGTGGAAGGGATATATAGAGCGGAAAAATAAGGTTATAAATGTTCCTGAGTTTAACATTGATCATGAAGAAATGATAAGTTTTAGGAACCATATATGCATTCCATACATACCAAATTTGAATAAATATTTGTTAGAATAATATCATAGTTATCCATTCTCTATCTATCCTGGAAGTACAAAGATATATAGATATTTGAAAGAATACTTTTGGTGGGATGGAATAAAGAGATATGTCATAGATTTTGTATCTCATTGCTTGGTATGTCGGCAATTTAAGGCTGAAAAACAAAAGTCAAAGGGGATGTTTCATCCATTACCCATATCTAAATGGAAATGGGAAAACATCACCATGGATTTTTTCATTGGACTCATCAAAACCTATAAAGGGAATAATGTAATATGGGTTGTAGTCGATCACCTTACTAAGTCAACACACTTCATCATTTTCATAGAAGACTTATCTCTAGATCAGCTTGCCAAGATATACACTAAAGAAGTGGTAAGGTTTTATAGAGTATCAAATTCCATTGTATCTTATCGGTATCCAAGGTTTACCTCAAAGTTCTGGTGAAGTCTTCAATAATCCCTTAATATGGAGTTGAGTTTTAGCACTATATATCATCCTTAGATAGATGGTCAGTCTGAAAGAAAAATTCAAACCCTAGAGGATATGTTGAGATATTTTTCTTTGGATTTAAAAGGTGGTTGGGATCAAAACCTTACTCTAGTTGAGTTTTATAACAATAATATCTTTCAATAAAGCATTTAGATGGATCCATATGAAGCCCTCTATGGAAATAAATGTATAGCTCCAATGTGTTGGAATAAAATTGGTGAAATAAAGTTATTGTCTGAGATAACTGAAGAAATGGCAAAGAAGGTTAGATCCATTCAGTATCACATCAAGGAAGCTTAGAGTTGGAAAAAAATTTATGCTGATAATTGCCGACATGATCTAGAATTTGAATTTTTTGATAAGTTTTTTCTATGTATTTATCCATGGAAGAAGGTTATGAGATTCAAGAAGAAAATAAAACTAAGCCCAAAGAATATCGGTCCCTTTGAAATTCTTGATCGTGTCGGGATGGTAGCCTATCTCTCGGTGCTTTCGCCGAACCTCTCTCAAGTCTGTGATGTGTTTCATATATCTCTCCTAAGGAAGTACATACTTGAACCTTCACATGTACTGAACTTAAAGGTCATACCATTGGATAAATATCTTTCTTATGAAGAACAATTGGTGGAGATTCTGGATCATACAAATAAAGTTCTACGAAACAAAACCACTGACCTAGTCAAAGTTTTGTGGAAAAACCCACTAGTTTTATGAAACTATATGGGAAATTGAGGGTATGATGAGGCAGAAGTATCCTCATTTTTTTGTATCAAAGTGATGGATTTTGAGGGTGAAATTCAATTTAAGGGGGGTAGAATCTAACACACTGGGTTTTTATGAATTATTTTTTTTTCTAATAAATTAAGTTTATTTGATGGATTTAATAACACACAACACCAAGCTAATCTTGAGTTACACACAATACTGGATTATCTTGTGTTATATGCAACACTCAGTTTTAACAAAACCATGATATATTATTAATTATTTAAATTCAATCATTATAACCCGGTCTTTAAACCTAGTGATATGAATAGTAATAACTACCTTTTAAATATTAAGTATAATTTTTCTATATAAAGAAAAAAATATTGATGACAAAATACATAATTTTCGGTAAAGTATTTATATGTTTTGAAAACATTATTTTCTCAAAAAAACTGTTTTTTATATCTTTTGTGGACAATGATAAAATTAATTTTTTTTGAAAATTTTAGAAAATTAATTTTTGAATTTATAATTTCTAAATTATCATAGGGTTAATTTTTGGTATTTTTATAAAAAGTTTCGTTTTTTGATGAATAGTGAACAATACTGAGTTTTGATTGAAAACTGCCTTTTTTCTTAATTAACTTATAGTGTTAGATTATATTTTGAAATTTTTTTAAAGCAAAATTAGTTAAATTTTATATCAATTTATATAATTTAGGTCATTGGAATCACTTTCATATTGAATTAATATATAAAAACATTTTAAACTTTTGAATAATTTTGCTTTAAAGCCTACTTTCTCATCACATCTATGGGATTAATTTTAAATTAATTTTTTACACTTATTTGATTATAATTTAGAAAAATAGATTCCATATTTTTAATTATTATAATTTATAGTGTCTAATAAGACCAACTTATTTTTTTACCAAAATGAATAGTGAATGTAGTAAAAATTAATTGTCATAGTTAAGGTAAAAATAGGTTTAGCAGAGGGTTAAACTAAAAAGATAAGGGTAAAAATCAACCATAAACTTATATTAAACCCATATTATCTAAATATTGTGACCATTATACCTATTAGATTTGATAATGGTTAATTTTTTACCCTTTTAATATATGAAAAACATGGGTGGAATTCTCTCTTTTAAAAATTTACAAGTTTGTCACTCACCCCACTTATAAAAGGACACCCCCTATCCTCTCTTAATCACACCTTCACACCTATTTGGTTTGGACAAGACCTACCCAAATCACTTCCCAAATTCCATTCCCTCATCCTATAAGTCTTATTTTGGATAGAAATACAACTGAGGAAGACTTTTAGTGCAAACCTGAGAAGGATACCCAAAGAAGAGGTAATGTTCATCAACGAATGTTTTTATCTTGCTTCTTCCTCAAACCCCTTTAATTATTTTTATATAATTATTATATAATAACATTAGTATCTTACATATAATTATATATTTTTATGTTAAGGTTATGACCTATAACTACACACACTTACATCAAATGAGTTACGAAATTATCATTCGTGTGTACGGCAGGATAGCACCTCACAAACCAATGTCATTAGTTTTTCCATTACCATCTCTCAATGATGAGAATAATTATGTACATACTATTTATATATTATATTTATTATATTAATTAAATTATTATTCTTATATAATTTATATATCACACACACCTTCATGATTCCTATTTTTTTGAAATACTATAACATCATTCGTGTGTACGGCGGACTACTGCCACGTGAGCGATGTGATTAATTCATGCTTTACATAGAATGTATTAAGGATGTGTTTAATAAAAATATATTATATATATTAATAAAATAACTATTTAATTAAAATATATTAATTACTTTTATTTTTTTCAAATTGAAAAGACAATGAAAAACAGCGTTCATGTGTACGTACGGCATACCGTCTCCATGAATAGTGCATTTCATTTACTATCATTAAATTTTATCAATTAATATAAACAAATATATAATAAATATATATGATATTTATATCATGTTTTATATTCTGGAGATTATGAAATCATGGTCTAAGTAGGAGGACCAATAATAACAAGTCAAAACATATACGAAAGACAGAGAGGTTATTACCCAAATCATAACATTAACATGGAATTGTTAATAAATTAGTAATATAAATTCATAATAAAATAATATATGATATGATATATGTGAATATTTTTCTATGATATATTTATGATAAACTTATATTTATTATACAGGAATCTTTAATGAGTACGACGAAAGTCAAGACTTAAGGTAGGGGGATTTCTAGTGTCACTTTTATTTCTGAGAGACTTATTCCACATTCACCACTAATTTATTTTGGGTGGTGTATATAATAATATATGACATGATATATCATGAATCTAACTAATTTCATGATATTTAATGTTTCAATTGATGTTATTCTTTCATGGGGATTATGATTCAAAAGTTACTCAAGTAGAAAAGGATTTTTTGTCCCAATTTTTCTTCTTTGAGAAATACGTTATGTTATACACATTTATTATTTCATCCTCATGATATTTTAATCTTCATTTTATGTTCTTCCTTCATGGGGTCTATGATTCAAGGTCACCAAAGTGGTAATGGTTTTATGTTACAATCTCATTGTTTATCAAAATTATTTATGATCAAGTCTCCAATGTTTAAATATCATGATATACCTCTAAATAATTCTCATAAATTTTCTTTTCCTCTGGTTCTTCATTGTATCTTCAAGTAATGGTATCATTTTTTTATTATTTGGTACTTAAGATAATTAATAAAAAAAATAAGATAATATGACTATTTCTCTCTTCATTCAAAAATCTATTTTATTTTAAAACCATGTTTTCTAACAATGTTTTCAAAAATGTTTTATTACTATCTGATGATTTTTAAAAGAAATTTTTACCCATGTTTTACTTTTTACAAAAAAAATTGAAAGGAATCTTCATGTTATTTTCCAAAACAATATATGTTTTGATTTTATCAAAAATGTGAAAGGAGTCTTCATTTTAACGTGTACGACATGAACAAAATTTTCTGATGTTATGAACAATCGTTGTTTCAAAGATTCATTATAATTTTTCAAATATATTTTCAAATAAAAAGGTTTTCAAAATGTTTTATGTTTTAAAAAAATACATTTTTCAAAGAGAAAAGGATATTTTACTCAAGAAATGTTTCAAATGATCTTTCAAAATAATTTTCCATATAAGATGACATCTATTGGTGTTACCTATGACTTACTGAGGATATTATCCAAGGATACCATTTATATTCTTTCTCTTAATGTTTTATGTTTTGATTGCATGATGTTTATGAAACTCGTTTCTCTTCCACAGGTGATACCATGAGGAAATTATTATGAAACTCATTTCTTTTCACAGGTTATTCTATGATGAAATGATTATGCAATCTATCTCTTTTCAATAGGTTATGATATGATGTAATTTTTATGATACCCATTTCATTTCATGGGTTATGATATGATGAATTTTTATGATCATATGGAACACATAAATATGGTTGTCATTATGTGATGGGTGGGACCTATATCTCCCTCCAATGCATTGGGAAAAGATTTATATATCTCATGAGATAGACATGGATAGAACAAGCAGTTAACCTTGTAAAGTAAGACAGGGATGGAATAGGGAGTGAACCCAATTTGGTAAGACAAGGTTGGAAAGAGGAGTGAACTCAGTATAGTAAAGGACATTCTCCACTGTGATGTCCTTGGAAGTGAGCATTGACCAATATGGGAATAATTTTCTATGCTTATGTGTATACCACAAATTCTATGTCTTATGCCAATGTTGTACTCTCATGGATCATGTTATTTGATTCCCTTATCATTCATGTCTTATGAATTGTCAATCTTTATGACATGATTCAAGATTGTGATCTCTGATATGTAGGTTATGGTTTTCAAATGTTATGTTCATGATCACATACCCTTATGTTCATTTTATTCTTATGTGTCTCCCTTTTCTTACCCTTGGTGAGCATTTGAGCTCACCCATTCTTATATTTCTTTTACTCAGGTTATAAAGATATGTATTACGTATGATATGTCTAAGAAGGGTTCTAGTTACAAAGATCCTAGTGGGAGATGATGTAGTTTACTTATGGTCCAGTGTTTATGCTTCCAAGTTTCCAAAGGTTTTAAACTATTACGGTACTCTAGCATTTGTTTTGTAATGTAATGAATATTCATAAAAAATGATGTAATATCTATGTATGTTAAGCTTGGGGTGCTATAATAAAAACTCTACTTATATCTTCATTGAAGTATTTTATCTTAGACATATAATTCTATAAGACTTCCAATTCCTTAAGTACAAAATGCATCACAGAATGAGGTACACCTGCAAACCATGTAACAACCTGAAAAATCCTTTATAGTACTAAAAACTCTTATTTTACAATGACTATTTTATTATGAGCACATATTACTATTATATTTCATAAGAAACGTGTATAGTATGAATTGAAATTGACTATAACAGTTATAAACAATAAAGGGAGATAAACAAAAAAAAGAACAATTCACACAGTAATGTAAACTCCATATGCTTGAATTCCCTAATGAAGATCTCTCCTGCTATAAAAATAGTAAAAAGAAATAGAAGAGTTATAAATATGATAGGCATTATCAAGGGAAGTGTAGAGCCTTTGTAAGTGATGTAATGAATGTTGAGGTATGAGAATGGTGGAGTATATATATAGGGTATAAAGGAAAAAGTGACTATTAGGATTTGATCATTGCTCAATATGACTGTTGGGAATTATGACCATTAGAAATAATGTTACTATTAGAATTAGTTTATATAAAGGGTAATGGTAAAATATAATTGATGCAAAAGGGAGAAATGATGGCCTCAACCAATGGGATCATACCTTTTGAAGCCCATTTATAAGAACTTGGGAGGGAGGTAGCATCACTAGGGTTTTCCCATGACCAATCCCTAGTATAGCTTCAACAGGTAGGGCTTGAGCAGTATCAACTATGTGAGAAATTCAAGTTAGTGGAAATTGCCACTAAATCAATGTTAACTTAACCACCCTATGAAAGTACCACACCGTGCACCTTACCCTTAGGGTGTATGCTGATTTAATAAGGACTTGTGTATCTATACCTTAGTATTATAAAAATGTAATTTTCATTTTAGAAATGAAATAGTGGTTTATTCAATTCTATTTTCAATATTATTTTATTTAACAAAATACACATGAATATTTGATAAATATGATAAATATATTTTTCATATAAAAACAAAAAATAAATGTATTTTTGGAAAATATATAATTTCAATTAAGATTTTAAATAAGATAATTTTCATGAAATAGTCTGATGAAACACTATTTTTTTAAATATAAATTTTAATATAATTTTATAATTTCTTGGGTAATTTTTATAAGGGTTAGAAAGTTGATTATGTTATAAAAACTGTTATTTTTTAATAAATAGATATTTTTATTTAAGAAGTTAAAATTATCATATTTAGAAAATTATTTTAATAAAATGAACATTATTTTTGAAATCACATGTTGAAATTAGGTTAGGGTAAAATTTTGACAATTTTCTAAAATTCTTTTTTTTAGTGAATAGTAAAAATACAATCTTGTGTTTTCGGTATGTTTTATGACATAATAAATATGTAAATATGATGTAATAAGTAATAAAATTTAATCCACAACCAAAAAAAAGTTATTTTATTAATATACTTTATTTTACTGGATTAAAATGAATTTCCAAGCCTATAAATAACTTTCCAAAGTCTAAAATAAAACTTGAGGTTTTAAATACATTATTTTGTGGAAAAATATTTTCACCAAAAATGAAATAAAGTATTGAAGTTCGATTCTGAAACTCAAATATGTAAAAATCTACATTTTTAATGTCATAAACCATGAACCAAAACCATGGGTAAGTCAATGGTTTTTTATTTTTCACAACCAATATTTCCAAAGCCTATATTTAGAAATTAATAAAAAAAATCCTCACAGGTTTTCTATAAATACCCACCTCTCTGCCCCATTTCATTCACTCTCAAGACATTAAGCATGAATTTCCCCTAATTTTTTCCTCTCTAGAGCCTTTCCAAGGAGTTTCTAAAGTTCCAAGGAACTCCCCAAAAGCTTTAAGAATCTATCTCGCAATGTAAAGAATTATCTTCCTCTTTTTTTATCAAAGTACTTCCTTTGTTGTTAATCTTCTAATTTAAAAGTTTTTATGTACTCATGTACTTATGATCATTCCATTATTGTCCAAAAAAAATCTATAAATGATTGAATTTCATTCTCTCTCATTAAGCATGTTCCATAAACCTCTTTGTATACTTGTTATACTACCAAAATCATCATTTCATTCTCTCTCATTAAGCCCCTTCCATAAACCACTTTGTATACCTGTTATGTTGCTGAAATCGTTCTTTTATTTTCCATGTCTCTCCATTATTACTGGGCTTTATGCTCACCCGTTTATATTGATATATGTCCCCAAAAAAACCACTTGCAATGAGGTGACATGGGATGGAATAATAATGAAGTCTTTCAAGAGGATTAAATAAAGTTTATTTTTATTTTTATTCTCATGTAATTCATTTATTATGTACCTAGTTTACAAGACACTAAGCCTCAAAATATCCTTCAAAGTTATTACTTCAATATTTGGTTAAGGAATTTTGTTAAAAACATGTATTAAAAAGGAAGGTCTCTATAAACAAAGCATGTACTTGATTCCCCCCTATCATACGCTTTGCAATGTGGTGAGCAACCATATTCCCATCCCACCTAACAAATTGGAAAACACACGAAGATGAGAACCCCCCCCCCCAAACCTCATCAATGATAAGGCCCACTGAATTGAGCATAAACGTCCATGAATTAATCATAAAAATCAATGACAAACAATCAGACTTAACCACAATCACATGTCACCCATGATCCATTGCAAACCACAAACCCTCCTTAATCGCCATAGCTTCCACAACAAGAGGAATCCAACTTGCAACAAACACCTTCCACAAAGAAACCAAACCCACTCCAGTTGCATCTGTACTCACAACACCAATTGAAACTCAAGAATCATATTTAAACACAACATCAACATTAACTATAATCGAACCTTAAGTCAGGGGAAACCATCGGGCCTCAACAATAGCCATCCTTTGTCGAATATCGTGAATTCGTCTCTTACACCAAATCCCAATCAAGCCTTTAACTCGCTGAATCCAAACGTGATTTGGAATAGCTTTATTATTAAAAATGAATTCATTCGAAGAAGAATACAACACTCAGAAAATCACTTCTACGTTCACGGCTTCCTTTAAACACTTATTTGAAAGCCTTCACACTTCAATTTGGGTCATTACACTAAGAATTTAGTAGATAAAGTGCCTATACAAACTCCACACTTCTCTAGGTTGTCATAGAGTCTTCATCATCCTTCTCTCCTTAGGTCATAACACACCATTCCTAACACATGAACAACAACTACACTTCTAAATTCGGAATTTCAAATTCAAATACACTTATCTCACATCAACAACCAAAAGCCCTACTTTGAATTTGGGTATTCCCTCTTAAAGCAAGCATCGAATCTCATTAGATGGATGTATGGGATGTCATGGGTCGAGTTAGAGCCATCCCATATGGAAATCACTCATCAACATCATCAAACTCTTGAAACAAAGCCAAATCTATCAAAAATCCAATGAAACTCTGCAGGGTTCCACTAAAACTCTTAAAAGTAACTTGAACTCTAATATATGGCCATCAAAACCTCAATGAAAGACATGCATATACTGTCCTCTATCTCAAGCCACTAGAGCTATGGTGTCATGCTAGCAGGACTTCAGTGGTCTCAAAGAACATATGTTTTGCTCATTTTTTTTTATTTCAACCTCTTCCTCCAATCTTCTTCAAACATCTTCAGTTCATACTGCATATGTGACTTCTCTAACATGACTTCTCTAACGTGTCATAAAGCCCCATGAAAATGGTTGATAACAAAAGATAACAAGATATCGAAGTTTAAACTCACTTGAATGCAACACCATTTCATTCAATGATAATTAATACCCTTCGAACTTTCATAAATCCAACTCTTTCCGCACTGTCTCAACACCTTGCACCATGCAAACACATGGACACGTCACATAGGGGTGAACCCTTTTGTTCATATAAAGTTGATTACATTTGTTACAGCGAAACACAACACAAAGAAATAAATTGCAGTAAACACGTAGCCCAGAGATTTGACGGGGCTCTGCCCCTCACTCACCACCCCACTACCAACGATGGGATATCCTTTTCTTATATATTTTTTAACTAATGATGCGAGACACATTTCATCTTAAATACTATATTTTTATTATCTTTCTATATGGGAGGGCATGTTTGTATTTTTAACATAAAAAATATTTTAAAAAACTCCATCCCTATTAATGTATGGGTAAAGCAAGGTTCATTGGATGTAATCAAAATCATGATTGGTGATGTGAATAACACATCTTTGTCTTGTCAGCAATTTTTTATTTAAAAAATAAGTTAATTTAATATTCAAAATTGGGATTTGATAAGATTGTGTGGCCTGGGTGCTTATGATGGAAGTAACGTAAAGGCAAGTAACCCAGCATTGAAAAATGGTGTCCATGACAACGTGAGCAGCCTAATCATATTTTAATATACTTTCAAAACTTAGGCTACGGACAAATTTCATTATTATTTTTCTTATTTTAAATTGATTTCTGTACGGCATTTTAATTACATTATATTATAATACTCCCCCGCGTGTGTTTTCATTACCATTTTTGTAATATTTTAAAGAGGGATAAAAAAGAGGGATCATTTGTCTGTTCCCACGTGTACGTGAATATATATACACATATAAATAAAGCAGCAGGTCACGAGTAATATTTATTTATTTTATATAAATAAATTATTATTATAATTCGCCTTTATATAAAGACTAAAAATAAACGAATTTCCGAGTAAAATCTGTTTGCACTTCGAGTTTAATCAAACTCATACAGCTCAGCAAAAGATGGCAGCGGTTTAATGATGGGATTCGTATTGTTTGATTTATAAAGATATTCTATATTTATAACATAAATCCCTCTTTAATTAGAATTGCTTTTTTTGTTTATAAAAATATTTTCGGTTTCTTTAAATGTAAATTTTATAAAACGTTTTTAGGCGTGACAAATGTAAAAAAAAAAAAAAAAAAAATCGGTGTTCCTCTCATAGCATTTTTTTCAGAAAAGAATAGAATTCACTTTTTCAATATTTTTTATTTATTGTTTTTTATCTATACAGTATTATTTTTATTAAAATATACATCAATAACTAAAACTATTAAAATAAATAAAAAAAATATTTATGTTAATGATGTGCATGGAACAGTGATTACCAAAATTACTCTTCAACGGGTCGAAGTATGCTTAAAATACTTTGCACGTATAAAGTTTTTGGCCGTTCATCTATTTTTTCACTTTATTTATTAATAACATATATTATTTATATTTTTATTGGTCTTTTTCTCTTTTAATTATTTGTTTTCCCACTCATTATTTATTAACAACAAAATGATTATATACTATTATTTTTTTACTTTTTTTATTAATATCCATAAATACTAAAAAATAGAAGGTGATGAGAGGACTTGAACAATTTTATTACAAATATTTGAGGGTAAAACTACAAAGCTACAAATAAAACACACATTTCTTTGATTAAATATATTTTGTTTTACAAATTATGTATTCAATCATAAAAGTACGTCATGAATAAATTATATGCAGCGCATAATAAACTTATCATTATTTCATTTCATCATGATGGAAAATTACAATTGAAGCATAAATACGTTGCAAAAAAGAAATTTAATGGTTTGGGATCTTCGAGAAATACCACAGTGGAGAACATCATTATAATGGAAAAGAAAAATATTATAAAAAATGAGACATTTTGTAATATAAATATGGTATATCCTTTTAGAAAACTGTGTGAATGAAAAATGTACATTTTTAAGGGTTTGCATTAGATGTGAGTGAGTAATAAGCACCAACATAGAATTGTGTCTATTCAGCGCTATATTTTTATTTACACTAGCTAAAATGATGATAAGTGACTCTTTATAATCATTTTTGTTTAGCGTTGATAAATGTTACTCTAATCAAAAAAAAAAATTAACGTTGATAAAGAGACTTATATCGTTTTTTAAGCGTTATATAAAATAAAAATTATATGTATATTATTAAAAATTATATTTTAATATAAAAATATTTTTTTCTATTGATATATACACATTTATAATGTATTTTGATTAAATATGATTTATATAATACTAAATATGTATTTACACTTAATAAATAAAATACTTGATGAAAAATGATTTATAAAATAATTTAAAATTATTATTAATTAATAAATTGCTAATCAGTATCGAGTAATGGTCATTTGACAACAATTTCATGATATAAAAATTTAATAAAATAATTAATCTCTTAAGTTGAAAAAATAGCTTGAACTTCAAATAAACATAACTTTTATTCCGGATATCTGTTTGGGCTTTACGAGATATCAAATCGAAATTTGCGAAGTGATCTGCATCAATTAAATGAGGAGTCCTTGGTCCCTGTTTTTCTCAGTCAAAAAAGGCTCAAAAGACCTCCATAATTGAGTTTTTGACTAGGATACCCTCTTTTTTTTACATTCGATGAAATTTCCACTCTGTTTGAGTCACTTATTGTCTTTTTTCATTAAAGACTGAATTTATTCCTTGAACTTATATTCATATGAATATTATGGTTTTCAAATTTTATCGTTTTTCATATTGTAGTTTTATTGATAATTATATATACACATAGATATTTGTATATATTTACATATAAAAAATTAATTGTATAAATAGATATTTAAACATATTCACATATAAAATATCTTTTTAAATATATAAAACATATGTAAATAAAAAATAATCATCCATTTTATTTAAAATAAAAATTTATTAATTTTATTTACAATATAAAAATGTGTGAATATTTATATACCTATACAATGTATAGATAGTGATCACATATAAATATAGATGTATATATATATATATATATAAGTAGATATATCGTAAAATATTAAAGAAAACAAGATAGAGTAATGGTAATGGTGTTTGTTTTCTCGCAACACCCCAAGATTTTGTGAACTATTTTTTTCAAATTAATTTAATCTTTTTGATATTCTGCATTTTCACGCAACACTGAATATAACCTGTGTTATATGAAAGCGTTAAGTTTGGTTTGCGTTGCACGCAACACCAAATTAAACTTGTGCTATACACAACACTCAGATTAGCATGCAGTACACACAACATTATATTTGGCTTGTGTTACACACAATGCCGAGTTCATTCGATAACTTGCTTTACATGTAAGACCTAGTTTTACAAAACTACAATGTACTATTAATATTATCATTAAAATAATATTATAATTGTCACATAACCATTGGAATGATGGTTATGTATAATAATAATTAAATTATGAAAATATGGTTTACATATGTATATAAGCAGATTTATTTGGTGACCAATTAACCAGAAATGAAAATAAAGTCCTTTTGAAAATATAGAAAATCTTTTGCTGGAAAATCATATTTAGGCAATCAAACACATTTTACCTCAATAAATTTATTAAACCACTTTTAATAAATGATTTTAATTATATATATATATATATATATTAGATCTAATCAATAATTTAACATTCATCTTATGTGTTTTCTAGACAATAGATAAGAATAAAACCAATTTTACACATAAAGATATATATTTTTCTAAAAGACAATTTTACTGCTTCTTAATGGAACACCTATTTTAAATCTAATTTTTGACATTTTTATAAATTCTATTTGATAAAATAAACTTCAACTTTGAAAGCGGAACGTTAAAATTATCAAGGTGATTTTTTTTTGTATTTTTTCGAGAAGTTTCATTTTTTGATGGATAATGAAAAATAATGAATTTTAATTGAAAACTGCATTTTCATCTAATTTATTTATATAGTTAAATTATATCTTAATTTGATTTTAAAGTATAATTAGATAAACTATATATTAATTAATACAATTTAGTTCTTTGGAATCAATTTCACATTGAAATTGGATATAAAGACATTTCAAACTTTTGAACATTTTTACTTTAAAAACTCGTTGTCTCATCTCGTATACATGATTAATTTTAAATTAATTTCTGTCACTCATGTGATTAGAATTTAGAAAAACAGATTTCGTATTTGGAATCCGCATAATTTATAATGTCTATTAAGGTCAACTTAGTTTTTGACCAAAAAGATTAGTGAAAGTAATTAAAATTAATTGCAACAATTAAGGTAAAAACGAGTTTACTTAGTGGTTAAACAGTAATTTAAGATGAAAAATAACATAGACACATGTACAAAAGCTATTGCCTGGTCATATTTCGACTATGTCCTCCGTTGCCTCTAAAATAGACAATTATTGGAGGCACATGATGTGAGAGAGACATCTCAATAGTATTTACCTTTTATATTTATAAGAATGTCACTCCACTATAAAAGGGTATTCACCCCCTTCACTTCTTCACACTTCTAAAACCCTTTCAATCATCCGACCTCTGTCCAAATAAGCTTTCAAATCCCCCCATCAACCTAGAATCCAACCTTTTGGTAGAAAACCAACCAAGGAAGCCCTTTGGTGCAAACCAAAAGGAGTTACTCAAAGAAGATGTAACATCCTTTAACAAACACTTCTATTTTATTTCTATCTCCACCAATTTAACTATTCTTATTACATAGTAATATAATAAGCTCAGTATCCTCAATATACTGAGATGTTGTTACGTTAAGGCTTCGACCTATACATACACATACTTCCATCAAATGGGATACACAATCATCGTTCGTGTGTACGGCGGACTACCGCCTCACGAGCCGATGTCGTTTGTTCGTCCATTACCACATTTCAAGGTTGATATTAATGATGGAATTTCTATTTTTATATTATATATATATATATATGATATTTTTGATATTTTTATGCTTCTAGAATTATTATATAACACATACCTTCATGCTTTCCATTTTGTGGGAATATGATAATTTCGTTTGTGAACGTGTGGACTACCGCCTCCTCAAAACGATGTGATTCGTTCACACTTTACATGGAATGTATTAAGGATGATTTTAGTAAATGTATATGATATGTATGAGATAAGAATTATACTGGAATGATAATATATATATATATACATATACATATACATATATGTCATTTACTTTCTATGATAAGAAATCAGACACAACGTTCGTGCGTATGTATGACCTACCGTCTCCATGAACGGTGTATTCCATTTCATATTTCTATCTTTTATAGATTATTATAAATATTTATATACTAAATATATATGATATTTATGTCACATTTTATGTCACAAACCAAAATGGAGTGTCATCCAACTCGACACCTAACCCAGTCCGTGGCATGGCCTGAGGGACGTTCCTAATCCCTACAGGCTGACAACTAGTGCCTGGGTATCAATGATATACTTTGGGAATTATTTACCCATTTATATAAACATGAACAACCAATAGAAATAAACATCACAACAAAAAATAACCAAAGTCATACAAGGCACAACAATTTTCAGATTCTAGGTTTGCAACATTAACCAAAAACCAAAAGTACTACAACAAAAGGGAAACCACAAAACATCACAAAAACCTCCGCACAACATGAATGACATCACCCACAAGAGACCTCCACCAACATCTGCAACAAGAGGGACACTAGAAACCGAATCCACCATCGTCACCACGACACACCTTGCCTTTACCTGGGTCATACATAACAAAATCTACATACACCTAAAGGTGTATGTAGGGTGTGATCCAAAACCTGGTAGGATTATACCCAAAAAGAAAAAGTTCCATGCTACAACATTAGAATACAAATTAACATGAACATTTATACAAAATAATTTGAAACATTTTCAAGAAAACATTTTTAGGAAAAACCATTCTCATGGAAAACACTTTCAAGAAAAACCATTTCTCAAGGAAACACTTTCAAAGAAAAACCATTTCTCAACAAACTTGCTTCAAAATTAAGTATACAAAAGTTCCACTGTATACTGACAGATGACACCACATCACATAAACATCATGTCACAATAGAGAACCATGGGTAAATCCCTAAGGGTATCTAGTACAAGTGGAACTCTCACTACACCAAAATCAGTATTTAACGGCGGTTAAAGAAACCACCGCTAAAAAAAATTATCAAAATTTAGCATTTTTTTTAAAAAACACCACTATTTTTTAAACACATAACACTTCTTTGCTCCCCCTCCCCATCGAACTCGACACCCTTCCCTTCCCTCCTACCTTCCTCATCGACACCTCTGAACCTTACCTCTCGGCCTCCATCTCCACGCCACTCTCCCATCCCTATCCGTTGCCCCCCCAAACTCAACACCCCTCCCCCTCTTCCCCTGACGCCTTCAAACCCTAGCCCCTCACATCGACCCCCTTCTCCCCCTCGCGTCAACCCCCTTCTCCTCCTCGCCTCCGACTGCCTTCTCCATCGCCGTCCCCCGCATGCCCTACTCCATCACCGTCCCCTTCACGCCCCCTCGCGCCGACCCCCTTCTCCCCCTTCAGGTGTGTTGTTTTTCTTCTTCCCTTGTATTGAAAACCCTAATTTTGAAACCCTATGGTTGTTTCATGTCCATTGAACACCCTTCATTTACCTATTTTAATTTCTCCACATACTCAATTCATTATAATTATATTATGTATATGCTTATTTCATTTTCAATATATGGATATTGAATCTTCAGTATATTCGGTATGTGTAAATTAAAAACATGCACATAGAATATTCAGTATTTTCATATTAAATATTCAGTATATACATATTGAGTATTTAGAATATGGACATTGCATATTCAGTATATGCATATTGTATATGGCAGTATATCATATTGCATCTTACAAAATCTATTTATGCACATTCTGGATTGCATATTTTATATTTTGTATATGCATATGTGATATATCTTGTATATGAACATTTCATATCTTGTATATATACATTTCATATACGCTATATGCATATTTCATATATGCTTTCAAAGTGATTTAATGCCACATGGTTTCATTATCCATGTTGTATGGATCTTTATCCACGGTTAAATTTCAATTTCAGTAATGTTTCTTTTCATTGAATTTTCTTATTTAATAATATGTATTTCTTCCTAAACCTTACATTCTTTTGTTGCATTTAAAACATTTGTTTTTTTATTATAGTAGAAAAATCATTCAATTGCCTTAGTAGTGGCAGGGAAGGTTTTTCTCTTAGCGTTGCTAGCTTCTCAGACTCCATTCTTAGGATACAACTTTTTGACATACAAGGTACCAAAATTTTAGCATTTTAATTCTCAACATTTGTATGTTAACTATAGTTTTTACCTCCTAAAAAATGCCCAACTTTTCTACCTACCTTCCAATCCTTTTTTTTGTGATTATTAGTTACTTATTATTTAAAATTTAAGTACTACTTTCTTTACTCAAACATTCATGTTATTCGTCCTTAAGAAAAGGTTATTTTTTTATCCGTACTTAAAGGTTTCTATAAAATTCATTGGCCTAGTTGATTTTATTTATTATTTAAATATCAATAAATCTTTTTTTCTCATCCCACACATTCTAATGGATTTCACATGGTATAACGATGATTTAGAACAATTATGAAATCTAGTTTCAGCTATGGGGTTCTATCCAAGAACAAAGATGGTGTATTTCTTGATGTCTTTGATTTAGTGTGTCTATTTGGGAGGAACAATATTTTCTTTTTTATTTAAGGGACATTCCATATTATCTAAAACTCTAAATATAAAATGTAATGGGAAAATAAGTAATGAAATATTTTCTATAAATCAAGTGTTTATGGGTTGGTTATGTTTAGGTCTTTAAACAATCTTCAATGGGATCAGTTGTGATCTCTATCAAACTCTTGTATCTCTATATTTATTTACAATAAATACATCATATGAATTAGATCATTTTAATTCAATCAATTTCACCATAACATCGAGTAACCAGATGACATAACATACATCAATATCATATAACTAGTTACAAATTATTAATTTTTCATATAAAACTGATTAGGTTGAGGATTACATCACATTTCATTTACTCATATTTAATATAAAAAAAATATCCCACTCCTAACGAATAAATACATCATTTATCATATATTGGATTTGTTATACAATTCCTCATTCAATCTTAATTAAGGGACCACATGACATTCTAATCATACGAGAGGATAAATCCCAACTTGGTTTTTCTCTATCCAGTGACATGATCAACAACATACCCAACCAATCAATGATAATAAAGGACACAATGAATTAATAAGAAATGAATCAAGTTAAAAAGGTTTTCATGCATGGTATCAGACCAATATTTTGATGGACAACTTAATAAACTCTTAATCATAGATAAAACTCATTTTGTCCCCAAATTCTTATCATGTGTATTATAGAATCTAATAAAACCAAAACCATGTGTGTCATATCTTATTATTGAAAAAACTCCATGATAATAAAAAATCACTCTTAACATATAAGAGAAATAAGATGATAACACACACCATTTATTTAGATACACATGATCTCGATAACATGGAATATCTAGAAAATTGGGTGGTCATATGGTGGCATATGGCCATTCTGAATCTTTTAACGAACATTTAGATATATTCCTTCTATGAAGGAAACAAATATGAATCATTACTATCTCTCATGATTGGTAACCTAAATTTACAATTGGATTTATTGAGATCCTTCATCTCAAACATTCTAGAAAAAGTTTCCTTTAACTCTTTTATTGAATCTATATTCAAATCCACCGGTTTTATATCATCTATGTTTAGAAGAAATATGAAACAACATATTCAAATTCTTTTGCTTGGAATGTAGTGGATCTGTTAGGTAATTTTAAAACCACTCTAGTTTGTTTGAGATGTACCGTCTATAAATAAGAAAAAATATAATGTGAAATACATAAATAAAATCTCTTAGATCACCACTAGTAATACTATCCATGATTGATTTCCTTTTTTTTACTTTGACTTTTTTAGTACTCATATGAAACTTCTTACAACTACTTGGATTGTATTTTTTTCACTTCCATTTATCTATTTTTCTACTTAGTAATACATATGTGTTTTATTTTTTTAATAAAGTGTAGGCACATTGTGATATGGATAAAAGCTGGATCACATTACCGAGGAACACACCTCAGTATGCTAAGGGTTTGGAGGAGTTTTTAGATTTTTCAATTTTCAATCAATCCATTGATGGGAGAATAATATGTCCATTCCCTAAATGTAAATTTAGAAGATGTTTGAAGAGAGATGAAGTTTATGAATACTTGCTATTGAAGAAATTCCCTGCTCAATATTTGTGTTGGATTTGGAACGAAGAATCAAACCTTACAGAAAGTTTGAGCACTAATGTAAATAGACAGAATAATATCCCAACTTTGTCGACAATGGAAAATAAAATAAAAAAACTTATAAAAGATGCATTTATCAATGCAAGACGCAAAAATCAACATCAAAACATATCATAACAACCAGTTGATGGGCCTATAAATAACAACTTCACAAGTGATGTTTTTGAGACTATAGGACAACCAGATCAATATTGCAACATATCATTGGATCCTCCTCTTGATTTTGTGGAGACTAATGTAAGAGAAAACTCCACTGAGTAGAAACATTCATTTCATGGTTTAGTTGATGATGGAAATCAAGAGTTGTATAGTAGATGTTTGAAATATTCAAAACTTTCTTTTTTGCTGAAGTTGTACCATATCAAATGCCTCTGTGGAATTACAAATAAGGATATGTACATGATATTGGAATTATTGCGTGATGCATTTCCTGAAGCAAAGATCTATGATTATTTTTAGGATATGGAAAAAGTTGTTAACAAGATTGGTATGAATTATACAAAAAAATAGGCATGTACCAATGATTGTATGCTTTATTGGGGAGAGGATTCAAGCAGAAAAGATTGAAAAAAATGTTCTTCTTTTAGATGGAAGTCAATGGGTGATGTTAGAAGTATGAATCAACAAACTACCATGAAGAATAAGAAAAATAACACACTTAAAAAGGTTTTTCATTACTTTCCTTTAAAGCCTCGATTACAAAGATTATTCATGTCATCAAAAACCGCTGAACACATGAAGTGGTATTCTGTAGATAATAAAAATGATGGGTTAATGTGACATCCAAGAGATTCACAATTGTGGAAGAAATTTGATTCATTACATTCAGATTTATCATCTGATCCTAGGAATGTTCGATTGGTATTGATTGTCGATGGATTCAACCCAATTGGGACTTTGAGCACCAGTTATAGCATTTGGCTGGTTGTTTTGATCCCTTACAATCTTCCTCCATGGATGTGTATGCAACAAACATCTTCTATCATTTTGATGATTAGTCCTAGAAAAAAATGCCTGAAAATTATATTGATGTATACTTACATCCTCTAATTGAAGAATTATAGGAGTTATGGAGTAATAGTGTTGAGACATATGATGCATTTTCTAGAAAAATGTTCAAAATGAAAGCTACTCTAATGTGGACCATTAGTGACTTCTCCAGACTTTGGAATTCAGCTAGTTGGAACACTTACACATGCTTGTCTTTTCATGTTTGTAAATTTGATTTTGAGCTCTAATGACTACCTCATAGTAGAAAATGGTGCTTCTTTTTTCATTGAATATTTCTCGATGCATCTCATAGATTTCAGTTGAAAAAGTAAAAATTCAATGGTTCTATTTATCATAGACCACCTCCAAATTTGTTAACAAGTTTTGAAATATTGGCACTATAACATCCCGCCCCATCTCATTGGATTGAGAGGGTGAAGGAATGCTACTTGGCCTTAAGATACGTTCCCAAGATGCCAAAGGCTGGCAATAAATGTCAAGGGCTTCGAGAATAAATTGGGGAATGATTTTACCTTGAGATACAACCAACCAACCAAACAGTCCACTAAGAACAAACTATATGATGCATGACAACAAAACAACAAAACCCATCCATTACCATAAGACAACCAACAATTCCACAATAATCCCAAAGAACCAATATAACCAAACACACCAAACCATATCAGAGTACCAAGCGGAAGACTACAACAAGATTCAAAGTAAACTTAGACACACTCCACAGCTCCACACCAATCTCCATGCTCCAAGCACCACAACATCTCCCAAGCATACCCACGAACCACTAGCAATGAGATGCTTTACCTTTACCTGTGTCCCAAAATACAACATCTGCAAAAGCACCAAAGTTCCAAAGAAGGGGGTGAGTACAAATACTTAGTAGGTTTTTCCCAAATGACTTCCCTACACACGCCACTAGGAAAGAACTATTAGCACATTTATATAAAACAATTTATGTAAACATTCAATAGCACAACAACTTACAACATGCCAAACATACAAGTACCAAGCCATGAAAAACAAAGGAAAGCTATAACCATCCATAAGACATATCCCCATCACACATTAGCACAAAAAATTACATCTTTGCAAAACAACACACAATAAAGAAACCATTAGGATGGGACTTCCGCCCATCCCGTTCACCCCATTCACAGTTAGTGGTGCTTTCCGACCACTACCCTTAATGGTGGTTCTTCCGACCACTATCCATCACCTTTTATAGTGAGATTTCCCACCCACTTTAACATCAAATTTCAACAATCTACAACCAAACATATAACCTACCAAGGCCAGAACAACATTCAAATAACCATTTCCATCACATGCCAAACTACTTCAATAAATCACCCATTTATTGAAAACACTATTTAATCATTTTCCATGATAAAAAATATTTCAATAAAACAAAATATTTATTGAAAACCGTTTTCATCATCCATTTTCACAAATAAATCACAACAACCCATTTTAAAATCCACAATAAGGGAATTTCACCACAAAGCCCCCCTTTCCCAAAAATCCCCACAACATCACCAAGGGATTTCCAACCAATTTCACATATAAAAAACACAATTAATTTTAAGAAAAGCAAATTAATTGTAACCAAGATTCAAGTTCTAGCAAATTGGAGTCGAGAGAGAATCCATCTACCTTTAGGGTTCTAGCGAATTTGACCCACAAGCAACTGCACCCCAATCCGGGAAAACGCACCACCAAAACCACTCTAGATCCCCTTACCTAACATCCACAAGCCTTGAAATCAACATCCAAGGAAACCAAAACCCTAGATATACACACAATGGGTGTAGATCTAGAAAACCGAGAGAGAGGGAGATGTATATCTAGAGAGAAACCAAAGAAGAAAAGAGGAGATAATTACCTGGGATAAACCACCTTGAAACCACCTTGAAACCCCTTCGAATCACTTCCAAAATGAGTGGGAGAGCCCCTCCAACCCTTGAGAACCGAAAATCCCAAGTGAGGCTTGAGTGGGAGGAAGTTTGGAATGAAGTGAGGCAACCTCGAGGGATCCCAGATTTAAAAACCCTACTTTTAAGTGGCCGCACAATTAACCTGCACGATTTGGAAAACCATGTGCTAACCGTGAACATGACACTATCTTGAGAGAAGGGGTCTGCATAGTTTCCTTGCATGGTTTGGAAAACCATGCACAGGCTGTGCAAAGCCCACTTTCCCCCCTGCACGGTTTCCTGGAGAGCCACACGGTTTTCCCTAATTGTTCTCAAACCATGTGCCCTTAGAAAAACCTCCAAACTTATTTAAAACCATTCCAAAAATCTCTCAACCTCTTCCCAACTCATCACAAATAAATTTGAACACATAAAAATTCACAAAAAAATCTACATACCTCAAACTAGGAGTGATACATTCTCCCCACCATTTGAATTTCCATCCTTAGAAAGTAGAGAACCATTGATTTGACGAAAGAGTTCAGGCTATTGCTTGGTCATCTTTTTCTCCCATTCCCAAGTCTCCTCATGAATCTGTCCATGTTCCCACAAAACCTAAACTAAACTGATGCTTTTACCATGCAAGAATTTATTCTGTCTATCCACAATCCTCACTGGCATGTGCACCAAGGAAGTATCCAGTTCTAGCTCAACATGATCCCAAAAAATCACATGGTCATGATCCGGATAATACTTTTTAAACTGCGACACATGAAACACATTATGCACCGCACTAAACCATGGTGGGAAAGCCAAATGATAAGCCACCTCTCCAATCTGCTCAAGTATCTCAAAATGCCCAATATACCTCAGAGATAACTTACCCTGCTTCCCAAAATGACGATGTACCAACCTATGAGAGATTCTAAAAAACACATGATCACCCCCTCGAACGACAACAGTCGCCGATGATGGTCCGCATACGATTTTTGATGACATTGAGCTATCTCCATCCTCTTCCTTATCAAATTGATTTTCTCTATAGTCTCTTGGACAAGGCTTGGTATGATCATTGAAGTCTCTCCCCTTTCCACCCAACATAGTGGAGAACAATAAGGACGCCCATACAAAGCCTTAAACAAAGTTGTATGTATCAAAGACTGATAACTGTTATTATAGGATAACTCCACCAATGGTAAGTACTCCTCCCATGAACCACCAAAATCCATCACACAATCCCTTAACATATCCTCCCATGTTTGTATCGTCCTCTCGAATTGGCCATCCATCTGTAGATGATACGCCATGGTCATAGTCAACTGTGTACTAAGGTCTTGCTTCAAGGATATTCATAAATGAGATATGAACCTCAGATCTCTATATGATACAATTGAAACTAGAACACCATGCCTCTTTACCACCTTCTGGATATAGATTTTGGATAGATCTTCCACCATATGAGATTCACGAATCGGGATGAAATGGACCGACTTTGTGAGCCGATCCACAATCACCCATATAGCACTGTGTTTCCTAATCGTTCTTGGGTGACCCGTCACAAAATCCATTGCTATTTGCTCCCATTTCCACATTGGGATTGGTAAATATTGCAACATGACCGCTGGCCACTAATGCTCTTCCTTGAATTGCTGACAAGTCAAGTATCTCAAAACAAACTTAGCCACATCCCTCTTCATACCAGACCACCAAAACTGCAATTTCAATGCCTTTTACATTTTCTGAATTCTAGGATGAATAACCCACCTAGAGTGATGATAAGCCCTGAGAAGTTTCTCCTGAAAAGCCATTAGTACCACCATCTGATTCAAAAAACACAAGACTGAATTCCCATTCAGTTCCCAGTTCTCAATGGTCTCCCTACCATTGAGTTTTTACCTCATCTCAATACATTCAGAATCATATGCATGTGCCTCTTAAAGCAAACCATCCAAGTCAGGAACCAGCGAAACTGGAAAGAAGACTGATCTATCACCCCATTCCTCACATTCCAACCACATGTCAGCTATAACCGACACCAACTACCACTGATCCGATACCCACTTCACCACTTGAGCATATGATTTCCTAATTAATGCATCTACCATTGAATTTTCTTTACCTAGTGTGTACATTAAGTCAAAATAAAACATCTATAGATATTCCATCCATCTCCTTTACCTCAGGTTCAAATCTATTTGTGAGAAGATATGCTTTAAGCTCTTGTGATCGGTAAACACTATAAATTTCTCACCAAATAGATAATGATGAAACATTTTTAAAGCATGAACCACTACTGCCAACTCCAGATCGTGTGTTGGGTAGTTCTTCTCATGAAAACTTAACTGGTGTGAGCCATATGCAACCACATGATCCCCCTGCATGAGAAAAAACCACAACCCTGATCCCAATGTGTCACAATACACCACGTACCCTTTCCCTCGTTCTGAAACAACCAAGATTGGTGCTGATGTAAGGCGACCCTTTAACTCTTCAAATCATTTCTAGCACTGCTTATCCCATTGAAATGGGATATTCTTCCTTTTCAAAGCTATCATCAGCGAATCCAATCATGAGAAATCACGAACAAAACATCGATAATACCCAGCTAGACTAAGGAAGCTTCATATCTCAAAAAAGTTCTTTGGCGGTTGCCATGAGATAAAAACCTCTATCTTTTCCGGATCAACAGAAACACACCACTTAGAAATAACATGGACAAGGAAACAAACTTCATGTATCCAAAAGTCATACTTTGACAATTTGGTATACAAACGATGATCACTCAAGATCTCCAACACTATCACCAAGTGTTTCTCTTGCTCTACCCTTGTCCTCGAATACACCAGTATATCATCTAAAAATACCACCACAAAAGAATCTAGATATCTCTGAAATATCTGATTCATCAATTCCATGAACATCACTGGTGCATTTGTTAGACCAAAGGGCATAACCACATACTTGTAATGGCCATATCTACTTATGAAAGCTGTTTTCAGAATATCCACCTTCGTTACCTATAATTAGTGATACCCTGACCTTGTGACAATCTTAGAGAACAACTGATCTCCCCTCAACTGGTCAAATAAATCATCAATGCATGGAAGTGGATATCAATTCTTTATCGTAACCTGATTAAGTCTACGATAATGAACACAAAGCTTCAAGGTTCCATCTGCTTTTTTAACAAACAAAACCAGAACTTCCCATAGAGACATGCTAGGCCAGATGAACCCTTTGTTTTCTAACTCTTCCAACCACACGTTTAATTATCGCAATTCTAATGGTGCCATTCGGAAAGACATAAGTGAGATAGGAATGGTCCCTGGAATGATATCAATCGTAAACTACCCTTCTCTCACAGGTGGAAACCCTAAGAATTCTTTGGGAAATACATCCATAAACTAATTCACACCTGTTGGAAGAACACTATACTCAACAAATTCCACTGATGCCAATGACAAGGCCTCTAACTGATACAAGATCGTTCCAATATTTGGTGCCAACAAATATATTGCACCAACTTTTAATTCTTCTTCCCTCTAAAGAGATGTTCAACCCCATCCTTTTTCATAAAACTAACCATTCGCACATAGCAATCAATGTGGGCCTTAAACATCGCCAACCAATCCATTCCACAAATTATATCATAAGCATTCATCTCAATCACTAAGAAATCCCACATCAATTTGATTCCATCCACAACTAAACAACAGCCTCGACATAGGAAGGCTCGAGACTCTCTTTGACCTAGAGGATTTTGTAGTTTCAAAACATAAGGCATCATTTCCATGTGTAAAACCAAAAAATCAATGACGCGAGAAGAAATAAAAGAATGAGAAGAACCTATATCAAACAAATCTTGCATCAATGTTGAATTTAAAAGAACCGTACCTCACACCGTGGATGGTCCTGACTGATCATCCATCACTACCTGCTCAGCTTCAAACAAATTCTTACTTGCCACACTCTGCTCCTTATTACCCATGTGAGGCGTCATGGTATTCCGAGAATCACCACGACCCACTTTACTCTACTGTCGAGGGGTATGCTGCTGCCCCCATCTCATCGATGCATAAGACCCCTGCGACCCCTGAGGAGTGTCACAGACACCTGACCTTGGAGCATTCCAATGATAATGCTGCAGATGCCCCATCTTCTTACAATTATGACATGTTCGAGGTTGTGTTGTAAAATCCTGCTTGATGCGCCTCATAGAGCCACACTAAAAAAATCCCGGCTTGCACTTGGGTCTCGGAGAAAGTTTTAACAATCTAGTGGTCCAATTCTTATATGCTCCATGTCGTTGAGAAAAGGTTTTCTTCTTTATCTTTCTCTCAGTTTTAGGTTTGAAACCTCCTTTTGTGAGGAAAATCATACTTCCATTACTTGGATTCACGACAGTGATAGATATCGTAATAGGAGTATCTGGTTGCATTCCTAACTGAACCGTTTGAAAAGCTTGAATGATGATTTGGGCCAACTGTTGGTTCACCTAGGACTTAGGTGCAACCACATTTTCTACAGCTTCCTCCGATTGGTCTCTACGATGCCTACCCAGTTCCATCTCTATTAACACAAGAATCACCATAAGTCTCACTCCCTAGAATCTGAAGGCTTACAATTTCAATTTCAATTTCAATTACATAGCAACTATCAAAATCAGGCTTTCTACAATTTCACATTTCCCATGTTGCACCATTTTTGAAAAATCCACCATGATTTGAAAATCAATCCATTTTCAAAGTACCAAAACTATTATATTTTCAAAATCCTCACATTTGAAAACAATTTCCATATTTTCAGAAGTCAAGACATTCATATCACAACATAGATAATTATACCCGAATGAAATATGAATCCCAGAGGGAAGTCATTTCTACCATGCATGCTATGCTCATCTCATTGGCTACACCCACAAAAATGAGATTTCTAATACCTATAAGTGTCCCCAAACACTTATGTACCCAACTCCCTGATAACTTGAAGTTCAACATAAAAGGGTTAGCTATGTCCTTTTATGCTATGCGTTCCAAGTTTCGACAATCCTATGTCTTGCTACCATCCAAACTCAAGGAATAGTCCAAAAACGAATGTCAACACCAAGACCAACAATCATCACCAAGGATCAAACAAATGCTCTCACTTGAAAGTCGAGGACCGAACAAACTGATACCACTTGTAACATCCCGCCCCATCTCATTAGCTCGAGAGGGAGAAGGAATGCTACTTGCCCTTAAGAGACGTTCCCAAGACACTAAAGGCTAGAAATAAATGCCGAGGTCTTTGAGAATAAATTGGGGAACAATTTTCCCTTGAGATACAACCAACCAACCAACCAAACAATCCACTAAGAACAAACTATATGATGCATGACAACAAAACAACTAAACCCATCCATTACCATAAGACAAACAACAATTACATAAGAATTCCTAAGAACTAATACATCCAAACACACCAAACCATATCAGAGTACCAAGCAGAAGAATACAAAAAGACTCAAAGTAAACTCATACACACTCCACAACTACACACCAAGCTCCATGCTCCAAGAACCACAAAATCTTCCAAGAATCCCCACGAACCACTAGAAATGAGATGCTTTACCTTTACCTGTGTCCCGGAATACAACATCTGCAAAAGAACCAAAGTGCCAAAGCAGGGGGTGAGTACAAATACTTAGTAGGTTTTCCCCAAATTACTTCCCTACAGACGCCACTAGGAAAGAACCATCAACACATTTATATAAAATAGTTTATGTAAACATTCAATAGCAGAACATCTTAAAACATACCAAACATACCCTTAATAAGCCATGACAAAAAAAGGAAAGCTAAAAACATCCATAAGCCATATCCCCATCATGCATTAGCACAACAGATTCCATCTTTTCAAAACAACACACAACAAATCAACCATTACGGTGGGACTTCCGCCTATCCTATTAACCCCATTCACAACTAGTGGTGCTTTCCGACCACTACCCTTAATGATGGTTATTCTGACCACTACCCATAACCATTTATAGTGAGACTTCCCGCCCACTTTCACTTCATATTTCAATAAGCCACAACCAAACATATAACTCACAAAGGCCACAACAACATGAAAATAACCATTTCCATCACATGCCGAACCACTTTAATAAATCACCCATTTATTGAAAACACTATTTAATCATTTCCATGCCAAAAAATATTTCAATAAAACAACATCTTTATTGAAAACCATTTTCATCATCCATTTTCACAAATCAATCCTATCAACCCATTTTAAAATCTCCATTTTAAAATCCACAACAAGTACATTTCACCACAAATCCCCCTTTTCCCAAAAATCCCCAAAAAATCACCAAGGGATTTACAACCAATTTCGCACATCAAAAAAATAATTAATTTTAAGAAAAAAAAATTAATTGTAACCAAGATTCTAGTTCTAGAAAATTGGATTCGAGAGTGAATCCACCTACCTTTAGGGTTCCATTGAATTCTACCCACAAGAAACCGCACCCCAATCCAGGAAAACACTCCACTGAAACCACTCTAGATCCCCTTCCCTACCATCAAAAAGCCTTGAAATCAACATCCAAGGAAACCACAACCCTAGATCTACAAAAAATGGGTGTAGATCTAGAAAACTGAGAGACAGGGATATGTAAATTTGAGGAAAACCAAAGAAGCCAAGAGAAGAGAATTACCTAGGAGAAACCAACTTGAAACCACCTTGAAAACCCTTCGAATCACTTCCAAAAAGAGTTGGAGAGCCCCTCCAACCCTTGATAACCGAAAATCATAAGTGAGGCTCAAGTGGAAGGAAGTTTGGAATGAAGTGAGGCAACCCTGAGGGAGCCCGGATTTAAAAACCCTACTTTAAAGTGGCCGCACGGTTAGGCCACACAGTTTTGAAAACCGTGTGCTAACCGCACGTAGGCCACTGTATTGAGAGAAGGGGTTCACACGACTGCCTTGCATGTTTTGGAAAACCGTGCGTAGGCTGTGAAAATCCCACTATCTCCCCTTGCATGGTTTCTTGGAGAACCCGCACGGTTTTCCCTAACCGTACTCAAACTGTTCACCCTTAAGAAAAACCTCTAAACTTATTCAAAAACATTCCAAAAGTCTACCAAACTCTTCCCAACTCATCACAATCACTTTAAACACATAAAATGGAATAAACAAAGGCTACATACCTCAAGCTGGGGGTGCTACATTCTCCCTACCATTGGAATTTCCATCCTCGGAAAGTAGATAAGTATCGCTTTACCAAAAGAGCTCGGGCCATTGCTCGGTCATCTCTTTCTCCTGTTCCCAAGTCTCCTCCTAAATCTGACCATATTTCCACAAAACCCGAACTAAACCGATGCTTTTAACACGAAAGACTTTATCCTATCTATCCAAAATCCTCACTAGCACGTGCACCAATGAAGTATACGGTTCTAGCTCAATATGATCCCAATGAATCACATGGTCATGATCTGGCTGATACTTTTTCAACTGCGACACATGAAACACATTGTGAACCACACTAAACTGTGGTGAAAAATACAAACGATAAGCCACCTCTCCAATCTGCTCAAGTATATTTTTTTTGAAAAAAGAACAGAATACCCTTAAAATATGAACATAGAAGTGCATTGTTTAGTTCCTCCCAAAAGCTGGAACAAAAAAGGCAAAGGCTTACAGGTTAACACGGTTCATGGGTATCTTCCCTTCTCCCTCTCTTAGTGAAACATGATCTAAAACATAGGTAACTAGATGAAGATAGCATGTCCCCCAAGTTTCAGCCTCACAAGTCCTTAAATACCCAAATATCAAACCCCCAAATAGAAATCAAAACATAATTAGGGTGAACCATGGGATCCATTCCCTGATAATAAATCCAACATCTCAATTAAATGCAACAATAACTGGATAGATAGGGGACCTAAGCTGGAAAGAAAACTAAAAAAAACTCAAACACTTCATTGTTTTCCAAGGATTTGACTCACCATCACCGAAATTGGTTCGCGAGAGGATGAGTCTATGAGAAAGATGCCGATTTAATCCATCACGGGTTGTCAATGCAAGTTTAAGGCTGATCACTCACTGGCAGGATGTGTCGATTTCTTTCTCAGGAGACATCTCTGAGTCATCAGATTCCAGAACGAAACACCTCACATGCTAGAAGACCCTCAACAAACATCAGTGGAGAACCAGATTCGAGATATCTAGCCATGATCTAGGGTTACTACTCCTCCAGGTGAGGAGGACGATGACACGGTTGGGGGGAGAATCCGCTCAAGTATCTTAAAAGGCCCAATATACCTCAGTGATAACTTACCCTCCTTCCCAAATCTACAATGTCCCAACCTAGGAGAGATTCTAAAAAACACATGATCACCCACCTATCAGGTGTATCATTTGAATGATAATGGGAAATGAGTTCGAAGTGCATCATCAAGTGAAATCAGAATGCAACAACGGAAGAAAAAAATTATATTAAAACTTCGGTATTGTGAATTTAATTTTTTGTGGAATAATCTTAATGTGATGCATATTTATAAGAATGTTTATGATAATTTGATCTTCACATTTCTTAATGAACATGGAAAATAGAAGGACCATATCAGTGATTGGAAATACTTACAAGCAATGAACATAAAGCATGATCTCTAGCCAGATAAGAATGGAATGTATGCTCTGAAAATTTTTGCAATGAAAAATAGGGACAACGATACATTACTTTGAATTTTAAAACATGTGAAGGTATCTGATGGGTATTTAAGTAACATCTCAATGTGTGTTGACTTAAAGCATCATAGGTTACATGGATTGAAAATTCACGATTCACTTATTTTTTTACAACAGTTACTAGAATTGACATTGTATACATTATTACCTGAAAAGGTTACTACTGTTGTACTCCAATTTTGCACATTCTTCAGAAAACTATGTGAGAAAACTCTATAACCATTTGAGCTTGAAAACCTTCAGGAGAGATTTGTATCGACACTGTGTAATGAAGATGATCTTTCCTCTATCATTTTTACTTTCATGATGCATTTAATTATGAATTTGGTTGAGGAAGATAAATTAGGAGTCCCCGTACATTATCAATGGATGTATCCAATTGATAATTACTTTATTTATATGTTTTTCATTTAAGTAAAAAATTCTTGGAACTTCATTAAATACACAATTATGTTTTTTTATTTTATTTTAGAGATATCTTGGGAATTTGAAATCATATGTGAAAAATAAAGCTTAACCTAAAAGATTTATTTCTTAAGGATATTTGGAAGAGGAATGTCTTACCTTTTATTATAGATACTTTGATGATATTGAGACAATATTAAATTGAGTCGGATGTGTTGATGACATATCAACTCAATCTCAACTACATGGGAAATAGAAAATCTTTCCTCCTATTGGCTGGTTAGTTGGGAGGAGCTCAAATGTTACACTGATAGAAATGGAATTATCACAAGCATATAGATATGTGCTGCTAAATAGTGAAATTTCAGATCCATTATTAAAGAGTTGAGGATACAAACAAAGATACGAATCAGAGGATGAACATGAAATGAGAAAGATATAAAAAAGCTATTAATAAAGATCTTGTAGAATAGTTTGCATGACATGTAAGTTTATAAATATTATAATTAATAAATATATTAGGTTGACACATATGTTTTGTAAATATAATAATTTATATTAATTTTTTAGATCATGAACATTAATACCTGATATGAGTTTTCAGAATATTTGAAGTTTCTTGCTCAAGATCCTCTAAAGCTGGTTAGAAATTTTGACACTTACAATGTGAATGACTTTAAATTTCATATAGTTTATTGAGAATAAGTTTTGAAAACACATAATAGTGGTATATTTACATTTTATGAAGTGGGATACTATGGAAAGTTGACTAATATTATCGAATTAAACTACCATAGGCATTTTTCAGTTGTTTTATTCAAATGAAATTGGGTCGATATTATCAGGGGTGTTAAAAGAGATTCCTTGAAACTTAATTCTATGGACTTCTCTAGATTGATGGATGTTAATGACCATGAATTACATGATCTTTATATCTTATCATCAAAAGCGAAAATGGTATATTATGTGGAAGATGTTGTGGATGAAGGGTAGAGTGTAGTTTCTCACATAAAACAAAGAGACTTGTATGATATGGGTGATGAAGTAGAAGATTTGACCTCTAAAATTGAATTCCATCAACAATAAGAAGAGAACTTATTTTTCCATCATGATATTGAAAATATTAGTCTTGTAAGGTTGGATGAAGTAGATAATGTAATAACAGAGTATAAAAATGACACGATTGAAGGAGAAAATGATTATATGTGCAGTTATCCATTCATTTATCAACCACTTATATCATTTGTGCAGTCATTCATCATCATAGTTATGTGTATTTTGTTTTTCAGTACTGTGCATATGTTATAATTTATATTTTTTTCTTCATGATTTTTTTGAAATATATGCTCTGATGTTAATTTTATTTGATTAAATGACAAGAATACTAAGGAGGAAGCGTTATATTGATACCAGTCGACCCTCAGTAAATGTTTCCTTGACTATACCTATAGATGATGATCCACCTGTCTCCCTCCCTAAAACATCTGAGACACCATCTGCTTTCCCCCTACACCATCTCTCACACCCTCCTTCAGTGTCCCATCAACATCTCAGATGATGCCTCCCCATTCAGCAGCCTAATCGGTGAGGAAGCAGGCCACCACTCATAGTTCTTCATGGGGATATTAGAGGGTGACTGTTATAGGTACAAATTTTAATATGAATAAAGTTATTTCACTTTTTTTATACAACTAACTATTTTTTCATAAAAGATAGAAACAATGCTACTATGGAGAATAATATAAAAAGTTCAGATATATGAAATTTGAACAGACTAAAGATGGTTGTCCCATTTGACTGTTATGTGGTCCCTATAGATGATGTTGTGAGATTATTTGGTCAGATTCTAGGCTATCTGGTGGCGGAGCCGGTTACCCTTCTATTTACTTATGATGATTGGAGGCATATTCCTTAATATTGGAAAAATGAAGTTTTTGATTCACATATAATGGTAATTTTAATACATTATAGTGTAATTGAATGACATTATGTTATTAAATTCTAATATTTACAAAATGAATCTCTTTGTACAAATGTTTTTCTACTTTCTCGTTACTGATGTTATAGCACGAAAGTGGACATTGAAAAATTTGGGCAAGAAATGGAAAGATTTTAAATGGAGATTATGGAATGAATTCAATGATACTTTTTTAGCACCTCACAACTATATGATAAGGTACCCAATGGGGTACCTAGAGAGTAATGAAAAGTTTTTATTGATAGACATCGTGATGAGAAGCACATGACATTTAAATATATATTATTATATTAATCTCATTTTACATTTATACATGCATATGAAAAATATATGATGTTGCATACATTACAATTAAATTATATTTTATTTATTTTAGGATGTTTCAAGGAAGAATGTATCAAGTCAGGCTAAGAAAATCATCCCTCACACTGTGGGGTCAAAGAGTTTTTCTAGAAGTCGATCAACTCAGGTAATATTTTCAGTAGTTTAAATATTTATAAGATAATATTATCAGTTCCATATATTAAATTATTGATTTATCTTTATTTAATGAAGTCACCAAATTTAGAGAACCAAGCCTTCTGAATAGAACTGTGGTTGGATGTTCATAAAAAATCTGATGGGAGTTATGTTAATAAGCCTGCAAGAGAAGTCGGGGTATGAATTCATTTTTTATTATAATAAATTATTATCAATTGTCACTATTTTAATATATATTACTTCAAATATGAATAATATTTTATTTATAGGTAAAAATTAAATAACTATGGGATTCCAATCCCACATAGTCCTACTCAATCTCCCAGGATGACCCAGTTGGTAATTTCCTTAGGAAGGAGCATCCTGGTCGAGTGTGCAGGATGAGTTTTGGACCATTACCATCTGAGGTCTTTGGCAATATGTTGGGGATTGTAGCTGCATCTAATCCTGGTTGTAGTCACTCCCTACTTTGAGATACTCATAGAGAGAGAGAGAGAGAGAGTTTGTTTCTATGAAAAGCACAATTAAAAAACAAGGGGCTCAGATATCCGCTTTGTAGAAAGCATTGGTTGATTTATATCAAAAGACGATCAGATATGTCCCCGATGATATTGCATCAATGACTGGTGGTGGGCCGGTAAATCACACAAATTCAAAATAATTTAGTACACAAAATTTTATTGGTTTTAAGTTTAAATATAAGTATAAAACACTGTTTAATTTTCAATATAATTTTGTTACAGGTTTCGGTTGTAGGAAGTAGAGATGGAGATGGAGAGGGTGATGTGCAGAGTTCATCAAGAAGTGATTAGTGGTCTTTTTGATGTCTTGGACTACTATGGAATGAGATGGTTTGTTGATGTATCATTTGTGACATAGATATGAAACCATTTATGGTTGTATTTAAATTAATATAATTGTTTATCCATTCCATATTTTTTATATATGTGTTATTTTGTGTGATTCTGATATGCTATACACCTGGTATGCATTTGTTTTTTTCAGGGTAGTTTTGGTGCTGCAGAATCTACGGTTGTTTTTTTTTGTACTTCAATATTTAGTGGTAGTTTAAACCACTACTAAATATAGAATATTTTTATTCATAGTGGTTAAAACCACCTCTATAAGATGATGGATTTTTTTGGTGGTTAAAACCGCCAGTAAATATGACACACTGTTATTTAGCAGCGGTTTTGTGGGGGATTTTTTTTGGGATTTATCGGCGGTTTTAACCACTGCTAAATACTTGTTAATTTCTTTCCAAAAAACAGCCGATAAGTATACTTTCTATGATTCTTACAAGAAACCACCGCTAAATGGAAGAAACCACTGCATATTGGATGCTGGCACCAACTTTAGTGGCGGTTTTTTGAAACCATTGTAGAACCATGTGGCAGTGGTTTAAACCACCTCCAAATAAAAAAACTGTTGTTACTTGGAACTTTTCTTGTAGTGTTTAGGAACCTCGTACCTCAGTGAAACAATGATATAACAACCATAACCCATAGTTTTATCATGCAAGATCCACTAAGAGGGAACATACCATGGGCCTAGTAGCGTTAAATCATAATACATGTTTAGCTAGTGTTTTAAGTCTCAATCCTACAAAGTGAATTCAAGCTTTTCCACTTCAAGTCAACTAATGTCAATCTGATGGAAGAATATGGGCTTTCCACTTCCGAATCACTAGTGTAATAGTTCTAGGTTTCCCACCTAGGTAACCAATATTCCCTTTGTTCTCAATTTCACATTTCACATGTCACACAATTCATCACTTTCACATACACATTCCAAGCATTATAAACACACTAGGAAATCACTTCCTTCAAAAACCATCATAAGGAAACCACATTTTTCCATAAACAAACCACTTTGCATTTTACACACACCAAAACTATTTAAAAACACATTTATCACCACTTGCACAATCCTTGAAACCCATTGGGCCGCTTCGGCGGTGGCGTAGTGGTGAAGGAGAGGGTTACAACAACACCGTTCTTTGGGAGGTACAAGGTTCGAATCCTGGGAGTCCGCTTTCATGGCGAACCTCTCCCCCGAGATCCACTCGCCTTTTTGGGTCACCTAGTTTCTGACTGGGTGGGAAAAATGAGGCGCAACCCACTCGTGATGATAGATTGCTTGATGAACCATCGCCTCCAGGTTTATCACCCTCCGAGATGTTCTACCATCTCGGCTGGCAATAGATCCTTCCCGGCTGGGGATCTCTCCGGAGTGACCTTTTTGTGGGGAGGGGGGTTTCATTGTGTGGAGGGTTTGAAAAGGCCACACATGGGAATTCCATTTTCAAATAAAAAGGGAAAAAATGAAACCCATTGGAAAACATTGAAAGAAAATCACATAATCAATTTAACCATTTCCATGGTCCAATCCCCTTTCAAATCCACACATAAACTGACTTCATTTTTAAACATGCTTCTCAATATTTACTCAATGCGTGAGCCAAACTAAGAGTGAACAAAAAGGAATAATTCATGCCATAAAAATCCATTTTCATTTAAAAACTCAATTTCAATGCATTCTCACCTCAAGTGTCTTTGAAAGCACATTTCACACCTTTTAAACAACCCATGAAACATTTAAATGAAGAACCACAATAAAGTACACACAAATACATAGCCAAATTCCTTTATCAAATCCATTTTCATCACACAAGCATGTCAAACCCTTCCATTTTTTTTCTCATCACACAAATAAATCATAGAGAACATATAATTAACCAATAAATCATATCAAAACATCTAAAAATGTTATAGCATAAAACCACCTACCTCTCACTCAGAAACTTTCGGAAAATGATGTGAAACTACAACCACGCCACCACAAGACCCTATAAAAGTAAGATTGAACACTAAAAATCAAGATCCTACTCAACAACACAAGAACAAACCCTCCTTAGGTCATATAATTCACTAGAAATTAGGAACTCAAGAAGAGATGAATAGAAACCATAAAAAGAGGGAGACATCAAGGGAGAAACCACTGAATTGATGAATCCTTAAATAATTGGGGTCAAAAACACCCAAGAAATGGTGCCCAAGAAGTCCAAGGAAGATTGGAGGGAGTTCCAATGGATTAAAATCGCATATAGGGTGGATGTAAGTGGTTTAGGGTTAATTCTTGAGAGGAAACAAATGGAAATTTTAAATTTTTAATGACCTGGACAAGTCACACAGTTTACCAAACTGTATGATAACCGTGTGTCCCTCACCATCCAAGAAGGATATTCCATAGAATCTCCAAACCTTGCGCAAACCGCATGGTTTGCCTCTGTCCCAAAATGATACTTAGCCGCACTATTTCCTAGGTAAGGTGCATTGTTTTCCCTAACCATGTTCCAATAGTGTTCCACCTACTATTAAGCTAATTTTTTTCCATTTTTCATTGAAAACACTTGGTGAAACTAAGAATTAACCAAGGGTCTGAAATTAAACAAAGGAATACCTCAAAACAAAGTTACAGATGCGACAATTCTTCCTACCATGAAAACGTTTCCCCCCCAAAAAGTCATTCTAAGGTTTTTTTGAAAACAAAAAATGATACTCCTCCACAACTCAAAGAAATTCATAATGACATCAAAATGAGTAGAAAGTAAGAACACTATGATTGGAAATAGTGATTCACAAGATTCAACTTGGGAGGCTAGAATTAACATCCCACCATACACCTTCTTCCCCCCAAAATCCATGACACCTCCAGTTGATCGATAAGAAAAAAAGGAATCCTCACCACTACATAATCTAACCTATAAATCCAAAAACACCTCAAACATTACAAAAAATAAACCCATCCCTCTTACCTGGAATAAACAAACATACCTGAACCACCTATTGAAGAGCGTCAGAAAACTCAAACAACCACTTTGAAATTCTTGATTCAAACAAGACCGTTGGGCACACTCCGAAAGTCCCATGATTAACTAGAAGGTAAAATTAGTGCCAACATCTCCAAACAAAACTTCTAAATGCCAAGATATGCTAGAGACTAAAATGGATTATCAAAATGGGAGGCCCGAACAGACTCCCCACCATGAAAACCCAACTAACACTGACCAAATGAAACAAACCAATGAAGTTAGACAACTTCCAAGAAATGATGGAAGGATTGAATCACATATTTTCAAAATATAAATGTTCCCTCAAACAGATAAGAACTCAAAATTTAACAACTTCAAAAAGAACCCACCTCCCATCGAACCAATGCTAGAAACCAAACCAAATTATTAACACGGGAGACCGAAAGAGACCTTCCACCATTATGAACCAAGAAACTTTGATCAAAACTAGAAGGAAACACAATGATACCCATAGTGGGTATCCCCACCATAAGAAACCAACTATCTTAGATCAACATGGGAAACCCAACATGGGTAAACCCATAACTTTCCACACAGGCCCGTATACCCCCACCACAAGGGGGAAAACTTGATGAGGGAAACACCAACCCAAGTAATGAGCTAAAACTAAAACTGACTCATAAAGGCTATTTGAACAAAGGAAACCAATCAAAATCCCACCTCTAAAAATGCTCACCACTGGAATTCCAAGTAAATGAAACCATTACACCTCCTCATAACCAAGGAGGAACTCCTCAATTCACATGGGTCACAATAAGGAAATGAGGTATCTACACCTATTTTTATAAAACAATACCTTTAAAGATGAGGAATATACCACATAAAAACTTAAAATTTCCCCATTTCTACAATAAAGATAAAATCTTGACCAAGGTCTCTCACACCCCTAGGATTCTTGACTACATGCAAGCTTCATACCGGGGCCTATGGCTGGAGCCCTGATATTTGAAGCATCTATTTCCATACAGTTAGGAGTTGGAAATCCCCGATAGGAACTCCTTATTTCCACCAAAATAGGGATTTAGATGACACACACTCATCATCCCCTTTCACATTAAATGATAATTAGTAGAGACAAAACACTTGACAAGAACACCCCCATTTTAAAATGGAAAGATTTGTAATTTCTCAAAAGAAGAACACACTTCCATTAAAATGGAAGATCATAAGAGATCCAAAACATCCAATTTTACAACTTAAGGATAAAACAACACAACAAGACAACACCAGACACAACCATTACAATCAAATAGGTATATATGGAAAGGAACCCTGAGTCGGGCCCAAAAAACACACTAATATTATGAAATGGCTCCATGTCGCTTCTTGGAAATATTCCAATAGAACTGTCACAAGTGACCTAGGTGTCCACATGCACGATAGGTCTTTGGAGTATTCAGACATGATGACTTCTTATAACTAGACTTTCCATACTCATGGCACAACATAATCCTATTCCCTAAAGAAACCAATGAAAGATCCAAATTTCTTTCTAATACTGCGGCCTAAACCAAAAATTTCAGGTCTATTTACATTACTGAAATTCTATTTACCATTTCTAGGTCATACCTTCAAGCATAAAGGTGAAAAGATTCACCTTTAACGACTCAGACAACTCAAGGAAACTAAAGTTTCTTTCAATTTTACACATCTACTCTTCCTCTTCGAGAGGATCCACATAACCAAAAAAGAGAGGAGGACTCAACTTACAAAACTCAAGAATAAATTCTATGGGTTGATCAAATGGAGGGTCTTTTGACAACAAACCACATGTGGCCTAACTTTTAATATGAATTGAATATTGTGGGGGTGTACACATAACCAACAAGGAAATGAAGAGCCCAACCAAAACAATCTATCATAAAAAACTTTCCACAAACTAAATCCAAACACACAAAGGGAACCAACTCAAATACTTCCCAAACATTTTTCAAAGGAACTCACTAACCATTATTTCAAAACCAATTTATTAACAATAAATCAAACTTGAAACAACACTCAAACAAGAATAGTTCTCAAACTCAAAACACTTCACAAGAAAAATCCCCAAATCAAAAGGAGACACACCACACACTATCGGTTATCAAAGCATCACATTTTCTCTAAAAATAACTTTTTAAAAGAGAGAAGGATTGGTGGGTAGCAAACTCACCAATGGTATTACATAAATCCTCACACATGCATGTTCTCATGCCAAACTGGGTACCCATCACCTCATGTCATCAACCATTCACATTCCCACATGTATCCATGAATGTGGTCACTCATGGAAATACTAAAGGTAAAAAAAAACTTTTCCACTTTCCAAAAAAAAATGTTCAACCCATGATCTCAACTTCTCAATCCACTTATAGTTTCAAAAATTCATAAAACATTTTGAAAGCTCATTGGCCACGAAATCAAAAAATATTTTCAAACTCTACACATCAATCTGATCCACCTTTCACAAAATAAAATCCCATTTTAAAAAATTTTCATCCACACAACAAATCCCATTTAATCAATAACCATTCAATTAAAAACTAATTTCTTCTTATTTAAAACAAGTTTCTAAAACCCTCTTGAAAATAAAATCTATTTTTCAAACAACCAAATTTTGACAAGCCCTTAGTTTTGATTACAAAAAAATCAATTCTCAATAAACTCATTCCCACTTTATTCAAAAATAATTTTATAAAAATCCACTTTTATAAGGTTCCCTCAAAAGATTATAAAAAATAATTTTACATCCTTCCAAAACCAAACCATCACCATTTTAAAATTTTAGTTTTTCATAATTCGAAAACAGGGGGTTTCAAAACAATTTTCAAAACCCAAGAAGACAAAAAATAATTTACAAGAGGAAACTAGTATCGATGGGTGACTTGGCCATATGGTTGGTGGCCACATGAAAATCATGCTGTCATGACCCCCTCCCTCCAAATATACCCCTCCTAGGAGGGCAATGAATAAAGGGAGATAATATCCCCTGATTCCTGCTTCTAGTAGGCCCTAGGGTGGCGACTAGCACCAAGGGTATACAACCACACAAAATGGGAGGAATTTTTATTTTTAGAAAAAAAATATTGGGAGAAAAGATGTATCAACCTCAAAACAACTTCAATATATATATATATAAGAAATCCAAATTATTCCCATATTAATGTTTAAAACAAAACTTTTACAAATACTTTGAAAACTCCAAAGTAAATACCAAAAGTAATGTTAAGCAGTGACACAAAAACTACCGAGATATGAGCTAGTAAGGTACAACATGGTTCATGAAATCCTCTTGGAATCCTAAAAACAGTTTTATATATGTAGGATGAGAATACAAGTATAATTAGTAGGAAAACCAAATTCTCTCATGCATAAGTGAGAGAAGCATACTAATGCTCCTGTGAGAAAATAACAGAACCCAACAACAGCTAACAAGGTATAATATCCATCGCCACCTCACCAAAAAACACTCACCAAGTAACTAAAATCAACTAAAGTAATATAGTAAGAATATCAATAATAGGTTACTCCACACCACTTTCCCTGTGATTAGCCACTCTCACACCCTAACAGAAAATGCCCTGGTGCTCCCACCTCTTCCAAACAAACCAAACCACATTCTTCCTGCACACACATGGGCCTCACAACCACAACACATCCCGCATACAGACACCTGGGCCACTACCACACCTCATCAATCCCACAGAAACCTAGGCCACTACCATAACACATCCTACCCGCAGAAACATGGTCCACTACCACACCTCATCTTGAAGACACATAGGAAACAAAAATCACCTGTACACACCAAGGCCTCACAAACCACAACTTTCTCGAAGAATCTTGGGATATTCTGTCTGGAATAGGGAGTAGGGAAGAGTGGGTGACTAGCCATCCATCCTCCCACTAGGATGTTTGGGAAAGACACCCTCCCCCATGACAATGGGGGTGTTTAAAATATGGTGCTCAACTAGGGTGGAGTGACTATAGAAATCACAAGAACATACAGTGTATGTATATATATATATATATAGTATCAAGCACTCAATACCAACCTATGAGATTCACAACAACAACTATATCTATTAGTATCAGCAATGGTCACTTCAGAAGTTGATAAATTAAAGCATCTTCATAGGGATCTTTCACTCAACACCCATTCATTTAATTATTTAACTTTAACCAAAGTTAACTGTGCAATACATCATTTAAATTTTCATTGAAAAAATCCTTCCCATTTACCAAACCAACTCATGTCATCTCAATATTATTAAGTATTTATTTTCTCCATCACTACCCAGGAAACTAAGTAACACAGACCACAACAAGCAGCACAATGAAAGCTACATAAAGAAAGGATAACCATGGTAAATTAACCCACTTAAAATTCCTCTCTATTTAACACCCATTCATAACATAACATACATCGATCCTGATACATGGGGTGAAGCTTTCTACATTCTAATAATAGAGAAACTCCTAATGAATTACCTATACCAACCATTGTCATCATTATTCGTCAAAGTCATTTCACCCAATCCATCCTCTCAATAGAGAAAACCCCCAAATCATAGCCACACACAACAACACATATCATCAGAAATACATCACACCTATGAATATATCCCTTGTAAATATAAAAGAATACCAAATTAATAAATATAATTTAATTGGTTTGAGATCAGTATACAGGGTGGGAAAAAATGACATATGATCTTCTTATTATTTTGTTTTTGGTTATTGTTGTGAATTATATGGGCTAAATGCCCTACTGAAAATCATGGCTGTTGGGGGTATTTATTTGTGCACTGAGTGATGATTCTAGAATTCATGATGTTTGGTTATCTATCAAAAAATTGTTATAGTTTTTTTTTCATGACACCCTCCCTCCAAAGATACCCCTCCTGGGCTAGCAATGAATAAAGGGAGATAATGACCCCCCAAATCCTACCTTCAGTAGGCCTCAGGGTGGGGACCAACATCAAGGGTATAAAATCTCACAAAATGGGAGGCATTTCCCTTTTTAGAAAAAAAATATCGGAAGTAAGATGTATCAACCTCAAAAAAACTCTAAGACACACACACACACACACATAAACTAAAACCAAACCCTTCCCAAATTCATGTTTAAAACAAAACTATTAAAAATACTATGAAAACTAAAAAGTGAATACCAAAAGTAAAGCTAAGAAGTGACACAACAACTATCGAGATCCGAGCTAGTAAGGTCCACCACGATCCACAAAATCCTCCCAGAAACCCAACAATAGTTTTAAATACATAGGGTGAGCATACAAGTATACTCAGTAGGAAAACCAAAGTCTCTCTTGAACAAGTTAGAGAAGCATACTAATTCTCCCATGAGAAAATAGTAGAACCCAACAATGCCTAACAAGGTATAGTAGCCATCCCCACCTCAACAACCATTCATTTCATTATTTATCTTTAACCATAGTTAACCGTACAACCAATCGTTTAACTTTTCATTGAAAAACTCTTTCCCATTTACCAAACCAAATCATGCCATTTCAAAATTAATAAGTATTCATTTTCTCTATCACAACTCGGTAAACTAAGTAACATAGACCACAACAAGAATCACAACAAAAGACACACAAAGGAAGGAGAACCATGTTAAATTAACCCACTTCACATTTCTCTCTAAATAACACCCATTCATAACATAACATGCATCGATCCCGAGACATGGGATGAAGCTTTATTCATGCTACTCGTGAAGAAACTATAGATGAATTACCCATACCAACCATTGTCATCATCATTATTTAAAGTCATTCCTCCCAACCCATCTTCTCAATAGAGAAAACCCCCAACTCATAGCCACACCTAGAAACAAATCTCATCACAACCACAACACACCTATCACAACCACTATCGACACCCCTACTGCGTAACCACACCACACCCATCACATCCAACAACACAACATAACACAACCCGATCATAGCCTCACTGCACAACACTGCCCATCCATTCCACAATCAATTAATCTATTAACTTGAGATTCCATTACACCTTATGAACCACCCACCTATACATAACAGTGATCAAAACTATACCACCACAAAAAAAAAACATATTTAGATTTACTAAGTCATATGTTCTTTAATTCCACTCGTTAACTTATGGAGTTATCATAGAAATAGTTTGTTCTTAGGGAATCCATTTATTAGTCGAGTGTCTGTGGTTAACCAATTTCATAACAATTGTTCGACATAAAACCAAACATCATGAATTCTAGAATCATTACTCAATGCGCAAACAAAGACCCCCAATGACCATGATTTTCAATGGGGCGTTTAGCCTGTATAATTCACAACAATAACCAAAATAATAATAATAAGAAGATCATAACTCATTTACCCCCTCCCTTCATACTGAACTCGAACCAATTAAATTATCTTTATTAATTTGGTATTCTTCTATATTCACAAGGGATACATTCATACACCCACCCCACATGATACACAATTAAGAGGGATGAAGGAATCCTATTTGAAATAAGAAACGATCAACACTTCCTTATTACGCCAAGTAGGGGGTGTGCATGCATTAAGAAAAAGACTCCAGGGGAAACATGATCCAAAGTCTATAACACAAACACATGATTCCTCAGGGAAGAAAGGATTAGGTCATCTTGCACCAAGAGAAAGGGAAGCACACAAGGAAGAAAATATCTCAAATTTAGAAAGTCCAGATATTAAATCAACGAAAGAAATGGTTTTTAAAATCTATTAAAGGTGGATATTGACCAATACCACATAGTTTAGAAGTCAAAGGAAGAGTCATATTTTTAGAAGATAGATATGATTCAAAACGGCTCCAAAAACCATTAAATATGGTATTAAATTCATTTTACGTCAAAGAAAATGTTAAAGGGGTGAAACTATAGGAAACTGGGAAAATTGGAAAAATGGAAAAGTGTTGGAAATGACTCACCATTAGATGAGTCACCAGTGTGAGCTATCAGTGCGAGTCACCATTCCGACTCACCGTTCTTGACTCACTGTTGTAACAAACAAATTTTTTGAATAATATTTTTGTTTTTTGAAAATGTATGTCTTACTATGTTTTAATGAATACAAATATATAATTATAAATGAAATGTGACCAATGGGTTTTGACCGTTATATGATCATTAGTTAATATGAATGTTGGAAACAATAATAATTTTCAACGTTATAATTTTGTTTATAAATAGAAATGATAATGGATAATTAATGTATAAAGAAGATTCGATGGCCTCATCTAGTAGACACAGGATGTTCGAGTCCCATTTGTCATATCTTGGGAAGGATGTGGCATCACTAGGCTTCACTCTGGACCAAGCCCAAGCCGAGCTTCAAAAAGTTAAGCTTGAACTAAATCACCTATGGGAGAAGTTCAAGTTATTTGAGATTACCACTTAGAAAATGTTATATGAGCCCCCCAAGAGTCTATCACCATCGTAAACCTTACCCTTAGGTCATATGTGGGTGTGCTAAGGGGTTATGTGTCACGAACCTGGATACTGAAAATGTAATCCCTTTTTTTAATAAAATTGTTGTTTCATCATTTTCGTTTTAATAATAGATTTTTTGAATAAAATATATGTTTATTGAGAAAAATTTGATAAATTGATTTTAGAAGTAAAAACTGTAATTTTTAGAGATTTCTCATACATAGAGAATTATCATGATAAAATAATTTTTGAATTTCAAATATCAAAATTACTTTAGGATGAATTTTTATAAATTTTATAAGAAGTTTCAATTTTTATTTTTTGATGAATAGTGTTTTATGATGAATAGTATTTGATGAATAGTATTTTTGATGAATATTAAAAAAATATATTATTATTAATTAACTTTTTCTATGAAATGATTTTCAAAAATTTGACATACATAGTTGTAATAAGGGTGAAAAATGTGGTTCAATAAGATCAAAATAATTTTGGGTGAATAGTAACTTTACCCTTTGGAATAGAATTTTACCCTTCTAAATAGTAATTTGACCAATGGAATAGTAACATGAACTAAGGAAGTATAAATATATTTTATTCATCTTAAATGGTAATGTGATATAATTATATCATAGTATAAGTAAGTAAATGTTTTAGAAATTATTAGTTAAGTATTAGTATTTTATTTAATTAATTTAATTTTAAAAAGAAATTATTTTTTATAAAATGGAGTTCATTTTTGAATTCTACACATCAAAAAATGGTTAGGGTGAATTTTTGGGATTTTTCTGAAATAGTTGAATTTCTGATGAACAATAAAAATACAGTTTTAGGTTTTCGGTATGTTTAATGACATCATAACTATGTCATAATGATGTAACGAGTAAGATAAAATACTGGTAGATTCTTATGGAAGAAAATATGATATGAGGTTCCCCAAGTAGCCAATACCATTAGAAAATACCATGGGAAAGCCCATGGTTTTTCAAAAAACCACTTATGAGGTGTCCTTTGAAATTAATAAAATATTCCCTCACTTTTTTTTTATAAATACCCACCCATTTCTTCATTTATTTTCATTCCAAAATCATTATACATGAATTTATGAATTTTTTACCTCCCAATTAGTCCTCACAAGGTTCCCTCAGTCCCTCACAATCCCGATCTTAGAGTTTTAGAAGTTAATCTACAAGGTAAAGGAACCTTTCACCCTCCTCTTTTAGTCAAAGACTTCTTTTATGTTATGTATTTTAATTTCTATTTTCTTGTGTTCAGATATTTCATTTCATATCCCCATTAATTTCCATATTATGTAAAAATGGTGAGATACCCCTTCTATCTCAATCAACTCATTTTATGAGTTTTTAAGTGATGTCGTTTGGCTGCTGAAATTTCGTAAGAGAATTCTCAATTTCTCTTTTTTCATTTAACTTCTCTTTTATGTGGTATGTCTTTCAAGTTTCCATAAAATTTTATTATTTCTATTTTATTATATCTCTATACTATATTATGAGTCTTTTACGAATGGAAAACCCATGTCTCCTCCCTTTTTAATGTTTTCTTAAACCATGTTGCATAGCCATTATGCTGGAGAATTTTCATCTCAAAATATCTCTATTTTTCTCAAGAATTTCTCTTATTTTATTTATGTGAATACCCAAAACTATTTCATTTCTAGGTGTAACATTCCATGTTTTGAACCGGATGAAAAAAAACATAGGAAATAAATTTTTTTTTTCTGTTAACTAGGCAGGTCGGTTTTAAAATTGAGTGTCAGAACTTTTTATTTCCGATAGTCGACACTATAGCGTTGATAGAATACAAATATTAAGTTTATTTTATTGATATGCATGTTTTTTTTCAAAAAAAAGAAATAAATCTGAAATGGTGAGTTGTACGAGAAATATGAGACCACCGTTAGGTTTGGAACACCGGGTTTACCCTAGGTAGGGTATAACCTTGATTTTCATCGGGTGTTTAGCACCCTCGCACATGATAATTCCATCTTTATTTTTAATTAATTAATTATTTAGATTTTTAAATAATAAATAATTATTTTCTTTCAAATGGTACGTCGTATGATAAATGTAAGACTACCATCAGGTTCGGAACATCGGGTTTACCCTAGGTAGGGTATAACCTTGATTCGCATCGGGTGTTTGGCACCCTTGCACTTGATAATACCGTCATTATTTTTAATTAATTAATTATTCGAATTTTTAAATAACAAATAATTATTTTCTCTCAAACGGTGCGTCAAATGAGAAATCCGACACCACCAATAGTTCTGGGATGTGGGGTTTACCCTAGGTAGAGTATAACCTTTGCGAGCATTGGACATTTAGTCATATCGCACCCGAAGATAATTTATTTGCGTTTTAAATATTTTATTGTCAATTAGATATATTAATAATTTTATTATTAATTTTATTATTTATTTTGAAAACAATAAATGAAAATGCACATCCACAATTAATAAATCATGTTTCAGTGTAAATAATACCAGCGCAATGTAATAAATGTGATATTATTAATTATTTGAATTAAATACAAATGCGCAATCAATATTTATTTAATAACCATTATTTTTTTATGGTTATTGTTTTTAAGTTATTAATGGTGTAATTTATGGGTTGAATTAAATAATAATTATTATTTTAGTTATTGTTATTATTATTAGATTGTAACAAAAACATTGAGGTATATATATATATAGTTATATATACATGTGCAGGTGTATATATATGAATATACATGTGTGTGTATATATATATAACACAAATATATAGTGGTGGATATTTATTTTTGGGTTAGATAAAATATTATTAATTACCCACATAAATGCACGTAATGTCTCAACTTAAATCAAGGTGAAAACCATTTAAGTTTTTAGTCCAAATCTTTAAAGCAACTCATAGCGCGCGCTTGCGCACCCTGTTGCGGGTCCTGAGCAGCTGTTAAAATTAATTAAATTTTTGCTCAAGCTTTATGTAAAATATTGCATCGTGCCATAGTGAAGCGTTCAAGTTAAAAATAATTAAAAAGGATTAATTGAAATTTATGGAATTTAAAGATAGATAAAAATAAATAATAAAATAGATACGGTTGGAGAAAAATTAAAAATAATTCAAATGAGGTAAACCCATTTTAATTATTTATTTAATTTCTTCCACCATGTTATTTTTATTATTTTATTTATTTATCTCCTTTTTATGTTTCCTTTTTCTTTTCTTTTCTTTCCTTTTTATTTCTTCTCTCTGTTCCTCTCCTCCCTCTCCTGTGCGTGGTGCACCCCCTCTCCCTATATGGTGCGCACCACCTCCTTCCAGCTTCGGAAGATCACTACGCCTCCATTTTTCATCCGTTTTCTCCGCCGCCAGGTGTGCTGTGAACCTCTCGGTAAGGCTTATCCCACACACCAAAAATCGTGCGATCTCATTCCAAATCCTTTGCGCAGTTCGCCGTGGAAGGATTTTATCTTATTTTGGGGTTTTTTTAAAATCACCCATTTTATTCCGTTTTAGGTCAAATCAAAGTCTACCACGGATCATAGGATCTTCTATGACCATAAGGTAGAGTGTCTATTATCTTTCCCTCCATTTCATTGAGATTTATAAAAACGCACTGTTGTGCCGTTAGTCGGTGTCTACCGACTTTTTGCAAATTCACCCAAATTAATTAATTAATTTGTTTCACCTAGTTATTGCAGCCGTATTGATCATTAATTAATTTGTTTAATTTGTTTCAACAAGGTCGGACACCCCTTGGGGTGTGCCGACGTGGTCAATATAATTTCCATTCGCCTAAACTTTAAATTAATTTAATTGCATGTGTTGCGTAGCCTATTTTTTGTTGTGTTCAATTTAAATAATTAATTTAGATTAATTATGAATTTTGAATTGTTGAATCTTTGGTAGTTGGTTGTGCTGGTTTATTTATTATTAAAAAGTGTCTTTATCTATATGTTTTCCACAACCTATTTTGTTGTGTTTAATTTAAATAATTAATTTAGATTAATTATGAACTTTGGAATTGTTAGATCTTGTTAGTTGGTTGGTCTAATTTATTTATTTATTTAAAAGTGAAATTATTTGCTTATGTTGATGTGGTACTTTTCCTTGTTAAGATTGCTATGTTGAAATATTTAATTTGCACTGTGTGATGCACGAGTGTACCTGTTTGGTTTCAAGCTACAATTACATATGTTGATATTATATCTTCTATTGTGAAAAAATTAATTAAATTTAGGGTGGGGAAGGAAGGTGGGTCCCGTTTTAAGGGCCACTCTTAGACCCTTTGTTCCTGACGGTTACCTTTATGTGCCGGGGGGCAGTGTTCTTGGCTTTACTGGACTGAGACTTCCCCAGGTTTTCTAATACTTATGAGTGATACCGGTTTCAAAAGGGCCCATCAGGATGGATCCGTTGGAAATGTGGCTAAGCCAACCTCGGATGGTGCTCGACCCCTTTTTGCGAGATCAGGACGGACTCAGGGTGAAGCAATGCCATGAGCGATACTTGGTCTTTTGAAAGATTGCCTTGGACGGGCTCAGTGGTATTGGATAATTGAAGGATGTTCTGTAGCGATACCTTCGGGACTGGCTCAGATTCCAAATCTCAACTTGAACCTTAATAATGATGCACTGAATGTTTATATTAATGTCGCTATTAGTCTATTGAGATTTGGGATATTTTCTGGTGTGTTGAATCACACCTGGTCGACACATGACTTAGACCCCAAGTTAAAGCACAAGCTTGGGGGTATACCTCTTCCTTATTTTACATTATTCTTCCAGGCTTCATATATATGCATATGTGTATTATGCTTACAGGTACTCCTTTCAGAATTCCATCTTTGGCCGAAGCACATGATTTGGGAAGGGTGTTGTTTGGAACTCGGGCTGAGTTATTTATTTCATTGCACTTAATAAATTATCTGCAACTGTTATATAATGACACACTGCATTTTATTATTGCATGAAATGGAAAGGTTTAAACATCGTGGGTGCCGGCCTACTGGGATTTTATCTCACACCCTGCTCGGGCATTGTTGACACCTGAGTAGATTATATGTTTGCAGGTATTGACAAAGAGAAGCATGCTGCTTCTAATTTTTGATTGTTTCTTACTACTTAGGATGAAGACCAGGGCAGAGGACCGAGCCTTGCTTATGATGCAGTTTTCACACTTTGTTATGATTCATTTTTCACACTTTGTGTCTTTTCTTTTGTCGATAGTATTATTAAGTTTCTGTTTTCTGTACTTTTTGTTTAGACATACATAATGGAATGACACCGTTTTGTGAGCTTCCGCACTTGAGTATTATTCAGTTGGATTATTTATATTCTTTCTCTTGTAGTTTATTCAATTATATGCTTCCACTATTTGTTATTAATTGCTGTTTACTTCCACTATGATAATACCTATTACCTATGAGGGCATAGTCTCCCCCTCGGACACAAAAAGTCCCTCGCTGCTAGTCGGCAACCACTGGTGTTCGAGGAGATGCGGTTGAGGTCATGTAACCCACCAGTCCAGCCACCGTCTTATAGGTGAGCCGGGTCGGGACGTTACACTAGGGGTATTCATCAAGACATAAAAATTATATATTTAATTATATAATTGACATACACAAAACCCTCATTCCCTTTCTGTGTGTTATAAATGACATAATGATCATGTTTTTAGCACTTTTTAAAACATCACGATTTTGATATGAAACCCATTTATTTTATTCTCTTTGGGTTATTTATGAAATGTTTTATTATGATCTATGTGGCTTATATAAAGATAAATAAATATTAATGGTGCACCCTAATATCTCCCCAATGTATTGGGTAAAAAAATTAATCTCTAGAGATGACAAGTTTTACAGTACCTTGGTGAATAACCTTGGTAATTTTTATGACACCTTGAGGATAGACCTTGGTGATAAGATCATGAATGTCTAAATTAAATGTTGTATCCATATTTGAATGTTATGATTCATTTTATTGTCTTTATTATATTCCTCATGTTCTCGTTTTCATTCAATATTGATATTCTTCAATTTCTTATAAATATTTCTCAAAATTACATGTAAAATTTTTCACTTGTTTTCCCTTACTAGGACTTATGCTCACCCTTTACTTTGATGTATATCCCTGAGATATGAGATTTGTTAATTTTACTTGGGATGAAACTATTATGAATCATTTCAGGTGGATTAGAAGGATGTTTTTTATTTTTTCATGTATTATGTACCTAATTTTCAAGCCACTAAACTTTAAAGATCATTTGTTTGTAAAATGTACTAAAATGTAATGTAATAAAAAGGTGAGATTCTATAGTTTGTATGAATGGATAGTTTAGTTATTTTTGGAAATTAGAATTTGAAAAATTCAGAAATAAACCTATAGAAAAATTTTAAAATAGGAAAACTTCCTGGTATTTTGGTGAAATATTAAGTAAGTGGTTTCTGAACAAATAAATCCCTATCTGCATATGAACAATTGGATGTGGCTCTGGAAAAGATGTATCTAGGGGTAAAACCTGAAAACACCGCATTGACCAGACTTGAACGAGAACTATTACATGAAAATGGGCCTTGCTCTACTCCAGGTTTGACACTTCTGGGGGATATGTTTGGTTAATCACAAGATTTTTATGAACCATTATGAAGGATTTTATCCTTATTGATTTTTATAAGGAATCATATATTAGAGAAATGAATTCTCGTGGAAGTTCATGTAATAATAATAAAGGTAATTATATTCAATGACATATGTTTCAAGGATGTGGAAATAAATACCTTGGAAAATGTTTTAAAGGTATGGGAAGATGTTATAGATGTGGTAATGAAGGTCATAAAGAAATAACCTACAATGGAAAAAAGAAGTGTTCAGTTGACTCTAGGAAAGGTAAAGAAGTTATTTCCGAGTTATCAATTGAATATTTTAAATATGAGGTGTATGGTAATTATGAAAATATATGTCCTACAAAGATGGTTCGAGAATAGGATCATCAGGGCCATACAAATATATGTTTAACAATACCTAATACCTTTCCAATTGAAGATGAGGAAACTGAAAATGACAAATGAAAGGTATGGATTATTTCTTGACTCATGTTTTTAAATTATTGATTATTAGGACATGATTAATGCTTCTGTTTTTAGTAAAGAAGTATTAAGGAATAAAAAGCATAGTTAATGGATAATGAAGAATGCTGTATGATTAAGATGTCAACATTTTAGGAATTTGAGAGTTATGTTATAACAATGGATGATGAAATATTTAAAAGTATTAATTCTCTTTTGATGATGGAATTACTTTAGAAGATTTTTTTGAGTATGTGTAACCCTAAAGTTTTTTATGTGAAAATTTTATTCAAGGAATAATTATATTTTCTTGTGTGGATATAATTATAAAGGTATAAATAACCATTAAGGTTTATATGATCCTTGATTTTTGATGTAATTATGGGTTATTACTTTTTAGAAGTCAAATAAAAGGTATGAGATATACATTGAGTTTAAAACATGTTAAGGTTATTTTTGAGGATTTCATCTCATTTTTAAAATGTTATAAGACTTATATAGTTTTAGAAAAAGGGACAACACACAGATAGTGTGACAACCCATCGTGTCAGACAAGTTTTCAAGAATCGAACCCTCAATCGAAGTGCGACATGGCTTTATTTCCTACCACTGATCTACGTGAAGTCCCTAGTTAATATGACTTATTATTTTTAGTTAAATGAATTTATGGATTAAGAATAAATTTATTTGGGAGAAATATATTTTATCGAATAGATAACCATGGGATTGGGAAAATTATTTGGGGATTAAATGATAAATGTTATTTTGGAAGATGTTCACTATTTTAGAAACTTTATATGATTAAGGTAAACAGATTACTGTGGAATTTTAATTGGGGAGTAATGGATTAACTATATTTTGGAAGAATCTATGATTTTAATTGTGAAGCCATGGTGATTCAGGTTATTTATGGAAATGATTAACCTATCATGAAGAACATGTGATTAGGTTAATAATTTTTTGGAATGAGACCTTAAGAGTGATTGATGTTTTTTGGAGATAAACGTTAAAATTTATCTTGGAAGACTATGTGATCAAATATTTATAAATTTTGGGTTTCAATATTAGTTTGGATTATTTTTAGGAATTTTAAGGATGATTATTTGTTGAATGGTCTTTGTTGAACTTTGGGTATTATTATTGAATTTTGGAGATTAAAAGTAGTTTTTCATCATACAATGGTTTATTATTTTGGGGGAATTATATAATATTGTATTGGGGAAACAATTTATAGAATTTATTCAGGGGGGAGCTCGCGCAGGCACCCGATGGAGATTCTCTAACCCTACGGCGATGACGACCGCCGCGACCCCTCCTCTCATGGAGGAGGGGGGGGGGGTCTCTGCCTCCTAATCATGATTCTGTATCTGTGAAACTGAGTAATCATGACTTCTTTTAGTCCTCATCTGATTCAGGTTTCTTCTTTCCTGAAATCCAAATTGCTCCGAAGGTCCCCGACTGCATCTCAGGTCAGCCTGTTGTTCCGATTACAGTGAAAGAGTTCTCTGAAGCATCGTCGTTACTCTCCAAGGATTTTATTGTGAGATTTGTGCGGCAACGACCACTTATGGAGGATTTTGACAAGGCCGTCAATGTAGAATGGAGTTTAAAGCGTCGTGCACTGGTAGGTATTCTGGGGCCGCAACAATTTCTCATTATCTTTGACGATGAAGAAGACTTGGGTAGGGATTGGTCTAGAAATAGGAAATCGTTCTCTGGTTCATCTTTCCATCTTCTTCGGTGGTATTTTGATGCTCATATGAATCACGACTCACCCAATATGGTGATATGTATCCAACTGCTTGGTCTTCCCCTTCCATTCCAGAACCTTGGGTTGCTGAGATCAATTGGCAATTTCATTGGGTGGTTCATATGTAGTGATCAAAGGACGACATCGATGACACATCCAATGACTGCGAGAATCTGTATTGAAATGGATCTTTTAATAATTCCACCGGAGATTGTCTGTATTGTTGTTAAAAATGAATACAGGTTTGCTCATTCTATTTTTATGAATCTTGGAATCCCTTCTGTTCCTGTTGTCACAGACAGGGACACGATGAGTCTGGTTGTCGCAAGAAGGCTGGGGGTGTCCGACTTGTTGAGCTCCCAGATGTGGCAAATGTTGTCCCATTGACAGGTGGTGAGGCTGCCTTAGGTGATGGAAAAAGGGGTGACCATAGCCCATCAACAGGCTCCCCAATCAATGTTAATGCTGGGAATACATCAAATCTGGTGCGGGGGGTGTCTTCAGGGGAGGTGATCAAAGGATATCATATAGCATCCAATCCAACTTCTCATGCTATAATGGAGGACCTGAGGTAGAAAAATGACACACTGAGTACAACTGGTTTGGGAGTATAGGGAGGACTGGATGAGGCGGGGAGGAAGGAGTCATTGTTTGAAGATGGTGTGGATAATCCATCAGCTGTTTCTGAGATGCTTAATAAGGGAAATGGTCAGTCTGAAGATCTGAGTCATGATGCTACTAAGCCTGGGGGTCAGAGAGGCCTGTGCAGATTCCACAGGTCATCCCTTCCTATGACAATATGGTTGTGAATGTTTGTTCCAGGAAGGATGGTGCAGAATCACAGGAATCTGAGAAGAGGGATGAGGAAGAGGTCATTTTCCAATCTGGCAATGATGGATTGGTGGCAATTGTCGGCCTTGATGTAAACTGCACACCCCAGGATGGTAAGATGCAGTCAGAGGAGCTGCTAATAAGTATGAAAGAAGGTAGTCAAACTGGTGTCTTAGTGCCCCTATCTAGGAATTGAGCCAAGAGAGGGTGATAGGGTCAAGGTTCAGTTATGGATTTTCAGGACATCCAGGGGCAGGCCTCTCTAACCCTAAGCAACATATTTGAAGGATTGCTTGAGGATGACTCAGGTACTGCGAATGTTGTGCCACTTGACTCAAAGGGAGGATATAGGAATGAATGTAATGGGGATGAACTTTTTCACTTGGCAAGTGGAACTCCAACATAAGAGAATAGAAGTAGACCAAGAGGAGAAGTAGGAGGGACTATTCATCCTTGCCTCCTCCTTTGGAGACCAGATCGACCAGGAGGGAAAATGGAAAAAAAGGAGACCTCGGAGGAAGTGAATCCTTGGATAGTAGGGGTTCATGGTGGGAAACCTTTGGAGTTACTGCTTAGAGATGAGGAGGAAGTGACTGATCAGGTGTTATTACTCAATGCTTCAGAGGAGGAGGTAGCTTTAATGACGGGGAGAGCCTTAAGGGAAACACTTAACGAGGAACAATATGCTTGGATTGACCAGCAAGATTTAAAATCGAGGAGTACATATAGTCATGGGATCAACTGGCCTCAGAATTTGAAAATCTCTTGTTAGAATCCCCAAACATTCAAGTTTCTTCTATATCTTGGCAATTATTTAGGGATACGTTATCTGGTAAGATTAGTTTAATTTTTAAAGCTCCTAGTTAATTGGGTAATGTATCGTATCTGGGTTGGGGTGTATCTCTTGTTAAATTGTTGGTTTATGTTTTCTGGTTTGGGGAGTCCTGATCTGGTCATTAGGATCCTTGAGTTGTGTGTTCTGAGTGGATTTGGGGAGTCCTGATCTGGTCATTATAAAAACAATTCTTCATAAATTTATGAATGTATAACATCCTAATTATTCCTCCCAAGGTTCCCTCAATCCTCAAAGCTCCTGATCTTAGAGCTTTAGAAGTTACTCTACAAGGTAAGGGACCAATTCACCCTCTTCTTTTAGTCAAAGAATTATTTTATGTTATGTCTTTTAATTTATATTTTCTTATGTTCAGATATTTAATTTCATATACCCATTAATGTCCATATTATTTAAAAATTATGAGATACCTCTTTTCTCTCAATCAACTCATTTTATGAATTTTTAAGTGACGCCATTTGGCTGCTGAAATTTCGCAAGGGAATTCTCAACTTCTCTTTTTTTCATTTAAGATCTCTTTTATGTGGTATGTATTTAAAGTTTCCACACCATGTTATTATTTCTATTTTATTATTTCCATATAATATATTATGAGTATTTTATTAATGGGTGACCCCTGTCCCCTCTCTTTTTAATGTTTTCTTAAACCATGTTGCATAATCATTATGCTGCAGAATTTTCATCTCAAAATCTCTCTCTTTTCTCAATAAATTCTCTTATTTTATTTATATGAATAACCAAACTTATTTTATTTCTAGGAGTATTAATCAAGACATAAAAATTATATATTTTATTCTGTAATTTACATACATAAAACCCTCATTCCCTTTCTATGGGTTATAAATGACATAATGATCATGTTTTTTAGGAATTTTTAAAACGTCACGATTTTGATACGAAACTCATTTATTTTATTCTCTTTGGGTTATTTATGAAATGTTTGATTATGATATATGTGGATAACATGAAAATTAATACATATTAAGGGTGTTCTTTAGTATCACTCCAATGCATTGGGTAAAGAAATTAATCTCTAGAGATGACACGTTTTATGATACCTTGGTGAATAACCATGGTAATTTTTATGACACCTTGGGGATGGACCTTGGTGATATGCTTATGAATGTATAAATAACATGTTTTATCCACATTTCAAAGTTATGATTCCTGTTATTTTTTTATTATATGCCTCATGTTCTTGTTTTCATGGAATATTAATATTCTTGAAGTTCTTATCAATATTCTTAAAATTACATGTAAACTGCTTCACTTGTTTCCCCTTACTGGGCCTTCTGCTCACCCTTTCCTTTGATGTATTTACCTAGGATATGAGATGCAGTAATTGTACTTAGGATGAAACTATGATGAATCCTTCCAAGTGGATAAGAATAATGTGTTTTATTTTTTCATGTATTATATAACTAATTTCCAAGACATTAAATTTTAAAGATCCTCTGTTTGTAAAATGTGATGAAAAGTAATGTAATAAAAAAGTGGGTTGCCATAACCATTGGATGAGCTACCGTTGGGTGGGATACCATCACGAGTTACCATCACGACTCACCATCACGACTCACCATTTTGACATATTGGTGTGAGTCACTGTTGTGACTCACCATCACAACCCACCGATGTGAGTCACCGCTGCGACTCACCATCACGATGTATAGGTGTGAGTCACTATTGCGACTCACCATCATGAACCACCATTCCGAGCAACTAGTGTGAGTCACCATTGTGACTCACCGTTGTGACCTACTAGTGCGAGTCTCCATTGTGACTCACCATCATGACTCACCATCACAACTCCCCTTTCCAAGCTACCAGTGTGAGTCAACGTTGCGACTCACTATCGTGATCTACTATTGAAAAATTGGATTTTTGGTAAACTCTTGAAATGAGTCACCGTGACCTCCAAAAACAATTCAACAATTAGATTTTCACAATGTAATAGACTGGAGAGGTCCAGAGAATTACATCAGACAACTCTCAAACTATTCTCACCCCTGAGAATTCAAAACCAAACCCAGAAAGAAAAGAGGGGTCTGAACAACCACCCCGTGAGCTACCTCTCAAGGACCTCTATATGCATAAAACACTACTACCGACATTAATGTTCAATGATAAACCACCCTGTGTTGTTTTAAATCTATAGTTAAACTTCAAAATCCAAGAATACCTCCTATTACATCCGTTAACCCAAAAAACCACAAGAAAAACCATACAACCACAATAACCAAACTATCCAAACATGAGAACCAGGGAATTCCATCCTCAATGTCAAGATACTATCCACTATAGGTGGAAATGACTTTCCCACATGGGTTTAATCACATCATAATTAATGCATCTTGATTAGGAATCAGGTTCTCCCCTCTTCACATGTTAGGAATTTATCACACATTACGGAACAAGGAAACAACTCATCTCATAAAAAACAAGGTTCAAACATTACATCACAAGGAAAAATAGAACAAGGAAAAAAACTCAAAACAACTCTGGGTACTGGGCATGCATATGCCCTTATCACTCCCAAGTACTCTCCTCCAGGCCACCATGCCTCCATAACACGTGAACCAAATGAATGGTCTGTCCACACAACACCTTCTCCTAATGATCTTGGATCTCTATCAGCCATTCCATGCATGTCATGTCAACTTTGATATCAAACTCTACCCAATCAATGAAATGGGAGTCATCATGAAGATACCGAAGAAGTTGAGAGATGTGAAAGACATCGTAGATCCTCTCCAACTATGGTGGTAGCACCAACTGGCATGCCACCTTGCCAACTCACCCCAAAACCTTGAAGGTTTTAATAAACCTGGGAGAAAACTTGCTCCCTTTACCAAATCTCCACCACCCTCATCAAGGGGAAACCTTTAAGAACATGTGGTACCCAACATTGAACTCCAAGGGAATCCTCCTATTATTGACATAAAACTTATGCCAGTCTTGTGCTTCTTTCATCCCCTCATGAATGAGCATAACCTTCTCTATCATGCTCTGCACTACCTTGAGACCAATATCAATTGTCTACCCAAGCTTTGTCCAGCGCAACAGAGATTGACATGGTCTCCCATAAAATTCCTCAAATGGAGCCATGCCAATGGAAGAGTGGTATTTATTATTGTAAAAAAACTCTACCAAGGGAAGGTGTTGTACCCAAGATCCACCAAAGTCTAAGATGCATGCTCACAACATATCCTCTAGTATTTGAAAATTCCATTCTATCTGAGGGTGGAAAGCAGTGCTGAGGCATAACTAGGAGATAAAAACATGGTGTAATACCCTCTAGACTCATTAGGTAAAATGAATGTCCCGATCTAAGACAATGGACCTCGAAACTCCATGTAACCACACCAATTCATCCACATAACTCTTGGAAGAGGTATCCACTACGCTTAACTCCTTAATTTACAAGAAGTGAGCTGATTTCATTATCCGATCCACTAATAACAAGATACATCATAGCCTCTCTAAGCCCTAGGTAAACCTTTAATGAAATACATTGATATTTCATCCCACTTCCACTCAAGTACATCCAAGGGATATAAAAAACCATTGGGAACATAGTACTCAGAATTCAACTACTGGAACACTAAGCACCTCACCACAAACTCTACCACTGCTTGCTTTATACAAGGACAAAAAAATGCATCTTCAATCCATGGTACATCTTAGAAATTCCTAAGTGTACTACTAAAAATGAATTCTGAAACTCACGGGGGACTTCCTTGTGAATCGCCATTGGAACAAAAATCCTTCCATGGGACAACATCTGATTCTAACCATCCTCCAACCATCCCTCAAGAGAATAACCATGGATCACACAACCATGAAATATATTTTCCTTAAAGTCTCCACAATGATACTCCTACACCTGCTACATTAGATAACACTTCACCTTTATCTGAAACAAATAGACTCTACCACTGTCCACCCTTTCATCCAAGTGCAAGGCTAGAAGCTCCTCCATCACCTTCAATGCGTCAATAAATTCCCAAACTACCTAATTCTGTGTCTTCCTTTTCAAGGAATCGGCCACTAAATTCCACTTTTCTAAGGTTTATGAGATCTCAAAATCATAGTCTGGAGGAAACTCCATACACCTTTTCTGTCATAAGTTCAGATCTCACTGGGAAAAAATATACCTCAAACTCTTGTGATCCATGAAGACAAAAAATGGTCCCTAATGAGTTAATGCTTCCACAACTTCAACGAAAACATGACCACTACAAGCTTTAGATCATGAGTGGCATAGTTAAATTTTTGTGGACATAACTTTCTATACCCATATGAGATCACTACCCTTTTCTTCTCAGTAGACATCCCAAACCTAGACTGAAATCATAAAAAACACCTCGAAAATTACCCCTTCCATTGAAAATAGAGCACTGAACAACTTCCCCTTTAGATAGTTGAACAATACTTAGCACTACTCGGTCCAAAAAAAATCTTGGTCTTTTTTAGTCAGATCTATCAACAGAGTTATAAATCGAGAGAAATAGGGTACAAACCTACGATAATAGCCCGTCAGACCGAGAAATCTACAAACCACAGACACATTCTTAGTGCTTCCTAAGAAACAAATGATTCAAAATTTAACAGGTCTACTGCTACACCCTTCTAAGACACCACATTTCCAAGGAAATGAACCTCTCATGTCCAAAACTTTCACTTAGAAATTTTTTTGTAGAGATAGTGGTGTTAAAGAACCTACAAGATGGTCTTGACATGCTTGGTATACTCCTTCTCTGATTTCGAGTAGATCAAGATTTCATCGATGAATATGATGATGAACCAATCTAGAAACTCATGAAATATAGAGTTCATAAGCCCCATGAATATGGTTGGTGAATTTATAATACTGAATGAAATGACTACAAACTTGAAGTTCCCACACCTACATCTGAAAGCATTATTAAGGATATCTCCCTTATTCACCCTCAACTGGTGATATACAGATCATAGATTGATCTTAGAAAACCAACTTGAACCTCTTAGCTGGTTGAAAAGATTGTATATCCTTAAAAGAGGGTAACAGTTCATGATCATCACCTAATTCAACCTTCAGTAGTCTATGCACAACCTCAGATCGCCATCCTCATTCTTTGTGAACAACACCAGAGAACCCCATGATGACACACTGGGCTTGATAAATCCATTCTTCATTAGGTCATATATCTAGATCCTCAACTCTCGTAACTCAGAAGGTTCCATCCAATAAGGATCCATCAAAATCGGGGAAGCACCAGGCTGCAGGTCTATCCCGAACTTAACATCACGTCAATGGGGTAGTTTCATAACTTCCTTAGGGAAAAAATCCAAGAACTCCCCAAAAACTTTGGGAACCTCCACCATCCAAACATCTACTAATTCCAATGGCAACTCATCCAACAGGGAAAGAAGAGGCTCTATACACCGGCTAACCACCTGATAGCTCCACTCACCAAAAAAGCCACATTTTGGATATCCAAATCTGAAAACACAACTTTGATACAGAAGTAGTCAATAATAGTGTACATGAAATAAAACCAGTCAATGCTGATAATGACATCGTATGGTTGCATCTGTAGTAAGAATAGATCCCCATAGGACAGATGTAGCCCCATCATTAGTCTACATCCCTAGCACATGTCAAACAAGTTGGTCTGACCTCTGACTAGATTGCTCAACACCAAGGGAATGGAAAACCTCTCTACATCTTGTCTCATAGCATGGGCTAAAATGGGTTAAAAAAGGAGTGTGAAGCTCCAGAATCAAACAAAGCACAATAATGGGTACCAATAATGGGTACTAAACAAGCTGATCGTACATATGATGATCTCTCATCCTACTGGAACTTTTTCTTTTACAACATGAAACTAACCACAACCAACTTATCTACCCCTCTGATGATGAAATCATCCAAAACAACACCAAGGTTGAGGTCCCTTAGTAACACCCTGAGGTTGGATCTTACCTACTCCATCTCCCCTCGGTGGAGCATGAGCCTGCTGTCCCTATTGCAAAAATGGCCTATCTAGAAACTACTGTTGAGGCTAGCACTGAAACTGTCCACCTCCACTATACTGAGATTGAACTGCCACTAGGAACTAGTTCTGAAGATGGACACAAACCCCATAAAAGAAACACATCGGCTCCAAACCCACAAGAAAGGAATGAGGACCATAAGGTCAAAATGGAAAATGCTAAGCTCTATTCCACACCAGTCGAAACCTTAGGCCCTGGAACCTGAGGCCTAATGCTGGTAACCTTTCCACTTGAAGAACCCCACTGTACCCCCTCTCATAATATACCTCCTCACAAGTGCATTTGATCAATCACTTCTACCTTCTTCTGAACCTCAAAGTACGTCAGCAACATAAAGGTAGTAACCACATACTAGATAAGAGGATGAAGTGCCTCCTATAAGAATATCACATGAGAATCCTTATTCGAAAAGAGTTCTGGGAAAAAAATTAGATACTTGAACTTAATCCTCAGCTCTCACACTAACATACTCCCCTACTAGAGGGAGAGCAACTCCTGCCTCTTCTTAGCCTTCATGGTCGATGAAAGGAATCATTCTTCGAACTAATTATCGAAATCAACCCATAGAACATCATCCTCCTTCCTCTCCCCCAGGTACATATTCCACCACTAACGTAAAGATCCTCACTTATGGCTTACTGCCAAAGGAACCCAATACTCTATCGGATCCTAGATTAAAATGTAGATGATCTCAAGATCCTCAAGAAATATCTTCATCTCCATGTTCGAAACACTACCCTTGTACTTTCCCAAGTCCTGTCACTGGAAAGAATTTAATGTTCTATACCACTGGTCCTCCTCCTCCACCAGATTAACCCTCCTCTAATCAACTGGATCAGCCTACTGAGCCTCGACTTTCCGAGGCATGAAAAAATGATGAATGAGTTCCATAACTGAAAAGGTAAATAAGGAATCCATAATCCCAAATATTATGGAATTTTATTAAAATTAATTTTTACTTGTTTAACTCATTATTCATTTCTAATTTCCAAAATCCCTTTAAAATAAGAACACAAGTAATTATGAAGCATGTACCTTTCCTTGGATCTTTTCCCTACAAATAGTGTAGCCTCATTTGGTAATTTGATAGGCTTAGAGTCCTTACATCAGATCACAGGGGACCCTAAAATACCATGTCATAACAGGTCTTCCCTGGCCTATGTCACGCACCAAGGTCACTTGACACTATTTCCCTACCAACCCATGCAATCGTCACTATGTCTAACTCCAAACTTCATCCTATCTCTCAACCATCACCTCCGATACCATTCTTTCATAACCCCTCACTCCAAAAATACCCTTACTGGGATAGCAATGAAGAAAGGGATATAATGACCCTTGATTTCCACCTCTAGTAGGCCCTGGGGTGGAGGCCAACACCAAGGGTATACAATCTCACAAAATGGGAGGCATTTCCTTTTTTATAAAAACTAGATCGAGAGATAAGATGTATCAACCTAAAAACAACTCCAAGACACACACATATATATATATAAAATAAAAACAATACTTCCCACATTCATATTTAAAACAAAACTATTACAAATACTATGAAAACTCCAAAGTAAATACCAAAAGTAAAGCTAAGAAATGACACAAAAACTCTTCAAATCTGAGCTAGTAAGGTCCAGTACGGTTCGCAAAATCCTCTTGGAAATATGAAAACAATTTTATATATGTAGGGAGAGCATACAATTATACTCAACAGAAAAACCAAAGTCTCTTGTACATAGGTTATAGAATTACATTAATGCTCCTATTAGAAAAAAGTAGAACCCAACAACACCTAACAAGGTACACTATCCATCCCCACCTCACCAAGACACACTCACCAAGTAACACAAATCAAGTAAACTAATATAGTAATAACATTGATAATAGGGTACCCCGAACCACTTTCCCATTGATTAGCTGCTCTCACACCCTAATAGAAAACTTCCAGTCACTCCCACCTCTTCTGAACAAAACAAACCACATCCCACCCACACACACCTGGTCCTCAAAACCACAACACATCCCTCCCATAAACACCTGGGCCACTACCACACCTCATCCCACCCACAAACACTTGGTCCACTACCAAAACACATCCCACCAGAAAACACTTGGGCCACTACCAAACCTCATCCAAAAGACACTTGAGAAACACAACTGACCCATACACACTTGGGCCTCACGAACCATAACCTTCTTGAAGAATATTGGGCTATTCTGCTTGGAAGAGGGAGTAGAGAAGAAAAGGTGGCCCAACATTCATCCTGCCACTGGGATGTTTGAGAAATACACCCTCTCCCATGACAATGGGGGTGTTCAGAACATGGTGATCAACTAGGGTGGGGGTGTATAGAAATAACCAGAACATACAGTGTATTTATATATATATATATAGTATCAAGAACTCAAGACCAACCTATGGGATTCACAATAACATATACCTCTATTAGTATCAACAATGATCACTTAGGAAGTTGATAAATTAAATGGGATTCACAGGGATCTTTTGCTCAACACCCATTCATTTCATTATTTAGCTTTTACCATAGTTAACCGTGCATCCCATCATTTAAATCTTCATTGAAAAAATCCTTCCCATTTACCAAACAAACTCACACCATCTCAACATTATTAAGTATTTATTTTCTCCATAATTACCCAGGAAACTAAGTAATAAAAACCACAACATGAAGCACAATGAAAGCCACACAAAGGAAGGAGAACTATGGTAAATTATCCCAATTCACATTAATGTCTATTTAACACCCATTCATAACATAACATACATCAATCCCAAGACATGGGGTAAAGATTCATTCATGCTACTCATGGAGAAACTCCAGATGAATTACCCATACCAACCACTATCATCATTATCCTTCAATGTCCTTCCACCAAATCCATCATCTCAATAGAGAAAACCCCCAAATCATAGCCACACCCAACAACACATCTCATCAAAACTATAACAAACCTATAAAAAAACTCACAGAATCCCTATTGTATAACCACACCACACCCATCACATCCAGTAACACAACATAGTAAAACCCAATCACATCCTAGATGCACAACACTACCCATCCATTCCACAATCAATCAATCTATCTACCAGAGATTCCATTACACATTCTGAACCATCCACACACACATAATGACGCTCACAACCATATCACCACACAAACCAAACCAAACATATTCATATTTATCAAGACATATTTTATTTAATTCCATTCATAACTTTCAGGGTTATCATAGAAACAATTTGATCACGGGGAATCCATTTATTATCTGAGTGTATTTGGTTAACCAATTTCATAATAATTGTTTGATATAAAACCAAACATCATGCATTCCAAAATCATTACTCGGTGTGAAAACAAAGTCCCCCAATGACCATGATTTTAAGTGATCTATTTAGCCCGTATAATTCACAAAAAAAAAGTAAATTATACACCATTTCCCCCTATCCCTCATACTGACCTCGAACCAATTAAATTATCTTTATTAATTTGGTATTATACTATATTCAAATGGGATACATTCATAAACCCACCCCACATGATACAAAATTAATAAGGATGAAGGAAACCTACTTGGAAGAAGAAATGATCATCACTTTCTTATTGCGCTAAATAGGGGGCGCACATGCAGCGGGAAAAATCTTATAGGGGAAACAGGATCCAAAGGCTAAAAAAAACACAAGATTTATTAGGGAAGAAAGGTTTGGGGATTATTGCACCAAGAGAAAGGGAAGCACACAAGGAAGATAATATCTCATATTTAGAAAGTCCAAATCCTAAATCAATGGGAGAAATGTTTTCTAAAATATATTAAAGGTGGATATTAATGAAGACCATGTGGTTTGGAACTCAATGTAAGATTTAGGTTTTTAGATGATAAATATGATTCAAAATGGCTCCAAAAACCATTAAATATGGTATTAAATTCATTTTACATCAAAGAAAATGTTAAAGGGATGAAATTGTAAGAAACTAGGAAAACTGAAAAAATGGAGAAGTGTTAGAAATGACTCACTGTTAGATGAGTCACCAATACAAGTCATCGGTGTGAGTCGCCATTCTGAATCAACTTTACTAACTCACCATTGGAAAAGGTACCATTGGGTGATATACTGTTGCAATTCACCATCGTGAATCACCGTTGTAACCTACCAGTGTGAGTCACCACTATGACTCACCCTCACGACCTATCGGTGCGAGTCACTACTACAAATCACCGTCATGACCTACCAGAACAAGTCACCATTGCGACCCATTGTTGTGACCCACCATTCTGAGCTACTGGTGTGAGTAACCATTGGGAATCACCATTGCGACCTACCAGTACAAGTCAGTATTACGACTCACCATCAGGACTCACCATGACGACCCACCATTATGAGCTACCAGTGCGAGTCACCATTGTGACTCACCATCGTGACCTACAATTAAAAAACTAAAATTTTGGAAAACACTTGAAATGAGTCACTATGACCTCCTAGAACACTTCAACCATTATATTTTTAAAAGTTAATAGACTGAAGAGGTATGATACATTATACATTCCACCATCATAAAGAGTCTTTTAGGAATATTTACCTAGATCCACATGAATTTATAGGCCATGAAAGCTCATTGAGACCATTTACCAAACTCTATATTCACTTTCCAAACACAAAACAATCTTTAAGAACCAAATAAACCAAAATAAACCTTACTTCCCAGGAAAACTCGAGTCCTGTCACGAGGTGTGTTGGCTAGGAACTCTACTCGCAACTAGAACATCAAGCCCCGATAGTCCTAGATCTTGTCTATCTAGACTCTTTCCAAAATAACCTGACCAAAAAGAGTAAAAACTCCTTTGATACCATTTTTTGATGAACCAAGCTGGAGTGCCATACAACTCGACACCCGACCCAATCCATAGAATTGCCTGAGGGGCATTCAAGATCCTAGAAAATAGTTCCTGGGTATCAATGATATAATTTGAGAACAATTTTAACAATTTATATAAACACAAACAACCAATATAAATAAACAACACAATAATAAATAACCAAATCCAAAAAAGGCATGATAATTTTTAGTTTCAAGGTTTATAACATTAACTAAAAACCAAAAGTGCTATAAGAAAGGGAAACCAAAAAATTTCACAAAAACCTCCATTCAATATAAGGGGAATCACCCTAAAGTCACCACCACCAACACCTAAAACAAGAGTAAAACTAGAAAATAGATCCACCATCATCACCACAACACACCTTTCCTTTACATGGGTTATACATAACAAAATATACATACACCCAAAAGTGTATATAGGGTGTGAGTGAAATCCCAGTAGGATTCCACAAAAAATAAAATGTTTCATGCTAAAACATTAAAAGAAAAATTAACATTAACATTCATACAAAATACTTTGAAACATTTTCAATATTTTTTAGGGAAAACCATTCCCTTGGAAAATACTTTCAAGAAAAACCATTTCTCAAGGAAAAACATTCAAGGAAAAACCATTTCTCAAAAAACTTGCTTCAGAATGAATTATACACAAGGTACACCATATAACGACAGATGAAACCAAATCATGTAATTATCATGTCACAATAGAGAACTATGGGTAAATCCCTTAGTTTAGCTACTAAAAGTGGAACTCTAGGAACCTTGTACCTCGATGAAACAATGGTATAAAAACCATAACCCACAGATTTCTCATGCATGAGACACTAGAAGGGAACATCCCATGGGACAAGTAGTATTCGATAATAATATATGTTTAGTTAGTGTTGCAAGAATAAATACTACTAAGTGAATCATATCTTTTCCACTTCTAAGTCAACTAACATTAATCCACTAGAATAATCTAGGACCGCCTCTTCTAAATCACTAGCATATTAGTTCTAGTTTTCTCACCTAGGTATTTGGGATTCCCTTGGTGATCAATTTCGTATTTTACATGTCAAACAATTCACCAATTTCACATACACATGCTATGAATTATAAACAAATGGGGAAATTGCCTCTTTCACAAACCATCATAAGGAAACCACCATTTTCCATAAACAAACCACTTTCCATTTTACACCAAACAAACCATCACCTCTTTCACACCAAAAATATTTAAAAATACATTTCACACTACTTTCAAAATCCATGAAACCCATTTGAAAACATTGAAATAAAAGAACATAATCAATTTAAACATTTCCATGGGCCAATCCCCATTCAAATCCACACATAAAATGACTTGACTTTTAAACATGCTTCCCAACATTTACTCAATTCACGAGTCAAATTAACAGTTCACAATAAGGAAGGTTTCATTCCATAAAAATCATTTTCTTTTGATAATATCACATTAAATAAATTTATACCTCAAGTTCCTTTGAAAAAACATTTCGAACTTTTCAAAAAAACCATGAATGATTTCCAAAAAGTAACAAAATAAATTACACACAAAAAACATGGCCAATTTTCTTTATAAAATTCATTTCCATCACACAGGCATTTCAAACCCTTCCAAAACATTTTTTTTTCACAAAAAAATAAATCATATAGCACATATAATTAACCAAGAAATCTTGTAAAAACATTTAAAAATGTTAGAGCATAGAACCACCTACCTCACACTATGAAAATTTAGAAAAATGATGCAAAACCACAAACACATCACCATAAGACCCTAAAAAGGAAATATTGAACACTAAACATGAAGATCTTACTCAAAAAAAAAGAAAATCCAATAATTAGGTCTTAAAATCCATTAGAAATTAGGAACTCAATAAGAGAGTAATAGAAACCCTAAAAAGAGGGAGAAATCAAGGGATAAACCACTTACTTGATGAATATTTGAAGAGTCAGGGTAAAAAACACACAAGAAATAGTGCCCAAGAAGTCTAAAGAAGCTTGGAGGGAGCTCCAATGGATGAAAATCATGTATGGGGTGGATGGGAGTGGTTTATTGTTAAATACTAAGAAGAAAAAAATGAAAATTTTAAATTTTTAATAACCTGGAAAATTCTCATAGTTTTCCCACATGGTTTACCAAACTGTGCGGCAACTGTGTACCCCTCACCATCCAAGAAGGAAATTCTACACAATTTACCCACACAGTCTCTAAATTATGTGAAAAGCATGCAGTTATCCTCTATCCCAAAATGAAACTTAAATGCATGGTTTCCAGAGAAAGGTTCATGATTTTTCTTAACTGTGTGCCAACCACGTGCCACCTGCTATCAAGCCAAAATTTTCCATTTTTCATAAAAAACACTTGGGGAAATTAATAATTAACCAAGGGCCTGAAATTAAACAAAATAATACCTCAAAACAAATTCATAGATGTGAAATTTTACAAGATGTAAATAATTAAATCGTGATCTAAGTATGAGGATAAATAATAACAAGTCAAAACATATATGAAATACAAAGTGGTTATTACCCAAAACATAACATTAACATGAAATTGTTAATAAAAGGGTAATATAAAGTCATAATAAATTCATATATGGTATGATATATAATAACATAGTTATGTGGTATATTTATAATAAACCTATATTATTATACATAAGGTTTGAACATGTATGGAGAAATTCGAGACCTAAGGTAAGGGTTTTATCGTCTCACTTTTATTTCTGTGAGATATATGCTACATCCACCACTTCTTCTTATCACGTGGTGTATATACTACCCTATGAAATTTTATGTCTTGAATTTAATTTATTTAATTATATTAAAAGTTTTAATTGATGATATTATTTCATGTATCTCACGATTCAAAAGTTACTCGAGTAGTAAGGGGATTTCTAGTCTCACTTTTATTTTCGTGAGACCTATTCCATATTCACCAATTGTTTCTTTTGTGTGGTGTATATACTTAACATGAATGTATTATATGATTATTATCCTTAAATTTATGGTTATTTATATATTCATTTGATGATATCTCTTTCATGGGGTTTTATGGTTCAAAAGTTACAAAATCAGTAAGGTAATTTTGTCTTAATTTACTTTATTTGAGACACATGTTTTGTTATGCACCTATTTTATTTTACGAGGTCTATATACTACCATTTTAAATGTTATATTATGAAACTATTTCTTTTCATGAAATTTTAAGCTTCATTTAATGTTATTATTTCATGTGTATTTTGATTCAAAGTAACCAAAGTGGTAAGAGTTTATTGCTACAATCTCGTCGTTTACCGAGATTATTTATGATTATGTTTCCATTGATAAAATATTATGATCAATATCTCAAGAATTATCTTAATTTTTATTCTCCTATGTTTTTTCATGATATATTCATGTATTGGTACCATTTTCAACTCTTTGGTACTTAAGATAATGAAAAAAGTGTTTTTAATAAAATCTGACCTTATTTCTCTCTTTGGTTGGAAATTTGTTATATTAAAAAACAATTTTTTCTAAAAATATTTTAAAAAATATTTTTAAATGATATTTTATTATTATTTTATATTAAAAGGATTTAAAAAATGTTTTTTGTTTTAAAAAGTGTTTAAAATGGTTTTCAAATGCTCCTTTATAAGTTTTCAAGCTTATTTTCAAAGAAAAATGTTTTCAAAATGTATTAGGATTAAAAAAAGTGGTTTTAAATGAGGAAAGTATATTTTACTCATGAAATTATTTAAATTATTTTTAAATATTATTTTATAATTTTTCAAAGTGGTTCTAAAATAAAGGTATTTTGAAGATTTTTTATGTCTTAAAAAGTTATTTTCAAAGAAAAGTTATTTTCCTTATGAAACGCTCCAAGTTATCTTTAAAAATACTTCTCCATATAAGATGAAATACTTTGATATAGTTTATGATTTAATTGATATATGATCTAGTAAAACATTTTTATTCGTTAAATGAATGATTTATAATTATGATTCCAAGTTTTTTATAAAACTCATTTCTCTTCCTCAGGTTATACCATGATAAAACGCTTTTGAAAATTGCTTCCTTTCATGTGTTATTCTATGATGAAATGATTATGAAACTTGTATCCTTTCCATATTTTATGATATTATTAATTTTTTTGATACCCATTTCATTTAATGGGATATGATATTATATTGATGAAACCCATATCTTTTTATGGGTCATGATATGATGAATGTTTTATTATCATGTGGTATATATATATATATGATTTAATTATGTGATAGGTGGGAATTATATCTCCCTCTGATGAATTGGGTAATGATTTAATCTCAAGGTTCACTCCCAAGACCATCTTAGTAGTCATGGTTTACTCCCAATATCATCTTAGTTGTCAAGGTTCACTCTCCCTCCAATGCATTGGGTAATGATTTATATCTCATGAGATAGAAATGATTGAAATGGGAAGTGAACCCAATTCTGTAAGGGACTTTTTCCACTAAGATAACCTTGAGAGTGAACCTTGACTACTAAGATAATCTTAGGAGTGAACCTTGACTACTAAGATGGTCTTGGGAGTGAACCTTGACTATTAATATGGTATCGTAATTGAAAATTGACTAATAATATGGTCTTGGGAGTCAAACTTGACTAATAATATGGGAAAAAGTCAACGGGCTTAAGACACTATGGAAAGAAGGTGTAACCCGATCCATTATAAGGAAAAGGCTATGACTAGGGATGTTGGTGTGTCCCGCCCAGTAGGTGTATCCCCCATGAAGTTCCTTGATAAGTTTGGGAAATGATCCTTGAATTATAGGGAATGATTTTATATTTTTATGTGTATGCCATAAGTTTATGTATTATTCCAATGATATTCTATCACTAATCATGCTCTTTTATTTATTTATGATTTATGTCTTATGAATTGCCAATATTTATGCCGTGACTCATGATTATGATATTTCATATTCATGGTACAATCTTCAAATTTTATGCTCATGTTCTCATACACTTATGTCCATGTTATGTGATTCACACCTATCATGGGGAATGGAAAAACAATTTTTTATATTTACTATGTGCAATATAGTGATTAACCCTAAGAAGTCTCCTGAAGAGAAGTGCACACAAAATAGTTTTTCACTTTTAATTAGAGGAAAAAATGGGGCAGTTTTTGAAATTGTTTGGATTTAAATTAAATAAAATAAATTAATTAAGAAATTCATTTAAATGAAATTCAATTGATTTTAAACTATGATATGAGAATGGTGATCAAGTCAATTTTTTTTTTCAAATTACAATTCTATCCTTGTCATATTTTATTGAAATATCTTCTGTTAAGTTGATTAAAGTGAGATTCCACAATCATTTCCTCTCACTTCCTTGGTGAAATGGTGATGGTGAGAGAAAAACCTACCAAGATCTTAGTTTGGTATAATCTCATTCCATGTTCAAAAGAGTTTCAATGAATATCCTCAAATAACTTAGGTAATACCCGATCATGTATTGTTTATCCCAAACAATCGAGAACATCCACTACCCCTTTCACACGTACTAACGACCATCGAGTACTTCATCACTAATCCCTAGTATATTCCATTTTATATAAACTATAACCTAGTTAAGGGAGATAATTATCATTGAAAAAAATAAAAAATCAATAATGTAATAAAAAACCAAATACAACCTCACCTGATAATAAAAACCACTATATGAAATTGAAAACAACTTTTGAAAAGAGAGAAAGAGATATCATTCAATTATGTCAAAGAACTCAAGCATTAAAAAATAGAAAAAAACCCTTAACTGATCACTCACAATTTTATTCCCACCATGCTAAGGTTAATCGAGATGAATGAGTAAGAATAATACATTACAAAACTAAGAAAAAGGAAAGAAAGAAAAGAAAAGAAAAAAGTTATCCATCAGATTCTTTCCTACAAAAGTTTTCTCCTTTTTGGCAAAACATATTTTCAAATCACCAAAAGGTACCTTCTTATAGGATCATATAAATTTAATTTCCCATGTGACCTCAAAATTTCACATTAATTGGACAAACCTATAGGAGGTTATATCATTTATATTGACGATAAATTTTTATGGACAAGAAATCCAGGAAGCTTCCTTCAATGTATATCATTCAATTACCACCTTAATGGTTGAATAAATACATGTAATTTATTTATATAATGATCATATGATCCTTATTTAATATCTTGGTAGACTCACCTCAATTTGAGGTGTGTATATTGAGTTATTATTCAATTACTTATATGGGGTCCACACTGTCCGCCTGGAAGGTTTTCCAACTTAAATGATTTTTTCGGGCCTCTGGATGTTAGAATCAGCTCTTGTCCCATAAGATAAAGTTGATGAAATTAAATCAAGTAATATTAAAAAAAAATTAATCACTTCAATTGGATAGATATTATAAATTTTATACCCAAAATGACTGTGTGATAAAAATCTATCAAAATTACAAAATTAACCAATTTTTATATTTTAGCTCAAAACACACCATTAACCCAAAATAGATGAAAATAATCTCAAATTGATAAATTAAGAGGATTTAAATAATTTAAATACATATAAAAAATAAAGAAAATATTATCTCTATCAATGCCACTACACTTAACACTTGGACTTCTGGATAAGTAACCATTAAAATAAAATCAAAGAAAATTCAAAACACATACCCATGAGATCCACCACATCTACACTAAGCAATAAAAAGATATTATTCCCAATAAAAAAAATTATTTAAATTTATCCATTTAGATCATTTAATATATTTACTCTTCATTTCTCATCCCATACGCACAAAACACCCACCCCACATGAATTTTCTCTCATCTCACAAATTCCAATTTTCAACAAGGATTTTATCATCCAAACCCATGCAAGAGTCACCATAGGATTGATAAATTCCTATATCTTTATTTGATGTGAGTCAAGGATATGTGTTTATCATGAGAAATTTTCAAAGGTGTTATTTGGATTTCGGTTGGTAGGATTTAGATGTTAAAAATTATGAGGCTGAATAAGGAGGGCTTGTCTCTTTTTGAAGCCAAATTGTAATATTCAAATTTATATTCAAGTATGGTATCCTCCTCACTCCCATTAGTAGAAAATATACTCCATCATCATGAAAAATCAAGTAAAGTTCATTCCATTCATCATTTAACCAGAAAAAATTTAAATCTTGTCATTATTGTTTTCTTGAAAGCTCCAGATAAGAACAACTCTCCTCATTGGAAGCTTTAGAAAGACACAAATTCTTTTATCATGAAATATACAGATAGGCACAAATTTCAAAAGAAAAAATTATTAAGTAGTAAAATTGTCTCGTCAACATTTTATTTTCCACAAAAAATATCATTAAATGAGGTATCACACCACAAGAAAGCTTCCCCCACACTTAAGTTCAACTAGATCATGAAATTTAACTTCAAGAGCAGGTTGGATAGGGAAAATTGGCTTGTAATGTGGCTAGCCTAACATGATATTAATATATTCTATGGGATAAAATGATTAAATTAATAAAGAAGGCCAAAATAAAAAGGATTATTTTGAAAAATGGGGCACTATAACCAAAAAATTCCTCAATCATTTAAAACACAAGTACCTCAAACCCTCAAGTTTTGACAAGAATAAATAAAAATTTGGTTAAATATAGAATGGTATGGTTATCTCAATAAGTGTATTGAATGAAAATTATATGAAAGAAACGGTTCATAATTCTCATGGAAAAATTATTTCAAAGATAAAGACAATGAATTTTGGCACGGAATTAAAAAATCATAGTACTTTTCGTGAAATTCCCAAAGATTTGAACTTGAAAAAAAGTAATTATCATCATCAATTTAATTTTAGTTTCATGGAATATATTGGTTTAATCATTTAAATGGGTTTAAAAAATGTAAATTATAATCATTTCATCCCAAAATCTTAAAAAAACTATAAATTTTAAAATGAAACACTCAAAAATATAAAAAAACAAATTTTTATATAAAAAATAGAAAAACAAAAAAATGAAAATCCTAAACTACAATGGTTACCTCCCCCAAAATTAAATGATAAATCATACTCAATCAATTCAAATGAATTTAACATGTAATCATAATTGAAAACGAATCATAGCAAGAAAGAAAGTGTAATGTAGAGGTACATCCAAACTTATTGGTAGTGCAATGTTGAGTTAAGATCCAAAGTGTTGTTTCCTAAAAACCTATAAGAAAAAGTAAAAATTATAACATAAAAATTTTATTAAAAGTAAATAAAATATAAATATAATAATAAATTATGGATATATCTTTGTTTAATCCCGAAGTGGGCCTTGGGTTTTGACTTCTTCCAGATGGGTAGTTCAATATGGTTATCCCCAATCTGACTGTGGGTGAAGTTTCTTTCTCCTAAACCAATAAGAATTATTCTTTCCAATATGCACTTGTTCCTTTTTGTTGATGAATCCATGGATATAGTATACCAAATACACCATCATGTGAATGAGATAAAACTTTAATGGTATTGGTATGAAAAATAATGAGTCCGTCCCTTTCTTGGTTTCCACTTTCATGAATTCTTATTCATTCTCCAGTGATTTATCAAGGTATGCTGAATTAATGGAATAATAAAAATTAATATTAGAGTGTAATTATATTTGAACAAAATTTAAGCATAAATATTCAATATCAAATTATTCCCATTTAAAGTAAGTCACTTGTTTCTAATTTACCTCTAGTAAAGACACTTTGATCTCCTCTTGCACTCCCTCCACTAAATGTTCAACATGTTTGGGGAACTCCATATGTTCCCCTTAATATGAATCTTCTTTTTCATAATCTTCCTCCAATGAAAAATATAAGTTGGATGAATCTGAAAATTTCAATTAAGGGGAGGTGATACTCAATTCATTTTCAATAAAATTAGAAGATAATGAGTTTATGAAAAGATAATCTCCTTGAGTTTGTTCAGTTTAAATTGCTTATTTTGAGGGAGGTGCCTCTTGGAGTTGAATTTCACTAGATCGAGGTAGGAATTCAGAATCCTCAATATTATCTTCAAATTCCACCATGTTGGTGGCATATTTCTTCAATGATGTTAGATCTTAAACTTTGTAAGGAATAGGGGGATCAAGTTGTTCCTCATACTCATTCCAGAAGTCATCTAGATCTTGTTGATCTCTCGTACATACTTCATAAGGAAAATATTCTTCCTAAATATCATTCTACAATTGTTGAGAAGGTACAAATGGATATTCTTGTAGTTAAATCAATTTCTCCCTAGGTTCTTCAACATCAAAGATAATCATTGAATCCACTCCCACCATTGGCTCAGGTTTATGTTTGGGTTGCTCTTGGGTAGCATGGACATATTCTGTTAGCCTTCCTATTTGAACCTTAATCCTTCTATGTCCTATTAAAGTTTATTCACTTGAGCTCTGTTGTAATATAAAATAATGTCCTATTGTTTTTATTTCACCTGTGAGTAGTCATTCCATGCAGAGTAATAGCAGTTTAGCTACATCATGGAAAAAAGAAACTTTTTTTTGAAGAGTAAAATATTTACAATTAGATTGTGGAACTGCCTCCCCTACAACGATGCCAAGTTTTGTGCATTATTATCATGGGGCATGATAATTTTTTTATATTTCCTATGTGAATTATAGTGATTAACCCTAGTAAGTATCTTGAAGAGGAGTGCACACAAAATAGTTTTCCACTTTTAATTAGAGGAAAAATGGGATGGTTTTTGAAATTGTTTGGATTTGAATGAAATAAAATAAATTAATTAAAAAAGTGATTTAAATTAAATTCACTTGATTTAAAACTATTATATGATAACGGTGATCAGGTCGGGGTTGGTTTCAAATTTTTATGCTATCCTTGTTCTATTTTATTCAAATCTCTTCTTCTAAGTTGATTAAAGTGAGATTCCATGATCATTTCCTCTAACTTCCTTAGTGAAATGGTGATGGTGATAGAAAAACTTACCAATATCTTAGTTTTATCTACTTTCCTTCAATGTAAAAAATATTTTCAATGAATATCCTAAAATTACTTAGGAAATACCTGCTCAAGTCTTTTTTATCCCAAATAATAGAAAACATCCACTACCCCTTTCACACGTACTGATGATCGTCGAGTACTTGACCACTAATCCTTGGTATATTACATAATATATAAACCAAAACCTAGTTGATGGAGATAATGATAATTTACAAAATAAAAAAACAATAATGTAATCAAAAACTAAATACAATCTCACTTGATAATAAAAACCACTATATGAAATTGAAAACCACATTTAAGAAGAGAGAAAGAAATTTTGTTCAATTATGTTCAAGAAATCAATAATTAAAAAATAGAAAACCAAACCTCCCCCAGTCAATCAAATGGTTACTCCACAATGTTAAGGGTAATCAATATGAATTAGGAAGAATAGTACATTACAAAACTAAGAAAAAGTAAAGAAAGAAAATAAAGGAAAAAATGTTGTCCAACAGATTATATCCTCCAAAACGTTTTCTTATATTGGGAATACCATATTTTAGAATCACTCCAAGGTCTCTTATTATATAATCCTCTAAATTTAATTTCCTATGTGACCTAAAAATTTCACATTAATTTAATTATTTTAGAGTAAGTTTTGTAATTTATATTGAAAATGAATTTTTATGGATGAGAAATCCATGAAGCTTTCTTCAATTTATATTGTTTAATTTCCACCTTAATGGTTCAATAAATCCATGGAATTTATTGGTAGAAAATGGATATGAGTCTTATTTCATGTCCAGATGGACTCACCTCAATTGAAGGTATGTATACCAAGTTATGCTTTAGTTATAGAGGTGGGGTACACACTGTCCGCCTGTAAGGTTTTCCAAGTTCACTAATTTTTTCAGGAATATGACTATTCAAATTAGCTCTTATCCCATAAGACAAAGTTAATGAAAATAAATCAAGTAATCCTACAAAAAAACAATAACATCAATTAGATCGATATTATAAATGTTATGCCCAAAATACACTTGTGATAAAAATCTGTCAAAATTCAAAAATTTACCAATTTTTATATTTTAGATCAAAACACACCATTAATCCAAAATGGGTGAAAATAAGATGAAATTGATAAATTAGGAGGATTTAAATAATTTAAATACATATAAAAAATGAGGAAAATATGAGCTGTATCAATTCTCCCACACTTAGCACTTGGACTTCGGGACAAGTAAGCATTAAAATCAAATCCAAGAAAATTAAAATCACATACCCATGAGATCCACCAAATCTACACTAAGAAACAAAAAGATATCATACCTCATAAAAAAACATTATTTCAAGTTCTAAATTTATATCATTTAATATATTTCCACTTCATTTCTCATAACATAGGCACAAAACACCTACCTCACACGATTATGAGAAATGAAGTGGAAATATATTTCAGTTAGTAGTATTTAGATATTAAAAATTCTGAGGCAGAATAAGGATGGTTTTCCTCTTTTTTAAGAAAAATTACAAGATTCTATTTTTCACTCAAGTATGGAATCCTCCTTACTCCCCTTAGTTGAAAATTTGAACCATCATCATATTAACTCAAAGAAAGTTTATTCCACTCAACATTTCACCAGAGAAATTTCAATCTTCTTATAATTGTTTTCTTGAAAGCTCTAGATAGACACACCTTCCTTTCCCCATTGGAAGCTCTAGAAAGGCACAACTTCTCTTATCATGAAATCACTAGTCAAACATAAATTTCAAAATAATTAATTCTTCAGTAGTAAAATCATATCATACATATTTTATTTTACACACAAAGTATCACCAAATGAGGCATTACACCACAATATAACTTCTCCCACACTTAAGTTCAAATAGAATATGCAATTTCACTTCAAGAGAAAGTTGGATAACAAAAATTGGTTTGTAACATCTATAACCTAATAGGATGTTCTTGGATTCTATGGGTTATAAGGATTAAATTAATAAGGAATGATTGAATAAATAGAATTATTTTGAAAAAGGGGGATTTGTAACAGAAAAATGACTCAATTATTTAAAACACAAATACCTCAAAACCCCAAGTTTTGATTGGAATAAATCAAATTCTAGTTAAAGAATGCCTAGTATGGTTCTATCAAGAAGTGGGTTGAATGAAAATAATATGAAAAATTGGTTCAGAATCCTCATGGGAAAATGATTTCAAAGATAAATATAGTGAACTATGGCACGAGATTCAAAAATAATATTACTTTTCATAAAATTACCAACGATTTGAACTAGAAACAAAGTAATTATCAGCATTCATTTAAGCTTTGTTTCATGGAATATATTGGTTAACTCATTGAAATGGGTTAATATAATGGTAATTATAATCATTTCAAATCAAAAGTTTCAAAAAACACATTAAATTTTAAAAATAAACTCACAAAAATCTATAAAAACAACATTTTTTTTATAAAAAAACAAAATAACAAACAAATAAAAACCTAAACTACAAATGTTGTATTGCCTTTATTTTTACCCATACTGAGAATCTGATCTCAACCTTTCTTTTGTTTAATTTACTAAGATTTTGAAGAATTTTTTTATGTAGGATTAATAATAGGGAATATATTTATGATGGATGTTGAAGATCTTTCACCAAATTAGAATAATGTGTTCCCAGTTTCGAAAGACACTAAACTATTATGGTCCTTGGAAATGTAATTTTTTAATGTGATGAATATTTGTCTAAAATTATGTAATATACAAGTATGTTAAGACCGGGTTTCTATTGTTGGTGTTAAAGGAAATATTTAGTCAACCTTTGAAAAATAGTATGAAAAAACTTTAGTGAGATCCATAGGGACATTTTTAAGGATATTTTTAAGGATATATATAAGGATAGGCCTAAAGTGTCATAGATTTAAAAGAAGGTGTCACAATTTAGACATCCTATAAGAGGTTTTTCATGATTATATGGTTTTATACTATGATAAGTTCAGATCACATGATGATTTCTGGTTTTATTTAATGGTGGGAACCAGAAGGAATTGGATTAACGTTTAATGTGGTGGAAAGTTTTCCAATGAGAATTAAAATGGGATGATCACTAGAGTGAAGGATGTTATAATCATGCCTATTCAGTTTTCACAGAACATGATTAAAAACATGTACCTTAACCAACTATAGGAATTACCAAAGAATATAAGAAAAAATTTCTATATGAGTTTGGGTAATAGAGACCATGTAGGAAAGAAGATTCAGTTTTCTTTGTGTTAAGAATGTGGAAATAATCACCCAAGTGAATGTATTAGAGGGGAAAGAAGATGTTTTGACTATGGAAAAGAAAGACACAAAGCAAGTAACTAGAGAGGAAAAATAAAGAGTTCAGTTAATGCAATGGATGATAATATTGGCCTCCATAATACATCATTGATGGTTAAATGCTTTAAGTGTGGAATGAATGGTCATTATTCAAATAAATGTCCCATGAGGAAAGCTTGTGAAGAGAATCAAAAAGGTCGTATGAGTAGTGGTTATATTACTGATGATGATGAGACTATAGGTGAAATTTGAAAGGAAAGAGGTATTAAGTAATATGATGAGGTCGACTTGTTAATGGATTAAGGATAAAGTGGAATAATTGATTTTTTTATGTATTTGGATTCAAGAATTATGTTATATAAATGGTGAACTGTAAAATTATTTTTAGTATGAGTTTTTCATTAAGGATTGAAAAGGATATGTTGAATGATGATGAAGACTTAGAAAAGTGATATTTTGATTAAGGGAAGGAAACCCTTAATGTTTTCCTAAGGATTAGAAAATAATTTTAGATGGATAAAGATACTATGATATGGATAAAGAAAATTTTATAGTATTTATGACCCCAAAACTGATAAAGGATTTGTTGATAATGTGGTTTGTGTTATCATTGATGGTGATTATGTTATTTAAGGAATATATCCAATGATATTTGGAATAATACATCATGATTTTTCTCAATAAGGATGTATGGTAATTCATGTTATTACCATGTTTCAAGAGGATACATGATAAAAGTATTCACATGTTTGGAATGTGACAACCAATAGATACCTTATGATATATGAGGGATCAATGTTAAGCTGATTTAGTAAAATTATTTCTAAATTTTTGTATTTTCATCTTTCAAAAGGTTTACAAGGTTGATCATTTATGGAATGGTTTAATTTAAACTTCAGATGTGGTTTTAGAGATTAAAGTATGATCTTTCCATATGAGGATTTATGCATATTGGATAACCTATACTAACCTTTTTTCTATGGTGATAAAGAAAAATGGAATGAATTATCATTATATATATGGATCTTATGATCTATTAGTTCCTTAGTCATAACAAATTCACTTTCATTTTTAGAGTTAGAGATGAAGTGTAAATTGGTCAAGACACAACCAAAGGGTGAGATTGTATATATGGACTGAAATGAAATCAAGTAAGTATATCTTCTTATGAAAAATTATACAACTCTAGGAAAAGGATCTTGAAACCAAAAAAAGGTTATCCTAGTACTATCATTTCTAATGAATCAAATATCCCCTTAGATCATTGAAAATTTAAGGTTCTGTGATTGTTAACTTTCTTTGAATCACACACTTTTGCTGATCAATGTTCTCTATCACTCTTCATCATTATTTAGATGTTAGTTTTCTCTTTCATGTCCATGTTTTCACTTGCCACTTATGTTATCCTAAGTGTAAATCTAGTTACGAGTTACTTGGGGTAACCTTTATGTTTCAAACTTTCTATTTTTAAAGGAAGTTTTAGTATCCATTTTCATGATGTAGGTTTATATGAAAGATGCTTTAAATTATTAAAAGTTTGATAACCTAGGAAAATTATGAGGGATAAATTAATTTTAAAGGGGGTAGAATGTAACAACATGAGATTTTTTGAAATATTTTTTTCCAATTAAATTAATCTTTTTGATATTCTACATTTCACGCAACACTGGATTTATTTTGTGTTATATGAAAGCACTAAATTTGGTTTTCATTGCATGAAACACCAAGTTAATATTGTGTTATAGAGAACACTTATATTATCTTATAATACACACAAAACTATTTTTGTCTTGTGTGACACATAATGGAGAGTTCATTTGATAACTTGTGTTACATGCGTGACCTAGTTTTATAAAAGTACAACATACTATTAACAATATTATTAAAATATTATTAAAGTTTTCACCTAGGAATTGGAATGATGTTTATGAATAATAATAATTAAATTATGAAAATATGGCTTAGGCATGTATATTATAAGAATTATTTGGTGACCAATTAACTAGAAATTAAAATAAACCCCTTTTGAAAATATAGGACATCTTTTACTAGAAAACCATATTTATGAAATCAAACATGTTTTACCTCAATAAATTAATTAAAACACTTTTGATAAATGATTTTAATGATATATATATATATTATATTTAATAAAAAATTTAATATTCACCTTATGTGTTTTATAGACAAGAGATAAGAATAAAATCAATTTTACGCATAAAGATACTTTTTTCCAAAAGGTAGTTTTACCACCTTTTAATGGAAAAACTATTTTAAATATAATTTTTAACACTTTTTTAAATTATATTTGATAAAATAAACTTCATATTTGAAAGTGTAATGTCAAAATTAGATTAGGGTGAATTTTGGTATTTTTTTGAGAAGTTTCATATTTGGATAAATAGTGAAAGATATTGAATTTTAATTGAAAATCTCTTTTTTGTCTAATTTATTTATACATTTAAATTAATTTTTAGTTTGGTTTTAAAGTACAATTAGATAAAATATACATAAATTAATACAATCTAGGACATTTTACTCAATTTCACATTGAAATTGGATATAAAACCATTTCAAACATTTGAACACTTTTATTTTAAAAACCCATTGTCTCATCCTTTAAACAGGATTAATTTTAAATTAATTTCTATCACTTGTATGATTATAATTTGGAAAAATAGATTCCATATTTTTAATTTGAATAATTTATAATTTCTAGTAAGTTCAACTTAGTTTTTTACCAAAAATATTAGTAAAAGTAATTAAAATTAATTACTAATGGTCTTGGGAGTGAACTTTGACTACTAATATGGTCTTGGGAGTGAACTTTGAATACTAAGATTGTATCGGGAGTAAAGTTTTACTACTAATATAGTCTTAATATTGATCCTTGACTAATAATATGGTCTTGGGAGTGAACCTTGACTACCAATATGGGAAAAAAGTCGACGACCTTGACCCACTATGAGACGAAGGTGTAACCTAATTTACTATAAGGAAAGAGATGCAACTGGGGATGGTGTTGTTCCTTGACAGTAGGTGAATCCCTCATAAATCACGTTGATAAGTTTTGGAAATTATCCTTGACTTATAGGTAATGATTTTATATGCTTATGTGTATTCCAAAAGTCTATGTATTATGCCAATGATTTGCTCTCATGACTCATGATCTTTGATTTATTTATGATTCATATAATATGAACTGCCAATATTTATGCCATAAATCTTGATTATGATATTTTATATATAGGGTATGGTCTTTAAATTTTATGCTCACATTCTCATACACTTATATCCATTTTATGCTTACATATCTTCTTTATTTTTACCCTTAATGAGCATCTAATCTCACCCTTTCTTATGTTTCATTTTCCCAGGTTGTGATTAAAGGTTTTATGTTGGAGTACTAAAGGGGAAGATCTTTACAAGAGATATTAATGATATTTCACCAAATTAGAATAATGTGTTTTCAGTTTCCAAAGACACTAAACTATTATATTCCTTAGGCATGTACTTTTTTATTGTGCTGAATATTATTCTAAAATGATGTAATATACGTGTATGTTAAGCTTGGGTCACTGTATTTTAACATGGGGGTTTCAACACAAAAAATCGATGATAAAATAGCTATTTGATAACACTTATTTTGGAATTGATAAAGGGTGTCTTATTATCTGAGAGTATAGATAGCTAAAAAATCAAGAGGGGGTGAATTGAGTTAAAAAAATATTTTTTTACTTTAAACCACCCTCTATGATGTACATGAGTTCAAATATTTTTCCTTAATGAAAATAGTTAGTGGAAGTATAAATTTTTAATGGAAAGATATTGAACATAAGATATTTATAGTGGTTTGGGGAATAGAAATCCCTTAGTTTACTCCAATAACATTCTAATCCACGAGTTTGATGATTTTCACTATAACAACCCTTTTCTTAGGGCCTCCCAGTTGAGTATAAGTAGCAGCTACATATTACCAAGGTTCAAGAGATTTCAACTAGAATCTCCATTTAAAATACCTATCCACGACCATTACACACTCACATAAAATGAGTTTAAACAAAAAGATATGAATAAACTTTTAATAAAAATTGAAAAAAATATTTACAAGTAGAAAATGACAGTAGATGAATATATATCCTGAGAAGATGATAAAATTCAAATCTCAGCTTTGGATGATATTCAGTTGCACTGATAGGATTGAAAGTGTAGTACATGACTTTTTTTATATGATCTTGTCTATGTAAAAACATTATTTTTTATCGTTATTAGAGTATATATTTGTGTCTGTGTCTCTTAGCGTGCATGTGCATGTAATATCTAATTCTTCCTTTTATATCTCCCCATTGATTTTGAACTTAATCATGTGATATAATCACAATGGTTGAGTTGATAATCTTTTGAAAAACTGATAAGACAAGATATTAATGACATGAATTCACCAAATATAGAATAAGCTTCTACATTAATGATTTCAAAGATTTTCTTTTTTAGATCTTTCCAATCCTGAAAAAAAATGATTTACACAAATCGATCTTTCCTTAAATGGACAATCCCTTTTCTAATATGATAAAAAGCATGAATATACTTATCAAGATATTAAGAAATTAATCATAAAATTTATCATAACAACTAATTCTTTGTAAGATATCCAATTGATAGTATTGCTCTCATAAGATTACTTATTTAGAGGTTTCGAAAGATTAAACCAATAGTTGACTCGTATTGTGTATAAGATTAATTTAATTCAACATTGTGTAGGATAATTATTTAGAATAAGATAAATATTTTACCAAATTATGATACTTGACTTTCACAACATCTTATGAAACTCGTAATATAATCTTAGGTGGATATCCTTTTCGTAATATAATGAATTATTATAATTAGAATTTATCTAAAATATCTAACTTTGAACACGTGACAACTCAATCATTCTCTTTTTAAGATAATATCTTTCGTCGTAAGATAAAATTCCAACATATAGTTTTTTGATTTTGTGTATATTGAAGATATTTTTTCAAAACTTTTCTTCTTGTAATATAAAATAATTTTTCATAGATTGAATACTCTAATCAGCGTAAGATAAACTCTCTAAGTCATCGTAAGATAAATTCAGTTGATAAAAGCATAATAAAAAACACTTAAGATAAAATCATTAAAATAAAAATAGGGATTTTTTTTGAATCATCAAAACATATAAAAACCAAGATATGTTAAACAATATAAGTCTATAAAAAAATATCCCCTTTTTTGATGATCACAAAGCCCATTAAATATAAAATGAATTTTTTTGAAAGGATCTTTAAAAAATTGTTTTAATTTTTTGTATTATTCTCTCCCTAAGATAAAATTTTTAAATTTTGGTATTCTTCATTTTTCTTCTCTCCCAATTTTGTGATACCAAAATAAAGTAGAACAAAAAAATAATAATGAAATCAATATTGTACATGAACAAGTGTAAAAAGTTAATGTTATTTAATGTGAACATAATTTGGCATGAAGTTATATTAAAAAAATAAGTAATAAATATTATTAAATAATTAAATAAACTCAACCATAAAACAATAATAGATAATAAAACCTAAGAATAAATTATAAAAATATTAAAAATATATATAAATATATTGAGCAAAAAAAATGAACAAATTAGAGGAAAAAATTAATTAAAAACATGAAAAATAATTATTAAAGTATTCAAATGGTTCCTCCGAATATGATTCATATGTTTGTAAAACACCCATTCAACCAAGCACACAAACTGTGAAAGTTCACTATTCTATCCATAATAGCCTGTGGAATCTTATTCTTCTTATTTTTTAGTGGCCTCTATTCCTTTGTTCCTATTATCATCCTTAAAAGTAGAAACCTTCAAGGAAATATTTTATTTCTTGACCATTTTATATTTTGTAGCTTTAGCTTCTATTTTAGCTTCGTACATCATAATATTTCCAATGAGATATTTTATTTTGGAATTCTTGACCACTATATATTTTATAATTGAAGCTAAGTTTCCACTCCACATGGGTGGTAAAACTTATATAACTTTCAATTCTTGATCAGGCTCAAAAATTTATGTTCATAGAGTAGCAACATTATCCCAAATCTCAGTGAGTCTTCCATTCAAATAAGTAATTCCTTCTCCTCTAGTCATTTTTAATGTGTTGAACTTAATTTTGGTAGTATCATATCTAAGAGGCTTAACATTTTCTACACATTCATAAGAAAATTCTATATTAGTCCACATTTTATGATCTATTTGATACTAAGAAATTTTTTTGAACTCATTTGGTCCTAATCCAAATACTATAGCATTTATAGCTTTGAAATTTAGATTATAGTCTTCTTTGGTTGTATCATCCCACGTTTTAGGTTTTGTATTTGGTATTTCATAGGGATTTACTTATTTAAGACAAATTTTTAAGCCAATATTTTTCAAATAGATGGTTATATGAGCCATCTAGCAACCATAGTTTTCACCATTAAAGTAAGGAGCTATAACCATTGACATAAATTAGTAGTTATTAGACATAATGGCCATTTGAAATAAGATATTTGGACTAAATTTTGACAGCTATGAAATCAAGAGTCATGAGATTAGATACCAAGTGTTTTCCTAGAGTATGGCTAGCTAAAAACTCAATGGGGGGGGGGGTTAATTTAATTATAAAAAAATTCTTTACTTTAAACCATACTCTTTTAGGTACACAAGTTCAAATATTTTTCCTTAATGAAAATACACATTGTAAATTTAATATCATAATGTAAAGGTATTAAAAACATGATATTTATTGTGGTTCTAGGAACAAAAATCCCCTAGTCCACTACACCAACACTTTACTCCACAAGTTTAGTGATTTTAACTATGATAACCCTTTTCCTAGGGGTTCCCAACTGAGTAAAATCACCTTTTATTTATTAAAAAGGTACAATATATTTAAATCAGAATATTTCTTTATAAGACCTATCCATGATCATCACACACTCATTTACAAAGAGTGTAAACAAAAATTTATGAATAAGATTTTGAAGAAATATAGTATCAACTGACAGTAGATGAAGATATGTCATGAGAAGATGATAAAATTCAAAGCTCAACTTTGGATGATCATCAAGTGAATTGATAGGCTTAAAGGAGAAAAACATGAGTCTTGTATATGATTTTGTCTATATAAAAACATTCTTTGTTACTTTTATTATAGCATGTGAATATGTATGTGTCTCTTAGCACGCATGTGCATGCAATAGATAATTCTAACCTTTTATATCTCCTAATTGATTTTGAACTTAAGCATGCGAGATAATCACAATGGTTGAGTTGATAATCTATTTAAAATTTTATAATATAAGATATTAATGGTATGTGTCCATTATTTAAAAATATTTAGTAAGCTTCTGCAATAATGATGTCCGAGATCTTATTTTTTGGTTCTTTACAATCCTAAAAAAATGACGATTTATGAAAATCAATCTTTCGTTAAATGGTCAAGACCTTTTCTGATATGCTAAAAATTATAAAACAAATTATCATGAGATTATGAAATTAATCATGATATTTTTCATAAAAACTTATTCTTCATAACATATCCAACTGATAGTACTATTATTATTAGATAACTTTCTGAGAGGATTCATAAGATAAAACCAATATTTGACTTATACTATGTGTAAGATAAAATTAATTGAACATTGGTAAGGATAATTCTTCATCATAAGATAAGTATGTTACTAAAGTGTGATTCTTAACTTTGACAACCTCTTCAGACACTCATATGATAATCTTTTGTGAATGGCCTTTCTATAAGGTAAATACTTCTTATAATTACACTATATCTAAAATATCTGACTTCGAACACATGGAAGAAAAATCATTCTCTTCATAAAATAAAATCTTATGTAGTAAGATAAAAATCCAACACAAATTTTTCTAATTCTTAGTAGATGGATTATATTTTTTCAAAAATTTTATTCTCATAAGATAAAATACTTTTTCATAGAATGAATACTGTACTCAAACTAAGGTAAACTCTAAAAGTCATTATAAGATAGATTCCTTTGATAAAAGTATAATCTGAAATGTAGTGACCCTGACCCCAGTAGCCTAGAGCTGGTTCCTAGTACAATTAAATTGGCATAAAATATAAGGAAATCATGTCCCAAATGACCAAAAAGTTTAGTTGTCTTGGTAAAATAGATATATATAAGAGTCTTGTAATACAAATAAATAAAATAATTACAACATATTTTTTTGATAATAAATTTATTTCATCTAGCATATCATTGCATATATTTATCAGTACACTTCATGGAATGCTGGGGAAGGAAAAAAATAAGGGTTATCTCAAATGCTTAGTAAGGGTAATGTACAACAGAAGAAATAATGAGTCAATTAGAATAACCAATATAAAAATGTAAATAATTGAACACACATTCCATGTAATCAATAAATTGATAAAGAAATGTATAAATAGTATGGAAAGTTAAATAACCGAGTACACATTCCATTTAATAAAAAAGCTGAGAATGAAATGCATCCATAAATTTTATTATGGTGAAAATATTCTAGATAATAATAACTAAAATAATGGAAATACTTAATTATCGAACATCATCTATCTGGAACAAGAACCACTATACAGTCAATAAATATTCTTAATATAGTTTTACTATGTGGGTAGAAACCCATTTTATTCTTTATGGAAACAAATATGAATTGTTTTTCACCAATTTATTTTGTCTCACAAGACTACCAATGAATAAAGGGGATTATTTATAATGGTCCCCAACCCATGTATTTCCAGTCCTAAGCATTCTTCATATATCAAATAATCCATTTAATTAATAAATAATGTTCTTTATCCTAAAATATCCAGATTTATCAATATTTCCCCAGTCAATAAAATAAGATTCAAAGTAAAAACCCTATGTAAAAAATGGTATATAGTACAAATAATAAAAATATACATGATAAATTATATGAATAATTAGGGGAAATCTAATGTCCAATGATCGTAAGAAAGTGAATATTTCTAGGGGATTGAAAAAATGAATCAAGGAAGTGGATAAAAATACTATCATTAGACAAATCAATAATATACCATCAAAATAAAGAATAAGGATGGTATGAATACAACATATCTCAAGTGGAGTAAAAATAATGTTTTTTGTCATTGATGAATAAAAATATTATAAAAATATATTTTAAAAACATTAATGATGAAAATATCCTTTTCATTTTGAAAACATATTGATTTTTTTTGAAAATCCTTTTCTTTGAAAATAAGTTTTAAAAACATTTTCTTAAAAAATAAATTGAAAACTTGTAAGGGAATCTTGAAATCTTTTAGTGGTCATGACAATAGGAAACATTGTACATTCCATGCATGTTAAAAAAGCATAAAATCTTTTCATATTTTAATTAAAAGACAAACAAGAACTATTTTGAAAATGAAATAAGATTCATTTTATTTTATTTTTTTAAAAACTTATTTAATAAATCAATTTTAAGAGTTTATAAACATTTTTGAAAATATTTTTAGAAAACATGTTTTTAAAAGAAAACATATTTCTAACTGAAGAGAGAAATGATGTCAGGTTTTTTTAAAACATTATCTAATACATTTTAACTACCAAAGAATGAAAAAATGGTACCATTACTTGAAAAAGATCGTTAATAACCCTAGGGGATTAAAATTAAAGGGTTTATTAAACAATTATCAAATAAATTATTTCAACGCAAATTTAAGTTTAAATAATCCTTAATAAAATGGGTTTGTGAAGTAAAACTCAGAAAAGACCACAATGTTAATGTGAAAAGAAACTAATGAATCAATTATGTGTATCAAATATAAATCCAATAAAAAAATTATAAACACAAAAATAGAGATCCAAAATTAATTAAAAACACAATTTTATAATATTCACGATAATGAAGAAGTAATACAACCCAAAGAAAAGGAATTGAGTTATGAAATTATTTACCACTTGACAACCTTTAATTAAAATCACCATAAATTAAATAATTCAAATTGAAACATAAAATACCACAAATTATGAATTATTCATGATATTAAATGTCAAATTGGAAATATATACACCATATAAAAGATTCTATGTGCATAACATTACAATATGCCTCAATGAAATGAAATTGATACGGGGTCCCTTACTACTTGAGTAACTTTTTAATCATGAGATCCATGAAATAATAACATCAATTGATACTTTTAATATCATAAAATAAAGTATACACACATAAAAAATAATCTAGTGGTGAATTTTTCATAAGTCTTGTAGAAATTAAAGTGAGACTATAAATCCCCTTACCTTATGTTTTCTTTTGGTTCAAAACTCTTTAAACTACCGTATAATGGATTTAATAATTTTAATAACTTATACCATAACCATAATAATGTGAATAATATCATGTATGATCCTTTTATAAAATATTATTACCCATTCATTAATAATCATTCATTATTTTCTTCATTTCAGGTAATAAATTTCTTTGTTTTTCAAGTACCTTTTGACTTGTTATTTTTTTTCCTATTATGTAAAAAAATGAAACTTCATAAAAAAATACCAAAAGTTAAATCTAAGCTAATTATGAAATTTATATTTCAAAAATAAAGTATATTTTGTCATAAAAAATTTATAAAAGTTCCAAAATTTAGTTTTAAGATAGGTGCATCATTAAAAGGGAGCAAAACTACCTTTAGAAAAATATTGTTTTTTATGCATAAAATTAGATTTGTTCTTGTCTTATACCTAAAAAATTTATTGGATGATTGTAAAAATATTTTATTGATTATATAATATATAAATTTCATTAATATCATTCACTAATAGTTATTAATTTAATTTATTAAGATAAAATACCTTTGGGCGCGTAAAATAGTTTTCTTATAAAAACATTTCCTTTATATTAAATTGGATTCTATATTCATTTATAACACCAAATAATTACATAAACATATTTAAATAATATTTTCCAAATTTAGTTAATCCTTTTTCTACATTTCATTACAACAACTATTTGATAACTATCATATTAGATAATAATATTAATAGTATATTATAGTTTAGTAAAACTCAGTCTTACTTGTAATGCAAGCTATCGAATGAACTCAGTATTGTGTGTAACAAAAAAAAACATAGCATTGTGTGTAATGAAAGCTAATCTCAGTGTTTTTTATAATCTAATCTTAACTTGGTGTTGTATATAAATCATTCTAGCAAAAAAATTAAATTTATTCTAAAAGGAAAATATATTATAAATTCTTAGGGTGTTACATTCTTCCCACCTTAAATAAATCATATCCTCACAATTCAAACATGATCTCCATATTCAATGGTTTGATATTTAAAAATACTATTTTTGAAAAATCCACATCATAAATAGGGTTACTGACATATCTTCTTGATAAGAGGGAAAGTAAAATGAAAAGGTCACCATAAAACTGGGCTTTTGAATAGGATAACATTTGTGAAAACCTGGACATGGAAGAGAAATATAACTATAAAGTCCTAATGAAGTGTGATAGAGAACATTTATCATAAAAAATTGGGTGATCTAAAAAGTGTTAACACCCATAAGGCTGTAAATGACATAGGTGTAAAAAAGTTCATTGATATCATAAAAAATGATGATAACAAGACCATATTTTATTTTAAGTCTCTTTTACTAGAGTTGATAAATTCTTTAACTCTCTAAGAATATAGGTAAATATAATTACTTGATACATTTATATTTCATAAACACAATCTTATCCTTTGGTTGTGACTTAAACTATTTTCACTTAATCCCTTAGAACAACTTGCATCATATAGTGAAGTAATAAACTAACCTCTAAAACCTCATCTAAAGATCAACTTAAACCATTTTATAAATGGTTAACTTTTACAAAAGATTATGATCCAAAAATTTATATGGAAGGTCACTAAACTTACAAAATAGACTTATCATTAGTCTTCAATCAACATGAAGTATCTCTTTAATCCTCACATATCGAACATGGAGACACCTTCATCATGTATTCTCTTGAAACATGGTAATAAACAGAATTACCATAAATCATTTTTGAAAACATGTATTCTTCCTTATTAAATATGTAAAATGTAAGTTATTAGATATATTAATTAAATCCAAAATATTGTATACTCCATCAACGGTAGTATAACCACTTTCCCAATAAATCATTAATCAATTCCAAGGTGATCAGTAATATTTAATTTATTTTATCCATATAAATCAACTCTTTATCCAACCATCACTATCTCAACATTAGTAACACATTAAGGGTTGTCATTCCCTAAATCATATATCTTCCATGAAGTTCAACTTTTCACCGAATCATTTTTCTTGGTCATCAGAACCATTAAACATGTACTCTCAAATCATTAATGAAATAGTACTATAGTACAATCCTTATATATTTCATAAATCTTATAACCATTACATCATTGATAAAATATTTTAATGACGTAATAAAATTACATTAATAATTCCACTTCAATTGTACCAATAAATTAAATTTGACCATAATCCCTTAGCTTATTCTAAGGTATATTCACTTGATACTTGGGGAATTAATTTGCATAGTGCCCCATCTCCCTATAGGTGAAACACTGGATAATAGTGTTTTCCTTATTTTCCTTGCATTATTTTTCCTAGTAACTATTATATCCACACTTATAACAAAATCCTAATCCTTTAAACCATTTCCCTTGGTGATTATTTACATATTTATCACATGTGAAAAAATCCTTCTTTTCCTTCTTCCCTTTGTCTATTATTTTATCTTCCATCCTCTTCTTCTCTTATTTCCATTTGAAGACATAATATTTTGAGAATTATTTATTTGTCTTTATATCATATAAAACTATTTCATCATATGAAGAAAAGGTATGAGACAATAGACCCCTCTAGAGACTTTTCTTAATCCCTTCAAATAAATGGTCAGTCTTGAACCCCATTTTGCGTATGTAATTTGTAGTATACCTTGATAACCTTGTGCAGGTAGATTCATACTCTACAACAATTTCTTCCTCTTTTTTATTTAAACTAAGGAAATTCCTCTTAATCTCATTTTATTTCTCATGATAGAAATATTAATTTAAGAATGTATCCTTAAAATATTTCTATTCCATGAGTTCTTTTTCATCTTCCTCCCTAGTATTCTGGATCAACGAAAACCACTGATCTATGTAACTATTGAGACAATACTCTGAAAGTGTAGCCTTTTCCTTTTAACTATATCCCAACACCATAAATATATTCTCTAAAGACTTAATACATCTATAATATACCATTTTATTAGTTTTACCAATAAATAATGATGTCCACTATTGAATAAAGCAATCCAACATCAAGTAATATTCCTATGATAGAGGTTTATTCATCTAGAAAAGGTTATTTATCATAACATGATTAAATTTCCCTAATATATCCATAAATTTCTCAGTTCCAATACTAGTTACATCAAATTTATAAGCTTGGAAACCTCTGCATTGGATATGAGTATTGATACTCATATTCCTTCCAATTTCATTTATAAATAATGGAATATACTGGATTAGATCATATCATTATGAATCATAATTCATAATCCCAAAAATAGTTAAATACTTAACATAAACTGAAAAATTTAAGTGTATCTAATCTCTTAATAATAAACATGATTTCTTTAGGATGTTCTTCTATACTTATCATCAAATTCTAGCGTAGTTTTATGTTCTCTAATCAATGTTTTCCTAAATCTAGTTTCCATGGTTTATACTAGACTTACTCTGATACCAACTGTAGAGACCCCAAACCTAGTTTCCCAAAGCCAGTTCTTACCACCATTACATTAGTATAAGATACAATGAAATTGAATCCTAAAAGACTGAAAAATCTAGTATTATTGATAAAATATATAAATACATGTGTCTTGTAATAATAATGAATATACTAATTAAAAAATATTTTTTTGATAATAACTTTATTCTATCTAGCATATCCTTGCAAAAATTTCTTAGTGCACTTTATTGAATCCTAGGGAAGGAAACAAAATTAGGATGATCTCAAATTCTTAGTAAGGTTAAATTACAATGGAAACAATAATTAATCAATGAGAATAATCAATATTACAAGATAAATATATAAAAACATATTCCATGTAATTAATAAACTAAGAAGGAAATGCGTAAAATGTATGGAAAGATAAATAACTGATAACACATTCCATTTTATAAAAAAACTGATAATGAAATGCATCCATAGATTTTGTCATATTTAAAATCCTCTATATAATAATAATTTAAATGAAGATAATGCTTAATTATTGGATTTCATGTATCTGGAATATGAACCACTATACCATCGAGACCAATTCTTAAATAGTTTTAGTTTGTGGGTAGAAACCCATATGATTCTTCTTGGAAATAAATGGGGAGGTTTTTTTCTAATTTATTTCATCTCATGATACTATTAATGCATGGATGTGATTATTTCCAATGATGACCTACTTGTGTATTTCTTGTCTTAATCATTCCTTATATATCAAATAATTGATTTAATTAATAAACAACATTCCTTATCATCAAATATCTGTATTGAGTTAAATATACAAATTTTTCAATATTTTCCCAGTCAATCAAATAAAAATCAAAGTAAACATCATTTTTAAAAATGGTATATGGTTTAAATAATAAACATATCCATGATAAATTAAATGGATAATTAGTGGAATCTTAATTTACAATAGTCACAAGAAAGTGAATATTTCTATGGGACTATAAAAATGAATCAAGGAAGTGAATGTCAATACTAACCTAGTCTAAATAAATAATAAACCATCCAAAGTTAGAATAAGGATGGTATAAATACAAAATATCTTTAGTGGAGTAAAAATAAAGGGTTTTTTTATTGATGAATAGAAATACTATATTTTTTTAAAAAATATTCTTGATGAAAATATTCTTTTCATTCTGATTTGTTTTTTGAAAATAATTTTCTTTGAAAATCACTTTAAAAAAAATTTATTTAAAAATAAAATTTAAAACTTCGAAGGGAAGATTTAATATTTGAGAAGTCATGACAGTGAGAAATACTATACTTGCATTACATGTTAAGAAAGCATAAAATATTTTCATATTTTCATTAAAATCCAAACAAGATTTTTTTTAAAATAAAATAATATTATTTTGATTTTTTTTGTAAAAAATAATTTAATAAATCATTCTCAATAGTTTAAAAACATTTTTGAAAACATTTTTAGAAAAAATGGTTTTAAAAGAAAACTAATTCTTGATTGAAGAGAGAAATGAAGTAGTGTATTTTTAAAACATTTTCTATAACATTTTTTGTACCAAAGTGCGAAAAAATGGTACTATTAATAAAAAAATATCATGAATAACTATAGGATAAGAAAATGAATGGTTTTTTTAAAACAAATATCAAATAATTTATTTCAATGTAAATTCATGTTTAAATAATCCTGAATAAAATGAGATTGTGAAGTAAACCCTGACAGAGATAATAATGTTGAACTAAGAATCAACCAATGAATTGATTATGTGTATCAATTTTAAGTAAAAATAATACAAGTTTAAATAAAATAATATATATCCAAAATTCATTATACATATAATATTATAACATTAACGACAATTAGGAAGTAATATAACCCAATAAAAATGAATTGGGTTACGAAATTATTTTCCACTTGGTAACCTTTAATTCAAATACCCCTAAATAATATAATTCAAATTGAAACATAAAATACCATTAAGAATTAATTATTTATGATATTAAATTATAAAAGTGATGTATATACATAGTATAAAAGAAACTTGGTTCATAACATTACAATATGCCTTAATGAAATGAAATTAGGATGAAATCTCGTACTACTTGAGTAACTTTTGAATCATGAGATCCAAGAAAGAATAAAATAAATTAAAAATTTTAATATCAAGATATAAATTAAATTCATGATATTACATGTCATAGTAACGTATATACACCACACAAAATAAATGAGTGGTGAATATGATATAAGTTTCACAGAAATAAAAGTGGAACTAGAAATTCCCTTACCTTACGCTTCCTTTTGGGTAAAAACTCTTTAAAATATTGTATAATGGTTTTAGTTATGTTAATAATGTATTCCAAAACCATAATCATGTTTATAATATCATATATGATCCTTTTATAAAATATTATTACCTTTTGTTTAATAATATTTTATTATTTTTATAATTTTGGGTAATAACTTGCTTTGTTTTGTTGCGTATGTTTTGACTTGTTATTTTTTGTTCCTATTACATTAAAAAAATAAAAATTCATAGAAAAATACCAAAATTTCACCCAAATCTAATTTTTACATTCTAATTTAAAAAATGAAGTTTATTTTTTCATATAAGATTTATAAAAGTTGTAAAATTTAGTCTTAAAATAGGTGCACCATTAAAAGACAGTAAATCTGCCTTTAGAAAAATAGAGGTTTTTATACAAAAAATTGATTTTTTCTTATCTTATAAATAAAAAACCTATTGAATGAATTTAAAAACATTTCATTGAATTTATAATATATTAATTTCATTAATATAATTCACTAATAGTAATTAATTTAATTTATTAGGAAAAATACCTTTGGTCGCACAAAATAGTTTTCTTATAAAAACATTTCCTTCATATTCAGTTGGATTCTATATTAATTTATAACACCAACAAATTATATAAAAATATGTAAAAAATATGTTAAAATTTTAGTTAATCCTTTTCATACATTTCATTATAATGAGTACTTGATAACTATCATATTAAATAATAATATTAATTATATATTGTAGTTTGGTAAAACTTGGTCTTGTATGTAATGAAAGCTATCAAAGGAACTCAGTATTGTGTGTAACATAAGACAACTTAGTGTTTTATGTACCACATGCAAATATCAGTGTTGTGTGTAGAATAATATTAACTTGGTGTTGTGTATAAATCATGATAGAAACAAAATTAAATTTATTCTAAAAGAAAAATATACTATAAAGTCTTGGGGAATTACATGAAACACTTAAGATAATGTTATCAAAATAAAAATAGGGATTTTTTGAATCATCAAAACACATAAAAACTGATCTATATTGGAACAACATAAGTCTGTGTAGCTTATATTTATCAAATATTTCTCTAGTGCTGCTAAAATCTACTGGATTTTTCATCACATAGAACGTCAGTGATTTTATGGGATTAAAAATTTCCATATTGAGCTCTAATAAAGGTCGATTTTGTAGTAGTGATGTTATTTGTAATGGGTATGATAACCATTAGAAATATGTTATCAAAAATAATAATTTGACTGTTAAAATAATAAAATGAACATTACAGTTAACTGATGAAATAACTATGTAAGTAAATAAATTTCAAAATATGAATATCAAAATGCCATAAATGAATATTTTAAAAAATAAATATTATATTTTAATTCATCCAACTGAAATAAATTATTTATTTTTGGTAAAATGTGATATCATAATTGATTATAACATAGAATTTTATATTTAATTTAAATATTAAATTTATCTCATTTATAGATTTATTATAATAAAATTGATTACAAATTTTAAATTACCATGAAAAAATCAGTTAAGAGAGTTTTTTTTCAATTTTTTCAGAAAAGTTGAATTTTTAGGTGAATAGTAAAATAATATATATAGTAATATTTTATAAAAATCAAAACATATTTTATTATTTGATATATTTTCAAATTTTAAATTCAATTTAAAAAACCTATTAAGTAATTTTTTGTGTCTAAAATAAAATTTCTAAAATCTTAGGAAAAATTTTAGACAAGGAAAACTTGATTTTTAACATATGAGGATATTTTTTAAAAATTTAATTTATTCATTTTTAGAAATTTATTTCCATAAAATAAGTTTCATATTTAAAATCATGATGTCAAGATTATTTTAGAGTTAAATTTTGATATTTTCCATAAACAATAATAAAATAAATAAATAAATTGGTAAAATATTATGCAGATAACGATGAAATGATGAAATCATCATGAAAATACATTATTACATATATAATAAATGTTAAGTTTTATCTAAAAGTGTGTGAAATATTATTAATTATCATAAATAAGGACACTATTTCAAGTCAAGGTCATAAAATGTGAAAGACCCATGTGAAAGATGAAAAACTACTAAGAGTCAAGGTGAATCAATGGTCACCAAAAGCATAACTCTCTCAAAACAATTATTATAATTTAGGTAAAATATAAGATTGATGATTTAAACCAATAAAATTATGATGAGTGATAGAGAGTGATAATAAACACATAAGAAAAAAACTTTTTTACAAGGATCCTCTACTATTTTTATTGAGTGGATAATACTTGGTGTTCAATGGTTGAAATATAATTGCCCACATACTTATCTTATTATAAACATGGAATAGAGTAAATTAATATGAAAATGGTCATGAACCATAAGTTCAATGAATATTAAAATAATAAATAACAGGCCAGTCAATCTTTTACAGTCCTTAAGTGCTTCTAAGGTTGGACCAAGTGTGCACATTCGTGATTTACCTAAAATATAGTTAAATTGTCTCTAGAATTCATCATTTATTATTATCTAGTCTTTCCAAAATTTTCCAAGAAATACAAGTCATTTAAATATACTTAGAAAAATAATGATATGTTGAGTATCCACCATGATGTGGTTTTTCTAGTTAAATAAATATCCAAAAAACACAACCATAAATCTCTTATCTTCCATGAATATCAATGGAAATTTTTCATTTTATAATTGTATCTTTGACATGAACTATGATGTGGTTAGGTTTATTAATGTGGTTTTCTCATGTAAAATTTACATAATCAACTATTTCCAACCACAATGATGTGAATTCCCATTTTTCATCATCCATGATGTGTTTCTTCTAAATTATATCATTTTAAGTCCTCATGGTGAATCTTCTTCTCTATATATGCTTCTCTAAAACCATTAATATCTCAACCATGGGTGTTTTCATTTAAAAAAATGACATAATATAGAATTCCATGCCCATTTTTTTCCTTTATATGGCCATTCACCAGTCCTATAGTGGATCAAAATCCTAGAAAAGACTATTTTATCATACCTTTAGTGTTTTGGAAAACACCATGACATAATTTGTGTCTCTTAAGATATTATTCATTCTTATGAAGCTCACTGACCCTCAATTTATCCTACATCAATTCATGAGCATGTTGGTGATAAATACAACATGGAATCACCTATTAAAACTCATAAACGATCTTTTCAAAAAGGTAGTATAAAAACCCCTCAATCAGAGATTCATCTAAACACCAGACCATTGTATAGAATGATGATTTTGAAAATTTTCCAACCCTTAGTGTAAAGATAAATACTATATTTACCAAGTCTCAATTAATATTTTCTCATAAATGCCTTTATCATACTAATCCATGAGATAACCTTTAGTCCTCCCCATATTTAATACATAAGGGTTATTTAATACCCCTTGAAATCCTTTGAGATGTCTTTAATTCTAAGTTAGAATCAGATTTAGAAATTTTAAAAAGTCTTTACAAAAACAAAAAATACAAAACTGTAGTATAAATTAAGTCCAAGGAAGAACCCATAGAGACTAGTGATCCACAAAAAAATCATTTATTAGAGAGTTAAGACTCAATATTTAAGTGACTAAAATAAATCTAATTTTTTAATGAATTTTGAATGATAAAATTGTAACAATCCATTCCTTACTATATTAGTAAACTAGAGGCTGAGTTATATTTTATTTGTCTTGATGGAAGGGAGAATTTTATTTTTTAGATCTAGATAGATAATTGATTTTTTTAAATGTATAATAGTAGGTTTTGAGATGGAATTTTGGATGGAGAAGACATAAAATAGATATTTGTGCATTTGGTGAGTGGGTTGATGGAGTTCAGTAGAAATAGGGACCCAATGGAAGTCCACTAAAAATTACTAGACTTATAGTTGTGGCTGTACAATCCCACATAAGTAGGGGAATTTTTTGAAACCTGAGGGTTTATTTTATTAACCCCCTTTTACCCTCCCCTCTATAGTCAACCATTCATGGGAAGGGGGGATTCCCCCTTCCCCCTTTCCTTTCCCCTTGGGATGATACCATCAATTTGGGAAGTTTAAGGTATTACTCTTAGTGTTGGATCTACATAGTCCTCTCCCCTCATTCTCCCTTATTTTTATCCTATCTTTCTCCTCTAATTATTATATCTTGGGTTATCAATTTTGTTTGAAGTTCCATCAGAGTATGGTAGAATTTCATTATTACCAAGAAACATTCATATGATGTGCATATTGAAGGCTTGAGAGGATTGCGTTATCACCGATGCATTATTACTATCTTAAGTTATGTTTCTGAATTGATTTATTTAGTGTGTTAGTTTCAATGGGTTGGATTGGATATCAATTAAAGTTTAAAAATTAGGTATTTTTCTTTTCATTCGGTAGGGAGTCCGTTGTGATTTCATTTTTGCTCGTTGCTTGTGGTTTATCCATTTTGGTGTCGCTCGGTTACTTGGAATCAATTATATTATTATGGATTTGGTATTAAAGTCATTTTATTATTGATTTATGGGTTTTTATAGATGATATAGGCTCTTGTGTGTGTGAATGTGGCCAACATGAGTACGAATTAAATTGTTTTAGGCATAACTAAGGCAGGTGGACCTTAAATATTGAGTATATAGATATCGTTAATTATTTTATGGATAATGTGATTATTATTTTTGTCATTGGTATATAATATGGAATATTATTATATCTCATCATAAATTAGAATGGAACTATATTGGCCTAATAGTCTACACGTACATTATGACTTATTAAATGGTTTTTTAGTGGCTCCTTCATTGAAAGGGAATAAATGGATGATTTTATGGGTTTTATTAGTGGTGTGATTTGGACTATGAAAATTAATTGATTTATTCCTTTTAAAACATAATTTAAAAATAGGTTTGGTTTAATGTAAAATTTAAAATAAAACTAATTTAAACCCTTTTTAAATGAAATTTAAATGGGTGTGTTGGATTCAGAATTGGGTTTCTTGTGAAATGGTATTCGATTGGAATTGAATGAAAATTATCCTTTTTTTTTATTTTCAAATATCCACTTTATGGTTGAGTGGTAACCAAGGATTACATAGGTTAACATAGGTTCCACGTATTAATTAAAAATTAAAATTAAATAAAAAACCATCTCCACGTCTCGATCAACAAACTGTATCGCATCATACACCGTCAGGTCACATCTCGAGCCATGAGCCACCAAGCTATGTCTCAAGATAGACAATCTCAACTGCACTGTTTCCACCACACCAGCAAGAACCCACTAGAGTTCATCCCAAAACTGATCAAAACACCAACAAAGGAGAACTGTCAATCCCGCCAATCCATCAACAATACATCACCATCGTAAATAGAACCCTTCAGACATCAACATTACTGGTCATGAAAATCCATCATTACTGCCATAAAGGTATCAATAAAACATTATAAACTTCACTAATGAACACAGAAAAAATACATAAAAACCAAAAATATATCAAAGCCATTATAGTTTCCAACTATGAAATCTTAGACCAACCTAAACACCAATTGAAGGTTACACCTCCTAGAACGTCGAGTAACACTCAAACAACACAATCCTAAAGCCTCCCTAAGAACCATCACACCAGAAAAACCTAGATTGGGGTAAAAGAATAGGAGGCTAGAGAATAGTTTGAAGTGGAGAAGCCTTAATAGTGGGTCACAATCAGAAGTAGTAATTTTTGAGGAGGGAACAACACACCACCACCAGTCCATTTAATTCAACCGGAAACACAGTTATCTTCTGCAAGTTGTGCATCCAGGAAAAGTGATAATGACTTAGCCAGTACATCCCAAATAATCCTAGATATCCTATACTCTGGACCTAATAGAGTTCAGAATAGAACAACTAATGTTAAGAGTAGAGGAAGATGAATAAAAATCCTCAAAGGAAAGGCACAACCATAAAGAGCACCAGATATTAAATCCACACCAATAAAGAACAAAAATCTGGAAGAAGATATGACAAGGGATAATTAGGAACAAAGGGAAGAGATCCAAGGAACATCAGAAGAAGGAAGTAGGAAAACAATATAAGAGGGGGAGTAATCTCTTGAGACAGGCCTCCCTCGACCAAATCGCCACCAAGGAAATCCTAGAGAAGGAGGAAGGAGGGTGAAAGCATATTTGATTGGAATTTAAAAATGAAAAATGATCATTTTAAAGTGGTGTTTTTGAAAAGAAATTTGAAAAAAAGCGGCGTATTTAAAAGAGGATTTCCATTGGGGTTTTTCCCATGGTCTTTGTGTGAGTGATTAAATATATGATTCCATTTTTTAATTTTTTTAAAGATGATTTTGACTGTTATTTTAAGAATGAATCCATAAGGGATTTTTTTGATATATATTTTTTCCCATTAGACCTCATAAAGTAAATGATCTATTTTTTAAAGATTTTGTAATTTTTTGTGAGATTCATTATTTATTAATGCATTATTCTTATTCCCTCTTGCATGATGATACATGATAACATAAGAACCATATAACAAACCTTCCTTTAAATTAAAAGTTAATTAAATGGGTTTGATATATTTATTAGGTCTACTTTTGGCATTGATCTATAGGGACCTTGTAAAATCCTTTGAAAATGAGTTTATTTTATAAATATTTGATTACCTTGACTATCTGAAGTAAGTCATGGAGTTTCACGAGACTTTAATTTATTTATCACACATTTTTTATGATTAAGGTTAGAGGAAACTCTTGGGACTTTATTTTAGAAAATTATTGATTTATGTGATGATAATTTGTAATCCTATGTTCTTGGAGGAGTTCTCTCTTAATTAGACCTCATTGGTTAAGATGGAAACTAGTCCCCTTGATGGTTTTATTATTAGCTAATGCTAGATTTATGGTAAGTGATTCCAATATTGTTATAATCCTTGGGTTTAATATAAGGATGGTATTAGGAGAGGAATGTATACCTAATTTATATCATTGGATAAGTGGATATTATGTTCCATTATTATTGATATTGGCTTATTTTATATGATATATAAAAACTGGCATGTATATTGTGAGGTAGGGATAATTTCAAAGTAGAAATTTTGAATGATAAATGATCTCATGAAAGGTGATGTCCATGAGAAACTTGAGGATCATGAACAAGATGATGTTTTATGATTATTATTTTATAATGTCCCTATACAAATGATGATGCACCTAATTGATGGTGAATCCTCTCATAGTAGTTATATTTCCTCTGGGTGACTAGATGTAGTACACACTGTATTTGGCTTTAGAAGGTAAAGATGATTCTTTTGATGGAGTTAAAGATATCTACCTTAGAGGAGGAATATTTTACATTTTCCTTTACTATAGTAAGACAATGTACATGGAATAAAATTTTGTTTATATTGTTTATATAAAATCTATAGGATTAGTAAGAAGATATAGAATTTTTCAATTATGTAGTGTGATCTAGAAATTGAAATGACTTGAGATACTTGTGATAGAGATAGATGTGTTATGTGGGTAGTGTATCATATAACTATAATGGAAACCAATGAGGTGACATGAGGTAGGGAATGAGTGGTGGGATTTTTATTTCATTCAGTTGGTACCCATTCTTTATTTTCCCTTTTATTTATCACAAGATTGATGTTTAGTTGAAATTTGATTCATTGATCCATATTTGAACACCCTTTTAAGTTTTCATTGTCTATACATTTTTTATGATATTTGGGACATCTTTGTTATGCATTTTTTTATTTCTTGATACCCTAGTTTTATACCATGATATTTCATGGTTGTGTATTGAAGTTTAGTGGTATAAAATACTGGTTAGGTTCCACTTTAATTAGAGAATTCTTCAGATATAGGTGATACCTTTAAATGATTACATATTATTAGAATAGAGTTATGATGTGGAATACCTCATTAGGTCACAAGGGCATGTGAGTCATTGATTAAAGGTAGGTGGGACCTTGTCTGAGTTTAATAGCTCTTGCAGAGTCTTCAGGGTGTGTGTTTATTCTTTCCACTTTGGTATATAAGTATGAATTGTATGGGTATGAATGGGTTATGTTTTTGAGTGGCTTATTTTCACATACCACCAATTTTAAAATGTAAAAAAGTTTCATAAAAATCAACTTTATCACTAGTTGTTAGTGTATCGTAGTGAGTGGGGGAAATCCTATTAAGTCATTGGACTCAAACTCTACTTGTGTATATGGAATGGGATTTTATGTACATGTGTAGAACTCATGTTTTATTTTAGGTACAAGTATCAAGTTGGAGATGGATTCTTAGCTCATGATGAGCATTGTATTAAAGTCCAAGGATTCTATAGGTGTTATTCATGTGAGCTATGATAGAGGCCACATTATTTATTTTAGTAGTTATATTGCACTACATACATATTAGCTAGTGGGCCACCTATTTATTTATTTTTATGATTCCTATTATTTATATTCTACTGATAGTTCTCTATTTTATTGGATGCATCATGTATAATAATTCAATTTTATATTATGGATAGTTGGGCACCCTATTGGATAACTTGTTTTATGTATTTAGGATTTGGGAATTCCCTTTATGTAGACGGGTCATTCCAAATCTTCATTAAATTTGAGAATGACCTCTTATGATCATTATATAAGGGAATAGTCTCTCCATGACTATTTTAGGCACTCATTAGTAGTTATAAGCCTCTAGAATATGAGAGGCACACTGGAGGTCATATGGATCACCAGATTAGGTATTATTTGGGTGATCAAGTTAGGGATGCTAAAAAATGGTATTAAAATGTTTTTTAATTATGAAAAAGTTTGTTAGAGGTGGAAATATGATGTCAATAAATGGGTGGTAGACCAAGATCATGCATGGACAAGATGAATTTGATTAAAAACTAAGTTACCTAGGGTTATTCAATGCTAGGGATTAAGAACTCTATATTTAGTGAGGTATTAGATTGACTATCCTAGGGAGATATGTATGAGACTTGAGATGAGATGTAAGGATCTACTGGGATCCAATTTCATTGTTCGTGCACCATTATAATGTCATGCTTAGGGATTTATAAACATGTATGTGGGAGGTATTTTTTAATATAATTCCTTGTCAGGATCCATTGTTAATTGAACCAACTTATAATATATTTGATTTTTATAAAATATATTATAATGGGACATTTGATTAATATTTATCATAAGGAATTACTTATGATGTGATTGATTATTTCTTTTATTTTTTTAACACCCATTAGGCAGTGGTTATGGGAAATTATTTTTTTTTGAGAAAAAACCCTCTTTTTGAAAGATAACTCATACAGTGGCATGTGGTGTGCACAAAATTCTTTTAAATGTTCGTTTTCTATGGAATGGATCATGGATTTGGTGATCTCAAGATGAAATTTGTTTTTGATAAAATTATATTTTTAGGAATCAGTTTATAATGATTTCATAATATGAGTAATTACAAGGTGTTTTGAAAAATGACCAATGAAGGTGTGGTTTTTTTGATTTTATAATCTCATGAACATAAAGGTTGAGGTTTTTGAATTAGGATTTCAGAATAAATTTAAAGAAGAATTTTTTTTGGAAAGTTCCAACAAGGCTAAAGATTTAGGGTTTTTGAGGTTTTGTTGGAAATCCTTGGATTCTAATGGAATATTGGAAAACTTAGGTGAGTTTTTTCAAGAGAAAAATATTATTTCTATGTTTTCAAGATAAAGAACCAATGCCCATAAAAATAATGTTTTCATGAGTTTTAGTATTTAAACTAGGAGTGATCTATTAATTTTGACTGGTGAGTTTGTGTTATATGCCGGGTTTGACTAGAGAGAGAGAGAGAGAGAGACATGGTTTAATCTCAATTAATGGATGTTGAAGTAATTCTTGAGTATATTTTTTTTTATTTTGATGGTTTTTATAGTTTTTGATATGTGAAATGTTCTTTCAGTAGGAAATTACTATAGTGGAAAAAAACATTGAGGGGAATCAACCTTTAGTATTTAATTATTATGGGTTTTAATATCATAATTCTATATATGGGTTCATAGTCAATGTCTTCTAATTGGTATGGGAACATGTGCACCATCTTAGTGGTTTTGATGATGAATATAGATGAGATTTTCGGAGGATAATTTTTTGATTAACTGAGAATTGATGGATAATTTGGAGTAAAACTAAGATAGCGAGGAGATATAGATTGTGGATAAGAAAACGGAGATCATAATATTTGGGTTACATGGATCTAAGTGAATATTATACTCATAAATTTAATTCATAGAGGGGTAGTGCAACAAATATTTTAGGATAAGATATGGTAGGTAAGTGATGAATAAATGAATAATAAAAGTTTAGAATTATGGCCAAATGATTGAAAATGTTTCTTATTATTGAAAATCATTATGGTTGGGAGTTTATAACAACCTTATCCTTTTCATATTGGTGAAATAAAGGTTAGATCGGTTTTTTATTATCTTAGTGGAAGGTAAAAATTGGTTTTTTGGATTCAGATAAACAATTAATGTTTATATAGATGTTTGAAATGTTTAAAATGAGTTTTGGATATGGAATACTGAATAAAAAAGGACCATATTAAATATATGAGCATTGGGTGAGTGGGTTAATGGGGTTGAGTGGCAGTAGTGAGTAATATGACTTCAATGGTAGCCCAACAAAGTTATTGACTAGAGTTTAGGTGGGCTGGGAAGTGGTTCTACACTACTATCCTTACATCATGAATTGCAGTGGTATCCAATTGAACATATAGTGGTGTATTCCTGACCCCAATTATGATTAGGAATTATTAGAAACTTGGGGGTTTATTATATAAATCCCATTTGACCCTCCCTTATCTAGCTGACCATGCAAAGAGGGGGGGGGGGATTACCCCTTCCCTCTCTCTTATCCTCTTAGGAAACTAGCATCGATCTAGGGAGGTTCGGGCATTATTTTTCACACTGATTCTAGGTAATCCTCTCTGATCCTTCTATCTTGTCTCTCTGACTATTTCTCCCTTAATTCTAGTAGCTTGTGTTAGGTATTTTTAGTGAAATTACACCAGAGTATGGCATAATTTCACTGATTTCAATAGGATTTTGTGTTTAGTGTATATAGGATTCTTAAATTATCATTAATGTATGTTTTTCATATTAATGTGTGTCACCCAATAGATTTATTTAGGAATTTGAAAAAACTTAACATATATTATCCGTCTATTCTGGGTTATAAATTATGGATTTTTCTTGTCTTAGGTTGAGAGTCTGTTCTAAATGCTTTGCTGATCGTTGCTCATTTTTTTCAATGTGGTGTTTCTTGATGAGTTAGTGTCAATTATACCATTGGATATTTTTTAAAGTAAATTTTTAATTTATTTATGGGTTTTTATTATGAGATAAGGGCTCATATGTGTAATGTTAGTCTATATGTTCTTGGATTAAATTTTTAGAAGTGTAACCTTAGATGGTGGCTTTTACATATTGATTATCTTGATCTCCTAGATTATTTTATGGCCCATGTGATTATTGTTATCATTGGAATATTGTATTGAATTGTATGATATGACTTCACAAATTGGGATTATATCACATCATCTTAATAATGAATGAGGATTTTATTTCTTTCTAAATGAATTATTGGTGGTTCTTTGATTGAAAAAATACTGATAGCCCATTTTACGGTTTTTCTTAGTGATTTGTGATGGCTTATGAAAATTAAATGATTTCTAAATTTTTAAATGATATTTAAAAATTGGTTTGGTTTAAAGTATAAATTTAAAGGAAAAAGTTTAAAACCATTTTAAATGGAATTTTAAAAGATATGTTTAATTTAAATTGATATTTCTAGGTAAAATGGATTTAATTTTAATTTCAAAATGAATAATGGTTATTTAAAAATAAGGGTATTACAAATATGGTTTCCATTGTTTTTTAGAACAAGGTCCTAGAATGAGTAAACCGATTCATGATGCCTTTTATAAATTAATTTTTAATATTTCTGTTTGATTAAAATTTTATAAGGTAATCGATGAAAACCTATTTTGATATGTGTTTTGGTGCATTAGTGCACTTTAAGGCAGTGCCCTATTTTTCAAATTTTTCATGATTGTGTTTAAAATTATTTATTTGTAGTTTCCTTTTTGTTATCCCATGTTGCATGATGGCACATGATAGAATATAAACCACATATGATATATTACCATTGGATATGGTTTAGGTAGATGGGATTAATATATTTATAAGTCCCATTTAATACTCGGTCCATAAAAAACATGAAATATAGTTTGCAAATAATCTAAGTTTAAGACTCTCTGATTACCTTGACTGATTGAAGTGAGTAATGGGGTTCGATGAGATTTTATTTTCAACATCAAAATTTTATTGTGATTAGGTTTTAGGGTAACCCTTATGGATTTATGTTTGTGAAATTATTTACATTCATGTTGATCATTTAGACTCCTTAGCTATATTAGGAGTTCCTTATTGAGTGGAAAACATTGGTTGTAGTGTAAAATATCCCTCTTGATGTTTTGATTTTTGGATTAGGCCAAATTTAAGTGAAGTGATTCTAGTATTTTTATGATCCATGGTTTATATTTAGATATGATATTAGGAGAGGAGTGGTCACTCCTTTAACATGTGGGATAAGAGGTACCTGTTTATTGATATTAGTTAATTCCATATGATATAGAGTGATTAGGAACATATCCTCTATGGGAGGGCTGATTTAGAAGTGGTCCTCCTTGTTGGGATATAATCCCATAGAAGTTGACATCTTGGGAAAACCTTTGAGATCATGATCGAGTGATTGATTTACGATTATAATTTTGAGAGGTCACTTGTATGGATGATTATACACCAAGTTGATGATGATTATTATCCTAGTAGGTTTATTTACTTATGGTGACTATATGTAGTGATTTCTATATTTATCTGCAAGAGGGAAGGATGATTCTATTAATAGATGTAATGGTATCTAAATTTGAAGAGGTTTTTTGTCTATATTTATTCACTATGGTAAGGAAATATCCATGGATTGTTTTGATATATTACCTATGGGATTAATGTGAAGATATAGTGATATTGACTTATATTGTGAGATTAATCCCATATGATGACTTGTGATTTATATGACAATGAAGTATGTGTTGTATAGGTAGTCTGATATATAGATCCGAAGAGGATAAGTGAGGTGAGATGAGGGGGTGGTGGGCATGTGTAATGGTATTTTTATTTCTTTCGGTTAGTCCACATTATTTATTTTCCTATTTTATTTTTCATAGGTTTATCATTTAATTGATATTTGATACTTTAGTCCCACTTTGATGACCTATTTTGGTTGTCATTATCATTTTACATTTGATATAGTAATTGGGACATTTTTTTTCTATCTTGATATGCTCAATATTCTAATGATATTTTGTGATTTTTATTGATGGGAACTGATATGAACCACTAGTCACATGGTACTTTTATGATTGAGTTTTGTGGATATAGGCATGGAATCTAGAATATTAGATCTGATTAGATGAGGGATACTGTGAGGCACACATCATTTGGTCATGTGGATTTTTGAGCTATTAGTTATAGGAAGTTGAGACCTAGATAATGTTTAATTGAACTAGTAGAGACTTTGGGGTGTGTGTGCATCATAATCATATTGGCATGCATGTATAAATTTTATAATCATTCATGGGTTATATTTCTAGGTGGGTGAGTTAAATATATCACTAATTTTCACTCTTAAAATTTTGTATATATGTCCACTTGATGACTAAAACTTAGTGTGAAATCAATGATTGACCCATTTCTTAGATATAATACCTTAAAAAAGTTAAAATTAACAAGAAAAAAAATCTAAGAACCTTAATATTTAATCACTATAAACTAAAAATCTCAACAAAAATAAACTACCTCTCATGTTTTCAAAATAAGAAATGATTAGAATTATGTTAGTAATGAGAGATATTCTTAAAATATTATATATGATAAACTAGAGGTCCTTTAGCTATCCAAGACATCCAAAAAATAATCCATAAAGTTATTGGTTAATATATTTCCATCCTTTTACACTAGTCAGCCTTTTTATATATAAATATCCACCCATATATCTTTTTATATCTTCCATATCATATTTTATTTTATTTGGTATTGATGTACCTTTAAAATAGTTATTAAATATCTAGTGGGATATACCAAACATCTCCTAAAAATATATATCCATGTTATCTTAAAATTGGAAATAATAAACTTTCCAAATTCATTATAAATTTAAAGCCACAACCAAGTAGAATTATCCATGGCATGGAAACATCTTTTTTATTTATATATACACAAAAAATATAACAATTTCATAAACCACCATGTCATAATTTATGTATCTCATAAACATGAACTCAAATATCCTTTAACCATGACCCATTTACTATTTTTCTGCTTGTGGTTTTATATCATGATATTTACACATCTTCCCAACCATGATGTAACCATCTTATAAAATTCTCATGGTTCTTCTAAACTTCTTCTTTGACTATAGTCAATGTACTTCCAATCATGAACCTACTTATTTTCTCATTATAATATAATTTTATAAAACCAAGTCCTCTGAACATGATATAGGGGTCCTCATTATCCGTAAAACAAAATTTTAAAAATACTTATACCCCACAACTATGGCCCACATCACCATTTCCCTTCTATGATCATTGTTTTTCAATTCCCAAATAAAGACCATATCATGGTTTTGGGAATTCCATGGTTTAATTATTTCAATTTTTTAACATTTATAGAAATGTTCTCCAAAGTATTCTTTAAGATTAATTTAATCACAATAAATTGGAATCACACTAAATTAGGCATTATTAACTCATTTATATACAAAATTATTAATATAAAAGGATAAAAAAAATTTAGTGATATCACTCCCTTTTTCATTTTTAATCTCCACTATTTTTAATTTGATATGGATATTCAATATATACCTTTTTATTTATTATAAACATACTGAAAATAATGTGTTATCTCTCCAACACACCTCATGTAACCCCTTATAATAAAATAATTCTCCCCATTTTCATTTTTTATAATAATTAGAGTCTATCCCACTTTGTAAGAATAACTCCAAAACTATCCCCCCTTTGTCAATAATTTAAAATAAATGAAAGAGGAAAAATAAAATAAAGAACTCATTTAGATCATGGTAGAGAATTAAACCCCCAAAAAATATCAAGTAATGGAATTCATTATCGGTTAGGTGATTCCTTAAGACATATTCTATGTAATGGCCAGAAAAATATTAATAAAAGAACTCTCATAACACCCTGAGAATTTAAAACAAGAAAATTTTATTAGACATTATATGTTAGACAAAATACTGAGTTAAATTTAATTACATGAAATTAATATTTTATCCTTCATTACATGAGATTTTGATTTTATCTTTTATTACACGCAACAACGATTTCCTTCGATAACTTTCATTACAAGCAAGACCGAGTTTTACTGAACAACAATATACTATTAATATTATTATTTAAAATGAAAATTATCTAATAACCATTAAATTGGTGGTTATAGATATGATTAAATAACTAATGAAAATATAATGTTGAATTCTTTGGTTACTAATTAATTATAAATAATTATATAAAATAATTGAATATAAAGTAATTTTTTTTATGAAAACTATTTTTTAATCTGCCAAAAGTGTTTTATCTTAATAAATTGAATTAATTAATATTTTTGGATGATCACAATAAAATTTATATATTCTATATTCTATATTTTTTTTATATTCATAAAATGGATTTTATAGTCATAAGATAAGAACAAATCCAATTTTACGTAGAAAACAATATTTTTTTCTAAATGCAGTTTTTCACCTTTTAATAGCACACTTATTTTCAAATTTTTTTTTTTCTATTTTATAAATTTTATTTGAAAAAATAAACTTTATTTTTTAAATAATAGTGTAAAAATTATCTTATTGTGAGTTTTTGGTATTCTTAAGAGAAGTTTCATTTTTTGATGAATAGTGGAAAAATACCGAATTTTAATTGAAAACCGACTTTTAAATAAAAAAATTATAATGTTAAATTAAATTTTAAATTGGTTTAAAATTTTAATTATATCAATTATAATTATATAACCCCAATTTAGTTCAATGGAATCATATTTATATTTAATTCATATATAAAAACTTAGTAAATTTTTGAACATTTTCACTTTAAAAACCCACTTTGTCATCATGTCTACGGGATTAATATTAAATTAATTCTTGCCACCCTTATGATTTAATCTATACAAATGGATTAAATATTTTTAATAATTAATATTTATAATGTATAATAGGGTAAAATTATTTTTTGATCAAATATATTAGTGAAATCAATTAAAATTAATTAAAACGATTAAGGTGAAAATGGGTTTACTTAGTGGTTAAACTTTAAAATTTAGGGGAAAATAACCTATAAAATTTTAAAAAACACATATTATAGAAATATTTAGACTTTAAAAATTATAGTATTTAATTTAATTCATTATTTTATCCTTTTGGTATATAAAAACTTGGGTTCACCTAACTTTATTTTGAAAAATACCAAGTGTGTCCTTTTCCCCATTAATAAAAGGCCACCACTTCTCAACCTCTCTTCACACAAAAAAAATTGGTTTGGGAAATAACTACCCAAATAACTTCTCAAATTACATATTATCATCCTAGAAGCCTTTATTTGGGAATAAATCTTACCATGTAAGTCCTTTGGTGAAGACCAAAAGGAGTTACCTGAAGAAGAGGTAACGTTCATCAACACGAGTTTTTGTTTTATTTTTCTCTCCAAAACTTTAACTATTTTTATCACATTATTATATAATAACCTAAGTATCATGAATATATTAATATTTTTTATTTTAAGGTTAAAACCTACAAACACATATAATTACATCAAATGGGTTATGAAATCATTATTTTTGTGTACAACAGACTGCCACCTCACAAAACGATGCCATTCATTTTTTCCATTACCGCCTCTCATGGTTGGGAATAGTGATGTAAATAATATTTATATGTTATATTTATGATATTTATAACATAATTATACCTATTTATTTATTATATCATATACACTATTTTTACATTTCATACCATAGGGTATACAATAACATCGCTCGTGTGTATGACATACTACCACCTCATGAAGTGTTTTTCACTAACGTGTTAAATGAAAAGTAATAAGGGTAACTATAAAGAATATATATTATATAAATGAAATAATTATGATATTAATGACATAGTAATAATTTTTTGAATATAATATATCATTTTATTCTTACTATTTCACATAGTGAAAAAGTGATAACGTCGTTTATGAACATGTGGACTACTGCCTGTTCAAAGCGATGTAATTCTTATTTTTTCATCACCAAATCACAAGAATGATATATATAAGTATATATAAATAAATAATATGGTATTTATGATATAATTATAATTCTATAAAGGTAAAATATTACTTACTTTCTTCCCATAATGACCATTAAAAAATGGAAACGTTACTCATGCGTACGTACAACATACCGTCTCCATGATCATAACATTAATTAATTTTTCATAAAAATATTCCATGATTAGTTTTAAAAGAATAATTTTTTTTAAAATATGATAAATATTTCATTATTATTATTCTATTTATGTTTAAATAATGGCTTATTTGACCATAGTCAATTTATCAAAGTCATTTTTGATACATAAGCCCAATATGGTCAAAACAGTCAATGTAAAACTAATTGATCAAGTAATTATATATAACAAGATAATAAGTGAAATAAAAGTAATAATAAAATTTTAAAATCTTCTTAAGAAATTAAATAATTAACATAAGTTTATTATTTAGTATTATAAAGAATAAGCATGATGAATCAGACTCAAGGTAAGGGTTTTTCTCATCTCACTTTTATTTATATAAGATATATGTCATATTAAAAACTCATGTTTATTATGTTGTGTATATACTACCCATGAATGTATTTTATTATTATTATACTTAATTTATGTGGATTTACATATCCATTTTTGTATCTTTATTTCATGGTGTTTACAGTTTCAAAGTTACCAAAGCGATAATGGATTTTTGTCACAATTTGAATTCTATGAGACTTATGTCATGTTATACATATATATTCTTGAATAAGGTGTATAAACATACCATTTATCATGTAATATCCTGAATTTATTTATTCCCATGGTATTTTAAGTTTAATTTAATTTTATTACTTCATGGGGATTATGATTTAAAGTTACCAAAGTAGTGAGAGTCTTTTCTTACATTTTAATTGTTTATCAGGATTGTATATGATTAAGTCTATGATGTTGAAATATTATAATTCTCATTAATTCAATTATAATATGATTATTCATGAGATATCCAGGAAACATTTTCATTATTATACACTTTGGTACTTAGAATAATTGAGAAAATATTTTTAATAAAATCCAAATTTTTTTATCTCTTCGGCATGAAATTTTTCTTTTTCAAAAACCATATTTTCTAAAAATGTTTTAAAAATATTTTTTCAAATAGGAAAGGATATTTTACTCAAAAAATATTTTAAATTTTTTTTTTCAAACTTAATTTATGTGTTTCTAAGTTTTGTTTCATAGAAAAGTATTTAAAAAAAATTATCTTTTAAAATGTGATTTTCAAAATGAAAAGGGTATTTACTTCAAAATATTTCTAATGACATTTTAATGGAATTTCATTTCATCAAAATAAAAAACCATTGTTGTTACTTATCGTCCATTTGAGATATTTGTTATTCACACCATCCTCATTCTTTATTTGGATGTAATAATATTTTTTCAAAGATATTATTATGGAACTTATTTTTTTTCCATGGGTTAATCATGTTTCAAAGAGATTTCCATCGAATCCATTTATTTTCTATGGTTTAACCATGTTTTAAAGTGTTTTTTATGGAACCAATTTCCTTTAAATGGTTTAATTATGTTCTAAAAAGAATAATGGATGTTTCAATGTGTTATGATGAAATGAATTCTCTATGTGATTTATTCATTTTTTAGTTCTTAGACATTATAAATTATGGGTGTGTCCAGATAGCATCGGGTGATCTCGTTATAGCTTAAACGATGGGTTCAACCAAATATAACTTTAATGAATTGGGTGATGATTATGTTCTATGTATAATTATTTTTTAATTTGGATGTATGAATATTCCAATTTGTAAGGGCTCTACATGGGTTCTGTAAGATGATGTTCCAAGATACCAATATGTTTTATCTATGATTTATATGGGTTTATGATGTTTCATTTGATCAATATTGATATCCCATGGCTCATTATTATTGATTATTATGAATATTTACTTTGATAACACCTTATGTAATGTTTTTATGTTTGATGATCTAGGTATTGATGGGTATGAATATTCATATGTTATAATCACACACTTTGATTAAGTCATCATACCCTTATTCTCTTCTTATGCTCACTAATGAAATTAATTTTTTAATTCTTATGTTTTCCCTTAATTATAATTTGATCTCACCCTTCTTATGTTTCATTTTCCCCAGTTTATAAAGAATTAGGTTGAATGAATTATATCTAGAAGGGATTTCATATAGATTATTATGACGTCTTAGTATGAAAAGAAAAAGATAGGTTGAGTAGTAGAAATGCTCATTTAAAGTCATGTGAATTGTTTATGTTGGAATTATTCCTAATTCTATAAAACTCTAAACCTAAAAGTTCCTCTAGGATGTAAGAAATCAAAATTTTTCTTTTGATGTTCTAAGTTTTGGTTTGAAAAAAATGGGTCACCCTTATCGACATCAAATTTGAAAATGTAAAGTTTACAATTTCAACATCAAATTTGGAAGTGCGGGTTCTGGGTTATTATAGGTGGTTTCAAAGGTTGGTTTATATAACTTTTTAGATTAGGATATTTTCATGTGATGTTATCTTAAAAGTTATGGGTTCCATTATAGGTCTATAAGATTAAGGTTGACCATAATTTCAAAGTATTAGACACCCCATTTAATGGTTTTAAGTAGTCAAAATTTTGAGGTTATTAATGAAATTTTGGGAGGAATTTTGTTGGGTTGGGGTACTTTCAACCCCCAGGATCAACATGAAGTGTTTTTAGGGGGATTTGATTTTAACGATTAAAGTAAAAAATGGGTACAAAATGTATACTGGGTGACAACCTATCACATCTAGCTAGGTGGGGGGTATTTAACCCATAACCGAAGGATGATAAGGGTTTCACACCTACCACTAGCCTACTTAATGTCCTACTTAATACAATTTTTTTTTATTTGTTATGATTAAGTTTGTTTTGGAAATATATGATATTTTATTTGAGAAACATTGGTTTATTTATATAGAAGAATATATGATCAAATACTTATAATCATTGGGTTTTGAATTTAGTCTGGAAATGTTTGAAGAATTTTAAGGATAGTTATTTATGGAGTAATTTAGTTTGAAATTTGGTTATTAAAATTTAATTTTAAATATTAGTTTATCATATGAAGGTTTACTCATTTTGGGAATTATCTTACCATGTTCCAACCATTTTGGTTTTGGTTAATGTATAAATATAGGTGAAATAGATTGACCATACCTTTTATGGTTATATGAACTTTAAAATTTGGTTTTAGTGTATCTAGCATAAAAAATTCATCTTTAGTACCCATCATTTGAAAAAAAGATTATATTGTGGTGGAAATTGAGAAAAGGATGAAATAATACTAATCTTGTAAGTATATTTCTATATTTTATTAGTCTATACCGTAAGATAATTCCTTAACTCTAAGAAAATTATATTTAAAAAAAATATCCCAGCACATTAAATTATGATGAACCAATGGTCTTTTTGATCATCATAAATTTATGGTTTTAAGGATTTTAACTCTCCATTTATCATTCACCTATTTGTGATTAATGGCCTCAATCACTCTCTATAATTATTTACACTTTTCCTCAATTCCCACCTATGTTGTCCTATTTCGAGACCTTGTTATGTGTTATTTCATATGACTATTGTACATCCCTTTCTATATTATTAATAATATTATTTATAAATTTTTTTTTGTGTGTGTTTACAAAAAAATATTTTCAAGTTTACATCATTCAATTACTGAGATAAAGTTCAAATTGAGAGGACATAATTTGTTTGGGGGGGGGAGGATGTAACACCCTGAAATTTTAAAAGAAGATAATTTTATTCAATTGAGTATGTTACACATAATACTAAGTTAAATTTAATTACATGAAATGTTTATTTTATCTTACATTACACACATCATTGATTTTAATTTTCATTACATGTAACAATGAGTTCCTTTGATAGCCTCGGTTACATGCAAGGTCGAGTTTTACCAAACAATAATATATTATTAATATTATTACTTAAAATGAAAATTATCTCGAAGAAATTAAATTAGTGTTTATAAATATGATTAACTAAATTATTAAAATATATATTTGAATTATTTGGTTACCAATTAATAAAAAATTAATGTAAAATCAAATTGAATAAAAATTATTTTTTATGGAGAACTATTTTTTATGTGATAAAGACATTTTATCTTAATATAATAAACTAAATTAATATTATTGGATTATATTAATGAAATCTATATATTATACATTAAATAAGTTTTTTTTATTGTCACAACCCAACCCGTGTAATTATTTTAACTTATTTGTTTCATTGCTTTGAATAATTTTGTCAGGGTTCAGGTTGAGTCATGGTTTAAATTTTTGAGTTTTTATTGAAAAAAACATGTTTTGGGTTTTAATTCATCTGGAGCATGGGTAGAGCATGGTTTGGAAACTGTGCGACTTCTCCCAGACAATTGTGCGACCATCTTGTCTTTGAAAAATAAAATAAGAATTAAATGAGTAATAAAATGAGAATATTATTATCATTATTATCATTATTAAATGTTAAGAATAATATTATTAAAATTTGTTGCTTATATTATTATTATTAATAATGAAATAAATATTATTAATAATTTTTAACATTATGGTATTATTATTATTATTAATGTTATTAATATTATTGAGTGTTTTGGTGGGCTTTAGGCCAGTGCGCAGGCAATGCACAAATAGTGAGAACCATGAAGCCTACCCAGGTACCTATGAAGGTGCTTCTAGGGTGGTTAGAGGTTACTGTATGGTTTGTGAATGGTTTCTTAAGCCATAAACGGACCACACAGTTGTCCACTATTTATATTAAACAAAAACACAATGAGAAATAAATTAAGACAAAAAATAATGTGTGATAATAATTTTAATATTCATATTATAATTATTATTAATAATTATTAGTATAATTATTATGAATAAGTATTATAACTACAATGAGTGTCAATTATCATTGTCATTAAAAATTATTATTATTATTATTACTATTATTAAAATTATTATTATCAACAGTACTATTAAAATTGTTATTAATATAATTATTACTTAAAATGAAATAAATAGTTTTATTATTTTTATTATTAATATTAATTTTACCATTATGTTATTATTATTATTATTAAGTGTGTGTATAATAATTATTATTAGGTTATTGGTTATTATTTTTAATTTATTTCTTTTTAGGGTTTTCCATGCTTCCCTCTCCCTCTCCCTTGCTTAGTGGCACAAATTTCCTCCCCCACCTCCCAGTGCAGCGCGACCAACCTCCCGGTGCACCTCCTTGTCCTGAAGACACTCCTCCATTCAACCCCCTTGCCAGTGCAACACAACTCTGGCGACCCCCTCTGGTTGTGGCCTCCCCCCTACGGACCTTCTCCTTTTTTGCAGTAACCCTGGCGTGCCACCCTCCCTCCTGCACACCCCAACTTTTGCACACCTCATTATACGGCCGATGACCCCCCCTTGCGCCTCTTCCAAATCAGCATGAATAGCCCCGATGACCTTTTCTCTGGTCATATCCCCCTCCTGGGGCAGTGTGTAGTCTCCAGTCTGGATGGCCCCTTTGGCGACCTGCTTCTCTAGTGCCCTTCTCCAATCGTGACCCCTTTGGCAAGACCCCCTCCATCCAAGACCCATCCTACTCGGCACACACCACCTCCGGTCATGACCCCCCCTCCTTCCTGGTGGCACCACTCCATGCCGGTGCGGCTCACCTGCTCCACCCTACTAGTGTGCAAACCAGCTGGTGCCACCCCTCCTCTGGCTAGCCCGCACCCTTCCGGCGTCACCCCAACCATCCCACGCCCTTCTAGCATCATGCCGGCTCACTCACAACCTACCCACATCGCCCCTGCCGGCGTAAATTTTTCTCCTTCTGGTATAATATCCTTATTACTCAAATTTATTAATGTTTTTATTTTGATTTTTTGGGCATTTTGGTTTTGGATTTCATTTTGTTGGTTTAGGGTTTTAGAACCCATGAGGAGAGATTTCGGGTTTGCATTGTCATCATGCCATGGTTTTGAGGCAGAATTCCCTATGTACATTCCCATTTTAATTTAAGTTTCCATATTTTTATTTATATTCACACCTTATATATATGCTAAGTACTATTTTTCAACAATTTGTTTGATTATTTGGTGTGAAAATTGTAGTTTATGCCTTGTTTCCTGATGAATAGAGTTGTTTTGTTAAAAATGCACACACCAAGTGTTTAATAAAATGTACTGTTAACTTTTAAGCATGTGTTTTGATATCTAGAACATGGTTCAACAATTGAAATAAATTTAGGGCATGAAAATTTGTGTTTTACACCTTGTAGAGTGTTAAATATATATGGTTTTGTTGAATACAACATGCCTTCTGTTCAATTGATTGTCTGGTTGGATTTTTATTACTAAATATAAATTAAAATGATTTGTTTGAATTTATAAATATATTTCAAACATTAGAAACAATGTTTTTGGGTTCCTTATATGGTTTCTAAATTGTTTTTGGTTTTATAAAAGGATGACTATGGGGTTTTAAGGTGTTTTGGCATGTGCTGATGATAAATGGCCCATTTGGCATTTTTGTGAGAAATGTTTTGTTTTCAAGGTGTAATGAAATTTTTTTAAGGAGTTTTTGTGAATGGTTTGAAATGGTAAATGGTGTATCTACACTTTTCTTGAATGATGGATTTAATTTTTGGTAAAGGTTGGTTTTTATGAAATTTATAAGGGCCCATTTGGCATCTTTTCATAAATGTTGAAGGTGTTTATTATGAAAACCTCCTTTTATATTTCTCATGCCTTGTAATAGTATATAACAGATGTTATTTCATTGCTGTGGAATTCTTATGATACATTATGAGAGTGCCTTCGGTTGGACTCTTTGTGTTCGGTTTGTTCTATGGCATTAGATCGGTCCTTGGAGTGTCTTGAGGTGATGCCTATCGTTGATTATTTATTATATATATACTTGTGATTGGATGCTCAACTAGAATCAGTTGTCTCACCCCCATTACATACACGATACATAGAAACTTGGAATATTGAGATAATGTTCCGATAATGATTGCTGCACTGGTAGTTGATATACTGACCAATGGCCTATAGTAGATTGATATATTTGGGATTATTTCTATTGGATTGGGCCCATCGGTCTGTCATGAGTTAGGGTGGCCATACATTTGGGTGTTTTGATTTCATCATGTGTGGAATGCTACATGGGATGAACTCTCATGTATTAGTATGTTTTGAATTGTTCTTGATCTCCCGAGTTCATCTATGTATATTGGTTCTTAGTTGCTTGCAGTGATGTTTGAGATACTTGTATGTATGTTTACATTTCCCTTGTTATGTGTGTATTGTGGTGCCTTATTGTATAGTATTTATTTGGAAGTGTTGTGTTGGTTTCTAAAGGTTTGTGAAAAATAAAAATGTGTTTAAAGTAAAAATGTTTTTATAGTTTTCTTTTCCATTGATAATGAAAGAATCACTTCCCTTTCAAAAAGGTTAAGAATACACAAATATAATGAGTTTGGTTTTGGAAATGAATGAGGGAAATGGGTTATTCTTGGATTTTTAAGTAAAATGTATAGAAAATATTACTTTTATAAATTGTAGTTAAAACTTGAGATTGATGTTTCTTTAATTTTAAAGGAAGTGAATTAGGAATGGATTATTAGGCTAGACTATAGAGTTTTATAATCACACCTATAGTTATTTTTTTATTTATTTTTAGCTCTTTTACAGGTTTCAACTTAGGTTTAGTTCAACTTGAATGACGGTTTATTGTTATGTTGGAGAGTGACCCATGAGGTAATAGAGAGTTAGTTTGGTCATCTGGTTAGTTTTTGTTTCTTTTGTATAGCTGTTGTATCTTTTTGTCTCTTATGTATAAAATAGGTTCAGTTCAGTTTTTGTATATATATTTTGAATTGCATGTGAAACTTACTGTTGTTTAGTTTCTGTTTTATCTATTGGGAAAAATAGTTCCCTATTTGTACTATGTTGATGCCCTTGGTGCTTGTCGCCAGCACAAGAGGATCAGGAACAACACTCGGGCCTTTCCACAGATCAGCTCAGGGACCATTTCAAGGTCAAACCAAGTTGGTTCGTGACAAAATTGTATCATAGGAGGACAAATCTTAGCGGATCTATCTTCTCAAAGAACCCTATTATATTTGGGTATATTATGGTATATGGAGTAGTATTGTCAGGACTAGAGGGGTAAGTGTGGGAAGAAAATTTTTAACTCTTACTTGTTCTGATCCTTAGGTTTCCATGGGAAGTTTGGTCTTCTTAGTATCTTTGGTCTTTAGAGATGTTTTGGTGATTGGGATACCATAAGGGGAGTTGGGCCAATGGCCTCTGTGAGATCTCACAGCCTGTCTAGCCATGTGGAGCTAGGAGAATTTTCCTAGACGGCTCTCTGTGTCGGTGGCATGTTTGAAATATGACTGCCAATGACATGGTCAAGTCACTTACCGACACTAGTTCCCTTTTTGAGTTTTTTTGGGTCTCCTTTGAATTTTGAAAAGTGTTTGAATCAGATAAATTGGTTTTGGAAAATGGTTATTTGTAATGGAATGTTTGATTTGTGGATGGTTTTAAATGAAATAGTATGGGGTTTAAACCAAATTAATTTTTTGACTTGGTGGTTAGTGTGCCTTCGGAAGGTATATTATTTTTGAAACAGGATTAATGGTTGTTTTTTGGAAAATGAAGTTTCTTTGTTTTGGACTTTGGTGTGTTCATGGGTGATTTCATGCATGGATGTGGATGTGTAAATGGGTGGTCAGTATGGCACAAGCGACGAATGCCTAGGGGACACAAAAATATTTATGTGAATGAGGCTCGATGAAACACCATTGGTGCGGTTGAAAATCCACCAAGTTTGATTTATCCGATTTTTCAAAAGTGTTTTAAGCTATAAATTGTGGTGTTTCATAGACTGTTGGTTATGTGGCATGTTTTTCCTATGTTTGATAAGTGTTGTTTATTTTCTATATTTCATCGTGATCTGAAAGTGATACCCCTATTGTATCTAGGATAGAATATTGTTGGTGGATCAATTTTGGAGTAGTGTTTGTGATATTTCTAGTTTTCTTGACCCCTCACGTGTGACCCATGGGGAATACGATGAATGTTGTAGTATTTCTTCTTGTGGTTCTCTATTAGAAAGCTTTCATGTTGATCAACCTAAGGATTTATCTAAATATTTTTATAATTTAAATCCTTCTCCTTAGAGGTTACCCAACCCATTTTTCGGAATAGTGGGCAGTTTGGGCTCCATCTAGGATTCTTTTTGTTGTGGTAATTCCATCGGTTGTGGTGGTTAATCTTGATAGTGTTTGGTGGGTTTTGTTGTAAGGATTGTTCATTCTAATCCTCATTCAGTATGGGAGATAATGGTGTTGTGTATCTCTGAGGTCCTATTGGGGTGAAGGGTATGTTGTTTAAGGAACTAAATTTCGTGGTGTTTTATAATCCGTTGTTTCTTCCTAGGAATGATATGTGGCTTTGTATGGAACTAAGAGAAGAAGTTTTGGTTAAGGGATTAGTAGTTCTTGATTGTGCAGCAGTAGATGCTTCATACATCAGGGCTCCATCCATAGGTCCTGGAGTGAAGCTGGAACATAGTGAGGAATCCTAGAGAATTAATAAGTTTGGTTAAATTTGTGCCACTACCATTGTGGTGGGGAAGTTATAGTGTTTCTATCATGGTTTCTCCATCATTGAGGACTCCCTATTTTTTCAAAGAGTGTGGTGGACTTAACCCTCACACGGTGTTTGTGGTTATGCCTTCTTTGATGTGAGTTCTGATCAAGGTTTTTGTGTGGACCACCCATGTGAATCAAGTGGAGTCTTGGATTTTATCTATTCATTGGTGAAGAGTGGTGGGGGGGGGGGGGGTTGTCAGCTATGGTTTCAGCGGTCCAATCGTTGGACCTCTTCCCTCCCCTCCCCATGTGGTGCGGGGTTTTTGGTGTGTGTGAGATGTTTTGGCTTAATTATTATCCCCTCTATTAGGGAGTGGGCCGTTTAAATGATCATGTTGTGTTATTATCGGCCTGTGTTGATAGGCCATTGTAAGGGAGTTTTGGTTGGCCTGTGTGGGAGAGGCCAGGTTCTAGTTTATGTGGAATTATCTTCTGGTCACTGCTAGTTGGTTCTTAATGGTGAGGAGACCCATCATGGGTCTTGTTGAGTTTTCTACATATAATTATTGGGTGATAATTATTTTATGTCGGTGGGGAGTCCATTTGGGCCTCCCCAATACTTGTGATCTATTTCCGGTTTGGTTTTGGTTTGATCCGGTTGAAGTGGATTTTCTTAAAGTTGTTGATTTTTCAGTCTCCTCCTCGGTTTGGGTAAACATTGGGATTATTTGTAGAAATCCCAATGGTCTTGTTTTTGATTGGTGGTGGATGTAGTGGTTTGGCCTTTTCCATTTTCCTTGGGAAGTGGATGTTGGTTTTTGTCTCAATTCAAGCAATGGGTTAAGTTCCTTTGGTGGTCGATGAAATGTCATCAGATTAAGGGGTTTAATTATGGTGATGTGGAGTCTTGAGGTATTGATCAATTATCTGTAAAGTGTTGTAGATTTTTGAGGTCAGAAAACATTATGGTGGGGAGAATTGTCACATCCTAACCCATGTAATTCTTTTATCTTATTATTTTCTTTTATTCAAATAATTTTTTTGGGGTTCGGGTTGAGTCCCAGTTTAATTTTTTGAGTTTTGAGTTTAACATTATTTGGAGCATGGGAAAAGCATGGTTTGGAAACTGTGCGGCTTCGCCTAGGAAACTACATATCCTACCTATCTTCAAAAAATAAAATAAAAATTAAATGAGTAACAAAACGAGAATATTATTATTTTTATTATCATTATTAAATGTTAAGAATAATATTATTAAAATTTGCTGTTTATATTATTATTATTAAAAATAAAATAAATATTATTAATAATTTTTATCGTTATGGTATTATTATTATTATTAATGTTATTAATATTATTGAGAGTTATGGTGGGCTTTATGCTGATGCACGGGCACTACACAGAGAGCGATAACCATGTGATCAACCTAGGTACTTGTGTGGTTGATTCTAGGGTGGTGAGAAGCTACCACATGGTTTGCGCATGATAGATTGATTCGTGCATGGACCTCACAGTTTCCTAGTGTTTAGATTAAACAAAAACTTAATGAGAAACAAATTAAGACAAAAAAGAATGTGTGATAATAATTATAATATTAATATTATAATTATTATGATTAACTATTATTATAATTATTATGAGTAATTATTATAACTAAAATGAGTGTTAATTATTGTTGTCATTAAGATTTTTTTATTATTCTTACTATTATTAAAATTATTATTATCAATAGCACTATTAAAATTGTTATTACTATAATTATTACTTAAAATGAGATGAATAGTCTTATTATTGTTATTATTTTTATCATTATGTTATTATTATTATTATTATTAAGTGTGTGCAAAATAATAATTATTAGGTTATTATTTATTGTTTTTTAGGGTTTTCCATGCATCCCCTCTCCCTCTCCCTTGCTTGGTGGCACAACTTTCCTACCCCACCTACTGGTGTAACGAGACCATCCTCTTGGTGCACCTAGCTATCCCAGCGGCACTCCTTCGGTCGACCCCCTTGCTATTGCAACACTACTCTGGCGACCCCACTCATGTCGTGGCCTCCCCCTGCAGACCTACTCCTTGTTCATAGAAACCCTAGCACACTGCCCTCCCTCGGATAATTTTGGGGGATGAGTTTTTTTTTTTTTTTTTTAATGGGTCTAGGTTTAGATTAATTAGGTAAAAGGGGTTGTTGAGCGCCACTTCAAGTGGCGCTCAACAACTCGGGTGGCTAGCGCCACTTCAAGTGGCGCTTTGCCACCCTTTTATTTTTTTTATTTTTTTTTTGTTTTAGTTTTATTTTTTTTTGTTTTAGTTTTTTTCCACCTCATCTCTTTTTAATAAATAATTTCAAAATAAATAAATAAAATTTTAAAAATAATCTTATAAATATGTATTTAAAAATGCTAAATTAATTATTATTATATTTATAATTATATAATTATGACATTATATTTATGTATATATATAATTATATGTGTGTGTATAAATATAATTATGTATATATATAATTAAAAATAAATATTTATAAATATAAATCTATTTATATATATTTATATGAATATGAATATATTTAAAATATATAATTATGAAAATATTGTTACATATATATTTAAAATTTATTTATAAATATATTTAATATTCATATATAAATATATATGTGTGTGTGTGTGTGTATGTGTGTGTGTATGTGTGTGTGTAGAATTATATTTATAATTATATTTAGAATTATATTGTAATTATAGTTATACTTGTATATGTATAATTATATATTTATACATGTATATATTTACATAGTTATAAGTAACTATTTATAAAAAAAATTGAAATATTGTTAAACATATAGTCTTTCAATACCACCTACTTGAAACTTAAAAATGTTTCAAGTATGTGACTTTGAAAGCCTATAAAATATAATCTAAATGACCAATATGAATGAAACTTAAAACATGTATTAAAAATATACTAAATAGATAAAAATAAAAAAATTATGTAAAAAATGTCGATAGAAAATATTTTATAGGCTTTCAAAACCACCTAGTTGTAACTTAAAAATGTTTCAACTATGTGACTTTAAACGCCTATAAAACATAATCTATATGACCAATATGAATGAAACTTTAAACTTGGATTAAACATATACTGAATAGATGAAAATAAAAAAATTACGTAAAAAATGTTGATAGAAAATATTTTATAGGCTTTCAAAACCACCTAGTTGTAACTTAAAAATGTTTCAACTATGTGACTTTAAACGCCTATAAAACATAATCTATATGACCAATATGAATGAAACTTGAAACTTGGATTAAACATATACTGAATAGATGAAAATAAAAAAATTACGTAAAAAATGTTGATAGAAAATATTTTATAGGCTTTCAAAACCACCTAGTTGTAACTTAAAAATGTTTCAACTATGTGACTTTAAACGCCTATAAAACATAATCCATATGACCAATATGAATGAAACTTGAAACTTGGATTAAACATATACTGAATAGATGAAAATAAAAAAAATACGTAAAAAATGTCGATAGAAAATATTTTATAGGCTTTCAAAACCACCTAGTTGTAACTTAAAAATGTTTCAACTATGTGACTTTAAACGTCTATAAAACATAATCCATATGACCAATATGAATGAAACTTGAAACTTGGATTAAACATATACTGAATAGATGAAAATAAAAAAATTACGTAAAAAATGTCGATAGAAAATATTTTATAGGCTTTCAAAACCACCTAGTTGTAACTTAAAAATGTTTCAACTATGTGACTTTAAACGTCTATAAAACATAATCCATATGACCAATATGAATGAAACTTGACACTTGGATTAAACATATACTGAATAGATGAAAATAAAAAAATTACGTAAAAAATGTCGATAGAAAATATTTTATAGGCTTTCAAAACCACCTAGTTGTAACTTAAAAATGTTTCAACTATGTGACTTTAAACGTCTATAAAATATTATTATTTTATATACAATAATTAATTAGTTAGTAATATAATTATTAATTATTATTTGTCATTATAATTATTAATTATTAACTCGTTGTGACAAATTTTATTTATATTGTACCTGTACTTTATAATTTAATAGTTAATTGAAATAAGTTTGTATTTAATAGATTTTTGATTTTCTTGTTATTTGACTTAAACAACAGTTACTTATCATAGTGAATAAGTTTTTTAATATATACAACATTGCATCCAAAAACATCAACGACGATGCCCCCCGGTACCACAACGCGGTGTCTGAATGTCACGTCCTCTCCGCGTCCGACGTCCATGTCGCTCTGGTGTCCTCTCTGCAGGTTCCTCCTCTTCCGGTGCTTCTGGTGCCTCCTCATGATGCTGTGTAGAGGACTGACCAAAATCATGTGAGGACGCCCCAAAATCATGCGAGGATGCCCCAAAACCATATGGGGTGACATATGGCTCTGAAGCTCCTATAAATGGTAGAAATGGGGTACTGAAGAAAGTCTCGTCGGGAGGAGAGGGGGCCGCCATAAGCTGTGTGACTGCACCCAGATCGAAGTCCATAGTAGTCTGCGGAGACGCCATATGCGGTATATAAATGTCTCCCTGCTGTGCAAAATCATCAGTCGGCTGGGCGAGATCGTCTGTCTGTGGTGCGACGACATCTGCAGGAGCCGCTCTCGGATGTCGATGTGGTCGCCTCTGCCCCCCCGGATGTGCTCGTCTCTGTCGTCCAGCTGGCGGCGGTGGTGGCGGTGCATCCTCCTCAGCAGGCATAGCAGGGACATCGTCATCCTCAGGTGCCTCTGCCTGAAGATATGGATCAGGATATATCTGTGGCTCCTCATCAAAAAAACTATCACGTATCAACCGGAGATGATCCAATAGAGCCACCACATCCCGATGAACTACCTCCCGCAGAATATATGCATGCTCCTGAGGCTACGTGGAATGTGCAAGCTGACCAATGGCGTCTGCCTGCAAATGAAATGACAATCAAATTAATATCAAAAATGAGTTAAACAAAATTAATAAATCTTAGTAAACATACCAATCGCTGAATGCCAATCCCCTGACGTGTAAGGTACATGATGGTATGTCGTCGATACCAGTGTGCATAATCCCCCTGATCAGATAAATGAGAGTGTGATGTGATATATCCCTGTGGAAAGATACTGAATCGGGCACGCCTGTCCCAAAGCTGGATATAAGATGCATGATGTCGCCGCCAGTCTGTCGTCTGTCTACCTATAAGCACAATCGAATGTAACTCGGTAGACTGTCGTGGTGCCAAGGGGATATGCTGTATAAAACCGAACTGGCGCATGACCCGGTCTGGCTGGTGCCACTCAACGATGTGGAAGTGAATGAGTGGTACTACTGCAGCACGATCTCCATCCAAAGATGTGCAGTATAGTGGAAGTGATGCGTAGACATAACCTGTATAAGGAGTCCATGAAACCTGAAATGTAAACTCAAAAAATAAGTCATATAGTAGCATGATAATTTTACTGAGATTATATTGAAATAACTTAAAATAGTGATAACAAAACAAATTTTCCTACAAAAAAGTACTGTTTAACTTACATCAGCCGACACTATAGCATCGAATATCTGTCTGAAGCTGTGCACACTATGTCTCGGAGTATGTGCAAACTTCTGAGACTGACTCCACCTGGTGAAAAAAGAGTAATCAACGGTAAGTTTATAAAAACAATAACAAAATTACTAAATAACAGAAAATAATGACGTAGACATACCATCGTCCCCGAGGACAGTCCTGAAGTAGCTCCGGTGCAAGCGGTGCGACAACTCGAGGAGCGATGCGTGGAAAACGCTCCCAGGCCCACATCTGTACTAACACCATGCAACCTGCAATCTGATGTGAATCGGCCTGACAACTGGTGCAGAGAGATCTGTACAGATGTGCTAATACAGCGGATCCCCAACTGTATGTAGCAGTCTGATCCAGATCCTCAAGTAATGGGAGGTACATCATGTGTACCAAATCGGTGGAGTAGTTGACGCACAACATGCCTCCGAGCAGCCGCAAAATGTATGCACGTGTGTGCTGAAGAAGCGTCTCCTCGTCTGCATCATCTGGAATGACGTCGAAATGCTGATCGAGCCACCTCATTCGCAAGCGCGAACCCTGGAGGACACCCCGTGCGCCGATGACGTCAATGCCTAGCAGCCTCTGTATGACTGCAACCCAATCACCGGTACTGGCCCCCGTAACTGCATCTCCATGGATAGGTAACCCCAACATGTAGGCGACGTCCTCTAATGTAATAGTCATCTCCCCCTCTGGGAGATGAAATGTGTGTGTCTCTGGCCGCCATCTCTCAACCAATGCAGCTATCAAATGATGGTCGATGGTCTTGAAGTCACACATAGCGACTCCATAAAAGCCTGCACGTCTAAGGTATGGAAAAATAGCTGCCGGCGGTGCCTCATGATGGAAACGGTGCGCTCTCCGAACATGAAGATGTCTAACAGGTCGTCGCGCCAACACATCGCACGACACGTGCGTCTCCTGGCAAGATAAAAGTGGCTGCTCCATCTGAATATGCAAACAATAAAACATTAATTTCATGTAAGTTATGACTTTTATCATGTAAGATATGTAATTTAGCATATAATTTTGAAAGAAGCATAAACACATTGGGTTAGTTGTTGTCTCCCGTGTTGGGGTGTTGGGGCGAAGACGTTCAGAGTTTCCTCATTTTTGTTTTGTAGTCACTGTAAGTTCATCTTTCATTATAAAAAACTGATGACATTTTCATTTAATAGTTCAAATGGTTTTGGTTTCTTATACAGGTACATTCCTTTTTTTGAGTTGGTGTTGTTTGTTTAAAGCTAATCATGTAATGTTGATCGTTCGACAAAAAATGTCACGTGAAATCGTGGTACATTTTCCAAAAATTACCCTATTTACAAGTACAACAAATATGATTAAAAATGGTGAAATGATAAAAATAATTACATGTACAAAGTTTTACAGTAACTGATAGAGTACGTGATTCATTTTAACCATTAGATGATTGCCCTATGTGTCTAGTAACAATAGAAACATCTTTGCAATTTTTGTCATGCCCCTGAGTATAAATCAACCTCAAAAGCTCTAGATAATTTTTCTTAGTAAGGTGAGATGAGAAGGGAGGTATTATACCATCAGGAAGAGAGATTCTAGAAATGTGCAATGTTATGACAAACCTTTAGATGAAATGTGTCAGTTCCCCACTAGATGTGCATGTTTCTTCAAAATTTTCAGGCTGGAGATAATCCACCATAAGTTTCACATAGCCTTATGTCTTCCATGGATTAATGTCAAACACTTCAACCAATTTGTTTACTTTATGGGGAAGTAAAACCTCATTCCTTTGAATATGCACATTACCATGAACATATAAAATCATCATTTTGCAAGAAAAACTACTAATCTCATGTTCACACCACCACAGCTTCCTACATCCATATTAACCCCCCAATTCAGTTTCATTAAATGTGGACAGCCCTCTTTTTTACCAAAGTTAATGATGCACTATTAAACCACCACTTTTAACCCCCGCCTCAAATATACAAAATGATTTGAGGGATGAGAAATGATTCGACACATTTCAATGTTCTAAAATGCACCGAATCATTTCTCATCCCTCAAAGCATTTTGTATTTTTGAGGCGGGGGTTGAAAAGTGATGGTTTAATAGTGCATCATTGACTTTGGTAAAAATGGGGACTGTCCACATTTAATGAAACTGAATTGGGGGGTTAATATGGATGTAGGAAGCTGTGGTGGTGTGAACATGAGATTAGTAGTTTTTCTTGCAAAATGATGATTTTATATGTTCATGGTAATGTGCATATTCAAAGGAATGAGGTTTTACTTCCCCATAAAGTAAACAAATTGGTTGAAGTGTTTGACATTAATCCATGGAAGACATAAGGCTATGTGAAACTTATGGTGGATTATCTCCAGCCTGAAAATTTTGAAGAAACATGCACATCTAGTGGGGAACTGACACATTTCATCTAAAGGTTTGTCATAACATTGCACATTTCTAGAATCTCTCTTCCTGATGGTATAATACCTCCCTTCAAATGGTTTTGTTTTCTTATACAGGTACATTCCTTTTTTTTGAGTTGGTGTTGTTTGTTTAAAGCTACTCATGTAATGTTGATCGTTCGACAAAAAATGTCACGTGAAATCATGGTACATTTTCAAAAAATTACCCTATTTACAAGATAGACAAATAAGATTAAAAATGATGAAATGATAAAAATAATTAAATGTACAAAGTTTTACAGTAACTGATAGAGTACATGATTCATTTTAACCATTAGATGATTGCCCTATGTGTCTAGGGCAACGTGTCTTCGTATGACCTTCCTGGCGGCATATGCTGCACCGCCGTCCAGCTGGATGTTCACTAGGCCAATCCATCTCATTCCGAATACGAGTCGACTTTGGCCTCCCTTTAGGTCGAAGTCTGTTGTTGTTCGGTAGAAGCGTGGGTGCACCATCAGGCAGCTGAAAATTCTGATATTCCCCGATTGGCATCCACAGAGTATTGTAGCAGGAGTTGATGCTCTCAAGTCGATAAGCTGGATCAACGAACTGCTCCCAAGATACGTGTACGTAAGCACATGCAGCAATCACATGGCCGCAGGGATATCTCAGTGCCTGAAAGTTGCCACAATCACAGTAACACTTCTCCAATAAAACAACTCGCACACGACCATTGCTACATGCCATAGCATCACCGGGCTCAGCGACCTCAAATCGTTGCTCTGGACGATTAAATGCAGTTACACGGTAAGTTGCGGCCTCCTGAAGAACTGTATCTAGCTCGCGTTGGAAATGGTGTCCATAGCGCATCCCTCTATTCAAGCCCTCTTCAGCTTGCTTTCCTCGTTCCAGAAAGTACTTTACACTACGATAGAAGGTCTCTTGTACCAACCCTGAAATTTAGATTTACGACATTATACAAATATTATATTATAATAGTAACTCTTCTGAGTAACATATATTGAAATATTCGTATTTACCTGTGATAGGTAGTTTTCGAACACCCTTGAAAACTCCATTTATACATTCTACGATGTTGGTCGTCATATGACCATATCTCCTCCCATCATCATATGCCAACGACCATTTCTGCTTTGGAATTTGCATCATGTAATCATACACTTCTGGATTCACTCTGTGGATATCTTGAAGACGCTCCTCCATCCTTTGTTGTTGCGGCTCATATGCTATCATACAAACAGTCATCTGAACAGTTATGAAAATAACTACGACAAAAACATTTTAAACAGAAAAGGATGTTCATACCAATTTTTAAGATTTCCTTTTTCATCGACTCATTCTTGAACTTCTTTCGCAAATTGCTGGCAATGTGTCGAATACAGTATCGATGATGGGCATATGGTGGTCTCCACGAAAGACCCTCAGACTGTATCGCCTCCTTGATTGCACGGTGGCGATCAGAAATAAGACAAATTCCTTCTGCATCCGTAACAAACTCTCGGAGACATGCCAGAAACCAGCTCCATGATGAGAAGTTCTCTTTCTCCACAATTGCAAATGCTATAGGCAGAGGGGCTCGATTTCCATCTTGTGTGGCGGCAATCAATAAAGTTCCGGTATACTTTCCATACAGAAATGTGCCATCAATTTGTATGAACTGCTTGCAATGTCTAAAAGCCGCCACACATGGTAAAAATGTCCAAAATAATCTATCAAACACAACCATTGAGTGGTCAAGTTGGTTCTGTTGGTTAACATATTCAACTGTATGTAACCGATAGACTATTTGATTATTGTGGCGTAGAAGCTCCAACAGTTGTGGTAGAACTCGATAAGAGTCATCCCAATCACCATACACTTTCACAATAGCCTTTTGTCGTGCTGCCCATGCCTTCCAGTAAGAGATTCGATACCCAAAAAGCTGTTTGATTCGCTCAATGACCAGAACCACGGGGACATCTTGACATGCTCTAATCATTTCAACAATAATAGTTGAAACAAACTCAACATCTAATGAAGAGTGTTCCTGTGCCAAGCTTGGGTTCACACATGTGTGTGGAGTAAATCTAGTGATGCGCCAGCTGTGAAAAGTGTTATCAATAATAGCTCGCAGACGCATTTGACAGTTCGATTCAGATTTGTCACAACGGATCAAATAATAAGATCTCTTTGACTCTTCTACAACATATGAGTAATGTCTTTCAATGTGATATTGTTTTATCACATTTTTCATTGCTTCTTTGCTCTCAAACTCTCTACCAATATACAGAACATCGTTATCTGACACTCGATTTATGCCACCAATGATTCCTGGAAATTCTGAACTGGGAGTGATAACTGAATAATCAAATTCTGGCAAGCGATTCATGCCTTCAGTTGACCAGGAAGCCAATAGTGGAGGATGGTTCAATGGTCGGTTGAACCTCGCATGAGTTGGTACATACTGATCTTCCGCATAATCTTCTTCTTCTTCAACTTCCTCTTCATCTTGTTCAAAATTGTCATCATCCTCAAATTCATCAACCAATGCATCTAAAGTATGTAGAGGACTATCCATTGAAACTGTGGCTGATGGAAATGATGGAATAACTACTGATGCTGATGGAACGTCTTGATGTGAAGGAGCATATGACATAGTTTCATGAATTTGAGATGGGTCAACTTCCAATGTCGATGGAACCTCCATTGTAGCTATAGTGACATACAACTCCATCATTTGATTCTCAGGTATATACTTAACTAATGAAAGTATATATTCCCAATCATCATCATCATTTACCGGATAGGGCACATGCCAAAACCTATCTATAAATTGAAGATGTCTGAATGTAATGGACTCTATTACTTGATTCCTCGCGAGTTTTAACCTCCGATGAATTTTCCTTTGCACAGCTTCCAAAGTAGTACATCCTCCAAGCATCACAACAGCTTCTGGATGTATACTATAACTGCATCCTTGTTCTGTCTCAATTATTTGACCGTTGCAATAAATATAAGCGGCGACCATCTTTTTTATCTAAAAGAAACCACTGTTATTAATTAAGTCTGATTAAAGAATCAATTTATGTATGCATGCTTCTAGTAATTTAGGTTGGAATCCTAATCCCTCCACCAAATCAATATGTTCAAACCATATTGATGTGTAACTATTTACACAACCCACAAGTTTGTGTTACTTACCCAAAAATAGAAGTCAAATATATTTATACATATCCACATGCATTATATGCATGAGGTACACGAACATGTCATGTAAAAGCATAGAGTTATATGAAATTGAAAGTCTCCACATGAGTAAGCCCGGAGCGACAGATAGCCAACCCCATTCACTTTCCTAGACAAGGCAAGCCTCCAGGAAAGTAGGTGGTCCGACCCAAAGCCCCTCTACCCGGGGATACTTTACTCAAGAGAGCAATCATTTCATGATAACTCTAACACTTAATATGCAAAAAATATATTGAACTACTAAATTCAAGTTCATAACTTCAATTACAAACCGAGGTCAAGGTAGATTGAAAACTAAATTCATTATCATTCCTAGAATGTAATGCAAAAGTATATTCCATAGGCAATTTACTACTACTTGGCTAATTAATATAACTACTTCGCTGATTAATATAACTACTTCGCTGATTAATATAACTACTTCGCTAATAACATAATTATGATAAATTAATTACCTAATTATGGTTAACTAATTACCTAATTATGGTTAACTAATAACCTAATTATGGTTAACTAATTACCTAATTATGGTTAACTAATTACCTAATTATGGTTAACTAATTACCTAATTATGGTTAACTAATTACCTACTTATGCCTAACTAATTACCTAATTATGGTTAACTAATTACCTAATTATGGTTAACTAATTACCTAATTATGGTTAACTAATTATCTAATTATGGTTAACTAATTACCTAATTATGGTTAACTAATTACATAATTATGGTTAACTAATTACCTATTTATGGTTAACTAATTACCTAATTATGGTTAACTAATTACCTAATTATGGTTAAGTAATTACCTATTTATGGTTAACTAATTAACTAATTATGATTAATTAATTAACTAATTATGCTTAATTAATTAACTAATTATGCTTAATTAATTAACTAATTATGATTAATTAATTAGCTAATTATGATTACTTAATTAGCTAATTATGATTACTTAATTAACTAATTATGATTGATTAATTAACTAATTATGATTAATTAATTAGCAAGTGATGATTGATTAATTAACAAGTAATGATTGATTAATAACCTAATTACAATTATTTAATTACCTAATTATGATTAATTAATTACCTAATTATGATTAATTAATTAACTAATTTTGTTTCATTAATTACGTAATTATGATTAATTAATTAGCTAATTATGATTAATTAATTACCTAATTATGATTAATTAATTAACTAATTATGTTTCATTAATTACGTAATTAGGATTAATTAATTAGCTAATTATGATTAATTAATAACCTATTATGTTTCATTAATAACCTAATTATGATTTATTAATTACCTAATTAGGATTAATTAATAACCTAATTATGATTAATTAATAACCTAATTAAAATATATTAATAACCTAATTATGATTAATTAATAACCTAATTATGATTAATTATTAACCTAATTATGATTAATTAATAACCTAATTATGATTAATTAATAACCTAATTATGATTAATTAATTAACTAATTATGATTAATTAATAACCTAAATAGGATTAATTAATAACCTAATTATGATTAATTAATTAACTACTAATGATTAATTAATTAACTAATTATGATTAATTAATTAACTAATTATGATTAATTAATTACCTAATTATGATTACTTAATTAACTAATTATGCTTAATTAATTACCTAATTACGATTATTTAATTACCTAATTATGATTAATTAATTACCTAATTATGATTGATTAATTAACTAATTATGTTTCATTAATTACCTAATGATGATTAATTAATTAGCGAATTATGATTAATTAATAACCTATTATGTTTCATTAATTACCTAATTAGGATTAATTAATAACCTAATTATGATTAATTAATAACCTAATTATGATTAATTAATAACCTAATTAGGATTAATTAATTACCTAATTATGACTAATTAATAACCTAATTATGATTAATTAATAACCTAATTAGGATTAATTAATAGCCTAATTAGGATTAATTAATTACCTAATTATGATTAATTAATTACCTAATTATGATTAATTAATTAACTAATTAGGATTAATTAATAACCTAATTAAGGTTAATTAATAACCTAATTATGATTAATTAATTAACTACTAATGATTAATTAATTAACTAATTATGATTAATTAATAACCTAATTATGATTAATTAATAACCTAATTATGATTAATTAATTACCTAATTATGGTTAATTACTTAACTAATTATGATTAATTACTTAACTAATTATGATTAATTAATTTGCTAATAATGATTAATTACTTAACTAATTATGATTAATTAATTAACTAATTTCGATGGTTAATTAATTAACTAATTACGATTAATTACTTCACTAATTATGATTAATTAATTAACTAATTATGATTAATTAATTAACTAGTTATGATTAATTAATTAATTATTTATGATATTAACTAATTATGATTATTTAATTAACTAATTATGATTATTTATTACCTACTCACCATTAATTAATAACCTAATTATAATGAATTAATTAACTAATTATGATTCATTAATTAAATAATTATGATTAATTAATTTGCTAATTATGATTAATTAATTAGCTAATAATCATTAATTAATAATCTAATTACATTTAACTATTTACCTAATTATGATTAATTAATAACTTAATTATCATTGATTAATCAACTAATTATGATTAATTATTTAACTAACTAATCATTTCATTATCTAATTACATTTAAAAAAACCATACTATTTATAAAATACAAACATTATATACTAATTCTATAAATTAAACAACTAAATTATTAAATAAAACTATTAAATAAATTTAAAGAAAGAGTTACCTCAAATTTGTGACGACGTAGGTACACAGGCAGAGCAACCGAAGAGGCAAGGCTTCACCGCAACCGAAGAACGCAAGAAAAAAGTTTGAGAGAGAAACAGAGGAAGGGATAGGGAGGGAGGAATGGGGGTGGGTGAGTGAAGTGAGGAATGGGGTGGGGGGAGAGGTCCTATTTATAGGATGGGGGAGGGTTTCGGCGCCACTTCAAGTGGCGCCGAATTGATTCGGAAGAAGGGTGCAGCGCCACTTCAAGTGGCGCTGCACGGTCCGCCTTTAGCCTTTCAGCGCCACTTGAAGTGGCGCTGCACTCTATTTCCGCCAAAATGGTGGAGCGCCACTTCAAGTGGTGCTCCAATTCCGAAACCCTTGAGCGCCACTTGGTCTGGCGCTCAAGAGCCCCAATTCCCTAATTATTTAAACGTTTGACCCATTAAAATAAAAAAAAATAAAAAAACCCATCCCGCAAATTTTGCCGCCCTCCCTCCTATGCACCCCACCTTGTGTGAACCTTCTTCTCCAACCAGCGACCCCCTAGCGCCTCATCCTGATCAGCAGACACAACCCCGACGACCTCTTATCTAGTCTCATACCCCTCATGGAGCAGCACGTAACCTCCATTCTGGACAGCCTCTCCAACGAACTTCTTCTCCAGCCCCTTCTCTAGTCGCGACCCCTCTGGTGAGACTCCCTCCAGCCACGACCCCTCCTGCTCGTCATGCACCACCTTCGACGAGGCCCCCCTTCGGTCGTAACCCCCTCTCCTACCCAGCAGCACCACTCCCTACCAGCGCGGCTCACTAGTGCCGCCCTTATATTGTGCGACCCAGCTTGTTCCATACTCCTCCAACTTTATTGCCCCTACCGACATCACCCCGGCCATCCCGTAACCTACTGGCTTCACCTCGGCTAGCCTGCACACTGCCCGCGTCGCCCCTACCAGTGTGCACCCCGCTAGTACAAATTTCTCCCGCTCTAGTATAAGATTTTTCTTCTTTAAATTTATTTTTTTCTTTTTATTTTGTTGGGCGTTTTGGTTTAGGATTTCATTTCTTTGGTTTATGGTTTTAGAACCTGTGAGGAGAGATTTTAGGTTTGTTTTGTTTTTGCACCATGGTTTTGAGGTAGGATTCCCTATGAACTTGACCTTTTTAATCGTACTTTTCATCTTTTAATTTCTATTCTCACCTTATACATATTCTAAGTACTATTTTACAACCAATAATTTGATTATTTGGTGTAAAAATGATAGTTTATGCATTGTTTCATGATGAATAGAGTTGTTTTGGTAAAAATTCGCACACCAAGTGTTTAATAAAATGTATTGTTAACTTTTAAACATTTTTTTTGATATCTAGAACATGGTTCAGACATTGAAAAAAATTTAGGGCATGAAAATTTGTGTTTTACACCACGTTGAGTGTTAAATATATGTGGTTTTGTTAAATACAACATGCCTTGTGTTCAATTGATTACGTGGTTGGTTTTTTCCTACTAAATGTGATTTAAAATTATTTGTTTAAATTTATAAATATATTTCAAACATGAGAAAAACTGTTTTTGGGTTTCTTATATGGTTTCAAAACAGGTTTTGGTTTTGTAAAGGGATGACTATGGGGTTTTAAGGTGTTTTAGCACGCGCTGCTAATAAATGGCCCATTTGACATTTTTGTGAGAAATGTTTTGTTTTTAAGGTGTAATGAAATTTTTTAAGGAGTTTTTGTGAATCATTTTAAATGTTAAATGGTGTTTTTATAATTTTTTTGAATGATGGATTTCATTTTTGGTAAAGGTTGGGTTTTATGAAATGTTTAAGGGCCCATTTTCCATCTTTGTATAAATATTGAAGGTGTTTATTATGAAAACCTCCTTTGATATTTCTCATGCCTTGTAAGTGTATATAAAGGATGGGATTTACTCATTATGGAATCCTTGTGATCCATTATGAGAGTGCCTCAGGTTGGAGTCTTTGTGTTTGGTTTGTTCTATGATATGATATTGGTCTTTGGAGTGGCTCGGGGTGATGACTGTCATTGTTTATTTATTATATATAAATACTTGTTATTATATGCTCAGCTGGTATTAGTTGTCTCATGCCCATGACATACATGATACATTGGAACCTGGTATATTGAGAGAATTTTCTGAGAATGATTGTTGCACTGATAGTTGATGTACTTACCAGTGGCCCATAATAGGTTGATATATTTTTTGTATTATTTCTTATGGTATTGGCCCCCTTGGTCTATCCTGAGTTAGGGTGGCTAGGTGTTTGGGTGTTTTTATTTCATCATGTGTGGCATGCTAGTGGGGATGGGGTCTCATTTCTTAGTACGTTCTAGACTGTTCTTGATATCCTAGGTTCACCTATGTCTATTAGTTCTTAGTTTACTATAGTTATGTTTGAGATACTTGCATGCATGTTTTAATTTCCCTTATTCTGTTTTTATTATGGTGCCTTCTTGTGTAGTGTTTACTTGGAAGTTAAGTGTTGGTTTCTAAAGGTTTGGGAAAAATAATTTTTTTAAAAGTAAAAGTATTATTATAGTTTTATTTTCTATTGATAATGAAATAATCACTTCCCTTTTTAAAAGGATAACTATACACTAATGGAATGAGTTTGGTTTTGGAAATGAATGAGGGAAATGGTTCATACATTGATTTTTAAGTAAAATTTATAGAAAATAATACTTATGTAAATTATAGTTCGAACTTGAGATTGATGTTTCTTTAATTTTAAAGGAAGTACATTGGGAATAAATTATCAGGCTAAACTAAAGAGTTTTATACTATCACATATATTTATTTGATATTTTTATCTCTTGTGCAAGTTTCAACTTGGGTTTCATTTTCCTAGAGCAACGATTGATCGTTGTGTTGGAGAGTGACCTGTGAGGTCAGAGGGAGCTAGTGTGGTCATCTGGTTAGTTTTTGTTTCTTTTGTATAGATGTTTTATCATTTTGTCTATTGTGTATAAAGATTTTTCAGTTTGGTTTTGTATATATATTTTGAAATACATGTGAAACTTTTTGCTGTTTAGTTTCTATTTTATCTATTATGTGAAATTTTTCCCTGTTTGTACTCTGTTGATGCCCCTGGTGCTTGTCGACTACCACGAAGGATCGGGAACACTTCTGAGGCCTTACCACAGATCAACTAGGGGACTGGTTCTAGGTCTACCCAGGTTTGTTTTTGAAATTTACAGTCATCCAATTGATTTTATAGGCATAAGATAAGAATAAATCCAATTTTATGCATAAAAGCTATATTTTTCTAAAGGAATTTTCCACCTTTTAATGGAACACTTATTTTAAAAATAAATTTTGGTGATTTTATAAATTTGAAATGATAATATATACTTCATTTTTAAAATATGAATGTCAAAATTATCTTAGGGTGATTTTTTTATTTTTCTGAGAAGTTTCTTTTTTTGATGAATAGTGAAAAATATTGGATTTTAATTAAAAGTTGATTTTCATTTATATAATTTATAATATTAAATTATATTATAATTTATTAAAGGTTAATTAGTTCAATTATACATATTTTAATATAATTTAGGTCATTTTAATCATTTTTATATTGAATTTAGATATAAAAACCTAGTAAACTTATGAACATTTTCACTTTAAAACCCCTTTTTCTCATCACATATGCGAGATTAATATTAAATTAAAAATTTTCACTTCTATGATTTGGATTTTAAAAAATGGATTAAATATTTTGAGTAATATTAATTTTTAATTTTAAATAGTTTCAACTTAATTTTTTACCAAATAGATTAGTGAAATCAATTAAAATTCATTAGAGTGATTAAGGTAAAAACGAGTTTACTGAGTGGTTAAACATTGAACATAAGGGAGAAAATGACCTATAAAATTGTCCAAATACCATTTTACGGACATATTTATACCTTACACATTATATTATATAATTTGGTTCATTTTTGGAGACTTTTTGTTGGTAAAAACATGGGTTCACCTAACATACTTTTGAATAATACCAAGTGGGTCCCTTACCCCACTTATAAAAGGACATCACCTCTCCTCCTCTCTTCACATATTCAAAACCAATTTTTTAGGTCAATAACTGACCAAATAACTTCTACAATTTCCTAATATAATACTATAATCTTTAAATTGGGCATAAATCCAACCAATGAAGGCCTTTGGTGCAAACCAAAAGGAGTTACCTGAAGAAGAGGTAACATTCATCAGTATGTGTTTTTGTTTTATTTCTTTCTCCACCCCCATAAATTATTCTAATACCATGATAATATAATAAACTCATTATAATAAATATAATTAATTTTTTATATTAATATAATGACCTATAAACACACACAATGCCATCAAATGGGTTATGAAATCATCATTTGTGTGTACGGTGGAGTACCACCTCATGAAAGGATGTCATTATTTTTTTCCATTACCCCCTCTCATGGATGAACACAATGATAGACATACTATTTATATATATTATATTTATGATATTTAAAAAATAATTATACCCATGGGATAATTTTATCATATACACCCTTGTTACATTTCATATCATTGGGGATATTATAATGTCAATCGTGTGTGCAACAGAATACCGCCTCTCGAAGCGATGTGAAGCGTTTTTCATTAACGTGCTACATGGAAGGTAATAAGGGTAACTATAATGAATATATATTATATAAATTAAATAATTATTATATTAATGACATAATTATATTTATGTAAATATAATATATTATTTTATTCTTACCATTTCACACACTGAAAAATCGATAATGTCATTCTTGGACGTGTGGACTAGCACCTCCTTGAAGCGATGTGATTCTTCTTTTTTCATCACAAAATAAAATTAATGATATATATAAGTATATTTAATTTTATAATATAAAATTTATGATATAATTATCATTATGGGAACATAAAATATTACATACCTTCTTTCTATAACGATCATTGAAAAATTGAAACGTTACTACTGCGTATGTTTGGTCTACCATCTCCATGATAGTAATGTTAGTTAATTTATCATAAAAATATTCCATGATTGTGTTTTAAAGACTAATATATTTATAATTATGATAATTATTAAATTATTATTATTCTATATATGTTTAAATAATTACCACTTTAACCATAGTCAACCTACCAAAGTCATTTTAGACACATAAGCTTGATATGGTAAAAATAGATAAGGTAAACCTTATTGATCAAGTAATTGTATATAAAATGATAATAAGTAAAATAAAATTAATAATAAACTTATAAATTTTATTAGGTAAGTAAATAATTAACATAATATTATTATTTATGAAGATAATGGACAAGCATGACGAATCAGACTCAAGGTAAGGGTTTTTGTCATCTCACTTTTATTTCTGTGAGATATATTCCATATTCACCACTTATGTTTGCTGTGTGGTGTATATAATGACCATGAATTTATTTTATTATTATTATCCTTAAATTTATTGGTATTTACATATCAATTTTAGGATCTCTCTTTCATGGGTTTTACAGTTTCAAAGTTACCAAAGAGGTAATGGATTTTTGTCACAATTTTCCTTCTTTGAGACTTTTGTTGTGTTATGCACCTATATTCATTTAAGAGGTTTATATAACTCCCATTTGAAATTTAATATCATGAATTTATTTATTCTCATGGTATTTTAAGTTTAATTTAATGTTACCACTTTATGGGGATTACAATTCAATGTTACAAAAGTTGTAAGAGTCTTTTGTTACAATCTGATCATTTATTGGGATTGGGTATGATTATGTATCTAATGTTGAAATATTAAAATTATCATGAGTTATATTATCCTCTAGTTATTAAATATATTTTTATGTAATATTACCATTAATACACTCTTTTATACTTATAATAATTATTATTTTTTTAAGAAAATATTAATTTGTTTATCTCTTCAGTCAGAAATCTATTTTCTTCCAAACAAATGATTCTAAAAATGTTTAAAAAGTGTTTTTTAAAGTGGAAAGGATATTTTCCTCAAAAAATTATTTAGATGATTTTTTAAATATACCTTTATATTTTTCCAAGGTTTCTTTCAAATAATATCATTTTTAAAGTGTTTTATGTTTTAAAAAGTGATTTTTAAAATTAAATGGGTATTTTCCTCAAATTTTTAATCATATTTCAATGAAATTTTAATTGATCAAAATAAAAAACCCTCGTTGTTAATTATCCTCCAATGTTTATATTTGGTATTTATACCATCCTCATTATTTCTCTAGATGGAATAATATTTTTTCAAATAGATTGTTATGAAACCAATTTATTTTCCATGGGTTAATTATATTTCAAAGAGATTGTTATTGAACTCATTTATTTTCCACAGGTTAGCCATGTTTCAAAGAGATTAATTTGGAAACCATTTCCTTTACATGGTTTAATCATGTTCTAAAAATAATAAATGTTGTTTCAATGAGTTATGATGAAATTAATTATCTATGTGCTTTATTAATTATTTGGTTCTCAGACATTATAATTGAAGGGTGAGACCATATAACTCCAGATAATCCCATTATAGCTTAAATTATGGGTGTGCCTAGATAGTGATCCAATGCATTGGGTGATGATTATGTTTTGTGGATAATTACATCAGGAAGTTATTCGTATGATTATTATAATTTTAAGGGGTTTTAAGGGTTATGTAAGAGTTTTATGAGATTATGTTCCAATATACCAATATGTTTTATATGTGATTACTATGGGTTTATGATGTTTTATTTGATCAATATTTATATCTCATGGATCATGATTATTTATTATTATGACTATTGTCATTGATAAATCCTTATGAAATGTTTTCATGTTTGATGATCTAGGTATTGATGGGTATGGATATTCTTATTTTATACTCATACACTTTGATTATGTCATGATACCCTTGTTCTCTTCTTATTCTCACCGATGAAATTCATTTGTTAATTCTTATGTTTTACCTTACTGATAATTTGAGACCAACATTCTTATATTTCATTTTCACTAGTTTATAATTAATGTGGCTAAAAAAATTATTTCTATAAGGGATTTATTATGGATAATTATGATTTCTTAACATGAAAATGAAAATCTAGGTTAAGTGGGAGAAATGATCATTTTAAGCCATGTGAATTATTTATATAGTAGTTTTTACTAATTAACTAAAACTCTAAACCTAAAATTTTCTGTAGGATGTAAGTGATCCAATTTTCTATTATATTTTATATTTTTGATGGAAAAAATTAGGTCACCCTTATCTACATCAAAGCAAGAAATATAAAATTTACAATTTCAGCACCAGATCTAGGAGTGTGGGTTTTGGGTGGTTATAACTCTTTCACATGAACAAATTTTTTTTTTATAATATTATCAAACAAAATTATTACATTTCATACAAATCATGTGTTAATATTAATTATAATAAATGTGAATTGTAAAGGTATATAAACAAAAAATAGTAAAATCATTAAGAGGCACTCCATATGTGTGAATTCCACCATAAAGATCATTCCTGCTATAATAATTCTAAAAATAAATAGAAGTGTTAGTAAAATGATAAAAATTATCAAAGTATGTGTAAGAACCTTTGTAAGTGAGTAGTGAATGATAAATTGAGAATGATGGTGTATTTATAGAAAAATATGGTTGTTTGACATTATGAATGTTGAATAATATGATCTATGGGAATTATGAACATTGTTCAATATTATTATTATTTAGGTAGATAAAATAAAGTGACCGTTTGGAATTATTTTACGTTTGTAATTATTTTATGATATAACCAAAATTTTAATTTTGGAAACTAAAACATTTTTATATTCTATTAAAAATATATTTTATGATAAATTTTAGAAGTTTTAAATACAATTTATTTTCATGAAATAATGTTATAAAACAATTTTTAATTGATAATATAAACCAGAGAATTCGTAAGTAATTTTATTAATGGTATGACCATGGAGGTGTATGGTGTGGGTTTGGGAAAATTTCCATGGTGATTTAATCATAAAATAAGGTTTCTATATTGCAATGTCTATTCCTCATTTCCTAGGCTTTAATAATTTTCTGATGGTACTTTCCAAGAAGCTCTAAATTCCCTTATGGATGATCAGAGGTCTCATAAAGGGTTTATTTCTTCAGGAATAGAACCTTAGTGTTGTGAATCGAGGGTTGATAGTGGCGGTTGTTCCTCAGATTCATTCAAGGATTCCTCCACTGGTAGGATTCTCAAAAAAGGTTCATTGGTACATATGGATACTAATCTAGTGTATTATTCATAAAGGATAGGAATGGGAAATAACTCACTTATTACATGATTAATACTTCATAAAAGCAAGAAAGCATAGAAATTAGAGGATTTTGTTCACATATATTCTCTAATTTGGGGATTCTTAGATTTAAGGTGTGTATTTATTTGTTATGGATTTTACCACTACATTTTCCCTTCAGATAAAGCTATATTTCATGTGTGTGGTAATGATTCACTGTTTTTGAAGTCCATATCACTCCACCTTCATGAACGGTCCCTTGATTTCAATCTTTCTCATGTTAATAATACTTTTGAATAGGTATAGATTAAGATCTATGGCTCAATTAGATTTTATTGCATATGAATATCTTTTATGATATTGTTTATGAAATTAGGGTACCCATTCACTTAGATAGGGGGAGATAATTGGTTTCTTTTGTAAATTTTTCCAGAATTCTGGTCAAGGTGTTTTTTATAAGCACTCTCATTGATAGGGTTATTCTATTGACCCCTTACGATGACATTCTTTTGGGTGTTTATTATCAGAATTCTCCAAAATGGTGTACTAATTTCAATGTGGGGGACATTCAAAAGAGGAATGTTGTAGGTATTTTTCTTTTGATACCTATGGTTTAAGGGGTAATTTTTCCAAATCTTGATGTTTCAAAGATTAAGGGAAGACCATTAATATTCAGGCCACTCAATTGAATTATTCACAAGCTAGAATTCATGAAGGGTAGCCATCTAGAGTTAAAGATTCAGTTGATAATGATTATCTTTTTGGTAATCCTAGGATCGAGGGAAGGAAATTGGTGGGTCAGGGGTAGTCCTCTTAGCTTCAAGTTGGTGAGGATCATGGGCCTTTAGGATGACAGGGTTTGTTTGTGATCTTCATCCCAATAGGCTTTATTTCTTTTGAGATTATCATGTAGAGGAAAATGGTTCTTCTTAAGATGGAATTTACATTTGGAATTATCTATTTAAGGGAACTAGTGAAGAGCATAGTAATGATTCATCTATTAATGGCCAATCTATCTATGAATCGTAGGTACAAAGGGATATTGATCATCGACTATGGTAGGAATAAAACTTTTTTTTTCAAAGAATTTGAAAGTAAAAATGAATTAGTTTTATCCTTTTCAAAAAAAAATCCAAAATCCTTTGAGTGGAAGAGTTCCTAGGAAAGGCATGAATGGTTCTTCCACATAGGAGTCTCCATCTAAGGATTTTCTAGATTTTTTAAAGGGGGAACCCTCTTTAGGTGATTCCATCAAGCTAATTATAGATTGCGGGGTGATTCACGAGGAGATTACCTTAGATGGAATTTATCCAAATGCTAATTTTAGGGTAACTAGAGAATATCCTAGAGATAAAAAAGATGATTTTTCTATTAGGGAAACAAATATTCAAACCATTGAAGATATAGTGGGATTTTTGGCAACTAAGTAGATGGGTCCATAAGTTCTTGAAGATTTACAAGAGTCTTCCAGGTCTAATGTAGGCTAGGACCATATTTCCCTAGGAAGCAACAAGGAAAAGTTCCATGTTATACTAGAGTATCTTTATTAAGATATATAAGGTTCTGCTAGTATGATGGATGTTATACTGGTTACTCAAGATTTAGCTACTAGTTCTAAAACCCTTTCATATGCATCTAGTATTGGGAGATCTTCACGTGTTGTATATTTATCAGTGGTTTATGGAACTATTGAAATTTTTGTGTAGGATAAAAGGGATTCACCTCAAAAGGTGGGATTTAGAGTTCAAATTCACACCTAATTTAATTTTTTTAATACAATTGACACACCCAAATAAGGGGTCTCTAAATTTGGGGGTGTTTTTGAGGAAAATATGAAGGAGGATCCTTTGGGTGTTAACACTAGGCTTCCTTGGAAAATAGTAAAATTTTGGAGATATGGAAGATAGCCACATTGAAGGGATTGGTGGGGGGTGGGGTGGGGTATAGATGTTATCATAATATAACTCTATGATCTTAGGATACTATTAAATACTTTAAAATCATTGGAATTTACAAGGACTTTCCTGGGTTTCCACTCTAGGGTTTGTTGATTAATCATATCCCAATGTGTGTTTCACTCTTGTATAGACATGCATGTGTTATACCAAAGTTTGAAACTTTTGTTTTGGATCCTTGTAGATTGAGGGTAGTTTTGTGTCTCACCCCATACTCCTTGGATTTTTACTTGATTTTATCTTTAATAAAAGGTCCCTTACCCCAACTTGTTTATTATAAATGTTCTGAAAGTTTATTATGTAATAAAAAATGTTAATTTTCAATAAACAAGGTTTTTATTTAAAATTTAAAATTATCATATTTAGATAATTACTCTTATAAAATAAATATAATTTTTTGAATCAGATTAATTAAATCAGCTTAGGGTTAAGTTATATTAATTTTCTAAAGAAGTTGATAATTGGGGTAAAAAGTAAAAATACCATTTTTTATGAAATACAAAAAATCCCATGATATGATTAGGATATGATAATGAATTAAAATTTATTAATTCTTCTTCTTGATAAAAATTTATTTAAGTAATAATAATAATACATAATACATTAAATTAAGAAACACATTCTTAGCATTTTGGAACCATAAATTTATCTTTTATAAAAAAACTATTTTATGAGTTATTTATGTATCATATTAGAATTAATTTTAATAATGTTTATAAATTTAATCCAGTAAAAGGATAAAATATTTGTAATTACAAGGTTTAAATCAGGTAATAAGTTTAATTTAATTTTTCAGTCATAAAATGTTACTATGGTAAATAATGAGTTACCACAATATAGGTAAAATAATAAAATTGGTTAACCTTAAAAGGTAAAGACATAAGAAAAATTAAAATGAAAAATTCAGATGGATAGTTGAGGTATTTTAAGTACTTAACTAAAATTTGAAACATTTATTGTCAACAAAATTCATTAAAATTAATTCCCTTAAAAATTTGTTAGCCTTAATAACAAAATAATAATTATTTTATCTCTTTATACCACCCCTCCTCAAGTACAAGTTGTAACACCCCAAGAATTTACAAATAAATTTATTATAAAATGCATGAAACACTGTGTCTCTTTAAAATAAATACTTTGATATTTGTAAGAGTTAGTTATAACCTAACTGTTTGACATAATATTTCTGGCTCTGTGTTTTGAATTTCGAAAAATAGACATACACAATTGCGATCAGTAAGATATTTAGAGTCTGATTGAATCAACATACATTTTTAGTGAATATTAACTTGACCCTTATGAATAGAAAAATACCCTTATTAATAGTAATATTACCCTTATGAATAGTAACCTCACCCATGTAAGTATAAATAAAAATTTGGAACTATATAAATGAGAGTGAATATTTGAAAAATTAATAATTATGTGTTTTTATTTTTGTGAGTAATAAATATTTAATTAAAATTTTAAATTAATAAATTGATTTAAAATGAAATTAATTTTCATAAAATTTATTTCTAAATAAATATTTTTTTGTTCTATGATTTTAAGATAATTTTATGAGACCTCAGTTAATGTTTGAAAGTATTATAAATCAGTTTTAAATTTAAAATCTCTATTTTTCAAGTAAATGATGATTTTATTTAAAAATTAAATTTTACATATTTAGAAAATTATTTTGATAAAATGGAGTTAATTTTTTAATTCTACACATCAAAAAATGGTTATGGTGAATTTTTTTATTTTTCTAAAATACTTGAAATTTTAGTGAATAGTAAAATATGGTAATTTATAGTATAAATACATTATAAGATAAATATACTATTCCTTGAGTCATATATGATGTAAGAACACTTGGTTTGAACTCACATGAACTTATTACTATTTTTGGTCAAAATAATCAACACTATTTCTTGTCTTGAGCAAAATAATAAAATAATGAATAAGATATTCAAAAATCACCCCTCTCTTCCACTATAAAACCCACCCCTCACTCCCTCTTCTCCTCACTCCTATAAGCCTTGAAGCTTCTAAAAGTTCTGGAAAAATCCTCTTCCATAGTATCTTCCCACTTCTAAGAGATCTTGGTCTTTCCAAAAGACCAAAACCACTTCCCTTAAGGAGGTTCTCATGGAGGATATTTCAATAGGTAAACCCTCTTCCTTTTTCTTTTAATTTAATTTTCAATTTATTTTATTTTCTTAAATTTTCATCACCTTCTATGTAAAAATTATCAGTATAAATCCATTATCATATATATAATATAATTATATCATGTTATTTTAATTTCCTTCCTCAAACTACTATCACTATCTCTTTTATTTTAAAAATGAAATCATCATCCAAGAGGTGCCAATGTACAACCTTCGTGGATGACGAACCTTAGTTATTCAATTTATTATTCAAGTATGGTCATGAAACAATTTTTATGGTTGACAAAAATTATAAAATATGTATTATATATTATTTAATGATTCTTGAACCAATATATATACATATTACTAATTCATATGACAAAAATAGTTCGTGATGACTGAAATACCACAGTAATAATCTAAACGATTATCACTAAAGTTTTATCTATTAAAACACACTGATACCACATAAAAAAATGAATTATATAATCATTTAATCTTATGTATTTTCATAAGTATCATATAAATTCAATTCCTTAGAATTATACCAATTCTACTTGAACTTTCATACTCCAATACAAGTAAACTAATCATGAAAACCAAGGAATCAAACGCTCCCGAGTGATAAAATTATATTTTATAACTCATAAAAAATACCATAAATGAACTTAATAAAACTATAATAAATCAAATATATGTAGATAAGTTTATTAATTAAGTAAATAATGGATTTAATTTGATTATCCAGGACTTTAATGTTAAGTGGACAACTTATTCAGACATAAGGTAAGGGTTTTCTACCCAAACCTCATTTTTCTTTCGGGTTACTCTTTGTATCTATTAATCATAATTAAATTATTAATTATTATTATTTACTACTCATATATTCTTTTTAAATGTTCTATATATGTTTTCCAATCATAATACTTCATTATTTTATGGGTAGTTAAATATTTTATAAATATCTTTCTCAATTCTTCTTGATAAACAAGGCCAATTCAAGGGAAATTCTCAAATTCTTACCTATTTTCAAGCACAATATATAATATGTTTTAAGCCACAATTATTTTTATAAAAAAACTAATTTTATCATGTAAAAACTAACTTATTTTATTTTTGGTTTTACACAAATATTTTTCCAAAAAAAGTCTTCCTTTCAAAGTAAAAGTGTATTTCTCTCAAAAATTCCTCAATGATTTTATTAGAGTATTTTTATCTATTTCAAATCCTTTATTGAATTTTTTGTATTTTTGAGGTTAATATTTTATTTTTATCATATAAAATATTTTATTAAATGGTTTATTATTAGTTTTACTATGGATATGCTATCTTGATACCATTCACTATACTATTCATAATGGTTAGTGTTTATATGTTTAGATTGGGGAAAGTTATTTCATATGTTGATGTTGTATATATTTATACACTTTCATATGAGGAATACATTGGAATTAGAAAGTAATGGGTGGGACCCACTATATCACTTAAATTTTACAATAGGTCTCATGAGACAAAAAAATCGGGTTTTGGTTGAGGATTTACCCTAGTATTTTCAGAACTCTTTGCCGAGGCCTTGAGAATATGTTTTAGATGTCCCACATTATGCATTACCTCATTACAATAATAGTAATTAATAAACCATGTGATTATTCAACTTGTAGAATATCCATGGTGAAGTTTACTTCTATTATTATCATTTATATGGCCTTATTTAATCAACTTTCATTCTTAACATATTATGCTCAAGTATATTTTTAAAAGCATGTGTTTTTAGTTGTTCAACATGCCTAGTGTTTACTTTTTGATAACCTACGCTGTATTTCTTACCCTTATTGAGAATTTGAGCTCACCCATCTCTTATGTTTTATTTTCCACAGGTTGTGAAGATGAATATTATAAATGACTTGCAGGGATAATCTAAGAGTCATAGATGTTTTCAATGGAATTACTATCATGTATTTTATTTCAATTTGTAATTTCGAACTTATGTTTGTATCTTGTTTTCAAAAACTACTAAATTATTCGTTACTTTAGGGTATGAATTCCTTATAATCATACCAATGTATTAATATAAGTCACTGACTCTGGGTATCTGCGGTCAGGTCCTTATAGTTGGTATCAGAGGAAGTTCAATAGAATACTTAGAAACTAGATTTAGAAAATGTAGATTAGGGAACAAAACCATATGATAGAATTTGAGGATAATAATACAAGAACATCCTAGAATTTTGGTAAGGTAAAGATTATGTGGATATTCCTAGTAAATATATCCCTATTTGGATACTAAAAGTGGATGTGGTTCTCACACATATGTACCCAGGAGTAACAAATCTGACAAGGTGTTCCGGGCCTAACTCGGGATAACCTAGTACACAACAATGGGCCTTACTGTACACCTATTTTGAAACACTCAAGGGTTATGATTAGGATAATTCACAATTTTTTATAAACCATTATGAAGGATTTAAATGTAAATATGTACACAAAGAAACCATTCCTATTATTATGAAATTAGACATGCATAAAATTTCATTTTATGTTAAGTGTTTTTCTAGTTCAATATTATACATTATGATTGATTACCTAATTTAGTGTATGCCATTATTTAGAAATAGAACCTAGTTGAAGGAATGGAAACCACATGAATGCACATATCCCATATAGGGATTTCTATCCTATGAAAAATAATGATGTTGGTTCTGAAGTTACGACCGGGGATGAGCAACTTATAACTATACTTGGATATAAGACATAGGTTATGAACAATAACCTTACCCGTATGGAGAATCCTGATCCACAATGTAGAGGATAAATATTGGACTACTTTATGCAACAACAACCTCAATCATTCAATCGTACTAAAAACCTATTTGTAGCAGAGTGGTGGATAAGATCGCTTGAAAAGATATTTCTCAGTTTGAGATGTAACAAATGGGAGAAGGTTATCATGGTAGTTTATCATCTATCAAGAGATAAAGATTAGTGGTGGTTGATAATTCAAAACACATATGGGGAAGAAATAGAAGAAATGTAATGGAATGAATTTAATAAAATATTCATAGAAAAATATTTTCCTCAAGAACAACGAGCAGATATAGAGAGGTAATTATTGAGTTTGAAATAAAAAGAGGATGAAAACATTGCGAAGTATTAATGTAACACCCCATAATGATAAAAGGGTTAAATGAATAAATGATATGACTCATGTCAATAAGGTGAACCTTCCTTTTTGGGAGCCTACCTGATTATAAATCCATAGTTAAGTGTACTTGGATTGAAGTAGTGATCAGGACGAGTGATCTTTTGGGAAGTTTCCCAGGGTGTGTGTGAGTGAGGAGAAAAGCACACTAGAAATGACATGTATTGGACGATGGAGACTTTCATTAGTCAGATGACCCATTCGGGCATGTGGGTGGGACCCAAGGAGGGGAACACATGTCTGTGGGGCAACTGGTCATACCAGGTGGGCCAGGACCCAACCACCGTGTTAACGTGGGGTGTCTGTTATGTCACTGGATCCCTAGTTGTTACATTTGGTATTAAAGTAGGAATCCTGCCTTAAGTGCGGCGCACTGATTAGGTTGAGATATAGGACCTATAATGAGGATATTGTGATCTGGGGGGGGGGGGTGTGAATGTAACACCCTGGAATGAAAAAGGGTTAAATTACTAAATGATATGACTCATGTCAACAAAGTGCACCTTTATTTTTGAGAGACTACCTAATTAAAACTCCACAATTAAGCATGCTTGTCTTGGAGTAGTGATCAGGATGGGTGACCTTTTGGTAAGTTTCCCAGGGTTAGTGTTAGTGAGGAAAAAAGCACACTAGAAATGACATGTATTGGCCTATGGGTATTATTATTAGTTAGATGACCTGTTCGGGCATGTGGGTGGGCGCCAGAGTTGGGAAGACATGTTTGTGGGGCAACTGGTGTTACTTGGTGGGCCAGGACCTAATTACCATGTTGGGGGGGGGTGTATGTGCTATCACTAGGGACCAATTTGTTACAAAGAATCCAATTTTACAAGGCTAGAAATGCATGTCATAGAATATATACGTAATCCAAGGAGAAATTGGTTGCCCAACCATCTTTATTAGAAATAATTAAAAGTTCTCAATATGATGATTAGAATATTCAAAATAAAATTAAAGATTTGAATGATGGGAAGTTTCCAGATTTTGTGTGTTAGGATAGAATTATGAAATTTGGTAGAAGGATATATGTTACCTCTATACCCAAGATAAAAAGGGAGTTATTGGATGATGCCCATAGTTTGAATTTCTCTATACACCCTGATAGCACTAAAATGTATAGAGATTTGAAAGAACATTTCTGGTGGGACAACATGAAGCGTGAAATTACTAATTATGTATCAAGATGATTAGTCTGTTAACAGGTTAAGGATAAAAGAAAACATCTTAGAGGAGCCATGCAACCTCTACCTATTCCTACATGAAAATGGGATGATATCACCATGGATTTTGTCACTGAATTACAAAACACTCCAAAAATAATGATGAAATATGAGTAATTGTGGATTGACTTAAAAGATTTTCACATTTCCTCACTATAAGGAAAATTTTTACACTAGAGAACCTTACATGAATTTATATTAATGTTGTTTTTAGAATTAATGGAGAACCTCTCTCAATTGTGTTTGATCATGATCCATGATTTACATCAAAATTATGGAAAATTCTCCAAAAATATTTGGATACTGATCTTCATTTGAGTAATGATTATTATCCTCAAACTGATGGGTAGTCATAAGGGTTAATCCAAACTTTATAAGACATGTTGAGATCATGCTCACTTGATTTTCAAGGTATGTGGGATCAATATTTACCTTTGATAGAGTTTTCCTACAATAATAGTTTTCATTGAAGTATTCAAATAGAACCATATGAAGCATTGTATGGAAAGAGATGTTGTACACCAACATGTTGGATGAAGTTGGTGAAAGGAAGATTGTAGGCCCAAATCTTGTGAAGGAAACAACAAAAAATGTAAATTATATTCAAACCCATATTAAAGCAGCTCAAAGTAGAGAAAAAATCTATGATGATAATCGAAGGAGGATTTTAGATTTCAAGTGGGAGATCCTATTTTCTTAAAAGTATCTCCATGGAAGAGTGTTATAATATTTGGGAAGAAAGGGAAACCGAGCCCTAGGTAAATTGGTCCTTTTGAAATTTTGGAGAGAATTAGAGCTGTAGATTATCATTTGGAAACACTTTCTATCCTCTCTAAGGTACACAATGTGTTCCATGTCTCTTTGTTAAGGCAGTACATGCCAAACCCAACACATGAACTCACTTATGAAGGTATAGAATTTGAACCTGACTTATCTTACTGTGAAGAGTCTATCTGGATTCTGGACACTAAAGAGTAGGTGTTGAGGAATCAGATGAATCGGCTGGTAAAGGTACTTTGAAAAAATAATAAAATTGAAGAGGCAACGTGGGAGCATGAGGAAATTATGATGAAGACCTACCCAAATCTTTTTATGAGGTACATTTTGTAAATTTCAGGGACCAAAGTTTTGTAAGGGGGAAGAATGTGACACTCGAAGGATTTACAAATAAATTTAATATAGAATACATGAAACATTGAGTCACTATGAAACAAAAACTTTGTTATTTATAGGATTTAGTTATAATCTAGATGTTATACATAATTTTGTCTCTTCTGTGTTTTAAATTTTGAAAAACAAACATGCATGGTTACAATCAGTAAGATATTTAGAGTATGATTGGATCAACTAACATTTTTAATAAATAGTAACTTGAACCTTATGAATAGTAATGTACCTTTATAAATAGTAATATGACCCTTATGAATAGTAACCTGACCCATTTAAGTATAAATATAATTTTGGTACCTTATAAATGAGTGTGAATATTTTAAAAATTAATAATTAAGTGTTGTTATTTTTGTGAATAATAAATATTTAATTATAATTTTAAATTAATAAATAGTTTTAAAATAAAATTAATTTTCATTAAATGTATTCCTAAATAAATATGTTTTTGTCCTATGATTTTAGGATAATTTTATGAGACCTCAGTTAATTTTTGAAAGTATTATAAATCAATTTTAAATTTAAAATCTCTATTTTTCAAGTAAATACTGATTTTTAAAACAAATTAAATTTCACATATTTAGAATTTTGTTTTTATAAAATAGTGTCTATTTTTTAATTATACATGTTGAAAAATTGTTATGGTGATTTTTTGGGATTTTTTTGAAATACTTGAATTTTTAGTGAATAGTAAAATACAATAATTTACGATATAAATACATTATAAGCTAAATAAACTATTCATTGAGTCATCACTGATGTATGAACACTTGGTTCGAAATAAAATTCACTTATTACTATTTTTTATCACAAGAATAAAAACTATTTCTTGTCTTGAGAAAATTAATTAAATAATGAATAAGATATTAAAAAACCACCTGTCTCCTCTACTATAAAACCCACCCCACACTCCCTCTTCGCATCACTCCTCTAAACCTTGGAGCTTCCCGAAGTTCTACCCAAATCGTCTTCCCTAGTATGAACCCACATCCAATAGCTCTTTCTCTTGCCCAAAAACCAAAACCCCATCCCTTAAGGAGGTTCTCAATGAGGATATTTCAAGAGGTAAACCCTCTTCATTTTTCTTTTAATTTCATTTTCAATTTATTTTCTTATCTTATATTCTCCTGACCTGCTCTATCCAAATGACAATAATAAATCTAGTATCATATATATAATTTAATGATATCAATGCTAATTGAATTTTCTTCCTCAAACTACGGTCCCTCTCTCTCTTTTATTTACAAAATGAAATCATTGTCCGAGAGGTGCTGATGTAAAACCATTGTGGATGATGAACCTTTGTTCTTAAATTTCTTTTTCAAGTCTGGTCATGAAACCATTTTTATGGTTAAAAAAAATATAAAATATATATTATGACTTATTTAATGATTTTGGAACCAGTATATATACATAATACTAATTCATACGACCAAAACAGTTTGTGATGATCGAAATACCTACTTAATAATCTAAACAGTTATCACTAATGTTTTATCTAATAAATCATCCTCATACTATATATAATGTAAAGACCCATAAATTCCATGTAATTTTTTTTAATTATATGGAAATAATTGAGTCTGCAGTTTTTAACGGTACTTGATTCTGAGGCCTGGAGATCCCGAAATGTTTTTATGAAGTTTCTTAAGTAATTTCAGTAAGCGTGTGAGTAGGTTTTTATAACTTTTGAACCGGTGATCGAAATTGAATTCTGAGGGCACCATTGAACTCATAGTGCTGATATTCGCTTAAGGAGACCTTCAACTCGACCATAGTATGTAGAAGGTGGTTTTTAGTTTTCATAATTTTCTTGGGAAAATAAAATAAAATATACTAGATTTATTTATTTTTGAGTTTAAATCCTCCCAAATTTGTTTTTGGTGGTGGGGACCACTCGACCCCTTGAACTCCCTCTTTAATGAAGAGTTAACCCATGGAATTCCTCCAAATTTATTATACCAACATCTACTTAATTAATGTGCCAACTCTAATTAAATTAATAAAATTAATTTAATATATTGGATCCTCATTTTCTTGAGTTTGGGTAATGTGTTGGCAAAGAGAGAATTGGGGGAGATCTTTGAAGAACTCTTCTCCTTTGACAAACTTTTCTCCAAGAAAGAACTCCGTCGAAGGATCTCCAAAGAGGAACATCTTCACTGATAATGAATGAATTCCATCTCTCCCTCTTCTCACCAACGTCAATGAATATTTTAGGTAGGGATTGTAGCTTTTTCATACCCATTACCCCATTCTTGTCGTTCTTCTTGATTTAAGAACAACTATGCCGCTTTCTACCTTTCTAACACGGGGGGTGTGGGCCAAAACGAACATGGCCTAACCCCTCTGTAACCTTTGTGGATTTTGGTGTTCTTTAAGGCTTGTTTTCGGGATGAGAGAATCCTGACCGTGGTAGTCTCAAATCAATGGCGATGTCCCAAGATGTGTGCGAGAGTCGTTGGAAAAAAGATCGGGCCACCGGGGCGCGCCCCGTGACCCGAGGAACATTGCCAGCGACCTGCGCCGGCGCCCAGCGCCGGTAGGGTTCGAGGGTAGCATTCGACACTCCGGCCGACTGCGATAAATGGTGGCGGAGTGACCACATTGACGGGGGAGGGCTGTGGCCCGTCGGCCGCGGTGGAGCAAGGGCGGCGGCCAACGCATGGAAGGCTGCGTGACGGGGGTGGTGGCGCGCATCCGCGCCGCTAGGCATGTAGGGGCCGCGACACGAGGCTGCGACAGTGAAGGAGGGGTGGCCGATTCGCTGCCGGCTGCTAGTGGTGGTGCGGCGCACAATCGCGCCGCGTAGGTGGGTTGGCTTTCCGACTAGCTGGGGAACCGACCGGGACCCCAAGACCCACGTGAAAGCTACCTGCGCTACGTGGCGCTGGCCGGTCGGCCACCCAACCCAAACAGCTGAGCCGTTCAGGGTACCCAGGGGGCATGTCCCCCTTGGTTGGCAGCTAGGGCGGACCCCTCCATGAGGCCACCCAGCCACGGGCCTCCTGTGGGCTGCCCAGCACGGGCCGCCTAGTGAGACGGGCCGCGCCGGCGGGCCAGTCTGGTCCCAGCGGGCCGGGTCAGACCCCGTGGGCCGGGCGGATCCCATGAGCCAGTTCAGACCCAGGGCCAGACCTGGGTCGGGCTGGGTTGGGTCAGTCTGACCGGGTCGGACATGACCTGGACTGGATTCGGCCCCTTTCCACTATTTCAACCATAACTTGAGCTACAGGCGTTCTTTTGAAAAATTGTCTATGGTGCCGAAAACCTTGGATACAGATGGTCCTTTTGGTATACCCCACTTGTGTTTTGGATAAATTTGGGGTATATCTGGGTTGGATCGAACACGAATCCAACCGGGCCATCGGGACTAAAAGGCCAATAACTTACAGACCATTCGTCCGATTGACGCACCGTCTATTGCGTTGAAACCCATTTTACATGGAGGTCCTTTGAGATAATTCTTCATGGGACTTCATGATAGTTGGAGTATAAAATTTTTGCTTGAGGAGCGGACCCTCCTGAAATCAAGCGAGCTTAATGCGAGAATCTTGTGGGTGGCTGTAACATTAGAAAGGGATCCTATGTGGGTTTGTGCTTTGAGATCCTACATGGGTCTGTGTTCTAGGATCCCACATGGATCCTCTTTGGGAATCCATGTGGGAATACTCTAGGATCCTATGTGTGTGTTTTGTACAAGGATACTATGTGGGTCTAATGATTTAGGATCCTACGTGGGTCTGCCTCTCAACAGAGTAAGATGATTCGGTAGTTATATCTAATCATATTTACTACCATACCTAAGTTATACCTACTATGATCTGTGTCTTTACCTTTGTGGTATTATTTCCTTGATGGAACAGTTGAGCTTTGGGCTTTTGAGTTGGGACTTGTGTTTCCTCATGATTGAGATGGGTATACTCAACAAATTAGGTATATGTATAGGCATATACCTAAGTAGGGTTGAAAGTTGTTTTCATGATTTTTGGTTTATCATTTGTAGATTTTGTGAGAGGTTCATGGATCTCGGGGACCCTACTGAGTATCATTATACTCACCCCTGCATGGGCTCTGCCCGCACCTGTTGTGTTTGGTGCAGACGACGGACATCGCTGACTGAGGAAGAGAGTACTCGGACTTGAAGTAGCTTGGAGGTGGAACTTAAATGAGGTGTACCACAAAGACAACCATTCGAGAGCTATACCTACCATTCAGGTAGGATCCTTGGAGGGTTATCACATGATCTATTTCATTTTACTCGTACTTCCCAGTTTTACTTGTATTTTTCAGTTTTCCTTGTACTTTTCAGTTGGGATTGTATTCTGGCCCCTTTTACTTACTGTTTACCCTATTTTCACTTTAAGGTTTACTTGTGTTCGTATATTTATTTTTGATTATTTTTGTGAGTTTACAAGTTAAAAAGGAAATGCCTTACCAGTTCTAGGGAATACGACTTTAGGTGCTAGTCGCCAGCCCCCAGACTATAGAAGGCGGGTTTGGGGTAGTCCCGGCACGGGCCCCAGGGGACGGGTCGTGACAAATTTGTATCAGAGGAGTCAGTTATACCATAAAACATTGGACTCTGATTTTTTAATGGCAATAATGTTAGGTGTTATGAGTGTGGTTATCAGTTTAGGGAATCCAGTGTTGGTGTGGTTGTCGACGTATCCATACACCAGGACCTTGACTTCTAATTTCTGACTCAGTGCATGAAAACACTGATTACGTGTGTGGTTTGAAAAATTTTCTTTGTGATCTCTTTGAGTCAGCTCACCAGGTATAACATATTGACCATGGAACACCTGTTTCTTTTCAAGATGCCTCCACGTAGACATCCAGCATAGGTTCTGGGTAGAGCGTGTCGTGACAGCTCACCGAGCGATGAGGCCTCGGTGTAGGGCCCTTTTTTAGTAGAGGCACCAGTGGAGGCACCAGAGGTACCGTTACCCATTGGGACACCGATTAAACCAGCACCAACAGCCGAGAGTGCATGACGCTTGAGCGCGTTGCAAAATTTCCAGTGCTAGAGGCCACCCAGGTTAAGGGGTGAGATAGACCCACAGGTGGCTGAGGATTGGCTGGAGGCCGTGGTGAGAGTCTTCTGACTGGTAGGGACACCATCTGATCTCATGGTGATCCTTTCCACTAATCTTATATAGGAAGAAGGAGGTAGATTGTTGAGCTTGATTCTCCAGGTTCACGAAGAGGTGACACTTCTCCGGGTAGACTTTGAGAGCCTGTTTCGGGTAGAGTTTGTCCCAGTGACCCTTCGCGCAGTGCGTATATAGGAGCTTCTTCATCTGTAGTAGGGAAGCATGGCTGTGGCTCAGTACTCAGTGAGGTTCACTGACCTCTCAGAATACTCCACTGATATGGTGTAGGACACATTCTTCAGGGCCTTAACTTTCAATCAGGGACTCAAGAAAGAGATCCGGGCTTCGAGGAATTCTCTCAGTATCCCGACACAGGCGGTGGTGTTAGAGTGAGTCCTCTAAGTGGAGAGTTTTCTTGCTGAGAAACCACCAACAGTGATACCCACCACCGGGAGTCACATAGAAGATTCTTATGTAGCTGGAAGAAAACATATTCCAAAAAGGTCTAAGAGGACCATACCTACAGGCAGACGACCGGAGGATTCAGGGTCGGTTGTGCGGGGCACCCGAGACAGAGCCAGTCATGCGAGGAGCAGGCAGTGTTACGCATGCGGCGGGCAGGGTCACATGGCTCATGACTGCCTGAACCACCATACAGATGATCAGTAGATAGTTAAAGGATATCCTAGGCAGAGACAGAGGTTTGATCGGGGAGGTCTGTAGGGACCAAGAAGATGTGGCAGCGGAGCTGTCCATGCAGCTGGTGGTGGGGGACAATTCCAGGTGTTACCGCCACCACCACTAGGGGGTCCACCCGACCACAGGGAGTGGGTGGACAGAGGCGATCTCAGCTCTAGGCAGCTGAGGCCTACGACCAAGTCACTCTAGAGATGATACGAGGTACGATCTATGTCTACTCCACCTTAGCTGTAGTACTTATAGACATAGGTGATAGTCATTAACTTATTGCCACTACCCTCGTTCGGAGCTTGGAGATTCCAGTGGAGATGATGGCTTGATCCTTGTGGTTAGAGACTCTTACAGGAAAGGATTCAACGATTACACACTGGTGCCGACAGTGTGAGCTTACTCTAGGTGGAAATAGATTCGGCTGGGATCTCCTAATTGTGGCGTCGAGGCCTTACGACATCATCTTGGGTATGGATTGGTTATCCACAGTCCATGCTCAGATTGATTGTATTAGGCGCAAAGTGCGTTGTGTATGCACGTATGGGACTAGGTTTACCTTCACCAGCTAGAAGGGAGCCTTTGCGACACACAATGGAATTACCCATAGGAGAGTGAATCTGATCACTCATCAGTTGGATAGCCTTACCCTCAGAGCGTTTGATGTGGAGAGTCTGAGCTATCCTGTAGTGGTGGACCAGTACGTGGATGTCTTCCCTGATGATGTTCTAGGTTTACCTCCTCACAGAGAGGAGGACTTTTACATTTTCTTGTACCCTGGGAAGGCACCAATATCTACACTAGCGTATCGAATGGCTCCTGCGGAGCTTCATGAGCTGTGGTTACAGCTGGAGGACTTATAAGGGAGGGGGTTCATCTGGCCCAGTGTTTCACCTTGGGCTACCCCAATTTTTTTTCAACAAGAAGGAATATGGGAGCTTGAGACTTTGTGTTGACTATCGATGCCTGAACCAGGTGACCGTGAAGAATAAGTACCCACTCATGAGGATTGACGTCCTCTTTGATCAGCTGAAGGGAGCATGGTGGTTCTCAAAGATAGACCTCAGATCAGGCTATCACCAGATCAGAGTACGAGATGAGGATGTGTAGAAGATGACTTTCATATGTCAGTATGGCCACTAAGAGTTCTTGGTTATTCCATTCAGCATGAACAATGCTCTATCTGTGTTCATGGGAATCATGATTAATATCTTTCAATAATACCTTGATCTCTTTGTAGTATTCTTCATCAACGACATTCTGATATACTTGAATACTGAGGAGTAGCATGCCTATCATTTGCAGGTAGTTCTGGACACACTCCGAGAGCACCATATTTATGGTAAGCTCTCAAAGTTCCAGTTCTGGATCCGAGAGGTTCACTTTTTGGGACATTTAATCTTGGAGGATGGAGTTTCGGTGGATCTAGCGAAGATTGAGGCAGTAGTTTCTTGGGAGCCACCTAGGAGTGTGATGGAGGTACGAAGTTTCCTGGGTATGGCCGGATACTACCAGAGATTTGTGCTAGACTTCTCTAGAGTTGGAAAAAATTTATCAGTGTTGATGAAGAAGGGGAAACCCTTTGTGTGGTAGGAGAGATGCCAACAGAGTTTTCAAGAGATGAGGTAGAGGCTGACTAGTGCCCCCATCTTTAGGCTACCAGAGGAAGGCATTGGGTACGTAGTATACTACGACGCATCAGGGACCGGGCTCGTATGTGTCCTGATGCATGAGAGAGCATTTATCGCATATGTTTCTCAATATATGAGACAACATGAGCAGAAATATACTACCCATGACCTTGAGTTAACAGCAGTGGTCTTCGCCTTGAAGATGTGGGGACACTATCTGATGGGCGAGCATTTTATAGTCTACTATGATCACCAGAGTATCAGGTATATCTTCTCCCAGAAGGACCTAAACTTGAGACATCAACATTGGCTTGAGTTCCTCTAGGACTAAGACTTTGAGATAGTCTATACTCATGGGAAGGGGAACATTGTAGAAGATTCACTCAGTAGGAGATCTGGTATACAACTTCTAGGTGAGGCGACGGAGCAGCTACCTTCTTTGTAGATATCCTTTGTTGAACAAGATGGAGAGGCTTTTGTTCAGTCTATTATTTTCAATCCCCTACTTCTTCAGCGAGTCAGGGAGGCACAACATGGGGCCATAGACAACGAGGATTGATGTGCTCAAATATCCATAGGACAGGCACCTGATGGATTTTCTAAAGGTGGGGAGAACGCCATCGTTTTCAGAGGACATACAGTGGTACCAGTGTTTCTTTGGGAGGAAGTATTGAGGGAGTTCCAAACATACCCTCTTTTAGTACATCCAGGAGTGGTGAAGATGTACCAGGACCTCTGATGACAACTATTGTGGCCATGAATGAAGAAAGTAGTAGCAGAGTTTGCCTCTCGGTGCCTCACTTGTCAGCAAGTGAAGGGGGAACATCAAGTACCAGTAGGCTTAGTTCATCCTTTAGAGGTCCCGGAGTGGAAGTGGGATGTGATATCGATGGAATTCATGATAGTAATTCCAAGTACATTTAGGGATCATGATTCTAACTGGGTTATCGTCGACCGACTCACCAAGTCGACCCACTTCCTACTGATCAGAGAGGAGGGTTCAGTAGAGATCTTGGGATGCCTCTATGTGCAGAAGATTGTGCGGCTTCATGGATTACCCTCGACGATTGCATCCGATTGTGATTCACGTTTCACTTCTCGTCTATAGAAGTGGTTACAGGAGGCTTTCAGGATGCAGCTTCATTTGAGAACTGCCTTCCATCCTGAGACGGATGGCAAGACTGAGCGCACCATTCAGACCCTCGAAGACATGCTGCATGCTTGCATCCTCGACTTCGGTCACTGCTGGGAGGATCACTTGCCCTTGGTGGAGTTTTCATACAACAAAAACTATCACTCCACCATTGGGATGACACCTTTCAAGGTTCTGTACGACCAACATTGTAGATCACCTTTGTGTTGGACTGACCCAGTGGAGTCAGCACTCATGGGACCAGAGATGGTATGAGTTACCATTGAGAATGTGCAGATCTTCTAGGAGTGGATGAAGATTGCACAGAGCAAGCATAAGTCTTATGCTGATAGAATATGGAGACCTATGGAGTTCGAGGATGGTGACCACATCTTTCTATGGGTCTCACCCCGATGAGGTTTGCGGAGATTTGGCCGGGGTAGAAAGTTATCTCCGTGGTTCATTGGACCCTTTCAAGTCCTCAGCAGAGTTGGTGAGGTGGATTACTGCCTAGCACTTCCCCCTCAGTTGCACCGAGTGCATGAAGTTTTTCACGTATCCTAGTTGAAGAGATACGTACATGATCTTACTCACATCTTTGACTGGGGAGAGATTGACATCGACGATGGGGAAAAGTTTTCAGAGGTTCCAGTGGAGATCGAGGATCAACATGAGAGAGTCCTTTGCGGGCGATCGATACCTTTGGTGCGTGTACGTTGGCAGCACGAGAACCTCCAGGAGAGCACATCGGAGTAGGAGGCTTAGATTCATTCTCAGTACCCCCACTTGTTTTCCTAGTTTTGTGATGTGGATTTCGGGGATGCAAAGCCTTGAGGTGGGGAGAATGTAAAGACCTGGAAATTCCATGTATTTTTTTTAATTATATGGAAATATTCGAGTCTACAGTTTCTGACGGTACTTGATTCAGAGGCTTGGAGAGCCCGAAATTTATTTCTGAAGTTTCTTAATTACTTTCAGTAAGCATGTGAGAATGTTTTTGTAGCTTTTGAACCGGTGATCGAAATTGAAATCTAGGGGCACCGTTGAAGTCGCAGCGCTGATATTCACTTAAGGAGAGCTTCACCTCAACCACAGTAGGTCGAAGGTGGTTTTTAGTTTCAGAATTTTCTTGGGTAAATAAAATAAAATAAACTAGATTTATTTTATTTTTGAATTTTAATCCTCCCAAATTTGTTTTTGGTGGTGGGGACCACCCGACCCCTTGAACTCCCTCTTTAATGAGGAGTTAACCCATGAACTTTCTCCAAATTTATTATTCCACCATTAACTTAATTAATGTCCCAACTCTAATTAAATTAATAAAATTAATTTAATATGTTGGATCCTCATTTTCTTGAGTTTGGGTAATGTTTTGGCAAATGGAGAATTGGGGGAGAGCTTTGAAGAACTCTTCTCCTCCGATGAACTTTTCTCCAACGAAGAACTCTATCGAAGGATCTCCAACAAGGAAAATCTTCAATGACGATGAACTAACTCTATATCTCCCTCTTCTCACCAATTTCAATGAATCTTTGAGGTAGGGATTGTGAATTTTGTATACCCCTTACCCCATTCTTGTCATTCTTCTTGATTTAAGAACAACTATGCCTCTTGCTAGCGTTCTAAAGTGGGGGGTGCAGGGCAAAAGGAACATGGCCTGACCCCTCTGAAAACATTGTGGATTTTCGTGTTCTTTGAGGCTTGTTTTTGGGTTGAGCGAATCATGAATGTGGTGGTCTCGAATCGATGGCGGCATCCCGAGATGAGTGCGGGAGCCTTCAGAATAAAGATCGGGCCACCGGGGCGCGCCCGGTGTCCCGAGGAACGTCGCCGGCAACCAGCGCCGGTAGGGATCGGGAGTGGAAGCTGACACTTCATATGGCCGTGATAATGGAAGGGTGCGACCGCGCAACTGGGGGAGGGTTGTGGGCCATCGGCTGCGGCATATCAATTGTGGCAGCCGACGCAAAACCGACCGTGTGAAGGGGGCGATGGCGTGCGTTCGCGCTGCCGGGCGTGCACGAGCCACAGAACAAGGTTGTGGCAGCAAATGAGGGGAGTTAGGATCACTACCGGCCACCGGTGGTGGTGCAGCGCGCAACCACACCACGTAGGTGGGCTGGCCATCCGGCCAGTCGGGGAGCCGAGCGGGACCCCGGGTCCCGCGTGCCAGCTGCTGACGCCACGTGGGGCTGACTGGTTGGCCACCTAACCCAAACGACTAAGCTGTTTGGGGGTACCTAGTGGGCGAATCACCATTGGGTGGTGGCTAGGGTGGACCCCACCACATTTCTAGCCAGCCATGGGCCTCCTGTGGGCCGCCCAGTGCGGGCCGTGCCGGCTGGCCGAGCTGGACCTAGAGGGCCGGGTCGGATCCCTCGGGCCGAGTCGGACCCAGGGCCGGACCCAGGTCAGGCTGGGTGGACTCGAACCTGGTTGGGTCGGCCCAGGTCAGGGTGGGCTGGGTCGGTTCGACCGGGTCGGACCAGCCCTGGATCTGCTTCGATCCCTTTCCTCTCTTTCGACCATAACTTGAGCTACGGGTGTCGGTTTGATGAACCGTCTATGGCACCGTAAACCTTGGATCAAGAAGGTCCTTTTGGTATATCCAACTTGAGTTTTGGATAAAGTCGGGGTACCGACGGTGTGTATTGAACACGAATCCAACCGGGACCTCGGGACTAAAAGGCCAATAACTTACAGATTGGGTGTCCAATTGATGCACCGTCTGTTGCATTGAGACCCCTTATATGTGGTATTCCTTTGAGATACTTTTTCATGGGACTTCGTGATAGTTGGAGTATCAACCTGTGGCTTGAGGAGTGGACCCTCCCGGAATCAAGCGAGCTTAGTGCGGGAACCCTGGGGCTGGCTGTAACATTAGAAAGGGATCCTATGTGGGTCTGTGCTTTGGGATCCTACGTGGGTCTATGTTCCAGGATACCACATGGATCTTCTCTGGGAATCCATGTGGGACTACTCAAGGATCCTACATGGGTCTGCTATACTAGGATCCTACACGGGTCAAATGATTTAGGATCCTACGTGGGTTTGCCTCTTAACAGATTAATATGATTCAGTAGTTATATATAATCATCTTTACTACCATACCTAAGTTATACCTACTTTGAGTTGAGTCTTTACATTTGTGTTATTATTTCCTTCATGGAACAGTTGAGCTTTGGGATTTTGAGTTGGACCTTGTGTTTCCATATGATTGAGATTGGTATACTAGACAACTTTGGTATATGTATAGGCATATACCTAAGCAGGGTTGAAAGTTGTTTTCATGATTTGTGGTTTATCCTTTGTGGATTTTTTGAGACCTTAAAGGGTCTCAGGGACCCTACAGAGTATCGTTATACTCACCCCTACACGAGATGTGCCCGCACCTTATTGTTATACTCACCTCATCTTCTTACTGTACACACTCTTTTTTTACTTTACAGTTTACTTGTCTTCATATCTTTTTTTGTGCTTAGTTGTGTGAGTTTAAAAGTTAAAAAGGCAATGCCTTTCCAGTTCTAGGGAATATTCCTTTCAGTGCTAGTCATCAGCCCCTAGCCTATGGAAGGTGGGCTTTGGGTAGTCACAGCAAGGGCCCTGGGGGACGGGTCATGACATATAAAATTTAATTATATAACCATTTAATATTATTTATGTTCATTTCTATCATATAGATTCAATTTTATAGAATTATACCAATTCCACATGAACTTCCATACTCATATACATGTATACCTATCATGAAAAGAAAGGAATCAAATGCTCCTAACTGATAAAATTATATTTTATAACTCATCCAAAATGACATAAATGAACTTAATAAAACTATGATAAATAAAATACATGTAGATAAGGTTATTAATTAATTAATTATTGTATTTAATTCGATTATACAGGACATTAAGGTCAATTTCATAACTCATTCGGACATAAGGTAAGAGTTTTCAACCCAAACCTCCTTTTTCTTTCGAGTTACATTCTATATATCTTAATCCCAATTAAATTATTAATTATTCTTATTTGCTCCTAATAAATTATATTTAAATTATATATATATATATATATATATATATTTGTACAAAAAATAATCCTTATTTATTTTATGGGGAGTTAAATATTTTATAAATATCTTTGTCAATTTTTCCCGATAAACAAGCTTGATTTAAGGGAAATTCTTAAATTCTTACTTATTTTCAAGTGCACCCTATAATCTATTTTAAGACACAATTTTTTTTAAAACAACTCATTTTATCATGGAAACAATACCTTATTTTATTTCTAGTTTTATAAAAATATTTTTCCCAAAGAAGTATTCTTTTCAAAGTAAAAGTTTATTTCTCTCAAAAATTCCACGATGATTTTATTAGAGCATTTTTGTCTATTTAAACAACTCTATTGAATTTTATACCTTATTGAGGTTAATTTATTATATTTATCATATAAAATTTTGTATTAAATGGTTTATGTTCAGTTTGACTATAGATGTGCTATCTTGATACCATTTACCATACTACTCAGAATGGTTAGTTTTTATATGTACAGACTGGGGAAAGTTATTTCATATGTTAATATTATTTATGTTTATCCCCTTCATATGAGGAATGAATTGGACTTAGAAATTGATTTATTGGACCCTATATACCCCCTCTATGAATCGGTATGTCTCATGATACATAACAGAATTGGGTTTCGGCTCAAGTCTTAACCTAGTATTTTCAGATGTCTTTGCCGAGGCCTTGACAATATATTTCAAATGTTCGAAATTATGAATTCCCTCATTATTATAATAGTAATTAATAAAACACGTGATTATATGACTAATATAACATCCATGGTGAAGTTTCATTCTATTATGATCATTTTTATAGCCTTATTTAACCATCTTTCATTCGTGACATATTATACTCAAGTATATTTTTTAAGGCATGTGTTTTTAGTTGTTCACTATGACTAGTGTTTATTTTTATGATAACATGCACTGTATTAATTAACCTTAATAAGTATCAAATTTCTCCAATTTCTTATGTTTTATTTTACTTGGGTTGTGAAGATAAATATTATAAATGACTTACAGGGATAATCAAGGATTTATAGATGTTTCCAATGGAATTTCTGTTATGTATTTCATTTCAGGTTATAATATTGAACTTATGTTTGTATCTTATCTTCCAAAACTACTAAACTATTAATTAATTTGGAATGTGAATTTCTATTAATCATGCCAATTTATTAGTATATGGCACCAACTCTGGGAATCAAGGGTCGGGGTCCTTATATAAGTACCCACCCGTTCCCTCATCACTTTCCACACCAAATCCATTGATAATGAATACTATCTAAAAATCCATCACAATAGTCTCTCAAAGGCAGTTCTAAGGCTATTAGGAGACTCTCCCAATATTTAAGAATAATCCTCCTAAGGTAAGGGATCTCTTCTTTAACTTTTTCAATTTAAGTACTTTTTTTCTATAAGGATTTTGAATCTAAATTTATTATATTTTCATGTGTTTATAAACACCCCCATTATTGAATATTTGATGTCTTATTAATGAGATATTTACTTTACCTCTCATTAAATCAATTCTAATATCATTTTGTATACATGTTATGCTGTCGAAATCAACACTTTATTTTCCATTCCATATTTTCATGTCTTGAATACCCAACCCTATTTTTATTCAATATAATTCATTTAGATTTATTATTAAACTATTGATTGGGGATATATATTTATGAAACCCAAATTCACTACTCATGAGTTAAAAATGATATAAAATTATGATTTTTGATCGATGTAGCATGCATAATTTTAGAGTTATGAAGGGAGTACCACAATAGTGCTCTAATGCATTGGGTAAAGAAGTAATCTCTTGATATGAGATGTTCATGATACTTTGGAATCCTTACTTGGTAATTTTTTATGATACCTTGGTCCAAAGAATTGGTAATATGTTTTACGACAACTTAGTGATGAGCTATGGTGATATTTTTTTAAATATGTCATGTTTATATTGTAATTACATTTCTATGTTATGCCTCATGTTATTATGTTCATGTACTTATGTTATGCCTCAAATTATTATGGGAATTATCTTATGTTATTCATCATGTTTCACATATAATATTCTCTTATATTTTTATCCCTTACTTGGATTTTTGGTCACCCCTTCCATTTGATAAATTCCCCAAGAAATAACATGTAGTGAGATGATCTTGGATGGGATAGTAAAGAATATTTTAAATAGAGTTGAATATTTTTTTATGTTTTATTTAATCTACCATGTATGTATTATACAATGTACCAAGTTTCCAAGACACGAAACCTAAAATGGCCCATCATAGTTATCTATGTAATATTTTAAAAAGGAATTATGGTTAAAATCATATAAGAAAAAGTGGGTATCTATAGTTAGTATCAAAGGATGGTTTATTTTTGTGTGGAAATTAGTGGAGTAAAACATTAGAAAAAACCCTAGGTATAAGTTTAAATATTTAAAAAATTCCCAATATTTTAGTGAAGTATAAAGGGAATGGTTTCCATACAATGAAATCCTTACCAAGATACTACAAGTGGATGTGGATTTGACATTGTTGTACCCAAGGGTAATAACCCAAAAAAGGATTGATTGGGTACTAAATCAATCATTAAATATTTCATGACAAAGAGGCCTTACTGCATACCTGACTTGACACTCTTGAGGGATATTCCTTGGTTATCATATTCTTTTTATGAACTAACATGAAATGATGTATAGAAAGTGTAAATTTTTCTTTTAAAAAATAAAATATTAAGGTATATGATCCTAGAAGTCCTGAGTCAAAAAAAATTAGGATTGAACTATACTTCAGAATTTATTATTCTTTCTCCTTATTTGATCTTTTCCATTTAGATAATGGCTGGAAACATAAGGGATTATGTGAAAAATAGACATAACCAACAATAAAATAATGGAATTCATAATACGATGGAAGCTGGAGTAGAACATTTAATGATAATGTTATCCAATGTAATAGATAATGACATGAACCACATAGATCATGAAGCCTCACATAGGAGAGAAAAATTATCCATTGGATCCTTTATGCATCAATTGACACCAACCTTTTATGGACCCTCTAACCCTTTGATTATGGAATAGTGGATTAGTAATGTTGGAAATATATTTTCTTTACTAAATTTTTATGATAAATATAAGGTCACTTTGGCTATATATCATGGAGGAGATTTGATCATTGGTGTAAAATTGATCAAGAACACCAAACCCATGGAATAAATTGATTCTATGAAGCAGGAAGACTCCAAAAAGATCACTTTTAATAAGTATTCTACTTGAACCCTATGAAAAATATGAAAAGGGAGTTTCTTTATTTAAATAAAAATAAATGTGACTATATGGAATTTTATGAGACAAAATTCAAAAGTTCATCACTTTATGGTTCTATTTTTATTATCAATTATGGTGGGAAGATCGATTGATTCTTTTGTGGGTTGAGACCTTATCAATATAAAGTTTTATAAATATAGGACTTTAGAAGCTATGATGAAATAGTATGATGCTTCTTTAATGTGGAGATATAATATTGGGATGCATAGTGGTATCATATGTAAAATGATAAAAAGATAAGGATACATAAAAAATTTGGGAAGAATCCTAACCATGATAAGGAGGGGAAGAAACTACAACTTACCTTGTGTGAAAACTTTGTGAAAAGGCACTCGGCAGACAATCTTCAAGGAAGTGGGAAGTGAAAAAATTGTGTATAGGATAACTACATTGCTCAAAATTATCATGGATATGTAAAGAATCAAAATCCTAATACTAATGAAAAGTATAATATGGTAAAATTTTATCATGTAGTGCAATGATTCAAGTATGGAGAGCTTGGCCACTTTTCTAACAAATTCTCAAATATGAGAATAGTTTAGGGAAACCACAATCAAATCTAGGAGAGGTAAAGTGATTAAGAAAATTAATTTTCTATCACTATGTATGGAGTCAAGTACTGAAATGGTGTGGTATAAGGTACACTTGTTATCCACTCAAAATTTTCTAGTATACTATTTGATTTCGGTTCAATGCATATATTTATTTATTTTAATTTTTCAAAGAAAATTGAATCAATCTCGGAGCTATTAGAAGTTGTGTTGTTAGTTAAAACTCCTGGATAATATATTCAAGACAAAAGAGTATATAGGGATTCACCTATTAACTTTTACATTAATAATATAATTGAAAATCTAGTAGTCATTCCAATTATGGAATTGACATTATCTAAGGGATGGATTGGTTCTCAAAGTATAATTTCATGATAAATTACAGAAGTGTGTAAATTTAAATTATCTTGGGGGGGGCTAAAATAATATTCAAAGTAAATATATCTAAGCCCGATTCATGTCAAGAACTACCCATTATATTCTTCTTTATGGAACTTATTGGTGATGAAGGGGAATAAATTCAAAGTAAAAAAGATTGAATTTATACCCATTGTTTAGAAATAAGTTGATATATTACCTACATCATTTTCTAGACCTTTCCTAGAAAGATATATAGAATTATCCATTGAAATAATACTGAGATATAAAACTATATCAAAGAACCCATATAGAATATAATTTGTATAGTTAAAATAATTGAAGAAGCTACTACATGATCTTCTAGATAAGGGTTTTATCTTTCCAAGTGTGTCTCCTTGGGGAGAACCTATTAACTTTATAAAGAAGAAGGATGGAACAATGAATTATGAATTAAATATAAAGAACTTAATGGGATCATCATAAAGAACAAATACCCTCTTTTAAGAGTTGATAACTTATTTATCCAGCTTCATGGAGCCCACTTCTTCTCTAATATTGATCGTTGATCAGGGTATTATCAACTAAGGGTTAAAAAATAAGACATCCTAATGAAAAAATTTTGTACAAGGTATATGAATTATGAGTTCATTATTATTACCTTTGGTGTAACTAATTCCCCCATGATATTTATGTATTTGATGAAAAAAATCTTTAGAGACTATATCTATAAATTTTTAGTATTTTTTATCGGTGATATTTTGATATATTTCAAAAGTCCAGAAGAAAATGAGGAACACATAAGGGTTATATTAAATCACTAAATAAAGAGAGTTATTTTGATAAATTAAGTAAATGTAATTTTTGGTTACAATAAGTAGAATTTTTGGAAAAAAATTTATCATGTGAAGGAATATTTGTGGATCTAACAAAGACTAAGATAGTAAAGGAGTGCTTTTATCCTATAATAGTTACCAATATTTATAGTTTCCTTGGTTTAGTTGGGTAATAAAGAAGGTTCATGATTTTTTTTCACAAAATTCTGATCCACTAACCAAATTAACGTGAAAAGGATTTAAATTTTACATAGAAAAATTAGTATGAAGAAAGTACAAGAGCTTAAGAAAAGATAATTTAGTGCACCAATTCGAAATTTACCTTATTATTAAGAACAATTTGTTATTTATAGTGATGCATCCTTTAAAGTACTTGGATGTGTTTTATGTAGAATGGAAAATTGTTTATGTATACATCATTACATTTTGAGGCTCATGAGAATAATTATATTACCCATGAATTAGAGATAGTTTTGGCTGTTTTCACTTTAATGATTTGGTGGTACTATCTATATGGGGAGAAGTGTGATATATAGAAAGACCACAAAATTCCGAAGTATACGTTTAAATAAAATGAACTAAACATGATACAAAGGAGATGATTAGATCTTCTTAAGAAATATTTTTGTTTTATTAATTATCACCATATAAAATCTTGGAAAGTCACAGATGCACTAAGTAGGAAAGACCCTAAAGTTCTTGAAATAATGAGGAATGAAGGAGATACTTTGATCAAAGACTTGAAAATGATGTACATATAAGTCATAAAGTAAGGTGAACCCTAAATACTATCCCAAGTAATTTCATAACCATAATTTCTAGATAAAATCAAGAAGATACAAAGAGATAATCCTATGATATAAAGAAATATAGATGTAATGAAAAATGTGAATTTTCCTATGTTCAGTCTTGATCAAGAGGGAGTAACGAGGTTTAAAACAAGGATATGAGTCCCATATATTCTAGAGTTGATTAAAAAACTAATGGATGTATATCATATATTTTTATTCTCTATACATACCAAAATCAACAAAATGTATAGAGATCTGCACAATCATTATTTTTCTTATAACCTGAAAAAGGAGATTATATACTATACCAAAAGATATTTGGTATGTTATAAAGTGAATACATAGTGAAAAGTTATTAAGGTTGTAATAAAAACACTTACAATACAATAATGGAAGTGGGAAAACATTACTATATACTTTTTCACTGAACTTCCTAAGACATCTAAGGAAAATAATGATATATGGGTAATTGGTGATAGATAAAAAAGTATTCCCATTTCATTTCTATATGATAGGTTTTCTCCCTTTAGAATATTGGTCATCTTTATATTCAATCAATGGTGAGACTTCATGGTGTCTCTCTATAAATTGTTTCTGACCATGATTTGAGGATCACTTATAACTTATGGAGGATCCTTTAAAAGTATATTAATATAGAGGAAAATATAAGCACAACATATCATCCCAAAATTGATGGGAAGTATGAGAGGAATATTCAAATGTTGGAGGATATATTAAGAGATATGACACCTTATTTTCAAGGTAGTTGGGTCTAAAATATTCCACTCATTCGGTTTCCCTATAACAATAGTTTTCACTCAAGTATTCAAATATTTCAATATGAAGCACTTTATTTAAAGAGGTGTAGAACTCGAAGATATTGGGATGAAGTTGGAGAAGGAAAAATATTGGGACCTGACATTGTGAAATAGATTGTGGAAAAGATACAAGTGATCTAGAGGCATATCGAGGCTACTTAGAGTTGATAAAAGCGCTATGCAGACAATCAAATACAGGACTTGGAATTTCATGTTGGAGACTATGTGTTACTAAATGTATCACCTTGTAAGGGTTTCATAAGATTTAGAAAGAAGGAGAAACAGATTCCAATGTACATTTTACCATTTGAGATTCTAGAATGTGTTGGAGAAATTTTATATTGAATATATCTACCTCTGAATCTTCTAATGTCCATGATGTCTTCTATGTGTCACTGTTAAGGAAGTATATATTGGACCCATTAGATATACTTAAAATAAATGGTATATAATTGGAATTTGACCTTTCACATAAATAAAAACTTATCTAGATTCATGATGAAAGGGAAATGGTGTTAAAGAATAGAACAATATGAATCATGTAAGTTTTTTTTGGAGAAATCACATGTTCAAAGAAGAAACTTAGAATCCTAAAGAAGCAATGAAGAAAAAATAACCGCATTTTTTTGAGTTTGGAAACTAATTTTGAGGATGAAATTTATTGGGGGGGGATGTAATGACAAGAAAAATATTGATAAAAGGACTATTACCTCTCATTTTTTTAGAATAGTCGTACACAAAAATACTATTACATTTCATACAAATCATGTGTTAATATTGATTACCACAACTATAAATAGTAAAAGGATATAAATACTAAAAAATAATAAAATCACTAAGAGGTACTATATATTCTTGAATTTCCCCATGAAGATAATTCTTACCATAATAACTATAAAAATAAAGAGAATAATTAAGAAAACGATAAAAATTATCAATAGATGTGTAAGAACCATTGTAAGTGAAGTAGTAAATGATGAAGTGTGAATCATGGTGTATTTATAGGGAAATATGGTTGCATGAAATTATGACTATCAACTAACATGGATAATGATAATTATGACCATTAATCAATAAGATATTTGGTAATCATTATTATTAGTTTAGTAGATGAAATAAAGTGACTGTTGGGAATTATTTTATTATATAATTGAAATTATATTTTTAGAAACAAAAAATATGTTTATATTTTATGAAAAATAAATTTTATGTTAAATTTTGAAGTTATAATTAAAACTTATTTTCATGGAATAATGTTATAAGACTCTTTTAAAATGATAATACAAATTAATTAATTCTTAAGTAATTTTATAAATGGTTGGTAAGTTTATTATGTTTTAAAAACTATAAATTTCAATAATTTTTTTACTTGAAAGTTAAAATTATTATATTTATAGAATTAATTTTTCTTAATTATTTATCATTTTTATTATCATCACATCATTATTATATTAGGTTTAATTTATGGTAATATTCTAAAGAATATGTTTTTCGGGTAAAATGTTAAAATATCATTTTTTACGTAATACCATAAATCATATAATATAATCACTATATTATCACGAATTAAAATTCATTAATAATTATTATATATCAAAATTTATTTAAGGAATAATAATAATAAATAATATAATACATTTAGAAACACATTCTTAGCTATTTGGAAACATGATTTTATCTTTTCTAAAAAAATGATTTTACGAGTTATAAATGTATAATATTAAAATAAATTTCTATAAATTTTATAAATTAAATCTTGTAAAATGGATTGAATATTTTGAATTATAATTTCTAAATAATTTAAGAAGTGAAATTTTATTTTTAGGCAAAAAAAGTTAACATGGTAAAAAAAGAGCTAGTACAGTATAGGTAAAATAATGTACATAGTTAAAATCAAAATTAAAAACATAAGAAAAATAATAATTACAACATTAAATCAGTGTTTGTGGTATTTATGATCCTTAAAAATAATTTTATACATTTTTATCAATTATTATTTTTTAAAATTTATGCCACCAAAAAGTAGTTAGACTTAATAACAAAAAATCATTATTTTATCCCTTAAAACCACCCCTCGCATATAAATAACCAATAATTCCCTCCTAACATTGTATAAAAAATCAATTGATCATAAATAATCTATTAATATACCTCTAAATAGTATCTAAAATTTGGTTTTATGTTTCTAATGAGTATCGTTTTAGCTTTAAGAAGAATCCTCCTAAGGTAAGGGATCTCTTCCTCCACTTTTTCAATTCATGTACTTATTTTGTATAAGGATTTTTATTACCAATTTATGATGATTTAAAGAGTTTATAAACAACCCCATTATTTTGTATTTTCTTTCTTGTTAATGAGATATTTCGTTTACCTCTCATTTAACCCATTCCAATATCCCTTTTGTATACCTGTTATGGTGAAAAAATCAACCCTTTATTTTCCATGCCGTATTTTCATGTCATGAATACCCAAACCTATTTTAATTAAATGGTATTCATTTAGATTTATCATTGAACTATTTATTGGGTATATGCATGTATAAAACCCACATTACCTACTCATGGGTCATAAATGATATGAACTTATGATTTTTGATTGATGGAGCACACAAAATATTAGACATATAAAGGGTGCACCCTGAAATGAAAGGTGAACCCTAAAATGTTCATGATATATTGGAAGAATTTGTTATTAATGTTTTATTATTCCTTTGTTAAAATCCATGGTAAAATGTTTTATGGAACCTTAGTGATGAGCTTTGTTGATATGTTTATGAATGTTTCATATTTATATTGTATCCACATTCCCATGTTATTCCTCATGTTATTATGTTTATGTACTTATGTTATGACTCAAGTTATTATATAAATTATCTTATGTTATGATTCATATTTCACCTATTATGTGATCTTAAATTATTTATCCCTTACTAGGCTTTATGCTCACCCCTTTCGTTGGATAAATGTACCTAGGAAATCTTATACAGTGAGATGATCCAGGATGAGATAATAAAGAATCCTTTCAAGAGTGTTGTAGATTTATTTATGTTCCCTTTTATATACCATGTATTTCTTGTACTATGTACCTATTTTCTAAGAAAAAAACAAAAAAAGGTCATTCAGAGTTATTTATGTAATATTGTTTCAAGGATTTATGGTTAAACCCATGTAATAAAAGGCGGGTCTCCATATGCTACTTGCTCCTTTGTTGAAGAGAATACCAAGTTAAATTCTCTACATTGTACCTTATCCTTAATAAAGTGGTACTTGATGTTAATATACATAAATATTGAATATTTCACCAAATTCTTTGATAACTCAATCTAATATTTACTATCACACCTGATAATCAATAGGTATGAGACTTCCAACATTATATATTTATGTTATTAATTTATCTATATTATTTCGGTTGTTTCCTATGATAGCACATGATACTCTAGTTTCAAGAAAATAACATGGTTTAATTTTTCTTATTGGAGTGATAGGAAATAAATATTCCTTTTATAAATAATTCACCTTTATAAGTTGACTTCTGATCTCTAATGTCCTCTATCAAATCAACATTAGTAAAACCATAAAACTGTAAAGATGTGTTTTATTCATACTTAAAGACAAAATTAATAATGCCTTTGATCTAGTAAAATATAATTTTTACTTCTATAAGATGGAAATCCTTTGGATTACATTGAAATAATGTATATAAAGTAACTACAAACATGATATCAAACATTGATGCTCTTAATTAAAGTAGGATTTTGATCAAACTTCAAAAGTCCTTTTGATATACACTATGTCCTTATTTATAAAAGGATAGATTAGTCCCATGTGATATTGAAGTTATAACCTTAATTAATTATTTCATTCCAAACTACATTAAGAGCTCCCAAACATTATTGTTTTTTGATAAAAAGTATAAATTGTTGTATTTGTAATAAGAAAACAAAAAAATGTCTTCTCTCTAATTATTTTCATTTCAAAAATATTTTTAATTTGGTTGGAAAATATCTCACAGGTCTTCAATTTATTTTTATAAAAAATACTATAATTTACATACACAATCATAAGGATTGATTTTGTATTGTCTCCCTTCACAAAAATATTTTTATCCACCATAACTTTAATGAAATTCAAACTCTTCAAGATATTATCTAGTAAATAATAACAAGCTCATGGTTCTTGTTTCAGACTATATAACACTTTCCTTATCTTTAAAACTCATCGAACCTCACTATCAAGGATAAAATGTTTCAGTTATTCAATTTCTATTTCTTCTCAATCTATCCACTCAAGAATGATGAATTTATATGAATTTTGAACACTTTTAAGTTTCATTGATAATATATCACAAGAAAAATTAAAATCATTTCAAGCGTTGTAACTGGATAATTTTTTTATCAAATTATACACCCTATATTTGAGAGTAACCTTTTCAAAATTTATGGGCATTGTTCCATGCTATTTTCTCCTTCTCATTAATTTCATTTTTAAATAAACGTTTTTAATCATTTAGGTATTTGTTTGAAGTATTTTCAGGTATATAAATAGTAAACCATGTGTGTTTAGGTGTATTTTTGATGACAATGGTGTTAGTAGAGGCTGAGAATTTGTGTTTGGGGCTTCATATAGGTCTCACGTTGAAATTTTTGTTGTAGGTCATGGGTCACACTATATTATATGTCATTGTGGTATTGTGAGGGTTGTAATAAATTTCAATTTGTTTGAGGTAGATGGTCAAACTAAAATTGATGGATTTTTTTCCATATATCCCTAAATAATGGGGGTGTTGCTACTTGATAGAGGTGATAACAATGTAGTATAACCCATGGTTTACATCATTGGGTTTTCTTGTTCAGTTATAGTTAGGTGCGTTGCACTGTGACTCTTAGAATTATGCCACAATATAACCTGGGTCTAGGGAATTATTCCTTGACCATAAGTGACACACCAAAATAAAACGATTCCCATGTTTTTTAATCTTAATTAATTCTCTTAAATTAATTAATAAATGAGGGGGAGCCACATTTTGAACCCCAACTAGGGGATCTTGATTTTTCCCTCCTCTCTTTCTTTTTTCCTCTCTATTGGTGGAAAATTACCAATTCATGGGTTTTTCTTGAGATCTTATATCATAAGTAGTTGTCATGGTAATGGATTATCACCATCCTTTATCTATTTTAGGTGTTATCAATGTTGTGGTGATTTTCAACTAAAATATCAATTTTTGGAATTTTTCTCTAGATTTTAAAAATATTCTTCATCAGGATGAACCAATCCCTGAAATATGATGATCGATATCCTTCTAGATCCAAATAGGTAGTTCCTAGAAATGTATGTTATTATATGTGTGTTATACACCATGTGATTTTTGATAATGGATAGGGTCACATGGAAACTGAGAATGGGGACAACTATAGTCTTTAGAATTTAAGAGTGCATCCAAGGAGAAGTATAGTATAGTTTGGTGTGTCTAGGGGTTGAGATATGTCAAATATGGGTTGTATGATGGTCGATGGACCAACTAAATGGTTGGAAAGTGATGTATGTGGTTTATTATAGTTGATGAAGTTGTTATATCTAGATGGAGATGTGATTTAACTACATGACGTGATAGTGATATATCATTTAGTGATGGAGGTGAGATTGATGTTTTCTATGATTTGGACATAGCATGTTGGTAATACCATTCACTGTTAGGTATAAAGCTATTGAGGTTGTGTAGATATAGATACAATCATAGGGTGGTGTTTTATACTTGATGATTTGTGATATCCACCGTCTGTGAGTGGATTAGGATGATAATTTTGACCATTAAACCCATTTAGGGATACATAATTGATGTTTTCCATAGGTTTCATGTGGTAATTGAGATAATTGGTTATGAGTGGAAGGCTTATTGTATATGGGATTATTTGGTGATATTTAGCTATAAAATGTGAAGAATGGTTGGTTATTCAGGATTTTAATGATTCATCATTCACTGAGAGGCATTGGTTATATTGATGATTCATTCACTTGGTATAAGATAAGGGTGATGCATCATTCCACATTGTGGTGTATTCAGACTATGGGTACATTGTACCATTTCAACACATGCCAAAGATGGTGGGCCACTCACTCATGGTTGGCCAAGCATGGAGTTGTTTAAGGTTTGATAATTATTTTGGTAATCATAAATTACACTTTTATGCACTTATATATATGTGGATATTATTTAGGGACACTATTGGTGGTGGAATAATGAGTTAATAATCACACCCTTCATGGGCCCTTTAGGGCATGTGTTTCTGTGACCTAACCCACTAGAACCCCTCCTATATAGCAGTAGATTGAGTGTTCCATGTAAATACTACATCCAATATTCCATGGGTTAGGTATTATCACCAAGTAGGAAAATCACACATTATGGGAGGCCTTTGACTAAGGAACCTGTACATAATTCACACCTCCACAAAGTACATAATAATGAAAAAATGTTAAATAAAACTAACTGTAAAATAATAATGCATGAAAAAAGGCTAGATCCAAAAATATAATCAACACATAACTCATAATAAAAAATGTTAAAGATACACACACATCATATGAATGGGAAATTCCATCATAACTACTAAAATGACAAGGTCCTCATAGGAGGATGAATCCAATTATGAAACATCCCTAGTAATATCACCTACCATATGTATAATATCTGCCAACATCACTTCCATTAATGTTTCCATCAGGTGTTAACTCTAAAAAATATATTCCAACTCTACATAAAACAGTACACCCATTGAAACTAGCATCGCCTACACATACAAAAAACATGTGGGAATAAATACTATATAGGGGAGAGTATAAACCCATTTAGTTAAGTGTTATTGGTACTAGGGAGAAACCAAGAGGAAGAAAATGCAGAATAATCCATATATTATAAATTAAAAGGATTTTTATGGTTATATATGTGCCTTAAAAAATATCATACCCACCCTATAAAGGTTTAAAAACCACAAGAAACAATATAAAATCAGAGTACCAATAATCTCAAAAAGTTAAAGCTCAATATCTTGTTGCACATCACAACTTGAAGGTCACCAAGTGAGGTGTTTGTGGAGTTAGGAATCTTGTGTGATTACTTTGGGTCGTTCGATTGAGGCATGAAGGTTCTATTAAAAATGTGAGAAAGGTATGGCCAGACCTTGGGTTTTTGTAGGATCAAGAACCTTGGGTGCTAGTGTCATGTTATTGAGGCTGGTTTCGAAGGGAATTACTATTTAGGTTCCTAAATCTATTTTAGGGATGCATTTTCATATGTGTTTAGGGCAATATTAGGCACTCATGTTTTTGGAATGATATATGTGTATTAGGTGATCATGAGTTATACTATGGAACATGTAAGTTGATCAATTTTTGAGAGGAGTACCAAGGGAGATATTGGATTTATGGGACTAACATTCTTGAGGAACATAGTCAGTGGTTAGGAACTTGATCCTAGTTCTAGTAATGTGGGACTCATGGAGGTGTGATATCCATGACTATTTAGGATAGGAATTGTTATGTAGAGGAGTTTTTAATGCCCAATTTCCATACACGCATGATAATTCCAATCGAAATTTGAATTTTCAATTAGTGGATGGTCCATGTTTTAAAATGGGGGTTGAAATCAAATTCTACGAGTTTGGTAAGCTCATACTTGTATTTTTGAGCATGGAATGGGTATCAGAAGGTAATTTGAGAATTTTTGGAAGCACCAAGAGAAGGTTATGGTGACTAGGTTATATGGTGGTAGCATCTTACATCTACTGACTAGCCTCTGGCCATCCACCGACTTGATGGTTGTCTTGCCGGTAACCCTGCTTATAGCCTAGGCTCACCAGATAGTCGATGACCCAGTACCATCTATCCATTGACCTTTTTAATGGGATATTTTTCAACTCACGCCCATTAGGTTTTTGAGGGGAAAACCCCTCCTATTTCCCCTCATTTGGTAGTTTGGACTAGGAGATCTCTCCCCTTTACCTCCTAATTTACCCCTCACTTTGGGGTGTTTTTGGTGGAAGTTTTTAGGGATCTAAGGTGAGTCACCTCTTCCACCATCTTCGTCACATTATTGAATTTCTTCTTTTTGTATTTTTATTACCTATGGATAAGGATTTATGTATATTTCATTAGATAATGGTGTAATTGGCCAAGCATCAATGGACTTTCATGTAACCAATGATAAGGTAATCCTGAGATGCCATATGCACTTGGTTTCTCAGAAATTAAACCAAGAATGTCACTATTGTGGTTTTTCTTTGGTTTTTGGAAAGTTTTGATTAAAATTTTATGGTTTTTATGCTAAATATTGGGGATTTATCTAATCTTGGACTTAGGGGTGTTCTAGGGGGTTTACACCTTGTGACTTGATACTTCGGTGAAAAACTAAGACCTAGTGAGTTATTTGACATTATGAAAATTTTAATTTGTGTTAATTAATTAATTATAAATGTTATAATTAATTATTTTTTTGTTATAGATTGAGATTGGAGCCTTAGTAGTTAGGATGGGTTCAGTTGAGAATGGATGAACCTCAATAAACCCTTTAATCTACTATTGGATCTTGAAATCAAAATAAAACACTTCTAAAAATGGTATTTCCCCCCTTTAATCTGACCCATAGTCTTGTTATTGGTTTGAGGGCATGAATGGTGTGATTATGGAGGCTTCACTATGTAATTAATAATTTTTAAATTTTTTATTTGAGTTGAGTTTTATCGGTTAAATAACCCATTTAACATGACTTATACCTTAAGAAATGGTAATTAAATATGGAATTATTAGTGGGGGAAATAAACTTGAAATGGATTAATGTCATTAAATGAATAAACTAAATTTTAAATGTTTTAATAGGAACTTGGTTGAATCAAAAGTTGTGAAATGTAATTTCAAAGCCATTAAAAATTGAAAATGGTTTAGACCTTTGGATCAGAATAGATATAACGATAAGTGTATTTTATTAGGTGTTGATTTGTATAATGGATTTGGTATTTTTATTGGTAATAGTATTTTGAAAATTTCATTTCAAAATGGGAATGAGAAATGGTAGGTTTCTTTGAAATAATATTGTGGAAATGGGGTTAGAAATAGAAAATTGATTTTTGGTTATTGAAATAGAAATGTTAATAATCCCATGTCTTTTGTTTGATTACTTTGTTCTTTGTACAAGATTTTATGTTAATGTGGTTATTTTGAACGAAATGTATTTATTTTATTGTAATTATTTAACTTAGGGTGAACATGTCTACTAGGTGGACATAGGTTTATTATAAAACACATGGTGAACATAGAGGCCGAGCAGTTGTTGCTTTATGGCTAAACCTAGGGTGAATATAGCCCACAAGTGGATGCTAGTTCATGGTTAAACTTGGTTTGAGCACAACCCATGATTGGAAACTAGGTCCCCAAGGATGGGTATACTAATCAAAGATTCTGGTTTGGATTGGGTATAGGTATATTACCTCTATAAGGGAGTGTTTTTGGTTGGTGTGGTCTTTGAGATGTGTTTAAAGACACCCTGCCATTGACCGAAGTAGATATATACCATTCCTAGGGTGAATATAGCCCCCAATTATAGAATTTGTTTTTGTTTGCAGTTTTAAATATATTAAATGGGTGTATTTGTATCTAATATATTGAGAACTTATATATGCACTATTTATGAACTGGTTATTTTTTGGGATGCCACTAGTGTTGGTCTTATGATTTTTCTCACTCCTTTTTTAGGATTCCATGGTACTTGGGCACTCGAGCTTCTTCAAATATTTTTATAGGAATAAGTAGGGATAATTCCTAGGATTAGGTTTTTCATGGATGAGTGGGATGGATGGGATGAGTTTATAGATTGAGATGAGGTGAGGCTTGATGTATTTATAGAAACATCATATTTTATTTCATTTTATTCTTGTCTATGCATGTGACCGAACCATTGGGTGCTATGTTTTGTATGCAATACATCAGATCTTTATTTTGGTGTTGCATGTTCAGTTCATGTACTATTTTTTACATACTATGATGTTATGGATGTGTATTATATTTGGTTATTTATTTTATTATTGAAAACTCTTGTAAAATGGGTATAGTATCATTAGAGTTCCATCCTAGACATTTGATACTACTCAATAGCCTCTGAAATACATGGTGATGCACATAAGGTCACTTGGTGAACTAGTTTCATTATCTTTCATAGACTGACCCGGATTGGGGTGTTACAATAATGATTTTGAGATAAAAATATTTTTTGTGACCAAGATATTGTGGAAATCTGAAGGAACATTCATTTGTAATGGAATTTCATTTGATATCTAATTCATGTAAGACTTGAAACATTTATACTTGAACCTTTATAAATAATGGTTTTATACAAATTTGTTAAATGATTATCATATCCAAGAGGAGTTTTATTTTTATCAATTTTATTTAAACTCATCATTTTATTATAACTTTGTCTCACTTGGGAAAAATTTGGTAGACGTACCTTCAACCTTAAAATTTAATTTTTATTTATATCATTTTCATTAAAAAAATAATTAAATTTTATGATATGAGATTCTTTATATATAGACTAATAATCTTTACGTTTAATATTTTAAAGTTGAACACATTGCAGATGAATATAAAATTTATCATTTGAGATTGAAAGAGACTTTTTCAGTTTTTTTAGCAAGAAGATCCATAAATTTGCTCTTATTTTTTTGAATTATTTGGTAATATTATTAACTTCATGATTGAGACTATAAATCTATTCATTAAAATCATATTTTGGAGAATCATAATTAGATTCATAATTGTAATAATAATCATATTGTATTACCTATTTTGATGATTCCATTAAGCATTGGTTTGATGATTCCTTTCTTACAATATATTCATTACTTGAGTCTGAATCAAAAGTGTAACTCCAACCAACTTCTATTTCTTTCTTTTAATTTTTATACTATTCTCTCAAATTCTTATCATTCCTGATTATTATCCTATTAGGTTTACTGTTACCTATTTGTCTAAATTCAAAATAGATGACTTGATTATCCTCATTACCCTTGTTTACTTTATTTTTGGGGGTAATTCCTTTTGTTTTTTCTTTCATATCCTTTATTTCTTATTCCTTGTGAAGCCTATACAACTTTTCTTCTTTCACAATTTAAAAATTTAAAAATATAAGAGCGAGTTGTAGCATGAATTTTTAATTTAAAATAAATACCTTTACTTTTTTAATTACCCTTTTGAGAAATATTTTCCAATTTTATTTCATATTACAATAAAGATCCAAAAAGATCATATAAATTATATTCCTTAAAATTCTTACTTTTATCAATTTATACCTTTTTGTTATCTAGTTTATTCGATAAAACCCTTAAAACCCTTTAGACTAGAAGATAAGTATATAATATTTCTACCAAATAACTCATACCATTTATAATACTTTTAAATCAATGAAACATTTGATTAACTATATCTTCCTTCCCTATTTTGAATTCTTGATACTCTGCTATTAAAATGCTTAAATTAGTTATTATAAACTTATCCAAACCTAGATGATTAACCTATATGATTTTTAAATTATATGTGTTATTTTACATTAATAAATATGACTATACACATTACTGTTGATTTCACAGTACAACTACCTTTTTAAACCTAAGAGGAACATCCCAAGACAATCCTTTTGCACACTTGATGCATTGACCTGATCACCCTACCTTTTCCACACATGGAGTCACAATATGAAAACTAACTTTTAAAGTGGAGGTATAAACAAACCCTATCTTTTACCCAAACCAAGGCACAATTGATCTCCTTGTATTCTAATGGTTATAGAATAACTATACATTTTATTAGGGGTAGTATAACCCAACACCCAATTTTTAAGGGTTGTATTAATTTAAAAAATTAAGCATAAACAATAATAGAAATGAATAAGAACTATAAAATCAAGATAAAAAATAAATGATCCAAGTTTTGAGGTAGTAATATTTTCTCCATTTGCAAAGGAATGAATGATTGAAGTTTAGTAGAGGGAATAATTGATCTACAAAGTATACCACATAGTACCGTTCAATAATATACTCAACCTCATTATTTTAAGTTGGATATTTTTAACTCAATATATAGAGTTTTTTCATGAAAAACAAACTGAATATTTGAATATTTATACATCTCTTCTCTTCTAAAGAATCACACATATGTAATTTTAATGAACTAATCAAGATTTTTTTGATGTTGTAGTGTCACATTAATTTTCTATTTAATTTACATTCAAAACGCATTCAGATGGGATCTTATTGAAATTTTTTAAAATTAAATAGGATACATAGAATAATATGCTATAAAATTTAATACAAAACTTAATATATATATAATAATCAACATTAAATAACTTAAGGACCACTCCCATAGAGTGTGCATGAAAAACTATTTATATTTAATAAAAAGCAAATTTAGACGGTTCAAGTTCCAATAAAATAATAAACACTTGATTATATTTAATGAAGTATTAACATAGCATAAATTATCTCTAAAAAATTTATATAGGATCATAATAATTAATGAGTAAACAAGGAATAGTTAAACCAAGAAAAACATGTGAAATAAATATGTTGTAATTCAAAATATAATAGTATGTAAAAAGGGCATGTTTTGAACTAAAAAAAATCAAAAAGTAAATAAGTGATCATGATTCTTCATAAAATAAAATTCACAGAAGCTCTAGAATACTCCTTATAAGAACTCTTTTATGAAATCACTATTTATTAGAAGAGAAGAAACTTCACAGAGGATCATTCAAGGAATTTCTATAATTCTTCTCATGGAAGCTCCATTTATCCTTTGAAAAGCACAATTTCTTCTCATAGAAGTATAATATATATCATGGGAGGTCGATTTTACTCATGTATAAATCATTAAGAATCATGGAAGATAAAAATATCTCATTGAAGCATACTCATATAAGCTTAAAGTAGCTCATGAAAGAATCCAGATATCTCATAGAATATCCTAAAAAAATCACAGAAGTATAAAATCTCTCATGAAAACCTACTCAAATAAGCTTATAATAACTCATGAAAGAATCATGATATATCATGGAAGATTATAATAACTCCTAGAAGTAAAAGATATATCATTAATCATACTCATGGAATCTTAAAATAACCCATGGAAGAATCATGATATCTCATGAAAGAATCCATTACTTCTCACAAAAGCTCAATAATTTTCCCAAATTTTAAGAACAAACTAACATTAGACTCACTTTAATTCATGTTAGTGGAAAAAAATATTGGAATTTAAGCTATGATAAATTATAATTACATAAAAAAACTACCATAATTATCAAAACAAAAATAAAAGTGGTTCAAGGATCCACTTTAATGAAATTCATTTTCACCAAAACAAACACTTAACCATTTTTAATTCATAAAATATCACATTAAAATTCATTTAGAAACCATTATACGTCCAAAATCTCAACTTATTTAAGATTTTTCTAAAAACATACTTTTAGGCATTTTATCATACCCCTAAAGTTCATTGAAATTCATTATAGGTGTATATAACTTAGGTACCATTAGGAAAACCATTTATTACAAATTTCAGAAACACCAACAAAAGAAAACTAATAAAAATTATTTATTATAATAATTTATAAATACATTTTAATTTAATGATAGGTTTAGAAACCCCAAACGCACATGACATTTCAAATAAATAGAATTTCATAGAACCACCTAACTATCTGATGGGATAATTTTTAATTCAATTGGAAATGGAAGATTTGGTGTTAAGGGAAGCCTCAAATTCCATTAAAATAAAAATACCCATGATTATCCCAACCCAAGATATAAGGTTAGGTGATCATGGCCACTAGGGTTAGAGGAAGTAAATAAATGATGTGGTAATGAAAGGAGGAGGAAGAGACAAGGAAGAATAATCAAAGTAGAAGGACTTACTAAGAAAATAATTAAATAAATACTCCCTAAACCCATAGAGAAAGAGGTGGAGCTCAGTGAATTTGAGGTATGAAATATATCATTGTTTATGCTATGGTTTATATATTTATCTTGTTACAAAATACTACATTTTAACTTATTTCACAATACAAATTTATATTTCACTATCAATAAAAAGTATCAAAGTATCAAAATTACATAATTTCATCATGATGATTTCAAAAATAAAATATATTTTTTCAAAATATATCTCAAAATTAAGTTAATACAACATCTTTGATTAAGATAAAAATTTAGGTTTTTATTAATGAAAGTAATTGTGTTGCATGATTTGAGTTTTTATTTTATGATATTATGTTTTTTGTGGTTGTGATTTTTATAAGAGACTATGATCTATAATATTTCTATGTTATTGATGCACACCTATCTTGGGGCATAGAAAAAGAAAATTATTTTTACAAGGGCAGCATAGAGGTTGTCCTGGGTTGTCTCACTTGAGGAGCTTCTTAGTTTGTTCACCCACTTGTTCTAAATCACCCAAACTACTTCTTTTTGTTGTTTTAAGTATTTAATGAAAAAAATAACAATATTTTTGGGTTTTTTATAAATATTACATGAAATATAAAAATCTAATCATAAAGTACTATATAATGCTAACCAGAATGGGTTAAGGAAGAAAATACATGTCTGTGGGTTAAATTTTGGATTCAATCATTATTCTCTTTTATATGTTAGATTTCAGTTTTATAATCCAAAAATGAAAAATAATTTTTGAAATACTATTATTTATTTATAAAATTTGGAAATAATTTTAAAACTAAGCTATCTCAATTCCACCTCCTCCTTTAATCAAGTTTGATGGCACACCTTGGTCTAGGATGTTCTGTCTTCCAGGACCTAGCTCTATCAATTCCATTTCATCCATTAATTAGTTAAAGTCCATTATGTGAAGAACTGAACAATGGTGAGAGGGAAAAGTGATTAAACAAAAGAATAAAATATATTGAGTTTCATGTAATTTGGGGGTATTCACCACATCAGGGACATTCTACTTACCCATTCATTCTACTCAAATATATTACAAGATTAAAAAAATTAACTTTAAATAAAATTCAAGAACACCTAACCTCCACCCGATCTAAGCCTCAAGTTATACCTCTAATTTCCAAGAGTAATATATCACAATGGTGGATGGTATAATAATAGAATAAGAAGATAATAAAAATAAAAGAAAAGTATTCGAATAAAAATAAAAATAAAGGGAAGAAGAAATTGAATGAGAATATAGATGAAAAGAAGAATGGTGATGGGAGAAATAAAATAAAATAAGAAAATAAAATATAATTTGTATGATATAGAGATAGAGAGAGTGGTAGATAATAAAATAAAATAGAAGGGGAAAAAAGAGGAATAAAATAATAAAATAAAATAAATAATAAAATTGAATGTTAAAATAACAACAACAACAACACCAATAATAATAATTATAATAATTTAAGGAAGAAAATTAAAAATATGAAGATTTAGAAATAATAATAAGAATAAGAAGGAAATTGATGATAGAGGAGAAAATTTAATAAAAACTTGAATGCAATTTAATTAATTAATTAAAAATTGAAATTAAAATTTAATTAAATCTAAAACAAAAACAAAAACAAATGAAATAAAAATAAAAATAGGGACATGTAGAAGCTCATCCTTCTTTTTATTGGATTCCCTTCTTAGGGAGTCAAGATATATCTTTCATCTTGAGTGAACTACCCGTTATATAGTCAAATGGGTTTTGGTTAGGACCACAAGGGGCCTAAGTACCCTGAGAGGGGGGGGGGGGTGAATTAGGGTATGGATATTCTATTCCAAAATTCTTCCTGCACCACTGGATATTGACCTCAATATTACAAGTGTCACTTTGTTTTATCTTATGTGTCACTATTGATCTTATTCATCCCTTATTTATTTGATGATGATGATGATTTTAATGTGATGCAAAAATGAAAAAAGGCAGACCCAAAGATTTTTACTTGGTTCACCCTCATTAGGCTACGTCCAAGGAGTATACAACGACAATGCGCCGATGTACCAAATCCAATTAAGCTCACTGCCAATAATTTTTGGGCTATATTACTTCTATACCTAGGCTCACTGCCTTTACAATGTTTAGGGTCATCTCACTGCTTTCCCAAGGGTCACTCCCTATTTCTCTCTCTATGGATCACTGCTAGTAGAAAGGAAAACCTTCTTCCTCTTCCTTTGCCAACTGCACTTGGAAGGGATCCACCCACAATTTATGTACTTGTAGGCTTGATCATTTTCACTGATAAATTCATCCTCCACTCTATTTAGATTCTCTATTGAAGTCCAAATTTCATCCATTGTTGAATACCCCTTTTCCACTGATCTCTTGGAAACACACTTTGGAAATACCTTTGAAAAGTACCCTACTTCATGAAGCTCCCAAATTTGTGAAGCTCAAACAAGCCTTCACAAAGTCCCCGCCTCTTCGCGAAGTACACACCATCGCAGAGCTCCCTACCTCACAGAGCACACTGCCTCTTAGAGCTCATACCTTTGTAGAGATCAAGCCTTCGTAGAGCTCCATTGTATGTAGATGCTCTAATGATGTCCAACTTTCATCCACTTATGAATAACCATTTTCCACTGATCAATGGGCAACACACTTTGGAAATACCTTTGCAAAGAACCCTACTTCATGAAGCTTACAATTTTTCAAAGTTCAAAAAAGCCTTCATAAAGTCCCTGCCTCTTTGTGAAGCACACACCTTCATAGAGCTGATTTCCTCATGGAGCACACTGCTTCTCAGAGCTCAGACCTTCGCAAAGCTTAATCCTTCGATGATCCTTGGCCATCGCAAAGCTCAAGCCATCGTAAATGGACTTCTTTCACGAATCTCACTGAACCAACGTAGAACACACCACTTTCCTAGATCTATATTAGCCATCGAGAGACTCCTATCCTTATCAAAGCACACTGCCTCCACAAACCTCCTTCGTAATTTAAGAGATAAAAATTTTTCTATGGAAAACTCTCTACCTCTCTCGAGGGGGTCGAAGTCTATTTATTGGTGATTCCACCAACCCTTGAACCTTCCATGTGATGTCAGGGCCACATCAGCTCAAATTGCGAAGCTCCGAAATTTCTGGTGAAATTCTATCCATATCATGAAGTACCACCACAATTTTTAGATCATGGAGCTATTCATAATCACAGATCATTCCATCAATTCCTTCACACCTTTACCACAAAGCTCCACCCACAATGCCCTTCACCACCATAATTCTCTTTAACTCTATCATTCTTGAAGCTCATCCTAATCATGAAGAACACTGTCAAATTTCTTCATGTCTTCACAAAATCCGCACCAAGAAGCCCATCTTCCCGAAACTCATGACTTTTCCATATTTTTATGAGATCTTCAAGGAAATACATATTTCACGATGCTCACCAAACTCTAAATTTTGGACCCCAAAAATTTGGAAAACACTGGAAAACAACACCATCTTGTATCTTCTCTTTTTGTACCACCTCCAAATATTCTATTCCTTTTTCAAGGTTCTTTGTCAACATGTATTGTCAAGAACTTCTTTGGAAATCAAAAATTATCCATGGAAACATGCATTGTCAACAAAAACAAGCAACCCAAAAATTCTCAATGTTACCTTCAGGGATTTCCCCCCAACAATCTCCCCCTTTGGGTTTGTTGACAACTCTTCTAAGATTGTTTTTCTGCACTTTAATACCTCACTCTCCTTCCATCTTCTACCATCCTTCATCTCTTGCAATTCAGATAGAGACCAAAGATTCAGTCATCACATACTCTAAGCCCACACAATCAATGATCAACATGAGAAAAAAGAGTATTATGAAAAGTTCATCAATGAATCACTTCATTTCTGAAAACAATTGTTAATACCAAACTGATACCAATTACTGATTGTTGGAAACCTTCTGAAACCATTCCAACACCACTTTTCTGTTTTAATCACGATCCTTAGCTGTCGTGATATCTATTCGTTGATCAATTACTTCTATCATCATCAAAACAAATAATACCCCCTATCTCATTGATCTACCCCTATCTCATTGCTCCACCTGTCATCTTATTACCGTGTATTTGACTAAGACATTTTATCCCTTTCATAGCCATAGTTTCTCCCCTTAAGGAGTCATTATTTCTACCCCTTTGATAATGAACCTAGAGGTCACTCCTATGTGGTCTGTGACAGTGGAAAGAACACAGATTAACACATTATAGAAAAACACACCATACCTCAGGGAGAGGGAGAATCCACAGTCACACATTTTCAAGTGCGGGGAGTCTAATGAACTCCCAGAGCCAGTTGATGCCTCTGAAAAGATTCCTTGGATAAGGCCTTTGTCAAAATTTCTATAACCTATAGTTCTGTAGGCACATACTCCAAATTCACGATTCCCTGCTCAACCTTCTCCTTGATAAACTGATACTTTATCTCAATGTGCTTTGTCCTTGAGTGATGGATGTGATTTTTTTTGAGATTTATAGAACTTGAGTTATCTCACTGGATTCTGATTGGAGACTTCAATTCAACTCTCATATCATCAAGATATTGCTTCATCCAAAATAACTATTTGCATAATTGGGTGGTAGAAATATACTTAGCTTTTATGGTGCTCAATGAAAGAACCTATTGACGTTGATTTCCTATCATCCACTAAACCTTCCCAATCTACATATATATATCCCAAAAATATTTTCTGATATTTGTTGTTATACATCAAACTGAAATCTATAGTTCCTTTGATATACAAAGGTTTCCTTTTCATTGCAAGCATGTGGATTTCCTTGGGATTACTCTGATATCTCACTTCTTGGCATGTAGTGAATACAACATCAGGACTTATCACAGTCAAGTACCATAAATTTACAATGATTTTCCGTTATTATGTGATATTAACTCCCTTTCCATCCTCATATTTGGACAGTTTCATCCAAGTTGCAACCAGAGTCTTCATATCCTTGGAATTTTCCATTCCAAATCTTATTATAACCTCCTTGTCATATTTTTATTGAGAAATTAATGTTCCATTCCTTCCTTGTGTCACCTGTAAACCAAGGAAAAATGTCAGCTCTCCAATTATTGACATTTCAAACTAAATTTTCATGAATTCGAAAAACTGTCTGCACTAAGATTCATATGCTCTGCCAAATATTATGTCATTGACATAAACTATTACCATCATCCTTTGATCACTGCTATTGTTGAAATAGAGATTGTAATCAACTCCCCCACACTAGAAACAAAGCTTCTTCAAGTACTGATCAGGCCTTGAGTACCATGCTCTTGGTGATTGTTTCATCCCATACAATGACTTCTTCAGTCGAAAAACCTTGTTCTCATCATCACGAATGAGAAAACCACATGGCTTCTTGATATACAGTTCTTCCTCCATAACCCCATTGAAGAATGCCGATTTGACATCCATATGGGACAATTTGAACTCCCGTTTCACTGAAATGGATAGGAATAATATGATTATATCTAGCATTGAAACTGGTGCAAATGTCTCCTCAAAATCTATTCCTTCTATCTGGGATTATTCTTTACACCCTAGTCATGCTTTATTTTGAATCATTATTTCATCTTCACTCATCTTGTTGCGATAAACCCATTTAGTCCTGATGACATTTTTATTTACTATCCTCGAAACAATATCCCACATATGATTTTTCTCAATCTGATCTAGCTCTTCATTCTTATCCTAAACCCAATTTTCATCTTCAGATGCTTCACTAAAACAATTATACTCAACTTGTGATAGGCTCTATGCTTGATTTAGAGTCCTCAACTTCCGTGTCTGCACTAGCACTGTCTGATTTCCAATTATACCTTCAAAGTCAATTACATATCGACTCTTCGACTTTCATATTGATATATATTTGACTTCCTCAAGGTCATTATTAGTATCTGATTCAGAATTATCATTTTCCAATTCTACCCCCCTGAGTCTCTTACCACTTAATTACTTTTAATAGACACCCTTTATGTCCCATTGAGTTATTACATCTGATTAGAAGATAGAGATCTTTAGATTTTTTGTGAAGCTCTTCTTGTTATTGGGACCAAGGTTTTGACTCAAAATTATTATACTTATCCTATCTCAAGTATCCATATAACATTAACTCATTTCATAGAATTATAAAAGATTCCTTCTTTATCTCTAGTAACTGATTTGAATCAGTTGACATTCTGGTCACATCACATCACTACTTTGCATCTTTCGATTCCACTTCCCTTGGATAATATCTCCCATAGAACCTAAAACACTTAAATTATTAGTTAATAGTATTTATATACATTGGGAGAGGGGATCTTTTAGAATCCCCTAGATGAAGATTTCGGTTGATCCTGATGGGTCAACCCTTTGATTCTTTATTGTAGAGCATCACACTTTTTACTTGCCTACTCTAAGTGATTGGACAACTTAAAATGTTCTAGCCATATGACTAAGTATTCATTTTTCATATTTCTTTTATTAGATATCTGAGTCACCAAACTATTTTTATCTAGTAGTAGGTCATCCACTAAACGTACATTCTTCTTACTCAGAGCTATAACGTCTCCACCCTTTTCTTCCAAATTTGTTCATGTTCTTTCTGAGTGATTTATTGTGAGTGTTATAGAGGAGGTGAGTGATACACATTTCGTTCATCTCCTTGTGATTACACTGAGTCTATAAGACTATTATTTATCTAACTACTTTTTCTACCAGTGTAGAATTTCTAATTATGCATCACCAGATTTTAGAATCTCCTTTCAAGTCCCTTTTCCTTTCTTGCTTTCTTCTTATTGAAATGTATTTCCAAATTCCCATAATGAGAACATACAAAAAATCTTCCATCAAAGGCATACATCATTTCATCATTTCTCAGCAGAGATGCTGATGCAACTTGAGTTCTTCTTCTGAAATTGAGCAATTGAGATTCCTGACACATACTCATAGTGTGTCCCATTCTTCCACAGTAATAGCATCTGATGGATGTTTTCCTCTGAGAGACTCTTCTCCCTGATTTCTCATGACGATTCTTCTTATTATTATATTCATTACAGTTTCTATCTTCACAACATGAAATGTATACATGATCTTATGGAGAAAAACTTGATGCGTGGTCATGAATCCCATAGAAATAACACATGTCATCACTACTTCTTGTAAATTTCCTATTAGGTCTTTCTCCCACACATATAAGATTTTATTTATTTCTAGAAATATTCATGGCTCTCTTTCTATCATTCATATGAGGGGATTCATCAAATACAATTACAATTTTTCCCAAACTATATGTTATTTGAGATGAAAGAATATGTTGTTGTTTCCCTTCAAAGATGTCATATTTGTTATTCATTTTATCCTCACTTTCCGAAAGATAATCAAATAGCCAGTGAAAGGCATCCTTTATTTTAGGATTTCTTTTGGTATTTGATTTTTTCCAATTCTTTATTCACTAACTCTAGCTCTTCCACTAGTTTTTGAATCTTTATATCTCTTGATTTAATTTGAGCATTGAGTTTGTTTATGAGATTCTTCCCACTACTCATCTCATTTTCCAGTTCTTGTGTGAGCTTATCTACCATATCACTTTGCTCCTTTATTTTCTATTTTTCTTGAGCAACATAATCAGAGAATGACGCATCATATTGTTGTAGACTTTGACTCTTCTGAACTAGTTCAGATAGTTGTGTAGAAATATCATCATTTTTAGCTTCTAGATTCTGAATTTCATCTAAGTTCAGATTCTTTCCCTTTTCATCAGCTTTTGATTTTTCTATTGTTTCTGATCTCTTTCGTAGTTATTTATCTTGAGAATAATTCTTCTCCCATAAATCAGTACCAACATTAATAAGCCTTTTATTCAAACCTATTATCTTGTTGATCTTAGTTTCCATTTGTTGGATTTGGATATCTTTATATTTAATCTCTTCATCCAACTTCTGATCCAATTATTTTGTTTTGTGGAAAAATTCCACTTTTCACCTTCTGGGAGTTTCTTCTTCATTTGTAGTTCCAAAATCACTTGGAATATCACCTCTTATCTCATTACTTATACATCATTGAATGATTATGTATTTTCATTGTATGATTTATCCAAACAATTATTCTGTTCACTACTTGATTCCTACAACTGAATCACAGTATTTCCATTAACACTTCCACACTAGTGAGTTTTACAAGACTTCTACTGCTTCTTTGAAGTTCGTCCCTTTGTCATGGAACTCTAAGATAAGATGAGGCTGAATCTTTAACTTGAGAAATATACTAAACCATGTCAAGGAAAACAAATATAACAAAATAAAGCTTCTCTTTGAGACCAATTGTTAGGGCCAAAAGGGCCTAAATACCCTGAGAGGGGGTGAATCTAGGTATAAATATTCTATTCCAAAATTCTTACTGCCCCACTGGATCATGACCTCAATATTACAAGGGTCACTTTGTTTTCTATTATGTGTTACTATTGATCTTATTCATACCTTATTTATATAATGATGATGATTCTTTGAATGTGATGCAAAAATGCAATCAGGCAGACACATAGATTTTTACTTGGTTCAACCTCACTGGGCTACATCCAAGGAGCATAAAACAAAAATGTACCGATGTGCCAAATCTAATAAAGCTCACTACCAATAATGTTTGGGCTAGATTACTTCTATACCTAGGCTCACTTCCATTACAATGTTTAGGTTTATCTCATTGCTTTCCCAAGGGTCACTCTCTATTTCTCTCTTTGGCTCACTGCTGCTAGAAAGGAAAACCTTCTTCCTATTCCTTTACTCATAGCACTTGGAAGGGATCTACTCACAGTTTATGGACTTGTAGGTCTGATCATTTGCACTGATAAATGCATCCTCCACTGTATGTAGATTCTCTGTTGAAGTCCAACTTTCATCCATTGATGAATACCCCTTTTCCACTGATCTCTGGGAAACACACTTTGGAAATACCTTTGCAAAGCACCCTACTTCACGAAGCTCCCAAATTTGTGAAGCTCAAACAAGACTTCACAAAGTCCCCGCCTCTTCGCGATGTACACACCATCGCCGAGCTCACTGCCTCACAGAGCACACTTCCTCTTAGAGCTCAGACCTTTGTAGAGATCAAGACTTCAAAGAGATTAGGCCATTGTAGGGATAAAGCCATCACAAAGATACTTCCTTAAAAAAGCTCACTGAACCAACACAGAACACACCACTTTCGTGGAGCTATATTAGTCACCGTGAAGCTCCTATCCTTCGCGAAGCACACTGCCTCCGTGAACCATATTCGCAATTAAAGAGCTAAAAATTTTTCTATGGAAAACTCTCTACTTCTATATATGGGGTTTAGTTCTATTTATATATTATTCCACCGACCCTCGAACCTTCCACGCGAAGTCACTGCCACGTCAGCTCAAATCGCGAAGCTCCGAAATTTCAGCTAAAATTTTCTCAGTATCACAAAGCACCACCAAAATTATCAGATCTTGGAGTCCATCATAACCAAAAAGAGTTTTGTGAATTCCTTCATGCCTTATCCGCGAAGCTCCACTTGCAATTCCCTTCACCGTCACAATGCTCTTCAACTCTGCCGTTCGTGAATCTCGTCATAATCGCGATGAATTTAGCAACTGGGTCCCGATGACAGAACAAATAACCCGCCTTAACATGGTTGTCAGGTCTTGGCCCGCCAGGTACCACCAGTTGCCCCGTAGACACATGGTCCCCGCACTGGGGCCCACCCACATGCCCGATCGGGTCATCAGACTAATGACAGTCCCACATGCCAACACTTGTCCTTTCCTGTGTGCTTTGTCCCCACTCACACACACCCTGAGAATCTTCCCAGAAGGTCACCCATCATGATCACTACTCCAGGCCAATCACGCTTAACTGTGGAGTTCTATTTAGACAGTCTCCTGAAAAAGCCCCATAGACATGTGGTCCCCACCCTGGGGCCAACCCACGTGCTTGAACGGGTCATCTGACTAATGATAGTCCCTACATGTCAACAATTGTCCTTTCTAGTGTGCTTTGTCCTCACTCACACAGACCCTGGGAATCTACCTAGAAGCTCATCTATCATGATCACTAATCCAGGCCAAGCACGGTTAACTATGGATTTCTAACCAGATAGGCTCCAGAAAAGAAAGGTGCACCTTGTTGACATGAGTTATATCATTTAGTCATTTAACCATTTATCATTTGGGGGTGTTAAAATCAACCCCTTTAGAGAGAAACATCCTCATTGTGGGCCCTACATCTCAATATAGGCAGTACACCACACTTAAGGTTGGGTACCACCTCTGATACCAAATTTTACAACTGGGTCCCAGTGATAGCACAGGCACCTCGCCTTAACATGGCCGTCTGGTCCTGGCTTTACAGGTACCACCAGTTTCCCTGTAGACATGTGGCCCCACCCTAGGGACCACCCATGTTCCTGAACGGGTCATCTAACTAATGACATTCTCCACAGGCCAACACTTGTCCTTTCCAGTGTGCTTTTTCCTCACTCACACACACCCTAGGAATCTTCCCAGAAGATCACCCATCATAATCAGTACTGTAGGCCAAGTACGCTTAACTGTGGAGTTCTAATAAAATAGGCTCATGAAAAGGAAGGTTCACCTTGTTGACATGATTCATATCATTTATTCATTTAACCATTTATCATTTGTGGGTGTTACAAATAACCCCGTCAACTTTCTTCATGTCTTAGCAAAATCCACATCAAGAATCCCATCTTCGAAAAACTCATGTATTTTCCATATTTTGATGATATATAAATAAAATCCACATTTCTCAATTCTCACTAAACTCCAAATATTGCATCCCAAAAATTTTCCAAACACTAGAAAAAGGAGCCACCTTGTATCTTTACTTTTTGCACCGCCTCCAGATCTTCCATTCCTTTGTCATGATTCTTTGTCAACATGGATTGTCAAAAACATCTTTGGAACCTGATAATTAACCATGTAATATTGCATTATAAACAAACAAAAGTAACCAAAAAATGTTTCAGTGTTACCTTCATGGATTTTTTACCAATAGTTTCCATCCTTCGATATTGAAAATTAAGATATTCTAAAGCTTCCTTTAAGATATCCTCTAGATTCTGTACACTGAATGATTCTTGTGTATGACCCATTTATTTACTAAATTTAGGGAAGGTTTATTCTTTAAAGTTTCTGGGAATTAATTTCTCCATTTACACTCCAAATTTCAAAATTAATTGGATGCATATAGAGGAGGTTATAGAAAAATTAACGAGTCACATTCATTCTGAATGAATGTTTCCTAAAATTTCCCCCATTTAGATCATCCAATGGACACATTAATGAATGAATATATTCATGATATTTAATTTTATAATTATCCATTTAATTATCTTTAAAATAAAGTTATAATATCTTTAATTGGAGGTGTGTAGCCCGAGTTATGACTCAATTACTGAGGTGGGGTCCATACTATCATTCAGAAAAATATTTCAACATGATTGATTTTTAGGGCCTTTGGATGTTCGAATAAGCTCTTGCTATATAATTAGGAGTTAAAGACCAAAAATCATGGAATTCTAAAAAAACCACTCAAATTGGATTAATATTTGAAAATTTATGATCAAAATACCAAAGTGATTAAAATCTATCAAAATTATAGAATTAAGAAAATTTTCACATTTGATTATTATCCATAGTATGGTAAAGGAACTACTTTATCAACATTGTAAAGACAAATGAATCATAGAATCATGAAGTATTTCAATAAATGTTCAAATGACACTCAAGATTATGGTTTGTAGGATTTGGTGCTTTAAAAATTAATACACAAGGAGGAAGTTATCTCTTAAATCATAAATTATAATATTAAAATTTAAAGTGTAATTAAATTATCTCCTTTAAATTGTAACAACTCCAAACTTCCCCAAAACTAAAAGAAAAGATCATGATCTAATTAATCATAATGAATGATTTGTGTCCTCTCTTGAAATTTTCGATACTTTTATACCCATTTTTTCGTTTTTAGATAACTATTTCAATTTTTTTTCTTTTTTTAAAGTTATTCATAAAATAAACCACACATTCATCGCCAAACCACATATGAGAAAAATCATAGATCTAGTAATGGTGATATTTGGTTTTCCCAAATCAAAACCCATTTTTATCATTTCTTTGCTTCTTTTTTTCATTTTATATTTCTTTATCAATAGAGGATAAATAATAAAGTTTAATGAATGAATAAAATACCTTTATTATCACCACAAATAGATTCCCACACCTTTTCATTATAATTTATTTTATCCCATCCACCATAATTTACTTCACCCCCAAAATTAAACTTTAAAATATCATTCATTTACAAATATATGGGTTGAAGTGGATAAAAATAGATTAAAATTTGGCTCATTCCTAACTAGGTCATTCATGGTTTCTATAGTATTAAGAAGGATTGATGTAAAGGTGGTATTTTAAGGATAAGTGGTTTATAAAAATATTCCTTTATCATTTTAAATGTGTTTTTGTATAGTCATAGATTTTTTAAGTTCAAATTCTTGTTATATTAGGTGTCATGTCCCAATATCACTCAAGAAATATGATCAAGATAGAATACGAAGTACATGCACTAGAAAACCTCTCAGGAATGGAACATATTATTTAGAAAAATCACTCAAGGAATTATTAATAATAAAAAATCAATTCACATGAATTTAAAAAATTCAATGCATGAAAAATGTTTGGGAAATTTTATTTACATGAATTAATAAATAAACTTAAATCATGAGTCCTCATTTTAAAATACTTGATTTACTTTAATAATCCAATTCTGAATTTTACTCATTCAATCTTATTAACATTGAAATATAAAACATAGAATCTTGGTATTTCTAAGAAATTATTATCTCCATGATTAGTCAAGTAAATCATAATTCAAGTGAGGGCATCCAATTTTACTTTAATGCTCAAAAAATGTTTAGGAAAAAAGTGTAGAGAGTTTAAAATATAAAGAAAATTAAAAAGTGAACTCTCTTTCTCATGTATCATTAGTCCTCTTTCTTCACTATTTGAGCCTTACTTATACCATTATGAACCTATAAAATAAAATTACTCAATTAAGAACAAGGATCTTGTCTTTTAATCTCAAATAGAATAGGAGGGAGTGGGTTATATGCTAGACTAATCCTAAGAAAATTAATTGAAATCTAAATTCATAGAAAGAAAATAAAAAAGGATAAATATTGTTATGACCCCCAAGTGGGTCCTGAATTTTTACTACCTCCAGAGGGAATTACCAACTGTTATCCAAAATCAGATGGTGGATATATCTTATTTGATTTGAACCAACACATGTGGATTTTCCCAGGTTGTGCTTCATCCTTCTTGGCGAGGAATGATCCATGGACAGAGCCCACCAGATCCCTCCTTTAAAATTGGGTACCACTTACATGGAGGGGGTAAGATGATGTATGAATCATCCCCCTTCTTGGTTATTACTTTTGCAACCTTATCTTGTTCTTCCAGTGTTGGCACAACATTGGAATCATGGATTGAATGATCAAAGGGGAATTAAATAGGTATTTTTACTTGAATAAAATTTTAATTTTGAATGAGAAATTTATCCACTTTAATATAACCAACATATTTTTAGATTTCATCAGAACCAACTACTTGGATTTCCTGACGGGGCTCCTCAAATGCATGTTTATTGAAATTTTAGAGCTCCATGTGTTCCTTAACATGTGTATTTCCAGCTTCTTCATCCTCCTCTAAGGCATAAAAAAGATTGTTCGAATATGAAAATTTAAAAGAGTGGGAATTAATACTCAATTATTATTGTATAAATTCAAATGAAATAGAGTTTGAAAAAATATCAACTCCCTTAATTAGTTCATCTACAATATATTATTTATTGGTGAGTACCTCTTGGAGTTGATTCTCAGTGGATGGAGGCAGGTAGTCAGGATCCTCCATATTTTCTTTAAATAACATCACTATTGTTCTCTAATCCTCTCCAACAGATAGATTGAAATTAAATGATACTATCTATTATACTTGGTATGGATCAAGGAGATCAAGTTATACCTCACACTGATTCCATAATTCATTCAGATCTTTTTTATCTCGTACTATTTTCTCAACAAGAAATTTTTACTCCTCATGAATCCAGTCTAACTCATTATGGTCTTTTAGTATTTTGATCTTTAGATGGTTGGGCTATGAATACTCCACAAGCTAAGCCTTGATCCCTTTTATTTCTTCAGTGAAATTTGGTACCTCATGTGGCACTTCCTTCTTGGTCTTCAGTCTTTGATACTCTATTTTGAATTTATCAACTATATTACCGGTTCTTGAAATAAAATCCCGGTGTTTTTCCCATTTATCATAAGCTTGGTCAATTCAACGATTTAATCAATATTTTTAGGAGGTCCTCCTCTTCAGTATTTTGAATTTCTTTCTTTTTCACCTAAATGTGATTTTTCTATAAATTAAAAAAAAATTATTTGAAATGATCATGTATTTATTTTATTTTTTGTATTTTTTAAAGAAATAAAATATATCTAAGATCTAAAATAGATAATGATAAGAAAACTTATGATTGGATCCCAAGTGACAGTTCTAGTTTTGATGCATTCTATTTATAGGGCATGAGAAAAGAAAATTATTTTTCCTCGTGTAGCACAGAGGCTAACCAGGGTCATCTCACATGAGGAGCTTCTCATTTTGTTCATAAAATTATTCTAAATCACCTGAACTAATTATTTTTGTTTTTTAAGTATTTACTAAAAATAATGAAAATATTTTTGGGTTTTTTATTTTTATAGCATGAAATATAAAAATCTAAACTTAAACTACCATCAAATTCTATACAGAACGTGTTAAGGAAGAAAGGACATGGTCTTGGGTTCAATTTTCGATTCAAACATTTTTCTATTTTATATGTTTTATTTTATTTTGAAAATAAAAAAATTAAATATCATGTTTGAAGTACTATTATTCATTTATAAATTGTATAAATCATTGAATGCCTATGAAATCTCAATTCCACTTCCTCCTTTAATCAAGTATGATGAAACACCTTGGTCTAGGATGTTTCATCTTTCAGTATCTAGATCTATCATTTATGTTTCACCCATTGGTTATTTTAACTCCATCATGTGACGAACTAACCAATGGGGAGAGGGAAAAGTTATTAAAAATAATAATAGAATATATCAAGTTGCATGTCATTGGGGGAAAATCACCACATCTGGGACATTCTCTTTAACCATTCATTTTACTTAAATCCATTAAAAACTTAAAATAAACTTTAAATAAAATTTAACAACACATTGACCTCCCCTCGAGCCAATAATCAGGTTCAGACTCTCATTTACAAGAGTAATATATCACAATAGTGGATGGTAAAAGAAGATAATAAGAAGGGAATAAAAATAAAATAAAATAATGAGAATAAAAATAAAAATAAGGAGAATAAGCAATAGAATGATAATAAATATGTAAATAAGAATGGTGATGGGTGAAATAAAATAAAATAAGAAAGTAAAATAGAATTTATATGAGAGAGAGAGAGGTATGTAGAGAATAAAATAAAATAAAAGGGGAAGAAAAGAACAATAAAATAAGAAATTAAAACATATAATAAAATTTTATGTTAAAATAATAATACTACTAATAACAATATTAATAAAAAAAGAAAATTAAAAATTCAAAGAATTAGAAAGAAGAAGAAGAAGAAGAAAATGGATGATGCTGTTGACACTTTAATAAAAACATGCATGTAATTTAATTAATTATCAAGAAATTTAAATTAGAATGGAATTGAAACTAAAAATAAAAGAGATAAAAATGAAAAAAGGGACATGAAGATGCTTTTCCTCCTCCTTGTGGGTACCCTCCTTAGGGAATCAATAGATATCTCTCAGTATGGGTGAACTCCTCTTTATATAGGCCAAGGGGTTTCCATCCTTTAGTATTTAAAATCAATAACTTCTAAATATCTCTTTAATATATCCTCCGAATTATTTCTACTGAAATTTTCTCATGGTTGACCCCTTTAATAACTGAATTTGGTAAAGGTTTATTCTTTATGGTTTCTCTAAATTATGTTTTCCATTTACGCTTGAAATTTAAAAGTTATTAGATGCATATATAGGAATTTATAGAAAAATTAACGAGTCACACTATTTTTGGATGAATGTTTCTTAAAATTGACCACAATTTTGATCATCCAATGGCCATATTAATGATGGAATATATCCATGATATTTAATTTTAGAATGTTTCATTGAATTGTATTTCAAAAATAGTTAGAATATTTTTAATTGTAGGTGTGTATCCTATGTTATGAATTAACTATTGAAGTGGAGTCCATGCTGTTATCCAGAAAAATATTTCAAATTGATTGATTTTTTATGGTCTTTTGATGTTTGAATGAGCTCTTGGTCTAGAATAAAAAGCTAAATTCCAAAAATCAATAAATACTAAAAAATAATCACTTAAATTAGTTCAATATTTTAAAATTTATTTTCAAAATACCGAATTGGTTAAAATCTTTCAAAATTAAAGAATTAATAAATTTTCACATTTTAACACAAAACACACCATAAATCCAAAATTGATGGAAATATGCTCAAATTGATAAATTGGTTGGGATTAAATCAATGAAATACATATTAAAAATGATGAAAATATTATCTATATCAATTATAGTTATGTTACTTGTGTTTATTGTCCCATTATATTCTTATTAATCTTAAAGAATATATTTAACCTTTCTTATTATAATAATATATTGTGAAATAAAATGATATTTGTTTTTGAAATGGTGTATACTGTAATTTTTCTGCTAGGTTCACCTGATTCATGGATGAACTAATATAACCACATGAACTCAAGTACACCTCCCCATACGATAGAGGATATAGAATATAAGTGAGGGTATATTAGGAACTATAAGAGACTATAATCACTATCAAATATAACCATAAATAATAGTGTAAGTAATAATACGTAATAGTAAAAAAATATAACATTAATATATTGGTATTATAGAAAAGTACTATCCATATTTGAATAACATAACACAAGATATAAAAAAATGGGCTATTGTATTGTCACATGATTCTTATATAAATAACCAATATCACCCATGGGTTGATCACATACAACCTGATACAAAAAATAAATAAAAGATAATAGGAAACTATAGAACTAGAGCTAAGTCCCCACTTTGTCCTGCCTCCCATCTTTGATCATGGAACTCCAGATAATCCATCTATGGTATGACCCTTTATGTTTCCTTTATCGTGAAGTATAAGTTCTACATATAAATTGATATTCTTATTCCGTTTGTGAGTAAAAATAAGTAGGCCACCACCCATGATGTCTCTAAACAAATCTAGAACATACAAGTTCATGAATGAATTGATATACCAATTATCACAGTTATGAAATAACAAAAAAATTAAATTCACATTGAGTAATAAAAAACCACTAAGGCAGTGACTATACCTTATGAGGCAGCACTCAGGAACCCTGTCAATGCTCTCGGGTTTCAGGTAACAATGGCGACGACTACGCCGGCCTTCCCACCCTTGGGGGGGGGCAAGTGATTCGTCAGACAACAGGAGACCAGGTTTTCAGCCCTTTTTAAATCCTGATTTTCTCCCCCCCTTTCCTAGGGTTTCGATGTGTCCCAAAATCTCTGATTTGCTCGATGGGTGCCCCAATCTTCCACTTTTGATTTCAGAATTTTCAGAATCGTCTGCTCTTTTGAATCTTACTTTGATTGCACGATTTAGGAACAGACGTTCTTCTGTTGATGCTTTTGATAGGTATATCTTTGGTTCCTGGGATCTTCAGGAAAGAGTGATTGTTGGTTTGATTAAAAGACACCACATGATGATTTGGTTCGAATCGGAGGCAGATATCATTACTACTTGGTCGAAGGCTCCTTGCATCTTCAACGGATGACATTTCTTGCTTTTATGTTGGTCATTTTATTTTCACATGAACCGCGATTCACCGTCGGCACCTGTGTGGGTAAGCTTTCCCAATTTTCCACTGCCGTTCCGGAATCCTACTATTATTCATATGCTAGGTAACCTTGTTGGAAGGTATTTTTGTTCTGATACTCGTACTAAAGCTGTGTGTCATCCGGTAAACACCTGGATTTTTGTGGAATTGGATGCATCTCATTTGACTTTTGACTATGTATGAATCACGATTGGAGAGGAGTACAGATTCAAGAAACATGTGATCTATGAGGACTGGACAGATTTTTGTCCTGAGTGTCATCGTTTGGGTCATGCAGTTGAGAATTGCCGAAGATGAGTTCCCTTGAAGGCTCGACTTCCTGATTTCCAGGCTCCCACTCGAAAGGAGGGAGTTTCACGGGGAAGGATTTCAGAGGGTGGTATGGGGGATGGTATAGGGCTGAGGGAGCTTGAAACGGTAGAAGGAGGTAAGGGGAAGCAATTGCAGGTGGAAGATTGCAATACCAGTAGGGTGTTGGTTAATGATGATCTGATACCTACTCGAAGGGAGGAAGATGTTTAGAGGAAGGTGTGGGAGGTGGGTGTGAGGGTCGACTCTGTTCAAGAGGAGAAGGGTTCAGATGGAAGAGGTAAAGAGATTCTGCCTTCAGCGGTGGCTGTACAACAGATGGATTTCAACAGTGGGTTGGTTGAAGATGTGCAAGGTGTTGCAGCTTCCAATAGTATGGTGATATAGAGGGTGATGCACAGCGGTGGAGTGATGCTTCTGGATCCGGGAGTGAGGGGAGCAGGAGCCAGCTCCAAGGTGGAAGCTGCTCCTTCAGGGGAGGGAATAGGTTTGAATTCCACATATATACCTTTTATTTCTTTAAGAAATAGGTTTAGAAGTCTTTCTAATAGAAATCTGGAACTTGGGTTAAGTGATGAACCAGGAGGAGGGGATGTGAATGGTGGGGCTTCCAGGGAAGTTCAACTTGCTGGATGTCTATGTCAAGGGGAAGGCTGTAGGCCTGTGGATAATTCTGGTCCCATGATGGTGGAGGAAGCTTCTAATGAGGACATGCGGCTCCTATTTATAAAGTGTAATACTCCAGATCCGAGGCTGGGTAGTGTCAAAGGGTTTCCTATTTCTACTTTGATGGAACAATCCAGAAATGAAATGGAGAGCTACAGAGGAGGGAAAGAAAATGTGAGTGGTCCAGTTGGCCTATCTTTTAGTGAAATTGTTCAGAGTGGGAATCAGAAGATGGCTGCAGCTGAAAGACCAGCATCTGCTACACCAATAAGGAGGCCTAGGAGAGACTATTCTTATCTTCTGAGTCCGATGTGGACTAGATCTGGCTCCAAGCGTAAGGGAGTGGTGGTTGTGGCTTTGATAAACGGAAGTGTTGTCAAGGAAGATCCACCTGATCTGCTTGCACTTGAACAGCTTAGGATTAGTGCATAAAGTGAACACTTTTGGAGGCATCTGGAGTGGGAATTGGCTACTGGCGAAGGAGAATCCTGCATGGGTTATGGAGAAGACTTTGGCTATTATGATGTGTAATTCTGTGTTTTATGTTCTATTTTTTCATGTTGTTCTCTTGTCTTGTTTAAAGTTGTATTTTGGGGTCCCGACCCCCCTTAAACTGGATTTTAAAATGAAAAAAATGATTAGCAGGAAGTGACTATACCTTACTCAAATACTACCATATTAGGTATTAACAAATCCCCATAATCCCACTATAAAATTTGGGTATTATGTTACCTTGGCTATAATGATCTCATCTTTAGTGAATCACAACCATTGCTCAATGTAATAATTTAACCATGGGAAAAGTGACCCATTTCTATACAAATATCATCCCATAGTCATGTCAATCCATTATTCCATATATATAAATACAAATAGGGATGGTTTCCCATGCCTATAACGATCTCATACCTAGGTCATCTTGATCCCTGTTTATAATAATATAAATACCAATGGGAAATGTGGCCTATATTTATACCAATTTTAGACCATAGAGATATTAATTCCTTCTTATCAAAATTTAATGAAAAATTGTGAAGGTTAACTATGTCTATAATGATAATATAATTACTGTATATTGATCCCTATTCTGAATAATATAAATACAATTAGGAAAATAAGCCCATGTCTCTACTGATCTCAGTCCATAGGATTATTTATCCTGACTCAGAATAATAAAATACAAATATGAAATGTATCCAATGTTTATATTGATGTAAACCCATAAGATTCTTGATCTATAATATATTGACATCTTAGGGTATATTTTTATAACCATAATAACATTCAATGATCAATAACAAGGTTTTTAATAACATCAAAAACCTTAAAAAGTAATAATAAGCTCTTCCTCACACCCGACATGCCATTAAAAACCTTATTATAAGGCATTCTATACTCATAATTATAAAATTATGGGGAGGAGTATTATTACCCCTCATATATGGTAAGAATCCTAGATGATTATATAAAACCCCATAAATCCATTTTTTAATCTTACTTCTGGTTTACCTCTAAGGTATGTACTAACCCCTGTATTAAATGTTATAAATTTGGAACCTATAAAGGTCTATAAAATCATAATGTAACCCAAGGAACAACTCATTATGGTGTGAGTAAAATTTTCATTATACTTTATTTGAAGTGAAAGGATATCAGAGACCATGGAATTGATTAAAAATTAAAGGAGGACCACTAATGGCCCAAAATATCCTTACCCTACTCATATAGAGATAAGGGGAATACTTTAGATTATTATTAGTTCTAGTATACACCATAAATTTGACCATATATAACGAGTCACATTAAACTTATATAATGTCATGGGTAATTTTTAGAACAACCCAAATCAATATGAAAGGAGTCTAGTAACCAAGATTTGTCAACTGAATTTACTCTAATAAAAAGAAATCCCAAAATATGACATACACCTTATAATTAGGTATTTCTAGTGATTAATTTATAATAGTGAGAGAAACCAATAGTAGACAGAGGAGGAATTATATAACTACCTCTAGTGATCCAATGGGATAAAAAAACTCAAATTTAATTAAAAATGCATCAGAAAAAAACTTAGAGGGATGGAGAATATGGAGGAATGATTAGGGGTTTTTGTGATCTAAATTAAGAATGAGGGATTTTTTTTAAATAAGTTTTAAAATTTAAATTAAATAAAATAAATTTATAAAAAATAGTATGTTTGTACATTAAAATGTGACTAGTTCAGTCTAGATGCGAATCTATAGTGTATGGCCACATTACGGCATGGACCATTGATTCATTATGTAATGAAACCTTTATAGGGTGAATCTAGAAAACCATATCTATAATTTGGATAATGATCTTGGTATTCCCAAAAAAATCCCTTATATTATGATATAATCAATTCACAACTCTAAAATTTAATCTCACACAACTTCTATACTATACTACAATGCCCATATTACAGTGTGAAATTTTGTTTATATTAGAAATTCACCTTGAACAAATTAAAACATTAAAAATATCAATCTCAAGCCAATGTTAACTACTCAAAAATATAAATAATAATAAAATATACATGGTTTGGGTAAAATTTATTCAAATTCACACCTTAGAGTATGTGGGGTGTTACACCATCCCCTCCATATAGACGTTAGTACCAAAATTACATCACTGAGCATCTCTGTTCAAAATCTTCAGCCACTAAATTTTTATATTAGCCACCCACTCCCTAGAATCCACTTGGATATACCAATATTATGACTATATATATACCCACGTTATCTTCTTACATTAAAATATGTTTTCTTTTTAGTTTATTAGATGAACCAGTCACTCCTTGAATGATGTATCAGGTTTTAGATCGATATCATCAATTCTAATCACATGAGAAGGATTATAGTGGTATATCTTGAGCTAAATTACATGTAACACATCATGTATCACATTAAATCCATAAGAAATGGTTATTAAATATTATATTGTATCAATAATCTCAAAAATCCTCAAATGAACATACATACATTGGTGCCAATATCCCCTGCCACATTATATGGTGGTATCTCAATCTGGTGGATGACCTCAAGAAAACCAAGTCACCCACCAAAAATTCTATATAATATTGGTGTGAGTCTTCATATGATTGATGCATAATCTAATGAGTCATTATCTCTTTCTATTTTAACCTGATATATTTTTATGTCCCCCACATGAGATGCAACCCAATAATAGATGATTCCCCTATCTATAACTACCACATCGGTGATCGACCTGACATTCCATAAAATAACTCAAATTTTTTCATATGAATTAGTTCTTAATAACTATTATTTTAGGTTAACTCATCAATTAAAATATGTCTCACCATTTAAATATAAGAGAAAAAAAACACTTTCTCGCAAAATATCCTCTAACATATAGATAGTATTCTAAGACTACCCATTAGTCTAAGGGTGGAATGTAGTTCTCAAATATAACTTAGTATCAAGAACATTATGTAGATCTTACCAGAATATAGATATAAATTGGGTATTCCAATCCTATAATGACTCAAACTATTATAAATTAAATTACATTTTCAATGAATAAATTTCTTATCTTGTAATTTATTTATATAAATAACATGCACTAATTTAGTTATTTTGGACCATTATAAAATATATCCGGTCAGATTGAAAATACCTTTAGGTGTAACATCCCACCCTCCATCTGTATAATGAGAAGGAATAAGTACATTACATGGCCTTAAGCGACTTCCCCAAGATGCCAAAGGCTAGAAATAAATTCCAAGGTCTTAATTAAAAGATGGGGGATGATTTTACCATTTGAAAATAAAACAACCCAAATCAACACACCATAACCAAAAACCACTACATGATTCATGATAACAATGTAAACAAATCCTAACAACAACATTGATATCCAACCCAAACTACAAAAAAACAACAAAATAATAGACTACCAATATCAAAGTACACATTAGAAACAAAACCAATAGAAAATCTAAAAAATACAAGACATAACTCCAAGCTCCAACTCAAAATCCATGTGCAAGTATCAGAAAGCACCCTTAAACAAGTGATATGCTTAAACTTTACCTATGTCCTAGTAAAAAACATCTACAAAATTACTAATGTACCAAAGTTGGGGTGAGTAAAGAAACTAATTAGGGTTTCTCCAAATGACTTCCCTACTCATGTTTCTAGGATAGAACATGTTAGCACTTTTATATAAACCAATTTATATAAAGAAATTGAAAGTAGTTTATATAAAAATATAAAAAAACTTCCATGGTGAAACTGTTTTCTCAAAGAAACCAAAAGTTCCTAAAAAAGAAACCAAACATGTCATTCTAACCATTTAATGAATTTAATTATCATTTTCCATTACATATCACCTATACACACACACCCACACACAAAACCACACAATCCTAGTGTTACCATTAATGTCGGAACTTCAAATCCATAACCTGTACCCATTGATAGTGGTACATCACAACCATTATCCATCCCATTCCATCCCCGCTTAACTATTTAAGATAAACACATGACAAAATAACCTTTTACAAACCAATTCAATCACTTCAATAAAACCATAATCTTATTAAAAAATATAACAACAAACCATTTGAATAAATCTATCCTTTTATTGAAAACACTTTTCTAACAACCATTTCAATAAAACCAACCCCCTTTTTTTGAAAACCGATTATGCCATGCACTAAAATCAAATAAAATTTTAAAATCAAGTTACAAATTCACCTTTGTCCATAACACCCACTTTCCACAATACCATAAAACATCACCAGATAAGGTTTCCATAAATCAATTTCTCAATAATTTTACAATTAATTTCACAAAAAAAAAATAAATTTGAAATTAATCCTTCTAGTTCTAGAAAGATTAGTTTAGAGTGAATCCACCTACCTTGGGATTTATGGTGAAAACAAAGAACAACACTAGAATTCTATCAAAAACGGCTTGAATCTCCAAACCCCCTCATAGATCTCTTCCCATATCATCCAAAAGTACAAATAAAAACATGATTGGAATAAAAAATCTTAGATATATCCACATTTGGACTAGATCTAAGAAACCAAGAAAAGGATGGAAGTAGATCTAATAAAAATGGAAGGAATGAAAGATGATTACATAAATCCATATAAATTATAATAAGAGAATGAAACTTAAAAATGGATATTATAATAGTTTAATAATCACATGGTTTATCGATCACTATTTTCATAATGAGATAATTCATAATTTTGGACATCTGAAATATATTTTCAAGACCATGGTCAAGACGTCTAAAAATACTTTGGTAAGGCCTCGACCGAAACCCAATTCTATTTTTAATCATGAGTCCTACTGATACACCAAGGGGATATAGAAGTCCAAAACCTTCACTTTATATGTCAAATAAATTATTTATATGAATGTGGATAAACATAAATAACATGAACATATGAAATAACTTTCCCCAATCTGTAGACATAATCCTTAACCATTCTGTCTAGTATGGTGAATGGTATCAAGATAGCACATCCACAGTGAAACTAATAATAAAAAATTTAATAAAAAATTTTAGATGATAATAAAATTAGGATAATACCAATAAAACATAATATTCAATAGGGGTGTTGAAATAGATTAAAATTCTCTAATAAAATCATCAATGAGTTCTTGAGAGTGGTACCCTTTTTGTTTGAAAAGAAGAGTTCTTTTGAAAAATATTTACATAAAACTATAAATAAACTAATATAGGGTTCCCATTATAAAACGAGTGGTTTTATAAAAAAATTGTGTCCTAAAACTAATTATAGTTTTTACTTGAAAATAGTTTATAAATCAGAAGTTCCCTTTAATGATGATTTCTTATCTTAAAGAATTGAAAAGGGGACCCTTTTAAAACTTGTATTTTCCAAAAAAAGATGTATTGATTAGAATACCTGATTTTGGAACATATAACCAGAATTTAGAATAATTATATAAAATTATTGAATAATTAAATTGGTTTATAGAGGAAGAAAATCATAACCCGAATAAAAATAGAGGTTCGGGAAGAAAACCCTTACCTTATGTTCGAATGAGTTCTGCACTTGTCCTTAACATCCTGAATAATAAAATTAAATCCATTATTTCATTAATTCATAACCTTTTATATAATTATTTGATTCATTATAATTTTATTAAATTAATTCATCACCTTATTGCTGAGTTATAGTGTTTAATTTAATCATTCATGAGCATTTATTTTCTTGGTTTTCATGATTAGTTTACTTGTTTATAAGTAATGAAGTTCAAGTAAAATGGGTATAATTAAAAATAATTATAATTGAAAGTTATTAATGAGAATCCATAAGTTTAAATGGTTATATATATAATATGTTTATATAGTATGAGTATGATTTATTAGATAATACATTTAGTGATAGTCGTTTAGATTATTACAATGGTATTTCAGTCACCATGAACTAGTTTTTTCGTATGAATTAGTATTATGTATATATACTAGTTCAAGAAAATTAAATAGGTTATAATACATATATTATATAATATTTTAAATATAAAAATTCTATCATGACCAGCCTTGAATAAAAAATTTAATAAAGAAATTAAGTTCGCCACAAAGGTTGTAAATCAGCACCTCCCGGATGATGATTTCATTTTTAAAATAACTGAGAAAGAGTAAGGAGATCGATGATGGTTCTTCCATTAACATGATATAATTATAGTATATAAAATATAATCGAGTTATCATGATCATTTGGACATTTGAGGTAAGTAAAGAGTAATACAATAAAGAACTTGAAAATAAAATAAAAGGAAAAGGAAGAGGACTTTACCTCTTGAATACTCCTCCTTAAGAATCTCTTTAAGGGGTCGATTTTGGTATTTTGATGGGAAAAAGAGTTTCTAGACGTGGGGGAGGATCTTATGAAGAGTATTTGGATAAAATTTTACATGTATCAAAGCTTAGAAGGTGTTAGTAGAAGATGTGGGGGGGGGGGGGTGAGGGGGTTTTTTTTAGTGGACGAGAGGGGTAATTTCTCATTATTTTATTCAATTTTTTATTATTTTTCTCAAGAAAAGAAATAGTATTTATTATTGTAACTGAATAAAATAATAATTTCATGTGAGTTATAACCAAGTATAATTACATAATCCATGACTCAAGGAATAGTGTATTAAGCTTATAATGTAATTATACTATAAATTAACATATTTTACTACTCACTAAATATTCAAGTATTTCCAAAAAATACCAAAAAATCACCATAAACATTTTTCAATGTGTTATTATTAAAAAATGAACTCCATTTTATGAAAATAATTTTATAAATAGCAAAAATTTAATTTTTAATTAAAATCATCATTTACTCGAAAAATATAATTTTTAAAGTTAAAACTCATTTTATAGCACCCCGAAAAATTAAAAAAGGACTTATTATGTTATCCTAAAATCATAGAACAATTAAATATTTATTTACGAATACATTTTATGAAAATTAATTTTCTTTTAAATCAATTTATTAATTATAAAATTGTAATAAAATATTTATTAATCACAAAAATACCAACACTTAATTATTAATTTTTAAAATATTTAGTAAGTTTTACTATGATATAATTATATCATACTTTCATTTATAAGGTGAATAAATTTTATTTAAGCTCTCATGGATTTGGTTACTATTCATTTGGCCAATTTACTATTCATAAGATTCTTATTAATATTCATATGGGTGCATTACATTTTAAAGGATCAAGTTACTATTCACCAAAAAAATTAAGTTGATCCCATCGGAATCTAAATATCTTAATGGTCACAATCGTGTATGTCAGTTTTTCAAAATTCAAAGAATATAAGAGGAAAAATTATTTTTAATTTCTTGGTTATAATTATTTTGTTTAAATAACTATAATAATAAAGTGTTTTTTTATAGAGACTCAGGGTTGTGTGAATTAAATTCTATATTAAATTTATTTTTAAATCCTTGGGGTGTTGTAATAAATAAGTTGTTCCTTAAATACAACGGGTATGAGAATCATTTTTATGAACCACAATATAGAACTATCATCCATCTTCCATCCCTAAATGGTCTTCCCAATATTTAGTTTTGACCTTATGACCTCTAATTATATATCAGAAATCTATTCCTATTTAACCATCTTTTTCAAATCAGAAATAAAAAAAACTTGAAATAAAACTGAAACTTTACGTCAGTTTTCACATTCCAAGTGCATGTCTACTAGGGCCGAAATCAGCTTCCACTCATCAGAAGAGTCTCTTTCCAACTGATCATATGAATTTATGCTTAATGAATCCACCACTGTATTTCCCTTACCTGATGTATACATTAAGTCAAAGTTAAACATTTGGAGATACTTCATCCATATTCTTTGTCTTAGGTTCAAATATCATTGTTAGAAAGCATGGTTTAATATTTTATGATCCATAAACAGAGTAGATTTATCACCAAAAAGGTAATACCGCCATGCTTTCAATGCATGGATGATGAAAACACACTCCAAATCATGTGTTGGATTTTAATTCTTTTGAAATTGTGTCTAACTTGATCCATAAGTAAAAAAATTATCTCCCTATAGGAGAACACATCCCAAAAATGATCCCGAAACATCACAATACACCACGTACCCTGGTACTGATTTTGGAAAATCAATATTGATGCTAATTTAAGGTGAACTTTAAGCTCTTTAAAGAAATATTACATTCCTTTTACCTTTGGAATGGAATATTTTTCCTTGTTAAATATTTAATAGGTGAAGCTAGTTATGAAAAATTATGAAGAAAACATAAGTAATGACTTGCTAGACCAAAGAAACTGAGTATCTAAAATACATTCTTTGGCTGCTACAAAATATTACAGCTTCTATATTTTATGGATCCCCAAAAAAATTATTTTATAGATTATATGGTTATGGAAATGTACGTCTTATATAAAAAAATAACACTTTGAAAATTTGGCATACAAACGATTATCTTAAAAGATTCCAAACACTCTCACCGAGTGTTCCTCATGCTTATCCCTTTTCCATGAATACACCAATATGTTATCAACAAACACCACAATAAAAGAATCTGTATATCTCTAAAATATTTGATTCATTAATTTCATAAAGTCTTTTGGGGAATTCATAAGACTTAAAGGAATTAATGCATATTCATAATGGCCATATCTAATTCTAAAATCTATTTTGGGAATATCCTCCTTTAGAACTCAGAATTGGTGATATCCTGATCAAAATCCAATCTTATAGAACCACTGATCTCCCCTCAATTTATTGAACAAATAATCAATGCATGGATGAATATACCTATTATTTATCCTAAATTAGTTAAGGTTATGATAATCTACCCACAACCAAAGAGTTCCATATGAATTTTTGATGAACAAGACTGGCGCTTCCCACAAAGACATTCTTGATCAAATGAACCCTTTGATTTATATCTCTTATAAATGTACTTATAATTCCATTAATTCTATTGGTTCTATCCGATAAGATGTAATGGAAATAGGATATTTCCCTGGAAAGAGATCAATTGTAAACCCTAATTTTATCATGGGTGGAAACCCTAAGAAATTTTAGAAAAAATATCAAAACAATGATCAAAAACTGCTAGAAAACTTTTATTCTCAATATCTTCCATCAATTACAAAGTTAATTCTACCAACTGGTAAGATATCGTTCCAAATTCTGGTGCCAAAAATCTTGTTTCACCCGCCTTTACATTTTAGTCCCCTCTAAAGAGATACTCGGCACTATCATCAGTCATAAAAATAACCCTTCTGTTATAATAGTCGATGTGATCCTTGAAAATTTTCAACTAATCCAAACTCAAGATTATTCCATAAACATCCATTTCTTTCATAGAAAAATCAAATATTAGATTAACTCCATAATCTATTATAGAACTTTATCTACACACAAATACTGAACATTCTCTTTACCTAAGAGGAGTTTTCTATTTGAACACCAAAGGAATCATCTCAACATTTAAACTCAGTAAATCAACATCATGAGAGATAATAAATGAGTGGGATTAACTTATATCAAACAAATGTTTCAAAAGGGTAGAATTCAAAAGAATCATACCTCTCACCATCGATGGTACAGATTGATCATCCTCAATAATCTATCCATCTTCATATAATAGATTGTTCCCCACACTATGTTCTTTATTTACCTATTTATATTGCACTACTTGAGAAGTCATGGTATTCATGAAATCATTATTTCTAGCTCTATTATACTGAAGAGAGGTATTTTTCTACCCTTTCCTTGTTGAAGCATACAATGCCTGTGACACTTGAGAAGTGTCTTGAACACTTGACCTTAGAGCACTGTGAAAATAATGCTGAAGATGCCCCATCTAGTTGCAATTGTGGAATGTTCTAGGTGATGTCATACATTCTCACTTCATGTGACTAAGAGAACCATATTGTAAACATCCTAGCTTACTCTTGGGTCTTGTAGGAAGATTTATCGTTCCCCTCGTCTCATTCTGGGTCATGATCCTACCTTTTTAATATGTGTCTCTCTTCCTCTTGTTCCGAGGATTAGAGTTCCCACAATTTCTTGTAGGTATCAATATACTGACTCCACCCATAGCTCTTTAGATGCCACTTTCTACCACTATTTCTCTATTGACCATCTCATTATAATCAGTTAGACAGAGAACGATAATCTTTGAGTGAATCTCCTATATTAGCTCTAATTTAAAGATACATGCCTTTAATGATGCACTAGAAGCAACCTCAGGTGAAAACACACTAAATTCATGAATTTAGCCTCATATTTTGTGAAAAAATATTTTCCTAATTCAATATGAAGAAGTTTGTTATTATTTTAATTCTAAATGTATGAGGATATAATTTTTTGTTAAATAATTCTCAAAAATCCTCCCATGTAAGGCCATGGTCAAATTTGTCGAAAACTGCCAAATCCCACCATTATCATGAAAGATCCTCCAACATATACATCTCCAGCTTGACTTTCTACTCTTTTGGTGTGCCAAGAAAACATAATATTCAATTCATCCTATTCAGCTACACCTCTAGCTTCTCTAGTTCCAAATCAGCATGAACGATGGTTGGATTCTTATTTTGGAACCAGACATAATGATCCACTTTCCTTGGTTCATCTATCATGTTCCCCATATCCACAACACGAAAATATTGGACTATAATATGAAATAACTATTGGTTCACCTGTGGCTCAGGTGAAACCACATTCTCAGTAGATTCCTCTGTTTGATTTACACAATACCTACCAGTTTCAACTTTCTATATATTCAACAAACTCCACAAGTATTACTCTATTCTATAGAAAATGAATGAGTAAAAATGTCCAATTCTACCACATCACAACAATCAAAACAATGGTTTCCAAAAATCAACTTTTTCAACATTCAACCATTTTTGAATTATCTCAACTTTCTTTTGAAAATCAAAACATTTTAAAAATAAAAAAAATATGCTCTTTTCAAAATCATACATTAGAAACCAATTTGTGCATTTTTCAAAAATAAAAAAATTACACCAAATCATTACTCAAAATGAAATATGCACTCTCAGTGGGAAGCAATTTTTCTAATGCATTTCATGATCATCTCATTGGATAAACCCATGATAATGAGATACTAATTCTTATAAGTGTATTTAAAACACTTATATACCCAAATAACTAGTAAATCAAAGTTTATCATAAAAAGGATAGATATATATTTTATTCTTTATATTTCAAGTCTTGAAAATCCTACTCTATTCTTCCAACTCAAAAAACAGAATAATCCGTAATGAATTCCAGCTCTAAACCAAGAAAAAATAACCGAGTTAAATACCAACCAAGAATAATACCACTTTCAAGTAAAGGACAAAACAAGTTGATACCACTTATAACATCCCACCCCTCCTCATTGGTTTGAGATGGAGGAAGCACATTTCTTGGCCTTATACAAAATACCCAAGAGGCCAGAGGATGGAAATAAATTCCAATGGATTCATTAATAGATGGGGGCCGATTTTACCATTTGAAAACAAAACAACCCAACTAAAAATACCATAACCAAAAAACACCACATGATTCATGATAATAATGTAAACAAATCATAACAATAGAATTGATATCAAACCCAACCTAAAAAAAAGTACCATATCAGAAGACTACCAATTTTAAAGTACACAATGGAAAAAAACCAACAAAAACTCTGAAAAATACAAGACAAAACTTCAATATCTAACTACAACTCCATGCCCAACTATCTTGAATCAACACTAAATAAATGCAATGCTTTACCTTTAACTGTGTCTTGGAAAACAATATATGTAAAAGAACCAACATGACAAATTAGGGGTGAGTAATGAAACTTAGTAGGTTTTCTCCAAATGAATTCCCTACTCAAGACACTTGGATAGAACATGTTATCACATTTATATAATACAATTTATATAAAGAAATTGAAAATAGTTTATATTCAAATATAAAAAAAGTTCCATGGTGAAACCATTTTCTCAAAGAAACACCAAGTTCCTCAGAAAGAAACCAAACATGTCATTCCAACCATTTCATGAATTTAACTAGCATTACTCATTCCATATCACATAGCTACCCACACCCACACACACAACCACACAAGCTTGGTGTTACCATTTACGATGGAACTTCACATCCATAACCCTCACCCTTTGATAGTGGTACTTCACAACCATTATCCACCCCATTCCATCTATGATTAACCATTTAAGAACACCACAGGCCAATAAAAGCTTTTCCAAACCAATTCAACCATTTCAATAAAACCGTACTCTTATTGAAAACCATAATAGAAAAACATGTCAATAAATCCAACCTTTCAATAAAACGAACCCCTTTCCCAAAATTCGATTTTTCCATGCATAAAAACCAAATAACGATTTTAAAATTATCATTTTAAAATCAAATTTCCAAATTCACCTTTCTACACAACACACAATTTTCACAATACCATAAAACATCACCAAAAAATGTTTCCATTAATAAATTACGCAACAATTTCAAAATCAATTTCACACAAAAGAATCAATTTAAAATGAAGTTTTTTAGTTCGAGCAATAGGAGTCCAGAGTGATGCCACCTAACTCAAGATTTATGGAGAAAATGAATAATGACACTAAAACACCAATGAAACAGAGTTGAATTTATAATAACCCACCTTATATATATTCCCCTATCATCCATAAGGCCAAATGTAAACATCATTTGCATAAAAAACCTTATATCTATCCACTGTTGGAATAGATCTAAGAAACCGAAAGAGAGAGGTAAGTACATTTAATAAAAACCACTAAAAATCACCATAAATGAAGACTTACTACGTGAACCGGAATTCAACACACCAATAAATTCCTCTGGATTGCTTCCAAATTGATTGGGAAGGGTTCTATAACCTATGGGAGGAAGAATAATCAGATTAGTGTAATTTTGGGGAAAAAAAGAGGATTTAAAACATAATCCTGACCTAGATCCACTTTTTAAGGATCTTATTTTTAAACCATGAATGGTTAGTCACATGGTTAGGAAAACCATGCACTAAACATGCAACTATCATTATATTAAAGAGGAAATCACATGGTTGGATCACATGGATTGACAAACCATACACCAATCATGAAAAAGGACATTCTCTATCTTTGTACAGTTTCTTATAGGTGGCTGCATGGTTTGGAAAAACTATATTCCTCCCCCTTAGCCTATATCTTATTATTCATAGTTTTCTATAAGAGTTTCAAAATTTTCAAAAACTATGCTCAAATCGTGCACCTATAGAAAAGCCCCAAAAATATTCCAAAAGGCATCCAAACCCTCCCAAACTTCACCCAAACACTTTATATAATTAAAATACATAAATGTAGGATTACTTACTTGAAAATGGTGGTGCTAAATTGTGTATTTTTATTGGTAATAATATAGAAATTGTACAGTGACCCCTAGTATAAGTATATATTAAGGGTTATTATAAAGTATAATTGATTCATATGGAATAAGTGATGGTATTTTCCAGCAGGACCGTACCCTATAAATCCTAATTATAAAATATTGTGAGGAATATGTAATCAATGTGCTTTAACCTTGACCCAGACAAAGATGAAATTCAATAACTAAAACACAAATAAAAAATTTAAAATAGAAGTTTAATTTTATCGGTATGACATCCCAAACCATGTTTTCCGAACCACCCCAAGAAAGTACCACCATCAAAAACCTTATCCTTAAAGAATACATTGGTATAATAATCCGTTATGTATCTAGACTCTATTAATATGAATTTTTATAAGTTTTTTTTAATAAAATAATTATATAATTTTATATCTATTTATTATTACTTTATAAATGATTATATAATGACTTTGATAAAAATTTGATTTTGAAATAATGAAATAAAAATTGTATTTTCATGAAATATATAGTTTCAATTAAACCACACTTTTTGATAAATTCCATAATTTTATTAGGTAAACATTACTTTAATAAAATTTTATTTTAAAAAAAAATTATTTAAATTATAATATAATTTAATGAAGTCCAATGTAATTTTTATAAGGTTCAGAAAGATATTTGTATTGTAAAAACAATTATTTTCCAGTAAATATGTTTTTTATTTAAAAGTGTAAATTATCATATTTGTATAAATATTTTTATAGAATAACTATTATTTTTGAATTTATCATATGGAAATTATCCAATGGTGAGTTTTTCAAAATTTTCTGAGATAATCAATTTTTTTGGTAAAAATTAAATATGGTATAAATATATAGTATCTATTTTGACATCATAATATCCAAAAGTTATGTAATAAACACTATAATGGGAATCCAAGACCAAAAATAGATTTCTCCATTAAAATAATATTTTTTGAAGTTATTTTATTAATTTTATAAACCATTAATTAGTCCTCCAAAACCTTTATTATATTTTATGGTCTTAAAATCAATTATTTATGAACATGGATCACTTCCCCATCACCAATGTTATTATTTCCATATATTAAGTTCTTGTACTTATAAAATATTTAAAACCACTATTATTTGGTAGAAAACATGAGGAAAAACCACGGTAAGGTTTTTGATTTTTATTATTTTATTATATAGAGTCAAAAATTGAGTTTAGAAATTAGTAAATAATTCCCCTCTCTTTTTATATATATAGAAACCCAACCTCCCACTCATATTAAATCAAAACCCATTTAGAATGATTTTAATCCCCCGCTACCTATATAAATCCCTCCCAATTCATTCCATATCTCTTAATAATTTCCTTCAAGAATTTATATATTCACTCTCAAGGTAAGGGGATTGTTTCCTCCTCCTATTTATTAAAGAACTTTGTTTTAGTTATGAATTTTTATTTACAATTATTCATGTTGGAATATGTCACACCCTGAACCTGGATAATCCTTTATTTTATTCTTTTCTTGGTCTTGGATGTTTCTAGTTGAGGTTTGGGTTGATACCCAATTAAATTTTTTATATTTTGGAAGTCTGGGTGAAATTTTGTCTTGAGCACAAGCAACACATGGTTAGTGGAAGCCACACGGTTCATCCTAGGTACCCGTGTGACATGTCATGGATGTGGATAGTTTCTACTGCATAGTTTGAGAATAGTTGGTAAAATTGTGTGGGTTGGTCGTGTAGCCAGTCCCCCTTATAGGAAAAAAATACTACACGGTAGGCTAAACCGTGCGTCTTGGCCGTGAGGTCGTTCTCTACTTGGCTAGCAGCTACCGTAGGGTTGGCGCATGGTTTGGTAAACCGTGCAGCGAAAATGTGTGAGGTGCCTAGAAATTTTAAATCTTTAAACCCCAATTTTCTCTTTCTCCCCCTTTTATCCCTAAATATCACCCTCCACTTAGTCAACTTGGTTGCATGAAGGGATCCCCTTGGGCCCCTATCCGTGGTTCCTCCTCCTCCATTGTGCTTTTCCTTCTATTCTAAGGTAATATTTTAGGGTTTTTATTCATTTCTCATCCTCCTCTCCGCCCCTATCTATTTAAAGGATTTTCTTTAGAAGTTTCCATTTAGGCTTATCCCTAATGGCTATGGTTTATGTTTGTGTCAATTTTATTAATGTTTAGGGTGTGTGGATTGATCTTTGGGGTGCTTTCTTCTTTCTCCAATAGATTCATCGCTTTCACACTCCATTGAGGTAGGTGTTTCCATCCATCTCCTTTCCGATGCAATCTAATGATGCTTGGGTGGTTTAAATTAATTATTAAACAAGATTCACATTCTTGTTATATAGTTGGTTAAATTGTTATAATGTTTTCATGATGGTATAATTTGTTAAAAATATATTTCGAAGTGATTTTTCATATATGCATAAGTATATGTGCACTTAAGATGTTTTTTGAAATTCCATGGGTTATTTTAAAACTAAATTGAGTGTTTTTATAAATTTTTATCCTTATTTATGTTATTATAACATTTTTGGATTGTAATTTTTGTATTGTGTGTGTGAATTGGAAATTTTTGTGGCATAATGTTTATTTAAGGCTTATTGTGATGGATATAAAACATTTAGTGTTACTTTAAAATTGGTTTTGGAGAAATATCATGGATTATTTTATTGTTCCAATGGATTTGGTAACTTAAATGTGTTCTTGAGATACAAAAATTGATGGGAACACAAATTATAATGGCGTTTCTCAACTTAGAAACCTGGATTTCAAAACACTTACCCTCATACGTCTCTCCCTCTTTCAAAATCTTGGTCTTTTATTAAATTTGTATATCTCAAGTGAATCTAATATGCTTCAAATTTTAGGTTTAATCTTTAGAAGGTATGGTTGGTTTTTAAATGGTGTAAAACCGCATTTGGAACCTCTAGACATTTTTATGCTTTAAATTGGTTTTTGAAATGGAAATGAAAGTGGAATCAGATTTAGAACAAAAAGGAAAGTTTGACATTTTTATATGAAAGTGATGTTTTTAAAATGGGTTGGAACTATTGGTGTGATATGTTTGGAAAAATGGAGTTGAAGGCCCAATTTACACTTTCTGTTGTTTTGGAAATTAAATGTGGTTTTGAAAGTGTAAATGCCTGGTTGGAATCTTTGAATGTTTTTGAGAAATGTTTTATAAGATTTGCGATATGATGGTCTGATTAGAACTTGTGTGTGTTTTGTTATATGATGGAAAAACCTATTGGGGAATTCACTATATGGGTTATCATATAGGCGGTGTCAGTGTTTTGGGTAAGAAATTGAGAGGATGATAGGTAAGTTAAGTCATGCATGAAAGGGCCTCCTAATTACACAATATACTTTTACCATGAGTTTCCAGGGAATGTTTTTGAGGGTATAGTGATCATTAATTATCAACCCTAATTAGATAGGTTGGTAACCCTTGGATGATTTTGAGGCCAGTTTTTCTGTGCCACTAGTGAGGCTAGATGATGGAAACTAATTGGTTATTGACTATGATGTTTCACCATACACTGATAGGTGTTTTCAAACTGAGTATGCCCAGGGATCACTCTTGGGATGTTTAGGAAATTCCCATTGTTATTATCTATATTTTCCCTTTTTTAGTTTATGTTTCACTTGGTCTCTCTTTATTTTTATCTATTTAATTTCATATTTTCTTGGTATCACCTTATTGGATTTTATTTTTGGGATTTGATTTCTAAAATTATGAACCTGTTATGAAAATGGGAATGCGGCGTCTGTTGTTTGGAAATGGAAAAATGTGGTTGTATTTTAATATTATTGAAAACCTATTTTCATATCTATATTTCAAACTGGTATTTATGGACTATTTTGATGAAATGAAATGTATGGATTCTAGGGTAGTTTCTTATTGATCTCTTTAGCTCCCACCCTACTTGTACAATTCTATGTTAGTATATATGAGTTATTTTACAGGTTTAGGTTCTTTGTTTGTGTGGTCGTTATCAAATTGGTTTAGTCTTTTGGTTGGTGGTTACTAATAGGTCACATGGAGATCCTGGTATCATGGTTTTGTTTTAGTTTTTTTTGTTTTGTATTTAGTTCTCCGTAGGTTGAGTTGTTGTAACTTAATATATTTATATATATATATATATATCTGGGATTCATTTTTTGGTTCTCCTACTTGTTCAATGTTTTATATATTGATCCAAGTTTATTGAACTAAAATAGTTCCCACTTGTATTTTATTTGATTCCCTAAACTAGTTTCCAGCCCATGGGGATTGGGAACGCCCTTTGGCTAGTGCCATATATGGGGTAGAGTGTCGGGTCAGATGGCATCCCGACCTAGTTTGTGAAAAAATGGCATCAGAGTAGGCCCTTATTATTTGGGGTGTCTGGTAGTTTGAGATTAAGATTTTTGGGGCAAAGGAGGTATGTTATAGGTTTGTTCCTGATCACCACCACTCATGATGAGACCTGAGTTTCTAAGGGTAGTCTAAGAATTGAGCCCTTATCTTTTATTTGTTTTTTTGGATTGAAGAATGACAATGTAGGCAAGCCAGTGCCATGTTGTGACCTACCATAGAGTAGTTACCCATGTGAATTCCAATTTCATGGTTTGAGGTCCTCTTAGTTGTTGTTTCCTACTTGGGGCATGGATCACTAACATGTCGCTGGGTTAGGCATGACTACTATTTCTTCCTTCTAGTGATTCATCTTGAGTTAGGTTTCATTTTGGTTCTGGTTGTTGTGAGTATGATTTTAAAATGAAATTGGTTTATTAAAACAAAAAATGATTTCTTTTAAATAATTTGGAAATTGGTAAAATGGATTTTATAAAAAAGGTGTTTTGGATTGAAAATTTGGAGAATTATTTGGTTTTAAAGATAATTTTTCATGCATAGACCTTGGTAATCCTTGTAAAAGATTTCATTTGTGTGGGTATGTGCATAAACTGTATGTTGGATCATATGGATGAAAATTTATGAACACATATACACTAGTTCATAGGATTCCATTTGTGTGTATTTGAGATCAAGGGACTGGCCTTGATTTTCTAAAGTAAAATTTGAAAGAGTAAAATGATTCTTGGAATTAATTTTAGTTTTATGATCTGGGTTTTGGTTTTGTGAAAAGTGGGTTTTTCTTTTGGAAATGTCCCTGGAAGAAGGTAGTTTTGGAAATAAAAATAGAAATATCTTTTTTTTTGAAAAATGAATTTTGGTTGTACTTATGTGTGTTTGATTGAGTTCTTGTTGCTTTTTTTCTTGAGGTGTTAATTTGGAATTATATTATTTGAATATTGATTTAAATTTTTTTATAATGTTGTTTAGAATATTATTCTTAGAAAATTTCCCAATGTTTCTAATGAGTCATGCCCAATTTCTGATTCTTCTTGAGTATTTCCTATATTTTGTGGTGATAAAGGTTCATTAGGGGTGGTGGAGTGTCTTGAAGAGGTTGAGTGTGTCTTAAGATATTTGGGAACTCCTGAATCTGTAATATTTTTTTTCTATTCTGGGTTTGTATGAGGGTTTGGATTTGGATGAATGGGAGTTGTTTTCACTGTAATTGATGCAAGTTGGGATGACGTGGGAAGTTTATATGTCCGTCTTTATCTGATGGTTTATACATGAGGAGGTAAAGATGAAGAAGAGGGAATAGATCATGAGTCTTTAGAAAGGATAGAAGATGATGAAATCCAATTTTGACCACTTCAATGATATGGTTTCTTTTTCTTTAAAGGTAGTGTTACAGGATCTGTTAAAGGATTATCTTTTCTTTGGGGGTGCTTTTCCAGAGATCAAGAAGCAGGTCCTCTTCTCCAAGTATCTTCATTTCGAGAATTTGGTGGACGAGGAGTTTTTAGTTGAGTTTATTTACAGAGAATAATAAATAAGAAATCCATTATCTCTTGTTGTTTGTAAGGGTTACCCATATGGCGAGGAGTGCATGTCATATGAACCTATCTTTAAGGAGTATCCTTTATTGGTTCTGGATTCTAGCTCATCAGACCGTTCATTTGTGTTCCACCTGTGTGGATGGTTTGGGAATTTTAATCTATCTTATTACATTCCTCTGAAGACCTATCATCATTGCGACTTTCGGTCCATCTGGATAGATTTTTTAGGCAATGTCATCCAAGGAAGATGTTGTGATTGGAGGATGATAGCACTTGACTATGAGGAAATAAATGATTCAGTCATCGGGCTCCAGCCACAGGCCTCTGAGTGAATCTTTCACACAGTTAGAAGTTTCTGAGGTTGTGTGAAACATTAGTATAGTTTTTTTCCACGTTGGGGTGGAAGCATTTAAAGTTTCATTGTTATAGTTTTTTCTATTGTTTTGAGTTCATGTTTCCATTTTAAAAGTGCAAAGAACTTTTTATTTCATTATCTAAGTGGTTTTATTTATCAGAATGTGGCTTCTAGAATCATTCTTTTTTTCTTTAAGTGTGTCTGACCCTTGTGTGGGTTGGTTTTAGTTTTATTTGTTTTCTTTTGTAGATGTTTTAGTTTTTTAGAATTAATGGATAGTGTTTTAGGTCGTGGTTTGAATTCTGTTCATGAATTTCCCCTAGTGTTGGGGGGGCGGGGTTCAGCTTGTGTGAGAGATTTCTAGTGTGGGTTGGTAATTCCATTTTCCCAGTGTCTAGGTTTATCTAGTTATATTTTAGTGGGGTTTTCTTGTTTATGTATTGGTGGTGTGGTTTGGTTTGTGTGGGAAAATTGGATTAGATTCATGTTGGGATTTCCCACATTTGACATCCTGGGGTAGAGTGGTTGGGGTTCTTATGTAGGTTCCATCGTTTTGGGGGTTTAAATGTGGTTTATAATAGATAAGTTCTTATGACAGGGAGAACCCTATTGTGTTCTCACCTCATTCTTGTGATGAGGTTTCTTCTTGATCGGTCAGGTGTGACTTGTGGAAAGAAAAGTCACCCCGAGGCTCATGGTTTCTTTCAGTTTTGATCGGGTATGGACATAAGTTTTTATTATGTTTTGGCCAAGTGACTTTCTGGGGTATGAATGTGTCTGTGGTGGGGAGAATTTTCTCACCCTGACCTTGGATACTCCTTTTTTTACTCATTTATTGGTCTTGGATCTTTTCGGTTGATGTTTGGGTTGATACCCAATTAACATTTTCAGATTTTGGAAGTTCGGGTGAAAATTTGGACTGAGTACGAGCAATGTATAATCATTGGAAACTATGAGGATCATCTCAGGTATCCGTGTTGTAGGTCCTAGAAGTGGACATAGGCTACCACATAGTTTGAGTATAGTCAGTCAAACCATGCGGTCTAGTCGTGTGTTCGGTCCCCCTCATGTGAAGAAGCTACTAGACGATTTGCGCATTGTAGGCAAAAATGTTCGGCTTGGCTGTGAATTCATTCTCTTTTTGAACAACAACGACCAAACAATTGGTGCTCAGTTTGGTAAACCGTCTGGCCAAACCATGCAATCTTCCCAGAAATTTTAAATCTTAAAAACCCATTCTCTCTCTCCCCCCTTTTATCCATAAGTTGGACTCCCCTCCTTGTGGTCAAATTTGACGCCTAAAGGGATCCCCAAAGGTCCCTCTCCTTGGTTCCTCTTCCTCCATCATGCTTATCCTTTGATTTTTAGGTAATATTTTAGGGTTTTATCCATTTATCCATCTCCTATCTCTTACCCCTCTCTATTTTAAGGGTTTTCTTGAGGGGTTTCTCTTTGGGCCGAACCTTAATGTCTAGGGTTTATGTTTGTATCCATTTTCTTGATGTTTAGGGTGTACAGATTGATCTCAAGTGTGTTTTCTTCCTTATCCAAGAGATTCAACAATTTCTCACTCCATTGAGGTAGGTATTTCCAGGAATTTCCATTATGATGCAATCTATTTATACGTGGGTGCTTTTATTTAATTTTTAAATACGATTCACATGTTTGTAATACACTTGGTTAAATTATTATAGTGTCTTATAGATGGTATAATTTGTTAAAAATATATTTCAAAGTTATTATTTATATATTCCTAAGTATATATGCACTTAAGGTGTTTGTTGAAATAACAATGGTTTTTTTTTAAAATAAAATTGTATTTTTTAAGAAATGTTTAGCCTTATTTATTTTATGATAATATTTTTAGACTGTATTTTTTGTATTGTGTGTGCGAATTAGAAATTTTTATTTCATAACATTTATTTATGGTTTATTGTGTGGGGTAGAAAAAATTTAGTGTTCTTTAAAACTGATTTTGGAGCAATATTGTATATACTTTTGTTTTTCTATTGGATGTGGGCACATCCATTTGTGATTTATATATACACATGTATGGGTACACAAATGATAATGACCTTTATCAACATAAAAACTCATATTTTAAACACTTACCCTTCTCATTATCTCCCTCTTTCAAACTCTTGGCCTTTCAATAAATTCTTATTTGTCTCAAGTTAATCAAATGTGGTTTTAAATATTATATTTGAAATCATGGCCCATTTGGTAGTTTATATTGAATTTTTAGTTTTTAAATAGAGTGAAAAACAATTTTTCACCTTTAGAAATTTTGTATGCTTTAACGTGGTTTTTAAAATCGTAATGGATGTGTAATCAAATTTGAAACAAAAAGGCCCATTTGGAATTGTTTATATGAAAGTGATGTTTTGAAAATGGTTTGGAACTATTTGTGGAATATGTTGGGAATGATGGTGTTGAAAGCCCAATTGGAACTTTTAGTTGGTTTTGGAAATGAAATGTGGTTTTGAAAATCTAAATACCCTGTTGGCATCTTTGAATGTTTTTGAGAAATATTTTATAAGATTATGCGATACGAATATCTGATTAGAATTTTTGTGTGGTTTTTTATATTATGAGAACACCAATTGTGTATTTACCAATATGGGATATCATATAGGTGGTTTTAGTGTTTGGGGTAGGCAAGTGCGTTGATGGAAGGTAAGTTGAGTCACGTATGCGAGAGCCTCCTACTTACAAGGTATACTTATACCATGGGTTTCGAGGGAATCTTTCAGAGGGTCGAGTGATGATTTCTGATCAACGTTGATTAGATGGGTTGTTACCCCATATATGTTTTAGAGGCTAGGTGGGTTATTCCACTAGTGGGGCTAGATGAGGAAGGCCACTTAGTTATTGACTATGGAGTTTCACCATATACTAGTAGGTGGTTCCGAACCAAGCCTGTACATGGATTTCTCTAGGGATGTTTAAGAAATGCTCATGGTTACTATATGTATTTTCTTGTTTACTTTCTATTGCACTTGGTTTCTTGTATTTTTTATCTATTTACTTTATCTTTTCTTAGTATCGCGTTTTTGGATATTATTTTTGGGATTTGGTTTCTAAAATAGTGAACCGTTTTTGAAAATGTGAATGTTGAATGTATTGTTTAGAAAATGGAAAGATGTAGTTGTATTTTTAAAATGTTGAAAAATTACTTTCATATTTTAATTTACAACTAGTATTTATGGACTATTTTGAAGAAAAGAAATGTATGTATTCATTGGTGGATTTCTACCGAGTTGTTTAGCTAACACCCTACTTGTACCATTTGGTGTTAATAGACCTAAGCTATTTCACTGGTTCAGGTTCTTGTTTCATGTTCTCATTATTAGAGCAGTTTGGTCTTTTGGTTGGTGGTGACCAATAGGTCACATGGAGATCATGGTAGAATGGTTCAATTTTAGTTTTTTTTGTTTTTAGTTTTGTATTTAGTTTTCTATTTGTTCAGTTATTGTAACCGAATCACTTTATATATTTATTTGGGATTTAGTTTTTGGTTCTTCTTCTTTCTCAATGTTTTATTTATTTATCCTAGTTTATTGGGATGAAATTGTTCCCACTTGTATTTCATTTTATTCCCAACACTTGTTTCCAACCCGTGGGGAATGAGAACTCCCTTCAGTCCATATCGCAGACTAGGTTTGGTTTCAAGTCGGATGGAATCCTAGCCTGATTCGTGACAACATATGTTCTTACACATCCTTTTTTCTATCCATGTGATTCCCAAGTTATAAGATACCACCTTAATATCTCATTAAACCCTTCCAAAAACCATTATATACACCCTTTATGCTACGAAAATTATCCCATGATTTCCCATGGCAAACATTTGTGTTGCGTATACGCATCCCCATTTCCACTCAAGGGTATTTACCTATATGAAGCTATCCTTCATTTATTTGGTAATCCTATATATATAACCCAATATTCTTAGTCATGGGAATAATAGTGATGTAAGACATCCTTATGTTGTATGATTTATGTGGAAAACAAATGTCTAAACATAATATGAATGTGACAGGTGTGCCCAAAATTATATAGCCCTCCAATGAATTGGGTAATATTTTTATCTAATTAGATTCCATGTATAGTTTATTTGAGTTTATCCTAAGTACACCTTGTTATGGTGTCTTAGTGGTTATAATTGAATTATAATTATGATGTCATGTTTTATGTTATTTCCAAATTCTTCTGTTCCCTTATTGTTATTATATTATATCATGCTTCAATATTCATGACTATGATTATCACCCATATTATATCAACTTGATATGCCTCTTAACTTACATGTATTTCTTTCATCATGACATTTTTTGATTATTCCCTTACTGGGATTTAAATATCACCCATTTCTTTTGTATAATCCCATGTTATCCCATGTAGGATTAAAATATCAATGGATTTAAAGGCATGTTATATAGTTTTAAAAACATTATATATATCCTTGTTTAAGATTAATGTTCTACATATCTAATTTCCAAAAGACATGAGGCCTCTTGATCATTTGGGATTATATCATGTGTATCTTTAGGTAATAAATCAGGAAAAAGGTTTATAAAAGATATAAGTTTTAATAGTTGATATGAGATAATAGTCTAGTTATTTTGGGGGAATAGGATTAAATAACCTCAGTGAAATGCTTTTGGATAAGACTAAACATATAGAAACAACCCTAAATACCAATAAAGTATAAAGTAGGTTCTTTTCAAGAAAAAAAATCCCTATTTGGATACTAAAAGTGGATGTGGCTCTATCCCAACTATACCTTTGGGCAATAACCTCGTAATGGGAATATTGAGTATTAACATAATCATCACCCAGTGCATGGTAAAGAGGCCTTGATGAACACATAGTTTGACACTTCTAAGGGATGAGCTTTGGTAAATTCATAAGATCTTTATGAACCATTATAAGGGGAAAAAAATTACTATAAAATTTTATTTTAGGAAATAGACCATGGATAACTTAGATTGAAACCCAGAAATCCATATGTTATGTAATATATGTAATTTATGAATTATCCCTTAAATGTTCATAGATTTGATTTTATATTTTTAAAAGTATTAAAATTATCATACCTATGTCTATTTTAGATGAAGTAAATGATTAGAACTATAATTAAATAGTGAATGGAAGGCTTATCATCTACACATAAACTTAAAATGTCCTATGTAACTATGGTTTTACACATTATTTCATATAACAAATGTTCAGTATAACTATTAAAACACCACCTCAAAACATTTAAGTTGAGATATCGGTGAAAATGAAAAATGGGGTGGTAATTTCATCCCAACTATATAACTTCATCTATCCATATTTGCAGGATAAACTTACCAATAAACCTTTTGATAATCCATTTGGAGAAATGTGATATATATTTTTGTTATGGATTGGATTTTCTCGTATAGAGGCAACATAAATTGTCAAAAGAAGAAAATCACCCTCTATATTGTGAATCTTCTTTTAATTCATAACATGTAAAATGAGAAGGATGAGTATAAATTGAAATTATAACGTCAATCGTGGATATTATTTCCATATGATAAAGTGTGTCTGGATCAACTGATCAAGACTAAGGAAAAGATCATCCTTGATGACAAACCCATTATGAGGGAATATACTGTTGTGTTTACTAAAGAATTTTATGGTCTTCATCTTAACTAAGAGGTTTATTTATCAATATAACTTATACCTAGGGATTTTACAATATCTAATACTCCATAGATAATTTCCATTATTTAACCTTAAGAGATGAAGAAGTAATTATAGGAGAATCTAGATCAAGGTTTTTATGCTCAAGTTCTTCACTGTATTGTGCACCAGTCTTTTTTACGAATAAGTATGGATCAATGCGACTCTACTTTTATTATTGTGAACTAAAAAATATCATGATAAAGAAAAATTATCCTCTACCACATATTAATGACTTGTTCAATCATTTATGTGGATCCCAGTACTTCTCAAAGTTGGAATTTAGTTAGGATATTATCATGAAAAGGTAAAGAAGAAGGACATTTCCAAGGTTACTTTTTATACATGGTACGAACATTATGAGTTTATAGAAAAACCATTTAGACTCCATAATCCTCCATATATCTTCATAGAATTATATTTGGTATTATTTATAGAATTTGTTCTTATCTACTTCGAAATAAAAAAGGAATACGAGAAGAATTTGAATGCTATATTAAATACCTTGCAAAAGTAAAAGTTCTATGAAAATTATAAAAAATTTGAGTTTTTTATGGAGAAAGTAATATTTATGGGGAATGTTATCACCGTAAAGGGACATATATGGATACTTTTAAAATAAAGGCAATTAAAATATGGCCTATAACAATATCTATCATCGGCATTCTTAGTTTTATAGGATTATCTAGGAACCATCACTGAATTTTGAGAAACTTCTCATGATTTCCTAGACCAATAACCAAGATTACTTGAAATGGAATAAAGATTTTTTTGTAATGATGAATGCAAGGAGAGACTTAAATACTTTAAGAGGCATAAAATCACTGAACCTATTCTCACATTACCCACTAGTGGGGAATAATTTGTGATATACAATAACGAAACCAAAAAAGTAATAGGTTTTATACTAATACAACATTAAAAAGTGAAAGCATATACCTCCCTCCAATTAAAAATCCATGATCATAACTACCCAATGCTTGATCTAGAATTGGATACAACGGTCTTTGATTTGAATATTTGGGGAAATTATCTCTATGGGGAGAAGTGTGGAATATATATAGATCATAAAATTCTATATCATACATTCTCATAAAAGGAGATCAATATCAATTAATGAAGGTGGTTATATATGATAAAGGATAACGACTGTCTAATCCATTGCATCTTGGTAAGGTTAACAAAGTGGAAGATTATCTGAGTAGAAAAGATCTTATAACCTTATCCCTGAGAAGGATTGAAAGGGATCCGATTTCCTTAGATATGACAAGGATAAAAATGGTAATCATTAAAATAAATATATTTTAACTATGTTGAATAACTACTCTACCATTCATTCATTAGAGGATCAAAGAGGCCTAAAAATATGATGGGGATCTATAGAAATAGGTAGTGAATATTTTGGAGTATAACTTTACTAAATATAGAGTTAATTGGTTTGGAACCCAGATATGTGTCCCATCAATATCAAAGAGGAATAGTGAAACTCTGGAAGATTCACATAGATCATTCTTCTCTATTAACCCTAGAAACCCTAAGATATATAGATATTTTATGCAAAAAAATAGTGAGATAACATGAAGTGGGAGATTGTATAATTTGTATCTCGATGTCCAATATAAAAAAAATTCAATGCTAAAGGACATAAATCTAAGGGTATAATGCAACTGTTTTCTATACTAGTATTTAAATGAGAAAACATAATTATAGATTTCATCAAAGGAATCCCCAAGAGATCTAAAGAAAATAATGCCATCTTGGTGTAATTCCATCAATATACTGTGTAATTAAATTTCATTTTTATCAAGGAATATTTATATATTGATCAAATATAGAAGATATAAATAAGATAAGTGTTAAGGCTTCATAGAGTTCCACTCTCCATTTCATCTGATCAAGACTCAATGTTTACCTTGAGGTTTTGTGGAAGCCTTTAACAAGAATTGGATACAAATCTATGTTTAAAAATTAATTATCACCATTATATGGATGTTTATTCTAAGAGAACCAATAAATATATAAAGGATATTATGAGAACATGTTAAATGGATTTTCAAGTATGTTGGGATCAACATCTTCCCCTAGTGGAGATTTCATATTAAGAAAGATTCTATTCGAGAATTCAAATGGAACCTTATGAGGCTATGTATGGGATGTGGGGTATGACTCCAATATTATAGGATGAATTTGTTGAGTGTAAGATTATATGAACTGATAATATAAAAGAGATAATAAATACAGTTTAAACCATTCAGTTTCATATGAATCCCACAAAATTTTGATAGAAAAGATATACAGACAATCATCAATGATACCTAGAGATGAGGTCTAAGATAAGATGTTCCTTTATATATTTCCTTGAAATTATGTCCTGAGGTTTGTGAAGAAGGTAAATATTATTCCACGTTACATCATCCCCATTGAGATTCTTGATCATATCGTAGCTTTGGCTTATCAACTAGAACTCTCACTTAACCTATCTCAAGTAAATGATTTATCATATATATCATTTTTAAGGAAGTACATACCATACCCCTCACATGTACTTAATTCATAGGTGGTATCTTAAGAAAATTACATTTCAAACTAGGAGCATGCAATAAAGATCTTAGACCATAGATACAAAGTTCTACGAAACATGAAAAATTACCAGGTCAAAGTATTATGGTGGAACCAAAAGTCTGAGGAGGTGACATGGGAACCGAATAGGGGATGGAGTAGAAGTACACTCATATGTTTTAGTTTATGAAATAAAATTTTACGTATGAAATTTCTAAAGGGGGATGAATTTAACAAACCTAAATTTTATAAATAAAAGTCCATTTTTAATGATAAAATTCTTTATTAATTAATTTAGTTATAGAAATTACATTTAATACTTTAGTTATTTTGGACCAATATAAAATATATCTGATAAGATATAATAGACCATTAAGCATATTTATCATTAATAATATAACCATTTTATAGTGACCATTTATTTTAGTATATATTAAGTATTATGATAAAGTCTAACTAACATATATGGAAGAGGAGATGGCCTCAACTAGTGGGATCATACCCTATGAAGACAAATTATCAGAGATTATATGAGAGAAGGAATCAATTGGATTTAACCAAGCTGAAATTAAATAATTTAAATATGAATGAAACCATTTATGGGATAAGTTAAATCTTATCACGACCATGACCCAAACCATGTTAGTCGAAACACCCCAAGAAAGAGCTAATTTTGCACACCTTACGCTTAGGAAGTATGTTGGTGTAATAAGGGGTTGCATATTTAGGCCCAAGTAATACGAATTTTTAAATTTTCTATTTAATAAAATAATTATTATATTTATCTCATTTTTATTAATTGATAAATGATTATTTAATTTGTTTGAAAAAAATTAGATTTCTATATGAAGAAATCAAAATTTTATTTTTGGAAAATATGTAGTTTCAATTTAATTTTTTTTTTGAAAAATTCAACATTTTTTGAAATAAATATTATTTTTATTAAATATTCTTATTAAATAACATTTATTTACAAATAAATTATTTTATAATTTAATGAAGACCAATGTAATTTTTATAAGGGTTAGAAAGATGTTAGTATCATATAAACAACCATTTTACAGTAAATAAGGTTTTTCTAAAAATTCTAAACTCTCATATTTATATATATATTTTTTATAAAATAAAAATTATTTTTAAAATCATAAAATTAAAATTATTCAATGTTGATTTTTCTTAAAATTCTCTAAGATTGTCTATTTTTTAGGTAAAAATAAAATCCAGTATCTATTATGACATCATTATTGATAAAAAGTGATGTAATAAATACTATAAATGGAATCCATGTACAAAAATATATCTCTACCTTAAAATAATTTTTTTTGAAGTTATTTTATTTATTTTATAAACTATTAATGAATCCTACAAAACCTATATTATATTTTAAGGTATTAAAATCAATTATTTATGAACATGACTCCCTTCTACATCACTAATGTTATCATTATAATATGTTTAGTTCTTGGACTCATAAAATTTTATAACCACCCCTCTTTGGTTGAAACAATGGGAAAAAACCATGGGAATGTTTGTGGTTTTTATTATTTTATTATATAGACTCCAAAACCTAAGTTTAGAAATTTATAAATAATTCCGCTCTCTTTTATTATAAATAGCAATCTAACCTCCCACTCCTCTTCAGTAAAAACCCATTGATAAATAATTTCATTTCCCTATACTTATATAAACCCCCAAGGTGTTACCAAGCTCTTAATAAGATCCTCCGAAGATTTTATAAGCTCCCTACTATGGTAAAAGGATTCCCTCCTCCAACTCTTTATTAAAGAACTTTTGTTGAGTTATGAATTCTTATTTACAATTTTTCATGTTGGAATATGTTTTTATAAATACCTTTACCATCCTTACGATTCCTATGTGATTATATATCACTTTTTACACTCTTTAAACCCTTACATTAACGTTTATGTACACCCAATCTGCTGCTGAAATTATCCCGTGATTTTCCATGACAAACATTTGTATTGTGTATACCCATCCCCATTTACACTCAGGGGTATTAACCAAGATAATCCTATACTTAATTTATTGGGGAATCCCATGTATATAAATAACAATCCTTAATAATTGGATTAAAAGTTATGAAATATATATTTATGTTTTATGATCTATGTGGCACACAAATGCATGTACATGATATGAAAGTGACAGGTGTGACCATAATTGTATTTTAATTCAATGAATTGGGTAATATTTTTATATCATGAAATACCATGTATGGTACATTTGTGATTATCCCAAGAACACTGTGTTATGCTGTATCTATGTTTATCCTTGACTTATGATTTTGATATCATTATTTTGTTGCTACAATCCTATGTCTCCTTGATATTGTGATATTATATCATGATTTTATATTCATGTTTATAATTATAACTACTTTTATTTCACCTTAATATTCCGCTTGACTCACTTGTATTAATTTCATCAAAATATTCTTTTATTATTACCTTATTCATGTTTATAGAACACCACATTCTTATACACTTCCCCATAGTGTTACATAATGAATTTTAATCCCTATTTAATGTCAATGTGATATGTATCTAATTTTCTAAATATACTAGGCATCTCAATATTCTATGATTATATTATGTGTATCTTTATGTAATAAATCAGTAAAACATAAAACTAGCCTAGACCATCAACAAATGAGGCCTCCTTAATTTGTAAGAAATGTGAGAGTTATTCAATCACTCCAAAATTAACCACACCACAATGATTACTTATTATTATAATAAGAAACCCATCAAAAAATCCAACATCAAATTATACTATTTCCACTTAGGATCTTATAGTGGATGAAGGAGACCCATGTGATGAGTATTATTAACCTTTACCACTTATTAGGTGATTTAATTTGGAAAAAAGACAATATATCCCACTTCATCCAAGGAAATCAGTTTTTTTTATGGATTTTGTAATATATATCAGTTATACCTAGGTGAAAAACCCATCTAGAGGCATGTAAATCCATCAGTATCCCCTTATATATTCTTTTAATCACCACAAATCAACCATTAATGTAAAGGATCATGTCACCATACAATGAATAATATGGTGGAAAATCACCACCATATATTTTACCCATTATAAACTAGCCATATGAGTAAGATTACCATCTCTATTTAAGTTTATTGACTACTAAGGATGTAATTGTAAAATATGAAAGTGTATATCTTCCTTGATACTCCTGAATATCAAGATATATCTCAGTGAAATGTTTTATCATATACTGATCATTACTAGCCTTGTAAACTTCCTCAGTCAGAGTCTTTTTTACTCTACTTGTCTTCCAAAACATTCTCTTTCCCAAGGGTATATTTCAAATCTATGTTAATGGAATATAGATACTCGACCCACCTTTTTAACCAAAGGACGAGGTGATGTTTGGAAAATATATATTAGAGGATCATATGCTAAGTATACACTAGAAAACTCTGGCCTAATAAGTATTGATGTTATCATATCTACAATTACACTACCATCACAATATCTAGATCATGTGTTGGGTTATTCCACTAATTTAGTCTCAGCTGCTTGGACCTATAAGTAACAAATTTCCCATACTATATTAACAATGATCAAATATCATCCTTTGATGCATCATAATACATTCTATTATTCCCACCTAACTTAGGTATGTATAGGATTGTCATGGATTTCAACCCACCCTTTAGTTCTGTGAAGGTTCTCTCATAAGTATTAGACCACTCAAACTTTCCCCCTTCTGGGGTAGAGCTACCTCTGGAGCTTCCAATAAATAGATGTCATGAATAAATCCTCTACAGTATCTATATAATCTCAAGATGATATGAGTCTAAAAAAATATTGGATTTATCAAAACAAACTATAAACATGACCTTATTATCATATAATAATATTTATTCCTCATATGTTACATTCCCCAAGAATATAAACTCTCTAATATAGAAATGAAACTTCACGAGTTAGGAAAACAACAAATTATCTCATAGTGTTATCAGTAAAGTGTCCAAAAGATGAGAATAATCCTCCATCATTTGAAAGTACACTATAATTTAAATAAAGAAATGACCACAAACATATCTAGGTATAGATGGAAGAGACAATTCACTAAGGCCATAAACACTACAAGAAAATTCATCAATATAAACAAAATCACATGATACTCATACAATCCATACATTATTTTGAAATTTGTGTAAGGAACATTAAAAGGACCAACCCATAGTTGATTATATCCTTATCTCAATTTATTCATGGAGAACCACATATCCCCCATCATTTGATCAAATAGGCTATCTATAAAAGGAAGAGTATATTGATTATCAACCATCACATAGATCAACCTCCAGTAATGAATAAATAATTTTAATAAACTATCAAACATATTGGAGAATAAGATAAAAATATCCCAAGTATATGTTCTTGAATGAATAAATCCATTCACATCAAGGTTATATAGATAATCATTTATCACTCTGATCTATTTTAGGCATCTTATATTGAGTAATAGATATAGTATTTATGCCAACCATTAGGTTAATCATATATTAAATATCTCTACCTATATATTAAGAGGAAAAATTGATAAGTACTTGGGGAAAATATCCTAAAACATATTAATAATTATAGGAAACACCAACTACCCCATATACTCCTTATAATTGAAAAATATACCGACAAACTAGGATGAAATTGTCCCAAGCTTCTAAAGGTCTGGTACTAAACAACCCTCCCTCAAATTCCTCTCCCAAACAATGGTAAAATGACCACCTTCAACAGTCATAAGAGATAATCATTGGATATTGAAGCTTATTTTAAGTCTATATTGACCCATCCAATACATCCTGAGGATCACATAAAAAATAAATATATCCAACATAATGAAATCTTAGAGATTCTTATATGCACTGATCATGATAGTACACTCTAGACATCTATAAATAACCTATGATCAAAACTCTAAGGGTTTATTAATAAAAATTATCCCATATATTTATTACATTTGGAACCTTAAATCATTATCTACCTAAGTATATATAAAAAAATATAATACAATAAAAACAAATAAAATATATTCTAGGGTCGGTTTGACTAGAATTGTTCCTTAAACTATTGATGGACCCTCATCATGATAAATGGGGATTGAATCGATAATATGATATTTGAGTGGCCACATGAATCTACCCAATATTCTAGATCTATAATCAAAACAGAGAGAAAAAATCCACTAACATTACTAGCATTGAGTACCATGACATCCTTTGATCCCTAACTTGATGTAATAATACTAACTACCTCCCTAAGGTAAAGTTATCTATCCCACTCGGAATCCATGAACCTAAACCTATCTATGGAAATTAACTGGTTTCTAAAATCACTGAAAAAATGATATAGATTTGTAATATTCCCATATGACCAATACTCCATAGGTTCTTATTGGAACTATAATCAAGTATGCCTCACTCTATCACAATAATAACATATAGGTGTAATTTCTCCCCAAAAATAAGAAGACACAGCATGACCTTGACTGAATTTTTTATCACTTATTTAGAAAGAATCATCATATCAACACTTTCTACTTCTAGAATATCCCCTCTAGGATCTAGAATATGAAGTATTATACACTGGAATTACACTACCCAATAAGTTTCTCTTAGGTTTTAGGTCCGAGTTCACTACCTCAGTAAAATATTTCAAGTAGAATATAATTACATGAACCTATATTAGATTACTCAAATAATCCTCAAAATGGTGAAACCTTGAAATATTACCACTATAAAGAGTCATAGAAGATAATATCAAATCTATTAAATAGTTAGTATAGTCCATCAATAATATGATATTCTGAAAAGGTTCCTTAACTCCTAGAATTTATCAACCCTCAATATCTCAGGAAATAATTGATAAGATAAATTACCAAAATCACTTTCCAAGAAAACCTATTATGTTGATATTACTTGACCAGGACATCCCACCAATGATTCACTGGCCCACGTAGCATATATATAGTATGATTCACCCTCATTTTTCATAGTGTCTCAATCTAGTCAAATATAGGCTATATTGAATCAACCTAGAATTCAGTAGATTATGGTCTAATAGAGTATTATACCAAAGTTAGAAATCTTAAGTAAAATTTTACATAGAAGAAACCACTCATAAATCTCCTACTCATATATACTAAATAAATAAAAGTATACTCTCTTAGAGCTAGTGATTCATAAGAGGTTTTGGTTTAATTTGATGTTCTTGATAAACCAACGACTGGGAATTCTCATCTTTTTCATCCTAGAACTCAATGGGTATTCATCACAATTCTATATTTCTATAGTTTCAAACACATAACCCAAAACACATTTTTATTATAATTATTTATATCATAAATAATATTTGATGTATCATACATTATGTTCTACTAAATTATCCACATGATCTATAGTATGAGTGTCTCAAAAAAATTGAGTACTCTTACCAACCCCTACTACCCACTGTCAAGAGAAAATACAACGTACATATATGATTCACGTAACCAATAATTAGGTTATAAAAACCATGAAACCGAAAAATATATAGGTAAATAAATTTACAAAAAGTATTTATATATTAAATTTATATATAACTCATTATTAACACATTAAATAACTAAACCTAAAACTGAAATCATGATATCAACCACATATAAGCATAACAATGTCATGTGAATAATTTGAACCATCTATAATGCATGAACATACACACTATTTCGACCCCAAACCAAGATTAAATAAAAAAACCATACAATATACACAACACTCCATTAAAATTACAAATCCACAATGCTCCAAAACCATTCAAAAATCCCATTACTAATAATAGGGAATTTCCATATACAAGGGTTAGATACCCCAAATAATAAGTTCCTTCCCATGTTCCAAATTTTTTTACCTCTAATTAATATATCATAAAATGTAATATATACCAAAAAAAGGCCATGACAGAACTTTATAACATCTCTAACCTTGATTACTTGAATAACAGATGAACTAGTAGTGCACCTCCTTGTATTATTGAGGTTAGAAACTAATAGTAATGGTTTAGAGGGAACTAGGGGTATCCTATATCTTCTAGAATAGATAAATATAAGTAATAGTGAAATAAATAATATTTTATAGTCACTATATTATAATAGAAACATATTTATATTACTATTAAGTTCCAAACATAATGGAATAATAAAACACATGTTTTAAAAAATGATCTTTTATAATGTTACTTGAGTCATATATAAATATCCAAGTATTCCAATGGTTCAATATCATACAACATGGTCCAACAATAATGAAAATACTTGAGGGGACTACCAAAATAGACATGAGTCCCAACCTAATCCCCCCCCTTACCTGATCATGGAACTCAAGTACATCTATTTAAATGTTCGCATTTTTCCTAAATATTTCATGAACCATAAAGTCTACATGTACATATAGATGCTTCCGAAGGGTGTTTGTATGACTTAGTGGGCCACCGCCAAGGGTTTCCCTAAATATAGAACTTGATAGATGATGTGATATGATAATAATCATAATAAAACATGAATAACATAATATGTTTCACACCTTAAGGTACTAAAAAATCTACCTAATGAGTGAGCATACCAGCCTTACCTAGTTTCAAAATAGGTTAGAATATATCACAGTAATATCATAAGGCTATTTAGAAATTATGTTCCTATGAATATAAATTTCTCAATTGAAAATGGAATCTTGACCTCTTCGTAATGTAATAGTAATACAATGGGAATGATGTACCATGTTGAAACTAATATCAACCCATTGAAATATCAATCCATTATTTTTAATATATAAATACAATCATGGAAGGATCCATGTGTTTGCAACTATCTCATCCTAAAGTCATCTCGATCCTTTCTTCGAATAATATAAATCCTAATGGAAAAATTATACCATGTCTATATCAATCCCAACCAATATGCATCCTAATTCATTATTATCAAGATATAAATACAAATGGGAAGGGAACCCCTTATATATAATTATTTTATACCTAAGTAATCTCGATGATATTTTAAAGTAATATATAGGAAAATAAGAAAGGAAAATAATTTTTATATAAATTTATGCCTATAGGATTCTCATTCCATACTTAAAAATAACACGAGGAAAAATGGGAAGGTCATCCCATTTACATACCAATATCAACCGATATACATCTCATTCATTTGTATATTAACCCTCATGGTATATTCACATGACCATAATATGGTATAACAAATGCTAACCTGGTTTTTCATAAATTTTGACACATTATAAAGAAATTTTAGGTCCTCTCACTCACCCAAACCTCTTTTAATAACCTGATTTAGTGATATGAACTATAAATAACCAAACAATAAGAGGGTGGAGGATTCCAACCCTTTATACATTCAAAAAATCTAAGATATGTATATAGTAACCCATAAATACAATCTTATAATGAATCTAAGCAAAAATATAAGGTAAGAACACATAAGGTGGGAAAATGGGAACATATCAAGGTTTATTACATCATGCTTTGAATCAAAGAACACCTCACCAGTTTATGAGTATAAGGTTTATGACACTTTATTTAAAGTATAAGGATGTACAAGAATATTAAATAAATGTAAATTGAATAGAGGACCACTTATGACCCTAAACATCCTTACCCTAATTATTTGGGTGAATGGGGAAATATTAAAATTTTATCTAGGTCAAGTGCACACATTTGGTGTGATAAAAATAATATTTTACTTGAAATTCATATAATACGATGGGAAATTTAAGGCTCCACCTATCTTTATATAACTAGAGTTGAATCACTAATAATTTTCAGTTGAATCATGTCAAATTATAAGAAATAATAAAATATTTCAAAAGTCCAAAATTCTAGATTTCAAGTGAATAATGATATTACTTTGAAATAAAATAATAATAAAGAGAGGAGGAATGATATAATTTCCTCTAGGGATATACTAAGATAGATAATAATTGAATCTAATCACAAATAGGTGAGAAAAAAATTAATGGGGGGGGGGGAGTATATAGATGGATCATTGAGGGTTTGTGGAGTTTGAAGGATGAATGAGTGAAAATCTCATTTAATATATTTTAATATGTAAATCAATGTTATTAGTATTATATAAAAAAATTAGAAAGGATCCAATTGCACAGTGGCTATATGGGTCATGATGAAAAGCCTCAAATAATGGCTACACTATGGTGTGACCCTTTAATTCATGGAACAAAACTCCCTTTATAAGGTGAAATAATAAACTTATATCAATGAATTTATAATGGATTAGGGGATTCATGGAACAACTTATTCTATTATTAGGTGATCCTCATAAATTAATAATTTTAGTCTTACATGGTCTCTATACCATGATGCAAATTCACTTTTTTTCCACAGGATATTCATTATACAGTATAAATTCATCCTTTACTGAGGTTAACTCTGAAAATATCAACCCTAACCATAACCAAGTCCTATATCATGAAAAAAACAAAAAAATAATCCGAGTTTGGGAAAAATTTATACAAATCCATACCTTAAAATAGATAGGGTGTTAACAATATTTTAATATACTCTATTATTTTTAGGAATTAATTTAACTATTAAAACATATAAATTTATGGATTAATTTTTCATATAAAAACATGATATTTTACATTTAGTGGACAATAGGTATCAATGACCACCCACATGGGGAAAACAACCCACTTTTAACAACCTGTCAATATTTAAAGACCCTTAATACCTTTTAATTGCAGAGCTCAAACTCACTAAAATGAATACTAAAATATATCTCATAATATATCCCTTTGTTATTTTGGTAGTAGATTATGTTAAGATGAATAAATTTAGGATCTTTAAAGTCTTTTGGTCCCTGTCCAAGTGGTTTTGTGGCTGAAAAATTACTGCAACAGATTTTTAAAGGAATTTTAGGGTAGTTCACACCATTTCTTGAAACATATTTCTCTCTACATCAAAAAAAATTTCAACATCATATTTAATGATAGAATAATTCATTTTCATGTTTATTAATTTGAATTATATAGTTATATTCAATATTAAAATGTTAAGTAATTTTTAAATAAAAAACGGAATAGTTTTAACTAATCTTTTTTTCTTGTAAGGTCTTTATTAAAAAGCATAATTTATAAATTATAGAACATTAATTTGAAAAAATTTATTTCAATTTTGAATTTATAATATCAAAATTAACTATGTGTGAAATTTCATGTTTTTTCAGAAAATATTGATTTTTTGGTGAATAGTGAAAAATACCATTTTTTGTGAAAATGTCATTTATTTTCAATAAAATGAGTAATTTAAAAGTCTTATTATGTTATGAATACTATTTCAGGTAAAATAATTATTTTATAGTTATATTTATTCAAATTAATTATTTTTGAATTATCATTATATTCAGAATAATTTTATATTTGGGTAAAAAACAAGTTTTTTTGAAAACCTTCTTATATTGCATAATGTTTTTCTATTTGAATTAATTTAAAAAACCAATAATTATTTAAATTATAATTTTATATTATATATCAATAAAAATTAATTTAAATTCATATAATTATAATTACTAGTCATATAGTTCATATAAATTCATCGTTTACTTGAAAAATACAGTTCTTGAAAACTGTTTTTTCATCGTGTATGCTTGTGTAATTTTAAATTAAATTCCAAATATTATTTGAATTAAAATTATTAAAATGGATTCCATATTATTAATCATCATAATTTATATTATCTAATAATTTCAAATTAATTTTTGGTTATATTGAATAGTACAAATAGTGAAAATCTTTTATCATGGTTATGGAAAAAACTGATTTACTAGGGGTTTAAACAAAAACGATAAGGGTTAAAATGAACTAAAAACTTGTATAAAATAAATTTTATAGAAATATTTGTAAATTTTAATATTTAAGGATCTATAATGGTCTATTTTGGAGTCTTTTTTCATATGAAATACATGGTTACACCTTTTTATTTTCCAAAATTACAAGTGTGTCACTCACCTCACTTATAAAAGGCCACCACATCTCCTCTCATCTTCACACCTTAAAATGAACTTGAATCACCCAAAAAATTTGAAATATATTAATTAATACAATACCCATGAAATATATCCCCTGTATTAATCATAAATCCATTATAATAAGGCTTTTGGTGCTAACCTAAGGTGTTTTTTTCGAAGAGGAGGTACCATGCTTAACCAAGCGTTTTATATTATCCCTTCTTCCACATACTTAAAATATTATTAAATTATGATGATATAATAAATATAGTATATCAAATATAATTATAATTTATTGTTTTAATGTAATAACATAAATTCATATCCTCTTCCATCAAATGGGAAACAAAACTATCATTCATGCGTACGATGTACTACTACCTCACGAGATGCCCTTCATTTTTCATCATCACCTCTCATAGATTGTTATAATGATTGATTTATAATATATATATATATATATATATGATATTGGTAACATAATTATACTTATTTAATTTTTATATCTCATATAATTTCTTACATTCCATTTTCAGGGGATACGATAATGTCGCTTACGTTTACGGCGGACTACCGCCTCTTGAAGGGATGTGATTCATTTTTCACTAAAACATTATATGAAAGGTAATAAGGATAAATTTAATGAATATATATTATATAAAAGATATAATTATGATATTAATTAAATATTTATCATTATAAAATGATAATATATCATTTTATTTCTTACCATTACACTCACTGAAAAATAAAAATGTTATTCATGCGTATGTGTAGACTACCACCCCCATGAAGCGATGTGATTATTTTTTCATCAACATAACACATGAAGAATGTATATAAGTATATTTATTGAAATAATATGTTATTAATGATATTATTATAATTCTATAAATATAAAATATTACTTACCTTCTTTCCATAATTATCTTTAAAAAATGGAAACGGTACTCAAGTGTGCAAACAACCTTCCATCTCCAGGATTGAATCATAGTTCATTTATCAAAAACATATTTCATGATTGGTTTTAAGATTATAATTTAAGTATAATTATGATAAATATTTTATAATTATTATTTTATAGATTTTTAATTAATGACCTCTTTGACCATAGGGAACCTACCAAAACCTTTTTTTGACGTATAAGGTGAATACAATCAATTTTTTCAAAGTGGACATAATTGATTAACTAATTTTGTATAGCATGGAATGAGATAAAATAAAATTAATAATAAACTTGTTTATTTTTGTTAATAAATTGAAAAATTAATATATGTTTATTATTTTGGAAGATAAAGAACATATATCATGAGTTAGACTCAAGGTAAGGGACTCCATATCAATTTTAATTTATTGAGTCATATTTCGATGTTATGTAACCATATTATTTTATGAGGTGTATATAAAACCCATATGATATTTTATATAATATTTTTTTAAATTATCATAAAATTTATAGTTATTATGCTATTTTTCACAGGGCTTATGATTTAAATGTTTCCAAAGTGTTAAGGAATGTTTTTAATATCTAATTTAAAATATTATTTTTAAATAATTTTTTTTCCATGTTAATATTTTTAAAATTGTTTTTTGTATTTTATATATGGACATAAAATATTTATACAGAAAATTTTATATTTATTTGAATTTATTTTAATAGGTTTCTATGAGAAATATTTTTATGTGTTTTATATATAATTTTTTGAAAAAAAGATAAATGAAATGTTCTATTTTAATGTATATGGTGAAAATGAATTTTAACACCACTGTAACCATTATTTTAAGTTTTTATTATTTTATAATATTTTATTTTTTATTCAAATAAAAAATCTTTCTCTTTTTTTTGGGTATTTTGGTATTGAAATTTTCTTTAAATGAAGTAGATATTTCAATATCTAGAAATGTTTTATCATGGAGGAAAAGAATATTTTATGAGTGTAAATTTTAAAATAAAATGATTTTATGTGTTATGACTAAGTTATGGTTTTTTAAAATTATTTATGGTTATGGGTGTTTGTATCATAAACTACGGATGAGTGGTTTTTTGAGAAAACATGGATGGGTGGTTACATTATGAACGAAGGATATGTGATTATGTAATAAACCAAGGAAGAGCTGGTTTATGATAGCTCTCTAATGCATTGGGTATAGAAGTCAACCATATAGTTACTACCTTTGTTAGAGTGATATCGAAAATGATTTTCCAGCATAAAATTATTTTTTATATTTGTGTTTTTGTATTATTATTATTGCTAAAAAGGTAATAAATGAGGTTATTTTTAAAAATAAAGTATTTCGTACTTCTTAAGGGTGAAAAATATAATTTTTTAAAATTTTTTCCTGATTTTTTATGTTTTCAAAGAAACCATTATGTGTTTAATTTTATGCATAATTTTTATTATTCATTATTTTATAAGTATATTTTTTAAAATAAGATGATTTATTGGGTATGAAAATGTCTTTTTGAGTCCAAATATTACTTTGAAATGACATATTTTTATAAGTAATAATATACTAATGAGTTTCTTTATTTTCATTTATGTACCTTAATATGAATTTTGTTATCATTCCACGTTTTAAAATATTTTTCACAGGGTTTAAGGATGGAAAAGAATAAGTAAGAAGTCAAATATAAATTCATGAAGATTATTACTGAAAAGAAATCATGTTTTATTTTAAAAAATTTATATTATTCAAAACATAGATACTAATTATAAGTGCCCAATTTCTATATATATGGGTTTGTTATGTAAGGGTTATAGAATATCTCTATAAAAATATAAAATTAAAGATCTTTGGGAATGTAAGAAAATGAATTATAGTTTAAATCCACTATAATATACAATATTTGTGGTTAGGTTTTTTATTATTGGTGTCATAGAATGTTTTAAGTAAGTTTAGAGGTTAGAATTAAATTAATAACATGACTTATAAAGATTTTACCTTATGTTTAAGTTAAAATGGTATATCATTTAAATATTTCCATGTTTCTTTATCAAAACTCTGTCTCTTCAAAATGAGTTTCCATAGAGGAAACAAGGAATCTATAGTGGTAAAGCCCTAAGAGGAAAATATCCTTCCAAATCAGCATCCAGAGATATTAAAATAGGAATATAATAGTTTGTGGAAGTGATAACTTCATTAAACAAAATCTATAAATGTTGGTATTATCCATTCTAGGAAGAAGCAAGATAAAACATAGAGGAAAATTTCAATAGTGGAGCACTTAATAAGACAATTTCCCCCAACATTTAGTTGATCATCTCCCCATGTGGTAGCCTAAGGATGGATCAATGCCCTTGTGATGATATTTGAAGCCATGGGGTGTTTATAATTTCAAAATTAAAATCTTTCCATTATTTTGAAGGTGAAGCTGATTGATGGTGTTTTTTTTGTTTAGAATACCAAAGAGAGAGATGAAGTTGATTTCAAGGAATGTGGAAAAATTTAGAGTATCTTACTTGATAAATGTTTCCCTAATGTTGTTCAACTCTAGATGGAGAAACAAATCATGTAATTGAGAAAAAACGATGAATATTCTATATCTAGATAAGAATAAAATGTTACATGATTATCCAGGTATGCACCAGATGTTATCTGGGAACTTGATTGTAAGATTAATCAGTTTTACTTATATTAAAGCTGTGATATTGAATGGAATTTTCTTCCATGAATTCAAAATATGTGAGAAACCTATTCAATATGATGAGAATATATAAATGGAGTTTTATAATGATCATGTATTCTATAACAACAACCATAAAAATAGATCCTTGTGGTGGAAAAATGAGAGGAATAAATTAAATAAGTCTACAAGTAAGAAAATAGTGTTCCCATGTTTTGATAAGTGTGGTAAAAATCACCCTGAGGAATGTCTTATATAGTTTGGGAAGTGATTACAATGTTAAAAATTTGGTCATATGGATTGTGAATGTAAGGAAATGGATTAGAAAAAATAAAAATCCAAAAATAATATGTTTTAATTGCATTGAGTTAGAGAATTATGATATTGTGTGCCATATGCTAGTTTTTATGGATGGAAATCACCAAAATCAAAAGTAAAAGGGTGGAGAAAATATTTTTATATTATGGTTGATGTTGGTCCATCAAGTGAAGTGGTTAATGTTATGTTACAAGTTTATTAAAATTATTCCAATTCCCAATTTTGACTTGATATCTTCATATTATTTCATTTCTAAGAAATTTTCAAGTTAAATGGGGATATAACCACAAGAAAAGAGGATACAACTTTTTGTAAAAATCAATGTGGAAATATTATGGAAACTAAGATTTATAAGAATATTTATATTGTTATTAGTGTAATGATATTTCATTTAAATCTTGTTGAATTCCCATAGTAGAGTTTGATATCATTTTTTGGTATGGGTTGGATTTTAGTTTATTACCCTAAGATTGATTGCAAAGCCATAAATGTTTTATTCAATGATTTTATACGTGTGATAACATACCAAGAAGCTGAGAAATTGATTAGAGATGGCAGTGGAAGTTATCTAGCTCATATTATTGAAAGGAAAGATATTATTCAAATTTGTGATGTTCCAATTTTGAAAAAAATACATAGATGTATTTCATGATGATTTTTCTTGTGTTATTATTAATTGGGAGGTTGAATTTATTATTGAATTTTGTACTAATGTTAAGCCTATTTGAAAACACCCTTATTCAATGGATCAAGTGTAACTTTTAGAATTGAAAAAGAAGTTTCTGGAGTTGTGAGATAAAAGTTTCACTTTCCATATAAATTGAACATGTGGTGCTTCTATTTTGTTTGTTAAAAATAAATATGATTCCATAGGAATTTTTGTTGATTATATAGATTTAAATAACATCACTATTAAGAAAAAAAATCATTTTCTTTATATCGATGATTTTTTTGATCATGATCAGATAGATTAATATTTTCTGATGGTTTATTTGAGGTCATAATACCATCAGATGATGGTTAAGGAGGATGAAATTTCAAAGACATAATTTTAGACTGGATATGGGCATTATGAGTCCGTAGTTGTGCCCTTTGGTTTATCTAATTCACCTAGTGTATTTATGTATCCTATGAATATAGTTTTCTATGAGTTCTTGGATAAGTTTTGTGGTTGTGTTTATTAATGATATTTTTTTATATTATAAAAGTCAAAAGGAACATGAAAGAAACCTAAGGTTTGTTTTTAAAACCTTGAAAGAAAATAAACTATATGGAAAATTTAGTAAGTGTTAATTTTGGATGTAACAAATTTATTTCCTTGGAAACATTGTTTCTAAATATGGAATAACTATTGACCCTACTAATACTAATGTTTTTGAAAAATGGAAAATAACCACAAATATGATAGAGATTTTTAGTTTTCTTAGTTTGGTGGTTCAAAACTAGTGGTTGTTTGAAAACTTTTATCGATTGTATTTCCCATTGATTAAGTTAAATTTTAAAAGGAGTTAAATTTATCCAGATAAAATAATGTGATGATTTTTTTCAAGAAATAAAAATAAGATCAGGGAATGGTCCATTTTTTCCATTCCTTATAGAAATGGTAAATTTTTCATCTATAAGGATGCTATATTGAAAGGAATTGGTTGTGTATTGATGCATAATGATCAGGTAATTTATTATGCTTCACGTAATTTGAAAACACATGAGTTAAATTACCCCACACATGATCTGGAATTAAATAATGGAGTTTTTTCTTTGAAAATATGGAGGAATGATTTGTTTATAGTAAAGTGTGAAATATATACTAATCATAAAATTTTGAAGTATATATTCACTCAAAAATGATTTAACCTGAGATATATAAGATAGCCTAAACTAATAAAGGATTATCATATCATGATTCATTATCCTCTTAAGAAGGAAAAAAAAGTAGCTAATGATTTTAATCATAAAAATAATGCTACATTAACCATGTTTCTTTTGTAAAATGACACTTTATTTAATGATTTGATGAATTTTGGTCTATAATTTGTAGATACAGGGAAATATTCTATTTTGTTTCTGGTTTCAATATATTCAAAAATTTTAGAAATAATTAACAATGGTTATAAAGAGGATCATGGTTTGCTGAAAAAGGTAAAATATGTGAAGAATTTTAAGTTACATTATTTTAATATTAATGAAGAAGGTGTCTCAAGATTTTGAAAATGATTATTTTTTCCCTATGATTTTCATTTTAAGAAATATTTATAAAGTGAATCTTATAGTTATCCATTCATCTAACTACACGAGGATGTATAAAGAATATCAAGAGTATTAAAATTAAGATGGAATGAAAAGAGATGTTATTGTTTTTTTATGAAGAGTTTGACTTGTCATCAAGTTAAAAAATAATGAAAATTACTAAATAGAATTCTCCAACATTTTATTGTGATGGAGTGGAAATGGTAAAAAATATAAATGGATTTCATGGGGGGATTTCTAATGACATTTTGAGTAATAATTCAATTTGAGTTATTCTTGATGAATTAAATAAATTTACACATTTCCTTCCTCTTTGAGATAAAATGAATTTGGATCATCTTTCTCAAAAATATATAAAGGTGATAGTTAGGTTACATGGAGTTCCTCTCTCAATTTAATCAGACCATGATCCTAGGTTAACATATAATTTTTAGAATGAACTTCAAGAGCCTTTGGGTACTAAGATAAATCTCAAGACAAATTTTCATCATCAAACTGATGGTCAGTCTAAGTATATGCTTCAGATAATGGAAGATATGCTTTATTATTTTTCAATGGATTACAAGGGAAGTTGGGATCATTATATTTCTTTGATTGAGTTTTTTTATAATTACAGTTTTCATTCTAGTATACAAATGGAACTTTTTAAATAATTATATGGAAAATAGTGTGAGACACTGTATTTTTGTGGAGAGGTTGAAACAAGGTAGTTTATGGGACTAAAGTTTTTATAGGAAATGTCTAAGATGGTTAATTTGTTTCATCAATATATACAGATGTATTAGAGTTAATAGAAAAGTTATGTGGATAACTAGATTAAAGATCTTTCTTTCGAGGTAGGTGATTACGGTTCTCTTAAAATATCCCCATCAAAAAATGCTATGGGTTTTGGTGAAAAGAGGACGTTAAGTTTATGTTTCATTGGACGGAATTAAATACTAAATAACATTGGATCAATTTTCTATTGAGTGGATTTCCTTATGATTTTATCACAGACATGCAAGGTTTTTCATGTTTTAATAATAAGGAAGTATGTTCCAAATTCATCTCATGTTTTGAGCCCTTAGGTAGTTTTTTAGAAGAATATATTTCTTATGGGGATTGGAATATTCAAATATTTTAATGTAGATAGTTTTTTTTGCAGAATAAGGTGATTTTTCAAGTTAAGGTTTTATGGAAAAATCATATGGTTGAAGAAGCAACATGGTAACCAAAAAATTCTATGAGGGAAAGATATCACCACTTATTTAATAAGTGAATAAAACAATAAGGATGCGATTTATAAAAGGTAGGGAATAATGTAACAAAATAGGTATTTATATAATAAATAATTTTCATGTTTATTAATTTGAATTAGATATTAATATTTGTTATAAAAATATTAAGTAATATTTAAATAAAAAAGGAAATAGTTTTAACTAAACTCTTTTCTTATAAGGTTTTATGTAAAAGATTAATTTGTAAATTATATAATTTTAATTGGAAAAAAAATTAATTAAATATTTTAAATCATCATATAAAAATTAACTTTAGATTAACTTTATTAAATTTTCAAAAATACTGATTTTTTGGTGAATAGTACAAAATACCGATTCTTATGAAAATACCAATTTTTTTTCAATAAATTAAGTAATTTAAAATTCCCATTATGTTTTGAAAATAATTTGTAGTAAAATAAGTATTATTTTGTTATATTTAATGAAATTAATTAATTTCTAATCATCTTAAAATTAGATTTTAGTATAAGTTTATTTTTGGGGTTTAAAAATTGGTTTTTTCTGAAAATCGTTTTAACGTGCATAATGTTTCTCTATTCCAATTAATTATAACAACCGCTAATTATGAATTTTTTAAATGAAATTTATATATTATATATAAATAAATATTAATTTAAATTTCTATAATTACTATAAGAGTCATATAATATAAAATCATCATTTTATTAAAAAATACCCTTCTTGAAAAACGAATTTTTCACTGTGTCTGCAGGTTTAAATTTAAATAATTTTTTAAAATTTCTATGAATTTAATTTGGTAAAATGGATTGAATATTTTTAATTAGGATATTTTTTATTATATAAAATTTTAAATTAATTTTTTTTCTTAATGAATAGTGAAATCATTAAAAATATTTTACTGCTGTTAAGGGAAAAACAGATTTATTGGGGGTTAAACTAAAAATATAAGGTTTAAAATGACCTAAAAAATAGTTTAAAATGTATTTTATGGCCATATTTATACCATAACATGTCTAAATATTGATAATTGTCCATTTTGGATCTTTTTTTCTTGTGATAAACATGGGTACACCATTTTCTTTTAAAATATTACAAGTGTGTCACGTGCCTAACTTATAAAGGCCACCCCCGTATCCTCTCCCCTTTGAAACATTAAATCAATTTGAATTAGAAAATAACTAAACAAATTTATTAATTAATCCCATAAAAATGACCTAGATCCGATGATTTTATCATAAATGTATCCTATAAAGTATTGTTTTTTCAAACCTAAGAACTTCGTCCGAAGAAGAGGTATCATGCTTGACAAAACATTTTTATATTATTTCTTATTACACCTACTTTGAATCTTCCAAAAATATGTTTATTAAATAAACATAGTATATTAAATTTACTTATATTTTATCATGTTAATTTAATAACCTAAATCTATCTCCTCTTCCATCAAATGGGAAATGAAATAATTATTCGTTTGTACAACATACTACCAACTCACTAACTGAAGTCATTTTTTTTCATCACCATGAATCATGGATTGTTATAATGATGAATTAAAAGAATATATATGATGTTTTAAACAGAATTATACCTTTTTTAATTATTTTAAAACATATACCTTCTTACTTTTAATTGCCTATGGGATATGATGACGTCGCTTGTGTGTCCACCTGATTACCTCCTAATGAAGTGACATGATTCATTTTTGACTAAAAATTTACATAGAAGGTAATAATGATAATTTTATTGAATTAATGTGATATAAAATATATTATTTTTATATTCATGAAATTTTTATCATTCTAAAAATATAATATATAATTATATTTCCAACGTTTCCACTCACTGAAAATGATAACGTCATGTGTGCATACGTGTGGACTACCACCTCCACAAAGCGATGCAATTATTTTTTCATCTCCACAACATATGAATGATATATATAAGTATATTTAAATAAATAATATTTAATTTATGATATTATTATCATTATATAATTATAAAATATTATCTACCTTTTTTCCATAGTGATCATTGAAAAATTGAAACATTACTCATGTGTACGTATGAAATACCATCTCCATGATTGTAACATAGTCCATTTTTAAAAACCGTATTTCATAATTGGTTTTAAATGTATCAGTTATGCATAAATATGATAAATATTATATGATAAGTATTCTGGATATGTAGAATTAATGACCTCTTTAACCTTAGTTAACCAACCAAAGTATTTTTTTGACATATAAGTCAAATACTGTCAAAACATCCAAAGTGAAGTTTAATGATTAAATAATTGTGTGTGTAATCATAAGAGATAAAATAAAATGAATAATAAACTTTAAAAAGGATCTTAATTATGTAAATAATTAACTTAATTTTATTATTTATGAGAATAAATAATGTACCTGGCGAGTAAGACTCTCTGTGCGGGAATTTGTCTCAATTTCCTTTCATTGATGAATATTTTGATGTCATGAATCTATATTATTTTATGATGTGTATATAAAAACCATTTGAAATATTTTAACATTAATTTATCTATTATTATTATATTTAATTTTTTTATTGTTATTATTTGATGGGGATTACGATTCAAATGTTCCCAAAGTGGTAAGAGACTTTAAAAAAAGATATTATATTCAAGATTTATTTTTCAACTTAATTTCTTCCATGTATATATTTTTAAATATATTTTATGGATGGTTTTATGTTGAAAGAAAATATTTATAAAGGATATTTTATGCCTATTTGAATTTTTTTCAAAATGTTTTCAAAAGGAATCTTTTAATATTTTTTATACAAAACGTTTTGACAAAAAGATAAAAGAAATGTTCTATTTTAACATATATAGTGACAAGGAATTTTACCGTCATCATAAATGTTATTTGATGTTCGGATTAATTTATAATATCATATGATTTATTAAAATAAAAACTCTCTTTCTCCTTTTAAGAGTAATTTGGTATTGAAAATGTTTTTTTAAATGGAGTGTAAATTTCAATATCTGAAATGTTTTATTTTGGGTGGAAAGAGTATTTTATAAGTGTAATGTTGAAAATTTCAAAATTTTATGTTTTATGATTATTTTATGGTACTTATAAATTATTTATAATGATGGTTGTTTTTTATAAACCAATTAAGGGTGGTTCCGTGACAAACCAAGGATGGGTGGTTACGTTATGAACCAAGGATGGGTGGATATGTTATAAACCATGGACATGTGGGTCCGTGATAGCCCTCTAGTGCATTGGGTATGGAAGTCAACCATATAGTAATTAAATTTTTAAGAGTGGTAAGAAAAATGATATCCCATGTTACCATTATGTTTTATTTTTGATTTTTATTAGTTTTTATAGTAATATTATTGTTTCTAAAAAGATAAGAAATGAGCATATTTTCAAAAGATATCATTTACTGCTTCTTAAGGGTGAAAAGAATAACTTTTTAAAAAAGTTTTCATGAGTTTTTAATGTTTTAAAAGAAACCCTTATGAGTTTTGTTTTTTCATTTATGCTTTATTATAAATTGTTTTTTAAGATCTTTGGGATTTTAAGTTTATAGATTGAGTATAAAAATGATTATTTTGATCTGAAAGATTACTTTGGAAAAGCATATTTTTATATGTAATCATGGACTAACATGTTTCTTTAGTTTTATTTTATATCTCTTACTAAGATTATTTTACTCATCCCATGTTTTAAAATATTATTCATAGTGTTTAAGTATGTTTAAGAACAATGAAGAAGTCAAGTTGAAATTCATGAGTATTTTTCATGAAAAGAAATCTTGTCTTGTTTTAAAAGTTTTATATTGTGGGAATGAATGGATATTGATTAGAAGTGTCCACCAGGTATATATATGGGTTTTTTATCTAAGTTTTGTGGTCAATATATATAAAAATGTAAACCTAAAATATCTTTGGGCATGAAATAAGGTGAATTCTAGTTTAAATTCACAAGAACATGTAATGTTTAAGGCTGATTCATTAAAGAAATAACCCCTAAAAATGGTGGTATTCAATATACGACCACCAAATATTTATAGTTTCACCATAACCATTATCAATATGGTAGGGACTTGAAATTATAATGAATACTGATGGGTGTGTGTCAATTTAGGGGATCCATTTTGTCATCAATGTTTTTTTAATCAATTAATAATTTAATAATAATTATTAAATTTTAAAAAAATATAAAAATTTTCGTACTATATTAAAATAAAAAAAAATTAATTAATGAATTTTAACGGTGTTATAATTATACCCTAAATTTTTATATGATTGTTTTAAATTTATGGGATCACTAATCCAAAAGAATCACTTAAAGGAAAAAATTGAAGTGTAAATTCATTATTTATAAATTGTAAGATCTCCAATAAGTATAAAATTCATAAGTATTAAACATTACTCTTCAATAAAAAAATTTCGTCAAGTAATAATGATTTTATAGTCTTTTTATCCATTGTATACTTAAAAAGAGATATTTTCATTTTTCATCTTGGGTAACTTATTTATAGAATTTTTAATATTTATAATTAATTAATTGATATTATTCCAACCATAATAATTTAATTTAATTTTTCAGATTATTGTCTCAATCTTCCCATACATCAAAATGAAAGAAATTAAGATCACATATTTATAAAAAATAATATAATAAAATATATAAAAATGCAAGTTATTAGACTAAAATTCATTGAAATAATTATTATATAATAAATTATACTTTATCATAGATCATTTTACTTCAATACACTATTTTTTATATTTATTATTCAACTCATTTAATCATTTTTCATTACTATTTTTTTTATTATACCATCATTTTATTTATACAAGCCCCAAAAATTGACAACTCCTACCATAATCAAGATATAATGATATTTGTATTGAAAAAAATTCTATTTACCATGTTAATATTTGGTTTTAACTTCTTTTGAGGAATTAATTTTAAAAAATATTACACAATTTTGTTTAAATGAATTTTATATTTTAGTTTTCCCCATGTATTTTTTACTAAATAATTAGCAATACAAGAGAGTCAAATATTTTTTTCTTATAATCTATGACTGATTTTTACAATGTTTTATCATATTTTAACATATTTTATTTAGTATATTAACTCACCTCCTCCATGGAAGAGTTCTTGACATATATTTCTTCTCTGATAATTTCTCAGTCTAGAATATGAACATTCAAATATTTAAAATCATTTAACAACTTAGTCCAATTGTTAAAAAAATTATATCGTAATCACTTATTTTTTTTTCATTTATATACATTTGTTATTTATTTTTAATTTAGATTATTTATCGATATTTCCTATCAAATAGTCCCTAATCAAACACTATATATAATTTTCATCCCCTTGTTCATCACTCTATCTTCCTCTGTTGAGAAATTACCTTAATATTTATATTGACCCAAAAATATCTCATCATCGTTATAATTTAAGATTTATTTTTTATTATTTATATCCCCACTAAAACTATATCTATTTTCTTTTATTTTAATTTCATCTTTTTGAACTATTACTCTCTCTCCTTGGATGAATATTCTCCCTTAACGTATTTACTTCTCATGTTATTCTTCTATAGAGAGGAGTATTTTGGGTATCCCTCTACACCACAATCACAACAACTTCATTGAGGAACATTTGAATTTAAAATATTTATATCACCATGTTAAAACACTTGAGTGATATATTTTTTAATTACCCTGTATTTTCTTTAATTTTTCATAAATATGGTACGTGTTCCTCTATAACATCATATATTTATATTCGATATTAGTGTAGGTTGAAATTATTATTTATTATATTTAATATTCTTTCTATAACCGATGGTTTTTGGGGGTTTCTATAAAACCTAAATATAATAGAAAAATAAAAACCAAACACTAAAATTATCCATGACTGGTTTATAGTAATACTACGAATAATATAAAATATATTTTCCCACCTCGCTTTATTGATTCCAAACTCTTTCAATATGATGATTGATGAGGATATATCAAAAATAGATATTAATCTTTGGCCAATATTGGAAATTTATAGGCTATTTGAATCATTTATCACAAATTTAAGACCTCCCTCATCACCAATGTACACTTGTAAATCCATAACTAAATGAGAGAAATAGAAAAAATAGAGCTTTAATCATCGAGTTATACAACTCATATTTTGCTTCAATGTGGATTGAAACTGTTTTTATGACTCCGATTAATTAAATGAGTGGTTATTGTAAACTCTAATATTTTAATAAACATGTGATAAATTTTTTTAAATATAAATTTTGTGCTATAAAATTTATAAAATTTACCATAATAATCCCCCATAAATTGTTAAAATCATTTAAAGTTAATTCGAATTGTTCAAGATACATATAAAACTTCAACTAATTATGTGCAGTTTGAATGGTTGATAGATCATGTGGAAGTTGTATCATTTTGTACACATGTAGTGTCAAATATAATATTCATATCTCATCATGAATAAAACATATATGTTAAAAAACTTATATCTCTTTGAGTGATATAACCCACACCACACCATGAGATATGGGATTTAGAGAATTTTTACTTTAATAACCCATATTAACTTAAATATCATTGATTTTATGTGTAATTCACATTATGTTATACTATATATATAGACTTGTAATAACTTATCCTATAAATATTAAGATATTCCTTTAACTCTTTTAAATAAATAGTCATATAAATAATAATATTTTTAGACAAAAAATGGTTCTAAAATTAAATATTTATCAACAAATCCTTTGTATATGACTTTGTGGGCCTTTATTGTGTAATAAATTATTATGAATTCATAATAGACAATCAAAAGAATAAAATACCTCTAGGAATAGATCAATTATACAATATATATAAATTTAGATGGAGTGATCTATATCAAAGAAATGTATCTCTATAAAAATTGGTCCATCAGATGTATCTCCAAAGATTATGAATATTCATAAAATTCATTTATACAAGACATTGAGTATAATGAAATGATATTAAACATTTCAATATCATATATAAAAACTCATCCATTCTATATTTTCTAAGTTTAAACTAACTACGATAAATGAATACAACACATATCACTCATCCAAATAGATGAGGACATATATTATAAATAAATTGTTTATGAACATACACATCCCCAATCATACTCATTTCATTTCCCAAATTCTTTGAATTTTATACCAAAAGACAAATTTATTATTTTTTCGGTAAAACCCACTACATTATTAAAAATATACCCAACCACCCCTTATTTTCTCAATATTTAAGGTTAACATAATAAATGTATCAAGGTATGAAGGTTATCACATATTGTACTTAGTTAACCTCAAGTATTTTAAATTATTATAACTCATACACCAAAATTATATGAATAAAATTTTGTATGAAATTACTTGTAGTTTACATAAGTTTTTTAATCCATAATTATTGAGACAAAATTTTCTTCGTGAGATATGATGGCTCCACATCCTCTTGGTTCTCTCCCCTCTCTCGCTGATCCTCTTTCTATTGGTCTCCCCTATCCCTCACTCACTCTATTCTCATGGTCTCTAGGGTTTCCTCCAGAAATTCTCCTTTTCATAGGGTTTCTTCTCCTGATTTTGGCTCTCTCAACCTTATTATTTTCCCCATTATGGATTTCTCCAGGGTTATTATTCATGTTCTATCTCGCTGTTGGTATGCTCCTGGTCCTGTTCTTCAATTTTTCTTCGGTAAAGGCACTATGGTTTCTTACTCAGCCACCTCAACCTCAGTATAACTTCACATTCCACCTCTCCTATCTAGGTTTTATATTGAGAAATAGATACTCCAAGGTTTTAGGCTGAATGGTTAAGTGGTTGTGGGGATTCTCGGTATCACCTTTCCTTTTCTATGAAGTTTTCATCCCCCAATTTCCTCTTTATTTTTTCTTTTAGGGTTTCATCCCAGTTATATGTTTTTTAGGTTTCTTGTTTGGTAGTATAAAGGTTTTCCTTTATGTGATTTTGATGTCTCTATGGATCTAGTTTGTTTTTTTTGAACCTCTAACATCGGTGTAAGGTTTGGATTCTTGTTCATACATGGTTCCATTTCTAGGTTGGTTCTGTTTGTGTTTATGCATTTAATGTGATATGATGACCTTGGTCAATCTCCAACATGTGGTTTTCAGATGGTGGCAATGACAGTGTTGATAGGATGATGGGGATTACAGTTAATGTTATTTATTTAGAGTAGTGATGTAGTTGATACTTGTCTGGGTATTTACAGGCGATGGGATTGGTTTGATGATGATAGTGAATGTTTCGTATGGTGTGCAGCTCAAGGAGGCCTACAACCCTTGATTATTTTTTATTGAATTTGAAATGGTTTTTCAATTTGAATATGTTGGTGTACTATAATGTTTTCTTCCTATTTTGTTTTTTATGATTTATGAATCTTTTAAATGGTTGAAGTTATGAGGTTCCCACTCATCCATTAAAGTGGTTCTTATTCAAAAATTTGAAGAAATATATTTGGAGATTTGATCCAAACAATAACTTATAATTTTCCACAAGATTGAAATTTCTATCTCTATAAGATCCCATAGTCTTTTTAATCTTAACATATTGACATGATTTTTTATTTTCTATGAAATTCATTGATTAGGGATAATATATAAATTTATATCAAAGGTGTTATTTATTTTCTAATTGTCAAGTAATATATTTCGTATATATATGAATAAATTATAAAGTGGATGTTTCATTTTTAAAATATATAATATATTTTTATATTACTAAAATACTTAGAATATTCTAAAAAATATACGTAATATCCAATTCCACCACATATTAATACATATTCAAATTAAATGTCACTAATAATTAAGGTATTTATGTTTTTCTTAAAAAACATGCTATATCAACATACAACACCCGCTATATCACTTTGTATCCCATTGAAAAATCAATGCACATTCTTTACCACTAATATATTTAACAAGATGCTATATTTCTAATTATTTACTTCTATAATAGTGATATCATGATTCTTAATACATAAAAAGGCACAACCTTTATATTCAATATTTAAATAATTTACCTAAATAATTTTTTTATAACATAATAATCTATTTTGTATTTCGATTCTATTTTTTACAATAGAGAGTCAGAATTTTTATAATATTATTACCTCATTACCAACCTTAAAAATTTTCTAATCACCAATATTATTCAAAACATAAATCTTAATTAAGATAATTCATTTTGGTAACTAACATCAATATAACTCTTACAAGGATCATTTACTTAATAACAAAGTCATGAATGTATCACACTTTATTCTTAATGAATTAATAATACTCTTAATAATAATCATGTTATTTTTAAAAAACATCAATTGAAATTAAAAATAAAATAATTTTAGTTAAAATATATTTTACTAATGTATTGTATTTATAAATAACCACCTTATGTCAAGTCTGATGATAAATATCATAAAAATTTATATAAAGACAATTTCACTCTGACTACTCCCCTTATTTGTATTAAATTTTTTATAAAGTGAATTGATGTTAAATTTTCATAACACATTGTGAAATTAATTTATCCTTCATCTTAGAAACAATTTTAATTTATTGGTTATGAAATTCAGAATGTTCAAAATTTACACCCACTAGATTTTAAAACTATAAATTACTTTTCAATGAATATAACAAGTCAGTTTTTTTTAATTTTTTATAAATTATTAAAATAATAACCTTTATGTATATTGTATTAAAAAATTATAATAACTTTTATGTACTTAAATCAGATTCTAAACTTTATGTGTTTACTAAACCCCAAGCCTTAATAATGAAAAAATATGGCATTCATACCCCATATCATATATGTTGTCTTTTAAATTTCTTTTTATTAAGTTATATTTAGTAAAAATAAAAAATAACCATAAAAATAATAATATCTAACTAACCATTATATGAAACAATTTCGTTCTTTTTGATGATCTGTTTACTCTTGAAATAAATATTCCCCACCTCGATATTATTGAAGTATCATAACAATCTTCCCAAATATTATTCAATACTTTTTTTAACTCCTTAAATAAATCAAATTTTCTAAAAAATATTTTAAACACAACTTATGAGTGAGCTCATTAAACCACATGCATTAATATGTAATATACTCAATAATTAAATAGTTTTTTACTAAAATTAACCTTAGTGATTTTAAAATCCACTAACCTGATATTTTTTTAAATTGAAATATATAATCCCAAAATTTATAATTTTTTAATAATATTCATTAGCATGCTTAATAAATCATGTAGAATAACGTTTTTCATAATCTTGGTGAAAAACCTTAATATCATTCCATAATTAGAAAATAATTTTCAAGATTGGGAATAATTAATTTTTTCTAATTTATAGAATCAAACCACCAATTAAATGTATATCATATTTACCACATTCAATTTTGTAAGAGTTTAAATAATTAAAGACATATAGGTATAAATTAACATTTAATTAGTCATCTCGTGTTTTTGAATCCACACATATGCTTGAAAAAAAAACCTATTTCACACACCATTAGTTTATATAATATAGTTTGATTGGATAATATATATACATTTTGTTTTTTTAATATAATTGAGAACACTTATCAAGTTATAACACCAAGCTAAAAACATGAAAATATTTATATATAGATAGGGAGAGAATAATAATAATGCACCCATGAGAAAAAAAAGAGTGAACAACACCTAAACAGATCAAATATCCATCCCTTACGTCACCGTGGCACACTCACCAAATAACACAAGATAAGTGTTATAATATAACCTGAATCACATTGATAATGGGTAACCCACACTGCATTTTTACTGGTATGCCACTTGCACCCCGAACATCATACATCTTAGAGCTCTAATCTCTTTCGTATACCAAATATCTTTAAAAGCATAGTCACATCACATCATTCTCAAAGACACCTTATCCATGACCCCACAAGCACAAGCACATATTGTCTGGTCCAATGACACCTAGTCCATGACATCACAACCACTACCATAACCAGAGTAATGGGTATCATGAACCTGTAGGACATCAATCTCATTCCAACCTCCTACTATGCACAACCACCAACATAATCCACCCCACATGCATGGCCATATCAAATCTTTCCTGATAACACATCGGAGAACACCCCACAAGCACAATCACATCTAGCTCGAAAACACCTAGGCCATCAAATCTCACCTGAAAACAACCAGTCTATCAAAATAAAAATACAATGCACTAAAAGAACCCTATCCACCCAAACCTGTGCAATACGTACCTCATGTATAGTAGGTAGTTGGAAATAGAAAGTACCAAACCATTTATCCAGCTCACCAGATGTCGGGAAAGACACCCCCGTGACTATATGGGTGTCATCACATAGCTCTATATGTGGGAGTAGTGTGTATAGAAATCACAAAAAATATGAAATTATATATATATATATATATATATATATCCACATAGAACCCTATCCTATTGGTTCAGAACTAAACACTAATCAACTCAAAACATCCCCACTTCTACTGCCACCTCTAAATGCATAACACCACACAAACCACAAACCACATCACAACATCTACCAATTTCATCATCAAAATCTTCCATTTCATTATAAGAATCATCTAAATTTAACCACACAACCCACCATTAATTTTTTCATTAACCATTTCCACCACATTAACCAAACCAAAACCCAACCAATTCAATTTAACATTATTGAACTATTTATTTATTCCATCACTACCTGAGAATCTGGTACCAAGAAACCACACATCATACACAAATCAACATTACCATCATACCATCACACCACCACTGAAAATTATGGCCAAACAAACACCACATAACAACCCCAAAAGCATGAAAAAAACCTACCACATAGCCACCAGAATGTATGAACAAGAAACCCCACCTCACAGCCCCAAAATTTCATTCAAAAAACCACCTCACTGCCCAAAAATCTTGGCCAACAAACTAAAACAAATCAAAATACATTTTAAAAATTTAAAAATAGGATTTTATTACTTTAAAATTTATTTTAGGGGTGTTATCACACAAACCATATTCCTTGGGAAACTATTTCATTAGTCAAATATAAGTGGTTAGTCAATTTTCTATTTTAGTGTGATATCACAATAATCACAATAGGAATTGAAGTTACAACACATAATATCCTACCCAAAAAGATCCCTAAAGACCACAGTTATCTTCTAGACATAAATCCAATTCAATCCCTAATATCACAATAATAACAAATTAGTAAAAACATATGAATCAAACCCCTTTATAGTTAAATTTAAAATTAAGAAACTCCTTGTCTTTGATTATGATAACACAACCATATCTTATAGATAAACTTGAGAATAACCTCTCGTATGATACACAATAAAGAGAAATAATGGATTTTCTAACTCAAATAACCTTTTACAGCCCACTATGCACTGTAGGGTGAAGGAGAAATTCCGGTAAACCATAATTACACCATGAGAAACCACAGATCAACCTACACTACACCCAAGGATCATTAAAAACATATCCCAAACAGACAACCAATACCAAGATGCACCAAATTAGTAAAACTATGAAAAAATAATAGAAGTAAAGGAATGATAATGAGATGATAACTCACCATAGATCAAATACAGGAAGATAGTAATAAATCTCTATCGAAGGGAATCCCCAATGCTTGAAGAAGGCACTGATAGATTTCTTTGAAAAATAAAAGTTAGAGATGATTGTCCGATTTAAGGTAACCCATGAGTAATCATAACATTATAACCACACTTCTTAGAGGATTTACATGATGTGTAATCCATACACGTCATGTAAATGTCATGCTTTCAGTTTTTCTGGAAAACATTAAACTTGAAGTACTTTTACATATAATTAATTACACATCATGATTCCCACTTACATGACCTGTAACCATTTCATGGGATGCCCCTTAGCCACGTATAATTCATGAAACACCCATCTACATAATCTATGAACCACCGTTACATATCGTCTATTAAATTTACACAATGTGTATTTCCTACAGTAGCTCCACTACACCTCCATCCTCCCCTGAAAACTCCCAAAACTTCTCCCCAAACCCCTCCAACCACTAAAACTGAAAAAGTAATGGACCAAGAAGGAATAAACCATTATAGGTTACTTAACATTTAGGGTTACACAACTAAGTGTATTCCAAAGCACACAATAGGATATGGTTACCACATTTTTAGGGTTAACCACATCTTTGATTAAATATAAATGATAATCCATGAGAACCTATGCATATTTCATTTTCCCATACTAAATTATCTTGATTGGTTTTTTAATTTTTAAAGGATCTAAAACATAATATTTTTATTCAATTTTAAAATTTATCACCATTAATTTTCTATAAATACAAAGCCCTCTTTTTTCCTTTTTAATAATTTTTCTATAATAATATTTTGGTATTTAAATAGTTTAAATTTGAAATTTTAAGAAAAAATGAATGAAACATTATTTGGGATCAGTTAAGGGAAACTATTAAAGTTCTCATCATTTATAGGGTGATATAATGAGTTATTCATGGTTTAGGTTACCTTCCAAGATAACTCACTGTCCCTATAGGTTGAGGTGAAATTTCTTATTTCATGTCCAGACCTCTCAAGAATCATTATAATTCATATATATAATCATATATTGATGTTATTTAGTTTATAATATAGTAATATTATATTGGAAATGTTATTTAGAAATTTTATATTTTATTGAAAAATATATATACACATTATGTATTGTATGAAAATATTATTTCTATAATAATTATTAATTATGTTGTTATTATTATTTGTTTCTACAAATTAACATTGAAATATATTATTATTATTAATAAATACATTTATATATCTTTGGGCATGATTATAGATTCTAGGTGAACGTAAATAAAATAACTAACTATTATAATTGAATTTATATAATTATTATTATTATTATAAGAAGAAAAGATATAAAAGAGGGATGCTCTATTTCTCCCACTTCATTCGATGTGTGCATGACTATAAGAGGAAGAACCCATATTCAACTTCTTAATACATTCAATGTTTATTAATATTCCAGCGTGGTTGATCAAGGTAAGGGTTTAAATTTAATTTATTCTCTATTTATCTTTCCCTTACTTACCTGCCCTTTTCTCATAATTTATTTAATATTGTTTAAGTTAAATTATGTGTTTTTATACATAAAGAAAAAGACCCAAATATTTTTAATATTTTGGTGTCATTGGTATCCAATATCTATTTATAACCCATATTTACATTTTATTCTATAAAGTTTCAAGGTTTTGTCAACTTTCAGGTAGGCGTTTCTCTAATTTAAATTTTATTAACAAAATCATATGTGTTGTTGGGTTTTTTGAATATATTTTTTAAAAAATAAAACAGTTCTATAAACTGTTTATGATGAAAATTTGGAAGTTTATTCTATATTTTTATTATGAATTTATTTTTATTCTAAGGTTTTATATGTTACTTATTATTAAATTTTTTCTCATGGACATTTATCTCTTTCAAGGTATTCATATAAATGTTAGAATGATTTTATGAGTAATTAACAAAAGTAATTTTCATGGAAAGAATATTTATAAATTATAAATGATGTGTATTAGATTTTATTATTATAATCAAATGTTTTAAGGACGTAGTTTCCTTATATAATATAAATTAGTTTTTTATAAAAGTATGAATTTAAGGTATTGGTTAAAACTATAATGGATCTTTTTTATGAATTAACAAAGTTTAATTTCCTCAAAATACATATTTTGATTTATTAAAAAAATTTGAATATTTTTAATAATGTATTTAATAATAAATGTGGTGTTTTTTCTAAACAAAGCGTTCATTCCAAATTTTATTATTCCTCAATTTATTACTCATTTCCCAATTCAATTCCAATAATGTTTTTAAATTGATAATTTTTAATATTTTTTCTTAAAAAAATAGATTTTTGATTGAAGTGTGATCTATATAAAGCTCTGAAAGATCTTTAAATACTAATGGGAAACCATAGGTAATTAGAGTGAATGCGAAAACATAAAAAATACGCTTAGTGGTTACCTTTTCTAGTGGATTTATTTTGTCCTTCGTGACACTATCACACAAAAGTTCATGGTATACCAGGGCTAGTGGATACTTGTTCTGTTATTCCTGATATAGGTGAAATATTTTTCATGTTAATTCATATATAATGGATTTCTCTTTTAGTTATTCCCAACATGGGCTCATGATAGACTATAATAGAACTTTTATTAATGGATATTGCATTATGATGGATATATTAGTATGGTGAACATAGATATCTTGACCTTAGTTCCCTATGGTATTTCCTAAGGTGTGTTGTTGGATTATTATTTATTTATGAAAATACTGGCATAGTTTCACCTCTTTATTAATTTTTTTCATTTATGATTCATTTAAATGAGTTTAAATGTAACTTAACCATTTTAATTATTTTATTTATAAAAAATATATAATTAATTATATATTTAACTACAAACAAGCACATAATAATTTTAAAAGTAAATGGAATGCAAATATTTAGGGTGATATCCTACTAGGATCTCACTAAAACAATAAAAATAAACCATTATATGTATGAAGAATTTTGGGTTTTTGGTCTATTTTGCAGGTATGTTAAATGTATCATGTTTCTAGGTTTGGGCCAAGATTTTGGCATGGAGTTGTGGAGAAGGAGGAATGTAGGGTTATCCGTATTTCACATGAATTTAGATGAGTATTTTTATCATTCTATATCATGTGCCTACTCTATAGGCTTTGATTGGTTGGTAATTTTATATTATTTTGACATGGTACGTTATGTTCAGAGCTGAAAATAATTTTTATTATACATTTATTAAATATTGCATGATAAAGGGTAACATTTTCCCATTATATATATGATACCTTTGTCACTAGTTGATGAACCATGGAAATCATAAATGTACCATAGGATTTTTGTTATTCTAGGATAGGTATAGTGAAAAGATACCATAACTAGTGTGTTATACTATACATATAATGTCAATTTCATCTCATGAATTTCTTGTAACTCTACATGATTCTAATGATTTAATTTATTCCTTATATATTTCAACCAAATTAACATGTCTCAACCATGTTAATTTTTAAATTTTATGTAATCAATGATTTTCGTTATCCATCTATAAAAAGGATTTAATTATTATTGAAAAATATATACATATTAATCCCATGAAAATTTTTCTTAAGGTTTAATTAAAATAATTTGTTAAATCGAGTCAAAATAACACATGGTGTGATAGGTAGCCAACACTTAGTTTTATAAAAATAACCCCAACCCTCTAGTCAATGAGAAGTATAACCCAAAGTCTCACTATAAATATTTCATTAATCAAGATGTAATGAATGTTTCCTTAATAATTTTAATTCCAAATATGGAATAACAATTACAAAAAATATTCACATTGGAATTATAAGAAATAAATGAATTATCTTGGTAATTTTTTTTATCTCTTATGTTATTCCATCCATTATGCCCATTAGAATGTGTTGTGTGGAATTTAGAGAATCAATCTCAGTGATTTAAATTAGACATATAAATATTCATATATGAAATTTTTTCATATAATAATAATATATAATAATACAGAATTGATAATAATAATAGGCCTCCATGAAGTGAAACTCAAGGGCCCATGAAATATTAAAAAACATGGAGAGAAAAAGTTTTACAAATTCCCATAAATAACATAACCTCAATAGAATTCTACATGGACCAATGAATAATACATCCCCTATCCCAACTCACAATTTGGCTAAGAAGTCAGAAAATTTATTACCCTCTCTATAAATATGAGAAACATAAAATTTATTTGATGATAATATTTATGACAATCCTCCCAAGATACTAAGTGTCTCTAAGAGGGTCATGATACCGTCAAAGTGATGGTATGAATAATAAAATATGATTCCAACTTAATCAAAAGATTACTCTTGTTGCTGAATATAAATATATAGATAGTTAGGAACACTCTTACCTCATATTCATAGGCGATGGTAGTTTACAGCCCTTAGAAAAGCACGAGTGTACTCCAGATTTTGAGCCTTTGAAAATACCACCTTATCTAAAAGGGCCTGAATTTTCTTTTGAATCCCCATATATGTTAATTTTGATTAGAATTGTAATGATTATTTTTCAAAAAACTGATATATATCAATTATAATTTTTCTAATTACCATGAATACCCAACATGCTAAAGAGAGTTATCTCTCGATTTATATTTCTTGTCAAACAGGTGTTAATGATGACTGTGAGCCTAATAACATAGAGGATATTAATGATAGGCTTGTTTAGGTCTCTTGATTTGTTTTTATTCCAGTTGGAGTTCCTGATCCACTATTTTAGATGAAGTCTTTCGATAATAGTAGTTCATAGGAGGTTGTTTTTTTGGTTTGAGCCATCCAGCGAGCTACAATGTAGTAACAAGAAGCTGAGGATGGAAGTTCTAAATGGTTATAGTTGAAATATATTAGTAAAATTATTTCAAATGGGTTTAGAAAAGTTTTTATGTAGTAAAATATATTTGATAAAGTCTAGTATAACCCAATATTCACCATATATGGAGAAAAGACTCAGAACAGAATACATTATATAGGAATATTTAGGGAGCCTATTATAAATCCCCCTCTAAACAAGGGTATTCTAAGAGGGGGATATCCATAGGCTATAAAATGTTTTTAGTATGGTGTACATGTTTATGGTGTTTCCATTAAAGAATATATAAAATAGCTTACATTTTAGGCTACCATGAACTAAAAGATCCCATATCATAGTGTCCTCGATGGTCATGTATGAGTAAGAATAAATCAGATACTTAAGATAATAAGGTAAATCTATTGAGGATCTAATTTTTTTCATAATAAGAACATCAAGGTAAAATATGTCCCCCTGAAATCCATTAATCAAGGGAGATCCCAATAAGAAATATTTCTAGAACATTATTTTTAGAATTAATGGTGATAATCAATCTACTATTCTATATCATATCTATATAATAATTCCTGATATAATTCCAAATGGATCATAAAACTAAGTATATCTCCCCATAATACATCTTTTTAGTAAATAAATACTTTAAAAATTATTTTTTTTATAAATTGTCAGTGATAACCATCCACAAAAATTTATCTTAAAAAGAATCATTGAAAAAGGAAAGGTTTTTAATGCACATGCGACTATTCACCAAAGACTTAAGGGAGGTTGTATTTCCTTTCTAATAGATTAATTTATATTTAATTATATCAAAAATTTCATAGAACAATGTATCTTTGGTCATCCTTAGAATAGGAGAATTAATAGATAAATAAAGGGTAGATTGATATCCTTAATGTCTATCCTGATTTTTGATATTCTACCTCTTTTTGTAGCTAATGTTGAGGTTTAACTAATGTGAGACTTATTCCATTTTAAATGATGGTTAAATATAAACCCATAGTTATCAAGGACCTTTATGATTGATTCAATGTTTTTCCATACTCTATGAAGAAACAAATTGATCCATCAATATGAAACACGTAAGATGGAGCCATTACACGCCCCCTAGTTTTAATAGTCTTAATATTTACTTTTTAATTTTTTCAAAATTGTATCTACTTAAATAATATCACAAAAATATATAAATAATATAATATATTAAGTCACCTTATCTTGTTCCATAGTAACAATAGAATTATCCTTTTAGGGTTCAATTCACTAGAGAAGAAACTTTTACCATTTTGAAGAAAGGGGGAATCATGTTATTGAAAAAAATTAGTAAATCTATAATCCTGTAAGACATTATAAATTAATTTTTAATTGATTATGACATAGGGATTTATAACAAAATTATAAAACAAATAATTCCATTTTTACTTGGATTAATCATTATATTAATGTACCCATCAGAATCAACAAGGAATTAATGTTTCATTTTTCTTTTAAAAAATCCATATTGATCTTGTGAAGCAACATTGCAAGTGATGATAGATAACCTAGTGGATAATATTTTACTAAGAGTATTTCAAAAAAATAAAAATAAACATGAATGAAATATATAATATATTCTTTATCATCAATCATAGGAATGAGGACAAAAAATTAAGATATTACCCCTAATAAAAATACTATTCCAAAAGAACATATGAATTATTTTCATGAGATCTCCCTGGATAATATCCCAATACATCTAAAATAAAAGGTTAGTAAATTCATCTAGTTCCGAATAATTTCCCATGTGGGGTAAAAAATTGTTACCTTTGACTTATTTCAGATTTGGTATTCTAGTGATCGTCACATTATCAAAATGGTCAAAAACCTTGAGAATAAAATTCCTAAATCAATCAAGGTCAGCATGAGAACCAATGTTAAATAACACCTGTAAATAATGAACAATTTTACACTTAATATCCCTTTACCCATGATAATTTCACTCTCATTATTTAGGTAGTTAATTAGTTTCAAATATTCTCTCACATTCTGATTTTTTTAAAAAAGTGTTCATATCACCTTCTTTTAGCCATATAATCTTGAAAATTTTCTTTAAAATTGCCTCTTTTAGGATGATTTTATCATTGATACTTGAATAATTTTCAACCTATTTATTAAATTGAGGCATGTCAAACTCCTCATCATGACTATTTTATGTATTATCATGCCCCTTTTCCAAGAACACAATGTCCCCATCCATGGAAATACAATTCTCCTTACTCTATGGTTTAATTATAGACATTATAATTTTAAGTTTAAGAACACAAGAAAATAGATCATAAATGAAATTTTTGTTTCCCAGGCCTCTTGGACAATGCCCCTAAAATCTAGATGTTTGATCCATGAATTGTTAAATTGAAAATTCCATGGAAACCTTTCGCAGAGTGTGATATACCCTATATCATTATCCATGATATCTAAAAAAATCTATTTTTAGGAAAATTAAATAGTTATATCATTATTCCTACTATTGTTCAAAAAAGGTATGGATATGGTAGTAGAAGTGGAGGGTGGGGGGGGGGGGTGAATTTTAGTTCAAAGTAAAAAAAACAAAAACTCCTATCCTTATCATGATTTAAGTTTATCAAATGATATATTCTTCCTTTAAAATCAAAATATATCATAGTAAAAAATTAAAATAAAAAATTCACCAGAATATAAAACTAATGTTTGTTAAATAAAATACTTAAAAATACAAAAAACGTATTTTTAAAAAAAATATAGTGATATGTTAGAAACAGACTATAGAGTATTGATAAAAAACACAAATACCCCAAAGCCTATTTTTTACCAAAAACCACTACTAATTCAATGAAAGTATTCAATTTAATCCAAATTATTACGAGGATATTTAACATGATACTTGGTATCCCTCTTCAACACTTATAAGTTTCTCAAGAGAAACTATATAAAAAAACATTCTTATCCAAAAAATACAACTATCAAGAATATCAGTTAACAAATTAAGTATTTTGAGATTTTTTGACTGTAACCATATTAGAAGGTTTTTGTATTTCATTATACAAATTCCTTTAATCAAGTAGATTAGAGAAACTATCTTCCATAACAGAATCTATTTGATCTAAAAGGATTTGTAAAACAATGTTTAAAAATAATATACTTAGATATTTTCAAAAATAACTGAAGAATGGATTTTAGAAAACATAGAAAACAATTAAAAATGTGACCACTCAGGAACTGCAAAGCTATCACAACATTACTTTCAACATACTTATTATTAAATTTAAAAAACTTTTGATCATCAAAGCTTTAGGATGATTTTATAAATTTTTTCATAAAAAAACAAGATTTCATGATATTCTAGTTCAGTTACAAGAGAATTAGATGAAGTTATCCATTGTTTGATATATGAATATTTATACTACATCATCTAATGAGTTTAATGTATCATTACATTTCAAGGAATAATGTCTGATAGAATAATATAATAATTTAGTCTAGAAAATCACACTTTATATTTTCACTCGACTATAAATTCAACATATATTATCTATTTATATATAATCCTTAATGGAAGAGTATATTAAAATATAAAAATAAAGAAAAATAAGATTCATTGGCTTCAAAATCTCCATCATTTTTAAAATCAGAAGTCACAAATGAAAATAAAAGAAATGCTAAATTTTTAATAAAATTGAAATAAAATTCACCATACTATTTATAGTATGATTATACTTCAACTGGATTTAATGTTTCAGAAGTCAAAAAATAAAACCAGGTTATTTAGTAGTATAAAAGATTAATAAAACAATTTACCTAGAAAATTTAACCCCCTTTTAAAAAATAAATATAACCAAGGATGGAATAAAAAAACAATGGAACAAATAAAATTAAAAACATAAAATTTATTCAAAAATTATAAAAACTTATCCCTTTGTAAAAAAAAACAAATATATCCCCCTTTGTGATATTCAGAAATAGTTTTTTTAGAATTCTATGAGAAGTAAAATGAATGTTCAATATCATAGTGCAAAGAGAAAAACAGTAAAAAATAATATTAAATAGAAAAAACCTTTCTAGTGTTATATTATGATACCTGTGAAAGATTTTTTTGATAAATATGGTTCTAATGAATGATCCAAATAAATTTTATTGTCTTAAAAAAATTTTAGGATATTATCTTGTGATAAAAATAATAAAACTCTCTATTTTCTATGGAGTCAATCAAAGTGATACATAGGATTATCAAATCACAGGGTTTAGTTCATTAATATTAAAGATAAATAGATATAGAAGTTATTAAAACATTTTTAATGAAACACCAGGGTAGTAAATTTATATATTAGATTTAACATTTGATACTCTATTCTTACATACCATTTTTGACAATATTTTCATAAATACATTATAGAAGGTAATACAGGCTTTATAATACATACAAAATATCAAGAATATAACCATAATAAGTTTTTAAGAATATAATGTTCCAATATAATGAAACTTTTAACTTGGAGAAGGAAAATTCAATTAAACATAACTAGATATGTAACATCCAATAAGTGTGGTTCTAGTAAAATAATTTATAGATGATAAAAAGATCATGCATAAATGATAGTACAATTATAAACATAAATAATTCCCCCCTTTATCAAGGGGGTTTATAATTTTAAGATATTATTGAAATGAGAAGTAGAAATTATGATCAATATGAATTGATTATACATATATTATATTTAATATATTTATGTTTATCAAAACACAATGGTTTTGTGAAAATATAAGCAAGATGATTTTTAGTTCCAATAAAATTGAGAATAATATCTCTTTTGTGTGTGTAATATTGAAGTATGTGGTGTATTATACCAATGTGATTAATATGTGGGGGATTTATAGGGTTTCTAGATGAGGATTTATCACAAAGAATCTTAATCTGAGTGACACTCTAACTAGAATCTTTAAGTTTGTGATACATGCACAAAAATTGAGCATGTCAACTTATAGCCACAATATATCAAGATTTAGAAGTGTAATGTTCAATAGGGTGTTGTTTCTTACTAGACTAAGAGACTAAATAACGACATATGAAATGAAAATCTCTAAAATTTAATTTTAAATCCATTTTACCTCTATAATAATTATAATCATAACAACTCTTAAGTGAAAATTTAGTTCCATATGAATTGAGTAAAAAGTGTTTTGGAGTTCCTTTGAGGTAGTAGAAAATATGACTGACCATATGGTGATATTCCATCATATTTTCACAACTATATTTTTATACTATTGAAATAGATATTTATCATTAAAATTCATATGTGAAGGGAATCAATCTGTGAAATCCCATTATAGAAAGTGGTGTCTAAAATATGCTTATTAATGATGATATATTCCAAAAATTACTATTTGTGATGGATAGTTATTATTATTACTAGTATTCTTGAGATTGTTTTAAAAATATAATTGTGACTGATTAAAAATATATATCATTTACTTAAATATGAAAAAATTAATTATATAAATAGAAAAATTATTAATAAATTATTTTTTTATAAATATAATAAAAACATGAATAACATAATTACACAATTTCAAAGGTAATATGTTTATAAAACCAAAATATATAACAATCACAAAAACAATTGAGTATCAACTGGTATCAGTGGGGAGTATCACCCAATAAGTCTGGAAGGGAAACTGCTTGCTGACACCACGTGCATGCCAGTATATATACTCCAAAATATACTCATCTCTCTAACACTGATACTCATGATCCTCCTTCTAATCTCTCTGCATTCCCTATATCATCTCATTATAACATCCCAAACTCTTTTTATACTGTGAAATAGATGCTTACGACTCATAATGAGCTCCCATTGAGCTAAACTACAACATCACAGAAGTCCCATAATAACTAGTAAGTGTCCATTATAAACTAACACTAGTCACCTAACCTTTCTCATCATAATGAATAGTTACCTGTATCTAAGACCCGAACCAAAACCTGAATCGCTCATGAAATCTTCTTTAGTCTCAGTATTAATTGAACATTAATGATAAGACACAATCACATACATTTGTTTCAAATATAATTAGAAATGAAAATAGAAATAAAATTAATTTAATAATTTTAAAAAAAATTATAACCAAAATATGGAATCGTCTATCATAGATAAGTTGTTTTATACTAGTATAAGTGTATATATTCTTATACTATTCAAATTAATAAATATAGGGGTTGGTAGGGGCCTGAATAATATAATAAATTTTTTAAATTTTAAAAAACATATATTAATAAATAATATTATTTACCATATGTCATATATGTATACCAAGTTTCATTCTTATCCCTATGTGTGACATCCTGCCATTAATGGTTTTGATGACTAGATGATTTCCTCCTCTCAAAAGTATCTCTTATCTAATATGAGTAAATCCATCCCATATCTAGGATAAAATATAGTCAGGTAAATGAGGGAATCAAGACTTGTTCAAAATAGTAACAAATATTATATTAATGAATCTATTTCTTAGGATATGTGAAAACTAATGAAAATATTCATGTATAAAAATGTACCATGCCTCTAGTATAAGATCTCTTTTACTGTCATCAAATAGTGACCATAAATTCCAAAATAAAATTCAAAACTACGTGTTACTAATTAAATAAATTTGAAATAAATTATATTATTTATTAAGACACATTCTAGTGGTAAAACATATGATGTCAAAAAACAAAGGGATCCTGAATCCATGACATCTATAGTGTAGAATTTTTTTTAAAATCACACTAGCCTTCCCAAAAGGAAAATAAAAAAAACTATGAAAATAAAAAAATAATCAGAATATTATTACCAAAATTAATACAAAGATTTAATATAAAAAATTAAACAATTGAATAAACCTCTACAAATGTTAATCAAAATCAATAGATGGACATATATATTTAACATGGTCTGTAATCATCATTCTAGTAAGTTCTCACCCCATCTTAATAGCCAGTGCTATAAAAGTACCCTACCGGTGAGATGAATGCTCATCGGGCTCATCATCAGAAAACCCAATATCAATGAGAGAATGGAATAAATCATCGAGACCATGTCAATCCATCTAAATAAAATAATCTTACATAAATATAATTTTAATAAATACATCAAATATAAAAAACTAATAAATACCAAAATATAATAATCCTACATATAAATAATTATTAATATAAATATAAAATATAAAAAAATAATAAACACCAGAATAAAATTATCTTACCTATAAATAAATACCATAATATAATAATCTTACCTATAAATAATTGTTAATACATATATAAAATATAAAAATCTAATAAATACTAGAATATATTATTATTCCCTAAAAATAATTATCATTACAGATCTCAATTATAAAAAAATAATAAATATCATGAATAATATAATAATATTACTTATAAATAATTGTTAATACATGTATTAAATATAAAAAACTAATAAATAATAACATAAGAAAGTAAATGAAATTTATTTTTGAGACTATCTCCAGCCATCAAAAAAAATAATATTTCCTATAAATTATTGTTCATATATATATAAAGTATAAAAAACTAATAAATATCATAATATAATACAAAATTCATCATCCTCATTCCCATATCCATCTATGAAAATGTCTTCATCTTCCTCTTGAAAATTGTCAACTTCCACATGACATTCAGTTTCATCATCCCTTATTAATTTCTCTATAATATAAATTTTATCATCCCTTAACTGGGTGGTTTCATCATCAATATTTATGTCTCATTTAGAAAGTGATGTATTTAGATATGTTTCTTGAAAAATTTAAATATGTTTCACTTAAGAAGAATCATTTTTCTTTTTAAGAAACTGATTTTCATGAGATTTAATTTTTATCACACTACACTAGTCATTTAAATATCTCAAAACAACACTGTGATTTTCATTATAAACATGATGTACTTGATGCATGAACATAAATAATTAATTTGAGGTAATACGAATTTTATATTTAATTTCAATGAATCCATGTCATGGATGAACTCACAACCCTTGATTAGTATCAAACTGATGAAATTTAAACCTGGTTACATAATTTTGTCTCAGATAACATAACTCAATTATTTCAACTATCATTTTGTAAAAGTAAACTTCACCTTCATTATGATGAGATCTTATTAAAAAATTGCACTATTTGTGGATTTCTTTGATTTACCATATATGCATGTATAAAATAAAAATCCATTAATCACATATCCATTATAATATATTACCAATTTAGATTGAGGGGTTGTTAGAAACCATAATAATCTATAAATGTTACTTTCATATTATTCTTTCTCCAAAAAATAAAAACAGTTAATAACATATATAATTAGAAAATTGATTTAATGTTCCATCATAAGAAAAATTAACCTACTAATATTTTAATCCAATATATAAAATTATGTTTTTGATGTTCTTCAAGAGTAGTAGGTGTAATTTGTATAGATTATTTTTTATATGGTCATCCTATAATATATAAAACAAATAATATAAATAAACTTACCTAAAAAAATTAAAATAATAATAAAAACTATTGTTTATTGTATAAATCATATCATTTATTCACAATTTAGTATAAAATATATATGATAACTTTGAAGTTATTCTTTTGGAATCCATCATTAATGATAAACACCAAAGGAAAACTCTTGATGAATAGAAATTAACTATTAATGGTCCATGAAATCATCAACATTAGCACCATTTTGACCCATGGGATTATTTTTTGCATACATATCCTAAATGGGTACAACCATGATAGTTATACCATCCCTTCAAATATAGCTTCATATAAAAAATTAAATATAAAATGTTCTATTAATTTAAATAAGGTCATCGAGAATATTTTCTCTAATTTACATAAAATTAGAACAACATGTATTTAAAATATGCTCAATTAGTCAATATATAATGTTTCCACAACAATATCTTTGAATAAATATGATATTTCAATCAACATATCCTAGATTGAGGAATTAAAAATCCCTCTAAGGGTGACAACATTAACCTTTCCATTATGACAGGAAATTCAGGAATATTTTACTTGGAAACATGTTCATTTTTTTTGAAATGAAATAAATTAGAATCATAATCATATATTAACATAAAATCACTAATCCATTGATATAAAAATATATTTCTTTAGAAAGTTCATAAGATACCTTTGGATTCATTAAATTATCTGATATTTAATTTTCAAATAATTCAATTCTCGTATACCTATAAATTAGGGAAAGATTTAACCATACCTTTCCATTATCTTTGATCTTACCAGGTGTGCCTAGCATGGTATAAAATATGTTATCAAAAAAACTATTCTCAATATAAATTACAACTAACACGTGATGAAAACAATTTTTACCAATATGGAATGTCCCAAAAATACCCAACTTTATCTAATTATGATCTCTCTGAAAACCCAATATTTTTTTAATAGTTAGTCCATAAGTAATAGGATGGAATAAAGTGATAATATATTTTACATAAATACCTGAGAAAACTACTGGAGGTTCATAACTTTCAATTTTAAATTTTGTAAAATTATTTATATTCCCTACAAAAGGGTTTTCCATAGGAAGAAATATTCAATGATAGTTAAAATTACTAGTATTTATTCCATTAAAAAACATAAATTATTTTTTCTTATCCATGTAGTATGAACATGATTTTAGACCATGTGCACTCTCTCCAAATAACATACTATATGCTAAAAAGTCATTGTGTTTCCACATTAATGGAACATTTAGTGTAAAATTATGATCTGTTATAATATAATATGTAGCAACACCATTGTCCCAAAATTAAAGTAACCCATAAATTACTAGCTTCAAATAAACATAAATATTCTTCTTCGTATGCCCTAAAATTAATAACATAAAATATATATATGGTTTCTTCATCAGTATCTAAGGAGGTAAGTTGTATGAAGATATAAAAATAGACCAACATGAATATTAACTACAATAATCTCATTCTATCATGACCTAACCCGATGGGGCCTAAAATGAAACTACCCCAATCCTACCTCCAATAGGCGAGGGGTGGGAAACTACCACAATGAAGGCATATCACACATATGGGGTTGTTAGACTTAAGTACATGTATGCACGCAAACATCTCCAACATAATGACCTGAAAAATTCCAGGTAATTTTTTTAATTATTTAGGATTATTATGAGACTAAAAAATTTGACGGAACGTGATTTCAAGGCCTGGAGATCCTGTAATGATCCGTCGAAAATGTTTTAAGCTTAAAATAGCGTGTGTGAGTAGTTTTCTGAAAAAATTGGAATAACTATTTAATGGGTCCATGGATCAGAAATCCACGGACACTTTTTCATTTAGGACATCGAGTTTACCCTAGGAGCGACTTAAGTTTAGTCAGCATAGGCCTTCGGTGAGAAAACCCGAAAATGGAATAACTGTAAAAAAATAATTAAATAAAATTATTTTATTATTCAAATGCTTATAACTTATGATGGGTGACATAAATTAAAAATACGAGACCACCACTGAACTCATGAGGGTATGATTTCATTAGGAAGATACTAACATTGGCCAGTGCGGGCCAACAAAGGAAGTCAGTTTTTGGCTACAAATAAAATAATTAAGTAACAATTATTTTATTATTAAATTTTATAAATCATAAACGGTAACTCGATTGGAAATACAAGAGTACCATTGAGCTCGTGAGGGTGTGTTTCCCTTAGGAAGAGCCTAACTTCGACTAGCGCGGGTTGACGATGGCTGTTAATAAATTTTTAACTTCTTTTAAAGGTATGTTTAGTAAACGCGCAAGCAACATTTCCTATCTTTTGAACCGGTTCTCTAAAATAAAATCTGAGAGCACTATTGAATCCAAAGCACCAGAATTCTCTTAAGGGAGGATTAACTTCAACCGCAGTAGGTCGGGTAAAAAATTTAGCTTTTGCGACTTTTAAAGAATTAATAAAATAAAAAAATTGTTATTTTATTTTTATCCTACCACCTCTTGAGCGGCGATGGTGGGGACCACAAAGGTGGTTAGACTTTTAATATGGGATATTAATTACCCGATTACACATTGGGTGCATAACCACCCCTTGTATAATTAATGTGTCATATTAATTACGTCAATTAATGAATCTCATTATATCCCTAGTGCGTTACTCATCCTTTCCCCCCTCTATTTAAATGGGGCTCGGGGTAGAGTTTTTGACACGACTTCACCTAGAGAGGAACCTCTAGCAAAGTGATGTGACACCTTCCACCAACGGAGACAGAAGATCGGGCGGCAAAGAACCAGGAGTGACAAATGCCCATGGATTCGTCAAAGCGCAGATTCTTCTCCCACCATTGCGACAACTCCAACGATTCTCAAGGTAGGGGTTGTTATTTAATTCAAGAAATTCCCTCAATTATTCCCCTCATTCTTGAATTTTTGGGTGGTCATTGTGGGGGATTTAAATGGGGTTTTTAATTATTTTAATGTGATGTATTAATTACTACCACCTATTATAATGCTAATGCGGAGTGTGTAGACAAAAAAAACAAGGCCCAGACCCTCGTCCGCTTGATTTTCATTACATTCTTTAGAGGCGTGTTGTTCCAACTTGAAGAAACCTTGAAACTGAGAGGCGCACAATGATGGCAGCATCCCAGGAGGACCATTGGCGCGTCCGGAAGGAAGAAAGGAGAACCAGAGCTCACCTGGTGGCCCGCAAAATAGGGCATCACCACTTGGTGCTGTTGCAGACCCAAAGGGGCTGCCGACAACTGGCCAGCTGCATTGGTGAGGTGGAGCACCGTCGCACGCCATAGAGAAGGATCCGCAACATCGAAGTCATGATAGGAGGGGGACCCTCACTCCGTGAGTCCTTCAGGCCATGTGGCGGCGCCACGTGGCACTGGTAAGTGAAGAGATGAACCACACTTATTGAGCAGTTAGGGGAGCTGGAGGCCAACCAGATAGTGAGTCGCCCCAGTGCACCGGGCTGCGTCACTCGGCGGGTCAGGCCGGTTCGCAGCCTAGCGGGCTGAGCTCGCCACAGCTCAGCCTATTTCGGGCCGGGCTAAGTCAGGCCGGGTTAGGTCGGGTCAGCACGAAACAGGTCGGGTTGGACTGAACTGGATCAGTTCAGCCAAGGCTGGGTCGGGCTGGGTCAGTCAGACCGGGTTAGAATGGATTCAGACCCATTCGGGCCCAGTTACCCTTAAATGATCGTACATTGCGAACCAGACGTCTGTTTTATGAACCATGTACGATGCTTGGATCCTTGGAGCGAGATGGTCCTTTTGAGATACTCCAAAATAGTATTGGAGAAATTTGGAATATAGCTGGGTTGGATCAGCCACGAATCCAACCGGGCGCTCGACACTAAATTACAATTAACTTATAGACCGGGTGTCTGATTGATGAATAATCTATTGAATTGGAACACTTATGACATGATAGATCATTGAGTAAATTCTTCATGGAACTTCATGCCAGTTGAAATATGAACGTTGGCATGAGGTGCGGTTCTCCCAGAATGAAGCGTACTATGAGCGGGAATCCAGTGGCTGGCAGTGAGGTGGAGGTTGGAGAGAGATCATAAAGTTGTTAGTACCAAGCGATCATTTGTGGATTAGTAGTACGTGACCTAACATGGACCAACCATAGAGCGGCCCATCATGGATCAAAAACATATCTATCCTATGTGGGTCAGTGCTCTTCGATCCTGTGTGGATCAGTGCATATCGATCCTATGTGGGTCGGATCCTGTGTGGGTCTTGTGGGTGTTAGTATCTACAAATACTCTATGGGTTAGACTTCGTATTGTCAATAGTAGTGCCTATCTATAGAATAAGATGATCTATATTCTCATCTAATCATCTATACTTCTATGAATTACTTATACATGGTTTGATCTATGTCTATTTCTTTGTGATTTGTGATTGAGACCATGCTTTGTGGTTTTTCTTTTTGGAATTCAGAGAGACCTTCAGGGGTCCCAGGTTCCCTACTGGGTATTGTTATACTCACCCTTGCATGGGATTCACCCGCAACTTGTTGTGTCCTATGTAGATGGCGAACAACTTGGCTGAGACTTAAGGGGGCCACGACCAGGCAATATATGGAGAAGATTGGATGACGTGGAGAGTAGTGGAGATGAGATGTACCTACCCTTTAGGATGGATCCTCATTGTACGATTCCAAGATCTATTTTCTATTTTTCAGTTGTAGTTATACCATTCAGTTGGGCATGTATTCCAAACCCTTTACATTTAGTACACACATTTACTATTGTAGTTTTACTATGTGGTTGCATCTTGTTGTGTTCTTGGGAAGCGTGTTTTGTTGGGTACCGGGACTGTGCAGCGGAATCCGGTGGGCTGAGATTTTAAAATTTTTCTGCTTCACCGGAGTGACATAACCCTTTCAAATCCGGTGATCTAGTCCCAGCTTAGTCCGAGGATATCGCAAGGTTCTTTAGGAGCACAAAATTAAACTTGAACATTTACCTTGTTTAGAATTGACGTGCAGGACGCCAACAATCGTTGCTCGAAGACTCCGACGTCGAAGCCCCCTAGATCGTCCACACACGCCTTGTGAATCTGCTCACGCACCGTTCGTCAAGATCTGGGTGCTAGCGCGGATCATCGATGCACACTTCGACGTAGTGATGATCACCACAAACTAGCGTCTTCGATCCGTGAAGGCGGAACTTGAAGAACTTGCTAGTTTGAGAGTGTCTCTCTCTAGAACTCAGGAGGAGAGAGAGGCTCTCAATTCCAACGGATGAATAGTTACAAGGGGAGATTCTCTCTCTTAATATATATAGGGAATATCTAAAATACGTGGTAATGGTTCTCGACCCCCGTGTATTAAACATTCACTATATATATATATTATAAATAATTATTTATGACAAATTAAATTATGCCATAAATAATATTTATTATTTATCGCTGTGCTGCAATATATATAAATATATATATTACATGATAAACATGAGTCTAACTTGACTCGCACCTCCTGATAATATTAAATGAACCCAAGATATAAATATCTGTCCTATTAATATTTATCTATGTATTTACTTAATCACTCGTAAATACATGTTATAAATAAATTCAACAAATTATTCCAAACTTTAATAATAAAAGAATTTATTTATTACTTGGTGATCCATAAGACTTGGATAATACCCGGACCCCATAGTGGGGCCCACCAAGTCCTATAATCCTATTAATCAGAATAGGGCAGATTCTCAAAGCGTTGTTGTGTGTGACCCTCTAGGCCCTTATCTCGATAGCAATGAATAATATCACCGACCTAGAGCGGGGTCTAGCAACCCATCGAGCCCCCTATAGAGATAAGGCAAAGACAGAGCAACGACTACCTTCCTACGAACACGGTCCATGTTATCTAATATCTTCATCATCGATATCTCAATAAAGCAGAATGCATACTCAATGTCATCATTCTTCATTTGCTTTATTTTGTTTGTTGATTTTTCCGGACGGTCTTACCTTCCACTACCATGGCCATGGATTTAATGAAGGTGCGACCATCCTAATCAACCAGGCCCGAGATATCTCTTCCTAAAATCGGAAGCTACAAATCCTTTCTTGATCATTCAATCAATGCCATGCCATTAATAACGTACCCGATATAAACCACCTCACCACGACTTATTGTTGAGTCAATAAGGTTTTCCTTATTACTTTTCCATTCCTTCTTGTTTTGAAAATCACAAACACCTTATCTTTAAGAAAATTGCTTTTATAAGGAAAATTGCTTTCTTAAAAAAAATCGCTTTTATAAGAAAAATTATCCTTATCATATTTTCATCCATATTTTTCTTAAGTATGAGATTCTAATTCATTTTCTCGGAATCGTTGAAACTTTGATATAAAGCATTATGTTTTAAGATTCGGATTCTGGACAAGAACTACAAGGAAGTTTCATTCCGAATTCTGGATATGAACTATGACTAAGTTCTATTCCAGATTCAGGATACGAATTCTGAAGAATAATTCTCATTACGAATTCTAATGAAGAAATCCCATTCCAAATTCTCATTATGAATTCTGAAGAAGAATTCTCATTATGAATTCTAATGAAGAAATCCCATTCCGAATTCTCATTACGAATTCTATAGAAGAATTATCATTACGAATTCTAATGAAGAAATCCCATTTCGAATTCTCATTATGAATTCTGATGATGAATTCTCATTACGAATTCAGATGACAAATTCTCATTCCAAATTCTCATTCCGAATTCACCTATTAAACAGAATCTGATTATCTTTGTTTTATACACTCTGAATTTATTCACTCCGAACCTTCACTCCGAAGTTTTCATTACGAACCTTTTTGTTAGAGTTTAAAACGTTGTCGTACATTCTGTTACATTTGTTTTGTTATAAAACGATGTCGTCTGTTTTGTTTTAAACTAACCGTTGTCTAAGTGACATGTGTACAGGTCCCTCCGATCTTTAATGAAAATATGACCGTTGGAGAAGGATTCGACCTTACCTATAAATAGGAGCTCATTTGAAAAAGCTCGGTGCTGATAGCTGATGAAAGTGATGAAAGGCTGAAAAATTTGCTTGAAGTGATTTCTAGAGAGAGAGGCTCTTATTAACTCTCAAAGCTTCGTGCGACTCTGAATGTTGGTGATTAAATTCGAGGGCTTCTGGGGATAGGAAGACAGAGGTGCCGACTACCTTGAAGTTCGAGGGCTTCCTTGCTGAGGAAGACAGAGGTTGCCAACTACCTTGAAGTTGAGGGCTTGCGGGGATAGTAAGACAGAGACTCCGATCTTCATATCGAGGGCTTACCCTGGTGTGGGTAAGACAGATTTGCTTGAAAGTATAAATCAAGGGACCTTTATCCAAGGTTGTTGGATAACCTTATCTTTGGGTTAAAAGACTATTATCTTGTTACTTGTAGTTTAACTACTTGTTTTATTTCCGCTGCAATTTGTATCTTAAGGAAAGTATAACTTTCTTATACTTCCTTACTTACTCTGATTCATTTAGATTCTATACGCTTTAAGGTAGAATATGATATTGTAACTTTTGTTAAGTTTCAATTTCCGGAACCATATTTCCAGAATCCACTTTCGGAATCTTATTTCAATTTTGTATTCGGTAGTAGAGGTGTTGTGAATTTACTTAGTTTAACTTTGTTAAACTTAGCCCTTTCCTTTTCTTAAGGAAAACATAGTTAATCGTAACTAACTTTAAAGGTTCCAAAGGAATTTTTAAAGTATACAATTCACCCCCCTCTTGTATATTGAGCATCTCATACTATATTTCGATCCTACAATTGGTATCAGAGGTTGGAAACCTCTTACTCTATACCAATCTTACATTTGGTATAAGAGCCAGGTTACTGAAATACTTGTACTCACATACAAGTTTTTCTTTCTCACTTTATCCTTCTGAACTTTGTCATTCCGAATTTGTCCATTCCGAACTTTTCCCATTCCGAACTTTGTTATTACAAATCTTTTGCTACTAACAAGTTTGTGTGAAAAGTTATTTTTAGTATGGAAGGAATTAATGTTGGATCTATTGACAATCTAAATCCTACAAGACCACCTATATTTGATGGTAATGACTATGAATACTGGAGAGATCGTATGAAGACATTTGTTATCAATACTGGAGTAGACAACTTTGTCATGCTTACTAGTGATTATAAAATTCCTGACAAGGAAGTCAGAACCGTTACTAACTAGGAAAAGCAAGAATATCAACTCAACTATAAGGTACACAATACTTTACTATGTTCAATGACTAGAAATATATATAGCCAAATTTCTTCTTGTGAAGCAGCTAATTGTATATGGAAGAAGTTAGAGGTTACACACTTTGGAACTTCTAAAGTGATTGATACTAGAAGAGCTATGCTTAGAGATGAATATCATGGCTTCAATTTTCCTTATGGAGAACCTATCTGTAAAGTTCAACAAAGATTTATGACTATTGTCAACAGTCTACAATCTATGGGAGAGAAAGGTTTAGATGATGAAGCTCTTGTGGACAAGATAATTGATATTATGCCCAATGAGTGGGAATCCAAGAGAACAGCTATAGATGAGAACAGGAAGGTAACTCAAATTACTCTTGATGAATTATTTGGAACTCTTCTACAACATGAAACTAGAATGAAGAGAGATGCTGAAAACATCAAGAAGAAGAATGGAAATGGTACTGTTGCTTTTATTACAACTTCAAATCAGATGAAAGCTAAGACTCCTGAGAGAGTAACCAGATCCAAGTCTAAGAAAGTCATTTTCCAATCCGAATCTAGTGAGAGTGAAGTTTCAGAAAATGAATTAGCCAATCTTGCTCGAAGGATGAACAAGATAGCTGGGCAGAGAAACTTTCAATCCAAGTATAAGAGAAAAAACAGGAAAGATAAGAAAGAAGGAGAAGTTACTTGTTATGAATGTAAAAGAGCTGGACATATTAGACCAGATTGCCCTATGCTCAAAAAGAAAGAAAGGAAGGAAAGACATTCAGGCAGGAACAAGAAGAAGTATTATAAAGCTAAAGCTAAGAAAGTTCTGAAAGCTAATGACACCTGGAGTGCCAGTGGTGGTGACTCTTCAGATGAATCTTCTGATTATGAATCTTTAGGACAGAAGAATCTTGGTCTTATAGCCAGATTACCTATTGATAATCATTGTCTTATGGCTAAGGTACAAAATGCTGAATCATTGACCAATGTTTCTTTAAATCCTAATGATAGTAAGTATTATAACTCTTCTGATGAAGAATCATCTTCTGATGAGGAAAATACTTTACCAACTTATGAAGAAGTCTCTAGGTTTGCTGAACTTCTTGAGATTGAGAATTCCAAACTCAACAAGAAACTTGATAAGGAAAATTATAGGAATTCTATTATTACAAAAGAGATATCATATCTTTCTAAAGATCTTGATAAGAAAAATGCTGATTTTGAAAATATTTCAAAAAATCTTTAGGAAGTATGTTCTAAGAAGAACAAACTTTCTAAAGAGTTAGAAAAAGTAATTTCTAATAAAAATGTTTTCGAGCCTAAATCTAGTTAAAAAACTAATGATTTTGAGGATAAAAACTTGGTTGTAAAACTGAAGTCCGAAATTTTTTCCTTAAAGAATTGTTTATCAAACTTTACCCATGGTAAGGAAAATTTTGATAAGATGTATTCTCAAATACGACCTTTAAGAAATAAATCCGGATTTGGTTATACCCATGCAAAACCAGTTTTCAGTAACAATTATTTTGTTCCTCAAAGTGCCCCATTTTGTACTAAATGTCAATGTGGAGGTCACTGGGCAAAAAGTTGTTCCTTAAATAAAACCCAATCTCTAGGTTTTCACAAAGCTTACTTTTCTAAGAAAATATGGATACCTAAAATTTTATTGTCTGGAAATATCGGATCCAAACAAGTTTGGATTCCGAAAGTCTAATTTTCCTCTTGATTTCAGGATAATAAAGAAAGTACCAGCAACAATACATGGTACATGGATAATGGATGTTCCCGACACATGACTGGTAACAAAAGCTATTTTGAAAAGATTATCAAAACAAAAGGAGGAAAGGTAACTTTCGGAGACAATGCTAAGGGAGAGATTTTTGGTATTGGTAATATTGTTCTTTTAGGTAAAACCTTGATTTCAAATGTTCTTTTTGTTAAAGGTCTTAAGCACAACCTCATTAGCATAATTCAGTTATGTGATGAAGGTTACCTTGTGAATTTTAGGAATGATAAGTGTTTAGTTCACAATTCCAAGGAAGAATTTATTCTCTCAGCCAATAGGCAAGAGAATGTCTACACTTTGAATCTAGAAGACCTTAGGAGCCAAGATTTACCTTGCCTAAGTGCAATGGATGATCATTCTTGGTTATGGCATAGAAGACTAGGACACTGTAATATGAGAAACCTATGTAAACTTTCTAAGAAGAAACTAGTTAAGGATCTACCGGAGCTTAGATTTGATTCTTCTAAAGTTTGTGATCCTTGTCAATATGGCAAGCAACATAAATCTAGTTTTAAGTCAATCGGTGAAGTCTCAACAACCGATGCATTACAGTTAGTGCACATGGATCTTTTTGGTCCAACACAAACTAGAAGTATTGGAGGCAAATACTATGTGTTTGTTCTAGTTGATGATTACACTAGATTTACTTGGGTATATTTTCTAGCAAAGAAATCTGAAGCCTTTTCTTATTTAAAAAGTTTTAGATCTCAAGTTAAAAATGAGAAAAACCTTCCATTGAAAACTATTCATAGTGATCATGGAGGAGAATTTCAAAATTCTGATTTTGAAACTTTTTGTAGTAAGAAAGGTATTACTCACAATTTTTCAGCACCTAGAACTCCTCAACAGAATGGTGTAGTTGAAAGAAGAAATATAATTCTTTAAGAGATAACTAGAACCATGTTGAGTGAATATTCTATTGCTAGACATTTCTGGGATGAAGCTGTAAGTACTGCTTGTTATACTATAAATCGAGTTTTGATTAGACCTTTTCTTAATAAAACTCCTTATGAGTTATGGAATGGTAGAAAACCAAGACTTTCCTACTTCAAGGTTTTTGGTTGCAAAGTATTCATTTTGAATACTAAAGATAACTTACATAAATTTGCACCAAAATCAGATGAAGGGATTTTCTTAGGTTATTCCACAACCTCTAAGGCTTATAAAGTTTTTAATAAAAATACTTGTACTGTTGAGGAAACAGTGCATGTGAAATTTGATGAGTCTGATCCTTTTGTTTTTAAACCATCTCAACTTACATCTTCGGATGTGTTTTCAAAAACTGATTATCAACCTTTGATAGAAGAACCTTCTGATAAGGAAATTATTCAAGAAGATACTTCTGAAACATTTACCCCAGAAGACTTTCTACCCTATGTTGATGAACAGGTTTTACAAAACCCAAATCAGGTGTTTCTTAAGAATCATCCCAGTGATAGTATCATTGGTGATGTAAATCAACCTGTAAGGACTAGAAGTTCCTTAAGAAATGAAGTAGAACATCTAGCATTTCTTTCCCAATTAGAACCTAAAAGCACAAATGAAGATTTAGGTGATGATGATTGGATCAAAGCAATGCAAGATGAACTAAATGAATTCGAAAGGAATAAAGTCTGGACCTTGGTTGAAAGACCTAAGGAAACTTCTGTTATTGGAGTAAAATGGGTTTTCAGAAATAAATGTGATGAAAATGGAGTCATTGTTAGAAATAAATCTAAACTTGTTGCTAAAGGCTATAATCAGCAAGAAGGAATAGACTATGAAGAAACCTATGCTCCAGTAGCTAGACTTGAATCTATCCGTATTCTACTTGATTTTGCAGCATTCTTTAATTTCAAACTTTATCAAATGGATGTGAAATGTGCTTTTCTTAACGGTTATGTTCAAGAGGAAGTTTTTGTTGAACAACCTCCTGGATTTGAAGATACAAAACATCCGGATCATGTTTTTAGACTTACCAAAGCTTTGTATGGCCTTAAACAAGCCCCACGAGCATGGTATGATAGAATCACTGGAATTTTGCTTCAAAATAACTATGTTAAGGGAAATGAAGATCCAACCCTTTTTATAAAGAAAGATAAGAAAAATGTTTTGATTGTTCAAATTTATGTTGATGACATTATATTTGGTTCAACTCAGCAATCTCTGACTGACTCTTTTGCTAGTCTAATGAAATCTGAGTTTGAAATGAGTATGATGGGTGAGTTAACATTTTTCCTTGGTTTTCAAATTTCTCAAAAACCAGAAGGAACCTACATATCTCAACATAAGTATATTAAAGATCTTCTTAAAAATTATGGTTATGACAACACTAAGAGTATAAGTACTCCCATTGGTACCTCAAACTCTTTAGATCTTGATGAAGATGGGAAACCAGTAGATCAAACATCTTTTAGAGGTATGATAGGAAGTCTACTTTACTTAACAGCTAGTCGACCAGACTTAATGTTTTCAGTATGCTTATGTGTAAGATATCAATCCAATCCTAAGGAATCTCACTTAAAGGCAGTAAAAAGAATTTTTCGCTACCTAAAGGGAACCATGGATCTAGGTTTATTTTATACTTCTGGAAAAGATTTTGTTCTAAAAAGATTTTCTGATGCTGACTTTAGTGGATGTAGAATGGATAGAAGGAGTACATCCGGAACTTGTCATTTCTTAGGAGATTCTTTCGTTTCTTGGTCATGAAAGAAGCAACATTCTGTAGCTCTTTCCACTACTGAAGCTGAATATGTAGCAGCTGGAAGTTGTTGTGCACAAGTGTTGTGGATGCAACACACACTCACAGACTATGGCTAGAGTTTTACTAAAACTCAAATTTTATGTGATAACACAAGTGCCATTGCCCTAAGTAAAAACCCTACACATCACTCTCGTGCAAAACACATAGATATTAGGCATCACTTTCTTAGGGATCACACACTTAAAGGAGATATTATTCTTCAGTTTATCGGAACGCAAGATCAACTTGCTGATATTTTCACAAAATCTTTGCCTTCTGATAGACTTGAATATATTAAACAGAAGTTAGGAATGATAACCATAAGGTAATCTTTCTTAATTAACTTTCTGTTGAAAAAGTCTCCTTACAGTAATAAACTCCTTTTCATAGGGGGAGTACATTTGATTGATTGTTTAATAAAGTTTTCAAAATTTGTTTTCAAAACTTTTCGGAATGAATATTTCCGGAATGGAACTTCTGGAACTAAATTTTTCCAAATTGGAAATTCTCGTACAGAACACTTCTGGAATGGAAGTATTCGTATTGGAAATTTCCGGAATGAAAATTTACGTACTGGCAGTTTCATAACCAGATATTTTTATACCAGTTGTTTTTCGTACTAAAATTTTTCGTAATGTATTTCTTCGTACTAAGTTCTTCGTACTGTTTTTCTTCTTAAGTTTGTTTTTCGTACTACGTTTTTCGTAATGAGTTTTTCGTACTAAGTTTATTTTTCATAGTTAAATTTTTGCGAAATCTGCCATTACGAATAATCCTCCTAAGCCAATCCGAAAGGTATGGTTACCCTACTCAAGTTTTCGTAGTCATATTTTACTTGCTGAAATTTTCTTTTATTATGATTTCGGATTATAGTTTTCTTAACTCTTTGTTTTAATAAAAACCTCAAAAAGATCGGATTCAAGCTTCCAACCATCAGATCTGATCTCAGCTCATTCCAACCGTTAGATTAACCGTGGAAGGTAAACCGTCATCTCGTTGCCTATATAAAGGGGACCCAAATACTCGTCCCACATCGATCTCAAAGCTGTCGCGTCCCGAATCTCTACCTCTCTGATTTAATGCCGTTCCGAACTTCAGTCTTCTCCATTATGAACTTCTCAAAGAACTTAAGATCCGAATGTCTGCGGAGTTAGCATCTCAAGAAATGTCATCTACTAAGCCTATTTCTCAGGGGTTAGTTTACAGAGAAAGGTTAGTTCATCCGGTTTTCTTCAACAACTATGATTCCCTTATCTCAAAGAACATCAAGTTGAATATCTGGGAAGATGTTGCGGTATCAAAAACCGGGAATCAAGATGAAGTATATTCAGACTTACTTATCGAGTTTTATGAGTCAGTTTCTTTCTTCAAGGAAGATAATAGGGAGAAGTTCTCTTTTAAGTCTTATGGCAAGACTTACAAGCTTTCTCACACCAAGGCCGCAAGCCTGGTAGGATTGTCTTATGAAGGAGAAGAAGAATTTATTTCCCATGTTTTACCGGACTCTAAGGGTAGCTTAGACAAGGAAAAAGCCTTAGAAACTCTCGGACTTGCTGATGACAAGGCTCTGAAGATTGCAAGTCTATCTACAAATTTCCGGATTCTGGAGTTATGGGTACAAGGACTTATCGTACCGAGGAAAGGTGATAAAGTCATCTTGAAGAAGAGTGAGATTTATATCTTAGATTTCCTGATAAATCTAAGGAAGTTTAACTTAATGAATCATATTCTTCTTACTCTTGTAAATTTGAAGAAAGGAAATCTGAGAGCTCAGATTATTATGTATCCAGCAATCATCTCCAAGTTAATTGTTCGGTGCCTTGAGTCTTTCAAGGAGGCTTGCAAATCTAATCCGAGAGTTTGCAAGATCATGCTGGTCAGCAATGGCACTTTTAAAAGAATGAATGTAGCTTTTGACAAGAAGTCTGGAAAGTTTATTGATCTACCTGTTCAAGAAGAAGTGGCTCCGAAAGTTGCTGATCCGGAATCATCTAAGCCAGTAAGGAAGAGAAAGATGAAAGAAGTGGAACTACAAGAAGAAAATCCTAAGTCTAAGGATGTCCACTCCGCACCACCAAAGCCAAAGAAGAAAAAAGCCTATCCTGATGAGGTTGTTACAAAGTGGAGAACTGATAAAGAGAAAAGGAAAGAAGGGGATCCGCAGTTCGGATTGGACCCTACGGAGGCTAAGGCTATGAAGGAGAGAACTGCTGATGTGGTTGAAAAACAAGCAAAACAAAAGAAGCTCAAGAAGAAGATGTCTGAGGCTGAGGTAGCTCAGGCCTTGTTAAAATTCAATGAAATGGTTTCAACAACTATTCCAGTTCCGAGATCTTTCTCCCTGGAATCTCTACCTGAGACTCCAGGAAGGAATTTCGCTGCTCCGGAAGAGGCTGTTGCTAACAATTCTGAGGAAGTTGAGCAAGTGGAACAAATAGAAGAGGGTGCTGAAGGAAGTGGTGAAACCAGAGATGTGCTGAAACAAGTAGATGATTACAAGGGAACACCTTAGGAACACTTATCACTCCGGACTTCAGAAGCTTAATCTTCGAAGTTAGTTACTCCAACAATAGAAGAAGAGAAAGGAGAAGAAGAAGTTTCCTATCATGGAGAAGAAGAACAACTTTTACATTATATTTCTTAGATGAAAAACGTAGAGGAAGGTATTCAGGAAGTTGCTGATGAGGAAGATAATGTCGTTCAAGTTTCTGATAGTGAGAAGAGAACTCCGGAACAGGATTCTATTCCGAAAAAAGATAAGGGGAAGCAAATTCTTGCTGATACTCTGAGTTCACAAGAGAGGAAGAGAAAGGAAGCTGGTAGTTCTTCAAAGAGAAAGTTGGAGCTTATTGAGGAAGAAAACTCTCCAAGCAAGATTTCAGATTCGGAGTCATCCTCGTTGGGGAATGACCTTGTTGTTCAGTCCTTAAAGAAGTTTGTGGGAACCATTCCGATCTTCTCAAGTATTGATTCAAGATGCCAAATGCTCCAACATGCCTTAAATCAGAAAACCGACTCCGTATCTATGGTTATGGATAAGTGCGTTGAGATTGAGGCTTAGTTCAAAACCTTCTTTGTTGGTTACGAAGCCCATAAAAGATCTTGCAAGAGGATGACAAGCTGGTCGAAGAAGAATGTGGGAGAAATGAGGTTTCTTGATGAGTTTCAAGAAAATGTTAAAGATGCCTTTGAGACAGAGGACAAGAAGATAAACGAGCTGACTTCCTCCTTTGAAGAAAAGCTGACTGAAGAAAAGAACTTCCGGATTCAAGAAGTCAGGGATCTGAATGGGAAACTGAGTTCTGTTTCTCAGAATTGGAAATTTGAAAGAGATCATCAGATCGATTTTGAAGAAAGGATGAAGACTCAGGAAGAGAAGATCAAAGCTCAGGAAGAAAAGCTGAAGGCTCAGGAAGAAAAAATTGAAGCTCAATCCGAAAAATAGTTTCCTTAGAGAAGCAAGCTGAAGAAGATCATAAAGACCTGAAGAAGATCAAGACTATTCATAAGGGGCTCATGTCAAAGGAGAAAGATCCAAAATAACCAAATCCGATCTTTTTGTTGTATTTCTTTGTTGCTGAGATTCCAAATCTAATGAAAATTGTGTATCTCGTTTCCATTATTGTCATTACAAATCTTTCAGGTACTTTGTTTTTTTTCTCCATTCCCTCCAATTCTTTTTGAAAATCACAAAGGGGGAGAAGGAAAAGATCCTTAAGAAAAAGAAGAACTCTAATAAGAGTTTATCAAAGGGGGAGAAAGAAAAAATACCCAAGGAAAAAGAACTCTAATAAGAGTCTGTCTAAGGGGGAGTTTTTCTTAAAAGAAGACCTTCTTATGAAACATCACTCCGGAAATATGAATACGATCCTTAGAGTTTCAAAGCCTAAGGTGGAGTTAGTCGTATTCATCTATATCCTTAAAACAAGGGAGATAAGCATTAATTTGTTTCTTTCTTCTTAGAATTTTTTTTTTCTTTCGTAAGGATGTTTGTGCTTTCCAAAAAGGGGGAGATTGTTGAGTCAATAAGGTTTTCCTTATGACTTTTCCATTCCTTATTGTTTTGAAAATCACAAACACCTTATCTTTAAGAAAATTGATTTTATAAGGAAAATTGCTTTCTTAAGGAAAATCGCTTTTATAAGAAAAATTATCCTTATCATATTTTCATCCATATTTTTCTTAAGTATGAGATTCAGATTCATTTTCTCGGAATCGTTGAAACTTTGATATAAAGCATTCTATTTTAAGATTCAGATTCTGGACAAGAACTATAAGGAAGTTTCATTCCAAATTCCGGATATGAACTCTGACTAAGTTCTATTCCAGATTCAGGATACGAATTCTGAAGAAGAATTCTCATTACGAATTCTAATGAAGAAATCCCATTCCGAATTCTCATTACGAATTCTGAAGAATAATTCTCATTATGAATTCTAATGAAGAAATCCCATTCCGAATTCTCATTACGAATTCTATAGAAGAATTCTCATTACGAATTCTAATGAAGAAATCCCATTTCGAATTATCATTACGAATTCTGATGATGAATTCTCATTACGAATTCAGATGACGAATTCTCATTTCGAATTCTCATTCAGAATTCACCTATTAAACAGAATCTGATTATCTTTGTTTTATACACTCTGAATTTATTCACTCCGAACCTTCACTCTGATGTTTTCATTCCGAACCTTTTTGTTAGAGTTTAAAACGATGTCGTACATTCTGTTACATTTGTTTTGTTATAAAACGATGTCTTCTATTTTGTTTTAAACTAACCGTTGTCTAAGTGACACGTGTACAGGTCCCTCCGATCTTTAAGGAAAATATGAACATTGGAGAAGGAGACGACCTTACCTATAAATAAGAGCTCATTTGAAAAAGCTCGGTGCTGATAGCTGATGAAAGTGATGAAAGGCTGAAAAATTTTCTTGAAGTGATTTCTAGAGAGAGAGGCTCTTATTAACTCTCAAAGCTTTGTGCGACTCCGAATGTTGGTGATTACATTCGAGGGCTTCTGGGGATAGGAAGACAGAGGTGCCGACTACCTTGAAGTTCGAGGGCTTCCTTGCTGAGGAAGATAGAGGTTTCCAACTACCTTGAAGTTGAGGGCTTGCGAGGATAGCAAGACAGAGACTCCGATCTTCATATCGAGGGCTTACCCTGGTGTGGGTAAGACAGACTTGTTTGAAAGTATAAATAAAGGGACCTTTATCCAAGGTTGTTGGATACCCTTCTCTTTGGGTTAAAAGACTATTATCTTGTTACTTGTAGTTTAACTACTTGTTTTATTTCCGCTGCAATTTGTATCTTAAGGAAAGTATAACTTTCTTATACTTACTTACTTACTCTGATTCATTTAGATTCTATACGCTTTAAGTTAGAATCTCATATTGTAACTTTTGTTAAGTTTCAATTTCCGGAACCATATTTCCGGAATCCACTTTCAGAATCTTATTTCAATTTTGTATTCGGTAGTAGAGGTGTTGTGAATTTACTTAGTTTAACTTTGTTAAACTTAGCCCTTTCCTTTGCTTAAGGAAAACATAGTTAATCGTAACTAACTTTAAAGGTTCCAAAGGAATTTTTAAAGTATACAATTCACCCCCTCTTGTATATTGATCATCTCATACTATATTTCGAGCCTACAATTGGTATCAGAGGTTGGAAACCTCTTACTCTATACCAATCTTACACTTATCACCATGGTTTTCTCCTTATATCAAATGTACGTAATTAAGTGACATTCATTGATAATGATCTCAAGTCAGGAGATAATTACACATGTCTATAAATAGGAATGACCAATGACACCAGAAACATGTGGTGTTCCTAAATTCTGGTCTGTCCTCATGATCTCGAAAGCTAAAGATCATCAAGTGCGAACTTCATGAGATGAAGTCTCAATGCTTATGATCTCCCAGCACCTGATGGTCAAACATCATCCGTGTCCTTTCAGAATGATGTAACTGGACCATAGGACGTTAATTTAAGATTACTATCATGGCATCTCAGGGTTCTCATTATAGCCCGGGACCTGATATAACCATATGATGCGACAGGTAATCTAAGGACATTTCTATTAATAAAGTGGTTGCAGAAGTATCTTCACTATCATGGGAAGATAAACACATGTATAAAACAACCTAAATACATGTAACAGTAATCAAAGTACAATATAAGTTGGGTCTAGGGAACCCTACTTTCAACATGTTTGTACAAGTTTAAAGGTAACACCTTCCTGTTTTAGGGATACACCATTCCGGTGCTCGTCGCCAACCCCTGGCCCATGGAAGGCAGACTTTGGGTGGTCAGGAAATGGGAATTGGGGGACGGGTCGTGAAATCTAAGACCATTAAATGATGAAATGTAAAAAAATTAATAATAATACATGCATACATCTACAATACCATCGTTAGAGTACAACATAAAGTACTATAAAGCATGAAAAATGGGCCAAATACAGGCCCACCAAAAAATGGAAATTAAATTCTGACCTTCTCAGGAGGGGACTGCTGTCAAAGGAAACACCAATATACACCTTGGTCTATCAATCCAAAATTATCTCCACCTTATCCTAGTCCACCAAGGACTCCACAAAAATGGTCTGTCATATGCATAAGGCATGACACATATAGGTAGAGACAATGTAGGGGTGATTATAACAATAACTAGTAGAACACCTTGAAATAACAAAACAAAAAGCACTAATAGTAGCCATATCATCACATGATATGTAAATAATAATGTGAGACATACGAATAAATATCCAAATATTATCATAAAAGACTCTGAGTTTCAAATTTTCTCAACCAATGCCAACCATAGTTCCACTACGATGTTTCCTAATAATGGTCGTCTAGGGGGAACTGCACCCTAATCTATACTGGTGTTGACGAAAATCATCCAAAAGTTCATGATTGTCAGGTCTAGCCAAGAAGAAACATGTAGAAAACTATTAGGGTTCATTCGATATACACACTCCATCAGAATAATACCCTATCATAAAGATTAGATCTCGATACATAGATTGGGGGATAATAACTAGGGCTCATTGGGAGGACACCAGACCCTACTAGAACATCCTTCTATATAGGGTATTAGTTCCCATGTAGATATTTTTCACACTAATTCCAATAACCCCATATAAGGAAACATAAAGAAAATAAGGATCACTCTAGGAGTCTCGAAGGGATACATACTCCAAGCCACTGAGGTATCTATCAAAGAAGACAGAAAAAACTCACTCAAGAGAAAGGTATCTCACCAAAACTACACTAATCATTCAGAAGTTTTAGTGGGGGTACCCTCTATGATAGGAACATGATGCCACATTAAACCCGAATAGGAATAGACCAAGGTAACACACTCAACTGATACTGGTTCAAGAAAGCTCACACATACTCACTATAAAGATAATAAAAAAATAAATAGGAATCAAACCCCTCTTCAATGGAGTAAAAAACATGTCCTTATGTGTATAACAAGTGTCTCACTAAGACCGACACTACCTATGTCTCGCACTCACATGACATGCACTTTTACATAATACACGATTTTTCCCTTGAGGTACACTATGTGTAGAAGTTTCCCTACCAATAAGTGTGTCGTTATTCCCATTACCATGCCCACTAGATTGTGTATGTGTACTTGGCTATGTCTGATTACACAGCTCTGTCCATGTACTCTAGCCTTTCAATATACCTCCCATCTATACGACGTGTTTGTCCACATGGCGACCTGGGTGTGTATCCGTTGTACACCCCGAGTTGTCCTCCATGTGTGGCATGGAGTGTGACTTGGTATAAATGGTGTGTAACAAACATGGACTCCTGATCATGTACTCCCTATACATGCTGATCAAGTCAGCTTATTTATAAATAATTCTCAGCATATTTAAAAAAATTATAATATAGAGTTGGTTCTGATTTAGGATTTGGAATATAATTTTTAATTGATGTTTCCTAAATATACGGGTTATCAAATTCATGTAATAAATTCTAAAATAATGGATTTAGAATAAAAAATTTATATTTTCTAATTAATTTCATTAACCATTTTAAAAGAAAAAATTATAATTTTCCTAAAAACAATAAATTAGTAGATTATGTCTAATATTATAAAAGTTTTAGAATCTCCTAAGATCACATTTCTTACATGTAAATTTAATTAATCATTTAGAAACAAATTATAAATTTGATGATGCAAAAGATATTAATTTTTAACACCCTCATATATAAAAGATTTATACCATAGTTATTAATATTTTTTAATATGATTATTCCAATCATGATCACATAATAGAAACTGGTGTTTACTTCCAAATTTAATAGTTATCTAAAGAACAACATAAATAAGAATAATTATTACTTATTATCATTAATTGTTATAAATTATTATTATATTTTAATTATTTCTAATTATGATTACTTATCACCAATTTATATTAATTTTTACTAATTCTTATTATTTATTATCAATTATTACAAATACTTATTAATTAATAATAATTTTTTATTAATTTTAACAATTTTTTTAAAAAATATAACTAATTTTTAATAATTATTTGTCTTTATATATATATATATTCAATTTATTACAAATTATCACAATTTTTAATAATATTTAAAAATTATTAATAATATTTACTTAATATTATTAATATCTACTAATTATTACTAACAATTAATAATTATTTCTTAATTATTAAAATTTATTTAATAATTACAATATTTTTTATAATTATTACAATTTTTAAGAATTATTTCAATTTTTTTTATAATTATTAGCATTTCAAATATTTTATTAAAATTTGTTACAAGTTATTATAATATTCAAATATTTAAAAATTATCACCAGTATTTACTCATTAATGTTAACATTTACCAATTATTAATAATATTGACAAATTATTTATTAATAATTACAAATTATTTAATGCAAATTACTATTTTTTTTAATTATCACTAAATTTTTACTAATTTTTGCGAATTTTTAATAATTTTTAGTATTTTTTTTATTTTTTTGGACTTGTTTTAAAGTATATTTACAAATTATTACTTATATTTATTTGTTTTATTATTAATACAATTATTTATTAATTATAACTAATTTTTTATTAAATATGACTTTATCTAATAATTATTTTTATTTAATATATATATTTTACAATTTATTACACATTATCACTAATTATTAATATTTACAAATCATTAGTAATATTTAGTAATTAATACTAACATTTACTAATTAATACTATTTTCAACTAATTATTTATAAATCATTAAAAATTATGTAAGAATTTTTTTTTTAATTATTACTACATTTTTACTAATCATTGTAAACTTTTAATAACTGTTAACCTTTTTTATATTTTTGAAAAGTTATTAGTAAATTTTAAAAAATTATATATAAATATGTTTTCAATAAATATTATTTATTTTAAATAGTTATTTATATTTTACATGTTTTTTTATAATTTATTATAAATTATTGTAATTTACTAATATTTACCAATTATTACTAATATTGACTAATTATTTAAAATGATTTAAAAAATTAATAGTATTTTTTTAATTATTACACCATTTTTACTTATTATTGTGAATTTTTAATAATTTTTAATATTTTTAATATTTTTTTCAAGCTATTACACATTTTTTACAAATCATTAAAAATATTTATTATGTAATACCAATTATTTGATAATTATAACTAAATTTTAATAAATATTACTAGGAAATTATATATAACATCAAACATTGGAGAAAATTGAATACTATATGATTAGTAATCAAATTTCATTGGAGAATGATACGTAACATTAAAATAAGCACTAAAATAAATAAGCATGAACGTGTAGACTAAATTCTAATATTACATATATATCATGCTTTGTAATAATTCAAATATAAAAGGAATCGTATAAGTAAACACATCCATCAATCATCATGGTGTCCCCACTTTCAAATGATATACTCATAAATCATTAATCATTCAAAAATCAAAATATATCGAAGATCAAATATACCATAATAATATAATTCTCAAACAAACAGTACCTTATGTATACAAATCATTTAAAAAAAATTCAAAAAAGAGATTACATTTAATACAACCTGGAAAAATATGGAAACTACTCTTCAAAATAGTTTTATAACCATATTTTGATTGAAAATATCTATTAAAATCAAAATAAACAAATAAGAACGCCTAAATAAGAGAATTTATAAAATATAAAGGTTAAACATTGGGATAACTACCATAAATCAAGTGGAATAAACTTTTACAGAGCTATAATTTTTCATCTTCAATGGGGGACACCAAATTAGGGAAGAATAGACCTACTATAACCCTAAATACCGAAAAAACCATAAAAACCAGATAATTTTTTCGACATAGGCTTTGATCGAAAAAATTTTAGTAAGGGGGAATGGTGAATTATAAAAAGAATGAATGAGGAGAGAAGATGAGTCTGTAATTGGTGGATTCGAACCTCAATCACCAAGAAATTGGGTGCGATGAAGGAATATGGGTGTGTGATTCACGATAGATGCACGACGAGGGATGAGGGGATGGGCTGTGTGATGGGGGGAAGAATAATATGGGTGGCGGAGAAAAGGGATCATATTTTTTTATTAAAGTTTTTTTTTGTGATGGGGTAATGTGATTGACAATACGTCATTAGAAGGACGTCGATATAAACCCTTTCCAATAGTCTATATTATCTATTTCTATTAACCATTCCATGAATACTTATAACCATGAGTATAAATATAATCTATTTTATATATCACACATATTTTTTTTTGCGATGACTAATTTGGTCCACCTCCAAAACATAATTATTATCAGTTATTTGTGATGGATTATCATCCATTACAAAAAACCCAGCACAAATTTCAACTTTTCTAGTAGTATGATTTGAATCATACACATAATAATACATAATATATAATTTTTGGTAGACTATATATCTGATAGAGTAATATTTTGATAATCCATATGAATAATTTTTGATCAACCTATTTCCAAGATTCATCAGAATGTAATTTTAAAGAGGTACCTTCTATAATACTTATATTAGAGGAATTGTTAAAATAATTGTTTAAGTATTTTATATACTTATTTGGTGATAAATATATTCCTTTTGGTGTTTGAATTATTTATAGGCCATTAAAGAAACTATGTTCTCCCATTATTGTAATTTTTAACTCACTCTTTAATAGTTATAAGACATTATCTATACGACATCCCCTAACCCACACACTAGATCTATTACTAAAAACATAAACATTACATTTACGGATTTGATACCAAGAAATGTTCCAAATTTAAACCATATAAATTATACTAAATCAAATAAACATTTGATCAATTACATACCCAAATTCCTTTTAGGTGAATAGTTTTATGAAATTTGGAAAAATTCTTACATAATAATACCCATGTATTTAAGTGATCCTTATTACCACTATACTTAGTTTTTAGTTTTTCCATGTCAAGTCTTAATTAGTGTTAATTTCATCTTTAAACTCTGTAAAAATATTTATAAATATTGTATGGGAACAAAAGGACCCGTAATGGACATAGAATATTAGAAATAAACCCATTAGTTCTTTTTAAAACCATAAAATTATAAAAAAGATTTTACCTTTAATATAATAAACTTTGAGATCTAATAATCACTTATATACACAAGAAATCTGCTTTACTATCCAATTTTTTTTCGTAAATAAATTTATAATAACACATAAAGGAAAAATCATAATCATAAGGTTTTCATTGAAATTATGATAACCCATGGAATACATTTTCTTAAAAACGTACTTTTTTTAACATAAAAGGGCATAATAATTCTTTAAAAAGATTAATAATTTTCATTTTTAAATAAAATAATTTCCATGAAAACCAATTATAAAGAATATAAAATAATTTATGTAACTTGGGACATCATTTTAATGCTAATCCTTCAAATGGAATAACCTACCCGATAAATTCCCATAATCACTTAGTATAAACCAAACTGGTTAACTTAGTCCCTTTATCCAATGGATTAGAGAGATATATCCGAATCACCCTTAGTTTTTAAATCAACGACACATCCTTGGTTTATAATGGAACATCACATCATTATAAACAATACCAAATAACTATGACATAATTGTGAAACATGCACACTTGCATTTTCATCATTATAAAAATATTTATTTCACCCTTAAGAAAGACATTTCTAGATATAAAAATATCCATTCCATTTTAAAAAAAATTTGAAAATAATAATATAAAAGTAAAATAGAGATTTTATTAAAAAAATAATAAATATATTAAATTAATTCAAATATGGAATAAATGTCACAATAACAGGAAAAACCATTGATACAACATATGTTAAAAAAGAACACTCCTTTTATCCTTTTAATCCAAATATTCCACATATATTATATAAAAGGATTCCTTTTGATTTTTTTTAAAGAAAGTTAAAAGTGACATAAAATTTTCATTGTAATTCAACCATGTACATATAAATAAATAAATTATTATTTTAGGAATATGGATAAGGAGGAAAAATATTTAGGAAATAAACATTTAAAATATTTAAAATGAGGTTTTTAAAGTAAAGTATCCCTTACCTCGAGTTCAGATCATCATGTTCATTCTTTATATTACTGGATAATAATGTTATGTTCATTATTTAATTTCTAAATAAAAATTTTCATGTTCATTATTCCTTTTATTTTATTTATTACTGGATCAAATTCAATAACTTAATCAATTAAGTTCACGTCAAATGTTTTGACCATATTCGAATCATATGTCAAAAATGAATTTGGTAAGATGAATATGGTTAATGTTTTCATTATTAAATCATAAAAAGAATACTAATAGTTAAATAATTATTATTTTTATACATCAATTATACTTTTAAAATTGAATATGAAATATGGTTATGAAAAATAAACTATGTAACAATCATGGAGATGGTAGGTCGTATGTACGCATGAGCAACATTTTTATTTTTTGAAGAGAATGAAAAAAACACAGTAAGTATAATTTTTAATTTATAGGATTATTATTATATCCTAAATATCATATTGTTTCTTTGAATATATTTATATATAGAATCCATGTGATGTGGTTATGAAAAATGAATCACGTCACTTCATGGAGGTGGTAATCCATAGGTACCCATATACAACACTATCATTTTTAAATGGATGTAAATGTAATAAATTAGATGATATATTACCTTTATATGTCTATAAATATTTCATCAATATATTATATATTAATTAAATACATTATTATAACAATCCATGAGAGGTGGTGATGGAAAACCAATTACATCGGTTCTCGAGGCATTAGTTTGCCAGATATATAAACAATGGTTTTATTTCCCATTTAATGATAGAAGAAATGAATATATGTTGTGAAATTGACATAATAAATTTTAATTATTTTTAATATAATTATGTTATTATTTCATCATAGTTGATTTTTTTTTCATGGAGATAGAAGCGTAAATAAATCTAAAACATTCAGTTAAAAGCTATACCTATTCTTCAGACAACCTCTTTTTCTTTACAGCTTAAGCCCTACAAGGTTGGTATTATGACCAAAATAATACCTATAGAATGTGTATTTAAGTATTAATAAAGGATTCAGGAAGGTAGTTTATGAACATAATTTCACTTTATGTTTGGAGAAAAGAGAAGAGTAGGCGTCCTTTTAATAAGCGAGGGAAGGGGAATCGAAGGAATTTCCTAAAGTATTAAATTAATATAAATTAATTTTCTTTCTAAAATGGTTAATAATTTATTTAATTTATAGTATAATATTATAATGAGTCTATATAGTCTAATTAAATAAAATTTTGACAAGTTTAGGTGGTGTTTTCTTCCTTATCTCTTTTTTAAACTCTTATTATCCCTTTTGATAATTACAGGGATATCAATGTTTTTTACTCTTTAGAGGTCAAGAAACTTACTATAAGAAAATATATGACCCATAAATTGGTCTTGGATGATATTTTAATACATTTTCTATTCACCTGGATGAATATATTATTTCTCTTAATTTCAAATCATTTAATAAAATATTTTTTACTTTAAAATATCATTAATGTCATTTTTGTAAATTTAGGAAATATTATAATTTAATATGCTTACAACTATGTAAACTAATTCCATAATGATATGTATTTAAATAAAAGGTAAATATTGTATTAATATAATAATAAAATAATTTTTTATGTTTATACGTCATTTTAAACCTTATATTTTGGTTTAACCATTTGGTTAACCAATTGGGACCTTAACCATGGTAATGCATTTTTCAATATTAAAGGGTTATAATTTTTTTTATAATTTGAAAATTCAATGGTAAATAGAAAAGGGATGAAATTTTAGACCATTAAACATATTAAAATTTTATTTTAGGTTTTTATGATTTTTTAATAATTTAATAAAAAACAATCTAACATAAAATACTATAATGTCATTTTAAAAAATATTCACAAAATTTTTCATTGAAATAAGAAATACAGTAATGGAATTAAAATATATACCAATTAAAAATAACAAATATCTTATAAGTATATATAAAATTTATGGGACACTCTAACTCACCCAAAAAATATTATTTTAGTGTTTTAAAAATCAATTACTTGATTTTTCTATAGCTTGCATAAGCCTCGTGCCGGTGTTGCATAAGCATTTAAGATAATTTCTTCATTACTAAATATTGAATTTAAATTTACACTATAAAAAGTAATATATATTTTAAATAACTATGTATAACTAAACATAAGTTTTTTAACCATTTCATAAAATATTAAAAATATTAAAAGAAAGAGAGTGAAAATATTGAATTTATTTCTTACATAAATTATTATAACGGTTATAAACAAAGATAAAGGGAAAAAGGTCAAATTTTAAAATTTTGGATGATTATGGATGAAATATACAACCTAAATGAAATTAATAATAGTTTTTAACGAATTTTAATCCTTATCACATTAGTTTCATCAATAATTATCCTATTTTACCTTTACCATGGAAAACAATTTCTACAGTAACTATTCCTATTGAAAAAAATTTAAATTGATCATATTACCTAATATTAATAATTTTGGTTCTAAATATGAAATATATTTTATCAAATTCAATTCATATATGTGTTATAATTAAATTCAAAATTAAACTAGTAAAATAAGATATAAAATGATTTTCTATAAAATTGCCAATGTAAGTATAAAAACTTATTATACAAAATTAATGTTTAATGTTGATTAAAATAGAATTTATTATATTATTCTTAATCAAAATTAAATAATTAAATTTTAAAACTAATCTAATATATAATTAAACTTTGTAAGTACTTGAAAGTAAAATAAAGTTTTCAATAAAAACCATTATTTTCACTTTTCATTAAAAAAGAAAATTTTCCAGAAAATCCTTAGAAATTCATCATAAGTTATTTTTTCATTATTAATTTTAAAATGATATGATTTTTTTATAATGATTATTTTTTAAAAGTTCTAGAAATTAATTATAATCTTGACTCACAAAAAGTAATAAAAACTATTTTTGAAGAATTGAAGTAAAAAATGAATTTACTAGAAAATTGAGTGCTTATTTACTAAGCATTAGTCATTATATTTGTATTAAGTAGTATCTTTATATATATATTATATAAGGTTGTTAATCCGCTTCATAGCCAATAATTTAATTTCTGTGTTATAACTAGAACATTTAAATACTAATATTTCACAGTTTGTTAAAGATCAGAATTTTATGTTTTATAACCTACCAAACATAGAATTAATTTATCATTTTGGTACATTACAATCTACCCCATTAATAAATTTCATCCTCAAAATATTAAAATTATCTTTGTAATGAAGGGATTGAAATTTTAAAATAACTTTGTTGAAAACCCTCACTTTAAAAATTAATAATAAAACATCCTTTTGGATAAAGAAATAGGAAAAAATGAAGGTCATATGGAATAATAGATAAATTGGTTTCTAAATAAGAGAACATTAGTGGGAATTAAAAATATAGACATGGGTAAAAATACTAATGTCAATATAATGATAGAGACTGAAAATGATAATTAATCACTACAAAGTGAATGATCATCAGAAAGTCAATGACCACATAATACTATGTTAAAGATGTGTGAAAAAGAAAATCCATTCATTAGAAGTAAAGGCAATAAGATATTTTTTTTGATTCAAGATCCTTTTCTTAGTGTTAAAGAATCTATTTACCTTAATGAATTTTAACATACGGAAGTATACTTAATTAAAAATTCAAATTTCATCAATTAACCAACTACCACTATAATCTCATATTTTTCTCTAAATGATGATTATTAAAGATTAAATTTTCGTGGTTGAAGCACTAATCTAAACATTTAACATATGAAAAGATCCAAAAAAATATAATAAGTAATTTATCTTCTCTTTATACATTAACCAAAACCAAAATGGTTTGCACAAGGTAATATAATATGTATAAACCTTCACACAGGTAAATAAAACATTAATCACACAATACTAAACTATAATAACCATTGTTCAACTTAAATCATTTGATAAATTAATATACTTAAAATTCATCAAAATATTCCTGACTATAATTGAATCCTAATTATTAGAGTGATTTTATCACATATTTTTCCATGCTTGTCTTAATATTTATCTCTAAATAACACTAATCACTCTAAAATTGCAACATCCCAAGTAAATAATGAATAATATATATTTTTATCTATGTCTATTAATGAATTAGATAGTGTTTTAGAGGCTTAAAATGAAAATAAATCCAATCTTAAGCATGGAATACACTAATATTTTTAAAAGATTATTTTACTGCCTTTTGATGGAAAACCATTTTTAAATCTATCTTTTGACAACTTTATAAGCTATGTTTATCAAAATAAACTTATTATTTATGATTGTAACATAAAAATTTACTTTGTGTGAATTTTTGGTATTTTTCGGACAATGTTCATTTTTTAATGAACAGTGAAAAATACTGCATTTTACATCAAAACCACTTTTTAATCTAATTTATTTATATTATTATATTATCTTTTGAATTGGTTTTAAAGTGAAATTAGAATATATTTTTACCATTTAATCCAATGGTGGTCATTAGTATTAATTTCACTTTGGAATTGGGCATAAACTAATGCTAAACTTTTCATAGATATTGTTTCAAAAAAACCCGCTATTTGTTTTGACAATGGGAACTATTTTTAAATCAATTATTGCAATTTCTGTGTTTGGAATTTGGTAAAATGGATTAAATATTTGGAATCATAAGGTCCAAATTATGTAATCAATACTCTTTTGTTTTTGGACATTATGAATAGTAACGACGGTAATTAACTTTAATTATCATGATTAATGAGTAATCAGGTAGTTAAGGATAATAAAATAATATCATAATAATAAAAAATGACACCAACATGTGTCCTAATTCTACTAGTTGTCTCATGGCCGACCATGGGATGCCTTGTGCCAAACTTGGGGACCCCATGGAATCACTTTTGTGGAAAGTGACTTGTTATCTTTTTATTTTTTTAAAAGAAAGTAAATATAACAAGAATGTATCACCTGATTAAAACATTTTTAATTTTGTCTACATAGATGATATTTTAGACTATAAATATTCATTAGAAATCTAAAAAGGTTTCCTACATCATAGTATTTTTTTCATAATTTTTAGACATTAAATATATTAAATTATTTATGACATCATGATGATGCAGCGATTACCTTATTAATAAAAGATTTAAATAAAATGAAAAGATAATGTAAAATATATGACCTACACATGTCCAAAACCTATTGTATGGGTGGATTTAGAAACCTTATCACCTTACCCTCTAATTATATCAATGTGGTACCTTTTTAATCCGAAAATCATTTTCAAATAAATTAACATTTCTTTACTTTCCAAGAGTGCCCCTCCTCTCGTCTTATAAAAGGCCCCCACCTCTACCTCCTTACCCACACTTAAAAAGCCTTTGGCTCAGCCAACCCCTGACCATTTTGTCTCTCCACTTCCCTCTCTTACTCCTTGAAGCCTCACTTTGGGCAGAAGTCTTCCCAAGGAAGCCTTTGAGCTCAAACCAAAGGGAGTTACCCAATTTTAAGGTAATGTCTTCACTTGAGTCCTTTTGTTTTATTTTGCTTCTCCAACTTCCTAAACTCTTTTTATTCATTTCTTTTGTAACAAATCCAGTATCTTCAATATACTAGTATGTTGTTATAAGAAGTATTATAGCTACACTTACACACACCCACATCTAATGGTTAAAGAACATACTGTTTCCGTGGATGGCGAATTTCTGCCTCCCGAAACGATGATCATTCAACATTCTTTTAACACCTTAAAAGGTGTCCATTAAGATGAAACTATATTTATATTTGATATATAATATTTTTATGTTTTCCTTAATCTTCTATATTTTTCATTTTGGGCATACCTTTATGGTTTCCATTATGGGTAAACACGATATCGTCATTTAAGGAAGTGCGGACTACCGCCCCCTCAAAGTGATTTGATTCGTTAATACCATATGTTGGACGTATAAAGGATGGAGTTATGATATTATATATGATATTACACTGGAATTATAATATACCTTTCTATCATTATGATTCCATTCTATAAAATATGAAATAGAAATGAAAGTAGCGTTCATGCGTACGTACGACTTACCGTCTCCATGAACAGTGCATTTCATTTCTTACCTCTAAATGATTATGTAATATTATAAATGCATGAATGTACTGGATATATATTACATATATGATATCTACATCATGAATACCATTTTGGATATAATGGATACATGAACAAATTGTAATTATAAAGGGTTTATTTTTGACTCAAGTACCATTGATCGTTAAAACGACCGTTATTAACTTAAATAATTACATAGTGTTCATGACATGGAAATAAGTGATATAAAAGGAATAATGAACTTGAAAAAGGTTCTTAAACAAGTAGAAATTATCTCAAGTTTATTATTCATGAGATTAAAGAACGACCGAGTCAAGTCGGACCCGAGGTATGGGACTTCGTCTCAATCTCCTTCATTGAGGCATATTTTGTTTTATACACAACCTTCTTTTATACGGTGTATAAACCACTTTGACTTTTACGTTTATTCAAAAGGAATATTTTTTATACGAAGTGTTTACTAAATGACAAAACGGAATGTTTTTTTCATACGTATGCGGCGACAACGACTTCTCCACCGCTGTGACCATTATTTGAGTTTCAACTTCCTCTACAAGCCATACCTTCTTTTTAAAAGAAAAATAAATACCATGTTTTACTTTTCTTTTATTTTGGTATTGAAAATGGTTTTCATAATGTTTTTATTATATCTATGTTTTGTATTGATATCTTGTGATTGAAATGTGGAAATGTTATGTTTCCTTTATGCATGTTTTATGTGATACGATTATGTTATGGTTCTTGGGCATTATTATGAAGACGGGTGGTTCCGTGATAAACTAAGGGCGGGTGAGCCCGATATAGCTCTCCAATGCATTGGGTAACGTGAAGGAGTGAAACGTTAAGGTTTCTACGAAGTGATTTAGGGAATATACTGTGATGGGTATTCCAAACGTAACCAAGAGGGTTACTCCCTACGTAAGAATGTTATGAATGCCTCAAGTTACCTTTATGTCTTATGATTTCTATGATTTATTCATGATTTTATGAGGTATGTTAAAGTGCTTATGTTTTATGGGTAAAGTATGATTTCATTCTTATGTATATATGTACCCATGTTTCCTTTCCATATTTTTATATCCCTTACTGAGCTTTTTATGCTCGTCCCATGTTTTTGAAATGTTTTTCACAGGTCAAGGGAAAGGTACATGATATGATGATAGTGTCAAGGATGTGTCAAGAAAGAACCCATGTTTTATTTTAAATATGTTTCCATTGATGGGAAAAATGAATACTATCTTTTATGTAACCACTTTGTTTAAATGTGGAATGTAATGCATGTTTTATGATCTAATTCTCTAAAACTCTAAACCTGAAAAGATCCTCAAGGTATAATCTTGTAATAACTCAAGATTAAGTAAGGTTTAAGGCTGGGGCCTTATAAAAATCCCCATGAAAAAAATTTAAATTATGTGGTTATATATTCTCCCAAAAAAAACCAACCATTTCCAAAAATAATGTCACAATAAAATAATATATGCTTCAAAAATTTAAATCACCCTATATTACTCATATAAAAACCCATATTATCCAAAATTATTTATATTTAACTTTATATTATAATGTACTCAAAATAGTTAATTTCTTCAAAAATAATACTAGACATATATTCACGAAATCCATTTTAAATCCCAATTTTATCCATATGATAAGTTATATGTTTTAACATATAATAAAAATTTTATCCCAATTAACCACAATTACCTTAAAATTGAAGATCATATTAAAAATAAAGTTATAAATACCTTTAAGCTTATATAGATAAATCATTATTACTCAAATAACATTTTCACTAAAACACATAGTAAACTCAAGGGTTGTATAACTATAAATTTCTCCCAAAATACTCTTAATCATGTTAAAATCCCATCACATAAAGTTGTAAAAGGGGTATATGTGACTTTATTTTCAATATTATTATCATTAACCCATTATCGTATCCATAACTATTAATTTTAGATCACATGAACAAATAATAATCTCCAAAGTTATATAAACCCTACTGGGATACTAAATATAACAACCCTAGACCCGTACTTTTAGATTCGGTGATAAAAAAATAAATTTTTATTTCTGGAATTAATACTGTTAAATGTGACCCAATTTGAACCATCCAAATCTGACAACATAGAAATAAAATATGATATAACTTACATATCCAAGGAACATTTAGGTAGAGAGTTTTATATAAATAATAAAAAATCTTACATAACAATACCAATGTCATTAAGTGAGCATTATTCGCACTATACCCAACTTTTATTTTTCCATATTAAGTATTCATTATTGTTCCCAGTCATCCTTAAACCCTTTTAAAAACATTTATATATGTGGGATGTGCACAAAAATCATATTAAGGGACATATAAAAAAGAAACCTATTAGTCATTTTCAAAACCATTAAATTATAAAAGAGAGTTTTCCTTTAACATAACAAACATTGAGATCTAATAATCACTCACTTATATATAAAATTATCTTTACAACCCAAATTTATTCATAAAACACATTAAAAGGAAACATAAAGGAAAAATTACAATCACAATCATTTATTAGAAAACATGATAACCCATTAAAAACATTTTCTAAAAAACATACCATTTACCCTAAAAGGGCATAATCATTCCATTAAAATGAAAAATAATTAGTTTGAATTCTAAAATCAAATTATTTCCATGAAAACTCATTATCATGCATAAAAAATTCATGTAGGTAACTTGGTATATCATTTCCAAATCACTCTTACAAATGGAATAACAATCTCCGTAAATTCTAATAATCTCTTTAAAGAAACCTAACCGATTAACTCCATCCCTTTGGCCAATGTATAAGAGTTCTATATCTAGATCACCCATCCTTTATTTATAATGTAACCACCCATAATTTTATTAAAAATTTTAAATTATTAAATAATGTAAATTGGAAATCAATATATCTTACTAATCATCTATAGTTATTTTTTGGATATATTAGAAAGTTTCAAAACAAATTTATTATCAATGTTATCAATTTTATAAAAATAAGATCTTTTTATTGACATATCTTTTAAGGAATAATATAAGAGTGTTTTTATAATTCTAGAATAATGAAGGAAATCATTCTTGGTGAAACACCCACTTCAAACTGATGCTCCTCAAGGATCTTAGACGGAAAATAAGAATGCTTATAAGTGGTATATAGAAGATGCATTAAATTTCTTGTGCATCATGTTCTCATTAATTTAATATGTGTTTCCAAATAAGTATAAGGGGAAAGTTATTTCCATCATGTTGTATACATTAAAAGTATATTGTTAGAATAAATTGGGGAAATAAACATTTGAGATTTCTAATTCACTTTTTTTATAACTAAAGATAATTAATTTAGTCTAGTCTGTATCTTGATAACATGATTGTGTATATTTGTTGGTTGGAAATATTTGGATTTAAAATTAATTTGAAATTATATAGAGATATCATTTCTTCAACTTCACTGATCATTTTGTTAATTTTTTTAAGATTTTTTTTTATTTTGAAAAGCCATATAATGGTCTAGAAAAAATCGTCTAAGACCATTATAGGCCCAAATAAATGGCTCAGAAAAAAAAGCAAACCAAATATATAGATATCATGACCTAAACCTATAATACATCACCACCATAAAATCCATTCAAAACACCATTAGGATTCCATGACCCATCACCAAGAGTATACTATTGGAGGAAAGATCCACATACCATTTCTCATCATAAAACACATTAAGAATATGGATTAAAATGAATCTAATTGGAAAAAAAAGAATGGGATAAGATATTATGTCATTTTCAAGAGTTAGGGATGAATAAAGGGAACCCTGTAAAAGAACCTTGATGGAAAACACATAGAAAAACAAGATTCCACTACTTATAATTTCATTTAGACCATGACCATGAAAAAAATAATTAATATTATAAGAACAATGAGTAATTAATCATTGAATGTACACCACAATAATCATATATTTCTAGATATCATATTGGGAAACCATCATCTATAATAATAAATCACCACTAATATCTTTGAAAATATGGCCTAGTATGTGATCCTTGCCTAAAATCTTGTAACAAGAACCCATCATAGGGATCCACTATATTGGAAATAATAATTCTAGAATTTCTATTTAGAGAGATAAGTATACCAAGATGGCCCCCACACTTAAATAAAAAATTATGATTCAGATAAAGGAGACACACACATAGAGTTAAAAATATCAACCATTAACAACCACTTCAAAAAACAATTCAACACCATATTGGATGATTAAGAACATAGATTGAGGGTAACTAAGTAATAGGAATTTGGGGACACCACCAATGACTTGAATTAGATGCAAATATAATGTATCTAATGGTATTCTTAATCAGTATAAGAATCCCCCAAATTTTTAACCACCTTAAAATAGATCCTAATATAGAATCCAAGGATAACAATAGAGAAGATGATGATGCTACTAATTCCAGGATGTTAACAAAGTTCACAAAAGACAGAATGTGTTCTCTATTAGGTATGTGGGAGAGAAAGTATCTTGAGGGAGGGGATAATAGAATATATTCATTTTGGATTAAAAATTGGGTTGTTATTAATACCATTTAATTAATTTCATTATTAATTTTCACAAGAATAATATAGAGAATAATAACCTAGATCTTTTAATTATGGACTCCGAAGGTGATAATGACATAGAGATAAGAAAATATTAAAATTTTAAAATAAACTAGAGTAAAGTAAAATAAAAAAATTCCTATAGAATCTATAGTTTTAAATTCACCATTATAAAGGCCTTTTAAAAATCTAAATATTTTTAATGAATTAAATTGTAAAATTGTTTTCTAATTTATATGTGGAAATATGCCCTTTTCAGAGAAACCATAAAGTAATGAAGAATAATTAAGGGGAAGAATTTACTTCAGGTATATTCATCTTTTAATATAATATAAATGTTTCTGAATATTAAGGGTTTGATAAAAAAAATTTCTCATACATATTTATCCAAAATGGGAACCATATTGGTTTCAGAAGATAGCAGTAGTTGAAGTATATTTTTAAACTGAAAATGGAGACAAGTTTACTAAATTATCTATATCAGATTACCATCTCACCTTACCCAGTGGAAAGATTCTTATATTTTAAAAATATTACTGCATTCTATATGTTTCTAAGAATATATTTTGAGTTTTAAGTTTGATGTAAATAAACATTATTTCATGTTTATGAATATATAGTTTTTGCTAATAAGGAAATAATATGTTAAGGAAAGACACTTTTAGATAACTATTTATATATACCTGGATTAGAAAATCAATTATTAGAAATAAACAATAAAATAAATTCTTATGAATCCTAGAAACCCACTTTAGACATTATTGACAAGTTTATCAATCCAAAAACATTTTAAAATGGTATATGATACACTTGATTATGGGGAAAAATTATCTTGAAAACTTTTAGTGGTAATAGTGAATGATCCAAAATATATTTTATAATTAAGTCACATAAATTGGATTATTTATCATAGTCCCTAGAGTTATATTCTCAAAAATTCATATCTTAAATAAATAAAAACACTATATATGAACATGTATACTTTATAAATCATAAAATGGATTAATTTGAAAAATTTAAGTAATTAAATATAATTTAGAGGATTAACTTAGTTAAAATTAAAGAAACTTCAATCGTGTTAGGGATTTGAATATATTACCCAAGAATTAATCCATTATCTAAAGAGTTTGGGATAATATCTCAAATAAATACTTTTTATACACTACAATGTAATTTTGTAAATTAATGAATGAATCAAACCTTACAAAACATGATGTTATTGATAATGAGTCACTTATGTTTTCTATTATCTAATATGGAAAATAAATTTCAAGTAAGGACTTTCAATATTAATCATATACCAAATAATAAGAAATATGTAATTTTTGATATACTATTGGAATAAACTCATCCTTTTTATATATTCTTGTTTGGGGAATTAAATAATTTCTATGTTTAACACAATAAAAAAATTGAATCGTGAGGATTGATGTGTATATTTTTACAGTATTTTAAGGGAAAAAGAATATTACATATAAAATAACTCAATTAAATATGTTATTTATGAAAGATGTAAAATATATTTATAAAGGTAATACATTTATTAAAGATATACTAGGTGAAAAACATGGTTTTATGAATTCTAGGATCAATATATACATTTTTTGGAAATTGAAAAAATAATAAAAAACCCCAAATAGAAAGTTACTTCAGAGATAGATGTGTTGAAAATATAAACTATGGAAGTTAGTAAATTAGTGTGATATTTTTTTTATATTACTAGATAAGGTAAAATGTTATTAATTGAGAATAATGAACCATGATCTTATCATAAGGAAACAAAGGACTCAAAAGAATCAAAATGGATATGAATTAATAATTGGATTAAAGGTACTAAAATTATTTTTTTATTTTAGTAAAACCTTTAGTTGAGGTAATTAACCTTGGATAAAAATTGGTATTTGATTAGAAAAATAGAATGGATTGGATGTTAGTACCTATAATCCATTTATAGTTAGTAATGGTGTCAAGAAAGATCAAGGTATAAGCTAGGATATAACCATTAAATCAATTGATATATTAAAATTTATCATAAATGTCACGAACCAGCCCGGGTAGACCCTGAACTGGTCACCCGAGCCGTTCCGCGGCAAGTCCCGAGGGGCATTCCCGATCCCCCCAGGATGGCAACAAGTGTCGGGCATTAAAAATTTCAATCATTGGGAACGATTTCAGCCCCAACAAAAAAAAAGTTCAAAGGAACAAATACAAACTAAATAAAACAGACCAACACTAACGACATAAACAAAACTACAGCATGAGCACAAAAAGTACTCAGTAGGTGAGCCCCACAACAAATCCCAAAAAACACTGCCAGTAAATAAAGAATCTACATATTCCAGGTTTGAACTACAATGTATAAAAGTAATCTTTCATAATGTTTCACTTGAAAATAAAAACACGAGACATTTCTCTTATTCTTTTTCGAAAGTTTCTTCCCTTTCATTAGTTTTAAGCTCATTCTAAAAATAAAAGTGTTACATTTTCAAATCTTACACAAAGAGAATAAAGTATTTTAATTTGAAAACCATTTTCCCAAATTCTAACAGTATAGGCTGTGAAGGATGACTGAAAGTAAACAAGCGGGGAAAATAAGTGCAAGCAAAGGTAAACAAGAAAGGAAAACCAAGTGCAAGTAAAAATAAACCAGAAATTATCAGCAATAACCATGGGCGATCCTAAACATCCCCAGAAAACCCCTGGACGTACTCGGGTTCAGACTACCTGCCAGCATGGTACTCTATAGTCAATAACCAACTAGCCGCCCTAACAGCCAACCAGTGGCACGCCCCACAAGGCCTTACCTACCAAGGGGGGACTAACCCATCTAATCGGGGTTAGCCAGCAACCGTCACTCGATTCTCTAAAGGACGCCCAGGAACCCACGATAGTTTTAATAACACTGTGTAAGTGGGAGGCCCTCGCACGTGTGACTCATCGCACCACACTTACCAACCCCTTACACGGACACCGCTACACGACAACCCTTGAAGGGAAGTCCCTCTGTAGAGATGCCCCATAAGTACGTACATTACATACATATGTATAATCACTTCACATTTAATAAAGTGCCAACCGGGCCGTCATGTCATTTATATTTTGACCATTTAATACTAAAGCATTTCTAAAGGGATATGACACACGCCATTACATTGAAAACCAAAAACACACTTAGAACATTATTTAAGAAACTCCAATCAGCATATTAAACCTGGAACACATTTGTTTCACAAGTAGAGTCACTTCCCAACAACCAAATGCACCCCACTTTTATCAAGAGCCAAACAGACCTTTAATCACTTTTTGAAGGAATAATATTTCTGAAATGAAATCCAAACTTTTAATCACGCGTCAAAAGAAAACATTTTTCAACAACCAAGAACCACACATAATGTTTCCAAAAAAAAAACAAGTTTAAAGGTCATACGATATTTCCTCTAATCAAGGTTCTAAGAAAAACACCATTTTCCCTAAACAATACACCTACTAATTTATACACACCAAAAACATTTCAAAACACAATTTCACATTTCATAAAGAACCATTTAGCAATATTACCATGGAAGCACACAATTGAAACCAGGAAATCACTTTCAATGAACGCTAGAATTTAAACAGCTTTTATCACCAGATCACCACACTATAAATAACTACTTAATATTACTTTTAAATTTACTGAAACTCAGTGAAAAGACAAGGAATAAATAAATTCTAAATTTAAAGGCGAGTGCGATCGGAGACTTACCTCAAGACGCAGCTCGGAACGAAAAACGACACGGTGCAAAACTCCTATTGCGTAATGGTCGCACTGTATTGTGCCGTCAAATAGGTCCTAAAATAATAGACCGTTAGACATGTTCAACAATAGTAATAACAATAATAATAATAATGTAAAAATAATAATAATAGTGATAACCATAACAAAATAATAATAATGTAATATAGTAATAATAATAATACTAATATAATAATAATAACAATAATAATTTAGCATAATTATAATATAATAATATAATAATAATATCAATATTAATATAATAATAGTATAATAATAATAACATCATAAGAATAATAATAATAATAATAATAATAAAATAATAATTTAATAATAATAGTAACAATAATAATATAATAATAATATAATAATAATAATATAATAATATTAACATAATCATAATAATAATAACAATAATATAATAACAATAGCATAACAATAATATAACAATAATAATATTATTAACATGATAATAATATTAAAACGTTATTAAATAAAACGTAGATGAGATTATTAGAAAAAAAAACAAACTCACAGAGAAGGAGCGGAGGGGGGGGGGCACGCGCAGGTGGTGCCGGACGGCGGCGGCTGGAGTGGAGCGTGCAGGAGGGTCGTCGGGACAGGGGTGTCACCGCCGGAGGGAGCCCGAATGATGACGATTGGGATGGAGGTGCGAGGCCGGAACGGGGGGCCGCGTGAGGGAGAAGCCGAGGCCGGGGAGAGGTTGGGACGGGAAAAAAAATAGGGGCCGGCCGGGGGGTGTCGGAGGCGGGTCGCCGGGCTGTTCGTCGGAGGAGGCCAGGACAGGGGGGAGAGGGAGCCGGGACGGCGGCGACAGGGAGCAGGGAGGGCGGCGTAGTGGTCGGTGCGGCGAGCCGCGGTGGTGGAGGGCATAGTAGGAGCCGGGGGCCGCGCGGCGGCGCGCCTGGTCTGAGCGGGAGCCGACTGCAGAAGCGGGGAGTTGCGCCGGAGGGAAAGGAGGCCGACGGTCGGGCTGGCGAAGGAGGCAAGGATGGAGGCCGGGGGTGCTGGCGCGGTGGTCTGGGAGGTCGCCGGACGGGGACGACTGAGCCGAACAGGGGTCGCGCGCAGGGGAGGGGTTTTCGGATGGAGGTGGGCCGCGCCAGATGGAGGTGGGGAGCAGTGGGGCGGAGCCGAGCCGAGAGGAGGCCGGTGCGGGCAGCACCGGAGCAGGCGGACGGGGACGCAGCGGTGGCGCGCCTGGGCGGAGGCCGGGGGCGGGGTCGGCGCTGAATGAGGGGGGCCGCCGGGGTGTGCGGTGAGAAGCTGGGAGAGCAGAGGGGGAGCCGCGCGGGGGAGAGAGAGAGAGAGAGAAGAGGGGGGGGGGGGCGACTGGGTAGATTAGGGTTAGGTTAGTTTTAGGTTTATAATATATATATATATAATAATAATAATAATAATAATAATTAATATTGAAAAAGGAAATAATAATAATAATAACAATAATATGATAAATTAATTAAATAAATAAAATCAAATCTTAATAGTAATAATAAAAATTTATAAAATTAGTAAAACTTTATAATAATAATAATAAAAAAAAAATAAAAAATAGATAATTATAATAATAATTATTATAACCAAAATATTTAAAATAATAAAACCATTTAAAAATAACACACACAAGTATATACATATATACATATATATATCTATATATAGATATATAGATATATAGATATATATATACCTATATATAAACACATAAACATAGATACGATAAACAAATATATATATATACTTATATAGACATAACACATATAAGCATATATATATATACCTATATTGACATATGTATATATATACATACATATACACATATATAAACATATATACAATAAAAATAACTAAAATAATGATAACACAACTTAATCAGTAATAATAATAAAATGTCAACATAAAAATTTTAATATTTAAAAAAAATGTCGGGTGAACAAATAGTCACCCGGGCCGAACGCACGGTCACCGCTAGCGATGCGATGACCGCGCACCGGCGCGAAACCGCCAACACAATTTAACCTCGAAAATTTTAAATCAGGACCAAGAAAGAAGTAAAATAATGACATCTGCGGTCAGGGTGTGACAATTCTCCCCACCACAGACACTTTCTTCCCCCAGAAAGTTACCTAGCCAAAATCAGCCAAAATTTAAGTCTATTCCCAAACAGAACTAAAGGAACTGAAGAGAACTGAGATTCTTAGGATGACCTTACTCCACACAGGTCACACCCGACCCATTCAAGAGAAAAATGAGATCCAAGGTTGATGGGAGAACACAAAGGGGTTCTCCCCACCACAAGAGCTCAACTTGTGCAGAAAAGTTGACCATCTAAATAGAAAACCCTAGGAAAGGAGGGGTCGATATGGGAACTCCCAACCGGTTTACACCAACTCTTATAGCACGAGTGAAAAACAACACCTTCGTCGAAACATTGAATCCTCGACTAGAGTCAACAAACTCCAACACCAAGGATAACCCCCAGAGAAATATTTAACCAAACATCAAATTGGAGACATGATCCATTGAAGTCCACAAATCATAACAACATCCGACAAGCATAACTCAACCGAGGTAAACCCACACAAGGTCTAACACACTTTACGAAAGACACACGATTTACAAGATCACATCCACACAGACAAAATTGCTTGGACTATAATTAAACAAGTTCATTATTACTTCATAGCGAAATAACCTACTTACAATGACTTTGAAACTTTAGTAGCAGATAGACAAACATGAAAAGATTTCTAATTGTTCTACCGCCAACATGGAACACAAAACCTGGACCAGAGCTTCACAGCCCTGGGAACTCCTGACTGTGCGCGAGCTTCACCCCAAGACCTGTGGTTGGGGCTCTGATGACTGAAGCATCTTCTGCCTCACAGTCAGGTACTGACATTCTCCCATCACAGCGTCCTCTCCAAGCAACGCTTCCTGCAAAACTTCTCCAGATGACCCAGACAACCACATCTATGACACATCTTCGGAGGGTTGCGACAAGACGGCTTTAAATTCCTGAAATGACCACATTGAAAGCATACCATCGAACGATCTGATGAACTGGAAGCTGGGACCAAAGGGGATAACTCCTTAGGAACATGTATCTCTGGCGCCTTTTCCTCACCAGAGGGGGAACTCTTACGAACAACAGGGTGCGCTGAAGTATTAACCACCCGCACACCGGAAACCAACTCAACCAAGAATGCTTTCTCCACCAGCTTCTCGAAACAAAGGTCTTTAGAAGGGAGGACTCGCTCCTTGATCTCTGGACGAAGACCCCCGGTGAAAAGAGAGGCCTTCATGAGTTCATACGACGCCACCTATGGAGAAAAGGTAATCAGTTCCTTAAAATGGTCAACATATGCCTTCACCGTCCATTGGCCTTGTTGAATATGAACAAGCTCTCTCTTTTTCTCCAGCTTCACTTCCTTAGGTACAAACCATTGGATGAAAACTGTCTTAAAGACATCCCACGTCATTTCACCTTGCGTTGACGGTGGGGTAACTATCTTGCACTGGTCCAGAGCTAGACCCTCAAACAACCCCATAATTGCACGAACCTTAACATTATCGGGAGTTCGCAACGTTCTAAAGACACGCTCCACTTCCTCGGGCCATTACACTGCCTCTAACGGACCTTGATCACCATGGAGAATAGGCAAAGTCTGAGAAGGACCAAAAACTGGGCATGACTTATCTGAATTCTTAGAGACCTTTTTGGGCGGCATTTCCTGAGCGAAAATTAAAACACGAAGCCAAAACCAATATCAAACCGAAGCAACATCAATAAAAGCGCCTTCATCAAAAAACAGTCAGCACAAGACCAAACAAACACAAACACAACCCAAAATAAAATCTCCTTTTTTTTTTAAAAAAAATACCCTTTTTATTTTAGACTTTAAAACCACCCTCTTTCAAGACTTCTTTCCAAAACCAATCCATTTTCAAACCAAAAACTTTCCAAAACCGTTTCCCCTTTAAAAACAATTTAGAAAACAAGGTCAAGCCTTTAATTTCAAATACACACTCAGGTATTCTCATGAACCGTTGCACATGTCTTCATCCACTTTCCATTCATACTCGCACCAACATGCACTTTCCACGCATTCTCATACATGTGCAAACATTCTTAATGAGGACCTGAGGTTTCACCCCAAATCATTCTTAACCAATTCAAGCAAACAACAGATTTCCAAATCAAGAGATTTCAGTTTTAAAACCCATTTCATACAATTAAAGTCTTTTAAAAGAAACCAGTCCAATTTTTCAAAAAACTTTTTTCATTTCCAACAACGTACTTACACAGACCAAAACAAAAGCAGCATCCGAATTTAAATCAACCACTGGAGTGAGGGACTAATAGTCACGCTCAACCTAGCGACATGGTAGTGGGCCATGTCCTAAGTCAGTGTCGGCCACCCGGAGGAATTCAAACCATGTACTCAGACTCCACATGGGTCACTACTCCATGTGAAGTCACCATGTAACGTCGGCTTGCCTCCGTTGTCATCTCTCAATCCAAGACAAACCAGAAAGAGACAAAGACACAATTCCCGGACTACCCCTAGTGACTCGAGGTGCGGAACGGGTGAGGGTTCATGACGTCCTTCCCGTACCTACATCTCGAGTCCCAAAAGTCCTAATCTCCACCTACTAGACAACCCAAATAACAAGAACCACCTTTGATACCATTTTTTCACGAACCAGCCCGGGTCGACCCTGAACCGGTCACCCGAGCCGGTCCGCGGAAAGTCCCGAGGGGCGTTCCCGATCCCCCCGGTATGGAAACAAGTGCCGGGCATTAAAAATTTCAATCATCGGGAACTATTTCAGCCCAAACAAAAAAAAGATCAAAGGAACGAATACAAACTAAATAAAACAGACCAACACTAACGACATAAAAAAAACTACAGCGTGAGCACAAAAAGTACTCAGTAGGTGAGCCCCACAACAAATCCAAAAGAACACTACCAGTAAATAAAGAACCTACATATTCCAGGTTTGAACTACAATGTATAAAAGTAAGCTTTCATAATGTTTCACTTGAAAATCAAAACACGAGACATTTCTCTTATTCTTTTTCGAAAGTTGGTTCCCTTTCATTAGTTTTAAGCTCATTCTAAAAAGCAAAGTGTTACATTTTCAAATATTACACAAAGAGAATAATGTATTTTCATTTGAAAACCATTTTCTCAAAATCTAATAGTATAGGCTGTGAAGGATGACTGAAAGTAAACAAGCAGGGAAAACAAGTGAAAGTAAAGGTAAACAAGCAAGGAAAACCAAGTGCAAGTAAAAATAAACCAGAAGTTATCAGCAATAACTATGGGAGATCCTAAACATCCCCAGAAAACCCCTGGACGTACTCGGGTTCAGACTACCTACCGACATGATACTCTATAGTCAATAACCAACTGGCCGCCCTAACAGCCAACCAGTGGCACGCCCCACAAGGCCTTACCTACCAAGGGGGGACTAACCCGTCTAATTGGGGTTATCCAACAACCGTCACTCGATTCTCTAAAGGATGCCCAAGAACCCACGGTAGTTTTAATAACACTGTGTAAGTGGGAGGCCCTCACATGCGTGACTCATCGCACCGCACTTGCCAAACCCTTACACGGACACCGCTACATGACAACCCTCGAAGGGAAGTCCCTCTATAGAGATGCCCCATAAGTACGTACATTACATACATATGTATAATCACTTCACATTTAATAAAGTGCCAACCGGGCCGTCATATCATTTACATTTTGACCATTTAATACTAAAGCATTTCTAAAGGGATATGACACACGCCATTACATTGAAAACCAAAAACACACTTAGAACATTATTTAAGAAACTCAAATCAGCATATTAAACCTGGAACACATTTGTTTCACAAGTAGAGTCACTTCCCGACAACCAAACGCACCCCACTTTTATCAAGAGCCAAACGGGCCTTTAATCACTTTTTGAAGGAATAATATTTCTCAAATGAAATCCAAACTTTTAATCACGCATCAAAAGAAAACATTTTTCAACAACCAAGAACCACACATAAAGTTTCCAAAAAAACAAGTTTAAAGGTCATACGACATTTCCTCTAATCAAGGTTCTAAGAAAAACACCATTTTCCCTAAACAATACACCTACTAATTTATACACACCAAAAACATTTCAAAACACAATTTCACATTTCATAAAGAACCATTTATCAATATTACCATGGAATCACACAATTGAAACCAAGAAATCACTTTCAATGAATTCTAGAATTTAAACAGATTTTATCAGCAGATCACCACACTATAAATAACTACTTAATATTACTTTTAAATTTACTGAAACTCAGTGAAAAGACAAGGAATAAATAAATTCTAAATTTAAAGGCGAGTGCGATGTGAGACCTACCTCAAGACGCAGCTCGGAATGAAAAACGACATGGCGCAAAACTCCCGTTGCGTAATAGTCGCACCATATTATGCCGTCAAACAGGTCCTAATACAATAGACCATTAGACAGGTTCAACAATAGTAATAACAATAATAATAATAATGTAAAAATAATAATAATAGTGATAACCATAACAAAATAATAATAACGTAATATATTAATAATAATAATACTAATATAATAATAATAACAATAATAATTTAGCATAATTATAATATAATAATATAATAATAATAACAATATTAATATAATAATAGTATAATAATAATAACATCATAATAATAATAATAATAATAATAATAATAATAAAATAATAATTTAATAATAATAGTAACAATAATAATATAATAATAATAATAATATAATAATATAATAATATTAACATAATCATAATAATAATAACAATAATATAATAACAATAGCATAATAATAATATAACAATAATATTATTATTAACATGATGATAATATTAAAATGTTATTAAATAAAACGTAGATGAGATTATTAGAAAAAAAAACAAACTCACAGAGGAGCGGAGGGGTGGGGGGGAACGCGCAGGTGGTGCCGAACGGTGGCGGCTGGAGGGGAGTGCACAGGAGGGTCGTCGGGACAGGGGTGTCGCCGCCGGAGGGAGCCCGGACGACGGCGGTTGGGCTGGAGGTGCAAGGCCGGAATGGGGGGCCGCGCGAGGGAGCGGCTGAGGCCGGGGAGAGGTCGGGACGGGAAAAAAAACAGGGGCCGGCCGGGGGGTGTCGGAGGCGGGTCGCCGGGCTGTTCGTCGGAGGAGGCCAGGACAGGGGGAGAGGGAGCCGAGACGGTGGCGGCATGGAGCAGGGAGGGCGGCGCGGTGGTCAGTGCGGCGAGCCGCGGCGGTGGAGGGCGTAGGAGGAGCCGGGGGCTGGCGGTCGGGCTAGCGAAGGAGGCAGGGACGGAGGCTGGGGGTGCTGTCGCGGCGGTCAGGGAGGTCGCGGACGGGGACGGCTGAGCCGGACAGGGGTCGCGCGCAAGGGAGGTGTCTCTGGATGGAGGTGGGCCGCGCCGGATAGAGGTGGGGAGCAGTGGGGCGGAGACAGGCTGAGAGGAGGCCGGTGCGGGCAGCGCCGGAGCAGGCGGATGGGGACGCAGCGGTGGCGCACCTGGGCGGAGGCCGGGGGCGGGGTCAGCGCTGAAGGAGGGGGGCCGCCGGGGTGTGCGGTGAGAAGCTGGGAGAGCAGAGGGGGAGCCGCGCGAGGGAGAGAGAGAGAGAGAAGAGGGGGGGGGGGCTGGGTAGATTGGGGTTAGGTTAGTTTTAGGTTTATAATATATATATATATCATAATAATAATAATAATAATAATAATAATAATAATAATAATAATAATAAATAATTAAAAAGGAAATAATAATAATAATAACAATAATATGATAAATTAATTAAATAAATAAAATCAAATCTTAATAGTAATAATAAAACTTTATAAAAATAGTAAAACTTTATAATAATAATAATAATAATAATAAAATAAAAATTAGATAATTATAATAATAATAATTATAACCAAAATATTTAAAATAATAAAACCATTTAAAAATAACACACACAAGTATATACATATATACATATATATATATATATCTATATACAGATATATAGATATATATATATATATACCTATATGTAAACACATAAACATAGATACAATAAACATATATATATATATATATATATATATACTTATATAGACATAACACATATAAGCATATATATATACCTATATAGACATATATATATATATACATACATATACACATATATAAACATATATACAATAAAAATAACTACAATAATGATAACACAACTTAATCAGTAATAATAATAAAATGTCAACATAAAAATTTGAATATTTTAAAAAAATACTGGGTGAACACATAGTCACCCGGGCCGAACGCACGGTCACCGCTAGCGATGCGATGACCACACACCGGCGTGAAACCGCCAACACAATTTAACCTCGAAAATTTTAAATCGGGACCAAGAAAGAAGTAAAATAATGACATCTGCGGTCAGGGTGTGACAATAATTATACTCTATATAGTAGCTCACCATGAATATGAAACTTAGAAGATGGATATCAATATCACAATCATGAATATGACACTGATGTAATTTATATATATTATCAAACAAAAAGTGTTTTTTTAATTAAATAAATACAATATGGTATGAAATATATATATATATATATATATATATATTTGTTTATGGTTTTAGACATGTATCATGGTCTTGGAATATTCATTTTTAAGGGGCTATAAGGGTATAAAATTTTATTAAAAATAATGGTGAGGCAAGTGTTTGTAAGAATTTTGGTGGGAGTTTCGTGGTTTTACTATGATATATGTCCATTCCATATTATTAATGGGATAAAATGTATAAAAATTATATTCAGTAAATGGTTTATTGAATGAATGCATCTATATAAAAGAATTAGGCTAGGAGATATATATTATATGGATCTAGATATATATATATATATATATATGAATTAAAGAGGTTTAGTATAAAATATCCTAGCACATATATTGATAAATTATTGAGAATACACAAAATAGAATAATATAATTGATGGATATTGATTATGTCATGTAATATAAATATATCAGAGAATACACATCTTTAGATATAAGATTTAAATTAAAAAATGAGTAGAATCTTTTACACTTTAGATATTAGATATGTCCAATTTTATGTAATATATACAAAACTTTATGTTTTATTTTCCTTGATCATGGTATGCAGATATCAGGAAAATGTTGGTGAATAAAATTGGGAAACATTAAAACTATCCAAAAATATACTAGAGATGTACAATTGATATATTCCATGCTAATGAAGTAGATGAGAAAATAGTATATAAGGGTTATATATATGTTAGTTTTTATATCAATTATTATGAGATGAAATTGAAACAACTAATTTTCAACAAATTTAATAATAAAATTATAATATATAAAGTATTTTAATATAAATGAAGAAACAATGTGAATATATTTTGAAAATATCAACATTGTAGGGTTATTACTATTATAGGTAAAGTTACAATAAATTGGGAATCTCCAAAAAATAATGTGGAAGGCACAATTATTATATTAATTTATTATGATAAGGGTTAGTATTATGGATGTTCTAGTAGGTTGAGTATTAGAAGGATTTTCCTATAGTTAATGTTAGATAATGTAAGAGTTGGTTACTGAGAGAAAACATTTTTATGTATTTTTGATTACTAGATAATTTATAGAGTTTGATTTATACATGTTCTATTTGGATCACATATATTATTTTCATCTATATGTAATACATGATATAACCCTTAGAGTATTTCTCACATGAATATCTTATATTAGTTTTTTAATATAATGAATACCTATAGATTACATTTTAATATTCTTAAATTATATACTGTGGTCTTGACACATCAATTTGAGATGACTCAAATAATGTTTAACTATAAGGTGTTATAGTATGAAAATCCATTTATATTTTCTATATTGAAGTATGAAAGTGTTAATGTCTAAGAGATTTTATCATGAGGATTGAATTTTGTATAGAAATTTCATATCTTTTACGTGTTATTTCCTTTTTCCATCTATAAGTGTGAATTTTTAATAAAAATTAAGATTAATATTAATGTAAATCAAGCATCATGAACGTTTTCACAGGATGAAGACTATTACACATATGTTCATGGTGAAGTAGCTTGTGATGGGTGCATAATAAGTGTTATGAAATTAATTGAATGAACTAGTTATAATTTTTCCCTTCTATGATATAGAATGAGATATATTTTAACCTTTTATTTAGATAGAAGTTCTTGAAAAAATTCCATGTCCATGGTTATCATAGAAATATTAAAATTTTTATATTAATACACTGATAAATAAATTGATAATGATGATAATGTATTTATTAAATATTCTTGAAGATATAGTAGTCAACAAAAGGATTATGGTACATATTAATGTTAATAGTATAATTTTAATTAGTATGACTAATATCCTTACCTATTATGGTGATAGTGTTTTTTAGATACCACACTTTGTCTATTATTTGGGCATACTACCATAGAGAAAAGTGGCTAAAGGTCCAGACATTAATTTTATCTAGTAGTTCATTTGATTCAATTTATTATAAGTTTTAAAATAGGTATAAGACACATATCTATTTTTAATATACCTTAGACCCAAAATTTTGGTTTTTTATTAGACATAAATAGTTTTTAATACATCACAAGAATTAAAACCATATACTAAGAACGAAAGTTCAATAAATTTGGGATCTCGTTTCATTTAAATCTGAACTCATATTAAAATAAAAATTTTATCCAAAAATTTTATTTATAATTGTAATTCACCTATACATATCCATATAATTTTTGTTTCTAGGGGAATGGAGAAACATAAGAATAGGTGATCTATAACACCAAATAATGGACTGATCAAGCATGGAATCATGAGAAACGATTCATGTGAGTCCATTGGCACATAATAATAATATTTTTTTTGAGAATAATATAGTTAAACATTGAGGAATAACATGATAGGATGATTTCAGAAGACTAAGGAATCCTAGGAATGTGAAAACAATATAAGTGTGATATCATAAGTATAAATATAGGTTATCCACCAAGTCATCCTATCAAATTGTGTCTTGGGAATCAATCAGTAAACCGTACATGGTATCTCATGAGATGAAAGCAATACCCAATGCATGAGAGAATTATCAATGAACACTATTCAATTTCTTAACATGTACATTCATATGTGTTCCACCTAAGGAAAATATATATAAATAAATCAATAATCATAACATTAACTCATGGATAATAATGCGATAAGCAATGAAATTAAATATCTATCTAGTTAAATAACTTTAAATCAAGATAATGAATCATAAGGTATACAAAACATATAAAATAAATGTTATATGATCAAGTTAATAATTTTCCCAACCAATAAATTAATGAGTATCTTGTTGAATACCCATTAAAAATAATCTTGCAAGGGTATCTATAGTGGAAAATTATTGTAATAAAATTTATGCATATCATGTTATAAGGTAAGAAAAATAATGTGATGGATATTTCTCTATAATGATTTTATTTTCACTATACTACATGTACATAGAAACCTAGTCATAGAGTAGGAAGGTAAAGTACCTAATGGAGAGTGATAAAGAACATAATCATTGGTTAAGAAATGAGAAGGAAATAACCTTTTTCAATGGATTAATGTAGCTATCTTGGTAAATATCCAACAAAAAAATTTAGAAACCATAAGATATTCACAATGATATGGGTAGTGCCCCAATCTAAGAAATGTCATCTAGTAGTAGTGGATGGAAATTCCATGTAATAATAATAAAAAGTGAATTTTAATCACTATCTATATATTCCAATCATTCATTGTGGATTGTAAAGAGTATGTGAAGTATCCAAAACATATCCCATAGGAGTATCAAACAAGGTGTGCAATTCAACCTTTTTATCTTGAACCAGGTGATGATTGACTTAATATTTTTTTCTTCTATTTTTAGTGTTATTAACCCTAGGAATATATGTTCTAAATCCTCAATATTTTTGATTGTATATACACAATGATTTCACCTCTAAGAAACCCATAGATACTTTTCTTTGCTAATTTTTTGATTTTTTTATCACAATGGGAAAGTTTGAGCATTATAACGTGTTATGATGGTAATATAATGAGTGGGAATGATGAATTCTAATTGATAAAAAAGTTTGGAAATTATTGAAATGATTCATAATGAAATTTCCCTTTTAAATAAAAATGAATTTAAAACCTGCATCAAATGTAATTGGAAAGGATGGGTGATGAACCCTTGTTTAGGCATAGTAATGGCTTAGGCAATGTCTATACTGTGAGGAAATAAATAAATCATCATTAAAAATTTATCAAATGAAATATAATACAAAAGAATAGAAATAATGGAAGTATATTGAATTTTTTTAAAATCAATTGTAACCAACACTGCTAGAAATATGACCTATACCAACGCATATATACCAATAGTTTTTAAAAGCTGTTGGTATAGGTCCCCTTTCCCAACAGTTTGGCCAAACTGTAGGGAGAAGTCCACTTTGAGGCCACTTTTCGCAATGGTTTGCCAAAACTATTGGGAAAGGGTATGGATTTCCCAATGGTTTGTCCAAACCATTAAGAAAATCCCACTTTTAGGACACTTTTCCCAATGGTTTTCCAAAACCATTGGGAAAATACCACTTTGAGGCCACTTTTCCCAATGGTTTATCCAAAACATTGGGAAAGAGTGGGTACCTATCCCAATGGTTCTCAAAACCATTGGGAAAGGCCTATACCAACAGTTTTGAGAACCGTTAGGATAGGTACCCTTATTTTTTATGAGTACATTTATCAAATATCATCAAATAAATCAATATATAAATTACATACATATATATATATATATATCCAAATATATTCTTAGAGGAAAATATAGGATAGTGGTAAAGTCATTGATATATAACATGGAGGTTATGGGTTCAAACCTTTGCTAGATTTTTTTTTAAATATATACCTATCCCAACGGTTTACCCAAACAGTTGAGAAAGGCCTATCCCAATGTTTGGAAAACCATTGGGAAAGACCTATACTAAGGGTTTGAAAACCATTGGGATATGTCTTTTCCAATGGTTTTCTCCAAACAATTGGGATAGTTTTTTCCCCATGCTGAATCGCCCAATAGCTTCCCAAACCGTTGGTATAGGCTCTTCCAGTGGTTTGGGGACCTATACTAATAGTTCCAAACCGTTGGTATAAGTAATTTTTCCATTAGTGAAAAGTATTATACTTGATAATGAAAGTGGTGGATTAGGGAAACAATTACATTACTAGGAAGATTCTTAATTATTGAGAGGGGCATATTAGAAACTTAAAACCAAATTGGATAGAGTATTTATATGGTAAATTAGAGAGGAATAATACCTAGTTTACTTTGAGTAGAGAGTGATGAGAGAATGGGTGGGTATTTATACTTGAGTAGGAAGGTATTTAAGTGATACAATATTGTATATTTTAATATGTAAGCCAACCACTTGTGGGTGGATTTATTTCTTGTAAACTTTCATACTAATTAATGTTAAAATATAGATTATTTGAATATTTAATTAGGGAATAATAGAAATTAATCTCCCAAACTTATCATTTTTTCATATAATCAAAAATTTATTTTTATTAAAGAGAAACTAATTAAGGTTCCAAAATTTTAATCTTAAGTTTATTAATTAAAATTATTAATTTTTAAATTCATAATTATACTCCTTAAATTAATTTTTTTATTGAATAAAATATTTTAAAAATATTTATTTATTATTATATCAAAATGGTATCATAAAAATCATGGTATCCGAAAAACTTTAATTTTTACTTTTCACAAAAAAATCAACTTTTTTGGAAAAAAATCCAAAAAAGTAACATAAGATACTTTCTATGGTTTAAATCCAAAAATAATGTCCTTTTATTAAACATAATTTTCTATTTATGTAATTTTTAAAAATACTTAGGTACTTTTAAAATATAGCAATCAATGTATAAAATTCAACAACTCCACTTTCTAGAAAATAGATTTTTTTTATGAGATTGGTTTGTATATATGTTACTATTGAATGTTTGTTATGCATTGTATTATTATGAAATTATTTTTTTAATATTATTAAATCATTATTTTAATTAAGTGATATTTATTTTCTAAACAAATAATCAAGAGAAAATGGTATCAGTGTTCCGACCATTGTATTTCATAATTAGAAGGATATTTCATTAACCATTTAATTTTATGAATTAAATATTATCAAATAATAATAAAATTTTATTATAGTAATAATAAAATATTATTTACATAGAAATAATAAATATTTCCTATTTTTCTTTTATCATGAAAAATTTTAATTATCATATTTATTTGGGAAAAATTTAGAGTAATAAAACATGCAACCAAATTTGATAAAAAAATTTACAAATTGAATGAACCAAAATGTAATTAAAAATGTATATTAAGTTATTGTTTTTTATAAAAATAATATTCAATGAACAACTTTTAATAAATTAATTATCATAAAAATAAAACTATTAACAAAATTAATGTTGTTATAAATAAAAAATATATATGCAGAAAGAATAAAAAATATATAAATAATGATATATGCATATATATAAAAATTATAGAAGTTAGAAATAGGATAACACATAAGATAGTTGTAAATCCACAACATTTTTAGGAGATTTATTGGGATTGTTTACGGGTACCCTTTTGATTTGTGTTGAGTACTTTTCATTTGGGTTTTACCTTGGGGTGTTTTTAGGTGTAAATTTGAGAAAAATGGAAGAAAGATGGTAGTTCATGGTTGGCGCATGATTTTCCCTAACCATTCAATATAGTCTAGTAAATTGTGTAACCCTGCATCGATGAGATTTTCATGAATAATGAATGGGTTTTCAAGTTGTTTTCCTTAAAAGGATAAACATTGAAACCCCCTAGAAGAGTTGTATGGTTAAGGTACAGGGTTTGGAAAATAGTTCACCCTTTCCCAACAAACCGTGCATAGCTTTTTGATTAACCTGAAATTAATTTTTAAAATTCTCAGTCCCCCCATATTTACCCCTACTCAGCCCTAGTTTGATCATAATATCTCTTTTATGATTTTGGAGGCTTCCAGATAGATTTAAATCCTTTCTAACCTCTATTCTTGGTGATTTGAAGCCTATATTGAAGATCTATACCACACTGGTATGTAGTCTCTTTTTTAATTAGATCTATCTCCCTATCTATCCTCCTACTCTTCCTAGATAAAAAGATAGGTCTATCTGCTATTGGATCTAGATATAAATATAAGTTTCTTAGATCATGATTCTTTTGATCTTGGATTTAGGATTTAGATCTAAATCCTATTCTTCAACACATTCTTGATTGATGTGCTTCAATTTGGAGATTTACATCGGCGAGTGTTTATCATCAATGTTGAGGTAGATGGAATATAATTAAAATCCCATAGTATTGATTTACATTACATGTATGTAATTTTATAATTGAAATTAGAAAACTGTAAAATGAGTTTCATATATTGAATTAATTGATTTGGTGAATTAATTAATTTAGGGAATTATGAAATTGAGAATATAGGGATTATGAATTGAATAATTAGTTGTAGAATTAATTATGGGATGTTGGGATTGTGAGTTGAATAATTAATTGTTGAATTCATTATGGTATATTGGGATTGTGAATTGGGATAACTAATTATTGAATTATTTAATGGGATTAATGTTATCAATTAATTGGTGAATTAATTAAGGGGATTGATGTGATAAATTCATTGTTGAATTAATAATGAGATATATGTGATTAATTAATTGTCAAATTAATTATTGGAAATATGTGAAAATAAAATTGTATAATTTGATTAATTAGTTGGTGAATTAATTAATGTTGTATTGTGATATATTTGATATTGAAATGATGAATGGTAAAAATGGAATTTATGGGTGACTTGAAATGTTGAATGGTAACAATGGAATTAATGCGTGATATTGAAATAATGAATAGTAAAGGTATATAGGAGGCTAGGAAGATTTGGTCCTTGTTTACGATATCATGCATAAGAGTAACTAACCCATGTATGGTGGAAAACCCATGTACCCAAGGTGGGATTGTTTTTGTTTCTATTTTCTACTACAATTCAATATTATTTTACCTTAGGTGAAGAACTTATTGTGTGATGTGATAATTGTTTTTATATTTTATGATATTTGAATCATGGACCAATAAGGCACAAGAGTTGAGTTGCAGGCATCATTCTAAGAACTCATTATTTATTCTGACATGCATTATTTTAGGCATGCATGAGAAAATGGGCTTTGGGTAAGTTGTTGACCTTGAATTGTTTTCCTTGATTGTGAATTTAAACTAAAAATACTACCTAATGTGAAATATGGAAAATTGAAAAATGATTTAAGATGATAATAAATGGGTTTCTAATGAGAAATTGGGATAATGAGAATTATTTTACACTTTGTTAACCCTGACCTAGATGTGGGATTGTTAAGGGTACTATTAGTGCCTCAATTTTTACCATGAGGTAGGAAAGGGGGAATGACTTGTTATGGATTATTGTGAAAACCCCCTTATGAAATGTGTTAAGGTTGTTTTATGTGTCATGAGATGTGTGTTTGGAATTATAGAGATATTCCTCTACGCTGACGCTTGTTTAGGGGATGAAAAGAGGATATGGTTGGATATACTCTACAAATAGTGGAACTTGAGGAACTGATCATGTAGACTGAGGAAACAAGAGATAGGTTCTGAGTGAAATTTTCTTAGTTCAGGATGTTTATGGAAAGATACCCAGAGTGTGTTGTGATGAGTATGACCAAACATACAGAGAAGTTTCAGTTACAACACCCCTTGAATTTAACTAGATAGGGTGGTTATGAGGTATCAGAGTTATGAATTGAGTCTATCCAGACCATACTAGATCATTTGGAGAATACTACTAAGATTCATGTCATGTTTTGTAGTTATATGATATAAGGATCAACAAATCACTAGTGAGATGTTTAGACTTAGACTATATATCTTAGTGGTATGTTATGTAAGGACTTCTTAAAGAAGTTTCTAGAGAACTTATTTCCATAGACACTGAGGTAGGATAGAGAATCTGAGTTCATGAGGTTGGATAAAGTGATTATGTCCCTGATGAACTATGTTGAACTATTTACATATTTTTTGTGCTTTTCTCCAGTGTTGGAAGGGGATGATATAACTATGATGAGGTCTTTCAAGGATAGACTTAAATTTGGTATTATGTCCCTAGATAATTTTTTTTAAAGAAGTTTTCTAAGGTAGTGAAGCAATCTATCATAGCTGAGGGGAACATGAAGGAGGATTTTAGTACAGGATAGATGGTTGTTGCTGGGCAATCAGAAGGTACATCTTCCAAGAGTAGGAAGCATCTTTATGAGGGTGTTAGACAAGGGAATAGTAAGAACAATGGTCAGGGGAAAGGGTCAGTTACTAATGACCTTATCCAGATTGTATTTAACCTGTGTGATAGGTCATTACACTATCAAAGACACTATTCTTGACCACCAGTAGAGACCCAATCGTGCGACAAGATGGGACATCTACATAATTCTTAGAAAAACCGGTGACAGAAGGTTTATGATGGGGGAACTTGAGAGAACTAGGGTGCATGAAGTGGATCTTCTACACCATATCATTCTATAAGATAAAGTTAAACAAACTATGGTGGTTGAGGCAATGGACATTGTACTTCTAGGAAAGATTACCTGAATTAGCAGAGCCATGTAGCTCAGGGAGCTCAAACTGCATCACAAAGAAGAAGGTAAAGAATGTTTCATGGAGTTTATCCTACACTTTTGGATAATGATGTTAGAACATTAATGGTGCGATGTACTATTATTGTGTATTCTACCCAAGATAGTGCCTTACTTGATAATGGTGTCTCCCATTCCTTTATTTCTAAAAAATTTGTGAATAGTTTGATCATGGAGGTGGTGTTCATGAGTGGGGTGTTGATGATAGATACAATGTTTTAAGTTTGGTCTAGATACATCTTCTTGGGCAAGGGATGTTCTCTTGAGATTGAGTAGTATCAATTTCAATGGGATCTCTATATTCTTGACATGTCAGGCTTCGATGTAATGACCCTGACCCTATACACTCGGAGATCACGACTTACTTTATTACAATGGAATAGATAAAATACATTATTCCCAAAGGATTGATCTATTTAGATACCTTAGAAGCCATATTACATACATGAACCTTACATTAAAATTCAAAACATAAAATATAACATGTATAATCCTTTTAAAATTCCATTATTCTCCAAGATTAACCCTGCATATCAATAATAATACACATCTTGGCATCCTAGGAAAATAAAAAATAATAAAAGAGTGAGATCCGATGCTCAATAAGGTTAAATAATCCAATGAAAGATATCATAAATAAAATTTCAAGGCAAGTTGTATAACTGAAACACAATCCTTTTAAACATAATCTTGATCATAATACGACAATAATAAATCAAATAATTTCATATAAACATTCAAATGGATATTCTATGAGTTAAATAATAACATGAAATATACATAAATAATATCATAATGATAGAGTGCATAATTATGGACGTCTATACGATCAAGATCTATCCACATGACAGTTACAGTCATGAACTATCCTCATGAAATTTTATGTCCGTGGGTGGAAACCCATCAGATTTTTTTTAATATCTATCCTCCGGACAATTTTAAACCACTTAGAAATAGAGGAGAAGGTTTTGTCAACAAATTATTTCATCTCATGTGACCTACAGATGCATCTATGTGCTATATCGGTCCCTAAGCATCACTTACTAAGTCTAATTCATTACTTAAATGGAAACATAATAAACACAAACATTCGTATTGAAAAACTAGCATATGAAATGTGAATACTTTAACCAAAAACCATGAATGGTATCAAAATAAAACAACTATAGTTAAAATGATAATAAAAAATTCAATAAAATAAGGTAGATTATATTATAAGAGATAAACATCAATCAATAATTAAATTCAACAAAGGATATTTATGTAAATGAAAATAATCTATTAAAAAGATTTTAAAATATCATGAGAAAAATATATTTTTTTAAAATCATTTATTTAAAAGGATCATAATTCTGAAAGAAAAAATTTCCTTTTAAAATAAGCATGTAATGTTATAAGGGAATATTTAAAATGTTAATGTGTGAAAATGACATAAAAATATGCTCATTCCATATAAGTTAAAAAACATTCCTTTCATAAAAAATTTCATAAAGTACTTCATTTGGGAAATGATAGAAAGATTTATTTAAAACCATTTTATAAAAAGTGAAAAAATGGTAAAAGACATAGAACCTTGGTAGGATAACAGTAATAATATTTTGGAAAATATTTTTAAGAACCCTAGAAATGGATGCTAAATATTCCCTAGAAGATACTTACATATAAATAATCCCGAATAATAATGTGATTGTGAAATTAATCCTTACCTTAAGATTATTTTAGTCAAACATGATTCAAAATTTTGTATAATATTGTTAAGAAATTAATTAACATATATAAAAACCTTATTCATATTTATGATATCATATATGATCTTATTATAATAATTTATCACCTATTTTTTGATCTTTTTATATTATTTTATTATCCTTATTTTAGGTGTTAACTGCTTCGTTATCATATGCATGTTTTTTTAGGTAAGTACTATTTCTAATGTATATATTATTTTTTTAATATAAAAAATTATATTAACTTAATAGATATTTCATTTACTCTCTATATACATTTTTATAATAATTCTTGAATGGTTAACATGGAAAATAAATCACGTCGCGTCGTGGAGACAGTAGGCAGTACGTATGTACGAGCGATGATATCATTCCTTTAATGCTTAAAGGGTAAAAAATTATATGGTATATTAATTATAAATAATAAATATCATATCATATTTATTATTTATATACTTTATATCCATCATTATATCCATCTAAATAAATTGGGGATAAAAATAATATTACACAATGACATGGAGATGGTAAGCCCTACGTACGCAGGTGTGATGTTTTCATTTTTTATAGGATGGATAAATCATGGAATATGGTTGTAAAATAATCATAATAAAATCTTATAATATATATTATACTAGATTTATTAATTTATTATGGAGAAAATAATTCTATATGAAGTAGAAGAACAAATAAACTTGAATAAGTTGGTAAAAAAGTTACCTCTTCTTCGGTGGACTTCCTTCGATAAACACCATAACACCTTTAAGGAGGGTGTTATGAATAAATTAAGGACTCTATAATGTGGTTAGGGATTATAGGAAGGAATTTTTTTAGATAATTTCCAAAAAAATTGGTTTTTATTTATGATAAAATGAGAAGAATGGGTGCCCTTTTATAGGGGAGGGTCACTTTGAGAAATTCTCAAAATATTTAATTAATATAAATTACTTTTGAATTAAAAATGTCTCAAAAATGATTTATATAAAAAATAATATGATAATTTGGCTAAATAATCTCAACCAATATTTTTTATATTGGTTTAGTATATATTTTTTCCCTTATATGTTGGCTTTAAACCTAAATTAATTTATTTAACTCTTACCGTGGAAAATTCTATTTTTATTACTTAAGGGTTAATATAGTTACTATAAAATGATAAAAGACACATAATTGATCCATTTATGATATATTTAACTTAAAATAAAACATTTTTACTAATTTTTGATTTTTATGAATTTTATATCATTTAATAAAATATTATTTATTTAAAGTTTTATTTATTTCAATTTTGATACTATTCATTATCTATCTTTTTAAAAATATTCTAACAACATGATAACTTAAGAAAAAACTTCCAATATGTAAATAATATTTCCAAGTTATATATAAATTCTTGGAATTAAATTATATTGTCAATTATATTAATTTTAATTTTTTATATCATTTATTTGATATTTCCTCTAATTAAACAATTACCCCATCATTATTATTAAAGCCTTTAATTAAATTATTTATTCTCCAAAAATTCAAAAAAAAATATCATTATTGAGATATTTTATTTTTTAAATGAATATTTATAGTATAATTTAACTTTTGTGTAAACCTATATTAAAAATGGAATAGTTATTATAATTTGAGTATGAAATCTTTAACTGTTCTTTAAATAAAACATAATAAATTTCATAATTTGACACAAGTGGCTTTAAAATGGTCATAATTTTTCTTAAGGTTTATTTAGGTCAAAAAAAACTTATCCAATGAATGTAAGACAAGTTTTATGGTAATTCTATAATATTTAATTTTATTTTTAACTTTAATTACCTGATTTACACTTAACCGTAGTAAATAAAAATTTACAAAATTTACTATTCATAATGACCAAAAATAAAAGAAACCTATTTACATGATTTGGAACCATTTATTCCAAATATTTAATCCATTTTTCCAAATTTAAAACAAATAAGTTGGAGTAATTAATTTAAAATTAATCTCGTTGATAGAGTGAGAAAACAGGCTACTAAAGTTTAAACATGCAAAAGATTGAAATGTTTTTATATCCAAATTGAATGAAAAATTGATGAAAATGACCTATATTATATTAAATGATAAATAAATAATCTGGATATACTTTAAAAATAATATATAATATAATTTAACACTATAAATTATTTTTATGAGAAAATTTATTTTCAATTAAATTTAGTATTTTTTACTATTCATCAAAACATGAAACTTATAATAAAAATACAAACAATTTAACCAAAGTAATTTTTTATATTTATATTTACAATAATAACTTTATATTTTAAAATATAATATATATATATGTGTCAAAAATTGGACTTAAAATAGGTTCTCCATTAAAAGATGGTAAAACTGAATTTTTAGAAAATAAAGGGTTTTATGGGTAAAATTTGGTTTTTTTTATGTCATACTTACAAAATATATTATATGAATGTAAAAAATATTTGATTTAATATATAACATATATATATATATATTATTAATATCATTTAATAATTTTTATTAATTTAATTTATTAAGGCAATATGCCTTTGGGGGAATAAAAATCAAAACCTTTCCTTTATATTCAATTGAGTTATATTTTCATTTATAATTAATTGGTTACCAGTGAATTAATATTATATTTTTATAAAACATATATTTTCATAACATAGTTAATACTATCCATAACTACTTATTTAACGGTTAGGTCATAACAATAACATAATAATATTTAGTTTTTGTTTTAAGTTCTCTATTGCGTGAAACGTTAGCTATCAAAGAAATTGAATTGAAAAAAAAGAAATACCATAAAAATATTGGGGTGTTACTTATCCCCTCCTTAAAAAAATTTCATCTTTAAAATTTTTGAATTTGTGTTTGGTAACAATGTTTTGACTATTCAAAATAATTTTATTGAAATACCACATCGGAATGAGAGTTGATAAAATTTTCACTTTAAAATAAAGAATGGGAAGTATGAAGGTCAATGAAAATAAAACACAATAGGGTTCCATTTAGAAAAAATGGACATGGAAGAGAAATATAACCATCATGTTCTAATGGAGAGTGATAGAGAACATATTCAGGAGAAAATTAATTATCATAAATCTATAATTCTGTGATGATCTAAGAAACCATTTGACTCATTAGAAAATAATTCACAAGGATTTTAAATTTCAATATCCATTCCCTAGAGTTGAAGAATTATTTTACTATTCTGATAAGAACTTAATTGATTTATTTCCATCTCATACGAATAATCTAATCCTTTAGTTATGCTTCCATCTATTTTCACTTCATCCATTACACTTGAAAATGAGTTATCATAATTAATTTTTCACATCTAAAGTACTTTTTTGAATCATAAGATCCATGAGTCTTTCCTTCAGATTTTAAATTTTTCTTAAAACCTAAAGGGTTAGGAAAGTTTACCCAATATGATAAATCATACTTTATCCTCAAACGATAATATCCAATTTTCAACTGAGTCCATTCAATCCTTAATAATCATCCAAAATACTTCTGTCCAAATTAACTGTCCAAAAAGGTCTCTAAATTTCCAAAATAAGTCATAACATCAGATTCCCTAAATAATGCATTGTTTCTCTTATTGAAACATTCCAAATATTTTATCACATTAAACCCCATAATGAAAACATTCATGCATATAAATCCTAAAATAAGAATCACTGAAGTACAACCCTAATATATATCTCATGATTATTAAAACCATAATATAATAACATAATTTTTGAAGAAAAAAACACAAATACATTAATTGTTCCAATCCGACAGTAGTAATAGCATAATATTTAAATTGATCCCTTTGCTTTTTTTGAGATATATTTCCTTGATTCATATGAAATTTATTTTCTTAGTTCCCCATTTCACTATATTTGAAAGAATAAATATAAGTCCTTCCATTCTTCCATTTTCATTTTTTTTACTGGTGACCTTTTTCTATGCACTTATAACAAACACCCAATCCTTTCAAGCACTTCCCAAAGTGATTATATCTACAATTATCATATGTGGGAAAATCATTCTTTCCCTTCTTCCCTTTATCCATCTATTTCCCAACTATCCTTTTATTCTCTTTCTATCCCTTAATGTAATAAGACTTAGAAAATCATTTCTTTATCTTGATAGCACATTAGACTATATATTCATGTGATGGGAATGTTTTGGAGACCAAATCATTTCAGAGAAATGATTTAACCCATCAAATAAATTATCAATATTAATCCTTGGGTTAAGTATGTAGTCAATACCCTGCCTTTCTAACCTTGTAAAGTTGTCCTTCGACTTTGGAACATTATCAACCATTTTTTTCATTAGAATCAAAAATTGAATTTCCATATTAGCTCTCTTTTTATGAGGGAAATATTTTTTAAAAATAAGTCCTTAAAATCCTTCTATTCTATGTTTTATATTTCATCCCCCTCATTCGTGTTTTGAGTCAATGAACACCATTGACTTGCATCTCCCAAGGGATGATAAACTACCATGAAAACCTAATCCCTTTTGTTTATTCCAAAATTAATAAATATCTTATCTAAAGAACTTATCCATTATTCAGATTCAAATATATTTTTATTTCCATTGAATGTTGGAGGTTTTAATCTCATGAATAAGTCTAACATTTTTCCTCCATGTTGTGAAATATGATGCCCTATACGAGTAAGGTTATTTTTTATAACCTGAGTCAACCATCCTTGTATTGTTATAATTTTCTTGATAGAATTTGAAACTCCAAATCCAACATCATTACCTTGGATAGGAGGGAAATAGCTATATGTATTACATGCATCGATATGATTTCCATTCCTTCAACTAGGTGCCATTTCTAAACAATTTGATACACTAGATTAGGTTATGAATCAAAATGAATAATTTTGAACTAGTAAAACACTTAATATAAATTAAAATTCATGCATAGATAATCTCATGGTCATAAATATGATTTCTTTGGCGACATATTTACTTTTCTGTCCTTTGTAATGGTTTATGAAGAAAATCAAAATTATATTCAAAATAGACCTTGGGAGTGTCAAACAAAGTGAACAGTAAGACCATGTTTTTTATACCGGGTTACCCTAAGTTAGGCCCAAGAAACCTTGATGGAGTTGTTTCCCCTAGGCACATCTTTACTAGAACCACATCTATTTATAGTATCCAAACAGATATGTATTTCTAAGAACACTGACATAATCTCTACCTTATCAAAATTTTAGGATGTTATTATATATTTATCCTAAAAGTATATCATAGGGTTATTTTCCATAATCTATGCCTTATAAATACAATTTCCAAGGTTTATGCTAAAATTTATTTGATACTAACACTAACAAACCTGACCCCAGAATCCTAGAGTTGATGATTTACTTTATTACACTGTAAAAAAATACAATACTCAAATCCAAAAGGATCGACCAGTTTTGCAATCTTGGAAGCCAGATTACATACACAAACATTAGATAAAAATTCAAAACATAAAATATAATATAGATCATCCATTGGTAATTCCATTATCCTACTATCTTAACCCTATATACCTGTCATAATACACATCTTGGCATCCTGGGAAAATGAAACATAAGAAAGGGGAAAGCTCAGATGCTCAGTAAGGGTAAATAATGTAGCAAAATATATCATAAATAAACTTTAACGAAAGAAGTATAACTGAAACAAAATACTTTTAAACATAATATTGAGAATAATATGTCAATAATAAATAAAATAATTCCATATAAACATTCACATAGATATTCTAGTAGTCGATTAATCACATGTAATACTAATAAGTAATCTAATAATGATGGAATTCATAATTCCAGATGTCTACACTATCAAGATCTATCCTTAGGATAATTTCTATCAAGATATATCATCATGAATGTTTATGTCTATAGATAGAAACTCGTTTGATTTGTGTCAAGATCTATCCTCCTGACAATTTTAAACTACATAGAAATAAACACGAATGGTTTATTTCCAACTAATTTTGTCTCATGAGACCTACTAATGAATCAAGGGGCTATAGAGGGGCCCCGTTCATCACTTACTAATTCCAATTCATTCCTTATATGATAAAATAAACAAAATAAATATTCTTATTGAAAAAAAAACATACAAAATGTTAACTTTTTAAACATAAACCATGAATGGTATAAAAATAGAACATACACAATCAAACTGATCACAAAACCTTCATTAAAATAAGGTATATTATATCATAAGATATCAAAGTAATTAAAACATAAAATTAAACAACATATGTTGACATAGATGAAAATAATCTAATAAAATCATTCAAAATATGTTTAAAAAATACCTCTTTCTTTTGAAATAATTTATTTAAAAGCCAGAAAATTATAAAAGAAAATATTTCCTTTAAAAATAAAATTTTAATATTATAAGGTAAGCTTCAAAATTTTAAGGTGTTAGGATTATTTAATCTTCTTCTCACACTATATAATTTTAAAAAAACATTCCTTCCATCGAAAAAGTTATAATGTACCTCGTTTGGAAAATGATTGAAAGATTACTTTCAAACCATTTTATAAAAACTATAACATGGGTAAAAAGATTAAAAAAATGGTAGGGTAATATTAAAAATAATTTGGAAAATATTTTTAATAAACATGGGAATGGATTATAAATATTCCCCACTATATAAACAATCCCGAATTCTAATATGTTTTTGAAATTAACCCTTCTATTACAATTCCTTTTGTCAAACACACTTAAAACTCTTTTATAATGTTTTTAAGCATGTAATTAACTTATATTATAACCTTATTCCTTTTTATGATATCATATATGATCTTATTATATTATTTTATCACCTGTTTGTTGATAACATTTCTTTATTTCCTTTATTTCGAGTGTTAACTGCTTCTTTATCCTTTGCATGTTTGGTCATGTAATTCTATTTCTAAATAAATAATATATTTGTTTCATATAAATAATTATTTTAAGTTCAAATATATAGAATTTACTCATTACATACACTTTTTATAATCATTTTTTAATGGATAACATGGAAAATTGAATCACATTGCATCGTTGAGACGGTAGGCTGTACGTACGCATGAGTGACGATATCATTCCCATAATGGTAAAAGGGTACAAAATTTGATGGTATATTAACTATAATGAATAAATATCATATATTATTTATTATTTATATCATTTATATCCATTATTATATACATCCAAATAAAGTGGGGATGAAATGCATTTTACACCACGGTGTAGAGACGATAAGTCGTACATATACACACTCAATGTTTTCATTTTTCATAGGATGGATATATCATGGAATATGGTTGTAACATAATCATATAAAAATCTCATAATATATATTATACTAGGCATATTACTTTAGTATGGAATAAACCCATTCATATAAAGTATAATAAGAAATAAACTTGAATAAGTTGGTAAAACAATTACCTCTTCTTTGGTGGACTTTCTTAAATTAACACCTTAAAACATATAAAAAGAATGTTCTATCGAAAATTATCCCTCTAAAATGTGGGTATTAATTATAGGAAGGGATTTTTGTAGATATTTTCCAAACCAAATAGGCTTTTAAGTGTGATAAAATTATAATAATGGGTGCAATTTTAATGGAGGGGGGAGGGTCACATAGAAAAATTCTCAAAATATTAAGTTAATATAAATTAGTTTCCAATTCCAAATGGAAAAAGTGTGTTATTTATTTGATAAGATGAATGTGAGTAGAAATTATCTTAACCTATAATTTTTAGACTAGTTGAAGATATTTTTTTAACCTTATAATTTGGGTTGAACCCTAAATGAATTCATTTAACTCTTATCATGGAAACACGTGTCTTCATTACATAAGGGTTAATATATTTACTCTTAAAATTATGAAAGGGAAATAAATGAGTCATTGATGAAATATTTGACTTTATATTTATTTTTTGGGAATTTTTTTGATTTTTATGAATTTTATATCATTTAAAAAAATATTATATATATTAAAGTATCGTTTATGTCAATTTTGATACCATTCATTATTTGTATTTTAAAAAATATACTAAAAATATGAAAAATTCAAACCAAAACATCAAATACATCACTAAAATTTATAATTTATTTATAATATTTGTGGGTGTCATTAATTTTGTTAAATTATATTTTTTTGAATAATTTTAATATCATTTATTTGATATTTACATTAATTAAACAATTAGTGCATCATTACTATTGAAGCCTTTAATTAAATTATTTATTCTCCATAAATTAAAAATAAATTATCATGATGAAGATATATTAATTATATTTCTAATGACTATTTATAATCAAATTTATATTTATTTATAACCGTATATTAAATATGGTATAGTTATTAAAATTCGAGTATGACATCTTTAACTATTGTTTAAATTAAATATAATAAATGCCATAATTTAACACATGTGGCTTAAAAAAGGGTCATAATATCAGTTTAATGTTGATTTTGGATGAAACATACTTATCCAATGAAATTATGACAAGTTTTAAGGTAATTTTATAATATTATAAAATTATTTTTACCATTAATTACCTGATTTACCCTTAGTCGTGGTAAATAAAAATTTACTAAAGTTACTATTTATAATTATCAAAAAGAAAATAAACCTATTCACATAATTTGGACTCAAATATTAAAAATCTGGAATCCATTTTTCAAAATTCAAAAAAAAATTGCAGTAATTAATTTAAAATTGATCTTGTTGACTGGGTGAGAAAATGAGTTATTAAAGTTTAAACATGAAAAACATTGAAATATTTTTATAATTTAATTCAATGTAAAATTGATGATAATGACCTATATTAGATTAAATGATAAAAAAATCTATTTGTACCTTAAATCCATTTAATAATTTAATTTAACTCCATAAATTATTTTGGCGAAAAAGTTGTTTTCAATTAAATTTTGTATTTTCTCTATTCATTAAGATGTGAAACATATCAGAAAATATAAAAATTATAACCAAATTAAATATTTATAATGTGATTTAAAATAATAAGTTTATTTTTTAAAATAGAATATGTAAATGTTTCAAAAATTATATTTAAAATAGGTTCAACATTAAAAGGTGACAAAACTGACTTTTTAAAAAATATAGGACCTTATGGGTAAAATTTGTTTTGTTCTTATGTTTTAACTAATAAAATTACTAGATTAATATAAAAAAACATTTGATTGAATTTATAACATATATATTTAATTAATAAAATTTACTAATTATAATTAATTTAATTTATTAAGACAATATGCCTTTGGGAGAATAAAAATAAAAATATTTCCAATATATTCAATTATTTTATATTTTTATTTCTAATTAATTTTTTAATAATGAATTTATATTATATTTTTATAAACCATATATTTTGATATGTTGGTTAATACTATTAGTAAATACTTATTTAAAAACTATGTTATAATAAAAACATAATAACATTTCATTGTTTGTTTAAGCTCGTAGTTTCGAGCAATGTAAGCTACCAAACAAATTGAATTAAAAAAAATACATGCCACAAAAATCACACGGTGTTACATTCGAACTAATTTTGGGTATGTACTGGTTAGTCGCATACCAACCCCACATTTATTTTTACCATAGGATAGTAACCTTTATGTATCTTGGGGGTGAAAATTATATACATTGTGGAGAGTGGGATATCAAAGTGGGACATGTAGGTCTAGTTCACCAACAATTGAGAGAGCTCATAGCCCAGGCTTCTAGTTTGTTTCTAGACGATGAAGGTGCGAAAAAAGATACCTTTCTTCATATATTGGACAAGTTTTAGGGTATGTTTTCTAAAATCCTCTCAAGGATGTCACCTGATAGAGATGTAGAATTTATCATTGGCCTCATGCTGGGGGATTAGACAATTTCTATTCCACCACATAGAATGGTAGTGAAAAAGCTTCATGAGATCAAGATTCAGCTGGAGGAGTTGGAGGATAAGGAGTTTATCTTCCTGAGTACATTGCCTTGGTATTATCCTATGTTTTTAAATAAGGCTGGTAATATTTTATTCTTGTTTTTCTATTACCAAAATTTTTACCAAATAACTCTGAAGAACTAGTATCATCTTCCATGCATCGATGATCCATTTGACCAGTTGAGGGGATTTTTTGCTTTCTCCAAGATTGAATTGATATCAGGGTATCATGAGTTGATATTTTGACCTTATTATATATCAAGGACTAATATCAGAAGAAGGTATGGAATATATGAGTTCTTCAGATTTCCATTTGGGTTAACAAACTCACCATTAGTGTTTATGGCCTTGATGAGTATATTATTCCATCAGTACCTAGATCAGTTTACGGTAGTGTTTGTGGATGAAATTTTAGTGTACTACAAGACTCATGATTATTATGCCCAACATATTGACATGATTATAAGTACACTGAGAGAGCATATTCTATATTCAAAACTAGTTATGTGTGAGCTTGGATTGATGAGGTATACTTATTTGGTCATGTCATCTTGGAGGATGGTGTTTCTATAGACCTTTAGAATGTTTAAGTAGTTGTATCTTGGGAGAATACAAAGAGAGTTTTTGATATTCATATATTTTTTGGGTTATCTAGATATTATCGAAGTATATTTTAGTAATTTTTCTATATAGAAGAAATTCTTTTGGGATTGACCAAAATAGGAGTAAAGGTTAAATTTTTGGAAGCCTATGAGAATGCTTTTGGGAGTTGAATAAGTGCTTGACATTGACACCAATCTTGATACCACTCGATCTATGCAATGACCATATGGTGTTTTGTAACACTTCTATGATATCTATTGGGGCTGTTTTAATGTAGGGATATCGAGTTGTGGCATATGAGTCTCAGAAGTTGAGACCACATGAACGGAACTACCCTACACATGACCTCGAGGTTGAAGTAGTGGTTTATTCTTTTAATTATTGGTGGAACTATGTTTTGGGTGAAAATTTTACTCTATATACAAATCCAAATATCATGAAGTACATATTTTAATAGAGAGATTTGAATCTATGGAAGTAGATGTTGATTGATTATATACAATCATTTTATTTTGAGATGTAATATACACCTAGAAAGGGGAACAATGTGGCTGATGCTTTGACCAGGAAAACTCAACCTTTGGTAGTTCAAGAGTCGACAAATGAGTGTAAGATGATGACTATAATGAATGAGATTCATGTGGAGGTTCAGGAGAGACATGAGGAGATGAATCTCATGTTAATTTCAGTATATTTTACACTTTTGTGCCAGATTAGAGATATGAAGTATGTGTATATTGAGTGTTTAACCTTGAGGGAAATCCCTAAAGGTGGGGAGTAAAATTATTATTGGAGAATAGATGAGGATGAAATCATCTATGTCAGGAATCAGTTTATTATGCCAAATATTATTTAGGAGGAGACGATGCATGTGTTGCATGCCTTGAAGTGGGCGATACGTCTAGGTGTGACCAAAATGTACTGTGACTTAAGATGATAGTTTTGGTGTCTGGACATGAAAAAGGAGAAAGTAAGGTACATCACACGATGATACACCTATTAGTAGGTGAAGGATAAAAATCAACGGCCTAGTGGTTTTCTACAATCATTTTCTATTCTGAAATGAAAATGGGATAATGTAACTATGGACTTTGGGGTGGGTATCATGAGGAAGCCTTTGAATAATGATTCTATTTAGGTTATTGTGGACCATTTGACTCTGGTAGAATATTTCTAATCAGTATGAGTAACTTTTTAAGTGGATTAGTTGGGAGAATTGTATGTTTGAAAGATAGTAGATCTGCACGAAGTGCCATAAAATATTGTTTTAGACTGTGACTCACACTTTTCTTATTTTTTATAGTAGGTCTTAAAAAATTTTCTTGGTATATAGGTTTTACTGAGTATTAAATTCCATCCATAGACAGATGGAAAATAAGATCATACTTTTCAGGTGCTAGAGGATATGCTTTGGGTGTGTGTCCTAGAATTCGGTGGGTCATGGGAGAAACAACTAGCTTTGGTGGAGTTTTTCTATAACATTAGTTATCATAAACTATTCAGATAGAACCATGTGAGTATTTTTATGATAGGACATGTAGATCACCTCTATACTAGTTTGAGGCTGTTGAGTCTGAGCTATTGGCACCGAGTCTCATATAAGAGACATAAGAGAATGTTTGGCTAATTTTGAAGTTTATGGATTTGGATTAGAGTAGAAATAATTTTTATGGTGATAGATATAAATTCCCCATAGAGTTTATAGAGTGTGAATTTATATTCGTCTAAGTTTTACCTAGATTGGGTCACCATAGGATACTGAGACAGGGTAAGATAACAACTAGGTTTGACGAACTCTTTGAGGTGATAGAGAGAATCGGGCTAGTGGCGTACCGATTGGATCTTCTATAGAGATACAATGCTAAGAATTATGTTTTCCATGATTCAAAACTATGGAGGTCTCACCTCGACCCTTCTCATGTGATTTATGTTGATGCAGTTGAGCTTGAGATAGATGTGTCCTTTCAGGAGCATTTGATACGTTTTTTGGTGCATAATGAGAAAGTTTTGTGGGGAAAGACCATTCTGATAGTTCATATATAGTGGAAACATGTCCATGTTTAGGAGGAAATTTGGGAGATAGAATAATATATAAGGGATTAGAGGCTAGATCGTTTTGACTTAGAATTATAGATATTATGTGAAGTATAGCTTGAGGACGATCTCTTATAAAGTGGGGAGATTGGAAAACCCTGAACTTTTCTGGAGATGTATCGGGAAAATTTATAGGTACAATTTTTCCTTGTGTTGATTTATTTTCAGTTGGGTTTTACCTTAGGATGTTTTTGGGTAAGAATTTTGAAAAAATGTAAGAAATAAGACAGTATACAGTTGGAGAATGATTTTCCCAAACCGTGTTCCCTAGCACAACACATAGTGAAACCCTGAATAGAGGGGATTCACATGGATGACATAAAGTTTGTCAATCTATGAACCCTAAAAGGAGAAACCATGAACCTCAATAGAAGATTCAAATAATTTTGTAAATAGTGTTACTTTTCCCAGCAAACCATGCATGGATTTTTAATTAACCAGAAAATTAGTTTTTTTTGAAATTCCCGAATCCCCCATATTAACCCATAATCAGTCATAGCTTGACCCTAAGCTCTATTTCATAATATTTGAGGCACTCAAAAATATGAAAAGACTTCTTAAACACCATTATTTGTGATTCAAAGCCCGAATTGAAGATTTGTACCACTGAGGTGTGTAGTTTCCTCTCATTTAGATCATTTTCTCTCTTCACCTCCTCTCCCTGGATAAAAATAGAGGTCTATCCACAGCTGGATCTAGATCTAGATATAGGATTTTTAGAAATTGACTCATTTAGTATTGGATTTAATATTTAGATATAAATCCCTTTCTTCATTACATTCTTGATTTATACACTTTAATTAAGTAATTTCTATTGGTGAGTGTTTATCATCAATCTTGAGGCAGGTGTTCTATAATTCAAATCACAAATTATTGATTTAAATTAAATGTATATTATTATTGAATTGATATTAAATGATTAGAAATTGAGTTTCATAGATTGAATTAATTTATTTGGTGAATTAATTAATTGAGGGAATTGTGAAATTGGGAATATTGGGATTATGAATTGAATAATTAATTGTTGAATTAACTTTTTGGATATTAGGATTGTTAATTGAATAATTAAATGTTAAATTTATTATGGGATATTGGGATTATGAATTGGGATAGTTAATTTTCGAATTAATTAATGTGATTAATGTGATTAATTAATTATTGAATTAATTAATGGTATTGATGTGATAAACTAATTATTGAATTAGTAATGAGATAGATGTGATTAATTAATTATTGAATTATTTAATTGAAGTATGTGAACATGAAATTTTATAATTTGATTAATTATTTAGAGAATTAATTAATGTTGTATTGTGATATATGTGTTATTGAAATGATGAATGGTAAAAATTTTACTCAAGGGAGACTTGAAATGATGAATGCTAATAATGGAATTCATGTGTGATATTGAAATGATGAATGGTAACAATGGAATTCATGGGTGAATTGAAATAACGAATGGTAATAATTTCATTCATGTGTGACTTAAAATGACGAATGGTAATAATGACAATAATGGGTGACATTAAATGATGAATGGTAACAAGTAAATTTCTATGTGACCAGAAATAATGAATGTTAACAATGGGATTCATATGTAACTTGAATTGATGAATTGTAATAGTCGAATTCATATGTGAATTGAGATTATGAGTGTCCTCAGGAACCTAGGGGTTATGAGACTAAATAAAGAGTAATTGAATAAATGTAAACTCTTTAAATTAATTATTTTATTTATTCTTTATAAAACCATATACACTGTTATTGATGAAATACTATTTTAGACACCATTTGTGGGGGCCTAATGAGTTGTAATCAGGCCCTACTTAGGTTTCCTGATCGGTACCCAAATATAATTCATATTTTTAGGACATGATAAGGGAAAATGACATGTGTTAGATGGATGATTTGGGATATATCAGGGATGAGGGAACCAAACTTGGTTTTGGGATTAACTTAAGAGCTGTAAGTGTCTTTATTTATTTTCGATTTTCACATTGACACTTGACATGTATTAATATGACATATCTATTGTTAGTTTGGATATTTTATTTTCTAGTTTTAGCCACCATGTGATATTGGTTCATCTTGTTATTGGTTATATAATTTTGATTATTGTTAATTTATTCTCTGCTGGTGTATTACTCTGATTCAGAGGGTATAGTCTCTCTATGATCGATATGAGACCCTCGCTCTTAGTTGGAAGCATCTGGTGTACGGGGAGGCATGCTTGAGGTCATGTCACTGACCGGATCAAGGCACCAGTGTGTGGCATGATGGGCATGATTTTATAATAGTTTTAAGTGATACACCATTTCCTCCCTTATATTAAGGTTTGAATCCCTGTGGCCACATTGGATGTGAAAAGTTTTTGCTCATCCCAAAGGATTCCCTTTTTCTAAAAGAACATTTTAATAAATTTCTATTTTACTTAGAAATATGAAAAATAAAATACAGAAGTTATAAATATTTTTATAAATATTTGGTTTATTAAATTAAATAAAATAATTAAGAATTTTAATTTATATTTATGAATGAAAATTTATAGACATATTCATTGGAAACATGGGAAGATATATTCTACACCCTTAAAAAAGTCCAAACTCACCTTTTACCCATTGAAAAACACTTACTAACCCAAATGTTCTCTTAAATGTCATCTATAGAAACAAAACATTATAAATACATAGAATATGTTAATTTTATGGGTTCATACTAGTTTTACATATTCCTCTTATGAAAATTTTTATCTATCTACGTCTCCATAGACAAAAATTTTAAATCATAATTCCAAAAAAGAATCAACATCTACCCTAACTTAAACTGAGTTGCTTACATGACCCCTCCATCCAAAGGTAACCCTCCTTGGTCCCTTTTCTTCATCCAGTCTCTCTATAATATAAACATTCGCTTTATAGTGAAACATATTGCTTTACACAACAAAATTGTTCCCCATTAGAAATTTGAGCTACAACTCCACCATATACTCCTCAACTCACTCTGAACTTCCCCCCAAACGTCTCCATCATAGAAATTTCAACTAAATAATGGTTTTAAAGGTCTAGAAAATTATATTAGATACATATTATATGATAATCATCATATAGAATCAAAAAATAACTTGGTAAAGGAAAAAAGAAAAAGGTTAAACAACCATCCCATGAGATACTTCTCACTGATCTCGTAACAAACAAAACACATCCACTGACCAAACTCATTAATCCATGAACTATCTCCCCACCACACAGAAATTTTGAACACCATTTTATAATTTATAAATCACAAGCCAATAACCACCAAATATATTACCAAAATTTTCCCTAAGAATATAAATCAAGGAAAAAAGTTCTCCATATCAAGATATTGTTCACTTTGGGTAGAATTGACTCACCCACACTGTTTTAAAACATGTCATAAACATAATGTGTCTTCATTGGGAAGGGGTTTCCCCAATTTAAATGCTTAAAACCAGAGCATACACCACTGTAAATGAAAAAAGTAACATCTCATAAACAAGTAATATCCTATACTCACAACATTAACAAAAGAACAAGGTAAAACTCAAAAAAAAACATAGTTTAATGGGAGCACATATATGTATCAAACACCAAATAAATCTCCTACAATTCATATTTACTCAAAAAAATACAAACCAAGAATATTGGTTTTCCATTCCAAAATTTATATCTAGGATTCTAGATATATACAGTTCACTCCATGAATGTCACATTATCCTCAATATCCAACTCTCCATAGTTAATGATGTGGGAGTACTTAAGAGCTAGAATAATTAATCAGTAAATGTAGAATGTACATTATGAAATGGGTCGACGTTTGTCAAACTTGGAGATAAGGGACCTTCATGACTAATGCGTTAGCTAGAAAATGAAAGCCAAGTGACAATATTATCCTTTATACTGAGACTAGGTCATTAACTGAGGAGTGTCAAAACTTTGTTAAGGGATATGCCATATGACTTTATTATTTTTAGACCATGTGAGTGATTGTGGGGTTGTTTTTATGTTTTTAATAATAAAAAGTGAATTTTTAGGTTGGAAGATATCGATGAAGTAGGGATATGTGGAAGATTTAATTGATCCTATCAAGATATGGTGGAATTTTTAACTAATATGCCCCTTTCTAATAATGTATCATCCCTGGCTCAAGTGTCATTTAATATTACCCCGGGCATAGTGGGTCAGGTGGCCTCAAGCACATCTCCACAAATTATAGAGGCTGCCAACAAGCAGGGGGGCCTAGGTGTGTCTATGGGGAGACTATTTCCTCATTATTAGAGTGTAGCACAACATAATAACAATAACACACAAGTAGTGGAAGAAGTGAAACATACAAAAAATAGATAAAAAGTAGAAATAGATATAAAAAACAAAGGAAGATCATAAATAAATATGATGACTACGATACATGTAAAGCTTGGTCCCATGATCCCCTACTCCCATGAAAAAATAAAGAACCTATAGTAGGGAGTTTTCCCATATCAATACCTATAATCACATAATCTCTTTGGTTACCCAAAGGTTTCCCAAATAGAGTGTGAGATATAATCCCAGTAGGAAACCACCCAAGGCTAGGTAATAATCAGTTAGTGAATATATATAACAACAGTGTGAAGGAAAGATATAATAAGTAAAAGAACTACTCAAAAGTAAACATCTTATAAGGTCCAGGTTCCCATTTATAATAAGGTTCATTTAAGGAATTTCATTTTGAAGTTAAGTATCTGATTTAACATTCAGGTATGTATCATTTATAAGCATGATAAATTAACCATTCATTCTTATTTAATGTTAAAACTTGAGACACGACACGTACCCCATCTTTCCCTATGATAAAATGATTAAGGATTCCTAAACAGGCCATCCACAAAGTATAAATAAGACCAAATCCAAGCTTGTGATTTGGCTTGGCAGACACATCATATAAACCATTTCATTCTTTATTCAATTTATAACTTAAACCTATCCATGACAGTCCTATGTTGGAATCCAGGTATTTCTCTGTGTATAAAATAAACCAACACCCTGTAGGACCATCCATGACGAACCTCTCGAGAACCCATTTATCATTATAGGTGTGGTATGACATCCCTACCATTTGAGTCCATACTTAGAGATCCACTAAAGGATACCAAGTATCACCCATTGTATATATATCAAATTTCCTTTGAGTCTATCCATGAAATTCTCATATGAATCCATATATCACTCAACATATAATAGTTAAGCCTCAATGAGTCCATCCATGGAATTACTCATTTTAATCCATATATCACTCATGCATAAGAAAAGTACAGGACAATTGAGTTTATCCATGGAATTCATCATTGAATCCATGTATCACCTAAGGAATATAAACATTTAGTAAAATTCATTTAACAAGCCAAGTTTAAAACCAAGAGCATCCAATTAAATATTACCTCAAGAAGTGTTTCAAGTCATTGGACAAGATCGGAATATTTGGATCACAATCACTCACATGGGTAAAATCATTATAACTAGCATATCATACTTAAAAAACTATCACATGGCATATAAATCATTCAAAAGACATGGTAAAATCAACTAATAGATAAAATCATGCTTAAACAAGAAATGACATAACAATGGACAGGTTCAAAAATATCCCATACCTTTAATCCATTTTATTTAGAATTGATATCACCATTCAATCAACATGACAATTTGTTTTAAAAATATGAATTTAATACTCAAAATCCAATGAGATGGGTTTAAATGGAACACCCTAAGGTATCCAAGTCAAAATCCACCCATGGTGGCCCTTCAGATAAAAAACACACACAAAGGGGTGATCCCATTTAATTCATAGTTCTAAACCTATAAACAAACATAAACAAGCCTCTTTAACCGTATATTCCATGCCTCGAAATTTAAGGATTAAATATAATTTCAATGTGGCACATAGAAATTGGGCGCATGACATGAAGACATATATAAACAACTTGATTTTAAGAAAAAGGTATAAGACCACCTTCCTAATATCTGTAGTGGATAACTCATCCAGTCTTAGATATTTATTCGACTTAGATTGGTAGAAAATTGAAGAATTTATGGAGAACATATTAATATGGGAAATCATCTTTTGCCTAAATAGTGCATTTGATACCAAACTAAAAGAATAACGACTTAATGGGAAATGATAACTCCTCGATTTGGATATAATGATTCCAAAAGATCTTGATTCTAACCTCAGATGAAGTATTTATCTTGATTCTTGGAATAGTCATCAATGTTTTAAAAAAGGGGAGAGGCTGCAATAGAGGTGATAAATGAAATAAGGGTTAGAAATAGATTTTTAATTAGGAGAAAAAATAATAATTTCCCCCAAAACTGGGAATCACATGGTTTAGGTGATCGTTTAAACAAACTATGTGCCAAACTTTAACGATTAGATATATAGAAGGGGAACCATATAGTTTTAATATCAATGTGAAAACCATTCCAATATCTACTCTAAAAATTGCAGACCTGGGTGCACAGCTATGCATCCCAACTCGCACAGTTTCCACTAATCATCCATAGGCCATTTAACCTAAAAACTAGGGTTCTAGGATCCAAACCAACCCCAAACACTCGAGATACCGCCATTACCTCAAAGTGAATTCATATTAGGCCACATTTAAATATTTATACAGAGTAAAGATAGAAAATAAAGGATTTGAACCTCAAAAAAGAACTGGGTTCTTACAAGCTTCCACCCTTAATGAAATTCGTACTTGAATTGACCTTATATGGGTGGTGAAGCATGATCTGTGAATAACTTTGGAAAATGAGATTATAATTCAGCCTCCCACTCCCAGGTCTCATCCTATACAAGGTTGTTCTAACATAGAACCCATACTTGATGAACTGAACAACCTTGGAGAACCTTCACGCTACAATCCACAATTTGTATGTGATGCTTCTTAAAGGATGCATCTACCCGAAATTACACCCCTTGAGATGAAAGGCATGATATGGGTCCGAATAAAAGTTTCATTGTTGAAAAAAAATGGAATACTTTGTGTCTGTCCTGGTACCTCTGAGGTAACTCCAAATTATAGGATACCAGCCTGAATCTCCCCAGAATCTAGAATGGCCCAGCATATCTCAGTGAAAGATTACCCTATACCGTAATTCTCTTTTGTTCCAACATCAGTGAAACACAAAAGAAAACAAAGTACCTAACCTCAAAATCTAGAGGTCATCTACAATGATCAGTGCACGATTTATGACAATAATGTGCAGTAGCCATCCTCTTTTAAATCAACTGAACCTATTTTGTTGTTTCCTAAATAAGGGAAGGTCCCCACATAGCTGCCTCTCCTACCACTAACCAACATATGGGTGATCAACATGGCCTATCTCACAAAGCCTCATAAGGTTCAATTTTAATAGTAGCTATAAAGATATTTTTGTAGGTGAATTAAACTAGGGGTATATGCCTCTCCCAAGAAGCCCAAAATCTAGGGTACATGCTGGTAGCATGTCCTCAAGAACCTATTTTGTAAGCTCTGATTGGACATCAATATTAGGGTTGTATGCTGTGATCAAAAACAACTATGTACACATCAACCTCTACAATATTTTCCATAAATGAAATGTAAAATGGTCATCCCTATCTAAAATAATTGTGCACATGACCCTATAAAGTTGTACTAACTCAGAGATATATAACCTCACAAGGTCATCAACAGAAAATGTCTCCTTTATAGGTAGAAAAAGTGATACCTTTTTGATACTATAAAAAAACCCCAGGGCATTGTTATCTCAATATGACCTTGGTAATCATATCATGAAATATATCATGACACCATTTCATTTCCATTCAAGGATAAGTAACTAGTATAAAATCCCGACTTGTCACTGGTGTTCCGCCTTCAGCTAATGATATGTAGAACATTTCATGAAAAAACTAGCTATACCTATTTTCATACTTTTCACCAGTAATGATGAGCCCTACTACACCAGAGGACATATAATGGAGCACACCATAAAATAAAGATCGAATCCCAATTGGCCTAACTGAAATTGGTCACACAAGCATTTTAGGAAGACACTATCGAACCTTACACCACAACCTCCTTAACACTGGGACATGTGTTTAAACTGGTTCCTTTCTATCATACAAATAAAATACAAGTAAAAACCATTCAATACACTCTAGCTGAATTTTCTTGAAAATGATTGGCTTAGATAACCAACGTATTACAAGATGAACCACAATTCATTCTTCAAAGGAACCACACATTCACAATGATCACATTCCCCGAAGTTCATACCCTACTTCTGATGATGTTCCTTTATCAAACAACCAACTGGTCATTTAAATTTCTATTCCACAACATGAGCAAGGGTGTAGTCCAGATCCATCCCACCAGATTCATTAACCGTTAAAACATTTCCTCTGATCCTAACTACAAGTCCATAATATCCTAAAATTCATTAAATTTGAGTCTATGGAACTAACACAAGGTAGTCCATACTCTATGTTTATAAGTGAGACATTGGTAATAGATAAGACATCCACATAAGATTATCTACTGATCCCAAAGTGTCATTGTTGCCACCGGAAAAGGATTCTCCAAAATTTCTTTAATGCTCCCAAAATGATCCAAGAGAGTAGGCAATTTTGCAAGCTTCGATTTTATAGGTCATAGATCCCAAACATAGTTACAGATTAAGAGTTATAGACATTTGATGTTGGGTTAGAAAAATGGTTCATGGAGCCCATTCGTGAAGCTCTCTCCGCCGCGGAGCAAGGAGGTGGGATGCTCTGCGAACCCGTTCACTACGGGAAAACTGGGTATTTGCGACGGGTTATTTGCGACGGGGATAAATCCCATCGCAAATAGTCCCGTTAGAAACTTATTTGCGATGGGGGAATTGACCCGTCGCAAATAAGTAGTTATTTGCGACGGGTTAGCTTCCCCCATCGCAAATAAGCAGCGTCGGTAAAAGATATTTGCAATGGGAATCTACCCCCGTCGCAAATAGTATGTCCGCAGGTTATTATTCGCGACGGGACCCGTAGCGAACAACTATTTAACCGTTGACCGTAATAAATGAGGGCTAAGGTATTTGCGACGGGTATCCCGTCGCAAATAGGCCCGTCGCAAATGATCTAACCTATAAATACCCCCATCCGTTTTTTTTCATTCATTCTCAAACTCAATCTTCTCCTTCTCTCAAAATTCTATTTTTAGATTTCAACGTTTCTTGAGTTTATTTTTTTTTCCGGAGTTGATATTGATGTTTTCAACAACGATCAGGGATCAACCTCAGATCAATTTTAAAGGTATTTATGTTCTTTTTAATTTAATATTTATTTTAAATTTTTTATTATTTTCAATTATTCTTAATTAGTTGTAATTTAATTATGTTTACATTGTTTTGTTACTTAATAAATTTAAATTATTAGTATTCGTTGTTCATAGTTAATGGTACTTAGGAATAATTAGTAATAATTTCCAATAATTAAGAATAAATGCTAATAATTTGTAATAAATACCAATAATTAGGAATAATTAGTAATAATTACCAATAATTACCAATAATTAGTAATAATTACCAATAATTACCAATAATTAGTAATAATTAGTAATAATTACCAATAATTAGTAATAATTAGTAATAATTACCAATAATTAGTAATAATTCGTAATAACTACAAATAATTCGTAATAATCACCAATAATTAGTAATAATTTCCAATAATTACCAATAATTAGTAATAATTTCCAATAATTACCAATAATTAGTAATAATTAGTAGTATTTACCAATAATTAGTAATAATTAGTAATAATTAGTAATAATTAGTAATAATTACCAAAAATTAGTAATAATTAGTAATAATTATTAATAAATAGTAATAATTACGAATAATTAGTAATAATGAGTAATAATTCTTAATAATTACCAATAATCAGTAATAATTAATAATAATTACCAATAATTAGCAATAATTAGTAATAATTACCAATAATTAGAAATAATTACAAATAATTATCAATAATTAGTAATAATTACAAATAATTATCAATAATTAGTAATAATTACCAATAATTATCCATAATTAGTAATAATTACCAATAATTATCCATAATTAGTAATAATTACCAATAATTATCCATAATTAGTAATAATTACCAATAATTACCAAGAATTACCAATAATTAGTAATAATTAATAATAATTACCAATAATTAGCAATAATTACCAATAATTAGTAATAATTAGTAATAATTACCAACAATTATCAATAATTAGTAATAATTACCAATAATTAGTAATAATTACAAATAATTACCAATAATTACCAATAATTACCAATAATTAGTAATAATTAGTAATAATTACCAATAATTAGCAATAATTAGTAATAATTACCAATAATTAGTAATAATTACAAATAATTATCAATAATTAGTAATAATTAGTAATAATTACCAATAATTAGCAATAATTAGTAATAATTACCAATAATTAGAAATAATTACAAATAATTATTAATAATTAGTAATAATTACAAATAATTATCCATAATTAGTAATAATTACCGATAATTAGTAATAATTAGTAATAATTACCAATAATTAGTAATAATTACCAATAATTACCAATAATTACCAATAATTAGTAATAATTGGTAATAATTAGTAATAATTACCAATAATTACCACTAATTAGTAATAATTAATAATAATTACCAATAATTAGTAATAATTAATAATAATTACCAATAATTCATAATAATTAGTAATAATTACCAATAATTAGTAATAATTAGTAATAATTAGTAATAATTACCAATAATTAGTAATAATTACCAATAATTAGTAATAATTATCAATAATTAGTAATAATTACCAATAATTAGTAATAATTACCAATAAATAATAATAATTATCAATAATTACCAATAATTACCATTAGTTAGAAATAATTACCATTAATTATCCATAATTAGTAATAATTTTTGATAATTATCCATAATTAGTAATAATTACCAATAATTACCAATAATTACCCATAATTAGTAATAATTGGTAATAATTAGTAATAATTACCAATAATTACCACTAATTAGTAATAATTAATAATAATTACCAATAATTAGTAATAATTAATAATAATTACCAATAATTAGTAATAATTAACAATAATTACCAACAATTAGGAATAATTACCAATAATTAGTAATAATTACCAATAATTAGTAATAATTAGTAATAATTAGTAATAATTACCAATAATTTGTAATAATTACCAATAATTAGTAATAATTTCCAATAATTAGGAATAATTACCACTAATTAGGAATAATTACCACTAATTAGGAATAATTACCAATAATTACCAATAATCACCAATAATTACCAATAATTACCAATAATTACCAATAATTACCAATAATTACCAATAATTACCAATAATTACCAATAATTACCAATAATTAGGAATAATTACCAATAATTAGTAATGATTCGTAATGATTACCAATAATTAGTAATAATTATTAATAATTAGTAAGAATTACCAATAATTAGGAAGAATTAACAATAATTAGGAATAATAACATTATTAAATTATTAGTATATTTTATTATTAATATTAAAATAATATAATTTTTTATATTATATACAATTCTCCTTTCATCTGTGTGTTTTCTGTCTCCACATGTAATATTTGTATGTGGAGACAGAAAACACACAGATGAAAGGAGAATCGTATATAATATAGAAAATTATATTATTTTAATATTAATAATAAAATACAATAATAATGTAATAATGTTATTATTCTTAATTATTGGTAATTATTCCTAATTATTGGTAATTATATGAATAATTACCAATAATTAGGAATAATTACCAATAATTACCAATAATTAGGAATAATTACCATTAATTACCAATAATTACTAATAATTAGGAATAATTACCAATAATTAAGAATAATTACCAATAATTACGAATAATAACATTATTACATTATTAGTATATTTTATTATTAATATTAAAATAATATAATTTTCTATATTATATACCATTCTCCATTCATCTGTGTGTTTTCTGTCTCCACTTGTAATATTTTCATTCTTTTTCAAAATTATCAACCTACTCACTAATGGAGAGGTGAAAGTGAATGTAAATATTACATATGGAGATAAAATGTTAAACACACAGATGAAAGGAGAATTGTATATAATATAGAAAATTATATTATTTTAATATTAATAATAAAATATACTAATAATGTAATAATGTTATTATTATATAATTAATATTTATGAAAAAATAATATTAGTACTATGAAAATAATAAAAAATTTATATAATATTAAAATTACCAATATTTGTAACAGGTTTTGCTTTATTCTCAACATATTCAATTCTTAAAGGGTCAATTTTTAGGTCTATCTCAATAAAAAGTTTGCGTCAGTCGTGTATGATGTAAACTCTATAATTATCCTTGCTTGAGTGTTTTTTCTAACAAATTATTCAAAACTAGTAATGCTTTTATATTTTATAGAAAAATATGGAACAACGAGGTCATCAATAATCATTATTAGGTGACCGCATATGGATAAATCAACGTAGAAATCCAAACGATTCTGGTTTAAATCCAGTATATGTAGAGGGTGTGGAGACTTTTTTATCATTTGCGGCATCAAATCCAGAATTTGTTTCTGAAGGAAAAATAAAATGCCCTTGTAGAAAATGTGCATTGAGAACGTTTGACACGTTTGACAAAGTGGGGGGACATCTCTTGCGTTTTGGTCTTCAACCAGATTATGTTTTTTGGTATCAACACGGTGAACGCAGTTCCAGAGCAGGTGATACCAACTTGATTCTGGATCCATATCGGTTTCAAGATTTAGTACATGATGTTTTAGGTTCATCTGTTCAATATACAGAAACTCCGGCTGATATAGCTTCAAATCCTGAGTTGGCACTGTATGAATTTTATGAGTTGTTGAGGTCTGCTGAGGATGCATTATATCCTGGCTACAAGATGAGAAAATTAGAAGCAGTTGAAAAATTTATGGCTATCAAATCAGATAACGGAATGTCAAACACCTATTTTGACCAGATATTTTCTTTACTTAAAACACTGTTACCCGAAGGAAATGTTTTTCCTGAAAATTACTATGAGAGTAAGAGGCTGGTTCGAAATTTGGGACTTACTTGTCAAAAGATTCATGCATGTTCAAATGACTTCATTTTATATTCTGGGGAAAATGAGTAGTTGGATAGTTGTCCCACATGTGGGAAAATGAGATATAAAGAAGGACAACATGGGAAGTCTGGTTTGGTTCCTGTAAAACAGTTGAGATATTTTCCGCTTACATCCAGAATTCAGCGTTTATTAATGTCTAAGAATACAACGACAATGATGTCATGGCATAAAGAGAATATTTCAACCAATAAAAGCTTGAATCATCCAGCTGATGGTGATTCATGGAAACATTTTGATAGAGTGCATCCATCCTTTGCTTTAGAAGCTAGAAATGTTCGACTGGGCCTTTCCACTGATGGTTTCTGTCCGTTCAGATCTTATGGTAGTCAATATTCATGTTGGCCTATTTTTTTAACTCCGTACAATTTACCTCCATGGATGTTGATGAAGGAGCCATGTATCTTTTTGACTTTACTAATTCCAGGACATCCGAAGAAAAATATTGATGTTTATTTGAAACCATTGATTGATGAATTAAGTTTATTGTAAAGTACTGGTGTCAGTACATATGATGTTGCAACGAAACAGAATTTCATACTAAGAGATGCATTGATGTGGAAAATTAGTGACTTCCCGACTTATGGGATGTTATCTGGATGGAGTACACATGGTCAGAAATCATGTCCTTACTGTATGGGAGAGAACAAATCATTTATGCTCATTCATGGAAAGAAACCTTGTTATTTTGACTATCATCGCATATTTCTTCCAGCTGATCATCGTTTTCACAAAAACAGATCTCATTTCAGAAAAGGAACAGTTGAAAGGGATGGACCTGCAAAAATGCTATCAGGTTCGGAGTTAAAATCAGTTGAATTTTCATTACCTCCCATCACTTTTTGTCCTACAATAAACCAACAGAAAATTTTTGGTTTTGGGAAAGAACACAATTGGATTAAACGTAGCATATTTTGGGATTTTACATATTGGTCTGATTTTTTGGTCCGACACATGTTAGATGTCATGAACATTGAGAAGAACTTTTTTGATAATTTGTTTCATACAGTTTTGGATACGCCAGGAAAGAGCAAAGACCATGTAAATGCACGTTTAGATCTTGCCCAAATTTACAGGCGTCCAGAACTGGAACTGTTTGAGAATGTCAGAACAGAAAGGTTACTGAAACCAAAAGCAGCTTATACACTATCTAAAGAAAACTGTTTATTATTTTGTCAGTGGATTGCAGATTTGAGACTTCCAGATGGCTATGCTTCCAATTTGGGTAGATGTGTAAAGAATGGTCATATTACTGGATTAAAAAGTCATGATTGTCATGTTATAATGGAAAGTCTTCTATCCATTGGATTAAGAGGTCTATTGAATTCTGTGATTTGTGATTCCATAACAGACATGTATCATTTTTTTCAGGAAATTTGTGCAGCTACAACAGATTATGATGCTCTATGAAAACTTGAAGAAGATGTTGTTGTAATTATATGTAAACTGGAAAAAATATTTCCACCGTCTTTCTTCGACTCAATGGAACATTTGATGTTACATTTGCCATATGAAGCCAAATGTGGAGGTCCAGTACAGTTTCGATGGATGTACCCATTTGAAAGATGCATGCAAAAATTGAAAAGAAAAGTACGTAAAAAAGAATCTGTTGAAGGATCTATTGCAGAAGCTTATTTTCTAGAGGAAATATCTTTTTTCTGCTCCCATTATTTTGAATTTGAGTATCCTTCAAAACACAACCGAATGGGACGGAACGAGAGGAATATTGTTGAAATCGACAATCAATTATCTGTTTTCAACCAGCCAGAGCTTGGTTTTGGTGGAGTTTATGAACGCTGGCTTTCGGATGATGAACATCACAGAGCTTATACGTATGTTCTGCTCAACTGTGAAGATATGACATCAGTTGTACTATAAGTGTTTATATCACTTATTCTATCATTTATGTTACAGTAAATAACTTTGGTTTTTATAGGTTGTATGATAATCATATCAAGAAACAAATTCCACAAATTACAGCAGCTGCTCTCGAAGAACACCAACTGGAAAATTTCTCTCAGTGGTTTCAAAAACTGGTAACATAAATTCTTTATCTTTTAGCAACTCATTCAATGTATAGTTTACTATATTGATAATTATTTCACAAATTTTCAGGTGTCTCGACATGCTGATTTGAGTAACCCACCTTCTAAACTTGTTAAAACTTATAATGCATATGTGGTGAATGGATTTCGATTTCACACTCATGCATATGGGGAATCGAAAAAAACAATGAACAGTGGAGTTATCTTGAGAGGATCTCATCATCGAGAAAATGAAGTTGACTTTTATGGCATACTTGATGAAATCATTGAACTCTGTTATCTTGGACAACATTACATAACCATGTTCAAATGTCGGTGGTTGGATACAGAGAGAGGCATGTGTGTTCATCTGACTCATGGAATCATCGATATTAAATGTAAAATTGTTCTCGCAGTAAATGAAACATTCTTATTGGCTCAACAGGCACATAAAGTTTATTACGCAAAGTACTATGCTACATCAAGAGACTTGACTGATTGGTGGAGTGTAATAAAAATCAAAATTCGAGACAATCAGTTTAGTCAAAGTGAATGTGCTTTCACTGATGTGCAAAGAATTGAAGTTTTTCAAGAGAGTCATCAAAATCAATCTTTTTTACAAAGAGACAAGAGTATCGATGATGAAACCCCACATTTAAGAGTCGGTGATGACGATGATGTTAATGATGTCACATATGAATTTGAAATGGTAAGAGATGAAGTAACTGGAACTCGAATGGATATCGATGATGTTGAGGAGGAATATGAAGATGACATTGACATATATGAAGATGATGATGAAGATGAACACTGATAGAATTCCATGGTAGTTATATACAATCATAATATATATATGTATATATAATAGTAATTATGAATTATTTGCTAACAACATTAACATTTTCTATTTCAGATGGATGACGAGACATTTCGTGAGTTGGCGGATGCTGACCTGCCTTTCGATGCGGATGAGTTGCTGGAAGATGACCCTCAGCCTGCAGGTGCTCCAGGGAGTACGCAGAGGGGGCGCAATCTTGCACGATTGATGATTCCTAACCCCGTCCCCGAGCGACGTCCACGTCTTGGGTTTGATCCACGCACACGGAGGTGTGATAACCTGTGTGATAATCTGTGGATTTGACTAAGATTTCATTAATCTATTCACATAATAAATGTTTATTATTTTTACAGTTTTCCGCATATAGCAGTCGGACAGGGCAACGCTATTTTGCGCAACTATTTCTCTCAGCCGTGGACCACATGGGAGCAGATTCCCATTGATGTGCAGCAGGCCATGTTCAGCCATTGGTTGGTACGTACGTAAATAAATAATTTTTATTTTGAAAATTATTTCATTTCTAACATGATATTTTGATTTATTTGTAGGGTTTATGTTATCCGATTAAGGATACCATGCACGACGCCATCCACAAGGCATGGGAGGTGGCCATGCGTGATCGCTTTCGTTAGTTTTTGCACAATTTAAGAAAAGCTGCCACGAAGAAAGCAGGAGTGTCAGATTTTGACAAGTCATGTAGAGCACACCGACCAGAGTACATTTCATCCCATGTATGGGATGGATTATGTGCACACTGGTTGAGTGGTGCCTTTCAAAGGAGATCATCGGTGGAGAGGCAGAATCGGGGGAGACAGGAGGTGACTCATCGAGCTGGGAGTCGTTCTTTCAGTACTCATAGGCAGCATCTGGTACGTACATTATTTATAAATATTTTATATAACTATAAATATTAATAGTTTATTTTTTATTTTTATAGGCTGTCGAGCACCCCGATATTACAGAGTACGACGTATATCAGAGGATGTATAGTGATCCTGCTACTGGGGAGCTCAGAGGTGATCGTCAGCATCACATCGTGGTCAGTTTTATTTGTTTTCATGTTTAAAAATTAACTGCATATAATATATTCATAATTTTAATTTTAAATTGCCACTACAGGAGTCATATGAGGCCGCAGCGTCACAGACCCGGCCTGAGAGTCAGGCCGCGTCATCAGATCAGACCACTGGACGTCAGTTTGATGAGGCGGCATGGATGCAGGCCACCCAATATGCCTTCAAGAAGGGCCAGGTAGTTGGTATTAGCTCTCGACTGACTCCCAGAGATTATTATGGCAGTGCTGCGATGTCAGTGTCCAGCTCGAGAGGAGCATGTGCATCTTCTTCTGCTACACAGTATGAGGATCAATTGCGATCTCAGACTGCACTGATAGAGAGTCTCCGACAGGAGCAGGAGCAGATGCGTCAGCAGCAGCAGCAACATGAGGAGGAGTATCGACGCCAGCAACAGCTGTACGAGGAGCAGATGAGTCGGTGGCAGCAGCAGCACTAGGAGCAGATGGAGTACATGCTTTGACTCACTCATGCATTAGGGATGGAGTTTCCTCCACCAGCATCTGCAGATCCCCCCTCCCCCCCTCCTTCAGATTAGAGTTTGTTTTTATGTTATAAAGTTTGTTAAATCAAAATATGAATTTTTTTTCTATTCGTAGTTTCTATCTCATTATAAAATATTAATAATATTATATTTTGAAACAACAATATTAATATGAATAATAATATTATTTATATTTTATAATATTAAATTTTATATATATATTAAAATTTTATAATATTATAATTTAATTATATTTTTTTTGTAATATTTGAATTATTTTAATATTTGAATGTAAAATAATTCTATTATTTTTATATTAATTAAAATAACTTATTAATATTTTTTTTATTTATGAATTATAATTCTAATATTGTTATATTAATTAAATCATTTATTAATATTCTATTATTTTTTATTTTTGAATTATAATTCTATTATTATTATATAAATTAAAAGAATTTATTAATAATTTATTATTTTTATTTGTGAATTATAATTCTATTATTATATTAATTAAAATCATTTATTAATATTTTATTATTTTTTATTTTTGAATTATAATTGAATTACTATTATATTAATTAAAATAATTTATTAATAATTTAATTTTTTTATAGTATTTGTGAGGGGATACTATGCCCGTCGCAAATAGTATTATTATTATATCCATTAAAATAATTTAATAATAGTTTTTAGTTTTTTTAAAAGTAATTGCGACGGGCCCGTCTCAAATACCTGTTGCGACGGGGCCCGTCGCAATTACTTTTTTAAAAGTTTTTACAAATATACGGAGTAATATTTGCGACGAGAAGGATCCACTTCGCAAATAATATCTTTAGCGACGGGCCCGTCACAAATAATTGTTGTTGCGACGACGTTTTCTGCAACGAGCGATTTGCGACGGACCCCCGTCGCAAAAGGCCATTTGCGACGGGATCCCGTCGCAAATGACCCGTCGCAAATACCTGTTTTTCTAGTAGTGGTTTGACATTTATGAACCCATTGTAGAGAAAGAAGGTGGGATGCTCCATGAACCCCTTTGATGCACGCGATCTTCCTCAAAGTGAGGAGGTGGGATGCTCCGTGAACACCTTTGACGTTCGTGAACCCACAACAGAGTGGGCTCTTGCTTCGTGCCGAGCGGGCTCTTCTTTACGGGGCCTCTTACCTATAAATAACCGGATCACCCCCTTCATGAAAACGGTCACGCCACCCCTTGGGGGGCCGAACTCCCATTTCATGGAGCTCAGCTTTCCTTCGCGAAGCTGCTCTGCGAGTCGATACTCTGCAAGTCCATGCTCCATGAGTCTATGCTCCGCGAGTCCATGCTCCGTGAGTCTATGATCTATGAGTCAATTCTATGTGAGTCCATGCTATGTGAGTCTATGCTCTGCGATTCCATTATCCACAAGTTAATTCTCCGCGAGTCTATGTTCCGCGAGTCAATGCTCCACGAGTCTATGCTCCGTGAGTTGATGCTCCACGATTCCATTCCCTATGAGTCTATGCTCCACGAGTCCACGCTTTGTGAGTCCGTGCACCGTGCGTCCATTCTCGGCAAGTCCTTACTCCGTGAATCCTTGCTCCCCGAGTCCATTATCCACGAGTCTATGCTCAACGAGCAGCTTTCCTTCATGAAACTGCTTCGCAAGACCCCATGATCGATGAGCAGCTTTCCTTTGCGAAGCTGCTTCACGAGACCTATCCTTTGCGAAGATCCTACCTTCACACCCACCGGTCTATACCACGGGGACTGCACCCCTGCACCCCCACTCGGGGTCAGCACCGGGCTAAGGTCCTGGCCCTCCGGGATGATCCCTTCACTACCATCCCTGACCCCCATGAAAAATAGAGAGTCGCACAGTGAACTTTTCAGGCTGGGATGTCGGCATTTTCCATTGCAGCCTTATGCGCACCCACCTTCCACCTATGGAATACCATGATTTGAGATACTCCTCCAAACACCCTGAAACACCCTGGGGAGATACTATTCTCTTTTTTCATTTCCCATGTTTTGAGATGAGAGTCTCATCATCAATTCCTTGAGCACCTTGAGTTGACCACTCCTCAAGAAACTCCTACAAACCCTATCACATGGATCCTATTCATGGTCGAACCAGAAAGGGCCGCTCTTGCGTATGTCCCAACACCATCCATTGCTAGGCGCCTTATGCATAACAGTCTTATCTACATTACTATAAACTATAGTGAACCCTATGTTCCAAACATATGATGCCTCTTGCTCCAAAAAAGAGATGCCTTATGCTACAAGAATGAGATGCCAACAATCATATCTATATGAATTTAAACTATAGTACACCCTATGTGCCCAATATAGGATGCCTCTTTCTCCAAACAAGAGATGCCTTATGCTCCAAGCATGAGAGGCCAACAATCCTATCTATATGACTTTAAACTATAGTAACCCCTATTTTCCAAATATAAAATGCCTCTTGCTCCAAACAAGAGATGCCTTATGCTCCAAGAATGAGATGCCAACAATCCTCTCTATATGACTTTAAACTGTAGTACAATCTATGTGCCAAATATTGGATACCTCTTGCTTCAAATAAGAGATGCCTTATGCTCCAAGACTGAGATACCAATAGTCCTATATACATGACTATAAACTATAGTACACCCTATGTTCCAAAAATAGGATGGATCTTGTTCCAAATAAGAGATGACTTATGATCCAAGGAAAAGATGCTAACGTTGGCATAATTTCACGAGCGTTGGAATCCGTTCGAGAATTCCACCACTCCACCCCATGATTTTTGTGTCCTTAATTCAGATATTCATCCTCTTTCATGTCTTAATGGACCACATAAATGCCTGGTCCCAGGCTACATCGACTCACCTACTGTCCTAGGCCAACGCCCCAGAAGACTTTGGACGACACTTTGAGTCAGGTCCTATGTTTCAAACACGGTCAACTATCGACCCTCATTTGTTTGTCCCCATTTTAGGCTAACGCGATATGGATGATGTGTTTTGAACACGGTCAATAGATATGCTTCATCGACACGCCACCCTCACTGCATTCCGAATGTTAGGCATGTTATTCACACTTTTCATCTCCCTTTCTTCAGACTGATTCCAACACCCTTGGAATTATCCCTCTTGTGCACTAGTGCATAGGTAAAGGCCTCAAACTATCAGTGGGTTGGGATGACCTCATGGCCAGACATGAGGAAGACATTATGGGCAGCTTCCTTGCGTAAGGCCCATACACCATTTCCGCTCCATAGTGGCATCTGGGCAACTTTCTTGCGTAAGCCCCATCCACCAATGTCGCCCCATAGTGGCACCCGAGTAACATCCTTATGTAAGATCCATTCAACTTTGCCGCTCCATAGCAACACTTTGGAGGCTTCCTTGCATAAGCCCCATCCACCATTTCTGCTCTGTAGCGGCACCCAAGCAGCTTCCTTGCGTAATCCCCATCCACCATTGCCGCTCCATAGTGGCACTCGGGCAGCTTCCATGCATAATCCCCATTCAACATTGCCGCTCCATAGCTACACCTTACTAGATTACTTGTGTAAGCCCCATTCACCATTGCTTATCCAAAGCGGCACTTGGGAAGCTTCCTTTCATAACCCCCATGCACCATTGCTGATCCATAGTATCACCTGAGAAACTACCCTAGTGTAAGCCCCTAGCCTTTTTTTGTATGAGGTCGCACCCCTGATCCTCGTCTCTTCCTAGGTGCTAAATAAATCGCCTACTGGGATTTGTCACCACCAGAGCCTCCATTCTAGAGTAATCCCCAGTTTTATATTTGGGCTGCTAACCACGCGTACGCCCCTATTTTCTATTTGGGCCTCCAACTACATGTAGCCCCAATCTAATTCTCATGGATGCACCATTGTGTCGTGATCATCAGGTTATTTCCACCTCTTGTTCTCACACTGGGCACGACTCATGTGGGATTAGAGTAGTATGAATTGAATATGGAATCCAACCTAGGAAAACTAGAGTGTAAGCCCCAAACCCAACCTGAACTATGAGGTCTTTGATCCTTGTCAAGGAAAGGTAAGTAGGAAGCCTCCCTGAGGTTCAATCCCAACACCCGGTCGCTCCGACCACCTTCACATCATTTTTCCAACCCCACCTGAACTATGAGGTCTTTGATCTTTTCCAAAGTGAGGTATGTTGGAAGAATTCCTGAGGTTCAAGTCGAACACCTGGTCGCTCCGACCACCTTCACGTCAGTTCACCCAAACCCCACCTGAACTACGTGGTCTTTGATCCTTTCCAAGGAAAGGTATGTAGGAAGCATCCCTGAGGTTGAAGCCCAACACCCAGTCGCTCCAACCACCTTCACGTCCGTTCAACAAAACCTCACCTGAACAAAAATTTCTTTGATCCTTACCGAGGTTAGGTATGTAGGAAGCCTCCCTGAGGTTCAATCCCACCACCCAATGGTCCCGACCATCTTCACGTCAGCTCACAAAAACCCAACCTGAACTACGTGGTATTTGATCCTTTCAAAGGCATGGTACATGGGAAGCCTCCCTAAGGTTCAAGCATAATACCCAGTCACTCTGAACCCCTTCACATCAGTTCATTAACCCCACCTGAACTACATGGTATTTGATCATTGCCAAGGCAGGGTACGTAGGAAGCCTCCTTGAGGTTCAATCCCAACACCCAGTCACTCCAACCCCCTTAACGTTGGTTTGCGCAAACCATTATGAACTACGAGGTCTTTGATCCTTGCCAAGGCAGGGGATGTAAGAAGCCTCCATGAGGTTCAATCCCAACACCCGGTCACTCTGACCCCCTTCACATCAGTTCTCCAACCCCACACGAACTACGTGGTCTTTGATCCTTTCCAAGACAAGGTACGTAGGAAGCCTCCCTGAGGTTCAAGACCAACAACCGTTGGTACTGAGCATCTTCATGTCGGTTCCCACTCATCTTGAACTATGAAGACATTGATCCTTACCAAGGCAAGGTATGCCTCCCTGAGGTTCAAGCCCACCATCCATTGGTTCCGACCCCCCCTTCACGTCAGACCACCTTCATCCCGCATGACACTAAACTGTATACCCCCTTTTCGTCCTGCACGACGTTAAACTGCATCCACCATCCAACAGTAAGCCATTGTGACCCCATCTAGTTGTAAGCTGTTGTGACCCCATCCAGGGGTAAGCCATTGTGACCCCATCCAGCGGTAAGCCATTGTGACCCCATCCAGCAGTAAGCCGTTGAAGTCCCCAATAAACGGTAAGCCGTCTTCAGATGAACTATGTGGACCTTGTTTCCCTACCATGTGGATATGTAGGATGCCTACTTGAGGTTCAATACCATCACTCATGTCTCATCCTAATCTTTCCCTCGGGCCTATGTGTTTTGGGAAGGTCATGACCCAACCTGGAGGTTCTATTTCTTCCTGATCCCATCCATGCATTCATTGTCACGGGTCACCTCCTCAGGTGTCCTATCGTCCCATCGAACTATGTGGACATTTATTACCTACCAAAGGGATATGTAGGAAATATCCTGAAGGCTCAATCCCAACATCACCGTCATCCCCAAGTCAGTTCCATCTCATCCCCCTCCACTTCATTCAACTCTCCATCATCCATCTTGATTCTTACCCGGGCCGTGACATCCCGGCGGGATCCTACCATCCGCCTCCTTACTGCTCCTAGAAGTACCTGGGCCACTTTCCATGTGTGAGCCCCAGCATGTATCTGGGTTGTTGTGCTTTCTATACACCCCAATTAAACAACACTTCAAACTACAAGGGTTTTGATCCCTGTCATCTACACATGGTACATAAAAAACCTCCATGAGGTTCAATCCCAACCAATGGTATACCTTGGGGTTTTCCCATTCTGGGGTGCACACTTCTTGATCCGCCCTCGGTGGTGTCCATATTAGCCTTCACCACGTGACATCTTCCCTTTATGGGACACACCATCATGGGTCTTCTCTTATTGAGTGTTCGAATCCATCCACCTGGTAAACACTCCTGGCACTCCCTCCCATGGATATACCAATCTGATCCATCTCTATGGGATGTTATGATCACCCTCATTCCATCTCTATAGGATGTTAAACTCACAACCTACTTCTTTTTAAACATGAGATGCTTGAGGAAAACCTCAGAAGACATTCCTTTGGCATAACCATCTCAGCTAGATATTAAACTCACAACATACCCCGTGTTAAACATGGGAAGTTGAGAAAAACCTTAGAGACATGCCTTCGAGAAAAGATACCCCAGGACTGATGTGGGATGCCTCGGGTTTTGTGCCCCTGAGATTCCCTTTTGTGAGTAAGAATACTGATTACCCAATGTCCACGCATCCAAAGATTCCCTAACACGCCTGATGTTTTCATCTACTCCAACCGAAGGTTTTTACTATGTCAAGACCCCATGGAATGTCCTGACGGAAGTAGTGTAATTAACTGGTGTCCACAAAGACATGACACCAGAAATGAGATTCCCGAACCATGACTTAATATTTAATGGAGACTCAGACTAGGTAATGAGTTCTGAGGAGGAATCCATGGAAGGAAGAACCAACATCCCATCATCCCATTTCGATCAAGGAGAAAACGTACCTGAATAAGAAACGGATGCCGCCCGCCTTGGGATAGCGGTAATGTAGGGAAACAGTAGCGCGTCCTCCACCGATGATTGCACATGCACCAGAAAAAGTGTAGGAAATAGAAATGTTGAACCTGACGTGAATCTCTTCTCCTTAAAAAGATATTATACCATATATGTTGGAAAAAATAATGCATCACCCATCTGAATCCCCTATCCTTCATATGTTAGAGGATGATCAACATTGGGTGTGTGAAGACTATGGTCCATCAGCTCCTCTTCGAATCCACTGCCTTAAGAAACCCCACAGGTAGCATCCTCCACCCTACTCCATCGGCTTCTCTTCGACTCCGCTGCCTCAGGAGGCTGCTCAGGGGGCATCCACCCCAGACTCCATCGGCTCCTCGCTGACTCCGCCACCTTAAGAGGCTGTGCAATGGTGCATGCACCCCTGACTCCATCTTCTCCTCACCAACTCCGCCCCCTTAAGAGGTTGCGCAGGGGTAATCCGCCCCCGACTCCATCAGCTCCTCACCAACTCCACTACCTTAAGAAGTGGTGCAAGGGGAATAGACCTGAATATTTCAGCTACTCACTATCTCCACCACCTTAATAGGCCACACAGGAGGCATATGCCCTGACTCCATCAGCTCCTCGTCGCCCCTGCCGCCTTAGGAGGCCGTGTAATTGGAATCCTCTACCCGACTCCTTCGGCTCCCCACCGACTCCACTGCCTTAAAAGGCCACGCAGGTGGCATCCTCTACCCAACTCCATCGGATCCTCGCCAACCCTACCGCCTTAAGAGGCCATGCAGGTGGTATCCACCACCTGACTCCTTCGGCTCCTCACTGACGCCACTGCCTTAATAGGCTGCGCAGGTGGCATTCGCCACCCAACTCCATTGGCTCCTCGACGAATCTCTGGCCTTAAGATGCCACGCAGGGGGCATCCGCCCCCAATTCCATCAGTTCCTTGCCGAATCCTTCACCTTAATAGGCCATGAAGGGATATCCGCACCCAAATCTTTCGGCTCCTCGCTGACTCTACTACCTTAAGAGCCCGCATAGGGGGTATCGGCCCCCGAATCCTTTGGCTCATTACCGAATCTTCGACCTTAAGAGGCCGCGCAGGGGGTATCCACCCCCGACTCCATCGGCTCCTCGCCGACTCCGCCGCCTTAAGAGGCTTTACAGGTGGCATCCGCCACACATCTCTATCGGCTCTTCACCGACTCCGCCGCCTTAAGAGGCCGCGCAGGTGGCATCTGCCACCCGGCTCCATCGACGCCTCACCAACTCCACTGCCTTAAGAGGCCACGCATGGGGCATCCTCCACCTGACTCCTTCTCCTTTCTGACTCCACCACCTGAAGAGGCTGCGCAGGGGGCATCCACCTCTGACTCCTTCGACTCCTCACCGACTCCGCTGCCTTAAGAGGCCGTGCAGGTGGAATTCGCCACCCGAATCCATTGGATCCTCGATGACTCCTCCGACTCTAGAGGCCACGTAGGTTCCATCTGCCACCCGTCTCCATGAGAACCTCACCGAATCCACCACCTGAAGAGGCTGCACAGGGGGAATCCACCCTGACTCCTTTGGCTCCTCACCAACTCCGCCGCTTGAAGAGGTCGCATAGGGGTCATACGCCCTGACTCCTTTGGCTCCTCACCGACTCACCGACCTCATGGGTAGTGTATGTGGCATCCAAACCCTTACTACATTAGATCCTTTCCGACTCTGCGACCCTCATAGGGAACGCTGGGTGAAACCACCCCCAATCCAATGGTGCATCTTCAACAACACCATCAACGGCCACATATATCTTCCCCGCACTACTACCATTCATCACAGAGGTCCTCCCCATCCTTATAATCAACCATCATGGAGGTTTTCCCAAGGCATCAACCAAGTTTCCTTGCATTATCAGAGGATGCTCCAGGATTCCACACCTCTTGGGCACCATCTCCCCCGTCGTACCGACGTCCATGCTTCCATGTCAACTGAGCTCCATGGCCCTCATTGTACTGATATATAGGATTCCACACCTTCCGGGCTCCATCGCCCCCATCATACCGATGTCCAGGCTTCCATGCCTTCCAGGCTCCATCAACCCACTCATATTGACCTCCAGGCTTCCACGCCTTCTGTGCTCCATCACCCCGTCATACCGACGTTCTAGGCTTCCATGACTTCTGGGCTCCATCATCCCCATTGTACCGACATCCAGGCTTCCATGACTTGTAGGATCTATCTTCCCCGTCATACTGAAGTCCAGGATTCCATGCCTTTCAGTCTCTATCACCCCCATCGTACCGATGTCCAGGCTTCGACGCCTTCCGGGCTCCGTCGCCCCAATCGTATCGACATCTAGGCTTCCACGCCATCCGGGCTCCATCGCCCCCATCGTACCGACGTCCAAGCTTCCACACCTTTTAGGATCCATCGCCCCATCATACCGACATTCTAGAATTCCATCCCTTTCAGGATCCATCGTCCTCATCATAACGACGTCCAGTAATCCACTCCTTCTGGGCTCTATCACCCATTGTATCGACGTTCCAGGCTTCCATGCCATTTGGGCTCCATCACCCCATCGTAACAACGATCCTGGATTTATCTACACTCCGGAATGAGTGAATGTTGTCATATCTACCACCCTTGCGACACTATGTGTCATCCCAACTACCACATTGCATCAACCATAGAGGTCCTCCCAGTGGCCTTGACACCAGCTCATGGAGGGTTCATTATGAGGTATCCTAGCTCACACACAGCGAACATCCATGCATACAATTGAGGAATTTTAGAGAAACCCCATCATATAGATTCCCCCCTCATCCCAACCCACCAAATTGGGGAATAGCTGACCATCCCTCTATCGACACAATCCGTGTGGCATCATCATCTTGCATGACGTTAAACTATTCATCTTTGTTCGTCATGACATTAAACACCTCATTATTGTAACACCCCAAGATTTCATAGTGTGTTATTTCTTCAAAATAATTCAATAACTTGCACTACACGCAACACCGAGTTCAATTGCACCATGACTTACCAAAAAAAATCCATTCAAAAGAGGTTATGAATAGTATTAACCGAATTTTAAACTTTATATAATCCTTATAATTTTAGAATCCATATTATGAGTTTCTTAGTCATAATGCAAGAACACATTCATTTTCAGTATTGCACTTTTATCAACTTTTGATAGTGAAACCTTTTTAAATACAATATTTTAAACTTTTTGACTAAATGGGGACATCAAAAATTTAAAATGAAACATCCCAAGCTTCCACGGTACGCTTTCCTTTGAATAATACAGTAGCGTGTGTTGTACGCAACTTCGAGTTTTAACACACACCACAACCGATCAAACTAGCCGTTATGAATAGTAATACCTACTTTTTAAATTATATATATTTTATATTTCAAAATTGACTTCATTTTTGGATTCGTAGTGTCAAATTTACCCTAAGCTGAAATTTTGGTACTTTTCGGATAACTTTCATATTTTGATGAATAGTCAAAATTACTAAATTTTAATTAAAAACAACTTTTTTAATCAAAATAATTAATAGTGATAAATTATGAATTTGAGTGGTTTTAAAGTATATTTAGAATCTATTTTTAACATTTAATATAATGTTGGTCATTGGACATAATTTTACAATTAAACCGAACATAAACAAGTGTCAATCTTTTGATAGTTATTATCTCTTAAAAACACGCTTTTTGTTTTGACAGCGGGAATTAATTTTAAATTAATTTCTGCCACTACTGTGTTTTGAATTTAGGAAAATGGATTCCATATTTGGAATCAGGATGTTCAAATTGTGTAAATAGGTAACTTTTATTTTTAGACATTTTGAATAGTTACTGTGGTAAATATTTTATTTACCATGGTTAAAGGGTAAATCCGGTAAATAAGGGTTAAAATAAATAATATTATAATAATACTAAATTACCCTAAAACGTGTCTTAACCCTATTGGTTGATACATGGTCGACCATGGGAATCTTTGGGTCTATTTTGGGACCCCATGGATCCACTTGTAAGTGATAATGACACATTATATTAATAAAGTTAAAATAAAAATAAAAATGGCATAAGCTTACATCTTTTAGAAGAACAATTTTTACATAGTGTTATACATGTTGGAATTTCGATTATAAATATTCATTAGAAAGCTAAAACGATTTCCTACATAATGATATTTTATTTATAATTTTTAGACATTAAATAATTTATTTTATTTATGACACAATGATGATGCAGTAATTACCATAATAGTGAAAAATTAAAATAATTGATATTATAAATAACCAAATAAATATAATATGAAACTTTTAATGAATTAAACTAATTTTCTATGATAATATGATATATTAGGATTGATTTAATTTACTTTTTTCGAAGTAATCAATCTGTTATGAGTTTCAAAAAAATCAACTATTGAATAGTGTCAAAATTGACATAAAAGAGTTCTTAAAACAAATATTATATTATTAATTGATATTAAATTCCTAAAAATCTAAGGTTCGGCCAAGAGACTTATATCATGATAGGTTCATCATTAATGGACCACTTGGGGGTCTCTTGGATGTATATAGTAAGTTTATTAACCATATTATATAAAAATACAAAGAGACATTGTAAAAGTGAAACTAATTAACTTAGAGTTAATACTTAAAGATAAGGTTAATATAAGTACCCAAACCTGTCTAAATTCTATTGGATGAGTTGTTTTCGACCTATCCCCACCTCATCCTTTGAATAGTAAACTTTGGAGCCTTTAGAAACCGAATATTAATTTATTATAAATTAATATTTCTAGCTTTTCCAAAGGTGCCCCTCACCCCTTTTATAAAAGGGCACTCCTCCTTCTCATTTCTTCACACCTCTCAAGCCACTTGGCTCGTCCAAACTCTGCCCAACTAAGCTACCCACATCCCTCTCCTCCTCCTTGAAGCTTCCCCTTAGGCAGAAAGCATTTCAAGAAGTCCTTTGGTTCCAACCAAAGTGAGTTACCTAGATTAAAGGTAACGATTTCTCTTAAATTATTTTCATTTATTTTGCTTCTCCAACCCCCAAACTCTTTTTATTTCCTTTCTTTTGTAACAACAACAGTATCCTCAATATACTAGGATGTTGTTATAAGAAGGATTCAAACTACACATACACACAACTCCATCTAATGGATGATGAACATAATGTTTCTGTGGATGGAAAACTAACGCCTCACGAAACGATGATTGTTCAAATACATCTTACCGCCTCTCATGGTGGCCATTATGATGGAACTATAATTAAATATGATATTAATGATATATATTTTATATATAAGCTTCTGTAATTCCATTTTATTTCATACCATTATTCGTTTCATGTTGTATATACATACGATAATTTCATTTGAGGAAGTGCGGACTACCGCCCCCTTAAAATGATATGACTCGTTCATACCACACATGGAACGTATAAAGGATGGTGTTAATGAACTTAAGTAACATATATAAAATATTATATTATACTGAAATAGTAATATACCTATGTATCATTTGGATTTTATTCTTTTAAAATGAAAATTAAATGGAAGTAGCGTTCGTGCGTACGTACGGACTACCGTCTCCACGAACGCGATAAGATTCATTCTCCATCATATCCATTCAAGTATTATTCTCATTTTAGGGTTAAAAATAATGTTAATATCATTCTTATTATGAATAAGATATAATCTATCCATTACAAACATGTCTTACGTAACCAAAAATTTAAGATGAACGAATCGATTATCACCCGAAACGACGATAATACTAAGATATTATTAATAAAGCAATGTTAAAAGATCATATATGATATCATATTAATGTATATGATTCTTGTATAATTTAATAACAATTATTTCACCATTATACAGGAGGTTAACCTACCCCAACAAAGGAAAAGTACAAGGTAAGGGTTATTTCACAATCTCTTCATTATCCGAGGTTGTTAATACGTAATAATCTACTGGGATTTCTTTATCATCCACATCCATGTTTCTTCGAAATGTATTTCAAAACATATTTATTATTTACAAGAATATGGGTTAAATTAATTTATACCCTTGTTTGACTTTTTGTAAGAGGTTTATAAAGGAATCTTTCTGTCGTTTTCAAAACAAGGTCCTTTTTAACCTTTTCGACAGAATTAAGATAAGAATGTTTTTTTTAACTTATACGGCGGGTGCAGTTATTTTCCGCCGTTATAAAATCGTCAAAGCTTTCCTTACAAGCTTACAAGAATATTTTCAAGAAAATGTTTTATTTTATATGGCTCTTAAATGATTTCAAAAATAGAAAGAGATATTTCTCTAAAAAGTGTTTTGATTTCATCTATGTCAACATCCTTTAATGGATTTTACGCTTATTTGAAGTTGATTTATTATAATACAAAACTTATATATTGTATTGAAGGTTTTGTGATATGTTTGACTATGGATGTGCTATTTTATACCATTCATAGTTTATGGTGAAACTATTGACATTTCGTATGCTAGTTTTAATCCGAATGTTTATGTTATATTTCAAACTTTTCTTCAGATGAATGTGCTAAACAAGTATGTTCCGGGTTGGGGACCGGTAAAAGTAAGCCCTCCAGGTTGGGGACTGGTAAAAGTAAGCCCTCCAGGTTGGGGACTGGTTAAAGTAAGCCCTCCAGGTTAGGGACTGGTAAAATTATGCCCTCCGGGTTGGTGTCCGGTTATTAGAGGCACTCCGGGTTGGTGTCCGGTTATTAGAGGCACTCCGGGTTGGTGTCCGGTTATTAGAGGAACTCCGGGTTGGGTTCCGGTTAGAAGTAACCCCTAGGTCTTGGGATGAGGCCTAGACAAAGAAATTAACGTTTGACATTATGCATTCCAACATTATGAAAGTGGTTATTTATTTTTGCATGTGATTATTCGATTAGTAGAATATCCTTGTGAATAAGTAAATGGCATTATTTCATTTTACTTTTTACATACTATGTTGAAGTTCAAGTTTAAAAGGCTTTTGTTTTAGTAATTCATTGCCTTAAATGTTTATTCTTATTTATGAAAGTTTCCGCTATATTGTTATCCTTACTGGGCATTTGAGCTCACCCCTTTTCTATGTTTTATTTTTCCCAGGATGTGAAGAAGTAAGTTATGAATGACCTGCAGGGATTTTATGAGGGGTTAATAGTGTGGATTGTGGAAAAATTATGTTGTTGTATTAGTTTCTCATTTTATGATGTAATGTAAAACTTATGAATATATCTAGTGTTTCCAAGGCTACTAAACCAATCGGTCTTTCGAGATTTTGATCTTTTTTGTGATCATGCCAATGTTACGAAGTAATGCACCGACTCTGGGTAGCTGGGGTCAGGGCGTTACAGTTGGTATCAGAGGAAGTTTAGTACAAACCTTGGAAGCTAGATTTAGATAAACTCTGATTAGAGCACGTAGACCTAAGATGAACTTTGAGGATTAGTATAGAAGATCTTCGGAGAATTTTGGTATTGTAGATATTTTGTGAGTTTTCCGAGCAATACATCCCTGTCTGGATACGAGCAGGTAGAGGCGGCTCTGGCACAGATGTACCTAGGGGTAAAACCCGAAAACACCGCTTTGAGCTAGACTCGAACGGGAACTGGTGCACGACAACGGGCCTTGCTGCACTCTTGGTTACGACACTCCCGGGGGATATGATTAGGATAACTCTCATTTTCATTACAAATCATTATGAAGGGTTTATGAGTATATACTTCTCAAAGAAAACATTTTTATGATTATGGATTATATCCATAAATAGTTCAATTTATGTTAAGTGTTTTATAAGTATGGGATTATGTATTTTGATTCATAAACTGATCTAGTTTATGCCATTGTTTAGAAATGGCGCCCAGTAGAAGGAATGAGAACTCCAGAAATACACATGATTCAAAGAGAAGGAAGGATCATATCATTCATGGTCTTAAGCTAGAATTTATAAGAGAAATAGTCTCCCATGTATTATCATCATATGAAGAAATAATATCATGTGTTGATAAGATAAGTAAAGAGTTCACTGAGTCCTATGGCTTTGAAGGGAATCAAGAGAAGAAAAGGATGGAAGAGAGAAAGATGGATAAAGGGAAAAGGGAAAAGAAGAATTTTCCCATATGTGGTAACTGTGGAAAGAAACACCCTGAAACTTGCCTGAAAGGAATGGGAGTTTGTTATAAGTGTGGAGGAAAAGGGCACAAAGTACGTGACTGCAAGGGTAAGAAAATGGTTTCAAATGTACAATGCTTCATTTGCAAGGAGTTTGGACACTACGCGAACCTATGTCCGAGTCATCAGACTATGCCACAAATGATGCTATTGGATAATAATTAAGTTATGATACTACCACAGATGAAGAGGAATGATTAGAGTTCTTATGTTGATTATGTCAATTGAGTGTTGTATCAACAATGTACTTGTTATAATAATTATGGAGTATATAAGGATTGTACTGCAGTACTATTTCATTAAGGACTTGAGATTGTGTGGAACAAAGAAAAGTGACTCAATAGAAGGTTAAATTTTTGGAAAATATATGGTTGAGAGAATGATAAATCATAATATAGTTCTGATACTGAGGTAGTGATTTTGGAATAATATGTGATTATTTTGGATAAATTATATTGGATATTATTGACTACCTTGAAGCTGATTAATGATTTGTATATTCCATCATTGTTGGGGTTTAAAACATTTTTGGATTAATGAAGTATATCCATCATTCTATATGGAATAAGGGAACATGAATGTAATCAATAAGGAATATGGTAGTACATGATGAAGGTATTCATATGCTATTACAGGGTAAAAAGGATCTATATTATGTTTACCTTCCTTATAAATGTTGGACTGTGAGTTTGGACAGAAGTATTTTGGATAGTTCTAGTTTGGATTATTTTGGATTTCCATAAAAGGACAACCCGGAGGTCGGGCGGCAACCCGTCGCGTCCGGCAAGGCTACGAGACTTGAACCCGCAACCGAAGGGTGACAAGGGTGTATCACCTACCACTAGCCCAAGAGATGTACTAGATTAAATAATGTAGTTTTTTTAAAAGATTTGGTAGATGAATTATAAATTCGTTTATTTTAGAACCCTGTACGTATAGTATAAATATAATTTTTTTTTACGAGTGAAAGATGAGTTTATGGTAGAAATTTATTAATGGACAAAACTCTAATTATAAAGTAAGTATATCTCCTTATGATCTAAGCCAATCTCATAAATAAATTCCTCAATATTAAGAAAAGAAACTTAGAACAAAAATGTTGTCCTAGATGGTACCTTAAATCATCACTAATTTATGGCTTTGGGATTGTTGGCCTTTTCATAGCCATCTTCTCTACCACTCTCCATCAGATAATTGATGGTTAGATTTCTCTTCCATATCCATATTTTCCTACATGGAACCCTAGTATGTGTTATTTTCGGTAATCTTCATACTTTACACTCTTTATTTTAAATAGAGGCCTCGATAATTCATTTTTCGATGTGGGATTTCAACTAAGACATTTTGAAACGTCAAAAATGTGTTATCCTAATACCCTATGTTTTGTTGAACCGATGGTATTTCAAATCATCATAGATTGATGAATTTAAGGACCTCAATTATACACTTGTTTGTGATTGATGACCTCAATAACTACCTATAAATATTTACGTTTTTCCTCGGATTATATGTCTCTAATTGCCACCAATGTTCTCCTAATCGAGATCATAATTTGGTTGTGACCCTTTGATTTCTCTTTTCCTCATATTAAGACTAATTTTTAGTAACCCAATTTCCGATGTGGGTTTTCCCACAAATATATTTTCTACTTTCAACCTTTTATTTTCGAAGAACAATTTCAAATTGCGTGGACGCAATTTATTGAAGGAGGGGAGAATGTAACACCCCAAGATTTCATAGTGTGTTATTTCTTCAAAATAATTCAATAACTTGCACTACACGCAACATCGAGTTCAATTGCACCATGACTTACCAAAAAAAATCCATTCAAAAGAGGTTATGAATAGTATTAACCGAATTTTAAACTTTATATAATCCTTATAATTTTAGAATCCATATTATGAGTTTCTTAGTCATAATGGAAGAACACATTCATTTTCAGTATTGCACTTTTATCAACTTTTGATAGTGAAACCTTTTTAAATACAATATTTTAAACTTTTTGACTAAATGGGGACATCAAAAATTTAAAATGAAACATCCCAAGCTTCCACGGTACGCTTTCCTTTGAATAATACAGTAGCGTGTGTTGTACGCAACTTCGAGTTTTAACACACACCACAACCGATCAAACTAGCCGTTATGAATAGTAATACCTACTTTTTAAATTATATATATTTTATATTTCAAAATTGACTTCATTTTTGGATTCGTAGTGTCAAATTTACCCTAAGCTGAAATTTTGGTACTTTTCGGATAACTTTCATATTTTGATGAATAGTCAAAATTACTAAATTTTAATTAAAAACAACTTTTTTAATCAAAATAATTAATAGTGATAAATTATGAATTTGAGTGGTTTTAAAGTATATTTAGAATATATTTTTAACATTTAATATAATTTTGGTCATTGGACATAATTTTACAATTAAACCGAACATAAACAAGTGTCAATCTTTTGATAGTTATTATCTCTTAAAAACACGCTTTTTGTTTTGACAGCGGGAATTAATTTTAAATTAATTTCTGCCACTACTGTGTTTTGAATTTAGGAAAATGGATTCCATATTTGGAATCAGGATGTTCAAATTGTGTAAATAGGTAACTTTTATTTTTAGACATTTTGAATAGTTACTGTGGTAAATATTTTATTTACCATGGTTAAAGGGTAAATCCGGTAAATAAGGGTTAAAAAAAATAATATTATAATAATACTAAATTACCCTAAAACGTGTCTTAACCCTATTGGTTGATACATGGTCGACCATGGGAATCTTTGGGTCTATTTTGGGACCCCATGGATCCACTTGTAAGTGATAATGACACATTATATTAATAAAGTTAAAATAAAAATAAAAATGGCATAAGCTTACATCTTTTAGAAGAACACTTTTTACATAGTGTTATACATGTTGGAATTTCGATTATAAATATTCATTAGAAAGCTAAAACGATTTCCTACATAATGATATTTTATTTATAATTTTTAGACATTAAATAATTTATTTTATTTATGACACAATGATGATGAAGTAATTACCATAATAGTGAACAATTAAAATAATTGATATTATAAATAACCAAATAAATATAATATGAAACTTTTAATGAATTAAACTAATTTTCTATGATAATATGATATATTAGGATTGATTTAATTGACTTTGTTCGAAGTAATCAATCTGTTATGAGTTTCAAAAAAATCAACTATTGAATAGTGTCAAAATTGACATAAAAGAGTTCTTAAAACAAATATTATATTATTAATTGATATTAAATTCCTAAAAATCTAAGGTTCGGCCAAGAGACTTATATCATGATAGGTTCATCATTAATGGACCACTTGGGGGTCTCTTGGATGTATATAGTAAGTTGATTAACCATATTATATAAAAATACAAAGAGACATTGTAAAAGTGAAACTAATTAACTTAGAGTTAATACTTAAAGATAAGGTTAATATAAGTACCCAAAACTGTCTAAATTCTATTGGATGAGTTGTTTTCGACCTATCCCCACCTCATCCTTTGAATAGTCAACTTTGGAGCCTTTAGAAACCGAATATTAATTTATTATAAATTAATATTTCTAGCTTTTCCAAAGGTGCCCCTCACCCCTTTTATAAAAGGGCACTCCTCCTTCTCATTTCTTCACACCTCTCAAGCCACTTGGCTCGTCCAAACTCTGCCCAACTAAGCTACCCACATCCCTCTCCTCCTCCTTGAAGCTTCCCCTTAGGCAGAAAGCATTTCAAGAAGTCCTTTGGTTCCAACCAAAGTGAGTTACCTAGATTAAAGGTAACGATTTCTCTTAAATTATTTTCATTTATTTTGCTTTTCCAACCCCCAAAATCTTTTTATTTCCTTTCTTTTGTAACAACACCAGTATCCTCAATATACTAGGATGTTGTTATAAGAAGGATTCAAACTACACATACACACAACTCCATCTAATGGATGATGAACATAATGTTTCTGTGGATGGCAAACTAACGCCTCACGAAACGATGATTGTTCAAATACATCTTACCGCCTCTCATGGTGGCCATTATGATGGAAATATAATTAAATATGATATTAATGATATATATTTTATATATAAGCTTCTGTAATTCCATTTTATTTCATACCATTATTCGTTTCATGTTGTATATACATACGATAATTTCATTTGAGGAAGTGCGGACTACCGCCCCCTTAAAATGATATGACTCGTTCATACCACACATGGAACGTATAAAGGATGGTGTTAATGAACTTAAGTAACATATATAAAATATTATATTATACTGGAATAGTAATATACCTATGTATCATTTGGATTTGATTCTTTTAAAATGAAAATTAAATGGAAGTAGCGTTCGTGCGTACGTACGGACTACCGTCTCCACGAACGCGATAAGATTCATTCTCCATCATATCCATTCAAGTATTATTATCATTTTAGGGTTAAAAATAATGTTAATATCATTCTGATTATTAATAAGATATAATCTATCCATTACAAACATGTCTTACGTAACCAAACATTTAAGAAGAACGAATCGATTATCACCCGAAACGATGATAATACTAAAATATTATTAATAAAGCAATGTTAAAAGATCATATATGATATCATATTAATGTATATGATTCTTGTATAATTTAATAACAATTATTTCACCATTATACAGGAGGTTAACCTACCCCAACAAAGGAAAAGTACAAGGTAAGGGTTATTTCACAATCTCTTCATTATCCGAGGTTGTTTATACGTAATAATCTACTGGGATTTCTTTATCATCCACATCCATGTTTCTTCGAAATGTATTTCAAAACATATTTATTATTTACAAGAATATGGGTTAAATTAATTTATACCCTTGTTTGACTTTTTGTAAGAGTTTTATAAAGGAATCTTTCTGTCGTTTTCAAAACAAGGTCCTTTTTAACCTTTTCGACAGAATTAAGATAAGAATGTTTTTTTTAACTTATACGGCGGGTGCAGTTATTTTCCGCCGTTATAAAATCGTCAAAGCTTTCCTTACAAGCTTACAAGAATATTTTCAAGAAAATGTTTTATTTTATATGGCTCTTAAATGATTTCAAAAATAGAAAGAGATATTTCTCTAAAAAGTGTTTTGATTTCATCTATGTCAACATCCTTTAATGGATTTTACGCTTATTTGAAGTTGATTTATTATAATACAAAACTTATATATTGTATTGAAGGTTTTGTGATATGTTTGACTGTGGATGTGCTATTTTATACCATTCATAGTTTATGGTGAAACTATTGACATTTCGTATGCTAGTTTTAATCCGAATGTTTATGTTATATTTCAAACTTTTCTTCAGATGAATGTGCTAAACAAGTATGTTCCGGGTTGGGGACCGGTAAAAGTAAGCCCTCCAGGTTGGGGACTGGTAAAAGTAAGCCCTCCAGGTTGGGGACTGGTTAAAGTAAGCCCTCCAGGTTAGGGACTGGTAAAATTAAGCCCTCCGGGTTGGTGTCCGGTTATTAGAGGCACTCCGGGTTGGTGTCCGGTTATTAGAGGCACTCCGGGTTGGTGTCCGGTTATTAGAGGCACTCCGGGTTGGGTTCCGGTTAGAAGTAACCCCTAGGTCTTGGGATGAGGCCTAGACAAAGAAATTAACGTTTGACATTATGCATTCCAACATTATGAAAGTGGTTATTTATTTTTTCATGTGATTATTCAATTAGTAGAATATCCTTGTGAATAAGTAAATGGCATTATTTCATTTTACTTTTTCCATACTATGTTGAAGTTCAAGTTTAAAAGGCTTTTGTTTTAGTAATTCATTGCCTTAAATGTTTATTCTTATTTATGAAAGTTTCCGCTATATTGTTATCCTTACTGGGCATTTGAGCTCACCCCTTTTCTATGTTTTATTTTTCCCAGGATGTGAAGAAGTAAGTTATGAATGACCTGCAGGGATTTTATGAGGGGTTAATAGTGTGGATTGTGGAAAAATTATGTTGTTGTATTAGTTTCTCATTTTATGATGTAATGTAAAACTTATGAATATATCTAGTGTTTCCAAGGCTACTAAACCAATCGGTCTTTCGAGATTTTGATCTTTCTTGTGATCATGCCAATGTTACGAAGTAATGCACCGACTCTGGGTAGCTGGGGTCGGGGCGTTACAATTATAGTCCTTCATGACAATAAAATACATCATCGTCCTGCATGATGTTAAACTGTTCATCTTCGGCCATCATGATGTTAAACTGATCATTATCATCCTACATGAACATAAAATACATCATCATACTACATGAATTTAAACTCTTCATCTTTGTCTGTCATGATGTCAAACTGCTCATTATCACCCCACATGACAATAAACTACATCATCGTCCTGCATGACGTTGAACATTTCATCTTCATCTGTCATGACGTTAAAGTGATCATTATCATCCTGCATGATAATAAACTACATCATCATCCTACATGACTTTAAACTGTTCATTTTTGTACGTCATGATAATAAATTACTCATTATTTTCCCGCATGACATTAAACGAAATCATCATCCTGCATGACATTAAACTATTCATCTTCGTCTGTCATGATGTTAAACATATCAATATCATCCTGCATGACTTTAAACTGCTCATATTCTCCCCGTATGACAATAAACTGCATCATATCCTATCATGATGTTAAACTGCACATTATCGTCTTGCATGAATTTAAACTTCTCATCTTTGTCCGTCATGATGTTAAATTACACATAATAGTCCTTCATGAATTTAAACTAACCATATTTTTCAAATAAGACATTCAAATGCATCCTCATCCTGCATGACATTAAACTGTTCATCTTCGTCTGTCATGACGTTAAAATGCTCATTATTGTCCCACATGGCAATAAACTGCATCATCGTCCTGCATGACGTTAAACTGTTCATCATCGTCCATCATGACCTTAAACTTCACATTATTGTCCTGCATGACTTTAAACTACTCATCTTTGTCCAACATGACGTTAAACTGCATTATCATCCTGCATGACTTTAAACTACATCATCATCCTGTATGACGTTAAACTACATCATCGTCTGTCATGACGTTAAAATGCTCATTATCATCCCACATGACAATAAATAGAATCATCATTCTACATGATGTTAAACTGTTTATCTTCATTTGTCATGACATTAAACTTCTCATTATTGTCCCGCATGACAATAAACTACATCATCGTCCTACATGACGTTAAACTGTTCATCTTCATCCGTCATGACTTTAAACTACGCGTTATCATCTTGCTTGACTTTAAACTGCTCATCTTCATCCTAGATGATGTTAAACTGCATCATCATCCGTCATGACTTTAAACAACTCATTATCATCCCACATTACAAAAAACTGCATCATCGTCCTACATGACATTTAACTGTTCATCTTCATCCATCATGACGTTAAAATGCTCATTATCACCCTACATGACTTTAAACTGCAACATCATCCTGTATGACACTAAACTACATTATCATCCTACATGACATTAAACTATTCATCTTCATCCGTCAAGATGTTAAACTACACATTATCTTCCTACATGACTTTAAACTGCTCCTCTTCATCCAACATGACATTAAACTGCATTATCGTCCTGTATGACTTTAAACTGCATCATAATACTACATGACGTTAAACTATTCATCTTCATCCTACATGACATTAAACTACATCATCATCCATCATGACATTAAACTAATCATTATCATCCCACATAACAATAAAATGCAAAATGGTCTGAGCTCTATGACCATAAACTTAGACCACAACAGTCCATATCACACGACCTTAAACTGTGTGATCCATCCAAACTGAAGGACATAAAATCACTCAGCACTTGTCCCACATGACAATAAACTGCAAACTGGCTGGAACATCCCATCCTTGGCCCAGCCTCAGGTCCCTCAAGCTTTCTGGGCCCCTGGCACAAATTCTCATCTAGGATTGTGTGATGTGGTGTGGAATCCATGTCCTCATTCACATTTGGCTATGTTGGCAATTCCAAAAATCCCCCCTTTGAGACATCCCTCTGTTTATCTTCTTTTTTCACTAACATCGACCCCATCATGCTTTAAGGACCCCATCATTTGGGTTTCCATCACTTTCTATATCCAAAAGGACCCCCGAATGGCATGGATGCTTGGCCCAACGACCCTCATACCAATATGGGCAAACTTCCTTGAGGATTGTGAGCGGAAAATTGATACAAGTCCCGTGTTGTGAATGTGGTCAATAGTCGACACTCCATTGTTTTCCCCGAATTCTGGTCACACAAGGGTGGATATTGTGTTGAGAACTTGGTCAAAATTTGTCCTCTATCATCATTGATTTTTTGTGTTATTCCATAGGCATGATGATTCTCCCCCTCTGTCCCATACATATGACATTAAACTAGGCATACACGGTCCGATATTAATGACCCTAAAATAAGGTCACCTTCATCCTCAGTTCAAGATGTTAAACTGCAAGCTGTCCATGACATTCTGTCCATGGCCCAACCTTAGGCCCCTTGGCCTTTTCGAGCCCCAGTCCCAAGTTCTCACTTAGGGTTGTATGGTGTGGTGTGGGATTTTGTCCTCATTCATGTAGGGTTACTCATTGTGACATACACGCACCTCGTTGGGGTATCTGGACCATATTTTAATCATCCCTTTTCTATAACTATGTGTGGGTTGATTCCCATCCTAATGAGATATGTAGGACCACCCGAACTTCTAGACTTTGGGTCCATCCCCATCTCTTAGAAACCTCCCAATAATTTTGGCCCCCTGGCGAGCATTCTTCTAGAAGAGGGGTATATAGTGTTGTTGGGAGTGTTTCCCCATTCACGTTGGGTTTTTAACAACCATACCATACACCTCTCTCTCCTGATCAACCTTCATTCCCTTTCCCTGCTTTCATCTCTTTGAGTCGGCTGGGCTTATGTAGGGTCCCTCTGCCCTCTTCGGTGATTCACCAATTGGGCCATGAGTACTCTGTTCTAGAACCTGGATTGTCAGATTCTACATAGATAAACTTTCACCCACTTTTTAGGCTTCGTGTTCCTCTTCATTTTGACTTTCATTACCGTTCACACCCAAAGGGACCACCAAATGGCATGGATGCTAGGCCTAATGGCTCTCCTAACATTATGGGAAAATGTCCTCGTGGTTTTCAGAAGACAAATCGATACAAGTCCCGTGTCTCAAATATGGTCAGTGGACGACGTTCATTTTTTCCCATTTCAGGCCACACAATATGGATGATGTGTTTCAAACATGGTCAACATTTATCCTCCATCGTCATGCCAGCCCATCAAAACGTTGAATGATGGTTCAATGATTCACTTTATTTTCCACCCCATTATGTCCATATGGAATTTCAACACTCATGGCACTATCCCTCGGTGCGCATTTGCACATTAGGAAGAAAAAATCCGCAGTAAAGGCATCATTTGGGGTCCACACCGAATTCCCTTTGGCGTGCATTCCAGGTATTTCAAAAACCTCTTCCTCCCTTATTTCTAACACTTAGTTTGACTCACGTGGGATTAGGTATCAGGTCAAGGTCCACACTTACTTTTATGTATTCTACTTCTCTATGGTATGAGCTCTAATACCCTAAACTAAGATCACTTTTAGAACTACGTACGACTTGATTCATATTCCCATGGGATATTTAGGAACGCCTAGACATCTCGTCTTGGGGTCTAGCTTGAGTTCCACTAATTTGTATCTTCTGTTCTTCCTTCTAGGCTCTGACTCTTGTAGGATCACATGGTGTGGCACATGTGGGCTTATGACCCCATTCACATTGGGTTCACAATAACTGCACCACGTACACCCCTTTCTAAGAGTTAGCCCCCTACTTCCTATCCCACATGACATTAAACTGTATATTGTCATACACGACGTTAAATGGAACCCACAAGAACTAAGAATGGCCTTATTCCCATCCTCATGGGATACATAGGAATGCCTAGACACAATGTCTCCAGTTCTAGACCTTGGAATCTAAAATCCAATCCTTTCTTTCGACACCTCAGCCCAAACTCTCTTTGGAACACGCGATGTAGCGAGTACCTCATGGGTCCCCATTCACGTCAGGTTTTGCGAAAGTCTCACCATGTGCCTCCCATGTATTTTCCCAACCTGGTCTAAGTTATATGAATCTAAACTAAGATCTCCCTATGGGAATTATGAATCACGATTGGATACTTCGCTTCCTTGTGACCAATTCATTAAATCAAGTCCCCCCCTTAATGGTCCATCCTAAAAAGTTTTAGTTGGAAGCATGAAGCCTCAAGACCCTTGTCCTTGGAGTGGGACTTGACTCCCACTGTATGATACATCTTGTTGTCATACTCAGGTGCGTTGTGGCAGTGTACGAAGTTTGGAATTTTTACAAAGACATTCCCTCATTCCATGTCCAAGCTTAATGAGCCCATCATTTGGATCCTCATCTTATTCCATGTCTGAAGGGACCCCTTTATGGACTGGTCCAATGCCACACTGACTTAACTACAATCTTGGGCCAATGTCCCTGAGGACCTCAGACGACATTTGTGACAGGTCGCATGTTTCGAACAAGGTTAGCGGTCAACCCTCATTTGTCTGTCCCCATTTCAGGATAATGCGATATGGATATTGTGTTTTAAAAATGGTCAAAACTTATTCCCTAACATCATGCCACCATCATTGTGGTCTAGATCTTGAGCATCATGATTCACATATTTCCACTTTCTTATGTTCAAGTGGAATTTCAACATACTCATCTTTACTCCCTCATGCATCTAGGTGTGTTATATAGGCGGTTCAACATCATTGGGACATCATTAACCTAGCATCCCATCGACCCTCCATGAGTCTCCCTGTGCTAGGAAAGTACCATCATTACTCATTGTTTCTCACATCGAGCACGACTCACATGGGATTAATAGTTCTGGTAGGATGTGTGTTGGTGCAGTCGTGACACACCTGCCTTCCTTCGTCTGTCATGACATTTATCTTCACTCTCAGAACTATGTGTGGATTGATTCCCATCCTCATTGGTTACGTAGGAATTCTCGATCACTTTGCCTCAGGCCCAACCTAACTTTTACTTTTAGTCCCTTGACCTAAAGAACTTCCTCTGGGGACACATGGTGTGCTGTAGACTCCGTATGTTTTCATTCACATAAGGTTTATAGCTACCACACCACATACTCCTTTCCTGGTATATTCCCTGTCACTCCCCATCCTATCATATGACATTAAACTACACGAGTCCACATGTCCTTGATGTATGACAATAAACTACGAATCTTCCCTGAATAAGTTCAGGATGCCCCATAATAACTATGGAATGCATCAGATCCTTCGCTAGAAAGGATTTTCCCTATCCGCATTCGTCTCTTCCCACACCCAGCTTCAAGAACTACGTTGGCTTGATTCTCATCCTTATGGGATACAAAGCGACGCCCAAACATTCTACCTCAGGCCCAACCCCATATTCATTAACCCTTCTGGCCCCTCAGCCCCAATCTTGGTCCAGGAAGTATGACATTTAAACTGTGTGCACTGTCCTATCGTATGACGTTAAAATAAACGAGTCCATATGTCCTCAACGCATGACCCTAAACTACGATTCTACCCTGAACTAGTTTCGGATGCCCCATTTTGATCATGGGATGCACCAGATCCATTGCCAAAGAGGTCCTGCTGGGAAGTAGGTATGATCTCTGATCAGATTGATGCGCCCACCTTGAGTGACATCACCACAGGGGTGTAATTTCAAGAGTGTTGGACTCCATTTAAATAACCCACACTCTATGCTTTGCGTGCCCTTTATTCGAATCCTAATCCTCTTTCACTTCTAAAATACCCCCCTAACAGTATAGATGCTCAGCCTATGGCTCGCCTGCTGTCATGGGTCAATGTTTTGGAAGACTAATGGGTAGAATTTTGAGTCAGGCCTCGTGTTTCGAACATGGTCAGCAGTCGACCCTCGTCTATTACTAGCATTCCAGGCTAACACAAAAAAGATACTGTGTTTCGAGCACGGTCAATAGTAATTCTTCATTTTCACGCCATCCACACAGTGTTCTGAATTTTTTCTATCGTGATTCACACCTTCCATCCCCCTATGTTCAGATTAAGTCGAATTCCCCTAGTATTACCCCGCTCGTGCACAAGAGAACACTAGGAAAATGGTAATTCGACTGTTCTGAGCGCTTAATTCTCCAGTCTGGTCTCCCTATTTCTCTCTAGAAATCTGGATCAGTCATTTAGAGAGCCCCATTATCCAGCTGGAATCCCAATTTTAGGATGCTCCTAATGGTGATCAATGTCCCATTTCGATCCCCTCACACCTTCTGTTGTTTATCACTCTCATACAGGTGAATGATCTCTTATTATATATTGTTTTCTGCACCAAGCATGGATCACACAGGCTTAGATATTTAGTTGACTATTTTCTAAATGCGATCAATGTACAAAAGACCTCAAGGCATGCATTTTCCTTAGTCATTTCCTCGGAACGTGGTCCTCCTTTCTCTCCTCGTCATTGTTGGACCCCATTCTTAGGGGGTGCATTTGTTGGAATAGGAAAACACTTCCCCAAAATTTTATAAATTCTCCAATAAATTATCCAAGAGCATAGACCATTTTATAAGCTTATATTTGATAGGTCATAGAGCACGAATGGTGTTACGGATTAGGAGTTATGAACATTTGAAGTTGGGTTGGAAAACTGGTTCACGGAGCCAATTCATGAAGCTCCCTCCACCACGGAGCAAGGAGGTGGGATGCTCTATGAACCCCTTTGATGTTCACGAACCCACTGTAGAGAAATGAGGAGAGATTCTCTGCGAACTCCTTTGACATTCGTGATCCGCCATGGAGCGAGGAGGCGGGATGCTCCCAGAACCCCTTTGACGTTCATGAACCAGCCGCGAAGCGAGCTCTTGCTTCACGCCGAGCGGGCTCTGCTTCGCGGGGCCTCTTGCCTATAAATAACCATATCACCCCCTTCGTAATGATGGTCATGCCACACCTTGGTCAGCCAATCTCCCATTTCATGGAGCTCATCTTTCCTTCGCAAAGCTGCTCTGCGAGTCGATGCTCCACGAGTCCATGCCCCGCGAGTCGATGCTCTGTGAGTCCATGATCCGCGAGTCGATGCTCCGAAAGTCAATTCTATATGAGTCCATGCTATGTGAGTCTATGCTTCGTGAGTCCATGCTCTGCAATTCTATGATCCACGATTCCATGCTCCGCGAGTCCATGCTCTGTGAGTCTATGCTCCGCGAGTGGATGCTCCGTGAGTCCATGCTCCGCGAGTCGATGCTCCGTGAGTCCATGCTCCTCGAGTCTATGCTCTATGAGTCCATGATCCGCGATTCCATGCTCTGCGATTCCATGCTATGCGAGAAAAATTCTTTCACGAAACTGCTTCATGAGACCCTATTCTCCATGAGCCGTTTTCCTTCGTGAAGCTGCTTCGCGAGACCTATCCTTTGCGAAGATCCTACCTTCGCACCCACCAATCCATACTGCGGGGTCTGCACCCCCGCACTCCTGCTCAAGGTCAGCGTCGGGCTGCGGTCCCGACCCTTTGGGCCGGTCCCCACGCTACCGTCTCTGACCCCCATTAAAAATGGAGAGTCGCACCACGAACTTTTTGGGATGGGATGTCGACATTTTCCATTGCGCCCTTATGTGCACCCACCTTCCACCTATGGAGTACCATGATTTGAGATACTCATCCAAACAACATGAAACACCCTGGTATGATATTATCCTCTTGGTTCATTTCCCATGTTGTGAGTTGAGAGTCTCATCGTCAATTCATTGAGCACCTTGATTTGACCATTCCTCAAGCAACTCCAGCAAACCCTATCACTTGGATCCTATTCCAGGTCGAACCAGAAAGGTCCACTCTTGCATAAGTCCCAACACCATAAATTTCTAGGTGCCTTATCCCTAACAATTCTATCTACATGACTATAAACTATAGTGAACCCTATGTTCCAAACATATGATGCCTTTTTTCTCCAAACAAGAGATGCCTTATGCTCCAAGCATGAGATGCCAATAGTCCTCTCTATATGAATTTAAATTGTAGTAAACCCTATGTTCCAAATATTGGATTCCTTTTTCTCTGAACCAGAGATTCCTTAGACTACAAGAATGATATTCCAACAGTCATATCTATATGAATTTATACTGTAGTACACCCTATGTGCCAAATATATGATGCCACTTGCTCCAAACAAGAGATGCCTTATACTCACCGCATGATATGCCAGCAGTCCTCTATATATGAATTTAAACTATATTACACTCTATGTTCCAAATATAGGATGCCTCTTTCTCCAAACAAGATATTCCTTATGATCCAAGCCTGAGATGCCAACAGTCCTATCTATATGACTATAAACTATATTATACCCCTTGTTCTAAACATAGTATGACTCTTATTCCAAATAAGAGATGCCTTATGCTCCAAGCATAAGATTCTAATGGTGGCATAATTTCATGAGCGTTGGAATCCGTTCGAGCATTCCACCACTCCACCCCATGATTTGTGTGTCCTTCATTCAGATATTTATCCTCTTTCATGTCTTGAGAGACCCCATAACGTCCTGGTCCCATGCCACATCGGCTCACCTACCATCCTAGGCCAATGCCCCAGAAGACTTTGGATGACACTTTGAGTTAGGTCCTGTGTTTTGAACACGGTCAACAATCGACCCTCCTTTGTTTTACCCATTTTAGGCTAACGTGATGTGGATCCTATGTTTTGAACACAATCAATAGATATCCTTCATCGACACGCCATCCTCAGCACGTTCCAAATGTCTGGAATGTGATTTCCACTTTTCATCTCCCTTTGTTAGGACTAATTCCAACGCCCTAGGCATTATCCATCTTGTGCACTAGCTCATAGGTGAAGGCCTCAAACCATCAGTGGGTTAGGATTCCCTCTTAGTCAAACATGAGGAAGACATTACAGGCAGCTTCCTTGCATAAGACCTGTCCACAATTTCAGCTCCATAGCGGCACCCGGTCAACTTCCTTGCATAAGCCTCATCCACAATTGCCACTATATAGTGGCACCTGGGAAACTTCCTTGCGTAAGACCCATTCAACATTTCCGCTCTATATCAGCACCTGGGAAGCATCCTTGCGTAAGCCCCATGCACAATTTCCGCTCCACAGTGGCACTCGAGAAGCTTCCTTGTTTAACCCCCATCCACCATTGTGCCTCCATAGCGGCACCTGGGCAACCGCCCTGGTGTATGCCCCTTTCCATTTTTTGCAGGAGGTTACACCCCAGCTCCTCCTCTCTTCCTGAGTGCCAAATCCCTCTCCCACTGGGATTTGTCACCACCCATGCCTCCATTTTGGAGTAAGCCCCTATTTCCTCTTTAGGATTCTAACCACACGTAAGCCCTTGTTTTCTCTTTGGGCCGCCAACTACATGTAGCCCCAGTCCACTTCCCACAGATGCCCCTTTGCGCTAGGATCGTCAGGTCCTTGCCACCTCTTTTTTCTCACACCGAGCACGACTCACGTGGGCTTAGAGTAGTAAGCATTGACTATGGCATCCCACCCGGACAACCTAGAGTGTAAGCCACAAACCCAACCTGAACTATAAGTAATTTAATCCTTTCCAAGGCAAGATACGTAGAAAGCCTCCCAGATGTTCAAGCCCAACACCCGGTCACTCCGACCACCTTCACATTGGTTTTCCCAAACCCCACCTGAACTACATGGTCTTTGATCCTTTCCAAGGAAAGGTACGTAGGAATCCTTCCTGAGGTTCAATCCCAGCACCCGGTCACTGCGACCACCTTCCCATCGGTTCAACCAAATGTCACCTGAACTACGAGGTCTTTGATCCTTTCCATGGTGAGGTACGTAGGAAGCCTCCCTGAGGTTCAATCCCACCACCTAATTGTCCCGGCCATCTTCATGTTGACTCACCAAAACCCAACCTGAACTATGTGGTATTTGATCCTTTCCAAGGCGAGGTATGTAGGAAGCCTCCTTGATGTTCAAGACCAACACCTAGTCGCTCTGAACCCCTTAACATCAGTTCACCAAGCCCACCTGAACTACATGGGATTTGATCTTTTCCAAGGTAGGGTACGTAGGAAGCGTCCCTAAGGTTCAATCCAAACACTTGGTCGCTCTGAACCCCTTCACATCGATTCACCCAAACCATCCTGAACTAAGAGGTCTTTGATCGTTGCCAAGGTAGGGTATGTAGGAAGCCTCCCTGAGGTTCCATCCCAACACCCAGTCTCTCCGACCCCCTTCACATTGGTTCTCTAACCCTACATGAACTACTTGGTCTTTGATCATTGCCAAGAAAAGGTACGTATGAAGCCTCCCTGAGGTTCAAGCCCAACACCCATTGGTACTGACCATCTTCATGTCAATTCCCACTCATCTTGAACTACGTGGACTTTGATCCTTATCAAGGCAAGGTACGTAGGAATCCCCCCTGAGGTTCAATCCCACCATCCATTGGTTACGACCCCCCTTCACATCAGACCACCTTCATCCCGCATGTCGCTAAAATTTATTCCCCCTTTACGTCCTGCACAACGTAAAACTGCATCCACCATCCAACGGTAATCCATTATGACCCCATCCAGTGGTAAGCCGTTGTGACCCCATCCAGTGGTAAGCTGTTGTGACCACATCTAGCAGTAAGCCATTGTTACCCCATCCAATAGTAAGATATTGAAGTCCCCAATCGGCAGTAAGCCGTCTTCAGATGAACTACATGGACTTTGATTCCTTAACACATGGATACGTAGGAAGCCTCCTTGAGGTTCAATCCCATCACTCATGTCTCATCCTAATCCCTCCCTCGAGCCTATGTGTTTCGAGAAGGTGATGACATAAACCTAGATGTTCTCTTTCTTCCAGATCCCGTCCATGCATCCATTCTCACGGGTCCCCTCCTCAGGTCTCCCATCGTCCTATCGATCTACACAAAATTTGATTCCCCACCATAGGGATATGTAGTAAGTCTCCTCAAGGATGAATCCCAACATCACCATCATCCTCACGTTGGTTCCATATCATCCCCCCTCTACTTCATTCAACTTCCCATAAACCATATTGATTCTTACCTGGGCCGCCACATCTCAGCAGGATCATGGAATACACCTCCTTAATTCTCCTAGAAGTAACTGGGCCACTTTGCATGTGTGATCCCCATCATGTATCTTGGTTATTGTGCTTTCTGTAAACCCCGATTCATCACCCCTTCGAACTACGTGGGTTTTTATCCCTATCGTCTACAAAGGGTATGTAGGAAACCTCCATGAGGTTCAATCCCAACCAATGGTATGCCTTGGTGTTTCCACATTTTGGGGTGAACACTTTTTGATCCACCCTGAGTGGTGTCTAGATTTGCCTTCACAGTGTGACATATTCCCTTCACGGGACACACCATCCTGGGTCTTCTCTTATTGAGTGTTCAGATCCATCCACCTGGTAAACACTCCTATCACTCCCTCTAAGGGATATATCAATATGATCTATCTCTATGGGGCATTTTGATCAACCTCATTTTGTCTCCTCAATATGTTAAACTCACGACATACCACTTGTTAAACATGAGATGCCTGAGGAAAACCTCAGAAGACACGCCTTTGGTGTAACCATCTCTACTAGATGTTAAAGTTGTACCATACCCCATGTTAAACATGGGAAGCTATGGAAAACCTCAGAGACATGCCTCCAACATAAGATAACTCACAACTGATGTGGGATGCTGTGAGTTTTTCACCCTTGAGTGCCATTTTATGAGGAAGAATAAAGATTCCCCAATGTCCACGCATTAGAAGATGCCCTGACATGCTTGACATTTGTCATCTACTCTAACCGAATGTTGCTACTATGTCAAGACCCCAGAGAATGTCCTGACGAAAGTAGTGTAATTAACCGGTGTTCATAAAGATATGGCTCCGAGAATGAGATTCACGAACCAAGATTTAATCATTAAGGGAGACCCAGACTAGGTAACGAGTTCTGAGGAGGAATCTATGGAAGGAAGAACTGACATCCCATCATCTCATTTCGATCAAGAAGCAAATTTCCCTGAATAAGGAGTAGATGTTGCCTGCCTTTGGAAAGTGGGAATGCAGAGAAATAGCTATGTGTACTCCACCGATGGATGCGCGTGCCCTGGAGAAAGCATTAGAAATAGTCATCCTCATGGAGGTCAAGTCACAGGACAATGGTTGGTGTCCAAGAGTCCATCCAAGGCATTCCTACATAGGAACCTAGGTATCACTTAGGACTAATAAGTTATTAATAAGAACCACATGCCCAACATTCTACAATGACAGAAACAACATATGTAGACCAATGAATTTTAAAAAATTAGTGCAACATAAGAGTGATGCTCTCTTAGTGCATCAAAGATGATATTAAGATAGAGGACATGATCACCGCTAAGTAGAATACACTAAGAGGATTGAAAAGTTACCAAGATGATCAGTCAAACCACTACTAGTTTCCTTTTTGAAAGAAGTTCGACTTCACATGCCAACACATTATTAAACGATCTAGAATTCCTTCACCAAATGATACATATCATGAACGTTTAAGATTTACCATCAAATTCTATCCTAGACCAATGGTGTTTCTCAAGGCTTTCATACACAACCAACTACATAAAAATATTTTTCTAAGTAAGAATCAACATTCCAAACTAGAACTGATATGATTCTACCCACATTAAGAGTCTCCTATTCCTCAAAAATTGAGAAAAACTAGTCATTCACAAACACAGTAGATTAGATTTACATTATACATACTCGTGTCACTCCTCTAAGTCACGATCACCAGGTTACACTATTAGGAACAAATGCTAAACCAATTTTACCAGTGTGTCAAAACACCTGACTCTCTAGAAATCCCACCGAGCATTAGGATAAAATTTATTCCTTAAAGCTCTTTCCTTTGTACTTTGGAGATGTCCCAAGAACATTCTCAAAAGAACAATGCCCAATTATTCCACCAAAATCAACCAGTTCATTGCACCATTTATAAACATGATGGGTACCACATATATCAACACATACTACCTCAAAATTATAGAAGTGGAATAGAACATCCTCAATACCTCCCATAGGCTATCCTCCCAACGATTTCAAGAATAAGGTAGTCTATGAAATATATTTAACCCAAATTTGTGTTGAAACATATGATCTTTACCATGGATGATGACATACCAAGTCACCCATCTTTCGGAGGAAGAGCAGGTCAAACGAACTAAGAAGCATAAGACCATGCCCTAGGAATTTCTAACCTACAAAAACCGAGAATTCCTCAAAGATCACACCCATTACAATGTTCAAGGAAAACATGATTACCTATCCAAAAAATTGTCTCATTTAGTAACTAGGTGTCCTTAAAGAGACAATTACCCTTGAATGGAACCATGCATCAGAAACTTACAACATTTAGAAAGGAATTTAAGCTATAAGGGTAACAACTAACATGGGTTAGCCCTATACAAAAGCATAGGCACCCAATCGTTCACTATTTCATGCTAATAGTAAATTCACTAGGCTTAAGATCCTAACATTTAATCCATTTATAAGAAGAAAAAGTCCTATGGAAAATGTCACATTTCCCTTCCAAGGAAAATCAAAGTAGATTTAAACTACCATTACACGAGGGTTTAAACAAAAAATACCACTTTAGGTTCCATTTAAAAGTCATTTATTGATTTAAATTTATTCATTAACCATTTTCTATCTTTAAAACTATGATTCAAAACCAAATCATAAGGAAAAATCACTTGATACCAAATTTAATTAATGGTTCAAGGAAAAATAGGCAAGTCTTAAGGAACTTCCTTTTTAAACACTAACCATTTATTAAAATCCCATCATAATTAGGAAATTTATCACATTAATTATTTTAACTTATATGATTACCTACAAGGGTCCCATTAATCCAACCTGGGTCCTTTAAAATGTTACCCAATAGGAGTTGTTTGATTATCAATGTGACAAAAACCCATAACAAGACATCTCAAAAGAAACATCTCATGACTAGATAACCCAGACCAGTTGTAAATTTTTGAATCCAATCACATTACATAGTTCAAGATCATTATCAATGCTCATAGATCAATAGAAAAAATATTTTAATTGGATAGGTACATTCCTTTATATATAAGAACACAACTCTTTTTCTAATCCAAGATTCTGGAATGGGCATCATATAGATCATATAATCAGGTGACACTACCATTTTCTCACTATTAAGGCCAGGAATAGTCAAGTAATATTTCATAAGAAACTCGTGTTTCCATTTCATTTTCATTTATTCATTTTAATTTTCCATTTGAATTCATACCCACTTTATGTTTATGTCACATTCACTTTATTAGTTTGAACTAATGGTCCACCATATTCTAATCCATGAGGGACCATACATCTCCGTGACCAAAGCATGGTGCCCTTAGATTAAAATTGAAACCCATTTAAAAATTCCAACAAAAAAATTACGTATATATATCACAACACCTATCACAATGACATGAAATAAACAATTCACCCAAAATGTCATGAAAAATGCAAGGCATGTGTTTTCTAGCATGTGCCTAATATGGTGCATGATATGGAATACCCTCACCTCATCAAGTTTCAATATAATAGAACCCAAATTCACATCAATAAAAACATCACTATACAATTTAATGACCTAATATTGAAATAAAATAAACTTTAATAGTCAAAATACAGATAATAGTAATTAAATTAGAGGTAATTTAGTTTTTTCGTATACGTATGGTAGCTACTCCCAGGCACATATCATTAACAAAATCTTATCACTTTTTGTCCCTTTACATTTTTTTAAAATAGTAATGTGAACTAGAAAATAACCTTTAATACCACTTTGTAACATCCTGGACCTTGTTTCCACTCAACAGTTTCCTAAGCCCGGTGGGTCACATGGCCTCAAGCACCCCCCAAGTGACCTAGGATCCCAACTAAAAGTGAGGGCCTAGGTGTGTATATGGGGGAATATTCCCACTCTAACAAAGTGTATCAGATCAGAATAAAATTAACATACAAGTAGTAGAAATAGTAAAACATACATATAATATATCAATAATAGGAATAGTTTTCAAAACCAAAGGAATATCATCAAAAGTGGTGGTGATGATGATGATACATGTCATATATATCTAATAAAGTATCCAAAACATGTATACATTTTAGTTATACAACACATGGAACAAAAATAAAAAATATAAAAAGTTTCCATCTAGAATCACGAGCCTCAGCTCAACCCCATGATCCCCTACTCCCAAGAAACAACCAAGAAGCTATAGTAGGGTGTTTTACCTTATAAATACATACAATCATATAATATGTTTGGGTACACAAAGGTGTCCCAAATAGTGTGTGAGATATAATCCCAATAAGAAACCACCCATGTCCATGTTCCAATCAGTTAGTAAATATATATAACAATAGTGCATAGGAAAAATATAACAAGTAAAGGAATTACTGAAAATTAGACATCCTTTAAGGTCCAGGTTCCCATTTTTAATCAAGTCCATTTAATGAATTTCCTTTTGAATATAAGTCTCTGATTTAATAGTCGGGCCTGTATGACTTATAAGAATACCCAATTAACCATTCATTCGCATTTAATTTTAAAACTTGAGACCCAGTGCATAGGACAACGTCCCCTATGATTACATGATCAAGGATGCCTAAAAAGTCCATCCATAAAGTTCAAACAAGACCAAATCCAAACATGGGATTTGTATAGGAAGATGCATCATATAAACCATTTCATTCTTTATTCAATTTTGAACATGATCCCATCCATGTAATTTCTATGTTTGAATCTAGGAACCGCTCTAGGTACAATTTAAACCAATACCCTATAATCCCATCCATGGAGAACCTTTCAAGAACCCAAGTATCTCTCTAGGTGTGGTATAATATCCCTTCCATTCATGTCTCTTTTTTGTTGTCCACTAAGAGATCCCAATTATCACCCATGGCATATAGATTAAATTCTCTTTGAGTCTATCCAGGTAATGCTTATATAAATCCATGTATCACTCAATATATAACAGCTAAGCCTCAATGAGTCCATCCATGACATTATTAATCGGAATCCATGTATTACTAGGGAATAAGAAAAGTGCTGTCAAATTGAGTCCATCCATGGTATTCTTCATCAGATCCAGGTATCACCAAAGGAATATAAATATTTAATCAAATTCATTTAACTTGTTAGTTTAAAACCATGAGAATCCAATTAAATCTATGCTCAAGAGGATTTTCAATTCATTTTCTAATATTACAAGTTCTGGTTCACAATTAATCACATGAGAGAAATATTTATAACTATCATCTCATGATTAAAGAACTATCAAATGTCCTAAAAATATTCAAATCACATGGGTTAATCAACTAAAAGAGAAAATCAAGCCTAAATAACCAATGAAGTAACATGGTCCAAGGGTCAATGTCAAAACCATACCTTACCTTTAATCCATTTCATTTAGAATTTATATCACCATTCAATCCAAAAGACAATTTGATTTAAAAATATCAATTTAATACTCAAAATCCTATGACACAGGGTAAATGTGAACACCCTAATGTATCCATGTCAAAATCCACCAATAGTAGTCCCTTCGTATAACTAACACACCCATATGGGTGGTTCCATTTAATTAAAGGTTCACAATCTATAAATAAACAGAAACAACCCTATTTAACTGAAGAAGACATGCCTAGAAATGTAAACATTAAATATCATTTCAAAGAGATGCTTGGAAATTGGGTGTGTGAAATGATGACATATATAAACAACTCAAATTTAAGAAAAGGGCATGAGCCTACCTCCCTTAGGTATATAGTGGATAGTTCATACAATTCCAACTCATGATTGGACTCCAATCATAAAAAAATCAAGTAACAAAAGAAGAAATTATTAATATGGAAAATTATCTTACACCTAAATAGAACAGCAGATACAAAACTAAAATAAGAATGAATTCAAAGTAAATAAGAAATAACCGAGATGAGTCTGATGATTCTATGATAAGAAAAATTCTAATTGATTTATACATAACAAATTGGAATTACCAATCAAACCTTATTAGTACTAAATTTTCACCATCAATGTATCAATACATTTTTCTGGAATACCCATTGTAGTATTCAAATTAATAATACCGTTTGTACTTTGATACATGGAATCCATTATTGAATTTTAATTGACCTCATCATTGTTATCTATTTTACATATACTTCTCACTTGTAGGAATTATTATTCTAACTAAACAATGTATCACTGGCCGCAATGTATATAAAACCATCCCCATGATTTTTACTATCCTATGCAGTATGTGTCTCTGGAACCTACCTATTCCACATCTCTTGTGGAACTAGTTCCTTGTACAACTATTTTTTAATCATTAACATTGACTAAATCCAAGTCAATATTTATCCCAATTTCACAAAATATATTTTCACCCTTATATAGAAGTATATTATACAACTTGACTATTTATTTTATATCTTAGGTATTTATGTATTATCCAAAGAAATTATTAGGATAATTAATATTATTCACAATGCGTTTAGATTGATGAAAGTTTGTTAATATCCTGACAACCTCCTTGAATCTAAACACATGTCCTTATGATATAATGGATTTACCTCATAATAAAAATATTATGACATATATTTTTCATTATAGTTTTAAAGTAGTTATGGGAAATCTCTATTATTTTCAAAGCATATTTTGAAATATAATGGAAGGTTCTACCAGTTTCCACATTGATTCCCCTTACATCATAACTCTAATGAATAAAATGTGCATTTAGGAATTTCTCCATGCCACATTTTGTTGATCAATATTAAAATTTAATAATTATCATCAATCCTTCTTGCGGACTTCATTTCCTTGATTTGGATATGGTAATGTGTATTTAAGAACTACTCCATGCTACATTATCATGATTGATGAATAATTGGTCAAGATAATCATCAGCATGCCAGCCTGAAGTAACTCATATCCTCTGACCATGCATATACTTCACTATCACATTATTTAATTACTTAAATGAATCTAATGAAGTATATTTACCACTAGATTACCCATTTAATAGTTCATGCTCACTAATTGAACTAATTCTGAAATCATTGTGGAATACCTTTATTTCTAAAGGTTTCTTTATCCAAACTAAATATGTCAATAATACCAATTGTATTTATCTTTTCTGATCTTATATACCAAACTAGTTATATAAATGACATCCAATTTTAGTTTTTCTTGACAAAGAATAATGTTTCCCGAACTGGGTAAAAGTTTTACATTTTATATTCATCAATTATTACCTATGAATCAAGTACCACTGAACTATTTTTTGAGTATAAAACTTCATAAAAACATTCATTCCAAAACATGGAATGATGTATCCTTATGTACAATGGACATATGATATAAATTATTTGATTATAATCAATATTATTTTGAATTAAATCTTGTACTTGGAAATTAGAAGTTATGTGTTTCTTACCACTCACTTAGGTATCACCATTTCTCATCAACTTGGAGAATAAACCATACTTATTATAGTGTTTCTATAACTTAATTGGCTGTTGTATTTCAATACAGATATGGGAAAATGAATGTTGTATTTAATACCCAATAATTATGTCATAAACAATAAATAAATATGATGAATATACACTAAAGAAGAAGTTGGAACCTTCTTCTTTAATTTAGTTCATTGATTTTAACTTCCATAATATTTATTTTAAGTTATGCGGTGAAAATAACCTTCCTCTTTTTTCACAAACCTCTTCATTGAAATACATTGTGAATGTGCCTTTGGTTTTTCACTTTCCTTGAAATTTTTTCCTTTCATTTCATTTTCCCCAAAATAACTAAAGATAAAACATTATTTGAGTTCTTATATACTTAGTGAACCTCACTTAAAAGGTAATGAATCACTTACTATATACCATTTATTTTTATTCTTAAACAAAACTAGTGAAATTAGTTGAAAATATATAAGAATGTGATTCCTTAAAAGATGACGGTCTGACCTTCATGTTTACACAATGACAGTGTAATCATCACATTCAAATATTACTTCACATTCCCCTCATAAAATTCTTAGAGATGAGACAACACATGTAATCATCTATGCCCTGATGTTGTAACTAACAAGAACATCAAAAATTGGTGACAACATTATTAAAAAACCATCATATTCTTCATACATGCATCTCTTGTGAGAAAGTTTGCACCCTCTCTTCATGAGGTGGCTTAATAGGTATAGGGACATTAGCACCTTGAATTTTTGATATTGTAGTAATGTGAGCAAGCACCTATACTACACTTCAAAATTCATGATGGAAAGGACAACAAATTTTTACAATTATTATTATACCGTTTTTGTGGAATTTAATGACATTTTATATTGAAATAATATTTATAAGATTAGTAATTTTTATAATGATTACCAAATTAGACATTGTTGATTAATTAATTAAATTATCAATTGTCTCCCACTATTTTATTGAATTCTAGGAACCCTCAGTGCAAGAATTTGAATAATATATCACTTGATTATTATAGTTGAAAGTATCCCTTAACAACCCATCATAGTCTACAAGCATTTCCTATTCCATTACTCAGAGGGTTCAAGCTAGGCATTTGGATGGCCAACTGTATTTACTCACAGTTCATTGATCCTTTGAGTGGAGTTATAAATTCAAAAATCATAGCTAAATTTACTCAATAATTTCCTCTAAAATTAAAAAAAGATTTATTTGGATAATTATTTGCTACAATTTTAGTTAAGTCAACCCACCACTCTCATTAAAACTCCACTTTAGTAAGAGGCACCCTTTTCTTTGGCATGACAAGAACCCTAAACACCTGATTTTGTTCAAACATGAATGATAGGAGATGGTTAACGACTTAATATCACTTTGAGGGTTTTTTTATTTTTCTCTTGATTAATGTAATCTATTTTTGTTAATCTGGTCCATACTATGTTGTCACCCTCACAACTGAACATTAATATTAAAAATATTCATCGATTATGTATGCGTTTTATTATTTATTATTTTATGTATATTCCTTTTGTTATAAAATGCATAAAATACTAAATAAGCATAAAGGAATATACCTGACTGGTTTTGAGTATCTAAAATAACCTAAAGGCATTATACCTGAGTCATATCTTGACTCGTGATGCAGCTCGTCCCCTATCTAGTATTCCCACTACTTATCTAGACTTAACCCTGACTTGATGTTGACTGTATCTTACATCATCTTCATCATTGGACAATCAATTTCATGTCTGGAATACCACCTTATATTAGCAGGATCCATGTCATAAAACCTCTTCATCAAATTTACAAAAATACACTTGCAAAGGCAAGGGGAAGTAGGAGTGAAAAGTAAAGTAGATAAAATGGGTGAGTAGGCCCTTATCCAATTTTACTGAAAACAAACGATGATGGAAAAAAAGTCTTAATTAATTACAAACACCACACATATTTAATTGATTAATTAATTAAATGAAAGTAGACATACACAGGTCAGTACTCCAGATCAGTAAGCAGGTAAAAATAAAGCACGGTAAAAATTAAATTACAATAAATTATGTATGATGGTATTTTAATTAAATTAAATGAATTGATTAAATTCAAATAATAAAATTATATCAGTCCCATGCTAATTTTTTTAAGTCCAAAAATTAAATTAACTAATTAATTTAATTTAAGAACCAAAGTAAATTATTTTTATCCTGGGTATTAAAATTATTATTTTTAAATCCAAAAATTGATATTTTTAATTAATTTCATTTAACTATAAAATTAAATTAATTAATCCTATTAACATTGAATAAACATGGCCTGAAAAAACTCATGCAAGCTCAAAGAGGGTCACGTTTTACCTATGTAATCCCATTTTGGACTGAGTGAAGCCCGTGCTAGGCTTACCTTGGCCAGAAAGGTCCACCAAGACTTGTTTTGGATTGGGAAGACCCGCTTGGGTCACTTTAGAAGAACTTATCATCCAATAGAGAAGTGATAATCTAATCTAGAAAGTTACATCACACATGGCCCATACACTACTGAACATGGCTGGAAGAACTAAGATGCGTGAGCGCTAGACAAAGGGTGCGTGCGTTTCCAGTGGGAGTCATCTAAGGTGTGGGATGCCTACTGTGGTATATGAGAGAAGAATTGCTGGTGGAGGGCACATCCCGATGATCGCAATGTGGTCGAATGTGGCTCTAAAGGATCCCAAAGAATCCGACAGGACTAGAACTTGTCGACGGTTAGGAGTTGGGCTGTTCGAGTGAGGTTCGAAGCCCATATAGCAGGTGGTGTCGATCGAGGATCAAAGGATTTTGTAGTGGTTGTGATCCATCCAGATATAGATATTGAGTGGCTGGCGGTTTCACAATAGTGAATGGTGAGGCGGAGAGCGGTGCCCGAGCGGTTTTGCAGGGGTGGATTTTTCCGTATTAATATTTTCAAAGTCCTACTATATAATCCAACCCATTATAATAATTATAATTATAATTATAATAAAATAATAATTATTATAATAATATAATAGTAAATATTATTATTGTTATAAAAAACTGATGTAAGCTTGATTAGGCTGGAAAGTTTTATTCACCAATATTAAACTCTGACAACCATATATATAAAACAGTCGAATTTAAAATATGTTGTTTTATATATTTGTTTTTTAATTTTAATACCTAAAAGACAACCACATTCTAACCTTAAATTTTTTTGGATGACTGTAACTTGGTCATCAAACCTCTGATCGAATTGAGGTCAGATCCAATGGGACCACAATTAAATCCTATTTGTACAATTAAATCAATTTAGTTTTTCTTGGCTTTGTAAATTTACAAAATCTCTCTGATACCAATTGAATGTACTAGGGCACTCAGCAGAAGCAGGTGGGCCGGGGATTTTAAAATTTCCACATCAAGATAACAAAACTTTTCATCCTTGATGATCTGATCCGATATACGGTCCAAGGATCACATGTAAATTAAAAGAAAACATATAATAAAATTGAAAAATACCTTTTTCATATATTAAACAGTGCTCAATTTTTTTTCACCAGTGATCTTTTCTTGAATAATATATAGTTGGATCCCTCAAGATCATCCACAAATTCTTCAAAAATACACTGGAATATCAATCATCGAATTTAGGGTGCTAGAATGGAGATCAAACTATGCATTCGATGCCCCAACGATCACCACATCGACATGCCTTCGATGCATGAGGAAGAAATCGATCCAATTCCATGGATCAAGAGTTTCTCTATCTAGCAAGCCGGAGGAGAGATAGACTTTGGAAAATTCACCATGAATTGTTCTCATCTTGAGCCTCTCTCCACTAATTTATAGTGGATGTTGAAAATACCAGGATGGGTTCCCTGACCCCGATTTGTTTAACATCGACTAAATAAATAATTATGATGAACTACAACACATTAATATTATTTATTATTTTATCACATACATGTAATATATATAAAATCTATTACACAATAAACCCAAGTCATTTAACTTGACTCATAATTCCTGCTTAATATTAAACAAACCATGAATATTAAAATTATATTCCTTATATTAATATTATTCCTCATATTTACATAACATGTAAATGAATTTAACAAATAAATTCAATTCAAATTATTCATTACTTGAATTATATGAATTTATTTATTTATCAGTGATTGATAACTTGGGAAATGCATGGACCCCAGAGTGGGAATCACCATGTCTGATATACCAATTCAACTGAATAGGGTGAATTCTTGAATATGCTATTGTGTGAGACCCTCAAGGACATTATCTCAATAGTCGGGAAAAAATCCACATTCCAAGAGTAGATTCTAGAAACCCATCAAGGACCTTAAAGAGATAAGGAAATTCATAACAATGATAACCAACCTATGAACACATGATGTGAACTATAATCTATTTGTATTTAATATCTCATAAATTTAGACAAACACTTGTGTCATATCCTTTTTCATTCTTTATTATTTGTTGGTATAACAGGATGTATTTACCCTCGAATTCCTTAGACAAGGACTTATGAAGGTACTACCACCCCAATGAAAAAGGCCTATGGTATTTGACTTCCTTAACCCATAAGTGACAAATCTTTTCTTAACCTTTCAACCAATGTCATACCACCAATGACGCACCCAACACAAACTATCTCACCATGATTTCAGTATCATGGTTTTTCCTTGCATCAAAGTATGTGATAAAATAGTACACAATGGTATTGATCTCAAGTCAGAAGACTAATACACATGTCTGTAGATAGAAACAACAAATGACCCCCAAAACATGCGGTGTTCCTATTGGCGGGCCATTCCCTATGATATCACTACAAGAGATCACCAAGTGTGAACTTCATGAGAAGAAGTCTGAATGTTTATGAACCCCCATCACCTGATAGTTAAAAATCCACTATGTCCAGTCACTAAGATATATCCAGACCATAAGACCTTTTTTAAAGATTAATATCATAGTATCTCAAGGTTCTCATTATACCCTAAGATCTTATATAACATTTTGATACCATAATAAATTTTTGGATATTACCATTAAATAGTGGAAGTAGAAATGTTTACACCATAATGGTAAGAATACATAATTTATATATAACTTTATACATGATATGGTAATGAAAATAACTGAATAGTGGGGTCTAAAGAACGCCCTATTTCAACAGTATCCTCAAGGTAAAGGTTTTGGAAGCAATATTATTCATAGCTGATGATAAAGAAATACAAAGGCAATGATGAATCATTATCCATTGAAAATTAATTTTCACCATACCACATTTACATAAAAACATGGGCATAGGGGGAAAGGTAAAATCCATAATAATTATAGATAGTGATAAACAACATAATAATTAGTTATTAAATGAGTAGAAAATAACACCATTCAGTTTATTTATGCGGCTATCTTGGTGAATATCCAACAATAAAATTTAGAAACTATAGGATATTCAAAATACTATGGGTAGTACCCTAATAAAATAAATTTCATCAAGTAATAGTGTAGGGTACTTTAATATGATATAGATAACAATTGAATGTGCATCTTAATCCATATATTTTAATCCTTTATTATATCTCACAAAGAGAAAGTGAATTATCCAAAACATATCACCTCAGGTGTGTAGTTAAAACTCTTTCTCATGCACTAGGTAAAGATTGATTTAAGAAAAAATGTACCATTTTCCGGGGTACTACCTTAGAAACAACTGTGACAGGGCCTTCATCCACTTATAGTATATTGATAGGGATGTCGTCTCTTGTAAAACTACACAAAATTTTCTTTACCAAATTTAGCATGGTTTTATGGCTATAAGAAAATTTGATCATTATTATTTATTTTAAAGGTACTATAATGGGAGGTAATTTTTTTATCACTAAAAATATAGTAATGAAATTATAACAATGATTCATAATAAAATTTCCTATTGAAATAAAAAGGAATTTAAAATGGCCCACTAAAGTAAAGGGAAAGGAGGGGTCAGAAACCCTCATCTCGACATAGTGCCGTCTTAGAAAAAAACTATAACGAGAAGGAATAAATAAAACATCATAATAAATATATCAAATAGAAGATAATAATATCTAATAAAAATAATTCTAGTACATGAGAATTAATTTAAATAGATATTATTACAAAATTATTGTACTTAAAAAGGAAAGATGGTGATAGGGGAAGCCTTTACTTTACTAGGAGATTCTACAAGCCTGAAAGGGATACGTTAGAACCTTATAACCACCTAGGAGAGAATATTTATATGAGTAATGAGAGTGGATTCATGATTATTGGATTTTGAGTAGAGAGTGATGGGATAATAGATGGGTATTTATACTTGATAAGGGAGGTATTTAAGGGTTAAATTGATGTTTATTTTAATATTTAAGCCAAAATATTATGGGTGGAATTAATTAAAATGAATTTTAAAGTTAATTAATGATATATTTTTCATTAATTGACCATTTAATTCGGAGAAAAACTGAAAATAATCTCCCAACCTAACACCCCAATACTTTAAAATATTTTTCTTTTGGAATAAATTCAATTTCAGGACTAGATTTATTTATACACAACATAAATTTAAAATTACACTACACACAACACTATGTTTATTTTTCACTACATGGAACATTGAGTATAGAATGCGTTACACACAATAATGACATTCTTCGATGGATTGCATTACCCTTGAGATGGAGTTTTACCAAACTACAAAGTAGTATTATTGTTATTTAATATTATAATTATCAATTAACCATTGTAATGAAACTATAAAAAGAATTAAATAAAATTTTAAAATATTGTTGACATATTTTTATATAATTATTTGGTATTATAAAATAATTTATAATCCAATTTAATATAAAGGAAATGTTTTTGTATGAAAACTATTTTATTCAAAAATCTGTTTATTCTTAATAAAAAAAATAATTGATATTAGTGAATGATATTAATGTAATATATATATATATATATATTATATTCAATAATTATTTTTACATTCATAAAACATATTTTATAGGCATAAGATAAGAACAATCCCAACAATACACATAAAAACCAATATTTTTATAAAAATATTTTTACAACCTTTTAACGGGGAAACGATTTTAAATATAAATTTTAAAAATGTGTTAAATTAAATATGAAATAAAACAAATTCACTTTTGAAATAAAAACATAAAAATTATGTTAGAGTGATTATTTGTATTTTTTGAAGAAGTTTCAATTTTTAATTAATATTGAAAAATACTGAATTTTAATTCAAAACTGATTTTCATCGAATGTATTTATAAGGATAAATAGTATTTTAAATAGGTTTTAAATCCAAATAATATCAATTATATATAAAATTATCAAATTTGGGTCATTTTACCCAATTTAAAAATGAAATTGGATATAAAAACATAACAAACGTTTCAATATCTTACTTTAAACCATAAACTTAATGACAAAAATGACCAATAAACTTGTCCCAAAGACATGGGATAGAAATATTTCTAATATATACTACCTTGTACTGAATTGGGACCACTATTGTATCAACTTTTCATATAAAAAACGTGATTTTAATTTTCATTTAAAAATTTTACAAAAATCCCACTCCCCCTCCACTATAAAAAGGCACCCACCCCTACCACTTATTCAAACCTATAAATCCCTTTGAATCTCCAAAAATCTGACAAAATAAGATTAAAATATCCATATCATCAACATATAAGCCTTTCCTTGGTTATAAATACATCAAAGGAAGTGATTTGGTATAAACCAAAATAAGTTACCCAAAAAGTGGTAACATTCTTCAATAATCGTTTTCGTTTATTTTATTTAACCACTTCATGATTTATTCTTATGTATTTATTATATAATAAAATTAGTATAAAAAATATACTAATTTTTTTAATTATAATATTTGACCTACTATTTCACACTTATCCATCAAATGGGATACACAATCATCATTTATGAGTACGACAGACAACAGCCTTACCAACCGATATCGTTCGTTCTTCCATTTACCACCTTTCGAGGTAGGCGATAATGATGGATTTATAGTTTATATAAGATATATATGTTATTTATAGTATATTTATTCTTCTTTAATTTCTATATAACATATAACTTCATTCATTCTATATTGTGGTGATATGATAACATCGTTTGTGGACCTGTGGACTACAAACTCTTCAAAGTGATGTGATTAATTCCAAATCTTCATGGAATGTATTAAGAATGGTTTTAATAAACATATGTGAGATATATAACATAAATATGATAATTTAATTATAATATAAATATATGTCCTTTAATTTTCTTTATTTTAAACATGATAAAGAAATGTATGTAGCGTTCATGTGTATGTACAACCTACCGTCTCCATAAATAGTGTATTTAATTTATTATCTCTATAGATTACCCTAAATACATATATACTATAAATTTATGATATTTAAATCATGTTTTAAATTTTAGAGTTGATTAAATCATGATGTTGGACTCCTCATGTATTAATAATGTTTTAATGATCACAAATCTCTTTAGTTACCACAAATCTTATTAATAATCACAAATCTCATCCAACCTAGTTAAATCCTACAAATCATATCCAATCATGTATATTTATGTTTCAAGTTCTCTCATGATTTATAATTGTTAAGCTCAATCCATTTAATACACATTACCATTTAAGACTGAATACAGTTATTTTCCTATGTATAAGACACCGTGAAGCCTGACACAGTAAGCCAGACACCGTGAGCAAGACACCGTGAGTAAGACACTGTGAAGATCAGACACCGTGAGCAAGACACCGTGGAGATCAGACACCGTGAGCAAGACACCGTGAGCAAGAAATCATGAAGATCAGACGCCGTGAGCAAGACACCGTGAAGATCAGACACCGTGAGAATGACATCGTGAAGAAGACACCATGACATTCAGACCATGAAACTTAGACACCATGTGATGGAGACACCGTTTGCATAACATACTATGACACCGTTTCTTAAACTATTTTTTCATATTTCAATTTAATGTTTAACGGTCATATTTGATGCGTTTAATGCATTGACATAATTAATGTTTCTTTGTAGACATAGTACAAGGTACGAGGCACGAAACACATGGAACCTGTCAGTTAAAACACATGCATTTGAAGATAAAGAGTGGAGAATGCTAAACAACCAAAGCGCACGATACTGAAAGAAACAAATGCATGTGAACATGACCACGAAGAATACTTTGCAATATTTTCAAAGAAAGCATTCTCAAATGGATACAATCCAAATCTGCAGAAGAACATACGAAGTACACTGGAATCCAGAGAACATATTCACATTGTCAAAGCTCGTGGAGAACACAAGATGAATCCCGACACTCTGTTTTTCAAGATAAAAACTAGAGAAGGATTTAGAAGCATTTCTTCTAAATCGAAGGAGTCCAGAGCTGAACTTCAAATCACTAGAGCATTCTAAACTCATATCTACTACTTATCAGGGATTCCTTTACTTACCTTTTGAGTAGTGTGTGTACTCTGTATATTTCACACACACACTGAATCCTGTGTTAAACTAAAGGATTTCTGAATCCTTACACCAAACTCTTTATACTCTTGTTTACCCACAACAACTGTGGAATATGTCCCTGTGTGGCCTGATTATTTTTTTTGTTTACCCATGAAAATTGTGTAAGAGGTCCCTGTGTGACCTAGATAGTTTTTGTACTGTTGTTAACCCCGATCCAGGGTGTGGATCAAAGTTTAGTTATATAAAATTCTTGGTGGTAGGTGATCACCAAGTGGAGTGGATTAGGTCTTGGCTTGAGACTGAACCACTTGTTCCATATCCACTGTGCTATTTAAATTTAGTCTTCTCTGTTTTAATGATTTATTGCATAATCCAGAAACTTCACTTTGATATTTAGTCTTGGAATGAAGTTACAACTGATTTGTCTTAGTAGGATAACATCAAAAGTAATATTAATAATTCATATTAGGATTACTGAGAATTAATCAATCTTCTAAGAGGTTGTTTAAATAGTCAAACTCTTATAATAGTATGACCTCAATTAACTAGGCTGTATCTAAATTTGGGGAAAACCATTTCTTTTAAAAATAATATTTTTTTTGTAATAGAATTTTTTATAGTCCCTAAATTCACCCCCTCTTGAGTAAACTACTCCAACCAACATTTGGTATCAAAGGATATTTTATTAGAACTCCGTGTAATCTTACTCAACTGTGATTATAGTTGTACTTTAAAGATCAGTAAATTTCTGTTAACTCTAAATTTATAGATCTTTTAAAGTAATTTGTTAGTTTTGATAATAGATTGGAAGGTGCTGCAACCAATAGAACACCATTCTTTAATGGAACCAACTATTATTAATGTAAAATTAATATAAAAATGCATCTAGAGAGCATGAGCTCTGAAATTTGGTCATTAGTTATAGATGAATACAAACATCTTGTGATTGATAGAATCACATGGGATGAACCTAAAAAACTTTCTTACAATAACAATTTCCAAGCCATGAATGCTCTATACTTTTCCTTAGGAGATGAAGAATTTAATAGGATTTTTTCCTGTAAAACTGCCCATGAAATTTGGGATACCATGTCTATCTCACATGAAGGCACATCTAGTGTAAAATAAATGATACTTAATACTTATACTATAAAATATGATAATTTTAAGATGAAACCTGATGATCCTATTTCTGACATGTATCTCAGGTTCAATGAGATTATCTACACAATGATTTCTCTTGGAAGAGAAGTCACTGCCAAAGAACAGATCATGAGAATCCTTAGATGTCTACCTGACAGATGGAGGGGTACCTCTGTCTTAATTAGAGAATTGTGCGGCATCAGTAAGCTAACTGTAAAAGAACTCATTGGAAAATTGATGATTTATGAGGAAGATCTGAAAGTTAACAAGGAAGAGGAGGATGAACCAAAGAGAAAATCTATAGCATTCAAGACCACCTTCTCAAAGCATAAAGAGAAAAGGAAACTGGAAGCTCCTGTAGAAAGTTCCACCACTGAACAATCATCACCAGACAATGATGAGGAGATGGCTCAACTGGCCAGAATATTCAAACGATTTTACAAAAAGAATAACTTTTTCAGAAAGCCTAACTTCAAGGGCAAGTATGATCAAAAAGGAAACTGAAAAAAGAACTGGAAAAGAAGTGATAAAACTGATGAAATTGCATTCTATGAATGTAAAAGCAAAAGACATATAAAGGCTGACTATCCAAATATTAAGTATAAAAGATGTATGAGGATAAGAACAAGAAGTACAAAAAGGCAATGAAAGCAACTTGGAGTGCCTCTGAGGATGGTTCAAGTGACTCAGAGACATCCCATGATGAACAGGCTAGCAAAACTAATATGTGTTTTATGACAAACATATCTGAGGTAACACTGAACTCTTCTGTATATAATTCATACTATTCTGAAGAGGAAAATGACTCTAAAAATATGACTAATGAAGAAATGTTTGAATATTTCAACATTCTTGAAGAGACAAGCAATGAATTAAAAGATAAATATAAATCATTAAAGAAACAACATGCTGTCACTGCAAATGTTAAATATGAACATACTAATGAAAAGGAGAAAAATGATCAACTACTCAAAGAAAATAATGAATTAAAAATGTCTAATGATCAAATAAAAAGTGACTTAGAAATGATTACTAATGGGAAAAATACCCTTACACAAATTCTAGGAAAACAAATTACCCCCAAATATAATACTGGCATTGGTTATCAACCTCGTAAAATAAACCTTGGTAGAACAAATTTTGTTTCAAAGTCTAGGACATATAATTTTGTTCCCAGTTCTGAACACAACTCAACTAACTCGAGCCATGATACATACTCTACTGTTTCAAGTTTTTGTGGACCAAATAAAATTTATTTTTTAAATACTTTACATAATTATTATAGGAAACCTATAAGACAAATATGGGTTCCTAAAGCACTTATTACTAGTGTTACTAGACCCAAACAAGCATGGGTACCAAAATCAATCTTTTCTTGATCATGTTATAGGAAATATTCTTAAAGAGATCCTGTAAGAATCTATGGTACTTGGACAGTGGATGCTCAAGGCACATGATTGGAGACTACTCATGCTTCAAGAATCTGATAAAAGTAGATGGAGGACATGTCACATTTGGTGACAATTCCAAAGGTAAGATCTTTGGCTTAGGCCATATTGGTAACTCTGATTCGATCTTAATCTCTAAAGTACTGTTTGTTAATGGCTTTAAATATAATTTTCTTATTATCTCACAATTATGTGATGATGGATATCATGTTAAATTTGAAAATGATTCCTGTAATGTATTTAATTCTAAAGATGAATTAGTATTTTATGCATCAAGAAATGACAACGTTTATTTTGTTAATTTAGATTCCTTAGCCTCTCAAAATGCATCATGTTTAAGTGTATTTCATACAGAATTATGGCTCTGGCATATGATACTAGGACACTATAATGTTCACACCCTTAGAAAGTTAATTAGAAAATGAAAAAGTTAAATACTTACCCAAACTTGAGTTTCCAAATGAAAAAGTGTGTAATCCTTGTCAAAAGGGAAAACAACACAAAATCTCCTTCATATCAAAGAAAGAAGTTTCTACTTATCAACCTCTCGAATCGGTTCACCTGGATTTGTTTAGGCCATCTAGAGTTTTTAGTTTAAATGGGAAGCACTATGTTTATGTTTTGGTAGATGATTTCTCTAGATATACCTGGACCTTTTTCATGGCTCACAAAAATGAAGCCTGCTCTTATTTTACTAAGTATGCCAAGTCTGTAGAAAACCTTAGTGTCCTTAAAATTAAATCTTTAAGAAGTGATCATGGACGTGAGTTTGAAAATCAAGAGTTTGAATCCTTTTTCTCACAAAATGGTTATAGTCACAATTTCTATGCCCCTAGAACACCTCAGCAAAATGGTGTTGTAGAAAGAAGAAATAGAACCTTGAAAGAAATTTCTAGAATGATTCTTAGTGAATATGACTTACCTATTTACTTTTAGGATGAAGTTGTTAATACAACATGCTATATAATCAATAGAGTCTTAATTAGAACAATTTTCAAAAAAACCCCATATGAACTCTGGAAAAATAGGAAGCCTAAGGTTAATTATTTTAGAGTTTTTGGTTGGAAAGTCTTTATTCTCAACACTAAGGATAATCTTGAAAAATTTGTATCCAAAATTGATGAATGAATTTTCCTAGGTTACTCAGTATTAATCAAATCTTATAGAGTATTCAATAAGAGAACTAAATGTCTGGAAGAATATGTTCATATCAAGTTTGATGAAATAGATCCACATGATCCTAGAACCATCCTAGATAATATGGATGACGATGTATCAAATCTGAACATCCACTCTAAATCCTCAAATTCCTCTGTGAAAGAATCTGTGAAAGCTTCCAATTCTGGAAATTCCCTTCAATCGAGTCATAATGAACCAGAATCTATTGATGAACATGAAATCAAAAGTCCCTCTTTTTCTAGAAAGGTTATAACCCATAGAAACCATCCCTTAGATACTGTTGTAGGAGACTTAGAGAAAAGAACACAAACTAGAGCTTCTCTTAGAAATCAGGTTGAACATCAAGCCTTCTTGTCACAACATGAACCTAAAAACATTGATGATTCCATCAATGATGAATTTTGGGTAATGGATATGCAAGAAGAACTCAATCAGTTTGAAAGAAACAAAGTTTGGAAACATGTTGATAGACTCAAGGACACTTTCATCATAGGCACTAAATGGGTGTTTATAAATAAAGTAGATGAAGATGGAAATATAGTTAGGAACAAGTCTAGATTAGTTTCTCAAGGATACAGTCAAGAATAAAAAATTGAATATGAGGAGACATTTTCTCCAGTAGCCAGACTTGAGGCCATCAGAATCCTACTTGCTTATGATGCACATCTGAATTTAAAACTATATCAAATGGATGTTAAGAGTTCATTCTTAAATGGGTATATAGATGAGGATGTCTTTATTGAACAACCCCCTGGATTTACAAATCCTCATTTTCCCAATCATATTTTCAAACTATAAAAACCCTTATATGGTTTAAAACAAGCTCCAAGAGCTTGGTATGATAGATTGAGTACTTTTCTTATTTCCAAAGGTTTTACAAAAGGAATTGTTGATCCTAACCTCTTTATAAAACGAATTTTTAATGATGTTTTAGTTGTTAAAATCTATGTAGATGATATTATTTTTGGATATTAAAAGAATTCATTATGTGTTGATTTTTCTAAAATAATGAAAAATGAATTTGGAATGTGCTTAATGAGTGAACTAAAATTCTTTCTTGGATTTCAAATCTTTCAAAACAATGATAGAATTGTTTTAAATCAATGTAAATGCACTAGAGATCTTCTAAAACGTTTTGGATTGGATAGCACTAAATGTAGTGACACTCCCATGAGTACAACTTGTAAGTTTGATCTTGATGAAGATGAAAAATCTGTTAATCAATCAACTTATAGAGGAATGAATGAAAGTTTACTGTACTTAATTGCTAGTCTTCCTGAAATTATGTTTAGTGTGTGTATGTGTGCTCATTTTCAAGAAAATCATAAAGAATCTCATTTAATTTCTGTAAAGAAAATTTCCAAGTACCTTAAGAATACACCCAATATCAGACTATTCTATCCTAATGGAAAATCATTTGAACTAGTTAGTTATTCTGATGCTGAATTTGGTGGCTGTATGTTAGATAGAAAGAGCACCTATGGAACATGTCACCTTTTAGTCAAGTCAATAGTATCATGGTGTAGTAAGAAACAAAACTCTGTTGCATTATCTACTGCAGAAGCTGAATACATAACTGCTGGTAGTTGTTGTTCAAAAATTTTGTGGATGAAACACACATTACTAGACTATGGACATCAATTCAGACATGTGTCAATAAATTGTGACAACACAAGTGCTATTAACATCTCAAAAAAATCCTATTTCACATTCTAGGACAAAAAAAATTTATGTAAGACCTCACTTTTTGAGAGATCATTATCAAAAAGGTGATATTAACTTGTAATTAATTGGTACTGAATCTAAAATTGCTGATATATTCACTAAACCATTAAATTCTGAGAGAATAGAATACATCATACATAATCTTGACATGATAAATATCAAATAGATATATTACTTGTCTTACTTTTCAACTTTTTACTATGTTTTACTTTACTGTTTAATGATTACGGTTTCTAAGTTACTATCTCTCATGTTTACGGTCTCACCATTAGCACTTTGTACTTACGGTCTAACATTTACTGTCTCACCATAACACGCAATGAAAAGTCCACTCACTGTGTCACCGTTATGTTCGATCACTATCTCACCGTGATGACCACTTGTTGTCTCACTGTAATGACCATTTACTATCACATCGTGATAGCCGATCACTATCTCACCGTAACAACCATTCACTGTCTCACCGTGAAAATTATTTATGATGTTCTTTGAACCCGTATCGTGGTAATTTTTTATTTCAACTCTTTTACTTTCCTGCATTTTTATCTTTGTTATGTTTGACATTCCCAAATGATAAAACAAAAAGTTTCTCTCGTTTCTTCACCCTAACTTTCTCCTACTCACTCGTTTCGAACCCTTTCAACCTTGAAAACCCCTCTCTATCTCTCAAACTCTCAGTGGATTCCCAGAATGAAATTCCCTTCATCATCCACACTTGAGAAGCACAGATCGAAGAAAAATAATATAACACCCATGATGACACCCAAAGGGCCTCTGAATCTGAACTTGGTAGATAAAAATGTTGTTCTTGAAAAAGAAATTTTCCCTGAATGGCTTTTGTCAAGAAAATCTGTTGTTTTGAAAGTGTTAAGAGAACAAGGTTAGTTAGAATGGTTCTCAAAGGAGAATAGACCAATTAATTCGAGGTTAGTTACTCAGTTCTACCAGTACGCACAGTTTTCTTTTGACTATTGTGAAAGCTTTATTGTGAGGAGCTAGATTAATAGCCAAAGATTCTCCTTCTCATCGAGATTATGGGCTGCATGCCTTAGAATTCCTCACAAATGAATTTGTGATTATTATCAGAGAAAACCCCCACCTAAAAATAATTTCATTGACCTTGAAGATGCTCTGAAAACCCTAACCGGAAATGGAACCTAGAGATGAGCCATAACTGCTGAACTGGATGGAGAAACAAGGCTGTTGTTTAAGTTTTTTCAAAATATGGTTAGTCCGAGGAAAGGTGACTTTCTATATTAAAGTATCAAGATGTGTTTTTGATTCGTCTTATGAAGAATGGATACAAAATCAACCTATGAAAGTACATCATTCACCACATGTGTGAATTGATCAAGGTCACATTCAAATCCACCTCTCTGTTCTACTCTTGGCTGATATCAGCCATGCTTATTGCAAAAGGAGTAGTTGGACCCAATGAAGAAGTAATTATGGACCGTGAGTACTGTCTCTCTAAACCCATCATCAGAAGAATAAAAATAAGCTGGAAACCTTTAAAAAATGAGTGGGTGGAAGACAATGATAATATTTATGAGAAGTTTAATCCTGTGGATTATCCATCAAGGACGAAGGACATTTCTGATCCTGGTTTGGAACCAGATGAACTTGGTGAGCATTTAGAAGAAGAGGGATAAAAATCTAAAGTACCTCAGAGAGAAGAAGTTGTTGTTGAGGATAAAAGGACTATTATTCCTCCTGTTGTTCCTGAAGAAGAAGTTCCTATCCCTAGAGATGATTTCAATCTATAAATCCAACCTGAGGCTAAAATAGAAGCAGTTGTCATAGAATCTGAGAAGCAAGCCATGGAAGAGGCTGTAGTAGAAGAACTCTCTGCTGTGGAAGAAGAAAATCTAGAATAAATCACAGAGGAACAACCTATTCATAAGATAATACCCTCTACTGAAGAAAGGATGGATCTAGCCTTTCAGTTGGCTAGACAATAGATGATTGAGGAACTTAGAGATGAACCTGTGAATTTAGACCAAGCTCCTGAGCCTCTGAATCCTGAAAAGGAAGCCCCTGTTGAAGGGGAGGAAACCCAAAATCTTGAGATTGATGAAGCATCACATCCGGCTGAGTCTAGTGTTGTGGAAACTTAGTAAAAATTCCCTAGATTTTATGATGTGAGTGAATATCAGCAAGTTACTGCCACTGGGCTTGATCACACCACACTGTTTCAGTTGAAGTCAGTTTCTAACTTTTCCTCTGAGAAAGAGCCAGAACCAGAACCTACCCCTGTACCAACCCCTACACCTGAACCTTTAGCTGAATAGCTGTGAGAAAAATGTCCTATTCACCAATTAATTATTTTGTGTGGTGTATATAATAACAATTTTGATATATAATATAGTGAGTAATTTTATATTCAGGTTATTTAAAGTTTTTCTTTGAATTATCTCATCCAAAGAGTTTTGTCTTGAAAATTACGCAGTGGTAAAAGTTATCATTACAAACTCACTTTCTTTTTTGATTGTTAACTTTATGTTGAAACAATAACTTCCTTATAACCATTTTATATAGAAAATCACTATTATTTTAGATATTCATACTCTTATGGTATGGGTATAATTATTTCTTAAATCGCATACCTTCTTTACAAACACTATTTACTTGACAGTTATTTTATTATCTGGAGAAATATTGATAAATCCATATTCTTTATTTAATACAGATATTTGATAAGGAATATTATTTATTAACTAGACATATTACTCAATATAAATAATAAACTGGACATACAATGATGGTTGGGTCCTAGAGTTTATAGTTCCACTTACTCTATCAACATGGTCTCATGAGATAGATAAGTTGTCCAAATTAAGTTTGTTTCTACCCATAGTTTTAAACTATGTTGTGAAAGGTCTTGACGGTATAGGTTTTCACGTGGCTCAAACAAAATGTCCAATAATTAAGCATATCCTTCATATATATTTCAGTTATTGTTTTGACTATCCATGATATTTTCATATGATAAAATATATGGATGCATTTCATTCTTAGTTTATTGATTAAATAACATGTGTTTTAGTTTTTTACCTTTACATATTGATCATTTATTATCAAGTTATTTTATTTCCATGTGTTATTAGTTATTTACCATGAATTCTTATTGATTTAATATTTATTACACTATATATGGTGACCCTTCTTTATATAAATCACTGTTACATAATTTTAAAGATAAACAACATAATAGTGCAATAAATCCAGGATCCAAAGGTTTAGTATCTTGGAAAAATTAGAAACACACAAAAATTTTATATAATAAAAAATAAATATTTATTTAATTATTTATTCTCTAGATTATTAGTGGACCTTATGTTCTCTTTAGTACAATTATTCACATGATGATATACAAAAAAGTAAGGTGTGATATAAAATCCCAATAAGAGGTTGGATAAGTGATATGAAATGTGGCTGAGCATAATTATCATTATCATAGGATAATAAAAGTTTTTTCATCATAATAATGATAGAAACAAATTATATAATGGAATGGAATTTGGAAATTAATAAAAATGAAATAGTATGTCTTAGTGGTCAACTTCCACACATACTTGTGAACAAATATTGCATCATGTTTACACAAAACATATGTGTATTATCATAACATCATCATTGTGAACTACACTAGCATCATGTTCACGCATTTCACATATTATCTCATATGATACATCACATTACCCAATTCATTAGAGTTATATATAAATATGGTCACACCCATCACATCATAAAATTTACATGCACTATATAATTCTGAGATCACTCATCACATCATAACATTTACATTATCATGTATTCCACACATGACATATATTAATCATGGAAATAAAATAACCCACAGATAGGAATAGGTTTTATTTCATAAATCATATATTAATGATCAAACGTTGGGGTACCCAAATTAAAGAGGGAATATAATACTTGGTATATGAATCATCAATCATGGATGAAGAAGAAACAATATAATGATAAGAAAAAGATGTATTTTTAGAAAGAAGAGTTCTTTTGGAAAAATAATTTATGTTTTCATAAAACCAGATTTGAAACTTGTATATACCAGAAAATAAAAGTGAAGGAAAAGGAGATGATATTTTAGCAACCTTAATGGAACATCTATTCTGAAAATGGAGTAAAAGAGTGAAAACCAAATGAAAGAGAGTTGGGTTCAATAATTACCCTTACCTAATGTCTAAATGATTTCTTCACTTTAATATCATAGATAATAAAATTAAATTAATTAATTTAAAAATAAAAAACCTTTTATATATTTATTTGTTTCATTATAGTTTTATTAAGTTCATTTATGACCTTTTAATTGAGTTATAGATTTTAATTTCTTCATTCAGGAGTGTTTATTTTGTTGGTTTTCATGATCAGTTTTCTTGTATATGAGTATGGATGTTCATGTAAAATTTTAATTGTTATCCATAGTTGAAATTATAAGTTAATAAGGAACTTTAAGAAGATTAAATTGTCTTATATATCATTTTGAATATGTTCAGAGGATTATTTATTAGATTAAATTTCAATGAAAATGATTTAATTAGTTTTGGCGGTTTTATTACCATTATGAGATTATTTCATTTTATTTTACATCATGTTTATGTGTTGATTCAAAAATATTATATACCTTATAACATGCATAATAAAATATTATTTAAATATAATTATTGTTTTTTGAATATCCTTGAATACGGTAGTGAAAAATGAAAATGCATCGTCCATGGTGGTGGTAAATCGAGACACCACAGAAGATATTTTCTTATTTTGAAAAAAAAGAAAAGAGAAGAGAATCGAAGATTAATTATAACACAAACATAATAACATTATGGTATATAAAATATAACGTAGTTATGATGACTCTTGGAAAGGTGGAGGTAATGGTAGGATAAGAAAATAATGAAATTGAGAAGACAACAAAAGAAAAAATGATTTTACCTCTTGAATTTATCCCCCATAAGAACCTCATTAGGGAAAAGGTTTTGTTATTTTGATGAGATTAAGTGCTCATGGACATAAGGGAGGGTCTTGGGAAGAGTATTTGGTAGAATTTGTACATGTATAAAAGCTTAAAAGGTGTGCGAAAAAGAGGTGGCAAGGGATGGTATTTATAAGGGACGAGAGCGGTGTTTTCTCATTATTTTATTCATTTGTTTGTTATTTTGGATCATGAATATGAATATTTTGAGAATAATAAAAAAATATATGAAAATAATGAAGGTTATTTCTTGATCATGTTTCTTACATTATAAAAAGCTCAAGTAAAAATGTTTTTAACTTATAATGTATATATACTATAAATTACCATATTTCACTATTCAAAAAATTCATGTATTTTAGAAAACTACCAAAAATTAACCCTAAATATTATTCTACAGGTATAATTCAAAAATTAACTCCATTTCACCAAAAAAATTCTCTAAATATGATAACATAATTTTTAATTAAAATCATCATTTACTTGGAAAATATTGCTTTTAAAATTATAACTGATTTGATAACACTTTGAAATATTAATTAAGGTCTCAAAAAATTATATTATAATAATAAAAAAATATTAATTAGTGAATCAATTTTATGAAAATAAATTTTCTTTTAAATAATAATATTAGTAATAAAATTGGAAATAAACATTTATTTTTTATAAAAATACTTACACTTAATTAATAATTTTTAAAATATTTATATACTTATATTTTGATATAATTATATCATATTATCATTTATAAGATTCCTGAATTTTATTGATACTTTCATAGATGAGTTTACTATTTTTTTGGATGATTTACTATTCCTAATGGTCACATTACTATTCCGAAGTTTAAGTTAAAATTCCATTGGAAAAGGTTCCTTAATATCTAGAAATACCTCTTATTTAATTCATTCTTAATTTATAAAGATTATATTGTGTTATAAAAGTGATATATTTTTTTGATTCATACCATATGAAATAATTTTAAGAAGATAATTTCCATTGATAAAATTTTTGGTGGGTACATTCTTCATTCCTTATGAAATTTCTCCCTCAAAATTTTGTTTTACATTCTAAGTTGAAAACTGGTGAGGGTAATTCTCATTTATCACTTCCTTTTGTTCCCATGTTGTCTCTTCATACTGATGGTTCCACCATAGTACTATGACCAGGTGAGTAGTATTTTTTCATAGAAATTTATCTATATGGTCTTAGATCTTCACCGGCTAATCTTTATAAAGGAGATCATTTTCAAACTATACCACCTTTGGATTCTGTACATGTGAGGGATCTAGTATGTACTTCATCAAGAGGGATACATGTAATACATTATATTCTTGAGAAATAGTATATGGAAGTACCAGTTGATATGACACAACTCTAACATGATCAAAGATTTCGTGGGGGTCGATTTACCTGGGACTCAACTTTTCTTTATTCCTAAATCTCATGATAATCTTCCATGGAGATATGTCGAGGAATACTATATCTCTAGCCTTAAGCTCCAGTTCCCATCGGTAATTGTTCATGTAGCTGTTCTGTTGAATTTGGGATGCCTTGATTTGATGCTCAATGGTTTTCACCTTTCCCAAAATTTCATCGACTATTTTAGGTCATTGAATCTTATACTCCCCAAATTCATCCCAGCATGAATTTATTCAAAATCTTTTCTCATAAAGGGATTCATATAGATCCATTTGGATTCTCCAGTGAAAACTGTTATTGTTAGATAACTCATTCAGAGGCAGACGTTGGTCCCGTCCTCCTTTGGTGTCAATAGAACATGCTCTAAACATGTCTTCCAATGTTTGAATAGTCTGATCTGATTGGAAATCAATTTGGGGATGATAATCTGCATTGAAGTTTAGCTCATTTTTTAGATCATAATGGAGACTTTCCTAGAACTTGGAGGTGAATATCGAATCTTGATTAGATACAATTGATATTGGTAATCCATGTATAATTACCAATTATTTTATATATATCTATGAAGGTGGATCCAGTGATAATTCATCTCAAATTATGATGAAGTGAGAAGTATTTATAAGATGATCCACAAAAACCCATAAATCATTGTTTCCTCTAGGTGCCTTTTGAAGTCCAGTGTCAAAGATAAGGGTGTTTTTTCCCATTTCCATGTTAGTATAGGAAATAGTTACATCATACCCTTACATTTTTTTATTTAAGCCTTCACTTGCCAACATACCTGACACTTTGATGTATATTTAGCAATGTATTTCTCCATATTGTCCATCCAATATTTCTCTTAGATAAATAAATACATATTTGTACTAACTAGGTGAATAGAGATGATTGAGTTATGTGTTTCATTCAGACAGTCCTTCTCTGGATCAGATGGTACTCATAATCGTGACCCAAAACATACAATTCATTCCTCATCAATTTTAAACTCTGAGGATTTCTCTTTTTTCATAGGTTCAAAATTCTTCTAAATTTATAAATCATTTCTTTGATAATATTTTTTTTCTTCATGAGGGATGGCTGAGTAAACATTTAAGAAAATATTGGTGATGTTCCTTCCTTAATTATTCCCATGTCCATCATTTTAAAATTTAAGAAGATTGGATCCTTCTAGATTCTCATCATTGATAATGCTAAAAGAACCTTTATACATAGAGCATCGTCCACTTTTTTTTTTATTTTATAGGATGATAGTGGATTGAGCAGTCGTAATCCATGATGATATCCAACCATATTCACCAGAAAATATTAATCTTGTTCTATGAGAATATATATTTATGGCTCTTATGATCAGTATATATTTCACACTTCTCCCCATAGAGATAATGCCACCATATTTTCAATGCAATGATCATATATTCCCACTCCAAATCATGTGTGAGATATTTTTGATCATGAATTTCAAACTACCATGAGGTATTGGCTACAAATTTATCATTTTTCATAGCCAATACCCGAAGCCCTTCTTTGGAGCATCATTGTATACCTAAATGAGTTTCCACTTATTGGGAGTGTGAGTACTGGAATGTTGATAGGCCTCCTATTTTACTCTTTGATGAAATCTTCACATTCACTAGTTAAGAAATTTTTTTCTCCCTTCTAAGTAAGATTTTTTTAGTGGATTCGACAATCATGAGAAGTTATTAAAAAATTATGGGTCATACATAGCAAGATTTTGGAAACTATGGATCTCTATTAAAAATGTTTTTATGGGCCACAATTTAATTTCATTGATCATATAAGGGTCTATAAATATTTATTTCTATGTGATAAAATTCCCCAATAATGATACATACTTCATACAAAACTCACATTTACTGTACTTTGCATAAATTTTATCCCTTCACAAAGTCGTCAGAACTGTACTGAAATTCCCCTCATGTTCCTCCTTGATCTTGGAGTATATCATAATATCATCGATGAATACATTCAAAAATTTGTTGAGTTAATCTATGAAGACTCTATAAATTAAATCCTCGAATATTTATAGAGAATCAGTGAGTCCAAAAGGCATCACTATGAACTCAAAATTTCCATATGTTGTTTGAATGTGAATCATGGGAAAATCTTTCTTCCTCACCTTTAATTGGTGATATCCTGACCGAATGTCCACCTTACATGTCCCCATAGAGTTGATCAAACAACTCATCCATCCTTAGAAGGTGATACTTTTTCTATATCATCATTTTTAGAGCTCACGATAATCAATGCATAGGTGCATTGATCCATATTTCTTTTTGGTGAATTAGACCAGTGCATCCCAGGGTGAAGCACTTGGGCATATGAAACCCTTTTCATGATTATATTGAAACTGATTTTTCAGTTACTCCATCACAATGGTGGAAATTCTATAAGGTTTCTTTAATTTAGAAATAGATATAAGAATAATTTAAATTTAGAACTCAACCTCTCGGTCAGGAGGAAGACCAGGAAGTTCTTGAGGGAGCACATCAGTGTAGTCCCTCAAAACAGACATGTCTTCAAACATGATTCTCTCATTTTTATCAATCAGTTGAGCTAGATATTATTTATCATAAGGAAATAATATACATAATTGAGATGATGATTCTAATGGATATTTATCCTCCTCATTATACTTTTATAAAATGGGAGGATGCCTTAGGATATGAAGAGTGATCTCCCTTTCCCAATAGTTAATTTAGTATTTGTATAAAGATAGACAATCCATCCCCAAAATACTATAAAAATAAACTTAAGGAAGTAGGAAAATATTTTTTAAGAGGTTCAGTCCACAAAAATTAATTGGGGAGGAGTTATATACTTTTGATGCAATAATTACCCAATTTTCTATTCTCATAGATAATTCAACCTCCATATTTTGAGGTGGTGTTTGAATAGTTTTACTAAGTTTAAAATATATGGAATAATTCATAGTACCAGAATCAAGTAATACATTCACTATAATTGAAAGAATAACCAAATTGCCTATCACCACATCATTTTCAAGCTCTACCTCATTAGTAGTAATGACATAAGCCTTTCCTTTATACTTTGAATTTGGTGGTTGATTATGCTGATTACACTCAAGGACTCGAGGTTTATTTCACTGGATTTCATAATTCCCTTTCTCCCTACAGTTGAACCATTGAACCATGGATTGTTCCCTCCTTTCCTCTATAATATTGGACAACTTCTTTATGTATCTTTTACATTCGTGAGCTTGGTGGCCTTCACTCCCACACTTATATTATTTCTCCATCCCAGTGAGGCAGTTCTAATGATTCTTCTTCCCATAGTTTTGACATGTGAGTGGTTGAGTTTCCTTTCCACCTTTATCATTAGACACCCCATATTGAAACTACATATTTTATTTCCTATCACCATAGCCATGAGACCATTCTCCAAACTCCATATCCACTTTGATATCACATTGTACATCATCTTCATATCACCCAAAGTCTCAGATATCTAGAACCTCTCAAAGTTATGGTTTTAAACCACTAAATAATCTATTAATCTTTTTATAATTCTTGATAACAGAACACAAATTATACCCCTCAATCCTTGTGATTTTTTTCATAGTCCATGACAGATTCACAAACATTTTCCTTCAGCTCTATAAATTATCTCCCTATATTTATATGAATATTTTGAGGGAAATACTTGTTAAGAAACATTAAATTAATGCCACATTAAATTAATGTCTTCCCACTCCATTTCTTCAATTTCATTCTTTAGTTTGGTATTTTTAATCAACACCCACCATTGATCAACCTCTCAATATAGATGATTAATTTCCAGATCCACGTTCTTTTTCTCTGAAAATTGGAACATATAAAATATATTCCCCATTGAATTTACCCAATATTCCATGAATAGTAGATCAGAAGATCTACTAAATGTCAGTGGTCGTTGCTGCAAAAAAGACTCAAATGATAGTTTCTACCTCTTATGTAAAGAAGGATGTTCCAAATTATTCTGGTTATTGTTCATAGCCTAATAAATATGGGTATGTATCGACGTGAAATTTTGAACTCCACCATGGAAGGCATTGGGGATGTCGTTTGGCCAATCACTGCATTCTCCATAACATGGGTTGTTGTCCTAGTTTCTCAAAGTTCCCCCCATTTTATAAAATAGAAAAGGTTTGAACAAAACATTTCTAAAAAAATCATGAATAAATAATTTATTTCACTTAGTAATTAACTCAAAAGGAATATATTGTGAGATCCCTATGTTTAGAAATTTTCTAAAATAAAGATTCTTGTGTTCTTACTTGTACTTATTTTTGTTCTAAGTGTTTTCACTAAATTTCTACAATCCTAACTCCAAAATTAAATAAACTATGATCTGATCCCAACTATAGTGACCCTAATTTTTTTACATCACTACTACTTCATTATAAAAATAAACAAAACAATAATTCTACAAACCTAGGATCCAACGGTTTAATATTTTTGAAAAATTAGGACCATACATAACTTTTACATAATAAAACATAAACATTTTTTAATTCCTTCTTCTATATATTCTTAGTGGTCCTCATGTTCTCCGTAGTAAAAGTATTCACTTAAGGATATACTCAACAAATCCCCCAAGGTCCATATCAGTTGTAGAGGCCCTATGAGGTCTCGATGAGTTTTTGGTTTTGATTCTATTAGAGTTATTTCCTATTGGTGCAACATATGATTTTTTTATTTCTACCCCTCTATCAAACTACTCTAATATACATAAAAATAAAGGGTGAGCTAAAATACTAACAAGAGGATGAATAAGAGACCTGAAACAAGGGTGATAAAAATCATAAATATCATAAAATAAGAAAATGATCATCATCATAATCATAAAATAAAAAATTAGATAAAGTCATGGAACGTGGTAATGCATAAAAATGAAACATCATGTCTTAGTGGTCAACTACCATATATAGTTGTGAACAAAGCCAACATCTTGTTCACAAATCACATATGTGCATCATCATAAGATCATCATTGTGAAGAAATATAGCGTAATTTTCATGTATATTGCACATTATCTCGTGAGATACATATCATTACCAAATTCATTAGAGTGCTATAAAATTTTGGGCAAACCTGCTACATCAAAACATTTACATTATCATGCATGCCAAATAGAATTTATATCAATATTAGATGTAAAATAACACATGGATAAGAATTGGTTTCAATTAATAAAGAATACATTCATGAATAAATGTTGGTATTCCCAAATGAAATACATGATATTATATATGGTATAATAATTTTCAATATTGAGTGTAGAAGAAACAATATCATGTGAAGTAAAATAGGTATTTTTCGAAAGAAGAGTTATTTTGAAAAAATCTATTCATTTGTCATAAAACCATATTAGAAACATGTATATCCTATAAAATAAATGAGAAGTAAGAAGGAAATTATATTTAAGGAACATTAAAGGAACATCTATATTGAAAATGGAGTGAAAGAGGGAAAACCTAAAGAAGGATAGTTGGGTTTGATAATTTCTCTTAGCTTATGTCTAAATTATTTATTCATATTAGTATCATGGATAATAAAACTAAATTAAATAATTAAAAAATAAATATACGTTTATACATGAATTTTATTCATTATAGTTTTATTATATTCATTTATCATCTTTTCGATGAGTTATAAAGTTTAATTTCATCATTCAAGAGTGTTTATTTTCTTGGTTTTGATGATCAATTCACCTGTATGTGAGTATGTAAGTTCATGTAAAATTGGAATAGTTTTCTAGAATTGAAATTATTTGTTAATGATATACTTTTAGAATATTAAATGATCTTATATATTATTTTGTTATTTTTTATGATGATTATTTATTTTATTGAATGTTATTGAAAATTATTTAATTAGTTTTGGTGGTATTACGACCATTATGAGCTTATATCATTTTATTTAACATCATGTCTATATATTGATTCTAGAACATTATATAACTTATAATATGTATAAAAAAATCTTATTTAACCATAATAATGGTTTTATGACCAGCCTTGAAGCTGGTAGTGAAAAATGAAAATGTATCATCCACCGTGGTGGTAAATCGACACACCATAGATGATATTTTCATATTAAAGAAAAAAAGGAAAAGGGATGAGACTTGAAGATGAATTGTTCCATTTACTTACTAACATTATAATATATAAAATATACTAGATTTATCATGGATCTTGAATCAGTGGAGATGTAGAGAGGATAATAAAATAACTAAACAAAAAAGAAAATAAAATAACAATAATTTTTTTTACCTCTTGTATTTCTTCTCCTCGAGTATGTCTTTAAGGGAAAGGGTTTGATATTTTGATGATACTAAGGGATCATAGATGCAGGGGAGGCTCTTAATAAGATTATTTGGCAGAATTTGGATGATTCTCAAAGGCTGAAAGGTGTGAGGAGAATAGGTGGTGAGGGGTGCTATTTGTTGGGGAGGATAAGGGTGTTTTATCATTAGTTTATTCATTAGTATATTATTTTCACACAAGACTTTGAATTGTTTTGGAATTATCAAAAAATATATTAAACTAATAAAGGAAATTATGAGATTATGGTTCTTACATTAGCGATGAATCAAAGAATAGTGTTTTTATTTTATAATGAAAACATACCATAAATTACCGCATTTCACTATTCACAAAAAATTCAATAATTTTAGAAAAATTTAAAAAATTCAGCCAAACCATTTTTCAATGTATATAATTAAAAAATTGACTCGATTTTATTAAAATATTTTTTAAAATATGAGACAAATAATTTTTAATTAAAATTATCATTTGGAAAATATTGATTTTAAAATTATAACTGATTTTATAATAATTTGAAAAATTAATTAATGTATCATAAAATTATCTAATAATGATAAAAAAATATTAATTTATGAATATTTTTACGAAGATAAATTTTATTTTAAATAATTGTATTAATAAAAATATTGTATATAAACATTTATGTTTTATAAAAATGCAAACACTTAAATTTAAATTTTTTAAAATATTTATTTACTTATACTATGATATAATTATAACATATTAACATTTATAAGATGCCAAAATTTAATTTATACTTTCATAGATGTGGTTATTATTCTTTTATCCAATTTACTATTCTTAATGGTCACATTACTATTCCAAAGGCCAAGTTATTATTCCTTTAGTGAAGGTTCTTTAACTCAGGGAAATGCCTCTTATTTAATTCGTTGTTAATTTATAATGTTTTTATTGTGTTCTCAAAGTGATTTTATGTAACTTATTCTACATTAAATAATTATAAGAAGGGAATTTATATTGATAAAAATTTGGATTATTACACTATACTTACTTTTACCGAGCATTTGAGCTCACACTTATTATATTTACTTTCCCCAATTTATGAAGAAGAATCCTTTGAATTATTTTCAAGGATGCTTATATTTTACCTATGTTATGATTTATTTTATTTTTTCCCAATGCATTATGGGTATTATGTGTGTAATTGTTTTTCTAAAAGTGCTAAACTATTCCTTCATTTAGAATTTAAATTTTTTATATATGAGGATGTACTAAAGTAATGTATTGGCTCTATGATTATAGGGTTGGGGCATTACACCAACCTTCTCATTTAATTCATAGAATCCAAAAATAATATTTATTAAAGGAAGAACAATTAATGTTCCAAAATTTCAAGTATAAATTAATAAATTCAAATGAATATTTTGAATCTCATTAATATACACATTAAATGAAATTTTTATTGAAGACAAAATTCCACAAACATTTATATAATTATTTTATTATATTATTTTCATAAAAATTATGGTACATGTAAAACCATAAATTTTATATTTTTCATCAAAAAAATAATTTTTACAGGAAAATCATAAAAAATAACCCTAAGATAATTTCAAAGTGATGAACCAAAAAAATAATTTTTTTCATAAAAAATATTTATATATTTGAAATTGAAAAATACTTTTATATTTCTAAAATTTACCATTAAATGCGTAAAATTTAAATAATTTACTTTTTATAAAATCTTATTACATTCTGAGATAGTTTTCTACCCATGTTTCTATTGAATATTTTTTACACATTATATTATTATAATTTTTTTTAATTTTATGAAATTATTCATCTAATTATGTTTAATTTATTTTTTAAGTATACAGTGGAGAAAAATAGGTTTTATTGTGACAAAATTTGTTTTTCATAATAACAAGGCAATTATAATTATCATTTTACATTTTTTAAAAAATATTATCAAAAAATAATAATGTTTTTGGATTACAATAAAATATTATTTTCATAAAAATAATAAATATTGCACATATTTTTCATTATGAAATATGTTATTTATCATATTGAAAGGGAATTTTTTAGAGTAAAAAAACATGCAACAAAATTTGATAAAAAACATTTTGAAATTTAATTACCCAAAATTTAATTATCAATGTTTGTGAAGTTATTATTTTTGTGTATAAATATTATTTAACTACTAAAAGTTAATAAATAAATTTTGATGAAAATAAAATTATTAATGAAAATGACTTTGATATAAAATAAAACTTTATATATAAAAATAATCATTTATATAGTAATAGTGATTTGTGTATATATATAAAAATCATGGATGATGGAAATAATCCATCACATAGTCTAGTGGTAGGTGATTTTCCCTTTACACCCCTCGGTCATAGGTTTGAGCTTTATGGCCTTGCCTGACATGAAAGGTTGTTTCTAGGCCTAAAAAATACACTTTTTATAGAATAACATTTTAATAAGTTTATATTTTACTTGGAAAATATATGAATAATAAACTTAAGTGATAAATACTTGTAAAAATATTTTGTTTACAAAAAGAAAGAAATTTATTTTGAATTTAAACACACACACACACAGATACATATATTTATGGATGAAAATTTATAAAAAACGTTCTTTATAAATACGATATGTAACATTTTGTGTAAAATTTATCATAATACAATCACATGTTATTTAAGATTAGAATAGGTGAGTTGGATTTTATCGTTTTTGGTATTTAAAAGTAATATTTTTTTGGATAAATAAATACACGTAATTTTCTTGATTAATGGTATTTATTTTTTGGTTTTAGGTTTGATAAATTTATATTGAGAACTCCGTTTGTGTTAATAGTTCAAGGGACATAATTTAGTATCATTGAAAATAAAATTTCACTTATTTATTTTCTTTTTTAATATTTGATAAATATATCACATAAAACAATATCAAAAAATTAATATTAATTAATTAATTTCCATGGGTTCATTAATTTTTTTAAATTCCTTGTTGGGTAATTTATATAAATTATATCACTTGAATCCTAAATATAAAAATAAAACATGCCACAATATTATTCACATTATCTTATTTATTTATTTTTTGTTATATGAACTACATAGAGAATTTGAGAGGTTCTTCAAATTTTCTATTAGGTTCTAGTGTGAATATTTTGAGATATATTCTTTAAAATCAACCTACTATATTTTAAATTACTTTAATTACTGGGGATAAAACCTAAGATATTAATATTGTTGTCTTTATCATTGTGGAACACATATAGATATAACCATAAGAACTATATATTAAGTTTAAGAATCAAAGAAAATGTTACTGGAAAAAGAAATAAAACTAAATAACATTAATTAAGGTAACTAATTTATTTATTTATTATTTATAAATTATTTATGATTATCTTATTTCATGATTGATGCATAATTAATTTGAATCAGATTTTGGTGAAAAAATTTAAAACTAGAATAACACTTGTTACTTCTACTTTTCTTAAATCCTTTAAATATAAAATTAATTTTCAAAAAATAAAATGAACATGAATGGTAAAATGTTCATTATAAAGTTAAAAATGTGAAAAAAGTTATAGACATATTCATGATAATGTGTAATGACTGAGACCACCAGGAACTCACCTAGGTTAGTTGTGGGTCATGTGGGAAAACAAAATCCCACTTCTTATTAGGTTGTAGTTTGTGAATAACATACTATTGAAATATAAAAAAATGGGAGGATGTATCCAAATAATGCTACACATAACCCCATATCTCCAGTTAATAATATAAAAATTCAATACAAATCATAACCACCACTTGTAATATAAAAAACTTTTCCACATGTTAAACATATTTTCTGAATGAATAATGAATAACTAAAATATCATTGTGAGTATAAAAGACCAAAATTTCAAAATAAAAATATACATCAACAATATAATAAGGATTCCTTCATGGCACATCATCCCATAAGAAAAACACTCTTATCAATTGTTACCAATGAGTTATAATAAGATCTATATCCTCCATCTCAATTTACACCTAATCCACCTTCGATCGATGAAATTTCTATATAGAAAAAACATGAATGGGTTAAAAAACTAGCCAAGTTTAAGTATAAAGATACGCATTAGGACACCCAAAAATAAAAAATGAAAAATGGAATACAAAAAACTTATCACACTGTAAACCATAAATATAATTTAAGAAATCTAGATAAATAGGTATAAAGAGAAACCTGATATTCATGGCATAACTCTATAGAAAAGTTTCTAAAAGGAACCTGGAACACCCATAATATCTTAATCCCTAATGTAACTACCTTAAAAAACTCATATTACCCCAATATTACCTTTTTATAAAAATTATTTTGGAACTATGTGTCGTTGTGGAGTGCGTGTCGTTCAAGGTGGTATTAAATCTTATAGAGGAACCACACACTATTTAGTAGAATGATCATAATCCTAGGCTGTTAAATAATACTTGGGAAGCAGATAAGTTCTATATAAAAAATGGTGGTTACCAACTCCACCAACTATAAGCAGGACTCAAGATCAGATATTAGTTCACTGCAAGGGGGGTTGCCAAACCCATTTTTATTTCCGACATCTGACCCTCACCTCTTCATTTTTATGATGTTAAGGACATAATGATTCTAATAATTACTAAGAAAACACTCAATGATGAAGAGACACATACCTTAATATTAAATTATAGGATAAATATTAGAATATAAAATTGATTTTTTTATTCTGACACTAGGGTTGTAGGATGATGATATTATGAATGAATACATAGTAAAAAACAAGTAATTTTCTAGATATAGTGTGTGAGCCTTGAACAATTTTTGGGTGTGAATTTCAATGACCTAATCAAATGAGGTCATCCAATATAGAATTTCCATATGGTTATATGTTGTGTAAGTACCATTAGAGAGACAAGCTTGTACTACTAATAACCTAAGAATTTCGTTCACTTTGGCATGATGAGTTAATTTGTCCACATGCAATGTGAGACCTAAGGGATAACCAGGAATGAAATGTTGTTCATCCTGGGTCATGTGGTCTTCCAAAAATGGTGTGTGATCCGTATTAACAAAACATTTTATATTTATAATACTAGAGACACACTATCAACTAACCAGTGATGTGACATGATTTATTATATACAATAACATATCGTGTAGTATTAAATTCATTCAGGAAAACTATAGTCACAAACCAAAATTGGACATGTCTAGTTATATAGATCTACACACTGTGTTTTCACATCTTCTTTTCTATTTGTTTATTCTTTACCATTTTTTCCACTATTTTTACTTTTCTCACTAACAACTAAGCCGGATGTACAACCCACCATGTCCCATAATTTCCACTTCACCTCCAGTTTGTGTCCATGGAAACTACCACCACCGTTATCACTTATTGGATGAATATTCATGCTTGGGATACCATTCGACACCAAAACCATCCCTTATCCATCATAGGTTATCCTCCATCACATGCTTTCAATATCTAATATACACTAACTCTACCACACTAGTAACTCTCCCATATTAGTGTCACTCATGCATATCATCTACTGACCACTATCATGGGCTTCCATCATCAAGGCTTCAGACATTGCAATGTAAAATAGTGACTTTTCTTCACAAGATGAAGATAAAATACATTATAGGTAAAATAAATGGTAGTCAATGAAATTTTGACCTCCCTAATTATCATTCAAAATGGATTAAATTATGAATACAAAATAATCATTAATTTACCATGATAATAATGAATTTGATAAAGGTTATCCTAATTGAAAAAATAAAAAATTTATTTTTAAAATCTAATAATAAAAATAGACATAATAACAAGAAATTTTGGATATATGTAACTTTTAGAATGATGAACAAGGAATGAATAAATAAAATTCATTACATTGAAGGAATATATTCACCACTTAACTAATACTTCCTTTATATCTAGGTCAAATGTCATATCCTCTTTAAAGAATGGTGATCATGAACTCCACATAGGGTTTTTGGTTTTCCAATGATGTTTCTTATCCATTGATATGGTTTAGAAAAATATTTATAATGGGGATTGTAGTTTTGTTAGAAACATGTATATATTTTCACAATGTCAAAAATATGGGACCAACGTAGAGTCCAAAACTCACTTGTGTAAAAAACCAAGCCTAGGGGAAACCCCATACTCTAGAGAAAACAACAATTTTATAATTTCCACACAGAGATCCCTTCAGAAGTTATTGATTGAAATTATCATTTATCTCCATGTATGATAAATATTTTATTTATTTTTTATAGTCTCATTTGAAATAAAAGTGACATAACTGGGCATGTTCCTACTTTTAAATATTATTAATAATATTTAAATTCTTTTAAATAAACATTCAATATCCTAAAATCCTCCCAACAATCATGTATTTTTATCCTAAAAATCAAAACTCACTCAAATAGGTTAGGGTATTAATCTTATATATGATTCACACTCTCTATTGATCTCACCTATAGATTCCTATATGGTCGTAGGACACATAATAATTAAATACCTTACCCATGAAGTATATTCTATTACCAATCCCCAATCAACACAAGATACTTCTTAATAGTGGATTTTTTTATCAACATCTAGCTCTCCCTAGTAGATAACATGTGATGGATCATGGACCTGTCTTTTTTATTTATGATATGTGGAAGACATTATGCATTACTTCAAACTTTAAGGGTTTCACATGGAGGCCAAAAACCTTTCCTACCATGTATATAATCTGGAATAATCAAATGAATCTTAAGGATATATTTTTTATCTCAGAAACTATAATCAATCCAAACCATATTGATACATTAAATAACACATGATATCTCTCCTATAACTTTTAGAGTTTCTTTCAACAATCCACCTAAGACTACTTATGGATCTGGTCTATCCTCATCTTATCTAGTATCACTGAGAAATTATCTATTATTAATCACACTAGATTATTACCCATAAGTGACGACCCAGTAAATTCATTCCAATAAAATATTGACCTTGTGGGTCTTCCATATGGATCCACGAATGCAACAATGATGAAAGGAGAGTGGTAGATGTTTTCTCCCACAAACACTAGTAATTCTAGGTGATAATTCTAACCAAATCATAAATAACTAAATTAATAATATACTTGAGAAAATTAATAATTATTTTAGTATGGCCATATTTCTCTAGGTGAAGTCTTGTAATCAATGGAAACAGGGTCCTAAAAACCTTTTCTTGGCCCTAAAAAACCAGTACATAAAAAGGAAATCATGGTCGGAGATAATCATAATGGGAAAACCATGAAACTGAATAACCACCTTGATGTACACACATCTCAAACTCTCTATAAAACTCTAATGTCATATATGGGGAAATTAAGACTCTTTATCTAGTCAGTTGATGATTAAACATACAACATCATGTGTGATGTTCTGTGTTTTGAACAAGATGAAAAAAATCAAGAAATAAATTTTTTCCTTTAACTACGCAGGTCAGTTTTAAAACCGAGCATCAGAAATTTTTTTTTATAATAGTCAACACTGTGACGTTGATAGAATAAAAATATTAAGTTTATTTTATTGATACACGTGTTTTTTTATTTTCAAAAAAATAAAATAACTCTCAAACAATAGGTCATACAAGAAATCTGAGACCACTTTTAGGTCCGGAATGCCCGGTTTATACTAGGTAGGGTATAACCATGATTCACATCAGGTGTTTGGCACCCTCGCACATGATAATTCCATCCTTATTTTTAATTAATTAATTATTGTGATTTTTAAATAATAAATAATTATTTTCCCTCAAATGGTGCATTGAATGAGAAATATGACATCACCAATAGTTCCGGGATGTGGGGTTTATCCTTGTAAGGGTATAACATTTTTGAGCGTTGGAAATTTAGTCATATCTCACGAGAAGATAATTTATTTGCGTTATAATTATTTTTTGGGAAATTGGAAATATTAATAATTTTATTATTATTATTATTATTTATTTTGAAGGAAACAAATGAAAATTCACATCTACAATTAATAAATCACGTTGTAGTGTAAATAATAACTGCGCAATATAATAAATGTGATATTATTAATTATTCTAATTAAATAAAAATGCGCAATAAATATTTATTTAATAACTGCTATTTTTTTATTACTATTGTTTTTAAGTTATTAATGGTGTAATTTATGGGTTGAATTAAATAATAATAATTATTTTTATTATTTTTATTATTATTATATTGGGAAAAAACTTTATGGTATATATATATATATATTAGGTATATCTATATATATGAGATTATATATATATATATATATTTATATATACATGTGGAGATGTATATATCTAAATATACATGTGTGTTTATATATATATATATATATCACGTATATACAAAGGTGGATATTTATTGTTGGGTTAGATAAAATATTATTAATTACCCACCTATGTGCACATAATGTATCAATTTAAATCAAGGTGCAAACGGTTTAAGTTTTCAGTCCAAATCTTTAAAGCGACCTATGGCGCGCACCTACACACCCAGTTGTAGGTCCCAGGTAGGTGTTAAAATTAATTAAATATTTGCATAGGCTTTATGTAAAATTTTGGATCGCTCCATAGTACAACATTTGGGTTAAAAATAATTAAAAAGGATTAATTGAAATTAATGTAATTTAAAGAGGGATAAAAATAAATAATAAAATATATAGAGTTGTAGGAAAATTAAAAATAATTAAAATGAGATAAAACCATTTTAATTATTTATTTCATTTGTTCCACCATTTTATTTTTATTATTTTATTTATTTATCTCCTTTTTATTTTTCTTTTTTCTTTTCTTTTATTTCCTTATTATTTCTTCTCTCCTCCCTTCGCCTCCTCCCTCTCCTGTTCATGGTTCACCCCTTCTCCCTAGGTGGTATACACCACCTCCTTCCAGCTTCGGAAGATCACCGCACCTCCATTCGTCGTCCATTTTTTCCGCCGTCAGGTGCACTATGAAACTCTCGATAATGTTTATCTCACGCATCAAAAATCATGTGATCTCATTCCTAATCCTTTGCGTAGTTTTCCACAGAAGGATTTTACCCAATTTTGGTGTTTTTCTAAAATCATCTATTTTATTCCATTTTAGGTCAAATCAAAGCCTACTATAGATGATAAGAACATATACAACCATAAGGTAGGGTGTATAATCTCTTTCCCTCCCTTTCATTGCTATTTATAAAAATGCACCATTGTGTCTTTAGTCATTTCCTACCGGCTTTGTGAAATTTTACCCAATTTAATTACTTTAATTATTTTGCCTAATTATTACGACCTTAATTTCCTAAATTTATTTGTTTAAATTGTTTCAACAAGGTCGGACACCACTTTGGGTGTGCTGATGTGGTCGGTATAAATACGATTATCCCGAGTATTTATTTTATTTAGCTGCATGTGTTGCACAACCCATTTTTTTATGTTTAATCAAAATAATTATTTTAGAATAATTATGAATCTTGAATTGTTGGATCTTTGGTAGCTGTTTGTGATGAATTATTTATTTATTTAAATGTTCATGTTTGGGAATTTAATTTAATTAGCTTCATGAGTTACTAAAACTATTTTTTGTTGTGTTCAATTTAAATAATTAATTTATATTAATTATGAATTGTGAATTGTTGAATCTTTGGTAGTTGGTTGTGCTGGTTTACTTATTATTAAAAAGTGTCTTTATCTGCATGTTTTGAACAACCTATTTTATTGTTTTTAATTTAAATAATTAATTTATATTAGTTATGAACTTTGGAATTGTTCGATCATGGTTGTTGGTTGGTCTAATTTATTTATTTATTTAAAAGTGCATTTATGTGCTTATGTTGATATGGTACTTTGACTTATTAAAATTGCTATGCTGAAATATTTAATTTGCACTGTGTGATGCCCGAGTGTACCTATTTGGTTTCAAGCTAAAATTACATATGTTTATATCATATCTGCTAATGTGAAAACATAAATTAAATTCAGGGTGGGGAAAGGAGGTGGGTCGCGTATTATGGGCCACACTTAGACCCTTCGTTCCTGACAATTACCTCTATGTGCTGAGGGGTGGTGTTCTTGGCTTTTCCAGACAGATACTTCCCCAGGCTTTCTAATACTTATGACTGATACCGCTTCCAAAAGGGCCCATCGGGATGGATCCATTGGTAATGTGGATAAGCCATCGTCAGATGGTGCTCGACCCCTTTTTGCGAGATAGGGACAAGCTTAGGATGAAGCCATGCCATGAGCGATACTTGGTCTTTTGAAAGATTTCATTGGACTAGATCGGTGGTATTGGATAATTTAAGGATGTTCCATAGTGATACCTTCAGGAAAATATCAGACTCCAACTCTCAACTGAAACCTTAATAATGATGCACTAAAGGTTTTTATTAATGTCTATGTTAGTCTCTTGAGATTTGAGATATTTTCTGGTTTGTTGAAGCACACCTGGTCGACACATGACTTAGACCCCAAGTTAAAACACAAGCTTGGGGGTATCCCTCTTCCTTTTTTTACCATATTATTCTAGGCTTCGTATATATGCATATGTGAATTATTCTTACAGGTACTCCTTTCAGACTTCTGGCTTTGGCCGAAGCAGGTGATTTGGGATGGGTGTTGTTTGGAACCCGAGCTGAGTTATTTATTTCATTTCACTTAATAAATTATCTGCAATTGTTATATAATGGAACACTTCATTTTATAGTTGCATGAAATGGAAAGGTTTAGAAAATGCGGGTGCCGACCTACTAGGATTTTATCTCACACCCTGCTAAGGTGTCGCTGACACCCGAGTAGATTATATGTTTGCAGGTATTGACAAAGGGAAGCATGATACTTCTAATTCTTGATTGTTTCTTGCGGCTTAGGATGGAGACCGGGGTAGAGGACTGGGCCTTGCTTGTGATTCATTTGTCGAAATTTGTGTGTTTTTTTGTCGATAGTATGGTCGAGTTTTTTTTCTGTGATTTTAGTTTAGACAGACATCATGACATGACATTGATTTGTGAGCTTCCGCACTTGAGTATTATTCAGTTGTATTATTTATATTTCTTCTACTAAAGTTTATTCATTTATACGATTCCACTATTTATTATTAATTTCTATTTAATTTCATTGTGATAATACCTATTACCTATGAGGTTATAGTCTCCCCCTCGGACACAAAAAGGCCCTCGTTGCTAGTCAGCAGCCTCGGGCGTTTGGGGAGATGCGCTTAAGGTCATGTTACCCACCAGTCCAGCCACCATCTTAGAGGTAATCCGGGTCGGGACGTTGCATCATTACCTATATCCGATTGTGGATTTCGAATCACATAACCCATCAATATACTATTACACTTCCACTTGATAACCAAAAGGGGTTGAATCAAATCATTTTGGAGCTTCTTTTATGCACTCACTTGTAAACAGGTGTTACACCATGATATGAACCCAACAATACTTCACTTCATTGAAATCCATTAAAAATATTATTAAGATCATGAAAATTATTTTCTATGAAAAGATGTAATTTAATAGGGGAAGTGTGAAAATCCCTCTACACATCCTCAAGAAACACATCTAGAAACTTATATAAACTACAAAATAGAACAAAAGGCACCCAACCTTCCTAGAATACTTCAGAAACATTACATGAGAGTAACTAATCATGAAATACCCTTCAATTGATATATTCCAACTGGTCCTCCCTAACTCAACATATAAGTGAGGGGTCTACCTCCAATAATGAAAGTCATTCTACATTAACTACTTCCAATAAAAATAAATGTATCCAATATAACTACATAGGAAACTCTTGCATCATCTGAGAAAGAAATTCTCTACTAAAGGGATCAACCATATAATTATCATACCTAGAAGTATATAACATCTCTAAATCATAGTCTTTTAGGAACTATATCCCACACCTATTTCCTAGGTTAATATATACCAGGAGGAATATACATCAAATACTTATGAACCTTATAGTTTATAAATCACTCATTGAGGAGAATATATATCCACATATCCATAAAAAACAACTTATATATATTCTAAGTAATGTTTCACATGCTTCTATACATGTGGTATTGTTTTTAAAAACCCATAATAGAAAAAGAACTACCTTTTCATCAATAAAAAATGATGGAAAAAACTATAATAATATAAAAACACAATGTACACAAACTCTTCCACTATAAATTATAATACTAGATCATTTTTCAAACATCTATTTTCCACCATGAAAGTTCTCTTATAATTGTTATAACTGATAAAAATACTCCCTAGTAAGGAAAGGATAGTCATATTGGCCACAATCCCAAAGAATTATTCTATAAATATAATGTAATATCTCTATATCCCGAGGAATTAGCATTCCTCAAACACTATATTGAGTGGCTCCAAATCCATCACATCCTCAACTTTCACTAGGTGAACATAAAGTCCTCACACTACTATAATATTCTCTAAGAAATTAATTTCTTGAATCCTTAAATTTAAATTTGATATCTTTCCTTATATCCATTTATTATAGGGAAAGTTTAAAAAAAATCCTTAAATTCTCAGCATCTTCATCCTCCATTAAATAATAGACGAGGATATCATCAATGAAAAATAGTAAAAATCAGTCAAGAAATATTGGATGATCCTAGTCAATTATCCCAAGACGATAATAGTTTACTTCATTACTTTGAATGATATCTATAAGGCCCTAAACTTAAACCTTACTTAATATTGAATTAAATGAATAATTCAAATTGAGGATCTTTTCAGGTTTAGAGTTTTAGAGAATTAGAACATAACTATTACATCTCAAAAGATTACAAAGTAGACACTTCTACTAAGTTTCCATAATAAAAAAACTCTTAAAAAGAAACATGTCTAGTTCCATGTTTTATATAGCATGACATTACCTTGATCCCATCCTTGACCTTATTCCACATTAAGTCCTGTGAAAAACATTTCAAAAAAGCTTGGGGTGAGCATAAAAATCTCAGTAAGGTATACACAAAGAATGAAAACTGTTAGTTTTTCAAACATCAAGTAAACCATGTATACTTTATCAAAGTAATAACTTCACCTTCATGAAGTAGTAAAAAAAACTCTTCACTGAATAAAATATCACTACTTAACTTTTTGTAACCAAAGTATTACCATAAAACACATATAAAGAAAACATAACATATATAAATGTTACTTGGGACATAAACATACTTAAGTGGAATAACCATACGGTCGACTTCCACACATATCACTTAATGGAATAGCCATACGACCAACTTCCATACATACTTAATGGAATAGCCATACGGCCGACTTCCATACCCAATGCATTGGAGGTTATAACGTAACCACTCATCCTGGTATTCACGGCACCACCCGTCATATGGTTTATCACGTAACCACCCGTCAAATGTCCAAGTACCAATATAAAATCATAAAACTTAAAACCAATATAAAGGAATGATAACATTTCCACATTTCAATCAAAATATATCATTTAAATATATTGACATAATAGAATCCTTTATCAAAACCATTTTCAATACCAAAATACATAAAATATTATATGGTATTTATTTTATTTTAAAAACATTATGGATTTTTGAGGAAGCCAAAGACCAAATAATACTCACGGCGGCGGAAAAGGTTGTTGTCACCGCGTACGTTAAAAAAAACATTCCTTTTTGTAATTTAGTAAAATGCTTCATAGAAAGATATTCCTTTTGTATAAAAGTAAAAGTAAAAGGGATTTATAAATCATATAAAAGAAAGTTGTGTATAAAACGAAATATGCCTCAATGAAAGGAGATTGAGACGAAGTCCCTTACCTCGGGTCCGACTTGACTCGATCGTTCTTTAACGTCCTGAATAATAAACTTGAGTTAATTTCTACTTGATTAAGAACCTTTTTAATGTTCATTATTCCTTTTATATCACTTATTTCCATGTTATAAACATTATGTAACCATTTAAGTTAATAATGTTTGTTTTGTCGATATTTGGTTCTTAAGTCGAAAGTGGACTTCTTACAATTACATGTTGTTCGTGTGGTCAAAGGTTCTTTATATCCAAAATGAAATTCCTGATTTGGATAGCATATATATCATATATATCCAGCATATACATGTATTTATAATATTACATAATCATTTAGAGGTAATAAATGAAATGCACCGTTCATGGAGACGGTAATCCGTACGTACGCATGAACGCTACTTTCATTTCTTTGTCATATTAATGGAATTAAAAATTAATGAGAGGTATGTATATTTTAATTCCAGAATTATTTTCATCATTTAGATGTATCATTCATTATATATATCCATTATATACATGTACTTTTAATAGTACATTACATTTGGGGATAAAAAAATTAAATGCACCGTTAATGGAGACGGTAAGCCGTACGTACGCATGAATGCTACTTTCATTTCTATCTCATACTTTTATGGAAAGAAATAATAATGATATAGAGGTATATTATAATTCCAGTATAACATCATATATAATAACTTTAAATCCATCCTTTATACATCCCACATATGGCATTAACGAATCACATCACTTGAGGGGGCGGTAGTCCGCACTTCCTTAAATGAAGATATCGTGTTTACCCATAATGGAAACCATAAAGGTATGCCCAAAATGAAAAATACAGAAGCTTAAGGAAAACATAAACATATTATATATCATATATAAATATAGTTTCATCTTAATGGCCACCTTTGAAGGTGTTAAAATAATGTTGAACAATCATCGTTTCGGGAGGCAGAAATTCGCCATCCACGGAAACCGTATGTTCTTTAACCATTAGATGTAGGTGTGTGTAAGTGTAGCTCTAATACTTATTATAACAACATCCTAGTATATTTATGATACTGTATTTGTTACAAAATAAAAGAATAAAAAGAGTTTAGGGGGTTGGAGAAGCAAAATAAAACAAAAGGACTCAAAAGAAGACATTACCTTAAAATCGGGTAACTCCCTTTGGTTTGAGCTCAAAGGCTTCCTTGGGAAGACTTATGCCCAAAGTGAGGCTTCAAAAAGTAAGGTAGGGATGTGGAGAGACAAAATGGGCAGGGTTTGGCCGAGCCAAAGGCTTTGGGAGTGTGGGTAAGGAGGTAGAGGTGGGGGCCTTTTATAAGAGGAGAGGAGGGGCACTCTTGGAAGGTAAGGAAAAGTCACTTTATTTTAAAATGGTATTCGGATTTAAGAGGTCCCACATTGATGTGTTTCGAGGATAAGGTGATAAGGGTTCGAAATCCACCCATAAAATAGGTTTTGGACATGTGTAGGTCTTAGATTTTACATTATCATTTCATTTTATTTAAATCCTTTATTAATGAGGTAATCGCTGCATCATCATGATGTCATAAATAATTTAATATATTTAATGTCTAAAAATTTTAAAAAAATATCACGACGTAGGAAATCTTTTTATATTTCTAATGAATATTTATAGTCAAAAATCTGACTTGTATAACCCCATGTAAAAATTGTTTTAGTAAAACACCTCATGTGTGTGTCATTTTTACTTTAACATTAAATAAAAAGTTATTTATGTCATTTCCCAACAAAAGTGGCTCCATGGGGTCCCCAAGTTGACCCATGGCTTGTCTTGGCCGGCAATGAAACATCCAATAAGGGTTGGACATGTTTCAAGCTCATCTCATATTATTAAAACATTATTTTTACCTTAAACTACACTAATTACCTCTAATCGTGATTACAAATTTAATAAGTTACTATTCACCAAAAAATTATTTTTGTCTCATTGAACAAAATTTTACTTCTTAATGACAACCATGTATGTCGGATTTTTTGAAATTCAAAACACAGAAGTGGTAAAATTTCATTTAAATGAAAAATCAGTTTTTATAAGTACCACTTAGTGGTTTCACTATTCATCAAAAATTGAAGTTTTTCAGAAAAATACCAAAACTTCACCCTAAGATATATTTTTTATTCCGAATTAAAAAATGTAGTCCATTTTACAAAATTCACTACATATAAGTTGCATTAATTAATTTAATAATTAATTCCCGCTGTCAGAGCAAATAGCGTGTTTTTATGAAACAATAAGTATCAAAAGATTGACACTAGTTTAAGTCCGATTTCAAAGTGAAATTAATTCCAACGACCACTATTGGATTTAATGGTAAAAATATATTCAAATTTCACTTTAAAACCAATTCAAAAGATAATCTGATAATATAAATAAATTATATTAAAAATAGGATTTGAATTAAAATACAACATTTTACACTATTCATTAAAAAATGAACTTTATCGGAAAAATACCAAAAATTTAGACAAAGTAAAATTTGATGTCCCGATTATAAAGAAGAGTTATATTTAGTCCAATAGAATGTATAAGATTGATCAAAACTATATTTAATGACGGTTCGCCGTAACATGTTGATAAGTGGACCTTTTGTGAAAATTAGAGTATATAAGACTAAAATTGAATTCTTTTCGTATTTTAAGCCTTTATCCTTTATTAGATAAATGTAAAACATTTAACAAACATATATAATCATATTTAAGTTATTTCTATCCATTCCTGCCAGTACAACAGCTACGTGTTAACTAACATTTAAAATAATATTATTTTATTACTAGTGTGCAACGTACGATTTCAAAGAAACTCTTTGTTGCGTATCAGGTACGCTATCAAACATAGAAACCCCTTTAAAGTAAAATTAATAAATATGAAAATGTATTATTCTTTATTTACCTGGGATGTTACATCCTTCCCCCCTTTTGGGAATTGCGTCCTCTCAATTTTATTCACTTATCAAAATAAGTGGGGGTATTTATCCCTCATAGCATTTTCAGATTCCCACATTGCCTCTTCAACCATATGGTTTTCCCACAAAACCATTACCTGGTGAATTACATTATTTCGCAACACTTGCTCTCTTCGGTCAAGAATCTGGACTGGTTGTTCTTCATAAGAGAGATTCTCTTCCTACTAAACTACCTTTGGACTCAAAACATGAGATGGATCTGACATATACTTCCTCAACATCGAAACATGAAAATCATTGTGTACCTGAGATAAACTCGGAGGTGATTCCACTCATTATGCAACTGATCCAACTCTTTCCAGAATTTCATATGGTCTAATGAACCTTGGACTCAACTTTCCTTTCTTACCAAATCACATCACACTTTTCCATGGAGAAACCTTGAGAAAAACATGATCACCTACCTCGAAAGATAGATCCTTCCTCCAGTTATCCGCATAACTCTTCTGCCTGCTTTGAGATGTTCTCATGTGTTTCTGAATCAACCGAACTTTTTCTACCATCTCTTTTACTAATTCTGGTCCCATCAGCTTCCTTTCACCCACTTCATCCCAAAATGCTGGAGTTCGACACCGCTTACCATATAATGCCTCAAATGGTGTCATCTGTATACTGGAATGAAAACTGTTATTATAAGAAAACTCAACCAAATAAAGATGTGGGTCCCAACTTCCCTGATAATCCATCGAACAAGCTCGTAGCATATCCTCCAAGGTCCGAATTGTTCGTTCTGACGGCCCATCTGATTGCGGATGAAAAGATGTACTAAAATTTAATTCAGTACCCAACGACTTCTTAAGGCCTTTCCAAAAGTTAGAAGTAAACCTGGGATCACGGTCAGATACAATGGAGAGAGGAGATCCATATAACCTGACCATCTCTTTAAGATAAAAACCGGAAAGTTGATCTAGGGAAAAATTATCTCGTATGGAAAGGAAATGAGTAGATTTAGTCAAGAGATCAAAAATAACCCATATTGCGTCATTACCTCTAGATGTGTTTGGTAATCCCACAACAAAGTCCATGGATAAATTCTAACATTTCCACTCTGGCACTGGTAAAGGATGAAGCATCCCTTTAGGTAACTTCCGCTCTGCTTTAACCTGCTGACAAGTCAAACACTTCACAGTAAAATCCGCAATATCTCTTTTCATTCCATCCCACCAGTAATACTCCCACAGATCTCTGTACATCTTAGTACTGCCAGGATGAACTGAAAACGGGGAACTATGAGCCTCACATAACAACTCATTCTTCAACTGTGAATCACAAGGCACACATAATCTCTTCCCAAACCTCAAAACACAATCACTATCAATGTTGAATTCATGAAACTTACCTTTCTATACCAGCTCTACCTTTTTCTGTAACTCACTGTCTTGCTTCTGCGCTTGCTTAATTCTTTCTGATAGGGATGATATCACTGATACATGAAACAAAACAGAAGAACTTTCTGTACCGAAAACTTCTATTCCAAATTTCATCAAATCAAAAACCAAAGGATCTCGTCTCAAACGTATCATGGTTAATGAAGCATTACTTTTTCGACTCAAAGCATCGACCACTTTATTTGCTTTTCCCGGATGGTAGTGAATTGTACAATCATAATCCTTGATTAATTCCAGCCATCTCCTCTGTCTCATCTTCAATTCTTTCTGAGTGAATATATACTTTAAACTTTTGTGATCAGTATATATTTCACACTTTACTCCATACAAATGATGCCTCCAAATTTTTAAAGCAAAAACAACAGCAGCTAATTCCAAATCATGTGTAGGGTAATTTACCTCAGGCGTTTTCAACTGACATGAAGCATAAGCAATTACCTGATCATTCTGAATAAGGACACATCAAAGTCCCTTCAACGAAGCATCACTTTATATAACAAACTCACCATTCCTGGAAGGAAGTGCCAAAACTGGAGCATTCACCAATCTTCTTTTCAACTCCTGAAAACAATCATCACATTCTTTTGTCCAGATGAACTTAACACCATTACGAGTTAGCTTAGTCATTGGACTAGATAACCGTGAAAATTTTTCAACAATCCTTTGGTATTAACCTGCCAAACCAAGAAAACTACGGATCTCAGTTACATTTGTGGGTCTTGGACATTCTTCAACAACTTTTGTTTTAGTAGGATCAACAGTTATGCCATATTTTGAAACAATGTGACCCAGGAAAGAAATTTGTTGTAACCAAAACTCACACGTTCTGAATTTTCCATATAGTTTCGTTTCTTTTAAGGTTTGCAAGATAACCCTTAAATGACTTTCATGCTCCTCTTTACTTTTAGAAAACACCAAAATATCATCGATGAAAACAACCACAAACTTATCCAAGAACTCATGGAAAATTCTATTCATAAGGTCCATGAATAAAGCAGGTGCATTGGTTAACCCAAAAGGCATAACTACAAATTCATAATGGCCATATCTAGTACGGAACACAATCTTCGGAACGTCTGCTTATTTTACTTTCAACTGATGATACCCCGACCTCAAGTCAATCTTCGAAAAATACTGAGCTCCCTGGAGCTGATCAAACAAATCATTGATATGAGGCAAATGATACTTGTTCTTAAGAGTAATATTATTCAAAGCTCTATAATCAATGCAAAGTCTCATTGATCCATCTTTCTTTTTAACAAACAAGACAGGAGCACCCTATGGTGATGTGCTAGGTTGAATGAAACCTTTATCTAATACCTCCGGCAATTGTTTCTTTAAATCTAAAAGTTCAACCTGAGCCATTCGATAAGGGGGTTTTGAAATTGGCTTAGAATCAGGAACTAAGTCAACAGTAAATTCAACTTCTCGATCATGAATAATACCAGGCAAATCATCAGGAAAAACATCAAGATACTCATTTACCACTGGCACATCATTAATCTGAACAGTTCCTTTATTTTCAACAATATGTTCAAGGTAACATTCATTTCCATCTTTTACTAGTTTCTCAACTTCCTGATATGTTATCAAAATCAAGGGTTCATTCTTGTACACAAACTGAAAATCTTTCTGAAAAGAAACCATTTTAGCTCTGCAGTCAATCTTAGCATGATAAACAGAAATCCAATCAATGCCCAAAATAACATCAAACTCTACTAGAGGCAAAACAATAAGGTTTGCTAGTAGATTCTTTCCACACACACGGATAGTAAGGTTCTTATAATTCCTTTTTGTCTCAACGTTCCCTCCGGGTGTTTTTACCATAAGTTCAGGGTTCATATCTTGATATGGAATTTCCAATTTAATAGAAAAATTCTCAGAAATGAAAGAATGTGTAGACCCTGAATCAAACAACACATTAGCATAATCTGAACAAACAAACAGTGTACCTTATACTACTTCATTCGATGGACCAACATCTGTTGAAGTTGTTGCACAAGATTTCACCACCCCTTTCTGCTTGTAGTCTAGCTGCTTTCCCCTAGTTGAGTTCTTTGTTGGACACTCGTTTGCATAATGACCCATTTCATTACACTTAAAACATCTTACCGTTGGCTTTTCATTGCCTTCTTGATTATCTTCCTTATAGTTATGAGTAATATGACCGGACTTACCACACCGAAAGCACTTACCTGACTTGGATAAACATTCTCCAGGATGCATTTTACCACACTTCTCATAGGATGGATATTTGGTTTTCTTAACTCCTTGCTTCTTTGATGAATTCTTCCCCTTTTCCTGCCAACTAGACCTCTTATTTTTTTGTTTGTCATAGAACACCTGATCATCGGTAAACTCCATTTCCACCTTCTCCGCACATCGAACAAGTTTTTCATAACTTTTGAACTCACGAGAAGCTAAAGCCCTTCGATACTTTGGCTTTAACCCTGAGTAAAAACGGTTTATTTTACTATCAAGATCTCGTATGAAGTTTGGAGCATACCTTGCCAAACGAGTGAACTTTGCTTCATAAGCATCCACTGAATCATCCTCCTGCCTCAATTCTAGGAACTGTTTTTCCATCCTAAGACGAACCACCTTAGGAAAACATTTCTCAAGAAACATACCTTTGAATTAGTCCCAGTGAAGATCCTCAATCTCATCACTATCCCTGATATTTTTCACCATCGACCACCACTATCAGCTTCACCTTCAAAACGGTAAACAGCAAGACTAACCTTTTGATGTTATGAACACCCCATGACATCAAAAATCTTCTCCAGTGCTTTAATCCACCCTTAAGCTTGCACAGGGTCAGATGATCCTCTGAATGATGGGGGATGCTGCCTCATGAAATGTTCCACCACTGACAAGTTCCTCTGCGGTTGATCTGGATGATCTCGTGCATGGATACCACCACCATTTATAGCCCAAGTCAACTGTGCCATCACTGCAACAAACTGTTCAGTTCCGATTCCGACCATCTCCGGTTGCTGATTTGGAAGGTTGTCTTCTTCCTGATGTCGTTCCAACATAGCTGCTTGGTTTCCTCTGCGGAAAACCATTATGAACATAGAAATATCTTAGCCGAAGCAACATGGTAATCTTTAAATGCTATATCATTTCAATCATATTATAATTTAACACTTTTCTAACTCCTAAAGTTGTCTAAACTGACCTTTGATACCAACTATAAGGCCCTGGCCTTAAACCTTATTTAATATTGAATTAAATGAATAATTAAAATTGAGGATCTTTTCAGGTTTAGAGTTTTAGAGAATTAGAACACAACTATTACATCTCAAAATATTATAAAGTAGACACTTATACTAAGTTTCCATAATAAAAAAAAACACTTAAAAAGAAACATGTCTAGTTCCATGTTTTATATTGCATGACATTCCCTTGATCCCATCCTTGACCTTATTCCACATTAAGTCCTGTGAAAAACATTTCAAAAAAACTTGGGGTGAGCATAAAAAGCTCAATAAGGTATACACAAAGAATTAAAACTGTTAGTTTTTCAAACATCAAGTAAACCATGTATACTTTATCAAAGTAATAACTTCACCTTCATGAAGTAGTAAAAAAAAATCTTTACTGAATAAAATATCATTACATACCTTTTTATAACCAAAGGATTACCATAAAACCCATATAAAGAACACATAATATATATAAAGATAACTTGGGACATAAACATACTTAAGTGGAATAACCATACAGTCGACTTCCACACATATCACTTAATGGAATAGCCATACGGCCAACTTCCATACATACTTAATGGACTAGCCATACGGCCGACTTCTATACCCAATGCATTGGAGGTTATAACGTAACCACCCGTCCCGGTATTCGCGGCACCACCCGTCATATGGTTTATCACGTAACCACCCGCAAAATGTCCAAGTACCAAAATAAAATCATAAAACACAAAACCAATATAAAGGAATGATAACATTTCCACATTTCAATCAAAATATATCATTTAAATATATTGACATAATAGAATCCTTTATCAAAACCATTTTCAATACCAAAATACATAAAATAGTATATGGTATTTATTTTATTTTAAAAACATTACGGCTTGTTGAGGAAGCCAAAGACCAAATAATACTCGCGGTAGTGGAAAAGGTTGTTGTCACCACGTACGTTAAAAAAACATTCCTTTTTGTCATTTAGTAAAACGCTTCGTAGAAAAAGATTCCTTTTGTATAAAAGTAAAAGTCAAAGGGGTTTATACACCGTATAAAAGAATGTTGTGTATAAAACGAAATATGCCTCAATGAAAGGAGATTGAGACGAAGTCCCTTACCTCGGGTCCGAATTCACTCGATCGTTCTTTATCGTCCTGAATAATAAACTTGAGTTAATTTCTACTTGATTAAGAACCTTTTTAAAGTTCATTATTCCTTTTATATAACTTATTTCCATGTTATAAACATTATGTAACCATTTAAGTTAATAATGTTTGTTTTGTCGATATTTGGTTCTTAAGTCGAAAGTGGACTTCTTACAATTACATGTTGTTCGTGTGGTCAAAGGTTCATTATATCCAGAATGACATTCCTGATTTGGATAGAATATATATAATATATATCTAGCATATATATGTATTTATAATATTACATAATCATTTAGAGGTAAGAAATGAAATGCACCGTTCATGGAGACGGTAAGCCGTACGTACGCATGAATGCTACTTTCATTTCTTTGTCATATTAAGGTAATTAAAACATAATGAGAGGTATGTATATTTTAATTACAGAATTATATTAATAATTTAGATGTATCATTCATTATATATATCCATTATATACATGTACTTTTAATAGTACATTACATTTGGGGATAAGAAATGAAATGCACCGTTTATGGAGACGGTAAGCCGTACGTACGCATGAACACTACTTTCATTTCGATCTCATACTTTAATGGAAAGAAATAATAATGATATAGATGTATATTATAATTCCAGTATAACATAATATATAATAACTTTAAATCCATCCTTTATACGTCCCACATATGGCATTAACGAATCACATCACTTGAGGGGGCAGTAGTCCGCACTTCCTTAAATGAAGATATCGTGTTTACCCATAATGGAAACCATTAAGGTATGCCCAAAATGAAAAATACAGAAGCTTAAGGAAAACATAAACATATTATATATCATATATAAATATAGTGTCATCTTAACGGCCACTTTTGAAGGTGTTAAAAGAATGTTGAACAATCATCGTTTCGGGAGGCAGAAATTCGCCATCCACGGAAAGAGTATGTTATTTAACCAATAGATGTAGGTGTGTGTAAGTGTAGCTCGAATACTTCTTATAAAAACATCATAGTATATTGAGGATACTGTAGTTGTTACAAAAGAAAAGAATAAAAAGAGTTTAGGGGGTTGGAGAAGCAAAATAAAACAAAAGGACTCAAAAGAAGACATTACCTTAAAATCGTTTAACTCCCTTTGGTTTGAGCTCAAAGGCTTCATTGGGAAGACTTCTGCCAAAAGTGAGGCTTCAAGGAGTAAGAGAGGGATGTGGAGATCGACACTGGGCAGGGGTGGTCAGAGCCAAAGGCTTTGGGAGTGTGGGTAAGGAGGTAGAGGTGGGGGCCTTTTATAAGAGGAGAGGAGGGGCACTCTTGGAAGGTAAGGAAAGTCACTTTATTTTAAAATGGTATTCGGATTTAAGACGTCCCACATTGATGTGTTCCGAGGATAAGGTGATAAGGGTTCAAAATCCACCCATAAAATAGGTTTTGGACATGTGTAGGTCTTAGATTTTACATTATCATTTCATTTTATTTAAATCCTTTATTAATGAGGTAATCACTGCATCATCATGATGTCATAAATAATTTAATATATTTAATGTATAAAAATTATAAAAAAAATATCATGATGTAGGAAATATTTTTAGATTTCTAATCAATATTTATAGTCAAAAATCTGACTTGTATAACCCCATGTAAAAATTGTTTTAGTAAAACCCCTCATGTGTGCGTCATTTTTACTTTAACATTAAATAAAAAGTTATTTATGTCATTTCCCAACCAAAGTGGCTCCATGGGGTCCCCAAGTTGACCCATGGATTTTCTTGGTCAGCCATGACACATAAAATAAGGGTAGGACATGTGTCAAGCTCATCTCATATTATTAAAACATTATTTTTACCTTAAACTACACTAATTACCTTTAATCAGGATTAAAAACTTAATAAGTTACTATTCACCAAAAAATTATTTTAATCTCATTGAACCACATTTTACTTCTTAATGACAACCATGTATGATGGATTTTTGAAATTCAAAACACAGAAGTGGTAAAATTTCATTTAAACGAAAAATCAGTTTTTTTAAGTACCACTTAGTGGTTTCACTATTCATCAAAAATTGAAGTTTTTCAAAAAAATACCAAAACATAACCCTAAGCTATATTTGATATTACGAATTCAAAAATGATGTTCATTTTACAAAATTCACAACATATAAGTTGCATTAATTAATTTAATAATTAATTCCCGCTGTCAGAGCAAATAGCTCGTTTTTATGAAACAATAAGTATCATAAGATTGACACTAGTTTATGTCCGATTTCAAAGTGAAATTAATTCCAACGACCACTATTGGATTTAATGGTAAAAATATATTCAAATTTCACTTTAAAACCAATTCAAAAGATAATATAATCATATAAATAAATTAGATTAAAAATAGGTTTTGAATTAAAATACAACATTTTACACTATTCATTAAAAAAATGAACTTTATCGGAAAAATACCAAAAATTTACACAAAGTAAAATTTGATGTCCTGATTCTAAAGTAGAGTTATATTTAGTTCAATAGAATATATAAGATTGATCAAAACTAAATTTAATTATGGTTCGCCGTCAAATGTTGATAAGTGGACCTTTTGTGAAAATTAGAGTATATAAGCCTAAAATTGAATTCTTTTCGTATTTTAAGCCTTTATCATTTATTAGATAAATGTAAAACATTTAAAAAACATATATAATCATATTTTAGTTATTTCTATCCATTCCCGCCAGTACAACGGCTACGTGTTAACTAACATTTAAAATAATATTATTTTATTACTAGTGTGCAATGTATGATTTCAAAGAAACTCTTTGTTGCGTATCGGGTATGCTATCGAACATAGAAACCCCTTTAAAGTAAAATTAATAAATATGAAAATGTATTATTATTTATTTACTTGGGATGTTACAATATCACCCAAAACCCTAAGTGATTATAGTGAAACAATAATTATATCTCTAGGGTGTACTCTTAACGAAACCATAAATAACAATATATATACCTTTGAATAATCTGTAATAACAACATTTTTTTTCTAGTTGAAGAGATCATTAATATTTATAAGACGATATTTATTATAAAAATTCTTTTGGATTAGGTAGTGAATGTCAATAAAAGTATCAAACTATCATCCACCTTTAAATAAAATATATTAGGATCTTCCCTAGGGGACACACATGGATTGATAGAACCTTTCTCCATAATGTCCTCAAAAAACACCTTCATCTCGCTGAGCTCAAATGGGGCCATATGATAAACATTATAATAAATTGGTGTGGTCCTAGGGTGTAAATAATTTTATAAATTTACCTTTTGATATGTGTGAAACCCTATAACATCCTCCTGGAAAAAATAAATGTTCTCCACCACTATATGAAACCATTCTATAGTATGGGTGAGGAACAAATCCAGGATGAAAAAATAATGGGTAAATAACTAACTTATTGGGGGTTATTATTTCTCACCCTACCTTAGGGTCCTACTCACCAATGAAGGTGAATCTCAACACATTTTCTAGTTGATTTAAAAACCTAAAATGATATTCATCTACCAAAGAATAGACTATGTAAAAACATTTCATTCCAAGGATGATGCTGTATGGTCTCATATATACCATAGTGATATCCTAAAAAACTATATTATTACAAGTGTAATATCACAATAAACAACATATATATGATAGTGACATTTAATCTTGTAGGATTCTTTATTCAACGGTGTTAGGCTAGAGGATCGATTTGTATATCTAACTCCTAAACGAAAAGGGGAGTGAGAAAACAATGCTTTATGATCGTGTTGATATGTAGGAGTTATAAAGTAGAAATAATGAAAATCATAACATTAAAAATATTAGGAACTACTAGATCAATGATTCATATAGCCTATATCTGAACATAGACTAGATCTCTTATACCATATTTCTGATATGGACCACTTAAGAGTGGTTGTAGTGGCTATTTATAAATGTTAAATCCATCCCAAATTCCCCAATTACCATCTAGTCCACTGACATAACTGTATGTGGGAGGGACAACATGTACACCTTGGGGAGGTCCCAAATATCCATGTAATTTCAGATACGAGTTCTATCAACAATACCACCCTAGCTATTATCTATGGCTGAATAGTAAATGCAAACATGATCCAAGTGTCCACTATCACTATAAGTATAACACGATCCATCTACCCACTATATAGTCTATATGTGGGACCATTCTTTCAAAGTTCCATGGGATTGAGATCATGAATGTTGTTATATCTAATGGAAAGGTCCCGTAAATTGTCATCCAATAACTACCTCTATTGTATCCAATTTGGGAAAACCTCAACCTTCTTCTACCATTGTTTTAAACATCACAAAAAATACCAATTACTAAGGCATGTTCTATAACTCTAGAATAGTAGGATAAGCATAATAACATAGTCCCAGTTCGAATCACCCTAAAAATTCCTTATTCATACTTCCACACTTGAAGAAATATTTAATGAATCAAAGTCGGGAGTAACTCATGATTTATTTTTGAACATAGATGTATACTTGGTCATTGTAATTATTCCATGCATCAGACCTATAATCTCATGATCTTGTACCATCCTCAACATTAAAATATAGTACTAATTTTTTAACTAACACTACAACTCTAAAAAAGTTAGAGTGGTGTCAAGGAAAATCTAGTGATTAATATTCACCAATGTCTAAATATTCTATAAATAATTATTGAATAGAGAACTACATTCTGGTTGGTGGGTCTTTCTACCAGACAGAAGACATGAGTCACTGAATCCTACCATTCTTTTTCTACCCAAGGATCATGGTCTCCTTAGAACTGAGGTGGAATCTTCCGCTAAAAGTCATAAAACACACTCAATCTATGGGTAGTGTCATCCTACTTAGTAGGTATGTCCATCCACTTGGACATTATATTTACTATTCACATAGTTGTTTTTGGATCTTCAATGTACTCAGTGAGTATTAATACCACCCAATGAAGTCCTCATACTAGTGCCCCATTACTTAAATAATTAATGTCTGGATGTTGAAGCATGAACTCATGTTCATCGTAACTCTACCTCAACTAATGAGATGGATATCTATAGGGTGAAATAATGCATTGTGACAAGATGAAGACATGATTATTGGAGAATATCAGGTTAAGTTGAATTGATAAAGGGATAGAAAAAACAATACTTACATGATCTATGATAAGTACACTATCATGTGGTACCAAATATCCAATTTCTTAGAGTTCAAAGTAAACTTTCCTAATATTATAATCTGGGTGAAAGGATACATCAACTACTTGCACCAACCATTGGGTTCCATGTATGGATAAATTAAATAATTCTCATTTATAATCTTTTCCTTTATTTCCCCTAACCTATATCACGACACTACTGTCTCCGACCTCTATCCCAAGGATTCAAACAAATTCAATACCATTTGAACATTTCCTAAGCCATAGAGACCTCACTTAAGACTATAATAGGATAAGTGTTCCATTAGAACCCTACATCTACTAGGCAATGGGTTGAATATTAGCACCATGAAGGCTTTCACACATATTTGAGGCTATATCCTACTAATCCTATATATATATTCTTATACCAAAAATAGATTATAGAAATCAAATACAAAGAATAATAGGAATCTATAATATAAAATTTATACAACATATTATAAATATATATTTAATATGATCAATTCATTAATAGTATATAATGTAAAATATTGGGTAATAATAGCTCGAAAAATATAGGCCTCAACAATTTAATGGGTGAACTCTACGATACCCCAACTCCTGACACAAAAACATTAATAACCCCAAAAAATCACCCATAAATTATGGATCCACTTATATCTTGTCTTCTTAAGCCACCTCTGAATGATTCATAATCTACATATATAGAACACTTGTTAGATTCAATCTAGTGTAGGGGTGAGTCTAAACATACCAAGTAGGATACATGAAAATCACAAAGGAAGAATTAGACAATATATCATATAAGAGTAGTATCAATCATATATATGGTGTAATGGATCAAGAAAACCAAGTTAAATTAGAATACCAATCAGCACAAATTAGATTCATATATGAAGGACCCATAATTTATATAGTAGATTTAGTGTCAGATTTTTGGGTTACTTATAAAATGGATATAGGTCTCATGATTAGTCATGGAGGGGGGGGGTACCAAATTTAATATGCATAAGAAGTGAGAATTACCTAATATTAGTGTACTTCTAGTTGGATTTCCTAACCCATGTCTTCTCCCGGCATCTCACCCATACCTTATCATCATTCCTATAAATATTAGAAAATTAACTAACCCATAAATCCTTATAAACAACACCTAATGAAAATTAGAGAGGATCCATCAATTTCAATATGAAAAGTTGGTCATAATTGGATTATTTTTTTATTATAAACCTTAGTAAAGAATATATGTTAAATTTTAAATACATGGTACTACAAAATATATATATATATATATCAATAGAATATATGGGCCTTATATAGTAGTCAGTCATGTAATACCACTACCAAATATTGTGTTGTTAATTAATATGACATTTTAATAGATTCACATGACATGTGAAACCCATGGGGGATATAATTTTTTTTGAAAAAGAGTTAATATTAATGATGAAGATCCTCAACCATACATAAATAGAGCCATGAAGGGAAATTGTCCAGCCATAGCTGGTTGACATCGAAGGGGCCTGAGGCCGCATGCTGGTGGGATGCATTGTTTCCTTCCCTTTTGGTAAAGGAGAAGGTGCAGCAAGAGAAGCCTTGGAAAAGTGAGCGGATTCTCCTGATGATGAGGCCAGAAGGCTGGAGTCTGGCATCATGGTGGTTAATAGCATTGATAATAGTAAGGCAGCCAGACTCAATGATGATATCATCCGATCCACATTCCATAGCGAGCATCATCCCTGCCCGAATTATTTCCTTCAATTTGTTAGAGGATGTTAAATGGACCAAATGTCATTTAGGCCTATAGGGTCATCTATACATATACCATAGTACACCCTTGGTTATGCAGTTTATGAATAATGGAATATAACCCATAGTCACAAAAGTATTGAAATTTATCACCCTACCTAAACCCTATATTCTAACTAAAAATGAGACATGATGTGTTTTAGGACAAAACAAATCATATGATATCTAAATCCTCTTTAAAAACCCATATCACAAGATAAAACTATACGTAATGTGCTTTATGGGATTATACACTATGTAGTCACATAATTTTATATTTTTCACTATTTTTACATCACCACATATTTTTTCAGATTCATCCATACTCGACTATCCACCAACCACATCCCAACATCATTAACTAACCTATAATTTTATTTCACACCAAGTCCAATCATAGATGTCACCAATGGGATGAAACTTTATTTCCAAGGAAATTTTGTCTGGAACATATGCCCAATCCATCACCAAGGATCCTTTATCACACATTATCCATCTATATACTACAGTAACACATCACTACCTCAACTATATCGATACCAACTATAATAGTTGTCAATAATAATGACATTTCAAGAATCTATCATCGAATTAACAATATTTGTAAAGGGTATACTCTCATCAAACTATTATTAAGAATCATAGAGTGAGGAATATATATAGTGGTTGTTATAATTCAAGCCACTAATATGATTTTTCGTAACACATTCAATGTTTAATATTTATTAATTGAGATTTTAGCATGATAATTTTTAAGATGATAAATATTCTGTAAATTTATAGGAATAATAAATCAACAGGGGAATTCAAAATAACTATTAAAGTGATGATATCATGAAATCAGGGATTAATATATCATATATAATATATAAAATGGTGAGAATAAGAACTATTCACAATCTAAATGGCGTGTCATCATCACTTTAAATTTCCATCCTTGATTTTCTATCCTAATGGTATATCCTCCTCAAATAACATGGATTGAAATATCTACTTATTTATTTTGTATTTGATAATGATGGGTCCATTAACATAGGGATATTTTAATAAATTTTTTTACGGGAAATAAGGTTTTTCTTAGACACCCAAGTATATTTTAATGTAGTGATAAATATGGGATGAAATTATAATTCCAAAATTTCTAGGCTTTGTAAAACCTATTTTTGATGCCTTGTTCTCTTATTTATTTTTCAACAAAATTTTGTAGGGGTGGGTTTTAACCTACCTCTGGGCCTTTTGGGTATAATTCAAAAATTGCTTGAGTAAAACTACAAACCATGAGGAATCCCCCCATTTTGAATATATCCATGCCGTCATAATTTTTATATGGGATTAATTTAAGAGATATAAATAGTTTACCTCATTCATGTTTTCATATGATAAAAATATTATATATTTATTTTACAAACTCAATACATAAAAGTAAAATAAATAGGAAGCTGAACTCCTTCAAAAATATTATTAAACATGTTCAGATTCATCAATTTTCTTTTCAAGTCTCTACATATAGAAAACATTTTAGTAGTTTTTATGTAGAATTGCACTTGGATCTGTTACTAACTTGCATCATGATATAATTATGATATCTTCTATAGTGATATTTATTTACTCAATGGTAATAGCTTTATGGATGTGTATCAGAAATAGTGTACAATGTTTTAGGGTAAAAGTTGTTTTGTTAATATTTTATAAATACAATGATACTTTTATAAATAAAAATATAAAGGGACATAGATTTAGAAAAATCTATTATATTATTCAATCAAATAGATTAGATTCATCAAGAATGATGATAAGTCATTCAATTTATCGGTTCTTGAAAAACTTTCCTTTATGTTTTACATAGGAATGTAGGTTCCAAGGGGGGTGTTTTGGGTCTTCTTTTCCCTAAAATTTTCATGTTTTTTCTTGGTTTAGCGATAGAATTTTGTTATGTTGGTAGAAAGTTGGTGTGGTAGTAAAAAATTTTTTACGTGAAAGAAAGATTTTTTGGTGATAGAACGTTAGTATGGTTGTAGAAATATATTCTTGTGGTTAAATTTGTTCCATCATTAGAAAGGTTTTTTGGAAGTAGCAAGTTGATCTGGAGGTAGCATGTTATTCTGATAATAGAAAGTTATTCTAGAAGTAGAAAATTATTATGGTTGTAGAAATTTATTCAGGAGATTGAACGTTATTATAGTAGTAGAATTTTATTTTTATGGTATCATGTTGTTTTGCCTATAATATATTATTTTAGGGGTAGTCGGTTGGTCTGGAGAAGATATGTTATATTGGTTGTAGTGAGTTATTATGCTGGAACCAATTTGTTCTCAAGGGAGAAATTTGTTTTAGATATTGAAAGGTGTTCTCACTGAATAATTGTTTTGGGGATAACAATTTTTTCTAGTAGTATAAAGTTGTTTTAGAGGTAGAATGTTTGTTAGGCGGCGACAAATTTAAAATTTATAGTGTTTTTTTTCTTCAGAATTTACAGTTTTACATAGAATATTATAAATATGAATTTAAAAAAATGGTTTTAAATCCTTAAATTAAGTGATATTAACGTTCATTTGAAATTTTATATTAATTTATTTTATTTCATAAAAATTTTAAGCATTTAATAAGGCCATTATATGTGAAAATTTATGGACAAATAAACTGTGGAATGGTTCAAAAAACTATATCCAATATTATAAATGTTTGTGAAATTTTATATTAAAGTATTATTTATTTTATTAAACTCTGGAAGAAATAGAATCATGTTAGTAATCCTTGATGTGAAACCTGTATCCACTAAAACTATTATGTTCATGTTTTATAGGCATGTTAATTGTTTGTTTCAAACTCTATTTTCAACATAAGTGATTTTCATTTGATTTTGTGACACCATTTTCTTTTTCCAACTCATTTTTGGGGAACCATGTTTGGAAAGAAACTTTGAGGCCAAGGATCCTCATTGTCTCCCTATTTATGTTCATATACTGAGATTCGATTCTTTTGAGAAACTTTAGGTGAATATTAAGGGTTAACTTAATAAAGATAATTATTTGGATAAATGTAAATGTCATGGGAATGACTAGAAGTATCATTTTTTTACTAATTTTATGAAACTTTCCTTTTATTTATCCATTCTAGTTTCCATTTTTAAAAATCATGGTTATTGGGAGATATACTTGTGTTTTAGTTGTTTTTTTATAAAAATATCTTTCTTATTGTCTGTTTGAAATTAACATGATTAAAATAGATGATCACTTATATATGGTTAAGGAATTGGTTTCCCATGGAAATTTGGATTTGTGTGATAGTACCATTCTATGTAAAGAATTAAAGTAATGAAAGAAATTTTGTTGATTCTAGAACAGAGTGTTTCAAAAACAAGAATTTGTTGCTATGTGGTGACCATTGTGGTTATGTGAACCCTGTTGGGTCTTGTGTGGTGATGGTGGTGAATCTATTGGGTGTATAATATGTTGGGCAGTGAAGTTATGGTTGGTTTTCTTGAGATGTGATGTAGTGATGGTTAATGTGGGGTGAAGAGATATTGAGTGGTGTAGTTGTGATAGTTTCTTGGTTAGTAATGAAATAAACATGAAATGATAAAACAAAAATGACATTGTTCAACAAAATAATAATCATGGGTTAAATATAAATAAAATAATAAACTCTGATAAAAATGTTATTGTTGTCTTAAATGATTTTCATGGTAAGTGAATGTATTGTGTTAATGTGAAATTAAATGTATTACTAATATGAACTTGGATGTAACTCATTAATTATAGAAAATGGAGGAACCTATAATTTAAATTTGAATTTTTGGATATGTGTGGTAGTTGTAGGGTTTGATGCAACCAGAGGTTGCCATGGTTGTGATAAATATCATGTGATGTAGTGGTGGTGATGTGGAGTATTATAGTATAATTTATGCTAACCCACATGTTTGGTATTGTGTTGTATCTATCAATCATGTATATTATGTTACTTCTTTACATGCCCGATGTAACACCCTTAGATTTTATGAGATAGATTATTTTGAATTTCATTGTTGTGTTGTGTTATATGCTACACAAAGATTAACTTGCACTGTACACAACAATCTGTATTCTTGTAGTATATGAAACAATATTCTTGGACTGTGTTACATATAATTTCATGTTATTTTGATAAAATTGATATCATACAAGACAGAGTATAAGGGAACAACTAAATATTATAACCTAGTCATTATAATAGCGAGTATGAATAGTATTGACTTCCTTCTAGAAAAACTATTTAAATGAAAATAAGTGAGTATATAAAATAATACAATCACTCATAATGGATTCAATATAATTTTTAAAATTCATAATAAATGTTTTCTATAGATAATATAAGATCAAATTCAAATTTTTTGATAAAAGAAGTATTTTTCAAAAACAATATAGTTTTACCGTCTTTTGAAGGAGAACCCATTTTAAATATAGTTTTTAAAATTTTATAAGTTATTTTTTATAAAATAAATTTTTTTTTGAAATCAGGATATAAAAAATTTCTTTTGTTGAAATTTTAGTATTTTTTTCGGAAAATTCATATTTTAATGAATAGTAAAAAATATTGCATTTTAATTCAAAACCACCTTTTTGTCTAATTTATTTGTATTGATAAATAATCTTTTGAATTGGTTTTAAATTTTATTTTGATTTTTTTATAATTTAATCCAATATTGGTCACTAGAAGTAAGTTGACATTGAAATTTTATATAAACACATGTCAATCTTTTGATAGTTTTTTACTTTAAAAAAACCCCTCTTTTCTCTATTTGACAACGATAATTAATTTGAAATTAATTAATAAAATTTATATATTTTAAATTTGGAAAAATATATTTCATATTTGGAATAAAAAGGTGAAAATTAAATACATTTTCCCCTTTTATTTTTTGTCCATTTTTAATAGTAACTTTGGTAATTCTTATTTAGCACAGTTAAAGGTATATTAGGTAAATTAGGGTAAAAAATAATATGATATGTATAATAAAATTACACTAAAACCAGAAAAAATACCATTGGAGGAATAAAAGTAGACCCTTAACACCTAATGTTAAAAATTTATTCGTTTAATGGACTTTTGTCCATGAAAGTGATATAATTATTATTTAAACAAAAGAAAGTGACAACATGTGACTCTCTTATCTCTTATAAATATAAGAATTTTAATTTAGTGATAATATTGATGAAACTAAGAATAAATTTAGTCTCAAAAAACTTAATGAAATTATCTATATCAGGTAAATTTATTTATAATTTTTAGAGATTAAATAATTTTCATAAATATTGATACAACAGTGATACAATAATTGTTTTATTAAGAGAAATATCAAATAAATGATATTATAAATATTAAAATAAATATTTTATGACATAATTTATTCCATAAAAGAATTTTCTTGGTTAACATGACATTTTATGAGACTATTAAATAGTTTATTTTGACGTTATATCTCTTTATGAGTTTTATTTAAATTTAATGAATTGAATAGTGTAAAAATTGACACTATTAATTTTTGTTGAAATAATATTTTATTAAATTATTTAAAATTACAAAAAAAAACTTTTATTATCACAAAGTGACTATTATAAGGTCAGAAGTTCATTAAGTGTCTAATTATGAGAAATTTACCCCATATAAGTAAAATGTATAATCTCTTAACACATAAAATATTGTTACCATAATTAAAATTAAAAGAGAATAATTAAGGGTAAATCAAAAATATAAGGTTTAAAATAAAATAAATACATTTATAAAAATTATTGGATTGGATGATTTAGAACTATATTTATCTTTTATTCAACATATTTTAATTTGGGAGATTTTGGATTAAAAATTCAATTTTATTAATTTAATATTTTAAGAATATCCAGGGGTGCCCCTCACCTCAATTATAAAAGGGAACCTCCTCCCTTAAATATTCAATTCAATTTGTGCCTTCAAGATCAGAAATTAACTAAAAGTTTACCTTATAATCTTCATTATTCATGTTACAGAGGTTTTGGGGTTCTCTAAAGACCAACTCTAGTTCCTTTAAAGGGAGATTTAAAGGAGGCACGTCGAGGAAGAGATAATCTCTTCTATCGATTCATTCAACACAATTTATTATTCTTCTTCATATTCATTATTTGTTTCATTTTAAAGTAATAAAATCAATATCACTAATAGAATTATATGTTATTATAATTATTAGACAACCATATTCCACCTTCTGTTCACCCTATGAAAAACGAAATCACCACGCAATTGTACACACGGCTTACCGTCTCCAAGACGTGGTGTAATATGTTTTTCACCACCACCTTACATGGATGGATATAATGATTGAGAGAAAAACTATATATTATTATTATAAGATGATATGAAATATGGAACAACATATATACCATCCATGTCCATACCATTTCAAAAATTATCAAAATGATATCGTCGCTCGTGCGTAAGAACAACATACCATCTCCACGATGTGATGTAGTTCACTTTACAATATATCCATTAAACAATGATTTTAGAAATTTAAAGAATGAATAAATATGAATTATTTTAATATCATTTTGGAATGATATAAATATGACATAATAAGGGGAACCAAAACTTATTCAGTAAAACTTGTATAAGAAAATGAAACAGTATATACTCGAATGACGAGAAATAATGAAATGTATTACCAAAAAGATAATAATATAATCATATATGATATCAAAAAACTGAATATGATTCTGAAATAATTCAATGACATCACTAAAATCATTATAGATGAGGTTCAGATACACACAAAGGATAACATACCTAAGGTAAGTGATTATTTTGTCTCACTTTTATTTCTGTGGGACATATGTCTTATACACCACCTATTTATTTTGTGTGATGTTTATTCTTCTTATGAATGTTTTATGATTACTATTATGATGTTTATTATATTTAAATATGAATATAATTTTCATTATTTTATGAGGAATACAATTCGACTAATTGTAACTAGTAAGACATAATTTCATAATCTCATTATTATCCGAGATTGTTTACACATAATTATTTATTGTTACATATTTATCACCAATGTCTATATTTTCTAAAACAATATTTTCATAAAATGTTTACTATTACAAAAATTATTTTTAATGTCATTTTTACAAATTTTTTACCTTTACTACATGGTTTGGAATGAATATTTCTTTTGTCTTCCATACGAGGTATTTTTTCTCTTTTCCGGAAAAAGTATGAGGATAATATTTTTTGACTTATATGAAATGAATGGAATTTTATGATTTCATAACATGTTGTTCCCATAAACAATACCTTACATTTTTCCATGGTTATTTTCAAATAAATTTTTTTTCTTTTAATATTACATGGGTTTTTATGAAAAGAAAACATTTTTCAATAAGAAAGAATATTTCCTTAAGAATTAATTTAAAGTGTTTTATAAATATTATTTTTCCATATAAGATTAAGGATATTTTTTTCAATTATACTATCCATATTATTGTTATAGTTGATCATTTTTTTGAGGGAATATTATTTATGGAACCCTTTTGTTTTACATGGAATTTGTTATGATGGAATAATGTTTAAGAAACCCATTTTATTATTTGGGTTATGTTATGATAAGTGATTTATGTCTTTGTGGCACACATATGTATGGTTTTTATTATGTGTTGGGTTGGAATAATATCTCCCTCCAATGAATTAGGTAATGATTTATATATAATGATATAGAACTAAATATAATGGAATGTAAATCTGGTTTAGTAAAAAAGGGCGGGAACGACAAGTAAATCTAATTCAGTAATACATGGCTAAAATAAAATGTAAATATGGTTTAGTAAATCTGGGATGAAAGGAAAAGTAAACCTAGTTTAGTAATGGAAATTTTCCACTATGATAGTCTTGGAAATTATCCTTGGATAATATGGAAATTATTTTCTATGCTTATGTGTTTACCATAAGTTCAAGTTTTATGCCGATGCTATTTTATCAAGGTTAATGCTTCATTATGATTTTAGCCTTACATACTGTGAAGATTTATTTTATGACTCAATATGTTTATATTAATAATATAGGTTCATTTTTTCACATTATTATGTTTACTTTTTCGATGTTTTCCATTACTTAGCATTTTAGCTCACCTTATTTATGTTTTTCTTTCCCCCAGGATATAAATAAAAGTTTTAGGTAAGAACTTAAAATGTGAAAATATTTATGGGAGATGTTGAAGATATTTAACCAATCTAGAAGAATGTGTTCCAAGTGTCCAAAGACACTAAACGAATATGGTATTTGGGTGTCTACATGTGTAATGTATCAAGTATTCCAGAAAAGAAGTTTAATGTCCATGTATGCCAATATTGGGTCGTTTGAGTTGGTATTGGAGGAAAGGTTTAGTCAAACTTTGGAAACTAAGATGTGAAAAATCTTGTGAGAACCCTAGATATATTTATAAATATATTTCTTGTGATATCTTTAGGATAAGTCTAAGTATAGGTTACAATCCTATATTTTTTTGTGATATTCAAGACTGACCTAGGGTTAAACCAAAGATATCATATATTGAAATATTATAAGTAATTTACCTAACTTATGTATTTCTAATCTCTGATATATACTTCTCACACTTTTCATTATGGTCTTAGTTAATAACCAGAACTATATAGAACATAGTTAACCATTGAAATTTTCAGATGTGGAAATAATGGGAATTATGAAGTTCGATTTCCAAAGTGGAAACATCATGAAGAGAATCAAGAAGATGGTTTGAGTAATGGTCATACTTCTAAGGATAAATAGATTATAAATGACATGTGAAATGTATGTGAGGTTCTTCTAGGATTGTTTACATTAAACCTAAGAATCTTGAGGTTGAGAAATATTAAGACATAATTCATATTTTAGGAAAGAAAAAGACGATGGATCCAGAGTAATGATTAAAGAAAAAGGTTGGATGAACGGGGTGTATATGTTTCAGAATTTAAAGATTAGGTTATAGAATCATGAAATATATCAGTGTTTTCAATATAACTTTTTTCATTAAAGATTGGAATGAATATGTTTCATAGTTATAAGGATCCCAAAAAGTTATTTACGGGTAAGGTGATATATTTATTGTACACATGATTAAATTAAAGATAACCCTTAATATGTCCCTTATATTTAGATAATGATGTTTGGATAAAGATATATTGGATTTGAATAAGTAAATTGGATGATGCTAGTTTCCTGGGAACTAATTATAGAGTTATTTAAAAGAGGGTTATGGTATAATGGATGAAGTATAAATTTTTTTGGGAACTAAGGAATATATCCAATTAGTTTTATAGTAAGGAAACATGCATATTTTCAATAAAGATATTTGATAATTCATATTTTTACTGTGACTCAAGTAGAAACATGATGAAGGTGTTCAAATTTTTGGAATGTGACCAACTAGATATATCTTATGATATACGAGGTATAATTATTTAAGTTGAGTTTATGAAACTTTTTATATAGTTTTTAATTTTCATCTATTAGAAGGATATTATGTTTATTAATATTTTGGAAAGATTAAGTTAAACATCAGATGGAGTTTGTTATAATAATTTATTATCTCACCATATATGGACTTATTCATGTTTGATAACTTGTTCTAACCTTTTTGTGATAAAGATATATAGAATGAATTATCATTCAATTCATGGATCACATGATCTACTAACACTTCATGAATGAAAAATGCAACTTCATTTCTCTGAATAAGTGATGAAGTGTAACTTGTTCAAGGAATGACCAAAGATGAGATTGTACTAAAATAAAATAATTATTTCTTCTCATGTTATTCAACTTTAGGAAAAGGATATTCAAAACCCAAAATGTTATCTTAGTACCTTATTAACTAATGAATCAGATGGACCCTTAAATTATCATTGATTTTAGGATTTTTGATTGTTAACTTTCTCCAAACATTGTTCTCTATCACTCTCGATCAGAACACGATGGTACATTTTTTCCTCCATATCTATGTTTTCGCTTCCCACCTATTTTCTTAAATGTGGAAAGCCAATGATGAGATTCTTTGGGTAACCATTATGTTTCTAAATTTTCTTTTTGAGATGAAGTTTTATTATTGCTTTTTATGATGTGGGTTTCTATGAAAGAAAATTTCAAGTAGTAAACCTTTTATAAACCCAACAAATTTCATGGAAGAAATTAATTTTAAGGGGATGTAGAATGTAACACCCCGTGATTTTTTGAGATATATTCTTTTTAATTTATTTGATGTCATGTGTTGTACACTACACCAAGATTAGATTTCTTTATACGACACAATTTATTAGCTTTTATTATACGCAACACAATTCTTAGTATGCTTTACACAGAATTTCTAGTTCTTTTAATAGAATTCATCTCACTCAAGACCAAGTATAAATGAACAAATAAATATTATAACCAAGTCATTATACTACTGGGTATGAATGGTATTAAATTCTAAAAAAATATTTAAATGTAAATAAGTGAGTTTATAAATTAATAAAATCACTATTTATAGATTCAATCTAATGTTTAAAATTCATCACATATTTTTTCTGTGCATGATATTCCAAAAAATTCATTTTTTCGAATAAAACAAGTATTTGACAAAAAAATTCAGTTTTACCACATTTTTATTGTGAAACCATTTTAAATATAGTTTTTACACATTTATAAGTTATTTTTGACAAATTAAACTTATTATTTGTAAGAGTAACATCAAAATTTACTTAGGTTAAAATATTTGTATTTTTATGAGAAAATGCATATTTTAATGAATAATGAAAAATACTAAATTTTATTTAAAAAAATATATTTTTGTATAATTTATTTATATTGATAAATTATCTTTTGAATTGGTTTTAAATTATATTTATATTATTATTTTATTATTTATTCAAATGTTGGTCATTGGAAGTAATTTTACATCGAAATTTGATATAAACACATGTCAGTCTCTCATCTCTTATGAGTATAAAATTATTATTGTTATAATAAACTTGATGAAAATATGAACACAAGTAGTATCCAAAAATATAATGAAATTACCTAAAATATTTGAATTTAATTATAATTTATATATATTAAATAATGACCATAAATTTTGACCCAATAGTGATACAATAATTGTATTATTAAGATAAATGTTAAATAAATGATATTATAAATATTTAAATAAATAGTAAATGATATAATTTATTCCATACACGAATTTTATAGGATCCTATGACATGTTATAAGACTATTAAGTGTTTTGTTTCTAAGTTATATCTCCATATGAATTTTATATGAATTCAATGAAATGAATAGTGTAAAACTTAACACTAATGATATTTTATAAAAATAATATTTTATTAAATTATTTAAAAATCCTAATAATCATTTAAAATAAAAAATTGACTATTATAAGTTCTAAAAGTTCATTAATCATCCAATTATGTAATATTTACTATATATATGTAAAATTTTTAACCACTTAATACTTAAAGTGTTGTTACCTTAATTAAAATTAAAAGATAATAATTTAGGGAAAACAAAAAAAGATAAGGTTTAAAATAAAATTGATACATGTGTAAAAAATAATGTATGGTAGGATTTTTAACAATACTAATGTTATATTATAAATATTTCAATTTGGAATATTTTTTATTTAAAAATTAACTTATATTAATTTAATATTTTAAGAATATCCACGGGTGCCCCTCACCTCAATTATAAAAGGTAACCTCCTCCCTCAACTATTAACTTCAATTTGAACCTTAAATATCAGAATTACATTGAAATTTTCTTTTATAAACATACTTATTCAAATTATATATATTCTTATCTTCTCAAAAAACCAACTCTAGTGCCTTTAATAGGATATTTAGAGGAAACACGTTGAGGAAGAGGTAATATATTCTACAGATTAGTTGAAAATTATTTATTCTTATCATTCCCCTTCATTAATTGTTTCATTATAAAGTAATAAAATCAGAATCACTCATATAATTATATGTTTTTATAATTAAAAAACAACCATATTTCTCCTTCTATACATCCCATGAAAAACAAAATCACCACGCGTGCGTACGTACAACTTACCGTCTTCACAACGTGGTGTAATCTTGTTTCCACCACCACTTTACTTGGATGGATATAATGATTGAAGTAATAGCTATATGTGATTACTATAACCTAATATTGATTATGAAAAAAAAATATATACCATACAATTTCATACCATTTCATAATTATCAGAATGATATAGTCGCCCGTGAGTACGTACGACCTACCGTCTCCATGATGCGATGCGATTCAATTTAAAAGATCTCTATTAAACGTTGATTATATAAATTTACAGAAGGAATAAATATGATTTTAGTTAGGTTAATATAATTTTTGAATGATATAAATATGAAATAGGAAGGGGAACCATAACTTATTTGAAAAAACATGCATAAGAAAATAAAGCGGTTTATACCTAAATAAAGAGTAATAATGAAATATTATTGCCAAAAGGATGAAAATATGATCATATATTATATCATAAAAATTAATAAGATTCTATAAAAATTCAATTACATCATTTAATTCAATATAAAGGAGTTTCAGATACATAAAAATAATAATAGACCTAAGGTAAGGAATTATTTTATCTCACTTTTATTTTTTTTGGGTCATATGCCCTATACAATGCCTATTTATTTTGGGCGGTGTTTATGCTTCCCATGAATGTTTTATGAATCTTATTATGAATTTTGTGAAATTTAAATATGAATATAATTTTATTTATTTTATGATTCATATGATTTAACTGATTATAATTAGAAAGGGATAATTTCACAATATCATTATTATCTGAGATTATTTATACGCAATTATTTACTGGGTTATATTTATCAATAATGTCAATTTTTTCTAATACAATGCTTTCATAAAATTTTTACTATTATAATATGGATGTTTAAAGTAATTGTTACCCATTTTTACTTTTATTACATGGTTTTGATGGAATCTTTCTTTTGTTTTCCATATGAGGTACTTTGACTTTTCTAAAAAAGTATGAGGAACATGTTTTTTTAACTCATACAACATGAATGGAATCTTACAATTTGATAAATAATTTTTTACATGAATATTTACTTACATTTATTCATGGTTATTTTCAAAGAAATTATTTTCTTTTAAAATTGAATGATTTTTAGTGAAAAAAAAACAATTTTGAAGAAGAAAGAATATTTTCCTCAAGAATTAATTTCAAGTGTTTTATCAAAATTATTTTCCATCTAAGAATCAGGACCCATTTTTCAAGTATAATATCCATATTATTCTTATTGTTGATTATGTTTATAATGGAATGCTGTTTATAAAATCCATTTGTTTTACATGGATTATGTTATGATGGAATGATGTTTATGAAACCCATGTTATTCTTTGAGTTATATTATGATGAATGATTTATGTTTTTGTGTCACACATATGTATAGTTTTAATTATGTGATGGGTGGGACCTATATCTCCCCCTAATGCATTGGGTAAAGATTTATATCTCACGAGATAAACATGAATGGAATGCAAACTAAATACAATTTAGTAATATAGTGTTAGAAGGAAAATTAAATTTGGTTCATTAATACAGGGCTGAAACAACAAGTAAATCTAGTTTAGTAATACAAAGCTAAAATGACATGTAAACCCGATTAAATATTGGAATTTTACACTATTATGTTCTTGGAAATAATCCTTGTAATATATGGAAATGATTTTCTATAATTATGTGTTTTCCAAATGTTCATGTTTTATGCCAATTCTATGTTATCATGGTTAATGTTCCTTTATGATTTATGCCTTACATAATGTCAAGATTTATTTTATGTCATAAGATTTTGATATTCAAAATATTTTTTCATGTTTTTACCATATTATGGTTATGTTTTCCATGTTATACCTTAATGATAATTTTAGCTCACCATATTTAGGTTTTTATTTACCTCAAGATATAAATAAAGGTTTTAAGTAAGAAAGCTAAAGGTGAATATATTTATGAGAGATATTGAAGATCTTTTATCTTGTTAGAAGAATGTGTTTTGAGTTTCCAAAGACACTAAACTCATATAATATTTGGGATTCTATTTGTGTAATGTATTATGTATTACAAAAAATAAATGTGATATCCATGTACATAAAGCTTGGGCCATTAGACTCCCCCAAGTGGCATAACCATACAATCACCAATTTTTTTAGGTTATAGGTGTTTTCCCAAAAATAATGGATTTTGGTGAATTCAATAACTAGATACACCCTATTCTCCACTCTTCATTAAAAATTAGTGATGACTTGTTATTTTTGGAGAATTGTCATGGGAGATATGATTCAGTGTTGCATATTAAAAGTTTTTGTTGGGATGTGATATTTAGTGGGGGTTATTTGTGGTAGGATGAGGGAATGAGGGTGAAGTCCTTTAAATTCAAGTTACCATACCACATATGTTATGTGACATGGTTGTGATGTGTGATGTGACTAAATATAACACCATAATATAGACTATATGGGATGTTGGGATAGAAAGGTATGCATCCCAAACCACATCATATTTGGCTGGACATGTAATGAGACATGCATAAATGAGATATGAGCACATGAAACTTGAATTTGTGGTGTGAGAGTGGAAAATAAATGGGAAGTAGTTGTATATAACATTTTTTTATATTCTATTGATACTGTACTATTATATTGGATGCGTTATTTGGTGAGTGTTCTATGTTAAGGATTGGTTTGGTTAGTTGACCAACATAGGTGCATGTTGGTTCTAATATTTTTTCACTAGGGATTTTTTCTGATAATTTCACATGTGTAAAATAGAGCTTTGTATAATCCTACTGAGTATAAATGTTATACTCAACCTATTTATATATAAAATTCTTTTTAGGATTCCTGGAAGACTTTAAGGATCAATATTCTCATTACTATCTTGGCGTTTGGAGCTATTTTTTAGTCAATACCATATGACTTGTCTTTTGATTTTATTTTGGAAACTTTTATTTATATGTATTAAAATTACTCATTAATTATTGGATATTTTTGGTTTACTTTGATATCATGAAATGCATTTGATTTTTTATTTAATTATTCTATCCCATTGTACTTATTTTTATTATAAAGGGCAATTCCTATAGGATTAGTAAATGAATAAGTGAGGTTGTACTATTTGTAGGTTATAGACCTTGGAGAGGTAAATTCATCCTATTTTTTTTGTTTTTTTGACTAAATTTTGGTGAATTTGGGAAATTAAAATGAAATTTATTAAAATATTTGATAAAATTCCATGCTATTGGGCTTAAGGATTCTCATTATTTCTCATGAGTATCCCCTAATCATCACCCTTGTCTAACTCGGGTAGTATAGGTTCAATAGTTTTATTTGGTTGATCATGAGAGGATAAACTTAAAATTATAAGATGAGGCATGAAATCAGGCATTAAATTCCTTTTAGTGGAAGATATTGGGGAACTATTAGGGGAGTATATTTGATGTTGAGATATAGCACTGATTAGAGGATCATGAGATCATATTTTTTTAAATATTCGAGATCAAACTGAGGTTTGGGTTCTATTGGTATTTTTTCAAATGTAGAGATTTAAATGAAAATATTGGGTGTTGTATCATGTTGGGAGAAAATAGTTATTTTTTTCTTTGGATAACTTCTAGAAAGAGTTTCTTCTAGAGTTCTTTTCATCAATGATAATGGAACAAAATAGGTAGAATGTACTTTCTCTTCATAAGGGAAAGATGACCATGAGGGAAATTAGGATCAAGTATAAGGTTCTCATATATTTTTCTCCTGATGTCTTTCTAGATGAGGATTTTAGATAACAACATTTTGTGGAAGAGTTACACCTTTCATTTAGGTATACATTCACCTCTTTTTTGCTTCCTTCATACTTGTAGGTTCATAAGATGGAAGGGTTTATTATGTGAATAATTTTATTAGGAGGTGAGTCTCAATAGAGTGTACAATAGGGAATATTGAGTTTAAGTACTCTAGATAATATATCAAAGATGTCTAGATGGTTGTGGATCCAATCAGTAAGAAATTTACCCCAACAGGTCATTTAATGTAAGTATGGGCGTAGTGGCTATCAAGAGACTACTATGTAATTCGTATTTTCTTGATACATCTATAAAGGTCATGGTCTATGTATTTTTTTTCTATATATCTTTGGTATAATTGAACTAAATATGTAGTCAAACACCTTTCTAGCAACAAAAACGTCTTTTTTCCTTTAAGGTAGCACCAACTGAAGGGACTGCTGAATTTTGTTCAACAGTTGAGGCCGGTGGAGTTGGTAGAGGTTATCATTAAGAAACTACTCATCCTCATGGAACTAGGCCAGATCTTGGTATAAGAGGCCTCCGGTAGATAGGTAGAGGATTTGAGTGTGGGAATTCAAATGACGAAGGCAACAATTCCACATAGCCATAGGTTGTATGAGGTATGATCAAGTTATCATTTACCATTGTTTTTTAATTTTTTATTCAAGATCATCACACTCATTTGTTTATAATGCTATTATCTATTAGTTTGGAGTAGATATGGTGATATTACCCAATCCCTTGGTGTTATCCACACTATTTTTAGGTTAGACTACATTGTTCGATGTGTGATAGGGATGTTGGATGGTGATGGGGCATCACCAGTGAACGGAGGATTTCCTATTATTATAAATATAGCGATGTGATGTTACCCTTGGCATAGATTGGATATATTATTTTCATGTAGTCATCAACTACTTTCGTAGAAGATTTTTATTTTCTGATGTGAAGGGATATCGAGTGAAGTTCATTGGAAAATAGAGTTATCATATGGGTGGTAGGAAGGAAGATACACTTGTATCCTCATTGGATAAGCTATCAGTGGTTTATTAGGATGTTGTTGTTTCCACAGTTGTGGAGGAGACCCTTATATTTTACCAAATGAAGATTAGATATTACCCCATCAATGAAATCACATGTTTGGAATTGATTTTTAACTATGCAAATCCTTGATTTTGATGGATCCATATCAAATTGTTTCTATAGAGCTACAAAATCCAAGGCTAAATGTTTATTATTTAATGAAGATGGGTTTCTTCTAACCTGGTGTGTCTCCCTAGGGTTATCCACTATTTTTATCCAATAAGATGTATGTTAGTATGTCATTTTTCATAGTATACCAGCGGCTGAACCAAATTATAATGAAGAACCATTAACCCTCCTTAAGATCAATGATCTATTTTACGAGCTAAAGTGGGACATTTAGTCTTCAAGGATTAACTAATGGTATGGATATAAAATGACGAGGTTCAGTGATGACAATATTCAAATTTATTCTTTTAGATATAGGTATAGCATTCTTGAGCACAAGGTAATTCTATTCTATATGATGAACACATCAAATTTGTTCATGGGGATCTGAAAATCTACATTCCATGAGATTGTGGAAAATTTTTTAGTCATTTTCATTGATGAAATATTGATATAATCCAAGGTGGAATAATTAAAGTTTGTACATCTTAGAGCTATTGTACGAGTCCTTCGACAACACCAGCTCTATGGAAACCTATCCAAGTGAAATTTTTGGATTAGATAGGTGGATTTCTATGGGTATGCAGTGTCTTAGTAGGGTGTATCCGTGGACCTTTCAATGATTGAGGTAGTTATTTCATAGGAATCACCTAATAATTTGGTAGAAGTTAAAAGTTTCTTTAGTCTTGAATTCTATCATTGGAGGTTTGTGTCTTATTTATCTCAGATTAACGCCCTATAGACAGTGTTAAATGAAATGACTAGGGTTTTTTAGGTATGATTAGTGTCACAAATCTTTCAATTTCCAAAAATAGAGGTTGATTAGTTCTTCAGTGCATTAGTTTCCCAAGGTGGGTATGATATTTATCATTTTCCATGTCTCCCATCAAGGATTGGGATTACCCTTGATACAACTAGTGATGGTGGTCACCTTTGGGTCTAGAAAGCTACATCCTAATAAGTGTGACTGTTCAACCCATGATATGGGGTTGGTAGAGGTTGTGTTTTCTCTAAATATGTGGTGAAATTATCTCCTTAGTAATGAGTTTTTGGTTTTCACAGAACACAAGTGCCCAAAATATGTCTCCAATTAATGATATTTAAATATATTACAATAGAGGTAGATGTATATTCTCTTGGATTTTAATTTTGAGATATCCTACACCCCTAGATAAAGGAATATAGTTACTGATGTAATGAGTCAGATAACCCATAAAGATGTGGTTTTTGAGTCTGAAATGTTTAGAAAGGGATGGAGGATGCCACAGTAATGAATACTAATGGTGAGGGGAGTAATGATTTAGGTTATCTTTATCCAATGATAGCAGAATCATCATTGATGTAGTAGGTGGGGAATTCTTATTCAGGGAACTAAGAGTTAGAGGTGATGTGAGATAGTGTTGGTTATGTAGATGGTCTGGAGGGATGATCATAGGATGGATATAATCATATGTTGTTTCTGGGAAGGTTGTCTATTCCTATGGTGATTCATGAGGGATTTCTCTTTGAGTTTCAAATATCACCCTTATAAGAAGATTATTGTATTTTTAATATGTATCGTGGATTAAGGGGGAATCTTTTGTGGACTAGGATAAAGCCGTTAGTGATGAATTTTGTGGCATGGTGTTTAGTTTTTCAATAGGTTAATCCCGAACGCTATGTTCCCAGAGTATATATTGCTATTATTTATATTATATTTTTGTGGATTTTGGGTACGAAAACTCTCTTTGGTTGAGTTTTATGAAAACAAAAACTATCAATCATCAATTATCATGGATCTATTTAAGGAATTGTATGGGTGGACTTTTCAATATCTATTATGTTAGATTATGTTTGGGGAGTTAGTGGTTCATTGTGCTGATGTTGTATCAAGTATGTCCAATAATATCTAGATGATATGAGTGTTGATAAGGGTGGTACATTACTATAAAAAGAATTAGTTTTATTTTAGTTGGAGTCCCCAAGACTTTTATGTTAGGGACAATGTATTCTAGAGAGTTTCCACTCATTAAGTGAAGTGGAATTTTATCATAGGGAGTAAAATAAAACCCAGTTTGATCAGTCTTTTAAGGTGTGGGTGTGTGTTGGTGAGGAGGAGTATTTTTTGGTTCTTAAAAAATGGTTAGACTAGATCCACAATAGATTTCACAGGCCCAATCTTCATCAATATCATCATAAAGACTCGCACATAATTTATTTTGGAGAGTAGGATATGGAGAATGATGTGATGTTCATGGAGAAGCATGTAGAGATCGAGGATCATCGAGATAAAGTGTCATGTGGATTGAACATCCCATTTTTTTTTGTGTTTTTTGGAGGCATTGTTTCTTGGAGGAGAGTACTTGGGTGTGTGAGGAACAGATGTGAGCCCAGTACTAAGAGTTGTTTTAAGTTTTTCCTTGTTCTATTTTTTTGATGATGTGAAATTTGGATGATAATAATATTTGGGATGTGTCTTTTTTCCATGATATTAAATCATATTATGGATTCAAATATATTAGTAGGGTATAATCCTTTACCAATCAAGATGTGTTATGTTTACAACATGATCCAAAACCATACGGGTGAATCGATGTCATCCAAGGTGGACAATATCTTGATATTGAAGGTGGGGTTCCATGATTTGTGTGCTTGGAGTGGTGTCGTGTAGTTGTAGTGGTGGATGTTATCTTGGGTTGAAAAGAGGTTAAAATGGTAGTATTTATGGTTACATGGATGATATGTGTTTTTTGGATAGTGTGAGATGGTGTGTTATTGTGCTTGGTGGGTTTGGTGATGTGTTTGGGTGGGGTTATTTGGGGTTTATTTTTTCCTCAGTGTGGTTACCTGGTGGGAGTATTTGGAGTGTAACTATATCCTTGTGAGGTATTTTGGAGGATGTCTTTTCAAACCCTTCCCTTATTGTTTTAGTTTGGTTTCAATTTGTAAGGATGAGAATTGTTCGAGGGGTATCTAATATAAACCCTTAGTTTATAAAAACTTTTAATTTGTATTTTCCATAGGTTTGGAGGTACTAAGGGTGTTTTTGGTTTCTTAATTTTTCTACAATTGTCATGTTTGGTATTTTTTTTGAAAAAAAAGTTTTTATGGAGGTAGAAAGTTTTTTTGGGATAACAGGTTGTTTAGGTCGTAATGAGTAGTTATGGTGGTAAGAAGTGTTTTTTGGAAATAAAAAGTTAGTATAGAGGTAGTAAGTTTTTTTGGTGGTTGAATTTTGTTCTAGAGTTATCATGTTGGTTTGTTGGTAACAATTTGTTTTGGTGTTTGAATTTTATTCGTATGGTAGAAATTTTTTTAGTTAGTAATAAGTTAGTCTTGTGTCAGAAAGTTGTTCTAGAGGTAGCATGTTGTTCTGGAAATAGAAAGATGGTATTAAAGTGGGAAGTTATTATGTAGGTATCAAGTTGTTTTGGAAGTTGTAAGTTATTTTAGAAGTTATAAGTTATTATAGAGATAACAAGTTGGTTTAGCAGTATCTTGTTGCTCTGGTGATAACAAATTGATCTGGATGTAACAAGTTTTTCTGGTGGAAGTTAGTTTTTATGGCGGTAGAAATTTATTTTGGGGGTTGAAATTTATTCCAATTTAAGTATACTATTATAGCTATTGAAATTGTTTTCTAGAGGAATTAATATTTTTGGCAGTAGAAAGTTGGTCTGGTGGTAGCAGAAACGAAATTTCTAGTTTTTTCACAAAATTTCATATTTGTCCCAAGATATCATAAATATTAAATTTTAACATAATAATGGGTTTAAATCCTTAATCAAATAGAACTAAATTCCCTTTTAAAGTGGATATTTATATCCATTTGTTCTTAAATGTCTAAAGATTTTAGTATGGTTATTCCATGTGTAAATTAAATGAAAAATTAAACTATGTTAATTTTCATAAACCATAACCCGTATCTTAAATTTATACATCCTTTAACCTTCACATATTTATTGTTTTCTTTAACTCTATATGAACCAAATGAACCCCAAAGAGTCTTCTGTATCCACGAAAACCTCCATGTTTATTTTTTATTCATGTTAACAATTTTTTTTCACACTCATCTCTATACAATAGAAAGTTATGTTTGAGCTTATGAACCCATCTTCTTTTTCCCACATTTTTTTGAAGGCACTATTTTTTGAAGTCTTATTTGAGTAAGGGTATCATCATTATATAAAATGTTTTTTGAATACATGGAAATTTAATACTTTTGTCTTATTTTTTATGGATTTTAAGTGTTAGGTTAATAGAGGTAATGATTTGTCTAAATCTAAATGTGATTTAAATGTGGATAAGTCACATTTTTTTACTACATTTACAATACTCCCATCTATTTTATTTATTATTATTTCCATTAATAAAAACCATGCTTTTTGGGAGCCTTTATTATGGTGTATTTGGTTTGTTTATAAAAATATTGTTTTAGTTTAAATCTCCTTAGATGAAATGGATAATATTATATACATGTTTAAAGAATTTCTTGCCTAAGGAATGTTATATTTATGTGATAATACCCCTATTATGTAAAGAATTAAATTAATGAAAACCATTCTATTGAAACTATAATGGATTTTCGTAAAAACTAGTTTTTTTGCTGTGTTTTCACTGCTGTGGTTATATGAAATCTATCGACATTTGTTCTGTGATTATGGTGAATTTATTGGGTGTGGAATATATTGGAAAATGAAGAAATCATTGGTTGGATTGTTATGTGTTGTTTTAATGGTTAATGTGGGTGTGATGAGCTGTTGAATGGTGTGGTCATGATAGTGGATTGGTTATCCATTGAATGAACATGAAATGTATGAATTGAAATGATACTGGTTGGAAAAATTACATGCATGGGTTAAATTTAAATAAAATAATTACTTGGGATTAAAATGTGTTTTTTCATTAAATGTTTTTTATGATAAGTGTATGGTATTTTTTAATGTGAGATGAGATTTATTTGTAAAAGGAGGTTGGAGGTAATTAATAAAATCTAAAAAATATTGAAAATTATAATTGAAAGATGAATTTTGTGGCTATGTGTGGCAGTTATATGGCGTGATGAATATAGAGGTGGTAATGGTTTCCCTAAATATCATGTGGTGTAGTTTTAGTGATGTGGAGTATTCTAGTCTAGTTGATATGAATATGTAGGAGGGGTATTGTTTTGTATCTATCCATCATGTATAATATGTTACTTATTTATCTTCCCAAACCAAGTTAGATAACCCTACCAACACACAAATTTTTTTGGTTTCAGGTGTTTTACCAAAAATCTAGGATAGTGGTCAATCAGATGGATGACTATCCCCTATTCCCACCTCTTCCTTCTAGATTAGTGATAATGGAATGGTGTTGGAGATTACCGAGTGATGATATCAGTTGGTGTTGTAGATGTCCTAGTGGTGATGAGGGTTTTATGTGTTGTGGGGGTCCTGTGTGGTTGGAAGAGGTAACTAGGTTGATTTCATTCATGTTCTCGATACACTACAATATTGGTTATTTGATGTGGTCATGGTGTTTAGTATGTAATGTTGGATGTGATAGTTGTTATAACAAAATGCTAGACCATTCAGGAGGATGTGGTAAGAAGGAATGCGTCACAAAAAACCATAGAGATGGATATACATGTAATGAGATATGTAAGAAAGGGATGGGAGAAAAATATATTTAATGTTAGGGAATGAGAGTGAAGAAACAGTGTGGATGTTGTTTTAGGGTGCCTTTTTTTTATCTTTTTTTCATACTATGTTATTATATTAGTGCCTTATTTTGGTGAGTAATCCATGGTGAGGATGGATTTAGTTAGTTTTCTTACATAGGTTGATACCCTTCCGGATTTTTTGCACTTGTGCATTAGTATTATATTCTCACATTTGGATGAGAGACCTTGGGTATTACCCCACTGAGTAAACATGTTATTCATATGATATGTTTATACAAAATGTTTTTTTATTTTTCAAGAATTCTTTGGGGACCAAGTTGGGCATTACCAGCTTGATTTTTGGAGATTTTAATGAGTCAATATCATATGAATTGTCTTTATATTATATTTTAGATATTTTTATATATACATGTTGTCTTTTATTTATTTATTGTGTAATGGATTTGGTTTACATTCATATTATGCAGTGGATTTTATTTACAGTTGACTAATTCTAACTCTCGATACATATTTTTATTATATAGGTCAATGCCTTCGATATGTGATATTTTTTATACCATTGGTGCTAGTCTCAAACCTGATGCCTACTAAAGGATGGACTTAAGGATAATTATCTATCTTCATTCATTGATGACCTAGGAGGGGTACATTTAGAGGGATAGGGTCATGAAAGGTATATAAGAATGTTATTGGTAAGACAGTCAATAATTTTTGTCTTATTCTTGGATTACTTAAATATTATATTAAATAACATCCATAAAATATAGTTTTCAATTTCTTAGTTAAATAAATTATTCCCAATAAAATACAAGGGATAATTTGCTGATATAATGATTATAAATATATATTGTGATAGATCAATGAGGTTTCTTTGTCTATTCCAAAATATCTATATTGATATTGATATAAAAACTTTTAATACGAAGAATTTCATGTTGGGAACTATATGTGTATAACATTGAAATTATTTTATAAAAAAGAAACAACCGTATAAAAATTTATATAGAAATTAAATGAATAAAATTAATTGTACAATATTAGTAACATTTATGAAAATTACATGTTATGTACAAAACTTAATGTATCATATGGTTATTAACATTTGGAAGATTCTAATCAAACCTAATTGAAAGTCATTGGGTCATTTTCAAGAATAATATTAAGTAAATGAGATTAAATAATGATATATTCATGGGTTTGGACATGAGGAAGAGCACATCATAAAGGATTATGTATTTGGTAGCTTCTAAACTAAGAAGGATGATAAAAGACATCCACCTAAGTATGTGATCTTCCTGGAAAAGGGATAAGTGAGATATATGATCTCTAAGAATTTCATCATTAATAATTCTATAATACAATATGAGTTAATCATAATATTAGATGTGTCTATAAATGTTGGTTTCATAAGAAGGTTCATAGTTTATTATAGGTTCATCAATGTAAAGTTATTCCCATACAATTATATTTTCATAATAATAATGTTATTGCTCATACTACTTATACTTAGCCCATAAAATGTTCGAAAAAAGCATTTATATATATAAAATAATTATATATATTATATATAAGGATGATATAAAGATATTTTGGGTGGCTAAAAGAGATTATGTACTGTATCCTTTGATAGAAGAATATGATAAGAATAAACATGATGCTCATATGATAAAATATTCTATTATAGAGAATATATTAATCATTATCAAACATAATATTGAAATTAATACTTATGGATGGGAATATTAATGTAAGAAACACCTATGATAAGTAAAATAAGAAAATATATTAAGAAAAATAAATTACATATGTTAGAGAAACCCCTTCCCGAGTAACCATGTATTGATTTCATTCAACAAGTGAATTTAGATGCCCATTAACATCATAGAGTGATTCACTTGGGGATTAAAAGGTATTATTTTTATTGTAACCTAAGGGATTTTATTATCCCCTAATTTATTAAATACTTTTATATTTATAAAAGACTTGATGAGATTATAACTTTTGATAAGTATCATTTTGGTTATGGAATTCATTCATATTTTGATCAATTGATATGTTCCAAAAATATTATCAATTTCAAGAGAATATTTTTATCTCTCAATGTGTTGAGAATAAATGAAATTTTCATTATGATATATATGTTCGATTACTATATATATAATACAAGTGTTTACAAGTTTAAAATAGAGTACGAAATGTTATTTAGTGAGTCAAAAAATATTTTTCAAGTATCCAGTTAAGGTCATTGAAACATGAATCTTATACAAAAAATTATTTAATAATGATTTCATAGAATGGAATTAATAGGATTTTTGAAGGGGTTTATGGAACTCTATTGATTTAATATTTTATGTATTACTGTTATGGAGGTTGATTATATTATTTTTAAAGGTATGTGAAAATAAATATATACTTTATAAGTATTTTAAATATATAAGAGTAAAAATCAAGGTATTAATTGATAGAGCATAGATTTTGAATTAAATGTAATAAATCATTGACTTCATAATTCTTTTATTTGAATGTAAAGTGGTTTATCAAGATCATATAGATCTGATAAATTAATGTGTATCTTTATCCCATTTTTCTTATTTAATAAAATATTTTGTTTATTAAAAAAGACATATCACGAAAAAATGAGATATTTAACTATATACACTAGGTTTATGAATTATAAATTTATGTGACCTGTTTTGAAAAGGAGGGAAGGATAAAAATGTTTTATCCAAGATAATTTTTTTTCAATATTTTTGTTAAAATATAAGGGAAGTTTTCCCCCACCAATAAATGGTATATTTTTATAAAATCTTCTTTTCAGAGGAAAATACTTTAAGCTCTAAGAATACACAAATTGATATTGAAAAATAGATTATCTTGTTAAATATTCCTACTAAAACAATTGATTTATTTCATAAACAAAAAGATGTCTCTATGTATTTTGATGATATTCTAAGAATAATACAATTTCTATCAGACTAGTGGGAGTATGTTTAAACTTAGAGAGATTAATAGTTAAAAAATAAATGATTATACAAATATAAATTATTTTCACTTTTTTATCCTAAAGATATTTGGATATATGATGATAAAAAATGTTACTATTATATATAGTTGCCATGAGAATGTTAATATCACTTTTTGTTAAATAATTATTCCAATAAAAAATAAAAAGTGAATTAACATAATAGTTTAAAAGTGTTTTGGTATATTGTGGTAAATATAAATGTAAAAGTTACATTTAGTTTTAGTAACGAATTGAATCTGTAAAATCCTGTTACAATTTTTGGGTATTTGTACACCCTATTTTGATTATGATCTAGTTGGGTGTTGTTTAGGGTTAGTTTGGGAGAATGTTCTTGAAATTTTTAAAGTTTCTAGTCTATACATAGTTGGAGAATAGTTTGACCAAACCATTCACCCTATCAAGGGAAACCATTAAAACCCAAATAGTGGGGGTTTTCAAGGCCAACCCATGGTTTGAAAAACCATGCACCCACCTAGTAGAAACCACACTCCTCGTAAAAATGGGGAACATGGTTAGGGAAAATTATTTTGTTTATCCATGAGGCACTGCCCCTGATGTAACATCCCAGGTAAATAAAGAATAAATAATTTTCATATTTATTAATATTTACGAATTAAATATTAATTTTATTTTAAAGGGGTTGCTATGTTCGATAGCGTACCCGATACGCAACGATGAGTTCTTTTGAAAACTTACGTTGCACACTAGTAATATAATAATATTATTTTAAATGTTAGTTAACATGTAGCCGTTGGATTGGCGGGAATGGATAGAAATTACTAAAATATGATTATATATGTTTTTAAATGTTTTTATATTTATCCAATAAAAGATAAAGGCTTAAAATACGGAAAGAAATCAATTTTAGGCATTTATACCCTAATTTTCACGAAAGGTCCACTTATCACCTTTTGACGGAGAACCGTCATTAAATATAGTTTTGATCGATCTTATAAATTCTATTGGGCCAAATATAACTCTTCTTTATAATCGGGACATCAAAATTTACTTTGTGTAAATTTTTGGTACCTTTCTGATAAAGTTCATTTTTTCAATGAATAGTGGAAAATGTTGTATTTTAATTCAAAACCTCTTTTTAATCTAATTTATTTATATGATTAGATTATCTTTTGAATTGGTTTTAAAGTGAAATTAGAAAATATTTTTACCATTAAATCCAATAGTGGTCGTTGGAATTAATTTCACTTTGAAATCAGACTTAAACTAGTGTCAATCTTTTGATACTTATTGTTTCATAAAAACACGCTATTTGCTCTGACAGCGGGAATTAATTATTAAATTAATTAATGTGAGTTATATGTATTGAATTTTGTAAAATAGACTTCATTTTTGAATTCGGAATATCAAATATAGCTTCGGGTGAATTTTTGGTAATTTTCTGAAAAACTTCAATTTTTAATGAATAGTGAAACCACTAAGTGGTACTTATAAAGACTGATTTTCCGTTTAAATTAAATTTTGCCATCATTGTGTTTTTAATTTCAAAAATCCGACATACATGGTTGTCAATAAGAAGTAAAATGTGGTTCAATGAGATTAAAATAATTTTTTGGTGAATAGTAACTTATTAAGTTTTTAATCGCGATTAGTGGTAATTAGGGTAGTTTAAGGTATAAATAATGATTTAATAATATTAAATGACCTAGAAACATGTCCCAACCTTATTGGTTGTGTCATGGCCGACCAAGACAATCCATGTGTCAACTTGGGGACCCCATGGGGACACTTTGGTTGGGAAATGACATAAATAACTTTTTATTTAATGTAAAAGTAAAAATGACACAAACATGATATGTTTTACTAAAAAATTTTTTAAATGGGGTTATACAAGTCAAATTTTTGATTATAAATAGTCATTGGAAATATAAAAAGATTTCATACATCATAGTATTTGTTTTATAATTTTTAGACTTTAAATAAATTAATTTATTTATGGCATCATGATGATGCAGCGATGACCTCATTATTTAACGATTTAAATAAAATGGAATAATAATGTAAAATCTATGAACTAAACATGTCCAAAACTTATTGGATGAGTGTATTTCGAACCCTTATCACCTTATCCACGAATTCTATCAATGTGGGACCTTTTAAAACCGAAACACATTTTCCAATAAAGTAATATTTCTTTACTTTCCAAAAGTGCCCCTCCTCTCCTCTTATAAAAGGCCCCCACCTCTACCTCATTTCACACACTCCTCAAGCCTTTGGCTCGGCCAAACCCTGCCCAATTACTCTCTCCACATACCTCTCCTCATCCTAGAGTATTCCCTTTGGGAATAATCCTTTCAAAGGAAGCCTTTAGGCTCAAATCAAAAGGAGTTACACTTTTAAAGGTAATTCATTCTCTCATGTTCATTTGTTTTATTTTGCTTCTCCAACCCCCTAAACTCTTTTTATTTACTTATTTTGTAACAACACAAGTATCTTAAATATACTAGGATGTTGTTATAAGATTTATTTGAGCTAAAATCTCACACAACTACATCAAATGGTTAAAGAACATACAGTTTCCGTGGATGGCGAAATTCTGCCTCCCGAAACGATGATTGTTCAATACTCATTTAACACCTTCAAAGGTGGCCATTATGATGTCACTATATTTATATATGATATATAATATGTTTATGTTTTCTTTAAGCTTCTGTATTTTTCATTTTGGGCATACCTTTATGGCTTCCATTATGGGTAAACGCGATATCTTCATTTAAGGAAGTGCGGACTACCGCCCCCTCAAAGTGATGTGATTCGTTAATGCCATATGTGTGACGTGTAAAGGATGGATTTAAAGTTATTATATATTATGTTATACTGGAATTATAATATACCTCTATATCATTATTATTTATTTCGATTAAAGTATGAGATAGAAATGAAAGTAGCGTTCATGCGTACGTACGGCTTACCGTCTCCATGAACAGTGCATTTCATTTCTTATCCCCAAATGTAATTTACTATTAAAAGTACATGTATATAATGGATATATATAATTAATGATATATCTAAATGATGAATATAATTCTGGAATTAATATATACATACCTCTTATTTAGTTTTAATTCCATTAATATGACAAAGAAATGAAAGTAGCGTTCATGCGTACATACGACTTACCATCTCCATGAACGGTGCATTTCATTTCTCACCTCTAAATGATTATGTAATATTATAAATACATGTATATTCTGGATATATATGATACATATGATATCCAAATCGGGAATTTCATTCTGGATATAAAGAACCTTTGACCACACGAACAACATGTAATTGTAAGAAATCCACTTTCGACTTAAGAACCAAATATTGAGAAAACAAACATTATTAACTTAAATGGTTACATAATGTTTATAACATGGAAATAAGTGATATAAAAGGAATAATGACCTTTAAAAAGGTTCTTAATCAAGTATTAATTAACTCAAGTTTATTATTCAGGACGTTAAAGAACGATCGAGTCAAGTCGGACCCGAGGTATGGGACTTCGTCTCAATATCCTTTCATTGAGGCATATTTTATTTTATACACAACTTTCTTTTATACGGTGTATAAACCCCTTTGACTTTTACGTTTATTCAAAAGGAATCTTTTTTATACGAAGCGTTTACTAAATGACAAAAGGGAATGTTTTTGTCGTACGTATGCGGCGACAACGAGTTATCCGCCGTCGTGACCGTTATTTGAGTTTCGGCTTCCTCTACAAGACATACCTTCTTTTTAAAAGAAAAATAAATACCATGTTTTACTTTTCTTTTATTTTGGTATTGAAAATGGTTTTCATAATTTTTATTATTATATCAATGTGTTTTATTGATATCTTGTGATTGAAATGTGGAAATGTTATGTTTCCTTTATGTATGTTTTATGCGATACGATTATGTTATGGTTCTTGGGAATTATTATGAAGACGGGTGGTTCCGTGATAAACTAAGGGCGGGTGAGTCCGATATAGCTCTCCAATGCATTGGGTATGGAAGTCGGCTGTATGGATATTCCATTAAGTATTTATGGAAATTGGCCGTATGGCTATTCCATTAAGTGATATGTGTGGGAGTCGACCGTATGGTTATTCCACTTAAGTATGTTTATGTCCCAAGTTACCTTTATATATGTTATGTGTTCTTTATATGGGTTTTATGGTAATACTTTGGTTACAAAAAGGTAAGTAATGATACTTTATTCAGTGAAGAGTTTTTACTACTTCATGAAGGTGAAGGTATTACTTTGATAGAGTATACATGGTTTACTTGATTTTGAAAAACTAACAGTTTTCATTCTTTGTGTATCCCTTACTGAGCTTTTTATGCTCACCCCAAGTTTTTTTGAAATGTTTTTCACAGGACTTAATGTGGAATAATGTCAAGGATGGGATCAAGGGAATGTCATGCTATATAAAACATGGAACTAGACATGTTTCTTTCAAGAGTTTTTTATTATTATTATGGAAACTTAGTATAAGTGACTACTTTGTAATCTTTTGAGATGTAATAGTTATGTTCTAATTCTCTAAAACTCTAAACCTGAAAAGATCCTCAACGTGAATTATTCTTTTAATTCAATATTAAGTAATGTTTAAGGCTGGGGCCTTATACCTGAAACCATGGATATGATATTTTTTAATCTAAAAATTATTTTTAAAAATCCAGAAACCCTCATTTTAAGTGGCATATGGGTTCATTTGGCCCCATAACATTTTATTCTTCCTTGGAGGCTATCAATAGGTGATTTTGGACCCACTACAACCCTCTATAGGTGAATCAAATTTAGGTGAATGAAACTTCATCTATTCCCAATAAGATTCCTCTTCTCATTTTCTATCTCCCGCTATCTCCTCTTTTATTCCTAGGGTTTTATAGATATTTGTGTTGTTAGAGGATATAATACCTTATATTTTGTATCATGAATCTAGGTTTGATTATTAGATCATTATTTCTGATATTTTTCCTTGGAGTTTCCCAATTTGGATTTTCATTTCGAGATCTTGTGATCCTGAGGTGGGTTATTCCATTTTGGTTTGAAAACACGACTAACCTTAAATTGCTTGATTTAAATTCAATTTCGTGATTTTAGTAAAATTTATTTCAATTGGTTTATATATAACCTAATTCCATTGAATTGGGGATTTGAAATTTTATTAGGCATGAAATTAGGAAAACCCCCAATTCGATTGAATTGGTGTGTGTGGTGAAATTGGATAAATTTATTTTTGATTAAATTGTGTAATTTTAATTGGGAAATTGATTTGATGAAGTTGACTTTAAATTGGTATTTGAGAAAATGGATTAAAATGAATTTGATAGAAAATTGTGGGGTTTGTTGGAAAAGGGCACTATGTGATTAGAAATCTATGTATTGGGTTTTAATGGAAATTTTTAATATTTGAAATGATAAAATGGGATGAATTGTATTTCAGAATGTTTTAAAATAAATTTACCATAATTGTTTTGTATTGGAGAAAATGAAATCCTAGGTAGTTAGTGAGTTACTTGTAATTGAACTCTATCAATTTAAAACATTAACAATACATAAAAGTAGCAGGTCACACCTCCAATGGGATGTCGATGATTCCTATTTGACCAGTGTTAGAGGGACGTGTGTGCAAATATTTTCATGATAACTAATTTAGTGTCAGGGAGTTCCATATCATGGAACTATCAAACCTTTTGAAAAATGACCATTTTTCTCATTATTTGTATTTGAAATATATGCCATATTTTTTAAAAAAATTTACACATGGATTCTAAATTTATATAGACTATTTAGTATTAATTTTTTATTAATCCATTTTATTAATGTATTTCTTTAATTGGAAATGTAAATCATGATTTGTTTAAATATACAATGAAATTACATGCCTGTTTATTTAAAATTGGCATATTTATTTGATTATTTAAATTTTGTCATTTTATTATGGAATTCTTAGTAAGACCCTACTGGGATTTTAGCTCATTACTTACCCATGTCTTGGAAAATTTCTAGATTATCTTATTCCAGGTTCAAGCAAGGGTAAGGAACCACATAGAGGGGGTAGTATATATTGATCCTTGGTCTTTGAGAGTTGGGTATGTTGGGAACTAGTGTTTTATCCTATTTTTCTATTACTTATAGTTTCAATTTCTGTTCTCATACCTATTTGAATTTCGATATAGTTCTCCCTGTGGAGTTTTTCTTGTGCGCATACTGAATTATTTATCTTTTTTCTGTTGTGTTTGTGTAAAATTCATTCCCAAAATCATAGGGTATGATTCCAGGTGCTAGTCACATACCCTTGGCGATCAAGAACTATGATATTTTAGGACCAGTTTGATTATCAGGTTACCAAGGTATCCAAGTCGGTTCATGACCATGTTGTATCATAGGGGAAAGTTTTTCATTGTGCCTTGATGTCAGCAAACAATTTTGTATTCTTTTCCGGAATTAGGAGGAAGTTTTGATTGAGTGATTTTCTATATTTCACCACAATGATACTTAATACAAAAATGGTTTTTTGGGAAATATATATTTAGTATTAGTTCTAGTCTTTTCATTACTTTTTTTTGGATTGATTGGAATCCAAATATTTTATTTCTATTTGTTGTGAATAATTTCCCTTTTTTCTTTTTTTTGTGTTTTAATATAATGTAGTTAATGATGTGTTATGATGTTTTATAGCATAATTCCCCCCGGAATATGAGTGAATATGATCTAAGAGAATACTACTGATGAACCCAAGATAGAAAAACCTCATGGGGACCTGAATGTAGTTGAGGTTAGGACAAACACCACCACTAGTTCTCCTTTGGTATCCAGTTGTGGAACCTCAGAGAGATGTTTTACAAAATATTTCTCAAGATTTGCTTCCTTAGAATCCACTAGTGTTAAAAGGCTCCAATAACCCTCAAGAGTCAGAGGATTGGTTGATCATGACAGATCATTTTTTTGAATTTTTATAGACACTTGATGAAATCAAGGTGAAGTTTTCCACCTTCATGCAAGAGGGACTGAGAAGAAGATGGTAGGACATGATGGTGGTGGAGAAGAAGCATGAGGTCTTATAGTGGGAAGACTTCAATTCTTTTTTCATTGACCAATTTTATCCTGATTCAATAGTGTTGGCCAAGGTTATAGAGTTTTTCAAGATTAAGTAGGATAATAAGACCATGACTGAGTATACAAACTATTTTTCTGAGCTAGTATAGTTTTCACCTAAGATATAATCTAATGAGAAGATAAAGACTTAGAGGTTTTAGATTTGGCTTCAATTAGAGATTCACTCTATGGTTTTCTTGACAAAGCTTTCCTCTTTTGTTGATGTTCTGGATAGAGCATTGATGGTCGAAATGGACCTACCTAGAAAGCCATGGTTATCATGATTTTAATTTTTTCTCACTAGTAGTTTAAGTTCCTTGAAATTGGAGATAAAGCATGATGATTCTCATGGTGTTTCTTGATAGCTTTTATTATTTAAACCTCTTTCATTTCCTATAATAGGCCCTTTGATTTTTTACTAGTATAAAAATCTTTACCATTCTAAGTGGGGTTTCAATGAAATGACAAAGATATGTGGTTTATGTATAATCTTAGGTCACTTGTAGAAGTTATTCCATGTCTATTCCACTCCACGTAGTGTCACATGATCACATGTTCCTTCTAAAACTATGATGCAATCATATTCTTCACAAACAAATGGATTCTAGTGACATACATCTACAAAACGTTTTCTTTAAACTGTATAATAGTCTCCATAGAAAGAAGATTTGGGTCGAATGAATGTGATAGGCACCATTACTATATCTTTATATTTAGTGAAAACTTTATTTGATACAAGTGAATATCATTCATTTGTTTGAATCTGTATTTTCATTCTACTAAATCTTCCTATGGATCTTTTATCTTATGTGATGGATATAACTAGTCCCCTTAGAACGAATTGAGAGTAGGGTCTCCATAGTTCTACTTTTGTTTTCTCATTACCAGATATCAATATTTCTTAGGATTTTTGGTTCTCTACATGAAAACTAATGAATTCATATTAAGGAAAGATTGGATCATTGTCAATGAATCTCAAATTGATTATTATCATTAATGGGTCTCATTTACTGTGCCCAATGGGATATTTAGTATCTTTCAAGGAGAATGAGAATTGAAGTCAAGTAGAGCCGTACCTTTTTATTTGGAGTTGGGGAAAGTAATATATATGTTTTCTTTTGATCAAGAGTAAGAATCTTTTAGCAGTGATCTCCCTATAGTTTTTACTAAGATTACCAGTGTTTTATTTCTAACTTTTCATGTTTACCAATAGTAAGGGAGGTTGTGTTTTTTATCGATTTAGTTCAAAGTACACAACTAGTATATATTCCCGACTACCACATGAAAATAGATAAAATAGAATATTTGAATTATCTGTTGGATGATCTTATATAGAAAGGACTTATACACCCAAGTGTGCCACCTTGGGTGGTGCCATTTCTCTTTGCAAAGAAAGATGATGGGTAACTTTGAATTTGTGTTGATTATCGCAAACTCAATCAAGATACAATAATTAAAAAGTATCCATTGCCACATATCAATGATCAGTTTGACCAGTTTAAAGGGCCAAGGTGGTTCTCAAAGACTGATCTTCATTTTGGTTACTTTCAATTAAGAATAAAATAATATGAAGTATAGAAAACTGCATTTTAGAGTAGGTACGACCATTATGAGTACCTTATCTTTCCATTTGGTCTAACCAAATCCCCTTCCATATTGATGGATTTAATGAATAAGATATTAAATGAGTATCACGATACTTTTGTGGTTGTATTTGTTGATGAAATCCTTGTATACTATATTTCTAAGGTTTAATCATGTACATTATTTGAGAGCAGTTATGGAATTGTTGAGAAGTAATTGACTTTTTCCAAAGATTAAAAAATGTGATTTATAGATATGAGAAGTAGATTTTTTGGGACATATGGTGTTAGAACATTGAATTTAAGTTGATCCTAAAAACAAAAAACATATTATGACATGGGAAAAACAGGAAAATGATTTCAGGATTTGGAGATTCTTTGTTTTAGCTGGTTATTATCGCCAGTTCATTAAGGAATTCTTAAAGTTGGATTCTCTAGTGACTACCCTAACTTGAAATGGAGTAATGTTTTCTTGGGATAAGAAATATCAGAATTATTTTGTTGATATGAAACAACTTTGGCTACTACACCTATATTGACTCTTCCAATGGCCAGGCTGGGCTATGTGGTCTTATGTGATGCATCTGGCTCAGGTTTGGGATGCGTTATTATGCAGGGTGGTTATGTCATTTCCTAAAGCTCTCTTTATCTTATACCAATTGAGATGAGTTATTTAACCCATAACCTTGAACTCAAAGTTGTGATACAAACGCTTTAGAGTTGGTGACATTACCTCTTTGGATTAATGTTTACCTTGTATTCATAAATCATGATCTTGAGTTATATCTTTTATCAAAAATATTTAGATCTCTTATAGAGGTGTTAAGGTGGAGGAACTGAAATCTATCAACTTTGAATTCTATTATACCCTAGGGACATGGAGTCTCATTGTAGATTCCTTAAGTAGGAAAATTCCGACCCAAGTAGTGAAAGAATCATCTAAAGTGTTGAAATGTATGGTTCTCTTTGCCGAGTTAGATATTGGAGTCTAGGAATTACGGGCCAAGGTATCTTTTTCTATTGTTTAGCTAACATTTAATCTTCTTGAGATGATTCTTAAATAACATCAACTTGATGGTGAGAACCATAGCAATAGAGACTCTCTTTATGGTTTGGAGACCATTACCGAGTGGTCGTTTTCCATAGAAGGGATTTTATGTTATTAGAATCATTTTGTGATACCGTTATTTGTCAAGAAATTTTCAATGAAGGATTTACATAATTCCCATTTATATGTGAACCTGGGAACAACAATGATTTTATATGACATGCAGTTTAGATTTTGGTGGTTCGGTATGACACAAGGCATTATAAAATTTTTCTCTCATTGTTATATGTTCTAATAGTTCAAGGTGAATCACTAGAAGCCTTACAGATTTCTTCATCCAATTCCAATTAAAATTTATAAGTGGGATGAGATCCTTGTGAAATTTTTGGTTTGGTTGACCCATACCTAGGGAAAGAAGAATGTGATATGAGTAATGATACATCATCTAACTAAATAGGCCCACTTTATACCCATTCATGATACAAACAATGTTGAAGAGTTGGGTAATATCTATGTGAAAGAGTTTATTAGTTTTAACAGAGTTCCATATTCTATAATCTATAATAGGGATCCTAAGTTGACTTATATATTTTGGAGAGTCCTTCATGGTTTATAGGGATATTAGTTTCTTTTTAGTAGGGAATACCATCTGCAATCAGCTGGAATGAAAAAAATAGATGTACATATTCATGAGGATGTTCTTTATTCCTACATTGTCAACTTTAGTGTAGTTTGTTCTGACCATTTAGGGAAATTGGAGATTGATTATTTCAAAAGTTATAAGTCCATGATTAGAATGGATTCATTTGAGGTCTTGTATGGATAATCTTTTAAATCTTCATTATGTTTATTATAGATGGGTAAAGGTTACTTGGTTGGACCGATCTTGATTCAAGAGATGATAAAAATGATTTTTTTGATTAGTCATAGAATGATCATGCCACAAAGCTGGTATAAATATTAAAATGATCATTATTATAGACCACTGAAGTTTTCATTTTGTGACCATGTGTTCTTGAATATTTCACCCCATTTGGGTCATTTATGGCTTGGGAGGAAAGGGAATATTTCTCCTTGATTTGAGGGACAATTTGAGGTTGTTGATAAGATGGGAAAAGTCACTTTCTGTTTAGCACTTCCTCCACAAATGACATTGATACATAACGTGTTCCATGTATCACAACTATATAAGTATCTATCTGATTCATACCATGTTTCGAGTTGTAGTGATATTGAGGTTGAACTTCATATATCAGTGACTGAACATTGAGTGAGGATAGTTGATTATAAATCCAAGGTATTTCATTGGAGGATCATACCTTTCATTAAAGTGATATGTTTTGGCATTTCTAATTCTAATGATACATTGGATAAGGAGGAACTAATGACAATGTAGTAGCCCCATTTTTTGACATAGAGGATTCATAACAAGCTATTAGTTGACAAAAGGCTTATATAGTGGGAAGTTTGTAACATCTTGTTACTGTTTTTATCCATTCATAGAAACTATTTTTTTTTTATTTTTTTGGTGTATTTTTTAGGGTTGTTTTGGGAGACCATTTTGGAAATTTTGAATGTTTATCAGTTGTTAATGGTGGGCACATAGTTTTCCCAAAACTTGTACCCTCTCAGTAGAAACCATGCAAACCCAAATATTGGGGGTTTACACGGATAGTGAAAAGTTTAAAAAATGGATCACCTAGCTATTAAAAACTAGACACATTGATTGGGGGGGGGGAATGGTTAGGGTGCATGGTTTTTCTAACCATGCGGACAAACCCACAATACTATTCGTACTGGATTTATTAATCTGATTTTTTAGATATAAAAAAACCCTCTTTTTTGGTACCTGACGAGCTCATTCAACCCCATAACATTTTCATCTTCCATAGAGGTTCTAAAGAGGCTATTTTAGACCATCTACACCCCTTCCTAACAGAATCTAATGTAGGAAAATGACGTTCAGTATCTTCCTATTATGAATCCTCATCCAATTATCCTTCACATACTCTCTCACCTTTCCTCCCTAGGGATTTCTAGGTCTCTGTGTTGTTAGAGTATCTAATCCTCAATGTTTCAGATCTTGAATCTAGGTTTGATTATCAAATACTCATTATCGATGTTCTTTATTAGAGTTTCCCAAATATAGATTTTCATATTGAGGTCCAATTATCTCGGGGAAGGTGGTTCAATTTTGATTAGACAATTTGATTATCCCTAAATATATTGATTTAAATTATAATGTTTTATATAAATTAAATTTGTTGATTTAAATTAAATTACATTAAATTGGTTTAGAAAAAACCCAATTCCATTGAAATGGGCAATTGAAATTGGGTTTGACATGAAATTGGAAAAAAACCCCAAACCCCAAATTTTATTGAATTGGGATGTGTTTGTCATGATGGATAGAAATTGTTTTATTTAAATTTTGAAGTCTGTATTTTGAAATTTATTTGATGAAAATGATTTCAAATTTAAATTTGAGAAAATTTATTAAAATTATTTTGGATAAAACTCGATGATTTTATCTTGGAAAAAGGAATTATTTGATTAAAAACTAGTGTATTAGGTTTGAAAGGGAAATTGGAATATTTTAAAAGAGAGAGTGGGATGAATTTTATTTTAATCAGTTTTAAAATAAAACTCCCTTCATTGTTTTGTATTAAATCCCATGTAATAATTGGTAGTTAGTGGGTTATTTTATACCATCCTCTATCAATTTACAACACTAATAATATATAAATGACACATGTCACATCCCTGATGGGATGGTGATGTGTCCTCTTTGACAAGTGTTAGAGGGACGTGTCTACACATATTTCCATGATAACTATTTGATTTTAAGGAAGCCCTATATCCAAGAACAATCATTACTTTTGGAATATGGTGATGTTTCTCATTGTTTTTATTTGAAATATATTCCACTATTTGTAAATTTTTTTTCACATTCCTTATTAATTTATATAAACTATTTAATATAAAATGTTTATTATGTTATTTTTTAAAAGTATTTCTATAATTTTAAATATAAATTATGATTTATTTAAATATAATTTGAAATTACATTATTGTTTGTTTAAAATTAAAAGTTTTATTTGTATTTTTAAATGTTTTCATATTATTATATAATCCTTGGTGAGACCCTATTAGGATTTTATCACTCAGCCTACCTATATGTTTGGGTGTTTATAGATTATCTTCTTCCAAGTCGGAGAAAGGGTAAGGAACCACTTAGAGGTGGTAGTATCTATTTTATATTCGGTCTTGGAGATTTGTGTCCATTTGGACCTAGGATTATATACTATGTTTCTAGTACTTGTGCTTTCACTTTTTGTTCTCATACATGTTGGACTTCTGCTACAATTCTCCCTGTGGAATTTTTGTTGTATGCTTACTAAGTTTTTTATCTTTCTTCCATTGTGTTTGTGTAAAATGAATTCCCACATTCATATTGAATGAATCTAGGTGCTATTTAAAAGGATACGGGGATTGGGAATTATCTTTGGGATATGTCAGGATTGACTCAGTTATCAGGTTACCAGGGTATCCAAGATATTTCATGACAAAATATCAATGTATCCTAAAATAGTTTAGGACATATAAATAAGTAATAATGAAAATAGTGAAATTAATTACCATAAAATTTCTAGGAAATAAATTTACAGAAAGGTGTAAAAAGATTATAATTTTAATCTTAAAAAGACTTATAAGTATAAAATATAAGCACATATAATAAAATTTTATTTTTTAGAGTGATGGATTTTGAATATTTTCTAGTAGTTGAATAGTAGGAATATTATTCATAAATATCAGCATTATTCAAAATTTATTATTCATAGATGTTACTCACTAAATTGTTTAATGGAAGGATTTTATCATATGGACACATAAATATGAGGTGGTAAATACATATATATATATATATAACTAGTTAATAAAAAAAAGAAAGTATATAATATAGAAGGCTGATCCAACAGTCGATCATATATGATTTGGTAAAAACATGATTTTTTAGGGTTTTTAATGTATTCTTAAATGTGTTTTATGAACATAAAATATATCATTTTAAAAACAACATCAAATTTATCATTTTTTATGTTATCTGCATATATGTATATTTTGATATACATTTTTACAATGTTTTGATAAATAAACTATGAAAGTACAACTTTGAGCTCTCCCTAACTACTTTTCACCATATAATACTATAGGAAACAACTAAATGTCATTGTTTTCATGTTTAAAATTATTATACAAGATATAAAGTATTCTAATGAGGGAAAAAGTGTTTTTTCACTTTATGAATAACTATGTATAACACATAGTGTCATACAGTATTTATTTTGTATACCGAGGGTGCATAGAGAACATATCCCCTTTATATTGGGGGTTAAGGAGATACCTAGTGTGCGAACAAACATAAATTGATACCATTAATTTTCTATCTCTGAGTCTTAGATAATGGTTGGTGGTTGGGAATGTTGATGATCTTTTCATTTATTGGAGCTCAATCAAGATGTGATTTAGCCTATTAAATGTTGCATATTATGTTTAGTCCCTTAACTGAAATATGCTAAGGAACTTCTCTTCACCCCTACATATTGCATATGATGTTATAATCTACTCAGATGAGGGTAATGTGATGTTCTCATCATTAAATGTGAATAAAATGTGATTTATTCATTGGAAACATTACACTATACTCAAAGAGTCAAGAATACATGATTTTACTATATGTGTTTTACATACTCAATGTCAAATGGTCACTTGAGGTATTGTATAAAGGTTACCAATGAGAATGCACTCTAGAATGCGATGTGACCAGTGGAAATAGGCATAGATATGCATATGTTTGATGGAGATCACACGAGATCCCTTTTTCACTTGTGTATCATTGATGATTTTCTAGGGGCCACTCTTTAAATACATATATTAATCCAAATATTCATATTTGTTTTTATTTCTAAAAAACCATATCGAGACACACTTTATGGTAGACTAAATAGGGTTCGTGTTTAACCTAGAGAGATACTCTAAGAGTGTATTAGAGTTAACACATAGGAGTTTTGGATGGGTATTCACATTTTATTGTATATGATATGATACCCAAAGAAGATTGATTATAGATTTGAAAAGGGTCTTTTGATATATCCAAAAGGTATTTGATATGATCTAAAAAGTATCTTATATAATATGATATAAGGTGAAAAAACACATAGGTCTATGAAGATTTAGTGCAAGTTGGAGATTTAAGGATATATGGACTAAAATAAAATATATAGATGAGGAATTGTGGGTATATCATGGGATAAGATTGACCATGTCATAAGATATGGAATTGGATTTCCTACAACCACCTTATCTATAATGAATTATAAAATTAAGGGATATTGTTATACATGGTTGAATGTTTGGCCATGAAAGTTGAATCTTATAACTATTCCTTAATGTAAATCTTGGAATTCGATGTCTTGCTACTACCATCAATAGAATGGGTGGTCCAAGATTTATAATTAACATTTTAAGGATCTTCCTACAAAATCAATTTATTGAGAGTCATTACATACTATATAATATTTGAGAATCATATTCATCCAAGAATTTCATGAATACAACCAATAAATATTCTTCTGGGTTATAACACATGATTAAATATGACTACACTTGAATACAATCCTTTGGTCTTTATAAAAAAACTACCACCCAAAGAAAGTTGTGTTAATGTGAATGTTCGAATAATATTTTGAATCACCCAAACATGATGATATTCATTTACTTCATCCATTTCACCATAAGGAACTAACATACCATAGAGGTTTGATATTTCTAGTAAAATATGAAGAGATTAAATCATAACCAATTAACACCGTTGATGGTTATATTCCTTTAACTTCCACTTTAGTGATCATTATCAAACCCATTCGATGATGTTAATGGATGGTGATGTAGTTTCCACTTCTATGTAATGTACACAATGGTTGGTTTAATCATTTTGTCATTTTTAGTAAATTTTACTTCATATATAAAATCATAGAGATCTTACTTTGGGGATTATTTATCATTTAAGATACCTATAGCAAGTGTTGTTAGACCCTTACAAATCCAATCATTTGGTTCTTCACCTGATGTTTTTTACTAAATTTGTGGATTATCATAAATCTATCAATTTTTTTAGTCTTCTATGAATCATATCATATCTATAATTGAGAATATAATTGGTTCCCCATATGATAGTTTCTATTCAGTATGTCTTTTTATCCCGAATCACTATCAAAATATTCCAATTTAGTGGAAAAAAATTAGACAAAACATGAATTTCTCTAAGAAGGTCACTTCTGCTCGATAAAGCTATATTTTATCTTCTATAGAGTTGGATACATAAATAAGTAATTTTTTTTATATCCTTTTGTATAAATTATTATTTTAATTAAGAATATATAATAGTGGTACAACCGAAGGTCGATCTCTTGAGGAGGCCACTCACTTACACTGAATTTCTCTTTTCCCAATTTATTAATTTAACAAAAAGAAAAATAGAAAACTAAAATGTGGAAGTTTTATAAAATTAATATTATAAATAAATTTATAAAAATGTTAAAGTATCCAAAATATAGAATAAATGATATTAATGCGAAGAAATTTTTGTCCTCGGGATGTTAAGGTGATGCTATCATTATTTTTTAAAATGATATTAATCTCTTATTTAACTCAATGTAAATTCTAATAACCTAAACTATACACCTTGCATTTTAAATTTTTATTATCCTAAAAAATATTATTCATGTAGGATAATATCCCTCAACTCATCACCATAATTCTACTCCACCATATATGATGTTATAATGATGAAAGTGATTTAATTAGATGAACATAAATAATGAAATAGTTACTGGAAAAATAACAAGAATGCTGATGAAATCAGTTTATCCAATCAAAAATTTGATTGAAAAAGAAATGATAAAACATTAAATTGAATTTAAAAAAATGTATCAATGGTACCACACCTTGTAATAGTGATTTCTAGTTCTCTTTAACTATAGATACAAGAGGATCATAGAAGAGAAAACATAAAGAGAAAATGATAAGAGATAAAGAGAAATTTAAAACTATTTTTATAAATAAAATAATATTATATAATAAACCCTAATATATTGGATGTCTTCCCTTGGAAATTCCAAAATTGTCCCCTGATTATAAAAATTTCTACATAAAACCTTAAATGGAAGTGAAAACACTAATATATAAGTAAGATGTGTGGTAAATTTTACCTTTAATTCTACCATTATACATTGAATGCATTTTTGGTATTCTATAACACCTAATATCAAATAGTGATCATATATGGGTTTTTTTCGATATTATTGATATTAATTCGTATTATATTTCAGGTTTATTATAATAATGTAGAAAATTTAGGTTTAAATCACTAAATAATACTTTTCAATCCTAATAATTATTTCAAATAAATAAAATTTCTAACATAAAAGAATAGTATGAATCATCATATAATGCCTTGATATTTGTGGATATAGGAGTAATTAGTTACATCAAACTTTACAACATTAATAATCCCATTTTTAGTCAAAACACAAGATTTATAACCCATTTATTGAAGGGTCATCAATTTTATCATCCCGATGGTTTTACAATTTGCATATATCATTTGTAATTTTTATGTTTTGATTTTTCAATTGTTCCTATTGAATAAAATTAAGGCCAATAACCAGGTATTCCTATAATAAATGAATTTTCAAATTTGGATTAGTTTTTTAGATTCATGGACAATTTTCCGATCAAATATTTTTCTTTAGAAATATATAAAATATTTAATTTTCCATTTTTAAAGAATTTTTATATAATAAATAAATGATAGTTGAATGTAATGTGATTAAATAATGGAACACTATACCATGAAAAAATTTAAATAACATATTTATGGGTAAAAATATAGGATAATTCATTACATGGTCAATTCAATTGTTTATAACCTAATATCACTTGTCAATGATCAAATTTGACTTAATAATTATTGATTCTTTTAGTCCAAATACCAGTTATGCGATTCAAAACATATTATAATTACATATTAATTGATCATCACTTTATTTTTCTTGATTTTAGGTTCAATAAAAATTCAAATTTAAGTGAAAACAAATTATTGTTCCATATTTTAACCTAAAATCATTGATTCTCGTTTTTTCACTAAATTTTTATCTATTTCATCTCAGAACATAATAACGAGGATTATATCTCTCTATTATTCCTTCAACACTCATAAATAAATGATAAAAAATACATTTCATTGGAATAGGGGTACTTTATGAATGTCCTCATATTGAGGAATGAGGCTGTTCTGGGAGATCTAGCATATTGCCTCCAACTCATTTTCAATCCTTTATAGTGGTTATCCTTGAAACAAAATTCAAATAAACATGATACCTAATATTTTAATGTAATTTTTCATCATATTTGGCTTGGGATTTGCCTCAATTATTAGATAAATCCTCCTTATACTTATATATTCCAATGTTTCACCGTGAGCAAATCCTCCATCATTCTTTCTCAATAATATGAGTTCTTTTTGATAGGTATTATCATTTTTCTCGATGGTATAATTTATATAACCACTTAGGAATGCATAATAATTATCATCTTTGTTGTCCAATAGACTTACATCAAACTTATTTTTCCTTGAAAAATTATTCTTTAAGAATGGATATGAATTTTTTATTATAGAAGCAACTTCATTCATCCATATCTTCAATATTTTCCTTGTTTCTTTTTATAAGGACTACTAGGAATATAATATCATTGATTCATGGTTTAATATTAATTTAAATTTATTATTACAATATTCTAAACAATTAAATCTATTTTTAGAATCATTTTTATTCATATCTTACTTTCCATTTCGATAATATGGGAATGTGTGTTCTCCTCTTGGCTTCCAACTCACATATCTTATTAATGTACCTCAATATATGTTTGTGATTATTTCATGTAAATCATATCTCATTTAAAACCTCTATCAAGTTTGAGTTCCATGGGTTAAATTTTGTATTATTTTTTCTTCCATTTGTGCTAAATTTGGATTCTATGATCACATCCCATTCCTGTAAAATAGTAGCACTGTATAACTACCTTCCTTTGAGAAACTTCTCTTATAGATTTACTATGATATTTTTTATATTTTTCTCAATTAATTATCTAAAAATTTAGGTAAATAACATTTGGTGGTAAATTTAAAAGAAATTTTATTCTTTCCATTAGAGGGTTACAACTCTCTTCATACTCCACAAATTTTTATCCTTGTACTTTAAATAGGATTCCATTCCATAAATTCTTGAGTATGATTTCCTTCAAGATTTCAACATCTCTTCATGATATTTATTTATAGAAATAATAATCAACTTTATCTTTTTGTTAATGGCCATATGTCTTGAATTCATTTTTATGTTCTCTAAGTAGGTGGCTTTTCCTTTTTATATGTTCACCAATTATATAAATTGATTCCTTGTTGGAAAAATCGAACTTCCACCATTTTTCTCCAATAAAAATTATTTATGAAGGAATAATGTACCTCATTTATGATCTACTATTGATCCAACTTTTCTTGTAAGGAATTGATATATCCTTTATTTTTCTATACAAAATCTTCAGTTTTATGATTAGATATTATTGTCACTTCTTTCATTAAATCACCATCCAATTCAACATCAATGGGGGAATACCAAATTGTATATTTTAAAGAATATTCAAAAATAATATAAGTTTCAATTTTAATTATATAATCAAAATTGATCACCTTGATTGGAGAATTCATTTTCTCAAAAGGCATTCTTCTTAAAATTTTCATTTTCATTCCTTTTATCAAAAGGGAATTTTTACATGCTCTATTCATTAATATCCCATCACTACAAGATTTTCATTCTTCAATTGAGGTAGACTTCATTAACTCATTTATCGATTTTCCATAAATTTTTCAAAATTTTCCATATTTTGAAGGTTGTAGAACAATGATAGGTTTTCTTGTATACTTTACTAGAACTTAATTAAACCCATATATTTTTTATATTTCCATAAAAAAGTTATTAATTACGCTTAGAAAAATTATAATCTAAAATTATAAACTCCAAAATATGTTTACGAAAATACCGTATAAATAAATACATCTCATTTCCCATCCAAAATGTTTGTTCCACTGTAAACATGTGAAAGTATACAAAAATATTTTTATATAAAAAATATATTTTTTTAATGATTGAACACCAAGTGAGAATAATTATCCTCTCATACCCATTGTTATGAAAATTATGAATATATATCCTTGGAGGGGGGGGGGGTAAATCAAGGTGTTTTTAAATTAAAACTTTTATATAATCAAATTCACCCCATTATTAGATATTTTACCTTATTCAAAGGAATAATTTTCAATATCTCGTACTATGATTCCAATTAAACTAAATATCATATATTAATATAAGAAAGTACATCACAAAATAAATGAGAGATTTTACACTGGTCACTCACAATGGGATTCATCAATGTATAACACACCGATGATATATCAGTGTGAAACATTTACTATACTCAATTTTTGTGGATATAAGTTTTGACCACAATTACTATGTTATAATGTGAACTACCATTACAATGTTTAGGTTCTAGTCACTCCTCATCTAAGGGGAACTCCCACTTGTTGAATTTTTGTTGATTTTTACAAGAAGGTGTTCATTTATTTTATAAACATGAGGGTGTATCCATGATTAATATGTATAATAGAATCTATTTGCATCACCAATTCAAATTTTATGTTCTTTTGAAGTGAAATTTCACTACACTATTTATTCTCCATTTCTAGATGAGATCAAATTTTCCTAGATAGATTTTAGTTTATGTCTTCCTGATAATAAAAAACATTATTACCTCTACTAGATCAAGAATATCCTACAGTAGAATATTATATTTATAATTTTTATTCAATTAAATAGATATTACTATTGATTTTATTTCCTTATTAAACCTCCTCTTATATTATTTTTCTCTAAAACTTTCTTATAAAAGTAAAGAAAAAGTCCTATTACCACTCTCTAAAGAATATATTTTACGTATAACTACCATTTTTGTACACATAAATAATATGAGTAGTTTTTTTAATGATGAAAAAAAATCCTACTATACGATAAATGGTTCAACTCATTAATTTTACATATAAAATTAAAAGTGTTGAAAATTCACTAAAATAAGACTATGTATTGAATATGAATCATCCCTATTATAAGGATTCATATGCATTCCATGCATATCATAGGTTATGATATCTTTTGGTCAATAATTAAATAGGGATGAATTTTTAATATGGTCTAAAAATCTAGATGGATTACTATATAGGATATTAGGTGGTCAACACTTTATACATATTCCAAATGGTTTTCTGTACAATATGAATGATAAGTATTATTCATTTAGAGAATGGAAAATCTAAGAAACATTCAATAAGTATGTAATAACTATGGCCATATGTCATGGTAACTCTTATAGGATACCAAGAACTGGAATTCAGTCCAGGACCCCATTAATTAAATAAAGGGTGCTTATAAAAAGGATGATATCCTCTTGTTCATTTTTAATAGATTCTATCTAGACATTTCCAAATCCTTTTTTGTCCCATTTATCTATTTTTTTCATTGAGTATGGTGGTAAATTATCTTTAGAGTATTCAAGTTCCTCTTATAGTGTACAAAAATTATAATAGATGGTTTAAATCCCCATATAAATGTGATTCAGTTGGCTATAAATTTATGATTTCCATAAAACATAATCAATTGAGTTCAAAAAATACAAAGTACACTATGATTTAGGTATGAAAATTTATGTTTCATGTTAATCATTCATGTTGATTAGGCAATGATAGAATCATCATTCAAATGGGTTTCATCCACTATGTGATTCTTGATATGATCCCATAAATGTCACAACCCAACCCAATGAGGCTCAAGCTACAACTCTCTTATCCCCCCTTGAACAGGCCATGGGATAGAGACTAGAGATGAGTAGGTTATCACACACATGTGTGGACTTAGCCTATCGTACCTATAAACATACACCTAAAAACACCTCCTTGAAGTAGTGTAGAGATATAAAAAAACTAAAACAAATTCATGCATACATCTATCCCAATTATAGTACAATAGAAGTACAAAAAGAAAAAATATAGGTCCCACCAAACTAAAATTGTAAAAGCATCCAACCAACTCTGAAGGAGGAGATTTTTGTCAAATGCACCCACTAGAAAGATCCTCATGCTAGCTCCAGTAAACGCCCAGGTCAAACTAGCTCACTAATCTCCACCTACTCTGAGTCATCCTACAACTCCATAGAAAGGCTTGTGGTCTTCACAAGACACAAAACATGTGTGGAAAATGACCACAGAGGGGTGAGTATAGATATAATTAGCAGGTCCCCCAAAAACCCGAAAATAAAAGTAGAAACTGAAAGGCAATAGTCCTCTCATCCTAGCCAGAGGGAAACTAAATGAGAGAGAAACTCCATCTCAAGACCATCCTTGACAAAACATGACTAGTCAGCTCAAACCCTTGGGTGTGTTAATGAATAATTGAGAGAAACACAATGGAAACCTAGAAAACACACTAGATATACTCATCTTAGGCACCAAACCTCAAGAGGTTATAACCTCAATGCCAGTGATAGATTCTACTCAAGGATCAATGGGGAACCACTAAATGCACACACCAAGGGATGAATCATCCCATATGACACTTGTACAAGAGATGAAACTCTATCGGTAAAATGAACTAATGGCACAACCAGGCCGACAATTGTTGTGTCTATCCATAATGACAAGCTTGACGAACACAACCAAAAAATAAGTCACCCAATGAATAAACTACCTCTAATTACTCAGGTATGGGATCACACCCAGGGTATGATGGGGGACATAAAAGCCTAGCAGAAAACACTGAACAAAAAAGGGGTATCACGCAACAACCTGAATCTGGAACAAATAACTTAGCAGAGAATCAAGATCAATTTAGTGTTTGTAAATTAAATTGTGATAACACCTCTAATGAAAAAGTCTTTATAGATCATAGAAGAAACTCAACTCGATACATAGATAGGAAGTATGCACCTAGGGCTCACTACGGGCTCTGAACCCAACTGGAACATTCTGGGTAGAGGATTGATGTTCAAGTAAATATTAGTTGCATTGATTCAAAGAACCATACTTTGGAAATAGGAAGGGACGTGAGGATCGCGAAGAGCCTCTTGGGGTGATACATGCTCCAAATCTGCAGAGTCTTCTGTCAAAGTGGATTAGGACAACTCACTTTAGAATGTGGGAAACCCATGCCGTATGTACGCAAAGTAGCCGAAGAGGGGTCACAGTCTAGTGAAGAGGACATGATATGGAAAACCCTCATAGTAGATGAAGAGTGTTAATAGTCCTGTAAAAGGTTTGTGAAATAAAAAACCCTATAGATAAAGGAACATGGGATCCACTGAACCCAGATAATAGAAATATCAAAAATAGGGACCAGGTGAACCCTCCCAAACATATCGGTAAAAGAATCACTGGCTTGAGAGACCCACACATCATCACCTAAACACCATATCTCCTAGGCCCAAACTGTTTCCACCATCACATTCTACGTGAGAAAACATGGAGGAAATATTATTTACATTCCCAAAATGGATAACTAGGGAAAAATGAACTTTTCACCAAAGTAAGACTCAACGGGTCAATGTGGGGTGCACACCATGATTTTGGTTTCATCACCCAAAATAAGTATTGAAAAATCCGCTTTAAACTCAGGGTCACAACGCTGTGGATGGTGAATCAATCAGACACCAGATTCATGAGATACATTCGATGGAACAATCACTTAATAATAATAATAATAATTATATTATTATTATTTTAATTAGATATTTCATGACACCGACCATTGATCCCAACACAAAAGTTATCCAATTATCCTCAATGTTTTTCATTGACCCATGGTTCACATTGATATAGGAGAAATGTTAAATAGATGTCTGTATTTCAATTTATGGTGGTTTAAACTCCTCGATATGACTGACCCCATTCAAGCACGATTGACTTGCCTCGACTAGTCAGCTCTAGCTAGCTTGCTTCGGCCCACCAGCCTGTTTCTTAGCTGCCAGCCCAGTCCGCCACACCGGTGCATGCCCTCCATCCCTCCACACCACTACACCCCTAGAGGCCTCTTCCGCTCTTCCCAACTGCCGCAACCTCCTCCAACAATCCATGCTGCATCACTGAACCCGGTCTTTGCGCCACCTCACCAAAACCAATCGTGCCGCCACACAACAGTGCCACCTCGCTGGAGCCATGCTACCACTACCTTTTGCAGACCACCAGAACCACTCAAGTGGTAAGGAAATTAATTTGAGTTCAATGTTGGAAACCTCAGAACACGACCTACAAAGACATAGTGTCTGATCAAAGATGCATTGATGATTTAAAAAAAACAATGCATAAAAAAGGTGACACTGGATTAAAACTCTAACCTCCTACCTTGTGGAGGATCTATGAAGATTTGAGTCTATATCTTCACTCTACTGATTCCACTGCTTGATGCAAAAGAAATCACCATCATGATCATAGATTTATGACATTTCGTTCGAGTTGTTCATTGGTCGAAGAGGAAGGGGGAGGGGGCTCTGCTCTTACAGTTTTGTGTACACCAAGGAGAGGAGAGGGGTGAGGATATAATTTTTAATTAAATCCCTCACCCACCATTTAGTACCCTGACCCTAATTCACCTCCGGATGAATTCTAACACAAAAAAAATGATATCATGGCTTGCGTAAAAATGGAATTCTAAACTCAACTTCAGTCCCAAAAATTTGATTCGAGACTTAGTTCAAGAGTTATTCGATCTGTGGTCTGAAATAAATAAATTTAATTTATTTATGAAAAGACCCTTGATAACGTTTTCGACAGAAATCCTATCACCACAAAATTGACACCCCGCCTAGGGTAAATGACATGCTTTAAACTCAACTGTGCCCTCATATTTATGATCTAAGATACTATTAAAGAGTTAAAATGTTTCTAGTAAGTGCATAGTATAAAAGTAATTACTATTTTTATAAAATTTATTCCTAGAAAACAAGGCCTTAGAATCGCACTCCACCTTAGTGCCTTTCTTTGGATATATATACAGAAATTTTCCCAAGTCTAATAGGGCCAATCTTGAGTCACTACATCCTCCCCACCTTATGTTTTTCGACCTTGAAAATCCAAATCAAAGGAATATGGGAAAGAAACTTAGCTCTATACTGGTACTCCAACACTAACGATCTCACTCAGACTTCTAGTGTTATAAAAAACGTTCACCTAGAGGAACCATAACACTGTAAGACCACCACAAAGGCCACAAAAGGTTACATTTCTACACACAATAACATACTCAGGGGAACCCAAAGGGATACTACACCCAAATCCATTTCATCCTAGGTCAACATCGTGCAACTGGGAACCTGTATCCTCAACTGTGACCGGTGGTTAAAACCAAAGCGCCTGGTCTCTGGCAGTTATAGGGTTTATTTGTAAACGACCTCACTAACCTAATGTAGAGACCAACAACCTACTAAAAACTCACAAGTCAAAGGGGATCATCATATGCACCTCAATACAATCCACATTCAGTAGAACTGACTCACTTTCATAGTTTTTCATCGCATCTCAAGAATGTGTTTCAGTGGGGAAAGAATCCCTCATTCTTGTGAGTCTGAAGCCTTGTCAAACTGCACCACAACCTCCTTAAGAGACTCACATATAAAGATGATGCTGAACATGTGAGGGTATACATGAAAAAAACTAGGCTTCCCAAGCACACACCCTATGTCTTATTTGGCCCTTCGTGCCAACTTCCCATCAAAAAAATACCTCTTGAATGCATAAGTTAGAAGAAATTGTCCACCACACCTTGACATTGTCTACTTTGGGTGGCACTGACTCACCCACATGATTTTAGTCTTGTCACAAAATCACATCTCAATGGGGAAAGGATTACTCTTCCTCATTCATTCAAAGCTATGATGAAAAAAACCAACACAAGGTCTTAGAAATTCCCTTAGAAAACCTCAATAATTAAATAGAATGGAAAGAGTACCGCCTAATAGTGTATCAAAACTACTTCATAAAGTAGAAAGGACACATAGAGTACCTCGATCCATCCATAAAGCTTCTGGGACAAAGACCACTATGGCCTATAGTTTTCCTCACCCCCTGTCCTCCAGCTCCCTAAGCCTAGGGTAGACCACATGGGGATAGTGGTGGTGGAAACTCATATCGTCTAAAACCTCCCGTTGCTACACCTGCTCCTCCACCACATCCACCACCATGCAGACCTCTATGCTCAAAACACTACGTTTATCAAGGTGATACATTGGTCGTCTAACAATCAACAACAAGACATGTTAGATACTCTCTAGCAAGATGTACCTGGTCATCACAAGCATAACACTACCTATCTTTCGGCCAACCAAAATAGACATGGGAGCCCGGAGCCTCAGATACTCCATCCTGGGGTAACATCCTAAAACTTCATGCATGCTCGCACCATAGATCCCACCATTGGATACCAGCTAGAGAACCAACTTCAGAGGATTTATCTCCCATGTTCCCAACACAAACAGGCAAATTCTATTATTTAAGAAATCTATCGACCACCATGCCCCACTCTAGCACTCCAAGATAGGTGGGTATACATATTGGAACCACCAATTTTCTGAAATCCCCACACAAGTCCTGATCGATGGTCCATTCTCAGAAGAGTGGATCTTGAACCATATATAGGGAGTAACGCGATAGGTCTCTGAACCTCAACGAGTACTCTGCCACGGTCCAACTTTCCCGCTAAAACTGGAAAATCTATTAGATATGCACCAAACATAGCCTAGATAGATAATACTCCTCTCTAAAGAGCTTCTCAAACTTTTCCCAAGTGAGGATCTCCTCATTGTGGGTATGTGTCACAAGACTCCTCTAACTCCCTTCCGAATCCAGAAAATGGATTGCCACTAGGGCCACCATCTGGTCAGAAGGTGTTCTCATGAGGCGTAAGAATTGCATGACTATTGCGAGTTAATGATTAGATTTTGGGGGGTTTGGGTCACCCTATAACATCAGAGGTCACTGCCTATTGAACTCATGCTGTTCCCTCGGCTGGTGTGCATCCTCATCCTGCACTTAAAACACAAACTACTGCTCAAAAGGTGGTGGATCAACTAGAAGACCACATGGTGGTCCAACCTCAGAACCTATTCCTTGCTCTAAATCCTCTACTTCCGGTGGATCATCACCACAATAATACCATGGAACCTTGGATGGATGTCTTCATAGAGGCATCCTGAGATACTATCAAGACGTACCACAATTAAAGAGTATATCTAGGGAGCTGACTCAAGAAGGATAGGAAAACTCAAAACCCAGTCCTACATGATGCATGTACCATTGATTTACCCTCAGACCAGTTTCCTAATGTACCTAGTTGAAAGGAAGGTTATTAGAGTTCTGGTGAATGGATAATTCAGCCACCAATCAAAAACTAGAGTCTCTAGCTTGAAAACCAAACCTGAAACATCCGAACACTTTTGCAATGAATCTCAAACCAAGATCACAACTAAACCAACTATGGCCTGAGGTCCCAATGGTGGAACCTCCTCTAATACCACTCTATCATGACCCAACCCAATGGGGCTCAAGCCATAACTCCCCAAGCCCAACCCCAATAGGATAGGGGCCGAAAGCTAGTTCCAATTAGGCTATCATAGACATTGGAGGCCTTAGCCAATCGTGCCTGTACACACACACCCAGATACACATACATGAAATAGTGTCGATATATATAAAAATTTAAAATAAATTCATGAATATATCTATCCCAACTAAAGTAAAAAAATTAAAAAAATGGAAAATATAGGGCCCAACAGACTAAAATAAAAAAAGATTCTAACCTTCTCTGATGGAGTGGATTATTTTCAAATGAAGCCTCCAGAAAGATCCTATAACCAGCTCTGGTAAAAACCTAGGTCAAAATATCTCACTAAGATCTGCCTGCTATGGGTCCTCTTTGGAATCTATCAAAAGGCCTATGGTCTTCAAAAGACACCAAACATTTGCAGGAAAAGTCAGTGTAGGGGTGAGTATAGATATTCTCAGTGGGTTCCCAAAAAATACAAAAGAAAAGTAGCAACTGAAAGGAAAAATTATTATCATCCCAGCCAAAAGGAACCCAAATAAGAGATAAAATCCATCTCAAGAGAATCCTCAACAAAACACGACTATTCAGCTCAAACCATCGGGTGTGTCAAGAAATAAGCGACAACACCGCATGGTACACCCATAAAACACACCATATATACTGATCTCAGGAACCAAGCCTCCAGAGGTTTCGACCTCAATTCTATTGACATATTCTACTCAAGGCTAAAAAAATCCAAGGAATTCACACTCCATGATCCGATTCATACCATAAGACACTCATATGAGAGATTACACTCTTTTGGTTAAACAAACTAATGAAACAACCCAAGAAACCATCACGGTGTCTCTCCAAAAGGACACACTCTATAGACAGTGCCATAGAAGAAGTCACCTAGTGAGTAAAACACATCCAACTCCTCAGGTAGGGGATCACACCCAGGGTTTTTTGGGAGAAACTAAACCCTAGATGGAAACACCAAATATTGAAAGGGGTATCGTGCAACAACCTAAATCTAGAATAAATCAACCAAAAGAAGATCAAAACCCATGTAGTATTGGTTACAGATATTATAAGAACTCTATTGATGAAAATGTCATGATATAACAATAAATAAATGTATCTTGATACACAGACTGTGTGTCTGCACCTAGGGCTCACTGGGGACTCTGTACCGTACTGTAACATCTTGGGTATAAGATCGATGTATGTTTAAATATTGTTCACATTGATTTTAAGGACCCAACCAGGGAAACATATAGGGACATGAAGATCACCCTAGGCCTCTCAGGGTGATACATGCTCCAAATTTTCTGAGTCTATTGTCAAAGCAGATTAAGACAAATAACTCTAGAAAGTGGCAAACCCATGCAGCACGTACGCAAAGCAGCCGAATAGGGGTCGCAATCCAATGAAGAGGAAGTGAAACAAAAACCATCATTGTATCCAAAGAGGGGTCACAATCTGATTAAGGGGACATGATAATGAAAAACTCTGTAGATAAAGGACCAGGGGACCCACTCAACTCAGCTGATTGAAATGTCACAAGTAGGGACTAGGGGGACCCAGTCAAACCTACCAGAAATGGTGTCATTAAACCAGGAGACCCAAAAAAAATACCATGCACACCATATCTCATAGTAAAAAACTGTGTCCGCTATCGCATTCTATGCAGAAAACTTTCAGAAAGGTCTTTTTACTTGCCCAAAATGGATAGATGTTGAAAAAGAAAATGTTCAACGCAACAATCCCGAACGAGTAAAAGTGGGACCCACACCTTGATTTTTTTTCAGCACTTGAAATAATTCAAGAAATGTTCACTTTAAACTCATAGTCATAATGCCGCCGATGGTGTATCAATTCGACATCGGACCTAGGTGATATGTCCAACACAAGAATCGGAAAATAATAATAATTATATTATTATTATGTTAATTGGACGTTTAATGACACTATGCCTCTTGCCTAACAAAAAAAGTTCTCAAATTAGCCTCAAAAGGTCTATATCTACCGAAGGGTCATGTATCCATTGACGACATGTAAAATGAACGTCTGGATTGCACATTATTAGGGTTTGAATCCACTCGGCCTGACCGACTCACCTCGGCCAGTCCACTCCGGCCGGCCCGACTCACCCTCTGACGCTCTACACTAGAACACCCTGAGTGGAGTTTTCCATGATACCCAGCTATAACCTCCACCTATAGCATTCCATTCCATCACACTACACCCGGCTTCCGTGACACCTCGACGGAACACACTTTGCCACCAACTTTTGAAGCCGTCTTGCCAGAGATGCACCATCACCACCTTCCACGGATCACTGGAACCTCTCTAATAGTTGTGAAAATAATATGAGACCTATTATGGAAACCTCATAACATGATGTATATTGACACAGTCTCTGATAAAAGATTCATTTATGATTCAAACAAAACAACACCTAAATAATTGGAAACACGATTAAAACTCAAACCACCAACCATAGGGAAAATCAATAAAGCTTCAAGGCTAGAGCCGCATTCTACTACTGCTGCTGCTTGATCCACGAGTGATCATCATCAAGAGCAGAGATCAATGACATTATGTTCAGGTTTTTCATCAGTCGAAGAGGAAGAGGGGAGAGGGATTGGCTTCTCCTGCATTGTGCACACTAGGTAGGGGAGTGGAGTGATGATTTAATTTTTAATTAAATCCCCAACCCACCATTTAACACCCCGAACCAGATTCACCTCCAGCCAAATTCTGATGCAGAGAAAAATTATATCATGCCTAGGGTAAAACTGATTTTCTGAACTAAACTGTAGTTTAAAAAATTTGACATGAGACTCGGTTTAGGAGTTATTTAATCCGGTGTCTGAAATAAATTAATTTAATTTATTAATGAAAACTCCCTCGATAATGTTTTCCATAGAAATCCTACACCTACAAAACATACACCCTTGATAGCGTAAACAACAATCTCCAGACTCAACCATGCCCTCATATTTATGATCCGATAAACTATTTATGAGTTTACCCATTTCCTCCACATGAATTGTATAAAAATACTCAATATTTTTATAAAATTTATTCCTGGAACACCGGGCCACATTATTGCATGCAACCTCAGCGCCTAGCTCTAGAAATATATGAATAAATATTCCAAATTTTGATAGGTCCAAAATTGAGTTTCTATAAAAAAACCCATATGTGGTGTTAAATAAAATATTATCATTATGTGAAGATTTTTTCTATATATTTTGTAAAGGAACTTGAAAATCACAAGGTGTTTAAGGTGATATAAAGTGTATTATATGAAATGGATAAATATTAGTTAATGGATCACTCTTCTTAGATCTACGATATAGGATATCATAATTATATATTCAATTTTTTATTAGTCATACGACATGAATAGATTATATTATAGGATTTGATATATCTATTTACCAGTGTTTTGTTCTATGTTTCAATATATGATATGTCATACAATATTCTGTGACTAAAATTATGGGTTTTGAGGAATAAAGCCTCTTATTGTTGTGAAAATATAGTGTATATCATCAAATACAACTAACAACATGTGATGAAACATATCAAAATAATCAAGACCCATCATAACATATGATATATTATTAAATTCATAAAAAATAACATACAATATATTCAAAATAATGAAGAAAAGTTAATATTTTGGCTAAAATTATAACACCTTATAAGATGTTTTTAAACGATAAGATTTTAGCTTCATAAGAAAAAGTTTTTTATATATAGATTAAATAGGAGATGTTCATATTAATATCTCATGTTAAATAAATAAATAATTTATTTCATTATTTATCCCTCTTTAATATTCATGTTTATAATTTTTTATAAAATATGAATATTTTGTAAGATTTTAATTTATAAAATAAATTTATTGTTATAAAAATTATCATTCCATGTTATTTATTGTGATATATGACGTAGATTTCATCTAACATGAAATAAATTTGTAATTAAAGTTATGAAATTGATTTAAGAGGTTTAATATAGTTTATAGATATTATTTTTTAATGTTATAATGAAATTGAAATATCTCCTGAGTAAAGTATCCCTAGGTTGAGGGATGTTGGGTTAGACTTACCACTGATATAGAGTCTTATGGATTATCTAGAAAAGTTGGGCCTGTCTATCTAGGGATTCAAGAGTACTGAGGTAGAGATTATTAATTTCATATAATTTCTAAAATTTTACATGAAAATAGTTTCTAATAACATATGTTTAGGGTGAAGTTGGATATGTGTATATATATTTTAAATCCATTTTTAGTGAGTAAGATAAATTAATAGTTATTTGAAGAGTTACCAATTAATATGGTTTGAGGATATTATTATTTTAGAATTAATAGAGATTAAAAAACTAAAATTTTATAAACATGAATATACAATGAATAAATCATGAGATAATAATGTTTAATTTTGAAAAAATAGTTATGGATTTAATAAAAATGTTCCATATATTAAATTAGTTAGATGTTAAAAGAAAACCACTGAAATACTAACTGTGATATTCCATTTTAAGAAAAAGTAGGTCAAGACCACAATCATTAAAACAGGTAGGTTATTATAAATAAGAGTACAAGTGGATTATTTTATGCAAGTCTTGATTGAAATTTATACCCTTAAGAGTTAAGTAACCAATTCACACTCTCAGATTTGTGTGGAACATAACCAAGAAATCATACAAGTTAGGAATCAATAGGAAAAAGTTTTGCATATATTCATATGATGGGTTATGTTAAAGAGTTTTCCACTTAGATATCTAAGAGTCATGTGTGATAAGATTGGAATGAAATCCTAAAAAAATAAATATGAAATGAGAATAATACCAATAAATTTTCATTTATTATTTTATTATCGATCATGTAACTATATTGTTAATGAGGCATGGGGTCATAATTTTAGTGGGTGTACCTTAGTTAAAATTCCATGATAAAAATATATAAAACATGATACTCACCTATATATATATATTCCTTTTTTATAGATTATGACATGCATCAAGATTATCATTTTGAGATATCTTATAGGCGTGATATATAAAAATATTTTATATTTGTATCTAATGTTTAGAATTATTCTCAATGAGAATAATTATGAGCATATTAATGTGAATGTAATATAAATAGTCTTCTAACACTGAATCGAGGGTATAATTTTAAAATTATAAATCAAACACTAATATTGACAGAAAAAACACATAGATAAGAGGGAATGAAATAAATATAAAGTATATATACATGTTTTCAATGTGGAAAAAGTTTTTCATTAGAGGTCATCATATATAATCATACTTTACCTGGTGTATTAGTTCTAGAATTTATGAACTAAAATTTTATTTGAAGCATTTATTTTATTATTTTTTACATAAGATGGTATTTTTAATCATTTTTAGGAACACAATTTGTTCTATATATATGAATGAAATGGTATCTAGTATTGGGAATATAGTTAAAAATTTAAATATTTTGTACATGGATACTCAAATCTATAAAATTAAGAATAAAAAGGATAGTGATGATTATAATCACACTTACCTTTAGAAATGTTATGTTTAATATATAAATGTGAAAAAGATTCAAATAAAATATAGAGACGGTTTGTTTAAAATTAATATATAATAAAATGTTTAATGAAAATAAATATTGATTAATTAAAAAAACGACCAATGAAAATTTTAGTTTAAAAAGTGAAAGGGCTAGTGGGCTATTGGACCTTATACATGATAATATATTTGAGCTAATGAGTTCTCAAGTAATTGGTGCTTTTTGTTAATTTTTTTCCTTAAATAATTATATTTTATTATGTGGTTATATATTTTTAATGATATATGAGTTTTTAAATTTAAAAAAATATAAGAGTTTTCTAACTAATTATTGAATTTTCTCGACAAAAGTACCATTATTCTCTAATCATATTATAGTTGTGAATAATTATTCTAGGTATTTACTAATCATTTGAGACATTATTGAATTTTTTAAAAACAAAATTCTTGTGCAACATTATATCTGAATAGTATGTTTAAAAAGAGGAACCATACTCTATTAGAGATGGTTAAATAGATGGTGAGTTAGTGTACCTTTGCAATTTCTTTATGGGGATATTCTGTAGAAACATTTGTATTCATAATTTAAAGTGTTTCTTAAAAATTGATTACAAAGAGACTACATAATTAAATCACTAAAAAATGTTCCAATATAAAATTTATGAAGATTTTGGGTAATAAAGGATACATGTGGTGTCTATTATCTAGTAAATATGGCAATAAATCATATGGATTCTTATTTTCTATCAACAAAAAGGAATGTAATTGATATTATTTCTATATCCACACTAAGAACAAAATATTTGTGGGTTGATTTTATATACTCATTAAGAATGAATATATTAGTTAAAGAGTCACTGGGAGCAATATTTAACATAGATATGTTTTGGATAAATAAACATGAAATTACCATGGAGCTGAAGTTGAGTTAGAACTATAGAAAGTTATAGAAGTAGAATCGACTCAGGATACACAAGAAACATGAAGGATTAGTAGGATTCATCAAGATCTTAAGATATATGTAATTCTTATTTTAAATGAAGATACATTATGTTCATAGACGATGAGATTTGTACCAATTAAGATCCCATTGAGTGTTTTTATTAAGAGAAGTGGCTAAACTCCATAAACTATAAATTGGAATATATATAATTATGTTTTTAACATAGTGTATATACATTATGTATTGATACCTGTTGGGATAATGCGGGTCTTCTTTAAGAAAGCTACCATAATTAGTAGAGTTTATACCAATAAATCATTCATGGTGGAAATGGGTTATTGAAAAATTCATGGTATTGAATATTCGGAAATATTTTCTCCATTTTGGATGACACTATGCATTCATATTTCAATTTCTATAATATATCTACGTGAATATGAGATATATCAAATGGATATAAAATCTAATTTACTTAATGAGGATTTAGTCAAGGATGTGTATATAATAAAAATCAATGTTTTTGAAGTACCAAATGATTTTTCTAAGGTTTCTAATTTATAATTGTCTTTTTATGGACTGAAGATAGCCTCTTAGAGTTAGAATATTTGGTTTGATGATTTAATCAAAGAGTTTGGTTTCATAAAAAATGCGGTTGATTCATGTGTATACAATCAGTTTTGTGTAAGTTTTCGGTTATTTCTGATAATTTATATTGATAATGTAATTTTTATAATAGATGATATCCAAAATTTAAAATCTCTAAAGTTATTGTTGGGTATGTTATTCCCAATGAAAGAAATTGGTGAAGATTGCAACATAGTAGGCATGAATATCTATAGAGATATATCAAATAGGTTTCTTAGACTGAGTTACAATACACATATTTGTAATTCGATAAACTAGTTTAACAAGGATAAATCAAATATGGGGACTTTTCCAGTGATTCATGGCATGAATTATAAGAAGATTAAAAATACATATAAATAGTTATAAAGGATAAATAAGATTATTTATGCATTATCCATGGATTTTCATCATTCTATTTTGTTTACTTGAGTAGATGTTTCTTATGAAGAAATAATAACTACAAGATACCAATCTAATTCTGTTGAGTGTCACTATATTATAGTCCATAAAAGACTGAAATACTTAAAAATATCAGGGATATGTTTTCAGTATTTGGAAGAGACGATACACTCACTGTAAGGGGTTACATTGATGCTAGTTTCCAATATAAAATAGATGATATGAAATCTCAATCTATTTTTTTGTTTTGTCTAAATAGTGGATATATTAGTAAGTAGGGTTATAAACAATTCACCATAGTGGAATCAACTAAAAAGGAATAGTACATCCCTATATTTCATACTATAATGGTATATGTTGGGATCAAAAATTTCACCACTAAGCTTATGGTGGTTCTTAAAATTGGGGAAGACATTGCGGTTTTTTTTTGAGAACATTGGATTTGTTTCCATGGTAATGAAAACTTAGTCTCACCAAATGTCTAGACACATATTCCTCAAATACCATCGCATATGAAAAACCATTAAGAGGAGTGATGTATATGTTGTTTTTGTGGATAAAAGTGATAATTTAGTGGATCCTTTGAAATAAAATCTAGTGAAACAAAAACAATAGGGTCATTTTGAACCCATTGGAATTTAAAACATGATAGATTAAATGTAATGGATATAAAATGTATCGTGGTTTTATCTTATAGGGGATATCTATTTATCATTCATTCATTTGTGTTGTATTTATATTAAATATATAATAGAAGGATGATATCCCATTAATGTTTTACTTTTAGTTTTTCCTAATAGATTTTCATCATAATGTTTTTTTGGTTGTTATTATATGTTTTTATTTATGTGAGTTGAATATTTTATTAGATATAATGATTTTTACATGATATAAAGAATACACTCGCGAGATAACAAATTAAGACTAATTACATGGACTTACCCTTGATAGTATATGAAATGAAATGTCTTACCATCATTAATATACTTTGGGGGTGTATGAATATTATGAGTCCCAAATATCTATGGCTGGAGAGATATATATCAAGATATCCGACATTCTTTAATATCTTTCTTCTAAAAAACATGATACTTAGAAAACCCTGATTTGGTTTGATATGTTTCCAATCATGAAATTAGTTGGTACATAACGAAGATGGGATTTTCCACACATGTTATAGGAAAATACATATTGCTTCTTATTGAATTAGAATTGACTGAAATTATATTTTTTATTTTTGAAACACTTTTAATGAAATTTTAAAACCTATACAAGTAGAAAATACAAAGTTTCAAATATCATACGATATGTCCAAACCATTAAAATTTAATGTAAGCATACTAGACACATTATCCCTAAATAATTTCGAATGGAGAATACTAACCTCTATATCTAAATCATATATGATAATTTATTCAAACCAAAAAGCCATATTTTCCTAAGTTTGAATGCAATCCTCTATTTTTATATTCCCTATATTGAAACCTCTTACCACGTTATGATGTTTTTTGCTGATTCACACCATTTTCTCTTTATAAGTATCCAAAAGTAAAAGTTTCTCATCCATGTTATAACATCCTCTTATTTGGAATTAATTAAAAGTGATTACTCCAACATTTATTCCTCACAATTGATGATAATCTACCTCGTTCTGACATTTTTTGGAGCCTCTTTTCCATCCTCCCACTACCAGTTGACAGGAATTCCCTTAGTGAGATCAACCCGATTAGTGGTGTTCCCACTATACGAGTTATCAAACACCACTGAGGCTTATATTATCTTATTTTATTCTCCCATCATACCCCCAACCTTACCATGTTATTTGAAGATACTGCTATTGATCATTTGGGTTCTAGACTAAATATTCTTACACACCATCTTGTCTTACTCCTTAACATTATGTTCTAATTACATCTCCTTGATCCTCATTTTATTTGAATACCTTATCTCCATTGTATTAGGTAGGTTGGAATAATACTTATCTCCTTTGGAATTCTATTATTTAAGTAGAATGAAGCTTCCTAAATCCTTGTTACCTTTCCACCCCTTCTTCCTCCTTAGGATGTTAAGTCCTTTACTATAACATCCATCCTCAAAATATTCTAAAAAAATTGATAGAGATATCGTCACTTTAATTTTACCTTTATATACCATTCAATTCTAATGAAACCTTATACTAGATTGGTTTTAGTTGATCTTGGACTGACTCTTCAATAGGCAAACCATCCAAATGGTTTCTCATCTTAATATTTGGCCTAATCTTCCTAGAACCTAAACAATTAGAGGAAATTTGTTCACCCCCTGTGACCTACATTACCTAAATCATGTAATTAATTGAAATGTTTTCAATTTTAAGATGTATTTACTCATAATGGAAAGGGATAAAGGAAGGACACACTATCCCTATCCCCTGTTACCCATACTTATGGTTGTCCCCATTTCTAGTCCTCAAAACCTCAACATTGGATTCCTAATTGGATGGAAAATAGATCTAAGGCATACATACCCTCAAACCACTAACCCATATAATGTTTCTTTCTAGGAGGGATCCTTTTGATGCTTCACCGGAGACCAGCTAATAGGATTCCTTAATAAAAAAGAATATTATGTGACCAAGTAGTAATAAACATAAAACTCTTTCTAACCTACATTTGATAAGACATCCTGGCTATTTACACCATCACATGACCAGTATTTGTTTGTCTTATATGGTTGGTTCAACATCCCACACCCACACACTGCGATCAGATGACCAAGAAGCTTTGACAAAGAGTAATAATCAACTCACTTGTCAAAATAGAATGGTTACTTGTATCAAAAATATTTTTTAACTGAGATCCACACATAATCAACTGGTATTCCTGAAACATCAACTTCAACATAGATTCCTATAGAAATTAGATGACTAATATCTTGAGTTCTTTTATTGGAATATGAATACTGACCCACTAAATTCCCAATAACTCAAATGATTTTTGGATTCTAAAATGGAAGGAGAGGTTTAAGAAAGCACACACAAATATCCATTGTAGGTGAATCAAAGTTCCTATAGAAATTATAGAACCATATGAATAAGAGGAAGTAGAATAAATTTCAGACACACATAATAGTATACCAAGACAATATCAGATCCCCCATTGAAGAAGATAAAATTATATTATGTCTGTTATTTAAAAGAAAAACTATAGATCATTCTTGTAAACCCCAAGCTTCAAAGACGAATATATAAAACAAGTCAATAGACATATTATGTTGTTTAAATTGTACAATAAACACTAGGATCATAATAGTGGAGGCATCAGTGAACTCCGATGCTAAGAGAGAGAGAGAGAGCTATGTAAGCACATTAAACAAATTAGGATCTTTAGAGAAAATAGATATGAGTATTTTTGATCAATATCACATAATACACCTTTGTGTCTTGATTATCATCGATTTTGTTTCTAGTCTATACTCAATTTACATATCTAGTAAATCAGTATTTCTTATTTGTATTAAATACTAAAAAGGAATGTAGTGTCATACTTTGATGGTATAGAATAAGGATTAAATTTTGGACAAAATATTTACCCCAAAATAAATAGATATTGCTAACCCCTATTCAAATTAGCTTACATGGATTTAAAAATTGTTGATTTATTTTCAAAAACTCTTCATGGGATTTTTATATATGTTAGAGATTGTTAAAAATGATCTGAAATTAGTTGATTGATACTGTATAAATCATCCATGTCATAAAACCTAATATCTATGGTGTTAATATCATAGGATATGACCTAGCCATGTAATTAAAGGCATAGAGGTTCATCTTATCTATGGAATGATAGTCCAAAATTGATTATGATATGGGATATCAGGTTATCAAAACATTACACATATTATAAATGGTTTTATCTTGGTTACAAATCATTTCTATGATTAATTGACATATGAAAAATAATTGAATTGTTCAACTATTATGAAACACCAATGGAAATGCGTTATGGTAAAGCTAATAAATTTCCAAGAATTGAAATAAATACATCAAATGTCTTTATTTAATGAAGAAAGACTATATAAGGGATGACATCCTCATTTTTCTATTTGTGAAAACCAATCTAGCCATATATAAAATTGTCTTCTTTCATATTTATGTATTTTTATTTATCAAGGATTTTACTAGAAAATATTTGTAGTATGAAAAGTCCTCTTAAAAATAAAAAATATTATCATTTATTATGTATATACCAATAGAGGAGAGAGTCCATTAGCTGTCTCATGGTGATGAATATAAATTATACTTCATTTAGTTTGATAGAGAGGGAGAACACTATCATTAATGAATTCCTATTTATGATTCATTTTATTAATTTATATAGATTTAAGAATGATATATTATACATTTAAATCAATTTATACACTATTTTGATCATTATATTATCATATTAAACCCATCCTAAAGATCTTTAATAATGTCTCACATAATTTATTTATTCAACTTTGCCTCTTTGTATAGAGAAAATCCTAAAAAATCAACCCACATTATCATAAATTTTAATATAAACCATTTATTTAATATTTTATTGAAATAATACATCTATATTAATTGTCTAATTTTCCATTACATTTACCTTGAAAAAAAACCATCTTTAAAATTTTAAAATGGAAGAAAACCCTTCCTTTTAAATCAATATATATCTATAATCAAGATCCATGTTTTTTCTATAAGTATATTTCACCAGTGTATTTGTGAGACATTTATGTTTTCTTCTTTACATTTAATATCTTAAGAAATATGGAAAATAATATTTCCACAAAACAATTAATTATTCATTATTTGAAAAAAGTTAACAAATCGTTCAATTTGAACGGTAATAATTATATTAAATTTTATTAGTTTTCTCAAGTCAATGTCTTTCTCCAATATCCATGATATTATTTGTTTTAATTATTTGATAATATTAATTGAAAATATTTTAAATTATCCCAATTATATTTCTTCTTCATGTGGAACAACACATCTGAAATTATACATTCAAGTTTTGGAAACAAATTGTTTATTTTTACCTACCATCTCAGCCTTCATTTTACTCTAGCATGATCTATGGATATTCAAATTTAGAATTACAGGAGATACAGTTTACTCATACATGGATGGTTTATTATATTGGTTATTTATACAAAACATTTGAATTTTATATATTAATCTTACATAGTTTTAGTATAACATTACACCAACTTTATTTTTCATTGATTAATCTTACATAAATCTATTTATATCAAACAAAAACTTTAAAAAAATTAATTAGTCAAATATATTGTTGTTTTTATTCTTACCCATGGTGGATTCAATCTTATATAGTTCCATTAGTGAAAATTTAATCTGATGTAGACATAATAATTTAAAGATTATTCTTACATAATTTTAGATGTTTGGAGATACTATTGTGTAAACTATTAATTATACATTAAATATTATATAAACCATGGAATTTTTTTTACTCATATTTATTAGCTAATTTATTCATGTAAATCGTGTAAATTTCTGATCTCAAGATTATGTATGTTAAAGGCACATCATTTTATTGTTACAAATGACCTTTGTCAAAAATTTTGAATTACAATGATGGTTAATTTTCATGGTTATTAATGCATATCCTTAGAAAAAATTTGTTTTGTAAAGACCTGTAAAATTCAAGGAAATATTTTTCGTAATTTTCTTTGGGATTTTACATGAACGCAGTTTCAGACGGAACTTGATTCCAAGGCCCGGTGTGCCCGGAATTTCTATCTGAAGTTTAGCTCGCGTACGTTCAGTGAGCAAACGAGCGGGAATTTCTATCTTTTGAACCGGTGCTCGGAATCGTACTACGAGGGCACCGCTGGAACCGTATCTCCAGTAATTGCTTAGGAATGCCATTTTCGGAGTTGCGTTTTCACGAGAGAAGATGATAAAAATTGTGGAAGTTTAATTTATAAATAAACTACAATTTTTATTTTCTTTTAGTGGTTTAAGGCATTGGGTGGAAGTTGGGTAACTACCCAACTTCCCAAGAGAGGTTATGAGGGTGGTGGGGCCCACACGAACCCCACCCCTTTATATTATTCAACCCCCCTCAACTCACCATTAACCTTTGATACCAATTTGTCATGACCCATCCTCGGGTCCCATACCGTGACTACCCCAAGCCCGCCTTCCATAGGCCAGGGGCTGGCGACTAGCACCAAGGCATAAATTCCTGATAAAAAGGAAAGGAATTGCCTTTGTAAAGTAAACAAACACCACAGAGCAAGAAAGCAGTAGAAGGCACAAGGTGCGATGTGTACGCACCGATGGGAGTAGGTTCACCTTCACCGGCGAGAAGGGAGCCTTTGCAGCACATGATGGACTCTCACAGAGGAGAGGACAACCCATCACTCACCAGTTGGCTAGTCTCATCCTAGGAGCAGTTGACGTGCAGAGTCCTGGTTTTCCTGCAGTGGTGGATCAGTATGCTGACGTTTTCCCCGACGACGTTCCAGGGCTACCTCCTCACAGAGAGGTAGACTTTTATATTGAACTATACCCCGAGACAACCCCGATATCGACTCCAGCATATCGGATGGCCCCCGCCGAGCTTCGAGAGCTGCGGGTACAATTGGAGGACTTGCAAGGGCAAGGGGTTCATCTGACCCAGTGTTTCACCCTGGGCTTCCCCGATTTTGTTCGCCAAGAAGGCGGACGGGAGCTTGCGACTTTGTGTCGACTATCGTCGCCTGAACCAGGTGACAGTGAGGAACAAGTATCCGCTACCGAGGATTGATGACCTCTTCGATCAGCTCAAAGGAGCACGGTGGTTCTCGAAGATAGACCTCAGGCCAGGCTATCATCAGCTCAGAGTTCGGGACGAGGACGTGTAGAAGACGACCTTCAGGTGTCGGTATGGAAACTATGAGTTCTTGGTTATGCCATTCGGTGTAACCAAATCTCCAACAGTGTTCATGGCCCTCATGAACAGGATCTTTCAGCCATACCTCGATCGATTTATCGTGGTCTTCATCGACGACATTTTGATATACTCGACGACTGAGGAGGTGCACGCCTACCACTTGCGGGTTGTACTAGACACACTCCGAGAGCACCAGCTTTATGGTAAGCTCTCGAAGTGCCAGTTCCAGATACGTGAGGTGCACTTCTTGGGAAACGTAATCTATGAGGTGGGAGTTGTAGTGGATCTTGCTAAGATCGAGGCAGTGCAAGCTTGGGAGCTACCCAGGAGCGTGACGGTGGTGCGGAGTTTCTTGGGACTAGCTGGATACTATCAGAGATTTGTGCCAGACTTCTCCAGAGTTGCGACACCACTCTTAGCTTTGACAAAGAAGGGGAAACCCTTTGTGTGGTCAGACAGATGTCAGCAGAGCTTCCAGGAGCTGAGACAGAGATTGACCAGCGCACCTATCTTGAGGTTACCTGAGGAAGGAGTTGGGTACGTAGTCTACTGCAATGCATCAGGGACTGGACTTGGATGTGTCCTGATGCAAGAGCGAGCTGTGATCACCTATGGATCATGTCATTTGAGGACGCATGAGAAGAACTACGCTACCCACGACCTGGAGTTAGCAGCAGTGGTCTTCGCTCTGAAGACATGGCGACACTACCTGATGGGCGAGCGCTTTATAGTCTTTTATGACCATCAGAGTCTCAGATACATCTTCTCTTATAAGGACCTGAATCTTAGACAGCAGTGATGGCTCGAGTTCCTCCAGGACTATGATTTTGAGATAGTCTATACTCCTGGGAAGGGGAACGTGGTAGCCGATGATCTCAACAGGAGGACGGACATTCATCTACTTGAGGAGGCGACAGAGCAGCTAGCCTCTTTGCAGATATCCTTCATGGATAGAGATGGAGCAGCCTTCCTTCAGTCTCTCACAGTCACTCCTCCACTACTGCAGTGGGTCAAAGAGGAACAACGTGGGGACGCTGATTGTGAGACGCGGCGTGCACAGATATCCTGAGGACAAGCACCTGATGGTTTCTCCTTTGGAGCAGATCACGACGTACTTTTCAGAGGACGTACCTTGGTACCAGTTGACTTACGGGAGGAGGTTCTGAGAGAGTTTCACACATCTCCTTTGGTGGTACATCCTGGAGTGGCAAAGATGTACCAGGATCTCAGACGACAACACTGGTGGCCAGGCATGATCGTTTCTAGATGCCTCACCTGCCAGTAGGTGAAGGCAGAGCACCAGGTACAAGCAGGCTTGATACAACCCTTAGAGGTCCCAGAGTGGAAGTGGGACGGGATATCTATGGACTTCGTGACCAGACTTCCACGCACTTCTAGGGGTCACGACTCTATTTGGGTGATTGTCGATCGACACACTATGTCGGCTCACTTCTTACCCATCAGAGAGCAGGGATCAGTGGAGAGCTTGGGACGTCTTTACGTTCAGGAGATGGTGCGGCTTCATGGTGTGTCATTATCTATCGTCTCCGATCAAGATACTCGCTTTACTTCCTGGCTTTGGAAGGGGTTGCAGGAGGCGTTCGGGACACAGCTACGTCTAAGCACAGCCTTTCACCCTCAAACGGATGGTCAGTTGGAGAGGACCATTCAGACACTCGAGGACATGCTCCGCGCATGTGTCCTCGACTTTGGTCGCAGCTGGGAGGACCACCTACCCTTGGTGGAGTTTGCGTACAACAACAGTTACCACTCCACCATCGGGATGGCACCATACAAGGCATTGTACAGCCGACCTTACAGATCTTCTTTGTGCTGGACAGATCCTGGGGAGTCACCACTTGTGGGACCGGAGATGGTCCAGGCCACGATAGAGAAGGTCCAGGTCATCCAGGAGCGGATGAGGATAGATCAGAGCCGACAGAAGTCTTATGCTGACAGGAGGCGGGGGCTACTAGAGTTCGAGGATGGCGACCACGTCTTCTTGTGCGTCTCACCTCGACGTGGATTACAGAGATTTGGCCGAGGCGGCAAGTTGTCTCCACGCTTCATCGGACCCTTCCAGGTCCTCAGCAGGATTGGCGAGGTGGCTTATCGCCTGGATCTACCACCTCAGTTGCACCGGGTGCACGACGTCTTCCACGTATCTCAGCTGAGGAGATACGTGCACGACCCGACACATATCATTGACCATGGGGAGCATGACGTTGATGTTGGGGAGAATTTTGCGGAGATTCCAGTGGAGATCGAGGATCGACAGGAGCAGGTCCTACGTGGACGGTCGATTCCTCTAGTGCGCATTAGATGGCAGCACGTGAACCTCCAGGAGAGCACTTGGGAGCGGGAGGCTCTGATGCGTGCTCAGTACCCACATTTGTTTCCCTAGCTTATGATGTATCTTTACGGGGACGTAAAGCCCTGAGGTGGGATTAATGTAGAGACCTGTAAAATTCAAGGAAATTTTTTTTCTTAATTTTCTTTGAGATTTTACATGAACGCAGTTTCAAACGGAACCTGATTCTGAGGCCCGGTGTGCCCGGAATTTCAATCTGAAGTTTAGCTCAGGTACGTTCAGTGAAGAAATGAGCGGGAATTTCTATCTTTTGATCTGGTGCTCGGAATCGAATTCCGAGGGCACCGATAGAACTGTAGCACCGGTAATTTCTTAGGAACGCCATTTTCGGAGTTGCGTTTTCACAAGAGAAGATGATAAAAATTGTGGAAGTTTAATTTATAAATTAACAACAATTTTTATTTTCTTTTAGTGGTTTAAGGCTTTGGGTGGAAGTTGGGTAACTACCCAACTTCCCAAGAGAGTTTATGAGGGTGGTGGGGCCCACACGAACCCCACCCCTTCATATTCTTCAACCCCCCTTAACTCACCATTAACTTTTGATAACGTAAACATTAATAACTTATGTTATTAATTACATGAGTTTAGTGTGGATATTTGAATTTCAAACTCTTGAAATTAAAAAGTTATGTTATGTTAACAAAATAAGAGGTGAGATTATTTTTTTTGGGTTAGTTTCTTGTGGTTGAGTCTTGGGGAGAAAAAGGATAAGGATTGAAGAAATTCTTCATATTTGACGAAGAATGCGAAGAACACATCTGTCTCCGACGAAGAACGCCGAGTTCTCAGAAACCAATTACGCGACGCCGTGTACCGCGATGCCGGCAATATCTTCTTCCGTGACATCTTCTTCCACAATATCTTCTTCCGCGATGTCTCAACCCATGACGAATCCTCATTTGACAAACCTCCGTTCAAGCTCGCATGAGGTAGGAGTTTATTTAATTATTTTTGTTCGTGAATTCTAGTTTTTCGTTCTTCGTGGATATACGACTATATGCTTTCGATTAATGAGAGGGGGCCAGACCGCACAAACACGGCCAACCCTCCTAACTTATCCTTGATGTTGTTTCTAATATGGTTGGACCAAAATTGCGTGGTGCCGTCGCACCACGCGGGATCGTGCGGCAAGTAATGCGCGACGCCGTTGCGCTGCGCCGTGAAGTTGAACCAAGTCGCGGCGACGTCACGCCGCGTCGGATAAAACCAAAGACACCACGGCCGGAGCGGGGCCGCAGCGGAGGGGTGCGACACCGTCACGCCATGCCGGGCGAACCAAAACCGCGGCCGGTTCCGGGCCGCGGTGGAGCAGGGTGACCGGCGGCCGGTTCCGGGCTGCCGGTGTCAAAGCAGGGAGGGGACCAGCCGTCGCCGGTCCCGTGGTGGCAGAAACCGGCTGGCCGGGGCAGGCCGACCAGATAGGAGGACAGCCGAGGGTTCAAACCCCTGGCCGGCCAGCTAGCGGCCCCCATTAAAGGGGGGTCGCGGTTACAAAATGCGGGGGGCAGCGCCCCCCCCCCCCCCCCCCCCCCCCCGCAAAAGCCGAACGGCTCGGCCGTTCGGCCGAGCCAGCCGGCGCTGAGCGCCAGTGCGCCGGACCGCCAGGCCGGCCGGACCGCCAGGCCGGGCGCTGAGCCGGCCCGGCCGGGATGTACCCATGCCGGGCCGGGCCGCGCCCCGCCGGGCCGACCCGGACCTGGGTCGGGTCGACCCCGGGTCGGTCCGGGCCCGAAACCCCCGTTTTCGGACACTTTTGGTTCTTTTTCCCATATATTGGGCTAAAGACCTCCAATCGACGCGCCGTCAGCGGCGATGCGATCCTTGGATCGAGACGGTCGTTTTGGTATATTGCACTCAAGGTTTCAGAATAATTTAGGTTCAGCCGGTTTGGTTCGTACCCAAAACCAACCGGGTCCTCAGAGCGGAAATGCTCATATCTTAAGCTCCGGATGTCCGATTGACATGCCGTAGACTTTTTTGGATTCCTCTAAGTGAGAAAGATCTTTTGGCTTAATCCTCCTGATGTTTGGATACAGGTGGAGTACGGTCGGGTTGGTTTTGCCTTAAAAACCAACCGGGCCCCCGGAACAAAAAAGCCAATAACTCTCAGACCGAGCGTCCGATTGACGTGCCGTCTGTGACATTGAGTTCCTTTTGACGATACAGAACTTATGGATACATCAACTCTAGACTATGTGTCAGTTGATGTATCAGCCCCTCGGCTCATGGAGCGGACCCTCTCGAGCGAGCTTGCTGTGTGCGGGAACCCTAGAGCTGGCTGCGACTGCGACTGTGACGACGACGACTGTACAGAAATTCTCAGTGGATTCGACGGCGACGACTACAACACTCAGGGATTCTATGTGGATCAGTGCTACCAATCATGTGTGGGTCCGATCCTGTGTGGGTCAGCGCTCAGCGGTTCTGTGTGAGCCAGCGCCTACAGATCCTATGTGGGTCCGATCTTGTGTGGGTCATTGCGCGGGTTAGTTACCTATCGATCCTTTGTGGGTCAGATCCTATGGGGGTCATTGCGGGGGTTAGTACCTATCTATCCTTTGTGGGTCCGATGGCTTAGATGAATCTGATCATCTCTATCGTCATACGAAGATGTATACCTGTGTGAGCTGAATCCTGTTTTACTTTCCTATGTGGATTGTGTTGTGCTATCCTGTGTGGATTTACGTTTTGCTTTCTTGTGTGGACTGGGTTGTACTTGGGCTCGGATGTTGGAGCCAAACGAGAATTGATGACTTAGGTATATGTATGGGCATATACCTAAGGAATGTCAGATGTCACTTTGTGATTGTATCTTTCCTTTGTGATTTATCCTTTGTGGATTTAGGGAGACCTTCGGGGGTCTCGGGGTCTCTACTGAGTAGTTTATACTCACCCTTGCACGGGCTATGCCCGCACTACGTTGTATCGGTTGTAGATGACGGACATCGCTGATCATGGTTTAGGCTTGCGGAGCAGGACGGTGCCTGGAGGCGGACCACTGGACGGGACGTACTCGGAGCGGTCGGCTGGACCCGAGGAGCAGAGGAGGCTATCTGTACTCACCCTTCAGGTGGGATTTCCAGTGGACAGCTCGGCGTTGTGGCTTTTCTTTAAAGTTGCTATTTTCCCTTTCCAGTTGTACTTTACTTTCAGTTTGGGTTTGTATACTGGCCCACTTACTTTCCGCACTTACTATTGTACTCTGTTTTTACTTAGTGTATTCTTCTACTGCTTTCTTGCTTTGTGGTGTTTGTTTACTTTACAAAGGAAATGCCTTCCCATTTTATCGGGAATTTACGCCTTGGTGGTAGTCGCCAACCCCTGGCCTATGGAAGGCGGGCTTGGGGTAGTCACGGCACGGGCCCCGAGGACGGGTCATGACATGTTTTGTATTGTGAAATTATAGAATTCTAAAAATATATTTCCAACAATCAGTAAATTTATTCAATCATTCTCACACCTAATAAATATCTATAAAAGGTTAGAATATATTTAAATTACCTTACTGATTGCCTCCTAATCTTATCTAGTAATCCACTATACAATTTATGGATATTCATGCATCTATATAAAGAATAAAATATATGTTTTTATTCAATATATAAGTAAATATTTCTATTTAATTCATTTTCTACCTTCTTGGATAATATAAAATCAATATATTCTCCTATGAAATGATACAGTTCCATGAAACTACAATAAAGTAAAACTTTATGTAAGATAAATATGTTAACTATTTAAACCCTACCAATACTAAATATAATACCACATACATATTCATGTATCCATATGTCCTTATTCCTTCCTTTTACCATTTTATTTTCCACCTCTGTCATCACTATAAATTGTAAAAAAATATTCTAATAATAAATATGGTTGTAATAGAATCCTCTAGGTTGGAATTGGAATTATGGAGGGACACTGAAAATGAATACAATATAAAAGGGGAAGATGAAAAGTCATGTTCACACTCCACTTTCCATGGGATAGGGTCTATGACCGTATTCATCCCAAAACTAGGTTAATAATATAATGCCACCACTATCACATTCATGAGAGAAGCCTCTGAATATTATTTTAATTAGTAATTTTTCGTTTTTAATGTGATAAATGCTCTTGGATCTTTAGAGTGTCTAGTATTAGTGGTGATTAATTTTGGAATATCCATAGGTTGATATTCTATATTATTCCCTTCATTTTATTAGTTTTGTATGTGTTGTATATTTTTAGTGAAGGGATAACTAGTTCATACGAACCCGATTGAGTACTAATAGGGAACATGGGGTTATAAGGTGATAAGTAAGATGTATGAGGTAAATTGTAGAGGTTGAAACTTTTTTCCGATTATTTAGTGTAAAAAAATGGATCAAATAAATTTATATCTTTTTTTTATAATTTATAAATTATCCCTAAGATGGTGTCTAACTTCGATTAAAACTCAAGTGTTCTAGCAAGGACTCAACTGATGAGATGTGATACTCAATCAAGAGAACTAATTTATGTGTAAGTTAAGTGATAAGTTTATTTGTATGAATTGATAGTAGTTGGTTTCAATTGTAGGGTTAAAAATTTAATTTGAATTAATAATTTTATGATGCATTTTATTGACTTGTATGTTCATAAGAGGGAATCTATTCAGGGTATATTTTTCATTAGATTCCTAAAAATTGGTTCACCTTGAGAGTTTATGATTGGAAAGAGTCAGAGATGAAACTTATAGTACATATCATCACTTGGGAGGTGAGTTTATATTTGAACATAGAATAGTAGAATAAATATATATTGGTCACATAAAATCATGTTAGATAAAAAATGGAGTGTAGAGTATCAGGTTGTTCATAAAGTAATAATTTTGCCTCATGAGTTGGGGTGTTGGATTAACGAATCATGTATTAAGATATTAGGTCATCTATATGATGATCTTTGAGAGTGGATAGCTATTACTAGGATGAAAAATATTTCAAATAGGGATATTTTGATTACTAGTTCATGGAATGTGATGGTTTATATTCTCAAGGATTGTTTTTTCAGTATGTCACAATTCAAGATACACTAAGGGTGATGTGATTCCATTTGATAGTAATTATTATCATATTGTTTATTATTAATATGAATAATACTATTATATATATGAGTTTAGAAAGAGTATTCCATGAGAAATATTTTATATACTACAGGAATATAGGATATGAATATACCCCTTATGGTTTTTATGATTATTTCTGGGATTTAGTGTTTCCTCAATCCTTATATCATGATGATGTATCCTGGGATTGGTATTTTTTTCAACATACAATCAGGGTAGAATTTTCACTAAACATTGGCTTAGGTAACTCTACCAACTAGGTATTAATAGTCTATTCACAGTTGGTCTCCCCTTGAATATCTAATTTCAAGTGAATTATAAATGTAGGTTCTCTAATTTCCTATTACTTCAATGGTGTATTTCTAGTTTGATATGTCTTATAACCTTTGATTTTAATGATTATTACTTGTTTGGGTTATCTTGTAGCCTTTGATAAGAGAAAACATTTCCTTGATGTTTGATCCATCAGGATATAATTTTACAGTCAATTTAACGTTGGATGATTTTCCAACATATGATTCTAAGGAATGTTTCCAGGCTTAGGCAAATTATTTAGTCTTCTATTAGTAGATATATTATTAATATCAATGACCAAAATAATTATAAGTGGTTCCACTATATCTATGTAGAATATATTCCAATCACAATTTTAAATACAACTCAACACATTCCAGCTCAGGATGATGTTTGTAATGTTGATTATCAGTATGGATTTGTGAGAAATTAGTAATGTGACTTATTTGATGCATGTAAATATTATATCTTTCATTTCATACAACACATGGACACATATATATTATGTATTGTATTTGAGTCCCATTGGTAGTTTCTGATAGTGTTTCATAGACAAAATATGAATATGTATCTTAGATATTGTGTATATCTTGTGCTTGAGTTACTGGAATGGGAAAAATCTAAGACTATGGTTCAGTTAGAGGATCTCAATGAGGATAAAGATATAGTGTCGAGGAAATGATGAGTTCTTTATAATTGAGTCTATTATTTATCTTATCCATTTTTTATTAAGGTTATTCATATGATCATCACATCAAGAAAATATTTTATTGATTTATGGCTCATATAATTGTACATGAGTTCATCTATTGTAACATTTGGGGATGCCACTTTTATATTCAATTCTATGTTTCAATTTCATTTTATACCTCAAGTTTTAGTATGATGTTTGTTTTTATTTACTATTATATATTACAATTTGATTGTGTTTATAGTGACCCCACTATACTAATCTATCCCTCACCATTGTTTAGAATAATATCACATACATAGGGGTAAACTTGTGTTAAAGTAAATCTTTATCTTAGGTTAATGGTCATGTAATTGGGGGATTAAATTATAAAGTGGTATTAGAGCCCTTCTTTTAGATGTTTTAAATTTTTTTGGATTATTATATTGAGATAATATTCATTTCAAACTGGGATGGAAGTTATTCCAATGCCTAGTGAACACAATCATGTGTATAAATCCTTGTTTATATGAAGTTGAGATTGTGTTTGATACTTTTTTATTATGGTTTAGGCATTCTAATAAAATACAACGATATTAATTTATTATTTTACTCTAGGAAAATAATATAAATATTGTATTCATATATGATTCATACACAACATGTAAGTTCATATGATACATTCATACTTGTTTATGATTTGAATATTGTTTTTAAAAGTGGTTTTTGATAAATTAAATCATCAACCGTATCTTATTTGGTGTTTTCCTAAAATAATTATTTGTTTCACAATAATTAAATGAACCTAATCATCATGTATTTTTCTTAATCATCACTCGATATTGGTGATGATTGGATATTCATATAGATGTGGAGAAATTCTTGGAGTGGGTAGTATGGGTACATATATACCCTTATTAATAAAAAATAAGATGACTGTATTAGTGGTATAAATAATTACTTTTCCTTTTTCAATTGTTGGATTGAGATTTCTAGTAATTTTTTAGTACTATGAAATGTGTATAGGGTAATGATATCCATAGATAAGGGTTAATTCATGCTCATTGGCAGCTTGAGATTTTATTGAATAAACATAATTGGTAGACAATTCAAGTAATGTTAATGAAATATGAGTTTTTTTGGTTTAGTTAATATAATAGGCTTATATATTTCCATTAGTATTTAGGGGAATCATTATACAAGAAATTCTACTTGAAAAATGTGATTAACTTGAATTTTATACATGGTTAATTGATTAGGAATTTGATTCTAGAATTCATGGAATAAAATTCATGAATGCATAAGTTAATTTTGGTAGCATGATAGTTTTAGATCATATTCCTTATCATGTTTTGAATTTAAGATATATTTATGTGGTATATGAATTTTTTTAGTTTATTTAATTTTATTCTCACTTTTTATGGGTTTCAGGTTGGGGAGAGAGTTATTATGTATGAATATTTTTGATTTTCAATTTGAACAAGCTAATGGTCCCCGATAGAGTGTGACTGCGTATCTATAATGATAAATATTTAATGACTGTTAGAAGTTATACCGAGATAGTGAAATAGTCCCTGACACTTTATTTTCCATAAAATAATGTACATAAGGCACGTGGTACCAAATAGAATTATTGTATTAATAACATATTTTCAATTACATTGATATAGAACGACCTATGTAAAAGTGTGAGGTGACTTATCTTGAATGAAAAATGGGTCAGAGAGTTCACTAATGACCTTTTGAAAGATTTTTCCATTTGGTTATAAAAATCATTACCCATATATGTGACTCATATGATCTTATATGCCTAAATAAGGAGTGATTTATTTATGACCTTATTGTATATGGTTTGGGAGGGTTCCCATGATATTCATTTAAAGTCTGATGTCATAGCATGATGTAATTATAGTCATGCAAGGAAAAATGTAAAAATATATAACTAGTTAAAGATATGAATTATATGTTATGTTAATTTGAGGTGACAAATGAGATTATATGGGTAATAATTAAGCTAAACCATCCATCCTATTATGAATTAAAGGGAATTATATTTTCCATATTATACAAAAGTGTGAGTATCATACGGTAGTTAAGGAAGTTTACCGATTTTAATGATTATCTTTAATTGACGTGTATTATGATGATGGATTCATAGTGATATCAAAAAATGTAAGTACATAATAATAAAATTTCTTTATATCCTAGAGTAAGGCTTATGGGATAAATTTATAGGTTTATTATGAGTAGGAATCATGAGTGATTTTTTTTTGATAATGGTAGATCTCAATGAGGCGAGTGATTTATAAATGATAATTGGGTAAATACTATGGATAGAAGCACAACATTTATTTATTATTGGTGAGACCCTTTTCTCAAGAGGTTTAAATTAAATGTTAGGGGTTAAAATCCTACAAAAACTAGTTTAGTAGTGGTTGGTGTTTTTCTCTACTAATTGTATAAAAAATGGAAAGTGATGTCTAGTTAGTACACCAAGTGAGTAAGAAAATGTGATATTTAGGGAACAAAATATTTTATTCGAAGAAAATAAATAATTACAACACTCATTTAGGAGATTTTTATGAAAAATATCATGAAGTGAGTCTTTGTGTGAGGAAAAAAGGATTAATACAAAGATTAAAAAATTCTAACTATGAATTAATTTAAGGGGATCCATTTCTTTCCCAAGAAGGTGATGGTTCGGTGCTGAATAATGATGTAAAATATTAGGGTTTAATATCGTAAAATGTATGTGTCTTTAGTGGAACCTCTTTTGGGGTTTCACACTTGAGGATATAGAAATGGTTTCTAATGTAGTGCGTTGGATATTGATTTTTTTAGTTGTACTTGATATAGTAGAGTATTAATATGATTTTTTTAAAATGATGAAGTTTGATGATATTTAAATTTAGTCAGTTAGATTATTAATAGAATTTATAGAAACAATTATTGAATATAGTAAGAGGTATTTTTATAAAGTGTGTCCCTTTGTTTTATTAGTTCCAGTGACATAACCTAACTAGAATAAGAATTAGAAATGAGATGCATGCATCAAATTATTTTGGATTCTGTGATTCATGGATGAATCATGAATAAAAATTTAACTTGGATACATTAGGTTCCTGTTTATTATAATTTATGTGAATGTTTAAAAATTGTGAATCAAATTGTGAGTGTGTTATTTTTTTTTTCTGTCAAGAGTTAAAAAACATTTTTTATTTTTAGTAAATTTTAGTGAAATTGAATTGTATTTAAAATGTGAATTTGAGGATTTTTCTTGAAGAATAAACCTATGAATACCACATTCCATTGGTTTTATATTTCTTAAGGTTTGGATACCATTTAATTATTTAGTGATATTTTGTTTAATTATGTGAAATATAGAATGAATTATAAAATTATTTGAAATTATCAAAAATTATTTTTTCCCTTTTTGATGAGATATGATCTCAAAGAAATCAAGATTGTCAAATACTTGAATAGATTAATTAAGGAATACAAAAATTAAGGGGATCTATTTTTCCTTTATTTTATATGGATTGTATATTTTTTATATTTTTAGAGAGGGGTAAAGTGGCTGACACTGTATCCAATGGGAGACAAGTGGGGTCTTAAATTATATAGAGATAATGAGACTAATCAGGGAAATTTGAGATTATCCACATGTATTAATTATATTAGAGTTTGTAGGAGAATAATATTATCCAAACATAGTAGAAAATAAAAAATAAAAAACTTATTTACCAAAGATCCTTCCACTCATGTTGGACTGGATTAAACAAGTAAAGAATACATTCCTTTTCTATGTTGATCCAATCTATCAAATTCTCATGAAATGATCTTGATAATGATCACTAATAAGTGGATAATAGATTAATTCCTTCCATGATATCCGTGAGATCTATGATTATCTTAATACATTTAATGGACTCCACTAATGACATTTTTTATATTGTCTCAGGTAAAAGGATTAATGTTAAATGAGATATAAGTAGATATTTATAATTGGAGTTTTTATAATAGGAGTGATGCACCCGTACACATATCATTACCTTGAAATACTTAACAGGGATTAAGGGAACTCACTATGTATTTAAATGTTTTATAAATTTTTATAATAAATTAATAATTTATTATAATATTGAAACTGCATGATCATTCATGATGAAGTGTTTAAATCTTAAACATATTAAATGTTATCATAAAAACCCCACATAATTGAAACTATTGATTTTCCTAATTGTTTTTTATTTCTTATTGTAGGCCATGGAGGTTGAGTGACACATTAATGAATAACTAGTAAACTTCTATACAGAATTCCATGACCTTAGAAGCCTCATTATATATTGGGTTAAAATAGTGAAATACACATAAATATTTAAAATATTATACCATTTTTTAATCATCAATGCATATTTCTAATAAATTTTCACATTCAATAAAGTATCACACATATAGAATATTTCCACCATATCTCATAAAATATGTAATAACTTATGAAAAATCTCATAAAACCCAATTTTAATATCCTATAAAACATATTAGGTTTAACTTTATAATGATTTGTGTAATCTACCTATAGTGAAACATATTTTTCATTTACACACTCATATTGTGTGACCCCATGTCCCTTTATTGTATTGATAATAATTATTAATTATTTAATCCATAACTTTAAGGATAGTGGAGTATCTTGAATTTCACCAATAAATTCAGCTTATAATGGGACCTGAAGTCATCTCTATCAAACATATATATCTCAATACTCATTTCCACCAGTTATATAATATATAATTATTTATAATCACATATATTTTATTTATTCTTACTCTAATAAATAATTCTCATTAGAACTGAAATAATCAAATATTCTTCTCATGGATTTTGGAATTACTTTTTATTAATTCGTTTAATAACCTTATTTTTTTATATATTGTAAAAACTAAAACACGAACAGATTTTTTCTTTATATTTATCTATTAACATGGTTTTGGAGGATCTATTACAGATCAATAAACTTTTTTTTTATTTTTTATAACGTTGTTGTTTTCTAAAGATAAATGAAATTCAATTTAATTGTGTATTAGTTTAAAAATAACAAGGCAGAAAAAATTTATTGAATATGTAATATACAATATACTGTTATTTTAAAAAATTACTTTATATGTGAAGAGGATTTGTGGAATTAAAAAGGTTAAATTTTTTGATACTTTTTCTCAGAATATTTTCTTCAATTATGATATGTGATTTCTGACTCATTGTGAGTGGTTAAATATTTTTCTGCACACATTGTGTATTATTGGTATTAGATTGTTATAGGTTATTAATATATAAATATAATATTTTAATTTATTATTGGGTGTATTACCAATTATTAGAAAATTATTATTTTAAATTAAATTAACCTCGAAAAATCAAATAAAAATTATTTTAATACATTTAGAATATGTTATTTGATCTTAGAAAAAATATCAATGAAATAGAATTACTAATTATTATGTTGGTTTTGAACTACCTGATAATTGAATTTATTTATTTCCAAGAACAAGAATAAATAGAAATAAAAATTATATATTAATTATTATGATAGGAACATGTTTTATATCAATTAAAGTAATAATAAAATTTAGAATATTCCCTTTTCCAAAATAATAACACAATCTAAACTTGAAATTTACACCCTTAAAAATATTTTTCATAAACATTTCATAGCCTCACTCATTGTATTAAGTATTTAAAAAATTTATTAAGTAGATAACCTACAAATCAATGTTTTTATATATTAATAAAGATATATTAATTTGATATTCAACATTAATTTTCAAATCATACCCATGATTATTTTATATTTCAATTATATAATGTTTTTTTTGAATTATTACACTCTAATATAAGATAATTTTTTAGGAATGATTCCTAATAAACCTCAAAAGGACATTAATTTTTTTTATAATTTTTAATGTAAGTTGAAACTTCTAAAAGCTTAAGGATTTATATAAGAGAGAAAGTATTTAATTGTGTAATTTCTAATTTTAATTTTTTTTCACTTTTAATTTATTATAAATTCATTGTGTGATGATTTTTTTGACGTAAAAAGACTTAAATCAGGAATGGATCATTTATTTGAGGAAGGAGTTTTAATATTTTCATATATATATATATATATTCAAACATCTTTCGAATAAATTAAATATGACATACCAAAGGAGAAAAGTGGGAAGTATCACTTGAGAAAATTATTAAAAAAAAATTAACCATAATTATTAAAGTTATGTCTAGAATTATAGTATATTATATAACTACCAATAATGTTTGAGATTATAAAGTTGTATGACACTTTTCATGGCAATAAGGTTTTAAATGATTCACTAAGGTAGATTATGTGTATTATTGTTTTCAAATGAAATGTTAATGAGTAGATTGATATAATAGAGCCAGATTACATTATTATAGTGTATTTAGTTTCATGTTAATTTTTAGAGAATATTTTTATCTATAAAAACACTTTATATCTCCATGTGAATATTTTAGACATCAATCAATGTGACATGTGATATATTTATTATGAATTGGAAATATTCAACATATTTATTAGAAAATTTTCCCATTATAGTTTAGATATTAGGATATTAATCTAAATATATATAAATTTATTTTATTATATAAAAAGGAATATTGTTTACATAATTGTCAGAACCTAACTGTTTGGGTGGGAAAGAAGTGTAAAAATTTTAAAACGAAAAAATATAGTGACTATTATCGAAAATTTAAAGTCAATATATTACTTTTTTGTTTTATGAAAACTTATAATACCATAAATCTATATATTAAATCATTTTATAGTTTATAAAATACCAAAAATATAGGAAAAACCCACTTAATCAATCATTAACCATGATCATCAAGAAAATTCATAGAAATGGATGAATAAATAGACTAAGATTTAGGTAACGATTTCTATACATGTTTATATATATATATATTAAATTTACATATGGATGCTATTTTTATAATATTTTTTCAATAAATTAATCACTTGATGGTTTAAATATTTTATTAATATTTATATGTTTAATTAATCGAATAATAAACACCTATAAAATTTGATTATCAACAAAAAGATATTGACTTTTTTTCAATAAATGTTTTTAGCCTTATGATGAAATACCTATACATACCATCCTATGATGTGTGTATTATAAAATCAATATATAGTCTAATTGATTATAGTTTATAGACCAATTAAGATTCAAAATCATTTTATGAATTTCTTATAAGAGCACCCAATTTAATTAAATCAATTTATACTTTTTGTTCATATTATAATGTTTTACATCATTGTTAAAAAATGAGTATCCATTTTGAACTAATTTAGATATTAATATATCACATTTTTTTTCATTTTTATACAAATATTTTATGTCAAAACTAGTACTCGTTTTCTTCAACTATTATATTACCATGAAATCCCATATAACATTGAAAATTATTTCTATTTTATTATCCATAACCATGAAATATTTGATATCATGAAATATGTTAGTTATATTTAAGAAACAAAGGGTTTTAGGTAAATATTTTTTGACCTCATGCACATATACACAATCTAATTTATAAAAATACAATCCTATTGTCCATGATAATTAATATAACAATGATATATGGGCCATTTATATCCCATATCTACTAACTAATCCATTCTCGATTCTTTATGTAGTTTTAACAGAACATGTAAACTCATTGTATGAAATTTATCTATGTTGTTAATCACCTAAAAAGTCACTAAAATAATAATAACCATGTATTCAATTTGAATTACTCAACCTTGGGACTATAGTTCATTCACATTATATGAGAGGAAAAACCCCATAATAGATATGAAACTCATTGCTGTATGATCACTACCATACCCAGCTTCCAGATATTTATATTATTTATTAGAGGGGTGTCATATATGTATAAAAGTATGAAGGTTCACATGAAGGTAATTATTTTGGAATATTATATTGTCTTATTATGCATTATATATTCAATTTATACTAATGAAATATACATATGGAATTTGAATAACATAATCATGGTAGGTCAATGATGAAAAAACTCCAATAAGTTTTCCATTAGTAAATTATGAATCCTCATACATATTATTACATGTTATAATTTTTACATTAAAAAAATCATGAATTTCCATTATGATCATAAACATAGTAGAAGTCATATTTTCAACATTATGGGGTTATTTTTTATATCACACTAACAATATATATATATATATAATATTGACAAATAAAATAATTAATTAATTTTAAAATATTTAAAAAATAAATTCTTCTAGTATTTTAATCTCACAAATATCATGATGAAACAAAATACACCAAAAAACAATTTTCACTACTCGTTGTATTTAATATTAAAGAACTTTAAAAATCCCTATTTTTTCTATACAGAAGAGTATTTTTTGATAAAAATGTTACACTATCATATACAGATACTAGAAAACATTTTTACCAACCTATAAACTATATCCTAAATTAGATGGTAGAAATGAATGATATATTTAAGTATTTTTATAGAACAAGTTGAGTAGTGTAACACCACAAGATTTTAAAATAACACCATGTTCAATAGAGTATACCACACAAAACACGGAGTTTATATAAACCCCTAAATATTAATGTCACAATTGTAACCTAGCTATTAAATTGGTAGATATGAATATTAGTAACCATGTTATGAAATATACATAAGGTTCAGAATCAATAAAAATTTATTGATTAAATACATAATAAATGAGCATATAATTTTGAATAAAGTCATTATATACTTCAAAATATGTTTTCATTATTTTTTTATGTTTATTTTCATGAGAAAACATTATAATCAATTTATTATAATTTTTAATTTATTGTTTTATAAAGAGGATATAATATCTTATTTTAGCATGTCAAAATTATTTGAGGTTGATATTTTTTGATTTTTAAGAAAATATTAATTTTTCATTGAATAATTATAAATATATATTTTTTTAAATTTTCTATTCTTTTTATTAAATAAAATAATTTAAAATTAATTTTTACCTATATGGTAATTTTTTATATCACATTGACAATAAATATATATAATATTGATAAATAAAACAATTCATTAATTTTACCATGTTTATACAATACATTCTTCTAATATTTTATTCTCATAAATATTATGATGAAAATAAATCAAAAAAAAATAATAAACTAGACCCAGTAATCTTTGTATTTAATACTACTAGTTTTAGATATCCCTCATTTTTTATACACAAGATGTTTTTGATAAAAATGTTACCTTATCATATATAGCTTCTAGAAAAATATTTTTATCACCCCTTAAACTAAATTCCTAATATTATGGTATGTATGAAATATGTATTTAGATATATATATAGAATATGATTTCATAGTGTAACACCTTAAGATTTTAAATGTATAACATTCTCAATAGAGTATACAACACAAAATACCAAGCTTAAATAAACCTTGAAATATTAATATTAAAGTTTTAAACTAGCCTTTAAATTGGTTGGTTTAAATAATAGTGGATAAGTTACGAAATGTAGAAGGGTCTTAGTCAATACAATTGTATTAATAATATATATAGTAAATGAGCACACAATTCTTTGTAAATTGATTTTATCCTTCAAAATATATTTTCATAAAAAACAGTTTCATATTACCATTCATGAGAAAATATTATAATTAATTTATTATATTTTTAAAAAGGTTATAATTTTTTAAGTCACAATGATAAAATTATCTAAGGTATATATTTCAGGATTTTTCGGTACATGTTGGTTTTTTAGGTTATAACAAAAAATACCCAATTTTTTTGTAAAATTGCCATTTGTTTTCACTAAATAATGTAATTTAAAAGTAAAATAAGTAATATTTAATTAAAAATAATTTATACCACTTTTAGGAAAATTATCTTCATGAAATGGAATTAATTTTTGGAGTAGTTCAATCAATTTTTTTCAATTATATATTTTTCATATTTTTCTAAAGAAGTTAAACTGTTGATGAGTAAAAAAATATAGTTTTAATAAAATATAGTATATTTTATGATAACACCCAACAATGATTTTGATATAAAATTTATTAAGATAATGGAAATACTTATATATGATAATATAATAAAAATATCATTCAAAAATAGTTTATAACATGTAGATTATAATTTATTTCATGATAATTGTTAAAATAATTTCCAATATCGATGAAATGCTTGAACAATAATAAAAAAATATAATTATTTTTCATAAATAAAATAATTGAGAAGGATTAATTATTTTAATCACTACGTTATTGAAAAATATGAATAAAGGATCCTTATTATTGATTGTTTCTTACTTTGGAGTTATATAACAATAATCTTATCCAAATTCATTCATAATACTTATGGTGGGAGTGACTTGTCAAAATAACATATTAAATTGGATATCATGATGATAACAAGACTATAAATTAATTATGAAAAAATATAAAAGATAAAAGTTATGTATAATATATTTTTTAAAATTTTAATATTATTATAATTTTCTAACACACTTACATCGCGATGGCATGACACATATGAAAAAATTAATAAATAATTTTAAAAAAATAAAAATGATAATATTTAGATTTATTTTTGTAACCCATGAAATATATAGATATTTAATAAGATTAAGTTATTTTATATAATACTATATTCTAAACAAGTAGTTTTCATGATGTCATTAAAGTGTGGTTTTGTGAATAGTGACAAAAAGACCATAAATAGGGTTAGATGTTTAAAAACTACTTTCAGACCATTAAAAAATTATAAAAATTATATCATGACTCATATTGATATAAAATTGTCAATAATATATTTCATGGTCCTTATTTTTGATAATTTTAATTTTTATAATTACCTTTAGGGCTCTTTAAGATTGAAAAATTATTAAAACACCATTGAGTTTTCAGGTTAAAATTTTTTCACGTAAATTTTTTCCCACAACTAAAATTCCATTATTCTCTTAAAAAACCCACCCAAATACCCTGTTAATATCTATTACAAGGTTCTCCAAACACCAGGGTGATCATATAACTCTTCTATGAGGGCCTTAAAATCAATCAAAGAGAGGTGGCACAAAGGGAATAGTAAGGGTTTCTTTACTCAATATCTAATCATTGGGATATAATTCTACATTATTGAGGTTTTTCTACCATGTTATGTTTTATTTGACCATTAAATAGTTTTTTAATTTATTTAAAATTATTTTTTATGGATTTATATATGTTTATATTATCAATTTGTTGATTAATTATTACTTCAAATGATAAGAACATTGAAAGGATGTTTCTTTGTCTCAATATCATTTTATCAAGACATGGTTCATGTCATGAACCATTATTAACTTATATGGTATACTTAAAAAATCATTAATTAATTTTTACATATTCATTCAGGAAATTAATTCGATTTATTGATCCATATAATACTCATTTTTTGAATTAATTTTTATTCTAAATTTATCAAAGAAGAAAAAGCTTTATGTTGATTTTTTTTCATGATTGTTTATGATAAATGATATTTTGGGAAAATTATATGATATTATGTTCATGAAAAAAATATATTTTATTCTCCTCTGTTTATGTATGTGCTTTAAATGTTTAATTTTTTTTCTTCTCGAATTTATTTAAAAAGTTTCAAGGATGTTTCTTGTAAGTGATACTGATCTTGTTTTTTCTTTCAGATCACATATATTTTTCTTCTATATCCATTTTTTATAAAATGTTTCCAATAATGTTCTTATATGAACAAAAATTATTTTTTAATTTTACATAACATAGTGTATTACCTTCTTTTTATAGTTTTTAATTGGAATTTTTTTTGTCTTGAGTCCCTTTTGACTCTCTTTACAAATGTTTGAAAGGAACACTTATTTTTACCATTTATGAAATGTACTGATTTTCTACCATCATGGAAATTATTTTCTTTGAATATTAATTTATATGTTTTCATGGTTATTTTTGATTAAAATTATTCTCACAATAATTTTTTAATTCTTAGTTTTTAAAATGTGATTTTAAAAATGGAAAGTGTATTTTCATCAAGAATTCTATTAATGACATTTTAATGGTATTTATATTCACTTACGACGAAAAAAATTATATCCACTAGGGATATATTGTAATGGAAAATCCCTAACCCTTTCTCTATATTTATTATGATTTTTTCAATTATATTTTTAGGGAACCCATTAATTTCAATAGATAGATCAAGCTATCAAACAAATCAGGATATTAGTATATTTAAAAGTGAATGATTATAATTGTTTTTCTCAAGATATGGTAATTAAAATTTTTTAGGAACCCTAATTGAATTTGTTGAATATATTATGGGTGGGTCCTTTATTTCCCTCCAATGTTTTGGGTACTAATGTTAAAGTTGACTGAATATATTTACTCCTAAGAGGTGATGTAGTAAAAAAGATAACCTGTTACTCCTAAGTGAATATTGGTAATAGATAGGTGATTTTTCCATCTATTATGTTTATTTTAAGGGTTATTTTAAGATAATTTTCTTAGAAAACAACAAATTTTATCTATGATTTCATTTATATTTTCTTGGATCGTTTGATCAATATTAGAATCACTTGGATCATGATTATTGATTCTTATGACTCTTGCCTTTGTTAAAGATTTATTCCACATCACTTTTTAATGAACCATGCTTTTATGGATATTAATTCTCTTATTTTATAATCATGTAATTTGATTATCTGATCATAACCTTATGCTCATATTATTCTCATTGATGACATTCAATTGTTAATGATTATGTTTACCCGTGCTAAGGGTTTGAGATCACCTTTATTATTTTTTCCATTTAAAAAGGTTATGAAGGTTTATGTTAAATGAATTCTGTCCATTAAGGATTCATTTTTAATGAATATTATGTAATCTATTAAATAATTAATATGGAATAATAAAATATATATTTAGTGGGAAATTTTCTCACTTATAGACATGGGTACTATGATGTAAGAGTTTTTTTTCCCGATTGTATAATACTCTAGACCTAAATGGTACTTGGGTTTGTAAGTGATCCAATATTTCTATTTGATGTTATATATTGTTTGGCTAAAATTGGGTCACATATGTCAATATCAATTCTAGATATGTAAATATTATGTTTTCAGCACGAAATCTATGAGTTTGGGTTTGACGCTATTGTATTTTATATAAAAGAAGGGTTTATATGACTATAGATATTAGGTTCTTTCCATACAAGGTTAACTTAACAGTTGTGGATACTATCATGGGTTTATATTTCCAAGGTTGATTATAATTTTAAAGTCATAGATATCCCTTTTTTGGTTTTATGTGGTGGAATTTTAAGATGATTAAGAGTATTTTGGGTACAATTTATGGTAATTTTGTTATTTTTTAGTTAAAAGTTTATTTTAGGAATACTGATTTTATGTTTTATAGACATAAGTTTATTGGTATTGATAACCTTTATGGTTTATATGATCTTCTATGTTGAGGTAATTATGGTTAATTCAGAAAAATGAGTTATTACATGACAGGAATACATGATTTATCTTATAGATAACCATTGGATTTAAAAGTGAATTTGTGACTATGAGACTAATGTTATATTTAATTAACATAATTATTTTTTAGAAATTTTAATATTAAGGTAAATATATAAAATTTTCAAATATGTGTTTCTGTTTGAGTAATATTGGTTAATTTTTGTTTTGGATGCATATAATATTTTTTTTGTGAATTTATTTTGGTAAGTGATAAGTATATTTTAGAGAATATGGGACCATGGATTCTATATTTTTGGACTGAGACTTTAAGGGCGATTTATTTTAACACCACACCCCTCATAATTATCTTGAGAAGAGGCGAAGTGGTATTAGACTAAGGTAACATCCCTAGGAACCCAAAGGCTAGAAATAAATTCCCAGGGAACTAAAAGATATTGGGGGGGGGGATTGTTTTCTCTAAATAACGCACAACAATACAAGTGATAATAAATATCAAAGATAAACTAAATAATGAATGATAATAAATAAAATAACTAAAAACAAATCCAAAATAGAATAACAATATAATATAGTGGAAAAGAAATAAAGGTGAAAGACTAAGACTTTGAGAAAAAAGAAATCTGTCCCAAAGCAACACAATCCTAGAAAAAGATGTATAAACTCCCAAGATCCAACATCAACAAAAAAACCATGAATTTAAGGATCACCACTCGAGAGTTATGAAAGATAACCCTTCCCTATATCTCAGATGATGTAAAATGAAAACTCAAAAAAGTTCCCAAGCAGGGGTTGAGTATATTACTCAGTAGGATTTCCCTATAGAATTCCCATCACACACCACTTGGATATGAATATGATTACATATTTTTATATAATATGAGGAAAGAAGATAAATTAAAATAGTCCAACTTTAAATAGAGTTCCTATAAGAAAACATCAAGATAAAGATTTTAAAAAACCATTTCATTTTCATTAACAAAACTAACTCATTTCATTCCCCCACACACAAAATGAATACAACCATGTACTTCCTTATACTTGAGAGTGGTGATTAATCCTAATGCCAAGTCATCACTTGGTGAACAACTTGATTGTCTTACTTCAGACCATGATCCATTCCAAATTATTATTATTGATGGTGGTACTTCTAAACAATACAATTTAAAAAATTATAATCATTTGATGGTGGTACTTTTATCCATTATCCATCTTTTATAATCATAAACACACAACCCAAATTAATGATAAAATTTCCAATAAAACATTTGTTTAAGGAAAACACATCTTTGAAACACACCCTTCTAAAATCGCATCAATAGGGGTTTTCCAATCAGTTCTAAATAATATTTCCAAAAAACATCAATATTATTTAGAAGATATCAAGTCAATAATTTCCATAATGATGGAGGGGGATAGATTCCACTTTCCTTAAAAATACTAACATAGACAATCAAAAACCATTCCATAGATTAAACCCTTTATGTCACCCATTCCATTACCAAAATCTAGTAAGATATCATTAATACAAATCTGAACCAGTATATTTTGGTATAAAAACACCGATCTGTGGTTCAAAATCAAGTGTACACAAGGAGATCCAACATTAAAAGGGATAACAGAACCCAAAACATTGATTAAAAAAACAACTGCTCAATGATTCAATGTCACTGGAGATCAAACATCGAAAATCACCGAAATTATCCTAAGGAAACCCTAGGAGTCGAGAGGGGGATATTATGGAATCTGAGAAAAAAGTAAACAAATGGTAGTTGGTAAAATAAATAGGCATGAGAACTTACATGAAATGTTACTCATATAGACATTGTGCATTTTATCTATCCCACATACACCAAAATGCACATTCCCTCAGTTTTTATTTTCAGGGAAAACCAATTACATGATGTTTAACTTTTATACACTGTGTATTTTTTCTATGGGGGTTTCCATTATCCATCTGTGTTGTTCAAAATTCCTATAAAAATAAACCAAGACTATAAGAATAAAATAAAATTCATTAAAAAATTAAATAACTTAAACTGGGGTTCTATATTCTCCCAACCATTAGGATTTCTATCCTTGTTAAGCTTGAATAAATGAGGCCATTACTCTTATTAAAACTTTTACCTTTCATATATTCCCATTTGAACCTAAAAAAGTTGACATATCTCTCACACAAAGGAAAAGGGTCACCCTTGAAGGGTATTTTCTTTCCAATCTAGCACCAATACTAGTTCATGGATAAAAACTGAATCTAGTTCAAGAGAAACATGGTTCTAACTAATCACATGTTGAGGATTTGGGTGATAATTCTTCAGTTAATAAACATTGAAGACATTATGAACAAAACTGAATCTCAGTGGTAACACTTACCAATACACAACATTTTCAATATGTTCTATAACCTATAATGGAACCACATATCTTTGTTTTAACTACCCTTGTTTCCCCATGCATCGAAGACTATGTCTCAGATCCACTTTCAAGAAAACATGTTCAGTGACTTTAAAAGATAAATGCCAATGATGATTATCTGCATACAAATTCTTTATTCTTTGTGTCATTTACATTCATTTTCAAATCATCTAGATTTTCTCTATAGTCTCTTATACAAGACTCATTCCAATCATGGATGACTATTATATTTCCTCAGAACGTAAATGATAATGATATGGCCGACTGTAAATAGCCTCAAATAGTGGCATATAAATTGTTACTTGATAAATGTTGTTACATAAAAATTATAGAAATGGAATATTATCCTTTTATAGACCACCAAAGTCCATAAAAAATTCTCTTACCATATTCTACAATGTTTGGATAGGGCATTCTAACTTTCCATCCAACTATGGATGATATCCATGTTACAAGATCTTGTTTTAGTGATTTCCAAAATCATGAAGTGAAGCAGGGGTCTCTGTTCAATATAATCGAAGTTGGAACTCTATGTTACCTGAAAGCCTCTTAGATAAATTATTTCCCATGTCCTCTACCATGTTGGAATCTATGATAGTTATAATGTGTGCAGAGAAATTAAGTCAATCCACTAATACCTATATAGAATCATGTTCGTGTATCATTCTCAATAGTCCTTTAACAAAATCCTCCATAATGTGTTTTAACTTACAAACATACATAGGCATATATTATAGCTTACAATATGGCCATTTATGCTCTTATTTTTCCGATTGTAAAGTTAAGTATTTCATCAAAAACTATTTGATCCCACATTTCATTCTTTCCCATAAGAAATGATCTTTCATTACCTTGTACATTTTTTGAACACCTGGATGAATTATCCAATTCGAATAGTGATACAATAAAAGAGGTTATTTTTTGAAAGAATAAGTAACTATGAACCATTTATGAAAATGTAAGAAGGAGTTATCCATTGTCTGATAATCTAGAGTCTCCCCACCCTTTAGGTTTTATCTAATGGCGATGTAGTCAAAATTAGAGGTTTGAGATTCTTTTACTCTATCTACCAAGTATGGAATAAGAAATAATGGAAATAAAACAATGTATTCACCATATTCAACACAATATGAACAGTTATATGCAATCATGACCATCAAATTTTATTGGCCACAAACTTCTTGGAACACTTTGATATAAAATTTATAAATCAACGTACTAGCCACATGATTACCTTTACTGTCTGTGTATATCAGGTCGAAATCGAACAGATCAAGGTACTTCATCCATATTCTTTACATAAAGTTCAATTCTCATAGGGAAAATATGCATTTAAAACTCTTATGATCAATGAAAGTCTTTAACCTTTCCCCGAATAGATAATTCATCTATATTTTATGAAATGGAAAACTGCATCTAATTCCAATTCATGAATAAGATAATTCTTCTCATGGATGTGTAACTACCTTGAATTTCAGGCTAAAACATGGTATCCATACAAGAGAATAAAACCAAGACCAGATCCAGATGCATCACAATACACCACATCACTTTTACCTTGTTCTGAAAAAATATGGATGGGTGGTGAGGTAATTTAAGTCTTGAGTTCCAAAAATCATTTCGGAAATTCATTATTCCATATGAATGGAACTAATTTCCTTTTCAGAATAGTCATGGGAGAATCACACCTAGGAAAATACCATACACTAAATCGATAGTTATGTGATAATCCTAGAAAACTACACACCGCAAAACATTATTTGGTGTCTACTAAGAGGCTACTACTTCTATCATTCTAGGATCAATATGTATTCCCAATTTCCATCTGAAATTACTAAGGAAATGAAATTCTTTTATCCAAAAGTTTCACTTAGGAAACGTAGAATACAAACTATGTTCTCTCAACATAGTCAGTACAATTTCAAAGTGATATTCAAAAAGATCCCGACTTCTAGATAAAACCAGAATATAAACAATAATCACCGTAAAAAAAAAATTGCGGTACCTATGGAAGATATGGTTCATTAATTCAATGAATTTTGATAGTTTATTCATTATACCAAAAGGTACGATGACATATTTATAATGGTCACAATGACTCTAAAATATGATTTTTAGGATATCCTCTTATCTAAATCTATGTTGGTGATATATTAAAAATAGATTAATTTTATAGAACCATTTTGATCCCTTGAATTGGTCAAATAGTTAATCAATCCGAGGTAGATAATATCAATTTTTAATTATGGCTTGATTTAATTTATTATAATGAATACCAAATCAAGGAATTCCATGTTTCTTATTCATGAAAAAGATGTGCAGCCCAAGGCGATGCAATAAGCTTGATGAAGCCTTTATTTTCTAACTCTTTAGGATGATCATTTAGATCTCATGGATATGCAATATCCATTCGATAATATGGTAATGAAATATTAATTTCTCCCTTGAGCAGGTCGATAGTAAATTCAATTTACTACATGGGTGGTAACCCATAGAAATATCTCAGAAAAGCATCAGGGTGTCAATCCACTATGATAGGAAGAATACAATTCACTGTTTCATTAGTAGATTCCAAGGTCATTTTGGCTAACATTATTGATATTTCTAAATGTACTATCACGAGAAGTCATGATCTACCTACATTTATATCCCAACCCCCCTTTAATAGATGCAAAGATATATCCAGGTATATAGAAATCCCTTGCTGATCATATGAGTATATATGGGCTTTAAACCAAGCCAACCAGTCCATACCATAGATCAAATTAAATAAGTCAATATCTTGAACAATAAAGTGCCAATGAAACCACACTACATCAATGGTAATGAAACATTATTGACATTTAATTCCCCTACACTCTCGCTGTCTAAGGGATTTTGGGATATTCATGACATGAGGCATCATTTTTATGTGAAATCCCAAATTTTTTTAACCATAGAAGAATAAATGAAAGAATACAATGCACCGATATACAAAAATACAGTCATAAGAGTAGTGTTTTGATGAATGGTAACTCACACCCTAGAGGGACCTGGTTACTTTCTCACAATATATTGATCTGATATATAATGTTTTCTATTAGATGTCATAAGACAATGCTTTCTTCCTTATGAAGGTATTGAATAAACCATTGGTGTGTTCCTGGAACCATCCTAATTTATCTGTGTGTGTGGATCATACTAGTCTGATGGGACTATTCATTCCAAGCATACAAAGGGTTAGCTTTTGTTGAGTCAGTTTAACCTAATGATATATTAATTTTATGACAATACTTATTGATATAATTTTTTTATTATATTGGTGGAAATTCCTTGGTGCTGTAGTACATTATTTCATCATGTTCATCAATGACCTATAGTGAAAACATCTTATATTGATATTTGGTCTTGGAGGGAAATTAATTGATTCTGTTGTCTACGTTTGGGGTGCACTACCACTATGAGAATAGTCCGACAATCTTCTCAGATTTCTAGCACTAGAGTTAAATCCTATCCCCATGGGTATAAATAGATAACCTCTTATATAATTACAAATAAGTTCCATTTTGACTACTCTTTCATTGTTAACTATATCTATATAATTTGTAATACCAAGAATTAATATTTTTTATTGAATCTCTAGTCAAACTCTCTACTTGAAGATTCACACCATTAAGGATTCACTAGCATCTACCTCTAATGCGGAATGAGCCATGTTCCTAAAATTTTCTTCATACTTATTCAAAAAGAGGATTTATTTCTTTATGATGAATAAATATTTGGTTCTTTCTATATTGAAGGTGTGGGGATAAAATTATTTGTTGAAAAATTCTATGAAGTCCTCCCTATAAGTCTATAGATATCTTTATCCTGGAAAAATAAATCCCACCATTTGTGTGAAAGATATTCCAACATATAGGTTTCTAACATAATATTTATCTCTTATAATATACCAAGAAAATAGAAGATTATATTTATTAATTTTAGCCACACTAATGGATCTTATTTTATATAATCCCTTAGAAATAGAAATTGATTTTCTTTTGAAATTACACCAAATGATCCACTTAACACGGTTCATAATTTCGATTTAGTATTTAAATAGCTTGAAACTGTTGCACAATACTCAGTATAAGTTTCTGGTTCACCTATGGTTCAGGTTCTACGAAATTTTCACTATCTTATTCCTACTAATTTCTACTATGTTTTCTTGGATTCATTTACTATAAGCAGAATAATATTCCATTTAGACTATTTCTTTCTCAGAACTGAAATCTTTACTAAATTACAAAAAATCATAAATAATTATAAATTTTATAAGAAATCACTAGTGTAACCATCATTTCAAAGATATAACATTTTATTTGTTTTAAAAAAATATTTTTAATAGCCTATGAACAATGTAGTCTTAATGGGAAGTCTTATCATAATGCATCTTATGAAACACTCATAGTCTAAACCCCCAATGATTTGTTGAAAAAAACAATTGAAGTATTTTATAACACTTTTATACCCAAACCACTGATGTAACTTGATGTTTAGTATAAAAAGGTAAGATATTTATTCTTATAATATACTTTCAAGTTATGATAGTCCTATATCCTTTCTACCAACATTGCTCAAGGACTGAAAAACGTAGTACCATATGAAACTCTCAGACAAAAAAAACTGACACCATTTTTCTAGAAAATATATTTTGACAAACCAAGATTGATACCACTTGTAACACTCCACCCCTCCTCATTGGCTTGGGAAGAGGAGAAGTGGTACTAGCCTTAAGTGACATCCCATGGATACCAAAGGCTAGAAAAAAATTCCAAGGACTTTAATGGATATTGGGGGGGGGGGTTCCCTAAAGAACACACAATCTTATAACAAATAAGAAATATCAAAATAGACTAAATGATGCATAATAATAAACCACATAACTCAAAAAATACCAAAACAGAGCAACATCAGAGTAAAATGGAAAATATTCACAATTGAAATACTTAGAATCCATGTAGATAGACTTTATCACCAAAGTGAAATTGTACTATACCAAGATGTATACAATCCCAAGATCCAACTTTAGAATCCAAACTATGAAGTCAAAGATCACCACCAGAGAAGCATGAAACAAAAACCATACCTGTATCTTGGTAGAATAAATTTTAAAAAACACAAAAGTAATGAAGAATGGGGTGAGTATATCACTTAGTAGTATTTCCATAATGAATTCCCATCATACACCACCTGGAGAAGAATAGTTTAGTAAATTTTAATAAAAAAGAGGAAAAAAAATAAAAAATATAAGATGAATATAAATTGGGTTCAGATAATAAAAAATTGTAATAAAGATTTTAAAAACCATTTTCATTTGAATTAACATAAATAACCCATTTCATGATCGTACACACACAATGTATACAACAGTGGACCTCCCTATACTCACGAGTGGAAGGTCATCATATCACTATGTTTTCACTTGGTAACTAGATTGATGGTTGTACTTATGACCATGATCCATCCCAAATTATCATTATTGATGGTTGTAGTTCGAAAAATTACCCATCCAAATTTATTATTATTTAACGGTGGAAACTCTGACAATTATCCTCCCACATAATCATGAACACACTCCAAAAATTTATTCCAAATTTTTTAATATAATATTTATTTATCAAAAACCTATCTTTCAAAACCACCCTTTTTAAGTCACATAAACATGGATTTTCTAATCCATTACATAGAATATTTTCACATAACATCAATATGATTTAGAAAATATTAATCCAACAAATTCTATAATGGTATACTGTAAGAGAAGACACCAACGTTGATAATATTGTCACAGAGAATCTCAGATGATTTTGAGGATTAAACCCTTTTTGTCTCCCATTCCATTACAAAAATATAGAAAGATCTCGTCAACCAAAATATAAACCTGTATATTTAGGTATTAAAACACCGATCTATGGTTCCAATTAGGCCAACAAAAGGTAATCCCACATGAGAAGGGAGAATAAAACCCTAACATTTTATTCCACAGACAACCACTCAATGATTCTACATCACCAGAGTTCAGACATTAAAAATATTCTACATTCAGCTAAGCAAACCCTGGGTTTTGAGAGGTAGAGAATGGGACATGTGATAACAAAACATACACTAGACATAAATAAACATGCTCAATGTAGGAATTTACATGAGGTGTAACTCATATACACATCTTGTATTTTCTTGAGTCTCTACACGCCACAATTTACATCACCTAAATTTTTATTTCACTAAAAAACCCATTACTTGGCATGTATCTTTTACAAACTATGTTTTTGTTTTGTGAGGTTTTCCCTTAGCTAGAACCATTGTTCACACTTCCAATTAAAATAAACCAGGACCATAGGAATAAATTAAAATTAATTAATCAATGAAATATCTCAAAATGGGGGTGATAATTTGATGTTATTTAGATATAAATGATTTCTCTATATTGTTAAAATATGTATTGAAATCATTTTAATCATTGTGTTTCAATATTTTTCAAGAATATTTTCAATAATTTTACGGATATTTATTTATATAATTATTTAATATAAACATTGTGTATTATTATTGAGGCATTAGATATTAATTTTGTATTTACTCATATAAAGGATTATTCATATTATATATTGTCTTACCTTATACTGACAATTTTATTTTTACTTATTTTAAAAATATTAAAAAAATAAATTATTATATTTTTTTGGGTATTTTGATTATTTAGAAGTTTTTTTAGAGCTTCATGCATGAAAAATTTGTCTTGAATACTACTCATTTGGAGGAACAGATAAGATTCTAGTGGAAATTTATTAATGATTGCAATTCAAAAATCCATGTAAGTTTATTTTCTTATTATTTTAGTCTATATGTTAAAGGAATTTATCAACTCTAGGAAAAGGATCTTGAAATAAATATTTTATCTAACTACTTTATTTTATGATGAATCAATGGTCTTTTTTCACACCTCATTGATTTATAGTTTTTTGGTTGTTGAATTTTCATTATTATTCACTTTTGTCTGTTCAATTTTCTCTTTTAGTGTCCATAATTATTTAAAAATTAACTTTTCCTTCAATTTCTATATTTTTTACTTACCAATAATATTATCATATTTGGAATCATAATTATGTGTTATTCTAGATGACCTTCGTATTTTCCTTTCCCTCTTTTCAAGAGGATGTTTTATTAAGCCTCTTTAGGATGTGGGTTTTAAAAAAATGAATTTTATATTGTTAAACCCTTGATTAACAATATAACTCATTACAATGTTTCAATTTATTAATAGGTGGGAGAGAATTTAAGTCCTTAACATTTTAAATGAACACTATGTTCAATATCATATAGAAGATGAAACACCATGCTTAAATGATCCCTAAAATATTTTCGTTATAATTATAACTTAGTTATAAAATTATTGGGTATGAATATGAGTAATATAAATATGATATATAAATATAAATAAGTGAACCACTCAATAAAAATGTATTTTTAAAATTTCAATGATATAATCATACAGTTTTTTTGTAAAGTGATTTTATTCTTAAAAATATATATTCTTAAAAAATGTGTTTTATTGTTTTAATGAAAAATATTATATTTAAGTTCATAGAATTTTGATGATTTTATTTTATAAAAAGGATATAATTTTTTGGGACCATCATATTTAAATTATCTTAGATTGATATTTTTGGATTTTTCTCAAAAGATTATTTTTTCAATAAATAGTGAAAAATACCATTTTTTTGGTAAAACAATCATTTAAATTTATGAATAAAGTAATTTAAAAGTATAATTTGGTCTTAAATTAAAATAATTAAAATATAATTAAAAATAATTCAATTAAAAATATTTTAATAGTCATTATATCTATTGTTTTGTTTATTGCCGGGCTTAAAAATGTATTTTTCTAAAAATTATGTTTATTGCATGTTATACATTTAAATTAAAAGTTTTAAGTGAAGCGATATCTGAGAGGGAGATATAATTTACCTATGAGGTGATAGATGATGTTCTATTCCCTCCCCTACTATAAGGGGATGAAATTTCATTGTCTTCCTCGGGGCCCCAGACTCTGCCTTTTATTCATTTATCCAATCCTGATTGACTTCCTTCATTTGAAAATACAACTCTTATCTCTAAAGTCCTTTATATGTTCGAGGGGTACACTCAACTCCTCCCTTTAACCTCAAAGTTTGAAAAAATACTTTTCCCTCCTAAATATTAATTTTATGGCTCACGTATGTCATCATCTCCCTTTAGTTGATTCATTAAACATGTTTGTTTTTGGGTTATGGGAATTTTAGAAGCGCTCAACAGATGACCATCTGGATTGACAACACATCATAATTCATTTTAAATCATTGGAAAAATTAATCCCAACATGGTCTATTACTCCCAAAAGTTTCAAAAGATATCTTTTATACCTTTTTATATGGTCCTATAATTTTCACATGAAGTGCAATGCTCCTAGCACAGCAATATAGGTTTGTTTTCCAAAACATCCCTCTCTATTATAGAATCATTCTATCTAAAAAATTCTAGTAAATATAGTTAGTCCTTTTTTATGTTCTAATTGTTAGACTATTTATATTTTCTTACCTAACTCACCATTTTTTTGTTATATTTGATATCTCAAATACTCTAGTGGATTATTATTGTATTGTGGTTGGGGAAGAATTCTACTGCAAGAAGAAGGTGGTTTTTGAGCATTAGTTGGATTTATATTCTAATGACAAGATACATGGGAACCTAGTGGTAGTTTTTCATCCGGGAAAATGATCTTTTATGGTGTCTGATATTCCCTCATTTCCCAAATCAATTATTCTATAACTTATAATAGGGGACTTTGAGACATTGAGATTGCCCCCAATTATGGTACAGGCTTGTAGGATCTGACCTAGAGTAGGTATTTTTGGTCAAGGTCAGGGAGGATTAAGGAGATATTTTATTGATGTGTTGTCTCCACAAATCCATCATTTTTTTTTGTAATTGGTGTGAAATGAAAACTAATCATCCCATGATAACTATTTTCTGGTGGAAAACGAAGAACCCCATAAAATCCAAATTTTCGACGCACGCCTCTCTGCTGATATTTCAGTTACTGAAGAAACAAACAATCCTTATTATTTTGAGGAAAATACATGACTTATGAGCACTGATTCAAGAGATTTAAATATATTTTCTTTGTTGAGATATGTATTGGTTGATTCCAAGATGATAGATGAGGTCCTAGTAGAGGCCAGTCAAATCCATTCCATGGTCTCTCTCTCTTTTATAGATATAGTGAAGGATCGACATATGAGAAATGGTTAGGATATAGATCATGTTTTAGGGGTAATAGTCATAAAACTCAAGATAATTCAGGGGAAATTTATACATTATAATATTTTATGGGTATAGATGTAGCCTTGACTCTGAAAAGGGGTCTCTTAACCAGCATGGCTCATTATGTACAATTCGGCTCCAAAACATTTTCCCATCATTGAATGGAAATGAAAAAGACTATATTGATCATGAATTATAGAGAACATAAATTCCAATATGAAAATAAAAAAATATCAAGTATTTTTCATTTGATGATATTGATTCGAGTAAAAAATAAGTAGACTCTCAAATAAATAAATATAAAGAATAAAACCCCCACAAAATTATGACAGACTATGAGAAGGACTCCCACAGGGCTATGATGGTTTTGTCTGGATTGAGGATGGGTAGGCAAGGTAATATATTTTCTTTGAACTATCTAGTTCACAATGGTGTATAAAGTCCTCTCAAAGTGTACTCAATTTTTATAAAAACTATTGTAATTATATCCTGGGGTAAGGCAAAGAAAAATTGGGCAGATATGAAGCCCTTTGTGTCAAAATTTGTTGAATGTGTTAAACTAGTGTTTGGTAGGATGGTTCAGAAATATTTAATCGATTACAACAAGGTGAATAAGGGAAAATTCATGATGAAGGATCTATAATCAGTTCTTGATGAAGTCTTGAATAGAATGGAAGGTTAGGTGGAAGCGAAAAAATGGAAATGCGTTGAGATCATTATCTACTATAAGGAAGAAATTATCAAGGAAGATTTTAAAATTAGTGTTCCAAAGGATATTTCCAACAAAATATGTGAGAGAATGAGTCATTTTGACCATAACAAGGATCAAAGTGCGTGGATCAATAAGCAATATACCATTTTAAAATGAGGTTTCCAAAAAAGGACGATCAATGCAGTAGAATATATCCAAACCGGGTAAAATATGGCGAATAATTTTGAAGATATTATCAAGGATGATTTAGATGTACAAGTTACTTAATTTAAATGGGGATTATATAGGTTAGTTGATTAAATTTTCTTAACCATGATTTTAATTATTTTTTGTGTTCTTTCAGGGTTTAATCCATTTTTTTGTGGACTATTTGGTTTCACAAATTTTCTTTAAAATTACTTTTAAAATAAAAATTAAATTATTATGTGGGAAATTAAAATTAATTTATGTCACTTATAGTATTTTAATTGGATGAAATATATTTTATTTTAGTATTCATCAATTTCATTTTATCTTTGATGAATTTTTGATATTTTTTGGATGATGTAATTTTTTTATGATGAATAGTAAAAAAATATTGTTTTTCTGAAATAAATTATCTTTTAGGATATTTCCAAAATATAAATATAATATAACATTTATGAAACTTATAGAAAGAATCATGTACGATAATATTAAAAAATATTATACAAAAATAATTAAAAACATATAACTTATAATTTATTTCATGATAAATATGAAAATCATTTTTAGTGTTGTTATAGTGCTTGCACAATATTGGAAAAGTAAACATTGGTGTACTAAAGATAATAATTGAGAAAGAAAAATTATTTTCACAACCATATTATTCATAATTATGTATGAATGATTATTTTTACTTACAATTAAAACCCTGGAGTTATATAACAATAATATTATCCAAACACTTGTAGAATGCTTACAGAAGTTGGAAAAAGGAAAAAAATATATTAAATATGTTTTCATGATATTAATCATAATAATAAATCCTTATGAAATAATATAAATGGCGAAAAGTGTGTTTAATAATTTTTTTGAGTTTAAATCTATTATAATTTTATAAAACACTAATTCTACGATAGCACAACGTAATTAAAAAAGTAAAAAAATTAAATAAATAAATTTAAAAATATTAAAAATGAAGGTATTTAAATGAGTTTTAGTTCCCCATGAATTTTATAGATACTTATGAAGTAAAAGTGATAATACAATATGTTATATTCAAATTTTTTAGATTTCACAATGTTTTTAAATTCATGTTTTTTCAATAGTGATGAAAAAGACCTGAAATAGTATTTATTGTTTAAAAAATATTTTTAAATCATTATAAATTATTTTCAATTTTTTTATCAAGAATAATATAGAAATGATATTATAGAGAATATCAGTTTTTGTCATCATGTGTGCCTGTCACAACCAGACTTCACTAAGATGAGGGAAGGGATAAAAGATTTCCAGACCCTTCCTTCTTTAGGTTGAAGGAGAGATGATGACCCCTAAGACCTACCTTCAATAGATCACAGAGTGGAGACTAGCACCAAGGGTATAGAATCACATGAAAAATGGAAGGCATTGCCCTTTTTATTTAGTAGTATTGGGAGATAAGATAGTAACTCTGAAACAACACCAAAAATAGAAGTGAATGTAAAGCCAAAACAATCCATTCCCATACACATGTTCCAATAATAAGTGTTATGAAAATACAAGAAAACTTCAAAGGAAAGTACCAAAATAAAAGAAAAGCATCAATGTCGACAGTCCCAGTATCCATACTAGTAGGGTTTAGCACGGTCCTCTAAGTCCTCCTAGAAACCGGAAAGAAGTTTTATATATGTAGGGTGATTATACAGGTCTACTCAGTAGGGAAGACCAAAAGATCTCGTGCACAAGTGGGGAGGCATTCTAATGCACTATGAAAAAGGAGATAACCAAATCACTTAGTAGGGTAACTATCCACCCAAACCTTAGTGAGGAACACTCCTCAAATAATGAAAGTCAAGTAAAGTAATAGTAACAACATATCGATGTTTGGGTACCCCAAACCACTTTACCACAGGTTATTTAAGACATCCTACACGTCAGACCTCCCTCGCCATTCTCATCACAGTCCCATTTCCATACCCCACCCACACACACCTGGGATACCACCACCACACATCCCACCCACAAAAATCTAGGACACAACAACCAAATGCATCCATTCCCACAGACACCTAGTATAGAAAAACTACTACCATGCCCAAAGACACCTGAGCCTCAACCTGAAGACAATTGGGAAACAACCTGCCACACACACTTGAGAAAACCTCCACAAGTACCCTTCCTGAAGAGTCTTAGGCAATAATCTACTTTAGTCCATCATAGCCTTCCTGAAGAGTTTTCAGCTACTCAGGAAAGGGAGCAGAAAAGGAGCTAATAACCAGACACCCATAAGAGTGTTTGGAAAATTACCCTCCCCCATGAAATGGGGGTGTTCAAAATGATGTTCTGAACTTGGTTGGGGCGCGAATAAGAAACATAAGAACTAAATTACAAATATATGTATACAAGCACTCATCCAAACCTAGGGGTTCCAACAATAGCCGATACGAAAACACCATTGTTACTATTCATTCATAAAAAGCACAACAACTACAACCAACTTACAATTCATTCCATGAAAGAAATTTCGCTTTGAACCAATTCATGTTATCACATTCAAGTGGTTACATTTAAATAATTCTTCACTATTGGGCAACTAACAGGCATAACCATAAGAAAAATAAGGAAAAACAATCAGGTAGCAATTTTAGCATTCACACTGGTTATCTTGAAAAGTCACTACCACAAAAGAGATCCGTGAGATCCCTCGAAGTACTAGAACCAAACCAAGCCCCACCATACAACCCTACAATGCCTCAGATCCCCAAACCAACAATTTCAACACAACATGGGTTCCCATCCCTATTCCCGTCACCACACAAGAATCAATCAGAACAACCACACATATTACCAAGATAGAGCAAGGGAGTTTCCTGATTCAGACACACCATTCATTGAGTTCCTTCTTTTTTGTTTGTAAGATAGGGCGATCACTCAAGGATTCTTGTTCACTGGATGTCCATTTAATCAACTTAGCTTACGTGATTAACCAATTTCCATGTTACATCCATTCAATCATCACAGAAGACAGGGGTTCATTAGTGCGCAATGAACGAAATCCAATGACCGTGATTTTCAATAGACATAAGCCCATACAATTCAAAACATATAAGAAAGGGTAAAAGAGTACAACAACATCATCAAACACACCCCTTCATTCTTTAGAAGTTTTTTTATTATCTTAATTAAGGTTTGGTTTCATCCATCCCTATAGAAACAATAGTGTACCCACCCCCGCATGATACACAGTAAAGAGAGACGAAGGAAGAACCCTACTTGGATGATCAATGATCGATGTTTTTCTCCTCGCGCCAAGAATTGGGGATGCGAGACCTGAAGGGGATGAAATTCATGGACTCCAAGAGGGTGTAAGAAAGGATCCATCACATGATCACCACTAGACTCAGGAAGGGGGACTCCAAACACACTAATGAAACAAAAAGAGACCAGCCATGAAGATGAAAGAATTCTCGTGCGATAATAAGGCGAGAACCTAGAGTTATGGGATATGAATTTGGAACATATTTGAAGATGGATCATGGTTTTACCATATGGTTGGATGGTTTCACCCAATGAAATTAATTGTTATTTAACAATTCTCATCGAAGAGGTAGCCATAATGGCTTTGAGATAAAGGGTTTCCTTTAATTATAGGAAAAATCGAAACAGGGGTAGAACTGGAAATTATGGGGAAAGGGTGTGGCACCGGGGAAAAAGCCACATGTTTTAGTAAGTCAAGGGTACCCCGACTCTTGGGGGATTTTTAATATCATTTATAGGCTTCTAATGGTTTTGAAAGGGGAATTAAAACACTCTTACGTCAAAAGATACATTGTAGGAGCGGGATTGGAAAAATAAACTGAGGTGGGACACTGTTTGGTGAGACACTGTAAATGGTACCACAGTCACGGTGCCACGGTCATGGTGCCACCATCATGGTTCCACCTTAAGCAGTTCTACTATTTCAGTGTGCGACCATGACGATTCGACCATTATGGTGCAACCTTCACGGTGCCACCATCATGGTTCCACCGTCACGGTGCCACCAGTTCGATGGAACACTGTATGTTGTGCCCCCATTTTGGTGTGCGACAATGACTGGTGCCACCATTACGGTACCACCATTACAGGTGCGACCATTTCAGTGGAACAATTTGATGAGACCTAATTTTGGAAAACTCCTTAATGAGTCACTTCCCATTCCATTAGATCAGATACCTCTCAAACTATTCTCTCCATCGAGAATCAAAACTAGACCCGAAGAAAAGAGAGGGGCCCAAACAACCACCTAGAAAGATACCTCTCAAGAGAAAACCTCCTCGATATCCAAGAACAACTATCCCTCACGTAACCACTCAAACAAGTATGTGTTTCAATGTCAATACATATGAATTAAAGAGACCCTTATTCCATGTTAAGATACTTTCTACTTTGGATGTTTATGACTCGCCCACACGGGTTTAATCACATCAACCTTAATGAGTCTTGATTTGGAATCAGGTCTTCCCCTCCCCATAGCCAGGACTCTTCACACACGTTCAAAGAACAAGGAAAACTACATATTTCACAGTTAACAAGGTTAAAAACTTCATCATAAACAAGTATAATACACAACGGAACAAAACTCAAAACAGCTTTGTTTACTGGGCATACATCTGGGCCTTCAATTCCGAGGAATTATCCTTGAGGCCACAATGCCTCCATAACAAAAGAACCGATTATCCATGAAGAAACTTCTCCTCAGAACCTTCGATCATCACTGGTCACTCAACTAATTTCATGTCGTCCTTGATATCCATCTTTCCTCAGTCAAGGATGTGTGAATCATCGTGTGTATACTGATGGAGCCACTTCGCTGACCCGCCGAAACATCACAAAGGGTCCAACAAACTGTTGAGTCAATAAGGTTTTCCTTATGACTATTCCATTCCTTCTTGTTTTGAAAATCACAAACACCTTATCTTTAAGAAAATCGCTTTTATAAGGAAAATTTTTTTTATAAGGAAAATTTATTTTTTAAGGAAAATCGCTTTTGTAAGAAAAATTATCCTTATCACATTTTCACCCATATATTTCTTATGTACAAGATTCGGATTCATTTCTAGATTTTAGGAAGTTTTTAAAACTTTGACTTAAAAGCATTCTGTTTTAGGCTCCGAATTCTGGATACGAACTTTAATAAAGATCAACTCTGAATTCTAGATGAAAACTGTAATGAAGCTCAACTCCGAATTCTGGATACGAACATTAATAAAGATCAACTCCGAATGCTGGATACAAACTCTCATGAAGTTCAACATCGAATTCTAATGACATTTTTCCATTATGATTTCTGATTACGAATTCTGATGAAGAATTATCATTCCAAATTCTCATTCCGAATTCACCTATTAAACAGAATCTGGTCATCTTTGTTTTATACACTCTGAATTTATTTAGACTCCGAAAATTATTTTTTGTTAGACTCCGAACATTCTTTTCTCTTACACTTCTATAATTTATCTACTCTTTGACTTTTTGTTTACACTCTGAACCTTCACTCCGATCTTTTTAGTTAACTTAAAACTATGTCGTACATTATGTTACACTTGTTTTGTTATAAAACGATGTTGTCTATTCTGTTATAAAACTAACCGTTGGCTAAGTGACACATGTACAGGTCCCTCCGATTTTTAAGGAAAATATGACCGTTGGGAATGAGGCTGACCTTACCTATAAATAGGAGCTCATTTGAAAGAGCTCGAGACAATGAAGTCGATCAATCTAGAGACCACACGTAGCTAAGGTGATTTCTAGAGAGAGAAAGCTTTTCATGCCTTGTGCATACTGAACCGCTAGTTTAGTTTTTGCTTTGTGCGACTCCGAATGTTAGTGATTACATTCGAGGAATTCCGGGGATAGGAATACAGAGGTTTCCAACACCTTGAAGTTGAGGGCTTCTTTGCTGAGGAAGACAGAGGTTGCCAACTACCTTGAAGTTAAGGGCTTGCGAGGATAGCAAGACAGAGACTCCGATCTTCGTATCGAGGGCTTACCCTGGTGTGGGTAAGACATACTTGCTTGAAAGTATAAATCAAGGGACCTTTATCCAAGGTTGTTGGATACCCTTCTCTTTGGGTTAAAAGACTTATATCTGGTTACTTTTAGTTTTACTACTTGTTTGTTTCCGCTATATTTTTGTATTGTAAGGAAATTATAACTTTCTTATACATCATTACTTGTACTCTGTGTCATTTAGATTCTATACGCTTTAAGGTAGAATCTCATATTGTAATATTTTGTTAAGTTTCAATTTCCGGAATCATACTTCTGGCACCTACTTTCGGAATCTCTTTCCAGGTTTTCATTTGGTATTAGAGGTGTTTTGAATTTTCTTAGTTTAAACATTGTTAAACTTAGCCCTTTCCTTTTCTTAAGGAAATCATAGTTATTCGTAACTAACTTTAAAGGTTCCAAAGTAATTTTTAAAGTATACAATTCACCCCCCTCTTGTATATTGAGCATCTACATCAGTATTTCGATCCTAGAATTGGTATCAGAGCAAGGTCTCTGAAATACATGTACTCACGTATAAGTTTTTCTTGCTCACTTTTTCATTCCGAACTTTCTTATTCCGAATTTTGTCATTCCGAACTTTGTTATTACGAGTCTTTTCTACTAACAAGTTTGTGTGCCGAAGGTTATTTTAAGTATGGTAGGAATTAATTTTGGTTCAATTGATAATATAAATCCTACAAGACCACCAATCTTTTATGGTAATGATTATGAGTACTAGAGAGACCGAATGAAGACTTTTGTTATCAATACTAGAGTAGACAATTTTGTTATTCTTACTAGAGATTATAAAATTCCTGATAAGGAAGTTAGAACTTTCACTAACCAGGAGAAGCAAGAATATCAACTCAATTATAAGGTACGCAATACTTTAATGTGTTCAATGACTAGAAATATATATAGCCAAATTTCTTCTTGTGAAGAAGCTAATTGTATCTGGAAGAAGTTAAAGGTTACACACTTTGGAACTTCTAAGGCGATTGAGACTGGGAGAGCTATGCTTAGAGATGAATATCATGGCTTCAATTTTCCTTATGGAGAACCAATTTGTAAAGTTCAATAGAGATTTATGACTATCGTCAACAACCTACAGTCTATGAGAGAAAAAGGGTTAGATGATGAAGCACTTGTGGATAAGATAATTGATATTATGCCCAATGATTGGGAATCAAAAAGAACTGCTATAGATGAGAACAGGAAGGTCACTCAAATTTATTTTGATGAGTTATTTGGAACTCTTCTCCAACATGAAACAATAATGAAGAGAGATGATGACAACATCAAGATGAAAAATGGAAATCGTACTGTTTCTTTTACAACAACATCAAATCATATGAAAGCTAAGACTACTGAGAGTGTAACCAGATCCAAGTCTAAGAAGATGGTTTTTCAATCAGATTCTAGTGAGAGTGAAATATCAGAAAATGTGTTAGTTAATCTTGCTCGGAAGATGAACAAGATAGCTGGCCAGAGAAATTTCCAATCCAAGTATAAGAAAAAGGAAAGGAAAGATAAGAAAGATGGAGAAGTTACTTGTTATGAATGAAAGAGAGCTGGACATATTAGACAATATTTCCCTTTGCTCAAAAAGAAATAAAGGAAAGAAAGAAATTTAGACAGGAACATAAAGAAGTATTATAAAGCCAAAGCTAAGAAAGTTCTGAAAGCTAATGACACCTGGAGTTCCAGTGGTGGTGACTCTTCAGATGAGTCTTCTGATTACGAATCTTCAGGACAAAAGAATCTTGGTCTTACAGCCAGATTACCTATTGATAATCATTGTTTTATGGCTAAGGTACGAAATGATGAATCATTGACCAATGTTTCTTTAAATTCCAATGATAGTAAGTATTATAACTCTTCTGATGAAGAATCCTTTTCTGATTAAGAAAATACTTTACCTACTTATGAAGAAGTCTCTAGGTTTGCTAAACTTCTTGAGATTGAGAATTCTAAACTCAATAAGAAACTTTATAAGGAAAACTCTAGGAATTCTATTCTTACAAAAGAGATATTGGATCTTTATAAAGATCTTGATAGGAAAAATTCTGATTTTGAAAGTATTTCAAAAAATCTTGAGGAAGCAAGTTCTGAGAAGAACAAACCTTCTAAGGAATTATAAAAAGTAATTTCTAAGAAAAATGTTTTCGAGCCTAGCTCTAGTTCTAAAACTAATGATTTTGAGGATAAAAACTTGGTTATAAAACTCAAGTCTGAAATTTTTTTCTTAAAGAAGTGTTTATCAAACTTTTCCCATGGTAAGGAAAATTTTGATAAAATGTATTCCCAAATACGACCTTTAAGAAATAAATCCGGATTTGGTTATACCCATGCAAAACCAATTTTTAGTAACAATTATTTTGTTCCTCAAAGTTCCCCATTTTGTACCAAGTGTCAATGTGGTAGTCACTGGGCAAGGAATTGTTCCTTAAACAAAACCCAATCCTTAGGATTTCACAAAGCTTACTTTTCTAAGAAAATGTGGGTTCCTAAAATTTTGTTATCTGGTAATCTCGGATCCAAACAAGTTTGGATACCGAATGTCTAATTATCTTCTTGATTTCTGGAAAACAAAGAGAGTATCAGCAACAATACATGGTACATAGATAGTGGATGTTCTCGGCACATGACTGGTAACAAAAGCTATTTTGAAAAGATTATCAAAACGAAAGGAGGAAAGGTAACTTTCAGAGATAATGCTATGGGAGAGATTTTTGGTATTTGTAATATTTTTCTTCTTGGTAAAACCTTGATTTCAAATGTTCTTTTTGTTAAGGGTCTTAAGCACAACCTCATTAGCATAAGTCAGTTATGTGATGAAGGTTACCTTGTGAATTTTAGGAATGATAAGTGCTTAGTTCACAATTCCAAGGAAGAATTTATTCTCTCAGCCAATAGGCCTGAAAATGTTTACACCTTGAACTTAGAAGACCTTAGAAGCCAAGATTTACCTTGCCTAAGTGCAATGGAAGATCATTCCTGGTTATGGCATAGAAGACTAGGTAACTGTAACCTTAGGAACCTATGTAAACTCTCTAAGAAGAAACTAGTTAAGGATCTACCAGAGCTTAGATTTGATTATTCTAAAGTTTTTGATCCTTGTCAATATGGAAAACAACATAAATCTAGTTTTAAATCAATCGGTGAAGTCTCGACAACCGGTGCATTACAGTTAGTGCACATGGATCTTTTCGGTCCAACACAAACTGGAAGTATTGGAGGAAAATACTATGTGTTTGTTCTAGTTGATGATTATACTAGATTTACTTGGGTCTATTTTCTAGCAAAAACATCTGTAGCTTTTTCTTATTTCAAAAATTTTAGAGCTCAAGTTAAAAATGAGAAAAACCTTCCATTTAAAACTATTCATAGTGATCATAGAGGTGAATTTCAAAATTCTGATTTTGAAACTTTTTGTAGTAGAAAAGGTATTACTCAAAATTTCATAGCACCTAGTACTCCTCAGCAGAATGGTGTAGTTGAGAGAAGAAATAGAATTCTTCAAGAGATAACTAGAACCATGTTGAGTGAATATTCTACAGCTAGACATTTCTGGGATGAAGCTGTAAGTACTACTTTCTATACTATAAATCGAGTTTTGATTAGACCTTTTCTTAAAAAAACTCCTTATGAGTTATGGAATGGTAGAAAACCTAGACTATCCTACTTCAATGTTTTTGGTTGCAAAGTATTAATTCTGAATACTAAAGATAATCTACATAAATTCGCACCAAAATATGATGAAGGAATTTTCTTAGGTTATTCCACAACTTCTAAGGCTTATAGAGTTTTTAATAAAAATACTTGTACTGTTGAAGAAAGAGTACATGTAAAATTTGATGAGTCTGATCCTTTTTTTTTCAAACCTTCCCAACCAACATTCTCGGATGTGTTATCAAAAACTGATTGTCAACCATTTATAGAAGAACCTTCTAATAAGGAAAATGTTCAGGAAGATATTCCTGAAACATTTACCCCAGAAGAATTTCTACCCTATGTTAATGAACAGGCTTTTCAAAACCCAAATCAGGTGTTTCTAAAGAATCATCCCAGTGATAGTATCATTGGTGATGTAAATCAACCAGTAAGGACTAGAAGTTCCTTAAGAAATGAAGTAGAAAATCTAACATTTCTTTCCCAATTAGAACCTAAAATCACTGATGAAGCTTTAGGTGATAATGATTGGATCAAAGCAATGCAAGATGAACTAAATGAATCCTAAAGGAAAAAAGTCTGGACCTTGGTTGAAATTCCTAAGGAAACATCTGTTATTGGAGTTAAATGGGTCTTCAGAAACAAATGTGATGAAAATGACGTCATAATTAGAAATAAAGCTAGACTTGTTGCTAAAGGCTATAATCATCAAGAGGGAATAGACTACGAAGAAACCTATGCTTCAGTAGCCAGTCTTGAATCTATCCGTATTCTACTTGCCTTTGCAGCATTATTTAATTTTAAACTTTTTCAAATGGATGTGAAATGTGCTTTTCTTAACGGTTATGTTCAAGAGGAAGTTTTTGTTGAACAACCTCCTGGCTTTGAGGATACAAAACATCCTGATTATGTTTTTAGACTTACCAAAGCTCTGTATGGCCTTAAACAAGCCCCACGAGCATGGTATGATAGACTTACTGGATTTTTGCTTCAAAATAACTTTGTTAAGGGAAATTCAGATCCAACCCTTTTTATAAAGAAAGATAAGAAAAATGTTTTGATTGTTCAAATTTATGTTGATGACATCATATTTGGTTCAACTCAGCAATCTTTGACTGACTGTTTCGCAAGTCTAATGAAATCTGAGTTTGAAATGAGTATGATGGGTGAGTTAACATTTTTCCTTGGTTTTCAAATTTCTCAAAAACCAGAAGGATCTTACATATCTCAATATAAGTATATTAAATATCTTCTTAAAAAGTATGGTTATGACAACACAAAGAGTATAAGTACACCTAGTGGTACCTCAAACACTTTAGATATTGATGAAGCTGAGAAACCAGTTGATCAAACATCTTTTAGAGGTATGATAGGAAGTCTACTATACTTAACAGCTAGTCGACCAGACTTAATGTTTTCAGTATGCTTATGTGTAAGATATCAATCCAATCCTATGGAATCTCACTTAAAGGCAGTAAAAAAATTTTTCGCTACCTTAAGTGAACCATGGATCTAGGATTATTTTATACTTCTGGAAATGATGTTATCCTAAAAAGCATTTCTGATGCTGACTTTGGTGGATGTAGAATGGATAGAAAAAGTACATCCAGAACTGGTCATTTCTTAAGAGATTCACTAGTTTCTTGGTCTTGCAAGAAGCAACATTCTGTAGCACTCTCCACTGCTGAAGCTGAATATGTAGCAGCTGGAAGTTGTTGTGCTCAAGTGTTGTGGATGCAACACACACTCACAGACTATGGCTTGAGTTTTACTAAAACTCAAATTTTGTGTGATAACACAAGTGCCATTGCCCTTAGTAAGAACCCTGAACATCACTCTTGTGCAAAACACATAGATATTAGGAATCACTTTCTTAGGGATCACACACTTAAAAGAGATATTATTCTTCAGTTTATCAGAACGCAAGATCAATTTGCTGATATTTTCACAAAATCCTTTCCTTCTGATAGATTTGAATAAATTAAACCGAAGTTAGGAATGATAACCGTAAGATAATCCTTCTTAATTAAATTTCTGTTGAAAAAGTCTCCTTCCAGCAATAAACTCCTTTTCATAGGGGGAGTACATTTTATTGTTAGAGTAACTATATTATTCAAAGATTGTTTTTCAATCTTTTTGGAACTAAAATTTTAGAATGGGAATTTCCGAAACTAAAATTTTCCAGAATGGATATTTTCATATAGAAAACTTCTGGAATGGAAATTTTTATTGAAAACTTCCGAAATGCAAAATTCGTACTGGTATTTTCATAATGGGACTTTCGTACCAAATATTTCAAAATGAGTATTTCGTTTTCAAATTCTGTAATGAAATTTTTGTACTGAGTTTTCCGTACTGAGTTTGTTTTACATAGTGAGTTTTGCGAACTATGTCTTTTCATAACAAATATTTTTCGTAGTCGTTTTTATATTACCAATTACGAATAATCCTCCTAATCCAATCCAAAAGGTATGATTTCCTTACCCAAGTTTTCATAGTCATACTTTACTTGCTGGTATTTTCTTTTACTTTGTTTTTTGATTATAATTTTCTTAAATCATTGTTTTAATAAAACCTCAATAATATCGGATTCAAGTTTTCATGAGAATTGGTTTTCGACCGTCAGATCTGATCTCAGATTGTCACAACCGTTCGATCAACCGTGGAAGATGAACCGTTTTTTCATTGCCTATATAAAGGGGACCCAAAAATAGTTGTCCCACATCGATTTAAATCTCCAGCATCCCGAAACTCTGCCTCTCCATTTTAAAGACATTCCAAACTTCAGCTTTCTCTGTTCCGAACTTCTCAGAAGTCTTCAGACCCGAATGTCTGTGGAATTAGCTTCTCAAGAAATGTAATCCTCCAAGCCAATTTCACAATGGTTAGTTTACAGAGAAAGGCCGGTTCATCAGGATTTATTCAACAACTATGATTCTATTATTTCTAAGAACATAAAGCTGAACGGGTGGGAAGATATTGCTGTGTCCAAACTGGGGAATCAAGATGATGTTTTTTCAGAGTTACTTTTTGAATTCTGTGAAACAGTTTCCTTCTTTAAGGAAGATAATTGGGAGCAATTTTTTTTAAGTCTTATGGCAAGACTTATAAGCTTTCTTATACCACGGAAGCAAGCTTGGTAGGGATGACCTATGAAGGAGAAGCCGAGTTCATATCTCACATTTCGCCAGATTCTAAAGGAAGATTCAACAAGGAAAAATCTTTGAAAAATCTTGGACTGTCAGACGACAAGGCTCCGAAGATTTATAGCTTGCCTACAAATTTCCGGATTCTAGAGTTGTGGGTACAATGTCTTATCGTACCGAGGAAACGTGATAAAGACAGTCTAAAGAAGAATGAAATCTATATTTTAGATTTTCTAATAAATCTAAGGAAGTTTAACTTCATGAGGCACATTCTTATAACTATTGAGAATGTTAAAAAAGGAAATCTCAGAGGCCAAATCGTAATGTACCCAGTAATTTTATCAAAGTTAATAGTTCTGTTCCTTGAGTCTTTCAAGGAAGCTTGCAGGACTAAGCCAAGGGTTTTCAAAATTTTGTTGGTGAGTAATGATACTCTTAAGATAATGGATGCGGCTTTCAATAAGAATACTGGTGAGTTCTTCGATTTTCCAAATCAAGAAGAAGCGGTTCCGAAGGCTGCTGAACCAGAATCATCTAAGTCAGTAAAGAAAATAAAGTTGAAAGAAGTTGCAGCTGAAGTAGAGGATCCTAAATCTAAAGAAGTTCAAACCGCACCTCCAAAACCGAAGAAGAAGAAAGCCTATCCTGATGAGGTAGTTGCGAAGTGGAGAGCAGATAAAGAGAAAAGGAAAGAAGGGGATCCACAGTTCGGATTGTATCCTATGGAAGCTAAGGCTTTGAAAGATAGGACAAAAGATGAATTGATAAAACTGGAAAAAGAAAAGAAGCTCAAGAAGAAGATATCAGAAGCTGAGGCAGTCCAAGATTCGTTAAAATTTAATGAGATGGTTTCCGGAAACATTCCAGTTCCGAGATCTTTCTCCTTGGATTCTCTACCCGAGACTCCAGGAAGAAACATTGATTTTCCAGAAGATATTAGAGCTAAGCATGTTGAGCAACTTGAGTAGATTCAGCAAGTGTAAGAGGAAGAAGCAGTTGCGGAAGGATGTGGTGAAACTGAAGATCTGTTGAAAGAAGTAGATGATTATAAGGGGTCACCTTCGGAACATCTGTCACTCCGAACTTCAGAGGCTGAATCCTCTAAGTTAGTAACTCCAGAGAAGGATAAGAATGAGGAATATGTTGTTCAAAAATTTGTTGATGATGTTATTCAAGTATCTACTAGCGAGTAGAAAACTCCAGATCAAGAATCCATTCCAAAAAAGGACAAGGGAAAGCAACTCCTTGTTGATACTCCGAAATCAGTGGCAATCAAGAAAAGAGAATTTGGTGATTCGTCTAAAAGGAAGTTGGAGCTTATTGAGGAAGAAAATTCTCCAAGCAAGTTTCGGATTCGGAGTCATCCTCGTTGGGACATGAATTTGTTGTTCAATATTTGAGGAAGTTAGTGGGTTCCATTCCGACCATCTCGACTATAGATTCATGATTCCAAATTCTCCAACATGCTCTGAATCAGAAATCAGATTCTGTATCCATGTTTATGGATAAGTGTGTCGAGATAGAAGCTGAATTCAAATCTTTTCTTGTTGGCTATGAAGCCCACAAAAGATCTTGCAAGAGGATGACTAGCTGGTCAAGGAAAACTGTAGAAGAGATGATGATATTTGATGAATTTCAGGACAATGTTAAAGATGCTTTTGAAACTAAGGACAGGAAGATAAATGAGCTGACTTCTTTCTTTTGAAGAGAAGTTCACAGATGAAAAGAAATTCCGGATTCAAGAAGTCAGATATCTGAATGGGAAACTGAATTCCATTTCTCAAAACTGGATGTTTGAAAGGGATCATCAGATTGAGTTTGAAGAGAAATTAAATGCTCAGGAAGAAAAGTTGAAGGCTCAGGAAGAAAAGCTTAAAGCCCGGGAAGAAAAGATTGAAGCTCAATCTGCAAGAATAGTGGTCTTAGAGAAGCAAGCTGAAGAAGATCATAAAGACCTAAAAAAGATCAAGACTATTCTTAAGGGGCTCATTTCGGTGGAAAAAGATCCGAAATAGTTTAATCCGATCTTTTTGTTGTATCTTTTATTCCATAAAATTAATGAAAATCTTGGTTTCTCATCTTTTGTTATTATTACTAATTTTTCAGGTACGTTGTTATTTTTTTTCCATTCCCTCCAATTATTTTTGAAAATCACAAAGGGGGAGAAGGGAGAGATCCTTAAGGAAAAAGAACTCTAATAAGAGCTTATCTAATGGGGAGTTTTTCATCAAAGAAGACTTTCTTATTCGTAATAAAATGTCACTCCGGAAATCTAGAATACGAACCTTAGAGTTTCAAAGCCTAAGGGGGAGATAAGCCTTAATGTTTTTCTTTCTTCTTAGAATTTCGTTTTCATAAGGATGTTTGTGCTTTCCAAAAAGGGGGATATTGTTGAGTCAATAAGGTTTTCCTTATGACTTTTCCATTCCTTCTTCTTTTGAAAATCACAAACACCTTATCTTTAAGAAAATCGCTTTTATAAGGAAAATTGCTTTTATAAGGAAAATTGATTTTGTAAGGAAAATCGCTTTTGTAAGAAAAATTATCCTTATCACATTTTCACCCATATATTTCTTAAGTACAAGATTTAGATTCATTTCTATATTTTTGGATGTGTTTAAAACTTTGACTTAAAAGCATTCTGTTTTAGGCTCCGAATTCTGGATACAAACTTTAATAAAGATCAACTCTGAATTCTGGATGAGAACTGTAATGAAGCTCAACTCCGAATTCTGGATACGAACTTTAATAAAGATCAACTCCGAATGCTGGATACGAACTCTCATGAAGTACAACATCGAATTCTAATGACATTTTTCCATTACGATTTTTGATTACGAATTCTGATGACGAATTCTCATTCCGAATTCTTATTCCGAATTCTCCTATTAAACAGAATCTAGTCATCTTTGTTTTATACACTCTGAATTTATTTAGACTCTGAAAATTATTTTTTGTTAGACTCCGAACTTTATTTTTGCTTGCACTTCTATAATTTGTCTACTCTTTGACTTTTTGTTTACACTCCGAACCTTCACTCCGATCTTTTTAGATAGACATAAAACTATGTCGTACATTATGTTACACTTGTTTTGTTATAAAACGATGTCTTCTATTCTGTTATAAAACTAACCGTTGGATAAGTGACATGTGCACATGTCCCTCCGATTTTTAAGGAAAATATGACCGTTGGGAAGGAGGCTGACCTTACCTATAAATAGGAGCTCATTTGAAAGATCTTGAGTCAATGAAGTTGATCAATCTAGAGACCACACGCTGCTAAGGTGATTTCTAGAGAGAGAAAGCTTTTCATGCCTTGTGCGTACTGAACCGGTCGTTCATTTTTTGCTTTGTGCGACTCCGAATGTTGGTGATTACATTCGAGGACTTCCGGGGATAGGAAGAAAGAGGTTTCCAACACCTTGAAGTTGAGGGCTTCCTTGCTGAGGAAGACAGAGGTTTCCAACTACCTTGAAGTTGAGGTCTTGATGGGATAGCAAGACAGAGACTCTGATCTTCTTATCGAGGGCTTACCCTGGTGTGGGTAAGACAGACTTTCTTGAAAGTATAAATCAAGGGACCTTTATCCTTGGTTGTTGGATACCCTTCTCTTTGGGTTAAAAGACTTATATCTTGTTACTTGTAGTTTTACTACTTGTTTGTTTCCGCTGTATTTTTGTATTATAAGGAAAATATAAATTTCTTATACTTCCTTACTTGTACTCTGTGTCATTTAGATTCTATACGCTTTAAGGTAGAATCTCATATTGTAATCTTTTGTTAAGTTTCAATTTCTGGAATCATACTTCTGGAACCTACTTTTGGAATCTCTTTCCAGGTTTTCATTTGGTATTAGAGGTGTTGTGAATTTTCTTAGTTTAAACTTTGTTAAACATAGCCCTTTCCTTTGCTTAAGGAAATCATAGTTATTCGTAACTAACTTTAAAGGTTCCAGAGGAATTTTTAAAGTATACAATTCACCCACCCTCTTGTATATTGAGAATCTACATCATTATTTCGATCCTACAATAACAAGGGATAAATCATACTCCCCCTACCAAACCTCCTTTTCCCATGCTGAGGGGAGACATTAAAGAACATTTGGTTCCAGATTTTGAACTCCGAGGGTCTACTCCTATGACCGAAATACAACTACTAGAGGTCCTGAGCCACCTTCAACCTATCTCTTACAAGCTAAACTGTCTCCATCATGCTCTGCACTACCTCCCGGTCAAGAACACCTGCTTCCCCGACCCCTGCCCAGTACATGGGTGAGCGACACGACCTCTCATACAAGGCTTCAAACGGAACCATGACAATGGTTGAGTGACATATATTATTTTAGTAAAACTATACCAGATGAATGTGTTGTGCCTACGATCCCCAAAGTCCAAAACACATGTCCGTAGCATATCCTCCAACATCTGGATGGTGAAATATATCTACCCATCTATTTGGGGGTGAAAAGAAGTGTTAAGGCATAAATGGGTTCCAAAATCTTGTTGCAATATTTTCTAGACCCATGAGGTAAACCAGGTATCCCGATCAGAGACTATGAAACATGGAACTCCATGGAACCACACCACCTATTCCATGTACCGTTGTACTAGGGAATCCACTACACTTGAATCCTTAATTTCCAGGAAGTGTGCTGATTTTGTCAGTCGGTGCACCACTTCCCAGATTGCATCACAACACCCTTGAACTCTGGGTAGTACCATGAAAAAATCCATCAATTTGTCATCCCACTTCCACTCAGGGACATATAAAGGTTGTAATAGACCCACTAGGACGCGGTGTTCAGCCTTCAACTACTAACACACGAGGAAATTCACCAAAAACTCTTCCACTCCCCGCTTCACCCTGGGCCTCCAAGACTGACCCCTCAAACCCCGATACATCTTGTAAAATCCTAGGCGTGCCGCCAGGGGTGAGTTATGGAAATCAGTAAGAACTCTCTCATGAATTTCCATGGGGACTTACAACTTTCCATGAAAAAACATCTTATTCTTCCCATCTTCCAACCATACTTCTAGAGCACTGCCTTGGCTAACACGATCACATATCACTTCAGCCTCTAAGTCCCCCAATTGAGACTCTTCCACCTACCGCAACAGAGAGGACTGCACTGTCATCTGGAACAGACATCATTTGCCATCCTCCACCCTTGTATCTAGGTGCAGGTTAACCAACTCCTCTATCTTTCTCCATGAATCTTCCTATTCATGAAACAAATCCTTCTGCGACTTCCTTCTCAAGGAATCATCCAACACATTCCCCTTTCCTAAGGTGTAGTAAATTTCAATGTGGTTGTCCTAAAGAAACTCTATCTACCTCTACTGCCATAAGTTCAGGTCTCACTGAGAGAAGATATACCTCAAGCTACTGTGATCCATGAAGACCAAAAATTGCTCCCTAATGAGGTAGTGCCACCACAACTTTAGTGAAAACATAACCAAAGTGAGCTCCAAGTCATGGGTGGCATAGTTACGCTTATGGGGCCATGACTGGATAGAACCATAAGAGATCACCCCTGATGTTGCATCAACACACACCCCAAGACTTATCCTAAAGGATCAAAGAACACCTCAAACATCACCCCTTCCTCTACAAACCTCAGAAATATGGCACAAACCAACTTCCCTTTAGATATCTGAAGGCTACCCGACACTATTCACTCCACATGAAGGCATATTCAGTTTTGGTAAAAGCTATCAAAGGAGATGAAACTAAAGAGAAGTTGGGTAAAAACCTTCAATAATAGACTACCAGACCTAGGAAAATATGAAACTCCATCACATTCTTGGGTTCTACGCAAGAAACAACCGCTTCAAACCTTGACAGGTCAACCGCTATTCCCTACTCAGACACCACGCGTCCAAGGAGGTGCACCTCTTGTGAGAAAAACTTTCACTTGGACAACTTTTCGTAGAGCTGGTGCTGTCAGAGGTCCTCTAAAACCATTATCAGATGCTCGGTGTGATCCTCATCTGATCTTGAGTAGATCAGGATGTTGTCAATAAACACGACTATAAACATGATCATATATTTCCAAAAGATAGATTTAATGAGGCCCATGAACACAGATGGTGCATTCGTAAAGCCGAACGACATGACCACGAACACAAAGTGCCCATATCTATACCTAAAGGCATTCTTTGAGATGTCACCCTCCTTCAACCTCAGTTGGTGATATCCTGACTCTAGATCGATCTTGGAGGACTACCTTGCCCCATTCAACTGGTCAGAAAGATCTTCTATCCTCGAGAGAGGGTAACAGTTCCTGACTGTTACCTGATTCAGTCTCCGGTAGTCTATTCACACCCAGAGATCACCATCTTCCTTCTTCATGAACAAGACTAGAGCACCCCATGGTGACCCACTAGGTTGAACAAAACCCTTCTTTATTAGAACATCAATCTGAATTGGTAACTCCTGCAACTCAGAAGGTGCCATCTGATAGGGATCCATCGAAATCGGACGGGCACCGGGTTGCAAGTCTATCTCGAACTAAACATCACATCGGGTTTATAGAGTCACCACATATTCAGGGAATATGTCAATGAATTCATTGATGATCCCTGGGAAATCCACCATCTATAAGTCTACTGACTCCGCTGACATCTCATATAACTAAAAAAGAATGGGATCCACTAACTAGCTGCCCTCTTAGAAACCCCGATCGCTGACAAAAGTCCCACGTTGTCCACCCATATTAAAAAATATGATCCTTATTCAGAAGTAGTCAACAACAGAACATACAAGGAAATACTATTCAATGCCTAAAATGACATCATACTGCTACATCTGCCACAAAAGAAGGTTCCCACTAGACCGATGTGGTCCCAAAATCAGTTTACATCCCCGAAAAACATGAGACAAGATGGGTCTACCCTCTGATTGGCGTAATCAAAAACAGGGGTGCGAGAAGTTTCATATTTCCTAGACCCAAGGTATAGGCTAGACTGGGTGCGACAAAGGAGTGTGAATCTCCTGAATCAAACAAGGAATATGCAAGAGAACTAAACAAGGTGATCATACCTCAGATGACATGCGACCCTGCCATAACTGCTGCCTTCGCGGTGTGCAACAGACCATGGAAAACTATTTTACCCCTAAAAAATCAGCCACCTCCCCGACCACACCCTGGTTGAGGTCCATAAGGAGCACGCTGTGGTCATAACACTCCTGCAATGTCTTCTGTCGGAGGAGCAAGAGCTTGCTATCCCTTGTGCTGCTACTGAAATTTCTTGGCTAGAAACTGCTGCAGCTAAGGTGGGCACTGATTCTGCCCACCCCCACTATACTGCACTTGGTCTGGGAACTGATTTTGCAGATTCCCACAACTACACAGATGAATCATCTTGTTCCAGTGCTTGCAATGAATGGGCAAGAACCGAGAGATCAAAACTATAATTGCTGGGGTCTGCTCCCCATTGTCCGAAACCTAGAAGGCCCATACGCTGGAGGCCTGCTGCTGTCAGCTTTACCCTTTGACAAGCCCAACTGTATCCTCTCTCGTGGAACATATCCCAACGTGTACATCCTCTACACCACTTTGTCATTTCTATGGACCTCAATGTATGTCAGTGGAGTGAAGGGAGTAATAGCATACTGAAGAGAAGTTCAGAGTGCCTCACTGATATTCTCCCGTGATGAAGATAGAGTAACTTTTGCATATTATCTTCCTTCATTGAGGAAGAGAGGAATTTTGAATGGAACTCCCTCTCAAAGTTAGTCCACGAAACCTCAGTCTCCCTCTCCTCCCAAAGATAGAGCATCCACCATTGACGTTCCACTTCCTACATCTTCATTACATCCAGAGGAACCCAATTCTCCATCGGATCCCAGATTAAGCTGAAAGATATCACCAGATCTTCGAGCTAGCTCTCTATCTTCATGTTTGATATGCTTCCCTCGTACTTCCCGAGGGTCTGTTGCTAAAAGGAACAAATTTTCTTCTACCACTTTTCGTCCCCCTCCTCTCGATCAGCCCTCTTTTGATAAGATAAATTATCCTCCTTGGCCTCAATCTCCCGCACTACTCATGGTCGTCGTTCGAGTGCCAGATCTGCAACGTAAATAAGGAATGCCGAAGCCCGATTAGTGTAGAATGTTGTTTTTAGATTTTTCATAAACATTTTATTTATTTTGGAACCCTAAAGTACCCATGAAACACAAGAACACAAGTCATTATGATGCATGTACCTTTCCTGGGGTCTCTACCCTACAATTAGTGTATCCTCACTTAGCAGTTCAGTAGGTCCAGAGTATTTTCATCGGATCACGGGGGGCCCTAAAATCTAGTGTCCTAGATGGTCTTCCCTATCATATTTTATGTGCCAAGATTTCCTAACACTATTGACCTACCATCCCATCCAATCATCACTATGCCTAACTCCAAAATCCATCTTATATCTCAACTTCCCTCTGATAACATTATGTCACAACCTGCCTTCACTAAGATGTGGGATAATAGATTGCTTGAACCTTCCTTCATCATGTTGAAGGAGAGATAATGAACCCTAAGACCCACCTTCAATAGGTATCGTAATAGAGAATAGCACCAAGGGTATGGAATCCCATAAAAAATGGAAGGCATTAACCTTTTTATTTAGTAGGATCGAGAGATAAGATACTAAATCCAAAAAAACACCAAAAATGTAAGTGAAAGTAAAGCCAAAAAAATCCATTCCCATATGCATGTTCCAATAATAAGTGAAATGAAAATACAAGAACACTTTATAAGAAAGTACCAAATGAAAAGAAAATAATCAGCGTCAACGATCCCAATGTCCGAACTAGTAGGGTCCATCACGGTCCTCAACGTCCTCTTGGAAATCTGAAAGAATTTTTATATATTTAGTGTGAGTATATAGGTATAATCAGTAGGGAAAACCAAAATCTCTCATGCACAAGTGGGGTGGCATTATAATACCTCATGAAAAAGGAAATAACCAAAGAATCTTACAAGAAAAATCTGCACCCAAACATCACCAAGGAACACTCTTCAAATAACAGAAGTGAAGTAAAGTAATAGTAACAACACATCGATGTTTGGATACCCTGAACTACTTTCCCACTAGTTATTGAATATATCCTATATGTCAAACATCCCTCACCATTCTCACCATAGTCCCACTGCCATACCCCGCTCCCACAAACTTGGGATACCACAACCACATATCCTTCCCACACACACTTGGGCCACAACAACCACCCATAACCACACCTATAGAAACCTAGGCTAGAACAACTACTTCCATGCCTGAAGACACCTATGCCTCATCCCAAAGTCACTTGGGAAACAATCTGCCTGCACACACCTGGGAAAACTACCACAACTACCCTGACTGAAGAGTCTTAGGCTATAATAGACCTCAGGCCATAACAGCCTAACCTAAGAGTATTGGGATATTCGATAAAGGGAGAAAAAAGGAGATAATAACTATCCACTCACTAGAGTTTTGGAAAAAACACCCTCCCCCATGAAATGGGGATGTTTGGAACGAATTTCTCAACTTGGGCGGGGCAAGGATAAGAAACATAAAAACTAAATTATACATATAGGTTAACAAGAGCTCATCCCAACCTAGGGGTTCCAAAACTAGCCCATATAGAAACAACCTCATTACCATTCATTCTTAAAAAGAATAACAACCACAACCAAGTGACAACTCATTCTCAGAAAACAATTCCCCATTGAACCCTTTCTTGTTATCACATTCTAGTGGTTCGATTTAAATAATTATTCACTATTAGGAAACTAACAAACATATCCACAAGACAAAGAAGGAAAAACAATAAGGAAGCAATTTAAGCATTCACACCTGTTTCTATTATAAAGTCACAACAACAGAAGGGATCCGTGAGATCCCTAGAAGTACTAGAACCAAACCAAGCCCCACCACACGACCCTACACACCCTCAAATCCGCAAACCAACAACTACACCACAACAGAGGATCCCATCCCTATCCATGTCACCCCAAAATAATCAAGTAGAACAACCACACATTTTACCAAGACAGATCAAGGTATTTTCTAGATTCTAACACACCATTCATTGAGTTCCTTCTTTTCCATTTGGTTAATCAGGGTGATCACACAAGGATTCTTGTTCACTGGACATCCATTTAATCAATTGAGATTATGTTATTAACCTATTTCTATGTTACAACCATTATATTATCATGGAAGACATGGGTCCATTAGTGTGCAAGGAAATACCACCAACGACCAAGATTTTTAGTGGACAGAAGCCCATACAATTAACATCATATAAGAATGGGTAAAAGAGTACAAAGACATCATCAAACACACCCATTCATTCAATAAAATTTTGTTTATTATATTCATTATGGTTTGGTTTCATCCATCCCCATAGAAACATTAGTGTACCCACCATGCATAATACATAGTAAAGAGAGATAAAGAAATAACTGTAATTGGATGATCAACAATCAATGTTTTTCTCCATGCGTCGTGAACCTGGGATGCATGACTTGCAGGGGAGGAGCTTCTGGGACTCCAAGAGTGAGTAAGAAAGGTTACAGCACAGGAGAACCACTATCCTTGGGAAGGGGGACTCTAAATGCACCAAGGAAAGAAAAAGAGAACCTCCAAGAATAAGAAATAATTTTCATGTGATAAAAAGGCGAGATCCTGGAGTTACGAGATATGAATTTTGAACAGATTTAAAGGTGGATTGTGGTTTCACCATATGGTTGGACGGTTACACATGATGGAATTAATTGTTATTTAATAATTCTTATTGATGTGGTGGACATAATGGGTGTGAGTTAATGGGTTTCCTTTAAATAGAGGAAAATTCATAATAGGGGCTGAACTAGAAAGTATGGAAATATGGTGTGGAACCAAGGAAAAATCCACACGTTTTGGTATGTCATGGGTCACCCGACTCTTGGTGGATTTTTGATTTCATTTATTGGAATTTAATGAATTTTATAGGGGTATTAAAACACTCTTACATCAAAAGATATGTTGTGAGAGTGGTACTAGAAAAATAAACAAAGGTGGGACACCATTTGGTGAGACACCATAAACGGTGCCATGGTCATGGTGCCACCGTCACAGTGCCACCCTCACGGTTCCACCCTCACGGTTCCACCGTCACGTTGCCACTGTATGTAGTGACGATGTTTCAGTGTGCGACTGTGACGGTGCAACCGTCACGGTGCCACCATCACAGTGACACCATCATAGTGCCATCATCACAGTGCCACCTTCATGGTGCCACCATCATGGTACCACCAGTTTTGTGGAAAATTTTATGTGGTGCCACCGTTTTGGTGTGCGACTGTGACCGATGCCGCCATTACAATACCGCCGTGACCGGTGCCACCTTTTCAGTGGAACTGTTTGATGGGACCAAATTTTGGAAAACTCCTTAATATGTCACTGCTCGATCTATTATAGTGCCACTTACCTTTTTTATAATTATATTTATGATGCATACATATTGAAAAATTGTGAAAATGCAATTAATTTTTCTTATTAAAATAGACTCACTTAAAAATATTTCCAATAAAAAAATTAACTTTTTCTCTCAGACCACAAAAAATCCCTATACATTCATACATTCCTACATACCCTAACACAAGGGTGATCATAAAACTATCCTAAATATAAATATAAGTCAATAAAAAGGACTAAACATCATTGGAAAAGTTATGGGTTCTTAACGCAGTTTCAATTAATTGGGTTGTACTTCCAATTAATAGACTTCGTTATGAAATTTTTAAGTGTGAATTTATCCTAAAAGTGTTTTATTATGTCTTTTAAAAATTTTATGTGGATTTAAATTTCCTCACGTAATCACTTCATGGATTAGTTATCAATTTCAATGATGTGTTCTTTTAAAGTATTTTATTTGTCATAATATCATTTTAGTGAGACATAATTTGTGTTGTGCACCATCATTTACTTGTATGAAATAATTAATTCTTCATGAAATAATTTTTATTTATTAATTATTGAAATAAGTCATATTTACATATATATATCATACTCTTGTTTTCAATGTCTTTTGATTTGAATGTTACAAAACCAACAAATGCTTTATTTTACAAATGCATTTCCTTTGAAGATTGTTTATGTTGAAGGATATTTTGGAGAAATTATTTTTTTATAATTTCTTGGACCACATACATTTTCTTCTCTTCCAGTTATATTTTTTATACATATTTAATTTATATTTATTCCATTATTTATTAAATAAATATCAAGAAAGTTGTTTTTAAGTGATTCTGATGTTGTATTTTAATTTAAATTGGGAATCCTTCTATCGTATATCCATGTTTTATAAATTCTTTTCAAGAATAATCTTCGATAAACACAAATTATTTTATAATGTTAATTTAAATAATATTTTATGTTCTTTTCAAAGTGTTTATAAGTAAATTTATTACCTTTTTCACATGGGTATCTTTTGAATTTACTCACAACGGTTTGAAAAGAATGTTTATTTTTAAATTATTTGATTTAATTGTTTCCCAACAATCATGAGTGTTATTTAATCTAATGATTCATTTAATAGTTTCAATGTTTATTTTCAACTAAATATATTTTCATAATATTTTGAGATTTTTTTTATTTTTTAAAAAATGATTTTTAAAATGGAAGGTTTATTTTCTTGAAGAATGTTTTAATAATCTTTTAGTGGTATTTTTATTCACAAAAACAACAACTATTGATGTTGATTTTGTCGAAATATGTACGTATTATAATTATACCATTATAATAATTAATCTATATTTATTTTTATTTTTTCAAAGATATTTTCATGAAGCTTATTTCTTTTCTATTGGAAAATCAATCAATTAAAGAATAATGGTTATTATTATTTTGAAATTTATAGATTAAAATATTATTCCTCATGATATAATACATCTATATTATTTTTGAAAGTGGAATTGGGGATTGAACCCAAATTCTTAAGTGATGTTTTTCGATAAGTTATAGGTGGGTCCGTTATATATCTCTAATGCATTGGTTAATGGTGGTGGAGTTTACTAAATGTAAGTAAATCATAAAGGATGTCAAAACTAAATTATTAAAAGGTTACACATAAGAGATTATGGGTTTTAACTAGGTAATCATGTATCTTCTATTATGGTTCTTGTAAATTTTCTATATAGATAATTTACAAAGATACCAATAGGTTTAATATAAACTTTCCTTGTGTTTTTAATGGTTTTTTTGATGAATATTGAAACGACATGGATCATTATTAGTGATTATTTTGACTCTTTCCTTGGTTAAATATTTATTCCATGTCACATTTTAATGATCCATGTTTTTATGATTATGAATTATCTTATGTTATTCTCATTCCCATTGATGATTTAATTATACCCATATTCCTATATTAAGATCACTGGTAAAAATTAATTACTAATTCTTATATTTTCCCTTACTAAGCATTTTATCTCACCCTTATTATATTTACAATTTCACCAAGTTATAAAGATTGATTTTAAATGAAATTTTTCTATAAATGGTTCATGTGTGAAGGATATTTTGAGAGATGTTGAAGAATTAGTTTGGAACTATAAAAGATTGTTATAGAGGGAGAAATTTTCACTTAAGGACATGGGTATTATTATGAGAGAGTTTATTTTAATTCTATTAAACTCTTAACCAAAATGGTAACTGGGTATCTATGTGATCTAATATTTTTATTTGATTTTATATGTTTTGGGTTGATAAAATTGGGAAACATTTAATTATATAAAATGGAAAAAATGAAAAAATTATGATTTTATCACCAGATATGGGAGTATGGGTTTTGGGATATTATTCATAGATTATGATTTTCATCATTAAAAAATAGTTATATATGGTTTTATATACTATAAATAACCCTTAATTAAAATAATAAATTTTTATTTAAAAATTTCAATTTATAGAACCTAATATTGTGATGGATTTTGTTTTTATAATAATACAAACCATGTTTAAATTCATGGAACTCTTTTTAATCACACATTCTATATCAAATTAAAAAATAACCATATATTTAAATATTTAACCATTATATTTAGCTAAAAGTAAAGAATTAATTTGACTTTTTTATTGTTTTTGATCACAGATTCTATATGCACGAAGAAAATAAACAATTATTTATATATTTAACCCTTATATTTATTTAAAAATAAAGAATTAATATAACTTTTTTTTGATGATATTATAATAATATACAAATACCCAAAATATGTCATTAATTATTCTAATGAAAATAAAAATATTGTTGGTAATTAACCAATTCACGTCTAATTTCAGCTCATAGGTCACACTCAAAACATACAAGAATTATATTTGGTGATGGAATATGGGATAAATGATAGATCTAAGCATTGAATCATATGTCATATTACAAATTTTTTCTCACAATACATATATGGAAAGACATTTATGACTTATAAAATATTACTAATTTTATACAAAATATTCATCTTTATTCCAAATAAAATTATATATTTTTTAATTTTATAATTGTTAAATTTAATGTTTTAAAATATATTTAAATATATGAAATAGAGAGCTATAATGTTAGAACTTAGTAGCATAAATTGGACCCTTAAAAATATATTGTTATATATTATAAACATCCTTTAATTAATTTCTATTATTTAATACCTTTTAAATATCCATATGAAATAAATCATAGTTATAACATGTTTTAATGGAAGGAGATATTAGAAAGGAATTTATCATAATTATTGGTGAATATGTTTCCTTGTAGCCACTACCAAGAAAGTTTTTTTTAAATTTTTTTCATTAGATAATCCTTTGGAAGACTCAATACTAGGAATTTAAATTTATTGTTATAGAATTTATGTGTCTATAGTCAATGAAAACAACATTGATCTATATTTCTTCTTAAGGAAAAGAACAAGGGCTTCCCATGAAGAGACACTATAGTGAATAAATCCTTTATCACAGAATTCATCCAGTTATTTATTCAGTTCTAATAATTCCACAGTGGCCATTATATAATTAGTATTTGATATAGACCTAGAACTAGGAATTAAATCAATAGAGAACTGAACATCCCACTCCGACGGATGTCCAAGTAAATCCTCTGAAAAAACATCAATATATTCTTACACAATAAGTTCATCCTCTATTTGAAGATTTCTTTTCTCACTCATAGATATTGAGTTATCATCCTACCCAGGAATTTAATTCAATAGATCAATTGGGGGAGGATCTAGATGAGAAGCAGATAGTGACGTTTCTTCCCTAAAGATAAGGGATTCCACATTTTCCATAAAAATTGTAACCTCTTTCTTCTTATAATAGATTTTCCCATCATGGTTTTAAATCCAATGCATACCGAGGATTTATCAAAGTAATCATGGGTATAATAATAACATTTGTAGTTAAAACACATTTATATTGAATAATGGGGACTACCTGTCACATCTCTACTTTAATGATACACCGTTAGGAGTTTTTACTGACAACTCCTTCATTAAATCAAATTGTAAATATCTATTTTTCTTGGAAAAATGGGAAGATATGTTATAATTTGATGATACAAAATCAAATATAGCATTAGATTAGTTTTGAGGAAAAAATTAAATTACCTACCACCACATCATTAGGAATTTCAATATTAGTAGTTGTGATCACATATGCTTTTCCTTTCTCGCTTGGCCTTATTTGGGAAATGTTTCCTTGAGTCTTAGAAAAATCATTTTCATAAGGTCCCATATTCTAAAAATTATAGACTCAAACATTTGTAGACTCTTTCTTCCCATTACAATCGTAGGATAAGTGGCCTTTTTCTCCACACTTGTAACAAACACCCATACCCTTTAGGCAAGTTCTAGGGTGTCTCTTTCCATAACTATCATGGAGGATGATTAAATCTTCCTTTCTTCCCCATTTCTTTATTTCCTTTTCCAGATTTTTTATTATCCCTCTTATTTTGTTTCCTTACCTTAAAATCATAAGACATAGATAATTATTTTTCCATATTGATAGAACATGAGACTATATCTTTATCTAATGGGAATATTTAGGAAACTAGATCCCTTTATAGGAATGGTTTTAAACCATAAAAGAATCGATCAATTTTTCTCCTTTAATTACATATCAATTCCTCAACATGTATTTATAGCCTTATTATGTTAGCTCCATACTTTTCAAAATTTTCAACCATTTTTTCTCTCAGATTCAGATAATTCTTTTCCATATTTGATCACTATTTTTGAGGGAAATATTTTTCTAAGAATATTTTCTCAAAATCACTACATTCATTTTCCTATATTTCTTCCTCCTACTTTGTGTTTTGAATTAAATACCACCATTAATCTGCATATCCCGATATATGATAAACCACCATAACAACATTCTCTCTTTCATTAAATCCCAAAGCACGAAATATATTCTCTAATGAACCCACTACTACACTACGAATGGGTTTGTAATCCAATTAAATGATAATGATGATTTTAGCATAAAAGTGTCTAACAGATATCCCCCACATTTTGGATAATGATGCTTTATATGGGTAAGGATATTATTCATAACCTGAGTCATCTATCCTAGTGTAGTTATAAGTGTCTAAGCTCCTTTCACACCACTAGATCCAACATTATCATCTAGTATTAGAGGTAAATTACTATATGAGACACATGCATTCATGTGGTTACCATTCCTTCCACTAGTAGTGATTTATAAATAATGACATACACTAGAGTAGGTTATGAATCATAATTTATAATCTCAATGTAGAAAAACACTTTTCATAAATTTGAAATCCTATACGAAGCTAATCTCAAAATCATAAACATGGTTTCTTTGCGAAATAATTTACATGTAAATCCTTCACAAACAATTGTTAATAAAATGTGAATTTTCCTAAGAATATCTCCTCAAAGTGTAAATCCTAGTGTGCTGTAAGGTCCGTTTCCATATACCAAGATACACTAGGTGAAGACCGAAACTGCTTATCAGAGTTGTTACTCCTATGTATTTTGATGCCAAAACCATGTCCCCTCGTAGTAACCATATAGGGATTTATTTACCAGAAAGATAAAAATAGTATATTTCATACCAAGATTCATTGAAGTTCTTGTAAGTTTATCCTTAAAGCCTATATTAGGGTTTTTTTACCAAATCTATGGTTTCTAAATCCAGTTTCCATGTTTTCTACTAAATTTACTCTGATACCAACTGTAAAGTCCCAACCCGAGTTTCCCAGAGCCAGTGCCTTAATTACATACATTGGAATAATTTAAAGAAGGTATTATCCTGATGGAATGAATAGTTTAGTAGTTTTGGAAAACTAGAAACCAAGATAAGTTCAATATTACAACTTGAAATAAAAAAATATAATTTCTTTTGACAACATCCATAACTCTAAGGTTATCCCTATATGTCATTCATAATATACCACTTCATGTCTTGGGAAAATGAAACATGAGAAAGGGGTGAGCTCAAATAGTTAGTAAGGGTAAGAAATATAATGGAAGTTATCATAAACATATATATTAGGCATGGTGAATAAATAAAACAAATGCCTTTAAAAATATAATTGAACCCAATATGGTCGGAATAAGAGTTGAATAAATAATTATATAATGAGGCATAATCATGGGAATTCATGAAATTTGAATTTCTAGTTTCATAATGGGGGAATGAATAATGTCATACATCATAGCCATAATTTCAAGGCGTCATTTCAAGACCATAAATAACCATTTTGTCAAGGCCTTGTGCGAATACTGTAGTTTGTCTCATTAGACCGACCTATGAATCGAGGGGATATAGTGGGTACCACCATTCACTTACTAATTCCAAACAATTACTCATATGATTAGTGATAAACATAAACAACATATATATTCATATTGAAACTCATATATGAAATGTAAATAACTTTCTATGAACATTAAGAATAAACACTAACCATTCAGAATAAATTGGTGAATGGTTTTAAGATAGTACATACATAGTCAAACAAATAATAAAGCATTAAATTCGGTATTGTAGATGATATAATAATATGTTAATGCCAACAATACCAAAAAATTTACAAGAATGATAATACTGATGAAGATACTCTTATAAAATCATCGAGTAATTCTTGAGATAAATACTATTTTACTGTAAAAGAAGAGTTCTTTTGGAAAATTCATTTTATAAAACCTGAAGTGAAGTAATATATTATTTTCATAATATAATTAGTGATTTTATAAATATAATGGTTTCTAAAAACATATTATAGAGTTCCCTTTAAAATAATTAAGAATTTGAGAAATTCCCTTGAATCAGGCTTGTATTCCCAGAAAAATTTATGAAATATCATTTTAAAACATATAAATACTCATAAATGAAGGTAGGATTATTTTTGGTAACAATATATATAAAAATAAAATAGAAGTTATGAGGAGTATATATGAATAAATAATGATTTAATTGATGTAAGTATAGAATAGGAGTAACCTAAATGAAAATGGAGGTTCGAGTTGAAAACCCTTACCTTAAGTCCAATGGTGTTCTTCATATGATCTTAGTGTCCTTTATAACAAAATTAAATTAAATAATTTATATCTAAATAACCTATAATATATTTAATTGTTTTATTATAGAATTATTAAGTTCATTCATGACCTTCTTTATGGGTTTGAGAGGTTTAATTTAATTGTTTGGGAGCGTTTTCTTCCTTGGTATTCAAGACCAGTTTTCTTATATACATGTAACGATTGACCTATAAAATGGTAATGGTTGAACATAATATAATTCGTATATTATTTTTTTAACATAAATAAGATTAAATTGTTATAAAATTAATTTGGTTATTGGGAGTGAAGATGAATCCTTATATAAAACTTTAAAGATAATTGTTTGGGTTAATCGGCGGTTTTTGATCACAATACACTCATTTTGATTTATAAATTAATATCATGCATAAAAAAATATTACAAAACATAAAATAATGTATTATACATATATTATAGTATTGTTAAACCATAAAAATGGTTTCATGATGATAATTAAAGATAGTAATATATATCCAAAAACCATTTTCCTTGAATTTGATAAATTAACACATCTCTGATATTGTTTTCTTTTATAGTATAAAATAAGGGGAAATAATAGATGATGGTGAATTATTAAATTATCATAAAAAAATTATAGTACAATTATTTTACAAGAGTGATCATAAAAATATGATGAAATTGGTTGAGGAAAGAAAAAGAAAAGAAGGGAACTGTAAATAAAAAGAGAAGTTGATAAATCCCTTAGGAAAATTCAGCAGCCTAACAACATAACATAAAATTTAAAAAATATTCTTAAGAGATAAAAATAAATATTTCTTAAATCCTACATAACACTGATAATGAGGGGGATATTTAATGACATATCCCAACATAATACAATTGTAATGAAAAAAATAATAACATTAAAAGAGTGCTTGAAAAAGAGAAGGGTGGTAGATTCCCTTACCTTTTAAAGTAACTCCTAACTCTTGATGGTTGGGACATTAGTGGATTGAGGAAACCTTGGTAGGAATACTAGGGAGGTAAAAAACTAGATATTCAAGGATTATGAATTTGTAATGAATGATAATGAAGTAATGAGTGGGTATTTATAGTAAATGAGATAATTTTTTTTATTAATTTCAAACCACACCTCATTAGTGGTATTTGAAAAATCCTGAGTTTTCCCATGGTATTTTACCATGGTATTGGCCACTTGGGATAACTTATATCATATATTAATCTAAATAAGTCAACTATAACTTTTTACTAATTATTACATCATTAGGATGTCATTAATCATAACAAAAACTCAAAACTGTATTTTTACTATTCATGAATAACTAAAGAATTTTATAAAATTATCAAAAATTAATAGTAACATAATATCAATTTTCCGAATTAAAAAAATTAATATATTTGTTGAAAATAGTATTCTAAATATGATTAATTTAATTTTCAAATAAAATCATAATTTATTTGAAAAATAACAATTTTAAAACATTTATTCATTTTATATCACCATGAAAAATTAATAAAGATCTCATTATATTATTACCTTTAGATAATATAATAATAATATGAATTAATATTCATAAGTGACATATTATTATTCATATTTCTATTCATAAGGTTATGTTACCATTCACCAAAAACTAATTTTGTCTTATCAGACTCTAAATATCTTACTTAATGCAACTGCGCATGTCAATTTTTTGAAATTCAAATCACAATGGTGGAAAATTTTTGTTTATTGGATAGGTTATAAAAAATTGGTATTTTTGGAGACTCAATGTTTCATGCATTAAATATTAAATTTATTTATAAATCCTTGGGGTGTTACATTCTCCCCCCTTATAAAAATGTTGTCGTCGAAATTCATAGAATGTTACCTTATAATAAGATTTGGGTAGGTATTAATCATAAGCTCCTTGGCTTCAATGTTGCCTCTATGATCTAATGATTATTCCAAAGTAACTATCCTAGCCATGTCATTTGATTCCTAAAAACTTATTCTTTAGTAAATAGAATATTTATATTCTTTTTACAATAACATAAGTTATGTTCCAATTATATACCATCATAAGTGAGGACAAGTGTTGGGATTGGCTTGTACTTTCTCAGAAACGATACATGGAAAAAATTATGTAGCATAGAAAGGATAGGTGGAATTTCCCAACAATAATCCACAACTTTAAGTATCTTCATAATTTCAAAAGGGCCTATATACCAAGGGCTCACTTTTCCTTTCTTCCCAAAACTTATAACACCCTTCTGTTGCGACATTTTTAAGAAAACATGGTCTCCCACTTGAAATTCTAAATACTTCCTTGGATTATCAGCATAGATATTTTTCCTTCTATTTATTAATTTGATATGGGATTGAATAGTGTTTACCTTTTTTGTTATTTCCTCCACAAGATTTGGACCCACAAGCTTCCTTTTATTGATTTTATCCCAACATGTTGGCGTATAAAATCGCTTTTCATACAATGCTTTATGTGGTGCAATTTGAGTGCTTAAATGGAAAAAATTATAGTTTTATTACTCCACCAATAGTAAATAATTACCCCACATACCTTAAAAATAATTTGATAATTATTTCAATATATATTCCAATGTTTGGATCATCCTTTCTGATTTTACGTCAGTTTGAGGGTGTTAAATAATACTCAAACAAAGCTCTATATCCAATGATTCCCATATACTTTTCCATAATTTCTATTTAAATTGAAGATAGAGATCCAAAACTACTTAAATAAGTACTCAATGAAGTCTTACAACATCGTTGATATAGAACCGTGCAAGGCACACTAGTGGAAAATACTCCCTTATATTGAGGAAATGGTCAGATTTAGTAAGTCGATCCACAATTACCCATATTGCATCATTCTTTCTTGGTGTTTGGGACAATCCAATGAAAAAAATACCTGGTGATGTCAACCCATTTCTATTTAAGAATAGGTATAGGCTTCATGACTCCCCTAGGATTATGTCTTTTAGACTTCACCTATTAAAAAAACATCTTGATACATAGTCAGCAATTTCTTGCTTCATGTTGTCCCACCAGAAATGTTCCATCAAATATCTATACATTTTAGTACTAATAGGGTGTATAGAGAAATTTGACCTATTGGAATCATCAAATAAATAACTTTTCAACTCGGTTATAGAAGGAAAACATAGCCTCTTCCCAAAAATCATAATTCAATCTTCACATAATAATTCAACCAACTTTCCATCTTTTAGAGAATTAATTTTCTCTTAAAGGTTCACATCATTAGGCTGAGATCTTTTTTTATCATTTCTAATTATTATGGTTGAGTGACCATTTGAAAATTTAATGATATTTAATATTCTTTGATAATCCCAATGTACATACTTACTAGATCCATGAATACAGAATACATTTCTATCCTCAATTTTTAGTGCTCCATAATCCTTCTTGCTTAATGAATCTTACACCTTATTTTATTTCCTTTGGTGGTAGTCTATTGAAAAATCATAATACTTGAGTAGTTAGAGCCATGTTCTTTTCCCCATGTTGAGTTCTTTCAGCGAAAAGATATATTTTAAACTCTTTTGATCTGTATATATTTCACAAATTTCTTCAAAGAGATAGTGTCTCCAAATCTCAGAGTAAAGATTACAACTGCTAACCCAAGATCATGAGTTGGATAGTTCTGTTCATGAATTTTTAACTACCTTGATGCATTTAAAATAACTCTATCATTCTGCATGAGGACACAAATAAGTATTTTCTTTGATGCATCACTATAGATCAAAATACACCATTCCCTGATGGTAGAGTTAGGATCAGAGTATTCACTAATATCCTCTTCAATTCTTTGAAACATTCGTCACAATTTATTTCCCATATGAGATTAACCCTTTCATGTGTAATCACGGTCACTAGGTTGGATAAATAGGTGATGTTATGAATGAAACACTTTAAATAACTTTCTAAACTTATAAAACTATGTACCTGTGTAATTTTTTTTGGAGTAGGCTATTCTTTAACAACCCTTCCTTCTCAAGATAAACAGATATTCCATCCTTATGGAACATTTGGCCGAGAAAGGAAGCCGATTGAAGCCAAAATTCACGCTTTGAAAACATCCCATATAACTCATTTATTCTAAGAGTCTTTTGAATTATGTGCAAGTGGTTTTCAGGATCGTCATATATTTTGGAGTTTACCAAGATATCATCAATAAATACCACCACAATGTCATCAAGATATTCATTGAAAAATATATTCATTAGATCCATGAAAATAGAGGGTGAATTAGTCATTCTAAAATGTATTATTGTAAACTAAAAATGCCCATAACTAGTTTAAAAATCTGTCTTTGTAATATCTTCCTTCCTCACTCGCAACAGTAGATATCTAGATCGAGTGTCAATCTTCAAAAAATATTAGACTCCATGAAGTTTATCAAATAAATCATCAATGCGAGGCAGGGAATACTTGTTCTTTATTTTTATATTATTGATCACCTTATATTCAATACACAACCTCATAGATCCATATTTCTTATTAACGAAAAATAGGGGCTCCCCATGGAGAGACATTAGGGTGAATAAATCCTTTATCACTCAATTACTCGAATTTTTCTTCTCTACTACTAATTCCATAGTGACCATTCTATATCGAGTCATTGATAAAGTCTCAAACCAGGAATTAAATTAATAGAGAACCCCACTTCCTACTTTGGAGGATATACATGTAAATACCTTTAAAAAACATCAATATATTCTTAAAAAATAGGTACATCCCCAATTTGAACATTTTTCCGTCACTGATAGATATCGAGTTCTCATCCACCCCAAGAATTGAATTTAGTAGAGATACTGAGCGTGTATCTAGAAGAGAATTAGATGGTGATGTTTCTAACCTAAAGATAATGGATTCCATATCATCCCCCAAAATTGTAACCTCATTCATCTTGCAACATATTTTCACATCACGGTTCAAAATCCAATCCATAGTTAAAATTATATCAATGTCAATCAGGGGTTTGATAATAACATCAGTAGATAAAGCTCGTTTATATTCCATAATGGGGACTACCTGAAACATATTTGTTATAATGATACTTACCTTAGAAGTTTAAACGGACAACTACCTTATTAAATAAAATTGTAAATATCTAACTTTCTTGGAAAACTAGGAAGATATAAATGAAGGAAATGATCTAGAATCAAATAAACAGTGGCTATGTTTGAGGAAACAATTAAAGTACCATCAACCACATCATTAAGAACATCAATATAAACAGTTGTGATCTCAAAAGATTCGCCTTTATCCCATGGCCTACTTTCGATAATTATTCATTCACACTTAGGAAAATAATTTTCATAAAGTTCCATATCCTTGAAATTTCAGCATCTAATGTTGGTAGCTTCTTTCTTTCCCTTACAATCCCAGGATAGGTGGCATTTTTCTCGACACTTGTAACAAATATGAATACTGTTTATGTATGTACCAGGGTGTCTCTTCCCAGAATTATCATAGAGTGGAAGGTTAACTCTTCCCTTCTTCTCCATTTCCTTATTTCCTTTTCCAATGTTTTTAGTAGCCCTCTATTTTCTAGATTTCCCTTAAAATCATAAGACATAGAGAAATCCTTTTACATATTGATAGAACATGAGACTATATCTTCATATGATGAGAAAATTTGGGAGAATATAACCCTTTTAAGGAATTATTTTAAACCATTAAATAATAGATCAATCTTTGTATTACGTGTGTAGTCTGTGACATGTATTTCTAACCTTGTGAAGTTAGCTTCATAATTTTCAACTTTCTCATCCTCATTTTTCATCATATTCCGATACTGCCTTTCTATATCTTCTCACTGTTCATGAGGGAATTATTTTTCTAAGAATGTTTTTTTAAAATAACTCTATTCTATTTCTTATATATCTTATTCCTCCTTTGTGTTTTGAATTAAACACCACCACTGATCTGCAACTCCTGATAGATGATAAATCAACATTACAACCTAATATCATTCATTATATCCCAAAGTAATAAATATCTTTTTTTAATGAAATTATATACTACTCCAATATGAATGGTTTTTAGTCCCACTAAATAATAGTATATATTTTCATAAAAAGTGGTCCAACATTGCTCCCTCACTTTGTGGATCTAGATGCTCCATATGGGTAAGGTTATTGTTCATAATCTAAGTCAGTTGTCCCAGTATAGTAATAAGTCTCTTAGAACCAGTCACAACACCATATCCAACATCGTTATCTTATATCAAAGGAAAATACCTACATGTGGCACATTCATTCATGCGGTTCCCATTCCTTCTACTAGGAACTATTTATAAATAATTTCATTAACTATAATAGGTTATGAATCAAAATGTATAATCTTTATGTAGAATAATACTTATCATAAATTTGAAATCCTATACATAGCTATTCTATTAATAATAAACATGATTTATTTGAGGAAAAATTTATATTTAAATCATTCATAGTTGCATATTAATAAATTTTGAATTACCCTAAGAATATCCCCCAACAGTGTCAGACATGGTGCATTGTAAATCCCATTGTCGTGTACAAGGATACCCCAATTCAAGCCCAAAACTCTTTGTCAGAGTTGTTACTCCGAGGTAGTTCTGTTCCATAACCACACCCACTTGTAGTATCCAGACATGGATTTATTTGCTAGAAAGATCCTAATAATATATTACTTTCTAAAATTATTGGATGTTCTTTTATGATTATCATAAAAGTCTATCTTAGGGTTTTCTTCCCAAAAAATGAGGATTCTAAATCAAGTTTCTATTTCTTCTACTAAACTTTCTCTGATACCAATTGTAAAGACCGAACCCCTGTTTCTCGGAGCTGATGCCTTAAGTAATTACTTTTTCATGATTTGAAGAATGTCATATCTAGAAGGAACAAATATTTTAGTAAATTTTTAAAACCAAATACATAAAAATTTCATCAATAAAATTTGAAATAAAAAACAATATAGAAAATCCTTTAACGACATACATAAGTCCTAGGTTATCCTTGTTTTTTATTCATAATATTCATCTTCATGTATTTGTAAAATAAAACATAAGAAATGGGTGAGATCAAATTCCTAGTAAGGGTAAAAAATACAATGGAAGATATCATAAAGATAAACTTTAGGCATGGTGAATAACTAAAAAGTTATGCCTTTAAAAATAAAATTGAACACATTATATAAGGAATAAGAACTGAATGAATAATTCCATAGTAAATATTAATCATGGGTATTATACTTGTTGAATAAACAAATTAAATTTTAATTAATATTTTAATAATAATGTAATGTATAATTATAGACATCATAACCATACCATCTAGGCCTCGTGCCAAGACTATAAATAATAATTTTTTCAAGGCCTTGTGCAAAGACTGTAGTTTGTCTCATGAGATCTACTGATGAATCGAGGGGATATAGTGGTCCACACCGATCACATACTAATTCCAATTCATTCCTCATATGAATGGGTAGAGACATAAAAAATATATACATTCATATAGAAACTAACATATGAAATATAAATAACATTCCCCAAACATTAAGCATAAACACTAACCATTTAGAGTAAATAGGTGAACGGTTTTAAGATGGCACATCCATAGTCAAAATAATAATGAACCATTAAATTAACTATGTTATATGATATGAAAAAATATTAATCCCAATAATACATAGAAATCAACAAGAGTATAGAAAGATATGTAGATACTCCTATAAAACCATCGAGTAATTCTCGAGATAACTACTATTTTACTTTGAAAAGAAGAGTTCATTTAAGAAATTAATTATATAAAACCATAAGTTAATTAATATATTGTTTTTTTGTAACAAAATTATTGATTTTATAAATTATTTTTTTTCTAAAATCATATTATATAGTTCCATTGGTAATAGGTAATAATTTGAGTAATTCATTTGAACATGGCTTGTATTTTGGGTAGAGATTTTTAAAGATCCTTTTAAAACATATAACAACCCATAAATGAAAGTAGGATTATGGTTGGTATAGATATATAGAAAATTCACAAATTATTTATGAGGAGTAAATATGAGTAAATAATAATTTAATTGTGGCACGTAGAGAATAAGAGTAACCCAAATGAAAATGATGCTTCGGGTAGAAAACCCTTACATTAAGTTCAATGGTGTTATTAACTTGATCTTAGTGTCTTACAGAACCAAATTAAATTCATAAATTATTATTTCATTAACCAAGTTTTTATGTAATGATTTATTATAGCTTTATTAATTTCATTCATGGCCTTCTTAATGGGTTTAAGAGGTTAAATTTTATTATTTGTTAGCGTTTTATTCCTTGGAATTAATGATCGGATTTCTTATATACATGTAATGATAAAAATATAAGATGAGAATGGTTTTCAAGGATAGTCGTTGTATTTTATTTCTTAACATATATAATATTACATGGTTATAAAATTAATTTTTTTTGTTAGTGATGATTAATAATTATATAAAACATTAATGATAATTATTTCAGTTAATTAGAGGGTTTTTATCACAATGAACTCATTTTATTTAAAAATTAATATCATGTGTAATAAAGGATTAAAGAACCATAAATAAGTTATACTATATATATTATAGTTTGGTTAAACAATACAAATGGTTTCATGACCATAATTGAAGACAATAACAGAAATTGAAATTCCATCGTCCTTGAATGTGATAAATTAACACATCTCAGATAATGGTTTCATTTATAGTATAAACGAAGGGTAAATGAGAGATGATGATGAATTATTCCATTATCCTAACAAAATTACATTACATGTAAGGTACTAGAGTTATCACAACATTTTGATTAAAGGACTTAAGGAAATAAGATTTAATGCATGGAACTCAAAATAAAAAAAGAGAAGTTGAGAAATCCCTTATGAAAATTCAGTATCCTAACAACATCACATAAAATTCATAAAATATTTTAATGATAGAAAAATGGGTCTCTAATAGTTCACATATAAAATGTAAATTAAGGGTGATATGGAATGAAATATCTCAACATAAGCCAATTGAAATTAAAAAATAATAACATAAAAAGAGTTCATGAAAAAGATGAGGGTGGTATATTCCCTTACCTTGTAGAGTAACTCCTAAAATATGAAATTTGGGACCTTGAGGGCTTGAGGAAACCTTTGTAGGACTCCTAGAGAGGGGAAAATATCAAAAACATAAAATGGTATTTTTTAGATTCATGAATAGCTAAAGTATTTTATCCAATTCTCATAAATTTAGTGTAACCTAATATATATTTTCTGAATTCAAAAATTTACTAAATTTTTTTGAAAATAATTTTCTAAATATTATTACTTTAATTTTTAAATAAAATCATAATTTAATCGAAAATAAAAATTTTAAAACTATTAATCATTTTATATCACCCTGAAAAAATAATCCATATCTCATTATCTTATAACCATAAGACTATAAAATAACAATATGATTTTCCATCTATTCCCTCACCAATAATTCTTGGTCCCTCCACCTGATGACTAAGACAACAAAAAACAACCCTAAGCATGTTCCCAATAGCCCCTCTAACACCCTAAGATTTTAATATATATTTCTTTTAAATAATTTGATGTGTTCAACAGCTTGATTAATGCACGACACTGAGCATTCAGTGAACTACATTATAATTTAAAAATATATTTATTTAAATGTGATTATTAAAACATATTTCTTAAATTAGATGTATGAATATGAATAATTAAATTTTAAAATAATACATTTTAATTATTTAGATTAATAAAAAAATTGATATATAATTACTCAATTTTTAGTAAAGTCTTTATATTCCTCAAAAATACATTTTTTCCTTGAAAATTATTATTTTATCCTATTATGATTAAATAATATAATTAGTTCCCACCACTTTTATAAAAAATTATATATATTAAATTAAACCTATTTTTTAAAAATATAACATCCAAATTATCTTAAAAATATTTTTTTGGAATTTTTTTAAGAAGATTGATTTTTCAATAAATAGTGAAAATATTGATTTTTATTGAAAATTGTTTTTTAATTCCAAGATATTTAAAAATTAATTTTTTATAATTTTTTTAATAGTATTATTTTATTTTATATTATGAATAATCCAATTTTTTTCTTTGTAATTAATTTTACACTGATTTTGGTATAAATACTATTATACTTAAGAAAACATTTGTTCTCAGAAATCAGTTTTAATCATGTTTTTTGGGTTTAATTTTAAATTAAATTATGAAAATATATTGAATTAAGTATTATAAAATGGATTCCATATTCTCAATAATAAATTATTTATTTAGTAATGAGGATAATTTTATTAATTTTTTTGAATAATATTGAAAAAGTTAAAATTTATCACCATGATTAAAGTTAAAACATGTTTATCAGGGTGTGGGGGGTGGGGGTGGGGATGGGGTTAAACCAAGAGATAATGTAAATGTTTCCAATTAAACTAATATTTATCCTATTGGATGGAAATATTTAGACCTCATAATATTAAAACAGATAATAACTTTCAATTTGGAAGTGTTTTTCTTGAGCACAACATTATTTTATTTTTATCAATTATGAAAATCTAAGTCTATCCTCTCCTATAATTATAAAAGGAGAACCATTATATAATTTATTTACACCACTTTGAACCATCTATGTAAAAAAACCGACTAGAAATTGTTATACAATTACCCACAGAAGAAGTAGTGGTGCTATGATTCTTAAAACTCTATTCCAAGGGTCCTTAAGAAGGGATCTAAAGGAGGTTTACTAAGGAAAAGGTAATCATCATACTCAACCTATTTGAATTTATTTATTTTTTTACATCACTTAAATATATGGTAATAAAAATAAAATAATAAATTAATTATCCTAAAAATACTAATATTTTATTATGATGATGAAACCTCCATTATTCACCGTATTTTCTATCAAATGTGAAGTGAAAGTATTGCTTCTGCGTACATGTTGTGTAGTGATATAATTAATTTTCCATTACCAAAATTATTAGATAGTTTTTATGATGGGTTTAAAGTTTATATATACATTTTATTACATAATTATACTTCTATAAATATAATATCAAATATACCTTCTTACATTTTTATCCGTTGAAAAACGATAATGTCGTTCGGGTGTACGTGTGGACTTACACCTCCGTGAAGTGATGCGATTGATTTTTCATTTCTGATTTAATGGATGGTTATAAGGATATTTTTAATGTTAAGAAATGATATTTATTATAAAATTATGATTATGTAATTGTAAAATAATATTTATCTTTCTTTCCTTCTTTTTGTTAGGAAATGAAAACAACATTCATGCATACATACAACCTAACATCTCTATGAATAGTTTAAATAATATATATATATATATATATATAACTTTTATGGATAGTTATAAATACATATATATTTTATATATATGGTATTTATATTATTACTACCATTATTGATATTATGGGACCTTGAGAAAGAGGCAATTATTGAAAGTAACGAATTGAAATTTACACGAAAAATGAGATCGTTAACACTAAAAAATGATGATTTTAATAAATAATTATAATTTGATGTGTATTGAAATGTTTTAAGTAGATAATATAAGAAATTATAATTATGTATATTATTATATATTATAATTATAATAAATTTATAGTTTTTATAATGGGGGTTAAAAGTACTAATGAAGAATGCAAGACATGTGATAAGGGTTTATTTTACAGTCTCATCATTATATAGGATTACTTATTTTTATATTTTTATTGGGCTAATGATATGATATTTCAATATAAAAAATAATATATTTTATACCCATTTATTTTTTTAAATTACAATTTTTCCTTTTATTTTACTCTCTCAGTGCATTGAAAAGTCCAAAATAATGTTTTTAATGAAAATTGACTTTTCTTTTCTTTCATCTGAGATTTTGTTTCCCGTTTTTTCATAATTGTTTTTTCAATAATGATTATAATATTATAAAATTATTTATTAAATTCATTTTTATCCATGTTGTTACTTTTTATAAAATGGTTTTAAAGGAATATTAATTTCATTTTCTAAATAGGGCACTTTTTTACAGAGGGTGTAAGTAAAATATTTATTTTAACATTCAACAGATGAATAAATTTTTCCTCCATCCGGAATAATTTTTAATTTAAATATTAATTTAAAAGATTCTATCATGATTTCAAATAAATTGTTTTCTTAATATTTTAGAAATTTTTATATTTTGTATAAGTTATTTAAAATTGAAAAGGGTATCTTCCTAAAAAAACATTCCTAGTAGTCTTTATAAAGTATTTTCATCTGTGTCAGCATAATTTGTTAAATATTGTTAGTCACTACAAATTATTTTTTTAATATTCATGATAATTATTTTAGGTTTAGAGTGTTAACCCTCACATTTTTTCAAAACAATCATATCTGAGTGGGAACAAGATCAAAAATTCAAAATTCAAAAATCCAAAAGCTTAATTCAAAATAGTCCATATGCTGTTGAAACATAACATCAATGAAAATACCATAAAATTATTCCAGCCACCCAATGATCCCTACAATAAGGTACTTCACACCTCATTTGCCTTAACATATACATTATCATCTACACCATTACTCCATCATTATTGTCTCATCGCTGCCACCCAAACCATATTTGTTAGAAACATTGCATAATGTCGAGTTGAACCTTCCACTAAATGGACCTTTATCTCAACTCAAACCAAACATAGAAAACATATTTATAAAATACATGAGCCAAACAACCATCATAGTCTCCACATAATCAATGAGAACCCTCTATCCATCATTACACTAAAAAGAATATCATGTAACCAATTTCCACTTCATCAAACATTTGTGAAACATCAATGGGATGCTAGATAGACATCCCATATCGTCTGATAAGACAAATATCAACCATCACATGAAATGAATCCAGAACATTCATCACTGACGCAAGTCACATTTTTTTGGACAATGAAACCACTCACACAAACACATCCAAGAAGAGATCCTAACCTATTTTGATCCCTTAAATCTGTATAGGGTACCCTAGGGAACACATGAACAAAGGGATGAGCTAAAAAGCCCAGTAAGGTATTGACCATATTGATATGGCTTAAGTACAAGAGTTAGGAGGCATGACATAATGATAACATAGCATGGAACATATGAAATCATATAATACAAGCATGTGATCATAAAAACATGGAATCATATAAATGTGGTAGAATCATAAAACATTTCTTTGGTATGAGTCAAGGCTTGCCAGAAATTCTGTTTCCCATTTTAGGACGGGTTAAGGCTAACCACCAATACCATTTAACATCACATCTATTGAGACTTAACATTACCAAATGAATTGGAGCACTATCTAGGCTCACCCATATCAAAATTATCAAGAGTATTCTTGCCACATAAATAATCATTCCACATAAATAGTCATACATAATCATCTATTCATAAACATAGGGATACCCATGGAAAGAATTGGGTACCACAATCATGACATAAAGCATAACCAATGAGCGTATCATGAAAGAGTATATAAAATAAAGTTATTATAACATAAATGGACGTTCAATAGGGATATATCATGTTACGTGATTTCAAAATGAAGTGAAAACTTATAGGAAATGTGTTTGGGAAATTTTATCATTAAAACATTTTGTGCGGTTTTAAAGAAAACACTATAGAGATTTTAAGATAGAAAAGGGAACAATATTTTATATAAAACCAGAAGTGAAACAAAAATGTTTTGATAATAAAAATACTTATTTTATAAGTACAGTGGTGTCTTAAAATATAGGATAGAGTGTACTTGAAATTGAGTAAGAATTCGGGATGTTCCCTTGAAATATGATTGCTTATCGGGGGGGTATCGAGGTGGGAATAACTAAAAACATGTATATCCCCAAAAGATAATGAGGGATGGACCCTGGAACATGTGTTTGGAGCATATAAAAATTATTTAGAAGTTTTACATAAAATGAAAATACAAATTCAATTGTTTTAAAAGAAATATAGAGAAACCCAAAAGCGTAAAGGAGGTTCGGGTAGAATTCATTACGGATTGTTAGTATGGTATCATGTTTATATAAAAATGTTTTTTTGAGAGATAATGGGGTTTATAATAACTTATAAATCATTAGGTAAGTATGTGGAAGGTTCTAAATAATACCCCATCATTAGGGATCACACGTAAAATGGAATTACACATAGGACAATCTTGAAATAAAAGTGAAATGGGGAGGATCCATTACCTTAAATTCATTAGTGTTTCCAATTGTTATTAATGACCTAAAGAAAAAAATCTGGTTCATTAATTAATAATTAAATAACCTATTCTATATTTAATTGGTTTATTATAATCATTTTACGTTTATTCATAACCATTTTGATTGGTTACGAGGTTCAATTTCATTTTTTCGGGTTCCTTTGTTTACTTGGTTTTAAATGAACGGTTTGCTAATATTCATGTTTGGATAAACATGTAAGATAAAAGTGGTTGTATATAATTGAAGTTATATTATATTATTTCAAATCCAAGAGATTACATGGTTTTAAATTTAATTTGGTTACTTAGAGAGAAGTCGATTTATTATATAAATCCATAGTGACAACCGTTTTTGTTAATCAGTGGGTTTGATTACTGTGAACATGTTTTTCTTTATAAATTAATTTAATTTGTACAAAAGTATTATAGAAAAAAATAGAATATACTTCATAATAATCTGGTTCAACCGTAACACAAATGGTTTCATGACCAGAATTAATGATAATTATAGAAATTGATAAATTGTTGTCCTTTAATGTGCTTATATTGGCACATCTCTTATAGTGCTTTAATTTCTTTCAAAAAAAGGCGAGGAAAGAAGAGAAGAAAATGAAGTATACCATTATCATAATAACACTCTAGTACATGTATGCTACAAGAGTTATCATACCATTTGGTTGAAGGGAGGTGAGGAAAGAAGCAAAAAATAAAAAAATATAAAAGAAATGAAGGAATTGGAAAGAGGTATTTACCTCTTAAGACTTCCTCCTTTGAGAACCTCTTAAGGGGAAGGGTTTTGGTATTTTTAAGAGGGTTGGAGATTTTTGACGTGGGAGAGGATCTTTGGGAGATATTTGGGTAGAATATTGTCTAGGAAAAAGGATTTTGAGTATTGAATATAAGAGGGAGTGAAAGGGGGTTTTTATAGTGGAGGAGGGAAATGTTTTCTCAATATAAAATTCATTAATTTATTAATTCCACACAAAACAAGGAATAGTTAGTATTTCATGACAAAGAATAGTAAATGGGTCATGTGAATTCTAGTCAAGGGTGGTGACATCATCCATGATGCTAGGAACAGTCCATTTAGCTTATAAGGTATATATACGTTAAATTACCGCATTTTACTATTCATAAAAAAATTCAAGTATTTTAGAAAAATCTAAAAATTTCACCCAATTTTTTTTTTCAACATGTAGAATCTAGTAATGAATTCCATTTTTCAAAAATAATTTTCTAAATATTATTAATTTAATAATTAATTGAAATCATAATTTATTATTTAAAACCTGTTTTAAAACATTTATTTACTTATTCTAAAATATAGGTATATCATACTTTCAACTTAAATATTATTTATATATTATCATAGGTAATGTTACTATTCATAGGTCATATTACTATTCATAAGGGTATGTTATTATTTATAAGGGTAGGTTACAATTCACTAGAAATTATGTTTTTCTTATCGGACTCCAAATAACTTACTGATTTCAACCGTGTATGTCAAATTTTCGAAATTCCAAACACAGAAGTAACAAAAATATGTTTAAAGGTCACATAGAACATATTATTTCATTATGTTTTGTTTTCATATGATTATATAAAATATTTATAAGAGAGGAATTTCCATTTATAAGACATTGGGTCGTTACATTATTCCCCCCTTAAGAAAGTTTTTCCTCAAAATTTTATTTTACATTATAAGACAAAAACAGGTGGGGGAATTTTTCCTTCATTTCTTCCTTAAGTTCCCATGTTTCCTCTTCGTACTTATGGTTTTTCCGTAGTACCTTGACCAGATGAGTAGTATTGTTGTGTATAAATTTGTCTCTATGATATGTGATCTTCACTGGATCCTCCTTGTAAGAGTGATCATCATCCAAATGTACAACCTTTGAAGAGAGTACTTGTGAAGGGTCTCATATGTACATCTTTAAGAGGTATACATGAAAGACATCGTGTACTTTCGTCATGGTGGGTGGAAGTGCTATTCGATTGGCCACAACATCGACTCGATCAAGGATCTCGAAGGGGTGGATGTACCTAGTACTTAACTTCCCATTCTTTCCAAACCACATGACCTTATTCCATAGAGATATGTGTAGAAATACCATGTATCCAAAATTGAACTCATGGTATTGTCGACGATTATCTGGATAACTTTTTTGTTCACTTTAGGTAGCCTTGATGTGTGGTTGAATGATTTTAACCTTCTCTACCATTTCTTCGACCATTTTTGGTCTTAGCTGCTTACGCTCACCGACTTCCTCTAAACATGTCGATGTTCTGCACCTTTTCCCATAAAGGGTTTCATATAGTTCTATTTGGATGTTCGAGTGGAAACATTTGTTGTAGGAGAATTAGACCATTGAAATATGTTGGTCCCATCATCCTTTGAACTCCATAGAACATGCTCTCAACATGTATTCCAGTGTCTGAATAGTTTGTCCAGGCTGGCCATCAGTTTTGGGTTGATAGGCCATACTTAAGTTCAGTTCAGTGCTCCAAGCATACCAGAGTCATTTTCAGAACTTCGAGGTGAATCTTAGATCATGATCAGATACAATATATAGTGGTACTCCATGCAGCCTTACCACTACATTGATGTAAATCCTTGAATGTTGATCCAATGATAAGTCCTCTGAAATTGCGATAAAGTGATATTTCTTCGTTAGACGATCCACAACGACCCATATAACATTGTTTCTCTAGATTTCATTGGAAGTCCAATGACAAAGTCCATGGTAATGTTCTCACACTTCCATGCTGGTATGGGTAATGGATGCATCATCTCCTTAGACTTTTTCCTCTCACGCTTCACTTGCTGACATACCAGACACTTTGATGTATATTCAACAATCTCCCTTTTCATATTGTCCCACCAAATGTTCTCTCAGAAATCTCGATACATCTTTCTACACCCTGGGTGGATAGAGAAGGATGAGCTATGTGCATCATTTAATAGATACTTCTTTATCTCTAGATTGGTTGGTACACAAAATCGTATTCCAAATCTTAAATCTTCTTCCTCATCAATTCTGAAATCAGAGGATTTTCCATTTATGATAGCTTCCACCCTTTAATGAATTTCCACATCTTTTCTTTAAGCATCATTTATTTTCTCCAATATGGATAGTTGAGCAATCATTTGAGAAGGGATTGAGGGTGTTCCTCATTTGATGATTCCCATGTTCATCCTTTTCAAATCTAATAAGATTAGATCCTTTTCAATTCTCATCAATGATAAATATGTAGGATCCACTAGTAGAAAAATGATTTTTAACGTCGCCAGTTTGACGTCGGTTTCTTATAAACCGACGTAAATAATTTTTACGGTGATTTTTTGGCGTCGGTTTTTAAAAAAACCGACGCCAAAAAGGGAAAAAAATTGTTTTGGCGTCGGTTCCTAAAAAACCGACGCAAAAAACTAAAAAATATATATTTTGGAGTCGGTTTTTATGAAAACCGACACCATAAATGTTTTAAAGAAAATTCTTTGGCATCGGTTTTTTAACAAACCGACGCTAAAAATTAAAAAAAAACTACTTTTCGCGTCGGTTTTTATAAAAACCGACGCGAAAAGTTAAAATATATTTTTGGCGTCGGTTTTTATGAAAACCGACGCCAAAAAATTTAAAAAAAAAATTATATTGTTTTAGATAATTCTATAATCTTTGATTTGACTGGTCGTGGAGCAAAAACGGAGTTACGGATTAAAAGTTATGGCCTTTGAAAGTTGAACTTCTTTAAGACTTCTTTTAGAGAAGGTCAACTTCCGACATCCATAACTTTTAATCCGTAACTCCGTTTTTGCTCCACGACCAGTCAAATCAAAGATTAGAGAATTATCTAAAACACATTAATTTTTGTTTTTAATTTTTGGCGTCGGTTTTCATAAAAACAGACGCCAAAAATATAATTTAACTTTTCGCGTCGGTTTTTTTAAAAACCGACGCCAAAAAAATTATTTTTTGTTTTTGGCGTCGGTTTTTAAAAAAACTGACGCGAAATGTAGTTTTTTTAAATTTTTAGCATTGGTTTGTTAAAAAACTGACGCCAAAGATTTTTTTTAAAACTTTTATGGGGTCGGTTTTCATAAAAACCGACGCCAGATTTTTTTTTTCATTTTTTGCGTCGGTTTTTTTATGAACCGACGCCAAAAAGAATATTGATTGACATTTTTTGCATCGGTTTTCTAAAAAACAGACGCCAAAAGACCAATGTAAATACTATTTTGCGTCGGTTTCAAATAAAACCGACGCCAAAGAGTAACGCGGGATCAGAATTTCAATTTTTTTCACAACGCGCGTTTAACTTTTTAAAATCCCGCCTACATTTTCATACAACGCAATTGAAAATATTTTCGTTTACTATATATATATCCAGTTTCTCCTTCTTTCATCATTTTCAACATCTTCGATTCAATCACGATTTCAATGCGACTTCAATCATTAATTTGAACATGGTAGATATTCTATTCATTTGTTTTCTTTATTATTATTATCCTTCATTTCTAAACAACTCGATTGGCTTTCTTATAATGATGATTCATTCTCATTTCTAAATACAAGTTATATGATAATAAAAACATATCATTTCGATGGAAGACCCTATAACCATTGAAATATGTTTGATGTATTATGATTATTTTATTACATTTGGTGTATATGATTTTAATTTATGTTTATCATGTTTTCTTTGAAACGAGTTGTATCAATCAAAACTTTGATAGGTTCAACTTCTAACGGCGATAACTTTTGAACCGTAACTCTGTTTTAGGTCCACAGCCTGTCAAATCGAAGGTTAGGAAATGATCTAAAACCTAGAAAAAAAATTTGATTTTTGGCGTCGGTTTTTTTAAATAACCGACGCCAAAACTACATTTTTAAATTTTTTGCGTCGGTTTTTATGAAAACCAACGCGAAAAATTATATGAATTATTTTTTTTGGCATCGGTTTTTTACAAAACTGACGCCAAAAAACGAATGTTATTCATTTTTCGCGTCGGTTTACAAAAACCGACGTAAAAATTCATATTTTTTACGTCGGTGACTTCGACGTCGGTTAAAAACCGAAGTCCAAAAAAAAAAACGACGTTAAAAACCGTTTTTCTACTAGTGATCCTTTCTACTTAGAGCATCTGCTACCTTGTTTGCCTTATCAGGATGGTAGTGAATTGAGAATTTATAATCCTTGATGATCTCTATCCATCTTCACTAGTTCATATTAAGCACTTTATGTGTGAATATTTATTTGAGACTCTTTTGGTAAGTATATATCTCACATTTCTCCCCATAGAGATAATGCCGCCATATTTTCAATGCAAAGATCAAAGATTCCAACTCTAGATCATGCGTGGGATACTTTTGCTCATGGATTTTCAGCTTCCTTGTGGTGTAGGGTATCATTTTATCATTTTTCATTAGCCCACAGCCTACGACCTTCTTATAAGAATCACTATACACCACAAAGAGCTCTCTACTTGTAGGGAGTGTGAGTACTTGCGCAGTGATAAGCCTATTTTTAAACTCCATGAAACAATATTCACATTCTTGTGTATAAACAAACATTACCCCCTTCCATGTCAGCATGGTCATTGGGTTTGAAAATTGTGAAAAGTTCTTCACAAATCATTGATAATACCCATATAGACCCAAAAGGATGTGGATCTTTGTTACAAAAGTTAGCCCAGGCCACTCTTCAATTGGATTCATCTTGGAAGGGTACATAGATATCCCTTTGTTGGCGATAACATGCCCCAAAATATGACACTTCCTCCATCTAGAACTCACATTTACTATACTTTTCATATAAATTATCCCTTCAAAAATTATGTAACATATTTTTTAAATGATCATCATGTTCCTCCATGCTCCTGGAGTATATTAGAATATCATCAATGAAGACTACCACCTATTTTTCAGGGTAATCTCTAAAGACTCTATTCATTAAATCCATGAAAATTTCTGGAGCATTAGAGAGTTCAAAGGGAATAAATATGAAATCATAGTGTCCATACCTCGTTCGAAAGGTATTCTTGGTAATATATTCCTTCCTCACCTTTAGTTGGGGGTATCCCGACCGAAGGTCCACCATAGAGAAATAACTTTCCCCACAAAGATGATTGAAGAAGTCATCTATCCATGGAAGGGGATACAAGTTCTTTATTGTGATTTTATTGAGATCACGATAATCTATTTAGAGGTGCATTGATCCATCCTTCTTTTGGACAAAGAGGACTGGCACACCCCACAGTTAAGAACTCATTTGTATAAAACCCTTCTCCAAATTATCCTATAGCTGCTTCGTCAGCTCTTCCATCTCTATAATGGTTATTCTATAAGGTGTCTTTGAGATAGGCAGAGATCCATGGATAAGTTCAATTGAGAACTCAACCTCTCATTCAGGAGGAAGACCAGACAACTCTTCAGGGAATACCTCAGTGTAATCCCTCACGATGGGTATGTCTTCAAGCATGATTCTATCCTTCTTCCCAATCATTTGAGCTGGATATTCTTTCTCACAAGGAATTAGTATCCAAACTTGGTACAAAGATTCAGAAGGAGGCTCATATTCTTCCTTACACATGTAAATAATTGGAGGATGCTACGGAATGTGAAAAGTGATATCCCTTTCCAAAAAATTGATGTTGGATTTGTATAAAGGTAGCCAATCCATGCCCTAGATAGATCCAAACTCTACTGAAGGATGTTTGACATGATTTTATGGGAGGTTCAGTCCACAAAAATTAATTGGGGAGGATTTATAAACCATGGATAAAATAAGTGATCCATTTTCTATTCTTACAGATAACTTTTCCTCCAAATTTCGAGGAGGTGTTTGAATTGTTCTACTAATCTTACAAGATATGAAAGAATGTATAGAACCATAATCAAATAGTACATTCTCTATTCTTGAATGAATAAATAGCATACTTGTCACCAAATCGTTGTCCTGCGCCAACTTAGTAGCAGTGATAACATAATATCTTCCTTGTTTCCTTGGAGGTTGTTGTTGATTTCCTCCAACAACCCTTGGATTAGAGAGATTGTTCTCGTAATGCCCATGCTCCTTCCAGTTGTCACACTGCACTATAGGCTGAGTGTTTATTTGAACCGTCCATTTTTATTCCACTTTAGCAGGATTTTTTCATATCCCTTCAGCAGTTCTTGGAAAGATGAACATACTTTCTACATTTGAAGCAATTCTTGGTTCCCTTCAAAGAGTTACCACGATACTTCTTCTCACAATTTTTGCAAGGGAAAAAGTCATGATTCTTTCCATTATGGGATTTGTTTGATGAACCACCCATGTTGTTTTCAATTTTTTGCTTCTTGTCACTGGGCCCACAAGACCACTGAGAGTCTTCAGTCTCTATATAAACCTTGAGGGAATAATAGACAATATCTTCATAACTGCCAAAGTCTCAAATCAACAATGATTTTTGTATACTCGGCTTTAGTCCACTAAAGAAGTGATGAAACTTTCTTTTGGTGTTCATGAAAAAGCCAGAGGCGTACGTTTCAAGCCCTGTAAAGTTTGCTTCATATGCCCTGATGGACTCATCTTCTTTCTGCTCGTGTCCTAAAAAATCTCTTTCCATCTTGAGATGGAGGGTTTGAGGAAAATATTTTTGGAAAAACATCCTCTTGAATTCCTCCCAATCCATGAAATCAATTTCGTCTTGGGACATTGTATTCTTGATCAGTATCCACCACTCATCAGCTTCCCCATCAAAATGATAGACCACCAGTACAACTTTCTCCTCTTTTGAGCACTAGTGGACGGAGAATATCTTTTCAATGGTGTTAATACATTGTTCTATGAGGAGGGGATCATAAGATCTGCTAAACCTGGGAGGCCTTTTTCACATGAAGGATTCTACGAAAAGTTTCTCTTTCCTTGGTGGAGGAGGCTGTTCCATATGATTCAAGTTATTATTTATAACTCGAGCCAGCCGAGCAAGTACTTTCATGATGTTTTGAGCACCCACTCCTGTCATATCAGGCATATAATTAGAGAAATCTTCACATTTCCTATCACATTGGTTGTTGGAATGTGTTCTTCTATTTTCCTCCATTAACTAAGAAATATAACATATAATTATAAGTCTTGAATACTTAGCTATTGATCATAAAAAGGATACTTTGAACATTAATGTATGAACTTATAAATAATAATTACATTCTACCTTGTGATTACTTAGGTATAAATCTAGGTAATCCTTAATAAATTTCATGACTTATATTATTATGAGATTTTTTGTCCATTAATAATGTTTTTTACTAAGCTCATGAATCTACCAAAGCATATCCCCCAGAAGAGTCTTAACTAAGAGTGCACCAAGTCCAGTTGTCGTGCGCCGGTTCTTGTTCAAGTCTAAGTCAAAGTGGTGTTTTTGTTTTTTACCCCTTGAAACATTTGTACCAGAGCCACCTCTACCTACTCGTATCCAGACAAGGACATATTTTCTTTATAAAACACTTACTCAATACTCACCAAAATTTAGGAATTTTTTCTTATATTTAGTCACATACTTAATTTTCTCAATAAGGTGCTCTATTCATAGTCTTCAAAAATAACTAGACCATCATATGATACCAACTATAATGACCCAAGCCTTTTACATATAACATTTCATGATTTCAAGCATAAATATACATCATAGTATAAGACAATAATTGTTTTGTCTAATGTCTTGGATGACTAGGTACATAAAAAATAAATCATGGGGCTAAAAAACCATTTTTTTTATTTAGTCACCATAAAGCGCTCCTAACTTATTTTGAGCCCTTACATCTAGATAGGGTACCCTGGGGAACACATGAACAAAGGGATGAGCTAAAAATCCCAGTAAGGGAATGAACATAAGGATACATCCTAAACACATGAGTTAGGAGGCATGAAATAATGAAAAAAAGCACGAAACATATGAAATCATATCATATAAGCATGAGTGAATATAAACAAGTAATCATAGAAATGTGGAAGAATCATAAAACATTTCTTTGGTAAGGGTCAAGGATAATAGCAAATCCCATTTCACATCGAATCTCACGAGACTTAACATTACCCAATGCATTGGAGCGCTATCTGGGAACACTCATATCAACATTTTCATGTGTATTCTTTCCACATAAATAATCTTGCCACATAAATAATCAAACATAATAAACCATTCATAAACAAAAGGATACCAATATAAATAATTAGGTACCTAAATCATGACATAAAGCATAAAAAATTAGTGTATCATGAAAGTGACTATGAAAGAAATTGATTAGAACATGCATGGACGTTCAATAAGCATATATCATGGTACGTGATGTAAAAAATCAGTGACAACTTTTAAGAAATGTATTTGGGAAATTTTAGCATTAACACATTTTGTGTGGTTTTATGGAAAATACTATAGAGATTCTAAGATAGAAAAGGGAACAATATTTTATATAAAACTAAATTTAACCAAGATGGTTTTCATAATAAATATATTGATTTTATAAAAAAATGGTATCTTAAAACAGATGATAGAGTGTAGTTGAAATAGGGTATGAAGTTGGGAAGTTCCCTTAAGACATGATTGCTTATCGTGAGGTATCGAGGTGGGAATCACTAAAAAAAGTATATCCCAAAAAGATAATGAGTGATGGATCTTAGAACATGAGTTTGGAGAATATAAACTGTATGTATATTGTACATAAAAATAAAAGACAACTTCATTTGCGAAAAAAGAACGATAGAGAAACTTGAAGGAGTAAAGGAGGTTCAGGTAGAATTCATTACAGATTATTGGCATGGTATCAGGTGTATATAAAAAATATTTGTTGGGAGATAATGGGGTTTATAATAACATATAAATAATAAGCTAAGTATGGGGAAGGTTTGAAATAATACCCCATCATTAGGGATCACACATAAAATGGAATAACATAGAGGACAATCTTGAAGTAACATTGAAATGGGGAGGACCCCTTATCTTAAATCTGTCGGTGTTCTTCACATGTTATTAAAGACATGAATAATCAAAATACGTTTATTAATTAATAATTCAATTACCTATTCTATATGTAATTTTTTTAGTATAATCATTTTATGTTCATTAATAACCGTTTTTATTGGTTAGGAGGTTCAATATTATCGTTCGAGTTTATTTGTTTACTTGGTTTTAAATTACCCGTTCACTTATATTTAAGTTTGAATAAACATTTAAGATAAAATTGGTTGTCCATAATTGATGTCATGTTATATAATTGCACATCTAGGAGATTAAATGGGTTTAAATTTTATTTTTTTACATACAGTGAAGTCAAATTATTATATAAAACCATAGTGACAACCGTTTTTGTTAATCGGTGGGGTTGATTACAATGAACATGTTTTGATTTATAACATAATACCAATTGTAAAAAATTATTAAAAAACCAAAAAATAGGATATATTTTATAATAATATGGTTGAACAATAATAGAAATTATTTCATGACCATAAATAATGATAATAATAGAAACTGATAAACTGTTGTCCTTTAATGTGCTTAAATTGGCACATCTCAAACAGTGCTTTAATTTCTTTCAAAAAAAGGTGAGGAAAGGAGAGAATATAATTAAGTATCCCATTATCATAATATAATTATAGTACATGTATTCTAATGAAGTTATCAAACCATATGGGTGAAGGGAGGTGAAGAAAGAAACCAAAAATAAAAAAACGTAAAAGAAATGAAGGAATTGGATAGATGAATTTACCTCTTGAGACTTCCTCCTTTTAGAACCTCTTAAAGGGAGAGGTTTTGGTTTTTTTAATAGGGTATGAGCTTTTGGACGTGGGGGAGGATCTTTGGGTAGAATATTGGCATGGAACAAGGCTTGAGAGATGTGGAGAGAAGAGGGAGTGAATGAGGGTTTTTATATTGGAGGAGGGAAGAGATTTATCAATATAAAATTCATTAATTTGTTAATTCCCCACAATACAAGGAATATTGAGTCTTCTATAACCAATAATAGTAAATAGTTCATGTAATATCTAACCAAGGGCGGTGACATCAGCCATGATTTTAGGAATAGTCCATTTATCTTATAATGCATATATACAGTAAATTACAATATTGTATTATTTAGAGAAAATTCAAGTAGTTTAGAAAAATTTCAAAAATTCACCCTAACCATTTTTTGATGTGTAGAATAAAATAATGAAGTCCATTTTCAAAAATAATTTTCTAAATATTATTAATTTATTATTTATTTAAAATCATAATTTCTTATTGAAAACTTGTTTTTAAACATTTATTTACTTACTTTAAAATATAGGTATATCATACTTTCAACTTGTATATTATTATATAATATCATAGGTAATGTTATTATGTATTAGGGTATATCATTATTCATAAGGGTATTCTTCTATTCATAAGGGTAGGTTACTATATACCAAAAATTATGTTTTTCTTATCAGATTCCAAATAACTTACTAATTTCTACTATTTATGTCTGATTTACGAAATTCCAAACACAAAAGTGAAAAACTTATGTTTAAAGGTCACTGAGAACTTAATAGTTCATTATGTTGCGTTTTCATGTGATTATATGAAATATTTATAACAAGAGAATTTCAATTTATAAAACATTGGGCCATTACAGTAAGGAGGAATGTATCTGGGAGCTTGAGTACAGTAAGAGTGGACAAGATCTTCACAACGAGCCACGAACAAGAAAAAAACCATCAATCCCTTTAGAAAAAATTGTCATCGAATATTAACTAGTGAAACAGATACACCAACTTCATTGAAAAAAATCCATCATAGGATTAGAGTAGACACATTATTCCAAAGGATGAAATATATTAATATTTCCACTAGCCCATCCAATTATACCCGATGCCAAAGCAGTTTATGAAATCAGTCGACACAAGCCCCTAACACTGAACCACAACCACCAACACCATACCAAAACCACAAAAATCACCCTCATACCAAATTGAGACGGGGCCAAGTACATGAGTATGGGTAAAAGATAAGGGGATTGTGATCATGCTGAAGAGGAAGACAATGAACCTTATCCAAACAAAACCCCAAATGACTGGAGTGCTTTCATGACAAACCAAGATGGAGTTTAGCATAAAGGTTCAGGTGGAAAGAATATAGTCCTGAGTGAAATACAATAACAAAATGAAATTGAAAATTCCACTGAGATGAAACCATCTGAATCATAATTTGGCCACTAAAGGAGGGTGTCTGAACCAATAATGAGATTCAATAGTAAATCAAAAAATCTGGAAATGAGCAGCATTGATTAAAATGAGAAAATATAGAATTTGAGGTAAGAAGAAGGCGTTATGTCACTAGGGGGATGAAACCCCAGAAATAGGAGAGGATCACTCGAGAGAGAGAGAGAGAGAGATGAGAGATAATGGAGGATTTTTTTTGTTGAATCTTATTATTTACAAAGGATATATTCTAATGATACCATTCAATATTTTTTTTGGATTGTTTTTAGTTTTTTTTCGAGGGAAATTATTTCTATTATGTATGCTAGTTATTACAATGTAGACCGTTGTTGTATTTTATGGATTTTTGATTAATTTGTTTTTTCATATAATGAATTAATTGGACTAATTATATGAAGGGTTGGTCTAAAAATTACATATCCCCTAGTTGTATTGGTTTGTATCATTATTCAAAACAAGTCAGGTATTTGGATGGATTCTTACACATTTATATAGAATGTATTGGCACGAGGCCTCAATAGTAATAATAAGTTGAATGAAATTATGAATTCCCTTATTATAAAATCCATTATGTATTTCCATGTGATCATTAAAATCATTATATCATACATGGAAATGTTTCAAGCTCATAATACTATTTTTATGTAATTATTTTACCATCATTTATTACCTCTACATTATTAAATCTCTATTTATTCTATGATAGCTTCCACTATATGCATTCCCTTATTGTACATCTCAGATAACAACTTTATTGTGTTTCCATTCCCTAGGATTGCTGGATGTGTACTATAAATGTTATGCAAGTTCATACTAGGGAGAATAATGAATTTCTCTATAAAATACTATTTTATTTTTTATTTTTTTAAATATAACAATACATTATTGTATGTATATATTTTACCAGGACTGCTAAATTATTTTGTCATTTGGGATGTGATTTGTTGAATTTAGTATCAATGAAATAATTTAAATATTATCTCTTGGATTCTAGTTCTAGGGTCTATATATCTACATGGTTTCATCAAGATCTAGGGAATCAATACAAATTGGTGGTAGTGTTACCAACTAAATAATGAAATAATGAAATAGTAATTTAAATAAAATTTAGGTACTACCCATCCATAGGTTAGACACCCACACAAAATCATATATAGAAATAAAATACATATTAACAAATTTAAATAATTTAATTAAGGAGATCCCACAACTCACCCCAAACTATCTCCCATGCAATAGTGGTTACCACTAGATACCTTTCTACAACCATTAAAAAATAATTCACCACTGATTAAAAAAAGGGAAAGGCCTATGTGGGTAAAGTGATAATGAAAAAAAAATTAAACTGACATACCTCTATGTGACCTTTGGAGTTACGATACAAAAATAAAACATAAATGATCCAATAAGGGTATGTAATGAGTTCAAACATGCAATTGAAATGACATTATAGGAGTGATAAATAATTTTATAAGTTATTCAAAAGTAAAACCACACCCCATGTTTAATAAATTAAGTAAAAAATTAATTAATTAAATGAAAATTCAATGGTTGGCCTATGAATATTCCCCCCACCATAACACATATATTATCCTATAAAGGATTTTTTTCCGTGGATAGAAGAAATTCGAAATAAAATGGGAATTATGAAACCCCTTTTAGATTATAATGACATTAAAATGGAAAATACCACATGTAAATACATAGATAAAAATGTAATGACACTCTGAATGTGATAAAATGGAACAATTAATAAATAAAGAATCCAAATTTATGACTCCTAAGAGGCCTTCCCACCATATAAGTTTACTTATAATTATGATGGTCCAAACAAAGTCGATCAAAACTAAATCACAAAACACAACCTACCCACTCCAACGTAAAAAACATGACACCAATCAAAAAACCTAACACCCAAAATGTAATTCCAATAAGGAATTATAATTCTTTCCAAAGGGATAAATAACCCAAAGAATAAACATGAATAAAGATCCAATAAAGGCTCAAAGATATATTAATATGGAAATAGAATGGAAATATCTTAAAAGAAACGACCAACATCCATCAATCCCTGAAAAACATCACTATAGTCTGATGAAATAACAAAAACAAGCACTCATAATAAATAAAAAAAATTCAAAGGGACCAAAGACTCAGAAGAGATACCGACTATAATTGTGATGATTAGGACAAAACAGTTTTGAAAGAAGAAGATATCCAACTAAGAGTGAATCATGAAAAAAAATTACTTAACAAAATCAATATGGTGTATTATCATGGGCCAAAAGAGGACGTCCTAGGAAAAACTCTTAGAGCACTGAATCTTAGTGAACCTAACTGATCAAAATTATTAGCACGATCCTAGTTACCCTGACCACTTAACCAAGATTCCACACAAAAACTGAAGTGATATAAACTATAAGGAATAGAAATCATAAAAATATACATACAATAAAACAATTAGATCTCCCAAATTAAAAAACAAGGGGATACTTGGAGAAATACTAATTCAAAATTTCCTCAAGGAATTCGATTGCACAAATTCAACATATTCCAACCTCAAAAATGGAACCATTACTAAGTCCCAGAATTGACTTTTATCTTTAAAATGTACACATATTTAATAGATGTTGTACATCCAAAATTTATCAAGATATTTACGAGGCACAATAAAAATAACTTGAAGCATTAACATATACATTCATGCTTCATAGCTCAAAATCCATAAGTTTCAACACAAAGTATAAATCAAAACCAAATAAAACTTAGTAAAAAATATTTCCTTTTAAAAAATCCCATTTCACCTCTAAAAATCATAATTTTTAAATTTTAGTTATTAAAATTAATTTTGAAAAATAACCACCACTTGAAGAAATTTAATTATCTTTTTAAAATTTATTTCAAAATTCAAATAGAGAAACTAAAAAAATTAAAATATTCCAACCCCACTTGAAAAAAAGCTCAATTTATAATTTTGAATCTATGTATTAAAATAATTTCAAAACGAACATATTTTTTAAATAGTATTTTTTAAATCACCTATTTATTAATAAACACATTTTAAAAATTCAAATCAATCAATTTTTATTGTAATTCATTTTATAAATATGATTTATAAATTGTGAAAAACATGTTTCCATTCCATTGAAATAATTATTTCGATATAAATAATTTAGAAACAATTTATAAAAAACTTACACTACCCAAATCAACCCATTATAAATTGGAAAATAATTTTAACAACTTAAAATCAAAATATATACTTTTTAATACCTTTCCAAAATAAATTCTTTCATTTTAAAAATTTTAAACAATTCTTGAAAACAATTTTACAATCCAAACAAATTTTAATAAAACCCTTAAAAAATAGAATTAGAAAATATCACATGATGTAAGGAAATCTATAATGGGGATGGTGGCCATGTATTAATTGGCCCCATGTATTGGTGGTCCGTGCGTGTACTATATAACTATGACTCAAAGTATCCTAAATCCACGTACACAACCTCCATATTAGTTACTGGGTAGTGTGAGCTCCTCATGTACCACATTATCAACTCTCCTTACACACCAAAACAACATAAATCACAAAAAAACAAAAGGATGAATATACCAATAATTAAATAAAAAATAATTTAGAAAGATTCAAAAGAAAAATTTGAATTAAAAACTCAAATCTTGATATCCCCAGTAACTCATGTTTCACAACGAGTAGTAATGACCAAGCACTAATCCAAGACGTACCTCCCGAGCCTCAATGATCCTATATCCATCTACTAAATATACCAAATAAAAAGAGATACTTCAAAAACCCATCCTATATTAAGAACCTAAACCTATAATACCATTTTTCATTGAGTAGGATGAGCCTTCCCTCCATCAAATTCCCAGGATAGCCCGTGATAACCTCAAGGCATGTTCCTGATTGCCATAGAGTGGTTTTAATCCTTAGGGAATATGATAAAACATAGTTGTAATGATTTCACCCAAAAAAATAAAACATAATAAATTTAATTAATTTTTTTGGCGTGAATAATTTGTGTGTTATACATATGCACTAAATCAGTAATGAATATAAAATAAATATTAACAAATTTAAAAAGTTTAAACATGGAAATTCCTCCGCCCAGCCCCAAATCGCTCATTTATAAGACAAAACACCACTATGTGACTTTCTATAACATAAAAATATAAAATACAACACCAAATTAATTATAAAAGGATTGATATATTTGTCCATTATGATAAAGTATAAAACAAAACAAAACAACTGACATACCTCTATGTGACTCCAGGATTCACCATAAAAAATGAAAAGTTTGACACTCAAAAAGTGGTAAATGAAAATCTAAAAATCAGAGATGAAATTATAGGATAGGCATGTAAAATAATCTTATTTTTAATTCATAAGGAAAACCACTAACCAATTTTAATAAATTAAATATATAAATAAAAATGTAAAAGAAAATATCAAGGACTGGGTTGTGACAAGTAAATAGAGGATATTCATATTAATTTTTTCAGCTTTTATATCTATAAAAATTATCTATTTTTTGCAATGTAAGTGGTGAAATTATGTGACTATTTAATGATGGTTTTAATGTATTATTGAAGGATTGTAAAGGTATATTATAATTCCCAATAAGGTTTTTTATAAAAATTACAATCTTTAAACCTAATCAATCTTAACGCCCTAAAAATCATATTTTATCCTTTATATCTTTATAATTATTTATTGGGTATTTTGAATGGATCTCTACCAATTGGGGTGAGGGTTTTTCGACTCTATAAACATTATGCTATAACAATTATTCTTCTATAACTAATAAACATTGAGTTATGTGTGGTGATTTTTTTTCACAATGCCTTTTCCACTCACATGACGATGACTACATTGAAACCTAGATTCACACATGGTTCATTCCAATTATTCCCCAACCATTCTAATTTACTATGAGTCCATGTCAATGTTCATGTATTTTTATTCTCACTAAATCAATTTTTTTTGATATTAATGTCATAGGTTAATGTGTAATTTTGATAATAGGATTGAGTTTATTTTTAAGTTATGGTCTTAAAATTAAAAACTTATGGATAATTGATTAGGGAGAGTATATATTCAGTTAATTTTATATTGTACATGATTTGATATGATCACTTGGATTTAAATTAACTCAATTGTCAATTTATTGATTTAAAATTGGGATTTTTGTCAAAAATTTAAAAAATATCTTATATATAAAATCCAATTTTAACTGAAATATTATATACATGAAATGGGAGTATTTAAAGAAACATAATATTTGGATTTAAAAATTAAGGGTTTTATTTTTTTTCAAATGTGGTGTTTATAGGAAATTTGAATTTTATTTTAATATATGTTGATTATGTGAATTTAAAATAGTATTTTTTTGGAATAAAAATGTACTAAATAAATAAGTACTAGGGGATTGTGAGTTGAAATTAACTATAGAGACATGGTTAGGCACAATATGAGTATTGTGTTTTGGTCCAACATACCTTGCATATAGAGGTATGTTTAGACATTCCATAAGGATATACTTACTTGTGAATTTGGATGGGTGATAAGACATATAATGTAACATAATATTTTTGTTATGTTATTGACATCCAAATTTCATAATTTGATATTACCCACAATGATTTTAATTATAGAATTTATATATATTTATTAAGGAAAATAAGAAATGGTTTTTCAAAAAATACGTATTCTCTAGTAAGCATGATGGGAACCAGTATACCTTTTTTATATGTGTTTTTTCAAACTAGTAGTCTATAAAAAATTAGCATTTTAAACAAACATTGTCAATCATATGATTTTTATTAAATAAATGATGTAATTAAAAGGGATAATTATGAATAACCCTACCAAATAAAGGTTTACCATCATACTTGTGTAAGAATTAATTATTTAATAATATAAAAAAAGGAAAGGAGACCTTGTTAATTAGAAGTGAGCCATATTTCAAAAACACTAGAACTGCTTGACCTAAATTAAAAGGTTTAGGATGGGGGGTCACATAACCTTATTCATGACTCCTTGTATGAAAGAGTCTTTAAACTAGTGAAGAGGGCCTATACGACACCATGGGGGGAAAATATGTCAGTAATAGGGAAAAATCATAGTACACAATAGAAGAAATGACATCTATAGAAACAAGGTAATAATGAGAAAAATCAACAATAACATGAACCCATGCTATAAAAAAATGACACAAAATTTACAGTGAACCAATTCAAGAGATCCCCACATATGGAATATCATTATGAAATAAATAAGTCAAAATTAATAAGGAGAAATATCTATAACTAATCCCAGAGTCTGTCACAATATCTACTAAATCTACTATGAATCTACTACTGAACTGCAGACCAATGGACCTATATATTCCATAAATCCATGTCAATAATGTCAACACACACATTGAGATTCCCATGTAGGGTGTTAGAAGAAAACCCATTAGGTAACCACCAATGTTTCCCTAGCGCAAGTGAAACATTTTTATGTAAAGTTATATGATTTGAATATAAATAAAATCACATAGAATAACACTTTTAAATGGTTAATTATGTACTAACTTGTCTATTACAGACCCCAGTTCCACATATTTTGGAACCAATCTAGAATATGTTTCATATCAACATAGTCATACAATATGAACAATGTTTTACAATTTGTTCAATGACTCAGCCTTCTCTATGATGGATAACCATCAAATAATTAGTATATATATAAAAATTTATTCCAAGAATCAACAATCCAATAGATGTATAGCGACCATATAATCATCAAACTTTACATAATTAATCCCATAACTCAACCACACCATTAATGGATAGACCCCATATAATAATCACATAGGGAAATCAATCCACACAACAATGTTTTCATAGGGCTACACACTAACCCGCCTGCCAATCAAATCACACTATATGGTTCTCATAGAGAAACAAATTCACCTAGTTTATAGTAAAACATATATATATATATGTATAAAACCTAAAACATGTTAATGAATTCATACCCAATGGGTATAAGAACTTAAATTGTAATGATCCACCACATAAATATAGACCAACAAATTGAATCCTATGATTCACCCTTATATTTGTCACATAATTATTCCATAATGAATATATAAGGAGAATAAGTTATTTATGGTTAACATATACATATAATTAATCAAAAAAACATAATACATCGAATAAATACTTTACTTGAAATCAAAATTGTGAAAATTATGGTAGACATGGGTTCCTCTTTTTTAATAATGCAAGGAAATATATTGAGATGATGTTATAAACTATATAACAATGAATGATTGATCCAAAATTAGGTTATATTAAATAAAATATGAGAAGATCATGGAAAATATTTAAAAAATAATATATGCCTTCATGACCTAGATATATTGTGTCATGATTTGATCCAAATTCATTTTGGATAGAAATGAATAGCTAGAATTACCCAAATGAGTCACCCAGTTTGAGTACCTTATGAAAAGGGGGAATAACGAGAGTTTTTAGGTAGAAATTACAATTTTTGAATAAATTAATCCTACATGTATGGTTTGGATACACTATTTTCTAAACAATACACAAACCGGGTAGGAGACACTATCAATACTCAGGTCAGGTCACATGGTTTGAATGAACAATTTGGTAATCTATGAACCAACCATGAGAATATCACTATTTTTAAGGTGTTAATTAGTAAATTTACCTAATAAATCCACATAGTTTCTCTGAGATTTATGTTAACTGTGTACCTCCTAAACTACTTCCACAATATCCCAAATGTACCAAAGAAATCCCAATGTCCTAACCCAAAAAAATAAAATATAAAAAATCCCAATGATAAGATATAAAAACCAAAAAATAAATGAAACACACCTTAGAAACTCAAGGGGAGTTTTAAAATCCCTATTTAATGGACATATTGTCCCCAAGAGGTGTCTCTAGGAGTCCTTCTCCAGAAACATTGGGCACTGATCCCATATATCTTATTCCTGCTCCAAAGCCTCTTCTTAGATATTTCTATTATTCCACAATTCTTGAATAAGAGTGATTAAATTTACTTATTGAGATTTAATTTTTTTTACCACAACATGCATTGGATGATACTCAATAGATACATATTCCTTTAACCTAGTGTTCTCACCAAAAACCACACACACTAGGCCTTGCTAACTCCCAAAATCCACTATACTAGTTTTAATTTCTTCCTTAAGTGTAAAAAATAAAAAAGAAACTTCACTATGTTTCATTAAATTATTAACACCCTAAATGATTCAGAAAATCATGGTTCACCCCATTATTTAACCTACAAATGCACTAACTCCCAACAAAGATATGCCTAATGGACTAAATCCCCAATACACTGGTTTGTGTCCCTAGTTTACACATGATAACCTCTAATAAGTACCCACACATGGTTAACTACCATTTACCCGTGAAACTGAACTACTTGTATACAAAATAATTAAAAAAGTCCCTACCCACAATTTAGGTTCACAAACATCACTTATGATGTGACCAAGGTAATTCCATTAACAATAATTCATAAAAAAATCCTACCTCATTGTAAAATAAACCATGATCTCTTGAGTACTACAAGACCTTAAAATTTTTATTACATAATCAAAACTCATTTATGGAATTCATGGACCACATCCACATAGAAATACATTTTTTGTGCACTTTGACCGATAAAAATCCAACATAGTTCTATAAATGAGCAACAATATCCAATATTATCATGAACAATAGATGATAATTATTAAATATTCTCAATAATTACACAAAAACAACAACCTATAATTCATTACTAAAATCAGAATTCAGTACCACACTAACACACCTTGGAAGAATTATAGATCTTTCCTCTAACAAACTGATCCACTCTCACAAATACTACACCCTAACATATGGGTGACATCCTTACTGTTTCTTATAGGCCTTGTCTAATTCATTAATTATACGTCAAAGCCCAGATCATATTAGTAAATCATATCCAACTTACACCATGGAGGTGTTTTAGATATCAGTATAACATATTCTTCAGCCGTTATCCAAAAGACTCATTGATCACTTCTATCGCAACCACTAGACTATCAACTACTACATCATGTTTAGAACCAAAAAAATAACCTTACTATTTTTTGAACCATCTTCCAAATAATTTATTTCAAGTTAATATATGTATTTACCCAATTTATTCTAGTATCCTCACTTTTTACCCAAGGTTCATCATCCCCGAGTATATATACAATCAAGTGATTAACAATAACTCTTCTTTTCTAAACCCCTTCTACTCAGGTTTAACATTCCATGAGGGTTCAAATTAGAAAGGGATTTTTTAGAAACAAAAAAACATAAAATCATGGTACTAAATTTTATGTTTTACATTGTCAATGGATTAAATTATGAAACATCCATAAACCAACCCTCACTCATCATCCCCGAATAATACACAGACCCAGTTCGTTGGTACATCAAACTCATTTAATAGAGCTAAACTAAAACACTAGAGAAGTTCCCATTAGAAAACTCACATAGTTATTGGAATCAAAAAAATAAACCACACTCCAATTATATAAGTATAAATAATAATTATAATCATCTATCACCTATCATTAATATGAACTTTCTCTTAACCAATAATTAATGAAAAATATCTTCACCAGAGGCCACAATTTCAATTTCCGAACCAGCACGACAACCACTATACTTATTCATAGACAAAATACTTGGCCATATTTTTTGAAAACCACCATAGATGTTCCAAGCTACTCTATGTACCAATAATAAGTTCCATAGAATATAAACGGATCACAACCACACTCCTCCCCATGAACACATCACAAAGAAATCTAGATAATTTCAACACATTTTCTCTTAGTATAGTTAACTAGGACACTGCCCATTGGAGAAATCACCATATACACTTAAAGATCTAGAAATAATTCTCATTGGCATTTATTTCCAAATACACCCTCATATATGAAGTACATTCTCCAACAATCCTCACAAAAAACATGAGGTTCCTAAAACATTGTAACTCTGAACTCTAATGGAATTCCAATATGATTATCTAATAACAACATATCTTATGTTTACATAAGGACCATAAGAATTTTCTTCTCTCTTCCACTATAAATAAGTTCAATAAGATCATATCTCTATATGGTTTAGATTTGATCTCCCTACCAAAACAATAAGATAGTTCTTACATAATACCCATAAGAACCGTTATAAAACTTTTACAAGGAGTCTCTTTATTTACTAATCACTGAATTCATACTGTAAAATAGTTATTGTAGGAACACCTTAACTACTGAGATCATGCTTCTAAATTACTAGTGAATTACCTTACTAGGCCACACTTTTTTCCCATACTGATTGGATATAATCCCATAAAGTCTCTATAACCCATGAAACACATTATGATGAACATATCACTATCAATTTCCCACAATTTTTCTACTAAAACATAGGATATAAACCCACCCCTTACTTAATAAGGCCTGTAAATCTCAACAATCCCACTAATCAATACCAAACAAATGGATAAAAAGTTATAACATTGTATTAATTTACTACATGACCAACTCTCACACCTTGAACCATATCTTAATGATCAATATAACTAACTGGTGTCAATCCAAATCAACAACTCAGTAGTCTAGTTACTCAAGGGTTCAACACTATCTTAGAACCATTTAACCACCTTCCATTAATAACCTTACATTACTAAATCCACAAAGATATTTATAACTAGTAAAATGTAACGTACGAATCTAACCAACCCTTTTGAGGGTCCATCACTAACTAGGGCTCCAAGAAAAACTCACTAACCTCTTTTGACCCCACCCCCTAAGGGTGGATATTCATTAACACATGAATTTATAATGTCACCACTCATTCCATGAAAATAAATATAAAGCATGACCCTTGGGCCATGATTCTAATCAACACACCATAAAATATTCCCCCAAAGATTCTAACATACACATGATTAAAATATAATTTAAATTTCCAAATGATCATTTCTAAAATCTTAGCTCAGTACACTAATCCGTTTACAAATTCTGAAATACCATTTCAATATAAATTAAAAAAAACGTTTTTTGTATGAATTTGTAATCATAATAAAACCATTTTAATAAAAAATAATTTTTATTTAGAAAAAATAATACATTTACCCATTATAAAAAATTCCCCAAAAACCCCGAAACACTAAACCGAAATTCAAATTCCAATTGTGTCTGAACACAATATGAAATATCCTAATTCCATTTTAAATTAAAAAATGGATTTTTACCATCAATCATAATTTAAAATTCCTTAGAAAACAAAATCCCATTCAAAACCAATTATTTTTTTTAAAAAATTAATCAATATTATCCATTTTTTGAAAAATCAAAAAATAAATGCATGAAAATGGAAGGAATAAAGAAAAATAAAATACCTTCCTATCTAATTGAGGCTCAAGTCCATTTCACCAAAAAATATATATTATTCATTATCATGTATATACACAACAATATAACATGATCGTTCATAATAAACTAAGTGTTAATAATAATGTAGTTGAAAAAAACAATGAATATATTATTAGTACATTTAATTAATTTAATACTCTATCAATCCCAGGAAATCAAGAACGTGATATGGGATCATACATTCCTATCCATAATACATGAACTCAGAATCTCTTTATATCATTCTAAGATAGAAACCAATAAATCATAACATAAAAATCATGGGCATTAGTCATGGAGAAATTGATCAACAGTGAAAATGAATGCCAAAAAAAAAACAATGGTGCCCCTAGAAACTTATAATTTCACTCGTACATGGGTTAGATACTCCCGGGAATTAGTTTATTACTATGTAATGACATTATCCAACAACCTGTTTATATTACCTAAATAGTTTAAAAATGTAAAAATAAATACTTAATGATATTTTTTACAGCCCCACCCCGAATCAACAAGTCTTGGTCAGCTGGTCGCATAACTACATCCAACCATTCCCACATGAAATAGGATACAAAATTGTCAATAGTGTCTAAGAGATAAAATGGGGAGAAAATTCCATCACTAAGAGATAAAAATTAGAGTATACAATATTAGAATCAATAAGTAGAGTAACAAAAAAAAAATTTGGAAGAAATAGGAAGAACGTCAACCTAAGATATAAAAATAAGATATATAATATTTAGTGCAACATATCAATGTATCCAAACCTATGAAAGTCCTAGATAAAGTTAATAATGAAAAATAAATAAATACATCTCTACAACTGATCACAAATTCCGTCTTTGTATCACCTTTTGTCACCCTTCTTCTCTTTACCAACTGCCTGATATAAGACCCTTTCCCTTAGATGTGTCCCTTACCGTAATGTCTGCACATATATTAGGATATCCATGCAGGGTTTTAGAATAATATCTAGTAAGAGAACAAAAATTATACCATAACATGAGTTCAATATGTGTATATGATGGTATATTTATTGACAGGAAATAGAGAATATGTAATCACAGTACTAACCAGGTCATAATGCACTATCCAGGTTTCCACATACCACAGTCTCTCTTGCTTCCACATGAAGCTGCAAGATGTGTCATATGATGTCATTTGTACAATTTTAATGAGGTGTAATAGCCCATATGATGACTCAACCATCTCATCAGTGGATAACCACAATATCATCATGACTTGGTTACATATATCATCCCGTGACTATGTCATCTGATGATTGATAACCAAATTATAAATATCATAATATCACAATAAATTCCACAAAAAACCATTTCTTAAATTGATTAAAATGATATAATAAATATAAATAAAATAATTAATTATATGACTCAACCATCTCACGGACATACATCAAATATACAATCAACATAACTAGAACAATTAGTTACACCACTCAACCATATCATGATGGATAAACACAATATATTCAGCACATAGAGAAATAAATCCACACAAAAGATTTACTGCATTGCTTCACACAAACAACATCATGTCAATAAAATCATAAAGAGAAGTTATCTTAGGGCTAAACATGCACCCACATTCCATTCGAACATAAATATTTGTAGAAAAATATAAAAGAATCTATGGACTTCATAACCCAAGTACATCAGATATAAAATCCAAATAATCCAACTCCTAAATCAACCCCAATAAAAAAATCCCTAGAATCAACCTCAAATACATTACATATGTGATTTTGAAATATTTTCTAATGAGAAAAAGATGCTCAGGGTTATGATTGGCTTAGAATTAACCAAAAGATGTTTCCATAATGAATGTATCACATATAAACCATTTTTTTATAAAAGAAGTGACATGAAGTGGTCACCCAATTCGTTCCATAATGGAATTTATTAAAATCAAGGGTTAGAGTACAAACATGAGGTGTAAATAGATTACACCAATAAGGGGTTAAGGGGAATACAATATGTGGTTTACAAAAAAAAACAAACAAAATGTTGGATTGCACTAGTCAAATCCAGGAATACCGATTATTGATTAGTCAAAGAAATATAACATGAAGGGAAATGGAAATACAACCCAAAAGCATAGAAAAACAGTTTTTTGTTGAAAAGAAGTGGTCACAAACATTACATCTTATTTCCCCAAGGTTACAAACTCAAAAAACTGCAAGCTTCCATGGGGAAGAAGAAGGTCAAAAAATAGAATGAGAAAAATGATCCTTATTGGTTTATATCATCAAGATAAGGTCACCTCGTGGCCGAACAGATAGAATAAAAAACATTTAGAAAACTATAGTTACACATCAATATTATTCTGAGAAGAAAAAATTAGTGTATGATCAAAGTTAGGGTGACTAGATTTAGAAGACATGTTTCAAAGGTAAATGAACAAGTAGACATGCATATAGAAAAATATTCCAAATACCACTATAGGAACAAAAAACACACCAACCAGACTATTAAAATCATGGAATTAAAGCATCCTTCACACTTTGAGAATAATGATCATTAGTGTAAGCCTTATACTAAGAAATAAAAAAGAACTCCCATGGAAAAAATCTCACATCCCAAGAGAAACAACCCAAGTTACTAGCCTCATGCATCAAACCCAAGAAATCATAAAAAAATTCATTTACATGGAATGTACATGAAATTAAAATGAAGATATTTCTTAAATTCCTCCACCATCTTCATGCAAACTCGCTTTCAGATTTATAGGTAGGTATCTTCAGAGATTTCACTATTCCTGTATCTTTAAAAAACATTTTCATCCTTCTCCTCTATCCAGGCTTTTAATTAATCACTCACATCCTCGTTATACTGAGATTCTATCCCTAATCACAGGGTCTTCATCTTTAATTTTCATAGTATCATTTATGAGTCCTTCATCAGGGGATGTTAGGGGATGTTCTGTAACAATAGACTATGGTGGAATCACAGTTTGTTTTTTCAGAGAGGCCTCTAGGGCTCTAATGAAAAATTTTCTCAAAAGAAGAGTGTAATCCTTATGTCGTAGAGTTTTTTTGGTGCCCAGAGTAATGTAGGCATCTGAACCAATCATTTTTTTACCATTACTTGCAGGTGATTTTAAATAGAAATCCTTAGTCATACAAGCTTTCTCATAATCATCATGCATCGATTTACAAAAACCTGAGTGGGAATTTATATGCTCCTCATTTGAGGATTTTGATTCATCTTTGAAGGTGAGTTTCTTAGTCATAGTTAGCGACGACTTATCCTCATCAAGAGGCTGAAAATTATAGGGAGTAGCTACAAATCCAGGGGATTCATTATTAGGTGCAGAGGGTCAAAACATTATTACTAGAGAATTTTTCATTATCATTGGCCATCTTCATGTGATCTCATTTTTTAGTCTAGTTTGAGTTTGGTCTGGTAAGGGGACGTGCATCATAATATTTTCTTTCACAAAACATGAAAGTGTGTCCAATTATAAATCTATAATTGTAATAATCTTGGAGGTTTTCAAATTCAACCTCGTTGAGGAATCCATTATCACGATTTGGTATCCAAATGTGGGATGAAAGAGATTGCAAAATATCAATTTATGCACATATTAAAGAAATAGAAGGTTAGTAAAGGCTTCTAGTATTAGTGTATAACTCGAGGGTTTTCGAAATCAGAATAGAAATAGAAAAGAGTGTTTCTTGCTTAAATAAGTGAAGTGGAAGACCAGAGAATCGTAACCAAATAGAGGTAATTGGAGGCTCAAAATATGTGCGGAAATCAGGGGAAAATTTTAGAACATTCATTTAACAACCACTAAAGGAACCGGAGACTCTCATACATGGCTGATAATAGTATTTTTCAGAAAGGAAACAAAAAATCAAAAGCGATGAATTTAGAAGACCCACATGAAAGTTAAAAAAACCAAGATCTTATAATGTTTTTATAAGGAAGAATAAAGAAGGCATTAAGTTGAAAAACTTTCAAAAAATATCTAAGTGTAAATTAGAATCTAATAGAATAACCTTTTACTTTGAGAAAGATTTAACAGAAAGGCCCCTTTTTGTAAATTTATTTGGTTCGATGTGCATCAAGGGCTTTGAGTCTCTGCCAACATTCAACGATTCATGACTCCCTACAATATCTTCAGTAGAGGATATATGTTCTAGGTTAAGGTTTTTACATTTTGTGCCCAAAGCAGTTCCCTCTTGTGTTTCTATCCTCCTCATATCAACCATTTGAATTGATTAATTTATAAAAACTTCATGTTCCTCCCCTTTAATGATGTAAGGATAATTAATCAACCCACACAAGACACAATATCTTCAATTATGACCTATATGATCTATGGTTCCTTTCAAGAGAAGATGAGGAGATCATAGAGAATAATAGGGATATATATATTCAATTCCTGGATCCAATGAACGAAGATACAATCGATTCATTATAGATAGAAATTAATTTACAAAGTCTCCCAACTGAGGATCTAGTCCAAGAGCCCTTTAGGTAGGTGTAGGAATGATAGTTTTTGAAGAAAATTCACGTTAAAATGGAAATTTTTAGATTAATTAATCCCATATTCATAATGTGGAGAGACAGTTTAAAAAGGTTGTGATGAAAATATGGGAGACACTATCCAAAACCAGGCCAGGTCACCTGGTTGGAACATATATTTGGGTAAATATTGTACACACTATGTCAATGCTACACCAAGGTTATCTTCTGTATGGTTTCACAATAATTCCAAATGGTTTCTAATAACCATAAAAAACCATGAACCCTATAAATATTGAAAAACATACCAAAATCACTTTGATATCTCTTTTATCTACACTTGGAAAAAGATCAAAAATCACAAATATGAACTATAAAAATAGAAAAATAGATGTATAAAAAGATTAAATCATGATTGGAATTGAAAATATCTTAGTGGGATGTAATAATGTTCAACCATATAGTGTTATAATAAATTATATATCTATGTGGTATATGTTTCAATCAACAAAATGGGTTATAATTTTTTTTAGTTTTTTATAAATTTTATGATGCATTTATTTTTTATTTTCCAGGTTTTTAATTTTTTTATTAATGATTAATTAGTTTTAATATAAAATATAACTTAAATTAAAATAGAGTATATTATTTTATTTATAGGGTAATCATGAAAATACAATTTTTTATATCCCTAAATACTAGTTCCCAGCCTCTGGTGGTAGGGTAATGCTCTTAAGTCTATGCTGCAATCCAAAATAGGTCCTGAATTCTGGGTATTTCAGAATGTTCAATAAAAATAGAAATTGATTATGCTTTAAAATTTAGTCATGGGATGTACAGTAGGTGTTGATAATAGGATGGTTGGAATTCAGGAGGTACTGATAAAAAGGATTAGCTAAACTCTTTATTCTAATGTAATAGTATTTATGTATTTCTGTATGAAAAGCGATCATAAGATTTTTTATAGGATGTTGTTCCCAATAAGTGTTTACAATTATGAAGGGTTATTAAAACTCAAACATTCATTCATCCTGATAGATATGGATAAATATAAAATACATGTGAAATATATTATGAAAATTATTTCCCCTATAATTTGTTTTAATTTTTTTTAAAAGGACATGATTTTTTTGAAAATAATATTGTTTAAATTCTTTTTTATTACTTCTATAATATTTGAGTGAAGTAATAGTGGGATTTTGAATATAGATACTTATATGTAAATAGAATTTATAGTTTTGATCTTTTAAAGGTCTTATGATGTTAATCGACGTGATTTTTCATTGCAATATGGTTAATATGTATTTTTATAGCCTTGAAAAATGCATTCATATAGGGAACCTATTCCCAAGAAAAAACCAGGGAATTGCTATCTATTTCTAAATTCATTAATTTTTTAGTCTAATTTATTGAAGGAAATTAAGTAGAAATGAATCAAGAGTGAATGAAGGAAGTGAATCATACTTAAATGTTCCGAATGTATAATATTTCTATATTTAGGGAAAATTAAAGGACTATAAAAAGTTAAATATTTTTTCAGAAGAATAAATAGAACCACTAAATTTAGTCTTACTCATAGTACATAAATGGTGGAGTTCCATACATGATATATAGAAAATATTTTATGTCAAGAACATAAATCAAAATAAATGTTGAGAGAGTCTAGGGTAACAATAGATGAATATATAACTCAATTCATTGAATTTATCTTCTTTTAACAAGTGTTTATTAAACATGATTATTTTAAGAGTAAATTTCTCAATATGTGTCTTTGAAGTAATATTAATTCAATGATTATCCTATTAACATTACCTTCATTTTTTATGTTGGATAATAAAGTGGAGATGGTGTAAGTATATGTTATAGATGTAATAGGTGAAAATTATTTTCTTCTCCAACTTAGTATATGAAATAGTTTCTATTGTACAAAAAAGATGAATCATATTGACTTCTAATAAAGAGGAATTCATATGAAATATACAAACTCATGTTTTTAAAAGGATATGGATTATTTTTTTTGTTTCCAATTTGTACTGTAATAAACCTCAAAATGGAATACCCTAATATTCATATGATACGAAAGTTGTGTGTTAAGGATTGAATTTTGATGGATTATTTAGGTAATATAGTAGAAGAGATTTTAATCTGAGAAAAAGTCCCTTGGATTCCTGTTGAGAGTCCTTTCGAATATATAATAGTGTTATAGTTAAGGGAAGATAATAAACCTAATCCTGAATAGATATAAGTGAATTAAAATAAGATTTTTATGAAAGATCTTTTTTAGAAGAATTAGAAGAAGAACTCATGATAATATGATATACTTTTATTACTTCTTCTAATATGATGTTTTATAAGTTTCATATATGTTTATCTCATTTGTTGTTATATGTACACATATTATAAAAACTTCCTTTTGATGTGGGATAGATGAAATTATCTATAAATATTGATACACCTTTTTCAGTGAGTATAGAATAATGATTTAAATAACATGTTTTCTATTATGATTAGTGATGCGAAAATTTCATGATAATTTTTTGAAATAGTTAAAGCATGACCTCACAATTGGAATAGATTATATGATAATGTTTAGGGATAAAATTGATTTATATATCATATAGTTTCTTTTTAAATAACTAGTGGTTATGTTTATACCTTTTAGAAAGTTTGGGATCTTTGTTGGAGACAAGTAAAAACCATTTCTAGGAACCTTGAAGATTTAACTTTTTAGCTATATGTATTGATTTAAAAATTAGTTAAATCAAAGGATAAAACTTGTTTACTAGTAGTAACAGAATATTTCATGGATGTATTTCACAAAGAAAGAACTTGAGATAGAATTAATTTTTTTTTTAAAATTATTACTTGGAAAACGATTAGAAATATTTTATTTTATATCCCTTGACTCATAAATCACTTGAAATATTGTTTAAATAGTTTGAATATTTATAGGGAATGTGGATTATATAGAAAATTTTTTCTCCTTGGGTAGAATTAGTTCTATTTTCCATGGATTCTAATAGAAACTTTAAATTTTTAATTGAGAATAAAAATATAATCTTGGTTATAATAGTGGATTTGTACCCACTAAAATTATTTTATTATATATTTGATTATTTTAATTGAGATATGTAATTTTATAATATCCACATATCGTGTTGTTATAAAAAGATGATATTGATGTGTGTGGACATTCCATAGATTTATTTCATGAGCAGGTAAAAATATTATAATTTTTTAATAATGTAATTTTAGGATAATAATTATTATAATGTTTTTATATACTAGTTAAATTGTAAATATTTATATATACATTAAATTTTTATAGGTGTTTATAGATATACTGATTCAATTGGGCTCATAATAAGAATTTGGAATTCATTTGAGTATTCTTCAGGAGGCACTCTGGAAACATTGATTGAATGAAAAGTTATCCTATTTAAAAATTTGGATTAATTTAATAATGTTTATATGATATGTATCTTTATAATGGGTATTTATATAGTCGTAGAGATGGTAGAAGCAGTGATTTCATGGTGGTGGCCTGTTAATGTCTTCAAAATTTAGTGTTTTTTGGGTTAGAGGGTTATTAAGAAATCTTCAATTAAAAATTATCAAATTTATCATCACATATGATAAAGATGAATTAGTATAATGTGACGTTTGAGTGAGATGAGTATATCAAATATATTTTGATGAGTTAATGAGAAAATTAGTTTCTAATTAGATGTTCATCTTCATAGGAATTATCAAAATTTCTTCAATGTATTATGATACATTATGGAACCATTTTGGATTAGTTATAATAAAGTATGAGAATATGGTAGCATCTAGATAGAGACATTTAAAACTTGATGGAAAAACCATCAAACACATAAATTGAAGATAGAGTTAGTTATATATTCTTTTAGAAGATTATGAAATTACTTGTTTAGTGATAGATTCAATATTTATTTATATCATAAAATTTAGAAGTATAATTTCTCCAAAAAAATAAAAAAATAAAAAAAATAAGATGGGTTATGCATATTTATAATTTTTAATTTAACTTTTTATATAGATAAGTAAAGAGTAATATTGTAAAGATTCCTTGAGTCAGAAGAATGTTGTTATAAAGGAATAATAAGTTCATTTGATTTTGTTTATTTTAAAGGATAATATTCTTCTTTGACTCCTGAGTAAGGACACCACATGAAATTATATAAAATTTAGATCACTAATGTTCTTTAAGATCTAGTAAAGGATGAATCAATCCTTTATAATGAATTTAAGAGGACTAGTAATGATATAAATGGTTCAGAGACCTATAATAAAAGGTATATATCAATGAATTTGATGAATTATTTAAAGGATAAAATGTTATTTCCCTCATCATTAAGAGAAAAGTTTATTAAATTTTCACATAAATATACTTGGGTAGTTTATTATGGGGTGAAAAAATGAATCTTGTCTTTAGAATATAGTTTTTTGGGAAATAATATAAAAAAATAATGGGATTTTTATTTCAACACATTATTTGTTAACATATAAGGAATGATAATTAGACATCTATAAGAGTTTTACAATCATTTACTTTGTTTATTTAAAAATGGGATAATATTATACTCTATTTATATAGACCAATATAATATGACACCACTTCGGCCAGCGGTACGCCGAATGTGCCACAAGGTATATATAAGAGCCATTAAGGTATAATATATTTGGGATGACTTAACATAAAATATAATTTAATAGATATAAAACATAAATAAATAATATAACCAACAATAAATAGTAATATATATATATATACAAACATATAAACTGTATACTAAATTTATTAATGAGACATCAATTATCCAGAATAATGCCACATAGGAAAGCATTAAATTATATTAGATTAAATATGATAATATCACTGAGCATGATATGCATAAGACATGGGAAGAAACATCCTCATTACAAAGATTTTTTAAACAATATATAATAACAACCATCTCTATTAGATACTACCACACACCATATAATACCAACATGACTTGCTCATCCAGTTCCACACACACAAAGGTCACCACAAAACTATTCTTCATATTCCCAACCGCAACATGTGTGGGAAAGAGTGCATTTATAGGGTTGAGTATAATCATATCTAGTATGATAACTTAAAAAAATAATTTGAATTCTATAAAATACATAAGATTTATACATAGTATAAAATATATATATGATTTAATCTTATGAAAACCATAGATAGTAGAAGTATCCCATTTTTCATACCACATAACAATAGTTATCATATGATAATAGGTACATTGAATACCATCGAAACTATGATGTCTAGACTACCTAAAATCACATTAATCCTATGTTTTATCTCTGAAATTATTTTTTGTCCCACACCTTTCTATTATATTAATATTAGTAGGTAGTGTTATCAATCTTATGGATAGGGGGCCCTTTGTTACAACCCACACATAGTGATCCCATAATTATAAGATTTTCTAATTAACATTACAACCATCACATTTCCAAGACCTTTATGTTTAGAAATTTAAATAAATATGAAACATAAAACATAATAATACATTAAAAACCATACATTTTAAACCTATTAAGAATCCATTTCTTCCATAAATTTTTTATTATAACAATATTCATTTAATAAAAATCAACAAGAATTTAAACTTTTTTAATCATTTTTACTCGAACTTAAACAATTTAAAATAAAGTAAATAATGTGGTATGAATATATAATACTCATTAAGGGTTCAAGAGATATAAATATTATACAATTAAATGGAATAAATCAAAAATCATGACGATGAATAGAAAATAATAAATTAAAATAGAAAAATATTATAAACTTATATTCAATCACGAAATCAACTATTTTTCCCATATTCATGGAAAATAAAGAGAAAAAAGGTAAAACTAATATTAAAGTATAATTATAAAATAATAATCATGAATTTTACTTATAACATGATATTTGTAACATACATAATCCCTTATAATTAACATATAGGGAATAAATTCACCCTTTATTTTTTAGAAACCCATAATGGAATAACATGACCAATAATTCTGACATGATTTATCTAGAGAATAAATCATTATTTCTGGTACTAGGGAGATACATCATGATCATTACATTAAAAATCATAATTTTAAAGAAAGATATAATGAAAAAAACACAAATAATCTTTCATTTCAATGTATTAGAATAAGAATTAATGTTAACCCCCATAAAAATAATTAATTTGGCTAACCAATTCTCCATTAAAAGGAAAATAGATGAAAATATTATAAAAAAAATGAGACAATGTCTCTAAAAAGACGAGAAAAAAATATTCTTATAATACATTGGGAAGATATTTGTGAAAAATACTTTAAAAAAATATTTGAAAGTATTTAAGAGAAACCCCTTATGACCATGGTAGTGTGAAAATAAAATACATTTAAAGAGAGAACGTGAAATAAAATTTTGCACGCCATTAATTGACTATAAATTATGATAAAATATAAACATGGGATTGAAAAAAATCATAAAAAATACAATAAATTATGATTATTAAAAATTAATTAATGAAAGGAAATTGATAAGTTAATCACAAGACATCTACACTCAACTAACATCATAGGTCCTATATAAATTGGTGCAATTAAATTATGTTAATTATTTTCTTGATTTAGAACCATTTTCATCTTTATTTAATATTTATTAATACTTTTTGTTCATTTTTTAACATTTATTATTATTTTTATTGAATATTGTTTCCTTCATCGATCATTTTGATGTTTTTGTCTTCAAAATTCGAAAATTGTATTAGTACAACAACCTTATTCATCATTAATTGTTCTTAAGTTTGTAATTCCTAGCACTGGGATCACAATTTTAGAATGATTTATAAGTTTCCGGGTTCACTCATTTAAGTTACATGAATTATTATTAAAGAATAAATCTATATCATGCCTATATTGGTAATTTTCTAATAATAAAGTGGTACTTTTTAAAGAACATTAATTTGAATTTTAACATTTTATAAACATAATAAGAACTTAAATTTATATTATATGTCCAAAAATTTTGGTGTTAATTTTTTATTTGTCCTCCATGAGTACCATTGATAAAAAAGTGCATCATCGTTCATGTTAGTGGTTGAATTAACATGGAAAATAATAGACAACAAAGAAGGATTGATTATTAAACGTATGTTATTTCTCTATTATTTACATATTAAATAAATATATTATTTTTTTGATGTAATTAAAGTTTTAAAAAAAATTCAAGAATAAGTAAAAGACTATGATTATAAAAATAAACCCGGAAGAAGATGATACATTCATTAAAGAGCCGAGTCTTTCATTTATGACTAATTATTGTGTAAAAAGGATATGAAATATATAATAATATTATTGGATAAATAATTTTATTATAATAAAGATAGATAACTGAAATTTGAATTCTTTTTGGAAGGGTTATAGTGAGTCCCCTTTTATAAATAATATCTCGTGTTATTTTTTCAGATATTAATAATTTTAGGGTTAAGGAAGTGCATTAGACATAGTAAGTGGCTCATAAATTGAATATGGAATATACTATTAAGAATATCTTATTAAAATATAACATAATTTAGGTTTTTAGGATTATTATTTTATTTATAAATCGTTTTTAACCAACTATCAAATTTATATATATTTTTGTTGTTATTAATGTAATTCATGTTAAAAAATATATAAATATAAAATTTAGGTTATAATAATTTTATTCATTATATTAAACAATATTTATTCAATAATGTTCTAAATATCATTATCCTATTCAAATAATATCCCTATGTAACCATTGTTTACATTTCATTTGCGGTGTAAGAACTCTACCAATATTAATAAGTATTTTTATATTTATCTTGATAAAAAAGTAATTTTAATAATGGGATATTATTTGTATGATTTTATAAGTATAATATGTATTAAGGTTCATTACATATGTGTTTATAATTTTGATCATCATTTTAGACAATAATATATCATTATGAAATAAAATTTGATTTTAACAGAAATTTTTATTTTTAAAAGTCGTTTAAATGAATTAATCAATATCATACTAATTAATGTTTAAAATTTGACTATAAAAATTATTTTTTAGTTTATATAAATATGTTAAAATATTATATATGTTTCTTTATATCATTATGAAATAATTAATAGTAGGAAATATAAATCCACTTGAACTCAAACTTATATTTTATAATTTTTTTTGAAAGGTTTCACTGAACGTATATATTTTTGACTTAATATAATGAATTTATAAATTTATATTTTATGTCAATATAGTATTCATACATTGTTTTTAGAGTTTTTAATTCTTATCAAGATTTTTATATTAAAGTTTATGAATGTTTTATAAAGTTAAATTCAATCTAGAACTATATTTTAAAGTAATATGAAATTATTACATAATCAATAATCAGATTCAATTTGTATATTTTACTTTTAAATGATTTTTTATGTCAAGAATATTCTTATAAATTTATGTACCTCTCAGTTATTATAAGACATTCTAGAACCTTTTGAATTAAAAATTTTTGTAAGCCAATTAGTATTCAAAGTATTAATTTTTAAAAATAATTGATATTAAAATATTTCACTCAACATATGATTTTTATTTATAAATAATCATTTATAACAAATATTATATTTTATTATTTATTTTATTATATCAAAATTTGAAATCATTTTAAGGAAATATATTCGACATTTAAATAAATAACTCTATATGTAATGAAGTAAACATAAAAATTTTTCATATAAAATGTTTATCAAATTAATCATTAATTTATCTTAATACCTAAAATAAATAAATAAATAAATAAAAAATAATAAATAATTTTTTGATTTATATAATGTTTAACATGAATATTAATTAAACATAAATGGTTTATATTATTATAAATACATGTTTCATGAAATCCACCAATAATGAAGTTGTATCATTTTAATATTTTTTTCCCAACAATGGAAAAATGGGTGTATCATAATATAAAGAAATTATAAGATGAATATTTTAGGGAGAGATAAACTAAAATTAAATTATTAAAAGAAATAAACTCATGATTTACCTCAAAATAATAATATTTTTGAGTTTTTTATTAATCTTAACTTTTAAACTAGGTATATATGTCTTTTACATGGATTATACACGTGAATGTGTTTCAAATGGTGTGCATTGAAATATTTTTAATATATCCACATTTTAATTGATAGATATATTCTTTAATTCTTCCGTTAGAGGAAATATAATAAAATTTTTATAGTGAAATTGTGAGAAAATGTAGTCACTATATTTATTTTCATTCCTTTAGTTAAATTCCATAATTTTTTTTGTGTTTTGATTATTTTATATAACTGATTTACATAACATTCCAAATGATTAATGAAGATTGTACATTTTTCATATAGGAATCCTAAAATTTTATTATATCAGTTTTTATTTTTTAACATTAATGGATCAGAAGATCCAAATATGTATTGTGATCATAATTGTGTTAATTATTCATTAATTCAATATATAGAACATTTAATTCAACTTAAAAATCATTTGGTTCATCCTAGGTCACTTTAAATTTTTTCAACTAATTATTCTTAACTGAATCCTTAAAAATTTATATAACTTAAATTATTTCTTTATATACTATAAAATATTTTAATTTGGAATAAATTTAATCCTTGACTATATATTATCCCAAAAATATAATAATATTTTCACCAAATAACCTTAATCTCATTAATACACTAACCCCAAATGTTATTAAATGATTTTATCTTATAATGCATAACCAAACATATTAACACTCAATGTTTTCTAAATATTTTAAATAATACTCATCTAGTAATAACCTGACTTCTAATGTTATCTAATTCCTAATCTCAAATCAACTCTAACAACCAACACATAACTTTAATGTCCCGTTAACCGCATTCAGGTATTTCTCGTCTCTCTTTTCGTATACCTTTATGTTTTGGTGATTTTTGGGGATTCCAATGATTGAAAACGTTTTCAAGGAAAATTAACAAATTTTTGGGGATGTATTTTTTTTGGAATTTATGGATTCATTGAGTAAACATGTCAAATTATTTGTGGAGTTCTCCTCAAGTTTGGAGAAAATCATATTTGGTTTGGGTTCTTTCATGAGAGCCTTAACTGTTCATTACTTTCAATGAATTTTTACATTATGAATGGTTACATTTCATATATTGGTTGTCAAGAAGATTATAAGAATTGGTTCAAGGCATAGGATATTTAAATTCAATGAATTAGTTTAACATACTGAAATTCTTGAAGCCGGGATTTTTAATCTGAGGTGAATCCTTTTTCAGTATCTTCTTAATTGAGAAATTTGCATTGTGAAACTTTTTCACATCATGAATATTTTGGGATTAGTGTTTTTTGGGGTTCTATATGGGTGATTTATTTCTAATTCAATGTGAAGATTCTCTTTCATGAACAAGAAGTTATCCCAGACAATTTTTTGGATCTCCACTCCTTCCATTTTATTTTTTTAGTGAATGATCATCGTGGTTGTTGCGGTGTATCTCTCCAGGTAAGAGAATATTCTGATTAGTCATTTTCATTGTTTGTGGTATCACCAATGTGCTAAGTTTATGGATCCATTAATACGTGATGATAATCTTCCTAATCTCTTGTATATCCATTATATGATCCTCTTTTGGAGGTTTTCCTTTATGTTTTCTATGGTTCTGTGTGCGTATTCTCTAAGGTATGTTGTGATTTGTCCCATATGATAACCACTATTCTTATTAAATTGATTATAATATTCAATGATTGATTCTCTGGACCCTATTGTTGTATTTTCATTATTCTATGTTCATGGATCACATTTGAGGCATGTGTGACCCATGTTTGAGGTAGGTGGTTCCATCTATAACCTATGTTGGATGAACATAATTAATCTAATATTTTTTTTAAAAATATAAATGAATTTACATGATAAAATTGTGTGTTTGGAAATGGGTATTTTTGAAAATATGGGTTTTCTCGTTTTTAGAATAACAAATGTTATTTTAAAAGCATCATGTAATAGATTAATGAAATGGGTTTCAAAAAATATTTTTGATGAAATGGTTTGGAAAATGTAGCACATGGGAAGCATTGAGTACTTAAGTGGAATGTGTAGTAATTGGAAGCTGGTGGCGATATGGTGGGAGTTTTCCCACTCAATAACATAGAGTATCTATTTTTATTATGGTTTTCCTTTTCTATTTGAATTATTTATTAGATATTATTTGGTTACTTTTGAGTTGTATCACTTCTACTGTTTTTTTGATATGAAATATATTTATTTTTTTACTCTTAAACTATTTCGTATGATGTTATATATATTTATATATTCTATTTTTTTGCTTATGGATGGATAAAATAATTCACTATGGTTATTAATGATCCCTGGGTTCTATTCTCCAGACCATGGGGATTAAGAATTCCCTTTAGATATATAAATGTTTGGGTCAAGTACTAGTTTGAGGGGGTTTTACTATATTTTAGAGTATAACACAAATTCCCCGCCCAAAATTCTTGATAAGATTCTAATCTATAGGTAGATTCTCTTGAAGGGCAACTGCTGCACCATTAGTTAAAACTAGTAGTGTGTATTTAAACTACCATTAGTGTGGGAATATTTTGAAAACAGGGGATTCTTATTCCAAAATAATGAAGATGGATTACATTTTTTGATGTTACAGTCATTAGTAGAATTTCGATCAGGCTATGCCAATACCTTGTTATGGTCAAGGATCATTAACTCCAAAGTCTATTATGGCATAGTCAGATTATTGATAGACTATAGGGATAAAAAAACATGCCTTAGGAGTGAAGAACCTTTATGCATGGGTTGATTTTCCAGTGGGGGTATATGCCAGTCTAGTGAAAGTGAGAGGTACCATATTTATTACATATTTAGTAGTGAATTATTTATTTCATATAGGTTCATCCTATTCTCGATTATATCTGGATCTATTATATATATGGTTAAAGAAACAAGGGAACTAATTTAATTTGATATGAAGTTAATGAAACCTATTTTAAAGAGGAAAGACTATGGGTTTCTGTGTCCTTTTCAATGTCGATAGTAGATGTAGAGTTAGTCTAGGATTTCATTGTTCTCAATTAGAATCTCTTTAACATCATCATTAGGATGGATTAGATATTCACTAATCATGATAAGTTAGATTTTTATAATCATTATGCCTTATATCTTTTGGCTGATGGGAGATCTTGTGTATTTTAGCGAGAGTGGGATCTGAGGTTTGGTCATGTAGGACCTTCCCTCTAATAGATAAGGTGTTTATTGTCTGGTATAATAATTAATCCCTATGATTTTTATTTCTTTGTTGATCTTATTTATATTGTTTGTTACTTTTCATGATGTTTTATTAGACAATTTCTCTTATATTCCTCTAAATTGGGAGGAAAATTTTATGATTGACCTGGTGCTAGGTACACATGCGATTTCATTACACTTTTATTGTATGGAACTGTTAGATCTAAAAGACCTCAAAAATCAGTTGAATTATCTGATGGAGAAAGATTTTGTTCACCCTAATGTTTCTTTGGGAATATTATATCCCATTTACTAATAAAGTATATAGTTCACTTGGATTATGTGTTAAATATCAAAAGATAATAATGGCGATGGTTTATAATAAGAATCCTTTCCCCCATTAAAATGATTTGTTTTACAATTTAAAGGGGTAATGTCATTTTTGAATTCTTAACATCTTTTAAGTAATAATCAACTCAATGTTTTGGAGTATAATATTTCGAAAATTGATTTCAAGGGATGGTATATCCATTACAAGTATATTTTGATATAGTTTGACCTAAATAACTATCCAATAATTTTTACGGCTTTTATAAACTAGATATTCTATGAGTAACTTGACATGTTTTGGGCATGGGATGTGGAAAAAAAAATATTACCTAAGTTAAAATGTAGTATAATGGTTAACCTAGGATGTCTCTAGAGACAAGTAAACAACAATCACATTTTTCACGGGAAATAAGAGAAATAATTATAGATTTTTTTTGAAATTGTTTGATTTTAAAAAGACAATAATGAAACAAAACATAGAAAAGAAATTAAGATAATGTAAAAATTTATAGAAAATGTGATTGATTACTATTATATGATATGGAGATCAGGTCACGGTCATTTTTACAATTGTAATTCTATCATAGTTCAAATCATCCAGTTCTCTTCGATAATGTTGATAAAAGTGAGAATACACAGCTGCTTCTTCTCACTCCTTCGGTCATATAATAATGGTGAGAATAAACCTTACAAAAATCTCAAATTGGTATGCCTTCCATATTTTGTGTGATATAGTTTTAGAAAATACCCTCATTTGACATAGGAAATTCCCAATATGGTATTGTTTATCCTAAACAATCAAGAACGTTTCCTACTCATCACACACGTACCATCGATCACCGAGTACTTAACCACTAAGAACTGATCTATTCCATCGCATATAGACCAGATCCTAGTGAAGGGAGAAATTTATCATTGAACATATATATAAAAACAATATAATCTAAAATCATTTACAACCATACATGATAATAAAAATCGTTATAATAAATTGAAACCGATTTCACAGAAGAGAGAAAAGGATCTTAAAACATTAAGTGAGAGAAAACTCGAATTACAAAAGGAAAAACCTCTCCTTACCCAATCACGCATAATATTACCCCACCACGGTTAGGGTAACTGACAATAAGGGAGAATAAGAACTCATTACAAAACTATGAGTAATAAAAGAGAGAAAATTAAGAACACAAAATTTTCTCTCCCAGAATCTATCCTCCAAAAGTTTTCTAATGTTCTATCCACCAGACGCCCAAAAAACACTAAGGTATCTTCTTATAAAATGTTTTAAATTAAGTTGTATATTGAAACTAAATATTTCAGAGTCTCTGGATAGCTATAAATAAATATATGACCGAATTAATAATCAATACTTTTTCTGTCTTCCAGAAACTATTTCACCCTATCTAATTGGACTCTCTCAAAATATGCCTTAATGAGATTCTTAATATGTGAAATTTAATGTGGTCTATCCCTTTTATGAATTCTATAGAAAACAGCTAGAATAACATCACTTGATGGTTGGTATAATGAGATATACTTGATTTAATATGGTGTGGTTTATTCTACAGGCCAAAATAATTTGTCCACTTGATTGATTTTTTGGGCCATTGGGTATAGAATCAGTTGTTGTTCTGGAAGATGAAAATGAATCCCACGAGCAAGGAAATGTTCAAAAAAAAATTATTCACATAAATTGGATAATAATTATAAACGTTATTCCCAAAAAATATAAGCTCTAGAAAACTGTGAATTTTCTAGAATAAACCAATTTTCACAATTATTCTCATAATTCACCGAAAACACTAAAATGTAAAAAATATCTATTCCAATTTACTAATTGGTAGGGGTTAAATTATTTAAACACATATGTAAAATAATTAAAATATTAAATCTATCAATTCCCCCACCCTTAGCACTTAGTAATCCTCAACAAGTCAATATCAAAATCCAAATCAAAGCAAATTCAAAACACATAACCATGAGATCTACCAATTTGACAACAAGAAATGAAAAATATCATGCCTCCTCAAAAACTATTATTTAAAGATATTAATTTCAGATCATTCAATATATTTCCTCTTCATTTCTCCTCCCGTTCACACAAGACTCCTACCTACCATTAATTTTCTCTCATCTCACAAATATTTAGAAATTTATTTCTTATCCAAACTCATACATGGGTCACCATAGTCTTGATAAATTCTTACATATTCACCTGATGTGATTCAATGAAATGTGATTATCATTAGAAATTTTTAGTAATTTTTTATGGATTTTGGTTAGTTGTATTTAGATGTCAAAAATTCTATGGATGAATAATGAGGGATTTCCTCTTTTTGAAGAAAAATTACATGATTCTAATTTTTACTCAAGTACGGTATCCTCCTCACCCACCATAGTATTAATTCATCTCCATCATCATGAAAACATAATTAATGTTCAAACAGATCAACATTTCCTCAAAAAACATTTCAATCTTCTCAAACATATTTTGTTTGTTTAAATCCCCCATAAAATACACAAATTTATTCCTCCATTATAATCTCTAGAAAGACACAACATCTCTTACCATGAATTCTTCAGAAAAGGCATAGATTTCATAAGAATTATTTTTTTTCAGAAAAAAAAATAGCTTCAACATTTTATTTTTACCCAATGTGTCTCAAAATGAGGTATCATAACACAAAACAATATCTCTCACACTTAAGTTCAACTAGACCATGCAATTTCACATCAAGATAAGGACATATTGTGAAAATTGGCTTGTAATGTGGCTATCCTAATAGGATGTTAATAGATTCTAATGGTTAGAAGGATTAAAGGTACAAGGTAGGCTTGAATGAAAAGGTGAAATTTGAAAATGAGGATTTAAAACTACACAAAATACCTCAATCATTTCAAGAACAAATTTTTCAAACCCTCATGTTTTGATACAATTAAATAAAATTATTCTTAAATAAAGCATGATTTGGTTATCTCAATAAGTGAGGTGAAAGTAAAGAATATGAGAGAAATGGTTCATAAGCTTTAAAGGAAAGTGATTCCAAAGATACAGATAGGGATATGTGGCATGGTATATAAAAATCAGTGTACTTTTCAGGAAATTTCAAAATATTTGAACTCGAAACAAATTAATTTTATGCTTTCATTTAAGCATTTTTTATGGAATAAATTGTTTCACTCATGCACATGGTTTTCAAAAATTCAAAAGACAATCATTTATTCTCAAAATATTAAAAAACACACAAAATATTAAAAAAAACACACAAAATTTAAAAAACACACTATTTTTTTATTGAAAATATGAAGATAAACAAAAAATAAAAAACCTAAATTATAAAGGTTCTCTTAGCACACTTAAATGATGCAGTTTCCACAATGACTTAAAATGGATATAACATGTAATAAGATTTGGAAACTGAATCACATCAAGCAAGAGAGTTTAAAAGAGAGCTATGGTTTGATTGATTTTATTGAAAAACAGGCTGTAGGAGTGTGATCTCCTCCACTGGATTTGATGGAATGGTCCCATGGAATTTATTTAGCCAATTTCCATTAATAGTGAATGGATCCTACACTCCATAATTTAAAATATGCACAACACCAAAAGGATATATACGAGTAACTATAAATGTACCTTCCCACATGGAACAAAGTTTACTTGATATCAACATGAGTCTTGAGTTGAATAACAACACCATGTCTCTAGGATGGAAGTCATTTGGTTGGATCAACTTGACATGAGACACTCTTGCTCTTTCACTATAAATCACATAATTTTCAAAATCATACCTTCAAATTTCTTCCAACTCCTAAAACTGAAATTTTCTCTCTTTTACAGCACTTTCAAGATCCAAATTTGTCTTTCTCATAGCCCAATAAGCGTTATGATCCCATTCAACAGGAAGATGAAAAAATTTCCCATAAATGAATCGATATGGAAACATTCCAATTGGGGTTTTAGGGGATTTTTTGTAAGACAACAATGTATCTTCCAACATTTGGCACTTATCTTTCCAATTTGGATTAACCGTATTTCCCTAAATTCCCTTGATTTCCCAATTGGAAACTTCAACTTTTCTATTGGTCTATGGATGATATGGAGTTGATGTTTTATGATGCACCCCATACTTCTTTAGTAAAGCATCCATTATCATATTAAAAAAGTGAGTCCCTTGATCACTGATGATGGCTCTGGGAACTCCAAATCTAAAAAATATGTTATCCCTGGAAAAATGAAAAATAAATTTAGAATCATCATTCCTAGTGGATTTTACTTCCACCTATTTGGAAATATAATAAACTTCAAGAAAGATATAAAAATTTCCAAATGACATTGGGAAAGGTACTATAAATTCTATCCTCCAAACATTAAAAATTTCACAAAAAATTAGTATCTTTTGAGTCATTTCTTGATCCTTAAAATATTTCTAGAAAAGTGAAAATTTTCACACCTTTTTCAATATTCATGAGTATCTTCAAAAAGAGAGGGCCAATAAAGTCCAAATTCTAAAACCTTCCTTGTAATCCCCTGAGGTCCAAAGTGGCCTCAGAAAGCTAAAGTGTGAAAAAAATTAAATACAAAATCAATTTAACTATCTGGAAAACATCCCTTTATAACTTATTCAATGAGAATATTCCAAACAAATGGATCACCATAGTTATAATATCTAGATACAAGTTTCATCTTTTATATTTGGTGAAAATTTAAATAAGATGGGACATGAGATATTACCAAATAATTTACCATATAAACATACCAATGAACTTCTTCATAAATCAATTACAACTGCTCTTCTGGAAGGTGGCATTTCAGTGGTTCTCTGTCCATAATATTCGCTTCAGTGGTGCTGGGAAGTCTAATTAAGTGATCAGCGACATGGTTCTTAGATCTCTTATTGTCTTTTATTTCCATGTTTATGTCTTACAGTAACAACATCCATCTAAATAACATCATTTTAGCTTATTCCTTCTTCATCAAGTACCTAAGAGCTGCATGATCAGGAGACTCAGTGAATTTAGTTCAAAGTAGATATGATCTAAATCTTTCTAAAGTAAAGAAAACTACTGAAAACTATTTTTTCTGTTATTGTGTAGTTGAATTAGGATTAATCTATGGTTCTTGAGGAATAAGAAATGAATTGTAGCCTGCCCTCGAAAAACTATGAATTCATCCAACAAAACCTCAAAAAATATTCAATATGATAAAAAAAATACTTACCAAGAACCTCTGAAATTTATCTGGAGCATTACACAATCCAAATTGCATAATTTTGTATGAAAATGTGGAGAAGGGACAAGTAAAAAAAGTATTATATTGATCATTGGAAGCAATATGTACCATGAAATAACCACAATATCCATCCAAAATAATGTGTTCTACCTTCAAATATATCTAACATTTGGTCAATAAATGGAATGGGGAAATGATCTTTCAGATATACTTGATTCAACTTCCTAAAATCTATTCACAATTTCTAGCTATTCTAAATTCTCATATGGATTAATTCATTCTTGTCATTACACATTAAGGTTAAGCCCCCCCTTTTGGAATTTCATGGATGGGGCTAACCCATTGTAAATATGAGAAGAGATAAGTGATTCTATCATCCAAGATCTTTGAAATATTCTTTTCTACAACCTCCAACAGGGTGTTATTCAACCTTCTTTGGGGTTGTTTGATAGGTTTAGCATCTCCCTGAAGTAGAATTCTACATGGGCATATTTTTTGGTTGATTCAGAGGATTTCATCCAATATCCAACCTATGGAATTAAAATTATATCTCAAAAGATGAATCAAAGTTATTTCTTGGGTTTGAGACAAATTATTATCAATTATCACTTGTAGTATATCTTCCTCTATAAGGTAATCATATTTAAAATTAGAGGAGAGTTGTTTTAATTCCAAATCAGGGGGTTGGTCAAGGGATGAAATTAAGTTGAGGTTTTCTACTTCCCAAGGGTGAAATCCTACACACACGTTGTCATAACAAAATCTTCATAATTTAAAAAATCATCAATGAAATTTGATTTTACTTCTTCCTCCCATATGAAAAAAGAATATATAAGAGTTTGGGAATCCTTATGTTCAATGATATTTTCAATATATAAAGTCTCTCCTAAGGATAAGAATTCATGGAATATACCTAATTCTTCAATGGGTTCAGTACCAACTATATGGGAGAGTGAAAAGAAGGATTGATCATCCGATGAGTACTCATAGATTCAAAAACATTGATATGGATAGTGCTATATCCAAAATACATGGCGAGGGTCCCTTTATGGAAATTGATGTGAATTTTTCCATCTTTGACAATGGTCTCCCCAAAATGATGGCTATGTTTGATAGGCTCCTATAATCTTCCATATTCATCACATAGAAATTATATTGGAATAAGATATCTTTAACATCAACCAAGACATCCTCTAGAACTCCTATTGGGAAAACTATGGATCTATTTACAAGATGGACCAATACTCTTGTTTTCTTTAAGTATGACATATGAAAATAATTGTATATTGAGTAAGGAAATAAATTAATGCAAGCACCAAAATCACACAAAGCACTAGAGAAATTTAAACATCCAATGGTTCATAGAAAGGAAAACTTCCCAGGATCATAGAATTTGGATGGAAACTGTGGTGTGATAAGGGCTAAGAATATCATTCCCAAGTTTATCCTCAAATTACCTTAAATTATAATTTTGTTGGTGAAAAATATCCTTAAAATATTTTGCATACATTGGAATTTTTTTGAGGGATTCAATCATGGGGATATTGACATCCACTCTTTGGAAGGTGTCCAAATTTTATTTTTGAAGTGCTTCTTCCTAAAAACTCTTTCATTCAATAATCCTTGATGGAAATGGTGGGGGTAGGAAGTGCTTATCCCAGTATTGCCTTTTAAATGGTGTTTCATGTCTCTTCTTTCTTGTTATATCCTTTTCCTCCTTCTCTCTATTCTCTTCTTCACCATCCATTTTAATAGAATTTTCAGAATTTAAAACTTCATTCCCCCTTATCTCAAGTGGTCTTATTTTGGGATAAATGGTGGCTATTGTTGGGAGTTATTTTTTCACTTAATTTTGTTCTAATGCTGATATTCTATTTCATGATTGGGATTGTTTAGAATGAGAGTTTATTTTGGGTTTTTGGTTAGTAAGTCAATGAGACTTTTGAACTTGTTAGACAAATATTTTACAATGTCTTTCTTCCCATCAATCTCATATTTCTGCTATTTTTTTGAATTGGACTTTGTGCCCTGGTGGGTGGATACTCATAAGGTATTTGGAATGTGGGTGGTTGTTGGTAAGAAGGCTGGTTATAAAATTTCTTTTTCTAAAATTATAGTCGGTTCTAGAATTGGTTCTAGAATGAGGGGTTGGTTTTGGACCAGATATTGGTGTGGGGGTATAGCTTGATTCGACTAATTTCCAAATCAGTATTGGACATGGTTAGGCTCTCTCTATCCTTGATTTTTCTGATACTACATTGGCTAAAAGGCTGCTACAAAAATTTCCTTTCTCTAGAATTTAGCACCCTGTTAGGGAAATGATCATATGATGAGCATAAAACACATACCTTATCCAGTGCGTGTTGGTCACCCACTTGATTGAATTCTATCGATCTCATAAAACTAGTTAGCTCTTAAATCTTAATTTCTAACAATGGTGATAGATGAGATGTTCTTCCCCCATGAATACCTATTGTTCTTGTACCTCTTGTTCCAAATTGTTGTGAGTTTTTAGAATTTTTTCAATAAAAACCTTGGAATATTCTAGTGATTTATCATGTAATGCATCTTCAGTTGATGCATCTAGAATGTTTCTATAATTTTACAGTAATCCTTGATAAAATATGTTCATAAAGTGATGTTCCCTAATTTCACACCTTTTTTAATATTCATGAGCATCTTTAAAAATAGAGGACTAATAAAGCCTAGATTCTAAATACCTTCTTGCTATCCTCTGAGGTCAAAAGTGTTCTCCACTAGATAAAGTGTGACAAAACATAATGAAACAATCAATTTCACTTTTTGGCATGCATCTTCTTATCATTTGTTCATTGAAAGTCTTCCTGAGAAATGGATCATCCCAGATGTAATATCTAGATTCATATTTCATATTTTAAATTTGGTGAGAATTTAAATGAGATGGGACTTGAGATGTTATAATATAATTTACCATATCAGAATACTAAGGCACTTCTCCATCAATCAAGTAAAACTACCATCAGGGATGTTGGTTTTTTAGTGGTTCTCTGTTGGGAAGTTCAGCTTCAACGATGTTGGGAAGTCCAATTAAGTGTTCAGCCACTTGGTTTTTAGATACCTTCTTGAATTTGATTTCTACGATGAACTCCTATAGTAATAGAATTCATCTTACTAACATCAGTTTAGCTTCTTCCATCTTAATCTAGTAATTAAGTGCTACATGAACAGAAAACACATTGACTATAGTTCCAAGTAGATATGATCTAAATATTTCTAAAGCAAATACATCTACTGAAAAAATTTCTCTGTTATTGTGTAGTTAAATTGAGATGAATCTATGTTTCTTGAGGCATAAAATATTACTTGTGGACTCCCCTCAATTGGTTGAGAAAGTACTTCTCCAACTACTCAGTTTAATGAATCACAAAGTTTCTCAAATGGTTCTTCCCAATTTTGTGGAAACATTACTGGTGGTGTAATCAATCCACTCATCAATTCATAAAAGTATTTCCTACATGCACCATTGACATCAAAATAAGCATCTTTCAAATGTAATCAAGATAGAGGGAGATAAATCATACTAAAATCATTGATAAACCTCTTGTAGAGTCCTGCATGTCCTAAAAATTATTTAACAAGTTTCATATAAGTTGGGTAAGGAAAATAATTTATGACATCAATTTTTGATTTATCAACTTATATGAACTTTTTTTGAAATTACATTCCTAAGGAAAATTTCTCTCTCTACCATGAAATGACACTTTTCAAAATTTAAAACAAGATTCTTTCCAATGAAAGTTTTCAAAAAGTTTTCTAGATTTTTCAAATAGTGGTCAAAATAATTTTCAAAAACTATGAAATCATCCAAGAAAACCTCCATGATATCATCAATATGGTCAGAAAAATACTTAACATTCACCTCTAAAATGTACCTGGATCAATACACAATCCAAATGGAATACTTTTTAATGAAAAAGTGATGAAGAGACAAGTAAATGTAGTCTTCTCTTGATCCTTAGGAGCAATTGGTACATATAAATAACTACAATATCCATCCAGAAAACAATAATGAGTTTTCCCTTCCAATATATCTAACATCTTTTCGGTGATAGGAATGGGGAAATAATATTTCTGAGTGATCTAATTCAACTTCCTATAATCTATGCACACTCTTCAGCTATTCTGCATTCTCATAGGAATTAATTCATTCTTATCATTCCTCATAATGGTTAGGACAGCTTTGTTGGAACTAAATGGATGGGACTAACCTATTGTTAATCTTAGATGGGATAGATGATTGTATCTTACTAGAGTTTCTCAATATCATTCTTCACAACCTCCATCAGGGTGTGGTTCAACCTCCACTGCGGTTGTCTAATTGGTTTGGAATATCCATCAAGAATAATTGTATGTGAGAATATTTTGGGTTTATTCCCATGATATCACTTAATCTCCAACCTAATTCATGAACATTCTCTCTCAAAATCTCAATCAATGATTTATCTTGGGTTTTAGAAATTTTTTTAGCACTTATAACTGGTAATTTATATCCATATATAATGTAAAGATATTTTAAATAAAAGGGGAGTGGTTTTAATTCCAAATCAAAGGGCTGATTAGGGGATGAAAATAAATTTTGGTTCCTCACTTCCAAAAGGGTGGATATCTTTCACATAAGCAATAATATCATAATCTGCATCATTTATCAAATCATTAGTGAAATTAGATTTTAATTCTTCCTTCCACATGAAATAAGAATCTTCATGATTTTGGGAATCCTTTTGTTCAATGATATTTTCAATGGATAAAGTCTCTCATAAGGATAATAATTCATGGAACATACTGGATTCTTTAATTGGTTCAGTAACAACTTCATAGGAGAGTGTGAAGAAGGAGTCATAATCTGATGGGTGACTCTTGGTTTCAAAAATACTAGAGTGGATGGTGCTATCTCCAAACTCTATAGTTAGGGTCCCTTCATGGACATTGATGATGGTTTTGGTCTTATTCAAGAAAGGTCTCCCCAAAATTATAAGTGAGTCTGATGGGATCCTATCATCTTCAATATTTAGCACAAAGAAATCATTAGGGAATATGATATCTTTGACTTTCACCAAGACATCCTCCAGAACTCATGATAGGAAAACTATGGACTTGTTTTCAAGATGGACCACTACTCTTGTGGGATTCAAGTCTCCCATCTAAAATGAACTGTACACCATGTGAAAAAATACAATTTTGGAAGAACCTCATTCACAAAAGTCATTCGTGATATTTAAATAATCAATTGTGAATGGATTGGAAAAAGTCTATAGATCTCAAAATCTGTCTCGAAACTGTGCTGTGATAAAGGCTGAGACACTCCTTCCCAAGTTGATACTATAATTCACTTGAAGTCTTCTATTCTTGATGAAAATATCCTTGAAAAAATTTATTATACTTTGTAAATTTTTTAGGGCATCAAGAACGGGGATATTGATTTCCACACTTAGGAAGGTGTCTATAATTTTTTTTGAAGTGATTCTTCCTGAAACCTCTTTGATTCAACCATACTTGATGGAAATGGTGGGGGTATATCCTCATTATCCATTTTTACCATTGAAATGGTGTTTCTTTAATCTTATTAATTGGAATATCATTTTCCTCCTCTTTTTTCTCTTCTTCATGGTGAATTTTATATAATTTTCTAAATTTACAACTTTCTTCTCCCTTAACTCAAGTGGTATTTTTTCGGTCTTAATGGTGGATGGTGGTGGGAGTTTTTTACCACTTATTTTTTTATTATGAATAAATTTTATTTTGGGTTTGGGATTGCTTGGGATGGGAGTTTCCCAGGGTTTTTGTTTGTAAGTCCATGAGACTTTTGAACTTGTTAGACAAACCTTTTAATTTTTTTATTCCCACTAATAATAGATTTATACTATTGTTTTTGAATTGGTGGTTGTGCACTGGTGGATGGATTCTCATAGGTTCTCTATAATGTGGGTGGTTGTTGGTACGAAGGTTGGTTATAACATTGATTTTGTTAAAATGGTGGTGGGTTCTAGAATTGATTCTAGAATGGGGGTTGGTTTTGGAAATAATTTTGGTATGGGAGTCTATCTTGATTATGATGATTTCCAAATCCATATTGGAATTGTTAAGGCTCTCTCCATCATTGATTTTGTTGAAAATTCCTTGGAAGAAATGATGCTACAAAAATTTCCATTGCATTTATTTCAACAAACTAGTCAGTGAAATAATCAGATGTTGACCATAAAACACATAACTTAGCTAGAGCTTGTTAGTCACCGACTGGTTTCTATGAAATATATCTCACCAAACTAGTTAGTTCTTCAATATTAGTTTCTAATAATGGGGATGGATGGGAAGTTACTACCTCATGAATAAATATTGTTCTAGTACCTATTGGACCAAATTGTTGCGAGTTTTTAGACATTTTCTCAATAAAACCCTTGGTTTCATATGGTGATTTTTCAATAAATCCACCTCTAGATGAGGCATCTAGAGGGTTTATATAGTTTTTCAGTAATACATAATAAAATAAGAATATAAAGTGATGATATTTAATTGATTAATGCGGGAAACTAGCACATAACTTCTTAATCCTCTCCCAGTACTTGTAAAGTTCCACATGACTGTCTATTGACTTAGATTTCCTTTCCAATTACTGCGATTCTAGAGGTGGGGAAGAATTTGGAACGAATCATCTTATAAAGTCATTCCAATAATTCACATTTCCTTATTTTAATCCATACAACCATTCTTAGGAAGTGATTTCCAATTAAAATGGGAATTCCATCCAATTTTCCTATTCCTCAGCTACTCCTTGGGGTCTTGAAGTGGAGTAGACATGCGTGAATTGCTTAATATATTTTTTTGGGTCATCACCTGCCAAGACATGAAATTTTGGGAGAGATGGAATCATATTAGGTTTCATCTCAAAATAATTTGATAACACTGGCATGACATTTTCAAATTTTTTATTATGGAAATGTGAGGTACAAAGGTCTCCAATTGTTTGGTTTTGATTTTCAGTGATGATAATATGGTTAGAGTGGAAACTTTACGTTTCAGTCAAGTCTACATTAGAAATTTATTCAAGTTAAAATTGAAAATTCAGGTTTGTAAGTCTATTCATCACATTTTGTTCAATTTTAGGATCTATGGAGAAAGGGACAGGGTTTGTACTTTTAGTCATGCAATATAAGAAAAGAAATGTTGGCACTACCTCCTGAGAAATGGAGACATGTTTTGAAATGTTCCTATCATGGGGTGTGTAAAAAACAATTATTATCTAAGTTAAAATGTATTTTTAAGGTAAAACTATGTTTTCTTTAGAGTGGAGTGCACAAAAATCATGTTTTTCACTTGAAATTAGATAAAGAAGTAATGATTGTTTTTGAAATTGTTTGATTTTAAAAAGACAAAAATACAAATAAAAAATAATAATTTAAGAGAAAGTAAAAATTGACAAAACAAGAGATTGATTACTATTACATGAGATGGAGATCAGGTCATGGTTAGTTTTCCAACTGTAATCCTAAAATAGTTCAAATAATCCAATTCTCTTATGAAATGTCGATAAAAGTGAGAACACAAAATCCCTTCTTCTCACTCCCTTGGTCAATTAATAATGGTGATAATAAACCTTACTAAAATATCACAATGGTCTAATATTATTATTTTTATATAGTTATATAAAATACCCTCAATTTACTAGGGAAATTCTGAATCTGGTCTTTTTTACCCCAAACGAACTAGAAGATTCCCAACTCCTCACACACGTATAGACGATCACTAAGTACTTCACCACTAACAACTTATATATTCCACCATATAGAGACCAGATCCTAGTGGACGGGGAAAATTTATCATTAATAAAAGATATAAAAACAATATAATCTAAAAACAATAAAATCTAAACACAAATACAAATGTAAATGATAATATAAACCGTTAGAAAAAATTGAAACCGATTTCGCAGAAGAGAGAAAAAGATCTCAAAACATTTAGTGAAAGAACAAAAGAATTAAAAAACGGGTAACCTCTCCTTAAATAATCACATATAAGTTTACCCCACCATGATAAGGGTAATTTTTAATAAGGGATAAGAATAAATCATTGAAAAACCGTGAAGAATAAAACAGAGAAAACAATGAATAGAAAAGTATCTCCTTAAGAATTTGTGCTTCGAAAATTTGCGTCCGTTCTACCCAACATCTGCCCGAAACACACTATGGTATCTTCTTATAATTATTTTGAGGAATTTGGATATTTAACCATGAAATTATAGAGTCTTAGGATAGGTTTAAATAAATATATGGTCAAATCAATGATCAATAATATTTCTGGTTATCAAAAACAGTTTCTCCCACTCCAATTGATCTCGCTCAAAAGATACCTTAATGAGATAATTAATGAAATTTAATGTGATCTGACAGTTTAAAGCCTTGTGTCTAACCCAATTGGAATCACATCATTTTAGGGTTGGTATAATGAGATATTATTGATTTAATATGATGCGGTCCATTCTACCGACCAGAATAATTTCTCCACTTGACTGATTTTTCTATACCATTGTGTGTAGAATTTGGTCTTGGTCTATAAGAAAAAATTGAATCCCAAGAGTAATGAAAACCTTGAAAAATGAATCACTTAAATTGGATCTGAATTTTAAACATTACTCATTTAAAACAGAAGCTCTAGAAAACTAGGAATTTTCCAGAATTAACCAATTTTCACAATTTAGCTCATAATTCACCAAAAGAAATAAAATGATGAAAATATACTCAAATTTAATAATTAAGAGGGACTAGATCATTAAAATACATATGAAAAAGAAAGAAAATATTAACTCTATCATACTTCAACAGATTTTAGTAGTGTTCATCGATAATATTATTGTTTATTTGAGATCTGAGCGTAAGCATTGGAACCATTTGAGTTTGGTTTTGGAATATTGAAGAGTGATCATTTTTATGTAATGATTTCTAAATGAAATTTATGGATCCAATAAGTTATTTTTTTGACACATAATATCTAATTATGGCGTGTTAGTTGATATTGAGAAGAAGATCCACAAAAAAACATTTTGATTTGGAGCTCTCTTGGTCTTTCCTGATAAAACCAATGGTTAATCCTTGATATATAAATTTTTTTGTCACCTTTGACTTAACATAACTAAAAATGGGTGAATTAATATGGGATGAAAGGTATCAGTCTTCTCCCAATAACCTAAAATGAATTTGTATATAAGATTCTACTCTTATCTGACCAAAGCTTGGTAAGGGATATATGGTTTTTAGTGACGCTTATGGTGACGGTATGACATGTGTGATTATACAAGATGATAATGTGGTGAATTATGGCTCTCAATATTTTTTACATCATGATAATAATTACCCCACTCATGATTTGGAGTTTACTATAGTTATACATTTTCTCAAATGTTGACAACATTATCTTTCTGGGTAGTGGTTCATAATGTTTTATGACCATTATAGTCTGAGATAAATATTTTCATATAAATACTTGAATAATTAATAGATATGGTGGTTGTAAAACCATTATATGTTTGATTTTGAAATTTCAAGACCCTAGGAATGAGGAATGTTATCATGATGATCCCAACAAGAATGTACCATCACAGTATGTTCTTGATTGAAAGATGAGTGAAACCCTATGGGACACTTCACCCAGTCTCACCTGGAATATAAAGAGGTTCTTTTAGTTATGATTTTGATCATTGATTAGTTATCATCTTCTCTACATGATTATATTCTATAGGGTTAACAGTACGATGAATAGTTCAAGGAAATTCAGGAAACCCTATATCGTGGGGATACTGTTTCTAGTTGGTCTCTCTTTTCAGATGGTATTCTTTATTTACGGGTTAGTTTTTCATCCCAATACCTATGAGGAGATCAATTTTTTAAACATTCATATGTATTTATAGTACAATCATTCAGGCACTATGAAGATGTATTGTCTCATGAGATGGTGATTCTATGGTTGAGTTTGAAGTGGGACCTAGAAAATTTTGTTCCCCACTCTTACGCCTAACTACAATCAAAAGAAGATAATCATAAACATTCTAGTTTTATATAGCCTATTATAGTTCTTATTTGTAAATGGGACAATTTCTCCATTGAATTTTTTTGTTGGATTACCATGGGATCTCTAAGCGAAAAGTTTTATCTTGGATTTAATTGATCGGTTGAATAAGTCACCTCAGTACATTTTCATAAGAGATTCCACTAAATTTGAAGACATGGGAATGCTTATGTACAAGAGATTATGAGGTGTTATGGATCCCATTTTACATTTTTTGGATGGGGATCCTTAGTTTACCTCAATGTGCTGGATGAGTCTTCAAGAGGTGATGGGGACTTAGGTCATGTTGAGTAAAAATTACCATCCTTAGAGAGAATTTCCGATGGAACATATTATTTAGATCTTGGAGGATATTCAACTTGCCTGTGTGTTGGATATTAGTTGATCAGGGGTTATCCATCTGGTACCTGTTGAGTTTTCATATAAAAACCATTTGTAGTCATCTATTAGAATGGGTGTCTTTGAGGATTTTTATGGTCACTCATGCAGGGAAAATATTTTTTATGAAGAGGTTGGTGAGGCCTCTTTGGTAATACTAAGTCTCATTCAGGAGACGTCAGTGAGGATTCAGGATATACAATATCATCAAATTATAAATATGTTTATAAAGAAATATTTCCAAAATTTTCATCATAATATTTTAGTGTATTCCTTTGGTGACTGAGGTTTCTTGAATGTTTCTCCATGGTTAGGTCATTGTCATCTTGGAAAATAAGGAATATTGGCTTTGATATATGTTAGATCATTTGAATCCACTGATCAGCTTGGGTATTTTTCTTGTTGGTTGGCATTTCCATTTCAGTTTATATGAATTCATGATGTCTTATCCACATAAAATCTAAAGAAATACCATCCTCATCCCTCTCATGTTCTGAGTTGGGATGGGATCGAGTAGGAATTAGATGTCTATCTTGTAGAGAAACTAGTCTAGATCATTGACTCTTAGGTAAAATTCATACATGGGAAGTCAATTATGTTGGTCAGAGTATCATGGAATCATGAACCAAATTCTCAAAAGATTGGTATTTTAGGTATTTTGATTAATTTGGGTATTAGAGTATGGTGATTTTAGTCTTGATGAACTTAATTTATGAATTCATTATCATGTTATTGTTTTTTATATAAAGATTTATGTTTTAATGGAATGTGGGACCTTTTGTATCCCGAAGAGAACCCTACTTTATGATTTTATTGGCATGTTGTTGTCTGTGTGTAGCCCTGCAACAACTCTTTTTTTTGGTTTGATTGATGTATGTGCTGGATATATGGATGTTATCCATAGATGAAATAGTTGGGTGGTGGAACTAATTATGCGAGTTATGTTGATTATATAGTTGTTTTACATGGGTGAGATGGTCCAGTCATGGAATTAATTATGTTATTTATATTTATTATATCATGGTTATCCATTGAATATACAGTTTTATTATATAATTAATTATACTATTGTGATATTTATATTGTGTTCATCAATCATCAGATGAGTCAGTCATGCGATGATATGTGTAACCATGTTCTGATGCTATTGTGTTTATCCATCAATGAGATGTTTGTGTTTTCAGATGAATTATTCCACCTTGTTCAAATTGTAAAAATGGAATGATATGAGACATATTACAACTTCATGCTGAAGTAGGGTGGAACATGGATGTGGCAACCTGGTTAGTTCATTTTCACCATTCTAGTAGTGTGATTACACGTTCCTTGTTTCTAGTCAATGCATACACCCTAATTTATAAGCATTGAACTTAAGTTAAGGTCAAAGTTTTGTTATCCTAATAAGAATTATACTAAAAACCAATATGTGTATCCCGATATATGTGAATAATTTATGGTTAAGAATGCCTTGAAGGGCAAAGGCCCTATATCAACAAGTTGGGAAAGAGGAGAAGGGTGAGAAAATGTGATACACAGATATAATTTGTGATAAATTGTCGAGATTCCACCATTTATTTTCATTTTTTTCTAGGTCTTCCACAGGTGTGGATCTATTGAGTTGTTGCACTAAATATTTTATGTCTTATTGTTATATCATCAGTGTTGTTCTTATGGTTTCTTTCACATTTTAATTTTTTTACTCTAATTTTTTATTCCAATAATTTATACTCTAATATTTATCTCCTACAGATGAAATTGTCTCCCCATGTTATCACTTAGTCCCTATCTACTTTTTGGTATCTAAATTCATAAGTGAAAGCATGAATGAGGTTATGGGACTATCTAACCTTGACATGGTGAGTTGTGGTAGGGAAGTAAAAATTTGTATCATAAATATTTATTTGTACTCTTTTCAACTATTTGGGGAATATATGTAGGAGGTGTGATAATGTCATGACATAGTAAGAAACTCATTCCTAGGAGTATCTAACCCATTTTTGAGTGAAAGGTCATGTTTTTAGTAGTACAATTATTTTTTTGGCATTCATTTTTCACTATTGATCAATTTCACCATCTGTGATGCTCATGCTTTTTATGTTATGATTTATTGGATTTTATCTTGGCTTGTTAGAAAGAGTGAGTTATTTCAATCATCATGGATAAGATAGTAGGATGAAATTTCAGGTGATTGTTTTCATGGGATTTATATAGGATTAAATAAATTAAATGTACTAATAATATATTCAATGTTTTTTCAAATGCATTATTATTTAAATTTAGTTTATTTGTCATGATAATGTTGTATTTTTGTGTATATACATGAAATTGACTAATATAATTATGTTGGTGAAATGGATATGGTCCCTAATTAGATAAGATGATATTTTATTTTTGTATTTTCATTCCATTTTCATGAATTTATTTAATAATTTTTCAAACAAATGGATAATTAAAACTAATTTGGCAAAAATATTTACAATTAGTTTTGAATGGGATTTTGGTTTCTAAGGGATTTTAAAATCTAGGTGATGGTAAAAAAGTTTCATTTTTTAATTTCAAATAGAATCAGGATATTTGAGACGGTTTTCATACTCTTTTGGGATTCTAATTAGGGTAAAGTGTTTATTGTTTTTTAAGAAATTATTAAAATGGGGAAATCAGTTATTGTTTATAAATAAAAAATGAATTTTAATTAAAATGGTTTCCATGTGATTCTAAATCCATCCAGAAACGTTTTTTGTGAACTTTTTTTAAATTAGATTTCATGATTTTTAAATGTCATAGTGTACTGAGTTGAGATTTTTGAAAGGATCATTTAGAAGACTTGTATTATATTTTTATGTTGTGTATGTGTGACACCATGGGGGAATACTGAATGGTGTGCTGATGAGAATCATGAACCTAGGGTTATTCTTTATAATATTTTTCTTGGATTGAGTGGTGATGTTATGAATTAATGTGTTGATGATTATACATCCCCAGTGGGTGGGCTCAAAACAAGTTGGTGAGTTTTTCTTGGTTCTTTAGTCACTGATGGACCCTATAAAGGGGTGGTTGGATTCCTTTGTTACATTGTAATTGTTATAAATATCTTTATAGTGTTAGTATAGTAAGGTTATGGGTGGAAGGTGGTTATATGGTTCTATGATAGAGGTGAACCCTCTAATAGTTAGACTGTTGGGTTATTGATCTGGATGGACACCTATGAGTTAGATAGATCATTGATATATTCTTCTAGGTGTGAGAGTTAGAATAATTGTAGTTTAAGACAATGGTTTCACTTTTCGGCCCTTGGTGTTGTATTGATTAATGGGATGGTTGAGCTTTATAGGCCTTAAGAGGCAAGAGGGTTGGTTTCTATACTTTTATTTAGTGGAAATCACGTGGGACATTGATAGTTATATGTGCCTGATAATCTGATTCATGGGTTGTGGAAACTCTAGGGGATTATATTCAATCAGTAAGGGACAAAACATGTGTTCTTGTAAGGTAATGCTCTAGTTTTGGGATGCATGAGCTCAGAGTGGCTTTTGATTCATTGGGAGTCTCTTAGAGGTGGTTTTTAGAAATTAGAACACCTTGTGGATGAGGTGTTATGAATGGAAATATTTTATGGTATGGATCATATTCTTAGTCAATAAAGATAATTTGTGGAATATTTTTATAATGGTTTATATGGGTATGATGTAATGTTTATCTTATACTTTTGGTAAGGAGAACAAAGCTAAACCTTATAGAGATCTGATCTCATTGATTTTCATTATATTGGAAGAGACAAGGAAATACCTATGATGCTTAAAGAACCATAAGAGGTGGTGTTCGTAGATAATCATACTCGAATACCATTAGGGTTTAGAGTTTCAATGTTATAGGAACCTTAGTTTTTTGGGAGTTTCATTGGAGAATATACTTCATATATGTTGTTGTATTAATAAATAAATTCCAATGATAATTACTTATAGAATTTTAATTTTATATGTTAATTTCTCCAATGGGTAGTTTCCTAGTGAACTAACGTAAGAGAAAATGTGTTGAGAATGTATGGATTTCTTTATGGGGTGTTCATAGAGGGGAGTGTGGTAGTGATCTATTTGTATTATATTAAACATATTCATGGTACATAGTGGAGAGTGGGAAATATATGGGGGTTTTCAATAAACTATTATCAAGTTGTTTGGATATGTTAAAGTATATTGGTTGTGGTGCCAGTTCAGAAATGGAATGTGTGGCCTCTAGTGAAGAGTGGCATCAATAAAGATTGGTTAAGAGAAATGTTATAGACATGGTAGGGTCGGATATTGATAATTATTTCTGATACATATATTAGTGGAGTATGGTTTAGTTTTTTGAGTCCTTGAGATGTGTGAGTTATCTATTGGAATCTCATATAGTTTTTTTAGTTTAGCTCTATGAAATAAAGTTGATGTACCTAAGGGCCAGGTCTGTGTGTCGGTCGGTGATGATGAATGAGGATATGCCTTAGAAAGTTTCTTCTTTTTGGCCATTTACATTGAAAAACATATTATCTATAACCACAGTTTGATGTTTTTTAGTTTCTAGAAAATTTCATTATAATTTTAACCCTCCTTGAATGTTAAACTAGGGTAGAAGTGGATTAGAAAATAAGAGGTATAGGTAATACCATGATTGGAAGATGGTTTAAAACATTATTAGGTTATTTTTTTGGTTCTAAATTTGTTGTAGTGGTTGAAAGTCTAGTTGTGGTGATGGAAGTGATCAATGAGTTTAGTGGCTAACAATTGAAGGGTATGTTATATTGATTTCTAAAACACCTCCATAGTGTAATTTTGTAAGGATTAAATAACATGATATGGTATTTGATGCATGACTAATGAATTAGAAGAGGCCTATAGTATGTGATAATGATGTGACACAAAATTTAGGGTGTAGTAGGTGTGAGTGATGATCATTTTATTAGTGGAAAGAACTGTAATGCATTGCAGGTGGGTTCGTGTGGTGCTGAATGCCGAGTTTAATCAGAAATTATAGGTTGTTGAATTAGTGTGATTGTTGAGAATATTGAGGAATGATCAACTATAGTTCATGATAATCCTGGATTTTTTCCCTTGATAATACTATATGTGGTTGTAGTAAGTTATAGTGAAAGAGAAATATTCTTCTAAGAACATGTAGTCCTTGAGTTTTTTCATTCATTTTTGATGATCTAATCCAAATTATAAGGTTCCTGTAATAATCTAAGAACAAATGTTTAGATGACTATGAGGTAGGATACTTTTTGTGAATAAGTTATATTGGAATTACTTATGGTCACATCATAAGTGATGTTTTGAGAACCTAAAAGGTTGATCGATGAACCTGTAATGAATTTACCATTAGTAAAAGAATAATTATTTATATATAGTTATTTTTAAAATAATGATACAGGGTGTGGCTTCAAGTATAATGATATGGTTGTTTCTTATGAATCTACACAATTTAAAACCCATGAGTATAGCTATAAAAACCATGATCTTGTTATTTCTTCTGTTACATTTTCATTGTAGATATGAAGAAATTATCTCTATGGGGAAAATGTGACATGTATACCAAAAAAAAGAATGAATTAAATATTCACACTGAAAGATATTAACATGAGGGAGAGGATATTATTGTAATTACTTAAATAATATTATATTTTCAATATACAATCACTCATAGAATGAAAAAATGATAGATTCTTTTAGTATATAAGATAATGAGGTCTGATCCATGATTGGGATAGACACAAATCCTATATTCAAGTAGTTGTTAAAGTTTGATAGTGAAATTATTTGGGAAGAAATAATTTCATTCATTATCCATTTAATTTATCTATTGTATTTACTAGAGATTATAAAATAGTCTTAAAAGATGAAAATTGTATTCTCAAAAAATACAAGTCATCGAAGATGGGAAATTGGCAGGGTTCACCTGTGAAGGTGATTTTGTTAAAATTTGGGATAAGCTTTTGTGTACCATCAATAACAGAGATAAATTTGGAGTTACTAGATAATGATAATAGTTAAAACTTCTATTTACCCCACAATTTTATCAAAATATATAAGGACTTAAAATATCACTTTTTTTGGGAAAAATGAAGTGAGAAAATTTAAACTACGTGTTTGGATGCTAGGTATGCCCATAAATTAAGTTCGAGAGAAATCGTCCAAAGGGTTTCCTAAAACCCATCCCTATACCAATATGAAAGTGGGAAAATTTAAAAATTTATTTTTTTACATGTAAATGTTAATCATTGTTTAGAAATGATGATATATGGATCATTATTGATATCTTTACCAAATATGCACATTTTCTATAAATAAGGGAGGATATAAAACTTAAACCTATTGATCAAATTTATACTAATAATGTTTCAAAACATCACAGCGTGATATTATAAATTTTTTTTGATCATAATACTCTCTTGACATAAAAATTTAGGAATATTATTTAGATAGCCTTGAACACTGATATATATTTGAGCACCACATATAATCATCAAATTGATGGATAGTATGAAAGTACCATCCAAACCATATAGAATATGACGAGGTAATATTCACCCAAATTTCAAGGAATGTGGGACCAATAATAACCATTGATGGAATTAAATCATAATAATAGATTCAGTTCAAGAATATAGGTGGCACCATATGAGGCCTTGTATGGGAAAAGTTGTCATATTCCAACCTTCTAGGATGAGTTCAGAGGGAGGAAGCTAGTTGGTCTATAACTTATTGAGGATAAAATTCATAAGCTAATAGAAATTCAGAATAAAATCGAAATATCCTATATAATAAAAAAAGATATTAAAATAATGGATATAAAGTCTTTTAATTCCAAGTAAGTGATCACTTCTTCTTAAAATTATTGTAGTGTAAATGGCTTATAAGATTTGGGAAAATATTATGTTATGTAAAATGTAAAAAATGCCATTTGATATCCTATAGGTAATTAGAGATTTATCTTATAATTTATCCTTGAAACCCAACCTATTTAATCTTTAAAGAGGTTTTTATATCTCTATTCTACGTGAATCGATTTCAAACCCAACTCATCGACTCACCACATATGAGATAGAGCTCAAACCAGATTTATGTTACATTGATGAGCTCTCCTAGATTCTTAACTCCAGAGAGAAATTATTTAGAATGAAGAAAAACCCCTCATGAAATTTTTATGGTGAAATAAAAATTTATAAGAGGAAAAATGGGAACTCAAAGAAGTAATGATGAAAAAGTAGCCTCTATTTTCACTATATGTTATGAAATTAAAATTTTAGGATAAAATTTTATAAGGCAGTAGAATGTAACAACCTAGAAGTTTATTTACTATAAATATATTTATCATTTTTTAATTATTAGTAATATAGTATAGTTTAATACAAATACTAAGAAACAAGAAAAATATATTTCATTATTTTATAATGATATAATATTATCCTATAAAACATCAACTATTACAACATATAAACAAAAAAATAAACTACTACATTTCCTTATAATATCATGCATAAATATGTACTAGTAAATCTAGTAATGGTAAATGAATATTCACTTGGAAGAATATTACATTTACTAAAATAAACTCTATTGGTTTTAAATACTACATGAATTTCCCCTTATATAGATATAATAAAAAGGAATAGTAGTGTTAGGAAAATGGGAGATATTATCAATGAGTTTGTAAAAACATTTGTATGTGATGTAGTGACTGATGAAGTAAGAATTATGATACATTATCATGGAGAAAACCCTTTACATAAATTGAATATTGGAAAATATTGATGATGGACATAATGCCCATTAGTGAATATGACACTTGGTAATTTTTATTGGTGGTTATGTAGATGAAGTTTAGTGTCAGTCAGAAATATTTTATGATTTAAAAAAATTAAATTATTTATCAAGAATATTAAAATATTGTATTACAAACAAAGTTTTATGATAATTTTAAATGTTATGGAAGAATTTATTTCATGAAATAATCATTTTAAATTAGTTTTAAAATATTTAATATTTTAGAAAAGTACTAAGAAATTTTTAAAACAACCATAATGTTTGTGATGCTATAATTTTTTTTATCTTTCAATAAATAAGTTTTTTATTTAAATGTTAAATTTATCATATTTATAGAATTATTTTTAAATTTCTGATTCCATTATTTATTCAACAAATAAAAATTATCATAGGGAGATATTTCTATAATTTTCTTACAAAATGTATTTTTTGTCTAAAAAATTGAAAATTTTATTTTTACAAGCATGATAATTTTATGACAAAATTATTTTGAAAAAATGAATTAAAAATTTATGAAAAATATTATTCAATAAATATTTAATTTAGTAATTTTAAAGAATATGTTAAAAATATAAATAATAACTTATCAATTTATACATTACATTTTGAAAACATGAATTCATTTTTTGAGGTAAAAATTATTTTTAGTTTTTTTGCATTAAATAGGTTAGTTGGAAGGTAATTTTCAATTTTGGAATCCTTTGAACATACACCCACAATTTTTCACACATTTATAATGTATAATATTTTTCTGAATTCATTTCACTAACATTTGGATGGTTAATATAATAAAATAACTAATATTTAATCCTTTAAAATCACACATCACCATGTATAAATACCCCTGATACCTCCTCAATTTCAACACAGAATCATTTGAAAATTAATTATCTCTTAATATACATCTCAAGAGTATATTAAATGTGGTTATAATTTTATTAGTAGTCCCTATATATCTTTAAGGATCATCCTCCCACGGTAAGTGTCACTAATCATCCTATTTCATTTTCTAATGCTTCACATTTGATATATTGTCATTCTAAATTTATTTTTCATATAATTAAATTAATTTTATTCGATCAAAGTATCCACTATTTTATTCATTTCAAATGGGAGTTTATTTTTTCACTCCAATTATATCATTTTTATGTCTTTATAATACTCAAACTATCTTGTATCCATAAAACCATCTTAAATTTTTGTAAAGTTAATAGTGTGTGGTTTTGCAAGAAATGTTAACATTGTATTGATACTATAAGTTGATAAAGATCTAGAATAGGTGTAACTTGGGGTAAAAACCTCAAAAAGTGTGCATTTGTCTTTCACTTGATTATCACCTGGTCTACAACATTGGGCTTTGTTGCACACATAATTTGTCACTACTAGGGTATATGATTTGGATATTTTACATAACCTTTACAAAATCATTATCAAGTATTTATTTTTCAATTAATTGATAACCTACATTTCAAATACATTTATCCAAATAACTAGAAATCTTGAAAACCAATTCCTTATGAACACAAAATGAATACAATATCACATCCTTCACTTTTTATGCTTATTTATTTATACATTGTGAAATACCTAGTTATTTTTTAAGGTATTTAAACATGATTAATTTATGGATCCATGATTTAAGAAATTATTTTTTACCATAAAATTAATTATTAAATGTAGTAAAATGTTATAAGATATTCCTCATTGAGAAAATATTATATATATTTCTGGTGTTAATTCGTTGAACATTATTCTATGAAATTTCTAGATTTGTGATGTATTAAATTGGACATTTATGTGATGGGTGGGTTTTGTAATTATATAGACCCCCATTTCACTACTTTGTCTGATGATATTATTAGGATAAGTTAATGGGTGCATCTTTTACCTTTTATGCAATATTTCTTGGCATAAGGCCTTGAATTTATGTTTATGGTGTTTGAAAGTACGCACCCCCTTCACTACATATTCAATTATTATTTTATTTTAATATTTTGATTGTAACATTGGTCATGGATTTATTTATTCACACAGTTTCATTTTATATCTCATAACATTGTTTTATTATTCATCACATATTGTTTTACTATGATTACTTCCACTATTCGCAACCAACATACTTAGAATTTTTCCATTTCCCTAGGGAACCCCGAGGATTGCTGCATATAATAAAAGGGGTGCAAGGAAAAAAAATAATGGTTTCATTTTTTCAGATGAGGTATTTTTATTTTCATTATAGTGTAAAACTCATTTCTATATTTGGTTTTATAAGGATAATAAACTGTTGGATCCTAAATTTTGTGAACTATATAACATTTTATAAAAATAACCACGAGATCTAGGGTGATGGAACAACCATGCCCAAATTCAGAATCTACATTTGGATTCCCCTCAAGAGTAATTCAATGAGATTGGTATTAGATCAGAGAATATTATTACTATATTGAGTCAGTTAACCTAGGTAATGACTAGTCAGATTCCCCACATGAAATAACCTATTTATACACAACATGGTGAATCGATGTTGGACCATTTTATATAGCAACATCCTCTATCCTTTAATGGGACCAAAAATCGATTTGTGAAACAATAGTGGATAAAGAACCCCAAGAAATTATTCCTTCCCTTGGGATGTTTAGAGAAGAATATTTTTTTATGGAGGTTTATCTGTTTTTGGGAATGCTAAACAGTGGTGGTTATAAATTTAAAACACCAACAAGGTATTAGAAATAAATAATATGGATTTGATGTATTTCAAGTATGTGTTCTTTAAAAAGTAATTTCATCAGTAGCAATGAGAATACATAGAAAGGAAATTTTTATACTTAATGAAAAATTATGAGTAAGTTTTAGATGATTATGAATATATATTTACATGTTTAGAATGAAATTCTTATGATTATGTGCACAACCCATAGAGAAGTTTTGATTGATTATTTGATGTGTTAAAACCAATCATTTTATAAGAAATTGTCTCTGTAACATTTTCCTGATATGATTATGTTGTGAATAGTTATATAAATACAAAAAATAAATTATCTAGGTATCCTATTTTTAAGGGATGTAGGATAATAAAATTGTGGCTGAGTTCCATGGTGGTAATTTTTAAGAAAAATATTAGAAATTTAGAATAGATTTTCCAAAATGCAGTAACCATGGAAAAAACCACTATAGAACATTCCTGAAGGGAATGGGAGTATAAAAAAGTGTAGAGATAAAAGACACTATGTTCATGAATGAAAGGATATGGGGAAAATGGAAAATTTCATGCTCTTTAATTTCTAGGCGATGATACATTATTAAAATAAATTCCATATGTGTTAAGAGAATGTACCATAAATGTATCTTATAGTGAAAGGTCATGATTATGGGATTAATATTATAGAGGATAAAGTTTCTAATGACATAGTAGAAGGTAAATAGGTAGGAATTTCCTAGGAATGACACCCTTCTCTCAGGGCTCTCCCCCTCTCCTGCTCATCCCATTTAGGGTTTGCCGATGAAACCCACCGCTTGGGGTCGGCGGTGTGTCTAAGCACCGCTTTTGTTTCTTTATTTATTCTCCACTTTCAACTCCTTTAGTCTCCTTCATCCTTTGTCATCCTTTAATTTGGTCTATGTTGGACTTTTTCTCTTTCTTGGTGGTGCTTCTTTCTTGTTGTTCTTCTTCTGGGGTGTTTTCTTTGGTTCTTACGAAGTCAGTCACTATTAAAGCCTCCATCTTCTACAACCCTACCCTGATCTTACATTCTATTGCTACTCTCCAGGTCGGATGTGGAGTGTTGGTAACACGGGGGTTTTGGGTTAAGGGGTTTGGCGATCATCGTTTCTTCAAGAGCTTCTGTTTTGGATCGACCTTGGTGTTGGATTATAGTTTTAGTCTTGCCTTTCTACTGTTGTTTGGAGACCTCGACCGATCTTATCCCAACCCTAACCTCAAGCTCTTATGTTTCTCTCTGAGTCAGATATGGAGTGGTGGTTCCTTAAAGGATTTGGGTGGTGGGGTTTGGCGGATGACGGTTCCCCTCACCCATTATGTTTCGGTTTTTGGTGGTGCTTTGTTTGTTTCCTTTTCTTTGGTAGTCGATCTACTCAATACTAGATAAGAAAAGGTATTGATGGTGTTTTTTGGTCTAGATATTCTCTGTTTTTGTTATGGAAGAAGCTGTCAGTAGTTCTTGATAGTGTTGTTTCTAGTTAAGGTTTCTTTCCCTTTGTGTTTTGTTGAACTGAGTTCGAAATATACTGGTGTCTTGGATGTTTCTACTTTGCATCGAAATGGTATTGGTGTTTAATTGTGGTTACAAAGGACTCTGTTGATTTCCAGCAACTGGTGAAATGTTGGAACGGTGACCAAAACAGTGGTCTGGATGACGCCGATGGAGGTGAGTGTCTTCTCCAACATTGAGAACGAAGATTTCGATGCCATTGATCGTAGATGGAAGTGACTTGACTTTTTCGGCTCTCTTGGTTCAAGGTCATGATGAATGATTGTTCGTGGGTCAAGGTGGGTTACCCTGTGGATCGAGGTGGATATGGAATGTGAATTTGGACTTTTGAAATTTGAATTTGAAAAGTAGTGCGTAGTGGTTTTGGATGTGGAATATGAATTGACAGGTGGCTCTATGTATGGTTCCCACTTACCCATAAAGTGGATTTTCAAATAATACAAAAAAAGGATTGTGTGTGGAATGGAAAATAGGTCATCAATTAAAAATTAGATAATGGTCTACTTGGTTCTAGATCATCACAATCTTTAATATTTTTTTTCTAGTAACATTAGATATCTCAATAAAAAACTAAGAATGGAGTTATCTATCAGAAAAACCAATGGAAATATTATTACAATAGGGATAAATAAATAAATCCCTATTTTGATTCATGAACATACACTTGTTGTGTATTTTATCATTACACCTACAACATTAATTTAAATAATAATTAGAATGGTCTGGCTTTCAATGTATAATGGAATAGTTTTTTTTTCAGTAAAGAAGATTATAAAATTTGAGTTTGGTATAAAATCTGTTCAATTTAAAGCAGATACATCATTGTCCGAGCCTTACCTTGATCCTCCTACTGTGGGAAATCTTAATGAAACCCTCAGTGATGAATTGGTGAATTAAAAATATTCCCTAATAATAGAGAAAATATCTGTTGTCAAGGATAATATTGATGTATTCCCACTGTATTTACTAGGATATTGTAACACCCTCGAATGATAATGGGTTAAATGGACAAATGATACGAGACATGTCAACAAGGTGCAACATCCTTTTCAGGATCCTATCTGATTAGATCTCTACAGTTAAGTGTTTTTGTCTTAGAGTAGTGATCATGATGGGTGACCTTCTGGGATGTTTCTCAGGATGTGTGTGAGTGAGGAAAAAGTACACTGGAAAAGACATGTGTTGGCATGTGGGGACAATCATTAGTTAGATACCCTTCCTGGGAATGTGGTTTGGCCCCAGGGTTGGGACCACGTGTTTGTGGGGCAACTAGTGGTACTTGGCGAGCAAGGACCCATTGAACTTGTTAAAGGTGGGGTGCTTGTGCTGCCACTGGGACTTAGTTATCACATTTGGTGTCAGAGGATTAATAGAACCTTAAGTGTGGTACACTGCTTGGGTTGAGATGTAGGGTCCACAACAAGGACATTGTTCTCTACAGGGGGGTGATTGTAACACCCTCGAATGATAAAAGGTTAAATGGATAAATGACATGACTCATGTCAACAGGGTGCGCCTTTCTTTTCGAGATCCTCTCTAACTATAAATCCACAGTTAAGCGTTCTTAGCTTGATATAGTGATCAGGATGGGTGACCTTGTAGAAAGTTTCTCAAGGTTTGTGTGAGTGAGGACACAACACACTGGAAAGGACATGTTATGGCCTATGGGTTCTGTCATTAGTTTGGTGACCCGTATGGGCACATGGGTGGGACCTAGAGTGGGGACCACGTGTCTGCATGGAAACTGGTGGTACCTAGCGGGCCATGACCTGAGGACCATGTTAACGGAGGGGTGTCTGTGTAGTCACTAGGACCCATTTGTCCCAGATACACTGTTTAACGTGATTTTTAATTCATAATTGATCTTCTCTCAGACGAAAAAAATCATATATTAGTTTCCGTACGTGATATATCTGGTTGAATTAGAGGTTTTTAAGAAACAACTAAAATAATTAAGGGAAAAGGGGATTATTCACCCTAGTATTTCAACTTGGGGAGTATGTTAATTTTTTTGGAAAAAGAATGTTGGGTCAATGAGATTATTCAGTGACTATAAGGGAATAAAATTCGTGACTATAAAGAAAAAATATACATTACCACACATTGATGACAAATTTGATAATATTCTAGTGGAAAATACGTCTAAATGAGCTATCTCTGTTATGTTTTTCATTAATTGAGAGTCAAGAAGGATGATATACCAACGATGGATTCTTGCACAAGTAATGGAAATTATGATTTCATAGTAATTATTTAGGATTAACTAATTCACCGTTTATGTTTATGGAAATAATGAATATAACATTCAAGGGTCACCTGGATAAATTTTCCATGGTATAAATATATGGAATATGTATCAACTCAAATTCCATTTACGAGCATGAATTTTATTTACAAGTCACTCTTGAGACACTAATAGAGAAGGATATTTATGGGAAATTTAGTAAGTGTAAAATTTTGTTTTAAAAATTTTATTTTCTTGGTAAATGTTTTTCTAAAAATGGAAAATCGGTTGACCCCAATAAAGAAAAATCAGTTATTGAATGTCCCACACTAAATAATATAATTGATAAATGTAGTTTTCTTGGCATAGATGGTTATTATCAGCATTTTGTCGAAAAGTTTAACTAATTAGATAATATTATAACCAAATATACATGTAATGGGGTTAAATTCACATGGTCTAAAAAATGTGTGAAATTATATGGGGAAATAAATAAAAAGATGATCAATGAAACATTTTTTATTTTACCAATATGAAAATATGTATTTTATATATACATTGATTTATCAAAAAATGGAACAAGGTGGGTACTCATGAATAATGGATGAGTTATTACTTATGATTCAAGATAATTTAAATCCCATGCGAAGAAATATCAATCTCATGATATTGTGAATTATGTTGTGGTATTTGGTTTGAAGGTATAGACAAACTATCTCTATTGTGAAAGATGTGACATATATACTGATAAAAATAGGATGAACTATATATTCATAAAGAAAAAAATTGACATGAGGCATAGGGAGTGAATATTATTACATAAATAATATGATTGTATAATATAATGACACCTTGGAAAGGAAAATGAGGTGGCAACTCATTTGAGTTGGAAATATCATGTTGTCATATCCATGATGAGGATAAATATAAATCCTATATTCAAGGAGTTTTTAATGTTGGATATGGAAACTACTATAGAAGTTAAACATTATTCATTTTCCAAGTAATTTCTGAACCATCTTTATTGGAGAATATAAGGAAGTCTCAAAATATTCCAAGGATATTCAAAATAATATCAAATCCGTAGAATATGGGAACATTTTTGTGTTCACCTATAAATATGGTGTGTTAAAATTTGAAATCATATTTTTGTACCATCTGTACCTGATATGAAGAGGATGTTTCTAGATGATTCTCGTAGATCAAACTTCTATATTCAATCGGGTAGTACCAATATGTATAGGGATATAAAAAAGAACTTTTAGAGGGATAAAATGAAGTTGAAAATTAAAGGATATTTGTCTAGATACTTGTTATGCCAATAGATTTAGGCTAAGAGGGAATATGAAAACAGTCTCATGAAACCTCTCCCTATACTATGTTGAAGTTTTAACATATAACAATGTAATGTTTTAGTAGGATATGAAAAACATTGAAGAGAAATGATTCTATATGGGTCATTATTGATCACCTCACCAAATATACACATTTTCATGAAATAACATAGGATCTACACATCAAGCATCTTTACTAACTCTATATTAATGGTGTACTTACATTTTATGGGGAATTTATATAAATTATTTATGATCACGATCCATACATGACATAAAAAGTATTAGACATTCATTAGAAAGAATTGAACACTGTGATACATTTGCGAAGCACATTTAATCCTCAAATTGAAGAGAATTTTGAAATAAAAATCCAAACCGTAAAGGGAATAATGATCTTGTGTTAACATGCATTACAAGGAAAATCAGATAAATACTTACTTTTGGTGGAATTTTTATAAAATAATATATTCCATTAATGCATACCGATGGCACCATTTGAGGCCTTGTATTGGAAATAAATATCATACTCCAACTTAATGGGATGAAATTAGGGAGATGAAGCTAGTTAGTATATAACATATTTAGGAGATGAATGATAAAGTGTAAGAAATTTAGAATCATATGAAAATAGACCATAAAATACATAAAATCTATACTAATAACTGATAGAAGTTAATAATATTCCAATTAAGTGGTCCCAACATCTTGAAATTATGACTTTGGAAAGGGGTTACAAGGTTTAAGAAGAAGGGAAATTAATTTCAAGGTATATCGACCCATTTTACATCCTAGAGTGAACTGGAGATGTTTAATATCATTTATCATTTCCACCCAACCTCTATAAAGTTTATGTAGTCTTATATATCTCGTTGCTAAGGAATATAGGCAAGAACCTACTAAGATTTTCACTATAGATGGGATAGAGTTCAAACAAAATATATCTTATACTAAGGTGACTATCCAAATTCGTAATAATAAAGAGAAATTATTTAGAAACAATAAAACATACCTCATGAAAGTGTTCTGGATATTTAAAAAGATAAAAGAGGCAACATGGGAACTGAAATAAGCAATGATGCAGAAGTACCCTTTTTCCCCATAAGGTACGAAATTAAATTTCATGTATGAAATTACATAAGGGGGAAGAATGTAACAACCATGAAATTTATTTCTTATAAATATATTTATCATTGTTTCACTCTTAGTAATGTATTGTAATGTAATATGCATATAACAAAACAATGTAGCATTATTGTTTGAGAATTTTATAATAATATTCAATAAGACACCTATATTATAACAATTAGACAAAAAAATAATAATACATTTTATGACATACCATGCATTATTATTGAAAATTATAACTTATAATTGTAAAGGTCTATATCATTTTAAGAATAATTGATTCACCCAAACAAACTCCAAAGATTTCATAGCTCAAAAGAAGATATCCCATAATATAAATATAGTAAAAATGAAGAGATGCGTTAGGAAAATGGTAGGCATTATAAAAAAGTGTATAAGAACTTTTCTAGGTGATGTAGTGAGTGATGGAGTATGAATTATGGTATTTATATTTGAAAATATTTCATTTTACATTATCACTATTGGATAATATGGTTGATGGACATTATAGACATTTGTTAATAAGACAGCTCTTCATTGTTACTATCAATTATGTAGATGCAATTAACTGACTGTCAGGACTATTTTAGGACATAATAGAAAATTGTATTTTTTATGGAGGCTATAGAAATATTATATTAAAAAATATGTCATATGATAGATGCGCATGTTTTAAATAAAATTTTCTATTGGAAATAATATTACTTCTAACTGATTTTATAATTTCATAATTCCATTAGTATTTTTTATAAATGTATGAATGTTTCATATATAAAAAATATTAATTTTTAATAAACATGGGTTTTTGTTTAAAACGAAAAATTCTAATATTTGTTAAAATATTAGGGTATAATAAATTTCATTTCTTGACTCATCACGAATTTTTTTCCACAGTTTGTTTTTTGGTAATTTTTAGACATGATTGTCTTTTTAGTGAAAATGTAAAAATTACCTTTTTATGGGAACCCTGATTTTATGAAATAATTATTATTTAAACACAAAAAAATTTTTTTATGAAACATTTTACTCAAAAAAATCATATATAAATTATAAAAATTAATTTTAAAAAATAAATATAAATTAATTTTTTATATATTATAATTTGGAACAAAAAATGGGATTTTTGAGATAATTTTTTTGTTTGTTTATTAAATGGGTTGGTTGGAAGGTAAATTTATATTTTTAAATATTTTAGTGCCACCAAACCTATTTTAACCATTAATAAGCCAACTAATTTTTCTGAATTCATTTCAGACAAAAGTTGTTGGATTATATGAAAAAATAACAAATACTTAATCCTTAAAAACCACTCCTCATTAGGTATAATTACCTCAATTTTCTCCATGCTTTACACAACAAAAGAATTTATATTTAATTAAATATCAATATTCCTATAGAGAGTCTCTACATGGCGGTTACTATGTTCTAATGTGTTCCTCTCTAGGGTTATGAAGTATCCTATCATGGTAAGGTTCCCCACTTCCCCTCTATCATTTTTATGTTTCTTACCTTTATTTTTTGTATTTTTAAATTTAATTTCATTATAATTACATTACTTTTATTCCATGTACTTATCCTATATTTTATATATTATAAATGGGAGTTTATTTATTATGTCTCATTATATACTTTTTAGGTCTTTATAACAGTCAGACTATCACATAACCATAAAACCATCCTAAATTTTTGGTAAAGTAAAAAATGTATAGTTTTACAAGAAATGAAATCCTTATAAAGAAACTACACGTTCATGTGGATATAAAATGGTTGAACATAGGGGTAATGATCCTAAAAATGGTGAATTAGGATTTGAATTGATTGACACCTCATGTTTGGAAAAGAGCCTTAAGGCACCCCTAGTTTGAAACATCCAGGAGATACTATTTGGGTAATTTAAATTATATTTAAAAATAAATTATTATTAATTTGTTTATTGTTACATTAGCCTCCTAACTATTTAAAAACATGTTTCCAAATACCTAGAAACCTTGAAAACATAGTCCTTGTGAACACCCGATGAGCAAAATCGCATTTCCTACACATGTTAAGTATGTTTATTTGTACAATGTAAAATTAATAGTTATTCATTAAGGAATTTCACCAAGGTAAATTTAGTAGATATTGATTGGTGAAATTATTTTTTACCATATAATTCCTTTTTATATGGAAAAATCATGTAAGATAAGTCTTATTATGTAATTTTGTTATGAATTTATATTGTTAATTCCTTGAACATTATTCTACATAATTTTTCAATTTGAGATGGAATGAATTGAACTTTTATGTGATAGGTGGGACCTTGAATTATATCACCCCTCAGTGAACTAGTAGGCATCATGAGATCACTCAGATAATTTATGGTTTTCCCTTAAATTTGACTTAATATGTCCTGGTAAAAGGTCTTTATTATATATATAAGGTATCCAACATTATAAAATCCATTAACTACATATTTAGTTATTATTATCCTATCATATATTCATTGTTATAATGTACATGGATTTATTTATTCTCTATGTTTCATTCGATCTAGAATAACATAATTTATTTATTCAAATCCGAATGTTTTATATATATTTTCGTCCGCTACACTTAACTTCTTGAATGATCATACGAGCTCACCAATTATATTTTTTTTCCATTTCCCTATGTAACCAATAGCGGCACTAAATATAATAAAAGGTTCATAAAGAGAATAATAAATTTTTTCATGTTTTTAGATGATGCATTATTATTTTTAATGAAATTTTAAAAGAATTTATGTATATTGTTTTATAAGGATATTAAATTATTGGATCCTATGTATTTAGAACTATTGAAATTTAATAAAATAAAAACCAGATCTAGGGTATTGGAGTTGAGGTTTTTAAAATTAGAGGATTTAAGTTTGATCAAAAAAATCAACACTAGAATGCACTAATTGTTGGGTGATATTTCATTTCATGGATTAAAAAGAAAAACTTTATGTATATTTATCTATAAATAATGGTGAGTATATCATAAGGGATTTTTTTTGTGATATTTGTATTAGACATATATTTTATGATTTTTAAATTAATTTTGAAAACACGTCCTTTATGTGTGATAATTCCTTAGTAATGTATACTTAAAATAACCTTGTATAACATTCAAAGAAACCAAGAATGTTAAAGTAAGATATCAATTTATCGTATATCTTATTCTAAATGTTGATATCATACCATTGATTATTTCTATATAATAACAATTGTACAATATTTTTATAAAGCCTATAGACTCTGTAATGATTCAAATGATTAAACATAAGATCAAAATGGTGAATGAATGTGGAAATTTATCAATATAAAACAACATGAAGTATTTTTTTAATATTATTTTTCATACAATTATATATATATTTTCTTTAATAAATATTCTTAACATGTTTCATGGAACTAGTTATTTTTTATTGGAAATTTTTTCAAAATAAATATTTTATTTTCTTATCTTTTATAAGTGAGAAGTGATGAGAATTAAGGGGAGTATACATTAATTAATTTTATTTATTGTTTATTTTCCCTAAACTATTTATAATTCTACCTATTCTATAATTTACGTTTCAAATTTTTATGAATTAAGGTATATTTCATCGATTGTTATTTTCATCTAGAATTATAATATATTATTTTTTGGTATTTTATTTTATTTTATTTATTTTCCCCATTAATTAATTTATGTTCATTATCTACTCCATATTATTTTTATCATTTTGATATTTTAAAAAATGGGGAGAGATGTTTGGGTTTTGTAATTATAAATGTGGGAAATAATTGAGTGTCTCTTTGCATGAATCTTGAATCTATATTATTTGATATTTAATATTTCAAAAAAATATTTTACTTATTATTTCTATTATCCATTATCAATATTTTTTACTTATATTCATTTTCTATTAATTTTTTTATACTAGATGGAATAAATTATTCTTCCATTTGAAGCATTCTCTACTTTTAGAAAGAAAGAATGATGTTGAATCCAATTGAAATTTTCCAACTATTTATTCTTTGTAATTATTTATTTATTATTATATTTTTATGAAATTTTATGTTGGATAAATATTTAATAATATAGGTTATTTCTAATTTATAAGAATATAGAATTTTTATTATATTTGGGAATTTTTCTAAGTGTATTTGAATGAAGGATTTATTTTAATCTTACATTTTAGACTTTGAATATTCGAAAGTTACAAGAATTTATTTTACATAATGGAGGTTTTACTTATATATATTACAATGGGAGAAGATCAAACTGGGAATTTATAAAAGTGTAGGTCATGGGAAGTTAGATGTTAATTTTATGTTATCTATTTCATTTGAAGATATATATATTTGATAATGTGATTGACCCTTATTTATAATGGATAAGTGAATGTTTTAATTTTACATAATATATAATTTTAAATTTAATTTAGTGTTGGGTTCATACATTTCATGACATTTTTTTATTTTCTTAATTATTTAATTATACACACTATATTGAAAGTATTACAAGTTTTATGTCTAAAACAACTATGATGGTCTAAACACCGAGATTTGAATGAATTTATATCTTTTATAATTTGGGATATATTTTTATAATGATAATAATAGGGTCTATTATATGCAACATTAGTTTATTTCATTGATTATACTAATAAAGGGATTTTCATTTCATGGAATAAAGGTCATTTGTGATTAAAAAATCATTCCATATTTTTCTACACAATGAATATTAAATATAGTCCATGAATGTTATTTTATATGGTGATCATAAACATTTTAACACCATTAATATTATTTTATTTCTATGATAATTATTTGTAAGAATAAGAATATAAAAGAGTTACACGGTGTGAAGATCTTGAAGTTATTAATTTTTTTATCAGTTTACCGAAAATTATTAATGAATAATTATAAGGGAATATTTTTGATGATAAAATTAAAAAACTAAAGGTTTATAGATAATTTTTATAATTATTAGTCTTTGGTGATATTGTGAATTTGAAATGTGAAAGCTTCTAGACAAGCGTCAAGGATCCACTTCAGACGATGTTCCAGAGCAGAAAGCATCCACCAAAGCTTGGTCTTTCGGATTTGGAGGAACGAGAGGGTATGAATTTTTCCATCGGTATTAATCCCATGAAATACTGCATGGGACAACTTTCTGAGCGGCCATGTGATGGTGGAGGTTTGACATAATTATGTAATCACTAGGGAGTGGTGTTTCTTATTGTATTTTTCTAGGATGTAATTCTTTTTAATGGTTTTATCGGCTAAAGTTGTGAGGGTCCACTCTTAGCCTTTAAAAGTGTCATTTGAAAATACAAAAAAAGGATTTAGTACTATGAATTAATAATTATGACGAACATTATGAGGTTTTATCCTATTTAGATGTAACTTATTTTAGGGGAAATAATTGATTTCATTTTATTTTAAATATATAATTTCATTTTCTTCTCTCAACCCAAAAACTATATAAATTAGATAGTTTTTATAATTTTGATAGTCTCTCCCTCAAAACATCCCTTTGAACTACTCTCTAACCTTGTGTCCCAGTCATTACCATTCTCTTGAACTTATTGAAATCATAGAAACCATGTTAGATGGTTAGAGTGATGTGGGAAGCTGAGTCAAATTTTGATAAGTCACTACCCTTAAAAAAGGAAAGATGAGATTCAATAATACCTGTATTTGAGCCATGAAACCTATAGATTACGAATCAAACAATGGTACCTAAGAAAGAAGTAAATGTTTAGTGTTTGATTTAAAGAATATCATTGGTGATGAATGTAATTTAAAACCCGTTACGGGTAAAATGGTTCTTGAATAATGATAGAATATAATATCCAATGTTAGTGCATTAGTTCTTTAATAGTATTGAGTTTTCTTCCAAGGAAGATAACAGATGGGTTTGAATCTATAATTAATTTCAAGAAAGTTGGGTGGTATTCATGTTGATGGGATATATGTGTTAATGTTCTACCTAAAGGTGTTCAAAATGATTATCATGGACTGATTCTAATTGTATCTAATTATTTTAAATATGATAATTTCCCAGTTGAGTTGACTGGAGAAGGAATTTTAAGGAGGCCAGCTGCAACCATGATTAATGGTGAGATTCTATGGATATTTTAGTTCATTCCTCACATTTTATACTCGATAAAAATATATTTTAGTATAATATATATACCAAGATGTATATTTTCTATAAATTATGAAAAGTAGAGATAAAATCAACCTATGTATGTATTTGATGGTTCATATGATAGAGATGTGAAATTCATATTCTAGGAAATATTCCATGTTTTAGCCTAAGTTTATCTCATCCATGTTGGTGGACATGTTTTTGGTTGATTTAGACGTATAATCGTAGGTGTAATGTGGTGGTTGTTTCCTACGAAAATTCATTTTCAATCAAATTAAGGCTGATTGGTACCCCTGGATGTGGAAGTGGGTTGAAAATGTTGATAAGTTGTATGGTGACATCAATCCACTTGATCAAACTTCTAGAAGTAAATATCATATGGGTCATGGTTGTAGCTAAATGATGTGGTTGTTTACTCTAATATGGAGAAGGGAGAAGGGGAGGATACCTCTTCAGGTAATGAGGAATCATAATTTTTTGTTGAGGAGGATAGTGACGTAGTTTTACCTAAATCCCAAATTTTTATTTTTTTCCTCCAAGAACTCATAAGTTTCTAGCTATTATAGAGACTCTTATAATATTTGAGAGTGATGAAGATGAAATTGAATAGGTAGAATAAGAACAATATAAGTGATCCTCTTTTAAATCTTCTAATAATGTTTTTAATATTTTTGATGATGGTAATAATTAAAGTGAAAAGGAATATGAAAATGAAGATGAAGAATAAAATGATGTAGAATAAGAATATGGTTGAAGTAAAGGAGATAGTGATGGAAATGTACGTGAATATGAAGATGGCTCTTACCCTGATAGGCCTGTTGATCATGATATTCCTTTGAAACTTGTTTTTCCCCAAGCTTGACTATTGCTTCGAAATATGGGGGGGGGGAAATCTTGGTTCGAGATGTTGATGTTACTACTGGAGATGTATTGAGGGAATCCGTTTATTAAGAAGAATACAAATTCCTTTTTAGTCACCATGTTGAGTCGACATTTGTTAAACCTATAGTTTTAATTTCTTCTAGATTTGATGTGTCAAATTTTGATGAATGATAGAAGTATCTACAGATTGTGAGACTTGTCCTAGATTATTCCTATTTATACATTGTTGATTATAGTCTTCTAAAGGATGGAGGAAATTTTATCATTTTTTAGTATAAATGTATCCTATAGGATCAATGGTGTATTTGGTAGACACTACATGGGAGAATTCAATATTTGTTTTAGATGTTTCTGCTAGACTAGGGGAAATGAAGGCTACTACTGAGAGAGTATCTTCACATTTACATTATACTGCTTCTATTTATATTGATGTTATTCCCCTATCTAATATAAAGTCATTAAGTGATATTATTATTTAGAATTTGGATAGGATTCTAAGGAGTCAACAATTTTTTTCACAAATATTAGTGAAAGAGATGCTAGATATTTGGTTGATATTTTTATACACAACATTCAGACCAAAATGAAACATCATATTCAAGAAGTGAAAATAGAGATTAATATTTCAAAAAATTTCATGGATACATTGAAGTTCAAAATGGATGCGATTAGAATTTATTTTGCAGATTTCTTGGACACATTGTTAGAAAGGGTGCAGCGTATATCTTATATGGATTTTAGTTTGGGTGATCCACCACCCTTTACTGATATTGAGTTGACATGATCAATTGTTAAAGTGGTTATTTGAGCTGCTTTCAGAGATGTTTTTGATATCCCTCAGGTGATATTGAGGTAGAATAAGCTTAACAATTATCTTGGGAACAAGATGGCAAGGGAACTCTTTAATGAAGTCATACATGGTCGAGTAATATATACAAAGACAATGAAGTAATATATTCTGATAGTCTACACCAAATGTGAAATAAACTCTCACTAAAAGTATGTAGAAGAGAATATTTATTTTCCCCACATTACCAAAGACTTTAAAGAACATTTCAGTCAGTTGAAGTAGATGAATCATGTACTTCAGAATTTTATGGGGGAAAATATAGACTTCTTTAGTGCTATGGATCAAAGATACCATATTATTGACTTCATGTATCTGATGATGTTGGTCATTCATGTTTCTGGGATAGTAAGGTATCTCAAGAATCTATTCTTGTGACATTCATCTTATCCTCCAACTACTAATCCTTATTATTTAGGCTAACTATTGATCAAAATCCAAAGGAACCTCTATGAACTCACTTTCAACATCTTAGTTTGTCTCTATAGAGAGTATTTTGGAATCTCTTGCTTATTATCATATGAGATCCTCTCTCTCCCACTGTAGTCCTTATATCCTCCACTATAGTTATATCCACCTCTTCGATTATTCCCTCTACCTATGAAAAGTTTATAGAACTTTATTTTATTATAACCCAAGTTGAGAAGCATTCATATTTGGTTTTTTTGGAATTCTATATGAATTTTTTATATCTATTTTTGACTGTATTGCAATTCTTATTAGCTATTAATGAGAATCTCTCTTTTTATTCCTATTTTATATCTAATATTTTATTTGTTATTATTGTTACTTTTTGATAATCCCTAATGGGGGGAATTATTATGAAATTTATTTCCCTTTTATTTATTCTTTTATACTATAATTAATTTAATTTGTTCCTTTGATATCATCTCCATTATGTATGGTTTTTTATTTTTATGATTATGTTATTCTCTTATACTATACCCTTGAAATATATATTATGTATTGTTTATTAATACCATTAAAACCATTTTGTTTTAACATATGTTATACGATATTAATTTATGTATATTTAGTTTTAGATTTTTTGATCAAACCCTTAAATTATATTTTTAAAATGATATGAAAATCTATTGAATCCATATATGGTTTAAAGAACAACATGATTTTTGATGAAAAAATCCAGATTTTTGGAACCCCTGTTATAATGATCAAAAATTAATTTAATTTTTTTAATGATTTTTATGTTTTATGATAGCATGTTCATAAAATGAGATAGTTTGATGAATATTTATCTTAGTGTTGAAAATACTCACCAATGAAAATGTGTCACCCTAAGAAATATCTCACTACTTAAAAAGAATAACTGCTATGAATGAGTCACAACCCAAATTGATCACTATTAAAAATGTATCACCACTAGAAAATACCCATCATTAGAAATGATTCCACACTAGAATCGGTAAAAATTGTGAAAGTCACTCCGATATATTTCACCTACTGCTAGAATGAATCACCACTGAGAATTAGTCACAGCTAAGACTGACCTTCCATCAGATGAATTACCATCAAAAGAGTCATGTTGAGATGATTCATCATTGGGATGAGTCATAACTGTACTAAGTTACCACTAGATAACCTAAAACCACATGGCCTACCTCAAGATGGACTCATCGTTGAGCTTTATACATCTACAGAAATGATTCACCACTAGCCCGACTCACCGTTTCTAATATGGGATATTTTAATTTAATTCTTCTAATGTATAAATTAATGAATTTTATACATAGGATTAGTTTCATTATTATAATTTAATATTTTAGAATAAAATTAATGATTTTTAAGTACACAGTGTGAGGATATAGAGTATTGTGATAATTATAAAACAAACAAATCTCCTTCATGTAGTTCCACCTATGAAAAGGAAGCCACCCTCATGTTTACACACAAAAAAGAAGATGCAGATAGATTTCTCGAGTGATAATAGATGAAAAAGAGTGAAACATACTAAATAACCTTACAAAAATCATTCATATATAAATTCTTAATGTGAAAGAGTAGATCTTAATGAATATTTGAATCTGTTACTATAGTATGAACAAAGGGAGATTACGATGTTCTGTTTCACTATATTTTTAACAGAATAATATTGGGAAAATTTAAATGCTATATAAGCAGAGTCTCATGAATTTGAAGAACTTGAGACTGATAAAAAACAGTATATATTTATATATACTCTTAATGCTTTCACTTTTTGTTTAGTATCCTTTTATATTCGATCTATGTGTTGTTTTACCTATTTATCAATAAAAACTATCTCCTATATGTAAACTTGGCAATACATGATATTATATTTCTCTCTCTTTTAATTTTATCTTACTCTCTATTTTAATTTTATCTTACTCATGTGTTTGGGAAGTTATCCCAGTGTGTGGATGGTTTATTTATTTCAATTGGATATTGATTAAGAGGTCCTTGAGGGGAAAGTATAACTGGATAGATGTTGTGTATATCTAGGCTATGGATCAAGTTTATATTTATATAATCTTCAGGGAAGTATGTGATTATAATGTGGAGAGGATAATGTTCTATCTTGAGGATGAACCTGTTGTTTTCATTAGACTACATGTTTTATTTTGTTCTTTTCAGAGAATTGAAAAAAATTTGTTTTAAACTATAAATAAATCACTACTTTTATAGTTAATCTTAATCAGTGTTTATATAAGTATTTTGTTAATTAAATTTATTTCAAAATTAAAACTAATATTCCTATTATTTTAACTGGGCACTAATCATGCTTTGATGAATATTTTAAACGATCAAAATTATATTAAACTAATGTTTTGATTTACTATAATTTTTTATTTTAGAATGGGGAATTTTATTTAGACATGTCTTAATATAAATATTTATTGGGAACTCAATTCACACCCTCTTGAGTTACTCATTTCAACCAACAAAAACCACATTTTAACCGTTTAAAATATATATTTTTTAAAAATGTTTTTCTTCCATGTACATATTATTAAAATTATTTTAGGGATGTATTTATATAGAATGAAAAGTTCATTTTATGTCTCTTTTTTTACATTCTTTTAATGGTTTTCAAATATAATCATTTACATACATTGTAATAAATGATTAAAATTTATTTATAAAAGATAGAAAAGAATATTCTACTTTAATATATACGGAATTAATTGTTTTTCCCCCAACATAAAAATTATTTTAAGTTCATATTCATTTATAATATTAAATTTCTTCATCAATGAAAAACCCTACTTCCCTATATTATAGGTATTTTTATAGATTTTTTTAAATAGAATGTATATTTTAATATATAGAAATTTTGTGTTATGTGATAATGAAATAATTTTATATTTAGGAATGAATTGAAGTGTTACGTTTATGTTTGATTCTAGTGAATTTTTTATGATGATATTTTCTTCCTTTATAAACATAAGATCAGTGGTTCTATTATAAACTATGAAAGGGTTTTTGTGTTATAAACCAAGGATGGGTCGGTCCATTATTTTCCACCAATGTATTGGGTAATGATTATTATCTTTGATGAATTATGTTGGAAATTGATATTATTGGTTATAAAATTTGAAAGAGTGATATGGAGATTGATTTTCAAGTTACCTAATTATTTTTATTATGTTTGATAAGGTTTTTATGATAATTTTATTATTTCACAAGGTAATATATCAAGATTATTTTTAATGGAATGTATTTGTGACTTATGAAGGGTGAAATGATTTTTTTAGAATTTTTTAATGAGTTTTATTATGATCTCAAAGAAACCATTATGAGTTTTATTATTACTTAACGATTTATTATAAACTACTTTATGAAAATATTTTGTGAGGATAAGTTGATTTATTAAGTAATAAAATTTTAATTTTTATCCCAATGATTATTTTTAATATATAAAATATTTATATTTATTTATGAACTAATGAGTTTCTTTATTTAATTTATAAATTTTATACTATGTTTTTATCTTCTCATAAAAGATTTTAATTTTTATTCAAATGGTTTTAAATATTTATATGGATGAAGATTATGTCAATATAAATTTTTTGAAGATATGTTACAAAAAGAAAAAATGTTATATCATAAAAGTTTGGTAATATGGAAAAATTTTATACAATGTGAAAGTGTCTAATTTATGATTTAATATTTATTTATTTAATGGTGAAAAATAAAAAACGAAAATATTATACCTAAAATATATTCAAAAATATAAGAAAACAAATTCTTATCTAAAGACACAAGATTAACTACTAGGAAAGTTCTCTATACCAAGAATTTTAAACCATTGGTATATCCCATTGAACCATTGGTATAGGTTATACCAATAATTCTATGAACCAGGTGTTATAGTACCATCAATATAGTTCTATACCAATGGTTTCCTGGAAATTTCTAGTATATCACCTGGGAATTTTTGAATACCCAAAATATCAAGTAAATAATTGGTATAGATGAATACCAATAGTTCATGAAACCATGGGTATAATATGATCTCCAAAAGATATGTGTAACAACATTTTACTAAACCATTGTTATAACTTCCTCTCCATAAAAAGTGAAATAGGCCCATAAATCACCTCTGCTAGAACCTATAAACAAAAAACAAACCATAATGTATTTGTAATGTAGTAGAAATATTTTATATTTATCATTTAAACATTTAATTACCAATATTTTTCAAACCATTTACAATAATATATATATATATACATATAATCCACACAATCTATCAGTTTTAGTCATTAAACTCCATCTACAAATATGGGTCTTTCTTGCCAACTAAAAAATGGAGGCCATCAATATCTTCCCCATCAACATCATTATTACCATAATCATTTTCTTTATTGTCATCATCAAAATCATCACCACCATCCTCAATATATCTATTTCCATCAATATTATATTTATCATCCCAACCACCACCAGAACAATCACTAACATCACTCTATATGTCATGTAATGAATTAGTCATCGACATGTATGTATAAAAAACCATGGCAGTATTTGGCATATGTGATGAACACAAGTCTAACATAACTTTCATAAATTCATCATTGTCCTTTAAACTCTGTTCATGCCCATGCATGACCATTTCTGTCCTCTTCTACCTCTATAATAGCCATTGGTACCTTAATAAGAGACGTTTTACACTTGGTGCTACCATAACTAACACCTAATGTGGGAAATATATAGTGGGGAAAATACTCTTCCATGGTCAACAATGCACTTTGACATAGTTCTCATCTCGTAATACCTGGTGCAAGTGATCATTTGTCCTGAAGTTGTCATCTTCCAACTCCTCAAGGGCCTCCATGTAACACCATTGAAAATGTAAATGAAATATTTAGTTTAAAAATGTAAATTAAAATTTATAATCAACAATGTAAAATATACAAAATACTACTTTGTTTATTTATTTACAACGCTTCCATGTTTCTTCTTTCTACTCAAGAAAAATAATTTTACTCAAGGAACACAACCTTTAATATTCAATACTACCCTCTATAATGAGATTGAATGTAGTAAATAATTATTCAACAATTCTGTGAAAATATATGATCAATGAAACTAAAATGATTAGAGAGTTCAGTAAAAAACATTTACCCCTATTAATTATATGTGAAATGGGAATACAATTAAAGGAAATATATAGTTCATAAGAATATTTTATTTTATTTACCAATTATGACTGGGATAATTAACTATAAATCCATATATTTATTTTTATAACATAGTTTTAAAATGGGGAATGAAAATTATAGTAGTATAATAAAATAAAATCCAAGAGGAGAGAATATTGTAAAACGACATTATGTGTTGCATTTGATGAAACAATAGTTAGATATTTGGAAGAGAACATGTATGATGATTTTAGAAGATATAGTGAATTATAAGGTAAAAATGATAGTTACCAGACACATGGGATACCCATTTATTTTATTAATGATTTATAACAACGAGGCATTAGTATTTTTTGATGTTTTCAGAGCCTTACAAATAGAAATTAGAAGAATTAAATATATAGATTATGTGGATATTCAGAATTTGATTCTGGTGGCATAAGTAAATGTTGTTCAAGAAGTTATATGTTTTGGAAGATTTCTTAGAGGAGGAGTTAATGTATTTTGGATTTAAATTTAATGTCCATACATTATTAAATAACCAATATATTGAGTTATATGGTCTTCATTAGATTAGAGTATTCCAACTCAATTGTATACATGGGATTGGTTTTATTGAAAATAAACATCTTCTTATTATTTTTTATGAATTTGATTGGGAAGTATAACAGTCAAGAAATTTATTATGGGGTTGGAATGTTTTAGACAATAAGGTTTTTTATTATTTGGGATATATTCATTCAAAGGGATGGAATTTTTAATTGATTGTGGTTAGATTCTAACCAAAAGATTCATTATGGATTCTATTGGGATGTCATTGATAGATTGTTTATATGCTATGTGATCCTAATTGAGATATTGATTATTGGTTTGTGGATATTCCATGTAATAGACTTATTTTTTATAAGATATTTAAAAAATGTAATTGTTAAATATTAATGTATTTTTTGAATAAAGTTGAAAGTAAATATTTTTTATGAGGTAATATGTCATAGAAGATTTATTGTAATTGGAGATAATGTTTTTATTGAAGTTAATTTAATGTCCATATGTCATTGATCAATAGGAATACTATATTGATTTATATTTTCAGAAGTGGATATCTATGTTTTATTATACAGAATATAATATAATTTTGACGGATGTTTTTAAGGATATTATGAAGACTATAATGGATTTTTGTAAGGCTGAAGAGATATTATATTTTAAAATTTATTTATATTTCAAGAAATGGACGAGTTATATTTCCAATAAAATGGATAAAGAAAAATTATTTATATATTGAGATGAAGACTACTGTGCTTCAAGGTGTGCACTACCAAGTGAACTACCCAGTGTGCGCTGCTTGGTAGTTGGACAGATGTGAGTGGTTGAGGTATCCATGTGTTATCTGGAGTGGTAATTCTATATTAGTTATATTTCTATTAATTTATGTTTGAGTTATTTTCTATTTTATTACATTAAAATCAAAAAATTTGGATGGGAAAGAATAATATTTGGATAATTAAGGATAAATAGGAATATTGAGTTATGGTTAAAAAAAGTAGAATGGAATAATTTTAAGAAGACAAATAGAAATAAACTTGGGAAACTTTTAACACTGTAAGAGGATATATTTTTATTGAATGAAAGAAAAAATTTACTTGTGTATCCATAAAAAATCACAAATCAAGTAATGTACATGAATCCATTGGATAAGAATAATGATAAGGAACATAATCTTGAGGAATAATTAAATAGTGGTATATGGAATAAAATACTAACAATAAGGCTTTCGTTAATTGTGGAAGTGGTATTAGTGTTATATAAAAGAATTGGAATTTAATTAATGAGATTAGAGACACATAAAAAAGGATACCTAGTTAAAAAAAATTTTGTTATAAAATTAAATACTTCAAAGGATGTTTCTATATGTGGTGAAAATCAATGTAAAATAACCCTAATGACTTATATGAAAAATAAAAGTAATATTTTTTAATTTCATGGCTTACTACATTCCTCTACATGTTGATTTCATCATATAAACAACTACCCAAGAAGATATTTTTTATATATATGATTATCAAAGTGATATTTGATTAAGGGGGAGATGATATTTATGGGGTATCTTATGTCAAATAATATTAATTCATTGTATGGAAGTGAACATATTAGCATGGATTGATTGTATTTAAAATTGATATAATGAAATAAGTTGTCCTAAAAGCTACCAATAAGGATTTTAATGAGAAATTTATGAAAAACCTGGATGAGAGATATTTAGAGGAGAATCTAGATACCATTAGGGATAAATTTAATGACGATGATATTCATAATATGTCATTATAAACATGATAATAAATTTATATCAATTATAAATAATGTATAATCTATCGTTTATATGGGTATGAATACTGAGATGATGAAGTAATAACTGATTAGAGATTTAATTGGACTAAAATTGGTCTTACAACTATATATGGGTATTCCAAATGGTATTATGCTAATTTTGTAACGCCCCGACCCCAGTTACCTAGAGTCGGTGCATTACTTCATAACATTGGCATGATCACAAGACGGATCAAATCTCGAAAGACTGATTGGTTTAGTAGCCTTGGAAACACTAGATATATTCATAAGTCTTAAATTACATCATAAAAATGAAAACTACAATAACATAATGTTTCCATAGTCCACACTATTATCCCCTCATAATATCCCTGCAGGTTATTCATAAATTACTTCTTCACATCCTGGGAAAAATAAAACATAGAAAAGGGGTGAGATCAAATGCCCAGTAAGGATAAAAATATAGCGGAAACTTTTATAAATAAGAATAAACATTTAAGGCAATGTATAACTAAAACAAAATCCTTTTAAAGTTGAACTTCAACATAGTATGGAAAAACTAAAATGAAATAATGCCATTTGCATATTCACATGGATATTACACTAATCGAATAATAACATGCAATATCAATAACCACTTTCATAATGATGGAATGCATGATGCCGGACTTTAATTTCTATGTCAAGGCCTCGTGCCAAGACCTAAGGGATAAATGTAACCAGAACCCAACCCGGAGAGCCTCTGTAACCAGACTCCATCCCGGAGTGCCTCTAATAACTGGACACCAACCCGGAGTGCCTCTAATAACCGGACACCAACCGGAGTGCCTCTAATAACTGGACACCAACCCGAAGTGTCTCTAATAACTGGACACCAACCCGGAGGGCTTACTTTTACCGGTCCCCAACCCGGAACATACTAGTCCAACACATTCATCTTAAGAAGAGGATGATTCATAACATAAACATTCATATTAAAACTAACACACAAAATGTCAAAACTTTAATCATAAACCATTAATGGAATAAAAATAGCTCATCCATAGTAAAAAAAATATCACAAAACCTTAAATACAATATGGATGATTTGTATCATAATAAATCAACTTGAAACAAGTTTAAAATTTATCAAAGGATGTTGACATAGATGAAATCAATACTATTTGAGAGAAATATATCTGTTTTTTAAATCATTTTAAAAGTATCATAATTATAGAGAAAACCATTATTTTGAAAATTTCTTTATAAGCATGTGAAGGAAGCTTCAAAGGTGTAATAACAGCGGAGAATAACCACACCCGCCGTATAAGTTAAAAAAACATTCTTACATTAATTTTGTCAAAAGGGTTAAAAAGGACCTTGTTTGCAAAACAATGGAAAGATTCATTTATAAACCACTTATAAAAGTCAAAAAGGGTATAAAGGAATTTAACCCATATTCTAGTAAATAGTAAAAATGTTTTGAAATACATTTTTAGGAAACATGGATTTGGATGATAAAGAAATCCCAGTAGATTATTACGTATAAACAACCTCAGATAATGAAGAGATTGCGAAATAAACCCCTACCAATATGGTAACTTACGAAACATACAACCCATGAAAGAGGTATCATACAATGAATATGTAAATACACATAAATTAAAGTGTATTACACAAATAATATAATTATGGGCAGTACATATTCCACACAAAAGGTAATGGTGGCAATATGGCATGAATCTCACAGGAATAAGGAGTGAGATGAAAACCCCTTACCTTGTACTTTTCCTTGGTTGAAGGTAGGTTAACCTCCTGTATAATGGTGAAATAATTGTTATTAAATTATAAAAGAATCATATATATTAATATGATATCATATATGATCTTTTAACATTGGTTTGTTAATAATATCTTAGTATTATCATCGTTTCAGGTGTTAACTTACTAGTTTTCTTTTATATGTTTTGTTACGTAATCCATGTTTTTCATGGATAGGTTGTATATTATTCATATCCAGAATGATATCAAGTCCTTAAACATTATATTTAAATCATCAAATGATAATTATACTTTAATGGATACGATGGAGAATGAATCGCATTGCATTCGTGGAGACGGTAGTCCGTACGTACGCACGAGCGACAATATCATTCTTTTGATATTAAAATAATATATAAATGGATGGTATATCATATATACAGAATCATTAACATGTTATATTTTTTATTTACATGAGTTACATATCATTATTATACCCATCCAAATAATAATATATTGAATAACAATTACACCACAACGTGGAGACGGTAAGCCGTACGTACGCACGTATGGTGACATGTTATTAAAAGGGTGGATAGAATACTGAATATGGTTGTACCATATTTATAATAACATCACAGTATATATAATATACTGGAGTTATTATTTTAGAATTGTAATAACAATGAATGAAGAAGTGGAACAAGAAAGGAACTTGGAAAAGGGTGGTGAAATCATTACCTCTTCTTCGGGTTCTTCCTTTTGATTTGATCAAAAGGGCTCCTTAGGTTAGATTTCTGATCAAACTAAGACATCTATGATTTAGTGAGGGAAGTTGAGAGAGTATTTGGGCAGAGTTTGGCCGAACTAAAAGGCTTTGAAGATGTGAATAAATGAGAAGGAGGAGTTCCCTTTTATATGAGGGGTGAGGGACACCTTTCGAAAAGTTAGAAATATTAATTTATAATAAATTCATATTCGGTTTATAAAGGCTGAAAAATGTATTATTTAAATGTTAAAGTGGGGATGGGTCTAAAAACACTCAACAAATAGAATTTAGACAGGTTTGGGTACTTATATTAACCTTATCTTTAAGTATTAACTCCAAGTTAATTAGTTTCACTTTTACAATGTCTCTTTGTATTTTTATATTATATGGTTAATAAACTTACTATATACATCCAAGCGACCCCCAAATGTTCCTATAATGATACAAATATCATGATATAAGTCTCTTGGCTGAACCTTAGATTTTGAGGAATTTAATATTAATTAATAATATAATATTTGTTTTAAAAACTCTTTTATGTCAATTTTGACACTATTCAATAGTTGATTTTTTTGAAACTTATAAAAGAATTATTACTTAGAAAAATGTCAATTAAATCAATCCTAATATGTCATATTATCCTATAAAATTAGTTTAATTCATTAAAAGTCTCAAATTATATTTATTTTGGTATTTATAATATGAATTATTTTAATTTTTCACTATTATGGTAATTACTGCATCATCATTGTGTCATAAATAAATTAATTATTTAATGTCTAAAAATTATAAATAAAATATAATTATGTGGGAAATCTTTTTATATTTCTAATTAATATTTATAGTCTAAAATCCAACATATACAACCCTATGTAAAAATTGTTTTTCTAAAAGATATATGCTTGTGTCATTTTTGTATTCATTTTAACTTAATTAAAATAAAGTGTCCCTATCACTTACAAGTGGCACCATGGGGTCCCATAATCGACCCAAAGATGCCCATGGTCGAACATGTATCATCCAATAAGGTTAGGACACGTTTTAGCGTAATTTTTTATTATTATAATATTATTTTTTAACCCTTATTTACGAGATTTACCCTTAACCATGGTAAATAAAATATTTACCGCAGTAATTATTCAAATTGTCTAAAAATAAAAGATACCTATTTACACAATTTTAAAATCCCGATTGCAAATATGGAATAAAATTTTCTAAATTCAAAACACAGAAGTGGCAGAAATTAATTTAAAATTAATTCCCGCTATAAAAACAAAAAGCGTGTTTTTAAGAGATAATAACTATCAAAATATTGACACCTGTTTATGTCCGGTTTAATTGTAAAATTATATCCAATGACCAAAAATGTATTAAATGGTAAAAATATATTCTAAATATACTTTAAAACCACTCAAATTCATAATTTATCAATATTAATTATTTTGATTAAAAAAGTTCTTTTTAATTAAAATTTATTAATTTTCACTATTCATCAAAATATAAAAGTTATCCGAAAAGTACCAAAATTTCATCCTAGGCTAAATTAAATATTCTGAATCCATAAATGAATTCCATTTTAAAATATAAAATATATATAATTTCAAAAAGTAGGTATTACTATTCATAACATCTAGTTTGATCGGTTGTGGTGTTTGTTAGAACTCGAAGTTGCGTACAACACCCTCTACAGTATTATTCAAAGGAAAGCGTACTGTGGAAGTTTGGGATGTTTCATTTTAAAATTTTGATGTCCCCATTTAGTCAAAAAGTTTAAAATATTGTATTTAAAAAGGGTTCACTATTAAAAGTTGGTAAACGTGCAATACTGAAAATGAATTTGTTCTTACATTATGTCTAAGAAACTCATAATATGGATTCTAAAATCATAAGGATTATATAAAGTTTAGAATTTAGTTAATACTATTCATAACCTCTTTTGAATGGCTTGTTTGGTAAGTCATGGTGCTCTTGAACTCGGTGTTGCATGTAGTACAAGTTATTGAATTATTTTGAAGAAATAACACACTATGAAATCTTGGGGTGTTACAAATTTTGGAACTCAAAATAGAAAATCCAGACATTACCAAGTAGTCACTGGTCCTAGATAATAAGAGAAAAAATATGATAATGTAATATCAACATTAATGGGGGAATAACAGTTCTTTAAAGAATTCCCATGTGTAGAAAACCTGCATATTCACAGTATACAAATTTTTTTTAGAATATTGTTTTATAACATCAATTAAATTTATTAAATTGATGATTATAAAAATTTAGTGTTAGAAACAATTTAAATTAATTAAAATGATTGGGGTAACAGATCATTAACCTTATCCATATATAGTAAAATTGTGTGATAAGTTGAAGATATAGAATATGATATAGTATTTTTAGTTTATGACTAAATGGTGGTATGAATTAGTGGAAGATGTGTTATCACTCTGACACACATTAATTAATTTCTTTTATGATGAATGTATTGAGTATGTTTGGTTGAGATCACATTAAATTAGATATTGAAAAAACATAATTTTACAGGTTTCCTAAGGTTATAATAGTTATTGAGTGGCATGAAAATCATTGAAGTTATTAACATTTATTCTTAATTTTAAAAATTTATTCTTAATTAGTAGGTTTAAATGAATTTTGGATGGATCATATCCAATAGGATTGTTAAATTTCTAAAATAACATGAGAATAATATAGTTGATAGTGATAATATATTTGGTAATTAATTTTCCCAATGAAGGATGGTTACAAGGACCATAGATATTCATTTGATATTCAATAATAGGTTGAATGTTATTAAATTTAGAAATGAGAAAGTAAAGGGTAAAAGGATCATTTGGTTCATTGATGAATAGTTTTGTGAAGTTATCAATTTAATATAATAGTAATGAAAAATCCCTATAAAATTTGTTGTTCTTGAAGAAAATATGACTCCATAACAATAAAAAAATCAATTGAAAGAATATAATTAAAAAACGGTGGAGTGATGAAAAGTAACTGGAACCTCTCTTGATCCTATATTATAGTAATCTAGAAAGTTTGCATGTACTTATTTGTATGTTATTTTTTTACGATGCATCATGAAAAAATATAATAAAATTTTTAGGTCCTAAATTTTCAATATAAACCATTAATGATTGATAATTCTTTAAACAAATTACTCTTTTAATATATGATGACATTATAGTACTGTGTTGTTGGACAATCATTGAATATTAATGCTTAGTCTAACTCAGAACCATATATACTATTCAAACCAACATCTAAATCATTATTATATGATTGAAAAAATTCCCCATGTTCCATTATCCATGTAACCTTAGCAACTTAATCTTCATGAAATTCATATCGATGTTGCAATGAACATGCTACTTCATATAAATAAAATAATAATATTTATATAAATTTTAATTTTTTTATCTATATCTCCTCCCATTATTTATACTTTATTTTATTACCAATATGCATCCATGGGACTGGTTTCACTATAATGATATTTCTATACATGGATAAAGATTCCATGAAACTTTTAAAATTTCTAGAATTTTTATCTACCATTTGATTGTCATATTTTTATTCTACCATTATTTATGGGTGACGGTTCTATGCTTCACACATATGAGTGTTCCCAGGTCACCTATTAGAGGATTCCACTGAATATGATAAAATAAAAAATAGATGTAGTTTAAAATACAAATGAATAAAAATGATTTGATATAATTTCATAAACTTATAAAAAAATATGATCCAGTATAATCATTAGGCTCTGATGAATCCATTGGTTGTTCTAGATCATAGCATCTGAAGTATGTGTCTATTCCAATGTATGCACTGGGTCATCAACATGTAGGGGATTTCAAGCTAAAAGAGCACAATCATTGGATCCTAGATGGATATAAATAGAAAATAGAGGTATCATAGACATGGAAGTATATGGATAGAAGGGTTAGGGATACAACAGATAATATAGAAATGGTATATTAGAATTAAATCATAAATTGGATGGTGATAGAGTCAAAGGTGGGAATATCCTGAGAGGACAATGTAGAGGATGACATAGTGTGGTTGATAGGATGTTTGTTTGTGGATTTGGGTGTGAACGAGCCTGACAAGTCCTCTATCTAGCTCTTATAACCCCTCTTCTCAATTGTGCATGTTGCTAAACACTTCTAGTAGGATAAGGAGATAATAAAATTTGTTCATATGAATATATTTAAAACAAATTTGATAAATAATAAGAACATTACATTAAATGTAATGAAGAATAAAAATAATACAATTATTATACTTTCTAAGGAAACTAGAGAAGGATTCCCAAGATAATTTAACCATCAATCATTATTAAATAGTCACTTCCTTTGAGTTTCTTCAATATCATTCAAAATATTCACAACTTATATAAACATAAATAATCATCCAATCTATAAACAATATAATCTACAACATAAAAGATAACTAAAATACATCCAACAAGTGATAAGGTATATGGAAGCCTAAATATTTATGATATATGTAATTCAATAAAATATTGTTTAGTAAAAATTACCCAGCAATAAGTGGATAGAAAAAATGTAACATCTCGAGATTTTAAAAGGAAACACTATGTGCTTAAATGAACTACTAAATACTATGTGACCTTTATACACTAACCATTAATCATAATTATTTTTACTTCTGTGTTTTGAATTTTGAAAAACGTGCATACATGGTTGCGATCAATATATTTTGTAGAGTCTAATAGAAAAAACTTATTTTTTGGTGGACAATTACCTACCCTTATGAATAGTAACAACCCCTTATGAATAGTAACATGACCATTATGAATAGCAATATAACGTTATGAATAGTAACATGAACCTTATGAATAGTAATTTACCCTTATGAATAGTGAATTCACCAATAAAATTATAAATAAAATTTATCCATTTTAATTGAAAATATAAGATTAATTTACTAATTAAAATTATAATTAATTTTCATAAAATGTATTCATAAATAATTATTTTTATGACTTATGATTAGAAAGGAATTTTAAGAGACCTTATGTAATTTTTTAAAGTGTTAAAAATTTGTTTTAATTTTAAAATAGTATTTTCCAAGTAAATAATGATTTTATTTAAAAATTAAAATAATAATGTTTAGAGAATTATTTTAAAAAAATGGAGTACATTTTTTAATTCTACTCATCAAAATATGGTTAGGGTGAATTTTTGGGATTTTTCTAAAATTATTAAATTTTTGATGAAAAGTAAAAGATGGTAAATTACAATAAATGTTAAATACTTGTTTTAATGCACATAGGTGATCCAAGGTTGATGTAAGCACACTTTTTTCAAACTCACATTCACTTATTACTATTTGGGATCAAATGAATCAAGACTATTCATATTCTGAATAAAAAATTTTAAACTGATGATTAGAATAATGTAAAACCCCTCCTCTCCTCCACTGTAAATACCACCATCATACCCTTATTACTCTCACACCTCTAAAGACTTGATAATTCTCTAAGTTACGCCCAATATCCTTCCCAAGTCTCTTACTAATGTCCCAAACTTTCTATTATCTCCAAAATTCCAAGATAAATGTATTTAATGAGGATCTCAAAGGGAAGGGATTAAGAGGAAACAATCCTCTTCCTTTTTCATGTGTTTTATTTTAAATTCCTTTTATTTTCTTATACTCTCTTTTTCCACTATACAAGAGGCATGAAAACTCCAGTATTACAAAGATTTTTCATTTTTATCATTTTGATGGAAAATTTCTCAACATAATTAATCTCTTACCCCTCTTATAAACACATTTTTCGTGATGCATCATTTTTCAAAAATTGTGGTCATTGTGTTTGCAATTTACTTTAATTCCTTAAAAAATGTTTTTAAAACCAATTTAATGGTTGAAATAGAATTTAATTTTTATTTTTTTAACCAGTTTTATGTTCTATAATAAACTTATTTTATTAAACATAATATATATAATGTAACAAGTTCATGATTATCGAGAAACCACAAAAAATGATCTAAATAATATCATTAATGTTGTATCTAATAAATAAACATAATTTATGATAAAAAAATTATTTATGGTTTCATTTAATACTATTGAAACATATGAATTCCAGTTAATTCCACTTTGGTAATTTTATTTCCATACGATAAGAAAATCAAATAAAAACTGGCCATTGAAATCATGTAATGAACTCTAGCGGAACAATGCAAGAAACCAAATACTAATAATTAAAGGGTAAGATGATTATATTAAATGATAATATAAGGTGTTATAAACATAAATATATTTCTATAAGATATTAATAACACTATTTTAACAATTATACATGAGGTTTAAAAAAGTTTTATGTAAGGATGACTTGAAGAAAGGGAATTCTTAACCCAATTTCATTTCTTTGGGTTAACTTTCACCTTTATTCATTATGTGGTATTGAGATTATATGTGTAATGAATTTTTGTATATATTAATTTATATTATGTTTATTTATAGTGTATACATATATCTATTCCATTCTTTTAATTCTTGCTCCAATTATATTTTTAAGGGACTTTTCATTTAATTTTTTAAAAAAGTATCTTTAATAAAATTCCATAAGATTATTTATATGTCATGTGTTGGGAAAAAATCCATCAAGGTAACTTCACAGTATTTTTGGGTTGATTTTGTTTGTTGACAAAGCAGGTTTTCATGGATATTTGTCGAGTTCCCAAGAAGTTGTTGACAATCCTTGTTGACAAAGAACGATGACAAAGGAAAGGACGAACGGTGATGGGCTTTGTGAGGGAGGTTCGCGGCGAAGGCGCTAACGAATGTTGATGGTGATGCTTCACGACTACGTCAAGATCCGCGAACGGAAACTTACCGTGGTGCTTCACGATTTGGACAGAATTCCGGCTGAAACTTTGGAGCTTCGCGATTTGAGATGACATGGCATTGACTTCGCGCGGAAGGGACGAGGGTCAACAGAATCTCCGATAAATAGAGGCCGACCCCCTAGAGAGAAGTAGAGAGAATTTTCAAAGAAGATCATTCGCTCTCGATTTGTGAAGGTGGTTCGCGGAGCCAGTGTTTTTCGCAAAAGAGGTGCTTCGCGGCGGCTATTGTAGCTCCATGAAACCTGCGAGCTCTGCGTTGGCTTATTAAGCTTCGCGAGGGCCGTTTCTTTGCGATGACTTGAGCATCGCGAGAGTGATTCGCGAGAGTGGTTCTCGAGAGATCTTCGTGAAAAGACAGGAGCTTCGCGAAGGCTTGTTTGAGCTTCGTGAAATTGGGAGCTTCACGAAGTAGGGTGCTTTGCGAATGTACTTTCCAAAGGTAGTTGCCCAGTGGTCATAGGAAAAGTGCTATTCATCAGTGGATGGAAGTTAGACTTCAACAGAGAATCTATCAATAGTTGAAGATGCATTATTTCATGCAAATGAAGAGACCTACAGGTCTATAAACTGTGATTGGATTCCCTTCTAGAGTAGTGATCTTAGGAAGAGGAAGAAGGTGATCCTCCCCACTAGCAGTGAGCCAGAGAGATAGAAATAGGGAGTGAACCTTGGGAAAGCAGTGAGCTGACCCTAAAACTTGTAAGGGCAGTGAGCCTGGGCATAGAAGTGATCTAGCCCGAACCATTGTATCCACAGCTAGTGAAGTATAGTGGAATTTGGTACAACCGGCAACCTGTCGGCGTATGCTCCTTGGTCGTAGCCTTTAGCAGTGAACCAAGTAAAATTTCTGTGTCTTGTGCTTGCTTTACCTTCTGTTTATATTGTGCAACAGGAAAAGAGAGAATAGTGTTTTTCTTAACAGCGAAACAAGATCAGAATGAGATTTAATTTTAAATTAGTCATACCCTGATTCACCCCCCCTCTCAGGGTATTTAGCCTTGTGGACCTAAAAAGTTGTATCAGAGGGAAAGGTTGACAGTTGTTCTTCTCTCAAATGGAGGTTACTAATCATAGAGGGATTCCTATCTTTGACGGATGTAATTTTCAGATATGGAAGAATTTAATTCAACACTATTTCCGATCTTTGGGAATGGATGTGTTTTCAGTAGCTATGCATGGAATCACAGCTGATATTACTAGTGGTGCATTATCAGAAGCAGCGCATAAAGTGTTGGATGCTGATTCCAAAGGAATCAATGCCATAGGGGGAGCCTTTTCCAATCCCATATATAAAAAGGTGATGTCATGAGAAACGTCACATGACATGTGGGAAAAGCTTTTGAATATTTATGAAGGGGATACAAAAGTCAGAGAGGCAAAGCTGCAAGTGTTGTGGAACAAGTATGAAGATCTGAAAATGAACCCGAATGAGTATGTTGATGCATTCTTTGACAGGGTAAATTCTGTGGTAGAAGACATGCGGGGCCTTGGAGAAATTATCGAAGATATAAAAATTGTGAAGCGCATATTGAGAAAACTTCCACCTCAGTTCAATCCGAAAGTTTCTATTTTGTAAGACAAAGACCCAAAAGATCTAACATTGGATAACCTGCACAACACTCTTGTTGCATATGAAATGAGAAACAATGATAATGAGACTGTGGAAAAGGGGAAATCCAAAGATGTAACACCCCGAGCTTCCACAATATGCTTCTCATTCAATAATGCAATAGCTTGCATTGTACGCAACTTCGAGTTCTAAAACACCGCGACTAATCATAGTAGCCGTTATGAATAGTAATAACCACTTTTTAAAATTATAGAAATTTTATATTTCAAAATGGACTTCATTTTTGGATTCGGAATATCGAAATTAGCCTATGTTGAATTTTGGGATTTTTCTGAGAACTTCTAATTTTTTATGAATAGTGAAAAATACTTAAAAACCACTTTTTTAATCAAAATAATTTATAGTGATAAATTATACTATTTAGTGGTTTTAAAGTATAATTAGAATATATTTTTACCATTTTATCCAATGGTTGTCATTATAATTAATTTAACATTGAAATTGGACATAAACAATTGCCAATCTTTTGATATAAATTGTTTATTAAAAACACGCTATTTGTTGTGACAGCGGGAATTAATTATAAAATTAATTAATGAAACTTATATGTTTGGAATTTTGTAAAATATACATCATTTTTGAATTCGGAATATCAATTATATCTTAGGGTGAAATTTTGGCATTGTTCTGAAAAACTTCAATTTTTGATGAATAGTGAAACCACTAAGTGGTAGTTAAATAACCGATTTTTCGTTTAAATGAAATATTACCACTTCTGTGATTTGATTTTCAAAAATCCGACATACATGGTTGTCATTAATAAGTAAAATGTGGTTCAATGAGATTAAAATAATTTTTTGGTGAATAGTAACTTTTAAGTTCTTAATCGCGATTAGAGGTAATTAGTGTAGTTTAAGGTAAAAATAATGTTTTAATAATATGAGATGAGCTTGACACATGTCCTAACCTCATTGGATGTGCCATGGCCGACCAAGAAAATCCATGGGTCAACTTGGGGACCCCATGGAGCCACTTTAGTTGGAAAATGACATAAATACCTTTTATTTAATGTTAAAGTAAAAAATGACACAAACATGAAATGTTTTACTAAAACAATTTTTACATGGGGTTATAGAAGTCCTATGTTTTACTATAAATAGTCATTGGAAAGATAAAACGATTTCATACATCATAGTATTTTTTTTATAATTTTTAGACATTAAATAAATTAAATTATTTATGACATCATGATGATACATCGATGACCTCATTATTTAACGATCTAAATAAAATGAGAAGATAATGCAAAATCCAAGGCTTACACTTGTCCAAAGCCTATTGGATGAGGAGATTTAGAACCCTTATCACCTTTTCCATGAATTATATAAGTGTGGGACCTTTATAATCCGAAATGCATTGTATAATAATGTAACATTTCAATCTTTCCAAAAGAGCCCCTCCTCTCCTCTTATAAAAGGCCCCCACCTCTACCACCTTATTCACACTTTCAAGCCTTTTGGTTCGGCCAAAATCTGCCCAAATACTCTCCAAAATTCTCTCCCTTCATCCTAGAAGCTTTACTTTAGTCATAAAGCCATCCTAAGGAGTCCTTTTGATCAAATCAAAAGGAAGAACCCGAAGAAGAGGTAACATTTTCATCACCCTCTTTCAAGTTTCTTTCTTCTTCCACTCCCTCTTTGTTTATTATTTCAATTCTAAAATTATAACTCCAGTATCTTATATATAATTTGATGTTATTATAAATATGTAACAACCATATTCAGTATTCTAACCATCATTTGAATGACATGTCACCATACGTGCGTACGTACGGCTTACCGTCTCCACATCGTGGTGTAATTGTTATTAAATATATTAATATTTAGATGGGTATAATAATGATATGTAATTCATGTAAATAATTAATATAACATGATAATGATTCTTTATATATGATATACTATCCAATTATATATTATTTTAATATCAAAATAATGATATTGTCGCTCGTGCGTACGTACGGACTACCGTCTCCACAAACACGATGAGATTCATTCTCTGTCGTATCCATTCAAGTATAATTATCATTTGATGATTTAAAAATAATGTTTAAGGACATGATATCATTCTGGATATGAATAATATACAACCTATCCATGAAAAACACGACTTACATAACAAAACATATAAAAGAGAACGAGTAAGTTAACACCCGAAACAACGATAAATCTAAGATATTGTTAACAAAGCAATGTTAAAAGATCATATATGATATCATATGAATGTATATGATTCTTTTATAATTTAATAACAATTATTTCACCATTATACAGGAGGTTAACCTACCCCAACCAAGGAAAAGTACAAGGTAAGGGTTTACTTGACAACCTCTTCATTATCCAAGGTTGTTTATACATAATTATCTACTGGGACCTCGTTATCATCCACATCCATGTTTCTTAAAAATGTCTTTCAAAAAATTTTTTACTATTAAATGGAAAATGGGTTAAAGTCATTTATACCCTTTTACGTTTTTGAAAGGAATCTTACCGTCGTTTTCCAAACAATGTACTTTTTGATCTTTTTCACAAATTTAAGGTAAGAATGTTTTTTAACTTATACGGAGGGTGTGACTAATTTCCGCCATTATAACTTCGTCGAAGCTGCCCTTACAAGATTATAAGAATATTTTTAAAGTAAATGTATTATTTTATAATTATGGGACTTTTAAATTATTTCAAAAAAAGAGAGATATTTCTCTCAAATAGCTTTGATTTCATCCATGTCAACATCCTTTGATGGGTTTTAAGTTTAATTGAAATTGATTTATGATACAAAACTCCCATTGAACATTTTGTGAAATATTTGACTGTGGATGTGTTATTTTTATACCATCCATAGTTTATGGATAAATTGTTGATGTTTTGTATGATAGTTTTAATACGAATATTTATGTTATGTTTAAACCTATTCATATGAGGAATGTATTGGACTTAATAAGTGACGGGTGGAGCCCGCTATAGCTCCTCGATGCATCGGTAGGTCTCATGAGACAACTAGACGTGGAATTGGCCGAGGCCCTTTCCCAATTTGATTTATGGTTTTGGCCGAGGCCTTAATCATTTTAGATGTCTTGGCCGAGGCCTTGACAAAATTTTTTAGAATGTCTGGCATTATACATTCCCTCATTATGAAAGTGGTTATTGATATTTCATGTGATTATTCGACCAGTAGAATATCCATGTGAATAAGTGAATGGCATTATCTCATTTTACTTTTTCCATATTATGTTGAAGTTCATGTTTAAAAGGCTTTTGTTTTAGTTATACATTGCCTTAAATGTTTATGTTTATTGATGAAAGCTTTCACTATGTTGTTATCCTTACTGAGCATCTGAGCTCACCCCTTTCAATGTTTTAATATTTTCCAGGATGTGAAGAAGTATTTTATGAATGACCTGCAGGTATAGTCAGAAAGGGATATGAGTGTGGACTATGAAGACCATGTTATTGTAGTTTGTTTATGTTTTGATGTAATGAAAGACTTATGAATGTATCTAGTGTTTCCAAGGCTACTAAACTAATCGGTCATTCGAGACTTGATCTTTTGTGATCATGCCAATGTTACGAAGTAATGCACCGACTCTGGGTAGCTGGGGTCGGGGCATTACAGTTGGTATCAGAGGCAGTTTAGTACTAACCTTGGAAGCTAGATTTAGATAAACTCTGATTATAGCACTTAGCCCAAAGATAGACTTTGAGGATTAGTATAGAAGAACTTCATAGAATTTTGTTATTGTAGAGATTTTGTGAGTTCTGAGAAATACATCCCTGTCTGGATACGAGCAGGTAGAGGCGGCTTTGGCATAGATGTACCTAGGGGTAAAACCCGAAAACACCGCTTTGAGCTAGACTCGAACGGGAACTGGTGCACGACAATGGGTCTTGCTGCACTCTTGGTTACGACACTCCCGGGGGATATGCTTAGGATAATTCTTGTTTTCTTTACAAACCACTATGAACGGTTATGAGTATATACTTCCTCAAAGAAAACATTTTTCTGATTATGGATTATATCCATAAATAGTTCAATTTATGTTAAGTATTTTATAAGTACGGAATTATGTATTTTTATTCATAAACTAATCTAGTTTATGCCATTGTATAGAAATGGCGCCTAGTGGAAGGAATGGAAACCGTATTAATGCATGCACTCCGTGTAGGGATTTCCCTCCTGCTCAAGATAATTATTGTGGATCTGGAGATACAACTGGTGCTGATCAACTTATTACCATACTGGGACAACTCACTCAAGTTATGAATAATAACCTTACTTGTATGGATCACCCTGATCCACAACGTGGAGGATCAATGTTAGACCGCTTCATGAGGCAACAACCGCCAACATTTAATGGGAGTACAGATCCATTAGTAGATGAGAAATGGATAAACTCCTTAGAGAAAATATTCCATGCCTTGGGGAGTAGAGAAAGGGAGAAGGTTGTCATGGCAGTTTACCGCCTCACTGGAGATGCCGATCAGTGGTGGTCGCTGATTCAAAACACAAAGGAAGATGATGACGTATCGAATATGGAATGGAGGTATTTCAAAGAGCATTTACTAGAAAAATACTATCCTCGTGACCATCAAGCAGATATGGAAAGACAATTTTTGAGTCTGAGACAAAAGGAGGATGAGAATGTCGCAATGTATGAGGCCAACTTTACAAGGTTATCGAGGCATGCTGCAAATTATATACGTAACCCAAGAAGTAAGATTGATCATTTCTTTGATGGGTTAAAACCATTTCTCTGTCGAGCATTAGTCTCACAAACCTTCTCGTCATACGAAGATATTGTCTCGTGGTCTATCAAGACAGAAAAGGAATTCTCTAAGTCTTATGACAACAAAGTAAAGCAAGAGAAGAAGAGAACGGTGGAACAAGAGACAAATAAATGGAAAAAGGGAAAGAAGTATTTTACATTATGTGATAATTGTGGGAAGAATCACCCTGGTACTTGCCTAAAAGGAATGGGAGTTTGTTATAAATATGGGGAAAAAGGTCACCAGGCACGTGATTGCAAGGGAAAGAAAGAGGCTATCAATGTTGAATGCCAAAATTGTAGGGAAATGGGGAATTATGCAAATGAATGTCATAAGAGTCAGGGAAACTTACCTCAGAAAAGGCCAAGGGATCAAGGACAATCTTATGCTGTTACTAAAGTTGAAGCAGAATAACTAATGTATTGGTGCTTTTGGACTCATGGATTATATTCTGGTTATTAGAATAATGTGATATATATATAAGGATTGTACTGCAGTACTTGTTGATTTCAGTAAGGTTTTAATATGATGAAGGTAATCACATTTTTAGTATGTGACAATAAAAGAACTTTACTTTGTTTGGGTAATCTGATAAATTGATTTTGGAATTAAGAGACCTTTTAGAGAAAGTTTGGACATAGGTATTTTGGATAACTATAAATGTTGGGATGGATTAAGTTGAAATTTGAATAGTATTGTTTAAGGTTAAAACATATCTAAATATTATTTTTGGAATATTATAATACTATAGTTTTAGGAAAAGGACAACCTGTAGGGTGGGGCATAACCCGTCGCGTCGGACAATGCTGCAGGAATTGAACCCACAACCATAGTGCGACAGGCCTTTATTACCTACCACTAGCCTACATAAAGTCCCTGGTTATTACCAAATAGTTTTACTACTCTAAATGGTATGTGTTAATATTTGGAACCTTATACAATTAGGATAAATAGAATATTTTTGAGTTTTATTACCTTTTGGAGTAAAATATGGGTTTGTGGTAAAAATTTATTAAAGAATGAAAGTATACATAACAAGTATGTATATTCCCTTACGTTCTTAGTAAATCTCTTAAATAAATTCCTCAACTTTATAAAAGGTAACTTAAAACAAAAACGTTGTCTGTTAACTTTTCCTACTGGGGAATCAATGATTGTTTAACCAATCACATGTTTGTGATTTTCTTGTAGTTAAACATTCTCCTAATCCAGTTTTCTAAAACCCTCCATCTGACCTTGATGGTTTTTTTTTCTTCCATATACATATTTTCATAGAATCCTAGTATGGGCTATATCGGGTGACCTTTGTACTTATCTTGCTTTCTTTTAATGTTATATATTTATTAATCTTATTTCCGATGTGGTTTTTCCACAAAGGTATTTTCTATTTTCAACCTTTTATTTTCCATGAAAAATTTCAAATTGCGAGAATGCAATTTATTGAATGAGGGGAGAATGTAACACCCCGAGCTTTGACAATACGCTTCTCATTCAATAATGCAATAGTTTGCATTGTACGCAACTTCGAGTTCTAAAACACCGCGACTAATCATAGTAGCCGTTATGAATAGTAATAACCACTTTTTAAAATTATAGAAATTTTATATTTCAAAATGGACTTCATTTTTGGATTCGGAATATCGAAATTAGCCTATGTTGAATTTTTGGTATTTTTCTGAGAACTTCTAATTTTTTATGAATAGTGAAAAATACTTAAAAACAAATTTTTTAATAAAAATAATTTATAGTGATAAATTATACTATTTAGTGGTTTTAATTTATAATTAGAATATATTTTTACCATTTTATCCAATGGTGGTCATTAGAATTAATTTAACATTGAAATTGGACATAAACAATTGCCAATCTTTTGATATAAATTGTTTATTAAAAACACGCTATTTGTTGTGACAGCGGGAATTAATTATGAAATTAATTAATTCAACTTATATGTTTGGAATTTTTAAAATACACATCATTTATGAATTCGGAATATCAATTATAGCTTAGCGTGAAATTTTGGCACTGTTCTGAAAAACTACAATTTTTGATGAATAGTGAAACCACTAAGTGGTAGTTAAATAACTGATTTTTCGTTTAAATGAAATATTACCACTTCTGTGATTTGATTTTCAAAAATCCGACATACATGGTTGTCATTAATAAGTAAAATGTGGTTCAATGAGATTAAAATAATTTTTTGGTGAATAGTAACTTTTAAGTTCTTAATCGCGATTAGAGGTAATTAGTGTAGTTTAAGGTAAAAATAATGTTTTAATAATATGAGATGAGTTTGACACATGTCCTAACCTCATTGTATGTTCCATGTCCGACCAAGAAAATCCATGGGTCAACTTGGGACCCCATGGAGCCACTTTAGTTGGAAAATGACATAAATACCTTTTATTTAATGTTAAAGTAAAAAATGACACAAACATGAAATGTTTTACTAAAACAATTTTTACATGGGGTTATAGAAGTACTATGTTTTACTATAAATAGTCATTGGAAAGATAAAACGATTTCATACATCATAGTATTTTTTTTTATAATTTTTAGGCATTAAATAAATTAAATTATTTATGACATCATGATGATCCATCGATGACCTCATTATTTAACGATCTAAATAAAATGAGAAGATAATGCAAAATCCAAGGCTTACACTTGTCCAAAGCCTATTGGATGAGGAGATTTAGAACCCTTATCACCTTGTCCATGAATTATATAAGTGTGGGACCTTTATAATCCGAAATGCATTGTATAATAATGTAACATTTCAATCTTTCCAAAAGAGCCCCTTCTCTCCTCTTATAAAAGGCCCCCACCTCTACCACCTTATTCACACTTTCAAGCCTTTTGGATCGGCCAACCGCTTCCCAAATAATCTTCCAACTTCTCTCCCTTCATCCTAGAAGCTTTACTTTAGTCAGAAAGCCATCCTAATGAGTCCTTTTGATCAAATCAAAAGGAAGAACCTGAAGAAGAGGTAACGTTTTCATCACCCTCTTTCAAGTTTTTTTCTTCTTCCACTCCCTCTTTGTTTATTATTTCAATTATAAAATTATAACTCTAGTATCTTCTATATACTGTGATGATATTATAAATATGGAACAACCATATTCAGTATTCTACCCATCATTTGAATGACATGTCACCATACGTGCGTAGGTACGGCTTACCGTCTCCACGTCGGGGTGTAATTGTTATTCAATATATTATTATTTAGATGGGTATAATAATGATATGTAATTCATGTAAATAATAAATATAACATGATAATGATTCTGTATATATGATATACTATCCAATTATATATTATTTTAATATCAAAATAATGATATTGTCGCTCGTAAGTACGTACGGACTACCGTCTCCACGAACGCGATGAGATTCATTCTCCGTCGTATCCATTCAAGTATAATTATCATTTGATGATTTAAAAATAATGTTTAAGGACATGATATCATTCTGGATATGAATAAGATACAACCTATCCATGAAAAACACGACTTACGTAACAAAACATATAAAAGAAAACGAGTAAGTTAACACCCGAAACAACGACAAATCTAAGATATTGTTAACAAAGAAATGTTAAAAGATCATATATGATATCATATGAATGTATATTATTCTTGTGTAATTTAATTAAAACTATTTCACCATTATACAGGAGGTTAACCTACCCCAACCAAGGAAAAGTACAAGGTAAGGGTTTACTTCACAACCTCTTCATTATCCAAGGTTGTTTATACGTAATTATCTACTGGGACCTCGTTATCATCCACATCCATGTTTCTTAAAAATGTCTATCAAAACATTTTTACTATTAAATGGAAAATGGGTTAAAGTCATTTATACCCTTATAAGTTTTTGAAAGGAATCTTACCGTCATTTTCCAAATAATGTACTTTTTGACCTTTTTGACAAATTTAAGGTAAGAATGTTTTTTAACTTATACGGCAGGTGCAACTATTTTCCGCCATTATAACTTCGTCGAAGCTTCCCTTACAAGCTTATAAGAATATTTTCAAAGTAAATTTATTATTTTATAATTTTGGGACTTTTAAATTATTTCAATAAAAGAGAGATATTTCTCTCAAATAGCTCTGATTTCATCCATGTCAACATCCTTTGATGGGTTTTAAGTTTAATTGAAATTGATTTATGATAAAAAACTCCCATTGAACATTTTGTGAAATATTTGACTGTGGATGTGTTATTTTTATACCATCCATAGTTTATGGAGAAATTGTTGACGTTTCGTATGCTAGTTTTAATACGAATATTTATGTTATGTTTAAACTTATTCATATGAGGAATGTATTGGACTTAATAAGTGACGGGTGGAGCCCACTATAGCTCCTCGATGCATCGGTAGGTCTCATGAGACAACTAGACGTGGAATTGGACGAGGCCCTTTCCCAATTTGATTTATGGTTTTGGCCGAGGCCTTAATCATTTTAGACATCTTGGCCGAGGCCTTGACAAAATGTTTCAGAATGTCTGGCATTATACATTCCCTCATTATGAAAGTGGTTATTGATATTGCATGTGATTATTCAACCAGTAGAATATCCATGTGAAGAAGTGAATGGCATTATCTCATTTTACTTTTTCCATATTATGTTGAAGTTCAAGTTTAAAAGGCTTTTGTTTTTGTTATACATTGCCTTAAATGTTTATGTTTATTGATGAAAGCTTCCGCTATGTTGTTATCCTTACTGAGCATCTGAGCTCACCCCTTTCAATGTTTTAATATTTTCCAGGATGTGAAGAAGTATTTTATGAATGACCTGCAGGGATAGTCAGAAAGGGATATGATTGTGGACTATGAAGACCATGTTATTATAGTTTGTTTACTTTTTAATGTAATGAAAGACTTATGAATGTATCTAGTGTTTCCAAGGCTACTAAACTAATCGGTCTTTCGAGACTTGATCTTTTGTGATCATGCCAATGTTACGAAGTAATGCACCGACTCTGGGTAGCTGGGGTCGGGGCGTTACAAAAGAGGTGGCATTCAAGGCCATGAAGAAACTCACCATTGAAGATTCTAATGAAGAATAAGAGACAGATGAGGTGATCTTATTCCTTTCTTCAAATCTCAAAATAGGAAGAGGAAAGTTTAAAGGTAAACTTCCACTAGCATGATTTCGATGTGGAAAGGTTGGTTATCTTGCGATAAGATGCCCCAAGAAATTTCAAGATAACGATGATGATGATGATGAAGTTGAAATTCCCAAGAAGAAATCCTCAGCCTATGTGAAAGGGAAGAAGCAGTTCAAGAGAAAGTTCTTCAAGAGGAAGAATCTTCTTTCACAAGAAATAGATAGTTCAGATGATTCTGAGGATGAAGAGGTTGAGGAGTTTGAAAATTGTAAAGATCATAGGCAAAATGCTATGGTAGCGGTCGTCGGTAGTTCTCAGGAAAAGGAAGAAACTGACCTTAGAGAAGAGGAAGAGGAAGTTGAAGGAAGAGTTGATATGGAAGCCGAATTGGAAGTATCTCTTGAAGAGATAGATGTTTGGAGAGCCAAAACGAAGAAATCCAATAAAGTGGTTCGTGATGCCAAACTCTATATGCAACAACAGGATGAAGAAAAGTCAGAACTGTTAGAAGAAATCGAAAGACTAAAATCCTCAACACCAGAGAGCTTAGAAAATATTGTTGAGCATAAGCTTAGAATTGAGGAACAAAAGAAGGAAATTGATTGTTTGACTAACATAGGAAAAGAGCAGGTCAGACATATCAAAGAGCTTGAAGAATAAGTGGTCAGTCTGCGACGAAAAATGAAGGACCAAGAAAAACTCTTGACCCCCAATGTGATATCAGAAAAGAAGGCCATTCAGAAGATAGAGAAGATGAAAGAGGAGGCTCATAGTTCAGCAGGAGTGAAGCAGCAAGAAAGCTCAAATGATAAGGCTGATTCAGGGCTTGATAAGAAAAAAAATTGGTGGCAGTTAATGTCAAACTATAAGCACCCATCCCAAATTTGAAGGTTGATTTAGGCACAAAACAGAATCATAATTTTCATAGATCCCAAATGGAAAATCGTAGTGCTGAGGTATCACGAAGGAATGTATCCTATATCAGGTGTTATTGCTGTGGGAAAATGGGACATTCAGAGTATGTGTGTTCCATATCCAAGAGATATAGAAGGGAATAAGAACAGAGATGGAAGCCAAACAGAGAACGGTTTTCCAGAACATATTCTGAAGGACACTGTTTTTGGTGCGGAGGATTTGGGCACATGGCTAGGTACTGTACTTCGATCATTCAGAGAAATGTGCCAAAGCAGAATCAAAACGTTCGCAAGCAGCATGTAAATAAACCGACAGGTGAGTTAACAATGCAGAATAGATTTGTGTCTTTTCAAGATGAGGCTGGTCCATCATACTCTGAGAAAGAACAGAAGTCTCAATCCATGCCGAGTGTGAAAGAAAAAGTATGGACCAAATAGAAGAAAAATGAGAAGGTCGTGTTGGCAGAGATTGCCCTTAAGGCATCGGATCGATCTGGTGTTTGGATCCTTGACAGTGGTTGCACATCCCACATGACGGGTAATAAAGATCTTGTTACATGCATCAAATATGACAAAGAAGGAGTTGTCAAATTTAATAATGATGAAGGCCTGAATGATACGTGCTGATGTCTTGGTAGTAGAGGGTCTCAGTCATAACTTACTCAGTGTCAGTCAACTATGTGACTCTGGGCACTCTATCCGATTTACCGAGAAGATGTCTGTTGTGAAAGGAAAAGATGGAGCAACTATTCTGTGGGGAAAAAGGTCAAAGGGAAATCTCTACCTTGTAAGTGGGGAAGAAGATACATGTCTTTTATCCAGAGAAGAAGAAAACCAGCTGTGGCATAAGCGACTTGGTCATCTATGCCAACCATCTATGGAGGATCTCATAAAGTGTGACACTGCTAGAGACCTTCCCAAGATATCACGTGATCACACTCATACGTGTGATGCTTGCCAACAAGGGAAGATCATCAGAAAGACATACAGGCCAATGGAACAAAAATCAACTAGAGTGCTCGAACTGGTTCATGCTAATGTATGTGGACCTATCTCACCACGATCTATAAATGGGAAAAGGTACTATGTCCTTTTCATTGATGACTATAGCAGAATGGCCTGGGTATTCATCATTACCCATAAGACATAGGTGTTCAGTTTCATAAAGCAGTATAGGAGGTAATCAGAAAAGATGCTTGGGTAGAAAATTCTAAAGTTTCGTACACATAACAGTACAGAATTCACAAACAGTCAAGTTGAAAACTATCTCGAGAAACATAGGATAAGGCATCAAGTTTCATCGGTAATGACTCCCCAACAGAATGGAGTTGTTGAAATGAGAAATCATATCATCAAAAACATGGCTAGAACAATGCTTATTGATAAAGATCTACTAGAGAAATTTTGGAAGGAAGCAGTGTCGACATCGGTTTATGTTTCGAACATGTCTCTGTTGTGTCCGAAGCAAGGGAAGACTCCGTATGAACTATGGTATGGAAAGAAGCCAACGTTGAAATACTTTCAAATATTTGGAATTAAGTGTTTCATTCTCAAAAAAGAAAATCATAGGAAGTTTGAGGCACGAGGAGATGAGGGTATATTCCTTGGCTACTCAGGGAAAAGCAAAGCGTATAAATTCTTCAACAAGAGGCTGGGAAAAATTGTTGAGAGAAATGATGTCACTATAGTTGAAAATGAACAGAATACTCAACGATCCAGTGAACAGTTCCTGGATGAAATTTATGATGAGGTAAGCAACCCAGGGGGAGCAGAAGTGGTAGAAGGTGATTCCGAAGAAGATACCGATGATGAAGAAGAAAGTGTCAAGTCTGTGTCTGCGAGGAAGCCAAAGAGTCGAGCTAAAATTGATAGGCAGAATATCATTGGTGATCAAACATCTCCAGTTCAGACTCGAAGAATGAAATCATTATAGAAAACATCATTTTTATCTCAAGTGGAGCCGAAATGTTTTTCCGATGCAGCTGAAGATGAAAACTAGGTTCAGGCTATGAATGAAGAGCTTGATCAGATTGAGAAGAACCAGACATGGGAGATTGTTTCGAGGCCAGCAGACAAGAATGTCATCAGGACTAAATGAGTCTATCGCAACAAGATGAATGAATATGGCACATTGATTCAGAACAAAGCACGACTAGTGTGCAAGGGGTACTCCTAGATCAAGGTAATAGATGTTGATGAGACATTTTCACCGGTTGCAAGGCTGGAGACAATCACATTATTTTTGGCCATAGTAGTGGAACAAAAGTTCAAAGTGTTCCAGATGGATGTGAAATCCACATTCTTGAATGGGGTTCTAGAAGAGGAGGTGTATATTGAGCAGCCAGATGGTTTTCTCATTCATGAGGATGAGAACAAAGTTTGCAGGATGAAGAAGGCATTGTATAGGCTGAAACAAGCACCAAGGGCATGGTACTCAAGGCTTGATCAGTACTTGCAGAAGCTTGGTTTTCAGCGTGGAGGAGTTGGTCACAATCTCTATTTTAGTAATGAAAGTAATCAAAGGATGATGGTGTTGGATTATGTCGATGACATAATATTTGGCGGATCAGATGAAGCTCAGTGCAGACAGTTTTCCAAATTCATGAAAAATGAGTTTGAAATGTCAATGATTGGAGAGATAACGTTTTTACTTGGTCTATAGGTTACAAAAGGAAGGAATGGAACATTAATTTCTCAATCTAAATATGCCAAGGAGGTCCTGAGAAGGTTTGGAATGGAAAATTACAAGGAGATAAAGACTCTGGTTGCCACCCGGATGAAACTATAGAAAGATAAAGATGGCAAGGAAGTTAATATCACAGAATACAGGAAAATTATTGGAAGTTTGTTGTACTTGACTGCAACAAGGCCTGATATTGTTTTTTCCACATGCCATGTAGTGAGATATCAGAGCAATATCAAGGAAATCCACTTTCTTTCTGTGAAAAGAATACTTCGGTATATCCAGGGCACAATGGATTTCAGCTTGACATATACTGACAAATCTCAGATAGAGTTATTGGGATATACTGATGTAGACTGGGCCGGTTCAGCAGATGATAGAAAATCAACATCAGGTGGTGCATTCTATCTTGGTGGATTGTGTATTTCATGGCTAAGCAAGAAGCAAGATTGCATTTCATTGAGCACCGCAGAAGCTGAGTATATTGCAGCCACTCAAGCATACACACAGTTATTGTGGATGAAGTAGCAGCTTGAAGATATGGGAGTTGAAGTGAAGTCTCCGATCAGAATCAAGTGCGACAACTCAAGAGCTATAAATCTTAGAAAAAATCTCGTCCATCATTCATGGACAATGCACATTGAGATTAAGTATCATTTTATCAAGGAGAAGGTTGAGCAGGGAATCATGAAGTTGGAGTATGTGCCTACAGAGCTACAGGTTGCAGACATTCTGACCAAGGCCTTACCCAAGGAAGCTTTTGAGAGGCATCGACTGGCTCTGGGAGTTCATCTGATTCCCCACACTTGAAATAGTGTGGATGTGGGACCTCCACCCCCTCTCCCCGAGGTATGATGTCTTTTTCCCAAATGTGCTGATTTGTGTTCTCTACTTTGTTATAGACTACAAAGGAGGGACCTTTGGGTTCGTTGACAAAGGGGGAGAAAATAGTGTTTGTTAAAGGGGGAGAAAATAGTGATTGGGAGATAGTGTGGCTATTTGAGAAATCATGACAGATACGGGGAGAATCTGACAGGTGGAGCAGCCAGAAAGGGGGAGCAATGAGAAAGGGGGAGAGCGTTTCAAATCTGACGATGCTAGAAGTGATCGATCAAAGCATAGATATCACGATATCTGAGGATCGTGATAAAAGCAGAACATTGGTGTTGGAATGGTGAGAGAAGTTTTCCAGCTATCACCAATTGGGAACAGTGTGGTTCAACAATTGGTATCAATTTAAGAATTGGTATCATGTTGGAATCAACAATTGGTGTTTGACATGAAGTGATTAATTGATGAACTTTTCATACTACTCTTGTTTCTCACGCCGAGCATTGCTCATGTGGGCTTAGAGTACGTGTTAAGTGAATCTTTGAACACTATCTGAATTGCACGAGGTGAATGGTGGTAGTAACTGGAAGAAGACTCAGTGAGGTATCAACGTGCAGAAAATCATTCTGAGATGAGTTATGAAGAATTGTCAACAAACCCAAATGGGGAGATTGTTGGGAAAAAATCCCTCAAGGTAACTTTGCAGTATTTTTGGGTTGATTGTGTTTATTGACAAAGAAGGTTTTCATGGATATTTTTCGAGTTCCCAAGAAGTTGTTGACAAATCTTGGTGTTTGGTGAGCGTCACGAAAATAGGATTTCCATGAAGAGCATAATTTAATATGGCAAAGGCATGAATTTCGCGAAGATAGGATGTATGGATTGGATTTTGCGATGACCAGAAGAATGGAGGCGGTGAGTCTTCGCGATTACGTCAAGATTCGCGAATGGCAGAGGCTGAAGTGCATCACGGCGGTGAAGGGATTTGTGAGGGAGCTTCATGGAGAATTCACGAAAGAATGTTGACGGTGATTCTTCATGACTACATCAAGCTCCGCGAACGGGAACTTGCCGTGGTGCTTCGTGATTTAGAAAGAATTCCAGCTGAAACTTTGGAGCTTCGCGATTTGAGATGACGTGGCGTTGATATCGCGCGGAAGAGACAAGGGTCGGTGGAATCGCCTATAAATAGAGTCCGACCCCCTCGAGAGAAGTAGAGAGAATTTTCAGAGAAGATCATTCGCTCTCGATTTGCGAAGGTGGTTCGCGGAGCCATTGTGCTTCGCGAAAGAGGTGCTTCGCGGCGACTATTGTAGCTCCGTGAAACCTGCGAGCTCCGTGTTGGCTTACTAAGATTCACGAGGGGTGTTGCTTTGCGACAGCTTGAGCATTGCCAGAGTGCTTTGTGAGAGAGATTCGCGAAAATGCAGGAGCATCACGAAGGCTTGTTTGAGCTTCGTGAAATTGGGAGCTTCACGATGTAGGGTGCTTTTCGAAGGTACTTTCCAAAGGTAGTTTCCCAGTGGTCAGAGGCAAAGTGTTATTCATCAGTGGATTAAAGTTGGACTTCAACAGAGCATCTATAAACAGTTGAAGATACATTATTTCATTCAAATGAAGAGACCTACAGGTCTATAAATTCTGATTGGATTCCCTTCTAGAGTATTGAGCTTAGGAAGAGGAAGAAGGTTATCCTCTCCACCGGCAGTGAGCCAGAGAGAGAGAAACAGTGAGTGACCCTTGGGAAAGCAGTGAGCTCACCCTAAACCTTGTAAGGGCAGTGAGCCTGGGCATAGAAGTGATCTATCCCGAACCATTGTATCCACAGCTAGTGAAGTATAGTGGAATTTGGTACGACCGACAACCTGTCGGCGTATGCTCCTTGGACGTAGCCCTTAGCGGTGAACCAAGTAAAATTGTTGTGTCCTGTGCTTGCTTTACCTTCTATTTATATTGTGCAACAGGAAAAGATAGAAGAGTGTTTTTCTTAACAGCGAAACAAGATCAGAACGGGCTTTAATTTTAAATTAGTCATACCCTAATTCACCCCCCCTCTCAGGGTATTCAGCCTTGTGGACCTAACATCATGAGTAGTTCTTCTGATTTCATGGTGCTTTATTATTGTTTTGTTTACATTATATTTTGTCATGGTATTTCTTTATGAATATTATTTTATTATTATGTGCATGTTTTTTATATTTTAAAATAGATTTTTTTTATGAAAAAGATGATTTTGAAAACATTAATGTGTTTTTCTCATGGGTTCAAATGAGTCATAAAGTTTTATATTCATGAAATTTTCCTTGGACATAGTTATGTTGGGTCGATCCCATTATATCTCAACATATAATAGGAGGGCCCCGTTATATCTCCTCAATATATTGGGTACTCTGGAGATGGAAGTTGATCGAATGGTTATTCCACGTGTAAGGGTGATTGTACGAGTGATATGGTAAATATGTACCAAAAAAACTGCATGATGTTTCTATTCATGCTTATGAGTTTTCTAGACAAAAGTGCTTTAAAGGGTTTTCATTTTTTCATTGGTCTAATAGTTATTAATTTTTGATATACCATACTAATATTTTTATGCTCATCCCATTTTTTTTAAAATGTTTTTCAAAGGATTCCTTAGATGTTTAGAGGATAGTTAAGGTGCTATTGCAGATGAATCTAATTTGTTATATTGAAATTATTTTTTTGTAAAATATGATTCAATATATATAAGTTATTGTCTAATATTCCAGAACCTAGAATTTAAATGGTCCTAATTTTTATAATGTGTTGTGTATTTTCCAACTATCTGTTATACAAAAAATGCACAACATGTTTTTGTGCTGAATCCAAAAGTGAAGGTTCATGGTATTAAAGTTGGTATCAGAGGAAAGCTCTATACAACGTTGGATATTAGATATTTTCATATTTTTAGAATTATTTGTTTCTGATAGTGTGTACTTATAAACTTCTAGTTAATTAAGTACAATAAGAAAATAATTTTTCAAAATTATTGATATGTTAATTTAGAAATATAAGAACATTGAATGAATTGAAAGGGCACAATTAATTTAGGGGGGGGGATAATGTAACGTCCAAATATTTTAAAAGAAACAATATAGGATTAAATGAACTACTAAATACTATACTACCTTTATAAACTAACCATTAAACATAATTTGGTCACTTGTGTGTTATGAATTTCGAAAAACATACATGAACGGTTGCGATCAGTACGTTTTTGGGAGTCTGATTGAACAAACTTGGTTTTAAGTGAATAGTAACATACCCTTGTCAATAGTAACATAACCTTATGAATAGTATCCTGAACCTTAAGAATAGGAAAGTACCCTTATGAATAGTAACATGACCTTTATGAATAGTAATGTACCATTATGAATAGCAAATTCACCAATGAAATTATAAATAAAATTTATCCATCTTATTAGTGTCAATATGATTTAATTTTATCATAATATATGAAAATAAATATTTTAAAAATTGTTGATTAAGTGTAGGTATCTTTGTATGTCATATATAATTAATTACAATCAAATTCTTAATTTACTAATTAAAAAGTAAAATTCATTTTCATAAAATGTATTCATGAATAAGTATTTTTTTAATTATAATTATAAGATAATTTTAAGAGACCTTAAGCAATTTTTTAATAGTGATAGAAAGACACATTTAATTTCAAAATAATAATTTTCAATTGAATTATGATTTTATTGAATGATTAAAATAATCAGGACTAGAATATTATTTTAAAAAATGGAGATAAAATTTTAATTCTATTTGTTGAAAAATGTTTGTAGTGAATTTTTGGGATTTTTCTAAAATTCTTGAATTTTTGATGAATTGTAAAATTCAATAAATTATGGTAAATGTTAAATATTTGTTTTACTGTATAATAGGTGATGCATGGATGATGTAAGTACACTTAGTTTGAACACACATGAAATTATTACTATTTGGGGTCACATTAATTGAGTCAAGTCATAGTATTCAAATAAAATATTAAGCTAATGATTAAAATAACGTAAAACCACCTCTCTCCACCAGTATAAACACAACCCTCACTCCCCTATTCTTCTCAAACCTCTCTAGCCATGAAAATTGTCTATGTTCAACCTTATATCCTTACCAAGGCTCTTTCCCACGTATTATACCTACTAGTCTCACCAAATGTCCAAAACCAAAGACCTTAAGGAGGATCTCAAGGAGAAGAGATCAAGTGGTAAGAATCCTATTCATTTTTCTTGTGTTTTTTTAGATTTATTTTAATTTCTTATAATATTTTCTATTATCTTAATCCAAGAGGAATGAATGCTCTAATATTACATATATTATTGATTCTTATTATGTCTATGGAAAATTATTCAACTAACTTCATATCCTCCCCTCTTATAAAAACAATGTTCGTGATTTCTTGTTTTACCAAAATCATGGGTTATGTGTTAGTAATTTCCATTATATCTTTCAAAACTATTTGTAAACCCATTATAATGGTTGAAACAGAATATAAAGTGTATTATGTAACCTCTTTTACATTTTGGAATGATGTTATATTCAAAACATTAATTTATATAAAAAAATGTGTTCATGATTATTGAGGAACTGCCAAAAATGATCTAAACAAATATTATTATTGTTTTATCTAATGACTCATCATCATATTTGTTAAAAAATGATTTATGGTATCATTCAATATTCTGGAAATATATAAATACTATTTCATCATAGTTATGGAATTTCATTTCTATTTGACAAGAAAATAAAATACAAACTAGCAATTGAAATCATGTAAATAACGCACCCGAAACAATGGAAGGAACCAAATACTAATAATTAAAGGGTAAAATGATGATATTAAATGATAATATAAGGTGTTATAAAATTCAATATGTTTCTGTAAGATATCAATAATAATTTTTAACCATTATAAATAAGGTTTAAACAAGTTCTAACTATGAAAAATCTATTGTAAGGGAGTTCTTAACCCAATTTCTATTCTTTTGGTTAACCTTATCATTTATTCATTATGTGGTATTTAGGTTATTTGTGTAATGAATTTTTGTTTATATTATGCTGTATTATGTGTATTTACCATTTATAAACATATCCATTAGATTTTATTAATTCTCAGTCCAATAATATTTGTAAGGGTCTTTCCTTTTAAACTCCTTTTAAAAGTATCTTTAATGAAATTCCAAGTGATAGTTTATATGGAATGAGTGGATCTACTAATTTAATTATGATTTATTACTATGATGTTTCTATTATATGTTGACATGGATGTTTTTTATAAATATTATTTCATTATTATGTTCTTGGTTTTTATATTTTAAAAATAATTTTTTTTATGAAAAAGAAAATTTTGAAAACATTAATGTGTTTTCCTTAGGGGTCCAAATGAGTTATCAAGTGTTTTACTCATGATATGTTCTCTGGACATAGTAATTTTGGGTTTATCCAATTATATCTCAACATATGAATGGTGATTCCTATTATATATCTCATATGTATTGGGTACCCTATAGATGGAAGTTGACCGAATGGTTATTCTATGTGTAAGGGTGATTGTTAGAGTGGTATGATAAATATGTCCCAAAAAACAACATGATGTTTCTATACATGCTAATGGGTTTTCAAGAAAAATGTGTTTTAATGGGTTTTCATCTTTCCACTGGCCTAATGGTTCTTCATTTTTATGTACATTATTGATATTTTTGTTCTCATTCCATGTTTAAAAAAAATCACATGATTCCTTAGATGTTCCAAGGACAGTTAAGGTAATACAGTGGATAAATAAAATTTGTTATATTGGAATTATTTATTTAAAATCAGATTCAATATATGTATGTTCTTCTACAATTCTTCTGAACAGAGACTGGAAAAGGTCCTCATTTGTATAATGTACTCTGTATTTTTAAGTTATCTATTATAAAAAAAATACATAGTATGTTTTTGTACTGAATCCAGATGTGAGAGTTTAGGGATTTACAAAAGATATATCACTTTTCTCCTTTCATAAGACAAAATAATTTCCAATAAACATCGAATAACTCATACTTTAACTTTAAATTCCATCATCAAAGTTAATTTAGTCTACACATATATATAGTGTGTATATATTTTGAAAAATATAACTTCATCTTAAATTTCACTAAATTTCTCTATTCTTAACCATTATCAAATAATCTATTCTATGATAATTTGAAATAAAATTATTAATGTGATATTTTAGTTTTTAATTAAAAATACAAGTATCAAAGAATCCAATTTCTATATTTTTTAAAAAAAATTCATGTTATCCAATTTTAAAACTAGTATATTAATCTGTTTCTTCATATTTAATGAAATTTGGAAATATAAATGAATTTTCTTTAATTAATGTTGGGGAAAAATGAATATAAACAAAAATTTTAATGAGGATTAATGAATATAAAGAGATAAAGATAAAAATTTAATTCATATAAAAACTATATTTAACTAAATGGAAATAATAATTCCGAATAGTACATCACCATATAGCCAATGAACACGATTATAAAAATATTAAAATACGTTCTAAATTTCATTTCATATTCTTACATAGAGAATACAAAATGAAGACAGATTAATAATAACCAATACTATTATAATTAAACAATGTAAAATAATAATAATAATGTACAATTAGAAAATATGAGAAGAAATAGAGGAAATATGGAAATATTAAGAGAATATATCATAATAAAGCATCCGAATATAGATCACAGGTAAGTACCAAAAGAGATAAGTCTGATAAACATTAGAAATCTTTTAGTGGGTCATGTCCTTATGATATATTTTCATGGGAGAACTATGTCCACATTTTTCATTTTATATAAGAGTTCAATATCATTAGAGTGTATTTTCAAGTGAGTATGAGGTGTATATGGACAAATTTGATGAGATAATCACATCCCCAAATTATTTAGTATGTGGGGGTAAAATCTCTTCATAAGACTCTATATAATAATTTAAATAATATCAAACCCAATTTCACATGGATGGAAAGTTATGTTTTTATCCCAAGTTTCCTCCAAAGAATCCATGTTCTCTCCCATTAATTATTCTATAAAATCACATGATATATAATAACCCACTCATGCATTAATAAAACCAAAAAATTATTACATTAGTTAATTAAATAACTATTTAATATATATTAAAAAAAATATTATATCAAATTTATATAAATTAGTGACAGTATAAATTAATAAAAAACAAATATCTACTAAAATACCATTTATTTTTAAATACTATAGAAAATAACATAAAATAAACTTTTTTCAATGAATCATGAAGATTCTTGACCAAATAAGATTATCGTATGGATTTTATGTGTAGATAAAAAAGAAAAAAAATTCTTAGTAAAAGGGTTGAAGGATTTAGAACTCACTAATATTATTTTGTAGAATAATTGAATAAAACAAATCCTTGAATGAGAGAAGATAACTGGAGAAGAATATAGGGGAGTCTTCCACTAGGGTGAGGGAATATTAGGGATCATTGGTGGGGGGGGGGGGGGGGGGTGGAGGGTAGGAGGCTGAGTGTATTTTGTTAAGAGTCTATACCAATGGTTTTTAAAATATTTTTGGTACAAGATTATATATACCAATGGTTTTTAAAAACCAATGGTATTGAATGTTGGAAGGAACACTATACCAATGATTCCAGTAAATTGTTGGTATAAAATCATGGGGATAACCTCATTTTACAGTTGTAATTATATATTATTTAATTCCATAACATTATTTTTTACTAATGAAAATGTTTATATGACTTTAGGGATTATGATTGTACCCTTAATAGATTACAATTTATGGTAATCATGATAGAGTTTTTAATGGTTATCTAGATTCCTCATATATAACATTTTTCATCAGAATTGTTTTTCATAGAGTAAATAGAGAATCTAAAGTTGGAAGGAACCAAGATTAAAATATTCTTCAAAATCAGCAACTGAGAATGGTAGGAATTTGAACAGAGTAGTTTGTTTCTATAATGGATTAGTTGACACAAGATATAAATAGTTGTTGTATCCATTCTAGATAGAATACATATCTACTATAGAGAACATGTATATAGTGGTGTATTATATGAGACAACACCTTCCATCATTCATTGTATCTTTCAGCCTAGTGGTCATTATGGGATGAATTAAAGACCAAAAAAATATATTTGATGTCATTGGTGGTTTGAAACCAAAAAAGTTATCCGAGAAATGGAAGATATTTATGTATTTGAATAAATGAATTTAAATACATCTTTCTTTAGAGATATTTATCTACATCTCTTCAATGATGGAATGAAAAGAAATTTTTGGAACGGTTAAAAAGGAAGAAGATTCACTTTATCCATATGAATAAATCTTCACCTAATTAGTAATCTACATACTAAATTTTATCATTGATCTTGAATGTAAAAAATAATTTTTTTACCCATGATTAAAACCATGATATATAAAAGAACTATCCTCTCATGTTTTGAAAATTTATGATTTTTTTTCTTTATATTGAGAATATGGAAATGGAATTAGCTGATGATTAAGTGTTTTATAAAAAAAGATGGAAAATTTGTCTCGAGGGTGGAAAATGGGAAACGATCCATAAAATAAATCTAAATGTAACAAAATGTTGTTTTAAATTTTTGATTGGTGTGGTAAAAAGAAGATTTTGGATTTTATTAAAAGAATGGCAAGTGCTTCGGATGTGTTTTTTTTGGGCATGTGGTCCATGATTACAAAGGAAATTATCATAATAATGGGATTTTTTTTGATAATAAATAAATATATTTTATAAAGGAAATAACATGGTTCATTTTAAAGATTAGTTTCTGAAGAAGGAGATGAATGATGGGAATCTAAAAGAATATAAGAAAAAGCATGTGATGAAATAATTTGCAACAACATCAATAGATATTGGGCCATTAAATAAAGTAGTAAAAGGTATGTTACTTTTTTATTCATATTATGTTAATCCTTTATTTGATTAAGAGACTAGACACTCTTTCATTTATAATTAATTTATTGGAAATATTAAAATTCCACCTTAAAAAAGTATTCAATAATATTGGTTAGAACAACTTGGGGATGTAATAAATAAACAATAATGTACAATGTTGTTCTTATTATCATATATGGATGGGGTTTCCCCAAAATCCTTTTTCACTTTACCAATCTAGACTATAATGTTACTTTTGATAATGATTGGATTTCTGTTTATCATAGTAAGATAGATTATTGATCAAAAGATGTTTTTTTTGGAATGAGATTCCTTTTTCTATATAATAATGAATTTTACCTCTCATAACATATCAAGAAGATGAGAAAATTTTAAAAGATTAAAATTAATTTATTATGCACATATTGTTTAAGATAATGTAACTTTTCAAATTAATGATGTGGTGATTGTAATGGAATATCTAGATGATTTTCCCAATGAGTTTATGGGTATTATACCTGACCAGGAAGCTATGTTTTCTATCAAATTAGTTCTTGATATTAAGACAATTTAAACACTCATTTATGGAATGTATTATGTAGAACTTATGGAATCAAAAACTGGTTGAAAATTTTCATTGATAAAGGTTACATTCATTCTATTAGTACAACATGACATTCTCCAATTTTATTTTTAAAAAATAAATATAGTTCTTTTTGGATTTTTCTTCATTATAGTGAATTGAATAAAATCACTATTAACAATAAGTATATATTTCCACATATTGATAATTTTTTAGACCAGATCCAGGGAGCTCAATATTTAACTAAAGATGATCTGAGGAGTGAGTACCATCAACTGAAGGTGAATTAGTATCAAATTACCAAAATTTCATTTTATAATTGGTATGAGCATTGGGAGTTTTTGTTTATGCTGTTTGGGTTGATAAATTATCCAACTCTATTTATGGATCTTATGAAAATGATTTTTGATGAATTTTTGGAGAAATTCATGGTTGCGTTTATAGATGATATTTTGTTTTATTATAAAAGTTATTTGGATAATCAAAATCATATAACTATTGTTTTATAAATGTGAAAGGAAAATATGTTATATGGTAAAATTTAGATTGTTTTATTTTTGGTTTCAAAAGATTTTATTCGTTAGATATATAATAAATGAATAGTGAAATATAGTTGAACCCATTAAGTGTGAAATCATTGATGAATGGAAAAAACTTGTAAATGTTACTATGTTTTTTACTTTCTATGGATTAATTGAAAATTTAAAAGGCCTTATTGAATGATTTTCACCATTATCTATACCACTAATTTATTTCACACAAATAGAATTTAGATTTATCTATACAATGGAATGAAATGTATATTTAATGGAATGGAAAAGATGATTAATGAACTCTCATATATTTTTTTCCATCCAAAAATATTGACCTTTTTATCGATATTGATGCTTTATTAAAGGGACCAGGTTGTGTATTAATTCGTAAGGACTGAGTAATTTGGTATAGTTTATGTCTATCAATACCTTATGAGTTAATTTATCCTATACATGGACTTGAAATCCCATATATGGTGTTTAATTAAAAAATTATGATACACCATTTAAATGGAGTGAAGTGTGAAATATATACCGATCATAAAACTTTAAGGCTTATATTCACTCAGAAAGAGTTAAATATTAGATAATAGAGATGCATAAAATTGATAAATGATTACATCTATAAAATTAATTACCATCCAATTAAATAATATATAGTAGCTAATACATTGATTCAAAAGATAATGCATAATTAACTATATTAAATGTGGAAAATGATCCTTGTGTTAATTATTATATGATTTTTTTCTTAGAAACTATTTATGTATAAACACCCTCAATTTTGTTTTAGGTTTCAGTACAATCATCTCTATTAGACGAAGTTATGAAAGCATAGAATTAAGAAAGTGAGTTATATGAAATGGTATAATTGGTTTTTAAATGTAAGTTTCATGAATTCAACAACAATAAAGAAGGTGTTTTTAAGATCCAAAAAAAGTTATGTGTTTCTTGTTTCCACCAGTTGAAGAAATAAATATAGAGTGAGGGTAATATACCATCATTTTTTATTAATCCTAGAAGTAAATAAATATAGGGAGTTCTCTAGAAACATTTATTATTTGAAGGAATGAAGAATTATAAGATTTATTTTATTAATAATTTTTTTGAATTATCAACAAGTTAAATATATATAATAATTAGAGGGGGTAGGATGATTCATCCATTTATAATTCCATAAATAAAATTGGATAATATATATGTGGAGACCCTATTTTTTCTTTGTATGTCATTGTAATAAATTAAGCGATATTTTTGGTGCTATGTGGTAGACTATGTGAGATTCTGATGCCCGATGAACCCAAAATTAATTTTTAAAAAATATTATATATATTTTATCCCACATAAAAATAGTTTCATAGAAATAATATAATATATTCTAATGGAATCCCGGATTGAAAATATGAGACCATGGATGAATCCAAAGCCTGAGATTTACCCTAGGTACGACCTAAATTTAGTTGGTGTTGGACATTCAGAAAAGGTAGTCATTGGGAGGTTTATATAATTAAAATAGTTTATTTATTTATAATTAAATATTTTTTTCAATCTATAAATAAGGTGCTATGGAAAATCATCAGGGTTATCCACATTACTCTGGGATCATTGAGAATATTTCCCTCCATAATTCATTGATGGGTTGATATTCGATGATTTCCAGTGACAAGATAAAAGTAAATCATTTTTCTCCAAACACCATAGGTATTCCCCATCATTGGTGATTGTGTTCCTCACCAATGATCAATCCAAATTTATATAGGTAATTTATTTTATTGGATTTACAACCTTTTGAATTAATTAAGAATGAATTTAGTTATCTTCTTTTATTTATAGAGTTTTCCAATCCTTTACATGAGCACATGTGTTGAAACAAATTATTATTTTGATTTTTTATATATGTATTCCATGTTTCTCACCCAAGATTTTTCCAATTACAATTGTTGGAATGGAAGACAAAAAAAATGGTTTTTGATCACCTTTGAGATGGTTGTTTTCAATTATCTTTCTTTAGGTTCTTTTCTATTGCCTGATGTGGTCACAATTTGACATTTCCAGGTGGGTTCAAGAATGGTCGAACCTCTGGATTTGTGACAGATTCAAATGATACTAACATATTAGTGATTTTAGGATTAATCAGATAGTATTGAAGGTGTGGGTGATGGATTCATGTTTTTTGGATCTGATGTTGAGATGAAATTAGTTTGGAAGATGCATCAAGGACATGAAGACTTCCTTCGAGAGAACTTGAATATGATTTCTGGACACTAAAGGGCTATAATTGATTGTATTTGGTGTTTTCCACAAATTATGGGTGGTAAAATTATGTGATATATGGTTGAAAATGCGCATCTAAGATCCTCACGATAGATCAATAATTATGTGAAAACCTTGACTTCACGTTGTGTAGTCTGAATAAAACACGCCATGTAGAACCTAATTTTAGAATCTAGGGATACTAGGAGAGTTAAATATATCATGATATATGGGAACCCCACACACTCTGTGACTTGGTACTGGTGGCCTGATGTGTACTCTAAGAGTTCTCAAACATGGGCATTGCCAGGAACATTCCATGTACTGGTACATGTCTAGGCACATGCCATGTATTGGAATCTGGCTAGGAACATAGGCATGACATAAAAAGTGTGGCCACGAGAGCATAGTTAGGTCCTAAGTGGCTAGGATATGTTGTGTAGTACCATTACCTGACATGTACTACTACATCTATAGTGATCCATGTACTGGTGAGTATATGAATAGAAAGAGGAGTGGGGTGACACGTCATGTGGTCCCCTTTACATTCCATGTAATTCCTTTTGAGTAAAATTCTACCTTCAATATATCCCTTGTTTTGACTTGGATTATGGTCCATGAGTCTCCTTTCTTGAGTGTTTTCTATATGAAACACGATGGTTTCATTTATAGTATATTTTTAGATACGATGAGATATTTTTCAAGCATTATGATTCTTTAGGAGACTCTCTATGATGGATGTGATCATGAGGGATCATCAGAGAGTGGTACCACCTTGAAATACTAGGGTTTGGGTCCCCCATCCATTTATTAAGTGGTACGCCCTAATGGACTGGGGCCTGGGTCCTCTATCCATCTACTAATTGGTACCCCATAATGGACTAGGGTGTGGTTCCTCTAACTATATACTACGTGGTACCCTCTGATGAACTAGGGCATGGGTTCTTTATCCATTTATCGAGTGGTACTCCCTAACATATTTGAGCATGGTTCCTAAATATTTATCATAAATGGTACACCCATAGTGAACTAGGGTGTGGGTCCTCTATCCATCTACTGAGTGGTACCCCAAAATTAACTAGGGCATGCTTTATATATTCATTTGTTGAGTAGGGCACCAAGATGGACTAGGCCATAGGTCCTATATCTATTTATAGATTGGTATCCCATTATGTGCTAATGCATGGATCCTCTATCTATCTTTCTAGGGGTATCACCCAGATGAACTGTGCCATGTTTCCTCTATCTATTTACTAGGTGGTTCCCCTAACGTGATAGGGTGCGCATCTTCTACTTGGAGGTTGTGCCTCCTGCACATTGAGTCATAATGTTGAGTTGTTGGTTAACCACATGGTTATTTCTTTAGAAAGACACACAAGATTCTAGGAATTTATAATGGATCGTTATAACTATTGTCAAACTTTTTTCTTGGGTTGGCCAATGAAACGAAGATCCCATTTCTCTATAATATGACTATATATATATATATATATTGTTTTTGGTATTCTCTTACATTGGGTTTGAGATGAGTTCTTCTATCCTATCTTCCATTAACCCCACCCCTCTTGTTTTTTTTGGGTTTCCTACCAAGTATGTATACACTAACCCCTATATGGGCCTTTCTTGCACGTTTCATGTCTTATGAAGATGATGGAAATGTTGGCAGTGATTTTATAGGAGAATAGGAAATCCCAAGTACATATGATCTTTTATTTTGGTCAGGTCATGGAGATCATGATCCATGATCTCTCAATATTTTATTTTCCAGTATTTTTTTGGGGCATCTGTACTGGTCGGGTGTGTATTTTCCCCCTTTAATTTTTTGGTTCACTCAATCACACAATTTTTTATTCTACACATATTGTAACATTCATGGTTATTAATATATATTTTGTTTTTATTTATTATAATTATTTTTTTGCAGATCAGCCTAACACTGGCGAGGTGGGACCTAGTGGGTCTGGTCTTGAGAGATTGGTATCAAAGATTGGTTGACTGTATGATAGTGTTTAGTGTTTCTCCCTTTATGTGGTTTGGTTGGGAATATATGAAAATTGTTTAAAGGTATCTAATATGCATATATTATTCTTGGGAACACATATTTTCTACGATGGATGATGTATCCATTATCCAAGATTAAGACTACTACTTTTCAATGGAAATTTCCAAGACATTGGTTACTGGGAACTTTCATACATTCATAATATAGGATAAGAATCCTTTAACTATCCTGATTGAGTTATCTACATATATATATATATATATATATATTCTCCTTTGACCATGGTATGTCTAGATCACTTTTGAGATTCCTCCCTAAAGGTAGACAACTTTTTTAATGATTCATTTTGATGATAATGATCTGATGAAATATGATGGGTTGGTTTAGGGGCCACCCAATGAGATCATTCAACGAAGTGGAAGACAGAAACACCCCCACCTATCAAGAATCATATTATACTAGAAGTGGAATATTAGGATATGTGTACGCTTAGCACACTTCTATATTTCCAGCACTAGAGGTTGTTGAGTTATTGTTGTGATCAAGATCCCCATGTAGTAGAGGATTGGATTGAGATTGAGATCTATGTTCTCACATTTGTTCTGATCTGGACCAATTGTATGGTAACAATCACAACCATTTCTATTCATATAGTGTCATTTGTTTCTCTTGGTACAAGTAGATGAAACACCCATGTCAAGGGCACATTGTAGTTTCCCGATATTGATATATCCTTTTTTTGATCTTGAATCCCTTGTCAAGTTGATGAGGTCATGCCCGATATTGTTCTTTTTATACCCCATTCATATATGACCCATTTGATGGTGGTCTTAATAGTGACATCACCCTATTATGATGATAAGAGTTCGTAGATCCCTATAATGGAGGTGATTATCATGGAATTATACATTCAAGGAATCCTGACACTTCTCCCACTGAGAGATATTCTTTTGATATGATTTGTATCCATTTGGCAGAGTTAGTACGATCAAAATGGATAATTAAATGGTGTGGTGGGTGAGATCATTTAACTTATGTGTTTGAGGCTGGTTTGTGTGATTATGGGTCAAAGAAGGCTCGGGTTGGGGAGATAGGGTTGGAAAGGGAATGTACGAGCTTCTAGAAGAGGGGGATTCTAACTAGAGGATATAGTGTGGTTTGAGGTATGACCTTTGTCTCTGATTCTCCCACTGAAATATTTAGTATAGAGTTATAAGACACATTTCCTTGCAAATTTCTCCTATTCAAGAACTAGTAATTCTAGTGGATGAATTTTTGATCAACCCTTACGTTAAAGGTTCTTGTAGGGAGGATCAAAGTTCACAAATTTTTATTGATAATGTGAACTCACTCTACGAGGAGAGAGAACCTATAAAAAAAAGTCTTTTTGTAGTGTTAGTTAGACCCTATGATGTTTTCCTCAGTATAGACCGACTATTTAGTATCCATGCTTAGTTTATTTTTACCAATAATTATGGTGGTTCTTTCAGTTTGTGGGACGGGATTATCTAATTTGATATGGAGTGATCCCTGGATAGAGAAAGATGATCTCATTAGAAGGAGGCTAAAAGAAATTTATCAGTTGTATATCACTACCCTTATAGTAATTGAAATTATTTTACCTCATATTCCATTGATTATTATGGTGTATTATGACATATTTCATGAAGAAATTCTAGGGTTACCTCCCAACTATGAGATCCACATCTACATATAATTTCATCAGGGAGGGATCAGTTCTTGCGTTAGAACATTAGATTTCCCTATGGGGATACAAGAGCTAGTGGTGCAGTTGGAGGGTCTATGGAGGTTGGGATTCATAATACTCGGTGTGTTCAACTCAGAAACCATATGTTGTTCACATGGGAGACAGATGACAGATTGAGGCTTGCTTTGAATTGATGTTTCCTGAAGTAGGTGACTGTTAGGAAGGTGTATCCACCCCAATAATTGATGATTTCTTTGACCAACATATTGGGGTAATGTATATATTGGATTTTGATCTCATCATGGTTTACCACCATTATCTAGATTAGGAGGGTTGTGTAAAAAAAGTGGATTCCTAACGTTTCTGTTTTCACTTTGAGTTGATAATGGTACCCTTTAACTCAATATATTCACTAACTGTGTTTTGAGACTACCGATGGGGGGATAGAGTATGTAGTATATTTATATTCCTCAGGATATGGACATGACTCCATGTTGATATACATGCATTTAGTGATCACATATGAGTTAAATTAGTTTAGACCTGACGAGGAGAAAAATGTGAATCACATACATGATTTGGTAACTATATTCTTATTTATGAGGATGTGGAGGAAAACTATTTTGGGAGAGTTCTTCGTTTATTTCTCAGACTATTAGAGTTTTAGGTTTGTTTTCACACAAGGAGAATTAAAATAGAGATAATGGAACTAGTTGGTGTTCTTGCAGAAATATGACTTTGATATAGTATATACTCCTAGGAATGGAACATGTTGAATGATTCCCTTGGAAGGTATTACCATTCTTGATTGGTATAGGATGAGTCTAGTAATTTTTGTTCATTGTAGATGACCCTTGTAGAGGAGGAGGGTGTATATTATCTTTTATTAATGGTGTTGACTCCACCACTTCTCTAGTGTGCGAGGGATACTCAGTTTTGGGGAATCTACTATGAGTTACACTATGACTATATATTCTTAAGAGATTCACCATATTAATTATGTGAATGAGATAATCAAGTCAACATTTTTTAATGATAGATGGTGGTTTTATCATGATTTGAGGAGAGGTTATGAGTAAGTTTCACTATAATCCATTGGTTGTATATCCTGGGGTATGGAAGATAAAAAAAGACCATAAATGGATGTTTTGGTTGTCTGGAATGAGGTGGATAACAGTCAAGTTCATCTACCGGTGTATCACATGTCAGTTAGTGAATGATGATCACCGGGTTCAAATAGGTTCGTTGCAGCCTCTTGAGACCCCATAGTGGAAATATGCTGAAATATCCATGTACATTATGAAATGGCTTTCATGTATAATGAGAGTCCATGATTCCATCTGGATAAATGTTGACCAACTTATTATGTTGGTTAACTTCTTTATAATTAGGGATTAGTGTTTTGTGGAGATTTTGGGGAAGCATTATATGTTGTAGATTAAGAGGTTTCATGGGGTTCCCTCAATGATTTTATCCAACTTTGATGAAAAATTTAATTCATTATTGTGGAGATGCTACTAGAAGGCATTCAAGACCAAGATGAGGATGGGTACAACAATTTACACCCAAAATGATGGTCATACCAAGAGAACTATCTAGGTTTTGGAGAATATTACTAGGTATTTCATTTTAGACATCATCAAGATATTGGAGGATAAATTACCTTTGTTAGAGTTTTCTTATAACAATAGACATCACTCTACTATTGGCATGAAACCTTTTTTGGAACTCAATGGGAGATCTTATAGGTCAACCTTCTGCGGGACTGAGATACGTGAGAAATATTTTTTTAGTCCAGAGATGGTGTTGGGGATGATAGAGAAGGTCCATATGATTTGTGATTGAATGTGGCTATTCCAGAGCAGGGATAAATCTTATGCAGATCTTTGTTTGATGACCTTGGAGTTTGAACAAGGAGACTATTTTTTATTGAGAGTCTCCCCATGATGAGGATTCTAGAGAATCATATGGAGAAGAACGATATCTCAAATGCTCATCAGTATTTTTGAGATCCTTAAGAGTATGAGAAGGTCACTTACCACCTCACCTTACCCCCACATTTAGAGATAATTCATGATGACTTCCATGTGTCGCAATTGTGGAGGAACATGCCTAATCTGATGTTTGATATTTAGTAAGGTGTTTTTAACATCATGGATAGATCCAATTTCATGGAAAACCCATTGGTGATTGAGGACCGTAAGGAGAGAATCCTCCATATCTAGAATATTCCCATGGTTAGGGTATTTTTGAAGCATGTGAGAATATGGGAGTGCTCATGGGAATGAGATAACGAGATGTGGGCCCAACATCCCAAAAAGTTTTCTTAGTTTGTAAATTTTGGGGATGAAAATAACGAAGAACAGAATAATGTTGAGACCTTGTTTTTCTTTATAATATTTTAAAATATATTAAGAAATATTTCCTGATCTAGGTGTATATATAGTGCATTATTTCTTTTAAATCCATTATTGTCTCTAAGATGGTTTACTCCATAATGGTCTATAAATGGCCTATTGGTATTATCAAAAAATCAACACTACTATAATAAATTTCATCTGGGCAGGCAGTATTCCGGAAAGAAAACTTGTAACTATTCCTTAGTAATCTTATTGGAATCCCATTAAAAATGGTGTTATTGTTTTAAAAAATATAAAATACATTAATGAATCCATTCATGCAAGACTCACTTGGAACCTTTTTGAAAATACTTATGAAGCTATTACCATTCTCAAAAATAGATTTCTTGAAAAACTTAATATGGGAAATTCAAATTTCATTAATTATTCCTTATGGAAATCTATAAACCACTCCTTCACCATTATTATAAATAATTCCAGATAGATGGTCTCTATAAAATCCTCCATGAAATTAGGGTTGGATAACTTGATTGGAACACCCTTAATTTCTATGATATCTCTTAAAAAACTCTTGAAAAAACCATCATCACTATAATATATCTTTTAAAATCTCAATATGGTCACCTCCTTGGTACTATTTTGAATGTCATTTAAAACTACTCTTTCTCTTAAACTAATGATTTCTTAATTTGGGAACCTGCTCACAATGGTATTCTTAACTCAAAAAATTTCTACAATAATTATTTTGATCACTTTGATTGGGATTATAGCTAGATAAAACATTTTAACAAACCTTTGATAAAACCTTTTAGATTCATCCTCATCTGGCGTCTTTCTCAAAATAGAGTTGCCACTGAAATTTTCCTCCAATATTTTGGAATCTAGCTCTGGTCTAAGTGTAAAATCTGTAATCAACACTGACAAGATTCTTACCACCTTTTCCTATATTTTGATACTACTTCTCCTCTTTGGAACTATATTATTGACATATTTTATTATAGATGGTTGACTCTTGGTTCTGTTAAAACTCAACTAAAGAAATGTCCAGAAATGAAAGGCTCTCAGAAAATTAAGAACCTCTTCCTTGATGTAGTTGCTGAGCTACACCATGTTATTAGGTATGATTGGAATGCTATTATTCATAATAATTACTCACTAAATCAAAATGATGGTCAAATGTAGATACTTATTTCCTTACAAGAAGCTACCTTGATGTAAAAGTGATATTCCCACAACCCCATGTACAACTTTGGGATCTTGAAGAGTCTATTGATTAACGGAAAATTCTGTCAACCAGACTGCACTCTGGAGGCGTTCTGGAGAGCACTGATCCCTAGATAGATCAAATTCAATATTGATGGTGCCTTTAAGGGAAAGGAGGGACCTTTAGGGTGTGGTTTTGTCTTTAGAAATCACCTCGATTAGATAATTGGATGTTTCATGGGTAAATGTTGCATTTCCACCTCCCTTGAAGTTGAGATGCAGTGTTTGATTCATGCAATTGTATTTTCCATGCTATATGGCTGGAACAACATCTAGATTTATAGTGACTTGACGACCATCATTCAAGTGATTTGGAATAGCATAACACATCTTTCTTGGACAATCAGTACTTTTTGGACGAAATGTGCTTTCTCAATTATCGATCTTAACTATACCATCACACATGTTTATCGAGAAGCAAAGATAGTTGAAAAATGGACAATCTCACATGGGAGTAAATTAAGACATTACATGGTTTGAAGAACAACCCACTGATTTTTTTCCCTTCATGAAAAATATTGCAATATGATCACATACTGTAGACTATTTTAAAAAAAAATTAATAGTAGTTGTGCTTTGGTCGTTTTGGGCCAAGGAACAACCATTAAAAAAGAGTGTGATTATGAGGACCGGTGAGCCCAAAATTAATTTTATAATCATATAAAATTTATTTTATTTCACTGGGATAATTTTTAAAACAAATAATGGAATATCTTCTAAAAAAGTGTCAAATTAAAAATAGGATACCATGGTTGAATTGAGAGTTCTGAATTTACACAAGGTGTGACCTAATGTTGGTTGGTGCAAGATGTTTGGAAGATGCCATTATTGGTAGGTTCATTTGATTAAAATAAATAATTCATTTATTTATTTGGACATAAATGAATGAATTTTTTTCCAACTATAAATAATTTTCTATGGAGAATCTCTAAGCTTAGCTGTACAACACTAGGATCATTGAGTGGAGTTTCGGCCTTTACTTCACTGACTGAATAAGACCATATGACGACAAACAACCAGATCAAGATGAATCGAGGAATAATGAATGATATGGGTCTTGTTCATTATTGGAGACTAAATTATTCACCAATAACCAATTCAAATCAATGAAGGGGACTTATTTTTTTATTTACACACTTTTAAATTAATAAATCAAAGATTAATTTATCTTATTTGATTTTCTTTTAATTTTACAAAATGTCACATGAGAAGATGTATTGAGATAAATTATTCTTTCAATTTATTATAATTGTATTACATGTTTCTCACCCTAGATTTCCCACATTAAATCAGTGGATTAAAAATATTTGAAAAATATGTTGATCACCATTATGATGGGGATTTTCCCTTATCATTATTCACATAGTTTTTCATTGACATATAAGGTCACTGTTCAACTTTTTCAGATAAGTTAAAGCCTAATAGAACCCCTGGATTCACAATAGATTCATGCATAATCACCCAATTAGATATTTTAGGATGGATTAGGGAGAAGTTTTGCTGTAATTGATGTATTAATGAATACGAGATCTGATTCATTGATTCTATTAAAACAAGAGACACGTCGATGGTGTGCCGACATTGTGCGTGGGAACCAGAATCTGATTTCTCACTATATAAGGGCCAAAATCAATGGTTGGATAAATTTTACACCATTTATGAATGGTAAAATGAGATGATATGTAGTGGAAATTTCAGATCTAGTGTTTACATGATAGATATGAAAATTATTCACGTTGTGCTATCCGAAGAACACATGATGTGTACACCATTAGCAACAATGGATAAGGTTTCCAAGTGAGTTAAATATCACATTCATTGTGGGTCCCCTACATGCCATGTGACTTAGTCATATATTCCTGACATGTTTTCTTAGAGTTTATTGACATGGAAATATTTATACAGATACAATGTATTGGCATATCACTAGGTTCACACCATGTACTGAAACGTGACCAGGTACATGAGCACGACTTAGTGGAAAGAACTAGGGGAGAACATGCTAGCCTTGTTTGGATGATACATGTCATTCAGTACACATACACACCATTTTTTACTACATGAAAAATGATCAATGTTCTTTTGAGGACATGGTGAGATAGGGGAATGAGGTGACACACCATGTGGACCCCCTTACACACTATGTACTTACTTTTGAAGAATCTTCCACATATCTTATCTCATTCATTTTTACTCAAATTTTTTTCCAAAAGTATCCAATCCTAAGTTTTTTTCCACATAGAATATAATGGTTTCCTTTTTAGTATATTTTTAGCTATGATGCTATATGTTTTGAGCATGATGCTTTTGTAGGCAACAATCAAAGACGTTAGTGACAACGAAGGATTGTCTATGAATGGTACACCCTGGCATACATGGGTTTGACTACTTTATCCATCAACTGAGTGGTATGGACATTATGGACTAGGACATGGTTCATTTATCAATTTATTGAGTCATAGCTCTTGACGGGCATAGGTGTGAGACCTCAATCCATTTGCTGAGTGGTACCCCTAACAGAGTAGTGGATGAGTCCAACACCCATCTATTATGTGGTACCCCCAAATAGACTAGTGAATGGGTACTATATCCATCTTCTATGTGGTACCCCATGACATAATAGGTAATATTTCCTCTATTAATCTACAGAGTGGTACCCCCATATGGACTAGGGCATGAGTTCTTTATCAATACATTGAGAAGTACCCCATGTTGTACTAGGGTGTGGGTCCTCTATTAATTTTATAAGTTATTCCACCTAATTGAATTGGGAAGGGGTCCCCTATCTATATACTAAGTGGTATCCCCTGGAATACTAGGGAATGTGTTATCTACCCATCTAATGCATGGTATCCCCTGATGGACAAGAATAGTGATCCTCTGTCTATTTACTGAGTGGTACCATGTACAACACTAGGGAGTGAGTCCTCAACTTGGAGATTGTTTCACATCGACTATTATTCATAGTAGTGAGGTGTGGGTTCTCCACAAGGTTAAATCTTTGGATAAAAACATGAGATGTTAGGCATCGATGATGGAACTTTGGAACTGTTGGTAGAATCATTTCTTGGGCTGGATTGTGATATAAAGACCCCCTTTCTCTCTCCTCTGGGTTTTTCAGTATCACACACACACACACAAAAATATTACAAATTTTTTTATTTGGAGATGATTTAACTTCTTTTATCCAGCCACCCATTTCTCCCCATCCATTTTTTGTGGAATTAGACTAGGTATGTATATACTCACTTCTTCATGGGCTTAACCTATATGTGGAAATTATTATACTAATTACAAATAAGTTGGTAGTGATTTTAGAGGATCGTAGGGAATCCTTGGTGTGTTTGACCATGTAGGGTTGTCATGGAATTAAGATCTAGGGCTAGGATCTCTCAACATTTTCTTTTCTAGGAATTTTTATGTTGTGACATCTATTCTTGTTAGGCATGTATTTTGTGACTTTACATTTTGGTTTAATCAGTCACAATATTTTATATTACACAATGACGGTTAAATTCATGGTTTTTTTCTATAAATATTATTATCCTTTATTTTTATTCCTATGAGGTTTTTTATGGAGACTTTTGGGTGTGTACGTATATGTACTTTTTCAAAGGCGTCCCATTTTAATTATGCATTTGATTACTAGTAACCATATCCGGGCCTATTAAGGTAGGATTGGGGATGTTTTGGATCGGTCTTCCATAGCCTATGAATGATATAATGGGATGGGTCATGAAAATATCCATGGATTTAATGGTGCGATTACTAATGAATTCTTGAGGTAATAATAATATGATTTTAATAATTATTGATAAATTATCAAAATCCTCTAATTTTCATCCCATTCGAGATAATTAGCCATTGGTTCAAATTTCCTGACATTATGATAAAGAGGTTAATTAGATTATATGGAGTCCCTGTTTCCATTTTATATGTTCACGATACCAAATTCACCTAAAATTTCTATAAATTACAACAAAAGTTATTTTTTATTAAATTAAATTTAATTCCAAATTTCTATCCTCAATTAGATGATAGTTAGAGAGAACGATTAGAATATTGGAGAATACAATTTGATATTTTAAAGGGATTATCACGGAATTGGTATCAATATCAATCTTTGGTTGAGTTTTCTTATAATAATAGTTTTCATTCCAGTATACAAATGAAACCTTTAAAATAATTATATGGGACGTGGTGTCAGAATCTAGCATACTGGAATGAATTAAGGGAGATAAAATTATTGGGACCTAAATTGGTATATGAAATGTAAGAAAAGGTAATGATGATTCAAAATCATAGGATAATGCCTTGGAGAAGTAATAAAAGTTATTTTTATAACTAGACATAACAATGTTCTTTCGAGGTATGCGATAATGTTTTTATTAATATTTCCCTATGAAAAAATGTTATTCATTTTGTTAAAAATTGAAATTGAAGTCCATGATTCTTTTGAATGTATTAAATACTAGAGAATATAAAGCTAGATTTGTTTCCTATTGAGATTCCTTACCTCTAAGTTAATCATATGTACATGATGAATTTCTTTTTTCATTATTAAGAAAATATATGCCGATTTCATCTCATGTTTTGATTACTAATGTAGTGCAATTGAAAAAAAATCAAATGAGGAAGAACTGGATAAGATTATTAAATGAAGGGAGTAGGTTTATTAGAATAAGGTTATTCATGAGGATAAAGATTAGTGTAAAAACAATATGATTGAAGAAGAGACATGGGAATTATAAAATTCTCTAAAGGAAAATAACCCCACGTGTCTAATTAATGAATAAAATTTATTGGAATAAATTATCAAAAGGAGGGAAGAATTATGAAACCCAGTTAATTATAGAATAAATAATTATCAAGTCATATTAATATTTATTAACTAGATTATAAAGTGATATATTCACCATAATAATAATAAACCTAAAAAGAATTAGTTTTTATTTTACTAAACTATCATTATATTTAAAAGATTGAATTTATAACATTATAATGATAATTAAAAAAAATATTTATATTCATCATGTGAAAATTATTTGAGGAAAAATTATGGTGTGTTTTCTAAAAATAAATTTTCTAATGAGTGTTGAAATATATTAATTTATATTGGAAACTATGACTACTTTATAGGTATTTAAAAATATAATTTTTTTAGAATAGTTTTAAAGTCTAATTAGTTTAATTTTATTAAAAAAGAAAATCAAATTATGTAATTTTTAATGAATTTTATTGCTGGATTTGGTATAAAAATATTTTTATACGTGGAAATTATTTTTTTGAAAATTTTTTTTATCACGTTTTGTGGGTCTAATTTTAAACTAAAAATCTCCACATTTAGAATTTTAATCATGAAAAATGGATTTTTTATTTTGAATAATTATATTTCTTTTAAATATTTTTCTTGTATTTTTGGTTGTTTTGAATAGTAAAAATAATTAATTTTTGTTGCAAAGGTAAAGTTAAAATGGGCTATTTACATTTAAAACTAATGTTATAAGGATCAAAATTCATTAAAACAATTGAGTTAATTTAATTGGCTGAGTTTATTTCACATAGATACCTAATAACTTATAAAATATTACATTTTTTCATTTATCTTTTATTTTGAGCTTTATAATATTTAAGAAAATGGTAAATTCAAAAATGTCTCAATCATGTTTTTAATATCTATAATATTTTTTTGATAGGGATAAAAATAACTTATCTATTGTTATTAATAGTAATTTGGAAAGAGAATTTTTTTATCCTGGTATTTTATTTTAAATTTTTGGTGATGTAAATATTATCTTAAATTCTTATGTAATGAAAATTTGGTACTTATACACACAACAACAGAAATCTAATAAATGATTGTAAAAACTTTTAAAGTAATATATTGTGGGTTAATAAAAGTTTCCAATGATTTTTTTGGATAAAAATAAAATATTATATATATGTTAAATTGTTATAAATTTATTTATATTATGTCCTATTTTATTCAATGTCAAATTAAATGAATTTATAAATCATGACAATAATGATATTTTTTATAGAAAATAGTTTATGTCTTGTTTTTAGAAGGAAATTAATTTATATTAATTTAATACCTGAAGATGTTCTAAGAGTACCCCTCGCCTAACTTATTAAAGGGAGTCTTCTCTACTCTACTCTACACATATTTTGAGAACTATTTATAATCAAATACCTTACAAAATACATTCCTTATATCCCTCACCATGTTAAAGAGTCCCTTATTTCTTTTATAACACTAATCTAGTATGTATTTTTCTTTAAACTGAAAGATGATGTACAAAGAATAGGTATTGTTCTAAAATGGTCATTTTTATTTTATTTCTTCATCTAACTCCTTCAAACATTCCAAAATAAAATACTAAAAAATAAATGAATTATATTATATATAATTATAGGTTGTTATCTTATTTGGAAATCCTATATTAATTTATTTCCTCAATCAAATGTGAAACAAAACCATCGTTCAAGTGTACCGCAGACTACCACATCATGAATTGATGTAATTATTTTTTCATAACATTTTATCACAACCAGTTATATTTTTGTATTTAATATATATATTATATATATTATATATTTATCATTTTTTAAGATAATTTATCATTTAATTTCTTACCTTTCCATCTGTTGAAAAATGATATTTTTAGTTATGGATATGTATGGATTACAACATTCACGAACTGATGAGATTCATTTTTCATCACTCCATTACATGGATGGAATATATTAGTATATTTAAATAAATAATAATATATTTATGATAAAATTTTCATTATTTAAGTATATTTATCATTGTCTTTATAAAATGAAAACATTACTCATGCGTATGCATGACCTACCGTCTCTATGATTGCATTGTAGTTCATTTTTCGTAACCTTATTTCTTGTATGGTTTTTAAATTAAAATTTATATTTTAAAATGGTAATAATTTAATTATTAATTTTTATTAAATTAATAAATAATTATATATTTTATCATAGTCAACTAACCAAATTTATTTTAGGCATATGAGCCAAATATCACCAAACCCCCCCAAAACATAATTTATTTTATAATTGTATATATAATGTTTATAAGGGAAATAAACAGAACAATAAAATTGAAAAATGTTCCTAAGATATTAAATAATTCACATATGTTTATTATTTAATAATATAAACAATACACATGATGAGTCTGACTTGAGGTAAGAGAAACAATACTTTTAAAACAACATTTAAATGTTTTAAAGATTTTTTTTGTTCTTTATACGTTCATAATGTTAATTTAAAAATTTAACTATATGGACATCAAAATGAAATTTTATGAATCATTTTAATTTATTTAAAATGTTTTTAAAATGAATTGTTTTTATGTATTTTGTAGGGAATATTTTTATTTTCACAACAAAAGATAAAAATAATGTTGTTTAAATATACAATGTAATTTTTTTACCACCTCCCTAAATATTATTTGAATCACGGAATCATTTATAATCTTAAATTTTTATTCAAATAAAAAATATCCATACATTTTTGGGTGTTTTAGAATATTTTGAAATGAAATCGATATTTTTATATATTGAAATGTTTTGCGTATGGGTGAAAGGAATAATTTTATAAGTATGAAATCTTTCTGGTGTGATGACTATATTATATTTATTTTTCATCATTTATGGTTATGGTAGGTTACATTATAAACCATTTATGGGTGAATCTTTTATAATCCAATGATGGGAGGTTACGTTAGAACCCAATGATGAGTTGGTCTATAATATCTAAAAATTCATTATGTAATGAGTGTGTTTTTTAAATAATTATGAAGAAAGTTGGATATATTCATCATTCCATTTATTACAGTGACATGGAAATGATATACCATGTTAAATACATATTTATTTATTCATTTTATAAATTTTTAGAATTCATTAAATTTCATATGTAAAGCTATTGATTTTATGTTTAAATGAAATTATATAAAAAAAATTAGGATTAAAATGGATTTCTTTTTTAGAAAGTTTTTATTCGTTTTTTATGATTTAAAAGAAACCATTATGATTTATATTTTTTCCATTATTATTTAATAGAAAATGTTTTATGAAATTTTTTGTCATAGACATTGATTTTTTATAAAGAAATGTTTTATTTTAACCCCATAGTTTATTTAAAAAAATGAAAATATATATAAGTATTAATATACTAATGAGTTTCATTATATATTTTTACATTTCTATATTTAGGATTTTCTTACTCATCCTGCATTTTCAAATGTTCTTCATAGGTTTTCAAGGATTAGTAGGGTCACGTATGAGGTCAAGATAAACATTAAGAAGAAATTTTATGAAAAGAAAACATTGAATATGGTATATATTTTTTATTGTAGAAAAAATGGATATTTAGTGAAGGTCTATACATTATGATGTAATATTTATATTTGTAAGGTTGATGAAATAATTCCCTAAAAATCTAAAACTAAAAGATTTTTTAGAATTCCTGAAAATGAATTATTTTATAAAGAAAGTAGAATATGTACTATTTTATCCAAGAAACATATAATATAGTAGTGTATCTAATGATCTAACATTAATTTTTAAAGAAGAAATATGATGTATATGAAATACTCATGCAAAATGTTTTTCAGGGTTTGTGATTCCAAAGTCTTTGATATTGTGGGGGACATTAAATAAACTGCATACTGTCAATTTCAAATTAGTGTAAGGATAAGTAACGAGGCCATGTTTAAAAAGTAATGCATATGTGGAAAAAAATTAATCACATTTAAGTGTTAATGGTTGTTTATTAGCAAAATAGAGAATGAGTAGAACCTAAAAATTTCAGGTATTTAATGAGATGTTATATTGATATAAATATAATTTTTTTAAAGAATTGTTTCTAAATGAGAACTTAACTGGGGAAGTTTTATGGGACATTAATCATACCCATGCAAATAACGAGGGGTTATAGGATAAAGTGGGATTATTCAATTAACAACATATTTAAATGTAAAACTATAATGGTGCATCAATCATGATTCAATTAGTGATTAATGTGGAAGAATAATATTAATTAGACACACCCAGACTTATGAATAACAATTTACACATTCCACATGCTAATAATGAATGAAAAAAAAGTTATAATTATTAAGAAACCATATAAGGATGTATTTACGTAAATATTTAAAAGAGGATATAATTCTAGTTTCAATAAATAAATTAGAAGTGAAAAAATTCCTATTGTGAATGATTGTGGTGTTTCTATATTCATGGTAAAACTACTATGATAATTATGAGATTAATATTTATTATATTATTATTATTATAAAATGAAATGCAGGAGATTTAGGATTTATTATAAGTTTCAATGTTTCTATATATACGTTGAGATTAATTCTATCAAATCATGATACACATAGTATTTAGGAGAGAATAAGTTGAACATAATTCATGAATTCCAGAAGGAGATAGATCTGATTTTTCAAGCAATATTATATAACTCATATCAGAATAGATATAGAGTTATTTTAAATTCCAAAGGACCTGTTTATGCAGTTTTTGTTTTTCATGGAGGTGAAAATGATAATTTTTAATCATACAGGCTCATAGAGATAGATCATTCGAAGAATAAAAATATATTTCATCAACTTGATCAAAATTGAAGAAGATGATATTTTGACAATGTTATCAAATATGGTTATGAAGAGGCTTAAGGGGTATGGGGTTATAACCATTCAAGGAATAGTTCCAAGAATAGTATATTTATACTGTATAACCTTTGTAAAATAATTAAACGATTTGGTGTAGAACCTTGGTCAAATGGAGGTTCAAGTGTTTGGGTTCATAACTATCACAAGCCGAATAATGGTTTTGTCTAAATAATATTATTGCTTATAATTTATGTTAGGATATTTCTCCGACGTGGAAAAGATCATTTCATAATTCCAAAAGTTATAAATACCATGTGATGATCTTTTTCTCGTTACTATTACACAATAGTTGAGGCTGTGAGATATTTTTGAATGGAATGATATCCATTAAAAATTTTTGTGGATGAATTGAAAGAAGTATATTTATTAATCTTAACTCCCCCTCTAAGTGGTTAGCTAGCATCGGACACTATAAGTTGTATCATGGCCAGGGTTCCATCTAAAGATTCAATAAGAATTGATGATGGAATGTAGGAATTATGGGATCACCAGGAGTGTATAGGGATCCCTTGATACAGATGTGGGATTAAATGAGTTAATATCCCTTTTTTTAATAAATTTTAAAAATGTTAAAAAGAAAATATAAGGAAAATGGTTACTAATAGATTAATTTTTTAAAAAATAAATAGTTTTCTTTAGATTTTCCAAAAAATAATTTGATGAATAGAATTAAAAAATATGATTAATCATTCTCAAATATCCAATATTATTATGAAATCTATATTCTTTATAATTATGATAAAGATAAAATGATGATTGAGTTTGAGAATAAATAAATAAATCTTTCTAATAAATATAAGAAAAATGCAAAAAAGAATTAGAATATGTATAGAGACATTGTGAAAAGGATGATTTAGAAGTTTTATATAATATTTTTGAGAGATGATACATGAATTACTATTCAACTGTGTTGGAAACAGAAGGATTAGTAATCAATAAATTAGTTCAGATCAATAGAGAATATTCAAAAAATTATGGGAACAAATATTCAAAAGAACAATGTATTTTTTCACCTACAAGGATTAAAAAAATTAATTATATATAATATTAAAGGAAAAACAATTTGGAGGTTTATACCAACAGAAATGAAATAAATCTTCCACCCCAAAGGAAAAAAGAGTTGAGTCAAGACAACTAAATCCCTCTAAGAAACAATTCTTACCTCTCAACGTGAAAATGAAAACAAAAATCGAAGAGATGAAAATTTCAAGTGTCTAACTCTAGTTTTAAAATGTATAGAGGAAAATATTATATTTACTAGTATAATATTTATTTTTTAGGTAAAATTAGAAATAATAAAAGGGATGTTTTGAGGATCAAATATGTAAAAAAATAGACGATGCATGCTATGAATAGATCTGTAATAAATCTATCTAACCAAAATTGATTTGGACACCAACATGAAGTATGTATTAGTTGCGTAATAGATTGTTAGAATATTTAGAATGAAATTAATATTATTTAATGAAATAATTATTATGTTGTTAGAAGAATTAATTTTTTAAAAAATAATAAAGTATTAGTCATTATATATCAAGGATGTCAAGAAGGTTTGTTAGAAGTTCACTGTAGTTATTAAGCCAACAATGATTCCTTTTTTTCTTGAAAAATTATTCAAGACTAATAAAATAGAGGTTATATAAGTATGTTCTATGAATTGAGGGAATTTTGTGGACTAAATTTCACCCACAAAATTATCCATGAAAACTGTGATGGAAAAAAAATCCACATTAGGAGAGAATATATGGGGTGATAATTTGTGCACAATATATTAATTTTATCAACAAGTTATATAGAAAAACAAATTAAAACCATAGAAAGAAGAATAAATTAAGGATGGGAGTCATCTATCACCAAGGATGTAACTTTTGGTATAATAAAAAAATGTCCCTATTTTTTTCATATTTTAGTTCGTTTTTGAAGTGACATATAAGGAAATGATGTCGTGAACCAACGAGCGCCGAACCTAAAATGGTCACCCAAGCTTGTTCATGATAAGGCTCGAAGGGCATTCTTGATTCACATAGACTGGAAAGTTGGGTCGGGAATCAAGATAAAACTATTTGGAACGATTTAGATCATGAATAAACGATAAATAAATTAAAATTAAACTGAACAATAAAAAATAAAAACATATAGATAAAATAACGAAACTTCTACACATACCTATGTGTGGCCTCATTGGTCCCCACCAAACATAGAACCAAGATAACTCTGAGAGTGATCCAGAACTGGAAGAACCTAAAACTGAAATGATATAGTAGGAATTAGCACTAAAATGATAAGTAGGAATTAAAAGGATGTAACAAACCTGATTCCCCACCACTAATATAAAATAATATCTTGATGGTTTGAAAATAAAATACATGAAGATAATGTTTTCCACACTTTTATCAAAATAACAATCAATCTTATAATTTTAAGAAAACCAATATTTCTATTTCGCTTCTAAAAAAAATTCCATAATCATATATGTCATTTCAATAAATTCTATTAAATCTTAACAAATTCTCTAAGAGATATTTAAAAATCAAATGAAAAGTAAAGGTGTCAAAAAATAAAATAGGAACAAAAAAGTATGTTACGATGGGAATTTATTAAACATCCATAGAGTGATCCCTCGATGTACTTAGTGTGGGACCACCTACCTGCATATGGGGAAGACCCTTTATATATAACCAACTGGCTACCCTCAGCTGAAAAATCCAGTGGCAAATCCCACCTAGCCTAACAACAAATACAGGATGGTACCAACCTGTCTAATTGGTGATGGAAAGAGACCATCACTCAATCCTCTAAAATGCTACCATGAATATATGATAATAATTAATTATCTTTGTGGGTGGCTCTCGCAAGAATAAATCACTGTACCTACCGTCATCGAACATTCCAACCCCAAACACAGACACCACCTATACGATAACCCAAATATGAAATACCCAATAGGTGTGTCCGCTATATAACAAACCAATCACAAATTCCATCCAATCCATCACATCATATAAAACATTAAACCATTTCACAAATAACTTTATGTTTCCAACTGGGCATTTATACATTCAAAACCAAATTTCACTTCCTATACAGTCATTCCAATATACCATAAAAATATTTCAATCTTATTTGAAAAATATTTTAAATATTACTTTAACAAAACCTTGCGATAAGATACTTTATATTTTCAAAACCAAATTCACTTTCCAAATCCATTTCCATTTCTATGTTAATAAAATATGCAACACACGTAAAAAGTGCCAAATGGGCCTCCTTTCCATTTAACTGTGAAGCTACATTTTAGGGTTTCAAAGAAGAAGTAATTTAGAAAACAAATTTTCCCAAAGACTTCATGTTCCACAAAACACATATCAAAATCTAGGACTCTTTAAGAAAACCATTATAAAACATTTATGAAACATGAAATTTGAATGAAACATGAAACCTATCTTAGAGAAGTTATGTAAATTAATAGGAAACCAATTCCAAGGGGCCCAATTAGTTTTACCAAACCCATATTAACACACACACACATATTAATATATATATATATATATTAATATATCATAGAAATATAAAAACTAATTTTTAAAGTTCTAAGAAACAAGGAAATTACAAATTAAAGGTTTGGGGATAGGGAACCTACAACAATAATTGAGAGGACCAAGATGACACTTCGTCTCTTAATGATTTTGATGAAAAACTCCCCACACTTGCACACACATACATTCATATATATATATATATATGTATACCCTTAATCAAATTTACACATTCCCCAATCCATGAGGGAATATGTGAAAGGAAGATATATATATATATATAAACACACACACATGTACCTAGTTATGTGTTTGCGCACCACCAAGGATGATTAAAAATCGATATAATCTTGTTTAGGGACTCAATCGAAATTAAGAGTATAAAATTAAGGATGTGAAAAAATAACAATGGGTTTAAAATATTACCCTATGTGGCATTAGAAAGCCGAGACAAACCAAATGCTTCACCTTCGGCAGAGGATGTCAGAATACACCCGAAGTCTACTTGTGGATGCCTTCACACGCCCTTAAATTGAAAGAACCCAAAAAAATTCAGGTTAACCCTATCTTAGGGTTTTATTTGAATTAAAATGGGAATTGGGGAAACCATAAATGGCTGAACTAAATGAGAGAAAAGAGGGATAAAGCCTTACCATATTGTGCCAACTATGATTCCTGAAAAAATCAGATGGAATGGATAGATTGAGAGGGATCCCAAGAGGAGGTCACGCACGTAGCTGTGCTGATTATTCAAAGGGGGTTGCATGCCAGAGAAAGGCTCGACTAAGGTAAGGAGGCCATACACCTAAGAAGGATTCACCAAAGGGGAGGAGGTGCACCAAACAGTGGGGGTGCTGAGAGGAGGGGGAGGCACGTTGTAGAGAGAGGGAGGGGGGTCGAGTCATGTAAGGTAGAGGGGAAGTGGTGGGTGAGATGAGAAAAAATAATAATAATAGAAATAATAATAATAATAATAATAATATCAATAATAATAATATCAATAATAATAATATGAATATCAGTAATAATAATAATATAATAATAATGAAATTGATAATAATAATAATAATAATAATAATAATAATAATAATATTTATTAGTATTATTATTATCATTAAAACACATTCCTAAATTTTATTTTATGTCTATAGTTTATATACATTTTTTTTATTTTGAACATAGGAAGCCCGCACGGTTTACCAGACCATGCGCTGGCCACTACCTAGGATAGGAACCCTCACATGGTTTCCTATAAGATGATGAAACATTGAGAAAACCATGATCCAATAATTCGAAATGGCATTGTCTCATGATAGACCCTCATGCATGATTGTTGCACAATTGTTTTAACTTTGAACAACCCATGCGTAGGACCCCACATGGCATGAAAATTATAAAATTTAACCCAAACCGGTCCAAAAAATTGCGGATATAAATAATAAAAATAATAATATAATTAAAATAATTAAATTTTTGATGTCACTGTGTGAAAATTGATGGAGATGAATGATTTCATCACACACTATACAATAACAGATAATGTTGAGGAAATCACGTTTTGATAGTAATGAAGAAGAGTTTTCAAGGACTTCCAATGTTTGAAATCTAACACGATATAGTGGAATAGGTAGCATCCCCTAAGGGGAAGTACATATGGGATAGATAGTTGTAAAATAATAATTTGTATGAATTTGGAGAGACGTGAAATTCAAGACAACCCCATATGATCTGAATATTGAGTAATCAATTCACACATCCAACCCATTCTTATAAATATTTATTATGTGTTTATAAGAGGGGATTATAGGTTGATGAAATGAAAAGACAAGAGATATTTCATATAGTGGGATAACTAATTTATCTGTTAGGAGGGAATAACAGTTAATAAATTCCTATTATGATGAGTTATAAAATATATCTTGAGTATTTTCCAATTAAAATGAAGTAATAAATATTGACTTTATGAAATAAAAAGTGTATCATGTGAAAAATATGATTGGAGGTTTTGAAAATCAATACATAAATAAACCATGATTTATTGTATCTTTATATATTCATAAGAGAGATTTTTAATTTGATATTCCAAGATAAGAATATAGTATTACATATATACTTTTAAGTTATGTGTTGGAAAGAAAACACAATGTGTCAGTGTGAATCAAGATTTACATCAGCCATGGATGTTGAATACAATGATTTACCTAATGAGAAGAAAAATTATTATGTTTTATGGATGAAAATGGTGTGTATTTGTAAGATCAAGATATTTACACAGGGTTATATGTCAAGTGATTGAAAGGAAAACATTATCTAGTCACCAAGCCCTTAATATTCCATGAATGATGTGAAAGGAAATAAGAAGTGCATGCAATTTTCATTTAGGCAGTTTTCCATGGTTTATGTATTCAATTTTATTTGATGTTGTTGAAGATAGTGGAGAAACCATGTAATGATAATGAAGAATCTGATTCTTTATAAGCAATGATGCCATGTTGAAAAATACCTGCAGATGTGGAATGAAGTTATATACATGCGTGAGTTCACAATTATTTGTTAACCTCTTGAAAAATAAAGAGAACCCAATAATTTTAGGGTATTTAATGATAATATATATAATAGTAAATGTATATAAATAGGAAAATAGTTTTTGAATGAGTATTTAAATGAGTAATAGTTATTAGTAATTAATCACACCAATGATAATATTGAGGAATTATTATATTAAGTAAGATAATGAAATGGAGCTGATATTTAAATGAATAAAATATCATGATTCATGTATCATGATTCAAACAATGTTTATTTTTGAATAACAAGGAGAACTATCCATTCTCAGAAATGATAACTAATTTTCAAGTATGTCATATAAGGATAATGAAGTATAATGATGGTTATGGTTATTAGTAAACTATACGAAGAAGGATATCAATGAACATTTAAATGAGAATATAATTTTGGATTCAATGACTGAATTAAAAGATAAAAATAAAAACTATTAGTTATTTTTGTGTCTCTATATTCAATAAATAATTTCTATGACAATGATTTTAATAATATTCATTATTTTATTATTGTGAACATAAAAAATAAATACAAGTGAGGAATATGTTTTTCTAAGATTCAATTTGTTGATTCATACAATGATATTAATCTTGAGAGAGATACTGACACAAAGTATCAAGGATCGAAGATGTTATAGTAAATATTGGATTCCCAAAAAGAGAAATAATTGCTTACTTGAGGAAGCTGAGTAGAATCTGATTACACCATATCTATTTTAATGTATCATGACCTAAAATTCTATTCTATAAGTAGTTGAAGTTATTGAAGGTGTACATCAAAATGACTTGAATTATTGAGTTAGGTAAAAAGGATTATCTTAATTACAAGGATATATTTATATAATTGGATCTTAATTTTACAATAAGAGCTTATGACTGGGGTGTATAATTAGTTTGTAAAGAGGCTTGAGGGTTGGAGTGCATAACTAGCCAAAAAAAGATGATGTAGAGCACTGTTGGGGTGTATAACCAATCGAGGTAGAATAGTTGATGACTATGTTTTTGATCCATTGTATAATAGAGTACATAGTACTAGGCTCTATAGAGAATTACTGGAAAAGATATTATACCTGTAAAAATTATTATATTAGAGATTCTATATTGGGGTGTCTAACAGAAATAACAATAAGTGGGTCTTAGTATAAAACCTTATAAATATTAAGTGTTGATCATTAACTCGTTACTATTTAACACAAGGTGAATCGATGAGATAATGTTGAGAGAATTAAGAAACATAAGTTGTTTTACTATTTCAATTAAAAGAAAGAGAGTTCACAAAAGAAACCAATTATTCACCACCCTCTCAGGGACCAAACATTATGGAGTACCATGATTCCAATTATTCTAAAAAAGATATTAAAAAGACAAGTTCCGATGTGATTCTCAAAAACTAAATAATTTTAATTTCATTAATGACATAAAAAATAGATTTTTATAGATATTTAGTATTCTTATATTTTTGAATTAGTTTTTATTTTTTCTATAAATATTAGGACGTACATTTTATATTGGCATGTAATGATTATTTCAATCATGAAATATTAATTTTTAATGGAATTTAATATTATTATTCACTAAATATTGAAATTCAATTTTAATATTTTTATATTAAATGATAATATTTATATCAAAAATATTATACCCTGTTTCATATATTTCTCAATTACTATAAAACATTCTAGGTAGTTATATATTATTTAGTAATTTAAATCCATTTGAATTAAAACATCTTTTTTTTTCAAAGAAAATTTATATTCAATTGAAACACAAAATATATAAGATCATTAAATTCAAATATTGTCTTTAAAAATCGTTCATCTAATCCCTTAATTACATATTCCTGATTAAATAAATTATTTATAATCATTTACTATTACTTTTTAATATAAAATATTTATAGAGATAACATTTATTATTTACTATCACATGTTGTTTCTTTATAGATTTTTAATAAAGTACCTTAAATATATTTTTGATTTGATAACTCAAAATATAAACTTTATTTTATTGAAATCAATATGTAATTATTTTATATTAACTTTCTAAGTGAAAATCATAATATAGAATAATAATATATTTTTTAGATCAATGCATGTATCTTTTTAAATGAAAACTTAAATTCTAATATGATACAATACCATAAAATTTATATAATATTAATTAGGTTATTTAAAAATATAAATCCATAAATAAAATTTAGACACTATTGTATAGAATATGAAATAAATAAAAATAAAAAGCAATGTTCATAAGATATATTTATTATTTTAATAAATCATATTTTATGTCATTATGTAAACAAAATAATAATATAAAAATTGAGAATATAATTGAGAATATAATATATTTTGAGAGATGAAATTAAATTTTTTACATATTAATATAAACATTCATAGAATACATATAAATTGAAAATAAGGATTTTTATGAAATTAAAAACTATAATATTTCAAAACATTAATGGGTTTTCACATTATTTGACCTTAAATTAGTTGAATCCTTGTAAATTTAGATTTTATATGTGATATAAAAAAAAGAGTATCATAAAATAAAAAATAAAATCTAATATATATTTTTTTAGAGATAAACATATATTTCTAGGTTTAGATTAATAAATATATTATTTATCCTACAGTGGGCTTATGATGAGATTTTAGTTAATATTAACCCTTAAAAAAATATTTTTATTTATAACATGGCTTATAGTTTTGAATGTGTTTTAAAATGAATACCTTAAAAATCTAGAATTTTCCCCATAATTGTTGATAGATTTATTCTCCTACTTCTTGAGTTTTAGTAATTCCTTAATAATTTTCACATAGACTATGAGTAAATATAAACACTTGAATTGTTTTAATTCCCTTGACTCAAGATTACCCTTTTGTTTTCTATATTGATTATTTTCCACCAAAGATTAAATTTACATTCCAAAATATGAATGATAAATATGAAATCATAATTATGAGTGAAAAAATATATTTCTTTTCTATAACGTTGGTCCAATTTTACCATTAGTGGATGAATAGATCGTCTAAATTAAAGTGGTCATAATTTTAGGAAGGATTATTTATTGATTTTACAGAGACCCATTATTAACATACATGAATATTGCATAATTTTAGATAAATATTTAGTACATTACAGTAATACACGCCTGAGGACCATAACAGTTTATCACATTTGGAAACATGGAATAAAAATCTTCTATCATGGTGAATTTTAATCAATATATCCTATAAAGATCTCGACATGTATTACTTATACCTGAAAAGTTTCTTCCTAAACTGGTAAAGGAAACATAATAAAGGGATGAGCTCAAATTATTAGTAAGAATAAAAATTAGAGACATGTAAACTTAATCCTGATAATAAGGGTATGAGAACATGATTAGGAAAATGGAAGACCATACCCTATATATCAAAGATCATAATCATGAATCACAACATAAATATTGGTAGTTTATAAAACAATAACTAGTAGTAAATAAATAACATGACCATTAAAAGCATATCATTGGAATCAAACATCGAATTATGGCATTCACATAAGGACATATTATTTATTTCCATAGTAGTCATAGAATTACTTATAATGCCATCTTGGTAATATGGGTTCACTTCCCATACCATCTTGGTAGTAGTGGTTCAATACCATAACCATCTTTGTTATAAGGGTTCACTTCCATAACCATTATGGAATACAACGTCATTTATGTATATCTCATGAGATATAATCCTTTACCCAATTCATAAGGGGGAGATATATGTCCCACCTATCTCATAATGAAATCATACATACATGTACCAAAATATTATAAACAATCATATCGTATCCCACAAAATGGAATGGGTGTCACTAATATGTAATCATGTAATAATATGTGAAAAGAAGATCTGTTTTATGAAAATTTAATTAAAAGAATAATACGGGAAAATAATGTGAATTCTTAAACAAAATTCCATCAAAACATAAACCATTCAGAGAAATAATATGAATAGTACTCTTGAACTATACCAAAGTATGTCAACATATGTGGGGAAGGATTTTAAAGATTAATTTCAACATGAAAATGAATTTTTAAAACATAATTTTTTTTAAAACCCTTTTCTTTGAAAGAACTTATAAAACATATAAACGAATCATCATAATCATTTAAAAATATTTTTGAGGAAAATATCCTTTCTTCATTGAAATAGATTTCTTTTCTAAAAATGTCGTACAATATTAAAATAAAATATTATGTTTGTTAATAACATTGTAATAATTTCGGGTAAATTTCAAGGTAATAAGGTGTTATGAAAGAGTAAAAATCAATTCATTCCATATATGTTAAAAAAACATTCTTCTCACACCATTGCCTCAAATGTCAAAAACAACCTCCAATGGAAAACAAAAAATGGTTCCTTTGAAGCTGTGAAGTTAAAAAATTAAAAAATATGTAAAAATAAATTTAAATATCCAAAGTATAATTGTAAAAAAATTCATGAAAACATTTTTATAAATAATGGTCCTAGATGATAAATATTACCCAACGAAGACATAAAATGAAACAATCCCAAATATGGAAGAGATTGTAAAATCAGCACTCATCACTTTATAATCAAAAAATATTATTTTCCCTATGAGAAAAAAATATAAAAATATAAAAATATTATAATATTTTGGATAATAATCATAAAATACATTCATGGGAAGTATATAAACCACATATAAGAAACAAGTAGTGTATGAGCCATGAGTCTCACATAAATTTTGGTGAGATGAAAATCCCCTTACCTTGTGTCTTTACTGTCATCGTAATCACTCAAACAAATTGTATAACAAACATATATTTATTATAAAATTTTTAGAACATTATATTTATATCTAATACAGAATATTTTTTGATTATGACCTTATATAACTCGCTTGTCAGAGATCCAATGTTAAGGTTCCACTTCGGGTAATATTCGATTTGTTCTTCGCATGTGTCATAATTTTTTATATCATTGGTCCTCATACTTATATCATGATTCCAAAATGTAATAAATTATAAAAATATCATGCGTATACATAATATGTGTATTATAATAATCTATAAAATAATATTTATGAAATGGAAAACATCATTCCCGGAGATAGCAGGCACTACGTACAAATGCACATTACTTCAATTTAATTTTCGTGTTGAGAGAAAGAATGATATATATATATACACATATATAATTATCAAAATTGATTTATGATATCATATATTTAATATATATTGACTAATACCATCATTAATATAATCCATGTAGTTTATGAACAAATCATATCGCTTTGAGGGCGTGGTAGTCCACACTTCCTCAAACGAAGTTATCATATTTACATAAGATTGAAAGAAAAAAGGTATATTCTAAATAAAAAATAAATGACATTAAATAAATTATGAATATAACAATATAATATATAAACATATTTTCCATCATTATGGAAACCATGATATGGGGTATGAATAATTGAACAATCATTATTTAGTGAGGTGGTAGTTAGTCGAATTCGTAAATAGTATGTTCATTAACCATAGATGGAGGTATCTATATGTGTGGGATGAATAGATATCATAATACCATAATAATATATTTAGGATAGTTTTGGAGTTATAAAAACATGCGAAAAATAAATTTTAGGGGTGTTGAAAGAAAATAAAAGAAAGGACTTGAGAGAAGACGTTAGCTCTTGATTGGGTAATTCCTTTCGGTTTGTGAAAAAAGGGTTCTTTTGATTGAATTATTCCCAAGAGAATTATACTAGGAGGAATATGGGTATGTTATAAAGTTTATTAGGAAGGGGTTCTTCAAGTTAAAAGGCTTTATATTTGTAATTAATCAATAAGGAGATGTGCCCAATTTTAATAGGGGGAGGGGAACTTTAGGATACTCCAAGAAAAAAAATTATAAATTTATTTCTCATTTTAAATATATCTAATGTGGGTTATTTAAATGTTGAGATGAGGATGGTTCTAAAACCCTCAAACAATGAATTCTATACATGTTTATTTTTCAAAAGCAACCTTATCTGTTGGCTTCAACCCTTAGTTAAACAGTTTAACTCTTACAGTGACAACATGTCTTTTTTACAGAATAGGGTTAATATATTTACTATAAAATGATAAAAAAACACCAGTTGAATAATTTATGAGAGATTTAAAATTATAATAGTTGTTTGACTGAAATATTTTTTTTTATTATTATTTTATCATTTAATAAAATATTATTTTTTTTTAAAATCTTTCTAATATCAATTTTGGAACTATTTATTAATTGACTTTTTATAACATCCAAAAAACATGATACCTAAAAACACATTAACTATTAAATAAAATGTCATATTCATCATTTTTTTATCATGGCATAAAATATGTCAAATTATATTTTTTAAAATTATTAATATCATTTATTTTATTCTTTAATAAACCTATTACGATATAACCATTGTATCATAATTAAATGTAATTATTTAATGTCTAAAAAATAAAAATAAATTATAATTATATATAAAGTTTTAGATTTCTGATGACTATTTATAATCAACCACATCACTTATATGACCTCTAATTAAAAATGATATAGTTATTAAAATTTGAATATGACATTTTCAACTCTCCATTAAATTAAAAATATTAAACCTCGAAATCTAACATAAGTGGATTGAAAAGGATAATATTTTTTAACTAAGGATTATTTTTATTGATAATCAATTATCCAATGAAATTAAGTCAAGTTCTAGGATAATTTTTTATTTTTGAAATATTATTTTAACCTTTTACATACTCTATTTACCTTTAACCATGGTAAACAAAATTCAAAAGATTTTATTTGTGAAAAATTATTTTGTTATTAATATAAAAAAATTTCAAACTGATTATATCCATTTGTATTGAATTTTCAAAATTCAATTCAGAAAATAGGTAAAATTTCATTCAATGCTATCCCCGTAAATGTGGCTAGAAGGCAGGCAAAATAGACGTTCAAAAGTTCAATAATTTATTATATCTAATAATATTATAAGAATGATTCCAATAAAGTCAATTATATTGATTGATAACAATTTTATCTAATTAAACATTGAAAACAATTAAAAATATAATTTATCTTTATAAATAAATTATATGAAAAATAAATTTTGAATTAAAATCTAGTATTTTCATTATTCCCAAAAAATAAAGTTTCCCGAAAAAATCTAATAAATTCAAAAAAATCTAATTTCTACATTCTAAATTCAAAAATAATTTTTTTATCAAATTATATTAAAAAATTTGATTGAAATTAATTTTATTACTTTTTATTAGAATTCCTAAAAAGTAGTTCATCTGAAAAAATAGTAGTTTTAGGCATATAAAAACAATAAAAAAAATTATATTTTTCATTTTCAGAACTATTAATACTAATATTTGAAAAGTATTTAATCATATAACATGTTTAACATATATGTTATAAATATCTTATTTAAATAATTATAAATGTAATGTGTGTTTTTTGTATAAACTTAGTGTTCCATGTAGCGCAAAACAAGTTGGTGTAGCGTGCAGTGCAATTTTACATAGTTGTTTCATATAACAAAAAAAACATAGTTTCATTATATAATAAATAAAATCTAGATTTCTTGTTTTGTTAAGTGATATTATCAAAAACAATAAATTAATTTGAAAAAATTAACAAAATCTCAGGGTGCTACACTCTACCCCCCATAAAATGATTTTTTTCTCTTGAAATTTGTATGGGTTATGAAGGGTTTTATAATTGAATATTATTTTCATTGAAACCTACATAAAAAACATTCAAAAAATACTTTTAAAAAAGAAAATTTGTAAAATAAAAGTTACCCAAAGTAAATCACAACTATGTCTCTACGTAGGAGAACATAAGTGATGATTTGGGCATTGGAAAAAATTCTAAATAACCATAAAGATTGATAAATATCACTGATATCAAGAAATTGGGTGATCTAAAAATACATAATAATAAAAAAACATAAACTAATGAAGTGTGAAAAGTATCATTAACAGTAAAAATGTAGTGATAATAAGACACCCCTTTATATCATGACCCCTTTTCCTATTGTTGAAGAATGTGTGTGATAAGATATAATTACTTGATTTTAGTATAATCTCACCATTTTTCATTCCTTGAAAAATTTCAAATTCATCTCTTTTTCCACAAAATGATGTTGAATATTTCATTCCTGAAGCATAAGAAGATCATGCGATAAATAAATAGAATTATAGGTCATCCCATCCGTCTTTATCACAACAAAAGATTAACACAAGTTGTCAAACATGCATAAGTCCACCTATGGTGAGATAATACATTACTACAATAAATATCACATGAAGTTTAATTTAATCTTTCCATAAATTGATAACCATACAATCCCTATGAATGTTAAAAATACAAAACATTAATTAAATTCTCCCGAACTCAGATTAACATTTATCCCCCATATATAATGAGGTATCTATTTTTGGTCTCATTCCAAACATTTAATGAAATTCATAATTTATCCTCTTGAGTATTCGTAGTAACCTAAATTACCATATATCCTTATTGATAACATGTATGTTTCTTTATTCCAAAATCTTATTTCATATGTTCCATAAGTCCCCAAATGTTTTATACTTGAACTATGATAGCATAACCCTCTTGAAAACAAATCCATAATTAGTCACAAGAAACAAATATAATCCTATATACTTTTTCAAATCATAAATATATTTATTTAAATAAAATTATCATAACATAAATAACATACTAAGGGTTACCTTCCCTTAGTCAAAATATCACCTTGTTTTTAAATCACTTCACCAATCCCTCAGGAACATTCATCATAATCTTTTAAATACATAGAAACCAATTTAAGTAGAACAACCCTTTTATGCTTCATCAATCACACAAAATAGTTTTTTTATACAAACATATAGAAAATTATCATTCAAATTCATCCTTATTCTATTAACAAGGCTATCTCATCGTATTACACAATATCACTTTCCTTTTAAATTTTATCTTTTGTATTGTCATGAAAAATAATTTTACGATTATTCACTCCACCTTGTGGATTCTCTTCTGTAACATTCATCCCGGTACATTGAGATGCATAATGACCATTTAGTCCTCACATAAAACACTTATCCTTTGACAATGTCCTTGAGAGGACAATATTCTCATCCATTTCATTAACCAAACTCTTCATTTTTATCTTGTAGTCACTTGCATTGTGCCCTTCATTTGCATAGTGAAAAAATATTTTTCTCCCCCAAAGTCATTATCATAAGAGATTTTCACACATTATTACCAAAAAAAAAACCAAATATTCCTTCCAATTTGATATCCATTACTTGAATTCTTAGGAAACTTGTTCCTTCTCTTCCTTAGTGAGTCCTAGAGATGGTTAAAGTACATGTTTTTTATCATGTTTGTTGAACACTGATGAGGCATGATCACAACATCATTCAATCCAATGATCATCCCACTTTACTGCTCATTAGAAAATCATCCATCACAGTCAATATTATTACAATTCCTTTCTATTACCTCCATTAACTAAAACTAGAATCATAGTTTGACAATTACTTATCGTAGTACAAAACCAGATAGTCATGAAAAGATATACTTATGTTATTTGTAAATCATGACACCTTTTTTAATTTACATCACACTACGTTTATCCAATATTATTATAGACAACTTATCTCTAGATCCATTAGGATGGTTTTTGAATAGTCTTTGAATTTCCAAAGGATATCCCCTGGGAGTGTAAAACCAGGTGTGAAAAAAATGCCTCTTGTCATGTACTAGATTACCCTATGTCGGGACTAGAAAATTTTATCACTGTTGTTACCCATAGGTATATCTCTGTTAAGGCCACATCCACTTGTAGTATAATGCCTTGTATGTATTGATAGGAAAAAACTCACTCTGTCCTTTAACAAAATTTCAATACATTTTCCTAAATGTTGACTCATCCTTTTACTTATCCTTAGAGACATACCTAGGAAAATCCATAGAAATATACAAAGGGATATCACTAATTTTTTCTCATCCTAGTTTCCAAAGTTTAACTAATCCTTTCATTTCATACCAACCATAACGACCTAGGATTAACATACACTGTTATGACATCATTTTAGATGAATATTCAGTACATTGCAATGATAAATTCTTGAGGATCATAATAGTCTAGTGTCTTTGCAAACGTAGAAACAAAATATGCTATCGTAGTGTAAGATATTCAATGTCTCACCTAAATATATTCACATTTAATACTTAAAACTTAATACTTTCTTCATAACCTAGGGAAAGGAAACATAAGAAAGTGGTGGGATCAAATTTAATGTAAGGATAAAAAATGGAGAAATGTAAAAATTATCATGAGAAAAAGGTTATGAGAACATGGAAAATTAAAATAAAAGATCAAACTCTACCTATCAAAGATCATAAACATGAATCATGGCCTAAATATTTTCAGTTCAAAAAACATGAATCATTAAGAAATAAAAAAATGATCCATGAAATCATAAAAAAAGAATAAATCATGGAACTATGGAAGAAACATAAGCACATAATAATGATTTCTAATGTTGTCTAGTAATTATTACAGAGGCCATCTTGGTAGTATGGGTTTGTTATACTTTCTTGGTAGTCATGGTTCACACCCATAAACCTCTTGGAAGTCCTGGTTTACATCAATAACCATCTTGCTAGAAAAGGTTCTTCATTCCCATCTCATGAGATATAAATCGTTATCTAATTCATCTGAGGGATATATAGGTCCCAACCATCTTTTACCGAAATAATACATACGCATGCCGCAATATCCTAAAAAAAACATATCATAACCCATAAAATGGGATGGGTGTCCTAAACATGTAATCATATAATAACCTATGAAAAATATATTACTCCCTTAATAATTTCAATTAAAGCATAACACATCAAAAGAAGGGGTTTTCTAAGCATAATTCCATAAAAACATAATCAATTTATAGAAATAATATGAATGATATTCTCAAACTCTAACAAAACATGTCATCATATATGGGGAATGATTTTGAAAGATCACTTGGAACCTAAAAATCACTCTTTAAAACATAAATTTTTTGGAAACCCTTTTCATTAAATCCACATTGAAAACATATAAAGAGTCATGAAATCATAAAATTCCTTTTATGCTATATATGTTAACAAACATTATTCTCATACTTTCGCTAGAAAAGTAAAAAAGTACCTCATTTTGAAAATGAAAAAAACATTCCTTTCAAACCATGAAGTAAAAAAATTAAAAATGGGTAAAATAACTTTAAAAACAAATAGGATAATATTAAAATATTTTATGAATTTTGTTTCAGAAAACATTGATGTGTATAACAACTGTAAGCCAAAAAAACTTAAAATGGAGCAATCTCAAATAAGGAAGAGATTGTGAAATCATTACTCATTAATTTATAATCCATAGAATCATATGAACCATATAAAAAGGAAATTATAAGAAAATTTAAATTTGATAATATTCGTTATAATACCCATAAAATCAATTAATCGGCATTTTATACACCAAATAGAAGAATCATGTAGTTTATGAGGCACGTGTCTCACTGAAATAAAGGTGAGACAAAAAACCCATAACCTTGTATCTTGAATCCAGTCGTACATGATCAAACCATCAGTATTATAAATATAAACTTATTATAAATCTTTTATAGAATCATATAATTGTATCTAATACCATATTTTATTATTATAACCTTATATAACCTACTTTTTAAAGATCCAACGTTAAGGTTTCACTTCTGGAAATATTCACTTTTTCTTCGCATGTGTCTTAATTTTATATATTGTTGGTTCATATAAATATATGATGATTCACTAATTTGATCCATAATAAAAATATCAGTTATATATAGTATATGTGTATTATATTATTCTATATAATATATAAGTATGAAATAGAAAACACCGTTCGTAGAGATGGTAGACTGTAGTACACACAAACATTATTTCTATTTAATTGTCGTGTTGGGAGAGAGAAAGAACGAAAGATATATATATATAATTATTATATATGTATAATACCTTATATATCATATATATTCACTAATACCATCCTTAAAAAAAATCCATGTATTATATTATTGACTCATATCATTTTGCAGGGGCCGTAGTCCACCCTTCCTCAAACGAAATTATCATATTTACATAACATGGAAAATATAAAGGTATGTTCCAAATAAAAATAAAATAAGATTAAATTAATTATAAATACAATATATATCATATATAAACCGAGTTTCCATCATAATGGAGAAAATGGGAGGCGGTAAGGAAAATTGAACAATCATCGTTTAGTGAGGTGGAAGTTTTTCGTACAAATAAACAATATGTTCATTATCCATTAGACAGAGGTATGTGTATGTGTAGGTTGAATCCATATCATAACAAAATCCTAATATATTTAAGATATTGGTGTTTTTATAAAATAATGGGAAAAAATTATAGGGGTGGGGAAATAAAATAAAATAAAGGGTTTGAGAGAAGAAGTTCCCTCTTGATTTGGTAAATCCTATTGGTTTGTGGTGAAAGGCTTTCTTGTAATAGATTATTCCAAATGAAAGGATACTAGGAGGAACATAGGGATGTTGGGAAGTGTATTGGATATGTATATACTAAGATAATAGGCATTATAGTTGTGAATAAATGAGAAGGAGATGTTCACTTTTATAAGAGGGGAGAGGGACACTTTTGGAATGTCCAAAACTATTAATTTATTATAAATTTGTTTCTAATTTTGAATAGTTTCAAAGTGATTTATTTCGAATTTGAGATGTGTATGGGTCTAAATCCCTCAAACAGTGAATTTGGGACATGTTTAGGTCTAAAAAGTAACCTTATCTCTTATATTTAACACTTAGTTAAACAATTTAACTCTTACCGTAACATTTCGTCTTTTTAAAAAATATGGTTAATATGGTTACTATAAAATGCAAACCAATCCCCAATTGGATAATTTATGAAATATTTAATATTATTATTTTTATTTGGATGAAATATATATTTTCTAAATTTTTTTATCATTTAATAAAATATTTATTATTTTAAAATCTAATTTATGTTAATTTTGACACTATTTATTAATTTTCTTTTTTATAAAATCCAAAAAACATGATTCCTTAAAAAAATTAACTCGTATATAAAATGTCATATTCATCCAAAAAATTCATGTATGTCATAAAATATTATAAATGAGATTTATTTTAATATTATTAGTATTGTTTATTTAATTGTATAATAAATATAATAAAACATCATCATTGAATCTCAATTATATTAAATTATAAAATATATTAAAATAATAAATAAATTATTATGATTTATGAAAAAAATTTATCTCTATAATGAATATTTTTATCATACCAAATCACATATATAACCTCTAATTAAAAATGATATATTTATTAAAATTTGAATATCACATTTTTAACTCTTCTTTAAATAACATATAATAAATTTCCAAACAAAACATAAGTGTATTAAAAAGGATCTTATTTTATTCCTAAGGTTTTTTCGTTGATAAATATTATACTATGAAATTAGGAGATGCTTTATGATATTTTTATATTATTATAATATTAATTTTATCTTTAATTACCATATTTACCTTTAGCCATGGTAAATAAAATTCAAATGTTACAATTCAAAAGGAATTATATTGTTCCTATTCGAAAAATTTTCCCATACTAATTACATCCATGTATTTATATTTTTTAAAATTAAATTCAAAAAAGGGGTAAAATTACGTTTAGTTCTAACCCCATAGATGTGTTTGGAAGGCGATCAAAATAGACGTTCAAAAGTTCCATAATTTTTTATATCTAATTATATTATAAAAATGATTCCAATGAACTAAATTTTATTGATCGAAAAAATTATCAAATTATTATATTAAATCAATTAAAAATATAATTTATCTTTATAAATAAATTATATGAAAAATCAATTTTGAATTAAAATTCTGTTTTTTTTCACTATTCACAAAAATGACATTTCCCCACAGAATCCCAAAAATTATCCCAAAGATAATTTAGGAATTATAAATTAAAAAAATAATAATTTTATAAAAATAAATTTCTAAATTTTATTGAAATTAATTTTATTACTTTCCACAGAAGTTCATGAAAATCAGTTCATTTGCGAAAATAGTTTTTTTAAACATATAAAGACTTTACCGAAAGTTATATTTTTCATTAACATAACCATAACAACTAATATATGAGAATTATTTATTCATATTAAAATTTCATCATCTAGTTTATAAATATATCATTTTAATAATTATAATAGTAAAGTGTTGTTTTACAGAAACACATTCTTCTAGTTAGTGCAAGGACAATTGGCGTTACCTATAGTGAATGCTTCCGTTGGTGTTGAGTATAACATAATAAAAACTTAGAGCTATTATAAAATAAAAAAAATCTATATCTTGTGTTGTGTGAAGTGAGAATATAAAAATTATTAAATTAATTCAAAAAAAATTCATATAATCTTGGGGTGTTACATTCAACCCCCTTAAAACTAATTTTTCCCTAAAAATTAATCTTGGTTATCAAGGGTCTATAATTAAATGTTCCTTTCATAAAAAACCACATCATAAATAATTGAATTATAAAGATTAGTTTTAAAAAAGAAAATTTGGAAAATAACAGTTTCCAAAGTAAATAATAATTATGTCCCTACATCAGAGAACATAGGTGAAGATTTGTTCATGAAGGAAAACTGTAAAAAATCACCGAGATTCATAAAAATCTCAAATCATAAGAAAGTGGGTGATGTAGAGAATGTTAACAATAGAAAAACCAGAAACAAATGAAGTGTGAAAGGAGTCATTAATATTATAAAAAACATTGATAATAAGACACCCTTTTATATAAGGTACCCTTTTTCTAATGTTGAAGAATTTGAATGATAAGATATACAAACATTAATTTTGTATAATCTTACCATTGGGTGTTCCTTGAAAATTTTTCACTTTATCTATTAGTCCAATGAACATTGTTGAATTTTTCATTCATAAAGTGTAAGAATATCATGTGATTAATTAATATAATGAGAGGCCATTCCATCTATCATTATCAAAACAAAAGTTAAATAAATGTTATCAAACATGCATAAGTCTACCAATAGTGAGATAATACTTTATTCCAAAAAATCATATGAAATTTAATTTAAAATTTCCATAAACCGGTAACCAATCAATCCATCTGAAAGGTAATAATCCAAAACATTATAAAAAGGTTCCCTAATTCATCTTAAAATTTATCCCCTATATATCATGAGGTGTCTCTTGTCGGTAACATTTGAAATTTAGAAACACAGTCAACATTTATTCACTAGAGTCATGGTAATAATCTGAATCACCATATATCCGTATTGAAAACATGAATGATTCTTTATTCCAATTCTTCTTTTATATGTTCCATAATTCCAAAAACTTTTATACTTGTTCCATGATAGCATAACCCTATTGAAAAAAATTCATAATTAGTACCCAAGAAACTAATATCACCCAATTTACTTATTGAAATAGAACACAAATTTATTCAAACCATATTACCTTAACATAAAAACAAACAAAATGTTACCTTCTTTTAGTAAAAATATCACATTGTCATTAAATCACATGACCAATAAATCGAGAACTTTCAACATAAAAAAGTAAATACTTTGTTAACAAAATAATTAGAACAACCCTAGTATACATTATTGTTCATATAACATAATTATTGTATCCAAAGACATGAAAACTTTTATCATTCCAGTTCATAATTATTCCATTAAAAGGCTACTTAATCCTATTTCAAAATACCGATTTCCTTGTAAATTTTATATATAGTATTGTAATCATTAATAATGTACCAATTATTTACACCACCTTATTAATTTTCTTCTGGTACATTCCTATTGGGACATTTAGTTTCATAATGAGTATTTAATCCACACTTAAAACACAAAACATTTGGTAATATCTTAGGGAGGCCAATATTCTTATCCATTTCATTAACCAAACTCTTCATTTTTACCTTATAGTTCGTTTCTTTTTTCCTCCATATCCAAAGTAAAAACATCTTCTTGTTCCTATAAGACATTCACTAAGGTGATTTCTTCCATATTCTTAACATAAAGGGAACTAAATCTAATTTCTTCCATGATCTCTATTTCCTGAATTCTCAGAAAAAACTTTCCATATCTTACTGAGAGAGTCTGAGAGATTTTTAAGGTACACATTATTAATCATGTTCCTTGAAAACTAACCAAGAATGATCAAAACATCTTTCATACCAGTGATCATACAACTTAAATTATCATTAGAAAATCAACCATCACATTCAAATTTAATCTAGTTTATTTTGATTTCCTATATTGTCTAAAACTAGAAGCATAGTTTAAGCATTAATTATGGTAGTAAACAAGCACATAGTCTTAAAAAGATTAACTTATAGGTTTTCTAAATCATGAAACCTTTCTTAATAGAAGACAATCGAGGTTCATACTAGGTTATTCATAGACAAATTATATCTATATCCTTTATGAAGGTTTGTGAAGAGTTTTTGAATTTCCAAAAATATCCCCCAAGAGTGTCAAGCCAGGTGCACAACAAGGCCCATTTTCAAGTACTAGATTACCCTGAGTTAGGACCGAAACAAATTTTCAATATTGGTACCCTTAGGTACATCTTTTCTAGGGTAAAATAAAGTTGTAGTATCCAAACATGGATGTATTTCTAAGAAATAACTCACTCAACTCTTTAACAAAATTCCAAGGCATTTTCTTAAATGTCGACTCGTCCTTATACTTATCCTTTTGGACATCCCTATCCATATCCCTAGAAATATAACTAGGGATCTCACTAAAGTTTTCTCAACCTATTTTCCAATGGTTTACAAAACCTTTCCTGTGAAAGCAACTATAGAGACACAAGATTAGCATACATGGATATTACAACATTTTAGAAGAATATTCAGTACATTACAATAATACATGCCCAAGGACCATAATAGTTTAGTGTCTTTGGGAACATAGGAACAAAATATTATATCCTAGTGAAAGATCTTCAACATCTACCAAAAATATATACATCTTTATAACTTAAAACTAAAAACATTCTTCACAATATAGGGAAAAAAACATAAGAAAGGTGTGTGATCAATTGATCATTAAGGGTAATCAATGGAGACATGTGAACATAACCATGAGAATAATGGTACGAGAATATGATAATGAAAATAAAAGATTATACCCTACATATCATAGATCATAAACATGAATAATGGAATAAATATTGGAAGTTCATTAAACATCAATCATTAGAAAATAAGTAACATGATCCATGATAGCAAAACATATGAATAAAACATGGAATTATAGTGGACACAGAATCACATAATAATGACTTACATTGTAGTCAAGCATTACTACTAAGGCCATCTTGGCAGTATAGGTTCATTTCCCATACCATATTGGTAGTCATGGTTCAATCGTATAACCATCTTAGTAGTCATGGTTCTATTCTATAACCATATTGGGGGAGAAGGGTCTTCATGTGTATCTCATGATATATAAATATTTAACTAATTCATTAGAGTGAGATATAGGTCCCACCCATCTCATAATGAAATCTTACATACATGCTACATAAGATCATAAAAAATCATATCATAACCCATAAAATGGAATGGGTTTCATAAACATGTTATCAAATAATAACATATGAAAAATAGATAGGTTTAATAATCATTTAATCACAAGAATAACCCCTGAAAAGAAAGGGTTTTATTAAACATCATGTTATTTAAACATAAACCATTTAGAGAAATAATATGAATGGTATTCTTGAACTATAACAAGGTATGTCATCATAGGCAAGGAAGGATTTTAAAAGATCACATGGAATGTAAAAATCAATTTTATAAAACAAAAAAAATTTCAAAAACCTTTCCCTTGATACCATATTGATAACGTATCAAGGAATCATGAAAATTATTGAAAATAGTTCTTGAGGAAAATATCCATTCTCTGTTGAAATAGTTTACTTTTGCTAATATGTGGTGCAATTCTAAATGATAAGATTTCATTTCAAAATAATCATGTAAGATTATATAAGAAACATCAAGGTAATTTGGTCTCATGAAAGAATAAACTTCCTTTCATGCCAAATATGTTAAAAAACTATTCTCATAATTTTGTAGGAAAAGTCAAAAAATGAAAACATTTGTTAAATTAAAAAAGGATTCCTTTCAAACCGTAAAGTAAAAAAACCCAAAAAGGGTAAAAATAACTTTAAACATTTGTAGGAAAATATTAAAATAATTTTTCAAAATATTTTTAGAAAATATTGATGTGGATGATAAATATTACCTAATAGAGGCTTAAAATGAAACAAACCCAAATAAAGAAGAGATTATGAAATCAACACTCATCACTTTATAATCAATAAAATTGTAATCCCCAAGTAAAAAAATAAGATTATTATAAAATAGAAATCTCATTATCTTTTCAATAAGAATGAAAAAATACATTCATGGGTGTTATATACACTACGTAGATGAAACAAGTAGTGTATGAGGCATGTGTCCCATAGAAATAAAGGTGAGACAAAAATCCCCATACCTTGTGTCTTGAATCTCTTTGTACATTCACAAACCACCTGTATAATAAATATAATTTTATTATAAATATTTTATAGAAACATATAATTATATGTCATACCTTATTTATTTTAATTATGACAATATAAAACCTGCTTTTTAAAGATCCTATGTTATGGTTTCACTTTGGGGAATATTCGATCTGTTCATCGCATGTGTCTTAATTTTTTATATCATTGGACCTTAAACTTATATCATGATTCCAAAATGTCAACCATGATATAAATATCACACACACACACACAAATATATATTATATGTTTATTATATAAATCTATATAATATATTGTAGTGTCTCAGAATTTACTTTTATTATTTTTAAATATTATATGGAATATTGTGAGACCAGGTGCTGGTACGGAGTGCGATTCTAAGGAATAGTGTGCCCAAAATAATTTTTTTTTTAAAATTTAATATTTTAAGTAGCACGTGCACAATTTTTTCCTGAAAAGTGGAATACCATCATAATGGTTTCTCGAATCAAAAATCCAAGGGCACCATTGTGCTCAGAGTAATGAATTTACCTTAGGTGGGGCCTAATTTTGAGCAATATTGGTCGGCGGAAAATGTTAGTTTTTGGACGTTTAAGGAAATAAAATAAAATAAAAATTTTATTTTATTAAACTTTAATTGATAGAGAGAAAAGAGATTTTAAATAAGATGTTAAATTGAATTTCTAAGGTTAACTGAATAACACTAGAATTCTCAGGAGGTGTGGAGAGGAAACCCTTGGAGAACTTCTTAGCGATGAACAAAGATAGATAGACCATTCATAGATCATCACACAACAAGATCAGAACTCATTGATGATTACAACAACTTCAGTTCTATGTCTATGAAAGAGGTAGGTGTTTTGTTTCTTTGATTTGTTGCCCAGTTCTTTGATTAAATGAAAAACACAGATCAACACCCTAATAGGTTTATCTATAGGTCATGCATTCTTAAGAGGGGGTTATATTTTTCTTGGGGTTTACTGTGGGGGAATTGATCCATTCCATTCTAGGATTGTTTTTGATTCCCCTAATTTAATCCTTCTTACGTGATAGAAAAAATGCAGTGAAAAATGAGAGAGGATGCTTGTTCCTCAATTTGGTTTAATAGATTTATTCCCCCTTTTATTGTGTTTTTTGAGTTCATTATAGATATATGAAAAAGGGATCATTGAAAACCTGTTTTATGATGAAATGATCCCAAATCAGAGATCAAACATCACAAATTCCTAAAATTTGTGCGACTGTGACAACGAATGATGAATTTTCTCGGATCGGGAGAAATCGTTCTTCGACCGTTCTTCGCATCGGTGGATCTAAATGAGGTTTTGGGGAAGAGAGATCACTCCAAACCTCCCAAAAAGTCAATGGTATGTCAGGTAGGCCTTGGGTATTCAGTTTCATGGAAAACTAATTTCCGGAACAAGCATCAGAACATCTATGGATGCGCAACGACGGAGGCCTCACAGTTCTGGAAAATCCTAAAGAACATGATGTGTTCTCTGAAGAAAGTGTTGTCTAGGGAAAACTCAATGATGACTAGTGTTCTTCACTACAAAAGGAAAGTACACAAACTGTGACCATGGTCACATGCCATGTGGGTCCTCATGTGGGAATCCGTGTACATCTGGGAGATACACAGACACAGGGTTGATAACACAACTCAATTAAACACCATGAATTTCCTACACACGGCTTGGTAGAAGAAACTATATTGATTAACCCATGTATATAATATGAATGAATATGCACATGGCTTGAAACTATGTACTAGAACATGTCCAGTATACAAAGAGAAACCCTCAGATACCCAAACACGACGTGTTGAATTTCTACACGCTGTGTATATCCTGTTTTACAAGATATGCCTTTTGAAACAGTTCTTTGTACACATGAAGTACCCGGGGCCTGAGGACCTGATGTGTGAACCCTATACACGCCGTGTACCTTTAAATACATGGTTTGGTCCTCTTTTCCACCTCACATTGAACATGTTTTTTTGTATGGGTTTCCCTTCGTTCGTTTCCCCCGATGTCTAGGTACCGTTTCCTATCCATGGGAGTACGACCCCTTCAACATGACATTCTGGTATAGATTCATCTATCCCTACGATATTCCAAGAAAAAGATCCCCTATTCATACATGACCATAGGTAGAGTCATGTATCTTCATAAAAAATCTTACGATATTGTTGATCTCTTACTTAGTAGGTGGAATCCAGATGTGTTGGGGTATCTTCCAAGGCCCTGGCAGTGATTATCAACCTTGTATCATGATACTTCTACACCGAGGAGTATGTCCTTCTAGAATGGGTGTATCTATTCTCACATCATATTACACACTAAGGAGTGTTTCCTCTGAGAATTGGTGTATCTTTTTTTCTTTTTGACCCTTCTACACTCAAGAGTGTGTTCTCTTGGAATGAAAGTATCATGATCTATCAGACTCAGGAGTGATCTCTCACAGAATGGGTCTGTACTCTCCCATGAATTTTCTAATAAATAATACTTATTAGGAGGACTTCAATAGGTTTATCAGGATTAGGAGTGATTTCTCCTAGATGAACACTTCATGGAATTTTCAAGATGAATCCCTAGTGGTGGTATGAAGTTATTGTGGTTTACCCCTAAACTACGGGTCTCAGTTCTAAGTATATCTAGATGTGTCTCTTGTTATATTCCTTGAGTACAAATATTGTATAGAGATGAATATACTTGCCATGTGTATTTCATTGTGGTTTTCAGGGTCTCTTACTATGTATTGGTATAATATCCGTTTCACTGCCTTTTACCTCACGTGTCATGTCTTGTACATATGACTGACATTTTGACAGAGTTCTAGGAGGACCAGAAACAGGACCAGATGATACATTGTGAGTTCAGATAGGCTGAGATTATTCTATGGATTTAGATAGCAGTCCTAGTACCTTTTTGTTGACATGTCAAACCTTGTAGGATTACAGAATATTTTTGGTTGTCTTGTATTCTGGCATAGTTTCTTTACTTGATTTATGTCTTTTGTACTTTATTTGTTGGGATAGTGATTTTCATGCATTTTTTAGTGGATTTTACATTTCATCATTCATGGGACTAGACATGTGTGTGTGTGTAAATGTACTTATGCAATTCTTCCCTTGTAAGTGACATGACTAATCAGTGTTAGTCACCAGCCCCTGGCCTAGTGGAGGGGGTCATGGGAAGTCGTAGCATGAGACCCATTGGGAAAGGTCATGATAGAGTGGTATCTGATGGGTCCGCTTCACTGAGGGACCTGGAGTCTATGAGGTTGGTTTGGGGCAACAATGTCATGTGTTTCGAGTTCATATTTTAGGATAGGGACTACAGTGTTGGGACAGCAGCCAACATATCAATAAACTAGGACTCTAATAACCTTCTTTCCGACTCGGTGCATGAGGACACTAGTTGTAGGGAAAACAATAGAACAAGAATCATATAAAAATTGGTTATGGTTCCATGTATTTCCTGAGTCTTCTATCAAGATATTATTGATGAAATTGGTCCATCATTATTTCATATAGGATGTCTCCCTAATACAAACATGATAGGATTCAGCAGATCAATCACGACGGTGATCCCATCAGTGATGAGGCTCTGATACAGGGGTTCGTTCCCTATATAACACCTTTCGGTGCTTCACCAACTACGCCCCCACCTATGAAGTAGCACATGGTACCCATAGTACCAGAGGATGAGGTGCGCCAGCTGAGCATGCTTCATGGGTTTGAGTAGTAGAGAAGCTTCAGGTTCCAAGTTGAGCCCGATACATTAACGACAAAGGACTGGCATGAGGTGGTTGAATGTTCAGGGTGCAGTAGAAGAACAGTTGGGATGGCACCCAAATTTAATTTTTACCATGATCAATGATTATTCGAGGATCAATACGACAATGAACGCCAGTGTCCATAGAATAGTGTCAATGATTTAGATAAATATATATTAGGCCTAAAACCATTAGTGATTATCATTCACATCATGTTTATAATTAATTTAATTAATTTCATAGATAAAATAATATGTGGATATTCAATATTTTATTCATTAATGATGTTTATCTTTTGGAATGAGCCTTATGGATTTTCTTGTTTCGCTTTGGAGGATTCAAACAAGAATCCCTCTAGTGGTGATCCACATGTGCTCTAATGGTCTCTGATCGGCCCAACTCATTCTCTGAGTGCTAGGGTGGAAAATCGAGTGTCTTGTGCCGATTATTCATGATTGACTATTCTTAGACATTGTAGAATGTTTATCATTCTTGAGAGGTGCGGGAAGAATATTTGAGGGAGAAATGTTTTAGCTCAACAATTCTCAATTCATTGGGCATTCAATTCGGTACATGTCACAATAGACGTACATGAATCATTATTGACATGGGGCTTCAGATACTACAATTAATTGTGTAACAGAAATTAAATACATTCATATCCTTAGAGAAGACCTATGATTTTAATAATAATAGTACTTCACTATTTATGGTGTGACAACTGCACAAAATAAAATTATAAATAAAATTCCACGTCATAAAATAATAGTAGTGTGATTATTATTTTATCTTTTTACAACTAGTAAAATAATTATTTATCATATTGAAAATAATTATTTCACCACCAGACCAGATTTCCTCCGCTCAAACTCTACATCCATGTATTGAACACTCAAATAAATTAATAAATAATTTATTCTCTTAAATAAATATTTTATTTACAAACTAGTATATAAATTAATATTAAAAGTTTAACAAAATAAAAATATTTGACTCAGAATCCATGGATGAAATATTTATTTAAATTATGCGATCATTTTAACTTGAATAAAATTATTCCATGGTCTTGAGAGTAATATTTATTTCATCAATTAAATTCTTATAGAATTTAACTAATACAACCAAAAACACTTAGTGTGTGACCCTCAAGGACTCTTTCTCATTGTCATTAGGCTGGTTTTCCTAAAGTCCAAGTGTATTGTTTAGAAATGGTTCAAGGCACCAAAGAGAATGAACATAAAGTCACAACAATAAAATCCAAATATGAATGTTGACTATGTAATATAATCCATTTGTCTTAATAACTCATCAAGATGGTTTCATGACAGTTTCATAAACCTTTATGCTTGATACATCGTTCTTTGAATACCTAAAATAAACTCGTCGTTACACTTTAGCCATGGAATTTTGCGTGATAGTTTTATTTAAATTAAAGGGACGAGATATTAACTTCCATAAATGGAAGGGAAAAATCCTTCCCCAACTTATCGATTAATAACATGCCAATCGTGATGCACCCAACATACCATACATTCCACCAACTATCTGCGTGACAGTTTTCGCAAGTAAATCAATGTGCGGGAGTCCTGACACTTATTAATGTTAATCATAAAATCTTAGGATCATTACACATGCTTTCCAATTGGAATATCTGACGACACAAAAACATGAAGAATTCATACTAGAAGTTTTGTTATCCTCATCTCCCATCGTCGAGATTACCAAGTTCGAACATCATGATAGGATGTTTCATCTACTTACTAGTACTCACACCTAATGATCTGTATACTAAGTGTCTTATTATAATAATTTATCCAACCATTGAATTATATTTAATAATATTGTCATAGCACTTCAAGGTTCTCATCATAGTGGGGAACTGCTATGACCTTATCAATGTGAAAAATATTCCAGAAAATTATTACACTATATTTATACAGGACAATGAAAAATATTTCATAAGATGTTTAATATTTAAATATATTAAACATTCATGTAATCAACGAAAAATCAGTTGATTCTGGGACACCAAATCTTATAGTGGTGAATGAGTCCCCTATCTAGTTAGGATACCAAATGATCAGAAGGTAGTCATGGTAGTGAACCTTCTTCACAGTTCAGCAGAACGGTGGTGGGGTCTAGTTACCCGATCTTAGGATAGATGACCCTTTCATGGTCATAGTTAGATAACCTTTTCAAAGAAGAGTTTTCACCTCACAAGTTAATTTCTATTCATATAAAAATAGATTATTTAGCTCCGACAGGATGACATGTAGGTGTCTGACTATTCATCATAGCTCACCAAACACTCCAAGTACTTGATGGATAAGGTATGCAGTCAGCACTTCAAGTCTCAGATTTTTGAGAATGGAATTCATAGAAGAATCCAAGAATGTGTTCTTCCCTCAAATAATTCATACCTATTTTGTAGTTCTTAAACAAGAATTGGTGGTTGAAATTTTATTGGCTAAGAGGATATGACTGATGAGTTTAAGAAGTAGGAAAGAAGGATAAGAATCCTCCGCTTCAAGGACCCAACACCAGCGTTAGAAACTTGGACATAAGAAACATAAAAAAAGGAAGTCCTAGGATGGAGGACCTGCAGTTCATAACTCATAGGATGGGTCCATTCAGCCTAGATAAAGGAAATTCTATGCATGATACGGTTAGGGAAATTTCACTTAGAATAGTTCAACCTGTCCTACATATGATATTAAAATAGTGTATTGAAAATTGAGGCATTGATGGAGAAAGAAGCGACCTGATCTGCATAGTAGTAGGTGTGGCAGAAGAGATTGGAGTGCAACAGGAGGTTTTCGACACTTCAACATGTTATCATGACCACCCCCAGCTGGTCCATACTAGGCTTAGTGATCTAGAGGATAGGGGTAGGGATAAATGGACATGGTCATGGCTTGTGACCCAAGTGCTCTATGGATGACTAGTGGTACGATCTATGTCATTTTCAATATCAGATTCCTTTGATAGACATCGGTGATTATTCATATATTTCCTTCCACATGTCTTTTTTGAGACCTAGAGATTCATGTTAAAATCTTGACTTGACCGTCACGTATAGAGACACCTAATGGAGGATACCCAATGATCATAGACTGGCGTAGACAATGAGACCCAACTCTTGGAGGAGAGAGTTTATGTAGGGATCTCTTGGTAGTGACATCGAGGCCTTACGATGCCTTTCATCATGTGGATTGGAAATCTTGGGTACATACCCAGATTGATTGTTTTAGGCTATGGATATGGTGTGTCCACAAAGATGAAAATGGGGTTTACCATAGTTGGTGAAAAAGGAAAACCTAGGTATCATATGATGAAATCATGTATAGTAGGAGGGCTGCTGATGACACATCAATTGGCTAGCCTGACACATGGCACAAGGGATATTGTGGGTTCTCAGTTTTCTAGTAAATCAGTTGGCTCCTTCAGAACATTGTGATCTTAGAGTGTAGTTGGAGTCATTGTAAAGGGATGGATTTGTAGTACCCACTATTTCACCATGGCGGTCCTAGTTTTCTTTTCCATGAGGGGAATAATGGTTCTCGAATGATGAGATTCAATCAGGCTATCACCAGCCGTGAGTATGGGACATGAATATATGAACAATGAACTTCTGACAGCATCTCAGTTGTTATGAGTACTTGGTGATACCCTTTGACATGATGAATGCCCCAGTAATATTCATAAGACTTGTTAACCCGATCCTACAACTTTACATAGACCAGTTAATAGAGGAATTCACCGAAGATATCTTTGTGTACTCAATGTATAAGGGGGATCACATGACTCAGTTAAGTATTTTTCAGCATGGACTCGAAGATAACCTATTCTATGAGATCCTCTTGAAGTGCCAGCTCTAAATTCAGGTGATCCACAATCTAGGATATGTTGCCTCCATGGATGGAGTGGAAATGGACTGGCCAACATGGAAGCGATGTCAGCATGGAATACACCTAAGATCACAAAAAATATGGGAGCTTCCTAGTTATGGAAGACTATCACAAGATATTCATCACTAATTCTTTGTCTAGGATTCAGTACCCATAGTAGTTTTGATAGGTATGGTGCATCCTTTCATGTGGATGGAAAGGTGCTGGTAGGTTTTTTAGTGATTGAGGAAGAGTTAGTTGAATTCCCCAATCCTGATCTTTTTGTGGAGGGGTGTTGAGTATGTAGTATTCTGTGATACATTTAGAACTAGTCTTGAGTGTGTCATAATGAGGATACCAGTGGTGGTTGTATATGGTTCGTGCTAGTTGAGACCACCTAAGCACAACTACATAACCCATGATCTTGAGAATGCACCAGTGGTCTTCACTTTGAAGAGGTGGTGATGGTACATGAAGGGTGTGTGGTTTTTCATATACTCTGACCAATATAATATCAGGTTTATTATCACTCAAAATATTTTGAACTTGAGAAAATTAATGTAGCTAGATTTCCTCTAGGATTTTGACCCTAATAATCATCTATACTCCTGGGAAGGGGAACATAGTGGCAGAAGCTTTTAGCAAGAGACCTGGTTTATTGTTTCTAGGTAAGGAAATAGAGGGGTAAGCATCAGTACAGTTATTATTCATGGATGGAAATATTTTAGCTTACTTCCATTTAGTGGTTGTATCCCCTCTACTCTTTAGCGAGTAAGGGAGGAGAATTATGGGAATACTGACTATAATACCTCTACATGCTTAGATATCCACATGAAATTCTCATAATGTATATCTATAAGGTGGTAAGCACATATATATTTTTAGAGGACACACAATTGTACTAGTGGTAGTGTGGGAGTAGGTTTATGGGTGTTTCATACATCCCCTTATTATTAATACACCCATGTGTGGTGAAGATGTATTTAGGCCATCGACGACGGTTTGGGTATCCATGAATGAAAAATGGAGTTGCAGGATTGTCCCTTGATGCCTTACATTTTGACAAGTGATGGCTGGGCACCATGTTCCAATGAGTTTGGTTCAATCCTTAAAGCGCCAAAGTAGAAGTGAGATGGAGCATTAGTGGACTTTGTGATGGGTTTATAATGAAAGTCCAAGGGACATGATATTGTCTGTGTTATCATCGACCGACTCACCATGTCGACCGACTTTCTAGTCATCAGGGAGATGAGTTCAGTAGAGAGTTGAGGATGCCTCTATGTGAATGAGACTGTTCTTCTTCATAAGGTAACACTGATGGCTGTTTCATATCGTGATGCTCGTTGGACATCCTAGTAGTGGGGTTCAAGGGAGGAGTAGATGTGTTCCGTTATGTCTCACCTCGATTGGATTATTGAGATTTTTATGGGGTCATATGTTATCTCCAAATATCCTAAATCCTTTTAGAAACTATGTAGTATTATAGAGAAAATGTAACATCGGACTCGACCACTACTGTTTCACAAGGTACATGACTGTATTCCACATGTCGTAGCAGGGGACGAACATGCCTGACAAGTCATGCATAGTCGACATGGGTGATCTGGACATCAGGATGAAGTGAGTTTTGTTAAGTACCTAGTAGAGATCGAGGATCAATGAGGAAAGATCATTAGTTGGTGAACGATTCCCTTGGTGCGTGCTTAGAGGTAGCATGGGAACCATCAGGGATGCACATGGGAGAATGAGGCTAATGTTTGTGAGTAGTACTCACTCTTCCTTCTATAGCCTTTTTTGGATTTTTAAAGACTTGAAGCCCTGTGGTGGGGAGAATGTAATGTTATGGATTTTCTGTATATTATATTTATATTTCATATTGGAATATTTTGAGACTATTCATTGAGATGATGTGCAATTATGTGGCCCGGTGTGCCCGAAATGAATGTTTGAAATAAATTAAATATTTTTGATAGGACATGAGTGCAGTTTTCCAAAAAAGGTGGTTTAACTTTTAAAAAAAATCCAAGATCATAAATCTTAGGGCACCATTTCATTCATAGCGGAAAATTTTCCTTAGGTGGGGCCTAGGTTCGAGTTATAAAGATCAGCTGCAAAAGATAGTTTTTAGACGTTTATGGAAATAAAATAAAATAAATATTTTATTTTATTAAACTTGTATTGATGAAGTGGAGAATGAATTAAAATAAGATGTTAAATATAATTTCTAGGTTTATATGAATAACCCTAGAATTATAAGGTGGTGTGGAGAGGAAAACCTTGTATAACATCTCAGCATTGAATGATGAAAGGCCAACCATTCGTGTATTGTTACGTAGGGAGATCAGACCTCATCGACGATGTAATCTCTTTCAGTTCATTGTCGATGAAATAGGTATGGGTTTTTTTTCATTGATTTAATTCCTTGTTCTTTTATAAAATGATGAACATGGCTCAAACCACAAACAGGTTGATCCACGGATAATGCATTCTTTTGAGAGTATTATGTTTTTCTTAGGGTTTATTGTTGGGAATTGATCCATGATTCTCTAAGATTGTTTTTGATTTTCCCTATTTAATCCTTCTAATAGTAGAGGATCAATTTCATGAAGAATGAGGATGGATGATCGTTTATTAATTTGGTTTTTTTGGAATTAATCCACCTTTTCACATGTTCATCACATTCTTCTTGGGGTGACAAACAACATATCTCAGCGAACCCATTTTGCAATGCAACGATCCAAAATTAGAGTTCAAACATCACAATGAACTAGAAGATGAGAGATGATGATGGTGGATGGTGGATTTTCTAGGATAGGGTGAAATAATTCTTTGACTGTTCTTTGTGCGGGTGTATCAAAATGTGGTTTTGAGGCCATTTTAACGCCAAAAACCTCCCAAAATGTCAATGGAATGGCAGGGTGACCAAGGATCTTTAGCTTCATGGGAAACAAATCGCCAAAAATAATAACAAAATATCGACAGAGGTGCAATTCTGGAGGCTTTACTGTTCTAGAAAATCACAAAGAACACAACATGTTATCTAAAGAACATGTCATGTGGGGCTGTCTCGATGGCGACTAGGGTTCTGTGCTGAAAAAGGAGATGAAATGGAATGTGACCCTAGTCACAAAACATGTGGGTCCTAACACATGACTCAATGTGTATATGTTTGATATAGAGACATAAGGTGGAAAACATGTCTCGATGACATGCCTTGTATTTCAACCGCATGGCTTGGAGGAAGTAGCTATGCAGCTTCCCCCGTATACAGAATACACTGGCATAAGCATAGGGGTTGAATCCATGTACTGGCGCATGGAAATAATACAACAAGTGAACCTAGGATACCCAGAAAATATGTGTTAAATTTATACACACCGTGTATATCCTACATTACACGACATGCATTTCAACATGGGCTGTTGTACACAGGTAGTACCTAAGGTCCAAGGACACATCATGTGACCCTTATACACGTTTTGTAACATTCAGTTCTTGTCTTGATCCCATTTTCCACTGTTCCTTGGACATGTTTTGTTTGGTTGAGTTCCCCATCACTATTTTCCCCTAAATTGCATATATCATCTCCTATCCATAGGAGTTTGACCCCTTCAGCCAGAAATTATAGGATAGAGTCAGGTATCCCTCTGAGAGGCTCGGAGAGAGATCCTCTATCCATCAATGACCCTAGGTAGAGTTAGGTATCAGTGCATCCAATACTATCGGAATGTCAATCCCATAAATAGTATGTGGAATCCGGATTAGTCGTGGTATTCTGTTTGGCCTGAGAAGTGTTCCTCATCCATGTGTCGTGATCCTTCAACACTCATGGGTGTGTCCTCCTGGAATGGGTGTATCTATTCTCACTTCTTAATCCTTCTACACTCAATAGTGTGTCCTCTTGGAATGGGTGAATCTATTATCGCTTCATGATCCTTATATACTCAGGAGTGTGATCACCTAGAATGAGAGTATTGTGATCTATCAGAATTAGGAGTGTGTTCTCTCAGAATGGGTCTACCTGTATCACTCTCTCATGACTTTTATAATTAATAATACTTCTTGGGAAGACATCATCAGGGTTATCATGTTATGGAGTGAGTTCTACCGAATGAGGGATTTCTGGAATCTTTAGGCCGAATCCCTAGTAGTGGTATATGGTTATTTTGGTTTACCTCTATACTATAGGTCCTTCTTCCAAGTATATTAGGATGTTTCTCTTATTATATTCCGTATGGACATATACTTTATAGAGATGACTATACCTTTCCTAATGTATTGCTTTTTGGTATTTGAGGTCTTCTACTAAGAATTGTTATACTGACCCATTCATTGGCTTTTTCCACACGTGTCTTGTCTTGTATAAATGAAAATCCTTTTGATAGAGTTATAGGTAGTCCAGGACCGGGAACATGACCAGACGGTACCTTGTGAGTTATGTCAGGCGAAGATGCTTCTAAGGCTTCAAACAGCAGTCCCAATACCTTTTTTTGACAGGCAAGACCTTGTTGGTTACAGATATATTTTTGGTGGGCTGGTATTTTGACCCATTTGCATTACATGTGTTACATCTATTTTATTTTTTTGGATGGGATTGTGGTATGCATGGTTTTGTTCATAGTAGTTTTTAAATTTTCTCATTTGTGGGATTGGAGATGTATGCGTCCATACATGTACTAATGAAATGCCCCCCATGTTAGTGATATGACTACTAGATGCTAGTCACTAGCCCATCGCCCATTAGAGGTGGTATTGTGGAGTAATGTTATGGGCCCCACTAGGATGGTTCGTGACATATATAATTATGAAACAGATAACATCGTTCATCATGATGGTAGCCCCAATGTACATATAAAGGTTATTTCCATTTTATTGTCATGTCGAGAAAAAGAAAGATATATTTATACACATATAATTATTATAGTAGCTTTATGATATAATATATATCATATGTATTCATTATGACCATTCTTAATACAATCCATGTTGTGTATGAATAAATCATATCACTTTGGGGGGGGATGTAGTCCACACATTCTCAAACAAAATTATCATATTTACATAAAATAGAAATCATAAAGGTATGTTATAAATAAAAATTAATAAATTGTTAAAACATTATAAATATAATAAATATAATATATAAATATATTTTCCATCATAATAGACACCGTGAGAGGTGGTATGAATAATTTAATAATCATCATTTAGTGGGGCAGTAGTTTGTCGAATACATAAAAAATCATGGTCAGTATTAATTAGATGGAGGTGTGTGTATGTGTAGGTTTAATCCATATAATAACAATTCTTGTATATATATGATATTTAATTTTTTATAAAAGTATGTTAAAAAATAACTTGGAGTGGTGGAGAAAGTAAACAAAAGAAATGACTTGAGAGAAGACATAGCCTCTTGATCGGGTGGTTCCTTTTAGGATGTGCCCGATGGTTTAATTGAATTGACTTATTCCCAAAGAAAGAATACTAGGAGGAATATATTGACGTTATGAAGTGTATTTGGAAGATTTTGGGTGTTCTAAAATGATTTATAGGTGTGAATAAATGAGAATGAGAGGTGGCCTTTTATAAGACAACATAACTTTAGAAAACTAAAATCAATTAATTTATTATAAATTTATTTTTGATTTTGAATAAATAAAAACTGATGTATTTTGAAGTATAAATAGTTATGGGTCTATGTCCCTTCAACCAATGAATCTTAGAAATTTTTAGTAAAAAAATTAACTTTATCTTTTGGCATTACCACATAATTAAACTATTTAAATCTTATTGTGACAACTTGACTTTTCACACTATAGGGTTAATATAGTTACTATTAAATTCCAAAACAACCACATTTGGATCATTTATTACAAATTAACATTATCCTAGTTATTTTACAGAAATATATATTTTTATGAATTTTTTATCATTTAATAATATATAATTTATTTTGAAATCTTATTTATGTCAATTTTAACACAATTTATTAATATAATTTTTACAAAATCATAAAAACATGATTACCTCAAATAAACAATACCACATCCATAAAAAGTCATATTTATAAGAACAAAATTGTGTATGGAATAAAATATCTCGAATGATATTTAAATTAATATTATTTACATAATTTATTTGAATCTTCTTTTAATAAATCTATAACTACATCATCATTGTGTCACAATTAAATTTAATTATAAAAAATCTAAAAATTATAAATAAACTATGATTATGCAGATAAAATTTTATCTTTCTAATGAATATTTATATTCACCCTCATCACTTATATAACCTCTAATTAAAAATTATATAGTTATTAAGATTTGAATATGAAATTTTAAACACTCTTTTAAATAAACTATAATAAAAGTCATAATCTAACAAAAGGGGATTAAAAATGATCATATTTTTGACATAATGTTTATTATGGTTAAAAAACACTTATCCAATGAAACTAGGAGAAGTGTTATGGTAATTGTATGTTACTATTAGAGTTTTTACCTTTAATTACCCAGTTTAACTATAACCGTAGTAAAAAAATTCAAAAGTTACTATTTACAAAACATTGTTTCAGTCATTTTTTTAGAACCGAGACACATTAAGTTTTATGCACTTATTATTCCAAATATAACCCAAAAAAAACTTTTAAATCCAAAAAAATATAATTAGATTACTCATAATATTAAAAATATTATATATTCAAAAACCACTAATATAAATTATCCAAAATGTCATTTAATATTATATATTAATAATACATATTTTCATAACGTACTACCACTTAATGTTATGTAAGGATTGTAGCCTATGACCTCTACAAATGATGTTATTTCATTAATATTTCTTATCCAAATGAATTATAATGCAAGGAACCATGTTTTGGTTAAATATTTTTTTTATTAAGTTTAATTAATTATGGAATTATATTGTTACGACTTTTGATTTTTTTGGATCCATTGGTAGTTTTGATTTCTAAATTTGGATTTCTTATGGAATTATGATATTATTAGATGAAATTATAGGTTTTGGTTTTTATGGTGTTATGTTAGGGAGAGATTTTGGAGGTTCACAATTGTATGAGGTGGTGGAACTAACGATCCTATGATTTTAGGTTACACGAGGGTTGTTGTAGAGGGTAACATGTGATCATTTTTCTAATAAGAGGGGAAGGGAACTTGCTTGTGACATTGTATACTCAATGGAACTATACTATGATCTAAATAGGCCCATAATAGGGTTTTAGTTAGGGAATTTGTAACTATTAAATTGAATCCTTTTTTTACCTATTTATCCTCCTCCTTCAAAACTTAATACTGCCACCAACTTGAGAGTCGCTCTTGTATCTCATCTGGAATGTATTTTTTTTTCTTTTCCATTGTTCCATGTTTAATTTATAAAGGATTATTCATGTTAAAATATGGTTAAACTATTCTAAATTCTTCATCATCCCTCTCTGATTTTTTTTGCCTTAATTTCTCACCCCTTAGGTGTAGCATCGCGATTGATGTCTATTGATGTTTGTTGGAATTAATATATCAACAAGGTTATTCTCCTTTGCTTTTATTTAGGAGGCTAAAAAGGGTTTGTTATCAACATTCATCATTATTTTGGTAGAAATAAATTTTTTTATGAATGATGTTATGTATTTTGTGATTTTAGAGAGAAAATTGGAAGATTATATGTGGGATTTAATGAGCGATTTTAGTTATGATAATAATTGATACACATTATGAGTTATCTTCTTATCTTTTATTTGTTTTTGGTATTATTATATTTTTGTTATTATATTTTTTGGCATTAAAGTTAATGAGCTATTGTTTAATTGTTTTTAGCTTTCTTCCTAATGATTTTTTATAATTATGAGATATTTCAAAAGGTATTGATATATGGAATTGAACCTTTGAGTGACTAATAGATTATCCCTATTATATAATTCACAAATATTTTATAAATTTGTAATGAATTTTAACTCACATTTTCATAAATATGAATGAGTCATACTATAATATTATTTCTAATAAGTCGTTTTGTATTCTATATACATTTTCATGAAACAATATGTATAAAAATGGTTTTTAAGGTTTTATAAGACCTAGATATCTTCAATTATGTGAGATAATAAAATAAAATTCTCTCATCATTGATGTTGAAGTGTGTATTAAGAGTGTAAGGATATATTACATTTCGTGGAATGTTAATTTATGTACCCCAACCACATATGGATTACTAGTGAGTTTAATATTTTCCATACTAACCCTTATGTATGTTTTTTCAGAGGTAAAACATACTTTATAGGAAATAAGGAGACTTTATGTAATATAATTGCATTTCCCACTTTAAAATAATGTATTTGTAGTTCAAGGAACCATATTTATCCTACAGTTATGTTATTTCCTTGAAATTGAGATAGTGGATGGGTTAGTTAGGTGGGATAATGTGAATTGAAATCATAAATTAGTGGATTTTAAAATTATACTGAAATGTTTATATAGAGTTCATGGAGTTTTTTTTAAAATTATAATTTCAAACTAAGTTGTTTTATTAAAACAAAATATTTTAAATGATCTTATGTAAAAAATCTATTAAGAATACTATATCATCATTAAAATGAACATCTTGGGGTTTCCTTTTTTTCATTGATATTTTTTTAATAATAGTTTAATGATGAAAATATTAATTCCAAAAGGGAGTTTCCCAACATGTTTTCAATTAATATGAAAGTGTAATTTTGTTTCCTTTATAAAATAATTGATTTAAAAATCATACTTGAAAATTATTTAATGAAATGATAAAATGAACATAGTACCATCTTAACTACGGTTTATTAAATAATTTTATTAGAAATATGGTGATACATGGAGGATATTTATAAGTTTTTTATCCATTTTCTAGAATATGTAGAAGTTTCACACTAGTTAACACTATTTCAAGAATGTTTTATTGTTTTTCTCTAGTTCGGGGATGAAATATGCCATATATATCCATTGAGACATGTAAATTTTTTAAAAATATAGATATTATGCAATGTTACCCACATATTGTGAATGTGTAGGCATAACACTAGTATAGAGTTTTAGATTGGAAATTTTATTGATTTACACTTGTAAGGTGATGAAGAACTATTGTTTCATCAATTATGTGTTGTAATATTTGAAGAATGGTTTGTTTTATAAAGGATTAGGGTTTTCCAATAAATATTATCTTAAACCATTACTTGAAACTATTTATGATTACATTATAACTTGAGGGATATTGATGGATCTATTTTTGTGTAAGTATTACTTGGGAAATATAAACTAGATTGAGATGTCTATGAAGAAGAAGTTTTTAGAAAGGGAGGTTTTTTTATAGAATTTACATAACATTGCCTTATAAATCTTTTTTTTTATGGTTTTAGTTGATTAAAGTTCATAACATGAAACTCATTCTACAAACAGGACAGATCAAATGGTGATTGATGAGACATACCCGAGTTAAATCACCTTAGTGATGAGATTTAGGTAAAATTGAGTTAAATGAGTAGAATTAATCATACATTCATGAGTGAACATACTTGGGTGAAATAATATAATGATAGTAGTGTGATTAATACAATAATGAAAGTTAAATGATTTAGAGAAATAAATATAAGAAATGTGTTTTACCTGAGAAAAGGTAGTTGGGAAATCATAAGGAAATTCGAAATCTATATTTGGGAGTTGGTGAAAACCTCATTTACAACATTATATTCTAGATTTCTTGATGAAAAATATTCAACACATTCATGGAAACATTGAATTGACCTTGAACTCATTAAACTAAAGAATAATTCATTAAAAGTATTGAATAACCAGAAGTCAAAAAAGTTATTTAAGGGAAGATTTTTGTTATCCCTGAATATTTTTGTAACTCATCTGTGCTCCAAATGATGCATTATTATAAAAAGTATTATACCCAATGAATAGTGTAGATTTGTTGTTTTTGGTATATTGAGACAATGTTGTGTGAATTCTCTAAAACCATGGTGAACAATGTAAAAATAGTGTTCCATTTTTTATTTCTATGTTTTTTGTGTGTCATGGATAAGCTACTTGATGTGATAGGTTTAATACATCCATAATGTTTTGGGAAAATTACTTGATGAATTAAAAAACATCACTCCCTTATTCACCCCTCATCTCCCATGGTGTCTCAAGTTGGAACAAGTTGTTTCAAAATAGATGTTAATAATGTTGAATATATTCTTTGATGCTTATTAAGAAGAAAAAATTGAATGGAAAAGGAGTTCTTATTATTAAAAAGAATCTATTAGATACATAATAATATAATGAGATATAACATATTCTATGTTGGATTATAATTGTTCTTTGCTACTATAAAGGGTATAAAGATCAATGATACATCCGAACTATCAACAAATGATGTAGCCATGAAGTTGATGGATTCTTGTTCTAAGGAAATGAATTCATTATGTATATTTTTAAGAAATAATATGTAAAAAAGTGTTATGAACTATGATAGTTCCAAGTATACATGTGATAATTTGACCATTGTCTTTGAGGGTGATAGTAAGGTGAATGAAACTTGGTTGTAAGTGCTGTACAATAACTAGGATGATCAGACAAATTAAACAAATAAAAGTGATCGTATTTTATTTAATCAAATATCATATAATTTTTAGATATATTCATTAAATGGGTAAATAATTTAAGGATATTTATCTTGTAATGAAGATATAGTGGTGACTTCCACATCATTATAAGATGTAATTATCTATTCTTGTTGAAATGGATTTATCCAAGTTGTCTCTTAATGATATGTATAATGTCTAGTAGCCAATGAAATGAGTGTTGAGTTATAAGGAATGTCAATTCATTCAATTAAAGATATTGATTTTAAATCTTTGAAAAGTGATGATATCTCTAAAGGTTGTGATGGTGAAAGAGACATGGATAATGATCTTCTATATCATGTGGGAATAAAATTCCGAAATAGAAAAGGTAAATTTAAAGAATATGATACCTTGGAATATTTTAATTGTATAAAGGTTGAAAAAATTATTGAAATGTGTAAAAGGATAATTGAAAATGATGTATTTTAATTAGAAATCTCACAGAAGCCATAAATAATAGTCTCCCGGAAAATAGGTTTCTAATTTATAAATTCCTCTTCCGATGAAGGCCATAGTGAAAAATGAAGAAGATGATAATTAAGACTACTAGGAGTAGGTGTGGTCATAATTTAAATTACATAAAGGATATTATATTATAACCACCATTGAAAAAGAAGAAACTAAAAAAGAGTAATAATATAATCCTAAAGGTATTGTTGATCTCACTAAAAAACAGGAGGGAGATCTCAAACAACTCGATATTCATAAATGGAAAAATTGAATGATTCATAGATTAAAGAAGAAGTGTAGAATGTATGTGGATCTAATTTAAGTTGAGTTCGGTAGAATAATAAATAATGAGAAGATAAATAACACAGTTGTTTTTATCATAATGATATATTGATGTTCATGATGAATATTAAATAATACGACAATGTGATTTTTCATGATCCAGCACGAATAACCAACATAAATGGTACATGAATTAGTTCTGACATGGCTTGAATTATATTCTCGATCCCCATGAGGTGGTCACTAGTTCATAGGAACAAAAAAAATAAAGATGAAATTATTTCACCACAATAACTACTAAAAATAATGACGAATCATGTATATACAATAATAAATAGTTGGTATGCCAAACACTACACGTGAATGAAAGGAGTACAAGTAAATAGATATAAGTCTCAAAATATTATGGAGATTGAGTACATTAGAAAAAATCATTAACACTTTATCAGTAAAATCTAAATGAAACTAGTTTATTATATTTTCTATAGATCACCACCACTAACCAAGTCCCATTAACAAGAACTACCACCACCATCGAGAAAGGTCTTCCCCTTTTTTGACCCGGAATAATGAAATCTATAAATTCATGACGGAAAATGTAGGTTTTGAGGCACAAAATCTGGGAAGACCTTACATATAATTTCACAAGAAATATGAAACAAATAAATGAAATTTTCTCAATTTTACATAAAACCTGGAGTATATATTTTTTAAAATTAATGTCAAAATTTTATTTTCAAAACATTTTAATGGAAATTTAAAAATAGGTTATGAACTATAATTCTATTATAATATCTAGTTTCAATCATCATTATCAAAAGATTTATGGGTAAGAGATTTAATTAAAACAGACATGAGTAAATCAGTTCAATTAATCATCAGCATGTGTAATCAATTTTAATTATTTCACCATGTTTTGGTGTCTGAGGGATTGATTTGTAATATTATTTTAAAAAAATAATGGGAAAATATGACCCAGGTCTGGAAAGAACTAATCTTAAACATGATATATTCTAGAGAATTTAACCTAGAATTAAATTTATTACAATCCCATATATATTTTACATTTATATTTCTAGGGAGATAGGTCATAACAATTATATAAAAAACCCATATATAAATAAGTGGAAACTTTTAGTCAGTATCCATTTCCCATAATATAAATCATTCAAAATGAAACAAGTTATCAATTCTTCAAAAGTATTCACTACTTTCAGCATGATATAATTTTTTCACTTACCCATTTTTAAACCCTATAAAAATATTTTAAAAACCTGGTATGAGCACAGAAATATTAGTAATGAATATAAAATGAATGAAATATACTGTTAGTCCATGAATAATTATAAAAAAGCTTCCTTTTACTGAATAAACCTTGGTATAAAAAATAAATATTTTCTTACCCAATAAAATTACTTATATGCAAAAATATTTTCATATAATAATTAAAAATAATAATAAAGGAAAAAATAAATCATAATGGTTTAATTAAGAGAATGAAAATCTGATAAAAATGTTTTCACTAAGTTATAAATTTTCACATTATGAAGTAGCATATACATTCCTTTACCTTGTAGAATCATAATATTTCCATAAAAAATATATAAATCATAGATTTTACATATAGGTATCTTGATGAATAATTTTCATATCACTATTACATACACAGGGAATAACCATCATGGTAATACTTGGAGTAACCACTATAGTTACACTTGAAATAACCATCATAAGTACACTTGGAATAACCATCATAAAATATTCCCATAATATCAAAGGATAATTAAAATCTTATACCTCCATGCCATTACCCAGTTCAGTGGAGATCCAAAACAAGTTCACTTGACCATGTTTTATAACGGAATCAAAAGTCATCATAAAAAATTCCCAAAAAACATTACATAATCATAATATAGAAATATTTCATCATAAAAACATTATTTTCACTCAATGTAAATCATTTTTGGATATTGATATATCCATTTTAATTCAAACCCATTTTTCAAAAATAAAATTTACAGAATAATGGGAAATATAGTTTTTATTTAAATAAAAATCTAATCTTGTAATGGATTCCAAAAATCGATAACTTTTATGGATATGGGAATGACCGTTGTAACCTTTTACATAAAAATAACCATTTTTTCTCTTCTTGAAATGAACGTTAAAAATTCATGTAAAAAGACTCATTTTTATTTTTTTTTGAAATAAAGTAAAAATAAATATTAATTTTCTTCTATATTTCACTTATTTATATATAAATGAATAAACAATTTTTATTTTATGGAGTTAGAAGAAAAATATCTTTATAATGGAAAATATAAAAGAGGAATCTTACAATGAAAGTCCTTAACCTTCTCTCAGACTTGTAACATAAGTTATTTATATTTTTAAATAATAAAATTATGTTAACTATCTAACTTCATGAGAACCATTTTCATGTTTATTATTCCTTTTATATCAAATATTACCTTGTTATAACAATCACTTAATTATTTAAGTTATTATTGGATATTTTGATGATATTCAGTTCATAAGCCCAAAATGACATTAGTAAGATGAAAATGGTCCATGTGATAATAATGAAATCTTTCTCGAATGATAATAATGAATAAATTATCAATTTTTACCTCATTTATACTTTTAAATTCAGCAATTAAATATGTTTATTAAAAATGAACTATATTACAATCATGAAGATTATATCCCATACATACGTATGAGTAGCATTTCCATTTCACAACGATCATTATGGAAAGAAGGTAGGTATTATTTTTTCATTAATGAATGATAATAATATAATAAATATTATATTAACTCTTTAAATATAATTATATATAACATCCATTTTATGTGGTGATGAAAAACATATCACATCACTTCATGGATGTAGTAATCAACACGTACGCACAAACGACATTATCATTTTTTAATGAATGGAATGGTAAAATGTAAATAATATATTATCTTTTAATAATGATAAAATATAAAAGAATATCATATATAAAAATTAATTCTATCATTATAATCCAATCATTAGAGATGGTGATGTAAAATTAATTACATTGGTTCATGTGGTTATATTTCTATGTACAAATGAATGATAATTTTTCATCACATTTGATAGAATTTGTAGGTAGATATAGTTTATTAAATTAATAAAATAAAATATTATAATATGTTGGATACAGGTGTTCTTAGTTTGACATGTTTCAATAAAACATTAAAGATGAGGAGGGATAAATAAATCTAAAACAAGAGGATAAAAACTATATATATTCTTGGGGAAGTCCCCATTGATTAACTTCATAATCACTATAAGGCTGGTATTATGCCTAAAAATACAATTAGAATGACACAATGGATTTTAGTAAGTTATTTTGGTAGGTATTAGCTAAAAAATAGGGTTTTAAGAGTGATGAAGTGAAAAGAATTTGTTTCCTATTATATGAAAGGGGAGGGGCACTTTTAAACTTTTCAAAATATTAAATTAATTTAAATTAATTTTGATTTCAAAATAGATCCAAATTGATAATATTATAATATAATAAGAATTAAGGTTGAAATAATCCAATAAAATAATTTTTTTTCAATGTTATGATAACATTTTTACCCTTATCTTTTTGTTATAAATCATTATCAACACTTCTGACAATTATCTCAATATTACAATTTGATACCCTTTAAGGATTTATAATATTAAAATAAATTCAAAAAATACCCATAAATAAACTTGATTTCATTAATAATTTCCCAATCATTTTGATGAGTTGAATATTTTTAAAAAAATTATATCATTTAATATAAAATTATTTTCCGAAAATATCAATAATTTATATTTAATAATTATTCAATTACATTGAGGTTTTATAACATCATGAATGTCAGGTAATTTGAATATAATAAATAAATATATCCCTAAAAGTAAATTTATATATCTAAAATATTTATTTATAATATTAATTAATTCAAATTATATTACTATTATTATTTTTAGTTTCATTTATATTATTTTTCCATTAATAGAATTATTACTGCGTGAATGTTTTGTAAACATTTTGGGTAATTATTTATTCTAAAAAATTAAAATTAAATTAAAATGATTAAGTTTAATCATTTATATTTAATATGAGTTTTTATAACTGAACATATCCTCTATTTGTTCACATGTTAATAATATTATTGATATTAAAAATAAGAGAATTCCATTTTTGAATTTCCTTTAAATATAATATTATAATGGTTATAATAACATCCAAATGGAAAAAAAGAATATCATATAATATTATTTTAGATAATTATGGTTGAAATGGGTCCATAAAATAAATTTAACACAAGTGTTAGGGTCATTTTATTGTCCATGTAATTTTTTTTTATATTTAATTACATGATTTATGCTTAACCATTGTAACAAAAAATGTTAATATTGCCATTCATATGGACCAAAAATGAAATAAAAATATTTAAAAAATATGAATCCACAAATTAAAAATATTTAATCTATTTTTTTAAAAAAAAAATAAAGAAGAAACATTTTTTTAATAAAAATTAAACTGAAAAAATGAAATGAATAATTATTTTTCTAAAAAATACCGCATTTTAGTTAGAAAATGTTTTTATATAAAATTAACGTATAAACATAAATTAAAAATAATAAAAATTTTATTAATTTAAGTCAAAAGTATATAATTATAATTTTCAAATAAAATAAGAGAAAATAAAATATTCAATAACTTTAGCGTTTTTCACATTCCAATAAAAATAAATATTTTCATAGAATTATCAAAAAAATTATCCTCATATAATTTAAATATGATGAATAAAAAATGAAATTCATATTATCAAATTAAAATTACTTAATTTTATCTTTTATATAAATCTATATAATAAATGATTTTAAAAATTTATTTTCTTTTTAATTTATAAATTTATAAGGACAATAAATATCTGTATAATGGATACTAATAAATATGAAGATGATTTATTCTATAATTATCTATGTTTTAACATTATCCCCCCTTTGAAAATTGTGTCATCAAAATTTTCTATACTTATTAAACAAGTAGAGATATGTTTCTTCATATCATTTTTAGATTCTCACGTTGCTTCTTCAACCAAAAGTGATATTCGCAAAACCGTATACTAGTGAATTATGTTTTTCCGTAATTTTTTATCTCCATGGTAAAGAATATGAATTGTTTATCCCTCATAAAAAATATCTTCAACCAATTAAACTATAGTAGGTCTCAAAACATGAGGTGAATATAGCACATACTTTTTTCACATCAAAAAATGAAAAACATTATGTACCTGGGATAGACATAAAGGCAAGGCCAATTAGTAAGAATGTGATAAAAATTATCCAAGATTTCGAACAGTTTGGTGAACCATGAACTTAAATCTCTATTTTATACTAAAAAAATAAATTTCTTCTATAGAGATACTCTAAAAAGAAAATAATCACCTACCTCAAAACAAAGATATTTTTTCTTGTAATAAATATAATTTATCTTTTTTAACTATTTTTTCCTCATATTATTTAGAATTTAATTCAAAACATCATTTATTTCCTCTACTAATTCTATTCCCATAAAATTTATTTCACTAAAATATTCCTAAAAAAGGGGTCCAACAACTAGTTCCATATTATTTCTCAAAATGTTCTATCTGTTTCTAGAATGAAAACTATTATTTTAGGAAAACTCAACAAAAAAAGATAATTATCCTAATTTTCCTTGAAATACATTGATGTATTCCAAATTCTGAATCATTCATTAATACTACCCATCACATTGAAAATTAAAAGCAATACTGATTTTTAATTCAATGTCCAATGACATTCAAAGGTCATTCTAAATAATAAAAGTGAATAAAGAATCATGTTTAGATATAATTGAGAGAATAATTAAATATATCTAAACTATCTCATTGAGATATCTTCGATAATGTTGATCTTGATATAGAGTATCCTAAATTTTTAGGGAATGTTATGATTTAGTTAATCGATCTACAATAACCCAATTCCTATTGTCATATGAATAATTATTTGGAGATTCCACATCAATATCCATGGATATATTTTCAAATTTTAACAATGGTGTAAGAAAAGGATGGATTTTCCATTTTGATAATTTTTGTTGTTCTTTTACCTATCTATAATTCAAATATTTCATGGTAAATTTAGTGATTATCTTTTCATTTCATCCCACCAGTAATACTCATGAATTTCCATTGAAAACTTAGTACTGTAAGGATGGATGATCTAATGGGGAACTTTGATATTTACTTAAAGATTATATCTTCCAATGGGGATCAAATGACAAAAATAATCTCATTTAAAATATAAAAAAACATTATTTACCAATATGAAATTTATGAAAGTTACGCTTCTTAACGAATTCTACATTTTCCTATAACTCATAATGTAACTTCTAGTTTCGATAATGTTTTTTGACAAATATGATTATACTAATACCTAAAACAAAATAAATAATGTTCTTACATCCCAAAAATCTATGTAAAAAGTCATCAAATCAATAACTAAAGTGTCATGTTCTAAACATAACATGTTTATTTCATAATTACTTTTATGAATCAATGTATCAACTACTGGGTTTCTTTTCAAGGATGATAATTAATTTCGTAGTCATAATCCTTTATCAATTGAAAGAATATCCCCAATCACCTGTTATACTTTTTCTATCATAATATAAGCTTCAAATTTTTTTAATCATTATATATTACACACTCTCCTCTATGCAACAGATGTCTCCAAAATCTTAAATAACAAACCATATCTGTTAACTCCAGATCATATTTATGATAATTTTACTCATGAAGTTTCATTTGATTTGAAGAATAATAAATTATTTTAAAATTATATACCAGGACTCACCCAAGTCACTTCAATGAAGTATAAATGTATATGACAATGTCTCAATTTCTAGAGGGAACAAAAAAAACTAGATTATCCACAAATATAATTTTTAGTTCTTGAGAATAGTTATCCCATTCTTTTTCCAAGATGAATTTAAATAATTTTTGAGTTAACTTAGTCAATTTCATAGAGAAACAATAAAAGTTTTCCATAAAACATCTGTAATATATTTCTAATATGTAACACCCTGATCGGGTTTTCTAATTTATCTATGCTCTGGTTTGGTGTGCCACTCGGCACTAGGTCTGCCTTCTAAAATGATAAAGGCTACCAACGAGCACTTGGGGTATTATTAGGTGATAGTTGGGTGACTATACCCTCTGATAATGATAATAATAATGGTCCGTATTTATATAACATAACAGAATAATGACAATATTAGTAGAATAATCCCCAAAACCTAGAAGAAGCATAACAAACAACAATATTAATCATAAGAAAAATTCCTTAATAACATTTAGAGATGAAAAATAATTCCATAGAACATCATACAAATAATATAATCATGGTCACCCATGGACAACCATAAGGGTATATATATATATATATGAAAAAGGAAAGTCCAACTCGATGCATAGGAAACTCCTGGTCCACTCCCATCCATGCCATTAAATATCATTATAACTTGATCACTACTATCCAACTCCCATGACATATCCCTTATTAATATAAAAACCAAAAATCCAAAATGCATCTTGAGGGGAACATATATGGTCTGAGAATTAACATAGTGTACCACTACTATGATGTTCCTATATTACATCTGTAACTACTAAGTATATGAAAAATATTAATAAAAAGATAATGGATTCTTATTTAATAATTAATCTGCTTCTCTTTTTCTCAAAAACCATAATAAAAAAATTATAGACTTCAACCAATGTTAATATATCAATGAACATGTTCCCCCAAATATATATATGTTATAGACTAGCTATCTGCATATATATATACATATATACATGTAGTGGTGAGGAACTATGGCTTAATGCTGAGACATCCCCTAAATAGTATCATATATTGGTATCATTTAGGTACCTCCCATAAATATCTCACCACCACCTCATGCCATCCAACGCCTCACATTCCACTTAAAAAGTAACCAGTGTCCTAGTGGAACACCCATCAATATGCTCTAGCCCCTTTAGACCTCTTCTTTGAAATTCACCTTCGTCTCAACATCATGACATCTTGAGGAAATGAATGATCGGTCATCCAATATATGAAAAATAACCTTCGACTCATTAGCCTGAAATTCCGAGGCATAGTGACACCCATCCTCCAAAATTCATGGCTCATTGGCCTCAAATTCAATCAAGTGATTCTATCCAAAACGTTGGTCTCAAAACCATATCTCTCTGCTCTATCACCATAAAAATTGGATTTCTACAGTGATCGCCTCCTCCATAACTAACTGTCAACACCATCCCCGATGGTACAACATCTATGGAAGCCTCCCTATACAACCAGTGGGCAACACCACCTCAACCGAGTCCTATATCTGTAGAAATGACTCCAATGGCGTTTTGTCTTAAAAAAGGGAGAATCAATCACAAAAAAACTAATCCACATCATCTAGAACCACATTACCTTATGACCACATCACTAAGTTCCAATGTTCGACCCCAACTCATGTACTGCGGTCTATTTCATCATCTTGATGACTTTATCACCTTCATCCCAACCAACCATGTTCATTTATCATGGGATAAACACAACCTAACAAACCATGTAATCTTAGTCTCGATGATCAGAATCACCATAAATCATATGTACATGCCTATCACATTCTTTTCGAATGAATAAAATTATATAACCATTAATTAAATAAAATAAACAACCAGCTTAACATGCCCAGTTGGTCACAATACCCTTACCCTACTTATCATATATGAATAGGATATAGTGTAACCAATGAAATCCCATATCATAAGTTAAACAATTTATAAGAAGGAATTAATTAATTTTGGGTTGCTTCTATACAACCATCATGTGTGTATTTAATAAAGTGCACTATAAAAAAAGTAAAATTCGGAAAAAATATTTACACCACCAACCTTATACTTATAGGAACTCTCTCATCGGATATCATCCTCGAACTAGAGACAAAACGAGAGAAATTAGAGTTTTAGAAAAAAACACCTAGAAAATAAGGGAAATGGTCTTACATATAATTAGAATTATTTATAGATAGATAATAAAAGATAGTATGAAATTCAATTGAATGCCTTACCAAGAGGGATCTTTAGGCACCAATAGATCATGATTTGGAGTTCAATTGGAGGAGAAATGACAAATCCTAGAGGAGAGGGAAAATGGGATCTCCTTAGTCTCAGGAGAGGCACACACATGGGAGGAAAGAAAAGAGAGAGTTCCCTCATATTGAATTGAACGAAAAAAATTCTATTTATACAACATTTAAAATCCAAATGTTTACCGCATGGTTTGTAAAACTGTGCACCAACCCTACAGAGATCACTACCCAAAGGATCACTTGATTGAAACAGGCCATAGAGTTTGGCCATACCATGTGCCTATATTGTGTAACCTCTATAAAGACATGAATAAACAAATATTATTGATTTAAAGGGGCCCCATGGTTAAAAAATACCACTCCCCTTTGAAAATAGGTTGTACGGTTCATGCCACATAGTTAGACAAGACATGGACCAACTACACTTCCATGTCTTCTTTTTTTTCCATAAAATGTGTTTTTAGAGAACAAAGCCTTGGAAATCCATTCTAAATCTCATGGAATATACAAAAACATTAAAATCATACAAAAACAACTCATTGGGGTTGTCGGACTCTCAAAATTAGTTTTCATGTCTTGAATTATGGTTGGTTCAAAATCCAAACTCAAAATTCAATTTCACCCATGAATTATTACCCGTTAAGATACCCGGGATGTTTATGTATCCCCAATTTAATATATAACATTATAAATATTTAATTTCTGACACTAATATGGTTCCAAAAATACCCATCTCAATAACATTACCCTGAATGAAACTGTTTATTCCGTCATAGGGTTATTCCCCTTTTGGTGCTCCCTGCCATAGGAATTACTTACCCAGTCACCTTAAAACCAAAAAACCAAATATTTCCAATGGTTTCACCGACCATCCATAAACATAAAGTCCACCACCTGACATACCTCTATTCCCATTTCATACATGACACCCATAAAAAAACTCATCCCATCAGATTCCCATTTCAAACTCTTACAACTCATGAAACTCATAATTATCCTATAATGTTTAATTCCCATAAGTCCTACATCCCAAAAAATGATCAAAATTTAACCTACATTTTATATGTATATATGAATTCTGATCATAGTACTAGTGGCTACACACCACATACATATCAGGAATCATACTTATTCACACATACTAAGAAACACCAGGTTAGTCCAAATACTACAAACGTGAACCTCATGGCACAAATCTATCCATACTGATTCAAAAAAGATCATTCCAAAAATCATGAAGTACCTATAACTATCATTAAATTCCAAATATACTCTAGACATTCCAGAAGAATATTATGAACCTTGACTAAATCCAAACTAATCGAGGTATGACCTCACTGTGGAGCAACACTTGCTACCATCCACTGACCCCATAGCTATGTCTCTCTCTCTCTCTCTCTCTCACTTCCATGACATATACATGTAGGTGATTGTTGGATACAATTTATTTGTGCTGGTCATGGTCATACCATATATCCAAGAGCGTGACATGGTACATGGCTCACAACTATCCGAGAATGCTTCCTATTGAACCTCTCTAGGAGTCTCATTTGACAACATGCGCAACACTCCATTTTATCTCTCTCAAAATGACTCTATACATTCCAAAGATTATCACACTAGAATCAAAACATTGATAAAACACTCCTCATTGGGATACTTGATTCTCTGGTCTAACTTCCTTGATCAATCATCTCATGGTATCATTTTTTTTCTAACTGTATCATCACTGCAAAGATCACATAACACTGTCACTCGAATCAAATATGACTGATCCATCATGTTTCCCATGACTATCAGCACTCAATTGGCCAAATTAGAGAGATATTTCAGCCTAAATATATTAAACTACACTATGATGGAATTTTTCCATCCATCCTTAAATTACCTCACCCTAGAAATGTTCTCTAGCCATACAGGTCTCAATGTGATACAAGAATACGAACCATACTGCATAATCCATGATAGACATATATCCCTATTTTAGATTCATAAACTCATGGGATATGTCCACCTTCAATGTTTTTTGGGAATAAGTTCTCAAATAATATGTCCTCGAAATATTAACAAGAGAGTCCCGCCTGTTTTCCAGCCAGCATCTATACATCCAACCAACGCTTTGTTGATACCCTTAGAATCTAAGTCGTGATCTTCACCCATTGGCCTATGGGTGTCTCAAGATGGTCAAAAAAAGTATACACTAACTCGACCTAGTTATATAATACCTATGGTACCCCCTCACATTGAAATAAATAGATGTTCTGAGAGTGGAACTAATGAGACAATTTCACCATATATGGCTTAGATCCTAGTGCTCCCTTGTGAATACCTTGTGTGACATGAGCCAAGATAGACTCGAGCTTCTCATCTAACCATGACCCAAAATTGAGAATATTATGTGGATGAAATTCATTTATCAGAGCCTGTACTTATGTATCATGATCAACCCAACCCCTAGGGGCCTCATCTCTACCCTTTGGGGTCTCATCCAAAAAATGCTAATAAGAAACCATATCTCTTCAATAAAGATGATCCGTCAGAAGCCATCAAGGTTGCATCATGCTAAAAACCATAAACCATGTTTAAAACTCCATAACAGTATATATATATATATATCATAGAAATACAAATCTATAACATGAAACATATCTCACAACCCTTACAATCCCCTACTATAAACCTATCATATGACATCTAGCCTCACAACCCATGACCCACCCATATCAATGTAACATATCATATATAATCTATCCCCATGGCCCTCTACATTCTTATTCAGAGTCAGGAATCAAATATCATCCACATAAAATATCATCAATCAGGTGTAGTTAAGTATAATAACCCCAAATGGATGTGTAGGAAAATGTTATTTTTCTTTTTGTTCAAACGTTAAACAACTCAACCCATTTCCTCATCCCCATGTACCCTTGTGATAATTTTTACCATATGTCACATGAATATAGATTCATGGAATATAATGTCATTGAATTTAGTCAAAGTTTAAAATTTATATTCATACTAACAACTATATATGTGGAAAGCAGGGTCAAACCCACAGGGAAGGCTATTTTGGTAACTAGTCTTCTAAAAACTAACTAAAGACCCCACTATTGGAAATAGTGAGATTGAGTTTCCCATCTTCCATTTTTTTAAATTTTGTTATTTATTATAAAGCACGAACTAAAAAACACATTTTTTATGTTTTTGTTATGAACTATATTGAAGAAAGAAATAGACTAAAAATAGTGAGAAACAGAGAGATTAAATGCCGATAAGTTAACAATTAAGAGAAATATGCCCGGGGAAAACATCAAATGTACTGGTTTTGAAAACATTCCATCTCAATAAAGTGATTATAACTAATACCACTAAAAATGATTGATTTATTTCCCTCTCCAAGAGATAAATCACTCAAGACGAACAATTTCAGATCTCACCACCCTTTGATTAACCAACTTGGGCATTCTGGTTTGAAAACATTGCAGAACAAACTCGTCGTTTGTTATGTAGTCTTAAAGTTAAATTCAATTGATTAAAAAAATTAATCCACATTCAAACTCAGCATATGAATATAGAATTACAAGATTATCTAAAGGTCATACGTTGCAATTGAATGTAATCAGAACTAACCTCGCTGATCAATCCCGATGAGATTATAAATGATAGTGAGAAGAGATAAAGATGATAACTAGAAGACTAAAATTTTACCCTGAACTAGAATTATTTAACCTAACATTGCTTCCATTACGTATTCTAAAAACATTCAATTACAGAGGTAGATATTTAAAAGAGAACAGAGGAAGAAAAATCCCTCTGCCTGCATCAATTAATGCTGCTCCTGGCCCTCGGAACACCGAAGAGTGGCTCTCGGAGAAGTGATTCAGGTTGTCTGATCTTCTCCAATGACTGCTGTGTTTGTCAAAAAAAAAGAGTGAGTCCCCACCCCCCACTAAAATTATGCTTCTACTCTCCTTTTACATCCTCTATCATCTGATGCCTATCACCGACCAATTCAACCAACTACAAAAGTCCCTCCATTGTTCACCACCCACGTCCCTTCTTTCGCGACAGGCACATCCCACTAGTATTTCTCTCGCAACTAACTCCCGGTGAGTTAGTTAGATGAATATGGACATGTTTTAGTCCCTTGAGTGAACCTGCAATGTAAAAACAGAAAATAAATGAATGCATATGCAAAAAAATAAAAGAAGTATTCGTTTAAATTTAAAGTTATATTACTTATTAAAAGTTAACTAACCGTCAAATAATAAAAATCTTAATTACTAAATATTATTATGTATTATTATTATGTTTATTAATTTATTATTAAATATTTAATAAAGTAGAATTATTATGTTTTTAAATTATTATTAAAACTGAAGTGATTAGTTTAAGTATTATTAATAATTAGATACTATAACCAAATTATATTCTTAAATTAAATTAATAATATTTATTTATTATATTTATTTTGTTGTAATTAATTTATAATTAATGTGTTTAACAAATTTAATTAAGTTAATAATTAATTTTATTTATAAATTAATATTGTTTATAATTTAATAAATTATTATTAGTTATCTTATATTTTATTTTATAACTTACCTACTTATAAATATTATAAACGTTTTTATGAATTATATTATATTTATTTGATTAACTTATTAATTATTTACTTTAACTTTTAATTTATTATCTTTATTATATTTTTTTATTAATTATTTCACTCTCCTTGTATCTTCTTCTCCGGTGCGCTGAAAGAGGGGAGGTTTTGACTGGGAAACCTTCTCGAAGCAATGTCGGCATCTCCCGGCTCCTACCCTCCATTGGTTATCGAATCCTCTTCTGCTTCCAAGGCAGAGCAACACAACACAGTGGTGACGACAATGGCATAAGATCATCCTCATCCATAACTGTGACTAATCGATAGCAGGAAGAGGGTCTCCATGGAGAGCTTGGCTACAAAGGCGACTCTGGAAAATGGTGGGCCACAAATCCAAGTCTCGAGTCACGTGATCTTGCATAAACTACAGGTAAATGAAACCTCTTGTGATATGGAGACTCTTCAGCATATTAGGACATGACCTCAACTGAATCCGACAAAGAATATCTCCTTCAGTTCGCAAAATCTTTTGTAATTTAAAATCTTCAAAACCTATCTTTGACTTCATGTTCTAGCGGTCACAACAGGACTTAAATCCAGATTGATGCGACTCCCCAGTGACAATGTGGTTCAACAACGGTGGAATTCAGACATCCTGCCTCCTCGCTTCAGCGTGGGTAAAGGGGCTTCTTCCCGGTGAACTCGTCCTCATGAAAGAAGGTGTGGACTCCACCAGTGAAACAATAGATATCATGTTGGTGGAGTGCGGCTCAGATTCAGTAGACCTCCCTCGAGGTTCACCTCTATGTGAGGATAGAAACGGTGACTCAGAGGTTAGGGTGGACAGGAAAAAGAAGGAACGATGGCAGGTTTATGGGGGAACTGTGAGGAGAATCCTAGTGACTGTGGCACCGGGAATTTGAATACGGTGGTAGGGATTAAAGGTGAAATAGTAAGAGTGATTAATGGCGGCACCATGAGTTAGGTTACTGTGAGACCGTGAATAGAAGAAATAGTGTGTGATGAACCAGTGAGAGGAAAAACTGAATAGGTGGAAAATGTTACAATGTTGTGGGCTACGGTGAGACCATAAAGAGGGTTTAAGGTGGTTGTGTCACCATAAAAGGATTACGGTGAGATAGTAAGAGATACGGTGCATGGAAACACAGTGATCAGAATGAAACCGTGAACCTACAAAAATAAACAGAGTAAATAGATAAAATTAAAACTTGAATAAAATATGATCAAAGTAATTAATAAAATATAAATTTTAAATAAAACAATTGAAAAATTATTTCCAACATAAACATTAATAAATTTATAAAACCAATTAAACATAAGTTAAATTATTAATGAATTCAATTAACATTACTTAAATTATTGTTGTACTAAAACTAAAATTAAAAAGAAGTTAAATTATAAAATTTAGATATTTAAATTACAAAGTTAAATTATTTATAAAAGTTAATTTAACAATTTGAGTTAAAAATTTAGTTAATTTGTAATAAAAAAATTATTTTAATTAACGGAACTTAATTAAATAGATTAAAATAAGAGTAGAAACCTTTTAAACATAAATTTATATTTGATAAATTATTATAATATAGCTAATAATAATATTATGTTACATTAATCAAATGATATTTAATACATGAAATAGTAAAAGTAGGCTTCATTATCTATGTGCAAAAATCCAAATTCATCAATTATTTAATTAATGTAAATTTATCAAATATGCAGACAAAAACATCAAAGTAAATAATATGTTATTAGTCTAAAAAATCAATGTAAGAGATAAATTAACTAATTTAAGGCTTAAAATACACTATTAATTATAAAAATTGATTAATTATTAAAGTTAATAATAAAAATAAAAAAGAGAAATTATGTATTAAAAAGTGTTAAAATAAATAATTAAATTGATAAAAATTAATTTAAAATATGTGGAAAAACATGTGTTTTTAAGGCCACATAAAATTCCCCCCCACACTTAAACATTGTTTGTCCACACACAATTCCATGTTTTATTAAACTTGAAAAAAGAAGTATGTTTATAATTCAGATCAAAATGTAACATTTCCAAGACATTAAATAGGGGACATGAAAAACATTTCAATAGGCTTTTGGAAACTAAATTGCTCATATGAACCATGCCTTGAACATAAAATCACTTATAGTCAAGAGAGAAATGAATCAACAATAAATGATAGTGTCATGCCTCATATGTGGTACAGCCTAATGACTAACTTTAATCCAAGATTATCTCTAAATTTTGAGGGTGAAAAGAGGTAAAATTTATGTGGAATTAAGAACTTAACAGTAGGAACATTATACATTTACTTTTTCACCAAGGTTCCTAAAATAAATAATTTTTCTATGAATCACATCAATGATAAAAACCTAAATGATTCCCATAAAAACCAGTTGAACCCTTCTTCATCTGGATTTCATGATTTACCTCACCTTAATGAACTCATTTTTGACCCTAAACACTTTATTTTATTTTTACCAATCCATGTATCATGTGCTAAGCACTGTGCAATGCACTTATTCAAAGTGAACAGAGGGCTTATAGTTAACAGAAACACACCTCGCATCTAGGGTCTCAGAGACTCACCATAGGATCCCAGATGCCCAAATTACTCCAGTTTCAAAAGATTAATATGAAAAATAATTTAAATTTTATCATTAAGATAATTTCTTTTTATAATTAAAAGAAAAATGAATCACCTATGTTCAAAATCAAATTTTCAATTCTTAGAGTTATGATCATAATTCCATTAACAAATCACCCATGTCACTCTCATATGTAGTTCCTAAACAAAATTTCCATAAAATCACTAAGTAGATATCACTCAGCAATTATCCATTATCATTAATTTTATATTCAAGGAAACTCATAACTTCCAGCAAGGTACTTGTCCTAAGGAAAGACCCATTTGAATACAGTGTAAAGCCAAAATTATGCTTGAATTTTGAAATTTTTGAAAATTTTTAACCATTTTCATGAAACAGGTTGATATTGTAGTGGGAATTGACGAGCTTTAAATTAAGCACAGTTTATCACAGTCAATAATTGACCCACTCTCCCACACTTAAAACCCAAATTTTCCCCAATATTTACTACTAAAGTGGAAAAGGACAATTAAATAATTACAGTTCAAAACAGATTTTAAATTAAGTAGATTTATGGCATGTTTTAATTTCACATTAATGATAAAAAAATATTGTTCACCACAAGGAATAAATTATCAGCCAGTTCATTAGCATGTACATGCTTTAACATTTATGTCCAGTGACAATGATTTTAAATTTAACTCAGGATATATCATGTAATTTGTGGGTGAATAATCAATTGGGTGTAATAAATTTTAGAAAAAATTATTTAGTTAGATATTCAATAACGCATAAAAAGTTCACGTTAAACACCCAAAAATTAATCAGATTTAAAAGACCAGCAGCATGTACTTCCCCACACTTTGTTTCAACCAGTGAAAATATTTTATTAACAATGCAATTCAGTTTCCAGTAGTGAAGTACATGCATATTTTTTTATTTACATAGTGACATACAACAAAATTCCATTCCAATATAAACAGAATATTAAACATATATAGAATCTTTATTTCAGTACCAAGACAAACATCAAGATTTAATACAGTTCAAATAATGCAACATAATTTTCAGTACACATGTAGCATATTTTTTCCATACAAGCAGAATTTTCCAAGCAGGCAAAACATGCAGTAGATTTTTTTTCTAAAGAACTAAGGAGTAGAAAAATGAAACAATCAATAATAATAAGATACTTCCATAACTAGGTTTTCCATTACTCCTTCCACATGGGAATTTCACTCCAAAAATGACACAACAACATTGTCAAAAAACACGGTGCATGTAAACCACAAAAAATTAATCAGTATAGGCAGTGCATACAGATTGCAACATGGAAGCCCATAATTCAAAGTAAAACCGAACGAAAGACAACATTAAACACAAATAAAAGAACATGGGTTGGCTCCCAAGAATCCCTAAATTTAAAGTCTTCAGTTAGGATTTATTTATTACAAATTTTTTATTGAAAACAAAAATGAAAAACCATGGGTTTCTTCCCATGCAGTGCTAGGTTTAACGTCCCCAGCCGGACTCACCTAGCTACTAACCGTAGTTACTAGATGGATGTGGTTTCCTTAATAGGAACCACCACATGTGTTTGGACCAATTATTTATAGTATAAAGAAGATATTTAAGGGAAACAATACTAAAGTTGACTAAAACGAAACTCTCATAACTTGAAATAACCCCTATGTTGTTCCCTTTAACAGTAGTGGGTATAGTGCTATCCATATCCAAAATAAGTTCAGAGATTTCGAGATTTGAATACACATTAGAGGAAAAAATGATCTAGGTGATTGAAAGGGGTTAGTATTGACCTCATATCTATCTCTCTAAAACTCAAAACTAATAGGTTCAAATTAAAGGGTGCAAATGGGTGAATACTGAGTAGTAGGTTCAAGAAGAGATTCAATAGAGTGCTGAACAGAATATTATACAATGAAAATCAAGTCTAATTCACTCTCTAGACTACTATCAGTATTATGAGAAGGCTCAGAACCCTTCAAAGGCGAGCAATAAAGTGATAGGTAGGGAAGATAATTTATTTTTTGACAAATAGATTCAGGTCTAACAATGTTATAAATCTCTTCCAAAAGATCATCATCTGTTAACACCCACTGAAAATCTACATATTATATCAAATCAGTTCTTCCTATATCATGTGTGTGCTCAAAATCTCTTTCATGTTCACGTTAAAAAGGGTAATTTCCCAAAACCATGTGATTTGAGTGTTGAAATTCAATTTCAGGAGAAGAATTGTAAAATTTAGTTTCAATAAATTATGTTTCCAGAATGTTCAAATTAATTCAATTCTCCTAAAGTTGGAGAACACTCATTTCCATTTTATTGCACAATGATTCAGAAAATTGATTACTTTGAGAATAGGGAAATTAAAATTCATCAGTTAGTCTTTCTACAAATATCACTCCGTCAACATCATCATCCAACAACATTTCAGAATTTATTGGGTTTACAGGTTCAAAATATGAAAGAGAAGTTTTCAACTGAGGTTCAAGAATCTGAGATTATGTGATTTACACCATAAGTTACTCTTATAATGTGTTCCCAATATCATGTTCAAACTCATTGTTCACAAAATTAGAAAAATTTTGTGGAGAGTTTTTTACTTTCAAGTTTTCAATTTCAAGTTTGACTTCAACCCGAGTGAATTCATTCTCAAAATTTCTAAAACACTGATTTTTCTCAAATGTAGTAATTATGAAGAGAACTGGGCATTCATTTTCAATCTGTTTCAACTAATCTTTAAAATTTTCTATCTCAACAGCCTTAAAGTTCATTCTAGGGTATTTATCAATGTGTTATTTATTTGTTGAGTTGGTTATTACTAGATATGTTTCAACAGATTCAGATTCTTCAAAGTAAATGGTTTGTTTCCCAATTTCACTATCACTTTCCTCTTCCACTTGATTTTCAAATATTTTAAAAACATTTTCATTTTTCTTTTTCTTCAAATTATTCTAGTTCTTTAACCATTTTTTTGTAATTCAAAAAGCTTGTTTTCTAATCTTTTCATTCAGTGATCTTGCTCTTGGGAATCTCTAATTTGAATTTCATTGGTTTTATTAAACCAATTGTTAATAAGTTCCACCCTAACATCCAATTTAGAATTAATTAATTCACTTTTAGCAAGGGTGTCATGACTAAACTCATGTTTTTCATTTTCTACTTTGTAAAAATCATGTTGTGGCTGGTTATTGACACACTGCTAAGCGGTATGTCCACAATCTCTGTAACAAACACATTAATTTCCAGTGCAGTAGTTTGAGCCTTCATAATGTTCCAATTTTTAGGATTTTTTAGATCAAACACACACAAAATTTCAAACAGAACACAAACAGACAACACAAGCAGTAAATGTTCACAGAATTTTATTTTTAATTTTTTTTAAAATAGATTTTTTTAGTTTTTTTATTAAAACCTTAGATTCTCAGTGTGTGCCTTACCCGACTACGGCGCAAAAAATGTGACCTGTACTATCATTTATTTCAATCAAAGTTTAAAATTTATATTCCTACTAACTACTATACATGTGGCAAGCAGGGTCGAACCCACAGGGAAGGCTATTTTGGCCAATAGTCTTCTAAAAACTAACAAAAGACCCCACTGTTGTCAGTAGAGAGATTGAGTTTCTAATCTTTTTTTTAAATTTTTTTTATTTATTATAAAGCATGAATGAAACAACAAATTTTTTAATGTTTTTGTTCTGAACTATTTTAAAGCAAGAAAAAAACTAAAAACAGTGAGAAACAGAGAGATAAAATGCCGATAAGTAAACAATCAAGAGAAATATTCCTGGGGAAAACATTAACTCTACTGGTTTTGAAAAAATTACCTCTCATGTAACACCCCGAGCTTCCATGATACGCTTCTCTTTCAATAATTCAGTAGCGTGTGTTGTACGCAACTTCGAGTTCTAACACACACCAGAACCAATCAAAGTAGCCGTTATGAATAGTAATACCTAATTTTTGAAATTTTATAAATTTTATCTTTCCAAATGGACTTTGTTTTTGGATTTGGAATATCGAAATTAGCCTATGTTGAATTTTTTATATTTTTCTAAGAACTTCCAATTTTTTATGAATAGTGAAAAATACTTAAAAACAACTTTTTTAATCAAAATTATTTATAGTGATAAATTATACTATTGAGTGGTTTTAAAGTATAATTGGAACATATTTTTACCATTATATCTAATGGTGGTCATTAGAATTAATTTCACTTTGAAATTGGACATAAACAATTGTCAATCTTTTGATATATATTGTTTCTAAAAAACATGCTATTTGTTGTGACAATGGGAATTAATTATGAAATTAATTAATGCAACTTATATGTGTGTAATTTTTTAAAATAGAAATCATTTTTTAATTCATAATATAAATTATATCTTAGGGAGAAATTTTGGCATTGTTCTGAAAAACTTCAATTTTTGATGAATAGTGAAACTACTAAGTGGTAGTTAAAAAACTGATTTTTCGTTTAAATGAAACATTACAACTTCTGTGATTTGATTTTCAAAAATCCGACATATATGGTTTTCCTTAGGAAGTAAAATGTGGTTCAATGGGATTAAAATAATTTTTTGGTGAATTAAATTATTTATGACACCATGATGATGCAACGATTACCTCATTAATTAACAATTTAAATAAAATGAGAAGATAATGTAAAATACAAGGATTAAACTTTTCGAAAACCTATTGGATGAGTATATTTAGAACCCTTATCATCTTAGCCTCGAAATATATCATTGTGGGACCTTTATAATCCGAAAATAATTTCATAGTAAAGTAACATTTCAATCTTTCCAAGAGTGCCCCTTCTCTCCTCTTATAAAAGGCCCCCACCACTCCCACCTTATTCACACCTTCAAGCCATTTGGCTCGACCAAACTCTGCCCAAATACTCTCCCAAATTCCCTCTCTTACTCCTAGAAGCCTCACTTCGGTCAGAATTCTTCCCAAAGAAGCCTTTGGCTCAAATCAAAAAAGAGTTACCCGATTTTAAGGTACTGTCTTCTCTTATGTTATTTAGTTTTATTTTGCTTCTCCAACCACCTAAACTCTTTTTATCCATTTATTTTGTAACAACACCAGTATCCTCAATATACTAGGATGTTGTGATAAGAATTATTCGAGATACACTTACACACACATACATCTAATGGTTAAAGAACATACTATTTCTGTGGATGACAAATTTCTGCCTCACGAAACGATGATTGTTCAACACTCATATAACACCTTAAAAGGTGTCCATTAAGATGTCACTATATTTATATACGATATATAATATCTTTATGTTTTACTGATGCTTCTGTATTTTTCATTTATGGCATACCTTTATGGGTTCCATTATGGGTAAACAGGACATTTTCATTTTAGGAAGTGCGGACTACCACCCCCTCAAAGTGATTTGAATCGTTAATACCATATGTGGGATTTATAAAGGATGGAGTAAATGGTATTACACATTATTTTATACTAGAATGATATTATAACTTTATATCATTATGTTTCATTCCATTAAAATATTAAATAGAAATGAAGTAGCGTTCATGCGTACGTACGGCTTACCGTCTCCATGAACGGTGCATTTCATTTCTTACCTCTAAATGTTATTAATATTATAAATGCATGTATATAATGGATATATATGTTATATATGATATCTAAATCATGAATATAATTCTTGATATAATGGATATTTTACCACATGAACAACTTGTAATTATAAGAAGTTTATTTTTGACTCAAGTACCAAAGATCGACAAAATGACCGTTATTAACTTAAATAATTACATAATGTTCATAACATGGTAATAAGTGATATAAAAGGAATAATGAAAATGAAAAAGGTTCTTAAGTAAATAGAAATTAACTCTAGTTTATTATTCAGGAGGTTAAATAATGATCGAGTCAAGTCGGACGCAAGGTAAGGTAACTTCTTAACCCAATTTCTATTCTTTGGGTTAATCTCCTACTTTCAAATTATGTCATGATATTATTATGTCCTATATTGTATTTGTACTTTATTTATGTGTACTTATAGTGAATACACAAAATAGATCTACTTTATTTAAAAAAATGATCTTTGTAAGGGTCTTCGTCTCAATCTCCTTTCATTGAGGCATATTTTGTTTTATACACAACTTTCTTTTATACCGTGTATAAACCCCTTTGACTTTTACGTTTATTCAAACGGAATCTTTTTATATGAAGCGTTTTACTAAACGAAAAAAGGGAATGTTTTTCTTGCCGTAAATATGCGGCGACAACGACTTCTCCTTCGCCATGACCATTATTTGAGTTTTGGCTTCCTCTACAAGCCATAACTTTTTTTAATGAAAAATAAATACAAAGTTTTAACTTTATTTTATTTAGGTATTGAAAATGGTTTTGAAAGTGTTTTTATTATATCAATGTGTAGTATTAATATCTTGTGATTGAAATGTGGAAATTTTATGTTTCCTTTATGAATGTTTTATGTGATACGATTATGTTATGGTTTATGATATGTTTAAACCCATTCAAATGAGGAATGCATTGGACTTAAAAAGTGACGGGTGGAGCCCGCTACAGCCTCTCGATGCCTCGGTAGGTCTCATGAGACAAACTAGTGTCTTGGCACGAGACCTTGACAAAATCTTATTTGTGGTCTTGGCACGGGGCCTTGACTACGTGGTTATGATAGTCTGGCATTATGCATTCCATCATTATGAAAGTGGTTATTGATATTTCATGTGATTATTCGACTAATAGAATATCCATGTGAGTAAGTAAATGGCATTATTTAATTTTATTTTTTCCATATTATTCTGAAGTTCAAGTATAAAAAGGCTTTTGTTTTAGTTATACATTTCCTTAAATGTTAATGTTTATTTATGAAAGCTTCCGCAATATTGTTATCCTTACTGAGCATCTGAGCTCAACCCTTTCAATGTTTTATTATTTTCCAGGATGTGAAGAATTATTTTATGAATGACCTGCAGGGATAGTCAGAAGAGGATATGAGTGTGGACTATGGAGACTTTGTTATTGTAGTTTTTCAATTTATGATGTAATGTAACATTTATGAATGTATCTAGTGTTCCCAAGGCTACTAAACTAATCGGTCTTTCGAGACGTGATCTTTTGTGATCATGCCAATGTTACGAAGTAACGCACTGACTCTAGGTAGCTGGGGTCGGGGCGTTACATCTCATGATAGTGATTACACCTAATAACACTAAAAATGAGTGATTTAATACCCTCTCCAGGAGATAAATCACTCATGCTTACCAATTTTAGAGTTCTCCACCTTTAGATTAACCAACATGGAAATTATAGTTTGAAAAGATTATAGGACAAACTTGTTGTTTGTTCTGTAGTCTTAATGCTCAATTCAATTGATTAAGAAAATTAATCAACATTCAAACTCACCATATGAAAATAGAACTACAATATTAAGTGAAGGTGATACATTGAAATTGAATTTAATTAGAACTAACCTTGCCGATCAATCCCAGTCACATTAAAAATGATAGTGAGAAGAGATAAAGACGATAACCAATAGACTCGATTTTTACCCCGAATGAGAAGTATTTAGACTAATATTGCTTCCGTTACATATTCTAAAAAAATTCAATTATAGAGGAAGAGAATTAATAGAGAATAGAGGAAGATAACTCCCTCTGTATGCATCAATTACTACTGCTCCTGGCCCTCAGAAATATAAAGAGTTTCTCTCCAAGAATTTCTCCAGGTTCTCTACTCTGTTCCGATGTTTTTTGTGTTCATAAAAAAAAGAGTGAGTCTCTCCCCCACTAAAATTCTTCTGCTACTCTTCTCTTATGTCCTCCGTCATCTTCTACTTGTCAGAGACCAATTCAACCGACTTTAGAAGTCCCTCAGTTGTGCACCGCACATGTGAATTCTTTTGTGACAGGCACGTCACGGTAGTATTTCCCTCGTAACTAACTCTCAGGGAGTTAGTTAGATGAATATGGACATGTTTTAGTCTCTTTAATAAACCTACAATGTTAAAAAAAATAAATGAATACGCAAAGAAAGAAAAGTCGTATTCTAATTAATTTAAGTTATAGTACTTATTAAAAGTAAACTAACCTTCAAATAATGAAAATTCTAATTGCTAAATATTATTCAATATTATTAGTATGATAATTAATTAATTATTAAATATTTAATAAATTAGAATTATTATGTTTTTAATTTATTATTAAAAATTAAGTAATTAGTTTATGTATTATTAATAATTAGAAAGTATAACCTAATTAGATTCTTAAATTAAATTAATAGTATTTATTTATTATATTTTTTTGTAATTAATTTATAATTAAAGTGTTAGGAACATTTAATTATGTTAATAATTAATTTTATTTATAAATTATTATTGTCTATAATCATATAAATTTTTATTAGTTATCTTATATTTTATTTTATAAATTATCTATTTATAAATATTATAAATGTTTTTAGGAATTATATTTTATTTAATTTATTAACTTATTAATTATTTACTTTAACGTTTACTTTATTATATTTATTATATTTTTCATTAATTATTTCACTCCCCCTGTATCTTCTTCTCCGGTGTGCCGAAAGAGGGGAGGTTTCGACTGTGACACCTTCTCCAAGCAGTGTTGGCATCTCCTGGCTCTTGCCCTCCATCGGCGATCAACTCCTCCTCTGCTTCCATGGCAGCACAACACATCACAGTGGCGAAGATGGTGGAGCACGATCATCCTCATCCATAACAATGACCAAGTAGCAGTAGGGAGAGGGTCTCAGTAGAGAGCTCGGCTATATAGGCGACTCCAACAATTGGTGTAGCACGACTCCAAGTCTTGGGTGGCACGATCTTGTATCAACTCCAGGTAAATGAAACCTCATGTGGCGGAGAGACTCTTCAATGGATGAGGACATGACCACAACTCAAACTGACGAAGAATCTCTCCTTCAGTTCACGACATCTTCTATAGTTCAACTTCTTCCAAACCTGTCTGCGACTTCATGTTCCAGCAGTGACAACAGGACTTAAAACAAGATTTATGGGACACACCCGGGATAATTTGGTTCAAAAGATGAAGAATTCAGACATCCTACCTCCTCGATTCAGCCTGGGTAAAGGGGCTTCTTCCCAGTGAACTCATCCTCATGCAAGAAGGCGTGGACTCCTTCAGTGAAACAATAGTTTTTATGGTGGTGGTGTGTGGATCAGATCTAGTGGACCACCCTCCAGCTCCTCCTATATGTGAGGATAGAAAAGGTGCCTCAAGAGATACGGTGGATAGGAAAAAGAAGGAATAGTGTTAGGTTTACGGTGGAACTATGAGGAGAATCCCGATGGATGTGGCATTGGAGTTTTGAATACGGTGGTAGGGATTAAAGGTGAAATAGTAAGAGAGATTGATGGTGGCACCGTGAGTTAGTTTACAGTTAAACCGTAAATGGAAGAAACAATGTGTGATGAACCTGTGAGAGGAAAAATGGAACCGGTGGCAAAGGTTACAGTTTCATGGGTTACGAGGGGACCGTAAAGAGGGTTTAAGGTAGCTGTGTCACCATAAAAGGATTACGGTGAGAAAGTAAGAGATACTGTGCATGAAGACAAAGTGACCAGAATGAAACCGTGAACCTGCAAAAATAAACAGAGTAAATAAATTAAATTAAAACTTGAATAAAATATGAACAAAGTATTTAATAAAAAATAAATTTGAATTAAAAAAATTGAAAACTTATTTGCTACATAAACATTAATAAATTTATAAAACCAATTAAACTTATTAAAAATTATTAATGAATTCAATTCGAATAACTTAAATTATTGATGTACTAAAACTAAAATTAAAAATCAATTAAATTATAAAATCTAGATTTATAAATTTCAATGTTAAATTATTTATAAAAGTTACTTTTACAATTTTAGGTAAGAAGTTAGTTAATTTGTAATAAAACACTTATGTTAATTAATGCAACTAAATTAAATAGATTAAAATAAGAGTAGAAACCTTTTAAACATAAATATATATTTGATAATTTATTATAAGACAACTAATAATTATATTATAGTACTTTAGTCAAATGATATTTAATACATGAAATACTAAAATTAGGCTTCATTATCTAAGTGCAAAAATCAAAATTCATCAATTATTTAATTAATGTTAATTTATCAAATATGAAGACAAAAACCTCTAAGTAAATAATAATCTATTAGTCTATAAAATTAAACTAAGAGATAAATTAACTAATTTAAGGCATAAAATACACTATTAATTATAAAAATAGATTAATTGTTAAAGTTATGAATAAAAATAAAAAAGAGCCATTATTTATAAAAAAAAGTGTTACAATAAATAATTAAATTTATAAAAATTAATTAAAAAGATGTGAAAAAACATGTGTTTTTAAGGCCACATAAATGCACATAACAGTTTCATTAGGAAACAAAAACCTGGGCTGGCTGAGTAGATTTCCCCAAATAGAGGTATGTAAGAAGAAATTGTTTAGCATGTTTATTGAAAAATAAAATATCCCACCCCTGTTAACACATTCCAAGTCACAATAAATTATTTACAGGTGTATAAATATATAATTTCATCATATGTATCTACCATGATTCAAAAAAAAAATTCCTGCTACCAAACTGGTCCAAGGGTACAAATCACAAATTATAACCACATCACACATATGTGTTCCAATATTGGTTTAAATTAATCCATTAGAAAAGTGCATAGCATAACATCATTTTATCAGCCTATAAACACGTTCTATCTCCCATCCATAGGGATATAAGAACCCAAACCTGATCTATTTATCTAGTTCCGTTTGTATCATAGTCTCCAGCCTACTATACCCAAAATAGTAAGACCTATATTATTAATAAAATTATTCAATACATTTTTTAGTGCCTGAACTAGTTTTCCACTTTATCTGTACACCAGGATGGTGTGCCACTAGGTCATATAAATAGTAACCTATATTCTAAATGCTTCCAACTAGTGGGTGGGGGGGGGGGGGTAAAATTTTGTGATAGTTGGGAGACTATAAACCCAATTGATGATAATAATAATGGTCTATATGTATATGATATTATGGTATAAATACCATAATCGAATAAGAGGAAATAAAACATAGTGGAATAATAATAAAAAACTAATAGTAATCATAATCCCTAATACATAAGACCTTTTGTAGATAATAATACATGACATAAAAGGTCATACAAAGAAGATAATAATGGTTTCCCATGGCTCCATAAGAGTAAATATATAAATAGAAACCCAAAATGAAATTCTAAAATCAATAAAGAAGAACAACTAGGTCCACTCCTATCCATCCCATGAAAAAATGGTACAAATCAATCACTAAGGTTTCGATAGTGAGCATGATCCATTACAAGATCTCAAAAATTAAAAGTCTACATGTATCCCAAGTATCCAATGTAGTTTATGAGCATGAAATCAGCGGGCCACCATAATCATGTCCATATATTACATCAATAATTAAACAATTTATAAAAAAATACAACTTATTAATATTTAATAATTAAACTGTTTCCCTTGTGATCAATAAAGAGAACGAAAAATTTACCTATATCATCCAAAAGTGGTATATATCTTAACACATAAGCCTAATTATATAGCTGGAATACACTAATATTATGCATATATATATTCAGGGGAAAGGACCCATTATGTGATCCCTCAGTGTCCCCTATATAGTTTCATATATAGAGATCCATCATAAACCTCCCATAAATATATCATTAACACCCTTTTCCATCTGTAAACCCTTGTGCCACATAACAAGTAACCTATATTCTAAAAATAAACCCATTAATATATACTAGGTACCTCAGAACTCCTCTAAAAAATTTACAATTGGTTCAAAAACCCAACAACCCAATGTACGATGAGATACATCCTCCAATATATAATAAATCACCAGCATCTCATTAGCCTGATATCCGGAGGCATGTCAATATCCATACCACCAAAATTATAGACCATCAGACTCAAAAAAAATGCTATGTATCCCACAATTGATGTTCTATACACCATCTTCTAATGGAACATCACTATTGACTATAGTTTTATTTGGCCAGGACCTTCACGATACATGATTGTCCACATCATTGCCTAATCTAAAAAATCTACGAATGACTCCACCCACAAAGAGTGGTCAAAACCACATCATGTAAGTTATATCTATGTGAAAATGACTTAAATGGATCTTTCACCAACTAAGATAATGGTAAATTACCAAACAGTACCAAATACACATCATCTAGTACCTCATACCCCTAAAAACTCATCTTTATGTCCAAATAGTCCACACCATCTCAAGTCCCACGAGCTATAACTTAATTCTGATTACCTCATAACCTCAGTCCTAACGAATAAAGTAACCTAATCCTTATTATAATCATCACTCAATAGATCTTGATCCAATACCAACATGATTTTCCATGTCTCTATTGAATAAGTTATCACCATCACTTCACATCCCCAGATCATGCCTACCACATTCCAATGGAACCAATAAAATAATTCCAAATTTAGTTAATTAAAATAAATAATTGGACTAATTTATTCAGTTGGTCACAAGTTCCTTACTTTAATCAATATATATGAATATGCTAGGGAATACCCAATGATATCCCAAAACATTATTGAAATAGTTTGGAGGCAAGGATTAATTAATTTAGTGTCTCTTTCAGACAAACCACATGTGTGTATTTAAGAATGGTCCCCATGAAACCTGTAATAATTAAGGATAAATCTAAGAACCACCTACATTATAAAATTAGGATCCCAGTCATCAAATATTAGTAAATCAATATAAACGTTTTAGAAAAAGGATCTACAAATAGGGAAAATGGCCTCATGAAGATTTAGAATTCTGTAAGGCTAGTTAAATAAAGAAATTATTTAGTATGTTTAGAGGCCTTAGATATAGGAATCCACTGCCACCAACAGATCTTATTTGGGATTTTTATTGGAGGAAGAAGGTAGAATCCTAGGGAATATGGAAAATGATAGATCCATATTGTTGTAGGAGGCACACACATGGGAGGAAAGATAAAAGAAAGAGACCTCTCAAATAACCAAAGGGGAGAACCATAATTTAGAACCTATTAAAATGAAACATGATTATAACACGGTTCAAAATACTGTGCACTAACTGTTTGGATCTCACTATCTAAAGGGTCACCCCTTTGAAATAGGTCGCAATATTTGGCTGCATAGTTCTGATAGACATAGTTTGAACCATTTTCACCCTCTGTAAAGAACTATAGACATCCTCAAGCTTGACTAAAAGGTACCTCATGGTAAAAAAAAATCGCCCCCTCTGAAAATATGTTTCAAGGTAATGGTTTTATGGTTAAACAAACCATACGCCCTTGTCTTCCTTTTCCCAAAATAGGATTTTAAAAGGGTGATTCCTCCACAACCCATAAAAATCTTGAGGCACTCATTAAGCCAAAAAACCCATATTGAGAATTTATTTGGGAATTAAAATCCTCCAAATTGTTTTATAAAGTCTTCAATCCATATTGGCTCATCCACCAAAATCGAAATTAAATTTTACCAAGGAATTATAGAACACTAAAATACATGAGATATAATATAATATTAGAATAGTGTGAATCAAGGTAACATTTTTAGGTCTTTCTTATTTATCAAAAACATTAGTTTTAGTGGGATTTTTTGTTATTATATATTTTTTATGATATGAAGAAAGAAGAAAAATCTATTGCAAAAAAAAAATCACATTTTATAACATGATTTTATAACTTATTATCTTTCATTATTTGTAGAACAATCCATATAATTTCATCCTAATACACATAAATTTTTGAACAAATCAAAATATAACCATTAAAAATAACCAAAAACTAATCCAAAAATACATGCAAATAACTATTTATAATATCCATAAATATAACTGTGGAATTTTTAAACTGAAAGGGAGTAGTCTCAAAATCATAATTTTTATATCTAGTCAAAAATGATGTTTTTATAATTACACACCCCTTCAAATTTAGATAATAGTTCTGATACCTTAGGACAACCTTATAAAAATTCTGAGGTCCCTATAGTGTGTCAAAAAAATCATTGATATAAGGTAAAGTATATTTCATCTTAATATAGATGTTATTAAAATATTTATAATAAATTAAAAGAATCATGGAACTATAAATATTTTAACAAATATAATAGGAGAACCCCATGGTGAAGTGATAGGACAAATGAAACCTTATCAATAAACTCCTATAACTACTTTTTTGACTAAAAATGTTCTACAGAAGCCATTGTTAATGGTATTTTGAAATTCAACATCATCAAGAACTAAGTAAATAGTACATTAAACTTCCCAATTAGGTATATTAGCTAGAAAAGTATCAATAAAAAACATAATTGTATTCTTTCACTAATGAAAAATCATTAATCTAGACAGTTCCCTTATTCTATAAAAAATGTGAATGATATAGTTCATTTCCATATTTTTATAGTTTATTAGTTTATTCATATTTTTTAAAAGGTATGGATTAATTATTATATACCAACAAATTATATTTATGAAAATCTTTCATTAACTATGAAATATTTCTTAGCATATTAAATAGATATCCAATCCGTACCCCTGATAACATCAAACTATAATAAGGGAAAGACATCCGAGTTTATTGGTTATAAGTTTCCATTGAAAATGATAGGGTGATTCATATAATTTATTATTAGCATAATAATTTCCCCATGTGTTTTTAACATATGTTATGGATTCATTTCTAAGGGTGGAAATTCCAATTTATGAGAATATTTCTTCGAAATGAATGAATGTCTAGACCAAGAATCAAATGAGTCAGTAGCTTAATTTGAGTAAACAATAAATTTACATGATATCAGTTCGTTTTGTTTCCAAAACATAATCTAAAGTAGTTTCAAAGTATTTATCGACACCTTAAATCTTATATTCCGGCTTCATCACATTGTTCAAGTTATTTTTTAGACACATTTGTGCATAATGACTTATACCTTTACTTTTAAAATATTTTACTTCTTATTTATTAGAATTTGTATTAGCACTACCAAGATCTTTTTCCTTGAAATTAAGATCCTTGTAACCAATATTACCATATAAAAATAATTTACCAAAAATCATAAGGCATCTGCAGTATTCTTTCTACAATAATTCTCACAAACCAGATTCTTATTTTTCTACCATCAGATTTATTGGATCCATTATACCGCTTTTCCAACCACTTAGGCATCTTTTTCTAAATGTTTTTGAAGTTAACATGATAAATTAAAAACATCATTTCTACCATCTCAACATGTCACAAAAGTTTTTCATTACTTTTGAATTCTTGGTAATCCAATTATCTTTGAAATTTTGGCTTTAATCATGCGTAAAACTGACTAATCTTACTATCAAGATCATGGAAGAAATTTGGGGTGTACTTTTCTAATTGGGAGATTTTTTATTTGTACATGGACAAAAGACTATATAGTCATTAGTTCAGTTAAAATAACTAATTTTCTATTCTAATTTTTCATATTTAGGAAAATACTTTTCAAGTAAGATATTCTTCAATTCCTCCCATTCAAAAGAATCAATCTTATCTATTTCCTTGAAATTCTTATCCATTGAGCACAATAGTTAGAATTCCACTTTAAAATGGTAAATAGAATGAATTAATTTTTATTGATCTGAACATTCCCTGACATAAAATATACAATATACGTCTTTAGTCCAACCATGAACTACCACTAGGTAAGAAGTGTCACTAAATTATAGAGGGAAATATCTCATAAAACATTTCACTATTGACATTTTATTTTATAGTTGATTTGATTATTCTCTAGATTGGATACCATAACCATTTATAGAATGAATTAAATGGTACATAAAAGAGAAAAACCACTCCATTCCACTTATAATAATTCCCAGTAACAGATTCAGATGTATACTGTCACTTTGGTCCCTTCTTACTTCTTCTTTCCTATTACCTCTATAAAAAACCATTCTGAATGAACCCAGATAAGATGGAGAATAATGGAAATCATACAAGAATAAATCATTCCAAAAAACATATAGTAATATATTTTATGGGTATTATAATAATTTTATCCTATAATCTAATGTTATCTAAATCTTTCTTCGATACCATCTATAATAACCTGAACAATATATATCTTGTAGTGAATTTAATATATAATCCACTTTCTTACATTCCAAAAATCAATTCGGTTTAGTGTTTTATAGAGTCAAGTAATATCTTTTATATAAAAATATATTATATTTCAAATTCAACACTTTTATTCAGTGTCCATTTTTTCCATAATATAATTTTTTTAAATTGAAACGCAATCACTTTTCATAGAAATTAATCATGAATTTAATCCTAATATATTAGTTTTCCTTACCAAAACTTAAAACCTATGATTTTTTTAACATGTGATGAGAGTAAAATGATCAAAATAAGATATTAATATAAATAAAGAAACCGTTAGTCCATAAATACAAAAAATATATATTTTTAGAATTATTTTTTGGATCAAAATAATCATTTTTTGACCCCAGAAATTTCCTTCTCTACCTAAATATTTTCATAAAACATTACATAATTCATAATTAAGTAAAAAATAAAACCCATAATGGTTTAATTGAAATATTTAACAACACATATTAGTTGTTTCACAATGTTATACATTTCAACCTTATGAAGTTTCATATACTTTCCTTAACCATATCAAATAATAATATTTACATAAAACCCATAGAAGGAACAAATAAAACATATAGTTAACTTGATGCATAATTTTGATATCAATATTAAAAAACAAGGAATCACCAACATGTTTATTTTTTAAGAAACCATCATAGTATTAGTTGAAATAACCATCACATTTATACTTGGTATAATCATTATAGTATCATCCCATAATCTATTAGGAGGAACCAAATAGGTTAACACCACCCCTTTACCCAATACCTTAGAGAAATATAACAGAATAACCAAACCCTAATTTATAATAAAACCATACTTCATAAAAATAAATTCCAAAGAACTATAACATAATCATAACACATAAAAACATTCATCATAAAAATAATCTTTGGACCCATAGGAAAGAATTTTCAGATATTGATATATATAATTTTTTTTATCTAAAAGAGAATTTTAAAATATAAAATTCTTAGAATAAAGGGAAATATTTTTTTTGTCAATAAAAATGAATTTTTGTGAAGGAATAAGAAATTAAAATAACTATTGAATTGGTAGGAAAGGTCACTGTCACAATATATGTTAAAATAGAACATTCGTTTTTTCCTTTTGCAAAGAATGTCCAGACATTCCAAAAGAAGATACCCTCTATTTTTTGAATGAAAGTAAAAAATGAACATAAATAAGATTTTATAATTATATTATGTTCATATAAATATTTCCAAATTTTAAAAAATATGTATGGGGAATAATATTTGTGTTTTAAGGGAATATTTAAAAGAGATTTTTTAAAAGAGAGTCACTTACCTTTAGTTCGACTCGTAACGTATGTTATTTATATTAACGAATAACAAACTTATGTTAATTATTTAATTTCATATGATCATTTTTCGTTTTTATTATTCAATTTATATCACTTATTACCATGTTATAACAACTAATTAATCATTTAAATTCACATCATATTTTTTGATCGTATTAGAATCATAAGTCAAAAATGAATTTCGTGGGTTGACTATAGTGAATGTTATAATTATTCCATCTATTTAGGAATAATAATAATGATATAAATATTATTTTTTTACTTAAATTATAATTCTAAAAAAAGTAAAAATATGTCTATGAAAAATGAACTACGTTATAATCATGTTGACTATAGACTGTATGTACTTACGAGTAACATTCCCATTTACAAAAATTCTTATGAAAAAAGGTAAGTATTATATTATCTATCTAAAATTATTATAGTATCCCAAATATTATATTAATGTTTTAAATATATTTATACATATAATCCATATTATTTGGGGGTGAAAAATAAATCACATCTCCTTATAAAGGTGGAAGTCCACATGTACACATGAATAATGTTATCATTTTTTATTGAATAGAAAGGTAAAAAGATAAATAATTTTTTATCATTTAATAATTATTTTTTATGAATATCATATATAAAAATTATTACTATCATTATAATTCATTTATGAGAGATGTTTATGGAAATAATTATATATGTTTGTGAGGCGATAGTCTGGCGTACACACAAACAATGGTTTTGTTTCCCATATGATAGAATTCAGAGATGGATATAAGTTATCAAATTAACTTAATAACATAAAATTATAATAGGATACTAGGTTTATTATTTTATAATGTTTTATTTAAATTTTTGTAATTTTGAATAAGAAAAAAACTAAAAAATATGGGTACAAACTATGTATCTTCATGGGAATGTATCATTTGTCTAAATGATAAATCCCTCTATAGTTGGTATTCTACAAATACAAATCCCTCAATAATAAGGGAAGTAATTACAGGATGTGTGTTTTTTAGGGATTGGCTGAAAAATATGGGCTTTCAAGTTTGTATTTTTTAGAAATAATTTCCCCCTTTTGTTGAAGATAGGAGGGGAACTTTTGGAATTGTCAAATATTAAATTAATACAAAATAATTTTGAAGTAAAATGGAAATAATTGACCATTTTATAATATAGGATTCATTTTATTATAAACCATATCATCAAATAATATTTTAACATGCATGGATGATATATTTAACCTTATGTTATGGTTTTAACCCATTATTAACCCTTTTTTCAATAACCACAATATAAAAAATGTTCTAAATATTAAGGGTAAATAGTGTTACTATATAATGATAAACAAATGATAATTATATTTTATTAATGTAGTTAACTATATACAATTCATTTTATTGATTCTATGATAATGTGGAATTTTGTATCATTTAATAATTTTTTTCATAAAATTTCTATAATTCGAATTTAAGACCAATACATTTACTTTGATTTTTGTAACATTAATTCAACAAAAGAATTAAAATATAATCAATTCACATATCCCAAACATGTTATATTTATTTCAATTTTTGTGGATCATATTTATTCTTTAATATTATATTTCTTTTAATATTTTTAATATGAAATATTTTATTTTTCCATTAGTTTAATACTTATGGATTTTGTATTATATATGGGCGTGGAAGTAAAAAATCACATCATGATAAAAAATAATTCACAACATGAACCTTATCTATTTTGAAATTTCTATTCTGTTGGGTGTGATTCCACACCGGTGATGTGCAAGGAGTCAGTCCCTTTCTCTCTCGTACCACTAGATATCCTCAAAGAGATTTATTTAGGGAAATTATTTAGCATGAACTCTTCCACAATGATCATATATGATTATGGTATTTGTTCCTTCATGGAGGTTATTATGAATCCATATATGAAGAATTTTTTTAAGGGATTCATTTCACTCTAGGTGTCACCCTCATGCTTAGATGTTATGTGGGGGTGGACAGGTGCCCCATTATGAATCTATTGAAGGGAGAGTCTAGTGAGGCTGAAGCATATCACCACTGGTCGATAGTGTCAAGCATTTATGACATATTTAAACTAATATTTTTTGTGTGTTTGCAATCCGAGGTGTCTTATTCTTTTGGTTGTGTTGTCTTTAACCTCGTAGAATTATTTTTGAATCCATGGCATATGTTTCAAGGATATTGTAAAGGAATGGTCATGAGAGGTTTGGGTGAGTGGATGTAGGTGGATCTCACTATTGTTTTGGTATTTGGATGCCCATCATAAAAATTATTTGAGAATAATGGTGTTCTGGGATAATCTAATTGGTATTCCTCTTCTCCTTCTTAATCATGATATCCTCTAGAGTGTGGGTGATGCATTGGGTGGTATTATATATGTAGATGTGGATATTTAGAGTGTTAAACAATATTTCCCACATTTCATTTTAATGGAGGATGATATTACGACACCCATTCCCTCACACATTATTATTCATACTTGAGAGGAATTGTCTTGGTAGTAGCTTTTCTTATACCTATATGCTCCCAAATTATTCAAGGTATGTCATTTCCATTTCCATTTTTTTGTTCAAAGACATAGCTCATTGTCTATGAGAAAGGATTCTTTGGTTTGTGGTCTTAGTTGATGGTATTATTCTATGTATAGTCACTAATAGATACATGTTACTATAGAATCACACAAAGTCAATGAAATAACAATTTCCTAGAATCTTAGAACTCCACCTGTGTTTGTACTAGATTCAGTGATCCTTTCCCAGATGTGCATAAGTAGGTCATGTTCCTTATTCATATTCTATTTTCTATACTCCAAACCTAGTTCTGGGACTTTCTAGGTAATTATGGTTGGTTGGATCTGGTTTGGGAATTCAGAAACCAGAGCAGATTGGATTAATGGATCTACTATCTACTATCGTCCCTTTAAATAATATGTTTTATTATGAGACAAATGATGTGGGAGATCCTATTCCATTCTATGACCATGTAGTGGAATATTTTCTACTGGTTACTGTGATCTTGATAATACCCTATATGATGAGTGAATTGACCTCCCAACACTTATCTAAGTGGTTTCTTAATTGTATTTCGTCTTTTAGACATAAAATATTGATAATATGTTACTTCCATTTTTGTGTTAGATAATGGCTCTAGATCATAATGTCAGATGTCTTCATTTTACGGAGACATGAATACTTGTTATAAGAAAGGTATGTAATCATGTTCTTATATTTAGTCCATTCTAACAGAAAGCCTTTTGGATAGAAGTCCACAAACATGTATATATAATGAATTCTATCATCATCTGGAACACAAGGGTCTTGGGGGCCCAAGAAATAAGTACATTCATAGTATGAAACTGTAAAAAAAATGCGGTCAATATCCTCTTTATTCATTAATCTAAAAATAATTTTGATACAATATACAATTTTGTGAGGAATCTTGGTTTTCTTAATTCCATTCATCGGAGTTGGTAAGATAATAATGTCTGAATTGTATGGAGGCATTGCCTTGTAGTGTATTTCATGGAGCCTTATCCTTAACCCATTATTAAGAGGGTACCCAAGACTATCTCATCCATCATTGTCACATTCATTTATGATAAAAATTATCTCTTAGTGAGGTTGGATTCATGGAAGTAACTATAACCATTTTAACCAGGGAAGCTTTCCTAGTTTATGGGGGTTGATTTCAACTATTTTAATGATAGGGAAAAGAAGAAGGGAGGAGTTGAGTATTTATAAAAATACATATAGGATATCAATTATATTTTGTCTCATAACAACCTCATGAAAATTGGGAGTTTGGGGGATCTATTCATGTAGTTTAACAATAAAAAGAAATATAAGAGAATGTAGAATAGATTAAATCATTATCTATTCAACTTCCATGGTTTCAAATCCTTACCTCGTGACAAATTAATGCATCTCTCTCATGCATATTCATATAATTCTTGTCACTTGGTGTAGCTCAAGAGGGTTGACATAAGGTGTTCCCTATTCTTTTTCTTAACTAGATGAGTTTTGGAGGAAGGTTTCCTTCTGTGTGTTAGCAATTTGCGGGACATGATGATGAGGTGTGTGAGTTGGATGTGTCATGTTAATACCTATAAGATATATAGAAGTCATTTACATGAATTGAAATCAAATAGGATTGAAAAATATTCCATATAGTATCTAAAGTGGGATATTGGAGATATATATGAGATGTTACATGTGTGATTTGATGAAAGTACTCTGGGTCTAGAAGAATTATTAGGGGGTTTTTATGTTGTTTCATTTATTTTGTAAGAACTCGTGTATCTTCAATATAATAGGATGTTGTTATAAGAAGCATTCGAGCTATACTTACACACACCTACATCAAATGGTTAAAGAACATACTGTTTCTGTGGATGGCGAATTTCTGCCTCACGAAACGATGATTGTTCAACACTCATATAACACCTTAAAATGTGGACATTAAGATGTCACTATATTTATATATGATATATAATATGTTTACGTTTTACTTAAGCTGCAGTATTTTTCTTTTGTGGCATACCTTTTTGGTTTCGATTGTGGGTAGACACGATAATTTCATTTTAGGCAGTGCGGACTACCACCCCCTCAAAGTGATTTGATTCGTTAATGCCATATGTGGGATGTATAAAGGATTTATTTAAAGTTATTATATATTATTTATGTTACATATAAATGATGAATATAATTCTGGAATTAAAATAGGCTTACCGTCTCCATGAACGGTGCATTTCATTTCTTACCTTTAAATGATTGTGTAATATTATAAATACATGTATATTCTGGATATATATGATATATATGATATCCAAATCATGAATATCATTCTGGATATAATTAACCTTTGACCACATGAACAACATGTAATTGTAAGAAGTCCACTTTCGACTTAAGAACCAAATATCGACAAAACAACCATTATTAACTTAAATGATTACATAATGTTTATAACATAGAAATAAGTGATATAAAAGGAATAATGAACTTGAAAAAGGTTCTTAATCAAGTATAAATTAACTCAAGTTTATTATTCAGGACCTTACAGAATGATTGAGTCAAGTCAGACCCGAGGTAAGCGATCATACTTCTCTCTTTCTTTTTAAGTACACTCTTTTATGTCATTCATTTTAAGCTCATATTTCTTTTGATTGGGATGTTCTTTTATATTACTGTTACTATAATTTTTATGTTCATATGATGAGAGACCCTATTCTCTCTCATCAATCCATTTTGGAAGTTTTGAGTGGCGCCATTAGGCTGCCGAATTTTCGTAAGAGATCTAACCTCTCTCTTTCTTTTTAAGTACTCTCCTTTATGTCACTTCTTTTAAGATCCTCTTTGTTATGTCGGGGGATGTTCATTTGTATTCCTCTTGCTGTAAACATTATGTTAATATTATTAGAGACCCTATTTTATCTCATCAATCCATTTTTGTAAGTTTTAAGTGGTGTCGTTAGGCTGCCGAGCTTCTGTAAGGGAATTTTCTTCTCACTTTTATTCCCGTGAGATTTATGCTACATTTGCCACAATTTCCTTTGAGTGGTGTATTTACTGCCCATTATTTTACTCATTGTGTAATATAATTTCATTTATGAGTATTTACATCAATTTTGTATTGTCCTTCTTTCACGGGGTGTATGTTTCGAAAGATACCCATGTCGGTAAGGGATCCTTTCACCCTACTCTTTTCAAAAGACTTATTTTGTTATGTATTTTAATTCACATAACATTATGTTGGGATATGTTCTTCAATATCCTTAGTGATTTAAATTTTATGTCCAAGTGATGAGATACCCTTTTTATCTCTCATCAACTCATTTTCTGAATTTTGTAGTGACGCCGTTAGGGTGTCAAATTATTGCAAGGGAACTTCTTAACCCAATTTTGATTCTTTGGGATAAGCTTGTACTCCTTGAATATGTCGTTCTATGAATATGTGTGAATAAAATCTGATTGTTTTACACTTAATATCCACTTATATTTGGTGTATTAGTTTGTCACACGTAATTATGTAATTGATTTATCCTTAATCCAAGGATACCGTCTTTGTATGGGACTTCATCTCAATCTCCTTTCACTGAGGAATATTTTGTTTTATACACAACCTTATTTTATATGGTGTATAAACCCCTTTGAATTTTACATTTATCTGAAAGGAATCTTTTTTTATAAAAAGCGTTTTACTAAACGACAAAAGGGAATGTTTTTGTCGTATGTATGTGGAGACAATGACTTCTCCGCCGCCGTGACCATTATTTGAGTTTTGGCTTCCTCTACACTCCATAAATTTTTTTAAAAGAAAAATAAATACCATGTTTTACTTTTCCTTTATTTTGGTATTAAAAATGGTTTTCATAATGTTTTTATATCAATGTGTTGTATTAATATCTTGTGATTGAAAAGTGGAAATGTTATGTTTCTTTTATGCATGTTTTTTGTGATATGATTATGTTATGGTTCTTGGGCATTATTATGAAGACTGGTGGTTCCGTGATAATCTAAGGGTGGGTGAGCCCGATATATCTCTCAAATGAATTGGGTAACGCGAAGGGGTTAAACGTTAAGGTTTCTCCGAATAGATTTAGGGAATATACTGTGATGGGTATTCCAAACGTAACCTAGAGGGTTACTCCCTACGTAAGAATGTTATGAATGCCTCAAGTTACCTTTATGTCTTTTGATTTATATGATTTATTCATGATTTTTATGAGGTATATTAAAGTACTTATGGTTTAATGGTAAAGTATAATTTCATTCTTATGTATACATGTACTCATGTTTCTTTTCCATATTTTTATATCCCTTACTGAGCTTTTTATGCTCATCCCAAGTTTTTGAAATGTTTTTCACAGGTCAAGGGAAGGGTACATGATATGATGATAGTGTCAAGGAAGTGTCAAGAAAGAATCCATGTTTTATTTTAAATATGTTTCCGTTTATGGGAAAAATGAATACTATCTTTTATGTAACCACTTTGTTTAAATGTGGAATGCAATGCAAGTTTTATGATCTAATTCTCTAAAACTCTAAACCTGAAAACATCCTCAATGTGTAATCCTTTAATAACTCATGATTAAGTAAGGTTTAAGGCTGGGGAATTATATTTGGTATCAGAGGTCGGTTTAGATTACATTAGAGGTTAGGGTATTCTCTAAGCACAAGTGACATTACCATAATGGTTAGGATTTCAGAAAGTGTCCTAGTTTTAGATAAAGTGAATGAGTAAGTATATCTTAGTGTTTACCTTCCTCATTAGTACATGATGGTTTTGTTGATATACGAACACTGGCATTTCTGTTTTTAGTGAATGGATGGATCTAGATGGAACCAAAGAGACAACAAGTTTGAAGGAAACTGTGGTGGTTCTCTGATTAAGATACTAGATAAAATGGGGGATTCAATGAGGAAACTTGTGGTTGTTCTAAACCAACTATCAAAGAGTCATGATCAACCACTTGAACCTTGGTATGATCTATAATGAATCATGTATGAGATGACCAATCGATGTGGAAGTTCAGGTAATAATTATAAAGGTAACCATTAGAGTTTATATGATCCTTACTTTTGAGGTAATTATGGGTTATTATTTGTTATGATGGAAAATGAAAGGCATGAGATAAACTTGAGGTTAAAATATGTTATGATCATTTTTAAAGATTTTATCTCGTTTTGGGGAATGTTTTATGAATTATATAGTTTTGGAAAAAGGACAACATGCAGACCGTGTGACAACCCGTCGCGTCAGACAAAGCTGTGGGAATCCAACCCACAACCAAAGTGAGACTGGTATTTATCGCCTACTACTGGACTACGTGAAGTCCCTGGTTAGTTTGACTAATCATTTTTAGTTAGTTGATTTTAGGAATCAAGAGTAAGTTTATTTTGGGTTATCTATGGAAATGATTAACCTATCATCAAGGATACGTGATTAGGTTAATTACTTTTAAATATGATAATTTAAGAGCAACTGATGTTATTTGGAGATAAATGTTAATTTGTACCTTGGAAGACTATGTGACTAAATCCTTCAAATATTTGGGTTTCAATCTTAGTTTGGCTTACTTTGAATAATTTTATGGAAAAATTGTTTATCAAATGGTCCTCGTTGAAATTTGGGTTTTGTTGGACAAATTTTGGAGATTAATAATAGATTTTCTTTTTATAAAGGGTTATCCTTTTCTGGATTATCTGATCTTGTACTAACCTTTTTGGTTTTGGTTTTGGTTAAAGTCCAAAGACATGGTAAGTATATAGTTCTCTTTTTTGGGTTAGGTGATTCTCTAGAAGTTGATTATAGCTCTCTTAATGTAAACAAGTCATCCAAAATACTCATCTTTTGGAGAAAATATGAGTTTGTGTAAGAAATATAGTAAAATTTGAAAGTCAACATGACAAGTAAGTATGTTTCCTTTTGTTTTAGTTAAGCTCAAAAATAAATTCCTCAATGAAAAGTAACTGAAAAAAATGTTTTCCATTAACTTTTCCTACTAGGGAATCCAATACCATTTAACCCATCACAAGTTTGTGATTTTCTTATGGTTACCTTTCTCCTAGACATGTTTACTATAACTCTCCCTCAGAACATGACCCTTTTTTTCTTCCATGTCCATGTTTTCCTACATGGAATCCTAGTATGGGTTAAATCGGGTGACCTTTGTAATTCTATTTCTTTATTTTAAAGTGATTTTTTTACCGACTCTTGTTCCGATGTGGGACATTCAAGGATGTTTCTGAGCCCAATTTTAAAATTGCGAGGACGCAATTCCCAAAAGGGGGGAAGAATTTAACACCCCAGGTAAATAAAGAATATGAAATTTTTATATTTATCTCTATTTGTGAATAAAATGTCAATATTAATTTAAAAGGAACACTATGCTCGATGGCTTACCCAATACACAACAACGAGTTCCTTTGAAATCTTACGTTGCACTCTAATAATAAAATAATATTATCTTAAATGGTAGTTAACGCATAGACGTTGTAATGGAGGGAATGAATAGAACTAACTACAAAATGATTATATATGTTTGTCAAATATTTTTACTTTTTAAAATAAATGTTAGAGGATTAAAAATGTGAATGAATCCAATTTTTAAGCATAAACATTCTAATATTCTTTAAAAGGTCGATTAACAACCTTTCGATGGAGAACCTCTTTTAAATCCACTTTTTGACACTTTTATGTGTTGTATTTGAAAAAATAAAATTCTTCTTTAGAATCGGGACATCAAAATTTACATTGTGTAAATTTTTGGTATTTTTCCGGTAATGTTCATTTTTTAAAGAACAGTGAAAAATGATGTATTTCAATTCAAAACCACTTTTTAATCTAATTTATTTATATGATTATATTATCTTTTGAATTGGTTTTAAATTTCAATTAGAATATATTTTTACCATTTAATCCAATAGTTGTTGTTGGAATTAATTTCATCTTGAAATTGGACTTAAACTAGAGTCAATCTTTTGATACTTATTGTTTCTTAAAAACACGCTATTTGTTTTGACAGCGGGAATTAATAATTAAATTAATTAATGCAACTTATATGTTTTGAATTTTGTAAAAAAGACATCATTTTTGAATTCGTAATATCAAATATAGCTTAGGGTGAATTTTTGTTATTTTTTCTGAAAAACATGAATTTTTTATGAATTGTGGAAACACTAAGTGGTAGTTAAAGAAACTAATTTTTCATTTAAATGAAACTTTTCCACTACTGTGTTTTGAATTTCAAAAATCCGACATAAATGGTTGTCATTATAAAGTAAAATGTTGTTCAATGGGATTAAAATAATTTTTTGGTGAATAGTAACTTTTTTGTTCTTAATCGCGATTAGAGGTAATTAGTGAAATTTGAGGTAAAAATAATGTTTTAATAATGTGAAATGACATTGAAAAATGTCCTACCCTCATTGGATGTGACATGTACGACCGAGAAAATACATGGTTCAACTTGGAGACCCCATGGAGCCACTTTGGTTGGAAAATGACATAAATAACTTTTTATTTAATGTTAAAATAAAAATGTCACAAGCATGAGATGTTTCACTAAATAAAATTTTAAATGGGGTTATACAAGTAATATTTTTGACTATAAATATTCATTAGAAAGATAAAAATATTTCCTACATCATGATATTTTTTTTATAATTTTTAGACATTAAATAAATTAAATTATTTATGACATCATGGTGATGCAGCGATTAACTCATTATTTAACGATTTAAATAAAATGAAAAGATAATGTAAAAACTAAAACCTAAACTTGTCAAAAACCTATTGGATGGGTATATTTCGAACCCTTATCACCTTATCCTCGACTTATTTTAATGTGGGACCTTTTAAAACCGAAACTCATTTTCAAATAAAGTAACATTTCTTTACTTTCCAAGAGTGACCCTCCTCTCCTCTTATAAAAGGCCCCCACCTCTACCACCTTACCCACACCTCTAAAGCCTTTGGCTCAGCCAACCCCTGCTCATTTTTCCTCTAAAAATCCCTCTATTAGTCCTAGAAGCCTCACTTTGGGCAGAAGTCGTCCCAAATAAGCCTTTGAGCTCAAATCAAAAAGAGTTACCCGATTTTAAGGCAATGTCTTCACTTGTGTTATTTTGTTTTATTTTGCTTCTCCAACCCCTAAACTCTTTTTATTCCTTTATTTTGTAACAACTAAAGTATCATCAATATACTAGGATGTTATTATAAGAATAATTCGAGCTACACTTACACACACAAACATCAAATGGTTGAATAACATACTCTTTCTTTGGATGGAGAATTTATGCCTCACGAAACGATGATTGTTCAACACTCATATAACACCTTAAAAGGTGGCCATTAAGATGTAACTATATTTATATATGATATATAATATGTTTATGTTTTATTTAAGCTTCTGTATTTTTCTTTTGTGGGATACCTTTATGGTTTCCATTGTGGGTAAACACGATAATTTCATTTTAGGAAGTGCGGACTACCGCACCCTCAAAGTGATTTGATTCGTTAATGCCATATGTGGGATGTATAAAGTATGTATTTAAAGTTATTATATATGATGTATGTTACATATAATTGATGAATATAATTCTGGAATTAAAATATACATACCTCTCATTTAGTTTTAATTCCATTAATATGACATAGAAATGAAAGTAGCGTTCATGCGTACGTACGGCTTACTGTCTCCATGAACGGTGCATTTCATTTCTTACCTCTAAATGATTATGCAATATTATAAATACATGTATATTCTGGATATATATGATATATATGATATCCAAATCATGAATATAATTTTGGATATAATGAACCTTTGACCACACGAACAACATGTAATTGTAAAAAGTCCACTTTCGACTTAAGAAGAAAATATCGACAAAATAAACATTATTAACATAAATGATTACATAATGTTTATAACATGGAAATAAGTGATATAAAAGGAATAATGAACTTGAAAAAGGTTCTTAGGCGAGTAGAAATTAACTCAAGTTTATTATTCAGGACCTTAAAGAACGATCGAGTCAAGTCGGACCCGAGGTAAGGGATCCTACTCCTCTATTTCTTTTTAAGTACACTATTTTATGTCATTCCTTTTAAGCTAATCGTTCTTGTGATTGGGATGTTCTTTTATATTACTATTAAATTAATTTTTATGTTCATATGATGAGAGACCATATTCTCTCTCATCAATCCATTTTGGATGTTTTGAGTGGCGCCGTTAGGCTGCCGAATTTTCGTAAGAGATCTAACCTCTCTCTTTCTTTTTAAGTACTCTCCTTTATGTCACTTCTTTTAAGATCCTCATTGTTATTTTGGGGGATGCTATTTTATATTCGTCTTGCTTTAAACATTATGTTAATATGATGAGAGACCCTATTTGATCTCATCAATCAATTTTTGTTTGTTTTAAGTGGCGTCGTTAGGCTGCCGAGTTTTCGTAAGGAATTTTTCATCTCACTTTTATTCTAGTGAGATTTATGCTACATTTTCCACAATTTCCTTTGAGTGGTGTATGTACTGCCCATTATTTTACTCATTGTGTAATATACTTTAATTTATGAGTATTTACATCAATGTTGTATTGTCCTTCTTTCACGGGGTGTATGTTTCGAAAGATACCCATGTCGGTAAGGGAACATTTCACCTCATCTTTTTAAAAGACTTATTTTGTTATGTCTTTTAATTCACATAACATTATGTTGGGATATGTTCTTCTATATCCTTAGTGATTTAAAATTTATTTCCATGTGATGAGATACCCTTTTTATCTCTCATCAACTCATTTTCTGAATTTTGTAGTGACGTCATTAGGCTGTCAAATTTTTGCAAGGGAACTTCTTAACCTAATTTTTATTCTTTGGGATAAGCTTGTACTCCTTGAATAATTCGTTCTATGAATATGTGTGAATAAACTCTGATTATTTTACACTTAATATCCACTTATATTGGGTGTATTAGTTTGTCACACATAATTATGTAATTTATTTATCCTTAATCCAAGGATACCGTCTTTGTATGGGACTTCGTCTCAATCTCCTTTTATTGAGGCATATTTTGTTTTATACACAACCTTCTTTTATACGGTGTATAAACCCCTTTGACTTTTACCTTTATCTGAAAGGAATCTTTTTTTATACAATGCATTTTACTAAACGATAAAAGGGAATGTTTTTGTCATACGTATGCGGTGACAACGACTTCTCCGCCGCCGTGACTATTATTTGAGTTTCGGCTTCCTCTACAAGCCATACCTTTTTTTAAAAGAAAAATAAATACCATGTCTTACTTTTCCTTTATTTTGGTATTAAAAATGGTTTTCATAATGTTTTTATATCAATGTGTTGTATTGATATCTTGTGATTGAAAAGTGTAAATGTTATGTTTCATTTATGCATGTTTTATGTGATACGATTATGTTATGGTTCATGGGAATTATTATGAAGACGGGTGGTTCCGTGATAAACTAAGGGAGGGTGAGCCCGATATAGCTCTCCAATGCATTGGGTAATGCGAAGGGGCTAAACGTTAAGGTTTCTCCGAAGAGATTTATGGAATATACTATGATGGGTATTCAAAACGTAACCAAGAGGGTTACTCCCTACATTATAATGTTATGAATGCCTCAAGTTACCTTTATGTCTTATGATTTCTATGATTTATTCATGATTTTTATGAGGTATGTTAATGTTCTTATGTTTTATGGGTAAAGTATGATTTCATTCTTATGTATGCATGTACTCATGTTTTCTTTCCATATTTTTATATCCCTTACTGAGATTTTTATGCTCATCCCATGTTTTTGAAATGTTTTTCACAGGTCAAGGGAATGGTACATGATATGATGATAGTGTCAAGGAAGTGTCAAGAAAGAATCCTTGTTTTATTTTAAATATGTTTCTGTTGATGGGATAAATGAATACTATCTTTTAGGTAACCACATTGTTTAAATGTGGAATGTAATGCATGTTTTATGATCTAATTCTCCAAAACTATAAACCTGAAAAGATCCTCAATGTGTAATCATGTAATAAATCAAGATTAAGTAAGGTTTAAGGCTGGGGCCTTATAGGAATACATCACCATTATTGAAAAATTCTTTAACAAGATCTGAATAGTTTTTCATACTGAAAACTCTATGGGATAACTTAGGGACATACATAACAAAGTGGTGAGATATAAAACATAGTAAGAGAAAAACATGAAATATCATGAAGAAGTATTAATTTTTATAAAATAAGCTTATCAATGAGACATAAATTGGGTTATAATCATAAACATGAACAATGATTCATTATAAAAGTAAATTACATAAAGGAAACATGGAGATGTGGAAAGAACATAAAACATGGAATGATAAATATAGTTAAATGATAACTGCTAAAATATCATGACGCAAAAATTATCCATATGGATTCAGTTCACTCTATAATTCCTTTAATGACATCTCAAGAGCCTAAAACATTACACAATACATTAGAGTGCTATATAATTCTAGGAGCACCCATCAATTTAATTTAATTTACTTTCATAAGTGTTCCATATATATCATATAACATATAATCATATATAATCACATTTTAATCCACAGTAATGGAGTGTGAAATTTGTTTTGGTATTCACCACACAACTGTTTGTCATGGAAAATCATGTTGAAATTTTAACAACATTACAGGGGATAATAAATGTTCAAGGGAGGGATTATTGGGAGTGAAATGGACCTATAATAATTTATAAATCATATAGAAATTATGAGGGATAGGGTAGAACCTATACTAGCATTATCAAATATAGAATAAGGGCATGTGATAATGATGATTATTGAATAAAGAGGGGAATAAGAGGATCCCTTACGTTGAGAGTGTAATTCCAAATGCTTTAGAGGATCCTACCGAGGGAGAGGGGGAATATTGGGATGAATATATGGGGGATAGGTATGATTACAGACATTATAAATTTTTTAATGAAGATTAATGGGAGCCTGGGTTGGTTTATATAGGAAAATATAGGATATTCTTTATTGTTTATCAGAGATAGGTTTTGGAATCTATATAACAAAGAAATAAAAACAAAAAACATTACAATTGGTTTTGGGATGTTTTTCTATTAAATAGGGTTGGATTTAATTACTCTAATATGAAAATGTATGAAATTATTAAAATAATAAAATTTCCGATGTGGAAGTTTGTCATGTTTATAAAGAAAGGATCTTAAAACCTTAATATGTATTATAGGGTTTGGATGATTCATAAATTCACTATTAAGAGAAAAAAATAAATTTAATATTAAATTATTTCAATGGGGAAACATATAATTTATCATGGATTCTTTTTGGATTATTTATTATATAATTTCTAGGTCATTCTGATGTCACAATACACAATGTATATTTACAATATATTTAATTTTTACCCAAAAATTTTTATGTCTCAAAAAGTTATGAAAAATTCACCATTGAATAATTTAAATGTTTTTATTAAAAAATAATGTTTATTTTAAACAAACAAAATTCTAATTTTTTTTATTTGGACTTTTAAAATTTAATTCACAGTTATGGAGAAATGTCATTTTTTAGAATAATATTTTTTGAACCCATATAAAAATTACGTATGATTTCATAAAAATTATATGATAATCTATATTTAAAATGAAATTATATAATAATAATATTCTACTATAAAAATATTTTTTTTTCACAAAATCAATTAATTAATCATAATAAATTATTTATTTGTATTTGAATATAACACAAAAATACATTTTGGGTTTTATTGTGTCAAAATAAAAATTATTTCTAAAGTAACATTAATAAGATGAATATATAAGCATTATTCTATTGAAAATATCATGTAAATATTCATATTATTATTGTATTGATACATATCCATTTATTAATCTTGAAAACACCCCATGGGTGAGGTTCACGATGGTGAGACTTTCCTTGGGTGGTTCGACGTACATGGTTTGGGCCGTGATATTAATGGGCTTGAACTACTCTAGTAAAAAGTTTCTATCATGATTTAGTTATTGAATCTTGGCTTGGTCTTAGTCGAGGGAAAATATCAGTGATGTTATCTCCCTTAGAAGCTCTGATAAATTGGTTCCATATGGTATGATCCTACTATTTGTGGGCATCACTTCCTGTTTCTATGTTAATTGTATTTTATAAAACCCTATATTTATACTAATCATATGATCATTGTTCACTAACTATATTATGAATTGTAATTTTTATTAATGGTATTTTAAATCCAATAGTATATCATAAAACCAAGCACAAGTATATGTTTTCTAAAACATTAATACTAAATAAGATAGACATTTCAACCACAATGAAATTATTTTATAAATGTACAGTTCATTACAATCTTCTGACCTCGAAGAAACTTCTCCATAAAAATTTTCATTTAACATACAAAAATAAATAAGGGTAAATTTGTTTCATTATATCTATTTTTTGCAACTAATATTCTTAAAACTTGTGGTTTTTCCATCATAGTTTGACTAGGTGCATTATCTTATTTCGTAGAACATTTTCTCTCCGATCTATGATCTTCAACTCTTGATCATCATAGGAAAGATCAATATTTAATGGTACCACCTCTGGATTGAGTAAACTTGAGTGGTATGGTATCAAATTTCTCAAGAGTGTTATGTGGAACACATCATGTACCTGAGATATTCAAGGTGGGAGTGCAAGTCAAAAGGCCACCATTCTGATGTGATCTAGGATCTGAATGGGATCAATGTATCTAAGAATATTCATTCCCTTTCTACCAAATTCATGAATTTATTGCATGGATATATATGGAATAACACATTATCTGCAACAAAAAACTATAGGTCTCATCAAATATTGTCAATATAGATCTTTTGTAATCTCTGATAATCCTTGAGGTTTTACTGAAGGGTCTTGAACTTTTCAACCATTTCTTCAACCACTTCATGACCTAGTAGTTTTAATTCCCATACTTCATCATAGAATGATGGTGTTCTATACCAATTACCATAATGGGATTTATAGGGATCCATTTGTATGCAATAGTGAAAACTATTATTGTATGAGAACTCAACGAGAAGAAGATATTGATCCCATTATCCTTTAATGTAAATTGGGAATTCTCAAAATATTTCGTCAAGTGTCTGGATAGTATTCTCTGATTGGAAATCAATTTTAGGGTGATTATCTATAATAAAGTTCAACATAATATTCAGAGAATGTTGGATACTCTTCTAGAAAATTTAGGTAAATCATTTATCTCGATCTGATATAATCAATAGTGGTGTTCCAGGGATCCTCACAACTTCTCAAATTTGTATCTTTACATGTTAATTGAGTGAGATGTCTTTTGAAATTGTAATGAAGTGATAATACTTTGAAAGATTATCCACCAAAACCCATATATCATTATTTTAACATGATTTCATTGGAATACTATTGAAAAATTCCCTGGTGATTTTTTCCAATTTTCATGTATGTAAGGGTAATAGTGTCATCATACCCAGGGATTTTTTTATTTTTCTCCCTTAGTTTATGACATAGAAGACATACTGGGGTATATTTTGTGATATAGTTCTTCATATTTTCCCACTAATAGTTATCTCAAAGATCTTGATACATTTTTGGTCAGCATGGATGGATAGAGAAGTTCAATAAATTTGCATCATCAAATATATCATTCTTTAACTCCATATTTGATGGAACACATAGTATTTACCCAAATCAATCAACTCCTTCTTAATTTACATTGAACTATGAGGATTTAACTATTATTATAGCATTCACATTCTGTAACACCCCAGGTAAATAAATAATATTACATTTTTATATTTATCCATATTTGTGAATAAAATATTAATATTACTTTAAAGGTAACGCTATGCTTGATGTCTTACCCAATACGCAACAATGAGTTCCTTTGAAATCTTATGTTGCACTCTAATAATAAAATAATTTTATTTTAAATGGTAGTTAACACCTAGCAGTTGTAATGACGGTAATGAACAGAAATAACTACAAAATGATTATATATGTTTGTCAAATATTTTAAATTTTTACAATAAATGTTAGAGGATTAAAAATGAAAATGAATCCAATTTTAAACATATATCTTCTAATATTCTTTAAAAGGTCGATTAACCACCATTTAATGGAAAAAAATTTTAAATATACTTTTGACAATTTTATATGTTGTATTTGACAAAATAAAATTCTTCTTTAGAATCGGTACGTCAAAATTTACTTTGTTTAAATTTTTGGTATTTTTCAGACAATGTACATTTTTTAATGAATAGTGAAAAGTGTTGTATTTAAATTCAAAAAATATTTTTAATATAATTTATTTATATATATAGATTAGCTTTTTAATTGGTTTTAAAGTGAAATTAGAATATATTTTTACCATTTAATCTAATGGTGGTAATTGGAATTAATATCACTTTGAGATTGGACATAAACGAGTGTCAATCTTTTGATAGATATTATTTCTTAAAAACACGTTATTTGATTTGACAGCGGGATTTAATTATAAAATTAATTAATTCAACTTCTATGTTGTGAATTTGGTAAAATAGACATCATTTTTGAATTCGGAATATCAAATATTTCTTAGGGTGAATTTTTGGTATTTTTCTGAAAAACATTAATTTTTGATGAATAGTGAAACCACAAAGTGGTAGTTACACAAACTGATATTTCATTTAAATGGAACTTTACCACTTCTGTGATTTGAATTTCAAAAGTCCAATATAAATGATTTTCATTATTAAGTGTAATGTAGTTCAATGGGATGAAAATAATTTTTGATGAAAAGTAACTTTTATGTTTTTAATCACGATTAAAGGTAATTAGTGTGATTTAAGGTAAAAATAACATTGTAATAAAATGAAAATGTCTTGAAACTTGTCCTAACCCTATTGTATGAGTCATGGACGACTAAAAAAACTGATGGGTCGATTTTTGGGACCCCATGGAGCCACATGGTTAAGATAATGACATTAATGCCTTTTATTTAAAGTAAAAGTAAAAATGACACGAACATGTATTGTTTTAATAAAACAATTTTTATTTGGGGTTATACAAGTCATATTTTTGACTATAAATAGTCATTGAAAAGATAAAAGTATTTCCTACATCATAGTAGTTTTTTATTATTTTTAGACATTAAATAAATTAAACTATTTGTGACATCATGATGATGCAGTGATTACCTCATTATATAATGATTTAAATAAAATGAAAAGATAATGTAAAATCTAAGACCTAAACATGTCAAAAACCTATTGTATGGGTGGATTTATAACCCTTATCACCTCGTACTCTAACTATTTCAATTTTGGACCTTTAAAATCCGAAACTCATTTGAAAATAATGTAACCTTTCTCGACTTCCCAAGAGTGCCTCTCCTCTCCTCTTATAAAAGGCCCCCACCTCTACCTCCTTATGCACACCTCTAAAGCCTTTGGATAGGCCAAGATCTAATCATTTAGTCTCTCCACATACCTCTACCCATCCTAGAAGCCTTACCTTAGGCAGGAAGCTCTTTAATAATCTTTTTTGGTTCAAACCAAAGGGAGTTACCCGATTTTAAGGTAACGTCATCACTTGTGCTCTTTTGTATTATTTTTCTTCTCCAACCCCCTAAAATCTTTTTATTAATTTATTTTGTAACAACACAAGTATATTCCATATACTAGGATGTTTTTATAAGAGGTATTCGAGCTACAGTTACACACACCTACATCTAATGGTTAAAGAACATACTGTTTCTGTGGATGGTGAATTTCTGCCTCACGAAACGATGATTGTTCAACATTCTTTTAACACCTTCAAAGGTGGCCATTAAGATTTCACCATATTTATATATGATAAATAATATGTTTATGTTTTCCTTAAGCTTCTGTATTTTTCATTTATGGCATACCTTTATGGTTTCCATTATGGGTAAACACGATATCTTCATTTTAGGAAGTGCGGACTACCGCCCCCAAAAAGTTATTTGAATCGTTAATACCATATGTGGTACATATAAATGATAGATTTAATGATATTATATATGATAACATACTGTAATTATAATAATATTATGTATCATTATGTTTTAATTCCATTAAATATGAAATAGAAATGGAAGTAGCGTTCATGCGTACGTACGGCTTACCATCTCCATGAACGGTGCATTTCATTTCATACCTCTAAATGATTATGTAATATTATAAATGCATGTATATAATGGATATATATGATATATATGATAAATACATAATGAATATAATTCTGGATATAATGGATATTTTACCCCATGAACAAACTTGTGATTATAATGAGTTTATTTTTGACTCAAGTACCAAGTATCGACAAAACGACCATTATTAATTTAATGATTACATAATGTGCATAACATGGTAATAAGTGATATAAAAGGAATAATGAACTTGAAAAAGGTTCTTAAGAAAGTATAAATTAACTCATTTTTATTATTTAGGAGATTAAAGAACGATTGGGTCAAGTCGGACACGAGGTAAGGGATCCAACCTCTCTCTTTCTTTTTAAGTACTCTCTTTTATGTCAATTATTTTAAGCTCATTTTTATTATGTTTGGGGATGTTATTTTATATTCCTTATACTGTGCGTTTTGTTTTCATATTATGATAGACCCTATTTGATCTCATAAATCCATTTTTTGGATGTTTTAAGTGGCGTCGTTAGGCTACCGAGTTTTCGTAAGGGATTTTTCATCTCACTTTTATTCCTGTGACATTTATGCTATGCTTGACACTATTTCCTTTGAGTTGTTTATGTACTGACCATTATTATAAACATTTTGTAGTATAATTTCATTTATGGGTATTTACATCTTCATTATATGGCCCTTTTTCCATGGGGTGTATGTTTCGAAAGTTACCCAACTCGGTAAGGGGACCTTTCACCCTCCTCTTTTTAAAAGATTTATTTTGTTATGTTTTTTAATTACCATACTATTATGTTGGGATATGTTATTATATATACTTATTTATGTAAATTTTATGTCCAAGTTCTTAGTACCATTTTCTCTCTCATCAACTCATTTTCTGAATTTTAAAGTGACGTCGTTAGGCTGTCAGATTTCTGTAAGGGAACTTCTTAACCCACTTTCAATTATTTTGGTTAAACCTCTACTTCTTGATTTTATTATGCCAAGATTATGTGTGGAATCTTTATTTTGTAATTTCCACAAACCTTTTTCTGGATATAGTATTTCTACACATAATCATCTCATCGATAAATTCTTACAAACTTGTATGGGAAATCATAACTCAATCTCATTTAATTGAGTTAAATATCTATGTCATTGGTTTTGTATTTGAAAGATTATGTGTGAATGACCTCTGATTGTTTCACACTTAATATCCACTTATATTGGGTGTATTTATATTTATCACACATTTTTATGTGATAGATTTATCCTTAATTTAAGGATACCATCTTTATAATGGATTCCATCTCAATTTACATTTCCATTAAGAAATCATTATTGTTATGCACCAATTCACTCTTATATGGTGTGTATACTGTCCTTTGACATATTATATCATGAATCCCTTTATTTTCATGATATTATAAAGTTTTGATTAAATGTTATTCCGCAATTATTTGTATTCAAGAGTCTCTCATTTTGTTAAAAACTCTTTAACAAAAATATCGTTTTAAATATTTAAGGATTCATTATTCTAAATTTTTATCTTTAATGTCCATGTTTTCAAAATGGTTTTCAGTATTTATTTATATGGACATTAATGTTATAATTCCATTAAAATATTCAAAGTGATATGGGACACTTTGATTCAATAATCTCTTTTAAATGATTTTTTGAAAATGGATTGATTAATTCAATATCTTGGAATTACTTATTGTGATTGAAAATGAAATGTTGTTATTGAAATGTTTATATTTTCAATATTTTATGAGTAATGACGATACTTGTACATTTTACGGGTGGTTACGTGATAAACCATATTATGGGTTGTGCCGTGAATACCAGGACGGGTGGTTACGTTATAACCTCCAATGCATTGGGTATGGAAGTCGGCCGTATGGCTATTCCATTAAGTATGTGTGAAAGTCGACAGTATGGTTATTCCATTTAAGTATGTTTATGTCCCAAGTTACCTTTATATGTTATGTGTTCTTTATATTGGTTTTATGGTAATCTTTTGGTTACGAAAGGGTAAGAAATGGTCTTTTATTCAGTGAATATTTTTTACTACTTCAAAAAGGTGAAAAGTATTAGATTGGTAAAGTACTCATGGTTTACTTGTTGTTTTGAAAAACTAACAGTTTTCCTTATTTGTGTATCCTTTACTTGTCTCTTTATGCTCATCCCAAATTTTTTAAATGTTTTCCATAGGAATTAATGATGAATAGGGTCAAGGATGGGATCAAGGAAAGACATTTTATCTAAAACATGGAACTAGACATGTTTCTTTTTAAGTGGTTTTTTTATTTTATGGAAACTTAGTAAAAGTGTCTACTATGTAATCATTTAAGATGTAATAGTTATGACTTAATTCTGTAAAACTCTAAACCTGAAAAGATCCTCGATGTGAATTATTCATTTAATTCATGATTAAGTAATGTTTAAGGCCGAGGCCTTATTGTTGGTATCAGAGGTCGGATTAGGTAACTTTAGAGGTTATGGAATTCTCTTAGCTTAAGTGACATTACCATAATGGTTAGGATTTCAAAAAGAGTCCTAGTTTAAGATAAAGTGAATGAGTAAGTATATCTTAGTGTTTATCTTCCTCATTAGTACATGATGGTTTTGTTGATATACTCACACTGGCCTTTTTGGTTTTATTAAATGGCTAGATCTAGCAGGCACCAAAGTAACAGTGGATGTGAAGGAAACTGTGACAGTTTTCTGAGCGGGCAACTAAATGATATGGGAGATGTAATGAGAACTCTTGTGTTTATCCTCAACCAACTATCTGGAGTAATGATTGACCACCTAAACCTTGGTGATTTCTATAAGGCATCATATATGCGAGAAACAAATCCCTATGGAACTACAGGTAATAATCATAAAGTTAAGTGTGTTCAAAAACCTATGTTTCAAAGATGTGGAATGAAACACCTTGGAAAATGTTTCAAAGGGACAGAAATATGCTATAGATGTGGAAATGAAGGTCATAAAGCAAGAACCTTCCATGGAAAAAGGAAGAATACCGTTAACTCGAGGAAAAGGAAAGAAGATCTTTCTGAGGGATCAATTGAATGTTTTAAATGTGGTGTGCATGGTCATTATGCAAACACATGTCCAATGAAGATGTTTCGGGAATGGGATCACCAAGATCGTACAAATATTATTTTACCAATACCTAATGCCATTCTGATTGAGGATGAAGAAACTGACAATGACAAATCAAAGGTATGGATTATTTCGTAACTTTTGTTTTCCTATTTTGGAATCTTAGGATATGATTCATGATTTTGTTTGTAGGAAAGAAGTATTTCAGAATAAGTTAGAGAGGAATGGTTAATGGATCATGAAGAATGTTGAATGAGTAAGAAGTCAACATATAAGGGCTTCAAGAGTTATGATGAAATTCTTAAGAGTATTAAGTCTCTTTTGATGATGGGGTTACATTAGAAGACTCTTTATAATATGTGTAACCCTAATGTTTGATATATGAAAATTTTATTCAAGTAATAGTTATCTGTTTATTTGTGGATATAGTTATAAAGAACCATTTGGGTTTATATGATCCTTACTTTTGAGGTAATTATGGGTCACTATATGTTATGATGGAAAGTGAAAGGCATGAGATAAAATTGAGGTTAAATTATGTTATGGTTATTTTTGATGATTTTATCTCATTTTGGGGAATGATTTGAGAATTATATAGTTTGGAAAAAGGACAACACGCAGACCGTGTGACAACCTGTCACGTCGAACAAAACTGCGGGAATCGAACCCACAACCAAAGTGCGACTGGTATTTATCACCTACCACTGGACTACGTGAAGTCCCTAGTTAGTTTGACTAATTATTTTTAGATAGATTATTTTATTAATTATGAGTAATTTTATTTTTGGTTATCTAGGGAAATTATTAAACTATCATGGAGGATATGTTATTAGGTTAATTACTTTTCAATACGAGACTTTAAGAGCAACTGATGTTGTTTGGAGATAAATGTTATGATTTAACTTGGATGACAATGTGATTAAATCCTTCAAATATTTGGGTTTCAATAATTGTTTGGTTTACTTTTGGTCTTCGTTGAACTTTGGGTCTTGTTGGTCTAATTTTGTAGATTAAGAATAGATTTCCATTTTATAAAAGATTATCCTTTTTGGGTATTATCTGATCTCATACTAACGTTTTTGGTTTTAGTATTGGACAAGGTCTAAAGACATGGGAAGTATACAGTTCTTTTTTGTGGATTAGGTGAATCTCTAGATGTTGATTATAGCTCTCTTAATGTAAACAAGTCATCCTAAATACTCATCTTTTGGAGAAAATATGAGTTCGTGTAAGAAATATAGTAAAAGTTGATAGTAAACTTGACAAGTAATTATGTTTCCTTATGTTTTAGCTAAGCTCAAAAATAAATACCTAAATGAAAAGTAACTAAAAAAAATTTTCTCTGTTAATTTTCCTACTGGGGAATCCAATACTGTTTAACCCATCACAAGTTTGTGATTTTCTGGTGGTTAACTTTCTCCTAAACATGTTTTCTATCACACTCCCTCAAAACATGACCCTGTGTTTTTCTTCCATATCCATGTTTTCATACATGGAATCCTTGTATGGGTTAACTTGGATGACCTTTGTACTTCCCTTTATTTCTTTTAAAGTGATAGTTTAATTTACTCCTTTTCCAATGTGGGGCTTTCAATGAAGTCTCCGAGCCCAATTTTAAAATTGCGAGGACACAATTCCTAAAAGGGGGGAAGGATGTAACACCCCAGGTAAATAAAGAATATGACATTTTTATATTTCTCGATATTTGTGAATAAAATATTAATATTACTTTAAAGGGAACGCTATGCTTGATGGCTTACCAAATACATAACAACGAGTTCCTTTGAAATCTTGTGTTGCACTCTAATAATAAAATAATTTTATTTTAAATGGTAGTTAACACCTAGTCGTTGTAATGATAGGAATGAAGAGAACTAGCTAAAAAATGATTATATATGTTTTTCAAATATTTTTACTTTTTACAATAAATGTTTGAGGATTAAAAATGCAAATGAATCCAATTTTAAGCATAAATCTTCTAATATTCATTAAAAGGTCGATTAACCACCTTTTGAAGGAAAACCCTTTTTAAATATACTTTTGACAATTTTATATGTTTTATTTGACAAAATAAAATTCTTTTTTAGAATTAGGACATCAAAATTTACTTTGTGTAAATTTTTGGTATTTTTCTGACAATGTACATTTTTTAATGAATTGTGAAAAGTGTTGTATTTTAATTCAAACCACTTTTTTATAAAATTTATTTATATAGTTAGATTATCATTTTAATTGATTTTAAATTGAAATTAGAATATATTTTTTCCATTTAATCTAATGGTGGTCATTGGAATTAATATCACTTTGAGATTAGACATAAACGAGTGTCAATCTTTTGATAGATATTATTTCTTAAAAACACGCTATTTGATTTGACAGCGGGATTTAATTATAAAATTAATTAATGAAACTTCTAGGTTTTGAATTTGGTAAAATAGAAATCATTTTTGAATTCAGAATATCAAATATATCTTAGGGTGAATTTTTGGTATTTTTCTGAAAAACCTTAATTTTTGATGAATAGTGAAACCACAAAGTGGTAGTTACAAAAACTGATTTTTCGTTTAAATGGAACTTTACCACTTCTGTGATTTTAATTTCAAAAATCCAATATAAATTATTTTCATTATTAAGTAATTTTTTTTTCAATGGGATGAAAATAATTTTTGATGAAAAGTAACTTTTACGTTTTTAATCACGATTAAAGGTAATTAATGTGATTTAAGGTAAAAATAATATTGTAATAAAATGAAAATGTCTTGACACTTGTCCTAACCCTATTGGATGAGTCATGGCAGACCCAGACAACCTATGGGTCGATTTTTGGACCCCATGGAGCAACTTGGGTATGATAATGAAATTAATGCCTTTTATTTAAAGTAAAAGTAAAAATGACACAAACATGTATTGTTTTAATAAAACAATATTTATATGGGTTTATACAAGTCATATATTTGACTATAAATATTAATTGGAAAGATAAAAAGCTTTCCTACATCATAGTTTTTTTTAATAATTTTCAGACATTAAATAAATTAAATTATTTATGACATCATGATGATGCTGCGATTACCTCATTATTTAACGATTTAAATAAAATGAAAAGATAATGTAAAATATAAGACCTAAACTTGTCAAAAACATATTGGATGGGTGGATTTCGAACCCTTATCACCTTATACTCGAAATATTTCAATGTGGGACCTTTAAAATCAGAAACTCATTTGAAAATAATGTAACATTTCTTGACATTCCAAGAGTGCCCCTCCTCTCATCTTATAGAAGGCCCCCACCTCTACCTCCTTACACACACCTCTCTAGCCTTTGGCTCGGCCAAGCCCTGATAATTTTGTCTCTCCACATCCCTCTCCTCATCCTATAATCCATAACTTAGGCATGAAGCTCTTTAAGAAACTCTTTTGGTTCAAACCAAAGGGAGTTACCCGATTTTAAGGTAACGTCTTCACTTGTGCTCTTTTGTTTTATTTTTATTCTACAACACCCTACACTCTTTCTATTCATTTATTTAGTAACAACACCAGTATATTACATATACTAGGATGTTGTTATAATATGTATTCAAGCTAAACTTACACACACCTACATGTAATGGTTAAAGAACATACTGTTTCTGTGGATGCTGAATTTCTGCCTCACGAAACGATGACTGTTCAATATTATATTAACACCTTAATGGTGGCCATTAAGATGTCACGATATTTATATATGATATATAATATGTTTATTTTTTCCTTAAGATTTTGTATTTTTCATTTATGTCATAACTTTATGGATTCCGTTATTGGTAAACGCGATATCTTCATTTTAGGAAGTGCGGACTACCGCCCCCTCAAAGTGATTTGGTTCGTTAATACCATATGTTGTACATATAAAGGATAGATTTACTGATATTATATATGATACCATAATGTAATTATAATATTATTATGTATCATTATGTTTTAATTCCATTAAATATGATATAGAAATTGAAGTAGCGTTCATGCGTACGTACGACTTACCGTCTCCATGAACGGTGCATTTCATTTCTTACCTATAAATGATTATGTAATATTATAAATGCATGTATATAATGGATATATATGATATATATAATAACACATAATGAATATAATTCTGGATATAATAGATATTTTACCCCATGAACAAACTTGTGATTATAAAGAGTTTATTTTTGACTCAAGTTCCAAGTATCGACAAAACGACCGTTATTAACTTAAATGATTACATAATGTGAATAACATGGTAATAAGTGATATAAATGGAATAATTAACTTGAAAAAGGTTCTTAAGAAAGTAGAAATTAACTCATGTTTATTATTCAGGAGATTAAAGAACGATCGAGTCAAGTCAGACATGAGGTAAGGGATCTAACCTCTCTCTTTCTTTTTAAGTACTCTCTTTTAAGTCATTTCTTTTATGCTAATCTTTATTATGTTTGGGGATGTTATTTTATATTCCTCATACTGTGATTTTTATGATCACATAATTATAGACCCTATTTGATCTCATAAATCCATTTTTTGGATGTTTTACGTGGCGCCGTTAGGCTACCGAGTTTTCGTAAGGGATTTTTCATCTCACTTTTATTCCCGTGAAATGTATGCTATGTTTTCCACTATTTCCTTTCAGTGGTGTATGTAATTAAAATTATTATAAACATTTTGTAGTATAATTTCATTTATGGGTATTTACATCTTCATTGTATGAACCTTCTTCCATGGGGTGTACGTTTCGAAAGTTACCCAAATCGGTAAGGGGACCCTTCACCCTCCACTTTTTAAAAGACTTCTTTTGTTATGTATTTTAATTCACATACAATTATGTTAGGATATGTTCTTCTATATCCTTATAAATGTAAAATTTATGTCCAAGTTACGAGATACCAATTTCTCTCTCATCAACTCATTATCTAAATTTTAAAGTGACGTCGTTAGGCTGTCAGATTTCTTTAAGGGAACTTCTGAACCCACTTTCAATTATTTGGGTTAACCATCTACTTCTTGATTTTATTATTCCAAGATTATGTGTGGAATATATATTTTTTAATTTCCACAAACTTTTATCTGGATATAGTGTTTCTACACATAATCATCTCATTGATAAATTCTTACGAACTTCTATGGGAAATCATAACTCAATCTCATTTCATTGAGTTAAATATCTGTGTCATTGGTTTTGTTTTTCCAAGATTATGTGTGAATGACCTCTGATTGTTTCAAATATAATATCCACTTATATTGGGTGTATTTATATTTCTCACCCATAATTATGTGATAGATTTATCCTTAATTTAAGGATACCATCTTTATAATGGATTTCATCTCAATTTACATTTCCATTGAGACTTCATTGTTGTTATGCACCAATTCACTCTTATATGGGGTGTTTACTATCCTTTGACATATCATATCATGAATCCCTTTATTTTCATGATATTATAAAGTTTGGATTAAATGTTATTCCACAATTATTTGTATTCAAGAGTCTCTCATTTTGTTAAAAGCTCTTTAACAAAAATATCATTTTAAATGTTTTAAAGATTCATTATTAAAAATAATTATCTTTAATGTCCATGTTCTCAAAATGGTTTTCAGTATTTATTTATATGGACATTAATGTTATAATTCCATTAAATGCTTCAAATTGGCATGGGACACTTTGATTCAATAATCTCTTTTAAATTATTTTTTGAAAATGGATTGATTAATTAAATATCTTGGAATTACTTATTGTGATTACAAATGAAATGTTTTTATTGAAATGTTTATATTTTCAATATTTTAGGTGTAATGATGGTACTTGGACATTTTACGGGTGGTTACGTGATGAACCATATGATGGGTGGTACCGTGAATACCAGGATGGGTGGTTACGTTTTAACCTCTAATGCATTGGGTGTGGAAGTCGGCCGTATGGATATTCCATTAAGTATGTGTGGAAGTCGACCATATGGTTATTACATTTAAGTATGTTTATGTCCCAAGTTACCATTATATGTTATGTGTTCATTATATGGGTTTTATGGTAATCTTTTGGTTACAAAAGGGTAAGTAATGGTCATAATTTAGTGAAGAGTTTTTACTACTTCATAAAGGTGAAAAGTATTACTTTGGTAAAGTACACATGGTTTACTTGTTGTTTTGAAAAACTAATAGTTTTCCTTCTTTGTGTATCCTTCACTGGGATTTTTTTGCTCATACCATGTTTTTTAAATGTTTTCCATAGGACTTAAAGATGAATAGGGTCGAGGATGGGATTAAGGAAAGACATTCTATCTAAAACATGGAACTAGAAATGTTTCTTTTTAAGTGTTTTTTTATTTTATGGAAACTTATTAGAAGTGTCTACTATGAAATCTTTTGAGATGTAATAGTTATGACCTAATTCTCTAAAACTCTAAACCTAAAAAGATCTTTTATGTGAATTATTCTTTTAATTCATGATTATGTAATTTTTAAGGCCGGGGCCTTATACATTCTCCTGAATTCCCACTTCATTTCTTTGAGAATTATTGTTTCTCTTGAGAAGGGAAGATTGAGAAATTATTTGTTAATGGATTTCTTATGTTCCTCCCATTATGATTTCCATGTCCATCCATTTCAATTATAGAAAGATACGATCCTTGTAAATTCATATAAATGATAAAATTATAGTATCCTTTATACTTAGATCATCTACTAGTTTATTTGCATTACTAGTATGGTAGTAGATTAAGAAGTTATCATCCCTAAGAAGATCTATCCATCTTCATTGGTGCATATACAACTCATTATTTGAGAATATTAACATGAGACACATGTGATCCTTATATATTTCAATATTATTGCCATTGAGATAATTCTATAATATTTTCAATGATAATATTAGTAAATCCTACTAAAGATCATGTGATGGGGTGTTTTTTTCATGAAGATACAATTTCATTTATGTATAGTCTCACATTTTCATTCTTCATTAGCACACAACACAAGCACTTATATGAAGCATAAATGTACACAATGAAATGTTCCCCACTTATGGGATGAATATTTATATGGTTAATTATAAGAATATATTTCAAATCCAAAAATATCTCTTCACATTAATTATTCTAATGAATATGAGTCTGTTCAGAGTTAGTTTGGTTCGACAGTTTGAAAATAGTGAAACATTTCTCACAAATCCATGATAATACCTAGCTAATCCATAGAAACTATGAATTTCTCTAAAAATGTTTACCTTTACCATACATAAACTAATTATGTCTTTTAAAGGTCCATGTATATCCCATTACTTTTGATATTATTAATAAATAATGACACCTTATTCAACCAGAAATCACATTCAATATATTTTTCATAAACAACATCCTTTCATAATGTCTATAGCATAGTGCTCAGATTCTCAACAATATCCTCCTTTATTTTGATTTATATTTTAATAAATTTTATAAGGACTACCACAAATTTTTTCAGATATTTTGAAACACTATATTCATCATGTCTTTGAAAATTTATGGACAAATAGTGATTCTGAAGGGTATTTAAATGAACTCAAAGTTCCAATACCTTGTACGAAATGTAGTATTGGGGATATCCTATTTAACCCTTACTTAATAATACCCTGACAAAAGATCCACCATAGAGAAAGACTAGGCTCCATGTAACTGATCAAATAAGTCATCAATTGATGTTAGAGGACACTTTTTCATCATCGTGATATAGTTGCACCCGAAATAATCCCTAGAATGTAACATTTACCAATCAATCTTCATGAGAAATTGGATTGGTGCACCCCAAGTTGAAGCACATGAGCGTGTGACCCATTTCTCTATATTCACCTATAGGTGTTTCTTCATATCCTGATGTTCCATAAAATCCATTCAATTCATAGTCTTTAATAACTGTTGGACCCTAGGTATATTCTTGATTGAAAATTCAACCTCTTTGATAAGTGTAAGACTGGTATATTATTTGAGAATAATATAAGAGTATTCCCTCATAGTGGGCATGTGTTAAAGGATGATATTTTCCTTATAATCAATCATTTTATCTTGATATACTTTATCACAGGGAAATAATATCCATTATTGAGATGTTGGTGTTAAAGAAGATTCTTCCTCCACCTTTAACTAGTACATAATCGGGGGAATATTTACAATATGGAGAGTGAAGTTTTTCTTATAGAAATTTATCATGGAAATATATATAATGAAATCCAATACATGTCTAGAATTTCATCAAATCCCACTAATGGGAGTATAAAAAATTCCCCTGGTAAGTTCAAGAAATAAATTTTGACAAGGGATGAGTTATATAGTTGAGATTAAATAATATCAAAAATATCTATTTTTACAAAAAAAATATACTTTCATACTTTATAGTGGTGTTTGAATTGTTCTACAATGATTTTGTGATATGTAGGAATGCATAATACCATTGATAAAGACCCCACCCATCACTTTTTGATTCAGTTTTGAACCATTTACATTATCAAAAATATATGTAGGGATGAGTGTTTTTAAATTATTAAACACATAAATGGGAATCCAATGACATTAAAGGATTAACATATAACCGATACACATTTAATTAATATTTGAATTTATATGATTAACTATATGTTATCCATGATCTATTTTTTAAAATATAATCTTATGGTAATTTTTTATTCCATTAATAATAATTTGTAATGAGCTCATAAATTTACCAAATAATATCTCACATGAGTTTCAAACTAGGTGTGTAGAAAATAATATTATCGTGCACATATTTTTGGTCAATTCTAGCTCAACACAGTGTTTTTCGGTATTACCCAATGTATAATTTTTCAAAATCCACATCCACTTATAGATACTAGATATGGATGTATTCACTTGAAAACCACTTACTATTTACTTAACCAAAATTTAGGGGTGTGTTTATATGTTTAGTGTTATCCCTAAGTCTTTGGATAGAAATTTCTATTCCTAATACGAAAAATAACTAAACTTTCTATTGATAGAAACTATGAAACTCATTGTATTAATTAAATATTACTCTATTATTTATTAAATATGATTTTGTCGAATTAAACTAGAAATATTGATAAGTTTAGTGTATTTTGGAATTAGTTACACTACATATAAACTTAAAATATTGAACAAATAACCATTATTGAAAAATTCTTTAACATGAATATAATATTCGTATGTACTAAAAACTACATTGGATAACCTGAGGACAAATATAATAAATGGTTGAGCTATAAAGACAAGTAATGTAATACACATAACATACCATGAAGAAAGTATTACACGTTACACCATAGGAATATCAATGAGATATAAAATGGTATATAATCATAAACATGAACAATGTGGCATGAAATCACATGATAACATAATAGAAACATGGAAATGTGGAAATGACATACAACATGGAATCATAAACATAGGTCATGGACAAATTCTAAGAAATAATAATGGAAAATGTACCATGATGGGTTAGATTCAATCCCTAATCCCTTGCATGAAATCTCATGAGAGTAAAACATCACCCAATACATTTTAGCACTATATAATTCTGGGTGCATCTGTTATAGTCATTTCATTCAAATACATAAATATGGAACATAGATCACACAAAATTTAATTATTTTTCTTAAAAATTTATTTAATGATCAAAGATTTTGTAATAAATACATGTAAGTACCAAATAAAATAATTATAAGCTCTTAAAGGTGAACAACATTGATAGGGAATGGGTACATTTATTCATTACACAATTGTTTGACATGGAAAATCATGGTGAAATCACAGCAGCATTATCATGGTGTATAAATATTCATGGGAGGGATTAAAAAGGGTTGAAGAGGTATCCCATCATTTATAAATCATATGGGTGGTAATTGGGATATGTTAAAACATATCCCAACATTAGGAAATAGAGAAAAAATGCATAAGATAATGAAGATGCATGAATAGAGAGGAGAAGAAGATGATAACATACATTTAGAGTGGGAATAAAAATTATTGGTTGGAGATTATTGAGTGATTTTGGAAACATTAGAGGACTATAGAGAGGATGTATTCTATTATTTTTGCTCCATAAGGTTTTTTGAGTGAGTAAGAATGGGATCTTGTGTGGGTTTGTTTTTCAAAAAAGAGGACAATTCTTTATTATTTCTCAATCATTGGTTTTGGAATCTATATAATAAATAAATAAAAGACATAAGAAATACCATTATTTATTTCGAAGAGGAATGGTTTTAATTATTTTATAAGCACAGTGGCAAAAAACATTCAAATAATACCATTGATGATGTGGAATTGTGTCACATTTGTAAAGAAATGATTTTAAATCATGAAAATATGTTATAGGTTTTGGAGTATTAATAAAGGATTTATATAATTAATAAAATAAAATAAATATTATATTATTATAAATATAAAACCTATATTTGGTACCAGATACCATTTATAGTACTTATTACAACATTTTCGGTCATTATGATGTCATAATATAATCCATATATTAATATTGTATTAAATTTGGACCAAAAAATTAGACTATCTCAAAAAATTATGAAAAAGTCACCCATGAATAACATCAAAATTATGATTTCAAAATTAATATTTATTTTATCCAAATAGTTTTCTGGATATTAATTTTTTCACATTTAAAATATAATTTACTTTTATTGAGAAATGATGTGTTTTTTGACAATAATAGTTTTTGAACCCGTATAAAAATTACATTTGACTTTATAAAAATAATATGGTCATTTATAACTAAAAAATAATTGTTTATTAAAAAATTTTTCTAAATTATTATTTATTTCATAAATCCATTAATTCATCATAATAATTTCCTTAATTGAATTTGAATACCTTCCAAAAATATTTATTTATTGTATCCAAATCAAAATCATTTATAACGTTAACATAGTAAGCCGAAAATATAATCAATATTCAATTAAATTTTAATATTAATGTACATATTATTATGGTCTTGATTCAAATACCTTTTTTACACAGAAAAAATCTATAATGGTGTGGTGCAGGATACTGATACTTTAATGGGGTTCTTCGATGTGCATGGTTTGGGTTGTGATCTTGGTGATCTTGAACATTTCTAATAAATGATTTCTATCATGATTATGCTATTATATATTGTACTGGTATTTGTCTAGGGTATTTCATGGTGATATTATATCCCTTGGAATCTTAGATAAACGGTCTTTATAGGGTAATCTTCTACTACTAGAGGTTATCACTTCCATTTTGTGTGTCAACTAGATTTATAAAAACCCTATAGTAATAATAATCATATGATAATTGTCTAAAAAGTATATTAGAAATCGAAATGAAGATTAAAATTATTTTAAACATGATAGGATATAATAAAACTAAATAAGTATATTTTCTATATAACCATTATAAAAAATAGGACATTTAATTAAACCATAAATGGAGTTTTATTTCTAAATTTCATTTTCAGTAACCCATGCCAGGGGGAATAGGTAAGAATCCTAATGAATAAACCCCCTACCCTCAAGATAGTTTATCAATCATTATAATGATCAAATTGTGGGTTCTTGCCAACTAAGTACAAAATTTCCCATGAGATTCCAATCAAATCAAATGTTAATCAGGGAAAAAATAAACTCAATCTATCAATACCAATAATCATTTGGAATGGAAACATGGTAATGTTTCAAAATATAAATTTCATTTCAAAAACCAACATTAAATTTTTTTAATAAAAAATCCATGAATTTAATTTAAAACAATTTCATTTCAAACCGAAAAACATTTCATGTGTATCCATTTCATTACAATAATACTCGAAGTTATTATTTTCAAATCAGGATATTTTTTTTTTCAGAAATCACATTTAATTTCAAAAATCCATTGTAAAAGGGTACTACCACGCACACGAGTATATTTCAAATCATTTAAGAAGAGAGTCAATTAATGTTTTAAAAAAATAGGAAAAAGTATTTGAGTTCAACAATCATCAATGGCGTCTATTGATAGATACTATCTTAAGAAACCAACTTCTATAATAAATATCAACAACACCCACAAGAGATACACAAACAGAGAGATGATAGTTAGAATGCATAATAGAGAATAATATAATCATAATTCATCATGTAGGGATATAGATCCATTAGTGACATGAAAAATAGCTAATATTAAATAAGGTGAGAAATGTGGATAATATAATAAAATATCATATTAATGTTACACTTGTTGTAATAGAAATAATGTACTAACCATCACTTCAATCCATAATGAAATGAGGTTTGAAGTGAAAAATATATATTTAGATAGCCTCTAAAGGATATTTTTTTAAATAAAATAAAAATGTGGAGATTTTTTAAATAAAAAATTCAAACAAGATAAATAGAACATATTATATTGGGTTTTTTTGGCCCCATCGGTGGCATCAGGTTTCCATTGGACTCCACCGACAACATGACAACATTTAGAAGAACAACCTTACCATTGGGAGACCTAACATCTTACTAGTGGGATTCTACCATGTTGATGGTGGGATTTATATAGTAATACCAACACCCTATCCTCCCAGTAGCTGTCCCATGTCTCTCAAAAGACATCCTGTGAGCCTTTGATAGCTTATGAAGCTACTTGAGCATGCACACTTTAGTGATGATCCACTCGACCACCTCTCAGCCTGACTAACAAGTTGAAAGACTTCAATTATGAACCCTTATAAGGATCAATCAATTTATGAAAACCTGAAAAAAATTATTCACTAGATATCAATGGAAACACTCCAGAATCAACAATAATAAAAAGAGAACCAAGAATAAGACAAGGCCCATATGCAAAATATGAAAACATGATATCAAAATTTTCTTATAATAAACTATTTCCTCCCACAATAATCTTCTCTATAAGGCTATATATACATGATTTGAGGCCACTTCTCCCTCATTAAATCCTTATTTTCTCACATCTCATTCAAAATATAACCACTTCCCCATAACACCCAAACCAAGGGTAAGAACATTCCATGAGGAACCTTTATATAAGAGTCAATAACCTGAATCAGCTACTCAACCATGGCTAAATTAGGTTCGACATCAATATCCTCACAAATCATGAAATATGTTTAATAAAAGAGATAATTTTTAATCTAAGACACATGAAACACATTATATATATATATCATATGAGGTGGTAAATACAAATAGTAACCCACCATCCCAGTCTAATAAATAATTTCAAATGGTCCTTCATATATTGCTGCTAACATTTCCTATTTTCCAAGCCTGTGGTGACCTAACCGAGGTGAAAATCTAAAAAGAGCCACATCACAAACCTGTTACTCTAAAGGAAATCAGTGAAATTAACTAAGGATTTGAAATAGATCTATACCAAGAACAATATATGATATATTAAATAAATCTATTCCATTATCTCTTGAACATGACTATGAACAAATATGGGCATTTCACTAATCACAAACCAACATAGTGGTTATTTACACACTTGGATATAAACACTCAAAGGGTTCGATCTTTATTAGAAATTGTTAGATATTACTAAAGAAAAACATGAGTATCCCTATTTAGAAGTACCATGTTTATATAATGTAAAAAACACAAGATAAGATAATGTCATCAATAATATGTATATATTGTTCCTTATAATCACATATATAAGGATAATATGTCATGATTATGTTTACCTAGGATACCATCATCTATTGGCCTCTAAAAAATGAGAAGTGAACTGAAGATACTGTCATAAACTATATTAGATGGGACTCCATGAAACATGATGATCCCTTACAAATAAAAATTTCCCAAGTCCATAACTTTAGTGGTATCATGAATTAGAATGCTTGTTTGGTCAATAAGTCAATCTACAAATGAACCAATTTATATCACTGAGGTGTAAATGGAAACCCAATAACTAGTCCCATAGGATATCTCATCCCAATTCTATTTTAGCATATGAAGTGACCAAAATAGAATTTGAGGCTTCTAATACCAAAACATAATCTGCTGGAAAAGTATTATAGTAGAAAAAAAATATAAAATATCTTGATTCATATATCTCAACCATAAATTATTCCTCATATCCAAATAATTCATTATTTTGATAGGTTGAACCTCCCACTAAAAATGATTTCAATTCCCCAGCACATTCTACCTCATGGATAATAGAACAACATAATGGTTCTAAATGACATATATTCCTGTACAAGATAAAGACCAATAAATATTTTTCTCCCCACCATATAAGGAATCCACGATACATTTGAATTCATCATGAAGAAACCTCTCCAATAGAATTATCTAACAAAGATAGGATTTCAATTTATCACTCTTGTAACGTCCCATTATCAAATTTTATGTAATCCTATTATCCTTACTAGTTTTCATCTCTAATTGGGTACATTATGGGACTTTTGAGGATAGGGAACATTTAATTATGAATATGAACTAATGTTCATTCATGTATGTTTGTTTTAATTATTGGCGTCTGAGTATAAAACTGTATTACATTTTCGGGGTTCTCCCCATTTTTGGAGAACACCAAATGGGGTTTGAATTTTCATGTAAGAATATGGTCTTTTTTAGTCTGTTTGGTAAATAAAAAATATGTAATGGGAGTACAAAAAAAATAATTTTAGTAGGTAAGATGACATTAACCTAGTACACGATGTGATTATTCTACATTTCACGTAAACTTTACATGCTGTTCGATTTTAAAAATCAGGTTCTTAAAAAAATCTGACATGTTTTTTCAAATAATTTGGAAATCATGAAAAAAACGACATATAAAGTGTATGAACACAATATATATGTCATAAACATAGATTTTAGGGAATTAAATGACTAATTATCCATTCATTTAACCTTTTTTTCTATCGACATAGAATATCTTTTTGGTGATTTTGAGGACCTATGATTTATTTGCATCACCTTATTTAGTTTTTGATCACCATTGTGGTTGGTTTAACCTCTTTGGGTGAGTAATCTTTTCTCATTCTTAATTTAATTTGATCACAATTTCACCGTTTCATTATTTTATCAGATACATTGTTCTAAAATGATGATTCTTCTTGTTCCTTTCTAGATATTTGTGCAATATTTTTCTACTGGTTGATCCTTTGTTGGTTGTGGTGTCAAAGGTCAGTGTTCTTGAGGTATGCTGTGAAATTTTCTCTCTTCCAATTATTTTGTTAAATTTAATAAATTTTGAGAAATGTGGTTTGGTTCTATGGAATTAGTTTTTTTGGGTATTCATCCATGTTGGTGGATTACATTATGGGTGTGTGAGAGCCTAGAATTGTGATAGGTGGTGACCCCTATAGACTCTGTTGGTGAACTACGTTGATCTATTTTAGATAAATTTATTTATAAATAAAATGGAATGAATTATTGATTTCATTTTTTTGTGCGGGAAAAAGTTTTTGATAAATATGATATCCCCTAGTTTTGGTAAATGAAAAGGTACATATGAGGTAATATGTGGATCCTTTTTATGTTGTTTAAAAATGCATTCCTTTTTTTACTTTGAGGTTTTGGAGGTGTCTCCAACAAGTAATGGGGACTCAGGCCAGTTTGAGTATACCTTATTATATATAGATAGATAGTTAGATGAAATTTTCTATTTAGATCCTATAGGATATTTTTCTGGCTTATGCCTTGGACTTTGGTGGATCTAGGAATTTCCATATAGATTTCTTTGAGTTTTCTTGTAAAAATAGTTATCATTTTTTTATCAAAATGGATCATTTTGAGGATTTTTATTATCACCCATGCATATCACCTATTTATTGGTCATGAGTGGAAGAATATTATTATGTTGGATAATGATTGGTTTAAGAGAAATAAGTGTGGATTAAAGATATAATTTATCATATAGTTACATCATAGAGTTGAAATAAATCTTATGCAGAATGACAATTTTTTTTTTTGGAGTTTTCCTTCGGTGACCAATATTTATTAAAATCTTATTCTTGGTTCGATCACCATTTGTATAGAAAACAAGGAATGTGGGATGTAATTTATGTTGGACCATTTGAGGTCATTGAGTGTCTTGGGAAGGTTTCTTATCGGTCATCATTTTAAATTTAGTTGATGGAGATTTATTTTGTCTTCCATGTATTGAATATCATGGAATATCTTCATGATCCCTCTGATGTTCTGATTTGGGAAGAGATTGATTTAGAGCCCGATTTTTCAATTATTTAATAGGAAGTAGAGATCATTGAATCTCATATGAAATACTACATAGGGAAATCAATTTAGTTGTTCAGAGTGATATGGTGGAAAGGATCATATTCTCATGCGAGTTGGGTGGGCGAGTCATTGATGAGGGACCAATAGCTTTACCACATTTCCATTTGTCAATCTTCTACATGACTATTTGTAGATATAAATTCTTTTGGGGGAGTTTTTATCATCCCATTTCTATATTTTAGGTAGTTATATTCTCTTTACTTATTTTTTTATCTAATTAGGTTTGTCTTGTGACTCCCAAGGATGGAGAAAATTTTCTACGAAAAATGGCCTAATGTTCAGGGATGCATTTTTTTATTAATGGAGTCTGAGAATAATGGTGCAATAGATTTGTGGGGTTCTCCCTAAGTTCAATGAATGCATGAGGTAGGTTGTGTTTTCATTTAAGAATATGGTATTTTTATAGTATGAAGGGAAAATACATGCTATGTAATCAAAGTAAATGGGATATAATTTTTACAGGGAAAATGTTGTGAACCTTGTACACAACCTGATTGGAATAAAAGATGTGGAAATGTTTCATGCAATGTAATGTTAAAAATCATATTTCTAATAAAAAGGTTATGGGGTTTTCAACATATTTGGACACTATGGAAATTTTTTTTTAAATGTTTTACACATCAAGAAAGTGAAAAAGAATGAACTTTTTGGGTACTTTACAACTAAAAATCCATGAATTTATTCAAAATATAATTTTCTCATGACCTAGGATATCTCCTAGATGATACTCAGAAACCTCTTCTATATCCTAACCACTTTTTTCAATGACTGATATCTGTTTTGGAAGGGTTTCCACTATATGGGTTACTAATCCTTTTTATTATTCATTTCATTTATTGTGGTAGTACAATTGTGTTGGGTTATCATCTCTATTGACCCACTGTGATATTTGTTCTATTTTTCATGTCTAGATCCATTAAAAGATCTTATTGTGGGGCTTATCCGTTTTTGGTGTTGTGGTGATAAGTGTTCATTCTTGAGGCATGTTGTGATCTTTCACCTTAGATGACATATTTTTTAAAATTGAATCAATTCTGAGATGTTTTGTTTGGATCTAGGGCCTCTAGTTTCCTTGTGTGTTCTTCCATATCTGTGGATTTTATTGTAGGTGTGTTTGACCCATGTTTTGCGGTAGGTGGTTAAATATTTATCCTTTTATGGTGAAATTAATTTCTCTTATTTTAGAATTTTTTTTCCTAAATTAAATTAAATAATTTGATTGATTTGATTTGTGTGTGTGGAAAATGGTTTTTATCAAAGATTGGTTTCCACTAGTTTTGGTAAATGAAAAGGTACATTCAATGCATTGTGAAATTGTTTTCAATTTTTTTTGATGAAAATGGATTGATGAATTATTTTGGAAAATATTTAACATGGGATGAATAGAGTACATAGGTGTTTGTTGTAGTGATAGACCCTATCCTCGATTGGGTGGTTTTCTCATGACGATTTCCTAAGATTTCTTGTCCTATTATTCTAGGTACTTGTTACAAATATTGAGGGATATTCTATATAGGGTGTTCCTTTAATATCATGAATTAGTGCATATGTCTAGAGGATTTATGAAAACACTTTTTTCTATGTTGGGTATCACTTTCCTACCTATCCTTGTCTATTGTGATGCTCGACAAGAGTTTACCAATGCTTTGGATTGGACCATTTTGATTGTATTTTGATGGATTTGTTATGGTATGTGAGGAATGATTTGGTTTGACTTGATATATTTATTTTTATATATATATTTAAAATTATTTGAAATAGATTTACATAATTGATTTTGAAATGTGGAAAACTGGGAAAGTAAATGTTTTTCCATGTATTATATATAAAAATGATAAAATATATTTCATGCCTTATTTTTTTATAGTTGATCATGCATTGATTATTGTAAAAATTCTTTTCATGAAATAATTGGGTGATACAATATTGATCTTGTTATCTAACTCCCTATTCACCCATTTGGTAGTGTGTAAAGATTGTTATGTCTTTCAACTTTATGAAAGACAAGGACCTATAGTGAGGTATCATGGTTTTCCATACATTGGGTTTTTTAGTAGCTAGTGGTGATATGGTGAGAGTTTTCCCATTCTATCACATAAATACATTTGAGTAACTTTTTTAGTTATGTTGTTCTTTCTAGTAGGACTTTTATATTTGATATTTTTGTGCTACCTTGTAATTTTTATTGCTTCCATTGTCTCTTATATATTATGGAATATATTTAAATCTTCCTCCATTTCAATGAAATATGCATATATATGCCAGGTGTTTACTTCATGTTAGGTGAAATCATTACCTCTTATTATGGTTTAATTCTAGGGTCATAGTCAGTGGCTCATGGGGATCAATAACAACCTTAGAGTATGTTATGGATCGGTACAAATAACATTTTTGAGAGGGTATCCATGTGAGTTCATTAAAAATCTATAAAGAAATCCCAGTCTCATCCTATCACAATAAAAAATACATATGATCAAAGAGCCATTAGAGTTTATTCTATAAAATATTCTTTCATGTTATGGGATTGTATTTTACTTCTTAGAGAATAAAGAATTACATTAACCTTAAAGGGGGAGTTGTCAATGACAAAGTCGAAGGAATTTATTACTCCAATCATCACAATTGATGTAAATTCAAATATTTTTGTGATATTATATAACATAATAATGAAATATTAGAGTAGATGATATACCTTTCACTGAAAAATTAATATATCCAAATCATCAAAGGATACAACAAATCTACATGTTCAATATCATGTGTGGTATTGTTATTCTCAAGAGGCCAAATATGGAGAGAGACATAATCCGTAACATGATAAGCCTAAATAAGAAAAGAACCAAAACATAAAATTAATTCTTAATTGAAGATAAAAATATCATTCCTAGCCTATAGATGATTTGACAATAGAACTGATTTCAAAAGACCCTTCAACACATAAATTGGATCCTTTAATTTCAAATCATAGATAATCATTTTTTATTTTCAAGTGAAAGTGGTCAACAATGTATAAAATTTTTCAGCATCCCTTCCAAACATATATTAATACACAACCAACATAAAGAATAATTAAATGTAAAATAAATTATATGGTTCCACATAGGTCATAACATCCTCCACCTAATAATGATCAACTAAAATATCATGTTTAGAAACCTCATGTCCCAAGAACATTATATCCTCAATTTAACACTTTTAATTAAACAACATTGAATAAATTATGTGATCACTATATATTTTGGGAACCAAAATCAAGTGATGAACATGATACTCTATAGTCCTGGTGTAAACCAAGGTTTTATCCACAAAAACCACCAAAAAAGAGTAGCGGTGTTGATCGAAGATCTAGTTCATTAATTCTATAGACCCATTAGTAGAATTGTTTTGACTTAAAGGAATTAATATATAATCACAGTTGTCATAAAAATCATGGACGTAGTCATAGGGAAGTAAGGATCTTTGATCCAATTTTGGTGATAACTAGACTAAATTTAAATATTTGAGAACCAATTCACCACATTCAGTTGATAAAATCATAATCAATTCAATGTAGTAAATATTTCTTCTTGACTCTAACATGATTGATATTTTAGTAGTCCACAAAAAGGTGAAGGGTCCCATATTCTTTCATAGAAAAAGAACTAGGGTTGTCAATATAGACACACTAGGACAAATGAATACCATGGAAAACAATCAATCAAACTGAGTATTGAAATTATTATCTTATCTAGTTCCATGTGGATAGAGGGAATAAGAATATGTTGCGTTCCTTATTAAAAGTCAATAGAAATATACACTTCCATCACTGATATAAAACAAAAAAACTCAGATAGAAACATGCAAGGAAACTGAATTAATATTAGAGTAAGACCACTGATTGAATATTCCTCTAATATTTCATAAGAAAGCATGGATATCATCTGACACAACTCTATAAGAAGAGGATTGATACAACTCGGACTTGGGTCCCATTCTCATAAAAAACAAGGCCCACCCCACCTGGGGTAGTAAATGTGACATGGAGAATATTATAATTTATATGGGATTTATGAGTAATAAGCCAATCCATCTTGATAATAAAATTAATAGTATTCAAACCAGAACCAAAATTTCAATTGACTGATTTATTTATGATAAAAATAAAGAAGATGAGAGAAATTAGAGACCCTATTCTATCTTCATCCAAAGAGACATAAATATATACATTATATAAAGAATGAAATTCATATAAAGGTTTTTCACTTCAAAAAATTTGGTTGGAATAAAGGAATGAGCGGATCAAATTTCAAATGAAGAATTCATTTGTGATGAATCTATTGTGATGCTACATCTCATGGTTAAAATACCCAAATCAACTTCATCTAGAGGATCCTCTAATGTTTAAAGTTTCATTGTTCCTTATTCTTAGGATTGAAAAAACATTATTATTGAAGAAAATAAAAAAACATAAAATCCTACTAATATCATAGAGCCCATAACACTATGTGGAGTGGTAAAGTTATGGGAATTTATCATCTAGTGTGATGAGAATCCATAGGAGCTACATATCTTTGGTTCCTCCATAAAATCTCACTTTTATTTCTTTTATTGTTGACAATAGAAACAAGTCAGTGGCCCATTAATAGTTAAAAAATAAGAGTAAATTTACATAAAAAGGTCCACCGTTATAGTTTTTATAATGATACTCATCAGAAGTACCCTTTCCTTTAACATGACTAGTAGAACCGCCAATAGGAGTATGAGAAAATCTAGTCAACACTGACTTCCTACTAATTTTAATTTACGCTATCTAATATATGTCCACGCCATTAATATAAAGGGGTATAATTAGAAGTAAAACCTAATACTAGCTATACATTAATAACCATATCAAACCTATAGTCTTTTGGATTCTCATTAGATATAACCTATGGTGAGAATAACCATGCACAACATAATTATTGGAATACTGAGTAACTCTCTAATCACTATGCTCAAATTCAATTAACTATATTGAATTTTCCTACAAAATCACTTCTATATAGACTTGGTCCATGAAAATAAACTTGAAGTCTTTCCACTAGTAGAATAAATTCTTATAATCTAGAACAATTAAGTCCCACAAGCTTCTGGTTGGACCTTATTTTTTAAAGTGACACATTTCAGCTTGATGGAATCAGATATATCTAACAAAATCAAATAGTTGATCAAAATTCATTAAAAATGCTTGGAATCATGAGGGTCATTACCACCTTGGAAACCTCTACAATAAGAAAGGGAACTTGTGCTGCTACCTGAACCTAAGATTTGAGAAAATAAATTAAAGCCTCAATAAGTTTATAATTAGATATAGGTTTCTCTTGTCATGGTTCATAGATAGCTCCCTTTGGTGGTCTGTTTGAATATTCTATTTGGTGAATGTACTACGAAATATCAATAGATAATGATGGTAGTGTTAGTTGATAGACATAAGATCACAAGCTCTATCAGTATCTATTCAATTAAGATACTAAAATATCAAATAAATACATTGAAAAAAGTAATTAATTAGACCAAAAAACTTTTTTAAAACCCTTTTTCCCAAGAGACTGTGATAACTTAAGGGTTCTCTTGATGAGTGATGTCAAGGAAAAAATTCAAAACCTACCCCAAAATTCATGAAAATCGTAGGTCATGTATACCACGACATCCCAAACTACATATAGACAACATAAATGATGCAAACCCTCCATTTAATACAAAATTTTCCTGGAATAGATTGGATAAAATTCCTAAATGGTAACTAAATCTATTCAAACGTGTGTAGTAAGTAATTTTTTATCCCTAAAATCTGTAGAATAGTGTTAGGGAATCTAAAAAATCATGAGGTAATAATGATTCCAAGATAACGGATCATCATTAAAGTGAAGTATATATATTAAATAATAAATAGTATGTATGTGAAATAATCATTAAGAGATAAATTATCACAATTAAATATATACAATTTTCACAACATTATATCAATAAAATACATTAGATAAAACCATTAAGACTTTATCACCCAAATACCCATACAATGAGTTGGTCATATTCACCTTCATTCCCCACTAACACCAAATTTTGGCTAATAAAAACAACAACTTCTACTAAGCGACACCTCACATTTTCATTAACTAATCAAAAGAAAATATATAAAATTATAATGCCAAACATAGGGTGTGATACATAAATCCTAGCAGGGTCTCAACAAGAATTCCATAAGAAACTCATAAAAAATAAATCTACCTTATAGAATATCATATAAAACATGGGATGAATATCTTTTACAATTTATATGAAAAAATTAATTTCAAAACCTTTCAATGGAAATTGTAAAATAGGATTTAAATTTAATTTCAATCAGAATTGGTTGTTACATGATTCTTTATCAAATCATTTATGAATAAGAATTTATATTAATAAATACATTAGTAAATAATTTTAGTGAATAATCTTCATGTATAATCAATTTTAATAATAACACCGTGGTTATGAGACCAAGTGTATGATTAATATAATCATTCTAACAAATTTTAGTGAAATATGACTTGAGGTGTACATACACTCCCAATATCCCAATACTAAGGGAAATTGGAGAGGATCCCAATGAGTAGAACCCCTTCTCTCAAAATAGAATTTTTAGTATTATCATTATCTATCCAAGTTTTATTCACTCATAACTTCATTGTCTCCCTTGAAATTTAAAGTAAATAAAATATATATGGGGATATCAATAAACCAAATCAAACAATTCAAAAATAATTTCAAATGATGCCATATTCAATCTTCAACACATAAAATTCAGTTAGAGAAACATAAAATAGTTTTTATCATAAACCCATTCCATTAATTTCAAACCATAAAACATTTCATACCTTTTAATTTAATCAAAATTCATAAAAAAATCATTCTTTTCAAATCAAGATCATTTTTTCAGAAATCATATTTAATATAAAAATCTATTATTTAAGGATATCACCATGATCACTATGTATTTCTGAATAATTTTTCAAGAGACTCAACTCATGATTTAGAAACAAATTGGTAAAACAATTTAAATTTAAAATGCATCAATTATTTCAATTGAATTAAATTGCTTTATGAAACCACCGACCTCAATATATAAATTCAACAACCATAAAAGGTCCACCAATAGATAGTTAAAGTTCACCATGGTATGATCAAGATCCATCAAATAAATGAGAAAGTAATACACTCAAAGAAGGATAGGGAGGAGGAAATGAATCTATATGGTCAAATTGAGGATTCACTCACTAGAATAGATCAAATGCACTAACCAACATTTCAATCGACAAGGAAATGGATTTGGAAGATCGAATTTGTCTTTTGAGAGTAGTCTAGGGTTTTGGGATGATGAAAATTTTAGGTAAGATAATTATAGTTTAATAAGGAATTATGAAAGACAAATAGATGATATTACCTCTATATTTCAAAGTCCAATTGTTGCCACTAGCTAGTCAGCGACCTCCACTAGATACCCAATGGCACTGGGAAGACCACCCTACCCATTGGATGTCCCCCAAATAGCTGATGGGAATCACCCAGCTAGATAATGGGATTCCTATATGAATTCCCATTGCCTATCCTCCCACCAGTTTGATAGAGTTTTTCCAATATCTCTTCTTGAAGAAATACCAATCCTACTCTCGTTCCGAGCCACTATTCCATCTTTCAACCTTTGTAACTAGGTTTAAGACCTCAATTAAAGCCCCTCACAAGGATCAATTAATGTAAAATAACCATAAAATATTAGGACCAATTAAATATGAAATTAAAAAGAAATTAATCAATAATAAAATAACAATACCCAGGAATTAAACAAGGGATATAACTAAAAGCTGACAAAAATATGTTAAATGATTAATAATTTTTTTTTGAAATGTTAAAATAGAATGAAGAAAATCCTTAAAAAATTATTCATATTTAAATGTAAACTTGAATCCTAGGTTAAATGCATTGATGATAAAGAAAAAATTTCATTTTTGGAGGCTCTCATACAGAGAATCATTAGAAAGGAAAAACTTATTCTATAATGGTATCTTGAATATTGTTATGGAACAATGTCTCAGATCCATGTGAAAAGTATATTAGGTTTTGATAATATGATATTAGAAAGGAAAATGAGACACTAAAAAAGAGAAATCAAATATTTTTTATTCTTGTGTTAATACTATGTTAAGAAATACGTCTTTAAAGATTTCATCTTCAAAAGAAATGTGCAGAATTGGATACATTCAACATTTTTATAGGATTTACTATTTACCCTAGGAGATTTAGTTGTCTAGGTACATGTGTAGGAAAATATGAGATAATATATTTCCCTTTATGAAATGTCAATTATGTGGATTTAATAACCACACTATATCCTAAAATAAAAATGAAATGGTTAACATGAATAAAAAAACAACTAAAACTCAAAAAATGATAATGAGGACATATACACTATTTTATAGAAGTAGTTATTTCTATAGAAATATTAGTAAGTGATTTGTCTTTTTTTACACTAATGTCTTAATTTTGGTAAGGGTATTCAAATAAAAATTAATTCAATAATTGAGGAATGGATTTTTTGAAAAATAGATACACCCTGTTAAAAGAAGACTATGAATATGATTATGTTACACATACCATATTAAAGGAGTAGAGTATATCTAATTCCTCATCAAAACAATGTATCTCGTTGATGTAAAAGAAAAAGCTGCAAAGGAAGATCTAACTAAAATACATCAGAAATATATAAATAAAAGTTCATATACCTTCGATATGGAGGGGGGGGGGTAATTATTTATGAAAATACATATAAACCCTTTGAAAATGTAAGGTAAATAAATGATTATGTAGTGAATTCCAACAATAATTTATTCTTGAATACCAATGGAATCATTAACACTCAATTATTAGGTTATTATAAGATGAAAAAATTATTGGTTGCTATGGATTGTGTAACATCCCACACCACCTCGTTGTACTGGGGAGGGATAGAGTACCAATAACATTGGGTGAGATCCTTAAGGCCCAAAATGGTGAAAATAAATTCCATGGGATTAGAAGAAAATTGGAGGATCGAATTTACCTTTAAAGAAAAAATAACTTGATAAAATAACGTATAAACATCTAATACACATGTATGATACTATATTATAAGTAAAAAAACAAAAATATTAAACTCACAGTACAATAATATCTAAGTAATAATGGAACAAGGAATATCAACATAAAAATAAAAATTAAATAAAACTGAAGGAAATAAAATTAAAAAGATACCTAGGAACACTTAACCTTGCTCCAAGTTCCAAACCACCTTCCATGATTATGGTTTCGGGATGCATCAATTAAGAAATTAGAAACCTTTCCCTTTCAAATGTTTTAATATATTACATCTAAAAACAAACAAATTTTATCAAGGAGTTGTTGAGTATAAATGTAGGAGAAAATATATAGATACATACTAACAGATGAATATATGAGAATAATAAGTTAACATATTTATAGAAAATAATTGAAAATAAGAAAAACATTTTATATCATTCTGTAAGTGGAATCCATGTGGTAAAACCAAAAAAATATTACTTCCAATAATTCATATATTACATAACATTTTCAATGTTTACACACACACACACATCCATCCATACATTCAATATTTGGGTTACCATTAATGGTGGTACTCCATGACCATAATCCATCCGACCTAAATGGTGGATCATCCAAACAGAATCCATCCAGTTAGCAAAATCACCTAATAAAATTATTCAAAACACCACGATAAAAAAATTTATATAAAAAATATTCCTTTAAAATAATTTCTTAAAAAAAATCACACATCCAAACCACTACATAATTTTAATATTATCAATTTAAAATTAGAAAATAAAGAAGTTTTTTTAATATCACTTTTTTTAGGATTGTCCCACTTTGATTTTTTTCATTGGGATATTGTGGATGAGTCTTGTTCAACTATTTATAGCCTTTATTGAGAATATTGACCTAAATTTCTGGGACGTATGTTTGTTGGAAATAGTGGAGTTTGGGTTTAGACATGTTAAATGGTATTATGAGGGTTTCATATAATTTTGTAAAGCTTCAAAGGTAGTTTATGAACTTTAAAATTTGCTGGGATGAAAAATGTTTACCCAACAGTCATAAAACATTTCTTTGATACATGATGTGTAAATAATTCCATACATAAGTCGTGAAGTGGTTCATGACATAAATTGGTTACATTTTTTTAACTTAATTCATGTTTTGTAAATGTTATTTGGGATAAATAATAAACCTATGTGGTATGTTATTTGGCATAACTAAAAAATGAGTAAAATATACGATGTGAAACTATTACACAATTTGTTTTCCTTAGAACCAATGTTTATAAGGGGGAATATTGTATTATTATTTCATTCATTTGTTCTATACCAATCCTCTCTAAAGATTAGGAAAATTGAAGGAATTTTTGGAATCATTCCACCCCTTCTGGATATCATGATCACAAATTAAATTCATAGTTCATTCCTTAAATCATTCTTGTATAAATTCTTTGTGGAATTTTAGTTTTAAGAATATATTAATCACTAGATAAATGTAGGGGTTCTAAACCTAACCATATGATCTATTAAATTGGTATTTATATGAAATTCTGATATTGTGCCATCAAAATATGCACTGTAATTAATCAGTTGATTTTTGGTAAATCATGGAGTGGAATATTTATCGGGTCCCTTTAGATTTGATTTATGTTGTGATGTAGTTTAAGGATACCCATTGGGTGAGAAAGTCATTAATAAAATAGAACATGGATAATGGATAAGAGTGGATTTAGTATTAAATGATATTTCATGTGATTTATTGATATAAAATCACTTTGGTAATACCTTATGAATATTATATTTTTGAAAGCTAAAAAATCGATATATGAATGTTATTGTAATTCTGAGGATGAATGATAATTTTCATAATTAACCATTGATATTTATGAGGTTTGTTATGGATAAAATTAATCTTATTACATGCTGAGTCGATGGTGAAATTCTTTTTTATAGGGTCTTTCATAGAGGATAAATAACTTATATAGAATTATCATTCCAATGATACATGCTGAAATGTTTATATGGAGGGATCTACATAGTGATACATGATGAAATATGTATAAAGATGTATCAGACCCATGGTACATGTGAAAATGAATATAAATAAATTTTTGCCCAATTTATGAAGAAATTATTATATACAGGGCAAAGGAAGTGGTTAAATTTTTATACATGGGGATCTACCTGGTTGTTTGTTTATGTCATAATTTATGGTCTTGGATGAAATTTAAATGGAATAAATTTAGATAAGTTTTGACATGGTTCCAAAGAAGGTTGTTTAGATGTATTATATTAAATGATTAAGTAATACCCATACTTTCCACTTTATTGCAGACACTTATTATTAGACAGTTTTGGTTTAGACATGGTGGTGTCGAACTACTACGTATTATGCACACCATATTTGGGCCACAATATCTCACTAGAGAATACAATATGAATTCATATTTTTTCATGTGAAAGGGAACCATTTTTTTATTTTTTACTGACTGGATGGGTTGGAGTTTAGAGATGGGTGTGACATAGGGTTCGATGCTGGGATATTTTGAGGATTATTTCATGTTAGCTGATTCTTTTATTTGTAATGTTTTTAATTTAAAATTTTGATACATGTCATTTTATGAGTTCATTTTTCATTAGTATTTATTTATTTATTCCTCATTTTACTTTCCCATCAAATGATATATGGATTACGTTGTTATTTTTTCCTCTAAAGTTGTTATTATTTTATTATTTCCTTTTTGTTGTAACTATATAATATAGGGTATATTATCCCAACCATATTCATCACACCACCACCACTAGTTGAAATCCTCTCTCATACGGGTTTGTCCATTGGAGGTCTCATAAAAAACCTGTATTTACAACATGTGAGAGTTCCAGATCGAGGGATATTACGAAGTGGTATCAAAAAAGGGTTTTATTGTCTATTTCCCCACTATTTGGGAATAATATAAAACAGATAAGGATTTTTTGGACATGTTAATGAGATTATACATGGTAGTAGATGACCCATGTTCAGGGAAAAAACGAAGCACCAAGGGATGATATTGATGTTCAAGATGTTCTCTTATCATTGTTGATGTTATTCTACCTAGAGTGAATCACATGTTGTGTGATGTTACTATTTAAATATTATATTTTTAGACATTTCAACTCATGGCCTGGTATGGAATGAGATGAGTATGCATACATAATGATAGGAAGATGAGGAAATATACTGACTTGAGTTGTTCATTATAGGAACATATTTATTTCATGTGTTATATTATTGACTATATGAACTGTGGTATGAGAAACCTATTATCTATAATAAATAAAATGAAATAATATATATTTCATGTATTAAAATGTTAAATCCATGTTTAGAGAGACCATGAGTTGTGGTTTTTTATTTTTGTCCCCTATTGAAGTTGAAATTTGGGTTTTATCCAGTATTCTATGATGTTTTTTTTATCTTGTATATAAAATACCACCCCATAATCATCGAGATGATCATCAAGAGAGTGAAAATCATCACACTTGTAATGTAGTTTAGTTGGAGCATCATATAGGTCCAGATGATCATATTGATGTTCAGCTTCACAAATACCTTTTGAGGGCCATGAAACCCATGGAATGAGATAGTATTTGAACCCTACCTTCAATGTCTAAGCTAATGAGAATGTTTTAGTAACATCATATTATACTATTCACTAGAGAGAGAGGCCCCCATGAAACCATGTTATGGATTGAGTTGGTCAATACAATCTTCATGAAACATAAGAAACCCACAGATATGAGAGTGAATCCAACTATGTATTTTCTACATGGGCCTCCCAAGATATGGTGGGACATTCTAGCGAAGGATGGGTAGTATGAGAAATTATTATTGAAGAAGTTATATGAAATGTTCTTCAGACACATCTATACAAATCTGTTGAGTGATGAAAAGGTTTGAAAGTTCATACTTCTGAAATAGCAGGGGATGTCAGAGTTATATTACACTAAATGATTCACTAACCTACAAGGATTTTCATAATTATTAAATGATGATGAGATATCTAGGGTGAGATATTTTTAGGATGTATATCTATATAAGATAAGGTCACATATAAATTATTTTTTTCTGATTATATCTTTAGACATGATCAATTAGGAACTCATCATGGAAGGGAATTTGATAGAGGTCTTTAGTAGTGGAAGTTCTATTTCATTAGGGAAAACTGGATGCATCTTTCCTAGTGAAAAGATGCGTTGATAAGATAGTTTTCTCTAAGGAACCTATCGGCTGTGTAGTTAGTATTGTTCACAACTATCTTAGGGAAACATTTGGTTGTAGTTCTATTAATGTGGTAAGTGGGCCACAAGTGACCTTAGTGTTCATAACCCTCTTTGTTGTTCCATCATTATGGAAGGATGGGTTATATTCAGATGTTTTTTCAGAACCTATCATAATAGGGCCATAGAAGGAGACATTTATTGGTACTAGAGTTTGAGAAGGACTCATTTACACTTGAAAATGGGTATCTATAGTTTCATTGGATGTTCATGTCTAGGAAAGTAACTTGGTTACCCAGTGTGGGAATGATAGTACTAGATAGAGGGAATAACATAGGAGACTCAAGATAGAACCCATGGTAGAGGGGATGGTTGATAACAAATTATAATAACTACTCTATCTATTGTGGATATAGGTACTTATACCATCATAGTTATAATTCTTTTATTATACACCCTTGAATTTATTTTTCTTGACACAGAATCATCACATTCCATTATTAACATGTCTCTTTTAAAACTAGTTAGGATTGGTTGTGAAAAGATTAGATGGTGCAATGAAAACAAAAATACTATTATTAGTGCATTCTAAGAATATCAAACTTTAAAAATCCCGTTCTCTAGATATTGATGGCTTCCACTACATATGGGAACCATTTGTGATGGAAATGATCAGTTTTGATATAATTTTTTTGTATGATTTAATAACTACTATACCAGGATAAAATTGACTATTATAGGAGATTTACCTTTCGATATCAATAAGTATGAATCTGTTCTCACTAAGGTGAGTGGGATCTATAAGCTGGTCATAAAAGAACAATTCAGTGAAGATTAGATCTCTCATGGCTTAGATAACATGATTTTTTTCATTATAGTGGAATGTAGTAAGTATCTTTTTCCCTAGTGGTAGACCATTATCAGTATTTGTTTTCTAACAATATCTAGGGCTTACCACCTAAGAAGGAGATCTATTTCAGTACTGCGTATGTTATGGGAACATAACATGTTTTTAACATTTTTGTATAGGATAAAACCAAAAGGGATTCTAGAGTAGAAATTTCACTCAAAATAACTAGAATATAAATATATAATACATCCTAGTACATCTCAATGGGGTTTTATATTTATTTTTTCTAAGAAGGATGGTGGTACCTTACAATTTTGTTGGAATTATTGGAGGTTCTATATGATCACAATAATTAACTAATTCCATATTCCACATATTAGTGATCTATCCAACCAACATAGAGGTGCTAATATCTTATACAATATTGATTTTAGACTAGGATACCACCAGTTGTTGATGGGACCATATTACATTCCTCACACTTCTTTTTGGATCATACGGGGATTGTATGAATTGATAGTGATTTTTTTGTGTTGATAAACATAGTTGTGGTATTCATGGCCTTGATGATTCATAAATTTGATGATTTTATAGAGTAGTTTGTTATTATTCTTTTCTATGAAATATTATTGTACTCTAAAAAAGTATATTATCATTCAAAACTTCTTGAAAATATATTGAATATATTAACAAAGAATCATCTTTGTTCAAAGATAACCAAATGGAATTTCTAGTTTGATAATGTTCACTTCTTGGGAAATGTCATCTCATAGGTAGAAGTGTTAGTGGACCAAAATAAATCTAACGTCATCGTAACTTGTGAGTGACCCTATAATTTATTTGTGTTCTGATTTTTCATTGTTTATTTAGTTATTATTGGTGATTTATAGAGGGATTTTCCCATCTTATAGCACAGATGATAGGGATTACCAAGAAGGGGGTTAATTTTGTTTATGAAGACACTTGTGAATGATATTTCCATGATTGGAATAGTAGGTTGGCCTCTGCACCTATCATCACATTACCTATGGTGGGTAAATTGTATATCATGCATTTTTATTCATGAATAGTTGGACTTTGAGTAGTTATAAAGTAGGAGGATCAATTGGTTTCTTATGACCCTATATAGCTAAGAACACATGAGATGAATTACCCTACTCATGATCTAATGTTTTCTATAGTGGTACGTTCCCTAAGGCATTAGAGAGACTATTTTATTGGTCTGAGGTTTTTGGAATAAATGGACCCCATGAACCTCAAGTACATAATTTCTTAGTGATACCTGATCCTTCTAAAGAGAGTATGGGATGACTATTTGTTGTTTTTCAACATTGTGTTGGATTATACACTAGGAATGGGAAATGTTTTAGTTGATTCATATAGATATAAGATATTGAAAGAAGTACTTTGGAAGTCTTATGATTAGTGGAAGATGATGGAGCTCTTTTTATGTTTGCAACTGGATGTTCAAGAGTCCCAGGATGAGTATCTATAACATTTAAAACTATTATACTCATGCTTATTGAACGGATGAAGAGAGATAAGTTATCAGATCCCAAGGGATTAGTTCAAGAGGAAACTTATATGTTGGGGATAAATGATTAGGATGGTCTCTTAGTAGATGAAATTACCTAATTTTCCATGGATGAGTATGGATTCTTATAGGATTTCATTTAGAGATGATGTGAGAGTTTTATGTTCCTATATGAGAGATACATCCTGATCTAAAAATGATGTATTATGATCTCCATTGATAGTATGGTAGTTTGTAATGAAGGAGGTAGCACAATTTTTGCTGAGATGTTCCACCTGTTAGAAGGTGAAAGCTGAGCATAGATGGCCAGTGAGGCTTTTGCAGCTTCTACGCATTCTTAAGTGAAAATGGGATGACTTCAATTTGGATTTTGTAAAAGGGGTACCTTGGATACCCTATAAGAATGATGTAGTGTGGGTGATCTTAGATTAGCTGACCATGGAAGAAACTTATTACCTGTCCTTGAGAACACCACTGTCATTGATATGGGTAGCTTTTTTTGTGGTATAGTTTGGTTTCATGCTATCCTATAGAGTATAGTTTTGTATACATATCCTTGTTTTATGTCAAAGATCTAGTAGATTCTACCTGAGTCATTGGGATCACATGTTCCTTTCAGAAAAACCTATCATCCTCACACTAATGGTTAATATGAATAAACTAATTAGGTTTTAGAGGATAGGTTACAGACTCGTGTTTTGGATTTCAGTGGTATAAGGGACCATCATATGTTACTTATGTAGTTTTCATATAATAACCGCTTCCAACCATAGATCAATATGATTCATTTTGAGGATTTTTATGGTAGTTCATATAGTTCGCCTCTTTTTTGATACAAGGAACGAGAGTCTATGATTATTGGCCTACTATCCTTCACAAGAAATCTGAGTAGGTTTAGTTGATACGGAGGTGGTTGGTGACTTTAAAAATAATGGGAAAACCTCATACTAACCATTAGATATAACCTCTTGAGTTTGAGTTTTTCCATCATGTTTTCCTTCAGGTGTTTCCTAGGTTGGGGAAGTTCCATATATTGAAATAAGGAATGCTATCTCCCATCTTCTTGGGACATTTTTGACAGTGTACAAGGTTGGTTTTGTGGTGTACCGATTATCTCATGAACAATTATAAAGTTAAATACATGATGTGTTTCATATATCACTACTTTATATATATTATACGAAACATTCTCATGTTGTATACCTTGGGTATTTCAATCTTTTTGTTGATTATTCCTTTTTGGAAAATACAATATAGATTTTGGATAATATTAAGAATTATCTCTACTGTAGGATTATACCTTTGGTTCAAGGTAGTGGTAGCATTGGAATGTTTAGGAGGAGACTTTGAGGAGGGGGTTTGATATGAAAGCACAGTGTCCAAATGTGTCCATCGAGACCCCATAGTGATTCTTTGAGTATCTTGGGGATGATTTTTTATAAGGTAGAGAGGTTATAAGATATTGTATTTCTCTAGGAATGTTCATTTTATTGACCTTTTGGTTGAGTATTGTATGTATATGTAGAGTCCTTTTTTATGAAAAGGACCTAATGTTCTAGTATGTATGTTTTTTGAATTAATTAAGTGTTGGTTTAAATGTGCTAAATGGGATTAAAAGGGTTTTCAATGAGTTTCAAATGATTCATAGGTGGTTTGGGAAATTTCATAGAATCTGGTTTGAAAAATAATCATCGGACAATTTAAAACCATGTATATATTACATGAAATGTAACTATCACAAAAAATATATTCTGAATTGGTTCATGATATGGGGTTGTTACTTGTTTTGAAACAAATTCTAACTATGTTAAGGTCGATTGAGAGTTTTTTTCCCAAGGTAATGGGGTTTACATAATAATTGAAAAATGATAAAATACATGATGTGAAAGGATTTCATTCCTTGTATTCCTTAGATAAAATTGTTTTAACTATTAAGGGATATGATTATTTCATTCATTCAATGAAAAAAATCATCTCTCTAGACTAGGTGAATTCTAGAAATTTTTGGAACCCATACACTTAATTTGGATGTTCGATCATGCATCCAATTCCTGGATCCTTCATATGATCTTCCTCTCCTATGTTATTTTTGGTGATTATGGTCAGAAGTGTTTCATAAAATTGGATAAAGGTAAGAGGTCCAATACTAACATTATAGTTTCTTTAATTTTGTAGTATATGAAATATTTTCATTGTACCAATATAACAATGGATTTTATTAATATGATGATTCTTGTAAAATAATTGAGTTTAATATTGGTTAGATCCCTCTGGATTTGATTTTTGATTCGAACTGGAATAAGGATACCCATTATGTGAAAAACCGTTCAGTGAAAAGAACTTGTATAATGAAATAATGTGTGTTTTTCATGACACAATATTGTTGAATGATTGTTGATATAGAATCACTTTGGTAGTAACTTAAGGAAATTATTTTTTTCAATTGGGTAATTGATATATGAATGGAAGTGAAATGTGTAAAAAATGTTAATTTTTGTAATTTATGAATGAGATTTTTTATGTGATATTGTGATATCATTTCTTCTATAAAATTTTTAGTTGACACTATAATGATCATATATGGGGAGTTTCTTGGTGGCTAAAATTTTTATATAGAGGGATCTTCCAAAATGTACATGTTGAATTGATTATATTGAAAGTTCTTCCCAGTGATTCATGATAAAATTCTTATATAATGGGATATTCCCAGTGTTGTATGATGATATGATTATACAGTGAGCCTAGACTAGTTGATGTGGAAATGATAATATATAGGGCTATGCATGGAGTCTAAAATTATTATACTGTGGGCTCTAATATTTTTTTTGATTATGCCATTGTTTATGGTTATCATTTGAATGATTTGGATATATATTTAGAGACCATGTGAAATGGTTACAAAGATGTTTTTTGGATGTATTATGTTAATTGATTAATTAATATTCTTGTTTATTTCTTTATTGCATTCACATATTGTTAGACTGGATTTGTTTAAACACGGTTGTTTCAACTTATTGAGTTTTACTCACACCCTATTTAGAATTCCATTTGGTACCTAAAAAGATTAAATGGATTCAATTTTTGACAAAGTAAGGGGACCTTATTGCTGATTTGGTTGCTTGCTGGATGAGATGGAGTTTCGAGATGTGTCTAATATGGGGTTTGAAAGAGGTGAATTTTGGGGTTTATTTTTTATTAGCTAATTCTTTCATTTTTATTGTTTTTAGTTTTACATTTAAAAACACATCATCTTATCATTACATTATTCATCATTATTGGTTTATTGGTTCTCCATTTACATTATTATTTGAATGATATATGGTTTCCAATTTTATTTATTACTTTTATATTTTTATCATTTTATAATTTATAATGTGTTGTTACTCAATAACAGGGGTATAGTCTCCCCCAAATATGCATCACACCCCACTTCTGTTTAGTATCCTCTAGTGTATGGGGAGGCACGTTTGTGGTATCAAAACCAACCCATTTTTTCCACATGAGAAATTGATATATTGGTGCATGAAACTATTTAAAAGAAATCCATCCAATTTTCTGTAATTCGAAAATCTAAACAAAAATTGTTTCAATTTGGAAATAAATAGTGATACCACAATAAAACTATGAAAACAATTTAATAAAATGAATACATTATGATATATGAAAATTGGATACAAAAGATAACCCACCTAACTCTCAATAAAAATTAAAAGAAAATAATGAATCTAATGGCTTCTGAATATTATCTCACATCACATTCCCTTCAATAGATCCAACAAGATATCCTCAAGGTTAAAATCCAATAACATATATCTATCAATAAATGGATAGATTTATTGATCTTAGAGAGTTTGTAAGAGTAGATCAAAGATGAACTAGGATGAAAAATTCTTACCAATGATTCCGAATCATCAATACACTTTGATTTTTCGTAAAGATTATTCTCGATCGAAGAGAATTTTATTGGGAGCCCAGTGAAGAAATAGAGTTTGAGGACCAAGATGAATAATAGAATAATGAAATTTTTGAGGATTTACATGAATTATAACAAATTATTCAGAACATTAACTTTAAATCACATGGTTAGGACACATAGTTTGACAAACCATGAAGTATACAAGGACATCTACTAGACATCACTCATTTAAATTCATGATTTTGTTGCCCGATATGGAAAATAATATGTCAATTTTTGTGTGAAACTGGATCAACGATATCCCCTCACAAGGTTGGATCACATGGTTTTAAAAACTATGCACTAATCGAGATTATCCATATCTCTTTAAATGCATGGTTTCCCCTGGAGTGTGAATGGTTTGGATATACCATGGTCTAATTGTGTATCTTCCTAGTGACTCCCAACATCACCTTACATAGTCTCTATTGACATCTGTCAAATAGTTTCCCTCTACAAACACTTCCAAAACAAATCAAAACCATATATAATCTCCCAAAACATTACCCAATAATTATATATTCACAAAATACCTAAAAAATGGTAAAATACCTAAAATGTAAGGTGTTTCATTCACTCTACCATTTGTTTTTCAATACCCATAATTTGGAAGAATGGCGTTTCTTTTGAAGATCTCGATCCACTCCTCCATAATTTCCATTTAAAGCTCCAAAATATCTTCTTGAATATAACTATGTTTCCATAAACCCCATAAAAAACTAATTCTTTTCCTTATAAATTAAATGAATTAGCCATCAAAAATATTTACTCACACATGAATAAATGAAGAATCTGGTTTATGATCAACATGGTCTCATCATATAATATGGTTAGGATTAGGATGATTCTTCTTCAATTGAGAATAATGTAACCAATTTTGCATGGAAGGGAACCTTTTTGTTAAATCATGATAATCCACAACTCCAACTCATTCAAGTATCTCAGATATGCTAATTTTTGGAATGAATGGTTTTCATAACAAGAAATACTTTTTATTTTTGTTTGACCTAAATACACACTAGGTTGATAAAGGATTTTTTATGTGATGCGATCATAATGTATAGGTGTCTTGAAGATTAAATGTGGAAGTTTTTACTATTGTTTAACATTTTTTAGTACGGTAAATTTGTAGAATGGGGAATATTTTTTTTGGAACAAGAAATATTGTCATGTAAATAAAACAATTGTACAAAAGGGTAAAAGAGGCCTCTCGAGTTGCGAAGAATATATGATTCTTGGAAGTCACATGAAAATATTGAAAAATCTATCATTTCATAGAAACATATAAATTTTTTATCATTATGAGTTATGCGACATAGGAAGTGTATCATGAAAAAATAGAGGTGGAGTTTCCTGACGGTAGTGAGTTCCACATTAAAGGTGAATTTAAGTCATTAATGTTTAGTGCCCATGAAAAATTTCATGAACAATAAAATTTGTGTAATGTATCTATGAAAAGGGAAAACATTGTCAATTAATAAGTTTCTACACCAATCATTTGGATCATCAATCTCAACAAAGATCTAGAACCCCTAGTTCATGAATGAGTGTCACAAGGTAGAGTTCTATGAAATAATTACATTATGTTTTCAAGACCAAGTGAGATTAATGAAACATTAATTTTTCATGAAATTCAGAATACAAAGAAAAATATAAATTCACATGAAAATTGAGTTGTTTCACTAAATTAAAAAAGTTGCGTGAAAGCTGAGGTTGTGTGGGAATGTTCCAAAGTTGTGTGAATCTGAATTTTTTTCATAAACAACAGGTTTTGAACATCTGATTTGAGTGAATAGTTTATTAATGTTCATATATTTAGGAATATGATTCATGAAGCGTCTCATGATAATCATTGAAAAATACTTATTTTCCCAATATGTTGATGTGAACTTCAGGTTAGTAAATTGAAAAATAATTAAACCAAAGTATTAAGAAAGTGGGAGTCAATGAATGCTATCCATGAGAGGAAGGGTTCCATATCTAAAATTATTGTAATTTAAGTGTTTCTATCATTTAGTGATAATGTTAGGACCATTAAAATCCCATATATATAGTAAATGTTAGTGGATTCAGGTACAACTAATACAGTTTCGGGGTATGCTCCGTGGACTGGCCCTTAGTGATGAACAAATTCAAAACATCTATCTTATTTTTTTTCCATTAATTAAAATGGGTGTTTAATAATTTCATGATTCTATAAGATGTGTTTAACATGTTTCTACCAATGTTGGGAAAATATCCTTCGCATAGAAAGAAAACTTTTACACCATTATTCACCCCTCCACTCTCAGGGTGTTCCAAGGTATTACAAGTGGTTTCAAAGGGATATTTTAGGTGTTAAATCTACCATATGTTTTGTTTTTATGGAGAATATAATTAATTTGGGGGATATCCCATTTTTACTAAATAAATTTAATGATTTATAAAAATAGAATGAGATATTATTTTTTATCTCTTATGATAGAGGTGCTCTGTAAAACAACTCAATAGATTCTAGATAGTGATGTGAAAGGTCTTTCAAAGAATTAAATATAATATAAAATGTTTGATTCACATTTCCCTATATAAATATTTTCCTACAACAAAACTATTTGATAAAATCAATTTGAGGGTGATAAGATTCACTACAACCGTGTCCATGTGGGAGAGATTAGAAAAATATATACAAAGGTGTTATCAAAGTGATGGAGGAAAAACATTATTTTTTCATAATCAGTTCAAGGATATGAATATCCATCTAGTGGAGAATTTATATTGTTTCATAAAACACATTACCGAAGTGGTAGGATCAATTCCAGGACTCAGGGGAGAAATTAAGGATACTAACATTGTGAAGGAATCCATGATAAGTCATCATCTTCATTATAATAATAAGTGGTTATCCCTTAAGGAATGAGATCTATGTAAGAATTATATTGATGATCTAATTATAGGTTTGGTGTCTTAGGAAATTATATTCATACTAGAAGATACAAAAAATTTGAGTAAGAAAGGAACTGTTATTCAAATTCATGGAAAATATTATCATTTCCAAAATTAGTAATCATAGAGATGATGTTGATAATGAAAATATTTCTATTATTTCTAGAAAAATCAAGAGAGGAAAATTGAAATTTTAAGTAAACTTACTTTTATATTTATTTTGGTGTGTCAATGTAGAGAACATTATTGCTCTAAGATCAAGGAAACTCAATGATGTAAAATACGAAGCAAAAATCATGAAGTGTTGTCAGAGGAGGTTCCCACCAAATTGTGGCTTCAAATATATAATTAAATTATAGAAGAAGACATTTTATTTCATCAAGGAATAATATGATAATGATTTTTTGGTGTATGTGGAACCAATATTTAAATTTGATACTGAATATTCCATGATGTCTATAAGAGAAACAGTATAAGATATGAAGGAGAACGAAAATACCTCAAATGGTTCTGTCGATATCATGTTGGAACTTGAGGGTGATATTTAAGATCTCAACATATATTATAATAGAAATATTAATAATGGAGATTTGTTGAACAAGTCCTTAATTTATGTGGATCAGCATGAAGTATAGATTGAACGAATGGAAGGAGAGGCAGAAGAACTTTCTACAACTCTCAAAAGATCAAATTTTTTGTGTGCTTAAAATAGCAATTCAAGAGTTGAAAAAATTTATCAATGAAATTAAAATGTTATTGGAGGAAAAGTATAAGATAGTTGGGGTCGTTGAAGAATAATTCATCACTATAAGTAATTAATTGGAAATTGAATCAAAGTCAATGGAAATGTAGATGAAATTATTGTATTGATGTTTTTTAGATGCATGGATTTGGTAAGGAGTTAAACATGGTTCCAATAAAGTAGGTAAATCCTTGAATGAAAAAAGATCACAATTTATGGGAGGAAGTGGAATTGGATGTCATACAGAATCATCAAAGGATTTAAATAATATTAACCAAAATTAAGGTAAGTGCAAAGTTGGACATATCAAAAAATTTCGTGATGTCCTAAAAGAGACAACATCGAACGAAATAGAGAAGAGATATTTAAATAAATATAAATTATCGTGATATGATCATTGATCTATGTCTTAAAATAATAAGGGGGGAATTTGGAGTAATTCAATTGAGAAGATATTTCCTCTTAATTAATGTCAATTATGTGGATTTCTGGGCCATTCCGTGTCTTACTATGATGAGGCATGGAGATCCCTGAATTGGGAAGCACATAGTAGTCGAAAATAATGATACCATATTCTTCAAGATATAAATGATTTTTTGTTTTCATTGTTTCTACTATATTATCATTGTCCATATATGTATTGATTTTATATTGAGAAAAGGTAGAAAACTTAAGAACATCAATATTGAACAATTCAGTACCAGTTAATTATGAAACTTTTACCATGAAAATTATTATTGTTCTATGGAAGTAGAATATGAGTTTAATTTAACCAAGAATGTTGAGAAGATACCATAGATTCCATCTTATGCCCCACTCTATCTGGCATCTCATGGAGGGAAATGAATATGATTGAGAAATCCAACCTAGTAGATATCACTCCAAAAGTTATACAGAACTGTATCACATAGATTCTTGATATCAGGTGTTCATCCCAAATTATTGGAAATACAATTTTTTTGAAAAATTGTAAGGAATGAGTTGATGGAATATTGAGTTTATATAATAATCAGTTCTTAAATATAAAAGGTCATGAAAATATATAAATAACTAATAATTAGACAATGAAAATAAAAGTACTCAATATGTATGGAATGTGTTGAAATCTCTTGAGTGTGATTCAACAATATGTATTGAGATTGGTAGTGAAATTTAATTCTAAATGGTTCACCAATAATGGTAATAAAATTAATTCTCTTATGAATGGTTTGGGGAAAATGGTAATTTATACCAAGTTTAAAATAATGAAAACACTAGATTCGTAACAATTGAAGTTTAAAAAAACTTGGGTCAGTGATTGGGTTACATTGATCATCTGGGAAAGGAAAACATAACCAAGCTAAAGGATATAATTAACATTTCCAATCTGAAGTGAAATTTAGAAAATAAATGTGATGCATGTTTTGGAGAAAATATTGTCTAGAATTCATATCAGTCGAAGAAAAAAAGGGCATAAAATCTTATTGGTCTAGTGCGCACAAATATCATTGGTCCAATGAAAATGGATGATACATATAGAAAGAGTAAATTCATTATCATTATTCATAAATATAGTATAACGAAAGTGGGGATTTTTATACAGTTTAAATGATAGGCGATTAATATCATGAGAGGGTATCTATGAAGATTTGATAACGAAAGTAACTATAACATTATGATATTATGATCTTAAATTTGAAAAAAAATAAAAATCCAGTGAATTTAAAAATTACATTGAAAACTATGGGATCAATAATGTAGTGCCTTTGGTGGGAACAACTCAACAAATCATGATCATTGAACGTAGAAATCAATGGGTGAATAACGTTGCCAAATCTATGCTGATGGAGAGTTTTATTTCTCATCATTATTAAAAATAGGATATTAATGTTATAGTTCACACTCAAAATAAAACATAAATATGTCTAGGAGAGATCAATACCCCATATGAGATATGTAATTGAATGAATCCTTAACTAAATTAATTGCTTATTTTTGGATGTAAATTTTTTATATGAAACAAATAAAGAAATTAAAGAAATTTTGGTGATGCTGAAGATGGAGGAATATTCCATGGAACCACAATGAACAATAAATCTTGTAAATTCTACAATAATAATCTAATATATATTATTAAGAGAAATTATTTCAAGATCCTTAAGGATAAAAATACGAATAACTCATGGATAAATTTTTTTAGGATTGAATATTATGAATAAAGTGGAAATAGGATAGGGTGAAATATAAAAATTATGGAAGGAATCCACAACATCTAGGGATATCAAAATTATGGTGACTCTTAAGAAGATTCAGAAGTGGAAGCCATTTATAAATAAACTATTTTAGGACCCAAGTTGTGAAATAGAAGAGAATATGTTTATCAATATAACAACATTAGGGATTGCACCACACCTACACATATAAGAAGAATGAGTAACTAAGGATACTATTATCTTGTATGATTTTTGGAAACAACCTACTTTGAAAAGGAATAAAATGATGAATATTTGGATACATCAATGAATGAAGAAATATATTAGATTTAAATGAACTAGACATGGGATCTAGTTAAGAGACCAAAAACCCCCATGGGATTGAAACAAAGTGGATCTTAAAAAAATTAATGGGCATGAAAATGTGATTAGAAACGATGAATTCTTGGTGTATAAATTCTATATATATATTAAATTCATTAATGTAGAAGAAATTATTTCTCTAGTAGTTGGACCTGATTTGATTAAGATCTTCCTAGTATTGGTGATTCAAATATTGTGCAATGATTATCATATGAATGTTAAAATGGAATTCTAAAATGGTGTTCTGGATGGATAATTTTATAATGAACTTCCAATTGTATTGATAATATGAAAAAATAAAAAGGTTTTTTAGATTAATAAATGATATTTATAGTATAAATTAGTCCCCATGAGTTTGGTATTCTTGACATTATGATTTTTTCAAGAATGAACAGTTTAAAAGAGTAGGTGTTGACTAGAATATATTTGTAACTAATTCTCATAAAATCAATTTAGAGTAATTATTTATGTAGATGAAACCGTGAATTAGTGGAAGAATTTCCTAATCACATGAAATAATAATTTGATATGTCTACAATTTGTGAAATCATATACTTTTTCATTTTACAAGCCATTTAAAAGAAAGAATACAACTTCCTTTCCTAGAAATGTATACAATAGAGATTCAAAAGTAATTAATCCTGCATGACTCCAAACCAATGTCAACTCTGACTTTGGTTTGGAAAAATCATAAAAAACGGACAATGGGAAATAATTGGGACCAATAATGTATAATAGGATCGCTAGAATCTTACTATTGATGACTTCTACATTACTAGATATCATATTTTCGACCTTTTCAGTTCCTATCTTTCAATTTAATCTGAAGTAAGATTAATATTTATAAGATAAAAGAATCATGATGTATATTCAATATACTCTCATGTTTGGATTATATTTTACTGTAGGAAGGGATAACCAACTCTCATAATTTCTTGATGCTGACTAGGATAGATATTTGGTAGATAGAAATTCAACATGAAGTGGCGAATTCTTCATTAGAAGAAAATATGTGGGATAATAGAGTAGGAAATAAGAAGGAACATCTATTAGTACAACTAAAGCAGAGTACATATTTGGGTAAAGGAAATGTAATTAGTTATTGTGGATGAATGAACCACTTACTAATATTGTTTGTGAAATTCAATTTTTTTTTCAGGTGCACCCATCTTTGAATTATTTGTTTTATTCTTAGTGACCGAGTCTTGTTCGGAGAAGAAGATATTTTTTGGGGAAAATAACTTAAAGCCCAAATATGAATTATTGTTTGAAATAATGTTGTATGGGTATAAATTAGTCAAGTGTTACCATAATTTATTTCTATTTAGAGATGGATAAATGGGATTTAGATTGTTTTATAAGGAATATGGGATGAAAAAATCATCTGCATAACACATACACATCATTTAAATGGTTTTTTGGTCGTGTAATGTTCATGTTATTTTAAATAAAAACACAAGAATATGGGTTTTTTAGTGTATCCCATTAAAAATTATTATACAATGTGTAAATATATTACATGACATGTAATTATATAACTTTTTTTGTAATGTATGCATTGCGGCTGATTTTTACATTCATCACATGAAACATTTCTCCTCTCGACCCTAGGAACCTTCTAGGGGACTTTTTATTTACTACCTCCCTTACGGACATCCTCATAATGCATCTAACCTAGGTAAGTCATTTTTATTATGGTTTCTCTTATCTCCATCATTTATTAGAACATAGAAGGGTAATATCATGATCATTTTCATTATTTGTTTTGATCATGATGAGTTTTTATCTATGATACTTATTATAGTCATACACACCTTCTTCCCCATGGGTGTTTTCTGTTGGATGCATTGTTTCATTAGATGTTGAAGATAGTAGGTGTAAAGCATAACTCAATGGTTTAATAATTGTAAATTATTTTTCATAATTGATTTTTTACTAGCATAAAAAATGGATAAATTAATAAAATGATTAATTAATTTATTCTTTGGATTTCCTTTGGATCCAATTGGGTTTTGACCTGGCATGGGGCTACCGTTCAGGTGAGATAACCGTTAAATACAAATGAAATGTTAATTACATAAAGTGTGTTTAGTATGACATGGATTGTGGGGGATTTTTTTATATAGATTCAACTTGTATTAGATTATTTATTGTGATAACTGGAATTTAATTGGATATACCCAATTGATATATAAATTCTATAAATGAATGTTAAATGTTAATTTTTATAATTTACCATTGAGGGACAAGATGTGATATTGTGATATTCTTGTGGTATGAATTGTGTTGGGATTAAATGATGTAAAGCTTATATAGTCTGATAATTTTAGGGACACATGCTAAAATTATGATTTAGTTGGCTTGACATAGTTGAAATGTTAAAATGATTATATAGATGTCTCAAACTAATCGAGATGCTGAAATACTAATATTACATTCTAGACCTAGTTGACTTGTTGAAATTTTTATATTGAAAGATCCACCATGATTAAATTCTAAAAATATTATATAATAGTTTTGACCCAGATTGTTGTGTTTTATACATTGGTTATATGGTCATGGTTTTCGTGGTTGTAAGACCTACATACTAAAATTTCGGAATGACATCGAGGAAGGTTATATTATACCTTAGTTATGTGGTTTGTTAACATGGTTGTGAGACATGATCAGACATATTCCATCATGATGCTAAAGTGGGTTGATGTGGTATTATGTTAATTGTTTAATTAACTAATAATATTATTTTTATCATTATTACATAAACTTTTTGTCATACATTTTATATTTTGATACGATAGTGATGACCTACTAAGTTATACTCACACCATATTCGACCCTCCATTTAGAACATGATAAGACTATGTGGATGCAGTATTAGATAAGGTAAAGTAACATATTGTTTATTGTTTCATTCTGGATGGGATGGAGTTTGGAGATGCAACCGACAAGGGTTTCAGGTCCAATAAATTTTTGGTCTTTATGTGAGTTTGCGAGTTTTGATTTTTGTTATTCATAACATGTGATTTAATCACATTTTTCAAAACATCATTAAATCACTCCTTTATTATTTTTTCATTATTCGGTTGTTCTATTTGTTGTTTTCCTTTATATTTTATTGTTTTCAATTATTTTGATAATATTATTTATATTTAGTGTTATTGGATTATTCTTCTATGATGTGACTTTGAATACGTGGGTAATAGTCTCCGTAATATATTTATTACACCCCCAATGCTAGTTAGAAACAATTTGTATATATGGAGGTCCTCTTTAGGTCTCACAACCAATATATTTCTTCAACATGATAGTGTTTTGATAAGGGGAAGTCATAAAGTGGTATCCTTGTAGAATAGGTTTATTTTAAATTTATTTACTATTTGGGAAAGGTATAAATGATTCTTGGTCTTATCGGGACTTGGTAAAGCTCTTGTGTATGGAAGTAGATAACCCATGTACATGGTAAAATATGAGTTTCCAACAATGGATTACAGTTTATGCTATTAAATTTTTAATGTTAATGTTATTTTATCTGGAGTTATTGACATGTTGTGTGAGGTCAGTGTTTCATGATTTTATTGGTTCCTATGAATTGTAATCATAGTTTGGTATGGTGATAGATGAGTATGAATGAATAATAATAGGCTCATAGAGATATATATTTACATGAATTTTTCATTTCAGGGAGATATTTATTTTTTATGTGACATGTACTTTCATTTTGAACTACTATTTTAGATTTCTATTATATTTGATATATAAAATAAATAAACTATGATGTCATTCTAAAACACTTGTAATCCATGTATAGAGAGACCATGAGTCAATGGTTCTTTGTTTTCGTCACAAGTTGAGGTTTACCCTATTGGTAGATAGTGTTATAAGTATTATCTTTGCCTTGTATATAAATTTCATCCACATCAACTTTGATTTGAGCATCAGGAGTGTGGAAATCAGAATGCTTTGAAAACAGATGAAATGGAGCTTTCTATAAATTATAAAGATCATATAGTTTGTTATCTTCACAAATAATTCATCAGTGTCATAAAATCCATCAAAACTGAGATTGTTCACACCATGTGTTCGATGTATGCGAAGAAAATGGGGTTTCTACTGAAGTATCTAGCAATATTCACTAGAGAGAGAGGACCCCAAGTACCCATGTTTTTGATCGAGATAGTGCAGTCTATCTTTGAGAATCTATAGACAACCACTGGAATGTGTTGGATTGATATATAGATGTATATGTATATTATATATAATAACAGAAATATGGGGTGTGAATTGTAGGTTTAAAAACATTGTGTTTAAACACTTAAGAAATTAGTTTAAATTATCTAAAACTAATACAATTCACAACAAATATAAATAAGCACAATTGACTTGGGTATTAAAGATATGATATAATGTAATACTATAATAAAAGTAAATCAATTGTATTAAAATGAATACAATAATCAGAGTAATACAATAGTGAAGGATTCTACCGTAAAGCGTATAGAATCTATCGATACAATATGTAAAAGTATAATTGGAATTGAAACAATTACAAATGAATATGAAATGAAGAAAAGAAACAAAACAATTCCATTTCTAAAACAAACAACAGCATAAATGTAAAAGTATTACAATTATTTTATCCCAAAGAGAAGGGTTATCCTTTCACCTAGGCTAAGAGGTCTATCTTACTACCACCTTGTTAAGCCCTCGATATGATGATCGGAATGTCCGTATTCCTATCCCCGCAAGCCCTCGATACGATGATCTGTACATCTGTCTTGCTATCCCCGCAAGAACTTGATTTTGTAGGTAATCGACACCTCTATCTTTCAAACACTTGAAAGCCCTCGATACGATTATCGGTACCACCGTCTTCCTATCCTCAGCAGCCCTTGACCGTTATCACTTGATCAGTCGCACAATGAATAATAAAGCACATACTTGAAATACAAAAACTAAGAACGAGCCGTTCGGGTTTTGTAATCTCAAATATTTCACATGAAGAAAGAGATATGTCATAGTATCTCTCTCCAGAAGTTGATATTATCATAGAAATATCATAGTATCTTAGTTGTGTGTTTTCATATTCAAATAACCTCCTATTTATAGGCCTCATGTTCCAACGATCATATTTTCTCCGACGGTCATATTTCTCCAGAAAACGTGGATGGACTTGGACACCTGGCATTATAACAGTCATATTGAAACAGAAAACATGAAATCATTTTGATTAGTTTATAACTAACTCCAAGTCATCGTTTTGGTAAAAAAGAGATATATGAAGATGATAAACATGAGTATGATTGACATGTGTTAATAATGGATAAAAACAAGCATGTGATAAAAGATGAATACTATAAGTATTACTTAGTGTAATGTATTGATCTGACACATAGAGGGTACGATACTCAAAAGTCAATATGTTTGACAGAGTCAATATGATTTATTCAGTACAATAAGAATAGTAATTACGATCAGCATAGTCAGTACGATGAGCATGGTCAGTACGATAAACATAGTCTGTACGATAAGCATGGTCAGTATGATAAACATAGTCAGTACGATAAGCATGGTCACTACGATAAACATAGTCAGTACGATAATCATGGTCAATATGATAAACATAGTCTGTACGATAAGAATATATGAATACATTTGTTATTTCCAAAACAATACATAAAATTCAAAAGAAAAATTTTGACTCAACAATCTCCCCCTCTTTGGAAAGTAAAAAACATGTAGTAAAAACAAAAAGAAATACTTATCTCCCCCTGAGTTATTGAAAAGTCTTCTGAATATGAAATTTAATACAACTAACTCCCCCATAGGTATGTACATTCCTAAGGATTGTATTTGTAAAAATTCCATGATTTAGAAGTATTTGTTTAAAACATTCTTCCCCTTATAAAACATTCTTCCTCTTTATAAAACATTCTCCCGCTTTGTGATTTCCAAAAACAATGGGGTAATTTTGTGTTATATGAAAGAGTTAGAGAAAAGAAATGCAAGGCAGTGGAAAATATAACAAAAAAACATATTGAGATGACAAGACTATAGAATCCTGGTGAATGAGCAAAGAATAATACAATACTCATTTGTTTTCTCTTTACTTTTTGTTCTTAATCAACTCATGAAGAACGACTTTCATCTTTTTGATTTCTTTATGGTATTCAAATATAGACTTGACCAGTGATCTGAGAAGCTCTTTTCAGTAGGCAAAAAGCTGATCCTGATTCTTGATAGTCTCCTCCTTGACTTTAATTACTTCTTAAAGAGTATCAATTCTGTCTTGTAAATTCTTGTTTTCTTTGGATAACACATGATTTTTCTTCTTTAACAAAACTATTTCTTCATTGAAAGATGAAGAATTCAAAACCCTGTCTAAAAAATATTAATCCTCTCTTGCACCTCTTTTACTAAAGGAATATCGGCTCCAGGAGTTGTTTTCATTTGATTCGGCCTTTCAATTGTTTATTTGTCGGGCTTATTGAAGGAAATAGCAAGATAATTTGACAGCCTCCTTATGTCTTCAATGCATACTTCATGATCATTCCCGGAGCTCTCTGTTTTGTATGACCACCTAGTCATTCTATTGCATGCCTTCTTATGAGCAGCCAAACTTTCTGATAGAACTTTTTAATCGGCTTCTATTGAAAAAACATTCTTTCTCAGTTCCCTTACAGAACAAAACTTCTTCCTTTTATTATCAGTTATGAAATCAATTTTCCCTTCAAGATTAGGAAAATAAGGGATAGTCTTCTCAATACATCTCAAAACATGAACAATGTAATCACTCCTTTTGAGAGAAATTGTGTGTTCTGAATCAATATCTTCATCATACAAATCTAGTTCATTTAATTGGATTGAGTTTTCAACTGGTTGTTTTCATTTTCCTTTTTATTTCTCCTTTCTTTCTTCTTCCACTTTGTCACTGATGATAATTACTCTTTCATTGTGAGAATATTGATCACCGTTCTTTGCTTGAGAAGGAAGTCTTTTTGAAGGGGTTTCAAGAGATTCTGATGGTGCTTGATCGGTATGAGGAGTTTGTTGAATGCCTTCATATTTAATTTGAAAAGATTCTTCTCTGCTGTTCTTTTAACTCTGAAGGAATTACAAAAGAAAATCGCTTTCCTCTTCTTCAACTTCCTGTATTTCTTCCAAAATTTTATTCCCTTTCTCTTTTTAAGGAAGACTATGTACGATAGGTTCCTGATATACTTCTACCTTTAGTTTGATCACTAGCCACCTCAACCAGTTTCAAGATTTTAGAGACATCTATGTCTTGATATTTCTTTTCCAAAAGGGTTTTCATTTTCTTTTCAGCTTTATGGGTATCCTATACTCTTATCCTTTCAGAAAAAGCTTTATCTAGGTCAAGACTGAACTTCATACCACCTTCTTTTCTTTGTTCTCTTTCTTTCCTCCACTTGGCCACAACTTCCTTACTGTACGTGGATTTCTTCTGTGTCTAAGTAATGGTTTGCGTATCTGGATTTTGAGGAGCATCATTAGTTGGATTTTCTTTGAGTGGCATAGGTGTCGATTGATTCTGTTCCAATTCAGATTCTACATATTTGAAAAAAATATTTGAATTTTGGTGAAAATGAATATACAACTTCTTCAAAGTATTCTTATTTATCCAGGAAGGCTTCAGCTCCTTCAATTTCCCCATTCAAAGGAATATTACAAAATTTCATGCGCTCAAGGATGAAATTTTTAAGAATATATGGACACATGATCAAATGATATTTTATTTCCCATGACATGACATTTTTGATTGTTTCGAAAATGTATCCCATTAGATTTACCTTTCTGATATGGAAAATATAGTCTAGCATGAATATATCAGAGACATTTAGAGTTTCTCTATCCCCATTCCTTTTGATAAGGAAACCATGCATCGAAAGTGACACAAATATGTTATCTGGAGATAGATGAGCCACTTTCCTCTTCTCTTTATTTATAAGAAACAATGATTTTTCAGCACTTTCTTTATTAAACGTACCTAATTCTGTTGGTAGTTTATTACATGGACAAAAATAATCACCATATGTTGAGACATTTAGAAATTGGGCTTCTTGTTTCACAGAAATATAAATTTTCTATCATACACAACAAATTTGATTGTCATATTCTTGTAAAATGATACAGTTTTGTAAAATTGACTAACTTCTTCAATAAGAACCAGATCTTGAGATATAGGTTTTTCCACAAAGATGTTCCTAGCCTTGAAACAAAATAATTTTCCTGATTATAGAATCATACAAGTCAATGAAGTCTCGAGAAACTAACCTTTCTCTGAGGAAGTATTTCTTTGAGAATGTTTTTGAAGACATTTCAGCAGAAGTGTTGGCAGAGGACTGAGACATATAGAAGCTGCCGATGGAAGATCGTACGAATTCTAAAAAAAGAGAAGCAGGGCTTGGCCAAAAATTCTGAAAAAACGGTGTGGGTTTGGGGAGGGGGGACTATTTATATGAACTAAAAGGATGACTGTTGATCTTATATAGTAGATATTAGAATGAAAAAAAATCAACGAATAGGATTAAAAAAGAATAAAAAAATGAAAAAAATAAGACAAAAGAAAGAAAGAAAGAACCTGTCGAAGATTCAAAGGAAATTGTTGGTTTAATAGTAGAAACATAACATAATACAATAATAAAAATAAAATAGATGCGTACATTTAAGGAATAAGAAAACGATCGGTTTTGAGGCCGATGGAAAACAAAATCATTACCATAGGTTGTCAAGCTGATGGAAATCAAAGTTGTTAGCATGGGTTGTTAAGTCGATGGAAAAAAAGTCATTACCATAGGTTTTCAAGCCGATTGAAAAAAAATTCAATACCATAGGTTTTCAAGATGATGGAAAACAAATACATTACCATAGGTTGTAAAGTCGATGGAAAACAAAGTCATTACCATAGGTTGTCAAGATGATGTAAAACAAAGTCATTACCATAGGATGTCAAGATGGTGGAAAATGAAGTCATTACACAAGGTTTTCAATCCGATGGAAAACAAATTCATTACTATAGGTTGTCAAGATGATGGAAAACAATGTCATTATCAAAGGTTGTCAATCCCATGGAAAACAAAGTCATTACCATAGGTTTTCAAGCCGATGGAAAAAAAGTCATTACCATAGGTTTTCAAGCCGATGGAAAATGAAGTCATTACCATAGGTAGTCAAGATAATGGAAAACAAAGTCATTACCATAGGTTGTTAAGCCGATGGAAAACAATGTCATTACCATGGGTTGTCAAGAAGATGGAAAACAAAGTCATTACCATTGGTTGTCACGCCGATGGAAAACAAATTCTTTACCATAGGTTGTCAAGCTGATGGAAACATAGTCATTACCATAGGTTTTCAAGCCGATGGAAAACAAAGTCATTACTATAGGTTGTCAAGTTGATGGAAAACAAATTCATTACCATAGGTTGTCAAGCTGATGGAAAACAAATTCATTACCATAGGTTGTCAAACTGATTGAAAACAAATTCATTACCATAGGTTGTCAAGCCGATCGAAAACAATGTCATTACCATACGTTGTCAAGCTGATGGAAAACAAAGTCATTACCATAGGTTTTCACATTGATGAAAGACATTGACATTAACATAGGTTGTAATGCTGATGGAAAACAAAGTCATTACAATAGGTTGACGTTCCCATGGAAAACGAAGTTTTTACCATAGGTTGACGTGTCGATGGAAAACAAACATTACAATAACCAGGAAAACAATATGACAAACAAAGGATAAAATCTATGACTAAATAGTCAATATGATAGAGATAATAACAAACTAAGAGAATAAACAAATAAGGATCATAAAAAAAGAAACACATTAAGTAAAATGTTCTCCCCCTTTCTAAGAAGTGTTTTTTAATATAAGGAGAAGTGTAAAACATGAAGTAGACATGAATGATTACTTTAATGTAATAATTGGTAGCTTCTGTTTTATAAGCTCAGATCTATCAGAAGGTAATGGTTTTGTAAAAATGTCAGCAATTTGTTGATGCGTTCAGATGAATTGTAGAATAATATCTTCTTTTTTGTGTGTGATCTCTATGAAAGTGATGCTTAATATCTATTTGTTTAGCATGAGAGTGGTGTGAAGGGTTTTTACTAAGATCTATGGAACTATTATTATCACAAAGAATTTGAGTTTTGGAAAAACTCAATCCATAGTCAGTGAGTGTGTGTTTCATCCACAACACGTGAGCAAAACAACTTATAGCTGCTACATATTCAACATCAACAGTGGAAAGTTCTACTGAGTGTTGTTTCTTGTAGAACCAATAAACCAAGGAATCTCTTAAGAAATGAAATGTTCCAGATGTACTATTTCTATCCATTCTACAACCACAGAAGTCAGCATCTGATAATTTTTTTAAAACAAAATCATTTCCAATAGAATAAAATAGACCTAAATCAATAGATCCTTTTAAGTACAGAAAGATTATTTTTACGGGTTTTAAATGAGACTCTTTTGGATTAGAATGGTATCATTCACATAAGCACACCAAAAACATCAAATATGGTCGACTATATTTCAAGTATAAAAAACTCCCTATCATACCTCTAAACCTTGTTTGATCTACTGGTTTCCTAGTTTCATAATGATAAAGTAAATTTGAGGTACCTATTGGAGTTATAATACTTTTATTATTGTCATAGCCATCCTTTTTGAGTAAGTATTCAATATACTTATGTTGAGATTAATAAGTTCATTTTGGTTTTTGTGAAATTTGAAAACCTAAAAAAAATGTAACTCACCCATCATACTCATATTGAACTCAGATTTCATTAGATTCACAAAATAATCAGTTAGAGACTACTGAGTTGATCAAAATATGATGTCATCAACATAAATTTGAACAATCAAAACATTTTTATATTCCATTTTTATAAAAAGGGATGGATCCATTTTTCCTTTTGCATAATTGTTTTTTTTAAAATAAATCTTGTAAGTCTTACCATGCTCTATGGGCTTGTTTAAGGCCATATAAAGCTTTGGTAAGTTTAAAAACATGATTAGGATATTTTGATTCTAGAAAACCATGGGGTTGTTCAACAAAAAATTCTTCTTGAACATATCCATTTAGAAAATCACATTTAACATCCATTTGAAATAATATGAAATTAAAGTATACTACAAAAGCTAATAGAAGTCGAATAGATTCAATTCTAGCTACTGTATTATATGTTTATTCATAGTCTATTCTCTCTTATTGATTATATCCCTTTACAACAAGTCTTGATTTATTTCTTATAATGATTCAATTTTCATCACATTTATTTCTAAAAACTCATTTTACACCAATTAAAGTTGTTTCTTTAGGTCTTTCAACTAAAGTTCATACTTGATTCCTTTCAAATTCATTTAGTTCATCTTGTATTGCTTTAATCCAATCTTCATCACCTAAGGCCTCACATAGACTTTTAGGTTCGAATTGGGAATGAAAGGCGAGATTTTTTATTTCATTTCTCAAGGAATTTCTGGTTTTTATAGGTAGATTTACATCACCAATGATGTTATCATTGGGATGATTCCTAAGAAGCAATTGATTTGGGTTTTGTAAAACTTGTTCATCAACATATGGTATAGAATCATCTGGAGTAAAAGTTTTAGAAATATTTTCTTAAATATTTCCCTTATCAAAAGAATCTTCTAATAAAGGTTGATGATCAGTTTTCGAAAACACATTCGAATATGTAGGTTGGAGTTTTTTGAAAACAAAAGGGTTAGTTTCATCAAATTTAATATGCACTGTTTCATCAACAGTACAAATATTTTTTATTGAAAACACTATAATCCTTAGATGTTTTAGAATAGCCAAGAAAGATTCCTTCATTATATTTTGGTGTGAGTTTGTGTATATTATCCATAGTATTTTGAATGAATACTTTACACCCAAAAACTTTTAAGTATCAAGATTTAGGTTTTCAGCCAGTTTACAATTCATAAAGTGTTTTATTAAGAAATGGTCTTGTTAAAACACACTTTATAGTATAATAAGAAGTACTATAAACTTCACCCCAAAAGTGCTTAGCAATTGAGTATTCACTCAACATGGTTCTTGTGATTTCCTGAAGAATGTGTTTTCTTCTCTCATATACACCATTTTTCTAAGGAGTTCTTGGAGCAGAGAAATTGTGATTAATACATTTCTTACAACAAAAAGCTTCAAAATCTGAATTTTGAAATTCACCACCATGATCACTATGGATAGTTATCAATGGTATATTCTTCTCATTTTTAACTTGGTCTCTAAAAATTTTTAAATAGAAAAAGGATTCATATTTCATTGTTAGAAAATAAACCCATGTAAATCTAGTAATGTCATTAACTAAAACAAATACATTGTATTTGCCTCCGATGCTTCCAGTTTATAAAGGACCAAAAAGATCCATGTGCACTAGCTGTAATGCATTAGATGTTGAAATATCAAAAATTGATTTAAAGCTAGTTTTATGTTTCTTCCCAAATTTACAAGGGTCACAGACTTTTGAAGAATCATGTCTAAGATTTGGTAGTCCCATTACAAGTATTTTCTTAGAAAGTTTAAAATGGTTTCATATGTTGTAGTGTTCTAGTATTCTATGCCATATCCATGATTGGTCTTCTATTGCACTTAAGAAAGGTAAATTTTGTCTCCTAAGGTCTTTTATGTTAATATTGTATACATTATCATGCGTATGTACAGATAGAATGAACTCATCCATGGAATTGTGAACTAAGCATTTATCATTTCTAAAATTCACAAGGTATCATTCATTATATAATTGAATTATGATGATGAGATTATGCTTAATACCTTTAATAAACAAAACATTTGAAATAATATCTTTTCCATGAAAAACAATATTACCTATTCTAATAATATTTCCATGAGCATTATCTTCAAAGGTAACCTCTCCACCTTTTGATTCGATAATCTTTTCAAAGAAATATTTGTTTCCGGTCATGTGTCGAGAACAACCACTATCCATGTATCAAATATTTTTATTGTTGGTACACATTTTATTTCCCTGAAAAAGAAACAATTAGTTTTCTGGAATCTAAACATATTTGGATCCGAAAGGGTTAGATAAAATTAATTTTAGGAATCCACATTTTTTTTGAAAAATGAGATTTATGAAATCTTAAAGACTGAGTTCTATTAAGAGAACAATCTCTTTTCTAGTTTCCACCACATTGAAACTTAGAACAAAACGGGGTACATTGATGAACAAAATAGTTATTGCTAGAAAACAGTTTAGTATGAGTATAACCAATACTAGAATTATTTCTCAAGGGTCGAATTTGAAAATACATTTCATCAAATTTTTCCTTACCATAATTAAAGTTTAAAAAAAAATTGAAGGGAAAAATCTTTGACTTTAGTTATAAAACTAAGTTTTTATCCTCTAAAACATTTGATTTTGATCTAGAGATAGGCTCAAATATTTTTTTCATGGAAATTACATTTTCCAGATCCATAATATGTTTATCCTTATCATATTTTACTCTCTCAAGGGTTTTTAAAATATTTTCAAAATCAGTAGTTTTCGTATCAAGATCATTAGAAAGATCTAATTCTTCCTTAGTTAAAATTGAAATTCTATAATTTTCCTTATCAAGTTTCCTCTTGAGTTTAGAATTTTCATTCTCAAGTAGTTTAGCAAACCTAGACACTTATGTAAAAGAAGGTAATGTATTATCTTCTTCTGAAGAGGATTCTTCATCCAAAGAGTTATAATATTTAATATCATTAGCATTTAAAGAAACATTGGTCAATGATTCAGCATTACGTACCTTAGCCTTGAGAAAATGATCTTCGATTGGTAATCTGGCTATAAGTCCAATATTCCTTTGTCCTTAGGATTCATATTTTGAAGAATCATCTGATGAATTGTCAACACTTGTGCTCTATGTATCATTATCCTTCAATAATTTCTTTTTCTTTGTCTCGTAATACTTTTTATTATTTCTTTCTCAATGTTTCTCCTTTAAATCTTTTCTCTTCAGTAATGGACAATCAGGGATTATATGACCTACTTTCTTACATTCATAACAAGTTACCTCTGAAACATTCTTATCCTTTTTATCTTTCATTTTGAATCTGTATTGGAAGTCATTCTTTCCCACAATCTTTTTCATACTTCTATAATGAATGGATAACTCATTCTCTAAATGATCACAGTCACTTGATTCTTACATAAAACTTTATTGCTTTGGATCTTGTAATCCTTTTAGGTGTTTTAGCTTTAGATGTAGTTGTAAAATCTACACAACCATTTCCATTTTTCTTCTTTTTGAAATCATCATCTCTTTTCATCGTTGTCTCGTGCTATAAAAGAGTTCCAAAAGGTTCATCAATATTAATTTGGGAAACTTTTCTGTTTTCATCAACAACTGCCTTTTTTCACTCACATTCGTTTGGCATTATATCAATAATTATGTCTATAAGAGATTTATCATCAAGAAATTTTTATCCCATGGAATGTAAACTATTGACAATTGTCATGAATCTTTGTTTCACAGTGCATACTGGTTCCCCATAAGGAATAATAAATCCATGATAGTATTCTCGAAGCATTTCTCTTCTTGATTCTATAACCATGGATGTACCAAAATGCGTGACTTCCTATTTCTTACAAATACAGTTGGATGCTTCACAAGAATATATCTAGATGTATATATTCTTGGTCATATAACATATTATAGTATTGTGTACCTTGTAATTTAGTTGATATTCTTGATTCTCTTGATTAGTGAAAGTACTGACTTCTTTGTCAGGAATTTTGTAACCTCCAGTAAGCATAATATAATTGTCTACACCAGTGTTAATAACAAAGGAATTCATTCGATCTCTCCAGTACACATAATCATTCCCATCAAATATTGGTGGTCTAGTTGGATTTATATTTTCAATTAATCCAATATTATTTCCTGCAATATAAAAAAAAATCTTTTCCACTCCACACGTTAGTGCGGCAAGTCGTTGAAACAAGAAATTTTAAAAGAAACACAATTCAGTGGAAAACATCTCTGATACCAATTGTTAGATCGATATATAGATGTATATGTATATTAGATGGAATAAAACAATAGGGGGGGGGGTGAATTTTAGGTTTAAATACTTTTTGTTTAAACACTTAAGAAATTATTTTAAATGATCTTAAACTAATACAATTCCCAAAAAATAAAAATAACCACAATTGACTTTGGTATAAAAGATATGATATAATGAAATAAAATAATAAAAGTAAATCAATTGTATTCAAATGAATACAATAATCAGAGTAATACAATAGTTAAGGATTCTACTGTAAAACGTATAGAATGAATCAATAAAATATGTAAAAGTATGATTATAATTGAAACAATTACAAATGAATATTAAATGAAGAAATGAAACAAAAATATTCCCTTTCTAAAACAAATAGTAGAGGAAATGTTAATTTATTACAATTATTTTATCCCAATGAGAAGGGTTACCCTTTCACATAGGATAAGTGCTCTTTCTTACCACCACCTTGGTAATACCCTGATACGATGATCAGAATGTCTGTCTTGTTATCCCTATAAGCCCTCGATATGATGATCAGTACCTCTATTTTGCTATCCCCAAAATGCATAGATTATGTTTGTGATCGGCACCTCTATCTTTAAAACACTTGAAAGCCCTCGATATGATGATCAGTAACACCATCTGCCTATCCTTAGTAGCCCTCGATTGTTATCACCTGATTGGTCGAAAAAAACCGAATAAAGCACTTACATGGAATAATAAAACTAAGAATAATACGTTCATGTTTTTTAATATCAAGTAATTCATAAAAATCAAGAGAGAAGTCACAACGTCTCTCTCAAGAACTTGATAGTAGCATAGAATGATCAAAGCCTCCCAGTTGTGTGTTTTTAGCTTCAAATGACCTTCTATTTTTAGGACTCATGTTCCAATGGTCATATTTCCTCCAACGGTCATATTTCTCCAAAACAATCAGAGGGACATGGACACCTATAATTATAACGGTCATATTGCAAATAGAAAACATGACATCGTTTTTATTTGTTTATAACTAACTCCATGAAATCGTTTTGGTTAAAAAAAAAGATATACAAAGGTGATAAACATGAGTACGATTGACATGTGTTGATAATGGATAAAAACAAGCATGTGATAAAATAAGAATACTATAAGTATTACTTAGTGTAATTTATTGATCTTATACAAAGAGATTACGATACAGAAAAGTCAATATGTTTGACAGAGTCGGAAAGATTTATTCAGTACGATAAGCATAGTCAGTATGATCAGTATAGTCAGTACGATGAGTATGGTCAGTACGATAAACAAAGTCAGTACAATAATCATGGTCTGTATGATAAACATATTCAGTATGATAAGCATGTTCAGTATGATAAACATAGTCAGTACGATAAGCATGGTCAGTATGATAAACATTGTCAGTACGATAAGCATATATGAATACTTTTGTGATTTCCAAAACAAATCATAGAAGTCAAAAGAAAACTTTTGACTAAATTTAAAGAGGGTGAATCTTGGTGCATATATTCTTCATAAACCCACCAAAAAATGTTGGGACATATGGATAAATAAGGGAAACAAGAGAAGTTTTCTTGGAAGGACATTGATACAATATTACTGAGCTACTTCTATCTCAAGACGTTGAAGGATGAGAAAGATCATGATTTCACGGACAAGATGTAGGAGGGCTAGTTAGATACAAACTACAATGAATGTCTCACTAACCTAAATCACATTGTGAGATATTTGGAAGATGATGATATATCCTGTCCGATTCTTTTTCAAAATGGTCTTCATTAATATATCAGGTCGATAATGAACAATTTCCATCTATATAGTTTTATATACATTAAAAATAAGAAACTCATAATTGATGGAAATATGAGAGATTCCCCATAAAACCACAAGGCTATTTCATCTTGGAAAATTTGGATCTATTATTATAGTGGAAAGAAGAATCATTATGAATATTTTATCTAGGGAATAATACGTAGAGTGGTCAAGGAAGTGGGGATACATCTCCAGATCGCATTCAATTATATTGTTGTCGGTGTGAAAAAATATGCCACAAATGACCACAATGTATGTACCCCACTTTGATGTTTCTATAATGTGAAATATTGGGCCACCTAATGTGGTTTAGTAGTGGAATTTAGTAGAAGAGAAGTGGAAGTAGAGCATGATAGGCACCAGAGTCTAGGAAAGATTTTACTTCACCTCAAGAGACTGGTAGCTGGAGTTCCACATGACATTCTGGTTGAGGTATTGAATGTTGAACCCATGTGTAGGAATGGAAGTAACATGAAGATTCTATATCATAGGTTATTCTAGAAGGAACCTTGGGTGGAGGGTTTAGTTATCTACATGTCATACAGACTAATTAGACTATTGTGGATGTAGGAACACATACTATTAGAGCTACTATTCTTGTATCATTTATGATTTCATGTGTTTTTTTGATACTAAAGTATTGAATTACATATTGTCCCCTATTTTTGAAATGATTTGGGAATGGATGTGGAAATATTTGATGATTATTTGACCATCGACTCACTATTGGGAGTGCAGCCAGAGAATATCAAACATGGTCAGGCATGTTCTCAAGAGATTGGGGGTTACCATTTATTTTTGGAACCATTTTTGCTAGAAATGAGGGGATTCAAAATGATTCATCATATATATTGGTTATTTAAATAAGATGATCATATTTAATATTACTAGAATAGATTTACCTTTTTATCTCTATTAGGAGGTATCTATTCTCACCAGGGTTAGTGGGATCTTCAGGCAGGTCATATAGGACCAATTCCGTGCTGATCAGATTGTATCATGACACAAATGACTGATATTTCACTAGGTAGGGGTGTAATTTTGTGTGATTATTTTCCTCCAATATTAGAGTATTTTCTGAATGGGGTTTCTGTTGATTTCTATGGATTTCTTCCTAAGTGATATATTGATTTTGTGATTGAGTTTGTATTGGGAGCATAGCCAATTTCTATCCTACCTAACAAAATGGAACTAGTAGAGTTCCCTGAGTAGACAGCTTAGTTGGAGGATATATAAATAAATGGTTTCATAAATCCTAGTACATATCCATGAGGTTCACCTTCTCCAAGATGATTGATTGGTCTTTGCACTTATGGTTTCATTATCTAAGATTGAACCGGATTACAATCAAGAACCTATATCCTATTCCATGAATTGATGATATCTTCCATTAAGTGAGAGGTGATAATATCATCTCCAAGACCAATATGATCTTATTATACCATCCATTTAGCGTGAGACCATAATACATAACTCATATTACTTTTTTACGTAGGTATGGCTTGTACATGTTCATAGTGGTGTCATTTGGTTTAACTAATTCTTCGATGGTAATCATGGACTCGATGAATTGGATCCGTTGGAGTGTGCATCCCTAATTATACATGGGTGTTTTTTATCATTATAACACCCTAAAAATAGACACAATGGTCCCTATTAACGAGACAACAAGGGTATTAGGTCCACTCAACACCATTCTACATGTCATTAGAGAAGGTATATTCAAATAAGAACTCCATCTCATGTTTTTATCACTATACCTTCGTATTTCAAAGGGACTTCCCCCACACTAGGGGATAGTGGCCTCGACCCTTGTCCATTGTCACATTTGTCCATACCATCAATGGTTAAACCCTCCATCACTCCTCACTACCTTCCAATCAGGCGCAATTCCCCTCCTGGTCTCCCTTCATTGTGAACTGGCCTTCCCATTTGGACCTCATTTGTCTTTTCCACCAACCCTCACCCATATCACCACACATTGTGCATCCAGTTGTAGTATGAATCTTATATACCTCATCTATACAATGCATGGCAAGGAAATTGTCTTGACCTTGGGCCTAGTGGATGTAGATATGTTAGAGGTATTCGAAGTGATGTTTCTACCATATTTTTTGATGACTTTGTGAGTAAGGTGAGTGGGATTGTGCATCCTATATCGGTCACGAAACCCCGATATGGATCCTAACTTAGCCAATTCCCTAAACACCTCCCCCTAATGAGAAAACCACTAATGGTTAGCATATGACACCCATTTATGGCACATCCATGGGGAGACTATTATGTTATGATGCCCACCCTCTGTGAAAGAATATGGTGTTATCCCTATACATGACTTCTACTGTCTCACCCTCGAAGAATAAATTTTTTCAAAATATTTTAATAGTTTTATACATATACTCTTCCCATTATGTATTTATGGACCACTTATGTACTCAAAATATTCTTATTGGATATCTGATCATGGTTTTTTCCGCCACGACAGGATGCTCTTGACCCGACTATACCTACCAAGCAATGATCTAGTTATTCCTCCATGTGTATCCTATTTCTAGCTATTACTATGGGTTTTATATAGTGGAAAATGTTCTAGGGTTGGAACAAATTTTTCAACATCATCATCCATCATCCCCAAATATCATCTCAAGGGGGAGATGAGATCCCAAATTATTTTTTTGTTTCATCTTTTTCTATAATAAAGCTAGTTTTGTTCAGCTTTAGGGTGAGTGGTAGCATTGTTTCTTTTTTTTTCATTTATTTATTTTATTTAATTATGTATCCAAGATATATGGAAGTAGATTGATGTTGAGTGTTTTAGTGAACATCCCACATTAGAATTTTTTGTTTTGTTACTATTATAATCATCTATAAATAAACTCCATATCCTCTATTAAGAGTAATATTTGGTATTGATTTCACTCACTATCATTTTATTGGATATTTCAACCTTTTCTGGTTTATATGGTATTGTTTTTTTCAAAAATATATTACTATTATCTCATTCAGTGGATGATAATACAAAACCACTTGACATCATCTTGATTACATTTAGAGAGAATAGTATTTATAACATTCTAACCGAATTTAGTTCATAGATTAGAAAAGTTCACTTCCTATGCCATGTCATCTTAGAGGTAATAGTGTCAGCATACTCAGAGAATGTTTTAGCCATGATATATGGATAGAATCCCAATAATTTCTTCTATATTATGATCATTTTGGGATTATTAGGTTATTGTAGACACTTTATCAAAGATTTATCCCATTTTATACCATTGATATCTAAGAAGACAAAGAAAGGGGTGAATTTTGTTTGGTTATATGCTCTTTTGAGAGATTTTTAAGAGATGAAATGTCAGAAAAACCCATAACCTATTCTCACGTTGCCTATAATGGGTAAATAATATACCATGTCATATGACACATCTAGATTTTTACTCGGATTAGTTTTGATATCGGAGGATCAAGTGGTTTCTTATGATCCAGATAATTGAAGCTTGAGGAGGGGAATTATCCAACTGACAACTTAGATTTAGAATATGTGGAACATTATTTATTATTGTTGATCCATTATCTCATGGGTGAGATATTATTAGTGTACAAGTATCCCAAGAATCATTGGTAAATCATCCCACAATAGGACCTAATCCTTATGTAGAGAATGGGGTCGTGTATCTATAGTCTTTTGACTTTGAGTTAGATTGTACACATGGAAAGTAAATATCATTTCTGATGTGTTGAGATGGATGAAATAGGAAGTGGTAGTATGTGAGACTTGGGATGAGTGTTTGATAACGTATCTCCTTTAATACATGCATCCAGATGTTTGGGAGTCTCAGGGATGAGTAACTCTAACTTCGACATTTTTTATACTGATGAATTGGTAAATGATTAACACTAAACAGTTGCATGATATGAAGGGATTAGGTCCAATAGAGAACATTTTTGGTGGGGTTATACCATTATGAAGTTATCTTTGAAATTGAAAGTCTCTTCGTTTCAATCGCCTATTATGGGTTCCTACGGGTTTGCACGAGGAGATGATGAAAGAGTTCCATGATTCTAGATAGATGATATATCATGGATTAAAAAGGATGTATCTAGATCTGTAAAGATATTATTAGTGGTCGGGAATGAATATTGAGGTTGTAGGATTTGTGTAATTTTGTATCACTTTTCAGTTGGTGAAAGGTGGGCATCAGAGTCCATCTGGGCAGTTACACTATTTTCCCATCCTGTTTGGAAATGGGTAGTTATACCATTGGATTTTATGATAGGTCTACCTAGAGAAACCTAATATAATGATTCTATATGGGTAAATGTGGATTAACTGGTGAAGGTATCCCACTTCTTACCAATCAGGGATACCATCACTATTTATGAATTGTGGAGTCTTTATGTATGCGAGGTTGTTTGGTTGTTCGGTGTCATGGGGTGTTTCATTTTAGATAGTGATCATCATTTCATGTCATGTTTTTTTTCATTGTTAATAAAATAATATGGAATATTACGTTATTTTGGGTATGACCTATCATCCTTAGGTTGATGGTCATCCTGAGAGGATTATTCCGGCCCTAGAGGATATGTTTTGAGAAACTATTTTAGATTATTGTTGTTTGTAGGAGTAGTATATTGTACTCATGGAGTATGCATATAATAAAATCATATTGGAATCTATTAAAATGTTACATTTTGTGGATAATCTGTTATGGATTATAGACCATAGTGAGATTTATATTTGTGGTATGAATATATCATGTGTTCATATCCAGTAGTAGAATGGGTGATAATAGGAGGACATATGGGAGATGGATTATGATAGGATATAATTGTGCGCATAATTATTTACTGAGACCTTACAATGATGCTTGTAGAAGCTAAAGGAAGAACTATTATATGTTGGGTAGGTTTTAAGATCTATTTTTTTTCAGGTATGAAAATTTTGAATTCATTGTTTGAGCCTTATTAGAAGTGTTTTTTCAGAGGCAGTGAGTTTTTTTGAAAATGACTTAATTTATAGGAATTGATGATTGGTTTAATTAATGGAGTTGTGGTATCAATGGGTCATGTGTTACCATAGGTTATTGGTATGTTGTGAATCCTTAATGGGGTTCAGTTTTTTTATATAATGGAAATGGGATGAAAGCCCATCTGCAGAACATTTACACTTCATGTAAATGGATTACATATATTTTATTGTTTGAGAGATTTTAAATTAAAATACCTGGTGAAATGTTTTTTGGCATATCTGATTAAAAAAAATTACACAAAGGGAAAATATATTACACAAAATTTAATTACCCAACAAGTAGTTTTAAATTGTTTCATGTTTCTGATTTTTCCATTCATAATGTACAAATTTTCTCCTTATGATCCTAGGGAACCTTTTAAGTAATTATGAGGTGCCAGAATCCCTTATAAACATTCTGATTACACAACTAATCTATAGTAAGTCCTCTTTATTAGGTTTTCACATATCTTCCTTGTTTCTCTAAAAAAACTACTTTAATCTCATTACCATGTGAATTGTGGTTTTTTATCTTGTTTTTTTGATTTACAGATCTTCTTGGTATCACCTTAACTATCCTCATGTGATTTTCCCATCGAAATCATTGCTTGATCGGTGGTTTTGGGTATGTCTTGTAAACCATATCCCCATGATCTGATAATTTGAAATTATATGCAATATGTTTTATTGAGCTAATATATAATGCACCTGATTAAAAAATGGATAAATTAAGATATTCATTAAGTCTCTTATAATCTATCTTTTTTGACCTGGCTTGTGGAAACTGCTAGGCTGAGAAAACCAGAGGATAAAAATGAATGCTTTATTGATTAATGTTTGTTTAACCTAAAACAAATTGTTGGTGATTGCTTGATATAGGCTCACCATAGCTTGTCTTTTTTATTGAGATAACTGGAATGTTTTTATTTATAAACAATTGATATATGATATATGTAAATAATAGTTAAATGGTAATTTTTTTATAATTATCAATTTAGAAATATGATGTGATAATGTGGTATCTATATGCTCTGAATTTAGTTTTGATTAAATTCTATAATTATTATATAGCAGGATATTACCAGTAAAACAAACTGATATAATGACATAGCGAGCTTGGCCTAGTTGATATGAAGAAATTTTAATATAGAGGTCCTGGACGAATTGATACAATGAAATGATGGTATAGTGGGATTGACTGAGTTTATAGGACAAATTTTCTTATATAGATGGCTTCACCTTGATTAAACGATGAAATTTTTATATAGTAGGTTTAACCCAAATTGGTGTAATTTTTACCTTGGTAACTAGGTAATGGTTGGCATGGTTGTAATACAGTCTCTGTTATATTCTTATATGGAATTGAGGTAGGTTATACTATAACTTAGTTATATAGTTTGTGTGTCGGGTTGTGAGACGTGATCAAAGATATTTTTGGCATGGTGCCTATGTATGTTGATGTGGTATTATTTAAATTGTCTAATTTATTAATACACATGTTTGTTTCATGATTTCACACACTTGTTATAAGGTTGGTTATATTTAGAAATGGTGTTGTCAACATACTATGTTATAATCACTCCCTATTCAAGAAACCTTTTGGACCCTGATAAGATTACATAGATGGAGGATTAGACAAGGGAAATGACCTTTTTGTTTATTACCTTTTACTGGATGGGATGTGTTTTGGAGAATGGACCAACATTGGTTTTGGGGCCAAGGACATTTGATCCTTTATTTGAGTCTTCTAGTATTAATTTTTATTATACCATGAATGACATTTAATTACATTCCATCATGTCATTACATTATACAAATATTATTTATTGGAATATTTAGTTTTCATATTGGTTAGTTTCAACTATATTGTATTGTTTCCTTTATTTCCTCACTCTGATATTTATTTATTATTGTGTGATTAGACCTTTATGTTGTAACTATGAAATCAGGGATTATAGTCTCTCCATTATAGAAATCAATTCTCCAGTACTAGTGTCCAAGCTCTGGCATACATGGAGTCAATCTTGAGGTCTCATAAACATCAAATTTCATCCACATGGGAGGGTACCTGATTGGGGGACATTAAAAAGTCTTATCAGAATAAACCAGGTTTAATTTAAATTTATTTACTATTTTGGATAGGTTAAAATAATTCTTGGATGTGTAGGGACTTAGTAATGATGTTTTTCATGGGAGTAGCTAAACCATGTCAGGGTAAAATCATAGTCCCCATGAAAGGATTATTATTTAGGATGTTTTCGAGCTACTGTTGATGGTATTTCACCAGGAGTGATTCACATTTTGTGTGAGGTTATTATTATATATTGTTATAGGTTCTTTATATTATTACTCATGGAACGATATAGAGTGAGATGAGTATGAAGACATCTTAATAGGAATATAGAGATATAATATGATATTCATTGTTTATGATAGTGGATTATATACTCTTCATGTTATATATACATTCATATTGAACTGTGATGTGAGATATCTGTTATATGTCGGAAAAATATAAATGTATTATTATGTCATTATATAAAACCAATAATACCAGGCTTGAGAGTTCATGAGTTATTGGTTCCTTATTTGTTTACCATTTGATTTAGAAATTGTTTATATATAATTTGAAAAGGAGTGTGATTTTTTTGTAGAGAAAATGAATACTCGTCATCTTAGAGATGAGAGTAAGGAGAGTGGAAATCATCACACTCCTATCATTGCTGAACCTGAGCTTCCTATAACTCAAGAAGAATATATGGATTTTCACATTGATGAAATATTTGTAACGCCCCGACCCCAGCTACCCAGAGTCGGTGCATTACTTCGTAACATTGGCATGATCACAAAAGATCAAGTCTCGAAAGACCGATTAGTTTAGTAGCCTTGGAAACACTAGATACATTTTTAAACGTTACATTACATCATAAAGTGAAAAACAACAATAACAAAGTCTCCATAGTCCAAACTCATATCCTCTTCTCACAATCCCTGCAGGTCATTCATAAAATACTTCTTCACATCCTGGAAAATATTAAAACATTGAAAGGGGTGAGCTCAGATGCCCAGTAAGGATAACAATAATGCGGAAGGTTTCATAAATAAACATAAAAATTTAAGGCAATGTATAACTAAAACAAAAGCCTTATTGAACTTGAACATCAACATAATATGGAAAAAGTAAAATGAGATAATTCCATTCACTTCTTGACATGGATATTCTACTGGTCGAATAATCACATGAAATATCAATAACCACTTTCATAATGAGGGAATGTATAATGTCGGACATTCTGAAACATTTTGTCAAGGCCTCAGCCAAGACGTCTAAAATGATTAAGGCCTCGGCCAAAACCATAAATCAAATTGGGAAAGGGCGTCGGCCAATTCCATGTCTCGTTGTCTCATGAGACCTACCGATGCATCGAGGATCTATAGCGGGCTCCACCCGTCACTTATTAAGTCCAATACATTCCTCATATGAACAGGTTTAAACATCTCATAAACCATAACATAATCGTATCACATAAAACATACATAAAGGAAACATAACATTTCCACATTTCAATCACAAGATATCAATACAACACATTGATATAATAAAAACACTTTCAAAACCATTTTCAATTCCAAAATAATAGAAAAGTATAACATGGTATTTATTTTTCATTAAAAAATAGGGTATGGCTTGTAGAGGAAGCCGAAACTCAAATAGTGGTCACGGCGGCAGATAAGTCGTTGTCGCCGCATACGTACGACAAAAACATTCCCTTTTGTCGTTTAGTAAATGCTTCGTATAAAAAATGATTCCTTTTGAATATACGAAAAAGTCAAAGGTGTTTATACACTGTACAAAAGAAATTTGTGTATAAAACAAAATATGCCTCAACGAATGGAGATTGAGACGAAGTCCCTTAAAAAGATTATTTTTAAATAAAATATATCTATTATGTGTATTCACTATATGTACACATAAATAAAGTATAAATACAATATACGACATAATAATATCATGACATAATTTGAAAGTAGGAGATTAACCCACAGAATGGAAGTTGGGTTATGAAATTCCCTTACCTTGCGTCTTGTCCTGACTCGACCGTTCTTTAAACTCCTGAATAATAAACTAGAGTTAATTTATATTTACATAAGAACCTTTCTCATGTTCATTATTATAACTACCCATACTTTACATACATTGTTAATACTTAAAAATTGAAGCACACTTATTACAGCATATGACAAAACCACAAAGGACCGTATAGGTATAGTGTCTTTAGAAACTGGGAAACATAAACAACTGGTTCATAAATCTTCTACAGTGTCTCCCATTTATTTCATCATATCTAGGGTCCCTTTTAGCATATTCTACTTAATATCCATCTTCCTAACCTGGGGAAAAGAAAACATAAAAGGGTGAGCTCAAATGCTCAGCAAGGGCAAATAATGGAAATAAAAATCATATCATATCTTTTTGAAAATCATAACCTGCAAAAGAGATCATAATATCTTAACATGGAACAAATCATAGAAGAGAAAATGAGATCCCCATAATCATAACATAAAACTTGAAACTTTGTGGCATGCACACATAATCATGGAAAATCATTTCTTGTTAGTCATGACTCATTGCCAAGACTATCTTAGTGGACAAAGTCCCTTTCTGAACCGAGTTCACTCCTCGTTTCAGTCCTGTATCACTGAACCTAAATAACCTTCCGTTCCAGCCATGTCTATCTCATGAGATATAAAATATTTACCCAATGCATTGGAGGGAGATATAGGTCCCACCCATATTATAATGAATCCTTTCTTATGTGTGCCACATAATCATAAACCATACGTCATAGCGTAACCCATGTAATAAAAATGGGATTCTTAAATAACATGACATCATAAAACAATTCATATAAGATAAAGGAATTCATAAAAATGTTTCCATTACAACATAATCAAATCCATGTAATAATAGGGATAAAAACAAAACCCTTTTATTATCTTAGATGGAAAATAATTTTGATAAAATAATTGAACTCCATTCTTGAGGAAAATATCCTTTCTACTTCAAAAACATTTTTCCTTTCATAACATGTCATACGACTTTAAAATAAAAGAAGTCGATTAAAAATAAACTTGAAAACTTGTAAAGGAAGCTTCTTGGAAATAATGTTTTAGAAATCCATTCATGCCGTATAAGTTAAAAAAAACATTCTTTCGTACTTTTGTCGAAAATGTCAAAAAGTACCTCGTACGACAAAAGATTCCTTTAATACGTATTACTAAAAACTCACCGAAGGGTAAAAATGGATTTAAACAATTGTAGGTGGATGGAAATAATATTACATATTGATGAAACATGGATGTGGATGATAAAATACACCCCAGTAAATACTTACGAATACACAATCTCGGATAAAAATGAGATTGTGATATTTCCCTTACCTTAGGTCCGATTTTCTTTGTTCATGTCCGAAGCTCCTGTATAATGGTTTAAATAATGTTATTGACTTATTCCAGAATTATACATATTGATATGATATCATATATGGTCATATTATTAGCTTCTTGTTAGTAATATTTCATTGTTACTTGTTACTCGGGTCTTTATAACTTTTTTTTCTTATGCGTGTTTTGTCGAATAAATTCTTATTCTTATCTTTAGGTTATAGATAATTCATTTCCAGAATGGTATTAGTGTAGTATATACCATATTCATTCATTCAATTCACTTATATAATCATTATGAAATGAAGATCATGTAGAACGAGTCGCATCGAATCGTGGAGACGGTATTCCGTACGTACGCACGAGTGATGATATCGTTCCTATGATCGTGGAATTGTATTGGAGTATATATATATTATTTCAGTATCAATATTACTTCATAATAATCATATATAGTTACTCATTACACCATTATACCCATCCTTGTAAGGTGATGGTGGAAAATAGATTACACCACGGCGTGGAGACGGTATTCCGTACGTACGCACGCGCGGTGATTTCTTTTTCCGTAGGATGGATAGATGGTTAAATAGGGTTGTTTCATACTTATAATAACATATCAGTATATGAGTGATACTGATGTTATTACTTCATAATTAAACAACCTAAGAAGAAGAAGTGGAAGAAGAAATAAAGATGAAAGAATTGGTAACGGTAATTACCTCTTCTTTGAAGTGCCTCTTTGAGACCTCCTCTTAGGGCACTAAAATTGGTCTTTGAGGAAGGCAAGAACCTCTAGGATTATTCTAGGGAAGTGGAGAAGAGATTTTGTCAGGGTTTGTCCGAGCTTGAGTTCTCAAATTGGTGTGAGGAGGAGGGGGAGGAGGTGTCCTTTTATAAGGGAGGAGAGGGGCTCCTTAGGAATATCTCAAAATATTATTTTATATTAAAGTCAAAATCGGTTTATAATGGTTCCAAAGGGTCTTATTTCAAAGATAAAGTGGGGATGGGTCGAAATCCTATCAACCAATAAGATTTAGACAAGTTTAGGTTATTATTTTAACCTTATCAATTAGATTTAACTCTAAGTTAAATAATTTAACTTTTAACGTGTCTTTTTGTTTTCTTTCACTATATGGTTAATACACTTACTATAACATGCCAAAAGAACCCCAAATTGTTTATTATTAATATATATATCCTTATCTAAGTCATTTGGCCTAACCTTAGATTTTGAGGAATAAAATAACAATTAATAATATAATATTTGATTTAAAAACTATTTTGTGTCAATTTTGACACTATTTGATATATGATTTTTTTTGAAAGTCATAACAGAATTATATGTTCGAACCAAGTTGATTAAATCCACAATAATATATCATAGTATCCTAGAAAATTAGTGGAATTCATAAAAAGTCTCAAATTACATTTATTTTGGTGTTTATAACATCAATTATGTCAATATTTCATTAATAAGATAATTACTGCATTATCATTTTGTCATAACTAAATTAAATTATTTAATGTCTAAAAATTATAAATAAAATACCATCATGTAGGAAATATTTTTATCTTTCTAATGAATATTTATAGTCTAATTTATCTTATGTATAACCCCATATTAAAAATGATTTACTTATTAAACTTTGATTTTAACTATTTTAACCCTTCTTTAAATAAATTAATAATAAATGTCCTAATCTAATCCAAGTGGGCCTAAATGGTCATATTGTATTCCTAAGTTTGTTTTTGGTCGAATTACACTTGTCCAATAGAATTAGGACATGTGTTAGGGTAATATTAATATCATATTTACCCTTAGTTACCCTATTTACTATTAACCGCGGTAAAAAAAGTAAAAAGTTACTATTCACCAAAAAATATTTTAATCTCATTGAACCACATTTTAGTCCTTGATATTAACCGTGTCTCTCGGATTTTCGAAATTCCATTCACAGAAGCGGTAAAATTATGTTTTATGCAAAATTCAGTTTTTAACCTACCACTTAGTGGTTTCACTATTCATCAAAAATAGAAAGTTTTCAGAAAAATACCAAAATTTCACCCTAGGCTAATTTCGATATTCTAAGTCCAAAAATGAAGTCCATTTTGAAAAATAAAATTTATAAAATTTCAAAAAGTGGTTATTACTATTCATAACGGCTAGTTTTAATAGCATATTTTTGTTTAGTGAAACTCGGTATTGCGTACGACGCAAGCTATCGAGGAAGGTCGCGATTGCGTGTAAAGCAAGCCAAGAAAGTGTTGTGTAGAAAAAGATTCCTTTGATGATTTATATAACATAAAAGTCTCAGGTGTTACATTATACCCCCCTTAAAAATAATTTCGCCCTCGAAATTCGTCACTTTGTAACAAACAGATGAGGATACTTCTCCCTCATCATATCCTCAAGCTCCCATGTAGCTTCTTCAAGTTGGTGGTTCCTCCATAAAACTTTCACCAAGCGAGTGGTCTTGTTTCGTAGGACTTTTTCGCTACGATCCAGAATCTCTATCGGCTGTTCTTCATAAGAAAGATCTTGCTCCAGCGGTACAACTTCTGAGCTGAGTACAAGTGAAGGATCTGGTATGTAATTTCTCAGGAGAGATACATGGAACACATCGTGAACTTGAGAGAGATTCGGTGGAAGTGCCAATCGGTAAGCTACCTTCCCAACACGATCCAGTATTTCGAAAGGACCGATATATCTAGGGCTCAACTTCCCCTTCTTTCCAAATCTCATAACCCTCTTCCAGGGAGATATTCGTAAGAACACTTTATCACCAACTTCAAACTCTAGGTCTTTTCTTCGGTTGTCGGCATAACTTTTCTGTCGACTCTGAGCTGCTCTTATGTGTTGTTGAATAGATCTAACCTTTTCTGCCATTTCATCAACGAGATCAGGTCCTAATAGCTTTGTTTCCCCAACTTCATCCCAGAAAGTTGGAGTCCTGCATTTCTTTCCATAGAGAGCTTCATAAGGAGCCATCTGAATATTGGAGTGAAAGCTATTATTATAAGAAAATTCCACCAAAGGTAGGTGTTGATCCCAACCTCCTTTGAAATCCATAGAGCAAGCTCTCAACATATCTTCTAGGGTTTGAATTTTTCTCTCAGACTGACCGTCTGTCTGGGGATGATAAGCAGTGCTGAAACTCAACTCTGTATCCAGAGTATGCTGAAGACTTCGCCAGAACTTCGAGGTAAATCTCGGATCCCGATCAGATATAATAGAAAGTGGTACTCCATGCAATCTTACCACTTCCTTTACATATATCCTGGAAAGCTGATCTAGAGAGAAATCCTCTCTAATAGCAATGAAGTGTGCGGACTTTGTAAGACGATCAACTATGACCCAGATAGTATTATTGCCTTTGGATGTATTAGGAAGTCCTGTGACAAAGTCCATAGTGATGTTTTCCCATTTCCATTCGGGTATGGGAAATGGTTGTAACATCCCCTTAGACTTCTGTCTCTCAGCTTTAACATGTTGACAAACCAAGCATCGAGAGACATATTCAGCAACATCTCTTTTCATGCCATCCCACCAGAAGTACTCTTTCAGGTCCCTATACATCTTCGTGCTTCCAGGATGAATAGAAAATGATGAACTATGAGCCTCATCTAGCAGCTCATTCTTTAATTCGGGGATGGGAGGAACGCAAACCCAATTCCTGAACTTTATTATCCCATCACAATCAAGGTTGAATTCAGGAACATTTCTCACCTTCTTTTGTAACTCAACATCTTCTTTCTGTGCCTCTTTAATCTTCAGATGTATAGATGGTTGAACATTCATTTGAGAAAGATAAGATTTTTCCCCTTCCATTATAATTCCAAGATCCATCCTTTGTAAATCCATAAATATTGGATCTTTTGTGATCCTCATCATGGATAAACTAGCATGGTCTTGTCGACTTAATGCATCTGCCACCTTGTTTGCTTTCCCAGGGTGGTAATGGATTGAGCAGTCATAATCCTTAATCAGCTCCAACCATCTTCTTTGACGCATATTCAACTCCTTTTGTGTGAAAATATACTTTAAACTTTTATGATCAGTATAAATATCACACCTTTCACCATAAAGGTAATGCCTCCAAATATTTAATGCAAAGATTACCGCAGCCAACTCCAAATCATGTGTTGGGTAATTTTGCTCATGGATTTTCAACTGTCGTGAGGCATAAGCTATCACCATATCATTTTTCATAAGAACACACCCCAATCCCTTCTTGGATGCATCACTGTAGATCACAAACCTTTCTCCACTACAAGGCAGTGTGAGCACAGGTGCACTGGATAACCTTCTTTTCAACTCCTTGAAATTCTATTCACATTCCTCTGTCCAAACAAACTTAACTCCTTTCCGAGTCAACTTGGTGAGTGGATTAGATAATCGTGAAAAATCTTTTACAAAACATCGATAATATCCAGCCAAACCAAGAAAACTTCGGATCTTAGTTACTGTTGTTGGTCTCGACCATCTTTCGATAACCTCTGTTTTTGCTGGATCCACAGATATCCCCTCTTTTGAGATTATGTGACCCAAAAATGCAACTTTTTGAAGCCAAAATTCACACTTGGTAAATTTGGCATAAAGCTTCTCCTTTCTCAGGGTATTCAATATAATTCTCAAGTGATCTTCATGCTCTTCCTTGCTCTTTGAATAGACAAGAATATCGTCTATAAAGACTACCACAAATTGATCAAGATAGTCTCTAAAGACTCTATTCATTAGATCCATGAAGATAGCAGGGGCATTAGTAAGATCAAATGGCATCACTATAAATTCATAGTGTCCATACCTTGTACGGAAAGCCGTCTTTGGTATATCCTCCCTTTTGACCCTTAATTGATGATACCCTGAACGAAGATCAATCTTCGAAAAGTATTGAGCTCCGCGTAGTTGGTCAAATAAGTCATCAATGCGTGGGAGAGGATATTTGTTCTTGATAGTGATCTTGTTAAGTTCTCGATAATCAATGCAGAGTCTCATTGATCCATATTTCTTCTTAACAAATAGAACAGGTGCTCCCCAAGGTGATGCACTAGGGCGTATGAATCCCTTATCAAGATTCTCTTGGAGTTGCTTCTTCAATTCCTGCAACTCAATTGGGGCCATTCTATAAGGTGTCTTTGAAATAGGCAAAGCACTCGGTACGAGTTCTATTGAAAACTCAACTTCACGATTTGGTGGAAGACCCGGTAATTCCTCCGGAAATACATCATCAAACTCCCGTACAATGGGCATATTCTTAATCGTGAGTTTCTCACCAACCATTTGAGATAAATAACCTTCATTTAGTGGAATCAATACCCATAAGATGGAAGAAATTTCCACTGGAAGGTTATGTTCATCCTTTCATTGGTATACGATCGTAGATTGATCTGGAATATGAAATGTGACTTCCCTTCTTTGGAAATTGATATGAGCTCCATGTAGAGAAAGCCAATCCATGCCAAGAATCACATCAAATTCTACTAAAGGAAGGATCACAAGATTTGCAGGAAGCACTTTCCCACAAACTTCGATCGGAGAAGAATTATAAACTTTTGATGCGACTGTTGTGCCATTAGGTGTTGTCACAGCTAACTCAACATCTAATTGTTGAGGTAATACGGTGATACCCTTAGAAAATTCTTTAGAAATAAAAGAGTGGGTGGATACAGAATCAAATAAATCATTTGCTACTTTAGAGTGGATGGTAAGTGTACCTTTCACCACATCATTATCGTACTCCACATCGCTGATAGAAATTGCATGTGACTTTCCTTTGTCTTTAGCCTTAAGAGTTTGTTGACGTCGACCATCATCATCAACCTTTGGATTTGGGCATTGATTGGCATAATGCCCCATCTCCTTGTACTTGAAACATTGAAGTGTAGTAGGTTCATTCTGTGTATCCCTTCCTTTGTTTGCATCATTAGACATCTTCTTCCCATTATCACGGCATTCAAATGCCCGATGACCTTCCTTTCCTCATTTAAAACATTTACTTGTCCCTTTATGACAACTCCCTCCATGTTTCTTTCCACACTTTGAGCATAAGGAAAAACTCATCTTCTTTTCCGTGTGCTCTTTATATTTTTCTTTGAATTCCATCTTCCTCTTCTTATCAAACCCATGTGACTGATGGGTTACTCCAATCTCCATCTAGACTTTGAGAGAACATCGAACTATTTCCTCGTAGCTATTGAAGTCCCTTATGGCTAACGCCCTTCGAAGACATGGTTTTAAGCCACTAAAGAATCGATCGATCTTACTCTCAGGTTGGATAATAATACCAGAAGCGTACCTTGCAAGTCTTGTAAAATTTGCTTCATAGGTACCAACAGATTCATCATCCCTTTGCTTCAGTTCTAGAAACTCTTTCTCCATCTTTGTTCGGAGAATACGAGGGAAGTACTTATTGAAAAATAAGTTCTTGAACTCGTCCCATTCCATAGACTCAATTTCATCCCTTTGCCTCGTATTCTTAACAAGATTCCACCATTGATCAGCATCTCCTTCCAAACGATACACTGCTAGGATGACTTTATCATGTTCAGAACATTGAAGAACTGAAAATATCTTTTCAGTAGTACTAATCCATTGTTCAGCAACTAATGGATCAGTAGACCCACTGAAAGAAGGTGGACGCTGCCTCATGAAGGATTCAACAGAATGTTGCTCCCTCCTTTGCTCGTTTGGAAATACTGCATGAGTCATAGCTTGAGAAAGTTGTGTGAGCATGGCTACAAGATTTTGCATTCCAGCTCCCATATCGTTTGGTTGCTCAGTGGGACAATCATTGCATTGCCCATCGCATTCCGCATTAACACGGTTCCTTCGGGTTCCAACCATTGACTAAAACCAAGAAGAATAGTGTGGGAAACACTAATTATAATAGGAAAACCACATAATTCAAGAATAAAATTTTCATGCTTAAGGTCTTATCCTAGGTTATTCAAGGCCATTTCTAAAACACTAAGATTGTGTTCTATGCTTAGACTTATCCTTAGGGTTCTTACTAAGGATTTCACATCCTAGTTTCCAAAGGTTGACTATACCTTTCCTCTGATACCAACTATAACGGTCTGGAATTACTTCCAGTATACTACAATTGATACCTATCAGGGCACTCCATGGGCGGCTACACCCCCTGGGCGGGACACACCACCATCCCCAGTGGCAGTCATTTCCACATGAAGCCCTTGGGCGGAGAGCCATGCTTCGTCCAACGCTCACATGTGAGAGTTCCCATGGATCAGATACATTCCTACCTCCTTTGCCTCTGATACCAACTATAACGACCCATACTTTACATACATTGTTAATAATTCAAAATTGAAGCACACTTATTACAACATATGACAAAACCACAAAGGACCGTATAGGTATAGTGTCTTTAGAAACTGGGAAACATAAACAACTGGTTCATAAATCTTCTACAGTGTCTCCCATTTATTTCATCATATCTAGGGTCCCTTTTAGCATATTCTACTTAATATCCATCTTCCTGACCTGGGGAAAAGAAAACATAAAAGGGTGAGCTCAAATGCTCAGCAAGGGAAAATAAAGGAAATAAAAATCATATCATATTTTTTGAAAATCATAACCTGCAAAAGAGATCATAATATCTTAACATGGAACAAATCATAGAAGTGAAAATGAGATCCCCATAATCATAACATAAAACTTGAAACTTTGTGGCATGCACACATAATCATGGGAAATCATTTCTTGTTAGTCATGACTCATTGCCAAGACTATCATAGTGGACAAAGTCCCTTTCTGAACCGAGTTCACTCCTCGTTTCAGTCCTGTATCACTGAACCAAAATAACCTTCCGTTCCAGCCATGTCTATCTCATGAGATATAAAATATTTACCCAATGCATTGGAGGGAGATATAGGTCCCACCCATCTTATAATGAATCCTTTCTTATGTGTGCCACATAATCATAAACCATACATCATAACGTAACCCATGTAATAAAAATGGGATTCTTAAATAACATGACATCATAAAACAATTCATATAAGATAAAGGAATTCATAAAAATGTTTCCATTACAACATAATCAAATCCATGTAATAATAGGGATAAAAACAAAACCCTTTTATTATCTTAGATGGAAAATAATTTTGATAAAATAATTGAACTCCATTCTTGGGGAAAATATCCTTTCTACTTCAAAAACATTTTTCCTTTCATAACATGTCATACGACTTTAAAATAAAAGAAGTCGATTAAAAATAAACTTGAAAACTTGTAAAGGAAGCTTCTTGGAAATAATGTTTTAGAAATCCATTCATGCCGTATAAGTTAAAAAAAACATTCTTTCGTACTTTTGTCGGAAATGTCAAAAAGTACCTCATACGACAAAAGATTCCTTTCATACATATTACTAAAAACTCACCGAAGGGTAAAAATGGATTTAAAAAATTGTAGGTGGATGGAAATAATATTACATATTGATGAAACATGGATGTGGATGATAAAATACACCCCAGTAAATACTTACGAATAAACAATCTCGGATAAAAATGAGATTGTGATATTTCCCTTACCTTAGGTCCGATTTGCTTTTTTCATGTCCGAAGCTCCTGTATAATGGTTTAAATAATGATATTGACTTATTCCATAATTATACATATTGATATGATATCATATATGGTCATATTATTAGCTTCTTGTTAGTAATATTTCATTGTTACTTGTTACTCGGGTCTTTATAACTTTTTGTTCTTATGCGTGTTTTGTCGAATAAATTCTTATTCTTATCTTTAGGTTATAGATAATTCATTTCCAGAATGGTATTAGTGTAGTATATACCATATTCATTCATTCAATTCACTTATATAATCATTATGAAATGAATATCATGTAGAACGAGTCGCATCACATCGTGGAGACGGTATTCCGTACGTACGCACGAGTGATGATATCGTTCCTATGATCGTGGAATTGTATTGGAGTATATATATTATTTCAGTATCAATATTACTTCATAATAATAATATATAGTTACTCATTACACCATTATACCCATCCTTGTAAGGTGATGGTGGAAAATAGATTAAACCACGGCGTGGAGACGGTATTTCGTACGTACGCACGCGCGGTGATTTCTTTTTCCGTAGGATGGATAGATGGTTAAATAGGGTTGTTTCATACTTATAATAACATATCAGTATATGAGTGATACTGATGTTATTACTTCATAATGAAACAACCTAAGAAGAAGAAGTGGAAGAAGAAATAAAGATGAAAGAATTGGTAACGGTAATTACCTCTTCTTTGAAGTGCCTCTTTGAGACCTCCTCTTAGGGCACTAAAATTGGTCTTTGAGGAAGACAAGAACCTCTAGGATTATTATATGGAAGTGGAGAAGAGATTTTGGCAGGGGTTGTCCGAGCTTGAGTGCTCAAATTGGTGTGAGGAGGAGGGGGAGGAGGTGTCCTTTTATAAGGGAGGAGAGGGGCTCCTTAGGAATATCTCAAAATATTATTTTATATTAAAGTCAAAATCGGTTTATAATGGTTCCAAAGGGTCTTATTTAGAAGATAAAGTGGGGATGGGTCTAAATCCTATCAAACAATAAGATTTAGACAAGTTTAGGTTATTATTTTAACCTTATCAATTAGATTTAACTCTAAGTTAAATAATTTAACTTTTAACGTGTCTTTTTGTTTTCTTTCACTATATGGTTAATACACTTACTATAACATGCCAAAAGAACCCCAAATTGTTTATTATTAATATATATATCCTTATCTAAGTCATTTGTCCGAACCTTATATTTTTAGGAATAAAATAACAATTAATAATATAATATTTGATTTAAAAACTATTTTGTGTCAATTTTGACACTATTTGATATATGATTTTTTTTGAAAGTCATAAAAGAATTATATGTTCGAACCAAGTTTATTAAATCCACAATAATATATCATAGTAACCTAGAAAATTAGTGGAATTCATAAAAAGTCTCATATTACATTTATTTTGGTGTTTATAACATCAATTATGTCAATATTTCATTAATAAGATAATTACTGCATTATCATTGTGTCATAAATAAATTAAATTATTTAATGTCTAAAAATTATAAATAAAATACTATCATGTAGGAAAATTTTTTAGATTTCTAATGAATATTTATAGTCTAATTTATCTTATGTATAACCACATATTAAAAATGATTTACTTATTAAACTTTGATTTTAACTATTTTCACCCTTCTTTAAATAAATTAATAATAAATGTCCTAATCTAATCCATGTGGGACTAAATGGTCATATTTTATTCCTAAGTTTGTTTTTGGTCGAATTACACTTGTCCAATAGAATTAGTACATGTGTTAGGGTAATATTAATATCATATTTACCCTTAGTTACCCTATTTACTATTAACCGCGGTAAAAAAAGTAAAAAGTTAGTATTCACCAAAAATTATTTTCATCTCATTGAACCACATTTTAGTCCTTGATATTAACCGTGTCTCTCGGATTTTCGAAATTCCATTCACAGAAGCGGTAAAATTAAGTTTTATGCAAAATTCAGTTTTTAACCTACCACTTAGTGGTTTCACTATTCATCAAAAATTGAAAGTTTTCAGAAAAAAACCAAAATTTCACCCTAGGATAATTTCGATATTCTAAGTCCAAAAATGAAGTCCATTTTGAAAAATAAAATTTATAAAATTTCAAAAAGTGGTTATTACTATTCATAACGGCTAGTTTTAATAGCATATTGTTGTTTAGTGAAACTCGGTATTGCGTACGACGCAAGCTATCGAGGAAGGTCGCGATTGAGTGTAAAGCAAGCCAAGCAAGTGTTGTGTAGAAAAAGATTCCTTTGATGATTTATATAACATAAAGGTCTCGGGTGTTACAATTATTCCATTTATATAACTTATTACCATGTTATGAACATTATTTAATTATTTAAGTTAATAACGGTCGTTTTGTCGATCTTTGGTACTTGAGTCAAAAATAAACTTCTTATAATTACAAGTTGTTCATGTGGTGAAATATCCATTATATCCAGAATTATATTCATGATGTATATATCATATATATCATATATATACAGTATATACATTCATTCATAATTTCACGTAACATTTAGAGGTAAGAAATGAAATGCACTGTTCATGGAGACGGTAAGTCGTACGTACGCATGAACACTACTTTCATTTATATTTCGTATTTAATGGAACGAAATCATAATGATATAAATTTATAATATAATTACAGTATAATATAGTGTATAATACCATTTAATCCATCCTTTATACATCCCACATATGGCATTAACGATTCAAATCACTTAGAGGGGGCGGTAGTCCGCACTTCCTAAAATGAAATTATCGTGTTTTACCCATAATGGAAATCATAAAGTATGCCATAAATGAGAAATAAATAAGCATAAGTAAAACATAAACATATTTTATATCATATATAAATATAGTGACATCTTAATGGCCACCTTTGAAGGTGTTATATGAGTGTTGAACAATCATCATTTCGTGAGGCAGAAATTCGCCATCTACAGAAACCGTATGTTCTTTAACCATTAGATGTAGGTGTGTGTAAGTGTAGTTCGAATCCTTCTTATAACAACATCCTAGTATATTGAGGATACTGGTGTTGTTACAAAAGAAATTAATAAAAAGAGTTTAGGGGGATGGAGAAGAAAAATAAAACAAAACAACATTAGAGAAGACATTACCTCAAAATCGGGTAACTCTTTTTGATTTGAGCCAAAAGCTTCCTTGAGAAGAGTTCTGCCCAAAGTGAGGCTTCTAGGAGTAAGGTAGGGATGTTGGGAGAGGATTTGGGCAGAGGTTGGCCGAGCCAAATGGCTTGAAGGTGTGAATAAGGTGGGAGAGGTGGGGGCCTTTTATAGGTGGAGAGGAGGGGAACTCTTGGAAAGTAAAGAAAATTCACTTTATTATAAAATGAGTTTCGGATTTCAGAGGTCCCACAATTATATAATTCGAGTATAAGATGATAAGGGTTCTAAATCTACTCATCTAATAGATTTTTGACAAGTGTAAGCCTTGGATTTTACATTATATTTTCATTTTATTAAAATCGTTAAATAATGAGGTCATCGCTGCATCATCATGATGTCATAAATAATTTAATTTATATAATGTCTAAAAATTATAAAAAAAATAATATGATGTAGGAAATCTTTTTAGATTTCTAATGAGTATTTATAATCAAAATTTGGACTTGTTTAACCCCACTTAAAAACTGTTTTAGTAAAACAACTCATGTTTGTGTCAATTTAATTTTAACATTAAATAAATATATATTAATGTCATTTTCCAACTAAAGTGGCTCCATGGGGTCCCCAAGTTGACCCATGGGTTGTCTTGGTCTGCCATGACTCATCCAATAGGAGTAGGACAAGTTTCAAGCTCATATCATATTATTAAAATATTGTTTTTACCTTAAACTACAATAATTACCTCTAATCGCGATTAAGAACTTTAAAGTTACATTTTCACCAAAAAATTATTTTAATCTCATTGAACCACATTTTACTTCTTAATGACAATCATGTATGTCGGATTTTTGAAAATCAAACCACAGAAGTGGTAATATTTCATTTAAATGAAAAATCAGTTATTTAACTACCACTTAGTGGTTTCACTATTCATAAAAAATTGAAGTTTTTCAGAACAATGCCAAAATTTCACCCTAAGCTATAATTGATATTCCGAATTCAAAAATGATGTCTATTTTAAAAAATTCCAAACATATAAGTTGCATTAATTAATTTTATAATTAATTCCCGCTGTTACGACAAATAGAGTGTTTTTAAGAAACAATTTATATCAAAATATTGGCAATTGTTTATGTCCAATTTCAATGTTAAATTAATTCTAATGACCACCATTGGATAAAATGGTAAAAATATATTCTAATTATACTTTAAAACCACTAAATAGTATAACTTATCACTATAAATTATTTTGATTAAAAAAGTTGTTTTAATTATTTTTCACTATTCATAAAAATTTGGAAGTTCTCGGAAAATTACAAAAAATTCAACATAGGCTAATTTCAATATTAGGAATACAAAAATTAAGTCCATTTTGAAATATAAAATTTCTATAAATTTAAAAGGTGGTTATTACTATTCATAACTGCTACATTGATTAGTTGCGGTGTGTTAGAACTCGAACTTGCGTACAATGCAAGCTATTGCATTATTGAAAGAGAGGCGTATCGTGGAAGTTCGGGGTGTTACATTCTCCCCTCCTTCAATAAATTGCGTCCTCGCAATTTGAAATTTTTCTTTGAAAATAAAAGGTTGAAAAGAGAAAATACATTTGAGGAAAACCCACATCGGAAATAAGGTTAATAAATATATAACATTAAAAGAAAGCAAGATAAGTACAAAGGTCACCCGATATAGCCCATTATAGGATTCTATGAAAATATGGATATGGAGGAGAAACAAACCATCAAGGTCTGATGGGGAGTTATAGAAAACAGGATTAGGAGAAAGTTTAACCACAAGAAAATCACAAACTTGTGATTGGTTAAACGGTCATTGAATCCCCAGTTGGAAAAGTTAACCGACAACATTTTTGTTTTAAGATACCTTTTATAATGTTGAGGAATTTATTTAGGAGATTTACTAAGAACGTAAGGGAATATACATACTTGTTATGTATACTTTCATTCGTTAATAAAATTTTACCACAAACCCAACTTTTACTCCAAATGGTAACGGAACTCAAAAATATTCTATTTATCCCAATTGTATAAGGTTACAAATGTTAACACATACCATTTAGATTAGTAAAACTATTTTGTAATTACCAGGGACTTCTTGTAGGCTAGTGGTAGGAAATAAAGGCTTGTCACACTATGGTTGTGGGTTCGATTCCTGCAGCTTTGTCCGACGCGGCGAGTTATGCCCCACCCTGCAGGTTGTCCTTTTCCTAAAACTATAGTATCATAATATTTCAAAAATAATCTTCATAAATTTTTTAACCTTTAACAATACTATCCAAAGATCAACTTAATCCACTCCAACCTTTATAGTTATCCAAAATACCTCTGTCTAGACTTTCTCTAAAAGGTCTCTTAATTCCAAAATCAGTTTATCAGATTCCCCAAACAAAGTAAAGTTTATCTTATTGTCACATACTAAAAATATAATTACCTTCATCATATTAAGACCTTACTGAAATCAAAAAGTACTGCAGTACAATCCATATATATATATCACATTATTCTTATAACCAGAATATAATCCTTGAGTCCAAAAGCACCAATACATTAATTATTCTGCTTCAACTGTACTCACAGCATAAGATTGGCCTTGATCCCTTGGACTTTTCTGAGGTAAGTTTCCTTGACGCTTAGGACATTCATTTGCATAATGCCCCATTTCCCTACAATTGTAGCATTCAACTTTGACAGCCTCTTTCTTTCCCTTGCAATCACGAGCCTGGTGACCCTTTTCTCCACATTTATAACAAACTCCCATTCCTTTTAGACAAGTACCAGGGTGATTCTTCCCACAATTATCACATAATGGAAAATCCTTCGTTCCCTTTTTCCCTTTATCTGTCTCTTGTTCCACCGTTCTCTTCTTCTCTTGCTTTACTTTGTTGTCATAAGACTTAGAGAATTCCTTTTCTTTTTTGATAGCACACGAGACAATATCTTCATATGATGAGAAGGATTGTGATACTAAAGCTCGACGGAGAAATGGTTTTAACCCATCAAAGAAACGATCAATCTTACTCCTTGGATTACGTATATAATCAGAAGCATGCCTCGCTAACCTTGTAAAGTTAGCCTCATACTTTGTGACATTCTCATCCTCCTTCTGCCTCAGACTCAGAAATTGCCTTTCCATATCTGCTCGATGGTCACGAGGAAAGTATTTTTCTAAGAAAAGCTCTTTGAACTCCCTCCATTCCATATTCGATACGTCATCATCTTCCTTTGTGTTTTGAATCAGCGACCACCACTGATCGGCATCTCCAGTGAGGCGGTAAACTGCCATGACAACCTTCTCCCTTTCACTACTCCCCAGGGCATGGAATATTTTCTCTAAGGAATTTATCCATTGCTCAGCTACTATAAGATTTGTACTCCCATTGAAGGTTGGTGGTTGTTGCCTCATGAAGCGGTCTAACATTGATCCTCCACGTTGCGGATCAGGGTGCTCCGTACGAGTAAGGTTATTATTCATAACCTGAGTGAGTTGTCCCAGTATAGTAATAATTTGATTAGCACCAGTTGTATCTCCAGATCCACAATAATTATCTTGAGCAGGAGGGCAATCCCTACACGGAGTTCGTGCATTGATACGGTTTCCATTCCTTCCACTAGGCGCCATTTCTAAACAATGGCATAAACTAGATTAGTTTATGAATCAAAATACAAAATTCCATGGATATAATCCATAATCATAAAAAGAAATTTTTTCTTTGAGGAATTATATACTCATAACCCTTCATAGTGGTTTGTAAATAAAATGAGAATTATCCTAAGCATATCCCCCGGGAGTGTCGTAACCAAGAGTGCAGAAAGGCCCGTTTTCGTGCACCAGTTCCCATTCGAGTCTAGCTCAAAGCGGTGTTTTTGGGTTTTACCCCTAGGTACATCTGTGCCAGAGCCGCCTCTACTTGCTCGTATCCAGACATGGATGTATTGCTCGAAAAACTCATAACATCTCTATAATACCAACATTCTAGGAAGTTTTTCTATACTAATCCTCAAAATCTATCTTCGGGCTATTTCCTCTAATCAGAGTTTATCTAAATCTAGCTTCCAAGGTTAGTACTAAACTACCTCTGATACCAACTATAACGCCCCGACGCTAGCTACCCAGAGTTGGTGCACTACTTCGTAACATTGGCATGATCACAAAAGATCAATTCTCGAAAGACCGATTAGTTTAGTAGCCTTGGAAACACTAGATACATTTGTAAACATTACATTACATCATAAAGTGAAAAACAACAATAACAAAGTCTCCATAGTCCACACTCATGTCCTCTTCTCACAATCCCTACAGGTCATTCATAAAATACTCCTTCACATCCTGGAAAATATTAAAACATTGAAAGGGGTGAGCTCAGATGCCCAGTAAGGATAACAATATTGCAGAAGATTTCATAAATAAACATAAAAATTTAAGGCAATGTATAACTAAAACAAAAGCCTTATTGAACTTGAACATCAACATAAAATGGCAAAAGTAAAATGAGATAATTCCATTCACTTCTTCACATGGATATTCTACTGGTCGAATAATCACATGAAATATCAATAACCACTTTCATAATGAGGGAATGTATAATGCCGGACATTCTGAAACATTTTGTCAAGGCCTTGGCCAAGACGTCTAAAATGATTAAGGCCTCGGCCAAAACCATAAATCAAATTGGGAAAGGGCCTCGGCCAATTCTACGTCTAGTTGTCTCATGAGACCTACCGATGCATCGAGGAGCTATAGCGGGCTCCACCCATCACTTATTAAGTCCAATACATTCCACATATGAACAGGTTTAAACATCTCATAAACCATAACATAATCGTAACACATAAAACATGCATAAAGGAAACATAACATTTCCACATTTCAATCACAAGATATCAATACAACACATTTATATAATAAAAACGCTTTCAAAACCATTTTCAATACCAAAATAAAAGAAAAGTATAACATAGTATTTATTTTTCATTAAAAAACAGGGTATGGCTTGTAGAGGAAGCCGAAACTCAAATAGTGGTCACGGTGGCGGATAGGTCGTTGTCGCCGCATACGTACGACAAAAACATTCCCTTTTGTCATTTAGTAAATGCTTCGTATAAAAAAAGATTCCTTTGGAATATACGTAAAAGTCAAAGGGGTTTATACACTGTACAAAAGAAATTTGTGTATAAAACAAAATATGCCTCAACGAATGGAGATTGAGACGAAGTCCCTTAAAAAGATTATTTTTAAATAAAATATATCTATTATGTGTATTCACTATATGTACACATAAATAAAGTATAAATACAATATACGACATAATAATATCATTCCATAATTTGAAAGTAGGAGATTAACCCACAGAATGGAAGTTGGGTTATGAAATTCCCTTACCTTGCGTCTTGTCCTGACTCGACCATTCTTTAAACTCCTGAATAATAAACTAGAGTTAATTTATATTTACTTAAGAACCTTTTTCATGTTCATTATTCCATTTATATCACTTATTACCATGTTATGAACATTATTTAATTATTTAAGTTAATAACGGTCGTTTTGTCGATCTTTGGTACTTGAGTCAAAAATTAACTTCTTATAATTACATGTTGTTCATCTGGTGAAATATCCATTATATCCAGAATTATATTCATGATTTATATATCATATATATCATATATATACAGTATATACATTCATTCATAATGTCACGTAACATTTAGAGGTAAGAAATGAAATGCACCGTTCATGGAGACGGTAAGCCGTACGTACGCATGAACTCTACTTTCATTTCTATTTCGTATTTAATGGAATGAAATCATAATGATATAAATTTATAATATAATTACAGTATAATATAGTGTATAATACCATTTAATCCATCCTTTATACATCCCACATATGGCATTAACGATTCAAATCACTTAGAGGGGGCGGTAGTCCGCACTTCCTAAAATGAAATTATCGTGTTTTACCCATAATGGAAATCATAAAGTATGCCATAAATGAGAAATACAGAAGCATAAGTAAAACATAAACATATTTTATATCATATATAAATATAGTGATATCTTAATGGCCACCTTTGAAGGTGTTATATGAGTGTTGAACAATCATCGTTTCGTGAGGCAGAAATTTTTTCCATCCACAGAAGCCGTATGTTCTTTAACCATTAGATGTAGGTGTGTGTAAGTGTAGTTCGAATCCTTCTTATAACAACATCCTAGTATATTGAGTATACTGGTGTTGTTACAAAAGAAATTAATAAAAAGAGTTTAGGGGGTTGGAGTAGAAAAATAAAACAAAACAGCATTAGAGAAGACATTACCTCAAAATCGGGTAACTCTTTTTGATTTGAGCCAAAGGCTTCCTTGAGAAGAGTTCTTCCCAAAGTGAGGCTTATAGGAGTAAGGGAGGGAAGTTGGGAGAGTATTTGGGTAGAGGTTGGACGATCCAAATGGCTTTAATGTGTGAATAAGGTGGGAGAGGTGGGGGACTTTTATAAGTGGAGAGGAGGGGCACTCTTGGAAAGTAAAGAAAATTCACTTTATTATAAAATGAGTTTCGGATTTTAGAGGTCCCACAATTATATAATTCGAGGATAAGATGATAAGGGTTCTAAATCTACTCATCTAATAGATTTTTGACAAGTGTAATCCTTGGATTTAACATTATCTTTTCATTTTATTAAAATCGTTAAATAATGAGGTCATCGCTGCATCATCATGATGTCATAAATAATTTAATTTATTTAATGTCTAAAAATTATAAAAAAAATACTATGATGTAGGAAATATTTTTAGATTTCTAATGATTATTTATAATCAAAATGTGGACTTGTGTAACCCCACTTAAAAACTGTTTTAGTAAAACAACTCATGTTTGTGTCAATTTAATTTTAACATTAAATAAATATATATTAATGTCATTTTCCAACTAAAGTGGCTCCATGGGGTCCCCAAGTTGACCCATGGGTTGTATTGGTCGGCCATGACTCATCCAATAGGAGTAGGACAAGTTTAAAGCTCATATCATATTATTAAAATATTGTTTTTACCTTAAACTACACTAATTACCTCTAATCGCGATTAAGAACTGAAAAGTTACTATTCACCAATAAATTATTTTAATCTCATTGAACCACATTTTACTTCTTAATGACAATCATGTATGTCGGATTTTTGAAATTCAAACCACATAAGTGGTAATATTTCATTTAAATGAAAAATCAGTTATTTAACTACCACTTAGTGGTTTCACTATTCATCAAAAATTGAAGTTTTTCAGAACAATGCCAAAATTTCACCCTAAGCTATAATTGATATTCCGAATTCAAAAATGATGTCTATTTTACAAAATTCCAAACATATAAGTTTCATTAATTAATTTTATAAATAATTCCCGCTGTTACGACAAATAGCGTGTTTTTAAGAAACAATTTATATCAAAAGATTGGCAATTGTTTATGTCCAATTTCAATGTTAAATTAATTCTAATGACCACCATTGGATAAAATGGTAAAAATATATTCTAATTATACTTTAAAACCACTAAATAGTACAACTTATCACTATAAATTATTTTGATTAAAAAAGTTGTTTTAAGTATTTTTCACTATTCATAAAAAATTGGAAGTTCTCGGAAAATTACAAAAAATTCAACATAGGCTAATTTCAATATTAGGAATACAAAAATGAAGTCCATTTTGAAATATAAAATTTCTATAAATTTAAAAGGTGGTTATTACTATTCATAACGGCTATATTGATTAGTTGCGGTGTGTTAGAACTCGAACTTGCGTACAATGCAAGCTATTGCATTATTGAAAGAGAGGCGTATCGTGGAAGTTCGGGGTGTTACAATATTTGTGAGGGTCATTAGATTCATGGAAAGAGAGAATGTTCACACTAATCTTTTAATTTCAGATCTGACTAGAAAATTTTAGTTGCAGTATCTGGTTACCCTCACTGGTGATGTAAGACCCCTAGCAGTCATGTTATGGATCGAGTTAGCCAAGATCATCATTAATCATATTGTTACTACAATTAGTTGGAGGGTGAGAATTTTTTCATATATGCATCGGGGACCAGCCAAGAATTAGTGCAACATTCAGGAATAAGTAGGATAGAAAAATAAATTATCATAGAAGGAATTCATGATGAAGACACTGATCCACTTCTATCCCAAGACGTTGAGGGATGCGATATATAATGAGTTCATGAAATTGATGTAGGATAACAAGTTAGTGATGAAATACATTAAACATTTTCTTAACTAGAATCTCTTTATTCTATATTTATATGTTAATGAGTTCTCTAGGGAGATATGCTTTCAGGATGTTTTTCTTGGGGAGGTCTTATCATAGGTGAATGTGTTCTGTTTGAGTAGAATTATAGATATGATTAACCAAGAACTCATTAAAGGGATAATTTTTTGAGTGGCCCAGAAATTGGAAAATCTATTTCTGAAGGGAAAATAATATATATTCTTTTAGTAGAAATAAGAATCCTTATGATAGTTTTCTCTATGGTAATAGTAGGTAGAGAAATATGGGTAGTGGGAACAAATATCATGATTTTGTTCCATTATAGTGCTATAAGTGTGAAAAATTCACCATAAATAGCTTCTATTTGTGTTTCTTACTTTAGGGTGCACCACTTGTGGTAGATTGGGCCACCTTAAGAGGTTCTATAGGGGAATATAGTGCCATAGTTGTAGAAGGGGATCATTATCTGCACCCAATTTTGGGAAGGACATAACTACGCCTTATTAGACAGGTAGTGGTATTTCCAGGAAGATGTATTGGTCGAGGTTAGGGATGTGGTACCCCTGTCTAAGAAATATGGTACAAAGAAGAGGGTATATCTCAACAGAGCTAGTATGGGACACATGGTAGAGAGGATGGTATTCTAAATGTTATGTATACTACTCAACTATTGTAGATACTAGACCATATATAGTAAGAGAAACTATTATTGGATCACCAACCCTTACATTTTTTTGTTTGATAATGGAGAAACACATTCCTTTTGACCTATTCTTTTTATAAATGATGTGGGATTGTATGTGGGAATATTGGATGGTTCGTTTATCATCAACGAACCACTGGGAGTACGGTGGAATAATATCAAACATTGTAATTTGTGTTGTCTAGATATTGGTGGTTACTGTTTCTTTTTTACACCGTTTTCTAGAAATGACAGGATATAACGTGAATCTTCGTATGGAATGGTTAATTATATAACTTGATTCTCCGTATAGATATTTATGTTTTTGTCTCTAGAAGTGGGTATCTATTCACTTTAGGTAGGGTGGGATATTTAGGTTGATCACACATGACTAATTTAGTGCATATTGGATTGTCTCATAGATCAGATATCTTGTATTTATCTATATTAAGATACAATGAAGTAGAATTATTTTATTCTAGGGATAGAATATTTTCATGATTTTATCCCTAAGCGGTTTTACATCTTACCTCCCAAGTGAATGATTGAGTTTTTAATCTTGTTGGTGTTGAGAGAAGAGCCAATTTCTATCTTCCATTTGAAAATTTAGGTAGAATATAATCAGGATTTGGAAAATTAGTTGTAAGGTCTAGAAACAAATGGTTTCATTGGCCTAGTACATCTCTTTAGTGTTCTTTAGTCCTCATTACCAGAAAGTTTGAAAGTTATTTTCTCTTATGTGTGTATTATCAGGTATAAATATAGATGAAGTTCATGAACTAGTATCCTCTAAAATAAATTTAATATCTATTAAATTAGTTGAGAGGTTATAATATCTTCTATATGATCTATTTTTATATCTTGATTCCATCAGTTGTGGGTGAGACTGTCGAACATACCTTGGAATTCTTTTAAGAGAAGGTATGTCTTGTTTTTATTCATAGTGATGTCATTTGTTTTGACAAATGGAGATAGAATATTCATTGTTTGAATGAATAATATCTTTCAACCTTTTTTAGATCAGTTTATGGTTATTTTTTCAATGAAATGTTATTCTTATACCAATTAGTAGATGATAGTTCCAAACATCTGGAAGTATTCTTGAGTGCATGAAGAGATTTTTGATTTATGCCAAGCTAACAAAATGCAATTTTTATATTAATAAAGTGAACTTATTAATCAATGTCATCTCTTAATAAGGAGTCTCATTGGACCCAGAAAAAGTTTTAGTTGTGGTATATTTGGAGTATCCCAGGAATTCCTCTGTGATTCAAAGATTATTTGGTTAATCATGTTATTATTTGCAGTTTATATTGTATTTTTACCATTTGGTAGAATCTGTGTCTAGGATGACCAGAAAAGTGGTGAATTTTTTATGATTAGATTATTTCAAGAGATATTTTTAGAATCTGAAATTTAGGGTGACCTTGAACCATATCCTCACTTTACCTCCGCAAGGTAAAGCATATATTGTGTACTACGACGTATCTGGAGTTGGACTCGGAGTAGTTTTGATGAATTAAAATCATCTGATTACTTATTGATCCATATTGTTGATTCTAGATGATAGTATTTATCATACATAAAATATGGAGTTAGCATTAGAGGTAGATCTCCTAATATTTTGGAGGGATTGACTTATGGGTGAGTGGATTCTCGTGAACATGGATCACAACCGATTTAGGTACAACTTTTATTAGTGAAACCAAAACCTTCATTAGGGAATATGGATCAAGAATTTGTAGTATTTCAACTTTGATTTCTCTTATGCATTTAGAATGGGAAACATTGTTTCCAATTCATTAAGATGGAAGACATAAGTAGAGGCTGTATTGGAGTCTCGCGATGGGTGGTGGATAATGAATCTCTATACAGACATACATAAAGATGTTCAGGAGTCTCAAGGATGAGTAACAATAGCTTCAAAACATAGTATACCCATTATTTTAGACTAGATTAACATTGACCTATTTTTTGACACATAGAGATTATTTCTGGTAGATAGATTATATGATGGGGAGATTCTATTAGGATAATATCTTAGCAAGGTAAATTCATTCATTCTACAAGACTATGTTTGGGTTCGTACTAGTTTTCATGAGGAGCTAATGAAAGTGTTTCATGCTTCAAGATGGGTGGTACATCTTGGATTATGAAATATGTATCATTATCATCCTAGAACATACTGGTGTTCAGTAAATGAGAAAGTGTTTGTAGGATTTGTGGAAATATGTTTCACCTATAAGCAAGCACACGATGTGCATCAAAGTCCAACAAGGATTTTGTGGAATTTTCCCAATCCAGATAGAAAATTGGATGATTTAACTATGTATTTTTTGACAGGACAACCTATATTAACACCTAATAAAGATGATTTATTGGAAATTATGGTATGACTGATGAATGTATCCCACTTCTTATATAGTGGAAATACCATCATAGTTGATGATCTGGCTAGTATTTTTGTGTGATAGGCAGTTCAGGTGCATGATGTTTTGAGGCGTTTCCTTTTAGATAGTGATCCTCATTTCATGCCTTAATTATGGTAGGGTCTTATGAAGGTTATGGGATTGCAGGTTTGATTGAGTATGGACAATCATCCTTAGACTATTCACCAACCTAAGAGGACTATTTTTGTTCTGGAGGATACTTCATTGGAATGTGTTTTGGATTTTGGTTATTCTTGAGAGAATAATATACCAGTCATAGAGTTTTAATATAATTAAAGACTACATGAAAAAAATAAAAATTACATCTTTTGAGGACTTGTATAGTAGGATGAGATTTTTTACTCTTTGTTGGGTGGAGGCTTGTGAGCCATCTCTTGTTTGGACTATTACTGTACATGATATTTATGAGAAAGTTCATTTGATTAGACAACGAGTGGTGATCATGCTGAGGAAGAAGAAATTTTATAGTAACCATCAAAGATGGACTTTGTGTTTAATGTTTGTCATCATGTTTTATTTAGGGTGTCCCCAAGCTTGTGGAAAACCCATATTCGAAAACAAGAAATACTAGATCCTACGTTTTTTAGGAAATTTGAGATAGTGGATAAGGTCGACCTAGTGGAATATTTTTTATCCCTTCCATTGTACCACAGATCCAAGAACAATGTGTTCCAAATATTGAATCTTCAAAGACATTATCTAGAAACATCTCACATAAGAGACATAGAAGAGATTTTTTAGTGATAATTCACTCTTTGAAAAGGATCTGTTAGATACTGTGGACTATAATGAGATGTACCCCTAGAATATGACTATAACTTTGGTTTGGGTGTAGTGGCAGCATGGGAGATATTAGGAAGATACATAATATAAGGAGTTAGATATGATATCATAGTGTCCATACTTCTTCACTGATTCCCGAAGTGATGTGTGTAGTAGTTTAGGGATGAGATATTATATGGTTTGGAGGTTTTAAGATCCCGTGTTTTCCTAGCTACATTCATCTTTGAATTATTCATCTGAGACATACGAGCATATTATTTTTTGAAGACGTAGAACCTTTATTGGGGGAAATAATTTAATGTTTATAGATATTTGATTGATTTAATTAATGGAGTTATAGTATAAATGGGTCAAGTATTAACATTGTTTATTGGTAAATTGAGAATCCATAAAGGTGGTTTGGGTTGTTTTTCAGGAAAAACGGTCTAAAAAACCATATATAGAACATTTAAACATCGTGAAAATGGATTAAACGTCTTCTAATGTTCAAATGATTTTAAATAAAAATTTTAGTTGATGAGTTTTTCAGTGTATCCCATTAAAAATATTTATATGATGTGTCACTATATTGAGCTATGTGCAATTACCAAAGCTATAGTTTTAATTTTCACGATGGTGATGATATTTACATTCATTGCATGCATATTTTCTCCTCTTGACCCAATGTCAACTTCTAGGATATTTTTGAGTTCCAACATCCCTTTAGACATATTCATATTTTTTTATCCATGGTAATTACTTTTGATTAGGGTTTCCCTCCTCTCCATTATTTCTCCAAATTTAGTGGACCATCTCTTTAACTTGGGCATTGGGGATTTTTATCCTTCTTGGGATCATACACATCTTCTTCGTCCTTGGATTCTACCATTGGAAGTGTTGTCTGATCGATAATTAAAGTTAGGGGTGTCAACAACATAACCCTATGGAATTATAATTATAAATAATATGGAATAATTGTGATTTTTACAACATAAGATGTTCCAGAATAAATAATTGAAGTAATTCAGATATTCCCTGGAGTCTCTTTAGATTCAATTGGTTATTGACTTGTCTTGTGGCTACTGTCCGGGTGAGTGAACCCCTGAATACAAGTAAGTTGTTAATGGATTAAATTTTGTTTTTTCACTTCGTAGATTGTGGGTGATTTATTGATATAAATGAATATGGACAAGGCTTGTTTATAGAGATAATTTTCATTTTATTTTTTATAACCAATTGATTTATGAAATGTGTAATTGATAGTTAAATGAAAATTTTCATAATTATGCATTGATCCATATGATGTGATATTGTGATATCCTTATTCTATAACTTGTGTTATGATTAAGTACTGTAATTATTATATAGTAGGATATTCCCAATGACATGTGATAAAATAATGTTATATCGGGATTGGCTGAAATGACATTCTAAAATTTTCATATACTAGTATTGACCTAGATGATATGATGAAATGATGATATAGAAAGATCGGCCCAATTGACATCCTGAAATTTTTATATAGAGTGCTTAACAATGATTAAATTATAAAATTCTTATACAGTGGGTTTGAAACAGATTGGTGTGATTCATACCCTAGTTATAAAGTTATGGTTGGAATGGTTGTAAGAAACATTCATATATATATATATATATATCCCCTCATGGTGCCGAGGTAGGTTATACTATACCTTGGTTTTTTGGTTTGATTAAACGGTTACCATACAAGCTCATAGATATTTTGGCATAGTGACAATGCAAGTAGATGTGGTATTAATTTATTTATTTAATTAAATTATACTCATGTTTGTTGCATTATTTCATACACATGAAAATATACTAGTTAAATATATAAATAGGGGGGTTGATGTACTGAGTTCTACTCACACCCAATTCAGGCTACTGTTCATCTCCTGAGCAGATTACATGGATTCCAGATTAGGCAACTAAAAAAGTCCTTATTGTTGATAGTTGCTTCTTGGATGGAATGGCGTTTTCTATTTGTTCCAACATGGGGTTTATGACCATGGATTTTATAGTATTTGTTTGAATCATGAATTCTTGACTTGTGTTACTCCAATTATGAAAGTATATTACATTCCAACACATCATTACCTATTTCCTTTATTATTTTTTGGATTATTTAGTTGGATTGTTAGATGTTATATCGTATATTGTTATTGTTTGAACCTATGTGTTCAGCCAAATACCATTGCATGTGGATGTGACGATTAATCCCCTCTCCCCATTCTTTTAAACAATTTTAATCTATTTTTTATATGTATGTTTCTATGGGATATTGTTCAAGGAATATTTTTTTATGAATTGATGTATAAATTATATTTATTTGGGTTTATTTATAAAGGGGAGAATGTGTGAAATTAAATGCATTGTAGTATTTTAGGACTGGATTGCTTGATAGGTCAGTGGTCTCTTGAGGCGTGAAATTATATCTTGACAATATTATTTTCTACACTAGGGTTTCTTAACATTTATTTAGTGTGATGGATGGGTTATATCATGAATATTGTGTTTTTTTAGGTTAACGATTTATTGATTTTTTCTATAGATATATAAAACACCAAGGGGGGGTTTTTTAACCAAGGATTCATGAATATAGAAATGAATTTCAGGTTTTCACAATCCACAATGGTTAGATTAATGATTTTTCAAGCTATGTTATCTTATATTTCATGTGGATTTTGTGTTGAGGGTGGTTTCATTTACCATTGAATGCCAAAATTTTTGGGTACAACACTTGAGGGAAGGAGAAAGTTGTTTTTTGAAATGGAATGATTGTCATGTAAATACAATAGATTAAAAAAAGGGTAAATGAGGCCTCTAAAGTTACATGAAAATATAGGTGATGTAGTATAAAGGTAATGAGTTTCTCCCTAAAGGAAACTATAATTCTTTAATTTTCAGATGCCATGAAACATTTCACACATAGTTGAAGGTGTAGAAGAATGTTTCGTTATGGGTATTCTATATATATAAATTGGTGGTCACCACTATCATTTGGAGAATATCTATCAATGAAGTTATGGATAATCATCTTTATAAAAGAGTTGTATGAAGGATGTAACTTGTGTTTATCCAGACCAAGTGAGATTCCAGAAACATTTTATTTTCATGAATATAAGATATTCACAACAAAACTAATGATGCATGAATGTTGATGAGTTTTTTGAAAAATGTTTTGTGAAAACAAAGGTATTACATGAAAGTATTAAAGTTAAAAAAATGTGAAAGAGTTGTATGAACAGTAGGTTTTCAACATATGTTTTGGGTGAGTAGATTATTCAATGGCATCAATTTTAGGCTATAGTAAAAATAGAGTCTCATGTTAATCAAGGAAAATTAATTATGTTCCCATTCTATTGATGCAACCTCTAAGTCGATAAACTAAGAACGACTTCACTCAGAGAAGTGAGAAAGGGGTATTTGATGGGTGTGATCCATTGGATGCATTGTCTATCCCAGAAATTATTCTAATGGAATTGTGTCAATCATAGAGTGACTGTTTCTGATAAATTATAGTCAACAATATCTTGGGAAGCTTACTCGATTCAAGTATATCTGCCACACTATTAGTGTATTGTCAAAGGACTATCCCTTTGTAGTATACCATGAAATATTTGCATGTTCTGTTTCTATTTCTACAAATTGGTGCTGTATAATTATAAAATTCCATAAGATATGTTTATAATGTTACTACCAACATGGGAAAAAGATTTATCTCATTTAAAGAAAAATATGATACCATGATTCTTCTCTACACTCTAAGGGTTTTCTATGGTATTAAACCATTTTAATGAGGAGAAAACATAAATTTATTACGAAATTGATGTGGGAATAACCTTATGGAGATTCAAAAGAAAACATGATCATCCTCTGGAAATAATAAAAGGCATTGACATTGATCCACCAAGGATTTATAACAACTCAAAACAACTTTTTCAATATATGATTCTTATTTGTTGTTTATTTTATAATTCTAGGTTTAATGAATGAAGTCTCACATGCTTCCACTGAATTAATTGAAGAATTAGAATGATGCATATAGAATGCTTCAAAAGGGTCCATATGTGTTAACCATGTATACTATAGTTGTATGCAAACACTACTACTGGTATATTCTCTTCCCACAAGCCTCTAAATCCCCCCACAAAAGCTCTAATCATGTATTAGAACATCTATTTGGTTTATATATCTAATTTAGGATGATTAGTTATGCTGATGGTATTTTTTTCCAAGGGTTTCTTGTATAACATCTAAAATCATGATTTAAAATTAGGGACCTTGTTATACATGACTGAAACTAGAAACCCCTATATCTTTAAAAAATTATGAATGTGGAATTTGAGCAAGTATTAATCTATATTGGATTCCAAATTATGTATGATGTCAAAAGACATCCTATGATGATGCACAATATCCAATATGAAAAGGTGTTTCTTAAAAATTATCAGCATTCCTATCAACAAATTCCATTCATATCTTATCCTTTTTCTATATGATTAATTGAAATGTGTACAACATACAAGATAGAAGATGGTTCTTCTGGTTTAAATTATAAGGGGAGATGCACCTCATGAAAAACTATGTCGCTTTTCTTTTCATGATAGCCTACCAAAATAGTTCCCATGATTATTTATAGTCCTATCAGATACCTAGAACAACAACCCATCTCGAACGATGTTATGAAGAAAGAAATTATTTCTAATGTATTGTAGGAACTAAAATCCGATCACTAAAATTGTGAATAGAAACCCCATATAGCTTACATCCATCACGGGTCCCCCAACCATTGAGTTGTTACCTGATAAGTTCTCATCCAACTTTATATTTATAAGAATATTTAACCTATTCAACCAAATTTATAATAAGATAAATATGAAAGAAAATACCCACATCATCTTCTTTATCTTAAAAAAGATTTATATCATCAATAAACGACACTATCATTCATGGATATAATTCCTCTTTATCCAACTGATTATATTATTTCAAACTCTATGAATAAACTACATTATTTCATTTTCGTAGTGTACACATTAATTCAAAGAAAAACACTTGTAGATATTAAATCCATATTCATTATGTTATATTCAAATACCATTCTAGGAAAATGTGTTTCAAAATCTTATGATATGTAAACACTAAAAATTTTTCCCCAAAGGATAATGGTTCTAGGTATTTATGGATTTATCTGCAAAATACAATTCCAAAACATGTGTTTGTTAATTTTTCTCATATTCCAGCTACTATTGTGAGCCATAAGTAATAAAATGATCTAACTACAAGAGAACTAAACACCACATAGATCCATGTATCATGATTCTAGATACATAATGATAGGTACTGATGAAATCTAAAATAAGCTCTTAGAACAATTTATCTCAGTCATAACTCCATTTAAAAGGTATTAATTTACATGTCAATATCATCATTAGTGAATAATGATACGAAAAATCATGAAGAATATCTTTAATATCCTCATAATCCTAGAAAAGTTTGTGTCTCAAAAAATTTCATCAGTGTTTTCCAAGAGATAAAATCTTATATATTTTAAGGACCAATAATTTTTTTTGTAAATAACCTTGCGAAGGAATCATACGTACTGTTTCTATAAATCAAACTTTTCAATGTTTTTATAAATTTTCTCTTATCACAAGATAAAAAACACTATAAAATACTACTTTTTTAATTTATTTAGTCTGATAATAACCCATAATATCATTAAAAAACACTACAATAAAGGAACCATGACAGCTTTGAAATATATAATTCATCAATTTCATAAACCACCCCAGTAAATTCATAAAATTATAAGGAATAACCACATATTCATAATGCCTAAAATGGATCCTGAAGGATTTCTTCGATATATCATAATTCTAAATTCATAGTTGTTGTAATCCTAAACAAGAGTCAATTTAAAATAACCACCGGGCTACCCTCAATTTATCAATGATATAATACATTTATCAAATAGGATTTAGAATATTTATTGTAACATGGTTGATATTATTATAATCCAAAAAATGATAATATTTCTTTACTCCTTCCAAAAATAAACTGGTGATATCCACATGGATGTTCTCGGTGGAATGAACCATTTCCCATATAAATATTCTAGAAAATATTTAAATTGACACAATTCTAGTAGTTAAATAATATAATATGGATTTCAAATAGGAATTGTAATTGGTAGGAGATCAATCATAATTTTGACTTCCCTTTCAGGTAGAAAGAAAGAGAAATTAGTTGTTAAGGAATCCAATTTTTTTTCAATGATGGTTGGGAAATCTATATATAAAATTATATCCAAAAATGAAAATGTAACCACTACCAATTCATAGGAGATAGATCCAGTTACCGCCACTAAAGAAACGTTTCTGAATGAATTCACCTCCCAATATCAATTAAAGTGAATTATAATCCCATCAAAAGATGTGAAACTATCTTCTGGGGAATATAAGTCAATTTAGTCCTTGACCAAGGTCAACTAACCCATTCTGAAAATTATGTCATAGATATATTTCGTAAGAATATAGAAATACTGAAAAAATTAGTACATTCAATAGATTTAGAACACACTTAACACTTAAAGTTTCAATACTCTCATTGGACTAGATGTGTTTGGTGTTTTAAAATATATGGAACCATCTCAACATATAAACCAATGATATCCATGACACGAGATGTAATAATAACGGGGATTCACCTGCAACAAAAAATGATTGAATGAGATTATAATATAAAATGAATATACTCGCACCATTTAAGGTCTTGATAGATCACCCCTGATTATATTTTAGGCATTAAAAATATTCTTACTCCCTCCTTTATGATTCCTGTTACCTTACACTATTGTATAACTTCATGAGTTGTGGTGTTCCAAGAATCATCCTGACCAACCCAGTTCTAAGGGTGAGAGTTATTCAATTATGATAAAACCATCGAAGCATATGATGTCTGGGAAAAATGAGTTGCATCTCCAACACCAAGCATTTTAGTACTATGATAGTAACACCATATATATCCCATATGATTGTAGTTTTTACATAATATTGGTGATTTATAACTGAATTAGAAACTGCCAAGCTTTATGTTGGGACAAGGAGGGAAAGTAACTAATCCCAAGAATTCTTATGGGTTTCTCCAATACCATGAGGGTAGGTGTAACATTTTCACTTATTAGAAACATTAAGTTCCAACATGTTACAATTCAGCTAAGCATACAACTTAAAACCAAATATATATATATATATATCTAATTCACCACTACTCCTCTATATATCATCTTAGTCTAATTATTGAGATAAAGGATTGTAACCATTGAGTGAATCTATGATCAAAACCAAGAATCAATGATTAATATCTGCAAGGATGCACTAGATGTAACTTCTAGGGAAAATTGCGATATGTTTATAAATTAGATACATTCTATGTCACAAATAGATTCCAATTTTTTAGTCTGAACTAATCATTTATTCTCACAAATTTAATGTGTAGGGATATAATTATTTGTCCTATAATTATTCAGTGTCCACCCATGTTATGGATTGGTAGACTATACCTTTGATAGAAAAACCCCACAATTTTCCATGAATGATTCACTAAAATATAAGTTTAAAAAATAACATTTATCTCAATTTATGTACTCAATAATTTTATGATTCAAGTTTTTTATTAATACACACGTTCACATGTTTAGGCTTGCAATCCACATGAAAGAGGGGTGGATTCTATTTCTAAAACTGGATAGAGTGGTCCACTTTTTTGGGTTCATTTTTTCAATTTCTTGTATCAAGGACATGAAAATATTGAATGATTATTTGGAATATTTATTGGTTCAGTTGTGGCTTAGGTGAAACATGTTTTCAACGACATATTCTTACTGATTCTTTTGATGTATATGTTGTGAAATAATCCATAAACAGAATAAAAAATCTAATTAGTAAGATCATTCTAGTGAATAAAGTAATATAAAATTCAAATTTACCAAAAACAATATTTAACAAAGAATATTTTAAGAAATTTAACATTTTAATCCTTTCAAAAAATCATAAAACACATAATAAACAATACACTCATAGTGGGAATTCTCACGATCAGTGCATTATTATCCATACTCCTTGACTTAACCCAAGTCGATGAGATGAAAAAAAACCTAAATGTTTCTTAGAGTGATTTTTTACCAAAACCACCCTAGTAACATAATTTTCATCTTTAAAAATGTTTGCTACAACTTATAAATCTATTTATTTCATGTTCTGACACTCCAAAGTCCTTGCTACAATCCTAAGAGATAGAAGGAACAACAATTCACTGGTACCATATGTCATATCCTACCCCAACGCATTAGAACGAGGAAGGAAAATGTTAAACTTACCTTAGCTCAAAACCCTAAGGTACCAAAGGAAAATAATAATTCTAATGAATTATGAAAAAATTGGGGGATGATTTTACCTTAAATGATAAAACAACCTGACAACATATGATATAAACATTTAATCATGTAATATGATGCACATGTATAATAAATAAAATTATAATTTAAAAACAATAGAACTATAAATTTTTTTTAAAAAAAAAATTGGGTACAACCGCGAAAGCGGCACACGACGCAAGGAAGAAAATTACATTAAATTAAAAATATAAGGACTTGACCCCGTGACCTTCCCCTCACCCCCAAACCCTTACCACCCCACCACCAATGGTGGGGCAATAATAGAACTATAATTTTAGAGTGATAATAAAATAAGAAACATCGACTAAAGAGCCCAAAAAACTGTAGGTCTCAATGATATCAATGTTACTTGATCCCGAGAAATTCCTGAATATAGATCAAAGACCCAACACCAACAACTATGCCCACTATGTCTTGATGCATGGATTGAGAAATAATATACCTCTATGTATACTGTGTCTTGGTATATTAAATCTGAAAACACACTATTGTTTCTATTTAAAGACGATAATATAGACTCAATTAGTAATCCAATGTGAGTTTTGAACACATTCTACGATAACAATAACCGGTTGACACACTTATATAAAACAATTTTAAATTAGTTACAATGATTATATTAATAAAAAAGTGAAATCCAATTCGGAAAACAATAAATAATACCATTACACCCAATTAATATTTGGAATTAACATTCACATGTTCACACACACACATGCATCCATATATACACACTCGATTAATGTCACCACTTATGGTTTCAATCCATGACCATAATCCATCATACCGAGATGGAGGAACCTCTAACCATACTCCATCCACTTTGAATATACTTCTTTAAAATTTTGCTAAATTCCATTCCATTAAATATAACATAAAACTTATATTTATTTAAAATAATTTCATTACTCATTTTAATTTGTAAAAACCATAGAATAATTTTTTAAATGATCATTTTAAATTTATAAATAAAATTATATTTGAAAAAGGCATCCAAATGCCTATAACTACGAAATATAAAACAACAGGGTTTCCTTAAATAAATAATAATGAAATACCATAGAAAGTCCTATAGAAACCCTTTAATAAAACTTGGCCATGAAGTTCTAAAATAAGTGGAAATGGGAGAGAAGACACATACCACAAAAAAATATGAAAATGAAGAACAACCATAATAACTTCTAAATTAAGGATCCAAAAACATTCCCTTGAATTGATCCAACAATATCTCATAAAATTCCACTTCTTACCATAATGATATTTTGATAACATTATATATATTTGGATCCATGAAAGAGGATAAGAGTATATCTTAAAAAAACATGAAACATCAAGGAAAAAGCAACGATTCTGGATCTCTAACTCACATTGATTGATCTAAATGTATCTTACCAATAAAAGGGGATTATATTGAGATCTTAGGGGATGAATTATGTTTGAAACCTTGGAAGAATAGGAAAATTATGAGTGTTATAAAGATATATTCTGAATAAGAACGCATTTTTTATAGAACTAAATGAACAAAATAGTATTAGGCCACACAGTTTGACAAACCATGCACCAAATATGGGCATGATATTATAAATCACACAGGTATCCCCATTGTTAATCTAGATGATTAGGAAAACCATGTGCCAATCATGTGGTGAAACAATCTCATGACCATCCGTTAACACAATTGGCTCACATTGTTTTACAAATAGTCCTTCAACCACGATTATCCCTCCATCTCTAAATTCATGGTTCCACATGACATGCAAATGGTATGAAAAAACCATGCTTGAATTGTGCTTCTAACAAGTGAATCCTAATATTTTATTTCACAATTTTATAAATCTAGTGAGTGGTTTATACTAACCATGTTCAAATTGGGAACCTTGAGAAACCATTCCAATACACACAAAACCCTTCCAGAAACTCTTGAAATATAACCCAATCATCATATAAGGTCAACATACAAAACAAATCGGTAATGTAAGTAAAATAAGCGGTGTTAAAAATTTATTATGATAAAAAATATTGTGTGTGATTAAATGAATGGTTGGAGAACTAATGAATATATATTTTATTTGTGCAATGAATAATACACATATATTCTTACAATTAAAAAGGTAAAAACCATTTGGCATAGGATGATTGGCTATATTCACTAACAAAAAATAAAACCATTTCTAATATAATGGTTTGAATGTAAATTCAAAATATGTAATGATATTGGGATAATAATTGTTATGTTTATTTTGGAAATGAAATATTGTTTGAAATCCACATCAAGAAAAGAGGAAATGGAAATTCTATATCATTGTCTGTGTGTATGCCAATACAAAGTGTGAAAGTAATATACCTTGAATATATGGGTAAATAAATTTCATTTTTTGTTTTGATGAATATATTAAAATGAAATCCATAGTATTTATGCAGTACAAGAGGGATCTGATGGAATTCATGAAAAGGTAAAATCATAGAGTGTAGAATAATATCTTATGTACCATCAAGATATCATGGTCTAAAAATGGAAGGAAGTACATATACATTGAGTTAAAAATTACCTTAGCAAAATGGCATCAACATAGAGTTTTATCATTTATAACTCTATGATGTTATAGATTTGTTGAAAAATAAAATTTTCTAATGAAAAATATAGCCACAAAATTACTCAATGAGTGTGGTTTCTCAAAAAACTTCTAGAAAGAGGCTATTAAATTTGAGGTATATCCAAAAAATAGGGTGGTACTAATACTAATGGAAGATAGGATACTACATGAATTGTGGTATTTTAGTAAGAACTCAATGAAAGACAATCATATTTTTAGAAAATGGTTCAAAATTAAATGACAATTAATGAAATCATGGAAATTAGAGAGATATGGTAGAAGAATGTTTATTTATAGGCTACACATAATTAAGCAAGTCATATAGACAATTCCATAAGATATAGAATATTATTATTGAAGGAAATGTGATGAATTTAATTATGGATATGGATAATAATATTTCAATGATTTTAAATCATTATGAAATTTATTATTTAGAGTATGTAGTAAAAAACAATATCATTTTCCAATTATACCTATATAATGAATATTTAGATACAAAATAAAAAAGCGGAGATGATAGAGATGAAATTAAAATAGTATATAAAGGTGAAATATGTGGATTTAAGTTGATACATATAATATAAATAGAGAAAAATTTTCTCAACATAGAAATTTTGGACAAGGAATGTCAAGCATGATTCATTACTCTCAATGGTATAACCATATAATTTAAAGAAGAAATGAAGTACGAATCATGGGAAAAATGAATGATTAAATTACAAGATCAAATTAATATATATATATATAAATTTTATATAAATATATAATCAGGAATATCACAAAGTGATTCAGGTGAGGTGGATCTACATGAATAATTTCAACAAACATGGAAATGTGGCCCAAAATAAAGAACTCATTTTTTGAAAAAGGTATTATCAAATTGAAGGTGTCAATGGTGATGAAAAAAAGAACCATTGGATCGACTAGAGTTGATTTTAATCTTGATGGTGATTGTTTTTTGATGTGGGTTGAATAATTTTTAAATAGATATAATTTTTTATCGAATGGTGTACTTTTAGAGTAGGATTATATTAAAAATATAGTGGGGTTATTTATTAGAAATGATGAAACCAATGTTTAGATAATGAATAAGGAACTATATGGTTATTTAAAAATCACCCTGATCATGTTATGATTGGATAGATGTGTACTTGAAGAATATTCAATTAAAAATAGTTTGTCTTAATAATAATATATATGTGATGATTTCTAAGGAAGATCAATTCATTATGTTGGTATATACCATTGAAATATCAGTTGGACATAAAAAAAGAAATATATGGAGGAGTTTTGATAATTTGATGAGTTCATAATTTGAAATGTCCATTATTTCCGAGAGTATTTTTTTATATTATCTAACTGATTCATAAGGTTAAATACATCTTTTTATCTCGGGATAAGTATACGATAGAGATACAAAAGAATTTTTGCATGTAAGATTCCAATCTCAGTTCGTCTCTAAATGTGTTTAGAACTAAACATGGGTAAACTTATGATAAAAATATAAGGATCCCACCATATATAAAAATTATATATGAATTTTCCAATACACAATTGAAACAAATTGAAATATTATCTTGTAAATATGTTTAGTTAAACATTTCCAATGTAATATGAAGGTGGAGAATATCACAATTGTTATGGGAATTTTAAGGTACATCTGGGATACTTTAAATATTAAATTTATCATTGATTAAAGGTTGCTTCCTTAGTTATCCACACTCTATGATGCATATTGTGGTGGTAATATGGGGGGGAGAGAAATTCTATATGTGTGGGTTCTTTATTTCTTACAAATAAACATATGGGTTGGTTGATTAATAAGGAAAAAACTACTTTTCTAAACTTGGTAGAGGTAGAATAAATTTCAGTATCAAAATCTAGAACTCAAACTATATTGACAAAGAAATTATTAGAAAACATTGGTGTAAAAGATAAAAAATCAATTATGATCTTCAATGAAATCATGAGTGCGATCGATGTCAATGTTAAATCCAGTTCAACATTCTCATACCAAGAGTATTGAGATATTGTGTCACTTTATTAAGGATATTTTTGGAGTAATTAAGCATCATAATAATACATTTTTCATGTAATTTTCATGGGATATAGTAAAATAGAGTTTTTAAAACATTATAATATATCGTAGTGGCTAGCAAGGGTCATCTGTGAAAAGTACATTTTGGGATATTCACCATTAAATTACTTATATATATATATATTTATTTATTAATTTTTAATGTATTTCAAAAAAGGAACTACATTTTTTGAGATTATTATGTTTTGAATTTTAAATTAAATTAAATAGAAGACACCAATAGTTAGTTTGAAATGAGGTTGGATATAGGGTTGATCACATAAGTTCTTCACTATCTACTTTGTTATCATATGAAAGTTTCATCAATATCATTCATTGACTTCTATTCTATATCTATTTTGTGGTTATAAATGGACTCATAAGAGATCTCTTTATGTATATATTTTTCAACATCTTATATAGTTATGAGGAAATGAATAATCTTAATTAGAACATCAAAATATAATTGGTATCAAAATTGCAAAAATGAAGAAATTAAAGAAGAAATCTATATTTGATATGAATATTAAATATAAACTCAAAGTGGGGAAGATGGAAATTATTTCTATAAAGTGGTGTTATCCTTCCATTAATTTAGTTTTGATAGGTGATTTCCTTATATAACTTTATTAGATCAATATTGATTAGATTCAAATTTCGTTATCAATTTTATTGGGAGAAATTTATTTCAAAAATAAAGAAACATAGGTTTCAGAATATTTCCTAGGTGATATGTTAATGTGAAAGGGAAGTTTAGGTGTTTCCCCGTCATTAATGGAATGAAAATTATGTATGTGGTGTGTCTTGGAAAAATATTACCCTTATATAATTATTCATCAAACATAGGGTCATGGTTTTAACATAGAGACAGTCCTTATAAACCATCAACCACTTTATAGACTATATTATTGTGGAATTGAGTTGGTTTTTTAAATTTATGATGATATAAATTGTTGGGAACATGATAATAACCAATTATCTTTAGTTTTAATATTTCTATATATAACGCCTATTTCTTCTTCTATTATAGTGATCTAGAAACTACAAGCCAAAATAGGGTGGCTCAAAAAGGTTCATTTAGCTTCCACAAATGCACCAGTGTGAGATATAGTTTAGAAATGCTCATAAGAGTGTTGTAATATTCAGATTTCATTATCATAAATTTTGGAACATAGATATATTTTTACCATCTTGTTTACCAGATATAACTCAAGCGTTTTTCTTTGTTGCGATTCAATGATGGTTTAAGTGATCTCGATAGCATTACGAATCGATTAGACCAATCTACTTTAGTGAATCACAAACTAGAAAAATAATATGAGGAGATATTTAGGTTAGTTAGTGTTTTTTGTTGTGTTTGGTTCTTGTGAGGTAGGTGGGGATGCAACATGTTAATTTCATTTGATAGTAAAACCACTGCAATTTTAAAAATTTATTCTGACCACCCATATTTTAATAAACCTTAATTCATGATATATTATTTTATGATACAAAAAATATAATACCATAATATTATGAGGTGTAGTGTGTTTAGGAAATTTGGATCATAACATAATAATATGAAATATGGTTATAATAACATTATTTAAAAAATACACAACCTTCTCTTGAAATCCAATTTATCTTCTAAAACTACATATTTAAACCTAGAGATTTATATAAGAATAGAGTGTTATGTTAATCCCAATAAAGGAATAATAAAATCCTAGAATAAGTTAATTTAATACATGTGATTCAATAGCCCTATAAATATAACATAAGATGTGCGAGAATCATATAACATAACAATGAAGCATGATATAAAAGGATAACAAAAAGGTAACTAGGGAATGTGGTCATAACATAAAAAATGAAATCATAAACATAAGTCAAGGTTAAATGATATGAAATCATATCATAGTTTGAAGCATCACTCCCCTCACCCATTTTCTTGTGAAGAGGCATTGAGTGTTAAAGTACTTAGATGACTTCCCAAGACACAAATGGATAAAATAACATCTAGGGCCCTCTTGAACATTTGAGGGATGATTTTTCATTTTGAATGATAAAAATCCAATCCACAAATAAAATAAACTATAAAACCTCTATATAATTCATGTGTACAAAATACAACCCAACATAACCAAAAAGAGAACCATATAAGGGTAGTAGTTAAAAATAAGTGATATAACCAAGTGAATAAAAAAAATCTAAAAACAACAAAGACATACAAGAAGAAAATTTGAACAGGCATGAAGGTATAAGTCAAGAAGAAATTCCCAAAGTATAAATAATAAAAAAATTCAGGACACCTAAACTATATATATACCTCAATAGATTACATTTGTTAATTCTCAATAGTTTATAAGTATAGTGTTGGTCAAAACTCAATTAGATCTTCTCAATGACTTCCCAAATCACTCCATTTGGAAATGAACTGATTTTCACAATTTTATATAATAAAATTGAAATTAGGTAAAATAGTTTGTAAAAAAAAAATATTTTCACAAGGAATGAATAAAAAAATAACATAAAATAATTCTCATTATTATTTGGAATACCCGTTACAAGATTCAATACATCGACACATTCATGTTCAGGTAATAGTTTAACACCCAAGAGTAGTCTCTCATGGATGTATGGTGTCATCTCAAGGAAACAAATAATCAGTTCCCTAATGGAACACACCCCTTCTATAAGGTCATGTTCAATTCATGTGAACCCACTCCAACCATGTATGTCAAAACGAATTCCAAGACTTTTTTTATAAAACCGTTATATCTTTAAAACAACTAAACTACCATTTCCAAGTATAAAATCAAAAAATTATTATAAAATATATGTTTTAATGTTATCATAAATATTATTCTTCCACAAAATTATCCATTTACCTCAATTTCCCAATACCATAACTAAATTGGAGTCCATCATGAGTCATATTTGGGTTTCAAAATCATTTCCAAAAAATAATTCATTTCAAGAAAATCCATTAAGTTATTATCAAGTGGAGTCAGGCGAGAATCCACCTACCTTCTAAAATTTGAAGGAAATGAAGAACAAAACTATGATCCTATAGATCTAGATTTGGGTCTTCATTCTTTCAATATGACTAGACATAAACATCAAAATTTAATTGAAGAATAATGGATCCATCCATAGGTGAGGGGAGTGATGCTAAACTCAATGGCTAATAATAATGACTTACTAGTTAATCTTGATCACCTATGTGCCTTGAATAGAACAAAAAAGAATCATTAATTTAAAGGAATCATCTATCAAATAATGGGAGAAAAATAAGTCTGCATTTTTTATTTTTTATTTGAAAATAAAAGGGGCCCCATGACTCAATTTGAGTTAGATTCAAAAATATCAGATCTAAATATGTAGGTTAGATGGTTAGGCTACATGGTTATTTAGACTATGTGGATCCCATGTGGAGTCACTACCTCAAGAAAATCCCTCACATGGTTATCGCTCATAGTTAGACAAATCATACATCAACCACACTTTTCCCACTATATCTAAAAATTCATAGATTCCCTAGTAAATATGGTCAATTTGGACAAACCATAAACTAACCACAAAGAGATACAATTACTCTATACACAAGACACACATTTTTTGGGATGAGTTTCCTAGTTTTTACTAATTATTTTCAATCATTTCAACTCTTTAAAATTCTTAAAGCATTGAAAAAATATTTTGAACATCCCAAAAATTTAACCAATCCTTATATATACTTAAAATATATAAATTATGATTACATTACGTGAATCCAAATAGTGATACATTATACACCCGTTGGACATTTAATCATAAGAAAATAGAAAACATATGTTTTCTCGGAAGATTTCAGCCCATTGCTCCATCATTTCATTTTGACTCTCCCAAATTTCTCTAGAATTTAGTAATATTTCAATAAAACACACTGTAAATGGTGATTTTTCCATGAAATAATTTTCCATTCATATCTTCAATCCATACTATAGCATTAATCAACATAGCATATCACAGTTTCTCAACATGATCCTATCGAATAACATGGTCCATATCTGGTTGAAACATCTTCAAAAAAGTTACATGAAACATTTTTTGGACTCAAATAAAACATAGAAGAATATAAAATCGATATTCCACCTCAATAAATCATTCAGTTATATCAAAAGTGGTTATGTAGCAAAGTGGAAACATTCTCTATATACCAAAACATTGATTCCCAGGCCATAGATAGTTTCTAAAGAACACATGATCACTCACATTGAATGGAAAGGTTCAGAAGGATTGATATGTATCTGATTTTCAAAGAATATGAGCCACCAATATTCTCATTTAGAATAAATTAGTCATCAACATTATTTTTTGCATAAGGATGGGTCCAAATAGTGAAGTATCACATGTTTCCACCCAACAATGTTGAGAATGATTAGAATGACCATACAGTTCATCAAATGAATCCATATTTTCGAGCCCTGATAACTATTTTTCTATGAGAACACAACTTATAATATGTATACTTCCCATGAGCCACCAAAATTCATTTCAATATACCTTATAATGTCCTCCAAAATATGGATTATCCTTTTGAATTTTTCATATTTTCGAGGATGATATACCATTCTCTTAGTCAACTCAGTCTAGAGGGAATTGTTTAAATATTTGGAAAAAAATATTTAAACCTGGGGTCTTGGTTTGATTCAATTGAGACAAGAACTCCATGACACTTTAACATTTATTAGATATAGATTTTAGAAAAATTCTGAAACTTTTTGGGATTCATTAATAGGGATAAAATGATCCAACTATACGATGTGAAAAAATACCCATAATGAATAAGGTTTTATAAATATTATTTCATAAAATGTCAAGAAATACATCGATATCTGCACCCACATCCATATGGGAATAAATAAAGTATTTAACATTCCCACTGGTTGTTGGGGTTCTACCATGACCTTGTAAAAGGCGAGGTTTCTCAAAACATACTCTATAACTTCTCTTTTTATTCCATCCCACCAAAACAATGATTTCATTGCTATATACATTTTTAATGCCTATATAAACAACCCATTTAGAATGTCGGTAGATACTAAGAATCAATTACAGTAATCCAAAGGATCCATGATCTAACCTCTAATTCGAAAAACCAAACTCCCATCCAGCTTCCATACCTCATTGGTGCTTACAAAATTAATTTTTGACCTCATGGTATCACATTCTGGATCAGATTTCAGATCCAATTTCACATCCTGAGCCAAATGATGGAAAAAACTAAGAAGATAATTGAAAGATAACCATGTTCAGTTTAATATGGAAGCCTATTTTCTATAACTGACATTATCTTCCACTAACCAAAATCCTCTTTAGCCAACTGATTATATGACGTTCTGATTATTTCTTCCACCAACGAGTTTCCTTTACCTAGTGTATACATCACGTCAAAGTCAAACATATATAGACACTCAATCCAATATTCCTATATAATATTCAAATATCATTGTGAGAAAATGTGTTGAAAACTATTATGATGAATAACCATCATAAACATATCCCCAAAAATATAATGACTCAATGTATTCAATTCATAGTCCATACCTTCAAATTATAAATCATGTGTTTGGTGGTTCTTCTCATGCAACCATAATTTTCATGAACCATAAGCAATAATATGATGTCACTACATAGCAACACATTCCAACCATGATTTGGATGCATTAAAATAGACTATATAGATTTATCCAGCCTCTAGAAATGCAAGGATATGTTCTAATGTATGTCTAAATATATACTCATTAATGGATTTCAATCACTCATCATTCAATTGGAAAGGAAAAACCTTCCTCATGAAAACTTCTATCAGGGATGCCAATAATAAAAAATCAATTACAAAATATCTATAGTATCCTTCCATTCTAATTAAACAAAATATCTTGAATACATTATTTCGTTGTTTCCAAGATAAAACAACTTATATATTTTCTGTATCTATAGAAATTATTTTTTAATAAATGGAAGGGAGAAGGAAACATACCTCTTGTATCGAGAGTTCATTATTTGATAACATGTAATACAAATTATTCTCCCTCAAGATAGCCAACACAATATCCATTTAATGCTTATGATCCACCTACTTCCCTGAATATACCAGTATATCATCTATAAAAACAACCACAGTGGAATCCAAATATCAATGAAATATCTGATTCATCAACCCCATAAATATGAATACTAAATTTAAAAAAACCATAATAATGAACTCATAATGGACATATATTCTTATGAATTATTTATTCAGAATATATTCTTTAAAAATATTCTATTGGTGGTATCATAAATGAATTTCAATGTTCCAGAACCAATAGGATCCCCTCAATTTATCAAACATATCATCAATGTATAGAATAGGATACCAATTATTTATCATATTTTGGTTAAGCTAAAGATACTATACACAGTACCTAAGAGTTCTACTAGATTTATTTAAAATATAACTGAGGTTTCCCATATATACATTCTATGTTCAATTAACCCTTTACATTAAAACTCTTCTAAAAGATTGTTCAATTGTATCAATTTTGTTGGTACCATATAATAAGATAGAATGGAGATAAGACGGGTCATTGGTAGAAGATTTATCATAATATCAACTTCTATTTTGGGTGGAAAATGGAAAATATTGTCAGAAAAAATATCATGAAACTAGTCCACTATTGTTGGAAAATATAAATTGAAGAAATCAAATAACATTTCATGCACAACTACTACTAACTTGTAAAAAATACTTGCAACCACCCATACCAAGCGATCTACTCTACTTGCATCCACTGCCCAATTTTTTTGACACGATTTCAAACATCAATAAATGATTTGAAACTAATATTCCATGCATAATTATTGATATTCACCTCAATGTGAGTCATCCAATCCATTATCAAAATCAAGTCATTGGAACTTATCTATATCACCTAATAATACCAAAACAACATAGCCTTATGAATTATAGTCAAACATGTGGTACATTTTAAGGATATACATTCTCATTATCCCACGAGTGCTAGTATTTTGAAAACATAGGGAATTATCTCAATATGTAAAAGCATATGATCAATTACATAATAAGAAATAAATGAATGGGACACTAGTTTATCAAAAAATTCATAAATGATGATAGAAATAAAATTAATCATTTATCCCACTGTTGAAGGTCCTGATTGATCATCGATGACCACTTTCTTGGCTCAATAAAATTTCCTACTTAGTGTACTTTTCCCGTTGCTATGTTGTTGATATTGCATAGGTTGAGGAGGAATCGTTTTTGTATAATCACATGGTTTTCATAGTTCCACTGATGGAAGATATTCTGTTTCACTCACCCCATTGAGGCATACGATGATTGAGAGACATGATTGGATTCCCATGAACCGAAACTTGGAGAAAAAGTGAAAATATTGATGATGATGTCTCATCTAGAAGAAATTATGACATGCACTATATGGTACAGTACAATTTCACTTTCTATTATCAAAATTAGAAAACTGACAACATATAATATTTCTATTTGGTCGAGGTAGAATGTTGATAGATCCCATGGTCTAATTCAATGATATACCCCACCTTTATAATTGGTGACCCTCCACCACTTATTTCAAGGATTGGAGGTCACATTTGTTTTTTTGTAATAAACATGCTTCATCCGGACATTTTTCCATGTTGTATATTTCTTCCACCAAAAATCTATTGACTATTTATATATACTATTTATTCATATGGATAATAATTTTGGGGATTTTTTTTGGTTTTTTCCCTGTATACAAAATTCATGACTTTAAGGATGAACTTGCAATATCTTCTTGTGAAAAAATAAACTAAGCTCATATATTTAGCCACATTCTCTATTAATAATATATTCTATTAATTTAAACCTAATAATTCTATTTTCTTAAAATTATGAATGTTTTAGGATAGAATATTTGGTAAAAAACTATTAAAATTACTCTAATTCCATGCCTTGTCCAATTAATCTTTAACTGATAAATCCCACCACTTGAATTCTATATCCTCAAGACTATACATAACAAAATTCACTTTTTTTATCAATTATTTTCCAATAAAATCAAATATTTCATTTATCCTATTTATCCACACTTCAATCATTTCTTCTCTTAATGACCCATTATGATGAGTGGATTCTACATCTAGAACTATACATTATGATCTACTTGTCTCGTGTCATCTTTTCTGTTCCCTCTATCTACAACCTAAAAAGCATTAAATATACATTGGACCAACTATTGGTTCATCTATAACTCTTTTGAAACCAAATTCTCTGTATCCTTTTTTGGTTGGTTTATACAATACCTATCTGATTCCATTTTATATGACAACGAATTATCCCATTTAGTCTCACTCTTTATAAATTTAAGGATTATCTATTTCAAATTACCATTTCAAAAGTTTATATAATCAGGATAATCCACAATAAACCATTTTACCAATTTTAAAAATAACACCATAAATCCTTTTTTAAAATATAACCATTTCAAAACATTTTCAACACATTCAAAATGAATTATTTTTTACCATTTCCATAAATCATTAACTTAATAACTAAAAATATAATCCTACTAGGAAGTCATACTATCAATTCATACCATGAAAATATAATCAACCTAATCCATGATGATGAAGTGGAATGTCAGCTAGTTGTTTCTAAAAACAACCATGTTTTTAGACTCCCTATTAATGTGATGTTCTATATAAAGACGTTAGATATTCCTTGTTTGCGTTAAATTCTATGTTTTAATAATCCTAATATTATCTAAAATTACAAGGTAAAGAAAAACTTATCAGAATTGATTCAATGGAGAAATAATCTATGGAACACAACTGATATACAATGCTCGAGAAAATGGTAGCATTTGTCAAAAAAAATATATTTAGACCCACGATGTGTGATACCATTTGTAACATACCACCCCTATCCATTATATTTGGAAGGGTATTTTGGTGTTAATAGCCTTAGGTGATGTCCCCAAGACACCATATGCTGGAACTAAATTGCGAGGGACTCATGAACATTTCTGGATGATTTTTCCTCTTAAAAGATAAAAATTCAGTCCGTAAATTCAATAACAAAAAAATTTCTATATAAAGCATGATTACAAAATGCAACATTGGATAACCAAAATAATTACCACATAAAAGTATAGTGAAAAAGCAATTGACATAACCAATGTAATCAAAAGATAACCAAAACCAAAGAAACCAAGTATATCTTAGTAGAAAATCCAAACCAACTCCATGTTCCAAATTCACTTTACACAACCAATGTATCTAGATTAATAACTAAAGAACTGAGATACCTTGCATTTTCCTCTGTCTCAATAGATGATACATGCAAATTCATAAAAGTTCCCAAGAAAGGGGCGAGTTTAAACATAGTATGATTCAACGAGCTACTTACCAAATCATGTCGCCAAGCAAAAAACCTTTTAACCAAATTTTATATAAGACAATTGAAAATAGTGAATTTTCTTTATCAATAACAATATTGTATTCTAGGGAATACAATAAAAATATCCTTTAAAACATTCTTTATTTAACTTTAGAATACCCATTCCAGGATTAGACAAATCCACACATCCACGCATGCATTCCCATGTGATAGTTCCATAGTCATGAGTGGTATCTCCTCAATATACCATGATGTCATTGGGTAACCAATAACTGGTGTCCTAATTGAACATACACCTTTTAGAGGGTCACATATAATTCAAATGAACACACACTAACCATGTATGCGAAAATACTTGCTAATAAATTTCACTTGAAACCATTATTCTCTTAAATCATTTCATCAAACCATTTTCATGTATCAAATAGAAACAATAACTTTAAAATCACCATAGTTTAATTTTAATCGAGGGAGATTTTCCACTAAAGGAATCCAATGTCAACAATTTCTCAAAAATATTACTATAGAGGCTTCCATAAATAATAACATGTGTATTTCAAAATCATTTTGAGAATAATATTTCATTGAAGGTAATAATTAACGTTATAGTAAATTAGTTTCTAGAGAGAATCCTCCTACCTCACAATGATTGGAGAAAAGATAGAACTACAGTACAATCCTCTTTATCTAGTCTTGTATATCCTTTACATCTATTCATCAAACCATAATTATAAAAATTTCCATAAGCATACATTGATCGATACAAAAAATATTACATCTATGGTTATGGGAAATCGAGGGAGAATGGATCTATTAATAACAACCAAGAATAGAGACTCACCAGTGAATATGTATCTCTAATGGGATTTAAATAACTTAATATATGCTCTTGAATCAAACGTAATTAAATCTAAATACATGAACCAAAAAGAAGTATGAGATTATGAAAAATAAGGTAAATAGGGGTCTCGGAACATATTCTCTGTTAGATCCTGAAATTTCGTCAATATAATTGATTGACGCCTAGTTTGGCCACACAGTTTGGAAACCTATGTGCCAACAATGTTGTGCTACTTTCTTAAGCTAACCCATGCATGATTACCCACACAGTTACAAAAATTGTGTTCTAACCATTCATTTCAACCCATTATAGACATGTATGGTGTCCCATAGAAATACACATTGTTTGGCCAAACCATAAGACAACAATGTAGAGATACTATCATTCATTCCACAAGATAGAAAATTTTCTGGATACGATGCATGTTTTTTACTAATTGATCTCAAAATATGAACATCCAAAAAAGCCTCCAAAGTATTCCAAAACTCCTCTAATCCTCTCGAAACATAACCCACTCATTATATATAGGTCAAATACATAAATTAATGGTCACAAACCACAAATTGGGGGTGATATATAGTGTTCCTTAGATAACCTCCTACGGAAAATACATAGTATCTCAGAAGATGAAAACATTACCCAATAAATTATTAGGATGTATAACTACAGTCCCACCAATCACATTCTTATCATGTACATGCAAAGTGTTCGACATGTATCATAAAAATATTATTATGAATATCATAAATTTTAATCCAACGATTATGAATTATGGTTTACAAGAATTGAATTCCCAAATCATTAATGGATAGATACATTTAGTTGAATACTTTTGATAGGAAATTGTGATGGGTATTGATGACACAAATGTTTGGAATGAAAAATTGTTGGATAATTTCTATAGTATAATGGGGACACATAGCTAATCATGGAAAAATATAATGGGAGTGAAACATTTCTTTCATCACATGGAAATCATATGGAATGTTAGAAGGATGGGAAATACATATCCCAACATAAAAAATTGGAATTAAAATGGAATAACATAAATATGGTTCTTGAATAATTATGAGAATGAGAAGATCCCTTACCTTAAAATGGTTCTTCTAAAACCATTATGGGAGATTTTTAAGAGCACAGGGGAACCTTGGGAAGGCTATATAGAGGAAAAGGGAGAGTAAATTTGTACTCCAAGGGTTTATAGTGAAGATTAATTGAAGATGCACTTGTTTTCAATTGGAAAATAGTGGGGAATTCATTTATTTATTTATAAACATAGGGCTTAGCCTCTATATAGTAAAATTATTTAAACCACAAGCCATACCAAGATTTTAACCATATTTTCTTACACAAAAAGGGGTTTTCAATATTTTATATTTATATGAACCAAAATAAATAAAAAAATACCCTTGGTTATGTGTATGTGATTAATTTTCACAAATAATATAATTTGAAACCATTAAATATAATATAGGTTTGGGGGGATTCAATAAAGTCTTATAAAATTTAAAAAATAACATCTAAAATAAATTATTTTAAAGGGAAAACATAATTTTTGTTAGGGATAATCTGGATAGTACTAATTACTTCACTCTTTTACTTTTATACTATCATAATACATATTGTTTAATTATACCATAATAATTCTCTACCCAAAAATTACTTTGTCTTGGAAAATTATGAAAAAGTAGACATCATATTATTTTGATGTTATTGTTAAAAAAATATTTATTTTTCTAAAATTAGTTTCCAACTACAAATTTTTTTCTTTTATATAAAAAATAACTATTTAGAAAAAATATTTTTTCTATGATAATACGAGTTTTTTATCCCTTATTAAATTCTCATCTGACATTATAAAATTAAAAAATAATTGATATTTAAATAAAAATTATATAATAAGAATATTTTATGAAAATTAATGTTTTAAATTCATGAAAAATAATGTCTTTATTGAAACTATACATTTCCCTAAATTAATTTTTTTTCATCATATCAAAATATAATTTATATTAAACAAATTATGTAATCACCTTTTAAGTAATAAGGAAAATGTATATGTATAATAATTATTTTATTAAAAATAAAAAATATGAATTCATATTGTCAGTGTCTAGATATATAACCCATTATTACTCTAGAATATGACTTAAGGTTAATGTTTATGATTGTGAAAAATTATTTGGCTGGTTCGACAAACATTATTTGGGTCGTGATCTCATCAAGATTGAACTTCTCTTGTAAATGGTTTCTCTCGAGCTTATGTTGTTGAATATGGTCTTGGGCTTAGTCAATGAAAAATCATAGTGATTCCATCTAACATCGAATCAAAAATAAATATTCTTCAAAGGGTATGATCCTACTATTCGAGGCCATTACCACTTTGGTCAGTGTCAATTGTATTTATCATAACCATTTATGTATACTATTTATACCAATCACTATTCATCGACTATATTATCCAGGATTACAATGGTTTAATGTTATCTAAAATTTTATTGGATATAACTTATAAATATTAATAATAACTAATACAGTCCATCTGATATTAACAATTTCATTTCTTAATATAGAATTTATTCATTTTAAAATGTAATTTCATTTATAAAACCCTGTGTTTTTACATTACTTCCCCCCGGAAAAAATTTCCTTTAAAAAATTATTTTATACACTAAAATATATGAGGGATCTTATGTTTACTGATATCTTCCATTTCCCATGTTTCATCCTAAAAATTGTGGTTCTGTGATATTACTTTGACGTTTTTTAATTTTTATTTTCCATAAAACATTCTCTCAATGACCTAACATCATCATCAACTACTACTATTATGAAAAATCAATCTCTATTATCCAGAAAATGGATTTAGAACACGTTAAGGGTATGGTATGTACTTTTCGTAGAGGGATAAATGGAACACATCATGTAATTGAGATAGGTGAGGTAGCAGCACAAGTCGATGTGCCACACCTCTTATGTGATTAATGATCTAAAAGGAACTAATGTATCTTGGAATACGATTTCATTTCATCCCAACCCTCGTGACTTTTTTCTATGATGATATATAAAGGAATCATTTTTTCTCCAAATACAAACTCTATATCTCATTGATGATTGTTTTCATATATCCTCTATCAACTTTGTGAATATTTCACGTGACACTGAATGGTTTTAATCATCTTAATCATCTCTTAGATAATATCTGGTCCCATAAGTATCCACTCTATAACTTCATCACAATATCTTAGTGTCTAACATTGTTTCCCTTGAAGAGAATCGTATTGTTCCATTGTAATTCTATTATGGAAACTGATGTTATATGAGAAATCCACTAGGGGAATTCATTGATCCCAGCATCCTTCATAAACAATAAATAAGATCTTAGTATATCATTTAATGTTTTGATGGATTAATTGGACTAACCATAGATATGGGGGTGATAAAAAGAACTAAATCCTGGATCCATATCAAAATATTACAAAAGGATTATCTATAACCTTATAGAAAACCATGAAACATGATCTAATATAATAGAGAGTGGAACATCATGAATTCTTACTACTTATCTTACGTATATATTTCATTGTTAGTTAGGAGAGAAATATTAATTAATAGTAGTGAAATGACATGTATTTGTATGGTGGTTGATGAACACCCATATGGAATTATTTCCTTTTGATGTTCAAGGTAACCCTATGATGAAATCTACTATTATATATTTCCATTTATATACTGGTATGGGCATTGATTACAACATACTTTTAGTCATTTATTATTCAATATTGACTTATTGGAAAACCAATAGTTGATATAAAAATTCTGTAATCTATTTCTTTATATTGTCTTATTAGAACTTTTTATTCATATATATATATATCATAGTGTTTACTTGATTAATATCCAAGAATATTATTTTTATATCTTATATAATCTCGCTCTTAAATTTTAGTTTTTACTGGACATATATTCGTTTCAAACCATATAAATCAATATTTAGAAAACATGATATTCATGATATTCCCAACCTTTTTCCACAACACCTCATCACCTTTGTAATCCTATAAAAGATGGATGGTTGATATGTTATTCGGGAAATGAAAACATAATATACTTTTATCATTCCTATGTAAATCCTTTTAATGTTGATGAAGATTGGATCACTTTTAATCTTTATCATGGATATGTCTGGAAGACCATTTCAACCTAGAGAAACTCCCAGGTTTTTTCCTTACTAGGATAGTAATGTATTGAATAATCACAATCCTTGATATTATACTGTCAACTTTCATGAGTAAAAAACTAAATCCCTTTTTTGATGCATCATTATAGATAAAAAAATCTTTTCCTGCTGGTGGGTAAGGTCTATACTGCTGTTGTTATTATCCTCATCTTTATCTCATTATTGATCTCCATACATTCATTAGTCCAAAAAAATCCTGAATCCCTTCAATGTTTTCTTGCTTAAATGTCCTTGATAATAATGATACCTCTATCACAAATTGATGGTATTACCTAGTTATTTGAAGGAAACTACACAATTTTTCCCCAGATGTTGGTTTGGACAATCCTTCAATAGATTATATTTTAGAATTATCGATAGATGTCCATTTTATAGTGAAAACATTCCCCAGGAATTATACATCATTCATCAATAACTCACATTTTCTATAATTGAAATATAAATTTTATTTCTTAAATACACTATGTAAAACATTAAAAAGACCCCCATTTTCCTCCTTTATTTTTGGAGTAGATAAGAATAACAACTATAAGGAATACCACAAATTTTTCAATGTAATCAAAAATGACATTATTAATTAAGTCCATGAAGATAGTTGGAGAATTAGTGAGTCCAAATGGAATATCTCTGAAATTGTAGTTCCAGTACCTTGTCTGAAAAATAGTCTTAGTGATAACAACCTACTTCACCTTTACTTAATAATATCCCAACAAAAGTTCCACCATAGAGAAGTACTATACTCTGTATAGTAGTTCAAATAATTAATCAATCCATGTTATATGTTACATTTAATTTATCATTCCCAAAATGATATCATGTTAATTAATGTAAATGTTCATTTATTCATCGTATTTTTAACCAAAAGTGATGGTTCACCCCATCGTAAAGCACATGTGAATATAAACCCTTTATTCAGATTCAACTACAATTTCTTCTCCAGCAGTTGAAGTGCAAAAGCATCAATTCTATATAGAGTCGTTAACATTGGTAAAACATTGGTTGTAGTTTATATTTAAAAATAATGTAATTTGAGAGCTTGATGACCAGAAAATTATTTACGAAACCCATTAGTGAATTTCTTTACAATGGGAATGTCATAAAGGATGATATTATCTTTTTCTAAATAATTTTAGCTAGATCATCTTTATTAAAATGAAATAATATCCTTTGATGAGATAAAGATACCAAAAAATATTTATCATCCTCCTAACACTTTTATATAATAAAAGGTTGATTTGTGATATAGAGGGAGTTTTCATTCACAATGTAATTTATGTTGGCTAAATACAATGGAAGATAATCCATTCCTAGAATAACATTAAATCCCTATAAAGAGAGTGTCACAAGGTTTGTTGATAAATTCAACCTACAAATATATATAAGGGAAACGTTATATAGTAAGGATGCGATAATTAATAAAGTTTTCATTTTTACATATAGACTGACATACATTATTAAGATTGTGTGTGAATAGTTATACTAAAATTTCATGATATTAAAGAGTTAATATAAATATAATATAATAGTATATTTGTTATGATTTACTAGAAAACCAGAGTACTTTTCACTACATTGATGTTGGGATCCACCAATGTAGTTGTGATGGTGTATGATCTCCCTTTAACTATGGGTCTTGGATGTTATTTTCATGAGTTTTCATTGAAAACCCTTTACTTAATGAAAATTTTAACATAATCTCACAATTATTGTAGTTAAAGAATAATAAAATAGGATGAGTGTTTAATTGAGAATTACCTTCTTCCATCACATTGGTGGGTTTCTCCCATCAATAATCCATAACTAGGTATCTTTCCATCCCACATATAATGAATTTTTCCCCCTTAAAGAAATTTCTAGGATGCATCTTCCCACACTTTTGACAAGTGGGGTATTGAAATTTCTTATCCCCATGATGTTTCCCCATCATACAACTAGAATTAAAATACATATCTTACTTCCAATATCTCAACCCATGAGACCCATGAGAATCTACAGTCTTTATTTCTACTTGGAGTTAATTTTAGACAATTTCATCATATCTTGAAATATCTCTAATTTCTAAGGATTTTCAATGACTCAGATTTAGTCCCCAAAATAAGTTGACAACTTTTCATCATAGTGAGAGTACAAATCCAAAGAATATCATGAAATACTGGTAATGATATACTTGTATTACTTCGTTGATTGGTATTAATTTTTCTTGAGGGTAGGGAAATCACTCACTATTTTATGGTGGAATGTGTGGGGAAAATATTTATAAGAAAACACATTTTCAAACATTCATTCCACTCCATCATGGATACTCATTATGGTATTTCTTAATTCGATTTTGGGATTCTATGATTTGATAATACATACCATATATTGAAAAGTAATTTAATATTAACTGATTTATTTTATTTCTCAAAAAATTGAAAAAAATTCACAGTTGTATTATTTAGACATTTTGTTTTCAAAAAAATATTTATTAAAAAAAATAATTTTATAAATATGAAATTTTTTAGTTTAAAAAAAATATTTTTCAAATGAAAAATATGGGTGTTTAAGATGATTAATTTTTTTGACCCTTATAAAAATTACATTTGAGTTCATAAAAAATATTATACATTATATTTAAATAAATTATATTTAATAAGAATATTTTATCGAAATAAAATTTATTTTGAAAATTATTAAATTCACAAAAAAGAGTGAGTTGATTGAAATTATATACTTCACAATAATATATTTTGTGTTTTATAGTATCAAAAATCAACTTTTATCAAACAAATTATTTAATTATTTATAATGCAACAATAATTTTTTTAAATATAATAATTATTATTTCAAAAATATAAAAAATGAAATTCAATAATTTAGGAACTTGATATATCATCTCTTATTATATATGTGTTTGCTCTATTTGTGTGGTGTGCAAAGGTGAGACATTCTAAGGGTGGTTTGACGAATGTCATATAAGTCATGATCTTGATATTCTTAAAATTCACATCTAAATGGTTTCTATTTAGATTATGTTGGAGAATAATGGATTTGAATTGGTTAATTGTAAATCCTGGTGATGCCATTTTTCATGGAAGCTAAAATAAATGGGCTTCATATAGTATGATCCTACAAGTCAAGGCTATTTTTTTCCGCCTTTTTAATTAGATCTACCAAAAAAATTTATATATAATAATCATAATGATCACCATAAAATGACTATATTATCAATGGTTATGATGGTTTGACAATATTTTAAATCAGACTAGATATTAACTTATAATAGTACAGAAAAACAAAATTTGTTCATCTATTTTCTATAAATTAATTTATTAATAGAAAAGTTAGTTATCAAAAATATGAATTTCATTTACAATACATCAGGTCATTACAAGAGTGGTAAATTTGTTTTTGATGACATGGTAAGTGACCGTGAGAAGGATTTTATGATAGATAGAATGTAGTCATGTGGTCGGAATAAGGATTTTGTGGGGGTGCAGTCACTTTATGACGTAGAAGGATTTTTGAGCACTATCACCTTCGAATTACACATGCAGTTTTTTATAATATTCTTAGAGTGAATTTAAATAATTTCAATGTGAGATCAGTTGATAGGAATAGTAACTAAAGTGATCATGCTTCCTATCAGTTTTTTTCAACCATAAATTTTTTCTAAAAACCATAATATTAGTGCATAAATTTCTCAATTTAAATTTCAATAATAATAAAATAAAAAAAAACATAATTTTATCCATGGAAATATTTTCTCAAAAATAAATTCAAAAGAATTAAAATATTTAATATATTTTTTTAAATCGTATTCAAAAATTAAATATTCGATTTTCACTAATAAAATAATAATTTTGATCTATTTTAGTTTTAGTTTCAAAATCAATTTAAGGATACTCATTAAATTAAAATGTTAATAAATGAATTGAATTTCAAAAAAGAATCCATTTATAATTTAATTTTATATTTAAATTGAATCAACCTACTAGACATAAACTTTTAAAATTAACATACATCCTCAAATATTTTGTAAAAAAATTGTAATGAATTTTAAAAAATATTATTTATGATTTACTACAATTTCTATTTTTATTTCATAAAAACTCTCAAATTATTATTATACATTAGTGTCAGATTAAATTACTGTTATTTTCAATGAAATAATGATAAAAAAAGTTAAAATATTCATCTCAAATCATTCCTCAACACTCAAACTATTGAACTCCTAAATATTTTTATCATTTAATTTCATTTATTAAAGATAATTTGATTTTCTTTCATGGATCAAAATTTCCAAGGGATAATTGAATGAAAACACATATTCAACTTATGTAAAAATTATCAAGTTTGTTATGTTATTTCAATTCCATCATCAAATTAATATTATAAAATTTCTATGACAAAGAGGGAATCAAATAAGATCAAATCGGAATCAATGATTTTACAAAAAAACATTTCCATATCTCACTTTCCCATAATTTTCCAATCACACGGTTTCCATTTACACATCATTTATAAAACTCAAAATAATACATAATAAGTTAATTATCAGCTTCTTAATTTGAGTTAAACATTCCTCCCACCTAAATTAATATATTTATTAGAATTAATCATGTATTATTATTTTTAATATTTTTACGCGCCCTGTATGTGAAGGAAATAATGAGAAATCACATATTAGAATATCAAAAAATGTATTAATCACACCCCCGATTTCTAATGCCTGATATACTCACCCTAAGATCCCAATTTTTGGTTTTACACCAAATTCAATGGATATATATGAAATTATTTTGACTTTTCTTTCTAACATGTTCATTTTGAAAAGTGGAAAAGTGGTATTAGATTGTGTTAAAATATTATAGTGATATAATATTATATTTATGGTTATAATAAATACTTTTCACACATCGTAACTTTCTTATTATATGACCAAACTTCTATATAAATAGTGATAAATCAACTAAATAAAAATTTATTCCTCAAAATTTCCGAACTAGAAAATGTATCAACTCTTGCATGAAAATTTCAAACTAATAAGTGTTGTAGTGAGGTTTAATAAAATTTTGAAAAATAAAAATAAATACTACAAAAACTAATATGTACAATATTTAGAGAATTGTTTTTTTAAATTTCTTTTTTTCTTCCTATTTTTTTTATTTTGAATTTAAAAATATTCTAAAATAAATTGAAAAGATATAACTGAAAAAGAACATCATGAAGATCTCTCTCCTCCCCCACATAAAATGAAGTCTATATCTTAAAGGAATTTTAGAATTTAACTTGTCATTTTTAGATAGAATATAAATTGGTAATAATGAGAAATGAGTATGAAAGGAGATCACATAGATACAATTATTCCGTAACTTTTGACACCATCAATTGGACGAGATTACCATTTTTATCTAAAAATTATCCTTAAATAAGAACTAAGAGATACATAACACTTCCTTTCTTATATAATAATTATAGTAGTAATTAAATATTAATAAACCTTTTTAAACAAAATAGAAAATATATGAAAACATGAGAAAACTGGATGAGAAATCATGTGTAAACCCACTAAGATATGCTTAAAATTTAATTATTTATATCTAAAATATTTTTATCATTAAAAATAAACCATAGTATATAGTTTATGTAATTAAATCAACCACATTCTCTACTATTTGGAGCTACTTAGCTCTAATTCTTAGAGGCATCTTATGATAGTGTTTTTTTAAGTCCACCCCTCATCATAGTGGCGTTGTATATTAATTATGGGAGAAAAAAGAATGTATCTTAAATCATTAGTCATCATCTCATCCAAATTTGGGTATTATTCCTCATATAGTGGCATCTCAATTTATTCATCATGGTCATCATTGAATAAGGGTGTGTCTTAAAATAAATCAAACTGTATAAAATCAAAATAGATTGAGTTCATATCAATGTTTCCATACTCATATAAAATTACATGGTCCCTTATTTCTGCATGAGTGATAATTGGTATATCCTTCTCTATTATTCCTCTCTCTATTTGATATTTATAGTGTTTTTGGGGGAGTAGTTGATTCCTCAAACATCCAGAGACATTCTTCTTCTTCCACTTTCTCAGTGGTAGTGTGCTTATTTTAAAAGGTTGTTTCTACATAATTTATTTAAGGATTATTTTCAAATCATTTTATGTTTTTAGCCACTTTTGAGTCTTATTTATGAGAAGAATTCCACACACTGTTAAAAAATTATTTTTACCACTCATCTTCTTCATTTTCCTAGGTAGGTGAAAATTGTAAATATTTACCATTATTATAAATATTGAAGTCTGAATGTAATTCATAATTTTATTTTGAATTATGATTGAGATAATAAAATACCCCTCACTTCATTCATCATGTTATTACATTTTTTTAATTCAGGTGTTCTACCTCTTGGAATTCTGCTTTAATTATGGTTGATTGTAGTTGACATTCTAGGGTTTATTCATTATTTGACACACTTTGGCCTTTTATGGGTGACACTATTTTTAATATATTATGTAGCATATCGGTTTATTTTTTCTTCATATGATATCTCAATATTCAGCTGGATTTATTTTTCAACTCCCTCTTCAATCTAAGTGGGTAGCTATAATAGTGATTCCATTCATTCTTCAAAGTGGATTTTTTATTCCCAATTAATCCTGATCATCTATGGTCTATGGAAAACATCATGATATTTCTTATACAACATGTGGGAGTATATGAGCAGGTTTAGTTGGAATATAATCGTATAATTTGTAACACCAAGAGCTTCCACGGTACACTTCTCTTTCAATAATGCAATAGCTTGCATTGTATGCATGTTCGAGATTCTAACACACCACGACCAATAAAAATAGCCATTATGAATTTTAATACCCAATTTTTGAATTTATATAAATTTTATATGTCAAAGTGGACTTCATTTTTGTATTCGAAATATCGAAATTATCCTAAGTTGAATTTTTTGTAATATTCTGAGAAATTCCAATTTTCTATGAATAGTAACAATACATAAAAAAACTTTTTTAATCAAAATAATTTATAGTGATAAATTATAATATTTAGTGGTTTTAAAGTATAATTAGAATATATTTTTACCATTTTATCCAATGGTGGTCATTAGAATTTATTTCACTTTGAAATTTGACATAAAAGAGTGTCAATCTTTTGATATATATTATTTCTTAAAAACACGCTATTTGTTGTGACATCGGGAATTAATTATAAAATTAATTAATGAAACATATATGTTTGGAATTTTGTAAAATAGACATCATTTTTGAATTCGGAATATCAATTATAGCTTAGGGTGAAATTTTGGCAGTGTTCTGAAAAACATCAATTTTTGATGAATAGTGAAACCACTAAGTGTTAGTTAAAAATTTGATTTTTCATTTAAATGAAACATTACCACCTCTGCGATTTTATTTTAAAAAATCCAACATACATGGTTGTCATTAGGAAGTAAAATTTTCTTCAATGGGATTAAAATAATTTTTTGGTGAATAGTAACTTTTAAGTTTTATTAATCGCGATTAAAGGTAATTAGTGAAATTTAAGGTAAAAATGATATTATGAAAATATGAAAATATCTTTAAACTTGTTATACCATTATTTTATGAGTCATTGCCGACCATGAATATCCATGGGTCAACTTGGGGACCCCATGGAGCCACTTGGTTAAGAAAATGACATTAATAACTTTTTATTCAATGTAAAAATAAAATTGTCACAAACATGTGTTGTTTTACTAAAACAATTATTACATGGGGTTATATAAGTTTAATTTTTTACTATAAATATTAACTGGAAATTTAAAACGATTTCCTACATCATGATATTTTGTTTATAATTTTTAGACATTATATAAATTAAATTATTTATGATACAACGATGATACAATGATTACCTCATTAATTAACGATTTAAATAAAATGAAAAGATAATGTAAAATCTAAGACTTAAACTTGTCAAAAACCAATTGAATGAGTATATTTCTAACCCTTATAACCTTAGAATCTAAATATATCATTGTGGGACTTTTATAATCCTAAAATAATTTCATAATAAAGTAACATTTCAATCTTTCCAAAAGTGCCCCTCCTCTCCTCTTATAAAATGCTCCCAACTCTACCACCTTATTCACACCATAAAATCCATTTGGCTGGGCCAAAAGCTGCCCAAATATTTTCTCAACTTTCCTATCTTACTTCTATAAGCCTCACTTTTGGAAGAAGTCTTCCCAAGGAAGCCTTTGGCTCAAATCAAAAAGAGTTACCCAATTTTAATTTAATGTCTTCTCTTATGCTATTTTGTTTTATTTTGCTTCTCCAACCCCTTAAAATATTTTTATTACATTATTTTGTAACAAAAAAAAGTATCCTTAATATACTAGGATGTTGTTATGAGAAGTATTTTATTTACACTTACACACACCTTCGTCTAATGGTTAAAGAACATACTGTTTCTGTGGTTGGCGAATTTCTGCCTCACGAAACGATGATTGTTCAATATTATTTTAACACCTCTCATGCTGGACATTATGATGACAATATTTTTATATATGATATATATTATTTTTTTGTTTTCCTTATTATTATTCATTTTTCATTTAAGGCATACCTTCATGATTTCCATTATGGGTAAACGCGATAATTTCATTTTAGGAAATGCGGACTACCGCCCCTCAAAGTTATTTGAATCGTTAATGCCATATGTGGGATGTATAAAGGATGGAGTAAATGGTATTATACATTATATTATACTGGAATTATAGTATACCTTTATATAATTATAATTTCATTCCATTAAATATGAAATCGAAATGAAAGTAGCGTTCATGCGTTCGTACGGCATACCATCTCCATGAACGGTTCATTTCTTTTCTTATCTCTAAATGTTATGTAATATTATAAATTTATGTATATACTGGATATATATGATATATATGATATCTAAATCATCAATACAATTCTGTATATAATGTATATTTCACCACATGAATAACTTGTAATTATAAGAATTTTATTTTTGACTCAAGTACCAAAGATCGACAAAATGACCGTTATTAACTTAAATAATTACATAATGTTCATAACATAGTAATAAGTGATTTAAAAGGAATAATGAACATGAAAAATGTTCTAAAGAAAATATAAATTAACTCTAGTTTATTATTCAGGAGATTAAAGAACGATCGAGTCAAATTGGACACGAGGGAAGGGAACTTCTTAACCCAATTTCCATTCTTTGGGTTAATCTCCTACTTTCAAATTATGTCATGATATTATTATGTCCAATCTGGTATTTATACTTTATTTATGTGTAAATATAATGAACACACATAATAGATCTATTTTATTTTTAAAATGATCTTTGTAAGGGACTTTGTCTCAATCTCCTTTCATTGAGGCATATTTTGTTTTATACACAACTTTCTTTTATACGGTGTATAAACCCCTTTGAATTTTATGTTTTTTTCAAAAGAAATATTTTTATATGAAGAGTTTTACTAAAAGACAAAATGTAATGTTTTGTTTGAAGAACGTATGCAGCGACAATGACTTCTCCGCCGCCGTGACCATTATTTGAGCTTTGGCTTCCTCTACAAGCCATAACATTTTTTAAATGAAAAATAAATACAAAGTTTTACTTATCCTTTATTTTGGTATTGAAAATGGTTTTGAAAGTGTTTTTATAATATCAATGTATTGTATTGATATCTTGTGATTAAAATGTGTAAATGTTATGTTTCCTTTATTTATGTTTTATGTGATATGATTATGTTATGTTTTATGATATGTTTAAACCTATTCATATGAGGAATGCATTGGACTTAATAAGTGACGGGTGGTGCCTGCTACAGCTCCTCAATGCATCGGTAGGTCTCATGAGACAAACTAGTGTCTTGGCACGAGGCCTAGAAAAAATATTATTTGTAGTCTTGGCACGGGGCCTTGGTTACGTGGTTATGATAGTCTTTAATTAAGAATTCCATCATTATGAAAGTAGTTATTGATATTGCATGTGATTATTCGACCAGTAGAATATCCATGTGAATAAGTAAATGGAATTATCTCATTTTACTTTTTCCATATTATGTTGAAGTTCAAGTTTAAATGGCTTTTGTTTTAGTTATACATTTCCTTAAATGATTATGTTTATTTATGAAAGCTTCCACTTAATTTTTATCCTTACTGAGCATCTGAGCTCACCCCTTTCAATGTTTTATTTTTCTTAGGATGAGAAGAAATATTTCATGACTGACATGCAGGGATAGTATGAAGGGGATATGGGTGTGGACTATGGAGAATATGTTATTTTAGTTTTTCACTTTATGATGTAATGTAACATTTTTGAATGTATCTAGTGTTTCCAAGGATACTAAACTATTCGGTCTTTCGAGACTTGATCTTTTGTGATCATGCCAATGTTACACAATAATGCACCGACTCTGGGTAACAGGGGTTGGGGTGTTACAGTTGGTATCCGAGGTAGTTTAGTACTAACCCTGGAAGCTAGATTTAGATAAACTCTGATTAGATCACATTGCCCTAAGATAGACTTTGAGTATTAGTATAGAAGAACATCCTAGAATTTTGGTATTATAGAGATTTTTTTGAGTTTATGAGCAATACATCCCGAGCAGGTAGAGGCGGCTCTGGCACAGATGTACCTAGGGGTAAAACCCAAAAACACCGCTTTGAGCTAGACTCGAATGGGAACTGGTGCATGACAACGGGCCTTGTTTCACTCTTGGTTACGACACTCCCTGAGGATATTCTATGTATTATTATCATTTTCCTTAGAAACCATTATGAAGGGTTTATGAGTATATACTTCCTCAATGAAAACATTTCTTTTTATGATTATGGATTATATCCATAAATAGTTCAATTTCTGTTATGTGTTTTACAATTATGGAATTATGTATTTTGATTCATAAACTAATCTAGTTTATGACATTGTTTAGAAATGGAACCTAGTGGAAGGAATGGAAACCGTATCAATGCACGCAATCCATGTAGGGATTGCCCTCCTGCTCAAAATCATTATAGTGGAGCTGGTGATACAACTTGTTCTGATCAACTTATCACCATACTAGGACAACACACTCAGGTTATGAATAATAACCTTATTCGTATGAAGCACCCTGATCCACAACGTGGAGGATAAATTTTATACCAATTCATGATGCAGCAACCACCAACATTTAATGGGGGTACAAATCCATTAGTAGATGGGCAATGGATAAAGTCTTTAGAGAAAATATTCCATGCCTTGGGGAGTAGTGAAAGGGAAAAGGTTATCATGGCAGTTTACTGCCTCACTGGAGATGCTGATCGATGGTGGTCATTGATTCAAAACACAAAGGAAGATGATGAAGTATCAAATATGTAATAGAGGGAGTTCAACGATCTTTTTCTAGAAAATTACTATCCTCGTGACCATCGAGCAGATATGGAAAGTCAATTTCTGATTATGAGAGAAAATGATGATGAGAATGTTGCAAAGTATGAGGCCAACTTTACAAGGTTAGCGAGGCATGCTATAGATTATATACGTAAACCAAGAAGTAGGATTGATCATTTCTTTTATGGGTTAAAACCATTTCTTTGTCGAGCATTAGTCTCACAAACATTCTCGTCGTACGAAGACATTGTCTCATGTTCTATCAAAACAGAAAAGGAATTCTCTAAATCTTATGACAATAAGGTAAAGAAAGAGAAGAAGAGAACAGTGGAACAAGAGACAGATAAAGGGAAAAAGGGAATGAAGGATTTTCCATTATGTGATAATTGTTCGAATAATCACCCTGGTACATGCCTAAAAATAATGGGAGTTTGTTTTAAATGTGGAGAAAAAGGTCACCAGGCTCGTGATTGCAAGGGAAAGAAAGTGGCTATCAATGTTGAATGCTACAATTGTAGGGAAATGGGGCATTATTCAAATGAATGTCCTAAGCGTCAGGGAAAATTACCTCAAAAAAGGCCAAGAGATCAAGGACAATCTTATGTTATTACTACAGTTGAAGTGGAATAATTAATGTATTGGTGATTTTGGACTCAAGGATTATATTCTGGTTATAAGGATAATGTGATATATATAAGGATTGTATGGCAGTACATGTTTTTTTCATTAAGGATTTAATTTGATGAAGGTAATCATATTTTTAGTATGTGACAATAAGAAAACCATACTTTGTTTGGGGAATCTGATGTTATGATTGATTTTGGAATTTAGAGACCTTTTAGAGAATGTCTGGAAAGATGTATTTTGGATAACTATAATGGTTGGAATGGATTAAGTTGAATTTTTATAGTATTTTTTAAGGTTAAATCATTTCTGATGATTATTTTTGGAATATTATAATACTATAGTTTTATGAAAAGGAAAACCTATAGGTCGGGGGATAAACCATCGCATCGGACAATGCTACAGGAATCAAACCCACAACCATAGTGCAACAAGCCTTTTTTACCTACCTCTAGTCTACAAGAAGTCCCTGGTAATTACAAAATAGTTTTCCTAATCTAAATGGTATGTGTTAATATTTAGAACCTTATACAATTAGGATAAATCGAATATTTTTGAGTTCTATTACCTTTTGGAGTGAAACATGGGTTTGAGGTAAAAATTTATTAACAAATGAAAGTCTACATGACAAGTATGTATATTTCCTTACGTTCTTAGTAAATATCTTAAATAAATTCCTCAACATTATGAAAGGTAACTTAAAACAAAAATGTTATCGGTTAACTTTTCCAACTGGGGATTCAATGACTATTTAACCGACCACAGGTTTGTGTTTTTCTTATGGTTAACATTCTCCTAATCCTGTTTTCTAAAACTCTCCATCAGACCATGATGCTTTGTTTTTCCTCCATATCCATATTATCATAGAATCTTAGTATGGCCTATCTCGGGTGACCTTTGTACTTCTCTTTCTTTCTTTTAATGTTATATTTTTATTAACCTTATTTCCGATGTGGGTTTTCCAAAAAGGTATTTTCTATCTTCAACCGTTTATTTTCCAAGAAAAATTTCAAATTGCGATGATGAAATTTATTGAAGTAGTGGAGAATGTAACACCCCGAGCTTCCACGATACACTTCTCTTTCAATAATGCAATAGCTTGTATTGTACGCAAGTTCGAGATTCTAAGACATCGTAACCAATCAAAATAGACATTATGAATAGTAATACACACTTTTTGAATTTATATAAATTTTATATTTCAAACTGGACTTCATTTTTGTATTTGGAATATTGAAATTATCCTAAGTTGAATTTTTTTTACTTTTCTGAGAACTTCCAATTTTCTATGAATAGTAAAAATACTTAAATACAACGTTTTTAATAAAAATAATCTATAGTGATAAATTATACTATTGAGTGGTTTTAAAGTATAATTAGAATATATTTTTACCATTTTATCCAATGGTGATCATTAGAATTTATTTCACTTTGAAATTGGACATAAACGTGTGTCAATCTTTTGATATATATTGTTTCTTAAAAACAAGCTATTTGTTGTGACAGCGGGAATCAATTATAAAATTAATTAATGGAACTTATATGTTTGGAATCTTGTAAAATAGACCCCATTTTTGAATTCAGAATATCAATTATAGCTTAGGCTGAAATTTTGGTAGTGTTCTGAAAAACTTAAATTTTTGATGAATAGTGAAACCCCTAAGTGGTAGTTAAAAAATTGATTTTTTTCAAGGAAACATTACCACTTATGTGATTTGATTTTCAAAAATCCGACATACATGGCTGTCATTAGAAATTAAAATGTTATTCAATGGGTTTAAAATAATTGTTTGGTGAATAGTAACTTTTAAGTTTAATTAATCACGATTAAAGGTAATTAGTGAAATTTATGGTAAAAATGATGTTATAAAAATATGAAAATACCATGAAAATTGTCCTACCCTTATTGGATGAGTCATGTACGACCAAGAAAATCCATGGGTCAACTTGGGGACCCCATGGAGCCACTTGGGTATGAAAATGACATTAATAACGTTTTATTTAAAGTAAAAATAAAATTGTCACAAACATGTGTTGTTTTACTAAAACAATTATTACATGGGGTTATATAAGTCAACTTTTTTACTATAAATATTCATTGGAAATATAAAAAAATTTCCTACATCATGGTAATTTTATTATAATGTTTATACATTAAATAAATTAAATATTTTATGACACAATGATGATGCAGCGATTACCACATTAATTAACGATTTAAATAAAATGTAAAGATAATGTAAAATCTAAGACTTAAACATTTCAAAAACCAATTGGATGATTCGACATCAAACCCTTATCACCTTAGCCTCGAAATGTATCTTTTTGGGACCTTTATAATCTGAAAATCATTTCATAATAAAGTAACATTTCAATCTTTCCAAAAGTGCCCCTCCTCTCCTCTTATAAACGGACCCACCTCTACCACCTTATTCACACCATCAAAGCCATTTGGCTCGGCCATCTTATGACCAAATATTCTCTCAACTTCCCTCTCTTACTTCTAGAAGCCTCACTTTGGGCAGAAGTCTTTCCAAAGAAGCCTTTGGCTCAAATCCAAAAGAGTTACCCGATTTTAAGGTAATGTCTTCTCTTATGCTATTTTGTATTATTTTGCTTCTCCCACACCATAAACTATTTTTATTCCTTTATTATATAACAAAACCAGTATCTTAAATATACTGGGATGTTGTTATGGGAATGATTTAATTTACACTTACACACACCTTCGTCTAATGGTTAAAGAACATACTGTTTCTGTGGTTGGCGAATTTATGCCTCACGAAACGATGATTGTTCAATATTTTTTTAACACCTCTCATGGTGGCCAGTATGATGACACTATTTTTATATACGATATATATTATGTTTTTGTTTTCCTTATGATTCTGTATTTTTCATTTATGGCATAACATTATGATTTCCATTATGGGTAATCGCGATAATTTCATTTTTGGAAGTGCGGACTACCGCCCCCTCAAAGTCATTTGAATCGTTAATGCCATATGTGGGATGTATAATATAAGGCCCTGACCTTAAACATTACTTAATATTGAATTAAATGAATAGTTTACATTGAGGATCTTTTCAGGTTTATATTTTTAGAGAATTAGGACATTACTGTTACATCTCAAAAGATTACAAAGTAGACACTTCTACTAAGTTTCCATAGAATAAAAAAACCCTTAAAAAAAACATGTCCAGTTCCATATTTTATATAGAATGACATTCCCTTGATCCCATCCTTGACCCTATTCCACATTAAGTCCTATAAAAAAAATTTCAAAAAAAACTGGGGTGAGCATAAAAAGCTCAGTAAGGGATACGCAAAGAATGAAAACTGTTAGTTTTTCAAAAATCAAGTAAACCATTTATACTTTATCAAAGTAATACCTTCACCTTCATGAAGTAGTAAAAACACTTCACTGAATAAAATATCATTACATACTCTTTTGTAACCAAAGGATTACCATAAAAACCATATAAAGAACACGTAACATATAAAGGTAACTTGGGACATAAACATACTTAAGTGGAATAACCATACGGTCGACTTCCACACATATCACATAATGGAATATCCATACGGCCAACTTCCGTACATACTTAATGGAATATCCATACAGCTGACTTCCATACCCAATGCATTGGAGGTTATAACGTAACCACCCGTCCTGGTATTCATGACACCACCCGTCATATGGTTTATCACGTAACCACCCGTCAAATGTCCAATTACCAATATAAAATCATAAAACAAATATAATGGAAAGAAAACATTTCCACAAATTGATCACAATATATAACATAAATATATTGACATAAAAATCCATTATAAAAACCATTTTCAATACCAAAATACATAAAATAGTATATGGTATTTATTTCATTTTAAAAACATTATGGCTTGTTGAGGAAGCAAATGACCAAATAATACTCGCGGTGGCGGAAAAGGTCATTGTCAGTGCGTATATTAAAAGAAACATTCCTTTTTTTCGTTTTGTAAAAAGCTTCATAGAAAAATATTCCTTTTTTATAAAATTAAAATTCAAAGGGGTTTATACACCGTATAAAATAAAGTTGTGTATAACATGAAAAATGCCTCAATGAAAGGAGATTGAGACGAAGCCCCTTACCTCGGGTCCGACTTCACTCGATCGTTCTTTAACATCCTGAATAACAAACTTGAGTTAATTTCTATTTGCTTAATAACCTTTTAAATTTCATTATTCCTTTTATATCACTTATTTCCATGTCATAAACATTATGTAATCATTTAACTTAATAATGTTTGTTTTGTCGATATTTGGTTCTTAAGTCGAAAGTGGACTTCTTACAATTACATGTTGTTCGTGTGGTCAAAGGTTCTTTATATCCAAATTAAAATTCCTGATTTTTATATCATATATATCATATATATCTATCATATAAATGTATTTCTAATATCACATAATCATTTAGAGGTAATAAATGAAATGCACCGTTCATGGAGACGGTAAGTCGTACGTATGCATGAACGCTACTTTCATTTCTATGTCATATTAATGGAATTAAAACTAAATGAGAGGTATGTATATTTTAATTCCAGAATTATATTCATCATTTATATGTAACATACATCATATATATCCATTATATATATGTACTTATAATAGGACATTACATTTGGGGATAAGAAATGAAATGCACCGTTCATTGAGACGGTAAGCCGTACGTACGCATGAACGCTACTTTCATTTCTATCTCATACATTAATGGAATGAAATAATAATGATATTGAGGTATATTATAATTCCAGTATAACATCATATATAATAACTTTAAATCCATCCTTTATACGTCCCACATATGGCATTAACGAATCACATTACTTTGAGGGGGCGGTAGTCCGCACTTCCTAAAATGAAATTATCGTGTTTACCCACAATGGAAACCATAAAGGTAAACCACAAATGAAAAATAAATAAGCATAAGGAAAAAATAAACATATTATATATCATATATAAATATAGTGACATCTTAATGGCCACCTTTAAATGTGTTATAAGAGTGTTGAACAATCATCGTTTCGTGAGGCAGAAATTCACCATCCACAGAAACAATATGTTCTTTAACCATTAGATGTAGGTGTGTATAAGTGTAGCTCGAATAATTCTTATAAAAACATCCTAGTATATGTAATATACTGGTTTTGTTACAAAATAAATGAATAAAAAGAGTTTATGGGGTTGGAGAAGAAAAATAAAACAAAAGGACTCAAGTGAAGACATTACCTTAAAATCAGGTAACTCCCTTTGGTTTGAGCTCAAAGGCTTCCTTGGGAAGACTTCTGCCCAATGTTAGGCTTAAAGGAGTAATATAGTTATGTGTAGAGACAAAATGGGTAGGGGTTTTCCGAGCCAAAGGCTTTGGAAGTGTGGGTAAGGTGGTAGAGGTGGGGGCCTTTTATAAGAGGAGAGGAGGGGCACTCTTGGAAAGTAAGGAAATGTTACTTTATTTTAGAATGAGTTTTGGATTTTAATGGTCCCACATTGATGTTTTTCTAGGATAAGGTGATAAGGGTTATAAATCCACCCATCCAATATGTTTTTCACATGTTTAGGTCTTATATTTTACATTATCTTTCGATTTTATTTAAATCCTTAAACAATGAGGTAATCGCTGCATCATCATGGTGTCATAAATAATTTAATTTATTTAATGTCTTAAAATTATAAAACAAATATCATGATGTAGAAAATATTTTGAGCTTTCTAATGAATATTTATAGTAAAAAATATGACTTGTATAACCCCATTTAAAAATTATTTTAGTAAAACAACTCATGTTTGTGTCATTCTAATTTTAACTTTAAATAAAAAGATATTAATGTCATTTTCCAACCAAAGTGGCTTTATGGGGTTCCAAAGTTGGCCCATGGATTATCTTGGTCGGCCATGACACATAAAATGAGGTTAAGACATGTTTCATGTTCATTTCATATTATTACAACATTATTTTTACCTTAAATTACACTAATTACCTCTAATCGCGATTAAAAACTTTAAAGTTACCATTCACCAAAAAATTATTTTAATCCCATTGAACCGCATTTTACATCTTAATGAAAAGAATGTCTGTCGGATTTTTTAAATTCAAAACACAGAAGTAGTAAAATTTCATTTAAACGAAAAATCAGTTTTTATAAGTACCACTTAATGGTTTCACTATTCATCAAAAATTGAAGTTTTTCAGAAAAATATCAAAAATTCACCCTAAAATATATTTGATATTCAGAATTCAAAAATGAAGTCCATTTTACAAAATTAAAAACATATAAGTTTCATTAATTAATTTAATAATTAATTCCCGCTGTCAGAGCAAATAGCGTGTTTTTATGAAACAGTAAGTATCAAAAGATTGACACTAGTTTAAGTCCGATTTCAAAGTGAAATTAATTCCAACGACCACTATTGGATTTAATGGTAAAAATGTATTCTAATTTCACTTTAAAACCAATTCAAAAGATAATATAATCATATAAATAAATTATAATAAAAAGAGGTTTTGAATTAAAATAAAACATTTTACATTATTCATTAAAAAATGAACTTTATCGAAAAAATACCAAAAATTTACACAAAGTAAATTTTGATGTCCCAATTATAAAAAAAAGTAATATTTGGTCCAATAGAATGCATAAGAGTTATCAAAACTATATTTAATGATGGTTCTCCATCAACATGTGATAAGTGAACCTTTAGTGAAAATTTGGGTATAAATGCCTAAAATTGAATTATTTCCGTATTTTAAGACATTATCTTTTATTGGATAAATGTAAAAACATTTAAAAAACATATATAATCATATTTTAGTTATTTGTATCCATTCACGCCAATACAACGGCTACATGATAACTACCATTTAAAATAATATTATTATATTACTAGTGTGCAACGTAAGTTTTCAAAGAAACTCATCATTGTGTACCGAGTACGCTATCGAACATAGAAACCCCTTTAAAGTAAAATTAATATTTAATTTATAAAGATTAATAAATATGAAAATGTTTTATTCATTATTTACCTATGATGTTACATCCTTCCCCCCTTTTGGGAATTGCATCCTCGCAATTTTATTCACTTATCAAAATAAGTGGGGGTATTTATCCCTCATAGCATTTTCAGATTCCCACGTTTCCTCTTCAACCTTATGGGTTTTTCACAAAACCTTTACCTGGTAAATTACCTTATTTCGCAACACTTTCTCTCTTCGATCAAATATCTGGACTGGTTGATCTTCATAAGATAGGTTCTCTTCCAGCTGAACTACCTCTGGACTCAAAACATGAGATGGATCTGGCATATACTTCCTCAACATCGAAACATGAAAAACATTGTGTACCTAAGATAAACTCGGAGTTAAAGCCACCCGGTATGCAACTGATACAACTCTCTCCAGAATTTCATATGGTCCAATGAACCTTGGACTCAGCTTTCCTTTCTTACCAAATCAAATCACACTTTTCCATGGTGAGAATTTGAGAAAAACATAATCACCTACCTCAAAAGATAGATCCTTCCTCATGTTGTCCGCATAACTCTTCTACCTTCTCTGAGCTATTCTCATGTGTTTCTGTATTAGTTGAAATTTTTTCTGCCAACTCTTCTACCAATTCTGGTCCCATCAGCTTTCATTCACCCACTTCATCCCAAAAAGCTGGAGTTCGACACCGCTTCCCATATAACGCCTCAAATGGTGCCATCTGTATACTGGAATGAAAACTGTTATTATATGAAAATTCAACCAAAGAAAGATGTTGGTCCTATCTTCCCTGATAATCCATAGAGGAAGAACGTATCATATCCTCCAATGTCTGAATTGTTCATTCTGACTGCCCATCTGATTGCGGATGAAAAGATGTACTAAAATTTAATTGAGTACCCAACGACTTCTGAAGGCCTTTAAAAAAGTTATAAGTAAACCTGGGATCACGATCAGACACAATGGAGAGAGGAAATCCTTGTAACCTGACTATCTCATTTAGATACAAACGGGAAAGTTGATCTAGGGAAAAAGTATCTCGTATAGCAAGGAAATGAGCAGATTTAGTCAAGCGATCAATAATAACACAGATTTCATTATTACCTCTAGATGTCTTTGGTAATCTCAGAAAAAAGTCCATGTATATATTTTCCTATTTCCACTCTAGCACTGGTAATGGTTGAAGGATCCCTTTCGGTAATTGCCGCTCTTCTTTAACCTGCTGACAAGTCAAACACTTCACAGTAAAATCTGCAATATAACTTTTCATTCCATCCCACCAGTAATAATCCCTCAGATCTCTGTACATCTTAGTACTTCCAGGATGAACTGAAAACGGGGAACAATGAGCTTCACATAACAACTCATTCTTCAACTGTGAATCACAAGGCACATATAATCTCTTCCCAAACCTCAACACAAAATCATTATCAATGTTGAATTCAGACAACTTACCCATCTGAACCAGGTCTACCTTTTTCTGCAACTCACTGTCTTGCTTCTCTGCATGCTTGATTCTGTCTGATAGAGAATATTTCACTGATACTTGTTTGCCTCAAAGCATCGGCCACTTTATTTTCTTTTCCCAGATTGTAAAAAATTGTACAATCATAATCCTTCATTAATTTCAGCCATTTCTTCTGTCTCATGTTCAATTCATTCTAAGTGAATATATACTTTAAACTTTTGTGATAAGTATATATTTCACACTTTAATCCATACAAATGATGGCTCTATATTTTTAGAGAAAAAACAATAGCAGCTAATTCCAAATCATGTCTAGGGTAATTTACCACATGAGTTTTCAATTGACGTGAAGCATATGAAATTACCTGATCATTCTGCATAAGGACACAACCACTTCCTTTCAACGAAGCATAACTGTATATAAAAAACTCACCACTCCTGGAAGGAAGCGCCAAAACTGGAGCAGTCAACAATCTTCTTTTCAACTCCTGAAAACAGTCATCACATTCTTTTATCCAGATAAACTTAACACCCTTACGAGTTAGCTTAGTCATTTTACTAGATAACCGTTAAAAAATTTCAACAAAACTTCTATAGTAACCTTCCAAACCAAGGAAACTACGGATCTCGGTTACATTTTTGGGTCTTGTCCATTCTTCAACAACTTTTGTTTTTGTTGGATCCACAGTTATCCCATCTTTAGAAACAATGTGACCAAGGAAAGAAATTTGTTGCAACCAAAACTCACACTTTCTGAATTTTCCATACAATTTCTTTTCTTTTAAGGTTTGCAAGATAACCCTTAAATTACTTTCATGCTCATCTTTACTTTTACAAAACACCAAAATATCATCAATAAAAACAACCAACATTTTTCACCTGAGTCAACTGAGCCATCACTGCAACAAACTGTTTAGTTCTAATTCTAACCATCTCAGGATACTGATTTCAAAGGTCATTTCCCTCTGTATGCCTTCCCAGAAAAGTTGTTTTGTTTCCTCTATGAAAAACCTTCTAAAAACAGAAATATCTTAGGAAAAGAAACATGGTAATATTTAAATTCTATATCATTTCAATCATAACATAAATTAATTTATAAATTTAACAATTTTCTAACTCCTAAAGTTGTCTAAACTGACCTTTGATACCAACTATAAGGTCCCGACCCTAAATATTACTTAATATTGAATTAAATGAATAATTCGCATTGAGGATCTTTTCAGGTTTCGAGTTTTAGAGAATTAGGACATAACTGTTACATCTCAAAAGATTACAAAGTAGACACTTCTATTATGTTTCCATAGAATAAAAAAACCCTTAAAAAGAAACATGTCCAGTTCAATGTTTTATATAGCATGACTTCCCCTTGATCCCATCTTTGACCATATTCCACATTAATTCCTATGAAAAACATTTCAAAAAAAAACATGGGGTGAGCATAAAAAGCTCAGTAAGGGATACACAAAGAATGAAAACTGTTAGTTTTTCAAACATCATGTAAACCATGTATACTTTACCAAAGTAATACATTCACCATCATGAAGTAGTAAAAACTCTTCAATGAATAAAATATCATTACTTACCCTTTTGTAACCAAAGTATTACCATAAAACCCATATAAATAACACATAACAAATAAAGGTAACTTGGGACATAAACATACTTAAGTGGAAAAACCATACGGTCGACTTCCACACATATCTTTTAATGGAATAGCCATACGGCCAACTTCTATACATACTTAATGGAATAGCCAAACGGCCGACTTCCATACCCAATGCATTGGTGGTTATAACGTAACCACCCGTCCTGGTATTCATGGCACCACCTGTCATATGGTTTATCACGTAACCACCCGTCAAATGTCCAAGTACCAATATAAAATCATAAAACAAATATAATGGAAAGAAAACATTTCCACACTTTGATCACAATATATCACATAAATATATTGACATAAAAAATCCATTATAAAAACCATTTTCAATACCAAAATACATAAATGAGTATATGGTAATTATTTATTTTTAAAAACATTACGGCTTGTTGAGGAAGCCAATGACCAAATAATACTCGCGGCGGCGGAAAACGTCGTTGTCACCGCGTACGTTAAAAGAAACATTCTGTTTTGTCCTTTTTTAAAACGCTTCGTAGAAAAATATTCCTTTTGTATAAAAGTAAAATTCAAAGGGGTTTATACACCGTATAAGATAAAGTTGTGTATAAAACGAAATATGCTTCAATGAAAGGATATTGAGACGAAGTCCCTTACCTCGGGTCCGACGTGACTCGATCGTTCTTTAACGTCCTGAATAATAAACTTGAGTTAATTTCAATTTTCTTAAAAACATTTTTCAAGTATATTATTCCTTTTATATCACTTATTTCCATGTTATAAACATTATTCAATCATTTAAGTTAATAATGTTTGTTTTGTCGATATTTGGTTCTTAAGTCGATAGTGGACTTTTTACAATTACATGTTGTTCATGTGGTAAAAGTTTATTTACATCAATAATGACAATTATTGATTTGGATATTATATATATCATATATATCTAGCATATAAATGTATTTCTAATATCACTTAATCATTTAGAGCTAAGAAATGAAATGGACCGTTCATGGAGACGGTAAGCTGTACGTACGCATGAACGCTACTTTCATTTCTAGGTCATATTAATGGAATTAAAACTAAATGAGAGGTATGTATATTTTAATTCCATAATTATATTCATCATTTATATGTAACATACATCATATATATCCATTATATATATGTACTTATAATAGTACATTACATTTGGGGATAAGAACTGAAATCCACCGTTCATGGGGACGGTAAGCCGTACGTACGTATGAATGCCACATTCATTTCTATCTCATATATTAATGGAAAGAAATCATAATGATATAGAGGTATATTATAATTCCAGTATATCATCATATATAATAACTTTAAATCCATCCTTTATACATCCCACATATGGCATTAACGAATCACATCACTTTGTGGGGGCGATAGTCCGCACTTCCTAAAATGAAATTATCGTGTTTACCCACAATGGAAACCATTAAGGTAAACCACAAATGAAAAATAAAGAAGAATAAGTAAAATATAAACATATTATATATCATATATAAATATAGTGACATCTTAATGGCCACCTTTAAAGTTGTTATAAGAGTGTTGAACAATCATCGTTTCATGAGGCAGAAATTCGCCATCCACAGAAACAGTATGTTCTTTAACAAATAGATGTAGGTGTGTGTAAGTGTAGCTCGAATAATTATTATAAAAACATCCTAGTATATGGAAGGTACTGGTTTTGTTACAAAAGAAATTAATAAAAAGAGTTTAGGGTGTTGGAGAAGAAAAATAAAACAAAAGGACTCAAGTGAAGACATTACCTTAAAATTGGGTAACTCCCTTTGGTTTGAGCTAAAAGGCTTCCTTGGGAAGACTTCTGCCCAATGTTAGGCTTCAAGGAGCAAGATAGGGATGTGGAGAGACAAAATGGGAAGGGGTTGGCCGAGACAAAGGCTTTGGAAGTGTGGGTAAGGTGGTAGAGGTGGGGGCCTTTTATAAGAGAAGAAGAGGGGCACTCTTGGAAAGTAAGGAAATGTTACTTTATTTTAGAATGAGTTTCGTATTTTAATGGTCCCACATTGATTTTTTTCGAGTATAAGGTGATACGGGTTTGAAATCCTCCAATCCAATAGGTTTTTTACATGTGTAGGTCTTAGATTTTACATTATCTCTCCATTTTATTTAAATCGTTAAATAATGAGGTAATCGCTGCATCATGAAGGTGTCATAAATAATTTAATTTATTTAATCTCTAAAAATTATAAGAAAAATATCATGGTGTAGGAAATCTTTTGAAATTTCTAACTGAAAATTTATAGTATAAAATCTGACTTGTATAACCCCATTTAAAAATTGTTTTAGGAAAACAACTCATGTTTGTGTCATTTTAATTTTAACTTTAAATAAAAAGATATTAATATCATGTTACAACCAAAGTGGCTTCATGGGGTCTCCAAGTTGACCCATGGATTGTCTTGGTCGTCCATGACACATAAAATGAGGTTAGGACATGTGTCAAGTTCATTTCATATTATTACAACATTATTTTTACTTTAAATTACACTAATTACCTCTAATTGCGATTAAAAACTTAAAAGTTACTATTCACCAAAAAATTATTTTAATCACATTGAACCGCATTTTAATTCTTAATGAAAACCATGTATGTAGTATTTTTGAAATTCAAAATACAGAAGTAGTAAAATTTCATTTAAACGAAAAATCAGTTTTTATAAGTAACACTTAGTGGTTTCACTATTCATCAAAAATTGAAGTTTTTCAGAAAAATACCAAAAATTCACCCTAAGCTATATTTGATATTCCGAATTCAAAAATGAAGTCCATTTTATAAAATTCAAAACATATAAGTTTCATTAATTAATTTAATAATTAATTCCCGCTTTCAGAGCAAATAGCGTGTTTTTATGAAACAATAAGTATTAAAAGATTGACACTAGTTTAAGTCTGATTTCAAAGTGAAATTAATTCCAACGACCACTATTGGATTTAATGGTAAAAATATATTCTAATTTAACTTTAAAACCAATTAAAATGATAATATAATCATGTAAATAAATTAGATTAAAAAGTGGTTTTGAATTAAAATACAACATTTTACACTATTCATTAAAAATGAACTTTATCGGAAAAAGACCAAAAATTTACACAAAGTAAATTTTGATGTCCCGATTCTAAAAAAGAGTTATATTTGGTCCAATAGAATTTATAAGAGTGATCAAAACTATATTTAATGACGGTTCTCCATCAAAGGGTGAAAAGTGAACCTTTAGTGAAAATGAGGGTATAAATGCCTAAAATTGAATTCTTTCCGTATTTTAAGCCTTTATATTTTATTGGATAAATGTAAAAACATTTGAAAAACATATATAATAATATTTTAGTTATTTCTATACATTCCCGCCAGTACAACGGCTACATGTTAACTACCATTTAAAATAATATTATTATATTACTAGTGTGCAACATAAGTTTTCAAAGAAACTCATCATTGCATATCGAGCACGCTATCGAACATAGCAACCCTTTAAAGTAAAATTAATATTTAATTCATAAATATTAATAAATATGAAAATGTTTTATTCATTATTTACCTGGGATATTACATATAAAGGCTGGAGTAAATGGTATTATGCATTATAGTATACTATAATTATATTATACCTTTATATAATTATAATTTCATTCCATTAAATATGAACTAGAAATGAAAGTAGCGTTCATGCGTATGTACGTCTTACCGTATCCATCAATGGTGAATTTCATTTATTACCTCTAAATGTAACATCCCAAGTAAGTAATGAATAATAGATATTTTTATCTATGTCTATTAATGAATTAGATAGTGTTTTAGAAGCTTAAAATGAAAATAAATCCAATCTTAAGCATGAGATACACTAATATTTTTTAAAAGATTGTTTTACTGCCTTTTGATGGAAAACCATTTTTAAATCTATCTTTTGACAATTTTATAATCTATGTTTTTCAAAATAAACTTATTCTTTATGATTGGGACATCAAAATTTACTTTGTGTGAATTTTTGATATTTTCCTGACAATGTTCATTTTTTAATGAATAGTGAAAAATATTGCATTTTACATCAAACCTGCTTTTTAATCTACTTTATTTATATGATTAGATTATCTTTTGAATTGGTTTTAAAGTTAAATTAGAATATATTTTTACCATTTAATCCAATGATGGTCATTAGGATTAATTTCACTTTGGAATTGGGCATAAACAAATGCCAAACTTTTCATAGGTATTGTTTGAAAATAACCCGCTATTTGTTTTGACAAAGGGAATTATTTTTAAATCAATTATTGCAATTTCTGTGTTTCGAATTTGGTAAAATGGATTACATATTTGGAATCATAAGGTCCAAATTATGTAATCAAGACTCTTTTGTTTTTGGACATTATGAATAGTAACGATGGTAATTATCTTTAATTATCATGATTAATGAGTAATCAGGTAGTTAAGGATAATAAAATGATATCATAATAATAAAAAAGACCACAAAATGTGCCCTAAGGCTACTGGTTGTCTCATGGCCGACCATGGGATGCCTTGTGCCAAACTTGGGGGCCCAATGGAATCACTTTTGTGAGAAAGTGACTTTTTATCTTTTTATTTTTAAAGAATGTCAAATGTGACAAAGAATGTATCACCTAAGTAAAATATTTTTAATTTTGTCTACATAAATGATCTTTTAGACTATAAATATGAATTAGAGAGCTAAAAATACTTCCTACATCACGATATTTGTTTCATAATTTTTAGAAATTAAATAAATTAAATTATTTATGACATCATGATGAGGCATCGATTACCTTATTAATAAAGGATTTAAATAAAATGGAAAGATAATGTAAAATATAAGACATACACATGTCCAAAACCTATTGGACTGGTGGATTGATAACCCTTGTCACCTTACCCTATAATTATATCAATGTGGGAACTTTTTATCCGAAAATCATTTTGAAATAAAGTAACATTTCTTTACTTTCCAAGAGTGCCCCTCCTCTCCTCTTATAAAAGGCCCCCACCTCTACCTCCTTACCCACACTCCCAAAGCCTTTGACTCGGCCAAACCCTGCCCATTTTGTCTCTCCACATCCCTCTCTTACTCCTTGATGACTCACATTGGGCAGAATTCTTCCCAAGGAAGCCTTTGAGCTCAAACCAAAGGGAGTTACCCGATTTTAAGGTAATGTCTTCACTTGAGTCCTTTTGTTTTATTTTGCTTCTCCAACCCTCTAAACTCTTTTTATTCAATTATTTTGTAATACCTCCAGTATCTTAAATATACTAGGATGATTTTATAAGAAGGATTCTAGCTACACTTACACACACCTACATCTAATGGTTAGAGGACATACTGTTTCCGTGGATGGTGAATTTATGCCTCCCGAAACGATGATTGTTCAACATTATTTTAACACCTTAAAAGGTGGCCATTAAGATGTCACTATATTTATATATGATATATAATATTTTTATGTTTTCCTTAAGTTTCTGTATTTTTCATTTTGGGCATACCTTTATGGTTTCCATTATGGGTAAATGCGATATCTTTATTTAAGGAAGTGCGGACTACCGCCTCCTCCAAGTGATTTGATTCGTTAAATACCATATGTGGGATGTATAAAGGATGGAACTATGATATTATATATGGTATTATACTGGAATTATAATATACCTTTATATAATTATGATTCCATTCTATAAAATACGAAATAGAAATGAAAGTAGCGTTCATGCGTACGTATGACTTACCGTCTCCATGAACGGTGAATTTCATTTCTTACCTCTAAATGATTATGTAATATTATAAATTCATGTATATACTGGATATATATGATATATACATAATGTTTATAATTCTGGATATAATGGATACATGAACAACTTGTAATTATAAAGGATTTATTTTTTACTCAAGTACCAATGATCGTTAAAACGACCGTTATTAACTTAAATAATTACGTAGTGTTCATGACATGGAAATAAGTGATATAAAAGGAATAATGAACTTGAAAAAGGTTCTTAAGCAAGTATAAATTAAGTCAAGTTTATTATTCAGGACATTAAAGAACGATCGAGTCAAGTCGGACCTGAGGTATGTCACTTCGTCTCAATCTCCTTTCATTGAGGCATATTTTGTTTTATACACAACCTTCTTTTATACGGTGTATAAAACCCTTTGAATTTTACATTTATTCAAAAAGAATCTTTTTTATACGAAGCGTTTACTAAATAACAAAAGAGAATGTTTTTGTCGTACGTATGCGGCGACAACGACTTCTCCGCCACCGTGACCATTATTTGAGTTTCGGCTTACTCTACAAGCCATACCTTTTTTTAAAAGAAAAATAAATACCATGTTTTACTTTTCTTTTATTTTGGTATTGAAAATGGTTTTCATAATGTTTTTATATCAATGTGTAATCTTGTAGTAGCTCAAGATTAAGTAAGGTTTAAGGCTGGGGCCTTATAGTTGGTATCATAGGTCGGTTTAGATAACTTTAGGAGTTAGAATTCTATTAAATGATTATCCAAAAATATTTTTTTTCATGGTGAAATTGAAGTTATATAGTATTTGAAGATTACCATGTTGCTTCATCTAAGACATGTTTGTTCAGAATGGTTTTCCGCAGAGGAAACAGGGAAGCAGTGCTAGGAAGGCATGCATAAGGAAATAACTTTCCGAATCAGCATCCTGAGATGGTCGGAATTGGAACTGAACAGTTTTTTGCAGTAATGGTGCAGTTGACTCAAGCGATAAATGGTGGTGGTATCCATGCATGAGATCAGCCAGATCAACCGTATAGGAACATTTCAGTGGTGGAACATTTCATGAGGCAACATCCCCCATCATTCAGAGGATCATCTGACCGTGTGCTAGCTGAAGGGTGGATTAAAGTACTGGAGAAATTTTTTGATGCCATGGGGTGTTTAGACAATCAAAAGGTTAGTCTTTCTATTTACCGTTTGGAGGGTGAAGCCGATCAGTGGTGGTTGATGGTTAAAAGTATCAGGGATTCCAATGAGATTGATGCTCTTGACTAGGATGAATTCAAAGGTATGTTTCTTGAGAAGTATTTTCCTAAGGCTGTTCGACATAGGATGGAAAAGAAATTCTTTGAATTGAGGCAAGAGGAAGACTCAGTGGCTACCTATGAAGAAAGGTTCACTCGATTGGGAAGGTATGCTCCAAATTTTATTCGAGACCTTGATAGTAAAATCAATCATTTTTACTCAGGATTAAAGCCAAAATATCGAAGGGCATTAGCTTCTTGTGAGATTAAAAGTTATGAAAATATTTTTTGATGTGCTGAGAAGGTGGAAATTGAGTTTGCCGATGATCAAGTGTTCTATAACATCCAACATAAGAAGAGACCCAGGTGGAAGGAGAAAGGGAATTCTTCAAAAAAGTCTGATGGTAAGAAATCTAAGTTTCTAGTTTGTGATAAATGTGGTAAAAGGCATGCTGGGGAATGACTTCTGAATTCTGGAAAGTGCTACTGATGTGGTAAGATGGGACATAAGGCTCGTTATTGCACTGAAAAAGATCAAGGTGAAGGTAAGACCAAATTTGATTTATAGTAAGTGAAATGTTTTAAGTGCAATGAGATGGGTCACTATGCAAACGAGTGTCCGATAAAGATATTGAGTGATGGGAAGCAGTTAGACTACAAGCATAAAGGGGTGGTGAAATCCTTTGCAACTACTTCAGCAGATGTCGGGCCATCAAATGAAGTTGTATCAGGTAAATTGTTTGTTTTTTCAGATTATTCCAGTGTGTTGTTTGATTCGGGGTCAACACATTCTTTCATCTCTAAAAACTTTTCTAGTAAAATGGGAATACCATCTCAAGAAATGACTCCTGAACTTTTGGTAAAAACACCTGTGGAAAATGTTGAGGAAAAAAGAATTTATAAGGATCTTCCTATCCTTATCTGTGGAAAGAGCCTACTTGCAAACCTTATTTTTCTACCTCTAGTAGAGTTTGATGTTATCATGGGTATGGATTGGCTCACTATTTACCATGCTAAGAATGACTGTAGAGATAAAGAAGTTTCTTTTTAGAAAGAATTTCAGTTTGTGTACAAGAATGAACCCTTACTGTTGATAACTTATCAAGAGGCCAAGAAACTTGTAAAAGATGGAAATGAATGTTACCTTGCACATATTGTTGAAAATAAAGGAACTATTCAGATTAATGATGTGCCAGTGGTAAATGAGTATCCTGATGTCTTTCCTAATGAGTTGCCTGGAATAATACCAGATCGGGAAGTTGAGTTTACTGTTGACTTAGTTCCTGATGCTAAGACAATTTCAAAACCCCCTTATCTAATGGCTCAAATTGAACTTTTAGAGTTGAAGGAGAAATTGCAATATTTATTAGAGAAAGGTTTCATTCGACCTAGCACATCACCATGGGGTGCTCCTGTTTTATTTGTTAAAAAGAAATATGGTTCAATGAGAATTTTCATTGACTATAGAGCCTTGAATAACATCACTGTTAAGAACAAATATCCTTTGCCTCATATTGATGATTTGTTTGATCAGCTCCAGGGGGCTCAGTATTTTTTAAAGATTGACCTGAGATCGGGGTACCATCAGCTGAAGGTAAAGGAAGCAGATGTTCCGAAGACTACGTTTTGTACATGATATGGCCATTATGAATTTGTAGTAATGCCTTTTGGGATAACCAATACAGCTGTTGTATTCATGGACTTAATGAATAGAATTTTCCATGAGTTCTTGGATATGTTTGTGGTGGTTTTCATTGATGATATTTTGGTTTTTCTAAAAGTAAAGAGGAGAATGAAAGACATTTAAGGGTTATCTTGAAAACCATAAAAGAAAAGAAACTGTATGGAAAATTCAGCAAGTGTGAGTTTTGGTTGCAACAAATTTCTTTCCTTGGTCACATTGTTTCTAAAGATGGGATAACTGTTGATCCTGCAAAAACAAAAGTTGTGGAAGACTGGCCAAGACCCACAAATGTAACTGAGATTCGTAGCTTCCTTGGTTTGGCAGGCTATTACTGAAGGTTTGTTAGAAATTTTTCACGGTTATCTAGTCCAATGACTAAGCTAACTCAGAAGGGTGTTATTTTTATATGGACAAAAGAATGTGATGATTGTTTTCAGGAGTTGAAATGAAGATTGGTGAATGCTCCAGTTTTGGCACTACCTTCCAGGAATGGTGAGTTTGTTATCTACAGTGATGCTTTATTGAAAGGACTTGGTTGCGTCTGAATGCAGAATGTTCAGGTAATTTCTTATGATTCACGACAGTTGAAAACTCATGAGGTAAATTACCCTACACATGATTTGGAATTAGATTTTGTTGTTTTCGCTTTAAAAATTTAGACGAATCATTTGTATGGAGTAAAGTGTGAAATATATACTAATCACAAAAGTTTAAAGTATACATTCACTCAGAAAGAATTAAATATGAGACGGGGGAGATGGATGGAATTAATCAAGGATTATGATTGTACAAGTCATTACCATCTGAGAAAAGAAAATAAAGTGGCGGATACTTTGAGTAGAAAAAGTAATGCTTCATTAGCAATGTTATGTTTGGAACGTGAACCTTTGGTTAAGGATTTGATGAACTTTGGCATAGAAGTTGTTGGTGTAGGAAGTTCTTCTGTTTTGTTTCATGTATTAGTGAGATCATCTCTATCAGATAGAATCAAGAAAGCACAGAAGCAAGACAATGAGTTGCAGAAAAAGGTAGAGCTGGTTTAGAAAGATAAGTTGTCGGAATTCAACATTGATAATGATTATGTTTTGATATTTGGGAAGAGATTGTGTGTGCCTTCTGATTCACAGTTGAAGAGAGAGTTGTTATGTGAAGCTCATTTTTCTCCGTTTTTAGTTCATCCTAGAAGTACTAATATGTACAGAGATCTACGGGAGTATTACTGGTGGGATGGAATGAAAAGACATATTGCTGATTTTACTATGAAGTGTTTGACTTGTCAGCAGGTTAAAGCAGACCGGCAGTTACCGAAAGGGATGCTTCAGCCTTTACCAGTGCCAGAGTGGAAATGGGAGAATATATCCATGGACTTTGTTGTGGGATTACCAAAGACATCTCTAGGTAATAATGCAATCTGGGTTATTGTTGATCGCTTGACTAAATATTCTCATTTCCTTGCTATACGAGATACTTTTTCACTAGATCAACTTTCCCGTTTGTATCTTAAAGAGATTGTCAAGTTACATGGAGTTCCTCTCTCCAGTGTATCTGATCATGATCCCAGGTTCACTTCAAACTTTTGGAAAGGCCTTTAGAAGTCGTTGGGTACTGAATTAAATTTTAGTACAACATTTCATCCTCAATCAGATGGGCAGTCAGAACGAACAATTCAGTCCTTGGAGGATATAATACGAGCTTGTTCGATGGATTATCAGGGAAGTTGGGACCAACAACTTTCTTTGGTTGAATTTTCATATAATAACAGTTTTCATTCTAGTATACAGATGGCACCATTTCAGGCATTATATGGGAAGAGGTTTCGAACTCCAGCTTTCTGGGATGAAGTGGGTGAAAGGAAGTTGATGGGACCATAATTGGTAGAAGAGATGGCAGAAAAAGATTATCTGATTCAGAAACACATGATAACAGCTCAGAGTAGGTAGAAGAGTTATGCAGACAACTGGAGGAAGGATCTAACTTTTGAGGTAAGTGATCATGTTTTTTTCAAAGTCTCACCATGGAAATGTGTGATGAGATTTGGTAAGAAAGGAAAGCTGAGTCCAAGGTTCATTGGACCATATGAAATTATGGAGAGAGTTGGATCAGTTGCATACTAGGTGGCTTTACCTCCGTGTTTATCTCAGGTACACAATGTTTTTCACGTTTTGATGTTGAGAAAGTATATGCCAGATCCATCTCATGCTTTGAGTCCAGAGGTAGTTCAGATGGAAGAGAACATATCTTATGAGGAACAACCGGTCCAGATTCTTGACCATAGAGAGAAAGTGTTACGAAATAAGGTGATTAATCAGGTAATGGTTTTTTGAAAAAACCACATGATGGAAGAGGCAACATGGGAATCTGAAAATGCAATGAGGGATAAGTACCCCCATTTATTCGACAAGTAAATAAATTACGGGGATGCAATTTTCTAATGGGGGGAAGGATGTAACATCCCAAGTAAGTAATGAATAATAGTTATTTTTATCTATGTCTATTAATGAATTAGATAGTGTTTTAGAGGCTTAAAATGAAAATAAATCCAATCTTAAGCATGAGATACACTAGTATTTTTTAAAAGATTGTTTTACTGCCTTTTGATGGCAAACCATTTTTAAATCAATCCATTGACAATTTTATAAGCTATGTTTGTCAAAATAAACTTATTCTTTATGATTGGGACATCAAAATTTACTTTGTGTGAATTTTTGGTATTTTCCTAACAATGTTCATTTTTTAATGAATAGTGAAGAATACTGTATTTTACATCAAAACTGCTTTTTAATCTACGTTATTTATATGATTAGATTATCTTTTGAATTTGTTTTAAAGTTAAATTAGAATATAGTTTTACCATTTAATCCATTGGTGGTCATTGGGATTAATTTCACTTTGGAATTGGGCATAAACTAATGCCAAACTTTTCATAGATATTGTTTCAAAAAACCCGCTATTTGTTTTGACAACGGGAATTATTTTTAAATCAATTATTGCAATTTCTGTGTTTGGAATTTGGTAAAATGGATTAAATATTTGGAATAATAAAGTCCAAATTATGTAATCAAGACTCTTTTCTTTTTGGACATTATGAATAGTAACGACGGTAATTATCTTTAATTATCTTGATTAATGAGTAATCGGGTAGTTAAGGATAATAAAATGATATCATAATAATACAAAAAGACCAAAATATGCATTCTAAGGCTACTGGTTGTCTCATGGCAGACCATGGGATTCCTTGTGCCAAACTTGGGGGCCCCATGGAATCAATTTTGTGAGAAAGTGACATTTTATCATTTTATTTTTAAAAAATGTCAAATGTGACAAAGAATGTATCACCTAAGTAAAATATTTTTAATTTTGTCTAAATAAATGATCTTTTAGACTATAAATATTAACTAGAAATATAAAAAAATTTCCTACATCATGATATTTGTTTCATAATTTTTAGAATTTAAATAATTTAAATTATTTATGACATCATGATGATGTAGCGATTACCTCATTAATAAAGGATTTAAATAAAATGGAAAGATAATGTAAAATCTAAGACCTACACATGTCCAAAACCTATTGGATGGGTGGATTTAGAACCCCTATCACCTTACCCTTGAGTTATATCAATGTGGGACCTTTTGAATCCGAAAATCATTTTCAAATAAAGTAACATTTCTTTACTTTCCAATAGTGCCCCTCCTCTCCTCTTATAAAAGGCCCCCAACTCTACCTCCTTACCCACACTCCCAGAGCCTTTGGATCGGCCAACCCCGGACCAATTTGTCTCTACACATCCCTATCTTACTCCTTGAAGCCTCACTTTGGGAAGAAGTCTTCCCAAGGAAGCCTTTGAGCTCAAACCAAAGGGTGTTACCCGATTTTAAGGTAATGTCTTCACTTGAGTCCTTTTGTTTTATTTTGCTTCTCCAACCCCCTAAACTCTTTTTATTCATTTCTTTTGTAACAAATCCAGTATATTAAATATACTAGGATGTTTTTATAAGAATTATTCGAGATACACTTACACAAACATACATCTAATGGTTAAAGGACATACTATTTCCGTGGATGGTGAATTTATGCCTCCCGAAATAATGATTGTTCAACATTAATTTAACACCTTCAAAGGTGGACATTAAGATGTCACTATATTTATATATGATATATAATATGATTATGTTTTCCTTAAGCTTCTGTAATTTTCATTTCGGGCATACCTTTATGGTTTCCATTATGGGTAAACGCGATATCTTCATTTAAGGAAGTGCGGACTACCGCCCCCTCAAAGTGATTTGATTCATTAAATAACATATGTGGGATGTATAAAGGATGGAAATATGATATTATATATGATATTATATTGTAATTATAATATACCTTTATATAATTATGATTCCATTCTATAAAATATGAAATAGAAATGAAAGTAGCGTTCATGTGTACGTACGGCATACCGTCTCCATGGACGGTGCATTTAATTTCTTACCTCTAAATGATTATGTAATATTATAAATTCATGTATATACTAGATATATATTATATATACATCATGATTATAATTCTGGATATAATGGATACATGAATAACTTGTAATTATAAAGGGTTTATTTTTGAGTCAATTACCAATGATCGTTAAAACGACCATTATTAACTTAAATAATTACATAGTGTTAATGACATGGAAATAAGTGATATAAAAGGATTGATGAACTTGAAAAAGGTTCTTAATCAAGTAGAAATTAACTCAAGTTTATTATTCAGGACATTAAAGAACGATCGAGTCAAGTCGGACCCGAGGTATGGGACTTCGTCTCAATCTCCTTTCTTTGAGGCATATTTTGTTTTATACACAACCTTCTTTTATACGATGTATAAAACCCTATGACTTTTACATTTATTAAAAAGGAATCTTTTTTATATGAAGCATTTACTAAATGAAAAAAGAGAATGTTTTTGTCGTACGTATGCGGTGACAACGACTTCTCCGCCGCCCTGACCATTATTTGAGTTTCGGCTTACTCTACAAGCCATACCTTTTTTTAAAAGAAAAATAAATACCATGTTTTACTTTTCTTTTATTTTGGTATTGAAAATGGTTTTCATAATGTTTTTATATAAATGTTTAATCTTGTAATAGCTCAAGATTAAGTAAGGTTTAAGGCTGGGGCCTTATACTAAATGTTATGTAATATTATAAAATCATGTATATACTGGATATATATGATATATATGATATCTACATCATGAATATAATTCTGGATATAATAGATATTTCACCACATGAACAACTTGTAATTATAAGAGGTTTATTTTTGACTCAAGTACCAAAGATCGACAAAATGACCGTTATTAACTTAAATAATTATATAATGTTCATAACATGGTAATAAGTGATATAAAAGGAATAATGAACATGAAAAAGGTTCTTAAGAAAATAGAAATTAACTCTAGTTTATTATTCAGGAGATTAAATAACGATCGAGTCAAGTCAGACACGAGGTAAGGGAACTTCTTAACCCAATTTCCATTCTTTGGGTTAATCTCCTACTTTCAAATTATGTCATGATATTACTATGTCATATCTGGTATTTAATCTTTCTTTATGTGTAAATATAGTGAATACACATTATAGATCTATTTTATTTAAAAAATGATCTTTGTAAGGGACTTCGTCTCAATCTACTTTCATTGAGGAATATTTTGTTTTATACACAACATTATTTTATACAATGTATAAACCCCTTTGACTATTATGTTTTTTTCAAAAGGAATCTTTTTATACGAAGCATTTTAATAAACGAAAAAATGGAATGTTTTTTTGTCGTATGTATCCGGCGATGATGAATTTTCCTCCGCCATGACCATTATTTGAGTTTCAGCTTCCTCTACAAGCCATAACATTTTTTAAATGAAAAATAAATACAAAGTTTTAATTTTCCTTTATTTTGGTATTGAAAATGTTTTTGAAAATGTTTTTATTATATCAATGTGTTGTATTGATATCTTGTGATTGAAATTTGGAAATGTTATGTTTCCTTTATGCATATTTTATGTGATATGATTATGTTATGATTTATGATATGTTTAAACCTATTCATATGAGGAATGCATTGGACTTAATAAGTGACGGGTGGAGCCTGCTACAGCTCCTCGATGAATCAGCAGGTCTCATGAGACAAACTAGTGTCTTGGCACAAGGCCTTGACAAAATATGATATGTAGTCTTGGAATAAGGCCTTGGCTACGTGGTTATGATAGTCTAGAATTATGCATTCCATCATTATGAAAGTGGTTATTGATATTTCATGTGATTATTAAACTAGTAGAATATCCATGTGAAGAATTAAATGACATTATCTCATTTTACTTTTTCTATATTATGTTTATGTTCAAGTATAAAAGACTTTTGTATTAGTTATATATTGCCTTAAATGTTTATGTTTATTTATGAAAGCTTCCGCTAAATTGTTATCCTTACTGAGCATATGAGCTCACCCCTTTCAATGTTTTATTTTTCTTAGGACGAGAAGAAATATTTTATGACTGACCTGCAGGGATGGTCTGAAGGGTAGATGGGTGTGGAATATGGAGACTATGTTATTGTAGTTTTTCACTTTATGATGTAATGTAACATTTATGAATGTATCTATTGTTTCCAAGGCTAATAAACTATTCGGTCTTTCGAGACTTGATCTTTTCTGATCATTCCAATGTTACGCAATAATGCACCGACTCTGGGTAACTAGGGTCGGGGAATTACCGTTGGTTTCAGAGGCAGTTTAGTACTAACCTTCGAAGCTAGATTTAGATAAACTTTGATTAGAGCACATATCCCTAAGATAGACATTGAGGATTAGTATAGAAGAACTTCCTATAATTTTGGTATTATAGAGATTTTTGTGAGTTTCCGAGCAATACATCCCTGTCTAGATACGAGCAGGTAGAGGCGGGTCTGGCACAGATGTACCTAGGGGTAAAACCCAAAAACACTGCTTTGAGCTAGACTCAAACGAGAACTGGTGCACGACAATGGGCCTTCCTGCACTCTTGGTTACGACACTTTCGGGGGATATGCTTAGGATAATTCTCATTTTCTTTAAAAACCATTATGAAGGGTTTATGAGTATATACTTCCTCAAAGAAAACATTTCTTTTTATAATTATGGATTATATCCATATATAGTTCAATTTATGTTAAGTGTTTTACAAGTACCAAATTATGTATTTTGATTCATAAACTAATCTAGTTTATGCCATTGTTTAGAAATGGCGCCTAGTGGAAGGAATGGAAATCATAACAATGCACGCACTCCATGAAGGGATTGCCATCCTGCACAAAATAATTATAGAGGAGCTCGTGATACAACTGGTTCTGATCAACTTATCACCATACTAGGACAACTCAATCATGTTATGAATAATAAACTTACTCGTATGGAGCACCCTGATCCGCAATGTGGAGGATAAATGTTAGACCGCTTCATGAGGCAGCAACCAACAACATTTAATGGGGGTACAAATCCATTAGTAGCAGAGCGATGGATAAAATCCTTAGAGAAAACATTCCTTGCCTTGGGGAGTAGTGAAACGGAAAAGTTTATCATGATAGTTTACCGCCTCACTGGAGATGCTGATCAATGGTGGTCATTGATTAAAAACACAAAGGAAGATGATGAAGTATCAAATATGAAATAGAGGGAGTTAAAAGAGATTTTCCTAGAAAAATACTATCCTCGTGACCATCGAGAAGATATGGAAAGACAATTTCTGAGTCTGAGACAATAGGTGGATAAGAATGTCGCAAAGTATGAGGCTAACTTTACAAGGTTAGCGAGGCATACTGTAGATTATATACGTAACCCAAGAAGAAAGATTGATTTTTTCTTTGATGGGTTAAAACCATTTCTTCATCGAGCATTAGTCTCACAATCCTTCTCATCGTACGAAGACATTGTCTCATGTGATATCAAAACAGAAAAGGAATTCTCTAAATCTTATGACATTAAAGTAATGAAAGAGAAGAAGAGAACGGTGGAACAAGTGACAGATAAAGGGAAAAAGGGAGAGAAGGATTTTCCATTATGTGATAATTGTGGGAAGAATCACCTTGGCACTTGCTTAAAAGGAAGGGGGGATTGTTATAAATGTGGAGAAAAAGGTCACCAGGCTCGTGATTGAAAGGGAAAGAAAGAGGCTATCAATGTTGAATGATACAATTGTAGGGAAATGGGGCATTATGGAAATGAATGTCCTAAGCTTCAGGTAAACTTACCTCAGAAAAGGCCAATGAATAAAGGATAATCTTATGCTATTAAAACAGTTGAAGTGGAATAATTAATGTATTGGTGGTTTTGGACTCAAGGATTATATTCTGGTTATAAGGATAATGTGATATATATAAGGATTGTATTGCAGTACTTGTTGTTTTCATTAAGTATTTAATATGACGAAGGTAATCATATTTTTAGTATCTGACAATAAGAGAAACTTTACTTTGTTTGGGGAATATGATGTTACAATTGATTTTGGAATTTAGAGACCTTTAAGAGAAAGTCTGGACAGATGTATTTTGGATAACTATAAAGGTTGGAATGGATTAATTTGAACTTTGGATAGTATTGTTTAAGGTTAAAACATTTCTGACGATTATTTTTGGAATATTATAATACTATAGGTTTCGGAAATGGACAACCTGCAGGTTGGGGGATAAACCATCTCGTCGGACAATGCTGCAGGAATCGAACCCACAACCATAGTGGGACAAGCCTTTTTTTACCTACCACTAGCCAACAGAAATTACCTGGTATTTACAAAATAGTTTTCCTAATCTAAATGGTATGTGTTAATATTTAGAACGTTATACAATTAGGATAAATAGTATATTTTTGAGTTCTATTACCTTTTGGAGTGAAAGATGGGTTTGTGGTAAAAATTTATTAAAGAATGAAAGTCTACATGACAATTAAGTATATTTTCTTATGTTCTTAACAAATATCTTATATAAATTCCGAAACTTTATGAAAGTTAACTTAAAACAAAAATGTTGTCAGTTAACTTTTCCAAATGGGGATTCAATGACCATTTAACCAATCACATGTTTGTGATTTTCTTGTGGTTAACTTTCTTCTAATATTGTTTTCTACATCTCTCCATCAAACCTTGATGGTTTGTTTTTCTTTCATATCCATATTTTCATAGAATCTTAGAATGGGATATCTCGGTTGACCTTTGTACTTCTCTTTATTTCTTTTAATGTTATATTTTTATTAACCTTATTTCTGATGTCGGTTTTCCACAAAGGAATTTTCTATTTTCAACCGTTTATTTTCAAAGAAAAATTTCAAATTGCGAGGATGCAATTTATTGAAGTAGGGGAGAATGTAACACCCCAAGCTTCCATGATACTATTCTCTTTCAATAAATCAATAGCTTGCATTGTACGCAAGTTCGAGATTCTAACACACCGTGACCAATCAAAATATCCATTATGAACAGTAATACTCGCTTTTTTAATTTATATATATTTTATATTTCAAAATGGACGTCATTTTTGTATTCGGAATATCGAAATTATCCTAAGCTGATTTTTTTGTAATTTTCTGAGAACTTCCAATTTTCTATGAATAGTAAAAATACTTAAAAACAACTTTTTAATCAAAATAATTTATAGTGATAAATTATACTATTGAGTGGTATTAAAGTATAATAGGAATATATTTTTACCATTTTATCCAATGGTGGTCATTATAATTTATTTCACTTTGAAATTGGACATAAACGAGTGTCAATCTTTTGATATATATTGTTTCTTAAAAACACGCAATTTGTTGTGACAGCAGAAATAATTATAAAATTAATTAATGCAACTTATATGTTTGACATTATTTAAAATAGACATCATTTTTGAATTCGGAATATCAATTATAGCTTAGGGTGAAATTTTGGTCGTGTTCTGAAAAACTTCAATTTTTGATGAATAGTGAAACCACTATGTGGTAGTTAAAAAATTGATTTTTCGTTTAAATGAAACATTACCACTTCTGTGATTTGATTTTCAGAAATCCGACATACATGGTTGTCATTAGGAAGTAAAATGTGGTTTAATGAGATTAAAATAACTTTTTTGGTGAATAGTAACTTTTAAGTTTAATTAATCGCGATTAAAGGTAATTAATGAAATTTAAGTTAAAAATGATATTATAAAAATAGTAAAATACCATTAAAATTTTTCTACACTTATTGGATGAGTCATGGCCGACCAATACAATCAATGGGTCAACATGAGGACCCCATGGAGCTACTTGGGTAAGAAAATGACATTAATAACGTTTTATTTAAAGTAAAAATAAAATTGTCACAAACATGTGTTGTTTTACTAAAACAATTATTACATGGGGTTATATAAGTTAACGTTTTTACTATAAATATTAATTGGAAATCTAAAACTATTTCCTACATCATGGTAATTTTTTATAATTTTTTGATATTAAATAAATTAAATTGTTTATGACACAATAATTAAGTGATTACCTCATTAATTAATGATTTAAATAAAATGAAAAGATAATGTAAAATCTAAGCCTTACACTTGTCAAAAACCTATTGAATGAGTATATTTATAACCCTTATCACCTTATCCTTGAGATATATCATTGTGGGACCTTTATAATCTGAAAATCATTTCATAATAAAGTACCATTTCAATCTTTCCAAAAGTGCCCCTCCTCTCCTCTTAAAAAAGCCCCCCACCTCTAACACCTTTTTCACACCATCAAAGCCATTTGGCTCGGCCAAACTCCACCCAAATATTCTATAAACTTCTCTCTCTTACTTCTAGAAGCCTCACTTTGGGCAGATGTCTTCCCAAGGAATCCTTTGGCTCAAATCAAAAATAGTTACCCGATTTTAAGGTAATGTCTTCTCTTATGCTATTTTGTTTTACTTTTCTTCTCCAACCACTTAAACTCTTTTTATTACTTTCATTTGTAACAAAACCAGTATATTAAATATAATAGGATTTTGTTATGAGAAGGATTTGATTTAAACTAACACACCTTCGTCTAATGGTTAATGAACATACTGTTTATGTGGTTGGCGAATTTCTGCCTCATGAAATGATGAATGTTCAATCTTCTTTTAACACCTCTCATGGTGGCCATTATGATGACAATATTTTTATATATGATATATATTATGTTTTTTTCCTTATGATTCTGTATTTTTCATATATGTCATACCTTTATGATTTCCATTATAGGTAAACGTGATAATTTCATTTTAGAAAGTGCGGACTACCACCCCCTCAAAGTGATTTGAATCGTTAATGCCATATGTGGGATGCATAAAGGATGGAGTAAATGGTATTATATATTATATTATAATTGAATTATAGAATACCTTTATATAATTATAATTTCATTCCATTAAATATGAAATAGAAATGAATGTAGCGTTCATGCGTACGTACGGCTTACCGTCTCCATGAATGGTGCATTTCATTTCTTACCTCTAAAAGTTATGTAATATTATAAATTAATGTATATACTGGATAAATATGATATATATGATACCTACATCATGAATATAATTCTGGATATAATTGATATTTCACCACATGAACAACTTGTAATTATAAGAAGTTTATTTTTGACTCAATTACCAAAGATCGACAAAATGACCGTTATTAACTTAAATAATTACATAATGTTCATAACATGGTAATAAGTGATATAAAAGGAATAATGAACATGGAAAATGTTCTTAAGAAAATATAAATTATATCTAGTTTATTATTCAGGAGATTAAAGAACGATCGAGTCAAGTCGGACATGAGGTAAGGGAACTTCTTAACCCAATTTCCATTCTTTGGGTTAATCTCCTACTTTCAAATTATATCGTGATATTACAATGTCCTATCTGGTATTTATACTGTCTTCATGTGTAAATATAGTGAACAAACATAATAGATCTATTTTATTTAAAAAATGATCTTTGTAATGGAATTTGTCTCAATCTCCTTTCATTGAGGCATATTTTGTTTTATACACAACTTTCTTTTATACGGTGTATAAACCCATTTGACTTTTATATTTTTTTTCAAAAGGAATATTTTTATACGAAGCTTTTTACTAATCGACAAAATGGAATATTTTTTTTTCATACGTATGCGGCAATAATTACATCTCCACCACCGTGACCATTATTTGAGTTTCGGCTTCCTCTACAAGCCGTAACATTTTTTAAATGAAAAATAAATAAAATGTTTAAATTTTCATTTATTTTGGTATTTAAAATTGATTTGAAAGTGTTTTTATTATATCAATGTGTTGTATTGATATATTGTGATTGAAATGTGGAAATGTAATGTTTCCTTTATGCATGTTTTATGTGATACGATTATGTTATGGTTTATGATATGTTTAAAGCTATTCATATGAGAAATGCATTGGACTTAATAAGTGACAGTTGGAGCCCGCTACAGCTCCCTGATGCATCGGCAGGTCTCATGAGAAAAACTAGTGTATTGGCATGAGGCCTTGACAAAATCTTATTTGTAGTCTTCGCACGAGGCCTTGGATATGTGGTTATGATAGTCTGGTATTATGCATTCCATCATAATGAAAGTTATTAATATTGCATGTGATTATTCGACCAGTAGAATATCCATGTGAAAAGTAAATGACATTATCTCATTTTACTTTTTCCATATGATGTTGAAGTTCAAGTTTAGAAGGCTTTTTTTAGTTATACATTTCCTTAAATGTTTATGTTTATTTATGAAATCTTCCACTAAATTGTTATCCTTACTGAGCATCTGAGCTCACCCCTTTCAATGTTTTATTTTTATCAGCATGAGAAGAAATATTTTATGACTGACCAGTAGGGATAGTCTGAAGGGGATATGGGTCTGGAATACAGAGACTAAGTTATTTTAGTTTTTCACTTTATGATGTAATGTAATATTTATGAATGTATCTAGTGTTTCCAATGCTACTAAACTATTCGATCTTCCGAGACATGATCTTTTGTGATCATGCCAATGTTACGCAATAATGCACCAACTCTGGGTAACTGGGGTCAGAGAGTTACAGTTGGTATCAGAGTCAGTTTAGTACTAACCTTGTATGCTAGATTTAGATAAACTCTGATTAGAGCACATAGCCCTAAGATAGACTTTGAGGATTAGTATAGAAGAACTTCCTAGAATTTTGGTATTATAGAGATTTTTGTGATTTTTCAAGCAATACAACCCTGTCTGGATAAGAGCAGGTAGAGGCGGCTCTGGCACAGATATACCGAGGGGTAAAACCCAAAAACACCACTTTGAGATAGACTCGAACGGGAACTGGTGCACGACAACGGGCCTTGCTGCACTCTTGGTTACGACACTATCGGGGGATATGCTTAGGATAATTATCATTTTCATTACAAACCATTATGAAGGGTTTAGGAGTATATACTTTCTCAAAGAAAACATTTCTTTTTATGATTATGGATTATGTCCATAAATAGTTCAATTTATGTTAAGTGTTTTACAAGTATGGAATTATGTATTTTGATTCATAAACTAATCTAGTTTATGCCATTGTTTAGAAATGGCTCCTTGTGGAAGGAATGGAAACCGTATCAATGCACGCACTCCATGTAGGGATTTCCCTCCTACTCAAAATAATTATAGTGGAGCTGGTGATACAACTGGTTCTGATCAACTTATCACCATACTAGGACAACTCACTTAGGTTATGAATAATAACCTTACTCGTATGGAGCAACCTGATCCACAATGGGGAGGATCAATGTTAAACCGCTTCATGAGGAAGCAACCACCAACATTTATTGGGGGTACAAATCCATTAGTAGCTGAGAAATAGATAAACTCCTTAGAGAAAATATTCCATGCCTTGGGGAGTAGTGAAAGGGAAAAGGTTATCACAGCAGTTTACTACCTCACTGGAGATGTTGATCAATAGTGGTCATTGATTCAAAACACAAAGGAAGATGATGAAGTATCAAATATTGAATGGAGAAAGTTCAAAGACATTTTCCTAGTAAAATACTATCCTCGTGACCATCGAGCAGATATGGAAAGACAATTTCTGAGTCTGAGATAAAAGGAGGATGAGAATGTCACAAATTATGTGGCCATCTTTACAAGGTTAGAGAGGCATGCTGGAGATTATATATGTAACCCAAGAAGTAATATTGATCGTTTTCTTGATGGGTTAAAACCATTTCTTCGTCGAGCATTAGTCTCACAATCCTTCTCGTCGTACGAAGACATTGTCTCATGTGCTATCAAAACAGAAAAGGAATTATCTAAATCTTATGAAAATAAAGTAAAGCAAGAGAAGATGAGAACAGTGGAACAAGAGACAGATAAAGGGAAAAAGGGAAACAAGGATTTTCCATTATGTGATAATTGTGGGAAGAATCACCTTGGTACTTTCCTAAACGGAATGGGAGTTTGTTATAAATATGGAGAAAAAGGTCACCAGGCTCGTGATTGCAAGGGAAAGAAAGAGGCTATAAATGTTGAATGCTACAATAGTAGGGAAATGGGGCATTATGCAAATTAATGTCCTAAGAATCAGGGAAACTTACCTCAGAAAAGGACAAGTGATCATGGACAATATTATACTATTACTACAGTTGAAGTGGAATAATTGATGTATTGGCGCATTTGGACTCAAGGATTATATTCTAGTTATAAGGATAATGTGATATATATAAGGATTGTACTGCAGTACTTGTTGTTTTCATTAAGGATTTAATATGATGAAGGTAATCATATTTTTACTATGTGACAATAAGAGAATCTTTACTTTGTTTGGGGAATCTGATGTTACAATTGATTTTGGAATTTAGAGACCTTTTAGAGAATGTCTGGATAGATGTATTTTGGATAACTATAGAGTATTGTTTAAGGTTAAACCATTTTTGAAGATTATTTTTGGAATATTATAATACTATAGTTTTAGGAAAAGGAAAACCTGCAGGTTGGGGGATAAACCATCGCGTCGGAAAAAGCTGTAGAAATCGAACCCACAACCATAGTGCGACATGCCTTTTTTACCTACCACTAGCCTGCAGGAAGTCCCTGGTAATTACAAAATAGTTTTCCTAATCTAAATGGTATGTGTTAATATTTATAACCGTGTACAATTATGAAAAATAGAATATTTTTGAGTTCTATTACCTTTTGGAGTGAAAGATGGGTTTATGGTAAAAATTTATTAATGAATGAAAGTCTACATGACAAGTAAGTATATTTCCCTGCATTATTAGTAAATATCTTAAATAAATTCCTCAACTTTATGAAAGGTAACTTAAAAAAAGTGTTGTCGGTTAACTTTTCCAACTAGGGATTCAATGGCCATTTAACCAATCACAAGTTTGTGATTTTCTTGTGGCTAACTTTCTCCTAATCCTGTTTTCTACCACTCTCCATCAGACCTTGATGGTTTGTTTTTCCTCTATATCTATATTTTCATAGAATCATAGTATGGGCTATCTCGGGTGACCTTTGTACTTCTCTTTCTTTCTTTTAATGTTATATTTTTATTAACCTTATTTCCAATGTGGGTTTTCCACAAAGGTATTTTTTATTTTCAACCGTTTATTTTCAAAGAAAAATTCCAAATTGCGAGGACAAAATTTATTGAAGTAGGGGAGAATGTAACACCCCGAGCTTCCACAATATGCTTCTCTTTCAATAATACAATAGCTTGAATTGTACGCAAATTCGAGATTCTAACACACCACGACCAATCAAAATTGCCATTATTAATAGTAATACCCACCTTTTGAATGTATATAAATTTTATATTTCAAAAGGGACTTCATTTTTGTATTCAGAATATCGAAATTATCCTAAGTTGATTTTTTTGTAATTTTCTGAGAACTTCCAATTTTCTATGAATAGTAAAAATACTTAAAAACAAATTTTTTGATAAAAATAATTTACAGTGATTAATTATACTATTGAGTTGTTTTAAAGTATAATTAGAATATAATTTTACCATTTTATCCAATGGTGGTCATTAGAATTTATTTCACTTTGAAATTGGACATAAACGAGTGTCAATCTTTTGATATACATTGTTTCTTAAAAACACGCTATTTGTTGTGACAGCGGGAATTAATTATAAAAATAATTAATGCAACTTATATGTTTGGAATTTTGTAAAATATACATCATTATTGAATTTCTAATATCAATTATAGCTTAGGCTGAAATTTTGGCAGTGTTCTGAAAAACTTAAATTTTTGATGAACAGTGAAACCACTAAGTGGTAGTTAAAAAATTGGTTTTTCCTTTAAATAAAACATTACCACTTCTGTGATTTGATTTTCAAAAATCCTACATAAATGGTTTTCATTAGGAAGTAAAATGTGGTTCAATGGGATTAAAATAATTTTTTCGTGAATAGTATCTTTTAAGTTTAATTAATTGCGATTAAAGGTAATTAGTAAAATTTAAGGTAAAATTGATATTATAAAAATATAAAAATACTTTTACACTTGTAATACCCTTATTGGATGAGTCATGGCCGACCAATACAATCCATTGGACAAATTGGGGACCCCATGGAGCCACTTGGGTAAGAAAATGACATTAATAACTTTTTATTTAAAGTAAAAATAAAATTGTCACAAACATGTGTTATATTACTAAAACAATTATTACATGGGGTTATATAAGTTAACATTTTAACTATAAATATTAATTATAAAGATAAAAACATTTTCTACATCATGGTATTTTTTTTTATAATTTTTAGACATTAAATAAATTAAATGTTTTATGACACAATGATGATGAAGTGATTACCTCATTAATTAACGATTTAAATAAAATTAAATGATAATGTAAAATCTGAAACTTACACTTGTTAAAAACCTATTGGATGAGTATATTTATAACCCTTATCACCTTATCCTCGAAATATATTATTTTGGGACCTTTATAATCCGAAAAGAATTTCATAATAAAGTAACATTTCAATCTTTCCAAAAGTGTCCATCCTCTCCTCTTATAAAAGGCCCCCACCTCTACCACCTTATTCACACCATAAAAGCCATTTGGATCGGCCAAACTCTAACCAAATATTCTCTAAACTTCCGTATACTACTTATAGAAGCCTTACATTGGGCAGAAGTCTTCCCAAGGAATCCTTTGGCTCAAATCAAAAAGTGTTACCCGATTTTTAGGTAATGTCTTCTCTTATGCTATTTTGTTTTATTTTTCTTCTCCAACCCCTTATACTCTTTTTATTCCTTTATTTTGTAAAAAAACCAGTATATTAAATATACCTGGATGTTGTTATGAGAAGGATTAGATTTACACTTATACACACCTTTATGTAATGGTTAAAGAACATAATGTTTTTGTGGTTGGCGAATTTCTGCCTCACGAAACGATGATTGTTCAATCTTCTTTTAACACCTCTCATGGTGGCCATTATAATGACAATATTTTTATATATGATATATATTATGTTTTTTTCCTTATGATTCTGTATTTTTCATTTATGGCATATCTTTATGATTTCCATTATGGGTAAACACGATAATTTCATTTTAGGAAGTGCGGACTACCGCCCCCTCAAAGTGATTTGAATCGTTAATGCCATATGTGTCATGTATAAAGGATGGAGTAAATGGTATTATAAATTATATTATACTAGAATTATATTATACCTTTATATAATTATAATTTCATTCCATTAAATATGAAATAGAAATGAACGTAGCGTTCATGCGTACGTACGGCTTACCGTCTCCATGAACGGTGCATTTCATTTCGTACCTCTAAATGTTATGTAATATTATAATTTCATGTATATAATAGATATATATGATATATATGATATCTACATCATTAATATAATTCTGTATGTAATGGATATTTCACCACATGAACAACTTGTAGTTATAAGAAGTTTATTTTTGACTCAAGTACCAAAGATCGAAAAAATGACCGTTATTAACTTAAATAATTACATAATGTTCATAACATGGTAATAAGTGATATAAAAGGAACAATGAACATGAAAAAGGTTCTTAGTAAAATAAAAATTAACTCTAGTTTATTATTCAGGAGATTAAAGAACGATCGAGTCAAGTCGGACCCGAGGTAAGGGAACTTCTTAACCCAATTTCCATTCTTTGGGTTAATCTCCTACTTTCAAAATATATCCTGATATTATTATGTCCTATCTAGTATTTATACGTTCTTTACGTGTATGTATAGTTAATACACATAATAGATATATTTTATTAAAAAATGATCTTTGTAAGGGACTTCGTCTCAATCTCCTTTCATCGAGGCATATTTTGTTTTATACACAACTTTCTTTTACACGGTGTATAAAACCCTTTGACCTTTTTGTTTTTTTTTCAAAGCAATCTTTTTATACAAAGAATTTTACTAAACAACAAAATGGAATGTTTTTTTGTCGTACGTATGCGGAGAAAATGAATTCTCCACCGCCGTGACCATTATTTGAGTTTCGGCTTCCTCTACAAGCCATAACTTTTTTAAAATGAAAAATAAATACAATGTTTTAAATTTCCTTTATTTTGGTATTGAAAATGGTTTTGAAAGTGTTTTTATTATATCAAAGTGTTGTATTGATATCTTGTGATTGAAATGTGGAAATGTTATGTTTCATTTATCCATGTTTTACATGATACGATTATGTTATGGTTTATGATATGTTTAAATATATTCATATGAGGAATGCATTGGACTTAATAAGTGACGGGTGGAGCCCGCTACAGCTCCTCGATTCATCGGAAGGTCTCATGAGACAAACTAGTGTCTTGGCACGAGGCCTTGAAAAAATCATATTTTTAGTCTTTCCATGAGGCCTTGGCTACGTGGTTATGATAGTCTCACATTATGCATTCAATCATTATGGAAGTGGTTATTGATATTGAATGTGATTATTCGACCAGTAGAATATCCATGTGAAAAAGTAAATTGCATTGTCTCATTTTACTTTTTCCATATTATGTTGAAGTTTACGTTTAAAAGGATTTTGATTAATTATACATTGCCTTAAATGTTTATGTTTATTTATGAATGTTTCCGCTAAATTTTTATCCTTACTGGGCATCTGAGCTCACCCCTTTCAATGTTTTATTTCTCTCAGGAGGAGAAGAAATATTTTATGACTGACCTGCAGGGATAGTCTGAAGGGGATATGGGTGTGGATTATGGATACTATGTTATTGTAGTTTTTCACTTTATGATATAATGTAACATTTATGAATGTATCTAGTGTTTCAAAGGCTACTAAACTATTCGATCTTTCGAGACTTGATCTTTTGTGATCATTCCAATGTTACGCAATAATGCACTGACTCTGACTAACTGGGGTCGGGGCATTACAGAATTAAAATTTACTTAAAGAGCCTCCCTCAATAATATCAGTCGTTAGTTTCTTTATAAGTTGGAGAGCTATTGATAAAGTGATTATATTTGTTCTTTTTGGTACTTTTTCAATTTCTTCAAGATCAAAAAACTCCACCCCCACTTTTTGTCACAATAATTGGGGAATTAAATTAGAATTCATCTCGATTTACCTCTTTAAACACTTATTCTTATTCATGTTCTACAGAGTACTTTTAAGTTTATTTGAGTTTATAAAGAATGTTCATCAATTCATCCACATAGGGGTATATAAGTTCATTTATTCCAGCACATAGGAAGCGTTTTTGAGATCATCATGTTTATCCATAAAATCTTGCATCTCACTTTTAATAATATGTTCTTCGGGTTTTCCATTAGATCCAAACTAGTTGTGAATTGTTTGTCGTGCATGTTTCTCCTTCTAGGGAGCCCGTTTGCCCAATAGAAAGAAAAATAATTTTGAAAATAGACTGAAAATGCGTGGATTCGACAATTTTTAACTTTTATCAACCCTTTTGAACTTTTCCTAAAATTTTTGATCCATTATATTGATTGTTCACACTTTAATACTAGTCCCTGAGTAGAAAAAATGAAGAAATCAGGAAACAAAAACAAAAAAAATGGAAAAAATAATTACAATTGAGGTAATACAATGAAAACCTTACTGGACACACCAAGAAATTTCATGAACATAACTATATGGTTATCATAGTCTATTGTAAACTAGAATCTTGAAATAATCTTAATATAGCTTAGTGGATGACAAGGTTCATCTCTCAATGGGATAAGTCTAAGAGTTTCTTTATCATATCCCTTATATATATTTTTTATTTTCTTAATATTGATATCAGTATAATGATAAAGAGTGTTTATTTGTGTGATATTTTGAATTTAAGATGAAATTAGATAGAAACCAAATCAATTAAGGTGGGAAATGGGTTTGGATTCATGATTGATCAAACATGTTATTCACCATATTTATATTTTATATTTCGATATTCATGCTTATATCAATCTTAGATTGTCTTTCCTATATATTTTGTGTTTTCAAATGGGATCAAATGACATATCTCCCAGTGCATTTAATTTCACCTCCTTTACATTGAAGAGGCATTGATCAAAATGGATCATGTTATTCACTCTCTCAACACCCACTTCAATCATATTCTATTTATCCGTTATTTTATAGTTTTTAGTAATATAAACTTCAGAATAAGGGATGAGATTTAGAAAATATTTAATAGATTAGATAATACAACAACTCATTGTAAAGAGAATATGAATGACATTAATAAAATTTCACAAATTTACTTAAGCAACATGGACGAAAGAAAAAAAATATAAAATAACAAACTAACTATGTAGTTTCCCCCAGGATCCAATCACTCGGGCTAGTAATCTGTGGTAATGTAGTTTAAGAGATCACAAGGTAGTAAAAAAATTTATAAACAAAATAGAAGAATCAGGGGAGAATATAATCACAAAACACAACTAATAAATGAATTTGAATCAAAATGTTAGAACTGTATAGATTATATTGGAAAGGTAAATAATATTGGAATATGCTAAATATGTGTATCTTCAGATAGAGGAGAATTATTTATAGATGGTGATCTTCATATTTCAGGATTTTAGTGAAGTAAGGTGATTTTATTCTCTAGATAGATGATTTCCATGCGGCACAAAATCAATATTCACAGTCAATACTATTGAGGTAAACTTATTCCCATGATCTCATGCTCATAGGTTCACATGTGTTCCCTTTTTTATATTTTTATTTTTTGTAGTGAAATGGATGTTTGTGCAATTCCAAGTTATACAAGGAATATTAATAATACATGTGTTGCATTTGAGACTGATTTTACCATTTTGAAATTATTCTTTAAACTCAAGATCACCATTTTATGAGGTTTATGTGTCATGGACATCATAAAACTAATTAAAAACCAGAAAATTATCATTATGAGATTTTTTTTTCATATTTAGAATAGTAAATATCAGTAAGAAAATGTCCTCAATCAATTATCAGTGGTTGGAAGACTCCGATTAGTGGTTTTTTTATTCTTTCAAAATAATGACCTCAACATTATAAGATGTAATATGGTGGTGTGTAATGGGTAATTTTATATCCATACCGGGGCCAATAGGAAATTTGGTTCAAAAATATTTATTGGGGTTAGGACATCTTCAATCATCATCAATAACATTTTTCTAGTATGGAAATATTATTTAGTCTACATTGCTTGGTGGGAATAAAGGGTTGTTATTCATTGAACCTCAATAGATATCTATCATATCTTATCAATGGTTTGGAACAATTTTATAGATATTCTTTGGTTTTTTGTCACATTGATGTTTTTGTGAGGAGATCTCAGGGCCAGTTGATATTTGGGATTGTGGTAGGTTTCTAGGAGGATGGTTGGTATTTGGCCTCTTTGTTGGTCTTGAAAGCACTATCACTTTAATTTTAAAATGACATAGTCAGTTGGGTTGTGATCAACTGGTTAGTGATGATGGGAATGGTTTTACAATATCATGAAAATATTCTAGATGTAGGTATACTGATTATGATCAACACAATTAGTTTATTCCATTAAATAATTATTTATGAACAATAACATTCCAATTTCACAAATGGAAAATTTGGAATATTTCTATAGTCACATCAAATTGTTTCAGTGTGTCATCACTTGATTGGGAAAATATCTCAACTGGCTGTGCCTCCTTGAATTTTTTCGAACTAATTTTTTTCTTCTAAACATCATAATTTTTGGGGTGAAATCATTCTAATCAAACTTCAATAATGATAATGAAAAAAATACTAATTTCAACCTAAGAATAATTATTCTAAAATAACGTCATATTAATTACATAATTTTAAATTGGATTTAAAATCATGTAAAAAAAATATTAAATTTCCATATCATAAATAAAATCATATTTTTTAGAAAAATTTAAATGTAAAGTTTTATATCATAGTATAGATTTTAATTAAATTAAAAAATTAAAAAATCAATCAAACAAAAAATAGAAACCACTTGAAAATTAATTTCATATTGTAGTTGAATCAACCAACTAAAAAAAAGTCAAAAAAAATAATGTTTTTATTCTATTTTTTTTTCAGAAAGTGAATAAATCATTAAAAACTAGTAATCAATCCAGGACATAATTTATGTCCATATTTCATAATGATCACAAAAATCACTATTTTATCCCCTGTTTAGATAAATTTGGTGTATTTATAATGAGATATAGAAAAAAATGTTGACAATTTCAGCTCACATAAAACATCTAGAAACAAATACACCATAGGGGAGACATCAGGAATATTTGACTGGAAACTATGGGTTTTTGGAAAATATTGTTAAACCATAGTGTTTAACCACCAACTCCAGTAAATAGAGGTCAAGATACCCCAATTTCAAAATGCATTTATCTATTTAATTTTTTTTGAAATAGTAAACATTTATGATATAAATACAATCGATGTGGTGTAATTTTCTATGAAAAGGAAATCTAGATGAATTATAGGTTGAATTATTTTTTCCTTAAATTTTTTTGTAAAAGAGAAATAATGACTATTCAAAGAATATAGAAGATATTGGTTTTTTGTTTTGATATTATCTTATTGTGGAGTATTTTAAATTATGAATGATAGCGAGTGCTTCAAGAATGAGGAGTAGAATAAGAAATGAATTTCCCTCTAGGTCTCTTATTTTCTATACCAAGAATTACTCATGTATTCTTACAGTGATGGAAGATTTATTTCATGTCTATTTATAAGAATTAAGAGGGTTGTTCATAATTAAATTTCATTTCTGTTTCCCAAAATACCCAATGGAATAGAACAATAAATCCATAGTTATCAATGATGGGTTGTTTTATTCAGTTTGGTGTCAATCCATATATTCCCCAAATAATACTTATAACCTGAGAAAGTGGGATGGAGTGGGAATTAGTGTTAGTAAAAGTTTACTTCTCACTTTGTGAATGATCTTATTCTATAGTAAATTGGGACATGTTTCTAAATGATAATCTTTATAATGTTAAACAATTAATAAAAAAGAGATATATGAGATTTTAGGGGTTCATCCCAAATGAAAAATATCAAAGGATATTGTATAGAAATCTTCCTATGAACCTAAAAAACTAAATCTCTCAAAATTTGAAGGTATGTTTGAGAGAATTCACTCAAAACATCATGGATTACAACTCTAAACAAATGAAATATCACTACTCTTACATGCTTCTAGGATGAACAAATACTTATTATACACCCTTCTAATTCTACATATAATAGATGGAAACTACACTAAGGATGTTATACCATTATTATAAAATTTTCTTCAATTTAATGAACGTAAAAAACATTCAAGTAATTAGTTATTTAAATTTTCAATCTCTTTTTATTATTGTTTCCACATTGAATTTTTGAATATGAACTTTTTCAATAAAATATTCCAATATATTTTTGATGAATATATTCTATATATTTTATGAAAATTAAAATTATTTTATACACATAATTATCAAATTCCTTTTATCTAATAATCATATAAAAAGGTTTCAGCCAACTATCAATTTTACACATCAGAAAAACCATACCTCTAAAAAAAGAAACATAATCGTTCTATAAAGTAACCATATACCAAATATGATCCACACATATCTTGAAAAAAGTATATATAAAAATACAATCACCATGTTCTGTAATAGTATCCATGACCACCCCTATTTATCTATTATTTGGTGTTCATGGTCAAAGATAAACCAAAACACTCAGTCTTACACATGCATTATATTAATTAAATTATATTGGATTGACAGACCTATAAAAAATTGATTAGTACAAAATATTAAATTATTTCTACAATATTAATAATATTCTACAATTAATTAAATATACCTTTAATTTATACGAACATTTTTTTAAAAAATAATAAATAGGGTGATCCTTATATAGATTCTAGACCACATCCCTTTACTGTTACACAGTTCGAAACTAATGATTAATAATATATATATATATAAAAATAAAGTACTATAATTAAAAAAATATAAAATCATCCTCACATCGACATAAATGATTATTTTGTTGAGAAATATAGTCATTCATTGTCCTTCATAGTTGAAAGTATTTTTCAAATTTTAACAAATACTTATCTTATTTTCATTTATAATCAACCCCCATTGTGTATTTTCCAACTCTATTAAAATAATTACTACATAATGTATTATTTACTCATAACATTGTGTTTATTAATTTATTGATATTTCTACATATGTAGTCTTGTACAACTATACAATCAACCGATAATCCTATCATAATCAATAAAAATGAATTAAAATTATCATAAAATCCTAGTAATGATAATCTCCTTATTCCCCACTAACTAAATCTCTATTTATTTCAACCCAACGAATCCCTTCTCCATATTAGTTTTGGGGTAAAGAGGAAAATAATTATTGAAAAATTATTTCTTTGGTCTTTAGTATTATATTTAATAAAAATCCACATAGACATGTAATACAACAATTTTAAATAGAAGTAATGATCTAAAATACAATGAATTTATGGTTCATATAATATAATAAATGACATTTTTTCACCTACCTTGTGTTATTGCGATCTTTGATGAATGATGTTACTCTTAAAAAATCATAGAGGAAGGGGAATTAAATCTTGACCAGAACCCCTAGAATATTATCCCCCAATATTAACATTGATTTTACAAATACCTAGAACACCATGTCCAAAGAAGAAAGAGAAAATGAATGAATTGTGGATAATTATAAGAAGTGGAGGCACTGGGATCACTTATTAAATAATATTTTAGAGTTAGGTAGATGAAATTAAAAGAAATAAATCCATATAAAAGGGGGATAATGAGATGATGGATGAGGATCCTAGTGAGTTCCAATGGAGAAGCTAAAATTAAATGAATGGTCCACTCTAGGAAATTGATAAAATTAGAATTTAAAAAATTCATGTTTTTAGATATCACATGGTTTGAATGAATAATTTGGGAAGCTCAAACTCAATCATGAAACCAAACATAATGTGGCATAAACTAGTCGCAGTGTTCGTTAGAAAGTGGCGATCATAATTCCCATTAAGAGATAGAAAATTTAAATGGAACTTGAGAGATTATAATTGATAAAAAATGAGGAATAGTCTGAAATAATAATAATAATTATATGTTAAAGGACATGGAAATGAGTCTATAACAAAACAATTAGACATTCATAAGAATACCAACATGGGGCAATATGGAGGTTTAAAAAAATTACCAAAGTTATTCACCATGGTATCAAAATGATGACTTTTATGGAGATTAATTTGTTGCCCAATGTGTTTGAGAATCCCCTAGGTGAATCCTTCATACTTACTAATTATTTTTTGACACATGATTCATATAAAATTATAAATCAATTCATTAATAACCAATAGAGAATAAATAATGACTTTTGTATAAAATCATTGAGAAATTAAGTGATTAAATACATGAAAATTACATAATTTTTAAGTCATATGAAGGGATTGTTGGTTTCATTAAAGGTAATACGAAATCCAAGAATTATATGTTCTTATATTTTTATAACACAAATATAAATAGGGTTTTTCATTTACAATAAAAATAGGGAGGCATAAAAAGTAAAATAATGATTTTGGCAGCATAACTAGTATACACAGTTCATAGAGAACATAATTTGTGGGAGAGAATGTGTCTATCTAAATGAGAAAAAAAATTGGATTTTAACGGAATTATAATAAATGAATCATATTATAATAAATATAAAATTTTAGAATAATTACTCAGGATATTATTGGAAAAATGGGAGAGGAAGAGAATGCCTTATTTTGTGGGATATCATCCTAAAGCATGATGAGAGTTCCTTAGAACCTTAAAAACACATTGGAATGGTTCTAGAGAAGGTAAATAGGGGTGGGGGGAAACATAATTATTAATAGACCGGTGGTGAATTGAGTAGGTTATATATGTGGGTATTTATAGAAAAAATGGGAGTTTTGTTTAGTATTTTTTAAATTCAATCATTGGAAATCTGGGTTTTAGAAAATAAAAAACCATTGGCTTACACACGTTTTTGGATCAGGCTTTATGTAATTAAGAACTGTTTTTATGAAATATTTTTATTTTTGAATGAAAAGCAATATTTTATATTAATTTGGGAATGATAAAATAATGTTTCCACAAAATAGTTAATTTTAAACCCTAATGTATATTTAATAGTTTGGAAACTTACTTATAGGTTGGAAATTAATTTTAAATAATAAAATACATTATATAAATTAAATAATTTATTTTTTTTCTTAGATTCATGTTTATTTTTTGTTAAATCATATATACATATACATACATACATATATATATATATATATATATATATTTATGATTTTATAAAACATATAGAAAACACAAAACATTATTTTTTATATACCGAAAAACAATGTTTTTTGAAAATTCACAAAATTTTACCATAAACTTATTCTGAAAAGATATATTCAAAAATTAAACATAAATTATGAATATAATTTTATAAATACGATAATTCAATATTTTTTTTATAAAAACCATAATTTTTTCAATATAAATATTTCTATGGGATAATATAGTTTTTGGATCTTATAAAATTACATTGGACATTATAAATATATATTATAATTTATATTTAAATAAATATTTGTTATATTACTATTTAATGAAAATATCCATTATATAAAATCATAATTAAAATATGAATTTTCAAAAAATATTTTTTTTATTTTTATATAAAACATTTAGTTATCATATTCATATTATATTGATGTGATTTATTGAGTAAAATAATAATGAATATATAATAGAAGGATCCAATATTTCATTTCTAAAATAAAAATTAAATTTTCATGCTACCATGGTCTAGATACTTAATCAATTATTAAATTGGTATACACCTAAAGGGTATATTGTGTGATACTATTACTTTCTTGGGGTGGCTAACTAGTAATTATTTAGTGGTTTGTTCCACAAACATGAAATTCACGTGTATTTGATTCCGCATGAGACTTACTTGGTGTTAAATCTATTGGTTTTGGTAATGGAAGAACCTACCAGACTATAACTCCCCCAAATTTTATGGCGAACTGGATTCAAATATCATGACCATAAAAGTTAAACCCATCATTTATCCCTTTTGGATCAATTATCCTTTTTCATTACACATTAAATAATGTTATTACAATGGTAACATTATTATAAACAGTCAAAATTTTAAAAATTCATATTGGCCAATAGACATATAGAACAAAAGTTGAGTAAGTTTTTGATCATTTATACCACCATTACCCCTAAACCTAATATATAATACACCATTACCATACCTTATAATTATTTACTTCACTTATAAAGGATTTAAACTTCCATTGATATTGTCTATCATATTCCAGAGTCTTCTATTTTTTTATAGAAAAATAGATCATCATTGCATAATGAATTCCTAGAGACTTTAAATTAGTTCATTCATCAATCCTTTTTAATATCCATGTATTTTTCTATCTAATATTAAGAAATATTTACTCTTAATGTGTAATGTTCTTATGAAACATAACGGTTGTTCTATGTGCTCATAATAAAATAGTCACTATAAAATAAGAGTTAAAATTAACATAAGACAATTTTCGAGATATTAAAAAACACATTATTAAATATCTATTTAAAAATAAAGTTCACTTTAAATAATAATGATTTTATATAATTCAATTAGTGTATCTAGAAAAAAACTAAGATCATATAATGAATAAGTATGTATTTTTTTAATATAATAATTTTCACTTGAATTATATTCATAAAATAAATATATAATGGATAATTCAAGAATATAATATATTTTAATAATATAATTACAATAATTCTATTATTAATTTAATGGAAATAAAAATAAATTGTTTAATAATTTGAAATTTATTTTTCCCACAAAATAATTTTTTATTATATTTTATGATTTTACCTAAAATTTATATTACAATAATTAAGAATTTTACAACTGAAAAATTAACTAATAATTTGGATTTTTATTAATAGTAAGATACTCAGATAATTTATTTTTTATTTTTCTTTAAAAAGAAAACTTTAATATTAATAGTCATAATATCGTTTTCTTGATAATTTTTCTTTATAATTATTTATGCTAAATATTGAATTTTACAAACCCTTTAATTAATAATATATTTTTTTAATGAGTAAATAAATATATTTTTACATATATTTTTTATTTTCTAATAAATATGGGAATATTATAGGACATAAGTAGTATTTTCAAGTAAAAATTATTACACTCATTTTCTTTTAATTAAAATTTATTTTTATAAAATTTGTCTTTCACTTACTTTGAAAGAAAAATAATTTTATATATTTTTATTTTAATCCAATTTATATGATTACAGTCAAATACATTGACTATTTCAACCCATGCACACGTTTTAATATTAAAAATACTTTTTTTCTAAAAAATATTTTTATGCCTTACATGTTGGGATGTTAATATTGTGATTTAGTACACATTTAGATTTTAAAGATAAATCAAACTAATATTTGGAATAATTATTTAAACATTATTTAATGAGGGATAGATTATTTTTAAAAATCAATTAGTAACCACTTTGGTAAAAATTAATTACCATGATTAAACACAAAATGGTATAAAGTGAACATTCATAGAACAAGGGTCCTACAAAAAGGATTAAAACTCATGTAAAATTTACTTTTAGTTATATCATCATCTTTATCTAAAATAATCAATTTTTTTCACTTTTGGAGTCTAATGAATTGTTTTATATGTTCTCACTTTATATTAAGTATTGGTATTTAAAATTTTATTGTTATCACCACTTATAAAAGGCCCCCTCACCACGCAATCAAGGCCAGACAATTACTCCAGCATCCACCTTAATATATTCCCATTATAAATCCATTTTAACCTGATTCAATTTACATTTTCTTTTACTCCCAAGTGATTGGTATAACCCAAAATTTTAAAGGTGTCTTCTATGGGAAATCCCATGTCCTCAATGGGGTTAATTTTTTCTTAACTTCTTTTAATTTATCACATAAATGCGCAATGATAATTTCATAAATCATGCATAATAATGTAATTATTGTTTTTAAAATTAATTTTAATTTTATAAGGTAATAATAATATCCCCTTTGACCTTTTCTATTATTTAAAGAGAAATTGTCATTCATGTGTTGTGTGGAAAACCACCTCTATGGAGAAATGACTTCCATTTGTTTAACAACCACCTATGTCCACTGATTATAAGAGTGAAAATGAAAAATAATTGTTTTAATTTTTATTTAATTATGAATATAATTATAAAAATTATAATCCACCATCATTCCCACTCATTCTTCATGAAATGAAAACATTAACCATGCACTGTGAGAACTACCAAATCCATGAAGTGACATATCTTATTTTTTATCTAGTTTCATTACTATTTTCTAAAATAATTTGAATTATTATTCACTATAATATATGTATTTAAATAATATAAATATAACTTTATAATAATAATAATAATCCAAAATAAACCATTTTATAAATCATATTCATCCATTAATTTTTTTATGTCCATGTTTTTATTTGAGTAATGTCATACTTGGAAAATGTTATAAAATAATACATTGAATCATTATAAGAACAAAACTAATGATTATATATGACGTATATAAGTATATAATGATTTTATTTCTTCTTTTTAGTGGTATATATAACATATTGATCATTTATTAATATACCAACATCCTTTTTTTAGAAATAAATAAATCATGATCATCACAGATTTCGTCATTAAGGATCATAACCAAAAAACAAATAAAATTAAATCAAAAAATTATTAATAATTATAAAGGAAAAATTACATTAACTTTTATGATTTGGCACTGATGAGAATTATGAGATGAAGTAAGAGAAAAATATGTATTATGAAACAACTTCAAAATGATGAATATTACTCACACCCGACATTGAAACTAGATAATAGAAAACTAATATACATATATAGAATAATTACATATTTTGTTCATAAAATTATAAATATATGAATATTATTCTAAAATAGTTGATTTATATTGTTATATTTTAGTTCATAGGATTCACGTTCTTTAGTGGATGTCCGGAATGAAATTATGGGGTTCATTAAGTCAAATTTAATTAATTGAGGTATATTTCATATTGTTCAATGCCAAATATTTTAATTCGTGTGATTACCTAATAACGATTTTATTTTAACATATTGAATTTATTAATTGGGTTTGGAGTGCCAAATCATCTTTTTTTCTTGAAATATAATTTTTTTCGAAATATTACAATGTTTTTGCGATGTTTGTTAACTTAACTCCCTTAATTGTATTATAATACTTCTTCTTGAATTTATTTTATCCAATATTTTCTTCTAATAACCTACTATTTTATTTAATGTTACATTAAATTACTCAATAATGATAAAAAACATGTAAATAAATTAATTTATCTAGAATAATTTGTTCCATAAAATGTTTATCATTGTAGAGAATAATTCTTATCCTCTTTATTAAAAGTGTCCCTAAATGTTAATATTGTTTCATTTAAATATTCTCATTTACAATACAAAACTAAATTACCTGTTATCTTATATGTCCTTTATACTTCTTTTTTCCTATGTTGAAAATGATTTATTTACTCATTATATAATTTTGATATTTAGTAATGTTATTTCAAAATATTATGTAATGTATTATTTCATCATTTCAATAGAAAATGTTTTATCTTCTACTACACAATTAATTTTGATAACCTTTGCATAATTTCAATGATTTATTATTTAATACAATTTTTTTAAATTTTACTATATTCAAAATGGATTCAGATAACCTCATTGAATGATTTATTTAATTTTATAGTCTCTTTTATTATTAATTATTTTTAAAAATATTAGTTTTCACTCAACCTAACTAAAAAATTAATGTATATTCCATGATTTTTTTTCATTTACCTTCCAAAATAATAATAATTATTAATAAATAAATATTCTAAAATTATTGAATGTTATCTTTCCAAAATCTAATTTTTAATGTGAATATAACTCCACATTTTACGGGAAAGATAAATGTTCTTTACAGTAAAACCGATATGATTTCCCAATATAGTCATCTTTATCTCTAATTTATTTATTTATTTTGAAGTTATTTTTAATGAATTAAAAGATAAATTTTCTCATAAAATACTACTTTCAGGTGAGTTATTTGTGGTTATCATACATTTTTCATTATTTATGTGAATTTCGTGATACCATCTAGAAATGTTGTTAAATACATTTTTCTTTCCACTTATTTTTTTATGTAATGAATAAGATAAATTTTATCGCTTGGGTTTTCATGAATTTTTCAATTATTCATATAAAATGAAGCACATAAATATTTTTTTCATTAAGTTAATGTTGGGAACAATATATCCATAAAATTCATTGGGAAAAGAATTATTTCTAATGAGATAATGGGATACGAGTTATGATTCAGAATATATCAAGTGAAATAGGTGAGTGATTTCTGATGTATGCCTTGAACTAGTTGAGTGAAGTGTGATTCAAAAATGGAAATAGGTCAGTGATGCCTAATCCCCCAAGGGAAATAGATAATTGAATCCTACCCTGCTAATGGAAATAGGTTGGGGTTTTTGATTCATGATGTTATGATTCATATACTTATGTTTATTCCATATTCATATGTTCTAAAATAAACCTATGTTAAGATATCTAGTATATTATTATTTTAAGTTATATTAATTTTATGTTTATGGATATTAATTATTTTCTAATTGAAATACACATATCTCTTCTAGATTATGATAATAACTAGTTATCTCATATATTTTTCTCAAAAACCATATAATATTACACCTTCCTTATATTTTATTTACCTAGAATATGGAGATGGATGTTAAATTTCAGATATTTCGATTTTTTTTAAGTTTAGTGGTCATGATTAATTTTTATGAGTATTGTAAAATGAATTGATTATGCTAGAAATATTCTAAGATAATAAACCTCTTGCTCTCCAATTTGTGTATCTATTTGTGGAAGAAGTTATTTATCATGTAGAATAATTATATAATTGTTTTTATTTAATTTTAGTAACTTTTTCTACTACCCAAGGACTATTTAGTTATTTTTTTGAAAACTGTATTTATTTTTGGGGATTAGGATTTGAGAATTATAGTGAAAAACCATAGGATAAGTCCAGGTGAAGGATAAGTTCCTAAATTTTTTGTGATGTTTTATGTATATGGTATTCCTAGAAAACTCATCCCTTTGTGGACATAATAGACTAATTAGGGATATAGAATATATGTACCTAGGGTTAGTAACACTAAAAAAGGAATATTGGGTATTAACATAATCATCACCCATTGCATAGATAATGGGCCTAACTGCAAAACTGATTTTATACATCTAGGGGAAATTATTAGGTCAATCACTTTCTGTTTACTAGAAATTATGGGGGATTACTTATGTTAAGGATGTATGATAAGAATTTTGATAGAAAAAATTCTATAGAAACCTAGATCGAATCAAGAGTGATATATAGTGAATTGAAATATAATTTAATGGTTTAAAATAATAATATATGTGAGGTTTATTTTTAACATCCCATTACCGACCTGACATGTTTTCCTTTAACCTTATCATAGATTTTACTTTTAATTTAATGGGTATAGTTGATAATGAATTAGAAGTTTAAATATAATGGTGACGTCCAAGATTTCATGTAATCATATATTTAAATGACCTTATTATAGGATGTTGGGAGGTTTCACTCCGTGTATCAAGGTTACACGACATATAATGGTTTATAGAAGAAATTCAAGAAAGGATTCACACTGTGAAGGGAACACGATGTGAATATCCTTAACATGGCATGAATTCATTAATGATCAAATATTTAATTCATATCATCTATTTTTAGATCAAGGAGATGATTTTTTCAGTGGTTTCAGATATTAACTATTTCATGACATGTAGTGGGATTACACATCAGTTAATACTTCAACGGAATTTTTTTAATGATAGTGCATATTATATTATCTTTTCTCATTTTCTCAAGGTTCTTCTCCCTTGACCTAAATCCTTCCCCTATAAGTCTTGGAGCATTCAAGCATTCTACTTCATCTCTTTTGACGTTCGATCTTCTTTGTGATTGTAGTGTGATTCCTAAGTAATATTTCTCCGTCATTTTTCATATTTCCCTCATTCACATCCTTTTTGATTTAAATAGATCATCATGAAATTTATGGATATATGCTCGGTGTTTTTGGATCTCATCTCTTGGTTGTTTTTCAAGGTCTTATACACCATTATTCTTGTCGATGGGTTCCATTATGAGTGTTGAGTTTTGAGAAAAGCTACTGATTCCATATTGTGTAACACAATTGATTATATTTTAATTTTCATGAGCTTTTTAAATAATTGATTTAAATTTAAATTATCATGCATTACTTTAAATTATTAAATTAATAAATCAAATTCTAGATAATTGGGATATTTGAAATTGTATTTTCTTGAGAATCAGGAAAACCCCCAATTCCATTGAATTAGGGTGTGTTTATGGAAGTTGGTTTACTTAATTTTTTTGATTTAAATTGTTATTTTAAATAAAAAGATTTCAATTAATTTGTTTAATTTAATAGTGTAAATTAATTTTGAAATTGATCGAATTGGTTTTGAATATATTTCATAGTTCTTAAAATGTATTAAAATGTTTAGAGAAACCCCGTGTTTTTATTTTGTTAAAATGGGATATATTTTAAATTTTTTTTTGTTTTAAATTGAGAAAATTATGTGAAATGAAAAGGTGAGATTTAATTGTATTTTACAAAATCTTAAAACAAATTTCCCATCATTTATTGTGTAAGAACACATGAAATACATAGGTAAGAAGTTATTTATTTTGACACACTCTATGCCATTACAATGTTCTAAAACATACATGCAATGGGTCATATCCCAATGTGATAGTGATGAGTTTTATTTAGCTAGTGTAAAGGGGATATCTATATACACATATCACTAAGATCACTTATATATTTTAGATTTATATAACCTAAAACATCCATACATATTTAGTTGGTGACCATGTTTCTCGCTTGTTTTACATGTGAGATATTAATGCAAGTCAATGTTTTCAAACAATATTTAATTCCTTATAAATTTTAAAAAACTATTTAATATATTTTTACACATTCCATTTTTTATAAATATCCCATCCTATGTAAATCGATTATATATATTATTTTTTCCATAATTTGAAATATATAGAATGATTTGTTTAAATATGTTTTGAAAATGTGAAACCTATTTATTTATATAAATGAATTCATTTTTTTGTTAATCTTTTGTTAGAATATGATATGGAATCCATAATGTGACTATATTATTATTTTTATCATACACTCTTCTTGTTCCTTGGGTGTTTGTAGATTATCCCTCTCCATGTTCGAGTAATGGGAAAGGTCTCTTAGATGGGGATACAACTGTTGAACCTAGGACATGGTGAGTTGTGTCCTTAGGGAGATATGGTGTTTTTCCTCAATTTTGTAACTTGGGTTATAGTACATTGGGATTTTATTCCTTGATAACTTCTGGTTAATTACTCCCATTGGAGTTTCTTTTTTCTGAATGTTGAACTTCTTATCATTATACCACTATGTTTTGTGACAAAGTTATTCCCACTTGCATATTGGTTGATTCTAGTTTCTCATCACTGACACATGGAGATTTTGGATGCCCTTCGGGATATGTTATGACCAGTTCCGTTATATGGTTACTAGGGTAACCATGTTAGATCTTATCATTATATATTGAAATGAATGTTTATAATAATAGCAGTATATTTCTAATTTTTCATTTCACATGTTACCAACCTTTGGTTTTAGAAATGGATGATGACTAAAAGGGTAAAATTAATGATGTGTGATATTGAAAATGAAAAGACTATCCAAATAAGAAAACGAAAAGGAAAGAGTTCAGTTAGAGACTTTGTTATTATTTAATACCAGACATAAATGATTTTGATTAAGGATGTGAATATAGTTGTGTTTAAAAAAACCATATAAGGGTATGTCAGAATCTCATAAAAGTTTTGGATGAAAAATATAGTGAGGGAATGGGGATTTAATTTCAATAATGTAAAAACTAATGAAATATAATCCTAGGGAAATGTCACAATGGAACTCAAAGATGACTGATTAATTGTAAATGACGGAATTGAGAAAAATATGCTCAGGAAAAAGTAAGAGTTTTGTTTGAACGATGTTTAAGAAATATTATTCTCTATATGGAAACACAAGAAATCCAATGTTTAAGATGTGATGAATCTGGAAACTATGAAAACTAGTGTATTAATCAAAGGGATTAAGAAGAAAATTGATAGAAACAACCCCCAAGACCTTGGGAAAATTGAATATCCTATGAAATGACAACTATTTAACTTGATAGTGAAAATTAAATGATCCTATGAACACTTATTCAACACTATATATTTTAAAATTTATATTTTCAGCATATATTACTTATTCAATTAAACACCCCTTATGGTACCATTATTTTTTACAAGGTTTGTAAATTTTCATAATGATATGTTGAAATATGTTTTATGAAGGGGTTATTTTCCTTCATTATGATGAATTTTACTTGAGGAGTATTTAGATTTAATGGCTAAGAAGAAACCCCATACTGTGATATGTGTATTATGAAGAAATAAATGTGTTTCCTCAAATTACCCATGTTACTATAGTGATTACCTCATTAGAAATAAAATCTTATATCATGTCAATCATAAGGACATAATTATTGTTTTTCAGTTATTTTTAATTAAAATAATGTGTAAACACGTTACTTGGGGGGTGTAATGACCTGAAATTTTTTTATTATTTTTTTCATTTAAAATAAATGCAATGTTTAATAATATGATTCACATGAAAAAACAAAACTACAATAAATAATTAATCATTATATAGAAATTAACATATTTTAATTTTTATGGAATATATAAATTGAGGTGTCCTATTTGTGAAGTCTATGTATAAATAATGGTAATTATAAATAATAATGCATTTATAAAATTTAATTAGTTTAGTTATAAAACTAATGAGGTCTTTTTATGATGAAAAATATTTTTTTTAATAATTACCAGTTCATGCACTTTATTTTATGAAACTAAATATATTATTAATAAGGTATGAATAATATTTATTTATATAAAATAATTCTGTTAATATGACTAGCAGTTAATAAGAAATAGGAATAGTTTTTAACATTTTGAATGGTTATTTTCCGTAAACATTAGTGATTTCTTTATATTTTATTATTTTATATAATAGTTAAATTCTAAAATTTTAGAATGTAAATACAAAAAATATTATGATCATTTTTTGGTATAAAAATATCAGATTATGATATATGTTTGGATTTTTTCTAAAATTGTAAATTTCTAGGTGAATTGTAAAATATTTTTTTATAAAAACTATAGTATTATAATTATATATGATTGAGGAAAGAGTTTATATAACTTTTAATTGACAAAATACGTGTCTGGTGAGTAAAAAATTAAATTTACAAATAATATTATTAATTTATAAAACCACTTTAAAACATTTTAGGAAATAAAAAAATATCTTCTAATAAAAAATGTTTTTGACCTTTTTCTTTTAATAAAATATTTTTTTATTAATGTTGGATTTGGACTAATTTTAAAGACATAAAAATTATATTTTGGATATAATCAACCAATTTATATTATTAAAATATTTTAAACAAGTAATTTCATCCCAAACATAAGTTTTAATCATAAAAATATAGTTTTTCTAAAAACGAGTTCTTATACATTACATACGGTAAAGTTAAAATTTTTCCTTCCTAAACATAAAATTATGTTTTGATAACCAGAATTTAATATTTGGAATAATTTCGTCTAAATTTTTAATAAGGGAAATTTTTTTATACACTGAAATTAAATTTATTCAGAAAAAAATAGTTTCTATGATAAAAAATGGTATAATTGAATCATCTTAGAGTAAATAACATAGAAATACTGTTAAAACATGATTAAAAATAATTGTTTAGTGATTATCAACCTTATAATATACCCCGTTATTTAATTATCCATTTTTTATCTACATTAAATTTATAATATGTGACCAATTTATATTAATTGGTTATATTTATAGAATTCTGATCCCCACGATAGTGACACAACATTTTCGAAGATAACTATTGCATCATTTTAAATATAAACAGTATAAAAACATTACAAAATAAGGATCCAAAATAATACTGTCTTTGGAAAATTAGGATCATACATAATTTTTTCAAATTAAAACATAATCATTTATTAAAGTCCTTCTTATCTAGATTCTTATTGGCTCTTGTGTTCTCCTTAACACGAGTATTCACCAAAGAATATACATCAAAATAATGAGTGAGATAAAATCTCAATAAGAGGATCCATAATATAAATGAACTATTTCTGAGCATAATAATAAACATAATAATATATAAAAAGTATCATAATCATAATCCAGAAAGGAAACATTAGGTCAAGGTATGGAATGTGACAATTTATAAACATGAAATATCATGACATAGTTTTCAAATACCACACATAGTTGGGGACAAACCTAGAATAATGTTCACATATATTTTACCTTATATCCTAAGATTTATCATTTTAATATATTCATTAGAGATCTATATTATTCTAGGATAACACATCAAGTGACAACATTTACATGCGTTATATAATTCCATGCACAATAGTCACATCATAACATTTACATTATATGGCATGAAACTATGATTTTATAGAAATATGAGGCACAAAATAACTCATGGAAAGGAATCAGTAAAATTTCCTAATCAAAAATTCATAAAATTTGGAGTTTCTAAGATAAAAATAGAATAAAATGAATGGTATCAATCATGATAGAATAAGAATTATTCTCATGAGAACTAAAATATGTATTTTTTTAGAAAGAATATTTATTTTGAATAAATCATTTCATTTTCCATAAAACTAGATTGTAAACATGTATATCCCTATAAAAAATATTAGCAAAAATAAATTACATTTATTGAAAAATAAAGGAGCATCCATACAGATAATTGATTGAAAGAGAGATAACTAAAAGAAAGAGGGCTATGTTTGAGAATCCCCATATGTTATGTTAGAATGTTATATTAACCTTAATATCGTGGATAATAAAATTAGATTCACTAATAAATAGTTACAGAACATTATGTACCTGGATTTTATTCTTTATATTTTTATTTATTTCATTTTTCTCTTTTTTGATGAGTTATAGTGTTGAATTTCATCATTTGGGAGTGTTCCTTTTCTTGGGTTTTGTGATTAGTTTACTTATATATGATTATTACAGTTCATGAAAAATGGTAATGATTCTCCAGAATTGAAATTATATATCATTAATTAAAATAAATAACCTTTTTGGTATTATATTTGATTTGGTTATCTGATATGTGGATGAATCATTGGATAATTATATAATTAAAATTATTTTGTTTATGTGACAGATTTTTTACCACTATGAGAATGTATCATTATATTTAATATCATCATAATATATTGGTTTCAGAAAATTTTTATAACTTATAATATATATACTAAAATTATAATTAACCATATTTATATTTTAATAACCATCCTTTAATTCAATAGTGAAAAATGGAAAAATATCTTCCATGGTGGTAGTAAATCGACACACCATAGAAGATATTTTTATTTTTAGATAAAAGGAAAAGGGAAGAAAATAGAAAATAAATAATTGAATTAAGATAATAAATTTATAGTATATAAAATAAACTATAGTAATAATTGGACTTATATAGGTGGAGGTGTAGATAGGAATAGAAAATAAATTAATTTGAAAAGAAATTGAAAGGAAAAGAAAGAGGGTTTTACCTCTTGAATTTATCCTCTATGAAAACCTATCTAAGACTAATAAATCATAGACATGGGGAGGGTCTTGGGAAGAGTATTGGTCAGAACATGGATTTGAATCAATGTTTTAACTATTTGAGGATAAGAAGTGGTGATGGGTTTTATTTATAGGGGAGGAGATGGGTATTTTCTAATTATTTAATTCATTAGTTTATTATTTTGGATCAAGACTATGAATTTTTTCGGAATTATCACTAAATATATTAAAATAAGGAAGGATAGTTCTATATTTTAGGCTGAAATCTACTTTATATTATCGATTATATAATAAATCATGTATTTATATTTTATCATAAAATATCGTATTTTGTTGTTCAAAAAAATTGAGCATTTTAAAAAAATTACAAAAAATCACCCTAACAATTTTTTGATGTGTAGAATTATAAATTGAACTCATATTTTTGAAAATAATTTTTTAAATTTAAAAAGTTTATGTTTTAATTAAAATAATCATTTACATTGAAAATACCAAATTTAAAATTATAATTGATTTTATATCCTGTAGAAAAATTAAAAAATGTGTCATAAAATTATCATATAATTATTGGAAAAAAAATAAATTATGAATCTATTTTTTGAAAATAAATTTTCTCTAAAATCACGATATAAATTATAAAATTTTATTTTAATACTTATGAAATAAAAATAAAAACACTTAATTAATAATTTTAAATAATTAATTCACTTATATTATGATATAATTATCATTTATAATATGCCTAAAATTAATTTACACTTTCACAGGAGAGGTTACTATTCTATTGGCCCATTTAAAATTCTACATGGTCTCAATACTATACCAAAGTTTATCTTACTATTCTGTAAGGATATGTTCCTTAATTTATATAACACCTATAATTTCATTAATTCCTCATTTAAAATTTTTTATTGTGTTTTATAGGTTATTTTATGTGATGTAACTATATAAGATAATTATAAGAAGGAAATTTCCATTGATAAAAATTTTGGTTATCACATTCTACCCACCTTATAATTTTTTTTCAAAAAAATATAATTTTTAATAATATGATAAATGCAAGTGAGGGTGATTATACTTCATCACTTCCTCTAGTTACCATGTTTCCTCGTGGTTCATATGGTTCAGTCACAATAACTTTACACGATGAGTAGTCTTGTTGCGTAAAATATTCACTTTAATATCCATTAGGTTCTCCAGATTCTCCCAGTAAGAGTTATCATTTTCCAATAGTACCACCTTTTGATTTAGTACATATTAGGTATCTGTTATGTACTTACTCAAGATGGATACCAGTAATACATTGTGTACTTGAGACATGGTTGGTGGAATTTCCAATCTATAGGCCACAACTTCGGCTTAATCATGAATCCTAAAGGGGATGATGTACCTGGGACTCATCTTTCATTTCTTACAAAGTATCAAGTTCATCTCTGATGGTGATATGTGGAGGAATACATGTCTCCAACCTTAAACTCTTAGTCCCATTAATGATTGTCTGGATAAATCTTTCTTCAACATTGGGCTACCTCGATGTGATGCTTAATGGTTTTCACCTTTCCAACCATTTCTTCGACCATTTTTTTATTTTAGCACCTCATGTTCACTGACATCATCCCAATGCACTAGTGTTATGAATCATTTCCTATAAAGGGCTTGATACGTGGAAATTTAGATGCTCGAGTGGAAAATATTGATGTAATAGAACTCAACTAGAGGCCGATGTTGGGCCCATCCTCTTTTGAAGTTCATATTACATGACCTCAACACATATTCTAATGTCTAAATAGTTGATTCATATTAGTAATCATTTTGAGGATGATAAGTTGTACTAAAGGTTAGATCAATGTTTAGATCATTTTAGATAAATTTCTAGAACATAGAGGTGAATTTGAGATCTCCATCAGATAAAATCAATAGTGGTAATCCATGTAGCCTTACTAGATATTTGATGTATATACATTAACGTTATTGTAGCTAGATGAAATATCAAAACATGATAAATTGTGATTTCATTTAATGACGATCCAAAACAGCATATATATAATTGTTTCCTCTGTATTTCATCAGAATTATGGTGCCAAATTCTATTGTGATGTTTTGCTATTTCTATATTGGTACGGGTAATAGTTTCATAAACCCATCAAACATTTTACTATTAGCATTCATTTTCTGACATACTAGGAACTTTGATGTATATTCAATGATCTCTATAATTATATTTTCCGACCAATGAATCTCTCAGAGAACTCGATATATCATTATGCTCCCTGAATAAATAGAAAACGATGAGAGATGTGCATCAATTAGAAGGTCGTTCTTTATCTCTAGATCGAATGGTATAGATAATCATGACCCAAATAGTAAAACTCCTTACTCATCAATTTTAAACTCTTAGGATATCCCCTTTCTCATATCTACCACCTACTTTTGAATTTAAAAATCATTTTTTGGACATCATTTATTTTCTCCATGAGGTATGGTTGACCAATCATTTAAAAAAATTTCACAATATACATTCCTCAATGGATATTATATCCATCCATAACAAATATAATAAAATTGGGTATGTCTAAATTATCATTATTGATAATTTTGTAGTGTTGTTTCTACATATAACATCCACCACTTTATTTTCTTTACCAGGATGTTATTGGATTGAGCATGTCATAACTATTGATGAGCTATAACCATATTCAATAGAGAATATTATACTTTTTATGATTGAAAAAATATTTGAGGATATTATGATTAGTAAATATTTCAGACTTCTACCTATATTGATAATAAAGTCTTACTTTCAATACAATGATCATAGATTTCAACTCCAAATCATGCGTAGTATTTTTTTTCACTTGAAATTTCAACTATGTGGAGGAATATGGATTCAATTTTTCATTTTTAATCTATACACATCATTATACCTTCTTTAAATAATATATATAAACTTTAAATTTTTCCCCACTTTTTAGAAGTGTGAGTATTGGAATAATGGTGGGCCTATTGTTTAACAATTTGGAGAAGTGTTCAAATTCACCATTCTGGATAAACATCTCTCTTTTTTGAGTAATCTATATTAGTGGGTCTAAAATACCTGATTCTTTTTTCATAAATCGCTGTTAATACCATGCTATACCAAGGAAACTATGGATCTTCATTATTGATGTTTTCCTGGTAGATTCTTTTATTTCCTTTTTCATGGAAGGGTCTACAGACATTCCATTACTGGTGATAACATTACCGAAGTATAATACTTCCTCCATCCAATTTTTTTTATTGCACACTTCATTAAGTTTTTCCATCTCAATGACATTAGAAAAATATTGTAAATATCCTCATGTTCCTCCTTACTCTTGGAGTATTTCAAAATATCATCAATAATGACTACAAAAACATTGTCGTGGTAATTTATATACACCATATTATTTAAGTTAATGAATATTTGTGGGGAATTAGTGATTCTGAAAGTCATCCCTATGAATTCACAATTGTCATATCTCATTTATAGTCCAGTATTCGGAATATACACCTTCACCACCATTAATTGGTGATATCTTGAATAAAGACCCCCCATAGAAAAATAATTGTCACCACACCATTGATAAAAGAAGTCATCAATCCAGGGATGAAGATACTTATTATTTATCATGATTTTTTGGATCTCATGATTACCAATAAAAATCCACATTGATATATCCTTATTCAGGAAGGAGATGACTGGTGTACCCCATGGTGAGACACTTTTTTGTACAAAACACTTTTCCAAATTCTCTAATTATCGCTTATTTAGTTCTTACAACTTAATGGTGGCCATTATATAATGTTTATTTGATATAGGAAGAGACCCAAGAATAATTTCTATTGAGATATCAACTTCTCAGTAAAGAGGAAGATCATGAAATTATTTAGGGAACAAATTAGTCTAGTCCATCTCAATGGTAATGTATTTAATCATGTTTATATCTATTATATCAATCATTTTAGTCAAATAATATTTCTCATAAGGAAATAATATCCACACTTGAGATGATGTATCGAAAAAATATTCATCATCCTCCTTAAAATTTTATATAGTTACAGGATGCTTCGAGATGTGAGGAGTGATATCCATTTAATAGAAGTTACTATCAGATTTGTATAAAGATAGTCAATCAATGCCCAAAATAGAATCAAACTTTTTGAAAATAAGTAAGACCGTCATTTATGGGAGTTTTATTACACAAATATAAAATGGGGTGGAATTATATACTTTGATTCAATAATTGCCACATTTTTTATTTTATCATATAACTCAACCTCTATATTTTTATGTGGGGGTTTAATAGTTATACAATACGTAAAGGTTATTAAAGAATGCATAGAACCTAAATCAAATAGTGTATTCACTATTTCAGAATGAATTTCCAGCGTACCTGTCACGACATCATTATTGGGATCCACCTCAACAATAGTGAAGGAATAATCCCTCCCATTAACCTTTTTATTTTGTATATGATGATGTTGATTACCCTCCAGGGCTTTGGGATTAGTGAATTATCTTTCATAGTTCCCTTGCCCCCTAATGTTTAATCATTGAGCCATTGGTGGTTCTCCCCTGTCCTTCCCCACATTTTCCAGTTTTCTCATGCATCTATGACATTCATGAGCATAGGGGTATTCTCTCCCATACTTATAACATCTCCTCATCCTTTTTAATAAATTCCCATGATGCTTTTTACCACATTTTTTACATGTGGAAAGTTGATATTTTTTCAACCTTTCTCATTAGATCCCCCAACATCAAACTCTATAATTTTTTTCTTATTACAATATCCATGAGACCATTCTCCAAAATCCATCTCCACGTTGATATAACATCAAAAAGAACCTTCATTACACTGAATTTCTTTATTTTATAAAAGATTTTGATGGTGTGGGTTTAAAACACAAGCAAATCTATCAATTTTTCTATCATTATTGATAAAAAACAGAAAGAATACACTGAATAAATTTTAAAATTTAAATTATAGTCCATGATAGATTCTTTTTCCTTTTTCTTCAGCTTTATAAATTCTATATATATATATTATATGGATATTTCATGGGAAATACTTGTTATGAATCATTATCTTAATGTACTTCCACTCTTCCTCTTCAATTATTTCATTAGGCTTTGTGGTTTTAGTCAATGCCCACCATTGGTCGGCCGCTCTATTTAAATGATAAATAATTGAAGTCACCTTCTTTATGTCAAAATAATGAATCAGAAAAATCATCTCCATTGGTTTGAAGCATTGTTCCATGATGAGTGGATCAAAAGATCCGCTAAAAGTCAGTAATCTTGGTTTCATAAATTAATTGATTTCTAGTTCTCCCTCTTTGGTTAATGATGATGTTACACATTATCTAGGTTACTATTCATAGCCTGAGAAAACAGAGTAATAATCTTCATTAAATTTTGAACTCCACCTCCTAAGATAGTTGGGATGCAATTTGGGCAATCACTACATTGTCACTCACATGTGTTGTTGGCATGGTTTCTCTTGGCTCCCACTATTTTTTAAAATAGAAAATATTATGAAAAAATTCTAGTCTACATGTTATGAATAAATCATTTATTCTTTTGTGAAATTAAGACTAAAAGAATATCATGTGTGATCCATATGATTGGAATTTTATAAAACAATGATTGTCGGGTGCTTATATATACATAGTCTCATACTAAGGTTGTTCACTAATGTTCTCTAATATTAATTCTTGAATTAACTAATTTCTTCTCTAATGCCAACTATAGAGACAATTATTTTTCTTAAATAAATATTAAATACATTTAATGATAAAAAACACAAAACTTCCACACAATAAGGATCCAACGGTTTAGTGTCTTGTGAAAATAAGGATCATACATTAATTTTAAATAATAAAACAAAAACATATATTTAATTATTTTGTCTCTAGAATGTATTTAGTCCTTTTTCTTTTTTTAGTATAAGAATTCACTTGAGGATATACATCAAAATAATTGGATGGATAAAAGCCTAGTAAGAAGATAAATAAAAGAAATGAAATGTGGGTGATCATAATAACTGTAATTATAATATTATAAAAAAATTATAATCATTATCCTGAGAGGTATCATTAGATCATGACATGAATTGTGGAAATGAATTAAAATAAAACATCATGTCTTAGTGGTAAAACACTAAACATAGTTGTGAACAAAAAGAATTATCTTCACAATCATTTAAATTTATATCATGATATTAATTACATTACCCAATTCATTGAGAAGTATATAATTCCAAGTTCAACCTCACATTATAACATTAATATGTGATATATAATTCTGGGTACCCCATTCACATCATAAAATTTACATTATCATGCTTTCATAATAAACCATATTAAGAATATTGGATATAAAATAACACAAGTAAAGGAATGAGTTTTATATAATAAATCAAAAATTAATAAAATTTGTAATTCCAACGATTAAAATGGAAAAGATTCTTGGTATCAATATTTATTGTAGAATAAATTATATCTTGATAAGAAAATGATGTGTTTTTTAGAAAGAACGATTCTTTTAGAAGAATAATTATAGCTTTCATAAAACAAGATAGTAAAATTTTATATCCTAGGAATGAAAAGATAAGTAAAAGTAAATGATATTTATATAATAATAAAGGAACATGAATACTGAAAATGGGGTGAAATAGGGAAATCCAAAATAAAGAGTGCGGGGTTCGAGAGTCCCCTAACCACATGTTCGAATGTTTTTATCACCATAATTTCATGGATAATAAACATAAATTCATTTATTTAAATGTAAATTACATATTATATATTTTTTATATTAATTATAGTTTTATTATGTTAATTAATGGGATTTTAGGTGATTTTTAGAGTTCAACTTCATTGTCTGGGAGTGTTTGTTTTCATAGTATTTATGATCTTTTCATTTGTATGTGATTGTGGAAGTTCATGTAAAATGAGATTGATTATCTAGAATTGAATTTAAAATTTACTAAGGAAAAGAAATGATTTTATTCGGTGTTACTTCTATTTTTTAAATTATATGATGATGAATAATTAGATAATTAGTTAGTGAAAATTATTTAATTTATTTGGATTATTTATGAACATTATGAGCTTGTATCATTTTATTTGACATCCTGATAATATATTGGTCCCATAAAATTATATAAGTTATAGTATTAAAAATAATATATTATTAACCGTAATGATGGTTTTATAACCAACTGTTATACTGATAGTGAAAAATGAAAACGCATCCTCCACTATTGTGGCAAATTGACACACCACAAATAATACATTTAGTTTTAGAATGAAAAGAAAATGGAGGGTAAAATGAATTATTAAATTATCATAATAAAATTTCATTATATATAAGATACTGGAATTTTCATTCCTCTGGAATAGGTGGATTTTAGGAGAGGATAAGAAAATAAATGAAATTTAAATGAAATTAAAAACAAAAGAAAGAAACTTTTACCTCTTGAATTTCTCATCATTGATAACCTCTTTAGGGAAAATGGATTGGAATTTTAATGATAAAAATCGATCATATACACATGGAAGGGGATTCGTACGAGTATTGGGATGAATATTGACAAGTCTAAATGCCTTGAAGATCTGAGTAGAAGAGGTTGTGAGAGTTGGTTTTTATATTGGAGGAGAGAGGTGTTTTCTCATTATTTTATTTATTAGTTTATTATTTTGGCTCAATACTATGAATTTTTTGATCCTCATCAACAAATATATTAAAATAATAAATTAGGGTTTCATATTTTGGGATTACATTAGTATTACATCACCTATGACTCAATGAATTGCGTATTTTTCTTTTATCGTAAATTATCATACTTTTTTATTCACCAATAAATCATGTTTTCAACAGAAAACCCCAAAAAATAACCTTAACCATTTTTAAATGTTTAAAATTAAAATACAAACACATTTTAATGAAAACAATTTTCTAAATATGAGAAATTTAAATTTTAATTAAATTCATCATTTTCCTAGAAAATACCGATTTGAATATTATAACTGATTTTATAACACTTTGAAAAATTAAATAAGGACTCATACAATTATATTAAAATAAAAAAAAATTAATTTGTGATTATAGTTTATTATAATAATTTTTATTTTTAATATTTATATTAATTTTAGATTTATAATTAAATATTTGTGACATAAAAAAATACATCAACTTAATTAATAATTTTTTAAATTTATTTACTTATACTATGATATATTTACCATCAACAAGATGAGTAAATTTTATTAATACAATCATAGGTGAAGTAACTATAATATTGGGAAAAAAATTATTCCAAATGGTCGCAATACTATTCCAAAAGTCATGTATCTTTCAATTGGTATATGTTCCCTAACTTCTAGAAATATTTATTTTTCATTCATTATTCATTTAAAAAGATTGAATTGTGTTATCTTTTTGATTTTATATTATTTATACTATATAAAATAATAATAATAAGTTAATTTCCATTGATATAATTATGTTTTTTCACACTCACCACATAAAAAAGGGATTATTCTCCACCCCTTAATGCCCACTTAATGAATTCAGTTTCTATATGAAAAGCTTCCCATACTAGTTAATTTTTAATACTATTAATTTTACCTTATTATATTTTATAAATATATTTTTTGATACCTACATTTCGAAGGAGTAATCTAATCGAAATAAATTAATTTTACCTTATTATATTTTATAAATATATTTTTAAATGGTGTGGTTTTTTCTCAATTGATTGATAAAGACAGGATGTTAGTGAATGATTGATGTTTTTAAAAGGATGTTTTTGTGAAACTTTCATGTTTTCTTGATGCGTGGATTATTTTTTTAAATGGTTAGAAATTAAATGGGGTAAAATGTTAAGGTCTTGGTAATGGAAACCGTGGTGGTGCGTTGGAACCCTAGTGTAAGGGGTACATTTGAGTTTCTCTTTGAGTATCCTTGAAACGGGGCCGTATGTGTTTTCTGTGGGCGTTGTTTTCTTATTAGTGTTTTGATTATTGGCTTTTGAGCCTAGCGACTTATTTGGCGTAACCCATCGTTAGGGTCTACGTTTGATCGTTGTAAGGGGATAACCCGTGGTAGGTAGCACCCCTAACGTTTTAATGCCTTGCTTGTACTGTGGGGTTTCTGATGTGAAGTGTTGTTCGGGTGCTGGTGTCTCTTGTTGGACTCTTTTTTTTCTAATGAAACCCATGTTCAGATGGGTGGTCATTGGGTTTTGACTTTCATTTAGGCTTTGGGTCATCTCTTCACTAGGGTGGCCCGACGTTAAAGATTTGTTTCGTTCTAATGTTCCAGATGGATTTTGAATGATTCGTGTGTTTTGACACAATAGTTTCATTGTATTGGATCTTCTTCATCTGTTTGGTGATGTGATTTTGGAAGAGGAGCATCACACAATCATTTGTGGTGGTTGTGTACTAGAGTGCTTGTGCTCGGCTAGGTTATCAACATTCCTTTCTGCGACTAGGACACTCCTAAGGTTGGGAGCGCGAGGCGTCAAATCTGGTAAATTTGTCCTTTCACGTGGAATGGGAACTTCTTGGAATGCATCTGGAAATGGGTTGGTCATTTCTGAATGCCTTTTAGACGTGCGAGTTTAAAACGACTGGATGTGTCGGTAGGTGAAGCAGAGTGCCTTCATTGAAGTCGACCGGTTGAGGTTCGACTATTCTTCCTTCCAGTAGTCCAGTATGATTAACTGGAATCCATTCAAACCTCTTATTGTATTCTATTTAGCGACGAACATGTCCCCTATGTTGTCCTCATCCAAGATTCACTGAGACAACATTGTCTTTATCCACGCTAATGCTTTTAAAGCTATTGGGCTTGATCGGATGGTTCCATTTCGGCGTTGCACGCGGGATGCGTGGTTTATTGTATGGTTTTATCTTGGAAATGTCATCATAAGTCAGGTGCAGGATTTGGTGAACTTGTTTGTGCTAAACATAAGGTGACTTGGAGAAACACATTGTGGTTCTGTTTGAAATGTGTCAGCCGTTTAGGCCTTGCGTTCTTATAAATAGTCAGCCGGAGATGGTTTGACTTGGGGTTCTTGTTTAATGTATGCGGCCGATGACATACCATCTCTGGAACGTCGTCAGGTAGATTCGAGTGCATTCAGTGTCGGTCGATGCCTAATTTGAACAACCAACTCGACTTGGGCCTTGAGGTTGATATGCAATTGACCATTTGATCGGTTTCAAATCATGCTAGGAGCGTTGGGGGAACGCTAGGGGTGTGCTTTGAAATTTAATTCCAAAGGTTGTCCGAACCGTAGTATGGTGTTGGTTGCTTAACGTTAAAAATCTAAGGTGTGATGTACCTATGGCTGGATGCTTGCTGAGAAAATGACGGGTCCGTGTCTCTAGGTTGATGGGATCGGGAAGAGCCGTCTTGGTGTACTATTTGGAAAATGAGCGTTGTCTCATGTTTTGGTATCTTAAGCGTCGTAGGGGTTAATAGATGCTTAAGGGTGTGTTGGACGCTTCTGAACTCAATGTGATCATTTGAACGAATATTCTTGACCGTTGTAGGCTCGGTGATGTGTACGTTGTTTCCAAAGGCTTCTCGGGGACGAGAAGTTCTACGGTGTGAAGGTTGTAATGATTTGCATTTTGAACCGGACTAAAACCCGAAAGAATTTGAACTTTTTCGATTACTAAATGGGTTGTTCTTAATACAGAGCATCAGAATAAAATTTCATGTGTCGAAATGATATTTTGTTTTGGTTTTGTGCTTGGGTGAAGGCTTGACGGGTTTCCCAAGTGACTCAGAAAGTTTCGGAAGCTCCAGACTAGAGTTTTTAAGGGACTGCAGAGGGCGCACAGTTAGCGCATGGGTTGACCAAGCAGTGCAGCCCAAACCGGGCGGCCTAAATTAGGTGGGCAGTGGCTTGTGCACGTTTTCCCAAACAGTGTGCCTAGCCCATGCAACTGGTGTCTTAGAGGCATTAGACTTTTCATGGTTTTTGCATGGTTTGGAAAACCATGCTGGTCAAACCGTGCTCTTGGGTGAGTTTTGGTTTTTAATTAAAATTAAAATAAAAGAAATAAAAACTGAAAACAAAACTCTCCCTCACTCCTCTTAGCCAGAACCCACGGGACGCACCTCAACTCTTCTACCATGTGAGCCACGTGACACCCTTCATCTATCCTCCTCTCGTTTTCCAATTTTCACCAGATTTCTACCAGTTTTTGGTTTGAATCACTATGGTAAGCTTCTCTGTCGTTTCTCCTCCATTCTTCTATCCATATTTCGGTCAATCCTCTGACCGACATAATTTGGCCAAAACCTAGGTATTGGGGGATTCTTAATTCTTGTTTTTCCTTCATTCTAGGGTTGTTCCAAGGTTGTCTTGGGACCCTTGGGTTCAAGTTTGGGCATCTGGAGGCAAAGACGAGGCAGATATGGGCGGTTTTTGTTGCCAACTTTGGTTTGAGGTAAGGGTTTTACCCATGGTTTGTTTTCACAGCTTCTAATATAATTCCTTAGTTGTTCTAAAGGGTCCTGGTATGTTTTTCTTAGTGCATTGGTGGGATCGGGTTGGATTCGCTTTGCCGGAGCTTAGGCGGCTCTTAGTTAGAAAGAACTAAGAGCCGGAGTGGACGGATGGATCCAGCTAAAGGTTGGGTCCCTCTCTTTCCCTTTAAATTGAATTAAATTATTAATCAGTTTAATACTACAATGCCTTAGTATTTTAATTCTGCAATATGGTATTGATTAAACGCTTCCTGGAAAAGAGTGTGAAATGCAAGATAAGATAAAAGGATTTCTTGATCACTAAACTAACAATTTAATAATAAAACCCCTTGATTAGAGGTGCGCTGTCTTCATGATAAAAAGTAGTGATAGAATTTTTATGCTTTCCTTCCAGATTGTTGTGGTGCCTCTTTGATGCTTTGTATATTAACTTCCTTTGCTGAGACAAAGGGAATGAAATGTTTGGGATTCTTTTGTTTGGGTCAATTTTCCATGTTTAAGAAAATTGAGTAAGATGATTACCATAGTGGGATGACTTAAGACTAAATGAATTGTTACCTCTAGAATGTATCAAAGGGTTAACGAATGATAAATACATCCTTTAAGATGGAATGGTGAGACGTGGCAGGAAGAGACAAGGGTGGTACGACCACACCTTTGGATAACGTAATAAGCACGTCTTATGTTATTAAAACGAACGTGTGAATATCTTGGTTTAGATACTTAAGATGGGTAGCCTTAAGTATGAATGTGAATGTGTTCGCTTATGTGTATGTGGTATGATTATTTTAATGCTTATGAGGTAATTCCATCAGCACTATATTATAGACATGTTTATATTGTGAGTTCACACATGCCAATTCCACATAATGAGAGATAAAAAAGGTGAGTGCATGCTGAGGCCACCTAGTGACAGATACCTGGTTGGATGGGAGGTAGTTATACCCCATTCTAGTGTGATAGTACATTTCCGGAAGGGAGGCCTTCTTACCCCTTTCCAGATGACTTTTGATGATTATTACATGTCTTGAAGGGAGGAATTCTTACCCCTTTCCAGTTGACTTCTGTTGATGATTACATGTCTGGAAGGTAGGAAGTTATACCCCATGCCAGTATTATGAATGTCACAGATGGGAAGCAGTTATACCCCATACCGGTTGAATGAATGTGATGGAATGGAGGCATTACTACCCCTTTCCGGTTTAATTATAAGGACGAGAGGCATTCTTAACTCATGCCCGCTATTCTCTGTACGTGTATGGAAGTGAGTCATTCTTACCCCATGACAGTTGACATTTAGGGACGAGAATCATTCTTACCTTGTGATCACATATCTTACTAATGGGTGGGAGTCATTCTTACCCCATGCCATCTATGATCTAAATGCATATATATATATATATGTGTGTGTGTGTGTGTGTGTGTGTGTTGACATGACCAGGTTACTTTACCGGCAATGAGCCGAAGCTGGTATAACCTTCATGTGTCCCTTGGAAACATGGACGGGTGTTATTTACTTATGTAATTATGCTTACTTATTTCTCCATACACGCTCACTGTTTTATTATTATACACTGTATAGATTGGGTTTGACACTAGTGGTGCCGGCCTACTGAGATTTATATCTCACACCCTACTCAGACCACCATTGCACTGGGGTACCCGAGCAGGCCTTCTTTCTTGTAGGACCTAGGTTGTGTGTCGTGCTGATTTTACTAGAGGCATCAGGAGAAAAGGACCAAGTGGGAGCTTGGGATGCTCAAGGGATCGCTATCGGGCTTTGTTGTCTTTTCTTTTTCTATTGATTGTAAATCATGCTGTATTGATTTCCTGCTTCCATAACTATATCGTTATATGTAAATGCATGCATTTTAAATAGGCATTTACCACCTTTTATAAAATGGTTATTACCTGTGTCTTTCTTCCTCCTTTAAATTTTTTACTACTTCCACTATTAAATATTTTTTACTCTAATAATACCATTGTGTTACTCTGATATGAGGGTATAGTCTCCCCACAATCACCTCCCGATACCCTCGCTGCTAGTCAGCAGCCTCTAGCGTACAGTGAGACACGCTTGAGGCCATGTGACCCACCGGTCCGGCCACCAGTTTGATGGTTAGCCGGGCCAAGACGTTACACCCAAAGAATCTTCCAGTTCATTTCAAAATTTTTCTTCGACGCCTCTTCCAACATGATTTAAATGAGGAAAATTGAAATTTTATTCCTCTATGGTAATCATGAAACTATTATTTTGGTCAGAAAACTCACCAATAATGAAATTGTTGATCAAATAAAGAGAACACTGATTAGGCTTAATAATAATTTTTATCCTTCCAACTCCTATGCCATTTTATTTCCCAAGATGGATATCATTTCATTGTCATTCATATTCTACATTAATCTAAATTCTCACATTTCGATCAATTTTGTAAAACTAAAAAAGAAATGTTTTATTGGAAAATATCATACTCGGAGAACAACACAATAAAAGGGTATTACTTTCAATCTCTAACATCAAATTTCTAATCTATGGACATTCATGATCTTTAACAAAATTATAAAATTTTAACCCATAATTAAATATATCCTTAGTATATCCCTAGAAATATCCTTAGAGATGCATACATGGTTCTCACTAATGGTTTCTCATCATAGTTTCAAAAACTTAACTACACCTTCACTCTGATACAAAAAAATTAACAAATATAGATGTACATGTACGTTACATTACTTTTTTCAGAATACTCAATAAATAACAAAAATAAATGGCCAAAGATTTTATTAGTCTAGTATCATTAGAAACTGGGAAATATAAACAACTAGTTAAAAACATATACATCATCTTCTGGTTTTTTAACCATAACTAAAACCCCTTTTTAACATATTACTTATTTTTATTCTTCATAAACCTGGGGAAGATAAACATAGAAAGGGTGTGATCGGATGCTCCATAATGGGGAACAAGGGGGATATCAATCATATCATAATCAAAATAATGAAGTATATTACCATTCAAAATCATCTCATGCAAATCATTGATAAGGATTTCATGTTATGGAATAGATAATAAAATATCATAAAGAATCAATTAATATATTTCTAAAAGGCGTAACATGAGACATGGAATTTTTGGCCCACATGTAAGCATATAAACTAATTTCATATTATTCAATGCTCATTTAAAAGGGAATAATAGTGGAAAATGCCTTTACAAAATTGAGGTCACACTTCGTTTTAGCCCCATATTACTGAACCATTTTTACTTTCCATTCTAGACCTATATCACTGAACCAGATTTACTTTCTGTTCTAGCCCTATATTATTGAACCTAATTTACATTCCATTATAGTCATGTTTATATCATGATTTATAAATCATTACCGAATACATTGGATTGATATATAGGTCGCACCCACATGATAATGAAATCAGTTTTAATTTTTCCACATGAACATAAATCAATGAATAACCAATGAATAAAATGGATTTCATAAATATCCTTCCACCAGAATCCAAATAAAAAATGGTTTTCATAAATACCATTCCATATTAAACACAATAGAACCATAGTAATAATAGTTATAGAAACATTAAAATTTTTACAGAATGACATCTTATATAGAAGATAATTTTTATAAAACAGTTGAAATTAATTCTGATGGAAAATATCATTTATTCTTCAAAAATATTTTCCTCTAAAAATAGTACACAGTTTAAAAGAAAATAATCTCTTTGAAAATAAAAATGAAATATCATAAAGGAGCCTTCATGTAAATAAGGAATTATGAAAGCATAATAATTCTTTCATGTCTTACAATTTGAAATAAAACATTGTTCTTATACTTTTGTCAGAATGTAAAAAAGTACATCATAACAAATGTCAAAAAAGATTCTTTTCATACAATTTCTTAAACATTAAACAATTTTCAAAATTTAATTTAATTTTTTTGAAGTATATGTAAAATATTTTATAATATATATTTATAAATCATGTACATGGATTTTAATTATACCCTGGTAAATACTTATGAACAAAAATTATCAAATAATGATGAGTTTGAAAAATTATTCCAAAAACATTTATAATCAGTCGAATCAAATGCCTCAAAAAATAATTAAAATTATATTCATATAAAAAATTTCATATTATGAATCATAAAAATATTCATGGGTAGTATAAAAACAATTTAGAGGAAATAGGTTGTGTATAAGGCATATGTCCCATAGAAATAAAAGTGATATAAAATAATCCCCTACCATAGGTATGGTATATATTACATATATTTAATCCTCCCATATAATTATTTAAATAATTTTATTTATTTATTCCAAAATCATTTTCATTTTTATGAAATCATATATGATCATATTATCATCTGTTTGATAAGTACAGTATTACTCATCCATCAGATATTAAATTATTTATTTTCATACGCTTGATTCATCTAATAAGTTCTTGTTCCGATTCTTAGATTATAGTTTTTTAATTTATGTGTTGATATTGATAAAATATATATCATATCTTTTCTTTCAATACATTTATATAATCATTCTTTATTGGATATCATGAACAATTAATCACATCACATCGTGGAGGCTGTAGGTTGTACGTATGCATGGGCGGCGATATCAACCCCATAATAGTGTAATGGTATGAAAGTGTATGGTATATATTTTGTTCCATAATCCATTTCCTGTTATAATAATCACATATAGTTAATATTTCCATCATTATACCCATCCAAGTATTGTGGTGGTGAAAAAATATGACACCATGGTGTGGATATAGTAAGGCATACGTACACACTCGTGGTGAGTTCATTTTTCATAGGATGGATCGAAGGTGGAATATAGTTGTACCATAAGTATAATAACACATCATAATATTTTTGTAACTTGTGTTATTATTTTAAAATAGAATGAACACATTAATAAGAGGTATAATAAGAAAAAAAATTAAAGTAATTAGTAGAGGAGATTACATCTTCTACAACATGATCACATTAGATATCCTCTTAATGGAACTAGAGTTGGTAGTTTAAGATTACTAGAACCTCTAGAATATAACTAGGGAAGTTTATAGGGGAATTGTGCAGGGGATGGAAGGACATACATGGTAAATGAGTTGCGATGAAATGATGTATGAGGATCCCCTTTATAGTTGAGGTTGGGTCCACATTTGGAAATTCCAAAAATATTAGTTTAGAATAAAATCAAACCACATTGAAAAAACCACAAAAATATCATTATTTAGAATATGAGATTATATAATGTCTTAATATCATCCTAAATTAATTTTTATAAATTTTTTGATATCAATTTAAACCATATCATTTTTTTACCATTAATAAATCTCTTTTATTCTTAACTAAGATAACTAATTGTTCAATATAAAAATAGTTTATTTTTTACTTATTTGATGTCAATTATATGATAAATAAACAATATAGAACATTTTTAGTAAAATAATGTTTTTGATATTTTTATAATATTTTATGAATTTAATATAATTTAATAAATCATTATTTTGAAAAAATATCAATAGTGTCATTTTGACACTATTAATTTAATGGATTTTTTAAAATTTCAATATAAGATGTTAACCTCCATAAAAATATTTTATTCTATTCATAAGGGGTAATGGTAATTTAATTTTATTTGATATATTTATTATTCAAAATTATATTTATTTTATTATTTTTAGTAACCCTTATTTATATTTCCATTAATAAAATAATTACTACGTTAGTTTTGTGTAATATTTTAATATATATATTTATTCGTTAAATTATAAAAGTATAATAATATAATTAAGTTAAAATGTATATATTTTATAATAATACATATAGTCGAATATATCCCTTGGAAAATAATACATTAAAAATGTTATACATATTAAACCATGAATGTGACAAGTTTAACATCACTTTAAATATAATAATATAGATGTACTAATCTCTCTTATAAGGCTCTAAATGTCCAATAACTAGACCCTTCGATGATTATGGTCGAGGGATACTCATCCAATATGATTTGGTAAAGTTTTTTTTATGTTTTATTGGTTAATACCATTTTAACAATAATTAGTTTATTTATTTTTTATCAATTAAATAATATACACATCATCAATATGTGAACCTTTAAGGAAATTTGTTATTCCATAAAAATTAAAAATAAATTACCATGATACAGAAAAAAATTTATATTTCAAATGAGTATTTATAAATAAATTTATCTTCTGTATAACCTTATTTAAAAATTGATAAATTTATTAAAATTTGAGTAAGTCATATTTAGCTCTTTTTAAATAAAATATATGAAATGTCCAAATTTTATACAATTGGATTCCAAGAGGGATAATTTATACACAAGGATGGTTTAGGTATATAATAACCCATACAATAATATTAGGAAAATTATTAATTCAATTTTACAATATTATAGGAACCCTTAATTACCCGATTTACCATTTTACCACCTTTATAAAAATTAGGGAAGTTACTATTCATAATTCCTAAAATTGAAATAATTCTATTTAAATAATTTCTATCTACTAAATCCAAATATGGTAACCATTTTTAGAAATTAAAATCACATAATTTGAATAAATTAATAAAAAATCATCATGTTATAAGAATGAAAAATTGGGTTTTTAAAGATAATACATTGCAATTGATTGAAATTTTTTAACTACAATGTTTGTGGTAAAATTAATTAAAATGAAAAAATTTATATTAACTGTTGAAAAAATATTCTATATTTACTTTTAAAACATTAAATAATATAATCTATCTACCTAAATTATTTTTATGAAAAAATTTGTTTCAAATTAAAATTTAGTATATTGTTACTATTCAACAAAACATACAACTTATCCAAAAAATAATTAAAAGTAAATTTTTATATATCACATGAAAAAAAGAATATTAAATTTTTAATATTAATATTTAATTTTTTTAAAAACTATTTTTAAAATGGGTGCTCCATCAAATATCATCTAAACTGTATTTAAAAAAAATATTCCTTTTATTTGAGAAAATGTTTTTATTCTTATATAATATATTGAAGAAAATAATAATTATTTTTAACATTATATTGAATATATTACATATATATGACATTAATAAAATTATTCAAGAGTTATATAATTATTTTATAATGTCACCTACTTTCATTTAAACAGATTTTTAGAATATTGTTAATTCTGTTAATACCCAACATTACAATGACAAGGATATAAGGTAAAATAATAATATTTAGTTTTTAGAAAAATATGGGTCTTCTGTGAAATTAATTATGTCAAAATACCTTGAAAGATAATGCAAGACATTCCTTGAATACTTTTTTGTATACCACAAGCTAATCAGTGTTTCGAATATCACAATCATTTCTTGGTTCATCGTACAACATAATAAATAAAGTAAATTAAAAAATTATATCTCATAAAAATCAAGGGGTGTTACATTCTATGACCTTGAAAATGAGTTCCTCCCCCAAAATTCATATGGATTGTTAACTGATTTAATATGTGAATGTTTATTTCATAGAAAACCACATTATAAAAACATGGACTAAAACTTATTTTATGAAAAAATACTTGGAAAATAACAGTTACTGAAATTAAAACATAACTATATCTCTACATTGGAGAATATAGATGAATATTGGGTGTGGAGTGAACGAATAAATAATTATAGAGATTGAAAAGGATCACTGATCATAAGATTTTTGGTAATCTATAGAATGATAACAATAAAAAAATGATAAACTAATGTGTGGAAGAGGTCATTGATATCATAAAAATGATGATAATAAGACACCATTTTTACATCAGAATCCTTTTTTCAAAATGTTGAATAATTTTCATGAGAAGATACAATTACTTTTTTTTTGGTACGATCTCATCATTAAGAGTGCATTGAACTATTTTCCCATCAGTTCTTATATAATGTTATAATGTTTAATTTTCCATTCCTGAAGAGTTAGCATATCATGGGATCCATAAATAAAATTATAAGTCATTTGATTTATCATTATAATTAAAAAATCTTATCAAATATTATCTATTATGCATAAGTCCACCTATAGTGAAATTAATTAAAATTGATCATGAGTTTAACTTATACAATCCATAAGTGGGAAACCTTACAATCCTTCTGATAACTAAAAAACCAAAACGTTGTAAAGAGATAAAATAACTCAAAATGAAATTTATACCCCATAAATAATAAGGTGTCGCTTGTTAGTAAGATTAAAAACATGTGATCACCTTTATAATGTAATCTTTGGAGTCATGGAAATTACCAAAAGTACCATATATCCATATTGAAAACATGCTGGTTTACTTATTCCAAAATGTATTGGATATATTTTTACAATACCAAAAATTTGAATACTTTATCCATGATCTCATAACCCTGTTAATAAAATCCTTAATCTGTTTTATGGAAATCATTACTGTCCAGTTTACTTATATATATCAAACATATATTTATCCAAAAACCATTATCTCATCATCATTCTTATACTAAGGGTTATCCTTCCATTAATGTGTGCTCTAAAACAAAATATAAATAACATTTATTGGTTACTTGTATCATTAAACACATACTATCATATACTTAAGGAAACCCCATACTGTAATAATATTTATATGTTTCATTATTCTATAATACCATAAAATTAATTTTAGAAAATAATTATTTTGAACATGTAATCATGTAACTATCTTCATAAACCATAGACCAAAATTCATCATTGTATTCCTTAACACTTCATTCATATCATATATCTTTTAAAGTCTCTTCATTGTTTTCAATATATATATTACTCATAAGAGCATGATAATTCTCTTCATCAGATTTAACCCCAAGAAATCAATTTGAAAAATGACCATACATTCAACATTTAAAAAATTTAACCATCCTTGATGCCTTAGAAATATAATTTTCCATGTATATTGTGTTCAATGAACCTTTTCCAATGAAATTACTGACATTGTGTCCTTATTTTCCACACAAAAAGGATCATCAAGTTCCTTTGAAAATTTCTGTTTTATTCCTCTTCCCAAATGATTTACATGATGAAAATTGAACCTTCCTTCCTCTATGGTCATTATGAAACTTCATCCTTCTCTTATTATGTGGGATAGAAAACTCACTAATGTTGATATTGTTGATAATATAATGAGATTATTGATTAGGAATATTAATGATGTTTCTCCTTCCAACTCCCATTTCATTTAATTAATCATGTTGAATATCATTCCATTTTCCATCATATTCTCTATTAAAATGAATCCTCCCATTTCCATCCATTTTCTAAAACCCAAATAGAAAAGTGTGAGAGGAGAAAATCATATTAGGAAAAAAACATAATCAGATAGAGTACTTTAAATAACGAACATATTAGGTAAAATTATACGTTATTCATGATCATAAAAAAATTATAGGATTGTTAATTATAATTATATATATTATTAGGACAACCCAAGATATATCCTTATAAATACCTATAGGGATCTCACTAATGGTTTATCATAATAGTTTACAAATGTTTACTAAATATTTTCTATAGTACCTACTATAATGACCATTTTTTGATGTAAATGGACATTACATTACATTTTCGAAATACTAAATACGTGGAAAAAACTAACAATCAAAGACCATGTAAGATTTTTTTTTGAAACTGGATAAAATAAACAACAGGTTCATAAAACATATACATAATCACCTATTTTTTCTTCATAACTTGAACTTCTTATGTCACATAATACATAATACCCTTTTTAAAAACCTGGGGGAAAGGAATCATTAAAATTGTTAGTTGAGAAGCTACATAATGGTAAACAAGGGATATATCAATTATATCATAATCATAATACTAAGAACATAACATTTGAAAATCATCACATACATATCATATATCATGATATCATGTCATAGAATAAATAATAATAGATCATAAAAAATCAATGAACTTATTTACAAAGGGAATAATATAAGACATGTAATTTGTGGCATGCACATTAGAATTGAAAATAATTTCATATTATTCAAGGCCCATTTCCAAGACCATCATAGTGGACACATGCCTTTACTAAAATTAGTTCACTTATAAATATATCCCATTATTATTGAACCTATGATGTCCCAAACTTGAATTCCATATAATATGCTCCCCAAGAATGGTGGTCCATATAGACTCAATTGCTTGTCGGCGAATTCCAGATGCCGCAAACTAATAGGAAGGGCTTAGGGTGTGTTCGTGGGTAGACTATTACATCATTAAAAATGTGTAACATAGTGGATAAATATGAACTGAGGTAAATAGATAAATCCATAGATGTAAATATGAGGCATAACAAAAAAATAGAGAAAATGGTTACAATAACTGAACTAACTGGAATAACATAAAACATCTAATGATGATATGTCATGTATCTAGAAAACAAGAAAGCCTGGTTACAAGATAGTGGGAATAACATTATCCAAAAATTTAAAATGGAATTTAAAGACTAACCCAAGAATTCGGTCTCTTCCTCTATCAGATGATATTAACATCTTTCTTAAACAGAAAGAAATAAAGTGTTTGAAGCTGTATGCTTCCCCTTATTAACACCTACATTCATGTAATCTACTCCAAGTACCAAATAGTTTCAGGAGGGGGTGTGTGATAAATCTAAGTGGACAACCAATAATGGTGTCTATAAAATTTGACCCATGTAATGGAAATATATCAATGTAAATTCATGAATATATATATAAAGTTAGCACAATGTAACTAAATACCCAAGTTCCCTTTTTAGGCCTCGACTGGCATATGAACAAAACTAGTCCTTTAATTTATTTTTTTCAAATTTATATATGAGACACATCTTAAAAATAGTTAAGATTCTATATTGTGGAAATTAAACCTACAATGACATTTAATAATGATGTTCCAAGGTAACAACCAATAAAACCTAGACCTCAAGGGTTACCAACTCAGTAACAACTATAGCCTATATAATGTCAAGAGTTTAATAAATATAGAATATTCATAGGCGTTCCACAATAAGATGATTACAAAATACAAGGTGATATTTCATTGTAAAATGGGGATAATTAGAGATAGGTCATTTTGGGGTATACCAATGGAACCTATTTATCAATGCTAGATCCAAAGAGTGTCTCCAATGAATCTTTTAATACTATTTGAGGGATCCGATTGTGTCATACCGGGAATCCAATAATAGAAAAGTATTGGGATATAGGTGGTTTTTATCCTAGGAATGTGTTATACATCAATCATAAGGGGTTTCCAAATTACTAATTTAATTCCTCAATAATAATCCATGGTGACCTCGAGTTGGGATAGTTATGTTTAATTATGATGGAATATAATATTTAATTTGGTTTAAGACTTGACTTTTATTAGTGTGATAAGGTCATGTAGAATACAAACTATTATTAATTCTATTTAAGGAATATTAAAAAATTATGTTTCATTTCACATCATTCCATTAATGTGTTATGGGGTTCTATGGACATGCAACCTATATTTCATTCACATTAAATACAGTCAAGTCATATACATAGTATACTTTCCAATTTCCCATTCACATTTAATTATCAATCCCATTCAATTACCATAGGAAGTTCAAGTGGACATAACATGGAACATTACATTTACCATTACATGATTCAACAATAATTTATGATAAGGAGTCCTACCATTAGTGTGTTCAAGCTCGATCACATCCGAAAAATGTATCAAAAAGTGTCAAACACTGAAAAATCAATTATTAAATTTCATCCTACATGGGTTGAAAAACGTTAACAGCCAAACCACTAAACACTAATCACATATATTGAATGAACATAAACATATGGTTATAGTGATTATAATAATTGAATAAGAATTCAATAAATGACAATTGACGAAATTGGTTGGACCCACAATACATTTCTATAATCAATAAACATGAGGGATGAGTTATAGAACACCCACAATTAAATTGTTTGATTTATTTCATCTATTATAGTCATATAATTCATCATAGAAATTGATGATATGAGAGAATGGAAAAAATTCTCATAACTTGATAACCAGGTACCGATCAAGAGAGAAGAAGAATTGCTAAAAATGACTCAAGTACCAACAGTTGTGCATCCAACATGAAAAAACAATCTTTATCAGATCCCAGATGAAATACATATCTCAATCCCTACCACAAGTATTCAAAATATCCAAATTTAGAGGAAATTAAGGTTCTCCCACTGGATCCCATGTTGGGGAAGAAGGGGTGGCTTAATTATGTCATTAAGAGAAAAATTGTCAAATTACACATAAATTTTCCTATGTTCTGGTTGTCTAAACAGTTTGAAAAACCTTTCACAAACCATGCATGGGTAAATGAGAAAGGGTGGATCTCACATGGTTAGGACACATGATCGAGTTCCTACTGTGTGATATGGTTTTTCCTAAAAACAGACCATCCTCACTCTAAGGAAAACCATGTACCAATCGTTTCACATGGCCAATTTCTGAAAAAGAGGTGTTTCGGGCTCCAAAAATCCCCAAACACAACTAAGACTGTTTCTAACTCATTAATAATCCATATTAGGTCTATAATAAATAATTATACCAAATTTAACAGATCAACACTTTTGGAAAAAACTGAGTTCTTACAGACTTCCCCATAAAATAACATGTCCCTAAGTTCACCTTCCATGGGTGTAGAAACACTATCTGAGAACGATTCTAGAACCTAAGCATGTTTTCAAACTCATGTCCCCAATTATCATCATTTATGTGGCCATTATTCTATAACAGCTATACTAGATGAAAAAACTGACTTCATAGAACCATCGTGATCTGGTTGATGATGCATACTAGATACTCCTCAAAGGTAGCATCAAAATCTAACTCAAATTTTTAGGGATCCAAGGTACGAGATAAAACTTCTGGATTCTGGAAAATCTATGAGAGACTGAATATGTCATGCATGGAACAATACCTCTTATGTAGTAACAACTGATAGGCTACCATCCATACTATTTCAAGGATATCGAATAGGAACATGTAATGAGGATAAATATTCCATTGCTTCTAAAACCATCTATACCCAATCTTGGGTGATACCTTGAAGAAAATATGAACCCATCCTAGAACTCTAGAGTTCATTAATGGAGATCAGAATTATATTTTTTCCTCGACTAGGCAGTAGTCATTTTCATTCTTATCATCTGAACCTACTCTAAAGTCGCTTGATTAAGGCAAGATGCTAGTAGGGTCGCCTCACCTTCCTCCGACAAGAATATAGGTGAAATAAATGACCTACTATATAATACATCACATAAAGCCATATAAATTGTCTCCTAGATATTGTTATTATTAGAAAAGTCATCGATAGGGATATGATTTTCCCAATAACCACTGAAATCGAGGATGAATTGTTGAAGCATATAATCTAGAACCTATATTGTTTGTTCTAATTTTTCATCTGTCTATCGGTGCAAATATTTTCTTTTAAGCAGTAATGATCCCATATCTTTTTTCAATACTTTCCATAATATGGTTGTGGACCATGTATCCCTATATTAAATGACAATATGATAGACCCCATGAAGTTATATGATCTCATAAACATAATTTACTCATAGCTCATAAAACTGAGAAACTCAGATTAATAGAAATTAAATGGGATAATTTTTTAGTTTTTCTATGAAAACTCACAGAACAGTGGTACCTCTTGGAGACCTTGGTAAACCGTCTAAAAAGTCCCCACTGATATCTTCCCTTTTTCATTTTGGAACTAGAAAAAGTTCTTATAATCCTACACATCTCTCATTCTCTTCCTTAACCTTCTAAAAGGTGGAACACTTCGTAATAAATCTTTCTATCTGATGAATCATTCCATTCCACCTATACTGGCCTCAAATGTATCGATAACTTTTTGAGATGTCATGATGAACAAACCACCTTGAGGCATGGGTCTCATTCATCCACTCCACGCTCAAATCTATAGGGGCCTAGATACCTCCATGAATATGTAGGATGTTGTCTCTATCTACATACCAATCCAGAGTCTTTCTATCTCCTGATATTCCCTCATGAAGTACCAAGTCGTTATGATAAAAAAATTCTACCATTCAACTTCTCAAGGAGGGTAGTGGAAAATGAAAAATAAGAGAGATAACATTTTTTAGGACTATCATGAAACACTAGATGGAGCTCAATTTTTTTTTTCTATTAACATCCATTCATCACTGGCTTGCCGTATGGCATGTGATTTATTTATTTGGCTAAGTTCATCTAAAACCACATTTCCCTTCCCAATAATATATGAATACTCAAAATAAAATGGTTATTATAAATTGACCCATCTATATTATCTGAGGTTCAAGTCACATTGAGAAAATATATATTTTTGGATATTGTGTTCCTTGTACACCACAAAGAACATGCCCAATAGATAATGCCTCCATCACCATAAGGAATGGAAAATGTCCGCTAGATTAAGGTCACGTGTTGAGTAATATATTTCATGATTCCTTAACTATTGAGATCCATTGGATACAAATCTATCGTCCTACATCTATACTGCTCCTAGGAAAATGCCTAATGCATCATAGAAGATAGTATAACATACACGTGGATTTGGAATAATTAGAATAAGTATTGAGACATGACCTCCCTTAATCTCTAGAATGTCATTATCCCATGCTTTAGAACAAAATAAATTAACACCCTTAATTGGAATGCTAGTAAGAGGTGAGGCAAGATAAGATATATATTTTATATAATGAATGTAATTTCCAACAATCCCCAAGAAATGTCGTATATCCAACTCATTCTAAAGATGATCCCATGAAACTAAATCACTACCCTTTTCTAGGTCAATAGATACACATGATCCTAAGACAATATCAGCCAATAAGATATCTTTTTCAATTAATAAGTGTAAATTAGAATGCTTCACATAAAGATAATATTATCTTAGTGTACTTAGGACAATCTCAACATGATTTCCATGGTCTATATGAGTATGATAATACACACAGATTTTTTCCACCCAGACCATGTCAAAATAATCCAAATAGTGGTGGAACACCATTTTCATCAGATCCATGAATATAGATGGTGCATTTATAAGTCCAAATGAAAAAAATAGGTACTCAAACAGACAATACCTACTAAAAAAGTTATATAATGTATGTATTATGGCCTTAATCACACAAGATGATAACCCGATCATAAGTTGATCATAGAGAAGACCCTAGCACTGTAGAGCTGGTCCAAGAGATCATCTATTCAAGGAAGTGGATATAGATTCTTGGACTTATAATGGTTCAAACTTATGTAATACATGGAAAGACATAGGTTATGACCACCTTCATGGAAAAAAGCTTGTTCGAACCCCAATATGATATAGTGGGATTTATAAAACCTTTTGAATATTAAACCCATAACTACCTCTTCAGTTCCTGATGCTCTATATGTTCTATTTTTTATGGAGGAATGGATAATGGAGAAGCTTCCGGAACATGATCAATTGTAAAATCCACATCTCTCATAGGAGGCAGTCTAGAAAAATCGTTAGGAAAGACATCCTTGAAACAATCTACTATTGGAAAGAAATTAGATAATCGTAAACCGTGATACTCCATGAATAAATTTTCAATTAGGTCCATCATTTGATATTTCCAGTGATACTCTAGTCTAGAACTACCATCCTTGACATACCTCTCACCCATATATAGATAACTTCTTCCATATGGTGATGTAAAGGATACCCATTAGGGATATAAGTCTACAAAATCTTGATACTGAACCGACCAATTCATCCCAAGAATGATATTGAATCCTGTCATCATGAGAAAGAAGAGGTTTCATAAGAACGGGTTACTACCTGTAATAAGGGGATGTCCCGACACCAGTGTATGGCCTATTTTTGTACCCCTAATGGCGTATTTGGGGTCATTACATCATATTAATACTATATATCTAGTTAGAGACTTTCAATAAATACACAATTAAAATATTTCAAATCATCTGTATCAAATAGAGTAGAGACTATAGTAGATTCCACAAGAGTAATAAGTCATTTTATATATGGTTCTACAACTTGATCATCAGGTATCAATATTAGTCCATGTAATTGACATGATCTGCAGACCTATGCAACTGATGGACAAACATGATTCTAACTTCTCTATTTTTGCTGATGGTGATCATGGGTCTGGCTTCCATATCCATGAACTCCTCATCAAATTGTACTACTGGTGCTACTTCAAATCCCAAAAATAATATGTGTAAAAGAACCCACTGTTGACGGTGGATGTGACAATCCCTAACTGGATGCCACTTAACAGTGCCCTAATCCCAGTAGGCCATATGGCCTTAACGGTATCTTCCTAAATGCCAGAGGTTGGTGACTAGTAATGAGGGAATAGTGTTTGTCTTTGGGGAGGTAATTCCCTCATTAGAAGAGTTCATCATAGAGGAAAAGATATAAATTAATAATATACAACGTTAAAAATATTAGTAAACAATAGGAGAAATATGAATAAATAGCAGAAGCAAACTGATGAAAAAGATAAAAAAGAATAACAATGATTATATCAACTGGAACTATATTGACGTAATGTATTGTCACTAGAAAATTATAAAGCATGTATACAACACAATAAGCATAACATGTTCCACAATGTAAAAAAAATCAATGTACACTCCATCCATCTAGACATCCGACTTGGTCATCTACTATCATGCTCCATCCTATCAGCACATAATCAAGTATTGGAAGCTGCATTCTTCCCTTTGTGAATACCTGCAACCAGGAAATCTACTCCGAGTACCAAATGACACCAGAAGAGGGTGTGAGATAAATCTTAGTGGGTCACCACCAATAGTGTCTATAACATCCACCTCATGTAATTGAATATTACAGTGTGTAGACATATATGTAAAGTTAATCTAGTAGTACATAATAACTAAATACCTAAGTACCTTATTCAGTCCTCGGCTGGTGTCTAAACATATTACCAATTCATTAAATAATCAATTACCATTTAATTCTAATAGGTCACATGGGGAATATCCAACACTAACATTACCTCTTGATTGTTTATGTAGCGAATGTACCATGACATAAAAAAGCAACTAGACAATGATATTCAGTGAGGGACTTTCAGGGTAAAAAGCAAGGTAACATAAACTCATAAAAAGATAACTCAGTAGTATCTGAGTTTAGATAAGGGGTAAGTGTGTAATCAATAGATGTTAATACATGGCATTCCATAATAAGGCACCTACCGAGTCCAATGTTCTTGACCAAGGTAAAATGGGGGTAAGAAAAGATAGGGCCCGATGGGATTAAAACATGGCACCTACTATTCAGTGTGGAATCCATGGATTGTATCTGAGGTATCTTGTAATAAAGGAAGGGACCAACGGTATTATATGGGCATCAATGGAATAAACAATAATCAAAATCTAGGTGGGTATCAACATAATAAAATAGTATCCTTGAATCAGAATGGGGTTTTCGAGACCCAAGGTACTCTTCTCTCAAAATTCAAGGCGAGATTGAGTTAGTCCATTCTTATTTGATATTTTAATCATGTAATAATCCATTTAGTTCTTGTTTTTCCTTCCATTAGTGTTGATAGTCCAAGTTGATTTGAAAACATTGGTCCAAGCCTTGTCTTTCATTAGTTTGGATAGGCCAAGTAGAGTATTAACCATTTAATGAAGTATTAGTTAGTCTTTAAGGCATCTTCAATTATTGAGGTTCACTCTGCTACCTTCCATCAGCAAAGAAAGGGGTGAAATAGATATGTAACCATTTTTCAATCTCTTCAAATAAGGTCATGTTATATAATTAGTATACCTTCCATTTTACATTTCACATTTCACTTTAAAATAAAAATTTGGAATCACTTACCTAAGGTGGGTCAAGAGGTGAGCATATATGGTACATGCCATTATGGAATTTTCAATAACAACAATCTATTTATTATAAAGAGTCTCAAATTTAGTAAGGTAAAGCAAAGGCACACCCGAATGGTGGCTCAAACATGCTGAAAAACTAAAACCCAATTACGACATAACCATCAACATGAAGAAGATTATGTGGTGGGTGATGTAACTAACAACAAATAAAATATTTGGAAATGGAATAAACATAAAATTCTAATGAGTATAATCAAGGATTGTTAATTTATGAAACAGTTTCCAATGAAATATGTTGGCCCCACATAAAAATTCCAAAAACAGTGAACATTAGGGATGAGATATGGACCTTCCACATTAGGGTTGTATGTGCCTTCTTCTTCGATATCGACCCTTGATATTCCTCAGATCAGAGTAGATTTAAAAAATGTGAAAAACTCTCACATGGACATAACTAGGCTGAATGTGAAATAGAATAAGTATAGATAAATAGTACTCAAGTACTTTATAGTTGCGCATCCACTTTAATGAACATATGCTCAATCGGAAGATGGACAAATAAGATCTCTTGAATCTAATATTTTATCTTCAAAAACCCTCAAATTGAGAGATATATATGTCAATATAGAAAAAATTATGATTTGGGAGGAAGGGGAAGGATTAATATATCAATTATGGTTCTTTGGTAATTTTACACACGTTTTTAGCTTGCGTACGGTTTGTCTGCACAGTTTGACAATCCATGCACAAACAGTGCAAGATAGTTATGCCTGAACCATGGAAAAAGGGGTGATCTCATGGTTTGGCTACATGAAGATGCACAATCCATGTGAGGTTCCACTTTCCGGAAAAACAAAACCTTCACAGTTACATAAACCATGTTCTACCCTGCGCAAACATTATGATTTGGCCTATTTTCCCAAAAAGAGGTGTTTTGAGCTCCGAACAAGCCCCAAAGCCCTCAAAATCTTTTATAACCCATTATGTATCTATATTATGTCAAAAGTAATGATTTATACTAGAAATTAAGGATCCATACCTAAGTGGAAAATTGGGTTCTTACAGTCTTCCCCCTATAAAAGAACTCACCCCCCATGTTATCCTTCAAATGGTAAAGAAACATTGTCTGAGAACAACACTGGACATTGAGATTGTACAAAAGCTTCCCACTCCAAAGTATAATACCATACATGGTTGTGCTTCCATATCATCCATACGAGAGGGGAAACCTTTCCTTGGAGAACCTTCATTCTTTGGATAATGATGCTTACTGGATACTCCTCAATGGCAACATCATCGTCTAACTCAACTACCTCAGGATAAAAGGTATGATACGAGTCAGAATGATATTGGAAAAGATTCGAGACATGAAAAACATCATGAATGGAAGAGTAACTCTAAGGTAGTAGCAAACGATAGGCTACTGGCCTGACTCTCTCTAGAATCTTGAAGGGCCCAACGAAATGAGGTGATAGCTTACCCTACTTCTGTTACTGTATATTCTCAAGCCTAGTTGATATGCAAATGAAAACTTGATCCCCAACCATGAACTCAAGCGGTCATCGATGGTGATCGACCTAAGATTTATTTCTACAATATGCTATATTAATGTGATTTCAGATTAGCTAGACCAATTTTGATGTCTCCTAAAAGGGACGAGGCCCTATTAGTGCTGCCTCACATGCATCTATCCAGCACAAAGGTGATTGACATGGCGTACCATATAAGTCCTCAAAAGGAGCCATCTGAATTGCCTTCTGGAAACTATTATTATAGGCAAACTTGACGAGAGGGATATGATTCCCCCAAGAACCACCGAAATCAAGGACACATGCTCAGAGCATGTCCTCCAAAATACGTATTGTCTATTCTGATTGTTCATCGGTGTGAGGGTGAAATTTTGTGATTATAATCAGCTAATTTCCCATAGATGTCTAAAATTCATTCCACAACTGTGAAGTGAAATGAGCATCCCTATCTGAAATGATTGAACGTGGAACCTTGTGTAATTGTACAATCTCACAGTAATAGAGTCTTCCCAACTCATCAACTGATAAAGTCTATTGAATAATAATGAAGTGGGATTCTGCTATTAGTCGATAAATGACTACCCAGATAGCATCGCTACCCCTTAAAGACCGAGTTAATCCGAATATGGAATCAATAGAAACATCTTACCATTTCTATTCCAGGATTGGAAGTGGATATAACAAGATTTCAGGTCTCTGGTGCTCCACATTCACGTGCTTACAGGTGGAACACCTAATGACGAGTCATGCAATTTGACGTTTCATCATAGGCCACCAATAATGTCATCGCATGTCTCGATACAACTATGAGATACCAGGATGAACTGCCCACTGGGAAGCATGTGACACTTTCATCAACTCCTCTATCACATCTTCAATAACCCAAATATTTCCACGTTGATGCAGGATGTCTTCTCTGTCCATAGACCTATCCAATGGTGGGTTATCTCCATATATATTCTCATGGAGAACAAAATCATTAGGATCTAAAAAGCACCTACTCTTCACCTTCTCAGAGAGTGAAGAGATAACTATTGACGATGAGAGGTAAGATTAGTCACGACAGTCGTGAAAATCTAGATTATGTTCAGAAATTTGGTCTATTATCTTCCATTCATCACTGGTTTCTTATATGGAATGGGTTTGTGTTTTCTAGCTTAGTGAATCAGCAACCACATTTCTTTTTCCTGGTGTATAGGTATGCTCAAAATAAAAGAATTGTAGATATTTCATCCCTCATCTCTATCGGAGGTTCAAGTCACCCTAAGAAAATATATACATGAGGATATTGTGATAATTATACAAAATAATGTTCTCACCCAACAAATATTGTCTCAAAAAACATAAGTCATGGACAACTGCTACTAGATCGAGGTCGAGTGTTGGGTAATTTCTCTCATGAGGCCTCAACATCTGAGATCCGTATGCAACAAATTTTTCTTCCCACATCAACACTACTCTAAATACAATTCCTGATGCATCACAGAAGATGATATAACCATTACCAGATTTTGGATGAATCAAAATATGTGCCGAGACAAGCCACTTTTTAAGCTCCTGAACGGATTTCTCACAATCTTCTGAACATAAGAACTAAAAACCAATTTTTGTAAGCTAGTAATATGGTAAGAAATATGTGAAACATCTTGTATAAAATAGCTCTAATATCCATCCATAACTAAGAAACTTATCATATCAAACACATTTTCAAGCTGATCTTAGGAAAATGTAGCACAAACCATTTTAGGGTCAAGATATACTACCGATTCTGAAATAATATGTCCCAAAAAGTGTACCTTGTAAATATAGAAGTCACATTTAGTATGCTTAGCATAAGTATGATGATCTCTCAGTGTACTCAAAATGATCTCAAGATTTTTGGCATTGTCATTATGAGTGCGTAAATACACCATGATGTTGTCCACAAAGACGACAAAAAAATATTCCAAATAGGGATGAAAAACCCTATTCATCAAATCTATGAAAAAACGTGCATTCGTAAGTTTGAACGGCATAAAAAGATACTCATATAGACCATACCTACTACATAATGTTGTACGAGGTATGTCTGATATTCTAACTCACACATATGATAACCTGATCACAGTTTGATCTTATCGAACACCTTTCCTCCTCAAAGTTGGACAAAGAGAACATCTATTTGATGAAGTATACACTGGTTCTTAACTATAAGCTAGTTCAACCTTCTGTGGTCCATGATCAAATAGAGAGTTCCATCTTCCTTCATAGAAAAAATCATGGGTGAACCCCAAGAAGTTGTACAATTCCATTTAGAGCATTTAGCCTCCAAGTCTTCTATCTTCTTCTTGAGCTCCTAAAGCATAGTAGGTGCCATCCTGTAAGAGGAATGGACACTAGAGCTTCTCCCAAAATAAGCTCAATTGTAAACACTACCTCTCTCTTAGATGTTAATCAAGAAAATTCACCCAGAACGACTTCCCTAAATGGATAGAATTTTTGAGGGAAATTATTTGGAAGAAAACCCTAATCCTACAAAAAAATACTTTCAATTTGATCAGTCACTTCATATTTCCCATTATGCATCGGTCATGCTCTCCCAGCGTAGACATCCCACTAACCTTTGAGAAGATAACTGCTTCCATCTAGTGATATAAAATAAACCCTACAACAATAATTGTCAAAGGCATGATAGTGGACTAACCAGACCATCAAGAGAATTTAATCGAATCCCATCATCTTGAGAAAAAAGAGATTCCATAATAATGGGTAACTTCTAATATCAAGGGGAAAAGATCTGCACTATAGTATGACATCAAATCGTATTATCAACAGTGTATCGAGGTTCATGACACCATAGTTAAATTGTATATATATTTTGAGAACTTCCATAATAGATACAGTAATAAAAGAGTTTGAATAACCTATATAAAAAATCAGAGAAAATATAAGAGGCCACTAGAATTGTAGCTTGTACTGTAGATGGTCCACATTCTGATCCTCAGGTATCGACTGTAAGGCATGAAACTGACCTGATCCATGGGCCTGTGCAATAGATAGACTGCCATGATAATGAATGCTTAGATGGTGTTGTTGGTGATTATGAATCAGACAACCATGACCATGACCTCCTCCTCGGCCAGACCTGCCGGTGCTACTCCAAATCCACACCTGACGCGGCACAAACAAACTCTCTCCAGAAGGTGGAACTAAAGCTGATCCTTTTATACTCAAATATGGGGTAAAGGTCCTACAAAAGTGCTAAAAATGACCATACGACAACCAGCGCAACACTCAATAGTGTTCGTATCACACTGGGTCATATTAGACCATTGTTTTCCACATTGGTGACACACTATAGATCTATCAAACTTGATATTCGGGCCGCCACTTCTCTGACGATAAAACTCTGGGGAATATTTCCTACAACCAGAAGTACTACTGGACTGACACAACATTGATCATTTAAACCCAGTACTCGCTCCATCCCATAGGATAAACTTATAAATAAGGGCCCGATCAACTATTATAGAGATGGTAGGAAGGCTGAATACAGTCACCTGAGTTCGTATAGCGTACTGAAGCTCATATTCAAAATGTATGGCACACAAAATCTCATCATCAACTTGATGTAGTGAAAAACGACTATAAATCAGTGAAATATGTTGAATATTATATAACTGAAATATAACCATACACGAGATGCAAGAAGTCTCTGGCTCTATTGGATCTCAATGACTACAGAATGAAATGATCAAAGAAGGCAGTCTGTAATTCAACCCATAATAATCCCTAATTATGTTTGGTCTGGGTAACGAAATCCCACAATTTCTTGTCTGAATCCCATATAATTTATGTAACATGATATATTATTCACTCTAGAGGCCTTTCAATATGCTCAAGGATAGACAGCATGGCCTCTAGCCAAGACTCATCATCCTGAGATCCACCATCCTCTAAAAAAGTAGGAGGATGCTGCTGCTGGAACTCACGGGTCAAATCAGCAATCGTAGGTACCACCTGTGGAGAACCAATCATGAACTACAACATATGTAAGAAACAATCACAGAATTATGCATCTGCGATCTGATTAGGTACAACAGGAAGTGCCTTAAGTGTAACTCTTGGAAGTAAGATAGACGGCACAGGGCCCACCATGACTAGAGTGTGTCATCACCACCATCATGGCGAACAGTAAGAGGATGGCGTGATGAAATTGGACTATAAATTCCAAACAGACATCCAATAACAAGAATAGTATTAAGGATATATCATCACTAATGAAATATGAACTAAATAACACTCATTACCCAAGGCTTACTACCCATACTACACGCTTAGATGTCAATGCATTGATTAGTGATCAAGTATAAGTTTTGTGTCGTTTTACAGTCAATTCATAGGTTCTCTCCTTTACAATTCATAAACATGACAAGGAGGGATAATGATATGAACCTAATTAATTTTAGATTATAAGATTCACTTTATATTGGATAGACATTTCCGATGAATTAGTGTCCATACACGTGTCACAAAAAATGACACGTATCAGAAAGAATGAAACCAATCTTCTTATAGCATAATGGATTGACTCGGTAAATTACTCATTCAAACCCATGAGGGCCCATACACCTCATGAATTGAGACAAATAATCACTCAATATAATTAAAAGTAATATAATTATAAAAAACTTTCACAACATCACTCACTAATCGCAGGGATGTCACGTAATGAGAATTATTGAAATGTTATTATATGGCATGATAATGTACATGACATGTGAATTCTGGGTACCTATAATGATGCATATAGAAATAATACATTTCCTCATGTCATTGTTTTAGGATGAAATAAATTCTAAAAAATATGTAATAATCATCAACAACACACAACAAGTGAATCCCCCAATGGTGAAATATTATCACCTATAATAGGCAAAATAGAATAACACTTTCATTATGGTTATGCTCGCTTTTACCCTGAACATGGGATTGAAATGCCTAATCATGACCTATGAACAAGAACCATACATTCCTAATATATAATATATTGTCTCCAAATAAAAATTTAAGAAATGAAACCACCTCTGATACCACTTTTTTGAGGACCCGGACCTGGATACCACTTAATGGTGCCCCGAGCCTGGTGGGGCACATTGCCTCAAGTGCATCTTCCAGAAGGCCAGAGGTTGCCGACTAATAAAAAGGGCCTAGGGAGTGTCCATGGGAATTCAATTCCCTCATTATCAGAGTGTAGAAAAATGGAAGAAATATAAATGAATAGTATACAATAGAAACAATAAAAGTAAACAACATAATCAATAAGAATAAATAGAAGAAGTAAACTAATGTAATGGATAAATAATAATAATAATATCTTTATCATCTAGAAGAGTGATGATGTAATGACATTTCACTAGAAAACATGAAACCATGGATACAAGACTGTAATAATAACTTGTTCTATAGGTTAAAAGAAAACAAAGTCTACTTGAAGCATCCTAATATCCTACTTGATCATATAAAATCAAGATCAATCATATCATCACATAATCAAGTATTGGGAGCTACATGCTTCCCTTTTTCAATACCTACATCCATGTAATCTAAATCAGGTACCAAATTACACTAGTAGAGGGTGTGAGATAATTCTCAGTGGGACACCAGCAACAATTTCTATAACATCAGGCCCGTGTAATGGAATATAGCAGAGTGGAGAAATATATTTAATGTAAAGAAATCTCTACAAAATAAACAAATACCCAAGTACCTGCTTCATCACTTGGATGGTGTATGGACATTTTAACATTTAATTAATTAATCAATTACCATTTAATGTAAATAGGTCATGTGAGGCATATCCAACGCTACAATCACCTCGTGACTGTATAAATAGTGAAGGTCCCATGACGTAATAAGGAAAACAGATAATGATATCAAGTAAGGGAGTTCCAGGATAAAAACTAAGGCAACATAAACTCACAGAAAGCTAACTAAGTATTATCTAAGTCTAGATATGGGTAAGAGTATAATAAAAGGAGTGTAATCAAAGTCATTCCACAATATGGCTCATTCCAAGTCCATGGTGATTGACCAATGTTCAACAGGGCTAAACAAAGACAGGGCCCTTTCCACTTTAACCATGGAACCTACTACTTAGTGCGGGATCCAAGGAGTGTATATGAGGTATTCTATAATAAAGAAAAAACCAAATAATATCATACTGGGAATCCATGGAATAAACAAGAATAGCAATCTTGGTGGGTATCAACCTAAGAAAACTATATCCTTGAATAAGAATGGAGTTCCCGAGACCCAAGGTATTATCTTTCCAAGATCCAAGGTGAAATCATGTTACTCCATTACTATTTGATATTTTAATCATGTAATAATTAATTTGGTTTATGTATTGACTTCCATTAGTGTGGATAGGTGAATTAGTGTTGAAACTATTGGTCCACGCCTTGTCTTCTATTAGTGTGGATTTTCCAAGTAGCATTGAAACAATTTAATCAAGTCCAAGTTAGACATGATTTCATATTCAATTATATAGGTTCAACCCTCTACCATCCATAAACATGGATAGGGGTGATACATACATGTAACCATTATTCAATCTCTTTAAATATTTTCATGTTATATACATAGTATACTTTACATTTTACATTTCACTTTTCACTTTTAAATAAACATTTGGAAGCACTTATCATTGTTAGTTCAAGTGCTGAGTATATATGGTACATTTCATTATGAAATTATCAATAACAACAAGACATTTATTATATGGAGTCTTGACTTTAGAAATTTCAAGCAAAGTCACACCCGAACGGTGGATCAAACGTTCAGAATAACTAAAACCTAGTTATGGTATAACCTTCGACATAAGGTGGATTGAGTTATAGGTGAAACCACTAAAAAATAATAACACATTTAGAAATAGAATGACCATTAAATTCTAATGAGTATAATAATATCATGTTAATTTAATAAATAGTTTCTAATAAAACTATTTGCCCCACATGAACATTCAAAAAAATAGAGAACTTTAGGGATGAGTTATAGACCACCCACTTTAGGGTTGTATGAGCCCTCTCATCTGGTATCTAACCTATATTTTCCTTAGATCGGATTATATCTATGAAAAGATGGAAAAATATCACCAGGAGATAACTAGGTCGTGATTGAAAGATGATAAGTATGTCCAAAGAGGACTCGAGTACTAAGCATTGCACATCCAATATAAAGAAAGGAAGCTTGATCGGAAGACGAATGAAGAAGATCTCATTACTCCATGGTATGGTATTCAAAAACACAAAACATGAGAGATAAATAGGTTACTGCCGCATAAAATTGGATTAGGGAGGACTTGGAAGGATTAATAGATAATTAATGGTGTTTTTCTCATTTAACAAATGTTTTTAGCCTCCACACGGTTTTCCCACATGATTTTCAAACCCTGAACAAACCATGCGAGATGGTTTTTCCCAAACCATTGAAAAAGGGAAATTTTCTTGGTTTGGATGCATGACAATGAGCATTCCATATGAGGTGTGACTTTCTAGAAACACACAACCTTCATGTTCAGGCAAACTGTGCGCTAACAATGTGCAAACCATGTCACTTACCCTATTTCCCAAAACAAGGTGTTGAAATCTCCAAACAAGCCCCAGAAACCCACAAAAACTTTTACAACTCATTAGGAATATATATTTGGTTTTATTTAAAGAATATGATTTAATATTAAGAATCCATACTTGAGTGAAAAACCTGGTTCTTATAGTGGAGTTGACACATATCATTTATTACTCGAAGCTGGGGGGAAATGCCCTGTAGAAATGCTGGAGATACCCCATATAGTTACAATACCAACATTAAAATTTATATCTATTAAAATGAGGATTTGTGTGCCCTAGATACCCACCTGAATGTCCCATATTGGAGCATTCAAAAATCCACTCTCATTTGCACTTCCCTAATTAGAAACCTCAAGAGAACGCTTATTGGAACCAGAAGAACTACTCCACTAATGTGACACTGGACCTCTAAGCCTAAAATTATTCCCTTCCCTCATGTTGTGATAAGTGATAAGATACTTGTTGACTATTTCAAATAATTTAGGCAGGAAAAATACATTCACCTGTATACAGATGGCATACAAAATCCAATCATGAATTCATCAAGAATGTGAATGCTAATCACCGGTTTGATGTAGTGAATATCATTTTATCTTAGTGAAACACTTAAAATAATCCATGACTAGAATATAACCCTTATTGATATGAATAAACTCTCTTGATATACTAGATCCCATCATCTATGGAATAAACTTGTCATAGAAGGAAATCTGTAAATAAACCTATAACATGCGCTGATGACGACCAGCCTGGATAATCACATCCCACCAGCGCATGATCAAATATTGATGCATGTATGTGCAAATATTGACCCTAATATATGTAGGAAATATCTAGATGATGAAATATAGATTGGCTGGCCTATATCCAATATTGAACATCTTATGGACTCCCATCCCCTATGAAACATGTAGGATATGGCAGTTGGAACTCACGATTCATATCAGCCATCTTAGGTGAAAGTAATGGAGCACCATGCATGGACTTCATCAGATATAGTAAACTATCACAAAAATTGTGTCCAGATCAAGTTCATTTGTTAAATCCTCGATTGGAACTCCTAGTAGTAATACTGGAGGCTTAGGGCCCACTATTTATGAAACATGGTTGTCGCCACCCTCTTAGAATATGATATGAGGATATCATGGTAGAATTGGCTTACAAATTCTAAGAAAATTCCTTAGAAGAAGATTAGAAGTAGAAATATTTAATACCTAGTAAAAACTAAATGTTATAAATCTCACTACCCAAGGAATACTACCCCAACTACCCACATAGATGTCCATGTATCTATAAGTTCTCATGTATATGTTTCCTTTCATTTTGCATTTAATTTTCTGGTTCACTCTTAACGTTTCATAAATATGACAAGGAAAGATAAATATTTACAAACAATTAATTTTAAATTTTATGATTCACTTTTTAATTGATATCCATATACTGTTAATCTATTCCCATACATCTAATCACTAGGAACGACACCCATTAATTTATATCAAAATGGCATGACTCTGTAAATATCTCATCCCTAACACATGATGACCCATACACCTCATGAATTGAGAAATGCAATCACTCAATACCAACCAAGAGTAATACAATCATAAGATGACTATGGCATCATCATTCAACAATAACAGGCCTATCAAGAAATGAATGTAATGAAATGCTGCTATATGAAATGAGAATATGGATGACATGTGAAATCCAGGGGCCTATGATGATACATGTTACATCGCTTCTATGCTTCATATCGTTGGGCAAAGGATGAAAGAAAATCCACAATCATAGTAATAATCAATAACACCACATAGAATGTGCACCACCCAATTTGAAAATAATGTCAACTATAATAAGAAAAATAAAATAAAAATTCTATTTTTGGTAACTCGGCTTTTACCATGAACCTTGGTTCCAGATGCCCAAGAATGACTTATGACCATGTCCCAGGAATTCCAAATCCCCATACTATTGTTTCCAGATAGTGAAGAACAAAAATAACCTGATTTAGATACCACTGTGTTACATTCTAAACCCATATTCCACTTAATAGGTGCCTGAACTTGGTGGACCACATAGACTCATGCACATCTCCCCATGCGGTAGATGCTACTATCTAATAGCTAGGGCCTAGGGTGTGTTCACAAGGAGACTATTCCATCATTACTAAAGTGTAGAGCAATGGAAAAATAAAAACTGATGTAAATAGTTGAATCAATATAATTAAATAGGAGGAACAAAAAAAAATAATTTTAATTGAAACAATAACTGAAATAATTGGAATAACATACAACAACTGATGATGATATTACATGTTTCAAGAAAATAGGAAAACATTGATAATTAACAATAGGTATAACATGATACACAAAAGTATAAAGGATATCAAAGACTATTCCAAACATTCTAATCAGTGGCTCGACCATCTACCATCGTGATCTATCCTAAATAGTAATCAAGCAAGTGTTTGATAGCTTAAGATTCCGTTTATGAACACCTTTATTCATGTAATATTCTCCAGTACCAAATGGTATCTGAAGAGGGTGTGAGATAAATCTCAGTGAGCCACCACCAAGAGTGACTATAAAATCTGGCCCATTTAATGGAAATGTAATAGTGTGAGAGCATTATTATAAAATATAATAAAATAATGTAACTATATACCCAAGTTCATGCTTCAGCCCTCAGCTTGTATCTAAGCATATCTAATACATTAATTTATTTTTACTTGATTATAAATGATTCACATGTTAGTAATAGTGAAGGTTCCATGTTGTGACGTGGAAACCTTTAATGACATTTAATAATGAATTTCCATGGTAATAACCAAAGAAACGTAGACATTAAGGGTTTCCATATCAGTAATTACTTTTTTTTGGACAAGGGTAAGATTGTAATTAAAGAAGAATATTACAAGGAATCCCAGAATTCGATTCCTATCGAATCCAAGGTGATCATCCAAGGTAAAATGAGGCAATGTAGAGATTAGGTCCTATGGGCTGTAACCACAACACATATTTGTCAATTTTGGATCCAAAGAGTGTATCCAAGGCATCCTTTAATATTATGTGAACGATCCGACAATGTCATATTGGGAATGCAAGGATAGACAAGTATTAGGATCACAGTTGGTCTCAACATAACCAAGATGTATCCTTGAATAAGAATGGGGTTTCCATGTGCTCATGGAATTCCTTGATAAGAATCCAAGGCATGCTCAAGTTAGGCCACTCCTTCTTAATTATGAATTCGTGTAATATTTCATTTTCTTCAATCCTTTCCTTTCATTAGTGTCATAAGGTAATGTAGCAAAATCCTATTACTAATTTCATTTATGGAATATTTTATATTTATTTTTCATTCTGCAACATTCCATCAATGTGGTAACATGTGATAGGGACATGAAGCATATATTTCATTCAAATTTTATTACAGTGAAGTCATATACTTAGTATAAATATCAATTTACAATTTAAATTTAATTATAAATTTTATGAACTTACCTTAGGCAAGTAAAGTGGAAGTGACATGGCATTTTCCATCAACCAATACATGATAAAATAAGAATTATTGGAAAGGAGGCCTACCATTAGTGTGTTTAATATCAATTACATCCATGCAATGAATCTAAAGTGTTGAAAATATAGAAACTAAAATATGGATTATCATCCTACATGGGATGGATAGATTTGATCCTGTAACTACCAAAAATTAATCATATACAAAAAAAGAGAATAAATATACAGTTCTATAGATTATACCAAGGGATTATAAATTCAATAAGTGACACTCGATGAAATAGGTGGTCCCCAGAAATCAATTCTAAAATCAATGAACATAAGGGATGAGTTATAGAAAACCCACCTTATGGTTGTACAATACCAATCCTCTGGTATAAGACACTATTTCATTATAAAATATATTTGATATGACAAAAAGGGGAAAAACTCAAAACTCTATAACTAGGTCTAGATAAAGATATGAGAATAACAGCTAAAAAGGACTCGACTATTTACTGTTGCTCATCCTACATGATAAACGAAAGATCGATCAGATCATGAATGAAGGATATATCTTGATCCCTACCATAGGTTTTCAAAAACCTACAAATTTGGAGAAAATGGGGGTTATCATACTAGAACCAGAGATAAGGATGAAGGTTTGTCTTAATATGGTCATTGAGGGAAATATAGAAAATGAAATAGAAATTTTCCCTTTCATGGTTTGTTTGTACGGTTTGAAAAAACATGCTCAAACCATGAACATATACCTGTGAAGATGGGGAAATAAAAATTTTTGGATGAAAAAATATGTGCTAGATGTGTGATATGATTCTTCTGGAAAATAGACTATTCAAACAGTTAGAAAAACTGTGCCCCCACAATGCGCCAAACGTGTGACATGCCTAGGTTCAAAAAATGATTTTTTCCAGATTGTAAAAAATCCACGAACAACCCTAAGATATTTTCTAACTCATAATAACCCATATAAGTTCCATAATAAAAAATTATACTGTAATTTAAAGGATCCACACCTATGTGAAAAATTAGGTTCTTACAGCACTAGATTTATATTCCATTCCAGCCCTGTATTGCATAGCCAAATTCACTTTCCATTATAGACCTGTATTACCAAATTAAATTTACATATCATTATATTATTTTCAATATCATGAGACATAAATATTTTCCCAATGTATTATATGGATATATAGGTCCCAACCATCTCACAATGAAAACCTTATTTTGTGTGCCACAAAATATAAATCATAGAACAACCTGAGGAATGAAATAGGTTTCTTAAACATCATTCCATCCCAATATAAATAAAAAAATTAATTTAATAAATATAATTCCTTCATAAACCCAATTAGACTATTGTGATAATAGGATTATAAAAATAACCTTATTTAAATAATGTCATCTTAGATATAAAATAAATTTGAATAAATAATTGAAATTAATTATTATAGAAAATATCATTTCTTCTTAAAAAATAATTTCTTTTCTTGAAATTCCATGTAATTTTTAAAGAAATGAATTTCTTCAGAAATATAAATGAAATATTGTAAATTAATATTCATGTAAATTAGGTGTTATGAAGAGTAAAAACCCGTTCATGCAATATATGTTAAAATAAAACATTCTTCTTGTAATTTTCTCAAAAAGTCAAAAAGTAATTCGTATTGAAAGATACAAAAGGTTCCTTTTATACCATTTGAATGATTAAAAAGGTTCCTTTTATACCATTTTCATTGTGATATGGTAATCCGTACATATGCATACATGATGATTTCATTTTTTGTTGGATGGATTGAAGGTGGAATATCAGTTTTCCATAATTATAATGATATATAAGTATATAAATTATACTAGAGTTATTGATTTAAAAGGGAAAAAACTTAATTGGAGGATGTATAAAAAGAATAAAGTTTCAAAGAATGGGTTGAGGCGATTACCTATTCTTCGACGTACTCCCTTTAGATCTCAACATAAAGGAACTAGAGATGGTTTTTTGAGAGCATTGAAACATATTTAATGTAACTAAGGGAGTATATAAGTGAAATCAGAAGGGGTTGTAAGAACATTAAGTCTTAATGAGTTATGAAGAAATGAGAGAGGTGGTCCCCTTTTATAGTTGAGGTTGGTGGCACCTTTTAAAATTCTAAAAATATTAATTTATAATAAATTCAATCCACATTCAAAAACCACGAAAATGCTGTTATTTATAATATGAGATTATATAAGCTTATAATATCATCAACCTATAATTTCATACATGTTATTATTTCATATTAAACCTTATCATTTCATTTTATCCTTAATTATTCTGTTTTTATTTTAAGAGAGTTATCAAATTGTTCAATATTAAAACAGAATTATTTTTTACTCATTTTTTTTCAATTAGAAAATATATTTACAATATTAAAAATTTTAGATAAAAACATAAATATTTTATATTTTTGAAAATATTTTATGATTTTGAAATAATTTTCCAAAACATTATTTTGACAAAATACCAATAGTATCATTTTCAAATAATCCATTTAATGGTTATTTAAAAATGTCAAGATAATATTTTGACCTAGAACAAAATATTTTATTTTATATATTAGGGTTCAAAATCATATATAATTTTTTTTATATATTAATTATCCCATTGTATATTTGTTTTCGTATTTTTAGTAACATTAATTTGATATTTCGATTAATAAAATCATTACTAAATATGTTTTGGGTAATTATTTAATGTACTTATTTTGGGGTAAAAATTAATAATAAAATACTATGATGAATAGAAATATTCTATTTTCCAGTGTAATACTTATAGTCTAATATATTTCCTTGAAAATAATTTGTAAAATATGGTATACTTATTAGAACATGAATGTGACAAGTTTAACATCACATTAAATAAAATTATATTATTGCCATAATATATTCTATAAGGATTCAAATAGTCAATAACTAAATCCATGAATGATTATAGTTATTATATACACTAAAATATGTTTGGTTAAAGTGTTTAAGTATTTTAATGGTAATTATCATTTTAATAAAAATTAGATTATTATTATTCAACAGTTAATTAATTTCTGCATCATCAATATATAATACATTAATGTAATTAATTATTTCTTAAATATTAAAAATAAATTAACATGATAAGGAATAATATTTTATCTATTAAATTATTATTTATAATCGAATTTATAATCTATGTCACCATATTTTATGAACAATTAATTCCTTAAAATTTGTGTAAGACATATTTAACTTTTCTTTAAATAAAATATATTAAATGTCTTAATCTCAACCAAGATGCTTCAAAAGGTAAAAATTTAATCCCAAAGATGGTTTAGGTTGAGAATGATGTATCTAATATTATTAGGACAAGTGTAAAGGTATTTTTATTATATTATATTTACCCTTAATTACCTTATTTACCTTTTTATTGTATTAATTAAAATTATAGATGATACCATTCAGAATGTCAAAAAATAAAAGAATGCTATTTAACTAATTTTGACCATCCTACTCCAAATATTGATTCCAATTTCAAAAATTCTAAATATAAAATGATTTAGTAATTAATTAAAAATTAATCATTTTTTCAGAATGAGAAACATATTATTAATGTTAAAACATTGGAAAATATTGAAATGTTTTCCATAAAAATACCATGGTAAAATTAGTACTAATGACCAACATTATAATAAATGATTAAAAAATATTATATTTTTTCTTTAAAACAATTGAGAAATATAAACTATCTGCATAGAATATATTGATGAAAATTTGTTTTAATTTAATTTTATTTAATTTTTACTATTCATTAAAACTTAAAACAAATCAATTTTTTAAAAAAATAATCAAAAATAAATTTTAAATCCAAAATAGTAAGAGAAACATTATTTCATTAAATATAATATATAAATGTGAAAGAAATTATATTTAAAATCGGTGCGCTATCAAATTTGGAAAATACATTTTTTGGAAAATACATATTTTGTTCAAATAAATTTATTTCGTAGTATATCATGTCTCAAAAACATATAATATTGTTTTTAAATATTATTTTGAATATATTTAATTTATGATACATTAATAGAATCCATGAAGAGTTAATTTATTATTTTATAAACTAAATTATATGAATTTATATAGTTTTTTAGAAGAATTTTAATACTCTTTGTACATGTCATTATAAGGACTAGGTTATCACCTAACATAAAAAAATTTAGTAGTTCACTTATGATCGATTTTTAATGATTTTAATTATATCAAAAGAACATGATATTTTGTAAAACAGAAGCCAAAAATAGTGTTATGGGTACGACAAGCTAATTTAATGTTACTTATAGTGCAAACTTATCTTGGTGTATTGTACAACATAATAAATCAAAGAAATTATGAAAAAACTATCTCATAAAATGATATGGGTATGACAAAACCCTTATCCAAAAAATGATATTTTAACATAAGGTGCACTAGGAGACCTTCTTTTTAGTTCCTTGAACATTTCCTCATATTCAACATTCCAGATGAACATGGCACCATTCCAAGTTATCTTGGTCCTTGGATTACATAGTATTGAGAAATTATCCAAAAACCATTAATAATATCCATCTTAATCAATAATTATATTGATCTCAATCACCATGGTTGGTCTAGGACAACATATAATATCCTTTGAATTTGATGGATCTATCGATATACCATATATTGGTATTATGTGACCCAAAAAATGTATCATTTTGTAGCAAAAATTCACACATTTTAAATTGTTCATATATTTCATCTTTCCTTAGGTTCAGTAGTAATATTACTAACAAATCATAATTATATTTTTTTCTCTTTGAATAAAAAGATACCATTTAAAAATACTACCATAAACCGGTCATGGTAATCAATAAAGACTATATTCATCAAATCCATGATGTTAGAAGGTGAATTAGTTTATCCAAAAGGCACCACTATATACTCATAGTGTTTATACCCCATAAAAATTTATAAAATTTGTATATCCACCTTCTTAACCCTTAAAAGATGAAATGAAAAATAATGGTCAATCATGAAAATGTATTGAGCTCCATACAGTTCATGAAACAAGTCGTCTAAATGAGGGAGATGGTTCTTGTTCTTCATCTTGATCTTGCTCAAGTACCAATAATAAATTCATAGTATCATTGAATCTTTATTTCTCACAAAATTAATTAGTGTACCCCAAGGTCACACAATTCTTCTAATGAATCAATTATCAATGTTTTCATAGAGTTGCTTCATCAATTCTTGCATGTCGATCAGGTCTATTCTATAGAGAGTCTTCAATATTTGTGTGGAAACATGTATGTGTTCTATTGAGAAATCAACTACTAGTTTTAGTGTAAGGATAGGAATCTTTTCCAAAAATACATCTTGAAATTATTGAACAAAAAATCATATAATCAATGTCAATTTCATACCTAACAATTTGATATAAAAAACCTTTTGAATGGGATTTAAGACCCATACACTGGATGTAATCCCAATATGATGTTTAGTATTATCATAACATTGAAATATGATCATAGGAGGGATTAAAATATCAAACATAACTTATCATCCATGAATCTTTATGTGGAATTTATGTGGATAAATAAAATCTTGTCCTATGATATAATCAAATCCATCCAATTAAAGAATGACAATATTTACAGGATGTATATTCCCCCAAAGTTTAACTAGAGAGGAATCATATAATTTATATGGAATAAACATACCATTATAGAGTTTCACTAAAAACTCTAGATCTATTTGTTTGGGTAGAATCATAACACTGTTATAAAAATATATAGTTGTGAAAGAGTGCATAGATCCAGAATCAAATAAAACATTAGCAGTTCTAGATTGGATGGATAGTGTACCTTTCCCCACATTGTTATCAAACCTCGAATCATAAATATAAAATTGATTAAATTACCTCTTGACACTTGTCTTATGAGTTATTGATCCACATCATGATCACCAACCCTTAGGATTGGGAAGTGGTTAGTAGAATTACCATTCTCCTTACACATGGTGCAACAAATCATGGGATGTGTATTCTATGACAATTTTTCATCATTCAACAATTAGGTAACTTATTCCCATAAAATCATAAATATAATTCTCTATGGACTTTCCTACCACACATAAAGAATCTATTATACCCCTTAATGTAATTTCTTTCACGATTCATCCCAAATATAGTGCATAAAGGAAATTTAATTGTCATCTATTCATTGTTTTTAAACATTCCTATAATCTTCGTCTTCTAATTCCTGTCAAACCCATGAGATTGATACATAACTTGAGCCTCCATTTCAACCATGATTTCATAATGATAAATCTCTTCATAGATAATAATGTATCTTATAGACAATTCCCTTATGAGACTTGTCTTTAATCAATGGAATAACTTACTAAATTTATATTCAATTTGGATGATAATTCCAGAAGCATACCTGCATGTCTTTTGAAATTAGCCTCATAGGTACCAACAACATCATTATATATATAATTCAACTCATGTATCTTTTTAACCAGATGGATCAATGAATCAAAGGAATATAATTACAGAAAATTATTTTCGTGAACTCATCTCAATACATGGATTTAATATCATGTTGTTTCCCCATAATCTTGAATAACATCCAGTGCTATTCTACTTTGACTTTTAATGGATAAACAACCAGAATGAAATTCTCGTGAACCAGATATAGTAAAATTTAGAATATATTATCTATATTACAAATATATCGCTCAACAACAATTGGATTAAAGACCCATTGAAAGAAGGTTTTTGATATCTCATGAAGGACTAATATTTTTTTGTTCCCTTTTTCTCATTTGGAAGTCTAACATGATTCATATATTAAAATACTTTGGTGAGCATAGTATTGATATTTTTCATTCCTTTAACCGTAGAGTTTTGTTTCTTCGAAGGACAATCTTTAAATTGTCAATTTCAATCACCATTAACGTAGTTATATTGGATTTTGACCATTGTCTAAAACCAAAATCATTGAGTAAGAAATAATCATCATGATGGGGAACCATATATTCATGAAAAGACACATTTATGATGTCTAAATTATATAACCGTCCAAAATCAATGACAACTAAGGTTTATCATAGGATTTTCATAGACAACATAAATTTAAATCTCTCATGGTAGTTTATGAAGAGTTTGTGAATTCCCAAAGAATATCCCATGGGAGGGTCAAATTAGGTGCACATCAAGGCTCGTTAACGTGTATCAATTTACATTATGTTAGGCTAGAAACACCTTATCAAAGTTGTTACTCCTAGGTGTATTTTTTTAGAGACACATCTCTATATAGTATGCATACATGGATGAATTTCATGGATGCCACTTACACTATCCTTTACCAAAATTCCAAGACATTTTCAAATAATTAATCATTTCTTTATATATATTCATATGAATTACATTAGGGTTATCACTAAGGTTTTCACATCCTAGATTTTAAAGGTAAACTAAACATTTTCTATGATACCCACTATAATGAACCTCTCTTTTCATATATTAACATTAAATAAATTTGGTAGATTACTTAAAAAAATATACAAACAGGCGCCCAAATGCCAAATTAGTATAGTGCCTTTTGAATTATGGAAACATAAACACTAGTACATAACTTATATAATTTATCTCTCAATAGGTTCTTTATGAATAACACCCTTTTTAGACACATCATTCTTAATGCATATCTTTCAATAATGTGAAACAAAAAACAAAAATGGGAGAGCTCAAATGATCAGTATAAGTAAAAAATGGATACATGGAAGAATAAATATAACCATAGGGGTATGAGGAAATGATAATAACATTATACGATTTTTCCATACATATCTTACAAATATAAAAAAGAATATTACATAAATCACGGAAGTTAGTTATAAATTAATCATAATGAAATAAAGAACATATTACATGAAATAATAATATAATAATATGACAATGATTTATGGTAAACACATAAGCATGTAAAAATAATTTCTATAATGGTAATGATAATGCTAGGAAATCCATCTTTCTTGTATATGTTCACTCCCCAAACCATCTTGGTATTCAATGTTCAATCCGATTACCATCTTAGTAGTTTGAGTTCACTCTAAATACTATCTTTGTAGTGATGGTTCACTCCCATGGCTATCTTCGTTGTCAAGGTTCACTGCCAAGACTTTCTTAGTCTATCTCATAAGACATAAATATTTTCTGATTGCACTAGAGGTATATATAAGTTGTACCTATATCATAATTAAATCATACATTCATGTGATGAAAAATATTATATAATCATATCATAACCCATGAAATTTAATGGATATCATAAACATGTAATCATATCATAATATGTGAAAAAAATCATGGTTTTATAATCATATCAAATTTATAACCCCTGAAAAGAAGCGGGTTTGAGGATCATATAACCCATGAATGAGAAATGAGTTTCATAAAAAATATTCCCATAAAAACATTATCCATTCATAGAAAGAATATAAATGGTAACATTGAACCATTTCACTATAAATACATTATTAAAACCCAATCATTTCATTTTATATGGGAAATAATTTTTAGAGATATTTTCAGAACATTTCATGAGGAAAATATCATCTCTTAATTGATAAACACATCTTAATATAGAATACAATTTTTAATATCATTTTCATGGAAAACAGTTTTAAAACATTTAAAGTAATACTTTAAAATGATTAAAACTTTTTAAAATGATTTTAGTTGTAACGGTTCTTGAAAACCTTTTTTAAAACATGTTCTTTGAAATAAAGTAGATTTCCGACCAAAGAGAGAAATAAAACACATTTTTTATAATTTTTTCCTTAATAATATTAAGTAATAATGTTTTGAAAAATGGTTCTAATAAAAAGATATATATTTTGTAAATATGTTATAATAAAAATAATGAGTTTTATTGAGATTGGATTATAATATTTCATGAATTAGAACATAATAATAAACAATCACAACAACTGATGTGATTGTTTCAATAAACTCTTAACAAATGGAAACATCGAATAGTAAAATACATTGATAAAATGAAATTACATGAAGAATAATATATCATTACAAGAAAATATTAATTATATAACATTTCATGTGGAATTATATATAGATGGAAAAAGTAAGTAGGTCCGTAACAAAACACGTGTCTCAATGAAGGAAAATTGAGACAAAATTGTCTCACTAATTTGGGAACACTTGAATCATAAAAACCATGAAAGAAATATCATATAATGGATATGTTAAGAAAATTTACTTTAATTACAATAATAATAAAATACGTTCATTTGAATTATATACACCACAAAAAATAGAGTGGGTATCATTTCTTGTATCTTTGAGATATAAAAACTGAGATGAAATTCTCTTACATTTTGTCATTAATCTCTTACTACCAATACAAAACTCATGAATAATAAGTATAATTTTATTATAAATATATAAAATAATAAAATAATAATACCTAATACAACATATAGGTTTTTATTACGTTATATTATATACGTGTTAACAATTATATGGTAAGGATCCACTTCGGGTAATATCCGTTTTATTCTTCGGATGTGTATTAATTTGTAATTTATTTGGTCCTTATAATTATATAATGAATTCAAGAATGCAGAAAATGAAATAACCAAAAAGTATATTCATTATATTTTTATATTAACAATCCATGGAATATAGAAGTATAAAATGAAATGCACTATTCTGGGAGATGATATGCCATATGTAGGGATGAATGCCCTTCTAGTTTTATTGTAAAATTTAAAGAATTAAAAATATATAATATATGTATATTTGTATATAATATAATTAAATTATAATTATTAGGTCTTATATAAAATATAATTTTATTAAAAACTTGTTTAATTCCTTTCTCGTAGTGTGTGAACCAATCACATTGCTTTGATGGGGCAGTAATCCTAACATTCTAAAATGTAATTATTAAATCTACATATAAAATATAATATATATATATATATATATGATTTATAATAATAGTTTACATCCAAATTAAAATTCATTAAATGAGTTAATGGAAAAATTGTCAATCCACATTTCGTTAGGCTGTAGTTTTTTGTACACGTAAACATTATGTTCGTTACCAATTAGTCAGAAGTGTGTGCACGTGTTGGTCGAAAGAATACCATAATATAATATAGGTATATATATTGTACATTAATTAATAAATAATCATTTAATGAGGTTATTTTAGTGTATGAAGATATAAAATAAATGAATAGAGCTTGTGGAAAGATATTGACTCTGCATTGGGTAACTTCTTTTGGTTTCCATTAAAGCTATTCCTTGGATTTCATTTTGAAATTTTTCAGGCTTATATAATAATAGGAGGGTTATTTAGGATAAACCATATAGGTTATATTTTTAGGAAATCTTCCTTGAGAGGAGTGAGTATGTGGGAGTAGAGGATTCTTTTTTATAGTGGAGGAGGAGTGGAACTCTTGTAAATTTGGGAAAAAGAAATTCCACCGACATATTCCCTTCTCCAGTGGATCCAATAATGAACCTAATTAAATAAAATGTAATATATGGTATAAATATGGCCATGAAATAGATATTTTACAACTTCATATGTCTTTTTGGGTCTTACATTTAATTTTTAGTACATTGTTAACATAAAGATTCTCTAAATCGTTGTAAATAATTTTATTCACAATCATTAATCGTGTTTATAAAAAAAAAATTTTAAATTAATATAAAATATAAGTTATGATGATTAAAAATATGGAATACATAGTTACAAATTCGAATACTTTAAGTGAGTAAAATTAATTTTAATTTAATCTCATAGATAGGATGACAATGCGGGTTGGTAAAGTAAAAACATCCAAATGTTTGCTATGTTTTAATACCCAATTTACAGATGTAATTGATTAATGTGTTCCAAATTGGATTAATATATATAAATATGATGTAATTAAAATATTTAACTAATTTAAAATATAATTTATTTTTATAAATAAATTATATTATAAGGTAGTTTTGTATTCAAATTTGGTATTTTCACTATTCATTCAAAAATATCTTTCCCAAAAAAATCTAAAAAATTCTCAATAAGATAATTTATGAATACATAATTAAAAAATAACTTTTATTTTATAAAATTAAAATTCTCAATGTGTATAAAATTAATTATATAAATTTTCACAAAAGAATGTGAAAACTAGTTCATTTAAGGAAATATTATTTTTAAACATATAATGGAATTACTAAAAACTATATCTTTCATTATAAATATGTTTCATGTATATAAAACCATTAAAAATATATTTTCTAATTAATTTTTAATATACATATTAATATGTTTATCATGTAGGTTATAAATATCTTATTTAAATATTTAAAACAAAAAAAAAGATGTTTTTTAGAAACTCAGTGTTGCTCTTAATGTAAGGAAATTCAGTGATGTGTGTAATGTACGCCAAGTTGGTTGCATGGGAAAGGAATACAAGACTTATTTAAATAAAATATATCAATAAAAATTTAATTTAATTTAGGAAAAAAGATAAATATAATCCTAGGTAATTACACTAAATCCCATAGGTTAGGCTCCGAGTCGAGAGAGATTAGCTTCAAAATAGATGAATGAATAAAACACTCGTACAATGCCCAAAAAGGGTTAATAACCTACTCTGCAATAAATATTAATTCTTAATTTATTAAATAAAATTACACATAATAAATCATGTAAGATAAATAGGTAAAGTGTATTCGGGAATTAGGAACATATCATAACATCTTCAATAAGGGATACGACAACATTATTGAAAACTTCTTTAACATGCTTCTAAAATTACATATCTTTTAAAAATTCATGGAATATCTGTGGGACATACATAAGAAATTGGTGTCATATAATTCATATTAAGGGTATAAGCATGGAATTAAGAAATACATGTTAGTAAATAAGAATATCAATGGGGAATTAAAGGATCAAGAATCATAAACATGAATAATAATGCATGATATAGCATGATATCATAATGCCTACATGGTTAATATGGAAAAAACATAAAACACTACATCATAAACCTTGGTCAAGGATAACTCCAAAAAAATAATAACTGAAAAATGTTCCACAGTGTAATCAGGTTCACTCCATATTCCAATATGACATCTCAATAGACTAGACATTACCCATTGAATTGGAGTGATATATAATTCTAGATGCACCTGTGAAATTCATTTCATTCTCATGCTCAGGTGTGCCACATATATCATAAAACATGAAATCATTGTTAATAAAATATTATTCCATGATAATGATGTGTGGAATAAATAAATTTAATTCACCAATAATCATTTATAGATTCATAAAGGTTATTACCCTTAGTATTAAATTTCTACAGGTATTCACTACATATTTGTTTTTAATGGAAAATCATGGTGGAATTTGGGTAGTATAAAAGGGTGCATAAGTATTAATGGAAGGGATTGGTGAGTGTTAAAGGTATGTCTCATAGTTTTGGAATCAAAGGTGAAGTAAGGAGGATATTCAATAACCTATACCAACATTATTAATTGAAAAAAGTAATATTATAATGATGATACAATAATAAAGAGGATAAAGAAAAGAACCATTACTAAGATTTGGCATGGTAACAGATATAGATAAAGGTACAAGGACAGATTAATAAGTGTGAAGATGTTATCTCATAATTGATAAATCAAATGGAATGTAAGCAGGATATGTAAGAACATGTCCCAACATGAAGAAATGGAAATTAAAAATCACAACATAAAATAGGTTCTTGAATTAAAAGAAGTGTGGAAGATCCCTTAATAAATTTTAGCATGATAATGGGGGTACTAAATGTTCATGGGAAAAATTAATGATGGTGAAAGTATTTCTCATGATTTATAAAGAAATTTTAATTTAGGTATAATATATAATGAAATTTCACAACATGAAAAAATGATAACTAAGAGGCCTAAGAGAAAAGAGGTGCTTTAATGGAAACGGGAAGAGAGAAATCATTTTCAAAATAGTGCTAGTTCAAATCCTTGGCAGGAGCTTATTCAGATCATGGGTGATCCTTGTGAGTAATAATGATATAGGATATAAGATTAATGAAGATCAAAAATGTTTTTAGTAAATATGAATTGGATCTTGGTTGAGTTTATATAGGAAATGAATTGGGAATTGTTTTTATTATTTATCAAATATACTATTCGGATGTTATATAATAATAAAAAAAACATACCATGGTTATCCTATAGTTTCTAAATAATGGGACTGGTTTTCATTATTTTATATGGAAAATGGAAAAAATTATATAATATATTGTTTCTTATAGTAAAGTGTTTTGTACTCTTAATGAAATGTTTTTTAAAAAATTAAATATATTAACGTTTTTTGAGGACTCAAAAAGGCATTATAAAAGTAATAAAAATTCAAATTATTTTAAATGAAAAACATATATATATATATATATATATATGGTCTGTGATAAAAATTACTGTATTTATGACATTATATATAAGTTATTATGATATCAAATCACATACCATATTTTTATACGTTATTTATAGTTTACCAAAAAATTCAGTTGTCTCAAAAATTAAAGAAAAAATCACCATTCGATAATGTCAAAGTTATTATTCCAAAAATAATACTCATTTTCCCAAAATAATTTTAAAAATATGTTCATTTTCACTTTTATAATAACAGTCAATATTTATTTATAAATATTGCTGGTTTTATGAATAACATATTTTAAACCGTTATAAAAATTACATTTGATTTCCTAAAAAACAAACAATCCTTTACATATAGTAGAAATTATTTAATTATAAAATTTTGTTTAAATATTATTCATTTAAAAATTCCATTAATTTATCGAAATTATCCTTTTAATTAATGATAATAATAATTGGAAATTTCATTTGTGTATTATTTTATACCAGTCAAAATCATCTATAATGTAAAGATAAGAAGAAAATATGAACATAATTCTACTGAGAAATAAAATATTCATATTCATATAATTATTTTCTTGATAAATATTCATTTAATACACCAATGAATACCACAAGATTATGATTCTCAGTGGTGATACTATAATGGGGTGGTTCAGCGTACATGATTTGGGCCTTGCTCTTAATGATCATAAATGTCTCCCTTAAATAGTTTTCTCATGCTTATGTATTTGGATATCATTTTAGGGTTGGCCAATGTAAAATCCCTTAGAATATATCTTATATAGATTAACTGATAAATGGGATTCATAGGGAACGATCCTACAATATGAGGCTATTAATTCCTTTGTATGTGTCAATTGGATTTGTTAAAACCCTATATTTATTCTAATAATTTAATAACTATTAAAGGACTTTGTTATCAATGGTAATGATGCATAAACTTATTTTAAATATGATAGGATATAATTGAACAAAATAATGGCATGTTTTTAATATAATCATAATATATAATAATAAATATAATTACATCAAAAGAGTAATTTTATTTATAATAGTTTGGATCATTACAATATTCACATATTATGAAATATTTCCACAAAAATGTCATTTTCCCGGACAAAAATAGATGACTGTAATTCTATTCCATCCCTTCCTCTGGTTCCCATATCGTTTCTTCAAACATATAGATTATCAAAAACAGTTTCATCATGTAAATTGTATTATTTCATAGAACATTGTCTTTATGATATAATTTATTCACTGACTTCTCATCATAGGAAAGGTCACTATCCATTGGTACCACCTCTTTATTGAGTAAATGTGAGGGTTCTGGTATGTACATCATTAATATGTGTACATGGAATACATTAGGTACTTGGGAGATATTGGGTGGGAGTTCTAGACGATAGGCAAACCACTTAGATGCGATCAAGGCTCTCAAAGGTGATGATGTATCTTGAACTATGATTTCCATTATTTACAAATATCACAACTTTGTGCCATAGAGATATGAAAAGTAATACCACGTCTCCGACATTAAACAATAGGTGTCGTCGATGATTGGAAGCATAGATCTACTATCAACTCTTAACAACCATGATGTCCTACTGAATGGTCTTAAGCTTTTCAACTACATTATCGACAATTTCTGGAAATAACAGTATTCTTCCCCCATATTTATTCCAACATTTAGGTTTTATACACCTCTTCAGATAAATGGATTCTTAGGGGTAATTTGGATGCTTCAGTGGAAATAATTATTATATGAGAACCTGAACATAGGAATAATATAACACCCCTATGTTTTAATGAAATATATTTCTGATATTTTTTTAGTAACTTTCATTGCACGAATTCATGAATCAAAATGAACTGAAATAAACCCTTAATATAAAATGACTATTATATCCTAAGTAACATCAGGTGCCACTATTTTTGTTCCCTGATTTGGGTCGTCACAGAACCCCTAGCGCGCCACCCCTTACGCTAGTGTTTGTGGACTAGTAGCAAGGCTCTATATTGGTCATATGGGGAGACTATAACCTATTTATCAGAGTGAGCCATAACCGATCACCACATAAATAGCATAAAAATAAGAAATAACCAATAAAATGCATAACCGAACATCTTCCAAGCTGGGTATAACTGCAAACAATAATAAACATGTCGTGTCATGTTACAATTCCAAGTGAACAAAACCCAAAATAATGACAATAGACGAATCCCTAAAATGGTCTTGACTCCATGCTCGAACCCTCATCCATGCATGTACCATATCTAAATAATGCACTAGAATATGGACCTTTCCCTAGTCCTGATATGTAAGCGAGAAATATTCTTGGGTACCAAACAATGGCCTATGTAATGTTAGAGTACAACTTAGTAGGCGACCACCAATGGTGTCTACAAAATATCATGTCTTACAAATAGAGTATGAAAGTATAAATAGATGCAATGTAATAAAAGTTAGTTCTCAGGACACTCATTAAAATTTATATACTTTACTTTTAATACTAGGATTATCATACCATGTTCAATATGTACACCATCTTGTCATTTATTTCATTATAAACATCTAATTCATGAGTTAGTAATTTACCTCATTCACACAATATTAATGGAATTTTTCTTTCTATATAACCAAACTAGTTATGTTCCTACCTCACCAAGAATTATCATATCAATTAATCACCACAAATAACTTGGAACCCCAATCCATGTATTTTAATTGAATGTAACCATTAAGAGAAGATATAATTAGTTATAATCCCCAACCCTTGCATTCCTAGGTAGGATAAAGCATCATTCAAACCATACCAGTGGGAGGAGCATCAGTCCTTAATCCCACCACCAAGCTAAATTCACATTCTTATTTACCATTCACCACATTTTTCCACATCACGACCAATAAAACTAATAAAAATAACAACCATGATTTGCACCAACTGACATGGGATTCAAATGTTATGGCATAGCCCGTTCAAAAATCTATTTTACATTACACAACCCATTAGCCCAATTTTTTTCTTAAGTCACATCCCCTTTTCTATAGTAACGTATTCAAAAGCCATTACGATCCCCATGCATCAACATTTCACATACACCCAACATCTTAGAATTTTTCAACATAATTAATTTCACATAAGAAAAATTCCCCATTTAACTAATTTAACTCATTTTTATTACCATGACAGACAATCCCGTAATACACTAATAAGCATAGAAACATGCTAATAATTCATTTTCACTCTCGTTAAAGTGTTGGAACATGCCATGGGTGGCACTAAAAAGGTCAATTTATCCTCTATGTACCCCATAGGGACCACAAGGGTTTCTATTAATCATCAAGACACCCATTACATAAAAAGTAATCAAGGATCAAAATAAAAACAAGGGGGTAACAAATAAATATACCCAATAATGCCCCAATCTCAATAAAAACTATGTGATATAACATGTAGAACACCTAAATTGGATAAGATGCTGAACAAACACCTACTAGAGGACTTTGATCCCGATTCAACACCGTTTCAAAGCATCATCCTAAATATCATCAATAAATAAGGGGTTTAGATCTTAATATGGAGATGTAGAAGAAACATAATCCTTAAATCGAAATGAGAAGTAAGGAGGATATTAGACATACCTAGATATCTAATATTGAACTAACGATACTCCAAACAACCATGGATTGAAGAAGAATCACCTCATGGACGATCCTTCAAGCATGGATCATCACTAGGGCTCAAGGGAGGAAGAAGGAGGAAAATCTCATGTTAAGGATAAAAATCCAAAATTAGATATTTTGTAAATTCAGAAAATTTAATGGGATACACAATTTTCATGTAGGGTTTACCAAACTGTACGTAAAGTGGGAGAGGGATTCTATCCCAAAATCCCTCTTCCAAACTGTTTTCTAGGAATTCTACAATGTTTTATTAAGAATGAATTTAACGAACAAAAGCCTCTATCCAATGCTATATGGTTACCTATGATGATCTTCTTGGCTTTCACTAACTACATGAAAACCATGAAATAGGCCCATAAACCCCTTTTCGTCCATTTTTCATGTCTCGAACCCCTGGAAGAGCCCCAAGGCTTCACATGAACTTTGGGAAACAATTATTTCACCAAAAAAAGGAATTAAACTAAAACATAAACAAAAAAGTACCTTAACAAAGGTCCCATATCTTAGAACCTCCCCACCCTAGGACAAATCATCCTCGAGTAACTCTTCCAAAGCATCATTGTGTTTCTAAAGCAATGATATCAAGCCACTAGGCCCACGTATATAACTCCCGATCCCATGTTTCTTCTTTTATTTCTCCATGCTGCCATAAAATATGAACCAAATGTACAAACGTGACCCATAAAATGTTGTCAATATGCTCCACAATATGAAACAGATTCTCCTCAAAGGACACTTCAAGATCATTCTCAACATCATCATAGTTTATAATAAGTGATGGATCTGGGTGATATTATCATAGTTTCATGAAAAGAAAAACATCATGCATCCCACTGTATCATAGTGGAATATCCAATTGATAAACCCTTGGTATGATCCTCTTCATGATCCCAAATGGCCCCTTGTACCTAGGAACCAATTTTCCCTATTTCGGAGTGCGATGATGACCCAACCTTGGAGACACCCAAAGAAACACATTATACCCCACCACAAACTCAAGAGGTCTAGGAAACCAATCCACATAATACTTATTCTTACTATGATATGTCTTAATGTGATTTTGAATCAAACGAACATTCATCAACGTATCCTACATGAGATTTAGTCCTAAGAGGTCAAATTCTCTGGCCTCTAACCAACAACACAAAATATCCACATTGTCTCCCATTATGTGCCTCAAAAGGTTCCATCTGAATACTATCCTTGAAACTATTTTTGTAAGAAAACTAATGAATTGATAATTTATTTTTCCAGGAACCACCAAAATCCGAGACATAGGCTCTTAACATGTCATCCAATACTAGAATATTACTCTCTGATTTCCAATCCATTTATGTTTGATATGCTGTACTAATCAAAATTTGGGCACCAAGTTCCATTGTAATCCCTGGAAGAAGTGCAACGTAAAATTTTAGTCATGATATGAAGTTATGTTTCTTCAAACACCATGAAATCATACTACATCATGAACATACAACTCACCCAACAGATCAACTATGTATGTCTCATAGATCATAAAGAATTGAGACAATTTCGTCAAATGATCCACAATGACCCAGATTAGATCATTCTTACAAGGCATCCCTAGAAGTCCCACAATGAAGTCCATCTTTATGTCATTCCACTACCATTCTGGAATAGGCAATGAATTTATCAAACCACATAGATGGTGATGCTCGACCTCTACCTCTTGATATGTAAGACATTGCGCCACAAAACCCACAACTACTTTCTTCATCCTCGACCACTAATATTGCCTACGAATATCACGAAACATCTTAGTCAGGCTCAGATGCACTTCCCACCTTGATCCATGGAACTCATGCACTAACTATTCATGCAAAAACATAGGCACTATCATGAATTGACTAATAGAGGAAATTGCATCACTATCCAATGCACAATTAGAAGGTGACTCCCCACCTTTAAGAGTTTACTTCACATCCAAACACTCGGGAACCACTGACTAGCTCTCTTAGACCCAGATCAGAAATGAGAACTCATATTCTAGAGACACAAGGATAATTTTTCCATGCCCTTGCTACACCTCAAGAAGCATCATTGAAAAATAAAACATCATTATCCATTCAGAGTTGGATTCATGGTCCACCTAATTCTGATTCTCTCACCTTAGATGATTAGAAACACTATTCCCTTTTCCTAGTGTGAAAATAAAATTAAAATAGAATGGTTGAAGGTACCTGACCCAACTTCATAGATGAAGATTTAAATCCTTCTAAGAGAAGATATACATTATACTCTTTTTATCCAAAAACCCCCTGATTCTCTCTCACAACAAGTAGTTTCTCCAACACATTAAGGCATAAACAATAGAAGATTAATCAAGATCATGATTAGGGTAATTTCATTCATGTGGTCTCAACATTCTCAACCTGTTAGATACATCCTGATCATCCTAAATCAACACTAATCGAAGACCCACACTGGATGCATCACCAATCAAAATGTACTTCTTACCATGATCAGGTAAAATTAAAATTGATGTGATAGTCAATCCCTTCTTCAATTTTGGAAAATCAATTTTTCATGAATATTCCCATAAAAACATAACACCCTTATTGGTTAATCTTGAGAGCGGTGCTTCTAAATGGGAGAAATTAAAAATTAACCTCTAGTAATAAGTAGACAAACCCTGAAAACCCAGAACATCAGATACACCATTGGGCTGCTAGCAAGACACCACATTATTCAACTTCTCTAGATCCACCAAAACACATGAGTCATAAATGATGTGTCCCAAAAATTCACTTTTTCAATACACAAATGTTGTTTTGATATCATGGTATAAATCCTATTATCTCTTAGTATACTTAAGACGATGTCATGATATTGGGAATGATCATCAAGACTTCACTAGTACCACAAGATATCATCAAACATAGACATCCATGAACTGAATTAGATACTGGTGAAATATCTGATTCATTAGCTCCATAAATAGAGTCAGTGTATTGGTCAAACCAAACAAAATCACAATAAATTCATACAACCTATACCTGCTACGGAAAGCTATCTGTTGTATGTCAGAAGGTCTGAACCTCAACTGATGGTATCGTGATATCAAATCAATCATGGAGAACACTATGGAACCCCATAATTTTTTCAAATAGGTCATAAATTATAGGAAGTGATAATAAATTCTTAATTTCCATATGAATCAAATTATTGTAATTGACACATAACCTCAACGACCCCTCATCCTTTGTAGCAAACCAAACATGTGATCCCCATGGCGATGTACTGCATTAAATGAATCTATTATTCTCTAACTCTTCTTGTCGATCCTTAAGCTCATGGATTTCTCCTGGTGTCATTCAATATGGTGGAATGGATATGGGTTCTTACCCTAGTATCAAATCAAGTGTTAAATCAAATTCTCTCTCCAGTGGTATCCCCAAGAAGTCCTCAGAGAACACATATTGTAATAGATCCACAACCGGAGGAAATAAAAGTTTCCTCACTTCTCTATCATAAAGAACATGTCAAGACACGTAGGGCCGTGAGATCTCCCAATTTCAAAAAAAGGCCTTGTATGGCTTGTTCGAACATCACACTCACCATGATGAACATAAGTGTCTCCATCGGAAGATGTAAATTATACCTGACATTGATAACAATCGATATGGGATTGAAACTCCTGTATTCAATCCATACCCGTGATCAGTTCGAAACCTGAAATCTAAAAAAAACAGATCACATAGGAAACGAAATCCACCAAACTTGATGGAAAAACCTTTACACCACCTTATATTCTAATCTTGAACCCCCAATTGAGTATCAAGTGACATAACTCCCCATGATCCTTCCACTGTTAGTTCCAACACTACATCAAATTAAGCATAGATAAAATATTGTGTGACCCCTATTTTAAAAAGAGTATTTTCAAGTGTGGAAGCTACATGAATCATACCTCAAACAATAGATGGTCCAAGTGCACCACCTCTAGGGGTAGACTAAACTATTTGATGATGGCCTATCCCTCTACACAAGGATCCATCTTGAGTACCCTACACTGCATTTCCTTACTATTATGACTGGTCTCTTCTTGATGTTCCACATCTCCCACCCCTACCAGTATAGCCTGAGAATCTCCATCTTCATACCTAATATTTGGTAGTCAATCTTATACTTACACTCTTCATTGATCATTGTCATCCAAATCATTTATTTTTCCATAGGATCCTGCAAAACAATCTATACATTGACCATTTTTTCACATGCTCTGCACTCAACAGGTGGTTAGGAACACTAACTTAGCATGTGTCCCAACCTACCACACTAATAACAGAAACTCGATTAGTAACCTAAGATACATGTTACTTGTCAGGATCATGTTGTCCAATGCATCCCCATTAGAAATTCTCTAAATAGTGCTTCCTAATATATAATGTAGTGCCACTACTTCTCCCAAATTGAACCAAATTTATTCTCCTGGAGGCCTCTTTGAGGTTTCCCTCTAATATGAGGGCATTATCCATCACCTCAAAAAACCTCTTCAATTGAAATATATTTAGCTAAGATATGATCTCAAGATGAATTTTGTTATAAAAGTGCCTTTCCATACCTACCTCGTCTCCCACTAAAGTAGGAACGGAAATATTGCAGGTACATGAACCAACATTATTACTTCAATACTGATATTCATTCTGTAACACCCCAAGCTTCCTTGGTATGTATCCTTTTGAATAATGCAATGGCATGCATTGTACGCAACTTCGAGATTTTAACACACCATAACCAATCAAACTAGCCGTTATGAATAGTAATACCTACTTTTTGAAATTTTATAAATTCTATCTCTCAAAATGGACTTCATTTTTGGATTCGGAATATCGAAATTATCCTAGGGTGAAATTTTGGTACTTTTCGGATAACTTTCATACTTTGATGAATAGTGAAAATTACTAAATTTTAATTAAAAACAACTTTTTTAATCAAAATAATTAATAGTGATAAATTATGAATTTGAGTGATTTTAAAGTATATTTAGAATATATTTTTACCATAGAATACAATTTGGGTCATTGAACAAAATTTCACTTTTAAACCAGACATAAACAAGTGACAATCTTTTGATAGTTATTATCTCTAAAAAACACGCTTTTTGTTTTAACAACATGAATTAATTTTAAATTAATTTCTGCCACTTCTGTGTTTTGAATTTGGAAAAATGGATTCCATATTTGGAATCATGATGTTTAAATTGTGTAAATAGGTAACTTTTATTTTTAAACATTTTGGATAATTACTCCGGTAAATATTTTATTTACCCTGGTTAAAGGGTAAATCCGGTAAACAAGGGTTAAAAATAATATTATAATAATACTAAATTACCCTAAACATGTCTTAACCCTATTGGTTGATACATGGTCAACCATGGGAATCTTTGGGTCGATTTTGGGACCCCATGGATCCACTTTTAAGTGATAATGACACTTTATTTTAATTAAGTTAAAATAAATACAAAAATGACACAAGCATATATATTTTAACAAAAAAATTGTTACAGAGGGTTATATATGTTTTATTTTAGATTATAAATATTAATTAGAAAGATAAAAAGATTTCCTACAAAATGATATTTTATTTATAATTTTTAGACATTATATAATTTAATTTATTTATGACACAATGATGATGAATTAATTACTTTAATACTGAAAAATTACAATAATTGATATTATAAATACCCAAATAAATATAATATGAAACTTTTAAGGAATGAAAATAATTTTCTAGGATAATATGTCATATTAGGATTGATTTAATGGACCTTTTTCGAAGTAATCAATCTGTTATTAGTTTCAGAAAATCAACTATTGAATAGTGTCAAAATTGACATAAAAGAGTTCTTAAAACAAATATTATATTATTAATTGATATTAAATTCCTAAGAATATAAGGTTCGGCCAAGAGACTTATATCATGATATTTTCATCATTAATGTACCACTTGGGGGTCTCTTGGATGTATATAGTATGTTTATTAACCATATAATATAAAAATACAAAGAGACATTGTAAAAGTGAAACTAATTAACTAAGAGTTAATACTTAAAGATAAGGTTAATATAATGACCCAAACCTGTCTAAATTATATTGGTTGAGTTTTTTTCGACCCATACCCATTTTAACATTTAAATAATAAACTTTTGAGCTATTATAAACTGAATATGAATTTATTATAAATTAATATTTCTAGTTTTTTCAAAGGTGCCCCTCACGCCTCTTATAAAAGGGCACTCCTCCTTCTCATTTCTTCACACCTTCAAAGCCCTTTGGTTCGGCCAACCCCAGACAAAATACTATCTAAACTTCCCTCACTACAACCTAAATTCCTTAGTTTGATAATAAAGCCAACCTATTGAGCCCTTTTGATCAAATCAAAAGGAAGAACCCGAAGAAGAGGTAATGTTTTCACCACCCCTTTTCAAGTTCCTTTCTTCTTCCACTTACTCTTTCTTTGTTATTACCATTATAAGATAATAAATCCAGTATCATATATATATACTGTGATGTTATTCTAAATATGGTACAACCATATTCAGTATTCTATCCATCCTTTGAATAAATGTCACCATACGTGCGTACGTACGACTTACCGTCTCCACGTCGTGGTGTAATTGTTATTCAATATATTATTATTTGGATGGGTATAATAATGATGTGTAACTCATGTAAATAATAAATATAACATGATAATGATTCTGTATATATGATATAACATCCAATTATATATTATTTTAATATCAAAAGAATGATATTGTCGCTCGTGCGTATGTACGGACTACCGTCTCCACGAACGCGATGAGATTCATTCTCCATCATATCCATTCTAGTATAATTATAATTTGATGATTTAAAAATATTATCTAAGGACTTTATATCATTCTGTATATTAATAATATACATCTCATTAATAAATATGGCTCACATAACAACGAATATAAAGTAAAATGAACCCGTTAACACCCGAAATGATGATAATTCTAAGATATTATTAACAAATCAATGTTAAAAGATCATATATGATATCATATTAAAGTAAATGATTCTTGTATTATTCAATAACAATTATTTCACCATTATACAGAAGGTAAACCTACTGTCGACCAAGGAAAAAGTACAAAGTAAGGGATTTTCTTATCTCACTTTCAATTCCGTGAGATTTCCATTGTTTGCAACTAAATTATTGAAAGTGGTGTATTGTGTACTGCCATTGGATATATGTTATCATGATTCTCATTATATTCATTTTATTCTGGAAATAATTTGGTGGTTATTAACTTTTGTCCATAAGACTCAGTTGATTAACGTGGTAAGGGGTTTCTTATCTCACTTTTAATTTCGTGAGATTTACATTATTCACCACTTAATAATTCCATGTGGGGTATGTGTACTGCCCATGATTGTATTCATTGTGTAATAAACTTTAATTTATGGGTATTTACATCATCAGGGTATGATACTTATTTCATGGGTGTATGTTTCGTAAGTTATCTAATTGATAAGGGAATTTGAAATTTCAATTTCCACTCATTTGGATTTACGCATATTTCATTGATTATATTACCCAAGATTATGTGTGGAATCACTATTAATTTGATTATGTCATAATTTCCACTCCCCATCCTGTGGATATACATTTGATACACACAATCACTCCATTAATAATTCTCAAGTCATTGATATGAATTTGATAAGAGTAATTTTAACTCGTTCTCCATTTATTGAGTTAAACATCCAATTCGTTGGTGTTGTTTTTAAAAGAATATGTGTGAATGTCCTTTGAATGTTTTACACTGAATATCCAATCATATTTAGTGTATTTATATTTGTCACACATAATTATGTCGTTGATTTATCTTTAACCTAGGGATACAACCTTTATGAGAGATTTCATCTCAATTTACATTCCATTGAGACTTCTTTGATGATATACACCAAATCACTTTTATGTGGTGTATATAATGTACTTTTACATAGTATATCATGAATCCCTTTATTCTCATGATATTACAAAGTTTTGATTACCTCAATTATTTGTATTCAAGTGTCTCTTTTGGTTAGAATCTCTAACTAAAATACCATTTTTAAATGTTTTAAAGACTTATTCATCTAAACCTTTCTCATTAATGTCCATGTTTTAAAAATGGTTTTAAGGATTTATTTATATGGACATTAATGTTTAGAAATTAAAACTCCTTTTAAAAAGTTTCAAAGTGGTATGGGACACTTTGATTCAAAAATCTACTTTTAAATGGCTTCTTGACAAATAGTGTGACTTTTTAATGTTTTCAAGAAAAGGGGGATATTTCTCTCAAATAGTTTTGATGATTATTTTCATCTATGTTAGCATCCTTCATTATTCTTGATTGAGGTTAATGTGATACAATACAATCTTCCATATTGTATCGAATGAGTTATGTTTGACTGTGGATGTGCTGTTTTCATACCATTCATGGTTTGTGGTAAAAGTATTGACATTTCGTATGCTAGTTTTAATACGAATGTTTATGTTATGTTTAAAACATGTTCATATGAGGAATGCATTGGACTTAATAAGTGACGGGTGGAGCCCGCTATAGCTCCTCGATGCATCGGTAGGTCTCATGAGACAAACTACTGTCTTGGCACAAGGCCTTGGAAAAATCTTATTTGTAGTCTTGGCACGAAGCCTTGGCTATGTGGTTATGATAGTCTGGCATTATGCATTCCATCATTATGAAAGTGGTTATTGATAATGCATGGTATTGTTCGACTAGTAGAATATCTATGTGAGTAAGTAAATGGCATTATTTTATTTTATCTTTGCCATTTTATGCTGAAGTTCAAGTTTAAAAGGCTTTTGTTTTAGTTATAAACTGCCTTAAGTGTGTATGCTTATTTATGAAAGCTTCTGCTATAATGTTATCCTTATTGAGCATCTGAGCTCACCCCTTTCAATGTTTTATTTTTCCCAGGAATATGAAGAATTAATTTATGAAGGACCTGCAGGGATAATATGAGGGGATATGAAGACAAGATGTTTTTTTATGATGTAATGTAAAAATTTATGGATGTATCTAGTTATTCCAAGGATACTAAACTAATTGGTCTTTCGAGACTTGATATTTCTCGTGATCATGCCAATGTTATGTAATAATGCACTGACTCTAGGTAACTAGGGTCGGGGCGTTACACATTCCCTATGTCAAACTCATAAACTCCACATCCTTCTCCTACCATAAGGTTTCTGGGTTATAATGCTCTAGAAAATTATCCTAAAAAATCTTTCACATTATTCCTTATACTTTCTCAGCCTCAGCTAAGATATCCCACCTACACATTTCTTGACCCCACAATATATAGGCTTCAAACATTACTCACTTCATAGAAGGAGTCTCTTGATGTTTAAGAATTTTTTGGATAAACTCTATCCAGCACCAATCTTCCTCTGTCCCTCCCTCTCTGTTAAAGGATTGATGGTGTTGTAGTTGAAACTCCATAGTCAACTAAAACATACCAGGTGCGCCCCATCCCGTGTCCCATTCCATCATCTTCATAAAACAAGGGAAGTTCCCACATAACTACTCTTACCTGTCATCCTAAACTAGTGGGACTTGTTTCTCTACTACTAGGGGCATTATTAGGATCATCCTTTGGTCTCCCAACATTCACACATTTTTTCGGTGGAATTACTCTACAATAAAAAAACACAATCTTTTTATGAAACACCATTGAAACTTTTACAGGGTATAAGGAAATGATCATCATGAGACATAAACAAACCATTTCACATAAAAATACCATAGTCCATATATATATATGGAACACTACCCTCAACCATCATTCTTAGGGAGATCACAGTCATGGGTAAACTAACTCACACGGTTTGATGTCTTACCATTTACACCTTTTTAAAATGATTAAAATATCCTAATTTTAACCCAAAACATTTTAATTAATTTACCTATATTTATAAAGCATCATTATATAATTATTACTTGGCATTTTGAGTTCAATTTTTTCGTATTTATGACATTACATTAGACCACATTTTAATACATTCATGAAAATCAAATGCATCCCACCCATTACATACAACACACCCTTTTATTGTGTGTGTGTCTACTATAATTGATGTCCTTTAAATAAATAGGTTCTATGAATGATGCAAGAATTCACAACCTTGTACCATTCTGGTCATGAGAAAAATATCATAAAATAGTCACTTAAAACCACTAGTTCACCAACTAATGGTGAAATATCATTAACGGTAAAAATACACCATCTATAACAACCACTCCCTCCCAGGGTGACATGGGTATCCCCTGTACTTGGGATAACTACTCTCAGGTATAATCTCATTAACAAGGCCTGAAACTATCTTAATATCCGGTCTACCATCCACAAATACTAAGAAAGGGAAAAGAACCTCCCTTTGATACCACATTGTAACATCTCTGAACCAGGTGCCACTAAACTGGTTCCTTGAGCCGATTCGTCACATGACCTCAAGCGTACCTCCTCGTAGGCTATTGGTTTTTGACTAGAAGTGAGGGTCTAGATTGGTCATGTGTGGAGACTATACCCTCTTATTAGAGTGATACATAACAAATGACAACATAAATAGCGGGAAAAATAATATATAACCTAAATCATGATTATAAAATCATCTTCAAAACTGTGTACTACCACAAGCAACAATTAACATGTAATTTCGTGCTATAGTTACAAGTGAAAAAAACCAAAATAAAAGTCATATTAGAGTCACCAAAACGGTCCTGGATTCATTTTGGGAGCTTCACCAGGCATGTCTCATGTCCAACTCATCTCCATAGAATTTGACCCTTTACCTTATACTAACCTGCAAGCATGAAATATACTCAGTTCCGCAATGATTATTAGAGAAAGGTGTGATTACAACTCTGTAAGCCACCACCAATAATGTCTTAAAAATATCTAGTCTAACAGACAATAAATTATAGTATAAATAAATGGAAAGTAAATGGAGATAGTTTAGGGGTCACTCGTTATCCTTTCTGTACTTTTAAATTACTATTAGTATTATATTTCCAAGTTAAATATTTAATTAATATCATCATTTAGATAATCATCAACATGTAATAAATAAGTCATACATTTACCTTATTCACTAAATATTCATTGCATTTATCATTTCATATAAGTGAACAAGTTATTTCTCTATCTCAATAGGAATGAGAATATAAATTAATGACCACACATAACTTTGAGCTTCTGTCATGGTATTGTCATTAAATACAACGATTGGGGGAATAAAGCATTAGTCCGACACACCATCCTATGTATTCCGGGGTTGGTTAAATCACCACTCCAACCCTACCCATGGGAGGAGCATCAGTATTTAATCCCACCACCAAGCCACGTGCACATGATTATTTACCGTCCACAACATTTATTCATATCACAACCAATTTAACCAATAAAGGCAACAATCATGATTCACAATAATTAACATGGGCTTCAAATTTTATTCCAGATCCCATTCATAATAACATTTTACACTACACAACCCATTAGCCCATTATTCATTCCCGAGTCTCATATCATTAACCATATTCAAAAATTCAAAATCCATTACCATCCCCATGTGTCAGTATTTTGCCTACACCAACCCTATTAACAGTTTTTCAACATAATTTATTAGACCCAAATCACAATCCTGATTTTACTAATATAACCAATTTTTATTACCATACCAGACAATCCCTTAAGCCACTAATAATCACAAGCACATTCCGATAAATAATTTTCACTATTTTTCAACATTTCAACATTATCATCAATGGATATAAATGGTTAAAAGGAAACCTTGCTCATAAACAGCTAACATCTATGTCCAAAATGTGTCGGTGCACCACATGGGTGGGTCTTCAATGGTCAAGACATCCTCCATGTGTCCCATGGGAACCATGAGGGTTTCCATTCACCTCCTAGACATAAATTTCACCAAAACTCTTCAAGGATCAAAATCAAAACAAGGGGGTAACCTATAAAAAATACCATGAGTGAAAAAATATGAAAAGAAACTATGAAATATAACTTTAAGATCACCTACCTTGGATTCATTATGAAACACACACCAAATAGAGGCATTGTATCCCAATTCAACACCCCTTTGAAGATTCAAACTAAATATCACAGGAAAATAAGGGATTTAGAGATTAATATAGATATGTGGAATTAATGGAAGCCCTAAACAAAAAAGATAATAAAGGAGGAGATTCGACATAAATGGATCTCCAATTCTCAACTGATGACACTCCAAACGGCCTAGGATTAAAGAATAATGTCCTCTCAAAAAATATTAAAACCTTGGATCATCACTTAGATTCCAAGGTTGAAGGAGGAAAATGATGAGTTGGGGTTAAAAAATCATGGAGTGGAAATTTTGTAAATTTCTCAACAATACTCGGCTCCATAGTTTAACTACACAGTTTTCCAAACATTGCGCAGACCATGTGAAATATTATTCCCAAAAGTCACCCTTTTGCACGATTTCTTGGAATTGTTTTCTTAACCATGAAGAAACCATGTGAAATCCTATGTCCAAAGCTGCATGGTTACATGGGATGATCCGGATGGTTTTCACTAACTGTGCACAAACCGTGCAACTTGTGTCTAAACCCTGTTTCCCTCAATTTTCATGTCCCAAACCCTGAGAACACCCCGAGCCTTCACTTGAACTTTGGGAAAAAATACCTGCCCAAATTAATGTACTTAAACTAAAACATAAAAAAAATACACTAAGAAAGGTCCAGGACCTTATACTCTTTCCATTTGGTAAGTGGGAATAATTATAACAAACTTTTGTTAATGTATAAAAAATATAAATCATTTATATATTTGTATATTTGTTTTTTGAATTAATATTACATGATGAAATTAATGAAATATATATTTTATATTCTTAATAAAATATTTTTTATGTCCATCCAGTTAATTTTTTTCATCGAATATGAATAAAATCTATTTGTTGGAAAAAACCCAATATTTATCAAATGTGGAATTTTCCATCATTTAATAAAGAAAATTTTTTTAAATTAAGATTTTGATACATTAATAATTACTTAATGACAACATTTACTTGTTATTTTGAATCATAATATATAAATTTACTTTGAATGAATTTCTGATATTTTTTTTGATAACATTCACGTTTTGATTAGTAGTAAAAAATACACTAAATTTTATGTGAAAACAACTTATTGCATAAAAATAATTTATAGGGTCAAATAATAATATATAATGGTTTAAAATTATAAATATAATATATTTTTACCCTTAAATATATTGTATTCAATTAGAATTAATTTTACATTGAATTCTGATGTAAAAACATATCAATATTATGGAATGTTTTAACATTTTAACATGTTCCCTTTTTTCTATAATATGATTAGTTTTAAATTAATTACTGCAACTTATTCATTTCTTATTTTAAAAAATGGATTAAAATTTTTGAATCCATAGGTAAAAATTATATAAATAGATTTGTTTTATTTTGGGGTATTATGAATAGTAACTTTGATAATTTTGATTAGTACAGTAAAATGGTAAAACTGGTAATTAAGTGATAAAATACTATTATAAAATTACCCAAACACTTTTCTTAATATCATTTTATGATTATTGTTCATCCTAAATTACACTTGGGTTGAAATCTCATTCATTTTAATCCAAATGGATGAGATTTGGTCATTTAATGTACTGTAATTAAAGAAAAGATAAATATGATTCACTCAAATTTTAATAACTAAATATTATTTACATAATATTATAAAAAAGATAAAATAAATTAAAAATATTAATTTGAAATCGAAAATGTTTTTATTTGTCATGGTAATTTATTTTTAATTTCTTGAAAATAAATAATTAACTTAATAGCTTATACATTAATGATGCGTAAATTTTATAAATGATGAAAAAACAATAATATAGTTTTAATTAAAATAAAAATAATCATTAAAAGACAAAAAAACTTGAATAAATATTATTTTTCATGTATATATTGACTGCATTCATCCAAGGGTTGAGTTAATGACCATTGGAGCCTTATAAAAGGGATTATGACACATGTATTATTTTATTTAAAGTGTCATTAATTTTTTAACCCTTATAATTTATTATGAATAACTTTTTAAATATTGGATTATTTAGAATATAAATTAATTTAATAACATTATTAGAAAATATATAACATTTATATCCATCATATTATTTTTTTATTCAACAAATATGTATACTATATACTTTCACAAAATTGATGTCGTAATTTTCTTATTAATAGAGCTAAGAAATTAATGTTATTAGAAATATTAAAATAAATATAATTTTGTATGATTAATATATCTATTTAATTTTATAAGTGACCCTTTCCACTTATAAATATAATAAAATATTAGGTTCATAGTTAACATTTTATTTTAATATTTTTAAAAAACAATGAATTAAATAGTGTCAAAATTGACATTATTGATTGTTTATTAAAATAGTTTAATATTAAATTATTTATAAATTATAAATAATTTTTAAAAATATATAATAATTATGATATTGTAGAAAATGATCTAATTTATTTATTTGTGGTCTATTTTATATCAAATTAGTAAATAGTTCACCCTTTTAATGTTGATGTATTTGTTAACCTAGTTAAATATTAAATAAAATAAATTATTGTTAATTAAAATGATAAGAATTATATTTATATAAGTAGTTGTCAAAAATTTATTTTAAAATGATATTTAAACCCTTTCCCATATCATATTATAAATTGGTACATTTTGGAGGTTTTTGGGTAGGGTTTGAGTTTTGTATAAATAATTATTTTTGGAGTTTTCAAATGTTCCCCTCGCCTGAATTATAAAAGGGAACGTCCCCCTAACATAATAACATCAATTTGAGCCTTCACACTCACAAATAACATATCAATTTTCCTTATCATAATGCCTATTAATATTCTAGAGGTTCTAGTATTCTTCAATGACAAACTACTTTACTCAAAGAGGAGATTTTGAGGAAGCACGTCAATAAAGAGGTAATATGCTCTACTGATTCATTCAAACATATTTCTTCTTATAAATGGTATTCATGTGTTTTTCCATTATAAGGTAATAACTCCAGGATGAATTATCACAACCCGACCCTACCCGGGATCGAGCCACAACTACCTCGAGCTCGCCTCCGTAGGTCAGGGGCTGGTGACCAGCGCTGAAGGCACAACAACTCAGGGAGGCATTTGCCTAAGTACATGTTCACACACACGCAGCACACTCAAAGAAAAAGTGAAGAGTAAAAATAAAAGCAAAGTACCAACTGCTATAAATAAATGAAAATGTGCATCGACCTCTAAAAGTACAAAGCAAGTACTGAAAGAAAACTGAAAAGAAAATGGGAAAAACACGCTCTCAACAAGAATAGTGCCACAACCCGAATATAGGTGTAGAAAAAGTAAACAACTGGAAGGGTCCCCCACCTGGAACCCGACTCCAACCACCACACACGGTCCATGCTCCTGAACTCCTAAGATCCACTGAAGTCACGACCAAACTATTCATCGTCTGTAAGGGCACACCAAGTGAGGGCAAATCCCAAGTAGTGGTGAGTATAAAAATACTTAGTAGGATACCCCAAAGGCTCGAGGGGGAAAAAAGGAGGTACTGAAGGGTTATCAATAGATTGAATAGGGGAAAGTGTAGGAATATAACCAAAATTTCAATAAAGATTACATTAAAGAGTCCTGCTCAACCCAAGAAGTGGAAAGAAGATAGACTATCCAGACACAAGGAGCTGGAAACGGTGAGAAGATGAACTTCACATCGAGTGTTCGCTACCTATAGTAGGAGTGTAAACTCATCCATCCATGAGAATCTAGACATGGAAAGCACGTGGCATACCTCACGCGTCTTTGCCTCTCCTGGAGGGAGAGTAACCAAGCCCAAGAAGTGGGTACTGGAACAATGTATATACATATTAATATGCTCAATCAAGAAGCCTGAACAAGATCATAAGGGGATCAACAACCCGTAGCTCAGCCCAAGAAAGTGAGTAGCCAACAGTCCCTGAGGTAAACATCATAGATTCCCAGCATCCCACACGTCCAACCTGAACTAAAAGCCAAGGGGAATAAATCACCTCACCTCGACACTATCCACTTTGGGCGTCACTGACTCGCCCGCACGACTCTAGTTCACGTAACAAGGATGAATCTTAGTGGGGAAAGTACCCCTTGTACTTGAGATTTCTGGGGAAAGTCAAACTACACCTCGTCACTATCACACAGTTAAGATGTCTGCTCAAAGTAAAAGTTGTCACATCACTGAACCGTACAAACAAGGGTCCTTCTCCGATAGTCATGGAATAAAGCCATAGACTAGCCTAGCATAATGGACAGAGTCTGAAATGTCAATGGGTGACCCACTGCCCAGCCCTGCTGGAGGGTAAACCCTAATACCAAATATGGCGACCCACTGCCTAGCCCTACTGGAGGGTAGACCTGGAATAAGTCGACAGGCGACCCACTGCCCAGCCTTGCTGGAGGGTAGACCTGGAACAAGTCAAAGGTTGACCCACTGCCCAACCCTGCTGGAGGGTAGACCCTAAGAGGTCTTCGGGTGACCCACTGCCCAATCTCTGCTGGAGGGTAGACTCTAAGAGTGTCATAGGGTGACCCACAGCCCAGTCTCTGCTGGAGGGTAAACCCACTGGCCATCACTGCTGGATGGTACAACTGGTGAGCCCTGCTCGAAAAAACCTCATCCTTGCTGGAAACATCCTCCATTGTAGAGGATCAGTGCCCGCGTAAAGTGTTGGTCACAACGAATCCACAAGATCTCTACCAGGGATCACGAAGGAATGGGAGAAACTCCCCGGGCCTCTCAAGGTGATCACGCCCCAATCTGTTGAGTCACTGTTGAAGTGGACCAAGACAACTCATCCCAAAATGTTGGAAAACACTCACGCTGTATGAGCGCACGTAGTTACAAAACGGTGATGCTATCCAATGAAAGGGCATGGTACTGAAACCCCTCATAGCTAAAGAAACAGAGGAACCAAACCATCTCTGTCGGCCAAACGAGAACGGAACCAGGGGAAAACTCAACCCTGCTGGTCAACAAACGAGAACAAAGGAACCCTCTACGTTGCGATAGGTCAAAACTACATAAAGCAGAACATGACACGTACATGGGGCCCACACAACGTGTGGCCCCATGTCAACCCCAACCGATCACACAAACGTTCTCAGGTACAAACAACCACATGCAACTCCACGAATTCCCGTATACTCCCAGAGTATACCACGTTCTAGGCCAAATGCTATCATGCACACGACGCCCAATGTCCATGCAAAGGCGTAACGTAACAACTCCAACTTGCCACATAATCGTCCAAATAATGACCAACTACATCACTTCAAGTGTTACATCACTCTCCCAAGAGTGAACGCGATCACACACCAAGGGTCCCCCACAAACGTGGTAGAAGAACCGCCGCAGGGCACCTTCACATTTCCACATTTAATAAGATCATGTAAGAGGCTCCACATGCCTGTACAGATTACACCATTGTAATCCTCAAGGAAAAACATGCGAGATAGACTACCTACTTGCCTCAAACGGATATCCATCGGAAAATTCACCAACACCGCCTTATGTCCGAACGGTATCCCATGATCCCGAGCCTCAGCCCTGAAAAAAGATGGGTGCATTGCACCATTGTGATATTCTCAGAAAGACACGTCCAAAAGACTGATCACTTGAGCACAACGGATATTCGGAGAAAAAGATACATGCTGGAGCACCGCACACGCGCGGTGCTCCGTTGGACTTTCATCTCGGTCCCGAAACCCAATGAACGGATCACACTGATGTGATCCTCTTGAAAAAGTACACAAGTTGAACTATTTACTTGTCCAAAATGGTCGCCTGGTGATAGTGATTGAAAATCACCGTCAACTCCCAAACGACCCTCATGGGGCTCGCACCATCATGCCGAATTAACGCGGGCGCATTCCACCATTGCAATGCGCTCGAAAAAATGCCCAAAATTGACTGGTCGCATGCCCCGAATAGACATCCGATGAAAAGGTTGCAAAGAACTACAAGTAGCACAAAAGACGTCCCATTGGGGACCACATATCAACTCTGGTTTCAATGATCGAACCCACCCTATAATGCTTCACCTCGGCGCCAGGGTCCCAACGCCGTTGACAACGCTCAAAATGGACGTCGGATGTATCCACGCCAACTAAAACAAGAACCCCAGGAGAAAACACCATCCCACTTTATGTACGCGTCGTGCCACTGAACTCCCATCCCGGGAAATAGAATTTCCCTAAACCATCCCAACCTGTCCCATCGATCCAAAGATCACGTCGCCGCTAGCAGAATGTGAAAACGATGCCCGTAGCGGAAAATATGGGCGTCTGAAAGCCGAGGGGGCAAGGCCCCTTGGGCTGGACCGTCCTTGGTCGGCCGGTCCGCCCGGTCTGGTCCGGCCCGCGCTGGCCGGCCTGGCTCACAATGCCTGGCCCACGGCTTGGCTGCGTTGGCCGGCGGTGGACCCGATCCCCCGCCTGGCCGACTGGCAGAGGCTAGTCGCTGCATGCCAACCCGCGCGACACGGGTCGTGTTCCCTCCTCGGGGTCGCATGCCGCGACCTCGGTCCACCCTTGTGTCGCGGGCGTGTCCCCTGCCGGCTTCATGATGCGCGGCCACCGCGCCACTTGAAGGCTAGGCCACTGCGCCTCCTGCACTCTAGATCATTGCGCCGCCTGAACCCTGGACCGTCGCGCCGCATGCAGCCTAGAACCGAGCCGCCACCGCGCCAAAGCTCGCCGGACCGCTAGAACCGCTGGGAAACACCTCCATAACCCACATTATTCGCCGAATGATTGCGGACGCCTCAGAGCTTGGAATTTCGATCCAAAAGGATTGCTGGAGAGATAATTTTACAAAATATGCAACCGTGGGCTTAGTTCGACAATCAAACAACCATTAGATGTATGTTCATGGATTCAAAGGATATGCAGGAATTAAAAACGAAACAAAATGATGCCTACCTCGCAGGGCTTCGCCTAACACTTCGCACGCGATCCGCCGCCGCCGCAACGCAACACCTTGGGGAGGAGAGGAGGAGGATATGAGGCTGAAAGGAGGGATCCTTGGTTAAGCCTTATTCCACTATAAAAAAAGGATGGAGGAGGGGAGGGTGTTGGATTATGTAGAAATAAAAAATTAATTTAGTTAATTTTTTTATTAATTACCCACGAAAGGACCCACCTCAAAAAATCTTGATGAGGTTAAAGTTAATCCTCCCCTAGGTTAAAAACCACCTCAAAAGAACAATGTCGGTCTTGGAATTTCAATTTGAGGCCCCATTCAAATGTTATAAAAGTTAACATCTTAAGCCGCTAGATTACGAAAACGTCCTTGGGGCCATTTTTCACAGACGGCCCGCCCCCATGAAACATACACCCTTCCTAGGGTAAATGACACGCTTCAGACTCAACAGTGATCTTGGTTTTCCTATACGAGCCATCGTTTAAGAGATACTTGAGTTAAGCTGTAAAACGAATAAATTAATTATTTAATTTATCCGTTCCACGCTCCGATAGCGAGCGGGGGGTCCAAACGCCCCGTACCGACATGTTTAATGTCGTTCCTAGGGTGAAAACCCCATTCCAGACCCATCCGTGTACTCAGATCTCTGATCCAAAATTCTGTTTAAGAGTTATCCCATTTTTTTGGCAATTCCTATTGTGAACGCCCAGAAAATTTAATTTCGGCCACACCGGGGCTCGGAATCGCATGTCGTCTAAAGGCGTTGCTGTAGAATAATATCAAGATTATTCCAAAGTCTTTCATAGCAAAAACTGGGTTCTTACATCATTCCCTCCTTCAATGTTTTCATCCCTAAAAAGAAAAACCAGGGAAAAAATCAGTGTACTAATCCCACACCTGGCTCTCTTGTACCCAGAAGAACTCTTCCACAGTACTACGTCACCACACACAGATCAAAAGATTTGATATGTTCATGCGAGGTCTGGTCTCGCTGATGTCGTGCGTAGGATCACGCACAGTTATTCTCGGGGGAGACACGATGGAGATATCGTGCACCCACTCCAAACATTGGGGTTAAGGCAAGGCGGTAGGGAACCTCGCTATACCTTCGCACGGTCTCAAACGGTCCGAAAGACCTCGGGGGTTGCTCACCTCCCCGGTCTATCCTTTACATCGCATGATGTGACTGAAATCACCGCCGCATCTGGAATAAGGCCCAATGATTCCCTCCTTCATAATATCCATATGGTGAAACATCAAAGTATATCTGGTCGCGCAAGGTTTCAGAATCGATGTCCCACAACCAAGACCCTCTTACACGATCGAAAGCAAAGGATTCAACACAATCGACTAAAGAGAAAGGTCCTACACCTTTTACTATACTAACACAGGGTTACACTGATACGTCATGTCAGCCTAGTAACAACCCAAGTAAGGAGAAGGGAGAAAATCATTTCACAGATATAGTCTAACAATTCTACTACAAAAAGTAGAAGAGCTGTAGAGTGTACCTCTTATCACCTCATGATCTACAGGATCATAGACATCCAAAGATCACGGCTGTCCGCGGTCCCAACATTCAGCTCCCGGATCCCAACGTGGACCAACTAGTGGTGATGGGAAGACCTCATAAGGTCGTCCTCCACTCCCAGCTCCTCCCGCTCCTCTGCTAGCACCACCTCTCGGGGCGCTACTCCGATCACGACGCTGCCTCTATTGTGGTGGTGCACCTGCTGCCTGCCCGAATCTCTCCACATGCTTGATCGGGCAGTCCCGTGGTAGGTGACCTCGCCCATCGCAAGCATAGCACCGACTCTCTCTGGGCTGCACTAGTGCCCTCCGGTGCCACTATGTTTTATGACCATGCCCCAAAGTCTGGTTGTCAGAAAGCCACCTACGTCGATGTTCTGCTTGCTGACACCTGCTAGCTGTGGCCGACTTCTCAGCTCCAACGTGCCTGCTTCCACCACCAACTCTAGAATGTTACAGGAAGCTCTCTGTCACCAGCACCTGCTCTAGCACCCCGACATATGTGTAAATGACCAAGGTTACTATGACAACATGAATCTCTCAGCAGAGACCCTACTCGAACATCCGTGCTCAGAAGTTATCATTGTGGACCAAGTCAGGGTAAAAGCGAGCACTGTCTACGAAACTAGTCGCATACTTAGCCACCGTTATCCCTCCCTGCTGAAACTGTAGGAGCTCCTGAATCTGAACGGATCACAAGAAGGAGGGAAAAAACTCATCACCGAACAACAACTGAAAGTCTCCCCATGAAAGCGACGAATCGTCAAGAAACTGAATCACCAGACTCCACCAACGCCAAGCTGCTCCACGAAAAAGGCCGACTGCCAAAGACACTCTCTGATCTGTCGGCATCTGCACATGCCTGAAAAGGAAAACCACTATCTCAAGACAAACCTCTGCTACCTAAGGTTCTGGCTCACCACTGAACCTCAGTGGTCTCTACTGCTGGAACTCATGGTACACGCTCGTCCTGCGCTCAATCTCAGCCTGCTCTACTTAAGCTGCCTATTCCTCAAAAGGTGGGGGTGCTGCTACCGGCCCACCTGGAGAAAGGGGATCGCATGATGGGTCCTGGAATGTGGCCTCGAAGCTCACACGGTCATCTTCACGAACGAAAGCTGCTATCCTGGCTGGCTATCATCGCGGAGACATCCTGAATGTTATCAAGGAGTGCCACGGTCAGATAAGCATATATGTATATAACGGTAAAAACAATGGGGAGCTGACTCAAGGAGGATATTCAATGACTCAATCCTATGTAATGAAAAAACCAATTTTCTTGGCAACAAGTGTCTCAGCATGCCGAGTCGACAAGCTGGTTATCAATGTCCTGGTGAATGGATACGTCGGCTGCCACACCATCACTAGACTCCCTGGCCTGAGAGTAGCTCTCGAGACATGTTAAAACTATTGCCATAAATTCCAACCAATTCCTTTTTAGGGATGTTTGAAAAACGTCCCAAGGAACGAACCACATTTCATACCACTTTGTCACAACCCGACCCTACCCGAGCTCGAGCCACAACTATCCAAAGCCCACCTCCATAGGCCAGGGGCTGGCGACCAGCGCCGAAGGCACAACAACTCAGGGAGGCCATTGCCTAAGTACCTGTACACACACGCAGCACACTCAATAAAAAAGTGTAGAGTAATAATAAAATAAAAGTATTAACTACTATAAATAAACCACAGTGTGCATCGAAACCTAAAATTACAATTCAAGTACTGAAATAAAACTGAAAAGAAAAGGGGAAAACATGCGCCCAACCAGAAAAGTGCCACAACTCAGAAACATGTGATCAAAAAGTAAAGAGTTGGAAGGGTCCCCCACCTGGAACCCGACTCCGACCACTACACGCATTCCATGCTTTTGAACTCCTAAGATCCACTGAAGTCACGACCAGCCTATCGGTCGTCTGCAAGGCAATCCAAGTGTAGGCAAAGCCCAAGAAGGGGTGAGTACAAAAATACTCAGTTGGATATCCTGAAGGCTCGAGGGAGCAACAAAGGAGGTACCAAAGGGTGAGAAGTAGATCGAACAGGGGAAAGTAGAGGAGTACAAATGAAAGTGCATTAAAGAGTACAGTAAAGAGTCCAACTCATCCCAACAAGAGGAAATAAGGTAGACTCATCCAGACACAAGGAGCTGGAAATGGTCATAAGATGAACTTCCCGTCGAGTCTTAGCTACCAATACCAGGAGAGTAAACTCGTCCAACCATAATAAGCTAGACACGGAAGGCATGTGGTATACCCCACACATCTTCGCCTATACTAGAGGGAGAGTAACCATGCCCAAGAAATGGGTACTGGAACAAGGTATATACATATTCATATGATCAATCAAGAAGCCCAAACAAGATCGTATGGGGATCTCCATCCCATAGCTCAGCCTAAGAAAGTGAGTAGCCAACAGTACTAGAGGTAAACATCATCGATGGCCAGCATCCCACACGTCCTACCCGAACTACAAGCCAAGGGGCTCAAATCACCGCACCTCGATACTATCTGCTTTGGGTAGCACTGACTAGCCCACACTATTTTAGTTTGTGTCACAAGGACTCGTATTGGTGGGGAAAGTGCCCCTTGTACATGAGAGTTCTGGGGAAAGTCAAACTACACCTCTTCACTATCACACAGTCGAGAGGTCTGCTCAATGTCAAAGCTATCACATCACTGACCCATACAAACAAGGTTCCTACTCTGGTAGTCACAGAGTAAATCCATAGACTAGCCTTGTATAAAGGAAAGAGTCTGACATGTCAACGGGTGACCCACTGCCCAACCATGCTAGAGGGTAAATACTAACCAGATATCAGGTGACCCACTGCCCTGCCCTGCCGGAGGGTAAACTCTAATACAGCATCAGGAGACCCACTACCCAGCACCACTGGAGGGTAGACCTGGAATAAGTCAATAGGCAACCCACTACCCAACCTTACTAGAGGGTAGACCTGGAACTAGACGACAGGCGACCCACTGCCCAGTCCTGTTTGTGGGTAGACCCTAAGAGGTCGTCAGATGACCCACTACCCAGTCTCTGCTAGAGGGTAGAGCCTAAGAGTGTCGTCGGGTGACCCACTGCCCAGTCTCTCCTGGAGGGTAGACCCTAAGAGTGTCGGGTGACCCACTACCCAGTCTCTTCTAGAGGGTAAACCCACAGGCCAACCCTGCTGGATGGTAAAACTGGTGATCCATGCTCGAAAAAACCTCAACCATGCTGGAAACAACCTCCTGGGTAGAGGATCGGTGACCGCATAATGTGTTGGTCACACCAAATCCACAAGAACTCTACCAGGGATCACGACGGAATGAGAGAAACTCATTGGGACTCTAAAGGCGATCACGCTTGAATCCGCTGAGTCACTGTCGAAGCGGACCGAGACAACTCATCCCAGAAAGTGGAAAACCACCCATGCTGTATGAGCGCACGTAGTTGCGAACGGTGTCGTAGTCCGATGAAATGGCACGATACTGAAACCCCTCACAGTTGAAGAAACAGAGGAACCAAACCATCTCTATCGGCCAAACGATAATGGAACCAGGGGAAAATTCAACCCTGCTGGTTAACAAAGGAGAAAAAAGGAACCCTCTACATTGGGAGAGGTTAAAAGTATGTAAACCAGAACACGACACGCACATGGGGCCCACATGACGTGTTTCCCCAGGTTAACCCCAACTGAGCGCACAAACTTTCTCAGGTACAAACAACCACATGTACCTCCATGAATTCCTGTATACTCCCAGAGTATACCATGTTCCAGCCCAAAGGATATCGTGCACACGACACCCAACGTCAATGCGAATGAGTTACATAACAACTGTAGCTGTCCACCTCATCGGCCTAGGAATGGCTAACTACATCCCTTCAAGCATTACTTCACTCTCCCATGAGTGAACGTGATCAGACCCCAAGGGTCCGCCATAAACGCGGTAGAAGAACCGTCGCAGGGCACCTTCACATTTCCACATTTAATAAGATTTCATAAGAGGTTCCGCTCGCCCGAATAGATAACACCGTTGTAATCCTCGCGAAAAAAATGCGAGATAGACTACCTACTTGCCTCAAATGGATATCCGTCGCAAAAGTCACCAACATCGCCTTATACCCGAACGACATCCCGTGATCCTGAGCCTCGGCCCCAAAAACAGTCGGGTGCATCACACCATTGTGATCTCCTCAGAAAGACACATCTAAAAGGCTTCTCACTTGAGAACAACGGATATCCGGAGAAAAAGATTCATTCTGGCTCACCGCACACGAGCAGTGCTGCGTGGGACCCGCATCCAGGTCCCGAAACCCAACAAACAGATCACACCGTTGCAATCCTCTCGAAAAAGTACACAAGATGAACTATTCACTTGTCCAAAACAGTCGCACAGTGATAGAGATGGAAAATCATTGTCAACGCCCAAACAGCCATCATGGGGCACACACCATCATGCCGAATTAAAGTGGGCGCATTACACCATTGCAATGCCCCCAGAAAAACGCCCCAAATTGACTGGTCGCACACCCCGAACAGGCATTCGATGAAAAGGTTACAAAGCGCTACACGCGGCTCAAAAGATGGCATGTGGGGCCCACATATCAACTCTGGTTTCAAAGCCCAAAACAACCCTTGAAAGCTTCGCCTCGGCGCCAGGGTCCCAACGCCACTAACGGCGCTCAAAACGGATGTCGGATGTGTCTGCGCCGCCTAAAACAAGAACCCCCCCAAGAGAAAACGCCATTCCACAAAAAGTAAGTGTCGTGAATCCGAACACATGTACAGAGAATTAAAATTTCCCAAACCATCCCAAAACATTACCCTCGATCCATGGAACGTGTTACCATAGACGGCACGCAAAACGGACGCCCATAGCGGAAACTACGGTCGTCTGAAAGGCGAGGGGGCAAGGCCCCTTGGTCTAGACCGGCCTGGGCCGGCCGGTCTGCCCGATCTGGGCCAGCCGGTGCGCCCGGTCTGGGCCGGCCCACACTGGCCAGCCCGGCTCGAAACGCCTGGCCCGCAGCTTGGCCGCGCGGGCCGGCGGTTGACCCAGTCCACCGCTTGGCTGCCAGGCAGAGGCAATACGCCGCGTGACGACCCGCGCGACTTGTTTCGTGTTGCCCACGCGGGGTCGCAGGCAGCGACCCCGGTCCACCCCCGTGCCGCGGGCGTGTCTGTCGCCTGCCGCCTGAAGCGCAGCCACCGCGCCGCCTAAAGGTTGGGCCACCATGCCACTTGCACTCTGGACCACTACGCCGCCTCCACCCCGGACCATCGTGCCGCCTGCAGCCTGGAACCGAGCCACCGTCACGCCAAAGCTCGCCGGACCACTGGAACCACCGGGAAACACCTCCAAAACCCGCATTTTTTCTCCGGACGATTACGGACGCCTCAGAGCTCGGAATTTCGATCCGAAAGGATCTTTGGAGAGATAATTTCACGAACTACGCAAGCATGGGATTCGTTCTAAAATAAAAAAAATTCGACGTATGTTCATGGATTCAAAGGATGTGCAGGAATTAAAAATGAAACAAATTGACGGCTACCTCACATGGCTTCTCCCGATGCTTCGCGTGCGATCCCCCTTCGCCACAATGCACCACCATGGGGAGGAGAGGAGGAGGAGAGTATGTTGAAGGGATGAATCCTTGGTGGAGCCTTCTTCTACCAGTGAAAATGGATGGAGGAGGGGAGGGTGTTGGCTTAAGTAGAAATAAAAAATTAATTGAATTAATTTTTTTATTAATTACCCACGATTGTTCCCACCTCTGAAAGTCCCGACGGGGTTGAGGTTAAGCCTCCCCTAGGATAAACACCACCTCACAAGCATAACATAGGTCTCAGAATTTAAATTTGAGGCCCCATTCAAAAGATATAAAATTTAACGTCCGAAGCCGCTAAATTAAGAAAACGCCCCTGGGGTCATTTTTCACAGATGGACCACGCCTGTGAAACTTACACCCTTCCTAGGTTAAATGACACGCTCCAAACTCATCGGTTCCCTCAGTTTTCATATCTGACCCACCGTTTAAGATATACTTGAGTTAAGCCGTTAAACAAATAAATTAATTATTTAATTTATCCGTTCCACGCTCTGATAGCGAGCGATGGGTCCAAAAGCCCCACACCGACATGTTTTATGTCATTCCTAGGGTGAATACACCATTACGGACCCATCCGTGCACTCAGACATCTGATCTGGAACTATGTTTAAAAGTTATCTCTTTTATTTGGCGTTCCCATGTGTGAACACACTGAAAATTTAATTCCGACCACACCGGGGCTCGGAATCGCACGACGTCTAAAGCTGTTGCTCTGGAATAATATCAAGAATATTACAAAGTCATTCCCAGAAAAAAATGGATTCTTACATGAATTATATATAAATATGTTAGTATAATTATTAAACAATCATATTTCACCTTCTGTATATTCTATGAAAAATGAAATCACCACGTGTTTGTTTGTACAGGTTACCATAACCACACCATAATGTAATCTACTTTTCAACACCACCATACATAGATGGGTATAATTATAGAAATAATATATATATATATATATATTATTACAAAATGATATTGAATATGAAATATTATAAACCATTAAATTCAATATCTTCAACAAATATAGAACGAATATCCTAACTCGTGTGTAAATTTGACTTACCGTCTCCGCGATGTGATTTGATTCATTCTACCATATATTCATTAAAAAATGATTATTAAAATATAAAAAAATTAATAAATATGGTATATATTATGTTAATATGATTTTTAATGATTTAACAATGAAATAATAATGAGAACCATAATTTATTTGGTAGAACATGCATAATAACATAATGTAGTTAATATACGAATAATGAGTAACAATGAGATGTTATTAACAATGAAACAACAATTTGATCATATATCATATCATACTGATGAATATTATTCTTAAATAAGTCAATTACATTATTTAAATCGTTATACAGGAGGTCTAGATTCATATAAAGTAAATTAGACCTAAGGTATGGGATAATTCTGCAATCTCATTATTATCTGAGATTATAAATACGTATGTAATTACTGGGGTATATTTATAATCCAATTACATGTTTCCTAAATATGTATTATTATCTATATTCTTCTAATATTTTGTAAATTAAATTTTACCAATTTTTTAATTTTTATTAATCTGTATTAAATGAATCTTTTTTCATTTTCGGCATGTGTGTGTTTTTTACTTTTCCAGAAACAGTAAGAGTTGAATGTTTTTTAACTTATATGACATCAATTGATTCTTATTATTTTATAACGCCTTATTTACATAAATCTTTCATTATGTGATTTGAATGTTATTTTCAATTAATTTAATTTATTTTAAAATTGTGTGGCATTTTTAGATAGGAAAACATTTTTGAAGAAGAGAGGATATTTTCCTCAAGAATTAATTTCAAGTGCTTTATCAAAATTATTTTCCATCTATGATGAAATTATTTAGATAAGGATATATTTTTATTTATATTATCACAATTATTCATGTTGAGTCTATGAAGAAATGATATTTATAAATTTCATTTTATTTATATGGAATATGAATGAATAAAGGTTAAGAAACCCATTTTATTCCACGTCTTCATGCTATAATTTATGTTTTTGTGAAATTCATAATAAGGATTTCATTATGATATGGGTTGCACCTATATCTCCCACTAATTAATTTGGTAATTATTTATATCTGATGATATAGACATGACTGGAATGAATGTAAATATGGTTTAGTAATACATGGTTGGAATGAGTAGTGAGCTCAGTTTTGTAATGGAATTTGTCAACTATGATGGTCTTGAAAATGAGCCATGACTAATATTTAATAATTTCTATACTTATGTGTATGAAACAAAACAAAATTTATTATGTTGTGACTCTTGGGATTATGTCCTTTGATTCTTATGAACATTTAACCTATCACATAAAATAACGATCATTAAAATACAAGACATGAATTTAAAATGTTACATTGCTATACCTTATTATTATGATATGAATGATAATTTTACCATTACTGAGGATCTAATATCACATTTTAATTTTTTCCCCTCGGTTTTGAAGAAGGGTATTAAGTAATATATGTAAAATAGGTTTCTAGTTATGAATAAATAAGCCGGAGAAAATGTAGATGTTTTATGAACAAGTTTTTTTAGGGTTCCCAGTTTTTAATGAAACCATACCTATAAGACAGTGTCATGGATTAAATATACTTTTCAATGAGTATTATTAAATTTTTATGTAATATCAAAGTATGTAAAGTATGGTTCATTATATATATATATGTATATATATGTTTATCTCATCCTCCTTTGAAATAAATTTATCATGCTCTCAACATATCCTCAAGTGTCTGGATAGTTCACTCAAATTGTCCATCTGTTTGAGGGTAATAAGCAATGCTTGTGTTTAACTCACTATTATGATCACGTTGGAGAATCTTTTACGAAATAGAAGAAATTCCGGGATCATGATAAAAAACAATTGATAGTGGGTTTCTATACATCCTCACCACTTCTCTCATGTACATACTTTCAAGCTTATTGACTGAGAACCACTCACAAATGGAAAAACGTGTGATGTCCTTATAAGACAATCAACCAAAAACAATATAGATTTATTAACTCTTTATTTATTTGTAAGACCGGCGATAATTTCCATGGTGATGTTTTCCATTTCCATGTAGGTATGGGTAATGGTTTCATCATCACCCCAGTTGTATTTATTTCTGTATCCACATGCTGACATACCACACATCATGACGTATATTCCAAAATATACTTCATCATCGTGAGCCACCAATTATTGTACTAGATTTATTGATACATATTTTTTAATTCTATATGAAAGGAAAAGGTTGAACTATATGAATCATCCAAAAAATCATTCTCTTTATCATGATTATATGGTACACATATTCATGACCCAAATCATCAAACACTTTATTTATTAACATATAATTTATGATGTACGATTTCTTATAGTTTCCACTTCTTTTTAAATCCCCACATAATTTATTTGAGAATTATCTATCCTTTCCAAAAGAGACGGTTTTCTAATTCTTTGTGAATATATTGATGAATTTCCTTCCAATATAATTCATTGTACATCCTTTTTATGTATAAGTAGACTAGAGCCCTATCAATTATCGTCAATTTTCAAATTGTTGGATCTTTTTAATTAGAGAATCCGCTACTTTATTTTCTTTCCCATTAGTTTATTGAATTGAGAAGTTAGAGTCCTTGATCAGATCTAACCATATTTATTGGAACATTTTCATTTCTTTCGGTGTCAATATATACTTGAGGTCTTTGTGATCCGTATATATTTCAGACTTCTCAACAAAGAGATAATTATTCAATATTTTCAAATAGAAGATAACTACATCCACCTCTAGATAATTCATAGGGATTTTCTATTCATGAAATTTCAACTACCTTGAACCATAGGTTAAAACATTTTCAATTTTCATTAACACACAACACAATCCCTTCTTCAAAGCATCATTAAATACAACCAAATGTTCTCCACTTATGTGTAGTGTGAGTATAAGTGTAGTGATATCACTCTATTTTTGTCTCATTAAACCACTCTTTGTATTTTTAATCCTAATAAAACCAGACTCCCTTATGAAATATTTTAGTTACAGGGTTTGAAAATTGTGATATATTCATTACAAATCGATGGTAGTGCCTAGATAATCTATAAAAACTATGGATACCTATCACATATATTGGACTTCAACACTTATCAATTTCTTCTATTTATAATGGGTCTGTATAAATCCAATTTCTTTTGATGATGTGCCCCAAAAAATTTGACTTCCTCTAACCAAAACTGACATTTTCTCAACTTCGCATAGATCTTCGCCTTCCAAAAGGTATTTAGCATAGTTATTTGATGATCCTCATGCTCCTCCATTGTTTTGGAATATATTATAATATCCTCTATTAATATTACCATAAATTTTTTGAGGAAATTTTTAATGAATATATTAATCAAGTCCATAAATATTGATTGAGAATTAGTGAGATTGAATGGAATTATTATAAACTCATTATGCATGTACATTCTACGAAAATTAGTCTTGGGGATATCATACTTCTTCACCCAAACATGGTAATATCCTGACAACATATCCACCTTAGAGAATCATTGTGCTCAATATAGATGATCAAACAAAACATAAATCCATGGCATATGTTACTTGTTATTTATCATGAATTTTTTTAGCTCACGATAATCATGGGAAAGGGAAATTGACCCATCCTTATTCTTGTTGAAGATGATTAGTGAACCCCATGGTGAAGCTCTTGGGCATATGGACCTTTTATCTAGACTATCCACTAGTTTTTCCTTAACCTCATCACGTCCCACTAATACCTTTCTATACAGCATTTGGGATAAAGGAAAAACCCCTAGTATAAGCTCAATTTAATTTTCAACCACTTACCATTGTGGAAAGCCAGGAAATTCTTAACAAACACATCAATATATTACCTCAAAACATGAATGTGTTAAAGGATGATATTTTATAATCAATCAGATGAAATAGATATTATATATTGAATGGAAATAATATCCATGGTTGAGATGTTAGTGATAATGAAAATTCAACATCTGCCTTGCACTATTACAATACGACAGGTCAATTAATTATATATAGAGTGATTTAATTCTGATGGAAATTCTTGTTCGATCTATATAAGGAAATCCAAAAATTACCAAGAATTTCATCAAATTCCAATAAAAGATGTATGGCATGGTTTCCTAGGAATTTATTCCCAAAAATTTTGACCTGAGAGGAGTTATATACTTGGGATGCAATAATGTCCCCTTTTTTAAGTTTTCGCAGATAACCCTACATCCATGATTTGTGGTGGTGTTTGGATAGTTTTAAAATACATTCATGATATGGTAGACTGTTCAGAACTAGAATAAAAAAATACATTCTGTATTATTGAATGATCATCTAGAATACCTTTAACTACTTCATTTTCGGGATCCACCTTAGCGAGTTTGTTGCATCAATGTGTCTTGGTTCCTTAAAATTTATGAAATGAACAATGTGTTGAGGGTTTACTAGAGAGTTAATTTACTCCATCGTATTGGTGGGTTTCTCATATGAGTAATCACTTACATGGTTCCCCTCTTTCCTACACATAAACCCTCTCCATGTCCCCCTTATTCAATTCACGGTGTTCGTCACTATGCACCATTGACCTGTGGGAGGTTGAAATATCTTATAACCATTAAATTTCATCATAAAACCACAATATTGAAACTATAATTTCCTATTATTATCCTCATTATACCACTAATATTCTGCTTCAAACACTTTTACATTTAGGTCATGTATGATAATTTCCTCGTAGATATAAATTTCTCGGATCATGGTCCCTTTTCATATAGTAGGTTTTATCCCTCCAAAGAAGTGGTCAACCATACGTTTTGGGTAACGAAAATCCAAGAGGAATATGAATCATGTCATGTAAATTATCTATATACACCTTGATATATTCTTTATATTTTTTTTTGTGAAAATTAAAATACCTCTCAATATTTATTTGAAGAGTTCCATGGTAATATTTATCCATTTTTTTCTAGAATTCATGCCACCCCATCACTTTGATGGTTTCTATAGACATTGTATTCCTAATAAATGTACACCACTAAACAGATACTCCCTCTATGTGATAAAAATATGGTAGAACATCATCTTGATCAGAACATTTATATATGGATAAGATATTCTCAATGGAGTATATCCATTATTACACAATTAAGGGGTCATATGATACATTGTATTTCATGGGCCATTGTCACATTAAGATATCAATTGTATCATGTCCTTTATTAGGGGTAATTTGGATGCCCTTTCTAATCCGGGTTTTTATTTAAAACCTGAGTAAGCTGAGAGAGTATCATCATAAAGCTTGTGATTATCTCTCCTCTTAGGTTGAGAATCTCATTGGGGGAGTCATTTCAAGGCCTATCACATTCATTGTTTTCTAGATTCCTCTTATTTTAGACTATTTTATAGAGTAAAGGAAAATGTTGGATGAATATGTTTAAACTATTAAAATACAAGAAGGGAATCCATTGACATAGAATAGATGACTTATAAATTTAATGTATTTACTTAATGTAATAAATTTATGCTTAAATATATGTTATCCATTATATATTTCCTAAAATATATTATTATGGCCAAATTTTTAACCTTAATAATGTTTCATAATGAGATTATGAGATTACAAATGAATACCACTCAGGAGTGTTAAAACAAGTGTGCATCAAGGCCCATTGGTGAGAATGAGTTCGCAATCAATACTAGATCAATGTAGTGTTTTTGGGTTTTACCCCTATGTATATCAATATAGTTCCCCATTCATTTGTAGAATCATAAAATGGATTAATTTTCCTAATAAACAACTTACTCTATACATAAAAAAATAGGGATGTTTTATTATAATTGATTTTATCCCTACTGTTTTTCAATAGTTTTCTAATCCTAATTCCAAAAATAACTAATCTATTCCTTTGGTTCCAAATATAAGAAAACTTAATCTTATTTCACATTAATACGTGGTATATTACATAATATTTCACTTAATAAAAATAGAATATTGAGAAGTCTAGTGTATTTTGGAATTAGTTACATTATATGAAATCTTAAAATAGAAAATACACCATATTTATTGAAATCATCCATAACATGATCATATTATTTCTTCTCATATAACACTTCAGGGGATAACATGAGGACATATATAAGAAATGGGAAAGATAAAAATCCCAGTAGGTGAATAAACAAGAAATAACCCGAAGATCATAATACATGTTAGAGAATAAGAATATCAACGGATCATAAAAGGAATAAGAATCAAAAAAAAGAGAAATGGAACATGATATAGCATGATATTCATAAAGGAATCAGGGGAAATGGTATAAAAACATAAAACATAAAATCTTAAACATCTGTAGAGGCTAACTATAAATAAATAATGATGGAAAAAAGTACCATAATGGAATCATGTTTACTTAATGTAAAAACATGATGTCTCATGAGACTAAACATTACATAATTCTTTGTAGCACGAAAAATTGTAGGACCCCCCATCAAATTCATTTCATTATTATGATTAAATATTTCCCAAAGAACATAAAACATTGAATCAGTTATCATAATATTTTATTACATTATTATTGGTTGTATTATATATACATATAAGTACTCAAACAATATGTGTAAAATCATAAGAGTGAACACCCTTGATAGGACATGGGTAAGGGTATTCACTACACAATTTTTTATCATGGAAAATAGAGGTGCAATTTTAGTATAATAACAAGGGTGTCTAAATGTTAATAGAATGGATTCATCAGAGAAAAAGGGGTATCTCGTAATTTTTTAATCATAGGGGAAGTAAGATGGATATAAAAGAAAATATCCTAATATTATTAATTAAATAAAAAGGGTATATAAAAATGAAGATAAGTGAATAAATAGGAGAATGAACACACAACTTATATATTATTTCATGGTAACAGATGCACATAATGTTTCGTAGGAGATATTAATAAGAGTTTAGGGGGTATGTAGTCGTTTAAAAATGAAATTTAGATTAAGGGGATATTTAATAACATATAATAACATAAAAATGGAAATTAAGAATCATAACATAAAATAGTTTCTAGAATAAAATGGAGAGAAATATACCCCTTCCTAAATTTTGGCATGGTAATTTGTCTATATAATGGTTCATAGGAGGGAATAATGAGATTTAAAGGGTTATAAAATAATTTATAAATCAAATTTACTGTAAAAGGGATATGTAATAACATATCTCGTCAAAAAAATAACAAAAAATAGCTATAACATATAATAGGTTCTTTAATGGAAATGAGAGGAGAGAAATCTATTTCTTGATAGCGTGACTTGAAATTATTCGGTGGATCTTCTTAAGAGAGTGGGTCCACATTAGGAGGACCCTTGAGAGGGTTGTTAGAATACAGATGTGTGACATGGATATTTTGTCAAGAGAAACTAGAGACCACGTGTGTTTATATATGTAATGAGCAATGAATTATTTATTTTTTCTCAAATAATTGATTTTGACTTTTTGTAATAAAATAACCAAAACCATAAACCTTATGATGGTTTATGCCAATGATTTTCCCAAAGGTGAGTTTTTAAATAATTTATATGTTCAAGGGACGAAATTAACAAAATAATACCCCTACTTATGTGGAAGGTATCCATTATCACAATGAAATGAATTTGAAAAAATAAAATATATCAATAGTTTTTTGGGACCCATAAGGGTATTATAAAATCAATCAAATATACATGAAATAAAATTATTTTAAAAAACAATATTTCTAATTGATAAAATTTATAGTTTTTATTATATATTTGTGGGGTAATTATGATATCATAAATAAAATCATATACATATTTGATATTTAATTTTTACTAAAAAATTTGGATGTTTAATAAAATTATGAAAAATTAACTATCATATAATTTAGATTCTTAGATTCGAAGAATCATTTTCATTGGATCCAAATAATTTGATAAATAAGTGAATTTTGACTTTTAAATTAATAATATACATTTTTTGAAAAAATACTATTGTATTTTGAGAAACATAATTTTTGAACCCTTATAGAAATTACACTTGACTTAGTAAAAATAATATGAAAAATTTTAATCGATATAAATTATATAATAATAATATTTTACTAAAATAGAATTTTGTTAAAATTATATTAATTAATCAAAATCAGTGTCTTAATTGAAATTCAATACTAATTAAAAATAATTTTTTTTTAATTTTATAAAAATAAAAATCTTGAATAATATAAAAATAAGAAGAAAATATGATCATTATTCTTTTGAAAAATTAAATACATATATTATCACATTATTATAGTCTGGATACATATCCTGTTAAAAAAACAGTTAAATCCATAAGATTAAGGTATATGATGGTGAGATATTTATGGGGTGGTTCGACATACATGGTTTGGGTTGTGATCTCGATGAGCACAATCTTATTCCAAAAATTATTTCACTCATGCTTAATTTGTTGGCTCTTAGATTTTTTATGGTAAAGGGAATAGACCTGAAATGATATCTCCCATAGAAGCTCTGATAAATGGGCTTTATATGTCACAATCCAACTAGATGAGGCCATTATTTCGTTTATTTGTCTCAATTAGATTTGATTAAACACTATATTTATAATAATTATATGATCACTATTCAATAGTTGTTTTATCATCAGTAATGATTATTGACATTATTTTTAATTATGTAATGTATAATAAAACAAAATAAGTTCATGTGGTATCTATTTTCATAAATAAATAATAAGACATTTAATTAAATCAGTAGGGGAATTTTATTTATAAAAATTTGGGTTGTTACACTAAAAAGTTTTATAATGATTTTATAGTTATGTTTAATTTACATTGTATCTCAATTTAATTACCATAACGAGAGATAAATGGCCATTCTTCATTCCAATATTCGTTGTGTGCTTTACAAAGTGATTTAGTTTTCATATGGTGATCTACCATCTTTACATAATTGGATTAAAGGCATTGATTAGTGGAGTTATTAAATAATATGAATCCTAATTAGGATTTGGATACCCATTAAGTTTTTATTATTCCGTCTATTGGATCCTTACACAATGACACAATTCCTTTTATTTATTTGAAAATGAATTAAATGATTTCATTTACATTCAATAAAATGTTATGGATTTATCCATTTAGAAGACTTACAAGATTATGAAATTGAGATATTTATAAGATTACCTAACCAAAGAAGAATCTATGATGTATTTTATGAACTAATAAATTATATATATATTTTTGTCTGAATTTAGATTATTAAGGACTAATTTCTATGATTTATGGGAAATTTTATATTTATGAAAATATTTTTTTTGGAATAATTCAATTTCAATGAAACTAGTTAGGGTTTTGATTTTCATTTCGTTTTGAATAAATTTTGGGTGTTATGAATTCAGATTTCTAAAAAAATATACTAATGTTTTTAAGAATTTAAAAAAAATGTTTTTTTACATTAAAATAATTTTTAATGTTTTGTTTTGAAATTAAAAATGGGCCATATGTGGAGAATTGTTGATGGGCATAATATTAACATTTGGAATGATCCCGGCCAGGCTGAGGGCACAAATCATAAGGTTTCCTCACCGGTTGTCCCTAGATTCGAAGATGCAAGGGTACGTGACCTACTCGATGACTCGCTTGAGGAGTGGGATTGGTTGAAGCTTTGTTGCTAGCTTAAAAAAGTGGATCATCAACTCATCCTGGGTATACCTCTCACACTAGTAATAGGGATTGACCAGATATGCTGGACTGGGGAACCTCATGAGAGATATTCTATTCGTTCGGGTTACAAAATGAGGGTTCAAGGTCTGGCCCCAACATTTACCGATAATCATTGGAAGTTCCTCTGGTCCCTCACCGCTCCCCTAAGGTGAATTTTTTTTGGTGGCAGGTCTGTTCTGGGGTTCTTCAAACCCAATACTTTCTGGTGCAGCGACATTTGGCAGAGGACGACACTTGTCCTTTGTGCCTCCATGATGTGGAATCCCCTATGCTTGTAATTATTTCCTGTAAGGGGGTGGAAAGGGTTTGGAAGTTTGGAGGCCAGATTTTGGTACTTTCTTTGATCCTTCAATTGGGTTGGTCCCAAACCTTACTGAATGGGTGTCTTCTCTAAAACCAAGAGTGGTCGGGATGATATGTACAATTTCATGGTTGGTGTGGACTAGACGGAATGAATGCATTTTTTAGATGAAGGTGACCCCTGATCACCTATGGGTGGATTGAGCTTTAGAGTGGATGAATGGTTGGAAGAAAAGCGATGTAGGTCATTATTTGAGCCACACTCGATAAGTGACCCCATTCTGGTCTCCCCCCCATGAGGGTTTCTTCAAGATTAATACTGATGATGCCATGTCTGCTAATTCAAGGGTCGGTATTGGGTTCATTGCTCATAATAGTTTGGGCCAGATTGTGGAAGCCCAGTGTAGGGAAGTGCCTTACTCATGGAGCCCTATGGTGGTATAGGCCTCAGCTATCCTCCAACGGCTTCTTTTTTCCCATTCAAAATCTTGGACAAAGATTCTGGTGAAATCTGACTTCCTCGAAGTGGTGAATTCTCTCTCAACAAAAGATGAGGATTCCCAGCCTTATGGCCTCATCTTGAGGCAGATCTGGTCCATGACCGATGGATTTGATGCATGAAAATTTTCTTTCATCAAAAGATATGGTAATTCAGTGGCCAATCGTTTGGCTCATTTTTGGAAACATTTGGGTAATCATTGTTGGGTGAACTCGTTCCCTGATTGGCTTTGTAATCCCGACTTCATTGATCAGAAATTTATCTTTTCCTTAAAAAAATGTATTTTTCAATGTGAAATTTTTTATTTTGTAAGGAAGAGTAGTTTTATGAAAATTGAAGGAATTTTACAAGGTCTTATTAAAATAAAACGTTTTCTTGAATGATTCGACTTAAATAAAGGTGGAAATTGATTTTTTTACTTGGTTTCCATGAATGTGTGAAATTTTATTTAATATTATTTTTTTAGTCCAGTAAGGTATATCCAGGGGTATGGATATCTTAAATAGATTGGTTTTAGTAGAGAAATGGATAAGATAACTAGAGAATAAAGGAGACTCTCATTTTGGTAGGAGATACAATATATAAATTATTTTCATACATTGAAATTATTGCTAGTGATGGACCATGGAAAACCCAAATTTTCTATTTTGGGTTTCTCATAAAGACGTAGTGAGGGGAATACATTCTAGGAAATTATAATTTCATATTTCAGTTTTAAAAATAATATTTTTCAAATATTAAAAAATTATGTAATTGTTTTATGAGTAGTGAAAATGGAATGTTATTGGGTATATATCATTGTGTCTAAACACGATTTGGTGAATTTTTTTAGTTTTTCTTTATAGAAATATTTTCTGATAATACAATTTTTTGTTACTGTAGTTTTTGGTTTGAGAGTAAAGAATAATTTTTTTTTCATTGACACATATTATTGATTTATCAAGTTTTATTGAAATTTCAAACTGAAATTTCTTATGGATTGGGAGTGAATTAATTCACTTGAATAATAATGTGGAATTAATTATCAAATAATATATATAATAAATAGTATCATTGTATACAGTTTTTGACATGATAATGTTAAAAAGAAGATATCATTCCTCATTTATCCCTATCAATTTATTTTAAACCTCCCAATATTGGTTGAACAAGATAGTGACCATATGTTACTATTGATAAATTATTTATATTTATCAATTTCTAATTGGTAATAAAAATAATATCTATTTGAGGGTTTTAACTAGACCATGATATATAGACTAGGTTATGAGAATTGGGTAGTTGTGATATTTAATGTATCCATGAAAATATATATCCAATCTTTTTGTGGTAAACATCTAGTTACTAAGAACATTGGCTAAAATATTTGTTTGTTATATACTTGTGGGAAACATAATTATTTAATGTTATCCAGTAATAGTTTAAAATATTAGAGACTTCATACAAAATAGTAGACATGGTACAAAATACCTAAAATGAAATATTTTTAATGATTTGAGTTTTTTATGTTTTTATTATGTCTCTTTATTTCATGATTATAAATTATATTGAAATGGTTTTTATTATAAAACATGATATAATTTCATAGGTTTAGAATATTATTTTTTTTTCAAATTTAAAACAATACCCTAATATCATCTAATATAATCAAAAAATTTATGTTAAAATTTAATGTTTTTTTAATTTCTGGAAATTATTTGTGTTACCGAAAATGATCTCTATTATAGTTCTAGTGGTGAGTTGATAAGGAAATTTACAGGGAAAGTGTTTTATTAGAGAACATAATTAAGTTGGATTATTATATATAATATCAAAATTATTTGATGTTATTCTATTCATTATATGATTTTCGAGGCCGATATGGATTCAATGTTTTTGAAAAAAATCTACAGTATTTAGGAGAAATGTTGGAACATAGTATTTATAGGTGTTGTTTTAAATGATCGATTATATCTTATCTTTTTTATAATCCAAGTAAATATGAAAATTATCATTTTCTATTACATAATCTAGGGGATAGGTAGGATTTTTTGGTCATGAATTGAAGATACTGGGTTGAATAAAGATTACTCAAAAGTCTACTAACTCCTTGAACATCTTTAAGGTGTTGAATTTATATAATTATTAATATTTCTTAATTTCTTATTTGGGGAATTTTAGGTTATATAATATTCATTTATGTTTTTTGAGATGGTAAAATATGTTCCATATCATGTGAAAAATAGAGGGGTAAATAAAAATTGTTTTTAGATTCTACTAGGACAATTTTTCTTCAAAGATTATTTTGTTGATGCGAGTTACATATTTATACATGGGTTTTATAGTATTATTTATGATAAATGGAATATTCAATTTTTAAAAGGTGAGTAGTATTTATTCATTAGTCATGTGGATGAAATAATTATTCTAATATCTAGAGGAGGAATCTAAAACACTTTTGATATGAATAATTTGAGGTGTATTTACCAGAATTATAGTAAAAGGAACAGCTAGAGTTCTTCTAGAATGGTGATTTTGGAAACTCTATGTAAAAATATATGAATCCCCCTTAAACCTAATTAAATAACAGGAAGGTATGCCCCTTGAATAATTATTTTATATAGTTTTCACGAGCCTGTAGAATTTCTATATCAAACTCAAAAAATCAATGAAAATTAATTGTGTTGCATTATGCTTAAGAATAATATTTTATAGGGATTTCTTCATCATAAGGTGAAGTATTCATCTAAATAGATTTGTTAGACATTATTTTGTTTTATAAAAAAAGGAATCTAAGGTTGATTTTGGTAAATTTTAATATTTATTTAACCAAGAAATATTCTCCAATATTATATAAACAATATCAGATACTAAAATATCTTATTTCTAGACCATTTAATGGTTGGTACCTTTTTAAGAATATTATTTTTGTTGGATCCATTTTTTATGAAATATTAAAGTTCATTATAGTGCATAATATTGGCTTGTTTATTTTTTGATGTGAATTGTTTGATGATTTGAGATACAATAATGATACAGAGAGTATTGATGGATTTTCGGTTATAGGTGATTTGGTATGATATATCTCAGTAAAATGATAGTTTTTATAGAGCTTATAAATGCATTTTCATTACATTTTCACCATTTGAGTGAAGTGTTAAATCCGAAAATGATTAATATGCATCATGATCTCATACATTAGTATTTTTATTTATGAATGTCTATATATAACCAATGACCAATGTATTTTTTACATCCTCTACCATATCTTATAAAATATTAGGATGACATTTCAATGGAAATCAAGAATTGGTATTGAGGCCATAACATAAAATGATTGTATTTTAGTAATTGTGTATCATATTTTGATGTTATAACATTTAATTTATATTCTATAAGCATTTTATATTGATTAACATTGGAATATTCGTGTGATATATATTATTAAACATCAAATATTATTGAAATTCATCATATCTCTTGAATATCCTTATATTACATCATGATTCGATAGGGTTATATAAAATGATATGAGGAATATATAAAAAATGATCATGGTTTTTTGTCATCATATAAATGGGGAGACATAATATATTATTCAAATAGTAGATGATATGATCAAATAATATTTTTCTGGTTTTGGATGATCATTAGAGGATTATGTTTTATTGGTTGAGTTGATTTATAATAACAGTTATTAGTTCTGAATAATGTTGGAAAATTCATTATATTTTTAATGATTTTAAGAAGCTTGGTGTTGGGTTAATTTGGCCAAAACCTATCTCAAGGGACTGAATTTTGTTTATATGAAAAAAATAAGTTATTTTGATTCAAAATCATAGGGTTTTAGATCAATGTAGATAAATTTTTTATGATTTTAATAAATGATGAAATTTATGTCTTTATATTTTAGATTATTTGTTCCTAAAAAAGAAGAATTAAAATGGGGAATATATTTGTTGATAAAAAGGAATTTTTTTATATATATGTTGAGAACATTGAGAATATGTATTTTATGGATGAAGTCTCTTTAATAACACCTTTTAAATATCATTATTTAGTGATTTATAATATTTTCCGTTTTCACAATTAAATCAATATCACATAGAAACAAATAATTCTATATAATATCTATGATAGATTGGTGTTATTTGTTTAAAAATAAATTTAATTTTATGTTAATGTCAGTTTAAATGATATTCAATTTAAATTAGTATTACATGAAAATGACATGATTATGACTTTATTATTTAGCAGAAACATTTTCAATTTTTTATTTCAACCCTCTCTATTTGTTGGAATCCTCTTGATATTTGGGGAATGTTCTTAAGGCCATGTAATTATTTTTATCAAAAATTGTGATTCAATATCATGGGATAGAGTGGTACATGCAGTCCCATTACATATCAAAAATCATACCAAATAGAAGAAAAAATATTCTAATATCTACAGAATAATCATAATTTTATTTAACAATCATAAAAATTTCTCTCTTACCTTTTAAATGAAATATTTATAAAAAATCATCGATCAATTAACTATATCTTACTCAAAATTGTGAGGTCACTATATTAGATAAATGTTCAGAAAATATTACATGAAAATCAAGACCAGTTCGAACTTAAAAAATAAATAGAATAATATATTTATATAATTCATCATCAAATATTACAATCACCACTAGTTATAAATCATATAAAATTAATTTAACTAAGTGCACTGATACGTCATCCTTGATTTCAAATATTACATAATTTCTACAAAATACATAATTTCTAAAAACCCCATACCAATAAGGTCCTTAATTTATATAATTTCTTTTAAAAATAAATCAATTATTTAAATTTCTTTTCACACAACAGTTTATCACATATTTTATATCATGAATCGATTTATGAAGATAAAAAACACCATATTCTCCCTTAATATATTTATAGAGAGTATATCATCAATTATATTCACCAATATATTTAAATTACTCAAATGGTCTTGTGATTGTTGTTAATAAATGGTATCCCACACCAACTCCCCAATTAACATTACTTAAGGGAACTCAATAACACCTTTAAATCATGAATTCTATGGTTTGGAATATCTGATTCTCAAATCGACACTTTTGACTCTATGTAGAATATATTATCCAAAAATTATATGGAACATATCTATTATATTCTCTAATATATATAATAATAATAATTTTGATTCATTTATGAAAACTGAAAATAATAATGTATGATATCTCTATAAATCTAGCACCACAATTTTTTTTCAGATAGTAAAAAATATATTAACATAATGTTATTACAATTCCTTGTTCCTATGTACTAAATTAAAAATATAAAAAATGTATTAAAGGTAAATCAATTTAAGAAAATACTATTATTGGATCCAAATTTACTACCACATATAAAAAACAACTAGATTTTTTATTTCTAATCATAATATGTAATCCCTCCCAAATAAATTCATCTAAAACATTTTTAATCCAATATTAAAGAACAATAATCCAAAGATCCGCTCCTATCATATCAACTATATTTACTAATTTTAAATACATCTTGGAAAAGATAAAATAACTTAAATCCAATACAAAAAACCTTCTCAAAAATCACACTTATATTATATGAATAATTCTTTTTTACATACACCATTAATGATTCCAATTATAATTTCATGATTATGAATAAATAATTTATAAACCCCAAAAAAACTAAAACAATAGAATATATGAATTATGATTGAATGAGATTATCAGTTGTAAATACCTAAAATATGTAACTATGTGATAAAAATTCTTAATAAAAATAATATTCAACTATATATAACATGTGAGAATATTCATTGATAACCTAAATACCACCTAAAATTATTCAATTTATCTTATATTTTTATAATACTTTAAAACCTCTCAATATAATATAGTATTGAAATAAGAAACAAGATGCTCAATATACAAGAGGGGGGGGGGTGAATTGTAAGATTTAAAAATTCCATTGAAAAATTTAATGTTGGTATAATCTTTCATTTTTATCCTTAAGTAAAACTATGTTAAACCAAGTTAAACAAGGTAAATTCACAAGACCTCTTAGTTCTACAAACGTCCTAGGTTCTAGAAATATAGTTTCAGAAATGAAAATTAAGAGATGTTTACATGGAAAATGATTCTACCTTAAATCATATTGAATCTTTTTAGTCATAGTATACATGTACAAGAAGGTATAAGATACTTATACATTCCTTTTTAATCCAAATGTAGTTGAAAATAAACTTGAAATAATACAAGAAAAAATTATGAAATCTTTTAACTGATAGAGTAGGGTATCCAAAAACCTAGGATAAAGGTCCCTTGATTTATACATTCAAGAAATATGTCTTACCCACACCAGGGTAATCCCTCAATAGGAATATGATATTCTGTCTTGATATCTCCAGAAGCCCTCAAACTTCAAGGTAGTAGGAAAATCTGTCTTCCTTATCACGGAAGTCCCCAAACATTAAATTTGTCGGAACATCTACCTTCATATCCCCAGATTTCCTCTAACTTTATGGTAGTTGACACCTCTATCTTCCTATCCCCAGAAGTCCTTGATTGTACATAACAACAATCGGAGTCGCACGAAGCAAGCTGAAAAAGTTGTTCAGTACGCACAAGGCATGAGAGTATCTCTTTAAAAATCACTTCAGCAACATGTAATATCTAGAGTTCTAGATAAGTAATGAGCTAGTTCAAATGAGATTCAATTTATAGGAATTTCCCAATGGTCCGCTCCATCCTCTAACAATCATATTTTCCATGAATCTCGGAGGGACTTGTACACATGTCACTCAAACAAAGGTTAATTAGAAATAGATTTCATGACATCATTTCATAAGTATAACAGGGCTAAGTAAAATATGGTTGCTAAACAAAATACTATTTTCTAGAGCATATGGAAAACAAAGTTTGGATTTTAAGGAAATAAACATTCAGAGTCTATTTTACATGTATATTCAGATTCTGTTTTTCAAGGAACCTGGAATTAGAAAAAGGTAGATTTCGAAGACCTAATTATAAGGTATAAAAAAAACTGAATATTGAGGAATTTGAAACCTGAATTCGAGGAAATTTCGATTTTAATTTATTTGAATTCAAAACCTGAATTATGAGGAATTCAGAGTTTGAATTCTGAGAGAATTCGGAACCTGAATTCTATGGAATTCAGAGTCTAAATTATGAGAGAATTTGGAACCTGAATTTCATAGAATTATTAATCTGAAATTCAGAGAATTTAAGGTCTGAATTTCAGAAAATTTGGAATCTTCATTTCAGAGAATTCAGTGTTTGAATTCGATAGAATTCGGACTCTGAATTTCAGAGAATTTGGAATATGAATTTCATAGAATTCAGAATCTGAATTTCAAAGAATTCGGAATCTGAGTTTCAGAGAATTTGGAAACTAAATTCAGAGGAATTTTGAATCTGAATTTGGAACCTAAAAACAAAATACTGTATATCTAGGTATTTATAGGATTCCAAGATTTTATTTATTAAAATTATTTATACACTTAGAAATAAAATGAGTAAGAAATAGTGAAACTATAAAATAAACAATGGAAACATTGGTAATAGAAATATCCCATGTGAAGGAAAATTTTCTTTAATAAGAGAAAATTTGTAGGAAATAAAAGTTTCCTTGATATAGATTGTTTGTGAAAGCACAAAAATCCTTATGAAAAAGTATATAAGGACATAGAAATTTTATGGACGTGAAAATAAAAACATATCTCCCTTTACCTATGGATTATAGAGACTACGACTAAATCCCCTCTTAGGATTTGAAATCACTGTGGATCTAATTCTTGATTTAATGAATAAGATATTTCATTTTCATATATTCAAAAAACATCATTGATAAGAACATTCTTCTAGATGAACTCCATTTTACATAGGGAATCCTCTACTTGACTTTTTTATTCTTTTTATGATTCCTTTATCCCTCTTTGTGATTTTCAAAAATTAATAAAGGGAATGGAAGAAATGATACCTGAAATATTAGTACAAAATAACCAAATATATGGAGAATAAAGAATATTTAATTAAGATTGAAAGAATTTGTAAAATGAAGAAATTACAAAAAAATATCAAAATGGAATGAAATTATACTTCTTTCTCCTTCTGCGTCAGTTCTTTACATTGGTTTTTAACTTCTTGAGCTCTTTGTGATCTTTCTCCATAGGCTTAGCAACTGATCCTGATTTTCATTTTTCCTATCCAAGGAATAATTGTTTTCATCCCAAGCCTTAAGTTATTATTCTTGAGCTTTCAACAATTCTTCTTTCCTAACAAGATTCTCTTCAATCTCAATTCCAAGATCGTTTTCCCACTTCCAATTCCTAGAAACAGAATTAAGCTTTCCATTCAGATCCTTAACTTCCAACTTCTGAGTAGTCTGTTTGAGGGTTAAATTTTCCTCAAAACTGTTAGTAAGATCTTTGATCATCCCATATTCAGTGTTAGAATCATACTTGATAGTATCATTAAATTCCTCAAATATTCTCATTTCATTGATTTCCTTCTTTGAACCACTTGTAATCCTCTTGCAAGATCTTTTAGGAGCCACACAACGAATGAGTAATGTTTGGAAATCAGACTCTAGTGCAACACATTTTTCTATAACCATGGAAAATGAATCTGATTTCTAATTTATCATATAATTAAGGATCATGAATTTTGAGTATATGCATAGAAATTAAGTAATAGTGGAAACCATCTATTTCAATGTCTAAAAAAAATCATGTCCAAGAAAAGATGATTCTGAATCTGAGTATTTTATTAGTGAGGATTCTTTTTCTATGTCTGAAGCTTTCCTCTTTGATGAAGCACCATCATCTTTATTTTTTACCATAGATTTATTAGTTGTATCTATTTCCTCCTACTTTCCATTATTATCTCTTGGAATGTTTTCTTCTGGTCTAGGTGATGCATGCTCACTATCCGACAACTAAACAATTTTATCATCCATAACTTCCTCTCTCTCTACATCAACCACTTGATCTTCTAGATGAATGAAATCATGATTACTACATTTTTATTCATAGGGTTTTTTTACTTTTTTTATCCTTCAATTCATTCCATGATGTAACAAGTTTTTCGGATTCGGCTTGGGAAGTCTGGATCAATAATTTTATCGAGGGGCTTTCCATATCATGGTAATCTTTAACTTTCATAACGACATCATCAGTTTAATTCTCTTCTTGTTCTTCCCCTTCTTATTTTTCATTTTCTAGCTCCTCTTATTAAGCAATTTCTTCTTCTTGGTTTGTATCATGAATCAACACCTTTTTCCATGGAGTCTTAGGAATTGATTCTTGTAGAAATTATTCTGGTATTGGTATTCTCTCAAAGGCTTTTTAGCGGCATTAAGAAGAGATTGGATGATTTTAGTATCTGACAATTTCTTTCCCTGGATATTTTCATTCTCTTCCTTTTCAAGATTCTCCATAGCCTTTTCCTTCAATGATTTTTTTGTCAGCATGATCCATGAAAAATTTAGGCTCCCCTTCCTTCCTTTTTTTTCTTATCCACTCTCCACTTGGCCACTATTTCTTCTGAGTATGTTTTTTGCTTATTTGGCTTCAGTGGTGCTGACATAGTTTCCTTAGCCATAATGGTTTATCTTTTCTCCTTCAGTTCCTTTTATTTTTTCTTCCTTACAGCTTTTTTAAAGGTTTTATCCCCTTCTGAATTCTTTGACAGAGATTCTACTTCTTCTTCAGATATATCATAAAATTCTCTTGAATTGCTGGAGAAACCAATTTCCATTCTCCTTAGAGTATCATCACTTAACAACATCACCATGAAACTTCTCGGCTTGGAACTGCAAGTAATTTTGAATGACTCTAAACAAAGACCTATTATCTTTGAGAGAATATCCAGATACATAATGATTTTAGTTTTCAGATTTCCATTATTGATATTCTCAATTGTAACCAATATATATTTTACCATGTTTATCTTCTGGAGGTTCAACAAGAAATCCAATATATAGATATCACTCTTCTTCAAAGTATCTTAATCCCCTTTCTGTGGAATTATAAATCATTGAACCCATAATTCAAGAATTTTATGTTTATAGATAGATGAAAAATCTTCAAAGTATTCACTCCTTTCAAGAAAAGACACTTTATATCCTTTTCCTCATCAAAAGATCATGATACATCTGGTAATTTGTGAGAATAGAATTCTACTTATCCATCATAAGGAATTCTTATCAGACTTACTGCCTTTCTATATGAAAGAGAGTAGGACTTTGCATAACACTTAAAAGAAAAATTGTCTCAGCCTACTACCTTGAAAAAAACATGATGTCTCTTATAACTCTATCTACATGTCCAGATATACTAGATATTGTTTTTTTTTGTTTTTACACACATACACTCTCACTACCATTCACCATGAAATTCTTTGATATGATAGATTCATACATATCATTAAACATCAGATCGACTATCCTTTCTCTATATATATTTCACTCAGAAATTTCTTGAACAATCATATTTTATTATAAAGAAAGACTTCAACCGAAATTCGGAAGTGAGGAAACGTTTGAATATTTGGAATGAACTTTTGTAAAAAGGAAATGCTTCAGCACGCGAAAGCATGAAACACTAATTTGGGACAACCATTGAGAGGGAATTACATAAGAGATTTAGGTGATGGTTCACCTTTTATGGATGATCCAATTGTTGAAAAAAATCTAATCAAATCTGACGGTTGAGATGATATGCAAGGAAGGAATTTGATATGTTCTGATCTATTGAGGTTTTTAAGATAAACATTCAGATTTAAGTAAAAGTTCATCTGAAAAAAAATTCGTAAACAAGATAAAAATACCAACAAGTAAAAATATGATTACAAAAACATAGGAAAGAAAATAGACCGTCTGAATTTCTAAGGAAAATTATTTGTAATGAGGAAAATTTACCATGGAGAACTTTAGATTTCAAAAAATTTTAAAAAAAAGAATTTGATTAAGATAAATTTTGATTATAAAAAATTTTGATTGAAAAAAATTTTGATAACGAGGAAATGTACTCCCTCTATGGAAAGGAGTTCCATACTTTAAGGAGATAGGTTTCAACAAGAAGTTAATATGGAAGATTAACTTATGGTTATCAGAATTCTATTTAATATATTGAGATCTATTGGAGGGTAAATATTTTTTGAAAATGACAGTAAGTTGATATTGTGTTCCAATAAATTGAAGAATGATATCTCCTTTCTGTGTGTGTTCCCCAAAAAAGTGATTCCCAATGTCTATGTATTTTTTACGAGAGTGATGTGTAGGGTTTTTACTTAAGGTAATGGAACTAGTCTTATCACACTTAATTTGGGTTTTGGTAAATCTCATACCATAGTTTGTGAGTGCATGTTGTGTCCACCAATCTTGAGCACAACAACTACAGTTGCTACATATTCAGCTTCAGTAGTGGAAATTACTGCTAACTATTTATTTTTGCATGACCAAGAATCTTACGAATCTCTTAAGAAATTAAATGTTCTGGATCTACATTACCTATAAATTATACATCCACCAATTTCAGCATCTAAAAAACATTTTAAAACAAAATATTTTCCAGATGTATAAAAGAGTCTTAAATCCATGGTTCCCTCTAAGTAGCAAAAAATCATTTTCACTGCATTTAAAAGACATTCTTTAGGATTGGAATGATATCATGAAAATAAGCTTACTAAAAACATTATGTATAGAAAACTAGCTATCAAGTAAATTAGACTTATTATCATACCTCTAAAAGATGTTGGATCCACTGGTTTCCCATCTTCATCAAGATCAAGTGAATTTGAGGTACCAATGTGTGTACTTATACTCATAGTGTTGTCATATCCATAATTCTTAAAAATATAATTAATATAAATATGGTGGGGTATATAAATTCCATTTCATTTTTGAGAAATTTGAAATCCTAGAAAAAATGTAAACTCACACATCATCCTAATTTCAAACTCAGTTTTCATTAGATTCACAATGGAATTATTTAATGATTGCTATGTTGAACAAAATATAATATAATCAATATAAATTTGAACAATCAACACATTTTTATTCTCTTACATTGTAAAAAGGATTAGATCAAAATTTCTTTTGACATAATTGTTTTGTAACAAAAATCATGTAATTCTATCATACCAGGATATAGGGTATTGTTTATGTCCATATAAAACTTTTGTATGCTTGAAAAGATGTTCAAGATGTTTTGTATTTTCAAAAACAAGAAGTTGTTCAACAAAAACAACTTCATGAACATATCCATTAAGGAAATCACATTTATCATCCATATGAAAAAGATTTTGGTTAAAGAATGCTGCAAAGGAATGTAAAATATGAATAGATTCACGTTTGGATACTGAAGAATATGTTTATTCATAGTCTATTCTTTCTTGTTTATTATAGCCTTTAGCAACAAATATAGATTTATTTCTTCCTATTATTTTATTTTTTTCACACTTATTTATGAAGACCCATTTTAATCCAAAAACAGAAGTTTCCATAGGTCTTTTAACCAAGGTCCATACTTTATTCCATTTGAATTCATTTAGCATATATTACAATGATTTTACCCAATCATCATCTCCTAAAGCTTCATTAGTGCTTTTAGGTTCTAATTGTGAATGAAATTCTAGATGTTCAAAATAATTTCTAAAGAAACTATTATTCCTTACTATTTTATTTGCAAAAAAAAATGATGTTATCACTGGGATGATTCTCAATAACAAACTCATTTGGGATTTTTAAAACCTGTTCATCAATATATGGTAAGAAATATTCTAGGGTAAATGTCTTAGAAAATGTTTATTGACAATTTTATTTATCAGAAGGATTTATATCAAGGGATGATAATCAGTTTTTGGAAATACATAGGAAGATGTAGGTTGACATTGTTTAAAAAAAGAAGGATTAGTTTCATCAAGTTTAACATGTATTGTTTCTTTAATAGTACATGTACTTTTATTGAAACCTCTATAAGCCCTAGAAGTTGTGGAGTAGCCCATGAAAATTCCTTCATTGGATTTGGGTGTGAATTTATGTAAATTATCATTAGTATTCAGAATGAATACTTGGAAACCAAAAACATTGAAATAGGAAAGTCTAGGTTTTATACCATTCCATAACTCATAAGGGGTTTTATTATGAAAAGGTCTAATGAAAACTCGATTTATAGTATAATAAGTAGTACTAGCAGCTTCAGACCAAAAATGATTGGCTATCGAATATTTACTAAAATGTTTTCTAGTTATCTCTTGAAGAATTTGATTTCTTCTTTTAACAACACCATTCTGTTGAGGAGTTTTGTTGCTGAGAAGTTCTATGTAATTCCTTTTCTACTATAAAATGTTTCAAAATCAGAATTTTGAAATTCTCCTCCATGATCACTATGAATAGTTATCAATGGATTATTTTTCTAATTATTAACTTGGCCTTTAAAAATTTTGAAAAACAAAAAATCTTAAGATTTATTTACTAGAAAAAATACCCATATAAATCTAATATAATCATTAACTAAGACAAATACAAAATATTTGCCTCCAATGCTTCCAATTTGTGTTGTACCAAAAAATCCATATGCACCAATTAAAATGCATCAGTAGTTGAGACTTCACCGACTGATTGAAAACATGATTTATATGGATTGATATATCCACAAGGATCACTAACATTTAAATAATCAAATCTTAGTTCTGGTAGATCCTTAAATAGTCTATTCTTTGAGAGTTTTTATAGGTTTCTAATGTTATAGTGTCCTAAACTTCAATTCCATAACCACGAATGATCTTCCATTTCACTAAGACAAAGTAGATATTGGCTCCTAAGTTCTTCTATGTTTAGTTTTTATACATTCTCTTTCCTATTGGAAGAAAGGATAAACTCTTCCTTTGAATTGTTCACATAGAGAGTTTTATTCCTAAAATTGAAAAGGTAACCTTAATCACATAACTTAATTATGCTAATTTGTTTGTGCTTATATCCCTTAATTAATAAAACACTTGAATTCAATGTTTTTTCAAGAAGAATAGTATTACCTATACAAATAATTTCCCTTTGATCATTATCTCCGAATGTTACTTTTCATCCGTTCATATTTATAATATTTTCAAAGATGTTTATGTTACCAGTCATGTGCTGGGAACATCTACTATCTATGTACCATTTATTACTAATGGTACTATCATTGATTTTTTGAAAATAATAGTGATATACTTTTGGAACCGAAACATTCTTGGATCTGAAAACTTCAGAAATCAAAATTTTAAGAATTTACATTTTCTTAAAAAAATACTCACTATGAAAACCTAAAGACTATGTTTTATTTAAGGAACACTTTTTTACCCAATTTCCATCACACTGACACTTAGTGCAGATTGGAGCACTTTTAGGAACAACATAATTATTACTAAAAATAGGTTTTGAGTTATTATAACCAAATCCAGAATTATTCCGTAGTGGTCGAATTTTGGAATACATCTTAAAAATGTTTTCCTTACCTATGTAAAAGTTTGACAATTTGTTTCTCAAGTAAAAATTTTTTGACTTCAGCCTAATAAATAAGTATTTTTCCTAAAAAACATTTGTTATAGCAGTAGAATTAGTATCTGAAATCATTTTCATTGAAATTACATTTTATAGATCCTTTGAATGTTTATCCTTCTCAGAAATAACTTCCTCAAGGGTTTTTGAAATAATTTTTAAATCATAAATTTTTTTATCAATATCTCTAGAATGATCTAATAATTCTTTAGTAAGAATATAAATTCTATTGTTTTCCTTATCATGTTTTTTGAAGACTTTATAATTTTAATTCTCAAGATACTTTGAAAACCTAGAAACTTCTTCAAAATTAGGTAATGTATTATCTTCATCATAAGATGATTCATCATCTGAAGATTCATAATATTTATTTTTTCTATAATAAGTATTCTAGGATATAATTTTTATTGATTCAACATTGTGTACCTTTTCCATTAGACAATGATTTCCAATTTTTAACTTGGAAATTAAACAAAGATTTTTCTGACCAGAAGATTCATACTCTGAGGATTTATTAGAAGAGTATCCAACACAGGAACTCCATGTGTAATTAGCTTTCAAAACATTATTATCTTTAGGTTTTTAGTAATTCTGTGTATTTTTCTTAAATTTTTTTTCTTTCAATACTTTCTCTTAAGAATTGGATAATCTGTCCTTGTATGCTCTTCTCTTTTTCATTCATAACATGTAATTTCAGAGTTTTTCTTGTCCATTATTTCTTTCTTCTTAAATATATAATGAAATTATTTTTTCTCATCTATCTTCTTCATTCTTCGAGCAATATTAGCTTGGTAGTTCTCAGAATATCCACTTTCACTTAATTCAGAAAAAACAATGACCTTCTTTATCTTGGATATTGTAACCCGTTCAAGATTATTTTCTTTTGTAAAAGAAGTGTCGAAAAAATATAATCAAGAGTAATCTAAGATACATTCTTACTCTCATCAATAGTTGTTCTCTTATATTCCCACTCATTGGGTATGATATCTATTATCTAATCCACAATTGCCTCGTCATCGAAACCTTCCTAACCCATGGATTGTAAACTGTTAACAATGGTCATAATTATTTGTTGTACCTTACACACTGGTTCTCTATAAGGAAATATAAATTGATGATATTATTCATTATGAATTGCTTATGTAGTTTCTATAACCTTGGATGTACCAAGATGAGTAACCTGCAACATCTTCCAAATAAAATTTGCATCTTCACAAAAATAAAACCGACTATATATATTCCTAGTCATCGAACAGAAAAATGTATTTCTTACCTTGTAGTTTAGTTGATATATTGATTTTTCTTGATTAATAAATGTTCGGAATTCATTTTTTGGAATCTTGTAATCTCCATTAAGAATAAAAAAGTTATCCACTCCTGTATTAATAAAAAAATTCTTCATGTGATCTCTCTAATATTCATAATCATTCCTATATAATATAGGTGGTCTAGTAGGATTATGATTTTAAATCTAACAATCATTCATTTCTGCCATCTAAAAATATCTTTGCACCAAAACCTGTTAATAGAAAATGATTTTAAACAAGGATAACATTCCTAAGCAAGGAAAATATAGAATAATGAAAACTTTAGAAACAAAAAATATTTGTGAATATAAGTATTTCATAGATCTCCTATGATACCAATTCTAGGATCCAAATAAGAAAGTAGATTCTTAATATACAAGAGGGGGGTGGGGGTGGTGAATTTTATACATTAAATAATTCATTTGGAACTTTTAATGGTTGAATAAAACATTCATTTTTTTCCTTAATAAATATTATGTTTAACAAAGTTAAACAAGGTAAATTCACATGACCTCTTAGTTCTACAAAAATGTTAGGTTATGGAAATATGGTTTCAGAAATGAAACTTAAGAAAAATTTACAAGGGAAAAGATTCTACCATAAAACATATAAAATATTGTTAAACAGAGTATACAACAACAAAAATGTAATGATAGTTATACTTTCCTTATTAGTCAAAATTCAGTGGAAAATAAACTAAATATAATATAAGTTTCAAGTATGAAATCTTTTAACCCAAAGAGTAGGTTAACCAACAACTTTGCAATATGGTACCATAATTTCTACTTTCAAGAATTTTTCTCTTCCCCACACCAGGGTAAGCCCTCAATAGAAATATTAGAGTCTGTCTTACTATCCCTACAAGCCCTCGAACATCAAGGTTATCAGAACCTCTATCATTCATATTATGGAAGTCCTCAAAAATTAAGGGAGTAGGCACCTCTATCTGCCATCCTATGCCCAATAATTCTTGATTGTACACTATAACAACTGGATTCACATGAAGCAAGATGAACAAGTTGTTCATTATGCACAAGGTATGAGAGTATCTCACTCTAAAATGCACACTACAAAATGTAATCTATAGAGTTATAGATTAGTAATGAGCTTGTTCAAATGAGATCATATTTATAGGAATTTTCCTAATGATCGCCCCCTCCTCCAATTGTCATATTTTACCTTGAATCTGAAAGGGACCTATACATGTTTAACTCAAACAAAGGTAAATTAGAAACATATTGCACGATATCATTTCCTAACTATAACTAGGGTAAGTAAAATATGGTTTCTTAACCAAATACAATTTATCAGAGTCTATGGAAATCAATTTTTGGAGTCTAAAGAAATAATCCTTCAGAGCCTATATTACAAGGATATTCATATTCTGTTTTTCAAGCAATTCAGAATCAGAATTCTATAGATTTCAGAGTCTGAATTTTGAGGAATTCGGTAATTTAATTCTGAAGAATTTGGAACTTGAATTATGAGGATTTAAGAGTCTAAATTCTGAGAGAATTCGGAACCTTAATTCTACGAAATTTGGAATCCAAATTTTAGAGAATTCAGAGTCTGAATTTCAAAGAATTCATAATTTGAATTTCAAATAATTCAGAGATTTTAGAATATGGATTTCAGATAATTTATAATCTAAATTTCATATAATTTGGAATCTGAATTCTGAGGAATTCAGAGTCGAAATTCAGAACCTGAAAATAGAATACACTATATCCAAGTATTTATAAAATTCTGTAGTTTTAGATATGAAACCGATTTTTACACTTAGAAATAAAATTAGTTAGAAATAGATAAACTATAACATGAAAAATGAAAACAAAGGTAAATAAAAAATTTCCTTAGGTTGGAAAATTTTCTTTAACAAGATAAATCTTATGGGAAAAAAATTTCCCATGAGATAGAGTTTTAGTGATTTTCAAAACATAATGGAATAGAAAATTCATAAGGAAACCTTATTGACTCAACTTATAATGAATTAAATTCTTAGAAAACATCAAATTTATTACTCAATGATATAAAAATACACAATCTAGTGTATTTTCTATTGACATTACAACAAAATATAAAAATAAATAACATTATAACAACAACCCAAAAATTTATATATTCAAAATTTTGATGGCTACTCCCTACCACAACAAAAATAACTATTTAAAATCCAAACTTACTAATTACAACATTCTTAGATGAATATCAAATTAAATAAAATCAATTTAAATAAATATTATATATAGATATGATAACTAATGTATATAAACCTCAAAAATCAAGGAAATACTATAATAATCATCATCCCATTCATAAATTACTCTAAACACAATGATAATTTCAATAAACAAAAAATAAGGATGGTCATATGACTATGAAACATACCACTATATATATTTCTTAGAAAATGGAGAGAATCGATATAAGGTAGTGACAACCAATATTTCCACATAGGAATTTGGAAAATATTGGTTGACAATATATATTCAATAAATGTCCAGATAACAATATTAAAATCTTATCTATGAAAAATAGGACCTAAAACTAATTCATTATTGTAAAAATCATTAGATTTACAAGAAATAAATATGAGAAAATCCAATAAAAAATATATATAATCATTAATAAATTCCATATCAAAATCATAAAAAAATAAAAAAGATAAACCATTATACCTAATTAAAAAACAACAATCTATGTAATCTTGAAAACATTCAAATCATGAATACATTAGTGTAAACTAAGAAATCATACCAATAAGTGTCCATACAAGAGTTTAAATAATCCTTATTGATTCCCTCAATAATCTATATGAAAATAATTGATCCATGATAATCATTATTAATCAATATGAACAAACCCTGGTCACTTAACTATATAGGGTTGCATAATCATTATAATTTAATAAAAACATTTATTTTCAACTTTATCATTCTAAAAATGGAGAGTCAAGAACATAAAAAAAATTATTTATATTTTATAACCACATAAATCTATAAATAAACCAATATATAATATATCAATTGGAAAAATATATATCACAATTCTTAATGACCCTAACACAAATAAAAAATACTACACTTTGTTCCAAAAATTAATGATTCCACTCACTATTTTCATTGTAGAGTCATTAATATCCATAAGATAAAAGATAATCACAATATTTATAATCACTTTTATGAATATATATTTTTTGGATTTACATAAATATAATGTTCTTATGAAAAGGATTATGAGATTTTATTATTATTTGATGTAGAGGTTTTGGATAGAGGAGATTAGTAGAGGTAGAATGAAGAAATTTTTTATTATAGAATCCTGATATGGGAACCATTGTGTTCCCAAAATCATTTATTGTGTAAATGTTAGTTTAAATATTGAGAGTGTACTAGTGAAGGTCTATCCAATTGGAAGATGGTGGATTTAATAGGCTAGTGATTAACCACTAGGCGGCCAGTGGTTACCCATCATGAACTAAGTGTACAATTTAGAACCTTCATAATCATAATAGCTTCATAATATTATAGTCATGATATTTTAGAAGTTAACTATAAATTATGTTTAAAAAAGGGTTTTATTGTGATTTATCATCCATAATATGTTTTTTTTTCTCAGTAAAAATTCCTTTAATGATATTTCATTCATTTGTTAATGGATCAATGATCTATGTGTTGCATAAGAACATGGAAGGTGAGTAGAATAAAGTACATATCATTTAATTTAATGACATAGAGGGATTATGTTTTCCTTCTTTTCATTTTTCATTTTTATTTCAATTTTTGGTTATATTATTAACATTTGATTAATGGGTTAGGGTATTGTTTGATGTGATACAACATTTTTTTCATGTGGTTATTGTTTATGAAGAAATTATTTATTAATTGAAAAATAAATAAATAAAATTCTTTTGTGAAATATTTAGTGTGAAATAATAATGATATTATATAATGAATAAATTTTTATTAATAGACTAATACCTTCACATAATGATTAAAATGGATTAATTGAGTAAATATTATTTATAATGGATATGAATATATATTATTTAATTAATACAGTAAAATTATACTAGAAATGATGAAATATATTATGAAATGTATTGTTTTGGTGAAATATAACTATTTTTAATTTCGGTTGTGTGTTAGAAGTATTATCTCACCTACCATATTTGTAAAAAGTAATTTTCCTGAAGAATTTTTCATATTTGGGATAAATAAATCTACTTAGGCCTCTTCAATTTAATGATATTGTTTTTTAAAATGAGAGTATAATAGAAAATTATTTTATGGGAATAAATATATTCATGGTAATAAATTGTAGAATATTTAATATGTTTATAGATAAACAATACAAAATATTTATTCTTGGTTTATGTTTGTAAATTTATTTTTATACTATGGAGGAGAGAAATGTTGGTCAATAATGTGACAATTCACTCATTGAATATTTAAATATTGCATTATACTAATGATAGATTATAGAGAATATTTAGTTTTTAATATTACAATTTAATCATTAATTAGATTATACATAATATATAATAATATGATATGTTTCATTCTTCAGGGGAGTGAATGGGAATTTATTATTAAATATTATTGTTGGAAAATAGTTATAATAAAATATGGAATTTTTTTAATGGGTATTATCAAAATGAATGGATTATATGAATAAGTGTTAAACTTCATGGGTTAAAATACTCTACTTATATAGGTGACTCAAATTTTTTAGCTATAAATTTGTAATTGAGAGTATTATATTCTTTTATAATTATATTTTTTTATAATAAAATTTCATATATAGAAATTGTTAGTTATTTGTCACAATAATATATAGATAATTTATTAAATGTTTGAAACTGTAATATTAATTTTTGGTATTAAAAAATGAATAACAATTTACTATAACATTAGTGAAATATAGGATGGACATCATGGGTAGTTCAAATTCCGAAAGACGGTTAGGGTGGGTGTAGCATAGTTAAATTAGTGAAAAACATCATTTTTTTTATTTCAAATTCAATATAACATTTAAAAATTGTTAATGAACCAGAAATGATCAATATACATAAACCACGCAAATTCAATGTCAGTAACAACATCATTAATAATAGATTTTTAGGAGGTTTATAACTAAAAATGGAAAGGTATATCAGGAGTATGTTGTGATATAACCCATGATTATAAATATAATTAAAAAAAACACATATATTTAAAATGAGTATATATTATCCTTGAATTGATTTCATAGAATGTTTGTCCAGATATTTGTGACGTTGTTCCTCAAAAATAGATATATATAATTTGAAATATAACCAATAAGAGAGTGTTCATCTAAGATAATATTGTATCTTGTTTTCATTATTCAAATTACCTTTTTTTCTTTTCCCTACACATCATCATAATCTTTCATAGAAATTAATAGTATTGTAATATTCTATTCTTTATTATTTACACTTCTAATATACATCTAATCTCTCTTAACGAAATTAAATTATCTAACATTTTTAGGTGGGATCATTCAGTTCATGAATCCAACTTCATTCCTAGAATAAAATCAATACATGAATCTTAGCAACCCTCATATTACATTAATGTTTGACATTGATTGTTCCATGAAATAAAATATAGGAAACATAAAAATTACTATAATTTTTGGATTTTTTATAATTATGTATCATATACTTTTATAGAGAGACTAACAACAGTTTCAACAATTGATCTAAAATTTACTCTTCTATTATGGTTTTATCAACCATCACTATAAAGCAATAATATTATTCATTAATTTTTATTTAGAAACCTCAATTTTTTGTACTAAATCAATGAAGTAATTATCTCAATCATTACCATTATACTATTAAATGAGATTAACTATGCTGTGACTACATCCATTATGGTCCAGTTCCTTCTTTTTTCACAAGAATTGTGGTGTGAGATAAAAATTTACAAAGTGACTCCTTAGACCCTACAAAAATAGTGAAAAAAGATAAATACCCATGATTATATTATTGTTTAGTTTTTCATGGTTCGATAGAATTTACTAGAATAATGTTAAATTTAATTCTTAAATAACATCATGAATCTCCCATATAAAATGTGATTCACTATTCCTTTTGTATCCCTTAATTTTATATAGCTTTATTATAGATTTTACCATTCTTATAGTGAAATCATTACAAATAGATGTTAAAAATCATGAAAATAACTGAATCAATGTCTTTTGAGATGGATATTAAATACAATTTGTTTTATTTTGGTTAACATTTTCTACAATTCATTATCCTATAATTTAGCCACACATAGATGTCATCATAGATTAAATGGAAATATTTATAAATGATATAATATAATTCTCTAAAACCTATTACTAACATATAATTCATAACATTAAACATTATTAATCCATATCTAGACCTCTGTATTGGATTCAACTCATATGAAAATCCATTTTATATATGTTTTATCCAGATTTATGAAATAGGAATAATATAAAACACAAAATATATGTCCATTTATTATATCATAATACTCTTATCCTAAGGTAGATTCCACATGGCTAGGGTTTCATTCTTCAACACCATATCATAGAAAACACTACATTAGTATGATAAAATTCCAAAAACCTGATTTTGATAAAAAAATATCTACCCCTTTAAATATTGTTTTCACCAATTAGACAAAGATCACTTTTGAAAATCATCAAACTTAACAAATAATAACCAGTTAAAAATTCAACGTCTAAATAAATGAAATCAATATAGGAATAAAACAAATGAACAATAATATCATGTTACACATTTATATGAATTACAACCACATTAAACTATTTCAAAACATTAATAACACTATTATATGTACATTATAAAAAAACTATTATCCTACATCATAAAATAACCATTTGGTGAACATATGTAAACATATTAGTTTTAAAAAACACATAAAAACTATTAGAATTATTTACAACTCACTCACATAAACACAATAAAAATCACTATACTTTATCGTTGAGTGGAATGTGGGTGAAATCCGATAATCCGCCATTAATTCTAGAATGATTTCCGTATTAGTTGGTTACTAAACATTTAAATAATCCAATCCTTGGTAAGAAAAACTTAAAATTTAACAATTCGTACTTCAAAATCCCCTTGATTAAGTGATATTTGACATTACTATTCTTTAATTGATAATGACAAAATATATTTCATGATATATTGAAAGAACTATCACAATAACAGCCAGTGAGAAGAAAAAACAACACATCAATCATGAAAAGTTCTAACTGGGTTTTCACCATAATCAATTGGGGGTTTAAAAGAGATTCATCCAAATAATCCACTTTGGTAGTAATAATTATCTCATAACAATACTTCTTTTAATTAAATGCCTCAATACATCTATATGAAACAAAAATGAATCAATTATAATCCTTTTAAAGTTGATATTTTAAAACTAAAATACATTTGTATATCTAATGTGATCATTATTTCTATTAATATCATATTTTAAACCATATATCAACATGAATTTTATGTTTCTGGGGATCCTATTTGTGTCTACCCAATTTGAGTGATTAGGATCACTTTAAAATCAAGCACAATGTGTGAAACTAGAAAATATATTCAGCCTCTAAGGTTTTTTTGTTGTGGATACTACCAATAAATTTTCTGAACACTCATGAATCAATTCCCCTTATATTTCCATCCTTTGATATCTTGGTCCCCAATAAAATTGGGATAGAATTATACAGTGAATAACCCATTTTAATGTTCATTATATGTTCTTAGTTATTATTATCATGGGATAAATTATAAGAAATTATCTACTGGAGATATTTGAAAGCCCAAAAAATACAGCATGCATCGACATCTCATTCATATAGATTACCTTTATTATTTTTATAATACAATTACATAATTATAGGGAAGATATTATCCCCAAGATAGATGTTTCCAATTAAATGTGCATATTTATCTTCATTGGTGTAGAGGTTGATTTCCACTCAATTGGATTTTAGTAACATCAAACATGAATAAATCTATAAATTACATTATCAAGGATCACTATTTATGGAGTATTATACATTATTCATCATAAAAATACACCATTTTCATTTAACAAGAAATAATATATCTATTATAAGAGTATAAGTATCCTCTTATAGATCTCCATTGTGAAAGGTTTACTTTACTTTCCTTTGGATAATATTATATCTCCGTTGCACCATGATAGAGAAAAAAATCATAATGGTTTCTTGTATAGAATACAATTTGAAGGCATCAAAGAAATAAAAGTAATTTCATATGAATATATTTTTTATTCTTTGTTTTTTTTATTTCAAATCACATAGTATTTCACCTTATACATGTTTGAAAACAACAAATTTTTTTGATAAAATTATCTTTGGTTGGTTTTGGTACCAATTTGGATGTATCAAAATCATTAATATGATCTACCTCTTCATGAATATATTTTTCCACTCTTAGTTATGTAAATATTATTTTATATATTTTGGATTAATATGGGATAACCCCAAGGAATGTGTTACTGACCTAAATGTTCTCTGATTTTTTTTTGGTTTTCCGTCATCTATAATAATTTTCCAAATAACAACATTCTTAATTAATCATGGATGTGTTAATTAAATTTTAATTTAAAAATTGAATTATAGAAGTCATAATAATTGGATTTCAATTATACTTTGTTCACATTGTTATTTGGGTCTTATCTTTTTTCATAAGAATTGACACATCATCATCTTTTCATATGGAAAATCCAACAAGATATAGGAGTTCATTCATTGAGTGTTCATAAATATTAACATTATCAATATTGATAAAATTATGAATTTATATTTTATCGAAATGGCATCCAATTCCTTTTTGAGGATAACCCAAGATGATTCCATGTATTCCAAATTTTATCAAAATTCTATAACCTTTAACCATTAACATTGTTAATACAAGGGATCAATAATATGATAATGAATTTGAATATTGGGGGATTATAAAAATATATCACAGATTATGTAATATCTAAATTGGTTTGGTATAAACATTATTTTAAATCTGAACTTATGTAATAATTTCTTGCCTCTAGAAAGGTAGAGATGTATCCCAATTTACCCAGATGGGGAGCGAAATTTTATCCAAAATTATTTTTTTACTTTTATTCAAACCCATTTATATTAGATATATGGAGTACTAAATTCATTTATACTACCATTATTTTCAATTTAGGTGTATAACTCCCAATATATGCATTCAACAGCATTTTCACTCAATAATTTCATTATATTTATTCCACAATACATTTTACAACATTTATTTTCAAAACTAATCAACATAACGACATCAATATTATATTTAATACACATTGTACATATAATTATAGTGATGTTAACAATAATGGATAAGAATAATTATATATGTATATAAATATGTTTATTGATTACTTCTTTATAAGCCTCAAAACAACTTAATAAATGATCTCCAACGACTGAGATGGATGAATTAATGTTTTCTCATATTAATAGTTGACTATATTACCCTTTTAGATTTTAGAGAACTAATATTTTCTCATTATATATATATATTATTCATACCAAAATCATGAACATTCATTCATTGAGTAATATTTATCAAAAATATTTTACCAATAAGGCCCTGAGTTAGATTCCCTAACTGGTTTTTTCATTCGAGATCAAGTATGATGAATTTTCAACTTTTTTAATGTGAGACAAGTTTTCATGAGTTAATTTTCATCCCATAAATATAAATCCATATATCCTTATATTTAGAAAATATTGATTTTTTTAAAAAAATTATACTTTATCTCCTTCATCGTATATTTTTTATACACAAATCTAAATGTATTTTAACCAATAAATGAATACGATATTCTTCAAATTCATCTTTTCTTATCTAATGAATATGAAAAATATTACCTTTATATTGAGTGATCCAAAATTTATAATTGTAATGATCCATTATTAATCTTTTTTAAATCATTAAATACCTTAAAATATACTATGATAGGTGAATTACATCCCCTATCCAAGATCCAGTCATTGTATTTATGAGTTAAATTAATTGGACTACAATAACCATTTTTTACTTTATTCATATTTATCTTATTATTTAAGTTTTCATTATTTTAACTAGTATATAAATGATATGTTTTTGTGATGAGGCATTAAATAGGGAAGTGACACTATTGGTTGCACCTTCCAAACACATATTCTAATTATCTATTTTTTTAACATTCGATATAAAATAATCTAATTACATTTAAACATTATTAATTTTAATAGGATAACCACTGCCCTCAATCTCTTCATTCCATGTACATTAATAGTATAAAAATGTTAATAACTGAAACAAAATATTCTACATATACTCCCATAGTCACTAAAATAAAATTAGAATACATAAAAGTTATATTAATATTTTAATACAACCCTATATACGAAATTAAACATATAGTTTTGATCATCATTTTTTATATAACCCTGAAATTATTATTCTAAACCATATTGTGATCAACTCGTAAGACAAAATTATTCATTATATAACTAAATTTAAGCCTTTTTTTGAATCACTATGGGTGATAGTTTTCTACATAACTCCAGTCTTCCTTGATTTTTTACATATATTAGAAGTAAAAAAATTTAATATTTCAACCTATATCTTCACATAATATTTATTAATAAAAATATTATTTAAGGACTATCCAACATATATATTTATATTTTCTATTTTTACATAAATTTATATATCTCATTCTCTAATTTCATCATATTATTGAATATATTATAGATATTTATCATTTTTATCATCCAATTCTACAATAATATTAATCTTCTTTAATAGATTTAGTATATTATTTATTTTATCATTATCATTTTTTTATCTTTTTTATATTTTCATCATGTACAATTTCATTATTTCATGATGATTTAAAATATTTCATTATATTATTATTTTCTCTCTATATATATTATGTCATTGAAATGACATTATTGAGTTTTCACTTTAGTATCAAAATAAATTGAGTTAACTGCTTTTTATATCATTGAAAATTCTAATCCCTGAATATATCATCTTCATCTACAATTTCAATTAATTTTTTTTATTAAAAACATAAATTCATATATTTAATTATCTATCGTCATCAATAATATCATTTTAATTATCTTTTTAATTAATTTATGATATTCAGTTTAGAAATAATCATGCATTTACCATTAAAGAAAACACTAATTAAAAAATCGTGATAATTTATTCATTAGGAAAATCATTCCATAATAATACTCATATTTGGTCTCTTCATCTAATTTGAAAAATAGATTTTTTTCCAAATATCCAATAGATAAATAATTTAAGAACATACATGGAAACTATTCCAAATACATCCGATTTCCTACTCTCACAATTCATGAAATAAATATCATATTTGTTTTCCATATTTTTATTCAATAACTTATTCTTATTCTTTACCAAATTCTACCACACCATCATATTTCTTACTATTGAATTACATAAATTATTTAAATAAAATTTATCTCTTTGCATTGATCATATTTTTTAATGAACATCATTATTCATTGCATAAGAAATTATGGTTTTATTAAAACAATCAATTGAAATTGTATCAAAATAACGAAATTTCAAATTTTAAACCATTCTATAGAATATATCATGAATTTTTTAGTTTGTTTTTGATAACAATATACTTAGTCAACATGTAAATAAAACCTCTAATGATATACCCTATTTCATTGACATGAGTGAGAGAGTCATTTCATGCTTCATAACCTTATTCTATGAGACCATCATACATAAATATTGTTTTTTATTATCTTGGTTCAAATTAACAATAACATCAATAAAATTTTACAATTATTCCCAAACTCCCTTCACTATTTTCCTCACATTATTATTGATAAAATAATTTTTTTAAATATATTATAAGTTCAAATTTATTGAAAACACATTATTGATTAAAAAAATAAATCTCTTACTATCATCACAACACCTAAAAATAAAGAATACAAACATTGATGTAAGCATCTTATTTATCGTTATAGATTGAAAAAGAATATTTTATAATTTTATCACTAAAAATAAATTAATTTATCCTAATATAATTGGGAATCTAATTTTAATTTAATTAATTTATGTATTCCATGAAAAAAATAGATATTTATATATCAAATGTACTAATATGGAGGGACAATTTTTCATCAAACTCCACACAAAGTGATCATCTTCAATAGAAACTTGAATTCTTTGATAACGGCTGAAAGGATACTTATAGTCATTGAAATATTCTTAAGAGGGAGGGGGATTCATTAATTTATTTTTAGCATTTTTCATTAGATGATCCTTTGAGACCAAATAAATTTAAGGAAAATATCATTGTACATAAACACTAAACATTAAAATGCATATACACAATAGAAAAAAATAATTTCTTTCAAGATTTACTGTTCAAAATTCTAAGATACATCCTTAAAATGTTCAGATAAAACTCATGATTGGAAATTTAAGTATAATCACCATATTGATTTCAAATGTGAATGGATTATCATTGATTCACTGATGCACAAGGTATCTCCGAAATAATGTAATGTGATCATATTCAAATAGTGATATAGAACCTGGGACATTAAAAAAATTAGATAGTATTCAGGAGATATAACATTAATCATGTTTTCATTGTGATTATTTCTATTCCACTACTACATGGAAAATGAAAATAACTATTATATTTGTTTACCTCCCCTATGTTCGATTCAATTAATTATTATATAAAAATAATTTTATTAGAAGAAAATATCAAAAAATTATAGATGAAAATATTGAGTTTAACCATTATTACATATTTCTGGTCCATCTTGTCAATCCAAGACTCATAGAGGCCCTTAAACAAGTTATTTTTTCATTATTTTTAAATTTTAATTTGATATAAAAAAATGTAGAACAAATTATAATTATATTTGTGTCTATATTTTACCTTTTTTCACTATTGGGAATAAACTATTTCTTCATGAATGACCAAATATTTATTAACACAACAAAAATACCCCTTTGACTATAGAATTATTATCATTTACATGGGTGTGATCATCTTCTTTATTCACATAAAGAGAAAAAATTATATTTTATGGCTACAAACCATGACATGATTATATAGATCTTTCCCATGTTGTTATTTAATGAGAACATTAATGGTTAAAATAGTTCCATTACAACACATATTATTTTATCAAGTTGCATTGAGGTGTTTGACTCAAATTTGTATCAAGTCTCTGTAGATCATTTTGATAGAAAAAAAATTGGTACAAATTTTTTAATCAAATTTCAATGATAATTTTTAATGTTTTTAGTGTAAAAATATTTGGGATTCAATGTTATATTAAATAATGGATAATTTGAAGGTGTAAGTGTAATGAATGTACAATAGTAATATGATATTATTATTTAATTTTAAATTTTATTTTTGATTCTTTAGTTGATAAGTGTTTATTGAATTTTTATAATTTTTTTTCCTTGTGTTTTCATTAAATATAGGCCAGTCGTGTTGGTACTCAACTGAGGACCCACTTGCCTTATATAAAGGCTATAGGGGGTAGACATGCTATGAATTCCCAATGTAGATCTAAAAGACCAATTCCATTGCATTTTTGGTGAAATATCATGTGGGTGGGCCATAGGTGGTGAACCCCATAGGTCATAGATAGGCTAAGGGCTAAAGAATGGGTTGTATATTTGTGTGGCCTATATATTCTATGGATTGCATATTGTGTGATTGAATGTATTCTAAGATCCAAACCTATTTTATGATTCTAGGTGAATGTTTTTGCATCAATTATTATTAAGACCCATGATTTCGGTTAGATATTCGATGTGGGACAACTGATCAATGACGCTTTATTATGCTCCACCAGAGATGATCATCCTATCGCCACCTGAGTGACATGAAAACCGTAGTTTTTCCCATATATGTAGTTCCTCTACTGACCGTGGATCCAACCCCTCTCTTATCAACCATAATCCATCACCACATCCACCTCTCCACTTCCTCACATTGACCACCACTAAATCTCTCTCATGGATCACCTCCTAACACTTCGAAAAAGCCTCGTCATTGATGCCATTATCCCTGCCACATTATGCATCACATGAAATCCATAACTAACACTACCATGTTTCTACAAGCCGCTCTAGAGAACAATCTAACAACCCACAATCTCTACTGTGGAATTGCTACTCAACATTTTTGCACCACTGCACTTCACCATGGAAACCACCATTACTTCCCTCTCCGAGCTCGGCTCTAGCCCGCTAAATAAATATTGATCCCCAGATCCTATGAATCCCATTAGTTAACTCATTCCCATTGATATTCCACACTATATCTGATCATCTCAGTACACCAACCGACCCCCATGCAACAAAAAATCTCTTCCATCAATTGTAAAGGCTGGATAAAGGAAGAATCACATTGCTACTTCTATCACAACGAGCTATCACCTTACCTTAGCCTTCCATTTTTGTGCCCAACATGAATCCAATCATCACATAAAATATCCACATCCCTGCATGATCTATATCCATGAAAATATATGAACAACTGTAACCTATATATGATTATATTTTTTGATGCACTGGTCTTTAGGTTTGATAGAGATATCCCTGGATCTCGTCCCTTGAAGATGGAAGTCGAGGTCCAACCACTACCTATAAAAGGGGGCTCTTCCCACCTTTTCGATATATCTCTCAATGCCTGAAGGGTGGGAATCCACCCAAGGGAGGGATGATATTATATAATCCTTTCCCCTTTCTTCATTTATTTTTCTTGAGTTAATTTGTATTTTACTTTATTTTAAAATTTTATTTTAGTATTAGAAATACATTTATATAATTAAATTATTTTGTGCATGTTTTAAAATTTTTTCCACCCAATACATTATATACTTAATTTTCTACATTCTGATTCTTCTTTTTCTTGTAAATATTCTTATTTTTATCAATATCATTTCAATTTACAGTAATAATAATATTAATATTACTATTAATATAATTAGTATTATTATTATTCTAACATCATTATTATTATTTTATATTTTATTATTATATTTTTATTCCCTTATTATTCTACAACTCCCCAAAGTGATCTATTGCCCTTGTAAATGATGGATAACACAGGTATTAGCCCGAGTGAGGTCAAGGTTTTCTTAATTGTTTCAAAATGTTTATTTTACGTTTCTAGTTGATTTTAGTAGCATTCATGGGTAAAATTAATTTCCCAGATGTGGTGAATGCCCTACATTGACATGAAAATCACTATATTTTTATTATTTTATTTATTTAATTTCCATATCACAATTTGTTAGTTCATCATATGATGGATTGATAATTGAATTAATAAATGGGTGAAATGACATCGAGAAAGTCGGGTCTTGGAAGATGACACATCATAGACCATGGTGTGTCATCAACCTTGATCAAAGTAAGTGGTCAAAATATTAACACTTAACGTATGTAAGATTTCAAATTTTATAAATAAAAAATAAAATTTTAAACATGAAATTTCATGTTTGGATTTTCAAACTAAAAGAAAAAATATAATAGTGAATAATGATTGAAGCCTAAAATTAAGTGAAACTATGTCCTTTCATTTATTGACTCAATTTTTTTTTTCATGGTTTTATATTTTAGAATGTCAATTATTTCATGGCAATAACAAAACAAATATTTATCAATGTTTTCAAAAAAGAATCAAATTTTTTTGGGGGATAAAGATAATATATTTGAACACAAACGAGAAGCTCCTCATGGATACAAACCTGGTCAGCCACTATGCAACACTAGGAAAAATATTTTTCTTTTTTTCACACCACACAATAAGTGTGAGTCAAAACATACACTGTTGTGTTAGATAAAATCAATAGTTCATTCACCTTTTCTATTTTCACTATTTTTATATTTTTTAATTTGTTTAAAATAATAATTAAAATCATTAAAAAAATTATTTTTCCACGATGAATTCAAAAGATTATTATTCAGTATAGACTGATTTCTCACAGGTGATAGAACCAATAGATGAAGCACCCTGTTTTATAGAAGTATGTGTTTTTATGTATTCTAGATAGATTATGACAACCCATAGAAATTTTTTCAAATAGGATGAATTCAATGACCACATTCAGGAGATTAAATAGACCATTCTGTATCTAGTGGATGAAGGATTGGATAGAGAGATCATTGAATTCTAGGATTTCTTTCCAAACTTTTATCAAGATATGGCCAAAATAAAACAAATGTGTTCTATTTTTACTAAAAAACATTGAAGGGGTTACCCCAAAAACCACTCCAGGAGAAAGTGAGAAAAAAACAAAAATATGATATTCAAGTGATTGGAGAGACTACATAAGGTCTACAAAGCCAAATGAATTAGAAAATCACATATTTACAGGAATTGCTGAGTAGTATAATCTTGGAATAAAAGTTGATCCACTTTTATTACCTGAGGAGGCCAAGGAGGATGACATGCATTCAAATCTACATGTGATATATCAATAAGAACTGGATGAATTTGAGAATAAATAGGAGGAAATTATTAATATATGAATCCCTTTAAAAAAGAACATCCAACACCATAGAAGGTACGGACCGTCCATGTGGTGGAATTAGATATAAAAATGGAGGGGCCAGAAAACCTTCATCCTTCCACTAATAATATACTCCAAGAGACAAGCATGGATAAATATGAGATTGAAAATGAACCTGCTCATATAGTTGATCCTTTTTCTACCACTATCTCTAATTATATTTTGGAAAGTGAGTTGGTTATAACTTCATAATATTTTTTATAAATAATTTGAAAATATTTTCCACGACTTAGTAAAGGATGAATGAACTATAAATTTACATACAATGGAACAAATGAAGCTCCTTAATCTTTTTAAATATATATTTGAGGTGTTCTATCCATAGATTGATATAGCTGAAACTGAGTAAATAAAAAAATATGATTCACATAATAAAAGGGACAAATTACATATTAAAATCTCAAAAAAACATTATAAAAATTAAAATACATATTTACTTATAATTTTATTATTTTATTCATGTATCCCGGGTTAATCAAAAAATAATAGAGAATCAAAAGTATGAAAAAGTATCCACCATGGAAGAGGATGGTCCACACTTCATACCACCCCCACCATGCAAGCTCTACACAATCATTAAGGGAGAGGATCTAGATGTCTCTATACAAGAATAATTCCTTAAGACTACTAAGGATAAAGCACAACATGGGAACATACACATGTGGTGGTTCAAATTTAAGAGGATTCGTCCACCATAAAACCATGGATAACAACTGGTACTACCCTTAAAGGTAGTAAAAATTTAGGCCCTACTTGTAGAGTAATACCAAGACTTATCCCATTAAGATTGTTTTTAGTAATTTATAATTCCATTTCGTTTTTTGAATTAGTCCAACAGGAAGCCCAATCCCACATATCTTTTTGAGCATAGCTGAAATGATATTTCTACTTAATTGAGTAAATGTTATTTTTTTGGCCCATGATTGTAGAAGCAAACCTCTAACAGTGGAGGAGGAAATAAGCCCGATATTTTTACGAAAGGGAGTTTATATTTAATGTTTAATTCTTTTAAAACCATCACAAATTTTTCCCTAATAACATGTTTTAAAAATTAATGTTAAAATTTCATTCCCACATTCAAATTTATACATTACATGAAAACTTGTGAGACATGAGTTTCTTAGTAATTTTGTGATTCTGTATTTTAGATTTCAGTGTTATTGAAATAGAATGATTAAAATGGACAATTTAACGATTAATGTGAATAATGTATATTAATATGAGGACTCATGATTTACTATGATTTATTAGTTCAGGTAAATGAAATTTCCTATCAATTTTTCAAGATTTAAATATCTGAAATTTATATGAATTGATGTGTTATTCATAATCATGCCTCAAGTGATTTTATATTATCATATATTCATTCCCATAATAATTTATAGTCTAAATATTTAATCTTTATTATTGAGCATATTTATTCAGTGATATTGGGACATTAATCCCACTAGAACTGGAATTTGAACATATCAACGAAATAAATATAAAAAGTTACATTTTAAATGATTGAGGAATCTTTTGAAAAAACCAATTATCCATAAAATACCACCTTTATAGAAAAACATCATTACCCAGTAGAAACCAAGAATTAACATTATAGGATTAATCCATATTTGAGGTCATTTTTATCCATTCATAACCTCACCTGGGTACTTCCATGATATTTTATTATTTAAGTAATGGAGTGAAGGGAATAATGGGGGATGGGGTGACTTACATTATAATTAAAAGGTGTGGGGTTGTTAGTTATAGTTTCTAAGAGTGTTTACTGATTACTTAATTATACATTACTTTTTCCACTCATGATAAAAAATTAAACTAACAAAAAAAACAAAAAATGAGAAACATTGGTTGTGATTTCAGGAAAAAAATTTATTAGACCTATCATTTTTATCATATGTGGTTATGTGGTTGAAGAGGGGTTTCTTCTAACCTTAGTTTTGAATAAAATAAAAATTTTATTTTATAAATTAAAAAAATTATATTTAATTTCAGAAAATTTAAAGAGGGTACACAAATCATTCATTATACTTAATTTGATAATGGGCTTTACTTTCATTTTTTCTAGAAGTTTGGAGTTATTATAATTTACGGGGAGAATTTAATTACACTTTTACTTTGACTTTAATGCTTTATTATATAAGAGTTAAACCTACATCTTGAGCCTTAATTTTCAAATCAATTCTTTAAAATAATTAACATTACTTACATTTGACCCAAAATTGTAATCCCTAATGATTTTATTTTCTTTTTTTACATATTAGGGAACATATTTATTTTACATGCCTATGGATATGAGATAGTTCTCATAATATGATAGTAATTCTACATGAATATTATCATGTGAGGTGTGTGGAATTATCAAATAGTGAGTTAAATCATGATTTATGATGTTAAATAATTATGAATTAAGCAACATGAATGGATGAGAAAAGAAGATCCATCATTTTTAAAATGGTAAAAAGTAAAATGCATGATTTTATTATTTCCTTAGAAATTGAGAACATAAAAAGACATTTTATGTGATGTTTTTAATGTTTTTTTTAAAATTTAAAATTGTTTTTATTAATTACATCTAAATTTTAATATGGATATAATTATTTTTTTCTCTAAACCCTTGTTAAGATTTTATTCTTGAGAAAAAACATTATTTATTTTTGTGGGTATTAGAGAGGTAGAAATTTTGTGCATGTTTTTATTAATAGTTTAATTATTTATATAATTTATTACTGTTAAAAAGCACAGTTTTCAATGTTTTAGTAAATTATTGGTAATTTTTAATGTGGACATTTATTTGATTTGAATGAGTAAACGAATTTAGTTTTTCAATTTGACATATTATTTTCCAATACAGAGTTCATAAGTGTTGTTTTATTTTGTTTCTAATTGTTTTTCTAGGTGTTTTCTAAAAAATAGGCTAGTTGTGATGACCATAAAATAAGGACCCACATACCACATAGGCAGTCAAAAAGGGGGAAGATCGACCATACATTCCATTGGGAGATCCAATAATCAATCAAGAGTGACCAGGTGGTGAAACCCTGTGTCTGTGTACTGCGGGTGGGGAACCCCATTGGTGTAGAGGGAGACTGAGGGATTAAGAGAATTCCTCTTGTGCGTGATGTATACATAATTTGTGTGTGAGTTTCATCCGGGATCCCACACCTATATTGTAATATATAATGTTATTTATGAATCGAGACTTATATATACTCACGATTGCTACTTGTTTTTCGATCTGAGACAAGTGTTCTACGACGCTTCCCCATGCTTTTCCGTTCTCTACCACGTGTGATCAACACACCACTGCCTGGATCTCCCGACCACCAATAAACCACCTCAAACACAAAGTTCTTACGCTATACCCCACTCCAACTCACCTCTATTAAACCGAACTCCATCATGACTTCCACCTCTCCATTTCTTGGCATTGGCTGCTGTTGAAGCTTGCTATAGATCACTTCCAAACACTCGGGCTATATTATTCTGTGGGTACCATAGTCGCCACCACATTTTACATCTCCAAAAGTCCATTGATATAACTTTTATGTCACCACATTTCATCACCATGCTGGAGGAATTATCCCATAGCCTCCATCAAAGATTCACCACTTAGTGTAACCCCACCACTACACATCATTAAAGAATCCATGATTACTACCCTTGGTGATATCGTCTAGATGTAATTTCCCCAACACAAATCCCCACATCCCAATAATTTCGGTTGATAAATCCAGTCCATTTTTCCTCCACACAACATATGTTCCCCTAATAACATCATCAGGTGACCCCATTAAAAAACTCATGCTCTTATGACTACTGTGAATGCTGAAAGAAGTTGGAATCACACTACCTCCACTACCCCCCATGTCCCTGCCTAGGCCCTCCATGTCTGAGCCCACCATGTATCCCATCATTACACAAAGAAGCCTTTGGACCACATTATTCCTATCCACATTAAAATATGAAAACCTATTATCTTTGGTTGTTTTTATTTTGGGATGTGAAGTTCTTCAGGGGTGACGTAGATCATCCATATATCTTTCCCAAGGAATTTGGTGTCCGAGATCCTCCAACTATCTATAAATAGATTATCTACCCTCTTTGTTAAGAAATAACATGATTCCTGAAGGTTGGGAATCCACCCCTGAGAGGGCTGAACTACGGAAATACTTTTCCATATTTACTTTTATATTCATCTAGATTATTTTTTGTTTTATTTTATTTTTAAATACAATTTAAAATTGATAATTTCATTTAATTTATGTGATATTATACCCTTTAAAATGAGGGGTTGAACTCAAGTCTTATCATGGGAGGAGTTAACGTTGTTCTAGAATTTTTATTAATATTTAATTTAGGTTTCTATTAGATTTGACTAGTATTCATCGGTGAGATGAATTTCCCCAAAGTGGTGACTGTCCCAAAATGACATGGAAGTCACATTATTTCCATTATTTTATTTAATATTTTTTTCAAATCACTATAGGTTACTTTTTTACATGAATGATTTTAACTAATCAATTGATTAAATACATTGAAATAGATAATTCCTCTAATATGGCACATCCTAGACTACTGTGTGTTATCAACTGTGATTAAAGGAAGAGGTTTAATTGATAATACTTAGGGAAATTGAGATTTTACAATTTATAAAAGAATAATATTACTTTAAACATGACAGTTCATGTTTTAACATCAACATAAATTAAAAAATATCAACGAGAATAGTGATTGAACCCATAACCAAACTCGAAACCATGTCATTTCTTTCATTAACTCATTCTAATTAGATTTCCATTCTATTATAAATGATAAATTTATTTCATTTCATAAATCAAAAAAAATTCTTATTGTTTTCATAAATTAATCAAAAAAATAAATATTTATGTGATAAAGATAAAATAAGTGAACAAAACTATGAATATAATCAAGTGAGATGACCATAGAGAGAAACTATACTGCAATAGGAAAATAATTTTCATTTACCACATCCCAAAATAAGAGTGAATCAACTACCATATTATTTAAAACATCTAAACTCATGTATTTAAATAACGAAATGGTTTTCATACAATGACAAACCATTTCATATCATTACAAAATAGACTCAAGAATAATGACAAGAAAACATTGACTATCATATGATTCAATCATCCTTCACCAGGCATTAACCATATTTGGATTTATTTTAGAATGAATCATTATTATATAACTCCATTTATTCTATGATTATATAACTCATGGTAAGATAAGGATTTGAATACTCTTAAATAAATACAACCTAAATACTATTGTAGAATAACAAAAATTATGTAATATTTATTCACTTTTAAAGAAATAAAAATTATACTTCACTAGGATGTGATTAAAAATATTATAGAATGATTTAGTTTAATGTTTTAAAATATCCAAAAAAAATTATATCTGAGCATTAAAATTATTTTATCCATCTCTTAACATTCAAACAACCATCGAATGAGATCAAACCTAATTTTTGGTCACTTTCACCATAGTTTATGAATTAAAAAAACATAACACAAAAAGAATAATCCCTTAATCTCTCCCAAATTTATTATCTAAAAAATCAGAACACGCTAATATGGGTTTTCATAAATACCAAATCTCATTAAACAGCACTTGTCTTTAGTCTACATTCAAAACAGACTAACTACTGGAAATCTAACCTTTACCAACGGTTTGGAACTATTGGTATAGGCCTCCAAACCGTTGTTATAGCCTATACCAATGGTTTGGAGAACCGTATCCAAGTAAGTCGTTGGGATAGGTATATACCAATGGTTTTGGAAACCATTGGTATAGGTAATATGAAATCTATACCAACGGTAATGGAACCGTTGGTATATAAATTCCAAAAATAAAACATCCACGGGGATTTGATCCCAAGACCCCTCATTTATAATTGAACGACTCAACCACTAACCTAACATGACTTTTCTGATCATAATTACATAAATATATATATATATTCTCATAAATATTTTAAATTTTGATTTATATAATGTTCTCGGTACGAAGGTCCGATAAAAAATGAAAGTACCTATACCAACGGTTGTTTGGGTCTTTGGTTGTGATTTTGATTCTGTGTAGGATGTTGAATTTTGGCACACTTTTCCCAATGGTTTGGCCATACCGTTGGGAAAGGTAGACCTATCCCAACGGTTTGGCCAAACCGTTGGGAAAAGTGGCATATTTGGGGACCTTTCCCAACGGTTTGGCCAAACCGTTGGGAAAAGTGGTATATTTGGGGACCTATCCCAACGGTTTGGCCAAACCATTGGGAAAAGTGGCCAATTTGGAGGCCTTTCCCAACGGTTTGGCCAAACCATTGGGAAAGGTGACCTATACCAACGGTTTTTCAAACCGTTGGTATAGAAGCGTTGGGAAAGATCTAATTTTTAGAAGTGACTCTTAGGGACAATAAAGAAGAATAAATGTATCACCCAGATGTTTTATGAAATATGTTTTTCAATAAATTTTAATATAATATATATTTTTCATCCTAGAAATTCCATTTTTGATTATTTTTGGTGTATTAAATGAGTTTATACTATATTATATTCCACAATGACAACATGTATGGCGCATGAGACCAAGCTTCAATGAATAATTGAGTAACAATATTTTAAAAATGAAAATTATAAACAATATGTGAAATAGGATGGTATAAAAAAATATTAAAATAGTAATGAATAAAAAAGATACATTTCCTACTCAATATAAAGTTATATATAAATTTTTTATAAATTATCAATGAATTTTTAGTAATTTAATATATTATTCAAAACATTGTTTTCATAAAAATTAATATTTTATTGATTTTTATGATAACATTTTATAGTTAGTTTATATTGTATTTTGAAAATTTATTTTGTAGAATTAGTTTTTTTTGAAATCATTATAGTGTAATTATCTTATAGGGAATGTTTAGGATTTTTTTTGAAATTATTGATTTTTTTATAAATAGTGTAAAATCATAATTTTTCAATCTATCATTTATTTTTAATAAATTAAAGAACATAAAATCACAAAGTATGTTTTAATGTAACTTTAGTATTTTTAATTTATCATTAATATACTAATTAATATGAATCATTATTAGATTTTGTATTTAGTGTAACATTATTTTTTTATAAAAAAAGTATTTCTTTGAAATCTGTTTTATAGTGCATAATGTTTCTACATTTTAAATAATTAATATAGTCACTTATGGGGAATTTTTTAGATAATATTTATATTATATATATATATATATATAATTTTTAATTTATATTAATCTAACATTTTTATTATAAATAAAGTTAATATAAGATCATCATGTGGATGAAAAATAAACTTCATAAAAACATGTTTTTTCGTCACCTATATGGGTTTTTTTTAAATTGAAATGTTAAAAAGTATATTTATTTTATTTTAAAAAATATATTTAAATTTTTAAATCATAATTTCTAAATTATTATTGGGTTAATTTTTTATAAATTTATTCAAAGAATAATTTTTATCATAAATAGTAAAAATACTGACGTCTTCCCTTTTTTTTATTTTTTTAGTTAAGTTATATTTTATATTAGTTTTAATGTAAAATTAGTTCCATTATACTTGAAATAATCAAATTTATTTCATTTTTAATAAAATTAATATGCAAAGTGGACATAAAAATAGTGTAAACTCTTGAACCTTTAATCTTTAAAAACCCACTTTGTCATCACATCTATGTAATTAATTTTTATCAAAATTATACCTATTATTAGAATTAATTTTGAAAAAATGGATTATTTTTTTAAATTATAATAAATTATATTATCTAATATGTTAGAATTAATTTTCATTTGAAATAAATTGTCAATGAATTGAAATTAATTACCAAGACTAAGCTATAAATGAGTTTACTCAGGGCAAAAAATTATTGGGCAAAAAAACACAAATAAATTTATGTAAAAATATTTTATGGATATATTTTGACCATTATATATTTATTATTATATAATGTACCTCTTAGTAAACTTTTTAATTAATAAAAACATGAGATAACTTATTTAATTTTAAAGATTCCAATTGTGTCCTCTCTCCCGGTTATAAAAGGCCACCCCATCTATACTCTTCTATAGACTATAAAACCCTTTTTTAATGAAGAGAAAAGGCTTAAATAACTTACCAAATAACATAATATTTTATTATAAGGAATATTTTGTAATTAAAGCCATCATAGGTAGTCTTTTAGTTAGAAAACAATAGAAGATACCCGATGAAGAGGTAATGTTCATTAACAAGCATTTTCGTATTTTTTTTTCATACTCTACCCTTGAAATTATTATTTTACCATGATGATATAATAAATTTAGTGTCTTCCATAAAAATTAATATTTTTATTTTATGTATTGAATGACAACCACCTCCAATTTCATCAAATGGGTTACAGAATCATCGTTCATGTGTACAATGGACTACTGCCTCATGAACCGATGTAATTTTTTTCAATTACCACCTATAACAGTGGGACATAATGACATATATATTAATTATATAAGGTATTTATGACTTTAGTAATATCACAGTTATATTATATCATAAATAAATTATTTTTCTACTTTATGGTAATATGATAAGGTCGTTTGTGTTTATAGTGGACTGCCGCCTCATGAATCGAAGTGATTCATTCACAAGTTTCATAGAAGGTATTAAGGATGTGTTTAATAAAGACATGTGATATATATGAAATAAAAATTATTCTTTACTTATAATATATCATTTAAATTTATGTATTTCAATTAAATATGAAAACATAAACAAAATTGTTGCATACGTACACCCCACTATCTCCGTGAATGGTGTATTCCATTTTCGATCACTACGTTTTGTGGATTACTATAAATAAATTATTATTGAATATATTGGATATTTATACCAATTATACCATTAGGATATGATGAAACCATGTTCAATTTAATATGATATAAAAATACCAAATGAAAAAAAACAAAGTGGTTATTACCTGAAATGTTACATTAACATGAAATTGATAATAATCATGTAATAATAAGACTTATGTAAATATTATATAGTATGATATATATAATTTTTGTTCAGAAATATATTTATAATAAATTTATAATTATTTTAAAGGAGGTTTTAATGAGTTTGAATATATTCAGGACTTATAGTCAGAGATCTCCCTCACTTTTTTTCACCTATGAGACACATACCATATTCACCACCAATTTTTTTATGTGGTGCCAAAAATTTAATTGAATTATTATTATTATTACTATACATAAAATTAGGGGGATTTAAATTTCCAATGTAGGAACAATATTTCCTAGAGTTTATGGTTTAAAATTTACCAATGTAGTATGTGATTGTTTTCTTAGTTTTCCTTCATCGAGATAAACATTTTCTAATGCACATTTTTTATTCCACAGGGTATATATAGAGAGCCATTAACATGTAACATCATGAATTTATTTTTAATTAAATTATTTTAATATCCCTTTAATGTTATTTATTCATGTAGATTATGCCCCAGGGTTACCACAGTGGTAATGATTTAATGTTACAATCTCATATTTTATCATGATTTATTATGATTTTGTAGAGAATCATAAAATAGAATGATCTATCTATAAATTAATTGATTAAATTTATTATAATTCAGTTATTCAAGATATTTTGAAGTAATAGATCTATTTTCCTCTCCTTGGTAAATAACTGAATTGAGATAATGTTTTTAAGAGTATTTTAAATTATTTATCTATTCGGTCGGAAACCCAATTTCATCCAGATTATTTTTTCTAATTTTTTCTAATTTTTACATTATTATTATCCATGTAATTTATTAAATAAAAATTTACCAATTTTTTAACATTCATTAATTTTTTTAAAATGAATATTTCTCTCATTTTCTGAATAGAGCCAATTTGGATTTAAAAAAAATGTTAAAAGAGTCTTTTTTGATGTGTATAACATAAAAGAAACATCCCATAATCATGAAAATAATTTTATCTAAAGGATCCACCATATTTCTTTACGGTTATTTAATATTGTTTTTTTCAAAAGGTTTTATTTTTTAATTATTTATCAAATATGAATTAATATTTTCCACAATAAATTTTTTAGGTGATTTATCATGTATCCTTTGTAAGTTGTAGGTATTATTTTCAAAGAAAAATATTTTGAAGATGTTTTTTTCAAAATTAATTTTCAATGAATGGTTATATTTCCTAAAAAATGTTTGAAGTGATCTTTAAATATTCTTCTCAATCTAATATGAAACCATTTATATAATGTATGATTTACCAGGGATGTGAACCAAGGATATTGTAATTATTTTTTGTCTTAATAGTTTATGTTTATAATGAAAATATGTTTTTGAAACCTATTAAACATCCATGGGTTATATAATGATATATCTATTATGAAACCCAATTTTTTCATAGGATAATTTATCATTCAATATTGTTATGATTTTGAAACTCGTCTTTGTTCTATATGTTATGATAATATAAAATTTACATTAAACAAATTTAATTTCATGGGTAATGATATGGTCGATGTTTTAGAATATTAAGGGACACATACATATGATTTTAAATATGTGATGATGGTTATGTTATATCTAATGAGGTTGGTTATGGTAAAATGAAGGATGGTGGTTACGTTATAACCATACATGGGTGGGAACTATATCTCAATATAAGGCATTTATATTAATATTTATACCTCATTAGATATATAATATTGGAACTGTGAGTGAACTCCATTCCATAAGATACTTTATCCACTATGGTGGTCCTATGACTTAACCATTACTACTATAATGTTTTGGGGAGTGAACCCATTCTACAATGAAGAATGATAATCCATGTTGGATGGTTGTGTGTCACACCAAGTAGGTGTATCTTCCTATAGGTTTCCTTTATAGGTTTTGGAAAATATCCTGAATACTAAGTAAATTATTTCCTATAATTATGTGTATGTTGTAATTTTATGTATTATGCCAATGTTATGCTCAAATAGATCATGTTAATTTATTATCTTCTGATTTATATTTGAGGAATTTACAATCATTATTTTGTGACTTGTTATTGTGAACATTGTTATACATAGTATGGTTTTCCAATGTTATGCTCATTCTGTCACACATTTATGTTACAGTTATGTTTTTTCATATCTTTTGTTTACACTTAATGAGCATATGAGATAACCCATTATCATGTTTCCTTTCCCTAGGTTATGAATAAATATATTATGTATTATATTTCATTAAATATTGTATTTAATGAATAATATTGTGGGATATGACATATCTAATTTATTAATAGGTGTTTATTTTTCTAACTTTCCAAACTCAATAAACTATTATAGTTTTCAGGTGTGAATTTGTATTCCATAATGATAATTTATATAAAAATATTTAATACCCAAGAATAAGAATCACATATCTATATAATTTATGTCAAATGAATTTTTATTTATCCCATTGAAACAAAGTGATAAATTATTTTTGATATCCCTAAAGACATCTGTAAGGATAATTATAAGGATGAGATAATGTATAAGAAAATATCATGTAATTTTGGTAATGGTTATTGAGTGTGGTTTTTAATAAATTAGATATTTTTTGGATACTGAAATTGGACGTGTATTTAGAACAAATGTACTTTGGGGTAACAACCATGAAATCAATTTATTAATCTAGATCGACGAAGTAAAATGGCATGAAAATGGGCCTTTCTACACTCCTGTTTCAACAATCATAGAGGATATTATTTGGAGAATCAAAAAAAATGAACCATCATGAATGATATAAATTGAAAATTAATAAGAATGATCTGGGATAAACCTATGTTGTTATATATTAAAGAGAAGGTGTAATGATTTAGACATCCTATAATTGATTTTTTTCCCAATTATGTTGTTTTCCACTTTGATTAGTCTTACTCAAACTATGATTTTACCTTATTGTTATTGGTGGAAACAAGAAGAAAATAGGTTAAAATTTATTTTGGCTTAGAAATTTCTAATGAGAAGCCTAATGAGATGATGAATGGAGTGGTGGAAGTTGTGATTATTCATAATCAGTTTTCATGGAACATGATTAGTAATATGTTCTATAAAAAACTCTTAGAATCACCAAGGACATAATTGAAAGTGTTTTTTGAGTGTTGGGTACTGGAGACCATTGTGGAAAGAAGATTCAGTTTCATAGGTGTTGATATTGTTTAAAAAAAATCCCAAGTGTATGTATTAGAGGAAAAAGAAGGTGTTCTGCGTATGGAAAAGAAAGAAAAAAAGTATGTATATGCAAAGGGAAAAAAATTGTTTTGTAATTGAAATTGATTAGAATAATGGTTTCACTAAGATATCATCAACTGCTGACTGATTTAAATGTATAAGGTATGAGAATTATTCATATCAATGTATGATGTTTAAAAATCATGAATGAAAGTAGCAAGGATATATGAGTAATGGTTATATAGCTGGTGATAAAGTATCTATGAATGAAATATGAAAGGAAATATGTATCACAAAATAAGATGATAAAACATAGTTAATGGGTTGAGAAGAAAGTGTGCATAATAATGTATTCAAATATTTGAATTAAAATATTATGTTATTTGAATCATAAAATTTATATGTGTTTTTTAGTAGATGTTTTACATTAAGGATTTGGATGAATATGTTCAGTGATTCTGATGGGATAGAAATTTTTTTAATCGAATTGTTTTAAATTTGAGAAAAACCATAATAGGTTAATAATATTGAGATAATGATGTTGGGATAAAGAGAAGATTTTTTTAGATAAATTAAATTGGATAGTAATGATTTCTATAGAACTGGTTAATGTTTTGTTGGAAAAGTAGTTTATTCTATCTTTGATGGAGTTTGAAACGTTTATAGATTAAGGGAATATATCCAAAATTATATGTTTTATATAAGGAATGGGGAAGTATAATTTCTCTCAGGAATGTTTTTGGTAATTATTATTTGAATATAGTACAATATAAAGGTACTCACATGTTTGGTATGAGATAATAATGAACAATTTTATGCTCAGGGATTAATGATAAGTTCATTTTAGAAATTTTTTGGCCTTATTTTTAATGTTATTAATTTTAATCATTTGTAAGGGTGATAAGTTTAACCACTTATGAAATTGATTATATTGAACATCGAATGAGGCTTTAGATATTAATTTATTATTTTACCATATGTTGATTTTTTCATATTGGATAACATTTGTTAACTATTTTTACATGATAATTACAAAAGATACCTGAAATAAATTATCATTATATTTATGGATCATATGATCTATTAGTATTGTAAGAATAAAAAAACCACCTTTATTTATAATATTAAGTGATGAAGTGGAAAATGATCAAGGAATGGCCAATGGATGATATTATTTTAATGAAAATAGAATGAAATCAAGTAAGTATAACTTCTAGAGGGAATGCATAAAATTTTGAAAAATTATCATGGAAAAATTGTTTCCCAATTATCATAATGTTATGATGATATAAATGATATTTTCAAGATTATTTGGTATATGGTTGTGTTATTTTTCCTTCTTAGGAAAACCTAATTTCATAAGATCAATGATCTCTATCATTTTCTAGAATTATTTTTGGTTTTTTTCTATGTCCAAATCCTCACATCTAATATATGTTTTTCTATGTGGAATCTCAGGTATGTGATACATTAATTAACCTGTATATTTACAAATTCCCTTTTTAATGGATATTTTATTATTTATTTGTAGGATATGGGTTTCATAAGAAGGAATTGTCAAATTTCAAACATTATATGATTGATACAAATCTCAAGGGCTAAATTTATTATTAGGGGGTAGAATATAACAACATGGGATTATGTGAAATATTTTTCGAAATAAAATTTAATATTATAGATTGTTTATTATAAATAATACTATTGTATCTTATTTTACTCAAATATTGAGTTAATAATGTATTACACACTAAAATTATAGCATGCATGACATAAAAAACTGAGCTTCAATGAACAATGAAGTAATATTTTTTTAAATAAGAAAATTATAACCTATTCGTTCAACAGGTGGGAATGAATAATTATAAAGACATTATAAAATAAACATTTAAATTTTTTATTTGATATAAATATATTTATAAATTATTTTTAAATAATCATTAATTTTTTAGTAAAGTATAAACATTATTCAAAAATATGATTACTTCAAAAGTCAATTTTATTGATTTTTAAGGGAAAATATTCAATGTATTTAAATATTTTTTTAGAATTTATTTCTTAAAACAATTTTCAAATTTGGAATAATCATATTTAAATTAATTTGAACATATTTTTTTAGAATTGATTTTGATAAAATTGATTTTTAGTGACCAGTGAAAAGAATAATCTTTGTAAAATTATCATTCCTTTTTAAAAAAATATATAAATTAAATTCCCCAATTTATATTTAAAGTTAAAATATTATTATTTAAATATATTTATTACACAAAATGAAATTTGAATGAATTATTTATTTGATTTTAGTAGAAGTTTATTTTAAGGTATAAAAAATTGGTTTTCTAAAAATTATTATAATAGGCATAACACTTTTCTATTTTATTTAATGAAAATAATTCCCAATGTTGGATATTTTAAAATATATATATATTTTAATATATTTTAATTCATATTTAAAAAATTATTATTATAAAGCTTAATTTTAAAATGAAATAATCTTTTGCATGAAAAATACACCTCCTTACAATTGTATTAATGACCCCAAAGAAGGAGAAACTGTATGAAAAATTTGAGAGGTGTGAATTTCGGCGAAAAAGGACTCACTTTAAGGTCACATAATCTCAATATATGGTATTTCAGTAGATCCATCAATGATGGAGGCTATTAGATACTGGTCTAGAATAACATCAATAATTGAGGCCCTTAGTTTTCTTTTTTAGATAGATATTATCAGTGGTTTGTAGATAATTTCTCACGACTATATAATCAATTGACAAAGTTAACTAAGAGGGAATTCAAGTTACTCTGGATAGATGAATGTGAGTAAATTTTTTTTGGGAAAAATAAAAGTTTGTCCGCACACCTATTCATACATTACGATGTAGTGGAGAGGGTTTATAATCCAATGTGATTTATCCATGAAGGGATTGGGCAGTGTTCTTAAAAAAATAGCATATTTATCACTTATACACCGCGGTAGTTGATTATTAAATAGAAATATTATGCCAGTCATGATTTAGAGAGACATCAATACTATTTTCAATAATGATATGGATTCATTATATTTATAGTGAAATAGTGTTATATATATACAAATCATAAAAGTTTGAAATATATATTCACACAGAATGAGTGGAGCATGAGCCATAGAATATGGCAGGATTATCAATGTTCAATACATTACCACCCTAGTAATGTGAGCATGGTGGATGATGATTTGAGTCGTAAGGATCAAGCTACCTTTCCCATAATAAGGATCCCAAAAGATCCTATATTTATGTATCTCAAAAAGATGGATGTTGAAATATTGAAGGAATTGGAAAAGACATAAAATTTTTCAACTGATTATTCAACGATCTATCCAAGTGAATATTAAGGAGGCGTAGAAGAAAGATGTAGAGTTTAAAAAGAAATTTAGGAATTTTCCGAAGCATAAACCTCATCATGATGGAGTGATATGGTTAATGAACATTGTATGTGTTCTTTCCATAAAATATTTGAAGAAGGTGATGTTAGAAAAAGCTCATAGTTTTCAATTCTCTATTCATACTATAATAATGAAAATTTATAGTGACACGAATGAATAATTATTTGGGGATGGTGGAAAGAGGGACACCATAGAGTTTGTATCTCCGTTCTTAGTATGTCAACAAGTAATGGTTAAGAGAAAAACATCTAGGGGGTTATGCATACATTACACACAACAGTATGGAATTGGGAGAACATCAATATGAATATTGTTGATGGACTAGATAATACCTCAAAAGGTATTAATTCCATATCGGTGGTCGTTGATCAAATTACAAATTTAACACACTTTATCTCTATCAATGAAGACTTCTCTATATTTCAGGTTGCCAAGATATACATTATAGTTGTGGTATGGTTTCACAAAGTTCCAAATTATCAATTATGATATTTGGATTTAAGTTCTAACTTTATGTTAAGGAATATTATTTATAAATAACTAGATATTGAATTGATTTTCAATAATACATATCATTATCAGACATATGGTCAGTCTTAATGAACAATTCAAAGCCGGGAGAAAATGTTGAGATATTTCTCTATGTTTTATATGGTTTTTGGGATTAATTAATTCCTCTTGTTGAGTTTTTGTACAGTGATATATTTTAATCAATCATTCAGATGAAACCTTCTGAATCCCTATATGGGATGAAATGATGATCTCCAATGTGATGGGGTGTTGTTAGATTAAGAAAGCTATTCAGACCAGGGATATTTGAAGAAATGGTGGAGAAGGATATAACTATTCACTGAGACATCAAAGAAGCTCATGTAAGATAAAAATGTTATGATGATAATCTATGGTGTGATCTAGAATTTGAGGTTGGTGAGGAGGTGTTACTATGAATTCATATTTGTATTAATGTTATGGTAATCATTAAAAAATGGTAAATAAGACCTAGGTATATCGGTCCGTTTGAAATTCATGATCATATTAGGAAAAAAACATATGGCTTGGGACTTACTCCAAATATCTCCCAAGAAATGGATGTGTTCTATGTCTCTCCTAAGGAAGTACATAAAGGACCCTTCATATGTACTAAACTCAAAAGTCATACCGCCGGTGGATTTTATTTCTTAAAAGAAACTACATGTTTTAATTATGGGTCATATAGGGAGAGTTTTATGAAGGAAGACCACGAACATGGTAATATTATTATGGAGAAAACACTACTTAAGATAATCTACCTGGATACATGTGTATATTATATCGTAGAAGTATCCTGATTATTTTTATCTATATGATGATTTCTGACGGATAAACTACTTTTAAGAGGGGTAAAATGTAACACCTATGTTTTAATGGTTTTTTTCAAATGATGTAATTGATGTCATATATTTTACTAAATAAAAAAATTCCTTTCCCACGACACTGAATTTTATTTCCCTACACAAAACACAAACATGGTTTATATAACATGAAACACTGAGTTTGTAGGAAATATCATTTTATTTTTATAATTATATAAATGATAGTATTATAATCTAGATGTTAAAATTTGTGAAATGAATTGTAATAAGTAAGTATCAAATATTTTCTATAATGGTTTTATATAAATATAGCATATTGATAATGTAAAATTTAATTTCTGCTAATGTCATCATTTGTTTAAAAATACTACTTTCTCAAACTAATAGCTTTTCATGTAATTTTGTGAAAAAAATATAATTATTTTATGAAAATTTTATAAATTTTAGTTTATAAAATAAATTTCATTTTTTGAATATAAAATGTCTAAATTAGATTAAGGTGAATGTTTGGTATTTTTTTGAAAAACATCATTGTTAGATGGATAGTGTAAAATAATGAATTTTAATTCAAAGTTGATTTTTCATATAATATGAATACGTAGTTAAAATTTATTATATTTTTCTTAATTATTACAAAGATTGTATTTTTATAAATTAATCCAATTTAGGTAATTATAATGAACACTAATTTCAAATTGGGTATAACAACTTTGCAAACTTGTGGAAATTTTACATGAAAAAACCTCCATTGACATCCTATCTGGGTGAATAAACTGAAATTTATATCTTCCACATAGTAGATTGGAATTTGGAAAATTTTATTCTATATTTTGAATCAGAATAATTTATAATTACATATAAGATGATATTAGTTTTTTTTTCAAAATGATTAGTGAATGAAATTAAAATTAATTATTGTTATTAATCTTAAGCATGGAATAAATCATAAACGTAGGGGACCAAATGATCTATAGAACTCTAAAAAAACCATTGGATGATAATAATTCTTCCATAAAACTTCAGTTATTAAATTTTTAGGGATTTTTGACTTTTTATGTAAAACCTAGGGTACACGTAACTTATTTACAAAAATTTTAAGTGCATCCTCTCCCCCTAAAAAATAACACCACATATACCTTTCCATAAAACCAATAAGACCACATAGGTTAGTAAAATATACTCCCAATACACTTTAGAACATTCTTACCTTCCTCATAAAATCATCAATTTGGGAATAAATGCTCAAAAGGATTCCCTTTGGTGAAAACAAAAGGATCTACCTGATTAAGATGTAACACCCTCCCTCTATCTCCATTCATTTATTTTCATTCTCTACAACCTTATCATTCATTATTACACTCATATAAAATAAAACCAGTATAAAAAATATATTTATATTTTTTGATAATAATTTTTATACAAACATTAAACACCCTTCCATCTATTGGATAAACATATACTCTTTATGTTGACGGTGAACTACCTCCTCACTAAACGATGATTGTTCATTTTTCTTTTACTGGATCTCATGATGGAAATTACAATGTAAAACCTAATTAAATATTTTATATATTATAATTATTATGTTTTTAATCTTACTTAAGCCTATTAAAATAACTATATTTATACTTTATATTTTTTTAAATATGATAATTTCATTAAGGAAGTGTGGACTCCCTCCCCCTCAATGTAATGTGATTCATGAATGCACTACAGAGAATGTATTAAGGATGGTTTTAGTGAATATATATGATATATATGATATAATAAATATAGCATAGTAAATATAAATATAAATATATGTGTTTTACTTTTATTTATTCAATATGATATTTAAATGGAAATATCGCTCTTGCGTACATACGACTTTCCATCTGCATAAACGCCGTATTATATTTCATACATATATATTCGGTGAATTATTATAATGAAAATATACTAAAAATAAACAATATTTATGTAATTTTTTAAATTCTTTAAATCATTATATATGTTTGAGGATACAGGGATATTACTAATTAAGGCACATTTGAAGAAGAAAGCAGATATTACCCAAAGTGAATCCTTAACATATAATTTTTAATAAGTGTGTAATATGAAGCCATAATCAAACTATATATCATATTATAAGTAAGAAAATTGTTCATTTATTTATCTATAATAATATTATATTTATTATATAGGATGTTTGAATAAATACGATGAGATTCAATACACCAGTTAAGGGAATTTCATCGGACATATTATATTAATGGGACACATTCTATGTTCCCACACATTTCTTTTGCGCGGTGTATATTCAAACATAAATTTATTATATGATTATAATTGTTAAAATAATGTTTATTTAAATATCCCTTCTACGATCCTTCTTTCTTGGGGATTTTGTTTCAAGAGATACCAAATTGGTATGATAGTTTTGTCTTAATTATCCCTCTTTGATACACATGTTTCATTTTGCACCTAATAACTCATTCAATGTATAAATAATTCCGTTTAAAATGATATATCACTAATTAAATTCTCCTCATTATATTTTAATCTTCATTTAATTTCATCCTCTTAAATATGGAATATGGTTTCATGTTACCATGTGATAAAAGTTTATTGAAAAAATCACTCCCTTTTTCGATATTATTTACGATTATGCTTATTTTGTCAAAATATAAGGATCAAAATCTCATGGAAACTTATGAATTATATTCTAATATATGTTTTCATGATATATTAATGTTTTAGTACCATTTTTACACAATTGTTTACTAAATACAATAAGTAAATTCTTGTTAATAATAATATAACCATATATTTCTCTGAGGTCCAAATCTATTTTATTTCAAATCCAATGTTTTAAACAAATTTAAAAATTGTTTTCAAATGATATTTAAAGATAAATTAACAAAAATTATCTTATTTTTTATGTTTTTTAGTATTAAATTATATTTATTTAGATTATTTTGGAAGGAAATGGTTCTCAATGGTTTTCATGTTGTAAAGAGAATTTTTCAAAGAATAAAGGACATTTTCATGAAAAATTGGTTTTAAAAGATCAATCAAAATTATTTCTCATCAAATATGAAATCAATTGATGTTAAAATTAAATTTTCCAGGATATGATTCAATATTTAAATTAAAATTATCTCTTTTATTCGTTTCTGTTTTAATGTAACGATGTTTATGAAAGACGTTTCTCTTTGAAGAGTTATATTCCTTTGAATCCTACTTCTTCAAATAAGTTATTATTTCGATTAAATGCTCATGAAACTAGTATATTTTTATAGTGGTTACAATATGATTACATTTTATATACCTATTTCATTTTATGTGTTAATATTGGATTCCTTATTATTTTATTAGACAAGTATATATGATTTAATAATGAGATCGGTAAGAAAAATATCTCACTCTAATGCAATGGGTAATGATTTATATTGCCTGAAATCGACTAATATGGTATTTGTAAAATACTTGGAAACTATGATGGCCATGTGAGTGAATAATGACTACCAAGTTGAAATGAGGATTGAACTCATTCTACTTATATATACATTGGTGTTAACCTTGAATTACGATAAAGTGTGTAGAGTGAACCCATACTCCTAAGAAAGTATTGGTAGTGATGACTTGGCTACTGTAGAAATCATATTATATTCTTATGTGTCATCCACAACTCCATGTTTTATTCCTATGTTATGATTACACATCTTACACACCCTTTATCCTTATGATTCATGTCTTATGAAATACCAAGATTTATCCCATTATTCATGTTTATAATCATATGATATAAGGGGTATGATCATATAATGTTATGATCATGTTCTTATATTGTTATTCTCATGTTACTCTTATATTTATGCCTTGTTTACCCTACTTATCCTTTGACCTCCCCCATTTATTATGTTCGTTTCCCCCATGTTATAATGATATGTATAATGTTTGATGTGTCTGAGTAGTGTTCTAGTCGTGAAGAACCTACTGGGAGATAATATAACTTAATTGTTTAGTATTATTATTTTTTCCTTATTTCTAAAGGAACTGGAATTTTATAGTATTAGGGAATCTATTTTTTTATAGTATTATGTTATCCACAATAGTAATGTATTGTTTTGTTATGAAAATATAGGGTAACATTACATTTACCCATATATAGGATGATGGTGAATATCCCCTTAGATAAATTTGATTCAACAAATTTCTCCCATAAATACCTAGAAATATATGATTGGGCCACTGATAAACTCAATTTCATTCATTTCTTTTGTGATTTTTTAAGACCTACCATAATAATAAAAGGAAAATATGAAATTTTTACGCATCTATGTCTACAAATGGTTCTAAACATAATGATTATAAAAGTCCCAATTTAGAATAAATAGATACAGAAGATTAATAAATGGATTTTAGTGTATTTATAACATTACTCTTGATATGCATGTTATAATTAAAGTATAAATAAAAAGTAATATTTTGTTTATGCATTTTAATGATGTTAATATTCTGAAAATTTATGAAAATTTCAATATGATTAAATAAGAAGAATATAAAAATCCATAGTGGAAAAAATTTCCCAAAATGATTATAATATAATGAACTTCTTCAAAGAAAAAGATAAGAATAATAAAATTAAAAAACATAATTTATAGAAATTGATCCACCAGGGATTGGGATCCATGACGCCGAAATTTATTAAATAAAAGTAAAGGTGTAGCATGGCAAGGAAGAAATTTTCAAAAGTGAAAATTCACAACATAAGAAAGATAGAAAATTCAGTATCAAATCAGCTCTTCCTAGGCCAGCCTCGACCTTAAGCTCCACCTTGAGGCACTGGATGACGCCCTCTTTTCCATTGCATTGACAAAAAATGTGGCACCTCGTCTGTCATGCCTAAGGCATCCTCCACAATGGAGGTAATAACACCCGCTACCTACTGGTAATCATCATTATTGACATTTTCATCAGGGACCATTGTTGCCTCCTATGCAACCTGCACCGCCCCTTAATAGTGTGGTGTTGAATAAGGGAGTGGTGTATATGAATATAGTATTGATAATAATTTATGGATGATGTATAATTGAGTATAGAGATATTGGAACGATTTAAGAATATTAGGATGCCTATGAAAACCAATATGTGAAATATGAGAGTTATCAGTTATGGGTATATCTTGATGAATTGAATTCAAAAAACATAGTGAAGATTTAGGTGGAATTAAAAAAAAATTAGTGATATAAATTTATTAAATAATACAAGATATATTTGTATTTAGATTACCATATTGAATCTTAATACTACAAATGAAGAAGAAAATTATATTTTGGAAAATTTAGAGGATGCAAAAAATTCATATAGGATCAACCACCTTGTGTATCATTGTTCAATAAATGAATTTGGTGGAAGATCCCAAAAAATAGAGTAGGATTGTTATTATCCTCAAAAATAAAGATATTTTCCTATGATATTTTAAACCATTTTTAAAGACATATTGTTTTAATATAGATGGTTGAAGAAGTGGAATCATGGGGGAAACTAATATCTGATTAGATACAAATTTAAATAGACATATTTCTAAATTTAAATGTGGTTATAAGTAATCCAAAATATATGATTTGTGTGAGAGGAATTGTTTAATAGAAAATACTAATGGAAATTTCAATGTGTATGCTAATTTTATTATGCACTAGAATATTGAATTGAATATATGGGGTTTTAATTCGGGAAAATCTGAATGATAATAGTTTTAATATGCTTGTTTTTATCTGATGATATTTCATAGTGAAGAAATGTGTTAAATTCATATATTATATATATGAACAATTTTTGGGATGGTATTTTACATCCTTTTACAAATCAATGACATTATATGAGTCAAGGGGATGCAAAACTAGTGTTTCTATGGTCTAACTTATAAAATAATTTAAAGATAACCAAATTTTTTTATTCATATAATTTTTTTAGGGGAAGTTATGAGATTTATGGTAATCTGAGAAAAAAGAAATAAAAATAACAAAGTGATTTTGTTTCTGTTGAAATAATAAGGGAATTCCAAATATATCAAGAGGAAAAATAATAAAGAGAGTGATGTAGTGGTTTAAGTAGTATACAAATTTGGAAAATGAAAGAAAAACATGATAATTCAATGTTTATTCTCATCAATCGTGATTTAAATTTGTTATTTGTAAATAAATCAAATTGTTTTTTGAAAGTAATTCTGAATTTTTAAATGATGTATCACTCAACTCACATTAAATTGGAGTGACAAAAATTGTTATAAAAATCACAACGATATCATATTTATTAATAAACTAAAAAATAAATTTGTTTAATTTTTTATCTACATGATGATGCTTATGTTGTTATAAATCATATGAATGATTATGATGTATGAAATTCGATATATAAAAAAATATTGATGATCTGAAAAAGAATAAGTGGTTGTCTATTTGTTGTTTTTGATGATGAAGATGCTTGATACATGAGTATGGATGAGGAAAATAAATTATTTAATATGTGAATTTTACATTTGGGAAAAGAGAACATGGATAATTATGTTTTGCATTATTTTTTTTGAGGAAGCTACAAACAGTTCATCATGAAAGGATTAACTCTTATAAAACTATTAATCATAAAATAATGATTAATATTACACAGAATAAGATATGGATTATTATGAAGAGGTATCATGAGTTAGTGTTGTAAAATGTTCAAGGATTATAGAGATAATGTTAAGCCAATATATATTGTGATTTTGAATCATTTTTTATGATTTAACATGTATTAGTTATATAATTTTTTTAATAAATAACAATCCATTTTGATATGAAAACACATTCGAAGAAATGCATATAATCTAATGAGATGTGATGTCAAACTATTTTATAATGAAAATATATTTGAATAGAAGAATGAATATTTGGAGGAATAACAGAAACACAAGGAATAAGGAATAAATATAGTGTTATATATATTCCACTCAGTATCAAAGTTTTATATGATATGACATGATTTTTTATATAAATATTGAAAAACATGATATTTGACCATAAACCTTTCAAATTATTTTAGTGAAAATACATAATTATTGGTGATTATATTATTAACCAATACATACTTTGAGAACATTAATCCAATATACATTTTCGGTTTTTATTATGAAATAATAAATGGCAAGAATATTAAAGGTGTAAGATTCCCATTTTCTATAAATATCAAAGTAAATCATCGAAGAGTTTTTGTAGGGGGCCATGGAAGAATTTTTTTTAATATACTATTGGTGGAAAAAGATACAAGTGTTAAAAAATTTGATAAATATTACATCATTCATATATTAAATTTTTTTTTAAAATAAAAAAACTTAACAAACATAACATTTCACTGATAAGTACATTGAGAAAGCCATCTAAGATTATTTTGAACCCCATGACAGTATTATGAATTTGGGAGAACATATTCCAAATTGTTATTATCATTCCAAAATATCCAAGGATGATGAAAGGCACATTAAAATAAAAACTCTATTATCAATATAATGGAATCTTGTAGAAACATAGAACAACCATGAAGACAACATTAAATTTATTCAAACAAATAATTCTTTTTGGAATTCTATAAAGAAAAACGTATATTCAAAATCTAAACTAAGGTGATCTAAAGAATCATTTAAATAGAATTATTATTATAATATATTAATGATAAATAAAGAAAAAAATATAAATGGGATGGATATTTTAACGTACAAAAAAATACATCATTTCTTATTTATATGTACCTTGATACTCACCAGGAAGGTGGTTTGGGAATTTTAATGTTTAATTCTAGATATAAATTTTTTATTAGTCGAAACAACATTTCATGAAACAAATGGAATAATTATTCTAATGTATTGAGAATAATAAAACCAATTTTTTATAAACTCAATCCATGAAATAGTTTTTTTAAAGGTTGAAACTCAGATATAAGAAGGTGAATGTCCCACATGTATTGATAATCGAGTTTAAAAACCTATGTAATGAAAAATATTAAAAACAATGTTTAACATTATAGTTCAAATTATATTTACATTTGGTACTACTTTTTAAATTAGGATGTATTTCGTGGAATGAATCTATAAGAAAATTATTCAACTGAGACAATGTCTAGAATATATTTATCAAACCCTTAGTGATGTATTACTTACAGAACATAAAATTATTATTTGGATTTAATTCTCTCCAAAAAACCCAATATGTTTTTTAGCTATTTAATTACATAACATTTATTATAAAATTGAGAAAAGAAAATGTATCTCCATTTTAAAATTGGTAGGGGTTGTTGTTTTTATTTTTTTGGATGTGATAGTCAAGGTAGAGTCCTAAGGTATTGATAGATAAAGATTAATTTTATAGATATTTTCCATTGATTCTCTTATATTTCACAAATACAATGGGGGGAATTTATGTTCAACTAAGATATTGTGGATATATTCATGATTTTTGGTAGTTGATGAGTGTTGAGGTTTATAGATTCCCTTTATGAAGTTATTTTATTAATATAGTGATTATAGTTCTTATTTTCTGAATTATTAATATTGAATCAATTTTATTCCACAAGTTGGTGTACTATCTTAAAACAATTATATCAATTAATGTGGTGTTTATATAATAATAAAATTAAAGGAATTATATGACATGTTTAGCAGGCTTTTTAATTTAGGTTTTATGGTACTATTTTTGTGTTGTATTTACTGATAACCTACTCATGGATGTGTGATTTGTTATTTTATATTGACTAAACGTGAAAAATAATGATGTTATTATACGATTAAGTGAATCATTTATTTAATGTTAATGTTTCACTATGGTAGTAGTTTAGAATATGATGAGATTTTCTATGTTGGGGATGCCTCACATTATAGTTGTAATTGTCCCTTTATGATTTTTATGGTTTTAGGAGGTCTATGTAATAGGAAAATTAATTTCAGCATGAATCATGTACCAAATGGATTGGGGTGATCATGTTTCGACTCAAGGTTTTTCCTATGATTTTTTTATTATTGTACTTATTGGGATCTAGAATCGCCATACAAGGCAAAAATTTTACTTATATTACAAACTTGTTAGTCAATTAACATTTAATAATACATGTATATATATAAAATATCTGGGTATGATAGAAAATAATAATAATTCTATAATACTAGGGATAAAACTACAATTCTAAGGATCACGTGGAATTGGTAGTAATTTATCTTTTCCTTTAAGTTTTCCTATCCACTATATTTGATCATCACTTCATTAGAATTGTCATCATGTTTCAATTCATTATTTCCCTATAAATTTGTTGGATTTTAGACTAAAAAAACATGAATGCCAGTACGAATAATTATTTTCACACTATTTATTTATTATTGTTCTAATACCAAGGCTGAATGAACTCTAATCATTGTATAAGAACTACACTGCACAAGATATTAAAAATCTGGATATACTTGATATATATAATGTGATGATCATTTGAATCTTTTATTCATGTTATAATTTATCATAACTATAGTTTTTGGATATCTCCCCTCTCCAGTCCATTTTATTATTAATAGTAAAATAGGAACATAATTAGTAGGATTTAAAATTTTTACAGTAGGGATTAACAATGCGTAATTAAGAATTTTTTATCCATTTATTCAATCTTTTTTTCATGTAGGTTTTCTTTCACTATTTGTATCATCATCTCATCGTCAATATAGATATCGATACACCCTAAATAGAAATGTGAAATTATTTTTTAAAAATTTTGGTTATTGGCCCACCGCTAATTAGCCTATATTAGTGGTTGTTCAATCTATCATAGGCCTACAATTGTGATAATAGATATGAAATTTCTATGTCACATATTTAATTTAACATTTCATTATATATATAAATCAACATGTATTGTTAATTATAATGTATATTCAATCATGATTTTAATTATTAAATTGTCTATGCGATTGAATACGGGTATAGGAATAACAAATTTATTAAATTAGATATTGGTATTTGAGTTTCAAGTAGCATGATTTCTATTTTTGAGTTTTCAATGTATTTCAATAGAAATAATAAGATACATAGTTATTGATCATTGCATAATAAAATAATTTAAAAATAAAAATAGTGGATTACATTGGAGATACATCATGGAAATGAGTTAGTTAGAAAATTAATATTTTAAATGTTATTTAAAATATATCTGATTGCTAATATAACGACATATATAATATTTTCAACAACAAAAACTTAATTTAAAATAATTATTTTTGTTATAAATTTAAATACCATTAAATTTTGAATGATGGGGTTTTTAAAATGAAAATGATTATATGAATGGAATACATATTTAAATTAACATATTATAAAAAACAATAATTTTGTAAACTACTAGATTTTGAGATATAAAATTTTCTATTTAGTAATTCTTAATAATTTTATATTTAAAATGATAAAAAATAAAATGTTTTTTAAAAAATGGTTATGTGATTGATCATCACATGACACATTGGTCGTATACAAAAAAAATATCATGAGAGAGATTGTGAATTTGGTCAATTTTGCATATCCATTTCAAATCGCACTCTCAGATATTAACTACTAAATGTATTTGACCCTAATATAAAATGTAAAATTAAAATTTAATAAAAGAGACAAATATGAATTTATATATCATTAAATACAATGAAGATAATCCAATTTTTACATGATCAATGATTTTTATATGTAATGTAATTCACTAAGTACATTTATGTTATAATTAATATATAATCACCAATCATCCGTATTAAAAAAAACGTAAATCATTGAAAAAATACTGCTCTAATCACTTGAAACAACACGTTTTCCCTTCTTAATAATATTTATAATAAAAAAAATAATGATAGATAACTAAACCATGATAAGTATAGAAATAAAATGAAACTTCTTCTATATAATGAATAACCACCATATCCCAATGATATGAACTCATGGAATTATTAAATATTCCTTCATACTATTTTTTGGATAATCTCCAATGATTTTATATAGTAAAATTTTATCTTTTAACTCTAATTCCCCAAAGTTCATCAAGTACAACTTATATAATTCATATTCATATTGTATTTATACTTATATGGAATTCTTATTTATGTAAAATTTTATTCTCAATAAGAACCTCAACTATATCTATAGGAAAAAAATAATAATTATATGAAATAAAATTATATTTTCTATATGAATACCTACTTTGTTACTCAAAATTTAAATAATAAAAAATTTAAAAAATAACTCCATCCATTCCTCTAGAAATAACTGGTCCAAATCCTATAAAACCATCCATGAATTAATCAACATAATTATATATAAAAATAACCATTTCATATAATATTCAATTCTCTTATCTAAATATTTAGGTTAAAATCGGCCTTTGGAATATGATTTTCAGGCATTTGAAAATATTTCTTGATCTTGCATGATATATATATTACTATTACTAATTTTAAGATTAAAATTATAAATTCTAATGATTTTTGATGTTAGTATTACGTATTATATGAAAAATTTAATTTTATATCATATATATTTAATCTTTTTCAACAACTCTATTGAGACTCCATGTGATTCTTACATACTATCCATATTAATTAAAAGTATCATGTCGATTATATATGAAAATTATTATGTATTACTAGGATTAATATTACGTTTCTTGTGTTCTAAAAATATATTCACACACAAGTCTTGAAATATTGATTTATTCTTACCAGTACCAAATTTGATAAATCTATTCATATAATGATAGTGTAATGTAAACCCCTAATATTTTTAAATGAAAATTATGTTCTATAGCATATATGACAAATGGAAATAATACGAAAAAGGTCATGAAATATTATTATATAAGTAGGATTTTAATAACCAACTTATGATGTAGGTTTGTATGAATAGGAATAAAACATTAATGAGATGTATATATTGGTCATAATAAATATAATGTTTTGATAAATTCTTATTATAAAAGAACACAATTTTTGGTAAAGTCATTTTATTTTTATAAAATAAATTTTTATCAAAAATGGTTTTTTACGTTTTAGTGTGAAAAAATATTATAATTAATTTATCAAAATTTTAGATATTTGTAGGTAAAATCGTATAATTTTTTAAATCATTATATGAAAATTAGCCATTGGTCAAATTGTTATATTTTTACTAAATGTTGGATTTTTTAATAAATAGTGAAAATATTTATTTTTCTTATTAAATGAATTTTATTTTAATGAATTTAAAATGTAAAATTATAATTTTAATTATATTTAAAATTTATTTAGATCATTTTTATTTAAAATAACCAAATTATATTCATTGTAATTTGATTACATGGAAATTCTATATAAACATTATTTTGGTAAAATACATTTTTATAAAAACTATTTTTTATTGTGTATTGTGATTTAATATTAAATTATTATAGGGAACTTATATTATTTGACTATTCAAATATTTATTTTATATATTTGTTTATGTGGTTCAAATTATGTAAATAGGCCCCTTTTATTTTTTTTCATTATGAATAGTAACAATAGTAAGTTATTTTTACTATAGTAAGGGTAAATCGGGACATTGAGTTATAGAAAACGATAAAGGATAAAAAATGACCCTAAATCCTATATATCTTAATAGATGACTGTTTTCCATCCCTTTCCATCCAATTTAAAAAAAAATATGGAAACATGGTGCCATATTTCATGGTTTTTTACCTTTACATACTTTTAGTTTGAAAAAATTAAAAAATATCATATATTTTTTTATTATCTATATTTTAAAAAAAGGAAAAAATAGTCTATGTTTGGTTATATATGTGATATATTAGAAAAATATTATGTTTTCATATTTTTAAATTTTGTTTCAAATTTTTATTGGTAAAATAATCACATTAAAAGTATATGTCGTGCCAACACAAAGTTTATTAAATTATTTGAAAAACAAGATAATTGATTTTAAAAATATTAATATTAAAATAAATATAATAAATTATTATATTCAAATAACTTTATAAAAAAATATAAAAATTTATTTATGTGATGAAGGACTAAATTATATTTATTTAACTTACATGTTTTTTTTGAAGTGAAAATGTATAAGTAATGTCAAAAATGATATTAATGATATATCATGTTAATTAATATTTTACTAAACAATTTAAAATTAATATAAATCTATAAAATAGACAATTATGAAGATATATTGTCTAAAATTTAATCCCTTTTCCATTTATGTGGAAACTTTAACTATATATGTAACTTTATAGTCCTTCAATATTGAAAACGTCTTTACTGCCCTTATAATTAAATTGTATAATTAAGGGGTTAATTAGAAATATATGATTTAAAATGATATAAAAACATAGTAAAAAATTATATTATTATACAATTAAAATGATAAGTTTCTTATATTTTAATCCATGTCATTTTGGAACCATTTTACATGATTTATACGAATATTATATTATAATATTTCATGTATTTAATGAAATGAAATAAATGATATTTATAATAGACAACAATTTATAAAATGATTTAAAAATAATAAAAATCATCCATTTAGAAGCCTGATTTATATATCGTTTAAAATTTCATCCATGGTATATTTATGGGTGAAAATTCATCCTATATTTACAATCATGGCGTCTAATGAGTAAAAAACCTCATTAAGGGTAATCGTCGAAAGGGTTTGCAAATGGTTAAAACAGAATGATAACGTGAATAAAATGCACAAAAATTTCTAATAAATATTGGATTAGTGTATTTAAACTATATATATTATTTTAATAATTTTCTATTAATTTCGCTCAATTTCAACATGAATATTAATTTATATTAATTTAATAATGTATGAAATTCAAGGAATGTTGATCTACTTATTATAAAATGAATCACCATAATATTTTTTGTAACAACCACTTGATCCTTTTGGTTATACCAATACCTTCCATAATAAATTTTTTTATTATATCCTAGGGGTACTATATTGGATATAATGCTCACTATAGAGATTTTATGGGGAAAATTGACGGAGGTTTCCCGAAAAATATGTACAATACTTAACCAATCATTTCTATTCTATTTATTATTGTAAATATTTAAAATATTATTCAATCATTTTGATATAAAAAAACCATATGATACATATACTTATATGTTTTTATGTTAATTTCATTCTATATATCTATCTCGTCTTCCATGAAATTCGAAACTAACCCATCTTTCATGTCTTCATAGGACTACAACCTCGTGAACCATAAAATTCATTTTTCATCACTAGATCTTCTGAATAGTTATAGTAAGTGATTAAATACTTAGAAATTATATTTAATAAATATTTATCATTATAAATATATATTATATCATCCACTTTATACCTTTTATTTCATTGAAAAAAGAAGAAATCATTTCTCTGTACATTTGGACTACAACCTCCATAAAGGGATGTGATTTATATTCCATTACCACATCACATGAATGATATATATAAGTTTATTTAAATAAATTATATATTATTTATAATAATTATGTAAATATAAAGTAATAATTACTTTTTTCCCATCAACATCATCGAAAAATGAAAACCTGACTTATGTGTACGTACAACTTACAATCTTCACAATTGTAACATAGATAAATTTTCATCACCATATTTCATGATTGGTTTTAAAAAACAATTTATTAACAAAAATTATTTATATAAAAATATTATTATTTTTTAGAAAATTGAATATGGAAAAAAATTTCCATATACCAAACAACTGATTTCCTTTTAGACATATGATCCAAATATCCTCAAAGAATCCGATTTCAGCTTTATTGATACATTAATTTTATAATACATCAGAATAAATTAAATTGATGGAATAATAAAAATTAAAAATCCTCTATATAATGTAAATATTTAGTAAATTTTTTTAGGAACATAGAGAATTCATGTGGGATTCCTACTATATCTATGGGACACTTTACTATAAAATAATTATTTGAAATGTTTTAAATATTTATTTTTTTCATTCGTTATCTTCTATATCCACTTTTTTGATGTTTTTTATTGATGTATTTATGTACAAGAATAGTAATTTTAGGTTTATTTTTACATTATATCCTTGTTTTTCAAAATTCATCTTTTTTATATATTATAAATAGAACATTCTGAATTTTTATATAGAAGAAAAAAAGGAATGTTATATTCTAACAACATCAAGGTACATTTTTCTTCACGTAACAAGAACAATTATGTATTTTTTGGATTCCTCTTTAAGATTCAATATTTTATTTAAATAAAAACCTTTATTCTATTTATTATGGTAATTTTAGTTCACAAAATATTTTTTTAATGAAAATGAATATATCAAAATCCAAAAATGTTCTCTTATGACTGTAAACAATGTTTTTATAATGAAATCTTCCATGTATTTTGATTATTCATTCTGATTGAATTGATTTTGTGTCACAAACACAAATTGAAATGTTATTATTGGTGCACCCATATTGTTCTCAAATTCTTTTGGTTGTGATTTTTCCTCACGACATATTATTTATGGGATTATCGGGTAAACATAATCAATATCTGGACTCTGTCCAGTATACAATTTTGTCTATGTAGTTAGAAATGATTAAATATTATTACATGTTTTGTGTTACTACCACATTTTCCTTATTATTTTTCTTTTACATTAAAAATTAATCCTAAAATATTTTATCAAAATCATTGGGTAAAAATTTTATTTCATAGGTAATAAATTTTTTAATACTAACCATTCTTTTTGAAAAAATTATTTCTTAAAAATATATCATAAACTAAGGGGTTTCTTTTTATAATTTTATATCACATAGTTTAATTTTTAATCTCATAAGATATTTTAAAATTTTCTATAGGGATTTAGTGTGGTGTATGAATGATGTAAAAGATATAATATGGTAAAATAAAATTTGTGTATAGTGGTAATAAAGATCGCTTAAAGTCATATGTATATTTATACAAGTTCTCATCATAATTATCTATAATTATAAATCAAAATGACTCATGGGTACATAAGTGATCCCTTATATCCTTTGCATGTTTCTTGTTTTTGATTGTTGAAATTGGGACACATTGATTAGTCTAAATTCAATAAATGAAATTTTTATTAAATTATCACCAAACCTGGGAGTGTGGGAATAAAGATATAATTATTGGTATCATAGTATTGTCTATACATGTTTGGAGAATATTATTATTTGATGATAATTTATCTTATTATTGATGTATATAATCTTGTGATTATATATTTGAGGTTTATGAAAAGGTAAAAATCCTAGATTCCCATTATGATATTTTATGTTTTTGGATTTTAAGATAATTAATAAAATTTCAAGAGATGTATTATTGGGTTGAGTTATTTGTGTCCCTTACATTCAACATAAAATATTATTTGACTAATAATTTTTTTTATTTCTTTGTACATATGATTAATGTTATTGCTCACATTTAGGTTTTATATGATCATTAAAGTCGTGTTAATTATGGGTTATTAAAATTTGGGAAGATATGATATAGATAACTATGGGATTGAAAAGATATTTTTAGACTCTGTGGGTAATGTAATTTTAAAATAGATAATTATATTTGGAAACATTATATGTTTGTTTTGGAAGAAGGTTTGAATTATAATTTGGTTGAATATAAGGTCTTAGTGTGGCTTTATAGTGATATAGGTTATTTATGTAAATGATTTGAATATCATAGAAATTTTATAATTTCAGTATACACATTTTTCGTTAAACATTAAAAATGATTAATTTTACATAGATATAAATTTTAAATTAATCTTGGAAGAATATGTGATGAAAATCGACACATTTTTTGATTTTAATCTCAGTATAGAATATTTTTAATAATTTAATGTGTAGTTTTTATTGAATGATCTATGTTGAAAATTTGGTTTTATTGTTGAGGATTTGATGTTTAATATTGAATTTCCTCAAATGAAGCTCTATTAATTTTGTGAATTATCATACCATGTTCAAACTATTAAGGATTTGGTTTTGTCTATATATAATAGGAATACATCATTATCCTTTTTATGATTATATGATCCCACAAAAGTTGATATTGTTTCTTTAGACATATAAAACATCAGAATAATAATCTTTTGGAGAAAAATAAGTGACTGTGGTGGAAATTCATAAAATAAGGAAATTATATATATTAAGTATAAATATTTCTTTATATTAATACTCTATATGGTAAATGAATTCCTCAACATTGTGAAAAGTTTCTTGAAACAAAAATGTTGTCCTATTACCATCACATCAGTTTTTATACGCATCTGGGATGTGTAAAAGTTCAACTGAACAAATTAAATTGGATTTTTACATTATTAAACCCAATAAAACTTCTTTTTTACATTTATTAGAACACATAAGTTCAAATAATACACAAAAAATTCAGATATTATTCCTGGTTTTCCTTTAATTTATATTAATATGAGTTATTATGATAGTTTGGAATAATGATGATCAAGAGGATATAAATGGTAATAATAAGAATTCAGATGTACTATATAAATTAAAAGAAAATAGAAACTTCAAAAACCCAATATTTAATAAATTTAATATATTTAATATATTTTGGCACATGTATATAATAGAACAAAACCAATACTCTTTATTCAGTGACAAAATCAAAATAATTACATTTCCTTATTTGATGTTGATAGTTGGGACCCAATTTTTTATCTAAAACATACAACATCAAAAGATTAAATTGGATAAATTATAAGCATGAAGAAATTTTAGGATTATAGTTTTATATAATTAGAACAAACTCCTAAATAAATAATTCACATGAAATTGAATAATTAATTCCCCCAATTAAAATAACCTTTCAATTTCACAATAATACACCATCATTATCTTTATTAAATCGTTTTTTGATATAATTCATTCAACCATATGCTTTATAACCCATGGATAAAAAAATGATAGAATTGAGATCTAAAATTAACAATAAAAGAAAACATATCAATAAACATATGAAGATAATTATAGATCATAATAAAAACACCAGGGTATTGTGACATAATAAAAGTATTTGTGTATAAAAAAAATACTCATACTGATTAATACCATGATCATTAAATATGAAAACATGGAATAAGGATTTAATAAAAAAATGTAAAAATAATAAATAATATTGAGCCATCTTATATCTATTTTGATCAAATAGAACATCATAAACCCATATCAATAATTGATATAACATATTGGTATATTGGAACATCATCTAATAAAACCCTCAAAAACCTTTAAATTAGAGTAACCATAATTCTTATGTTCAATATAATTTTTTAGAGAACATAATCATTACCCATATAATTGAAGCACTATGTAAGAAATCATTTAATTTAGGCTATAATGGGATCAAAAAATTCTATATAAGGACACAATAATTAATAATATCTAAGAACGACATCATGGATAAATAAAATAGAGAATTATTTTCATGATAATCTATTGAATCCACTTTCATTCATTTCATAATAAGATTAATCAATTAAAAATAGAAGATATATAAAAATATATTTAAAAAATTATTAATCATGGGAATTAAATGTATAACATGAAATTAAATTTGAAACATGATTATCCCAAGGCAAATAAATAGGTTCTATAACAATATCTTTATAACATGATTAATATGTAGAAAAGTAAAAGGATCCATGATAATCTCTATGAAAAACATAGTCTATCAAGGGAAATAATGATGATAGAATCAACTAAAAACATTACTAGAGGAGAATAAGTATTTTTTTAATTTTTGGAAAGGAAATTCCATTGAAATATCTTTTATGACATTTTTTGGAAAATGTCCTTTTCATATTGATAAAAAAAATTAAATGGGAAAAATTTGAAATCATTTTCATTGAAAATATAATCAAATTATTATAAAATAATCATTTAAAAAAATTTAAAAAATTTATTTATGAAATATTTTTTTATATATAAAATAACATTTTTAATGTTATTTGGAAATGATTATATAAAACATGATTTCTGAAGAACGATATTCTTCGATCAAAAAGATGATTTGTTCACAAAACAATTAATATTATGAACATAATAGTGTATAAAAAAAGGAAATTGAAGTGTAAAAATGTATTATAATGAAATAAACATAGAAGATTAAAATTAAATATAAGTATTTATAGTTAGATCATAATATATCAATATTGTAAGCTTGATCACAAAAAATCATGATACACCATTAGATGTTAATAAGAAACTATTACAACTATTGTAACATTGAATCGTAATCCTCCATAAAGATTAAAATTAAATGAATCATATAACATTATTAAATCAAGGATATTAAATATATATCCTGTCAACGAGGTAGTACATAATCCACATAATTGGAGGTAATTTTATAACAAAACGAGCATCTCAACAAAGGAAAATCGAGGCAAATATCTTTCATTACTTTAGTAACACAGAAATAGTAAACCCCATGAAATGTTGATCCTAAAATGGTTCTGTATAACCACATAAATTAAATTATTTGAATATTATAATACATTCATTGGAAGTATACACAAAACAAAACAAAAATAAGTTGTTAATATGGAATGTATCCCAAAAAATAAAAGTGAGATAAAAAAACCGTACCATGATTCTCATTCATTATATTTGTTTTCAACTTCCTGAATAATAATATTATGTTCATTATTTAATATATTTAGAACATTTCCCATATTTATTTATATTTATATAACTTACATATAACTTATATATAATGAGTTATTAAATTACTTTTATGTCAAATGGTTTGAAAATATTCACCTTATATGTGAAAACTTACACTGCTAGGCTCATGAAAGTCAATGTGGTAATTATTTAAACATAATCATAATAATAATCATGAAATAAAAAAAATATTCATCAAAGTTACTACAAAAATAATTATTGATATATGTTTATGTAAAATGAAGAAATAAAATTATCATTGAGATGGTATGCGATACGTATGAATGAGTAATATCCCCATTTTTTAATTATAACTACTGAAAGAATATAAGTAGAATTTATTTTTATAGAATGATATATATATCATAAGTATCATATTATTAAATTATTTATACATCTATATATATTTCAGGTTATACAGTGTTTAAAAATTAAGAATAACATCGCTTCGAGGATGTGGTTGTCCACAAGGCCATGAACGATGGTATCACACATTCAGTGTGTGAAATAGAAACAGGAAAATGATATAATAAATTTTAAGAAATAAAATTTTTTCATTAATATCATTATTATTTCATTTATATCTTATATATTCATTATATTTACCCTTATTACCTTAAAATTAACATGATAGTAAATAATTATTCAAATCACTTCATAAGGTGGTAGTCCTCCAAACACATAGAAAGTGTTACAGTATCTGTTTTAAAATGGAATATATAAATATGGGATGTTATATAAATATAATATGGAATTTATTATGTCATAATTATAATAAATATCATATATAAAAATATATCCATCATTATTCACAATCATGAGAGGTGGTAATGGAAAAATGAATGTCATTGTTTCGTGAGGCGATAATCCACCGTACATACGAAAGATGATATCATGACCCATTCGATAGATGTGTGTGTTAGTTTTGGTTGTAACCATAACATAAGATAATTAAGTATTTTTTGGATACTAAGGCCATTATATAGTCAGGGTATAATAATACTTTAATTGGGCAGAGACACAAATAAAACAAAAATTTCATGTTAATGAACGTTTCATATTCATCCGGTAACTTGTTTTAGTTTTCAAAAAAGGATTTAAAAGGATGGATTTATACCTAAATAATGTATTATATGATTGGATAATAGATTTATAGATGTTATTTCACCCGAAATTTGCTGAGCCGATGGAAAAGGGAAATATGAAGGAGAGGGAATAGTGAGTGCCTTTTTATAGTTGAGGAAAATTGGCATTCTTGTAAATACTCATATTCATTTACAATTAGGATATATACCCTAACAAATGTGAATCCAAAATTGAATAATAATTTAGTTTAGGGATTATGTTTTCTTGTGACACCTCCCTCACAATAGATAAACACATTTTTAATCATTTTATTCATTAACTCTAAATATTCATTTTTCTTCCCATTTTGGGGTATATGGGTCAAAATTCTCATCATAAAAGATAGATCGGCCCATGAATGGATGATATTTTATGTTTAGTAAAATTTAAATATTAATTTACATAACATAATATTTTTATTCATTTTAAATAATTCTATATAATATCATTATTATAGAATTTAATTAATGTCAATTTTGAAAATGTTTATTAAATATGAATTTAAAAAATATAAAGACCATAATGAAAGTAAAAATTATTATTTTCATATATCTTTTTCATAAAATATATATATATATAAAATTAACCTAAAAAATCATTATATTATATGAAATTTAATATTTTTATTGTCATTAGATTTTTTAATTATATCTAAATAATACATGTGTTGATGTGTCTTAATTATTTTATGTAATTAAATAATTACCCAAAATTTATGGTAAATTATAATTATAAAAAGATCCATTTTTTATTAAAAACTATTTTTATAGCCTATAATATTTAGTTTTTTCTCATCCCTAATGGTTTATAGAAACTGAATGGAAGAAAGGTATGTTTTTCTCATTTTATTTTCTTAACATATTATAAGCATCACATCTTTGGAATGGTTTCTAAAAAACTCATAAATATTTAACTTAATGATATTAGTGTTTATGTATTTCAATTAAATTATTTTTGATAAAGTTTTAGGTCATTTTAAACCTTATATTCTAATTTTAATTACCATGTAATATAGTTTTTACCTTAATCGATGTAATAATTTGTTTTCAGTAAACAATTTTTTCAAAACATAAGTTCTCCATATCTAATTATATAAATTATTATGGTAATATATATGCAATAATTTTTTACATATAATATTCACATAAGTGGAATAATTTCATATAATATTATCCCACAGTCATGAAGATAAAACGAGGTTTTAATTGAAAATGATTAAAAGTTCAAAAAAATATCTCAAAATTTAATGTGAAAATGATACAATGAACTAAAATCGGAAAATTGATATTCAATTTAAATATTTGTTCCTTTATATATAATTGAAATTATAATTTAACTTCATATATTATATTAAAAAAATTTAGTTTTTAATTAAGTTTCCTTATTATTCAATATTCATCAAAAAAATGAAACACCTCATAAAAACCAAAAAAATCAATCTATGTTAATTTTGTAGTTAAAATTTAAAAAATGAATTTATTTTGGTCAATAATCTATACAGAAGTTATAAAAATAGTTTTACAATACCTACACCAAAAAGGAGATAAAATTGTTTTTAATTTGTTAATTCTTTAAGTGACAAAAAAGGCTTTATCATGTATAAAAAGTAGTATGAATGTTAAAACTTATATTGATTAAATAATATAAAATTTTCATTAATATAATATAAAAATATTTTATTTTTTTAATTAAGTATTAAAAAAATACATTTGATTGCATTAAAATAGTTTTTCAGAAAAAGTATTTATTTTTATATTTAAAAGGGTTTCATTTTCATTTCCAATTACATCATTATAATAAAATTCACTATATATAAATATTAAAATTATATTTTCAAAATTTCTTTTGTAATTTTCATCACTAACCTTATAATGGCTAGGTTATAATGGAAATATATATCAGGTGTTGTTTTAATTTAGTATTTCATGGTGAATACAACATCGAACATAAAAATAACATCATTTTGGGTGATACAAGATAAACGTAGTGTCACGTGTAATAAATGAAAAAATAAGTCTTTAATATCCATTAAAAAATTAGATATAATTTTCTTATTTTATAATCATAGGGTTAAGCATACTCCCTACTATAATAAATTTCTTCCTCTCAATTTTATTTTTTTTATTAATGAAAAGTTAGAATTTTTAAAAAAATGTTTTTTGAAATAAAATCATAAAAATGTTTAATAAAACATCCTATTAATAAAAGATAATAAGAAATATAGGCATGATTTGGACTAATATTTAACCAGGTCTCTATATAAAAGAATATTAGTTGTTGGTGATATTTTGGACCTAGAAGAGAAACATAGATTCCAATAAGGAAAAAAAGTGACAGATATCATCAATCAATCTAAATTGAGTGATCAAGTGAAAATTATATATCTAAAACCCAAAAATGAATGTTTTGTGGAAAATGTCATTGATATCATCAGAGATGATTTTAAGAGGATTTCATTTTTTCCAGGATCATTTTATGATAATTGAATAATTCTATTAAAATCTTACAAGGTGAAAATTGGTATATACTTTATTGATGAATATTATTTAACCCATTAATCAATTTTCACAAAAATATCATCTGTTCATAAATATGATTTGTTTTTATATTTAATTTTTCTCAAATAAAGTACTAACATAATCTTTTAAAGGACCAAATTATCTTTGAAATCATAAGAATATATTCTTCATACCATTTTAAATTAACCAAAACCAAAATATTTATCATATGGTAAGATTATTCCCAAACATAATAAACCATTATATTACACAATAAACTAAAAAAAATTCTAAAATAATAACTAATTTTGAATATACATCATTCAATAAATAACAATCCCTGTAAATAAATAATTTTTTCTTAACTATGTCTGAAACAAAAATATTAATATAATTCATAAAATATTCTACCAATATAATTAACTATTATTTATCAAATAAATTACTGTATGTTCACAAAATAAAAATAATATTTATGTAAAAAATTTCATGCTAACCAAGACATCCTATAGGGTGGTGGTAGGCGTGAATCCCTTATCATCTTTCAGTTTGGGCTTCATCCCCCACTGCCTTTCCCAATGCCACAGTTTTCCACTCAACATATAGGTTTTCAATTTTTACATGAAAAATAATTCCTCCCTAAATAGGACTTTACATTTATTATTGGGTTTCCAAATACCCCAACCCATGAAAATATCCCAAAATATAATTAATTACATAATGATCTCATTATTTAAAATCTCAATGGGGTGTGTAAGTAATTGTTATTATGATAATATTAGTATTATAAAATAATGAGGGTATCAATAACTCTCTTTATATCCTCAAATAAAAATATTATAATCACCATATTTATCTAAACTACCCAAAGATAAAAAATATTAAAACCCAAAACATTCACTCCCAGATTGAGTTCTGAAATGAAAAACAATACATTTTATTCTTTGGTGATGTTTATTGTGGGTATTTTTTCATCTAGAATATAAAACATAAAAACATGGATCACTTACAACCTCTAGGTTATTATAGGTTGTATATTTTTTGAGAATTGTAACCGAAAAATATATTAATAACTCACATTAATTTAAATGATAATTTATCGAACTTAAACCAACCTTTGTTTTTATCATTGATATATCATTATAATCCCTATGAATTCCCTTTTGTAATAAAATTAATTCATTCTCATTCTTTATAACCTAGTGAAATGGAAACAAAATAAGGGTTATACCAAATGCTCGATATGGTAAAATGTTTGAATTGTGAAATGAATGTTATTAGTAATGGAATTAAATTAATAAGGGTATAATTAAATAATGTAATTTACTGAATATCACATAATAATATTCATACTCTTCTATACCATGATCCTTAAACATGAAAACTTGGGAAAATGCATTAACAAAATAGAAGGTATTGTGAATCAATAATAATGAGACCTGTGATATTAGTCTCGATCAAATGAAAACTCATAAATAGATATAAATCATAGATAAATAATATTTTATTTCTAAAAAATAATAATGTATAACAATTAATTAACCCTTTCAATTATAATAACCATTTAGAAAAAAATCCAATATAATTATATGGAGAACATAATAATTACCCAATTCAGTAAAGAACTATCTAGGCATAACTATCATTTCATCTATAACAGGTTCACCCTATCTTATCTTGGTTCCCCCATAATTTATATGTTTAAATTACCACAATAGCTATACAGAATATAGGGATTTCATTTCAACATAAATTATTTAGATAATTTTTTTTCTTTTTAGAATATGATTAATCTATGGTAGTGAAATAAGATCCATAATAGTGTCATTAATTAATTATTAACTCTTTTAAATGAAATAGGTTACATGGAAATAACATTAATAAATGATTAACACTTTGTAAATAAATTTATTGGGTAATAATGTGAATAAACATGATTTACCTATAGAAAATAAATTAGATCCGTGATCATGTATTTGAAACATTCCTAATCAATATAGATGAAAATGGTGATGGTGTAAATAAAAAATATACATCGTGGGGGATAAGTAATGTAACATCCTAAACCAGTAGCTAGAATGGAAGCTAGATGACCTCAAGCATGTCTCCTTATATGCTAGAGGCTTCCGAATAATAGAGAGGGTCTATGTATAGTTAGTGTAGAGAATATACCCTCATATCCAGAATACACAACATAAATAGATAGTAACTCAGATGACAATGGAAGTATATTTAAAACAATAATCAACTGAATAAAAAAAATGTCCAATGTCCATTTATACAATGCATGCATGTCCTGTTGATACAACCAGTAAACAAAACAACATGATTTACATTGTAGTGAATATATAAGGAAAAGACACAAAAACCATGGTTGATCTCCATGAGCATCTTGAGCTTCTTTAAGGTACTTATCTCTTAACTCCTAGGTACTAGAAAATATCAAAAATAAATTTCCATGGTCTTATAAACAGCTATAGTCTACTCGGGGTCACCAATGCAATGGTGGATCGAATTGGTTGTGAGATATAAATCACTGTAGGGCTGGACCAACTATGTATAGCTAAATCTAGGCAATGAAATAAAATTAAACTATATGCAAGTATTTCAAAGTAACAATGGAATGGAATAAATTACCAACAACCCATCCATAATTCTAAGGGACACCTGATGGTGATACCTGCTTTTTCCCACGATTAGTATGTCAAATCAAACCAATTATTTTTATTTTTATAGTAACAATATATATTTATATAAACTCATAGACATGTGTAGAATCTTCCAATATGAACCAAGAAAATACTAATTCCAAATGGACATATATCTTGGATACTATTTCGGACTGGACCAAGAAATGACACACAAACATTCATTACTATGGGAAGGGCTCATGATCTTCCCCTAGTCAAAACTCCAAGAGATCTAAAAGTATCATGTAAAAATACATGGAAACTCACACATTCATCCTACCCTAGGCTCACACTATCATTTATAAAATGATGTCGGATGGATCGATACATAACTCACATACATCCATCACCAAGAGTAGCACACACGATCTATCCCCATGAACAACTCAACATGCTCTCTTGGTTTCAGGAGGATCATTAAAAATACTAAAAAAAACTTTTTCTTAAGGTCTCTTAGTGTCCTTTAGCTCCCATGTATATACAAGGTGTAACCTTTTAAAATTTATAATGCATGAAGCATTTTTTCTCTCAATCATTTCATTTTCCCCACTAAATAACATATTTGCAGTCATATTCACATTTAAAATTTAGTGAAACCATCTATGCTATTTCAATAAAATAATTAAAATGATATCCACATTCAACTAAAAACATGAGGCAAGGGATTCTCATGCTTATCATTGGCCATACTCAAATATATTAGATAACATAACACTTAACTAAGTACACATATCTAATTAATTAATTAATTTATTAGTTAATCAACAACACATTTTAGATCTCAAAATTAACTTTTTATAACTAATTATCCCATTATAAATATCAACCATCCATGTTTAAATTCCATAGTTAAATATCTAAATCATAATATCAAGGGAACATAATAAATTCACAATTAATTATCTCAATATAGCTAAATTTTATATATCAAAATTATTCCCTTGATTAATTATATTAATTACAATTATTAAAGAACACAATTAATTAAAAATTGATTATCTCAACTTAAAAATTTTAATATCTAATAATTAATCATTACAATCATTATCATTATTAAAATTTTAGAAGAAGAAAATTATTTAAGAATTAATTTTCTTCACTTATCAAATTTTCTACCTCATAATTTATCCGCCGATTAATTATCTCAATTACAAATCTTGAAACACAAAATATATTCCCAATAAATAATCTCAACATTTACAATTTAATATCTCATAATTGGTATCTTGATTACCAATATGAATTATAATTTCTAAAGAACATAATTAATTCACAATTAATTATCTGATCATGGAAAATTTTATATCTCATAATTAATTCCCTGATTAATTATATCAATTGAAATTCCCATAAAAAATTAATTAAAAATTAATTAAATCAATCTAGAAAAATTATTATCTCATAATTAATCCCCTGATTATTTTTCAAAATTATAAATATCAAGGAACTTAATCAATCCCCAGTTAAATTATCTCATCATAGACAATTTAATATCTCATAATTATTCCCCTGATTAATTATCTCAATTACAATTCTCAAAGAACATAATTAATTCACAATTAATTATCTCAACTTATCCTATTTAATATCTCATAATTAATCCCCTGATTAATTATCTCAATTAAAAATCTTAAAACACTAAATTAATTAACAACTAATTATCTCAATATAGAAAATTTAATATCTCATAATAATAATCCAAATTAATTATCATCTCAAAGTAATTAATTTCTAATTAATTATATCTAGGAGACCATTTCAATGTCACATAATTAATTCAAAAATTAATTATCTATAATGCAACCATTTCATGATCACATAATAAATTCATAAATTAATTATCTCTAATGAAAAAGTTTCAATATCATATAATTAATTTGAAAATTAATTATCTCAAGTCATCCATTTCAATATCACATAATTAATTCACTAAATAATAATCTAAATTAAAATTTCTAATCTCACGACTAAATCACAACTAATTGTCTAGATATATTACCCTCATTAATTCATAACTATTTATCTCAAATTATAAAACCCAAAAACAATAAATACAAATTAACCCATGTACAACAACTTATAAGGGAGACAACATAAAACTATGTACCATTAAGATAAATGAACATATCAGTCTAATCATTATGTTCTTATCTTAAAGGAAACACACCTTCGTTGGAGGGTTTTTTTTCCAAAATAGGATTTTGTATTCAAACAAATCAATTATACCATTAACCAATCCATTCATAATATTCAATCAAATTTATTAACAAAAATAATTAAACAACTACTTAATTTTATTAATTAAGAAATGTCGAGGACCCTAACACAATGAATTTTTTGATCCAGTTCTTTTTTACTTGTACCGTAGCCCACTCACATACACAGACGTCAAAAAAAGCACACACACTCTTAGAATTTATCTCCACATATTATAACACCAATTGACACAAAAAATTAGTGTGTCGAGGACAAGTGCACACCCAAAAAATTATCCAAACCTCAAATAATACAAAATATTCTAATTAAAAAGGTGTATAACTGACTAAAAATATATATACATACCCAAAATTGATGATGGTGAACCAAAATTTAGATGAACCGCCTCACATATAGTGGTAATCTTCAGAATAAAAACCATCGGTTCCCGAGAAATCATTCAGTCCATATAGAATCAGAAGAAATGAAGAAACAAAATTAAACCTGAATATTGGGTTTCTTCCTAATGGAGATCAGGCGACAAAGGGGGAAAGGACAATGTAAATAAAAAAACTCATGGAAAAGGACATTCCTCATCGAGATGTTCAACCTTGATGAAGGAACCACCGCGATCTGGTATGCACTTTAATGACCCAAACATGAACTAATGAAAATTACTCTTGATCTAATTAAATGTATTAATATGGAAACCAACTATAAAAAATATTCCCTTAATTGGTTTTATGATTTTGAATTTAAAAATATTGTCATGAATTGTAACTGTTTCTAATATAGCTATTGAACAATGATAACATTATCAGTATAAATATAGGGATTTAACAAATCCAGTTTACACATATAAATTAAACGATGGTCTCATCTAGTAGAATTACTCCATAATATACCATTTTTCGGAGCTCATAAAGGAGTTGGAATCATTGGGATTTTCTCTAGGCCCATCCCAAACTGAGATCCAAAATGACAAGCTCGAGCAGAACACCCAATGGGAGAAGTGGAAGTTGATAGAGATTACCACTCGAAGGATGTTATCCGAGCCACCACAAGAGTCTGTCACCCTCACACACCTTACCATTAGGTCATATATGGGTGTTATAAGGGGTTATATAACAATTCCATAGAACTATGATTTTGTGCATTATTTTTGTATAAATAATATACATTCATTTTATGATTTTTAATTTGTAAATAGTTTTAATATTATAAAGAGTATTTTTAGTTAATATTAAATTATGAATTATATTTTGATGAATTAATAGAGTTTTTGAATTAAATTTTATTTTAATAAAAAAATATTATAAATAAATTACTTCTTTTAAATAGAAATGAGTGTATAATTTTTAAGAATACAATTGTGATTTTATTGAGGATTGAATGCTATTTTTGTCAAACCCGTTGAATTTTTGATAAATGTAGGTTTTTATTTTAAATGAAAAAAGTCACATATTTATGAAATTATTTAGATAAAATGAATATTATTTTTGGAATCAGGACATCTAAATTATCCAACTATTGATTTTTTTATAATTTTTGGGTACATTTGAATTTTTGGGTAAAAATTAAATACATTTAATTATATAATGTGTTTTATGGCATCATAATGACCTAGTAGTGTTGTAATAAATAAATATAAAAAATATGTTCGTCCAATATATGTTTTGAAATTAAAATAATGTGATTTATTTTTGTTTTATTTATTTTACTATTATTTAGTGGACTCTCCAAGTCTTATAAATCATTTTAACTTTTTAAATTGATTTCCATAAGAGTGTGACTCACCTCCACATAAGAAAGACTAATATTTTCATAAGTTTGGACTTTTTCATTATAAAATAATTTTCTCCACTCACCCTTTGAAAAAACCATTGGAAGAAACATGGTTTAAATTGTGGTTTTGATCAGTTTAATGTTCAGGGACCAAAACCTAAATAATAAAGAATTACCTATATTTTTCTATATAATCCCACCGAAGCTACCAATTACTCTACACTCAATGCATTTAGAGCTCAAAAACCTCTTCCATACTCTCTCTAGAATCTTCCCATGGCGCCCTACATTCCCAAGAAGCCTCTCTCAAGCCTCGAAGCCTTTGGGATCACTCCTCTAAGTAAGGGAATAATTCCTTTCTCATTTTTGTGAAAATTTCATTATGTTGTTATGCTCATTTATTTTCAATTGAAAATTTTGGGGTGTAATTTTGAACATCCCACATACGGCCATCCATATGTTTGAATGATTATAGACCCCTTTCCCTCTCATTAATTCCTCCCATGTACACCCATTACCTTACTGAAATTCTGTAAGGAATTTCACTCTTCTCATTTACATCCAAGAAATTTTTTGTATTATGAATCTAAATTCCATTACATATATTGGGACATGTATCTATAAGAAACCCTTACTATCTATTTAATTTACAGACAATGATATGCCCATTTCCCTCTCATTAACCAATTATATGAATTCTTATGTCAATCCATTATGCTACCGAAATTGCACCAAGATTTTCCGAGCCAAAGTCATTGTATAGTGAATACCATTCCCATTTATTTATCCAGAGTATTCACCTTTATGAACATTCACTTATTGATTATAGAGTATCATTTATGAATTCCAAATTTAATTATTGTGGAATAAATGATTATGTGTAATGAAACCACGTTATATGGTATGTGTGGCACAATTATTCATAAAATGAAATGATTAATAAGGGTCTGTCCTAATAGCGCTCCAATGCATTGTGTTAAGAATAGTATAATGATAATTCATGTACAATGAGGGTTTAATCATGGAAATTCTTTTTCAATGAGTTTTTACTCATGCTCCATGTGCAATGGGCCTTCGATCATGCTAATATCATGTTAAATGTTGTTTCAACATTTTCATTGTTATGATAACCATACTCTATCATTATTTTATGTTCATATTTCTCTTGTTCTCCATTGATATTCATATTGCCTATAATGTACTATATTCTTCATGTCATTATTTTTCTACACCCTTACTTGGCTTTATATCTCACATTTTTATTAGTTATGTCCTAATTTTATCCCATTCAATGAAAAGTATGACGAAATGTGTATTGTCATGTACAAGAAGTTTTCAATAAAGATGTGTATTTCATGATTTATGTTGTTATGTAATGTTTCTAAGACCCAAAGACACTTGACCACTTGATCATCTATGATGTTTCAAGTGAATATTTTTTTGTAATAAATCATGTTTAGTCTTTAATAACGAGAATCGTTTTTATAGTTGGTATCAGAGGATATGTTTAGTTATTTTTGGGATTAGGATTATAAATCCATTGTGAAAGCCTTAGGGTTAAGACTAAGTATTATAAAAACATACCTAAATTTTAGTTTTTATTCAATAAGTGTTTTATCAAGAAAATATATCCCTACCTAGATATGAGAAGGTAAAGGCCTCTCTGGAACATATGTATCTAAGGGTAAAACCCATGAACACTAATTTGAGCTAATATTGAAATAGGAACTGGTGCATGAAAACAGGCCTTGCTGGGCCCTTTGTTGCGACACAATCACAAGATATTATTTTATAGATTCATAACCTTATTATGAACCATTATTTAGGGAATTAAAATAAATTTTTGTGAGAGGGAAATCACTCACCATATGGCGAATCGACCCCAGATTCTGTTCCAGTGAAAGGAGGAGGACAAATATTTTATAGATCAATCATCTCAAGCATAGATATTACTACCATATGAGAATTCATATCTAGCTCAGATGATTGAGTCTGTGGATGAAACCATCATTGAATACATTCCTATTGTGAGGGGATTCACATAATTGTTTCTTGAGTAATTGTTTGGTCTTTCTCCTATAAGAGATGTTGAATTATCAATTGAACGTATACAAGGGGAGTTTCCATTAACCAATAATCCGTATAGAATGGATTTTTTTGGAGATTTAAGTGATGAAAAAACATTTTCAAGAGAATCTAGATAAAGGGTTTTTATGAACCAGTGCTTTACCATGGGGGGAACCCATCCTCTTCATCATGACGAAGGATGGGTCAATGTGTCTTTTCATCTATTATCATGAGCTCAAAAAGTAATGATAAAGAAAAAGTATCAATTCACAAAAATTGTTGACTTGTTTGGTCAGATTTGTGGAGATAAAGGCTTTTACAAGGTAGATCTACAGTTATGATATTATCATGTAAGGGTAATAATTGAGGATATCCCCAAGACTGCTTTTTGTACCAGATACAGGCACTATGAATTCATAAAAATTATGTTCAGACTCACTAATTCTCCCTCAATATTCATGGACTTGATGAATAGTGTCATTAGCGATTACCTCGACATATTTTTGGTCGTCATTATAGATCATATTTTAATATAATCCAAAACCAAGGGGGATACTGAGAAGTATATAAGAGATGTACTAGATACCTTGAGAATATGAGAAGGACTATAAAATGTAAAACAAGTTTAAGTTATGGTTGAAGGAGGTCTCATTCTTGGGTCATATAATCACAAGCAATGGGATATCTTTGGATCCCTCCAGGACACCTGTAATTGAAGGATGGATGAGGCCAATATAAGTTATCGATGTTCAAAGATTCTTAGGTTTAGCTAGATATTATTTCTGATTTGTGTGAAATTTCTCACAATTTTCAAACCCACATACCAAGCTAACTAAGAAGAGATTCAAGTTGTCTTTGAGTGATGAATGCGAAGAATGATTCATGGAGTTGAAAATGAGGATTATCACTACACCTCTGATCACATTACCCATGTGTGGGAACTTTATTTGGTATTTAGTGATTATTTAAATAAGGTAATGGATTGTGTGTTGATGAAAAATTAAAAAGCCATTTCTTATGAATCAAGGAATTTGAATGTTCCTGCGAAATACTATCCAACACATGATCATTAGTTGGATGCAGTATTCTTTGCTTTGAAATTTTGGAGACATTACCTCTCTGGGGAGAAGTATGAAATATATATGGACCACAATAACCTCATCTATATAACCACATAGAAAGAGTTGAATATGCACCAACAAAAATGGTTAGAACTGATCGATGACTGTGACTGCTCAATACACTACCACCAAGAGAAAGTGATCATGGTGGCAGATGGTTTATGTATAATGGACCAATCAATTATATAATTTATGAGAATTTAAAAGGATACAATCTTCTTATATTTGAGGAAGATGGACATGGGAATAATTAATAAGGGACAATCATCAATCCTTTCATAAATGATTTCTCAACCGTGTCTTTTGGAAAGGTTAAAGGATGATCATAATGAGGACATGGGAATTCTAGAGAAATTGGTAACTATCAGAAAAGGTAAATCCATGGAGTTCAATGTTATGAATAAAGAATTATGGTGTATGATTCGAGACATTGTTCTCTATCAAATAAAAAGTTAAATAAAAAACTTTTTGATGATGCACGTAGTTCAAATTTCCTTATAAACCCAAGAAACACAAAGATTTATTGGGATATATGAGAGCCTTATTGGTGGGATAACATGAAGAAGTATATTTCTGAGTATACATAAAAGTGACTTGTACGTCAGCAAGTGAAGTCTAAGAGGTAGACATCTAAGGGGGTGATGAAACCATTTCACACACTAACAGAAAAATTGGAGAACATCACTATGTACCTTGTAATCAAAATTCGAAGACATCCAAAGGAAATAATGCTATCGAGTTTGTTGTGAATAATATTAGAAAAACTATACACTTAATTAAAATTTTATAAGATTTGTCATTGGATCAACTGGCAAGGATATACATCAGAGATGTGGTAAGGGTGTATGGAGTACCACTATCGATTTTATCTTATAGAGATTGAGGATTCACCTCTATGTTTTTGACCAGTCTTCAACATGCACACAATATAGAGTTGAACTTAATTTCAAATTATCTTCCTCAAACTGATGAAAAATCAGAGTGGACAATCCCAACACTTGAGGACATGATGGGAGCATGCTCAATGGACTTCAAAGGAGGATGGTATCAACATATACTTCTAGTTGAGTTCTGTTACAACAAAAATTTCCACTCAAGAATCCAAATTGATCCTTATAAATCCATTTATATGAATTGGTGTAGAACACTGACATGTTGGGCCGAAGTCAAGGAGAATAAAATCCAAGTTCCAAAATGGTTAATGTTGTGCTTGATAAGGTTAAGACCATCTAGCAACACATTAAAGCTGATGAGAGTCAAAAAAAGATCTATGTCTATAATCATAGAAGAGACACATAGTTTTATGTTGGAGACATGGTGTTCCTACCCATAACAGTATAGAATGGAGATTAGATACTTGGGAAGAAGTGAAAGCTTAGTCCAAGGTACAACAGACCTTTTGATATCATCGATCGCTTTGGAGGAATGGAGTATCTACTAGCATTCCCACTGAATATAACTCAAGTACATGATGTATTCCATGTATCACTATTGAGGATGTAAATACCAAACCCATCACATGTACTCATTCCAGAGGTGGTACAATTGGAGAATGACCTTTATAATTATGAGTTGCTGCTAATGATCATAGATCGTAGAGAAACTTTTCAATGAAATAAGATAATCCCTCTTGTCAAGGTGTTGGGGAGAAACCAAATGTCTGATGAATCAATGTGGGAATCAGAGGAAGTGATGAATCAGAGTTACCCACATCTATTTTAATGTGGGAAAAGAAAATTTCAATTGAGAAATTTCTTAAGGGGGGATGATTGTAACAACCAAAACATTTACTATTGAAAATTCCCCTTGATCTTATTAAATGTATTATTATGTAATATAGTAATATAAAATATGAACTTCATTGGTGTTATGTTTTTTCATTTCAATATACCGTTATGAATTGTTACTATTTCAAATAAAGCAATTAGATAGGGATACCACGATCTTTATAAATACAGGGCTTTAACAAATCCAATTTTCTCAAACAAAGGAAGTGATGACCTCCTCCAGTCGAATTGATCCATACAAATACCATTTATTAAAGATCAAAAAGGAGGTTGCATCATTGGGATTCACTTTTGACCAAGCCGAAGCTGATCTTTAACACATTAATCTCAAATGGGACCACCTATAGAATAAGTGGATGTTGATAGAGATTATCTCCTGAGTGACGTTATTCAAGACACCCCTAGAGTCTTTCTCCACCGCACACCTTATGTTTAGGTCATACGTGGGTGTTATAAGGGGTTATTTAATACGGCCTTATAACTATGATTATATGAATTATTTTTGTATAGAGAATATACATTTATTTTATTATCATTACATTGTAAATTTTTTTAATGCTCAAATATTATTTTTAGTTAATTATCAATGAAGAAATATGTTTTGATGAATTTTTGGATTTTTTAAATTAAAAAATATTTTAATAAAATATTATTTTTAATAAATTAATTTTTATTAAATATAAATGAGAGAATATTTTTATGGAATACATTTATGATTTTTAATAATGTTTCAAAGCTATTTTTGTCGAAACTGATGAATTTTCTATAAATATCAGCATTATTTTAAAAGTAAAATTTCAAATATATAGAAAATTATTTATATAAAATGAATATTATTTTTTGAATCAAGACGATGAAGTTATATATCGGGGAATTTTTCCAAATTTTATGAGATAACCGAATTTTTGGGTAAAAATTAAATACAATTTAACTATATAATGTGTTTTATGACATCATAGTGAACCAATAGTGATGTAATAAAATACTATAAATGATATGTCAGGCCAGTATATGTTTTACAAATTAAATAATGTTATTTTATGTTTGTTCGATTTATTCTACAATGTTTTAGTGGACCCTCCAAGACTTATAATACATTATGACTATTTAAATTTATTTCCATGAGTGTATGACTCAAATCCTCATAATAAGTCCTAATTCATTTATATGATCATCCATTGTCATTATAAAATAATTTTTTCCACTCCCATTTGTCAAAAACTATGGAAAATTCCATGGGTTGGAATGTGGTTTCGATTAGTTTAACATGTAGGGACCAAACCCAAAATAACAAAGAATTCCATCTTCTCTCATATATAAACCCCCCCAAGATCCAACTTACTCTTCACTGATATCCTTTTAAGCTCATCCAACCTCTACCCTCCTCTCTTTAGAATCCTCTAAAGATGTCCCATCCACTAAATAAGCCTCTCTCAATCCCTCCAATCCTTTTGGACCACACATCCAAGTAAGGGATTTCTTTTTTTCTCATTTTTGTCCAACTTTCATTATGTCGTTATGACCTTTTATTATAAATTAAATATGTATGGGTATGATTTCCCACATCCCCCATAATTCTAATGGTGCATAAAGAAGAACCTATGAAATTTCTTGAAGGGGACGAGAAAATACATTACGTGTTGAAGAGAAGGGAGCCTAGCAATTAATTGCTGACAAGAAAAACTAATGGCTTTGATTAAGGAGAGGAACACTCCATCAGACCGTCAACGCGTTGTATAATTTTTCAACTAAAATGAACCTGGGAATATTTCATACTGGTTCCATAAGAAAAGGGTTTTTAGAGGCATCCAACATCCTTCAAGGCAGCAAGGGAGAGATTTTTCCCACACTACCACCAAAATTATCCCTGCAAATGAAGTGGTGATAGGTACGCTAGTTATTAAATCAATAATAGTGAACATACATTTTTATTCTGGTTCTACAGATTCTTTTTTATCCTGAATATTTAGTAGAAAAATCTAAACACCACTACTAATCATGGAAGTAAAAATCTCAGTGAGAACGTCAAATGGGAAAATCATTGTAACCCATGAATATAACTCCTCCCAAGACATAATTTGTGGAATAGACTTTTCAGAGAACCTCTTCATAATTCCTTTGGAATAATTTTATGAAATTGATGGAATGGATTTTCATTCCATATATAGATCCAACATAAATTTCTATGAGTGGAAAATCACTCCCAATATTGATAATCGACCCCTAATTCTGAAAAAGTACATGGAGGAGGATGCATCTGTTTTAGAACTGTCATCTCTAGCTTGGATATTACTTCCCTATGATAACACATATCTAGCTCAGATGACTGAGTCTAAGGAAGTAGCCATCTATCAATACATGCCTTTTTTGAGTTGATTCACATAAGTGATCCCTAAGGAACTGGCTCATCTTCCTCCAAGAAAAGATGTTAAATTATCCATTGATCTTATACACGGGGAGTTTTCATTTTCCAAGACTCTATATAGAATGGATGTTTTTGAGATTGATGTTGTGGAGAAACAACTATAGGAGAATCAAGATAAAGAGTTTAAATGCCAAATTTCTTCCCCATGCAGTGCACAAGTCCTCTTCTTCATGAATAAGGATGGGTCAATTTACCTTGGCATCGATTATAATGAGCTCAAAAAAATCGTGATAAAGAACAAGTATCATATTCCCCAAATTGATGACTTCTTTGATCTACTATATGGATCAAAAAACATTTCCACGATAGATCTGAGGTTGGGATATTATCATGTAAAGGTGAAAAGGGAGGATATCCCCAAGACTGATTTTCATACCAGATACATGCACTATTGATTTATAGTACTGCTCTTAAGACCCAGTAATACTCCAAAAATCATTATTTACATGTTGAATAGAGTTATTAAGGATTACACTGACCTATATTTTGTTTAATTTATAGATGATATTATAATATACTCCAACACCAAGGAGGTGAATGTGGAGTATATAAGTGGCATACAAGAGTACTTGAGAAATGGAGACGGTGTATGAAATGTATAACAAGTGTGAGTTATTGTTTATGGAGGTCTCATTCTTGGGTCAAATAATCACAATAAATTGGATATCATTGGATCCCTCCAAAACACCCACAAATGAGGGATGTCGCATGCCAACATAGGTAATTGATATTCGTAGCTTCTTAGGATTAGCTGGATATTATTGCCGATTTGTGAGAAATTTCTCATGATTTTCAAACCCTATTACCAAGATAACCCAGAAGGGATTCTAGTTGTCTAGTAGTGATGAATGCTAAGAATGATTCAAGGAGTTGAAAATGAGGATTATCACTGCGCTATTACTCACATTACCTACATGTGGGGAACTTTTTGTGGTATTTAGTGATTCTTTGAGTAACGGCATGGGTGGTGTGTTGATGCAAAATGACAAAGTATTTGCCTATGCTACAAGGAAATGAATGTTCATGAGAAATACTATCCAATACATGATCTGTAGTTGGATATAGTATTCTCTACTATGAAAATTTGGCGACATTACCTCACTGGGGAGAAGTGTGAAATATATATAGTCCCCAAAATCCTCATGTATTTATTGACAGAGTTGAATATGCACTAAAAAATGGTTAGATCTGATAAAAGGAGATGACTGCTCAATCCACTACCACCATGAGAATGGGATCAAGGTTGAAGATGGTCTATGTAGAATGGACCCAAAAAGTATATCATTTCTGAGAATTTAAATGGATACAATCTTCATAGATTTGACGAATATGGACATGAGAATAATTAATAATGGAAAATCATCAATCATTTGACAAATGATTTCATAACTGTCTCTTTTAGAAAGGATAAATGATGATCAAAAGGATAATGTGGGAATTCAAGAGAAAGTGGAAACTATCAGAAAAGTGAAATCCTAGGAGTTCAATGTTATGAATAATAAATTATGAGATATGGGGAAATACTATGTGTTCCATAAAATACAATGTTAATGAAATAATGTTTGGATGATGGACATAGTTATAATTTTTCCATTCACCCATGAAACACAAATATGAATTGAGATCTCAGAGAAAATTTTTGGTGGGATAACATGAAGAAGGATATTGCTGAGTATACATCAAAGTTCCTCAAATTTCAACAAGTGTAGTCTCAGAGGAAGATGTCTAAGGGGGTGATGCAACTATTACCTACACTAAAAAGGAATTGAAAGAACAAAAATATGGACGTTGTCATCAAAATTCCGAAGACATCTAAAGGAAGAAATGGTATCTTGGTTATTATGGAGAATCATAAAAAGACATCACACTTCACTGGAATTTTGGAGGATTTATCATTGGATCAACTAGAAAGGATATACATTAGAGATGGGTAGGCTGTTGAGAGTACCAATATCAATTTTTTCCACTTGAGATCCAAGAATCACCTTTATTATTTTGAGGAGTCTTCCACATGCTTTGAATAAAAAGTTGGTCTTATGTATGAGTTATCATCCTCAAACTGATAACCAATCATAGTGGACAATCAAAAAACTTAAGGACATGTTGAGAGTAGGGTCAATAGACATCAAATGAGGATTTGTTCAACAACTAATTCTTGTTGAGTTCTCTTACAAAAACAGTTTCCACTCAAGAATCCAAATTGATCCATATGAATCCATTTATGGGAAGTGGTTTAAGACATCGACATGTTGGAATAATGTTTGGGAGAAAAAAATCCATGGTCCAGAAATGGTCAAAGAAAATCCAGAGGAGGTTAAGACCATCCAACATCACATTAATGCTGCTCAGAGTCAAAAAAAGAGCTATGCTGATAATCTTAGAATAGACCAAGAGTTTGATGTTAGAGACATGGTATTCCTCCGCATATAAGTATTGAATAGAGATATGAGATTTGGATTGAATAGAAAGCTTATTCCAAGGTACATCATCCCTTTTGATATCCTTTATCTCATTGGAGCAGTGCACTATCAACTAGAACTCCCACCGAACCTATCCAAAGTACATGATGTATTCCATGTATTACTTTCAAGGATGTAAATTCCAGACCCATTACATGTACTCAATCCCAAGGTGGTACCATTAGAGAATGACCACTCCTATAAAGAGATTTTGGTAATGATCTTAGATATTAGAGAAAAAATTCTACAAAATAAGACAGTGCCCCTCGTCAATGTGTTGCGATGAAACCAAAAGTTTGAAGAATCAAATTGGGAATCAGAGGAAGTGATGAATCATAGTTACCCAGCTCTATTTTAGGGTGGGAAAAGGAAATTTCGATGAAAAATTTATTAAGGGGGGTTGATCGTAACAACCAATACATTTTCTATTGAAAATTCTACTTGATCTAATTAAATGTCTTTTTATATAAAATGTTAATATAAAATATGCACTTCTTTTGTTTTCTATTTCTTAATTTAAAAATTAAATTATGAATTATTTATATTTCAAATATAGTCATTCAATAGTGATCACATGATTAGAATAAATATAGGGCTTTAACAAATCAAATTTACTCAGAAAATGGAAGCAATGGACTCATCTTGTAGAATTGTGACATACAAGGACCATTTTTTAGAACTCTGAAAGGAGGTGGAATCATTAGGCTTCACTCTTGACAAACCCAACTGATCATAAACACGTTAAGATCTAATAGAACCACCTACAGAAGAAGTATATGTTGACAAATATTACCTCCTGAGTGATGTTATCCGAGACACACCAAGAGCATTTCATCACGACACACCTTATTATTAGGTAATATGTTGTTTTTATAAGGGTTATTTAACACGAACTTATAACTATTATTATGTGCATTATTTGTGTATAATGAATATACATTAATATAATTATAATTACTTCATAAATAGTTTTTAATGCACAAATATTATTTTTTGTTAATATTCAAATATGAAATCAATTTTGATTAATTTATGGATTTTTGGAATTAAATAATATTTTAAAAAATATTATTATTACTAAATTAATATTTATTAAATATAAATGAGTGATTAATTTTTAGGAATACAATTGTTCTTTTTATTAAGTATTGAAAGCTGTTTTTTTCGAAACCGATTAATTTTTTATAAATGTTAGTTTTTATTTTACAAGTAAAAACATACATATTTATAAAATTATTTATATAAAATGTATATTATTTTTTGAATTAGGGTGTTGAAATTATCCAATAAGTAATTATTCATAATTTTGTGAGACAACCTAATTTTAGGGTAAAAATAAAATATCATTTAAATATATAATGTGTTTTATGGCATCATAATGAACCAATAGTGATGTAATAAAATATTATAAATGATATGTTAGGCGAATATATGTTTTAACATTAAAATAATTCGTTTTTAGGTTTATTTATTTATTTTACAAAGCTTTAGTGGACCCTCTAATTCTTATAAAACATTTTAACTTTTTAAATGGATTTAATTGACAGTGTGACTCAACTCCACATAATCACAGAAAATAATTTAATATAATAATACATTGTTATTATAAAATATTTTTTTCCACTGCCCTTTTTCATAAACTATGGGAAAAAACCATTGGTTAGTTTGTGGTTTTGATTAGTGCAATTAGTAGGGACCAAAATCCTAACTAATAAATAATTCCCTCTTCTATCATATATAAACCCACCTAATATCCCAGTTACTTTTCACTCAATACCTTTTAAGATCATCCAACCTCTTCCCTCCTCTCTTTAGATTCCACCAAAGGTGTCCCAATCTCCCAATAAGCCTCTCTCAATCCCTTCAATCCTTCTCGATCAGACATCCATGTAAAGGATTTCTTCCTTTCTCATTTTTTCCAACATTTTTTATATTATTATGACCTTTTATTTTCAATTACAAATGATTGGGTATGATCTCTCACATCCACCATACTTCCCTTCTTATGTTTGAATTATGATAGAACCCTGTCTCTCTAATTAATTCCTCCCATGTACACAAGTTATCATGCAAAAATTACATAAGGAATTTCTCTCTTCTCATATACATTCAAGAAATTATTTTGTATAATGAATATAAATTCCATTACATATATTGAGGCACGTATTTATATGACCCACATACTGTCCATTTCATGTGCATATTTTGATACACCCCTTTCAATCACATAAACCATTTTATATGAATTCTTATGTCACGTCATTATGCTACCGAAATTGCACCACAATTTTCCAAGCCAAAGTCATTATGTAGTGAATACCACGCCCATTTCTTTTTCAAGGGTATTTGTCATTATGCATATTTTCATATTTATTATAGTGTTTAATTTATGAATTACTCATTATTTTATCATTTAATAAATGATGATGTTTAATAAATCTATGTTATATGATCCATGTTTCACACTTATGCATGAAATGAAACGATTAAGAAAGGTGCGCCCTGATAGAACTCCAATGCATTGAGCAAATATTAGTATCACGATACGTCAACTGAAATTATGGTTTATTCAATCGAATTCAAGTGGAATGATGGTTTAATCTTGAACATTGTTCAATGGGCCTTGGATCAAGAAAATATCATGTTAAATGTTGTTTCCACGTTGCCATTTTATGATAATCACACTATATCATGCCTTTATTTTTGTATTTATCTTATACTCCATTGATATGCCTATTGCCTAACATGTACTATATTTTTCATGTTTTTCCTTGTTTACTCCCTTAATGGGCTCTATATCTCATCCATTTATTTTTATTGTACTTAGGATATCTCATTCCATGCAAAGTACAAAGGAATGTGTATGGTCATGTAAAATAAGATTCAATAAATCTGTGTATTTAATGTTTTAAGTTGTTATGCAATGTTCCTACTCCCCATGTCAGTAGACTTATCGATTTTCTATGTTGTATAATGTGAATATTTTATGTAATAAATCATGTTTAAGTGTGTAATAAAGAGAAGGGTTGTATTATGTAGAGAGGGAGTCAGGAGAGGAGGGTTGTGCACCACCAATGGTGTTTCTCCATGCGCGAATCACACCCCCTGTAGGAGGAGGGAGTGGTGCACCTCAATCTTCTTTTATCCATTATATAAATTATTATTATAATTTATAATAGATTTTTTATATAATAAAAACAATAATAATAACTACCATCGCATTATTATTATGACCCTTTAATATTATACCCCTCCCATAAACTCTGAACTCTCATTTACACAATATTTAATTAAATTATTTTTCACTTAATTTAATTAAATTATTTATCCAACTCATTCTATTTAAATAAATTCTATGAAAACAGTTTAATTAAATTAAGAACCCAAATTCTTAAAAATTATTTAGTTAATGTATGTCATCCTCTATTTAATTAACTAGTATTCCCCATTTCCTCAATGATTAATTAAATTTTTCATAAAATTAAATTAAATTAAATAAAACATCCATTTACAAGTAATTAATTAATTTCATCTTTTCCTTGAATTTAATTAAATTAAACCGTAACTCCTCATTTACACATCATTTGAATTTTACCATTTAATATTTCCTTCTTTAAAAACCCATACTTCTCATTTACCAATCATTTAATTAAAATCCACACATCTCAATTTAATTAAATAAAAAATCAAGACCACCATTATTTAAAAAAAATATTTCATTTCAGCCTTATTTAATTAAATAACTTATCCATATCTACACTATTTATTTAAATTCTCTCATCGTTAATTTAGTTAAAAGAAACCCCTGATAGGACATTTACTTAAATTCCATTAAATCATGAATTTTATTAAATTAATTCAATACAAAACAAAAAACTAGGTAAAACTTATGGTTTGATATTCATGGTCTGGTAGATTCTGCTCAGACCGTGCATCCACTATTGGACACCTGCTTTATTATGCACAGATGACCCGTATGGTTTCGATTAACCATGCATAAACCGTGTGAACGTCAATAACTGGTGCAGTTCTCCTGTAACCTGTCCCACCTTCCTAAAAACCTCTTGAGTCATTACACAAGCTTGTTATAAACTTTTTAAAAGAACCCAACTCGCAAAACATGTTTCCAAAGAATGGTTTTAGAACCAAACCATAGAGTAAATGAAAAATGTCAAAAAAATTACTAATTTACCCCGATCAAAAAACAAGGTACATTACTAGAAATGACAAAGGGTATTCACATTGATGAGTGAAATTACATATAAAAATATCATTAAATACAATTTTAGGAATATACCCTTTTCAATTTGAATATTAATTTTTAAAATGTAAAACATTTTAGGAATAGTTTTATTAAAAAATGACAATCAATTATTATAAAAGAAAATTTTAATAATAATTCACAATTCTTGTCACTGAAATAACCTAGCATCCTTGAAAAATGCTTTTTAAAACATTATTTTTTTAGAATCCATGGATTTAGAAGGAAAATACTTTTTGATCAAAAAATGATTTTCTAGAAAACATTATTTAGAACTATTAACTACATAAAGAGAGAAAATTTAAAGGAAAATTTATATTATTGTGGAATAAATATATGATAAGAACTTTAATTAAATATATTTATAGTTAAATCAAAATATGTCAATATTGGAGGCTTAATAAAAAACAGTCTCCATTAATGATGAGATTATAACACCAAACCATTAATACTTTGGTAACCTTGAATCATAATACCCATTAATGAATAAAATTAAATGAAACATAAAATATCATGAAAATAAATATATTTATGATATAATCTTTCAAATGGTCAGTATATACCCCTCATAAAAATAATTTATAACATAAAAAAGGTCTTAATGAAGGCTAATTGAGACTAAAATCACATACTACATTGGTAATAATGAAACCATATGCCCCATGACTAAAAGAAAATTATATGGATATTTAAATAATTATAAATTAAATAATTATAATCATACAATAAACTAATGGTAAGTATATACCCCACAAAAGATGTGGTGAATATTTCATATACCATACTAAAATAAAAATGAGATGAGAAAAACTATTACACTGAGTATGAATTGTCATGTTTTTAATTAAATTCCAAAAAAACTTATTAGAATTATTTATTTTCTTGGGAGAATTTTAAAAGTTTATTATTTATTTTATTTCATTTATAAACATGTTATATATAATTTTATACCCAATTATGTTTAATCCATATGTTTCCATCATATTTGGCTTATGTGTCCAAACAATCTTAGGTTGATCATCTAATGTCAATGAGTTAATTATTTAAACATATTAAAAATAAAAATTATGTAATTATTATCATATTTATACATCATTTATACTTTAAAAATAAATAATTAAATAATATTATGAAAAAATGAACATTATGATCATTCAAATGGTAGGTTGTACGTACACATGAGTAACGTTCCCATTTTCCAATGGTCGTTATAGATAGAATTTAGGTATCGTTTGTATTTGAAGAATTATAATTATATCAAAAATTACCATATTATTTAATTATATATTATTATATATATCTTTATTTTTATGTGGTGATAAAAACGAACCATCACATCGCATCAAGGAGGCACTTGCCCACATGTCCCTGAATAACATTAACACATTTTTAGTATATTTAATGGGAAAAATAAAATGATATATTATATTTTCAAAAATATAATTATTTCCTTAAAATCATAATTATTTCATTTATATCATATAAATTCATTATTTTTATCCTTATTTCCTTATAGGTAACACATTATTGAAAAATGTTTCACATCGCTTCACGAGGTGTTAGTCCACTGTACACATGAGAGATGTTATCATATCCCTTATGAAATGGAATATTGAAATTTATTATAAAATATAATTAATCTATATATATTATTTTTATATAAATATTATTAGTATCATATATAAAATGTATGTCCATAATTAGTCTCATCCATGATATGAGGTAATGGAAGAAGGGAAGACATAGTTTCATGAGGCGGTTGTCTAATATACAATTGAATAATGATTTTGTATACCATATAGTGAAAGCGTGTGTGGTTTTATATTTTAACCTTAAAATAATTATTCTTAATATATTGAGGATAATAATGTAATTAAATAAAAATGGTATTTTAATAATTGAACCAGGTGGAGAAGGAAATAAAATAAAAATGAACATTAATAAATGGTATATCTTCTCAGGTAACTCCTTTTGATTTTCAGAAAAGGACTTCTTTTTAAGGATTAAAATCCAAAGGACAATATGTTTTTTTGGGAAGTGTTGAAGTGATTTGGGTAAGTACTTACTGGTCTAATAGGATTGATAGGTGCGAAGACATAGGGAGATTGAGTCCTTTTTTATATTCTAGGAGTTGTATTCGTGAAAATAATCAAATATATTTACAATTGGGAGGTATCTTTTAAATATTGCACCTCAAAAATTGAATAAAATAAGAGGGAAGGGACTCTTTTTTCAAAACAGACCTCTAAAAAATATTTAAATTTTATAAATAGTTTATTCCCAAAATCCTTTATCTCCATATATTTTTCATTTTGTGTTTTCATTAAGGTTACAAATTTCCAATACTATTTAATTCATCCATAAAACATATACTAATGATAAAAATATTAGAGAATATAGAACCAATTATTTAATTCGAGAAATATGATTATAAATTTAAAATCTTATGTTTATTGGGAATAAATTTTTACAGAAACATGCACAAATATTATTTTTACCCTAACTGTGCCAACAATGTTTTTATTGTTTACAATTCAAAATCATAATTTTAAAAGTTATATTGATATATTAATGTCCCATATTTAATATTTATTATTATTTGAAAATCAATTTTTACTAGATAGGTTTTTTATAAATTTCATATCATTTAATATAATATCATTCATTATAAAATTAGATTTTGTCCATTTGAAATTATTTACAAAATTCCAATTTCAAAAATATCATGATAATAATGGAAATCAAATCTAATAAGATCACAAATGTGTATAATGATATATTGAACTTCAATAATAATTTATATAAAATTTCATTATATTTACCTCACATTTTATATTTTTTGTATCATTTATTTTATTTTATTAGTTACAAAATAAAATTTGAATTTCCAATTCTTAAGAATTTAATGTAATAATATAATCTCAAAAAACTGAAAATAAATTTATTTGATAAAAAATATTTTTTAATGAAAAATAATATTCAAAACAAAAAAAAGTTATAGTTATTTGATTCCCCATATCTTTATAGGATTTAAATGAAAGAAAAGTAAATTATATGTATTTTTATTTTCTTAACTCATCATATTAGTGAAGTTTTTTGGAAATGTGTCCCACATAATCATATATTTATATTATAATGACATAAAGGTTTATATATGTCTACACAAATATCATTTTAAATGGATTGGGTCATTTTTACACTTGATATTTTATGTTTAAAGACTAGGTAGACTCGTTTTTACCTTAATCAATGTAATTAATTTTAATTGATTTCTTTGATAACACCTTTAGAAAAATTATTGCACCTTATTAATAATGTTATTTATGATTATTTGAAATATGGAATCCATATTTTTAAATTCCATTCAGATAATTTTATGAATTTAATTTAAAATTAATCTTGGTAACGAGAAGAGAAAGTGGTTTTTTATATTGAAAAAGTTCAAAAGTTCTCAATGTTTTTATATCAAAATTTAACATGAAATTTATTGAGGTACAAAATTGGATTAATTGATATAAAATGGAACTAATTTTACTTTAACACCAATTTATAAGGTAATTTAATATTATAAATTATTCAAATGAAAAGGAAGTTATCAATAAAAATTAGGTATTCTTCCATATTCACCAAAAAATGAAACATATTAGGAAAATAAAAAAGATACACCAGATATTAAATTTGAAATCAAGATTACAAAAATAAATTCCAATTTTTAAATTAGATTTTATAACAGTGTTTGAAATTGGTTTTAAATTAATTGTTCTATAAAAGTGATAAATCTATTTTTTTGGAAAAATTTACAATTTTATGAGAAAAAAATGTATTTATTATGTCTTAAAAACACAAAAGATAAGTTTTAAACATTATATTGAATATATTTTATATAAATTTAATTTAGATAGCCAAAAAAGTGCGAGTTTTGTAATTTATTGGTATTAAAAATACTTGTCTTCATTACATTTTTAGAAAAAGTATTATTATTATTTAAAAAATGGAATTATTTTAATTTATAAATAATTAGTCACCCAATAATTCATTATATATACATCTGTAATACATATATTTTTTATTAATTAATAATATTCATTCCATCTATTACCATATCTAGCTTATAATTTAAATATTTGTTTTGTTAAATCTCTGTGTTTTGTGTTGAATATGGCATTAAACCTAAAAAATCTCCAAGATACCTACAAAGTAGGCTAAAATTTTTGTTTTGTGTAATGTAATGTAGATTTATTATTGTTTTTTTCCTTTATGATATTGAATTTATATATTTTTTATTTTAAAGCCTCAGCGTGCTATAATGAAGTCTGTATATTTTAAAAAAAGAACGTTATGTTCGATAGAATTTATGACACAAAACCCCATGCTTAATAAACTATTGAAATATATTTCTTACATATTATAATTGTTATTAAGTAGCTAACATGTTAATTATGAAGAGTATTAAATTAATTATGAAGTATATTAAATTAATTATGAAGTATATTTATGTATCATCCCCAACCTGAGTATCCAACAGTTACTTCATTATATTATAACATTTGAATAACATAGAAGGAACCACATTCAAATAGACCATATAATTTAGTAGTATCAGCAAAATTAATACATACTTTATTAGGGAATTATAATTGAGTTCAAAAATTTAAACATATTATTTTTTATAATATCATTACTCCATCTTTCGTATCCTTTTATACTAAACATAGTATTATTCCTAGAATCATGGATAAAGAAACAAGATATGGGTGATCTCAAATGTTCAGTACGAATTAAATATAGAGGATGATATCATGAATCAATAAACACAGTCTACATGTAAAGGTATATTACCAATCCAACATTCCATTTAAATAATTGTATATGGAATAATCGATATGGAAAGGTAATTAAAAAAATACATTCCAATTAAAAAATAAATTGTAAATGAAATTCTCCATGAGAAAGAATCGAAATGAACTTATCCTGGATAATGATAACTAAAATCTTAATTTATGAAATGGTTAAATACTAGACTCCATGATCCCATGCATCATTTTACCAGCATCGACAAGACCTTTCACAAGATGATATTAAAGAATATGTCAAAACAGGTTTCATTTTCCCAAATTAATTTTTCTCATGAGACCTACCAATGCATCAAGGGACTCTATTATACTAGGACCCATCCATCCCATTAGGAAAAATGAAACCCTCATATGTCAAATAATATATTTAATTAAATAAAAATTCCTTAAATATTCATTCATGTATTGGGTAAAGGTACAAATTTATAAAAATTTTACCACTTAATCGAATAAAAATGAAATTAGTAACCATAACAGAAAATAAATTTTTTTTTGGAAATTATAATATCCATCATAAAATTATATTTATATTTTTTTAAAGTAGATGGAAAATTAAAAATTATTATAGGAGAATGATTAATTTAATATAAAGATAACAGTCAAAAAAGAAAGTAAGACTGCACAACAACTTTTACCACATCGTATATGTCAAGTCAAATCCACTTGGTTAAAATAATTAAAATTTAATCATAAAACACAATGAATAAATAATAAATTTTGATATAATGTGTCTAATGGTAAATATTTACACTATATAAAAGTATCTTGAGTCCTAATAAAAATTAATATCAATGGAATATAAATTGAGACAAAATCCATTACCTAATGATTCCTTTTTGTGAACAAGATTTATCCTCCTTTATCGTGGCTATAAAACATTCACTAACTTACCCCTGAATCCATATTAATATTTATAATATCATATATTATCTTTTTATAACATCTTCTCCTCATATATTAATAGTTATTTATTATATTCACTATATCGAGTGTTAATCGCCTTATTTTATCAGTATTTATTTGGGACTAAAAATTATATTCTATAAAAAATTATATAGTTTTATCATAAAAAGAATAATTTTTATGTATTTATAATTATATTCAGAAATAATTTATCCATTTATACGAACTTTATCATCATGAACCAACTGACCACATAATTGGTAGTCATACAGGTCACCACCTGGTCTCAATCAGGGCTCCCCATACACTAGAGGTTTTAAACTAGATGTGACAGTCTAATGGTTGTATGTTAGTGATGCCATAACATCATGGTAAGACATAGATAGTGGTATGTCATGTTTAATTCATTAGATAACAGTGGAAGCTGTAATAATAAATTTCTAAAAAATGGATGACAAATAAACTCACTGAATAATAGTAAATGACACATGCCAATTGTGTAATAATGAATCCATGTAAAGATGATGCTAACATATACATGAAGGAGGTATAAAATGAAATAGAATAAAATATTGTGAATGTGTTCCCAAATAATAACTCTATGGGCATTTACAGTACTAGCGCAGTCATGCGCTCTTTAACTAACAAGTATAGATCAGAACACAAAAAATGAATCCACTAACCGACAAGCGTGGTGATTTTATCAGGCACCATGGGACAATGGTGGCTCGAGAATGGTGTGAGATATAATCATATTAATCTACTACAATTTTTTTCAATTTCAACATAGTTCATGCACAATAAAATGAATACTGATCCAACATATTTGAATACAAGGAAATTACAAAATAATGAAATAAATAAATCTTCGGGTTGGGTTCCAAAATGGATACCCAACCAATTCAAACAAAACTTCAATAATTGATTCCAGACACACTAGACCTCGAATTCGGGTTCTGTCAAGAAACTGCGGACTCGTAAAATTCTAAATAATTTAAGAAAAAAAATTTCCATGCAATTTTTGGGTCTTTACATTACCCCCACCTCAGGGCTTTACGTCACCATAAAGATACAACCCACACAAGGGAATAAAATGGGGGTATTGAGCATGCATATAAGACTCCCACTCCCATGTGCTCTCCTAGAGCTTCCAGTGTGTCAAGTGAACGTGCACTAGAGGAATCGACCGTCCACGCATGACCCAGTACTGTCGATCCTCAATCTTCACTAGAACCATTGTTAATGTTTCCTTATCATCATTGTAAAACTACCCATGGTCGATGATGTGGGATGGGTCGTGAACGTATCTTCTCAGCTAAGATACGTGGAAGACGTCGTGCACCCGATGCAACAGTGGTGAAAGGGCTAGGCGGTAAGCCACCTCGCCTAATCTGTTGTGGAACTCTAATGGCCCAATAAATTGCAGAGAAAACTTTCCTCCTCGTCCAAATCTCCATAGACCATGTCTATGTGAGACCCGTAGAAAGACGTGGTCACCATCCTCAAACTCCAAGGGTCTTAGTCTCCTATCACCATAGGACTTCTGTCTGCTCTGTGCAGCCTTCATCTGCCCCTAGATGATCTGCATCTTCTCTGTCGTAGCCTGCACCATCTTTGTTCCTACAAACGCTAAATCCCCTGGGTCTGTCCAGCATATAGGTGATCTGCAAGGTTGGCCGTAAAGTGCCTCGTAATGTGCCATCGCGATGGTGGAGTGGTCACTATTATTATACACAAACTCCACCATGATATGTGATCCTCCCAACTGTGACCAAAGTCGAGGACGCATGCACAAAGCATGTCCTCGAGAGTCTGAATGATCCTCTGAAGAGAATGACGTGCTGCCCACCTTTTGAAAATCCATCAGGTGCCTACCCTATGGATATATGAGCACATCGCATCTCAAAGTCAACATCCCCACATTGTGCCTCCATGACTCATTGAAGAAGTGGAGGTGTGACTATGAGTGACTGCAGAATGGCTGCTCCATCTCTATCCATAAAGGATATCTACAACAAGACCAGCTACTCCGTTGCCTTTCCAAATTACTGAATCCCTGATATCCTGCTGAGAACATATGCTACAATGTTTCCCTTTCCTGGAGTATAGACTATCTCGAAGTCAAAGTCATGGAGGAACTCTAGCCAACACTGATGTCTCTGGTTTAGTTCTTTCTACGAGAAAACCCACATAAGGCTATTGAGATTAGAGTAAAACGTAAACTGTTCGCTCAACGACCTATGAGTGATACTACCCCACTGTAAAGAACATGAGTACAAACTTCCTTGCCTACATCCTAAAAGAGATGCTGAGATTTATCCTTTGCCGAAAAGAGAAATTTGGTCTCATCCCATAGATGAACCATGTCCTTTGACTAATACAATCAATACTGACATGAATTGTACTAATTCATTCCATGGATGGCGTCGTAAGGCTTTGATGCTACTACCAAGAGATCCAACTATTACTGTCACATCCAAGGGTTGAGTCACACTTTCAGCATCAGTGTGTGGTCACTGGGTCTCCTCTAGTTGGAATCTCGAATGTGAGGGTCAAGTCAAAGGTTTAAATAGGAACCTCATAGTATCAACCACACAAAAAGGTAGTAAGGAAAATGTCAAAAGGACATGTGTCTTTTATTAATACAGATCAAAGTACAAAGACACAAAGCAAAAAAACAATGACATCAACAAAGCTAGAATCATCATGAAAAAATGTATATATGCCTGGAGCTAGTCCCACTTTTGTCCACTAGATCACAGAGCTTGAGGTGAAACGTCTAAGAGTGGTGGTTGTCATTCTCGATTACTCTGACCACTATACGCTGAAGGACCTTCTCCACTGCCTCGTCCAGTGCTCAGATGAAGCTCAAGCTCCTTCCACTTCCTCTGTCCCGGTGGATCCTCTAATGCCTGCTGGTCAACTGTGAGGGGAGTCAGATAGTCACATGCTCGGTGACCCCGTTTCTTCCAGGAATAACATACCATTCTCCATCCAAATCTCCCTTGGCATCGGGTGCCCCACACCCCGAGGCCTCATATTGGGGTCGTCTAATAGTAGATATAACCCGCTTGTTCCCCCTTGTCATCTGCCTAAAGTCAGCTACAGATGACTGATCTACTGTTGGAAAGCCCTGCGCAATGTGAAGCAGCTCCTGAGCACTCACAGAGCGTAGAGTGGCTGGTAAAAACTCCGCCATGAAAAGACCCTCAAATTTCCCCAAGGTGAGGCTCGACTCATCATAAAACTGGAGCATCAGGCTCCACCACCTATCATCTGCTCCCTGAAAGAGACAAACAGGTAGGTGCACCATCAAGTCAGCGGTTGTCCCAACTGTGTGGAAAACTCATGCTAAAAACTCTAGCCAGTACCCAGCCATCTAAAAATATATATCACCTTGAAACCTTGGAGGCCTCTATCACAGTAACCCATGCAACACACTCAAGAGGCGCTCACCCTCTACTGCTGGGGTTGTTAGAAACGGTAGATCATAGATTAGTGGTTCTGCTAGTTCCTCCGCTGTGATGGAGCCCTATACTGAGGCCTTGTCACTCGTTGGGCTACCATCATGCTCTCTACTCAGAACCCGCCCTAACTGATGACGTTAAGACATCCTGAAAAGAAATAGGTTTTCCTTGATCAAAATTATACCTGGTCATCTTACTAAAAGTATTTACAAAGTGAAATTTTAAATGGAAACACACATGAAATCTATGGTTTCATGCACTAAGTGTGAAATCAGAAGTCAGATTCCTAGTGTATTAATATGTCTGCCACCGCACCAACACCAATTTACCTAAACTGATAACCACACCCAAGACACTTAACAATATTTCCATTAAAAGAATCAGATTCCAGGTTCTGCGGTAGAACTGACTCCTTTGATACCAATTTGTCACGACCCGTCCTAAGGGCCCGTGCCGTGACTACCCCATGCCCGCCTTCCATAGGCCAGGGGCTGGCGACTAGAACCAAAGGAGTAATACCTATAAAAAAAAGTGAAGGCATTTCCTTTTAACCTGTAACACACACACATCCAGAACACATTTAGCAGAGTATGCAACTGGAAGTAAACACTATGTAAAACTATAATCAAAATAAAGTTCTAAAAGGAAAGGGGCCAGAATTACAAGCCCAACAGTAAAGTAGAACAACTGTAAAGCTAATAAAACTACAGAAAGGTAAAAAGAAACTACTACGTCATCCTCTAGGAATCCAACCTGATTTGTGTGTACATATGGCCTCCTCAGAACCCCAGTTTCATCCGTCTGCTCCGTGTATGCACTTCATGTGGTCCACCTCCGGGTACCATCCATCTCCACAACTCTCTTCCTCTATCAGTGTTGTCCATCGTCTGCAACCAACACGACGACGTGTAGGAATAACTCGTGTAGGGTTGAGTATAATGATTCCCTGTAAACCCCCAAGACCCTCAAGGTATCTGAAAATCCATAAAGGATAAACCACAGTAGAAAGATACCATCACAAAGTATCAACCAACCCTACTTAGTTATATGCCCATAAATATTCCTATGTTATCAATCACAATCGGACTCTAACTCTCGAGTCTATGAAAAAACCAATCTACAAAGGAAGTAAAGTCATTCACCATGTTGAAAATGGTTGAAAGACATGACTCATCTCACTCAGGTATAAAACTCATGAAGAGAGGTAGAGATGATTAGATGTAGCCTCTGAATCAACTCCTCTGTCGAACCCATGTAGGATCTGGGAAAAATTTCAGCATTGTTGAACCCACGTAGGATACTGGCATAGAAGTCGTCACTGTTGATCCCACATAGGATTCTGGTACAGTAGTTATCACTGCTGAACCCACATAGGATCCTAGTATAGAATTCACTGCTGTCGAACCCATGGAGGATCCTGGTATAGAATTCATCACTATCGAACCCATGGAGAATTCCAATATAGTATTCATCGCTGTGAACCCAAGTAGGATCCTGGTATAAAAGTCACTGCTGTCGAACCTACCGAGGATCCTGGTATAGAAGTCATCACTGTCGAACCCACGGAGGATTCTAGTATAGTAGTCATCGCTATCGAACCGACATAGGATCATGGTACATAAGTCACTTCTTTCGAACCCATAGAGGATCCTGATATAGAATTCCTCACTGTCGAACCCTTGGAGGATTCCTTCATCTGAGCCGCAACCATCCCTAGGGTTCCCGCACACAACACACTCGATTCCGGGAGGGTCCGCTCCTCAAGCCAAGTGTCGATACATTAACTAGCACAAAGTCCTGAGTTTATGTATCCCATAGTTCCATATCATCATAAGAAACCCAACGTGATAGATGGTGTGTCAATCCGATGCCCGGTCTGAGTGTTATTGACATTTCCGTTCTAAGGGGCCGCTTGGATTTCAAGAACAATTCGACCCGATCATTCTTCAACATCATCTGAATCCTATGTGGAGTATTCCAAAAGGACCGTCGCATCAAAAGAAATCCAACGTAGTTGAAAGAACGTAAATCGGAAATCTTTTCCTTTTGTTATAAGCGTTTCTACTCCAAGGGGCCGATTGGTTTTGGGTTCGAACCAACCTGGCCATACCCGAACTTCGCCAAAACCTTGAGTGTGATATACTGAAACAACCGTCTCGATCCAGGAGAATCCTACGCAACTTATGGTGCGTCGATCAGAGGTCTGTAAATCATGTTATGGGAGAAAAACCAAAAGTGGTCCGAAGAGGGGGGGTATGGGTCTGGTCTGACTCGACCCAACCCGCCCTCGATCGGTCCGAACTAGGTCGACCCAGCCTGGATCCGGGTCCAGCCCGGTGGGTGAGGCCCATCCCGGCCCGCATGAGGGTGGCCCGACCCGCATGTCAGAAGGCCCGGCACGCATGTCAAGTGGCCGGACCCACGTGAGGGTGTCCCATCCCACGCAGTAGGTGGCCCGGCCCGCGCGGCAGGTCGCAGCTCGGCCCGGCCTAGCACGTTATGCTCATGGTGTGCAGAGTAGGGGGGTTTCCCTAGTGTTATGTAACTACGGTGCCACCCGGCCTTCCCATAACCTGCAGTTGGGGGTTCTAATCCACCACAACCGCAGTGCCTAGCACTTCCAGCTGGGTATTGGCTCTAATACCAAATGTGACAACTGGGCCTTGCCCTCCAGTTTCCCCGCAGACACTTGAGCCCCACCCTAGGTCCCACCTATGTGCCTGAACGAGTTATCTGACTAATGATTGTCCCCACTGACTAACACATGTCCTTTATAGTGTGCTTTGTCCTCACTCACACAAAACCTGGGAAATTTCCCATAAGGTCATCCATCCTGATCACTACTACATGCCAAGAATGCTTAACTATGGAGTTCTAATCAGATAGGCTCCCAAAATGAAAGGTGCACCTTGTTGACATGGGTAGTAACATTTAACCTTTTATGTCTCACTTTTCTAGGGGTGTTACACTCTATGGAAACTAATGGTACATGGTTGGCCAAGACCTGACATCAATGTTTAGATGTGTTAGCTATGCTATCATTGGGGCCAAGTAGCTACCATTTCTATTAATGAAGGAACCCCTCCTTAAATTATGTAGAACTACATTGTTTAAGATATAGAGTCCACAATGAGGATATTGTATTCTAATTGGGGGGGATGTAACAGCCTATAATGAAAAATGGTGAAATTAATAAATGGTAATATTTATGAAAATAAAATTTGCCTTTATTTCTATTAGGTATTCTTATTAGAATTATAATTCTTAACATGCATGGCCTCAGTTAGTGATCAGGATGGAGGACAATGTGGGATATTTCCAAGGGTGTGTGTGAGTGTAGAAAATTCCTAATTGAATGAACATGTAATGGAATATGGGGACATTCATTAGTCTGATGACCAATTTCGGCACATGGGTGGGACATTTGTAGAAGACCATAAGACTTTGGCGTAACATATGGAACTTTATGGTCCATGAATTGACATCCATGTTAAGGGAGGGTGTCTCTGTTACCGTTGGGGCCTGGTTTTTACACACATATCATTTCATTTAAGGGAAAATCATTGAATATTCCTATATTTTTCCATTATGAACAATGTCAAAAGAATGAATAGATTATTTATCTTTAATTTATAATCTTAAAAAATGTTAATAATAGAAAATATATCATTATACTTATTATAAAAGGTTGGAAGTGTAAATAATGTATATTAACATGGGAAATAGATTAATGAATATAATAAATTTAATTATGGAATATATAAAACCGTAATAACTAAAAGAATTGAATTTTTTGGAATTAGAGTGGACAATATTATAAAAAAAATTCAATGGAAGATTATTTTTTTTATATGTTTGTAGAAATGAGGATTCAAGTTTTTTTATATTGAAAACCAAAGGACTATTTTTTAGGAGGATCTCACTCAAGATGATATTTATTTATATTTGAGATAGTATTAGTCTGATATTTTTTATCATTGTTTTAAATTTTATTTCATGATTATATTCATAGGTTACATCCTAAGTATCCAAAAATTGTATTTAATATTTTCTGAAAAATATTTGGAGTATTAAAAATTGTTTTATAGAGTGAAAAAAAGTGTTATGTTTTATATGAATAATAATTTATCCATATATAATGTAAGCATATTTTGTATAATATTAGATGTGTTTAGAAGAAATAATGAACATGTTTATGTGGTGAGAAAATAAATATTTCAGTTATCCATAAAAATCATTCCAATGTAAATAAATTATATTCTCTATTTTAAAACACACATAAATATATGACGCTACTAAAGATAATGAATTAGTAATGGGAAGTGACATATAGACTAATGAAGTATATGGTAGAGTCTTTTACTGATATATGTGTAATTTTATCTTAAAATAATTTAATATATCATACTTTTATTTAAAACTATGAAAATAATTTTGTTTCTAATGACATATACAAGATAAATGTGCCCCGTTGAGTGTGGTATTCTAGTCAAAACATATAAATTATTTTTCAACTGAATAATATCAAGTACAAAGGTATATAAAATCTTTAATCCCATAATGTATGAAGTAATAAATTATTTGTTATATTTTTCCCATCAAATATTATATATTTTTTTAAAATTTGATGTACTATAAAAAACATTGTGGCCTATCTCACTACTAATGTTGATTACTTAAAATGAGCAATTTTAGTAAGTGGCATAATTTAAAAAGTATTTATAGTTCTACCAAAAAATAGTAAGATCAAATTATTTATATAAAATAATAAAAATTTGAGTTTACATATAATGCAGAATTTATTTTTCAATACATAATCATATTATAGAAAGTGATTCAATCTAATCCCGCATACTGATATGTGTGAATGAATTTTTCAGATGGATTATAATAAAAAATTTATATCCTAAATATGATGACATCTAATATCACATTTCACTAAATAAGTAGATTTTAAAATAATGAAGGATTAGATGATTCCATAAAATGTTGATATGAAACATAGTTTGATTTGTGATAAATTTATTATATATATGAATATGAAGAAATAGTTTTTTCTATTATATAGTTTAATTTTATTTATTAAAAGGAAGGAGAAAAATTTACAATGATAGAGACAATAATAAGATAATTTAGGAAACACAATCACATATTATTCATGATCATAAACTCCTTTACATTCATATGTGTTTTAAATTGGGTATATATTATTAATATAATTTTTTATTATTAGTGATAATTTCATGTTCTGACTAATCAGTAGTGATTATTAATTTTGTCTCATGTGCTCAATAATGATTTTCAAAACCAATGGTCTAGCCTTCATTTTTAAGGTGATTGATTTAAAAGGTCATGTCGAGTTTTTTTTTCATTTGAAATTTTGAAATTTATATCAAAATTCAATAGATTAATTTATAATCCCAAAAGAGTTTTGAATCATTAACTGGGGTAAAAATTTGTTTGATCATTAATTTATTTTAATAGGTATCCATGTCTTGTTTAAATCCCCTCACAAAATGATCCAATTTGGGGACATTGTATTTTCTACCGATAGAGAAGTCAAATGTATGAATGATTTGTTTTTACAAAATCAACGAAAAATTTAATGTATGTTATTATTTGGAGGGTCTACTATTACTATTTTTGTGGTGAAAAAAATCTATTTCTATTAATATGATAGTTTTTATATATGGGTAAATTTTTTAGGAGTTGTTCATAAGGATATTATAGTACATAATGTATTTCATATATCAAATCTTGTTTATAGGGTTTTAACGCCTCCTCCACTAAAACTGAGAATATCTTTATTCAATATTATGTAGTGAAATAAATTTGTGTATTGAAAAGGTGATAATTTTATAATTTTGATTTACAATGTTAATAATTAGATTAAAAAAATATTTCTTGTGATATATAATTCTTATGAAACATGTTTTTGAATTTTACACCCTTATAGGGATTATGAAACCCTATTAAGGTTATATGTTCATGAATAAATATTTATGTTATGGTGTAGATAATATTATAAATGTAAATAACATTTTCGTTTAGGCTAAAAATATTATGATTTAAAATAATAATGTCACGTGATATGGTATAAAATAATTTTTTTGGGATGTAACATGATGTTACAGTTTGATAATTTTCATTTTTGTATGAGAATATAAAATATTCTATAAAAGAGAAAAATATTACATGTGTATAATTATTTAAGGGGAAATCCTTATTTTTCAATGTAACAATTAAATTAATAATATTAATAATCCACATCATAATAATATGACTGATGACCATAAAAGTGAAGGAATTTAAATAAATTGATGATAATTATCTAATTTATAAAGGTTATATGTTTTATTAATTTAAGAATATTTCTAAACAAAAACATTACATGGGGAATATTAATAATATAAATAAATACATTAACATTGACAATATGTATCCATTAATTATATCCTAATATCATTTCATGAAATTATTATTTTGTCATTCGGTCCTATGAACACTAAAAAGGTTGATATTCAAAATTAATAATTGAATTCATCAGTGGGAGAGAAAAAAGTGGGTTGGTTCAATTGAGTGGAATTATGTTTATGAGTATTTTAAATAAATATCTATGATTAGTAAAATTTAATCTTTATTTGTATTGCTAAAAATTGAAATCTTCATCAATGATTTGTTTTATGTCTATTATGAAATGTCCATTTATATTTTTATTGACACTAATTAAATAAAATCACTAATGATATGATAATTCAAGATTATTGTGTTCATGTCACCATATTTGACAAATTTTATCACAGTTTTTTTATTAAGAAACTTTTTCTTATATATATAAAATTGTAAAGGAAAGTATTTAAATATATTATGTCATATTTAATAGATTTATAAGTATATATATTGATTTTAATATCCTATATTTTAATTTCATCCTTAGAAAAAACATTGTTGCTGAAAATAATTACAATTTTTTTTGGCCGTAGTGCATTTTTGTCTTTTTTAGTCAATATATGAATGTGTTTTTAAGGGATAGATCCCCAATAATGTTACATAAGAAAGAGGATTAACAAAGTTCCTTAATGATGTTTTTGAAAGAATCTATAAAAACATTACTTTTGGAGTATAAGGATTATTCTTGTTTAATGTCAGATGATGCGATGCTGTTATACCAAGTACCCAAATTCCTGAATTTTATAATGATACAAACCATTTTTTTATGTGTTTTATAGAGATTAAGAAGTGGAATTCCAGATGCAGAAAATTGGAAAAATATTTATGGATAAAGGGAACTAGAAAAAGTGTTATGAACAATGTTATTCATAAAAAAGTGAAACAGAGGTGGATAAGTTATTATGAGATAGAAGTCCAGGTTACCAATTTTGAGTTATACGGTGTATGAAGATAAGAATGATATTGTATCGACAATCCATAGGTTAAAATAATTTTAACAAGGTAGAAGTATATAAGGCGTAAAGGCTATTAAAGAGAATTTTGAGAAAGAAGGGAAGTCGAATGATCAAATAAAATAATTATAGATTCTTTAATTTTTCAAATAAAGGTTATAAATCATCATTAAAAATAAAATATTATAGTAGAAAGTATTTTTGATGAATGATAGATTATCAATTTTATTAGATAGTGGAAACCCAAGTAGAGCACTAGATGTAGAGTTCTATGATGACGAAATTTTTCAAGGTCCATCATATAGATAGATTAAATATATAATAAATGGAATATCCTTACATAAAATCATTTTTGATAAAGTTGAATATGATTGGATAAATAAATAGAAGAAACATAGACATCATATAGAAACACCGAACAAAGACAATATAAAATGGTTTCCTAACATAGGGAGACCAGAAAAAGGTATATCGGATAGAGAATAAATATAATTTGATAACTGATAGAGAGGATAAAAATATATAAATAGAGACATAGGATACCAATATAACTTCATAAAATAAATTTAATGTCATTAACCTGAAAACTCTGTGTTGATATTTAATTGTTTTATTTCTTTTTATGGTTATGTATGTTCGGAAAGGGTTCTAAAATAATAAGTATAATAATGTTAAATGAAATATGGATCTTTGACAAAAAAATCAAGGATTCTCAAGAATATCATATAATATTTGAGAAGTATTCCATATAAATTATACTTAGTGGGATATAGGTTTTTGAATTTTTGTGAGATTAATAATATATTTTATTACCTACGCAAAAATTCCTTAATCAATCATATAAATATTTGAGACAATATAGTATGAACTAATTATGTTCATACTTGTTAAAAGGATACATAGTACTAAAGATTTTGTTCCATGATTTTAGAACCATGTTAACAATAAATATAATAAATATTTACAAGAAGAAGTTCCATCATAATAGAAACACGTAGGTTAATTTAAAATATAGTTTATTCTTTTTTGTTTATGTGTTCATTTTAGAGAGTATATTTGTGTATGAAATCTTGAAAAAAGATAAAAAATGAATAGATAATCATATATAGGATAAATTTGACAGAGTCATCAAACTAACCCATTGAAAATAGTCAATGAACCAAAGTGAATTGAAGAGTATCATTCAATGAGATAAGAGAAGATACTAGTAGATAGTGGAAGAAAGGATGGAGTGAAATGATAGAAATTTTTATTAGTATATTTTCCAAAAAATATTTTGTAAATGTCAATATTGCGTATATCCTTCTTTACCAAAGGTCAATAAGGAATTTCATGGCCAATGGTATCTTAAGAGAGTTTTTGATGATTTGTAAGTATGTATATATTTGAAGTTTATCCGTATTTGTTATAGATGAAGTTAATATCATTCAACAATAGATTATAAATAAAGAAAGAGTTACCTTTTCTGAAGGTGGTATAACTAGTTTCATAAAAGTCTTGTTGGTTGGGGGTATAACCAGTTATAAACTTATTATATCTAGTTATGGCATTAGGGGAGGTATAACCAAATGTGGATGAAGGTCTGATCATTTTGGGGTAAAAACAGGGTTGGACAAAGGATTATTATAGGGGGACACTGCAAGTTGTGTCTCTACCATTATAATCATCATATAAGATATCAACAGAATCCATGTTGTGAGGTATAAACAACCTTGAATGAAGTAGCTCATTATACCGAACCATGTAGATATCATGTGATTGCATCTCTTAATTTTTCTAGCGATTAATGGTGAGGTTGAAATTTTTATTTTATATTATCTGACAATAATAAAGTTTTAGAGTTTACCTATGTTTCAATATAATATTATGAAACATTATTCTAAAATAAAAAATAATAAGTGACCATCACTTCACCCTATATTAGTGATCCTACATTAACCCTAGGGAGTAATAGTTGGTATAAAGTCATTGGATATCATTTAGAGATCTAAAATTTAGTATGTAGAATATTAATTCAGTGAAATATAGTTATATTCCTATTTTTATTAAATAAAAATTCATCGTTTAAAAAATATCATGTTACTCCCTGTTCTATATCATTAACCTGAAGTTAGAGATGCTGAAATAGTGGGGTGTTATCTATTTAATAAGATTTCATTGACAATTTTCAATAAATTAATTTTTAATTTGTAATGGAAATAGTCATAATTACATGTTAAATGATATATAAAAAATTATTACACAAATATTATGGGGTTAAAAGTTTTTAATAAATAGTTGTGAAGTATTTGTGAATGAAATCATAATTTTAATAACAATATAATAAAAATATTGGTAAGTTGATCTGAATATATTAATATGTTTGATAAAGAATGTATTGACGAAAAAACTACAATAGTTGATGTGATAATTAACAATATTAATTGTTTTGGTGAGAATCTGTAAGATTGTACTACCTTAAACAAATAGACTAGAAAAATTACAGATTAATTTGATGAAGATGTATTATTTTTTATAATATTATGAAGTTATATATTTTGATGGAATTCAAAATATTCATCTGGCATATGGAATTGGATGGACTTCTACCAATAAGAGAAAATAAAATAATGAAAATGATCTTGAATATTTATGAATGGAGAAGCTCAGTGACAAAGATGCTGAAGAAGAATCATGTGATTTAGAGTTAGAGGCAGAAACAAATGATCTCAATATAATAGTTTCTCTTCTTTCAATAAACTACAAAATGGGAACATGAAAATTAAATGTTAAAATTTATCTTAATTGTTTGAATTGTAATAATAATGAACATTTTAAACATCATGTACAAAGGCAAAAGATGATGATTTAAAGACCAAAACATTATATAATAATTCATGAAAAAAAATTTATATGAATCATAAAAAAATTTCAACCAAAAAAGGAAAAAAAATTATTGATAGAAATAGAGTAATATAATCTTTCATCCAATAATGAATTTTATTTTCATGACAAATTATTTTCTTATGTTATCAATGATGTTCTTCATCATGTAGTGTGGACGATAAAGAATTGGTAATTAAAATATAGTTGATTCTAAAATAAAATTTTAATGAATCACATAATGAATATTTTCAAATCAAAATTAAATGAAATAAGTTGAATAAATTTTTTAAGGATGTAAATTTTTGGAATGGTGAGTGATAACAAATAAATAAATAAATATCAGTATGAAAAGACCTAAAAAATAAAACATTATAAGTTTAGGGAAAAACTAAAAAATTCTGATGTAAAGTCATCTAAAAAATATCTTCAGTCAAAAGAAACTACACATGTTGAGGAGAGTATAAAAAATAGGTTGAATTTAAATGAACTTAAAAAGATGATGATATACATTAAATAATCATATTCTTAAAAGGAATTATATTTTTTTGAAACAAAATCTTTTTTTCATAAAATACTATGTAAGATAAGAAATATGATAGAAAAATTCATTAAAGTGGTTATGGATAAAGGTGAAACATCTAAAGATAGTAAAAAAGTTTAATCGAAACATGGTATTTGTATTCCCAAATAATATCAACCTATATATGCTTCTACTAACCATAAATGTTTAATTATATGGATTTCTGAGAAATCCTCCTCCATTATGAATTGGTTGAATTAATTAATAATGTATGTCCTTGGAAAAAATCACCCTATGTTTGAAAAAGGTCAACAATGAAAAACATTAGAATAAACGTTCAACAAGAATGGTCATGATCTAGAAGTCGGTAGTGGTGTTGTGGATATTTTGTATATAGAGGAAACTCATGTTGGTAAAAAATTTCAATATGAGGAAAAATATTTTAATCAAGGGAGGGATAAGATGATCATAGAGGAATAAAGTGTAATGGCAGTAATGACCCGGACCCTCCTGGCCCATTACTTTGCCAAAAGTGAGGCTCCACCAAAACAGTGGCACCGTGTCCCCTCGCTAAGCCTTTCATTCTTCTTCTAGGACACGAATTTTCCGCTCCCTCAACATAAGTTTCGACGTAAATTAATTCTTTTACTCCTTTTAAAACCAATTAAAGCCCATAATTAATTCCTAAAAATCCAAAGAGACCTAGGTGTGTAACTGCCCAGCCGCGTGGTCAACCCACGACCCTCATGCCTTACGCGGTTATGCATTCTCACCTCAACCGTCCACGGCTCTTATAAACTAAGGGTTAGCCGTTGTTTCTCCTTTCCTCGATCGTGGCTTTTCACAAACAGCTTCTGGTGCATCTGGCGCACCGCATCATTATCCGTAAAGTTCCGCGCACGGCCTAAGCGTCGATCATCCATCAAACAAGTAGGGAATTTCTCCTTCACCTCTCTCTTTTGTGTATCATGCGGGGTGGGCGTGCTTCTATTCTATAGAATTGGACTAACCAGACCTAAATGAAGATAAAGAACTGGATTTTATAAATAAAGGGGGTTGTGATTGTTGATGTTTTTTATATTATGACCATCTTGTTGAGTCGTGCTAGCTTATGCTTTCTGAAAATCAAGGTCGTTGGAGGTCGTTGTTTGTGCACTAATGAACCTCTGTTGATGTTTTAAATGGCTTGTTGTGGTTGTAAGCTCCTGTTGTGAAAAGTAAATTGGTTAGTCACGTATATACGACCAAATAAATTGAGGCACAAGGATCAATCCTTCTGTGATAACCCTGGTTAAAACACACGAAAATTGAAATCATGGAGTGTGTTAAGTCGTTTAAATCTGAAAATACCGGCATGGTGCTGTGGTGGTAGTTGTTTGTTTTTTTTCACAGGCCGGTTGCTGGAGATGTGGGAGGGGATGGGATCCCCTGTCTTTATACTCTCATTGGTTGTGTGAATTTGGGGATGGGATCCCCTGTTGGTATGAATTTGGAGGTTGTGAGTTTTAAGACCGGTTGGGTACTTGTTTATATCACGAATTGGGGTGGGATCCTCTGTTGTTTTCGAACCGGGTTTGGGAGTTATGGTTGATGCTTGATTGTTTACTTTCCTGGACTTTTGCCTTTGCTTACTAGTTTCCCAGTAGTGCTTAAACTTAATTAAACATTATCGCTGAACTTGAAACAAGAATGGGACAAATGGGTTCTGTTGGCGAAAGTCGTTACTTGGGACTTGGATGTAGTGGTGTTGTATTCTGTAGGCTGGTTACAAAAACCTAGGCTTTGGGTGAGTTATTGTTACCTATACCTATACTTGTAGCTTTGTGTTTCTTTTTCGCGCCCCACCCATGTTGAGAACTTAGTGACGAACACCCCCATTTCACGGGGGAGGGTGTTTTTCCCAACACTATTCTTAGTGGCTGGTTATTAGCTCCTTTTCTGCTCCCTTTCCCGGATAGCCCAAGTATCTTTGGGTAGGTTGTGATGGACTGAGGTCCATTATTAGCCCAAGAACCTTCGGGCGGGGTAGTGTGGTGGTTGGCCAGGTGTGTGCGGCAGGTGGTTTCCCAAGTGTCTTCGGGATGAGGCCCAGGTGTCTTCAGGCGTGGCAGGGGATTTTCGAGCCCAGGTGTCTTCGGGCGTGGTGGTGGTTGTTTTGGCCTAGGTGTTGCAGGTGTGGTTACATGTGATAGTTGTAGCCCAGGTGTTTGCGGGCGGGATTCGGCAGTGGGACTGCGTGTGGTAGTTGTGGCCCAGGTGTGTGCGGGCGGGTGTGGCAGTGGGACTGTAGTGAGAATGGCAGGATTGGTCCGATGCGTAGGATGTCTTAATAACCAGTGGAAAAGTGGCATGGGGTACCCAAACATCGATATGCTCTGATTATATATATATTACTTGACTTGCGTTATTTGGGGAGTGTGCCTTGGTGAGGGCTGTGGTAGATAGTTACCTTGATAGGTGTTTAGTTTACTTCTTTTCTCACGGGACTTTAGCACGTTCCCCCACTTGTGCACGTTAGTCTTTGGTTTTCCACTACATAGTGTACTTTTTTGCTCACCCTACGTATATAAAAACTACCTTTAGGTTTCCAGGTGGACTTCAGGGACCTCGCAAGACCATACTAGCTCGGACCTTTGGGGAAGTTGCAGTTGCTGTTTTTTTTCCTTTGGTACTTACCTTTGTAGTTGCCTTTTGTACTTTGTGGCTTTACTTTTGGATCATGCATGTGGAAATGGTTTATTTATTTATGGTTTTACTTTTATTTTACCTTGGTGTTGTTGATTTTCATCATCTCATCTCTCGATCTTATAAAACAAAAAGGGGTAATGCCTTCCATTTGTGAAAAATTTCTATACCCTTGGTGCTAGTCACCACTTCGGGACCTATTGAAGGCGGGTCTCGGGGGTCATTATCTCTCCTTCAACTTAAGGAAGGAAGGGCCTGGAAATCTGCTGACCCTTCCCTCTTTTTGGTGACGGCGGGTCATGACAGAATGGTATCAAATGTGATGGTTGAGAGATAGGATAGTGTCTGGAGTTAGGAAAGTGAGGATTGCATGGGATGGTAAGGAAACAGTGTTGGGTGACCTTGGTGCGTGAATTAGGCCAGGGAATGCCGGCTAGGAAACGTGATTTTAGGGCCCCCCGTGATCTGATGTAAGGACTCTGGACCTACCGAACGACCAAGTGAGGCCACACTGATTGCAGGGTAGAGACCCTAGGAAAGGTACATGCATTATAATGACTTGTGTTCTTCTGTTTCTGGGATATCTTGGGAATTAAGAGTAAATTAAAATTTTATGAAGTTTTAAGAACAATATTCTGCAGTACTTGGGCTTAGGTATTCCTTGTTTACCTTGCAGCGATGGAACTTGGAAGGCGACCACGTGTGGTACGGGCGATCGAGGCCCCGGAGACTACTTTGGCCGATCGGTAGAGAGCTGATCGAGAGGAAGATGACGACCAGTGGCAAAAGAATCTTCGGGCCTTCCAGCGACAGGCCCTCGAGAAGTATGAGGGCAGCACCTCCGACATGAAGACGAAAGGCTGGCTAGAGGATCTAGTTATAGCTTTCGGCCTGATTCGGGCCCCAGCCGAGTACTGGGTTCCTATGTCCATCAGCCAGATGCAGGGAGCGGCACGTCAGTGGTGGACTCTTTAACTGGGGGAGAGGAGAGAGTCTGAGGTAGCTTGGGCGGATTTCGAGAGGGAGTTCCGGGCGGAATTCCTCTCCTCGACGATGATGGAAGAAAAGAGGCAGGAACTACTCTCTCTCCAGTAGGGGAGTATGTCCGTGAGGGAGATAGGGATCATGTTCAAAGACCTCCTACGTTTTTCTCCGGACCTGTTTCCCGACGAGGAGTCTCGGGCAAGATGTTTAGAGGAGGCGATCCGACCCTCCCTCTAGTATGTTGTTACCCCCTTTACCCTTCCAACGTACTTGGAGGTCCATAAGACGGCCAAAGTGGTGGAAAGGATGCATGCTCTAGGAGGAGTGTCACGAGAGGGGATCCAGCTAGGACCATCGAAGGGGAAGGCCGTCAACACCAGGCCTCCAGCGTCAGGACCCTCTAGGTTCCGACCCGTAGGGAGCAGGCCGCAAAAGTTTCAGTTTCGATTCCCTGGTCCTCGCCCCTTTTATTCGGGCCCAGGACCGCGGTACTTCATTTGTGGGAGCCCTGGACATCTCCTGAGTCAGTGCCCGTACCGGGTGCAGTACGGAGGTGGTGGACATCCCCACCACCCGTCCTAGCAGCAGCTTCCAGCCAGACCGTTCCAGTAGCAGCAGCAAGGAAAGCGAGCTCCCGCTCCTCCGAGGGAAGACGTAGGAGGAGGAGGCTGACCTCATGGCGCACCTCAGGGACCACGACTGGGGCCTGGTCGGGGAGGTGGCTGGCAGCCGAGGGGCAGAGGAGCCGGGCATGGACAGTTTCACGCCGCAGAGGCGGTAGTTCCAGCATAGCCAGAGGTTGTTCGAGGTACGATCAGTCTGTTTAGCACTCTTTCTTCTGCCTTGTTCGATACCGGAGCTTCGCACTCCTTTGTTGCACCCAGTCTAGCTCGTGCTTGGGATTAGAGGAAGAGAGACTTCCAGTGCCCCTGGTGTTGAGCACACCAGTCGAAGGTTAGACTAACTTGTTGTTTGTTTGTTGGGGATGTAGACTGATGATAGGGCCACATCAATCGGTTAGGGATCTTCTTCTGCTATAGACTCATCTATACGATGTCATCCTAGGAATCGACTGGCTATTTTCTGTGTGTTTCATCATCGACTGTATCCGAAGAAGGGTTGTTTTCTCGGACGTGGATGGTCGGCGTGTTACCTTCACCGGCGAGCGGAGCAGTCATAAGGGAAACATGCAAGAGGAACCCCTCCTCCCCTGGTTGGCCGAGCTGACAGTGTAATCAGTAGATGATGAAATGGTGGAAGTGCCAGAGATCGTCTATGATTTTATGGACGTCTTCCCTGATGAGGTGATAACTCTACCCCCTCGGCGTGATATCTATTTTGGGATAGTCCTGCAGCCCTGCGCTCGACCGATATCGATGGATCCTTACCGGATGGCACCTTCAGAGCTACGGGAGTTGCAGATCCAGATTGACGATCTGATGAAGAGGGGTTATGTTCGCCCGAGTGCATCACTATGGGGTTTCCCAGTCTTGTTCGCAAAGAAGGCAGATGGTGGTCTCAGGTTGTGCATAGACTACAGGATGATGAATTAAGTGACGATCAAGAATAGTTACCCTCTTCTGAGGATAGACGATCTTTTCGACCAACTGAACGGGGAAGGATGGTTCTCGAAGATCGACCTGCGATCTGGGTACCACCAGCTGAGAGTGAAGGAGGGCGACATCCTAAAGATGGCGTTCAGATGCAGGTATGGACACTTCGAGTTCGTAGTCATGCCCTTCAGTGTTACGAACGCCCCGACTGTGTTCATGGGGCTTATGAACTCCATCTTACGAAAGTACTTGGATCGGTTTGTGGTTGTGTTCATCGACGATATCCTGATCTATTCAAGGTCAGAAGAGGACCATGCAGAGCACCTGAGGACAGTTTTAGAGGTCCTCTGACATCATCAGCTCTATGGGAAGTTGTCGAAATGCACGTTCTGGACACGAGAAGTGCACTTCCTCGGACACGTGGTGTCCGAGCAGGGGGTAGCGGTGGACCAATCAAAAGTTGAGGTGTTTGTTTCTTGGGAAGCACCCAAGAATGTGGAAGAGGTCCGTATTTTCCTTGGGCTGGCAGGTTACTATCGGAGGTTCGTACCCAACTTCTCCCGAGTTGCAGCCCCTTTGACAACACTTACCAAGAAGGACCAGGTTTTCGGGTGGAGTGAGATGTGTGTGTCAGCCTTCAGCTATCTGAAAGAGAAGTTGGTTAGTGCCCCAGTGCTGAGATTACCAGAAGAGGGGGTGGCCTATGAGGTGTTCTGTGATGCTTCAGGACATGGTCTCGAATGTGTGTTGATGCAGCGACAAGGGGTGTTCTCTTATGGGTCCAGGCAGCTATGCCCCAGTGAGCGTAATTACGCCACCCACGACCTGGAGCTTGTAGCAGTCGTTTTTTTTCTAATGTTATGGCGGCACTACCTCATCGGGGAACACTTTTTGGTCTTCACAGATCACAAAATATTGAGGTATATGTTCTCCCAGTGGGACATAAAATTGCGACAGTGGAGATGGGTGGAGTTCCTCCAGGATTACAACTTTGAGATCTCTTATGCTGAAGGAAAGGGCAATGTGGTGGCCGATGCCTTGAGTAGGAGGACGTAGAAGGATGTGGTCCGAGAGTCGGCGGATTCCTGGAAGGAAATGGAAGAGTTGGTTGCCTTAAACATGGATGCGAAGATGGATAGCGGTAGAGGCTGCCTATATCAGATGATAGTGAAGTCATCTCTGTTTCAACAAGTGGAGGAGTCTCAGTGGGGAGACCCGGAGTGCGAAGTGATGCGTGAAAGGGTTGACCAAGGCAATGCTTCGAAAGAATGGGCAGAGGATGGTCAGAACCAGATTCTTTTCCAGAAAAGATTGTTTGTTCTAGGAGTGATGCGCGGAAAGGTTCTCAGTGAGTTCCACAACTCACCCCTGGCGGTACACCCAGGAGTTTCCAAGATGTGCCAGGGACTGAAAGGACAGTTTTGGTGGCCGGGAGTGTAGTGAGCAGTGGCAGAGTTTGTGGCCAAGTTCTTAGTGTGTCAGCAAGTGAAGGCTAAACACCGAGTTCCAGGCGGTTTACTGCAGTCTCTAGATGTCCCCGGGTGGAATTGGGATGACATCTCGATGGATTTCGTCACAGGACTACCCAAGGTCCAAGGGGGATACGATGCCATCTGGGTGGTAGTGGACAGGTTGACGAAAACGGCTCACTTTCTGGCAATCAGGGAGTCGAGTGCTGTGGATGATTTGGCACGAAAGTACATGTATGAGGTGGTGCGTTTTCATGGAGTTCCGAGGTCTATAGTCTCGGATAGGGATGGACAATTTACCTCACGAGTCAGGAGAGGATTGCAGCATGCCTTTGGCACCCAGTTATGCTTTAGCACTGCTTTCCATCCCCAGACAGATGGACAAACAGAGCGCACCATCCAAACCTTGGAGGATATTCTACGGGCATGTGTTCTGAACTCAGGAGGATCGTGGGTGCGACACTTGACCCTAGTAGAGTTCGCTTACAATAATAGATATCACTCTACCATTGGCATGGCCCCGTTCGAAGCTTTGTACGGGAGGCCATGTCGTTCACCTTTGTGTTGTGGCGAAGTAGGAGAGGCAGGCATCCTTGGCTCGGAGGTGGTGCAGAACATGACAGAGAAGGATCGGCTCATACGGGAAATGATGAAGGCAACCCAAGACCGACAGAAGTCGTATGCTGATACCAGGAGGAGGCCCTTGGAGTTTGAGGTTGGAGACCACGTGTTCTTGATGGTCTCCCCTCAGCGTGGGTAGCGGATGTTCACCTAGGGGAGTAAGCTTTCTCCCAGGTTCATCGGACCCTTCGAAGTGTTGCGGCGGGTCGGAAAAGTGGCTTATCAGCTAGCGTTACCACTGACGATACTGAGGATACATGATGTCATTTATGTGTCCCAACTCCGTCGGTATCTGCATGATGATTAACATGTCCTTGATTGGGGTGATCTGGACATCGAGGACAATGTGACCTTTGTGGAGAGACCAGTAATGATCGAGGATTGCAAGGAGAAGGTGCTTCGTGGGCGAACCATTCCCTTGGTTCGCGTATTGTGGATACATGGTGGGCTTGAGGAGAGTATGTGGGAGAGGGAAGCACATATGCGTACCCAGTACCCAGAGTTGTTTTATGTTTTGTTCCTTGTTGTACCTGTTGTGATAGAACATTTTGTCTTTTGGATATGAAATGTACTGGTTTCTTTTCCTCTGATTATGTGTGAAAAGCCTTGGCTACGGGGGAGGAGAGAACCAGACCCCTAATCAAGACGCATTAAGGTGGATGCGATTAAACCTGTGCGGGCGAGTCAGTGCCGCCCAAAGCAGATAATATCTTGACATGGGGGGAGGAGACTCCCCAACCCACATACCTGGGCAGTTTGGCATGATATGTTTCTTGGTTCTTTACAGAGAAGTTTTTTTGGTTAGCATGGGTTCACTTCTAAGAGGTATCTTTCGAGGTGGTTGTTCAGACCCTCTCCTTCCTTCTTGGTTTGTTTTGATTCATGAGGACGAGAATAGTTTAATAGGTATCTAATGTAATGGCCCAGACCCTCCTGGCCCATTACTTTGCCAAAAGTGAGGCTCCACCAAAACAGTGGCACCGTGTCCCCTCACCAAGCCTTTCATTATTTTTCCAGTACCCGACTTTTCCGCTCTCGTAACTTATGTTTCGACGTAAATTAATTCTTTTACTCATTTTAAAACCATTTAAAGCCCATAATTAATTCCTAAAAATTTCGAGAAACCTCGGTGTGTAACTGCCCAGCCGCGTGGTCAACCCACAACCCCTGCGCCTTACGTGGTTATGCGTTCTCACCTCAACCATCCGCGGCTCTTATAAACTAAGGGTTAGTCGTGGTTTCTACTTTCCTCGATCGTGGATTTTCACAAATAGCTTCTGGTGCATCGCCTGCACCGCATCATTATCCGTAAAGTTCTGCGCCCGGCCTAAGCATCGATCGTCGATCAAACAAGTAGGGAATTTCTCCTTCGCCTCTCTCTTTTGTGTATCATGCGGGGTGGGTGTGCTTCTGTTCTGTAGAATTGGACAAACCAGACCTAAATGAAGATAATGAACTAGATTTTATGAATAAAAGGGGGTTGTGATCGTTGATGTTGTTTATATTATGACCATCTTGTTGAGTCGTGCTGGTTTATGCTTTCGGAAAATCGAGGACGTTGGTGGTTGTTGTTTGTGCACTAATGAACCCCTGCTGATGTTTTAAATGGCTTGTTGTGGTTGTAAGATCTTGTTGTGAAAAGTAAATTGGTTAATCACGTATATCCATCCAAATAAATTGAGGCACCAGGATCAATACTTCTTTGATAACCCCGGTTAAAACACACAAAAATTGAAATCATGGAGTGTGTTAAGTCGTTTAAATATGAAAATACCGGCATGGCCCTGTGGTGGTAGTTGGTTGTTTTCATTCACGGGCCGGTTGCTGGAGATGTGGGAGGGTATGGGATCCCCTGTATTTATACTCTTGGTGGTTGTGTGAATTTGGGGATGGGATCCCCTGTTGGTATGAATTCGGAGGTTGTGAGTTTTAAGACCAGGTGGGTACTTGTTTATATCATGAATTGGGGTGGGATCCTCTGTTTTTGAGAACCGGGTGTGGGCGTTATGGTTGATACTTGAATGTTTACTTTTCTAGACATGTGCCTATGCTTACTAGTTTCCCAATACTGCATAAACTTAATTAAACATTATCGCTGAACTTGAAACAAGAATGGGACAAATGGGTTTTGTTGGCGAAAGTCATGACTTGGGACTTGGACGTAGTGGTGTTGTGTTCTGTAGGCTGGGTAGAAAAACCTAGGCTTTGGGTGAGTGATTTTTACCTATATCTATACTTGTATCTTTGTGTTTCTTATTCGCGCCCCACCGAAGTTGATCACTTAGTGCCGAACACCCCCATTTCATGGGGGAGGGTGTTTCCCCAACACTATTCTTAGTGGCTGGTTATTAGATCCTTTTCTACTCCATTTACCGGATAGCCCAAGTATCTTCGGGCAGGCTGTGATGGCCTGAGGTCCATTATTATCCCATGAACTTTCGGGCGGGGTAGTGTGGTGGTTGGCCAGGTGTGTATGGCAGGTGGTTTCCCAAGTGTCGTTGGGATGAGGCCCAGGTGTATTCGGGCGTGGAAGTTGATTTTCTAGCTCAGGTGTCTTCGGGCGTGGTGGTGGTTGTTATGGCCTAGGTGTTTGCATGCGTGGTTACATGTGATAATTGTGCCCCAGATGTTTGCGGGCAGGATTCAGCAGTGGGACTGTGTGTGGTAGTTGTGGCCTAGGTGTGTGCAGGCGGTTGTGGCAGTGGGACTGCGGTGAGAATGGCGGGATTGGTCTGATGCGTAGGATGTCTTAATAACCAGTGGGAAAGTGGCGTGGGGTACCCAAACATCAATGTGATCTGATTATATATATATTACTTGAATTGCGTTATTTGGGGAGTGTGCCTTGGTGAGGCCTGGGGTGCATAGTTACCTTGATAGGTGTTTAGTTTACTCCTTTTATCACGGAACATTAGCAAATTCCCCCACTTGTGCACAAGAGTCTTTGGTTTTCCCCTACTGAGTGTACTGGTATGCTCACCCTACGTATATAAAAACTGGTATCATGTTTCCAGGAGGACTTCAGGGATCACGCAATACCATACTAGCTCGGACCTTTGGGGCAGTTGCAGTTGCTGTTTTTTTCTCCTTTGGTACTTACCTTTGAAGTCGCCTTTTGTACTTTGTGGCTTTACTTTTGGAACATGCATGTGGGAATGGTTTATTTATTTTTGGTTTTAATTTTCTTTTACCTTGGTGCTGTTGAGTTTCATCATCTCATCTCTCGATCTTATAAAACAAAAGGGGGTAATGACTTCCATTTGTGAAAAATTTCTATACCCTTGGTGCTAGTCTCCACTCCGGGACCTATTGAAGGCGGGTCTCGGGGTTTATTATCTCTCCTTCAACTTAAGGAAGGAAGGTCCTGGCAATATGCTGACCCTTCCCTCCTTTCGGCGAAGGTGGGTCGTGAGATAAATGTTTAAAAAGTATTTGTGGGGAGGAAATGAAATTTATGAATGTGAAAACTATTAAAGATACAACTAAGAAAAATTAAGAACTAGAAAAATTATTTAAACCTTAAAAATTATGGAATGAATAATAATATTTTGTAATGAAAGAAATATATATTATATATTTGGAAATGAAAAATTATAATTGTTATAAAAGTGGAGGAATAAAAAACTTATACTAAAGAAAAAGTGAAGAAAAAAGGTCATTAAGATGAAAATAAATTTAAGAAAAAACATACAACAACTAATGGATCAAAAATTATGAAAAACATAATACATGGGAGAAATATAAGAATATTAAAAAAGTTTCATAACTACATTACCATCCCAATAAAATAGTATGAAAAAGTTATTATAAACATAATGTAAAAAATGTGTTACCAAATCTAATAATAAAATAATAGATTCATCTCTTGATACTATAGATGATAAGAAATCAATTGAAAAATATTAATTGGATTATCTAATTAAATAATGATCTACCAATTCTAAATCTAAGATGAACATGAAGATATATATAGTAGGAGAATATTCTTAATCATAAATTCTTCCCTATAGAATAAGGTGGTGTCTATATATTCCCAAAGTACTTGTTTTTTTGTACTAACATATATGGAATTGAAGGATTATTATAAGGTATCTTGTTGAGTGGAGTATAATATTTATAGTAATTCTAAGAAATCAATCCTAATTTTTTTACCACCATGACGAAGATTGATGTGATTCACTTTTGGGGAAGGAAAGCAAAATCTGATGTATGTTTATTACACATTCTTTAAAATTAATGATAATTAAAAATATAATATATTTGGGAAATAATTTTTTATACGTAAACTATTTTGATATATTTATTGATATGGGTATAGAATTTATCAAATCAAACTTTCATATATTTTCGTTGATATAATTATATTGGAATAATCATTAGGAAATTATTTCATGAGTGATGTTTTATGGGAAAAAATGATCACCTTGATAATACACTCTTGTATTCTCCTCAAGGTTCACTCAAATAGACTTAGAGTTGTTTTGATATTATACTTCATAAAATAATCATGGGATTCAATTTTACTCGAGAGAAAATATTTAATTTTTCTAGGTCACAAGAGGATAATCTGAAATGGGTTCATTTGAATTTTATTGTTGTTATGTGGGAGAATGAATGTAGCGGAGGAGGAAGTTGAGTATATAATATTTTAATAAAGAGTTATGTGTACATATTAATGATGGAATTGTTTTATGTTATATGTTTTTATTGAAAACAAACACAAATTTTGATTTTTTAGGCCCAAGTGTGTTTTGGTTTTAATTTTTGTCAATATATTAATATGTTATTGAAGATAAAGTTCCTCAATAAATTTACCTATGTAATATTATTAAGAAATATCATCATGGTTGTCACATAAAGAAGTTACAAGGGATTTATTTATGGATTATAAGAAGGTTAATTGATTTATTACAGATGATGCAATGATATTATACCAATTTTATAACATAATGATGTTTATCAAGAACCAATACATGTATTTTTTAGTTTTTGAAAATAGTGATAAGTGGTATTCTAGATTCTAGAATCCAATATGATAATTTCTTATGAATATTATTAGGCATATTGTTCAAGGAAATGTTATTTGGATAGACATGACAAAAGTGTGAAGATGTTATTTATAGAAGGATGTACGAGTCAACATTTTTCACTTTTTGGGTTTATGTATACAATCATGATATCTGTTGAAAAGAAGAATTTATATATATGTGAAATTGGGAATATTTTAAATGGTTTAAAATACCATATACATGATAATGGGAAACAGTAGATAAAAAATGATAAACTATATATATATATATATCATTAAATGAATGATTGGTCGAAGGAAAGACATAAATCTGAATCAAAAATGGAACGAGAGACTACAATGTAGGCCGGATGAAGGACAGCTTGTCAAAGTTATTAGAAGGTGTAAACCCATATAGAGCACCATAGAAAGATGAATATTACGTTATAATTTATGATTCTCTTTAAAATAGACACACAAATGATCCAATAGTTAGTATATCAAAGATTATATAGTTTTCAAATGAAATTGAATTCAATCATAAAAACGAATATGAAAAATGTTAACATTTGGTGAATAAAATATTAGGCTAAGTCACAATGAATGTACACAATATACGGAAATAATATAATGGGGTTTTCAAATAAAGGGAAACTAAATGAAGGTCCACCTAAAAAAATTCTATTGGTTTAAAAATGGATCGAGAATAATGATAGAAGGAAACATAAAGATATAATGGATAGAGGATACCTAAATATATTTATGTAATTTATGAAAAGTCTCTACCATGATAACATTTAAATGATAGTCAATAATTTTTATACATAATTTTTTATAAATGTTTTCAAAAGATCCTAAACAACAATGCCTATGGAAGTTCAATTAAAGTGGGATCATTAAAAAAACATCAAGGATATTCATGAATGTTCTACAATAGTTGAGAATCATTACAATGAAATTAAATTTATTAGAATAAGATTTTTTGATATTTTATGAGTACAAAAAAATTAGTTTCTACAAAAAATCCCAAATCCTAACTATAGAAAGGGGCACTTTTATAGAAAAAACTAGCACTATTTATTTACAAGAAGAGAATACAATGTAATGAAGATATTGTACCTTGATATTAAAAGGTAGTTAACATTAAAGTTGAAAAATATTTAATGGTAAAAATTATATCAAATGCAGAAGAAATCTTGTGAGATTTAAAAAATGATTATATTCAACTGAAGGTGATTGAATCAGACAGAGGATCCTTCCATCAAATTTATAGTAGAGGGGGATAGAAGAAGAAGATCCACCAGAAAATGGAAAAAAAGATACGATCATTATAAATAATTTTTAAACACTGTCCAATGAACAATAGTGTTGTTACGAGTATCAAATAAATACATAATGGATATTCCCATCATACAGAGAGAAAGTAGATAGAATAAAATAAATAAATTATTTATCTGGATAATTTTCTAACAATAATTGGGGAATGATGACATTGATTATATCTAGGACGACAAGAGACCAAAAGATTCCAACAAGTCCATCATACCCTTAAGATATTTCATGATGATCTTGAGTTTTTTAAAGGTAAAGATAATCCAATGAAGTTTTGGATGAAAAAATATCATAATAAAGTGGATGATCAGTAAACAAGGAAGGATATTATAACTCTGGGTATAAATAGTTATTAAATATGATTGTTGGATATGGAGGTATAATCAGTTGTTACATATGTGGATAGAGATAAGACAGTTGGTTTGGGTATAATGTACTACCGAAGAACAAAATATTTCTATCAGAAGAAGTAGGTGTTGCGGGAGGATAATTAGTTGGTGTGGCATGACATGTTGCTATAAGTACTATTATAATCTTCAATGAAGTTAGTAAAATACTTTATGTTGTTGGGTATAACCAACATGGTATGAAGCAATACATCATATGAAATCTTGTAATTATATTGTTGTTATCTCATTATATATTTATTGAATATGAAACTTGTGTTTGAGATTAATATCTTAGTGGATTGTACCTATAAAATGTTTTATAGATTATGATTGAACAATGGTAAAAAATATCCTTGTAAAATTAAAAGTAAAAAGAGATCAACACTTCACCCCCTCTCTGCAATCTTATGTTGATCCAATAAAACTAATATATTGGGATATTATTTTTTTAAAATAATTTTTTATATTTTTTATTTAATTCCACATATACCTATTATGTATATGATGGGGAGGGTGGGGACAAACAAATGATTATGTGAAATCTATAATGGTTGGATTACATATTCCTAATGATTTATGAATGGATATAAATGTTAAGAGAATGTGAAAGAGATTTGAGTTTATAAATACTATTTCACATTTTATTAAATTGTATATAAAAAAATGTCTAATCATTAAGAAACATTACTAATTCCAAAATCATGATTATATTGCATATAAATTGTTAAAATGTAATATAAATTATGAATGTGAAGAAAATAAATTTTTTTATTGTTTAGGGTCCTGGAATATAATGAGTTTGATAAATGTAAATAGAAAACAACTTGTATTTTTATTTACAGGTAATCCGTTAGATTTTATAATTATACTACATAAACAACATATTATGAAAATGTTTCTGGGAATTTATGTTAGTCTAAATCGAAAATGGGAATGGAAATGTTAGAAAAGTACCAAGGGATGCTTTAATTTTATATGATAATATTTTATAAATTTTTTTCCCATTCATTAAATCCAATTATATAATAAATGTAACATCAAATGGGGTGATTCAATTTTAAAAAAACTACTACAAAATAGTGTTTTATAATATTTTTAATGGAATCCATTATACGAACTAGTATATTTTTAAGATGTAAAAAATTTAATTAATTTAATTCAATGAGAACACTCCATAAAATTTATTATATAATGATGTGAAAGATAATAAGAAAAAAAATTTAAATGTACCATATGTGAAATGGTAATGTAGAAAAATATACTATATTTCATGATACACATATCTATGTCTTATGTTATGATATATTATACGTTTTATATTATATATAAATAGACATATATAATAAAATATGGTATATAATTTGAATATTATATCTCTTTCTATATTATATATTGAATCTTGAACTATGAACATTATGTATTACTCAAAATATAAAAAATAATATAATTTTTTGTTCTTAATATATATATACAATCTTATTTTTGGAAAAATATATACAATTTAATTGATAATTGATAATTGATATTCATTATGTGTTAGAAAAATATTTCTTTTCAAATAAAATAATCATTCCCTTAATATTTTTTCCTTAATTAATTTTAATAGAATTTATTGTTACTATAAATTACAAATTCTTAATCATAAGGTCATAACACTGTTTATATAATCATCTATATTTCTCATGTTAGAAACTAATATGGAATGATTTTCATGAATCGCATGTATATATTTTAAAGGATTCTAACAAATTTACTATAATAAACACATAATTAATGCTTTTGATCTTTAAAAAATATTATTATTTTATATTACATTTAAAAATGTATGGAAAAGGATTGTTTTTTAATCAATAAAATTTATATTTATAATGCAATATCTATATGGAAGTAATAGTTTTTTATACTAATAATTAATTTAGATTATTTATTTTATAATTTATATAGTGTATTTCTGATAAATATATACCAGAAGTCATAAAATTATTATATTTAGTTTTTTAATACAACAAAATTATTATGATTGAATAAATTATTTTAATTTGACTGATAGAAATCTAATTTGAAAAGGGTTGGTTTGTTCAAAAATTTTAATATTCACCATTATGGTGATTTTTTATCAATATGTATGATTAGTGGATGCTAGATAAGATGATTCTATGTGTTAAAAGGTTATTTTATATGGATTATTTTTATTATATATGACGATTATATATTTAATAAATTTAAATGTATTGTGATAGTATAATCCAATAGATTTTTTATTTTATTTATTAATACTAACAAATGGAATATTGTTTGTGATGGTACAATATTTTTCCAATAAAAAATTTTATTTCACGAATGATATAATAAATCAATACATTTATGCACATTTTATTCAATATATATTTCTTATTATCATAGTGTTTAGTGAACTAGTTTATCGTCAAGTGGGAGTCTAATAATGGTGGTCATATAATGATGATAAATGATGATAATTAATTACAAAATTATTAGAATGGGAATATAACCGATTAAATTCATAATATTCTTTATTTTATTATTTTTATATTTTTAATGGTGCAATATAAAATAATTATTCTTTTAATGGTAAGATAACTGAGTGGAATAATCATATAAATTATGTATAATGATCCATAATAACACATTATGTAACCAAGTGTATTAAATCAATAATTTATTCTATTATATTTGATGATATTTATTTTTTAGTGTTTTAGATTGTTATTCCATAGAACTTATAAAATTATATATTTCATAAAAATTGGAAACATCCACATAGTATCCATTTTTTTTACCAAACGTATCTATAGTGATATAACTATTTTTCTTTTCCTGAAATCTCATCAGAATTTTTATATTGACCTCATCCATTACCCTACTCAACATTAACACATTTTAAAACATTTTAAAATGTTGGATGAATAGATAAAATATATTGGGTGATATATAAAAATACTGAGAGAAAGTATTCAAGCATTCTATAACGTTATTCTCAAAGAACATATTATTCCTTTAATTTTATAATCTTTGAGCTCAAATAATCAGTTTTATAATCCTGAATACAGTTTCACATACAAAAGTTTGTTATAAAAAACATTATAATAAAATATAAATGAAAAGTCATGATATTGATTTTTTCTAAGAAAATAAAAGATCCTCTAAAAAGAATTTCCTAAAAAATATAAATTTCTAACCTAAAATGGAATAATATTTTCATAAAAAATTATCATTACCATCCCATTTGAAATGAAATTATTTCTACGAAGACTCATATGAAAGAATCAAAAATGGATTTTTTTTATCTCATGAAATAACATTCATATAGTACAAACAACCACACTTACAAGGGGAAAATACAATATAGTTGAATTCAATCTGAATTTTTATCCAATGCATTAGAGTTCTATCACAATCCCACTGATATTTGGTTTATAACGAAGCCACATGTCCTGGTTTTATAACTATAAAACCCTTCATTGGATTATAAAAACACCAACTATCGTTAGTTAATAATGAAACAAAACATTTTCATAAAAACCTATAAATAACCATAATAAATTTATAACACACAAATTCTATAAATGTTCAAAACTACATGCATAAAATATTCTTTTCACCAATAAGATTACATTTCTTGATATTGACATATCCATTCCATTTAAAACACATTAAGAAAATACCCATAATAAAGGGAATAAATGGGTTCATTTAATGAAATCAAGGAATATTATAATTGAATGAGAACATAAATTAAGAGTGATAATGGTATAGAAAATCATAGACACCATATACATTAAAATAGAACATTTCATAATCTTTTATATAGAATGTCAAAATTTTCTATATATAATAAATAAAATCTTCTATTCTAAAAGGATTTAATTAATGTTTCATAAAATAAATTTTATAATGTATATATTTCCAAATAAATACATAAATAAAATAATTTGGATAATATATTTTTGGAAGAGAATGATTTTGAAAATAAATAATTAAAAAAATTTAAATGAGGTTTTCATGTAATGTGTTCCTTACCAAGTGCACGAATCATTACATATTCATGTTATCTTCCATAATAATAATACTATGTAAATTATTTTCATGATTAATAATAATTTTCATGTATTTAATTATTTTATTTCAATTATTACTATGTTATATATAAATTTTTAATCAATTAAATTCATGTCATATGTTTTGATGAAATTCAGTTCATATGTCCAAAATCACTTTGGTAAGATGGAAATGGTAAAAGGGATTATTATTTCACAAGAATGATAACAATAACTAGTAAATAATTATAAATTTAAACACTAATTATACTTTTTAAACCAACTATGAAATACAGTTCATTAAATGTAACTATTATAAAATCATGGAGATAGTAGTCCATATATATGTCTATGTAAAATTTTAATTTTGCAATGGTAATTATTGAATGAAGGAAAATATTATTTTATATCAATAATATAATAATTATATCATTAATTATTTATTATTTTATTAAATAGATTTATATGTACACCCCATGCGATTCTATGAAGAAAAATAAATCCCATTGCATCATGGCGATGGTAATCCACATGGTCCCATAAACAACGGTACAACTTTTCAATGAATGGAAATGTAAATAAACTTTGTGATATTTTTTCCATAATGATATGTTTTTAATTAATATCATATATTCAAATTAAATGAATCATTCTAATTATTTTGGATGTTTTTATATAAAATAAATTACTTCAGTTCGTGAGGATGTAGTTCACCATACACTCAAGCAATGGTTTCATATCACTTCTGATGGGAGTTGTGATAAATAAAATATATGAATTGAATATAACAACATCTAATTATTTTTATTATACTGATATTATTATTTAATAATATTTCTATTTTTTTAATGAGTATGAGGAAGAAAAAAATCGTATTAAATAGTTATACCTCATTTTCGAACAACCTCCTAGAGTTTACAATAAAACTTTTCCTATGATTTTTAAATGAAAAAAAGGTCTGTAGTATTTGGAAATGAAATTAAGAAAATTATTTATACATGGATTTATAGAGAAGGAATGTATTTTTATGTGTGAGTAATAGAGTAGAGGATGTTCCCTTTTATAAGTGAGGTAAAGGGTACTCATGGAATTTATTACAATAAAAAAATTAAAATATATTGAATTTAAAATTAAAATAGATCCAAACAAACATAAATAAGATATAAATTTTAACGAGTCAAAAATAATATTAGGAATTATTTTTGAAAATTTTAGTTTATGATTTTCATATTATATTTGATTTGTGACCCCCATTAACCTTTTTGACAATAATACTGATATTTGTTTACTCTATAGGGGTCAAGATTGTAACAATAAATATCCAATTGGATAGTAAATAAAATACGGTATATATATTTAACAAATTTCAATTAAATTATCTAAATAAACTATTTTTATGAAATATGAATCAATTTTGTAATTTTTTTTATAAAATATTAGTTATCTCGTTTTTAGAACTATTTATTTAATTAAACATTATAGAAAAAATAAAAAATATTTAATTATAATATTATAAATTATAACACACCAAATTTGTTATAATTATATATAAAGTTAGGTAAACACAAAAAAATTGAAAATATATATTTTTATAATTTTAAAAACATTTATTCTAATTTTTAATTAAGTGAATGAATACTTTATTTCAGTCACGTAATAATATTTGGTTATTTTATCATACAGATAATGTAGAAATAATTAACATGATATAATTAATTATTTGACTTTAATATAATATTTTATAGACAATAATATGTTTTTTATCCCTCTCATAAAATATTATAGTTATTGAAAACATGATACTGACAATTTTGACATTATCCTTTACATAAAATCTATAATTATCAAAATCATGAAACATAGAACTGAGATTCCCAATTTTAGAAACATGGATGGATATTTGTGAAATAAATATATAAAATCAAACTAGGATATTTTTAGTTTCAATTTTTAGTCCATATGAAATAAATTATTACCACCATTTCATGATTTAGCCTTATTAAGTTGAAAAATTTATATAATGGTCACTATTTATAAGTAGTAAAAATAAAAGTAGAATATTTACAAAATTTGGTCCTCCAAATTTTGTATATGGAATCATTTTTATAGGATTCAACTCGCATATGTCGATATGTTTAATTTGAAAATAGATTCTCAAAATATAGTGATAAATAATTGTTCAGATAAATGATTTTTTAGTTATAAAAATTTTTTCTTCCAAAATAATTTAAAAATTACTTATAATGAAAATAATTGATTTTTTAATTAAAAAATTCAACATGAAATTTTAAATCTAGTCCAATATATAATAATAATTGGTAAATAAATTTTAGAAAGAATCTTTTTCTGTAAATATTAGTTTTTTTATACATTCACTAAAAATCAATATTTTAAAAAAAATATCAAAAAAAATATCATAATAAGACGTAGACATGATCAATTAAAAATAGATATTTTTATTTAAGATTGTATAATTTAAAAATAATGATCTTAAATAATACCATGAAATGCATGAAATCCAAATTGGGGTAGAAATGATTCATTTTCATTTTGGACTAATAATTATCTCGTATTATTATATTAATTATAACTCGATAAAAAAATGTTGAATGATGTGAAAATTATATATATTTACATTAAATAGGTTATTAAATTCATCACCCCATTTATATATTCCATCCACTTAATTATACTCACAAGTTAAACAATTTGGGAAATTATTCTCTAATAGAATATTTAGATTCCCATATTTCATCATTGACCATATGGTTTTTCTATAACACTGTAATATGAGGTATTAACTATTTATAAAACAAATTATAGAATTTTTATGTATTTTAATCGGATATTCCTTATATGAGAGGTTCTTTTAAGAATAATATACTTCTGGTCTCAAAACATGAGACCAGTTTTGAACATATTTTCTCAACGTCGAAAAATGATATATATTTTGTACCTAGGATAAACATAGAGGTATGGAAACATGGTAGGAGTATTATCTAACTATATCTACTATTATATATTTTTCAATGAACCAAAGATACAAAATCCCCTTTTAACCAAAAATAAAAACACTTTTTCTTGAAAATAATTTAGAAAAATATACAATAACCTAAATCAAAAGAAATATTTGAGCTTGTATAATTTCTTATAAAGGATATGAAAATAATTACATGTCATGATCCATCCCACGGGGCCCATGTTGTGATTACCACAAACCCGCCTTCCATAGACCAGGGGCTGGCGACTAACAGCAAAGGCGTATTCCCTAAAACTGGGACCCAGTAAGCACACGTAACCATGTAAAAAACAAGATAGGATCATAAGTAAATTGAACTGTAAATAGAGTGAGTGCAGTAAGTAAAATATGAAAAAATACAAGCCCAACTGGAATGTCTCTGTAAAACTGTGATATAATACAACTGAAGAAAGGGGAAAGTCAGCAGCTGGGTCGTCCTCTGAGGTTCCTACCTGAAGGGTAGGTACAGATCACCTCTTAGCACTCCACATCCACCTGTCTCCTCTATGTACCGACACGCCATATGGTCCACCTCCAGGTACCATCCAGTCCTGATACTCTCAGCCTCAGTCAGCGTTGTCTGTCGTCTATATCCAACACAACAAGGTATGGGCATGACCCATGTAGGGGTGAGTATAACAATGCTCAGTAGGGACCTGAAACCCTCTAGGTATCACAAAATCCATCAAGGATAAATCCAAAAGTATGAATTCAATATATTATATTACTTATTAAAATGCTCATACATATACCTATGTTATCAAGAAATCCATCTTAATCATGAGGAAAACACAAAGGTACTGACTAAGAAAACACCATGATTTATTCTAGGGGTAGTATCAAGTAACATTCCCAGTCACAATGTCGAACACCTCTACTGATGGAGAACTCCTCCTCTATTGAGTATAGTGGTCCTACCACATCACACATAGGTGCTTCCGACTAACCTTGTACTACTGAGGTCTCCTGTCGAGTACCGTGGGTCTGCTACGTAGCACAGAGGAACTCCCCACCGTGGGTCTGCCACATCACACAGAGGCACTCCCCCTCATAGCCTGCTGAGGTACTCCTCCTATAGAGTACCATGGGTCTACCACGTCACCAAGGCACTAACCACCATGGGTCTTCCACATCACCAAGGCGCTGACCACTGGGCCAGTCGAGTCACTCCAAGTCGAAATAGTAACCAATCATCATGTCTCAGCCAATCACAGGGTTCCGTTCATATCATGATTGGGGAAACCACTTCCCAAGCCATGGTTCAATACTATTATTTTCATTAAGTTGCATGAAGCAGTATCTTAATGGACCTCTTTGTTATATGGGTCTCTAAGTGACCAGCGACATTTCAATCAGACACTCGGTCTGTGAGTTAGTAGTCTTTTAGTCTCGGGGCCTGTTTGGATTCATGCTCGATCCAACCTGACCATTTCCTATATTAATCCAAATCATAGTGGGGTATCACTCAATGGTAGCATCTCACTCCATGATTTCCAGTGCCACTGATGGTTCATCAAACGGGCATTCAGTGCCACTGTTATGGCCAAAAGAAAGTAAATGGGTCGTAGTGGGCCCAAGATCATTCTGACCCGGCCCCACTTGACCTTTTCCGACCCGGTTCATGTCGACCCGGCTCGTCCTATGAAGGAAATGATGGTTCCCTATTGGTGGCTCGACCGAGGGGTCGTGTGAGGGCGAGCAGCGGCTCGGCACAGCCTGGGGAGGCTCGGCCAAGGACGGTGAGAGACTACGGCGCGGCAGTCCGGCCTCTGAGAGGCGGTCCATCTGTGGGGCAGCTGTCCAACCATGCTGAGGTGTTCCAGCCATGGGTCGGTGGTCCTATTTCAGGTTAGCGGTCATTCTCTGGGGCGACAGTCATACCGCGGTGTGGCACCTTGGCCATGGGGCGGTGCCTCGGCCGTGGGGTGGTGCGGAGGCCCCAGGTCAGTGGCGGTGGTGGTGGGGTGGCATCGTTGCACCAGCACCTTCGGTATGGCCGGTGGTGTTGCCGGCCTCTGTTCCCATGCCTCCTCGGTGCCCAAAGTCCCGTATTGGTTGCCTTCACCAAGGTCATCATTCTCCTTCATGAAGTGTACACCATTCAAGAAGAACGACGGAGGGGTCGAGCCATGTTTGTTTGGCATGAAGCCTCCACGTTAGAGTGGTAGAAAGAAACTCATCAGGAACATGAACATTTAATGTCAAATCCTATCCACCCGCAATGATTTTTACCAAATTGAAATAAAAAATATAAGTGGTATACATTTTAAGTGATAAAAAATAATAGAGATAAACACCTACCTAGAGTTGTTCGATTGTTGACGACGAAGAGAGAAGTCAAAGTTCATGTTCATCGCGCCCATCACACTCCTCTGATCTCGAGCTCGTTCTTCGAATTAACATTCTTCATTGGAGGTGATTATTTTTTGTTGAATATTTCCACCATTGGAGGATGTCTCGAGGATGAAGGTCAAAGTCAAGGTCAGCGTTCATCGTTCGAATAAGAAGATTTTCATTGGTGAGTTATCTCCAAGAGCTCTCACTTTTTCCATAGTTTCTCCCAATTCCACCAAAAATAAATTAGCCAACATTATAGATTAAGTTGGAATAATTAAAATTCAGATAATTAATCCCATAGCTTTTCATAATTAATTGTTTTATGGGTTGGCACAATTAAGGTAAGAGGAAGCTCAGAAGTCTCCATCTCGTTGATGAGGGAGTTGAGAGGTTTCTCCCTCGTTAAGATGGTATTTCAAGAGGTTTAGGCCCCAGGTGGTCCCCACCACCATTGCCTCCCATGGGAGCTTAGGCTCGGGTGGTACACACCACCATAACCTCTCATGAGAGGTTAAGGTCTGGTGGTACCCACTTCTCAACTTCCACATGGAGTGGTTACAACAAATAAAATAAAAAAAATGTTGTACAATATTATTTTTATTATATTCTTTCCCGAAAAAACCGAAAACTAACTTCCACCGACGACCAACTTCCATCGAGGTGAAAGTCTCTTTGAGTGAATAAAAACCCTTCGAGTTCAATGGTGCTATCAAATTTCAATTCCGAGAACCGATTCAAAAGTTAGAAAAACCCACTCACACATTTACTGAACATACACAGACAAAAGTTTAGAAGTTCATTTTGGGCACTCTGGGCCTTGGAATCATGCGACGTCAATTTTTCCAGACTCATAAAAATATCATTTATTTAAAAAGAAATTTCATGGAAATTATAGGTTGTTACATTCTCCCCAACTCAGGGATCTACATCCCCGTAAGCCATAACTCAACCTAGATAAACCAGTTGGGGTACTGAGCATGCATTTGAGCCTCGCGCTCCTCTATGCTCTCATGGAGGTTCCCGTGCTTCCAGTGATTGCGCACCAGAGGTATCGACCATCCATTAAGGACCCACTCATGTTGATCCTCAATCTCTACTTGATCCTCTCTAAAATTCACCTCATCGTCGACGTCCAGCTTTCCATGGTCAATGATGAGAGAAGGGTCGTACATGCATCTGTTCAAATGGGACACGTTGAAGACATCATGCACCTGATGAAATTGAGCTGAAAGTGTTAAGAGGTATTCCACCTCTCCAACTCAGATGATGACCTAAAAAGGTCCAATGAATCTCAGAGATAACTCTCCTCCTCATACAAAACTATGTAGTCCACGTTGGGGTGAGACTCGTATAAAGACGTGGTCACCATCCTCAAACTTCATAGGTCTCTATATTCTGTCAGCATAAGACTTTCACCTACTCTGTATAGTTTTCATCCACTCCTAGATGATCTGCACCTTCACTGTGGTAGCCCATACAATCTCTAGTCCCACTATTGCTGACTCCCCTAGGTCAGTCCAACACAAAGGTGATCTGCAAGGCCACCTTTAAAATGCCTCAAATAGTGCCATCCCATTGGTGGAGTGATATTTGTTGTTGTATGAAAACTCCACCAAAGGTAAGTGATCCTCCCATATGCGACTGAAGTTGAGAACACAAGCATGTATCATGTCCTGGAGGGTGTTAATGGTCCACTTAGTTTGACCATCCGTCTGAGGATAGAGGCGGGCTCCAACGAAGCCGTGTCCCAAAACCCTCTTGAAACCCTATCTATAGCCAAGAAGTAAATAGTGCATCAAAATCAAAGAAAATCACCGAGGGTACTCCACTTATCCACAAAATCTCTTTCACATATAGGCATCCCATGCTCTCTACCGAACATTACTCTCTGTTCGATAGGAAGTGGGCTGACTTGGTGTGTCAGTTGATGATCACCCAAATCGAGTCATTACCCCTAGATGTACATGAATTTCCTATCACAAAGTCCATGTATATCCCATCCCACTAATACTATGGGACCTCTAAGGGCGGAACCAATTATAATGGTACCTGATGATCCACCTTCACTTACTGAAATGTGAGGCACCGAGAGACAGAATCTGCAACTTCTTTCTTCATTTCTGGCCACCAGTGCTGCCATCAGAGATCTTGGTACATCTTCATCACTCATAGATGTACATCTAGAGGGGATTTGTTGAAATCCCTCAACAGTTCCACATGATGTGATACATGTACCATGGTACATCCTCTGAAGATGATTATGTGGTCCCCACATTTAGAAAATCTATCAGGTTCCTGTCTAGTACAAATTTGAGCACGTCGTGCCTCATAGTCCGCATCATCACGTTGTGCCCCCTAACTCTCTAAATAAGTGGGGGAGTGACTATAGAAAAGTTTCTCTTTCACTATCAACAAAGGATATCTATAAAGCGGCTAACTGCTCTGTCGCCTCACCTAGCAGCTGTAAACCTATCATCCTGCTGAGTGCATCTACTACAACCTTTCCCTTCCTAAGAGTATAGACTATCTCAAAGTCATAGTCCTAGTGGAACTCAATTCAACATCACTATCTCAGGTCTAGGTCCTTCTAATAGAAGATATACCTGAGAATCTTCTGATCAAAGTTCACTTTAAATCCCTTTCCCATAAGATAGTGTCACCCCATCTTCAAGGTGAAGACCACTCCTGCTAACTCCAAGTCATGGGTAGCATAGTTCTGCTCATGATATTTCAACTATTGAGAACCATATGTGATCATTTCTCGCTCTTGCATCTGGACACATCTGAGTCCATTACCTGATGCGTCGCAGCAGACTATGTACCCTACGACCTCCTCTGGAAGCCTCATGATGGGGACACTAGTCAGCCTCTACCTTATCTCCTGAAAACTCTGTTGGAATCTCTCCGACCAAATGAAGGGCTTCCCCTTCTTTGTCAAGGCTGATATTGGTGCTACAATTCTTGAGAAATATTGCACAAATATCAGGTAATATCTGACAAAACCCAGGAAACTGCGTACCTCCATCACACATCTGGGTGGCTCCCAAGCAAGAAATGCATCAATATTCTCAGGATCTACAAAAAATCCAGCCTCTAATATGAAATTCCCCACAAAGTGGACCTATTGGATCCAAAACTATTACTTTGAGAGCTTACCATAAAGCTGGTTCTCTCAGAGTGTGTCTAGAACTACCTGGAAATGATAGGCTTGTTCTTACTCAGTAGTCCAGTAGATAAGATTATCGTCGATGAATACCACTAAAAAACGATCTAGGTATTGATGAAGGATCTTATTCATGAGTCCCACAAACACTACTAGATAAAATTTCACACCAAATGGTATAACCATGAACTCATAATGGCCGTACTGATACCTGAAGACTATTTTCTACACATCCTTGCCTTGTACTCCGAGATGATGATAACCTGATCTAAGAGTTTATCTTCATGAACCATCGTGCTCCCTTCAGCTGATATAGGAGGAAATAAATTCTCAGTGGTGGGTACTTATTCTTTATTGTCACCTGGTTCAGGCGCGGATAGTCAAAAAAAACCGTCAAGCTCCCATCCGCCTTCATAGCTAACAAAGTCAGGGATGCCCACGATGAAACACTAGGACGAATGAATCCCTTCCCCTGTAAGTCCTCCAACTATACTCACAGCTCACAAAGCTTCTTGGGAGCCATCTGACATGCTGTTATAGATATTGGTGTTGTCCTAGGGGACAATTTAATGTAAATGTCCACCTCTCTGCAAGGAGGTAGAACCAAAACATCATCAGGGAAGACATCTGCATACTGGTCTACCACTACAGGATAGCTTAGACTCTCCACATCAATAGCTCTGTTGGTAAGGCTAGAAAACTCATGAGTGAACGGTTTCACTCTTCTCTGGGTAAGCCTATCCGACACTGTAAAGTCTCTCTTCTCGCCGGTGAAGTTAAACCCAGTCCCATACATTTGGAAACACTGCACTTTGCGCCAATTATAGTCTATCTGAGAATGGACTATAGATAACCAGTCCATACATAGAGAATAAGTTGTAAGGCCTAGACGCCGCAACTAGAAGATCCCATTCGAAGCACTTTCCTCCTAGAGTAAGCTCACACTGTTGGAGACAATGTGTAATCATCAAATGTTTATCTATATGAGTCTCTATCCATAAAGATCGAGCCAACAGCTCTATCGGAATCACTGAGCCATGAACGAGGGTAGTGGCATTAAAAGAATGAAAGGCACCTGTGTCTATAAGAACTATAGTTATGGTGGAGTAAACAAATATTGTACCTCACATCATCTCTGAAGCCCCATGATCATATGCCTCAGATGGATTGAGCTTAGCTCTCCCCTATCCACCTGCTCCTTGTGGTAGGGGTAGACCTCCTAGTTGTGGTGGCGGTAACATCTCAAATCTTCACCCACCACCCGCAACACGACCATCTCCACTGAGACGTCCTCTTGATCACTGCAGATGTCCTCATTCAAATCTATGTCTCTGTCTGGGTGGTCCTTCGACCATCTATTGTACATCCGTACAATGGGTCTGACAGTTATGAGCCATGTGACCCTGCCTTCCGCATGCATAACACTACCCGATGCTAGCATTACTGGCTCCGCTGCAGGTGACCCGCAGTATAGATCCTGTTTCATGCAGTCATCCACCGACTGGTCTGGTCCTCTTGGTCCTATGTGATGTCTTTCTACTGCCAGCTATAGAAGACTCCACTACATGATGTCTGGTAGTGAGGCTCACTATTGGTGACTGCTCAGTAAGGAAACTCTCCACCAAGAGGGATCTCTCTAACACCCTCGCCTACGTCGAGATACTCTGTGATATCATTGATGTCCAAATCTCCCACCTGAGTCCCTTATCGAAGATTCGGGGCCTAGATAATGGTTCTCGAACCATATCTGTGGAGTAGTGTGAGAGTTCAGTGAACAAAGCTGAGTAATGTGGAACAGTCATGCTGCCATACTGCAGATGAGGAATCTCATTTATGTGCACTGCGTGAAGAGCTCCCGGGACAAACACTGCCCGAAACAGGCTCTCAATGTCTTCCGAGAGAAGCATCACCTCACCATGAACCTGGAGAATCTGACTCCACCATCTTCCATTCTTTTTCTGTAGAAGGAAAGAAGTAAGGATCATAATGAGTACTGCTGATGTCCCTAAATGTCAGAAAACTCTCACCATAGCCTCCATCCAACCCTCAGCCGCCTATGGGTCATTATCACCCCTGAAACTGGGTGGCCTCTGGTGCTGGAACTCATGCAATGTGCTCATGTAGTGTGCATCGTCTGCTGTTGGTGATGGTAGAATCGGTCGCCCAATGTGGAGTGGTACTGTTGGTTCCTCCACTGGTGCCTCTACTGGAAAAGGGCCCTGCACCGAGGTCCCGTCACTTGTTGGGATATCAGTGCATACAAATCTTGAAACCCTAGCAGGCTACCTATATGGAGGCCTCCTGAAAAGGAACATGTGCACCACGGTTAATAGGTTATACCTAGTGAGCTAAAAGTTATAACTGGTGAGCTAACTGAAAAGATCATAAAGATAACTTTTGAAAACACACACACAATCAGTGTTTTCGTGCAATGAGTTGGAAATCAGAGGTCCTTGTGTATGTATACGTCAGTCGTCACAACAACACTAGACTCCCTGAATAGAAAACCGCACTCATTACCCTTAATACTCTTTCTGCATAGAAAAGATCAGAGTTCTAGTTCTTCGGTAAAACCAACTCCTATGAAACAAATTTGTCACGACCCATCCCCAGGGGCTCGTTCCGTGTCAACCCGAAGCACTCCTTCAATAGGCCAAGGGCTGGCGACTAGCACCAAAGGCATATTCCCTAAAACAGGGAAGGCATTGCCATTATAACCTGTAAGCACATGTAACCAAGTAGACCACATGATATTACCATAAGTAAACTAAATTGTAAATAGAGTGAGTGAAATAAGTAAAATGGGCCAGAATAGAAGCCCAACTGGAATGTACAAGTATATTTGTAATACAATACAACTGAAGAAAGGGGAAAGACAGATGATGAGTCATCCTCTGAGGTTCCTACCTGAATTGTAGGAACAAATAGACTCCTCATCAATCCACGTCCACCCGTCTCTTCTATGTACCGACACGCCATATGCTCCACCTCTAGGTACCATCCAGTTCTGCTACTCTTAGCCTTAGTCAGCGTTGTCCGTCATCTACATCCAACACAACAAGGTTTCGACATAACCTGTATAGGGGTGAGTATAAAAATACTATGTAGGGACCCCGAGACCCTCTAGGTGTCACAAAATCCATCAAGGATAAGTCAAAATGTATGAATTCAACAGATAACCTTACTTAGGTATGTACCCATACATATACCAATGTTATCACATAATCCATTGCAATCATGAGTAAAACACTGAGGTACTAACTGATCTCACACCAGGGTTTATTCTAGGGGCAGTATCAGGTAACATTCCCAGTCATGATGTCGAACACCTTTGCTGTAAGAGAACTCCTCCTCTATCTAGTACAGTGACTCTGCCCCGTCACACACATATGCTTCTCACAATCCTTGGACTGCTAAGGTAATTCATCTATCGAGCACCGTGGGTCTGCTTCATCACACAGAGGCGCTCCCCACCATGGGTCTGCTGCGTCACAAAGAGGTGCTCCCCCTCGCAGCCTGCTGAGGTACTCCTCTGGTCCAGTATCATGGGTCTGCCACATCACCAAGGTGCTCCTCACCGTGGGTTTTCTGCATCACCAAGGCTCTCCCCAATGGGCTAGTCTAGTCACTCTAAGTCGAAATGGTCAACATTCGTTAAGAATCAGCCAATCGCAGGGTTCAGTATATATCGTGGTTAAGGAAACAGATTCCCAAGCCACATGCCAATACTCCAACTGTCACAAAGTACCATAAAGAAGTATATAAAAGGTCAAATATGTCATAGGGGTCTTAACATAATAGACGACGCGTCAATCGGATGTCGGTCTGTGAGTTATTTACCTTTTAATCCTAGGGGCCCAGTTGGATCCGTGCTTGATCCAACCCTTGCATTCCCTATGTTAATACAAACTCAATGGGGGTATCACTCAAAAAGACCATCTCACTCCACGATTTCCAATGTTGCTGAAGGTTCGTCAAATGGTCGTAATGTGCCAAAGTATGGGACAAAAAAAGTAAATGGGTCGTAGTGGGATCGGGTGCGGTCCTACCCCGTTGTAGTGACCCAACCTGACCCAGCCTGGGCCGATCCGGTTTGGGTTAACCTGGCCGGACCCACTGGGTCCGGCTAGGCCTGTGAGGGTTCCGCGACGGTGGCTCAGCTAAGGGCTGCCGTGAGGGTGTGGGGTGGCTCAGCTCAGCCCGAGGCGGCACGACCAGGGACTTCCTGAGACTGCGGAGCAGCAGTCCGGCATCGGGGAGGGGGGGGGGGGGGTGGGGCACTGACCTTGGGTGGGTGGACATACCGTGGGAGGTGGTCTAGCTGCGGGGCGGCGGTCTAGCCATGGGGCGGTGGGGAGGCCACGAGGCGGCAACATGGGACCTGGGGTGGCGCTGTTGCGCCGTCACCGTCGTCCCGATGGGCAGTGTTGTCGGCCACCATTATCATGCCTCCTCGGTGCACAAATTTCCGCTTGGGTTTTCATCACCAAGGTTGTATTCTTCCTTCGAGAAGGATTCATTATTCAAGAAGAACAGTGGATGTTTCGGGCCTTGTTTGTTTGGCCCGTACCCTTTGTGTTAAAGTGGTAGTAAGCGGCTCATCATGAACATGAACATTGAATGTCAAATATTATCCTCCCACAATGATTATTCCCAACCCAAAAAATAAAATAGAAGGGGTATACATGGGAAGTGATAAACAAATAGAGATAAACCCCTACCCTGGGTTGTTCGATTGTTGACGATGAATAGAGAAGTCGATGTCGGTGTTCGTCACACCCATCACACGCCTTTGATCTTGAGCTCATTTGTCTAATTAACATTCTTCGTTTGAGGTGATTATTCTTTGGTGAGTATGTCAACTATTGGAGGATGTCTCGAGAAATAAGGTCGAAGTCAAGGTCGGTATTCTTCATTTGGATAAGAAGTTCTTCGTTGGAGAGATTTCTCTAAGAACTCCCCCTTTTTCCAATAGTTTCCCTCAATTCCACAAAAAATAAATTTTCCAACATTATAGAATATGTTGGCATAATTCAAATTGGGAGAATTAATGACATATGTTGTCTTAATTAATTGTCTAATGGTTTGGAACAATTAAGGTTGGAGGAAGCTCAAAAGGATCCTCCTCATTAATGGGGGAGTTGACAGGTTTCTCCATCATTAAGAGGGGAGTTCATGAGGTTTGGGCCTCCGGTGGTCCCCACAACCGTAACCCCTCATGGGAGGTTAGGCTCGGGTGGATCCCACTAACATAACCTCTCATAGGAGGTTAAGGTCTGGTGGACCCCACTTCTGAACTTCCACATGGAGTGGTTACAACATATAAAATAAAAATAAAATGTTGTACAATTTTAGTTTTTTCTATTGTTTCATGAAAAACCCAAATACTAACTTCCACCCTCAACAAACTGTAATCGAGGTGAAGGTCTCTTTAAGAAAATACCAGCACTATGAATTCAATGGTGACCTATGATATTAATTATGTGCACCAGTCAAATGTTAGAGAATCCAACTAGCCCGTTTACTAAACATACCCAAAAAATGATTAGAAATTCATTCCAGGAAATCCGGGCATCCGAATCAGGTGCCTTCAGTTTTTGTGGAATAGTAAAATTCCCATTTATTAAAAAAAATTAAATGGAAAATTTTCATCGTTACATTACACATGAATCAAATCATAGGATATTACTACTTGAAAAAGTTGTATTACATGATTACACAAATCATTAGATAATGGGGCTTGTTTTTTGACATGTCATCGTTAATGATACATTATACTTCATACTCAAAGAATCAACTACTCTATTTTCAATACGTTAGTGGTGATAAGTCTTTTAGTCACAATACATAGTTAGTTCAATAAATATTCTCTCTATAATGTACATTAATTTCAAAGTGAATAATTAATTTATACATTTATGATCAATATATATTTTATAATTTAATCCATATAGAAAATTCCTCAAAATATTTAAATCCAATTATACAACAAGTAATTCCAGATTTTGTTTAGGATAATTTAACTCATGAGGTTTTACATGAAATGAAGTATAATAAATTTCCTAATCATTCTGAATGAGAATAAGATCAACTCCCATCAATGATGCATCTCTATAAATGAAAAATTTATCAATTATAGCGGTAAAGGAAAAAATATATCTGTTAAAATTACCCTTTTTAGTTCAATGAAAAAATAATCACATTCCATCATCGTAATGAATTTAAATCCCATTAGAGTTAACAGAGTCAGTGGGAAATATAACTGGGTAATGTTTTCATTAAACCAGTAGTAATAACTATAAAGACAGATTCTTTTATACATGCATATTACATATTTTTTTATGAAAATTTATTACAATATAGAAACACATTTTTTAAGATGATAATAGATTAGTGCCTTTGGAAACTAGGAAACCTAAACATTGTTCCATATGAGAGAATTTTCTTCTCCTACTGATGATGTTCATTTTCATGAAGGGTTTGAGGTCTAATCCCCAATTATTAAAAATAAAAAATTGAGAGAGACCCATTTAAAACATCTAAAATGGGGAAACCCAATACATGAACCAGATGTGAATCCATACCCTATGTATCAAAGATCATTATCTCGAGTCATGGAATAATGATTGGTATCTCATGATACATGAATCAGAAGGTAATCAATGATCATGATCCATGTGACCCTAAAAATTTCATAAGACATATAATGGTGACATAAAAATAATTGTAAAAAATAATTTTGTTAGTTGTCAAGGATCATTTTATAAACATATATTGGTACTAAATGGGTGGTATACCTCCTTGGTTAGACACACCACTGTCACCAATGAAATCCCTTTCCTAGTTGTGGAAAGGGTTAAGTCCCAAAACCATCATAGTAGTCAAGGTTCATTACATATTCTATAGAAGAGGAAAATTTCAATTAGAGAACAATGTTTAATCTGTATTCCAGTCCTATATACCAAATGGGAAAAATAGTTACCAAATGAATTATAAGGATATATATGCCCACCTGTATTCGATTATAATTTAATAACCTTACATGGTTTTAACATAACAACCATACATGGTTATAACATAACCACATTCATAAAATGAAATTCATACATTTGGGTGCCAAAAGATCCTAATGGATTCACCATAATATAAAACATGAAATGAAATGGATTTAATAAATATTTCACCATATAATACCATGTGAAAATGATACAGGTTTCATAATCAATTTTATATTTCATTATAATATAACCCATGAAAATATGTTAATTTAATATGATTTCAATAATTGTATAACCCATGGAAGAGAAAATAGATTCATAAACATCTTATCATCATTAATGTAAACCATTCAGATAATGAATAAGAATGTCATTATTGGTGTATATCCACACTACAACATATATTATATAAAAGGATGTCATTCTTGATAGAGAATGATTTCAAAAAGTCACTTAGAATATTTATTATGAAAAAATACCACTCATTGGAAATTAATTTTTAAATTGAAAATCCTTTTTAAAATAATATTCATAAAAAACATTATAAAAACAGAATCGAGGTTTAAAAATAATATAAAATGTTTCTTGAGGAAAAATTCGTTTTTTATTTAAAAAAAATTCATTAAAACACTAAAAAAATTAAAATTAATTTTCATATAAAAGAACCATGAAAATTTATGTACCAAACATTAATGAAAATAATGATCATGATGATTGGAAGTTCCAGTCATGTCATAAAGGATAAAATAATGATTCCTTGCAAAAATTTAGTGAAATCCAAATTTTCACTGTTTTTAAAATAATATGAATATTAATTTTAAGAAATTTTTGGTAAAAATTAATACATGAGTAAAAATATATTAAATATATAATTTGAATAAAAAAAATTGAAAACATTTTAAAAAAACATCTTTCAGAAGAAAATAGATTTCTGACACAAGAGATAAAAAATTTTGATTTTCTTAGAACAAATATCTTAATTATTTTATGTAACATATAATATTTTACATAAAATATCACAAGGATAAATAAATTAATGGATTTAAATTTTTAAGGGGTTCTATATGATCCTCATGAATGAATATAGGTGCATCACATAAGATAAATATCAATGTATGTGAATTGAGACAACAATCCATTACGCCATTGTTAACATTTGATCCGTGAACCCCATGAGAAATGAATCCAAAAATTGATATGTAAATTACCATAATTTTTCATATATAAATAAAAACATATATTCATCTCTAGTATATACACCACAAAAATGATATTTGTGGTAAATAAGACATTTTTCTCACATAACTAAAATCTGAGATGAAAATCTCTTTCCCGCGGTCTCACCTTTCGTTTTAATAATTAAATCCTAATATATAATAAATATATGTTTATTAATCATATATTAAATAACTAAATTACATATATTATACCACATATGATTTACTTATGTCGTTTTATTACACATTTGTTAAAGATTCCCTCTTAATGTTAGGTTTTGGAAAACAATAACTTTGTTTTTCATATATAATTATTCATATTATTTTTTGGTCCTACTACATTGATCAATGTTTGAACATCTCCATTATTATTAACATAATATAAATCTCTTATAAATATAATATACATTAATTATATAATTATTTGTAGCAATCAATATTGTTTAGCGATAGAAAATGGAATACACAGTTCTTAGTGATGGTGGGTAATACGTATATGTAAATGATGATACCATTTTATTGTTTTATTGAATGAATGAATGTTAAATGATAAATAATTATTCAATAATCGTTTTTCTAATATATTACATATTTTTTTAAACCAATCCTTAATTGCTTCTTTGTAAAGTGTGAATGAATGTCATCACATTGCGAGGTGATATTCTTCCATACACACGAGAAACAATATCAATATAAATATATAAGAAAGCATGAATATATGAAAAAGATAATAATTAAAAAAGAATAATAATATAATATATATAATATATAAATAATAAATCCATTATGATGTCTAACAATGTCTGGTGGTAATGAAAAAACAAATGACATCGCTTCGTGAGGTGGTTGTATACAGTACACACGAAGAATTATTTTGTAATGAATTTTATTATATTATACATTCTTTTAGTTCAAAATAACTAATATAATTTTATAATATAATTAATATAAATAAGATATTATTACCGCATGGAAAAATTATAATTGAAGGATGTAAAAGAAGGAATAATACAATAATGCACGTTGATGAACATTGCCTCTTTTTCAGTTATTAACCATATATTTTTACTAAAATCATTAATATGAAGGATTTATGTCCAAATAAAATATTCTAGTACACTAGGAGGGAATTTGGGAATCGATTTTTCAGGTAATGAAATAACCCAAAATGTTTGATGGTGTGAAGAAAACATGATAAGTTTGTCATTTTATATGTGGGGAGAGGAGAACCTTTGTGTTTTTGAAAATAATTGTGTGATACCAAATTTTTTATATGAAAAATGTGTAAAACATGGGACATCATAAAGTCTTATTACATTAGTAGTAAAAACATTTCCATCTCGTAGTTTTTAGAGTAGTGTATAGGCAATTTTAACCCTATCCATTTTAGTTTAACCCCTTGCAAACCAATATTTTTCCCACTACATTAAGTATTAATTTTTTTAAAAATAAGTTTACCATAATATATAATATAAATAATTTTTATACTAAATATAGAATACAGTTTTTCTAATCATATTCACATCTGTGAAAAATTTATATTTAAAATTAATCTAGTTATGCGATGCGAAAGCAAGGATTGAAAGAGAAACATTTCAAAAGATTACAATGTTTTTTTATCCAAAGTTCAATATAAAATTGATGCCAATGAAATAAATTTTATTAATAAAAGAACATTTTAACTAATATTACTTTAATTAAAATTTAATATATAATATAATGTTGTAAATAAATTAAATGAAATGCCAGTTTTCAATTTAAATATAGTATTTTTACTTATTTTTAAAAAACTATTATTTTCAAAATATTATCAAACAATTAGCAAAAATAATGCAGAAATTATGACTAATGAAACAATTTTGTTTTCAAAATAAATTTTTATATTCTATTAAAAAGATAATTTTAAATCAAAACCCATAGACATGATGAAAACTAGGGTTTTCCAAAACATTATTTTTCTTTCCCAAGATGAATTTATATTAACTCTATTTATAATAATTATCATGGTATGAATATAGATTCATATTTAGTGATATAAATAAATTAAATTTTGAATTAAAATATTCCACATTATGTATATTTTAATTATTTTAAATTGAGAAACATTATGAACTTTAAAGTAGTTCTTACAAAAAACAATTTTTTGAACCCTAAAATAATATTATAGTAAAATCCTATCAAAAGATGATTTAAAATTCATTTATTGGATTAAATTTTACTAATGAATAATTATAATATATTAAAAAATAATTGAGTTATTTTAATTATTTTATTTATTGATAACAAATTTTTATTTTAAAAAAATGATATTTTCTAAAATTCACTAAAAATAAATATTTTCCAAAAAGTACAAATTTGTTAACACAAGTTAATTTTGATATATTTATTCTAAAAAAGAATTAAATTTTATAAAATTAATTTTCTCAAATACTTATAAATTAATTATAATATTTTTTCATAGAATGAAATCGAAATTATTTTTGAAGAAAACTTATTCCTGAGAGTATAATTACTCTGTAATAATTTAATTTATTATTAACCAATAAATTATAAATAAATTTATTTTGACTAGGAAATTGATATTATATTTCATAAATTATTTAATAATATTAATACCTTCTTGTTTAAAGGACATGTTATAATGGTCATATTTGAAATAATACATATTCATATTTCTTTAAAACCCTCTGTCTAGTGTGGTGGGTTCTATCATTGTTTCTTACAGTGTAAGATAAACTCAGGATTGTATCTAACAAAAGATATATAATTATTGTGGAAATGAAACATATTGAATAGAAAATATTTAATTCCATAATTATTTCATAATATCTACATGTGTTTTATTATACACCTTTGAAAATGAATATCTCTCTTAAATTTCATCTCAGTCGTCAAAGGATTAAATTTTCAAAATTCATTAATTTAAACCCACATCATACAAATGTGTAATAATTCTTATATTAAAATGTGACTTTCGAAAACATAAATGTTTACTACTTTAATATGTAACTAGGATTCCTCTAAGTATAACATATGTGGGATTTAATGATTTGGTATTTCATAGATCAAAATCAAGTTCATCTCTTAATCCAATAAATAATAGAGGATGTGTTTTTCTTGATGTACTAATAGATCATATTATCTATAAATAAAATGATTATTTGTTCTCTCTATCATTTTTTATTACCAAAAAAAATAGTTCTCACTTTTTATCCAAGATTCATGAATTCTTATATACTTATATAATTACCTAATCTACAAAAAATTATTCAAAATCCACTATATAAAATTTCATAAATTCTTAATCTTATGAAGCATATGAAAAATTAAAATTTGAAACACTAAAAATAATTCCACTAAATATTTACAATGAACATATAATTAATCCCCTAAATAGTGTAAATAACTATCAATTGTCCCATAAAATACATGTGAATACCTTCATCATGTATTGTCTGGAAACCAAAATTTGTATAATATATTATTGAAACAAACATTTTTCATTATTCCTTACCAAAAAAATATAATTGGATATATTCCGTAGTTTCAAAAATGCTGGAAACTTGATCAATGATAGCGTAAGTGTCTATGTCAATAAATAATTAAACTATTCTAAGAAAATTCATACTATCAAATTTAATTTGTCCCAATCAGTCTATTATTTATACCAACATCGTAATCTGAAAAATTTTAATAGATTATGGTTTATCTTCAAAATATTACCATTCATTAAATCACTTTTCCATTCCATATACATCATTCAACATATTATTTTAGATCCTTAATGAAGATAATATAATAAACAATACATATATATTTGATTATTCATTTGACCTCATCATTGAATTATAATACATAAAGAATTAATTCATCTTAGTTCCTTCCTAAAATCGTAACTATGCTACGATATCATTTTCATTAATACTTATTTCCCTTCCTATAATTTTTTACCCATCATCAGCGATAACATAAACATTACTCAAATAACCATGAAGATTTTATTTTAGTTATTTATCCTAAATACATAAATTTTCATTATCCAAATAATTAACACCTTTAAATTATTCAATTATCAATAATATGATAGGGAGACATTTGTTATCATCAATTGAGTTAACTAAAACATTCATTTTACATTTATAGTTTCTTGATTGGGGTCAATATTTAGAATAGTTTAAAACATGATCTCATTCATCTATGAAAAACACTTGGGTATTTATTCCCATATTACTATCAAATAAGAAATTGAATCTTTTCTCCTCCAAGGTGTCCACTGCAAAAACTCTAAATGTACACCTTCGTTATCGTAATTGGTGATTCTGGGAGTTTTTAATGTATGTGTTGTTAATAAATCTCTTTTAAAATTAATAAATCATAATCAAAAATTTATTCACATGATTCATATAGTTAGTTTCTTATTAGAAATTTTTATATGACATTCAATGATATTCCAATTCCTTCAGGTTCCCACTATTGTCAAAATCCAATTATCATAGTGTGATAAACTCTAATCATAGTTGAAAACTACATTCTCTTGAAAAAATTACTTATAAATGTCAAAATCATGAAACCATCCTTTTAATATCAATATATTTTTTTATACTAGTTCATACACAATCATCATATATTTAAACCCTTGTTGGTGATTCAAAAATATTTTGGGAATTTCTAAAGCATACTTCCTAGGAGTGTCAGAACATTTGTGAAGCACTATCCACTGTCGTGCATCTATTCCTTGTAAATTCAAGATATGTACATAATATTTGGGGTTATTACCCATATTGGAATACGTGATAGAGCCAAATCAACTCATAGTATGTAGAAAGGGATGTTCTTTCTTTGAAACTACACAGTACATCCTTTAAATAATGTCCATGAAATTTTCCGATAACTAGTCTCATCCTCAGAAATATCCTTAAAATTTTCTTTAGGGATGTCGATGAGGTTTTCATATCCTATTTTAAAAAGTTACCAAAACCTATCATATGATAAAAACAATAGGAAACCAGGATTTTCATACATATATATTACATATTTTTAAGAGAATATTAATTATATTATACAAAAAACATGCTTGAGGACCATTATAGTTCAGTATATTTAAAAACATAGAAACATATAATTGGTCGATAAGTGGGTTATATCGTCTCCAAATTCTTTATTCATAAGTATCACCCATCATAGACATATCATACATAATACATTTATTAATAACCAAAGGAATATAAATTTATGAAATTGTGACCTCAGATGTTCAGTAAGGGAAAACAATTGGGATATATAAGCATAACATGAACCAAAGGGTTTGAGATAATGATAATAAAATATTAAAATCATACACTCCATATAAAATATGATATTCCCATGTCATGAAAAATGAATATAATTTTAGAAGACATGAATCATAATATAATAAAAAACCCGGAGGCATGTGATACAAAAATTTCATTGAGACACAGAAATGTGGAATACACATAAATATATAAAATAATTTCCTTAACAGTCACACCTCATTGACAAAACATAAAAGAGAAATCTATTAGCACTAATAGCACTGCGGTAGGACACACCACCACCCCTAGTGGAATCCCATTACTCATAGTGCAATCATTTCACATTCATAACCATCATTGTAATAACGGTTCATTATTAAGACAACCATTGTAGATAGAGTCCCTTACAAAACCTATTTCACTACCCATTTTATTCTGGCAACCTCATGAGATATATATATATTTACCTGATCAATAGGAGGGATATATAGGTCTCACAAAAATTTGGATATAATATATTTTTCACCCTTATTTAAAAGACAACAATATTCCATAGTTATAATGTAATAAAGGAAAATCAAACATATATTTGACACAAGATCCGAAAACATTAACAATGTTATAAAACATTACATGAAATGTATTTCACAAACATTTTGTAATATCATAATAGACAGAAATGAGATTGGTTTCATAAACATTTAAATATTTAATCATAACATAACACATGAAAAGTAGTGTGTTTTATAAGAGAGAAATCATTGTATAATCCATATAAGAGAAAAAGGATTATTAAAATCCAATCACCATAAACATAAATCATTCATATAAATCACAAAAATAGTATCCTTCATTCATATCCCTAATAAAGCATAAATTATATCAAAGGATGTCATCGTAGATGTAGAATAACTTTAAAAGATCACATGAAATATTATTTAATGAAAATAATAAATCATTGAAAATAACTTTTACAAACATAAAAAATTATTAAATTATATCTCCTTCAAATTAATGTTGAAAACATATAAATAAATATTAAAAAATTATTAAAATAATTTCTTGAGGAAAATATCATTTCCAGCTTGATTTTTTTAATACCCTATGCATTTCAAAAATGAATTACAGTAAAAATAACCTCAAAAAGTAATAATGGAATCATGAAATAAAATAATGGTAATATGATGGGTTTTTTTGTTCTTTCCATTCAAATTAAAAATTTATTCCTACCACATTTATAGTAAATCCAAATGAGTATTGTTTTGAAAATGAAATGAATATTCATTTAAATTTTTTCATTAAATATTTAAAAAAGGGTAGAAATGTATTCTATAAATCATTTTCAGAATAATAATTAATATTTTTGAATACTTTTTTTTTGAAAAAATGATTTTTATATAAAACCGATTTCCCATCGATTGGAGAAATAAAGTCATATTTTCAGACAAAAATAATCTCATAATTTATTGTAAAAAATTATTTAAAAATTGTAATATTACTTAAAAATATCATTAATTACCAATGGATATTAATATTAACGAGTTTCCAAAGATAATAATAATAATATATAATCACTTGAAACACAATCTTAAGCAATTCCACTTATTGATGTGATTATCACATAAAATCATTACAAATAAGGTATATTTGAATTGTTAGAAACCTAAAGTGATAAATATTTTAAAAAAATATCATGCTGATTAATAAATTATAGATATTAAATTTCAAAGGTGTTGTATATAAACATCATTAAAGGATATAGGTTCATTACATAACTTATGTTTCAAATAAGGAAAATTGAGACCCAAATACCTTTTGACTTTTGTAACTTCTGAACCATAAAATCCATGAAAGTAAGATCCTAACATGTTTATGTAAATATAAATTATATTATGAATGATAATAAATAATAAATTCATGGGATGTATACACGTGACATAAAATAAATAGGTGGTGAATAAGGCATGTCTATCATAGATGTAAGAAGCATGACATAAATCCATTTCTATACATATCATATTACTTCATACTCATTTAAAAAAAATATAAAATATATATATTAATATTAATAATCTCAAAAAATCTTCATTTTTATATTTAATTTCATAAATGATTTAATTTTTTCCATTTACTAATCCTTTATTAATAATTACATGATGAAATCACATTTCGAGTAATTACCTCTTTGTATTTTATATAAGTTTTGATTTGTTACTTTTTTAGTACTATAAAGTTGATTATGAATAACAAATATCCATTATAATTACCATGATATAAATATTATTTATAATCTATATATTTTAATTTTTAGAAATCTATAAAAATAGTGATTTAAAATGGAATACACCGTTCATGGATATAGTTGCAATTACATATGAACTAACATAGTTTTCATTTCCAAGATGGATTGATATAAATAATGGTAAATTATATTTTACACTTAAAAAATAATTTTTATTCCATATATGTCACATAATTTTGTAAATCCCATCTTCAATAACATCCGTGTAAAGTTTGAATGAATCACATCGCTTTGCAAGGTGGTAGGTCGACGTACAAACGAGTGATGTTATCACATTTCCACAAAATCAAAAGAAAGATTTTATACAATATATATTAATTTTATAAGAATAATAACACAAAAAACTAATATATAAAAATATTAATACATCATTATTTTAAACTATAAGAGCTAGTAATGGTAAAATGAATGACATCAGTTCGTGAGGCAGTAGTCCACCGTACTCATGGACTATGTGTAAGGACCCTGCCTAATACAATACATAATCATGAATTAAGTTAATAATTGACATTGATGATCATTTTAGGTTTATAGATTTAGATAATTAGTCCATAAATAATACATAACAACATCAATATTTAAACTATACTCTTCTACTCACTATCCATTGCTTTCATAAAACAAAAACTCTTAAAAAAGAAACATGGATAGATCGATGTTTTAGAAGACATGAATATTCCTCAATCCCATATTTGACCATATTAATTATCATGTTCTGTGAATGAATTTTAAATCATGGGAGGAGCATAAAAAGCATAGTAATGGATACATAATGAAGGAATACTGTTAGTTTTTAAAAACAACAAGTTAACCATGAAAACATTATTATAAATTAATTCTTTCCGCATTTATGAAGTAGATAAAACACTTCACAGAATATAATCTCATTGATTACCCATTTTGTAACTGAACTATTACCACAAATCCCATAGAATTAAACATATAGCATATAAAGGTAACCTAGGACATAAAAATACTGAAATTAAACAACCATATGGTCGACGACAACAAATATCACTAAATTGAATAACCATACGACAGACATCCAAACCCAATTCAGTGGAGGTTATAACATATCCTACCATACTTGGTTTATCAAGGAATCACTTGGAATTTGGTTTATCATGTAACCATTGTCAAATGTCCATGTACAATTAAATAATCATAAGATATTAAATATTAAAAATATCAACATTTAGAAACAACATTTAATATTCATTCACAATATATCTTTGAAATACCAATAATAATTTTAGAAACCATTTTCAATACCAAAAAACCCAAAAAGATATTATGTGATTTCATTTCCTTTTAACAACCTTAATGATTATAGAGTAAGCTAAATAACGGTTATGATGATAGGTAGGTCATTGTTGTCGCAAAAGATAAAAAATTTTCATTTTCTATATAGTAAAATACTTCATAGATAACAAATTCCCATTGAATGAAATTAAAATTCAAAGGGTTTTACTATACACTATATAAAAGAAGAACGTATTACTAAAATATGCATAAATTAAAGGAGATTGAGATGAAGTCCCCTACCTTATGTCTGAATTGAATCGTTCAATCATTAATTTCCTGAATAATAAACTTAAGTTAATTTCCACTTTCTTCTTAACCATTTTCAATTTTATTGTCCATTTTTTATCACAAATAACCATGTTATAAAAATTACATATTTATTTATATTAACATGAGCCATTTTCTCAATATTGGGTACTTGAGTTGAAAATGATATTGTTAAAATTTTAATTGGCTCATGTGGTCAAAATTACATTATCGCTATGATATTATTCATATATATATATATCATATATATCATATATATCCATTATATGTGTATCGAAAATATTCCATAACATTAGAGATAATAAATGAATTGCACCATTCATGGAGACGATACACCGTATATATACATGAACTCTACATTCATTTATATTTCATATTTAATGGAATGAACACTTAATGTTACATAGTTATATGTTAATTACATTATAATATCATATTTTACATTTGTTACATAATTTCCTTAACTCCGTCCTTTACACATTACATGTATGGCTTGAATAATTCATATCACTTTGAGGAGGTGGTAGTCCATGCTTCCTCAAATAAAATTATCATATTTACACATCATGAAAAGAATTTAGGTATGTTGTATAAAATAATTAAAGTAGAATAAATTTTATATGAATAAAATATATAACATATAAATACAGTTCCATCACAATGGACACTATGAGCGGCAATAACAGATAATTCAAAAATATTCATTTCGTGAGACAGTAGTTCACCGTCCACATAGATATTATGCTTTAAATCCATTAGATGGAGTTTTGTGTATGTCTAATATGAATTATTATCATAAAAATATACTAGTATATTTATGATATTAATGTTGTTATGTAATCAAAGAATAATAATATAAAAAATAGTAACAAATTAGAATATTGGAGGAAAAAATTAGAGAAAAACTACCTATAAAAATGGGTAACACCCTTTGATTTTACCCAAAAAGCATTCTTGAATTGCCTTATGCCTAAGGTAAGGCTTATAGGAGGAATAGTGGGATTTTTGGATCTTATTGGAGAATAGGTTGGATGAGACATGGGGCCTGAGAGATGTGAGTGAGGGGATAGAGTTGGTGGCCTTTTATAAGATAGAGGAGGGGTATATTAGGAATGTCTTGAAAGATTATTTTATTATAAACATATTTTAGATTTGAAAAAGGTCTAAAACAAATTTAATTAGAAGATCAGATAATTATTTTTGTAAATCCTTTTAACCAATAGGTTTTAGAAATGTTTTTATTTCAAATATAACATTTCCATTTAGCTTTAACAATTAGTTATCTAGTTTAACTATTTCCATATCTTCCTAAATATTAATACTGTATGGTTAATATAGCAACCAAAAAAGACAATATTACCCCTAGTGGCTCGATAATGATGTTTCAAGAATTATCTAATTCATTTAGATGAATATTCAATTTTTAGTACTGTTATATCATCTAATAAAATTGTTATTATTCTAAGAACTCGATTATGTCAATTTTCATACTATTCATATAATGACATTTTAAAAATCCATAAAAACATTATTCATTCATAAAAAATTCATAAAATAAAAAAAAACAAGTCATACACATTTGTAAAATTTGTGGATTTCATAAAAGGTTTCGAAATAAATTTATATTAATATTTATAATCCCATATTTTTAAAGAATTCATTAATAAGAAAATCACTACATCATCATTGTGTCAAAAATAAAATATTTTTATCTGATGCCTAAAAGTATTAGAATAACCTAAGAATTTATATAATATGTTTCAATAAAAATAAATTTTATAATATATTAATGAATCATGAAATAAAATAATGCTAATTATGATGGGATGTTTTTTTTTCCCATACACAATAAATAAATATTCCTACCAAATTTTTAGTAAAATCAAGACAAGTATTGTTTAGAAAATTAAATGAATATTCCTTTAAAAAAAATTATAAATATTTAAAAAAGGGTAAAAATATATTATGTAAATCTTTTTTATAATAATAACAAAAATTGAATAATTTTTCTAATAAATGGATTTGGAAGAAAACCTATTTCTAATCGAGGAGAGAAATAAAGACATATTTTCTAACAAAATACATCTAACAATTTTTTGTAAAAAAATGAAAAAATTGTAATATTACATCAATATATCATGAATTTACAAATTATATTAATATTAATGTGTTTCCTAAGATATGGATCATAATATATTATCGTCAGAAATATAATCTTAAACAATTCCGCTAATTGATATGATTATCACATAAAATCAGTACCAATTTGGAATCATTAAATTTTTAGAACCCTAAAGTGATAGGATTAAAAAAGGTATGGATGATACATAATTTATAGATATTAAATTTCAAAGGAGTTTTATATAATCATCATTAAAATATATAGGTTCATTGCATAACATATTTTTCAAGTAAGGGAAATGATTACCCAAATACCTTATGACTTTTGTATCTTTTGAAACATAATCCCCATGAAAGTAATACCCTAATATGATTATGTAAATACTAATTATTTTATGAAAAATAATATATAATTAAATTCATGGGATGTATACAGATGACATAATATAAAAAGGTGGTGAATAAGCATGTGTGTCACAGATGTAAGAAGCAAGACCTAAATCCCTTTCTATAAGTATCATATTAAATCATAATAATTTAAAACTAATTTATAATAAAATTATATATATTAATAATATAAAAAAATCATCAATTTCATATTTATTTGCTAAATTGATTAACTTTTTTCATTTTATTAATCATTTATTAATAATTCCTTGATCAAATCACATTTTGAGTAATAACCTCTTTATTTTTCATATATGTTTTGATTTGTTACATTTTTTAATACAATAACATTTATTGTGATTTAATAATATCCATTATTATTACAATGATATAATTATAAAGTATATTCTATATATTTTAATTTATAGTAATCTATAAAAAACAGTGATTGAAAATGAAATACATTATCCATGGATATAATAGGCATTACATATACATTAACATAGTTTTCATTTTTATATTGGATTTATATAAATAATGGTAAATTATATATTTCCTATAAAAAATCATTTTTATTTTACATATATCACAAATTTTTGATATACCCATCTTCAATTCCATCCATGTAATGTGTGAACAAATCACATCGCTCCGCAAGGCAATAGTTCGATGTACACACGAGTGATGTTATTGCATTTCGACACAATCTAAAGAAAGATGGTATACATGATATAAGGATTTTATAAAAATAATAACAACTGAAAATTAATATATATATATATATATATATATATTACATCATTATGTCCATCTATGATTGCTGGTAATGAAAAAATGAATGATGTTCATTCGTGAGGCGGTAGTTTTTCGTACACATATACTACGAGTAAGGCCTCAACCTAAAACATTACAAAATCATGAATTAATTTAATAATTAACACTAATGATAATTTTAGGTTTAGATTGTTATATAATTATTTCATAACTTATACATAACATCTTCGATATTACAAGTATACACTTCTACTGACTATCCATTTTTTCATAAAACAAAAAATCATTAAAAAGAAACATGGTTAGTTCAATGTTTTAAACAACATGAATTTTCAATAAACTATCATTCGACGGTATACATCATCATATCCTATGAAATTTTTTAAAAAATTGGTATAAGAATAAAATGATCACTAAGGGATACATAATGAAGGAAAACCGTTAGTTTTTCAAAACAAGAATTAGACCATGAAAACTTTATTATAAAGTTATACCTTTTATATTTAAGAATTAGAAAATACACTTCACCTAATATAAGCTCATTACTAACAATTTTTGAAAATGAAATATTACTAAAAATCCCATTGAAATAATCATATAGAATATAAATGTAACCTGGGATACAAAGAAACATAAATAGAATAACCATATTGTCAACTTCCACACATATCACTAAATTGAATAGCCATACAACATACTTCCATAACCAAATTTTTAAGGGTTATAATATAAATTCCCATCCATGTTATATCACAGAACCACTCTTATTTTGGTTTATCACATAACCACCCATCATTTATTTATCACGTAACCACCCATCAAATGTCCATGTACAATTACATACAAAAAATATTACAAATATAAACATTTTCATAATAAAATTTAATTTTCATTCAGTTGATATCATTAAAATACCCAAAACCATTTTAGAAACCATTTTCTATAACAAAATACCCAAAACGATAATTTTGGATTCCATTTCCTCTTAAAAACATTAATGCTTATAGAGGAAGCCAAAAAATGATTACAACGGTAGAGAGGTCATCATCACCCCACACGTTAAAATCATTTCTTCTGTTGTTTATTAAAATTATTCATTGATAGAATATTCTCATTGAATGAATTAAAATTGAAAGGGTTTTACCATACACCATATAAAACAAGGATATATTATCGATATCTACCCTAATGAAAAGAGATTGAGATGAAGTCCCTTACCTCATGTCCGACATCAATTATTCAATCGTTAATTTTACGAATAATTAACATAAGTTAATTTCCACTTTAATTATAAACTTTTTGAATTTTTTATTCCTTTTATATCATCTATTACCATGTTATAAATATTACATAATTTTTTATGTTAATGTCAGTAGTTTTCTCAATATTCGATACATGAATTGAAAATGATCTTGTTAAAATGTTAGTTGGATCATGTGGTCAAAAGAAAATTTTCCTAGAATGTTATTCATATATATATCATATATATCAATTATATTTGTATTTATAATATAACATAACAATTTGATATATGAAATGAAATGCACCATTCATCGTGACGGCAAGCTATATGTACCCATTAATGCTACTTTAATTTCTATTTAATATTTAATAGGATAAAAAAATAAGGATACATTGCTAAAATATAATTACAGTATAATATCAAATTTTATATATGTTACATTATTTCATAATCTCAATCCATTATATGTCTAATTTATGGAATTAACTAGTCATATCACTTTGAGGGGGTGGTAGTCCACGCTTCCTCAAATGAAATTATCATGTTTACACATCATGAAAAGAATTAAGGTATGTTGTAAATAAAAATTACAAAAGCATAATGATGATATAAACATAATATATCATATAAATACAGTTACATCAAAATGGAAACCATGAGAGGCGGTAGGAGATAATTAAACAATTATAGTTTTGTGAGGTAGTAGTTCACGATCCACAGAAATAGTATGTTCTAAATCCATTATATGGAGTTGTGTGTAAGTGAAGATAAAATAATTTTCATAAGAATATAGTACAATTTTTAGGATATTGATTTTGTTATGTAATCAAAGAATAAAAACAGAATAGAGAGTGACGATGTAGAATATTGGAAAAGAACATTTGAGGAATGCTACCTCTAAAACTGGGTAACAACCTTTCATTTGAGCTAAAAGGCATTCTTGAATTGCCTTATGGATAAGGTAAGGATTATATGAGGAATAATGGTATGTTTGGATCTTATTAGAGTTGATTTTGGTAGATACATGGGGAATTAGAGGTGTGAGTAAGGGGTCAGAGGAGGTTGACTTTTATTAGAGGGAGGATGTATACTTTAAGAATGTATTGAATGATTATTGTATTATAAACTGATTTTAGATTTTAAAAAAGTCAAAAACTCGTTAATTAGAAGATAATATAAGGATTGTTCTAAATACTATCAACCAATAGGTTTTATATATATATATATATTTTCATATTTAACCTTTTAATTTATCATTAACCATTAATTATCTAATTAAACTATCTCCATGTGTTCTCGTATATTCATACTATATGGTTAATATTGTTACCATAAAAATATAATATAACCTCAAGTGGTTAATTAAAAAAATTGAAAACATTATCTAATTAATTTGAAAAATTAATAGATATTTAAGACTGTTATATCATTTAATAAAATATTAATTGTTTTAAGAACTCAATTATGTCAATTTTTATACTATTAATATCATGTATTTTTTAAAATCCATAAAAACTTGATTCATTAAAAAGAATTATAAATTAATATATAAATAGTCATAATCATTTCTAAAATTATTGTATGGAAGTAAATGTTTCAAGAGAAATTTATTTTAATATTTAGAATCCCATTTATTTAATGATTTAATTAACCAGAAAATTACTACATCATCATTGTGTCATAAATAAAATATTTTTAGTTCATTCCTAAATATTTAAGAATACACTAATAATTTATAAAAAAAATTTCAATAAAAATAACCTTCAAAAGATATAATGGAATTCTAAAAAAATTATGGTTATTATGATAGGATGTTTTGGTCTTTCCATTAATATTTAATAAATATTCCTACCACATTTTTTTAAAATTGAAAAAAGTATTGTTTTGGAAATGAAATAAATATTCCTTTCAATTTTTTCATTAAATAGTAATAATAGTGTAAAAATGTATTATATAAATAATTTTTAGAATAATAAAGATTTTTTTTATAATTATTTGAATAAAATTTTTGGGAAGAAAACAAATATAGAATCGATGAGAGAAATGAAGTCATATTTTTTTGACAAAAGTTATCTCTTCATTGTTAGTAAAAATTGAAAAAACATTGTAATATTATATCAAAGTATCTTGAATTATGAAATGAGATAAATATTAATGTTTTTCCTAAGATATTATCACAATATTTTATCATCGAAAACATAATATTAAAAGATTCTGCAAATAGATGTGATTATCACCTAAAATCATAACCAATTAGGTATCACTGAATTGATAGAACCCTAATGTGATAAAATTACAAAAAAGATCATAATGATAAATAATTTATAGATAATAAATTTCAATGGGGTTGTATATAAACCTCATTAAATGATATAGGTTCATTACATAACTATTGATTCAAATAACGAAAATTAATTCCCAAATAAATTATGACTTTAATAACTTTTAAACCAGAAAACCCATGAATGTAAGATGCTAAAAAGATTATGTAAAGCATAATTATTTTATTAATAACAATCAATAATTAAATTCATTTTATGTATACACATGACATAAAATAAAATAGGTGGTTAATAAGGAATGTGTGTCACAAATCTAAGAAGTGACACATAAATCCCTTTCCATAAGTATCAAATTACTTCATACTCATTTAAAACTAATGAATAATAAATATATTCATATAAATAATATAAAAAATACCCAATTTCATATTTCATTACATAAAATATTTACATTTGTCCTTTTATTAATCATTTATTAATTATTCCTTGATAAAATCACATTTCGAGTAATAACCTCTTTATTTATAATATATGTCTTGATATGTTACATTTTTAGTACTATAATGTTGATTGGGATTTAATAATGTCCATTATAATTTCATTGATATAAATATCTTTTATAATCAATATATTTGAATATATAGTAATCCATTAAAAATAGTGACTAAAATTTGAATGCATCGTTCTTGGGTATTGTATGATTTATGTATGCATTAACATAGTTTTCATATTCAAGTTGGATTGATATAAATAAATGTAAATTATATATTAAATATCCAAAATCATTTTTTGTCATATATATCACAATTTTTTTGTAAAACCATCTTCAATACCATCCATGTAATGTGTGAATGGATTACATTGCTACACAAGGTGGTAGTTCGACATACACATGAGTGATGTTATCAAATTTCAAAAAAATCAAAAGAAAATGGTATAAATGATATAATAATTTTATAAGAATAATTAAATCAGAAAAATAATATATAAAAAAATAAATACATCATTACGTCCATCCATGAGAGCTGGAAATGGAAAAATGAATAACATTAGTTCGTGAGGTGGTAGTCTACCGTACACACGGACTATGTTTTAGGACCCAGCCTAAAACAATATAAAATCTTGAATTAAGTTAATAATTAAAATTGATGATCATTTTTGTATATATCATTGGATAATTATGTCATAACTTATACATAACAACTTGAATATAAAAAGTAGACACTTCTGCTCAGTATCAATTTTTTTCATAAAACAAAAACTCTTAAAAAAGAAACATGGCTAGTTCTATGTTTTCGACAACATGACTTTTATTTAATCCCCCCATTGACTCTATTCATCACCAAGACCTATGAAATCATTATAAAACATTAGATGAGAATAAAAATACCAGTAAGGGATAAATAATGAATGAAAACTGTTAGTCTTTAAAAACAATAATTAAACCATGAATAATTTATCATAATATAATACCTTTCACATTTAAGAAGTTAAAAAAATACTTCACTGAATATAAGATCATTGCTTAAAAATTATTTAACTGAAATATTACCCCAAATCCCATAAAAACAACACATATCATATAATGGTAACATGGGACATAAACATACTTAAATGGAATAATCGTATCGTCAACTTCGACATATATTACTAAATGGAATTATAGTACGATAGGATTAAATAACCAATGAATTAGAGGTTATAAAATAACATCCCATCCTTGGTTTATCATAGGACCACTCGTCATTTCGGTTAATACGTATCCACACCTCATTGGTTTATCAAGTATCCACCCATCAAATTTCCATGTACTATTACATAATAATAACACAAAAAATATTACAAATATCAACATTTTAGAAATAAAATCTAATTCTTATTGAAAAAATATCATTGAAATACCCAACACCATTTTAGACACCATTTTCAATACCAAAACACTGAAAAAGTTAATATGTGATTTCTTTTTATTTTTGGAAACATTAAATCTAATAAAGAAATCCAAATAACTATTATGGTGGGAGAGAGATCATGGTTGCCACAAACATTAAATACATTTATTTTACCAGTTCATAAAACACTTTATAGATTAAATATTCCCATTTAATGATATTAAAATTAAAATGGTTTTATAATCACCCTATAAAAGAAGGATATATTATAGAAATATTCCCCAATGGATGGAAATTGAGATGAAGTCCATTACCTTGTGTCTGACATGAATAATTCATTCTTTAGTTTCCTATATAATAAAATTCTGTTAATTTTCACTTTCTTTATAACAATTTTAAATTTTATTATTTGGTTTATATCACCTATTATAATGATATAAAATTTCATAATTCTTTATGCTAATATCATTCGTTCTATCGATATTGGGTACATGAGTTGAAAATGATCGTGTTAAAATTTGAATTTTTTCATGTGGTAAAAAGTCCATTATCACTATAATATTATTGATATATATATATATATATCATATATATCCATTGTATATTTATTTTTTATATTCTATATCATTTTGATATAAGAAATGAAATTCACCGTTCATGGAGACGGTAAGCTTTGTGTACGCATGAAAACATCTTTCATTTCTTTTTCAATTTAATGGAATGAATAGTCAATGATATATATGTGTATTATAATTATAGTATAATATCATATTTTATATATGTTTAATAATTTCATTAACTCCATCGTTTATATGTTTCATGAGTGGCATGAACGAGTCAAATAACTTTATGGGGGTGATTGTCTGTGCTTCCCCAAATAAAATTATCATGTTTACACATCATGAAAAGCATTATGGTAGGTTGTAAATAAAATTCACAGAAGCCTACATATTATATAATAATAATATATATCATATAAATATACTTCCATAATATTGGACACCATGATAGGTAGTATGAGATAATTAAACAATTATCATTTCGTGATCCAGTAGTTCACCATCAAAAGAAATAGTATTTTCTAGATCCATTAGATGGTGGTTTGTGTACGTGTAGTTTGAATAAATATCATAAAAACATAATTGTATATTTAGGATATAGAAGATGTTTTGTAGTAACAATATAATAATATAATAGGGAGAAACTAAGTAGAATATTGGAATGGAACATTATAGAAACACTGGCTCTAAATATGGGTAACTCCCTTTGATTTGAGACAAAAGGCTTTCTTGAATTTCATTATTCAAATAGAATATCTTCTAGGAGGAATAATGGGATGTTTGGAGATTATTGGAATAGAGGTTGGATGACCCAAGGCGATTGAGATGCATCAGTAAGTGGTTAGAGGTGGTGGACTTTAATAAGAGGGAGGAGGTATACATTATGAATTTATTGAAAGGTTATTTTATTATAAAATTAATTTATATTTTAAAAAGTCACGAAACTCATTTAATTAGAAGATAAGATAATAATTTCTTCAAATCCACCAAAAAATAGGTTTTAGAAAAGGTTTTGTTTCACATTTTACCTTATCATTTAGATTTAAAAATTAGTTATCTAGTTTAACTATTTCCAATTGTTCTTGTATATCCATACTGTATGGTTAATATTGTTACATTAAAAATTCCAATATAACCTCAAGTTGTTCAATAATTAAAATTCAAACATTATCTAAGGAATTTTTTTGAATATTAGTTTTTTACAACTATTATATCAATTAATAAAATATTAATCATTTTAAGAACTCAATTATGTAAAATTTTATAATATTCATATCATGACTTCTTAAAAATCCCATAAAATGTGATTTATTAAAAAAAAATCAAAAATTAAAACATAATAAGTAATAATCATTTGTAAAATTACTGGATGGCATAAAAAATTACAGAATAAATTTATTTCAATATTTATAATCCCATTTATTTTAAGAGTTAATTAATAAGTAAATCACTACATAATCATTGTGTCATAAATGAAATATTTTTTTTGATATCTAAAATTAATTAATAAAATACCATGATTTAGGAAATATTTTAATCTTTATAATTTTTATTTAGAGTTGTAATTAAATCTTATATAACCCGATATAGATGTTTTATACAATTGATACGTCATTAGGTAATATATTCTATAACATTAAATTAAAAGTAATAAAATCTCTTTTTCACACACAAGTAGATTTTGGAGGTCCTTAAATCAACCCAAGGATTCAAATGGTTAGAAATATTTCATGAATCATGGTTAGGGCATGTGTTAGGGTATGTTTATTATTATAATATTTATTTACCCTTATTTACAAGATTTTCCCTTTAAGCATGGTGAATTAAATATTTAAAAAACTTACTAATCATAATGTTTAAAAATAAATTTTACCTATTATCACAATTTAGACCTCCGAATTACAAATATGGAATTATTTTTTTCAAATAAAAAATAAAGATGTTGCTGAAATTAATTTAAAATTAATTCTCGTTGTCAAAACTAAGACATACGTTTTTTAGAAGTAAAAACCACCAAAATATAGACATGTGTTATGTCCAATATCAATGTGAAATTACATCCAATGTCCAATATTGGAATAAATGATAGAAATATAATCCAATTAAACTTCAAAAAAAATATTTTTAAAATCTAACTATATTAATAAATTATATTAAAATATAGTTTTGAAATAAAATGTTGTATTTTCAATAAATATTAAAAAATAAACTTAAGTAGAAAAATACCAAAATTTAATCCAAATTAAAATCTGATGTTCCCCTTCTAAATAAGAAGTTTATTTTGAAATATATATATATATATATATATATGGGTTAAAAATATATTTAAAAAGGGTTCTCCATTAAAAGGTAGTAAAACCGAATTTTTAGAAAAATACTTCTTTTATGAGAAAAATAAATTAATTCTTATATTATAACCAAAAACCATATAATACGAATTTAAAAAATTACATTATATATATATTATATACTTATCATTAAAAATATTTCATAAATATCGATACGAAAACACAATTATTCTCTTTTTAAATAGGTTTTCATAAAAACACATTTATTATATTCAATTGGTTTTTATTTTCATTTTTATCAAATTTTTTAATCAATTAATCATCTTTTAAATATGTGTAATCCATATTTCAAATTTTAGATTATATTATTCATTCCTTATATTCAAATGGCTTGGTGTTAAAAACCATTTAAATATAATAACAACATTATTGTATTATGTTTTCAGTATAACTCAATGTTGTTTGCAATGTATGATTTCATAGAAGCTTATCGTTGCGTGTCGAGTACACTATCAGAAAAAGAACACCCTTAAAATTAAAATTAATATATTACTCATATTTATTCATAGAAATCATAAATTATTATTATATAAATACAGAGGTCATTACATCCTTCCCCTATTTTCGAAATTACATGCTCAAAATTTTAAAATTATGCTCAGAAACATCATTTAATGTCCCACATCGGAAAAGGAGTCAATAAAACCATCACATTATAAGTAATAAAGATGATTATAAAGGTCACATGAGATTACACATACTAGGATTCCCTAAAATCATGGTTATGAATGAGAAAACTAAGCATCATGTTCTGATGAGGAATGATAGAAAAATGATTAGGAGAATGTTAACAACCAGAAAACCAAATAATTTTGATAAGCTAAATGTTCATTCATTCCCTAGTAGTAAAAGTATACGGACAACATTTTATTAAATTCCCTTTCATAAATATGGAGAATTTATTTATGAGATTGACTATGAGTATAAGGATATATATTTAATTTTCTAGTAGAGTTTAATCCATAAATATATTTCTACCAAAAACACATATTTTCTCCCAATGATGAGAATTCAAAATGACTTGGTCACACCTTAAGTTCTATAATCAACTTCTATAGAATAAAATGATCTAAAAAATATAAACCATATGTTTCCCTTGTCTTTATTCATTAACCAATACCAAAATGGTTATTACTATATTAGATAACCCCCAAAAGGATAATAATTTATAAAAAGAAATACTACTCTTAATCTCCAAAATTTATCAAAAAATAACCAAATCTCAAAAAAGTCCATTAAATACAAAATTTTACATAAAATTATTCCAAATATTACAAACTAATTCAAACCCCAATATTTAGATGGATTTTATCACATATTCTTCCACATAAATCATAACATTTATCTCTAAATAATATCATCTACTCCTAAAGTCTCATACTAAAAATAAATTAACCTAATCACAAATTTTCTATGATATGTTAATCATTTCCATAAATAACCAAAATTTCTATATATCCATAGAAAAAAATGTAGATTCTAAAAATTTTAAATTCCACCATTTCACCTCAATTAAAATCACAATGTATTTTATTTCCCATAGGCATATAGTGTTCTTAAATGATAAAACGTCTTTAAGAATAACGTTTACCACCTAATCACCAAATAATTTCAATATACTAATTATATCCATTTTATAAAATGTAATATCCCAAAAAAACTTATTATTTACCTATATAATCATTTAACTAAAATGAAGAAGTCATAATAACTGGGGAATTTACATAGGATAGTGGTAGGTAATACGCCCTTGTCTCCCTTCAGTTGTGGGTTCGATTCCCATGACCTTGATATATGTGATGGGTCTTCACCCATCATGCAGATTGTCCTTTTCCTAAAAGGATATCATTATTATAACATTCTAATAAATAAAATATTGGGCATAAAAATAACCATAACCTATTTTACCCTCAAAGGTAATCTAATACTTATCATTTTTCATCCTAAAATGTAATAACCATTTATCACCTTGAAAATAGAAGATCATATGATCCCCTAAGGTTATACATTATGGCATCACAAGGAAATATAATTATTTTTTAAATAAAATTTTCACTTATCAAAGTTTACGTTTACACATAATTGAAATAAACATCTAATGTAATCGCATCATCAAGAGAGCCTTAATACTTTTTTTCATTTCATCATCCTAAAATGTACCATAACTCTTGAATCCATTTTATGAAGAATTCATACTCATTCAATGTTCTTCGTGATCCGTTTACCATTATTTTCCAACATATTCTACAATACATCTTTCCGTCAAACAAAATCATGAATCATGTATAATGATTCAATAATGTAAAATCATGAACTGAGAAATAATCCATACATTTCATTTGTCATTGTCAGATTCCTCATCCTCAATTGGAATGACATTAGGTATTTGTAAGAATATATTTGTACAGTTTTTATGAACCCATTCTTGAACTTTCAATGTAATACATCTATTTGTATAATGAACATGTACGCCACCATTAAAAAAATCAAATGATTCCTCGAAATGAAATTCTTTCCCTTTTAGTGGGTCAACTTGATTCTTCCTTTTTCCATGAAAGGTTCTTTCTTTATGACCTTCATTTCAACATGTATAGCATCTTCATGTCACTTTTAATCATTTTCTTTGTTTTTTATTTCCACATCCATGACACATATGTTTCTAAATATACATACCTTTAGTATTTTTACCAGAACATCTCTATGTATTTGATTCCTGCATATACAATGCCTAATGAAAATCACCATGGTTCAGGTGGTCAATAATGATGCTAGATATATGTTTTAGAATAACCGCAAGAGTTCTCATTATATCTCCCATTTCATTCGGTTTCTTATTCAAAAAATAGTCATAATTTTCTTCACATCTTCTATTATTTTTGTGGATGATATATCAATCCATTTACTAAGACAAAAATGGCCAGTGTGAGTCTATTAGTAAAATAATCATATAATTTATTATAAGGAGGGTAAATAATAATATATACATATTCCTATTATCATAAACTCAGTCAATTTATCTAAATCAACTACGACCCTTTCTTATATGATAACCATTCTGGTTATGTCATTTATTCTTAAATAACACCCTAATGAGTAAATTTATCTAAAACGGCCTATGATACCAAATTTAAGGCCCCATATTTAAACATTGCATATTCTTTAATTAACATAAATTCAATTTTAGGATCATTTCAGGTTTAGATCATTAAATAATTTGTTCATAACATATACATAACATCTTCAATATTAAAATTACACACTTCAACTCAATATTTTTTTTCATAAAACAAAAAACTCTTAACAAAAGAAACATGCATAGTTATATTTTTTAGATAGCATGATTGTTTCATTGATCCCATCCTTGACCTTATTCATCTTTAAGACCTATGAAAAAAAATTCAAAAAATGGTATGAGCATAAAAAAAGTCATTAAGGGATACATAAAGAAGTAAAAATATATTTTTAAACAATAATAAACCCTAAATACATTATTAAAAAGTAATACCATTCACGTTTAAGAAGTAGAAAATACACATTACTGAATATAATCTCATTTCTTACACATTGTTTAATAGAAAGATTTCTGAAAATCCCATAGAATTAATCATGTAGTATATAAAAGTTACTTGAGACATAAACATTTTGAAATAGACAAACCATACGGTCTACTTCCACACATATCACTAAATGGAATAGCCATACATGTGACTTTTATACCCAATGCATTGAAGGTTATAATGTAACCACCCGTCCTTGGTTAATCATGGAACCACCAATCATATGGTTTATCATGTAACCATACATAATTGGTTTATCACTTAACCACCCATCAAATGTCCAAGTACCATTACATAATAAAAACACCTAAAATATTATAAATGTTATCATTTTATTAATTACATTTAATTTGTAATGATAAGATATAATTAACATACTCAACCCTTTTCAAAAACCATTTTTATGAAACAAACTCTAAAAAAGGAAATAAGGGATTTTTTATCCTTTAATAAAATTTAAATCTTATATAAGAATCCAAATAACAATTACGGAGGAGGAGAGTTTATTGAAGCCTCTTATATTTAAAACATTCCATTTTTTTATTTCGTAAAACGCATCATAGATAAAATATTCCATTTAAATGAATGTAAATTTGAAATGATTTTACTATACACTATATAAAAGAAGAAGGTATATATTATTTATAAATTACTCAATGAATGGAGATTTAGATAAAGTCCCTTACCTCGTGCCTGACTTGACTCATTCGTTATTTAATTTTCTGAAAGATAAAATTCAGTTAATTTCCTCTTACTATAGAACCTTTTTCATGTTTATTGTTCTTTTTTTATCACTTATTACCACATTATAAAAATTACATAATTATTTATGTTAATATTGGTTATTCTGTTGATATTAGGTAATTGAGTCGAATATGAACTTATTATAATTATAATTTTTTATGTGGTGAAAATTACATTTTCTCCAGAATATTAATCAGATATAGAACTTATTTATCAACTATAGATGTATTTGTAATATTCCATAACATTTGGATATAAGAAATGAAATGAACCGTTCATAGAGACCCAAATCCATACGTACGCATGAATTCTACTTTCCTTTATATTTCATATTTAATTGAATTAATGCATAATTATACATAGGTATGTTATAATTCTAGTATAATATCATATTTTATATATGTTATGTATGTTCATTAACTCCAACCATTCTATGTTCAATGTATAGAATGCACGAGTCGTATCACATTACGGGAGAGGTATTCCATGCTTCCACAAATGAAATTATTGTGTCTACACATCATGAATATCGTGCCATCATAATAGCCACTATGAGAGGTGGTATGAGATAATTGAACAATCAATGGTTTGTGTGGCAGTAGTTCTCCGTCCATAGAAATAGTATGTTCTAAATCCATTAGATGGAGTTTTGTGTAAGTGTAGATTGAATCCTTTTCGAAAACAATAACTAGTATATTGAGGATACGATTGTTGTTATTTTGTAAAGTAATACTAATATAATTGGTATTTAATAAGTAGAATATTGGAACGTAACTTTAGAGATTATGCTACATCTTAAAATTGGTAACTCGCATTAATTTGAGACAAAATTATTTCTTGAATTGCCTTATGCATAATGGATGGATTTTGGGAGGAATAGAAGGATTTTAGAAGTTTACTAAAATATATTTTTTATGATCAAATGGTCTTGATATGTGCGAGTAAGGGGTTAGAGGAGGTGTAATTTTATAAGAGGGTGGAGGGGTACTTTAGGAATGACTTGAATTGTTATTTTTTTTATAAACTAATTATTGACTTTTGAAATGTCCAAAACTCATTTAATTCAAAGATAAGATGGGGATTTATCGAAATTGTCTCATCCAATTGGTTTTATAAAAGTTTTTGTTTCTAATATAACATTATCATTTAACATTAACCCTTAGTTAAATAATTTAACAATTACCGGGTATTCTTTTATATTCATACTATATGGTAAATATAATTACCATGAAAGACCAATAGAACCTCAAGTGGTTAATTAATGAAATTTCAAACATTAATTAGTTCATTTGGCCAAATATTTTATTTTTAGGACAATTATATCATTTAATAAAATAGTAATTATATTAAAAATCCACTTATGTCAATTTTTATAATATTCATATCATGACATTTTAAACATCCATGACAACTCGATTGTTTCAAAAAAATCATAAATTAAAAGATTAAAAGTCAAAATCATAACAAATAGATATAAAAATTATATATGACAAGATATATATTATGTGAAATTAATCTACCATATAATTCCTCACCCTCATACCATTAAGGGAATGATATCATTGATCGTACATACGTACACCCTATTGTCTTCATGATGGGATAAGATTCATATTCCACGTTAACCATTTAAATAATCATTATAAAATTTTTTATAATGAATATATATGAGATATATGACATTATAATTATAATTTAATAATTTATATGTACATACATTTCATTCAAATTCTTCTTTTCCGTGCATTATGAGAATATAAACAACATTCTTAGATCTATACGGCTTACCGTTTCCATGAATGGAATATTAATTTTCATATATCTATATTATATATATAATTATATATTAAATATATATGATAAACAATTCAGTTATTTCCTGAAATTTAGCTTTAACATGGGATTATGAATTAATATGTAAAAAAATCATAAATGAATCATATATGTTATAATAAATATTAATAGTATTATTTTATAATTTAATAATATGTTTAAAACCACTATACATGTGTTCTAGACATGTATGGAGGTAATCATACATAAGGTACTTGATTTTTGTCTGACCATAAATTATGTGAGATGCGTGCCTCATTCACTACGTGTTTCTTCTATATAGTCTTTTTAATACCATAGAATTTTTTTTATGAGTATTACCAATAATATTATTGTATTTTTAATATCCATGTAATTATATTTCTTTGATGGGGAATATGATTCTACTGATTAAATGTTGTAAGATAATTTTTTCTCATGTGTTATTTCAATGAGATACATACCTGTTCACCACTCATATTATTTCTATGGTGTGCATACTTAACATTATTGTATTATAAGATTTTAGTAAATTATATTATAATGATTTAAAAATAAATATTATGATATTTAATTCATGGGGTTTTTTAATTCCAATGTTAACAAATGAGTAAGGTAGTTTTGTCTCTATTTTAATTTTTTTGGACCCATGTTTTGTTACAAACATATGCTTTTTACTAGGAATATATACTACAATTTTGAATGTTATATATGCAATATCAATATTTTAATAAATTATCTTCGTATTTTAATTTCATTATTTCTTGGGGATTATGATTTATATTCTCAAATGTGGCAATGGACACTTTGAAATGATTAAAGATTACTATACCCAAGAAATTTTTTTGAAATATTTATTAATCACATTACTATGGAAAAGTATTGTAATTAATTTCTTTAGGTTTTAATGATTTTTGATATATCCATTTATATGTTTTAAAATTATTTTTCAAACAAAAATCATTTAATATTTTTTTCAATATTCATACATATGTTTTGATGGATTTTGTTTTCAAAAATGTTTTCATTCCTTTTATAAGTCTTTATATTTATTTTAAATAAAAATGAATTTAAATAGGTTTTATGTTTCAAAAATAATTTCATAAATTATAATTTATATTTTCATAAAAGAATATTTTAAATGAGTTTCCATTATTCTATAATATGTTTCCAATGAGGTAAAGGGTTTTGAAAATGTTGTCTCTTTTAAAAAGTTATTTTTTAAGAAAACTTATGTTGTATGTGATCTTTCAAAATACTTCTTCATCTATGATGACATAATTTATTATATATACATAATACCATTCATAATCATTCACCAAATGTTTTATGTTTTGATTAAATATTTATTAAGAAACTTTCTTCTTTTTATAGGATATGGTATTGAGGAATTGATTATGAAATATGTAAATATTTGACATTTTAGTGTTTTATTAAATCTTTCATAATAACCATTTAATTTCATTGTTTATGAAATTATTTAGAATTATATTGTATAACATGTATGTATTATTAAATTCAAATATGGGTTGGACCTATATCTTTATCCAACTCATTGGGTAATGATTTATGTCTCCTGAGATAATGATGGGAAGCATGTCAATTGGATTGATCCAATATGGTATGTTGAGGAATCCTAATCCATTATAATAAGATGGGAAAACTATATCATGAATGAGAATATGGGGAAGCCCATTCAACTGTGTGATGATGGGGAAAGCGAATCCAATATGTAAAGACAGGGAAACTAGTCACATAAAAGGAAAGGACTGTGACTGGGGATGGTGGTGTGTCCCCCAGCAGTTGTAGTCCCAAGGATGTTCCTAAATAAGTTCTATAATTTAGTATTGAATTATAGGTAATGACATTAAATGTTTATGTGTGTGCCAGAATTCCATGTATTAATCCTATATTATCCATTCATAGATTATGTTCTTGATTTTCATATGATTCATATCTTATGAACACCAAATATGTATTCAATGATTTGTGGTTAAAATCACTTATATAGATGGTATTCTCATTTATTTTCATGATCATTTTATAATACCCTTATAATCATGAATATGATAACATATCTCCCTTATTTACCATATTAAGAATATGAGCTCACTCTTTCATATGTTTCTTTTCCTCTAAATACAAATAATCGTAGTATGTTTGATAGGTAAAAAAGGGTTCAAGTTAAAAAGAAATTGGATTGAGAATAAGATAATGTATTACAATCCAATTTTTTATGATTCAAAAATTTTAATGTAACTAAACTAATATGGAATTTGGGAATCCATTTTTGTACTAAATTTAGTATTATACATAATTAAATTATTTTCATCTCATCAGTCTTGGGTTACTACGGTTTGTATCAGAGCTAGTGATTGATCAACCTTAGAAACTAGGAATAGAAAACATTAGTGAAATATCTAGGGGTATGCCTATGTATATGTATAAGAATGTATCTAACGATATGTCTAATGATGAGGAAAAGTATAAGAAAATACACTAGAATGTTGGTATAGAATAAATAGAGTGATTTTCTATAAATACATCCATATCTTGATATTATAAATGGTTGTGGTGATGGAATTGATGTACATAGGAGTGAAAACTCAACCATGGAGTGTCGTCCCTAACTCATTGTTACTTGTTATGTGACATTGACCCTTGTAGCACACATGGTTTGTCACTCCGAGGGGATATGATTTGGAAAATCAAAAACAATTTAAAATCCATTAAGAAGGATTTAAAATGTTGATGATTATGAATAAGCGATGATAACCCTAAGGTGTCATAAATAATATAAGTAGGTTTCATTATTTATGCATCCTATAATAATTTTTTCATGTTAAGGTTTCTTTATTCTTTGATAACTCTTTTACACAACATGAGTTCTCATCTTAGTCAATAGTGGTAACTTGAAAGAATGAGATTGACATTTAATATTTTAGATGGTTAATGTTTGAAAAATTATGAAAATAAATTTTCTATGATGAAATATATGGATGATAATTAGAAGGATGTATGAGTATTGGTCAAACAACTGAGGAAAATGTGACCAAAAATGGAGTGGGAATGGTATGTGATGTTCTTATAGTCTTGTTTACACTATAAATAAGAATCATGATTAGATTGAAGTTTAGGAAAATTTATACCTGATTCATATTTTCTGTTATATGAAAGAGTTATTATATAATAAGACGGTGAATCTTAAATAATGGTTTATAAATAATGTTTGATGATTGAGATTTATATGTTTTTGAATTCAAACATTATTTTACGAAAATCATGAAATATATGAGTATTTTCATTATATGTTATTAATTAATGAATATAACATAAATTATGAATAGTTATAAAGACCTAGAAAATTTAGTGGGATGATAAGGTTAGATTTTTTGAAAACACATGATTAAGGGAATGAAACCCCTTAATATGATCACAATAATAGGATTATTAGAAAATGAGATATTTAATTACAAGTGGAATAGTATTTATAATCATGTGACTAATATGATAAAAAATGTTTAATTATATAATTGATAATGTTTGTGTATTTATTAAATTTTTGGTCAAATAAAAGTGGTAATTTTTTGAAATCACGCATGTATTATTTATGGTTTAATGGTATATTAGTTTATTACCATGTTTTAAGAGAATAAAATTATTCTGGTATTCACATGTTTTGAATGTGACAAAACAGAACTACATTATTATTTTAGAGAGATAAATTTTAAACTGATTTAGTGTCCTTTTTTCTAATGTTTCGGTTTTTTATTTTTCAGATGGGTTATAAAATTATACATTGATTGAATGTTTTAGTTAAATTATGTAAGAATAAAGTAATATATCACCATATGAGGATATACGAATATTAGATAGCATATTATAACAACCATTTATTAATTCTAACAGATGAAAGATTATATGGATTATCATGAATATCATTATTTATTAGTTCATCAGGAATGAAAAATTAACATTTTTTTGGAGAAAGAGGTGAGGTTGAAATTGTTCAAGGCACAAGAAAGGGTGATATTGCACTGAATCATTTAAGGATATATTCTAATAATTATTAAAACATAAGAAAAATGATATTCAAAATAATAATATTACCCTATTACCTTTCCTTCTGATGAAGAAAATTGTCCCTTAGATTAACTTGGATTTATGGATTTATGATTGTTAACCTTCTCTATAATATCTACTATATTACTCTCCATTAGATCATGATATTTAAATTTAACATCCATGTAAATGTTTTAACTTGACACCAATGTTATCCAATATGGGAAACTAGTTATGAGTTACATTTGGTAACCATTCTATTTCAAGCATACCAATTTAAATGGAATTATTAGTATTCTCTCTTATAATGGATGTTTATATGAATGTAACATTCGATAATGAAACTCATAATAACCAGAAAAATTTCGAGGGTGACAATCATTTTAAGGGGGTAGAATGTTACACCATGATTTTTGGTGAAATATTGTTTTTCTAAATTAATTTAATATTATTGATATTTTAATTTCATGCAACATTGAATATAGATTTTTTATTATATTAAATAAAGTATTTAGCATTATATTACACAAAACAGAAAGGTTTTTTGTGTTACACACCACACCGACTGTGATTTCATTACATGAAACATTGAGTTTCTAAAATACATGATTTTATTATTATAATTACATAAATAATATTGTTATTAATAGTAAAAATATTATTACGAAAAAATTTTAAAATCTCTTAACAAAAATAAAAAATATTTATAATGGAAAATATAACTTTGTGTAAAATCATTATATGATATGAAATAATATTTTTAAAAAGAAATTGCTTTTAGGTTGGTTTTTTATTAATAATAAAATTTATTTTAGATAGTGAGAGATATTTAATTTGTTTAAATAAGCATAATTTTAGAATTTGGAATGTAAAAATTATCTTAGGGTTAAATATTATTATTTTATCTAATAAGTTTATGTTTTTTGATGAATAATAAAGAATAATAAATTATAGGTTAATATTTCCTTTTCTGTATAAATAATTATTATATTTTATGTTTAATTTAAAGCCACAACATGTTAATTATAAATATATTAATAAAATTTAGGAAATTAGAAAACAATTTGTATTAATATTAGTTAAAAAATTATTTGAGGTTTTGTATGTTCTTTTTATTGGAATCTCGCAATGTCTGTTGGATTAGACTTAAACATAATTTTCTAACTTCTATTAAATGTTTTTTAAAAAATGAAAATAAAAAATTACAATCATTTGGATATTTACATTCCAATAGAATAAACATAATTTTTGGTGAATAATAAATCTATTATAAATTTTTTACCAATGTTGTGGTTAAATAGGGTAATTAAAGGTAAAAATAATATTATGATATTATAAAATTACCCTAATATGTGTCGGAATTTAATTGTATAAGTGGAGGTGACCAAAATAAACCTGAATACAAACCCAAAATCATTACAATACACTTTATTAGGAATAATACCTTTAATATATTTCATTAATAGATATGTTAAGTAAATAATTATTAATATAGGGTTATAAAGAAGCTAAAATATGTTGAAAATAGTCTTATAAAAATTAATATATTTAAATACATCGATATAATTTATTTTTAATTTTTATAGAAAAAATCATTTAACTAATTTCATTCATAATGATGATACAACAATTGTTGAGTTAATGGAAATATTAAATAAATTACATTAAAAATAACAATATAAATGATATTTAACATAATAAATGAAATATAAAAATATTTATAGATAACTATAACTTATTTTTAATTATTAGAAGTGTTTTTATGAACTTATCCTGTTGATTGAAATTTAGAAAAAGATAAATACTCAAATATATCAAATTTAAATAAATGATTCTATAAAATAAATAATAATTTACTAAAATATATTAAATAACAAAAAATGTATATTTTAGAAAAATAATTATAATTTGGTTAAAAATTTAATAAATTATTTTTTTGTGGATCGTTTAAAATTATATAGTATCTACCTTAATTCTTAATGAGTAGAAATCCATGGTGTCATGGTAAAAGATAAAGGGTTTAACTAAAGGTTAAATCAAAAAGATAATTCCAATCATGTGAACTAAATATGTAAAAAAGTAATTGTATGAGAGTATTTAGATCCATACTCTTCTTATACTCTAAATAAATCACGTCTGATATATTTTTTTTATCATAAATCAATTTATATTAATTTACTCACTTAAGAGTTTACTAAAGTGCCCTTTACCTTGACTACAAAAGGGGACCTCCTCCAACACTTATTGGCATCACATTATGACTTCAATATGGACCAAAAATTTCTAATTTCCCTTATAAACATAACTATTTACATTATATATGTTCTTTTATTCACAAAAATCAAACACAATGTCCTTGAGTAGAGATCTAGAGGGAGATCATGGAAGAAGAGGTGATCTCTTTACCGACTCATTCAAAATTGTTACTCATTTTATTTTCTCAGAAAATGATGATTACCTTATAAAGTAATAAATCCAATATCACCTATATTATGAGTTGTTATTATTATTATGTAACAACTATATTCCACACATTATTCAACATACAAAAAATTATTGTACTATGTGTGCATACACACGACTTACTTTTTCTATTATGTAGTGTAATCGGTTTTCATAAATACATTATTTGAATGAGTAAAATTATGGATATAATAGATATAAATAATAAATATTACATGATATTGGTTTTTATTAATTAATATACCATCTAATTTCTTACCCTTTTTTCATTAAGTTACATACTTTTGTCCCTCTGGCATATGTACGGCATACCGTCTCAATGATTGGATTGGATTAATCTTCCATGTTAACTATTAAAATAATTCATATACATATTTATATAATTATTAGTTATTAAATTTATTTAATAATAATTCTAATGAAATATAAATACACATAGGACCATTAAATTATTTAATTATATTTTATTAGAAAATGGAAACAATGTTTATGTGTAGGTAGGCTTACCGTCTCCATGAACTGTGTATTCTATTTAATATATCTATATTATATATATATGTTTATATACAAAATATCTATTATATGAAAGCAATTTTTTAAATTATAGATGTTTTAAAATTAGTTTAGATGAAATAGTATTAAGAATATAAAGTCAAAACACGTATGATAATGTTCGATGTTATTACCCGAACCATTTATTTAACATTGAATTACTAATAAATTGTTAATATAAAGTCATAAATGAATAATATATGATATCATAAATATTATTATGATTACTAAATAAGGTAAGAATATGTTTAAAACCACTATACTCATGTTTCAGACACATATGTTCTTAGTTAAACCTATGGTAAAGGCTTTTGTCTCTCCTTTAATTGTGTAAGAAACATGCCTCACACACTACTTGTATCTTCTATATGGGGTATGTACTACCCATGGATGTATTTTATAATTGTTTGACCTAAGATAATTGTATTTTCATATCTATATATATTTATTTAGGTCATTGGTAATATGATTCTTCTGATTATAATTTTGTAATTGTAGTTCATGTCACTTTTTATTTTTGTGAGATACATGCCATATTCACCACTAATTTATTTTGTGTGGTGTAAATACTAACAATTAATGCATTATATTATATTTATACTATAATTTATGGCTTTTTTTAACTATTATATGGTATCTATTTCATATGGTTTTACTATTAAAATTTTACCAAATGAGTAAGGTATTTGTGTCTCAATTTTCCTTCTTTCATGCACATGTTTTGTTATGCACCTATTTTATTTTTCAAGGGGTATATACCAACATTACCCTTAGAATATAAATAATATAATTCATTTAATGATATTTTAATCATCCATTATAGTTATTATATGATTTGTATTATGATTCAAATGTTATATAGTGGTATGAGACACTTTGAAATGTTTAGTTATTATTTTTCTCATGAAATGTTTTTTAAAAGATCACATATTCTCATTTTCAAGTAAAATAATTTTAAATAAATATTTATTTATAATAGTTGTTTCAAGGATAACATTATATATTTTAAAATATATTTTCAAGGAAAATATATTAAACAATTTATTCAAGATTTAAAAATATTATTTTCAATAAAATAGGGATTCAACATATATCAATATTTCATTAAATGATTCCGTGTTTGTTTTAAAAGAAAAGGGTTTTCAAAATGTTCAATGTCTAGGAAATAAATTTTCAAATAAGAAATGATGTTTTCCTTAACCAACAGTTTATATGATTTATTATTATTATGTTATATGTATTCAATGTGGTTCCAATGCAATTGGTTTTGAAAATGTTTTATATTTTAAAAAATTGATTTTTATGGAAATGATATGTCCCAAGAGATCTTTAAAAATAAATAATAATCTAGGATGAAATAATTTGTTACATTTCAATAATACCATTTAAATTAATTCACTGAATTGTTTATATATTGACGGAATGTTTATGAATCCTGCTTATTTTAATGGGTTTTTATTTTTATGAAATAATTATCAAAACTATGTCTTTTCCACATGTTATGAAATGATTAGATGTTTATAAAAACTTATTTCATTTCATGGGTTATGAAATGTTTGTTTATGATCTTGTAAAACATTTGTGTTGATTTAATTATAGTATTGGTGGAACATATATCTTCCTCCAATTCAATGGGTTAAGATTTATGTCTCGCCACATAATGATTGGAATCAAGACGATGAGATTGATCCAATATGGGAAGATAGAAAAAACATATTAAATATGGGAAGGTAGGGAAGCTTTTTCCACTATAGGAATATGGGGAAATCCAATCCCCTATAGGATGATATAGAAATCTGATATAATATTAAGAGATGGGAAAATCGATCACTTAAATGATAATGACTATGATTGTGGATGCTGGTGTGTTCTTCCAAGTAGGCTTAGTCCCCATTAAGTCCGTTTATAAGTTATATCAATGTTTCCTTACATATATGTAATAATTTAATATGTTTATATGTATCCCACAATTCCATGTCTTACTCCTTCGTTATGCTTTAATGTATTAAATTATAGATGTCTTTGTAATTCAAGTCTAATGAAATACCATTATATATTCCATGATTAATGTTTTTGATCCTTGATATTTCGGGTATGATACATTATTTTTAGGATCATTTTCTCATACCCTTATTTTCATTATCATGCTTACATATCTCTCTAGTTTACACTTAATGAGTATCTAATTTCACCCTTTATATGGCATTTTTCCATGGATATGAAGAATGGAAAAATGTTTGATATGTAAAAATGGGATAATGATATGATGAAATAGGAAAGATAAAATGTATATGTATTATTAATCAGTGGTTAATGTTTTCATCTTTCAAAAGAAACTATAAAAATATATTATTTGGAAAAAATATTTTTAATGTTTTATATATTTTTAATATGTTATGTAATTTCTATGTACAACAATATTGGGTAACCAAATAATTATTCATTGTATATCACTTATTTACATCATATAATAACTACATAATGAATAATATTCATGATATACGTTTTGACGATATTTGATACATGAGTTGAAAATGACTTTAATATGATTTCTATAGTAAAATTGGTTATTACTACATCATCTATAGTACAATACTCATGAAATAATAATCATTAATATATTTTTATCATACATATAAATATAGTAATTAAACATGGTTTTGAATAATTAACCACGTTACAATCATCAAGATGGTAGGCCATATATACACATGAGTAAAACATCAATTTTATGATAATAATTATTGAAATATAGAAAGTATTATTTTTAATTTATGAAATTATAAAAATGTCATTTATATAATATTAATAATTAAAAAATACATATATATTTCATCCATGTGTTTTGGTGATGAAAAATATATCACATCGCTTCGTAAAATTGATAGATAACATGTACACACGAATGATGTTATCCTTTTTATGTGTGAGGAAAGGTAGAAAATATATGTTACCTTGATATTTAATAATGAAAAATATTTCATTAATATTTTATATAACTAATAATTACATCATTATTAACAGTTTTTAGAGATGTTAATGGAAAATAAATTATATTAGATCGTGAGGTAATTGTCTTCCATACACACAATTGACTAATTATTTTCCCATTTAATGGATTTGGGGATTTATTTAGGTGATGCTGTTGAAATACTGAAATATAGTTATATCTAAGATACATGAGTTATTATTCATTCATGTTATATGATTATTTTAAAAAATCATAAGAAAAAATTAAATAGAAATAATTGTTTGAATAATACATTTCTTTTGGATAGTCTACTTTGCATAAGACATGACTGTTATGGATTATGTTCTGTATAAATTGATAGCTCTATAATGTTGATAGTGATTATTTTCTGTATTTTTTCATATATTATCTCTTCCAAATGGGTTTTAGGATGTGATAAATAGAGAATAAGTGAATCATTTTTATGAGATAGGAGGGATCTGTATGAATTATTGAAGATAATAAAACAATATAAAATTTTTTCATATTAAAATATCTCATAACTAACTTATTTCAATTATAGTATGAGTATTAGTTGAAATAAATTCATTGAATAAATATTTATTATTGGATTTGGGGATGTATTTAGGTGATAAATATTTTTTAATCCTTATCGTTTTCTTTTTACCATTATTTTACCTTTGAAACCCTTATCATGATATCACATAATTTAAACATTAAGGGTTAATATAATTTATATTTAATTAAAATCACCAATAAATGATTCATATGTTACATTTCATGATATGTCCATGTATATTTGTATAATTATATATTTTTATGAATTTAATATCTATTAAAAATATATTTTATGAATTTAAATATCATTATTATCAATATGAACACTATTGATTTCTTGACATTTAATCAATATCATCACAATAACATATATGTGAACAAAATCATTTGAATAATCTATAAAATTTCAAATTCATCCATATTATTTGCGGATGAAATTAATTATCTCAAATAATATTAATTTTAATATTTTTAATATAATTTATTTGATATTTTCCTTAATTAATCAACTTTTTCATCATCATTGGGTAAACAATTGATGTATTTATTTCATTCCTAAAAATTAAAAATAAATGAAAATAATGAAGATAAATATATCAAATTTTAAAATAATTTTTGTAGATTAAATCATCTATTATATTTCCTGACTTTATACATATTTCTCTTGTTAAAAAATGAATGAAAAAAATTCCTTCTCATTGAATGAAATAAAATAATTGGCTTAAATATATCCTAGAAGATATAAAAGACCTAATAAAATAATCTAAAGGATGGTTTTAGTCACAAATAAATCATCTAATAAAATTTTTACAAGGGTTATTTTAATTCTATAATATTTATAATATTATTTTTATCCTTAATTTCTCGATTTACCCTTCACGGGGGCAGTAAAAATTATCAATGTTACTATTCATTTTTTGTCTTCAAATAAAGAGAAACTATTTAATAAATTTTGTCCTTCTGATTCCGATTATAGAATCAATTTTTAAAAAATTAAGAATAATGAATTGAATAAAATTAAATTTATATTAATCATGATAATGAGACTATACAAGGAGTTTTCAAAAATACAACTACTAAAACAATGAAATGTTTTTATATCTAAATTCAATGTTAAATTTATTCGAATAACCAAAATTAGATAACACTATATTAAATTTATCAAATTAAAATTTGAAACCAATAAATAATATGATATAAAATAATAAATTATTTACATAAAAACTATTTTTAATTAAATTTTATTATTTTTTACTATTAATCAAAACATGAAACATATTATAAAAATATTAAACTTTCAAACAAAAAATTATTATATTCCTACTTAAAACTGTAAATTCATTTTTTCAAAGAAAATGTATATTAGTGGAAAATAAAATATGTAAATGACATTCTCCTTCAAAAGGCGGCAAAAAGACATTTATTTAAAGAATACTTCCCTTATGCATAAAATTGGATTTGTTCTTATATCATATATTAAAATCACATAAGTTGAATTTTAAATTTTAAATTTACTATTATATATATATCATTAATATAATTTAGATTTATTGATTTGTTTATTTATTGGTATAAAACTCACTTGGGCACCTATAAATTATTTTTGGGAAAAAATTGTCTTTTATTTGAAAAATGTGTTTCAAATTAATTTACAATTAATTTTTAAAATATATATTTATATATATGGCTATGTGTGTGTGTGTGTCAGAAAATGTTTTTAAAATCCTGTTATCCATATTCATACCCTCCATTATCTTGACTAGGATATAAAGATAACATTTAAATAATAACATGTAGTTGTTTGTTTGAGATCGATGTGGAATATCATATTCTCTATCAAACATAATGGTTCTTTTCATATGAACTTGGAATATTAGATCTCTACCCCCTTGTTGAGTCAACACAATTTTCATATGAATTTTCCATTCCCCTATGTTTTGAAAATCGTTAACACTTTATCTTAGGGAAATTGTTTTCCTATGGATTATTTTCATAAAGAAAAGTTTCCTTCCCTAGGGAAATTTTTATCTTTACCTTTGTTTTCATTGTTTCATTTTACACTGTTTCTAAATCAAAACGATTTTAGTACTAATTCTAAAATTTGTATTCTTATATAAAACCTTGAAATCATATAATTCATTGGATATAGAGTGTTCTCCTTTGAGACTCCGAATTATCCAAAATTTAGATTCCAAATTCTTTGGAATTCAAACTTCAAAAACTCTAAAATTCAAATTCCAAATTCTATGAAATTTATATTTTGAAATCATTAAAATTGAAATTCCAAAGTCCTCAGAATTAAGACTCCAAATTGATCATAATTCAAACTCCAAATTCATTAGAATTTAGACTTCAAATTACTCATAATTAAGACTCTAAATTCATTAGAATCCAGACTCTGAATTTGATAGTATTCGGACACTAAATTCCTCATAGTCATGTATCTAAATCCCTTAGAATTCTGACCTCTAATTCTTTATAATTCAGACTCTGAATTCCTCAGAATTCAGATTCCAAATTCATTGGAATTCAGACTCCGAAGTGTATATAATTCCATTTATGAATTCATTGTAAAACAAAATCTAAATATCCATATCTTATAGACTCTAAATGTTTATTTGGTTAGATTCTAAATTCTATTTTTTCCATAGACACCAGAAAATAGTTTTGGTTAAGTAACTTCATTTTTCCTTAAACTTGTTAAAAAATGAAATTGTACAATCTATTTCAAACAAACTGTTGTTTGATTGACACATGTATAGGTCCTTATAATATTCAAAAAAAATATGACCATTAGAGGATGGATCCATCCTTTGGAATTAGTGTCTATAAATAAGAGGTCATTTGAAGGAGTTCATTGTCGAAAAAGAAATTCATCACTCTAGATATTGTATGATGCTAAATTGATTTCTATAGAGAGAAACTCTCATGATTTTTGCAGTTCTAAACAAATTGTTCAAATAAATTCGTGATACATTGATCGTTGTTGAGTATAATTGAGGGCTTACAGGTACATGAATACAAAGGTTCCTAATTCTGTAATGTTTTAAGACATTTGGGAACATAAAGATAGAGGTGTCTACAACCTTAATGTTCAAGGGATTGCTGGACTAGGAAGACAGATTCTGATATTTCTATCGAAGGATTACCATGGTGCGGGTAAGAAAGACATTCATGAAAGTATAAATCTAGGGTTCTTTATCTATGGTTGCTAGATACGCTACTCTTTGTGTTAAAAGATTTCACACATTTTACTTGTTTTGTTTAATGTTTATTTCCACTATATATTTATAAAGAAAAAAAGTATAAATTTCTATTACATTCTTGTAATTTTCCCCACTCTAATATGTAAGACTATGTATACCTTAAGGTTGAATCATTTCCTTATAAACATTCATTATGTCTCATTTCTGAATCCATATTTATGGAACCTAGCATGTTTTTTTCATAGAACTGTTTTAGGGTTTATGAATTTACATTATTTAAATTTGTTAAACATTGAATTCCTTAAGGTTAAAAATAAATGTTTTTAAACATAAAATTATCCCCCTCTTGAAATTGATAATCTACATCATTTTTGATAATAAAATCGGCATCATATAAGGTCTTTAAAATACTTATATTGAAATATATGTTTTTTTCTCAAGTTTTCTTGTTCTAAATTTTTCTTGAATAACTTGTTTTTCTTAATTTTTTTATATTTTTTATCTTTTTTTACAAACCATTTCTATTTACAGGTTTTCTAGAATGATATCTTCTTATAGAATGACTATAATTAATGTTGGTTTGATTGACCATCGTTACCCTAGCATAACACCAATTTTAGATGGTAATTTCTATGAGTACGGGATATATTGTATGAAGAATTTTGTGATAAATACTAATGTAGGAAAATTTTTCATGCTTATTATAGATTAAAAATTTCTTGATAAGAAAGTTAAATCCTTCACTGACCAATAAAAATAAGAATATCAACTAAATTATAGGTTACGTAATACTTTGTAATGTTCAATGAAATGGAATATATATTGTCAAATTTTTTCTTGTGAAGTTGTTATTTCAATCTAGATGAAACATGAAGCTAAAAATTTTTGTACATCCAAAGTTATAGAATCTAGAACATCTATTCTTATAGATGAATATCATGGATTCATTTTTCCTCATAGAGAACCATTATGCATGGTTCAAAAAATTATTCTGAATTTTGTCATAACATTAAAATATATGGGTGATAGAGGTTTTGATGATGAAGTTCTTATATACAATATTATTGATATTATGCCTAATGATTGGGAATATAAGAGATTAACTATTGATGAGAATAGGAAAGTGTCCCAGATTACCCATGATGTGCTTTTTAGAAATCTTCATAAACATGAGACAGGAGTGAAAATACATGCAGATATAAATAGGAAGAATGGAAATGGATGTCTAACCAATACTACTACTAAATCCAAGTCTCCTAAAAGGGTTACAAGATCCAAGTAGAAGAAACTTTTGAATCTGAATCTAGTGAAAGTTAACATTCTGAGAATTATCTAGCTAATCTTGTTCAAAGGATGACAAGGATATTTGGAAAGAAATATTTTCAGTATAGATATAAGTAGAAAGATGGAAATGATAATAAATATTCGAAAGTCACTTTCTATGAATAAAAAAGGTCAGGGTATATAAGGCTATATTGTCCGATTGTTAAAAGAAAAGATAAGAAGTAATATAATTATGAGCTAAATAAGAAGTATTACAAGTCTAAGGATAAGAATGTCTTGAAGGATAATGATACATGGTGTGCCAGTGCTGGGGACTCATCTGTTGATGCTTCATGGTATGGATATTCTATCCAGAAGAATCTTGGTCTACTAGACAAATAGATCATTAATAATCATTGTCTAATGGCCAAGGTACACAATGTCGAATCTATTAATGATATATCTTTTAATGAAAATTATACTAATGATAAATATTATGAGTCTTTAGATGATGAATATTCCTCATCAGAAGATAATATGTTACATTCTTATAAAAACAATCGATATCTTATAAACTTATTAAGAATGAAAATAATAATCTCAGGAAGAAGGAAGACAAATTATCTAGAATATATATTTTCACTAAAAAAATATCATATCATTCTAAAAATATTGATAATAAAACATCTGATTTCTAATGAATTTTTTAATACCACGAGAAAGTTAATTCTGAGAAGGACAAACATTCCAAGGATCCTGAAAATATAATTCCAATGAAATTTTTTTTACACTATTACTCTAGTTCTAAAACTAAATTTTTTTAAATAAGAATGTGGTTATTTAATGAAAGTAATAAATATTTTCCTTAAGGAATTTTTTTTCACAATTTACCTCTTCTAAGGAAAAGTTTGACAAGATGTATTCACAAATTCGTTCTTTAAAGAATTGTTTAGGTTTTTGTTATACCTATTCAGAACAAGTTTTTAGTAATAACTATTTTGTTCATCAAAGTGCTCCATTTTGCACTAAATTTCAGTGTGGTGGACAATGAGAGAAAAATTGTTCTATAAATAGAACTCGGTCATTATGTTTTCATACTGCTTACATTTCTATGAAAATGTGGATTCCAAAAAAAATTCTAAAATTTCTAGATCAATGAATGTTTTGATTTTGAAATTGTAACTCTTTAATTTTTAGGAAAACAAGGAATATACTAGAAAAAATAAAATGTACATGGATAGGGGATGTTCTCAGCATTTGACAGGTAATAAAAATTTATTTGAGAAGATTATCAATATGAAAGGATGAAAATTAACTTTTATATTTAATGCACAAGGGGAAATTATTGGAACATGGAACATTTTTATTATTTGAAAAACATTGAATTCCAATGTTTTATTTGTTAAGGGTCTTAAGAACCACCTCATTAGCATAAGTCAATTATTTGATGAAGGTTACATAGTAAATTTTAGGAATGATAAGTGCATAGTACACAATTTCAAGGAAGAGTATATGATTTCTCCCCATAGGAAAGATAGTGTATACACGCATAACTTAGAAGTTCCTACGATCCAAGACGTAACTTTCCACAGTGCAATGGAAGATCAGTCTTGGTTATGGAATTGAATATTAGAACACTGTAACTTTATGAACCTATGAAAACACTCAATGAAAGAACTTTATAAGGATCTACCAAATCATATATTTGAGTCTTAAAAATATTATGATCCTTGAAAATGTGGAAAGAAACATAAATCATGTTTTAAATTGATCAGTGAAGTCTCAACTGCTGATTCATTATAATTAGTGCATATGGATATTTTTGGTCGAACACAAACTAAAAGCGTTAGAAGAAAATATTATATATTTTTCTTAGTTGATGATTACACTAGATTCATGTGGGACTATTTTCTAGAAAATAAGTCTGATTCTTTTTCATATATCAAAATTTTTAGTGCCCATGTTAAAAATGCGAAAATACTTCCATTGATAACTATTCATAGTAATGAAGGAGGATAATTTCAAAATTCAAATATTGAAACTTTTTTAGTATAAAAATCAATACTTATAACTTCTTATCTCCAAGAACTCCTCAATTTAATGGTGTTTTCGAGTGAAGAAATCGAATTCATCCAGAGATAACTAGATCCATGTTGAGTGAATATTCTATTACTAAAGACTTTTGTCCTGAAGCTGCATGTACTAATTTCCATACTATAAATTAAGTTTTAGTTAGATATTTTCATAACAACATCACATAAGAATTTTGAAATGGTAGAAAACATTTACATTCCCACATCAAGGTATTTGATTTCAATGTATTAATTTTGAATACTAAAGATATTTTACATAAAATCACACATAAATTTGATGAAGGAATATTCAAGGTCTACTCCACAAATTCTAAGGGTTATTGAGTTTTTTATATAAATACTTATACTATTGAAGAATAAGTAAATGTTAAATTTGATGAAACTAGTCCTTTTGAATTTAAACAAACCCAAACAACATATTTGGATGTGTTTTAAAAAACTGTATATCAAACCTTGATAGAAGACACTTATAATACTGAAAATGTTTAAGGGAATATTTATGAATCAATTACCCTAGAAGATTTCCTACCATAAGTCTATGAACATGTCCTTCAACACCCAAACCATCTGTTTATCAAGAATCATCCCAGTGATAGTATCATTATTGATGTAAATCAAACTATAAGGATTAGAAGTTCCTTATTAAATAATGCATAACTTCTAGAATTACTTACCCAATTAGAAGAAAATATTACTGATTAAGCTTTAGGTGGTGATGATTGGATAAAATCCATGAAATTATAAGATAAATGAATTCGAAATGAATAATGTACGAACCTTGGTAGAAAGTCCTAATGATTATTCTGTAATTGGAGTATAATTGGTCTTCAGAAATAAGTGTGATGAAAATAAAATCACAATTAGAAACAATGCTAGATTAATTTCTAAACACTTCAATTGACAAGAAGTAGTATACCATGAAGAAACCTATGCTTCAATCGCTAGAATTGAATCTATTCACATTTACATGCCTTTGTCACAGTCAATAATTTCAATATTTTCCAAATGGATATAAAGTGTACATTATTTAATAGATATGCTCAAGAAGAAGTTTATGTTGATCAACATCCTGGTTTTGAAGGCACAAAAAATTCAGAACATGTTTTCAAAATTACTAATGTTTTATATGGATTTAAACAAGCCCCTAGAGCCTGCTACGATAGACTTGTAAGATTTTTGTCACAAAACTACTATGTTAAGGTAACTACTAATACAACTCATTTTATAATGAAAGATAATATAAATGTTTTGATTTTTCAAATTTATGTTATTGACATTATATTTGGTTCATGTCAGCAATATTTAATAGATTCATTTGTGAATCTAATGAAATTTGAGTTTGAAATGAGTGTGATGGGTGATTTAACATTTTTGCAAGGATATAAAATTCCAAAAAAATTGATTAAGAACATATATAACTAAACATTAGTATATTAAATATATTGTTAAAAAGTTTTCATTTGAGAAGACTAAGAGTATAAGTACTCTAATTAGTACCTCAAATATTCTTGATCTTGGTAAAGCTGGGAAACCAGTAGATCAAACATCATTTAGAGGTATGATATAAATATTACTATTCATAATAGCTACTCCTCTAGATATAATGATTTTAGTATGCTTATGTGAACGATATCAATAAAATCCTAAAAAATATCATTTAAAATCAATGAAAAGAATATTTTGGAACTCAAAGGGAACCATGGATTTATGACCCTTTTATACATATGGAATGGATTTTTTTTAAAAAAAAATATATCAGATGGTGATTTTGGTGGATATAAAATAGGTATAAAAAGTACATCTGGACCCTATCATTTTTTAAGTTATTCATTAGTTTCTTTGTCATTCAATAAATAACACTCAATAGCACTTTCCACTGCTGAGGTAGAATATGTAGAAGTTGTAATTTGTAGTGCTCAAGGGATGTGGATGCAACACACTCTAACAGACATTGGCATGAGTATTACCATCACATAGATATTGTGTGATGACACTAGTTCTATTTCCACAATAGAAACATCACCCTTGTGAAAAACACATAAATATTAGGGATCACTTTATTAGGGATCAGACACTCAAAGGAGGTATCATTCGTCAGTTTAACGGAACACAAGAGCAACTTGATGATATTTTTACAAAATATATAACTTTTGATGGATTTGAATAAAATAAAAAAAGTGAGGAATGATAACCATAAGGTAATATTCCACATTTCATTTTTTCATAACCTATATCCTTACATAAATAAACTCCATTACATTGGGGGAGTACATTTTTTTTAAAAAAAAATTCATAATCAAAATTATTCGTAATAAAAAATCCAAAATCAAAATTTCTTTTGAAAATATGAAAATCAAAATTTCGGTTTTCCTACCTTTAGAAAAATTACTAGAATCTAATTTTCTTCAAGAATATTTTGACTCATTATATATAATTTTCATATAAATATGCAAGGTTCATTTTCATAAAAAAGTTTTAGTAATCAATATTTTACATGTTGATATTTTTTATCTTCATTTAAGAAATTTTTTTCATTCAGATTCACATGACATAAATCTTAATTTATTCCATAAAAACATTAAATGATCGGAACCTATCAAAATTATTATTTGGATTTCATATTTACTATTAGATCATATCCAGAATCCCTCAACTGTTGGATCAATCTTGGAATATGAACCATCAAAAAATGAAAATATAATACACACCCAAATAGTTTCCCCATATTAGTTTTCAGTCTCTTTCATGCTGAAGACCTATCACTATACATGTAGTTCGTTCAAAATATAATGGGTTGTTCAAATCCGAAAGTCATTGATGCATCCCCACAGAAGTAATTGTCGTCAACTAAGGATATTTTAGAATGGAATATCTAAAGAAAGAGGTTTCTAGATCTGATGTTTTTCGCTAAGTATTATTCTCTTATTTCAAAGAATATCTCGTTGAATCATTGGGAGATTATTTTTGTATCCAAACCAAGGGCAGAAGATTCGATTTATCCAGAATTACTGGTAGAATTTTATAAGGAAGTAAATTTTTTTGTTCATGATGGGAAGGATAAGTTTTCTTTTAAGAGTTATGGGAAAATTTATTCCCTTTTCTTTAGCTAGGTTTCAAGAATTATCAGAATTACGTATAAGGGGGATGTTGATTTCTACACCCACAAGATACCAGATATATCCTAACGTTTTGATAAGGAGAAGGCTATAAAGTTCCTTGATTTATAAGGGGTGAAGAGACTGATGGTTAATAATCTATCTAGAAATGTTATTATTCTATAGTTATGTGTTTAGGGATTTTACATTCTGATATATGGTGAAAAGGATACCTTAAAAAATTGGTTTGTCAACAATCTAGATTTTTCGGTGAACCCTGATATTATTAATCTGGTGAAGTATGACTTGCAATCAATTATGAATATCATGAATGGGACCCTTGAATCGAAAATTATTATGTATCTTGTTATTCATTCCAGTATCATAGTACTTTTTCTAGATTTATTCAAAATTCCTTGCAGTTCTACCCTAATAAATTTTAAGGTTATGTTAGCGAATGATTATACCCAAGGAAAGATGACGGTTGGATTTAATAGCATGTTTGGATAATTTTATGACCTTTCGGAATGTGATATCGAAGGATTTTCTAGGAATCTAGAAGTAGCTGAGACTTCCAAGAAGCATTGAAGGAAGATAAATATGAAAGAACCATATGTATAAGGAAAATATACTAAATTTCATGAAACCCAGTTAGCTCCTCAAAAAAACAGTGAATAAAAAGACTTATCCAGATGGAGTTGTTGTTATGCGGAGAGAAGATAAGAGGGACAAGAAGGAAAGAGAACCTAGATTTTGCTAATACCCTGATGAGGCAAAAACATTGATGCTTAAGGGTGTTGAGTAGATTGAAAAACAAAAAAAATAGATGGAAAAAAGAAGTTGCCTGGGGATGAATAGTTCATGTTCTTCTCAAAGAAACCAAAAATGCCTCTTAACTAATTCAGGTCCTAGAAATTTTTTTACAAGAATTACTTCAAGTGACTCTGGGAATGAAAATGGAAATTCTGGAACCTGATGGAGAAGAAGAGATTGTGAAGTAATAGGAAATAAAAATAGAATAAGAGGATAGATGTATTGATACTGATGATATGATAAGACATGTTGAAGAATGTCATGAGAAGGAGAGTCCTTATGAGAAATTTTTGATCAGTACTTCCCAGGATGAATCTTCTAAACTTGTTACCCCATGAAAAGATGAATAGGATTCAAAAGAAGTAAAAAAACATCAGAATAATAAAGAAACAAGCATGACTTTGATCAACCTGAGGACTTGGTGGTAGATGCTAGAGAGGAAACGTTTGAGGTAGACAGGATAATCCAATTGTCACATAGTGAACATGAATCACCAAGCGCTTCTAATATCATTCTGAGAGCTGATAAAGAAAACAGTTGTTAGCTGATATGCCTATGGAGGTTATAGTGGCTAAGATAGATGTTGGAGGATCTTTAAAAAAAATAGAATAATGATATTGAGAAATAATTCTCAACAATAAGGGAATATGGTTCAGAATCATCTTCAATCGGTCATGATTTTTTAGTCCAATCTCTAAGGAAACTAGCAGATAAATTTCCTCTAGTTCCTTGAATTCAATCAGGATGTCTGATGAATTAGCATTAATTTAATGAAAATTTTGATTTTTTTCATGCATATGAACAACTTTTTATGGTTTGAGGATGATTTTAAATATTTCTACAATGGTTATGATTCTCACAGAAAAAGGAAATCACTAAATGGCCTAAGAAGAGAATTTAAGATATGAGAATCATTGATGAAAATATAGATAATGTGAATGATTATTTTAATACATATTCTATTAAGATCAATGATCTTACACCATTTTTTATAGAGAAGCTCGATCATGAACAAATAGATCAGAAGCCGAAAGACAATGATCTAAATGGGAAACTAAATTTAGTTGATTTGGATCTAAAAAGGAAAAAAGATCTCAGTATAGAGTTTGAAGATAATATCAGTAAGCAAGAAGATATTTTGAAGACTCAGGATGAAATTATTAATGCACAAGAAGATAAGATTGAAGCTCCGGAGAAGAAAAATGATGATCATGATCAACTACTCATATTTTTTTTAAGAGGATCATATGGAGCATAACAAGTTGAAGACCATTTTCAAAATTCTTATTCCAAAGGAAAAAAGAAGGAATATTTTTTCCTAAACAATGATATTTTATTGTATTACCATTCTTGTAAAAAATTTTCCAATTATAATAATTTTTTTTCATCATATCTTATATTGTATAGTACTAAAAATTTAGGTACCATATTGTTTCCCATTCTGTTTATTACTTTTTAAAAATCAAAAAGGGAATGAAATGAATGATTAAAAAATAATGGTAAGTAAAGAAGATAATTCCCTATGTAAGGGGGACTCTATTTAATGGAGAGTATTATCAAATAAGATTTCTTAATGAAAGAAAAAGAAAAATATCATTAATTAAGTCAAGAATAAAGTCATTAAGGACTTCAAAACCTAAAGGTATGTTAGTTGTATTCACTAAGATATATTAGTAAAAAGAGATAAGTTTTTCTTTTAGGTTAATAAAGTAAAATTTTATGTCCTTATATTATTTTTCTTAAAGATGTTTGTACTTTCCAAAAAGGGTGATATTATTGAGTCAATAAGGTTTCATTATAAATTTTCTATTCCTTTATTTTTTGAAAATCACAAACACTTTATATTAAGGCACATTTTTTCCTAACTATTATTTTCGTAAGGAAAATTTTCCCTCTCTAAGTAAATTTTTATCCTTACCAATATTTTCATTCTTTCATTTTTCAAACTCTCTAAATCAGACACATTTTATTATTATGTCTAAAATTATAATTCTTATGTTAAAGCTCAGAATCTTATATTTCCTTGGATATAATGTGTTTTGTTTCTAGAAACCGAATTATTTAAATTTTAGATTGTGAATTCTCCGAAATTCAGACTCTAAATTATCTGAAATTCCAATTCCAAATTTGCTAAAATTTAAACTACTAATTTCTCACAATTATAAATCTGAATTCCCCTGAATTCCAACTCTGAATTTTTCAGAATTACGACTCTGGATTCCTTAGAATATGAAATACGAATTCCTAAAAATTCCAAATCCGAATTCCCAAGAATTTATACTCGGAATTACTCAAAATTCATATTCTGTATTCATTGTAATTTAGACTCCGAAGTCAACAGAAATCAGATTCAAAATTCAAGGTAAAACATATTCTGAATATCCATATATTATATACTCTAAGTGTTGTTAGTTTGTATTCCAAATTCAATTTTTCCATAGACTCCAAAAAATAGATTTGGTTAAGTAACATCATTTTTCTTTACACTTGTTATGAAATAATTTCATACAATCTATTTATTACTAACCATTGTTTGAGTGACACATCTATAAGTCCCTCTAAAATTTATGGAAAACATTTGCTATTGTTAGTAGGAGCTGTTCATTTGAGCATATTCTTATAAATATGATCTCATTTGAACAATATCGTTATCGAAAAAACAGTTCCATCACTCTGGAGAATTTATGATGCTGAAGTGATATCTTGAGAAAGAGACTCTCATGTTTTTTTGTGGTTCTAAACATCTTGTTCAGATTTCTTTGTTCCACTCTAATTTTTGATGAGTACAATAGAGGCATTTCAGGGATAAAAAGACAGAGGAACCAATAAATTAAATTTTGAGGACTTCTATTGAGAAGAAGACAGAGGCATCGTCTACCTTAATGTTTGAGGACTTCTAGGTATATGAAAATAGATGTGCTGATTACCATAATGTTCTAGTACTTGTAGGAATAGCAAGACATATTCACATATTTCTATTCAGGATTTCCATGGTTATGGTAAGAAATTTTTTTAGGAAAGTATAAATTTGGGGACATGTATCCAAGTTTGTTGGATACCCTACTCTTTTGGTTATAATATTTCATACTTGTTACTTGTTTTGTTTCAAGTTTATTTCCACAGTATTTTAATAAAGGAAGAAAGTATAACTTTTGTAATCATTCATTTACTTTTGCATGATTTGAAAAGTACGTCTCTATATTCAATATAGTAGAATCTATTCTTTGTAAACATTCCTTATGTTTCCTTTCTAGAACCATATTTCTGGATCCTAACATGTTTGTTTCATTGAACCATTTTAGGGGTTGTGAAATTACCTTGTTTAATATTGTTAAACATTGTTTTCCTTAAGGTTAAAAATGAATGTTTTTAAATGTACAATTCACCCCACTATTGTATTGAGAACCAACATCATTATTTCGATCCTACACCATTTTTTGAATTGTATCCTCACGATTTTGAATTTAGGATCAATGGTTAATCTTAGGATTTTCAAAATACCTTTATTGAAATCCAAAATCATAGAAATATTTAATAAAATTTAAAATATAAAAGAAATAAATAAAACTACGAAGGTATCCTTAGATAACACATAATTAGGTTCTATGTAGTAAAACATGGACATAGAATATAAAAAATAATACTCATGTTCTGATGGAGTTTCATAGTGAACATGGTTATTATAAAGTCAACCATAAAAACACATAATTATATTATGGGTTAAAAGGACATTGATTTCATTATAATAAATGTAAAAAGTTTAATTTATTTAAGATTATTTTAGTAGCATTGACTAATAATTTTACTACATATAATACTAATTTAATGAAGCATACATACATGAAGTGTATCATTTAATATTTAATATAATTTCCTAAAAAAATCATATTTTTCTCCAAATGATGAGTATTCACGATGAATTATTCACACCTCATGTAGTTGATTGAACTTATAGAAAATAAAACAATCCAAAATGTTATAAATATATATTCCACCTATCATTAGACTTTATTAAAACTATATGGTTTATATATGATAAGATAAATGTCCAAAATGAATAAAGCTTTATATAATGAAAAACTGCAACAATATCCCAAAATTCAACATTGACACCCATAGTTCAAGATAGACCATTAACCAAATACATATAGATAAAATTACATTAAAAAATATAGATAGTTATATAAACAAAAAAAATGTTTTTATTACATAATATTCTATGATAATTTTTAGCATTGGTCTCAAATAACACCAGTTACTCTTGAAATCTCATACTAAAAATTATATTCACCTGTCACATAATCTTCATGTAGATATCCAATTAGATAAATATCCTAATACAATATAATTATATTATATAATCATAAATTCATCCAAATTATTATTTAACATTTCCACTCTATTAAAATCACATAAAATTATATTTACATTATTCTTATTGGACTCCCAAGTAGTGAACTTATTTTAAAATATCATTAATAACCTAATAAACAAATAATTTTACAATCCCAAATTTATATATTATATAAATTATTTTTTCCCAAAATCATATTATTCTTTACCCATAAAATAATTTAAATAAAAAAGAAAAATTAAAACTAACTAGGACATCATGTAGGCCAGTGGTAGGTGATTCACCCTTTTTCACCATTTGGTTGTGGGTTCAATTTGGGAGGCCTTGACAGATGTTATGGTTTTTCACACACTCTATGTATTTTCCATTTAAAAATGTATATAATTCATATAAAATTATTAAAAAAATAAATTCATCTTTAGAAATATTTTTGTATCCTCAAAGGTTATCTCATACATTTTACTTTAAAACCCATAGTGTAATAACACAAAAATACATAAAAACTATAAATCACCTAGATTATAAATGATCTAATAAATTTAATCATGTACCCACCAAAACTAATGGAATTATTCCTCAATATTCATTTTTCATATCCAAAATATAAGGTTCATAAACACCTGTAACAATATCCAAATATTATATCCTAAACAATTGATGAAATACAATTATATAATATTTCAATACATATAAAAATCATTTGAATTATTTTATAATATTGATATGTAATATTTCCTTATGATTTATCAAAATCACTTATAAAATAATCCTAACCTTAAATACTTTACTAAAGTTATTCCTTTATGTTGTTGGTGTCCTCCATATCTTTCAATAGGTAGTACAAATATCTAGAATATAGATAGTCAATTCCTTGTTTATAATTATCTTATCTAGTAGCATGGATGAGTCTAGTATTTATTGAATATAAGATAAATACCATGATCCAAAATAACTTTTTAAAAATCAAATATGTTGGATAGATAAAATAGTTTCATACATATGGAAAGAAAAATAGAAAATATTTCAAGATCATATGAAAATGATTTTTCCATGAATGTTATGGTTAAATACTTTATAAGGGATAATAAGGATGGGTTATATCCTTCTATATCCATATCGATATTCAATTACTAATCTATAAAAAATATCAGCATTAAAACATGACGTGAATTATTGCATGTTAATATGATGAAAGTACCCAAATAATTTATATTATACATTGACATTCAAATCCTTTATAACTTTTTCATATACCCTAATAAATAAAACATAAAAATATATTCATAGTCACCTCTATATTATGGAATGTAAATCCTGAAATGGGATTCTACGATATAGAAAAATGGTCAATATTAAAATTTTAAACCCATGTAGTTATCCATAACTCTTAAGAAAAAACCCTATTCTCCATTGTTTTATAAACCATCATTTGATACAAACTATAATGAACAAGCCTATAAAATTACACATTATTGACTATTTAAAATAGAATTCCAAAATGTGAAAATTTTCTATGGATCTTTTTATAAAATTACGAGATAATCTAATGAAGTAAACCCATAAATAATAAATTGACACTAATAAATAGTATCCATTTTTTAACAATACCAAAAACTTTTAAAATAACAAACAATTTCTCATTAAGATAAAATATTCACAATTATACCCTTTATGTCATCCTTTTCCTATAATTCCATTAATTCTATGAAAAATTATTTTAAAATATTGAATAAGAAAACAAATCTCAGTAGGGGATATAAATTAAGTAAATCACTAAATCCATGAAAATATGAAAAAACACTAAGATCATTTTACTAAATACACATTAGTAGACATTGAGAAATCACATAAGTTATTTGGGACACCATTACCATATAACTCTTAGATGTTGAGTCAATAAGGTTTATTTATGACATTTCCATTCCTTTATGTTTTGAAAATCACAAACATTCTCTATCAAGGAAAATTCCTTTTCCACATAGATTTTCCTTAATAAAGATAATTTTTCAACCCCAAGGAAAATTTGTCTTTACTATCTTTTCATTAGTCATTTTTTTGATTCACTAAATATAACTCTTTTATTCCAATGTGAAACATTCAGATTCACATATAAAACCTTATAATTCTCTAAATACATAGATATATAGTCTTCTGTTTTCAGGATCTGAATTCTGACTCTGAATTCTATAAAATTCCAACACAAAATTCTCTAAAATTTAGACTCTGAATTCTCCAAATTTAGATTCTAAATTATCTGAAATTCTGACTCTGAATTCTATGAAATTCATACTTCGATTTCTCTAAAATTATGAATCATAATTCTCTGAAATTCGTACTTTGAATTCCATAGAATTCAGACTCCGAATTCCTTGGAATTCAGAATATTAATTCCGTAGAAGTCATGTTCTGAATTCATTATAATTTAGGTTCCAAATTCCATAGAATTCAGAATTTGAATTCCTTAATAGTCAGGTTCCAAATTCCATAAAATTCCATTTCTAGATTCTTTCAAATTCAAACTCTAAATTCCTTAGAATTCATACTTCAACGTCTACATAATTCTGACTCTGAATTCCTTGAAAAATAGAATCTGAATATCCTTTTAATATAGACTGTGAATATTTTTACTTAGACTCCAAACATTATTTTTCCTTAGACTCAAAAAAATAAATTTTGATGAAAAACCACATTTTACTTATCCTTGTTATCGTTGGAAAATGATGTTGTGCTATATTTTTCTATCTAACTCTTGTTTGAGTGACACATGAGTAGCTCCCACTGAGATTCAAGGAAAATATGATTGTTGGATGTGGGAGCTAACCATTGGGAATGTGCCTATAAATAGGATCTCATTTGAAAAAGATTATAACTGACTGATGTTGACAGTTCTACAACTCTAGAGATTACATTTTGCTGAAGTGATTTCTAGAAAAATAGACTCTCATGCTTTGTGTGTACAGAACATTTTGTTCAGATTACTTCATGAGACGATGATTGTTGTTGTGTACAATCAAGGGCTTCCAGGTATATGAATACAAAGGTGCTGACTACCTTAATGTTTGAGGACTTCCTTGATGAGGAAGACAGAGGTGCTGACTACCATCATTTTCAAGGGATTTTAGGGATAGCATGACAGACATTGATATTCTTATCAAGTGCTTACCCTCGTGTTGGTAAGGAATACATTCTTAGAACTATTAATCAAGGGACCTTTATCCAAGGTTGTTGGATACCCTTCTCTTTCGGTTAATTGATTTCTTACATGATACATGTACTATTTCATGTTTTTTTCCACAATATATTTATTATTAAGAAACATATAACTATAATATACATTCTTATACTTGTAACCTCTGATTAGTATGATTTTATATACTTTAAGGTATATTCCTTTTCATTGCAAACTACTCATAAGTTTCATTTCCAGAAATATATTTCTGGAATCTAGAAACTTTGTAGAACTAAGAGGTCTTGTGAATTTACCTTGTTTAACTTTTTTAAATAATTGAATGTTTTAACATACTGTAAAGGTTCTAAATGAAATTTTAATGTATAAAATTCACCCCTCTTTTATATTGAGCATCTACATCATTATTTCGATCCTAAAATTGGTATTAGAGGAGGTTCTAGAAATACATATATCAACATATAATTTATCCTTCTCAACATTCATTTGTTCTATATTTTCCTAACTTATGGTTTTTTGTCTTTCTTTACAAACATTTAATACTAACATGATTTTGTGGGAATATATTTTCATTAAATGGTAGGAATAAATATTGGTTTGATTGAAAATCATAATCCAACTAGACCACCAATATTTGATGAGAATGATTATGAATATTGGAGAGATTGTATTAACACTTTTGACATTAACACTAGAGTGTACAACATTGTTAATCATACTAGAGATTTCAAGATTCTTGATAAGGAAGTCATAACTTTTACTAATCAAGAAAAGATAGAATATTAACTAAACTACAAGGTACTTAATACATTATTGTATTCCATGAACTAGAATATATATATCTAGATTTCATCTTGTGAAGCTACAAATTTTATTTGGAACAAATTGGAGGTTACTCATTTTTGAACTTCCAATGTTATCAAAACTAGAAGAGCTATGCCCAAAGCAGAATATCATGGATTTCTATTTTCTTATGGAGAACCAATGAGCAAGTTCCAATAGAGATTTATGACTATTTTTTATAGTTTACAATCCCTAGGTGAAAAAGGTTTATATGATGATCCACTTGTGGATATGATTATAGATATTGTTCCTAATGAGTGGGAATCAAAGAGAACAACTATTGATGAGAATAGGAAAGTCTCATAGATTACTCTTGATGAGATTTTTGGAACCTTTCTTTAAAATGAGAGAACATTGAAAACAAATGGTCATCAAAATAATAAGAAGAATAGAAATGTAAGGGTTTCTTTTACAACTACATCAAATCATATGAAATCTAAGACTCCTGAAGAAGTTACTATATCTATGTTGTAGAATGTCATTGTTTTATCTGAATCATGTAAAAGTGAATATTATGATAATGAACTAGCTAATCTTTCTCAATGGATGAAAAAGATAGTTGGGAAGAATGACTTTCAGAATAGATATAAGAAGAAAAAAATAAAGGATAAGAAAGACTTAGTAGTCAATTGTTATGAGTGAAAATGAGTAGGTCATATAATGTCATATTGTCCTATGCTTAAGAGAATGTATTGAAAGGAAAATAATTTTGAGAGGAATATAAAGAAATATGACAATTATAAAGCAAAGAATGTTTTGAAAGCCAATGACAACTAGAGTGCCAGTGGTGGAGACACTTCTGATGAATCCTTAGAGTATGAATCTTCTATTCAGAAGAATCTTGGTTTACTTTCAAAGTTACCTATTGAAAATAATTGTTTAATTTCCAAGGTAAAAAATAAAGAATCTATAACCAACGTATCCTTGAACTCTAATTATAGTGATAGTAAATATTAGTATTCATAGGATTAATAATCTTATTCTAAGGGAGATAATACTTTACCTATATATGAAGAAGTGTCTATGTTTTATGAGCTCTTTGAGAATGAGAATTATAAAGTCAAGAAAAATATTGATAAAGAAAATTCTAGAATATATATTCTTACTATGGATGTAATAGATCTTTATAAAGATCTTGATAATAAAATTAATAATTTTTATTTTATTTCAAAAACCATTGAAGATGTTAATTATGATAAGGATAAAATTTCTAAGGATCTAGAAATTGTAATTTCTATGAAAAATGTTTTCTAGACTAACTATAGTGCTAAAAATAATGTTATTGAGGATAAAAATTTAGTTATTAAGCAGAAGTCAGAAATATTTTCCTTGAGGAAGTGTTTGTAAAATTTCTCCTTAGGTAAAGAAAACATTGATAAGATGTATTCCCAAATTCTACATATAAAGAATAATTATGGATTTCTTTATACTCATTCGAAACCAATTTTTAGTAATGATTATTTTGTTCCACAAAGTGCTCCATTCTGCACTAAGTTTCAGTGTTGTGGGCATTGGGAAATTTTCTTCCCTTTATCAAAACTCAGTCTTTGGGTTTTTATAATGATTTTTATTCCAAGAAATGTGGATTCCTAAAAATTTTCATTCTGATGTTTCTGTATCCAAGAATGTTTGTGTTATGAAAGTCTAGCACTCTTATTTTCAGTAAAGTAAACATACTACCAACAACAATAAATGGTACATGGATAGTGGATGTTCTTATCACATGACTGGTAATAAAAACATCTTTGAAATAATTATCAAGACAAAGAGAGGAAAAGTAACTTTTGGAGATAATCTTCAGGGAGAAATTATTGGTATAGGTAACATTTTTCTTCTTGGAAAAACATTGAATCAAAATGTTTTATTTATTAAGGGTCCTAACCAAAACCTTATTATCATAAGTCAATTATGTGATGAAGGTTACCTTGTGAATTTTTGGATTGACATGTCTTTAGTAAAAAATTACAAGGAAGAGTTTATTATTTCTACCCATAGGAAAGATAATGTTTACACACTAAACATAAAATACCTTAGGATCCACGATATACCTTTTCTTAGTGCAATGTAAGATCATTCTTGGTTATTGAATAGAAGGTTAGGACATTAAACCTTAAGAACTGATGGAAACTCTGTAATAAATGAATAATTAAGGATCTACTAAAGAGTATATTTGATTCTTTAATTTTTTTATACTAGTCAATATGGAAAGCAGCATAAATCATGTTTTAAACTAGTCAGTGAACTCTCAAACACTGGTGCATTATAGTTGGTGCATATAGATATTTTTGGTCCAACACAAACTGGAAGCATTGGAGCCAAATATTATGTATTTTTCTTAGTTGATGATTACACTAGATTTTAATGGATCTATTTTCTTACAATGAAATCTGATGATTTTTCTTATTTCAATTTTTTTTTTCAGAAAATCATAAAAATTAAAAAATCCTTTCCATGATAACTATCCATAGTGATCATGGTGGATAATTTTAAAATTATGATTTTGAAACAAATTATAGTATAAAAGGAATTACTAAATACTTCTCAGCAGCAAGGACACCTCTGGAAAATGGTGCTGTTGAAATAACAAATTAAATTATTCAAGAGATAACAAGAACCATGTTGAGTGATTATTCAGTAGCCAAAGGTTTTTTGGCTGAAGATATAAGTACTACATGATATACTATAAATTGTGTTTTGATTATACATATTCTTAAAAAAACTCTTTATGAGTTATGGAATGGTAGAAAACCTATACTTTATTATTTCAAGGTTTTTGGTTGCAAGGTATTCATCTTGATTACTAAAGATAATCTACATAAATTCGCATGAAAATATGATGAATGAATTTTCTTAAGAAGCTGTATAACTCATAAGTCTTATTGAGTTTTCAATAAAAATACTTGTAATGTTAATGAAATTGTACATGTTAAATTCAATGAAACCGATCCTTTTTTAAACATCCTCAACCTACATCATCAGATGTGTTTTAAAAAACTGATTATCAACCATTGATAGAAGATTCTTCTAATAAAGAAGATGTTCAAGAAAATGTTTCTGAATCATTTACCCCAGAGGAATTCCTACCATACATTGATCAACAAGTTTTACAAAACCCAAATCAGTTGTTTCATAAGAATCATCCCAGTGATAGTATCATTGGTTACTTTTATCAACCTGTAATGACTAGAAGTTCTTAATAAATGAAATAGAATATCTAGCATTACTTTGAAAATTAGAAAAAAAAAGAACTGATGAAATATTATGTGATGATGGTTGGATAAACTCTTTTCAAGATGAGTTAAAATAATTCTAAAGGAATAAATTCTGGACCTTGGATGGAAGACCTAAGGAATCTTATGTTATTTGAGTAAAGTGGGTCTTTAGAAATAAGTGTGATGAAAATGGAATCATACTATGAAATAAATCGAGATAGTCTATACTTCTAAGAAAGGGAATGTTGGTGTGGATGCGCTCAGCAGGAGGAATGGTATACAGCTGCTAGGAGAGGCGACAAAGAAGCTATCCGCCTTACTGATATCCTTTATGGATATAGATGGCGCAGCCTATCTTCAATCTCTTACAGTCACTCCCCCACTTCATAAGCGAGTCAAAGAGGTTCAGCATGGGGACATTGACTACGAGACACGACGTGCTCAGATATCCATAGGTCAGGCAGCTGATGGATTTTCTGAAGTTGGGGAGCACGTCATCCTCATCAGAGGATATAACATGGTACCATTTGCAAATTAGGAGGAAGTGTTGGGGGATTTCTATACTTCCCCTCTTGCGGTACATCTAAGAGAGGCGATGATGTACCAACACCTTCGATTAAAGAAATGGTGGTCAGGTATAGAGAATGCAGTAGCAGAGTTCATCTCATGGTGCCTCACTTGTCAGCAAGTGAAGGCAGAGCACCGGGTACCAGCTGGCTTGGTTCAGCCCTTTGAGGTCCAAGAGTGGATGTGGGATGGGATATCCATGGACTTCATGACAGGTCATCCACGTACATCCTAGGGTCACGACTCAATTTGGGTGATTGTCGACCGACTCACCAAGTCGTCCCAGTTCCTACCAATCAAAGATGGTACGGGCTACCATAGAGAAGATGCAGATCATCCAGGAGTATATGAATACTGCACAGCGTAGGAAGAAGTCATTTTCAGACTGGCGCCGGAGGCCTCTGGAGTTCGATGATGTTGACCATGTTTTCCTATGTGTCTCACCTTGACGAGGTCTAAAGAGATTTGGCCGAGGTGGCATGTTATCTCCATGGTTCATTGGACGATTCCAGGTCCTCAGTAGAGTAGGTGAGGTGGATTACCTCTTGAATCTTCCACCACAGCTGTATCGGGTGCACGACGTCATCCACGTATCTCAATTGAGGAGATACATGCACGACCCATCCCACATCATCGACCGTGGAGGGATGGACTTCGATGACTAGGCTAATTTCATGGAGATTCGAATGGAGATTGAAGATTGAAATGAGATGGTCCTACGTGGACAGTAGATACCTCTGGTGTGTGTTCTATGGAAGTACGGGAACCTCTAAGAGAAAACATGGGAGCAGGAGGCTCAGATGTGTGCACAGTACCCCCTTTTGTTCCCTTAGTTCGAGTTGTAGCTTACGGGGATGTAAAGCCCCGAGGTGGTGATAATGTAAAGACCCATATTTACCCTGGGATTTTTTTTAATACATGGGAATTTTATGAGTCCACAATTTATGACAGAGCTTGATTCTGAGGCCCAGGATGCTTGGAATCGATTTCTGATGTTTTTTCATGTATGTTAAGTAAACATATGAGCGGGATTTTATAACTCATGAAATGGTGCTCAGAATCGAATTCTGAGGGCACTATTAAACTCGCAGCATCGGTGATTGCTTAGTATGACCTTCACTACAGTTGCATTTTAATGTGATTGGATGATAGATTTTTGGGTTTCATTAATAAAGTTAAGTAAAAATAATGTGATAGCTTTTTTTAATTTCATGGTGGTTATATGCACCAAAATGATGTTAGTTATGGGGGACACCACACCATAACCTCTCATGAGATGTTATGGAGGTGGGGCCCACCCGCACATAACCTCTCTTGGGAGGATATTTAGCATTGGGACCACACGGGCTTTAACCCCTTGTAACTCTCTATAAAGTGGGGGGGGGGCCTTGAACTTCCCCCACTTATAAAATGTGCCAACCCATATAGAATTAATTGAACCCCCTCATTTAATTAATTCAACTTTTGAATTCTTTTGAATTCAAGAAAACGATTAAATAATATAGAAAGCTATAAATTCATTTGGTTGGAAATTCATTTGGGTGGGACTTGAGAGAGAACTTCATCCTCTCAACGAAGAACGCGAAGAATGCTCCTTCCCCCTAAGATCGACGAACACCATCTTCTTCCATATTCGATGGGGGAAAGAAAGGGAAGTATCACCCAGGAAGAATGCCAACACCATCCTCAGCATCTTCTTTCCTAATGTCAACGAAACGAGGATTCCTTTTCTGGTGACTTCGTCAATGAAAAATCATCATGCAATGTAGGGGGATTTGAGTTTTTTTGTTTCCATTATATGTACTTAATGTTTTGGTATTCATTATGCCGAATGTTATCAACCAAACATGGGGGGATCAGACCACACCAACATGGACGACTCTCCCACATGAGTTGATCTTGTTTGTTGATGACGTAGGAACAGATTGCGGTGAACAACGACCACTGAAAACGACCCCGCCATGAAAGAAACCGGCGGTGCAAAGGTCGTCGTGTCGCCATAGGGAGTGGCACCATCTCGCTATGTGGAGGAGAGTCGCGGCCACGACCGGCCGCGGTGGAGGCATGCGGTGTCGTCGTGTTGCACGGAGGACAGCTAGAGGACGCAACCAAGGCGGGCTGCAGCAGAGAGGCATGGCGTCGTCGCGTCGTACCAGTGGTGCATGACCACTGCCATGGCGGGAGAGTAGGGCCGTGGATCCATCTCACCGTGCCGGAGAAAACCTTCGGTCGAAGGCCGTGGTCGATAGGGGTGGGTGGCCAGCAGAGACAACACCTCACTGTGCGCAACATAGGCAGGACTCTTCAAGTTTCGTGTTTACATGGGTCGGCGCCATGCACCGGAAGTTACTAACAATGGCCCCCCACCATGGCATGGCTAGCCAGGCCATGCGGCCAGCCAGCTTTGGCCAGCCGACCAGGACAGACGGGTGGCCGCCAGGCCCCACTACCAGTCGGGCCAGGCCTCAGGGCCAGTCGGGCCAGGCCACATCGCCAGCTGGGCCGGGCCACACGGCCAGCTAGGCTGGGCCACACGGAGAGTCGGCTGGGCCACACGACTGGCCGGGCTGGGCCACACGGCCAGCCAACCAGGTTGGGTCTCCCCTTTGGGTCGGGTCAGACCCACAAACCGGGCCAGATCATAGTCTGGACCTGGGTCGGGTCAGGTCGGATCGGTCCACCTGGGTTGGACTGAACCCAAACCCGTCAGACCCGATTACACCAAATCGCCCATAACTCGGGCTACAGGTGTCCGATCGATGAACCGTCTATGAAGACAAAATTCGTGGAACAAGAAAATACCTTTGGAATATCCCACATGAGTTTTGGACATATTTGGAGTATGGTCAAGTTGGTGTGAACCAAAAAACCAGCAGGGCCCCTCGGACGGAAATGCCAATAACTAACAAACCGAGCATCCAATTGACGCGATGTCTGTTGCGTTGAGACCACTATGATGTGGCGGTCCTTTGAGATACTTCCATGTGAGACTTCATGACATATAGAGTATCATATAGTAGCTCATTGAGAAGATCCTACTGGAGATGAACGTATATAGTGCGGAGACCTAGTAGCTGAAAGACTTGACAACTGCTTGACCGATTCAACTCGGTGTGATTTGACTAACCTAGTGGGGAGCACCTGGTTGTTGGTGGCAGACCCATGATGGAGGAGTGCCTAGTATGTGATGGAAGACCTACGGTACTCTACAAGAGCAGTACCTCTGTAGGATCTCAGTGGGAGCACCCGGTATTTGGAGGTAGACCCACAGTGGAAGGAGCACCTAGAAGTTTGCAGCATACCCGCGATACTCGACAGGAGGAGTACCTCAGCAATCCAATGTTGGTGAGAGGCGCCTCGGTGTCATGACAGGACCACTATACTCGATAGAGGAGGAGTTCTCCAGCCGTCGTGGTTTCGATAATGAAAATCGTAGTTTGAGCTGATTCAATGACCTTTATGTTTTCCTCATTATTGACATGGGTTACTAGATAACTTTGGTATATGTATGGGCATATACCTAATTAATGGTTATCCATTGATTCATACTTTGTGGTTTATCCTTGTTGGATTTTGTGAGACCATGGGGGTCTCGAGGTCCCTACTGAGTATCTTTATACTCAACCCTACTCGGGCTATGCCTGCGCCTCATTGTGTAGGATGCAGATGACAGACAACGCTGACTGAGACTGAGTGCATGTGGACAGTACCTAGAGGTGGACCTCTCGACTAGACGGTACCCGGAGGAGACGGACGTACGTGTAGCACTGAGGAGGCTATCTATACCTACCCTTCATGTAGGATCTGTGGTGGATGATCCAGGAGCTTCTAGACACCTTCCAGCTGTTTGTCTTTTAGTTTTACATGTTTTGTCATTTCCTTGTACTTTACGGTTGCGCTTGTACTTCCAGCCCCCGTTACATTCAGCACTACATTTGTACTTAGTTTTACTTAGTGTTTCTCATCATTTTGTGTACTCTTATTATGTTTTTTTACTTTTTATAAAGGCAATTCCTTCCCAGCTTAGGGATTTATGCCTTTGGTTCCAGTCGCCAGCCCATAGCCTATGGAAGGCGGGCATGGGGTAGTCACGGCACGGGCTTAGAGGATGATTCGTGACAGTAATGATGTATAATTTTATTTTAAATAAAATTCATTAAAATAATTAAATAAGTGGATTTGTTTTATATATCCATAATAACTAATAATACATTTAATTAAATATAGTGGGGAATATTATTTATAACATTTCTGGATTGTACAATTGATTTGGGACAAGTCAGTAAAATATAAAATGAAATATGTTTTTAAATCCTGTAGATATATCCCTAGAATATGTCCCTTATAATATAGTACTTCTACACTATACATTCATCTATTGGATTATATTAAATAAAGGTGATGTTAATTTTTTGGTAATTTTACTATGATTCCTTTATTAGAGAGTGAGACGATCAAATAGATTATATAATAATATATAGAAATTTTATGATTTTTAATGATTGATATCATTCAATGTGGAAGTGTATATAAGGAATATTTCATGACATATAGATGAATTCCAAAATACTAGTTTGTAGTGGTTTTACAATTACCCCTTTAGGTGATATTGAATAAATATAATGATATTATCTCTTATTTTTGTTACAATTTCTATATAAATAACCTAATTTTCATTGGTGGATCATTATGATTGATTTGGTTATTTGTGTATTTATAAATATTTTGAATTTACTTAATATTTTATTAATTGAAAGAGGTGAGTAGATGAGGAATGAATAGGTTTTTATTTCTTAAATATAATATAATTTAACATCAGGTTGTCGATAATGAATTATAGTGGAAAAATTATTAGAGGATAAGGATGATCAATTAAAAAATTGAGTAGATAGAATCCACTGATCCGAATTTGGGAATATGTTTCCACTAGGTGGATGATGGTTGTCTATGATGTACCCAATACCTTATCAATATAATGTATTATGAGGGTCATTTTCAATATGTAAGTTGTTTTAGAAATTTATGTCTTATAATATGATTTACATTCTAGAATGGTTTAGTATAGGATTTCATAATTTTTAAATATTATTTTATCATTAAAACATCATCAGAGGATATCTATTTCATTTCATTATATATTGAGGGAAATGTTTTACATGATAATCTATATATTAAGTAGAACATTTCACCAATTAATATTTTATAATGGATTCATAATTACACACAAATCATTTTGTAATTGTTTTCATCCCTATATTTTAAAATTAATTCATGGAATTTGATGAAATTACAAAAACTAGCCTTCCAATCCTTTTTATAAATTAAATAACCTCATTTCATTGGTCTCAACCTTAATTAACTTTCATATTTACCACGTTACTTATTAATTTTTTTATAATGATAAAAATCAATGTTGTTTTGTTTTTTTGATGAAATTGTTAAATAATTCATGTTGTAATTAATAATGTATTTTTATTACAAAAATTGAGAGATAAATTTTGGATATTACTATTTTAATGTGTGATTTAATGATCAAGGGATGTACATTGAAAAATATAATATGATATATTTTTCAGTTAATTTTCCTAGATCAGAAAATATTATTTATTAAATTGTTGCACTTATATATAGACAAATTATATGATTAAAAATCATTTGATAATTATTACATCAAATTAAATTAAATTATACAAATGATAATATTATACAATTAAAATAATTTTTATTATTGAAGTGTTATCGAGAAAAATTCAACTATAAAATATAATTTTATTTTTGTAAGGGTTTATTTTCTTAAATATATAAATATAAATTATAATGAAATTTAGAAATATAGTAATTATATGTTTTTCTTATATGTGATATTTGAAATACGAAGCTATATATATTAAATAAAATTAATTTCTCACATATTGATAAATATATTTCAGCTCATGAATTTATTTTTACTTATAGTATGTGATTAATTAATAGAATAAAAAATGAGATATGTACTATTATGGGGCTAAAAATATATCTTATAAATGATAATTATATGAGTTTTGGATATGTTTATGTTACATAAATATGGTTTTGAAAATATATTAACCTAATATTTGGCCATCGGTTGGAACATAAAAGTTATAAATATGTTTTTTAGTGTCATGAGATTGTTTAATTAGTTAAGAGGGGAGTGATATTAGAAATGATGTTTCTAGTTATAAGTTTTTATACTAGAGTAAATTTATTAATAGTTTGTTTTAATAAAAGATTATTAGTACTGAGTAAATAAATAATATGATTTGGTAATAGGAATGAAAATTATTATTTTTTAGGAAATAGATTTTTTTACATTCAAAAAATTGAAAAAATCTATTATGTAAATTAAAAGATTGATATTTGTTATTGTGTTAGGAATTTTTATATTATATTGAATTTAGGTCCTTTATGTTCTATTGATAAATTATTAATAAAAATAAGGATTTTCTAATTAATTATTTTTAAAAGAACTGTGTTTTGAAATTAATTAGTTATTACATATGTTATAGTTGATAGTAATTTTTTATGGTTAAAAAATCTTGTTATGTCAATGATATTGGTCTATATAGATATATTATCTTACATATTTATAAGGAAATATTATTTTTTTTTTAAAATAAATATAGGTTTGATGATATATTTTTTGTAAATAATTTACAATTTTGAGTGATTATGAATATCATTGATATCTGAATATATTTTGAAAAAATAATACTGTATGTTTTTCAAAGAATGATGTGTTTAGAATAGAGTCAGATATTGAAAAAAGTCTAAATACCCAATCATAATTATCTATACCGATATCATGATAATTATATGTGATTGATAGATTATAACATAATAAAATGAAAATAAATTTACCATTAATAAAATATATCTACTATTTAATAGTTTGATAAATAATGAGAAAAATATTTTTTAATTAATAAAATGATTGTGTAAATTAATTGTTTTGGTATATTTTTTAATATTTTTATATTATTTAGAAATTTTTTTATTGTAATATAATTATCACATTGATTATATAACATTGGTATATGGTTATATTTTACTATAATGAGATATATAAATTTCCTTCAAAAAAACACCCAAAGTCAACTTGAGACATAACTATGAGTATATTATTGATGGGAGATAATCCATTCATTGGGAAATATGATATTATCCTTATGTTTTTTGTTACATGATTTAGGAAATATCAATTTTATTCAACGTGTTTCTTATTCCATGATTTCTGAATTTTGGGAATTATACAATGTGATCAGAAATTTTACAACATGAGATATATGTTTGTCAATTTTGTATCTTAATATATATTTTTAAATTATTTGAGAAATATTCAAAGTATGTAAAATCTATGAAATATTTTTTTGGAAATTATGTCTTGTATTTTCAGTTTATAATGATTTTTAAAAATAAATCTTCAGAAGGGATATCATTATATATATTTGAATATGTTAGGAAATGGTTTAATGTTTTGGGTCAATGATAGAATTATACTAAAATATACATATGAAACCCTATACATTTATATATCATGAATGAAATATAATTATTTTATTCAAAATGGAATGTTGAGGGCCATTGATTGGATTATATTTTGACTAAAAAATCATTATGATACAATCATAAGATATTAGAATTATTTATGAACATTATTGTATATAATGGAATATCATATTGGTATTGGTAATTAAAGTTGGATCTCAGATTGATTATTTGTACAATGACACTTTTGAGTTTTCAATGTTTTAGTATAGGTAGAGAATTAAAATTTGGGTATCAACCCAGGATAAAGGTTATAAATTGAAAGGTATAAAAAACTCAAAAACATGACATATGGAATTATATATTTGGGAGGGGATTCATGAGTTATGTTTTTGTGACATATTGATACTAGAATATAACAAAGTTAAGATACATGTAAATCCTTACCTGATGTATTTAAATGTTCAAATAAATGAACAATTCCTTATGTATTATTTTCCTCAAGCATAATGGTATACTAAAATATCGTTAAATCAAAAGTAATATGTAATAAAATTGGGATTTTTTTTACAAGACACTATGACATATTATAGTGTATGGATATATATTTTTTGTTGATTAAATAAATATGTGTTTCACTTTAGAAAATTAAACAATTAATCTTACATTGATGGATACCTAATGGTTTGTATAGGGAAGTTATATTTGAGAGTGTACTAGAGTAACTGTGTGACATGTAATGTGAATCTATTATGTATATAAATGTCTCCAAATACATAGAGGGTGATACATATTTGATAAGTAGGTTTTTTCAAGATAATATTTATGAAAAACATTAAAGGTTCACTCAAATTTCATTTAGGCCAGAAAATAGAGACGCTTATACTTAATAGTAAGATAAATGATAAAGTATCTGATTTACAAAGGTTGTATTAGGATGATATGTGATGGTTTTTTGGGTGATATATAAGAATCCAAAATAACTAAGGCATTTATTGGGATGATATGAATGAGTTGTCCTTTGGTGATATGTAAGTTTTATAAATGTGTAATAAAAAAATGTTTAATGATATGTAAGTGTTAATATAAATTTACAAAATTGGGTGTGACGATCAAATGGTGGATCATGTTATTTGACTTAGTTCTATTATCTAATTTATAATTTTCCTTCTTTTTTTAAATAATTAATTAACTAGTAAAATTAAATATAATAAGTAGGTATGAACATTTCATTAATCAGTACACTAGGAAGATTCTAAATCACATCTCACACATTCTCCCTCTCTAACAATCTTTCTTCCATCGAGATAGATCATTATGGATAATTTTCCAATATTCAGTCCATCTCGTATAGCGATTGTTGTGTAATTAGTTAAATTATTTTGATTATAAACATATATAATGGATTTCCTTACATATTGGTGTGTTGGTAATTATTCATTTGTATGGTGATATGAGATAATGGGAATCTGACCATAGATGGTTTTATATGTAAGAGAAACAAATGTGTAATCACATGTAAAATATACTAGGATTAAAATTATTGGTATTTCACTATTTAGTTATCATTGAGGGTTTCATTAGAATTATTCCTGGTATTGGGATCAATGTTTCTTGGGATATGGTTATTAACAAGGTTCCTTAAGAATGTGATCGGTGTAACCCATATACATGGGAGTGAAATTGGTCACCAAGAATAAGGTAAGAAGGGTTCATTGGAATGATATGGATAGTGCTGATATTTACTTTAAGATGAAATAAAATATCTTTTTTGTGATGTATATGGTTCTAAATATTGTTTAATGTTGAGATATATTTTCATTGAGAAAAGAAAATTGTTTATTTATTATGGTTTCAAACCATGTGGCTAAGGCTATTGTTGTCATCTGCACACCTAATGGAGACCACACGATATTTTATACCTTTGAATGATGGTGAAATCCTAGATATATTTAGAGTCTTAGGGTTGACTCTATAAACTATCCTCATAAATGAGAGATACACTATAGATTTCAATGCGATATTGGAATTTTTTACCAGAACCCAATTGGAGTGGGATTCATTTCGTATGTGTGTGACTAGTTAGGGACAATGAGATAACATTAGTGTAGGATGCGTGTGGTGGAGAAATAGCATTCATTGGGTTATTTTGATGACAATTAGTAATGGTATTAGATGACTTTGGGACTTATTATATGGCTTGTGGAATTCATTTTGGAAAATTTTGGTAAATTTGTATAAGTATTTTGTGATTGGTTGGAATGTAATGATTTGTTCCACAAAATTGAGTTGATGGGTAAAGAAATATTAAATATGGAAAATTATTGTTACATAATTCTACTATGTTACTCACATATGAATTTAATTTCTCACTCCTGGAAAGAAGAGAATGATTTATATTAGTTGTGTAGTGTTCTTTGGTTAGTGGTTATTGTGTATTTGATACACTGTTTTTATGTGGTTATTATATAGGTACACTATTGGTGGTGGCCTAGTGAGTTTATTCTCACACCATACACTGGTAATAGGGGATGTTTGTAGATTATATAGCTCATGGGGTTGCTAATGGTAAATGATCATAATTTAGAGTCTATACGTGTAACAGCCCAAGATTTTATGAAAAATATTCTTTTTAATTTCACTAATGTCTTGTGTTGTACGCAACACAAAAAGGAACGTGCACAACACGTATCCTTGACTTGCCTTGCATTACACACAATCGCAACCTTCCTCGATAGCGTGTGTAGTACGCAATACCGAGTTTCACTAAACAACAATATGCTATTAAAATATTATTATAACTAGCCGTTATGAACAGTAATAACCACCTTTTAAAATTTTAGAAATTTTATTTTTCAAAATGGACTTCATTATTGGACTCAGAATATCGAAATTAGCCTAGGGTGAAATTTTGGTATTTTTCTGAAAACTTTCAATTTTTGATGAATAGTGAAACCACTAAGTGGTAGGTTAAAAACTGAATTTTGCATAAAACTTAATTTTACCGCATCTGTGAATGGAATTTCGAAAATCTGACAGACACGGTTGAAATCAGTAAGTAAAATGTGGTTCAATGAGATAAAAATAATTTTTTGGTGAATAGTAACTTTTTACTTTTTTTTACCGCGGTTAATAGTAAATAGGGTAACTAAGGGTAAATATGATATTACTATTACCCTAACACATATCCTAATTCTATTGGATAAGTGTAATTCGACCAAAAACAACCTTATGAATAAAATATGACCATTTAGGCCCACTTGGATTAGATTAGGACATTTATTATTAATTTATTTAAAGAAGGGTTAAAATAGTTAAAATCAAAGTTTAATAAGTAAATCATTTTTAATATGGGGTTATACATAAGATCAATTCGATTGTAAATATTCATTAGAAATCTAAAAAGATTTCCTACATGATGGTATTTTATTTGTAATTTTTGGACATCAAATAATTTAATTTATTTATGACACAAAGATGATGCAGTAATTATCTTATTAATGAAATATAGACATAATTGATAATATAAATACCAAAATAAATGTAATTTAAGGATTTTTATGAATTCAACTAATTTTCTAGGTTACTATGATATATTACTGTTGATTTAATCAACTTGGTTCGAACATATAATTCTGTTATGACTTTCACAATAATCATATATCAAATAGTGTCAAAATTGACACAAAATAGTTTTTAAATCAAATATTATATTATTAATTGTTATTTTATTCCTAAAAAGCTAATGTTCGGCCAAATGACTTATATAAGGATATATATATTAATAATAAACAATTTGGGATTCGTTTGGCATGTTATAGTAAGTGTATTAACCATATAGTGAAAGAAAACAAAAAGACACGGTAAAAGTTAAATTATTTAACTTAGAGTTAAATCTAACTGATAAGGATAAAATAATACCCTAAACTTGTCTAAATCCTATTGGTTGATAGGATTTCGACCCATACCCACTTTAGCTTCGAAATAAGACCCTTTGGAACCATTATAAACCGATTTTGACTTTAATATAAAATAATATTTTGAGATATTCCTAAGGTCCCCCTCTCCTCCCTTATAAAAGGGCACCTCCTCCCCCTCATCCTCACCCCAATTTGAGCACTCAAGCTCGGCCAACCCCTGAAATTTTCCCTTCTCCACTTCCCTAGAATAATCCTAGAGGTCCTGGTCTTCTTCAAAGACCAATCTTAGTTCCCTAAGTGAAGGATTCAAAGAGGCGTTTCAAAGAAGAGGTAATAACCATTACCGATCTTTTCAATTTCTTTCTTCTTCAACTTCTTCTTCTTTAGTTGTTTCAGGATAAAGTAATAACATAATTATTACTTACATACTGATATGTTAAAATAAATATGAAACAACTCTAATTAACCTTTTATCCATCCTGCGGAAAAAGGAAATCACCGCGCGTGCGTACGTACGGAATACCGTCTCCACGCCGTGGTGTAATCTATTTTCCGCCACCACCTTAATTGGATGTGTATAATGGTTTAATGAGTAACTATATATGATTATTATAAAATTATATTGATACTGAAATAGTATAAATACACTTCAACGCAATTCCACGACCATGGGAACGATATCATCGCTCATGCATACGTACGGACTACCGTCTCCACGACGCGATGAGATTCATTCTCAATGATTAACCATTAATGAATGATTATAAAATATATATAATAAGTACTAAGGAAATATATTACCTAATAATGATACTGTAATTATTTATATTTATATGTATGTCATCTACTTAGTTCCATTCAATTCAATAAGAAAACGAAAACAGCGTTCATGCGTACGTACGGACTACCGTCTCCATGAACGGTGTATTTCTTTCCATTTACTGATTTATTATATATGTATATTATGAATATATATATATAAATCATGTTTTATATTCTGGAATTGATTAATCATGATCTATGTAATCATATGAATAATTACAAGTTAAAACCACAAATGACAAATGAGACGATTTTACCCAAAACGCTACTTTAACATGAATTTACAAAAGAACGGGTAATATAAAGTCATAAGTGGACCATATATGATATAATAACAATGAATATGATTCTGGAATAAGTCAATAACATGATTTAAATCATTATACAGGAGGTTCGGACACTTACGAAGCAAATCGGACCTAAGGTAAGGGAAATATCACAATCTCATTTTTATCCGAGATTGTTTTTAATTTGGCATTTACTGGGGTGTATTTTATCATCCACATCCAAGTTTCATCAATATTTAATATTATTTCCATCCACCTACAATTGTTTAAATCCATTTTTACCCTTCGGTGAGTTTTTAGTAATATGTATGAAAGGAATCTTTTGTCGTTTTTCGTACGAGCTACTTTTTGACTTTTCCGACAAAAGTACGAAGAATTTTTTTTTAACATATACGACATGAATGGATTTCTAAAAAATTATTTCCAAGAATCTTCCTTTACAATTATTAAAGTTTATTTTTAATCAACTTCTTTTATTTTAAAATTGTATGACATGTTAAGAAAGGAAAAGTCTTTTTGAAGTAGAAAGGATATTTTCCTCAAGAATGAAGTTCAAGTATTTTATCAAAATTATTTTCCATATAAGATAATAAAAGGTTTCTGTTTTTCCCCTATTATTACATGTATTTGATTATGTTGTGATGGAAACATTTTTATGAATTCCTTTATCTTATATGAATTGTTTTATGATGTCATGTTGTTTAAGAATCCCATTTTTATTACATGGGTTATGCGATGATGTATGATTTATGATTATGTGGAACACATAAGAAAGGATTAATTATAAGATGGATGGGACCTATATCTCCCTCCAATGCATTGGGTAAAGATTTTATATCTCATGAGATAGACAGGGCTGGAACGGTAGGTTATACCGGTTCAGTGAAACAGGACTGAAACGAGGGTTACTCGATTCAGAAAGGGACTTTGTCCACTAAGATAGTTTTGGCAATGAGTCTTGACTAACAAGAAATGATTCTCTATGATTATGTGTGTATGTCACAAAGTTTCAAGTTTTATGTTATGATTATGGGGATCTCATTCTCACTTCTATGATTTATTCCATGTTAAGATATTATGATCTATTTTGCAGGTTATGATTTTCAAAAAGATATGATATGATTTTTAGTTCCTTTATTTGCCTTGCTGAGCATTTGAGCTCACCCTTTTATGTTTTCTTTTCCCCAGGATATAAAGAAAGGTTTTAGGTAAAAAAAATGGAAGATCTTTATGGGAGATATTGAAGATCATTCACCACGATTAGAAGATTATGTTCCAAGTTTCCAAATACACTAAACTATTACGATCCTTGTGTGTGTGTTTTTGTTATGTACTAAGTATTCCGCAAAAGTAATGTAATGTCCATGTACGATAAGCTTCGGGTCTCTATAGTTGGTATCAGAGGAAAGGTTTAGTCAACCTTTGGAAACTAGGATGCGAAAAAGTTAGTGAGATCCCTAGAGATATTTCTAAGGTATGTCTAGGGATGTCCCTAAGGTTAAGTATACGTATAGTTTATAGTACTAGAATTACGATAACGATCATAGAATTAAACCTAAGATGTTAGATATTGAAGGAACTCCCCCTTTATTATGTTGTTTTCCCTAGCATGATTTTTGCCTCTCACACTATTCTTTTTTGGGTTTTAGACGATGGCTGGAACCCGAAGGAACCGTGTTGATCAATGCAATGGACAATGCAATGATTGTCCTCCTGAACAAACAAATGTTATGGGAGATGGAGTGCAAAATCTTATTGCTATACTTACACAAGCTATGAATCATTCTGGACTTCCAAATGAGCAGAGAAGGGAACAATATTCTATTGAGTCCTTCATGAGGCAACGTCCACCTTCTTTCAGTGGGTCTTCTGATCCACTTGTTGCTGAACAATGGATCAGTACCACTGAGAAGATATTTTCAGTTCTTCAATGTTCTGAACATGATAATGTCATCTTAGCAGTATATCGTTTGGAAGGTAAAGCTGATCAATGGTGGAATCTTATCAAGAATACAAGGCAAAGAGATGAAATTGAGTCCATGGAATGGGACGAGTTCAAGAACTTATTTTTCAATAAGTACTTCCCTCGTATTCTTCGAACAAATATGGAGAAGGAGTTTCTTGAACTAAAGCAAAAGGATGATGAATCTGTTGGTATATACGAAGCGAATTTTACAAGACTTGGAAGGTATGCATCTCGCATTATCATCCAACCTGAAAGTAAAGTTGATCGATTTTTTAGTGGCTTAAAACCAAGTCTTCGAAGGGCATTAGCTATAAGAGACTTCAGTAGCTATGAAGAAATTGTGCGTTGTGCTATCAAGGTAGATATGGAAGTTGGTGTTACATTTCCATCTCATGGTTTTGACAAAAAACGAAAGATGGAGTTCAAGGAGAAATCTCAGAATAATGGTGAAAAGAAGTTGAATGTTTCCTTATGCACAAAGTGTGGAAAGAAACATGGTAGAGATTGTCTTAAAGGGAATAGAAAATGTTTTAAGTGTGGAAAAGAAGGTCATCGAGCAGCTGAGTGTCGAAGTAATGGAAAAAGGGTTTCTAATGATGTGAATAAATCAAACACTGCAGAGAACGCACCACCAACACTTCAATGCTTCAAGTGCAAGGAAATGGGGCATTATACTAATAAATGCCCTAATCCAAGGGTTAGTGATGATTAACATGAGCAACCACTGAAGGCAGAGGACAAAGGGAAGTCACATGCGATCACTATTGACAATGTTGAATATGACAATGATGTGGTGGAATGATTAAGTGTTTATGTAATGGGATTTCGAAATAATGTTGTATTATTGAGTATTGCAATATTTATTGTTGTGGTATTCAAAGTGATTGTTATATTTTGTAAATAAGATGATATGCGCATAATGAAGGGAAAACGAGAAAATGAAATGTTTAATAGTATTCATGAGCTCATGATTGATATAATGACTATGTGATATCATGGTTTGAGAATATATAATTTTGAGGATTTTGGTATGTGGAAAGTGTTAACTTTTAACTGCATTCATGTTTTCACTAAGGTTCAATGGGTATTCAAAAGAATACATGATTAAGGACTTTGAATGTTTGGAATGTGACCAAAAAAACATATCTTATGATATATGGGGATCAACGATGGTATTAAATCACTGGTAATTGTTTTCACTATGTTATGAGAGTGGACTGCAGTATTATGGATAAGCCTAAAGATTGAAATGGATTATGTTGGACATAAGTGAGTATTGTTTAAGGATAGAAGTTTTTTTTCGATATTATTGATGGGATGTTATAGTAATGTAGTTTTAGAAAAAGGACAACCTGCAGGACGGGCGACAGCCCATCGCTTCGGACAAGGCTGTGGGAATCGAACCCACAACCGAAGTGCGACTGGCCTTTATCGCCTACCACTGGCCTACAGGAAGTCCCTGTTTAGTAGAAACTAGTTTTATTATATTAAGCAGTATGATATATGAAGTATAAGTCCATTTTAGGAACTATATGTGATTAATCTCACTATAGATCGACTTATGTATATAATTTTTGCTAACCTTTTGTTTGAGACAGATGGAATGACCCGTCATTCTATCACATGATCTGCTAACACTTCATGAATAACAAATTCAACTTCATTTATTTAAGAGATGAAGTGGAAATTGTTCAAGGCATGAACAACAGTGAGATTGTACCAAAATAAAGAAAGTATTTATTCTAATTCAAATTTTCAACTTTAGGGAAATGATCTTGCAAACCAAAAATGTTGTCCTAGTGATCTTATACCTGATGAATCGGATGGTACCTTAGATCGTCACAAATTTATGGATTTGTGATTGTTGGCTTTTCCATAGCCATGTTCTCTATCACTCTCCATCAGAACATGATGGTTAGATTTTTCTTCCATATCCATATTTTCACCTATGTGGAAACCCAGTGATTAGTTTATTTGGGTAATGGTTACATTTCATACTTTAGTTTTTAAAGACATGTTTTGGTATTCCTTTTTACGATGTGGGTTTCTATTAAAGAATCTTTCGACTAGTAAACTATTTATAACCCCGACGAATTTCAAGGGCGAAATTCATTTTAAGGGGGGTAGAATGTAACAGCCCAAGATTTTATGAAAAATATTCTTTTTAATTTCACTAATGTCTTGTGTTGTAAGCAACACAAAAAGGAGCTTTCACAACACACATCCTTGACTTGCCTTGCATTACACACAATCGCAACCTTCCTCAATAGCGTGTGTAGTACGCAATACCGAGTTTCACTAAACAACAATATGCTATTAAAATATTATTATAACTAGCCGTTATGAACAGTAATAACCACCTTTTAAAATTTTAGAAATTTTATTTTTCAAAATGGACTTCATTTTTGGACTCAGAATATCGAAATTAGCCTAGGGTGAAATTTTGGTATTTTTCTGAAAACTTTCAATTTTTGATGAATAGTGAAACCACTAAGTGGTAGGTTAAAAACTGAATTTTGCATAAAACTTAATTTTACCGCTTCTGTGAATGGAATTTCGAAAATCCGACAGACACGGTTGATATCAGTAAGTAAAATGTGGTTCAATGAGATAAAAATAATTTTTTGGTGAATAGTAACTTTTTACTTTTTTTTACCGCGGTTAATAGTAAATAGGGAAACTAAGGGTAAATATGATATTACTATTACCCTAACACATGTCCTAATTCTATTGGATAAGTGTAATTCGACCAAAAACAACCTTATGAATAAAATATGACCATTTAGGCCCACTTGGATTAGATTAGGACATTTATTATTAATTTATTTAAAGAAGGGTTAAAATAGTTAAAATCAATGTTTAATAAGTAAATAATTTTTAATAAGAGGTTATAAATAAGATAAATTCGATTGTAAATATTAATTAGAAATATAAAAAGATTTCCTAAATTATTGTATTTTATTTGTAATTTTTGGACATTAAATAATTTAATTTACTTATGACATAAAGATGATGCAGTAATTATCTTATTAATGAAATATTGACATAATTGATAATATAAATACAAAAATAAATGTAATTTAAGACTTTTTATGAATTACACTAATTTTCTAGGTTACTATTATATATTAATGTTAATTTAATCAACTTGGTTAGAACATATAAATCTGTTATGACTTTCACAAAAATCATATATCAAATAGTGTCAAAATTGACACAAAATAGTTTTTAAATCAAATATTATATTATTAATTGTTATTTTATTCCTAAAAATCTAAGGTTCGGCCAAATGACTTAGATAAGGATATATATGTTAATAATAAACAATTTGGGATTCGTTTGGCATGTTATAGTAAGTTTATTAACCATATAGTGAACGAAAACAAAAAGACACGGTAAAAGTTAAATTATTTAACTTAGAGTTAAATCTAATTGATAAGGATAAAATAATACCCTAAACTTGTCTAAATACTATTGGTTGATAGGATTTCGACCCATCCCCACTTAACTTCGAAATAAGACCCTTTGGAACCATTATAAACCGATTTTGACTTTAATATAAAATAATATTTTGAGATATTCCTAAGGTGCCCCTCTCCTCCCTTATAAAAGGGCACCTCCTCCCCCTCCTCCTCACACAAATTTGAGCACTCAAGCTCGGCCAACCCCTGACATTTTCCCTTCTACACTTCCCTAGAATAATCCTAGAGGTCCTGGTCTTCTTCAAAGACCAATCTTTGTTCCCTAAGTGAAGGATTCAAAGAGGCGTTTCAAAGAAGAGGTAATAACCATTACCGATCTTTTCAATTTTTTTCTTCTTCAACTTCTTCTTCTTTAGTTGTGTCATGGTAAAGTAATAACATCAGTATTACTTACATACTGATATGTTATTATAAATATTAAACAACTCTAATTAACCTTCTATCCATCCTGCGAAAAAAGGAAATCACCGCGCGTGCGTACGTACGAAATACCGTCTCCACGCCGTGGTGTAATCTATTTTCCACCACCACCTTAATTGGAAGGGTATAATGGTTTAATGAGAAACTATATATGATTATTATAAAGTGATATTGATACTGAAATAGTATAAATACACTTCAACGCAATTACACGACCATGTGAATGATATCATCGCTCGTGCGTACGTACGGACTACCGTCTCCACGACGCGATGAGATTCATTCTCAATGATTAACCATTAATGAATGATTATAAAGTATATATAATAAGTACTAATGAAATATATTACCTAATAATGATACTGTAATTATTTATATTTATATGTATGTCATCTACTTAATTCCATTCAATTCAATAAGGAAACGAAAACAGCGTTCATGCGTACGTACGGACTACCGTCTCCATGAACGGTGTATTTCTTTCCATTTACTGATTTATTATATATGTATATTCTGAATATATATATTTAAATCATGTTTTATATTCTGTAATTAAGTAATCATTATCTAAGTAATCATATGAATAATTACAAGTTAAAAACACAAACGACAAATGAGACGATTTTACCCAAAACGCTACTTTAACATGAATTTACAAAATAACGGGTAATATAAAGTCATAAGTAGACCATATATGATATAATAACAATGAATATGATTCTGGAATAAGTCAATAACATGATTTAAATCATTATACAGGAGGTTCGGACACTTACGAAGCAAATCGGACCTAAGGTAAGGGAAATATCACAATCTCATTTTTATCCGAGATTGTTTTTACTTTGGCATTTACTGGGGTGTATTTTATCATCCACATCCACGTTTCATCAATATGTAATATTATTTCCATCCACCTACAATTGTTTAAATCCATTTTTACCCTTCGGTGAGTTTTTAGTAATATGTATGAAAGGAATCTTTTGTCGTTTTTCGTAAGAGGTACTTTTTGACTTTTCCGACAAAAGTATGAAGAATGTTTTTTTTAACTTATACGGCATGAATGGATTTCTAAAAAATTATTTCCAAGAAGCTTCCTTAACAAGTATTAAAGTTTATTTTTAATCAACTTCTTTTATTTTAAAATTGTATGACATGTTAAGAAAGGAAAAGTGTTTTTGAAGTAGAAAGGATATTTTCCTCAAAAATGAAGTTCAAGTATTTTATCAAAATTATTTTCCATCTAAGATAATAAAAGGGTTCTGTTTTTACCCCTATTATTACATGGATTTGATTATGTTGTGATGGAAAAATGTTTATGAATTCCTTTATCTTATATGAATTGTTTTATGATTTCATGTTGTTTAAGAATCCCATTTTTATTACATTGGTTATGCGATGATTTATGATTTATGATTATGTGGCACACATAAGAAAGGATTCATTATAAGATGGGTGGGACCTATATCTCCCTCCAATGCATTGGGTAATGATTTTATATCTCATGAGATAGACAGGGCTGGAACGGTAGGTTATACCGGTTCAGTGAAACAGGACTGAAACGAGGGTTACTCGATTCAGAAAGGAACTTTGTCCACTAAGATAGTCTTGGCAATGAGTCTTGACTAACAAGAAATGATTCTCTATGATTATGTGTGTATGCCACAAAGTTTCAAGTTTTATGTTATGATTATGGGGATCTCATTCTCACTTCTATGATTTATTTCATGTTAAGATATTATGATCTATTTTGCAGGTTATGATTTTCAAAAAGATATGATATGATTTTTAGTTCCTTTATTTGCCTTGCTGAGCATTTGAGCTCACCCTTTTATGTTTTCTTTTCCCCAGGATATAAAGAAAGGTTTTAGGTAAAAAAAGGGAAGATCTTTATGGGAGATATTGAAGATCTTTCACCACTATTAGAAGATTACGTTCCAAGTTTCCAAAGACACTAAACTATTACGATCCTTGTGTGTGTGTTTTGGTTATGTACCAAGTATTCCGTAAAATTAATGTAATGTCCTTGTACGATACGCTTCGGGTCTCTACAGTTGGTATCAGAGGAAAGGTTTAGTCAACCTTTGGAAACTAGGATGCGAAAACGTTAGTGAGATCCCTAGAGATATTTCTATGGTATGTCTAGGGATGTCCCTAAGGTTAAGTATACGTATAGGTTATAGTACTAGAATTACGCTAACGATCATAGAATTAAACCTAAGATGTAAGATATTGAAGGTACTCCCCTTTATTATGTTGTTTTCCCTAGCATGATTTTTGCCTCTCACACTATTCTTTTTTGGGTTTTAGACGATGGCTAGAACCCGAAGGAACCGTGTTGATCAATGCAATGGACAATGCAATGATTGTCCTCCTGAACAAACAAATGTTATGGGAGATGGAGTGCAAAATCTTATTGCTATACTTACACAAGCTATGAATCATTCTGGACTTCCAAATGAGCAGAGAAGGGAACAATATTCTATTGAGTCCTTCATGAGGCAACGTCCACCTTCTTTCAGTGGGTCTTCTGATCCACTTGTTGCTGAACAATGGATCAGTACCACTGAAAAGATATTTTCAGTTATTCAATGTTCTGAACATGATAACGTCATCTTATCAGTATATCGTTTGGAAGGTAAAGCTGATCAATGGTGGAATCTTATCAAGAATACAAGCCAAAGAGATGAAATTGAGTCCATGGAATGGGACAAGTTCAAGAACTTATTTTTCAATAAGTACTTCCCTCGTATTCTTCGAACAAAGATGGAGAAGGAGTTTTTTGAACTAAAGCAAAAGGATGATGAATCTGTTGGTATATACGAAGCGAATTTTACAAGACTTGCAAGGTATGCATCTGGCATTATCATCCAACCTGAAAGTAAAGTTGATCGATTTTTTAGTGGCTTAAAACCAAGTCTTCGAAGGGCATTAGCTATAAGAGTCTTCAGTAGCTATGAAGAAATTGTGCTTTGTTCTATCAAGGTAGAGATGGAAGTTGGTGTTACATTTCCATCTCATGGTTTTGACAAAAAACGAAAGATGGAGTTCAAGGAGAAATCTCAGAATAATGGTGAAAAGAAGATGAATGTTTCCTTATGCACAAAGTGTGGAAAGAAGCATGGTGGAGATTGTCTTAAAGGGACTAGAAAATGTTTTAAGTGTGGAAAAGAAGGTCATCGAGCAGCTGAGTGTCGAAGTAATGGAAAAAGGGTTTCTAATGATGTGAATAAATCAAACACTGCAGAGAACGCACCACCAACACTTCAATGCTTCAAGTGCAAGGAAATGGGGCATTATGCTAATAAATTCCCTAATCCAAGGGTTAGTGATGATTAACATGAGCAACCACTGAAGGCAAAGGACAAAGGGAAGTCACATGTGATCACTATTGACAATGTTGAATATGACAACGATGTGGTGGAATGATTAAGTGTTTATGTAATGGGATTTCGAAATAATGTTGTATTATTGAGTATTGAAATATTTATTAATGTGGTATTCAAAGTGATTGATATATTTTGGAAATAAGATGATATGCTCATAATGAAGGGAAAGTGAGAAAATGAAATGTTTAATAGTATTCATGAGCTCATGATTGATATAAGGACTAAGTGATATCATGGTTTGAGAATATATAATTTTGAGGATTTTGGTATGTGGAAAGTGTTAACTTTTAACTGCATTCATGTTTTCACTAAGGTTCAATGGGTATTCAAAAGAATACATGATTAAGGACTTTGAATGTTTGGAATGTGACCAACAAAACATATCTTATGATATATGGGGATCAACGATGGCATTAAATCACTGGTAATCGTTTTCACTATATTATGAGAGTGGACTACAGTATTATGGATAAGCCTAAAGATTGAAATGGATTATTCTGGACATAAGTGAGTATTGTTTAAGGATAGAAGTTTATTTTCGATATTATTGATGGGATGTTATAGTAATGTAGTTTTAGAAAAAGGACAACCTGCAGGACGGGCGACAGCCCATCGCTTTGGACAAGGCTGTGGGAATCGAACCCACAACCGAAGTGCGACTGGCCTTTATCGCCTACCACTGGCCTACAGGAAGTCCCTGTTTAGTAGAAACTAGTTTTATTATATTAAGCAGTATGATATATGAAGTATAAGTCCATTTTAGGAACCATATGTGATTAATCTCACTATAGATCGACTTATGTATATAATTTTTGCTAACCTTTTGTTTGATACAGATGGAATGACCCGTCATTCTATCACATGATCTGATAACACTTCACGAATAACAAATTCAACTTCATTTATTTAAGAGATGAAGTGGAAATTGTTCAAGGCATGAACAACAGTGAGATTGTACCAAAATAAAGAAAGTATTTATTCTAATTCAAATTTTCAACTTTAGGGAAATGATCTTGCAAACCAAAAATTTTTTCCTAGTGATCTTATACCTGATGAATCGGATGGTACCTTAGATCGTCACAAATTTATGGATTTGTGATTGTTGGCTTTTCCATAGCCATGTTCTCTACCACTCTCCATCAGAACATGATGGTTAGATTTTTCTTCCATATCCTTATTTTCACCTATGTGGAAACCCAGTGATTAGTTTATTTGGGTAATCGTTACATTTCATACTTTAGTTTTTAAAGACATGTTTTGGTATTCCTTTTTACGATGTGGGTTTCTATTAAAGAAACTTTCGACTAGTAAACTATTTATAACCCCGACGAATTTTGAGGGCGAAATTCATTTTAAGGGGGGTAGAATGTAACAGCCTAAGATTTTATGAAAAATATTCTTTTTAATTTCACTAATGTCTTGTGTTGTACGCAACACAAAAAGGAGCTTTCACAACACGCATCCTTGACTTGCCTTGCATTACACACAATCGCAACCTTCCTCGATAGCGTGTATAGTACGCAATACCGAGTTTCACTAAACAACAATATGCTATTAAAATATTATTATAACTAGCCGTTATGAACAGTAATAACCACCATTTAATATTTTAGAAATTTTATTTTTCAAAATGGACTTCATTTTTGGACTCAGAATATCGAAATTAGCCTAGGGTGAAATTTTGGTATTTTTCTGAAAACTTTCAATTTTTGATGAATAGTGAAACCACTAAGTGGTAGGTTAAAAACTGAATTTTGCATAAAACTTAATTTTACCGCTTCTGTGAATGGAATTTCGAAAATCCGACAGACACAGTTGATATCAGTAAGTAAAATGTGGTTCAATAAGATAAAAATAATTTTTTGGTGAATAGTAACTTTTTACTTTTTTTTACCGCGGTTAATAGTAAATAGGGTAACTAAGGGTAAATATGATATTACTATTAACCTAACACATGTCCTAATTCTATTGGATAAGTGTAATTCGACCAAAAACAACCTTATGAATAAAATATGACCATTTAGGCCCACTTGGATTAGATTAGGACATTTATTATTAATTTATTTAAAGAAGGGTTAAAATAGTTAAAATCAAAGTTTAATAAGTAAATCATTTTTAATAAGAGGTTATACATAAGATAAATTCGATTGTAAATATTCATTAGAAAGCTAAAAAGATTTCCTACATGATTGTATTTTATTTGTAATTTTTGGACATCAAATAATTTAATTTACTTATGACACAAAGATGATGCAGTAATTATCTTATTAATGAAATATTGACATAATTGATAATATAAATACCAAAATAAATGAAATTTAAGACTTTTTATGAATTCCACTAATTTTCTAGGTTACTATGATATATTAATGTTTATTTAATCAACTTGGTTCGAACATATAAATCTGTTATGACTTTCACAAAAATCATATATCAAATAGTGTCAAAATTGACACAAAATAGTTTTTAAATCAAATATTATATTATTAATTGTTATTTTATTCCTAAAAATCTAAGGTTCTGCAAAATGACTTATATAAGGATTTATATGTTAATAATAAACAATTTGGGATTCGTTTGGCATGTTATAGTAAGTTTATTAACCATATAGTGAAAGAAAACAAAAAGACACGGTAAAAGTAAAATTATTTAACTTAGAGTTAAATCTAATTGATAAGGATAAAATAATACCCTAAACGTGTCTAAATCCTATTGGTTGATAGGATTTCGACCCATACCCACTTTAGCTTCGAAATAAGACCCTTTGGAACCATTATAAACCGATTTTGACTTTAATATAAAATAATATTTTGAGATATTCCTAAGGTACCCCTCTCCTCCCTTATAAAAGGACACCTCCTCCCCCTCCTCCTCACACAAATTTGAGCACTCAAGCTCGGCCAAACCCTGCCATTTTCCCTTCTACACTTCCCTAGAATAATCCTAGAGGTCCTGGTCTTTTTCAAAGTCCAATCTTTGTTCCCTAAGTGAAGGATTCAAAGAGGTGTTTCAAAGAAGAGGTAATAACCATTACCGATCTTTTCAATTTCTTTCTTCTTCAACTTATTCTTCTTTTGTTGTGTCATGATAAAGTAATAACATCAGTATTACTTACATACTGATATGTTATTATAAATATGAAACAACTCTAATTAACCTTCTATCCATCCTGCGGAAAAAGGAAATCACCGCGCGTGCGTACGTACGGAATACCGTCTCCACGCCGTGGTGTAATCTATTTTCCGCCACCACCTTAATTGGATGGGTATAATGGTTTATTGAGCAACTATATATGATTATTATAAAGTGATATTGATACTGAAATAGTATCAATACACTTCAACGCAATTACACGACCATGGGAACGAAATCATCGCTCGTGCGTACGTACGGACTACCGTCTCCACGACGCGATGAGATTCATTCTCAATGATTAACCATTAATGAATGATTATAAAGTATATATAATAAGTACTAATGAAATATATTACCTAATAATGATACTGTAATTATTTATATTTATATGTATGTCATCTACTTAATTCCATTCAATTCAATAAGGAAACGAAAACAGCGTTCATGCGTACGTACGGACTACCATCTCCATGAACGGTGTATTTCTTTCCATTTACTGATTTATTATATATGTATATTATGAATATATATATTTAAATCATGTTTTATATTCTGTAATTAACTAATCATGATCTAAGTAATCATATGAATAATTACAAGTTAAAAACACAAACGACAAATGAGATGATTTTACCCAAAACGCTACTTTAACATGAATTTACAAAAGAACGGGTAATATAAAGTCATAAGTAGACCATATATGATATAATAACAATGAATATGATTCTGGAATAAGTCAATAACATGATTTAAATCATTATACAGGAGGTTCGGACACTTACGAAGCAAATCGGACCTAAGGTAAGGGAAATATCACAATCTCATTTTTATCCGAGATTGTTTTTACTTCGGCATTTACTGGGGTGTATTTTATCATCCACATCCACATTTCATCAATATGTAATATTATTTCCATCCAACTAAAATTGTTTAAATCCATTTTTACCCTTCGGTGAGTTTTTAGTAATATGTATGAAAGGAATCTTTTGTCGTTTTTCGTACAAGGTACTTTTTGACTTTTCCGACAAAAGTACGAAGACTGTTTTTTTAACTTATACGGCATGAATGGATTTCTAAAAAATTATTTCCAAGAAGCTTCCTTAACAAGTATTCAAGTTTATTTTTAATAAACTTCTTTTATTTTAAAATTGTATGACATGTTAAGAAAGGAAAAGTGTTTTTGAAGTAGAAAGGATATTTTCCTCAAGAATGAAGTTCAAGTATTTTATCAAAATTATTTTCCATCTAAGATAATAAAAGGGTTCTGTTTTTACCCCTATTATTACATGGATTTGATTATGTTGTGATGGAAAAAAGTTTATGAATTCCTTTATCTTATATGAATTGTTTTATGATTTCATGTTGTTTAAGAATCCCATTTTTATTACATGGGTTATGCGATGATGTATGATTTATGATTATGTGGCACACATAAGAACGGATTCATTATAAGATGGGTGGGACCTATATCTCCCTCCAATGCATTGGGTAAAGATTTTATATCTCATGAGATAGACAGGGCTGGAACGGTAGGTTATACCGGTTTAGTGAAACAGGACTGAAATGAGGGTTACTCGATTCAGAAAGGGACTTTGTCCACTAAGATAGTCTTGGCAATGAGTCTTGACTAACAAGAAATGATTCTCTATGATTATGTGTGTATGCCACAAAGTTTCATGTTTTATGTTATGATTATGGGGATCTCATTCTCACTTCTATGATTTATTCCATGTTAAGATATTATGATCTCTTTTGCAGGATATGATTTTCAAAAAGATATGATATGATTTTTAGTTCCTTTATTTGCCTTGCTGAGAATTTGAGCTCACCCTTTTATGTTTTCTTTTCCCCAGGATATAAAGAAAGGTTTTAGGTAAAAAAAAGGGAAGATCTTTATGGGAGATATTGAAGATCTTTCACCACGATTAGAAGATTACGTTCCATGTTTCCAAAGACACTAAACTATTACGATCCTTGTGTGTGTGTTTTTGTTATGTACTAAGTATTCCGCAAAAGTAATGTAATGTCCATGTACGATAAGCTTCAGGTCTCTACAATACGAGATATAACCTTACATGTTTATGGTAAATATTTCTTGGGGTTATGCATTAGATAAATGTTTACTTAGTCCTATGCTGTCATATTATTTGGTTACATTTCAACATGTACATATTTTATCAACATACATGTTACATTTATTAACATTTTATAACATAAAATCATTTTATATATTTAAAATTATTATCTTAGATACATTTTGTCTTATTGTTACATGGTATTTTTATATTCATCCACTGTTTTTGTAATTATTTTAATATTTATTATCAAAGGTTACAGTGACCTCATTATCAAAATTTATACACTCAAGACTAGTCCCTAATTTTTGGAATATAGGAAGGCATATTTACTATTGATTAAGATGGTATGTTACATTAGAATGTGGTATAATTTTTTTATTTTACTTTTCGTTTAATATATACATAGAATACATGTTATGAAAAATCTATAAATTAATATTGGGGTATATATATCTATATACTCCTTTCCAACAAAAGTATATAATAAATTCTATACTACCTAAGACACTAGGATTTTATATTTGGATATCATTTTTTTGTTGAGTTATTTGAGTTTTATGATTTTTAATTTGATATTTTGATTTTTCTTAAGAATTTTGGCCTTAAGGTAAAAATTTGTTACTTATGAAAACACTTATCGAAATTGAATATTAATTTTTGATTTATTACTTATAATGACACCAAATATAACCCCATATATAAATAAGTATTGTGTATTTCAGAATTAGGTGCATTAAATAATAATATAAATCAAGGAATACATCAAATTTATTGAAAACCATCTTAACATGTTCATAATTTTCCTCTTTACCTAAAACTGTATGGGATATGTTTGGGATATACATAAGAAAGGTGTGAGATATAAATCCCAGTGAGGGAATAGAGATGGTATAACATGATTAAATTAATATTTGACAGAAAATAGAGATATCTATGGGGAATAAAAAGGGTGATAATCGCAAACATGAATAATAAGAAATCATATAGCATGATAACGTGAAGGTAACATGGGAAATGTGGTAACAACATAAAAAACATAATGATAAAGAATGACAAGGATAAATTATTGTAAATTAAGAAGGAAATGTCCTATGATGGAGTATACTCTCCCCATAATCCCTTTCCAAACTTTTCATTATAATAACACATTACCCAATCCACTATGGCTCTATATACTTATCGGCGCACCCATCGCATTCATTTCATTATCATTCTTATGTGTTCCACATAGATGATAAAAAATTGATTCATTCATTATCATATGTTATTATACAATAAAGAAGTGTTGAATATAGACATTTATGTCAATAATAATATAATTATATGTACATATAGATAAACACCATTAATAGGAAATGTGTATGGGTATTTACTATATAATTGTTTGTCATGGAAAATCACTTTGGAATTTCAAAAGCCTGACGAGGGAATATAAATATTCCCGGTAGGGATTAACGAATTTGAAAAGGGCCGGTCATAATTTTATAATATTACAGGATGTATGGGTTTATAGAATAGAATATCCCAACAATATTAATTAAAGAAATAGGGAATCAGATAAAGAGGATAAATGAATAAATAAGGGAAAGAAAAACCCATGCAATAACAGTGTGTCTTCAATTTCATGGAAGGAGCTTCTTGAGAGACTAATGGAACCTTAGAAGGACCAAATACAGAATAAAGAAGGTAAATTACATTATAAATTTTTTTTCTGAAGATAAATGGGATCTTTTAGTTTATATAGGAAATGATGGGGTAATTCATTATGATTTCTCAATCATAGGTTCAAGTACATATATTATAAATTAATAAAAACCACAACCCTTAAAATTTTCCTATTTATTATACCAATGTGGCATGTGATATATTATTTTGTTTTTATATATTTTGAACTTGTTAAATATCACCCCTTCTAATGTGGATGTCTGTCAGTCATTAATGAAATGATTTCAAAACATTTATACATATATTATATGTTTTGTAAGATTCACAATAGATTTATAAAATGTATGAAATAAACATTAAATACTGTTATTTTATATATTAAACATATATTTTGTCATGGACACCTTTTTTAGTATTTATTTGATAATTTTTAGGTAACTATTATGTAACAATATACACTGTATATTTATAACGAATTTCATTTTTATAAAAAATAATTAATCACTGGAAATTATGAAAAATTTACCATTGTAAAATTTCAACATTATGATTCCAAAAAGTAATATTCTATTTATCTAAATAATCTTTTAATTATAATAAATTTCATTTATAAAATAGAATTGGCATTAATTTAGAAATGTTGGGGTTTTTGAAAATATTTCTTTTAAACCGTATAAAAATTATATTTGGCATCATAAAAATTATATGATATTTTGTATTTAATAAATTTATTTAATAAAAATTTATTTTAAAAAATAATTTTATTTAATAAATCTAGTAATTCATAAAATTTTATTTAATCGGTATATTTGGATATTTCCAAAAACAATTTATGTTTTCTTATATCAAAGTATTCTTTTTATCAAACCAATTACATAGTTATTTGTAAAGTATAAAAAATAAAAATATTCATAATTTAAATGATAATAAAATATAAATTTTTTTATTATTAGTGTTACTTTTTTATAGTCCCTTTGAAATTATTTCAATTATTAATTAACATATTTTTCATGTTAACATGGTAATAAATATTTACAATACTTAATACGAATATTGTTCAAAAAAAATTTGGACCTTATTACATAACATTAATTTTGAAGCATTGAAATATGGGACCAATTTATCAAAGTAAATTCATTGAGGTGGATTTTTTTATGAATAAATCATGAATAAAAGCATGATGGGAAGTTGTTTTCTTAAAAATGCATTTTTTTAATGAAAAAATGAATTTACTTTAACTATATAACAAGTATTCATTATTAAGTTACTTTCAATTAATTATTATATATATAGAAATAAAACATATAAATTAAATCATTTATCAATATATGTTATTTCAATTAACTATAATACTGAAAACACTTGTATTTTAAAACAATTTTCAATAAAATTCAATTTTATCATAAAAATAAAAATATAATAAAATATAGTATAATGAAAATTTAAATGTAAATAATTTAATAAAATACTAGTATAAAAACTTTTGTTACATTATAATAAAATTAATATTATATTTTTATATTTAAATTAATTAATTTAATAAAATAAATTATAATATTATATACAAACTATTTTTTTCTCTATTCACTAAAAAATCTATATTTTCAGAAAAAGCCAAATTATCACCCTAAGTTAACTTTCATTCAGTCATATAAAAATTTTAGTTCAACATATCATAATTATTTTATACAATTTGAATAAAATAATTGTATTATATATTTTTCATATAAAAAAATAATTTTGAAGAAAACATATTTTGAAGTACAAAAAAATCAAAAATTGAGAGATTATTTTATCATAATTTATTAATATAATTAGTAATTATATATATATATATCATAATTTAGTAAATCCCTATAATAATATAAAATTTAATGGAGTGGTTAAAACTGGAAAATTAAAAAAATTCCTTTTTTTGTTTTGGATCAGTGTCTTCTGTCACATACAATATAGAACATAGTTTTGTATTTTAAAAAGCCGAGTCATTATATTACTCCGCTATATTATTAGTAACATAGAACACAATTGAAACATGTATGTTTGATTGATATTTCCAATTTAGTTCTATAATGATAATGAATATTCCTATTAAGAGTGTTAAAAACCCTATATAGTGTTTTACCTTATATATTAATGCTAATAGTTATCAAATCTAGATATGGGATACAGTTCTCATTTTGATTAATTATGGGGATATTTTTTGTGTATGGTTTATGTTGTACATGACCAAGAAATGATTAGGTATTGTTGTGATGCTAGAGAGTATGTGAAATGGGTATGGAGAATATGTTCAAGGGATTGTGGCTCACACTTTATATTATAAATTTCCCGAAATGTGATAACTAGGATATTATATTTTTATTGAGTATCTTGTTTGTCTTATGAAAATGAAGAAACCTAGAATGTGTCTATTTGATCATACATGATTTATAGATTTCATTCCATTATGGATAACACTAGATTTGGCCCATAATATGGGTTCTGAGAATGATCCCCAATATAGTGTTTCAAGTTAGGTTCGTCATCAAAAAATTTCAAAAGAGTTGGTGCAGTTGTCAGATGGGATGATTAGGGTGAAACAATAGAGTTTTAGCCAGATATTTGAATAGGTAGATAATATATATTATATTTTCTTATAATACATGACACAAAGACTTAAAGTCATGTTATAATATATTCCTAGGAAATGTTGGAAGACTATATATATAGAATTTGATTGAGTCAATATAGATTATTATGATATATTACAGACAAAATCATGATGAAGTGTGAATATGGATACATATATTTGGAAATTATTTGTATAATTTTATTAGGATGAATAGTTTAAGGTTTATATACATGAGGGGATCATGTTAATGGATTTTTACTTGATTAACATTGAGTAATAAAGTATAAAGACATAAAGAGTTAATTGGTGATCAAAATTTTGAATTTGATAAACGTAGAGGCATTGTTTATTAACTACGCAATGAGGATCATATTTTTTATATTTTTTGTGGAAATGATATGGGATAAGAGACCACAAAAGTGTGTTTTTATAGGGATTATGTATTGTATGTTATCAGGGAGAAGGTGGATATTCAAGTGTTGATATCGTTTTCTTAGGTAGAAAACCAAGTGCCGATAGTAGAGTAGAACATGTTAGATGAGAGTATATTAAGCTAGATTGTGGTGTTATAAGAGAATGTTTGTAACAAAAAAATTAGATTCAACTACAAAATATACCTAATATATAACATCATTAATATGTACAAATATAAATAGAAATTAATCATGAATATAAAAAAACAAAACATTCACCAAAACTACTATGAAGAATAAAACTGACACAATCCAACCAATATAATCCAAGAAAAAAATAGGCCACAATAGAATGTATAGAAATTCTCTATGAGACCAACCTTCACCTCCAAACCAACACAAACCAAAGGAAACAAAAATAAGATAATCCGACATGATATAAGATTCCCATATATTTATATGGATCCTATAATACAACATCTACAACAACCCCATGGAAAAAAGTAGGGTGTGATAAAAAAATCCCAGTATGATACCACCATAACGTCTATACAAGGTCTAATATAAATATTTCTAAAATCATATTTATTATAATAACACTATTTTGTAAATAAATTTAATACATCTAATCCATTTTAAAAAAAATATCCTTTTGATTTCATAAAATCATTACACATATACATATGAATATATTTTAATAGTATAATTTTAAATATTGTGATTCCAATCCACACTTGATGAAATAATTAAGTAAAAACATACCCATGAAATAAACTATCAAGTGATGATTTGTGATATAACCTCATATGAAATATTATGAGGAATAATATATGATAAGAACCCATCATACTGTAAAAATTTTACAAATGAAAATGAACCATATATTGGGCCCAATATATGGGAATACAAACAAGACATAAAAGATACTAAATAAGAATACATTCATACCAACCAACATCAATTCCTTCTATATATCATCGATATCCCAATTGTTACCTCATAGTGCTTCCATACTCAACAAGGATAACTATATATATTTACCAACAATCCTAGGGTTCCTAATGTCTCATGTTTTAAAAAATATAATTTAATACCATGCTCTCAAATTGAAAAATATCCAAATACCTATCAATTAACAATGGTTTTTGTAATTCCACTTCAAAACCAGTACTGACACATAATAAGTGAAAGGAAAAATTGGTGTGAAAATACAAAAATCTGATTAAAAATATATCTTTTACAAAACACAACTATTCAATGGAAACCCAAATGGAATTAATCAGTACTGATATTCAATTCCTTGAATCTATAAGGATTATATAAAAACCGAACTCAAAATGGTACAAACATTGACACAACAAAAAATGGTGATTGGAATCATAAAGTCCTAACTTTTAATGGAAATTAATGTCAAGAAAATAAAATGGATAGATTGAAAGAACTGTATAATTAAAAATATAAAAACAAACCATGACTAATTCTACTGTCACATTCAACGACATCGAAAGATTGAAGGAAAAATTACTCAAAGAGGCACACCATAACAACCCTTATTGTCGATCACCAAAAAATAAATACTAAAGAAAGAGAGACTTCAAAAATCTCTAATAATCTTCACAGGGTTCGATAGAGAGGTTTATGAACTGAATTAAATGATTTTCATTCATATGATTCCCTATAAACAAAATATTGTGATATTTACATAACTTATTACCCCGTTAGTCATTGTGTATCTCAAAGAACCCCAAAAGCCTAAAAAATTTGTGTTCGTTTATTAGATAATGTATTTTCATCATTACATGATGTGATGTATTTTAGTGGTGTGTAAATAATTCACACCCTGGTCTAAGGTCACAATATCTTTTTGAAACCATTACAAAATGTATAATCCCATTACACAACATATAATCACTTAATAGACATAAAACAGACCGTTTTTCAAAAGATACACTCCAAACAGAGTCCTAATTTTATATTTTCCCAAGAAACACCATATATAAGCATTTACACATTTATACATGGGTTGAATTAATTCAAAAAAATCATGCATCACCAAACATTATGTCATTTTTCCTAGAAATGGCTCTCCACCACTGAGAATCCTAAAAAACTAATAAACATGGACAAAAAATCATTATCAAGGTAGTATGTGAAGATTTTAACAAGATGTTACATATGTAGTAGAGATCCATGTAGTTGGAAGATAGGGGTGACACTCTATACCTGTATTCATAGTTAGAGTAAATTTTTAATGATTCCACCATGTAGTGGGGAGTCATTATTTTCATTATAGTGCACACAAATGCGAAATTCCTAGATTAAAACTTTTAAATGATTTTACATTTTACATGTGTTCATATATTGGGATATATTATATATTCTAAGGTAGGATCAAGAGTGGAACCATTATCCGAAAGATATTATTTTTCTACATTTATGGGTTGAGGAAGTGGATGTGATAACCAATATTGTGGGAACTATTCAATAGTGGGTGTTACTATATAGAGATTAAATGTATTGGGCCTCTGTGCCTCAACTCAGCCACATGTGATTTATCTGATTTATTCTGAGTATAATAGTGATTCATTAACTATCAATGGTATTCTATGATTATATTGATTTTTATTTCTAAAAGTGATTACAAGAGCACGATTTTTTATGTTATTAGGGAATGAAAAAAATCGTGTATATGTATCTCTATTAGGTTTCATTAAAAATAACTTCAAGATTAATTTTTATAATGAATACTATAAATAAACTAGTATGATTTGGGATAATATATCATTGTTAGACTATGTATGGTCAGTTATGATGTGTGCCTATCAAATTTATGTGTATTTTTTATTTTTGTTTTGATGTAATGAGCAAGATGATTCCATTACATATGAGTTCCCATAGAAGGAATCATCCAATTATGAGTGGTTGGAAGATATAGTTTTTATTGGATATATATGTTTGAAATTTTCTTATTGATTTTATAATAAGTTTAGTGGGATGTTCTTGTTTTAGTAAGGGTTGGTTACTATAAGACTCGTCAATTATTTTAGATGTGAAATTATATGATGGGGTGATTATAATTTCTTCGTAATTTGGGCATGTTAATTTTAGTCAAAACACAAATTGAACATCTATACAGATGCCTTGTTGAATTGTTGGTGGTGTCAATATAGGCCATGAATTACAATTTTATTTCTTTATTTATTTATTGCATTGTTAATTCTACAATATTAATAATACAACACCACATTGCTGGGAAACATATCATGGTGAGGGTATGAGTAAGAAATTATTTGATATAGGAATATTAATGTAATGTCAATTAAAATTGTGACCATGTCATAAACTCTAAGATGAAGTATAAAATATTAATGGAAATTTTTTATACCCTCATGCATAATGATTTGTATAAGTATGGGTAATCTTATGAAATGTAAATAGATCATTCATTTAGAATAAAATCAGAATATTTTTTGAATTAAATCATAAATGTAATAGTGGATGAAGATTTTTTTGTAATTCCATATCCTTTGAGAAATTATTTTATTTCCATGAAAAATACATTTATAAACTAAAAGATTTGTTATTTATTCAATGGATAAGAAAAATATTAGAAAAGAAGTCATCGAACATTGGAAATAAACATGACACACATTATTTAGTCACATTTAGAAATTATAATAGGTCCACCTGAAACTATACATTACATAACATTGATTGTTACTCCCCATATATTATTACATCAAATAATGTTTATAAATTAATATGGCACAAAAAATTTAAAATAATTAAATAATCAACAGTAATTTATTTCCTCGATAATATTCACCAATGATAATCACCAATAGCCAAAGTCAATAAAATAAAAGAATAGTCTGAATAAAAAAAATCATATTTTGATATCTAAATTGAAAATTTAGAAATGATATGGTTAACATAAAAAGAATGGATGAGTTTTGTAATTATATTTAAGGAAATAAAATAATTCAATTATAATTAGGGTCATTATGGATACAGTTATCTAATAAGTAAGATAATGTGATGTTATTTTTAGTTAATTTACAATAATATAATTCATGAATAATAATTAACTAAATAACATATAATTTTAAAATATTCTAAATTTATATAATTATGTGTTACATAATAAAAGTAGTTATAATTATAAAAACATTTAATTATGTTTTTATGAATTCATCAAATTCAATTAAACAAGTTAATACCAATGGATCTATAAAATATAATTTTAATAAGATTAATAAATAATTTTTATACTATTTGGAAAACAATATTTAATATGATATTAACAAATTTTTAAAAAACATTTTTGTGGTGTTTTATATTTTATCCTAATAAATTAAATTAATCAAACTGAAAACAATATTATATATAAATTCATACATTAACATTACAAAATTTATAAAATTTATTGAAATAATATTAATATCACATAATGTTTAAAAATATCCTTTTTAATAAAGATGTTTTCATTATTATTTAGATTTTAATTTTGATGGTGAGTTTATAAATTTGTTACTTTTTATGTTCTATAATTAAAAATATTTTTTATTAATAATTAAAATTCTATGTATTGATGATTTTTATGATATCTTAGGAAAGAATGCTTTTTATTGAATAGAGAAAACTACATTTATTAAAAATACCACAATTGTTCTAGAATTATATATATATATATATATATGTGTGTGTGTGATTCATAAATTTATGAAACTATTTTCTAAAAAATATATTTTTTTGTAAGTGTCAATATTATTTTATTTTAATTTAGGTTTAAATCTTATGTTTGATATTTTAGTAAGTTAGTTAGACAATTATTTAACTCTATTTCCAATACAAAATTTTTTTTGAAAGAAAATAGTGTTTATCCATTTTGAAAGTGCATATTGAAAGAGTAGATTTAAAAATTTTAATTATAAGATCCATATTAGTAACTATGGACCATTTGGTTTCCATTTGTAAAAAGTGAATTATTTCGGTAAACAATATATATTTTGGTAAAATCCAGAAGGATTAAAAGTGTTATCCAATGTTTTTAAAGACATAACATGTAAAACATTTTTCTCTATTATAGTGGATGAGGATTGGATAGATTAAAAATTATCCCTAATCTATTTAATTCCATTTTTGGAATCATATAAGAATCTAAAATCTGTGATATCTTTACATAAGAATTAAACATTTACTAAATTTCCATTTTTAACCCTTATAAAAGTGGACTATCATCAACCCTTCTAGACAACTATAAATATTGGATTCATCTTGAATATTTTCAAATTTAAGATACCCTAAATTAAAATAACACTTTAATTAGATTCTTCTAAAAATAGTTTTTCTTATGTCCTCTAATTCTATGGAATCCTTTTGTAAATCTCATGTTCTCAATATAAGTCCCAGATTATCTACAATATATTTTTTCTATTATTTAAATGAAATGTATTATTCCAGATGTTATATGATAAATTCAATATTTATATTTTATATAATGTTATTATATTTTTTATTTAAAAATAACTATATTCTATTTTCATCGATTTTGTAGAATTATATGGTTATTAATGTGATTATAAAGACTACTTCCGCGACTATGTAATATACCTCATTTTTCATCTAGATTCATTATTAACTGGAAAAATTCCTACAAATAAAATTAACAATACTTACTAAATTTTAATACTATCTTCACTATTTTAAATATTTATATTTTAAAAAATGAATCCCCTTTAACTTATATAATCATTTATCAATCATGGAATGATCATGTTTGGTCATGTGTAACCACCTATATTATCAATGATATAAAATAATAAATTGGATGAACATGAAGACATAAATAATTATAATATATAATATATATTAGAAAATAATGATATTATTTTGGATCTGTAATGGTAAATGTAATATTAAAGTCAATAATTTCAATACCAACACCCATTAATTAAAAATCACTTAAACATGCTAATTAGTTGTTTTATATTTAAGGATGTTACAAAAAATATATAAATTATATTATAATATTATAAATAGTTATAAATTATCAATTATTTTTACCTTTTAAAATATATCAATGGATGGAATTCTGAAATAATTGAATAACAACACTGTAATAATAAATCTAGTTCAAAAGGACCAGGATAACTCGCACCTGATATTTAAAATAGACAATAAATTACTGTTATAATTTTAGGGAATAATTATAATGGTGCATAAAATAAGGACACATAATTTAAAATTACATTATATTGTTTATTGGGAATATAATTTAGTTACTTTTATTTAATATGTACTTTTAGGATGTTAGTATTAGCTAATGAGGTCATAATTCTTAGATAAAAAACCCATAAATTAACCGGCGGAAACATCTTCCAAGAATTATTTTTTCACCGATATAATAAAATTAAAATAAATAATATTTTATTAAGGAAAATATTCTGGAATTATAATTTGATTCTTATTTTTCATTTCCCAACCTTAGGACCACTCAAAATCATTTTAAAAACATTTGATTGTCTCTAAAATCTCAGTAAGGGTCATAATTAAATGAACAAAACTATAATTCTATGAAAACGTATAAAAATTTTCGACCTTAAATTTAAAATTTGTATTCAAAATATTCCATTAACATACCCAATAAACAAAATTCAATATAAAAAAAATTGAGAATACTTTTCCTTATAAATCTTTGAGGAAAAGCAAACCCATAGATGTTTCATTTCAAATTTGAAAATCACAAGTTTTTTTTTGACAAAGTTATTATTTATTCTCTTTCACATGGAATGAAAATCTTAGTTAAATTTTTAGTAACCATAATTAATACTCCTAATGTATGTTAATATTTATCTTTCATACATTACCCTTGAGTAAGTATCTGATATGATCATGTATCAACTAATACATTTAATCTCGGAACATACATCATAATATATTCCCTTTATACTATACAGTAACTGAAATATTTTTATAAAGTTACTTATTTTTAATAAATATATGGTTTAATCAAACAACCATTGCATTGGTGAAATATAATATATCCACATTTATTTGGTGCATAAAGGAACTGCATTGAAAATCGACCAAATAATAAAAGAAAACTCAACACCAAGTTTGATATACAATATCGAAAAGTAATATTTTCTAGACATTTTACTTTTTAAAACCATACACATTCCAATTTCCTTTTTAATATTTAATACCATATTATTTTCAATGTATGAACCATATGTATTTTATAAGAGAAAGATTAAAATTAATTTATAATGGTAGTAAAGAGTGTAAAACATTTTTAAAAACAATTTCCCAAAAAATAATATTTCACCACTTTATTGACAAATCACAAACTATCAATATTTAATCACAACAATAATACAACATGGGAAATGGGAAATAATCACACAATAGTATCCATCGAATTAGGCATATGAATCATCCATGATAACTAACCAAGTTCTAATATATGTTGTAGAAAACTAGGAGCATGTAAATAATATAGAACATAAAAAATAATTGTTGAATCATCATGGAAAACATGCCTCACTTGATGACATAAAATTTCTCTAACATGGTCAACCACACCCGAAATTGTAATGACAGAGGGGCCTAATTGTATAGCAATAATAACAAAATATCACCCTAATCTGGGCCACTAGATAGTGTGTAATCTAAATAGTGCATAAATCATTCTCAAAAAATTCAATAGCCATGCCAGGTTTTCCTGGTAAAGAGTATAGAAAAGGGTGTGAAAACTGATTCTAGATGATCACTCAGTCACATGAATGTTTATAATAATTTACACAACATGAATCACTCAATTCATCGTAAGGATAGATATCTTTATTAAAAAACTCATAGGCCCCCTAGGAGTCCAAACAATGGATATCTCATTCAATAGAAATGAAATGGGTCACAAGGATTTCACAATAATGACATCCCACCCATTCAATATCATTGTAAATAAGGAAGGATGATTCTCCAAGGAGATTTCTCAAGATAAACATTATCGCCACTTTCTTCAATGTTCCAAATGGGACTCAATCTATTTTCACAGAACCATTTTGTTCATGTTACCAAACAAACTTTTTAAAATTATTGTAAACACACCATTTTATATTTTACAATCATTCTAAAAATAACTTTGTTACATTCACGTCACATATTTGTGTCTATTCCATTTTCAGTTTTATTCCAAATGGGACACTATAAACCACCACATGACAAATAATATTTCAAGAGCCAAATACACATTTCATTTAAAAACAAAACACTTGGAAAAGATTTAGGGAAACCTAAATAATCATTTCACATATAAAAAATATATTTATAAGGAAAAAAAATATTTAGCTGTAACAAATTACTGTGAGAGATAACCAGGCATTTCATCAAACATTATTTGTTTAATATTTAACCAAATAATTCCATTTAACATTAAAAATATAACAAATCACCATTTTCACACCAAACAATAATCCATAGATCATATATTGACATTTTAAATTTAAAATATTTGTGAAAATTTTGATACTAGAAATAATTAAATTAAAATAGAATGTGGAAAGGGAAACTTTTTTAATATTACAATAATTCAACAATGCACCCCTGAAACCCCCTCATAAAGGCAGAGGGATGATACCACAACCCCATGGAACCAAAGAAACACAAAACCATAAATATAAAATAAGGGAAACATTAAACCTAGATCCCTTTCACCAGGAAGAAACAGATCTCTAGAAAACATGGAATAAGAATGAAGAGGGGGTGAATATAAGATATTAGCTTGCGTAATTTTCCCCAAAAACTGGAGATTCACTAAAGATATACACGAAGGGAATAAAGAGAGGATTTAAGAACCAAGGTGGAGAATCCCTGGGGATGTATGAACCATATGGTGGAATAAATGGGTGAATTATCCCTAAAAACTCTTTAGGTTAAAAATAGTCATTTTATATATTTAATGACTTGGGTAGCGGAGACGGTCTGGCTGCACAGTTTACCAAATGGTGTGCTTATCGTGTGCCCCTCAAGGGACACACAGAAAACCTTACATGGTTGTTCACATGGTATAGAAATTATAGAGAATCCATTATAAATTCAACTATTTTAAAACAAAACCTCCCCACATGCTTACCACATGATTTGGGAAACCATTTTCAGGCCATGCTCCATGCCTCTACTACCAACTCTTAAGACTCAGGGTTACCTGGAGAAGGATGCACAGTTAACCTAAAATTGTGAAAACCATGAGTATGGTAAATCCATGCTCAAAAAACCATCGATTCCCCAAATAATATTGGAAAAACTGATGAATAACCCTGAAAACAATACTAAACAATTAAAACCATAAAAATTTTAAACCCATCACAAATGGAACTTGTGAGGATAACCAATATCCAAAAGGGAACCAAAACAAAGATGAATATAAAAAAATTGGTTCTGAAAATTCTCTACATAATTAATTATTTCTACCCACATATAAATCTAAAACATTCCCATTTGATCTATCAAAGACTAAAAATTACAACAACCACATGATTCAACATCTCAAATCAAGAACACCTTAACCGTAAAAAAATAATATCTCTAAATAAAGATAAACCAATGGTCCCTGAATTGTTCTTGGAAAACACTACCACATCCGTTCTTATAAAAAAAATTAGTCACACTCTATCCCCAACATTTTATTAAGGGAGGAACTCAAAATTAGATAAAATCAAAGGATTATACTGAATGACATTCAAATACCCTAATCTAAAATATATTATCAAGATGGGGAAGCCCGAATAGAATCCACAAAATTAGAAAAAAAACATGAACTAATTTAAGAAATTGTATATTTCTACGCGACTCACTTTTATTCTCCCCACCATTAGGATCAAACTAGACTAAAAAACTAGATGAGAACCCCACACACACAAAATATCCCAAACCACAAGTCAATGAGAGGGGATTTTCCCCATGAATGGAACTCTAGTCCAAATGAAAACTAACCTATGACTCATCACCTCTCGATGAAGACAAACCAAAGTCACATATAATTCACATGGGTCATATAAGAAATTAAATGTAATCATAAAGATTAATCCAATAATGTACAATTATTGGAATTGCACAATGGGTATGTTCACCACACTCTTTACGACAAGAGGGAATTTGTAGTGATAGATAGACTACAATATGAACATAAAAAACTACATCAACCCAATAGTGGAGACATAAACTAATCCATACTCCTCACACTGCTAATATTCTTGACTATATTCTAACATTAGTATAAGGACTTTTGTTGAAGCCCTAATGATTGAAGCATCAACTACCTCATAGGTAGGAGCTGCTAATCCTTGGTCAAGAGTCCTTATTTTGGTGCTACAAGCTAACACATCAAAACATAGATAGAAATTGATTATTATAACACTATTATACATAATTTCTTTAACAAGGAACTATCAAAAAATTAGGGACTTATAATATTCACATAATAAATAAACCACCAAATAGTATAGAACAATTATCATGATTTCTTGAATCGAATAGACACATTCATTAAAAAATAACTTCTCAGGAGATTTACAACATCCACTTTAATTTTAAAAAAGAACACCACCAAACACAACCACAACAACAAGAATGATCATTATAATAGTAAGAAACTTTATAATTGTACTAAATGTTCTCAACCCTATACAAATGGTTGGGGTATCCTTTAAATATGTGTATTCAACATTAAAAACTGAAGAATGAAATCCTTATGTTGATTAACTAGAAATCCAACTAATGGGGAATCAGCGATAGCTACACCAAAAACATCCAATGAATCTATATGGTGGTGAACACTATAAAACATAAAAGTCAATATCTCAATAAAAACCAAATAATAACCTAATATTAACTTGAATAGATAGTAATATAAAGGTAAACTAACTAAATGATTATGAAAACATTCCTAGAAGATTTCTAAACAAAGTTTTAATACCAAATCACCATGAGAATCCAGACATAGAACACAAAAAGGATTCTATTTATATATCATGATAGATCAATCCACATAAACAAAACATCCCAATGTCACAAAAATATGAACAAACCACAAAACATTAATTTTTTAGAACATTAAACAATTAACCTTTTCAAAATAATTTGGAAAAAAACATGGTGTATTTTTCAACTCACCAATGGTTTTCCATGGAGTCTCACCCACATGAACATTGACTTTTCATTCTGTGAACATATCAACTCATTCCATAGCAAGCTATCATATGCCCATATAATCATCATTACAACTTCAGCACATCTCTATTCATGTGAGAACCCATTGAATATACCAATGTTCATAACAAAACATTTTCATTTCAAAATTCAAAATGCATTTCTAAATATCATTACCCACCAAGTCAAAACCCAATTTAAAATTCCATGTTTTAGTCTATTTCATCATGATTGAAGATAAAATCTCTTATATATACATAGAAAAATTCAATACTTTACATTCAGAAAAAATTCATTTTCCCCACAACTTTTATTTCATTAAAATAATTTTATAAAAGTCCACTTGCTAATGAATTATTGAAAATAAAACCAAAAACTCATTTTTTTTAGTTTACCCAAAATCAAAACATTTCCTCTTAAAAATTCAATTTTCATTATTTAAAAAACATGGATTCCCATAAAATATTTTAAGAATCATAGAATACACAAAGAAACTCATAATGGAAAATTGTGTCAATGGGTGACTTTTCTATATTATTGGTCACCATATTCTAATCACACAATTGTCGCAACGACTATTATTGGACCATGTTCCTACATTAACATGGATTTCTATACCCTATGAGCTCATGAAGACTACTATACCACCTTTAATTTCAAATCCCAAACAAAAAAACCGAGAAAAATCAAAGAAACCAAAAAAATGGATTCTCTATGGAAACCCAAGTCTTGGAATAGAATGTGTTATCAAAATACTACCCCACACCTACAACCCGATCTTTAAAAAGTCCAACTCCATATAGATTGAAATCCTGAATAACATATGGCTATATGAAAGAAAGTTCCTATAAGTTAATCACACAGGAAAACCATTTTATTCCAAAGCAACATCGGTCAACCCCGAACCAGTCAACTGAGCCAATTAGTGACATGGAATGAAGGGTGTTTATATCCTGATGGGATGGAAACTAGTGTTGGGTATCAACATATTAAATAAATGGAATTATGCCATGAAATATAAATAAATAATTATAAAATAAAAAAAATAATCACCCAACTATTGATATATCTCCAACTAAACAAATTTTTATAAGAATCTAAAAATAAAAAAAAACGTGAAAAACATATCCAAGAGAACCTGATAACAACAACATCTCAATAAGATCATGGGGGTCACTATCTAATACAATGACCAAAAATCACCCACAAAGAGAGAACACAACTTGAAACCTACACCAAATGCTAAAAATATTAAATAACTATAGGCATGAGTATTAAAACTCAGTTGGTGTGCCTAAAAAATATATTCCCAATGCACATACTTTAGAGTAAGTGAATCAACCACTTCATGATTACAAAAATATATAGAATAGAAATGTTCTATAAAAATTTTCCAATTGAAATACTAACACATTTTATTGAACATTTCAGTATTTAAAATAGAATTCATATCTAAGGAGGAACCATTTGTGTTTTATAATAAAAATATGACATTTAATTTATAAGGGAGAGCAGTGAAAAACACTTCAATTTTTTTTAAATAAAATTTAAAAACAGTTAATCACATTTTCAGAAAATAGATCATGCATAAGAAGTAATAACATCATTCATATAACAAGGGAATTGGGAAATAAAAACACAAGAGTTACCAACCAAACATGCATCTAAATCATCCATTATAAGTAACCAAATTGAAATATACATGGAAAAAACCTAGGACCTCATGAAAAATACAGAACAAACTAATACATGTTGAGCCATCCCAAAAATGAATACCTCACTCACAGAAATCAATGTTCCCAAACACTCTCGCCTACACCCCACATGGTAGATAATTATAGGCCTAATCCCATAACAATAATTACAAAATATACCATATTATTATCCAATAGCTAGTTTATAACCTAACTAGTGAATTAATAATTCTCATAAAATTTAGTTGTTTTTCTAGGTTCTCCTTATCAAGAGTATAGAAAAGGGTGAGACAACCAATTCACATAAAGAATCCAATAACATGCACATATATAATAATTCATAAAAAATTAATTACTCAAGTAACGCCATGGTTGAATCTCTTCCATGTAACTCATATTACACTGAAATGTCCATACCAATGATCTCCCATTCCAAAGAAATTGAATCGGTCATGATGTTTCAATACCAAATACATGCAACACATTCAATATCCATATAATCTAGTGAAGTCAATTATTAATTTAAAAAAATTCTACTAATCTCTTTATACATTCACATCATATTTTTGAGTAAAATCTATTTTAATTAAAACGAAAAAACACTCCACTAACCAGCTCCAATTAAAATTATGAGATCCAATTTCACCATTCATTTAAATTAAAAACCACATGGAATCTATTTTTAGAATCCAAAATACTCATTTCAAATGTCAAAAAAAATATTTACCACTCCTAAAAAAGATTTTTCTATCTTAATTTACATGAAATATTCAACTGGGCATTTATCAAACACTTGGTGTGTAATATTTAACAAAAGAATCCAATTTATCATAAATCAAGGAATATACCACCACTTTTGACTCCCAAAAACAATAAAAATATCACACATTAACAATTAAAAGTTAATGGAGGTGCGAAAGGTATGAAACCAATGATGCTTAAATCAAAATACAATTTGAAATGGGAATCCTACCGTAATCATATGATAAATCAACATAGCACACCCGAAACTAACTCATAATGGTTAAAGAAGCCAAGAAAAACCACATGGAACATTAAAAATCTGAAAAAACCCCAACATATTTCAATTAGGACTTTAATAGTAGATCCCCATGACCAAGGAAGAATTATATATGAATGGAAAATGGAATAAAAAAATGAGGGGAATAAGGGAGATTACCTTGTGAAATTTTCCTCAAAAAATTAAGAAATCACCATATATCTACACTAATGGAGGATTGAGAGGATTGAAGAAACAAGGAGGAGCCTCCCAAGGGTGGTATAAACAAGGTGGGGGAAGAAATTTTTTTATTGGGAATAATAATCCCAAGAGGGAAAAACTGCCATTTTACATTTTTAATGACAAGGGTAGATCACACTGTTTGGCTGAATGATTTACCAAAATATACACAAACCATGTACAAACCTTGACAAAAAACACTACACTGAGACATATAATCCCCACACACTTGGTACATGGTTTGAAAATTTGTGTGAATTCCATGAAACATGCCCCCTCTAATAACTGTTAAGGCACATGATTACCTGGAGAAGGCCAAAAAATTTAACTAATTGGGTGGTAAAAAAGAGAATGATACGTCCAGGTATAAGAAAAATATCAAGAGAAATATAAAATATAATAGAGGAATTAAAACTAAACATGGAAACACCTCACAATAAAAAAAACTCACACCCAAAATTCAGCTGGAAAACCAAGATCCAAAAGTGAACAAGAAATAAAAATGAAAATAAAAAACTAGGAGTGGAAACCACTCATAATCATAAAAAATTCCAGTAAACCATAACATGATTAAAAATTATTACATCATAATAAAATTTATTGTTTTAAATTACTCATCCATTTTGTAATAGAATATTTAAATAATGTGAAACTATAAAAGGAAACATATTTATTTGAAAATATCCTTATCAAATTTGAATTTATGATTCAATGAAAATATTATTCATGACGGAGGTAAAAAGTTTCCATGATTTATAGTTAAAAATATTCCTTCCAATAATTTCTCAGAAAACTCATAATGTAGCTTATTTGGGAAATGTCTACCAAAATCCTTTAAAATTTTTTAAAAAAATGAAAAATGGGTAAGAATTACTTTAAAAATATTATTATAATAGTAAAAACATTTGGAATAATTTTTTGTAAAATATTGAAATGGATGAAAATAGGAACTTTAATAGAAACAATAAATTATTATTTTTAAAACAATGTATCTTTCCTTGAGTTAGACTTGTTAAAAATGTAAAATAACCTCCTTAATATAAAATGAGGTTAGTTATTTACATTATAAAGAAAAAATTTATCATTTATTATTATTTTTTATCACTACTTACCATGTTATATACATCTAATTTTTCATTTATGTTCGCATCAGACGATTTGGCAATATTTGGTTAATAATTCCAAAATGGCTTCACTGAGTCTTCTAAGATAAAGGTGTTCAAAATGAAATTATATATTCATTAATACAATTTATTAATTATTATTTTTATACTTCAATTATACTATTAAATTCTTCCATTGAATATTGATAAAAAATGAACTACAAAACAATCATGGAGATGGCAGTACGTACATATTATTGATTTACTAACACATGAATTTCATTATCATATATTAGAGAATGGAATGGTATGAAGGTAAATGATATATTATAATTTCATTTTGACAAATATTTTAGGAATAACATATATAAATATTAATTTCATAATTATATCCAGTCATTAGTGATGGTGATGGAAAACCGAATTACATCACTCTAGGAGGCGACAATTTGGGGTACACTGAAACCATAGTTTCATATCCTATTTGATGGAAGATGAGATCGATATATGTGTTTATATTAACATAAAAAACCATATTATATGTAATATAATTTTTATATTATATAAATATGGATAAGGTTTATTTTAAGGAGGGAGAATTTGAAAAATTAAAACATATTGTTGAACACTATAGATCTACTTTAGAAAGTATCCTTTTATTTGAACGTTAATATCTATAAAGATGGTGTTATTCCTAAAAAATAACTTTTTAAAGAGGGGAGTTGTTATATGATGATATATGGGTAGGTTTCACCTGAAAATGTGTTTTGAACATTGAAGTATTAGGATGAAGAGGTTCCCTATTACTAGAGAGGGGATGAATACACATATAATATCTCAAAATATTTAATTAATATAATTTATATTCAATGAAAAATTGTTAAATACTAATATAGTGTGAATATATTATGATTATGTATTAAAATAATCTCATCTAATAAAATGTAGACTATTTATTATCACATTAATACTCTTATCATATTGTTTTAAGCCCTCATCAACCCCTCCGACACATACTATGAAAACAAGGATTTGTATAATTTGATGGTCAATATAGTTATTAGAAATGAATAAATGGTCAATTAGTGAAAAATGGTTTTATTATACACCATATACTAATAAATTTTAGGAATATTAGTTTTTCAAGAATATTATATCATTTAATAAAATATATTAGTTTTTAATGATTCAATAATGTCCCATTTCAAAATGATTCATTACAATGACAATGATAATATAATGAAAATACAAATAATTAATAAAAAATCATGTTAACACATCCCATCATTTCATTGTCATAAATAGAATTCCTTGAGAAAATTTATTATATTTTATTATAAAACTTTCAAAATTTTGTTTGCTTGTATTTCATTTTTCCTTTAACTAAATTATTATATATTAGTGTTGTGAAAGAATTTAATGTAATTATTTATTCCTCAAAATTAAAAATAAATCACCATGAGGGGTATAAAATATTTATATTTCAAATTAATATTTATAAACAATTATATCATATAGATAACTCCATGATAAATATAATGAAGTTGTTATAAAAGATAGTGTTACAATTTTGATTTTTCATTAAATAAAATATGATAATGTTTATAATGAAAAAAATGTTTGTTAAATGTCATATATTTTACCTTTTTATGATCATGGAAGGTTATACAAATAAAATAAAACAGAATCAATTGTTAGAGTCAATTTACTATCCTTTTGATATAAATTTTAACTTTAATTATTGTGTTTACTAATTAACATAGTGACAAATATTATTAATGTTAGTAATCATATTTATGAAAACTAAAATATCCCTATCTTCCGAATGATTACTAACTAATTCCAAATATAGATTCAATTTTTTTATAATTCATAATAACTATGTTGAAGAATTTATTTTAAAATTAAACCGATATATTTCTATGAAAAATATTTTTCTAGAAAAATTCTATTTTTAAGTATAAGTTTATTATAATAAATTAAAACATGAAAATAATTAAAAATCACATAATTGGATTATTATTGATAATTAAGAACAAATAGAATATTAATTCCAATAGAAAATATAATTTTAAAATATTAATAACTTAAAAAATATAGTTTCTAATAAAAATCAATAATAATCAAAATTAATTAAAACCCAATAATTTATAAAAATTATAAAAATTTAATCCAAAAAGATTACATTTATAAATTGAAAATTAAATTATCTTCTATAATAAATTTTATTAAATTTTGAATCCTTTACTATAATATTAAAAAAAACAGATTTTTAATGAAAATATTTTTTTTGAAGAATAAAACGACATTATGAAAAACATTATTTATTATTTAAAAAAAATATTTCAATATATTATAATTGAGGAAGACCATTATATATTTTATTATATGGTTAATACTATACATTTGTTCCAATTTAGATGATATATTAAGAAATTCACATTTGAACAATAATACATTGTTCAATTAATCTCACTATTGTGTATCTTGTAGAATGTAGATAATAATATTTATTTTTAAAATATTATAATATTAAATTATATCCGATAATGAAATTTAATCCTTGAATTTTGAACTTGGTTTTGGAATATATATTTTTTTTCAATATTTCTTTTTTTAAAAATCATATATTATAAAAGGGTTAATAAAACATCCTCTTCCAATGAGATAAAGGGTACTATGAAGGAAACCTATAATAAAAAATTTTAGGATTCTAAGTATGAGAACATAAGAAGGATCTGGAAACATAGATATGGATGAAAAAACAAATCTCACGATCAAATAGAGCATGAAAAAGAGGATTTACAATAGATAGTTAACAATCAAAAAATCATAAATATTTGATTGGTTTAAAGGCTATTGATTACTCCATAAGAAAAGAACATATATTTTTTCCATATCATCTTCATAATGTTAATGAATTATGTTACAGCATAGAATAGGTACATACTTATGTATACTTATATTGTATGTATAATATAATAATTAATTCAATTCCAACCTTAATCCCTTGTTATTCTTTAAATGATGAGTATTAGGGATTAATTTTCTACACTCAAAGCACTTGAGTCATCTTGCATGGATAAATGAAGTGAAAATAAAATAAGAAAATATTACTTCTGTCATAATAATTAACCAAAATTAAAATGGTTATACAATTATAAGTTAGTTCCAACAATTATTAAACCTTTACATGTAAAAAACAACTTTAAACTAAAAAACATTAATATCATATAATCAACATAGAATATTCCATAAATAATTATACATACAATTCATCAAAATATTCAAATTCTATAACTGAAAACCATATATTATTAGTTTTTGATCACATAGTCTTTTATGATGAATTTATCAATTATCTCAAAATAAAAGTAATTATTATTACTGTATTTTCCTGAAAATGAAATTTCTGAAATCAAATAATCTTCTTGATATGCTAATCATCTCCGAGAATAACCCAAATCACCATAAATCCACAATAAAATTATGCGTACCTCAAAAAGATAATTTAACCAATAATATATTGTTAAAATAACCAAATGTTATATTTTCCATAATCATATGCGGTTCCCGCAATAGTGGAATTCTTTGAAAATGACATTTATAAAAAAATCAATAAATCAATCTCCAAAATCATGGATATTTCATGATAATAGATGTAATCTCAATAAATATAATTAATACCCAAAAAATATCACTTTTTAACATTGGTGTTTTCTATACAGCTCATTGTTCCACAAAATGAAATAATCTATCATTAAGAACATATTAACTAAATAGATTATTTATGTACTTATTATATTTCCTTAAACTCGTGTCTCTTAATTGATCTCTATTTTTTAAAATAAATTTCAATGTTACTCATTTCCTCTTATTTTGTTTATATAATTTTATTTAAAAAAACTCGTATAAAAAGATTCAATATTATAATATCATTGATAAGAACTTCATTAAAATCTATTAATTTATCATTAATCATTATTTTTCAGCTTATTTTTTGAAATGAAATAATTCCATATGGTTTTTCTAACAACCCAATAATTATTCATATATAAATTAAAAGTAAAAAATTCATTCATTCAATTGAGACATTATGGTATTCCCTTGTGTTGATTATGTCCTCTTTATCATATAACATGTAGTCTATATCTCCAAAAAATTTATAGTCATATCCTTTGTGGTATACAAATTTTCTAAGGAGGAGGATTATCTTAAACTTTGAAATAAAAAAATAGAGATACCATGATCTATAATTTTTTTATATAAATATAAAAAAATTATATAATAAATGAATTATGTCATGTTATTTTTATATTCAAAATGAATTCGAGATCATATTACAAATTGTTTTAAATTATAGTGATGACTAAATCACCTATAAGGGACAAAAATATGGTTTGATACCCAGTTTGTTCTATCAGGATAAAAATATATTTATTATCTAGATAATAATACAATAAAATCATGAAATTAATGTTAAGATGAAAATAGTCCTCCTAATAAAAACTCACATAAATGTTCTATTATTAATTAACAATATAAAATCCTAAATAAAATTAACATGAATAATTTTTTTAACAATAATGGTTATCCTATACCATTCATTTTGTATAAAAAAAGTAGGATCTTTTATCTAGAATAATTCTATATATTAAACCCAAGAGATAAATATACATCAACCTATATAAAATTCTAACAAAATATTATTAATCACCTTAATATTTTACCACATAAAACCTATAAGAAGGTTTCTAAACCTTTAAAATAAAATATATTTTCTTTTTATGAAAAATAACCAGGACTTTCATCTTGAATTATTCTATTCACAAAACCAACACACTATTTTTTTAAATCCTTGGATGAACAAAAAAATAATATTAAGGGAGATAAAATAAATAAAATACATTCTATATATGGACACACATAAAAATTTTCCTTATTAAAAATTATTATTATGAAAAAAATAAACTCATTAATTTTTCACCAAATCATATGCTATTACTATTAATTTTAAAAAAGAACTTCACTAGAAATAATAAGTAGGAAATAAAATAATAAATTTTAGTTTTGAAATTTCAAAATCAAATGAATACTTTTTATAATGTTATACTTATTATTCTTACATATGGAATAACTATCATGGTTAAATTTGGAGTTGCCATCAAAAAATAATCAAGGAATACATTCACTTTTATCATCCATACATTACCTTATAGTAACCAACACATGTAATAATAAAAATATCAATCACATTTAATCTTGGAATAACAATCACTATATATTCTTATTATCTCTTTGGAGAAACGTAATTAGTTAAAATCACTCCGTATATATAATGACCAAATGGTTAGCATCTATACCCAATGATTTAAAGGTATATCATGTAGCCACCCATTTATGGATTCTAATTGAACCACCCATCCTCATAACAAATTTTCATGAACAATAACATGCTATATAATAACATTCATCATGAAAAAAATTCTTGAGGAAAATAGCATTTCCATTTGGACATAAATTTTTAAAACATTTGATGATTTTTAATTGAAAATAGAATTCTAAACATCCAAATTAGGACTCAAAAAAAATATTGTTCATGATGATGGGAAAATATTTTAAATGCCATATAAATTAAAACCATTCCTTCCATTATTATTTCAGAAAAATATTGAAGTGCCACATTTTTAATTTGACAAAAACATTTCTTTCAAACCACTGTGTAAAAAAAATATTTGTAAAAATGGATTCAAAAAATGATAAGATGATATTGAAAACAATATATATATTTTTTGGAAAAAATGTATAGCGACATGGGTTTCACATACATGGATATTAAATCATTTTATATGAATATTCATTACATTATAATAATACATTCTTGAGGATTGTAATAGTTTATAGTCATTTGAAACATGTAAAAATATTCTACTATTGTGGTGAAATATCTTCAATATCTCCCATAAAAATATCCACCTTTACTAATTTTACCTAAAATCATTCATTGTAATATAGGGAAAGAAAACACAAGAATGGGGTGAGATCAAATGCAGAGTAAGGGTAAACAAAGGATATATGTTTGCATATTCATGATTATAGGGGTTTGAGAGTCTGATAATATCATTAGAATATCATTCATTACATATTAACTATTATACATGAGTCCTAAAAAAATAAAAGAACAGAATCCACAAGATCGAGAAATTAACATAAGGCATGAAATAATGGCATAAAAATCATCATATAACACTGTGAACATCTATAAATAGTAATATGTTCAATCATTATGGACGTAAAGTAATCCCCTTTCATAAATATATGGAAATGAAAACTAGGACCATGCATAAAAGTGTGGACATGAAAAGAAGGTCAATGTATAGAAATGTGGATCTCAAAACCTGCTCCACACATAAAATTATGGTCATGAAATCCATGTCCACACATTGAATTATGAATATGAAATCTAGGTCCAAAAATAGAAATGTGAACATGAAATCAAGTTCATGCAGAGCAAGTATACTTCATGATTTTCCCATAATATCCCTAATGTATTAGAGGTAGATACCCCCAGATCACAAAATGAATTCACACACATATATTCCATAAGAGCCTAAACAGTCCTATTATAATCTATGTAATCGAATGTGTATAAAATACATGTAATCATATAATAACTTCCGAAGAAGATACATGATTCATAATAATTTCATTAAAATCCTTCCACCTTAAATAAAGGGGTTTCATAAACCTCATTCCATAAAAACATAAACTATTCAGAGATTGAATGTGATTGGTATTTGTGAACTATAACAATATATTTAATCATAGTTGGGGAAGGATTTTGAAAGAATACTTGGAAAATAATTTTCCTTAAAAATAAAATTTTAAAACATAAAAAATATTCAACACCCTTTTCATAGTTATCACATTTAAAATAATTAATGGATTCAGGAAAATCATTTAAAATGGTTCCTGGGAAAAATAACCTTTCTTAGTTGAAATGTATTTTTTTCATAAAATATAACACAATTTTTAATATAAAACATTTTTTTGAAATAAATTTGTAATATTGTTGGCTATTTTTCAAGAAAATAAGGAGTTATGAAATAATAAAAATTATTTCATTTAATTTATGAAAAAATAATACATATTTCTCGTATTTTTATTTAAAAACTCAAAAAGTACTTCCTTTGGAAAAAAGAATAAATATTCATTAAAACTATGTACATTCAAGTAAAAATGGTTAAAAATGGAATGAAATGTCTATTAGATAATGCTAAAACTTTTTGTCTGCATTTTTTTTTAGAAAACATAGACATGGGTGATTAATATTACCCAACACTAGAGTAAAATGAAACAATACCAAATATGGGAGAGATTGTGAAATCATCACAGATCAGTTTAGAATCGATAGAATCATATTCCCCATGTAAAAATAAAATTATAAGAAAATTTAAATATTATAATCTTTTGGATAATACTCATAAAATACTTTTATCGGTATTATATACACCATATATAACAAACAAATAGCTTATAAGGCATGTGTGTCATAAAAATAAAGGTGAGACAAAAAACCCCTCACAAAAAACATAAAAAATTATCCATTTTTTTAAATTAAAAAATTTTCATTAAAAGGTCTTTATAATATAATTTAAATATATAAATAAATATGTATCAAAATACCATGAATACTGAAATGGAGAAATGATTAATTATTTAAACATTCAAAGTGTCTCATACAGCTTCAAACATTTAAATAATAAAACCAATATCATAAAATGTATATTTAAATATAATTAATATAAAATTATTCATGATATAAAATATAATAGGAGTAGTAGATAGACCACATAGAAAAAACTGGTGGTGAACATGGCTTATATCTCATGAAAATTAAAAGTGAGACAGAATTCTCAAACCTTAGGTTTGATACTCTCCATATGTGTTCGAAATATATGTGCATACACATATAAATATATATATTATAGTAATATTATTATTTCATATATTTCATATTTATTATTAATATATAATTTTATAGTAATCATTGAATAGTGAACGTGGAAGATGAATCTTATCGTGTCGGGTAGACGGTACGTTGTACATACACATCGGCGATTATTTCAATACATATTAGTATAGGGTATGGAATTGGAAATAATATTAATTATACAGAAAATATTATATGTCATATTTATTATTTTCATCTATTACATTAATTTTCATACCATATAAATAATGTATACATGAAAAATAGTTTACACCACGACATGGACATGGTATGCCATATGTATGCATGCATGGTGGTATTGTTCTTCATATGATGGGTAGAAAAGAAAATTTGGTTTCCCCATAATCTTAAAAAAACCATATATGTTAGATGACGGTGTTGTTAATTTGGTATGGAAATTACATAGAAGAAGAAAATAGAAAAAGAAAATAACATTGAAAGAGGTCACAAAGCAATTACTTATTTTTCAGGAGTCAACTTTTGATTTTCACAAAGAGACACTTTTGGATGGATTTATACCAAAAGTCAAGACTGTAGAATGACGTGATGGATGTTTAAAGAGTTAATGGGTCGGTTGTTTCTGAACCAAATGAATTTTTGCTGTGTGAATTAATGAGATTGAGATTCTCCCTTTTATAAGAGCGGTGAGGGGTACTTTTGGAAGATCGTAAAATATTAATTTATTATAAATTTATTTTCAATTCCAAATAAATCATCTGTATTTTATTTAGAGTCTTATATTATTATGTGTCTATATCCCTTCAAGCAATTAATTTTATAATTGTTTATTTCATAAAATTTACCAAACTTTTGTATTTTACCTTTAGTTAAACATTTTAACACTTATCATGTCTTTTGGTATTTTTACACAGTAGGGAAAATTTAGTTACTATAACTTTCTAAAAAAACCCAAATGGATCATTAATGATGTCTTTTATATTATTCAATATAAATTATCTACCCATATATTTTTTTTACTTTTATATCATTCAATAAAATAGTATTTATGTTAAAATATATTTTATATCAATTTTAAAACTATTTTATATTTTCAATTTTAAAAATATAAAACTAACCTAATAACATTGAACGTATACATAAAATATGTTTATAACATGTTTAAGGTATCTATAAAATTAATGGATTTCATTAATTATGTAAATTATATTTATTTTAACATTATTAATATAATTTATTTGACTCATCCTTTAATAAATAAATTATATCTTCGTTATTATACCAGAGTTTAATTAAGTTATTTATTCTCTAAAAATATAATAAATAAACATAAATAATTTATTTTTTTATCTTTCAAATAAATAATTCTTTTCTAATTTATCTAATTTAAAATCATAAATTAAAAATAAATTATTTATTTTTAGTTGAATCTGAAACTTTTAATGGTTCATTAAACAAAATAATAAATGTCCTAATCACACACACGTGGAAAAAAAGGATCATTTTTTTGACATAGCATTGATTTGGGTCTATTTAAACTTATTAAATTAAATTAGGAAAGGATTTAGGGTAATTTTATATTATTATAATTTTATTTTTACCTTTAATTACCATAGTTTTCTTTAACTATGTTAAATAATATTCAGAAGTTTCTATTTAAAAAATAATGATTTTGATTCGGTTGAACCGAAATTTTCAACCTTATTAGAACCATGTATGTCCATTTTTCAACATTCAATTCATAGAAGAGGTAATAATATATTTAATGGTAATATGAAAATGTGGATTCAAGGTGAGTAAAAATACGTTAAAAGTTTTCAATGAATTTTATATCTATTTATATAAATAAAATTTGTTTCAATGACTAAAATTCGGTTAATATATGTATCTTTTTATATATTTTCACATTAAAATAAATTTAAAGTAAAATAATTATTTAAATGAAAATGTTGTATTATTAAAAAAAATACAATTTTTCCCAAATCATCAAAAATATAATGGTTTCAGTAGAATACTAAAAAAATCACTTAATGATAGTTTTGATATTCAGAATTCAAAAATTATTTCAATTTTACCGAAATAAATTTCCTTGAGTTTCTAAAATTACTATTATTTAAAATTCATCAAAATACATTTCAATAAAGAAAATTGTATTTTTAAACATATAATGATTTTACCAAGAATTATATATTTTATTATCAATTTTTTTTATTTATATAAAACAACAATAAACAATATTTGAAGAGTAGTTATTAATATTCATATAAAATTTTAAAACAAATTGAATATAATTATCTTATTTAAATAATTTAAATAGTCACAAATGATGTTTCATAGAAACATATTATTGGGTGCATTGTATACCAACTTAGTGTTGCTTGCATCATAAACCAACATAGTGTGGTGTGTTTCATTTGAAATGTTATTTTACAATGGAAGGAATCTTTGACATAGTGGAAATCAATTTCTCATTTTTGTGTGATGTGAAAAATAACATAATTTTATATTGATTCGAAAAAAATCTCCAAAATATCATAGTGTTACATTCTACCCTCTCAAAAAGAATTTTTCCCTCAAAATCCATCTGGGGTAGAATGGTTTAAAAATTTAATATTTCATTCATAGAATCCCACATTGAAAATATAATGAATGAAACATTATTTTTATAAAGGAATAGTTGAAAAATAACAGATTCCCAAAGTATATCATGACTAGGACCCCACGTAGGAGAACATATGTGAATGTTTGGGTCCAAAATAAAACATTAAATATTAATTTATATTTACAATGATAACTGATCATATGAAATTGGGTGATCCACAGAAAGTCTATAATCACAAAATCGTACACTAAATAATCACAAATTATTTCATTGATAAGATCAGAAATGAAGATAATTTAACACCCACTTATATCACTATATGTTTCAAAAGTTTGATTAATTTTCAATAGAAGTTATACAAACATGATTTGAGTATAAATTCAGATTTAATGTGTTTTTAGATCAATTTATACTTAATCTCATATTCTATGAAATGAAGTTGAATTTTTCATTCTTGATTAGTTAACAAATCATGAGATCCATAAATAGATTGATAGGTCATTCCATCTATCATTATTATCACAAAAAGGATAGAACAAGTCATCAAATATGCATAAATCCTCATACAATATGATAATAATTTAATCTCACAATATTAACTATTTTTTGACAAATACATTCTAAAAATTGATAAGCCAAAAATTCTTTCAAATGGTGAAAATACAAAACATTAGAAAAAGGTCCTACAAATCATTTTAACAATTGTCTCCCATACATCATATGACAGTTAAAGATTCTGATAATCCAAATATATGAAATCCCTAATCATGGTTTCTATTGAAACATAGAAGTAACATTATTTCCATACATACATTTTGAAAACACGAATGTTTCCTTATTATTACATCATAAATATATAAAATTCATCCATGATAGCAAAATGAATATGTCCTTAATCAATTCCAAGGTCACTAATATCATCCAATTTACTTATTCAAAACCAACTTATATTTATCCAAATATCATTATCTCAATATCATACACATAATATGGGTTATCCTTCAAATAATATTTTGTTGTCAAGAAATATCACCTTATTAATTTAATCACATTTCATGTATACTTGTACCATTCAACATATTTTCTTACATACATATAAAAATACAATAGTGGACTAATTATTCAATAATACCATAAAATTGATTCTACAACATTATTCTATAATCTTATTACATATAGAGTCAATCATTCCTCTACATTACTATACTTTATATTGATAATAGTTACAGTATGTGATTTTCCTTTGTTTTTTGGTCTCAATATTTTTCTAACATTGATGATTTTCGATTACCCTTGGATTATAGAATTAGTATGAATAATTCCATATTTCCTTGAACTTGTAGTATTGATGTGTGGTTAGTTAATTTTCATCAGGTTTCCCCCCATTTAATAGTGTTTTTAAATAACTATGACACCCTTTTGTTTGATAAACATGATTTTATGTTTAAATAAAGCTTCTTGTAACTTGTAATCATTCCCCTGAGTGACCATCTCCACTTTTTTGGAAGGATAGATGTGGAGACTTTATCTTCACTCATTATATATATCCACTAGAGTTTCTATTATTTACCATCTTCATTTTCTTATCTATAGAACCTTGAGTGTTACTAAATTCCATTTTCACATTTTTTTCACAACGAACAACTTTATCATAGATTCCAATGTACCTTATGGATAATTCCTTTCAAAGACTTGGTTTTAGACCACCAAATAATCAATAATTTTTTATTTCACGGCTAATAATTAACAAATAATCGTACATTGAGAGTCTTGTAAAATTAGCCTCATTAGTATGAATAGATTCATCATCCTTTTACTTAAGCTCAACAAATTCCTTCTCCATATTGGTTCATATAATATGGGATAAGTACTAACCGAAAAAAATTATATTATTATCTTCCCTTTCCATCGATTAAATTTTTTATTGATACCTCGTGTTCCTAATTAGAGTCCACCAATGATCGACTTGACCTCCCACGTGATAAATAGCCACCATGAAATTTCATGTTTGGAACACATAAGGATATAAAATATCTATTCAGGGGTACCAATCCATTTTACAAAAATAAGTGGATTAGAAGTGCCACTAATCGTCCTATGTGAGTATTACAGTAATAATTTTTATTGCAACTCCCATTACATTTGGTTACTCATAAAGAAAATTATTACATTGCCCATTGAAATTCTTATTAACACGATTCCTTCGAGTTAAATCAATTGACTAAAACTGAAATGAATAGTGTGAGAAACACTAAATATACAAAAAATATACATAATCATGGGAACTTACATTCCATATAAACAAGCTAATGTTTAATCCTAGGTAATCCTTGATCATAAATAAATTCTAATATTGTGGCCCATACTTATACATATCCTTAGGGACATCCCCAGTCATATCCATAGAAATATATCTAGGGTTAACACTAAGGATTTCACATCAGAGTTTCTAAAGGATACCTTAAACATTAGTATGATACCAACTACAATGACCCATGCTTAAAATACATGGATATTACATAGTTTTAGACGAATATTTGTTCAATACAACATTACATGCAAGGGGACACTAATATTTTATTATCTTCGGAATCATTGGAACAAATTCTTCAATCCCAGTTAAAGATATTCAACATGTCCCATAAAGATTTCCAGCTTTATTAATTCTACCTAAAATATTTGTTCTTATCCAAGGGAAAGGATACATAAGAATTGTATGAACTCATGTTCTCAAAAAAAATTAAAAATGGGAGATATTTAATCATAATCAAGAGAAAAATGGTATGGCAATGTGATCATAATGTTAAAAGATCATTCCCTAACTAACAAGGGTATATAGAAATTATAAAAAATATCATCGAATGTAATCTATATGATCATGAAATTGACATGAGGAATGAAATTATGGCATACACATTCGCTTATATCTTTTTGGATATTTATAATATTAATTGGTTCAGTAATTAAATACATGTATTCAATCCCATCCATAAAAATATATAAATTAAAACTAGGTACATGTATAAAATTATGGACATGAACAAAGGTCTACACGTAGAATTATGGACATGAAAACCCTGTCTATTTATATAATTATGTAAATGAAAACAAGGTCCACAACTAGAAAAATAGACAGGAATACAGGTTCAATGCAAAAAATTGTGATCATGGAATTATGTTCAAAAATAACATATACACCTCATGTGTTTTCCATCATTAACCAATGAATTAGAGGGATATATAGATCCCAAAATTCTTATAATGAAATCATCCACACTTATGCCACAAGATCATAAATATTAATTTAATAACCATTTTAATGGAATGGGTTTCAAAAAATGTAATAATATATTTACTTCTGAAAAAGATACAGGATTAATAATAATTTAATTAAAAGAATAACCTATAAAAATATGGGTTTTTTTAAAACATTATGTAACCAAACCACAACCCATTCTATGAAAGAGTATGAATCATATTATTTAACAATAACAAAGAATATCATAATTTATGGGGAAGGATTTTGAAAGATCACATGGAACTTGAATTTTCCTTAAAAATAAATTTTAAAACATTAAACATTTTCAAAACGCTTATCTTTGAAATCACATTGATAATAATTAAAGTAATCATTGAAGTCATTTAAAATAGTTCATTTGGAAAATTACATTTCTTTGATGAAATAGTTTTATTTTCTTCAAAAGTTTCATAATTATTAAAATTATCATTTTATTTGAAAATAACCTTGTAATTTTGTAGGGGATGCTTAAAGAAAACAAGGGGTTATGAATGCATAAAAATTCATTCATTACATTTATGTTAAAATAAAATATTCTTATTATACATTTATCAAAAAAGTAAAAAGTAAGTTTTTTGAAAAAAAAAGTAACATACCATCGAAACCATGTAGTAAAAAGTAAGAAATCAGTGAAAATTACTTTAAACATACATAAGATAATAATAAAACATTTTATGGAAACATTTTTGGAAAACATGGGCACTGATGAAAAATATTACCCTTTATAGAAATAAAATGAATCTATACCAAATATGGAATAGATTGTGAAATCATCACTGATCAATTTTTATTCAATAGTATAATATTCCACATATAAAAAAATAATAAGATAATCAAAATTCAATAATCTTCTTAATAAAACTCATAAAATATATTCATGGTAAATATATACACTATGTAGAAGAAACAAGTAGTGTATGAGGCATGTGCCTCATAGAAATAAAGGTGACACAAAATTCTTCATACATAATACCTTAAATTATTCCTTTTGAAAAAATTGAATGAAATTACAAATGGATCTAAAAAATAAATTATAATCCATAATATAAATATTAATAAATATTAAATATAATATCATGAATATTGAAATAGAGAAAGGATTATTTCTTTAATCATTCCAAGAGTCCCATACAACATTGAACATTTAAATAAAAAGTCAAAGATCATAAAATTAATCTGTAATTACAATGATGATAAAATTATTCATGACATCAAATATAATATGATCTGTACACACACCACACACAAGAAACTAGTGGCGAACATATTAGAGGCGAACATTGATTATATCTCACGAAAATTAAATGTGAGATGGAATTCTTTTAAATTAAGTTTGAAACTCTGTGTATGCACTCAAAAATATTGTATTATGGTTTTAAACAAATTATTAGGTTATAAAATAATCATAATAATATTTATGATATCATATATTATTAATTTATGGCTTTATATTACCTGTTTATTATTATTTCCCATGCTAAAGCAACATTCTAGTAAAAATCTCTTTCTTTATCATATGTGTTTTGACTTGTTATTATTGATTGTATTTCTTATATCATGAATGGATTTTTTATAAATTGTATAAAATGATTTATAAATCATATTTATTTATAATATAAGAATATATAATTTACAGACATATGAAATGGAATACACTATTCATTGAGACGGTAGGTCGAATGTATGCAGAAACATTTTTTTCCATTTTCTTATCATATTGAATAGAAGTAAGTGAATGGAATATATGTATATATATACATGTTATTCTATTAGCTTTATTTTATCATATATTTCATACTTATAAATAATATATAATTTTATAATCATCCATGAAAGGTGAACGTTGAAGATGAATCTTATTAAGTCGTAGAGACGACAAACCATACATATGCACGAGCGATGATATCCTTAAATATTATAAATTGGTAAGAAATTTGAAGGAATATGAATTATAAATAAAAAATATTTCCTCAAATTTATTATTCAAATCCTTTATATTCATCTTTATACCCATTGAAATAATGTATACATGAAAAATAGTATACACCATAACGTGGAAACAATAAACTGAATATACGCACACATGGTGATGTTGTTTTTTCATAAGATGGGTAAAAAGAAAAATATGGTTGTAAATACTGATAAAAAGATCTCAAAATATATTTTATGACATATTTTCTATTTATTTATGGAATATTTATATAAATAGAAAGTATAAGATGAAAAAACATTGAATGATGTGATAAACCAATTACATCTCTTTTGGTTGTCTTAACTTTATTTTCATAAAATAACCCCAGAGGAGGGATTTATGCCAAACATATGGAATGTAAGATGAATTTTGGGATGTTGGTAGTCGATATATGTAGGGTTTGGCTGATCCAATGTGATTTGGAGGTGTGAATTAAAGTGATGTAGACGTTCACTTTTTTTAGAGTGGTGAGGAGAACTTTTGGGAGATCATAAAATAATAATTTATTATATAATTATTTTGGGATTAAAATAGAACCTATGTGATTTATTATATGTATAATATATTTATGGGTCAAAAACCCCTAATACAATTAATTTTAGACATGATGAGGTCATAAAAGTAATCTTTTCTTGGGGATTTACGCCTTAGTTAATGAGTTTACCTCTTACCGTGTCTTCTTGTAATTTCACACTATGGGGACAATATAGGAACCATAAAATTACCAAATAATTCCAATAAAATAATTTAACAAATATTTCATATAATACATGTTATTTTACCGAATCATATATTTTTATGAATTTATACCATTTTATAAAATCCTATTTATTTTATAATATCATTAGGTCAATTTGAATACAATTTAGTATTTTAATTTTCAATAATATCAAAAAAAACATGATAACATCAAACCAATACATTAAATTTGTCACTAACATGCCTAATGTATCTTTAAAATTAGTGGATGTCATTAATTAATATGTATTTTATTTATTATAATATTATTAATATAATTTATTTGATTCGTTCTTTTATAAATCAATTACTTCGTCATTATTATACAGGACATTAATAATGTTATTTATTCTATAAAAATTAAAAATAAATTATCATAATAAATATAATTTATTAATCAATTATCTAATTATATTATAATTTATCTTATGTATAATCTTATATTAATATTTAATTATTTATTAAAATTTAAATATGATAGTTTTAACTTTTCTTTTATAAAAATTATAAATTTCCTAATATAACAAAAGTTGATTAAGAAGGATCATATTTTCGACATAAGATTGATTTTTGTAGAAATAAAAAAATCTAATGAAATTAGGAAAAGTTTCAGGGTGATTTTATATTATTATAATAAGATTATTTCCTTAAAATACCATATATACCTTTAACCATGGTAAATAAACATCCAAAGTTTCCATTCACAAAAAATTATTTTGAAACTATTGAACCAGATTTTTAAAACTGATTACAAACATGTAGTTATATTTTTGAAATTTCAATTTACAGAAGTGGAAAAAGAATATTTAATGCTAATATTTCAAAGGCGTATTAAAACATGATTAAAAGGGTAAGAAATTTTTATATCTAATTCTATTATAAAAAATGTTTCCAATGACATAAATCTTGTTCATATATTTATTGTTTATATATTGTTACATTAAAATCAACTAAACGTAAAATAATTATTTAAATGAAAAGGATGGTTTTTATAATAATAATGGAGTGGTTTTTTCACTATTCATGAAAAATTGAATGTTTTCATAAAAATATAAAAACTCACTCTAAGATAATTTTGATATTCCAAATTAGAAAATTATGTATACATTAAGAATATCTTTCTTAATGAGTGTCTATACTTATTTTTATTAAAAATTCATTAAAAATAGTTCATTAAAGAAAAATGTATTTTTAAACATATAAGGACATTACCAAGAATCATATCTTTTGTTATGAATATGTTTTTTTATATAAAACAATTATAAAAAATATTTCAATAGTAGTTATTACTATTAATATAACTTTTTTAACAATTAGGTTATTATTATCTTATTTAAATAATTAAAAATAATTAAAAATTGTTTTCGAAGAAACCCAGTGTTGCGTATATCATATGCTAATTTAGAGCTGCATGCGTCGTATGCTAACTCAGTTTTGCATGTAACGTACGACAAGTATTGTTACTATGAAAGGAATATTTTACATAGTGACAAGCTATTTTTTTTGTTGAGTGAAGTTAAAAATAACAAAGTATTAAATAAATTTGAAAAAACAACCAAATACTGGGATTTTAAAATTGAAATATGTAATAAATGTTTCTTTTTATGGGAAACTAGAAAATATATTTTTAAAAGAAATTCCTTCACCATTCCTCCAACTAATTGAATACATTTTTATCTACGTCAATAATAAAATATATTAATTATTTATATTCTAAATAAAACTATTCATGTTTTATATTTCATTGATATCACTTATTTGGTCTTATAAACAATTACTTTATCATTTACGTCCACATCTCATGTTTTTCCAATATCTGGTTTATAATTTCGAAATACCTTTAGTCAGTCATCTATGGTAAAAATTACTAGAATTAAATAATATCTAGAAAAATAATAATGAAATAATATTAAAATTTATACATCATTAAGTATATTAAATCATAAAATTAAATATGGTCATAACAATGAAATATCTTACAATTATTTAGACAATATGAATTATGTACACATGAGCAGATTTTTTATTTTTTAGTGATCATTATAGAAAGAAGGTAAGTATTATTTTATCTTCAATAAATTCAAAAATTATTATAAATATATTATTAATTTATTAGATATAATTATATATACACTACTTGAAATATGGGCATTTGAGCCCTGTTACCTATAGTGACCACCAATGGCGGTCGCTAAGTATCCTTTAAAAAAATAAGGGGCTTCCCCCCCCCCTCCACTCTCATGATCCCCCCCACCTCCTCGAACCCTTCCCCCCCGTCACCCGCTCCCCCACCCCCCCCCCCCCCCCCCCCGCCGTGTGCCCTCCTCGCCGCCCCGCCGTCGCGCGCCCTTCCCAGCGCCCCACCCTCCGCCGACCCACCCTCCACCGCCCCGCCCTCCGCCGCCCCGCCCTCCGCCGCCCCGCCCTCCCCCGGCCCGCCCTCCGGCCGCCCTCCGGCTTCCCTCCGACTGCCCTTCCCCGGCCCCGCCCTCCTACGGCCGCCCTCCGGCCACCCTCCGCCCTTCGGATCCAGCCACCCTCCGCCCTGCGGCCGCCCTACGGCCTCCCTCTACCCTTGAGCCTCCCGCAACCCTCCTCTGGCAGCCATCCGCCTGCCCTCCGCTGGCCCCCGCCCTCCCCGGCCGCCCTTCGCCCACCCTCCGCCCTTCGGCTCCGGCCGGCCTCCTCCCTGCGGCCTCCCGCCACCCGCCTCCGGTAGCCTGGAATCCCTCGGGAGCCCTCCGACCGCCCTCTGGCCTTCGGCCTCGAGCCCCTCCGGCCTCCGACCTCCGCCCTCGGACCTCCGCCCCCTCGTCCCTCCCCCCAGCACCCCGAACACCCCCCCCCCCCCCCCCGCACCCCGCCAACCCCCGTCCCATTCATCTTCATCCCCTCCCTCGCCGCACCACTGCCACCCGTCCCCTCCTTCACCGTCCCCTCCCTCGCCGCACCAGCTCCGGCTCCGGCTCCCCACCGCTCCTCTCCCTCAAAGCACCGTCGTCGGGTCCCCTCCCTTCCAGGTTTGTAGCGCAATCAGGTATGACATGGGCTTTCACTTACATTATTATTTTATAAATGGTTCACAAACAATTAGTTAGTATTTATTTTAAATATATTTGATATCAAAAATGAAAATGTAATAAGTCTTATGTAAATGTTTATTATAGGGATCTTATTATGGATAAGAGTTGGATTGATCTTCCAAATCGAACGTCTAGAGAGTATTTCAATGGCATTATGCAGTTTATTGACTTCACCATAGGATTTGAAAGTGACTATATTAGTTTTCCATGTATAAAATGTGCTAACAGATATCAATTCACACGAGATACTGTGAGGGAGCACCTATTCTTTAATGGATTTCTGAAAAATTATAAGAGTTGGAATCGTCATGGAGAATAATATGTTTTTTGTGAAAATACGGATACAGTTCAGATGGATGTTTATGCAAGGATGAATTATCCAATGCATGAAATGCTTATTGAAATGGTACGTGGGTTGGATCCTGAAGGCATTGACATCCAGAATCTTGAGACCGATGAGATATATCGTCGCTCTGGTGCAGATCGTGATTCGAGGAGGTTTTATGAAGCAATTGATGATGCAAAAACAGAATTATATCCAGGATGTACTTCTTTCAATAAATTGTCGTTTATCGTGGATTTGTTTCATTTGAAGACTTTGAATCATTGGTCAGACACATTATTTGACATGTTGTTGGTGTTATTGAAAAAGGTTCTTCCTGTTGATGCTAAGATTCCTGAGTCGTATTACCATGCTCGTAAGCTGACAGAGAACTTAGGTTTTACATATGAGAGCATAGATACATGTGCAAACAACTGTATGTTGTTTAGAAAGGAAACTGACCATTTGAATATTTGTACTGTTTGTGGTGCTTCCAGGTGGAAAGAGAATAGGGGAAATCAGACTCATCAAAGTCAGATTGTGATACAGGGGAAACCGATTTTCGTAAAGCAAATTCGTTACTTTCCCCTTAAACCAAGGTTGAAAAGATTTTTTATGTCATCTAATGTTTCTAATTTAATGAGATGGCATGCAGAAAGAGTTCATGAAAGTGATATGTTAACCCACCCAGAATACTCTCATGCATGGAAGGATTTTGATAATATACATCCCAACTTTTCCAAAGATTATCGTAATGTCCGATTGGGATTGGCAGCAGATGGTTTCAATCCATTCAAGTCTATGGTTGGTGCAACTCATAGCACATGGCCCGTGGTGTGGGTTCCGTATAATCTTCCTCTGTGGCTTTGTATGAAGAAACAATTTATATTACTTTCCACTCTTATTGATGGACCTAAATGTCCGAGGGATAAGATTGATGTTTACCTTCAGCCATTGATTGATGAGTTGAATGAATTTTGGGGCGATGGTGTGATGACTTATGACTGTGAAACGAATGAAATGTTCAAACTGCGGGCTGCTTTATTGTGGACAATCAATGACTTCCCATCTTATGCAAATTTATCATGCTGGAGTACGAAAGGGGAATTTTCTTTCCCTTGTTGTAACAAAAGTAAAACATCTGTATGGCTTAAGCATTCCAAAAAATGGGCATACATGGGTCACATACATTTCCTCCCCCCTCAGCACAGGTTCAGAAAGGACAGAGTGGCATTTGATGGTTCAAGAGAGTTCAACCCAGCACCAAAGATCATGTCAGGAGTCGAAATTTTATCGCAGATTGAGGAAGAAAACATCCGCACGGTATATGAAATTCAGGATTTGGTGGCTCCTCCGGTACGTAATATTCGAGCTGCAGGTAGGCAGCGCAGTCACAATTGGAAAAAGAAAAGTATTTTTATTGTCTTCCGTATTGGAAAACTAACATGCTGAGGCATAATTTGGATGTCATGCACATTGAAAAAAATGTTTGTGATAAGATATTGTGGACCATTTTAGGTGTCAGTGGGAAATCAAAGGACCATGTTAATGCACACCGTGATTTGGAAGAAATGGGTTTAAGGAAACAGTTGCATTTACATTTAGCTGAGGGAAACAAGGCATATATGCCTGCTGCACAGTATACGATGACTATAGAGGATAAAGAGACATTTCATTCCATTTTGAAGATGCTCAAGGTCCCTGATGGTTACTCTTCTAATATTTCAAAGTGTGTGAATCTGACGAGTAAGACATTGCAAGGGTTTAAAAGTCATGACAATCACATACTACTTCACCAGTTGATTCCAATTCTCAATTTGTGATTGTTTATCCCCCAATGTTGTTTATCCATTGATTGAGATGTGTAATTTTTTTAGACAGCTTTTCTTAAGAAATCAACGAATGACTGATTTAAAAAGCTTACAGGACCGAATTGTAGTTACGCTTTGTCACTCTGAGAAACTATTTCCCCCCTCATTTTTTGATGTTATGGTCCAGTTGACAGTGCACCTAACTGATGAAGTAATGGCTGATGGTCCAGTGCAATTCAGGTGGATGTATCATATTGAGCGGTATTTGAGTACATTGAAATGATTTGTACGCAACAGAGCTCGTCTGGAGGCATCAATAGCCAATGGTTATTTGATGGATGAGCGTACTACTTTTTGTGCAGAATATCTTACGGATGTTGAAACAAAAATAGATAAGCCCTCTCTGATTCAGGATGGTCCAGTTGGAGAAGGAACCACATATGATATGGACAACATCGAGTGGATACAATAGCATCGATATATCTTGTTCAATACTCCATCAGTTGCACCATTAACGCATTAAGTATCTTATCACTTTTATTGTTTACCTTTTACATGTTTTGTTTGCATTAGTTGATCATTTAAACATTGCGTTATCATTTGTAGAAAACAGATTAATGAGATAAAAGAAGAGATGTATCGTGCGACTGAGTTGCAAATTCAACAGTCTCATTATGCGTCATTTCATGACTGGTTCAAGGATTATGTACGTATAAATTGATTTTCATTATGAGTGAAGTATTACACTAATTGTTTCTTCATATATCATTATTTAATTCTATGAATTATGTAGGTTCATAAGCTGAGGGAGTTAGGGGACCCCACGCTAACTGAAAAATTTATCCAACTGGATGAGGGTCCATCTATAACGGCTCGTCGTTATAAATTTATAGATGCTAATGGTTTTCGACTTTGCATTAAATATGTTGACGACAAACAAGCAACAGAAAACAGTGGAATCGGTTGTCCATTTGTCGATTATGGTTATTACTATGGTCAATTGATAGACATCATTGAAGTTGTATACACACACGGGATGAAGTACATATTGTTAAAGTGTAATTGGGTTGATCCAGTGCGTGGATGCAAAGTCGATCAATATCAGTTTTCATTGGTGAATTTTAACTATATGTTGTACATAAATGAACGAGTTGATAATGATCCTTTCATTTTGACATCACAATCGGAACAAGTATTCTTCATTACATTGCCTTCGAATACAATTTGGCAAGTTGTTGTCAGAATGTCTCGGCAAGGAGTGTTTGTATTTGAACAAGATGAACCCGAGACTGTTCCTTTTGTTTCCCAACAGCTTGATCAACATACCATAGTTCAACGTGAAGAAGATATTTATTGGGTCAGAGCAGCTGTTGAAGGTGAAACGGTCGATTTTCATGCTTAATGAAAGGTATAATTGTTTTCCCACTATTCAGCCTAAGATATCATAAATTATCTAAACATTTTATAAATCCTTGTATGTTTTAATCCTCACATTTTGAATTTTATTCAGTTATAACTATTTAAGGTGATTTAACTCATGTTATATTGTTGTTATTGTCGGTGTATCTTCCCATTGAGGTATTCTTCATTTGTTTCATGTGCTGCTTGAATTTTTATTAATTTAATTTGAAATTTGGTTGTGCATTCATTGGTTTTGTACATAATTTGTATATCTGTTTTGTGAACTTTATAATTCTTTAAATTCATTCCCAACAAATTATTCAATCACTTTTTGTTTGATTAACAACTGTACAAGTTTGATTTTTTTAAAAACAATCCAATTTATCATTTGAAAATTTTGGATAGTCCCCTTACTAATGTTTTCCATTACTATAGGAATGTCAGGGGAAGAGGCAGAAGATCCACATCATCCATCTGAGTCATCTACGTCTCAGGGTCGAGGTATGTTGGAATGTCATTGTCTCTATTTTTTATGTAATTAATAAACATATATATATATATATATATTTATAACATATGTCATTTTGTATATAAAATTGTTTTTAACAGGATCAGACCCGACTGCTTCTTCCTCTCGCAAGAGAGGCCCTGGTTGTGGCATATTATCATGGAATTCCGACACGACTTTTGATGTTTAATTTGATGAGGTATTTCATCCTATGGGAAGGAATTCCCCTGCATTTATTCGTCAGTTGAGTCATATCATATGTGATCCACATCGATTTCCATTGACCACGCGTGACTGGGCTTCTATCCCTCATGACACATTAGATCGTCTTTGGAGGGAGGTTCAGGTAAGAAGACAATTTTACTTTATTCCCTATGTATAAACAATAATAACATATGTGATTTTTTTCTTTAATATCAAAATTTGTAAGTATGTCTCGATGTGTTTCGGCCAGTGTGTATGAGTAAATGCTGTAAGATGTGGAAAGACTATAAAGGCAAAGTCAAGAGGGACCATTGGGTACCAAATGTGGGTGCCCTAGACATTCTAGAAAAAGTCCCGAGAGGTGTCCTCCCGGCTCAGTGGCATGATTTAGTTGCATATTGGTCCACTGAGGGTGTTGCGGTTTGTATATTTATTTTTGGTATATATATTTTCAAGATTGTGTGATTTGTTTGATATTTGAATGAATTGAATGTAGGAGGTGTCTACACGCCATTCTGAGAATCGAGCGTTGCAGGGACCACCTCACAGGCTTGGGACTCGTCACGTGTCTCAGATTCGACATGAGGTATTTATTATTCATTTTTAATTTTTTTTAATTAATATGGTTTTGTGTTTATATTCTATTCAAATATAGTTGCGGGAGAAAGGTGCACCAACTGATAAAATGTCGGTGTGGATGAGGACTCGTGATCACAATGATCTAGAGGCTGCAGCATTGATAGTAAGTTCTTTTACTCATTACCAATACATAAATAAAATCTTTATATTAATATATGTATATATATTTAAATATTTCAGAGGATCAATTTGAAGTTGAATTAGAACATATGCCAGAGGACCAGCGACAGCTTCCCATGCGAAGGGATGAGATCTTTCATCGCATCATTGGTCGGGACGGACATGGATATAGTTTGACCTATGGAACAGGGATTCCTCGTTCTGTAGTGTCACGTGCTGCGGTTTTCGGTCCTACTGTTGCTCAGATGTCACAGCAGTTGTCAGATTTCGAGGCACGGCTACGGGATTCCGAGGAGGCAAATGCGCAATTGGCTGCTGAGGTTTGAGCACTACGGGAATATGTGTGTCCGGGTGATGGTGTAGGGGATCACACGACACAGGTTTATACTGTATTTATTTATTTAATTTAAATTATTTTTGTTATGAAAATATTCATAATGTTTATTGGTTGTAGGACCTCGGCCCACTGGATCGAGGTCAGTGATGAACATGCATGACGCATCAGGAGGTGTGTTTCTGCTTTTAATGGTAGGGTTGTTATTGATATTTATGTTGGGTTTCTAGTGAGTTTTTTTGTGATTTGGATAGCTTTTTTTCATTTAATTTTCAATGTTTAGAATTGTATGTTCTTTAATATTTTTTAAAAAAATACGTGATTTCTAATATAAATCATTAAACTTGTTTATGCCGAATGAGCTGAGTTCACTATCTGTAGTCCCCGTCCTACCCCGGACAGCCCTCCCCGCACTCCGGACAGCCCTCCCCACACCCCAAACAAGCCCCCCCACCCCGGACTTTTCTCCCGCACCCCGGAAAGCCCTCCCCGCACTCCAGACAGCCCTCCCCTCACTCCGGACAGCCCTCTCCGCACCCCAGAGAGGCCTCCCGCACCCCGGACAGCCCCCTCGCACCCCGGACTGCCCCCCCACACCCCGCACAGCCCTCCTCACTCCGAACATCCCTCCCCGCACCCCGGACATGCCCCCCACCCCGGACATGCCCCCCACCCCGGACACCCCCCCCCCGCACCACGGACAATCTTCCCGGCACTCCGGAAAGCCCTCCCCACACCCCGGACAGCCCTCCCGCACCCCGGACAGCCCTCCCCGCACTCTGGACTGCCCTCCCCGCACCCTAGAGAGGCCTACCGCACTCCGGACAGCCCTCCCCACACCCCGGACATTCCCTCCAGCCTGGGTGAGTGAATTGTGACGTGGTCGAGCAGACGGCACGTCAATCGGCCGCACCGTGTGCCCGCGATGACCGGGAACACCGTTCTGGTGTCATAAACGGCCAAAACGGGTGTCTCATGCTCAAAGTCATAGAGGGCGTCATCGTATTGACCTAAAATGATAGGTAAACAATGTAATTATTATTTTTGACTTGTATGCGTAGACGGCACGTCAATCGGACGTGCGGTCTGCGCGGTAGGGCTCATTATGCGTTCTTTAAGTGTTGCGCGCGCTTGATAAACGCGCGTGGGGGGGGGGGGGTCCAAATGGGACGAACAAGGTCCGAATGGCCTGAAATCCGACGACATCAAAGGGTGAGTGAATTGTGACGTGGTCGAGCAGACGGCACGTCAATCGGACGTGTCGTCTGCCTGCGGTGACCGGGAACGCCATTCGGGTGTCATAAACGGCCAAAACAGGCGTCTGACGGTCAAAGTCATAGCAGACGACATCGTATTGACCTGAAATCACAAGGAAACAATCTAACTATTATTCGTGAGGTGTACGTGTAGACGGCACGTCAATCAGATGTGTGGTATGCGCGGTAGGGCTCATTATGTGTTCTTTAAGTGTTGTGCGCGCTTGATAAACGCACGTGGGGGTCCAAATGGGCCGAACGAGGTGAGAATGACCTGAAATCAGACAACATCAAAGGGTGAGTGAATTGTGACGTGGTAGAGCAAACGGTATGTCAATCGGACGTTCCGTGTGCCCGCGGTGACCGGGAACGCCGTTCTGGTGTCATAAACGGCCAAAACGGGCGTCTAACGGTCAAAGTCATAGCGGATGACATCAGATTAACATGAAATGATAGTAAAACAATCTAATTATTATTCGTAACGTGTACGCATATACGTAACGTCAATTGGACGTGCGGTCTGCACGGTAGGGCTCATTATGTGTTCTTTAAGTGTTGCACGCGCTTGATAAACATGCGTGGGGGGGGTCCAAATGGGCCGAATGAGGTGTGAATGGCCTAAAATCAGACGACATCAAAGGGTGAGTGAATTGTGACGTGGTCGAGCAGACGACACATCAATCGGACGTGCCGTGTGCCCGCGGTGACCGGGAACGCCGTTCCGGTGTCAAAAACGGCCAAAACGGGCGTCTCGCACTCAAAGTCATAGCGGACGACAGCGGATTGAAATGAAATCACAGTTAAACAATCTAATTATTATTTTTGACGTGTACACGCAGACGGCACGTCAATCGGATGTGCGGTCTGCGCGGTAGGGCTCATTATGCGTTCTTTAAGTGTTGCCCGCACTTGATAAACGCGCGTGGGGGGGTCCAAATGGGCCGAACGAGGTCTGAATGTTTTGGAAGCAGACAACATCAAAGGGTGAGTGAATTGTGACGTGGTTGAGCAGATGACACGTCAATCGGCCGCACCGTGTGCCCGCGGTGACCGAGAACGCCGTTCCGGTGTCATAAACGGCCAAAAAGGGCGTCTCATGCTCAAAGTCATAGCAGACGTCATCAGATTGACCTAAAATGACAGGGAAACAATCTAATTATTATTCGTGACGTGTATGCGTAGACGACACGTCAATCGGATGTACGGTCTGCGCGATAGGGCCCATTATGCGTTCTTTAAGTGTTGTGCGCACTTGATAAACGCGCGTGGGGGGTCCAAATGGGCCAAACGAGGATCGAATGGCCTGAAATCAGATGACATCAAAGGGTGAGTGAATTGTGACGTGGTCGAGCAGACGACACATCAATCGGACGTGTCGTGTGCCCGCGGTGACCGGGAACGCCGTTCCGGTGTCACAAACGGCCAAAACGGGCGTCTGACAGTGAAAGTCATAGCGGACGACATAGGATTGACCTTAAATCACAGGAAAACAATCTAATTATTATTTTTGAGGTGTACGCGCAGACGGAACGTCAATCGGACGTGTGGTCTGTGCGGTAGGGCTCATTATGCGTTCTTTAAGTGTTGCGCGCGCTTGATAAACGTGCGTGGGGGGTCCCAACGGGCCGAACGAGGTGCGAATGGCCTGAAATCAGACGACACCAATGGGTGAGTGAATTGTGACATGGTCGAGTAGAAGGCACGTCAATCGGATGTGCCGTGTACCCGTGGTGACCGGGAACGCAGTACCGGTGTCATAAACTGCCAAAACGGGCGTCTGACTGTCAAAGTCATAGCGGATGGCATCGGATTGACCTGAAATGACAGGGAAAAAATCTATTTATTATTCGTGACGTGTACGCGCAGACGTAACGTCAATCGGATGTGCGGTCTGCGCGGTAGGGCTCATTATGCGTTCTTTAAGTGTTGTGTGTGCTTGATAATCGCGCGTGGGGGGGTCCAAATGGGACGAACGAGGTTTGAATGGCCTGAAATCAGACGACGTAAAAGGGTGAGTGAATTGTGACGTGGTCGACCAGACGGCACGTCAATCGGACATTTCTTGTGCCCGCGGTGACAGGGAACGCCGTTCCGGTGTCAAAAACGGAAAAAACGGGCATCTGACGGTCAAAGTCATAGAGGACGACATCAGATTGACTTGAAATCATAGGGAAAGAATCTAATTATTATTTGTGAGGTTTACGCGCAGACGGCACGTCAATCGGACATGCGGTGTGCGTGATAGGGATCATTATTCATTCTTTAATTGTTAAGCGCGCTTGATAAACGTGCGTGGGGGGGGGTCCAAACGGGCCGAACGAGGTCCGAATGGCCTGAAATCAGACGACATCAAAGGGTGAGTGAATTGTGACGTGGTTGATTAGACGGCATGCCAATCAGCCGCACCGTGTGCCCGCGGTTACCGGGAACGCCGTTCCGGTATCATAAACGGCCAAAACGGGTGTCTCACGCTCAAAGTCATAGCGGACGACATCGGATTGACCTGAAATCACAGGGAAACAATATAATTATTATTTGTGAGGTGTACGCACAGACGACACGTCAATCGGACGTGCGTTTTGCACGGTGGGATCATTATGCCTTCTTTAAGTGTTGCGCGCACTTGATAAATGCGCGTGGGGGGTCCAAACGGGCCGAACGAGGTCCGAATGGCCTGAAATCAGAATACATCAAAGGGTGAGTGAATTTTGACGTGGTTGAGTAGACGGCAAGTCAATCGGATGTGTCGTTTGACCGTGGTGACTGGGAACGCGTTTCCGGTGTCATAAACGGCCAAAACGGGCGTATGACGGTCAAAGTCTTAGCGGACGACATCAGATTGACATGAAATCACAGGGAAACAATCTAATTATTATTCGTGTCGGGTACGCGTAGACGGCACGTCAATCGGACATGCGGTCTGTGCGGTAGGACTCATTATGCGTTCTTTAAGTGTTGTGCGCGCTTGATAAACGCACGTGGGGGGGTCCAAACGGGCCGAACGAGGTGTGAATGGCCTGAAATCAGACGACATCAAAGGGTGAGTGAATTGTGACGTGGTCGAGCAGACGGTACGTCAATCGGACGTGCTGTGTACCCGCGGTGACCGGGAACGTTGTTCCGGTGTCATAAACGGGCAAATCGGGCATCTGACGGTCAAAGTCATAGCGGATGACATTGGATTGACCTGAAATCATAGGGAAACAATCTATTTATTATTCTTGAGGTGTACGCACAGATGACACATCAATCGGATGTGCGGTTTGCATGGTAGGGCTCATTATGCGTTCTTTAAGTGTTGCGCGCGCTTGATAAACGCGCGTGGGGGGGTCCAAACAGGCCGAACGAGGTCCGAATGGCCTGAAATCAGACGACATAAAAGGGTGAGTGAATTGTGAAGTGGTCGAGTAGACGGCACATCAATCGGATGTGTCATTTGACCGTGGTGATCAGGAAAGTGTTTTTTGTGTCAGAAACGGCCAAAACGGGCGTCTGACGGTCAAAGTCATAGCGGACAACATCATATTGACATGAAATCACAGGGAAACAATATAATTATTATTCGTGACATGTACGCCCAGGCGGCACGTCAATCAAACGTCCGGTCTACGCGGTAGGGCTCATTATGCGTTCTTTAAGTGTTGTGCGCGGTTGATAAACGCGCGTGGGGGGGGGTCTAAATGGGCCGAACGAGGTGCGAATGGCCTGAAATCAGACGACATCAAAGGGTGAGTGAATTTTGACGTGGTCAAGTAGACGGCACGTCAATCGGACGTGCCGTGTGCCCGTGTTGACCGGGAACGCCGTTCTGGTGTCACAAACGGCCAAAACGGGCGTCTGACGGTCAAAGTCATAGCGGACGACATCAGATTGACCTGAAATCACAGGGAAAAAATCTAATTATTTTTCGTGAGGTGTACGCGCAGACGTCACATCAATCGGATGTGCGTTTTGGGCGGTAGGGCTCATTATGCATTCTTTAAGTGTTGCACGCGCTTGATAAACACGCGTGGGGGGTCCAAACGGGCAGAATGAGGCACGAATGGCCTGAAATCAAACGACATCAAAGGGTGAGTGAATTATGATGAGGTCGAGCAGACGGCATGTCCATTGGCCGCACCGTGTGCCTGCGGTGACCGGGAACGCCGTTCCGGTGTCATAAACGGCCAAAACGGGCGTCTCACGCTCAAAGTCATAGTGGACCACATCGGATTAACCTAAAATCACAGGGAAACAATCTAATTATTATTCGTGACGTGTATGTGTAGACGGAACATCAATCGGACGTGCGGTCTGCGCGATAGGGCTCATTATGCGTTCTTTAAGTGTCGCACGCGCTTGATAAACGCACGTGGGGGGTCCAAACAGGCCGAACGAGGTCCAAATGGCCTGAAATCAAACGAAGTCAAAGGGTGAGTAAATTGTGACGTGCTCGAGTAGACGGCACATCAATCGGATGTGTCGTTTGACCGTGGTGACCGGTAATGCGTTTCCGGTGTCAAAAACGGCCAAAACGGGCGTCTGACGGTCAAAGTCATAGCGGACGGCATCAGATTGACCTGAAATCACAGGGAAACAATCTAATTATTATTCTTGACGTGCACGCGCAGACTGCACGTCAATCAGACATGCGGTCTGCGCGGTAGGGCTCATTATGCGTTCTTTAAGTGTTGTGCACGCTTGATAAACGCGCCTAGGGGGGGGAATAGGCCGAATGAGGAGATAATGGCCTGAAATAAGACGACATCAAATGGTGAGTGAATTGTGACATGGTCGAGCAGACGGCACGTCAATCGGACGTGCCGTGTGCCCGCGGTGACTGCAAACGCCTTTCCGGTGTCAGAAACGGCCAAAACGGGCGTCTGACGGTCAAAGTCATAGCGGCCCACATCAGAATGACCTTAAATCACAGGGAAACAATATAATTATTATTCATGACTTGTACGCGTAGACGGTACATCAATCGGACGTGCGGTCTATGCGGTAGGGCTCATTATGCGTTCTTTAAGTGTTGTGCGTGCTTGATAAACGCGTGTGGGGGGGGGGGGGTCCAAACAGGCCGAACGAGGTCCGAATGGCCTGAAATCAGACGACATCAAAGGATGAGTTAATTCTGACGTGGTCGAGAAGACTACATGCCAATCGGCCGCACTGTGTGCCCGCGGTGACCGGGAATGCCGTTTCGGTGTCATAAACGTCTAAAACGGGCATCTCATGCTCAAAGTCATAGCGGACCACATCAGATTGACCTGAAATCACAGAGAAACAATCTAATTATTATTCGTGGCGTGTACACGTAGACTTCATGTCAATCAAATGTGCGGTCTGCGCGGTAGGGCTCATTATTCGTTCTTTAAGTGTTGTGCGCGGTTGATAAACGCGCGTGGGGGGTCCAAATGGGCCGAACAAGGTCCGAATGACCTGAAATCCGACGACATCAAAGGGTGAGTGAATTGTGACGTGGTCGAGCAGACGACACATCAATCGGATGTGTCTTTTGACCGTGGTGACCTGAAATGTGTTTCCGGTGTCATAATACATCAAAAACGGTGTGAGACGGTCGAATTCGTAGCAAACGTGCTCTAAATGACCTGAAATGATAACATTTCATAAATTGGGGGTTTTAAATTATCACAATGATTTGATGTCAGATTTAATTTTATTATATGTATATAATAACTGAATAATTATGTTCAATTTACGTTTGTTTTGTTTTTTTGTCTTATTGTAGTTTTTGAAGCAGAAGATTGAAATCGATGGACCTGCTCGGATCGTTGAAGCACGTTAATCGTTTATGATGATTTTGATGTTTTTGCTGTTTGAAATTGTTTTCCATTTTTTATGATTGTTACCTTGTTTTATGTCTGCTTTTCCACCGTCAAGAAAAAAACACAATTTGTACATTTCATTAAAAAAATGCAAAATATTTTATTTAATATTATATATATAAATATTTTCATTAATATATATATATATATTATTTAATAAATAAATATATATTTTTTATTTAATAAATAAATAAATATATTTTATTTATTATTATATATATAAATATTTTCTTTCATATATATATATATATTTTATTTAATAAATAAATATATATTTTATTTAATATTATATATATAAATATTTTCATTATTATATATATATATATATTTTTTATTTAATAAATATATATATATATATATATATTTATTTATTTATTTATTTGTGTATGCAATTTATTTAAAAAAAAATTTCAAGTTTAGCGACCGCCTTTGGCGGTCGCTATAGCCTGCCTGCCAGGCAGTATTAGCTACCGCCAATGGCGGTCGCTCTACCCTGCTGTCCGGGCAGCATTAGCGACTGCCAATGGCGGTCGCTAATGGTGCCCACGAGGTAGCCTACAGTGACCGCCAGGCGGTCGCTTAAGGCGGCATTTTGGCCACCTATAGTGACCGCCATTGGCGATCGCTAAATCCCTACAGCGATGGAGCAGATGTGACCGCCAATGGCGGTCGTTTGGCGGTCGCTATAGGGCATTAGCGACCGCAAATTGCGGTCGCTAATGGACTTTTTTTAGTAGTGATATATCATTAATTTGATGTGGTGATGAAAATCAATTCATATCTCTTTGTGGAGGTGGTAGTCAACACATACCCACAAATATGTCCCAATTTCTCATAGAATTTAAAGGAAAGAAGTTAAATGATATATGATATTTTAATAATAATAAATATATGAATAATACAATATAAAAAAATTTATTAAATCATTTTAATCATTCTTAGGAAGTAGTTCTATAAAATGTGTTACATAAGTTTGTGAGGCGGTAGTCCACTGTACACACGGACGATGGTTTCATTTTTTGTTTGAAGAAGATGACATGTACATATATATTTCCATTAAAAACAAGACCCATTTAAATGTAAAAAACCTTTTTTATTATATACGCTTGGTTAAATAATATTATAATTTTATGGAAGAAGAAATAAACTAAAACATGTGGTTTAAAACAATCATCTTTTTTAGGAGTGTCCCCTATTATTAAATCCTTAATCCCTATAAGAATGGAGTTATGAATAATCCAAGACATCTATAATGATATGAGAGATTAAATTAGGGTATTAGTTTAGGGATTTTCTTTTCATAAATAGTTTTTGTGTGTAGAGGATTGGTAAAAGGATGTTTTATTTTATATGATAGGGGAGGGGAAAATTTGAGTTTCTAAAAATATAATGTTATTATCTATTTAATTTCAATAAAAATGGTTCGAAGCTATTTATTTTCAATATATGATGCCTATGGTTTGAACTAATATCATCAAATTATAATTAGAAACGTTTTGATAAAATTATTACCCTTAACGTCAAGGTTTAACCCCACATTAACCCATTTCACTCTTACCGTAACAACAAGGGTTTTTAGATAATATATATTTTTACTCTTTGAGAGTTCATATTTAACTATAATTGGTTAAATATGGAAAAATGGAAAATGGGTGATATTATAAACTATATACTAATAATTTTTTGTTTATTTTTTTTAAATTTAATATCAATTAGTAAAATATTATTCGTTACAAAATAGAAATAATGTCAATTTATAAAACTATTAATTAAACAATAATTAATAATATAAATAAATTATTTATAATTTGATCCATGTGTTTTATCATTTCCCCACAATGTCATAGTATATTATTACTATTTTTTATCATATTAATTATCTCAAATTATAATACATTTCATATTTCTATTGACATTTATTTGATTTCGCATTAATTAATTAATTAAGGTGTTTTCATTTTGAAACATTTTTGGGTAATTATGTCTTCACAAAAGAAAAATTAAATAAATAATTTTATGATAATCATTTTATATTTAAATTTACTATTTATAGTCGAATATATCATTTGTTTTAACCCCTATAACAAACATTATATTTAATTAAAACAAGTGTGTGTCATTTTATAAATTTACCTAAATAAATTTTTATGAAATTTAATAATTAACTCCAAATGGGAAAAGAACATATATTCAATCATTGAATTATTATGGAAAATATATACTAATTTACAAAAATTTAGCAAACTCTTAGTGTCATTCTATCATCCTTAACATATTAGTTTTCACTTTATTATCCGATTTAACTAAATAAAATAGTAACTAAAATTAATAAGATTATAATTAGTTTTCAAAAATATAAAAGGGATATGTTTACCATTTTTTTAATAATGATTCCAAATATCTAATCCATTTTTCAATATTAATAACCCCAAAGTTGTGGAATTTAATTTTAAATTCAACTACAAAAACGCAATAGAAAACATTTTTTTAGGAAAAACCATTTTAAATATAAAATATTTTAGGACCATATTCAAGAATAAAAATCATTTTAAAAACCATAATCGGACATAATTAAAAAATAATGAACAAATTAAAATTTTTAACTAATAGAAAATTTCAATTTTACATTGTTAATATTTTATAATAAAATATTGTTTTTAAGTAAAAATGTTATTTTCAACTATTGGTTGAAAAATTTATCAATTCAAAAAATAATTCATAAAACATACTAAGATAATATTGACATTATTCATTCAAAAATGTGATTCATTTTTGTAAATGAATTAAATTATGTTTCCAAACAAAATTATAGTACTCACTATTAAAATGCATTATATAATATTTTTATGATAATATATTTCTAAAAAATAAAATTATATTAACAAAAAAATGATTTCATTTAAAAAGAACAAATAAATAAATTATATATCACTCGAACTATAAAATATTTCATAGCATGTTTAATTATATAAATCCCCTAAAATTTAATGTAAGGATTATAACAGCCACATTTAGATAACTTTCTAGTTCATTTAAGCTTGATGTTTCATATCTTGTACACTATATAACAAATTATTTATTTTCAAAATCATGGTATATTATAATTAAACATGGTTATATATATGAATTTTTACCTCAAATATGTGATTTGGATAGTTATTATTTTTATATAAGAAATTCAATAACATTTATTGAAGTCATAAATTATGGTAAGGATTTATTTAACTAAAATTTAATTTAATAATAAATAATACCCATTACACACAATGACATTTTTAATAAGGTTTAATTAGAAATAATTATTTTTAACTATATTCATATAACTCATTCTGTCTTATAAAAAATATCATGTTCATTATTTAATTATATTTCAACTCAAAGAACACCATGGCTGTTAGTGTCCTTATTAACGTAACTCCTATAATTATGTTAGAATTATTATCAACCAAAATATTTCATCAATCATAGGATTATTATTTCCAATAATTTTATTTCCTGGTACTTTATTTTTATATATAGCGAAAAAGGTATTTTTACTCAAATATTATTATTTGATGAGTTTTGTTCTCATTGAAGTGTAATTTTTTTAAAAACCTATTGACTTGTTTAGAGATAGTTTTTTTTGTCCATTTATAGGTTTCTTATTCCCCAAAATGATTTCCCTCATTATTTTGGAAGTGAAAATATGTGTTTAATCATGTGATATTACAATTCTAAAATATAATTTTTCTAGTAGAAAATTTTGTACCTATTTTTAAGATGTTGGTATTCAATAATGGTATTTGAAAAAAATTAAAATATTTCCATCCATTTAAAATAAAATATCTTCTCTTTTACTCAACATTACTTTTGGTATCCTTTATGTATATTTAAAAACTTATTATATGGAAATTATTTTTATGTGAATATTTTTTCAAAATAATATCACATCACCTTTTTGAAACCATGATTTCATCATCATCATTACATACTAATATGAATCCATCAAATTTCATTGAATCACCAAAAATATATACTCCATCCTACCTATAGGATAGTTATTATTCCAACATATCGTTGTTAAAATAAATCAAAATGGTGTCCAAATAAGTATCATAAAACATGTTTCATCAAAAACATAATCAATGTTGGTATGTAAGTCACCTGAAATATAATCACTAGAAATTTAAAATGGTTAAATTGAATCAAAAAAACTATATTCAATATATTTTCATCTCAAACCATCAATTAGTCATTAAATGAATAGAGATAAATCATTCAAAAAAAAATACGATCATCTCAATTTATTAATGAAATAATGAATTTAAATGAAATTATAAATATTTAAAATTGTAATCTAATTAAAAAGTTTATAATTCACAAATATTATCAAATGTAACTCTCTATTTATGAAGAAATCACTTGGGGACACTATATTAACCAACTCTATTTAATGAATATTTTCTATTTATAATCCCAAACAAAGATGTTAATATTCTAGAATTGTGTGAGGAAATATGATATGATTTCATAGATAGAGGCTCGATACAATGTAAAAAAGTTAGTCCTAGACAAAAAAACACTCTCTAGTGTATACCCATTAATTAAAATAGAAAATATATCATGATATTCATCATATAATCAAATATTTATTACACTACAGACCACCTTGTCTACTCTAATAAATATCCACAATACCAAATATGTACCATCCATAGTGACCCTATATAATAACCAGATATAGGGAAATGTTATTCCGAATCACCTATAATAAAATATGATTTATAACAAGAATTAATTTAGAGTACCCATATATAATGTAAATTAGTTAGTACATAGATATGAAAAAAATCAATACTCAAATATATGACAATAATATCATAATTTTAAAAAAACCCCAATGATGTTTATATATTAATATATCAATACTATAAGATAAATATTTTCTGATATGATCTTCTTTTACACCTAACTTAGATTTCTTGGATAAAATTGTGCATAAAAACGGATAATTCAAAACCATTAAAATTGATATTTAACATAAATGAATTTGAAACTATATAATCATATAGAAACAAACTAAATTATAGGTTCTCATATCATACCTAGATCCATTAAAGAACCGCGACAACTATCAGCTTCCTATTTTAAAAAATTAAACAACATTTTCAAATGTTCATATCAATCCTACCTAGGTGTCACCTAACTCTCTTAAATAGTATACCATAACTGAACTGGTCCATGATGACCAATAGTGACACACTAAGTAAAACTCTTTGATTACATCTAGATAATACTCTAGTTCATTGCATTATCTCAGGTATAAGATTCCTATACAGATGTAACGTCATGAACTCTACCACATTGGAATTCCTTTATTTAAAAATTTTAATGGTATCATCTTTTATACCAAGTGAGAAACTCTATCAATTCACATATTTGAATTTATTATGTATTTATTTCTATCCACATTGGTAGTAAAAAAACACTACCATATCATAGAATGATATATAAGAAATGAGTTCCCCTTAACAACACGATTCATCCCAGTCCCTTCAGTGATAGTATACTTTCTAATTTTTGTTAATATCAAATCCACATACTACTATTAATTCCAAATTATCTTACTAAATATACAACGTTTAATTGGGATACATTTTCCACAATTTGAAAAATAGGTGAAAAAATAGATGAACCTTAAATAAGATCTCCATCATATGATCATATTGGAATCAGTTTGTCTTGGTAACCTCCTCACCTATTATTATTATAAAAATATATTAATTATAAAAATAAAATAATAAAACATGTAAAAATTACCCCATTTCATCACCATGAGGTCTTTGTGTCTATCTATCCATAATTGTTTTATGTATAACCTCTCAATAATGAGAACTTGGAAGATATCCCAGGTAATTTCAGCAATTACTATTTCTAGGACCTGAATGTAAAAAAAATTAAAGATGATTCCTTATTGATTATGGTAAAATAATTAGCTTTCAACCTATCTATTTTATAACTTTTTAAAAGGAAATTTCAATCAAAACATTCTACTATTTATATCCTCAAGGCCCAAAATATCATTAAAAACGGAGGTATGATATTCTAAAAATTCATGAACTATATATGAAATCATTGATAACTTTGGAGATATATTACTATACATATATGAATCAATTTATGAATACCATCAATTATTTTCTTCCCCTCTATAGAATCTATTTCACCCAGTAATTCAAGCATGTAGTAGAGTGTGGAAAAACAATTTTTATTTTTTTTCAACTATAGTGTAGTGATTAACCGTAGGATGTCTTCTAAAGAAGAGTTCACACAAAATAATTTTTCACTTGTTAATGAGTGCAAAAATGGTGTGTTTTTAGAGTAAATATTTAACAAAATAATTAAATAGAAATTTGAAATTCAAAGGATTAGAGACTATAATATTAAAATAGATATTAGGTTGGGTTCAGTTTCAAAATTGTAATGATATCCTTGTTCAATTTAATTAAAATATCTTCTTCTTAGTTTATTAATTTGAGTTTTCACAATTTTTTCCACTCAATTCCTTGGTGAAATTATGATGGAGAGAGAAAACCATTCAACGATATGAGTTTGGTCAACTCTTCTTCCATGTGAAAAGATTTGTATTGAATATCCTCAATTGACTTGGGCAGTAGCATATCGATTCTTGTTTACCCAAGAAACCAAGAACTACCACTACCCATTTTACACTTACGGACGATTGTCTAGTATTTCACCACTATTATATGCTCTATTCCACCGTATATAAACAAAAAAACTTGTGGAAAGAGATAATGTTTATTTTACCGAGGAAAAAATATACAATGGATTAAAAATTATAGAATAATCACACTTGATAACAAAATATTATATATAATATAGAAATAAAATTTTAAGAAGAAAGAATTTTAATTGAATTACATTCAAGAACACAAGAATTATAAATTAGACAACCAACCATTCTGTAATCACTCAAAATGCATACCACAATATGGTAAGGGTAATTAAGATGAATGGGGAAAATAAATCATTAAAAAACTATGTAAAATAAAAGATATAAATTATATAGCCAAAAATTTCTCCTCCTTGGTGTCCTCAAAGGATATGGATGGAAAATGGGATGCTTTAAGGGGTGGGGGATCCTCTCCATTTGTAAGAATATTATGTCCTACAAATGATGACACATTTTTTTACCCATTAATGGATTATTCAAGATATCCATAGTTCATAAAAGTTTTTCACAATTATCTTGTGCGTTTCTACTATAATTTTTAGCTTTATTGGACATTCAAGGAGGGAGCTATAGAGTTTTTATTGGCAATTACATTTTCTATCCAAAATTTCTACGAATCATCCTCCAAATGTATAACATCCTACGTCACCCATAATGACATCCAAAAACCATAAAATTAATTTTTGATCCACCCATATATGTCATAGTTCCCTTACATGTGGAATAATTTCAAATATATGATGTGCAGGCCGAGATATACATTAGTTACGGGGGTGGGTTCCACATTTTCTTCCCAAAAAACTCTTCACCATCATTGATTTCTAATGCCTCTATATTTCCAACTCATCCCCTGGTCTAGAAGACAACGTTAAATATAATTAAATAAGGATTCCGAAAAAAATATGCACTCAATTCAAATTCATATTTTTCCTGAAATGACAAATATACAGTTGATGTAAAAATATGTCTAAAATATGGAATTATGAACTTTTCACCATTTTTCTCAAAACACAGCATGAATCCAAAATTAATCCATATAAGCTCAAATTAAAAATTTGGGATAATTTAAAAATATTTAAATTCTAATAAAATATACAAAATATTTTCTGTATCAATTCCCCCACACTTAGCACTTAGACTCTTGGACAAGTAAACATTAAAATTAAATCAACTAAAATCCAAAATGTATACCAATGAAATCTATGAAATCCACACAAAAAATAAGAAGATATCATGACCCATCAAAAAAATAATTTTATGTTCTCGTTTTTATATTATTTAATCTATTTCTTCATAATTTCTTATCCCATGCACATAAAACACCTACCTCACATGAATTATCTCTCTTGTCCCAATTGTAAAAGTTACAAAAGGATTTTCCCATCCAAACTCAGGGATGAGTCACCATAGTCTTGACAAATTCCTAAATATTCACCCAATGTAAGTCAAGGAATCATGTTTCTCATGAGGATTTTTTTGGTTCTTTATGTGGCTTTTGGCATGTAGGATTTATATGATAAAAATTATGAGGCTGAAAAAGGAGGACCTGGTTCTTTTTTAAGCCAAATTGTGTGATATAATTTTCACTGAAGAATGGTCTCCTTCTATTCCCCTGTATAGAAAATCAGCTTCATTTACTCTAGAACTTAATTAATTTTCTTTTCATTTTTCATTTTACCAGAAAAAAACTATACAGAAACATAATTTTTCATTAAATATCTAGACAGGCACAACTTTCTTTTTACATTGAATTATCCAAAAGGCACAAATCCATTTATAGTGAATGCTCTAGAAAAGGCATAATTTTAATAAAATTAAATATTTAGTAGAAACATCATCTCTTTATCATTTTATATTTTATCCAAAGCATCACCAAATATGGTATTATGCCACAAGACATCTTCCCCCACACTAATGTTGAACGAGATCTGGCAATTTCATTTCAAGAGTGGGTTGGATAGGGAAAATTTGAATGTAATGTGTCTATCCTAACAGGTTTCTCCTGTCTTCTAAGGGATAAAAGGATTAATGTATAAGTTATTCCATAATAAAAAGGATTCTATTGAAAAGGGGGCTTAAATCCAAATAAATTCCTTAATCATTTAAAACACAAGTAGCTCAAACCCTCATGTTTTGAAAAAAATAAATCAAATTATAGTTAATTAAGGAATGGTATGGTTCTCTCTTGAAATAAAGTGAGTGTAAAGAATATGAAAATAATGGTAAATAAGACTCATAGAAGAGAGATTTCAAAAATAAATATTTTTATATGTGGCATGGGATTTAAAAATCTGAGTATGTTTCATGAATTTCTAAAATATTTGATCTTGACACAAAGCCATTTTAGTATTCATTTAAGCTCAGATTCATTGAATATATAGCTTCACTCGCAGAAATAGGTTTCCAAAAAATATATGATAATCATTTAAACTAAAAATATTTGACAACACACTAAATTTTAAAAATAATCACACAAATATCTGAAAACCCAAAAATTATTTTTATTATTAAAATAGAAAACCAAACATAAAACAAAAATCCTAAACTACAAATGCTTCCTCCCACACACGTAAATCATGGAGTTTCTTTAGTGAATAAAAATGGATTTAAACATGTAGTAATATTTAAAAATGAATCTTTGAAGGAATGAAAATGTAAAGTTGAGGTACGGCCTGATGGATTTTATTGATAAATAGGGTCGAAGAGTGTGATCTCTTCCACTGGCTCTGATTCTATGGACCCAAATAATTTCTTCAACATATGACCATTAATTGTGAATAGATCATACTCCCCATCATTCATAATCTTCATAGCACAAAAAGGATATACAATAGTAACTATAGATGGACATTCCCTGTAGGAATGATGATTACCTGGCATCAACATGAGTCTGGCGTTGAATAACAACACATTTTCACCTTAATAGAAGTATTTTAGTCACATCAGATTACCTTGGGTCACTCATGTTGTTTCTTTGTAATTACTAGAATATTCAAATTCTTCCCTTATAATTTCATCTAGCTCTTAAAACATCAATATTCCTTCTTTCAGAGAACTTTTGAGGTCTAAATTCATTTTACTCATAGCCTAATTCACCTTATGATCCAATTCCACAAGTTGGTGGAAGATTTTCCCATAAATCAGCCTATCTAGACTCATTCCAATTTCTGTTTTTTTGGCCATCCTATAATCACATGTGGTATCTTCCACCCATTGTCTCTAATACTTCCTGTTTAGATTAAAAATAGTTTCTAAAATTTCTTTGATTTCAATTTTTGAAACATCAACATGCCCATTAGTCTGCGGATGATTGGGATTTGATGTATTATGAATGCCCCCTTACATCTTCAGAAAAGTATCCATTATCCAATTTCTTGAAGTGAGTTCTCTGATCACTGATGATTTCTCTTGGAACTCCAAACCTACAAAATATGTTAGCCATGAAAAAGTCACAAAACAATTTAGCATCATCCATCCTGGTGGATTTTCCTTCCTCCCATTTAAAAACTTAATCAACTGCAAGAAAGATATTTGAATTTCCAAATGATAATGTGAAAGGTCCCATAAAATCTATCCCACAAACATAAGAAATGTCAGTAAAATTTAATGGATTTTGAGGCATTTCTTGTATTTTAGAAATATTTCTTGAAAACTGACATTGTTCATATATTTTTTCAAAATTCATGAGAATATTAAGAAATGGTGGGCTGATTCATTCTAGATTATAGAACCATCCTTCTCATCCTTTGAGTTCCAATGTATCCTCCGTAAGATAATTTCGATGAAAAATCAAACAAATATTTATCTTCACTTTTAGGTAAACATCTTTTTGTTACTTGATCATTCTAAATCTTCCAAAGGAATGGATCATCCCAAAAGTAATACCTTGATTTAGCTTTGAGTTTTTGGATTTGGTGAGAATTGAAATGAAATGGGATCTGAGATGTTACCAGATAATTGATCATGTAAGCATACCAAGGCAATTATCTTTCATTCAAGTACATATTCTCTCCGTGAATTTCATCATTTAGTGTTTCAGTTTATGGAATTTCTATTTCAGCAGTGTTTGGTAGTCTACTTTATTGATCAGCCACATGGTTCTCTAATTCTTCTTATTATTGATTTCTATATTGAACTCTTGTAATAGTATCATACATCTCACTAGACTCGGTTTAACAACATATTTATTCATCAAGTACCTCAGAGCCGCATGATCATAAAACACAATGAGTTTTGTTCCAAGAAGATATGATCTAAATCTTTCTAAAGCAGAAAATACTATGTATTCTTTTTCTGTGCTTGTTTAATTGAATTGGGTTGAATCTATGGTCCTCGAGGTGTATGATATTACATGTTTTCTATACTCAATTAGATGATAAGGGACTTCTCCAACTTCTTGGCTGGAGGCATCACAAAGTAGCTCAAATGGTTCTTCCCAATTTGGAAGTTGCATCACGGGTGCTGAAATCAATCTCTTCTTCAACTCATCAAAGGATTCCCTACATGTACCATTAAAATTAAAATCATCATATTTCAAATGTAATCTAGAGAGAGGGAGATAAATCTTTCTAAAATCATTGACAAACCTCATGTATAATAATGCATGTCATAAAAATGATCCAACATGTTTCACACAAGTAGGATAAGGAAATGAATTTATCTATTCAATTTTTGTTTTATCCTTATCAATTCCATTTTGGGAAATGACATGAACAGGAACAATTCATATTTTAACCATGAAATGAAACATTTCAATATTTAAAAACATGCTTGTTTTTTCAATGTCGGTTTTGAGAACATTTTGTTGGTTTTCCAAACATTGATCAAAAGAATCTTCAAAAAATGTGAAATAATATAAGAAAATATCAATGAAATTTTCATCATGATAACAAAATAAACTTACCATGAACCTATAATATATACCTAGAGCATTATAGAATCAAAATTTAATTCATTTATATGAAATTCAACCAAAGGAACATGTAAATGTTGTCTTCTCTTTATCCTCAGGAGTAATGGGTGCATGAAAGTAATCTGGAAATCAATCTAAAAAAAGAAATAATGATTCCCCATGAAAATATCTCTTACATATGGTCAATGAATGGGATGGGGAAGTGATCTTTTCAAGTGACATGGTTCAATTTCCTAAATCAATAAATAATCTACAGTTGTTTTGAATTCTCATAGATATTAGCTCATTCTTTTCATTATTTACAGTGGTCAGACTCTCCACCTTCCAAGAGCTTCTCGATCTCATTCTTCACAACCTCCATCAAGGTGGGATTTAGCCTCCTTTGGGGCTCTCTAACATGTTTTAAATCTCCCTCATGAAATATTCTACATGAGCATATTTTTTGGTTTATTAATGGAATATCACCTAAGATCCTCCCAATTTCCCCGAAACTCTCCCACAAAAGCTCAATCAAATATTTTTCTTTCATTTTGGATATATTATTTTCAATTAATACTGGTTATTTACGTTCTTCCATAAGGTACAGTTATCTCAAATTAATAGGGAATTTTTTTAATTCATGTTCAATGGGATTCTCAAGGGATTAAATTAAGCTAAGATTCCCTATATCTAATGGTAAGACCTCTTACACACAAGAAAAAAAATTTATTCCTTATTAGTCAACAAGTCATCAAATAAATCATATTTTACTTCTACATCAACCATTAAATCACAATCTATAGTGTTTTGGAAATTCACATGTTCATTAATGGAAAAATTATCTTCTATGTGTAATAGTTCACGTCACATACCAGATTATTCAATGGGATTTGTACTAACTTCATGGGAGAGTGAAAATATGGAGTGATAATGTAATGTGTAGCTCATGGATTCAAAAATATTGAAGTGGAAATTGCTATCTCTAAATTCCATTATGAGTGTACCGTCATGGAAATTGGTGATAGTTTTTGATATCTTCAAGAATGGTGCCCAAAAAATGATTGGTGGGTTTGAAAAGTTCATATCTTCTTCAACATTTAGCAAATAGAATTCAGTTGGGAATAAGAGATCTTTGACTTTCACAAGGACGTCCTCTAAAACTCTAGTTTGGAAAAATATGCATATATTTGCAAGATGGACCACCACTCTTGTGGTCTTTATGTCTCCCATCTGTAAAAAAGTTTAAACAGAGTGAGGCAATGCTTTAATTGAAGAACCCAGATAAAACAAATAAATATATAAATTTAATGAACCAATGGTAGATGGAAAGGTTAACATACCTGGATCTTGACATTTTGTTGCAATCTGTGGCATGATAAAGTCTAAGACACTTCTCGGCAAGTTTATTCGTTCATTCAATGAAGTACTATCTTTTTAGTGTAAAGATCATTCATAAATTTTTCATACCTTGGAACTTTTTTGACACCTTCATGTAGAGGTATATTGATATCCACTTTATGAAAAGTGTCTAGAATTTCATTTTGAAGTGTTTCTTCATGACATGTCTTTATTTCAATTATCCTTATAAAACATTGTAGGGGTAAATTCTTCTTCTACCTTTGCTTCAATTGCATTAGAGTATCTGGTCTCTTATTCCATGGCCCATCTTTCACATCCTCCTCTTCTTTTTCACATTCTTGGTGGATTATCACATGTTTTTTTTAAATTTTCAACGTCATTATCCCTCAAAATAGGAGGTATTATTTCAGGTTCAAGGTTGGATAAAGGTGGGATTTCTTTTCCATTACATGTTATAATTTCATTGAAATTATCTTTATGATTAGGTACTATTTGGGGTGGAATCTTCCCTTGATTCTGGTTTAGAATTTGAAAAACATTTTTTAACTGGTTGGATACATCTTCACATTATCTTTAAGCCCCTCAAAATCTGATTGTAGATATTGGTTCTCACTTGATTGTTGTGCATCAGTGGATGGTTACTCGTACGTCTTTATTTAAATGGTGGTGGTTGAAAGGGTTGTTCTTATAGAATGGGTGGTTTATAGGAATGTTGAACTCAGGTTCTTGTATTGCTATTGAAAAGGATGTATATGATGGGTTTTTTGGAATCCCTATCCTAGTGGGTTTTGGAGTTGGAATGTTGGATTTGGATGGAATTCCATTTCCTAATCGATGGTAGCACAAAATTCAGTTCCATGCACTTCTAGACACTAGTGAGTGTATTGATAATTATAAGAGAATAAACCTCATACCTGATTTAGTTCTTATTGTTCCTTCAATTGTTAACCATCCATCTATCTCATTTTCCTAGTGAGTTCTACAATCTTGATTCTAATAAATTCTATTGAATTAGTTGTTCTCACCTCATGGATTCCTCTTGTTCCATCCCATGTTATTCCGAATTCTTTTAAGTTTTGAGCAATCTTATCAATTAGTACTCTCATATCTGCAAAAGACTTATCAATTCAGGATCCCCTAGATGAGGCATCTAGAAGATTTTAATCATTATCCAAAAGTCCCTAGTAAAAGAACAAAAGGAATTTTGGTTCCTCTATTTCTTGATGTGGGTAGCTAGAACATATCATCTTGAATGGCCCCCGGTACTCATAGAGAGTTTCTCTAGTAGATTTTCATATGATATAAGTCTTCTTCTTGATGATAGTGCTCCTGGATGTTAGAAAAAATCATTACATGAAACATATTTTTAGGCCTTCCAAATCACTGATCTACCCTAGTTGTAGATTGTACAACCATTCTTTACTCTCTCCTTCGATTGTGAAGGGGAATGCCCCCAACTGAAAATGGTCTTCAGATGGATCACTTGGCCTCATGATTGAGCAAGTGTTTCTGAATTCTTGCAAGTGCCGATTTGGATCTTCACCTTCTAGACCATGAATCTTTGGAAGCACAAGAAAAATATAGACATGTAATTCAAAATCATTTGGTTCATTGGGTGCAATTATGTTGTTATTTTGAATGTAAAATTGAGGTTCTCATAGATCACACATGGTTTGGTTGGGAAATCTAGCCGCAATTTCTGGTCCATAATTAACACTAAGAGTTTCACATTAATTTGAGAGATCTATTTCATCAATGATATCTGGGTTTTTTGTTTTTCATAGTTGGGTAAATGTTTATTCAAATTCCGGATCAAATTCAACTAACTATTCTTTTGAGTTATAGGTCATTCAAATTTGAAAAAAAATGTTGCACTACCTCCTAGACAATGGTGCCATGTTTGACACATGCCTATCGTTGGGCATGGAAAAACAGTTTTAATTTATTCTCTAGTGTAGTCAAGTGATTAACCCTTGGATGTATCCTGAAGCAGAATGCACAGAAAGCATTTTTTCACGTTTAAACGAGGGTAAAAAGGGTGTGTTTTTGGAATAAATCAATAAGAAAATTATTGAATTGAAATTCAAATTCATCGGATTAAAAACTATAAAATTGAAAGAGTGGTTAGGTTGGGGTATGTTTTCCAATTGTAATTATATCATTGTTCCATTTAATTAAAACATCTTCTTCTATGTTGACTAATGTGGCTTTCCAAAAAAAAATTCCTCTCACATCCTTTGTGAAATTATGATGGTGAGAGGAAACATTACCATGATCTTCATTTGGTCAACTCTCCTTCCACGGGAAAAAGAGTTTTTTTAAATATCCTCAATTAAAATGGGAAATACCCAATTGATTGTTATTTATCCTGAACAATCAAGAACATCCACTACACCTTTTACACGTACTGATGATCATCGAGTACTTCCTCACTAATCCCTAGTCTATTCCATCGTATATAAACATGAAATTAGTGGTGGGAAATAATGTTTATTTTACCAAGGAAAAAATCAATAACGGAAATAAAATTCAAGAAAATTTTAACTTTATAATAAAATTCTCTATATGAAATTCAAATCATCATTGAAATATAAATAAATTTCATTCATTTACATCCCAGAACTCAATCATTACAAAATAGAAAACCATCCATTCCCCAATCACTCAAAATGTATACCCTCCATGGAAAGGGTAATCAAGATTAATGGGGAAGAAGAATGCATTACAAAACTACAGAAAAGAAAAGAAATAAAAGGGATAGCCAAAACGATATCCTCCTTGGTTTCATCAAAGGAATGGGACAGAGAATGTGATTCTTTGAGATTTGGGATCTCCTATCCTTTTATAGGCAGATTATTTCCTCCACAAGTTGACGCGCTGTTGGCCCCATTAATGTATTATTCAGGCATTAAATCCTTCAAAAACGTTGTTCAAAAATAACTGTTGAGTTCGCCCACAAAATTTCCGATTTATTGGTCGCATAATGAGTGAGTTATAGATTTTTTATTGACAATGAATTTTTAGTCTAAAATTTCAAGGAAGCTTTCTCCTAATTTATAACGTCCTATGTCACCCTTAATGACATAAAAATTCCAAAAAAATAATTTTTGAGGCCCCCTATTATACAAGGTCACTTCCAGTTTAAAAAATCACAATATATAACGTGTAGGACAAAATAGACTCCTGTTACGGTGGTGGAGTCCATGCTATTCGCCCAGAAAAATATTCACATTCATTGATTATTTAGTTCCTCTATATGGTTGAGTCATCCCCTCATCCAGAAGACAAAGCTAAATAAAATAAAATAAGGATTCTAACCAAAAATATATTCACTCAATTTTGATATATATTTTTCATAAAATGACAAAAATACCATTGTTGTAAAAGTCTGGACAAAATAAAGAAGTAGGCACTTTTACCCATTTTGCTCAAAAAACAACATAAATAAAAAATTGATTAATATAAGCTCAAATAGATAATATGATATTACTAAAAAAATTGAAATGAATAAAAAATGTATAAAATATTATCTCTATCAATTCCCCCACACTTAGCACTTGGACTCTGGACAAGTAAACATTAAAAATAAATCAAATCCAATCAAAAACATATACCAATGATATATACCAAATCCATAGTAAGAAATAAAATTACATCATTCCTTACCTAAACAATTATTTCAATTTCTCCATTTATGATTTTTTAATATATTTCCACTTCATTTCATATCCCATGCACACAAGACCCCTATCTCACGTGAATTTTCTATCATGTCACTATTATAAATGCTCAAAAAATATTTTGTCATCCAAAATCAAGCTAGAGTCACGATAGGCTTGATAAATTCCTAAATATCCACTCGATGTGAGTCACGAACATTTGTTTCTCATGAGAACTTTTTACGGTTGTTTTGTGGATTTTTGTGGGTAGGATTTAGATGTTAAAAATTGTAGGGCTGAAAAAGGAGTGCATGGCTCTTTTTGATGAAAAATTTTATGATTCTAATTTTTACTCAAGAGTGGTCTCCTTCTCTTCCCCTTTGTAGAAAATCAGCTTCATCATCATGAGTACTCATGGAATGTTCATTCCATTTTGCATTTTACCAGAAACAATTTCTTCTTAAACATTATTTTTCTTGAAAGCTCAAGATAGTCACCACTTTCTTTTTGCAATGGAAGCTCCAGAAAGGAACAACTTCTATTATCATGAAAGCTCTAGAAAAGGAATAACTTATTAAAAAATGAAATATTTAGTAGAAACATCATCACATAAACATTTTATATATAACCCAAATTATAAAAAATTGAGGTGTTACACCACAATAAATCTTCCCCCAAACATAAGTTCAACTACATCATGCAATTTCATTTCAACAACAGGTTGGATAGGAAAAATTGACTTGTAATGTGGCATACCTAACATGTTTTTCGTGGATTCTATGGGATAAAATGATTAAGTCAGGCCATAATAAAAGGGATTATATTGAAAATGGGGCTTAAAACAAAAAATATCCTAAATCATTTAAAACATAAGTATCTTAAACCCTCACATTATGATAGGAATAAATAAAATTCATGTTAAATAAAGCATTGTTTTGGTTCTCTCTATAAATGTGTTGAATTTAAAGAATATGAAAAAAATGATAAAAAGCCTCATAAAAATTGATTTCAAAAATAAAGACAGTTAGATGTGGCATGGGATTTAAAAAACAGAGTACTTTTCATGAGATTCCAAAAGATATAAACTAGAAATAAAGTAATTTCAGCATTACTTTTAGATTAGTTTCATGAAATATATTGCTTCACTCATTTACATGGGTTTCCAAAAATTAAATGACAATAATTTCAGGTAAATTTATTTAAAAAACACTATATTTAAAAAATAAACACACAAATATCTGAAAAAAAAATTCTTTTTTTTAAATAGTAAAACAAACATAAAATTAAAATCCTAAACTAAAAAGGTTCCCTCCCCTATACGTAAATGATGTAGTGTCCTCAGGGAATTTAAATGGAGTTAAACATGTAAGAATATTTTAAAATGAATTACAAAAATAATGAAAAGTTAAAGGAGGGGTACAACCTAAAATATTTTATTGATATACATGTTGGAGGTGTGTGATCTCCTGCACTAGCGCTGATGGCAGGGTCCCAAGGAATTTCTTCAACCTATTCCCATTAATAGTAAATTGATAATGTTGTCCATCCTTTGTTATTATCTCAACACAAAAAGGATATACATGAGTAACCCTAAATGGAAATTCCCATTTGAATCAATGTTTTCCTAGCATCGTCTTGAGTCTTGAGTCAAATGACCAAACGTTTTCTCTAGGATAGAAGCCTTTCAGTTAGATTGTTTTTTCATGGTCCACTCTTGTTCTTCCTTTGAAAATCCTGGAATTTTAAATTTCATTGTTTTTAATTTTCCCAAGCTCTTTTAACTTCAATCTTATTTCCTTCCCACCACTTTCAAGGTCCAAATTCATTTCCTTCATAGCCCAATACGCCTTATGGTCCAATTCCACAAGTAGGTGGTAGATTTTTCCATAAATCATCTTATATGGACTCATTCCAATTGGGGTTTTGTTGGCCGTCCTCTAAGACCATAATTACTCATCCATACTTTGGATCCAATCCTTCTTGTTTGGAATAAAATTCTTTTCTAAAATTTTATTAATTTCCCTGTTGGAAATTTCAACTTTCCCATTAGTCTGTGGATGATACAGAGATAATGTTGTATGATGCACCCATACTTCTTCAGAAAAATCCTCATTATACAATTTAAGAAGTGAGTTCCCTGATCAATGATAATTAATCTTGGCACCCCAAACCTACAAAATATATTAGCCCAAACAAAATCAGAAACAACTTTAGCATCGTCAATCCGGGTAGATTTTAATTCCACCCATTTAGAATCATAATCAACTGCAAGAAACCTATAAGAATTTCTAAATGACACTAGGAAAGGTCCCATAAAATCTATCCCCCAATCTTCAAAAATGATACCAAAAAATTAGTGTCTGTTTAGGAATTTATTGTATCGTTGAAATATTTCCTAAAAACTGATATTTTTTATATATTTTGAAAAATTCAAGAGCATCATAAAAAATATTGGTCCAATAAATTCCAGATTCTATTACCTTTATTTCTATCCTTTGATGTCCCACGTGGCCTCTACAAGAGAATGTGTGATGAAACTAAATGAAATATTTAAATTCAATTTCAGGTAAACATATTATTATTACTTGATCATTGAAAATCTTCCAAATTAATAGATTATCCAAAATGTAATACCTATATTCACCTTTTAGTTTTTGAATTTGGTGAGAATTGAAATGATATGGGTTGTGATATGTTACTAGATAATTGACCATGTTAGTACACCAAGGCACTTATCCTTAAATCAAGTACAAATTCTCCCCTGGAATTTGATCATTCATTGGGTCTCTTTTTGGAATTTCAATATCTATAGTGTTTGGCAGTTTACATAAGTGATCAGCCACTTGGTTCATAGATCCCTTATGGTCCTTGATTTATATATTTAAATGTTGTACCAGTATCATCCATCTCAACTGCCTCATTTTACATCCACTTTCAACATCATGTACCTCAGAGCTGCATGATCAGAAAACACAATGATTTTAGTTCCAAGAAGAGGTGATGTAAATCATTATAAAGTAAAATAACTACTAATAACTCTTGCTTCATGATTGTGTAATAATATTTGGAAATATATGGAGTTCTATATTCATATGAAATGAATTGTGGTCTTCCCTAACTTCACTGAGAAAGGATTTCTCCAATAGCTTGGTTGGAGGCATCACAATGTAGCTCAAATGGTTCTTTCCAATTTAGCAGCTGCATCACTGGTGGTGAAATCAATCTTTTCTTCAACTCAACCAAGGGTTCACTACATGCACCGTTAATATAAAATTCTGTATCTTTTAAAACTAATATAAAGACAGGGAGATAATTCCTACGAAAATATTTGATAATCCTTCTATATAATCCATCATGTACTAAAAATGATCTAACATGTTTCACACAAGTAGGGTAAGGTAATGAATTTATCACTTAAATTTTTGATTTATCCACTTCAATTTCATTTGGTAAAATGACATAACTATGTAAAATTACTCTTTTAAACATGAAATGACACATTTCAAAATTTAAAACCATAATTTTTTTTAAATTCAGGTTTTGAGAACATATTCTTTGTTTTTCGAAATATGATAAAACGAATATCCAAAAAACTGGGAAATCATCTAAGAAAACATCAGATAAATTTTCAATGTGATTTGGCAATATACATACCATGCACCTCTAAACTATACCTATAGAATTAAATAATCCAAATGGAATTTATTTATATTCAATTATACAAAATAGGCACGTAAATGGTATCTTCTCTTGATCCTCGGGAGCAATGGGTACCTGAAAGTTACATGAGAATCCATCCAAAATGAAATAATGAGTTCTTCTTGAAAATCTCACTAACATTAGGTCAATAAATGGTATGGGGAAATTATCTTATCAAGTGACCTGGCTCAATTTCATAAAATCAAGGAATACACTCTAGCTGTTTTGTATTCTCATTGGAATTAACTCATTCTTTTAATTCATTACTGTGGTCTGTCTAGTTTTTTGTGGAAACAAATGAATAGGGCTTACCCACTATGAATCTGAAATTGGATGGATGATCCCAGATTCCACGAGAATCTCAATATCCTTCTTCAAAACCTCCATCATGGTGGGATTCATCCACTTTTGGGTCAGTCTAATAGGTTTGGAATATCCCTTAAGAACAATTCTATGTGAGTATATTTTTTGGGTTTATTCATGGGATATAACATAAGATCCACCCTATTTCGGGTAAATTATCTATCAAAATCTCAATCAATGATTATTCATGCATTTTATATTGATTATTTTCAATTATTGCTGGTAATTTCTCTCCTTCCATAAGGTAAACATATTTTAAATCATTGGGGGACAGTATTTAATTCATGATCAAAGGGATTCCTAATGGATGAAATTAAGATTACATTCTCCAAATCCTTGGAGTGGACCTTTTTCACACAGGAAACAATATCATTTTCTTCATAAATCAATAAATAATTAATGAAATCATATTTTACCTATTCATCCCATATTAAATCAAAATCACCAGTTTTTTGGGCATTTACATGTTCATTAATGAAAAAATTATTTCTTAAGTCATAGAATTCAAGGCACATACCTGATTCTTCAATGGGTTCTGTACTATCATTAGGGGAGAGTGCAAAGAGGGGGTGATCATTTGATGGGTCCCTAAGGATTCAAAAACTTTTAAGTGGATAGTGAGATCACAAAATTACATGGTGAGTGTACCTTCTTGGACATTGATGATGGTTTCGGCTATATTTAATAATGGTATCCCAAAAATGATGGATGAGTGTGACTAGTTACTATCATATTCCATATTTATCACATAGAAGTCAGCCAGGAATATGTGAATTTTGACTTCACAAGGACATCCTCTAGGACTCCATCTGGGAAAATTGTGGATCTATTTGCAATATGTACCACTAGTATTTTGTATATTAAGTCTCCAATCTATATGGAATTGTAAATAGGGTGTGCAAATACAATAATGGAAGAATCACGAAAACTCAATGAATTAGATAAATTTAATGAACAAATAGTGCATGGAATATAAAACATCCATGGATCAGAGCATTGGATTGGAATCTTTGGTATGATAAGGGTTGAGACACTTTTCCCCATGTTGATTATTTTATTCTCGTGAATTCTTCTCTTATTAGTGCAATGATATTTTAGAAATATTGTATACCATGGAATTTTCTTGATAGCTTCAATAATTTTCATATTTATTTCCACTTTCTAAAAACTATCTATAATTTTTTTGAATTGTTTCTTCATATAATTTCATTGATTCAATCATCCATGATAGAAATTATGGGGGTAAATATTTATTCTCCATTCGACTTCTTTTAATTGGAGTTTCTTGTCTCTTATTCTACGACCCATCCTCCTCCTTTTCCATTTCTCATTCTTGGAATATTTTCAAAAGATTTTCTAAATTTTCAACATCATTATCCCTCCGAATAGTTGGTATTTTTTTAGGATCATGTTTGGAAGGAGGTGGTATTACTTTTCCGCTTCTTGTTATGATTTTATTGACTTTATATTTATGATTTAGAACTATTTGGGATGGAATCAACTTTGCATTCGGGGATAGAAATTTCAAAAAAAAAAATTTATATGTTGGATACGTATTTCAAAATTTCTTAAGCCCCTCAACATCTGACTATACATATTGTTTCTCACTTGATGGTTGTGCACTGGTGGAAAGTTTCTCATATGTCTTTGTTTGGAATAGAGGTGGCTGAAAGGGTTGTTGTGTTGTTGAAATGGTTTTTTATAGGATGAATGGAATGCAGTGGGGTTCTAGTATTACTATTGAAGATGAGTTCTATCATGGGTCTATTAGAATCCATATCCTAGTTGGTTTTGTAGCAAACATTGTAGATTTGGATGGAATTGCATTTGCTGATAGGTAGTGGCACAAAATTCTGTTTCCTGAACTTCTGGTCACTAACAAGTGTAATGATAATTAGAAGAGCATAAACCATATACCTGATTAGGTTCTTGTTGTTCCTTCACTTATTTCACAACCATCTTTGACACTAACACAATGAGTTCTCCCATCTCACTTATAATTAATTCCATTGAATTTGATGTTATCACATCATGGATTCCTCTTGTCCTTGACCCTCTTATTCCATATTGTTGTGAGTTTTGAGCAATCTTCTCAATTAGTAATCTGATATATGTAGGTTTCTTTTCAATCATTGATCCCCCAAATGAGGAATCTATAAGATTTTGATCATTATATATAAGTCATTGGTAGAAGAACAGAAGGAATTTTTGTTCCTACATTTCTTGATTTTCGAAGATGGAACATAGATTCTAGAAACACTCCCAGTACTCGTAGAGGGTTTCTCCAACTGATTGTCATGTGGTGAAAATTTCCTTCTTGATGACAATTCTCCTAGATGACAGAAAAAATCATTTCATGAAACATTTTTTAGGTATTCCCAATCACTGACCTCCCATGATTTTATATTTTAGAACCATTATTTATCATCTCCTTCGAGTGAGAAGGGGAACTCCCCCACTGAAATTGGCCATTGGGTGCTCCTCTTGGCCTTAAGCATGAGAAAGTGTATCTGGATTCTTGCATGTGCCGATTTAGATCTTCTCTTAAAATACCCTGAAACAATGGAAGCACATGAATTATATTGACATGTAATTCAAAATTATTTGGTTTAGTGGTTTCATTTAGTTAGTTAATTTGGATGGAAAATTGAGGTGCACATAGATCACGCAGGATTTGGTTGGGATTTCTATCCATGATTTTAGGTTCAGTGTGAACATTAAGAATTTCACATGAATCTTATAGATCTATTTATTCAAATATTTCTTTTGGCTTTATTTTTCTTAGTTGTGTTAATGGTCTTTAATGATCTAGATCAAATTCAATTAATCATTCTTTTGAGCTGCAGGTCATTCAATTTTGATTTTTTCTGTTGCACTACCTCCAATGCAATAACGTCAAGTTCGACGCATTCCAGTCATATTCCATGTAAAACAAAATTTTATTTATTCCCTACTGTAGTTTAGTGATTTACCCGAGGATGTCTCATGTAGAAGAGTTCAAACAAAATAGTTTGTCGCTTTTAAATGATTCTAAAAATGGTGTGTTTTTAGAATAAATCGATAATAAAATAAATGAATGGAAATTTCGAAATTCAAAGTATTATTGACTACGATATTAAATAGGGGATTAGGTTGGGGTAGGTTTCCTAATTATAAGGTTATCCTTGTAGTATTTATGTCAAACATCTTCTTCTATGTTGATCAAATTGAGTTTCCACCACTGTATCCTCTCACTTGGTGAAATTATGTTTGTGATAGAAAACCTTACCAAGATCTCAGTTTGGCCAACACTCTTCCATGTGATGACGTGTTGCATTGAATGTGATCAATTGAATTGGGAAAACCCGATCAAGTCTTGTTTATCCCAAACAATCATGAACATCCACTACCCCTTTTACACGTACTGATGATCGTGAGGTACTTCACCACTGTTGGTCAGAGTGGATACTCAAGATCGGGGTGAATTGAGTTCCAATTAAAATTTCTGTTAAAATATTTTCTAGATAAAATCACCTGATTTATAAAATAAGTTTAACTGTAGTGAATTTATACAGATTGTAAATGATCACTTAGATTCTCAAAGATTGATTAGGTCTCATTTAATTTAACCACAAGGTCAAACTAACTTTTGAAGCTAACCTATTGATTTACAATAAGTGTAAACACTTGGTGACATAACTATCAAAGTAGCTTCAAAATAGTTTTTTATTTCAATGTAATAGCATCAGAATAAATAAGATATATGTAGTATACTTTAAACTTAAATTAAAGATGCACAACATGTAAAACAAGAGGTTCAGACTCAAGACGAGACTTAGTCCTCCCAAATATATATAAATTTGATCCACACCCTAGATCGGGGATAACAACAATTTACAAAACTATCCAGGCCACGCAGGGACCTATACCACTATTCTACGTGGGAAACAAAGCAATGACCAGGTCACACAAGGACCTCTTACACAGTTGATGTGGGTAAACACAAGTTAAGATAATTTGAGTGAGTATTTTGATATCCTCCAGTTTAGTGCAGGAGACAGTGTGTGAAACGATATACAGAGTACACCACACTACTCGAAAGTTAATAAATAAATCACATATAGAAGATAGATGAGAGTTTAGAAAGCTCTAGTGATTATCAATGTAGCTCTGGACTTGTTGGATTCAGCAGGAATGCTTTTGAGTCCTTCTCTGGTTTTTCTGTTGAAAAAAAGAGTGTCGTAGTTTAGCCTATTTTTTTTAGGAGTGAAAAAGGTCTCTTGATTTTTTGTGTGTTCTTCAGCAGTATTGGATTGCACTCATGAGAGTTCTCTGAAGGTCTTACAATCTTATTCTTGTTCGGGATTGTTCTTCTTGTTCAGCACAGTGCTCTTGGGTGTATGTAAGTTCTACGTGTTGTATATTCACACTTGCACATCGCTTCTTTTGCTTTTTTTTTGCATTGCACGTGTACTGCATTTCAATATTTCTTATATTCAATGAGTTCTGGTAGTAGAAATGATTCCAATTTCATATGATCGAGAAACAGTTTCCTGAAATTCCAACAACTATCATTAAATAACATTAATTGCATTAAAAACAACAAATATGATCGTTAGCATTATTTAAATAATATTGACAAAAACTTAAGAAACGGTGTAACAATGATTAAGTAAACCATGACTTCTTCATGGTGTGTGGTTCATGGTTTCTCCTTCACGGTGTGTCCTTCAAGGTGTCTGGGTCAGGGTGAGTCCTTCACAGTGTCTGGGTCACGGTGAGTCCTTCACGGTGTCTGGGTCACAGTGAGTCGTTCACAGTGTCTGGGTCACGGTGAGTCCTTCACGATGTCTCCATACTTAGACAAATATATGTATTTGGACTTAGACAGTAATATGAAAAACATGGATTAAGCTTACTCACGAGAGAGTGAAAGAGATTGAATCATAAATATAAATGTGTGATAATATATGTAAGAATTGTGATCATGCATGAGACTTGTAAATAATAATGATAGTAATTAACATCATAAGATTTATTATTCGTAAAACTTGATGTGTAGTTATTATTGAGATTGAAGAGCATTACCAAGATGTGCAATGAAAATTGAGATTAATTAATAGTAATAGGATTTGTGATCATTAAAACATGATTAACACATGAGGATTCCATCAATCTCCCCCTTTTTGATGATCACAAATCAGATAAAGGAAGAATTTAAATGTCATGTAATATTAAAGATACTAGCATAGAAAAAACATTATAGAACAGACACTTGTAGTTTGTTTCTCCCCCATTTATACTATTATAGAACGAACACATGTAGTTTTTCTCCCCCTTTTGGGATTATGAATAAGTAGAGAGAATGAAATGAAACACTGCATTTGGCATTAAACAAAGGGTTCAGAATAAAATAAAATATGAAACAACAAAAGACATCCCATCAAAAATAAAAACAGTCCTCAGACTCTTCAGGCATCCACTTTGTCTTTGCCTTTAACAGCAGCAGGAGCTGGTGCTGAAGTATAAGAACGCATAGATGTGGTAGACAATGAGGGTAAGGGTAGACCTTCAAAAACAGATGAAGCCAAGGTAGGAGCAGTAGAAGATCTAGGTTTTGGTTGGTCAAGAATGACTGGCCGGATCTGAGAAAGAGCATGGATACTTATCATGGCAATTGAGGGTAAGGTATGTAGACCAGGTCTTAGCGGTGCAGTAGCTGGAGCAACTATAGCAGTACTCTGTACATGATGATACTGCTTCAAAAGATTGATGAAATCAGTAATGATTTCACCACCATATTGCATAGCCTTTTCAAAATCATCCTTATTCTCCATAAATCTATCCAACAATCTGGTTAACTCTGTATGTTTTTGAACTTGAGCTTTAAAAGCTTTTTTCACTAGAGGGATTCTCAAATTGTCTATAAGATATCTAAAGTGATATGTCATATCACTTTTAGAGAAAATCTGGGAGAGATACAAATCTATTTTCTTGGTGATCTCTTGTTGAGCATCATTGGCTATCTTAGAATGAATCCTTACCAAGTCCAATGCTCTATCACTATTCTTAATCACTTATGACAAAGATGATAGATCCAAGCCACTGAAGGCATTCTGAAATTATTCCTTTATTATGGATCTTAGCATAGAATCATCCAATGAAGGTGTGGAGATCTGACCAGAAGCAGGTGAAGCCTTGACAGTTTCAGTTAGAACTTTGAGCTGTTTCAGAACTTTTTGTAGGCATCTGGTGTATTCATCTGTAATGTTATTCAGATTTCCCACAAGCTCTCTCATGTGTTCCAACATATTGTTGTGTCTTTTTCCAATATTTTCATCAAAAGATAGTAGGTATGGATGAACTTGAGACACAATATCCCTAGAAAATAGGGAATCAGAACACTCAAGAGAAATAGAAATAGGTGTAGGGGCAGAAACTGGAGGAGGCTCTGATCTCAAAGATAACTCATTCTGCAGACTTGCTTCCATACTTTTCAGATTTGCAACATCAGCACTCAGTAGCTTATTCTCTACTAAGACTTCTTGAATTTCTTGGATCATCCATTGTTGAATATGCAAGATAATATTTTCCAAGAGAATTGATGCATCTTCTTGACTTAACTGAGTCCCTGGGTGAGGTTGAGTGGAGACAATTTTCTCAACTCCAGCTAAGAAATTCTATCTAAAAACTATAAGATCATCTTTGGTCACAAAGGAGTGATGCTCAGGTAAGGATGCAGGTAATGGTAGTGGTTCATATTATGGTTGAGGTTCAGAGTCATCTTTAGACTCATATTCTGATTCAGATTGAGGTTGGGGCTCTAGTTCTGGTTCTGGATGAGTTAAGGACTTCAGTTGAAATAGATAAGAATGATCCATTCCAGTTTCAGTTACTTTATATGACTCATTCACATCATAAAATCTTGGGAACTCATACTGAGAGTACACAGAAAAAGTGATATAAGTTTGAGAAGCGTCAGTAGATCTAGATTCCAAAATACCAAGATTTTGAGGTTCCTCCCCCTCAACCTATGCTTCCCTTACAGATTCTTGAGGTTCAGGAACACGGACAAGATCCACAGGATCATGCCTGATCTCTTCAGCAAACTCTTCCCTTGCCTGCTGAAAGGAAATTTCTATCATTTCATCAGCATATGGAATAATCTCGGGAACCGATTGTTCAACTGGATGAGCTTCCAGACATGCTTCTTTCTCAACAGAATGATTCTCTTCAACAAGATATGCCTCTAAGGTTGCTTGCTGTTCTGAAACAGGAAAAACCAATTTACTTGCAGCATTAGGATGAGCTTCTTCCTCAGGAAGAACAACTAAAGGATACATAGTCCCTTCTTTTTCAACAACAACTTCCTCTCCTTGAGGTATTTCAGGTTCTTCTCTAGGTGGTACTTCAGCTGTTACATCTTTTTGTTATTCTTCTTCTGAATACTCAGCCACTTCATCTCGTTCCAAACTAGGATCAGATAGGTGTATAGGCCTTCTTTGATAGTCAACAGGATTAAACTTTTTATACATTTGATCACTATCCTCAACCCACTACTTTTTCCAGGGATTCCAGCTAATCTTCATCCTTCTGATGATAGGCATGGATTTGTAGTAATCAAGGTCCTATAATTTTTATTCACTCGGTCCAACCATCCCTTTTGCAACTAACATAGCTGAAATCATCCTTGAATAAAATAGGGAGGTGCATTTGGAAGTTACTTTGATCAGCTCATAGATATGGTTGATAACATACTTACACAGATTGATCTTATGGTCATTCTTCAACAGGTGAATCAGGAACACATCCTGATACTTCATCATAACAGAATTCCCTTTTCTTGGACTAACCAAATTCTTAACAAACTTGAACAAAAGTCTTGTCTCCTCATCTAGTTCAGCAACTATGGTCCTTCGCTTGGTGCCATTTCCAGTTAGACTTTCCAAAGCAGTCTCCAGGTCAAAGACTTCAATTGTTGGAGGAGGGTCTCTCTGGTAATCTTCACAAAATCCTTCATGTAGAATTATTAGGCATGAAACCCAAAACCATGAAGCGAAAGAGCACTTCTGACCATCGATCTAGCTAGTCACCATAATGCTTTCTCCATACTCAAAAGAGAACTTCACATACTGATAGAATTGAGATAAAAGCCTTGGGTTAATCGGTCTATTCTATCCAGTGAACCATTCAAGCCATACTTGTTCTCTTAAAACTTTCAAAACTAAAGATCTTCTAGACAACAACCATTCAGGGCAAACCTCTTTTTCAGGTACAACTGTACGGCTTACCATGTTTGGGTTTTGAGGTCCTTCGAGAGCTATCCTTGGTATCCTCTTTTTTTTCTTAGAGTGACGCTTCTCATATGAGGGTGAAGATGGATGCTTCATCCTTGGCATTCACTGAGGGTTTGGGCGAGAGGGAAGAGAAGGTTCTGGAGAGAGTTTGGGTAAGGAATCAAATGAAACCCTTAAGTTTTATCATTTGGGAATTTCAAACGTCATAAAAATAAAAAGGTGGGAAATTAAATAGTGGTGAAATAAAAATTACCATGACACGGGTTAAAATAAGAAAAAACATAATTCTCACAGTGAGACCGTGAGTAGGTATTATAGTGAGACATAAAACTAGTCATCATGGTGAGATAGTTTATAGTCGTCACGGTGAGACAGTGAGCATTTTATATAGTCACGGTGAGAGAGTGAGTTGTCAGACCGTGAGCTTAAAGCAGTAACTTAGAAACCGTAAGTATGAAACCGTAAAGTAAAGTACAATAAAGTATTTGACGTTAAGATCAGTATAATATTTACTTATGGTTAATCATACCAAGATCATGTATGATGTAGTCTAATCTTTGAGAATTTAATGGTTTAGTGAATATATTAGCAAGTTGATATTCCGTACCAATGAATTCCAAATTGATATCACTTTTTTTATAATGATCTCTCAAAAAGTGATGTCTTACAACAATATGTTTTGTCCTAGAATGAGAAATAGGATTTTTAGAAATATTAATAGCACTTGTGTTGTCACAATTTATTGGGACATGTCTGAATTGATATCCATAGTCAAGTAATGTGTGTTTCATCAAAAAAATTTTGCACAACAACTTCCAGCAGCTATGTATTCAGCTTCTGCAGTTGATAATGCAACAGAATTTTGTTTCTTACTACACCATGATACTACTGACTTTCCTAAAAGATGACATATTCTAGAGTTTCTTTTTCTATCTAACTTAAATCCAGTAAAATCAGCTTCAGAATAACTAACTAATTCAGGTGATTGTCCTTTGGGATAGAACAATCCTAAATTGGGAGTATGCTCGAGGTATTTGAAAATTCTCTTTACAACATTTAAATGTGACTCTTTAGGGTTTTCTTGAAAACGAGCACACATACACACACTAAACATAATATCAGGATGACTAGCAGTCAGGTAGAGTATACTTCCAATCATTCCTCTATAAGTGGTTTGATCAACCGATTTACCATTTTCATCAAGACCCATCTTACAGGTGGTACTCATTGGAGTGTCACTACTTTTTGTGTTATCCAATCCAAAACATTTTAAAATATCTCTAGTATATTTAATTTGAGTTAAAATAATTCCTCATCATTTTGAAAGATTTGAAAACTAAGAATGATTTTAAGTTCACCCATTAAACTCATTTCAAATTCATTTTGCATCATTTTAGAAAAATCAATACATAATTTAGTTTTTGAAGATCCAAAAATAATATCATCTACATAAATTTGTACAACTAAAACATCTTTAGAAATTAGTTTTATAAACAGAGTAGGATCAGCTATTCCTTTTGTAAAACGTTTAGAAATTAGAAAAGTACTTAATATATCATATCAAGCTCTTGGATCTTGCTTTAAACCATATAATGCTTTTGATAGTTTGAAAATATGATTTGGAAAATGAGGGTTTGAAAATCTAGGTGGTTGTTGAACAAAAACATCCTCAGCAATATATCCATTTAATAATTCACTCTTGACATCCATTTGATATTGTTTAAAATTTAGATGTGCAACATAAGCAAGTAAAATCCTAATAGATTCTAATATAGCTACTGGAGAAAAAGTCTTCTCATAGTCATTACCTTCTTCTTGGCTATAGCCTTGTGCAACTAGCCTAGCTTTATTTCTAACTATACTTCCGGATTCATCTACTTTATTTCTAAACACCCATTTTGTGCCTATTGTTAAAGTGTCCTTAGGTATTTTAACAAGATTCCAAAATTTATTTCATTCAAACTGATTAAGTTCTTCTTGCAAAACAATTACACAAAATTCATCATTAATAGCATCATAAATGTTTTTAGGTTCATGATGTGATAAGAATGCTTGATGTTCAACCTGATTTCTAAGAGATGCTCTAGTATGTGTCCCGCTATCAAGATTTCCTACAACAGCATCTAAAGGATGATTATTTAGAATTATAGTTGATCTAGTAAAGGTAGGACTAGAAACTTCAGGTTCATCAACTGGTTGGGAATTAGCAGAAGCAGGTTCTGGAAAATTTCCAGAACTGGTTGTCTTTATAGCAGGTTCATTTGATTTTTCATTAAGGTCCAGAACAGATAAATCTTCTTCAAGATTTTCAAGAGAGAATTTAGGCTCATTTGGATCAGTTTCATCAAACTTGATGTGACCAAATTCTTCCACACACTTGGTTCTCTTATTGAAAACACTATAGTTTTTACTAGAAATAGAATAACCTAGGAAAATTCCTTCATCACTCTTGGATGCAAACTTGTCAAGATTATCTTTGGTATTAAGAATAAAGACTTTGCAGCCAAATACTCTGTAATAGTTAACCTTATGTTTCCTATGGTTCCACAACTCATAAGGGGTCTTCTTAAGAACATGTCAGATCAAGACTCTATTGATAATATAACAAGCTGTATTCACAGCTTAAGCCTAAAAGTAAATAGGCAGGTCATACTCATTTATCATGGTTCTGGAAATTTCTTATAGGGTTCTATTTCTCCTTTCTACTACACCATTTTGATGAGGTGTCCTAGGGGCAGAAAAGTTATGACTATAGACATTGTGTGAGCAATAGGATTCAAATTCCTGATTCACAAACTCACGGCCATGATCACTTCTTAGAGTTTTAATCTTAAGTCCACTAAGGTTCTCTATAGATTTGGAGTATTAAACAAAGTAAGAACAAGCATCACTTTTGTGAGCTAAGAAGTATGCCCAAGTATATCTATAAAAGTCATCTACTAAGGCATAGACATAGTGCTTCCCATTTAAGCTAGAAAATCTAGATGGTCCAAACAAATCAATGTGAATCAACTCGAGAGGTTGAGAAGTTGAGACTTCTTTCTTTGGTTTGAAAAAGATTTTGTGTTGCTTTCCCTTTTGATAGGGAATACAAACTTTGTCATTTGGAAAATCATGTTTGGGTAGGTCTCTCACTAAGTTCTTCCTAGTAAGTTTTCTAAGTGAATGTATATTGTAGTTTCCTAATCTTATGTGCCAAAGCCAAGACTCTTTATTAAAAGCATTTAAGCAAGTAATATTTTTCATGGCTAACGAATTAAAATCAACAGCATAAACATTTTCATTTCGCAAGGAAGAAAATACTAAAGAATTTTTAGAAAAAAAACATTGCAAGAATCATTTTCAAATTTAACATTAAAACCATCATCACATAACTGAGAAATACTTAATAGATTATATTTATGTCCATCAACAAATAAAACTTTTGAAATTAATACTGAGTCAGTGTTACCAATCTTGCCTAAGCTGATGAATTTCCCTTTAGAATTATCACCAAAGGTGACAAAGCCTCCATCAATTATGACTAATATTTTAAATAATGAGATATATCCTGACATATGTCTTGAACATCCACATTCCAAGTACCAAGTCTTTCTACAGGAGCTCTTTAATCAGGTTCCCTACAAAAAAGATTTAGATAGGAAATGATTTTGGTACCCAGATTTTCTTGGGTTCAGACAGGTTAGCTAACACAACTTTAGGTACCAATATTTGTCTTATGGGTCTCATAAAATTTGTATAATCAACATATTTTGAAAGATAAACCTTATTAGATCCGTAACTATGAATATAACTAGTTGAATCATATAAATGTCCAAAGCTAGAACTAGTAGTATTCTGTCCAGATTTAGGAATAAATCTATTCTTAGTAATCTTTCTCTGTCCAGTTTTGTAACCTATTCCAGTAGTGTATTTTGGTGCAACTTGCTTTCATAGCATTTGAGTTAGTGTATCCTTTCCATTTGTGAACTTCTCTAAATCCTTTCTAAGTTCTGCATTAGACATTTTCAGTTCAGTGTTCTCCCATAATAGTTGAGCATTTTTTTCTTTTTCAATAGTAAATTTGGTTTTAAAAGTAGTAGTGATGGCATGATGTTTCTTTAATGATTTGTATTTATCCTTATGTTCATTGCATGTCTCTTCCAGCATATTAAAATATTCAAACAATTCATTAGTTGTCATGTTTTCAGAATCAGAATCAGATTCTGCACTATCTTCAGAATAATAAGAATTTAAAGCAGGATTATCTAAGGTTACCTCAGATGTGTTTGTCATAAAACACATGTTTGCCTTAGTTCTGGTTTCAGTCTCAGAAGCTTCAGATTCGTTGGAGCTGTCCTTAGAAGCGATCCAAGTAGCCTTCATAGACTTTTTGTACTTACTGTCCTTGTAGTCATATTTATTCTTGAATATGAGCTTTGGGCAGTCTACTTTAATATGTCCTTTTCTTTTGCACTCATAACAGACAACTTTATCACTTTTATCTGGATTTTTCCAATCCTTCTTCCAATGTCCCTTATTTTCATACTTTTCTTTGTAATTTGATTTTCTGAAAAATTTCTTTTTCCTATAAAATTTCTTAATCCTTCTGGCTATCTAATCCATTTCAGCATCACTATCAGAGTTTGAATTTCAACAGGTTGAACTGTCAGTGGGTAGTTGAGCTTTATCTTTGTCCTTTATCATTGAAGCAGTAGTCTTAAAAGCCACTGATTTTCTCTTAGATTCATCATCTTCCTCTTTATTCACCTTGAGTTCATCCTCATACATCATAAGCATACCAATGAGTTCTTTGAAAGGTAGAGCAGAAATGTCACATGAGTCTCTAATTGAGACAGAGGTGCCTCTCCATCGTTCTGGTAAACATCTCAGAATCCTCATAATTTGTTCCTTTGCTGGAACAGCTTTACCAAATGAACTCATTTTATTGAATATCTCAATAAACCTAAGATATATGTCAGAAATAGGTTCATCAGTTTTCATTTTAAAATTATCGTATTTAATAATATAAGTATTTAATCTCATTTCTTTAACATTGGTTTTTCCTTCATGAGAAACACCCAAAGTATCCCAAATTTCAAAAGTAGTTTTACAAGAAGAAATTCTGTTAAACTCTTCATCTCCTAATGCACAGTACAAGGAATTCATAGCATTAAAATTATTATTGTAAGCAGTCTTTGTAGGTTAATCCCACATAGATCTAACAGTAGTGGGAAGTTTATATTCTGATTCTACGACAGTACAAATATCAAAACCCATGCTCTCTAAATGAATTTTCATTTTCAGTTTCCACTAAGCATAGTTTTTACCATTGATGAAAGGTGGCATGTTAGTAGCAGCACCCTCTAGTCTATTATCCATAATAATATTTTAGAAAGATAATTTAAAGAGATAAAAAATTTAGAACTAACAAAAATTTCTGATCTTTAAGGATGCAAATTAAATAACATTTGAAAAACAGAGTATTTAAAAAAATCTTTGAACAAAAACTAATCCTCTAATACCAAATGTTGGTTGGAGTGGATACTCAAGAGGGGGTGATTTGAGTTCCAATTAATATTTCTGTTAAAATATTGTCTAGTTAAAATCCCCCGATTTATAAAATAAGTTAAACTGTAGTGAGTTTATACAAATTGTAAATGTTCACTTAGCTTCTCAATGATTGATTAGGTATCAGTTAATTTAACAACAATGTCAAATTAACTTTTGAAGCCAACCTATTGATTTATAATACGGGTAAACACTTGCTAATTTAATTATCAAAGTAGCTTCAAAATGGTTTTGTATTTCAAAGTAATAGCAGCGGAATAAATAAGATATATGTAGTATACTTTAAACTTAAATTAAAGATTCACAGAATGTAGAACAATAGTTTTAGTCTCAAGATGAGACTTAGTCCTCTCAAATATATATAAATTTGATCCACACCCTGGATCGGGGTTAACAACAGTTTACAAAACTGCCCAGGCCACACAGGGACCTCTACCACTGTTCTACATGGAAAACAAAGCAAAGACCAGGTCACCCAAGGACCTCTTTCACAGTTGACGTGGGTAAACAGGAGTTAAGAGAATTTGAATGAGGATTTTGATATCCTCTAGTTCAGTGCAGGAGACCGTGTGTGAAAAGATATACAGAGTACACCACACTGCTTGAAAGTTAATAAATAAATCACGTAGAGAAGATAGATGAGTGTTTAGAAAGCTCTAGTGATTATTAATGTAGCTCTGGACTTGTTGGATTCAGCAGGAATGCTTCTGATTCCTTCTCTGGTATTTCTGTTGAAAATCATTGTGTCTTAGTTCAGCTTTCCCTCTTCAGGAGTGAGAAAGGTCTCTTGATTCATCGTGTGTTCTTTAGATGTATTGGATTGCACTCATGAGAGTTCTCTGAAGGTCTTTCAATCTCCCTCTTGTTCAGGATTGTTCTACTTGTTCAGCACATTGCTCTTGGGTGTATGTAACTTCTACGTGTTGTATATTCACACTTGCACACCGATTCTTCTGTTTTTTTTGCGTTGCACGTGTAGTGCATTTCAATCTTTCTTATATTCCACGAGTTCTGGTCATAGGAATGATTCCCTTTTCATAGGTTTGAGATACGGTTTCCTGACATGCCAAAAACTATCATTAAATAACATTAATTGCATTAAAAACAAAAAATATGACCGTTAGAATTATTTAAATAATATTGACAAAAACATAAGAAAGGGTGTCACAGTGATTAAGTAAATGGTGTTTTCTTCACGGTGTGTGGTTCACGGTTTGTCCTTCACGGTGTGTCCTTCACGGTGTCTGGGTCACGGTGAGTCCTTCACGGTGTCTCGGTCACGGTGAGTCCTTCACGGTGTTTGGGTCATGGTGAGTCCTTCACGGTGTCTGGGTCATGGTGAGTCCTTCACGGTGTCTCCATACTTAGACAAATATCTGTATTTGGACTTAGACAGTAATATGAAAAACATGGACTATGTTTACTCAAGAGAGAGTAAAAGAGCTTGAATCATAAATATAACGGTGTGATAATATATGTGAGAATTGTGATCATGAATGAGACTAATAAATAATAAAGAGAGTAATTAACATCATAAGATTTGTTATCAGTAAAACATGATGTGTAGTTATTATTGAGATTGAAGATCATTAGCAAGATTTACAATGAAGATTGAGATTAATTAACAGTAATATGATTTCTGATCATTAAAACATGATTAACACATGAGGAGTCCATCAACCACTAATCCCTAGTCTATACAACCATATATAAATTATAAATTAGTGGAGGGAGATAGTGATTATTTTATAAAGGAAAAAAATCAATAATGAAATAAAAAAAATCAAGAATGACCACCCTTTATAATAATATCCATTATATAAAATTTAAAACAACTTTGATGAAAAATGAAATTTCATTCCATTGCGTCAAAGAGCTCAAGCATTACAAAATCGAAAACAAACCTTTCCCTAATCACTCAAAAGTTTTACCTCACCAAGGTAAGGGTAATCGAGATAAATGGTAAAGAAGAAGGAATTAAAAACTATATATAAGAATATAAATAAAAGAGAAATCCCAAATGATCTAATCATTGGTGATTTTTAAGTAATGGGATGTAAAATGGGATGATTTGAGAGGGGGTAGAGGGGGTACTCTATTTTTATAGGTTGATTCTATCCACTATAAGATGATGTATTTTTAGCCTCATCAATGGAAGATTCAGGCATTCCAACCTTCAGAAATTTTGTTCACAAATATATTTTGTGTTCACCCTACAATGTTCAGCTTCATTGGATGAGCAAAGAGGGAGTTATAGATTTTTTATTGGCTAATAACTTTTTTGATCTGAAATTTCTAGGAAGCTTCTGTCAAATATAATACGTCCAATATCACCCTTAATGACATCAAAACTTCATAACAATAATTTTTGATGTTCCCCTATTGTACTTTTTCTTTTCCTGGTGATGGAATCATAATATTTGATGTGTAGGCCACGATAGTAATCCATTATAGTGGTGGGGTCCATGTTGTCTGTCCAGATAAATATTCACCTTAAAAAATTTATTAGTTCCCTTATATGGCTAAATTATCCCCTAGTCTAGAAGAAAATGTTAACTAAAATAGAATAAGGATTATAAAAAATGATTTATTTAATTTAGATTTACATTTTTAATCAAAAGACAAAAGCACCCTTTATGTAAATGTTTTTCCAAACTCTAAAATAAGGCACTTTTCTCCATTTTTCTCAAAACACATCATAAATTAAAAATTGATTCATATAGGAACAAATTTAAAATTTGGTATTATTAAAGATATTTAAACTATTATAAAAAATGAAAATATATTATCTATATCACCCACTAATGGAACACCTAGAAAATTTCCCTCACGAATAGTGAAAAGTTTCTAGGTTGTGTAAAATCGCGAGATTTTGAGAAATATTTTTATTTTCAGTTAAATATTACCTTTTGGATAGTTTTTATTTTAGTAAATAATAGTATATATTTTTTACAGACAATGAATTTTTTATCTTGTGTAACACACAATAATGATAGTGTGCATGACATGAAACACCAAACATCAATGAACCATGATGTAGTATTATTTTGAATATGGTTATTATTAACTATCTATTAAATTGGCATGTATTCATATTATTTACTACATTATGAAATATAAATTTAAATTTTCTTCTAAATATGAATCAATATATAAAATATTTGTAAATTATCAATTTCTTTTTTTAATGTAATTATATTCTTAAAATAAGAGATTCCCTGAAAAAAAAGTAACAATTTATATCAAAAAATATAGTAGGAAATTTATATAAATATTTGGGAATTAATATGATAATATTAAAATAATTTTTGAAATCATCATATCATAATTAACTTGTGGTGAAATGTTGTGAATAGTTGGAAAATATTATTTTTTCACAAAATAGAGAAAAATATCACTATTTTTAAAACTATTATCACATTTCAATAAATTAAGAAAAACAAATTCAACAAATTTGTATTAATGTCACATAATTATGATTCAGATATATTTTTTCCTCTTAATTATTTTCTAATAAACATTTTATTGTATTTTAGTATAAATTAAATTTACAGTTTAGAAGGGGTTTATTCTAAATACTATTTTAATGCGCATAATGTTTCTCCATTTTAATTAATATAAATAATCCCTTATGAGGAATGTTTCAAAATAAATGTATATATTATATTATAATAAATTTTAATTTTCTTCAAAAAATGATAATTATTAGACATTATGTAAATGTAAAACCATTATTTTCTTGTAAAATACTCTTCTAGAAAAACATTTTTTTTCATCATGAATACGATTTTTATATTAAAAATTTATTTATTATAATGTTATAATATATATTTTAAAAATAATTTTAACATTTAAAAACGTCATGTAAAAATTATTTTATGGTTAATTTATTATAATTTTTTGAAAACAATAATTTCCTAATTAATAGTAACAATACATTATTTTAATTGAAAACAAAATTTTATTTTTGTTTATTTGAAATGGTAAATTATATATTAAATTTGTTTTAATTTAATATAATTTATATAATAAATCCATTAATATTATTGTGGTAATTTTAATCGTTTTCACATTGAAATTTGAAATAAATTTTTTGGAATTTTTAATATTTTTCTTTTTGAAAACATACTTTCTCATTGCTGAAAAAGAATCAATTTCTTATTAAAATTTTCCACTCTAAAAATGGAAATTGTAAAAAATCGATTCCATATTTGTAATATTAATATATTATATTATCTATTAAGGATAAATATTTTTTCACAAAATTTAATAGTGAACATCGTAAAAATTAATTTCCCTACATTAGGTAAAAATTTGTTTCCCAGAGGTTAAAGTAAACTGATATGTTTAAAAATTGATTATAAACATTTATAGACACTATTTTATTTAAATATTTCTACCATTAACTTATCTATTTTATTTAATATTACATTTTTTCCCATTGTTACTTATGATAATGGTGGGAGCACTAAATTCATTTTCCAAATATCAAGTGTGTCATCTCCCCCAATTAAAACGGGACACCCCATATCCTCTATTTTTTATTGTTAAAACCCATTTGGTTGAGAAAATATCATAGAAAATAAAATTCAAAATTCCATTCCCTCATATTATAAGACTTTTTTTAATAAAACCAATCATAAGAAGGTTTTTAGTCCACACTTAAGGAGGATATCAGAAGAAGAGTTAACATTTGCCAATGAGTGTTTTTGTTTTATTTCTTCTTACACCCCCTTATATTATTATTTCACCATAATGATATAATATTTTTCAAATCTTACATATACATAAATATTGGTATATTATGTTAATTACATACATCTGTATTCAATATCCCCAAATTTCTTCTGAAATCATCTTTTGTGTGTTTGGTGGACTACCGCCTCGCGAACTAATAACCTTCATTTATTTCATTACCACCTCTAAATGATAAAAATAATGATGGATTTATTATTTATATTTGATATTAATTATGTTTTTATTCTTATTTAATTTTATTATCACACATTATTCAATGATTTCTATTATGTGGGATTATGATTACATCGCTAGTCTGTACGACGGACTACCCTCGCACAAAGCGTTCAGAATCATTAAAAGTATACATGGATGGTATTCTAGAATAATCAAAATCATATTATTATTTTAATCCAAAAATAAAATGGAATGAATGTTAACAACTACATATGTCCCACCATCATCACGAACATTGAATTATACTTTATATCACTATGTTTTATTGATTACAAAAAAAAGTATGTACTGAAAATATATGAAATTTATTTAGTGGTTATAATTTTATAGATGATAAAATCATGATCAATGATAAATGAATGAAAAATGTTAAATGAAAATATTTATAAAAAGAAAATCATATATGGTATGATATATGGTATCATGTAAAAAACATTACATTAACATGGAATTTCTTAATAAATAATCAAAAAATGATGTTTTTAAAACATATATGGTATGATATATTTATTTATTGATCAATAATATATGTAAAATTAAATTGTAATTATTATATATGATGGTCAATAAGTATTTTGGACGCCGAGACATATAGTATGAGATTTTCATATAACTTTTTACTTCTCCAACACATGCCATATTCCCAAACTATTTCTTATATGTGGTTTGTATGCAACCCTTGAATGTATATTATAATTATTATCCCTAAATTTATGTGTATTTACATATAAATTTTTGTGACTCTATGAAATGTGGTTTATATTTCAAAAGTTAGAAAAGTGATAAGGGAATTTCTTCTTAGTTTTCATTTTTTAAGAGACACATTATGTGATGTAACTATATTACATCATGAGGTGTATATACATAATTATTAGCATGTAATATCAAAAATTTATATATCCTTGTAAAATTTTATGTTCCATTTTATGATATTTCTTTATAGGGAATACAATATAATGTTACCAAAGTGGAAATGATTTTATGTTACAATCCCATCTTTTAACCAGATTGTTTATTATTTGGTTTCTGAAGGTAAAATATTATTATACATCTCTCAATAAATGAGTGAATTATCTTATCTTCATGTGTTTATTATATTTTAAATGTTTCTAATGATAACGTATTATGATACATCTCTTAATAAATTAAATAATTTTTTTATCCTCATAAAATTCATTATATTTTTAATTCATTGTACCATTTTTCAATGCGTTGGTTTTTGAAATAATTAAGATAATATTTTTAAGAATATTTGATTTCATTTCTATATTTTTTTTGTAAATTAATTTTCTTTCAAAGGAATATTTTATAAATACATTTTCATAAATATGTCATAATTCTAAAAATAATTTATTACAAATTTTTTTACCCATGATTCACTTTTGATAATAATATAGTTAAAAAGAATATTCATATCATTTTACAGAATATTTCTATTTAGCTATAACAAAAAACGTGACTGGAATTTTTGTTTTAACCTACACCAAATGAAACAAAATCTTATTTTCATCATTAAAATTATATTATATGATGATTAATTAAAATAGTTTCATGGATATTTTTAATGAAATGGATATTAAAAATTATTTTTTAAAGATGTGATGTTTTCTTAAAGAAATGTCATAAAATATATTAAATATATCATTCTTAATTTAAAATTTTATTTTTAATAATATTTAATTTAAATATGTTTTATGTTTTAGAAATTAATTTTCAAATAAGGTATATTTACATTAATAAATTTTCTATGTAATTTTTGTAATTTATTCTCTATCTAGGATGAAATCCATTGATATTATTTATTCTTTATGTGGAATATTAACCCATGATTCCATTGATATACTCTCTCTTAATGGTATATAATGAAATGATGGTTTTTAAATCTGTTTCCGTCCAAAGTGTATACCATGATTAATTAATAATGAAACTTTATTCTTTTTTAAGGGATGATCAATGGTGAAATGTTAAAATGATTATTAAAAATATGTGTTTTTTATAGGTTTTGATATGATTTCATGTTTATGAAACCCATTTCATTTCATCGGGTATGATATGATGAAAAGTTTAGGATCTGGTGGAACAAATATGTATGATTTCTATGATGTGATAGTTTTTATGTTATATCCAAAGAAAATTGATTTATTATTATGAAATATTATTATTATGTTATAAAAAAGGACTATATTTATGTTATAATTGAATATGGGTGAGAGTTATATCTCCCACTAATGCATTGGCTAAATATCTATATCTTCTGACTTAAACAAGGATGGAAAATGGAGTTACATATGTTTAAAAAGGTTCTTTTTATTTTATGATTGTTTTGTTAGTTAACCTTGACTATTAAGATGGTTTATAGAGTGAACCCATTCATCCATGTAGAATGGGATTCCCTTTGGGATAGTGGTGATTCAAATTTTAGAGCTGTTTCAGCCCATATAATCTCGTTATATACTTTTTCAAAGATCCTTCACTAATAAGGAAATATTTCAAGTACTTATGTGTATTTAAAAATTATATGTATTATTATAATGTTATTATTTCATGGCTCATAATATTAGACGAGCATATGATTCATATTTTTTGAACTACTAATTTCTATTTAATGACTCAAGATTATGATCATTTGTATATAAGGTATGTTTTTGAATTTCTTGATCATGTTCCCATCCACTGATGTTCAAATAATTCTATCTTATATCATTTTCTTACCCTTGGAAATCATCCAACACCACCCTTTCTTTGTATCAATTCTATAGGTTAATGGTAAATTTATTATGAACATTCTGACAATGAAGGGATATAGTCATGAAGACTGTAGTGGCAGATACTGTGTCTCACATACATACTAGTTTTTATGTTTCTATGTTTCGATAGTATTTTAACAACCATGGTCCTCTTTTGTCTAAATTTATAATTTAATAAATACTAATATAAAAATATGTAATCTCCCTGAATGATAATCCTGGAGTTTTATAGTTGTTATCAGACAATTTTTGTTTAAACATTGGATACTAGGATTATAAAACCAGTGTAAGATATATATAGACTTGAATAAGTATAAGTATAAGGTTAAAAAGTAATGGAAAATTGTGTTGAATTATTTTGAATTATATAGAGAGTGGTTTTAAAAAATACATTACAATATGGATACTACAAGTGGGTGTCACTATAGAATTGATATTCCAATGTTTAAAAACCAAAAAACACTACATTGATCTAGACATGATTGGGAATTGGTTCATGACCATGGGCCTTGTTTCAGACATTAATTGACACTTCGGGGTGTCATGATTTATAAATTCAAAAAAAAATTATAATCTATATTTAAGGATTTAAATAGATTATTAATTTGATTGACCTATGATAAAAATATGGTTTGATATATGAAAATTTACATGATTTAATCATCTTACAAGTTATTATTTTTCATGATTATGTGGTTTTCTATAATTATTAGTATACCTCAAAATATGATTTTTGATTTTAGTTAGTGGTGGAAACCAGGAGAGAATGGGTAACAATGAATGTGATGAGAAATTTTTTAATGATTATCCAAGTGGGTTGATGAATATAGTGAAGGATTTTTGGATTATGAAGTATAGGTTTTCACATAACTTGATTAAAAATATGTCCCCTAACATTCTCATAGCCTCACCAAACAAGAGAGGAAAATATATTAACAAGTGTTTGGGCAGTGTACACTAACGAGGAAATAATATTCAGTTTCTTATGTATTGAGAATGTTAGATGATACAACTGTGTAGATGTGTTAAATAAACATAAAAAGAATTTACTGTAGAAGGGATAAAAAAACAATTTACCTACAAATGGAAAAAAAAGTATGGTAAACATATGGGATGATAATAATGGTCTCCATGTGCTCTCATAAACATCTGATTGCTATAATTGTTAAATATATAGGTATTATGAAAATTGATGTCATAATGAGAATGTTCATCAATAAAATTAGGGAGGTTGTACAATTATGTGATATATGGCTGAGGATAAAGAAACTAAAAATGAAATTTGAAATGAAAGAGTTATTAAATAATTAGAAGATGAATAATAGTTATCAAATTTAGAAGGATATTGGAAGTATAATATACATATGAATAGGAATTAATAGAATATGTTATATTAATCATGAAAAATAAACTAATTATTCAGTAAATTTTTTTAATTAAAGATATGAAATAAAATTTTTACTCATGCTGATAGGCTAGAATAACAGATTAAATGTAAAGATCATATTTCAAATATAAACCATAATATGTTTTCAATATTTCGATAACGATTTTTGGATGATGAAATGATTGATTTTGATAATGTAAATTAGTAAGTACATATTTCCTTATAAATAATTAATATTTCATTAAAAATTGTTTCATTCCATCATTTATTGTGTTTACAATATTTTGGGATTTAAGAAATATATCCAATAATATTTATTTTATGCAATGAATAAAGAAGTTTTGATTTATTTCAATTTGGTTTGATGGTAATTTTATTTTTAATGTAATACATGGTTAATGTATTGACATGTATGATATGTTTCAATTAGGGTCAATTTTTTATATTTGGGGGATTAATATTCTATTTATTTCAGATATTTAATGACCTTGTTTATAATTTTTGGAATTTTATTGTTTTTTAAATTTAATAGGGTTAATCTTTTATAGAATGGTATATTCTGATCATATAAGGATGATTTAGAAATTAATGTATTATTTCACAATATGAATATTTATTCATAATGTATAACATATGTTATCGATTTTGTTATAATAAATAAAATGATGAATTCAATTCCATATCATCAAATTTATAGATCTTACGATCTCTTAATACTTTAAAGAAAAAGATATTATACATTATTTAAAGGAATAAGAGATTATGTTTAAAATTTTAAAGGAAAAACATGCAATTAAGTGCGTTCTTAGGAAATGAAATAAAAACAAGTTACTATAAAATCTCATGAAAATTATTAATCATTGGGAAGTGTTTATTGAAAAATAATGTTATCCAATTATCATCATTTTTTATGATATCAATTTCTTATTTCAGAAATATTTGGTTTATTGTTATTAGGTCATTATCCTTCTCTAGATCACCTAATTTATTGATCAACAATCTCTATCAATCTCTATAGTTATATACGCTTTTATTCCATGAAAAAATATTCACTTATCACATATGTTCATCTATGTGGAAAGCTAGTTTTGATTTACTTTAGACGGCCATTAATATTCTATGTTCCCCTTTTTATGTCATGTTTTAATATTTATTTATATGATTTGTGTTTCTATAAAAGAAATTTTTAAATGATAAACAGTTGATCTCTGAGATGAATGTTGAGGGTAAAATTCATTTTAAGCTATATAGATTGAAAAATAATTATTTTTTCAATTCTATATAATAATTCAGATATTTTTTAATTGAATATTTTTTCAGTTTAGCTTATATTGTTGAAATATTTGGTTAATGTTGTGTTACACGGAACACTTATCCCATGCAAGAAACATGAAAACTTTCATTAATGTAACATGAAGTTGTATTATTTAAAATAAGAATATTCTTAAATATAAATTAAATATTTGTGTATAAATATTATTAAATAATTTATTATAATTATTTTTAAATTCCATACTCAATATAAATTTATTTATAAATATGTATCAAATAATCAATTAATTTTTTGTAATGTGTTAGTATTCTTCAAGAATATGTTTTATTTAAAAATTATATTTATGTATTTATACGAGAATATATTACAATTAATATAAAACGATTTTATTTATTTAATTTAATAAAATAAAATATATTTTTTAAATAACAAATATAAATTTCTTTACAGCGAAACTCATAAATATTTCCAAAAGAATATATTTTTTTTGTTAATAATGAAAAATACTAATTTTTTATAACTATAATTACTTCTCAAAAATTTATGTATTTTAAATTCTAAAATTTTGATTTTCTATAAAATAATAATTATTTAGTTTTATTTAATCAACATAATCAATTTTTAATCAACATTTTATTATATTATAGTATAAGTTTATTTTAGGTTTTAAAAATGGGTTTTCTTCTGAAAACTATATTAAAGTGTACAATGTTTCTCCATTTTAATTAAATTAAATAATAAATATTAAGTAATGCTTTTAAAGAAATAAATATATTATATATAAATAAATTTTAATTTATATAATAAAAGTGGAAATTATTAGAGATATCATTACCATTAAATCATCAATTTCTTGAAAATAATCCTCCAAAACCCACATTTTCATTGCGTCTAATGGTTTTGCAAGAAATTTAATTTTTAAAAATATATAAAAAATAATAATATTAAAAAAATAATTTTCATTTTTCAAATAATATTTTCAGAATTAGAAGAGGTTATATTTTTCATAATGTTTTATGAAGAATTATTTATTGATAAATATTCAAAAAAAAATGAATTTTAATTTATAAGGAAATTTCTCATAATTTATTTTTAGAGTTAAATTGAGTTTTAATTTTTTTTAATTAAATTTATACTTATTATAAATACATTATTATAATATAGGTCATTTTAATCAATTTCTTGGTGAAATTTATAAACATAGTTTTTAATAATTTTGACAATTTCTCATGGAAAACTCGATTGCTTGTCAAAACTGTGGGATTAATTTTAAATAATAATTTTACACTTATGTTAATATTAATTTTAAATAACGATTCCATATTTGGGATATAAATAATTCATATTTCAAAAAATTTTGAACATAGTTTTTGGACATAATTAATAATGAATGCAGTAAAAACTAATTAACAAGGTTAAGGTAAAAATGTGTTTACTGATGATTAATCTAAAAAGTCAAGGTTAAATATAACCTATAAACGAGTCTAAAAACTAGTTTATAATAATATATCAAACAATATAACAATAATATTATACATTAGAACATTATTTTACCCTTTTTTACATTTTATAATTATATAATTACTCAATTATTTTAAAAAACCATGTGTGTGCTCCATCAACTTACAAAATTGTATCCACAATGATCTTTTAATCTCACCATAAATTGTTTTTTATTTTTAATATCCCTTACCTAATAAATACATAACATCTATACCACATCATAGAATAAGTAATTTTTACATAAAACAATTAGAAAAATTATTTAATTATAATCCTAAGGAGTATACACGGAAATGAGGTAAAGTTCATGAAGGACTGTTTTTCTTTTATTTCTTCCTCCACCCCCATAAATTATTATTTTACATGAATAAAATAATAAAATATCTATATTACATATAATTATTTTTTTATAAATTTAATTTCATACATCCATCATTATTTCCATCAAATGTGTTTCGAAATGATCAAGTGTGTGTACGACAGACATCGGCCTTGCAAATAGAGGTCATTTTTTTCAAAAAGAAAATATAATGGATAGAAATATTTATATATTTATAATTTATATATGATATTTTTTATATTATTATTATTATTTTATTATTATATCATAGATACCTTCTGTCTTTCCATTTTTAAGGGAATATGACAATGTCGCTAGTCTCTACAGAAGACTACCACGTCGCGATGGGATGTGGTTAATTCATGCAGTACGTGGAAGTTTTTAATTATAGTTTAATGGAAATATGTAATATATTATGATGAAAAATAAATTTGGAATAATATTATATAATTTAAATTTTCTTTATTTAAATCATATTCGAAAATGGAAATGACGTTCAGGTTTTTGTACGGCCTACCATCTCCCAAAACGGTGTATACCAATTTATATCAATATGTTTTGTGGATTACTCTAAATAAATATATAAATTAAATATATTATTTATATAAAAAATTACCATTATAGTTATTATTCAATAGTGGTTGCATTTATAGGAATAATAAATAAAAAACAAAAACATATATGAAAAACAATGATTTTATTAATCGAAACATGACATTAACAAGTATTTGTGAGGAAAAAAGTAATAAAAGTATATAATTAAATCATATATGTTATTGTATATATATTTTTGTATAAAAAAATTTATATAATATACTAATATTTAGTATAAAAGAGTTTTCAATGAATATAATTCATGTTGAGAATTACAGTAATCGTTTTCTAACCCGCTATTTAATTCTATGAGACACATGGCATATTCACCCCCTAAACATTTATTTGGTTTAAATACTACCTTTAAATTCCAAATAAGAATATGAACATTAAAATTATTACTATTTCCTTTTCATGTTTAGGATCTAAATTTCTTAGGCTCTATGGTTCAAAAGATACAAATATTTTAAGGGGTTTTGTTCTCAGTTTTTCATCTTTGATATGTATATTATATGAAAAACCTATTTTCATTATTATCTTAAATTTCTATCAACTTTAAAAAGAAATATAATTTATTTTTTAATACTATTGATTTTTCTGTGAAATTTTATGTTATTCTATCAGGTTTATTTTGATTCCAAGTTACCCAAGTGGGAAAGATTTTATGTTACAATCTGTTAATTTAAAAGGGTTGTTTTATATTATGTTTCGTATGATAAAAATTTATGATACATACCTCATGAAACTCATTAGTTTTTTTATAATTTGATTATTCATGATAATTATAATTATTGTTCATCTTTAAACATGTTTGTTATTTAATATTACATAAATATAAATTTTTTTGAAAATAAAAATTTATTTTACTCTTCAGCTGGAATTTAATTTTATTTCCAAAGATAGGTTATACATGTATTTTTAAAAATTGATTTAATATTGATGAAATGATTCAATAATGAATTTTTAGACCTTTTTGTTTTTTTATAAAAAAATTATTTTAAAGGAATGATCAAGTCTTTCTCTAAATATATGTTGTTTCAATTTTACCAAAAAATGTGAAGAAAATATTTATTTTATCATTTATGACATGAATGAATCATGTCATCATCATTACCATTGTTTTCATTTATAAATCCTTAATATTTCTCAATTTTATTTTAAAGGCAATGTATTTTAAAAACGATTTTTTAAAAATGTTATTATTCCAAGATAAAGGGTTATCTTCCTTATGAAATGATTACCATGATTTTTAAATGTTATTTATATGATATCAATGTTATTTTCAACGGAAATAGATTTGAAAAGGTTTTATATTTTAATATTTAATTTTCCATGGATGACTATATTTTAAAATATATTCAATGAGATCATTGAAAATTGTTCTCTATATAAGATAATATCTTTTGATATAATTTGAGCATGATGAGGGATATTAACCCAGGATACCATTATCATTAATTCTCATAATGGTTTATGATGAAAACATGTTTATAAAAAAATAATTTTTTCACATGCAATAGATTGATAAAATTATTTACGAAACCCAATTTTCTATAACGGGTAATACTATGATTAAATATAGATATATTTATAAAACCGATCTCTTTTCCAAACATATGATATTATTAAATGTTTATGAAACCAATTTAATTTCATAAGTTTTTTTATGGGGAAAAAATATTGATTTATTATAACATATATTTATTATTTTCTTTATATGATGGTCACAATGTCATAACCAAGGATGGTGGTTACATTATAACCAATAAAAGTGTTTATTTTAAAACAATGCATGGTGGTTATGTTATTACAAACACATGAAGGACCTATATCTCCCTCTAATGCATCGTGTAATGATTTATATCTCACGTGATAAATATTAATTTATCATGGAGTGATCATAGTTCTAGTAGGGACTTTTTCTACTATGATGGTCTTTAAAGTGATCCTTTAATAATATGTTTGTTTGAGGAGTGAACCCATTCCACTATATGGAACGGGATGCCACTAGGGATGGTGGTGTGCCCTACCCAGGAGGTGTATCCACCCATAATGATCTGATATATGTTTTTTAGTAATAATTGAAAACTATATAAATTATATATTGTACTTATGAATATGTCACAATTTTAGGTCTTATGAAAAATGAAATGATCACACTAATCATGTTCTTTGAATATATAATTATTCATGTCCTATGAAATTCTTATCACTATTCTATGACTCAAGATTATTATATTTAACAAACATGGTATGGTTTTCAAATTATATAAGAATGTTCTCATACCTTTATATTCATGTTATTATTGAATATATTATTTGTAACCTTAATAAGTATCTAATCACACTCTTTGTTATGTTACATTTCCCAAAGTTATAAAAAAATGTGACAAGTTTTATATATTTACCAATGGATCTATTTATGAATAATTTAGTGGTATAAATTGTAGCTCACTTTTAGAATAGTGTTTATGTTTCCATGTTTTCAATGGAAATAGTCAATTATGGTCCACCGAAGTATGTTTTTTTATAATATAATCAATATTCATTTCAATGGATTTAATATCCATGTATGAAAATATAGAGATGCCTTTGGTGGTGAATCGTGGAATTCAATTCCTTGTATTAGTTCCTTCATTAAACTAAATATATGATTTAAATTGATTGAAATTTTCTACATAAATATACAAATGAAATTTGATGAGATGAAAAAAATATCTATAATATTATAAGTTCAACAACTCAAAATGAAATGTAAGATCCCATGTATAAATTGAATCTCTTTTGAGCATCAAATAAACTATATTAAAAAGTATATATGTAGTGATAAAGTATTATACTTTAACTCATGAATTAGAATTAGTCACCTTACATATTTAATGGGATATGAAGAAAAACAATATTGAAAATTGGAATTTAATAGGAGAGAGTATTTACCAGAGATAAATATAAATAAAGTTGTAATTCTACTTTTTAATATTTCTCTTATTCATTTTAATTTTATTAATATTATTAATTAACTTGTTCTTAATTTTTCATTATGTATTTTTTTTAAAAATTCCATCAATGACATATTATATTAATATTATACATTGTTATATAACAATAAAATCTACCTCTCTCCCCAAACATTAGTGTGAAATCCATTATCAAATTTATAAGTGTAACTTCCATATAAATTATTCTATCTTCTTTTATAAAAATTTATTAATATATGTATATATCTCATACATTAATATGATTTAATTTTTTAAAATATTAATTTATATATTACCTATAAGAATAATGTGTAATAGTAAAGGATTCTAAAGTCAAAAACTTTTTATTTAATATCTTTTATCCCAGGCATCACCAACCAACTGAGAGAATATAATATCCCAATAATTTATAGATTCTTTAGTATTTATAATATATTAAATATATTATACATATTTTAATTCACTCAACACCACATTATCTTTCATTGCAACCAAGAGTGACATTCATCTAAATGACACATTACATGTGATACCGTGTTTGAAGGAACATAAAATATTATTAATAAATTACTATTTTACATAGGAAGACATAACCTGACCCTTATATTTGTGGTTATAGATATTGATAACTAACTACTGAAAATCTCTGGTATACACATATATTAATGGAATCTACTATTTACAAGTTAATTAAAAATGCATTTGAATCCTAATTGTTTATAATGCAAAATATTATGATATTGATTCCTAGAATGTTGTTATATCCTATCAAATTAAATCCATTAAAATTAACAAGTGATATTAATATAAAATTTATATTATATATTCAATCAAATATTTTTTATATTCTTCCAATATATTTATAGTCTTAACAAAAAAGTAAACCCAATTTCATGCACAAAATATTAAATTCCTATTAATGTATTTTTATATCCATTAAATGGAAAAAATATTTTAAGTCCAAATTTTTTATATTTTATGGATTAAATATTTCAAAATAATCAACATACTATAACAAAGAACGTTAATATTTGTGTTGGGTAAATTTTTGGAATTTTTCTTTCATTTTTTCATTTGTTAAGGAATAATGAAGAATATAAAATATTAGTTCAAAATAGCTTCATAATCTAATTTGTTTATATGGATAAATTATGATTATTACTTATTTTACTAATAAATTTAACAACTTATTTATTAATTAATTCATATTAGTTCATTTTAAATATTTTCAATTTAATACTGGCTACAAAAACTTATCATAATTTCAGACATTTTTATATTAAAAACCCTTATTTCTGTACTGCTCGTAGGATTATTTTTAAATTAATTTTTTCCACTAATGAGATTGGATTTTTTAAAATTGATTCCATTATGAAATAATAATATTTTATAATATCAAAATATTTTTACTTATTCTTTTACCAAAAATTTGAATAAATCTGATTAAAATTATTTACAACTTTTAATAGAAAATTTAGTTTAATAATGGACTAAACCTTGAACTAATGGCCTAAATTAACTTATAAATGTTTCAAATATTTATTTGATGGAAATATTTAGACAATAAAATAATTCTAAGAGAATCCTGTCAATTTTGGAATCACATTCCATCATGGAAAAAATTGCATGAATTCCATTGACAAATTATTAAAGAGTGCCACTACTCCCCCACTATAAAAGGCCACCACTTCTCACACTTCCTCAAAACTATGAAAACACATAGGATTGGAAAATATTCAACCAAATAGCTTCAAAATATCCTTCCCCTTTGAATTTAATCCACTATTTTGGATGAAAACTATCCATGGAAATATTTTCGTATAAACTAAAAAGAGTTACCCGATTTTCAAGGTAACACTTTCAAATGATCTTTTTCCATTCATTTACTCCTCCAAACCTTCAATTATTTTTAAATAATTCATATATAATTACAAAATTATTATATATATGATGTTAATATATTTTATTAATCTTTATAGATACAATTACACACACTTCAATCTGGGTTGTGATGGACGTATTGGTTTTGTGTACAACAAACTACTGCCTCACAAAATAATTATTTTTAATTTTTCCTTTAACACATATCCGGGTGGCCATTATAATGGATATTATTTTTATATATAATATATAAAATTTATTTCTTATTATGTTTTACAACATACCATTATTCATTCCATATTGTGTAAATATGATAAATTTATTTGAGAATGTTTGGACTGCCTCCCCCCTCAATGTGATATGACTTGTTCATGCCATACCTGAAATGTATAAATGATGGACTTAATAAACCTATGTAACATATATATAATAGATACAATATTGATATTATAATATACATATATCATTTATTTTTAACTCTTTCTATACAAAAAATAAATGAAAGCGGTGTTCTTGTGTATGTACCTCCTACTCTGTCCATGAACGGTGTATTTCATTTATTATCTCAAAATTAATAGATTATTATAAATACATATTTAATTAATATATTAGATAATTATGTAATTTTTAAATTTTGTTAATTATCAAATAATTATATATATATTAGGGGAAGAAAATAAAAAATCAAAACATAATTAATAAAACTAGGCAATTAACACCCGAAATAGTGAAAATAATAAATAATTGTCAACAGACAAGTAATAATAAATTCAAAGAAGATGATATATAATATTATAAATTAGATTATGGTTATAATAATTGTTACTATCATAATTTAAACCATTATGAAAAAGGATAAATAACACCTATTAAAAATTTATTGTAACGTAAGGGAACTTCGTCCTAATTAACATTCCATTAAGACTTATTTGTTATTATGCACCAATAAATGTTAATTTTGTGTATATACATCCTTTTTCATTCAATTTCATAAATAAAATTATTCTCATAATATTATATTTTTCATTTAACTTATTAACATTCTATATATTAGGATTCAAATGTTTCAAAGTGGTATGGGATTCATTTAAATCATAAAGGATTCTTCTTATAGAGAATGTTCTTAGTTATTAACTTTGAATTATCAATTAATTTGGTGTTTTTTAACATTATCATAAATAATAAATTTATTTTAGTCATTTTTCATTGGATTTTTAATTGAATAACTATATTATCATAAAATGGAAATTATTATTTCCTAAAACATATATCATTTTACAAATGATGTTGACCTTACCAGTTATCTAATTAATTGGTGAGTTATTGATACAAATGTATTATTTATTGAATAAAATTATTTTATAAATCATATAATTACATTGATTATTCAATTTGAGCAATTATTTGGATTGGTAATGATGGGTACGGCCTCAAATTTTTTTTCCCTTGATGCATCGGCAGGTTTTCATGAGGCAAATAAGCTGGCCAAATGAAATGGTTTTATATCCATAGTTTTAAAACGACTCGTGAAATTTATTTACACTATATATGTCTATCTAGATTAGAAATTATATTTATTATGAAATCACTTTTATATATTAGTTTAAGTTATTATTAATCCCTAATATTTTCCTTCATTATATTTATAGATATAATTCATTTCCGGTTTATTGATTAAATTTCATGTGTTTTAGTTTCTTACCTACCCATATTGATTTATCCATATCTAGTTATTCAAATGGAATTTTTTATTCTTTAGTTACCATTACATATTTATTTATTATCATTGATTCATTATTTCTTCTTCTTTACTTCCCCTTGCTAATCATTTAAACTAACACATATTAGGTTTTGTTTCCCTTAGATAAGAGGAATAAATAATTGAAAAAAGCAATCAAGGATGAAATTTACTTCATTTTAATATGTATCATGTTTCTAAATTATATTTCCAAACCTATTATGGGTTCATATATTTAACATTTCTTTCAATGAAAACTAAATTGATAGTTTCTTTGGGATTAGATTCCCTGTAATCATGCAAATGTAAAAAAAATGTATCGTCTTTAATAATTTAGTGTCACGGAATTATAGTTTTTATTTAAGGACTTTTTGAAGAAACCATGGAAACTATAATTGGAAAACATATTTTAGGGATAAAACCCGTAATATTGAAATTCGGAATAATTATAGGACGACAACCTATAATTATTGTATGATAGAGATTATGTGGTTATTCCAGGTAGTGCATCTCAATCTAATACTATAATGTGATGCGGTTTGGGAAAAATGTTCCTAGGATAAAAACCTCTGATTAGGTGTGCCAGTCCCGACTCTCTATAACCTAGTAAATGACATCATGACTTATTTTACACGAAATTTGACTCTCCAGGGCATATGTTAAGTATAATTCACATTAACTTTACATACCATTATGAAGGATTTAAAATAAATTAATATACCAAATTAATTAATGTTTATGATTCTATGATTCACAATTCATAAATTTATTCCATGTTATGTAGTATATTTTGAGTTACAAAATTACAAAAAAAATTATGTAATCTAGTATATTCTATTATTTAGAAATAGACCTTCGATAAAGAATGTTGTAAATACTTATAGAAAATGTTGATATTTCCATACCAAGGAAACAAATACAACTAGTATTAGAACATAGAATGTTATGAATATATTTGGTTAGTTTAGTCAGTTTATGAAAAATAACCATTCCTGAACCGATAATAATATTCCTCACAGATAATAACCTATGATGGATAACTTTATGTAGTATAATCCACCATCATTTTGTGGGACTACTAATCAAGTTATCAATGAGAAATATATTAAGTCCATGGATAAGATATTTACAACCATGGAATGAAAAGAAAATGAAAATTTTACCCTTTTAGCCAATGCCTCCAAGGTGATGTTGACCAGTGGTCATCTTTGATCTATAATGAAAATGAGGAAGTAGAAATTGAAATAATGGAATGGTGAATATTTTAGGAGAAATTATTAGATAAATAATTTCCATCTATATAACAAATTGAGATGAATAATATGTTCCTAATTTTAAAAGAAAATTAGGATGATAGTATTGTAGATTGTGAAGAATATTTTACGAAGTTATCATTGTATGATACGACTTTCTAATGGAACATAGAAGATAAAACAGATCATTTAATAGAATGAATTATGAAATATCAATGAAGTGCAGTGATTTATTAGGAGTTTTCTTCATATAATGAAATATTCTTATGTGCTATCAAGATAGATAAATAAATATTTAATCCATATAGCTTTAAGGGAAACCAAGAGAATAAAGGGTCTTCTTAACATTATGAAAAAGGGAATGAATTAATAATGATGATGGGAAATTTTTTTTTACAACATGTGTTAATTGTGGAAAAAATCATTCTTATAAATTGTTGAAGGGATTGGATGTTTGTTATAAGCGCAGGGAAAATGTTCACCAAGAAGGAGAATAAAATGTAATGAAGAAAACACTTCTTTCAATGTCACAACTACATGGATATAAGTCACATCATGAACCAATTCCCCAATATTAATTATAAAATAACTCTGAATAAGATATACGATCACGGATAATAACATGTTATTGAACCAATAGAAGATGAATGATTAATGTACATCTATTTTTTGATATAATAAATATATTATAAAATAAATTTTATTTATGATCTTATCATCACATTCTTTGTTAAATATATAAGGATTCTACAATAGTAATTATTTATAAAGGATTTTAGATCTTGTATAGAGTGGTCCAAATAATCCTTTTCCAGTTGAAAGTTTAAATTTTCAGAAAACACATGAGTGAGGGAAATAAAAACCTTACTATGATCATGATGTAGAGATAATGATGAATATATTACTGATTTGGAAGATTGATGACTACCTTATAATTGATTATTGACTTGTCGACATGTGGTCTATGATATCATTGATGATGTTTACAACAAATTAGTATTTAAATAAAATATCCAATAACATGTTTTTTAATTAAGGAATAAGGAAGAATATATTTTCCAAATGAGGTTGTATAGTGATTTTGGTTATTAAAATATTTTAAGATGATACATGATGATGTTATTCACATGTTTGGAATGTGAAAATTTAAACTGCATCATATTGATTAAAGGATAATGATATGTTCATTTTGGATGTTCACTGACTATATTTATAAAGTGTAAGAAGAATTTTTTTAAATGATTACCCAATTATGAAATGGTTTATATTTTATTTTAGATGTGGTTTTTTGAGATTAATATATTCCAACACTATGTGATGAGTCTTGTTCTAAGAGATGATGTTTAAATATTTCAAGGGATGACCAAAGTTAAGACTATTCTTATAGAAACCTAAAAATTTTATATATTTACATATATTCTTAGAGAGTGAATTAATTACTCAATTCTAGGAAAAATGATCATGAATCCAAAAAAATTTCCCTTACACATTCTATACTATGAACTAAATATCACTTAGATCATCATATATTTATGTTGTTCTAGTACCTTGTTATATGAATAATTAAATGGCCTTGAGATCATCAGAGATTTAGGGATTTCTAATTTTTATAGTTCTCTCTACCATGTTATCTAGCAGACTCCACCATAACTTGATTGTTATATTTTTCCTCTGTGACCATGTTTTTGTTTCCCACATATGCTCTCCTACTAAAGAACATAGATATATTATCATTGAATATTACATTCTATATTACTATGAAGATGGGATTTTAACCATATTACAATGTGCATCATTCATTAATAGATTATTTACAACTATCTTTTTTTGGGATTAAGCATAAATTTCAAGGATGTAATTTAATTAATGTGGGGAGAATGTAACCCCCCGAATTTATAAAAATAGAATATTGTATTTGATAGTGTGTATCATACGCATTTCCAAGCTCATTGGAGAACATAATATGCCAAAATATTTATAGTTTATTTAGTATATTAAATTAATTCAATATATTTTATGTATTTCAATTCACTCAACACTGTGTTAGATTTCATTACATGTAATTATGAATTAATTAAAAATAATAAATTTCATAGTAGAATGGGTTTTAATGAATAACAATATAATATTCAAATATTATTATTTAATATAACAAGACACAACCTGATAAATAAATTAGTGGTTATAAATTATATTAACTAACATAGGAAAATATATTTGTTACACATATATAAAATGAATCCATTTGTTACATGTTTATTAGAAATTAATATGAAAACTAATAGAATATATAGGAAAATATTATTATGTTTATTCTTCGAAAGCTTGTGATGCCCTAATATAATAAAATGATTATAATTAGTGAGTGATTTTACTATTAAATATAAATCATGTATTCAATACAAAATTTATTGTATTCATCCAATATAACTGATAGGCATAAGATGAACAAAATACAATTTTATTCAAAAAAATACTATATTTTTATTATGGTATATGTACCACCTTTTAACGGAGATGCTATTTTCAAAAAAAAAATTGTAACAATAATGAATTATATAAGTTAAAATAAACATTTAATTTTCAATTGAAAAATAAAACATTTGATAGTGTAATTATTTTATTTTTATGTGTTGTTTGAGTTTTTTAATTAATAGAAGGAAATAATGAAATTTAATTCAAGACATAGTTTTCATATAAATTATTTATGTGGATAAATCTTGTTTTAGATGGATTTTAAATTATAATTTGATCATATTGTTATCATTTAATACAATTTTTTCATTTAGATCAATTTCAAATTTATATAGACTACAAAAATGTATAAAATATTTGGAAATTTTTACATTAATATATTGCATTGTCATCCCACTCACATAAAGATTTTTAAATTAATTTCATCCAATTTGGTGATAAGAATTTATAAAAATGGATTATACATTTAGAATCATCATAATATATAATTTATAATAATTTCAAGATTGTTTTTTTCCGAAAAGTTTACGAAATGTGATTAAAATTAATTCATATGCTTCGGGGAAAATTAAGCATAATAATGGACCAAACAATAAACATAAAGACTAAAACGACCTATACACTTATCCAAAATACATTTCATGGAAATATTTCGACCCTATTATTAAATGGATCTTATTAGTACAATTATTTTATACAATTTTAATTAAAAAAATTCTAGCAATTATTTTTTCCCAAACATTACAATCGTTGGATTTCTTCTCAACTGTAAACGGACACCACTTCTCGCACTTCCGCACACCTCTAAACCCACATATTGTTCGCCATTATATACCAATATTGATTCCAAAAATCCATAACCTAGACATTGAGGACACCCTTTGTGTGTAAGTTCTTCCAACAAATCCTTTTAGAATAAACTAAAAGGAGTTACTCGATTTTTGAGTTAATGATTTCAAATGATCTCTTTTTATTTATTTACTACTCTATCCTTTATGTTACATTTAAACCTTGATTATGTAATGAAACCTGTATTATAAATACACTTTAAGGTTTTTAATTAATTTTTCTACCTATAATTACACACACATCTATCTTATGGGTAACTAACATATTGTTTCTGTGTATGACGAACTGCTTCCTCCCAAAATGATGATTGTTTATTTTTCCTTACCACCTCTCATGATAACCATTTTTATAGAAAATATTTTTATATATTATATATAAATATTATATAATCTATTTTATCTATTTAATTTTTTAAAATACAACCTTATTCTTTCCATCTTCTGTAAATATCATAATTTCATTTTAGGGAGTGTGGACTATTGTGCCCTCAAAGCGATGAGACTCGTTCTTGCCACACCCGGAATCTACATTATGTGGTATTGATAAACCTATGTGACTTATATAACATAGATATGGTACATTAATTATAATATTAACATATTATGTACTTTACTTTTTTCTAATACAAAGATAAACTAATGTGTTTCTCATGTGTATATACGACCTACCATCTCAATGAACGATGCATTTCATTTCTTATCTCTAAAATTAATAAATTCTTTTAAATACAGCAGTAGTAAATATATAAGGTAATTAAATAATATTTTACATTATGGATATTATGAAATCATGATATAATTAATCAGATAATAAAATAATAAGTAGTGATATACTTGTGAAAATGAGGTAATTAACTCCCAAAAGAGTAAAAATAATGAAATATCTATAATAAATAAATAATAATACATTATAAGAAGATGAAATATAATATTTTAAACATTTTTATGGTTCTAATATTATTTAGTAACATATTTTAAACCAAAATACATGTGTTCAAATTCCACAAAAGAAAAAGGTAGGATAATGTAGTGGAATTTCATCAAAAATGACATTACATTAAGACATATTTGTTATTAGGTTCCAACTAAATTTTTTTGGTGTATAGTCATCATTATTAATATTATATAATTAATACACCTATTATTAAAATATTTTAAGGTTTATATAATTTCATACCATTATGTATATTAGGATTCAAAGCTTTCAAAGTGGGATGGGATGCGTTGGAAAGTATAATGATTATTTTCTCGAAGAATGTTCTGAACTATTATATTTTCAATCAAACCTCATTTTGTGATATTTAAATTTATTTTAAAAATATCACCTTTTTAGATAATTGTAAATTGTATTTTTACTTAAATATCCTTATTCTCAGGAAATGGATATTAGTATTTCATAAACATATATCATTTTATATATGGTGTTTAGTTTGACAGTTATTTTATGAGATACTGAATTATTGATAAACAATATTATTTATTCAATAAAGATATTTTATAATAAATATTGTTTATATTATTATTATATATAATTAATTATTTGGACTAGTAATGATATGTGTGGACAATAAATTATACTACACCTCGATGCATTGATAGGTTCTCAGGAGGCAAATAAGTGGTCCAAATTAAACGGGTTTCTATCCAATGTTTCGAACCGTTATGTGAAATGTCGTGAAGGTATAGGTTTTCATGTTACATATACATGAATTTCATTATGAAATCATTTCCCTAATTTTTTATGTTATTATTCATCCATGAGATTTTTTATCATCATATATATAGAGACATTTAATTTTCAGATAATCAATTAAATTAAATGTGTTTCATTTTCTTACATTCACATATTGATTTTGATATATCTAGTTATTTGAATAGAATATGTTATAAATTATTTAAAATTCCAGGCCAATTCATTCGCATTGATTTATTATTTATTCCAGATAACTTTCTCATGATTATCCTTTGATCTCGCCATTATTATGTTTTATTTACCAATGTGAGGATGAATAAATATTTGAATATCCTTTCAAGGATGAATTTTTTTAATTTTATTATGTATCATATTTGTAATATATTTTTTCTCAATTTATTATGTGTTTTATGTTTGTAATATGGATTTTAAAATACTAGTCAACTAATTGGTCCATGGTGATTTGAATCATTGTAATCATGATAATGTAATAAATTTATTCACCGAATTCCAATTTCTTGGGTTGTGGCATTACATAATGTAAACCAAATTTTAAATTATTGGAATTATAGATTATGGAATTAATATATACATGTTATGTATGTTTAAAAAAGATAGTATATATTATTTAATAATAAGGCAGTCTATAAAATGATACAAATATAAAATCTTTAGAAATCTAAAACAGAAGTGATTCATGCAGATTAGATAATTTAGTAATGGTGTGGAAAATAAAGTAATAAATTTTATAAATATACATGTAATTCACAAAAAAATTCAATATACACTAGTATAAAATCACATTTTAACGTCATTTTTTTTATTTTTCACATCTCTTTTTAACTGACGTCTATAAAAGCGACGTAAAAAATAGTATTTTCGGCATCATTTTTCTATAAACTGACACCAAAAGTCTTTTTCATTGAGGGTTTTGGTGTCGGTTTATTAAATAAAATGATGTCGATAACAGATATTCGGCGTAGGTTTTAACTAAAACCAATGCTGAAAATAAAACATGACTGGGTTTTTGGCATTAGTTTTATAAAAAACCCACTCCGTAAACTATTTTTTTAAATCGGCATCGGATTTTTAAATAACTGATGTTGTTAGTTAAAATTTTTTATAGAAAAATATGAATACTACTGTTCCAAATAAATCAAAACCCCTATAAAAGTACACAATATACACAAAAATAAAGAAGTACATATCATTCAATAAAAATATATAACTTACATTATTTTTTCTAATTAACCTAAAAATTATGTACACATTTGTATTATAATGTTGAAAATACATTTTAGGAACTGATAATATTTACAAGGATTCCAGTTAAATATCAATGCAACAATCTATTTTATAAAAAATTAGATAAATACATTTTTGAGTCAATTGAGAGAACTCAGTGAATTCTACTATCGAATGAAAGAAGAATATGATTTTGTAGGCAATGCAGCACATGTGGTTAAGGATGAGTAGGATTGTTTGATAGTAAATTGTGCTATAATTACTGGTCAGATAATGTAGGCTAAGAATGATTTCATGTCAGCTTGGATAGTATATATCCTTTCAACACAGGGTTTATTGATTATTTATTCTTTCTAATGCTAAGAATAAACAATAAAACCAACGTTGAAGGTAATTTTTTTTTAAAATTCAGAATATTACACTTCCAAAATATTGTTGAATTAAAATACAGATACCTAAAATTTATGGAGTGCATATTGTTGGTTATTTTTTGAAGAATTTATTTGATTATTAGCAGGTTCAAACAACTAATATAACAAAGGAGTGAGTTTTTTAACCCATATGTAATATTATTTATAAATATTATAATATACTTACCTCAAAGACTAATCAAACATAACAAATAGTTCCCAAAAGTAGATTACCTATGGGTCATATCTAATTTGGGATAAGAGTGTGAATCATTGAATTCCTACAATAAAATTGAATCATATGAGATAAAAAATAGAATAATATGGAAGAAAATATAAAAATCATTAATTCAACTATCCTTATCAAAGTCAGTAGTTTTCCCAGTTTTGATTATCTCATATAGAAATTATAGAATATAATAACAACAGTCAACATTTCCTTATTGACGATGACACTACAGTTATAAAACACTAAGATGATAATAAAAATTAATATATAACAGAAATATAGAACAAATTATAATATAAAAACTAATTACTTATACTTCCACATATTTGATTTTATTTTGTGTCTTTATAGACTGGTATTCCTTGTTAAATCTTTTCTATAATCTGAATTTTCATATATATAAACTGATAATACATATCTAAACAATTAATATTAAACATAATTATCTTATAAAAAACAAAAAAACACACCTTTATAATAAGGTGGAAAATATTTTACAAACATTTAAAAATAATGAGAAAACCCAATATATGGTGTATTCACTTGGGAATAATATGCATAACATCCAATACCCCCTAAAATACAAAAAGATCATAATTAATGACATTATAATGATCATTAGTTCGTAATTATGATTCTGTTCTTACAAATCGGGAAATGGTAGAAACTCGCACTAAATCTTCATATGTGATAATCTATCACACATATATGAAACTCTATCAAGATTCTTTACATATTTCACATATATGGAAATGAAATCTCAATCTATAAAACCGTAAATTTTTGTTCTTTCATTTTGTAAAATAATTGTGTGTAGATACTAAATTGAAAAATAAAATATAGTTATTTAATTTAATATCATCCTTTATTAATGAAATACAAATTCAAATGTCAATTTACATACATTGTAAACAACTAAACCATATTCAGGCCGAGCTCTTAAAAATTTACTAGATGCATGATATCTCTTTCAAGTAATCTCAATGGATATTCTCTTCTACACGTATCGCTCTTCATCTGAAACTCATAGATAAAATTAAATGATGAAGATGCCTGAGATAATCTCTGTATCATATAAAAAAATATCGTAGGTATCTATAGTTGATTGTTCTTGAACGTTTTGTTTCATTTTTTCCGCATCTTTTGTTTTCAAATAATCCTATATAAGTTAAATGTCATAAAACATTATAATTAAATTTGAATCATTAATAATTAATATTTAAAAAACGTATACCTCATATTAAATAAAACGAATCAAACAAGATGGAAAAATGAAAAAATGACCAACACAATCCCCAACACTGGTTATCTCCACAGGGGGAAATGGTATTAGACCATTAGGATCTATAATATTGAGTACTGATACTCTAACCTGACCCATCTCTTTAGGATGGTGGTGTACAGAATCCCCAAAAAAAATCACAAGTCCTAAGACAATAATATGTATGTGAGGATCTCTAGAAAACAACTCACAATAAACGTTTTAGTCCGAGTGAGGTGGTGGATAATCAAACAATGCAAATGGGGTAGGGTAGTCCTGATGAGCAGGCTGGGAAGGCTGTAAAATGAAAAAAAATTATACTAGTGATTATAATTTATAAAATAGATTTATTGATTACAAATAAATAATATACCTGAGAAGGTTTTTCATACGGGGCCGGGTATTGAGATGGGGAAGGGTAGTCTTGGTGAGCTGGCTGGGAAGGATAAAAAATGAAAACATTTTATTAGTTATTGTAATTTATGAAATAGAAAAATTGATGAAAAATAAATACTATACATGGGAAGGCTACTCATAGGGGGCGAGGTAGGCAGATGGTGTAGGGTAGTCCGGGTGACCAGGCTAAGTGGGATGAAAAATAAAAAATTTATATTAGTGTTTATAATTTATAAGATAAAAGGAGTAATGAGAAATGAATAATATACCTAGGATGGATGGTCATATGAGTTGGGGTAGGCAGATAGGGCAGGGTGGTCCGGGTGAACAGACTATGAAGGTTGAAAAATGATAAATTTATATCAGTGTTTATAATTTATCAAATAGAAAAATTGATGACAGATAAATAATATACAAAGAAATGTTGCACAGAGTGTGACTGTCTTTCCATGTATTCTTACAAAACCTTATGCACTGTTACTAGAATTTGATCACCCATATAGTGTTTCATATCTTTCAGCTCTACTTCTAAGGATTCTATTTTAGGGTCTCTTGATAGTTTACTCTTAAAAAAAATATTCCAAATATTTGAACCGACCTGATAGCATCTAACATGGTAGAGGTGTTCTGGAATTCCCAAAGTAGTGTCTAGGATGTCCATCTTAACCTCAGAGATAAAATATCCATGTGTCTTCTTCTCTTGATGAACTTCTTGAAATGAAAAACAAAAAAAATATATATTATTGTTTACAATTTATAAAATAAGAAAAGAGATATCAAATAAATAATATTTACTTACAATTTTATCATCTACTTGATTAGATTCCTCTGTAAGACACTATTCATTTTTTTCTTCTTCTTACTCATTTCAATTTTTCATGTCGAGTGGGAGGAGATAGAGGACCAAACTAGAAATTTAATAAACCACTAATAGATCATGCCCTTAATGCTTGATTTTTTTTCATCAATCAGTTTCTTCTCCAAATACGAGTAACCTCTATGTGATAAAGTATTAGGTATACATTTTGAAAATATATCTCTTGATGAGATCTCATGGAGGCCTATTATATAAAAATAAACAACTATGTAATAAGAAAAATATATAATAAATTTGACAATATAAAATAATTACCATACCTGAATTTTTTATTCATTACTAATGTCAAAAAATCACTTCCATGTATCCTCATCTATAAAATAATTGTTGAGGCATGGGTTTTCAAACCATCTATTTCAAAAAACATAATTTATTGTGAGTTTTGTTCTAAAATATCTACATCAAATCGCCTCTAAATATAGAGGTCTTTTCGTAATTTCTATGGTTTCCTCAAAATTTAATGTCATATGTAATTGAAGAAATTATATATATCATTTGAAATATATAATATTAAATAAATTATATTAACGAAATCAATTAATATATTTTACCTTCACAGCCTCCCAAAGTTGTTCCTTTGCCATGCTGTCCACTAACATACAATAAGGATATGAAATACTAATCATGCAACAGCTCTACATTGCTATATAACTGACAAACTGAACTGCATTTGGGACATTTTTATTATTATCCTAATCAAAATGAATGTATACTCCGTCATCATCACAAGAAACTTATAGTTTTGGTAAACGTGTAATACCATGTAACCAACTTGGGAACATTATTTTTTAGTAGTAAGAGGAGATGTATCCTCCGCTAAGGACACATCAGTAGTCCTGTAAAAAAATTGTAAATTAACTGTTATAATTCATTAAATAAGTATATTGCTAAATAATTAATAATATGTAAAAAAAGATATACCTTGGTGACAAATCATCTCTATCTCTATCTGACATTTCTACTAGAATGTGTAATGAAATTTTGTGTAGCCGAATATCATTAGAAAACAGAATATATAGAAATAAGGAAGACAAATAATAAGTAATTATAAAAAAGAGGCATGCATTTGTATGTTTCTAAAAAAGAAACAAAATATTAATATTTACAAGAAAAATTAGTAGACTAATTTATTTCTTTCCCACATTCCCTCATCATGATCATTATGTACTGCATGAACTATGTATGTCCTATACTCATTGTAATCATTTGGAAATTAGGTTATAAATGAATACGACTTATGTAAATCACTAAAATCATCAGCATCATCCCCATCACCCAAATGGTATATTTTTTACTTCACAAACAACTAACAACTAATAAATTAATGGTTCAATGACATAAAATACATGTTTTCATGTGTCACCATGATAAATGGTTCCTCATTATAATTAAATCTTTTCAAATCAACCATTTTAAACCCATATTCATCATTTTTCACACAACTATTTCTTCATCCAAATTACACATAAAAAGGTGACTCAAAATTTAATATAATCAATTTCCCATTTGCCTTCTAGAACTCCAAAATATAGCATTGATGCAAAAATTGGGATTTTATCTTTTGAACTTGAAAAATGCACTTCTTCCTCAAAAAAAGCAGACCACTATTCTAAAGGATACTCTTGTCATCTAGGGTTTTTGTGTAAAATTTATAGGCATTGATATCAATACCTGCCCATGAGATCACATTAAGTTATGGTTCCCCTGCTAACCACTTCAATGTTTCTGATGCAGATATATCTGAGGTGACTTTCTCTTTAAACCATGAAACATATGTCTTCTTATGGTCAATCGTCAACCAATTTTTGTTTATTTTCTAATATCTTAACTTTAATTCAGAAATATGTGAGTTTATATATGATTTTACCACATCTATGTTGTTTATAATGTATAAATGTGCCTTCACCACTTCATCGCTTGGTATGAACATTACCTTTAATCCTTGAACCCCTCTACCTTCACAATCAACTATTATATGTCGAGATACACGGAGACCAATATGCTCCACCTCATACAAATAATCTGTACAGAACACAATCACCTCCTCTAATACATATTTTTGAACAATAGAGGCCTCTGGTTGATAATGATTTTTAACAAATCCCATCAAAATTTTCATATATCGTTCAAAAGGATACATCCATCTTAAATAAACAAGCCCACATATTTTTATCTCATGCACCAAATGAATTAGCAGATGAACTATTACATCAAAAATCTTGGGTGGTAAATACATTTCTAGTTGACAATGAATAATATTCTATTAATTATCCAATATATCAAAAAAAAAATGGATCAATGAATTTGATACAAATGGAGTTCATAAAATTACATAACCTGATGATAATCATTTTAATAGCTGTAAGCAATATACCACGCACTGATACTGGTAGAATATGTTGCATCAACACATGGAAGTGATGATATTTCATAACTTTTAATTTGCAATCCTTCAATGACAAAAAAATACTCACATTTCAAGAAAAATGAATGGGTACTTTAATTCCATGAAGTCACTGACAAAAATTCATCTTTTCAATATTCCATAATGAGTGACAAGCCAGAGGTAAATATGTTCTATTTCCATTCACAGTGGGAGTTAACTACATACATATTTTCATTAATATCAAGTCCAATCTAGCATACAACCCATATTTTTTCATTCCTTTTATGTCAAAGAATGTTCCATTCAAACTGTCACATATGTTTTTTTAACATCCATAACATCGATGTTATGTTTTATCTCTAAAAATTTTGAATAAGGTAGTTCGAAAAAAAATAGATTGCTTCTTTCAAATATTTATTTGAAGTCCAAAACATCTTTTCCTTCTAAATATAGAATCATTATCTTTCACCCTGTCATAATATTATTCTGGTTATAGTGGTCGTGGGGTAAGGTTGTATTCTTGTAATCCGTTGAATTATTTTTTCGATCTAAGATATGGATAAGTGATTTAAAAAAATCTTCAATGTCCCATGTACACTATCTTTATTCCATTCTGAAATTTGCAATATGATGTTTTTTCATTGCAAATTGGACATGGTTTATGTCCCTTAACACTGTAGCCAGATAAGTTTCCAAATGAAGGAAAGTTGTTTGTAGTGAATATTATGACAACATGCAAAAGAAAATACTCTTTATTATATGCATCAAAAACATTAACACCTGCCTCCTATAGCAGTTCAAATCATCAATCAATGGTAAAAGATACACATTAATATCATTTCCCAGTTGTTATGGTCCAGATATCATCAATCTCATCATAACAAATTTCTTCTTCACATATAGATGTGGGGAAAGGTTGTAAACTACTAGCGAAACTAGCCATGAACTATGTTGGCTACTGAGGTTCCAATATGGATTCATTCCATCAGTACACAATCCCATTCTGAGATTACTACCATCAATTCGAAAATAATGATTTTTTTTATCAAAACTCTTCAACTATGGTGAATCGAATGGGTGACATATGTTACAATCAGAGATGGGCTCATCTAAATTCTATCACATCCTTTTTGCATCAATTGAATTTCTAAATAGACACTTAAAACGAGGAATTATTTGAAGTTACCAAATTTCTTTAGTAGAATATTTTATTCTTATACCTAAAAATGAATCAAAATTGAAATATCAGAATTGAATGCAAAAAATATTAGATGATATCATTAGAAAGTACAAAATTTATTTTTCATGACGTTAAATCACATGACATAAGAATGAATCTGAGTTTAATTTCCCATATATCTTATAGCGTTATGTCCCACACATCAAAAAACATGATAAATATTCATCTTCTTTTCTATACAACACCCAATCAGTAGGGAAAACATTCGTATTTTTATACCCCAATCCCATTGGGCATATGTTTTCTTTTTCCTCATAATTGGAACTTGGAAGCCCATTGCCTTCTGTAAGTAGCTCTATAAAAATCTCAAGTAAGCACGAGAAACATTTATCACTCCACCAATTTTTTTCTTTTAAGTTAAATAATCTCAAAACTACTAATAACACTATATATTTTCTACAACATGGGAATAATTGTTTCTCAAAATCTCAATACAATCGTTCAATAGTTGTGGGGTTTTCAATTGATTAAACACCTAAATCATGAATAAATTCTGAAATAAGATTCTCTTCCTCATTATGAATATTGTCATCAACATTGGATGTTTAATTTCCAGTTCATTCACTATTATAGATCAAATCTATATAGTTATGGTTAAACCAATACAAATGAGATGGTCCTTGGTTTCTTTGATGGTTAACATTCCAATATTTAAACACTTCACACATGAATTCATCAACTCCTTGTTCTTATTCAATGGTGGTTTGTTGTAAAATGTATCCAATTACGATCCATTAAATATCAGATATCACAAAAATAATTGGTGAATATATTAAAACATATAATCATTCCAATATATGTGTATATATATATACAGATAAATTTTAAACAGAAACACATTTATTAAAAACTAATAATAATCATACAGAAAAAATCAGATATGAAACACTTTTACAAATAATAAAAAAATTATTTTCATATTATAAACATGTGTTATATTGATATTATAATTAAATTAGAATATCAATCTCCTAAAATTTATTAGTTCATTTTATATATTTGTTGCATTATTTCGATGTTCCATGTGTCAAAAGTATTGAAGATTGCATTATTTTAATGGGATAAAAAATTGTTATTATTAGTAATATGAGATAATAATTTGAGTAAATGTTAATATTATAAGTGAAATCAATCCAAATACTCCCAAAATTATGATAGATGAAATTAAATACATAAATAAATTGATATATCTTGCAACACAGTTTGGTGAGAGAACGATAGAATCATTTGAGGAATAATAAGTGGTTGTGAATCATTTTCATGTTCTAATGAGTATATACAAGGATTACTTGGTTTTTGTTATAATTTAGGTATACCATATTCAACCCCCCATAGCCCCACCCCTCTCGGGTTTATTTTCACAATACTATGGGGAATAATATGTCACGTAAAAATTTGGTCAGAACATTATTTCATCAATTTTTCAAGATAAAAATATTATCAGATGAAACAAATTAAACACATTGGATAATACAATTGGTCAAGAACATTAAAAAATACATTTATACACAATTTCAATTAAAAATAATGTGAGAAAAAATTAATTCAAATGGTTTTTGGTATAATATATTCAAGAACATTTACTATATAATTATACATAAAGTCAGATAAAAATTAAAAACCTAAAATCCAACAACTCCAATATATATCATAAACACTAACTAATCACTCTTAGGGATGACTATTAACTATGTTTCAGCACATTTTAAATAAATTATGAACAAATATTTGATGAAAAATAAAAAATTAAAATTAAATGATCAATAATTAATCTTTAAAATTTTAATACAAAACATGCAAAATTCATGGTTTAACTAGAAAATTGATCACTAATCAGAACATTGATAGGTATATAACATTAGAAAATTCAGCACTTCAGGATCTAGAAAAAAATTATTGTAACAAAGAAAAATAAAGATAATCAATAAAAGAATATTAAACCATTGTTGAAAGTCACTCAAAATAGCATTAAGAAAAACAATTAATCTGTAGATGATCAAATAACACCATATAATGAAGAACATAGATTGTAGATCATGAAAATGGAATAAAATCATCAACAATGGCAGTTAGGAATCACAAATGAGGCTTTGAAGTCCTCACGAGTCGAGAGGAGCCACAATGGGTTTTGATTTTGAAGAACAATGAATATGAGTCTTCCCCGATCTAGTAACATTTTAAATGACTTTTGACAATTGTTTTTTCAAAAAACAATGCAGAAAGTCACCAGGGTTGTTATTTTCAGTGTCATTTTTGTGGAAAAATGAAGAAAAAAATAACACCTATGGCCACAACTTTTCTAAAAACCGATGCGGAAAAACTCATTTTTGTCAGTTCAGGTTAAAACCGACGCTAAAAATCAGTGCATTCTGGTTTTTTGCATTGGTATATAGTAAAAACGATGCAAAAAACCACTCATTAAAATTTTTGGCATCGGTTTTTAGTAAAACTGATGCCAAAAATTTCTCACACAATCCATTGGCATCAGTTTATAAAAAACCAACCATAATAATTCGATGTTGAAACCTATATTTCTACTATCGATAGTGTGTTTTGATGATATATGGGAGAACCACTTTTTCCATGAGTCAAATATATTTCCAAATACAATAAAATTTATCATCCTCATGCATGTAAGCATAATCTATATGATCATGACACCACATCCTAGGATCTAAAATCTAATGGATCTCCAATGGTTAATGGTTTCATCACTATTTTTTGGGAGATGATGTAAAATCATAACCAGTAACTGTTGATTGATGATATTAACAATGTGGACAACCAATGATTTTTTTTGTGAATTTTGGATAAAGTCCTTTCTTTTACCCATTTTATGTGGTTTCTTTTAATATTATTTACAAAAACTATTTCCTATAGTCACCTATGTGGAATTATCATGTTATCAACATCAAAACGTCAATAAAAACTCCATCTTATATGTACTATTATATATATAAACCCCAAAATAACTTTAAATAATATTAATCATTAGGATTTTATAGAGTATTAATTTAATTCATTCATTAAATTACTATTTCAATGTGTTAAAATTTAATATTACAAAAAAATTATCAATATTAATTAATATTTTATATAGAAAACTCACAGTTTGTAAAACACATCAATTATAAGATATCCATCATCTGTTTCCTTAATAAAATCATGTGACTATTAGTTCTAAATATTATCCCTTCTATATAGTTTCCACATTCAAAAAAATTTTATTTTTTTAATAATAATTTTTTAAAAAATAATTATCTATTAATCATAATTCATCCGTTAATATTAGGAATTATTACACATCCTATCATTACAAACCTATGTGATTGAACATGGTGTTCAAAAGATAAACTATGAATATTAATTCTAATCCTAGTAGATAGAGAAACATATATTAATCAGTAATTTATTTTTCAATCAGATGATATTCCCATTTCTTTAATTTTGATAAAAATTATCCAATATCTATACCATAAAGATCCACTTTTAGACAATGTAAATAAAATCATCAAATTAGTTCACATACATCATCAAAAAAAGATGAATATACTTAATTCAATGATTTTACATGTCCAAAACTCCACATAAATTTATTTTGGTCACTAATGAGTCATTAAAATTTGATTATACTTTTTTAGACCCATATGGATGAAAATAATAAAAATATAAGAAGATAGTGGATAGAATCAGTATAATATAGACAAGAAGTGATTGAATATCAATTGTTATCATGAACCACATTTTAGAAAATGAATTATATGATTTTATTTTCTGATGACTTCTGATATTTTCTTCATCGTTGGAACTAATACATTATTAAAAAATACTCAATCCATTATATCTAAGATAATGTATAAATGATATAAATGTGCTTTTGTCTAAAATAAATAATACTTATTTTGTGATATATTTTTGGAAATTTAATTATTTTATCTCATGATTAATGATTACATTTCATCCACTTATAAATAAGTAATTTTTTCATTTATAAACATCACTTGGGTTTTAAACTCTTGTATAGGAAGAAGATTTATATTAGTAGTAAGTAAAATAACTATAATTTGTTTTTTTATGTTTAATGACTCTCACCAATACCAAAGAATGAAAAATATTCAATAGTGTGGCCTTATATATTTTTTATTTATTTTACATTCCATAAATTTATTTTATAAAAATGTTGAACCTTACATGTTTATCAAGATTCAATCCATAAGTATACATTAAATATATGTAACTATAGATCATCTTAGGATGTACACGTTGTTACTATTTCTATTCATAATTAAATATAGAACATAACATAAATAAACTAAATCCTATCATGATGTATTCATGTAGAGGAAACTAATAATAATTAATCTACACTCTAGTCAATAAAATTGCATTCCATATTCATATATTGTTATCTTTATTCCCATTAATTGTTTTTATGGAAGCCTAGAATTAGTTATCTATTAAAATGAACATTAATATTTAATAGGAATACATCCCATTAGAAAGGAAAATTTGATACTTATCTTGAGCAATTTAAAAACCTATGAAGTAGTTTATCTATTCATGCATGGAAATAAATTTCATAATTTGTATCATTAAGGGAAAACACTATAGAATAAATTCATAAATTCTTGAAATTAAAATTTTATAATGCAACACAACAATTTTTTGTGAAATGTATTTTATGAATTAATATAATCTTGTTGATATGTTTAATTTCATTCAATAGTAAAAATAGTTGTATATATTAATGAAAAAAGATGGATTGCATTATATGAAATATTAATTAATCATTAAATTTATGAAACAGAATTTTCATCTTTATCTACACAAAATACCATGGTTATCTTACATTATAAACAAGACAAACATTCCATGATGGCTTACGTAACATGAAAGACTGATTTTTACTGAACAATAATATATTATTGGAAATATTATTGTTTAATATTGTAAGATATAAAATTCAAATTATGTTTGCAGTTATCAATAGGACTAACTAAATTATGAAAATAACAGGGTTGAATTCATTGGTTTATAATTAATTATAAATGAATATTAGAACCAATTTAATATAACGTAGTGTTTTTATAAAGACTATTTTCTTTGAATGGAATTATATCTTAATAAATTAATGTATTTAATAAAGGTGAATGATATTACTGAAATATATATTATATATGTTAAATAACATATTTTTTACCTTTATCATATATAATTCATGGGTATAAGATAAGAACAAACCCAATATTACACATAAGAACCTTAATATTTAAAAAAATGGTTTTATGTCATTTTAAAGGATAACAAATTTTTAATATTAATTTTTGAAATTTTATGAATTTTTCATTCTAAATAATAAAAAAATTCAAATATAGACCTAAAACATTGGTCATGGTGATTTTATTTATTTTTGGAATGTTTTATTTTTTATGAATAATGGGAAATATTGAATTTTAATTCATAACTACTATCTAGAATAATTTATGTTTAACGATTATTTATATTTATAAATACATTTGAAATATAAATAGATCAAATATAATTCAATTTACCCAATTTTAGTGATTTTAATGAACTTCACTTTGAAATTGGATATAAAAATATACCAAAAGTATGATCATTTCTTCTTTAAATAGCAGCTTTCTCGTCCCATATGTGGGATTAAATTTTAATTAATTTCAATTATATATGTGATTGAAATTTTGAAAAATAGATTCTATATTTTGGATAATAATAATTTAAAATATATAATATGTTCAACATAGTGGTTAACCAAAAAAATTAGGTAATGTAATTAAAATAAATTACAATTATTAAGGTGAAAAATAGCTTAAAGAAGTATCAAACCTAAAACATAAGGCTGAAAACAAACCATAAACTTATCAAAATAACATTATATTGGAATATATAGTCCATATCATCAATTGGATAGAATTTGGTCCATTAGGGGAGAAAGGTTTCATAGGATATACATTGGTTGATTTAGCTACCACAAAATTTATGAGAAATCAACTCCGGCTACACTATCAAAATGAGAAAACACCTATCGATTATTCACACTAGTAAATCCCTTTGTCTATCCCAATCTAAGCTCAAATATACTCCCATAATCCCTAACCTTTACTTTAATGAATTATTTTTTTCAAAAATCTAACCATTTATTCCCTTTGGTTAAACGCAAAAGGAGTTACCAAGGGAGGATGAGGTTTTCATGTCTAACAAGAATGTAAAGACATATTGTAATGTAATTTCATATAATTTTTTTATTTCCATGAGATATATTTATTATTAATCACTAATTTATTTAATATGGTTTGTATACTGACCTTTTATTTATTCTAACACTCTTATACATAAATTTATTGAAGTTCATCTATACACTTGATGATATTTATTTCATGGGGTTTATGATTCCAATGTTACCAAATATAGAAAGTAATATTCTATCACTATTCCATATTGGAGGCACATTCCATGTTATGAACCTGTATCTTCAAATGTGGTGCATGTTATACCTTTTATATTTTATATCGTGAATCGCATTATTTTTATTATATTTCAATATTCATGTAATTCTATTCTCTCCATTTTATTATGATTCCATGTTACCAAAGTGGTGACAATTTATTGTTACAATATCATCAATATCAGGATTTTTTATGATTATGTTTCCATTAATGAAATATTTTTATCCATATCTCATGAACATTCATGAAATTAATTACTCTATTTATGATGATGTTATATCTATGAAAAAGTATAATTTCTCATTATCTAGTAATTAAGATAACTAAGAAAATGTTGTTATGAGAAACTGATATTATTTCACTATTCGGGCAGAAATGTTTTTCATTCGACACATTGTTTTCTAAAAACCATTTAAATATTATTTACTATTATAATTTTAGTTATAAGATAAAATTTCACCCATTTATTACCTGTCTACAAATCATTTTTTATTGGGAATCCTCTTTTCATTTTCTAACCATGGTACTTTTCAAATCTTTTAAGAAGAAAAATGAATGTTTAGCTTATATAGACTTACCAACCATCATGTCCATAATTTCAATGATGATAAATTTATTTTCTAGAATATTATTTTATTGAAGGAGATTTTATTTCTGAATATTATTTAAATTTTTTATTATAAAATCAGTTTCAAAGAAAATGTTTTAAAAAAAACAAGTGTTCTATTTAAAATGATTTTTAAATGACTTCATTATTTTTATATGTTTATAGGGATTTTCTTTTCAAATTTAAATAAGCCTTGTTTTAATATTTTGAATGTTTTCTAAAAAAAATAATTTTTAAAATGAATTTTTGATTTCATTATTAGTTATAATCGGTTTTCAAGTAGAATGTTTTCAAAACAATTTCAATAATTCTTCATATATATTCAACGATATTAAAATAAAGTTTTCCAAAATTATTTATCTTCTAAAAATAGTTTTATAAACCAGAAAAAAATAATTTACTCAATAAATGTAATAATGAAAGTCTATGTACTTTTTTATAGGAAAACAAATTTTTAAATGATTTGTTGAAAATGATTTTCAATGAAAAGATTTTTTTCGAGATGAAATGTTTCATGTTATATTCCATAATAATTCTCCATATAAGATGTCATGATTTGTTATATTTTAATATTTATTGTGGAAATGATTGAATAATATCATTCATATTCATTATTAAATGGTTTATGTCTTAATTGGATGAGGGATATGACACTTGTTTCTCTACCATGAGTTATATTCTTCTGAAACCCACTTCTATACATGGGTTATACTTTGACAAAATGATTTTGTAACCTATATATTTTATCTAAATTAGAATCTGTTGAAATTTTTATGATACCCATTTCATTTTATAGGTTATAACATACTATTTACAAAACCCATACCTTTTTATGTGTCTTGATATGCTGAAATTTTTATTATATTGTGGAACATGTATGAATGGTATTATTATGTGATGATTTGGACCTATATATCACTCCAGTGAATTGGGTAAATATAGATATATAATTAGATAACGATGGTAATAAATTCAACGGGATTGATTTAATAAGATATATGGGGAATCCTAGTCTAGTATGGGAAGAAAGGGAAAGATGATCCCTTACTAGGAATAGACTGTGACTTGGAATAGTTTCATGTCCTACCCATTAGGATTAGACCCCACTAAGATAAGAATATGGGGTTACATAATCCAATATTAGAATATTATGAAACATGATCCCTTATAAGGAACGAAATGTGCTTGTGGATGGTGGTGTGTCCAACCTAGTTGGTGTTGTCCCCATAAAGATGGTAATATGTTGAAACCTAATCATCTATCTGAATATTGAGAGACCTGATCCCTTATATGGAAAGGGCTGTGACTGGGGATGGTGTTCTATCACACCCACTAGGTTTAGTCCCCATGAAGTTCTTTGGTATGTTTGAGAAGTTCATTTTAACTAATGGGTAATGATATTACATGTTTATGTGTATTTTATAATTTCATGTCTAACCCCAATGTTATTATTCCATGGCTTATGATCTTGATTTCCTTATGATTAATTCCTTAAGAACGTCTAAAAATTATTCCATTATTCATTTTAATAATCATAGATATGAAAGGTATGATCTTATAATGTTTTTATCATGTTATCATACCTATATTCACATATTTTTGGTTACATTCTTCCTTAGTTTACACTTATTGAGCATATGAAAATACCCCTTTTTATTTTTCCTTCCCCAGTTTAATATTATATACATTATGTGTGGTATTATCTATGATGATTGAATTTATTAGAGAACATATTGTGTGATAATTTTTCTCTTTCATGTATCCATGTTTAAATTCCAATGGTTCAAAAGGCACTAAACTAGAACAGCCTTTGCACATATATCTGTGTAAGGTTTTAAGTAATCCGAAAACATGTCTTAATGACTCTATAAATTAAGAATGGATCTTTATAGTTGGTATAACATAAAATGTTTTATTCAACCTTTATAATTTAGTATCACAAAACCTTATTGAGAACACTAATGACATGTAAAATAAAAATCTATGGAAAAGGAATGTTTAAAAAAATAACTAGGAATTTTGATAACTGATATATAGAGTTGTTTTATAGAAATAAATACTTCCCAATATACTAAAAGTGGATTTTGTTTTAAAATATATATACCTAGGAGTAACAAAACTGACAAGGTGTGTTGGACAGGACTGAAGCATGACTTGGAACACAACCCCAGACCTTATTATGTAATTGGTTTCCCACACTCGAGGGATATATTTGGGAATTAAAAACTTTTTATGAACCCTCTTGAAGGAATTAAAAATAATTTGGCTATGATTATGTTGTGATAATCTTTAGGTGTCATATATTTAATATGGAGTCATAATTTATTCATCATATAAATGGTTTTTTGTGATTATTTTGTTCCTCACTATGAAAACTATTTCATAGAAAAAGTTTTCAGGTTTATGTAAATGGTGGTAACCCAAATGTACTAGTTTAATGATGTATGTGATGGAAAGCATTAATCTTAGATGTAAAATGTGACTATCACTATAGTGAAAGAAATTTTAAAAATTCTTAATTAGTTATCATGATTCATCTTTAACAACATGTACCTTAACCAACTATTATACTAAAAAATGAAAGAAATGGGGTTAAATAAGAGTTCTTATATCAGAGACCGGGGTGGGTGAAAATATTTTATGTCTTATATGTTGATATTGAGTGAATTAGTAACCATGTGAATGTTTTATAGGAACACGAAGTTTTTTTAATTGTGGGAAATAAGTACACAAATAAATTTAATACAAAGGGAAAAATCAAATGTATTGTTAATGCAATTAATGTGAATATTGTCCAAAAAAGTTATTATTAATAGATGACTATATTAAATTTGTATATTATTAGCATTATAATAAATTATTTCCAATGTTTAAGGCTCATGAAGAGAATATTCATGGTGGACAAGAAATTATTTTTCTATAGATTATGATGAGAACATAAAACATATATGAATGGTTTTGGTGTTCTAATAGTAATGTTTACAAGAATTATTTAATTTATATACATAAATTTTATGACATGATTCATAATTAATATTTTATAAAAGGTTATTAAGGAATAAGATGATCAAATTTGCTAAATTTTTTAATAAGAATATTGGATGAATAACATTTTCAGGTTTTGAAAGTCAAAGAATCAATTACAAGAATCATGAAATATTTAATTATTTTCAGTATATTGCTTTCATTAAGGATTCTAAAGGATATGTTGAATGTTTCAGGTGATGTAGAAATTTGATGTCAAGTAATGTTGATATTTTTATTAAATAAAGGAAACCCTTAATTTATTCACGATCTTGATATATTGATGTTTGAATAATGATATGTTAGACGAGAATTAGTAAATTGGAATGTATAGATTACCTCAGAATAAAAAAAGGTATCTTAAAAAGATAGTATTTGTTATAATGGAATAATTTTACAACATTTTGGATTTACTGAATATATCTTTTATTTTTTAAAATAAGGAAACATCCATGTTTTCAATGAGGATTTATGGTATTTCATGTTATTACCATTTTCAAGAGGATATATGATGACGGTATTCACATGTTCGGAATGTGAAAAAAATTAAAAACATTATAATATATGGTGGGACAATATTAATTATATTTATTTTACTGCTTTATAATGTTTTTGGTTTTCATATTTCAGAAGGGATATAAGGTTATCCATTTAGGGAATTGTTTACATTTAAATTAAGAAGTGGTTTTAGAGATTGACTTACAATCACTCCACATGTGGATTGATCTACATTTTATTACTTGTGATAACCTTTTTTGTTATATATGTAATGACCAACCTTTTTTTATAGATATCATGATCAGTGAGTTCTTCAAGAATGAAAAATTTACCTTATTTTTTAAAATTAAGTTAAGAAGAGGAAATTTATCAAGAAAAAACAAATGTAGAGATTTTACTGAATCAATTAAGTGTATATTCTCATGAAAATTATTCAACATTAGGAAATATGATCATGAAACCAAAAATGTTATGTTGGTCCTTGACCGTGTTGTCTAACACGTCAAATTAGTTGTTTAATTTTGACTAGAATTTCGGCAGTATAGCAGCAACCATAGGTCGTCTCTCGACGGAGCCTTAGATCATTAATTATAAAATGTGGTTCTGATTATGAAATGAAAAAGGGAAATGTGGTTTTATAATAATTGGGTTTGATGATTAAAGATGACAATAGAAAATAGAAGCTATAAAACAAAGTAGAGATTAACAGAATTAATTAAGCGTGATCAACCCGGGGTACTCGTATGATGATTATCCTTCATCGCTTCATGATATAAGGTTATGATCTTTTAATCCCTGGCTTATAAAACCTATAACTAGAATTTTACTGAGTTTATACTAGGATACCACCTAGGGTTCAGTCAAAAACACAAAATGATTCACCGGACACCACCGATGATTGAATGAATTGTGTTTGACTTCATAACCAAAACTCACCAAGCCAACAACCGAAAAACTCGATGCGCTATCCATATTTGTATGTTATTTCTTTGTGGTACCATTACTTAAATGTACATGGCCTTGAGAGTGCTTGTGTGAGTTCAATTGACCAATATAAACCACACAAACACAGCAATTGAAAGGGGGAAAGAAAGTGGTGAACGGTGTGTGAAACATCACATGAATGGGTACCCCCAAACTTGATCATACGAGTTTAGAATGACATACCAGTACATAACTCAATAAAATAAGAATAGAGGATGATGAAAAACAACACAGCAATCTGGAATTTAAATGATCATTCAAATATTACAAACATGAAGCTCGGGAAGTACATCACATTCCTCCCCGGGTGATCACAAGGGGTTTAGAAACCCATGGGGGAGGAGGAAGAGAATGATGTTGGGGTAGAACTTCCCATAGCCTACATAACCTATAGGGATGTTGAGAAGACTCCTTGGGGACTCCATAATGGCAGCACCTTACCTCTTGTCTTATCTTGAAAATGGGGAGCCCAAGGTGCCATTTTATAGGAAAATTGGAAGGTGGTTTTAGCCACACAGATTTCTTCAATCCATTTGTACCACGGGTTTCGGCCTTCAGACAGTCTTATCTCGCTTTGGAGAAAATATAAAAGTTGTATCCCTACCTCTTGAGTATCTCCACCGAACTTTTGGCACCCTTTGGACAAATAAATCTCAAGATATTGATAAAATACAGAACACCACATTTGACTTGGTCCAAATTCGGTGCCTTGGAAAGATCAGTTCGGATGGGACCCATAAGAGCTGAATCAATATTAGGTTCCTTAATATGGAATGTATCCAATTGTATTTTGGACAGGCCCAAAAAATTTCAGCCCATTTGGATGCACGGATGTTGTGTACTATGCAAAACAGTGGACAAATGTCCGTGGATCCATGCAACTTTGGCCCATTTTTCATCCACTTCATCAAAGGCCCTCCAAATCACCTCCACATACATTGAAAAAATAAAAACAAGTAACATTGAACATTATAATATTGATTAACATTAATTTATTTATTCAAGAATGAAGTTCAATTTATTATTATATTTGGAATATTCATTACCAAACTAGTTTAAAACTGCGGTGTAAGGGTGGAATAAAACTGTGAATCGTGGTACGATCACACCCCCACACCTAAACATTTAAACTCATGGGCAAAGTCACATATCCAAATACAATGATTCATATATATATATATATTTCCAACATCCTGAAGATTTATCATTTTAGGAAATTTTATTTAAAGTAACGTGATCAATGCACGAACCACACCAAAGAGTTCTTCCTAATGAAAATAGAAAAAGATGTCTCATAATCATATCATAGAGAAATTCAAAAACATTCATGATACCCATTTGAGAATGGAATTCAGAAGTAAACCATGACTCTAAATCTCCATGTGTGTGTGTGAAAACCATTCCATGCTATTCTTTCCACTTGCTATCAAATAAATATATGTTATTTTAACATTTTTCAGCTTAAATGATTTTGTCACCGAACCTGTCCTACATCCTTTGCAATCATATTTCAAGACCCACTCATTTAAGAATTCCCAGAAGTCAAACCATAAGATCCCTACCTAGATATCCCCATATGTTCCACATTTCATTACTCCCCTAATTTATTATATTTTTTTGATGTTGCAATTGGAACAAATCTCACACTCATCTCTCAAACCTTGTTTGATCTCCTCAAGAAACTAATTGAAATAGTTATAACATGATAAAAGGTTGAGTTGGAGTGCTTTTTGACCTGCCCAAGACACAACATTTTTTTAGGGTGTACAACAGTCAGACATTAGCTACACACGCATAGGTCAATCTGGTATAGTATTGAAACAGATCGGATAAGGAACGAACGTATGGAAATATCATTTAATGCTGAAAAATATTAACCCAACATATATTTACCTTATATTAAGTATGAAATAATCACACATTGTGGTTTGGTTCAAAAAAATTTGTTGAGATATTAGTGACACGGTTTTCCAAAAAAACGACTCACACAAGGGCATCAACCATCTCAATGGTTTCACATAGATATGACCATTTATATCATTGACAGAAAACCAATTCACTAAAAATCACTCCTTGATGGTAAACTCATACACAAATTCTTTTTAGCCTTCGTTATGGTATTTTTACTTTCCCCACTTTATGGTCGCCACATCATGGAATTTCGAAATAGTTGATGGGGAAAAATAAAAATACCATAAAGAAGGCCAAAAAGAGAAAACAAAAGGAGAAAATGATGAAAAATCCTAACTAACCCAGGAATGTATCCACCCCCCCCCCACACCTAGAATGTGCAGTGTCCTCAATGAAATAATTGAAAATGTCAGAAGGTAGGATAAAACCTGGTGTGTTTTATTGGTATGATGCATCGAGAATGTGGATTTCCTCCACCGGATTATTTGGAAAATCCGTATAGAAGTGTTTAAGTCGCAGCCCATTGACTGTAAGACTTTGTCCACTCTGCTCATGAAAACACTATATTTCACCAAAAGGGTAAACGTTAGTAACAGTATAAGGACCGAGCAATAGGGAACGAAGCTTACCTGGGTAGAGCTTAAGCCTGGAATTGTACATGAGGACCTTCTCACCAATATGAAACTTTCGCTGGTGAATCATGCTATCATGAATAGCCTTTGTCTTATCTTTATAGATTTGGGAGTTGTCATATGCATCATGTCGAATTTCTTCCATCTCTTGAATCTGCAGCTTTCTTTCATCACCTGCATCTAAAAGGTTCATATTACATTGTTTAACAGCCCAATATGCATGGTGTTCTACCTCCACTGGGAGGTGACAATATTTTCCAAACACAATCCTATATGTTGAAATTCTGATCGGTGTTTTAAAAGCAGTACTGTACGCCCAAAGTGCATCATCCAAGCACAAACTCCAATCTTTCCTATTGGTTTGTACTATTTTCTCCAAGATTCGCTTAACTTCCCAATTTGAAATTTCTGCTTGTCCATTAGTTTGGGGAAGATATGAAGTGGAGACTTTATAAACAACCCCGTACTTACAAAGCAAGTTTTTCATGTTACGATTGCAAAAATGTGAACCCTGATCAGTAATGATGAATCTTGGTAGACCAAACCTACTGAAAATCTGTGACCTCACAAAATCAACAACCACTCGAGAGTCATCGGTCCTGGTGGCCTTTGCGTCCACCCATCTTGATGCATAGTCAACATCCAAAAAGATGTACACAAAGCCAAATGAATTTGGAAAAGGCCCCATGAAGTCAATTCCCCATGCATCGAAGATCTCACAAAATTACGTGGGTTGTTGGGGCATTTCATTCCTCTTGGAGATATTCCCTGTGAATTGACATCGAGAACATGATTTACAAAACCTATGAGAATCTCTATACAATTTTTCCCAATATAATCCTGATTCAAGGACCTTTCGAGCTGTACGTTGAGAGCCAAAGTGGCCCCCAAATGCCAAGGTGTGGAAGAAGGTCAAAACAGAGGTGAACTCATGGTCAGGGACACACCTACGAAAAACCTGGTCACTACAAATTCTCCAAAAGTATGGGTCATCCCAAATGTACCATTGAGAGTCATGTTTAAGTCTATGGGATTGTGAAGTGATAAAATCAGTGGGGACCCTAGATGTTGCTAGAATGTTCACAATGTCCGCATACCAGGGGGTAAGGTCCACAACATCACAAAGGTTCTCATGAGGGAAGAATTCTCCAATGGGTAGGGGTGAGTAAACATGATGGTCCAATAGTGGGGAAATACTACTAATGTGGTCAGCTACAACATTCTCCACTCCTCTCTTATCACTAATCTCAAGGTCAAACTCTTGGAGGAGGAGCATCCACCGAATGAGGTGAGGCTTGGCTTCAGGTTTCTTTAGGAGGAAACGAAGGGCATCATGGTCAGAAAACACAATCACTTTTGACCCAAGAAGATATGAACGGAATTTTTCCAAGGAAAACATAATAGAAAGGAGTTCTTTTTCTGTGGTTGTGTAGTTTACCTGGGCAGGGTCAAGGGTACACGAGGCACACACAATTACATGAGGAGCCTTTTCAACCCTTTGTGATAAAACTTCCCCAACTGCAAAGTTAGAGGCATCACACATAAGCTCTAAGGGGAGATCCCACCATGGTGGTTGGATTATGGGAGGTGATGTGAGACTCTTTTTTAGTGAATTGAATGCATCCTCACTATTTTTATCAAAAACAAATTCAGATTCCTTTTATAACAATTGAGATAAGGGAAGTGCGATCTTACTAATGTCTTTAATGAATCGTCGGTAAAAACCAGCATGACCCAAGAAAGACCGCACCTCACGAACACATTTTAGAAATCGAAGGGATGAAATTAATTCAATTTTAGATTTATCAACCTGAATTCCCTTATTTGAAATGATATGCCCAAGAACTATCCCCCACTCAACCATGAATTGACATTTTTCATAATTCAAAACAAGATCTTTTTCAATGCAGCGGCAGAGGACAGAACCTAGGTTTTCCAAGAAATCATCAAAATAAGAACCATAAACCATGAAATCATCCATAAAGACTTCCATAAAACTCTCAAGGTACTTAGAAAAAATACTCAACATACTTCACTGAAAAGTACCAGGAGCATTACATAGACCTAATGGCATCCTTCTGTATGAAAATGTGCCAAATGGACAGGTTAATGTTGTCTTTTCTTGATCCTCAGGGGCTATATGGATTTGGAAATAACCCGAATAGCCATCAAGGAAACAATAATGGGACTTACCAGCCAATCATTCTAACATTTGGTCAATGAAAGGTAAAGTAAATTGGTCCTTCTGCGTGGCTTGATTCAGTCGACGGTAGTCAATACAGACTCGCCAACTGTTTTTCACATGCATTGGAACCAATTCATTCCATTCATTTGACACAACGGTTATTCCTATTTTTTTAGGCACAATTTTCATGGGGCTAACCCATTTACTATCAGATATAGAATAAATGATCCCTGCAACAAGTAATTTACTGACTTCCAATTTTACCAATTCAAGGAGAGTGGGATTCAACCGGCGTTGAGATTGTCTTACGGGTTTAGCCTCATCATCCAAAAGTATATGGTGCATACAAAGAGATGGGATAATCCCAAGAGTATCAGCCAATGTCCATCCTATTTCCTTTTTACACTCTCTCAAAAGTTTGAGCAGTTTCAATTCCTGTTGTGGAGAGAGGTTATTGGCAATAATGATGGGCAATTGGTCAATACCCTCAAGATATGCATATTTTAAATTAGAAGGAAGTTGTTTAAGTTCAACCACCGGTTGTTTTTGGATTGAGGGAGGGGATTTAGGGGGAGTGAGGTCCATGAAACTATCTATCTACTCATGTTTATTCTCAAAGGAAAGAGAATCTATTGAAATGATATTTTCAGAATCGTCGATAGTCATAGGTACCTCAGAATAAACACACTCATCAATTAAAGCACAAAATTTACATTTTTCTGAACCCACACCACATTCAAAAGAAGAACCGAAACTCAAATCATCCAAGGGTGAAGAAAAAAAAAGAATCAGAGTTTGGGTTGAGGAGAGAATTGTGTGTGTGTGCATCGTTTGAGAGAACTTCCATCGAATAGATAGGAAGAGTGGAGTGCTCTTCAACGGGGTGTTTCATAGCCTCAAGGATGTTAAAACTTAACTTTTCTCCTCCGAATTCCATGGACAACGTACCATTGTGAAAATTGATGATCGTCTTTGCTATTTTTAGGAATGGCCTCCCAAGTATGAGAGGGGCATGTCCTTGGGTTCGGGTATCTTCCATTTCAAGAATATAGAAATCAGCGGGGAAGATGAGATTATTCACTCTAACAAGGACATCCTCAATCACTCCTTTTGGATGTGTTGTACTCCAGTTGGCATGTTGCACAACAATTCCTGTTGGTTGAAGCTCTTCAACCTGTAGAGAAGTATACACGTAGTGAGGCATTACATTAATGGAAGCATCTAAATCTAGCATAGCATCATAAAAGAAGGTCTCCCCAATGGTACAAGGTGTGGTGAATATGCCGGGATCCTTGCATTTGGTTGGAATTTCTGGTTGAATCAAGGCCGAGACATTCCTCCCTAGGTTGACTCTCTCATTCCCCTTCAACCTCCTTCTATGGGTGCAAAGATCTTTAAGAAATTTGGCATAATTGGGAATTTTCTTGACTGCATCCATCAATGGAATATTAACTTGAACCTTTTTAAATGTATCCATTATTTCGTTGTCAATCTCATTATCAAAGTTTTTCTTAGATTTATAGAGTCTTTGAGGGAAAGGAAGGGGAATTGATTGTTCATTTGAATCATCAATGATAATTTGATTGCCCTTTTTGTTTTGTTTTTCATTACATGAAATTTTTGAGGGTTGGGAAAGAGATTTTTCATGAGGGGGACATACCTGCTGTGCAGAATCAGTAGAAGGAGAAACATCTTTACCACTACGAAGTGTAACTGCACATACATTACCTTTTTCCATTGGATTGGAAATGGTTTGGGATGGTAGTTGTCCAGAACCTTGCATCCTAAGCTCATCGATGGTGTTTTCCAATTTCCCCACTTGGGTTCGTAGGTCTTGAATAGCTGATTGTGTGGTCTATTGGAACTGAATGTTCTGGGTTGCCATTTGTTTCACCATGTCCTCGAGGCTTGGTTCAGATTTGGGAGGAGGAGGATTGTTTTGAGATGTTGAAGGATAAGAAGGTTTCATACCTTGGCCTTGTTGATACCAATTCTTCTTGGGGTAGCTTGAGGTTCCTCCTTGTCGATATTGTGGTTGTGCTTGCCACCCGGGGTTTGGACTTGGCCTGAATGGTTCATGCTTGAAGGGAGGTGCTTGTTGGAATGGACACCCTGGGAACACAGCTGCATAGGACTCAGATGAATCTTGAAGTTGTGGGCACTGGTCAGAAAAATGAGTGTTATCAGAACAAATACCACAATGCAATGGAATAGAAGTAGAGTGTGAGTTACCTTATGCTTGAGCTAATTGCCTTAGAAGGGTATGCATCTCATCAAGTTTAGTTTCTACATTTTGTTCTAGGGCTGAATGACTTACCTCATGAACTCCTCGGGTTGGTGCAATAGCTCGTGTACCAAATTGTTTTGCATTTTGAGCAATGTTGGCTATTAATTCACGAGCGGCAGAAGGAGTTTTGTCAACTACGGAACCACTAGCTGCAGCATCAATCATTCCACGATCCATGGGGATAAGTCTCTCATATATTTATTGGATTAATATTTGTTCACTAATCTGGTGGTGGGGGCAGCTTGAGCAAAGTCTCTTGAATCTCTACCAGTATTCATGAAGGGTCTCTCCTTGTGATTGCCTAATTCCACAGATTTATTTCCTAATTGATGCAGTTCGGGAGGCAGGGAAGAACTTCTCTAGAAAAAGTCTTTTTAGGTCATTCCATCCCCCAATTGTGGAAGGAAAATAGTATAGCCAATCATTGGCTACACCATCAAGGGAGAACGGGAAGGCCCTAAACTTAATGAGGTCCTCAAACACATTTTGGGGTTTCATGGTGGAGCACACTATGTGAAACTCTTTTAGATGTTTGTGAGGTTCCTCTCTAGTAAGACCATGGAATTTTGGAAGAATGTGGATGAGACCTGATCTAAGCTCAAAGTTGGATTCTTCCTCGGGATATTGGATGTACGCAGGTTGGTACTCCACATCAGGGGTAGTAAGTTCTTTTAAAGTTCGATTATTTGCAGCCATGTTTTTTTGGGTCTGATTGGGTTCAATTTTGGGTTGGTTTAGAACCACTTGAGGTTCTAAATGGGGTTCCACAATGTTACTTGATTGACCTTCTCAAGATGCCCTGATTTGTGTGTGAAGTGACTTTTCAATTTCAAGATCAAATTCAAGTAGTGTTCCTTTACCAGATCTTGTCATGCAACAATGATGTCTAGTTTGATTGATTGATTTTTTTTGTGTTTTTTTATTTAAGATGGATAAAAGAGAAACATAAGAAGGGTGAAAGAAGAATAGAATTTTATACTATAGAATTAGAGAGGGAGACGTGGAAGAAGAGAGAGAGAGAGAGAGATAAAGAACACACCAAAAAACAACCAAAAATAAAGACAAAAACCAAAACAAAAAACAATCAAATGGGGGTGGGGTATTTAAAGGAGTAATAATTAAGAATTAAAATAAATATATAAAATAAAATAAAGAAAAAAATGATCTTGGCTGCCCAGCAACGGTGCCAAAATTTGACCGCGTTGTCGAACGCGTCAAATTAGTTGTTTAATTTTGACTAGAATTTCTATAGTATAGTAGCAACCCTAGGTCGTCTCTCGATGGAGCCTTAGATCATTAATTCTAAAATTTGGTTCTGATTATGAAATTAAAAAGGTAAATTTGGTTTTATAATACTTGGTTTTGATGATTAAATATGACAATAGAAAATAGAAGCTATAAAAAAGTAGAGATTAACCGAATTAATTAAGCGTGATCAACCCGGGGTACTTGTATGATGTTTATCATTCATCGCTTCATGATATAAGGTTATGATCTTTTAATCCCTGGTTTTTAACACCTATAACTAGAATGATACTGATTTATACTAGGATACCTCCTATGGTTCAGTCAAAAACACACAATGATTCACCGGACACCGCCGATGATTGAATGAATTGTGTTTGACTTCATAACCAAAACTCACCAAGGAAACACACGAAAAACTCGATGCGCTGTCCAGATTTGTATGCTATTTCTTTTTGATACCATGACATAAATGTAGATGGCCTTGAAAATGCTTGTTTGAGTTCAATTGACCAATATAAACCATAGAAACACCGCAATTGAAAGAGGGAAAGAAAGTGGGGAACGGTGTGTGAAACATCACATCAATGGGTACCCCCAAACATGATCATATGTGTTGAGAATGACATAGCAGTACATAACTCAATAAAATAAGAATAGAGGATGATGAAAAACAACACAAAAATCTGTAATTTAAAAGGCCATTCAAATATTACAAACATGAAGCTCGGGAAGTACATCACATTCCTCCCTAGGTGATCACAAGGGGTTTAGAAACTCATCAGAGAAGAGGAAGAGAAAGATGTTGGGTTAGAACATCCCATAGCCTCCAGAACCTCTAGGGATATTGATAAGACTCCTTGGGGACTCCAAAATGTCTGCACCTTTCCTCTTTGCCGAACTTGCAAATGGGGAGCCCAAGCTGCCATTTTATATGAAAATTGGAAGGTGGTTTTAGCCACACAGATTTCATCAATCCAATTGTACCATGAGTTTCGTCCTTCAGACAGTCTTATCTTGCTTTGGAGAAAATATAAAAGTTGTATCCCTGTATCTTGAATATATCCACTGAATTTTTGGCTCCCTTTGGACAACTACAGCTCATGATATGGATAAAATACAGAACACCACATTGGACATGGCCCAAATTCGGTGGCTTGGACAGATTAGTTCGGATGGGCCCCATAGAAGCCGAATCAGAGTTGCATTCCTTTATATGAAATGTAGCCTATTAAATTTTGGACAGTTCCACAAACGTTCAGCCCATTTGGATGCACGAATTTCATGTGCTATGCAAAACAGTGGACAGATGTCCATGGATCCATGCAACTTTGGCGCATTTTTCTTCCACTTCATCAAAGGCCCTCCAAATCACCTCCCCCTACATTGAAACAATAAAAACAAGTAACATTGACCATTATAATATTGATCAACATTAATTTAATTATTCAAAAATGAATTTCAATTTATTATTATATTTGGAATATACATTACAAAACTAGTTTAAAACTGCGGTGTAAGGGTGAAATAAAACAGTGAATCGTGGTACGATCAGTCCTTTCATTTTTGATGAATTAAATGGCCTTATAGATCATCATAGGTTTAGAGATTTTTTATTTTTAACTTTATATTGACAATTTTTATGTCACTCTATATCATAATATGATATTTATATTTCTCTTCCGAGATTATTTTTTCACTTCTCACATATGTTCTTCTAGGTGGAAAAATAGTAATATGCAATTTGGGTAACTATAAGGTTTCCAAATTTCCCTTCTTGAAGGAAATTTCCTATTCATTTTTAAAATTTTGGTTCCCTGAAATGATATTTCTTGTATTAAGAATTCAATTACACATAATAACATTAAGGGTGAAATTAATTTTATATGTGGTTGAATGAAACACCTCAGTATTTTGTGAAATATTTTTTGGAAATTAATATTATATATTTTATATTTTTCATTTCACACAACTCCGAAAATAGATGTTTATATTAAATCACTAAAATATTATTATTTAATATGTGAAAACCAGTTAATATTTTGGTAAAAAAAACATGATTCTTAACATTCTCTACCTGGAACACTGAGGTCTTCTTATGTTACACCCAAGAATTTCATTCTTTGATAGCTTGCGTACCATAAAAGACTGAGTTTTTATGAACCATAATAAATTATTACAAATATAATTATTTAATAATATAATATATCACCCAGTAGTTAAGTTGGAGGTTATGAATATTATTTAATAATTGATAAAAATAAATTTTTGAATTTATTGGTAAAAAATTATTTATAAATTAATATAAGAAAAAATGGAATATAAAGGGAATATTCTTATAAAAAAATTTATGCTCGTGAAAGAATTTTATCTCTTTTAATTAATTTAATTACAATTTCTATGTGATATTAGTGAAATATATATTATTTATATTCAATAAAATATTTTATTCTTTAATGTAATGTACTTTATAGGGATTAGATAGGAATAATCTAAATGTTTTATATAAAAACTAATATTTTTAGAAATGTAGTGTTACCACATTTTAAAGAAGAAACTAATTTAATTATAAATTAATTATGTTTTATAAATTTTATATGTAAGAATAAAAATGAATTTTGAATTTGAAACATAAATAGTTTCTTAGGGTTAATTTTTTTTAATTTTCTATGATATTTCATTTTTATTATGAATAGTGAAAAATACTAAATTATAATTTAAAAGTACATTTTTTTCATATGTTTTTAAAGATAATTTATATTTAAAATTGTTCTAAATGTATAATTAAATATAATTTATTAAAATTTATCCACATTTTGTATTTGGAATCAATATATTCTACAAATTATATATAAAAACATTCCAAACTATTGATCATTTTTACGTTAAAACCCCATTTTTGTGTCCCATCTAGTAGACTAATTTTAAATTAATTTATACCAAATTTGTGATAGGAATTTGGAAAAATGAATTAAATATTAGAAACCCTCATAAATTATAATTTATAATAAATTATATATTTTTTTACATATAAATATTTGGGAGTTTAATTTTAATTAATTACAATGATTAAGGGGAAAATTAGATTAATAAAGTGCTAATCATTAAACATAAGACCCAAAATGGCCTATAAACTTCTATAAAATTAAAAATATTCTATATTTAGAACCTATACTCCATGTTATGAACTTTTTTTCATTATTATCACTATATGTTATAGGAAAACGTTGGTTTAATTCTATTTCCTAAAAAATTATAAGAATTCACTCCTTCCATATCATAAAAACGCACACACCCTCCCGCTTATTCACACTTCTCAAAACCATTGGCTCAACCAAAATCCACACCAAAATGATTTTAAAATTCTTTATTTTAACTTTTAAGCCTTACATTGTAATGAAATCAAACCATGGAAGTCATTTCGAGAAAAAAAGTAGTTACCTAAAGAAGAAGAGGTTTGAACAAGTACAAGGAAAGTCAAGACTAAAGGTTAGGGAATTTCATATCAGATTTCAGTTACCTGATAGAAATTTCTTATTCACCATTCATTTTTCTTTTCTGGTGTTTATACTACCCATGTATGTATTTTATGGTTATAATAAATTAATTTATGTATTCCCAAATCCATTTGATGATCATTCATTCATGGGGTTTATGTTTCCAAAGTTACCAAATCCGTACAGTAATTTTCTATAAATTTTCCATCATTGAGACCCATGACAGGTTATGAACCTATATTTTTATATTAGGAATATATAATTACCTTTATATGTTAAAAAATTAATATCCTTATTTTCATTATAATTCACGAAGCATGTAATTTTATTCAATCCATTGTACTACAAATCAAGGTTACCAAATTTTTAATATTTTATAGCTATAATATCATCATTTTCAATATTTTTTATGATTATGTTTGCATTAAAGAAATATTACAATACATCTAAGATGAAATCCCATTAATTTTAAAACACATTGGTTATTCATGTTATATCGTTGTAATGATACAATTCTCCCACTCTTTTAGACTTCAAATAATTATGTATTGTTTACTAAAAATCAAAATTTATTTCCCTTTTTGTTTATAAATATATCTTATTTAAAATCCATGTGTTCTAATAATGATTTCAAAAATTCATTTATATTTTACAATGATTTTTAAGGGACATTTTTCTCATGAATTACATCTTTAAAAACAGTTTTAAAACAAATATTCTTATATTTTCTGACTGTGGAACTTTTCTAAACATTTAAGGTGAAAAGGGGATATTTATCAGGTACAGACATTCCAATTTTTATTACCATAATATACATGAATCATAACTTGTATGTTTACATTTTTTATGAATTTTTCTATATATATATGAGAAATATTTTTATTTGAATACGGTTTTAAAAGAAAAAATATTTTAAATTTTTTTTTATGTATAAATTTTTTTTTAAATGTTTTCATGTTTCGTTTATAACTTATCATGTAAAAACAATTGAAAATTTATTTCAAACCTTATTTTTTGTTTTTAAAATTAGATTCAATGAAAAAGGATTCAATATTTTTTAAATATTTCATTATGTGTTTTCTAGATGTTTTTTAAGTAGAAGGATTTAAAAAAATACAATTTTTAGTTATATGATTTTAAATGTATTTTAAAGTAAAAGGCATCCAAATTGAATTATGTCTTAATATGTTTTATTCAATGTAAAACATATATTTACCTCGTTAATTTTTTTAAAAAATATATAATTCTCTCTTTATAAGAAAAGGATTTTCAAGGAAAGTGTTTTTTTGTAAAGAAATGATTCATATGGTCAATAAAAATCCTCATCTATCCAGGGAATCATACATAGATATATTTTATGATTTATTGGGGACATTATTGATGAATACCTTTCATAGTAATTATTGAATGGTTCATGTATCAATCCTAATATGTTTAAAATACCCATTTCTATTCAGCGAGTAATATGCCTGTGAAACCCATTTACTTTGAAGAGATATTGTTGTATTAAATGATTGTGAATACTATAAATTTTCTATAGGTTGCAATTTAATGAAATTTTTAGGATACCCATTTAATTTAATGGGTTATTATATGATGTTTATAAAATCAATCTCTCTTTTGGGTCATGATATTATTATTGTTTTAATATATTGTGGAACTTGTATGAACAATTTTATTATGTTATAGGTGGAACCTATATCTCCTGGAAAACTAATGGGTAAATATTTATATATCATGAGATATTATTGGGATTCATGTTGATAGGATTTATTTATTATTGATTATGGGGTAACATGATCCACTGTAGGAAGATGTGGAAACCACATCCCTTAAAAGTAAATGACTACAACTGAGGATAGTGTTCAGTCATATACATTAGTATTATTCCTCATGAATATGGAATGATAGGGAAAACCAAAACCTTATGAAAATATGGGGAAACTTGTTCCATTTCTAGGAAAGGACTGCTGCTGGGAATAGAGGTGTGTCACACTTGATATGTACATCCACCATGAAGATCATAAAATGAGTAACCCAATCCACAATGGAAAGATAGGGAAAGATGACCCCTTTCCAAAAAATGAATAATACTATAAAGGGTGCTTTGTCCAAACCAATTGGTTTACTCCCTATTAATTTCCCTAATATGGTCTAGTGATGTGCCTTAACTTATGGGGAATGATATAATTTGTTTATGTATATTCCACAATTCCATATCTTACTCTTTTGTGAGGATATAATGGGTTGTTCTTTTGATTTATTTATTATTATTGCCTTATAGAAATATAAAGACCTGGAAATTTCAAGGGAATTTTTTTCTTAATTTCTTTGGGTTTTTACAAGAATGTAGTTTCTGACGGCACCTGATTCTGAGGCCCGGTGTGCCCGAAATCAATTTCCAAAGTATGGTTCGGGTAAGATCAATGAACGAACAAGCGGGTTTGTCTAACTTTTGAACTGGTTCTCGGAATCGAATTCCGAGGGCACCGATGGAACTGCAGCTCTGGTAATTGCTTATGAAGACCATTTCTGAAGGTTCATTTTCTCGGGAGGAGTTGTTTAAAATTCGAGGTGTAAGTGGAGAATAAAATAAAATTTGTAATCTAATTTTGTTTTTCTTCTATGTAGTTTTATCCTTTGTGTGGAAGATGGGATGGTAACTTCCCTTGGAAGAATAAATGAGAGTTGAGGCCCACACGAGCCCCCACCTTTTCAAATTCCCTATAACCCCTTGAAACTCACCTTTAATTTGAGACCACTCACCTCCCCCTCTCTCCTCTTTAATCATGCTAACTCACTTTATTAATTTAAGTGGTTTGAGTTTTTGTTGTGTGAATAAAAATAATAGCATGAGCTAATATTTTATTTTGGGAGCTTTTGGTGTGTTGGGAAAAACATTGGGGGAGAGCTCTTCAGTTTTTGAAGAACATCTACTATACGATGAAGAACGGCCGTCCGACTCGGTGAAGAACACTACATGCATCTCCAATCCTTTTCTTCCTCCATGTCAAGGGTCGAGACTCAACCGCATGGAAGCTCACCAACAATGACAGTTCTTTCCCAGTGTTGACAGAGCGACATCGCTTCCCGCGTCTTCAACGAACGAACCACTTCCAAGGTAGGGAATTAATTTGTGAATTTTAATAAACCCAGGTTTATTTCCTTCTAAAACAACGAACGCGGATCAACTAAATATTATGTTGATCCGTGGAGAGTATGTTTGCGGGTTGGGATTTCTTGATTGTGGGGAAAACCCTAAGGGTTGATTACTTTTTGTTCATGAAATATCCTTTGTCGTTCTTCGTCTTTTTTAGGCCACTTCTTATCATTGTAACAGAAGGAGGTCGGACCGCCCGAACAAGACCGAACCTCCTCCCCCTTGTTTTTTATTATGTTGCGGCTCGAACGAAGGCAACGCGGTGCAAAAACACTGGACGGAAACATAGATAAATACGGAAAGGCTGCGCGGCGCCGTCGCACCGTGCCGTAGAATCCGAATGAAACCGCGGCCGGATTCGGGGCCGTAGAGGCAATTTGAAGACTTCGCTGGTTGATCGTTGTGTTCGGATTGACGGGTGAAGACAAATGGGGCTGTAATGTCATTTTGAAGCCTCCTCAGTGAAGGTAGGGTCTCGGGAGGACCGTTGGTGAATGCGGTGAGCAAAACGGACCACTGGAGCGCGTCCAGTGGTCCGTGGAAGGTGGTGGCGGCGCGCTGTCGGAACGGAACTGCCACGGCTCAGCCGCGGCGGTGGGCCAAACTGGAATGGCTTAGCCGTTCCGGAGGCTGAGTGGCGCGGATTAAAGCCGCGCAGGTTTCGTTGACCGCGGGTGGTTGTAACCCCCCCGCACCTGCTGGCCACGCGGGCGCCGCGCCAGCGCTAGCGCCAGGCCGCGCAGTGCCGCCCCTAGGCAGGGCCGGGACGCGCCCTAATGGGCCGGTCCCAGACCCGGTTCGGGCCGACCCGGGGGGGGGGGGGGTGGGGGTTATCGAGCCGGGTCGGACCGGGCCCGAACAACCTATTTTCGGACAGTTTCTTTAAAACGCTAATATCTTGGGCTACGGACCTTTGATCGATGCACCGTTAGTTTCGATGCGATCCTTGGATTTAGACGGCCGTTTTGGTATATTACACTCAAGGTTTCAGAGAACTTAGGGTATGGCCGAGTTGGTTCGAACACGAAACCAACCGGGCACTCGGAGTGGAAATGCTTATAACATGAGCTCTGGTCGTCCGATAGACGTGTCATCAACTTTTTTGGATTACTCTTGATAAGACGGAAATTTTGGCATACTTCTCCTGAGTTTTGGATGCAGCTGGATAGTGGCAGGGTTTGATTGAACCTGTAATCCAACCGGGCCCCTGGAACGGAAAAGCTGATAACTTTCAAACCGTACATCCGTTTGACGAACCGTCACCAGAGTTGGTGATCACATTGAGAAACGGTCCCTATGAGTATAACCTATGAGAGTTTGGGGTACAGTTGAGATACGGCCGGGTTGGTTCGCACCCGAAACCAACCGGGCCCCTGGGACGAAAAGGCTAATAACTCACAGACCGGACGCCCGATTGACGCACCATCTGTTGTGTTGAGACCCCTATGACGAGGCGGTATTTTGAGATACTTCTTCGTGGGGACATTGTGATACATGGATTATCGACCAGTGGCTCATGGAGCAGACCCTCTAGGAGACGAGCGTACGGAGTACGAAGACCGTGTAGCTGGCTGAGACTTGACGACTGCTTGACCGACTCGACTTGGAGTGAGTCGACGAACCCAGTGGACGAAGCACTATTTTGTTTGGGTGCAGACCCATGGCGGACAGAGCACTATTGTGTTTGGGTGCAGACATGCGGTACTCGACCGGAGAGTAACTCTCAAGGCTATTAGGGGGGATGCACTACTGTGTTTGGGTGGCAGACCCCGGCGAGAAGCACTACTGTGTTTGGGTGGCTGGCCCGCGGTACATGACAGGAGAAGTACCTCAGTAGTCTTAGGTTAGTGAGAAGTACCTCGGAGTCGTGACAGGACCACTGTACTCATCAGAGACGGGGCTCTTCAACAGTTACACTTTTGATAAATGAAAATCCTGGTTTGAGCTGAGTCTATGACATTTTTGTTTACCTCATGATTGAGATGGGTCACTTGACACCTTAGCTATGTGTATGGCCATATACCTGGGTAGTGGTTATCCGTTGATTTCATAATCGTTGTGTTTCTCATGATTGAGATGGGTTACCTGATAACTTAGGTATATTTATGGGTATATACCTAAGTAGAGGTTATCTGTTGAGATATTTATTTGTGGTTATTTTTGTTGGATTTAGTGAGACCTTGAGGGACTCGGGGTCCCTACTGGGTATCATTATACTCACCCCTGCACGGGCTATGCCCTCACCTCGTTGTGTTGGTTGCAGACGATGGGAAGCGCTAACAGAGGCCGAGTGTTCAAGGACTGGACGGTACCCGGAGGTGGACCACATGACGAGTCAGTATCCAGAGGAGGACTTCACGACGTGACGATACTCGGAGGAGGATGACGAGCGAGAGCGTTGTGGAGGCTATCTGTACCTAACCTTCTGGTAGGACCTGTGGTAGACGATCTAGGAGCTGCGCTATCTGTACCTACCCTTCAGGTAGGATCTGAGGTGGACGACCCCGGAGCTGCTGCTATTTTTTCCTCGAGTTGTTTATATTTTCTGTTGTACTTTCGTTCAGTTTTGCTTGTACTTTTGATTGGGTTTGTATTCTGGCCCATTTTCTTTTCAGCACTTCTTTTGTACCTAGTGTATTACTTCTACTTGTACTTTGTGGTGTTTGTTTACTTTTATAAAGGCAATGTCTTCCCAGTTATCGGGATTTACGCCTTTGGTGCTAGTCTCCAGCCCCTATCCTATAGAAGGAGGGCTTGGGGTAGTCACGGAAAGGGCCCCGAGGACGGGTCATGACAAATTGGTATCAGAGGAGTCGGTTCTACCGCAGAACTTATAACTCTGATATTCCCTTTCACTGAAGCAATAGTGTTAAGGTTACTGAGTGTGGTTTTTAGTTCAGGGAGTCCAGTGTTGGTGCGGCGGCCGACGTATCTCTATGCCAGGACCCTGACTACTGATTTCTGACTTTGTGCATGAAAACACTGATTGTGTGGGTGTTTCCAAGCGTTTTAAAATCATCTTAAACCAGGTCAGCTCACCTAGTATAAATTGTTTGACCGTGTTGTATCTGTTCATGATGTCTCCACGCAGACAGTCAGTTGATGTTCGGAGATAGTACACGATGATGGCCCATCGAGCGATGAGGCTCTGGTGCGGGGCCCTTTTTACTATGTTGGCACCCTCGGGTGGTGTACTAGCAGCACCACCACCTATTGGGTAGTAGATGCCACCAGCCATAATAGAAAACTATGCACACTGGTAGAGCGCGTTGCACGGGTTCCAGCAGTAGAGGCCTCCGAGGTTACGAGGCGAGGCAAATTCCCAGACAGCAGAGCACTGGCTGGAGGCGATTTCTAGAGTTTTCCGCCTACCTGAGACATTAATAGAGTTGATAGTGGACTTGGATACTAGTGTTTTCCAGTGAATGACCATGAGGATGGTCGTCATAATGATGAGGCTTCGGTACGTGGATCGATGCCTAAGATAGTGCCTTCGGGTAGTGTGTCAGCTATACATCACTACCTGTTGGTCAGCAGTTATAACCGGCGGTACCAGTATGTGACACATGTAGGCTTACTGCCTTATAAGTGTTCCAACATCAAATACCCTCAAGTTCCGAGGTGAACCTGACTTACAGGTGGCTGAGGACTGGCTTTAGGTGGTGGCAGAGAGTTTTCTAGAGCTTATACAGCTTCGGAAGGATGACATGTTGGTAGCTGATAATTCATCGGGGCGTACCAAACCATCCCTGGTACTTGATGAATGCGATTCAATCAGTGCAATAGAGATCGCACCTCAGAGTGTGGTGTGTTTAAGGACATATGAGCCAGCACCTTTTCTCTATGCATTCCTACTTATGCTAGGGTGCTAGAAAGAACCTTTGTGGTTGAGAATTCTTTTTCTGAATGAATACAGTCAGTGAAGGTTAGTAGTGGGAAAGCTGGAAACTGGCACCAGTCTCGAAGACTTGTGCGTGTAAAATTTTTCATGTAGAGGAAGTAAAAAGGACAGATGAATCTGCAAGGTGGAAGACATGGAAGCAGAGCTATGAGAGCAGCATGGGGTGGTGAACATTTTGACATGTTGCAACCACCCACCCTGGTAATCCCCACTAGGCTTAGGGAGCTGGAGGGTGGGGAAAAGTGTAGCTGCATGTGGTCAAGGAGTGCGACCTAAAGGGATCTAAGGATGATTCGAAGTGCGGACTTTGTCTTCTAATAGCTGATGTAGCCTCAGACATCGATACGAATCATCCCTTCCTTCCATGAATCTAGTCCCAGACCTAGAGTTTCTAGTTAAGCCGTTGACTTGACCCTCACGCCTGGAGATACCTTTTGGAGGAGACTCGATAGTCACACTTACGCCGATGGTGTGATCTGACCCTTGAGGTGAGAGTCTCGGTTGGGACCTCTTGGTGGCAGCGTCGAGGCCTTACGACATTAGTTTGAGTATGGATTGGTCAATCAATGTTCATACTCAAATTGACGATATTAGGAAAACGTCGGGATGAGTTTAACTTGTTCTGCAAAAAGGAAACCCCAGGCAGCACAGGATAAACTTGTGCATGGGAGGGTGTAGCCGGTCATTCTTGGGTCGACCAACCTTACCCTCGTGGCAGTAATATTTTTGAGTTTCAGTTCTTATCAGGAAAGGGACACCTCTAGAGTTCGAGGATGTCGATCACGTCTTTATAAGGGTCTCAACATGATGAGGTTTATGGAGAAGTGGCTGAGGCGGAAAGTTATCTCCGAGGTTCAACGGACCTTTCTAGGCCCTCAGCAGTGTAGGCGAGGTGGTTTACCGCTTGACCTTTCCACCTCAGTTGCACCAGGTGCATGATCCTTAACACATCATCGACCTCAGGAAGTAGGACATCGATGACAGGGTGACATTCACGGAGGTTCTAGTGAGGATCAAGGAATGATAGGAGAAGATCCTACATAGATGGTCGAATCCTTGGGTGCGGTTTCACTGGCAGCACAAGAACTTCCAGGAGAGTACATGGGAGGGGATGGCTCAGATGCGTGCTCAGTACCACTTTTGTTTCCCCAGTTTGTGTTAAAGCTTTACGGGGACGTAAATCCCTGAGGTGGGAGTAATGTCAAGACCCAAAAATTTCAAGGAAAACTTTTTCTTAATTTCTTTGGGTTTTTACAAGAATGAAGTTTCTGACGGCACCTGATTCTGGGGCGCGGTGTGCCCGGAATCAATTTCCGAAGTTTGGTTCGGGTACGTTCAATGAACGAATGAGCGGGTTTATCTAACTTTTGAACCGGTGATTGGAATCGAAATCTGAGGGCACCGATGGAACCACAACACCATTAATTGCTTAAGAAGACATTTTCTAAAGGTGCGTTTTCTAGGGGGGAGTTGTTTAAAATTTAAGGTGTAAGTGAAGAATAAAATAAAATTTGTAATCCAATTTTATTTTTCATCCATGTAGTTTTATCCTTTGTGTGGAAGTTGGGTAGGTAAATTCCCTTGCGAGAATAAATGAGAGGTGGGGCCCACAAAATCACCCACCTTTTTACATTCCCCATAACCCCTTGAAACCCCCCTTTAATGTGAGACCACTCACCTCCCCCTCTCTCCTATTTAATCATGCCAGCTCACTTTATTAATTTAAGTGGTTTGAGTTTTGAATTTTGAGTTTTTGTTGTGTGAATAAAAATAATAGCATGAGTTAATATTTTATTTTGGGAGATTTCGGTGTAACACCCCAGGTAAATAAAGAATATGACATTTTTATATTTATCCATATTTGTGAATAAAATATTAATATTACATTAAAGGGGACGCTATACTCGATGGAGTACCCAATATGCAACAACGAGTTTCTTGGGAATCTTACGTTGCACTCTAATAATAAAATAATATTATTTTAAATGGTAGTTAACGCCTAGTCGTTGTAATGGAAGGAATGAACAGAACTAACTAAAAAATGATTATATATGTTTGTCAAATATTTTTTTACTCTTTACAATAAATTTTAGAGGATTAAAAATGCGAATGAATCCAATTTTTAAGCATAAACATTCTAATATTCTTTAAAAGGTCGATTAACGGCCTTTTGATGGAGAACCTCTTTTAAATTCACTTTTTGACAATTTTATGTGTTATATTTGACAAAATAAAATTCTTCTTTAGAATCGGGACATCAAAATTTACTTTGTGTAAATTTTTGGTATTTTTCTGATAATGTTCATTTTTTAATTAATAGTGAAAAATGTTGTATTTTAATTCAAAACCACTTTTTAATATAATTTATTTATATGATTATATTATATTTTGAATTGGTTTTAAAGTTCAATTAGAATATATTTTTACCATTTAATCCAATTGTGGTGATTGTAATTAATTTCACTTTGAAATCGGAGTTAAACTAGTGTCAATCTTTTGAAACTTATTGTTTCATAAAAACACGCTATTTGCTATGACAGCGGGAATTAATTATTAAATTAATTAATTCAACTTATATGTTTTGAATTTTTTAAAATAGGCTTCATTTTTGAATTCGGAATATCAAATATAGCTTAGGGTGAAGTTTTTGTATTTTTCTGAATAACTTAAATTTTTGATGAATAGTGAAACCACTAAGTGGTAGTTAAAGAAACTAATTTTTCGTTTAAATGAAACTTTTCCACCTCGGTGTTTTGAATTTCAAAAAACCTACATACATGGTTGTCATTAGGAAGTAAAATGTGGTTCAATGGGATAAAAATAATTTTTTGGTGAATAGTAACTTTTATGTTCTTAATCGCGATTAGAGGTAATTAGTGTAATTTAATGTAAAAATAATATTTTAATAATGTGAAATGACCAAGACACATGTCCTACCCTCATTTAATGTGTCATGGACGACCAAGACAATCCATGGGTCAACTTGGGGACCCCATGGAGCCACTTTGGTTGGAAAATGACATAAATTACTTTTTATTTAAAGTTAAAATAAAAATGTCACAAGCATGAGATGTTTCACTAAAAAAAATTTTAAATGGGGTTATACAAGACATATTTTTGACTATAAATATTAATTAGGAAGATAAAATGATTTAATAAATCATGATATTTTTTTTATAATTTTTAGACATTAAATAAATAAAATTATTTATGACATCCTAATGATGCAGCGATTACCTCATTAATAAATGATTTAAATAAAATGAAAAGATAATGTAAAATCTATGACCTACACATGTCCAAACCTATTGTATTGGTGGATTTAGAAACCTTATCACCCTATCCTTTATTTATATCAATGTGGGACCTTTTATATCTGAAACTCATTTTCAAATAAAGAATCATTTCTTTACTTTCCAAGAGTGCCCCTCCTCTCTTCTTATAAAAGGCCCCCAACTCTACCTCCTTACCCACACTTCCAAAGCCTTTGGCTCGGCCAACCCCTACTCATTTTGCCTCTCCTCATCCCTCTCTTACTCATAGAAGCCTCACTTTGGGCATAATTCTTTCCAAGGAAGCCTTTGAGCTCAAATCAAAAAGAGTTACCCGATTTTAAGGTAATGTCTTCACTTGTGTTCTTTTGTTTTATTTTGCTTCTCCAACCCCCTAAACTCTTTTTATTCATTTCTTTTGTAACAAATACAGTATCTTAAATATACTAGGATGTTTTTATAAGAATAATTCGAGATACACTTACAGACACCTACATCAAATGGTTAAAGAACATACTTTTTCTGTGGATGGCGAATTTCTGCCTCACGAAACGATGATTGTTCAACACTCATATAACACCTTAAAAGTTAGACATTAAGATGTAACTATATTTATATATGATATATAATATGTTTATGTTTTATTTAAGCTTCTGTATTTTTCTTTTTTGTCATACCTTTATGGTTTCCATTGTGGGTAAACACGATAATTTCATTTTAGGAAGTGCGGACTACCGCCCCCTCAAAGTGATTTGATTCATTAATGCCATATGTGGGATGTATAAAGGATGTATTTAAAGTTATTATATATGATTTATGTTACATATAAATGATTAATATAATTCTGGAATTAAAATATACATACCTATCATTTAGTTTTAATTCCATTATTATGACATAGAAATGAAAGTAGCGTTCATACGTACGTATTGCTTACCGTCTCCATGAACGGTGCATTTAATTTCTAACCTCTAAATGATAATGTAATATTATAAATACATGTATATTCTAGATATATATGATATATATGATATCCAAATCATGAATATCATTCTGGATGTAATGAACCTTTGACCACACGAACAACATGTAATTGTAAGAAGTCCACTTTCGACTTAAGAACCAAATATTGACAAAACAAACATTATTAACATAAATGATTACATAATGTTTATAACAAGGAAATAAGTGATATTAAAGGAATAATTAACTTGAAAAAGGTTCTTAATCTTGTAGAAATTAACTTAACTTTATTATTTAGGACGTTAAAGAACGATCGAGTCAAGTCGGACCCGAGGTAAGGGATCCTACTCCTCTATTTCTTTTTAAGTACACTCTTTTATGTCATCCCCTTTAAGCTCATATTTCTTATTATTGGGATATTATTTTATATTACTCATACTGTACATTTTATTTTCATATGTTGATAGACCCTATTTTCTCTAATCAATCCATTTTGGAAGTTTTGAGTGGCGCCGTTCGGCTGCCAAATTTTCGTAAGAGATCTAACCTCTCACTTTCTTATTAAGTACTCTCCTTTATGTCACTTCTTTTAAGATCCTCTTTGTTATGTTGGGGGATGTTCTTTTATATTCCTCTTTCTGTAAACTTTATGTTAATATGATTAGAGACCCTATTTGATCTCAACAATCCATTTTTGTATGTTTTAAGTGGCGCCATTAGGCTGCCAAGTTTTTGTGAGGGATTTTTCTTCTCACTTTTATTCCCGTGAGATTTATGCTACATTTGCCACAATTTACTTTGAGTGGGGTATGTAATGCCCATTATTTTACTCATTGTTTAATATACTTTCATTTATGAGTATTTACATCAACGTTGCATTGTCTTTCTTTCACGGGGTGTATGTTTTGAAAGATACCTAGGTCAGTAAGGGAACCTTTCACCCTCCTTTTTTTAAAAGACTTCTTTTGTTATGTTTTTTAATTCACATAACATTATGTTGGGATATGTTATTATATATCCTTAGTGATTTAAATTTTATGTCCAAGTGATGAGATACCCTTTTTATCTCTCATCAACTCATTTTCTGAATTTTGTAGTGACGCCGTTAGGCTGTCAAATTTTTCCAAGGGAACTTCTTAACCCAATTTTGATTCTTTGGGATAATCTTGTACTCCTTGAATATGTCATTATATGAATATGTTTGAATAACCTCTGATTTTTATAGTTAATATCCACTTATATTTGGTGTATTAGTTTGTCACACATAATTATGTAAATGATTTATCCATAATCCAAGGATACCGTCTTTGTATGGGACTTCGTCTCAATCTCCTTTCATTGAGGCATATTTTGTTTTATACAAAACATTCTTTTATACGGTGTATAAACCCCTTTGACTTTTACATTTATCCGAAAGGAATATTTTTTATACAAATCATTTTACTAAACGACAAAAGGGAATGATTTTTTCGGACGTATGCGACGACAACGACTTCTCCGCCGCCGTGACCATTATTTGAGTTTCGGCTTCCACTACAAGCCATACCTTTTTTTAAAAGAAAAATAAATACCGTGTTTTACTTTTCTTTTATTTTTTTATTGAAAATGGTTTTCATAATGTTTTTATATCAATGTGTTGTATTGATATCTTGTGATTGAAAAGTGGAAATGTTATGTTTCCTTTATGCATGTTTAATGTGATTGGATTATGTTATGGTTCTTGGGAATTATTATGAAGACGGGTGGTTCCATGATAAACTATGGGCGGGTGATCCCAATATAGCTCTCCAATGCATTGGGTAATGTGAAGTGGTAAAACGTTAAGGTTTCTCCGAAGAGATTTAGGGAATATACTGTGATGGGTATTCCAAATGTAACCAAGAGGGTTACTCCCTATGTAAGAATGTTATGAATGCCTCAAGTTACCTTTTTGTCTTATGATTTCTATGATTTATTCATGATTTTATGAGGTATGTTAATGTTCGTAGGTTTTATGGGTAAATTATGATTTCATTCTTATGTATACATGTACTCATGTTTCCTTTAAATGTTTTTATATCCCTTACTGAGCTCCTTGTGCTCATGCCATGTTTTTGAAATGTTTTTCACAGGTCAAGGGAAGGGTACATGATATGATGATAGTGTCAAGGAAGTGTCATGAAATAATCCATGTTTTATTTTAAATATGTTTCCATTTATGGGGAAAATGAATACTATATTTATGTAACCACTTTGTTTAAATGTGGAATGTAATGCAAGTTTTATGATCAAATTCTTTACAACTCTAAACCTGAAAAGATCCTCAATGTGTAATCTTCTAATAACTCAAGATTAAGTAAGGTTTAAGGCTGGGGCCTTATAGTTGGTATCAAAGGTCGGTTTAGATAACGTTAGAGGTTTGGGTATTCTCTAAGCACAAGTGACATTACCATAATGGTTAGGATTTCAGAAAGAGTCCTAGTTTTAGATAAAGTGAATGAGTAAGTATATCTTAGTGTTTATCTTCCTCTTTAGTACATGATGGTTTTACTGATATACTCACACTGACATTTCTGTTTTTAGTGAATGGATGGATCTATCCGACATCAAAGTGACAATAGGTTTGAAGGAAACTATGGTGGTTCTCTGATTAAGATACTAGATAAAATGGGGGATTCAATGAGGAAACTCGTGGTTGTTCTAAACCAACTATCAAGGAGTCATGATCAACCACTTGAAACTTGGTATGATCTGTAATGCATCATGTACGAGATGACCAATCGATGTGTATGTTCAGGTAATAATTATAAAGGTAACCATTAGAGTTTATATGATCCTTACTTTTGAGGTAATTATGGGTTATTTTATGTTATGATGGAAAATGAAAGGCATGAGATAAACTTGAGGTTAAAATATGTTATGATCATTTTTGAAGATTTTATCTCATTTTGGGGAATGTTTTATGAATTATATTGTTTTGGAAAAAGGACAACACACAGACCGTGTGACAACCCGTCGCGTCGGACAAAGCTGCAGGAATCGAACCCACAACCAAAGTGCGACTGATAGTTATCGCCCGCCACTGGACTATGTGAAGTCCCTGGTTAGTTTGACTAATTCTTTTTAGTTAGATGATTTTAGGAATCAAGAGTAAGATTATTTTGGGTTATCTATGGAAATTAATAACCCTTCATCGAGGATAAGGTATTAGGTTAATTACTTTTCAATATGAGAATTTAAGAGCAACTGATGTTATTTGGAGATAAAAGTTAATTTGTACTTTGGTAGACTATGTGACTAAATCCTTCAAATATTTTGGTTTCAATATTACTTTGGTTTACTTTGAATAATTTTATGGACAAGTTGTTTATCAAATGGTCCTTGTTGAACTTTGGGTTTTGTTGGACAAATTTTGGAGATTAAGAATAGATTTTCTTTTTATAAATGATTATACTTTTGTGGATCTTGTTCTAACAATTTTTAGTTTTGGATTTTGTCTAAAGATGTGGTAAATATATAGTTCTCTTTTCTGGATTAGGTGATTCTCAAGATGTTGATTATAGTACTCTTAATGTGAACATGTCTTCCTAAATACTCGTCTTTTGGAGAAAATATGAGTTTGATTAAGGAATCTAGTAAAAGTTGAAAGTCTACGTGAAAAGTATGTATGTTTCATTATGATTTAGCTAAGATCAAAATTAAATTCCTCAATTAAGAGTAACTTAAAACAAACATGTTGTCTATTAAATTTTCCTACTGGGGAATCGAATACCGTTTAACCTATCACAAGTTTGTGATTTTCTTGTGGTTAACTTTCTCCTAAACATGTTTTCTATCACTCTCGATCAGAACATGACCCTATGTTTTCTCCTCCATGTCCATGTTTTCCTACATTGAATCCTAGTATGGGTTAACTTGGGTAACCTCTTTACTTCTCATTCTTTATTTTAAAGTGATTGTTTTACCGACTCTTGTTCCGATGTGGGACTGTCAAGGATGTTTCCGAGCCCAATTTTAAAAAATTGCGAGGACGCAATTCCCAAAAGGGGGGAAGGATGTAACACCCCAGGTAAATAAAGAATATGAATTTTTTATATTTATCCATATTTTTGAATGAAATATTAATATTACTTTAAAGTGGACACTATGCTCGATGGCGTACCCAATACGCAACAAAGAGTTTCTTGGGAATCTTACGTTGCACTCTAATAATAAAATAATATTATTCTAAATGGTAGTTAACGCCTAGTTGTTGTAATGGCGAGAATGAACAGAACTAACTACAAAATGATTATATATGTTTTTCAAATATTTTTACTCTTTACAATAAATGTTAGAGGATTAAAAATGCGAATGAATCCAATTTTTAAGCATAAACATTCTAATATTCTTTAAAATGTCGATTAACCGCCTTTTGATGGAGAACCTCTTTTAAATCCACTTTTTGAAAATTTTATGTGTTATATTTGACAAAATAAAATTCTTCTTTAGAATTGGGACATCAAAATTTACTTTGTATAAATTTTTGGTATTTTTCTGATAAAGTTCATTTTTTAATGAATAGCGAAAAATGTTGTATTTTTATTCAAAACCACTTTTTAATATAATTTATTTATATTATTAGATTATATTTTGAATTGGTTTTAATGTTCAATTAGAATATATTTTTACCATTTAATCCAATTGTGGTCATTGGAATTAATTTCACTTTGAAATCGGACTTAAACTAGTGCCAATCTTTTGATACTTATTGTTTCATAAAAACACGCTATATGCTCTGACAGCGGGAATTAATTATTAAATTAATTAAATCAACTTATACATTTTGAATTTTGAAAAATAGACTTCATTTTTGAATTCGGAATACCAAAAATAGCTTAGGGTGAAGTTTTGGTATTTTTCTGAAGAACTTCAATTTTTGATGAATAGTGAAACCACTAAGTGGTAGTTAAAGAAACTGATTTTTTGTTTAAATGAAACTTTTCCACCTATATGTTTTGAATTTCAAAAATCCGACATACATGGTTGTCATTAGGAAGTAAAATGTGGTTCAATGGGATTAAAATAAATTTTTGCTGAATAGTAACTTTTATGTTCCTAATCGCGATCAGAGATAATTAGTGCAATTTAAGGTAAAAATAATGTTTTAATAATATGAAATGACCTAGACACATGTCCTAACCTCATTGGATGTGTCATGGACGACCAAGACAATCCATGGGTCAACTTGGGGACCCCATGGAGCCACTTTGGTTGGAAAATGACATAAATAACTTTTTATTTAAAGTTAAAATAAAAATGTCACAAGCATGAGATGTTTCACTAAAACAATTTTCAAATGGGGTTATACAAGTCATATTTTTGACTATAAATATTAATTAGAAATATAAGAATATTCACTACATCATGATATTTGTTTTATAATTTTTAGACATTATATAAATTAAAATATTTATGACATCATAATGATGCAGTGATTACCTCATTAATAAAGGATTTAAATAAAATGAAAAGATATTGTAAAATATATGACCTACACATGTCCAAAACCTATTGGATTGCTGGATTTAGAAACCTAATAACATTATCCTCGAATTATATCAATGTGGGACCTTTTAAATCCGAAACTCATTTTCAAATAAAGTAACATTTCTTTACTTTTCAAGAGTACCCCTCCTCTCCTCTTATAAAAGGCCCCCACCTCTACCTCCTTACCCACACTTCCAAAGACTTTGTCTTGGCCAACCCCTGCTCATTTTTCCCCTCCACATCCCTATATTACTCGTAGAATCCTCACTTTGGGCAGAAGTCTTCCCAAGGAATCCTTTGAGCTCAAATCAAAAAGAGTCACCTGATTTTAAGGTAATGTCTTCACTTGTGTTCTTTTGTATTATTTCACTTCTCCAACCCCATAAAATCTTTTTATTCATTTCTTTTGTAACAAATCCAATATCATCAATATACTAGGATGTTTTTATAAGAATAATTAGAGCTAAACTTACACACACCTACATAAAATGTTAAAAGAACATACTGTTTCGGTGGATGGCGAATTTCTGCCTCACGAAACGATGATTGTTCAACACTCATATAACACCTTAAAAGGTGGACATTAAGATTTCACTATATTTATATATGATATATAATATGTTTATGTTTTACTTATGCTTCTGTATTTTTCTTTTGTGGCATACCTTTATGGTTTCCATTGGGGGTAAACACGATAATTTCATTTTACGAAGTGCGGACTACCGCCCCATCAAAGTAATTTGATTCGTTAATTCCATATGTGGGATGTATAAAGGATTTCTTTAAAGTTATTATATATGATGTATGTTACATATAAATGATGAATATAATTCTGGAATTAAAATATAAATACCTTGCATTTAGTTTTAATTCCATTAATATGACATAGAAATGAAAGTAGCATTCATGCGTACGTACGGCTTACCGTCTCCATGAACGGTGCATTTCATTTTTACCTCTAAATGACAATGTAATATTATAAATACATATATATTCTGGATATATATGATATATATGATATCCAAATCATGAATATCATTCTGGATATAATGAATCTTTGACCACACAAAAAACATGTAATTGTAAGAAGTCCACTTTCGACTTAAGAACCAAATATCGACAAAACAAACATTATTAACATAAATGATTACATAATGTTTATAACATGGAAATAAGTGATATAAAAGGAATAATGAACTTGAAAAATGTTATTAATCAAGTATAAATTAACTCATGTTTATTATTAAGGACGTTAAAGAACGATCGAGTCAAGTCAGACCCGAGGTAAGAGATCCTACTCCTCTCTTTCATTTTTAGTACGCTCTTTTATGTAATTCCTTTTAAGCTCATATTTCTTATGATTGGGACTTTCTTTTATATTACTCATAATGTACGTTTTATGTTCATATGGTGATAGACCCTATTTTCTCTCATCAACCCATTTTGGAAGTTTTGAGTGGCGCTGTTAGGCTGCCGAATTTTCGTTAGAGATCTAACCTCTCTCTTTCTTTTTAAGTACTCTCCTTTATGTCACTTATTTTAAGCTCCTATTTTTTATGTTGGGGGATGTTCTTTTATATTCCTCATGCTGTAAACTTTATTTTAATATGATGAGAGACCCGATTTGATCTCATCAAGCAATTTTTGTATGTTTTAAGTGGCGCCGTTAGGCTGGCGAGTTTTCATGAGGGATTTTTCATCTCACTTTTATTCCCGTGATATTTATGCGACATATTCCAGAATTTCCTTTGAGTGGTGTATTTACTGCCCATTATTTTACTCATTGTGTAATATACTTTCATTTATGAGTATTTATATCAATGTTGTATTGTCCTACTTTCACGGGGTGTATATTTCGAAAGATACCGATGTCGGTAAGGGAACCTTTCACCCTCCTTTTTTTTAAAAGACTTATTTTGATACGTCTTTTAATTCACATAACATTATGTTGGGATATGTTCTTCTATATCCTTAGTGATTTAAATTTTATGTCCAAGTGATGAGATACCCTTTTTATCTCTCATCAACTCATTTTTTGAATTTTGTAGTGACGTCGTTAGGCTGAAAAATTTTTGCAAGGGAACTTCTTAACCCAATTTTGATTCTTTGGGATAAGATTGTACTACTTGAATATGTCGTTCTATGAATATGTGTCAATAACCTCTGATTTTTTTACACTTAATATCCACTTATATTTGGTGTATTAGTTTGTCACACATAATTATGTAATTGGTTTATCCTTAATCCAAGGATACCGCCTTTGTATGGGACTTCGTTTCAATCTCCTTTCATTGAGGCAAATTTTGTTTTATACACAACCTTCTTTTATACGGTGTGTAAACCCCTTTGACTTTTAGGTTTATCTGAAAGTAATCTTTTTTATACAAATCATTTTACTAAACGACAAAAGGGAATTTTTTTGTCGTACGTATGCGGCGACAACGACTTCTCCGCCGCCGTGACCATTATTTGAGTTTCGGCTTCCTCTACAAGCCATACCTTTTTTTAAAATAAAAATAAATACCATGTTTTACTTTTCTTTTATTTTGGTATTGAAAATGGTTTTCATAATGTTTTTATATCAATGTGTTGTATTGATATCTTGTGATTGAAAAGTGGAAATGTTATGTTTCCTTTATGCATGTTTTATGTGATACAGTTATGTTATGGTTCTTGGGAAATATTATGAAGACGAGTGGTTCCGTGATAAACTAAGGGCGGGTGATCCCGATATAGCTCTCCAACGCATTGGGTAACGTGAAGGGTTAAACGTTAAGGTTTCTCCGAAGAGATTTAGTGAATATACTGTGATTGGTATTCCAAATGTAACCAAGAGGGTTACTCGCTACGTAAGAATGTTATGAATGCCTCAAGTTACCTATTTGTCTTATGATTTCTATGATTTATTCATGATTTTATGAGGTATGTTAATGTGCTTATGTTTTATGGGTAAAGTATGATTTCATTCTTATGTATACATGTACCCATATTTCCTTTCCATATTTTTATTTCCCTTACTGAGCCCTTTATGCTCATCCCATGTTTTTAAAAAAATTTCACAGGTCAAGGGAAGGGTACATGATATGATGATAATGTCAAGGAAGTGTTAAGAAAGAATACATGTTTTATTTGAAATATGTTTCCGTTGATGGGAAAAATGAATACTATCTTTTATGTAACCATTTTGTTTAAATGTGGAATGTAATGCATGTTTTATGATCTAATTCACTAAAACTCTAATCCTGAAATGATCTTCAATGTGTAATCTTGTAATAACTCAATATTAAGTAAGGTTTAAGGCTGGGGCCTTATAGTTGGTATCAAAGGTCGGTTTAGATAACTATAGAGATTAGGGTATTTTCTAAGCACAAGTGACATTACCATAATGGTTAGGATTTCAGAAAGAGTCCTAGTTTTAGATAAAGTGAATGAGTAAGTATATCTTAGGGTTTATCTTCCTCTTTAGTACATGATGGTTTTATTGAAATACTCACACTGACATTTCTGTTTTATTGAATGGATGGATCTAGGGGGCATCAAAGTGACAATAGGTTTTAAGGAAACATTGGTGGTTCTCTGATTAAGATACTAGATAAAATGGGGGATTCAATGAGGAAACTCATGGTTGTTCTAAACCAACTATTAAGGAGTCATGATCAACCACTTGAAACTTTTTATGATCTGTAATGAATCATGTACAAGATGACCAATCGATGTGGAAGTTCAGGTAATAATTATAAAGGTAACCATTACAGTTTATATGATCCTTACTTTTGAGGTAATTATGGGTTATTATATGTTATGATGGAAAATGAAAGGCATGAGATAGACGTGAGGTTAAAATATGTTATGATCATTTTTGAAGATTTTATCTCGTTTTGGGGAATGTTTTAAGAATTATATAGTTTTGGAAAAAGGATAACACACAGACCGTGTGACAACCCGTCGCGTCGGACAAAGTTGCGGGAATCGAACCCACAACCAAAGTGCGACTGATATTTATCGCCTACCGCTGGACTACGTGAAGTCCATAGTTAGTTTGACTAATTCTTTTTAGTTAGATGATTTTAGGAATCAATAGTAAGTTTATTTTGGGTTATCTATGGAAATGATTAACCTATCATCGAGGATATGTGATTAGGTTAATTTCTTTTCAATATGAGAATTTAAGAGCCAGTGATGTTATTTGGAGATAAAAGTTAATTTGTACCTTGGAAGACTATGTGACTAAATCCTTCAAATATTTGGGTTTCAATCTTAGTTTGGTTTACTTTGAAGACTTTTATGGACAAATTTTTTATCAAATGGTCCTCGTTGAACATTGGGTTTTGTTGGACAAATTTTGGAGATTAAGAATAGATTTTTTTTTAGAAAGGATTATACTTTGGTGGATCTTGTTCTAACAATTTTTGTTTTTGGACTTTGTATAAAGACATGGGAAATATATTTTTCTCTTTTATACATTAGGTGATTCTCAAGAAGTTGATTATAGTACTCTTAATGTGAACAAGTCTTCCTAAATACTCGTCTTTTGGAGAAAATATGAGTTTGATTAAGGAATCTAGTAAAAGTTGAAAGTCTACGTGACAAGTAAGAATGTTTCATTATGATTTAGTTAAGATCAAAAATAAATTCCTCAATGAAGAGTAACTTAAAACAAAAATGTTATCTATTAACTTTTCCTACTGGGGAATCGAATACCGTTTAACCCATAACAAGTTTGTGATTTTCTTGTGGTTAACTTTCTCCTAAACATGTTTTATATCACTCTCCATCAGAACATGACCCTATGTTTTCTCCTCCATGTCCATGTTTTCCTACATGAAATCCTAGTATGGTTTAACTCGGGTGACCTCAGTACTTCTCATTCTTTATTTTAAAGTGATTTTTTTACCAACTCGTGTTCCGATGTGGGACATTCAGGGATGTTTCCGAGCCCAATTTTAAAAAATTGCGAGGACACAATTCCCAAAAGGGGGGAAGGATGTAACACCCCAGGTAAATAAAGAATATGAAATTTTTATGTTTATCCATATTTTTGAATAAAATATTAATATTACATTAAAGGGGACGCTATGCTCGATGGCGTACCCAATACGCAACAACGAGTTTCTTGGGAATCTTACGTTGCACTCTAATAATAAAATAATATTATTTTAAATGGTAGTTAACGCCTAGCCGTTGTAATGGTAGGAATGAATATAACTATCTACAAAATGAATATATATGTTTGTCAAATATTTTTACTCTTTACAATAAATGTTAGAGGGTTAAAAATGCGAATTAATCCAATTTTTAAGTATAAACATTCTAATATTTTTTAAAAGGTCGATTAACCACCTTTTGATGGCGAACCTCTTTTAAATCCACTTTTTGAAAATTTTATGTGTTATATTTGACAAAATAAAATTCTTCTTTAGAATCGGGACATCAAAATTTACTTTGTGTAAAGTTTTGGTATTTTTCCGATGAAGTTCATTTTTTAATGAATAGTGAAAAATGTTGTATTTTAATTCAAAACCACTTTTTAATCTAATTTATTTATATGATTAGAATATATTATGAATTGGTTTTAAAGTTCAATTTGAATATATTTTTACCATTTAATCCAATTGTGGTCATTGGAATTAATTTCACTTTGAAATCGGACTTAAACTAGTATCAATCTTTTGATACTTATTGTTTCATAAAAACACGCTATTTGCTCTGATAGCGAGAATTAATTATTAAATTAATTAATTAAACATATATGTTTTTAATTTTTTATAATATACCTAATTTTTGAATTCGGAATATCAAATATAGCTTAGGGTGAAGTTTTTGTATTTTTCTGAAGAAATTCAATTTTTGATGAATAGTGAAACCACTAAGTGGTAGTTAATGAAACTGATTTTTCGTTTAAATTAAACTTTTCCACCTCTATGTTTTGAATTTCAAAAATCTGAAATACATGGTTTTCATTAGGAAGTAAAATGTGGTTCAATGGGATTAAAATAATTTTTGTGAATAGTAACTTTTATGTTCTTAATCGCGATTAGAGGTAATTATTGTAATTTAAGGTAAAAATAATGTTTTAATAATGTGAAATGACCTAGACACATGTCCTACCCTCATTGGATGTGTCATGGCCGACCACGAAAATCCATGGGTCATCTTGGGGACCCCATGGAGCGACATTGGTTAGAAAATGACATAAATAACTTTTTATTTAAAGTTAAAATAAAAATGTCACATGCATGAAATGTTTCACTAAAAAAAATTTTAAATGGGGTTATACAAGTCATATTTTTGACTATAAATATTCATTAGAAAGATAAAAAATTTTCCTACATCATGATATTTTTTATAATTTTTAGACATTAAATAAATTAATTTATTTATGACATCATAATGATGCAGCGATTACCTCATTAATTAAGGATTTAAATAAAATGAAACGATAATGTAAACTCTATGACCTACACTTGTCCAAAACTGATTTGAATTGTGGATTTCGAAACCATATCACCTTAGACTCGAATTATATCTATGTGGGACCTTTTAAATCCTAAACTCATTTTCAAATAAAGTAACATTTCATTACTTTCCAACAGTGCCCCTCCTCTTTTCTTATAAAAGGCCCCCACCACTACCTCCTTACCCACAATTCCAAAGACTTTGGCTCGGCCAAACCATGCTCATTTTGCCTCTCCACATCTCTCTCTTACTCCTAGAAGCCTCACTTTGGGCATAAGTCTTCCCAAGGAAGCCATTGAGCTCAAATCAAAAAGAGTTACCCGATTTTAAGGTAATGTCTTCACTTGTGTTCTTTTGTTTTATTTTGCTTCTCCAACCCCCTAAAATCTTTTTATTAATTTATTTTGTAACAACTCCAGTATATTAAATATACTAGGATGTTGTTATAAGAAGAATTTGAGCTACACTTACACACACCTACATCAAATGGTTAAAGAACATACTGTTTCTGTGGATGGCGAATTTCTGCCTCACGAAATGATGATTATTCAACACTCATATAACACCTTAAAAGGTGGAAATTAAGATGTCACTATATTTATATATGATATATAATATGTTTATGTTTTACTTAAGCTTCTGTATTTTTCTTTTGTAGAATACCTTTATGGTTTCCATGGTGGGTAAACATGATAATTTCATTTTAGAAAGTGCGGACTACCGCCCCCTCAAAGTGATTTGATTCGTTAATGCCATATGTGGGATGTATAAAAGATGTATTTAAAGTTATTATATATGATTTATGTTACATATAAATGATTAATATAATTCTGTAATTAAAATATACATACCTCTCATTTATTTTTAATTCCATTAATATGACATTGAAATGAAATTAGAGTTCATGCGTACGTACGGCTTACCGTCTCCATGAACGGTGAATTTCATTTATTACCAATAAATGATTATGTAATATTATAAATACATGTATATTCTGGATATATATGATATATAAGATATCCAAATCATGAATATCATTCTGGATATAATGAAACTTTGACCACATGAACAACAAGTAATTGTAAGAAGTCCACTTTCGACTTAAGAACCAAATATCGACAAAACAATCATTATTAACTTAAATATTTACATAATGTTTATAACATGGAAATAAGTGACATAAAAGTAACAATGAACTTGAAAAAGGTTCTTAATCAAGTATAAATTAACTCACGTTTATTATTCAGGACGTTAAAGAACGATCAAGTCAAGTCGGACCAGAGGTAAGGGATCCTACTCCTATATTTCTTTTTTATGTACACTCTTTTATGTCATTACGTTTAAGCTCATCTTTATTATGATTGGGATATTCTTTTACATTACTCATATTGTAGGTTTTAGGTTCATTTGGTTAGAGACCTTATTTTCTCTCATCAATCCATTTTGGAAGTTTTGAGTGGTGCCGTTAGGCTGCCGAATTTTCGTAAGAGATCTAACCTCTCTCTTTCTTTAAGTACTCCCCTTTATGTCACTTCTTTTAAGCTCCTCTTTGTTATGTTGGGGGGATGTTATTTTATATTACTCTTTCTTTAAACATTATTTTAATATGATTAGAGACCCTATTTGATCTCATCAATCCATTTTTGTATGTTTTAAGTGGCGCCGTTAGGCTGTCGAGTTTTCGTGAGGGATTTTTCAACTCACTTTTATTCCCGTGAGATTTATGCTACATTTTCCACAATTTCCTTTGAGTGGTATATGTACTACCCATTATTTTACTCATTGTGTAATATACTTTCATTTATGAGTATTTACATCAATGTTGTATTGTCCTTCTTTCACGGGGTGTATGTTTCGAAAGATACCCATGTCGGTAAGGGAACCTTTCACCCTCCTTTTTTTAAAAGATTTCTTTTGTTATGTATTTTAATTCACATAACATTATGTTGGGATATGTTCTTATATATGCTTTGTGATTTAAAGTTTATGTCCATGTGATGAGATACCCTTTTTATCTCTCATCAACTCATTTTCTGAATTATGTAGTGACGCCGTTAGGCTGTCAAATTTTTGCAGGGGAACTTCTTAACCCAATTTTGATTCTTTGGGATAAGCTTGTACTCTTTGAATATGTCATTCTATGAATATTTGTGAATAACCTCTGATTTTTTTCACTTAATTTCTACTTATATTAGGTGTATTAGTTTTTCACACATAATTATGTAATTGATTTATCCTTAATCCTAGGATACCGTCTTTTTATGGGACTTCGTCTCAATCTCTTTTATTGAGGCATATTTTGTTTTATACACAACCTTATTTTATACGGTGTATAAACCCTTTTTACTTTTACATTTATCTGAAAGGAATATTTTTTATACAAAGCATTTTACTAAAGGACAAAAGGGAATTTTTTTCACGTACGTATGTGGCGACAATGACTTCTTCGCTGCCATGACCATTATTTGAGTTTCGGCTTCCTCTACAAGCCATACCTTTTTTTAAAAGAAAATTAAATACCATGTTTTACTTTTCTTTTATTTTGGTATTGAAAATTGTATTCACAATTTTTTTATATCAATGTGTTGTATTGATATCTTGTGATTGAAAAGTGGAAATGTTATGTTTCCTTTATGAATGTTTTATGTGATTCGATTATGTTATGGTTCTTGGGAATTATTATGAAGACGAGTGGTTCTGTGATAAACTAAGGGCGGGTGAGCCCGATATATCTCTCCAATGCATTGGGTAACATGAAGGGGTTAAACATTTTGGTTTCTCCGAAAATATTTAGGAAATATAATGTGGTGGGTATTCCAAATGTAACCAAGAGGGTTACTCCCTACGTAAGAATGTTATGAATGCCTCAAGTTACCTTTTTTGTCTTATTATTTCTATGATTTATTCATGATTTTATGAGGTATGTTAAATTGATTATGTTTTATGGGTAAAGTATGATTTCATTACTATGTATACATGTACTCATGTTTCCTTTCAATATTTTTATATCCCTTACTGAGCTCTTTATACTCATCCCAAGTTTTTGAAATGTTTTTCACAGGTCAAGGGAAGGGTACATGATATGATGACAGTGTCAAGGAAGTGTCAAGAAAGAATCCATGTTTTATTTTAAATATGTTTCCGTTGATGGGGAAAATGAATACAATCTTTTATGTAACCACTTTGTTTAAATGTGGAATGTTATGCAAGTTTTATGATCTAATTCTCTAAAACTCTAAACCTGAAAGGATCCTCAATGTGTAATCTTGTAATAACTCAAGATTAAGTAAGGTTTAAGGCTGGGGCCTTATATTTGGTGTGTTGGGAAAAACATTGGGGGACAACTCTTGAGTTTTTGAAGAACATCGACTCTCCGATGAAGAACGGCCTTCCGACTCGGCGAAGAACGCTCCATGCTTCTCCAATTCATTTCTTCCTCCACGTCAAGGGTCGAGACTCAACTGCAGGGAAACTCACCAACAACAACGGTTCTTTCCCGGTGTTGACAGAGAGACATCTCTTCCCGTGTATTCGACGAACGAACCATTTCCAAGGTAGGGAATTAATTTTTGAATGTTAATGAACCCATGTTTATTTCCTTCTGAAACAAAGAATGCGGATCAAATAAATATTAAGTTGATCCGCGGAGAGTATGTTTGCGGGTTGGGAATTCTTGATTGCGGGGAAAACCGTAAGGGTTGATTACTTTTTGTTCCTGAAATATCCTTTGTCATTCTTCATCTTTTTTAGGCCGCTTGTTATCGTTGTAACGGGAGGACTTCGGACCGCCTGAATACAACCGAACCTCCTCCCCCTTTTTTTTGATTATGTTGCGGCTCGAACGAAGGAGACGCAGTACAATGACACCGCGTGGAAACATGGAGAAATAAGGCAAGGATGCACGGCGCCATCGCGCCGTGCCGTTGAAGCAGAATGAAACTGCAGCCAGAGTCGGGGCCGCGGAGGCAATTCGAAGACTACACTGGTTGATTGTTGTGCGTGGATTTAAGGGCGACAACAAATGGGGCCGCAATGTCATTTTGATTCATCCGTAGTGAAGATCGGGTCCCGGGAGGACCGTTGGCGAAGGCAGCGAGCAAAACGGACCACTAGAGCACGTCCGGTGGTCCGCGGAAGGCGGTGGCGGCGCGCCGCCGGAACGGAACCGCCGAGGCTGAGCCGCGGCAGCGGGCCAAACCGGAATGGCTTTGCCGTTCCAGAGGCTGAGCGGCGCAGCTTAAAGCCGTGCCGGTTCCATCGACCGCAGGGGGTTGTAACCCCCCCCCCCCCCCGCACCCGCTGGCCACGCGGGCGCCGCGCCAGTGCCAGCACCAGCCCGGGCCGGGCCACACCTAGGCCGAGCTGGGCCGGGCCCTAATGGGCCGAACACGGACCCGGTTCGGGTCGACCCAGTTCGGGCCGACCCGGGGGGTATCGGGCCGGGTCGGACCGGGTCTGAACCCCCTATTTTCGGACAGTTTTGTTCAAATGCTAATATCTTGTGCTACGGACCTTCGATCGACACACCGTCAGTTGCGATGCGATCCTTGGATCGAGACACTCGTTTCGGTATATTACTGTCAAGGTTTCAGAGAACATTGGGAATAGCCGAGTTGGTTCGAACACGAAACCAACCGGGCCCTTAGAGCAGAAACGCTTATAACATGAGCTCCGGACGTCCGAAAGACGTGCCGTCGACTTTGTTGGATTTCGTTTGATTAGACGGAACTTTTGGAATACTTCTCCAGAGTTTTGGATGCTTTTTGATAATGGCCGGGTTGGATTGAACCTGTAATCCAACAGGGCCCCTGGAACGGAAAAGCTGATAACTTTCAAACTGGACGTCTGTTTGACGAACCGTCTACGGCGTTTGTGATCACGTTGAGAAATGGTCTCTATGAGTATACCCTATGAGTGTTTGGGGTACAGTTGAGATATGGCCGGGTTGGTTCGCACACGAATCCAACTGGGCCCCTGGGACAAAATGGCTAATGACTCACTGACCAGGTGCCCGATTGCCGCGTCGTCTGTTGTGTTGAAACCCCTATAACGAGGTGATCTTTTGAGATACTTCTTCGTGGGACTTTTTGATACTTGGAGTATCTACCGGTAGCTCGTGGAGCAGAACCTCTTAGAGACGAGGGTATAGAGTACAGAGACCGTGTAGCCTGCTGAGACCTGACGACTGCTTGACCGACTCGACTTGGAGTGAGTCGACTAGCCCAATGGACGGAGCACTACATGGTTTGGGTGCAGACCCATGGCGGACGGAGCACTACTGTGTTTGGGTTCATACCCGCGGTACTCGACCGAAGAGTACCTCTGCAGGCTATTAGGGGGGATGCACTACAGTGTTTGGGTGGCAGACCCTGGCGGGAAGCACTACTGTGTTTGGGTGGCTGGCCTGCGGTACTCGACAGGAGGAGTACCTCAGTAGTCTTAGGTTAGTGAGCAGTACCTCGGAGTCGTGGCAGGATCACTGTACTCGTCAGAGATGGGGATCTTCAGCAGTTACGGTTTCGATAAATGAAAATCCTGTTTTGAGCTGAGTCTATGACGTTTGTGTTTACCTCATGATTGAGATGGGTCACCTGATAACTTAGGTATATGTATGGGCATATACCTGGGTAGTGGTTATCCGTTGATTTCATAATCTTTTTGTTTCCCCATGATTGAGATGGGTTACTTGATTACTTAGGTACATGTATGGTCATATACCTAAGTATAGGTTATCTATTGAGATCTTTCTTTGTTGTTATCCTTGTTGAATTTAGTGAGACCTTGAGGGTCTCGAGGTCCCTACTGAGTATCATTATACTCAGCCCTGCACGGGTTATGCCCGCACCTCGTTGTGTTGGTTGCAGACAACGGGCAGTGCTGACAGAGGCCGAGTGTTCGAGGACTGGACGGTACCCGGAGGTGGACCACACGACGAGTCAGTATCCAGAGGTGGACTTCATGACGTGACGATACTCAGAGGAGGTTGACGGGCGAGAGCGTTGTGGAGGCTATCTGTACCTACCCTTTAGGTAGGACCCATGGGAGATGATCCAGGAGCTGCGCTATCTGTACCTACCCTTCAGGTAGGATCCGAGGTGGACGACCCAGGAGCTGCTGCTATTTGTTTCTCCAGCTGTTTGTCTTTTCTGTTGTACTTTCGTTCTGTTGTAGCTGTAATTTTGATTGGGTTTTTATTCTGGCCCATTTACCTTTCCTCACTTCTTTTGTACCTAGTGTATTACTTCCGCTTGTACTCGGTGGTGTTTGTTTACTTTTATAAAGGCAATGCCTTCCCAGTTATTGGGATTTACGCCTTTGGTGCTAGTCTCCAGCCCCTGGCCTATGGAAGGCGGGCTTGGGGAAGTCACAGCACGAGCCCCGAGGATGGGTCGTGACAATAAATCAACCCATTATTGCATGATTCATGTTTATATAGTTTGATATGCATGGTTTTATCTTTAAATGTTTTGATCATGTTATCATACCCATGTTCTCGGGTTTGTCTTACATATCTCTGTTGTTTGCACTTACTCAACATCTAAGCACCACCCTTCTTATGGTTCCTTCACTAGGTTGTGAAGATATATTTTCTATAAGATAGGTATAAGTGCGGTTATAGTGTTTGAGAACCTAGAGATAGATAATGTATCTAACATACATACGAGTGTTTATGTTTCCATGTTTCCTAATGTACTAAACTAACTCGGTCTTTGGGAGTCTATTAGTGTAATTTTTTAAGTATTCCACCAATTTAATGTAATATATATTTACATTAAGTCCTGGTTTTTATGTGTAACACCCATAGAAATTATGATATATTTATTTTTGTAAAGAGGTCAATCTATTTATAGCATGTGGTACATGCATCGCCAAGTCTAAAGAAATAGTAATATAGTATGCTGTTATCTAGATGTCAAAATTGTGGGTTTGAATATGAAAAAGAAAATAATAAAAATATAGTGGGTTAAACAATTGAAAATTATAATAAATAATTATTTATTTATAAGAAATAATAAATATAAATGTTTTTTTGAAAACATTAGTATTCTAAAATGTTTTTTATAGCACTTTGTTCACATAATTTAAAAGTAGTCCTTTAATCTTATAGAAATATATTTATAAAAAAAGATATACTTTTCTTAATAATCATTTAAAAATTATCTTGGTGAAAATTTTTAGAGTTTTATAAAATTAATAAATTTTTTGATGATTAGTGAAAAATAATTTTTTTTTAAAACATGATTTTTTGATTAAAGAATATTAAAGATTATTTTTCAAGTAGAATTATTTTAATGATTAAATTATTTCAATTAATTTATTAAAAACAAAATATATGTCATTGTGATCTATTTGATATTTAATATTGATATTAAAACATCATAAATGAAGGAATTTTTTTTCCGTGGAAAACAACTTTTTTCCATGCCTACGTGAATAATTTTATATTAAATTTTATACCTATATAAGGGGAACTTAGAAAAATAGATTCCATATTTTTTATTATAACACATAATATTATATAATATTTCCAAATTAATTTCCCTCAAAAAAAACTAAAAATATATAAAAAATTATTACGGTGTTTAAAGTTAAAACGGAATAACTCAGGGTTAGACATAATTGATTAGGGTTAAAATAAATAAACTAATATAAAAATAATATTATCTGAAAATATTTATAACTTATATAAAACAAAGATCTATATTGAAATATTCATTAGACGTTTTTTATTTACAAAATATGGTATCACTTTTTCTATATGAAAATCCCAATTGTGTCCTCTCCTCGCTTATAAAAGGCAACCAACTCTCCTCTCATATACACACACATGAAGCCGTATTTTTATCCAATAAAAAATTAAATCTTTTACATAAATCCCTCCATAAATAATATATTAATTACTAATCAGAAAACAAATTTATAATGGATTTATGCATAAACATAAAGTGGTTTTCTCAAGAGGAATTATAATTTTTTATTTTTTATTTTTTTAATTCATCTAATGAATTAATAAAATATTTTACAACTATACTAAAATAAAAAAAGGTATCAGACATATAATTTTATTATTTATGTTAATTTAATAATTTACATCAATATCCTCTTCCATTAAATATATAACCAAACTGTTGGTGGTGGTTACGGGAAACTACCACCTCATAAACCAATACAATGTTTTTCAATTACCATCTTCCAAAACATGGTAAAATTATGGATTTGACCTAAATAAATGATATTTATGATATTATTAAACATATTTAATTATAATATCACACATATATTCATACTTTAAAATAATTTGGAAAACAATAATGTCACATGTGTGTACATGTGGACTACCTCATTCAGATATCGATGTGAATGTTTTTTCATTTTATTTTCTCAATGATTATAATATAGAAATATTTAAAGAATATAAATGAATTATTAGATATAATAATCGTTCTTTAAGGGTGAAATATTATTTATCTAACTAACATATCATCTATTGGATAAATATAAATGACATTCATTCATATGTATAGTCAACCACCACCATAATTGATTTAACCAATTTTCTAATCTCTATCATTTATGAAATATTTTAGTTATTATATAAGGACTATATAGGATATTTTTATAATAATTATAATTAAGGAGGTAATTTATCAATGATATACTTAAAATGAACTAAATTATAGAATTATTACATACATGAAATATAAAGCAATTATCATATTAAAAATGATTTTAATGAACAATTGTTTAAAAATGGGTCATAAAAGAATATATGTGAAAAATATATGGCATGCAATATTGGTGAATATTTTTTTAATATATTCAAAAAACATATATATTTACTATAAATGAGATACTAAAGAAAAATACCGAAATCAAATATGATGTAAGGGTTTGTTGTCTCAGTTTATTTCGATGAGAGGTATGCTATATTTGATACTTAGTTATTTTGTGTATTATATATAATTATACTTTGATAAATTATATAACTTTTTTTCTTTCCTAAATTTTATATGACATTTCATTTGATGTTACATATTTCTAAGGGATTATGATTTTTATGTTTCCGGGGTTTTAATGTTTTATTTTACAATCTAATAATTTATCAGGATTGTTCATTGATTTGTTTAAGTTGATTATATTTTATCATATACATTTCAAAACAATCATAAATATATTACCCTATTGTTATTTCAGGATAATAAATATTTTATTCCTGTTTTTTTATCATCAAAAGAAAAAGAAATTTATTTTTAATAAAACTAACTTCATTTCTCACTTAAGTCAAAAACATTTTTCTTTTCTATACATGTTTTATAAATTTTTTTAAGAATTATTTAATATTCACTAGATGATTTATTATATAATTTTTCCCATGATTTTTTTTAAAAAAAATGGGTTTATAGTAATATTATTATCATATTCGTAATTAGGAACAATTTTTATTTTTATAATAATTTTAACGGATTGTATTTTTAAGTATTACAAGGTGTATAGAATCAACCTCAATCGGGAACATTTATTTCAATGATACACCATTTAAATGATTAAAAGTATCTTATTAATGAACTGTTTTAATAATAGTTTATAACTTTTTGGATTTTTATAGTGATTTTTATTTTGAAATAAATATATTCTTATAGAAAATTTTTCAATGGAATTTTTAAATGAATTATATTCAAAAAATTAAAACAAAAAAATACATTCACTTATGATACATTGGGAATGTGGTTTAATGATAAAATAATTATTATCTTTCTGAATGGATTATGATTAGTTTTACATGGGCTGTGCTATTTGATATCTTTTTTTATATTTTAAAAAATTCTTTATGAATATATTACTAATTTTGGAATGAATTATCATTTCCTATTCCTATTTTTAAATATTAATGTTTATATTTATTATGTTGTACCCCTTTCACATGAATAAAAAATATGAATTAGTAAGTGATGTTTGGGATCAATATTTCCCATTGATTCATAATTAGGTTCCATGTGAAAAATTACCCTTAGTATTTGGATAAGGCCTTGCCATTTATATAAATGCCCAAGAATATGACCTTGAATCTATGATTATATGATTAATAATTATACATATTATCATTATGAAAATTTTTATTGTTTTCCATGTTATAATAAATTAGTTAGAATATACATTAATATTATTCTAGATCATATAGTAATTTATATAGTTATATTTTATCAACATTTATTCTATCTATATTATTAATTAGGTTAATGTTATGAATTAAATGGAATGTGTGTCAGTTTTTTATATTTCTTTATAAACAAAGCCTTATTAATTCATGAAAGATTCAACAATAAATATATAGTTATAGATAATTTATCCTCTACCCTTTATTATGTATTCTTTCATGAGGTTCCTCATATGAGTATATTGATTTATATATAAGATATGAAAAAGGAATAATAGTTATTTAAAAAATAAATTTCTTATTTTTTTATGTTTTCAAATATAATGAAATTTCATGTACCTATATTGTTTTATAATACAAAAAAATATTTGGTACTTGGGATGTGATTAGTTGTAAATATAATTAATTTAATAATTTATCCACTGACAATGGGGTACTAGTGTATGGATCATTACAAATATCATTTAAACAGACAATAATTATTAAAGACACCTCTTAATATTCAATGATTTCAAGTTCACATTGTAAATTATCCTTCATAAATTATTGATCCTTTAAGAATGTATCAAAAATATAATTCCTTTCTCTTGATAGATATAAAAACTCAATTGACCTAAAATCATATACATTATATATTCTATAAATGAACCACTGGGTTACTCAATATTCTATTCTTCCTCATACTCACTATTCAAGATATTTAATATTAAAATATATTTATTGAATCAATATATTCCTTTTTCTAATATATATATATAAATTATAATGGTTTCAATAATATATACAAGGTAGAATATCCCATAAAATCTAATTCCTTCCACAAATGAGTAATTTTTTATAAAATTATTTATTTTATTCACATCATCTATCCTTTCTCCTTCATATTTTGTTATGCGATAAAACAAATTAATTTTATATCTTTATAGTTATATATTATGGGTACCAAAATCAAATTATTACTCATCTCAATAGAAAATAAATAAAAATTTAGAAAATTAATCCTCTCATGATTCTTCAAATATTATTTTATACCTATTTTCTCAACCTGAGAAAAAGTTATGATTTTTATATAATGGTCATCTTTCTGATTTTTTAATTCATAGTCAAACTTTATAATTTATACATCCATTTATTTATAACACATAAATATTAGGGAAAATTTGTTGTCTGTCACATGAAGTTTCAGAACAATCATGAATAAGTTTTACTTGTTTTAAACTACAATTATTTTTATTAAACATATTTATTCCCAAAATGCCAAAATATTTATATTATAACATAGAATATGTTTCTTGATATATATAATCTCATTTAATATGTTTCTCAATAGTTTTATACTTTATAGTTAAAAAATATCCAAGGCCTCTTGGTTGTGGGTCTGATATAATAAGAAATTTTATGGATAACATTAGATGATATTAGTATCTCTTATTTAATTTAGCTGACCAATTATTTCACCTTTCACTACAATAATACAATGAAATAACATTTTACTATAAAATTTAAAACCGGGTTTATTCTCCTAATACAAACCAGATGGTTGTATATATGAATAGTATTTTTTGACAATGGTTTTTGAATATGAAATGTTATATTAAATATTGTCTTGAGGCGAATCAAAAAGTGTCCCATTCATTGAATATTATGTGGCCCATTCCCTCTAATAACATATTCAAATATTTGAAATAAAAATTATTTTTATATATATGTGTTTTATATTAATCATAATGAATACAATGATATATGGTTGAAATTTTCCACTTGTTTACTCAACACTAGTATCCCTTAAATAAATCATTAATAAGAAATGAAAAATATTCTATAAACTTATTTTAAAACACTTAAACTTATTCAATGGTATAAAATATGTTTCATGAAAATAATTTTTATAATATAACTAGTTTATTAGTATAATAAAAAATAATCATATATGATAGTTGATTTTTTCTTTGAAGGACATGATATATATGTACTAATGAGCCTCATGGTTGGGATTTTTTAATATCCACTATCTAATTTTGTTTATAAAATCTTATCCCTTTTATCATATTGTTAGCATATAATTATTTCTTCAACCATCATCACAGAATCCTGAAAACTATTTTCATGAATTAAATTACTAATAATTTTTTTAAAAACTTTTCTATGTATTGGATTCCATAATTTATTTTTATCCTTCAAAATCAAGTAGCATGAATTGTAATCATTAATAAATTTAGTCATCTATACATAGTTTTGTATTTAATGTAGTAAAAATAACTCTATATATCAATTTATTAACAAATAATTCATAATTTTATCAGAACACATCATTTACTATATCAACATTATTAGACAAAATAACAATATTTTTGTTCAAACAATCCAAAACGTGGATTTTGAACATACCTTATATTCTTCAATGTTTGAATAAGAAAATTCTCTTGTATTTTGAGGTGTATCATTGTTAAAGGTCACTAATCCCTCCATTAACATATATATATATTTCCTAACCATAAACAATCTTATAATATTTTATGGGAATCCATAATTCATATTCTGTATATGTTATTTTGATATTAAATGAGTGACACTTCAATAATTAGATCCTTCTAATTTCCATTCACATCTATCAAAAAGATATATATATTTTACAATCCATTCACTATTGGGAATGAATTACATTGATACAATATATTGTATATAATACATATTGGTACACCTTAAAAAATTTCAAAAAATTGTTGATATATATTTCAAATATTTAATGATGACTTTTCAGATTTTTACTCTCTCATAATTTTTTTGGGTTGAATACCCTTTAGTTAGTATAACCCATATATTCTAAGATACTAGTGATATTGTTAATTAAACCAAATTATCATATCTTATTTCATTGGGCTATTAAAATTTCTTACGTATACATAAATTGGTCACTTCCCCTTAGGTCATACATTTTTTAAAGATGCAGAGTTTATATATTCCTCCAAAATTTGAGAATGAACCCTAGATTCATTCTCCAAAAATATATAGTAGAAGTCCAATTGTTTATTATTAATTATTAATTTCTATTATCGCTTTCTAATTTCATCCTTTTATGTATATATTAATTTTAATTCATTATTATATAATTCTAAAATTTATGAGAATTTATCTTCAAGAAATTCAACATCCCCCACTTCGAATTTTGTGTAAACGTTATCAAAAATTTTTATATTTAAATATTATATATCTTTATTAATTTAATTATGAAAGAAAAATTTAAACCTTTTAAATTTATTTTTTATATTTTTCAATTTTTATTGAAAAATTCTATGCTCTTTTTTATTCTATTTTCCATTTAGGTCCAAACCCAAAGAAATATTTATCTATTCTTGGAGTAACTTCATGAAGTTTATAAATCATTTTATCAAAATTGAGTTCTTGCCAACTGAAAGTGTGTAACATATGCTTCATGATCACCGAAATTTTTTTATATTATCTTCTCTTTATATATTATATTCATCTTTTCATTCCATTATTATTCCATAACTTTAGCATATATTCTATTTATCTTTCTTCTTCATATCAATAATTAATAAATAAGATATAGTAATTTATTAAACATGAAAATTTATAATTGATTATTATCACTTATATCAAAAGATCTATAAATTTAATCATTATATAAATTTTTATAAAGATCTAAAAACATAGTAATTAAAATTTTTATTTGGTATTAGAAAATGTGAAACAATTTTTTATTGAATAATCCTTTTAATTAGCATGTATTCATCCTTTCTTCATTGAGAACCTACTTAAATTGTAAAAACCTAGTTTTTTCTATGAAAGACTTTGGAATATTTCTTCAGGTTCTTCCAGAGCAGCGCCTTCAGACGACGTGCGATTCCGAGCCCCGATGTGGGCGGAATTAAATTTTCAAGGCGTTCACACTGGAAATGCCAAATAAATGGGATAACTCCTAAACGGTGATCCGGATCAGAGATCTGAGTGTACAGATGGGCCCAGAATGGGGTGTTTACCCTAGGAACGGCATAAAACATGTCAATGCTAGCTTCCGGAACGTTAAACGGATAAATTAATTATTTAATTTATTCGTTTAATGGTGAAACTCAAGTATCTCTTAAATGATGGCTCGGGTTGGAAAAATGAGGATACCGTTGAGTTTAGAGCGTGCCGTTTACCCTATGAGGGGTGTAAGTTTCACGGGTGCGGGCCGTCTGTGAAAAATGGCCCCAGGGGCATTTTCGTAAGTTGGTGGCCCCAGGCGCTAAGTTTAATAACATTTGAATGGTCCCTCAGATTAAAATTCTGAGACCACCATTGTGCTCGGGAGGTAGTGTTTACCCTAGGGGAGGCTTAACCTTGACCCTGCTGAGGGTTCGGGTACGGGGCCCACGGGCAGGAGTTTAAGTGTTTTGTTTTTTAAACACTTCTCCCCCCTGTTGGTAGTTTTCCCTGGTGCAAGAAACTCCCCCTCCTCCCTCTCCTTCTCTACTCTGGTGAGGCAGCTCTGGCGTGGCGTGGCGCAGCGGCAGACTCAATGTGAAGCTCCGGGCATCGCCCAAGATGTAGGAGTTCGTGTTCTTCTTCGTTTCTATATCTGCAACTCCCTTGAATTGTTTTATTTGCATAGAATCGCAGTTTTCCTATCGAGAGAAGCTCGTAGTTGTGTATGATTTGATCTGGGGTTTCCGTTGAACTTTTCGGATAAACATTCCGAGTCCTTAGGTGATCGTAGGGATCCGACGAAGTTCCAGGAGGGTTTTGGTGTTTTCCAGCGGGTTCCAGCGGCGGTCCGGTGAGCTCCAGCGGCTGCTGTGGCTTCCCAGCGGTGGCGGTGGCAGCCCAGCGGTGGTGGCGGGTTCATCCGGTGGCAGGTGGCGGCTGCTCCTCAGCGCGGCCGCGCGGCGGGACGAGATCGCCGGTACGGGGCGGCGACCTTGGTCGCGGCGTGACCTCGGCGGACAGAGACCCGCAATCCGTGGGTCTCCGCGTGGGGGAAACGGGACCGACCATTCTGGTCGATCGGGTGGCAGTGGGCCATGCGTAGTGCCTGTGCCACGGGCTCAGCGGGCATGCCAGTGTGGGCCGGCCCAAGCAGGGCAGACTGGCCGAACCGGGCCGGTCCAGCCCAAGGGGTTCTCCCCTTCTATCTTCGGATGCCCGTATCTTTAGCTACGGGTGTCCATTTTGCGTGTCGTCAACGGAATAACGGACCTTTCATCAAGGCGGACATTTTATGATGGTTTCGGGAAATTTTAATTCCATAAAAGAGGGGTTCAGGGCGCGACATGATGTTAAGTGGTTTGACATTTTCCCTGGGAGTTCTTGTTTTGGATGGCGCGGACGCGTCTGACATCCGTTTTGAGAGCCATCAATGGCGTTGGGACCCTAGCGCTGAGGCGGAGCTTTCTAGGGTGGTTTCGGGTGTTAAGGCCGAAGTTGAGGTGTGGGCCCCATTTCCCGTCTTTCGAGCTTTGTGCAGCGTTTCATGACTTATTCATCGGACGTACATTCGGGTCGTGCGAGCAGTCATTTTTGGGTGTTTTTCTGAGGGCATTGCAATGATGCAATCTGCCCGCTCTAATTCGGAAAAATGGTGTGGGCCCCATGAGGTCCGTTGGGCATTGAAGGTGGTTTTCCATATCTATAATCGGGCAACCGTTTTGGACATGTGAATAGTCCATCTTGTGTACTTCTTCGAGGGGATCGCAATGGTGTGATCCGTTGGCAGCGCTTCGGGACCGGGGTGCGGGTCCCGTGTGGTACCCCTCATGCACGGGGAGTCAGAATGTATCTTTTTCTCTGGATATCCATTCTTCTAAAGTGAGTATTGCTTTTGACGGGTTTTTACGAGAGCATTGCGATATCGAAGTTCGCCCGACCTTTTTCAGGGACGTGGTGTGGGCCTCACCCGACTCGGCTACGGTGAATAATACCTTTTTCACCGGGTGTCCATTTTGGGCGATTGAGTATTCAATCTCGTGTGTTTTTCTGAGGGGACCACAGTGGGGTGATCTGTTTGTTCACTTTCAAGATCATGGGGTGGCCCCACTCTGGTTTGGTTACAGTGAATAGTACCTTTTACACCGGTTGACCATTTTGGGCGACTGAGTATTCTATCTCACGTGTTTTTTATTGGGATTAAAACAGTGTAATTTGTTCAGTCAAATGGAGGCTCATACGCGATCTTATTAAATGTGGAAATGTGAAGGTGCCCGGGGGGGGGGGGGGTTCTTCTACTATGTTTGTAGCGGACCCTTGGCATGTGATTGCGTGCACTCCCATGTGAGTCAAGTAATGCTTGAATAGATGTGGTTGGTCGTGCCCCAGTTGTTGAGGCAGATAGTTGGAGATATTACGTCACACCTTCGCATTGACGTTGGGTGTCGTGTGCACGATAGCCCTTGGGCTGAAAATGAGGTATAATCTGGGAGTATACGGGCGTTCTTGGAGGTACGTGTGGTTTGTAACTCACACTGTTTGTGCGCATGGTTGGGAATTGACTTGGGTCCACCCATTGTGTGGGCCCCATGTTCTCTTCGTGTTCTGCTTTGCATACTTTTGACCTCTCGCGGAGTAGAGGGTCCCTCGGTTCTCGTTTTTTGACCAGCGGGGTTGAGATTTTCCCCCGGCTCTATGCTCGATGGTTTAGGTCAGCGGGTTTGAGAGGTTTCCTCTGGTCTTGTTCCGGGGCCGGATGGTTGCACGATACCCACTCCGCATTCGGTTGGCTAGTGTTGTATCATCCAGTAGAGATGGTAAGAGAAGTTCTGGGCTTACCCTCCAGCAGGGCTGGGTAGTGGGTTACTCATCGACTTCTCAGGTTTTACCCTCTAGTTGAGACTAGACAGTGGGTCACCTGACGACTTTTGAGGGTATACCCTCCAGCAGGGCTGGGCAGTGGGTCGCCCATCATCTTGTTTCAGGTCTACCCTCTAGCAGGGCTGGGTAGTGGGTCGCCTATCAACATGTTCAGGGTTTACCCTCTAGTAGAGATTAGGCAATGGGTCACCATATGAATCTTGAGGGTCTACCCTCCAGTAGGGCTGGGCAGTGGGTTGCCCGCTGTCTTGTTCCGGGTTTACCCTCCCAAAGTGATGGGCTGTGGGACACCCGTCGAATTCTTACATGTCTACCTTCCAGCAAGGATGGGAAATGGGTTTCCTGACGGCTTATTCCAGTTCTACCCTCCAGCAGGGCTGGGCAGTGGGTCACCTGATTATGTATTATGGTTTACCCTCCAGCAGGGCTGGGCAGTGGGTCACCCGGTATCTTATTGTGTTTTACCCTCTAGTAGGGTTGGGCAGTGGGTCACTCGTTGACATTCCAGACTCAGTCTTTTCTACTAGGCTAGTCTGTGGCTTTCCTCTGTGATCACCGAAGCGGTACCCTTGGTTGTACGGGTCGGTGATGGAACGACCTTGACTTTGAGGAGACCTCTCGACTGCGGGGCAGTGACGAGGTGTGGTTTGACTTAACCCGGAACTCTCAAGTATGAGGGGGGATTTCCCCACCCAGACGCGTCCTTGTGCCGTGACCTAAAACCATATGGGCGAGCAAAGCCACCCAAATAGGATAGTGTCGAGGTGCGGTGATTGATCCCTTGACTTGTAGTTCGGGGCAGACGTGATGGATGCTGGGCATCGATGTTGTTTACTTCTAGGACTGTTGGCTACTCGTTTTCTTGGGCTGAGCTACAAGATGGGGATTCCCTTACGGTCGTTGTTTGGGATTCTTGCTGAGCAAAAGTATATGTATATACCTTGTTCCAGTACCCACTTTTGGGATTGGTTACTCTCCTTCAAGGAGAGGAAAAGACACGTTGGGTATGACACGTGCTTTCCGTGTCTAGTTTCTCGTGGTTGGACGAGTCTACTCTCCTGCTATAGGTAGCGAAGACTTGACGAGAATTTAATCTTATCACCATTTCCAACTCCTTTTGTCTGGATGAGTCTACCTTCTTTCCTCTTGTTGGGTTGATATGGACTCTTTAATGTACTCTTTACTTCACTTTCATGTACCTTTATGCTTCCCCTGTTCTGTATACTGCTCACCCGTCGGAACCTCCTTTGTTGCTCCCTCGAGCCTTTAGGGTATCCTACTGAGTATTTTTACACTCACCCCTGCTTGTGCTTTACCCGTACTTGGTGTGCCCTTGCAGACGACAGATAGGTTGGTTGTGACTTCAGTGGAGCATAGGTTTTCGGTAGCATGGACCGCATGTATTGGTTGTAGTCAGGTTCTAGGTGGGTGACCCTTCGAGTGGTTTTTCTTCTGTTTACCTGTTGTCGGGTTGTGGTACTTTTCTATTTGGGCGCTCTTTTTGCCCCTTTTACTTTTCAGTTTACCTTCAGCTTCTACTTGTACTTTATAGAGGTCGATTTACTTTGTGGGTTATATATAAAGCAGTTCCCCTTTTCATTATATGTCTTTTCTTTTACTATGCACTTTTGCATTGAGTGTTCTGCGTGTGTGTGTGTGTATAGGTACTCAGGCAAAGGCCTCCCCGAGTTGTTTAGCCTTCGGCGCTTGTCACCATCCCCTGGCCTATGGAGGCGGGCTTGGGTTAGTTGCGACTCGAGCCCTGGTATGGTCGGGTCGTGACAAAGTGGAATCAAAGGTGGTTCGTTCTGTGGGACGTTGTGTGGACGTCCCAAAAAGAGTTATTGGATTGGATTTAGGGAAACAGTGTTAACGTGTCTCAAGAGCAGCTCTCAGGCCATGGAGTCCAGTGATGGTGCGGCGGCCGACACATCCATTCACCATGACCTTGATAACCCGCTTGTCAACTCAGCATGCTGATACACTTGTTGTAGGGAAAATTGGCCTGTGCATCACGTAGGATTGAGTCTTTGACTGTCCTTCTTGAGTCAGCTCCCCATTGTTGGTATTTGTATATACATATATGCTCATCTAACTGCATCACTCCTTGATAAAATTCAGGATGTTTCTGTGAAGACAGCCAGCCAGGATACCAGCTTTGGTTCGTGACGATGACCATGTGAGCTACGAGGCCTCAGTCCAGGACCCATCATGCGAGCCCCTTTCTCCAAGTGGGACGATAGTAGCACCCCACCTGTTGAGCAGTAGAAAACTTCAGCAGACCAGGCTGAGCTTGAGCGCAGGTTGAGTATGCTCCGTGAGTTCTAGTAGCAGAGACCGCTGGGGTTTAGTGGTGAGCCAGACCCGCGGGGAGCAGAGGTTTGGCTATAGGCAGCGGTTCGCCTTTTCAGGATTGTGCAGACACCGGTGGATCTTATGGTGGCTTGGGCCACCAACCTTTTTCATGGAGAAACTTGGTGTTGGTGGAGTCTGGTGACTCAGTTTCTTGACGAGTCATCGCTTTCATGGGGCGACTTTTAGTTGTTCTTCCGTGAGGAGTTTTTCCCCTCCTGCTTGCACTCCTTTCGTATTCAGGAGCTCCTTCAGTTTCAGTAGGGAGAGATGATGGTGGTCGAGTACGTGGCTAGTTTTGCAGACCGTGCATGCTCTTACCCGGACGTGGTCCATGACGACAACATCCGAGCGTTGAAGTTTGAGCAGGATCTCTGCCGAGAGATTCATGCTGTCATAGTACCCTAAGGAATTTCCACATATGTCGGGGTGCTAGAGCAGGCACTGGTGATAGAGAACATCTTGTCACCTTCTAGATTTGGCGGTGGTATCCGGCACATTGGAACCGTGACGTCTGCCATAGGTAGTGGGCGTCGGTAAGCAGAACCTCGACGCATGTGGGTTTCTGAAAACTAGACTCAGGGGCGGGGTCTTGCACCACAGTGGCATCGGAGGGCGCCAGTGCAGCCCAGAGAGAGTCAGTGCTATACTTGCGATGGCGAGGTCACCTAGCACGGGACTGTCTGACCGAGGCAACGTCATGATCAGAGTAGTACCCAGAGAGGCGGTGCTAGAAGAAGAGCAGGAGGAGATGGTAGTGGAGGACGACCTAACGAGGTCTTCCCCTCACCACTAGGCAGTCCATGTCAGGCTCCAAGAGTAGACAGTTGGGACCACAGAGAGCTGCGATCATTGGATGTCTATGATCCTGCAGAGAATGAGGTGATAAGAGGTACGCTCTACAACTCTTCTACTTCTTGCAGTAGAATTGATAGACTCTGTGTGTGTAATTCTTCCCTCACTTCTCCTTGCTTGAGGTGTTACTAGGGTGGCACTGGGCGTCGGTGTAACCCTGTGTTTGTATGATAAAAGGTGTGGGACCTTTTTCTTTAGTCGATGGTGATGACTACATCGCTCTCCGATCATGTAAGAGAGACATGGTTGAGAGAGATCGAATGTGAAAGCTTGCACAACCAGATATCCTTGGGTGTTACACGATATGGATATTCTGAAGGAGGGGATCATCAGGCCTTGTTCCAGGTGCGGGCGGTGATTCCTGTCGTGGTTTGCGACGTAAGGGTTCGTCCGGGGAGGTGAGCTACCCCCGAGGTCCTTCGGACTGCTTCAGACTGTGGAAAGGGATGGCGAGGTTCCCTACCACCTTTCCCTAACCCTAAAGGTTGGTTTAGGTGCGTGACATCTCCCACGTGACTCAACCGAGAAGAGGTGTGCATTCTTTTATGCACGTCATCAGCGAGGGAGGACCTCACGTGAACAGATCAAATCTGTTGGTCTGTGTGCGGTGGCCCAGAGTTGTGCGTGAGTTCTTCTGGGTATGGGAGAGCCAGGTGTGGGCTTAGTACCCTGAGTTGTTCTCTGGTTTTACATTCCGGGGAGAAAAATATTGAAGGATGGATGATTTAAGAAACTAGTTTTTGCTGTGAACGAATTTGGAATATTTCTTGATGTTATTCCAGAGTAGTGCCTTCAGACGGCGTGCGATTTCGAGCCCCGGTGTGGCCAGAATTAAATTTTCAGTGCATTCACACTAGAAACGCCAAATAAATGGGATAACTCCTAAACAGTGATCCGGATCAGTGATCTGAGTGTACGTATGGGTCAGGAATAGGGTGTTTACCCTAGGAACGACATAAAACATGTCTGTGCGGGGTATTTGGACCCCTCGCTCAATTCTGGAACGTTAAATGGATAAATCAATAAATTAATTAATTTGATTAATGGTGAAACTCATGTATTTCTTAAACTGTGGCTCGGATTGGAAAACTGAGGACACCGTTGAGTACAGAGCGTGCCATTTACCCTAGAAGGGGTGTAAGTTTCGCGGGCGCATGCCGTCTGTGAAAAATGGCTGCAATGGCATTTTTGTAATTTGGCCGCCTCAGACGCTATGTTTAATAACTTTTGATCGGGGCCTCAGATTAAAATTCTGAGACCTCCGTTGTTCTCAAGAGGTGGTGTTTACCCTAGGGGAGGCTTAACCTCGACCATGCTGAGGGTTCGGGTACAGGGCCCACGGGCGGGAGTTTAAGGGGTTTTTTTAAACACTTTCCCCCCCCCCCCCTCATGGAGGTTTTCCCTGGCGGAAGAAGCTCCCCCTCCTCCCTCTCCTCCTCCACTCCGGTGAGGCAGCTCCGGTGAGGCATGGTGCGGCGGCGGACTCTCCGTGAAGCTCCGGGCATCACCCAAGAGGTAGGAGTTTGTGTTCTTCTTCATATCCATATCCTCAACTCCATTCAATTGTTTTATTTTCATGGAATCACTATTTTACTATCTAGTGAAGTCCGTAGTTGCGTAGGATTTGATCTGGGGTTTTCGTCGCACTTTTCGGATCGAAAGTCGGAGTCCTTAGGTGATCGCAGGGATCCAACGAAGTTCCGGGAGGTTTTTGGTGTTTTCTGTTGTGTTCTAGCAGCGGTCCGACGAGGACCAGCGACGATGGTGACTTCCCAGCGTCGGTGGCGGCTTCCCAGCGGTGGTGGAGGGTTCATTCGGCGGAAGGCAGCGGCTGCTCCTCAGCGCGGTGGCGCGGTAGGCCGAGCTCGCCGGTACGGGGCGGCGACCTGGGTCGCGGCGCGACCCCGGTGGACAGAGACCCGCAAACCGCGGGTCTCCGTGTGGGGGCAGTGGGACCAACCATTCTGGCTGGTCAAGTGGAAGCGGGCCGTGCGCGGTGCCTGGGCTACGGACTCAGCGGGCTGGCCGGTGCGGGCTGGCCCAAGTAGGGCGGACCGGCCAGACCTGGCCGATCCGGCCCAAGGGGTTCTCCCCTTCTATCTTCGGACGCCCGTATATTCAGCTACGGGCCTCCATTTTGCTTGTCATTAGCGGAAGCGCGGACCTTGCATCAAGGAGGACATTTTTTGATACTTTCAGGAATTTTTAATTTCCAAAAATGAGGGGCTCGTGGCCCGACACGATGTTAAGTGGTTTGACATTTTCCCCGGGAGTTCTTGTTTCGGACGGCGCAGACACGTCCGACATCCGTTTTGAGAGCCGTCTGTGGCATTGGGACCCTGGCGCTGTGGCGGAGCATTCCAGGGTGGATTCAGGCGTTAAGGCTGAAGTTGAGGTGTGGGCCCCATATCCCGTCTTTCGAGCTTTGTGCAGTGTTTCATGAAATTTTCATCGGATGTCCGGTCGGGTCGTGCGAGCAGTCGTTTTGGGTGTTTTTCCGAGGCCATTGCAATGGCGCAATCTGCCCACTCTATTTTGGCACAATGGTGCGGGCCCCACGTTGGTCGTTGGGCGTAGACGGTGGTTTTCCATCTCTATCATCGGGCATCCTTTTTGGGCATGTGAATAGTCCACCTTGTGTACCATTTCGAGAGGATGGCAACGGTGTGATCCGTTGGAAGCGCTTTGGGACCGGTGTGTGGGTCTCGCGTGGTGCCACTCATGCGCGGGGAGTCAGAAAATATCTTTTTCTTTGGATATCCGTTCCAATCAAGTGATTATTGCTTTTGACGAGTTTTTCCAAGAGCATTGCGATGACGCAGTTCGCCTGCCCTTTTTTGAGGACGTGGTGTAGTCCCCACCCGACCCGGCTGCGGTGAATAGTACCTTTTTCACCGGGTGTTCATTTTGGCAATTGAGTATTCAATCCCGTGTGTTTTCTCGAGGGGACCATAGTGCCGTGATTCGTTTGTTCAATTTCTGGAACTTGGGGCGGGACCCACACGGGTTTGGTTACGGTGAATAGTACCTTTTACATCGGTTGACCATTTCGGGAGAGTGAGTAGTCTATCTCGCATGTTTTTTTCTTGGGATTACAACGGTGTAATCTGTTGAGGCAAAAGGAGGCTCATACGTGATCTTATTAACTGTGGAAATGTGAAGGTGCCCTCGGGGGGGGGGGGGGGGGTTCTTCTACTGTGTTTGTAGCGGACCCTTGGCGTGTGATCACGTGCACTCCCGTGTGAGTGAAGTAATGCTTGAATAGATGTGGTTGGTTGTTCCCCAGTCATTGAGGTGAAAATTTGGAGATGTTACGCCACGCCATCACATTGACGTTGGGTGCCGTGTGCATGATAGCCCTTGGGCTGAAAATGAGGTATACTCTGGGAGTATACGGGAGCGCTTGGATGTATGTGTGGTTTGTACCTGAGACTGTTTGTGCACTTGGTTGGGGATTAACTTGGGGCCACCCATCGTGTGGGCCCCATGTGTGTGTTGTGTTCTTCTTTGCGTACCTTTGACCTCTCGCGACGTAGAGGGTCCCTCGGTTCTCGTTTGTTGACAACCAGGGTTGAGTTTTTCCCCCGGCTCTGTGCTCGATGGTTTAGGTCAGCGTGTTGAGAGGTTTCCCCTGGTCTTATTCTGGAGTCGGATGGTTGCACGATACCCACTCTGTGTTCGGTTGGCCAGTGTTGTATCATCCAGTAGAGATGGCCAGAGCAGTTCTGGGTTTACCCTCTAGCGGGGCTGCGCAGTGGGTTACTCATCAACTTCTCAGGGTTTACCCTCTAGCAGAGACTATGCAGTGGGTCACCCGACGACTCTTGAGGGTCTACCCTCCAGCAGGGCTGGGCAGTGGGTCCCCCATCGTCGTGTTTCAGGTCTACCCTTCAGAAGGGTTGGGTTGTGGGTCGCCTGTAGACTTTTTCAGGTTTTACCCTCTAGCAGAGACTAGGAAGTGGGTCACCCAACGACTCTTGAGGGTCTACCCTCCAGCAGGGCTGGGCAGTGGGTTGCCCGTCGTCTTGTTCCGGGTTTACCCTCCAGCAGGGCTGGGCATTGGGCCACCCGTCGACTTCTTCTAGGTCTACCCTCCAGCAAGGCTGGGCAGTGGGTCGCCTGACGACTTATTCTAGGTCTACCCTCCAGCAGGGTTGGGCACTAGGTCACCTGATGATGTATTATGGTTAACCCTCCAGTAGGGCTGGGTAGTGGGTCACCCGATATCTTAATATGTTTTACCATCCCTCAGAGCTAGGTAGTGGGTCACTCGTTGACATTCCAGACATAGTCTTTTCTACTAGGCTAGTTTGTGGCTTTCCCCCGTGATCATCGGAGCGGGACCCTTGGTTGTACGGGTCGGTGATGGAACGACTTTGACATTGAGGAGACCTCTCGACTGCAGGGTAGTGACGAGGTGTGGTTTGACATAACCCGGAACCCTCAAGTACGAGGGGCACTTTCCCCATTGAGACGCGTCCTTGTGACACAACCTAAAACCATGAGGGTGAGTCAGTGCCGCCCAAAGCGGAGAGTGTCGAGGTGCGGTGCTTGATCCCTTGACATGTAGTTCGGGGCAGGCGTGTCGGATGCTGGGCATCGATGGTGTTTACTTTGGGACTATTGGCAACTCATTTTCTTGGGCTGAGCTATGGGATGGAGATTCCCTTATGGTCGTTGTTCGGGCTTCTTGCTGAGCATAATGATATGTATATACCTTGTTCCAATAACCAATTCTTGGGTTTGGTTACACTCCTTTGAGGAGAGGCGAAGACGCGCGAGGTATGCCACGTGCTTTCCGTGTTGAGTTTCTCGTTGTTGGAAGAGTCTACTCTGCTTCTATAGGTAGCGAAGACTCGATGAGAATTTCATATTCTCACTGTTTCTAGCTCCTTGTGTCTGGACGAGTCTACCTTTTTTCCTCTTGTTGGGTTGAGCTGGACTCTTTACTATACTCTTTACTTAACTTTCATATACCTTTCTACTTCCCCTGATCGATCTACTACTCACCCGTCAGTACCTCATTTGTTGCTCCCTCGAGCCTTCGGGGTATCCTACTGAGTATTTTTATACTCACCCCTGCTTGGGCTTTTCCCGCACTTGGTGTTCCCTTGCAGACGACGGACAGGTTGGTCATGAATTTAGTGGAGCATAGGAGTTCGAAAGCTTGGACCGCGTGCGGTGGTCGTAGTCAGGTTCTAAATGGGTGACCCTTCTAGCAGTTTTTCTTCTATTTACCTGTTGCAGGGTTGTGGCACTTTTCTGGTTGGGAGCATGTTTTCCCCCTTTTACTTTTCAGTTTACCTTCAGCTTCTACTTGTACTGTATAGAGGTCGTTCCACTTTGTGGGTTATATTTATAGTAGTTTCCCTTTTCTTTATATGTCTTATCTTTTACTCTGTACTTTTTCATTGAGTGTGTTGTGTGTGTGTGTGTATTGGTACTCTGGCAAAGGCCTCCCCGAGTTGTTTAACCTTCGGTATTTGTTGCCAACCCATAGCCTATGGAGGCGGGATTGGGGTAGTTGCGGCTCGAGCCCGGGTAGGGTCGGGTCGTGACATAAATTTTCATCTTAAGAGTAATTATCATAATTGTGAATAAATTTTTTAAATTTTTCAATGAAATGTCAAATAACACAATAATTATGGAATATTAGATTTATATTTCAAATTCAAACTTTTCAACATCTAATATACGAATAAATGAATGGAAAATGTTTTAAATAATTTTCTATATTCTATTAAACATCATAATAATTTTTTAAAAAATTCATCATTATTACTATTAACATATTCAAAATCATTAAGGGACATTTTCAAGACATAATTATTCTTTTTAATGACACTTTGGTGACTTATATCCTGAAAAATCATAATACAATAAAAATAATCCAATTGATATGTATCAAAATGAAGCTACTAGTGTAAAATAAATTTCAAAAAATTATCATATAATATTATATATATTCCATTAAATAGCTATAGAACCATTAAATTTCACACCAAAACATTGATTATGAGAAAAAGGTGGTTAACTGTTAAGAAGATATAACACATTATTTCATAATAAATCATTGTGAGATATTTATTTTTCAATATCATATACTATAATAGTAAAAAAATTATTTTATCATTAAATTCATAAATTAATTATCATTTCCCAAAAATTAAATTTTGATATTAATATTAATTAATTTTTATGTAGAATCCTTTATGAAATTGTTTTTTATTGTATTTTAATAGTTAACATCATGGTTAAAATTCTTTTTGGAAATTTACTTCATAGAATAAAATTCATCGTTATGTTTTTTCACATAAGAAAAAACATCAAAAATATCATTACTAATTGATAATTCATATAATATAATATGATATTTTAATGTGTAATAATTCATTCAATATAATTTAGAGATTAATTTTTTATTCTTTTAATTTATAAAATCCATTCTAACATTGGTATTGAATAATAAAACATCAAACATTGAAGAGTTCATTTTTTTGAAAAAAAATATCTTCATTTTAAGGGAAACTATAGAATCATATCCTATAGGAAAATGGATCACATGAAAAAAAATTAAATAGGGAAGGGGGACGAACATGTTAATTAACTTCGATATAATTTTTTCCTTCATCCACGTTTTACACAACATAATGTGAATGAAAAAATCACTATATCAAACCTAATTTATTAAAATAAAACAAAATGATAGCTTTTTATTTTTACAAGGTTCAATAATCAGAATGATGATTTATATTCTTATGATAATTCAGAATCACACATGATTAGATAGTGTACACGATTCACCCACATAGATACATACAAAAGTATTATCCGTGAACCTTAAAAATAAATGTATATCCTTATATGTATAAATTAAAATTGTATAAATAAATAAGTAAACAGATAATATTAAAATATAATTCACGATAATCTTCTCCCAATATTACATAAATTTTTTTATTTTCACATTTTTTGTTATTTTTATTGTTCTTCTTCTTCATCATCTTCTATTTGATAATTATATATGCATTAAATTTTTACAAATTAACCCTATATCATATTATTCATTGTATTTATATAGTTTCACAACAGTTAAATTCCTCCCCCTAACCCTAATGTAAATTTGAAATTATAATTATAGTTTTTGAGGAAACTTCAAAAATTATAACATGGTTTATCACTGATAAATCTATTATAGAATTCTAGGAACTAATATATATTAACTGGGGTCATAATGTATCAATTTTGAGTAATGTATAAATACATAATATGGATACATCAAAAAACATAATTAATTATGTATTGTATAAAGAATCAAGTAAAATTATATTTTCTTCATGATATTATTCTTCTAGAAACAATATAGAACACTACATCATGATAAAAAACATTACATCTAAATTTCTAAAAAACCATTTGGAATTTAATGGTTTATAAAAATACATTGTTTAATAGCCATTGAAAATTTAAATTATTGATAAATAACAAGATTTCATGGCCAAGACATTGTGATATCATTTGTTTCTCCATAACACATCCCATTTCTTAAATTTAGAACCATACATACCTTTTACCTTTATACCTTATGAAATAAACTCTATTTTTTTTTTGAATTCATAGAACCTAAAAACTAGATAGGAGATAAATGTTTATGTTATCTCTATAATGTAATGAAATTGAAATTCAAGTAAGAATTATGAAATAATATAATGAGCTAAACAATTATTGAAATAATAGTACATGAATATTTATATTTAATATTAATCCAAGAACTAACCCATCATTCGAGATGTGACTAATTCTATTCTAGAATAAATTATTATGTGATCGTTTCTTATATGGAATGAACATAAAAAACAATATAATATAAATGAAAAGTTCCAACATCTCAATTATAGGAAAATTTTGATCTTATAAAATTGTTTCAAATCATATTAATTAACAAGAATCTCATAAATTTTAATATTATTCATTCATTAAACAGTTCAGTAAATATATTGAAAAAAACAGTTATGCCTTCTATTTCAAAAAAAACTCAGATTAACAAAATCATTATTTGATATGTTATTCAATTTAATTGGATAAATATTCAATAACATTAAAAACACTTCAAAAAATATCATCTCAAAGGTCTACCTTTTATATGGTCTTAATAGATGAGTTTCATCCCCTTACATATATCCCTCATCAAAATTCCCATTTTCAACATCCATCTCATGTGGATCATTATCCAAATTCATAGCTTCCAAAATTAATTCAATATCCTCACAACTATTATTTGTTGATATATTGATTTTAAATATATAGAAAAAATTGTAATAACTTCCCTCAATATATTCACAAAAACATTTTTTAAACAAATTAGTCTCATTTTTTCTCCATTTAATATCCTTATATTTCATCTAATTAATACATTATTAATATCTTATTTAATAAATACATGATTTTTTAGTAATAAATAAAAAACTTTATGGTAATATAAACTATAAATACATCAAAATAATATAAAAGAACATATATATACAGTCCATATATACTAATAGGATGCTTCTAAAATTCCATTACTCACTCCCAATGATTGAATAATAAATCCAAAATCCACTTTCACAATAAATAAAAATAAAGTCTCATACACCAAAAAAATATAATTCTGCTATAACAATTCTCTTAGGGTTGACAAATATTGATTTTATTTTATGTACAGAATATAATTCTCTATCCTTCCGATTCATGGATATAGAATCCTAATAACATAAATATTATTCATGTATTTTTTAATATCCTTCCGTGACATGACCATAACACTGAAGTGACATTTCACATTTCGTAAAGTGGGTTCCTTGATCACCACAGGTTGGATGATATTGAATGTTATGTAAGGATATTTCTTGTGGAATTATTCTACACTGAAAAGGGTTTCACATATTAATACTATAAAAAATGTTATAAAAGATGGTAAAAGTAAATAAAAATAAAAAACATAAATATTTCAATATAATATATTCTAATATCCAATATTTCTCACAAATTGAACCATGTATCATTATTTAAATGAAAATTAGTGTTTGAGAAATTTTAATTATTTTCCAAAATCAAAACGATTCGGTGTCACCTTCATATTACACAATATAAAACACACTCTACTAATGTATGTATCCAGAAACAATCTACCATGATATTTAAGATTCCTTCCATAACCTGATATGATGCGTATATTTAATATATTTAGAAGAGGTATATACAAAAAGGATTGTAGAAAATTTCGAAATTAGAACTACTATAACCCCATGTGAAATTAGGAGTTTTCATTTCACAGTATATAAAACTATAAATCTTAAAATGACATAAGAACATCATTTCACATAATGAAAAATAATTACATCCTTTGAAACACAAATAACATTTTACAATATTCAACCAATACTAATATAGTACCTATCACTAATCATTAAACAAGGATTAAAATCACATGTCTCCTTAACATATGATATTTATAAAACGAATAATTACATGTAATTCCAAGTCTAAATAATGGTTTTGGTATAAAAGATTGCTCAAATGATAGTTTTTCCAATTTCTCCTCCCCACACAAGGCTCCCTACATTTTTCCAACATTATGGAACATTACAATTCATGTTGAACTTAATAAAATACCTTAAATAAATTATATTTTAGAACAACATATCATATTTTATACCACATGTTATACTACATAATCAAACATTTTTTTATGAAATATACACATAATTTCCCATGACATCTATTATATAGAATTATTTTATTAAATTAATATATATATATATATATCAGTCTAAGGTTACCATTTTAAGTCTCTTAGTAACACATTTCAATGTATTCATTTCCACACATTAATTTAAAGTTCATTATATTCACATTTTCTAAATTTGATATTAATTATAAAAAGATCTTTTCAAAAAAGAAAGACAATAAAAAATATCCCCTAAACACTATATGTTTACCTTTAGATGAATAAATATGTATATATATTTAAAAGTCATATTTTCTAAAGAAAATATACTAATTACAAATGAGATTTATTTATTATATAAATTTTTAAATAACATAATTAATCAAAAAATATATTATATATCATAAACAAAATTCCATATTTTATAAAGTAACAAAACTAACATAATAGCATCCAATTTGAACTAAAAAAATCAATTTAAATTGCTATCCTAGAAACATAATTTTAATATTTAATATTTACATTTATATTAAAATATGTTCGATTATGTTTGAAATGTAATAATAATTTTAATAATGAAATTTTTTTATTTCATTATTAAATAATATCTATAAAATATTCACAATTCGTAAAAAAGTAGTGGATGCATTTATTTTTATTTGTAACTAACGTTTCACGTGAGTTTTTTTGAATAGTTATGAAACTAATAATAAAATGTATAAGTCATATAAAATAAAACCTTAAAAAATAAGTGGAAGAAACAATTTACCTACCTCGTAGTCAAGAAGAAAATAATAAATGGATTAATAACTCAACCTCTTTTATAAAGAAACAATTCCAAGAATCACGTGATGAAATGATTGTAACAATACTGATCAATTTTATTTCTGACTTGAATGAAGGGTTAAATTTTGATTCAATACTGAGGAATAAGAATATTATATAGAGAATGATCAAACAAAATTCCTTATTCTTTTGAATAATATAAAAGGTATACTCAAGAAAATTTCTTTATTAAAAAAGTGGTTATAAATTTTCCCTTAAAAACACAACATTGAAGATACCATGTATCCATCCATAACCTTTATACACTAAGTGGCCACTCTAGAGTACCACCACCATTTAGAGATCTACCAATAACTGGATTTATTGATATATTTATTTTTATTATGATTTGTAAAATTGAGGAGAGTACTATATAACTCTATAAAATTTTGAAACTTACTCCCCCACAGTAACCAAAACCAATGAAAATCATGTCTCAAAATAAAATAAAAATAAAATTGATGACATAACATAGTATAGTCAGTCAATGTTTATGATAGAGTAGAATGTTAAAAAATAATATTTCAGGATTTTCCACTTATATAATTTTAATATTTACAACAAATGGAAAAAAATTGACTCCACATCATCCCATTTTATGGTAGATATAAATACATTCTTGGATAATACAACATTTTTGGAATTCCTTGATTATTGAGATGTAAAAAATTTATACTGCTAAATTATATTCGTAGTTTTTTGTGTTTTACAATTATTTATAGTTTTTTATTAAATAAACCAAGAATACAAGTTAAATATTGAATATTTTTCAGTATATTGAAACATTGGGTCACAAGATAATCTTTGAAATATTTAATTTTATTAATATAAATATTTTTTAAAAAATTTGATTTAATTAAAATATTTCAGTAATAATTAAATAATTGCGTGTTATATTGATAATTTTATATTTCAGTAATGTCGGGGTCAAAAAAATTATTATGATAATAAAAACCTCATTCATTATCACTAGTGGTAAACCCCTTACATGGAATATATGGATTTTTATAAAATGTACAATAGAATAAGGCCCCAAAGTCCCAACAAAAACTAGACCAATGGACCCTAATAAATTCCCCAAGGCCCATAGTACATATGCCCCAATTTTTCTTAAAGGCCTTATCTCTAAGGTTCCATGGCCCATATCCCCATAAAATTGACTTTATTCTCATGATTTTATGGCATGCACACATATACAAGTAGAGTCATTTATTTATGAAGTTGATTATTTTTTCATCTACATAATTAGACAATTATTATTATTTATTTTACGATCATAATTGGAAGACATGAATAATTATATTATAATAATTGGATATTCTCATTATTTCACTTAAAATGAATTTAAATGTGGTATTCATATAGATGATTTCATTCTTATGTGTGGCGTTTTGAAAAAAAATAGTTCTGAATTTCCTTCTTGCTTCATATGTAATTTAATAACTATGACTGTTTTATGTATTGAGTACTTAATTGATTTTTTAATTTGTTTTATTTATTTTTAGAATGTTTTAAAACATAGAAATGTTATAAAACATGGAATGTAATTTATAACATTTAATGGGTATATTGAAAGAGATCATGGATAATAAAATATCGGTATATAAGAAAAATAATTTTTTTTATCAATTTTGTGTTATTTATTTAGTATAATTTTACCAATGAACTGATTGTTATGTAGTTATTTAATTAATATAAATTATATTATGTGAAAATATCCATAAATTATTAATGGTAATTTGATGAAAACCATTATGTTTAGAGTTTTATTTATTGAAAAAATTATTTTTACCATTTATTTATGCATATTTTTTAAAATATGAAATCATTTGAGATGTATAGAAATGTTGATATTATTTTATCAAAATTTTAAAAAATATAAATAAGATAAAAAAATTTATATGAAAAATAATTTTCAATTCTTTTTTGTGTTTTTTTGTGTGTGTGAATAAACCATGTGAATCTATTCTCATGCGATGTTCAAATTCATTTTTTTAATAATTTGAAAATTTCATAAATCATAGGAATATGAGTTTAATTTTATTAGTATCATATGAATTGAAATAAATTAAATATATTAAATGGTTTATGAAATGTCTCACAAATATGGATTTATTAGATACGATGACACTATATAGAAGTTGTGAATGAAATAAAATTCATTGTTGTGAATGAGGATAATGGAATTTTATGTCTTATTATTAATTATTTACTGGTGAGTTTAGAGTTTATTTTTTTGTTAACAAGATTTTTTTATATTTTGGATCTTTATGTGATTTTATTGGGGCTATTTGGTAAATGTATTTTTTATAATTATGGTGTTATTACCTTGCTGATGGGCATGATGTTTTGGAATTTTATATGCAAATATATCAGGTTTTATATGTTTTAGAACGTTTTTAAAATCAAATTCTGAAATAAAGGAAATATTAATTGAGAAAACGCAATTGTAAAAATTTTGTATTCAAAAAATAAAATAAGTTGATTGCACAATTACCATGCTGTATTGTTGAAATAATTAAATGAAAATAGAATTCTAATAGTAAATCATCTGAATAAGTGTTTTTACTTTAGTAATTATTTTCACTTAAATAAATTTATTTGTTAAATTAATATATTAGTTTTAGGTTTTATTTTATTTTTCATTTTCTATATTTAATGTGTTATGTATTAATTTTATTGAAAATTAGTTTAGGATTCGTAGTTTTTTTAATTTTATTAATTATCAAATAATAATTTTCTCATGTTTAAATAATTCTTTTTGTGGTGATATTATTTATTTGGATGTAATATTTATTTTCTTGTTCAGTGCGGTAATGGTGATCAAAGTTGAGAGGATTCATTATGAATATTTTTTTTCAGAACCATATAAATGAGAGGTTATAATTCTTATTTCGTTTTTTATTTTTTTATTATATATATTTATATATATTATTGTTATTCAAATAGATCTATTGTGAATTCACTATTAGAATTAAATTTAATTTTTGTTGTCATTAATTACCATGTGGGTGAATTGTTAAAAATTACTAATTTTCCATTTATATTAAAATTTTAAAATGATTAAACATACTTTTTAGTAAGATTATTTAAAATTTTGAAACCTTTTTAAAGATATAATTTAATTTTTAGATGAGTTTTAGCCAATGAAGAAAATTATTTTGATGGAGAATATATTATTTGATATAATATAATTTTTTGTGTATTTTTATATCATTGTCTAGAAAGATGATTAATGTTTACATCTTATTTTAAGATTCATTTACTATAGATTACTGAAGATGCTTTTCATGGATAATAAAAAATGTTGTTGTTTTGAAATATCTATCATGTTTATATATTGATTTTACGCTTTTATTTAGAATATTTAGGAATTGATAAAATTTTAAATAAATAATATTTTTAAATTTTTGTTAAGGGGAGATTGAGTGTAGGTAGAATAAAAAAATTCTTCCCAAAATAGTGTATGTCCCCTCTATGAGTATCATAATCTTCTATGAAGTAATATTTGGGTTATGGAAAAGGGGAATATCATCCTATGATGAACCATTGGGTGGATAGATGTAACATACCAAGTAATTAATGAATAATATATATTTTTATCTATGTCTATTTATGAATTAGATAGTGTTTTAGAGGCTTAAAAGGAGAATAAATCCAATCTTAAGCATGGAATACTATAATATTTTTAAAAGATTGTTTTACTGCCTTTTGATGGAAAATCATTTTTAAATCAAACTTTTGACAATTTTATAATCACTATTTGTCAAAATAAACATATTATTTATGATTGGGACATTGAAATTTACATTGGATAAATTTTTGGTATTTTTCTGACAATGTTCATTTTTAATGAATAGTGAAAAATACTGTGTTTTACATCAAATCTGCTTTTTCATATAATTTAATTATATGGATATATTATCTTTTTAATTGTTTGTAAAGTGTAATATGAATATATTTTTACAATTTAATCCAATGGTGGTCATAAGGATTAATTTCACTTTGGAATTGGGCATAAACTAATGCCAAACTTTTCATAGATATTGTTTAAAAAAAACCACTATTGGTTTTGACAACAGGAATTATTTTTAAATAAATTATTGCAATTTCTGTGTTTGGAATTTGGTAAAATGGATTACATATTTGGAATCATAAGGTCCAAATTATGTAATAAATACTCTTTTGTTTTTGGACATTATGAATTGTAACGACGATAATTATCTTTAATTATCTTGATTAATGAGTAATCGGGTAGTTAAGGATAATAAAGTAATATCATAATAATAAAAAATGACACCAAAATGGGTCCTAATGCTACATGTTGTCTTATGGCCTACCATGGGATTCCTTGTGCCAAACTTGGGGACCCCATGGAATCAATCTTGTGTGAAAGTGACTTTTTATCTTTTTTATTATTAAAGAATGTTAAATATAACAAAGAATGTATCACCTGAGTAAAACATTTTTAATTTTGTCTACATAAATGATATTTTTGACTATAAATATTCATGGGAAATCTAAAAATATTTTCAACATCATAGTATTTTTTTCATAATTTTTATACATTAAATAAATTAAATTATTTATGACATCATGATGATGCAGCGATTACCTCATTATTTAACAATTTAAATAAAATAAAACGATAATATAAAATTTAAGACCTACACATGTCAAAAACCTATTGGATTAGTATATTTAAAACTCTTATCACCTTATCCTATAAATACATCAATGTGGGACCTTTAAAATCCGAAACTCATTTGAAAATAATGTAACATTTTGTAACATTCCATGAGTGCCCCTCCTCTTCTCTTATAAAAGGCCCCCACCTCAACCAACTTACCCAAACATATGAAGCCTTTGGCTCGGCCAACCCCTGCCCATTTTGTCTCTCCACATCCCTCTCTTACTCCTAGAAGCCTCACTTTGGGCAGAAGTTTTCCCAAGGAAGCCTTTGAGCTCAAATCAAAGAGAGTTACCCGATTTTAAGGTAATGTCTTCACTTGTGTTCTTTTGTTTTATTTTGCTTCTCCAACCCCCTAAAATCTTTTTATTCATTTCTTTTGTAAAAAATCCAGTATCTTCAATATAATAGGATATTTTTATAAGAAGTATTCTACCTACACTTACACACACCTACATCTAATGGTTAAAGAACATACTGTTTCTGTGGATGGAGAATTTCTGCCTCACGAAACGATGATTGTTCAATATTTTTCTAACACCTTCAAATGTGGCAATTAAGATGTCACTATATTTATATATGATATATAATATGTTTATTTTTTTCTTAAGCTTTTTTATTTTTCATTTATATCATACCTTTATAGCTTCCATTAGGGGTATACGCGATATCATTAATTTAGGATGTGCGGACTACCGCCCCCTCAAAGTGATTTGATTCGTCAATACCATATGTGGTACGTATAAAAGATAGATTTAATGATATTAAATATGATACCATACTGTAATTATAATACTATTATGTATCATTATGTTTTAATTCCATTAAAATATGAGATAGAAATGAAAGTAGCATTCATACGTACGTATGGCTTACCGTCTCCATGAACAGTGCATTTCATTTCTTATCCCCAAATGTAATGTACTATAATAAGTACATATATATAATGGATATATATGATTTATGTTACATCTAAATGATTAATATAATTATGAAATTAAAATATACATATCTCTCATTTAGTTTTAATTCCATTAATATGACATAGAAATGATAGTAGCGTTCATGCATACGTACGACTTACCGTCTCCATGAACGGTGCATTTCATTTATTACCTCTAAATGATTATGTAATATTATAAATGCATGCATATCCTGGATATATATGATATATATGGCATCTACATCATGAATACCATTCTTGAGATAATGGATATTTGACTACGTGAACAACTTGTAAATATAAGAAGTTCATTTTTGACTCAAGTACCAATGATCGTCAAAATGAACATTATAAACTTAAATAATAACATAGTATTCATGACATGGTAATAAATTATATAAAAGGAATAATGAACTTGAAAAATGTTTTTAAGCAAGTAGAAATTAACTCAAGTTTTTTATTCAGGAGATTAAAGAATGATCAAGTCAAGTTGGATACGAGGTAAGGGACTTCATCTCAATCTCCATTCATTGAGGCATATTTTGTTTTATACAAAACTCTCTTTCATACGTTGTATAAAACCCTTTGACTTTTATGCTTATTCAAAAGGAATCATTTTTTTATACGAAGAGTTTTACTAAACGACAAAAGAAATGTTTTTTTTTGTCGTACGTATGCGGTGACAACGACTTCTCCGCCGTCATGACCATTATTTGAGTTTCGGCTTCCTCTACAAGCCATAACTTTTTTTGATTGAAAAATAGATACTATGTTTTACTTTTCTTTTATTTTAGTATTGAAAATGGTTTTCATAATGTTTTTATTATATCAATGTGTTGTATTGATATCTTGTGATTGAAATGTGGAAATGTTATGTTTCTTGTATGCATATTTTATGTGATATGATCATGTAATGGTTCTTTGGAATTGTTATGAAGATGGGTGGTTCCGTGATAAACTAAGGGCAGGTGAGACCGATATAGCTCTCCAATGTATTGGGTAATGCGAAGGGGTTAAACGTTAAGGTTTCTCCGAATAGATTTAGGGAATATACTGTGATGGGTATTCCAAACATAACCAAGAGGGTTACTCCCTACGTAAGAATGTTATGAATGCCTCAAGTTACCTTTATGTATTATGATTTATATGATTTATTAACGATTTGATGAGTTATGTTAAAGTGATTATGTTTTATGAGTAAAGTATGGTTTCATTGATTCTTATGTATACATGTACTCATGTTTCCTTTCCATATTTTTATATCCCTTACTGAGCTTTTTATGCACATGCCATGTTTTTGAAATGATTTTCACAGGTCAAGGGAAAGGTACATGATGTGATGATAGTGTAAATGAAGTATCAAGAAATAATCCTTGTTTTATTTTAAATATGTTTCTGCTGGTGGGAAAACTGAGTACTCTCTTTTATGTTACCACTTTGTTTAAATGGGGTATGTAATGCATGTTTTATGATCTAATTCTCTAAAACTCTATACCTGAAAAGATCCTCACGGTGTATTCTTAAAATATCTCAAGATTAAGTAATGTTTAAGGTTGTGGCCTTATAGTTGGTATTAGAGGTCGGTTTAGATTACTTTAAGAGTTAGAATTATATTAAATGATTATCCAAAAATATTTTTTATGGTCAAATTGAAATGATATAGCATTTGAAGATTACCATGTTGCTTCATCTAAGACATGTTTGTCAAGAATGGTTTTTTGTAGAGGAAACAGAGCATATTTTCTGGGAAGGAATACTGAGGGAAATGAACTTCCAAATCAGAAACCCGAGATGGTCAGAGTCAGAATTGAACAATTTGTTGCAGTGATGGCTCAATTGATTTAGGTGATAAATGATGGTTGTGTTTATTGATGATATTTTGGTGTTTTCCAAAAGTAAAGAGGAGCATGAAAGATATTTAAGGGTTATTTTTCAAACCTTAAAAGAAAAGAAATTGTATTGGAAATTCAGCAAGTGTGAGTTTTGGTTGCAACAAATTTCTTTCCTTGGTCCTATTGTTTTTAAAGATGGGATAACTATTGATCCTGTAAAAACAATGGTTGTGAAAGAATGACCAAGAACAACAAATGTAACTGAGATTTTTAGCTTCTTTGGTTTGGCAGGCTATTACCGAAGGTTTGTTAGAAATTTTTCATGGTTATCTAGTCCAATGACTAAGCTAACTCGGAAGGGTGTTAAGTTTATCTGGACAAAAGAATGTGATGATTGTTTTTAGGAACTAAAAAGAAGATTGGTGAATGCTCCAGTTTTGGCACTACCTTCTAGGAATGGTGAGTATGTTATCTACAGTGATTCTTCATTGAAAGGACTTGGTTGTGTCCTAATGCAGAATGATTAGGTAATTTCTTATGCTTCACGTCAGTTGAAAACTCCTGAGGTAAATTATCCTACACATGATTTGGAATTAGCTGATGTTGTTTTCGCTTGAAAAATATGGAGGCATCACTTGTATGGACTAAAGTGTGAAATATATACCGATCACAAAAGTTTAAAGTATATATTCACTCAGAATGAATTGAACATGAGACAGAGGAGATGGCTGGAATTAATCAAGGATTATGAGTGTACAATTCATTACCATCCGGGAAACGAAAATAAAGTGGTTGATGCTTTGAGCCAAAAGAGTAATGCTTCATTAACAATGTTGCGTTTGTAACATGATCCCTTGGTTAAGGATTTGATGAAATTTCGCACAGAAGTTGTTGGTTCTGGATGTCCTTCTGTTTTGTTTCAGGTATCCGGGAAATCATCTCGATCAGACAAAATCAAGAAAGCACAGAAGCAAGACAGTGAGTTGCAGAAAAAGGTTGAGTTGGTTCATAAGGGTAAGTTTCCTGAATTCAACATTGATAATGATTGTGTTTTGAGATTTTGGAAGATATTATGTGTGCCTTGTGATTCATATTTTAAGAGAGAGTTGTTATATGAAGCTCATAGTTCCCCGTTTTCAGTTCATCCTGGCAGTACAAAGATGTATAGAGATCTTCGGGAGTATTACTGGTGGGACCAAATTAAAAGAGATATTGTTGATTTTACTGTGAAGTGTTTGACATGTCAATAGGTTAAAGCAGAGCGGAAGTTACTAAAAGGGATTCTTCAGACCTTACCAGTGCCAGAGTGGAAATGGGAGAATATATCCATGGACTTTGTTGTGGGATTACAGAAGACATCTCGAGGTAATAATGCAATCTGGGTTATTGTTGATCGCTTGACTAAATCTGCTCATTTCCTAGCTATACGAGATACATTTTCCTAGATCAACATTCCCGTTTGTATCTTAAAGAGATAGTCAGGTTACATGGAGTTCCTCTCTCCATTGTATCTAACCGTGATCCCATTTTCCCTTATAACTTTTGGAAAGGCCTTCAGAAGTTGTAGGGTACTGAATTAAATTTTAGTACAGCTTTTCATCCTCAATCAGATGAGAAATCAGAACGAATAATTCAGACGTTGCAAGATATTCTATGTGCTTGTTCGATGGATTATCAGGGAAGTTGGTACCAACATCTTTCTTTGGTTGAGTTTTCATATAATAACAGTTTTCATTCCAGTATACAGATGGAACCATTTGAGGCGTTATATGGGAAGTGGTGTCGAACTCCAAATTTCTGGGATGAAGTGGGTGAAAGGAAGTTGATGGGATTGGAAGTGGTAGAAGAGTTAGCAGAAAAAGTTCAGCTGATACAGAAACACATGAGAATAGCTCAGAGCAGGCAGAAGAGTTATGCAGACAACGGGAGAAAGGATCTCTCTTTTGAGGTAGGTGATCATGTTTTTTCTCAAAGTATCACCATGAAAAAGTGTGATGTGATTTGGTAAGAAAGGAAAGATGAGTCCAAGGATCATTGGACCTTATAAAATTACGGATAGAGTTGGATCAGTTGCATACCGAGTTGCTTTACCTCCGAGTTTATCTCAGGTACACAATATTTTTCATGTTTCAATGTTAAGGAAGTACATGCCAGATCCATCTCATGTTTTGAGTCCAGAGGTAGTTCAGTTGGAAGAGAATATATCTTATAAGGATCAACCGGTTCAGATTCTTGACCATAAGGAGCAAGTGTTACAGATTATGTTGATTCATCTGGTAAAGTTTTTGTGTAAAAACCACATGATTGAAGAGGCAACATGGTAATCTGAAAATGCAATGAGGGATAAATACCCCCACTTATTCAATAAGTAAATAAATTGTGGGGACGCAATTTTCTAAATGGGAAAGGATGTAACATATCAAGTAATTAATTAATAATATATATTTTTATCTATGTCTATTTATGAATTATATAGTGTTTTAGAGGCTTAAAATGAGAATAAATCCAATCTTAAGCATGGAATACACTAATATTTTGAAAAGATTGTGTTACTGCCTTTTGATGGAAAACCATATTTAAATCAATATTTTGACAATTTTATAATATCTATTTGTCAATATAAACATATTCATTATGATTGGGACATTGAAATTTACATTGGATAAATTTTTGGTATTTTTCTGACAATGTTCATTTTTAATGAAAAGTGAAATATACTGCGTTTTACATCAAAACTGCTTTTTCATCTAATTTAATTATATGGTAATATTATCTTTTTAATTGGTCATAATGTGTAATCTGAATATATTTTTACCATTTAATCCAATGGTGGTAATTAGGATTAATTTCACTTTGGAATTAGGCATAAACTAATGCCAACCTTTTCATAGATATTGTTTCAAAAAAAAACCCCGCTATTTGTTTTGACAACGGTAATTATTTTTAAATAAATTATTTCAATTTCTGTGTATGGAATTTGGTAAAATGGATTACATATTTGGAATCCAAAGGTCCAAATTATTTAATCAGTAATCTTTCTTTTTTGGACATTATGAATTGTAACGACGGTAATTATCTTTAATTATCTTGATTAATGAGTAATCGGGTAGTTAAAGATAATATAATAATATCATAATAATAAAAAATTACACCAACATGTGTCCTAATTCTACTAGTTGTCTCGCGTCCGACCATGGGATTCCTTGTTCCAAACATGGGGACCCCATGGAATCACTTTTGTGTGAAAGTGACTTTTTATCGTTTTATTGTTAAAGAAACATAAATATAGAAAAGAATGTATCACCTGAGTAAAACATTTTTACTTTTGTCTACATAAATGATATTTTGGACTATAAATATTAATTGGAAAGCTAAAAATATTTCATACATCATAGTATTTTTTTCATAATTTTTAGACATTAAATAAATTAAATTATTTATGACATCATGATGATGCAGCGATTACCTCATTATTTAACGATTTAAATAAAATTAAAAGATAATTTAAAATCTAAGACCTACACATGTAAAAAACCTATTGGATGAGTATATGTAGAACTCTAATCACCTTATCCTCTAAATATATCAATGTGGGACCTTTAAAATCCGAAACTCCTTTGAAAATAAAGTACCATTTTGTAACTTTCCAAGAGTGCCCCTCCTCTCCTCTTATAAAAGGCCCCCACCTCTACCACCTTACCCACACTTCCAAAGCCTTTGGCTCGGACAACTCCTGCCCATTTTGTCTCTCCACATCCCTCTCTTACTCTTAGAAGCCTCACTTTTGGTAAAAGTCTTCTCAAGGAAGCATTTGAGCTCAAATCAAAGAGAGCAACCCGATTTTAAGGTAATGTCTTCACTTGTGTTCTTTTGTTTTATTTTGCTTCTCCAACCCCCTAAACTCTTTTTATTCATTTCTTTTGTAACAACTCCAGTATCTAAAATATACTAGGATTTTGTTATAAGAAGTATTCGAGCTACACTTACAAACACCTACATCTAATGGTTAAAGAACATACTGTTTCTATGGATGGCAAATTTATGCCTCACGAAACGATGATTGTTCAATATTTTTCTAACAACTTCAAAGGTGGCCATTAAGATGTAACTATATTTATATATGATATATAATATGTTTATTTTGTCCTTAAGATTTTGTATTTTTCATTATGGCATACCTTTATGGCTTCCATTATGGGTGTACGCGATATCTTCATTTTAGGAAGTGCGGACTACCGTCCCCTCGAAGTGATTTGATTCGTTAATACCATATGTGGTAGGTATAAAGGATAGATTTAATGATATTATATATTATACCATACTGGAATTATAATACTATTATGTATCATTATGTTTTAATTCCATTAAAGTATTAGATAGAAATGAAAGTAGCGTTTATGCGTACGTACGGCTTACCGTCTCCATGAATGGTGCATTTCATTTCTTATCCCCAAATGTAATGTACTATTATAAGTACATATATATAATGGATATATATGATTTATGTTACATCTAAACGATGAATATAATTCGTGAATTAAAATATACATATCTCTCATTTAGTTTTAATTCGATTAATATGACATAGAAATGAAAGTAGCGTTCATGCGTACGTATGGCTTACCGTCTCCATGAATGGTGCATTTCATTTATTACCACTAAATGATTATGTAATATTATAAATTCATATATATACTGGATATCTATGATATATATGGCATCTACATCATGAAATTAATTCTTGCGATACTGGATATTTGACTACGTGAACAACTTGTAAATAAAAGATGTTCATTTTTGACTGAAGTACCAAAGATCTTCAAAATGACCGTTATAAACTTAAATAATAACATAGTGTTCCTGATATGGTAATAAATGATATAAAAGGAATAATGAACTTGAAAATGTTTTTAAGCAAGTAGAAATTAACTCAAGTTTATTATTCAGGAGATTAAAGAACGATCAAGTCAAGTTGGATACGAGGTAAGGGACTTCGTCTCAATCTCCATTCATTGAGGCATATTTTGTTTTATACACAACTTTCTTTTATACGATGTATAAACCCCTTTGACTTTTATGCTTATTCAAATGGAATCTTTTTTTTATTCTAAGCGTTTTACTGAACGACAAAAGGAATGTTTTTTGTTTTTTTGTCGTACGTATGCGGCGACAACGACTTCTCCACCGCCGTGACCATTATTTGAGTATCGACATCCTCTAGAAGCCATACCTTTTTTTTGAATGAAAAAAATACCATGTTATACTTTTATTTTATTTTGGTATTGAAAATGGTTTTGATAATTTTTTTATTATATGAATGTGTTGTATTGATATCTTGTGATTGAAATGTGGAAATGTTATGTTTCCTGTATGCATGTTTTATGTGATATGATTATGTTATGGTTCTTGGGAATTGTTATGAAGACGGGTGGTTCCGCAATAAACTAAGGGCGGGAAAGCTAGATATTTCTCTCCAATGCATTGGGAAACGCGAAGGGGTTAAACGTTAAGTTTTCTCGGATTAGATTTAGGGAATATACTGTGATGGGTATTCCAAACGTAACCAAGAGGGTAAATCCCTACGTAAGAATGTTATGAATGCCTCATGTTACCTTTATGTCTTATGATTTCTATGATTTATTCATGATTTGATGAGGTATGTTAAAGTGCTTATGTTTTATGAGTAAAGTATGATTTCATTGATTCTTATGTATACATGTACTCATGTTTCCTTTCAATATTTTTATATTCCTTTCTGAGCCTTTTATGCTCATCCCAAGTTTTTGAAATGATTTTCAAAGGTCAAGGGAAAGGTAAATGATGTGATGATAGTGTCAATGAAGTGTCAAGAAAGAATCCATGTTTTATTTTAATTATGTTTCCACTGATGGAAAAAATGAGTACTATCTTTTATGTAACCACTTTGTTTAAATGTTGTATGTAATGCTTGTTTTATGATCTAATTTTCTAAAACTCTAAACCTGAAAAGATCCTCAAGTTGTATTCTTGAAATATCTCAAGATTAAGTAATGTTTAAAGCTCGGGCCTTATAGTTGGTATCAAAGGCCGGTTTTAGATATCTTTAGGAGTCATAATTCTATTAAATGATTATCCAAAAATATTTGTTATGGTCAAATTGAAATGATATAGTATTTGAAGATTACCATGTTGCTTCATACAAGACATGTTTTTTAAGAATGGTTTTTCATAGAGGAAACAGAGCATATTTTCTGGGACGGCACACTGAGGGAAATGTCCTTCCAAATCAGAAACCCGAGATGTTCAGAGTCAGAATTGAACAGTTTTGTTGCAGTGATGGCTTAGTTGATTTAGGTGATAAATGATGGTTTTGTTTATTGATGATATATTGGTTTCTTCTAAAAGTAAAGAGGAGCATGAAAGATATTAAATGTTTATTTTGAAAACCTTGAACGAAAAGAAATTGTATGGGAAATTCATCAAGTGTGAGTTTTGGTTGCAACAAATTTCATTCCTTGGTCATATCATTTCTAAAGATGGGATAACTGTTGATCCTGCAAAAACAAAGGTTGTGGAAGAATAGCCACGACCCACAAATGTAACTGAGATTCATAGCTTCCTTGGTTTGGCAGGATATTACCGAAGGTTTTTTAGAAATTTTTCACGGTTATCTAGTCCAATTACTAACCTAACTCGGAAGGGTGTTAAGTTTATATGGAAAAAAGAATGTGATGATTGTTTTCAAGAACTGAAAAGACGATTGGTGAATGCTCTAGTTTTGGCACTACCTTCCAGGTATGGTGTGTTTGTTATCTACAGTGATGCTTCATTGAAAGGACTTGGTTGTGTCCTAATTCAATAAGATCAGGTAATTGCTTATGCTTCACGACAGTTGAAAACTCATGTGGTAAATTATCCTACACATGATTTGGAATTAGCTACTGTTGTTTTCGCTTTAAAAATTTGGAGGCATCATTTGTATGGAGTAAAGTGTGAAATATATACTGATCACAAATGTTTAAAGTATATATTCACTCAGAAATAATTGAACATGAGATAGATGAGATGGCTGGAATTAATCAAGGAATATGATTGTACAATTCATTACCATCCAGGAAACACAAATAAAGTGGATGATGCTTTCAGTCGAAAGAGTAATGATTCATTAACAATGTTGCATTTGGAACGTGATCCCTTGGTTAAGGATTTGATGAACTTTGGAATAAAAGTTGTTGGTGTCAGATGTCCTTCTGTTTTGTTTCAGGTATCAAGGAAATCTTCTCTATCAGACAGAATCAAGAAAGCACAGATGCAAGACAGTGAGTTGTAGACAATGGTAGAGCTGGTTCATAAGGGTAAGTTGCCTAAATTCAACATTGATAATGAATGTGTTTTGAGATTTGGGAAGAGATTGTGTGTGCCTTGTGATTCACAGTTGAAGAGAGAGTTGTTATGTGAAGCTCATTGATCTCCGTTTTTTGTTCATCCTGGAAGTACTAAGATGTATAGAGATCTTCGGGAATATTACTGGTGGGACGGAATGAAAAGAGATATTGTTGATTTTACTGTTAAGTGTTTGATATGTCAACAGGTTAAAGCAGAGTGGCAGTTACCAAAAGGGATGATTCAGCCTTTACCAGTGCTAGAGTGGAAATGTGAGAATATATCCATGGACTTTTTTGTGGTATTACTGAAGACATCTCGAGGAAATAATGCAATCTGGGTTATTATTGATCACTTGACTAAATCTTCTCATTTCCTTTCTATACGAGATAATTTTTCCCTAGATCAAATTTCCCATTTGTATCTTAAAGAGATAGTCAGGTTACATGGAGTTCCTCTTTCCATTGTATCTGACTGTGATCCCTGGTTCACTTCTAACTTTTGGAAAGGCCTTCAGAAGTTGTTGGGTACTGAAGTAAGTTTTAGTACAGCTTTTCATCCTCAATCAGATGGGAAATCAGAACGAACAAATTAAACTTTGGAAGATATGCAACATGCTTGTTCGATGGATTATCAGGGATGTGGGGACCGACATATTTCATTGGTTGAGTTTTCATATAATAATAGTTTCCATTCCAGTATATAGATGGCACCATTTGAGGCGTTATATGGGAATCAGTGTCAAACTCCAAATTTCTGGGATGAAGTGGGTGAAATGAAGTTGATGGGACCGGAAGTGGTAGAAGAGTTGGCAGAAAAAGTTCAGCTGATACAGAAACACATAATAATAGCTCAGAGCAGGCAGAAGAGTTATGCGGACAATAGGAGGAAGGATCTCTCTTTTGAGGTAGGTGATCATGTTTTTCTCAAAGTATCACCATGAAAATGTGTGATGAGATTTGGTAAGAAAGGAAACCTGAGTCCAAGGTTCCTTGGACCATATGAAATAATGGAGAGAGTTGGATCATTTTCATACCGAGTGGCTTTACCTCCGAGTGTATCTTAGGTACACAATGTTTTTCATGTTTCAATGTTAAGGAAGTACATGCCAGATCCATCTCATGTTTTGAGTCCAGAGGTAGTTCAGTTGGAAGAGAGTCTATCTTATGAGGATCAACTAGTTCAGATTATTGGCCACAAGGATCAATTGTCACGGAATAAGGTGATTTATCATGTAAAGGTTTTGTGTAAAAACCACATGATTGAAGAGGCAACATGGGAATCTGAAAATGCAATGAGGGATAAATACCCCCACTTATTCGATAAGTAAATAAATTACGGGGACACAATTTTCTAAAGGGGAAAGGATGTATCATCCCAAGAAAGTAAAGAATAATATATATTTTTATCTATGTCTATTTATTAATTAGATAGTGTTTTATAGGCTTAAAATGAGAATAAATCCAATATTAATCATGGAATACACTAATATTTTGAAAAGATTGTTTTACTGCCTTTTGATGGAAAACCATTTTTAAATCAAAATTTTGATAATTTTATAATCTCTATTTGTAAAAATAAACATATTCTTTATGATTGGGACATTGAAATTTACATTGGATAATTTTTTTGTATTTTTCGGACAATGTTCATTTTTTAATAAATAGTGAAAAATACTACGTTTTACATCAAAACTGCTTTTTCATATAATTTAATTATATGTTTAGATTATCTTTTTAATTGGTCTTAAATTGTAATCTGAATATATTTTTACCATTTAATCCAATGGTGGTCTTAGGATTAATTTCACTTTAGAATTGGTTATAAACTAATGCCAAACTTTTCATAGATATTGTTTAAAAAAACCCCCTATTTGTTTTGACAACGAGACTTATTTTTAAATAAATTATTTAAATTTCTGTGTTTGGAATTTGGTAAAACGGATTACATATTTGGAATCATAAGTTCCAAATTATGTAATCAAGAATCTTTTGTTTTTGGACATTATGAATAGTAACAACAGTAATTATCTTTAATTATCTTGATTATTGAGTAATCGCGTAGTTAAGGATAAAAAAATAATATCATAATAATAAAAAATTACACCAAAATGTGTCCTAATGATACTGGTTGTCTCATGGAAAACCCTGGGATGCCTTGTGCCAAACTTGGGGAGCCCATGGAATAACTTTTGTGTCAAAGTGACTTTTTATCTTTTTATTGTTAATGAAAGTTAAATATAACAAAGAATGTATCACCTAAGTAAAACATTTTTAATTTTGTCTACATAAATGATATTTTGGACTATAAATATTCATTGGAAATTTAAAATTATTTTCTACATCATAGTATTTGTTTCAGAATATTTAGACATTAAATAAATTAAATTATTTATGACATCAGGATGATGCAGCGATTACCTCATTAGTTAACGATTTAATTAAAATGAAAAGATAATATAAAATCTAAGACCTACACATGTCAAAAACATATTTGATGAATATATTTCGAACCCTTATCACCTTATCTTTGAAATAAATCAATATAGGACCTTTAAAATCCGAAACTCATTTGAAAATAAAGTAACATTTTGTAACTTTCCAAGAGTGCCCCTCCTCTCCTCTTATAAAAGGCCCCCACCTCTACCACCTTACCAACACTTAAAAAGAATTTTGCTCGGCCAGACCCTGCCCATTTTGTCTCTCCACATCCATATATTACTCCTAGAAGCCTCACATTGGTCAGATGTCTTCCCAAGGAAGCCTTTGAGCTCAAATCAAAGAGAGTTACCCAATTTTAAGGTAATGTCTTCACTTGTGTTCTTTTGTTTAATTTTTCTTCTACAACCCCCTAAACTCTTTTTATTCATTTATTTTGTAACAAATCCAGTATCTTAAATATACTAGGATTTTGTTATAAGAATTATTCTAGCTAAACTTACACACAACTACATCTAATGATTAATGAACATACTGTTTCTATGGATGGCGAATTTCTACCACATGAAACGATGATTGTTCAATATTCTTCTAACACCATCAAAGGTGGGAATTAAGATATCACTATATTTATATATGATATATAATATGTTTACTTTCTCCTTGAGATTATGTATTTTTCATTTATGTCATACCTTTATGGATTCCATTATGGGTATATGCGATATCTTCATTTTAGGAAGTGCGGACTATCGCCCCCTCAAAGTGATTTGATTCGTTAATACCATATGTGGTACATATAAAGGATAGATTTAATGATATTATATATGATACCATACTGGATTTATAATACTATTATGTATCAATATTATTTAATTCCATTAAATTATGAGATAGAAATGAAATTAGCGTTCATGCGTACATACGGCTTACCGTCTCCATGAACGGTGCATTTCATTTCTTATCCCCAAATGTAATGTACTATTATAAGTACATGTATATAATGGATATATATGATTTATGATACATCTAAATGATGAATATAATTCTGGAATTAAAATATACATATCTCTCATTTAGTTTTAATTCCATTAATATGACATAGAAATGAAATTAGTGTTCATGCGTACGTACGGCTTACCATCTCCATTAACGGTGAATTTCATTTCCTACCTATAAATGATTATGAGATATTATAAATTAATGTATATACTGGATATATATGATATATAAGGAATATACATTATAAATATCATTAGTGAGATAATGGATATTTGACTACGTGAACAACTTGTAAATATAAGAAGTTCATTTTTGACTCAAGTACCAATGAGCGTCAAAACGAACATTATAAACTTAAATAATAACATAGTGTTCATGACATGGTAATAAATGATATAAAAGTAATAGTGAAATTCAAAAAGGTTTTTAAGCAAGTAGAAATTAACTCAAGTTTATTATTCAAGATATTAAAGAACGACCATGTCAAGTCGGATACAAGGTAAGGGACTTCGTCTCAATCTCCATTCATTGAGGCATATTTAATTTTATACACAACATTATTTTATACGGTGTATAAACCCCTCTGAATTTTATGATTATTCAAAAGGAATCTTTTTTTATACGATGTGTTTTACTAGATGACAAAAGGAATGTTTTTTGTTTTTTTGTCGTACGTATGCGGCGACAACGACTTCTCCGCCGCCATGACCATTATTTGAGTTTTGGATTACTCTAAAAGCCATAACTTTTTTAGAATGATAAATAAATACCATGTTTTGCTTTATTTTATTTTGGTATTGAAAATGTTTTTCATAATGTTTTTATTATATCAATGTGTTGTATTGATATCTTGTGATTGAAATGTGGAAATGTTATGTTTCTAGTATGCATGTTTTAGGTGATATGATTATGTTATGGTTCTTGGGAATTGTTATGAAGATGGGTGGTTCCATGATAAACTAAGGGCGGGTGATCCCGATATAGCTCTCCAATGCATTGGGTAACTCAAAGGGGATAAACGTTAAGGTTTCTCTGAATAGATTTAGGGAATATACTGTGATGGGTATTCCAAACGTAACCAAGAGGGATACTCCCTACGTAAGAATGTTATGAATGCCTCAAGTTACCTTTATGTCTTATGATTTCTATTATTTATTCATGATTTGATGAGGTATATTAAAGTGAATATGTTTTATGAGTAATGTATGATTTCATTGATTCTTATGTATAAATGTACTCATGGTTCCTTTCCATATTTTTATATCCCTTGTTGAGATTTTTAGTCTCATCCCATGTTTTTGAAATAATTTTCATAGGTCAAGGGAAAGGTACATGATGTTATGATAGTGTCAATGAAGTGTCAAGAAAGAATCCATGTTTTATTTTAAATATGTTTCCGCTGATGTGAAAAATGAGTACTATCTTATATATAACCACTTTGTTTAAATGTGGTATGTAATGCATGTTTTATGATCTAATTCTCTAAAACTATAATCCGGAAAAGATCATCAAGGTGTATTCTTGAAATATCTCAAGATTAATAATGATTAAGGCTGGGGCCTTATACTAAAGGTTGTCCAAAGTGGCTGTTGGCCACCATTTTTCAAGTGGTCTTCTACTGGGTATCAAATTCCATGATGAACATATCTTCTATGTGGTGAAATTATATCCTATCATGGTTACTATATTTGTAGACTTATGATAATTTTGAAAATTTAGAATGGGTTATACTAGGATTTCATTAAATTAATCTATCTATATCTTCATTAATTTTCATATTTAAATTTATACATTATTTCCAAAATGACATATGGTATGGATTTTTTTATTATAGAAAATGATGTATATAACATTTTCCCTATTATTCGATTATATGTCATTAATCTTTCCTTTCCAAATATGATATAATAAATTTTTTTCAATTTCCCTATCGATGAATTCATAGAATGTTATAGAAGTGGAGGAATTATTCATTAAATCCACGTATGAATTATTATTGTAATATGAGGTGGCTGGCCTCAAACTTCATTATGGCTCTAATTCCTTAGACTATGTTGTATTGACATGTATGGATGATAAATTTATTTATCAAAATTAATTTTTTTAGATGAATTGTATTAATTTGAGAAGAAATTTGTGAATTACTTATTATAGATTAACAAATAAATATATATATATATATGAGAATATTTTATGTCACATAATAATTTAATAATTAAGTGATGATTATACATTCATATAAATTGAGTTTTGTTTTGAATTATTCCCCTAGTTGATAGGGAATATTAATTTATAATTTATTTCATTAAATCAATTGTTTTATTATATGATTTTTTTTATATATTCAACATGTGTTATTAATTGATATTATACGAGATTTAATATTATATAAAAGTTAAAATAATTAATATTTGAATGTTTATATGTGAAAATAAACGAGATTTATTGAATAAGTTAATAACATGTTGTTTTTAATAGTATGATTACTAAAATTGATTGGAGTGAATTTGATTTCATATAATCTTCAATGATATTTACAAGTGATAATAATAATTATTTTTGAAAAAATTAGTTTTATTCTTTGTAATAATATAATAAGGATACTTTAAATAGTCACTAGAAAATATTAGGAATAATATATTAATTTTGGTAATAAATTACGTAATTTTAATTTATTTTATGGTGATTTAAGGTTGATTTAATAAATGATCATTATGATAGAATATTTTGATATGTTAGTGAAAATTATTATATGTGAATGAATGAATTCTTTTTTTAAATAAAGTTGATTTATTTAAAATTAGTGATGATTAAATATTTGAGTTATCATTTAGTATTTCCATGGAATTTTCATTATGTTTATATTACTTAAGTATTAGTTCATATTATTCATGAAAGATAAATGTTTTAATAAATTTTAATGAAATCCTTGAGAGTTGGATTATGAACTAACAATGGGTTTTTTATGTGAGATAATATTTTTATTAGCATATTCAAAGATTATCCAATTCTTTTGTTATATACTGATTTATGTAGCTTGATGATAAATCCAGAAGTTTATGTATTTCAAAATTCTAGAAATATAATAACTATGTTCTTTGCATTCATGGGTCAAACCCTATGACATATTTCATGGAATTTAATATTAGGATAATTATTTTTTATTCTATAGTAAATTTTTAAAGAATGTAGAATATAATACAAAATATTTTGTCATATTCTAGATTTTTTTTTTCATAATTTGATTACTAATTGGAAATTCTTAGAATTAATATCAATATATAAAGGTAAACTAGAAACAATGAGAAATTTGGGTTCTTTGGTGGTATACAACTGAGATATACTTCTCACATCTCATAAATTCAAAACTCAATAATTTTTAGTTATACTTGTTGTTGTGATAGTATAGGTTGTGAAACTACATATCTTGGTGTTTGATCCTAGGGAAATTATATATACAATTCAAGAGAAATTTAGTTTTTACATATCCTTTTTTAAATATTATTATGTAAAATTTTACCCATTTTGTTTTTTTCATATGTATTGAGGCATGGTAATATTAATTATCTATTGTATGAATAACTTGTATTTAATGGGATTTATTATAATAATTTATTTATCTTGATAACTCTATTTTATATTATATTTATTTTTTATGATTATAAATAAATACTTGTGAGGATATATTTTAGGGTAAATCACTTCCCAAGATATACTCATAGATCCACAGTTGTTGTCAGTAGTCTTTAAAACCAAATATTGACCAAGAGACATATCAGTACTTTTCCTTAATAGTATGATTTATTAATGAATGAAAATTTCAAACCCCATGATGCTTGGATTATTTTTTTCTTATAATCCCTATAAATTTTTATTTTTGATTTATTTCAAAAAAGGAATAATTGAACATGGTATGTCTTTATGATGATCATTATTTTCATTTTCAATTAATGATGATATTGTTTTATAGGTTTACATTAGTATCTGGTTATAATACATGATAATAAAGTGGTGAAATTATCCAATCCCAATGATTTTAGGAATGATTGATATATTAATGGTAGAAATGTAATACATGAATAATGATATACACTTATGATATCCTCTAAATTCCGTGATAATGTATAACCTAAAAATACGTCTTTAATGTCCCATGAAGTGAAGATTAATTTCCTGGTGATTCTATTTTGGATGTGGATATATTTTAATACTTATTTGTATTGAGGGACTAAATTTATCTTGAAAAATTATATTAGATTATTTTGGAATATACAAATGAAAACGTATATATTGATGATAATGGAAAATGATAGACATAGTTTTATGAACTTTTAGAGATTATTCCACCACATGAGTTGTATGAAATGTTTTCTATGTTATTAATTTTCACAATGGAGGTGTGTTATCTAGAAAATTTTTAGTTTTAATTAGGTATACTTATTCTTAAATAAAATATTGCGGAATATGATTCTTCATAATCATTTATGAATTTTGAATATCTGTATTGAATTCATAACCTAGAGGATTAGTAATGAAAATTTAGTTTGTTTATTCGTGGGATTTAGAACCCATTAATAATTTGGAAGACATATATAATCATTCACCTGGTTGGATCAATGTTTGGGGATATTTTATTATCATCACATAAAAAAGATCATTGATCATATCATTTGATTCATGTGTATAGATTTTTGTATGGTGTTTATTTGGATTATTTTCATTATTATAATGGATATGAGTAAATGAAAAATTATTTAGTTATGTTAGAAGTGTATATAATATTAAATCATTTTGATTTTGAATACCAAAACTCTAACTTAAAACATGAAATTATTTTATTTTCTTTAATATTTCATAAAAATTACATCATGAGAAATCATTTAATTGTTACAAATGTATCAAAAAATCATATGATATATCTTTTCTCTGTATGACCAAAATTATTTCCAATTTTTCTTGGATGAGGCCAAATAAAATCTCATATTCATGCTTTTGTACAAAAGTATGACATTTATTTTGTAGGTTATTTTTTAATAGGTATTTTTCATGGTGATATTTCTCAAAAGTACAATGATTGGAGGTGTATAATAGAGTATCTATTAGATTGGATTTGAGTAATAGTGAAAACTTAATATAGGATTTTTAATATCAAATGATTTTATAACAATAATATTTTTTTAAAATGGTTCTATGTTGAAATTTAATGATATATATGTCTCGATATGTTATATTATTCATAGGGAATCCATTCATAGGTTTTTTTATGATGGTGAACATTTGATGATTTTTTACAAGGAATTATCTATTATACATGAACTATTTGAGGTCATTATATATTGACTCTAATGAAATTTTATGGTATTCTACCTTCTTAAATATAGAATCCCCCAGGATTAGAAGCTGACACATTTTTCTCCTAGCATGATCAAAATGATGGTTGGAATTTTTGAAATGATTCCTTGTATAATTTTTTAAAATCAGTGAATTAGATTATATGTACATTATTACTACCCATGTATATTTTTTAATGAAGTGGGTGAATTATTTATTTATTTTGTGATTTTATTGTCTATATATATGAGAATATAAGGAATCATTTATGTTATGATGGATATGTTAACAATTGTTTCACACTAATTTATGATCATTAAATCAATTATGGGTGATTCGTTAGAGAGTATTTATATGGATTTGAGGATAAGTCTTCAAAAAAATTTATAATAATAAACCCTTACTAGTATATATTAATGTTAATATTAGTAGGGATGTTTTTATTTATGCATTATGTACCCATTTAAGAAATATTGGGTCTGTAATACTACGAATTAAGGAATATATAGAAAATATTTGATATATTATAGGATATGTTGCGTGAACATGTCATTGAATTAATTAGTTTATGGGTGAATAATAGAAAATTAGTATATTTTTATTGCAATATTAATTTTATATAATCAATTATAGTCACATTATATGTGAATTGTATATAAAAATTTAATATCCACATTTTTTTTACCGATGTCAATGAGGTTAAGAACGTTGTATTAGTCTTGGTGTAAAGAAATAAAAAGAAATTATTTGAACTTTTAGAGTTAATAAATGATTCATATGAACCATGAAATTTGTATATATACTAAAGGATGCGACATGTGGGGTTAATGGTTTGTTATCATCAGTTGTTGAATGTTTCTGTAAATTATTTTATGTAATGTTTTTATAGATATATTAATATTATATAGTGAGTACTCAAAAAAATAAGGGGTATTAGAAAATATTTTTAGGTAGATAATAATTTGGAACATCCAACAAGGATATATTCAATTTTTTTAATATTCATTTTATCATTGCATTAAAAATATATCTTGACTAATACCATATCATTGTCTTGTGTGTATTGGAAATCATGTAATATGTTTGTTTTTTCAATGGACCAATGACAATCAGTTACCCACAAGATAAAGGATTTGGTTAGTTAATGAATTTTTTAGTGTTAATTGTGTAGAACAATAATTTTTTAGGGAAATATATCTAATTTTAAGGGTTCCATATAAAGAATCTGTATCTTTTTATTTTTAAAGCACTTGTTTTTATGTTAAAATCAGGATTCAATGTTGTGTTCAAATAATTCAAGTTTTCTATTCCATAAAAGGATACGTTTTATCTTTTAAACTTAAATGGAACTTTTTAAGATTTATCCTATCTATACATTGAGTTTATGATCATTTTTTGATCATCCTATATTTTTTAATCTGAATGATAATAATAATATTAGTGGTATCGAATGTGATGTGATAAATTTTATGTGAAAACCTTCTTTCATATAATCAATTATTTGGAGGTGTATAAGATAGTATTATAATATATTTTAATGAAAATTTATATTTAAAATGAAATAATACAAACTGGTTAAATTATCCCATTTTTTAATGGTTAAAATTTTTCAAATGTATTAATTATAAATAATTGTATATTCAATGAACATTGACACTAGGAAATTATATTTTTAAATTTACTATTTTATATGTAGATCTTGTGCAATATGTCTATTATTCTATGGTTGTTAATATATAGTGGTTTCGATCAACTATAGGGTGATAATTTTCATGTAGGTTTTAAATTAAAATATTGTTAAATCAATTTCAAGATCATTTTTTCTTAAAAATTGATTTTACAAATGAATTTTAATGTGATTTTTAATTATGATATTGTTTCATAGTGAATGATAAATTTATCCATTAATGGAGGGAATTTTATATTTAAATAATATATCACACAGTACAAATCCATAATATCAAAAAATATAGCAGTGCACATCCACATTAATTGATGAAATAAATGTAGCTTCACATCCTGGGTTTTGAATCACTATTATATTTAATATAGTTCCATACTAAATATCATTACACAAAAATATTGTATTCCTCCAATTTTATGAATTAAATCCCATGGATTGTAGTGGAAACAATCTTTCATAATTTATTGTTTTAATTTTCTTTCATTGTTGGAGTCTTCTAGGGTCCCTTGAGTACTCATTCTAGAATTATTTTTTATTCCCTATGGTGACTAGGGTATCATGAATCTATGAAATATTTTCCTTTCACCCAACTACCTTTCTTAAAATAATTTCTCTATAAATGTAAAATTTAATGAATCAAATTGAATTAATATAAGATTGATGGATTATAGATTTGTTTTAATATAATAATTATAATATATGGATTTTTCATTATATATTATTACGCTGTGACATGGTTATTTTATCATCTATTTATGTGGGTGATATTTTATATCAATTGGTTATATATTTAGTACTTCATAAATTCTCAGTTATTTGCCTTGTTGGTATGGGAGATAGAGGTGTTTAGAGGAATATTGAGGGCAGTTTGTCTGTGTTATAACTATAATTTATGATGGAGAAGTATTTTGGTGCATGGAGGATTACATTTCATAGTAAAGGAAATGATTGTTTCATAGGGAGAATTTATATATAATATAGATTTTTGGAATGAGGTTTTTATAGTTTTTAAATTTTAATAATATTTATGTCAATATTTTTAAATAACAATATGGTGTTCTAGAGTAGTAATTATTATGGGTATATCAATATCTGGTTAGTTATACCCTGGCGGTAGGTTGTGCATGGACTTCATCATGGAAGATAATTTATGTGTCATGGAGGTTTTAATTGTGTAAATCCCCCATATATATTTAAAATAGTCATAGAACAAAACTCACTTTGAAAATTTATTTATTTTACCAGAATTTAATATTCAATTAATTTTAAAAGAACACTATTATTGATAGTGTATTCAACACAGAAAATTGTGCTTAAAAAATAATAAAATATTTATAATTATATAAGAACATTGTATCTTAATTTCTGAATTGTAATGTATTTATATGAATAACCATATTATGAAATTTAGATAAATTTCATACTCAATTAATTTTTTTTGATTAATAGAAGGGAAATAAACACTCAAAGTATTGTGAAGACATATCATTCATAAAAAATATATTTTCTTCAAAAATGTGTTTTATTACTTTCATTGATAAAATATAATAAATAAAATTTTCACTTTTTGAAATTTTACATGATTAAATAAAATTAATTAATGTAATAATAATATAAAAATTAGGTTTGGGTGATTGTTTTTATTTTCCAAAATTATTTTATTTTTCAATGAATATTTAATAAGAGTTAATTTAATTGAAAACTATATTTTTATTTAAATATAATAAAAAGTCCCATTTTTTAAAATAGTTTGAAATAAATATTAAATAATTTTAATTATTAATAATTAAATTATTTTTTATGGATTTTAAATTATAAATTATAATAAATAATTTTATACGTAAAATAATTTTATCTAAAAAATTGTTCTTCATTGCATTTTTCATTTTGATACTAAATTTATATCATCCCATTACTAAAATTGAATCATCAAAAATAAATTTAATATTTTATATTTTGGGGTAAAAATATGATTAATATATTATTTTTATTTATAGTCATTATGAATAAAAACCACAGTAAATAATTTCTGACCATGGTATGTGGAAATTGGGTAATAAAGGGTAAAATATTTTTTAAAGGTGATAAACAAATAAAACAAAAACATTAATTAATTTAATTGGATGAATTAATTTCACCCATGATAATATAGAATTTAAAACACTGGCTTTAATTTTCCATGTTGATATGATTGTGACAATTATAATACTTTCATCAGAGATAATGAAAAAAATTTCACTATTATTTATATATTTTCTATATTATTTTTAGAAGGGATAACTACAATATGTTCTCAAATATATATATATATATATATCTATATTAATTTTATATAAAAATGATTTTATATCATGTAAATTTTTTTCTAATTTATAGTGGTGAAATAATTTTGTTAAAGACATGCACAACACCGATAAAATATTATTTGTAATAAAAAAAGTAAATATATTATTTAAAATACTAAATGTATTATAAAATGAAAATATTATTATCTTACATGAATTTTATATATAATTTTAACATATTAAAGTCGTAGGAAAGGATTATATTAATGTTTTCTATTTTTCTTGAAAATCATAATGTTAAATTAAATGAAGAGTTTCAAAATGTGATTGACGATCTTCTGTAATCAGTATAATTTTATTGAATTATTTAAAAATAATAAAAAAATTAATATTCATAAAAATGAAGGGAATATGATTTAAACATCAACCATGGTTCAATTATGGGTCTTTTTTAATTTTATAGGATCATTATTTACACTTAAAAGATATGAAACAATTATATGATGTTAATAGACAACAGTTTTATCTACTTGTTAAATCTAAAAGGTGGGAGTGAACACAAAATGAATAAATTTCCAAATCTTACTATATTATACTATTTTCATGACTTATCATCTTATATTTCAATTATAAAAAATTGAAACTTTTTGGACTAATTTTTTTTAAATTAATCTAATAATTAAAATCATTTCAAGAATGAACCTCCCCTCATTATAAAATAGATACCCCTTATCTCCACTCTTCACAAATATTTGAGATATATAGATCAATAAAACCCTACCTAAATATTTTAAAAACATCATTTTCTATGAATTTTTTAGTACTAGTGTTCCTAATAGTTCATATTTTTATCCCATAACAGAACATATAAATGATATCATTCATAGAAGAGGTAATCATATTTACTGATACTTTTAAATTTATTTTATCTTATAATTACTCATAATGTGATCTAACCATTTTTAAAAAAAATTAATTGTGTTATTAATATAAAAATAATGTGTTGTAATGATATAAATATTGAATATATATGAACCTTATGATATTAATATTCTATGAAAATTATAATATCATATATAAAATTATAACATAATTTCCAATGGGAAATGATAACATCACTCGTGCGTATGTGTGGTTTACCACCACCACTAAGCCACATGAATTTTATTTCATTTATAATTTATATATATGGTAATTCAGAAATATTTAATTTATAGATATTATATTTACATCATTATTAGAATTGTAGTTAACTTGGAACCTTAATCAGGACCCTCGGACCAAAAACTCAATTTTCAACTATTTAAAAAAATCAAAGTTAATATTTTATTTCAAAATATATTTCATTAACCGAAATTCCCACTTTCATCACCTTTTATTCCCATATAGATTCCTATAAATGTTTTCAGAAGATTTATAATGAAAAATATTTAATTATTTTTTTAAAATGTTTTATTCAAATTTTCATCTATTCATTAAATGAATCTATTATTCTTTAAAATATAATTTCTTTTATTTTTATATCTCATGTATGGATTAATATCAAGAACATTATATTTTTAAAAAACATTTTACTTTTTTGTAATAACTAGAAATTATATTTCAGTTATTTATCTATATAGTTTATCATGGATATTGTTATTGGATATAATATATACCATTTCTACATATGTGGTTTTTATTCAATGATATTTGATTGAATGCAGTGTTATTGAAAAACAAGATAATTTACTCATTAAAGATATAAAGAAGGACAATATTTACAAAATTAAGTTGATCATTAAGCATATGAAGAACACATTTCTCCTTTAGTGATGGGTGGATCTGTGTATAATATATAACCATGATGTATTAACCGGTATCTTGATACAAATCATTTAGATAAATTAATATTATATTTAGATATACTTTTAAATATTATTTTTGTAATTTTTTGTGGGAGGAATATAATATTTTTAATGATCCTTATGTCTTATTGAATTCATATACTTCATTGGTAATATTTTTATTTATATTGTCAATGAGATTATTTAATTGATGTATTTCCTGAAATCAATTTTAGTTCATGTTATTATTTAAATTATATGTATTCCTAGTTATTTACCATTTCACATTGATCATGCATTACATATTCTTGATAGAATGCATTGTACTTAATCTATACTGAAAATTTGAGGTCGACCATTTTTTTCGTTACCCCTGTATATAAATATGTATTTTTACAATGATTTTCAAGGATGAAAAAAGATTAATATTTATGTTTATATGTTATTTATAATATAAAACAGGTATCATGTATGTTTCTAGTTTTCCAAGACTACTAAAAGCATTGATCCATTTGTAATATATCCCTTATTTCTATGTCCATTAAATAATGTAAACATTTTCATAGTATTACTGGAGTTTGGGATCTTGGAGTTTGTTTGAATTAAGATTTAATAAAAATCCTTGAAACTAAAAATTAAATAAACATAACTGACATGGGATTTATGATAATCTCATATAGTATTTGAATTTTCTACTATTATAGGGATTTTTATATTGGATCAATATTAATGATTATTATCATTTTAGATAATGCAATTTGTTCTATTATTGTATTATTATTCATAACAGAAGAAAGAGAACATTACCCTTGGTAAATGTGGGGATTCCCGTTTTGATAAAAGCAATGCAGTCGGTGATGTAGATGAATAGATCAAGACCATATTTGGGGATCTATCTCATGTTATATCAAATAACCATTGAAATATAGTGTGATGTGTTTTGTATTCCATGATACACTAATATCAGATCAATTCATATGATATAAGATTTAATATTTTAGTGTATCTACTAATCCTATTGTATATCAACAATCAAATAAATCTTTTGAAATGATATTTGTATCCTTCGGATATAATGAAATGAAAAATATAGCCTGTGGTTTATATTCATTGAGGTGATGGTAACAATGGTGGTAATAAATATAGAATACTAATGTTGGTGAAGAAGTAGAACACATAGAATGGAGATATTTTTATGAAATACTCATCTATAAATACAATACTCATCACCATCAAACTAAAATGAACATAATATTTCGTATTGTAAGGAAAATTATGGAATAAAGTGGTGTTGAATATGATGATTAGTTTATAAGAATATCTATGTTTACTATGTATTATATTTAATATATAGATAGTATGATTAACCAATGATTTGAAGTCCTTAACGAAAAATACCACGGGAATTGGATTCTTGATGTCTTTTATTATATATTAAAATAATATTATTTTCCATAAAAATACTGAATTAATTTAATATTACAAATATATTTATGTGAAATAAAAAGGAGAAAATGCTGTTTAGGATCTCTATAAATGGTAAAGAGAAATTGAATAATATTAGAACAATGAAATTCCCCTCATGTAAAAATTATGGAAAATCATCTTGTAATATTCTTTACGCGAATGATAATTTATTCCAAATTCAATGATATGGGTCATCTGGGTAAAGAATAAAATGGAGATAAAAAAATTATTTCCAATCCCTAATACATTGATAAATATTTCATCATTCAAAAAATCCTCAAGGTATTATGTCGTAGAAGTTTCATATGGGATAATTCATTTATTATTATATAATAGAAATTGGGGTTATTGTCCCCAATGATGTGGTGGATGATACATGAATCATAGCCTCAAAGAGTTACACTGCATTATTTGATTCTAGAATATTTTTGTATTTTAAATTTTAAATGTTTGATAATATAATTATATATTTCACTAGATTATTAATAATTGTGTTTTTATTTAAAACTTGTTGATAAAATCTCACCAAAATAAGGATATGCCAATTAGTTCCCATAATATCCCACAAATGTTTTTTATTTTCATATGTGAATATTATATATGTGATTTATTTTTATATAAATTGTGGTATACATTTAGCACTAAAATATAATTCAAAAATTAATTTTAATAATTAGTAAAATATATATTATTATGTGAAAATGTAATTCCATATCTCTACATTTATACATCATCACCAAGATTATTTCTTGATTTACCTTTGATTTTTCATCTGAATAATGTTATTAGGGGTGAATAAACCAAACTATCTATTGATGAAAAAGTTAATATTCAAATTGAGTTTCATCAATGTATTACCAATGACTCTCATAAAGAAAGTGTACTATGGGTTATTTTTTACCATCATAAAAAATCTATAAATTTCCACACTATATGAGAAGAGTTTCCTCTTGATAATATTGCATGAAATAATATTAATGATGTTTTTCAACTTTATGGTTCACCACATTCCTTTTTTTATCATGATCCAGTATTTACAACAAATTTTCAAAATGGATTCATAATAAACATGATATTACAAATTACATGAGCACTCTTTAAGACCTACAAACTGATGTATAGAATAAATGGACACTTGAAAATTTAAAACTCATTTTGAGTTCATATACACATGACTTACATGGAATATGAAATCATTATTTACGATTTCCTATAAAAATAGTTTCAGTTAATGAATTGAGTCATCATTTTATGATTAATAATATTGAAATATATTTCATATTTAAATATTTTGGGAAGAAGATATTTTATGAAAAAGTATTGGTCCATATAATGTAGTGGAAATAATTTAAAATGTAAAGTGTATTCAGACACATATTAAACATTCTCATAGGAGGAAAAAAGTTTAATTCTAATAACTAATGTTAGGATTTATAATTTCAAGTTAGATATCACACTATAAAGAAATTAAATCCATGGAAGGGTTAAATAAGGTTTGGTAAGAAGGGAAAACTGAGACCCTAAAACATCATTACTTATGATATTATTTAATTAATTGTAGTTGTTTCATAGAAATTTGAAATACCACCCAGCCCCTCTAATGTGCATGATTTGTTCAATATTTATTTGTTATGGAAGTATAAGTAAGAACCAAAAGTTTATGTAAAATATAAATAAGTATAACCAAAAAAATAATTATCTTACTATGATGTTTCTTTCAGGATTCATGACACTGAATTATAGGGGTTTAAAAACTGAATAACCCAATTGTTAATGGTAATTTGGAGAAATCAGAAAATTGAGGACGAAACTTGGGAACCATTGGAAGATATATAAAACAAACACCATAACTATTTAGAAGTCAATATCTATCACAATTTCAAGTATTAATATTTGGTATAATGTTAGAATGAAATATTGTGATATTTAAAAATTGAACACTATATTCTGTAGCATATAACACTTGCAACACCGATCCTAAAACAACTATGCAATATTATTATTAAAATATGAAATTAATAACAGATCCATTGAATTAGAGATTAATAATCAGAATAACTATATTTTTAATTATATATCATGGCTATAATCAATATAAATTTATGGATTAGTTCATAGTAAATAAACAATCCATTTTTATTATATCATTTTATTCATCAAAAATATGTTTATTTTAAAATAATTTTCATGAAATTTTATAGAATATAATATAATTAATTTTTTAAAAATTTATTGAATTTATTTTAAAAATCATTGTATGAAAATTAGTTTTGGGGTAATAATTTGGATTTTGTTTTTTAAATTTTTGATTTGTCAATGAAAAGTGAAAAATACTGTTTTTTTACTTTATATTTAATTTCTGAATTTTCAAAGTTACATATTGTTTAATATGGGATTCAATGAATTTTTTGTTCAATTATATTTTAAGAATTATATTTATGTCCTTTAGAAATTAATTTTCATTTGGGATTCTGAATAAAGATAATTTTATAGTAAAATTAGATTTTTGGAAATACTATTCTTCATTTCCAATTTATTTTTATTCTCAAATTAAAATCATCCATTATTTAAAATATAATTTTGAGAAATTTATTTCATATTTATAATTTGGAGGTATAAATTTTTAATTAGGAACCCGTTATTCATTTTCGTTATGAAATATAACAATAATAAATTATTGTTACCACAATAGTTGTGATTTGGGTAATTATGGTTAAGAATAATTTCATAAGACATTAATAGTAATCACAATAGTTTCTATAATTTTATTAGAAATGTCTATATCATCCATAAACCTAAAAAACTATTTTTTTCTATATTATTCCTTTTGTCATGGATGTTTTCCATTATAAAAATTTAGTGGGATAAAAAGTAATGATTTAAAATTTTCTTATTTTAACCTCATAAATATTTTTTCATATGGATAAATAGATCTTCCAACAGTTATTAATATTCATTAAAATAGAATTTTTTTTATCCTAGTAATTTATTTCTAATTATTGGAAATAAAATAATTACCATTAATTCTTTCAAAAATGTAGAAATTTTATTTTTTTACATTATAGAAAAATAAAATAAAATATTTTAAAAATATTAAATGTAATATAATTTTAAATAATATTTACATTAAATGAATTGTTTAGATAAAAATAAAATTTCAGTGTTGATTTAAAGGATTATATTCTAATTCTGTCTGGGCCCGTCCCTAGGGTCTGTGCCATGATTAACCCAATCCTACCTTTCGTAGGCTAGGGGATGACGACTAGCACTATAAGGCATATCAAAAAAAAGGAAAGCATAACTTTTAAACATGTACACACACATAGCCCATGTTGTGGAATGTAAAACTAATCCTAGGATACCAAAAATAAGTATGTCAGTCAAGGAAGAAACCACAAAAGTAAAGGTACAACTAAAAAGAAAAAGTGGTTAGAATACAAACCCAACAAAATGGAATGTATAATAAAAGTAAGTACAAGCTCCTGAGGTCCTCCGCGAAGGATCATACCTGAAAGGTAGGTGTATATCACTATCAGATACCATTGAACTATACTTTGTCTTTAGATCCTCTTTTGAGAACCACCAGGCCCTAACTCTCCAAGATCCCATTACAAGTTGTTCATTGTCTACATAAGAAACAATAGTTGTGGGTGAAGCCCATGTAGGGGTGATCATAACAATAATAAGAAGGATCATCATAATCAACTCGAGTCTCAGAGAAATCTACAAAGGAAATCACAAAATAATACACAAATATTAGAGTCACTAGAGTCAGCGTGACATATGTATAAAAAAAATTTCGATCTCTAGCCAATGGTATCAAACACTGATCATCAGTCACTATAAGGGAACTCATACCAATGATTTCTTTAGGCTAGTTTGGATTCCTAGACCTATTTTGTACCTATGTCCCGAAGCTTCGTTGACAGTTGAGTCATGACTCCTCATTGATATCTGAGTCATAGAATGTCACTGGATAACTGAGTCACGAATTCTCCTAGATATATGAATCATGGAGTCTCTCTCGGTACTTGATCCATGTTGTCACAATGATAGATGAGTCACAGATTCTCGCTGGGTAGCTGAGTCATGAAGTCTCACAAATAGCAGAGTCACAGAGTATCGCTGGGTAGATGAGTCACGAAGCCTCACAGGGTCAACATCCTTGAAATCTTACTCAGATTATTTCATAAGGACTGCCTCGACATGTTGGTCCCAACGCCGGAGATGCATGAAAATTAGATGCACAGTTTGGGAGATACATTGCTTTTTGAAAATAGTGGCATGTTGCGTCTGGGCCCGGTCTGACTGGTTCGGAGCAACTCGATCAACCTAAACTAGGGTCCCACATGACCCTTTCCTATTCATCTAGCCCATTGGTCCTTGATGGACGTGGGTGAGGTTGGTAGTGGGCTTGGATGCTTAGTCACCCAGTAATCCAATTTTATCTAGGCCGACCTGCATAGGAGGGCCCGTCTCTTTTCCTAGCACGGGCCGACTTGTGGCCCGACTTTGTTCAATTGGCCAGGTCTACTAAGGAGGACCTGCTAGAATGTTTAGTCAGGATGCTCAGGAAGCCCACTCCACTGGCCCCATTTTTCCTGGTGGGAGGGCCAGTTCAGCTTGGTATGACTATGTTAGTCTAATTCAGCCTGGACTGACACAGCAGGTCTAGTTTGGGCATGTGTGGATGGTCAGCCAGACGACCCCCTTGTTATCATGTGTCCTGAAAGGAGAGAGCCACTCCTCCTATATGGTGTCAGTAATGTTCCATGAGACATGAGGCCACCGTGGCCATTGATCCACAGTGTTCATTGACTGTGCCACCTCCGCTCGCACGGCTGGAAAGAGTCGGTTGTAGGTTCCGCACGCGGCGCCCTGACTGGCCCTACAGGTAGTCAGCACCACCACACTAAACCTTCTTCGGGAAACATGTTCTTATATAGTTGTCTGATCATAGATCTGTATGACCCTTCGGGTCTCTTGGGTCCCCTCCATCACTACCAGAGCCTTGGATCCCCCTTTCTGCCATTTTAAGGAAGTGTCCATGATGAACACACAAGCAGAGGGTCTCAGGTATTTTTTGGGTCGACCCATGCACTCCGTTTTATAATTTTAAAAACAAAGGAGAGGTCGGGGAAAATTGAACTATCAACAATAATTGAATCCCAGATAGATATCCCTAGAATGACACCCTCATGAATGAACATGCAAACCACAGATCAACATGTTCATGGGATGATCTACATTCTCTAGTTTAGAATATGAATAGGAGAAGATGTAAAACAAATAAATGCCTACATGGTACAAGGATCCATCAATGACAGGGGATAAATCTTTGAGCCATCTTTGATCCTCGCTCCATTGGAATTTGTTTCCATTCGTCATCTCTCGAATCTGTCACACTGGCATTCATTGATAGCATTCGTTATCGGTGAGAGAGAGAGAGAGAGAAAGAGAGAGGTTCCACGTTTGTCAATTAATTTCCCAGCACTGTTTCCCTACTATGGATCCATGATTAATTAATGAAAGAAGAAACATTGTGCATCACCATGATGGCTTATTAATTAGTATAATTAATGATTCATCACCTCCTCATCACTGCACTGTAATGTTGATTGGTCGATGCATCACTGCGGAAATAGTTTGAATAAAATAAAATTGTCTGTTTATTTTATTTTATCAGTAAAAGTCAAAAATTTAATTTTTTTATATGACCCTTATCGGTTGATGTTAATATATTCAATGGAAAACCACGAAACCTTCAATTCAATGGTGCCCATTGATTTTTGTTTCGGGTAGTGGATCAACAGTTAGAAAAACCATCTTGCACGATTTCATAAACTACATTAAAAATATTTCTAAAAACGTTCTGGCCTCCCTAGGCCTAGGAATCATGTTGTTTCAATGTTTGTGTTCTTGAAATAATTCCATTTATTTTAAAAAAATTACACGAAAACTATAGTACTTCACATTATCCCCACCTTAGGGATTTATGTCACAGAAATATAAATCAAAGGCTAATAAAACAAATGGGAGTACATATAAAGAATATAATCCTCCTGATAAAATATGCTCTCCTAGAGGTTCTCATGCTTCCACTGAACGCACACCAGATGAATAGAACATCCAGGAAGGACCTCTTCTTATTGATCCTCTATCTCTACTGGGAACTCGACAAATGTCTCCCCTTCATCAATGTCCATCTAACCCTAGTAGATGACGTGTGATGGATCATTAATGTACCTCATCAGTTGCGACACATGGAAACATCATCCACGTTCTTCTTCTATAGGAAAATAAATAGACAGTATTCCACATTGCCAACTCTGCCCAAAATCTAGAATGGTCTGATATATAATGGAGATAACTTACCACGCCGCCGAAATCCTGGAAATCCCAGTCATGGTGGGACCCAAAGGAACACATTTTCTCCTTCCATGAACACCAAAGGGATCTTCCTCCTATTAGTATAAGATTTATTCTTTCTATATGCAGTCCTCATCAACTCCTGGATGATCTGCATCTTCTATGTGGTTGCACATACCAACTCAGGATCCATGCATGATGACTCCCCTATGTCTGTCCAGTATAAAGGTGATCTGTATGGACACATGTACAAGGTGTCAAATGGTGACATACCAATGGTGGGGTGATATTTTTTATTGTATTTCATCTCCACCACTTTCCGTTGGTCCTCCCAACAGCGACCAAAATGAAAGATGAAATCTAGAAGTATGTGATCCATGGTCTGTATGGTCCGCTTCATCTGACCATCAGTCTATGGGATTCAAAGTATGCATCACAATATGATATTATCATCATATTCACCTCATAAAGCCTCACTATATCCTAGACAATGATGCATCCCATGACCCCTATTAATTCCAATCAATTGATGGGTATGAACTGAGCCGACATGGTGAGTCATTCAACGATGACCCAAATAAAATTGTGGCCCTTATACATGTGTTGTAACCCCATCACAAACTCCATAGAGATAACATCCCACTTATATTCTAGTAGCTCAAGTGGTTGTACCAGGCCTATTGGGACCTGATGCTTGACCTTCACGTGCTGACAAGTGAAAAATCATGAAACAAACTCTAACACTACTTTATTCATCCCTAGCCACTAGTATTAACAGTGGTGGTCCTGTTACATCTTCACCACACTCAGAAGTACAACCAAATAATATGTATGAAACTATCACCACCCCTCCTCAAGTCACATTACTTTTATAATGGTGTATCTTCTGAAAAGATGATGCACTACACACCTATCAAAAATCAATCTGGAGCCTCTCCTAGGGATATCATAGCACGTTGGTCCTCACAGTCAATATCCAAAATCTATGCCACTCTAACTCAATGTTTTAGTAGAGGATTAATATTCAGCGACTGATGGTAAGATGCTCAATCATCATCCATGAATGTTTTTTGTATCAAAACTAGCTAATTTTTCACCTCAATCACCAACTGTAAACTATACCTCTTAATTAGTGAATGTTCCCCCACATTACCGCTCATAAAATTATATACTATCTATAAGTAATAGTCTTAGAGTGACTCTTCCATTGCCACTATGGTAGGTTCAGTTATTTTTGTAAGAAGACATAACTGAGACTCTTGGGGTTAGAGTGAACAATGAACTATTCACCCATTAAGTAGTGATGCCACAACCTCAAGGAAATGACCACTAATATTATCTCTAAGTCATTGGTTACATATTTCTTCTCATGCTACCTCAAATGCCATTATTCATAGGCAATCACTTTTCACTCCTGCATTAAAAAACAACCCAGCCTGGTCCTAGATGCTTCACCGAAGATTACGTACCCGACACCCTTTTTTGGTTGTCTCAAGGTGGGGACACTTGTTACTCTCCACCTCAACTCTGGGAAACTCTTCTAACAATTATGTGGTATCCATGAAACCCCAAGAAACTCTACACCTTAGCCACACTCTTGGGTGGATCCCAGGCAAGAAATGTCTCTATTTTCTCTAGATTCACAACAACTCTTGCATCTTAGAATACATGTCTGAGAAAGTGGACCTCCCAAATCCAGAATTGGCACTTCAATAGAAAGCTATAATGCTGGGGATCTCAGATCTTATCTAGTACTATCTGTAGGTATGTATCATGCTCCTCCTCTAACGATGATTCACCAATATGTCCTAAATGAAGACCACTATGAAACGATCAATGTATGTCTGTTTGATCCTGTTCAAGAACCCCATGCTTTATTGGTGCATTGGTCATGCTAAAGGGCATCACCAAGAACTTGTAGTAGCCATACTAAATCTGGAAATCTATCATCAAAGCGTCCTCATCCATTACCCAAAGCTAATTATATCTTGATCTAAGGTCTATCATTGAGAACTGTATCACATCATTAAGCTAATTGATGAGGACATAAATCAACTTAAGTGGATATGTGTTCTTCACGGTCACCTAGATTAGGATCCCAAATACCACACATAGCCACATGCTCCTTCTTTCCTTATTGTAAAACAACATCGGGGCTTCCATGGTGAAACACAATGCCTTACGAAACCCTAATCCTACAAGTCATCCAACTGTACCCTTAATTCCTGAATCTCTGCAAGATCCATCTAATATGCTAGTGTGGATATTGATGTAATCCCCTAGAACAAATCGAGGCAGATATCTACCTAGTTGCGGGGAGGTAGTCCCAAAAACATCCTCAAGAAATACATCCTTATACTATTCCACCACTATAAGAATTATTAGATTCCTCTCATTTAACAAAAGGAGGGTGATGCTAGCCAACTAGTGAGTGATCGACTACACCCTCCACCAAGAATGACTGTCTAGGGGTGCAAAAGTTCCCCTCTCTTGGTTGAATGTAAAAACTGGCCCAATCCTCCTGGAAATGCATCACTTTGAACCTAATAATGTTGATCTAAGCATTTAATATAGATAACCAATCCATACCGAATATGAAATCATATTTCCTAGACACTAATACTAAGAGATCCTAGTAGAAGCTCTCCCATCCATGCGTAATCTCACACTACCATCACTTGTATGTGATCGTCGAATCACCTCTCATAGGAGTCATTAATCCTAAAGAACGAGCCAATGGCTCCAATAGAATATATGTACCTTGAACATGGTCAGTGGAATGAAATGTGTTATAGAAACTTATGTCTACAAGAACTGTATCTAATGTAGAGTATAAATAGATCATAACCCTAATCATTTCTCGAGTCCCATGGTCATAGGTCTCCATCGCCTGATGATGTCCCTGCCCTTGTCCACATGCTCCCTGAGCTAGTGGTGGACCACCTGAGGGTGGTGGTGGTAGTACCATGTACATCCTATCGACATTATCCTCTCTTCCTTATCCCCTTCCATGTATACCATTCTATAGACCACCATGTATGACTCTCTAACTCTACCTTGGTGATCCCTCAACTTCCTGGTAATCATATGTACATCGGGTTAGGTACTCTCAAGCTATGTTCCACTACTTTCCATGTAACACCCCAAAATTTCATAGTGTGTTATTTCTTCAAAATAATTCAATAACTTGCACTACACGCAACACCGAGTTCAAGCGCACCATGACTTACCAAAAAAGTCGTTCAAAAGATTTTATGAATAGTATTAACCAAATTCTAAACTTTATATAATCCATATAATTTTAGAATCCATATTATGAGTTTCTTAGACATAATGTAAGAACAAATTCATTTTTATTATTGCACTTTTACCAACTTTTAATAGTGAACCCTTTTTAAATACAATATTTTAAACTTTTTGACTAAATGGGGACATAAAAAATTTAAAATGAAACATCCCAAACTTCCACAGTTCGCTTTCCTTTGAATAATACAGTAGAGTGTGTTGTATGCAATTCGAGTTCTAACACACACCACAACCGATCAAACTAGATGTTATGAATAGTAAAACCTACTTTTTCAAATTATATATGTTTTTTATTTCAAAATCGAATTAATTTTTGGATTTGAAATATTGAATTTATCCTAGGATGAAATTTTGGTACTTTTCGGATAACTTTCATATTTTGATGAATAGTGAAAATTAATAAATTTTAATTAAAAAAACTTGTTTAATCAAAATAATTAATATTGATAAATTATGAATTTGAGTGGTTTTAAAGTATATTTAGAATATATTTTTACCATTTAATACAATTTTGGTCATTGAACATAATTTTACAATTATACCGGACATAAACAAGTGTCAATATTTTGATAGTTATTATCTCTTAAAAACACGTTTTTTGTTTTAATAGCGGGAATTAATTTTAAATTAATTTATGCCACTTATGTGTTCTGAATTTAGAAAAATGGATTCCATATTTGGAATTAGGATGTAAAAATTGTTTAAATAGGTAACTTTTATTTTCAAACATTTTGAATAATTACTGCGGTAAATATTTTATTTACCATGGTTAAGGGTAAATCCGGTAAATAAGGGTTACAAAAATAATAATATAATAATAATAAATTACCCTAAAACGTGTCCTAACCTTATTGGTTGATATATGTTCGACCATGGGCATCTTTGGGTCAATTTTGGGACCCCATGGTGCCACTTGTAAGTGATAGAGACACTTTATTTTAATTAAGTTAAAATGAATACAAAAATGACACAAGCATATATCTTTTAGAAAAAAAAAATTTACATAGGGTTATATATGTTGGATTTTCGACTATAAATATTCATTAGAAAGATAAAAAGATTTCCCAAGTAATGATGATTTATTTATAATTTTTATAAATTAAATAATTTAATTTATTTCTGACACAATGATGATGCAGTAATTACCATAATAGTGACAAATTAAAATAATTGATATTGTAAAAACCAAAATAAATATTATTTGAGACTTTTAATGAATTAAAATAATTTTACAGGATAATATGACATATTAGTATTTATTTAATTTCATTTTTTTAAGTAATCATTCTGTTATAAGTTTAAAACAATTCAACTATTGAATAGTGTCATAATTGACAAAAAATAGTTTTTAAAACAAATATTATATTATTAATTGATATTAAATTGCAAAAAAACTAAGGATAGTCCTAGAAACTTATATAATGATAGGTGTATCATTAATGGAACATTGGGGGGTCTCTTGGATGTATATAGTATGTTTATTAACCATATAATATAAAAATACAAAGAGACATTGTAAAAGTGAAACTAATTAACTTAGAGTTAATACTTAGAGATAAGGTTAATATAAGTACCCAAACCTGTCTAAATTATATTGGTAGAGTGGTTTCTACCCATACCCACCTTAAAATTTAAATAAACCACTTTGTAGCCTTTAGAAACCGAATATGAATTTATTATAAATTAATATTTCTAGCTTTTCCAATGGTGCCCTCACCCCTCTTATAAAATGGCACTCCTCCTTCTCATTTATTTACACCTTAAAGCCTTTTATATCGGCCAAACTCTACCCAAATACTCTCTAGACTTCCATAACTACAACCTAGAGGCCTTATATTGATCATAAATCAAACCTAAGGATCCCTTTTGATCAAATCAAAAGGAAGAACCCGAAGAAGAGGTAATGATTTCACCACCCTTTTCCAAGTTCCTTCTTCTTCCACTTCTTCATTCATTGTTATTACCATTATAAAATAATAAATCCAGTATATTATATATATTGTGATGTTATTATAAAAATGGTACAACCATATTCAGTATTCTATCCACCCTTTGAATAACATGTCACCATACGTGCGTACGTACGACTTACCGTCTCCACGTTGTGGTGTAATTGTTATTCAATATATTATTATTTGGATGGGTATAATAATGATGTGTAACTCATGTAAATAATAAATATAACATGTTAATTATTCTGTATATATGATATACCATCCATTTATATATTATTTTAATATCAAAAGAATGATATTGTCACTCGTGCGTACGTAAAGACTACATTCTCCACGAACGCGATGCGATTCATTCTCCATCGTATCCATTCAAGTATAATTATCATTTGATGATTTAGAAATAATGTTTAAGGACTTGATATAATTATGTATATGAATAAGATACAACCTATCCATGACAAACATGTATTATGTAACAAAACATATAAAAGAAAACGAGTAAGTTAACACCCGAAACAACGATAATACTAAGATATTATTAACAAATAAATGTTAAAAGATCATATATGATATCATATTAATATATATGATTCTTGTATAATTTAATAACAATTATTTCACCATTATACAGGAGGTTATCCTACCCTCAACCAAGGAAAAGTAAAAGCTAAGGGGTTTTCATCTCACTCCTTATTCCTGTGAGATTCATGTCATATTGCCACCATTACCTTTTGTGTGGTGTATGTACTGCCAATAGTTATATTCTTTGTGTAACACACTTTAATTTATGTGTATTTACATATTAATTGTATTATACCTCTTTCATGGGTTGTATGTTTCGTAAGTTACCATATTGGTAAGGTTTATTTCACAATCTCTTCAGTATCCGAGGTTGTTTATACGTAATAATCTACTGGGATCCCTTTATCATCCACATCCATGTTTCTTAAAAATGTATTTAAAAACATTTTTACTATTTAAAAGAATATGGATTAAATTCATTTATACCCTTTTTTTACTTTTCATAATAGTTTTATAAAGTAATCTTTCCGTCGTTTTCCAAACAAGGTGCTTTTAACCTTTTCTACAGAATTAAGGTAAGAATGTTTTTTTAACTTATACGGCGGGTGCGGTTATTTTCCGCCGTTATAAAATCGTCGAAGCTTCCCTTACAAGCTTATAAGAATATTTTCAAATAAAATGTTTTATTTGATAAATATATGGCTCTTAAATGATTTCAAAAATAGAAAGATATATTTCTCTAAAAAGAGTTTTGATTTCCTCTATGTCAACATCCTTTGATGGATTTTATGCTTATTTGAAGTTGATTTTTTATGATACAAAACTTCTATATTGTATTGAAGGTTTTGTGATATGTTTGACTGTGGATGTGCAATTTTTATACCATTTATAGTTTATGGTGAAAGTATTGACATTTCGTATGCTAGTTTTAATACGAATGTTTATGTTATGTTTAAACCTTTTCATATGGGAATTCATTGGACTTAATATGTGACAGGTTGAGCCCGCTATAGCTCCTCGATGCATCGGTAGGTCTAATGAGACAAACTAGTGTCTTGCCACAAGGCCTTGAAAAATTCTTATTTGTAGTCTTGGCACGAGGCCTTGGCTATGTGGTTATGATAGTCTGGAATTATGCATTCCATCATTATGAAAGTGGTTATTGATATTGAATCTGATTATTCGATTAGTAGAATATCCATGTGAATAAGTAAATGGAATTATTTCATTTCACTTTTTCCATACTAGGTTGAAGTTCAAGTTTAAAAGGATTTTTTATTAGTTATACATTGCCTTAAATATTTATTCTTATTTATGAAAGTTTCCGCTATATTGTTATCCTTACTGGGCATTTGAGCTCACCCCTTTTCTATGCTTTATTTTTCCCAAGAAGTGAAGAAATAAATTATGAATGACCTGTAGGGATTTTATGTGGGGATATGAATGTGGAATATGGAGACAATATGTTGTAGTAGTAGTTTTTCACTTTATGATGTAATGTAAAACATTATGAATATATCTAGTGTTTCTAAGGCTACTAAACCAATCGGTCTTTTTAGATTTGATATTTCTTGTGATCATGCCAATGTTATGTAATAATGCACCGACTCTAGGTAACTGAGGTCGGGGCGTTGTAGTTGGTATCAGAGGAAGTTTAGTACAAACCTTGTAAGCTAGATTTAGATAAACTCTGATTAGAGCACATAGATTTAAGATGGACTTTGAGGATTAGTATAGAAGAACTTCCTAGAATTTTGGTATTGTAGAGATTTTGTGAGTTTTCCAAGCAATACATCCCTGCCTAGATACGAGCAGGTAGAGGTGGCTCTGACATAGATATACCTAGGGGTAAAACCCAAAAACACCGCTTTGAGCTAGACTCGAACGGGAACTGGTGCACGACAACAGGCCTTGCTGCACTCTTGGTTACGACTTTCCCGGGGGATATGCTTAGGATAACTCTCATTTTCTTTACAAATCATTATGAAGGGTTTATGAGTATATACTTCCTCAAAGAAAACATTCTAATGATTATGGATTATATCCCTAAATAGTTCAATTTATGTTAAGTGTTTTATAAGTATGGGATTATGTATTTTGATTCATACACTAATATAGTGTATGCCATTGTTTAGAAATGGCGTCCAGTAGAAGGAATGATAACTCCAGCAATGCACATTATCCAAAGAGAAAGAAGGATCATATCTTTCATGGTCTTAAGACAGAATTTATAAGAGAAATAGTCTCCCATGTATTATCATCATATGAAGAAATAATATCATGTGTTCATAAGATAAGTAAAGAGTTTACTGAGTCCTATGGCTTTGAAGGGAAGAAAGAGAAGAAAAGGATGGAAGAGAGAAAGATGGATAAAGGGAAGAGTGAAAAGAAGAATTTTCACATATGTGATAACTGTGGGAAGAAACACCCTGTAAATTTCCTGAAAGGAATGGGAGTTTGTTATAATTGTGGAGGAAAAGGGCACAAAGTGCATGACTGCAAGGGTAAGAAAATGGTTTCAAATGTACAATGCTTCATTTTCAAGGAGTTTGGACAGTACGCGAACCTATGTCTTATTCATCAGACTATGCCGCAAATGATACTATTGGATAATAATCAAGTTATGATACTACCACAGATGAAGACGAATGATTAGAGTTATTGTGTTGATTATGTCATTTGAGTGTTGTATCAACAATGTACTGGTTATAATAATTATAGAGTATATAAGGATTGTACTACAGTACTATTTCATTAAGGACTTGAGATTGTATGGAACAAAGAAAAGTGACTCAATAGCAGGATATATTTTTGGAAAATATATGGTTAAGAGAATGATAAACCATAATATAGTTCTGATACCGAGGTAGTGATTTTGGAATAATACATGATTGATTTGGATAAATTATATTGGATATTCTTGACTAACTTGAAACTGATTAATGATTTTTATATTCCAACATTGTTGGGGTTTAAAACATTTTTGGATTGAAGGAGTATATCTATTTTTCTTTAAGGAATAAGGGATCATGAATGTAATCAATAAGGTTTTATGGTAATTCAGGATGTTGTAGTGTTTTAAAAGAATACATGATTAAGATGTTTAGATGTAATTACGTGGAAAAAGGATCTTCGTTGTGTTTAGCTTCCTTATAAATTTTGGACTGAAGTATTTTGGATAGTTCTGGTTTGGATTATTTTGGATTTCCATAAAAGGACAACCCGAAGGTCGGGCGGCAACCCGTCGCGTCCGGCAAGGCCGTGAGACTTGAACCCACAACCAAAGGGTGACAAGGGTGTATCACCTACCACTGACCCATGTGATGTCTGAGATTAAATAATGTAGTTTTTTTAAAAGATCTGTTAGATGAATTATAAATTCGTTTTTTTAACCCTATATGAATAGGATAAATAAATTTTTTTTTTTGGTTCTATTATCTTTTAGAGTGATAGATGAGTTTGTGGTAGAAATTAGTTAAAGGATGGAACTCTACTTGTCAAGAATATATTTTTCTTCTTCTCTTATTCTATGGAGAAATTAATTCTTATACTTTATTTAAGGAATCCTAAAACCAAAAATGTGTTATCCTAATACCCTATGTTTTTTTGAATAGATGGTATTTCAAATCATCATAGATTGATGAATTTAAGGACCTCAATTTTACACTTGTTTGTGATTGATGACCTCAATCACAACCTATAAATATTTACGTTTTTCCTCCAATTATATGTCTCTAATTCCCACCAATGCTCTCCTAATCGAGATCATAATTTGGTGGTGACCCTTTCATTTCTCTTTTCCTCAAATTAAGACTAAATTTTAGTAACCCAATTTTTGATAAGGGTTTTCCCACAAAGATATTTTCTATTTTAAACATTTTATTTTCGAAGAACAATTTCAAATTGTGAGGCTGCAATTTATTGAAGGAGGGGAGAATGTAACACCCCATGATTTTATAGTGTATTATTTCTTCAAAATAATTCAATAACATGCACTACACGCAACACCGAGTTCAAGCGCACCATGACTTACCAAACAATCCGTTCAAAAGAGGTTATGAATAGTATTAACTAAATTATAATCTTTATATAATCCTTATAATTTTAGAATCCATATTATGAATTTCTTAGACATAATGTAAGAACAAATTCATTTTCAGTATTTCACTTTTACAAACTTTTAATAGTGAACCCTTTTTAAATAAAATATTTTAAACTTTTTGACTAAATGGGGACATCAAAAAATTAAAATGAAACATCCCAAACTTCCAAAGTATGCTTTCCTTTTAATAATACAGTAGAGTGTGTTGTACGCAACTTCGAGTTCTAACACACACCACAACCGATCAAATTAGATGTTATGAATAGTAATACCTAATTTTTGAAAATAGATATATTTTATATTTCAAAATGGACTTCATTTTTAGATTCGTAATATCGAATTTATCCTAGGATTAAATTTTGGTACTTTTCGGATAACTTTTATATTTTGATGAATAGTGAAAATTAATAAATTTTAATTAAAAACAATTTTTTCAATCCAAATAATTAATATTGATAAATTATGAATTTGAGTGGTTTTAAAATATATTTAGAATACATTTTTACCATTTAATACAATGTTGTTCATTGGACATAATTTTACAATTAAACCGAACATAAACAAGTGTCAATATTTTGATAGTTTTTATCTCTTAAAAACACGCTTTTTGTTTTAATAGCGAGAAATAATTTTAAATTAATTTCTGGCACTTCTGTGTTCTGAATTTAGAAAAATGGATTCCATATTTTGAATCAGGATGTTCAAATTGTGTAAATAGGTAACTTTTATTTTTAGGCATTTTGAATAATTACTGCGGTAAATATTTTATTTACCATGGTTAAGGGTATATCCGGTAAATAAGGGTTAAAAAAATAATATTATAATAATAAACAATTACCCTAAAACGTGTCCTAAACTTATTGGTTGATACATGTTCGACCATGGGCATCTTTGGGTCGATTTGGGGACCCCATGGTGCCACTTGTAAGTGATAGGGACACTTTATTTTAATTAAGTTAAAATGAATACAAAAATGAAACAAGCATATATCTTTTAGAAAAACAGTTTTTACATAGGGTTATATAATTTGGATTTTCGACTATAAATATTCATTAGAAATATAAAACGATTTCCCACATAATGATATTTTATTTATAATTTTTAGACATTAAATAATTTAATTTATTTATGACACAATGATGATGCAGTAATTACAATAATAGTGAAAAATTAAAATAATTGATATTATAAATACCCAAATAAATATAATTTGAGATTTTTAATAAATTAATATAATTTTCTAGGATTATATGAAATATTAGGATTGATTTAATTGACATTGTTTGAAGTAATAATTCGGTTATATGTTTCAAAAATATCAACTATTGAATAGTGTCAAAATTGACATAAAAGAGTTTTTAAAACAAATATTATATTATTAATTGATATTAAATTCCTAAAAATATAAGGTTCGGCCAAGACACTTATATCATGATAGGTGTACCATTAATTGAACATTTGGGGGATCTCTTGGATGTATATAGTATGTTTATTAACCATATAATATAAAAATACAAAGAGACATTGTAAAAGTGAAACTAATTAACTTAGAGTTAATACTTAAAGATAAGGTTAATGTAAGTACCCAAACCTGTCTAAATTCTATTGGTTGAGTGTTTTTCGACCCATCCCCACCTTAAAATTTTAATAATAAACTTTGGAGCCTTTAGAAACCGAATATGAATTTATTATAAATTAATATTTCTAGATTTTCCAAAGGTGCCCCTCACCCATCTTATAAAAGGGCACTCCTCCTTCTCATTTCTTCACACATTCAAAGCCTTTTAGTTCGTCCAAAAACTGACCAAATACTCTCTATACTTCCCTCAATACAACCTAGAGGCCTTAGTTTGATCAGAAATTCATCCTAAGGAGCCCTTTTGATCAAATCAAAAGGAAGAACCCGAAGAAGAGGTAATGATTTCACCACCCTTTTCCAAGTTCCTTCTTCTTCCACTTCTTCATTCATTGTTATTACCATTCTAAAATAATAACTCTAGTATCTTATATATACTGTGATTTTATTATAAATATGGTACAACCATATTCAGTATTCTATCCACCCTTTGAATAACATGTCACCATACGTGGGTACGTACGGCTTACCGTCTCCACATTGTGGTGTAATTGTTATTCAATATATTATTATTTGGATGGGTATAATAATGATGTGTAAATCATGTAAATAATAAATATAACATTTTAATGATTCTATATATATGATATACCATCCATTTATATATTTTTTTAGTATCAAAAGAATGATATTGTCGCTCGTGCGTACGTATGGACTACCATCTCCACGAACGCGATGTGATTCATTCTCCATCGTATCCATTCAAGTATAATTATCATTTGATGATTTAAAAATAATGTTTAAGGACTTGATATCATTCTGGATATGAATAAGATACACCCTATCCATGACAAACATGGATTACGTAACAAAACATATAAAAGAAAATGAGTAAGTTAACACCCGAAACGACGACAACACTAAGATATTATTAACAAAGCAATGTTAAAAGATCATATATGATATCATATTAATATAAATGATTCTTGTATAATATAATAACAATTATTTCACCATCATACCAGAGGTTAACCTACCCTCAACCAAGGAAAAGTACAAGGTAAGGGGATTTCATCTCACTCCTTATTCCCGTGAGATTCATGCCATATTGCCACCATTACCTTTTGTGTGGTGTCTATACTGCCCATAATTATATTCTTTGTGTAATACACTTTAATTTATGTGTATTTACATATTCATTGTATGATACCTCTTTCATGGGTTGTATGTTTCGTAAGTTACCTTATTGGTAAGGGTTATTTCAAAATCTCTTCATTATCCGAGGTTGTTTATACATAATAATCTACTGGGATCTCTTTATCATCCACATCCATGTTTCTTAAAAATATATTTCAAAACATTTTTACTATTTAAAAGAATATGGGTTAAAGTCATTTATACCCTTTTTTGACTTTTTATAAGAGTTTTATAAATGAATCTTTCTGTCGTTTTCCAAACAAGGTGCTTTTAACCTTTTTGACAGAATTAAGGTAAGAATGTATTTTTAGCTTATACGGCGGGTGCGGTTATTTTCCGCCGTTTTAAAATAGTCGAAGCTTCCCTTACAATCTTATAAGAATATTTTCAAAGAAAGTGTTTTATTTTATAAATATATGACTCTTAAATGATTTCAAAAATAGAAAGAGATATTTCTTTAAAAAGAGTTCTGATTTCATCTATGTCAACATCCTTTGATGGATTTTACGATTATTTGAAGTTGATTTATTATGATACAAAACGTATATATTGTATTGAAGGTTTTGTGATATGTTTGACTGTGGATGTGCTATTTTTATACCATTCATAATTTATGGTGAAATTATTGACATTTCTTATGCTAGTTTTAATACGAATGTTTATGTTATGTTTAAACCTTTTCATATGGGAATGCATTGGACTTAATATGTGGCGGGTGGAGCCCGCTATAGCTCCTCGATGAATCGGTAGGTCTCATTAGACAAACTAGTGTCTTGGCACAAGGCCTTGAAAAAACCTTATTTGTAGTCTTGGAATGAGGCCTTGGCTATGTGGTTATGATAGTCTGGCATTATGCATTCCATCATTATTAAAGTGGTTATTGATATTGCATGCGATTATTTGATTAGTATAATATCCATGTGAATAAGTAAATGGAATTATTTCATTTCACTTTTTCCATACTAGGTTGAAGTTCAAGTTTAAAAGGCTTTCATTTTAGTTATACATTGCCTTAAATATTTATTCTTATTTATGATAGTTTCCGCTATATTGTTATCCTTACTGGGCATTTGATCTCACCCCTTTTCTATGTTTTATTTTTCCAAGGAAGTGAAGAAGTAAATTATGAATGACCTGCAGGGATATTATGTGGGGATATGAATGTGGAATATGGAGACAATATGTTGTTGTAGTAGTTTTTCACTTTATGATGTAATTTAAAACTTTATGAATATATCAAGTGTTTCCAAGGATACTAAACCAATCGGTCTTTCGAGATTGATCCTTCTTGTGATCATGTCGGTGTTATGTAATAATGCACCGACTCTAGGTAACTGGGGTCGGGGCGTTACATTCCACACATAGATCACAACATGTTACTCGGCTAGTATTCACTTCTCCTGTATGTGCATCGAGTGATAGGTCATTGGGAATAACTCCTCTTTAAAAATCCGATTGATGTGTGTTTTGGTGAGGGTCACCTCATCATGCGTTTGTAGTGTCAAATTGCATCATCTCCCTGCCACGCCCTATAGAAGGCTGTCAACTAGTATCGACATCTATTCTGAATGGTTTCATAACAAAGTGGAAAACTCATGTCACCACCTCTAAAAAGATCCTCTTCTTCCTAAGGATATAAATCACCTTGAAATCATAGAGGCCACTACTACTAGAACTCTTGAAACACACTTAATCGGTGTGTATAATTTCCTGGTAAGGCTGGTAGAAACTACTTCTCGATGGGTGGTGGTGCCTTTGGTACACCACCTAGGGGTTCCATCTCAAGAACAGGTTTATTCACTAATGCCTCATCAATGGGTGGACCATCATCGTGGCCCTATACCAGGATCCTAGATGGCTGTCTACATAGAGGAATCCTGAGAAAAATAAATATGAACCACAGTTAGTGAATTATAAATTATGATATGACTATAAGTCAATGAGATCTTGAAAAAAATATTAAAGAAATAGGCAAACAATGTTTCGATGCACCAAGTCAGAAAGTAGAATTCAGGGTCCTGGTGTATGGATATGTCGGCCACTACACCTACAATAGACTCCCTGAATTTCAAGGTTGAACTCAAAACATTTTAAAAAAATTTCCCAAATAAAACAACCAAATTTTTTCCTTTGAGGTAGAAACTAAACCTCTTATAACACTCTATCACTACCCCATCCCTCAGGTCTCGTGTTGTGACTACCCTTATCCCACCTACCATAGGCCAAGGGGTGGTGACTAGCACCAGGAGGCGTATCCCAAAAATGGAAGGCATTGCCTTTAAACCTATACAGATTGATACATCCCATACAGTGGAAGGTGAAGATGAAACCTGGTTACTGAAAACAATTTTTTCACATAACGATGTAATGAAACAAGTAAAGTTGACACTGAAAGGAAAAAGGAAATGGAATACAGACCCAATTGAATAGAAATGTACAGTAAAAGTAAGTACAAGCACCAGAGATCGTCTTCCAAGGATCCTACCTGAAGGGTATTTTTAGTTCACTACTGAATGTCACTAAAGCTTATTGCATATGTAGATCCACCACCGAGAACAACTAGGTCCTATCTCTGCAATATCCCTGTCAAAGTTGTCTGTTATATGCACAAGATGAAACAAGTGTAGGTGAAGCCCGTGCAGGGGTGAGTATAACAATACTCAGTAGGGATCCCAAAACTATCTTCGTTCTCACATAAATACACAAAGGAAACCCCAAAATTATTCACAATTATTAGATTCACTAGAGTCAGCTGGAAATAGGTATAACATAAGGTGTTGATCAAAAACATATGGTTGCAAGCACTGAATATCAATCACTACAGAGGACCTCATCCCAATGAGTCCTTTAGTCTAGTTAGGCCTCCTAGACCAATTCAATAGCTAATTCATGACACCTCCCTGATAATTGGGTCATATCGTCTCACTGATATTTGATTCACTATGTCTCTCTGGGTTGCTAAGTCATGAATTCTAGATAATAGATGAGTTACAGTGTCGCACTAGGTAGATGAGTTACAAAGTCTCACTGATAGATGAGTCACCTAGTCACGTTGGGTAGCTGAGTCACAAAGCCAAACTGGGTAAACATATATGAAGGCTTACGTAGAGTATTTCAAAGGGAACACCCATCATGTGGGTCCCAACTCTCTAGATGGAATGCCAATTAGATGCACGGTTTGAGTGATACATCTTATTTTGTAAAACAAGGGTCGGTTGCATCTGGGCCTGGTCCGACAGGTTTAGACAGACCCGGCCAACACGAATCGGCATCCCGCATGACCAATTCCTATTTTTTTATCCCATATGCCTTGATAGACCTAGTTGAGGATGGTTGTGGGGTACGTCTACTTGGTCACCCAGCGACCCAAATTTATTCATCTTGGCCCACACCGGCAGGCCGGTCTCTTTTCCAATCCTAGTCAGTTGTACGACCAAGATTAGTCACATTGTCCCGGTCCGCCGCACAACCCAAATTATTATTGTAATCATGGTTCATTAAGGTGAACCAAATAGAATGTTTATTTTAGCCACTCAGGCAGCCCAGTTCGCTAGCCCGACTCGACCCGGTAGGCTGTCCAGTTTGGCCTAGCGAAATAGGCAGGGCGGTTCGGCCAGTCTGTTTGGGGGTGAGTGCGGCCAATCCGGAGGCTACCCCCTTGTCTGCATGGGGCTCATAAGGAGCGGGTCAGTCATCCTATGTGGCGCTTGGCATGTACCACATTTAGTAATCCGCTATGACCGATGAGCCACAACCTCTTTCGTTGCAGTTCACACCGAGCATTCCCCCTCAGCCAGCACGGCTGCCAAGAGCCACCTTATCTTCCCACACGTGGCACCTAAGTTGGTGTAGCTTCTCGCCTAAGGTAGTTCCCGCACTAGTGGTGCCGCACAAGAGGCACCTTCCGTGGGCCGCTAGATCCACTATGGTGGTCCAATCGCCGAACCCTCTGCACCTTCAGGCCTCTTGGTTTGCAACCAACAATGCCACAACCTTGTATCATCATTGCCTCCATTTCGAGGAAGCAGCCATGCTGTACTCAAAAGTGTAGGGGACGAGGCCTTGTTTGTGTCAGCCCGCACCCTCAATGTTTGAAGTTGAAAAAAGGTGAGGCATTATATCATAGTCTTATAAAAAATAATTAAATTCCAAATAGAAAACCCAATAATGTCACCCTCATGCAATAACGCACGATCCAAGGATCAACCTATTAGTGGGTTGATCCACATTTGTATTTTTGGAATAAGAATGAGGGAAAATATAAACAAAAAAACACATACATGGTTTGAGGATCCATCGTATCTGAGGGATGAATCACCGAGCCATCATAGATCCTCATTCCATTAGAGTTTATTACTATTCATCATCTCTCAAATCCATACCATCGGCGTTCATCGATAGAATTCATCGCCGAAGAGAGAGAGAGAGAGAAAGTGAGGTTCTATGTTCCTTAGAGAATTTCCTAGAATTGTTTTCCCACACTAGATCCTTGTTTAATTAAAGGAAGGATATGCATTTTGTGTCACCATATTGTCTCATCAATGAGGTTCATTAATGATTCAATGTTGCCTCATTGCTGCATTGCAGCAATGACTGGTCATTGTGTCAAAAAAAATGTTTGAATGAAATATGTTTATGTTTAATTTATTTTATTACTAAGAGTCCAAAATTAACATTTCCATACAAACATTTTTAGTCAATGTCAATCCCTTATTAGGGGAATCCTAATGTTTTGAATTCAGTAGCGCCCTCAGATTTTTGATTTGGGAATAAGTTCAAATGAAATAAAACTCACTCGCATGACTATTTAACATACATTAAAAAAGTTTTAAAATATTTTATAGCCTCCCAGAGCCTCAAAATCACATTCCTTCAAAGAATTTGGTCTCAAAATAATTCTATATAATTTAAAAAAATATATGAAAATTTGAGGACACTACAAATTCCCCCTTTTCCTATTCAATTTAATGCCAAATCAAATCAGTGGTTTCAAAATATTCAATAATAATAAGTTATGACATGTAATATATTATTAATTGATTTAAAATCCAGAAGAATCTAATATTCATTCAAAATATTGGAATACTATTGAAAATTTAATTCTTGATCTATTTCTGGGATGTTGGTAATTTTATGATAACATTATTGATCATTACATGATATAAAATGTTAATAGTATAATATTTTTTAAATTTGTTAACATGGGATTAAAACTAAATAATTAGTGTAAAACAGAACAAAAAAATGTCACAATTTTATTTATTAAGATTATAGTAACACACATCTATTATCATCAAACTATATAAATTTCAAACCATTTGGGCATATAAAATAACAAAAAATTAAAAAATGGTGAAATTCCAGGAATGCCTGTAACAACCCAAGATTTTATAAGATATATTATTTTTAATTTCTTTCATATCTTCTGTTTTACACTACACCAAGATTATATTATGCTATACGCAGCACCATATTAGCTTGAAGTATATGCAACACTAATATTGGATCGTGTTACACACAATTTCATGTTTGTTTGATAGTAGTCATTCTACGCAATATTGAGTGTATATATATATATATTCAATGTATAAATGAAATATGGTTGGATTTTGTTATATGCAACAACAAAGGAGTCATGAACTACACTCAACCCTGACTTGGCTTGCATTACACGCAATCATGACCTTCCTCGATAGTGTGTGTTAGACGCCATACCTGGTTTTACTAAACAACGATATATTATTATAATATAATTATTAACTAGACATTATGAATAGTATTAACTAAATTTTTAATTTTATAACATTATTATTCATCTTACACATTTTCTAGAATATGGTATAAGAACAAAATAAATTTTTCGGGTAAAATAAGTATTTTTCAAAAAATGCAGTTTTGCCACCTTTTGATGGCGCAACCACTTTAAACCTAGTTTTTACCATATTTATAAAATAAATTTGAAAAAATAAAATTCATCATTGGAATCAGGATATTAAAATTTACTTTGGATAAATTTTTCATATTGTTCAGATAACTTTCATATTTTAGTGAATAGTAAAAACACGATATATTTTAATTAAAAACCATTTTTTTCATCGTAATAATTTATGTTGTTAAATTATAATATTGAATGGTTTTAAAGTATAAATATAATATATTTTTACCATTTAATATAATTTATGTCATTATCATTGATTTTACATTGAATTCGTAGGTTAAATCAATTCAATCTTTTGCAATGTTTTAAACAAAAACCCGTTTTCTTTCGACAATAGGATTAATTTTAATTTAATTTCTGCAACTTCTGTGTATTGAATTTGGAAAAATGGATTCCATATTTGGAATCATTGGGTCTAAATTATATTAATAGACTACTTTTTATTTTTTCTCATTATGAATAGTAACCACGGTAAATTTTATTTACCATAGTAAAAGGTAAATCGGTTAAATAATGGTAAATATAATATTATAAAATTACCCTAACACTTGTCTTAATACAATTGGATGATTATATTTCGTCCTAAGTCATATTTGGGCCGAAATCGAATCCATTAGAACCCACTTGGAGGTGATTATGACCTTTAGTTTATTTTATTAAAAGGAAAGTGAAATATGTCTCACTCAAACATTAATAATTAATGTATTTATAATATAAGGTTATATAGAATATAAATTCTGTTATAAATACTCATATGAAATATAAAATGTTTTTCTTTATCATGTTAATTTATTTGTAATTTCTAAGAATAATTTAATTACCTTATTAGATTATAAATTAATTATACAGAAATTATTTATTTCGTAAAAAAAATCATTAATATTGTTTTTATTGAAATAGTAATACATATTAAAGGGCTCAAAAACCTGACCAAAACTTATTGGTAGTGTATATATACACCACAAGCATCCAATGACCCTATATATGACCATTTTGAGTCTTATAAAAGTGATTATGACACTTATATTATTTTATTTTATATAATGTCAAAGTTGTCACCTCCATGATTTAATAAATATAACATTTTAAAATTTTGGTTTTTTAGAAGATAAATCCAACTTAATGTATTATTATGAAATATATAATATTTATCTTCATCATAGTATTTTATTTTTAATTTTTATACAAAAAATAAGTATATTTAATAATTATAAAAAATGTTGTAGTAATTATTTTATAAAGATAAATATCAAATAAATGGTTTTACAAATAGTAAAATGAATATTATATGAACTATTTAATGTGATCCACTAATTTTCAAGATTTCTATGACATGTTAGGAAATTATTAAATATTTTAGTTCGAATATATCCTTTGTGTGGATTTTATTTAAATTCACATAAAGGAATAGTGTTAAAATTGACACTATTGTTATTTTATAAGAATAAAATATTATTAAATTGCTTAAAATCACATAAATATTTAAAAATTATGAATTGAAATTTATATAGTCTAAAATTTAATAAATTATCTAATTATGGATAATTCACAGCACACGTGTAATTATTTATAACAATTTAAAATTTACAATCTTATTATCACAAATAAAATTTAATAGATTAAATAAGGATAAATCAAGTTGATAATGCTTAAAATAAATTCGCTACATGTCAAAATTTTATTGGTTTATGAGATTACAACCATATCTTATCTAATCATCGAATATGAGTTATTTTTGGTGGTTTTTAAATGATCTTACATTTATTATAAATTAATATATTTAATATTTCCAAAGGTGCCCCTCTCCTCCCTCATAAAAAGGGAACCCCTTCCCACTTCTCTCCACACCCTTTTGAGCCTTGAAGCTCGGACAACCCCTACCCATTTCCCTTATCAACATATTTAGTCACATACTAGAGATCATGTTCTTCTTCAATGAACAATTTTAGTTCACTAGGTGGAGGTTTCAAAGAGGCGTGTCGAAGAAGAGGAGGTTCGGAAACATACGAAGCATATCAGACATAAGGTAAGGGATAATTATTCCAATCTCATTCTTATCTGAGATTATTTATTTGTAAGTATTTACTGGGGTTGTATTTATTATCCATTTTCATATGTTCTCAAATTTTTTTCATAAAATGTTCACTTTTCATCCATGTATGTTTAAAGTCATTCATAACCATTTTTTTACTTTTACCACATCGTATGGAAGGAATATTTTTTTGTTTACCATACGAGGTACTTTTTGGCTTTTCCGAAAAAAGTACGAGAAGAATGTTATTTTCAACATATACGGCGTGAACAGATTTTTATAGTTTCATAATGTCTAATTTTCATGAAGCTTACTCTATAATATTTTATTTCTTATTTTCATCAAAATACTTTTCTTTTAAAATTGCATGGAATTTTGTGAAAAGAAAAAGATTTTGAAGAGGAAAGGATATTTTTCTCAATAATTAATTTCAAGTGTTTTATCAAAACCATTTTCTATCTAAGATGACATTATTTCATATGTGTATGTTTCAAGTATAATGTCTCTATGATTTACATGGTTTCAATTTTTTTATGATGAAATATCCATTTGTTTTATATGGATTATGTGACGATGGGATGATGTTTATGAAACACATTTTATTTTTTGGGTTATGATGAATGTTTTATGATTATTTTATGGAACAAGTAAGAATGATTTCATTATGAGATGGGTGGGACCTATATCTCCCTCCAATTTATTGGGTAACGATTTATATCTCATGAGATAGACGTGGCTGGAATGATAAGTTAATCTGGTTTAGTGTTACAGGACTAGAATGAGGTGTGAACTCGATTTAGAATGGGAATTTGTGCAGCAATTCCTTGGATACTATGAAAATCATAACATGTGCTTAATTGATGCCACAATTACATGTTTTATTACCATGATAGTTTATCATGACTAATGTTCCTTTATGATATATGCCTTGTGTACTTCCAAGATTTATGTTGTCACTCATGATTTTGATGTTTAGATGTTATGTTCAAGTTTTTGCATTCAAATGTTTATGGATTGTTTTGTGTTCTCTATGCTTACCCTTACTGAGCATTTGAGCTCACCCTTTTTATGTTTTATTTTCCCCTAGGATTTAAAAGAAGGTTTTAGGATTGAAAACAAAAGGGGAAGATATTTATGGGAGATGTTGAAGATCTTTCACCACGATTAGAAGATTATTTTCTGAGATTTCAAAGACACTAAAATATTACAGTCCTTGTGTGTCTGTTTTCATTATGTATTAAGTATTCTGTAAAAGTTATGTAATGTCCATGTACGCCAAGATTCGGGTCTTTACTGTTTGTATCATAGGAAAGGTTTAGTTGTCCTTTAGAAACTAGGATGTGAAAAATTTAGTGAGATATCTAGTGATATTTCTAAGGTATGTCTAGGGATGTCCCTAAGGTTATGTATACGTATAGGTTATAGTCCCAGAATTGCGCTAACGATCTTAGAATTAAACCTAAGATGTTAGATATTGAATGTAATCCCCCTTTATTATGTTCTTTTCCTAACATGATTTTTTCCTCTCACGCTATTCTTTTTGGGTTTTAGAAAATGGATGGAAACAAGAAGATTCACGATAATGGATGATATGATGGCCAATGGAATGATATTATTCATGAGAAACCAAATGAAATTGGATCTGGAGGTCCACATATCGTTATTATGCCTAATCAGAAATATCATAATATGATCAATAATCTCAATTTTGGTAAGTTTGCTAACTCATCTAATAAGAGAAAGAAGGAGTTTCATGATGATCAAAGTGGAAAGAAAGTTCAATTCCCCTCATGTAAATCATGTGGGAAGAGGCATCAGGGAGAATGTTTCAAAAGAATTGGAAGATGCTTTGGGCGTGGAAAGGAAGGACACAAAGCCAGTAGTTGCAAAGGAAACGTTTTAGTTAACACCACGGACAAGGATAATGGTATTTCTAAGACATAAACAACCGTTGAATGTTTTAAATGTGGAATGTACGGGAATTATGAAAACCAATGCCCTAAGGGAAAGTCTAATGAAAAGAATCATCATGGCCATATGGGTAGTATTTATATTGATGATGATGATGAGACTACAAATGATATGTGAGGTAAAAGAATTGTTGAAGCTCGGTCAATGGTTTAAGAAGGTAGTGTAATGATTGTATGTTTATCAAGAATAATGTATAGTACAATGGATTAAAGAAAAAATCTAAGGATTGTTACACTATTGCCTTTGCTTGAGTTTTGAATGTATATGATGAATGGTACCGGTAACCATGAAAGGTTATTCAAATATTTTTGGAAGTTAGATGATATGTGCATTATGAATGGATAGGGAGATAATGAGTTCTTTGATAGTATTAATGAGCTCATGAATGGTATAAGGACAAAGTGATATCAGGGATTTAATATATAGAAATTTTGGGATTTTGGTATGTGGAAAGTGCTAAATTTTGACAGCACTCATGTTTTCACTAAGGTTCTATGGTAATTCATGTTTCAAAAGAATACATGATTAAGGTATTCACATGTTTGTAATGTGACAAACAAGATATATCGTATGATATAAGGGGGATAAATGATGATATTCACGTTCTTGTTATATGACCTTTCAAGTAATAATTTTATTTATACTATGATCTTGGGCCGATGTATTTTGGAGAAACCTAAAGATTGGAATGAGTTATGTTAGATATAAGATAGTATTGTTTATGGCTATAACTTGATTCAATATTATTTTAGGAATGCCATAATAAAGTAATTTTAGAAAAAGGGACAACCTGCAGGACGGGCGACAACCCGTCGCGTCGGACAAGGCTGTGGGAATCAAACCCACAATCAATGCGCAATAGGCCTTTATCGCCTACCACTAGCTTACAGGAAGTCCTTGTTTAGTATAAATTAGTTTTAATTTATTAAGTGATTTGATATATGAAGTATAAGTCCATTTTAGGAACCAGATATGATTAATCTCACTATATATGGACTTATGTATATTTGATAACTTTTTCAAACCATTTTGTTTGATACAGATGGAATGACTCATCATTCTATCACATGATCTGCTACCACTTCACGAATGACAAATTCAACTTTTTTTAGGAGATGAAGTGGAAGTTGTTTAAGGCACAAACAACGGTGATATTGTACCAAAATCAAGTAAGTATTTCTGTTGATTCGAAAATTCATCATCATTAGAGAAATGAACTTGAAACCCCAAAAAATGTTGTCCTAGTGCCCTCATATCTGATGAATCAGATGTTACCTTAGAACATCACAAATTTATAGCTTTTTGATTGTTAGATTTTTCATAGCCATGTTCTCTACCACACTCTATCAGAACATTATGGTAAGATTTTTCTTCCGTATCCATATTTTCACATATGTTCTCCTATATGGAAACCCAATGATGAGTTACTATGGGTAATCATTATGTTTCATAATTTTATTTTTAAAATTATGTTTTAGTATTCGTTTTTATGATGTGGGTTTCTATGAATAGTAAACTATTTATAACCCCGACGAATTTCAAGGGAGAAATTCATTTTAAGGGGCTTAGAATGTAACAACCCAAGATTTTATAAGATATATTATTTTTAATTTCTTTCATATCTTTTCTTGTACGCTACACCAAGATTATCTTGCGCTATACACAACACCGTATTAGCTTTCAGTATACGCAACACTAATCATTGATCGTGTTACACACAATTTCATGTTTGTTTGATAGTAGTTATTCTAGGCAACATTGAGTGTGTATATATATATATATATATTCAATGTATAAATGAAATATTGTTGGATTTTGTTATACGCAACAACAAATGAGTCGTGCACTAAACATAACAATGACTTGGCTTGCATTACATGCAATCAAGACCTTCCTCGATAGCGTGTGTTGTACACAACACCGGGTTTTACTAAACAACGATATATTATTATAATATTATTATGAACTAGCCGTTATGAATAGTATTAAATAAATTTTTAATTTTATTACATTATTATTCATCTTAAATATTTTCTAGAACATGGTATGAGAACAAAATAAAATTTTTGGGAAAAATAAGTATTTTTAAAAAAATGCAGTTTTTCCACCTTTTGATGGCACAACCACTTTAACCCTAGTTTTTATCATGTTTATAAATTCAATTTGAAAAAATAAAATTCTTCTTTGGAATCAAGATATTAAAATTTACTTTGGATAATTTTTTCATATTGTTCTGATAACTTTAATATTTTAATGAATAGTTAAAACACGCTATATTTTAATTAAAAACAACATTTTTCTTCATAATAATTTATCTGGTTAAATCATAATATTGAATGGATTTGAAGTATAAATAGAATATATTTTTACCATTTAATATAATTTATGTCATTATCATTTATTTTACATTGAATTCGTAGGTTAAATCAATTCAATCTTTTGCAATGTTTTAAACAAAAACCCATTTTCTTTCGACAATGGTATAAATTTTAATTTAATTTCAACAACTTCTATGTATTGGATTTGGAAAAAAAGATTCCATATTTGGAATCAGTGGGTCCAAATTATATTAATAGACTAATTTTTATTTTTGGACATTATGAATAGTAACTACGGTAAATTTTATTTTCCATAGTAAAAGGTAAATCGGGTAATTAAGGGTAAATATAATATTATAAAATTAGCCTAACACTTGTCTTAATATAATTGGATGATTATATTTCGTCCTATGTCATATTTGGATCAATACGGAATCCATTATAACCCACTTGGAGGTGATTAAGACATTTAGTTAATTTTATTTAAAGGAAAGTGAAATATGTCTCACTCAAACTTTAGCAATTAAAGTATTTCTAATATAAGGTTATATAGAATATAAATTCGTTTATAAATACTCATTTGAAATATAAAATGTTTTTCTTTATCATGGTGATTTATTTTTAATTTCTAGGAGTTATTAAATTACCTTATTAGCTTATACATTAAATATGTAGAAATTATTTATTTCGTAAAGAAATCAATAATATTGTTTTTGTTGAAATAGTAATACATATTAAAGGGCTCACAAACCTGAAAAAAACTTATTGGTAGTGTATATATACACTAAAATCATCCAGTTACTGAATATATGACCGTTTGGAGTCTTATAAAAGTGATTATGACGCTTATATTATTTTATTTTATATAATGTCAAAGTTTCCACCTTCATAATTTAATAACTATAACATTTTAAAATTTTGGTGTTTTAGAAGATAAATCCGACTAAATGTATTATTATGAAATATATAATATTTAAATTCATAATTGTATTTTATTTTTAATTTTTATACAACAAATAAGTATATTTAATAATTATAAAAAATGTTGTAGTAATTATTTTATTAAGAGAAATATCAAATAAATGGTTTTAAAAATAGTAAAATAAATATTATATGAACTATTTAATGTGCTCCACTAATTTTATAGATTACTATGACATGTTAGAAACCTATTAAATATTTTATTTCGAATATATCCACTTTATGGATTTTATTTAAATTCAAATAAATGAATAGTGTCAAAATTGACACTGTTGTTATTTTATAAAAATATCATATTATTAAATTGTTTAAAAATCACAAAAATATTTAAAAATTATAAATTGAAATTTATATAGTCTAAAATTTCATAAATTATCTAGTTATGGATAATTAACACCACATATTTAATTATTTATAACAATTTAATATTTAGAATATTATTATAACAAATAACATTTAATAGATTAAATAAAGATAAATCAAGTTGATAATGTTTAAAATAAATTCCCTACATGTCTAAATTTTATTGGATGATGATATTACAGCTATATCTCATCTAATCTTATAATATGTGTTATTTTTGGTGGTTTTTAATTGGGGTTAGATTTATTATAAATTAATATTTTTAATATTTCCAAAGGTTCCCCTCTCCTCCCTTATAAAAAGGGAACCCCTTCCCACTTCTCTTCACACCCTTTTGAGCCTTGAATCATAGCCAACCCCATGCCCATTTACCTCCTTAACCTCCTTAGCAACATAATAGTGGTTCTGGTATTCTTCAAAGACAAATTTTAGTTCCCTAAGTGGAGGTTTCAAAGAGGTGTTTTGAAGAAGAGGAGGTTTGGAAACATACGAAGCATATCAGACATAAGGTAAGTGATAATTATTCCAATCTCATTATTATCCAAGATTGTTTATTCGTAAGTATTTACTGGGGTTATGTTTATTATCCATGTCCATATGTTCTCAAAATGATTTCATAAAATGTTTACTTTTCTTCTATGTATGTTTAAAGTCATTCTTAACCATTTTTTTACTTTTACCACATCATATGGAAGGAATCTTTTTTTGTTTACCATACGACGTAATTTTTGACATTTCCGACAAAATTATGAGAAGAATGTTATTTTCAACTTATACGGAATGAACGGATTTTTATGGTTTCATAACTTCTCATTTTCATGAAGCTTACTCTATAGTATTTTATGATAAATTTCAACAAAATACTTTTATTTTAAAATTGCATGGAATTTTGTGAAAAGAAAATGATTTTGAAGAAGAAAGGATATTTTCCTCAAGAATTAATTTCAAGTGTTTTATCAAAACCATTTTCCATCTAAGATGACATTATTTCATATGTGTATGTTTCAAGTATAATTTCTCTATGATTTACATGGTTTCACATTTCTTATGATGAAATATCCATTTGTTTTATATGGATTATGTGATGATGGGACGATGTTTATGAGACACATTTTATTTTTTGGGTTATGATGAATGTTTTAAGTTTATTTTGTAGGAAAATTAAGAACGATTTCATTATGAGATGGGTTGGACAAATATCTCCCTCCAATGCATTGGGTAAAGATTTATATCCCATGAGATAGACATGGCTGGAATGGTAAGTTAATATGGTTCAGTGTTACAGGATTGGAACGAGGAGTGAACTCGATTCAGAATTGGACTTTGTCCACTAAGATGGTATTGGTTGCAATGCATTGGCTACAATGGAAATCATAACATGTGCATAATGTATGCCATAATTACATGTTTTATTACAATGCTAGTTTATCATGACTAATGTTCCATTATGATATATGCCTTGTGTACATCCATGATTTATGTCGTTGCTCATGATTTTGATGTTTAGATTTTATGTTCATGTTTTTGCATTCAAATGTTTATTGATTGTTTTGTGTTCTCTATGCTTACCCTTACTGAGCATTTGAGCTCACCCTTTTTATGTTTTCTTTCCCTAGGATTTAAAGAAAGGTTTTATGTAAGAAAACAAAAGGGGAAGATCTTTATGGGAGATATTGAAGATCTTTCACCATGATTATAAGATTATTTTCAGAGTTTCCAAATATACTAAACTATTACGGTCCTTGTGTGTATGTTTTCATTATGTACTAAGTATTCTGAAAAAGTAATGTAATGTCCATGTACGTCAAGCTTCGGGTCTCTACAATGCCCCCAATATATAAATGGCCCCCCCTCTCTCAATTACTAAAAAACACATTTAGAGAAATAGATCTAAAATCCTATAAAAACATATATTCTCAACATCTTTATTAATTTTATGGATGTCCTGGTATTCCAAAAAATCCAACCCTAGGTCACTTGAGTGAATATCTAATGGGGTCATAGACATAAGCAGTAGTCGTCTATAATGATTTTATTACATTTATTTCTTATTATACTTCACATTAATTTATCATACCCAAAATATAATTATAATTATATAATAAAAAATTTGATTTTATATAGTTTTGATAGAGGAAAAAACAAATTCCTTCTCTTTTCCATTACATGAAAAGGGTAAAACCACTCATGTGTATGTAGAACTTACCATATCCACATAGTGATGTAATTCCTTATTCATCACAACATTACATGGATGGTTATAATGATAGAAATAATGAATAGATTTTAAATTTATTAGATAAATATTCCCATGTAATTTAAATTTAAATTATTCATTCATACAATTCAGTCCATTGGGAAACGAAAATGTCACTCGGGAGTTAGTATGGACTACCACATCTACTGAATGATGTGTCCCCTATTTCATTTATGATTTAAATGGAATGTATAAAAGATAGAATTAATGTATAAATATGATATTTATATCATGATTAATTTTTTGGAATCAATTTGACTATAATCAATGTACAAGTATTGGAATTTCCATAACAAAATGTTTACGAGAAAATAAAGACAGAAACTCAAAAAAATGACAATAATGAAATATATTTCACAAAAATGTGATAAGATGATAATATATTATATTTTAAATATTAATATTATTCAATTATAAATTACTTGCATGTTTAAAACCATTATACAGGTTGCTAAATTATAATAAAATAATTGGTAACCTGAGGTAAAAGATTTCATCTCAATTTTAACTCTATTGGTACTAGTTTGGAATTATACACCAATTTTGGTTTCTTTTTTACATAATACACTTTTTATATATTTAAAATGAAAGTAAATTTTTAATAAATGTTAATTATTCCATTAATTTTACTCTTTCAAGAGGAATGTTTAAAAGAAAATCAGATCACGTTACTCTAATAGGTTGGGTGTATTTATCATCCACATCCATACTATTCAAAATTATTTTATAGATGTCATTTTAATTAATGAAAATATTTATTAAGGATTTTTATGTTATCTACTAATTATTAAATGTAATAAATAGAATCTTTATAACTTTTAAAATAAAGTCATTTTATGTTTTTTATAAATGATTAAAATTAACATTTATTTTAATGTATACGATGTTGACAACATTTGTAACTACCATAAATGATTAACACTATTTAACATCCTTAAATGTTATTAATGGATATAAAAAGGATTATATTAAATTTAAACAAATTTTTATAAGTCACATTTCCATTTTCATATATTATTTATGATAATCAATTTTACAAAACAAATTACTTTCTTTATGGCCATTTCTCATATATTGAATAAACTCATGGACATTAAAGTTCATTAGAAACAATAAATTTCTTGTGATCATTAGAAATTAAATTTCCCTTAAATATCCATAATATCTGTATCATTGATATTTGTGTTTCATAATCTAAATACCATTTCTACATATCATGTTTTAGTTTGATATTCATTTAATTTACTGGGGAATTATCAATATTATGTATTCATGACTCGATAGAGAAAATTTTTTTATAAGGAAGATTTAGTATGAATTAATGTTTATAAATTAAAATATTTGGAATTCATTTGGATTATAGTAATGAGTTTAAGAAATAATTATTTTTCTATTTTATTCCCCAATAATTATCATGAGAAAAATCTTAAGTCCAAATTAAATTTGACTTCACCAATAGATTTAATCATTCGTGGTGAAAGGTATCTATGGTAGAGAAATCATAATGTAAGAGATAATTATGTTTTGTGGTATAAATTTTACATCATTTAGAATTTTTTTATAATATTATACATGATATTATTGTAATCGTATTATCATTAGATTCATTTTGGGATCATTTTTTTGACTAAATGGTCTGGTCTTCATGTTATTCACCTTTGAATATTAATTAGGAATTATTTTCAATTAAATGATTACAATTTATAAACACCTTACTATATGTTTGATATCACCCCCCTTTGGATTCATTTTCCTTGAAACACAGACGAATTATTTTAATAATTTTAAATGATAAAAAATTATTAATTATTGTTGTGTTTATATTATATTCATAATTTAAAATGGCTATTATATATTATTATATTTCTTTAATACTTATAAATTTTTCAATCCTTTAGGATGAAATAACATGAATATAATCACATAGGATAATGTAGAACGTATGTTTTCTTTACTAGATTTTGGGTTCTTACATAGACTCAGAATGGTGTGGTCAATTCCTTTTCGTCATAGTCTTGACATGTGTCAACATATTTTCATCATAGTGAGTCATGTTTCACTATGTTAATCATTTTTTCAACTTGCCTATAAATTCATAGAACCCTCTAAACAATATCATCCCCCATACTATTACTCACAGGTGACACTAATGAGACTTTTATAGGGCCTTTACCCTTTCCTTTTGTATATTAATCTATACATCAATAGGTTAATCATTAATAATTATATAAATATTCTTCCTTCTTCCTTCTTAATTTCCCCTATTCTTCATTCCATAGATGTTTTTATCGGGGAATTTGGATGTTTTTTCATGATGTTTTGGAATTTCATTGAATTAGGGTGTCATGTGTTAAGATTATTATTTACCCGTGGTGAGATTGTGGTATTTAGAAGGTCTTTTCTTCCTTGAATCCTTCATAAAAAACATGTGATGCTTTTTGAGGTGAGTAATCCTTGTTATCTCTTCTTTATGTTTATATACAGTAATTGTGTGCTTTTTTATCCCATTACGTGGATTATATATACCATTATATGTGTATATATTAATTATATAAATCTAAATTTGAATGTAAATATTAAGAATGAACATATATATAATATTTTTTATTATTTATAATATGGTTATACATATTATTTCCATTGATAAAAATCAAGAGAGTTTAGAAACTTACAGTTTTTGTAGTTTTGATAAACTATAAATACTTTTTATTGTGATAATTTAATCAAAACATGAAAAAAATTGATCAATTATATATTTTTAAAGAATCACTTTCTTGCAGAATGAAATTTTTTTGTTATAGTTACCATGATATGTAATCAAACAATATAATGAAGAGAAACTTTTATTAAATATGAAATGTGGTGTTTTGAAAAATATAATATCCTATCCGGAGTTAGTGTTATTCTGATAAATCGATGGATTTTTTGTGGACCCTATATGTGATTTTCAATTGATGGTGAAAACCAGATTTGGTGTAGAATATATTGGGTAGTGAAGTGAAATTTGGATGACATTGGTTATGATGTGTGGTGGTTGTAATGTAATATTATTGGGGACAAGGGTTTTTGGTAATGATGATGGATTGGAATAAATTTTGTTATAGATACAATCAAATATAGTTGAACGATTTTTTATACTATTTTTTGTGTTGGTTTATTAGATAAAAATATAATGAATTTAAATGATAAATAATAGAATTACGCCTATTAGAGAAAAAATTATTATATGTTTGAAATAAATAAAAGAATCTCATGATAATCACATGATTTAATTGGATTAAATAATATGAATTATAAATGACTGGTACTACTTATATGAATGGTATCCCAAAGTAACTTAAATATGGTGGATAAACATAAATTCTTTAATTAGGGGATAATATAGTTTGATGTGTATGATGTGTAGATATTTGTGGTGGTTGTGTGGTGTGATTATTTTGTTGGTGGAATTAGTTTTATGGGATATTTTGAGATTCCTGGGTTGTTTTTTATTGTAAACTTATGGACTATATGTGAAGCCATAATTTGGTATTTTGTTCTATATATCAATCATGTAATTTAAGATATTTATTTATACACCCACACATGTTAGAAAACCTTACTAACATCTAAATGTTTTTGGAATCAAGATATTTCTCCAAAATCCATACCAATTTTGATTCATATGGCTGGAAACCCTATCATCCACATAACCTCAGCAGTAATGATGATAATTTGGGCTAGTATTATAGATCAAGCAATGTTGATGGCATAGTGTTTGAGATTTACCATATATTATGATGATGTAGTATAGAGTGGGAGAAATATGATGCATGAGGATACATCATGGTTTATTTCCATTAAATTCATGATAATGTATATCTATAGTTATTTGGATGAGGTTGTGATGTGGATATTGGTTAATGATAGAATGAGATTCTAGACCATCTAAGAGGTTGGGATCTGTCGGGATGGGTATTTTCCCACATCCTAGATTGATAGACATGTAGTGAGATATGAATTGTATGGATGGTAGAATAATATGATTCACATTTCGGAACGATAGAATAAAATCTATATAGAATTGGTTGTGAGGATCCATTATTTTATATTATTTTCTTACTATGATAATTATTTTCATATATTATTTGGTGAGTGTGGAATTTTTAGTTTTTTATTTTTTAGATGATCTATTTTTTAATCATTTTTTGGCTTTTTATTCACTAGTTCATTAGTATAATATTTTCACATGGGTAGATGAAACCTTGGGTATAACCATACAATGTATACAGACTATACCCACTTCACATATAAATAATAAATTTTTTAATTTCCTAGTGATTCTCGAGGAACTATTTTCACATTAAGTGCTTGGATATTAGAGATGTTTTTTAGTGTCTACCGTATCCATTTTTTTTGGTATTTACATAGATAATATTATCTATATTTTACATCACATATAATTGGTTGTGGATAATTTTAAATTAAATTTATTTATTTATTTTTGGGATTATCTTTGGGGTTTTTAATGTAATATTCATATCCTATATTATTCCAAAGGGTGTTGACTTACATATGCAAGACATGTATATCATTTGTTCTAGTCACTAACTAGGGGCCAAATAATGGTGGGAATTTGTAATGATTATCTATATTATTTAATTTTTAACCATAGTGGTTTACCATTGGATGTAGAGGGGCATGAAATTTTGGTTTCAATTGATTTGGTTGATAAGTACAATTGAGTTTATATTTTGTCCCCATAAGGGTTTCATGGGTTTGTTGTTTAATAGTCCTAGTTTTCATATCATGTTACATAGGCTAGAGAGACCATCTTGGATGTAGGATTTTAGGGTCCCAAGTGACTTGATTCATATACCCTGAATCTATTTAATTACTATGTGTGGTAGTGAGACTTGAATGTTAGAGACATTTGATAGGTAAAATAACCATACATGTTTTTATTCATATTTTAATTTGTATAAACTTTAATAAATTAATGAAAACAAATTATATTAACTCTATTAAAATTTTATGATTCATGAACTGGAGGCCCTCATGGTTTCACATTAATGAATAATGGTAATTTTGCTTGTGTGCTTTAGTTAGTTTACATTTATTCAGCATGTATGATTGATCATCATAGGATCGAATTGGCAGAGGTGGATGATCCATAAAAGAGATACAATCATTATTTTAAATGATATTTCAAGGGGATGTATTAGGTGAGAGTCTCTAATTTGGTGCTGGAATGCTAGATAGAGTAGATTACAATTTAATTTATTATTATTCAAGATCATGTTGTTTTTTAACTTTGGTGTGGTTGTGTATAACTACAACTTGCACATTTATTCTTTTGTCTTTTATGAATAGGTGTCCAATGTGTGACATCTAAAGGAATTATTATTCCCAATAATAAGTTATGTAGTCACCCCATTTACGCATTCTACATATGTGAAGGTGTAGAATTAGGAAGTGTTTATTGAAAATATTATTTCACTATGATGTTAGTGTCATGGGAGTGGCTGGTATGGTATCATATAATGTAAGGATTTTGTCCTTATATCATATATTTCATGGAGTTTGGGTCTTCCCCTGGATTTCAATTGACCTCAACATAACTTTTTATTGTTATTTTTGGGTAGGTGGCTAAGAAAATCCTACCAGGGGTTCTTGTTTTTATGCTATATATGGGGGATGTGGGAATTACCCGTATCAATTCCAAATCACTCAAAGAAGAAAATATTATAGGAGAAGACATGTTCCTTTTTAGTAGTAGTATTAGTTCCCCCCCCCCCCGACGATGTATCAGATGAATGGAACACCTATGTTTGTTCTGAAATCATTGAATGATAGAGTTATAAGGGGGAATAATAATTATAATATTCATCTCGAGAATCCTTGATCTGATTGTGATAGTGGAGGCCATAATTACAGATATTTAAGAGTTATTCTTGAGAAGATATCTTTTATGGTTTTGGTAGTTCTAGCAGGAAATAGTAATATTTGAGGTATGGTAAATTTATTTTCTATTCTTTTTTGTGATTTTTTAGTAGAGATACTTGTTGTAATTTTTTTAGTTATTTGACATGTACTTTGGAACTGGTGGTGGATACAACTCCACTTACTCTAGTTCTTTTCACATGAGTTGGAGGTTATTCTATTTTTCTTAATGTGTTCCAAGGATAGAGTATTGTAAATGGGAAAACGTAATTAGTTGGGTATTTTCTCAATTACTATATCTATATGATTTTATCATTGGCATGGATATAATTTATATTATTGTTATAATCATTGATTTCCATCAATTTAGATTTTTGTTTTATGGTGTAGAGGGATAAGAAGTGATTTTCATTGGTGATAATGATTATCATAAGTATTGGTGGATAATGGATCCTCATTTACCTACTTTTGAGGATATATCAGTGTAAGATAAAGTGAAAGATTCCCCTTGGGTTTTCTAAGAGTTTCTTTATGTTGTTATAGATGATGTTATGACACTACTTCCTCTACATACAACAGAGTTTTGGATTTATGTTTAACTAGGTTCATACTTAATTTGGATTACTCAATATTGAATAGAACCAACATATATGCATGAGTTGAAGCTACATATTTATGATCAAATAAATAAGGCCTTTATTCAACCCATATTGTTTCCTTGGGGTTCTTTAGACATTTCCAACATGATATTGAACAGTAGTCTGAGGTTATATGTAATCTATCAATGGTCGAATCCAGTGATGTCCAAGAACAATTACCACCTTCAAGCGATTGCAGATAATTTTGAACAAATGAAGGGATTTAACTTATTATCAATGTCAAAATTGTATTCTGTATATCCCCTAACGAATGAGAAATATGAGAACATCCCATAGGTATCTCTTTGCTGTAGATATATGCACCTATAGTTAGAGATCATTCTATTTAGTGTCAAAAAAAACAACATATGTTTTAAGGGTTCTAAAAAAATCATTGATCCATAATTTAATCAACTAGTTTGTATTTGTATTAATCATTAACATATTCATCAAGATAAATTTATAATAGAGGATTCCTTGTTAACTATGATCTTTCTAGAATGTTCATTGAAATAATAATCTATATGGAATGACGTCCAAGTTATATTTTAGGATGAGAAAGTTCCATTTCCATGGGAATATGGTGTATCATATTGTTTAGGCATAGATTCATCAAATATAAATTTAGTTGTTACTTTTTATATCACCCAAAAACATGGTATATTTTCATGGTTTCCTTGTTATTATAAAATACAATCTGTTGTTTTTGTCTAACTTATCTCTTATTGAGACCCTATTAGAAACATTTACCAAGAAGATACATAAATTAAAATAGATTTATTAGTGTCATCTAACATTTGGTTACATAGAGTATATATTGATTAGTTCCCCAATGATTCATTTAATTTACTAGGGTGATGTTTTTTACATTTTCTACGTCCTTTCTCATTTGGGTTTGTAGTGCATCATGGTGTTGTTGATATTAGTGATATATTATGGGTATAGGAAAATATTAACCCATGAGAATGACTATGATTCCATGATTTTGTTTTAGTGAATGATTCATTCATGATAGACAAATGATAAAATTATATAATTGGATTTCACTTTTTAGTTTCTACATAAAAAAAGATATTGAAATATATTCTCTATTATCTTGATCTAAAATTACAATCGTAATGGTGGATAGAGTTTCTATATGATTTCCATTTTTAATATAAAATATTCATTGGAATGGAAATTTTTTTCCAGATTCAATGAGTTAATTTCCTTGGAGGCTATCAATTTTGATTGGGAGTATGTGGGTTTATTTGAGATGCATTGGGGATATCACAACATTTCATTCAGATGTGGGTAAGACATCGCCCAAGGTTATATTTATATGAGGACCATTGAATCATCTTTTACATAACATTTGGTGGATTTATAGTGGGGACACATTGTGGAATAGCTTATGTGAGAACATGTTGGCCATGATGATTCTCTACATGGATAAAAAGAGGATTTTAATAATAAATTGTTATTTATAGGGAGACGCATTTTTTCATCTGAAATGCATTAGGGGGTTCTCCATGAGATTCACTACTCAAGCACTGAGGTATATATGGTGGTGTACAAGATATATAATGTATTTGTGAGATCTATTTTGGTCCTTATAATTAATTGTTCATGGAAATAATTTGTTGTGTGGTATCTGATCTATCAATAAGGGATGGTTGGGCATAGAGCAACGTAGACGGGTTTGGAAATTCATTATGTGGATGACACGGATTGATTTAATGATATATAATGAATCATAATTTATGATTAAGATAATCATTTTACCTCATGGGTTTTAAGAGGATTACATCATGACTTCAAATCGAATTTTAACCATGAAAAATTCATTCAACATAAAAATATATGGAAATACAGAGTATACCATCAATTAACAGTATGATATTTATATATGGTGCTTGATATTTTGGCAGATATACCAAAAATCACCAAACGAAGGTTGAGATTAGCTACTATAAAACTATCACCAATACATTGACATGGACCCATTTAAAGGGTTATTTGGATGGCCATGTACTTATACAGTTTGGATGCCGGTGGTTGGGGAGACAAAGGTTCATTTTCCTCATGTAGTGTAAAAAAGGGCTAATAAGATTTAGATGTTCCTAGAGAAGATGAAGGTGAAACAAGACTATCAATAGAGATATTATGATTGTAGATGGATTACCAAAAAAAAATTTGTTAATAGATTATTTTATCTTCTTGGTATCACCATATTAGGGGATTTAATTTTTTTTCCATGGGTGTTATATTTCTCCATAGTTTAACAAGTATTTGGAGTGTTGGATCACATTGTGGAGGTTCTTTATTAGTTGGGACATCCACTGTAGTTGGAAAAGACACATGATGTCTTCTATGTGTCCAAAATTAATTGGTATCATTAATATATCTAACACCATGATATTTTATGATATATTTATCTTAATAATTTTTTCATCAATTCTTTTCTTTACACATAACACTAAATTAAGATAAAATATGGTACAATATTGAAATATTATTATTTAATGTGGAAATTAAAAATTATATTTTTTATCGGATGGTATGAATAGATAATTTTAAATTATAAATATATAAATTTAGCAAATTTATAAAATAGATTCATTGGTTTGTAAATGAAAATAAAAGACTTTTATGTTAAATAGAGCAGGTTTTTTGATATAATGTTTTCATGTACATGATATATTTTTATTTGTTTAATTATAATAATCCAAATTAATGAATAATTTTAATGAAATTATAAAATGACATAATAAATAAAAATATTTAATTGTCATATTATGGTTTTCACTATTCATTGAATAAGAATAAATTTATATTTATGATCATATTTGGATTTTTCAAAAGATCATTCCTTTCATTTTTTTTTGATTATTTTGAATGTGTTTTATTCCATTTCTAGAAATTTAATCTTTAAAAATATATCCCATATTTGAAATCTAATAGTTCATATTCGGTAGGTATGTCCCTTTTATTTATAATAATTATAAATTTTAGCCTTTGTAAATTTTTTCCACAATAGTAAGGGTAAAACAAGAATAAATTGTTTAAAAATTATGGATAAGGATTTATAATTTCCAATAAACAATGAATTATCAATTTGGATGATTGGAATTTTATCATTTTTATAATCTACTTGATAATAAGTTTAATAGGAACATTTTTCTTTTGTTATGACTTTTATATTATTTTAGGAAATGAATAAACACAAAATATCACAATCATGACATTTATAACTGTAAATTTTTATTTTAATGATAAAAGTGGGTAAGGTCTATTGTAAAATATTATTTTAAATATAAATTAATTATTTAGAGAAATAATATTTTTTAAAATTTTTAATGACTGAAAAATATTTGAAATGCCTTTGCATGAACGACAATATTTTTATTTAATTAATAGAAAAATAAAATAAATGACATAATTTTTTTGAATTGTAACATAATTTGGGAGAATTATTTATTCCCAATATTATGAAATAAATAATATGTTATGAATTTCTAAATTTTTTATATAATAATTCAATAAATATTTTGATGAATTTATTATCAATGTAAATAAATAGTATGAAAACGAAATTAATGATATTATATGAGAAATAATAGATTATTAAATTATTTAAAATACTAAAATTATTTCATGATAAAATTTAGGATTTTAAATATTCATAAATATTTTACCTTGTCTCTTTATGATCAAACTATTTAATTATATTTTGGGTTATATCCCATTATGTTTGAAAAGTTTGTTATCACATTTAAGGGTAAAATAAGTTAACAAAGGTGTCTAAACCAATTATACGTTTAAAATGACAATAAAACCATTCATGATTTTATTATAAAAAATTTTATGACCATATAATCTTATTATTCAAATTAATTATTATTTATAATCAAAATACTTCATAAAGTCTTTAATTATATTTAATCAATTTATGAAATTCCTAGTGTGTCATATCTCCCTCTTATATATAGACACTCCATATCAATTTAATTTACACTACCTTGAGAAATATCTATCAGTAATAGAAATCACAATTATTCCCTTTAACTACCTTACATCATAATTCAATTTTCTCATATTCTTGAAATATCATTCCATTTGTCCTTAAGAAGGTTTACAAATGAGGTATACTGAAGAAGATGTATTATTTTTTACCCATCGTATTTTAATTTATTTCCTCACCTATCTTCTAAAAATATAAGGTATTCACCGTAAAATTAAAAAATATTTACCCTAAATATATTTCATTTAATTTATTGTTATGAAACCACTATTATACATATTATTTCCCATAAAATGGTATTTTAATGTATTACTCTTGTCTATGTGTTGACTACCTTACCCACATAGTTGTACAATTAGTTTTCCATCGCCATCATTGATGGGTGTTTACTGAAATGGGTTTGAATTTTAAAAATTATATTTATGAATATTCATATTTATATGTAATTATAATTTCATATCAACCATTTTTCTTTCCTATATGTAGGAAAAATACAACATCACCCATGCATACTTTTCGATTACCTCCTTTGTTAAGCGATGTGATTGGTTTTAAATTTCCTCTTTATATGTATTGCAATAAGGATATATTTAATTAATATGCATGATATATTATACTATATAATGAATAATTAATTGTTAAATTGTTATATATATTTCTTTCACTCTATCAATAAAAATGTGAAAACATCATTCATGTGTACTTACAACATACCATCTCCATGAATGATATAATTAACTATTAAATCTCTATCATTTATGGATGAAGATAACTATAATATATAAAGAATATATATTATATTTAAATATGAAAACTATTTTGGAGATTATGTATCCAATAATAAAAGTACAAGGGAAATAATTATATAACTAAAACATCCACGAAAAAATAGTTAAAACCACGACACAATTATCTTAATAAAGAATTATTAATTAATGTAAATTGGAATATTTTTGATGGAAAATAAAAAATAATAAAATAATTTAAACTAATGCGATATATAAGTATAATAAATATAAATTTAATATGAATTATTTTGGAGATATTTGGAATCACGTTGATCTAGTTTTTTTGGGATTTATATTAAAATCAAATAATTTACTAGGATTATTTATGAGTAAGTATATAATGAAAAAAAATTCTTAATCCAAAATTCATGAATCTCATGAATATTATTAGACTATGGTTATTTTTAGTATATATTGTCTTTTAATTGTCATCAATATATGTACTCTTGAGATCGAACTAATATTAATAAAAACAACTTTGTTTAAGAGTTTTGTTGATATCCAGTTTGCATCAATTTCCATGTTTTGTGAAAATATTTTCAATAATGCTTCTAATATTATTCAATTATTGTTTAAATTACTTTTTACCCACTTTTATATTTTTATACATCTATTAAAATGTAATTTTCATGATATTTTATGAATAAGATACATATATTGAAAATCATCAATATTATTATGTACACAAAATATAAATAATTTCCCATAATCATTTCATATCATTATATTTAATATTAAAGTATATGTTTCCAAGATTCTTTTTAAATAAAAATTCATCCATATTGATTACGATATTTTTATATTTTAAATAATTCATTTAAAAAACTCATAATTTCGTCGAGAAAACCTTCGATATGTCATTCTGTGGTGTTTTTATTTATATTATTAACTCTGGATGTCAGTTATCCTACTCTGGGGATATAATCCAAGGATACCAACTTTATTTATTCTCTATATGGATTTTGATTTTGATTTGTATATTCCTATAAAACCCATTAATTTTACAGATGTTACGCCATGATAATGTATTGAAATGATTATGAACAACATTTATCCTCTATTTGTTAAAATATATGTTGAATGATTTTTGATCCCATAGAATATATATTAATATATTTTGTTTATTTAATAAATATTTCTGATATTATATATCCCTATAATGCATTGGGTAATGATGGATATCTCATGAGATAATATGTACCAGAATGAGGATGGATCCCAATTTAGAAAATTACTCCTCCGATAATTATCGATGTGGGAGTGAACCATGTTTTTACTGTAAATTAATATTATTATCATTTATATATAGAGTACGAGTTTAAAAATTTTAAGATCATGTTCTCATTCCATTATAATCATGTTATATTTAAGTATTAATTATTATATATCTTGTTGTCAATTATTATGGACTTGACATCACCCTTTATTATATATTGGTTCCCATGTTAACAGTAAATAAATTTAAGTATGATATGTTTATGGAAGGTTCAATCTATGAAGAACATATTTCGAGATGATGTTGATCTCATATGAACCATTTATTTATGTGCCGATGCTTCCAATAACACAAAAATAATAGTATTCTTGCAAGGAATGTAATATTATGCAATAAATATTTGTATATTTAATTATAATATCTACGTTTCAATGTATTTAATGTTATAGTATGTTTAAGAGGTAATTTTATTTACCTATGGAAACTACGGTGGAAAAAATATAATCATAACCCTAGCGATAATTCATCTGTATGATAACCCCATAATTTATCTGTACGATAAATATTATGTTGTTTTCCACTATTAGTACTATTTAATGATAGAATGTTTTATAGTTTATGTCAATTGATCAAACCTAAAGAAATAATGATTTTGTTGAATGTTATAGAACAACCATAATTATCTTCTTGGTAAACCAAATTTTACGGGAGTTAGAATAGGAAATCTACTTTCCATGAATATGAAAAATAATTATTCCGTGAATAATACTAATGTTCCAATTGGTCAGAGGATGGAGCAATGAGTATTTGATTCCTACATGTGGAAACATCCTCCTTATTATGGGTCTTCTGATTCTTAATTTTATATGCATGGACCAGTTATAATTAAAAGATACATTCCATTATATTGGGTTTCTAAAATTAAAAATTTATTCTATTTTTTTATCATGTTAAAGGTGATTTTGATTAATTTTATACTCTTATAAAGAACCCAAGGCAAGAAGATGAAATTGAAACAATAGATTGGGATGAGTTTTTGAGATTATTTTTTAGTATGTACATTCTTGATATTGTTCATACTAAAATGGTGGTGGAATTCCATGATTTAATTCAAAACTATTTTGAATCTTTTAGTGCCATTGGGAAAAATTTGAAAAGGTTTTTGAGGTATTCTCTGAGTATTATGATATAAAATGTTACTAAGGTTGATCAATTGGTAGGGGATTAAAACCAACTCTCTGAAGGTATACATCCATGAAGAGACCCATGTTTTTATTTGATCGAATTTGGAATTTTTATAGATAGGTTTCTAGACCCAGGTGCTAGGATGATATGCAATTCCAAGGCCCAGTGTGGCCCGAATAAATTATAAATAAAATATAAAGTGTTTTTGAACTAGTCCTGTGAAAAAAAATTGATATATTTGAAATGTTTGATTAGATCAAAATTAATAGACCATGATTGGGTATGGAATGTGTATTTTATACTGGTTTTTACATAAAATAGGACGTCGCGGGACGTTCGAACTCCTCGCTCATTAGAAGTACGATAAATGGATGCTTTTTTTGTTATTCATTAATTTGATAAATAAAATCCCATTAACTATCATATGGTAACATAGATTGGAAATATTAGGCCGTTATTGAGTTTATAGAATTTTTTTACTCTAAGAGGGGTATAAGTTTTGTTGGCGTATACCTTCTCAATAAAAAATCCCAAATGGAAACATTGAATATAAAATAATTAGATAATGTTGTTTTACTTGAAACACTACTTTAAATTACATCTGAATGGGGACTCCGAATAAAAAACCAACACCACCATTGAGTTTGTAGCATATAGATTGACCTAGGGGACATCTCAGTTGAGAGGGTGTGAGAGATTTAGATTCTGCGGCTGCTGGCATCCTTTATAGATAAGAGTTAATTAAAATGTTTTATAGTTACTTCATTTCTCTCTTAGATGGCAGAGCTTTGGCCGATGACAATTCATCATCACAATATCATCAGATCATGATGAAAATGTTGGTTCTAGTACATTAGAGCACAACAGACACAATGGTGGATCCAAATTTGAGGTTGAAAATATATTTCAGATCCTGCCACTCCTCGATTGAATCTATTGTCACAGTTTTGGTTTTATGCTTAAATTTTATACTCTCGTATCATTCGTTTATGGAAAACTATCAAAGTCCATTGAATATTTATTTATTGGATCATCTGTTTTGTGGTCTTTGCATTCTTCATTGTTCTTCAATGATAAAATTTTCTTCAATATCAAACGACATCTAATCGTGGAGAAAGACACATATTTACGATGCTCTCAACCCAAGGAGTCACGATATATGCTCGGAGTTGAGTTTCATTAACTAGAGGAGGCTCAGTAGTGAGCAGATATGGAAGATACTTTTTTTTCACATCAAAACAGTGACAAATCATATCCTGATGCATGGGTCATTGAAGATGTTATCTCAAGAACCACTGATCTAGTTTTGGATGTGTTTTTGCACTGTTGGGGTACTCCTAATGGCCCGCAAGAAGATCCACTGGCATGACCCTAGTGAGGCGGCGGGCGGCAATGCCATGGGGGCGACATCTGATCATCCTGGTATGGTGGAAGGAGACAAAGGATATGTTGGGGTGGTCCAAGGGTGTGAAGCATGCATGGTGCGAAGGACAGTGCTCAGCTGGCCAGCGGGTCTGCAGAAAGGCTAGTGTGGGCCGAACTAGTGGGACGGGCCAACTGGGCTAGGCCTGTCAACCCAGTATGGGCTCATTCATGTTGTGATGCCTTTTAATTCTTGTATCATCTAAATAGAGAGTTTATTTTTCTTGTTGTTTTTGGACACATATCCCTCATATTGAGAATGAAATTTAAATGTATGTCTGGGTACTTTTTGTTGTGTCGGATCGACACAACGTCAGAGGAATTGTGGCCCTGGAGTTGAGGCTTACTTTTCAGGCCAATTTCTGGTGCCTAAATAGATTTTTTCGGTTCTTGCCTCATTCTCCATGTTTTGGACGTTTGTGGTGAAATGTAACTTCTTAACTAGGTGTAAATTTTGGATAAATGAATCATCAATCCCATTTGTTTTTTGGGAGATCTCAATAATTCAATTTATTTGATGGGTTTTGGGATTATGGCATGGGACCCACGTAGCTCCTCTCATGTACAGTACCATGGAATGAAACATCTTCACTATGTGTCCTTTTGGGATGATTGAGTAGTCATTCAATTTTGTTTTTTGAGGGTATCACAATGGTGTGATCTTTTTGATGTGTTTCGAGATCAAGGAATGGGCGCCACAGGACACTATTTCTGCACAACACGTTGGAATGTAGTTTCTTCACCGGGAGTCCATTTCGGGTGAATAAAAAGTTGACCCTATAATTTTTTCTATAAGGATAATTATATTGTATTATGTTTGCTTATTCATGGCCATAATCAAGAGGCAATTTGGTAGAATTACATTTTCATGCTTCAAATCAGTAACAAGCAATGTGCACTCGTCTCCCTTTTGGATAAAGGTTCCATGTACTATAGGAGTATGCAGTCATGCCATGTGGGTTCTATTTCGTAGTTTATTACCCCTTTATGTCTAGGTACATGGTTGGTGTATGATGTGGGTCCCACATCATGTGGACCTCACATGAGCCATGTACTACTCTATGAATATTGTACCACTCGTATCTCCTTTTGTTATACTAGTGTTTTTGAAAGCGAGTAGCCGATACTGAATTTTTTTCTATGTAGATCATGATGGTGCCCTCCGTAGTAGATTTTGATATTTGATATTATATGGTCCAGCCACGATGCATATCTGTGGAGATGATCGATGTTTCGAGCATAATGCATATCTGAGGCGATGCTTGATGTTCTGGGTGTGGCACCCATCTGAGGTGATGTTTGAAGATGGTTGTGATCAGGATGAATCACCAGAGCAGTACCAGGCATACCCTCTAGTTGGGATGGGTAATGTCTTCCTGATGATGATTCTGAGAGGTACCATCTATCCCGAATAGCCAGTATAGTTCCTCAATGACTTTCAGAGTAGAACCCTTCAAATAGGCAGGGAAATGATCTGATCCTTTCCTTGAGTGGCACCCTCCAGCTAGGATGCGCATTGCAATTCGATGACACTAGTGTGGCACCCTCCGGCCGAACTCAACATCGGTCCTTGAAAACACTTGAGTGGCACTGTCCAACTAGGATGGTCATTGGTCCTCGACTATGTGGAAATATCAATTTACTATGTGGCCCAATGTTGGGACATGCTTAATGTGACATAGGTCTCTCATGAAAAAATGGATATTTTCCCAAAAAGATGAGTCATTGTGATGTGACCTAAAACCATACAGGCAAGACAGACCTTCCTTAAATAATGAGTATCACAGTGTAGTGATTGATCCGCTTTGACTTGTTGTTTAGAGTAGACATGTTGGATTCTAGGTAACAATGGTTACTGCTAGAACTATTAGTGACAATTATCATGTGTTGATCTATGATAAGTGGATCCCTTTACTCTCACGTTTGGGCTTCTATTGTTGAGAAAATATATATCATATTGTTGTACCCAATACTTGGCCTTTTGAATTAGTACTTCCTAGATAGGGGAAGATGCGTGGGGTATGACATGTTCTTTCTAAGTCATGATTATTATGGTTGGATGATTATAGTATCCTACTATAGGTAGTGAAGAGTTTCCCACAAGTTCATCTTCTCACTATTTCTAGATCCTTGTGTTTGGGTGAGGTTAATATACAATCACGTTGGATTAAGCTGTATTATTTTTTACTGTACCTTGTTCTATCTACTTCACCCCACTTAAATACATCTTCTTCTGCTCCCTTGAGCTTTCAGATCATGATACTGAGTATTTTTATACTCACCTCTTCATGGGTTTTTCAAGCACATGGTGTTCCATTGTAGACGATGAACATGATGATCATGACATCAGAAGAACGTTGGGATATGGGATGCTTGGACTACGTGGGGTGGTTGTAGCATGGAATTGTGGAGGAGGTATGTCTTAGATATTTGATATTTCCACCATTTTCTAGGTTTTGTAACTTTCCTTATTGGGAGGGTATTTTTCCCCTTTCCTTTTATGTTTACATTACTGTACATGTACTCTTTAAAGGTTGATTCATATTTGAGGTTTATAAATTTATTAATGTTGTACCTTGGTTTTCTGTCCTGTATTCACCTTTTCATCAATGTTGATGTGTGTCTGTCTATAGGTACTTTGTCATAGGCTGCAAATGTTTTTTATATCATCTGCACTAGTGGCCACCCCCTGTCCTATAGAAAATGTCTTGGGGTAGTTGCGGCTCGAACCTCAGTAGGGGTTGGTTCGTGACAATGTGGTATCTAATGTGGTTTGACTCTTGGTACGCTTTTCAGATGTTTACATAAAATTGTTTTGTTTGGGTTTAGGGAAATAGTGTCAATGGGTATCTAGAGCATCTCTCAGGCTAGGGAGTCTAGTGGGGTTGCGACAGATGACATAGACATTCACTAGGACCATGATCACCTGCTTGTCAACTCGGCTTGTGAGATACATGTTTCAGGGATCATTGGTAGATGCATCATGTAGGATTGAGTCTTTGAATTTCCTTCTTGAGTTAGATCCCCATAATTGTTTATATATATAAATATATTCTTATTTAACTATGGTACTCCTTGTTCAGATTAAGGATGTCTCAGCGATGACATCTATCCATGATACTAGCTCTTATACATTAGGACGATTATGTGAGCGACAAGGCCTCTTTTTAGGATTTTTAATGTGACCCACTTCCTCCACGTGGGTAGGTAGTATCACCTCCACCTATTTAATAGAAGACAACCCCAATAGAGAATGTTAAGGAAATATGCAGGTGAGTGCGCTCTTCGAGTTCTAATGTCATAGACTGATGAGGTTCCAGGGTGAGCCAAAACCTCAGGAATTGGTGGTTTGGCTAGATTCAAAGGTTTACCTCTTTAGGCTTGCTCAGAGAGGGAAAAATTTAATGGTGTAATTTTCAAAAAGTCATTTCCATGATGTATTTAGGAATTATTAGAGCTATGATACCTAGAAACATGATTAGTTATTTCTCTACAAGGATGAGTTCCAACAGCTATTTTGTGAAGAGTACAACCCCTCCAGCATATGCTCTGTCCAATTTTGGGTGCTTATTGAGCTCTAGTATGGAGGATGATTGTGGAAGAGTATAAGGATAGGGTTGCAGACCGAACTCTATACTCTTGGGATGTAGTCCAGGATGGTATCTTTTGGGTACATAATTTTGATCTGGGTATCCATTTAGGAGATTCTATCCAACATACTACCGTTTTTCATCCCCATATTTTCTGAGGTTCACATGCGAAAACTAGTGACAAATAGAATTATGTTAGTGGGGCACCAGTTAGAAGGTTTTGGTATTGGGCACAATCGATTTTTGAGGTCTTCTATGAATAGAAGACATCAGTTGGTTGGACCTCAACACAAGATTCCTCCCCTTGATAAGATACATTCAAATATTTTGGGACAACATAGAGAATTGGGGAATCCTTGGATGGGCAGTTGATATGCTTTTTATGGTGGAGATCATGTGGCACAAGACTACCCGACCAGATGTGATGAGATTTCTAGGAAGTTGTTAGATGATCTTCCATGGAAGAGGATGCGTCATGATCAATGATCTCCCAGGTGAGGTCAGGGTGGTCTCTAGGAACACTGTTCTTGAAAAATAGCATGAAGAATTCTGGTTGTCATATGAACTTGTGAGGTCCTTCCACCACCTCTAGGTGTCGCAGGTCAGGCTCATGGAGTTGGTGGTTGGGGACGGGAGTAGCTGCATGCTATGGATTTCGCTAATCCTGAAGCATGTGATATGGTAATAGGTATGCTCTATGTCATTTCTAGCTTTTGATATATAATTTTTTAATCACTACATGAGGTAAACTTTTCATACTACTCTATTCTTGATGAATTACTAGGGTGACATGGGAAGATAGTGTAACCATGTGTATGTGTTGTTCGACATAGAATTAAACTCATGATGATGAGGGGACTTTCCCAAACCAAGACACATTTTTTTGACACAAAAAAACAGTGAGGTTCAATCAGTGTTTCCCGAAGTGGATAATATCGAGATGTGGTGAATGAGTTCCTCTGACTTTTGAATTCATGGTAGAGTTGTGTAGTACAACATCAAGAGCAGGTCCTGACATTTCTAGTGTGGTTTTAATGACTGACCTCCTTTTTTCTTGAGATTCCACTAGTAGGATCGACATAGTTTCTATTTTTGGGATTACTCTCCATCCAATAGGGCCAATGATGTGCGGGGTATGCCAAATGCTTTCCAAGTCTAGACTCTTTCTGTGGGATGAGTTTACTCACCTACCATATTCGTTGGTACCTTTCATGCATAATTTCAGGCCATGATACTATATTTATCATTTATAGGATGATATGATGAACACACCACAAATAGAACAATGCAACACACTTTTTTGTGAAGGTAGTGGTAGTCATCACCCTGAGAATATAGAGATGCTACATTTTGAGAGAGAGGATTGTGGTTTTCTTAGACCACCAAATCCTCATGCATATCTTCACCTAGAGAGACAAGAACCTGAGGAGTCGATGATAGTTGTAAATTCAAGACAAATTATGAATTTCAGGTAGTGTATACTCTATGAGGGGGAATCTTTGTATAATATTCGCTATGTAAGAAGTCCCAGACTCTCCTAATGCATAATGTTTCAGAGAAATTAGCTTCACAGTAGCTAACCCTCATGGAGCAGGATGGTATAGTTTTCATAAATAAATGGTGTTGAATCCTTTGCTTCTCAAGCATGTAAGATAGTCTCAAATTTTATAAACAGACTAAGAAATCATGTTTGACATGATATCCATGGTCCTTTTACTAAATGTATATTTTGAAGGAGGGAATCATGAGACCATGTTCTTGGGAAAATAGTGATTCTAGTTGCGACGTGGAATGTAGAGGCTCATCTCAGTAAGTAAATTGTCCCGCAAATTTCATTGGGCTATTTAGGACTATGAAAATACTTAGTGAGGTTTCCTATCGTCTTACCCCACCCCCAATAGATGGAGTGAGTGCACGACGTCTCTCAAGTGTCACACCTTAGGAGGTGTGTGCTTGTTCCACCACAAGTCATCAACATGGGTAGACCTTATGAGGATAAACCATCCATTTAGTTTGTGTGTTGTGCTAGTATGGTTACATATATGTGTTTCTTTAGGGTAGGGAAACCATGTGTGAGCTTTGTATTCCATATTTTTTTCCTAGTTTTTTACTTTTGGGGAAACAATCTTGACAGAGGGAATGATGTAAAAACAAATTTTTTACCTTGTATGACATTGGATTATTTCTACATATATTTCTTAAGCCATGTTTTGAGACGAAATGAAATTTTGAGACATGGTGCTCCTGGAATAAATTATAGAGAAATATTAAGGGTTTTGGTACTATTCATTCAACAAAAACAGAATATCTCAAAAAAATTTGATCAGATCAAAACTATGAGACTATTGTTGAATCTGGAACATGGTGTTCACCCCATGCGCAACATAAAATATATAGGCATGATATGTTCAATCCCCTTTCTCAATATCAGTACATTATATAAATTAATTAATTTAGCAATTCATCCATATAATAGATCAAACACAAATAACATTAAAAAGGTAACTAAGATCAGAAATCAGATGGCAGTGTGTAGCCTGTAGCATGTCATTTACCCTAGGAGGAGTATATATTTTGTTAGTGCATTCCTTCTGTAGAAAAATCCCTATATGGAAAAATTGTAAATAAAACATCTGAATAAAATTGTTTTATTTGAAATTCTACTTAAAATATCTTATGCATGGTGACTCAGATTAGAAATCTGAGAACACCATTGAGTTTGTATTGCGGTGTTTTCCCAAAGGGAGACCATAGTTGAGAGGGAATGAATATAGGGATTTCTCGACTACTGGAAGCCTCCATAAAATAGGAGTTAAGATCAATGGGGCCTTGTAATGACATTTGTCTCTTATATAGTGGAGATCTAGCTGATGGAGATTTGATTTCCAAACATCACCATATCATGAGAAAAATTGTGGTTCAAGTAGGTCGGAGGTCATTAGACACATCAGCAGATCCAAATTTGATGTAGGATCCCTATTTCGAATTCGTTCACTCCCCGATTAAATCATTTTTTCCATTTTCAATTTCTATTTAAATGAAATAATCTATAATCTTTTTTTATGGGAAAACTAAAAACGGCCACCGATCACATATTTCTTGGATTGTCTCTGCATGGAGTTCTCTATGTTCTTCATCGTTCTTTGATGATAAGATTTTCTCAATGATAAAATGTCCTCTAATCATGGATCAAGACCCATATATGTGTATCTCAGGACATGAGGAGTCCCAATATATTCTTGGAGTTGAGTTCTGTTCACGGGAGGAGGTGAAATTGGGTGAAAATGTGGCTGCTACTTTTCATCATGTCGAAATAGCAACATATCCTTGCACAGAGGCTGGCACGGTAATGATCAAATCCCAATACCACTAATCTGGTCTAAATTTTTATTAGGAAACCCGGTTTCCCTTGATGACTAGTAGAAGATCCACTAGAATGACACCAATGAGGAGGCACTGGCGCCATGGGGCGGCGACAGACCATCCTAAGATGGTGGCGGACCGCCGTGGGACGGTGGCAGACCCGCCGGAGCCAGTAGGGCTGATAGGGCGGCTCAGCAGCATGGTGCGCACACATTTCCAAGGCAGGTAGGTAAAGTTCGGCAAGCCAATGTGTTCACAGGCTGGTGGTCTGGCCACTACGGGGTAAAACAGGCAGGATAGACCATCCGGACTGGGCCAATCCACCTAGTATGGCCCCAGTCGGGCCGGAAAGTATTTAAATGCTTGTATCTTTTATACAGAGAGTCTGTTTTTTGTTCCGTCTGTAGCCACACATCCTTCATAATGAGAATGACCTTTTGAGTCATGTTTGTGGAAAAAATTTAGGCTCAGAGTTCATTATTATAAATATTTTGTTTATGATAATAATATTATTATTATTATTATTCGGGAAACATTCATCGAATCATACGTCTGCATACCATTTTGGGAATTCGTAGTGAAATGGAACTTTTTCCATGGGTATCCATTTTGAATAAATGAATAGCCAATTTGATGTGTTTTTTCAAGGGGATCATAATAGTGTGATCTTTTTGATATGTTTTAGGATTGTAGATTGGGCCCCACATAGCACCACTCGTCTATGGTATAGTGGAATGAATCTTCTTCACCCTGTTTCTTTTTAGGAAGAATGAGTAGTCATTTTTGGGTGTTTTTAGGAGGGGATCATAATGGTGAAATATGTTTGATATGTTTTGAGATCAAGGTATGGTCCCCACGTGACACTATTTTTGCACATGGCGATGGAATGTAGTTTCTTGATAGGGATTTTTTTAGGATAATGAATTGTCTATATGGTATGTTTTAATGTAAGGTTCGCAATAGGGTAATCTGTTTATATATTTGGGGTTTTTATAAGAGGTATATTAGAGGATTTCCTTTTTTCCATTCAGACCAGTAATGAGAAATGTGCACTCATACCCCTTTTGGATAAAGGTTCCATGTAATCTTAGTGTGCACTAAAATTCAATATGGGTACCAATTCATAGTTTAGTACCCAAGTATATCTACTTACACAGCATGGCAATTAGGTGGGGTCACAGGTAATGTGGAGACCACAAGTTCCATATACTACTCAATGAATCTTCTACCTCTTGTATGTCATACAATTCAACACATATTTTGGCATGAGAGTATCCTATCATGAGTGTCTTTCCACATAGAACGTGCTAATTCCCTCTAGAATGGATTCATTTATGCAATGTGAGATGTTCCAAGCATGAGGCCTATCCAAGGAAAAATGTGATGTTTCGAGCACGACCACTATTTGAGTCAACACTCAATATTCCGGGTGTGATTCCTATTCATGGTAACTCTTGAAGATGGTTGTGATTAGGTAGAATCACTAGTATAGTACTGGGATTACCCTCCAGATGTGCTGGGTAATGGATTTTCTAATGATCTTGCTCAGATGAACCATCCAACAGGGATGGGAAATGTAGTTCGTTATTGTTCTTCAGAGTGGAAACCTATTTCTAGTTAGGGAATGGGTCCTCCTCCATTCCTTGAGTGGCACCCTCTTTTTGGGATGGTCATGCGTCCACGATGACACAAGTGTGAAACCCTCCAGCTAGGCTGGGAATGGGTCCTCGATGACACTAGAGTGGTACCCTCCATCTGAGATGGGCATGGGTCCTCGATGACACTATAGTGGATACTTTCATCTAGGATTGGCATGATTTCTCGACTTTGTGAAATGATCTATTTATTCTTTTTCATAAAAATGAGGCATTCTTTACATGAATTTTTACTCTCACGATAAAGGGGCACTTTTCCAACCATGGTGTGTCCTTATGAGATGACCTAAAACTATGTGCGAAAGAAAGACCCACCCAAATAGGATAGTTTCAAGGTATAATGATTGATCCTCGTTGATATGAAGATCATGGTAAAAATGTGGGATATTAAGATTTTAAGGTTACTTCTGGAACTTTTGGGGACACTTTCTAGGGATGAGTTCTGATATGGAGATCCCCTTACTATCTTTTTTTCTGTCTTTGGCTGATCATATATATATCATATTGCATTAACCACTCCATGTGATTTCATTACTCTCATTCCAGGAGAGTTAAAGATGCATGGGGTTTTCCATATGCTTTCCTTTTCTAACATCCCTTGTTTGGATGAGTCTTATATCATACTATAGGCAGAAAAGACTCAATGAGAAGTTCATCATCTCATCATTTCTAGATCCTTGTGTTTTAATGATCTTACATCATTCTCTTATTATGTTGATTTGTACTCTTTTACTAAAGCTTCTTCTATCTACTACTCCCCTATTTTGTCCATCTTTTTTTACTCCCATTATCTTTTGGGGCATAATAATGAGTACTTTAATACTCACCTCTACATGTGATTTTCCAAAAATTGGTGTAACGCCCCGACCCTAGTTACCTAGAGTCGGTGCTTTATTAAATAACATTGGCATGATCACGAGAAAGATCAGGTCTCGAAAGACCGTTTAGTTTAGTAGCCTTGGAATAACTAGATACATCCATAAATTTTTACATTACATCATAAAAAACATCTTGTCTTCATATCCCCTCATACTATCCCTGCAGGTCATTCATAAATTACTTCTTCATATTCCTGGGAAAAATAAAACATTGAAAGGGGAGAGCTCAGATGCTCAATAAGGATAACATTATAGCAGAAGCTTTCATAAATAAGCATACACACTTAAGGCAGTTTATAACTAAAACAAAAGCCTTTTAAACATGAACTTCAACATAAAATGGCAAAGATAAAATAAAATAATGCCATTTACTTACACACAGGGATATTCTACTAGTCGAACAATCCCATGCATTATCTATAACCACTTTTATAATGATGGAATGCATAATGCCAGACTATCATAACCACATAGCCAAGGCTTCGTGCCAAGACTACAAATAAGATTTTTCCAAGGCCTTGTGCCAAGACACTAGTTTGTCTCATGAGACATACCGATGCATCGAGGAGCTATAGAGGGCTCCACCCGTCACTTATTAAGTCCAATGCATTCCTCATATGAACATGTTTTAAACATAACATAAACATTCGTATTAAAACTAGCATACGAAATGTCAATACTTTTACCACAAACCATGAATGGTATGAAAACAACACATCCACAGTCAAACATAACTCATTCGATACAATATGGAATATTGTATTGTATCACATTAACCTCAATCAAGAATAATGAAGGATGTTGACATAGATGAAAATAATCATCAAAACTATTTGAGAGAAATATCCCCTTTTCTTGAAAACATTTAAAAGTCACACTATTTGTCAAGAAGCCATTTAAAAGTAGAGTTTTGAATCAAAGTGTCCCATACCACTTTGAAACTTTTTAAAAGGAGTTTTAATTTCTAAAATTTAATGTCCATATAAATAAATCCTTAAAACCATTTTTAAAACATGGACATTAATGAGAAAGGTTTAGATGAATAAGTCTTTAAAACATTTAAAAATGGTATTTTAGTTAGAGATTCTAACCAAACGAGACACTTGAATACAAATAATTGAGTTAATCAAAACTTTGTAATATCATCAGAATAATGGTATTCTTGATATACTATGTCAATGTACATTATATACACCACATAAAAGTGATTTGGTCTATATCATCAAATAAGTCTCAATGGAATGTAAATTGAGATGAAATATCTCATAAAGGTTGTATCCTTAGGTTAAGGATAAATCAACGACATAATTATGTGTGACAAATATAAATACACTAAATATGATTGGATATTCAGTGTAAAACAATCAAAGGACATTCACACATATTCTTTTAAAAAAAACACCAACGAATTGGATGTTTAACTCATCAAATGGAGAATGAGTTAAAAACACTATTATCAAATTCATATCAATGACTTGAGAAATATCAATGGAGTGATTATGTGTATAAAACGTATATCCACAGGAAGGGGAGTGGAAATTATGACATAATCAAATGAATAGTGATTCCACACATAATCTTGGGGTAATATAATCAATGAAATATGCGTAAAGCCAAATGAGTAGAAATTGAAATTTCAAATTCCCTTATCGATTAGGTAAATTACGAAACATACACCCATGAAAGAAGTATCATACCCTGATGATGTAAATACCCATAAATTAAAGTTTATTACACAATGAATACAATCATGGGAAGTACACATACCCCACATGCAAGAATTAAGTGGTGAATAATGGAAATCTCACGAAATTAAAAGTGAGATAAGAAACCCCTTACCACGTTAATCAACTGAGTCGTATGGAAAAAATTTAATAACCACCAAATGATTTCCATAATAAAATGAATATAAAGAGAATCATGATAATATATATCAAATGGCAGTACACAATACACCACTTTCAATAATTTAGTGGCGAACAATGGAAATCTCACGGAATTGAAAGTGAGATAAGAAAATCCCTTACTTTGTACTTTTTCCTTGGTCGACGGTAGGTTTACCTCCTGTATAATGGTGAAATAATTGTTATTTAATTATAAAAGAATCATTTACTTTAATATGATATCATATATGATCTTTTAACATTGATTTGTTAATAATATCTTAGAATTATCGTCATTTCGGGTGTTAACGGGTTCATTTTACATTATATTCCTTATTATGTGAGCCATATTTATTAATGATATGTATATTATTAATATCCAGAATGATATCAAGTCCTTAGATAATATTTTTAAATCATCAAATTATAATTATACTTGAATGGATATGATGGAGAATGAATCTCATCGCGTTCGTGGAGACGGTAGTCCGTAGATACGCACGAGCGACAATATCATTATTTTGATATTAAAATAATATATAATTGGATGTTATATCATATATACAGAATAATTATCATGTTATATTTATTATTTACATGAGTTACACATCATTATTATACCCATCCAAATAATAATATATTGAATAACAATTACACCAAGACGTGGAGACGGTAAGCCGTACGTACGCACGTATGGTGACATGTTATTCAAAGGATGGATAGAAAACTGAATATGGTTGTACCATATTTATAATAACATCACAGTATATATATGATACTCGAGTTATTATCTTATAATGGTAATAACAAAGAAAGAGGAAGTGGAAGAAGAAAGGAACTTGAAAAGGGGTGGTGAAAACATTACCTCTTCTTCGGGTTCTTCCTTTTGATTTGATCAAAAGAGCTCCATAGGTTGGCTTTATGATCGAACTAAGGCCTTTAGGTTGTAGTGAGGGAAGTTGAGATAGAATTTGGGCAGGGGTTGGCCGAACCAAAGGGCTTTGAAGGTGTGAAGAAATGAGAAGGAGGAGTGCCCTTTTATAAGAGGGGTGAGGGGAACCTTTGGAAAAGCTAGAAATATTAATTTATAATAAATTCATATTCGGTTTATAATGTCTCCAAAGTTTATTATTTAACTGCTAAGGTGGTTATGGGTCGAAAAAAACTCAACCAATATAATTTAGACAGGTTTGGGTCATTATATTAACCTTATCTTTAAGTATTAACTCTTAGTTAATTAGTTTCCCTTTTACAATGTCTCTTTGTATTTTTATATTATATGGTTAATAAACTTACTATATACATCCAAGTGACCCCCAAGTGGTCCATTAATGATGAACCTATCATGATATAAGTCTCTTGGCCGAACCTTAGATTTTTAGGAATTTAATATCAATTTATAATATAATATTTGTTTTAAGAACTCTTTTATGTCAATTTTGACACTATTCAATAGTTGATTTTTTTGAAACTCATAATAGATTGATTACTTCTATAAAAGTCAATTACATCAATCCTAATATGTCATATTATCCTAGAAAATTATTTTAATTCCTTAAAAGTTTCATATTATATTTATTTGGGTATTTATAATATCAATTATTGTAATTTTTCACTATTAAAGTAATTAATTCATCATCATTGTGCCATAAATAAATTAAATTATTTAATGTATAAAAATTAGAAATTAAATATAATTATGTAGGAAATCTTTTTATCTTTCTAATTAATATTTATAATCTAAAATACAACATATATTACCCTCTATAACAATTGTTTTGTTAAAAGATATATGCTTGTGTCCTTTTTGTATTTATTTTTACTTAATTAAAATAAAGTGTCATTATCACTTACAAGTGGATCCATGGGGTCCAAAAATCGACCCAAAGATTCCCATGGTCGACCATGTATCAACCAATAGGGTTAAGACACGTTTTAGTGTAATTTAGTATTATTATAATATTATTTTTTAACCCTTGTTTACCGGATTTACCTTTTAACAATGGTAAATAAAATATTTACCGGAGTAATTATCCAAAATGTTTAAAAATAAAAGTTACATATTTACACAATTTCAACATCCTGATTACAAATATGGAATCCATTTTTCCTAATTCAAAACACATAAGTTGCAGAAATTAATTTAAAATTAATTCCCGTTGTTAAAACAAAAAGCGTGTTTTTTAGAGATAATAACTATCAAAAGATTGTCACTTGTTTATGTCTGGTTTAAATGTGAAATTTTGTTCAATGACCCAAATTGTATTATATGGTAAAAATATATTCTAAATATAATTTAAAACCACTCAAATTCATAATTTATCACTATTTATTATTTTGATTAAAAAAGTTGTTTTTAATTAAAATTTAGTAATTTTCACTATTCATCAAAGTATGAAAGTTATCCGAAAAGTACCAAAATTTCACCCTAGGCTAACTTCGATATTCCGAATCCAAAAATGAAGTCCATTTTGAGAGATAAAATTTATAAAATTTCAAAAATTAGGTATTACTATTCATAACTGCTAGTTCGATTGGTTATGGTGTGTTAAAATCTTGAATTTGCGTACAATGCACGCCATTGCATTATTCGAAAGGATACATACCAAGGAAGCTTGGGGTGTTACATTCTCACCTCCTTCAATAAATTGCGTCCTCACAATTTTTTAAAATTTTGCTTGGGAATATAATGGAAAGTCCCACATCGGAAAAAGAGTCAATAAAACTATCACTTTAAAGGAAAGAAAGAGAGGTCTAAGGGTCATCCAAGATAACCTATACTAGGATTCCATGTAGGAAAACATGGATATGGATGAAAAACTAAGTTTCAAGTTCTGATGGATAGGGATAGAAATCATGATCAGGAGAATGTTAACAATAAGAAAACCACAAACTTGTGTTAGGACAAACGACCATTAGTCTCCTAGTAGGAAAGTAAACAGACAACATTTTCTTTAAGTTACATTACATAAGGACGAGGAATTCATTTATGATATTGACTAAGAACATTATGAGATATACTTACATTTTAAGTAGAGTTTCATTCTTTAATAAATTTCCACCACTAACTCAATTTTTTTTAAACGATGAGTATTCAAGAAGACATGGGCACACTGGAAGAGCTAGAATAAACTTCTATAGAATCACATGATCCATGCAGGATAAACTATATATTTACATTGTCTTTGAAGATTAGTCAAAACCAAAAAGGTTAGTGAATGATCTAATGATCCCCCAAAATGATATTCCTTGAGATAAATATGCACTAATCTTAATTTCTAAATTTAAACCAACAGTACCCCAAAGTAAAGTAAATACCATTCAATAATCAATTGTCCTTAAAATCCTTCAATATAATCCAAACTAATATTGAAACCCAAAACATAGAATAATTTGATTATGTAGTCTCCCATGTTAAATTGTATCTCCAAATGACATCAAATACTCTTAAAGTCACATACTTAAAAGTAATTAACATTATCACATATTCTCTGTTATAGGTTAATCATTTCCATAAATAACCCAAATCACTATAAATCCACAATAAAAACGTAGATAAAAATCCACCATTACTCTACAAATGAAACCCCATCGTATTCTATTTTCCTTGGGTATATAGTGTTCCCAAAAAAGCGAACATCTTCCAAAATAACATTTATCACTTAATCACCAAATCATTTTCCTATACCAAGGGTATTCATTTGATAAGACATAAGAAACCAAATCTTCTTATTATTGACCAATAAAATCATTTAACAAAAAAATAGTCACACTAACCAGGGACTTCACGTAGTCCAGTGGTAGGCGATAAATCCCAATCGCACTTTGGTTGTGGGTTCAATTCCCACAGCTTTGTCCGACGCGACGGGTTGTCACACGGTCTACGTGTTGTCCTTTTTCAAAAACTATATTTTATAATATTACCAAAATGAGATAAATTCCTCAAAATAACATAATTTAACCCCAAATGTTATATCATACCTTGAATTTTCATCCCAAATTATAATAACTTATAATTTTCTAAAACCCCAATGATCATATAAAACCAAATGGTTATTTATACCTATATCCACAAGAGAAGAGACAATTATTCCTCAAATATCATTCTCACAGGGCAAACTGCGGGGTTACAAATACAAGAGAAAATTATTCCAATGTAAACCCGTCAACAAGGAGTGCTAATACTTTTTAAATTTTTCTCCAACCATTTATTTCCACATATCTTCTTCTTTGACCAAGAAAATATCCTATAGAATAGGACATTCATTCAGGTAATGGCCAGGTCCCCTACATTTACGGCAAATGACTGTAAATGGACTCTTGGGACCATTTTTATCTTATTCCATAGTACTCTTCATTTTTCTTCGGCAATTCTTCACTTTATGTCCTTCCTTCCCGCACGTAAAACATTTCGTTGTCCCATTGAGACACATTCCTGGGTGTCTCTTTCCACATTTCCTGCATGATGAAAATTGAGGGTTCTTTTCTCCATGGTCTCCATTGCTAGAGCTCTTATCATTTATCACCTTTCTCTTCCTTGTTGAGTCTGGGATTTGGTTAATATATATGTTGTTGATCATATTTTTGGAAAACTGATTTGGCATAAAGACGATATCTTTTACACCTATCAACATTCCATTTTGTTTCTCATTTCCACCATCATTCCCACCTTGTACATCATTCTCAAAGTCACTATGACTTCCTTGGAATCCATCCATTGACTAAAACCAGTAAGCATTGTGTGAGTAACAGTAGTTGTAAAATCATTTAGAGATTAAAATGTCACCATATTCTCAATTTGAAACATATTAGGATTAACTAAGGTCATTTACTCTCATCTTATATATATATTACTTAAATCGGTTTGTAAAGAAAATGTAAATTATCATAAGCATATCCCCTGGGAGTGTCGTAACCAAGAGTGCAGCAAGGCCCGTTGTCGTGCACCAGTTCCCGTTCGAGTCTATCTCAAAGCGGTGTTTTCGGATTTTACCCCTAGGTACATCTGTTCCAGAGCCGCCTCTACCTGCTCGTATCCAGACAGGGATGTACTGCTCAGAAAACTCAAAAAATCTCTACAATACCAAAATTCTAGGAAGTTCTTTTATACTAATCCTCAAAGTTCATCTTAGGTCTACGTGCTCTAATCATAGTTTATCTAAATCTAGCTTCCAAGGTTTGTACTAAACTTCCTCTGATACCAACTGTAACGCCCCGACCCTAGTTACCTAGAGTCGGTGCATTATTACATAACATTGGCATGATCACGAGAAAGATCAAGACTCGAAAGACCGATTAGTTTAGTAGCCTTGGAATAACTAGATACATCCATAAATTTTTACATTACATCATAAAAAAAACATCTTGTCTTCATATCCCCTCATACTATCCCTGCAGGTCATTCATAAATTACTTCTTCATATTCCTGGGAAAAATAAAACATTGAGAGGGGTGATCTCAGATGCTCAATAAGGATAACATTATAGCAGAAGCTTTCATAAATAAGCATACACACTTAAGGGAGTTTATAACTAAAACAAAAGCCTTTTAAACTTGAACTTCAGCATAAAATGGCAAAGATAAAATAAAATAATTTCATTTACTTACTCACATGGATATTCTACTAGTCGAACAATCCCATGAATTATCAATAACCACTTTCATAATGATGGAATGCATAATGCAGACTATCATTACCATATAGCCAAGGCTTTGTGCGTAGACTACAAATAAGATTTTGCCAAGGACTTGTGACAAGACACTAGTTTGTCTCATGAGACCTACCGATGCTTCGAGGAGCTATAGCGGGCTCCAACCGTCACTTATTAAGTCCAATTCATTCCTCATATGAGCATGTTTTAAACATAACATAAACATTCGTATTAAAACTAGCATACGAAATGTCAATACTTTTACCACAAACCATGAATGGTATGAAAACAGCACATCCACAGTCAAACATAACTCATTCGATTCAATATGGAAGATTGTATTGTATCACATTAACCTCAATCAAGAATAATGAAGGATGTTGACATAGATGAAAATAATCATCAAAACTATTTGAGAGAAATATCCCCTTTTCTTGAAAACATTTAAAAGTCACACTATTTGTCAAGAAGCCATTTAAAAGTAGATTTTTGAATCAAAGTGTCCCATACCATTTTGAAACTTTTTAAAAGGAGTTTTAATTTCTAAAATTTAATGTCCATATAAATAAATCCTTAAAACCATTTTTAAAACATGGACATTGATGAGAAAGGTTTAGAAGAATAAGTCTTTAAAACATTTAAAAATGGTATTTTAGTTAGAGATTCTAACCAAAAGAGACACTTGAATACAAATAATTTAGGTAATCAAAACTTTGTAATATCATGAGAATAAAGGGATTCATGATATACTATGTCAAAGTATATTATATACACCACATAAAAGTGATTTGGTGTATATCATCAAAGAAGTCTCAATGGAATGTAAATTGAGATTAAATCTCTCATAAAGGTTGTATCTTTAGGTTAAGGATAAATCAACGACATAATTATGTGTGACAAATATAAATACACTAAATATGATTGGATATTCAGTGTAAAACAATCAAAGGACATTCACACATATTCTTTTAAAAACAACACCAACGAATTGGATGTTTAACTCAACAAATGGAGAATGAGTTAAAATTACTTTTATCAAATTCATATCAATGACTTGAGAATTATCAATGGAGTGATTATGTGTATCAAACGTATATCCACAGGAAGGGGAGTGGAAATTATGACATAATAAAATTAATAGTTATTCCCACATAATCTTTGGGTAATATAATCAATGAAATATGCGTAAAGCCAAATGAGTGGAAATTGAAATTTCAAATTCCCTTATCGATTAGGTAACTTACGAAACATACACCCATGAAAGAAGTATCATACCCTGATGATGTAAATACCCATAAATTAAATTTTATTACACAATGAATACAATCATGGGCAGTACACATACCCACATGCAATAATTAAGTGGTGAATAATGGAAATCTCACGAAATTAAAAGTGAGATAAGAAACCCCTTACCACGTTAATCAACTGAGTCGTATGGACAAAAGTTAATAACCACCAAATGATATCCAGAATAAAATGAATATAAAGAGAATCATGATAATATATATCAAATGGAAATACACAATACACTACTTTCAATAATTTAGTGGCGAACAATGGAAATCTCACGGAATTGAAAGTGAGATAAGAAAATCCCTTAATTTTTACTTTTTCCTTGGACGACGGTAGGTTTTCCTCCTGTATAACGGTGAAATAATTGTTATTGAATTATACAAGAATCATTTACTTTAATATGATATCATATATGATCTTTTAACATTGATTTGTTAATAATATCTTAGAATTATCGTCATTTCGGGTGTTAACGGGTTCATTTTACTTTATATTCCTTGTTTTGTGAGCCATATTTATTAATGAGACGTATATTATTAATATCCAGAATGATATCAAGTCCTTAGATACTATTTTTAAATCATCAAATTATAATTATACTTGAATGGATATGATGGAGAATGAATCTCATCGCGTTCGTGGAGACGGTAATCCGTACATACGCACGAGCGACAATATCATTCTTTTGATATTAAAATAATATATAATTGGATGTTATATCATATATACAGAATCATTATCATGTTATATTTATTATTTACATGAGTTACACATCATTATTATACCCATCTAAATAATAATATATTGAATAACAATTACACCACGACGTGGAGACGGTAAGCCGTACGTACGCACGTATGGTGAAATGTTATTCAAAGGATGGATATAATACTGAATATGGCTGTACAATATTTATAATAACATCACATTATATATATGATACTGTAGTTATTATCTTATAATGGTAATAACAAAGAAAGAGGAATTTTAAGAAGAAAGGAACTTGAAAAGGGGTTGTGAAAACATTACCTCTTCTTCGGTTTCTTCCTTTTGATTTGATCAAAAGGGCTCCATAGGTTGGCTTTATGATCAAACTAAGGCCTTTAGGTTGTAGTGAGGGAAGTTGAGATAGTATTTGGGCAGGGGTTTTCCTAACCAAAGGGCTTTGAAGGTGTGAAGAAATTAGAAGGAGGAGTGCCCTTTTATAAGAGGGGTGAGGGGAACCTTTGGAAAAGCTAGAAATATTAATTTATAATAATTTTATATTCGGTTTATAATGGCTCCAAAGTTTATTATTTAAAAGTTAAGGTGGGGATGGGTCGAAAACAACTCAACCAATAGAATTTAGACAGGTTTGGGTCATTATATTAACCTTATCTTTAAGTATTAACTCTTAGTTAATTAGTTTCACTTTTACAGTCTCTTTGTATTTTTATATTATATGGTTAATAAACTTACTATATACATCCAAGCGACCCCCAAGTGGTCCATAAATGATGAACCTATCATGATATAAGTCTCTTGTCCGAACCTTATATTTTTAGGAATTTAATATCAATTAATTATATAATATTTGTTTTAAGAACTCTTTTATGTCAATTTTGACACTATTCAATAGTTGATTTTTTTGAAACTCATAACAGATTTATTACTTCGAAAAAAGTCAATTAAATCAATCCTAATATGTCATATTATCCTATAAATTTTTTTAAATTCCTTAAATGTTTCATATTATATTTATTTTGGTATTTATAATATCAATTATTGTAATTTTTCACTATTAAAGTAATTAATTCATCATCATTGTGTCATAAATAAATTAAATTATTTAATGTCTAAAAATTATAAATAAAATATCATTATGTAGTAAATCTTTTTATATTTCTAATTAATATTTATAATCTAAAATACAACATATATAACCCTCTGTAACAATTGTTTTGTTAAAAGATATATGCTTGTGTCATTTTTGTATTTATTTTAACTTAATTAAAATAAAGTGTCATTATCACTTACAAGTGGATCCATGGGGTCCCAAAATCGACCCAAAGATGCCCATGGTCGACCATGTATCAACCAATAGGGTTAAGACACGTTTTAGGGTAATTTAGTATTATTATAATATTATTTTTAACCCTTTTTTACCGGATTTACCTTTAACCATGGTAAATAAAATATTTACCGGAGTAATTATCCAAAATGTTTAAAAATAAAAGTTACCTATTTACACAATTTGAACATCCTGATTTTAAATATGGAATCCATTTTTCCAAATTCAAAACACAGAAGTGGCAGAAATTAATTTAAAAATAATTCCCGTTGTTAAAACAAAAAGTGTGTTTTTTAGAGATAATAACTATCAAAATATTGTCACTTGTTTATGTCTGGTTTAAATGTGAAATTTTGTTCAATGACCCAAATTGTATTATATGGTAAAAATATATTCTAAATATACTTTAAAACCACTCAAATTCATAATTTATCACTATTTATTATTTTGATTAAAAAAGCTGTTTTTAATTAAAATTTAGTAATTTTCACTATTCATCAAAGTATGAAAGTTATCCGAAAAGTACCAAAATTTCACCCTAGGCTAATTTCGATATTCCGAATCCAAAAATGAAGTCCATTTTGAGAGATAGAATTTATAAAATTTCAAAAAGTATGTATTACTATTCATAACGGCTAGTTTGATTGGTTATGGTGTGTTAAAATCTCGAAGTTGCATACAATGCACGTCATTGCATTATTCGAAAGGATACATACCAAGGAAGCTTGGGGTGTTACAATTGGTGTGCCCTTACATGTTAAGGACATGATGATTGTGACTTCAATGATGCAAAGGGATATTATGTGCTTGGACTACATGGGGTGGACTTAGATTAGGATTCAAGAGCGAGGCCCTCTCAGTTGTTTTACATTTCCACCTATTGTAGGGTAGTAGATATATTTTGGCTTGGCAAGGATTTTTTTTCCACTCCATTTCAGTTTTCTTTGTTGTACTTGTTCTATTTTAAATTCTATGCATATTTGTGGTTTATATATATATATATCAGTTTTGTATATTGTTTTTATTTTCCCTATGCACTTTTTCATTGAGTTGTCTGTTTGTATTTAAATGTACATAAAAAATCACTTCCCAATTTTGTTATTCCTTTAACTCTTTTTGCCAACCCCTGGCCTATTGGGGAGGTATTGGGGTAGTTGCGGCTCCAACCCTAGAATAGGTATGGTCGTGACACTCTATATGGGGCATCGATTACTTTGTTGAAATCATTCAACATGAAATCAATGTAGAAATAGATATTGTATTTATCCATTAACCTCATGGTTTTGATAATTAAAGAATGATTTAATTCAATGGAAACTCTAAAATACAAGGATTTTAAATTAGTATCATTCTAATATGGTCAATGCTCAGAAGATAAAATTGAGGAGATATACATATGGGAGAAGGTTAATTTTTTATAGTTTAAAGGACGGTCACAAGTAAATACAATGCCAATGTGATAGGAATATGTAGTCTGCTAATGTTGGAGAGAAAGAACTATTGACATCACCATATAAACTATTGTGTATCAAATTAATTTATTATTGAAATTATGTGAGTAGTTAAAAAATTCAATGGCTAATGAGAATGATAGATGGAAGTAACCTTTGAAAGATAGAGGCAAAGTTAAATCTCATGTGATCATAAGTTCCAATTTGGGGTGAGACAATGATGGGGTGAATGGTACATTTTCAATTCACTATAGTTCTTATATTCTCTTATTTTAGTTTGAATCTATAAAATATTATGTATTTGATTAGTTTTCTAAGAGTTCAAAAATTCCCCCACAAGTTTTTTTCATGGAAAACTCATGATTTTATTAAGGTCATATATAATGTCTATGATTCTTTAATGATTTATTTTTGTGGGAATACTATTCCTAAAAATAAAATATTTTGTCGTATAGTTTTTTTGGTGTTATGTTTGTAATATATTATATTTGGTAACATAAATAATTTATCAATTTATGAATTTGATATTATAAACCTATATATGAGCGTCAATCAATGTGATGATAAATCGGAAATAAATATTGAAATTACATCAACAATATGGTTCTTTGTTCTTTTTAATAATGGGTGCTTATCATATATGGTTTTAGAGAAATTCAACAAAACTTTTATTCCTATTGTGCATGATTTTGATGATGTTTTTCTATAATAATTACCTTATCTTCCTCCAAATATATATGTTATTCCTTAAATAGAACTCACACCTAATGTTAAAATGAATTTTAAGTATCCATATAGATTGGATCATATTAAGTTTCCTAAATTGTAGAATAAAATCTAATGAAATCTTGATAGTTGATTTATTCATCCAAGCGAATAAACATGGGTTTTACCTATTCTTTTTCATAAGAATAAATGTGGATCAATGAAACCCTTTAAAAATTATTGGGAATATAACGAGATCATAACAAAGAATAATCATCACCTTCTTTTATTATTGATTTATTTAATAACTTAAATTTGGAATAATAATTTTATTAGAAGCATCATTGATCAGAAAAATATTATTTGAGGGTTAAAACAAAGGACATACCCATGATAGTAATTTTCACGAGGTATATTCAATTTGATTTTATACTGATTCCATTTAGTCTTGCTAATTCCCTTTATATTTTCATGGATTAAATAAGTAGAGTCATTAGTGATTTCCTTGATCATTTATTGGTAGTATATATTGATAAAATTAATACACATTCCATGATAAAGGAAAAGAATTTAGATCAATCATGTATTGTATTAATGACCCTAATGAAGGAGAAGAAACAAGATAAAATAAGACATTGTGAATTTATATCTTTGGAATTGTCATTTTTTTGTAATATAATGTGCATCGAGGGTATATTTTTGGGTCCATCTAATATGGATGTTATTATTCAATGGTCTAGACCGTCCACTATAACTAATATTCGGGGTTTTCATTATTTTCCTATATAATATAGGTTATTTATGGGGAATTTACCTTGTTTTTTAATCCAATCATGAGGTTAACATAGAATGGTTCCATGTTACATTAAAAATAATATAAATAATATATCAAGGGACTAAAGAGAAGGTTAGTCTTTGAACCTATTCATACACAACCCTATTGTGGAGATGTGGTTTTGATCTATATGGTTATATCAACGAAGGCTCTATGATGAATCCTCTTGAATAATGATATGGTTATATATTTTTCATCACACCAACTAATGTTTGATGGGAAACATTATCCAACTCTTCATTTAGTGATATCAGTGGTACCTATTTCATTATAGGATTGGACACGTTATGTTTATTGATATAGGTGTAACATATATAATATTCATAAAAATAAATAGATTATATTCACATAGAATAACTTCAATATTCGCTATGGAAGACAGTTGGGGTTGATAAAATATTTTGAATACGTAATTCATTTCCTCTATAGGATGTCGAACAAGGTGCTATATGATCATAATTGAAATATATATTATAGTTTAACCATGATCTAGAAATAATGAGATTTATTTTTCTGAATTTTTAGATTATTAAACTAGAATCCCAGAAGAAAGGGGTCATGTGAATTCTTTCATAGATGAATGTTCTGCAATTTAACCACGTAAATAACAAATATAAATAAAACAAAGATACATAAAAACAAAATAATGTTATAATTTTTTATAAGTTTTATCATTCATAGGATGGAATGATACCTATGAAGAACCCATTATGTGTTTAATTTATAATAGTCTTGAATAAAGTGATGTCATATTAATCTTATAGTTTATAATTTTCTATTCATCATGGATTAAAAATTATACATAAAGATCTTAATGATTATTTACTCCAAGAAAAACTGAAGGTCGGTATTAAAGTGTAAATATCATAGTGCTTGATATGTCAAAAATTTACATCTAGGAGACCAAATACTATGGGGATATAATAATAAAAAATTATAGTATAATGGAAATTGGGAAACAACACTATTGATTTTCTTCATCAAAATTAAAAAAATAAATATTACATAATTCTATTCTAGTTGTTGTAAATATCCTTTAAAATTCAACAAATTTAATTAATATTAGGGAATATTTCAATCACGATCATTTTCTTGATTATATATCAATTAAAGGGTAATAATTTATGAATTACTATATTCTTATATTTAGGATTGGGATATGAGAATGCTATTAAATATATCAGAAAGTTCCAACTAGGTTTGGATTCATATTTTTGTTTCATTACAACTAATACAGCAGATATGTATGGTTATTTTGAAATATCCATTAAATCCATGTATGATTTGTTTCAATTATTTTATATGGAATTCAAAGGTGGTTGTGATTAACACCTTCCTCAATTTTTATTTTATTATAAAAAAACATTCATTATTCCATTCATATGGATCCTTATGAATCCCTATATTAATGGTATATTTAAAAATATAATGTTATAGGATGAATTTAGAGAATAAAAAATATTACTGCATAAGCTAGATGAGTAAATAATAGCACAAGTTCGAACTAACCAACATCAGATTAAGCTAGCTCAATGTTGATATGAAATTTACATTGATAATCGTCAATAATATTTGGAATTCTTAGTTAGTGAGAAGGTATTACTATGATTATCTCCATCGTGGATGGATAAAAGATTGATAATAATGTTAATGATATTCCAATGTTATATTTTCCATTTCGAGATTCTTTCCTCAGTACAGATTTTATCTTATCCCACGGAACATCAAGATAACCATTCACTTGTTTACGTTGTGTACCATTTTTCTCTATGGAGAAGTACATACCTAATCCATTAGATGTAGTAAAATAATATGTTATACCAATGGAGAATCATTATTATATTCAATAATAATCGGTATAAATCCTATATCATAATGATAATGTTCTACTGAACATGATTCATTAACCAGTTAGAGATCTCTACATGAATCATAAATTCTATGAAGCTACTTGGGAACCCGATCATGTAATAAAAAAGAGATATGCCCATGTAGTTGTAGCGTATTGATTAAATTATTATTTGTAAATTCGTTAATTAGGGGGTATAATTTCATACCCAATGATTTTGTGATGTATTTTTCTCTAAATAAATTTTAATTCCTCAACATTATGATCTAAACAAAAAAACAAATATTATATAAAAGATTACGAAATATTGAAAATATAATTGTTTATTATGACTTTTTATTTCCAAGATAATGGATTGGTAGGGATGAAAATATGTCTCTAAATTAAAAAATTATACTTATGAATTAAATAAATTCATAGGTTATCTAATGGTTAGAAATGAAAATAATAATGTTTGATGGTAATTAATGATGTATTTCTTAAAAATTGTTTTATGAATTTTTTTTATTTAAATAAATTTTATTAATATATATTAATTAATTATTTTAAGTAAATTATAAAATAATATATTCAATAATTTTATTTTAATATTATTATAAAGGTCTTTTTTTGAAAAATCTTATAAAGGTCTTTATTAGGCATGAAAGAAGAATAAATTCTGTTTTATGTCCTGATATACATTTTTCTAAAAAAGTCTTTATTTTGTTTCTCAAAAATATTTTAAACTAAATTTCATCCATTAATAATAATTGAATCATAAAAAATGGATCTCATAGTTTTTAACATGATGATGAAATTCAGTAAATAGTTTCATTTTATTTTTGGTGATTATGAATAGTAAACATGGTAAATTTTTGTCAAATTAGTATGGGTAAAAAAATGTAAAGAAATTGTTTTATGAATCCAAAATTTCTAAAAAAAATATATTTTATGAAATTGGAATAGTTTCTAATGAGAATACAATTACATTTATCTAAAATGATTAAACATGGGGCTATTTTTCTTTGTTTATGACCTTTATATTATTTGATGGAAGGGATAATCAAAACATCTCCCTCTTTAAACATAAATAAATCTAATTGTTTTTTATAGGATGAATGAATAAGATAAGTTAAATTGGAAACTATTAATTTAATGAAAAATTAATATTTTTATTTTGGTATTTTATTAATAAATCGTATTTATTGAATAATAACAATAATTGATTATGTGATGCTGATAAAATATTTATTATGTTAATAGGATTATGAAATAACGGGTTTTAAATGAAATAATATTTAGATGAATAATTTTATTACAATAGTTTTATATATAACATTTAATTAGTGGGTAGGAGTTATAGGTTTACAATTAAAATAAAAAACTATCCTAAAGACGTAGAGGTCAATATAAAAGAATAGTGTCAAAATGAATAAAATTATCTTTTATGATAAATAATATATATTGAATTATATAGAAAAAATAAAAAAAATTCAATAGGTAATGTGGGATTTGAAATGGCATAAAATATCACCAATTATCAATTTATGATCCATTTTAAACATATAATTAATATTATTACCATCAAATATTATGTATTTTTTACCATAGTTATGGTTGAAATCACTTAACGAAGGGGTTAAACCCAGTGACATGGTGTAAAATTATACCAATATATATATAAGATTTATTAAATGATTATATTTTGACTACTTCCTCTTTTATTTATAATGAACATCTTTTACGAAGACTTATACATGAGAAATACATTAATTATATTTATATATTTTAACAAATTCAATGTGTTCCCCTTCCATCCATTTTAAAAGGACACCCATTATTATTTTTATTTAGAAAAACATTATCCATATGCTAGGATTAAAATCTACCAAATAGTTTTTTCATATTTGATAATAATGATTTAAAGGCATTGGTATTATTAAAATACAATTACAAGGACCTTTAATGAGAGATCTAAAAGAGAACTAATGAATAAGTGGTAAAGTTCATACACGACCTCATCTGACATATTTCATTAAGGAATTAATCAATAATTGTGGTATTAAATTTAAAATAATAAATTTATTTCCATAAATATACAAATAATTCATTATGATTAAATAACCTCAATTATCCACTCACTATTCTATCTAATGGAAATTGAATGTGTTGCTTCTATATATGTGTAGACTTCCATCACCATGCAGCCACAAAAATTATTTTCCTTTAACAACCTATTGGCCTTAGTTTCCAATAATTGAGAACTTTTGACTTTATGGTAACCTTTATTCATATTTTTTAATATTAATAATGACCATTTCGTGTTATGAATGTTCTTCTTTGTCACATTTTTTGTGAAAATGTCCTAATAGTTGTCGTTGCACTAAAAGGCCATAGTAATTCCCCATTATGATGATAACACCAACGTTCCATGAGAGTAATCTTAAATATATTCCCTATAGCACAATGATGTAATTTGAGGGATAAAAATGAAACATGCTTCCCTGGGTGGAGACTCATTGGAATTCTTTCTCATGTTCACAAGGTGTAAACTGATGGTAATATCTAGTTTAGGATATTATGAGAATGAGACCCTCCAGTAGGAAATCCACATTTATATGTGTCATTGGATGTCCCCATCTATATATGTGTGTATTAATCCATATAATTTTGTATATTAATGAATAATAGAATTCATATACATCAATGTATGTATGAAAATTACAATGACACATTTTCATAGAGAGGTAGGATAAGATGTTGGCTTTATCAGTAAAATTACATTGATGATTAATGTGATAAAATAGTTGTACCATTATTTATTTAATAGAAGTAGATATCTTATTCCCATTTATGGAAATGATAAATCTATAATAAATCCATGGCCATGGTTTTCTACAAGAATTTTATATTTCAAGAATTCCAATGAAAGATTTATCGAACAGAATAGTTTATGGAACCCGAATGAAAACTGCTTCAATAAAGATTTCATGATAAATGTTTTATATTACAGAGTGAGTTTCTATATGAGATATTACGTGGTTTTGGAAATAGCTTCTTCCTCTATGGGTTCTGTATCATGTTTCTAGATATTACCCTAGGACATTATAGTTTTTTTCCTAATTCCACTGAGAAAGAGGCCTAGAGATTCACACACCTTGTGAATCCAAAATATCAATTAAAAAATATATTATTATTTATTATATAATAATTTATATAAATATTACTCCCCATGTAGTTTAATAATTATTATTTTTATTGCATATATGCCATCACTATTTATTCAAGAGAATATTATATTGGCATAATATTTGTTGAATATTTAGTTTTTAGTTAGTGAACATAATATTATTTATTTATTTCTGAATAATGAAGTTATATTTATTTAATAAAAAAATTGATTCGATTCATGGTCCAACAAATATTTTGGATGAATGGGGGACATAGATGAATGGTTTAGTGAGAAAAAATATATATATTTCATTTTTTTAATAAATAATAAATAATTTTAATTTTGGAGTTTAGATCATGTATTGAAATAATGTTAGTATTAATATTATTAATCACATAGAGCTCTACCAATATTAATTAAATAAATAGGAGAACTTGTGAAATAATTTATTTCATACTGTAATAGTATTTAAACCCAATTATTTTATTTTTCAAGATATGAAATTCAATTTTTTATTAAAATAAAATCAATAGAATCATCTTGAATCTATAGAGAGAACACTAATCAAAGATAGATCTAAAGAACAAACAGTGATCAACCTCTACCATCCACTCCTAAGTCATGATAGATCAAAGATAATAGTTTGGAATTGATTTTCATGGTGATAAAAAGTGAAAAAATGAAAAGGTTATGATCTTCTATGATATCACTTGGAGATTACTTTAGTAACATTCATAAATTTTTAGAACACATATTGATCACTGATAGAAGGAATCCTTTTTTTATTATTAAAAAAATTATGCTACAATGAAGATATATTATGAAATACATCAATTAAGAATTAATTCATGCATGGTAATTCATTAATTGATTAAATTAATTATAAATAATATGTGATGTTCATGTGTTTTGTTTTTGTTTTCTATCCTATGTCTATTTTCATGTACTCAATTACATTGAATAGGGAATCCATAGTTGTTTAAATCAAGAATTCAACTTCAATAATTACAAAAATAAAAGATTAGAATGACACATCGAATGATTCTACTAGTTATGAAACCTTAAATCATTATATGAGAGGTCACATAATTATTTATAATTTTTTAATGCACGTTTACTAATTTATGAATTTTATAATTTTTTCTCAATTAATTAGAAGTCTTTATTTACACAATATATCATGATATACGTCTTCTTCATTCTTTTCTCAGAGATATATTAATTTTGATTAGTTTTACAAAGGCAATAAAATCAATGAAGACATCCATAGGTGTTACGCATTTTGATAGTATAACAGAAGAGAACATGCCGTGTACATGGAGGTACACACCGTGTACTAGTATTCAATGCACCAAGACTTAATTTGGTATTAATTCAAACCAAGGGAATTGAATACACTTCATGCATTGAATTTTACAATATTTTTAGACTAGGTCATCTTGGCATAAGGTCAGCGGTGGTACACATCATGTATCCCATGTGCATGACATGTAGTCCAATATCCAATGACGGACCTTGTATCATTTTAGAAATCACACATGTCCTGTTACCCAGTAACTCCGAGACCACAAATCGTGTTGGCCTTATACCTGCTTTGTAGTCCAATTGATTCATTGGCATAGTTTACACTCTAAGTCCCTAAGAATGTGCCTCGGATAGATGGTGAGAAACATACAACCCATATAACTTACTTGTAAATGGCATGTACTTATTCCAAGTTATGAATATTTAATATTAATTTATTAAACTATGTATACCGTATCAACATGTTCTTGGATTTGGTTATTAAATTGATAAGACACCCCATGTGATGGGTTTTAATATATATATATATATATGATTAATTATTTTATTTTTAATTTTTTGATATACATATCATGTGTGAGTTATATTAAAATGATTTTTATATGTGCATTGAAGCGTACAATGAATAAAAAAAATCATGTAATTTGTTTAATAATTATGTTTATAGTACACTTCATTAAAGTACATGATATGTCTCATATTCCATATGTCACAAGAGTAAAAAATATATGGGTATAATACATATTTGGATTCTTTGTATAGGTATTCACCATGTTCCTTCTAGTGAAAATTTATGAATATAGTTAATTTTAAATAAAAATATTTAATTTACATAAAATTACTATGGATGAGAATTTATAAGAAATTCCTATGATAATTGAGATAAAATATATGATTAATTAATAATGGTAATTAATGTATTCGATCAAGATTTACCTTAAATAAAAATGATTGTGAATTTAATACTAATTTCATTAAATGTATAATTCGTTGCATGCTTGTGGATGATCCTGAGCTTGGAGAAGTCCTTTTATTTTATTGGTTTCATTTAATTTATTATTATATAAAATTTTTAGAATACATGTGTTCTTTAGTCATATTATGTAAAGGCCTACATTCCCATGGTTTATTTTATGTTAACCAAATTTCCCTCACCTATATGTGAGTAAAATAATCTGTAATTGATGGAGGTCTCATTCTAGTGGAGAAAGTTCATGTTTGGAGACGAAGAGAAACCAATCAATGAGAGATACAAAGTTGGACATCTAGAAATCTGCTATATAAATCCTAATGTTTGGATGTTTTTCCCTTTCATGATGGTTAGTTTACCATTACTTTAAATAAATATGAACTATTAAAATATCATGATCAAACCAATTTATTATTTTAATTCTTTTAATATTCATAGTTTTTAATTATAGATATTTATTCATGATCACATCATCATCATCAGATGTAATTTTATTATTCAGGATCACGTGAATTAAATAAGTAAAAAAGAAAGAATAATTGTTCAAAAAATAAATTGGAATATGCATAAATACAGTCTAATAAATTGTTAATTACTTACGTAAATACACTTATTTTTCTAAAAAAATGACAAATATATTAATTTAAAATTTAAAATAATATATAAAATCACTTAATTATATATATTATGTTATAATAGACTACAACTATTTTATGTAAAATCTAATTATAGTTCAAAGTGCTTGACAAGCCAATATTTGGTTAATATCAATTATCATCGAATTCAAACATGATATTATGTGTTGATTAGACATAGCTCACATGATGAGTTTACTTATAATGTAGTACACAGTGTTACTAATATGAAAGAGTATAAGAAATCAAATTTCATAATTTTAGGATTAGAGAGTCCACTGAACAGATCATGAAAAATTGATTTTATGAAGTTGAAATTTGGAATGACTACATAAAAATATTCAAGTTCCTTGACCAAAAAAAATTGTGGTAATAATAAGGGATCACATTTCCATTCCCATATAATGTCCACGAAACATGGTATTCTGAGGCCAATGGTGATGTATATTTGGTTTTTCTAAATAGTGGGGGACTAATAAATTCAAAAATTATTTATCTAAATTTTTTTATCAATTAATTTACCAAATTTATTCTCATATTATTTGTAGAAACATAAATAAAATGACTTCAAACAAATCATTATGATCCATAATTGACATGGATAATCTTCTACCCAAAGTTTTTATACAAGAGATTCCGTGGTGATTAATTTTTATCCATTACAATGTATGGAAATTTAATTTGATGGAAGAACAAATTATGGTGCCACAATGAAATGAGGCATTTGATGAAGAGTTTTATCTCTTTGAGAAACATTTTGATGATGCAAAAAATGATTCATGTTTCATACCATCAACAATTAATTAGTATAGTCTTAAACATCAAGAAGATATTGATGCATATTGAATGATTATTTCCTTCTGGATCTTTATCAAGAGAAGGAAATAGAATGGTGTTATGATATATTTAATACTCTGTTTATAAATAATATTTTTTTATGTTCTTGTAGTTCCACCTATAGTCAATATTACTGGCTTCATCGAATGCTTTGAAATCATAGAGATTAAATTCATGGATGAGATTCACACATATTGATTAATTTCATCACATTCCTAGGACTTATCTATTTTTTTATTATATACAATATGATAAACAATGAGAAGAGTCTTTCAGAACTTCTTACTCTAACCATTCAAGTGGAAAAGGGAAACAATAATGAAAAACCCATGTTCGTTTCGATTAAAAAGAAAATGATTAATATGTTAATGGGGCCCAAGACCCAAAACAGGTTTATAGCTCTACCGCATAGCTATTCCATGAATTGTAAGATCTAGTGGTTGTGTAAAGAAAATGAGGGAGTATGATTTGAATGTGGTAAATAATGCCATGTAATATTAACTGTACATAGAAGCAATGGGAGTCAAAAAACTCATTTTTTTATCAATATTAATATTTAAATATTCATATATTAGGCATTAGATATTGATTTGGTTTGTTAAATATTTATCTACATGTGGAAACTAAGTGGTTATAAAATATTTTTATAGGAGGGGAGGATTTTTGAGATAAAAATAGTTTGTGGACGGATGATCTATCCTTTGGTGATTAAAAAATTTCTTTTCTAATAGGAATGACATTGGAATAAAAATAATGTGATTATGTACCAACTAATAAAAAATACATAATTTATGTATCATTCTTAGAAGAATATGGATTTATTTCCAAGACTGAACATAATGTTTTTTTCGTTTATAATGAAAACACTTATTATATAATGGAAATTTAAATAATTGTCATTATATATTAAATTACAAAAATGATGTACATGAAATAGATAAAGGATCATGTTCTCATGAATCATATAACACCCTTCTATGGGATTACCATCTTGGTCATGTAAATGAGAAGTGCTTATCATAACTCTATCAAGATGGTTATTTAGACTCGTATGAGATAAATCCACTTGAATGTTGTCACCTTTGGTTAAATAGAAAAAAGAAACAATAACTATTTAGTGGAGTAGTTTAAAGGGCCCCAAATATTTTAGGTTTCTTACAGATTTATGTCTCTAGCCCACTTCTAGTAGATTCTAAAGGTGCATATTCTTAGTTCAAGACTTTTACTAATGACTAGATTAGATATTTTTATGTCTACATGATGAGGTATAAGATCAATTCCTTTTAGAAATTAATAGAATTTAACAATGAAGTAGATTGTCAACATAGAATGGGGACAAATAGGTTTTTATCAGATTAAGGTGTTGAATATCTTAACAACTATTTTATCAAAATTATATGATATTTTTTGATTCAATATAAACGCACTCTCCCTTACATGCCACAATGGAATAAGTTTTGTAAAAGGAGAAATCATACCATATTTGAGGGTTATGGTCAATGATGAGTCATATAGATCTTCAATTTTCCTTTTTTGGATATGCATTAAATTATTTGGAAAATACATAAAACAATGTACCTAATAAAGTGTTAAATGTAGTTCACATTGAGTTATTTAGTGGAAGGAAATTTTTTTGTCACATAAATTGGTATGGGGTTGTGAGGCATTTGTTAATTCCATTTAATGATAAAATATATCACCCAAATGCATAATTTGTATCTTTATAGGGTATCATATGTAATCAAAGGTATAATACATATTAAACCCCTGAGATAAGATATAGACTATCTATAGAAAGTTCATCATTTATGAGAGGGAGAACATACTCAAAAAGTATAGTTGGAGAATGATTGAATTACATGGATTTTATTATCATGACACAGAAGAATTGTTATAAGAATAGAATATATAATCCCCATGGATGTAGTAGATCCTCAAACAAATGTATTTAATATGAGAAAATATAGGTAAGACAACTATTAGTATATAGTTCACTAGTCACCAAAGATGGTGGCCCATTATTTTTTAATAATGATGAAATTATATCCTACAATGATAAAATAGAGAACATAAAGATGAATGATTGATTGAATACATGAATTATGAATTAGATTCCATGATTTAGAACCATGTATGTGAAATAATAGATTCACTGGTTTTTTCAAATCCCAATGGGTTAAAGTGGGTATCCCAAAGAAACAATGTCATGAAAGGTAAAGTAAATACCACTAAATCAAGGATAGTGGATAAACAGTTTAAACATTATTAAGGAATTAATTTTGATGAGTCATTTTCACTCATTTCCATGTTTACAACCATCAGAATTCTACTTAATATAACTTTTAACTATGAATATGAAATTTGGAAGATAGATGTTAAAACAATTTTCCTTAATGGAAACCTTAGAAAAGATTTTTACACGACACATCTAGAATGGTTTGTCACTCAAGGTGATTCCACAAATCAATTCAATTTGAAGAGATCTGTTTATGTAATGAATCAAAAAGTGTGGATATGGAACATTTGATTTAATGGATCTATAATAGAAGTTGGTTTTATTAAGAATGATTATGAGCTATGTCTTTTTAAGAGTTTTTGATGGGATTTTTTCATTATCCTAGTAGTAATTTTGATGAAATAATAATTATTGGCACTGAAATACTCATCTTACAACCTTTTAAAGAGTTTGTATAGGTGATTCTCTATGATTGGATTTGGTTAAGTGGATTATATTATAATAATAAATCTTTTTATTTATATATCCATGAGGAGAATTGGACTATGTCATATATATATATATTCAGTAGATACTAATTTTATTTATTTTAGAACAATCCATGATGGAATTTGTTCTAGGGTAACATGGTTTACATCATTCCAAGGAAATGTGTTCTCAGACACAATAAGAGAATTGAAAAATGAGTAATATCCCATAGAAATGATGAACAATTAATTCCATGTTGTTTATTATACATGATGTTTCCTATGTATTGAGAATTTTAAAAAGATATATAGCATATCTAGGATAAAAAATTCGTCTATTTCTAAGGTTTTCCTAAAATATCTGAGAACTAAGGAAATGTTCGTAGTGTATAAAGGATATGATGAGCTGGTCATCAAGGGTTATGTTGATTCCAGTTTTTTGTATATTAAACTGATATGTACCCCTAATCAATATATGTTATCTCTCTCAATGGAGGTACAATAAGCTAGAATATATCAAAGGATCCAGTTATTACTAGTACAATTGTAGAGAGAGAGTATATATAACACTTTGATATAGCCAATGAATATATTTTTATATGATATTTTTTCCATGATAAGTATGTGGTTCCTTAATGTAAAGCCCCTATCAAATTATAGTATTATTATACAAAAGCAGTGGTTCTTGTAAAAGATAACATGTAACACCAATAGAAGAAAAAATATACTCTAGAAGTATCATCTCTTGAGGTATTTTTGTCTAACAATAGATGTTTTCGTATTCATAGTACCCACATAAAAGAAGGTAGTGAAATACCTAATTAACAACCTACCTCCACAAAATTAGGTGTATCATGTCAGAGAAAGTGGATATAAGGTTGTTTCGAGTTGGATATAGTTAATGTGCATGTTTTTTAGAGTTGTTTCCATCGAACGAAAAATAGTGTACTTCATGGTAACTGTTATCACAATTCTGAATATAAAATAAAACTTTCATCACAACATGATTTTTCTTCTCCATAACATAGTATTTCCTAATGTCCTAATTGTAAATTTTTTACTAATAGTTCATAGACGTTTCATGATATAATGTAATCCCAAGAGTTCCATGATTGTATTCTTAAATATATTTTCTATAGTTATATGATATAATTTGAGGGAAAAAAATGGTACAACCTATAAATGAAGGAGACTCATAGTACTTTTATGAACCTTTTCAAAGTGTACTCCCTTGATAACATCTACTATAGGATGTTATGAGAATGATATGTTCTAGTTGGAAATAAACATGTATATGTTTCATTGCATGTCCCTATCTAGAGACTTCTGTCTTGATATATGTAATTTACATTTTTAGTAAGGAATAACTTGTGTTGTGTATTTTTATGTATTTATGATAATAGTGGAATCATATTCTCATGTTGAGGTAGTATATATTGGTTGTACCACAAGTAATATTGAATAAATGAGTAATGGAGGAAATGATTTTTCCTTTATATTCATTAAAGTAAGATGACCTCTCATGCCCATTGATAGAAATTATAGAGCCTAAAAAATTCAACGAAAATGGTGTTCTAAGGTATTGATTGATTTTAGGAATGTCAAAAAAGATATATTGGTCACATTGGAAGATGGAACCAACAATGAAACTGCTTATCTAGAGATATTGTTATAAAAGGATTGTATTGGGTATTGAGTGTCCATATGATGTATTATTTAGTTTCAATATTAACTTCAGTATCTATGGGTTCCATGGAATGTTTTTTGATGATGAACTTGGACATTTGGAAGTTTCATATAATTCCACCATGAAAGTGGGATATAGTGTTAGACACTACGTGTATCCAAAATCTCTACAAAAGAATATTTTTTATAATTTAACAGGTATAAAAATATTATTCGTAAGTATGGTTTAATAATTATTCATGTATTTATGATCTCATATATTCAATCACTAGTTATTTGAGAGAATATTATTCGAGTAGAATATATAATAAATAATCAGTTTTTAATTTTTTGAATATAATTTTTATTTATTAATTGTAAAATTGTTCAGAGATTTTAATTTTAATAGAAAACTAGCAATATTAAATACTTGATATGTGTTTGTGGGGAATAGAGGACTGATATTAATGGTTTGAGGAGAATATATATATATATATATATATATATATTAAATATTATATGTGAAAATAATTTTTCATTTTAATTCATGATTTTATCTCAGGTAGTGATATAATAATAATAATAATTTTATTATCAATATGGAGATATGTAGGGATTAAATAATATATATGGAGCAGTTTTTCATTTATTTATTTCTTATCCTATCAGTATTTTATCATATTTATATTATTTTTAGAGAGATCCAACTGACTATTTTTTTCTCACAATGAATATCGAGAATCATCTAGAAGCCCTACAAATATTCTTTATTTAAGAACTCTCTCATGATGGGAGTGTGATCTACCTCCACCACCCTCTCTCATGTCAAGAGAGATCAATGAAAATGATATGGAGGTTATTCTTATGGCAATAAAATGTGAACAATTAATGTGTTTGGATCTATTGTTCTAGATCCTGGAGATTCCTATAGATATGTTAAATGATTTGTTGAAAATATTAGGATTGCATCTAGAATGAATTGTCTACTAATTATTACAGCCCAATAATAATACAACGTACATCTGCTTTCAGATCCATAAATGATGAATGAATTCATGAAAGTTATGTATTTAATTATTTAAATTTATTATATATTTTATTTGATGATCATGTGGTTGGTTCCTTAATTCTATCAATTTTCTAGTATCCTTTCTCCAATTTCATTGATTATAATGTTCATCATCATATAAATCATGGATTGATCACTAGTCAGCAGAAAAATCAATTTTGGGAATGAATCATCACACACTTATAATTCACCTGAATGTTTTGTAACCTTAATGATATTTTTTATGATGTTATTAATGTAAATAAATAATTTTAATGAAATTATTATTCATATTCAATTAAAATTTCACATCTATCATTTTACCTTCCAATTTTTTGTAAAATGATAATATTTCTTATGTGAACCAGTGGAATACCACCTCCATAATGTGATGTAATTAGTTTTTAATTTTTTCATTATGTGGATGATATTTTGGATATAATTAATTAATATACATGATTTAAATTATAACATTTTTACTATAGTAATTATATATTATTATCGCTCTTTCATTCAATACATACATCAGTGTTCATGCGCAGATACCAACAATCACCTCCACGAACGATGTAATTATTTTTTCTATATATAAATTTTATTGATAAATATAATTATAAATCTAATAAATATATAATATATTATTATTATTATTATTATTATATTTTGGATTATAGAAACATGACCATAGTATAAGATCCAGATCTACATAACTGAATCATCCCTGAAAAAACTATTAACACCTTGAAATGATTATTTTAATAATGAATTGTAAATAAATTAATGACTAAATGATATCAGTGGGTTATATATGATATTATAAATATTATTATGATTATAGTATATAATTATGATTAATTAAAATTTATAATATATGTATATAGAACCCTTTTCAAGAAATTCAATCATGAGGTTTGGTATTCATGTCATATTATCATTTTTTATTATGATTGTTTATAATGAAGATTATATTTATGAAATTGATTGATATAATACAATACAATTTCATGAATTTTATTATTACCTATTTTTTTAAATATTGTTTTTAATTTCATTTTCCACTCATTATATAATCATGAAACTGAACTAATATTTTTGAAGATAACATGCATCATCTCTCTCTCAAGTCGATTTTTTTTTCTAATACATTTATTTCTAAATATATATTCAATATTTTTTTATTCTTCTAAATTTTTTGGAATCCATTATTATCAATGTTTAACATTTTTAGTTTCTTGAAATGAATCTTCTTTATTTTCAAATTTATATCTTTCACAAAAAAAATTTCATTATTTTAAAGTACGACACATAAAAAAAATAACTATTATTATGACCATTGAATGATTTAAAGATGAAATAAAAGGTTCCAATTATATTTTGAAATTAAAATTATTTCATTAATATTTGGGAATCTTTTAGAATTAAAATAATCTATTTTTAAATGAAAAATGTATTTTCCATAAGAAATATTCCATGTGTTCTTTTAAGGGAATTTTATTTTAGATTAAAATAATTTTATGTTACAATTTATTTAGTAGATATATATTTATTGGATAAAATTAATATTCATTATATGATTGTTTAATTATTATGATGATTAGTTTTTTTAGAAAACAGTATATATTCCATATTTTATTCACTGATCAAATGATGAAATGTTTATGAATGTAATTTCCTTCCATAGTTTATGACACAAGATTAATGATTTATGCTCTTATAGAATACATATGAATTATATATGATTATATTATGGATGTTTCTAGAATAATATATTCCTTCATTGGATTGGGTTATAGTGAATATATCAGTATAAAATAATGACTAGATATTTGGAGTGATCAGAGTTATGTAAGGGACTCTTTACACTATGACAATCTTTATAGCAAGAAATGACTAAGGATATAGGGTATAATGATTATGTGTATTCCAAAAAAATTGTTTTTATAGTGACTATATCATTTTATAGATAACATTACTTTATATTAAGAAAAATTATACGTCATATTAAAATCCAAGGATCGTAAATTACAGTGGCATGGAATACTATGTAAAAAACTAAAAACCTGGGATTAAATAAAACATATCCTTATTTAATAATAAAATATATATCATAACATCCATTGTTCTCAAACAACTGTATAGGTTACCATGGGGAACACATGAACAAACAGATAAGCTAAATTTCCCATTAAGCGAATAAGAATAAGAACAAATCATTAGGACACGGGATAAAAGACATGACATGATGGAGTACAAATGCATGTAATGTAGGGAATCATTACATATAAACATAGAATCATATAAATATAGAGTAATAATATATTAAAAAAACATAAAACATGACTTTATCATGAGTCCAGGCTAACCACCAAGACCATTTCACATGGTAGCACAAACCAGGGCTCACCGTCATGACCGTCCCACGTGGTATCACAAGACAAGTATAATCCCCAAGAGTGTCACACATTATGTCTCATGATACTAAACATTACCCAACAAATTTTAGTGCTATCCTAGTGCATCCATTTTAACTTTTCATGAATTATTTTTACACTTAATGAATCTTTCATTATAAATCTTACATAAACATAGGGCTACCCATGGAAGGAATTGGGTACGACAATCATGTCATAATGCATAACACATGGTCGTATCATAAAAGTGTCTATAAAAAATGTAACTAAAATATACATGTAAATTCATAAGGAAAAAATCACATATAATGGTATGTGATATAATGTACAAGTGACAACATGTAATAGAAGATTTTATGATATTTTAACATTAATTTTTTTCCGATTTTAATGATAATACTATAGAGACATTAAAATAAAAAATGGAAAAAAATATTCTATATAAAACCAGAATTGAATATAATTTGTTTTCATAATTAAAAACACTTATTTTGTAATGAAAATGGTGGCTTAGAATATATTATAGTGATATCTTGAAATCGTGTAAGAATTCAGGATATTCCCTCAAAACAGGTTTGCTTATCTGGAATTATTAAGGAGAGAATCACTTAAAATTATGTATAACCTCGAAAGAGAATGAAGAAAGGGTATAAATAAATTTGGTATATATACCCAGAATTTATAGTATTATAATAAATATTTATGATAACTTCATTTTGGTAAAATAAAGATAAGGAAACCTTAAGGAACAAAGGAGTTTCTGGTACAATCTCTTATCGATTATCGACAAGTTATCGGGTGTATTTAAGAGGGAATAATTTTAGTCAAATGGGTTTATAATCACTTATAAATCATGAAGGAAGTATGGGGGATTTCATAAATCATACACCATACTTAGGGATTACACATAAAATGGAATAAAATAGACGACATTATTGAATAGGAGCGAGATATAGAGGATCCCTTACCACAAGTCCGATGGTATTATTCCCTTGATATTAATGACATGAATAATAAAATTAGGTTCATAATTAATATTTCAAGAACCACCACTACAATTTATTTATTTAGTATAACCCTATTATGTCTATTCATGTCCCTTTTACAAGTTAAGAGGTTCAATTTCATTGTTTTGGAGTGTTTGATTCATTGGTTTAAATGATCGGTTCACATATATTCATGTTCGGATAAACATATAGGACGAAAATTGTTTTCCAGAATTATATTTATATGAAATTAGTGAAAATCCATAAGATTGCATTGTTATAAAATTTATTTGGTTATTTTATTTTAATGTTAATCATTATATAAAAAATTAATGATAAAGTGTTGGAATAATTTGGTGATTGTGCTCAGAATTAACTTGTTTTGAGTGATTATTTCAAATCATCTGTGGAAAAGAATTATATAACATCAAATAATATAAAATAAATTTTTAATATTAATGTTCAAAAATATAAATGGTTTCATGACCTGAAATAAATATGCTAACATAAAGTGATAACCTTTCATTCTTGAATATGATAAATTAACACACTCGGACGGTCTTTTCATTTATTTCGTATGAAAGGAGTGGAAATGAGAGATGATAATGAATTATCCAATTAGTATAACAACATTCCAGTACATATAGGATACTATAGTTGTCATACGATTTGGATTAAGAGATTTTTGGAAAGAAAATAGGCCAATATAACATGAAAAGAAAATTAACGAAAATAATAGAGGGATTTGCCTCCTGATTTAATCTTCATTGAGCGCATATTAAGGGTGAGGATTTGGTCTTTTGCGGAGACCATGGACTATTAGACATTGGGGGAGGGGGATCTTGGGGAGATATTTTGGTATAATTTAGGAAAGTCACATTGATTTAGAGGACTAAAGAGATGAGGGCAGTGTGGGTGGTTTTGGTAGAGGTATGCATGAGGGATTTTGTAAGATTTTAATCATTAGCTTATTTTTTCTCCGTAAGACTAGAAATAGTGATGATTCTTGAAACAAATATATTAATAAGTGCATTTGAGTTCAATCCAATGGCCATTTACATCATCTATGACTCAAGAATGATGAATAATAAATTTATTTATCATTTATTGTAAATATAATATTTCACTATACATCAAAATTTCATGTATTTTAAAAATATCCCAAAAATTAACTGTAACCATTTTTCAATGTGTATAATAAAAAAATTAAATCTATTTAATTTTTTTTAAATATGATTAACATTAATTTTAATTAAAACCATATTTTACGTCAAAATTACAAATTATAAAACAATAACTAACATTACAATGGATTAAAAAAATTACATAATGTCTTACAAAATTATCTTAAAACCAAAAGACATAAAATTTTCAATTTATGTACACCTTTTAAGAAAAGACATTAATTAATTAACTATAATTAATTATTTAGGTCTTTCAAATACACCAATACTTTTAGTATAATAATATTATCACTTATAAGCTGTCTAAAATTTATTTATACATTCAAGGGTGATGTTATTATTCTGTTGAATGGTTTACTATTCATAAGGGCCATAAAACTATTTATAGGGGTAGTTTAACATTCATAATATTAAGTTACTATTCACCAACAATTATGTTTCTCTTATTAGACTGCAAAAATCTTACTGATCGCATCTATGTATGTCCTATTTTCAATATTTAAATCACAGAAGTGTCAATATTATATTTAAAGGTTACATAGTACTTAGGAATTCATTGTGCTGTGATTTCATGTGATTATATGAAATAATTATGAGAATGTAATTTCCATAGATAAAACATTGGGTCATTACATTATTACACCCTTATGAAATTTATCCCTCAATATTTCATTTTACATTCCTATCCATAAATAGGTGCAGGTATGTTTCCTTAATTATCTCCTCCATATCCCATGTTGCCTCTTCGTACTTATGGTTCTTCCATAGTACATTGACCAGGTGAGTATTGTTGCTATATGGAATTTTATATCTATGATCCATGATTTATTCTAGCTGATCCTCATAAGAAATAACATTCCTTAACTATACCACCTCTGAAGAGATCACATGTGGAGGATCCGGTATTTTCTTCCTTAAGAGGGATATGTGGATGATATCATATACTTTAGACATGGTAGGTAGAATTTCCAATCGATAGTCCACATCTCCGACTAAATCATGTATCTAAAAGTTGTTGATGTACCTATGTCACAGATTTCTTTTCATTCCAAACCTCATTACCTTCATCCATGGAGATATGTATAGAAATACCATGTCTCCATCTTTGAACTAAAGGTATCATTGACGATTGTCGGGATAACTCCTTTTTCAACATTAGGTTGACTTGATGTGTTTATGGATTTTTTTCACCATCTACACTATTTTATTAACAATTTCAGGTCCTTGTATCTTATTCTCATTGACATCATCTAAACATGATGGTGTTCTGAACATTTTCCAATAAAGGTCTTTGAATGGTGTCATTCAGATGTTTGTGTGTAAGCTGTTGTTGTATGAGAATTCAACTAGTAAGTGATGTTGGTCTCATCCTCCATTGACTTCCATAGAACATGATATCAACATATCATCTAGTTCTATAATAGTTTGATCATATTGGCCATCTATTTGAGGATGATAGGTTGTACAAAAGTTTAGTTTAGTTTTTAGAGCATGTTGGAGACTTTTCTAGAACATTAAGGTGAATCTCAAATATCTATCAGATACAGTATATAGTCGTACTCTTTGAAACCATACAACCAATTTGATATATATTAGTGAATGTTTATTCAATGAGAATTATTCCTGCATTTCTAAAAAGTTTTCTATCTTTATAAGATGATCCACAATGACCCATATAGCATTTTTTCCTAGGGATGTCCTTGGAAGTACTATGACAAAGTCCATGGTGATGTTCCCCAACTTCCATGTTGTTTTCGGTAGTGGTTTCATCATCACCTTAGACATCTATCTTTCAACCTTAACATGTTGACATACAAAAAATGTTGATGTATACACAACAATCACCTTCTTTATATTTTCCCACCAAATGTTCTCTCAGAGATCATAATACATCATTATGATCCTTGTTTTAATAGAGAACGTTGAGCTATGGCATCATTCAAATGCTCATTCCTTATCTCTTGATCAGATGGTACACTAAATCATGTCCCAAATCTTAGTAATCCTTTCCCACCAATCATGAACTCAAATGATTTCCTATTTCTAAGGGGTTAAAACCATTTAATAATTTACACCACTATTCATTGGGCATACTTTAATTTATCCATGAGGGATAGTTATGAAATCATTCATGAAAAGGTTGGTAATTTTCCCCCTTAAATGATTCCCATTTACATCTTCTTGAAATCTAAGATGATTGGAGCCTTTTAAATTCTCATCATTTAAAAATATGTTGGATCATTTGTACATAGAGAATCTTCTACCTTGGTTTCCTTCCCATGATGATTGTGGATTGAACAATTATAATCCTTGATGATCACTAGACATTTTCATTGTTCATATGAATCTCTTATTATGTGAATATATATTTGATACTCTTGTGATCAGTATACATATCTCACACATCTCCATAAAGATAATGAAGCTATATTTTTAATGCAATGTTCACAACCGCCAACTCCAGATCACATGTATGATAGTTTTTCTCATGGATTTTTAGTTTCCTTAAGATGCATGATCTCACTTTATAATATTTCAGCAGCACACAACCTAAGAAGTTATTTAAAGAATCATTTTACACCACATGATTTCCCCACTTGTTGTGAGTGTGAGTACTGTTGTAGTGATTAAACTTTTTTTAACTCCATAAAGCAATCTTCACATTCATGAGTATAGAAAACCATTACTCCCTTCTATTCTAGCTTGTTCATTGGGTTTGAAAATCATGAAAAGATCCTCAAAAATCATAAATAATACCCATATAGACCTAGAAAGCTGCAGATCTCTGTTACAGATTTTTTCCAAGGCCACTCTTTAATCACCTGTGTATTGGAAGGGTCCAAATATATATCTTTATCGGTGATAACATTCCCTAATAATGATACTTCCTCTATCTAGAACTCACATTTACTATTTTTTTTCATACAGCTTCTTCATTTGAAAAGCCTTAAACATAGTATTCAAAGGCTCCTCATGTTCCCCATTCTATTAAAGTATATTAGAATATCATTGATATAGATTACCATTAATTGGTCACGGTAATATCTATAGAATATACTCAATACATAAATTAAAATTATTGAGCATTATTGAGTTCAAAGGGAATCACACTGAACTCATAGTTTCCATACCTCATTCGAAAGGCTAGGTCAGGAATATCTCCATTCCTCACCATTAATTGGTGTATCCTGACAGATTGTCTAACTAGAGAAATAAATTCCCCCATGATGATGATTGGACAAGTCATCTATCTGTGGAATGAAATACATGATATTTACAGTGATTTTATAGAGCTCGCAAAAATCAATGTAGAGGGGAATTAATCCATCCTTCTTCTTGAGGAAGAGGATTGGCACACACCACTTTGAGGTACTCAGGCATATAAAACCCTTCTACAGATTCTTCTATGACAACTTCTTCAGCACTTCTAGATCTACGGTGTCCATTATATATGGTTCCTTTGATATAGGAAGATATCCATGACTATGTTCAATTGAGAACTCATCCTATCTATCGTGAGGAAGACCATGAAACTCTTCAGGGAATACATCAGTGCAATCTCTCCTGATGGGAATTTCCTCAACCATTATTTTATCCATTGTCTCGGTCAATTGATCTAGAAATTATTTCCCATAAGGAATTAATATTCACACTCTAGAAAATGTTTCTAAAAAATATTAATCTTCCTCCATGAGCTTATAAAGAATTGAAGAATGCTTTGAGATGTGAAAAGTGATCTACCTTTCTGGATTGTTGATGTCAGATTTCTATAAAACTCTCCCACCCATGCCCATGATAGTTATGAACTTGAGTATTGTAAGTATGATGAGATTTATGGGAATGTTCAGTCCAAAAACATTAACTAGAGAGGAGTTATAAACCATGGGAAAAATAATTTCCCCATTTTTTGTTCTCATAAACTACATATCTTTCAAATTTTTAAAAGGATTTTGAATAGATATGATGCACTTGAATGATATGAAATAATTGGTAGAACTAGAATCAAATTTTATGTTTTCTATTGTTGAATGAATTACCAGTGTACCTGTCACCACATCATTGCTTGGATCCTCCTCAGTAGTGTTGATAGAATAATCCCTTCCTTGTTACCGTGGATGTTTTTGTCAATTTCTTTTGTTAACCCTTATCTTAGGGAAATTTTATCCATAATTTCAATTCTCCTTGACACCGTAACACCAAACTACAGGATGAGTGTTGATCTGAACATTCTTTTATTTTTTCAAATTAGTGGGATTCTTGATATCCCATCATCATTTTTTAGTAAGATGCCTATCTTTCCTCATTTGCATCAATTCTTAGTTCTCTTTTGACAGTTCTGAAGATGATACTTCTCGCAATTTTAACACATGGGATAAATGAGCTTATTTTCATCATGTAATTTACATATGGGACTACCAACATCATTTCCCATTTATTATTCATATCACTGGTCCCATGATACCACTAAGAGTCTCTGATCTCCATTTCAACCTTAATGTCACAATAGAAAATCTCTTCATAACTGTCAATGTCTCAAATCTCACATTATTTTCATTTTCTTGGAATTAGTCTACTAAATAAGCGATTCACCACACTTTCAGTGTTCAAGTCAATTCCAGAGGCATTCCATGAAATCCTTATGATTTTATCTTCATATTCCCCTATGAGACCATCTTCCTTCTTCATGAGATTGAGGAACACACTTTCCATCTTGAGATGGAGGGTTTGGAGAAAATATTTTTTTAAATCATTTTCATGAATTTTACCCATTTGATTGAATCAATTTCATCTTAGGGTATTATATTATTTAACAGTGTCTATCAAAGATCATCTTCCACATCAACACAATAGACATCTCGTTTGAAAATCACTTCTTTTGAGCACTAGAGGACAAATTATATATTTTAAATGGATTTAATCCAATGTTACGTGAGGAGGGGAACATAAGATCCACAAAACATGGGTGGTCTTTTCCTCATGATCGATTTAATGGGAACATGATATTTCCTTGGATGAGGATGGTGTTCTACATGATTGATGTTTTTATTCATAACGTGAGAGAACTGGAAAGTACTATCAGGATGTTTTCAACACCTGTTCCCATTATATTAGACATATCATTATTGAAATATTCACATTTCTTATCAAATTGATTGATGGAACACATTATTTTTTCCCGCCATTAACATTGAAAATTAACGTACAATAAGAGGTCATCAATACTTAGCTATTGAGAATAAATAGGAAACATTGAACATAATATGATAAATTATTCAAAGAGAAGTATATCCTTATGTTTGAATCCATATCATTCAATCATGGTTACCCTTGACCTATTTAATAACATATACTATTATTGGATTTTTTACATTCCATTAAATATGTTTTGTTTCAGGATAATAAATTTACCAGAGTATATCCCTCGTTATTGTCAAACCAAGTGTGCAGAAAGGCCCGTTGTCATACACCAGTTTCCATTCGAGTCTATCTCAAAGTAGTTTTTTTTGTGTTTCAACCCTAGATACATCTGTGCTAGAGCCATATCTACCTCTATATATCCAAAAAGGGATGCATTTTCTTGATAAACCACTTACTCTATACTTACCAAAATTTAGGGGTGGTTTCATTTACATAATATCATCCATAAGGTTCTTACATATGTTCTCCAATAATAATCTCCAAAAACAACTACACCATACTATATTACAGACTATACAAACTCTAGCCCTTTATATATAACATTATATGATTTTAAGTATAATTATACATCAGAGTACAAGCCATGGATCTTAAATTCTTTTGTCATGTATGACTGGGTATATAAAACTGAAAAATGGGACTAAATAAAATATTTTTTCATTTAATATTAAAATTGATATCTTGAAATCCACTTTTCTCAAACATCTGCATAGGGTGCCCTAGAAAACACATGAATTAAGTGATGAGATAAATAGCCTAGTGAGGGAATAACCATAAAAATAAATTATTAGTATATGTGATAAAAGGAATGACATGATGATATAAAAATGAATCTAACATATGAAATCATAACATATAAATAATGAATCATATAAAAATGTAGTAATAATAATGTTTTAGTAACAAAAAAAATGACATTAGCGTGACTCAAGGCTAACTACCAAAACCGTTGCTCATGGTAGCACTTGCAATGGTTAACCACCAAGTCCATCACACATGGTATGACAAGCCAATGCTAACCGCCAAGACAGTCACATATAACATATCATGAGACATAACTTTACCCAATTTATTAGACCCTTATCTAGGCATACCAATCGTATCATTCCATGAATATATTTTTCACATAAATAACGATTCATAATTAATCTTACTAAACATAAGGGTTACCCACGTAATGAATTGGGTACCATAATCAGGTCATAAACAATAACAATTGGCCATATCATAAAAGTGTCCCTAAAAGATATGAAATAAAATATACATAGAAATTCATAAGGGAAAATAGGCATGTATCATGGAATTTGATTTCATGTATAAGTGACAACATTAAAGAAAACTATTTAATAAATTGTAACATTAAATAATTTCTGGGCAGTTTTAAGGAAAATAATATTGAGGCCTTAAAATGAAAATGAAAAAATTCATTATATAAAACCAAGAAATATCCAAGAAATATTTAAATATTAAACCGATTGAACTTATAAATATAATGGTGTCTTAATAAAAGAAAAAAATTTCACATGAAATCGGGTATAAATTCAGGAAGTTCTCGCAAAAAGGGTTTTTATATCGGGATGTATTGAGAAGGGAATCACATTAAAACATGTATATACTAGAAAGAGAATGATGAAATGGTATGGATAAATGAATTTATTATATATAACAGAATTTAGAGGATGGAAATTAAATTATAATACAAATTTATTTTGGTAAATGGTAGATAAGGAAACCCAGAGGAACAAATGAGGTTCAGGTCGAATCCCATACGGATTATCGGCATAGTATAAAGTGTAATTAAGAGGGATTAATGAGAGGGGAATGGGTTTATAATCACATATAAATAATGAAGGACGTATGGGGAGGTTATAAATCATACCCCATCTTTAGTTATTACACATAAATGGGAATAACATAGAGTACATTCTTGAATAAGAGTGAGATAGAGAGGATCCCTTATTTTAAGTGTGATGGTGTTCATCACTTGATATTAATTACTTGAATAATAAAATTAAGATCATTAGTTAATATTTCCAGAACAACCACAACATGTTATTGATTTTTATGGCCTTATTATGTCTACCCATGTCTTTTTAATGTGTTACGAGGTTCAATTCTGTTTTTTGTGAGTGTTTGATTCCTTGGTTTTAATGATGGGATCACTTATAGTCATGTTCAGATAAAAATTTAGGTTGAAAATGGATGTCCAGAATTTATGTTATATGAAATTATTGAACATCCAGAAGATTACATGGTTATAAAATCCTTTTGGATATTTTGAATGATGGTGAATCATTATATAAATCATTAATGACAAACTCTTGGATTTATTTTGTGATTTTTCACACAATTTACCTGTTCTATATTATTATTTTACAGCATGTGTAGAGAGGATTCCAAAAAATCATATAAGGTATAATATTTTATAATATTCTTGTTCAACCGAAAAATTTGTTTCATGCCCATAATTGATGGGGGTAATAGAAATTGATAGCCAATCATCATTGAATATGACAAATTAACACATCTCAGATGATGTTTCCATTTCATTGGTATAAAATTAAGGTAAGGGAGATATGATAACTAATTATCCCATTATTATAACAACATTATAGTACATGTATGATACTGGAGTTTTCATACCATTTGGATGTGGGAAGGATTAGAAAGAAAAAAGGATAAAGAATATGAATATTAAATTAAAAAAAATAGGAATTTCCCACTTGATTTAATCAACCCCAAGATCTTATTAAGGGAAGAGGATTAGGTATTTTTAATGGACAAAGGGATGAAATACATAAGAGAGGGACATATATATACATTTGGGCTGAATTTAGGTAATCCATAAGGCTTGGGAGGAGTGAAGAGAATAGAGGAGCATGAGTAGTTTTTATATAAGAGGGGAGGAGGGTTTTCTTTATATTTTAATCATCACGTTATTATTTCTTGATAATACCACAAATAGTAATGATTACATAACAAAAATTAGTAATAAGGACATGTGAGTTCGAACAAATGTCTATTGACAACATTCATGACTCAAGGATGATAAAAAAATAAAATTAATTAGCATTTATCTTAAATTATAATATTTTTCAATTCATTAAAAATTCATGTATATATAAAAAAAATTAACCCCAGCCATTTTCAAAGTATAGAATCCAAAAATTAAATCAAATTTTCATACATAATTTTCTAGATATGAATGATTCAATTTTTAATAAAAAATTATTTTACATGAAAAATACATATCCTTAAAACTATAACCGACTTTATAATTCCTTAAAAAATTGCATAAGGCCTTATTAAATTATCTTAAAACTAGGAGACCTAAAAAATTTGATTTCGTAACACCATTTAGGAAAATAAATAAATAAATTTTTAATTATTAATTATTTATGACTTACAGAAAAGTGATTACTATTACTATGGTTATGTTATCATTTACAAGTTACATAAATTTTATTTATACATTCAAGGGTGATGTTAATATTCTTTTAGATGGTTTACTATTTATAATGGTCATATTACAATTACTAAAAGTATGTTACTATTCATATGGGTAGGTTAATATTCACCCAAAATTATGTTTGTCTTATCAGACATCAATCATCTAATTGATCACAACTGCTTATGCCAATTTTTTTAAAATTCAATTCACATAAGTGACAATATTCTTTTTAAAGGTCACATAGTACAAAGAAGTTCATTGTGCTATGATTTCATGTAATTATATGACTCAATTATGGGAAGGGAATTTCTATGGATAAAACATTGGGTCGTTACACTATTATGCAATTTATATGATCTATTTTATCATGTTTTATGATTAATTAACGATTCATATGTAATGAACTACCTTTATATACACTGTGGCCCAAGATTATGATCATTAATAAGAATGATATTGTTTTCAAATGTAATTATAAGGATCTCATGAACATATGAACATTTTATTCTTATGTGAAGCTTGATATACCCCTTGTTGACCCTTAACGAATGTCGAATCTCACCCTTTCTAATGTGTCCTTTACCCAGGTTATGAAGAGAGGTTTTATTTGGTATATGTATAAAAATTATGAAATTTATAAAGAAATTGATTTGGAATGATGTAGATATCATTGGAACCAGTTATTTACATTTCCATTATTCAAAAGTCAATTATCCTTTTCAATTCATACATAGATTGTATTATTATGTAATTAATAATAATCTATTAAGATGTAATATCTATGTATGAAAATCGTTGGTCTCTATACGATGAAACACCAATCATTAAGTAGGGAGAGTTTTATATCAGGGTTGATTTGACACTATGGAGTGACTATTAGAGGTACTTGATAAATTTAAGATAGTGAGGAATGGGAGAACCATTCATTTTATCATGTTATGTGAATGAATAATTCTCTAAATTAGAGAAAATGGGAGAGCGAGGAACACATGATTCCCATGACCATTAGTCCCAGAGTGTTTATTATTTCATTTTATATTTTTGATGAGATTCTGGAATCATTCTCATTTATGAAATGGTCCTTTCACTTCATTTTTGAATGAGTAATTTTTTTATGTATATGAGATGTATAAAACTCATTCATAATCATGATGACTTAAATTTACAAGAAATTGTAAAACCATGCGATATTATTAATCATACCAAGGAATAAAATATAGTATTGTTGATTGGGTGTTTCCTTTATTTGTGTGTTTGTATAATTATTGTGAGATACATGTGGTAGTTGTTGAATTGGGATTCTTAGAGGTGGATGTTGAGGTGAAGATAGTATAATGGAAGATAGGATATAAGGACATGACCTTAATATATGACATAATCATGAGTTAATTCAAGATTATTACTTTCTATAATAATATGAATCTTTTTTAGGTTTATAGATTTATAGAATTAGGCCATAACAAATACATTAAAGAAAAAACATAAAATAAATTTCCAACACTTCCAATCACTATCAATTTTTTAACCATATTAAAATTTTAAAAATTACATCATGAAATCATTTTAGAAAACTCTTCAAGAATTTAATCATGACTTCTAATGACTTATGCATCCTTATGTTGTGAGGAAAATAATTTCTGGTGAGTATAAAAATCTCCGTAAGGGATATAAAAAGAAAACAAATTATTTCATTGAAAAATATTAAAACCATGAAAAAATTATCATAAATTAATACTTTTCACCCTTAATAAGTAGAAAATATTTTGATTTAAAAATAAGCTAATTCTATAATTTTTTGTATTAAAAATATTACCATAAATCCCATAAAATGAATAAAGAATACATAATGGTGTATTCAGAAATCATTATACTCAAAACTCATATAAATATAATACACATGTGGTCCACATCCTAACATTTCACTCTTATAAATGGAATTTCCATATAAATGACTTCCATATCCAATTTTTTGGAGGGATATCACATACCCACCCATCTGTGGTTTATCACAGAACCAAATTTCATTGGTTTCATTAGAAACCATCCAACATAAATTAACATACCATTATATAATCATAAAACATAAAATATTACAATATTAAATATTTAACTCATTAAATTATATTTTCAAACACAATGAAACACTTCAAGATAATGAAAAAATAAATCCATTATAAACACTATTTTCAATAAAAAAATACCTAGAAAAATAAAGATAATTGTTTTTTTAGAACATAATGTATTATAGGGGAAGAAAAATACTAAAATAGGAATAATTTCTTTTATAATACTTTCATATCCATATAAATAATTATTTAAACAATATTAAGAATATTTAAAATGAGTAATTGATTAAATCCTTAAACATTCAAACCGTCTCATACCACAAGGTATACTCAAACCATAGGAAAAATGAAATAAGAACATTTAAAAAAATAAATAACATGATAATATTTATAATATGGATATGTAATGTCAAGTGGGTTGTATATACACTTTATAAAAGAATAATGGTTTATATCATCATGAAAAGTCTCAAAGAAAAGAGATTGAGATGAACTCTCTTAGCTTGAGTTCAGATTATCATATTTTCCTTTATCTTCTTAAAAAAATTATGTTTTTTATTACTTTATTTAGAAGAATTTTAAGGATTATAATTAAATTTATTTCACTTATTATATTTTTGTAATAAACAACATAGAAAATAATGTTCTTTCTTGTTGTTTTGACCATATCGTGTTGACGTGGAAAACATGACTTTTGTAGGTCAACTATTGTCGAAGGGGGTTATTATATAAAATATAAATAATAATAATTATGAATTAATTATCCTATTTATAAACCTGTTTTACTTTTAAAACAAATAACAATGGATGGTTAGAAAAAATGAACTAATGCTACAATCATGGAGACCATCGGTCGTACGTACGCATGATCAACATTCTAATTTTTGAATGATAATTATGAAGAGAAGTTATGTAACATTTATCTTTAAATAATGATCATTATATCATAAATAATATATTATTTAATCTTATATATACATATATATATATATATATATATGTAAATGGAATCACATCGTGTCGATAAGGAGGTTCTCCACACATCCACAAATGACGTTACCAGCTTTTCAGTTTGCGAAAGGGTAAAAAAGAAAATGATATATTATGATTAACAGAATTTAATTATATAATGAAAGGAATATATATGTTATATGTGTCACAAATTTTTAATTAAATTAATCTTAAATTCATTTCATGAAATGTGTGAACATATCAGATCGCTTTTCGGAGGTGATATTCCACACATCAAAAAAAATTTGTTATCGTATTTACAACAAAATTAAATTCTTCAAGAATTTGGTTTATCGAAATTCCAGAAGCATTTTCAGAACCCATCTCAATGGGGCCCGTGTCACAACTCCCCTTTCATGCCCCCAATAGGAATGGTGTTGTAGACAAGCACCATGTAGAAATATGTAATTTCTATAATTTCTTTGTATTCTTTATCTATATGGAATTGATTCGAGTCCAGAATCTTTGAGGAAACCTAATTTTGATGCTCGGGGTGACAAGAATATAATTTTGAAGTAATTTTAAGTTCATTTAAGTAATTGTGAAAGCCGGAATTTCTAGCATTAAAATAGATGCTCGGATCAAAAATGTATGGGCACTGTTGAACATGGAACGCCATAATTCTCCAATAATGGACAAATCCTCGATCAAAATGGGTTGACTTCAAATGTTAATTTTTGTACATTTCATAAAAAATGACATAAAAATTTATTTTATTTGTTTTTTCCACCCGTTGGGCAGTGGCATGGAAGCATAGCAATGCTGGGACGAAGTGATGATGAGTCGCATTAAATGAAGCCCATTAATTTCTCATAAACATGTAATGTAACAACATATTAAATGAAGTGTAACAGATACAATGATTCGTAAATGAAATATTGTAACAATGTGATGACTCGGAGTAATGGAAAGGTTTTTACATGTTTTCTTTAATCTGTTAACACATAGGAGAAATCATTATAATAGGGTGGTATTTCTCTGATGAACCTATAGTGAGAAATCACTACCATGAAAATGAAGATTGTCAAATGTCAAGAGAACTTGAATCTTCACTGTGAGATTGTTTTGACGACGAACATAAATGAGTTAAGGGTTTATGTTTGTTTTAAGATTCCAAGTTATTTATTATAAATAAAAAATGTAGATGAACCCACAAATAAGTTGATCTATGGATCACTCATTCATACAGGAGGGTACATTTCTTAGGGTTTCATGCCAGGATTATTTGATAAATAGTTAAAGGACATAAAACCATTATCCCATGCTTTTAAGCCTCTAACACAGATGGAATATGCCGAAATAAACAAGGAATGATCCCCTCTGAATATTTAATTTTTGTGAATTATTCATTTTCACATTTTTTAAATGGAGGTGAGGTGTATTCGAGACCATCGTAAGGAATATATAATCCCTCGAAGGACGTAGGCGCATGTGGGGTGAAGAATATACCACTGAAGTGGACCTAGTGGTCCGTGGAAGTAGTTGTGGGTCAGCCAGTGCCTATGGTGGTGATAGAGACCCCTAATGATGGCCCGTGGTTATGGCTACAGGAGGGTGGTGCCATGACACACCAGCGTGCTAGATGTACTCTCGTGGTAAACTCGGGATTTGGCAGGGCAGTAAGAGCCACCGGCTTCTGTAACGGTGGTTGGCGGTGGGTGGATGCGGCCACCTAGACACATTTAAATCACCATGGACATAGCACTACGTCACATAACACGCGACAAGACTGTGTTGAAACAACAATGGCATAGGAGGTGGACCTGCGGATAAGACACATGGTAGGGGGAGGCAGACACAGTTTCCAGTCGAATCTCGATTAGGTAATAGCATGTCCACACATGGTGGGTCGAGCGGTGTGCAGGCCTGACCTGCCCAATTTGGTTGTTCTAGGTTAGATCTCTATTGGGTTGCTGGACCTAGGTTGGATTAGTGGATCCTGAGCCAGGTCATTCGGGTCTGCCTGATTGGCCCCATTTTGAAAAAATTTAAATATCATTCTAACCGGGAATCCGATTGATAATCCATTTGTGGTGTTGGGACTCTCACAATGAGGCAGATGTTTTGGTATAAAATATAAATGATTTCATGGATTTTGAAATGTGTTGAATGGATCGATGAGTTGTTCTCCCAGAATCAAGTACACTACATGCGGATATCGTATGGCTGAAGGAATCCTAAAGACTACTGACAAGAGACTCTATGTGGATAAGATACGATGTACTAGTGGGAAAAACTATTTGTGACCTAGTATCCCCACAGTGGGGTATAGTTTTTTCGAAAAAAACATAATTCCTTGTAATGGAATTATAATAGAAAAATATACCTAAAAATTACTTTACAATACTTTTATATCCATATAAATAAATATGAAAGAAAATGTCAAGAATATTTAAATTGTTGAAAACATTAAATCAATAATCATTCCAAGAAAGCCTTACAACTTTGATATTCAAAAAATAAGCCACATTGTAGAATAATAATTTAATAAAAAATTAATGACATGAAAATTTATATAAATTGGATATGGAATGTCAAAGGGTCTGTAGATACACTATAATAAAGAATAAAAATAAATATCATCAAAAAACTGTATTAATAAATGGAAATTGAGACGAAATCCCTTACCTTGAGTCTAAATCAATACGTGTGTCTTTATATTACTAAATAATAAATATATTATGATTATTTACTTTCATAAGAACCATTATCTAGTTTATTATTACATTTATTTCAGTTATTAAAATTTTATAAAATACTACTAAAACAATAAACTTTACAATGGGTGTTTGGGAAATAATGGTAATATGTTGTAAAATAGAAATCATTTGTCTACTATTGTTAAATGGTGTCATTATATAAACATATGAGTAATATTTGTAATTAAAATATTTTTGACATTTATATATACATATACATCTAACACCAACAATAAATGATGGTTACGATAAATGAACCAACGTTATAATCACGGAAAAGGTTGAAATCAGGTATGCATGAGTAAGGTTCTAATTTTCAATGATCATTATGAAAGTAGATGTGAGAAATTTATCTATTAATTAAAATAATTATATAATAAATACCGAAATTTTTAATCATATATACTTATATATGTAATTACTATAATAAATACTAAAACACATCATAGTGAGGAAGCGGTAGTCCACACGTCCACGAACGGCGTTATCACTTTTGTATTGTGTGGAATGTTAATTAAGAAGATGATATATTTTAATTAAATTTAAGTACATATTTAATTAATATCATATATATGTTACATATTTAAAATATGTTTAATTAAACCCATCCTTATTTCATTTTATATAATGAGTGAACATGTCATATCTCTTTGAGGGGGTGGTATTCCTCAATCCACAAACAACATAATCATAATTACAAAAAATTGAAAGCATCAAGTTAGGTTTTAAATAGAAATTAAAGAAGTATTAAGTGACCATAAATATCATATATATCATATAAAATTAGAGTTTACATCACAATAAAAAACCATGATATGCGGTAAAGGAAAAACAAAAAACATCGTTAGGTGACATGTTATTGCGTCGTGCACGAACTGTAATTTTGTTACCCATTTAATGGATGTGGGAGTATGTGTTGGTAGAAACCATAAAAAATAATCTCATTATATTTATGATACTTATTTTTTAAAATAATTAGGGAAGAATATGAAATTTAGCGGTGGTGAATGAAATAAAACGTTAATTTACATTGATGAATGTAAACTCTTTTTCTTGTAACTCCTTTTAGATTGCACAAAAGGACATCATGGAGGGAATGATACACAAGGAAGAGAATATGGGATTAGGATATATATATTTATAAATTATTTAGGATTTTTTTGGATGAGCCAATGGGGCTTCATAGGTGTGAATAAATGAGGATGATGATGGCCTTTTAATAATTGATGTGGAGTGGGATTTATGTAAATATAAAAAGGCAATAACTATTGAGAGATCTAGCTAACATCAGATCTCTAAAATAATGTTTTAGATTAGATAACATAAATTATATGTTTCATTCAATAGCATAAAATTTATTTTGTAAAAGTTTCTAGTTCATTTAAACTATTACAATTAATGTGTAATCACTAAGTAACCACATTTTTAGCTTTGTCACTGTAATTAATTTTAATTACATTAAATAATATTTTCTATCTGAAACAATGTTTACCATATCAAATATTATAAATTTTTATTATTAAATATATTGAATCAATATTTTAAAATACATATTTTATAATTAGTATAAATAAATTTACAATTAATCCAACAGACGGGGAGACAAATCGAGTTTTTAATGTAAAAATGTTCAAAAGTTTTCTACGTTTTTATATATAAATTCAATGTGAAATTGTACCAAATTACTTAAATTATTTTATACGATATGAAATAGATCCAATTGTCATCTAAAATAAAAAAATATATTTAACTATATAAATAAATTTTACAAAAATGTAGCTAGCTACTATAATTCAGTATTATTATATATTCATCAAAATATAATTGTTTTTATTTAATAAAAATATCCACTAAAAGATAATTTTGATTTTTGAATATCAAAAAATAATTTATGTTTTCATATAAAAACTATAAAATACTTAAAATTCATCTTTAAATTATGTTTTCCATTAAAAAAATAAAAATTAACATATTAAATAATAATATTAATAGTATACTATTATTTTGTATAAATCATTCTTGTGTGTGATGAAGAATTTTGGGGAAATAATTTTTGAGTATAGAGTATTCTATTGGAATTAAAATACATTTAAAGGTACTATTAGTATCTAATTTATAAATATTAATATAAATGAAAAAGGACTTATTATATCATTAATTTGGATGTTATAGAGGTGGCATGTGGCCAGTGTTACTTAGTGGAAATGTTTCTGTTATAATGAGTCCCCCATGAGGTATCTCATTGAGTGGTCATTTAAAGACCCTTAATTATTCATTTTTAGTTTTGGTTTTGATTCTTGAGAGTGAGAATAATTCAATATGTATTTAACGTAATTTTTCATTCTTTTATTTATAGTAACACTGATTATTTTGGGAGTTTTAGATGATAACAGTAATTTTGAGGAGGGTTTGGTGGAGCTTTATTTTAATTTCCTTCACGGGGAAGATTTTTTTTGTAGAGGATAATGTCGTTCCATAATTTTACTATCTATGGTGTGTATGTAATGATAATGCTGTAAAAATTATGCGAGTGAGGATTTTATAGATCAACTAATTCTGATATTACGGTGGTGTAATTACTATAATATGGATTGAAATCCATGATGTTTGATTTTTTTAATTTTGTTGAATTCTAGGAAGCAATATCATGGAAGTATGTTTGGTAATGGACTTCTTATTGGAGGAATAATTTAATATCATGGTATTTTTTTGGGTGTTGCATCCCCTCTCATATTTCATCTGATATATGCATTGGGCATCACAATTTTTTGGAATCATAGTTTTTTACAATCCCTACAATATCTTGTTACAATGATTTAGATAGTATTATTTTCTAGTTTCGGTACTATTTCAAAACATTTTAATGTTTTTATGTATGTCCTTCTATTATTAGGATTTTTTAATAATTCACAATACACATGCAACCCTATCTTCCAGCATCATTTTCTCCCAACTCATGGGTTACACAATATTTTTTTAGAGGGATTCCAGTATATCATTGTGTTATTTTATTAAGGACATATAGTTGTTAAAATATAAAAATTATTAGGTTATTCTCATCTAATTTATCATAGGTTTCAGATATTATTCAATATGTAGAAAGATGTTCCTGGGGATATTGATGGTTTTGGTTATGTTTTGGATATAGTTTGATAAACGGTGTTGTGTTTTAGGTTGTTGATATGTCCTCCTAAGATCATATCACTGAAGAGGTTTTTTCTTCATTCCATCATTTAATATTATTTGTATGATCATTGTTTTAGTTGGGGGGTCCTTATTATATACTTATAATTTTTTGTTTGGGGATTAAATTATATCTTAGTCACAAGGGTAAATAGTATGGGTCATTGTATAATGATAATTAATTGGATAAATAAGTTATTTAATGGGAATGGGGAGTAATCACATAGTTTTTACATATTTTATGATATTTCACACACACACACACACACACGTATATATAATTTCTCATTGTCATTATAAAAATCATTTATATTAGGAGTCCAACTTGTTGTGTAGTTTTTATATATTTGAAACCCTTATTGCGATGACTATTTGAACATACATTGAATGAAGTGTCCAGAAACATATAAATGGTTAGTGAATTTGTTTCCCATAGTGAGTTAGAATTGTGAGGTATTAGCCATGCTATGTAATGAGGTAATGTAATGAAATTACTTTTTTATTTAATTTTAAATATGGTTTTGTGATGGTTAGAATTTGTTGTTATGGATTAATTTTCATTCTATGAATTTTTTTGTAGCTATAAGAACCATTTTGGGGATTGTTTGGTCATATTGGTGACTTCATTCTATGAAAAAATTATTAGTAATTAATGTGATATAAGGTTGACATGGGATACTATGTGGGTTTTTGTTTCATGATGTGAGGTGTTAGTGATGTCAAGATATTGTAGTGACGTGGTTTTGTTGTGATGAAGGATTGGAATTTGATTTCTTATGGTGATTGTTGATGTAAGATGAAGGATCCATTATGAAGTGTGTTTTTGGTAGAATCACAATTAGACATAGAATTTATTTAATTAATGAAATATGAATAATAGAAGATCAGTTGGTAAATGAATAATCATTGGATGGAATTAAATATATGAATAATATGAATCTACAAAGAGGTATATGAGATAAATTAAATATGTGATATATGAATATATTCTTTTAATATGAATGAAATGATATAATAAATGGTAGTTATTAGAATAATATTAATTGTAAAAATAGTTTAACCAATATTTGGAAGTGGAATATTTCTGGCAATGTGTGTTAGTATTGTAGTGCGTTGTATTTGGTGGAAACATTGGGTATGGGATATTTTTAAGGTGTACGGTGGTGTAGATTACAATTACTTCCTAGTAGGCATGAAACCATTGGTTGGATTATGTGTTATCTATATAACATTTATTATTACTTTTTTACATTATTTTCCTCAGCCCAATTGGATATCATTAACAATAAAATAATGTTTCATGTTCTATCTGTGTTCCCTGACTTCCAGGATAGTGGTTTATAGGATGGTCGATTATCCCCTCTACCTCAATATTTCATAAGAAGTAGTAATGATTACATGTATTGGTCATGGATATCACCCAGTCATGATGTGATTCTATTGTTGGTTTCCCATAGATGAAGAGGGTGTGATATGTAGTGGGGTTTATGCATAGATGGAGTATGGAACTATTACAACACCCACCAATGATAAATCCATGAGGGAAGAGAGATAATGACCCATGAATCTCACCTCCAGTAATCCTTGAGTTGGACACTAACACCATGACTATAAAAATCTCATGTATATGAGGCATTGGAATGTATAATATAAATAAGATGAATAATCAAAAACAATTACAAGAAATAATACAAAAGGATAAACTAATCCTTCCCACAATTCATGTACAAGAAAAAATTATACAAATAAATGTCTCAAAATAAAAATAAAAAAATTAAATCTAATGTAGTGACACAACAACTATACAAAGATCCAAGCTAGTATTTTCCAAAATGGTAAATGTATTGATACTCAAAAAATGAATACTAGTTTATATTTATTGGGTGATAATACACGTATATATAGTAGGAAAACCATTATATCTCATCCGCATGTGAAAATTGAATACTAATTCACCCATATGAAAACTACAATACCAATGTGACGTAAAATAGTTCATCAATCTACCCAACCTCACAAAGGAACACCCACCATATAACTCAATCCGAGAATAATAGTATAGTATAAATCAAATCAATGAATGGTAGCACGTTCCACCATCCCAATGATAAGACACTATCTCACACCAATATAAAATGTCATGGTGTTTTCACTCCATCTGTATAACATCATATAATGCAACATAACATATATCCTAAATTAAACAAGTCTATCACATCACATCACATCTTACTCAAAGACATATTGTCCATTACTTCACATCACATCACAAAACTAGAGTAATAGGTTATCACGATCATAAAGGATATCAACCTTATTCCTCATCCCACCATGCACATCCTCCACCAAAATACATCTCATCACATATCACCGGGGGATTCGTGGGCCATCACATCTCTTCACATCACATCTCAATATCATCAGTTTTTACATTTTTACATCACATCCCATGTATTTAATCATCACCTGGAAGATTTGTCGTTAAACTACGAGTGGCTATCTATCCATAATAATTATCAGGTTTTTTGGAAAAACACCACCAAATCATTTGTTTGAAACAACTAGTTGTTCAAAATTGGTGGTAAATGTATAGAAAATACAATGAATACATAATTTATATATATATAGGGTCAAAACATAAAAACCCTAACCTAAGTGTTCACAACCATTGAATAATCCATATAATTGGATCCTACACCTCTAATACCAAAACTAAATGCACATATTCACAAAAAAACATAATCCATAATTCTATTTCCCCTTTTAATTTCAAATTTATCAAATTTCTATATTTAACACAAACAATTATTTAAAAACAAACAAACCTTTTCATTTATACATTCAACATTTTTACCATAACATTTCATTTAGTCTAATCCCATGATTCTTATTTCCATCACATTATTCATATATTATCATTAAATGATTAAAATATAAATTTCATTATCAATTATTGGCTTAGATATTCCAATTTCCAAACAGTATTAATTATTTAATTCCATTACTAGTTAGGAAACAATCATGACAAAAAATATCAAAAAGAAATACTTAGAAATTCTTCATATAAACATTTTAGTCTCAAAATTCATACCTCTACTGCACAATCACAAAACCACTACCAGTGCATCCACACCGCACAAATATCACAACAAAACCAATTTCCGTGCATCACATCAATACAACTAATCCTCATCACATCTACTTCCACACCACATTCCACAACACACAGTTCAATTTTCAAAAATTAAGCATAGAGGATTACATTCCATTCCTCTTATTATTTTATTGAAGTAAACACAATTTATAATATATTGGTGCCTCAAATTAATTAACAGTGTATAAATGATTATACAATTTCATTTCATTAATAACTATATTGAATGAATTACACAATTGACCTCATAACAATTCATGAAATGACTCCAAACATCCAAAATTTCAATATGGATGAAATAAAATTCATTTCACTACATTATGTGAATAACAACATTGTCATATGTTATACATAAATTCCCATTTCCCAGAAATTTCTTATAAACAATTCAATTATCAATATTAATTCAGATACACCCATCTACACAAGAGGTCCAAATAAATAACTCATCATACATGATAAAACAGGGAGAAAAAAAGATACCCCACTTATAAGAATGGATTTTTATACCAATTTGATATACCAAAAATATGGGGTGCACACACAAGGGGAATACACCTATAAGGAACTCAACCCAAAAACAACAAAAATGTTCCTTCACTCTAATAGAAAATGTATTTTGAACCTCCAATCTCAAGGTAATTTAATCACACCATATAAAATAAAATACATTCTCTATATAATGGATTGAACCAAAACAAGAAAGAATTGACATGGTTTTAATTTACCATTAAAGGAAGATGTTATCAAATCCTATCAAATCAACAAGGTTTTTTCATTAAAAGGACACAAGAATTTTATAAACATATTACATAATTATGATCATTGAAAACATATTTAAATTACCTTAATTATGAGTTTGGATTTATTTTATATCAATAAAAATCATATGGAAAATTTCTAGACAACCATATTTAATATATATTTAACACTAGGGATATAAAATTGAAATCTACCTCGTGATTGATCTGTCATTTGGAACTACAACCATGATTCATTAAAACTTTAAATATATTTCTATTATGATATACCATTTGGATCTACTACAAGGATGATATACCATTTTGAAATACTTCACAAATTATCTACCACAGATATCTATTGTTGGTATATACCATGTATATAGACTCAATGAATTATCTACCACTGTAATATATCACTAGGAAGATATGTCATTTGTATATACAACCATAATGATCTACTATTGAGATATACTATTTGGATTTACCAGTTGGATCAAATACCTAAATGATCTACCATTAGGATCAAGAAATTGGGTGATCTGCAGTTAGGATCTACCAGTAGAATGATATACCATTGGTATCACCCACTATAATGATAAACCATTGGTATCTACCACCATAATTATCCTTTGTTGGGATTTACTACCAAAATGATTTACCATTAGGATCTACTGTCATCATCTGAAAACAAACTTTTCTTCCAAAATGCATCAATACTCTTCCCTTCTTCCACCAAAGACCACTGGACTTTCCCTAGAATCTTTAATAATAGTATTTCTCACAAGGTAATGGGATATAAGGTTCATTTAATTAAATTAGACACCTCCAAACTATTTTCCTCTTCAATAATTCAAAACCAACAAAAAAATAAATAAGTGAAATGGTTTGAACAACCATCCCTTGAGATACAATTATTCCATATTGTTTTATCCAAAAAATCACTATAAACTAATCACCATAACCATAATCCTTATCCCTTCCACATAATCACTTTTCCACCCTTTCAACCCAAAAATATCACTAATCTTGAAACATCCATACCCAAAAAACGAAATTTATTTAATTACAAAAATCATGGAATTCTATTTCCCCTATCATGATACTAATCTTTTTAGGTTTCATTGACGTGTCCATACTTATTCAATCATATTAAGGTATAATATATAATAATTTGGAATTATTTTTTACATTCACTATCTAATTTAATCTTCAACAAAATATCATATGAACAAAGAAGAACTATGTAACATAAAAAATAAAAAGGTAATAACATCACATCTATGCATATGATGAAAATAAAATGATTAAAATGAATCAAAAAAATATATTTACTCTACACACATCTATATCATATTACCCCAAGTACTATCTTCCAGGCCACCGTGAATCCATAACAACAAAAACAATGGAATGTTCTATCCAAAAAACACCTTATCTCATTGGACTTGGATGTCTGTAGGTTTTTCCATAAACGTAATGTCAAATTTGATGTCCAACTCTCCCCAGTTTATGACTTGAGTGTTATTGTGAATATACATATGAATATGAGAGTCATGGGAGATATCACAAATCTACTATAGTGGATTTTGAAGTTCCTTATGGTAATTCACCTTGCTAATTCACCCAAATTCCTCAAAGGTCCCATCAATCCGGTGTGAGGCCATACTCACATTGTCGAACCTCCATTATATATGTCAAGGGGAAAAAACCAAGAACAAATTTTCTCCAAAAAATGAAATCAAAGGGGTAAATAATGTGATCATCATATGACTTATTCATTTCATGCACTACTTTCATCCTCACCCTGAATAACTATTCCTTTTCTATCATTCTCTGCACCACATCGAGACCAAAAACATATGACTCCCCATCCTCATACTATAACATTGGAGAACATGGTTAACCTTAAAAAAAATTGGGAAATTATAATGGAGGGATGGTATCCCTTATTAGAGTAAAACCAATCCAAGGGTAGGTGTCATTCCCACAATCATTCAAATTTCAACACACACTCCCACAACATGTCCTTGAGTTGATGGATTATCCTCTTTTTCTGAATGTATATCTGAAGGAGGAAAATAAGTGATAAGGAATAAATAAATGAAAATATATTGATTTAAAAACCATTTAGACACAAAAGATTAAATTCCCACACTGATTCGATATAGCGGGCCTTAGAAATGAATGCAGCTACACAACCTTATCCACATATCTTATTGTAAAAAAACACTACACACAACTCTGTTATATCATAGAAGTGATCTGAATTAATTACATGGTCCAAAATTACATATATTTTAGAAAAAACACCCTAAGGATAAAGTAACATTATTTCAGAATCCAGTAAGTTTTCATCCCATTTCCACTCTATAATATCCAACGCATACAACAAACCACTGAGAACATGGTGTTCATACGTTTTCTATGGGAAATCCTAACATGAATCCAACAATTCCAATACATATCATTTCATTATAGGTCACTAAAACTATACCATAAAACCATGTTACATCTTGGAGTCTCTTGGGGGGTACTACTAAATGTTATCTATGAAACTAATGAAGGAGTCCCTCATGCATCACTACCAGATCAAAAAATCTCCCAAGAATAATTATATGGTTCCAACTATCCTTCGATTATTACTCTAATGAATTTTCATGGAAAACATGATAACCCATCACCAATTCTTACGAGTCTCTAGAATAGTAATCCTATATTAGATGTAATAGAGATGGATTCAATTTCATCTGACTCAATAAACCTACAATGTAAATCACCCATGTATCTATGTGTTGGAATACCAATTCAAACATATGTCAGCAATAATCACCATACCATTAGTCAACAAAACTTTGTGACTTTATACTTAAAAAATCAATGGTAAAATTTCTTATTGATAAGGTGTAAGATATATAAAATCATAATAATAAAGAAAAATTATCTATCTCTATTGTCGTAGATTTTTGTCTTGATGAGAAAATATATACAGTAGAATTTTGTGACATGTGAAGACCAATAAATTATTTTAAATGAGGTAATATAACAAAAAATGATGTGAAAATATAACTGATTCTAGCTCCATATAATTGGTGAACTTGTTACATGTATGGGGAAGTAACTACCAAGACCCATAAAAGGTTATATCATTCTTATGCTTCAACATTCTTCCCTTTTTCCAACAGGAATCATCACAAAACACATCAATCATTACACCCTCCTAGTGACAAATGATAACTAGATTAGTAACAAACATCACCTTCTTTTAATAAAATACAACATGACATTTACTAGGCCACATAAAATCATATCACTTCCTAACATGCAATTTCTATGGGGATTTATGTTAAGAGAAATAAGGAATAAACCTCTTATAACATCCTATGTTTTCCAAGAAGGTATGAACCACTACCCTCTCCTTTGGTGATATACAGACTAAAACTACCGATGTCTTTAAGTAGTCTACATATAAACTACTATAAGTCACCTCATTCCCAAGGATATTCACCTATAAATTCCAGAACATATACATTAACAACATTACATTAAGCAGGTGTCATTAATGAACCTGTAGAAATGTTTTGAGATGCTTTTCATGATATACATCTAGCATTGAGTCGATCAATATGTCATCGATGAAAAGAAATATTAACAAAGACATGAATTCAAAGATAATTGAGTTCATGGTCCCCATTTGAAAAACTAGTTTACATGTGACACTGAAAGTACTGAAAATGAAATAAATGTCCCCATACCTAATAATAAAGGTTGTCTTCTTGATATGTCCTTCATTCAACAAATATGGTAATATATATTCCATTGATTGATCTTCAAGAACAATCTATCCCCCTTAAATTTATTAAAGGTTCATAGTTCTTGGAATAGGATAGTGATTCTTGGTAATCACCCTGTTTGACCTCCATTAGTTAATACACACCCTCAGACTGTCATTCATCATTTTAGTGAATAACACTGCAACACCCTAATGTTTAACACTAGTCCAGATGATTTCTTAATTATCACATCATTAATAAGTACTCATAGTTCCGACAACTCATTGAGTTCTATTCGACTAGTAACCTTTGAAATGGAGAAGTATAATGTTGTAGATTTATCCTGAAATCTACAACATGTGGATGGGGTAGTATAAAAACCCTTTTCTTATTTCTTATTAATATATGATTTATTACATAAAGTTTCAGTTAGTAATCCCAAAATATTAAGAAGTATGGAATTTTTTGGAATTAGGTCTATTACATAAAAATGCAAAACTATTTTTACATAATCATTATTTCGAACCACTTTAACAAGATCATAATATTCCATCGAACATTAAACTAAATGGGATATTCTTGGGGCATACATAAGAACAAGATGATGTAAAAATATCAGTTGTTTAATAAAAAAGTTATAACATGAAGATAATAATACATGTTATACATTAGTCATATAAAAAAGTAAGAATAGAAAATAGGAACAAGGATAGAAGAAATTGAAAGATAATCTGCATCACAAACATAGGTCAAGGATAATTGTCATAAATCATGATGGAATCATTCCCTCAAAATAATATGTTTTAATCCCTATACCAATACTACATCTCATGAGACTAAACATTACACATTTCATTGGAGTGCTATATTATTTTGGGGGTACTAGACACATCCATTTCATTTTCATGCTTATGTGTGCCAAATATATAATACAACATGAATTCATTCATCCAGTATTTTTCTTCCAATATAAATGATTGTGGAATAAGATCATATAATTCAAAATTCATTGATGTATAAGGGAAAAAGGTGAACACCATTCATAAATAATATGTAAGGTATTCACTTCACATTTGTTTTGGAATTGAAAAGCTTCGTGAAATTTCTTCATCATAACAACTTCACAGATAAATTAATGAAATTAATTGATAATTAAGAATAGGGTATCTCATTATTTTGAAATAAAAATTGAAGTAATATTTATAAATAAATACCTATCCCAAAATTAGGAATAATAAATAGAAATCATAATAAAATAATAAAACATGAATAATGGAGTGAAGGAAAGGATCCCTTACTAAATTTCAGCATGTTAATGGGTGAACATAAAGGTCAATTGGATAGATTAATGATAGTTAATACTGTCTCAAATTTTTTAGAAATACAATATCGGGTAATGGGGTCATAGAAATACATTTCACAAAATTATTATTTTTTGAAATATAATGCATAAGATAATAATGAAATGTTAATAAAGTGGATAATGAGAGGACCCATTAATAAATCTAATTATATTAATAACATAGGTAATTATCAGTATGAGAGAATATAAATGATATCTCATTCAAATAACATAAATTTTATAATAATTTAATATTTACAAATTAATGGGTATATTATACATAGAAACTAAAAACACTAATTCCAAGGAAGGTTATTGAAATGAGAGGAATGAAAGGTACCATAAATTGAGATCGCCACTTCAAATTCATGGGTGAAACTTCGTGAGATATTAGTAGAAACATTGGAGGACTCTATAAATAGTAGGGAAGAGTAGGGAAGTGGTAAACGGAATTTGAGTGAAGATAAATGAGACCATGGATGGGTCTATATTTTAAATGAATGGGGAAATCTTCATTATTTATGGAATATAAGTTTAGGACTCTGTATAATTAAATATAAATAACCACAAACCATCACATGGTTTTTATCATGGTTTATACCAAAGGGGAGTGTTTTTAATTTTATTATATGTCCAAGGGATGATTTGGAAGTGATTAATAATATTAAATACTTATTTCAATCCCGTAAAATATGATATAAGTTATGTATAAGCCATAATAGTTTTATATAATAAATAAAATTGACATAAATTATCATTATTTTAAATTAGAAACATATATTTTTTTCATAATTTAATTCATTATATTTATTACATTGTTTTTGTTTCATTATGATTTCATAATACAAATAGTATATTTATATGATATTTAATTAATACCTGAAAATTATATAGGCTAAGAAAATAATAAACAACGAATAGTTGGATAGTTATAAATTATAATTCCTAAAATTACTTCAATTTTATCAAAATAGTTTTATATGTTTGTAAATTTTCAATTTGAGAATAATAAATTCAATTATTTTGAAATTTTGGTTTTTTTTAATATAACTATTTTCAGACACTTATAAAAATTAAACATGACATCGAAAAAACAATATGATCATTTATATTTAATAAAAATAATTTAAAAATAATATTTTATTAGAATATAATTCTTTTCAAAAGTCCATTAGTTCATTAAACTTAATTACATAATTGAATTTTTATATTACAAAAAATTCACTTTTTATTGATTCAAAATCAAAATCATTTATAATGTAATAATAATAAAAAGTAAATAGAACCATAACTCTATTGAAAATAATAATAATATTTATAGGTTATTAATTCATATACAATTAATACACCAAATAATTACTGAATGGTATGGTGCATAATGGTTATATATTCAAAGGTTGTTTGATGTACATGGTTTGCGCTATATCTTGATTAACATGAAAATCTATTTTAAAGGGTTTAACTCATTATTATTTTTTGGGATCTCATCATGGTCTTGATCAAAATAAAATCACCTCTTTTCAATCTACCTCAGAGGCGCTGATAAATGGGATTTATAGAGATTGGTCATATTAGTTTAGGTTATCACATGGTTGGGCTATGTGAATTGGATTTATTAATCCTCTATATTTTTATTAATCAGGTGATAACTATTCAAGAAACATATAATAAATGGTAATTATGTCTATTGAAATTTTAACACTCATAGTATAGAATACAAATAATGATGTGAATGTTTTTTCTTTATCCATATAACAAAATAAGTCATTTTATTTAAATCGTATGTGGCATTTTTTTAAAAATGTTTGAGTCGTTACAATCCTACAACCTTTAGAAAATTTAACCTAAAAATTTTATTTTCCTATAATAAAATAATAGATGGTTAATATATTACATCACTTCGTATGGTTCCCACATCATTTCTTCCATAATGTGGTTTTCCCACAACACCTTGACCAGATGAATTTTCCTATTTTGTAGAACATTATGTCTACGATCCATGATCATCACCATATATTCCTCACATAAGAGATCATTCCCTAGTGGTACAACCTTTTGAATTAGTATATATGAGGGGTCTATTTTGTACATCTTCAATAGGGATACATGTAATACATCATGCACAATAAGATATGTTTGGTGGGAGTTATAGTCGATAATCCCCTACAAAAATGACGTCAATGATATCTATGGTACCAATGTATCTTGGAGTAGGATTTCCATTCTTCCCAAATATCTTAAATTTATTCCATGCAGATATGTGGATGAATATTATTCATCCAACATCAAACTCTATGTATCATCAACTATTGTCAATATAGATATTATTTCGACTCTGGCCATCCTTAATGTGCTACTGAATGGTCTTAACCATTTCCACTATTTCTTTATATTTTTCGTGACCTAGCATTTTTTGTTCCCCAAAATTATCCCAACATGTAACTGTTTATCACATTATCCTATAATGACATTCATAAAGGAATATTTTGATGATTGTGTCAAAACTATTATTGAATTAGAACTAAATCATAGGAATATGTTGATGCCATCATCCATTGATGTCAATAGAGCATGCTCCCAACATGTCCTCAAGTTCATAGATGGTCTGCTAAGATTGGATATCAATTTTAGGGTGATGAGAAAAACTGAACATCAAATATTTATGTTGATCATGATGGATAATCTTATTAAACATTGATATATGTCTTGGGTCTTGTTTGGATACAATTTATTGTTGTGTTCCATATAGATTAACTAGTTCTCTAATGTAAATCATTTAAAGTTGATCAAGTTGTAATTACTCTCAAATAGCAATGAAGTTAGTAATTTTCATATGAATATCCACCACAACCCATATATAATTTCTTATTCTTTATTTATTTAGATAACCATTGAAAAATTACATGGTGATGTTTTACCATTTCAATGTTGGTATGGGTAATGGTGTAATCATCCCGTTGGATTTTTCTTTTTTCCATTCACTTAATGACATACAAGAAATATTTATGTATATTACACAATAAACTTCTTCATATTTTCCCTCCAATAATTCTCATTGATATTCAAATGCATATTTTTACTACCTGTGTTCATAGAGAATGAATAATTATGAGCATAATCTAATAAAATTATTCTTTCATACTTGATTTTATGGTATACATAGTCATGTACCAAATCATACAAATCCTTATTCATTAGAATTGAACATTGAGGGTGTAAAATGTCTTATATATTTACCTCTCTTCTAAATTCCCATATCAACTAGTTGAGAGAACATTATATTCACTACAAGGAATATATGAGGAATCATTTGTGAATGGATTGATGATTTTACTTCCCAAATGATTCCTATTTAAATGTTTTCATAATATAAGTTGATCAGATCCCTCTCAATTCTAATAAATGATATAATTTTTGAAACCTTATTAGTTATATAATATTCCTCTTTATTTTCATTCCGATTTTTGTATTTAATGGAGTAGTTATAGTTCTTGATAATCTCTAACCTTCTTAATTGGTGCATATTCAACTCTTTATGTGTGAGTGTATACTTTAGGGTTTTGTGACATGTATATATTTAAATCTTTTCACCAAAAAGATAATGATTCCATTATTTCAAATATATGTTCACTTCATCCCACTCCCGATCATGCACTCAGATGTTTTATTCATGAAAATTTAACAACATTGGTGCATAGGGAATCACATTTTTTGTTTTTCATTAATACACATCCCGATCCCTTATTTGATGAATGGATGAAGACTAAAAATTTCCACAACTTATGGGTAGTGTTAATTTAGGTGAAGTGATATTAATCCTTTTCAAGTCCTAGATGATCTTCTAAAATTAATAATACAATGAAAACACAAATCCCTTCCGAGTTAATGTTGATATAGGGTTGGAAAATTGTGATAAAAATTCTCACAATTAGATGATTGTAACTATATAATATAAAATGAAAACATTAATATCTATCACTGATGATGGACATAAACAATATTAAATTTATTTTATTTTTTATGGCTTCATTGATATCCCATTTAATTTTATAATGTTCCCAATTAATGATACCTCCTTCAAACAGAACTCAATATTTTTGTAATTGTAATAAAACATCCCATTTTTTATGTTCATTAGCACAGTGATCAGATGATCATCATGATCCAACAAAATTTTAATGCAAGTAAAAATATCATCTATAAAGATGACCAGATATTGGTTGAGGTAATAGTTAAAGAAACTATTCAACATGTCCATGATGATTTTTGTATCATTAGTGTGTCCAAGTTAAATTAACATGAACTCAAAGTTCCCATAGCACGTAAAAAGCACAGTCTTGTGGATATCATTCATCAACACCCTGATATGGTAATATCTTGACTATATGTTCACCCTGGAGTGGTATTGTGCTTCAAATAGTTGATAAAAACTATACAATATATGGAAGTGGGTACTTTTTATTTTTCATTATCTTCAAAATCTCACAATAATAAAAAAATGTTAATTGAACCATCATTTTTCTTGATGAAGTGGACTGGTAAAACCCATAGAGAAATACATGGGAGTATTAACCATTTATCTAGATTCTCCCGTATTTTTTTGTTCAGTAAATCAAGTTACACCACAAACATTCTATATATATTCTAGGATAATATTAATTCCTAAGGTATAAGCTCTATTGAAAATTAAACCTCTCAACTAAGATGAACCCTAAGAAATTCATTAGGAAATGTATCATTGTATTCCATCACAATGGTCGTCTCTTCAAGGATGATTCTTTTCATCAACTCAAGCAGTTGACCTCTATATGGTTTCCCATGGGGAAATAATAACCTTTCTTGATATTTTTGGGATAACGATGATTCGACCTCCTCATATAACTAGTTTTGAATCATAGGATGATTCATAAAAAACATAGTTATATCATTCACCGGAAAATATATTTTGGACATATATATATATATAGGTAAATCCTAACCATATATATAATTGCATCAAATTTTACCAAAGTTATTATGAAATGGATTACTGTGATGTTTAGTGAAAAAAATATGACAGGGGAATACTTATATACTCAGGAAGCCATAACCACCCCATTTTACATTTTCTACAAATCCACACCATCCTTTATTTTTGGGGGTGTTATAATAGTTTTAAAAATCATTCATTATATGAATTAATGTGTTGAACTGGAAGAAAAATGACCCTTCCCTATTATTTAATGAAAAACTTCCATACTTATCACCACTTTTTTGTCGAGATCCACCTCAGTTGTTGTGATGGAGAAAGATCACTCATTATACCATGGTGGATGTTGGTTGAATCTAAAACCCATTTTCTGAGATCATTAGTATCTAGGATACCTAATTCAATATTATTGAAGAAATTAGAATTGTGATTAGGGTTTATTTGACCATTAAATTATTCTATTACATTGGTGGGTTCCACTTGTTTGTAATATCTATTTAGGTACCCTTTCGTTCCATAATAGAATCATTTTCTCATTACAATTAGTAAGGTTCATGGGTGATACATTCCACACCATTGAGAAGTGGGATAAGGAAATTTAATAGCACTGTTAAATTTCTCCATCAGATCACTAAAATTAAACTTCACATTCCACTTCTTGTTCTCATGAAACCCTTATGATTTATCGATCCCCTTTTCGACATTGAGAGTCCATAAAAAAACTTCTTCATAGATATAAAATTCTTTTATCATGAGGGATTATCCTAGACAATGTTTTTACCATCAAAGAGTTGGTCAACATTTCATTTAGGGTTAATAATAATGATGGATGCCTATCATACAAGTCTTGTGATGATTTCCTTGTAACCCATAAAAGATTAGTTTTATTTCTTCATGAGGTAAACAAAATCAATTTCTATTTTATGTTGGAGAATGTGAGAAAAATATTTTTCCATTTTTTCTATAATATTCTACCCCAAAGCCTTGATATATGCCTCCAACATTGTATTCTTGATCAATGTTCACCACTGATCGACTTCTGTATCCATTTCATAAATATCTAGTTGAACCTTCTCATTCTATGAACACGGAATGATAGAGAGGATCCTTTCAATGGAGTTGATCCATTTTTTCATGAATGGGATCCAATGATCCATTAAAATTAAAAGGCCATTTTTTTCATAAAAATCACAATTAAATAATGTTCTCTCTATGGTGGTATTTTCACTCATCCTTTTGTATGATTCTTTTCAAAAGACGGGTTACCTGAGAGTGTAACATTGCAAATTTCTCAATTCCTTCTCCCATCGGGCTATGAATCACGTTGGTTCAGTCATTACATTGCTTGTCACAATGATAATTTACCAGATTCCTCCTATTTTTCTCCACCAGCATGAATAAATGGAAATTTAGGGTTGTTTATTTTTTTAATATGAATTTGTTAGATGTGAGTCCAATGAAATAAAAGCTTTAATTTATAAATTACATATATTTTAGTATCAAAATAATTTATAGGTTTCAATCTATGTTATCCATGATGTATTTCTTAAAAAACATTCTTATAGGTATTTTTTGTTCCCATAATAATGTATCATAATTAGATTATGAATTTTAAAAATAAAAAACCCAAGAGTGTCAATCCTAATTTTTAGTAAGGCATGTTGTCATCCACCAGTTCTCGGTTGAGTATTTCTCAAAGCGATGTTTTCAGGTTTTACCCTTATGCACTTATGTTCTATTGCTATATATGAAGGAATAATCCCAACTACTATTTATATTATTCATTTATAACTTATTATATAATGAAAAAATTAATTATTTTCTCCAGTACTTAGTATTACCCTTATGTAATTCAGTAGAATCTTCTAATACTAATTCAAAAAATAACTAAACTTTTTCTTAAATACATTTATAACAACCAAAATCATTATTTCACATTAATACATGATTGTTTATAAATCATTACACATCATTCAACTAAGATGATTGATAATTCTATTATACTTGGGAATTAGGATAATTTTAAAAAAAATAAAATAATTATTTCATGATCTTTACATAAGACCCCCATAATAGGATTATCATATTCCATCGAACATGAATCAATATAGGAAAACCTGTGTAAATACATAACAAAGGGGTAAGATATAAATCATAGTTTGGATATGAAAATATAATTACATGAATATAATAATACATGTTAGACAATAGGAATATAAAAAAGGAGTAATAATCATAAACATGAATAATCATGCATTATATGGCATGATTATAATAAAGGAAACATGAGAAATACAACGAAAACATAAAATAGTACCTTATAAATGTAGTTCAAGGAAAACATCCAAGTCATCAGGATGAAATAATTACCATAAAGGAATAATGTGTTCTATGAATCCCAAAATTACTTCTCATTTGACTAAACATTTCCCACTTCAATAGAGTGATTTATAATTCCATGCACACCCATGACGTTCATTACATTCTTATGCTTATGTGGTCCACATTGATCATACCACATGAAATCATTTATAATCATATACTATTCCATGATTAAGGGGTGGGGAATACATACAGTTATTTACCAAGTGAAATATTTGGATAGGTATAAAGGTTAAAACCATTGATAGGAAAGGGTATGGTTTTCACTAAAAAATTGTTTTTGTATATAAAATAATGGTGAAATTTTAGTAGCATAATGACATCACATATAATTTAATGAAATGGTTTGATGAGAGAGAATGAAGAATCATATCAAATAAAAATAAATGGGCCAGTAATAGGGACATGAAAATATATACCCATATTATTGGAATTTGAAATAGAAAGCATTATATAACAAAGACATATGAATAATGGGTAGGAGGAAAAGATCCATTAAAACATTTCTACACGTTAACAGGTGTACATAAAAGTAATTGGGAGTTAATAATTAGAGTGAAATTGGAATGTCATAATTTTAACATGAAATGGGATAAAATAAGGACATGTAATGTCAGATCACAACATTATTGACTGGAAATAAATGTCATAAGATAATAAAGATACAGTAATAAAGACAATAATGAAAGGATCCCTTACATAATTTCATTATAGTGACAACTTAGGTAAATGTAGAAATGGGAGTAGATAAAAAATAATTCATTTAAATAAAATAAAATGGGTAGTAAGGGAATATTTATAAATTAATTACAATGTATTAAATTAATATTAAAAAGACTAATTTCATGCATTGTTCATGAATTGAATGGAGGAGATAAAGGTTAATTACCTTGATAGTGTGACTCCAAATGATCAGGAGGAATTCTTGAGAGCTTTGGGGAAGAATTGGAGGAATCTAGAGAATTTAGTGTAGGGTAAGAATGTGATTAAATTATTTTTAATGAATTTTAATAAAATCTAGTATGGGTTTATATAGGAAATGAATGGTGAAATTTTTATTATTTCCCAGACATTGGGTTTTGTCTTATATATTATTAAAACCCCAAAACCATAATCAATGACATGATTTTTCCAATGTATTCTCCCAAATTCGTGAAGTATTCATTATTTTATAAGGTCGAGGCAAAAAAATAATTAAATAATAAACTTGCTGATGTGGAAGGGAGTCTTAAACTTAAGAAAATTATATTAAAACCATAAAATATAATATATGTTCTGGTGGATTTATATTGGCTTCATAATATAAATAAAATAAACATAAAATAATATTATTTTAAAAGAAAATAATATATTTGGTCACGGATACCCTATTTAGTATTTGTTACATAACATTTAAGAAATTATGATGTCATAATGACACAATATATTTATATAATATTTAATTTTTACAAGAAAATTCGACCATATAAGGATATTATGAAGAATTCACCATTTAATAATTTCAATTTTATAACTACATAAATAGTTTTTATTTTATAGAATAATTTTATAAACATGACAATATATACTTGAATAAAAAATTGTAATTTATTGAGAAATGATGTGGTTTTAGATAATAAATGTTTTAAAACCATTATAAAAATTACATTTGACATCATAAAAATTTCTTGATCATTTAAATTTAAGAAAAAATATATTTAAAAAATATATTATTAAAATATTATTTTTTAAAAAAATTAATTATTTACTTAAAATAAGTTCTTACATTTAATTTTAATATTACACTAAATTACACTTTGTGTTTTATAGAATCAATATCAAAATAATTAATAATGTAAAAATAATAAAAACTAAATATAAAAAATATTTATATTGAAAATAATGTAAATTATCAAATTTATAGGGTCTTAATACATATCCATTTAATAAATTAGAAAACACTATATGGTAATGTGAGCGATAATGATACTTTCAGGGGTGGTTCGACATACACAATGTTTTATTTGATTTTGATGAGATTGAACTTCCTAAAAAGGTTTTCTGATTCTTATATTGTTTGATCCCATCATGGGAATGGTCAAGTGAGAATCCTAGAGAGGATATCTCCCATGGATTACCAAAAAATGGGATTCATAATGTACAATACTATTGGTTGAGTCAGTCACATCATTTTTCGTTGTCAATTAGATTTTTTTAAACCTAATATTTATAGAAATAATGTGATCAAAATTCAATAGATATGTTATTAGTAGTAATGATTCATAAAATAATTTTAATTCCAGATTATATAATAAAACAAAAGAGTTTCATGTTTTTTATATGAAAATATTATATAATAAGAAATATCATTTAAATCATAATGGTAATTTAATTTATAAACTCTCTAGTGGTTACAATTAGTGAGACAAACTCCTCAAGTAAAACTACAAAGGAATCCCAAACAACGTTTAAAGTCTCCCCTACCCAAGTATCCTCTAAATCAACTATCATTTATGCCATAAAATAACAAATGAGATCCACAAGTATATTTAGTAAAATTTTCTCCTCTCCCCAACTAAATCCACACATTGGCCATCCACATATGAAAACATGAATGCCCTATAAAACTATAAGGGCTCGGTCTTAAACCTTACTTAATATTGATTTAAATGAATAATTCACAATGAGGATCTTTTCAGGTTTAGATTTTTAGAGAATTAGGACATAACTATTACATCTCAAAAGATTACAAAGTAGACACTTCTACTAAGTTTCCATAAAAATAACAACTCTTAAAAAGAAACATTTCTAGTTCCACGTTTTATATAGCATAACATTCCCCTGATCCCATCCTTGACCCTACTCCACATTAAGTCCTGTGAAAAACATTTCAAAAAACTTGGGGTGAGCAAAAGAAGCTCAGTAAGGGATACACAAGGAATGAAAACTGTTAGTTTTTTTCAAAACCACAAGTAAACCATGTATACTTTATCAAACTAATACTTTTCACCTTTATGAAGAAGTAAAAACTCTTCACTGAATAAAAGATCATTACTTACCCTTTTGTAACCAAAATATTACCATAAAACCCTTATAAATAACACATAACATATAAAAGTAACTTTAGGCATAAACATACTTAAATGAAATAACCATACGGTCGACATCCACATATAACACTTAATTGAATAGCCATACGACCGACTTCCATACCCAATGCATTGGAGGTTATAACATAACCACCCATCCAAGTATTCATGACACCACCCATCATATGGATTATCACGTAAACACCCATCAAATGTCCAAGTACCATTATAAAATCATAAGACATAAAACAAATATAATGGAAAGAAAAAATTTCCACACTTTGATTACAATATATAACTTAAATATATTGACGTTACAAATCCATTATAAAAACCATTTTCAATACCAAAATATATAAAAGGGTATATGGTATTTATTTCATTTTAAAAACATTATGGCTTATTGAGGAATCCAAAGACCAAATAATACTCGCGGCGACGGAAGAGGTCGTTGTCACAGCGTACGTTAAAAGAAATATTCCTTTTTGTCATTTAGTAAAACGCTTCGTCGAAAAAGATTCCTTTTGTATAAAAGTAAATGTCAAAGGGTTTATACACCGTATAAAAGAATGTTGGGTATAAAACGAAATATGCCTCAATGAAAGGAGAATGAGACAGTAGTCCGCACTTTCTAAAATGAAGATATCGCGTATACCAATAATGGAATCCATAAAGGTATTCCATAAATTAAAAATACTGAAGCTTAAGGAAAATATAAACATATTATGTATCATATATAAATATAGTGACATCTTAATGTCCACCTTTTAAGGTGTTAGAAGAATATTGAACAATCATCGTTTCGTGAGGCAGAAATTCGCCATCCACAGAAACTGTATGTTCTTTAACCATTAGATGTTGGTGTGTGTAAGTGTAGGTCGCATTAATCTTATAACAAAATCCTAGTATATTGAAGATAATGTATTTGTTAAAAAAGAATTGAATAAAAAGAGTTTAGGGGGTTGGAGAAGCAAAATAAAACAAAAGAACACAAGTGAAGACGTTACCATAAAATCAGGTAACTCTCTTTGATTTGAGCTCAAAGGATTCCTTGGGAAGACTTATTCCCAAAGTGAGGCTTCTAGGAGTAATAGAGGGATGTGTAAAGACAAAATTAGCAGAGATTGGCTGAACAAAAGGCTTGATAGGTGTGGGTAAGGAGGTAGAGGTGGGGGCCTTTTATAATAGGAGAGGAGGGGAACTCTTGGAAAGTTAAGAAAAGATACTTTATTATAAAATGATTTTCGGATACAAAGGGTGCCAAAATTATATATTTATAGTATAAGGTGATAAGAGTTCTAAATACACCCATCCAATAGAGTTTTTACATGTTTAGGTCATAGATTTTACATTATCTTTTCATTTTATTTAAATCGTTAAATAAAGAGGTTATCATTGCATCATCATGGTGTCATAAATAATCTAATTTATTTAATGTATAAAAAAAATATCATGATGTAGGAAATATTTTTAGATTTCTAATGAATATTTATAGTAAAAAGTATGAATTTTATAACACCATATAAAAATTATTTTAGTAAAACAACTCATGTTTGTGAAATTTTTATTTTAACTTTAAATAAAAAGTTATTGATGTCATTTTCCTACCAAAGTGGCTCCATGGGGTCCCCAAGTTGACCGATGGATTTTATTGGTCTTCCATGACACATAAAATAAGGTTAGTACATGTTTCTAGGTCATTTCATATTATTAAAACATTATTTTTACCTTAAACTACACTAATTACCTCTAATTACGATTAATAAACATAAAAGTTACTATTCACCAAAAAAATTATTTTAATCCCATTGAAACAAATTTTAATTACTAATGAAAACCATGTATATTGGATTTTTAAAAATCAAAACACAATGGTGGAAAATTTTCATTTAAATGAAAAATCAGTTTTTTAAGTACCACTTACTGGTTTCACTATTCATCAAAAATTGATGTTTTTCAGAAAAATACCAAAAATTTACCCGACGCTATATTTGATATTCAGAAATAAAAAATGATTTCTATTTTACATAATTCAAAACATATAAGTTTTATTAGTTAATTTAATAATTAATTCCCGCTGTCAAAACAAATAGCGTGTTTTTATGAAACAAAATGTATCAAAAGATTGACACTAGTTTAAGTCCGATATAAAAGTGAAATTAAATCCAACGGCCACTATTGGATTAAATGGTAAAAATAAATTCTAATATCACTTTAAAACCAATTCAAAATATAATCTAATCATATTAATAAATTAGATTAAAAAGAGGTTTTGAATTAAAATATAACATTTTTCACTATTCATTAAAAAATGAACTTTATCAGAAAAATACAAAAAATGTACACTAAGTAAATTTTTATGTCCCGGTTCTAAAGAAGAATTTTATTTGGTCCAAATGATTGTATAATAGTGACCAAAGCTATATTTATAGAGGGTTCACCATTAAAAGCCGATAGTTCGACCTTTTAGTGAATATTGGAGTATCTATGCCTACAATTGAATTCTTTTCTTATTTTAAGCCTTTATCTTTTATTGGATAAATGTAAAAACATTTAAAAAACATATATAATAATATGTTACTTATTTCTATTCATTCCCGCCAATACAATGACTATGTGTTAACTGCCATTCAAAATAATATTATTATATTACTAGTGTGCAATTTAAGATTTCAAAGAAACTCATTTTTTTGTATCTGGAATGCTATCGAACATAGAAACCCCATTAAAGTAAAATAAATATTTAATTTTCAAATATTAATAAATATGAAAATGCATTATTCTTTATTTACATGAGATGTTACATCCTTCCCCCATTTTAGGAATTGTTTCCTTGCAATTTTATTCACTTATCAAAATAAGTGGGGCTACTTATCCCTCATTGCATTTTCAGATTCCAATGTTGCCTCTTCAACCATATGGGTTTTCCAAAAAACCTTTACCTGGTGAATTACCTTATTTTGCAACACTTGATCTCTCCGGTCAAGAATCTGGACTGGTTGTTCTTCATAAGATAGATTCTCTTCCAACTGAACTACCTCTAGGATCAAAACATGAGATGGATCTGGAATATACTTTCTCAACATCAAAACATGAAAAACATTATGTACCTGAGATAAACTCGTAGGTAAAGCCACTCAGTAAGAAACTGATCCCACATTCTCCAGAATATGATATGGTCCAATGAACCTTGGACTCAGCTTTCCTTTCTTACCAAATCACATCACACTTTTCCATGGTGAAACTTTGAGAAAAACATGATCACCTACCTCAAAAGATAGTTCCTTCCACCTGTTGTCTGCGTAAATTTTCTATATGCTCTGAGTTGTTCTCATGTGTTTCTGAATCAACCGAACTTTTTCTGCCATCTCTTGTACCAATTCTGGTCCCATCAACTTCCTTTCACCCACTTCATCCTAGAAAGCTGGAGTTCGACACCGCTTCCCATATAATGCCTCAAATGGTGCCATATTTATACTAGAATGAAAACTGTTATTATATGAAAACTCAACCAAAGAAAGATGTTGGTCCCAACATCTCTGATAATCCATCGAACAAGCACATAGCATATCCTCCAAAGTCTGAATTGTTCGTTCTGACTCCCATCTGATTGAGGATGAAAAGCTATACTAAAATTTAATTCAGACCCAACGACTTCTAAAAGGCCTTTCCAAAATTTAGAAGTAAACATGTGATCGCGATCAGATACAATGGAGAGGGGAACTACATGCCACCTGAAAATATCTTTATGATACAACCGAGAAAGTTGATCTAGTGACAAAGTATCTCGAATAGGAAGGAAATGAGCAGATTTAGTCAAGCGATCAACAGTAACCCAGATTGCATTATTACCTCAAGATATCCTCGATAATCCCACAACAAAGTCCATGGATATATTTTCCCATTTCTAATCTAGCACCGGTAATGACTGAAGAATCCCTTTCAGTAATTGCCGCTCTGCATTAACCTGCTGACAAGTCAAACACTTCACTGAAAAATCAGCAATATCTCTTTTCATTCCATCCAACAAGTAATACTCCCGCAGATCTCTATACATCTTAGTACTTCCAGGATGAACTGAAAACAGATAACTATGAGCTTCACATAACAACTCTCTCTTCAACTTTGAATCACAAGGCACACAAAATCTTTTCCCAAATCTCAAAACACAATCATTATCAAAGTTAAATTCAAGAAACTTACCCTTCTGAACCAGCTCTACCTTTTTCTGCAACCCACTATCTTTCTTCTGTGCTTGCTTAATTCTGTCTAACAGGTAAGATTTCAATGATACCTGAAACAAAACAGAAGTACATCCTGCACCAACAACTTTTATGCCAAATTTCATCAAATCCTTAACCAAAATATCACATTCCAAATGCAACATTGTTAATGAAACAATAATTTTTCGACTCAAAGAATCAGCCGCTTTATTTTCTTTTCCTGGATGGTAATGAATTGTACAATCATAATCCTTGATTAATTCTAGCCATCTCCTCTATCTCATGTTCAATTATTTCTGGGTGAATATATACTTTAAACTTTTTTGATCGGTATATATTTAACACATTACTCCATACAAATGATGCCTCCAATTTTTTAGAGCAAAAACTACAGCAGGTAATTCCAAATCATGTGTGGGGTAATTTACCTCATTAGTTTTCAACTGACGTGAATCATAAGCAATTACCTGGTCATTCTGCATTAAGACGCAGCCAAGTCCTTTCAATGAAAAATCACTTTAGATAACAAACTCTCCATTCCATGAAGGAAGTGCCAAAACTGGAGCATTCACCAATCTTCATTTCAACTCCTAAAAACAATCATCACATTCTTTTGTCCAGATAATCATAACACCCTTCCGAGTTAGCGTAGTCATTGGACTAGATAACTGTGAATTTTTTAAAAAAACCTTCTATAGTAACATGCCAAACCACGAAAACTATGGATCTCGGTTACATTTGTGGGTCTTGACCATTCTTAAACAACTTTTGTTTTAGTAGGATCAATAGTTATTCCTTTTATTGAAACAATGTGACCAAGGAATGAAATTTGTTGTAACCAAAACTCACACTTGCTAAATTTTCCATACAGTTTATTTTCTTTTCAGGTTTGCAAGATACCCCTTAAATGAATATCATGATCCTCTTTACTTTTAGAAAACACCAAAATATAATCAATAAAAACAACCAACATTTTTCTCCTGAGTCAACTGAGCCATCACTGTAACAAACTGTTTAGTTCTGATTCTGACCATCTCCAGATACTGATTTGAAAGGTCATTTCCCTATGTATGCCTTCCCAGAAAAGCTGTACTGTTTGCTCTATGAAAAACCATTCTTAAAACAGAAATATCTTAGGTGAAACAACATGGTAATCTTCAAATGCTATATCATTTCATTTTGACCATTAAAAAAATATTTTTGGATCATCATTTAATAGAATTCTAACTCCTAAAGTTATCTAAACCGACCTCTGATACCAACCATAAGGCCCCGAACTTAAACCTTACTTAATATTGAATTAAATTAATAATTAACATTGAGGATCTATTCAGGTTTATTGTTTTAGAGAATTAGGACATAACTATTACATCTCAAAAGATTATAAAGTAGACACTTCTACTAAGTTTCTATAAAAATAACAACTCTTAAAAAGAAACGTGTCTAGTTCCACGTTTTATGTAGCATGTATTTCCCTTGATCCCATCCTTGAACCTACTCCACATTAAGTCCTGTGAATAACATTTCAAAAAACTTGGGGTGAGCATAAAAAGCTCAGTAAGGGATACACAAGGAATGAAAACTGTTAGCTTTTTTCAAAACCACAATTAAACCATGTATACATTATCAAAGTAATACTTTTCACCTTTATGAAGTAGTAAAAACACTTCACTAAATAAAATATCATTACTTACCCTTTTGTAACCAAAATATTACCATAAAACCCATATAAAGAACACATAACATATAATGGTAACATGAGACATAAACATACTTAAATGGAATAACCATACGGTCGACTTCGACACATAACACTTAATGGAATAGTCATACAGCCGACTTCCATACCCAATGCATTGGAGGTTGTAACGTAACCTCCCTTCCTAGTATTCACGGCACCACCCGTCATATGGTTTATCACGCAACCACCCGTCAAATGTCCAAGTACCATTATAAAATCATAAGACATAAAACAAATATAATGGAAAGAAAATATTTCCACACTTTGATCACAATATATCACTGAAATATTTTGACATAACAAATCCATTATAAATACCATTTTCAATTCCAAAAAACATAAAAGAGAATGTGGTATTTATTTAATTTTAAAAAAATAATGGCTTATTGAGGAAGCCAAAGACCAAATAAAACTCGTGGCGGCAGAAAAGGTCATTGTCACCGCGTACGCTAAAAGAAACTTTCCTTTTTGTCGTTTAGTAAAATGCTTCGTAGAAAAATATTCCTTTTGTATAAAATTAAATGTCAAAGAGCTTTATACACCGTATAAAAGAAATTTGTGTATAAAACGAAATATGCCTCAATGAAAGGAGATTGACATGAAGTCCCTTACCTCGTGTCCAATGGGACTCGATTGCTCTTTAATCTCCTGAATAATAAACTAAAGTTAATTACTACTTTCTTAATAAACTTTTTCAAGCTTATTATTCATTTTAAGTTACTTATTTCCATGTCATAAACATTATGTAATCATTTAAGTTAAAAATGTTTATTTTGTCGATATTTTGTTCTTTTGTCGAAAATGGACTTCTTACAATTAGATGTTGTTTATGTGGTCAAAGGTTCATTATATCCAAAATGATATTCATGATTTGGATATAATATATATCATATATATCCAGCATATACATGTATTCATAATAGTATATAGCATTTAGTGGTAAGAAATGAAATGCACCGTTCATAGAGACGGTAAGCCGTACGTACGCATAAACGCTACTTTCATTTCTATTTCGTATTTAATTGAGTGCAATCATAATGATATAAGGGTATATTATAATTCCAGTATAACATTATATATAATAACATTAACTAAATAATTTATATGTACCACATATGGAATTAAGGAATCAAATCACTTTGAGGGGCTGGTAGTCGGCACTTCCTAAAATGAAGATATCGCGTATACCCATAATGGAAGCCATAAAGGTATGCCATAAATCAGAAATACATATTATTAATGAAAAAATAAACATATTATACATCATATATAAATATAGTGACATCTTAATGGAGACTTTTGAATGTGTTAGAAGAATATTGAACAATCATCGTTTCGTGAGGCAGAAATTCGACATCCATAGAAACAGTATGTTCTTTTACCATTAGATGTAGGTGTGTGTAAGTGTAGCTCGAATGATTCTGATAAAAACATACTAGTATATTGAAGATACTGGTGTTGGTACAGAATAAATTAATTAAAAGAGTTTAGGGGGTTGGAGAAGCAAAATAAAAGAAAAGAACACAAGTGAAGACATTACCTTAAAATCGGGTAACTCTCTTTGATTTGAGCTCAAAGGCTTCCTTGGGAAGACTTCTTCCAAAAGTGAGGATTCTAGGAGTAATATAGGGATGTGGAGAGACAAAATGAGCAGATCTTGTCCGAACCAAATGCTTGAGAGGTGTGGGTAAGGAGGTAGAGGTGGGGGCCTTTTATAAGAGGAGAGGAGGGGCACTCTTGGAATGTTAAGAAAATATACTTTATTATAAAATGATTTTCGGATAAAAAGGGTCCCACAATTATATATTTAGAGAATAATGTGATAATAGTTATAAATACAACCATCCAATAGGTTTTTTACATGTGTAGGTCTTATATTTTACATTATCTTTTCATTTTATTTAAATCATTAAATAATGAGGTAATCGCTGCATCATCATGGTGTCATAAATAATTTTATTTATTTAATGTCTAAATATTATAAAAAATATGTCATGATGTAGGAATTTTTTTAATATTTCTAATGAATATTTATAGTCAAAATTATGACTTGTATAACCCCATTTAAAAATTGTTTTAGTAAAACAACTCATGTTTGTGCCATTTTTATTTTAACATTAAATAAAAAGTTATTAATTTCATTTTCCAAAAAATGTGGCTCCATGGTGTCCCCAAGTTGACCCATGGATTTTCTTGGTCGGACATGACACATCCAATAATGGAAGGACATGTGTCTAGGTCATTTCATATTATTAATACATTATTTTTACCTTAAACTGCACTAATTACCTCTAATCGCGATTAATAAACATAAAAGTTAGTATTCACCAAAAAATTATTCTAATCCCATTGAACCAAATTTTACTTCATAATGAAAAACATGTATTTGGGATTTTTGAAATTCAAAACACAAAGGTGGTAAAATTTTATTTAAACGAAATATCAGTTTTTTAAGTACCACTTAGTGGTTTCACTATTCATAAAAAATTGATGTTTTTCAGAAAAATATAAAAAATTCACCCTAAGCCTTATTTTATATTCTGAATTAAAAAATGATTTCTATTTTACAAAATTCAAAACATATATGTTTCATTAATCAATTTAATAATTAAATCCCGCAATCAAAACAAATAGCATGTTTTTATGAAAAAAAATGTATCAAAATATTGACACTAGTTTAAGTCCGATTTCAAAGTAAAATTAATTCCAATGACCACTATTGGATTAAATGGTAAAAATATATTGTAATTTCTATTTAAAACCAATTCTAAAGATAATCTAATCATATTAATAAATTATATTAAAAAGAGGTTTTGTATTAAAAGACAACATTTTTCACTATTCATTAAAAATGATCTTTATCGGAATAATACCAAAAATTTACACAAAGTAAATTTTGATGTTCTGATTCTAAAGAAGAGTTTTATTTAGTCCAAAAAAATGTATAAGGGTGAGAAAAACTATATTTAAAGAGGTTTCACCATCAAAAGACGATAGTTCGACCTTTTAGTGAATATTAGAGTATCTATGCCTAAAATTGAATTCTTTTCTTATTTTAAGCCTTTATCCTTTATTGGATAAATGTAAATACATTTAAAAAAAATATAATAATATTTTAGATATTTCTATTTTTTCCCGCCAATACAACATCTACGTGTTAACTACCATTTAAAATAATATTATTATATTACTAGTGTGCAACATACGATTTCAAAGAAACGCATTGTTCTGTATCGGGTACGCTGTCGAACATAGAATACCTTTAAAGTAAAATTAATATTTAATTTGAAAATATTAATAAATATGAAAATGATTTATTCTTTATTTACCTTGGATTTTACAGAAACCATTTGATTATTGTATGTATTAAACATAAAGATATTATGCTAAGAATTAGATCATATGGTTAAATATTTACATTTAAATTATCAACATGGTATAAATTAGTCCCCATCATTATCCTACACCCCAACACACATCTAGTATTTTTTTCTCTCCTTAAAATATCATAATAAACACCACTTGAAAATGAATCTTATATATTTATTGGATGGACTACAAAACGTGTGAAAATTACTATGAAGATCATAAAAAAATTACAAAAAATGTAAGATGATAACCAGATCATATCTGTGATGATCTAACGGCCCTATCATGTAGTATCCACTTATTTATGCAACTGACCATGCCAAAATTCTCTAACACCCTACTGAAAGCCACCTCAAAAACCATAATCATTTTGAGATCCCCAAACTCAAGGAACATCCTAAGGTCAACCTCTACCTACCCCATCCTCTTCTAATACAGAATATATCATCTACTCCAGATTGTTTAATTTACTTTCTCATAACTTCTTATAAGGATGAAATAAAAAAAATTCCCAACCAAACTAAGATCCATCTACCATTTGTAAATATTCCTATTGATGGACTTGATTAAAAGTACAGAATCAAATTGTTCTGAAGTCCTCTATATGATAATGAAATGGATTGGCTACAGAAGTCTTGAAAGGAAGATTCATTGGTCAAATCACTATAGGTAAATATTTCAAGGGATTATGAAACTAAGATTTACCATTAACAACCATACTCCTTAATGAGCCCTACTAGTTCCCCTCATGTGGTAAACCACCTCGTGAGTGAATCTCTTCAATCACCTATCAATTTTTATGAACTTCGATATAGATTTCCTACAAAAAGATGTATCATCATAATTTATAGAAGGATTGGGTTTTTCATCAATATGTCTGACATAGGAATCATCATGAAGAAAATGATTAGAGAAAAATTAGATGGTCCGTGACAAGGATCCCATGATATCGCATTAAAATACTCCCCAAATGAAGGGATATTATCTCATTCCTATTTACAACCATCAATCTTAGTGGAAGATGGTATGAATAGAAGTACATTTAGATGATGACCCATGAAACATATAACTCATTTTTCCCATCACTATAAAATTACTATCATTGATATGAAAATAGTTTTATCTGAGAAACTATGATGGTGACCCATTACTCTTTCATGGACCAGATCAAATTTAGCACGACCTTTATCTAATCAATCTAAATCATTATATTCCCATTAGAAATGTTTCCCTAATTATTCCCACAATAGTTCCACTAAAAATAAAGCATCATATTATATAAATTATCATAATCCTCAATCGAGTCATCCCTTAATGTAATTTCCTAGCCCCTTCGTCCATTAATTTTATGAAATATAGTGTTTGATGTATTCTGGAAGCAATAATGAACCATTTCATGATTTTTCTACAAATATAATTTTTCCATTGGCAAGTGGAGTTAGTACATGGAATTGGAAGGTGGAGTCAGTATGTGGTTGTGGTAGGTGTCTTCAGTAGGCAGTGTCAACAGGTGGTGTCAGTATGTCGCTTCAGTTGGTGGCATCACTATGTGGCACTGGTTAGTGGGATCATTAGGTGGCATCGGTAGGGGAATAAGTAGGTACCATCAGTACATGGAATCATTAGGTGGAATCAGTAGGTATCATTGGTAGATAGAACTAATAGGTGGAATCAGTAGGTGTAATTTAACAGTAGCACCTGTAGGTGGTGTTCGTAGGTGGCATTAGTGAGTTGTATCGGTGAGTGACGTCGATGATTTGAAACGGTGACTCGTTGACAGCAAGTCACGATGGTATTTCATCCATAATTAGGTGGAACCAGTGATTGTAATTGGTTAGTCACATTTTTGAATCATCCATTGTTGAATGATCTACTGGTTACTTGGGTCGATGACACACCCAATTTCAAGTCATATTTATTGTTTTCCAAAATTTCCAGTTTTTCCTAGTCTTCTCCTATTTTTTCTGATTGACCCCTTTAACATTTAAATTGACATTAATTGGGTTTAATATCAAATTATAGTGGGTTTGAATACATTTAAAATAATATATGTTATATATTTAGCTTCTTAATGCTTATAAGGATTTATGTTTTTCATAACACGTGTTCTTGATTGTGATCCGACATTAATGGATTTTAGTACCCTTCATATGTTGATATACGATCTGGCCTTTAGGAAGCAATGATCTATTCTCCCTAGTGAATTTTTCATTTGTTCCTTGATTCATAAGAGTCCCATAACCCTTATACCCCCAAGTTATTATGCATTGTGGTGAGCCCCTTGGATTGTGTCCCCTTGGAGGCTCCTCTTATTACATGTTTAACCACTGTTTTAATGCTACAAGGAGTTTTCAATCATCTATTCATCCAAGTAAGGATCCCCTCATATCTGTTAATTTGTGTATCATGAGGTGTGGATATATGAATGTTCTCTATTAATGATGAGAAATTTAATCATAAATAATGTTAATTGAATATGTTTAAAATTGATATATAGGTTTTGGGGAAAAGTGACGCATGCAAATGTTTTATTGGTTACAGATATTATGATCTGTATAGGTTATATGCGTACTAAATATCATCGTTTTGGTGGTATTTTGGTCTTTGTTTATCACATGTGATGGATTTTGGATATTTACTATTGATCTTCTATTAATGATCATGTGAATATGAAATTGGTTAACCATATATATTCTGTTAAATAAATACATTCATCCGGATTTAACTTCTATGTGCTAACTTCTAAATTATGGAAGTGTAATTATATAATGATTTTTTTATAAATCCAAATACACCTTGATTTGTGGGTGTGGTTGTGTGTTATGTGTGTATTTCTTCTGTATTATGCCTATTGTTGTTGAGTGGTGATGGGTTTAGAAGAACAACTATTTATGGGGTGACACAGGTGTTGTAATAGAATCTCAAGTTGAGATATTGACTGAATGTGGAATGGATGGGTCTATTTTTTTAGAGGGTTACATGTTCAGGTTGTTTTATTTTTATGTTATTCGGTGTTGTGTTTCCATATAGTAGGCCTATCATGTTTTTATAGTGATGAGTTGTGTTTTTTTGGTAGTATGTTGGGTGTTTTTCATATTAAGCGTAAGGACCCGATAGAATGTCTTTGAAGAATTATGTCAGATGGGGTGGGTATGGGTGAAAAATTGAGAGTATTGTTATGTGGGATAACATACCATGGAACTTTTTCCATTTTATATTTTATGTAGTGTTGATAGTTTCATCATTTGATTGGATGTTTCTCAGGCAGGGATGGAATGTATAATTGGTTTCCTTAATTATGAATGAAAATTGATTAAATGAGTTGTATGGGTGTATGTTTGAGTTGTTCCACATATTGAATGAATTTATTCTGTCAAGTATGAAGTGACTATTAATGGTATTAATAAATGCATTTTTAGGTAGTAACAGAGTTTACGGTAACATGGGGTATTTGATAGTTTGATTTAGAACCCATAGGTTGTCCTGGAGTGTTTGATACTATGTATGCCTACAACTATTTTTCCTTGTTTTTTTTCTATATGAACCCCACTGTTGTTGATAATTTAATGACCCAAAATTTCCATGTATATTTTTTTAATTAAATAGAAATTTTACGAGTCCATGAAAATTGACGGGGCGTGATTTCGAGGCTCGGTGTGCCCGGAATGATAATCTGAATATTTTTTCGAGTATGTTCATTAAACATGTGACCAGGTTTTTGTAACTTTTTATCTGGCTCTCAGGATTAAAATATGAGGTCGCAATAGTACTCATAGTGCTAGTATTCGCTTAAGGGGACCTTCACCTTGAACATAGTAGGTCAAGGGTGAAAGATAGAATTTGGGTTTTTCGTGGAAATAAAAATAAAATAAAATAAAATTTTATTTTATTGTTATTTTATTTGAGACTCCCATATGTATGTTGAGTGGGTGGGACCACCAGAACTAAACCTCCCATGTGAGGTTATGGTACTGGGGACCACCCAAGATTAAAACCCCCTTGAACACCCCTCTTAATGGGGAGAAACCTATTGTACTCCCCACATTATTTGTGCCACCCCCTTAAACTCCCTCTTCAATGTGGGGATGTCCCATGGACTTCCCCCACTTTAATTATGCCGACGCGTCTTGATTAATGGTTCCAACTCATGTTAAATTAATACAACCAAATTTAATTTATATTTGATATTGTTTTAATGGGAAGAGGGTTGGAAAAGTAGTTAAGGGAGCATGGAGGATTATTCTCTCTAATAAAGAATGCATTCTACAACGAAGAACGCACTCCCAAATGAAGAATGCTCTCGCCAATGGGGAACATATTCCCTGACAATGAACCGACGATCAATAAAACGCCGATGCCACCAAAGTTCGTCTATCTCCAATGACATCATCTCCTTCCTTGAAACCTCCATAAAAAATTCTCCATGGTAGGGGTTTAGTTGTTTATGAGTATATATTCTCATGTTCTTCCCTTCTAAAACAATGAATGCAGATCAACTCACTAACTAGATAATCGATGGATGATTTCTTTTGCAGGATTGGGGATGTACATTGTGGGAGGTTTTGGGGTTTGATGTTCTTCATTCAAGTATTTGTTAAGTGGCATACTAATGCTCTAATGTGGAGGATGAGGGCCAAAAAAACATGTCCTGACCCCTATGTCATTCTTCTTGAATGGTGTGTTCTTAGGGATGGAAGAAGGTGGATTTGTGCTATGACAGCGAATGAATACGGCTGCCGGAACCACCTCCGGCCGCACTGAACTTGCAGCAACCACATCGCCCGTAGCCTCGTCATTGTGTGGCCCTCCATCCTGCCACATGACCCCTACGCCACCCCAAGGCCACACTGCCATGTGGCCCTCCAAGCCGCCCCGCGACCTCTCCGACCCATGGCCTCACAGCCCCGCCGCCTCGCCTCACCGTGGACCTCCGCACCGCCCCACGGCATCGTCGTCACCTGGCCCTCCACTATCCTGTGGCCTTTGTGGCCCCCACGGCTACGCAGACTCACGACCCTCGCTACCCCCATGGCTCAAATGCACCAACCATGTTAGGCCGCCCACCGTGGTCTAGGCCGCCCAAAGCGGGCAGGGTCACCCAACGTGGGTCGGACCTCCCAACGCACGTCGGACCACCCAGCGTGGGCCAGACCCATCAGGTCATGCTGGATCAATCCAAAGAGGGTTGACCGAGGTCGGGTCGTGTCTGGTTAGTAAGACTATGTCAGACCAGACCCGGAAACACTTCGTCTCTATGCTCTATTGACCCAAACATTGGCACTAGGCGTTCAATTGAGAAAGTGTCAACATCACTGGAAACCATGGAGCGAGACGGTCTCTTTGAGTATACCACACTATAAATTTGGATAATGTTGGGATACCGTATGGTTGGATCGAGCCCGAATCCAACCAGGCCCTCAGGACTAAATTGTTAATAACTTTCAGACCGTGGGTTCTGTAGATGCACCTTCTATTGCGTTGAGACCCCTATGATAGGGCGGTTTTTTTTGGATATTTCTCCATGATACTTTGTGGAAGTTGGATTACCGTAAAGTGGATTATGAAGAATATCCTCCCAGAGACTAGTGACTGTAGTGCTATAACCCAGTAGCTGGCTGTGAAGTGAAGAATGAAGAGAAATCCTGTGTGGGTCTGCACCTAGTGATGCAGTGTGGGTCATCACTGTTCAATCTTGTGTGGGTTAGCACCCAACGATCATGTTTGGGTCAGCACCGAGCGTTCATGTGTGGGTTAGCACCGAGTGATTCATTGTGGGTCAGCATCGAGTGATACTTTGTGGGTCAGCAACTGATCCTCTTAATAGAGTAAAATGATTAAGTAGTTACATCTATTCATCTATACTATTGTACCTAAAAAATACCTATTGTGGGTTGAGTCTATACCTATGTGGTGGTCGTTTCCATTGTGGTAATACCTTACTGGTATTCTTCTTTTTGATGTACCGTTGTGGTACTTTCTTTTTTGGTACTACCATGGTGGTATTCTTCTATGTGGCGTACGAGTGTGGTACTTACCTTCGTGGTATTCCATACATTGTGGAACTGGTGAGCTTTGGGCTTGAGTTGGACTCTGTGTTTTCTGCATGATTAAGATGTGTATACTTGATAACATAGGTATAATTATGGGCATATACCTATGTTGGGTTGTCAATTGATATCATGCCTTGTGGTTTATCCTTGGTTGATTTTGTGAGTTCATGAGGGTCTCGTGGTCCCTACTAAGTATCGTTGTATTCACCCCTGCACGGGCTATGCCCGCACCTTGTCGTGTTTGGTGTAGATGACAGAAAATGCTGATCGAGGCTGAGGGTATTAGGACTAGACGAGCCCCGAGGTGGATCTTACGGTGTGATGGTATGCAGTGGAGACAGGAAGACGTGGAGTGCTAAGGGGTCGATCTGTACCTACCCTTCAGGTAGGAACCTTGGAGGACGACCCATTTGCTGCCTTTATTTTTCTTCAGTTGTATCATATTTCAGTGGTACATGTACAATTACTGTTGGGCTTGTATTCCAGCTACTTATTACTTTCGGCACTCTTTTTTTGATACAATTGACTTGTGTTCGTATCATGATGTGTGCTTGGTTGCATGTGTTTACAGGTTATATAGATCTTGCCTTTATAGTTGTGGGGATACGTCTTTCAGTGCTAGTCTCCATCCCCTGGCCTATGGAAGGAGGGCATAGGGTAGTCGCGACACGGGCCCCGAGGTACGGGTCGTGACAAATTGGTATTAGAGGAGTTGGTTCTACTATAGAACACAGGACTCTGATCTTTCTTTTTAAATACAATATTGTTATGTTTAGTGAGTGTGGTTATCTGATTAGGGAATCCATCACTGTTGTGGCAGCCGACATATCCATACACTAGGACCATGACTTTTGTTTTCTGACTCAGTGCATGAAATAATTGATTGCGTGTGTGTATTCAAGAGTCTTATTTGTGAACTCTTTGAATCATCTCACCGGGTATAACTTATTGATGGTGTGTATTACCCCAGGTTTTCCAAGTATGTTATCCTTTTAATGTTATTCAATAGCTTGTGCTACACGCAACACCAAGTTCGAACGGATCCCTACTTACCGAACTAGCCATTAAAAAAGTGGTTATGAATAGTATGAAATGAATATTAAATTTTATATACTATATAAAATTTTATGATCGATATTATGTGTTTTTTACATAATATAAGACCAAAATCAATTTTTCAGATAAAAGAAGTATTTTACAAAAATGGAATTTTACCACCATTTAATGGTGTACCCTTTTAAATCCAATATTTGAAACTTTTATGTATTCAATTTTCCAAAATAAACTTCTTATTTAGAATCAGGACATGAATATATAGTTTTGATAAATTTTTGGAGTTTTTCTGATAACATTCATATTTGGGTGAATAGTGAAAAATAATAAATTTTAATTGAAAAAAAAATTTTTATCATAGTAATTTATTATGTTAAATTATACATTTATATGTTTTGGAAGTATAATTAGATTGTATTTTTACCATTTAATCCAATTTTGGTCATTGGAATTAATTTCACTTTGAATTTATACAGAAAAAGTGTCAATCTTTTGATAGTTATTTTTTCTTAAAAACACGATATATTTTTTACAGCAGAAATTAATTTTAAATTAATTAATAAAACTTTTATGTTTTTAATTTAGTAAAATAGACTTTATTTTTGAATTCGGAATATCAAATATTCATTAGGCTGAATTTTCGTAATTTTTTCTGATAAACATCAATTTTTGATGAATAGTAAAACCACTTAGTTGTAGTTAAAAAACCAACATTTTCATTTAAATGAAATTTAACCACTTTTTTTAATTGAATTTCAAAAATCCAACATACATGGTTGTTATTATTAAGAAAAAATTTGTTCACTAAGAAGAAAACAATTTTTGGTGAATAGTATCTTGTGACTTTTATTTACCATGGTTAAAGGTAAATAGGGTAAAATAAGGTAAAAAGAATATTAAAATAATACATGATTACCATCACACATGTTCTAACCTTATTCTATGAATCATGACCTACAATGGGCACACTTGGTTCAATTTTGGGACCCCATGGAGCTACTTAAGAGTGATAATGTCACATTATTTTAATTAACATAAAGTAATGAAAAAAATGACATTAACAAATATCTTTTAGTACATTAATTTTTACATGAGGGTATGTAAGTCATATATTCGACTATATATATTGATTATAAATATAAGAAGATTTACTACATTATGGCATTTTTTATAATATTATAACATCAAATAAATTTAATTATTTACTACACAATCATGATGCAGTATTGACCCTATCAATAAATGATTAAAATAAATAAGATTATTAATATTAAAATAATATTCAAAACCTTTCCATTTCTTATTGGATAATTTTATTTCAAACATGTTTCATCGTATCTTCTAATTTAATGAGTTATGGACCATTCAAAACCTAAGATAAGTTTAGAGTAAAATAACTTTATCAAACTTTTCAAAAGAGCCCCTCATCTTCCTTATAAAAGGAAACCACTTGTAACCCATTAATCACACCTCTAAAGCCTGTTGGATCATCCAAACCATGCCCAAATATTCTATCATGATCCCTCTATTTCCCCTAGAAGCCTTACCTTACGAATATTTCACTTCATGAATTCCCTTTGTTTCAAACCAATGGGAGTAACCCAAATTAACGGTAATGGTTTCTCTTAACATCTTTTCTTTCATTTTACTTCTCCAACCCCTAAAATCTTTTTATTTATTTATTTAATAACAACACCAGTATCTTCAATATACTAATATGTTGTTATGAGAATTATTTGAACTACACTTACACACACCTCCATCTAATGGGTAATGAACATATTGTTTCTGTGGACGGAAAACTTACGTCCCACGAAACGATGATTGTTTAATTATATCCCACTGCCTCTCATGATGGAAATTAATATGGAACTGTATTTATATATGATATATATTGTCTTTATGTTTTATTTATGTTTCTCTATTTTTTATTTATATTATTCTTTTATGGTTTCTGTTATGGGTAAAATGTGATAATTTCATTTGAGGAAGTGCCAACTACCGCCCCCCTCAAAGTAATATGACTCATTAATGACTTATGTGGGACATATAAAGGATAGATTTAAATAAATAATATTTTATATTGTACTATAATTATAATATACCTATGTATCAATATGTTTTAATTCCATTAAAATACAAAAATAGAAACGAATGTAGCATTCATGCGTACGTACAGCTTACCGTCTCCATGAACGGTGCATTTTATTTCTTATCACCAAGTGTTATGTACTATTATAAATAAAAATATATACTGGATGTATAATATATATATGATATCTAAATCATGTATTTCATTCCAGAGATAATGTACTTTTGACAACATCGAAAAATTGTAATTAAAACAGGTTCATTTTTACTCAAGTTCCGAACATTGATAAAATATTTAATATGAACACAAATAATTTACTAAATGTAATATCAAGTTAATAAGTGATATAAAAATAATAATAAACTTGTAAAATTTACTTTATCAATAATAAATTAACTTATGTTCATTATTCAAGAAGAACACGGAACATACAAGACAAGTTGGACTTGAGGTAAGGGGTTTCTTATCTCACTTTTAATTCCATGAGGTTTCCATTGTTTACCACTTATTTATTGCATGTGGGGTATTGTATAATTGTATTTGATAAATATTATCATGATTCTATTTAAATTCATGGTATTCTGTGATTTATTTTTTGGTTATAAACCTTTGGTCATACGACTCGATTGATTATAACATGGTTTTTATCTCACTACTAATTTCTATGAGATTCATGCTATATTGCCACTATTTCCTTTTTGGGGTGTAATTAAAACCCTTGATTGTATTCATTAGGTAATAAACATTAATTTATGGGTATTTATATCTTCATTGTATTATCATTCTTTCATTGTGTGTATTTTTCATAAGTCACCAAATCAGTAAGGGAATTTCTAATTTCATTTTCCATTCATTGGGCTTTACACATACTTCATTGAATATTTTACACCAAGATTATGTATAGAATAACTATTTATTATTTATTTTGTAATTTCCCCTCCCCTTTATGTGGATATACTTTTTATACACATAATGACTCCATTGATAATTTATCATGTCATTGATATGAACTTCATAAGAGTAATCTTAACTCAATATCCATTCATTGAGTTAAACATCCGAGTCATTGGTGTTGTTTTTACCAGAATATCTGTGAATGTAATATGATAGATTTAAACTGAAAATCTAACCAAATTTAGTGTATTTATAATTTTTATACATAATTATGTCATTTATATATTCTTAACAAAAGGATACAGTCTTTATAAGGGATTTCATCTCAATTTACATTCCCTTAGGAATTATTTGTTGTTATAAGCCAATCAACTTTTATATGGTGTATATAATGTACTTTGAAATAGTATATCATGAATCCCTTTTTTCTCATGATATTATAAAATTTGATTATCTCAATTATTTGTATTCATGTTTCTCTATTTGGTTAGGAGCTCAAAAAAATTATCATTTTAAATGTATTTAGGATTTATTTTACTAAATCTTTCTCATTAATTTCCATGTTTTAAAAATGGTTTTAAGGATTTATTAATATGGGCATTAATGTTTTCAAATTAAAATTCCTTTAAATAGTTTGAAAGTGGTATGGGACAATTTGATTCAAAAATCTATTTTAAATGGATTCTTGATGAATAGTGAGACTTTTTAATGTTTTCAAGAAAAATGGGGATATTTATCTCAAATAGTTTTGATGATTATTTTCATCTATGTCAATATCCTTAATTATTATCGATTGAGGTTAATAAAATATAATAAAATCTTATATATTGTATTGAATGATATATGTTTGAATTTGGATGTGCTATTTTTATACCATTCACGGTTTGTGGTTAAAATGTTGACATTCTGAATGCTTTTTTTAATACGAATGTTTAGAATATGTTTCATCCTTTTCATATAATCAATATAATAGACTTAGTAAGTGATGGGTGGAACCTGCTATAGCTCCTCGATGAATCGGTAGGTCTCATTACACAACTAGACATGGAATTGGCCGAGGCCTTTCCCAATTTTTGATATATGGTTTTGGCTGAGGACTTAATCATTTTTAGACATATTGGCCGAGGCCTTGAAGAAATGTTTTAGAATGGTCAGTATTATGAATTAAATTGTTATGAGAATAGATATCGATATTTCATATGGTTATTCAGCTAGTAGAATACCCATGACTATCTTTTATTATGGGATTATTTATATATCTATTATTCCTACCATAAAGTGTTCATTTTTGTTGTTTTTAAAGGCATGTGTTTTCAATTATATATCATGCCTAAGGTTTATATTATCTTCCGCTATATTTCGTACTCTTACAGTTCTTTTGAGCTCACCCCTTTCTCATGTTTCATTTTCCTCGGATAGGAAGAAGTTATTTAAGATTGAGTTGTTGGAATAATCAGGGGAGCTTGGATGTTTCTAATGGAATGAATTTGTGTTATTTTTATTTTTAACTTGTAATGCTGAACTTATGTATGTATCTTGTTTCCAAAACTACAAAACTGATCGGTCCTTTGGGACATAATTTATTATAATCACCCGAATGTTTTAAAATAATGCACTGGCTCCAAGATTTGGGGGTCGGGGCGTTACAGTTGGTATCAGAGAAGTATAATAAAAAACATGGAAACAAGATTTAGATAAACTTTCATTAGAGCACATTACCCTAAGATAGTCTTTGAGGATTAGTATTGAAGAACATCATTTAATTTTGTTAGTGTAAAGATTTTTTGTATTCCCCACGAAATATATCCATGTATGGATACGACCAGGTAGAGGTGGATCTGGCATAGATGTATTTAGGAGTGGAAACTCGGACAAAGAGTTTCGGGCTTGACCCGAGGTGTCCTGGTACATGTCAATGGGCCTTGATGCGCTCTTGTTTACGAAACTGCCGTGGAATATTCTTAGGATAATTTAAATTTTCATTACAAAACGATTTGATGGATTTTTATATAAGATGAGAATAAATGACATTGGATCATCCTATGGTATTTAAAATTGAAAATATGGTGCCATGATATTTTCTAAATGATTGTATGACTATTTTTACTCACGCAATTCTTTCTGGTTTTAGTCAATGGAGGGATTCTAAGGAAGTCATAGTAACATTGATCATGATGTACAAGGTGGGAATAGTGTGGTAAATGAGAAAAAAATGGTAATGTTGGTAGGCATAAAAGATATTGTGTTCATTCCATATCAGTTTTATAAAAATATGATCAAAAAAATATATATTAAGCAACTCCCGGACTCAACAAAGATGAAAAAGGTGATGAATGTTAAGATCTCCAATAGTGGAGACCATGGAGAAAAGAAACCTCAATTTCCATCATGTAGGAAATGTAAAAAAGACACCCACAGAAGTGTCTCAATAGAAAAAAAATGCTTTATGTGTGGGAAAAAGGACATAATATAAATAATTATCGAGGAAAAATGAAGAGTATTTTGGCAGAAAATAAAATTAATCCCTAAGAACCCAATTACTGTCATTTTTCATAAATTTAGAGTACCATGGAATTACCAGAGTCAATGCCCTATTCTATAGGATAACATCTTTGTCCAGGAATACCCTATGTGGAAATAAATATATTGAAAAATGTTTAAAACTAATAGTGCTGTTTTTTGATGTGATTACATTGAAAAACTTCTCTATTGTATTTGTAACCATAAAATTTATTATGTGAAAATGCTATTCGAGAAAAATTATCTTTTATTTTGTTGATTTATAGTGATTTGGGATATTTATGGAAATGATTAACCTATCATAGAGAATATGAGATTAGGTTAATTACACTTTAGTATGTGACATTAAGAGTAGTCAATGTCATTTAAAGATACAATTTAACGTGGAAGACTACATAACCGAATTCTTCTATGTTTTGGGTTTCAATATTATATTGAATCATATTAATGGATTTTAAGGAAAAATTTTTATTGAATGGTATTTATTTAACTTTGGGGTATTGTTGGTTAAATTTTAGAAATTAAGATTAAAATTTCATTCTCTAAAATATTATACTTTTGGGGATAATCTAATATGGTCCTAAATATTTTGGATTTGGTTAATCTATAAAGACAAGATAAATATATAGTTTATCCTTTTTGGATCATGTGATTCTCTAGACGTTGATTCTAGATCTTCCGGTGTGACCATGTCATCTTGAATACTCATAGTTTGAAAAAAATATGAGTTAATGGTATAAATTTGTTACAGAATGAAACTCTACATAAAAATTTAGTTCATATCTTTTTGTTCTTAGTCTATCTCATAAATAAATTCCTCAACATTATGAAATAGAACTTAAAAAAATTTGTTCGTTTACATTTCATACTGGGAAAATAATAGCCATTTATCCCATCACATGATTTTGGTTTTCTTATCATTATCATTCTCCATATCATGTGTTCTATCCTTCTCCATTAGAACATAACACTTATTTTATCATCTTTATCTATGTTTTCCTACATGGAATCCAAGTATGGGTTATCTCGAGGGACCTTTTTACTTCTCTTTGTTTCATTTAAAGTGATAGTTTTATTGACTCTTTTTTTGATGTGGGACTTTAAATGAAGTTCCCAAGCCCAATTTTAAAAATTGTGAGGTTGCAATTTCCAAAATGGGGGGAGAATGTAACAACCCACGATTTCATATTAATTTATCTTCTTTAATGTAGTTCAATAGCTAGCGCTACATGCAACAACATGTTTGAGCGAACGCCGACATACCAAACTAGCCCTTCAAAATATTTTATGAATAGTATTAATACAATTTTAAATTTTATATACGACATATAATTTTAGGATCCATATTTTGTCTTTTTCACATAATTTAAGAAAAAATTCAATTTTTCAATTAAAAGAAATATTTTTTCAAAAATGCAATTTTACCACATTTTAATGGTGAAACCTTTGAAATGAAATATTTTTCACTTATATATATTTAATATTCCAAAATAAACTTTTTATTTAGAATTAGGACATAAAAATTTAGTTTTGATAAATTTTTAGTTTTTTTTTGATAACTTTCATATTTCGGTGAATAGTAAAAATACTAAATTTTAATTGAAAAAAACTTTTTTAATCAGAATAATTTATAGTGTTCAATTATATATTTAAATGGTTTGGATGTATAATTACATTATATTTTTACCATTTAATCCTATTTTGGTCATTGAAATTAATTTCACTTTGAAATTAATTTCACTTTGAAATCTTTTGATATTAATTGTTTATTAAAAACACGATATTTCTTTTAACAATGGAAATTAATTTTAAGTTAATTAATAAAACTTCTATGTTTTGAATTTTGTAAAATAGAAATCATCTTTTAATTCAAAATATCAAATATAACTTAGGCTTAATTATTTGTATTTTTCTAAAAAAACATCAATTTTTGATGAATAGTAAAATCCCTTAGTAGTAGTTAAAAAACTGACTTTTCATTTAAATGAAATTTTACAGCTTCTTTGAGTTGAATTTCAAAAATATGACATACATGGGTATTTTTATTATGTAAACTTTTGTTTAATAAAATGAAAATAATTTTTGGTGAATAGTAATTTCTGACTTATTTACCGTAGTTAAAGGTAAATAGGGTAATTTAAGGTAAAATGAATATTATAATAATACATGAAAACTTTAACACTTCTCTTAACATTATTAAATGAGTCATTTCCAACAATGGGCACCCTTGTGTAAATTTTAGGACCCCATAGAGCCACTTTAGAGTGATAATGACACTTTATTTTAGTTAACTTAATGTAAAGACAAAAATGACATCATAAAATATCTTTTAGTATATCAATTTTTATAAGGGGTAATATAAGTCATATTTTTTATGGTAAATATTCAGTGGAATGAAAAAATTATTTACTACAATATGGTATTTTTTTATAATTTTTCGACATCAAATAAATTAAATTATTTATGACACAATAATGATGCACTTTTGACATTATAACTAATGATTTAAATAAATAATATTATTAACATTAAAAGAATATTCAAAACCTATCAAATTCTTATTGGATAATTTTATTTTAAACATGAGTCATCTTATCTTTCAATTTATTTAGTTTTGGTCCTTTTGAAACCGAATATATATTTGTAATAAAATAACATTTACAAAACTTTCCAAAAGAGCCCCTCCTACCCCTTATAAAATTACACCACTTATAACCCATTCCTCACTCCTCTCAAGCTCATCGTCTCATCCATACCCAGACCAAATAATCTCTCATGATCCCTCTCTTACACCCAGAAGCCTTACATTAGGTAGAAGTCACTTCAATATGTCAGTTTTGTTCAAACCAATGGGAGTTACGCAAATTAACGGTAATGGTTTTTCTTAACATCTTTTCTTTTATGTTACTTATCCAACCCCTAAAAAAGTTTTTTAATTAAATTATTTTATAACAACTCAAGTATCCTCAATATACTAGGATGTTATTATAATAAGGATTTGAACCACTCTTAAACACACCTCAGTCTAATGGGTTAATAACATATTGTTTCTGTGGATTGAAAACTAACGCCACACGAAACGGCGATTGATAAATTATATCCTACCGCCTCTCATGGTGGAAATTAAGACGGAACTATATTTATATATGTTATATATTATGATTATGTTTTATTTATTCTTATGTATTTTTTTTGTATACATTCTTTTATGTTTTCCATTATGGGTAAAACGCGATAATTTAATTTGAGGAAGTGCAGACTGCCGCCCACTCAAAGTGATATGACTCGTTAATTCCTTATATAATACATATAAAGGATAGGATTAATGATATAATATATTATATTTTACTGGAATTATGATATACCTATGTATCATTATGTTTTAATTCCATTAAAATACAAAATAGAAATGAATGTACCGTTCATGTGTACGTACGTCTAACCGTCTTCAAGTACGGTGCATTTCATTTCTTATCTCCAAATGTTATGTACTTTTATAAATACATACATATAATGTATATCTAATATATATATATATATATATATATATGATATCTAAATCATTTATACCATTTTGGAGGTAATAGACTTTTGACCACATGGAATGATTGTAATTAAAACAAGGTCATTTTTACTCAAGTTCTGAACATCAATAAAATAACCAATATGAACTCAGATAATTAACTAATTGTTATAGTAGGGTAATAAGTGATATAAATGGAATAATAAACTTTAAAAATTTCTCTCAGTCAAGTAGAAATTAACCTATGTTTATTATTTCGGAAGAACATGGAACATACACAACAAGTCAAACTTAACATATGGGATTTCTTATCTCACTTTTAAATCCGTGAGATTTCCATTATTCTCCACTTATTTATTGAATGTGGTGTATTTTGTACAAAAATTTGATATATATTATCATGATTCTCTTTATATTCATGGTATTATATGATTCATTTAGTGGTTATTAACTTTTTTTCATATGACTCGATTAATTACAACATGGATTTCATCTCCCTTGTAATTTCTGTGAGATTCATGCTATATTGCCACTATTTTTTTGGTGTATGTAATACCCATAATTTTATTCATTAGGTATTATAAATTAATTTATTTGTATTTACACCTTCATTTTATGATCCTTCTTTCCTGGGGTGTATGTTTCGTAGGTCACCAAATCGGTAAGGGAATTTCTAATTTCATTTTTCACTCTTTGGGTTTACGCATACTTCATTGATTATTTTACTCCAAAATTATGTGTGTAATGACTATTTATTATTTATTTAGTAATTTCTACTCCCATTTTTATGGATATACTTTTGATACACATAATCACTCCATTCATAATTTCTCAAGTCATTGATATGAACATGAAAAGAGTAATCTTAACTCAAATTCCTTTCATTGAGTTAAAAATCTGAGTCATTGGGGTTGTTTTTACGACAATATGTGTTAATGTACTCTGATTTATTTACACTTAATATCCTACAATATTTACTGTACTTATATTTGACAAACATAATATTTTTAGTTATTTATTCATAACCAAGTGATACGGTCTTTATAAGGGATTTCATCTCCATTTATATTCCATTGATACATCATTGTTGTTATATGAAAATTCACATTTATATGGTGTATATAATGTTCTTTGACATAGAATATCATGAATCCCTTTATTCTGATGATATTATTATTTTTCATTACCTCAATTATTTTAATTCAATGACCTCTCTTTTGGTTAGGAACTCCAAATAAAATATCATTTTAAATGTTTTAATGATTTATTCTTATAAATCATTCTCATTAATGAACATGTTTTAAAAACTATTTTATGTATTTATTTATATGGAAATTAATGTTTTAATATTAAAATTCCTTTTAAATGTTTCAATGTGGTATGTGAGACTTTGATTCAAAAATCTATTTTAAATTGCTTCTTGATAAATACTGAGACTTTTAAATGTTTTCAAGAAAAAGGGGGATATTTCTATCCAATAGTTTTCATGATTATTTTCATCTATTTTACATATCCTTCATTATTATCAAATGTGGTTAAGCTTTTATAATAAAATCTTCTATATTGTATTGAATGAATTTTGTTTGACTGTAGTTGTGCTATTTTTATACCATTCACGGGTTGTGGTTAAAATGATGACATTTTGTATGATAGTTTTAATATTAATTTTTAGATTATATTTCAACCATTTAACATAAATAATTCATTGGAATTAGTATGTGATGGGTGGAGCCCGCTATAGCTTCTCGATGAAACAGTAGGTCTAATGAGACTACTTGATGTGGAATTGGCTGAGACCTTTCCCAATTTTTGATATATGGTTTTGGGTGAGGCCATAATAATTTTTAGACATCTTGGAAGAGGCCATGAAAAAATGTTTTAGAATATCCGACATTATGCATTCCATAATTATGAGATTTTCTATTGATATTTCAAATGGTTATTCGGCTCGTAGAATACCCATGACTATGTTTTATTATTGCATTATTCACTCAACTCATATTCCCCCCATAAAGTGTTCATGTTTATTGTTCGTAAACGTATGTGATTTCAATTATTCACCATGCCTAGTGTTTATGTTATCTTCCACTATATTGATTACTCTTACTATGTGTTTGAGCTCAACCCTTTCTCGGGTTTCATTTTCCCAGGATATGAAGAAGTTCATTATGAGTGATATGCTGGAATAATCATGGAATTTGGGATGGTTGTAATGTAATAAATTAGTGTTGTTTTTATTTTTCATGTTTTATTGTTGAACATTTGTATGTATCTTATTTCTAAGACTACTAAACTGATCAATCCGTCAGGACTTCATTCTCGGTAATCATGCCAATGTATTAAAATAAAGCACCAGCTCTAGGATTCTGGGGTCGGGGCATTACATCGTGGCACACCTGTTTCTTTTTCGGATTACTCCATGCAGACGACCATCTAGGGTTTTAGATTTTGTATGCACTGATAGCCAACTGCGCATTGAGGCCTCAGTACAGGGCCTCTTCCCATAGAGGAACCAGCGGTGGCACTAGCGGTACCATTCACTACTGAAAAAATACCCTATACCAACGGTTTGGAACCTTTGGTATATGTTACACCAACAGTTTGGAGAACCATTTCCATGTAAGCCGTGGGGATAGGTCTATAACAATGGTTTTGGGAAAACCATTGTTATAGAACTATATCAACATTTTTGAAAACTGTTGGTATAAGTAATATGAAAATCTATACCAACTGTTCCATAAATAGTTGGTATATGTAATTCAAAAAATAATCATTTGGTTGGTTTTGATCTGAGCACTCGCCGTTTGTGATTAAACGACCAAACCACTACCCTGAATTACATTTGTGAACGAAATTTCATAAATATATATATGTATATGTATTATCATATGTATTTTAAATTTTGAATTATTTAATGTCGGTTTTATGAAGATTCCATTAAAAATACATGAACATATACCAATGGTTTGGCCAAAATATTTGTATAAGGTCTCTATAATGGACATATACCAACAGTTTTGGCCATACCGTTGATATAGGTCACCCCTTATACCAATGGTTTGTCCAAAACCTTTGGTATTGGTCCATATAAGTGACCTATACCAATGGTTTTGGGAAAAATGTTGGTATAGGTCCAAATTAGTTAACTATACCAACGGTTTTCCCAAAACCCTTGGTATAGATCATATTTATAGTAGTGATTACCCAATGGGACACTGATTCCACCATCCCCAGTGGTAGAGGGTGCACGCCACTTGACCGTGTTGCACGAGTTCTAGTTCTAGAGGCCACCAAGTTTCAAAGGAGAGACAGACCCACATGGAGATGAGGACTGGCTAGAGGTCACAGTGAGAGTTTTCTATCTAGTAGAGACACCAGTTTATCTCATGGTGGTCTTTGCCTCTAGGCATCTATATGAAGTAGCAAGCAGATGGTGTGGTGTGATGCTCATGGTTCATGATGAGTTGGCACTTTTTTGGGCAGACTTCGAGAGCCTTCTTCAGGCAGAGTTACTTCCAGCGACTCTTCGCATAGTGCGCATATAAGAGATACTTCATCTGCAGTGTGGTTTCATGATTGTGGCTCAGTAAATAGTGATGTTCACTGAAATCTCGTGCTACTCCACTGATATGGTGTGAGGTCCATTCTTCAGGGCCCAGACCTTCAAGTAGGGCTCAAGTGAGAGATTAGAGCTGCGATGATTTGTCTTAGCATCTCGACGCAGGAGGAGGTGTTAGAGAGAGCCCTATTAGTGGAGAGTTTCCTTGATGAGTGGCCACCAGATGTAGGACCCACCACTGGACATCACGTAGTGGAGTATTCTACAGATTACAGCAGACAGATGTCATAGTGGTCAAAAAGGACCAGACCTACAGGTGGATGACCGTAGGATTCAGGGTCAGTTGTGCAGGGCACCCGAGGTAGAGCCAGTCATGCCTAGAGCAGGATGTGTTACGCATGCGGCAGGCAGGTCACATGACTCATCACTGTATGACCCGCCATACAGATGATCATTAGATAGTCGAAAGACCGCCCAGGTAGAGACATAGGTTCAACTGAAGAGGTCCGCATTGAGTAGGCGAACGTGGAAGAGGAGCTGGCCGTGAAACTGGTGGTGGGAGACGATTTGAGATGTTTCTGGCAGCACCACCAGGAGGTCTGCCCCGACTTTAGGGAGTTGGAGGATATGGGTGAGCTCTTCTCTATACAGCTAAGGCCTATGATCACGGTGATCATGAGATGATACAAGGTACAATCTGTGTCTACTCCACCTTATCTTCGGTACTTATAGACATAGGTCCCAATCATTATTTGTTTCCACTTCCCTTGTTCGGAGATCGTAGATTCTGATGGAGCTATTGGTTCGTTCCTCAATACCATATACTCCTAAGAGAGTGGATTTGACTATTATGCACTAGTGCCAATAGTGTGAGCTTACTCAAGGAAGAGAGATCTTCGGCAGGGATATCCGATTAGCGGCGTCGAGGCCTTACAGCATCATCTTATGTATGGATGTGTTATATACAGTCCATGCTCATATTGACTGTATTAGGTGAAATGTGTGGTGTGTCCACATTGATTAAATCGGGTTTACCTTCCCCGGCGAGAAGGGAGCCTTTGCTGCATAGGATGGACTTTCCCAGAGGAGAGTCCAGCGGATCTCTCCTCAGTTGGCTAGAATTAACCTTGGAGCAGTTGATGTGAAAAGTATTAGTTATCATGTAGTGGTCGACCAGTACGCGGATGTCTTCCCTGATGATGTTCCGAGTCTACCTTTTCACACAGAGGTGTACTTTTACAGTGACTTTTACCCCGTGATGGCACTAATATCTACACCAGCATATCGGATGGCTCCCGCAGAGCTTCGTGAGCTGCAGGTATAGCTGGAGGAATTACATGGGAAAGGGTTCATTTGACCTAGTTTTTCTCCTTGGGAAACCCCAATTTTGTTCACCAAACAGGAATATGGGAGCTTGAGACTTTGTGTTGACTATCAGTGCCCGGACCAGGTGACCGTGAAGAGCATGTACTAACTTCCGTGGATTAAAAAACTCTTTGATCAGCTGAAAGAATAAGGGTGGTTCTCAAAGATAGACCTCATATCAGGCTATCACCAGCTCATATTGAGTGAAGAAGATGTGAAAAAGATGGCTTTCAGATGTCGGTATGACCATTAAGAGTTCTTGGTTATGCCATTCGATGTAACCAACGCTCCCATAGTGTCCGTGGGACACCTGAACAGGATCATTCTGCCATACCTTGATTGCTTTGTATTAGTCTTCATCGACAAAATTCTAATCTACACGGCTAATGAGGAGGTCATTCCTATCATTTTCTGGTAGTACTAGATGCACTCTGAGAGCACTAGATTTGTGGTACACTCTTGAAGTTCCAGTTTCTGATCTGAGAGGTTCAGTTTCTGGGACTTGTCATTTCATAGGCTGGAGTTGCAGTGGATCCAGTGATGATTGAGGCGGTACATTCTTGGGAGCCACCAAATAGTGTGATGAAGATACGTAGTTTCCTGGGTTTGGCTGTATACTATCGGAGGTTTGTGACAGATTTGTCCTGAGTTGCAACACCTCTATCTGTGTTGAAGAAGAATGGACAACCCTTCATTAGGTCGTAGAGATGCCAGTGGGGTTTTCAGGAGGTGAGGTAGAGGATGACTAGTGCCCCCATCTTGAGGCTTCTAGAGGAGGGCATAGGGTACATAGTCTACTGTGACACATCAAGGACCGGGCTCGGATGTGTCCTGATGCATTAGTGAGTAGTGATTGCATATTATTCTCCAAAGCTGAGACAAAATGAGAAGAACTACACAACCCATGACCTGGAGTTTGTAGCACTGGTCTTCGTCGTGATGATGTGGGGACACTATCTAATGGGAGAATGCTTTACAGTGTACTATGATCAGAAGAGTCTAATGTATATCTTCTCTCTGAAGGAATTGATCCTAAGACTGCGACGTTGGCTTCAGTTCCTCCAGGACAATGACATCAAGATAGTCTATACTCCTGGGAAAGAGAACATTGTATTAGATGTAATCAGTAAGAGGTCAGATATACATATGCTAGGAGAGGAAATAGATAAGTTGTATGCTTTGAAGATATCCACTGGTGAACGAGATGGAGAAGCTTTCCTCCAGTCTCTTAAAGTCACTCCACCACTTCTTTAGTGAGTCAGGGAGGCGCAATGTGGGGACAATGACTGCAAGGCTCGACGTTCTCAGATAGCCATAGGGCTGGCACCTGATGCATTATATGAAAGTGGGATCACGTCATCCTCTTCAGAGGATGTACCAAGGTACCATTGTCACTTCAGGAGGAAGTGTTGAGGGATTTCCACACATCCCCTCTGGCAGTACATCCAAGAGTGTCGAAGATATTCCAGGACCACCGAAGACAGCATTGGTGGGTTGGAATGAAGAAAGTAGTAGCAGAGTCTGCCTCTCCTTGCCTCACTTGTTAGCAAGTGATGGAGGAGAATTAGGTACCAGCAGGCATGGTTCAGCCTTTGGAGGTCCTAGAGTGGATGTGGGATGGGATATACATGGACATCGTGAAAGGACTTCCACGTACATCCATGGGTCATGACTCAATTTTTTTGATCATCGATCGACATAACATGTCGGCCCACTTCTTACCGATCAAAGAGAAAAGATCAATAGAGATCTTGGGATGCCTCTTTTTTTATGAATTTGTGAGGTTACATGGGGTACCCTCAACAATTGTATCTGATCGTGATATATTTTTGACTTCCTGGCAGTGGAAGGGGTTGTAGGAGGCTTCCAGGACGCATCTTCGTTTGAGCATTGCCTTTCATCCACAGATGCATGTCCAGACTGAGTGGACCATTCAGACCCTTGAGGACATTCATTGCTCTTGCGTCCTTGACTTCGGTTGAAATTCGGAGAATCCTTTCCCTTTTGTGGAATTTGAATACGACAATAGCTATCACTCTATCATTGGGATGGAATCTTTTGAGGAATTGTACGAGTGACCTTGCAGATCACCTTTGAGATGGTTTGAGCCAGGGGAGTCAGCACTAGTGGGACTGAAGATTGTATGGGCTACCATAGATAATGTGAAGATCATCCAGGTGTAGATAAAGATGGAACCGAGCATAAAAAACTATTATGTCGATAGGAGATGGAGACCTCTAGAGTTCGAGGATGGTGACCACGTCTTTCTACGGGTCTCTCCCCGATGTGGTTTACAAAGATTTGGCCGAGGCGGCAAGTTATCACTGAGGTTCATTGGACCTTTTCAGTTCCTAAGTATTGTTGGCGATGTGGCTTACCGCCTAGCACTCCCCCCCCCCTTAATTGCATCGGGTGCATGATTTCTTCCACGTTTCCCAGCTGAGAAGATACGTTCACGACCCTTCACACATCATCGACCACGGAGAGCTGGACATCGATGATGGGGAGACTTTTGTGGAGGTTCCAGTGGAGAATGAGGATCGACAGTAGAGGGTCCATTGTGGGTGGTTGATACCTCCGGTGTGTGTTCGCTGGCAGCACGGGAACCTCCAAGAGAGAACATGGGAGTGGGAGGTTCAGATTCATGCTCAGTACCCCCACTTGTTCCCTTAGTTTGAGTTGTGGGTGACATGTATGAAAATACATGTGGTGGATAGAATGTAAAGACCTGAATGTTCAATGTAATTTGGTTTAATTAAATAGGAATTTTATCAGTCCGGGAAAATTGACAGCGCATTATTCCAATGCCCGGGGATCCCGGAATGAATTTTCGAACATTTTTTTGGGTACGTTCAATAAAAATTCAAGCAGGTTTTTGTAACTTTTGAACCACTTCTCTGAATTAAAATTTTAGGGCACCGTTGAACTCATAGAGATTGTATTCTCTTAATGGGACCTTCATCTCGACCATAGTAGGTTGAGTGTGAAAGATATAATTTGGGTTTTTCCTGGAAATAGAAATAAAATAAAATAAATTGTTATTTTATTTTTATATTCTTTGAGACTCCCTTGTAGATGTTGAGAGGTGGGGACCACCAGAACTAAACCTCACATGTGAGGTTATGGTGGTGGAGACCACCAGATAATAAAACCCCCTTGAAATCCTCTCATAATGGGAATAAGCCTCTTAATCTCCCCACATTATTTGTGCCACCCCCTTACACTCCGTCTTTAATGTAGGGAAGTCCCTTGGAGTTCCTCCACTTTAATTATTTCAATGCCTTTTGATTAATGGTTCCAACATAAGTTAAATTAATACCGCCTAATTTAATTTTTATTGGATATTCTTTTGTTGGAAAGAGGGTTGGGAAAGCACTTGGGGGAGCTTGTAGGATTATTCCCTCCAACGAAGAATGAGTTCTCCAATGAAGAATGTTCTCCCAAATGAATAATGTTCTCACCAACAGGGAATGTCTTCAATGACAACGAACTGAAGATCAAGGAAATGAAGACGTCACAAATGTCCATCAATCCCCAGTGACTTCATCTCCATCCTCGCGACCTCCATCATCAAATATCCGAGGTAGGGGTTTAGTTTTGTATGAATTTATATTCCCATGTTATTCCATTCTAAAACAAAGAATGCATATCAACTCTCTAATAAGATGATCTGTGGATGATTTCTTTTGCGAGTTTTGGAATAATCATTGTGGGAGGTTTTGTGCTTTGACGTTCTTCATTCATGTTTTTGTTGATCAGCTTGCTACTTCTCTAATGCAGAGGGTACGTGACAAAAAAACATGGTCTGACCCCTCCTCCATTCTTCTTTAATAGCATGTTCTTCGCAATGGAAGAAGAAGGAATCGTGCCATGGCGACGAACAAATACAGTGGCCGACACCACCGCCAGCCACGATGAAGGCGACAGTGCAACGACGCCCCCCGTATCCCCAGCACCACCCACAACATCTAGTGCCTGTAGCCTCATAGTTGGTGGTGTCACTGCCCTACGGCCATGCCCCCCCCCCGCCGCGTCCCTTCACACCGCCCTGAGGCCTCGCTGCCCCATGGTCTTTCCGCCTTGAAGCCCTCTGAGCTGCCCCACGGCCTTCCATGCCGCCCCGCAGCCTCACGGCCCTCCACCGTCCCATAGACTCGTGGCCCATGTAGCCACACAGCGCTCCCTAGGCCGGGCTGCCCAGTGCGGGTGGGGCCAGACCCAACGGGTCGGTCCGACCAGGTCAGTTCAGACCCGGACTCACTTTGACCCATTTATGCTCTATCAGCCATAACTTTGGCACCAGGCATCCATTTGAAAAACCGTCAATGGAACATGAAACCATGGAGCGAGACGGTCCATTTGAAAATACCCCCACAGGATGTTTGGATAAAATTGGGATTTGGTTAAGTTGGATCGAGCACGAATCCAACATGCCCCTCAGGTCTAAACGGCTAATAACATAGAGACTAGGGGTCTGATTGATGTACCGTCTATTGCGTTGAGAACCCTATGAGATTCCAGTCCATTGAGGTACTTCTTCGTGAGACTTCTAATTAGTTGGAGTATCTACCAGTGGCTTGTGGAGCCGATCCTCTTGGAGACAAGCGAGATTAGTATAGGAATCCAGTAGTTGGCTATGACGTAATGAATTAAGAGTGTTCCTCTGTGGGTCAGCACCATGCAATCCTATGTGGGCCAGCACCGAGCGATCCTGTGTGGGTTAGAACTTAGTGATACCTTGTGGGTCAGCACCGAGAGACCCTCTGTGGGTCAGTAGCGAGTAATCCTATGTGGGTCAGCCCCGAGCCATCCTATATGGGTCAACAACAGAGTCTCTTACCAGAGTAAGATGATTCACAAGTTACATCTAATCATCTATACTATTGTACCTAAAAAAATAACAGGTGTGATCTGAGTCTGTATCTGTGTGGTACTTTCCATCATGGTGATACCTTGGTTGTATACTTTTGTGTGGCATACCTATGTGGTACATTCCTATATGGAAATACCTTGGTGGTATTCTTCTATGTGGTGTACCTGTGTAGTACTTACCTTCACCATATTCATTCCTTTGTGGAACCGTTGAGCTTTGGGATTGCGTTGGACTCTGTGTTTCCCTCATGATTGAGATGGGTTTACATGATGACATAGGTATATGTATGGGAATATACCCATGTAGGGTTTTCAGTTGATTTCATGCCTTGTGGTTTATCTGTGGTGTATTTTGTGAGACATTAAGGGTCTCTGGGTCCCTACTAAGTATCATTATAATCACCCCGACATGGGCTATGCCCGCACATTTTTTTTTTGGGTGCAGACAACGGGCAGCCCTGATCGAGGATGAGGCTACAGGGGTGCGACGGGGCTCGGAGGAAAACCATACACCATGATGGTACGCAGAAGAGACATGCGGACATGGAGTGCTAAGGGGGGCGATCTGTACCTACTCTTCATGTAGAAACCTTAGATGATGACCCATTAGCTGCCTTTAATTTTCTTCTGTTTTATCATATTTCATTTTTACTTGTACTATTACTATGTGGATTTTATTCTGGCCCGTTTTTACTTTCAGCACCCTTTTTTCTATACCGATGACTTTCGTATATTGTAGTTTTCTTGGTTGTGTGTGATTATAGTTTATAAAGGCAATGCCTTCCTGGTTATGGGTAATACGCATTTCGATGCTATTCAACAGCCCTAGGCCTATGGAAGGTGGGCTAGGGGTAGTCACAGAACAGGCCCTAGGGGATTGGTCGTGATAGAGAACAATGTACCAATCACTCAAATTTTCATGGGCAGGGTGGCTTTCCCTATCATCCTGGTGGGGGATAGATGGTTGGCCACTCAGTCTTCTCTGTTCCCTCTTCCAGGTAGTGATTTTAAATGATTCTCCTGGCAGGTAGTGGTTTATGAGGCCCAAATATGTACGGTGAGTCATGTTATGCCATGTGTCATTGGGTTGAGATGTGTTGTGCTTTAACATGCATTTTCGGGATGTGACATGGTGTGTGGCCTAGGTGTTGACAGGAATGACATTGTTGTGAGGACCATGTGTGTGCCGATGAATTGTCATGTGGTACATTCTTAAGAGGTTTGAGGGATGAGACATTTTCCATTAGGATGTGAGAGATTCTAGTAAGTGGAAATTATTTGTAGGGTACCCTATCATCGATGTGATCAATATTATATTACTTGACATGCATTATTTGGTAAGTGTGACTTTGGTGAGAGTGGGGTGGCTAGTTATCCTTATTAGGTGTTGTTGGTTTCTTCTGTTTTCTCATGGGGTAATTAGTATTCCTCTCAACATGTTCACGATGGAAATGAGTTTCCTTACTGATTATACTCATATGATCAACTTATTTTATAAAACTACATTTATGTATCCAGGAAGATTACACAAAATGTGTTGGGAATTACTAGCTCGATAGTTGGGGACACTTGTTGTATTACTTCTTTGCTTTTTTTGTTTTGGTATTTACTATGAAGACTATTTTTTTAGAATTTTTTATTTTAAACATGATTTTGGGGTGGATTTAGGATTTATTTATATGACTTGTAGATGTTTTATGGTGGATACCTCTAATATACTAAATTGGATACTATAAAAAGGGTAATAACTCTCATTATATGATATTTTAAAACCCTTGATACTGATTGCCACTCAGGGCCTAGTAGAGGCAGGACTTGGGGTGTCATTATCTCAATTCATTGCAAGCTCAAGAGGGGCATCATTTGATTGGGGGTCAGGAAATATTCATATCAATGTAATGGTTGAGATAAATTATGAAGTTTGGATTTAGGAATAGTGAGGATTGCATGGGTTGGTAGGGAATTAGTGTCAGGTTATAATGGTACGTGACACAGTCAAGATAATATTTGCTAGGACGTGGAATTTTAGGGTCCTCTGTGATCTAACACAAGGACACTGAGCCAACATAATGTCTAAGTGATGCTACAATACTTGCAGAGTAGAGACCATAGGGAAGGTACATGAATCATAATGACTTGTGTTCTTCTATGAATTGGATTCATGGGGAAATTTGGAATGGATAATAAGTAAAAAATGTTAAGGTGAACATTAAACTAAAATCATGACTACCTGAGCATTGGAATTTATTATATACCATTCTGTTATCGTAACCAATCATAATCCATGTATATTACAGGTAGTGGGTAGTTGGTAGGCCGACCTAGTTGATCGTAGGAGAATTGACCTAGTGGTGGAGGAAGACCTATGTTATAAGATGTTAAATACCTTTTGGAGATAGACTCTGATGAATTATGGGGGTAGTGTTTTGGTCATGGAGATAGAGTTTTTTTCAAGGATCATGGGATCCCTTCCAGCCAGATAAGGGAATTGATATAGTTTTGGGATCCCTTGGTGTTGAGCTAGATGTGGGAAAAAATGTGTTAGTGGAGGGCGCTTTACATGGGAGATATGCAAGAGGATTATTTTTTGCGGACTAACTATGAAAAGGAGTTCCATGAGGAATTATATTATTCAATAATTAAGGATAAGAAGAGGAATGAGTTACTATCCCTCTCATATGGGAGTTTCTCAGTACGGGAGTTAGGGAACAAATTCAAGGATCTCCTTCATTTTTCTTTGGATCTCTTTCTGGATGATGAGTATCGTGCGAGATTCCAAGAAAAGGAACTTCATCCTTCAATCTAGTACGTGGACACTCCCTTTACCTTTCCAACAAACATGGATTTACTAATTAAAACATATGTAGTTGATTGGATGTCCTATTGAGGAGGTTAGCTATAAGAGGGGATTTATCTTAGTGCTTCTAAGGGAAATGTTTATGTAGAAGGTTTCTAGTTCCATAGCCATCGAGGGTTTGATCGGAGGGGAGTCAACCTTAGAAGCTTACATTTCAACCATCCAGACATCATGTATATACTTTTGTCCTATGACCAGTGTGTTTTATCCATGTAGTCCATGGGAATATTTATAGTCAGTTCCAAGATGCCTCTCAAGATTAGTAGGGAAGAGGTTGGGAGGTTCAGTACCCACCTCATTAGTAATTTCAGGTAGGGTGGTTCCGATAGAAGGGACAATAACTGCACACTCAACTGAGGGTAGATGGATCAGGTAGAGGCTAACCTCTGGTAGTTCCTCAGGAACCCTGACCTGGGAATTCTCGAGTAGGAGGTTTTCAGTAGAGGGGTAGAGGAGCATGGCATAGTTAGTTTCACATAGTAGAGGCAACAATTCTAGTAGGTCTAGAGATCATTCGAATTGTGATCAATTTGTTCAGTAATGTTTCATTCAATTTTTTCATTCAATAAATTTTTTCCTTTATAGCTCCCGAGATATCACATTATCTGGGACTATATGTAGAGAGGCCTCCCATGGCCCTGGTGTTGAGTATACTAGTTAGAGGTGAGACTTGTTTGGTCTATGTATGATGGGGATGTAGATTAATGATGCAGACATACCTATTTCATGAAGATATCTTCTTCTTGTTGAAGTGTCCATATGATATCATCCATGGCATCAAATAGTTGCATTAATTTCATTTAGTTGTTGAATTATTCTAAAGGAGAGTCATGTTTTTAGACTTAGATTGACATCATGTGACTTTCAATGGATAATGGGGTTTTCATATTGGAAATTCCACATATAGATCACCTTGGTTAATTATTGGTCGAGCTTCCAATGAAATCAATGGATGTTGTGATGGTAGAGGTTCCCAGTGTAACTGGGTAGTTATTTGATTTAATCCAGGAGAATGATGTGACTCTACCCCCTCGATGTGGTAATGAGTTCCAGATATACTTAAATCTCATCTATTCTTTGATCTTGAATGTTCCTTATCAGATAACACCTTCAGAGTAGTGGGAGTTGATAATTCATATAGATGATCTGATAAATAATGGATTATTCTAGCCACTATGTCACTGTGGGATGCTCTAGTCTTGTTTTTAAAAAAGGATGATGCTGGTATGAGGTTGTTCATAAACTAGCAGAGGTTGAATCAATTAATGGTCAAGAAATTTTTCTCTCTCCCAATGATAGAAAATCATTTTGACCAGCTAAGCAGATAAATTACATTCTCTAACATCGATCTATTGTCTAGGTATCTTCAACTAAAGGTAAAGGAAGGTGATATCCTTAAGACTATATTTAGTATCTCGTATGGTCACTTTCAGTATTTGGTTATGTCATTTGTTGTTACAAATCCACCTTCCATGTTTATGGGGCTCTTGAACTCCATTTTCTATGAGTTCCTAGAATAGTTCATTTTCGTGTTAATTGATGACATCTTGATCCAGTCAAAGATAGGATGTGAACATTCCAAAAAAAATTGAACCATCTTATAGGTTTTATTACACCACCAGATCTACAGAATGTTGTAAAAATACAAGTTTTGGTCATGAGAGGAAATATTACATTGGCATGTGGTGTCTCAAAAGGGTGCATCAGTGTATCCTTCGATGGTTTAGGTAGTTTTTTATTGGGAAGAACCCAATAAAGTGGTAACGGTTCACAGTTATCTCATCCTTATGAGGTATTTATGTATATTTTTTTCCAGATAAATCTCAATTTGTAGCTCTATTGATGACTTTTATAGGAAGAACCAAGATTTTGTGTTGAGTGAGTAGTGCCAGGAAATGTTCTGCTACATGAAATGGATTTTGGTCAATGCTCTAGTAATCTGGTTTTCATAGGATGGGGTGATGATTGATGTGTTTTTGTATGATTCCCATCTAGTGTTTGGATGCATGATGATGAAACTATTGGGAGTGATCTCATATGGGTCCAGGTAGTTACATCCCCATGAACGTAACTACACCTTCAATGATTTTGAGCTAGCGTTGGTGGTGCTTGCATTGAAGTTATGGAAGAATTACCTCACTTTGTAGTGATTTCTGGTCTTCACTGATCACATGAGCTTGAAGTTATAACTTATCCTAGCTAAATCTGAAGTTATTATATTATAGGTTGATGGAGTTTCTTAAAGATTACGATTTTCATATCTCTTACACCTCAGTAGAGGGGATTGTTTTTTATGATGCATTGAGTAGGAAGCCACAAAAGGAGGTTGTTCGGGAATCTATGGATGATTATAAGTTGATTATGGAGTGGGATCCCTTGCACTTATATGAAAGAATAGATAGAGGAAAAGGCAATCAATTTCAAATGATAGTAGAACCTAATCTGATACAATAGGGGGTGGAGTCTCAATTGGTAAATTCAGAGGATGTGGTGACATGTGATCACATTGACTAGGTTGATTCTTCAGTGGGGTGGTCAGACGAAGGTCATAATTAGATGATATTCTACGGGAGGTTGTTTCTTCTAAAGGCGATGGATGAGGGAGATCTCTACAAGTTATTGAGCTCACCCATAATGGTACACCCACGAATTTATTGGATGTACAATGGTTTATTGAACTATTTTAGTGGTCCGAGATAAATTGAGTAGTGGTGGAGTTTCAAGTGAAGTGCTTAGTGTGCCAGTAGGTGAAGGATGAGCATCATGTTTCCGATGATCTTTTGAATCCACTGGATGTCCCCAAGAAGATGCGGGATTCCCTATCGATGGATTTAATCATAAATTTTTCAATGTCTCAAGGAGGATGTGAATCAATCTGGGTTGTGGTGGATCGACTGACGAAATCAACATACTTCTGACAAATTCAGGATTTGGGCGTAGTTGATGCCTTGGCCAAGAGGAATGTTGATGAGGTGGTGCAAAACATGGAGCACCAAGATCCATCATCTCAACTTGAGATACATGTTTTAACTCATGGGTATGGAAGGGATTGCAATATGATTTTGTCCCCCAATAATTCCTCGATAATGTCTTCCACCATCAAAAATTTGGACAGACCATGTGGACCATCTAGATGTGGTAGGAAATTATGCAAGCATTCATCCTGGACTTTGATAGCTATCAGGTGTGACACATTTACTTAGTAGAGATTTTGTACAATAATGGTTATCACTCTTCCATTTTCATGGATCCATTTGATGATTTTAATGTAACGTCATGTCATTCAACCTTGTGCTAGATAAAAATTGGGGAGGAAATTATTCTTGATTGGGACATGGTGAAAAGTATGAATGAGGAGGTGCATGTTTTTCATGAAAGGATGGAGGCATCATAGGAACGTCAAAAATCATATGTCTATCATAAGAGGAGGCTGGTGGAATTTGAGGAAAGGGTCCACATGTTCAAACATGTTTTCCTTCAACGTGGGCAATGTATGCTTGGAAGGGGGAGAAATCCTTATCCTAGTTTTATCTTACCTTTTGATGTGTTGGGAAAAGTTGAAAATATGGAATACTAGTTGGAACTGCCACCACAATTAGAGAAATTCCATGCAGTATTTCATGTCTTTATACTTCATAAGTATCTCCATGATGACCCTCATGTCATTGATTAGGGTGATTTAGAATTCAAGAATGATCCAACAATCGTGGAATGACCATTGGAGATCTAGGATCATTAGTAAAATGTTCTGTGTGGGAAGAACATTCTTTTGGTTTGTGTGTTGTGAAGGCATGGTGGAATTAAAGAGAGTACTTGGGAATGTGAGACATAGATGCATTCCTAGTTCCCCGAGTTATTTTGATCTTTTAAATTCTATTTTCCACTTTTTAATTTAATGCTTGAACCTTGTGTTCTATGAGATGGGTAGTTTCTTGGTTCCATGAAGTGTGATAGAGTCTCAGCATGTGAAAAGGGAAGGAAATTAGTTCTAAGATATAGAAATTAATTGAGATGTGATTAAACCTATATGGGAGAGAGAGTGAATCAATGATCGGACAGTATATTTACATGTGTAATGGAATTCCCATATTAATGTGTTTGGGATGGAATATTTGTTGTTCTTTTGTGGTGTGTGTTTTGGTTTGTTGGGTTGGATGATGTCGGAGGAGGCTTTCATGGATATTGATGTTTCACTCCATATTTCAAACAACACATGGTGGTTATCATTATTTTTTTGGGGTTCTTGGTCAAAGTGGTATTTCATATATAGGAAAATTATTGAAAGGGTTCATATGGGTTGGTTATTCAAGACCCTATTACATATGTATTGGTTTGGAATTCCTCTGGGAGAGAATAGTTTGAGAGGTATCGAACATAATAGCATGAAACCTTGATCCATTAATTGGTCAAAATCCTGTGATTGAGATATTATAGAGGCATCAGTAAATAATTTCAAGAGTTTTCCAGACATAAATTTTTTCTATTAGTATGTGGTGTCGTTATGTGGAGTCGTTAAGCATCGGTAAGTGGCATCGATAGATGGAAACAGTAGGTGGAATCAGTATGTGGAATTGGTTGGTGGAGTCTATAGGTGGCATCAATAAGTGGCGTCAGTAGGTCGAATCAGAATGTGGTTTCAGTAGGTGTCTTGAGTAGGTGGATTCAGTAGGTGTTGTTGATAAGTTGATTTGGTAGGTGGCATAAGTGAGTGGATTTAGTGAGTCATATTAGTTTTTCACAATAGTTACTTGCTAATGGTGGATCATGATGGTGAGTTATCCATTGGTAGTTGCAATCAGTATGTGGCCTATGTGAGTGGATTTGGTGAGTTTCATCGATGACTCACCCTTAACTGACTCACCTTGCTTAATCACTCAATGGTTAGTCATTTTGAATGTTATCCAAAATTTTCCTGTTTTCCCCAGTTTATCCAGATTCACCCCTTTATCAATATAATTAATGTATATTAGGTTTAATGCATTATTGTAGAGGGGTTGAAGCCTTTTGAAATAATATTGAATACATCATTAAATTCATAATGCTTTGAAGGCTTTATGTTATTCAAAATGTGGGTCCTTGATCAGGGTCCATCATTAATGGATTTTAAAACCGTTCCCTCGTTGGTATAAGATCTATCCTTTCTAAAGATGAAACCCTTTCTCCCTTGTGTATTTTCACTTTTCCATTGTTTCTATGGTGTCCCATAACCTGTATTCCAAAAGTGATCATGCATTTATGCAATCCCCTTTGATCACATCTCCATGAAGGTTCCACCTACTACTTGTGTACTCCATGTTTTTGTACAAAGAAGAGTTTCTGAATGACTATTCTTCCAAGTAGGGATCTGTTCATCTCTATTAATTTGTGTATAATGTGTTGTGGGTGTATGAATTTTCTCTTGTAAATAAATAATATTTATGAATAAACAATGATGATCAAATATTTTTAATATTGACATATATAGGGTGGTGGAAAAGTGAGTCATGATAATTTTTTATTGGTTACTAATATAGGGATAAGTGTAGGCTATGTGACTACTAAAAATCATAGATTTTGGTGGTAATATGGACCTTTTTGTGTACCTATGATGTCTTTTAGATTCTTATCATTGATCCTTTGTTAATGATCATATGAATATGAAATTTTATAACCATGTATTTTCGGTAAAAAAATGAATTCCTCAGGATCAAACATTATCTATGACAACCCTTGAATTATCATTGTGGAATTAAAGAACACGTGTTTACTAAATCTGAATACACCTTGCATTGTTGGTGTTGTTTTGTGGTACATGTGGCTTTGTTTATATTTTGATTTGTGTTTTTGAGTGGCTTTGGGGTTGAGAGGGAAACTATTTCATGGGAGATAAATGTTTTGAAATGGAATATTAAGATGGGAGATTGGCAGATTGAGGAATGGATAGGTAGTGTGTGAGAACTGGTGCAACATGTTCGTGTTGTGTTATATTTATTTTACTGGTTGTGGTGTCGTAATACAGCGGGGCTTCCAGGATTTTGTGATGAGGTTCGTTTCAAGGTTTGGTATTGTGTTGGGGGGTTTTCTTCATGAGTTAGAAGAAATGGGGGAATGATATTGAATAATGATGATGTTAGTTGTTTTTATGGGAGTAAAATGGAGGGGAATGTGATGTGGGTTAACATATCATGCTTTAATTTCTTGTGCATGGTTTATTCTGTTTGACAGGTTGTGTGCTGTGATTTTTATTCCCCATGGTCAGGAGGAAAATGAATAAATGGGTTCATTAAAAAAATTATAATTAGTTACATGAGATTTCTTGGAGTATGTTTGAGTTGTGACTTGTTGTGAATGCCAATCTTTTGTCAACCTCTTAAGTAATAGTTGTAGGTGTAAATAAAAATATTTATATGTAGTAGTAGATGTGGTAGTATCATGGGGTGGTAGATAGTTTTATTTAGAACCCAAATGTTGGTCTTTAGTGTTTGATACAATTTATTCATACCTATATATTTTCATGTGTTTTCTATACACACACCCCAAAAAGATGAGAAATGTGTTTTGAACCACCCCATAATCATGGGGGGGGGGTCTTTCTCAATCATCCTGGTGGGAGGATGAATGGGTGGATACCCTCTCTTCCCTTCTCCCTCCTCCATGTAGTGATTATAAATTATTCTTTGAGAATTTAGAGGTTTATGAATACCATGTGGGTACGAGTGAGTTGTGTTTCCTTAGGTGTCTTTGGGATGAGATGTGTTGTGTTTTCCTAAGTGATTTTATGATTTAATGGGGTATGTGACCCAGGTTCCAATTAGAAGGACGTTGTTGTGATGCCCATGTGTGTGTGAGTGAGATGTGATGTGTTTAATTTTCCCAGGTTTCATGACAATCATTTAGGACAAGGTGTGTGCATGTTGGTTTCGATGTGGTGATTTCAGAAGAGGGTCGGGTGACAGTTCATTTTCCATTAGGGTGTGAGAGCAGTTAATCAGTGGGAATGTGTCGTAAGGTTACCTATCATCTATGTGGTCTATATTACTTAATTGAATTTTGTTTTTTGGTGATCATGCTTTGGGTGAGTTTGGGTGGTTAGTATACATTTTTAGGATCTGTAGAAATTCTACTATTTTCTCATGAGGGAATTAGTATTCCTCTCCACTAGTGCATGAGTGAGATGGGTTTTCTTAATGATTATATTCGTTTTATAATGCTATTTCATAAAACTACTAACATGTTTTTTGGAGGATAAAGTGGACTATATTGGGCATTACTAGCTTGTACAATGGGGAAACTTGTTGTGTCACAATATATATTTTTTCTATTAGAATTTACTATAGAGGTTCTTATTTGGTAGAAGTTTTATTTTAAATATTCATGTGGGATGGATATTGGATTCCTTTTATATTTAATATAGTATATATTCTTGGTTGATATATCTTATCTCCCAATCCACTTACTAGAAAAATAATATTGCCTCAGATTATGTGAGATTAGTATACCCTTAGTGATGGTCGCCAACCCGAGGTCTACTGAAGGTGGGACTCAGGGGGCATTATCTGACATCCATAATTTGATGCTTATAGTGTACATCTTTGGAGGGAGGCAGTCATGAAACTTCATCAATGAACATTGTAATCATTCATAACCTCAAATGGTTATGAAACCTATAAAAAAATACTACGAGCTTGAGGTGAACAGGAAAAAATTCCTAAGCCTAGTAATAGGGAAGTTTATAGAGGCCTATTTTTCTAATTTTATCCCATTTCAATTTTCCATGAACCAAAACTATCCAATTAAAATAATAAGGAAAGTAATCATGAATCATTTACATCTCATAGGTATCATTTGTGCACGTGTTGACACCTTACATAGTAAATAAAAAATCCCATAGTTCAAGGACATTATCACATGGGGCCCTAAAAATCCCTTTACCCTAATTATATCGCTAGCATATGTCATGTATGAAGGTTAACATGATATATTTACATTATAAACCATGGAATAAAAATAATATGTTACCCTAATTTCTATCATACATCTCAACCCCACTCTATTTATACCATTCTATCAAGACCCCTCTCCTCTACATAGACCACAATGAGGGTATAAATATAATGAATCGTATCTCCCACCCATAGTATGGACCGTGTTGGAGACATACCTAAGGGTATAAAAATATCATGTATGGGATGGATTACACTTTGTAATATAAATAGTTTTGGGAGATAAATTGAATCACCCACAAGAAAATCTATGAAATCAAATGAACTAAATTCAAAAAGCATCCCACAATTAATGTTTAAATAATAATGATTTATATAATGGTCTCCAAATTAAGATTCCAATATGTAAATATAGGGTAGACAAACTGAAACTATCCAATGAACATCTATAGTAATATCCAACATTTTCTGCATTATCTTCCCAAAAAACACAAAATTAGTACATGTACACAATTTAAGAATAAAATTATACTCAATCAGAAACGAAATGCCTCTCATGCACTTGTAAAATGAGAATATTAATGCACCATTGATATATTGGAAGAACCAACAGCCCCTAAGTTGTCAGATATCCTTCTCAAACCCACAATGAAATTAACATCATGTAACCAAATCCAAGTATAACAACATAGTTTGAAGCATATCGATGTATGGTACCTAGCACCACTTTCCCATTGATTAGACTCTATCACATACTAATGTCAAGAATCCTGGATCTACCAAGATTTTTGTGTAACATCCTTGAAAAATACATCCAATCCCATCCACTAACAACCTGGCCATTACATGACAACAGTTTTACTTGAAAACACATGGCCCATCACACCACATAACATATCAAAAAAAATTGTATTTGGGTATCTAGATCATGAAATACATGAACCTCATTATTTAACCTACCTAAAATGACCCCACCATAAGACATCTCATTACATATCCCCAGAGACTCTTGGACCATCAAATCTCATAGTATCACATCTTTAATGTTTAACTTTTCACTTCTGGACATTATTTCGCATATATTCCATCATCGACTATAAGAGGGGGTGATGAAGACATGGTGTATATAAAACTATCATCATCACTATAATATCAATAAAATAACACCAAAGCACAAGCTATTATAACTAGGTGATCAAAATGGTTGGATTCAATATATAAATTCAAAATAATATATAATTTTCATAAACATATAGTTGAAAAATATAAGACCCATGGTTTTTATAAAAAACAATTAATTTATCCCACAGAATCCTCTACATCAACTAGAAAAGGAAATGAACAACCCCACATAAGAAAAACATAATCCATAAATCATCTTACACATTTATATCCATATTTCTCCAATTTATATATTTCATAGTAATAATTAATTCCCCTAAAATTAAAATTTCATTCATTAGTTAAACATTAGTTATCATTTCATTTCATTTAGATAGGTACGATGTTCTATATTTCCTTCCCCTTTATTTATATATAAAAATAAATAATTTATAGAAAAAACGACTTCATCAATTTATGTGTTAAACATGATCATTGAAAACATTTTTATGTAATCATTTCCATTACTACATAGAAATTTTATGTTACTGAACATATCATATCAATATACATCCAAATTTCCACATACCAAGAATATTACCACCACATTCTTAATCCCATTAAAAAACTACATCATAACAATAACCAAAATCTTTTTGAACACTTATATCATCATACCCACTTCATGAGCATCAAATTAATTCACATAAGGAAAAATGAATATATTTTTACACAAAAAAATTCCACAACAAACAAATATATAACATTGTATAGATTATGAATAGGAGAATTCACTCAATCAAACTTCATTATTTAATGGAATTATCATATAAACCATAAGATTATAGGGAATCCAACTCACTAACTAGCTACATGTGATTATCTTATTTCATATTAATCATTATTAAAAACAAAAAAAATGAATTTTAGAATTTAAATCATAAAAGTGCAAGAATAGTACCTTAATCAACATGATTTTCAACTAGCAAATTATTCCATATAATTTTCAACATTAAATCAATAAAAAAAGAGAATTTCATACTTATCATTCCTTTCCCCTATAAATTTAAAATATTGAAATCCATTTATCATTATAAATATGTATAAAACCATATCCATAAGGGATAAATAATGTAAAATCATCTCACATGATACAATAGTTAAAAAATGATGGAACTCCTACATGGAAAAATGAGTTTTACTCAAATTCACTACACCAAAATCATGGGGTTCACACAATGTAAGAAACCAAAAACTAGTAAATCGAACCAACTACAAAAATAAGGATCCATGAATCTATGTGATGAAAGATTGGGAACCTCATATCACAAGAAAATGTAACCAAGAAGGAATAAATGAATTGAATTTGCTTCATAATGAACTGATCCAAAACTAGAAGTATCTGATAAGGATATAATTTAACATTAATGGAATATCTGAGAAAATACAATAAAATCACCACAGTATAGAATTTAACATGACCTAGAATATTTATAAATATAATAAATATTTATCCTCTATTAAAATGGAATTAAATTCAATTAATTAAAAAATTTAAATGATTTTCTTTCGGAAAGGAAAAACATGAAAATTTGTAGTAAATGGATTCAACGGAGATCTGCTATGAGTGATCTATCACTGTTGTCCCCATAAGAGTGATCTATAATTGGGATCAATCAATTGAATTTTCTACCATTGATATCTACAAGAAGGATAATGTACCATTGGTATCTACCCCTAGAATGATATAACATTGATATATACCATTGTGATCTACCACCAAAATAACCTAAAATTAGGATATAATACTAGATTGATATTTTATTGGGATCTACCTCCAAAATGATATACTATGTGAATGATATAATATTGGTATCAACTTCTATATTGATATAAAATTTAGATCTACTGGTGTGATCTACCTTCTTCTTCGAAAAGACCGATTTTCCTTCAAAACACATAAAAAATTAACCCTTACTCCACCAAATGGATCTATACATTCCTCATAGACCTCAATAACCATATTTTAGTCTTATTAATGGGATGGATGGATTGGAGAATTATAGGCATGAGGTTTATATCCATTACATTTATGATGTAATATTACCCTGGTTATATGGGTGTGTAAGTGATGTGGATATTGACTAATTCAATAAAAAGATTCTACACCACATGGGTGGTTGGGAAATGTTGGTATATGTCCCAAACCATGTCATAGGAACATGGAAACGTTGTGAGATATAATTGGATGGGATGAGAGCCAGTGGAATTTGACATTGTGAAATGAAAGTGTCAAATTAGTGGGGAATAGGTTGCGTTGTGACATAATTTTATATTAATTTCATACTGTGTTGCAATATTGGAATTTTTATTTTGTTAGAGTTCCATTGTTATGTTGGGATTGTTTAGCTAATTATATTAGGTGCACATGGAATCAAATTTTTTTTTACTAGTATATTTTTATGCTCTTTTTACATGTTCATGATATATAATTGGTATGAGACTCATGATTATACATGTTATTATGCTCATATATATATAATCTATTTTTTGGATTGTAGGATAATTTTGCAGAGTGATAAGTAATTTTCTATCTAGATATTTGGAGCTACTATTCAATCCATGATGTATAACATATATATTGGTATTTACTTAGAGGCATTTATCTAAATGTTTAGACATTATTAATGTACTCTAGGATGGTTCAGTTATAATATTTTCTTATATTACAAAGATTCATAGTGGTTAAAAATTCTATATAATTAGGAAATATTTTATTATGTTTAACACACTCCATTTCTAGGATGTTTTTACCCATATATTTTTGAAAAACATGGGACCTTATGGAGGTGGGATTCAAGGTCATTATCTCTCTTCCACCATTATTGACCCTAAAAGGATACCATTAGATAGAGGGGTCCATGAAATTATATTACTATCGTTAATTAAATTACTTGAGTAAGGTTATGTTATTATGTTAATTATAAGAAATAAAAATTTAAATTAATATTTAGTTAATATTGATATCAAATATATAATTTATTTTTTATTTATTTATTTTATGATTGTTATTGTATATTCTCATATAGTCGACATAAGTAATATTGATTATGTGGATGCATGAGATAAATTATGGAACTTATATATGATGGTGTAGTACTATCAATAGACTATGATGTTTCATGGATGTGGATATAAATGGATAAATGATTGAATTTAATAACACTAATGGATTAGGTACATATTACTGAATTAAATGAAAAATAAAAATAGAGAGTTCAATTAATAATTGTTTCTATTTATATATTTCACATCTTGTAAATGAATAAGTATCATATGATTCAATGTGTAAATGTTTCAATGAATTATGTAGTTTATGTGTTGAAATATAATATTATAGGTTAAAGGAAGTAGTGGTAGTTTTTTAGTAATGAACTTTTTGTAGTTTCATGGTTGTTTATATATCCAATTATGTATATCATAATATAAATAACATTTATGTGATATTACATATTTATTTTTTAATTTCTACCAATCTCAACATGAATCATACAAATTATTAGCTTCCCACACCCGGTTTTGGGTAGTAACTAAACCACCACTATCAAAGATATTAATGATATTGATAGGGAACTACCCCAAGTATCTATCTCTGATATATTTTTTATATTCTATTGTTTTAATTGTAACATGGGTTTAGTAGTGTGGTAAATTTATCTAGTTTATTTTAATGTGGTTGGGATATTTTATGGTTCTGGTTGTTTTGTAATGTAATAAACTGATATTTAATAGTGTTTGTTATCGTGGATGTATACCATTTCAGTTTTTGGCTGAGTAAAACTATATACAAGTGGATGAGGGAAAAATTATTAAGATAATATTCAGATTCATTATATTCACACAATTATATTATTAATATATTTTTATTTAGGTTAGATTATCTTAGGGATGTTTTTGGATGGAAACATGAGTCAACTTAGTTATTTATAGAAATATTATTTAATATTCTACATTGATAATTGAATTATAGTTTATTAAATTATAAATTTTTATAATCGATATGATTAGGGTATTACATGTGAATCATGTTCGATAGTATCCCCATACTCACCTTTATGGTTGTTTAGATTGTGCAATCCATTCATGGAAAATCCTCCACATTTAATAATGTATCTTCAATGAATGTGTTTTAAAATATTCATATTTTATACAATATTTATTACTTGCTACTAGTTCTTCTAGTTTTCTATGTTATAGATTTATAGTAACCATAATCTATATAGCATCATATTATATTTCATGAAATAAAATTAATAAACACATACAACCCAATTATGAAATTAGACATTCAGGTTTATAAAAAGTTTAATTGGAAGAAAAAAAATCCTTTTATTTAGCAGAATATATAAAATTAACATTAAAATAAGAATTAATATAAACATTATATACTGTGTGGATGATATAACATTTCAATAAAATATAATCCCTAATTTTAGTAAAATAAGTAATTGGAAACTCATGGTAGTGAAGATTACACACGAATAGTTTAATGGATTTATCATAATGTTTTTACTTTTCCATTTTATATTCAAATTATTTGAAAACAATTTTTGTATTTGAATTCGAAAATTTATTTATCATTATATGAGGACACATATATTTAAATTAAATCTATAAAATCATTTACATACTATGGTTTATTAATCTACATTGTAGACATAATTTTATTTGTTTGAGGTAAGCTATGGATTTAAATTTAATATAAAATCTATATAGACATATATTATTATTAATCTATGAAAATATCCATCCCCCTAAATAATAATTCAATTCAATTAAAATAATTTTTATCTTTATTTTACCACATTAGCAATGTAGCTCAATGATGTTGTGAGAATGGATAATTATTTGGTTTTTTATTCAATGGATGATGATAGTGATAGTTTTATGAATTATAATTTAAAATGAGAGCAGTGAATTTATCTCATAGTTCTCTTGTAGTTTTTTTTATTTTTTTTATGTGAGGTTCGATCATAAAGATATTAATATAGACTCTACATTAAAATTATTAGTTTAATTAAATGGGGAAAAATACAATTCTACTCATTTGAATATTGTTTTTTATCATTTATCATTTTTTATATATATTTATGAAGATTTTATGGGAGTAAACAAGTTATAGGTGATGGGGTTAGCCCAAGAGTATGTGACATCTCTTAAAAGTGGGTTGTTCAGAAAGATGAATTTAATCGTGTGGCATATTTTATATAGTTATTAATTATATATTTTTAGCTAAATGATATCTATTATAGGAATTATATGACATTGGGAAGATATGAGTTATATAAGAGGATAATATTCTATTTACATGACGAAGATAGTGAATGATGTTTTGATGTTAGAACAAGAATCGTTAGAAGGTTCGAAGTGGGAAACAACTAATCTAAACAATGAATTATATCCAAAATTTAGTAAATAATAATATAAATCCCATATGAAATATCTCAATAGTAGAACATAATATTTTTTTCCCAATATATGAGTTAGTGATTTCCTCATTAAAGGATAGAATATCACAATTTCAATAAAACTATTTACTTCAATTTTTATATTTTTTTATAAGATATAAAATTTGTATAATGATTTCATGAATAAATATAATCTTTTTTATTTTACATTGTGTTATTTCAATGAACCAGTTTATATCATATTATTTTATTTTATCATAATATCAAAGACGTAATATTTGATACATTTTATGATTTTATAATCTAGAAATATGTTAATACGGTTCTTAATATATTATTTTTATATTTAAATTGATAAATATTCGTGATAAAATAGACATGGATGAACTATTTAAAATTGTTTTATAGTTTATATTAAACAACATAAAAAATATAAAATAGTATACATGTTAAATGGGGTGTAATTTTTATTATATTTGAATATGGGTTATATCATTTAGTGTTTTTTGATTGAAAATGTTTTTTTATTTCCCATGATAATTGGGGATCATTTCTAATTATATATTAGATGTAACATTTTTTATTGGTCAATAAAAATGTTTTTATGTACTATAATTTCCTAAACCATATTAATTTTGAATTTAAATAAAATTATCTCTAAAAATTTAATCAAATATTCCCATGGAAACTTATATTTACAATTGATAATGTTCTATGAAATAGTATAAGGGAGATATTATCACTTGGCTAATAGATGAATAATCATCAGATGATATTAGAGGATTTATTAGCTTTAGTTGTTCATGTTTCAATTTTTTATAGAATTTCATGTAATTATGTTTCATTTGGGTTTTACAGAACCAAATGGATTTTATAGATTGTTGTAATGATATTGTTTTTATGTAATTATCAGGAATGGTTTTTGTTGATTTGTGTTTTTATTTTATTTAATTTAATCTGGTAATTCAACTAATATTAAAATATTTACACCAATTAAAGTAGTCCCCAACCAATTTTTACTTTGAAGTGGGATATTTGGTTCATGAACATTTTCACAAGAAACATATAATGGTTTATGATGAATTAGATTTGTGAAATGATTTTCTTAAAGAAGATAAATTTATTTGGATATATATTTAAAAAACCAGTTTAATATTAGAATAAAATAAAAATAATTTCAAGGTGAATATAGGGCTCATCAAGATATTAAATTTCTATTTATCAAAAATTTAATATTTAAAATCATTATTTTCATGGAAACAATGAATAAAAGATGGACCAAAATAAAGTATTCCTCGATATATTTTTCATGGTAAGAGTATATTTCCATTATCATTTGATATCATATGGATATTGGAGTTTCATGTAATAGTGAATGGGACACCTCATTAGATTTAGATACCTCACAAATAACACATCTTAAAATATCAAATGATCGAAAAGTATGTTTTTAGAAAAAACACGTACTTCATAACTACAAGAAAAACACATTTATAGAATCCCCAAACCAAATCTTTTGGACCTGATTCTAAATACATCATCTTTAAATTTCATTGTTTTATTACTATCAATGTGACCAAATTTCATCCATCCCAAACATAAAAAATAAAAATAAAATATGAGAACAATTGTAAACCAATGTACCATTTTGTTTAGAGTATTAAAAAAATCGGAAAAACCGTAAAAGAGTGAAAAAAAACCCACAATATATCCATTTATTTCACAATATCAATCAATTAAAATTAAATATGTAATTTTTATTAAAAATGAACACATCATTCAATTTTAATTCTTATTATTTCTTGAACATAAGTAAAAATTATAGAACAACTTTAAAATGTGCGATGATCAGAAACATCTTAGTAAGGGACATAAAATGATATAAGGAAACCTATTACTCTATATAATATCTTATAAATTATTCATCTTTCACAATAATATTTTGGTTTAAAATAAACATCATATTACTCTACAAAAAATATTATCTACCGAAATATTGTTTTAAAACACTTCAATTGAAACCTCAGTGGAATAATAAAACAAAAAAGTCCCTTTAAAACCAAGGGAAATATATAAAATCATTATTTAAAAAGGTATAAATTTCACCCTTATGAATTAATATATACATTCCTTTAAAAATTATCTCATGAGTAATTAGATGGGATAATAAAGAACACGACATCATAAGATCATGGAAACATATTAAATGTTGTATGAAGAAAACCAATACATAACACTATGTCAAAGATAACTAAAAAACAACATGACATAGTTGATAAAGACCCATTATGGTTTAGGGTTACACCCTAATCATATACATTTGGTCTCTTGAGACATAAACACTACATAAACCATTAGAGTGCTATGTGTGTGCATCGACAATAACATGTTCATATAAATGTGTTCCACAAAAGTAAATAAATAATATGAAATAAGAATGAAAATCAACCATTGAAATAAATGGGATTCAAAATCATTCATCTACACAAAATTGATATGTGTTAAAAAATGTATTTTTGAAATGAGCATTAGGCATGAATTAACCCATAAAAAATGGTTGAATAATTTTTTATATATGTGTGTGGAATATATATAGAATATTTAATAATTACATAACATTAAAGACAATGTGAATTTTAGTTATAGATAAATACACACTGCATAACCCAAAGGCGAAGGGTGTTTCAAATATATACCATACACTCATAGGGAAAATATTTTCAAATATCAAAATTTTTATTCAATTTAATAAAATTTATGAAATTACATTAAAAAAATGAAATCCCTTTTTTCAGTGTAAGAAATAAAGAATATTAATACGTAATACTAACAACAAAAAACATAATGGGGGTGAGAAAATGTATTTATTCAATATACATTAATATAGAACATTTTTTCTTTATTTTAAAATTGGGGTAAAAAAGAACATTATACAATTAATAAAATGAGTTATTTTTAAAATAGTTGAAATAATTTAAAAATTACATAAATATTATTTAATATTTATTTATTTCCATTTAAATACATCAATTTTTTTAATATTTCCATGAATGATATTGATTTAGAAAATTAATACTTCAATCATTTAAAATGAGGTTTTCAAAGAAATGTTTCCCTTACCTCGAGTCAAAAACTTCACATATTTTTTTAATATTGTTAAATAATTATAGTTTGTTAAATAATTCAATTTATTTTATTTATTATCTTGTTATATTAATTTACATGAACAATTAATTTCATGTCATGCATTTAGATGATCTTGATTTCATTGGTCCAAAATTACACTAGTAGGTTGACTAATGTCAATGATTTCATTACATTATCTATTATATAATACTAGGAATATGTAATTATCAATTTTACATAATTTATGGTTTTATAAAACCAAATAATGGTGGTTTTGAAAAATGTACTAGGACACAATCATTAAGAATGTTGGTCATGCGTACACATGAGTAACATTACCATTTTTTAATGATCATGATTTATAACAGGTAAGTGTTATTTTAACTCTATATGATTATTATTACATAATAAATAAAAAATTCATTATTTAGGTAGAAATTTGTAAAAAAAATTTATGTGATGTGGTTATCGAAAACAATTCACATTGCTTCATATATGAAGTGATCCACATATGTACTTGAGTGTTGTTATGATTTATAAATGAGTGGAATGGTAGGAAAATATATTATATATTAAAATCATATTATGTTAACTCTTTGAATAATATTTTTTATATTTATATATTATTTATCATTATAATATTATGTTAGTGTCATTGTTGGAGAATGAAATATGTATGTTTGTGAGGTGGTAGTCCATCGTACACATAAACAAATGTTATATTCCCCATTTAATAGAAGTGTATATGAATATAAGCTATTAAATTAACACAATAAAATATGAGTATATATGATACAACACTATAATTATTTTATATTTTCTTCATTATATAATAATGAGTATGAGTCAGAAATAAAACAAAAAAATATGGTAACAAGATTATGTTTTTTTAGACAACCTCTTGTTACTTGACATGTTAATAGCTATATTTTTGGATTTCTATGAAATATAATACCTATATATTCATTTGAGGGATAATAAGAGGTTATTTAATTCTAAATAAGATAAAAATGGATCTTGATGTTTCTAGAGATCCTGAAAGAGGGTGGAATTTTATAATTAGGGGTAGGTTATTACTGGAATTACTTAAAATTATGAATGGATATAATCAAATTGTCATGAAAAAATGAGAAAAAAAGAATATAATTTTAATTTCGTACGTGGATTAGTCTATATAAAATTATCATCTAATATTATTCATGTTTAGATTTGGGTTCTACACTTATCTATTTATTTTTACCAACATTAATCATTTTTTTAAAAATAACAGAGATGTTGATGTTTTTTTCACATGGGGAAAATATAGTTATAATGAAGAGATAATTTATCTTTAAATGAATCTCTATTGATATTTTTAAAAATATTACAATAAATTGTAAGAATATATAATTTTATTAATTTAAAATCATTTAGTAAAATGTTATTCATTATAAAATAACATTAATTCCATTTTTTAAACAATTCATTAATTTTTTACTACAAATTCCTAAAAAATTATTGAAATCAAACAGAATACTTTCCAAAAATTATTAAATGGAATTTTTAACAAAAAATTCATTTTATAGAGTAATTAAACAAAATTATATTAAATTTATTATTTTTAATATAATTTATTTAATTATCCTATTTATTGAATAATTAATCGTTTTGCATTGTCCTAGAATTTATTGTAATTATTTAATAAATAAATTTTGGAAAAAATATAATCATGAAAAACCATTTACTATTACAAATGACCCAATAATAACTAATTATAGATTTTATTTTTCCATCTTTCAAAAATTTATATATAATAAAAAAAGAGAATCATTTTTAAATTTTTAATTCATAACTTAATAATAATTTTAATATCTAATAAATATGGATCTATGTTTAATTATTTTAAATAAATAGAATTATTTTGAAGAAATAAATAGATAAATTAGTGTAAATTCATGTTTTTTGGTATTTTTTTCCTTATAATATTTAACTTAATGTTAATTACTTTATTTAGATATACCGTAGTAAAAATAGGTTCTATGAGTTCCATTAATAATGACAGAAAATGGAAATATATAAAAAATTTGAAACTCTTAATTACAAGTATGAAATCGATTTTTTTGGTTAAAATTATATTATTAGTTAAATTGAATTAATTTTGAATGTTTAAATGATATGAAAAATAGTTTTTTCAGAAAAAGAACTTTTCTCTATAAAAATGTTTTTTAGTAAATTCATGTATGATATTAATTATAATTACTATAACTATATAATGTGTAAAATAAAGGAACTTATTTAATTTTAAAACTAATTAGTAATAGAATTTTACCTATTATATACTTTAACTGAAAATAATGTTTTGAATAAAAATAATTATTTTTCACTATTCGTTTCAAAGTTATAGTTTTTTTAAAATTTCTCAAAATTAAAATGTATGATAATTTCCATAATCAGTATCTATGGACTATGCCATGAACCAAGCCCTGGAGGAATGACATCCATAAAAACCCATGCAATCCAATCTATTCCAAACCCTAAACTCCAACATAAATCTCAACCATCAGACTTTTATAAAATTATTTAATGACCCCTAACTCTAAAGATATTGTATTGAGTGTAGTGACATAAGACTTCTTTGTCCCATCACTTGGAAGAAATTAGATCACGAATATCACCAAGAGTGTAAAAATATCATGTATTTGAGTAGATACCCTAAATAACATAAATATGATCGAGAGATAAGAGGAATAATCTATAATAAAATTCATGACATAAAATGAAAGAAATCCAAAGACATTCTCAAAATACATGTATAAATATAACTGATAGAGATAAAGGACACCAAAGTAAAATAAAAAAATTAATTCACATGCCTCGAAACCAAAAATATAAAATGATCTAAGCCTATAATTTCCACCACAGTTCTCATAGTCATCCTAAAAGCTAAAAACCATTTAATATGTGAAATTTATGAATATAATTATTCTATGTTAGAAAACAAAAATCTATCATTAACATGGGAAATTATAATTCAATTGCACCCTTGAGAAAATAGCAGAACCAGAATCACCTAAAAAATTAAAATATCCAACAAAAAATCCCTAAGGAACAAAAAAAAATAATGAAATCCATTCATAATATCAAAGTACGAATAATATTTATGAAATATACCATACAAAAAATTACCAGTGATTAGCCACTCTCACACCCTAAGAAAAAACATACTAGAGCTCCCAACCCTTCTTCATAACATTATATCACATTACTTCCCATCCCACCCACAGAAACATAGGACAACAAAACATGTCACAGTTCTCTTAAATAAATCAGGTCCATCACATCACATAACATAGAATAAGAGGCGTATTGGGGTGTCATTAACATGGAATACATCAACCTCATTCCATCGTCCAACTTTTCATAACCCCCACTATAATACATCTGATAACATCCCACCAATAATATTATAGTCCACCACCTCTCATCACATCACATAACTACAATGGATCTTCTGATTTCTAACAATCACTAACCTTGTAAGTCATATCTAACGAGAATTGTGAGAGGTGATGAGAGGGTATACATCTATCCATCCTCATCATTTGGATGACTGTAAAAAAATCCCCAGAAGAGTTTTTTATTGTCATATGGTGCCAAAAATGGGTCAAGAATGTTTATAAAATGATAAGAATAAACAATATATATATATATATAGTCACATAATTAAAGACCCAACCTAAAGATTCACAAAAAAGTTAAAATCCACCTCACAAAATTCTCCACATCTACTACCAAAATGAAACAAACTACCCCACCAAAAAGACAAAATTCCCCTTGCACATATAAATCTATATTTACCCAATTTTTATATTTCACAATATCAATTAATTTCACATAAAATAACCCTTTAATTCATCATGTAAATGTTTTTAGAGTCCCGTTTTATTTTGATAGGTACTGTATTTTATATGTTTATCCCCTTTGTTCAAATATTAATATTAATCATTTAAACCACAAATACCATTATCAATATATGAATTAAAAATGACCCCTTAAAAATGTTATCATTAAATTACATCCATTTATAAAAGGAAAACTAGTTTGAAACAATATATAAAATAAATATACACCCCAATTTCTATATATAAACATGTCGACCTACATATTCACATCCCCACTACACAACTACATCATAAACACCCTAAAATTCCTACTGAAAAAATCATAATATAGACACATTCGAAGTAGAGAATCAACAAAACCATTCCACAATACACATATTATTTCACAATCAAATCCAACAAAAATACATAGCCATTTCCATATTAAGAACAATTGATTTCATTCAATCTCACTTCTTTATTTAAGGGTCTAATAACAAAACCATATAATATTGGTGAATTCAATTATTTAACCAGATATATGTGATTATAAAAATATGTTTTAATCATTATGAAAAACAACAAAAATAATTCACTTCATAATTAAAATCATTAGAGAACTTGTATAGAACCTGAAAACAATAATTTTCTACTGGAATATAGGCCATCAAATAAAAAAATTAAATAAATTATAAAAACAACATAAAATCATAATTTACATTCTTCTGGACATTAAATTTAATTTTAATCAATTCATTTGTCATTATAAATAAGGATACAATAATATAAATAATTAGTAAATAAAAAAACACATTCTCCATGATACACTATGGGAAAAATGATTGAACCCCTACATGGAAGGATAGAGCTTTACAAAAATTTAATGCACTAGAAATAGTGGGTGCACACATAGGAGAAAACCACCTACAAGGAACATGAACCAATTATAACAACCACGATACACAAATCTAAGGTAAGATTTTTTTGGAATTTTCAAACTTAATACAATGAAATCCTTAAGGAATAAAAGAAATTCCTACTATTTAGAATGAATAGATCCAAAACTAGTGGGATTAATTGGAATTTAATTTTCCATTAAAATAATATCTTTTCAAATCCAATAAAAAACTAATTTTATATGCCTTAACAATATCCAAAATTTATAGAAATATAAAACAGGCCTATCCTCATTTAAAAAAGACTAAAATTCCCTTATTTATTAATTTTAATGACTTTATGTCAGAAAGGAAAAACTAGGAATTTTTTGGAAAACATGATCCAATGTACTTGTAATACCATTTATATACCATTATGATCTAACACCAGAATGATCAACCATAGGGATGTGACAAATGCATGACATATCATTGGTATCTAACAACACAAAAATTTGTAATAGATGTCTACCAGTAAAATTATGTATGATTGGGATCTATTGTTGTAACCTACCACCATAATGATATACCATTGGGATCTACCACTAGCATAATATATTATAAGAATATACCTCTAGAATGATATAATATTGGTATCTAATATTATAATGATCTACTAGTGGGATATAATACCCTATTTATCTACCATTCAGATCTACTGGTGGGGTCTACCTTCATCCTCAAAACAACCAATTTTCATGCTAATCATCTCAAAAATTCTCATTTCATATATAATATGGCCTTAGATATTCCCAAGGAACCTCAATCACTATAATTTAAACATATTAACTAGATTGAATTTTTGGTCCATTATTATAATGTGGTTTATGTCCTTCACATTTATGATACACTATTACCCTGGTTATTTGGATAAGGAAGTGATATAGATATTGACTAATTTGAGTCCTAGATTTTAGAACACATGGGAGGATAAGAAATGTAGTGATGTGTCCCAAATAATATCATAGGTATAATTATATGTGGTGGGAAATATATATATGTGATGGTAGTACATGTAATTTTACATCGGTGCGTGAAAGTAAAATATTAGAAGGATGAGGATGCGATGTCACTTTATTTTACATTTATTTTATTATACGATACAACATAGGGTATTTCAGTTGGATAATGTTTTATAGTGGGGTTTGGATTGGTTATATGAATCTTTTAACTACACATGGGTTCTAATGATCATTTCCTAGCGTAGTGGAATGAAATCTTTTAATGTTCATGACTGTTTTGGGTATGATCCTGATGAATATACTTGTTATTGTTAACATTTATATATATATAATGTATTTATTGTTTTTATCATAATTTTTGAGATCGGCATGTAAATTACTATCATTGACCATTAAGGTACAGTTCAAGATCTTTTGATCTATTTTTATTTTGGTATTCACTTGCAGACATTTATTTGTACTTATTTACAATATTCTTGCATTTTTTTTGTTTTAGTTTTAATATGATATTATATTATGGTGATTCTTAGTGGTTATTAATTCAATTTGATTATATTATTTTATTGAGTCTAATTCCTTCTATATGTCGGATATGTAAAACCCTACTATTTTCCTCTATCTTGGGACTTGGTGGATGTGAGACTCCTGGTTTATTTTATCTCTTCCATTATTATTGATCATGGTGGGTCATCATACGAGGTAAAAGTTATGAAAATATATGAGATACATGAGTAAAATTTCTTGAGTAATGTGATGATATTTGGTTAATCAAATGAAATGAAATAAAATATTATATTATGATTTGATTAATATTGATAGGAAATAATAAATTGATTTTTTTATTTTATTCCCGGTCTGTTAGTTTATTTTATATTATATTATTCCAATGTAAAATTTAGTGTGTATATGTAACATATAAATGTGGAAATTTAACAGGGATAGTGTAGTAGAATTGGCTGACCATGTTGTTTGATAGATGTGGTCATGCCATGGATAAAAGAATGAATTCAATAACCATGATATATAAGATACATATTATTGAATTAAATGAATAATTTAAGTGGGGAGATAATTTATTTAATGTGGCCATTGATATAATATATAACCACTAATGAAATAAGTAAATTATGAGTTGACGTGTAAATATTATAGTGAATTGTGTAGTTTTTATGTTCAATTCTATTGGGTGGGGTTTGGGGACATAATGGTATAGTGTATTATCGAGAAGTCTTGGTATGGAATGGTTGTTTTGGTATCAATTTATATAATTTTTCATGTAAACAATATTTCTATGTTATGATATAATGGAGTTTTTTTTATTTCTAACAATAAATATCTGAATCACGTAATTTTTTAACATACCAAACTAGGTTTTGGATAATAACTAATCCTCCAAATATATAAGATATAATGGATACATATTGAGAACTAACCCAAGTATCTATCCCTTATCTATTTCTTATATTTTATTATTTTTATGGTTACATGGTTCTGACTAGGTGGCTTTGACATCTGGTGGATGTAAATATAGCGGTGGTCTTTTAAGGTTGTGGTTTTTGTATAACATGATATGTTCAGATGTAAAGTAATATATTCTCAATGATATATACCATTTCATTTTTAGGGTGATTATATCTATAGATAAGGGTAAAAAGGGTAACCTTGTAAATATATTTTAATGATTAATTAAACTTTTACTATTATATGATTTATTTATTTTCATTTAGGTGATAATAGTTTAGGGGTTTTATTGGATGGTAACATGATCCATCATTAATTTTCATTGTAAACTTTTTCCATAATATTAATTGATAATTAAATGATCATTTTTTGAGTCTCTCTTTTGATAATTTACTTTATTAGGGTTTTAGAAGGGCATCAATTTTGATGGTTCCTAGAACTACCATTGTTAGTGGTTTGGAATGTGTAATCCATTCATGAAAAATACTCTCCATTTAAAAAGGATTCCTCATGGATTGTGAATTCAAGTATTCATATTTATTACAATGTTTCTTACATTCTAATGTTCTTTCTAGTTTTGTATTTTAATGATTTATATTATGAAAATTATCTCTTTTATTATTAAAATTCTCTAGTAATGAAATTCATAAATTCTGTATATATCGTTTGGTACAGAAACAATTTAATTTTATAATGAGTAAAATTTGATGATTTTTTTCATATTAGGAAATATAAAATGTAAAATTTTAATTACAATAGTGCATGAAGATAACCTTTCTATACCTTAGGGAATATATAATATTTACTCTAAATTACATAACTTCTTTTATTATAATTGGTAATTAGAATCTAACGGTACTGATGATTCAACAAATATAGTATTTTTTATTTTACTATAATGTTTTCCTTTTTCATTTATTATTCGTACTAATGTTAATCATATATGTATGTTCATAGGAATATATATTTACAATAATATGATAATTCAAAAATTTAAATTCCACCAATAAAATACTTTCTATTCAAATATTAACAATAGTAAACTATATAAAACATGTGGTTTTTTATCTAGGTAATGAATCCACATTTAAGGAAAAAAATCTACATAAATATATTTTTAATATTTTTTTAAACATTATATTAGTTCCCCCCAAAACGTAATTTTAAACAATTAAATTCATTTGTATCATCTATTACAATTTGAGTGTTGGAGGTCCATGATGTCATCAAGAATGATATTCATGAGGTTATTCTTTCATGGGATGTTCATAGTGATGTGTTTATGAATAATAATGCAATATAATGAAACTGACTTTATCTCATGGTTATATGTTTGCCCTTTGATTTCTTATGTGAGGATGAATCATAATGATATTAAAATCAACATTATTTAGAAATTATTTAATCAATTAAATGGTTCAAAATATAATGTTACTACTTTAGATATAGTTGAGATTTGTTATTTAATTCTCTTGGAAAATGATATTTTTATTGATGTAAAAATATTAATAGGAAACAAGGTTAACAATTGACTTTATTATGTCTCTTTGAAGTGGTTTTGTTTGGTAGATGACTTGGTGTATGATGTATTTCTTATGGAGGCTTAAATTTTATATGTTTTTTTCCTATTAATTCTATAATTATTATTATATGAGTTTTGGAGTATATGTGGTATATGACATGATTGCATGATATTAACATGATGAATTCATTGAATGGTTTAATGATGTATAAAATATAAATATTAGTGTTTATAGATTGAGAAATGTATAATATAGTCAAGGAATTATTTCCTAAATTTAGTAATGACGATTACAAGTCCTTAATGAAATCTCTTGATAATATCACATAATATTTTATCATAATATAAGAGGTAAGTATGTCATCTTTCTAGAAGTTAATATCAATATTTATAGAATATTTTATAAATTTATTTATTTTTATTTGTTTATAAGATAGAAAATTTGGATAATTGTGGAATGAATAAATATATGTATTGATATTCTACTTTTTGATAGCCCAATGAAAAAAAAACAATTTCATAGAATTTTTATTTTATCCAAACACCATAGATGAAGTGAAACCTATTATAACGAATTTCGAATCCCTTAAGATGTTAATATGGTTGTAACAATTTATATTTTATATTTAATTTGTTAAATATTCATGATAATGAAGATTTGGATGGAAAATAAAATAGTATTATATATTTTAATACTAATGTGCATAAAAATTAAAAAACAATTATTGGTAAGTGGGGTATCATTTTTATTACATTATAATACATTTTTTATCATAAATCCATTGATTTGAGAGAAAAAAAACTTTCTTTATTTTCTGTGATGATTGTGCCACAACAATGACAATACATTTGGTGTCGTATTAATGTTTTCTATTTTTTAAAAATTTTTACTTACTATTGTTTCCAAAAACTAATTAATTTTTAGTATAAAGGAAAAATTTCCCAACAAATTTATTTTTATATATCCATGACAACATGTTTTTATTTTTTTAATTATCTATTCTATAGTATTGGAGATCTAGTCGGACCACAATAGTATAATACTAAATTATCATTTGATATAATAAGATTTATTAGTTTTATTGTAACATAATTTTTTTATTGGTATAGATTAAAAATTAGGTTTTATTTAGGTTTTATTTAATAAGATACATTTAATGAAGTGTTCTTATGATATTTAGTTTTATTTAATTACATGGAATGGTTTTAATGTATAAGATTGCATTATTTTAATTGATTTAATAGGTTAATTCCTCTAATATTAAAATTTATATAACACATTCGCTAGTCATAAACTAATTTATTGTTAATTGTCTGATACTGGGTTCAAAATCATTATAACTAATATCTAAGTATGTGTTTTGGTAAAATTGTGTCATGAAATTATGTTCCTAATTATATTATATTTATTTGAGTAAATATATAGGCAAAAAGTATTATAATACACTAAAATATAAATACATTGAAGGTAAGTATATGACTCCTCAGGATCACAAATTTCAGTTTAAAAAAATTTTATATATCAGACATCGGTGACCAGGGATATAAAGATAAAATATTGGACCAAAATAATGTATTTGTTAACTTATGTATCACTATTAAATTGTATTTCAATCATCAGTGGATATAATACAAATATTATAGTATCTAGGGAAAGTTGACGATCCACCTCATTATCTTTAGATACATCCCTAATAACAAATTTCATAGTATCAAAGGATACAATAGTATTTATGCCGAGGAAGAAATTAAAAATTTAGTACTCATTGAATAAAACTACAATAAGAAAATCCATGCATAAATCTCCATACATACACTTTTTGATATAATTATTCAAAAAATATTTATATTTCTTTATTGATACATATTAAATGTACAAAATTTCAACAATCCAAAAATTATAACATAAAAAAGAAATATGGTAACCCTTATATACACAATTACATGTATTCTTAATAGTTTCTGTAAAATAGTACAATGCCATCCAAGGTTGAAACATACAATATTTATTTATTTTTCACATATATAAAACATTTAAATTTAATTTTTTTTTAATTTTAACTAATAATCAGAAAAACATTAAATAGGACTTTTTATTATTTCTTAAACATATGTAAATTTTATGAAGATCAATTCAAATTGTTGGGTGAGCAGATAATGACTAGTAAGGGACATAAAATGATAGATAGAGACGCATGATACTATGAATAATTTTATAGTTTCATAAATATTAAAAATAATATTTGGGATCAAAATAAATATTTTATTAGCCAATAAGTAAATTTGACTGACCAAATTGTTTCACAAAGAAATTCAATTGAATCCTTAGTGGAAAAATAAAACTCATAAATCTACATTTGAAATCATGAAAAAAATATGAAATCATTATTAAAATACGGTATTCATTTCATCCTTAGGAATTATAATATAATTAACATTAAATATTAGCTCATGGGTAATAATATAATAGCATGATATAAATTTAACGACATAATTGTATCATGGAACATAATTATTGTGGTAGAAAAACAAATCAGGACATAATCATAAGTCAATGATAACTGATAATAAAACCTCACATGGTTAATAGAGTCCCATCGTGGAATATGGTTAATACCTAATCCTATAAAATAGTTCTGTTAAGACAACAAGATAACATAAATCATTAGAGTGAAATGTGGTGTATATATCATATCATGTTCATGATAACATTTTCTAAAAAAACATAAGTCAATCATAATGGAAAAAACATAATTATTAGTAATGGAAATAAATGGTTTTCATAATCATTCAACTATCCTAATAAAAAAAATATCTTAATTGAGTGATTTATGAATTAAACCAATGGAACTCATTACCCTATCAACAAATGGTTGAATCAATTTTATATGTATGTGAGAATATTATATTTTTTTTGAAGAATTCCATAACATTAAATAGAGATTAAATACAATTTAGTGGGACAGAGTGGTCATAACCCAAAGACAAAGGGTGGTTCATAGATATACCCTACCCACAAAAGAAAAACATTTCCTGATATAGAAAATTCAATTCCCATTAATTACATTTATCAAATTACATTTAAAAAGTAGGGAATTGGTTTATTTTCCATATAAAAAACAATGAATATTATACAGTACACTATACTTCTAATACTATTATGGATTTCAGAAAACCCATTGATTCCATATATGTTAAAAGGGATATATTCACAATCTATTTTAAATAAATTCAAAACAAACCATATAAAATACATAAAAAATATGATTTAAAACCATCAAAATAATGTAGAAAAAAATCATCCCATTCTAATTCATTAATTTCAATACAATGCATTATTTTTAAAAAAATATTGAAATTAGAAAGAATCATTTACAAAATAAATCTTTCGAACATTTAAAATGATGTTTTTGAAGAAAAGTTTCCCTTAACAAGAGTTAGAGACATCACATAAATTATTTATATTCATGAATAATGAACTTATGATGATTATTTACTTTCTTAAGATATTTTTTCATTTTTATAATAAAATTTAATTTATTTATTATATTGGTATATTCAACTACATAATTATTTAATTTCATGTAATACATTTTGATGATATTCATTTCATAAGTGAAAAATGTCTTCAGTAGGTCAATTATGGTCAAAGAGGTCATTTTTAGTAGAATATAATAATAAACCCGATATAATTATCATTTTTATCATAATTTATTAGTTTTAAACCATCTATGAATGAAGGTTATTAAAACAGGATTGTATTAGAGTAAAGTTGATGATATGCCATGCAAACACATGAGTAACATTTCCATTTTTCAATGATCTTGATTTGTAGCCGGTGTTGGATCAGTATATTAATAATAATGAATAAGATTGTAATAATGTTCAAAAATGGTTAAATTATAGGGGTGAATGCTAATTTTAAAAACATTGTTTATTATAATAAATCTAACCAAAACTAAATCCTTTTTATGTTGATTTATCAGACTCACCCCTTAGTCAGATGAACTATGTCACAAAATGAAAATTAGGATCAAAATTATTAAATCAGAGTGGAATTTACCAGAATAACTGTTGATCCTATTAATTAGAGTACAAAAGTTTTAATCACAATGAATACAATTAATTATATTTTTTTTATTATTATCATAATTAGATTAGTTCATAAAAAAACAAAAAAGGTTGAATATGAATATTCAAATTCTATTAAAAGTGATAAGGAATATATAAATAAATATGAACAAAGTAATACAACAACCTAAAAATAATGAATTGAATGAAATTTATTAAAAGGAAAACTATTTTAACGTTAAGAGAAATATAATATATAACCCAGACTAATGGTGTCACTTGTTTAATACTTAAAAGAAACTCTATCATCCCTTAAAAGGAAATCCCTTGATATATTGATCATAGTGGTCTGTCTTCCTATATTCAAAAGACATCAATGTGATGATCATATTCACAACATTCTTATCCTCTAAATCCATTGATTGTTACAAATGATTAGATATATATTACTATAAAAATGGTTACAAGGAGAAAACGTAATACAGTTTCCAAAAAACCAAAAAAAAAATAAACAATTACGATGACTTAGAATAATAAGTTCATGCTATGAATTATTTAGAAATAACCATAATTAAAAATTAAATGTGAATTCAATCAGAAAATAATAATCATTCATCTTCTCCATACTCTTCGATTCACTTGGTATTTATACGAATTTTCTCAATGATTATGTTAATCACCTAAAGATAATATATTCTACTAGTGGTTGTAACATCATAGTATCCTGTCCCTTGAAAGATCATAATAATATGGAATAATATAACTTCTTCCATTTTATTTATTTACACCATTATAGATTATAAAGTACTTATTAAATTTCAAAATTTTCTTATTATTAAGATTATAACCATATTCAGTCTAATAGACTACGTTACAATTGTCAATAAGATATCCCTCATGAGTATTAGTAGGATGTTTATCAGTACTACTATTATTATGATGATATATTATTTTTTAGTATGATTTTCAAGAAAGAATGTCTAACACCAATTACAATAATAGCGAGTCTGATGTTTAATGGTAGTATACACATTATAATAATTATAATGAAGATTTATATTTTTATATTCAAGTACTTTTATAACTTATTTTTTGTTTGGTTATAAGTCCCAATATTTAATCAATACATAATATAGATTTATGTCATCAATTTTTCATTAATCCACATCGATGATCTTTTAAGGTTTAGGGCTTCATGGAATTAGGCCATAACTAATACATAATAATATATATATTATAAAGTAGACAAGTCTTCTCAATATCTATTTTTCATAATATGAAACATTTTATAATAAATAATAATTTAATTTTCTTGATAAACATATTCATAACATTTTTATTAACTTCTTCCTTTCTCTTACCAATAATTATACTAGGTGGAAAAACATTTCTAATATGTGGGATAAGCTCGAAAATAAAAGTAAAGAATATAAAATTATTAATTTAATTGTTAGTCCCCGTATACTTCATACTCATGAAAAACTTTTCTAGAAATAATTATTTTCCCCCATAAAACATAAAAAATTTAATATAAATCATTAAATCATAAGATTCATGAAAATCAACTTATTAATAATAAATCATAATAGTAATTTGTGGAATACATTTCATACTTACATTGTTTCTTTCACAGCTACATAGGGAGTAACTTTCATGGTAAAAATTGGAAAACAAATAAACTTATATTACCTAATTCTCTAAGGAGAAACTTTATAATTTATCTAAATATCATTAATTGATTCATTTGAGAATTATCATGTGCTCACCTTCCCTTGGTTTATCATGAACCACTGGCATACATAAGTAATTCCCAAGAACCAAAACATATGAATAAAGCTTTATCAATGATAAATGAAAAATAAAATTTCCACATTGAAATCATTTGATATCATTTCATTATATTGGAATATTCAATCCATTATAAAAAAGTTTTTAAATACCAAAATACATGAATATGGAATATGGTATTTATTTTAGTTTTAAAAAAATTAGGTCTTATAATGGAAGCAAAATATCAAAAAAGGGTCCCAATGGTTGAAAAGTCGTTATTGTTGTGTAAATTAAAAAAATTTATTAGTTCATTTACTAAAAAAATAATATAAAATATTCCATTTAAACACAAATAAAAGATATTAAAAGTCAAAGGGGACAATTATACACCATATAAAATAAGGCAATGTGTATTATCGAAATATGTCTTAATGAATGGAGATTGGGACAATGTCTATTATAGTGAGTCCAACTAATCAGATACAATATTTATATTTCTGAATAATAAAAATATGTTAATTTATAGGTATAGGAGAAAAAAACTATTTTTATTATTTATTGTATATTACTTATTACCATGTTATAAAAATTATATATTTATTTATGTTCATATCGGACATTCTGTTGATATTCAGTACATGAGTAAAAAGTAAACTAGGTATGATGTCAATAATACATGTGGTCATAAGGCTATCATATCTAGAATAATAAACTTGTGATAATAATCAATATTATAAATTAATAATTCTTTTAATACAAACCATTTATTTATGGTATGAAAAATTCATAACATTATAATCTATGAGACTGTAGGTCGTATGTACGCATTAGTAACATTTCTATTTTTCCTTAATCACTATGGAAATAAGGTAATTATTATGTTATCATTCTATATTGATCATAATATAATTAACATAATAATAATAAATTAATTATATTTATATATATCATATATTTTATGTGGTTAATAAAAACGATTCACATCTCTTTATGGTGGTGATAATACACACATACAGATGAATGGTGTTATCATATTTTTGAACAAGTAATGAAATAATTGTAATATAATTCTATTATAATGATAAATTTCCTATTAATATCCTTTTAAATCATTAGTTCTATCATTTTTCCAGTTTTGAGAGGTGGTAATGAAAAAATAACTATATCAGTTCACGAGGCGATAACCTGTCACACACACAAATGAAATGTTCATTTTCCATTTGAAAAAATTAGGGAATGATTTTGGTGATGATATTTGAATAAAACTCTTCTCAGTATATTGAGGATACTAGAGATATTAGCTTCATATTTATGAATTATGTTTAATGTAAGTGAAAAAAATAGAAACACACAAATAATAACATTTCATTTCCCTTAGATGATCACAATTATTAACCCGTTAACACTTATAATGATGGTGTTTTGTGTAAAATAAGTCATCAATAATGTTAGAATGGAATCTAAGAAGGGTTTTGGGTAGATATTGGCTCAAAAAAATGGTTTTATAGTGTGATTAATGTAGAGGAATAGGTGTATTTTTTTATGAGAGGGGAGGAGCACCCCTAGAATAATTAAAAGTATTAAATTAATTTATATTTAAATTCTTTTCTAAATGGGTCCAAATGGGTCCAAATACATTTCCTTTTATGATAATATGAGTGTGGTATTAAATATAATATTATATGGTTAATTAAAAAAAAGTTTTATTATTTTGGTAATACTTACTTGTATTCTTTTACCCCATTTATCTCTTAACATTTTATTAAGTAATTTACACTATGAGAGTTAAAATAATTACAAAATATTTGCAAACGACAAATGAATGAGTAATTAATGAAATTATAGAGTAATATCATCTTTTTTACTAAATATAAAATTTTTATAAAACTTATATCCTTTAATTTACAATTCTATATTTTTAAATATGAATTCTGTCAATTTTGACATTATTCATTACATGACTTTTTAAAATATCATAACAACTTTATTAATTTAAAAAAACTTCAAAAACTCAATAATATCATGTAATAATAATCCAAAAATTTCATGGATACTATCATATATTTCATATTATATTTATTTTAATATTACTAATATCATTTATTTGATTCATTATTTATTAACTAATTTACTTCATCATCATTGTGTCACAAATTAATTAAAAAATTTCTTTCATGAAAATTATAAATAATTTAATAAAATGTAGGTATCCTTTTTATTTTTTTTATTTACTATTTATACTCAATTATATCAGTTATATAACATCATATTAAAAAAATATTAGTAATGGGAGATATATTTAAGACATATTGTCTATTACATTAAATTAAATGTTATAAATGACCAAATCACATCCTTGTGGATTCCAAAGGCCAAAAGTGCTTCCCAATAATGTTCATGGTTGATAAATACTCGTAAAATAAGATTAGGACAACTATTAGGTTATTTATATTAAATAGTAATATTATTTTTACATGTAATTATCGTTTTTATCTTTAATAGTGGTAAATAAAATACAAAAGTTACTATTCACAAAAAAATCATCATTTTGGAACACATTTTTAATAGTGTGTACTACTATTATATTATTTTTATGGAAATTAAATCACATAATTGGTTAATTTAGTTTTAACTCTAACCCCATTGATAGATTGAAAAAAATAAGATTTTTATGTTCAACGTTAAAAAGTTCACATTTTTTTCAGTTTAAATTTATTTTGAAATTGCATCTAATAAAATATTTAGTATTAACTAATAGAAAAAAATCTAGTTAATACATAAAACACTACAAATGGATAATATATTAATATAAATGAATTATACAAAAATCCAGTTTTGAATTAAAATAATGTATTTTTCACCATTCAATTAAAACGAATATTATATAAATTATACATAAAAAATAATTCAATGTAAATTTGGATGTCCCAATATAAAATAAGAAAATTAATTTGTAAAAAACAATATATAGAACTGTAAAAATATTTATTTTAAATATTTTCTCCATTAAAAGGTGTTAAAACAATCCTTTAAAAATAGTAGAGTATTTTATCCTTAAAATTGGATTTATTCTCATTTTATGCTTCTAAAATTAATTATAAATATAAAAAATATTTAATAAACATGTGTAAAGATAATATAGATATTTCTCTTCATTCCCACCAAACAAAATTTCTATCAAATTATTACCATTTATAACAATAATAATATATAATTTTTATGTATAACTTTTTCTTATGTGTAACTTAAGATTTCAAAAAAAACCCATTGTTGCATGGAGAGTATGTTATCAGGAATTTTTGGACCATTAATGTTAACTTAATATCAAAATAATAAAAATTAATAGATTTGAAAACGTCTTATTCTATAATTACATGGGATGTTACATTTGAAAAAAAATTATTTTGTGCAAAAACATTATAAAAATCAATAGACATGAAAAGTTAGAAAACATGTTTTTCATAAGCTGTTTTTGATTTATAATACTGAATTAATGGGAAAGTGAGAAAAATAATTTATTTCGTAACAATATCACCTATTTTGGAAATCATAAAATCCATAACTAAAAGGAAAAATTACATTGAAATAAATACCGTACATTTCATTTTAATTGCTTCATATTCAATGATAGTAATTAAATGACGACTCCTAAAATTTTTATAAGTCATTTAAATTTGATGGATATGATTATGTTTATTATGACAAAATAGCCTATATGATAAAATCTTACCATATGTATTGTATTGTCCTCCTTAATATTAAATTATCCTCCTTTACCAAATGTTTTTGTTTCTTTGTTAATAAATATTCCCCAAATCAAAATTTCACCCCTTTGTGTAATAATATCCCATTCTGTGATAATAATAAACGAATAGAAATTGATGTGAAGATTCCTAAAAATTTCAAAGAAAAAAATATTCATATAAATATAATGAAATAACATGTCATCCAGAAAATAAATATGAAATAACATTCAACCGACCACATTTGGAAAACATTTAGAAAAAAATGTAATTTAATAATGATGTAATTAATTTTTAAATAGAAAATAAATTTTTTAATAAACTATTACCACAATATCTCAGAACAAAACTCAAACATTTTTCATAAGATTTTTCACAAATGTCTTCATATTATCAAACTCTTTATGATAACTCACGAACATATCAAGACATTCTTAATGAGCAAATATATTCCATGAAAATTTATTATTCTAATTCCTAAATACATTAATTTATTATTTATTTTATTTTATTTTACTCAAATGTATATATATAAATATATCAAATCATCTATTTAATAGAATTTACTTCCTCTGTACAATAATATATTTTATCCCAGAAGTCTTCTACAAACATGACTATCGTACCCTTGTATTTTAATAAATGATTGAATGATTGAATTGATTTATTCAGGAGATTTTTTGTATCATCAATATTCTCATCTAAAAAAATAATATCCACATTAATATTATGATTCTAATTTATCACTAGATTACAATACTTTTTATGAGTTTGATAACTTTCATTATAAACGTTCAATTGTGCTTCAAGATGAAAAAATTTTCTATTAACATCATGATCGATTCAAATTTCCTATATAGAATTTCTTGAATATGATGGAAATTTTATTAATGGTTAGTAATGTATGGAATTATTCATTCCAATATTTTGAATGATCGAATAATGCAATGAAATCCTTCATAAGAAATGGTTCTGGATGAATCTGATTAATATGCATGAATCATAATCGGTTTAATTTTACTTCTTATGAAATAATATTAATTTCCATTATTATTTTCTATTAATGAATGATATATTAAAAAAAAGTATGTTTTTCATTCACCTCATTATCATTAGATAATTCAATAATCTCCACATCCTTTACACTTTCCTCTTTGTCATCTAATGTAGATTTCGAATTCAGATATTCTTCTTGATTATATGAGTAGTCATCTTCCTCTGGTGATGGTTCATTTTCATTTGAAATTACATATTTGAATTCATTATCTATATTAGAGGGAATGTCTTATGATGATGTTGCTGATGAAACTAATTAATATTTATCATATTTATATTTCCAATTTTCAACTTCTTCTTCATTCTAATCTTTTTCCTTCATATATTATTTTACATATTCATTAAAAATATTATTCCAATTAATCATATTCAATTACATCCATTACATGTTATTAATTTTTCTCTTCTTTAACCGTATCATCAATCTCTTCATTGATTAATTTTTAAAGCTCATGCTTGAGATGAATGGATATTCTTATGTCATCTTGTTAAGAAGAATGTGGTGCCGATTAATTCTTTGAAACAACTAATTTTTTTTAATCATAAAATACTATTCTCATTCCATTATATATCATGGATGGAAATAAGGAATAAAATATACATGTTTCTTTAAAAACATGGCCTTTATCTGGTATTACTTAAAATACCAAAGAAACTAATATATTGACTTTATGAGAATATTATTCCACAGATTTCAAAATATTTCCCAAATTTTAAACCTCTTTAATTTTTTTCAATATATTTTTCTTCTTTTAACCTTCTTATAATGTATTATATGCATTAATTCTTATGTCCTCTTCCTCATTAGGTTCATGTATGAATAGTAGATCTCTTGGATTCCTTTATAATTTATTTAACATCCAAACATCATGAATTTCAATAAGGACATTCTATTATTTTGTTCCTTTATTTTGTAGAGATGACTGAAAATTCATTTTCATATTACTTAAAAATATATCAATTTTCCAGAATGGTTCTTCTTTGGCTACTGGATGACTAATTTTTTTCCAAACAATTTACATTTGTCATCAAAGATGGACTTTATTCTTTTTATATTATCATTAAGTATGAATGTAATATTTTATCTCCCTGAAACTGAAATGTTTTCCCCATTAATTGTTTTTCAATTACAATAATATATTGTTCAATGATTTAGTGATTATGATGATCCTAGATTTTATAGTACCATTTTTTTTATTATCAACTGTATAGAGAAAAAATTTACTAATTCAATATTACATAAAATGACTTGATTATCCAAAAAAATAAATATAAACCATCAGTGTAACACCCTAGGTAAATAAAGAATATGAAATTTTCATATTTATCCATATTTTTTAATAAAATATTAATATTTCTTTAACAGGAATGCTATGCTCGAGGGCGTACCCAATACGCAACAACGAGTTTCTTTGAAATCTTACGTTGCACTCTAATAATAAAATATTATTATTTTAAAAGGAAGTTAACGCCTAGCCGTTGTAATGGATGGAATGAGCGGAACTAACTATAAAATGATTATATATGTTTGTCAAATATTTTTACTTTTATCCAACAAATGTTGGAGGCTTAAAATGCAAATTAGTCCAATTTTAATCATAAATCTTCTAATATTCTTTAAAAGGTCGATTAACTGCCTTTTGGTGGAGAACCATTTTTAAATATTTTTTTGATAATTTTATATATTGTATTTGACAAAATAGAATTCTAATTTTGAATCTAGACATCAAAATTTACTTTGTGTAAAATTTTGTTATTTTTCCGATAAAGATCATTTTTATTGAAAATGTTGCATTTTAATTCAAAACCTCCTTTTAAGCTGATTTATTTATATGGATAGATTATATTTTTAATTTATATTAAAGTGTATTTAGAATATATTTTTACCATTTAATCTAATGGTGGTCATTGGAATTAATTTCACTTTGAAATTGGTCTTAAACTAGTGTCAATATTTTAATTGATATTGTTTCTTAAAAACATACTATTTATTTTGACAGCAGGAATTAATTATTAAATTAATTAATGCAACATAAATTTTTTGAATTTTGTAAAATATTCATCATTTTTGAATTCGTAATATCAATTATAGCTTAGGGTTAATTTTTGATATTTTTCTGAAAAACTTCAATTTTTGATGAATAGTGAAACCACTAAGTGATAGTTTAAAAACTGATTTTTCGTTTAAATTAAACTTTACCACTTCTTTGATTTGAATTTACGAAATCTGACATACATGGTTTTCATTAGGATGTAAAATTTGGTTCAATGGGATTAAAATAATTTTTCGGTGAATAGTAACTTTTAAGTTTTTAATCGCGATTCGAGGTAATTTGTGTAATTTAACGTAAAAATAATGTTTTAATAATATTAAATGACCTAGAGACATGTCTTACCCTCTTTGTATGTGTCATGTCCGACAAATAAAATCCATGGGTCATCATGGGGACCCCATGGAGCCACTTTGGTTGGAAAATGTCATAAATAACTTTTTATTTAAATTTAAAATAAAAGTGTCACAAGCATGAGTTGTTTTACCAAAACAATTTTCAAATGGGGTTATACAAGTCATATGTTTGACTATAAATATTCATTAGAAATATAAAATTATTTCCTACATCATGATATTTATTTTATAATTTTTAGACATTAAATAAATTAATGTATTTATGACATCATGATGATGCAGCGATTATCTCATTAATAAAGGATTTAAATAAAATGAAAATATAATGTTAAAACTATAACATAAACTTGTCAAATACCTATTGGATGAGAATATTTATAACCCTTACCACCTTATCCCTTAAATACATCAATTTTGGACCTTTAAAATCCGAAAGTCATTTGAAAATAAAGTAACATTTTGTAACTTTCCAAGAGTGCCCCTCCTCTCCTCGTATAAAAGGCCTCTACCTCTACCACCTTACCCACACCTCTCAAGCCTTTGGATCGGCCAAAAACTGCTCATTTTGTCTCTCCACATATCTCTATTACTCCTAGAAGCCTCACATTGGGCCAAAGTCTTCCCAAGGAAGCCTTTGAGCTCAAATCAAAGAGAGTTACCCGATTTTGATGTAATGTCTTCACTTGTGTTCTTTTGTTTTATTTTGCTTCTCCATCCCCCTAAACTATTTTTATTCATTTTCTTTTGTAATAACTAATGTATATTAAATATACTAGTATTTTTTTATAATAAGGATTCGAGCTACACTTACACACACCTACATCTAATGGTTAAAGAACATACTGTTTCTGTGGATGGTGAATTCCTGCCTGACGAAACGATGATTGTTCAATATTCTTTTAACACACTAAAAGGTGGAAATTAAGATTTCAATATGTTTATATATTATATATAATATGTTTATGTTTTTCATAAGCTTCTGTATTTTTCATTTATGGCACACCTTTATGGTTTCCATTATGGTTAAACGTGATATCTTCATTTTAGGACGTGCAGACTACCACCCCCTCAAAGTGATTTGATTCGCTAATACCATATGTGGTACGTATAAAGGATATCTTTAATGATATTATATATGATACCACACTGGAATTATAATACTATTATGTATAATTATGTTTTAATTCCATTAAATAAGAAATTGAAATGGAATTAGCGTTCATGCGTACGTACGGCTTACCGTCTCCATGAACGGTGCATTTCATTTCATACATCTAAATGTTATTTAATATTATAAATGAATTTATATAAAGTATATATATGATATATATTATTTCAACATAATGAATAAAATTCTAGATATAATATATATTTTACCACATAAACAACTTGTAATTATAAAGAGTTTATTTTTGACTCAAGTAGCAATTATCTACAAAACGACCATTATTAACTTAAATAATTACATAGTGTTCATAGAATGGTAGTAAGTTATAAAAAATAAATAATGAACTTGAAAAAGGTTCTTAAGTAAGTAAAAATTAAATCAAATTTATTATTCAGGAGGTTAAAGAACGATCGAGTCTAGTCGGACCCGAGGTAAGGGATCCTACCCCTCTCTTTCTTTTTAAGTACACTCTTTTATGTCATTCCTTTTAATCTCATCTTTCTTATGATTGGGATGTTCGTTTATATTACTATTTCTGTACTTTTTATGTTCATATTATGATAGATCCTATTTTTTCTTATCAATCCATTTTGAATGTTTTAATTGGCGTCGTTAGGCTGCCGAAATTTCGTAAGGGGATTTTTATCTCACTTTGGGTTTTCTTGAGATTCAGGCTACATTTGCCAATATTTTCTTTTGAGTGGTGTATGTACTGTACATTATTCTACTCTTTGTGTAACAATATTTTGTTTATGAGTATTTAAATCAATGTTTTATAGTCCTTCTTTCATGGGGTGTGCGTTTCGAAAGTTACCCAAATCGGTAAGGGAACCTTTCACCCTCCTCATTTTAAAAGACTTTTTTTTGTCTTTTAATTTTCATCTTATTATTTGGGGATACGTTATTATATATCCTTATTTCTGTAAATTTTATTTCCAAGTGATGAGATACCCTTTATCTCTCTCATCAACTCTTTTTCTAAAATTTGATGTGACGTCGTTAGGCTGTCAAGGGAACTTCTTAACCCAATTTCGATTTCTTTGGGGTCAACATGTAGTTACGGAATATGTAATCTTTTGAATATGTGTGAATGACCTTTGATTATTTTACACTTAATATCCACTTATATTGGGTGTATTTAGTTTTTTCGCACATAATTATGAGATTGATTTATCCTTAATTTAAGGATACCATCTTTATAATGGATTTCATCTCAATTTACGTTCCCATTGAGACTTCATTGTTGTTATGCACAAATTCACTCTTATATGGTGTATATACTATACTTTAGACTATTATATCATGAGTCCCTTTATTCTCATGATATAATAATATTTTGATAAAATGATATTCCTCAATTATTGTATTCATGTGTCTCTCATTTTGTTAAAAACCATTTAACTAAAATATCGTTTTAAATGTTTTAATGATTTATTCTTATAAATATTTCTCATTAATATCCATGTTTTCAAAATGGTTTTAAGGATTTATTTATATGGATATTAATGGTTTAAAATGTAAAAAGCTTCAATGTGGTATGTGAAACTTTGATTTAAAAATAACTTTATTAAATGTTTTAAATGGTTTTGAAAATGGTTTTTAGAATGGATTCATTATTTCAATATCTTAAAATATTATATTGTTATTGCAATGTATGAATGTTATATTTCCTTTATGCTTAAGTTATTTGTTATGATTATGTTATGGTTCTTGGGCATTATTATGAAGACTGGTGGTTCCGTGATAAACTAGGGGTGGGTGAGCCCGATATAGCTCTCCAATGCATTGGGTTACACGAAGGAGTTAAATGTTAAGGTTTCTACGAAGATATTTAGGTAATATATTGTGATGGGTATTCCAAACGTAACCAAGAGGGTTACTCCCTACGTAATAATGTTATGAATGCCTCGAGTTACCTTTATGTCTTATTATTTCTATGATTTATTCATGATTTTACGAGGTATGTTAGAGTGCTTATGTTTTATGGGTAATGTATGATTTCATTCTTTTGTATATATGTACTCATGTTTCCTTTCCATACTTTTTATAACCCTTATTGAGCTTTTTTTGCTCATCCCATGTTTTTTGAAATGTTTTTTACAGGTCATGGTATTGGTACATGATATGATGATTGTGTCAAGGAAGTTTCAAGAAAGAATCCATGTTTTATTTAAAATATGTTTCCTATCTTTTATGTAACCACTTTGTTTAAATGTGGAATGTAATGAAATTTTTATGTTCTAATTATCTAAAACTATTATCCTGAAAATATCCTCAATGTGTAATCTTGTAATAACTCAAGATCAATTAAGGTTTAAGGCTGGGGCCTTATAGATGGTATCAGAGGTCGGTTTAGATAACTTTAGAGGATAGAGTGTTGTTTAAGAAAAAGTGATAAGTTATGTATAACCACAATGGTTAGTATATTATATGGAGTCATAGTTTTGTTTTTGAAAGTTAGAATGAGTTTGAGATAACTTGTATAAGTGTATCTTGGTGTTTATCTTCCTCTTTTTTATTTGATGATTTTACTAATATACTCACACTAACCTTTTTGGATTTAGTAAATGGATGGATCTAGTAGGCACCAAAGTGACAGTGGATTTGAGGAAAACTGTGATGGTTTTATGAAAGAACAACTGAATGATATGGGAGCTGCAATGAGAAATCTTGTGGTTATCCTCAGCCAACTATCTGGAGTCATGATTGACCATCTGAACCTTAGTGATTTTTATAAGGCATAATATATGCGAGAAACAAATCCCTACCGAAGTTCTGGTAATAATCATAACGGTAAGTATGTTGAAAAACCTATGTGTCAAATATGTGGAAACAAACACATAGGAAAATGTTTCAAAGGGACAGAAAGATGCTATAGTTGTGGAAATGAAGGTCATAAAGCAAGAACCTGCCATGGAAAAAGGAAGCATCTATTGATTCTAGGAAAGGGAAAGAAGTTCTTTTTGAAGGATCAATTGAATGTTTTAAATGTGGTGTGTATGGTCATTATGAAAACATGTGTCCAATGAAGAAGTTTCGGGAATGGGGTCACCAAGATCGTACAAATATCCATTTACCAATACCTAATGGCATTCCGATTGAGGATGAAGAAACTGAAAATGAAGAATGAAAGGTGTGGATTATTTCTTAACATATGTTTTCCTATTATTGGAATCTTAGGATTTGATTCATGATTTTGTGTAGGAAATAAGTATTTCAGAATAAGTTTAAAAGGAATGGATAATGGATCATGAAGAACGTTGAATGAGTAAGAAGTCAACATATAATGGATTCAAGAGTTATTATATATTTTAGGATGGTGAAATTCTTAGATGTATTAAGTCTCTTTTGATAATGGGGTTACATTAGAAAACTTTTTATAGTAACCCTTATGTTTGATATACGAAAATTTTATTCAAGGAATAATTTTCCATTCTTTTGTGGATATAGTTATAAAGAACCATTTGGGTTTATATGATCCTTGAATTTGAGGCAATTACTGGTTAATAAATTTTGGGTTGCAAAATGGAGGTTATCAGATAACCTTTGTGGTTAAAATATGTTATGGTTATTTTTGATGAATTCATCTCTGTTTGAGGAATGTTATAAAATTATATAGTTTTTGAAAATTTACAACACACAGACCGTGTGAAAACCCGTCGCGTTGGATGAAGTTGTGGGAATCGAACCCACAACCAATGTGCAAATGGTATTTATCGCCTACCACTATAATACGTGAAGTCCCTGGTTAGTTTGAATGATTCTTTTTAGTTAGATGATTTTATGAATTAAGAGTAAGTTGATTTTTGGTTATTAATGGAAATAATTATCCTATCATGGAGTATATGTGATTAGGTTAATTACTTCTCATTATGAGACTGTAAGAGTAACTGATGTTATTTTGGAGAAAAATGTTAAAATTTATCTTAGGAGACTATGTGATTAAATCCTTCCGAGAATTGGGTTTCAATCTTAGTTTGGTTTACTTTGTAGAATTTTATGTATAGATGTTTATTGAATGGTCTTTGTTGAACATTGGGTTTTAGTTTTGGTTAAGGTCTAAAGACATGGGAAGTATATAGTTATCTTTTGTGAATTAGGTGATTCTCTATAAGTTGATTATAGCTCTCTTAATGTGAACAAGTCATCCTAAATACTCGTCTTTTGGAGAAAATATGTGCTCATGTAAGAAATATAGTAAAAGTTGAAAGTCAACATGACAATTAAGTATGCTTCCTTATGTTTTAGTTAAGCTCATAAATAAATTCCTCAATGAAAAGTAACTTAAAACAAAAATGTTGTCTATTAATTTTTCCTACTGGGGAATCAAATACCGTTTAACCCATCACAAGTTTGTGATTTTCTTGTTGTTAACTTTCTCCTAGATATTTTTACTATCACTCTCCATCAGAACATGACTCTTTTTTTTCCTCCATATCCATATTTTCATACTCGGAATCCTAGTATGCGTTAACTCGGGTGACATTTGTACTTCTCTCCCATTCTTTTGAAGTGATAGTTTTACTGACTCTTGTTCCGATGAGTTATTTTCAATGAATCTTCCAAGACCAATTTTAAAATTGCGAGGATGCAATTCCCAAAAGGGGGGAAGGATGTAATGCCCCAGGTAAATAAAGAATATGAAATTTTCATATTTATCCATATTTTTGAATAAAATATTAATATTACTTTAATGGGAATGCTATGCTCGAGGGCGTACCCAATACGCAACAACGAGTTTCTTTGAAATCATACGTTGAAATCTAATAACAAAATATTATTATTTTAAAATGAAGTTAACGCCTAGCTGTTGTAATGGCAGGAATGAACAGAACTAACTATAAAATTATTATATATGTTTCTCAAATATTTTTACTTCTATCCAATAAATGTTGGAAGCTTAATATGCAAATGAGTCCGATTTTATGCATAAATATTCTAATATTTTTTAGAAGGTTGATTAACCGCCTTTTGATGGAGAACACTTTTTAAATATAATTTTGACAATTTTATATGTTTTATTTGACAAAATAAAATCCTTCTTCATAATCTGGAAATCAAAATTTACATTGTGTAAAATTTTGTTATTTTTCTAATAAAGATCATTTTTATTGAAGATGTTGCATTTTAATTCAAAACCACCTTTTAATATGATTTATTTATATGGAGAGATTATATTTTTAATTTAGATTAATGTGTATTTAGAATATATTTTTACCATTTAATCTAATGGTGGTCTTTGGAATTAATTTCACTTTGAAATTGGACTTAAACTAGTGTCACTCTTTTAATAGATATTGTTTCTTAAAAACACGCTATTGATTTTGACAGCGGGAATTAATTATTAAATTAATTAATGCAACATATATGGTTTGAATTTTGTAAAATAGACAACATTTTTTAATTCAGAATATCAATTATATCTTAGGGTGAATTTTTGGTATTTTTATGAAAAACATCAATTTTTGATGAATAGTGAAACCACTAAATGGTAGTTTAAAAATTGATTTTTCGTTTAAATGAAATTTTACCACTTCTGTGATTTTAATTTCAAAAAACCGACATACATGTTTTTCATTAGGATGTAAAATGTGGTTCAATGGGATTAAAATAATTTTTTGGTGAATAGTAACTTTTATGTTTTTAATCGCCATTAGAGGTAATTAGTGTAATTTAAGGTAAAAATAATGTTTTAATAATATGAAATGACCTAGACACATGTCCTACCCTGATTGGATGTGTAATGGCCGACCAAGACAATCCATGGGTAAACTTTGGGACCCCATGGAGCCACTTTGGTTGGAAAATGACATAAATTACTTTTTATTTAAAGTTAAAATAAAATTGTCACAAGCATGACTTGTTTTACTAAAACAATTTTTAAATGGGGTTATACAAGTCATATTTTTGACTATAAATATTCATTAGAAAGATAAAAATATTTCCAACATAATTATATTTTTTTATAATTTGTAGACATTAAATAAATTAATTTATTTTTGACATCAGGATGATGCAGTGATTATCTCATTAATAAAGGATTTAAATAAAATTAAAAGATAATGTAAAAACTATAACTTAAACTTGTAAAATACCTATTATATGAGAATATTGCGAACTCTTACCACCTTATACTACAAATACATCAATTTGGGACCTTTAAAATCCGAAACTCATTTGAAAATAAAGTAACATTTTGTAACTTTCCAAGAGTGCCCCTCCTCTCCTCTTATAAAAGGCCCCCACCTCTACCACCTTACCCACACCTCTCAAGCCTTTGGCTCGTCCAACCCCTGCTAATGTTATCTATCCACATCCCTATATTACTCCTAAAAGCCTCACTGTGGGCAGAAGTCTTCCCAAGGAAGCCTTTGAGCTCAAATCAAAAAGAGATACCCGATTTTATGGTAATGTCTTCACTTGTGTTCTTTTGTTTTATTTTGCTTCTCCAACCCCCTAAACTCTTTTTATTCATTTATTTTGTAACAAATAAAGTATCTTAAATATACTAGGATGTTTTTATAAGAAGGATTCTAGCTACACATACACACACCTACATCTAATGGTTAAGGAACATACTGTTTTTGTGGATGGTGAATTTTTGCCTCATGAAACGATGATTGTTCAATATTCTTTTAACACCCTCAAAGGTGGCCATTAAGATGCCACTATATTTATATATGATATATAATATGTTTATGTTTTACTTAAGATTATGTATTTTTCATTTATGGAATACCTTTATGGTTTCCATTATGGTTAAACGTGGTATCTTCATTTTAGGAAGTGCGGACCACCGCCCCCTCAAAGTGATTTGATTAGTTAATACCATATATGGTATGTATAATGGATAGATTTAATGATATTATATATGATACCACACTGGAATTAAAATAATATTATGTATAATTATGTTTTATTTCCATTAAATAAGAAATATAAATGGAAGTAGCATTCATTCGTACGTACGACTTACCGTCTCAATGAACGGTGCATTTCATTTCTTACCTCTAAATGTTATGTAATATTATAAATGAATTTATATAATGGATATATATGATATATATGATTTCTATATAATGAATATAATTATGGATATAATATATATTTTACCACATGAACAACTTGTAATTATAAAGAGTTTATTTTTTACTCAAGTTGCAATGATCTACAAAACGACCATTATTAACTTAAATAATTACATAGTGTTCATAGAATGGTAGTAAGTGATATAAAAGGAATAATGAACTTGAAAAGGTTCTTACGCAAGTATAAATTAACTCATGTTTATTATTCAGGAGGTTAAAGAACGATCGAGTCAAGTCGAACCTGAGGTAAGGGATCCTACCCCTCTCTTTCTTTTTAAGTACACTCTTTTATGTCATTCATTTTAAGCTCATCTTTCTTCTGATTGGGATTTTCTTTTAAATTAATCTTACTGTAATTTTTATGTTCATATTATGAGAGACCCTATTTTTTCTCATCAGTCATTTTTGTAAGTTTTAATTGGCGCTGTTTGGCTGCTAAAATTTCGTAAGGGGCTTTGTATCTCACTTTCTGTTTTCATGAGATTCAAGCTACATTTTCCAATATTTCCTTTTGAGTGGTGTATGTACTTTCCATTATTCTACTCTTTGTGTAACATACTTTCGTTTATGAGTATTTACATCAATGTTGTATAGTCTTTATTTCATGGGGTGTACGTTTCTAAAGTTACCCAAATCGGTAAGGGAACCTTTCACCCTCCTCTTTTTAAAAGACTTCTTTTGTTATGTGTTTTAATTTTAATCTTATTATGTGGGGATATGTTATTATATATCCTTATTGCAGTAAATTTTATGTCCAAGTGATGAGATACCCTTTATCTGTCTCATTAACTCTTTTTCTAAAATTTGATGTGACGTCGTTAGGCTGTCAAGGGATCTTCTTAACCAAATTTTGATTTCATTGGGTTCAACATGTAGTTATTGAATATGTCATCCTTTGAATATGTGTGAATGACCTTTTATTATTTTACAATTAATATCCACTTATATTTGGTGTATTTATATTTTTCGCAGATAATTATGAGATTGATTTATCCTTAATTTAAGCATACCTTCTTTATAATGGATTTCATCTCAATTTACATTCCCATTGATACTTCATTGTTGTTATGCACAAATTAACTCTTATATGGTGTATATACTGTCCTCTGGAATATTATATCATGAATCCCTTTATTCTCATGATATTATAAAGTTATGATTAAATGTTATTCCCCAATTATTGTATTCAAGTGTCTCTCATTTTGTAAAAAACCCTTTAACTAAAATATCGTTTTAAATGTTTTAATGATTTATTCTTATAAATATTTCTTATTAATATCCATGTTTTAAAAATGGTTTTAAGGGTTTATCTATATGGATATTAATGGTTTAAAATGTTAAAATCTTCAATGTGGTATAGGAAACATTGATTTAAAAATCTCTTTATTAAATGTTTTAAATGGTTTTGAAAATGGTTTTTAGAATGGATTCATTATTTCAATCTCTTGAAATGTTATATTGTTATTGCAATGTGGGAATGTTATATTTCCTTTATGCTTATGTTATGTGCTATGATAATGTTCTGGTTCTTGGGAATTGTTATGAAGATGGGTGGTTCGGTGATAAACTAAGTGCGGGTGAGCCCGATATAGCTCTCCAATGCATTGGGTTATGTGAAGGAGTTAACCGTTAAGGTTTCTCCGAAGAGATTTAGGGAATATACTGTGATGGGTATTCCAAATGTAACCAAGAGGGTTACTCCCTACGTAAGAATGTTATTAATGCCTCTATTTACCTTTATGTCTTATGATTTCTATGATTTATTCATGATTTTACGAGGTATGTTAGAGTGCTTATGTTTTATGGGTAAAGTATGATTTCATTATTATGTATATATGTACTCATGTTTCCTTCAAATACTTTTTATAACCCTTATTGAGCTCTTTATGCTGATCCCAAGTTGTTTGAAATTTTTTTCACAGGTCAAGGGAATGGAACATGATATGATGATAGTGTCAAGGAAGTTTCAAGAAAGAATCCATGTTTTACTTTAAATATGTTTCCTATCTTTTATGTAACCACTTTTTTTAAATGTGGAATGTAATGAAAGTTTTATGATCTAATTCTCTAAAACTCTAAACCTAAAAAGATCCACATTGTGTAATCTTGTAATAACTCAAGATTAAGTAAGGTTTATGGCTGGGGTCTTATAATCAGGGCATCACAATAACCTTTCACCAGAATGAGGAATCCTTCCATCAATAATGAAACTATACAGTTGTACTATTTTAGAATTTTTTATTTTTAGGATATTTAGAATAAAATTATTCAACATCCATTCTTCTATCAAAATAACAATAGTTGTTTTTAAGTTTATCAGATGGAAAAATAGATTCTCTTTTAGAAGATAATCCCACCTTTTTTGATATTTTTTGAAAAATATTATATCAATTTCTATACATCATAATTAAAATTTTACCCTCGTCATAGACATTAAAAAGAATTGACAACATCATAATACTCTTGAACAACACCATGTTAAGGAAAATCAGTGCCCTTTTTATATTTCTCAACATAGACAGACTCATATCATTCAAAAATTTGAATATTCATTAAAATATAATTCTACGTACCATAAAAATAACGTCCTATCAATATTTCCCTAGAAATATACCATTTTTGAAAAATAATCATTGGTGGATCTTGTATTGATACATAATATGAGGAGTCTTATTGAAGAGAATGTTTTTAGACAATAAAATTTTTTGGTAGTTGGAAATCGCGAGTATAAAATCAGGAGATCTAATTTGGGGCAAAATGTGTTCTTTATTTTTAGGTATTTGGTGTTCTTATTTAACGTACAATTGATATTCCATGGTAACGATTTAATACAATCTGATATGATGGTCAATATTGATCCAAATATTGATTTTCTAATTATTTAACTCTTGAGGGTTTGAAAATTTTTGGAGTACTAATATGGAATATGATTTTGAAATGATTTAAAATTATTTAATACAATTTTTTTTATAAATACATAATTTAACAGAAGGGAAAAAAATAAAATGAAATTATATAAATTTTTTTAAAAAAATAATTATACAAGTTTTAGTTATGAAGTTCATCAGTTTGAATACCGTGATTCTTATTTATTTTCGAAAATAATAGATTATAATATTCATAAAAAATAAAGAATGTTGTTTTACAGTAAAATAACTAATTATGATGAAATTATAATTATGAATGATTTATAAGTAAAATAAAATAATGTATTTAAAATATTAAAACTCATTATGAAACCATTTTTAGTTCAAGAAATTTTCAGAAAATCCTAATCATTAAATTTTATTACATTTTCTACGTCCATAGAGTATTTTAGGAATTATGAATCTAAAAAAATAATAACGAATTATTAGTCCGGAAATCACAATATGATAAAAAATTGAAATACTAAATTTTTTAAAAACTAAATGTTATTGAAATAAAATAAACATATGTACCCACCAATATGAAAAAGAGAAACATAATGTAATTATATGGGGAGAAAAGAAGATTAAATGAATGTTTAATTTATATTGATCATAACTATTTTCAGTTTAACATATTCAAATACATCAAAAGTATGAGGTTTTGTGAAATTGATCGCATGTTGATCTTGAATTTCGATGAATTGTAAAAAGATATCTTTTTATATGTGTTATCCGTAATGAAATGTTTTCTCATATATATATCTGTGTGTGTGTGTGTGTAAAGAACATAAGGGGGGTTTTTGTTTTTTAAATAATGTAATGGAACAAGTATTATAACATAGTAGATGATTTTTAGTGAAATTCATTTCATAGTTAGTGAGTTTGTGTTTTATAAACAATAGTTGAGCACTACAACATACATCTTTGTCATATTAATTCATTAATGGGAAATGATAATGGGATTTTATTCATAAATGAAAAAGAAACTAAAGAATCTCTTAAATAGTGAATGTTTCTTGATGTTCATTTCCTATCCATTATTGAACCACCAATGTCTATCAAAAAATGATTATTAAAAAAATTCCCAAAAGAATATAACAGTCCTAATTCCATAGTTCACATTATATTACAAAATCATTCATTTATAACTTTTAAATGGGATTATATTTATTTATATTGATATTTGTCCTATCAAAATACATAAAAATATAGTTCTATATGACTAAAATATAGGTAAATTAAAAATATTATCATACATCTAAAAGATCTTTGAAAAAATGGTTTCCCATCTTCATCAAGATCAAGGTTTTTGGAGGTACTAATAAGAGTAATAAAACATTTAGTATTTTCTTATAAAAAAATTAATAATATTATATTATTTATATTTCTATAGATATATAAAAGTTCATTTTGGTTTTTGTGAAATTTCAAAACCTAAAAAAATATGTTATATCATCAAACATACTCATACCAAAAAAAGATTTAAAAAGATCAACAAAGGAATTTGTTAGTGATTGATGAGGTAATATGAATACAATGTCCTCATAATTGAATTGAAAAATAATAATTTTTGTTATTTCTTTCTTTTCTAATAAGTTTTGGATCTGTAGATCCCTTAACAAATATGTTTTCTAACAAAAACAATATTAACCAGTCATTCTAAGATCAAAGGTCTTGTTTAATTCTATATAAATATTTTTCTTATTAATTATTGAATTCAAAATGTTTATTATATTCATAAAAAAGTTTTTGATCAATATAAAATTCTTCATGAACATATACTTCAAGAAAAAGACACCTCACATCAATTTGAAAATGTGGGATATTAATCAATGCTATAATGAATAATAAAATAAAAATTTATTCAAGTCTAGATAATTGTTCATATGATTCGTCATATTCTGTAAATTTATGTTGATTATAAGCCTCAAAAATAGGTATAGATTTGTTTCTCCCAATTTTTTTATATTCAACACATATGTTTCTAAAAACACATTTTACTCCCATTTTGGAATTTTCTTCCATCCGTTGAATTAATTTCCAATCATTATTCATGTAAAACTCATTGATCTAACCTTTCAATGCATTAATTCAAAACCCATAACCAAATACCTCATTATTATTTTTTTGTTCAAATTTATATAAGAAATATAGATGTAAAATTTCATACATTAATGGAATTTTATTCCTTATTGTTTGGTAAAAATCACTAATGATAATATAACTAGAAATATTTTTTAGTAACAACTAAATTTTTGGGTTTTCAAAAGGCTGTTATTCATCAAAATGTAGAAAATAATCCGGAGGAGTAAAATCAAAATATAAATCTTGAGTTACACTCTTAAGAGTTGTTTTTTCAAACAATGGATGGAAATAATTAATATGAATAACATCTGAGGAGGATATATGTTGATTTTGTTTAAAAACTAAATGGTTAGTGTTATATAACATAACATTTACTTTTTCCTCTATAGTATCATAATTATTATTAAAAACTCTATATTCATTAAAATTTGTGAAATCATCTAAAAATATTCCTTCATTAGATAGGGTTGATATTTATTTAGGTTATATTTTTTATTCTAGATGAATACATTTCAATTTAAAGAGTTGATTAAAAAAATGACATCCTATCTATAGCTCATAATGAGTTTAATTAAAAAAGTTATAATAAATAATCCATTTATTGTATAATAGACATTTCTAATTTATTTAACAAAAAATGACTATCAATTTAGTATTCAATCAATATTGATCTATTTATTTATTAGTGAATAATATTTTTTCTTCTAAATACACAATTTTTATGAGGAGTTGTAGTTACTAAAAAGTTTTATTCTATACCATTTATAAAAAAAATATCAAAATCAGAATTTATTAATTATCCCCCATTTTCACTATGATTGGTTATCAAGTGAAGGGGTTTCTCATTTTTTTCATTGGATAATTTTTTTATAATAAAAAACATATTCAAATTTCATTTTGAGAAAATGAGCCCATGTGTATCTAATATAGTCATCAACTAAAACATATAAATTGTATTTTCCACCACTACGTCTAGTTTTGGTATGACAAAAAATTATGTGGCATCTAACTATAAACCATTATGATCTATGACATAACTAATATATTTAATTTTGAACTTATGTTTCTTACCGTATTGACAAGTGTCAAAGATTTTTTATGTATCAAACCTTAGTTTTGGTAAATTATTTATAATTCATTTCTATGTCAATTTAGTTAAGTCTATCATTTTAAAATATCTAACCTTATATTCCATAACCATGATTGATCTTCAAATTATCTAAGGGAAGTTATGTATTGAATATTATCGTATTCTATGGTAATTTGGTAAAAATTATCCTGATGATTATAAGAAGGAATAAGTTTATCATTATAACTATTTACAAAACATTTATCATTCCAAATGTTTGCAAGGTATACTTCCTAAAATTATCATCTTATCCTTATAATGTTGAGATTTGGCCCTTTTAATAATATATAACACGAAATTAAATAGTTACCAAGAAGATAAATCTACCAATTCTGATAATATCTAACTGAGAAATATCTCTAAAATTAATTTTTTTAAGCTTCGAATTTATTATCTATTCGGAAAAAACCTTTTCAATAGCCATATACATGAAACAACCCTTATCTATTTACCATGTATTCTTTTTGATTATTCCTTTTTTGTTTTCCTAAAATTTAATACAGTAAACATTTGACTCCCAAACCTATGGTCCTCTAATTTAAAAATGAAAAAAAATAGAAATCCTAAATTCTCAGAACCACCCTCATGAGGATGAATTTGTTTGTAGATTTTATAAAAATTTTACTTACAAGTGAAAAATTTTATCATTTGTTTCATCTGATAATAAATTTCATTATTATTATTATTATTAAATTTTTACCCACAATAGTAACATTAATGGATTTATTTTTCTTCAAAACTCATTTGTAATGAGTATTTCTCAAAAATATAATTTTTTAAATCATTTTAAATAGTATAGTTTTCATATTTATCTTTATCAAGATCTATAGAAGTATATGATATTTTTATTTTAAAAAATTTATTCTTCGATCGTCCTTCGTAAATTTTGACTAATCATTATATTGTTTATTTACAAATTTAAAAATTTTCATTTTGTAAATGTTTTTAAAAATGTTAAAATTTATCATAAGAGGGTTATGAATCATATTCTCTAGCTTAGTAGGATTCTTGATATGTTAATTTCTAATACATACCATAAACATAGTAATCATATAAGACATGTTTTCAATGTTTTCTATAGTTTATACATTATCCATGAGACAATGATCATCAATAGGAATAATGAGAAAAATTCATATCTAACTTTGTTTGACACATTCATTATCAGAATAAATTTCAATATAATCACCTCCATTGGAACTCCAGGTGTTAATACCATTCAGAAAATTTATTCCACTATATTTTTAAAAGTTCATAGCATTTAGCTTTAAGTTTCTATATTTTCTCTCTATACTCTTCAGGTTTTTTAAAATCTTGCTTGATGTGTTCTTATTTCATTCATTTATAATAAGTATCATCAAATTTTTTGTCACTTATTTTCTTAAGAAGTTTTTATATCTATATTAGATATATTTATTTTTAACTATCTTATTCATTCTTCTGAACAGGAATTAAAACACATTAATATAGTGTTTAAATGTGCAAAAAAACATATTAAATAACAACATTATTCTATCTAAATTATTTAACAACATTATAATTAGATTATACATTGGAAAGAAAGGTATATTTTGTAGAAAATGAAACACCACCATTTTTTTCTTTTTCTAAAAATCTACTTTTAATCTTCCATAATTTTTGAACAGGAAAAATAAGGTCATCAAGAGTAACATTACATAAATTTCGATTCTCATCAATATCATCTATCATGGAATCCCGTTTATTTGGAATTTTATCAATTAACTTCTCAATAATAATTTCATAATCTAATCCATTCTCCCTAAAATATTTTAAACTTTTTATAATTTTAATGACCCTATGATTCATCTATAAAAAAGTTTAATGTAGTTAGAAATAAAATTCAAGATCATTAACACTTTAGATATCACTTCTTGAATCTGTATCCATTGATGTTCTAAAATTCATGGCAGATAAAATTTTAAAAATATATTTATTAGCTTTAAAATAAGATATTTTACTATAAATAATTTTTCTCATAGATATTAAAATATATTTTTGAATCTCCAATTCAACTAATATTCTGGTTTCTATTGATGAATGAAATTTTTAACTTATTTATAATGATTTTTATAATATCCAGTTTACATATCAAAGTAATAAAACCTAGAGTTGATAACTTTAATATCATCATATCCGTACACTAATCATATTCATCACCATCAATGATAGGTGTCTATTTAGATTTAAATTATCCATTGTACCAATATTCATTCCTTACATCATTAAAATATAAAAAATATTAATTCCCACAAAAAAAATATTCACAATAGTTTTATAAGCATAATTTTTATAAAAACATAAAAAATATAAAGAGTAAAGAACGTAAAAACATCATCAATAATTGGAGTACATGAATTCTACTTTGATACAGATTTTTGTATTAGTAAAAAAATTAGTATTATTTGGATCATAATAATATTAAAAAATAGATATAATACTAGATATGGGTTAATTATAGTTTAAAAAATTTTGTTTATTATAATTAAACTTTTCAAAACCAAAACCTATTTATGTTAATTTAATTTACTCATCCCTCAGGCTGATAAAATATGTTATATAATTATAAACCGGATTAAAATTATTAAATTAGATTGTAATATATCTGATTAGCTATGGATTAGAGTAATAAATGTATAAGAATCTGTATCATAATGAATAATATTAATTAAAATTTAATGTTTTTACCATAATCTTATTAGCATAGATAGAACAAATATAATAGAAAGATGAATATGATTATTAAATCTTTATTAAATGTGTAGTGTAATATAGAAACTTTTATTAAAAAATTAATATAATAGCACAAAAAATCAATAATTACCTTCTTCTTATTAAAAACATACTATATTGAAGATGATAAAAAGGTATTATATAATGAAAAATGAAGGTCTGTATTTTTTATTCATATAAGAATGAATGTATTAACTTAAAAGGGAATACCTTGATATAATTATTAGAATTTCATTGCATTCCTATCTTCAGAAGTATTCGATATGATGATAATGATCTATATGTCCTTGTCCCCAATGTCCTTGATCGTAACGATGATCAAACAAAAATTTAAATGTAAAAGTTCATGAGGTCTGAAACTAACAATGATTCCTTAGAACTAGAAAAAATTAATAAATTAAAAACACTAAAAGAATATGATTATGTGATGAAATAGTTAGAGCTATCTATAATTAGAAATTTAAAATGAAATCGACTAGTAGAAATCATTTTTCCCCATATATAAACTCTTTGACTGACTAAGTATTTATAGGGATATTCCCAATGATAATGTTGATATCCCAATGGTCATATCTTCTTCGATTTTTTAAATGAATTTTATTCCTAGAACGTGACTTGTCATAATGACCTTGCATAAATAAATGTCTAATGTCATATTCATTTACACAACTATATCATTAAAACTATTTCATACATTAGAAAGATGAATTCAGAATATGATTATAAACATATCAATTCTATTGTTCTACCATTAATCTTTCCTTATGATAACACTCATGAGTATTATTTTGATATTTATTAGAACTGGTATCATTCCAATATTTCAAACAATGTCAGTACAATGTTCTAGATAGAAAGTTTAACAACTAATCTAATAATTTTGAGTTCCATGTTTATGGGGAACATTTTCATTATGATAACTGTAGTGGAGATTTATAATTTAATATAATAAAACATTTAGAACAATATCTCAATACGGTAAACATATTGTTCATAAAAAAATTCAAAAAAACTTTGGATATAATATGTTATTTGATTTGTTTTAATGAATATTTTTGTCGTTTCTAATACCAAAGGAATGGAAAAGTGATAAATATAATTTTGAACTAAATAAATGGTAAGCATTATTTTATCATTATATAATCAGTATTATATAATAAATATAACAAATTTTCAATATATTAACTTATATATTATTTCCATGTAATTTGGTTTGGATGAACATATCTCATCTCTTCATATAAGAGGTAATCCTCAAACGAGCATAAATGATGTTATCATTTATAAATTGTTGGAATAGTGTGAAAATAAATTATATATTATCTTTATATAATGTTATATTTTTACAAATAATATATATTTATATATATTAAATCTATCATTGTAAACATATATGATAGGCTTTGTTGGTGAACAATATATATCAACTTAGAAGGAGGAAGTGTATTGTACATAGAAACGAATGTTTTATTCCCAATTTAATCAAATATGAGAATTATAAAGGATTCTAAATTAGATTAATAAAATAAATGAATATATGATAATATAGTTTTATTATGTCATCTTATCTAAAGAATGTTTTATTAATTTATTAAAATAATTAAATAAAAATATTCTTTAAAAAGATTATATTTCTTCAGACAACCTCTATTTTTTCACATTAAAGACTTTATGGGTGGATATATATGAAAAATAATACCATTAAAATGTGGGGAGGTATTATAGATTGTTTTGTAGAGATATTTCTGTTGAAAAATATCTCATCATATGCATATACAAGTGGAAAAAGGGTGCACTTTTATAATGAGGGTAGGAGAATTTTTTGTATTATTTAAAATATTGAACTGATATAAATACTTTTTCAGGAAAAAATGATAAAAATTATATAATTTGACGTTACTAATTATATTATTAAATATAATATTACCAAATAGAAATTTTCAAGTTTAGATTAGGGTTTCAAACTTATTTCATTGATTTATATTATGTTAACCCTATTTCAATAATTACCTAATGACGTTTTCTATTTTGGGGAAGAAAACGTTGATATATAATAATAATTATTATATAAATTGACCATATATTATATTTTAAAAAATATACCATTATATTGGATGAATATAAGAGTTTTTGAATTTTAAATCATGAAATAATTTTTATTATAAAATAATAGTAATGTCATTTTTTGAACTAGACTGGAAATTTGTCATTGAAAATGACATGAAAAAAATTTAATTCAAATATATTCCTCTAACGCATATTAAAAATGTTTTATTTATCCAAAACATTAAGGAAATAGAATAATTCCTTAAAATTATATATATTTAGTTATTTTAAAAAGAAAAAATTTCCTTTTTCTATTAATTGAATAAGCACTCTAACAATGTTTTATAAGAATTTATTGTAATTATTTCATCACTGAATAATTGAAATAATATGATTCCTAAAAACCATTTTTTCAATAATATAACCATATTATAACTATATATAGACTATTTTTATCCTTACTTAATAGATTTAGATATTATATAAAAAAGAGAGTGGCAATTTTTACTTTTCAAATTATAAAATATAGTAAATGTAAATTTCAATGAATTTTACTACTATTTTAAAATATTTTAAAAATGGATTGAATTGGATGAAATAAATCCATAAAATAATGTAACAATATGTTTTATATTTTTTGTTAGTCTTTATCATAAAAATAATAATCTTAATTAAATGATTTACTCTAACCGTAGTGATAATTATTTACAACACTTACTATTTGTAATGATCATAAATAAAAAGGGGCATATTTACGAAATTTATACCTCATTATTATAAATGTGAAATAATTTTTTTATATTTAAATTCAAGTAGTCATTGAAATTATTTAATGTTTAAATGAAATATGAATATAATGATTATTTTCTTAGAAAAATATCTTTTTATGTTAAAAAATATGTTTTAATAAATTCAAGAATAAAATTTATTATATGGATAACTATTGGATTATTTTAAATAATTTTCAAATTATATAATTTTACAACAATTCTAAAATAAATTTATATTTTTTATATACATTAAAATAAATTATTTTTTATAATAAAAATATTTCTTTTCCACTATTAATTTAAAAGTGAAATTTTTCAAAATAAACCTCAAAATTACATCACAAGATAAATTTTACTGGATTATTTTAAAAAATATGTAATTTATATAATATAAAATTTCAAAAATATATAGAAATAATTAATAATATGGAATCATAAGAATTAAACAAAACTATTTTTGGAGAAAACATATTTTTGATGAAAATAATATATTTACAAAAGTTGAAAAATAATTTTTATTTTAATTTATCATTACATATATATTGAGATCAAATTATATATATATATATATCATAAATTAGTTAATAAAATTATTTTTCACAAATATAATGACATATTTTCAATGGTAATATTTAAAATAATTATATTTCATGTTTCATTTTGGCACGATGATTCTTTTTATATATGATATAGAACAACATTTTCTTTTTTAAAGTATCAAGATGTTACAATCTCCACCATTAAAAAATACATTAACCGAAACATTATCATTTTTATGGTAATCTAGGGTTTGGTGTATGAAAAATATCAAATAAAATATTTTATGGAAAGAGAGAAAGAGGAATTTTTCAGGTTATCTAAAATAACAAATACTAGGTTTCCAAACAGAAGAACAATAGTTAGAAGTGAAAATATGGGATGGGGAAAATCATATTGTAAAACTTATTACAGAGCGTGACATTTTTCATTTATCATAATAATTTTAAGGATTGTGATAATGTTAATGAACACTAAATCAAAAATGAATGTTACGAGAAAGACCAAAAATTGATCATAAATAAAGGTAATAGTATAACAATTTTTTCAAGACACTATTCTTATATATGGATAATTTATTTACAATAGAGAATAAGAAAACAATGAAAATTAAATAACATGATAATTAAAATATCATTCATTAATGAATTTCCACAAATATTCCTACTAGTTTTCCAAATGATTATCTTTTATGATAATTTTTTCTTGATGCACTAAAATGAACACAAAAAGGAACAAATAATTCCAAAACATATAACATGATGTTAAACATTTATTTAGTCATTAACTAAAATAAAAATTATTATAACAATGAATGATAATCCTAAAAATTAAAAAATTTGTCAAATAAATAAATAAAATATTAATATAAAAAATTCATCAATAAATCAAAAATTATATATTAAATAATTATATAAATAACAATCATTGATATACTTTATAATATTCATGAAATATTTTGAAAACAAAGATTAATAAGATTTTATCACATCTTATTTTTTTTCTAATAAGTCATTTTTCTCTAAAAAATCAATCACTATTAAAGACTCATATATATATATACACATCCTAATCATAAAATCCCAATGAGATTCTAATAATTTATATAAATAAAATGAATCAATATAAATCCATTATAAAATCAGATATATTTCCAAATTATGATTCAATCTATATTTCAAAAATATAATCCTATTATATTTTATACATTTTAATTATACAAGATTCAAGATGTTTTTAAATTATTGTTAAATATATTTAATCACTTATTTGAAAATTCGCATTTTATACCCAAGGTTATCTATATGATAAATTAAAAAAAAACATTATCTGTGAAATTATTTATGTAAAATAAATGTAATTGTAACTAGGACATCACATATGCTAGTGTTATGTGTTTCACCCTTATTACAATTCAGTTTTGGGTTTTAGCATTATGGCCATTTTGAAGGAAATGGGTTGTTGCTTATATTGATAGTCATCCTTTTACTAATAAAACATTAATATACTTCCATAAACATTCCCAACATTGTAGTGTACATCCTAAAAAATTTAATATCATTCATCCAAAATAATCAACCACATTAAAATTATCGATTTCATATACAACAACTTAATTAAATGTCATTCAAAATTTCCTTCACCGCTTTAATGTCCCATTAAATAAAACCACCGAATAGATTTATAATGAATTAGAACATATTAGCAAACTAAAAATTAAAAATAAATTATTTTATCCATAAATATTAATATAAACTCACATGAAAAATTCATAATCAAAAAAGTTCTCTATAACCTTCTTTGATACCAACTATAATAGCCTTTGACCCATAAATCTGGATCGACTAAAAAAACCAACATCATCAAATATTTTAATTTGATTCTTATCAACAAGACCCAGATTCATATATACAAATCTTAAAACATATAATATCAATATGTGATCACCTAATATACTCAAGGTGAATTTTTTTAGGTTTTTAAAAAATGATGAGAAAATCTTTTAAATTGAACACATCAGAATAGAATCAATTTTTTACCCAATATAATAATTTGAAAATGAAACATGTTTTATTTTCATTACAAATTTTTCTGACTTTCAAATGGACTTCTTATTTGTTCTTAAAAATATATAAATCTTATAAGGAGTTTTTAAAATTAAAGGTTGGGCCGAAAATTCAGAAAAGTTTATATTAAATTAATGGAGCATGTTAGTTGATGAATACTCATAAAAGTTATGCCTTTTCAAAATAAACATTGGATAAATATTAACATTTTATTACTCAATAAATAAACTAATCTTCCCAAGTATTATAGTAAAAGGGTTTCAAAATATAAAATATAAAATATAAAAAAAGGCTTCATTTTCAATAATGAAAAATGTATGAAAACATTTTCGATGAAAATATATATTTTTAGCCCTTATAAAGTGTCATCTATACTGAATTAAACATAAGAACATCAGTAATCACATGGGAAAATAACCTAAAAAATGGTATCATATGATAATGAAAATTTAGGAAATTTAGAAGAAATAGAAAACATTACATATGCATAAGTAATGTCTAAATACCCACACAACATCACATAGTTGATAGAATCATATCATTGATTAGGATTAATCCATAAAACTACATCTAAAGTCTAATGTGAAAAAAAACATTTCCCAATACAATAGTGTGAAATATTGGAACACCCATTATAATAATATTAGACTATGTGTTAAAATTAAGGCATAGAATAGTAAGTAATTAATATAATAATATCCCATGGAATTAAATAGGTTACATAATCATTCCAAATATTATAATAAAATTATATTTCATAGAGTTGGAATTTGAGAAATGATCATAAGGCATTAATTATACAATCAACAGAAGGGAGAATAAGCATAAAATTATTGTGAGAGGAATATATATTTATTTTGTAATAATTACATAATATTTAATTCATACATAATTAGAGTTAGATATTGAAATAGAGGTTATAACACATATAAAAATAGGGGTCCATATAGATTACACACTTCCATAAAAAAATTTTCATGATATGGAAATATCCATTTCATTTTAAATTATTTCTGAATCTAATTAGAAAAGATGGAATTATATATTTTTTAATGAAGAAAACATAGAATATTATGAAAGAATTAAAACATAATATTAGAGTTTGGGATATGATAAAGCCTGATGAGTCCATTTATTTTAAAATATTATATTGTATTTGTTTCGTTCTGGTTTTATGGCCACGAAACGCCCAATGACTCTGTATCCAATGATTGATGGACCTTCTTTCCAAAGGTAGGCATTCCCCAGATGGTCTGACCAGCGACTCTTAAGAACTCACATTGGTCAAGAGGATAGGAATTTGGGCTCATCGCACCCTTTTGGTGGGGGGGGGGAATTATTTCCTGTTCCAGGACTCTCTTACAGATTTAAGACATATTAATATGTTCATGAATCTTTGGTTTATACCCAAACATAGTTCCACTGATTCAACCCTGGTGGGTAATGGTCAACTAGACGCAGGGGTTCATAATCATTTATATCCGAGGTTTACCATCACTCGTTGGATTAATGACCCTGAAGGGTTGGAACTCGCTTGAGGAGACACTAGGAGTCGTGCGGTGAACCGATGTGGGGATGATCGGATCGATCGGTTATTGGGCTTGAACCCCCTAGAGGCTTCCTATGTACCCCATCTAGGAGACAGGGATTAAAGTCCACATAGTTCACATTGTCTTGGGGCTTACGCTCTGAGGCAGCCCAAGATTTTAGATTTGGGCTTACAATTTTAGGAGGCCCAATATGTTGGTAAACTAACGTGAAAGGGGGTCGGAATGACCCGTTGTTGGGCTTGAACCTCGGAGAGGCTTCCTACGCACCCCGCATAGGAAGCGAGGATTAAAGTCCACATAGTTCAGATTGGCTTGGGGATTACGCTCTGGGGTAGCCCAAGATGATGGATTGGGTCTTAAACTCTGAGGAGGCCCATTGGAGGATGTCATGGTCGATGCTTACTCTAAGCCCACGTGAGTCATGCTCGGTATGAGAAACAAGAAGCAGCAGGGACTAGAGGATCATGTCGCGAAAGGTTCATACGTGAGAAGTGGAGTGGGGCTTACGCATGAAGGCGGATCGAGGTGATGAATTGGGGATTACACTCTAAGGAGGCCTAAAAGGTCGTGGATTACTCCGAGATGGACGCCCCGGGTGAGAAAGCCCAGCGGGAGAGGGAAAGGGGGTGCTCCTGTGTCCATCTCCTCTCTTGCAGTGCACGAGGGCTTCCTTCTGATGGGTATTTTACCATCTTCGAGGAACCCCCAACAAGTAGAAGGGAAGAAAAGGGATTCCCGAGCTCAGACTCCACATTCTCGTGGTAATGTGAACCCAGGAATGCTTCGAGAATATGCTCAAGGGTCGGGGAAACCGCTTTGCCCCTATTTACCGTGGGTATGTGAACTCAAAATGGTGCACTGATGCGCGTGAAAGTTATACCACGTGGATCTGGTGGCTCTGGAGGAGGCCTCAGCTCGGGGCCAATGAATAGGCCAATGAGGAAGTCGCGGAGGACCTGGTTGGATCGGAAGCCTGGCTCTGGAAATGAGAATGCCGAAGTATTTTGTGAGCCACCGAGAGGTATGGGTGGTGGAACTACTATAAATATGGCTTCTATAAGTGCTAAAAATGGCCATTAATAGTGCTAGAAAAAGCACTATTAATTCCAGTGAAGATAAGGGGGGGTCCCCTTTATCAGCGCTCCAAAAAGCGCTGATAAAGACCCCTTTTATCAGCACTAAAAAAAGCACTGATAAAAGGGGTCTTTTATCAGCGCTAAAATGAAGCGCTGATTAAAGTTTCATTTATCAGTGCTTTCTTTTTAGCGCTGATAAAAGACCACTTTTATCAGCCCCTTTTTTAGCGCGGATAAAAATAAAAAAATTAAAAAAAATTAAAAAAATACTGCCAATCTCAAGGGGGGGGGGGCTTTTTACAGCAGTTGAGCCCCCCTTTATCAGTGCTTTCCCACACCTCCAGCGCCCGCCTATACCACCTACACCCATTATCAGCGCTATCCCTTTAAAGGACCCTTGTGTGCGCACCCGTGCCTCCACCCAGATTTGATCTCGAGACCTCCCCCCTGTGCACCAAAATCCTTTTCCACTACCCTATATTAATTTGTTCTCTTATTCATGATATATCTATTTATTTATATAAATATTTAGTTATATTGATTCGTATAGTAATATATATTTATATTAATATATATAGTTATATTAATATATATATATAGTTATATTAATATATAAATAGTTATATTAATATATACATATAGTTATATTAATATATATATATATATATAGTTATATTAATATTTGTATAGTTATACTAATATATATTAGATATATAAATATTAATATATTGGTATTTTAAATAAAATGGATATTAGTTATTATTTAGATTAAGCTAATATAATTTATATGTAAATATATTTAATTATTTATATAAAAAATTTAATTTTTAGGTGTGAATATATAAAAAATATGTATATATAGTTATATATTTGATTATAAATAGCAGTTCATTATAAAAAAGGATGAAATTTAAAATACATAATATCAATATGAATGTAATATCTTGAAATAAATTCAGTCCCCACCAAAAAAGTCAATAATACCCCCTTAAATGAGGCTCAAAATCCACAAAATGTTAAAAAATCTATGTACCCCGACTAAAAAATCAGTTTTGGAGGCCTTATAGTCCTCTTTTGGCCATGAAAAATGCTTGACCGGGTTACCCCAGTCATAGTGTTGTAGAGCTCATCGCAGGATTCGATCTGATATGTGGTAGAGCTCAAACGGACACCCGGATCAAAAGTTATGGACGTTTGAATTTCGAGTTGTGTTTTCAACATATTTTGGATCTTTTTTTAGTTTTTTTATTTTATAGTCTTTAAATTGTTATTAAATTACTATTACTCCATAATAATTAGAAAATTATTCATTAAAAATATTTTTTTAAATTTTTTTAAGCATTTTTAATAAATATCTTATATATTATGTATAATAAGTGTAAATGTACATTTATACTTATCTAAAATATATTTAAAAATTATATATTATATTTATATAAATATAACTATATAACTATATTTATATATTAAAATAGTTTTTTAATTTTATTTTGAAGTCGACCATTTATCGACGCTTTTAAAAAAAGCGCTGATCAAGGCCCCCCCTTTATCAGCGCTACTAAACAAGCGCTGATAAAGGGGGTCCCTTTATCAGCGCTAAAAAAGGGCCGATAAAGCCCCCCCCCCCTTTATCAGTGCTTTTTCATTAGCACTGATAAAGGGGTGGCGCTGGCCTTGCCCAGTTTTGTGGTACTGCGGCGCCCTTCGTGTGGGGAAGCACCACGCGGCTGGAGAAGCCGTCCGCGAACCAGGGTGGTCCACAGACTGATTGGCGTGCCGTGAACCAGGTTGGTTCGTGGCTTCAGGTTCAATCCGATAACGAGGGTGGTACGCGGTTCAAGTTCAATCTGTGAGCCAGGGTGGTTCGCGGAGGATTCTAGACGGGCAGGGGCGGCCAAGGGCGGCGCCGATTGGAGGCTCGTCGGTCGGGGCTTTTTCCGCGTAAGAGGGTGCTACACAGTGCGAAGGATGGGAAAAGAGGCATAAACTCCTTGGTCCACGGGGAAGTCATCCGTGGAGGGGGGTATGGTTCGCGGTTCTCTTTTTTGTTATTTTAGGTGCGCGGTTCACCAATTTATTATGCGTTTTCCGATTCCTTCTTAATATATATACCTGCTATGGTTCGCGGATGGGAATTTCACTGCTTGCGAAATCCGAATCCTTCCTTCAACCGATCTCTTATCCCTTCGAATCTGATTCAGGTTCTCTGATCCCCTCTTATTTCCCCCTCGGCCTCCTTTTATAGAGTGGGGAAAGGAATGTATATGTGGCCACCACTAGTGGAAATACGGGCTTTAACGTCGTCGTAATAACGTCGGTTTTTTAAAAACCGACGCGAATAGTATATGCGGGGAATTTTTGGTGTCGGTTTTACACAAAACCGACGCCAAAAATAATTATGTTTTTTTTTTTCGCGTCGGTTTTTCTAAAAACCGACGCGGAAAATCCTGTTTGAAGAGGTTTTCCGCGTCGGTTTTTCTAAAAACCGACGCGGAAAACCTCTTAAAACAGGATTTTCCGCGTCGGTTTTTAGAAAAACCGACGCGGAAAATCCGGTCGAATAGGTTTTCCGCGTCGGTTTTTCTAAAAACCGACGCGGAAAATCCTGTTTTAATCGGTTTTCCGCGTCGGTTTGTAGAAAAACCGACGCGGAAAACCTCTTCGACTATATTTTCCGCGTCGGTTTTCATGAAAACCGACGCCGAAACTCATAAAAAAAATATATTTCGCGTCAGTTTTCATTAAAACCGACGCGAAAAGTCTTTTAAAAATATTCACGGACAGAAACCCTCATTTTGTTCGTCCGTCGAAATCGAGTTCCGCTGCGGCGCTTCGGACTCCCGACGACCTTCGAACATGATTTGCGATCTTGAACGGCCATTGTTGAAGGTTTTTTGTCGTCTGCACGATTTTGGGTATGTGTTCTTCCTATTTATCTCTTGTTTCATATCCCATTGTTTATTTCTTTATCAATAACCCTATTTTGCGTGATTTGGATTATTGGTTAGATTTTAGTTGTAATTTATCATTATTTTTTGTTTGTATTATCATTGTTGGTGTAGATTTGATATTGTTTGTTTTTTGAAGTAATTATACCGGTCGCATTTTGGATTTAACATCTCAATTCGGGTTGAATAATTATGTAAGATTTTATATTATGTTGGATTTTAAATAATTATGTAAGATTTTATTTTATTTTATTTCAAACTAGATTAAAAGGGGCTTTAATTAAAAGTTAGAAATTTTGTAAGGTGAGTAGTGGCCTAATTAGTATTTGTATACTCATGTTTATCTACATTTCAGTTTTAGGATCTTATCCAGTTCTTTTTCCCTCTTAGGATGCATTCTGTTTCAGTTTGGGTTAGTGATTAGTGGGGACTTGAGCTCAGTTATTGTTTTACTTATCAAATTATCCCAAGTGTGCCTATTATAGGTTTTTTACGGATTTATTTAAATAGAATATGTGTAAATTTTTTCCATTTAAATGATGTTTTTACTACTTAAAATTATGGTTAAAAGTGTATTGAATTACTTTTGTGAGGACTAGGTGATTTAGGAGATGAAGTGTATTGAGGGAATTAGTTTATATCTATTTATAGTTATTCTTTATATTATTTCTACTGATTCAAATTTTGTGTTGATGTATAACCTATGGATAGGTCATTTCAGATTTCTGATAGAAATATGATGTTAATTACACTATGATTAATGGGTGAAATCATACCTAGTGATTGTTTTAGATGCCTATAATGCTTATTGTTAGTCTATGAGGATTAGGTACTCCCCTCAAGTATGTCATGGTCTAGTTTAGGTGTTTAATGGATAGATATCTTGGGTTGGTTCATGAAAATGGTATCAAAACCAAGATTTTTCAGAGGGTTTGGGTTTCCAAGTTCCCTTTGTTATTTGGCATTATAATGTTATTATGGATATAGGTTATAAAAAATCTAGTGCTACACATTGGGAAAAGTGTCATAATATCTTTTCCATTTGAATCCTTGAGTGTTTATGTAATTCTAGGATTTATTGTTGGATTTTGATATTGATTTTGATTGGTTTTATGTGTTTGATATAAAAATGATGATTGAATTACCAATGATGTGTAATCTATTTGGGGGTTCACTTAATATTGGGGTGATGGTGGATGAAGATTTTTAGCTATAGGTCTATCCCCCATAGTTAGGCCAACCATATGGAGCCCTTTTGAATAGTTTTAATGACTCTTCAAATCCCACAAGTAGTTTTGTTAATCGAGTTCCACATGTGTGTTTTAATACACATTGTTTTAAATAAGGATAGTTATTGCACTATTTTTCACATTAATTTTTCCATGATTCATTCATGTTACATCAAATGAATAAAAAAATAAATATAGTGTGATCAATAGTAGTCATAGTGAGAAATCATATTATCTTGTATGTCATTCATATAATATTTATATCATGAAACTTTATTTTCAAAAAATGAAACCTTTGATTTAACCATTTTGTCCTTGTATTTCAATATAACACACATGTATATAATATTAAAATTAACTGTTTACTATATTTGTAAACGTGTTTCATATTTGATGTCTTTTATCTGATTATCAATAGTTTTTATGGAATATGTTTTTGTTTACAATTTATCTGATAGATATTTAAATGTTTTTATGTTTTAATATATTCATCAATTATATTGTGATATCAGGTATTAATGGATCATAATTGGATTTATCTACGAAGAACTACTAGTGAATATGAAAGAGGAGTTGACAATTTTTTGGAATTTGCTAAATGGCATAATCAAAATATTGATTTGATTTTCTGTCCATGTGTGAAGTGTGTAAATATGAGAAAGTTAAACTTCAGAGAAATCAAAGATCATCTCATTTGTTATGGTTTTAGCCTTAATTATACACGTTGGATCTTGCATGGTGAAAGAACTGAAAATTCAACATCCAATGTTGATGACGATATTCATAATGAGGCAGAGGATCGTATTGAAGAATTAATTCATGATTTAGGTGTTGAAACCATCGAAAAAACACCAACTGTTGAACGATTGTATGGAGATTCTGAGAAACCATTAGTCCCAGGTTGCAGTAAATATACAGTGTTATCAGCAGTTTTGAGATTAGTTAACTTAAAAGCAAAAAATGGGTGGAGTGATAAAAGTTTCTCCAGTTTACTTGAGCTTTTAAAAGAGCTTCTTCCAGAAGGCAATGGGCTTCCAGATTCCAATTATGAGGCGAAGAAAATATTATGCCCAATGGGATTGGGGTATAAAAAGATACATGCTTGCCCCAATGATTGTGTACTATATAGGAAAGAAAATGAACATTTATCAAGTTGTCCTACATGTGGAACATCGCGCTATAAGATGGATGAGAAAGTCAACTCAGATTCATTTTCAGGTGATGTCATGTAACGTTATGAAAAATCAATTTTTTTACTTTCCAATGATATCATCCAATATTTTTTTCAAACAATTCTGATAATTCAATTCTGGTTTATTTTTAGGTACCAAAATCATAACTCCATCTAAATCATTTTGGTACCTTCCAATTATTCCTCGTTTGAAGCGTCTATTTGCAAATTCAAATGATGCAAAAAGGTTAAGATGGCATTCAGATGAGCGCATTTCTGATGGTAACTTACGTCACCCGGCCGATTCACCACAGTGGAAGAGTTTTGATAAAAAATTTCATGATTTTGGAAGTGAAGTTAGAAATCTCAGAATGGGATTGTGTACTGATGGAATGAATCCATATCGGAGCTTCAGTAGCCAACATAGTTCATGGCCTGTTTTGCTGGTACTTTACAACTTGTCCCCACATCTATGTATGAAGAAAAAATATGTTATGATGAGCTTGATGATTTCTGGACCAAAACAACCAGGAAATGATATTGATGTGTATCTTACACCATTGATTGAGGATTTAAAACTGCTATGGGAGAAAGGTGTTACAGTTTTCGATGCATACAAGAAAGAGTATTTTCTTTTGCGTGCTATGATAATGTTCACTATAAACGACTTTCCTGCGTATGGAAACTTATCTGGATATAGTGTTAAGGGACATAAAGCATGTCCAATTTGTGAAGAACAAACTTCATATTATCAATTGCAGAATGGAAGAAAGACAGTGTACATGGGACATCGAAGATTTTTGCGAATTGATCATCCTTATCGTAGATTGAGAAAAGCATTTAACGGTTTACAAGAATACAACCTCCCCCCTCAACCATTGTCAGCTGAAGAATATTATGACAGAGTGAAAGATATTGATTCAACATTCGGAAAGAGAAAAAGTTCTGGTTTACAAAAACATATCTGGAAGAAGCAGTCTATTTTTTTCAAACTACCTTATTGGAGATTTTTAGAGATAAAACATAACATTGATGTTATGCATGTTGAGAAAAACATATGTGATAGTTTGATTGGAACTTTGTTAGACATAAAAGGAAAGACAAAAGATGGATTACATGCTAGATTGGACTTGATGTTAATGCGAATACGTTTGGAGTTAGCTCCCGCTGTGAAAGGAAAAAGAACATATTTACCTCCGGCTTGTCACACATTAAGCAAGATTGAAAAGATGAATTTTTGTCAGTGTCTTCATGGTATTAAAGTACCCAACGGTTTTTCTTCAAATGTGAGTAATTTTGTGTCATTGAAGGATTGTAAATTAATAGGTATGAAATCACATGATTGTCATGTGTTAATGCAACAAATTCTACCAGTAGCAGTGCGTGGTATATTACCGAAAGCTGTCAGGAAGACAATCATCAGGTTATGTAATTTCTTTAAATCCATTTGTAGCAAAGTCGTTGATCCAAATTTGTTAGATTTGTTGGAGAATGAAGCAACTCTTATTCTTTGTCAACTAGAAATGTATTTCCCACCCACATTTTTTGATATAATGGTTCATCTATTGGTTCATTTGGTGCGTGAGATAAGAATGTGTGGGCCTGTTTATTTAAGATGGATGTATCCTTTTGAAAGATATATGAAAATTTTGAAAGGATATGTTAAAAATCCTTATCGACCAGAGGCCTCTATTGTTCAAAAATATGTATCAGAAGAGGTGATTGAGTTCTGTACTGATTATTTGAATGAAGTGGAGCATATTGGTCTCCCTCTATCTCGACATATGACAGTTGACAGAGAAGGTAGAGGGGTTCGAGGCTTAAAGGTAAAGTTCATTCCACGTGATGAAGTGATGCAAGCACATTTATACATTTTGAACAACACAGATGAGGTTCAACCATATATATCCTCACATATTGCTGAATTAAAGTTACGATATCAGAAAAGAAATGAAAAGTGGTTGATGATTGAGCATAAGAAGACATTTGTTTCATGGTTTAAAGAGAAAGTCACCTCAGATATATCTGTATCAGAAACATTGAAGTGGTTATCAGGGGGACCATCTTTTAATGTGATCACTTGGTCTGGTTTTGATATCAATGGCTACACATTTTACACAAAAAACCTGGATGACAAGAGTACCGTTCAGAATAGTGGTGTGATGGTATTCGCTGAAGCAGTGCATTTTTCGAGTGCCAAAGATAAAAACCCAATTTCTGCATCAACATCATATTTTGGAGTTATTGAAGACATATGGGAAATTGATTATATTAAATTTCGAGTCACTGTTTTTAAGTGCAATTGGGTTGATAGTAATAGTGGCGTGAAACATGATGAATATGGGTTTAAACTGGTTGATTTGAAAAGATTTAATCACAATGAGGAACCATTTATCTTGGCGACACATGCAAAACAAGTATTTTATGTCATTGATCCGTCGAATGATCAGTGGTCAGTTGTTTTGCAAGGGAAAAGATATCATTTGGGTGATGATGATGATTCTGATGATGCTAGTGATTTACATGAGCGTTATTCATCTATTATGCAATTTTCAGATGATTACAATGAATATAAGACAGACATAGTGCATGCAGTACGTACCGATCATGATGAAGGGACGTGGGAAAACACTAAATTAGTCTCCTAATTTTTCTGGTAAATATTTATATTTTGTGTCTATTTTTAAAACTTACAAATGCATGCCTCTATTTTTACATATTTATTTTTCATTTCCTTGTTTCTAATTATTCAGTTTTCTAATGATATGCAGGTACCCAAAATTTCATTACACTTTCTAGTAGCAATGTCAAATACAGATAGAGATGAGCAGTTACCGAGGTATATCTATTTTGACATATTATTAAATATTCAGTAATATACATATTTAATGAAATAAAACTGTTAATTTATTAAAAAAAATTCCAGGACTACTGATGCGTCCTCGGCGGAGGAGACTTCTCCAGTTACTACTGAAAAATCAAGTTCTCTAGTTGGTAAACGTGGTATTACACGTTTACCAAAACTATCACTCGCTCGTGATGATAACAAATTACACATCCGTTTTGATGATAATAATAATGCAGTTGGCCCAAATGCAGTTCAGTTTGTCAGTTATATAGCGATGCAGAGCCGTTGCAGGATTAGTATTTTATATCCTGATTGGAAGTCAGTGGACAGGACGGCGAAGCAACAGCTTTGGGAGGCCGTGACGGTAAAATATCTTTATTTATTTATTTTATCTCATTTTTTTAATATTATATAGTTTAAATGACATATTTTATTTTTTCAATTACAGATGACATTCAATTTTGAGGAAACCAAAGAAATTAGGAAAAGACATCTCTCTTTAGCGGCGGTTCGATGGAGAGATTTTAAAAACAAACTGACGAAAGATTATGTTTTTGGAATGAGAAGGTTTGAAAGCCCATGTCTTAAGTATCCATATATAGATGAAGAAACATGGAAGCGATTTGTTGACAGTCGTCAGGAAGAGAAATTTCAGGTATTGTAATTGTTTTATATTTTAAAATTTATGCTATATTTTCCTTATTACTAATGTGTTTATTTTTATGTAACAGGCCTCCAGAAGATCTCATCAGGAGATCCAGTTGAAAAACGTATACCCTCATACTTTATCACGTGGAGGATACTCGTATTTGGAGCAGAAAATTATTGAAGAAAAATTTGAAGCATTAAGAGCTCGATCAAGTAGTGGTTCAGAAGAGGTCCAGTATGGTCCTCCATCTCCTCCCACTCGCCATGAGAAATGGAAACGAGCAAGAAGAAAAAAAAATGAACAATATCTTACAGACGAAGCTCATCAAGTGGCTGATAGAATTGTAAGTAAATATTAATTCTTTGTTAACAATTTTCCTTTTTTATAATTTATAAACACTAATATAAATTTTTTATTTTTCATTTCAGGATGAACTTCAGGAGAAAGAGACACAGGGCTCTTTTATCCCTGAGGGTAGGATGGATATCCTAGCCACTGCTTTGGGAAAGACTGAACACCCCGGCCGTGTTAGAGGATATCAGGCGGGTGTTAGTATTCGGAAGGTTTTTGGTATGAGTAAGCAACCAAGAGACCCGGAAATTGAATCCTTAAAAGAAGAGCTGCAGGATATGAAACGGTCTATGGGTGATCAAATTCAAGCAGCAGTACAGAAGGCTTTATTAGAACACTTGGCAAGACAGTCACAGTCTGCTCATCCTTCCGAGGTATATTATTTACTGTTAACAATTTTTCTTTTCTATAAATTATAAACACTGATATAACTTTTTCATTTTTCAACATTCTCAGCCTACTCACTCAGACTATCATGCCTCATATGCTTACCCAACACCGTCTGGGCAGCCTTCCGAGGTATATTATTTAATGTCATCAATTTGTCTATTTTATAAATTATAAACACTGATATACCTTTTTCATTTTTCAACATTCTCAGCCAACTCACCCGGACTACCCTGCCTCATCTGCTTACCCTGCCCCGTCTGCGCAACCATTTGAGGTATATTATTTAATTTAATTTTTAATCAATTTTTCTATGTTAAAAATTTTAAACACTAATATACCCTTTTCATTTTTCTGACTTCTCAGCCTGCTCACCCTGACTACCCTGCCCCACCTGCTAACTTTGAGCCTCCACCTCCTCCATCGGATCAAACCTTATATTGTGAGTTGTTTGCGGGAGATCCTCATGTACATATTGTTGCGTTAGGACAAGTGTATTTTTTGGGGGACTCGGTACATCATCAGCCTATGCAGATGGGTCAGGTTAGAGTATCAGTACTTTTTATTATAGATCCTACTGCTCTACTACCATTTCCTACTGCGGAGATCACCAGTGTTGGGGAATGCATGGGCCATTTTTTACTTTGGCCAACTGCACTTCTTCGTTATATTTCACATGAGGTATGAGTTTTTTTAACTAGTAATTAGAAATGATTCCAAATTACTTATAATGTTTTCTGACATTTAACTTATATAGGAATATCTGAAAGCAAAAGAAACTGTACAAATGCAGCAAAATGTTCAAAAACAGTCGGCTGTAGATACTTCTGATATTTCTTCTGGGTTGAAAAGATTATCTCAGTGCTCTTCTTCCTTGAATTTTATCTATGAGTTTCGGATGACGCCCGATATATGTGGAAGAAATTATAAATTGAGAATATTGAAAGAAGATATCATGAATTTAGTTAATTTTGAAGAGATCGGGCTGAATGTGGTGCAGTTGTTTTCCATGTAAGTAAATTGACGTCTGAATTGTTATTTCTTTACTAAAATATTGTTATGTCATTGACTAACTATGTTTTCTTTTTAAATTAGGTATCTATACAGGATTCTTTTACAAAATGAAACTACAAGCATTTATAGCTTTATAGATCCAGAGTACATTTCCTCGGAAGTCAAACATGTGAAAAATGATGAAAAAGTTAAATATATATCCGAGAGATTATCACAAACAGAGATTCAGTGCTGGTTTTTGCCATTTGTTGATAAGTAAGAATATCAACATAATTTTGAACTCATGATCATTATAATGTCATTAATTATGAACTTTTTGTATTATAGGGGGCATTGGATGTTAGGTGTATTTTGCCCAAATGAATGCACCTTATATTGGTTTTGCTCTTTATTAGGAAAAGTGCGTAAAACGTTTTCCAACTTATTAAACAGGTAAGTTGTTTTTTTATTTTTAGAAGTTTGTTATGTTTAATTTTAATTGTTTACACAAGTTTTATTAGTTCTTATATAAAACAATGCAGTTCATGGAAACATTTTACAAATGAAAAGAAACCAACGAAAATCAAATATGTGGAAGTACAGGTAATTAGTTTTTATATTTTTGTTATATATTGGGTTTCATTATTAGTTAAATGTTTTATAACTGCAGTGTCATCGTCAAAATGGAAGCGTTGAATGTGGTTATTATATTCTACGATTTATGTACGAGATAATCACAACTGGGGAAACTACTGATTTTCATAAGGTTAGTTGTATTAACTTTTTTATATATTTTCATCCACTTTCTTCTATTTATTAATTTCATATCATTCAATATTATTGTAGGTATTCAATGATTCACAGTCATATTCTCAATCTGATATGATTCATATTCAATCTACTTTTGCGGACTATTTGTTAAGTCTGATTAAGATTTGAGGTATGTATACTAATATTTATAAATAATATTATATATGGGTTTAAAAAACTAACTCTTATGATATATTAGGTGTTTGAACCTACTAATAATCAAATGAATGCTTCAACAATAACAAACAATGAGCATGTCATATATTTCAGGTACGTGTATTTTAATTCTGATTTACTGAGTTTTCTCAAGTGCCTCTGCAAAAACTGTTTTATTGAATCTACTAATAATCAAATGAATCCTTCAACAATAACCAACAATAAGCATGTCGTATATTTCAGGTACGTTTATTTTAATTCAGAATTAGTTATTATATTTCTTTTCATTGTTATTTCTTAAAATCATTTGTCTGTACAGTGACAAATCTGTAGGGTGGTACTTGGATCATGAACATAGAGATTCGTATAGCGAAATAACATTCACAAACACTAAAAATTGTCTCCCTTGAATGCACAGCAATATCTTCTAGGCCTTTTTATTTTTTATGCAAATAAATATCGAAAAATGATTGCCGAGAAGCATATCACATAATACCTGAAACAACGCTTAGTGTGTTTGCACAAAGATAAAATAGAAGGCGTCAATTTTTAAGGTATGTTTCTTTATGTATCTTCAATCTGCATTTGATTTCAATTTTCTAACCTATTTTTTGCACTCAAATTTATTTCTCTGTTATTCCATAACTTAAACAAATAACAATAGTGAATAGGTAATGCACGTCTATACAGAGCAAATATAAAAACCTGAGGTTGGGGGTGGTGGGGATTCTATGGTGAAAAGACACCCCCAACATCTTCAGTGGGGGAGGTGAGGAAGAGGTTGCATCGGCTGAGTGTTCCTGGAATTTTGATCATTTCATTTTGGTAATTTACTTTGTGAAAAAATGAATGATTCAAATAAATTACACATTTTCATTTAATGTTTATTCATTGCACTAATAACTTGGATTGATTTTTTCACTCGTTTCATTACTGTTTTGACAGGATTGGTGCTATCTATGGGAGGAAACTTACAATGATTGATACTGAGTATGGTTAGATTAAGAAAATGCACCATGTAGGTACGTGTATTTTAATTCTGCTTTACTTTGAGTTTTCTGAAGTACTTCTGTTAAAGCTGTTTAATTGTTTTTGTATACTTCGTTATTTTTTTTCAGGGTTCCGATTTGTTTGGAGGAGAAAATATATGTATTTTATTTAAAAAAAAAAAAAATTTACGGCGTCGGTTATTTTAAAAACCGACGCCGAATAATTTTAAAAAAAAATTATTTACGGCGTCGGTTTTTTTAAAAACCGACGCCGAAAGGGTTTTCCGCGTCGGTTTTTAGAAAAACCGACGCGGAAAATCCTGTTCCAATCGGTTTTCCGCGTCGGTTTTTCTAAAAACCGACGCGGAAAACCTATTCGAATATATTTTCCGCGTCGGTTTTTTAATGAACCGACGCGGAAAATAATGTCTACATGTAGCTTCGGCGTCGGTTTTATAAAAAACCGACGCCGAAGCTCATAAGCGAATTATTTTTCGCGTCGGTTTCTATGAACCGACGCGAAAACGCTATTTTTAACGTCGCCTATAAAGACGTCGGTTTATAACCGACGTTAAAAATTAAAAAAAACCGACGCAAAAAAGTGTTTTTGCACTAGTGCACGCGGCACCTTTTGCGGAGGCCCATCACCAAATACCCGATTCACAGCTGACCTAGTCAATCTGTGATTCGCGTTGGGTATTGATCGCTCCCCTCCTCCGTGAGGTGAACTCATGGAGAGCTCCACGGCTGCGGAGGGTTCCGCCTCCATTCCGCAAATGATAGTGGATGCGGCTTGAACCAGTCGACGCGGTCCGCAGTTGGGGAGGTTCGTGATGGTGAACCGAACTGGAGACCATCCTTCCTCACGACCGTAGAGGCTCTCCACCTCCATTTCGCGAACGACAATGGTTCGTAGAGGGGGTGCCTCGCGGTGTTTGGCCACGTTGCGCATCCATGGACCGGTACGCGGACATGTACTTTTTTGTGTCTCTTCTTTTATTATTTTCCCCAATTCTTTTGGGGGATTTGGGTAAAATTTCCTTTGAGGATTTTTCAGGACCCTACAAATGCCCCCCATCAGAATGGAGTCTGATCGGAACGAAGAGGAGGCCATTATGATGCAGAGTGGTCCTGAAATTGAGATGGTTTACGGTAGAAAGGTGGACCCAGAAGGGGACCACGCCTATAAATACGGGGATCCATTACTTTTCCTTTACCGAATTTTTCACGAAACTAGAGCTCCTTCGCCTCCATGTTTTTTCTCCTTCACGATGTACCCCGTTCGTAAACTAGCATCAGCCTCCGCGAACCATTCCTTCTTCGCGACTGCCTTCACCAGCAAACCAACTTCCCAACTGCAAACGATTACTATTAATTAATTAAAAAGTAAGTGATAACGGGCAGCGTAGGAACATGCTTTACGGTTTCGATGCTTCTCGGACTAAATATCTCTTGAACTTTAAGAAGTATCTGAGTCTTCTGAATAAACTCAAGATTGAGTTTCGACAGAGCGACATGGTTCGCGGTTTCCTGGCCAACGCTCCGTAGGCCAGGGCTTCGCGGACTGATTTCATGAAGGGTTGGTTCACGATATTGTGTCCTCGTGAACCATCCTCCAAGGCATGCTCGTGGATTTTGATTATGAAGGCCCTTTAACCGTTCATTTGATTGTTTTTGTTCAGACCATTATTCCGGACTGATTTCTTTCATTGTGCAGGGAGAAAATATGGTTCCCCATCATTCTGCACTGAGGCCTACTGCAGAGCCGCTCTCAACTGGCTCAGAGGGACGTTCAGCTATAATTCACAGAGCAGAGGGAGTCAAAGAGGACCCTAGTCGGTACATCATTCCGGATGATGGTTCATTGAATAACATGCTCTCTCCGGAGCTTCTGAGTTATCCATTTTCCAATCGGCTCCCACTCTACGGCTTCGGTCTTGAGGATGACGTCCCCATCCCCCCTACTTTCGCATGTCTCTCTTCTCCTTTTTTGGAAGCGCCTTAGAAATGCATTCAGGAAAACCTTACCCAATCTGGGGAGATAATCTCTAATTTTGGCCAGAAAGAGACATTTATTCTGAGGGGCTCTGTCTAGACCCAAAGGGATCAGTGCACTCGATACTTCTCTTAGAAAGATATCCTTAAGGACTACCATTCTATTATCAAGCATTCTCGAAGGGATCCTGACGTGGCATGGTTTCCCAGGTGGGATCTTCGGTCCGACATGCTCTTCTCAAACGATTGGGCTTGGGATTTCAGGGTCCATCATCATTTTCGGGAGTCTCCTGATTTACTGGAAGCGGTCAACCATTACTCCGCAGTGTGGGCTTCCCAATTTGATGTTTACCCACCATCTTCGATCCTACCCGGCCTGTTCAGCCACTGGTGTTCAAGTACTAATAATTTCCACCTCGCCCACGGGGAAGTCGACATTAGTCTGTGGGACATCTACCATATAGGAGGAATTTCGATTGCTGATGAGATGTATGACTAATATTTTCCCACTCTCGATACATGGGACAATATTGAACAGGTGCCTTTATTGGAGAAAGAGCTATTGACCATGGAAGAGTAGTCACTGGGTCAGGCTTTGCGTGCCCACTCTCTTATACCTTATAGCACATGGATGGGGTTATTTTTGAAAACCACTGGTCCTACTCAAAAGATTTAGCATCCCAGGACTCATCCTTCCCAATAGTCATGAACCATTCAAGGTTTATACTGGGCAGTGCTGGAATCAGGCGACTACCTTTCGTGGGGTTACGAGGTACACCATGGTGTGTCTCCTATGCTTCAGTTGGCCGGTCTGTTTGCTATGTTTCTGAGTGGATGGCTATTTCCTTCCCGGGATGTTAACCTAGGCATCCGGAGAGGGCCGCCTAGTGAATCTAGCCATGCCCACATTGGCCCATATCTATGAGCTACTGATCCACATGCAGGTTGGCGGGTCACCCTACCATCTATGCGGACCATTTCAATTTTTGTATGGATGGGTGGTGGATCATTGTCGCTGTTATGAGTATTGTCACAACACGACCATCTCGTTTCCTACCCTTCGGCCTACCCTATTGGATATAGTCGGAGTTCACTTGAAGCTGCTCAGCTCTAGTGAAGTCCTCGATCTCCTGAGTGACTTCTCCCAGTTCATCTTTACTCCCTACCCCACCCCTTTTGGCATCTTAGTTGACAACCACAGGGGGAGCCTGGAGGAGTGCTCTTACATGATCTCTCTGTGGGACTGGTTTCTGTCTGCATAGATCGACGTTGTTTCTCTGTGCGAGCTGTATGTTCCATATAGTTTTTCTCGTCAGTTGGGTGCATGTAAGTCCAATCTTCCCTTACCCCTCATCAGGCTCGAGGACTGCACCCGGCTGTACTTCGTCAGTGGTGTATGATGCTGACGCGGGAGGGATCTGACACAAACATTCCCCTGCCTGATACGGGGGCAGCTGCCGGCCTTTCCATGGAGTATGGAACAACATGGGTAAAATGCTATCCTGATGGGATCCTAGGGAAGGATATAAGGAAGGTTCCCAAATCAGGAGGTATGGTGGCTGCTGCATCCACTACACCTTCCTCATCAATTTTAAGGTCGGACCGACTAATGGCTCATCTCTAAAAGCGACTCATAGAACTTCCCTATCCAAACATTGCAGTGGCCGTAGTCTGGACAGATTCATCCTTCTTGTGTGTGGATGAGGATGAACCTGTGGTGTCAGGTCCCGGTGAGACCATCCCAGAGGTTTCACCAGTCGATACTGGGCTTAGCAACTTTTTTCCCAAGCCTGAACCAGGGTTAGGGGCTCCAGACTCTCCATCTTCAGAGTCAACTTCTAGTGATCAAACATTCGTGTGGGCTGCCATGCCAGACTTTGTGCTCATGTCGTCTAGCAAGGATACCAAATATCCTTGTACCATGGTGGACCATCAGGTAGTGCGCAGGTGGGCCTGGCCCCGAATCAATGAAATCATCACTGAAACCCCTTTAGCCGAAATGGCAACTTAAACCGAAGCTCTTCGTCAGCTCTTCTTGGGTTTGGGTTCAGGTGGCTTTGACTATCAGCAGTTCCATTCTCTTGCTTGCCATGTTGTCATGGCCCATGAGGAAGTTGTCACTAATGAATGCAAGCATGATCACTTTGAGACCACTCATTGTGGGGACCAAACCATGGAGGAAACCACTACAAAGCCCCATCAACTGATATCATGGGAGGTGATTTCTCGAGATCGGGTGGCCATTCTGTCCTCCGAGTTGCATGCATGCGATGAACGGGCCGCGATACTGAGGGATCAGTTATCAGCTATGACTGGTCATCTTGAAATTTCCAGAAACGGGATCAACGATCTCCAAACCGCAGTGGAGTGTATCCGTCTGGTGGCTAAGGTTGAAACCAGGGAGAAGGCTTTGTTGGAAAAATCCTACAACGACCTTTGTCTCGCAGTCGCTGATCTGGTGGGAAGAAAAAGTCCGGCTCCTTTATAACTATCAGAGCTACTTTTGTATCCCATGTTTTACTTACCCCTGTCCCCCTTTTTTTTGTGAAGGAGATACCCCAGCTTGTGGACGTCCTCCCCTTTTTTTCGAATGAAATACAGTCTCCATCAATCACTCGTTGATGTGGAATTTAATGGTTACTCTAAACAATTGTTGTGAAAATAACAATTCACTAAATCAGAACTAATCAAAACACAAGAAAACAAGCCCTAATTTTTGCCTGGACCATGGGATCCAGCGAGCGTAGTCTGACTATTGCTAGGGTTTTATAGGAAAACCTTACAAACATTATGTCTTTTTTTCTTCTTTTAATGCCCCGATTTTTTCTGGGCCCATTCAGTATGGACCCAGCAGGTATAACCTGGATTTTTCTTAGGTTTCCCTTTTCTGGTTTTCAGCCTAACAGGCTTTGCGCCTCATTATTCTATGAGCGGTTTAAAGTCCTGCCGACAAGACTATCATTACTGATGTTTTAGGTCAAACGTCTATACCAAATATGGTGGGGAGAGGGCCACAATGGGGTTCAACTGATTAAAAGATGTCTCAATACTCTTCCGACACACGTGGGGGAAAACATGTTGGGACGACATGTGGGGCATGTCTCAAGGCATGGGAGCCGCATCAGCGTATAGAGTTAGGAAGGGAATTGCCTAAGGAAGTCTTTCCTTTTTTAGTCTGGATAGGGTCGATCAATATGCAGAGCCGCTGAGGGCATGGTATGAATAGTCATGCAAAGGTGTCCTTAAGTATAAAAAATATTCATTTCTAATGGCCATGAGACTTCATGGAAGCCCGTCATTTGGAAACCACGATGGGTACCATGGAAAATAAAAATTAAAACCACTAGGGGTGGCTCAGAAGGAGTGTGTGACATCTAAAAGGGTTTTGGGAACATCCGCACTAATCAGGAGAGTGGTCCGGAGACCACCTCCCAACGCATTTAGTTAGCGTAAAGGATGATTGAGGATTAATGTAGTTTAAAGTCATGAAGCTGGGATATCATTTAAAATGGAACAAATTCTCCTGGTTCTCAGTAATCTTGTAAAAAACGTTCCACCATATTCAGGCAGGGTTGTGAATGATGTTGGTAAACTGTGGCTTAGAGGGTTTCCAAATCCCGTGACTGAAATGGGGGCTCTGATGCTAAGAGGCGTACGGAGAGAAGTATTTCCCAAGGAAAACGTAACTTTGGTAGACGGGCCAGGGGCGATCAATATGCAGAGCCGTTGAGGGCATGGTATGCATAGTCATAAAAGGTGTCCTTTAGTCAAAGACTATCCACTTCCGATAGCCAAGAAACTTCTGGGAAGTTGAGAATTGGAACCACCAGGGGTGGCTTATGAGAGTTTGGCTTTTTCTGGGTATAGAGTATGGTTTATGATGAGAGGGCGCCTGAATACGGGGGAAATATCTAGACTAAACTTCCTGAGAATAGGTGAAGTAATTCTTCCTCATGCTGGTGTGAGGTGGTGGTTCGTGCAGGTCTGACCCATGCACTGGAAGATAGAGAAAAGCCTATGTTTCTTATTGAACCCGTGACGGGTTAGACCATGCAGTTTAACATCTGGAGGTAAGGATGAGAAGCATTATTAAAGGTTTCTATGCAGTTTAACATCATGCAATGAGGATGGCTTACATGCATTTTAGCATCATGTAGTAATGACAGATATATCTTTAAAGGTTGTTGTGCAGTTTAACGTCATGTGGTGAGGACGGGGGGCATTTTTGCAAAGGATTATCTTCATCAGAATGTAACTGGGCTTGAATACCTCAACATGACCCAGACGTGGAAGGGGGTTGATTTGTGTAAATCATGGTTCCGGGGCTTCTCTGATCAGGATAGGTGATATGGGGGCTCTGAGGCCGGTAATTGTACCGAGCTAGGAAGAGCATCGCCTATGGAAATCTTGCCTTCGATGGATGAGCCAAGGGATATCATTATGCATAGCCGCTGGGGGCATGGTATGCATAGTCGTACAAATGTGTCCACGGGTCAATAACATTCCACTTCCAATGGCCAAGAGTGGTTATGAGGATCCTTGATTGTCCGGGCCATGAAGTCTGTCATCTGGTGAGGAAATATCTGGGCATGTCCGGGACATTCGTCCCTGGTTGCTGTTAAAGCTTAAAAATACCTCCTACGCCAATTTATCTTGATCGTGAGGGTGTTCCTTCACTCAGTGAAGTTTATCGTTGTGCGGTGAGGACAAAGTACTCCTAGTTTATCGGTCATAGCACTCATACCATTGGGTGACTATTGCAACAATCACTCCAAGGATAATTTGGTCAGGATGTTCTGATATACTTGGAACAGGGTGGGGGATGAATGACATAAACTGAAACTTTGAGCTTTCCCATATTAGGAGGTATGGTGTGGGGGATCTGAGGCAGGTAGGCGTATGGAGCTAGGAGAAGTACCGACTAAAGAAATCTTACCTTCGATAGACGAGCCAGGGCTATCATTATGCAGAGCCGCTAAGGGCATGGTATGCATAGTCGTACAAAGGTGTCCCCAGGTCGATATCTTTCCACTTCCGATGGCCATGAATGATTATGAAAATCCACAATTGCTCATAGTGACGAGTTCAGCATGTGGGGATAATGGTGTCCAGGTATACAAGAAACATCTTCACTACAATTGTCCGTTGAGTCAAAGTAGCCTAGTCCTGGCTTGATGTTTGTCGATGCAGGTCGCTATGTGAACCATTGACAGACACATAGTCTATCCAGATAGGGATTCCCTAGCAACGCCTGGATGTGAAAAGGGGAATGAACTTGTAAACCACTTCGCCATAAACTTCTTGATCAGGAGGTATGGTATGGGGGCTCTGAGGCCGGTAAGCGTATTGGGCTAGGAAGAGTGTCGCCTGTGGAAATATTGCCTTTGGTGGATGAGCCAGGGGCTATCATTATGCAGAGCCGCTGAGGGCATGGTATGCATAGTCATGCAAAGGTGTCCACGGGTCGATGAATTTCCACTTCCGATGTCCATGAGTGGTTATAAAGATCCATAATTATTCGGTTCATGGAGTCTGATATATGGAAAGGATGCCTCCCAAATGTGAAAGGGGTATATCTATCTCATATTTCCATGTGTCTTGGGTGTGTCGCGACGAAGTCCGTGTTGTTTAACGTCTTGTGGTGAGGACGATGTTCGTGTATTTTAACGTCGTGCAGTGGGGACGATGTATACAACCCATGCAGGTTTGGCCCACATACGGAGGGAGGAAGCATTTTTTTAACATTATCGTCCGTGCAGATTAATGTCATGCAGCAAGGACGCACAAACACTCCTTGTGAAGGTCTATCCCATACACGAGTAATAGGGAGCATTTTTAAATCTTCCTATCTGTGCAGTTTTACGTCATGCGGTGAGGACAAGAAGTACACCCCATGCCGCCTTGGTCCATACAAGGGGGGAAATGGAATTTTTATTTTTTTTATTCAGGGGGATGAGCCAAGATGGGGAACCATGGCGTCACTACATATCCCGTGAGGGCAGAAATCAACCCGCACATAGTTCTTTGAAATAAGTACACCCCATGCAGGGTCGTTCCAGACACGGGGGAAGGGGCATTGTTAAAACTCATTGTCCGTGCAGTTTTAAATCATGCAGTGAGGACCAGGGATACACCCGGCCTAGGTCTTGTCCATACACGGGGGGAAGAAGTCATTTATTAGGGAGCGGCTGGGATAGGATGGGTATCCCGGTGTCACTACGTATCCTGCGAGGGCACGAATCAAGTCGTACGTAGTTATCAGAAATCCATACAGATTAATGTCATGTGGTGAGGACGAGGTCCATACAGTTTAACGTCATGTTGATTGGATGGGGGGTATTATTGGATTCCCAGTAGTTTAATCGTCATGTGGTGAGGACGTGAATACACCCAGTGCAAGCCTGGTCTGTACACGGGGTAATGGGCATTTTTGTTTTTACTTTTGAGGTGGTTGGTCCAGGGTGTGGAATTCTGGAGTCACTACATATCCTGTGAGGGAAGGAATCAAGCCTCACGTAGTTCTTTGAAAGACGATACACCCCATGCAGGTCTGGTCCGTACACAAAGGAAAGGGAATTTTTAAATCACCCTGTCTATGAAGTTAAGTGTCATGCAGTGAGGACGAAACACTCTTAGCTTACTGTCATAGAGTTTGGACCGTTACGTGCTTGGCAGTTTATCTTCATGCAGCTCGGACGAACTCCGTGCATTTTAACGTAGTGCGGTAAAGACGTAGGTGACCCGACGTGAAATGGAAAAATAAAAAGAAGGGGGTCTGTGCATTTTAACGTCGTGCGGTGAGGACGAGGAATACACCCCATGCAGGTTTGGTCCGTACACGGGGGGAGGGAGAATTATTGACTTTTATTATCCGTGCAGTTTAACGGTGTGTGATAAGGACGAGAATACACCTCATGCCGGTATGGTCCGTACACGGGGGGGGGAAAGGGAACCTCTCTTTTCCTTTTTTTCCTTTTTTTAGGTGGCTGGGCCAGGGTGTAGAATTCTGGCATCACTATGTATCCTGTGAGGGCAGTAATCAAGCCTCATGTAGTTCTCTGTAATGATGATACACCCTGTGTAGGTCTGGTCCGTACACGGGGGAAAGGGGACATTTTTTTTGAAGTGGCTAGGCCAGGATAGGGAATCCCAGCGTCACTACGTATCCTACGAGGGTAGGAATCAAGCAATACGTAGTTCTGTGAAATCCGTGCAGTTTAACGTCATACGGTGAGGACACGATCCATACAGTTTAACATCTTCTGGTTAGGAAGATGGGGAATTATTAGATTCCGTGCATTTTATCGTCATTCGGTGAGGACGAAGTGCTTGATAGTTTAGTGTCATACAGCTCGGACGAGGAATTCTATGCCTTTATGCGAAATACTTCTTTAGGAATCTTGCATTGGTAGGAGTCGTGGTAGATTTCCCACCCATGGAGATCAGGGCATACGCTCCGTTGGAGTAGAACTTCTGTACAACATATGGTCCCTAACAATTGGGCTCAAACTTTGGAGGCTTCTTGCCAAGTATCATTGGGGTCCAGAGGACCAGCACTAATTCTCCTTCAATGAAAGACCAGAGTTGTACATTTTTTTGAAGGCTCATGTGATCTGGTTCCGGTACACTTCCAGGTGGTGCAGAGTGTGCAGCTGCTTCTTGACTAGTAGTTCCAATTCACCTAGCCGCTTTTCTGACTGCTCATCATCAGATAATCGACCACACATGGCAACACAGAGTGAGGTATGTTGGAGTTCATTGGGTAGGACCGCCTCTGTTCCATACACCAATAAGTATGGGGTAGACTGAGTAGTGGTGCAGATTGTGGTTCGATAAGCCCACAATGCATGGAGGAGTTTATCTAGCCATTACTTCTTGTCTTTGACCACCATTTTCTAGAGGATTATGGATAGGTTCTTGTTGAAAGCTTCAATATGTCTGTTGGCCGCCTCATGGTTGCGGGATGAGTTGCTAGCCTTGATACCATACTCGTGTTATAGCTTTTCCAACTCATCAGAGCAGAAATTGGTGCCATTTTCCGTCAGTATAGTATGAGGGACACCAAATCTGGTGATGATATTGGCCTTCACAGAGCTGACAACATTTCTTTCCCCGACCTCCTTGAGGGGTATGGCTTCTACCCATTTGGAAAAGATGTCGGTCACCATGAGGACATAATTCAACTATTTGGTCGTGGTAGGAGGATATGGTCCCATGACGTCCATCTCCCAGACAGAAAATGACCAGGAGTACTTATCTTGATGATGGAACTCTGGGGGCTGGTGTATGAAGTTGGCATGGATTTGGAATGAGTGGCATTTTGCGGTAAAATGCTCGTAGTCTCGTTCCATTGTGGGCCAGTTGTACCCAAGCCTTCGAATCTGATGGGAGAGCTTGGTCCCTGGTTGATGTGCTCCACATTCTCCTGCATGTACGTCAGTCATGACGGTGGAAGTTTCTTCTCCGTCAATGCATCTGAGGAGCACTCCATCGAGGCCTCGTTTGTAGAGGACCTCTTACTGACCTGTGCCGCCATATAAGACAAAATTGATTGCCCTTCTCCGCATTTTCTCTCGTTCAGCCCTATCTGATAGAAGCTATCCGCGTTGAAGGTAGTTCTTGATGGGGATCATCCAACCAGTGGACAGAGCATACGACTCAGGGACATGACTGATTTCATGGATTTCCTCCGTCTTAGCTTGAACAAATGGCAATACCATTCTGCAGTGAGCAATACTGATAACCGTTTCATCCCGGTCGGGGACAACTAGGGTTGTGGACGCGTTGGATAATGCATCAGCCTGAGAATTCTAGGATCGGGGAATATAAGTCAATGTCGGTTCTGTGGAGAACTCGGCCATTATCCCTCAGACATGGTCAAACAGGGGGATCAGCTCCTCCTTTTTAATAGCATGGTCACCATTGACTTGCTTGATGACCAGATCTGAGTCTCCTTTTACCTTAAGGTGTTTTACTCATGCCTGGAGTGCGAGTTCTAGGCCTACAATGAGGGCCTGATATTCCACTTCATTGTTCGTAAATCCCTCTGATAGGAGGAAGGAATACAGAAAAACTGCATTTTCTGGGGACACGAGTATTATCCCCAAACCCACTTTGTTGAATCTGGGATCCTCCATCTTCTTCCTGGTGGGGCTTCAGGATGCGCCGTCAATGTACATTTTCCATGCTGGGACCTCCTCTTGAACCGAGAAGATATCTTCATCAGGTAGTTCAGCGTCCAGTGCAGTGGTCCCTGTTGAAGGGTGCTCTGCGAGAAAGTCTGCTAATGCCTGGCCCTTGATGGCTTTTTGGGGCATGAACCGGATGTCGAACTGTTGCTGGATGACCGCCCATCGCGATAGGCATCTGGTTAGCATCAGGTGATTGAGGATGTACATGAGCAGGTTACTCTGTGAGATCAAATGGACCTCATGATGCAACAGATAATGTCGTAGCTTTTGAACTGCGAAGACCAAGGCTAGACAGCTCTTATCGATATTTGAGTATCGAGTCTCATCATCAATCATGGTTCGACTGAGGTAATAGAGACTGTTTTCGCTGCCTACTTCATTCTTCTGTGCGAGGAAGGATCCCAATGACTATTCTAGGGCTGTCACATATAGAATGAGAGGACTTACATCGACCGGGGGCATGATCACCGGTGGGCTTAAGAGGTATTTCTTCAAGTTGTCGAACGCCTCTTGGAATTCATTCATCCATTGCTACATCACCCCCTTTTTCATCAACCTGGTGAAGGGAAATCATTTTCCTTCCATGTTGGCTATGAACCGCCTAATATAGGCTAGGTGTCCTTGGAATCCCCTCAGCTCAGTGAGATTTTTCGGGGGTGGTAGGCTCAGGATAGCCTTCATCTTCTCAGGGTCGACTTTGATGTCGCGATTTCGTACGATGAAGCCAAGAAATTTCTCTACGGTAACCTTAAAGGCGCATTTCAAGGGGTTCTTCTTCAAGCTATGCTGTCGGAGCTTGTTGAAGACAGTCTCAAGGTCCGATAGGTGATCCGAGCACTATCTGGACTTGAACACTAGGTCATCCACGTAACATTCTACGAATTTCCCCAATAACAGCTTAAAGATCTGATGCATGGCACGCTGATACGTGGCACCAACATTCTTGAGACCCAAGGGAATGACCCTGTAACAGAATACCCCTTGAGGGGCCCTAAAGGAAGTGGCTTCATCATCCTCTCGGTCCATACTGATTTGATTATATCCGGAATAGCTGTCCATGAAGGATAGATCCTCATACGCAGCTGTTGCATCAATTAACAACTCGATGATTGGAACCGGGAAGTCATCTTTCAGACAATGCCGATTAGGGTCTCTGAAGTCAATTCAGACGTGGATTTGCCTATTCTTTTTCTTGATAAGGATGATGTTGGTCAACCAAATGGGGTACTAGACCTCCCTGATGAAGCCTTCTTTAATGATCTTATCGACTTCAGCCTCTCTCTTGGCAGCATGTGAGGGGTGCATCCTTCTAGCGGCATGTTTGTAGACCCTGTGGTCTTCTGGAGGACCTAGGTGATTCATCACTACCTCAGGATCGAGTCCTATCATTTCCGTGTAATTCAATGAAAAGACATCCTGATGTTGCCTTAGTAAGAAGGTATATACCTCGTGTTCCACGGGAGACATGGCTACGCTAATTAGAGTGGGCCTCGGGTCTTCTTTGGTACCCAGGTTTATTTCCTTGATCACATCCAAAGTGGTGGAGATACCCTCCTCAAATGCGGGAGGTTCATCTCTAAGATCATCCCCCTCTTCTTCTCCCAAGTCCTCATCCTATTGATCTGATGAGGAGAGAGTATCCGGTCTGAGCCTTCGAGGGCTTGAGGGAGAGTCATCGTGGGCATCCCATCATGAGTATTTTTTCCCAAATCGAGGGTTGGTAGACGTTCCCGCACTATCATGCCTGGACATCGTGGCTGAAGTCATGAGGACATCTGAATGTGTGTCTGGACTCGAACTCCTACTATCAACATGGTTGATGGGAGGACATAATCTCTGCCAAGCTGCTTGAGGGGGTCATCGGGGACCATTTCCAGGACATTTGGAGTGGGGATCTAGTCGACGTCATCGATCAAAGGCTTCTTCTTCTTTTGCTATAGAACCCGACGTCGATTTAATGTGACTCTGAGAGCTCGAAAGGGGCCTTGCCAGGGTGAAACATTCTGCTTTTCCCATTGACCCATTACTTGATACACTGGTGGTTGGATGAAGGAACGACCATGTGCTTATGGATCCATGGCCTTCCCAGCAGGGCATTGAATGTTGTGCTCTGCCGGACAATCAGGAATTCTGTGTAGGCTACCAGGTCCCCAAAATGGGTCTTTAGCTTAATCTGTCCCATTAGTTTCTACTCACGCTTGTCGTAACCTAACAAAGTTGGGGCTGAGGGAATTAGATCATCCTCACTGTAGCCCAACATACGGAGAGTCCGTAGGGGAAGGAGGGTAAATCCACATCCATTGTCTATGAAGAATTTTCGGATCTCAAATCCATTCAGTGTGCTGGACACATATAGTGGTCTACTGTGTCCTTGCATGATGGAATCTTTGTCCCGATCGGTGAAGGAAATCACCGCATTGCATTCCGTCGGGCCAGTCTTCGCCCGATAAATCTCAGCGGCAGCTACCTCGGCTTGGAATTCCTAGGGGCTAATCAAAGCTTCAATAAGCGCCTCCCTAAGGTCGACTGACAAACCCAGGGCATCCAGGATTGACAACTTGGCTGGTACAGTGCCATCTGCATGAGGATGTTTTATTTTTTCTCCAGCGGACGACGCTTTTCCGTTGGCGGGAGAGTCTTAACGGGTGCTTTAGGAGCCACAGAATTCGATGAGGAGGGATGGGCTACGAGGACCGATGTCGATGGTGTTCCCGAGTTTTGAGAACTTGGGCTTGCCGGTCTGTTTGTACGCACTAGGCAGCCAGACACTTGCCCCTCCTCTAGTGGGTATCGCAGAACAACAGGGCCAGACTGGATGCTTGTGGAGGTGGAGGGGCATTCCTTCTCCTGCTGAGTCCACTGAAGGGATCTTCCATGGGTTTCCGTGGTATTAACGGTTTAGGTCGGGCTCCAATCATTGGGTTGGTTTCGGCTACGACCACGCCTCCCCTGGTATCCCCTGCCTCTGTGATTCCTCCTCTCGGCTCTTCGTGCATGATACTTGGGTTCGTAATCATAGCCTTCGTCAGGGAATGTTTCCATGAGATGGATGACGTTGATAGAACCAAATATTGGCTCTTCATCCTCTGACAGGTCAACCTGGTCGGTTGTCTCTTATGGTGCAGTTTGGTGGGTCGGTGCCCACTGTGCCAAATTTGATGGCATCAAATCCGCCAGGGTCGGGACTAACTTTGGCCCCATCGCGGATTTCTCTTTTTGTGATTGCTTCATCCTTTGGCTCCGTCTGGATGACCGGCTTGTGTAGGGTTGTATGGTCGATGTGGTCGGCTTTGCGGCTACAGGGGATGCTGGTGTCAACACCGACTGCTTTAGTTGATCTCGAATTATGCCCTGGGCTTGGTTGATAGTCTTCTGAGTCATCCAGTTATCAAATTTCTGCCCTTTCTTATTGGTGACTTTCTTCCACCCCTCCTCTTTGTTGGAGTCGGTGGTAGAGATACATGCCAGAAGTGCTGGGGGTGGTCCCAGCTCGACTTGTCTAGAATCTACCATCCTCTGCAAGAGGTCTTTGAAGATGAAGCATTCTTGGATATTGTTCCCCAACATCTGATGGTAGGGGCAATAATCTGGCTTGTCCTCGCGGCTAACTTCTTCAGGTTTCCTTGGCTCTGGGTGGTGGAGCAAGTTGCCGTTCATGGAGGCAATGAAGTAGCCATGAACTTGATTGTCTCAGAACGAGTATACTTTTTGTCTTCGTTCCTCAAACTAGTTCCGCTTAGTTCCTCTCTGATCGTACCGTTTAGGCAGGGGAGACCGCTGATATGCAGGGGGCCCTTGTCGATTTGGTGGAGGCCTGAGCACCGGAGCATGCACATGGGCCGACTTGAGTGTAACCGTGAATGCTTCAGTTCTAGGAGCTCTCTTAGCAGGAGCCTGCGAGGCTATTCGGGACTTTGAATTAGTCCGCTGGAGGGAGTCCTCAATTCTGTGGGCAATGGTCGAGAGATGGAGGAATCCAGTGGTGCACTCCACCGGTATGAGCAGTGTTCGCAGCTCATCTCTAAGATTATTGATGCATATGGCTAGCATCTCATCTTGAGGCATTGGCCTGTTCATAGAATAGGTTAGACCTTTCCATCTGGTGATGAAATCTGAGACCCTCTCATTCTCCCTCTGCTTGTAGTTCATGAGATCGCTGACCACTATTTTAGGCAACATCAAGCTGAAGTGGAAGAGGAACTACTGTCAGAGGTCCTCCCGGCTCTTTATCGACTGGGCCAGTAGACTCATATACTAGACGAAGGAGGATCCTTGCAATGTCCGTATGAAGCATCTGTGTTTTAATACTTCTTTTTGTTCCGGAGTACCCATCATAGGGTCGCAATAGGATGCGTAGTGCAGCAAATGCTGCTCCGGATTTCCTGATACATTGAAGATAGGGAATACATGGCTGCCAAAATTGGTTGTAGGTGGTGTGTTGGTCACCCAATCTGGGTAGGGTTTCCGCTCCGGCTGTATCGGAGCGCATTGACCTTCCATCACTTCCAATTGAGTTGTTAGTGCCTCGATGGTGTTAGTGAGTCCCTGGTTTACATCCTGTTGGGCCCGATCCTTGGCAGGAGTAGCCGGAGGCATTGCCTGAGGATTAAGATTGGCCGGCACCAAGGGTGCATATTCCGTTCAGGGTACCCTCGGAGGGTTCGGACTTACTTTCTCTCGTTGCCTCCTAAGTGGAGGGAAATACTGGTATTCATCTGGATCCACATCTAGGTAGTTGGACAGGCCAGGCGCCTCATTAGACGGGAGCCCTGGCCATGCTTCGTTTTCTTGGTCAAGCCTTAGCCTTTGAGGTGCACTTGTCGGGAGATCATGACGTGGCTCTTCTTGGGATGCACTTTCAATAAGGCAGTTCCTCTGGAGCAGCTCGGCATTAAGCCGCCTAAATTCATTCATCTCTTCTTCCTGTCGAGCGAACCACTCTTCAAGTGTGAGTGGATCATTTTTATCAAGATAGGGGGATTGGTTAAGGGTAACCATCTCTTTGTTCTTGTCCTTGTTGGAAGCTCTTAGGGTAGGTGGAGAGAGGTTAGGTGAAGGGGAAGCCATATTTAAAGTGGCGCTCTGGTTCCGGGTGTGCACACCTAGGGGTTCATTGTGAGTCATAGCCTGACCAGAACCTTCGTCTCTTAATCCTTCCAGATTTTCATTTTCTCCGGTGTCACCCACGGGGTAAGCCTCTATGGCGTTGATGAATGCATATTGCGGGGTGGAGGGGACGTCATCTTCCAAATAAGAATAAGATCTCCCACGTCTTCTACTGGCCTTCACTTTCATGATCTGGGATTTCCCTCAGACTTCTTGGCGAAGGGTGACGTGGAGAGTTCTTTGATTCATCCTTACAGTGCGCCTTCCTCATAGAGGGGACGATGATTCATATGACGGGATAAGACGAGAACATCCTCTCCTAACTGTCCTCCCTAGATGAGAGAATACCGACTCTCGTGGGGGAGGTTATTGTTGAGGGGGTAATAATGCCCCCAGCCTTGAGGGCTGGGGTTGGCTTCGTTCCCTGGATGTTGAGTCTCTTCCCAGTTTTATTGGTCTTACGGGGGAATTTTTGTTAAAAATACCCCCATCCCTGCAGGCTGGGGTTGACCCTGGATTGCGGTAGTGGCTGCGGCTATCGCGATCTGCCTGATCTCGTGTGCTCCCATCCAGGGGTGAACTGGATTTGTTGCCAAATTCACTTGTGGATCTGTCCCTTCTGGGGAGGTAGGCAGAGATCGTTGATTGGCCTCTCTTATGAGAGAGGCATACTGTATGCTCTCGGTGGCCTAAATCAGGAGTTTTTGAATGGATCATTCCCGCCGGGCCTGACGCTTCTGGGACTTACTCGAGACCCGACTCTGTTTGGTGTGTTTCTTTTCCTGTGTAGGGGGTCCACTCGATCACCATCCCGATGTGACGACGTTGCAAGAGACCATACTGAATGGTTTCTTCTGGGCCGGGAGTGGAGTGAAATGCAGAGCTCCGTGATCCTCCCATCCCTGATATGGACTACCGCTGGAGCATCACCGATGATGCGGCTCAGCTGATGCAGTGTGCGAAGACAGGCTATCTCTATGTTTCCTCTACGCCTCTCGAGGTGTTGTTGTCGCGTCAAGGAAAGGGCCTCTAGGTAGATGTGATGCAGGAGGTCCATTATCGTCATGACATGGTCTACATACCCGTAATAGGGCAGGAATATTGACTTCAGCCAGTGGAGGGTTGTCTATATATTATGGTGGATGTCGTGCATGCATTCATCCGACAACTCCTTTGGTATGTTGTACTGAGAGTGGTCGTGGGCCAAAACATAACTGGTACATCATTCCTGGACAGTCATTCTTCAGGTGCAGCATATCAGCATACTCCTCCGCTAGTGATTCCTCTACCAGGTCAGCCCAACTGAGGTGCTCACTGCTAGTGTGATCAGAGGTAGTGGGACCGGTAGGTGCTGAATCATTATATAAGTGATTCCGAGGTGGTTCAGAAGATGAATGCAGCCCCGGACCATCTCCTGATCGAAGAAGGGCATCATTAGCGACAAGCTGGGAATCTGACATGCTCGATCCCATCCTTCTAAGTGCCTTGGAATACGAGGGATTTTCGGTGCATGATTCTGCAAGAGGAGGACCTTCCTGTCGATATAATATGTCATCGTGGGGAGGAATTTCTCAATGACAGCCTAACGGCGAGGACTACCATTATTGCTTGATGCTTCACTGCATATAGGACTTTTGCAGTGCACACCCTAGGGAGGGCCTCCAAGGCATGTTGTAGCAAGGGGAGGACCTTCTGGCTGTGTAGCATTGTTATGGGGAGGACCTTCGCAACAACTGCCATTATGGTGAGGATGACCATCAGGGATTGACGTTCGATGCGCATCCTGGGGAGGACCTTCAGGACATGTCGCGACAAGGGGAGGAACATCTTGTCTCTTGGGGCCATTGCAGGGAGGACCTTCACAATGGCGGCCGTGGTGGCAATGACTAACATCACAGCTGCATAAATAGTGATGACTTCCATTACTGCTGCCGCATGGAAAATATTTGTGGGATACATCTTGGGGAGGGCCTCTAAAATGTACCACAATGAGGGTAGGGACTTCTCATTGCTCGACGTCTCTACGGGGAGGACCTCCATTATCAGAGTGGCGAGGACTACCACTGTGACCTGATGCCTTGCTGCGTGGAGTTCTGTTGTAGCGTAACTCCTAGGGAGGACCTTCAGGGCAAGCCACAACAAGAGGAGGGCCTTCTTGTCATGATGAGACCTCACTACGGGGAGGGCCTCCGTAGTTGAGACTATGATAGAGAGGAATACCCTCATAATCTTTGGTCCCACTACATGGAGAGTGATTGTAGTGTATTCCCCGAGGAGGACCTTCAGGTTGGACCGCAGCAAGTAGAGGACCTTCATGCTGCTCGATCTTCTGGTCACGTGGAGGGTTTCCGTGACTCGCATCAAGAGGGAAGCTCTCGTGACCGATCGGTATATGCCCGTGGGGGAGGCCCTTACGGGTGCTCTCGGGAGGACCTTCAGAGCTGCTGGTAGCGACATTGCGGGGAGGACCTTCGCAACTGCTACTGGCACTCCTATAACATGGTAATGGGTGGGAAGGGTTTCGAGCCTTTGATGTGTGCTTAGTGGAATTGGGAACTCCAACTTCTAGCAGAGGAGATTCATGAACCCACAATTTATTTTCCAGCTACCTTCGGCGCATTCGGGGCGCTCTTTTGTGGGCAGCGGCGACCGTCTTCTGTTGTAAACAGCCTTCACCTTTGGGTCCCTGTCTAATTGGGTCCTGTGAAATTGTCGGGATATGCCGACAAACATCTTGACTTTTAGCAGGGATATATGCTTGCTCTGGAGCATCCACCATGATGGATGGGTGTCCCCTAGTTGGAATGAGTGAAACTGCTCGATCCAGTTGCCCTTGCGTCGCGTAATATAGCCAGCGTCCCTCCTGGGCTGATGAAGGGATGCAGATATGCTCTGAGGAGGCTATCTCCTCTCTTAGATGAGTCGCCTCAATTAGGGAGACAGTCTCCCGGGCCCGAGTCCTTTCTATTTCCACCGATGCAATTACATGCTGGAATGTCTGGAAGATATGATCTCAGATCGATACCTGCTCCTCCATCATTTCCAAGATATGTAGAGAGACATCTTTGGCTGGAACGGATATGAAGGCCCATTCCAGTATCAGAGTAGGAATATCCTGCTCCGGTCCTCCAGTGGTCAGTGGGTACTGAAAATTATCCTGTGTCGGGGTAGGTGAACGAATATGCCCCTGTACCGGGATACGCTGGGTTTCCTCTCTGTTTTCCGCCACATCGGGGTGGCGGGCTTTACTTGCATCCACGGGGAGATGGACCTGCATATATTGGTTTCCCACCGTATCGAGTTGGTGGCCCTTGTCGGCAAGGAGACGTTCCTACCTATGATTTTCTACCACATCTGGGTGGTGGGATTTGTTGATCGCCACCATATCAGGATGGCGGGCGTTTGAATAAACTACTGGGAGCTGGTCCTGCAGGTGCCAGGTCGCCACCACGTCAAGCTGGCGGGCTTCGCGACCTTGGGTAGGGAGAGGTGCCTTCATGGTAAGTGTCGTCCTCCATGAGCGACCGGTGTGATGGAGCTCGGCGGGGATGCATGCCGGCTCGTATGATTCCGCCATTTCTGGATGTCGGGCTTGGGAGGATCGAATAGGTGTAGGTGCCTGTTCGTGGTACGTCTCCGTGGCCGAGCAGCCGAGCTCCTCCTCAGGGACCAGGGTGAGGACCGGTCCCCGATTGTACGTCTGCCACCCTCATCGGGTGGTCCAAGGGGCCGGATCTTGGGGAGAGTGGTCCAGAATCCCCGGTGAGACATCATCATTAGCGTGAGGATGTCGGGTCGTGGCTTGACAATGATGATGCATTTCGGCGGGGGCCTGAGAGAGGAACCCATGTTCGACAGGGATGAAGTCCTCAACGTCGACCTCATCTACCTCCCTAAGATATGGGAGGTATGCATTGTACCGTTCTAGGGATAGACTCCCGAAAGAGTTGGAGACAGTGATAGGGGATTTATGGGTCCGCCTTTGCAATCGTTGGTGGACATGAGACTGGTGAACCATGAAGGATTGCAGGATGTACATGGCCGCCTCCACCGTTGGGAGAGTACCATTCACGTGGTACTCTCGTTTCAGCGCATCTGAAACCCAGCATTGAAGACACTGGGTGGGTGACGGGGTCCTCCATTATTGAGGAAGTCTCGTCCTTGCATCTCTGGAAGCATTCACATGTGAGTTTCTTTGCAATGCCATTGGATCGAAGGGAGTTCTGAAAGTAGTGCCTACAAATCATTTTAGAAAATACAAGAAGAAAACCCGTCAAAGCAGCATCTCATAATCCCATGCGTAGTTAATGACCTTGCTTGGCCCTCCTTTAGAGCATAAGGGGGAACTGGGTGAGATTAGGTTGAATCTGTCATGCTTGGTTAAAGATTCACATCGGGTTCACCATTTTTTGTTTTGTTCTGGTTTTCTGGCCACGAAACGCCCAACAGCTCCGTATCCAATGATTGATGGACCTACTTTCCAAAGGCAGGCATTCGCCGGATGGTCTAACCAGCGACTCTTAAGAACTCACCTTGGTCGAGAAGATGGGATGTCGGGCTCATCGCACCCTTTTGGGGGGGGGATTATTGCCTGTTCCAGGACTCTCTTATAGATTTAAGACGTATTCATATGTTCGCGAAAATTTGGATTATACCCAAACATAGTATACACGGAATCAACCCTGGTGGGAAATGGTCAACTAGAAGCAGGGGTTCAGAATCATTTATGCTGGAGGTTAACCATCCCTCGTTGGATTAATGACCCCGAAGGGTTGTAACTCACTTGAGGCGGCACTAGGAGTGGTGCGGTGAACCGATGTGGGGATGATCAAATCGACCGACTGTTGGGCTTGAACCCATTAGAGGCTTCCTACGTACCCTGTCTAGGAGACAAGGATCAATGTCCACATAGTTCGCATTGGCTTGGGGCTTATGCTCTGGGGATGCCCAAGATGTTGGATTGGGGCTTACACTCTGAGGAGGCCCAAGATGTTGGTAAACCAACGTGGATAGCGGACGGAATGACCCGTTTTTAGGCTTGAACCTCGGAGAGGCTTCCTACGTACCCTGCCTAAGAAGCAGGGATCAAATTCCACGTAGTTCGGATTGGCTTGGGGCTTACGCTCTAGGGCAGCCCAAGATGATGGATTGGGGCTTACACTCTGAGGAGGCCCATAAGAGGATGTCATGGTCGATGCTTACTCTAAGCCCACGTGAGTCATGCTCGGTGTGAGAAACAAGAGGCAGTAGGGACCAGAGGATCACGTCGTGAAAGTTGTGTCTGTGAGAAGCGGAGTGGGGCTTACACATGAAGGCGTCCCAAGGTGATGAATTGGGGCTTACACTATGAGGAGACCCAGAAGGTCGGGGCTTACTCCGAGATGGAAGCCTAGGGCGACAAAGCCCAACGGGAGAGGGAAAGGGGGTCCTCTTGTGCCCATCTCTTCTCTTGCAGTGCACGAGGGCTTCCTTCTGATGGGTATTTTACCATCTTTTAGGAACCCTCAATAATTGGAGGGGATGAAGAGGGATTCCTGAGCTCAGACTCCACATTACCGTGGGAATGTGAACCCAGGAATGCATTGAGAATCTGCTCAAGGGTCTTGGAAACCCCTTTTCCCCTGTTTACCATGGGTATGTGAACTCAAAATGGAGTGCCGATGCACATGAATGTTATACCACACGGATCCGGTGGCTCTAGAGGAGGCCACAGCTCAGGGCCGATGAATAAGTCAATGAGGATGTCACAGAGGACCTGGCTGGATCGGAAGGATTTTACCTGGCTCTGTAAATGAGAACACCGAAGTATTTGGCGAGACACCAAGAGGTATGGGTGGTGGCGCCCTTCGCATGGGGAAATGACACACAGCAGGAGAAGCCTTCTGTGAACTGGGGTGGTCCACAGATTGATTGGCGTCCCACGAACCAGGGTTGTTCACAGATTCAAGATCAATCCGCAAACTAGGGTGGTTCGCAGTATCTGGTTCAATTCGTGAACCAGGGTGGTTCACGGAGGATTCCAGGTGGGAAGTGGTGGCCAAGGGTGGTGCCGATCGGAGGCTCGTCGGTCTGGGCTTTGCTCACGTAGGAGGGTTCTACGCGGTGCGAAGGATGGGAAAAGAGGCATAAACTCCCTGGTCTGCAGGGAAGTCATCTGCAGAGGGATGTATGGTTCACATTTCTCATTTTTGTTATTTTAGGTTCGTGGTTAACCAATTTATTATTCTTTTTCCGATTCCATCTTAATTCATATACCTGCTATGGTTCGCGGATGGAAATTTCACTATTTGCGAAATCCGAAGCCTTCCTTTAATCGATCTCTTATCCCTTCAAATCCGATTCCAGTTCTCTGATCCCCTCTTCTTTTCCCATCGGTCTCCTTTTATAGAATGGGGAAAGGAATGTATCTATGGATGTGCAGCTCATTTTTCGGATGCCCGTAACCAAATACCTGATTCACAGTTGACCTAGTCAATTTGCGATTCGCAGTGGGTATTGATCGCTCCCATCCTCCGCAAGGCGAACTCAGGGAGTGCTCCACAGCTGCAGAGGGTTCCGCCTCCATTTTACTAACAACAATGGTTCACGGAGGTGGTGCCTCGTAGTGTCTGGACACGTTGTGCTTCCATGGACCGGTTCACGGACCGGTCCTTTTTTGTGTCTCTTCTTTGATTATTTTCCATAATTCTTTTGGGGGATTTGGGTAAAATTTCCTTTGCGGATTTTTCAGGACCCTACAGTATTTGATTTCATAAATTATGTAAAACTTTCATTATAAAATAAGTAAAAATTTCCTTATAAAATAATTTATAATATTCTTTTTTTAAATCATTGAAGTCAAGTAAAAAGGGGCATAAAATGTTCTTCATTATTCATTTATTTACATATAAATAAATCAAATAGTTTTTTATGAATATGGGCCTGGAAGATAAAGATTTGGAAAAAAATTAAAACATTTATAATGATGTTTTTAATGAAAAGTGTTCCTTACCTCGAGTAAGAATCTTTATCTAAGTTCTTTATATTTCTAAATAATAAAATTTTTCAACTGTTAACATTCATAAATACATTTATAATACTATTATTAATTTTATTTTGTATTATAATGTTCTAGTGAATTACATAATAAGTCTATTTATCATTATATGTTCTTATGACATTCGGCTCATAAGACCATAATTACTTCGATCGGATTACTATGGTCCTCAAAGATACAATTTTATCATCTATAGAGTAAAAATGTTGATATAATTAAAATTATTAAACAAAAAATTTACATATAATACAACCATGGAAGAAAGCTAGAAAACATTCATCATTTTACAATCATGTAGATGGTAGGTCACATGCACATAAGCGCAACATTTCCTTTTTTCAACAATCTATATGAAAAAAAGATAAGTGTTGATTTGTATTTAAATAATGATTATTAAGTCATAATTAACATGTTCATTATTTAAATACACTTATATATAGTATCCATTTTATGTGGTCCTAAAAAATGAATCGCATTGCATCATCAAGGTAGTAATCCACCAACACACATGAAAGACATTATCATTTTTCAATGGTTTGTAAGCTATAAATATGGGCGACATAATATATTTACAAAATCATATTTATGTTTTTTATATCATATATACACATTGTTTTTATCAGTATAACTATTTTCAATATGTGTTTATAAAAATTAATTGTGTAATTTTACGTGTTGGTATTTGACCATATATATGAATGTAAGATTCATTCCTCATTTGATGAAATATGTGATTAATATAAGTTTTTAAATTGTTTTTATGAAATTGAATAATTGATTTATTATTTATACTTAAAAATGAAATAATAGAGTCATGGGGGATTAATGTAATGGGGGACGAGGTCATCATCTCGATAAAAGATAGAACAATCAATGAGAGGGTACCAAACATTGAATTAATAATACATACATTAAATTGATTATCCTTTGAGGTGAGGAAGTCCACAAAGAAATTACCCTCTCTGTAGGTGTTATTTATTAATTTCTAATTGATAAGATTATTGACTTTTTGGATATGCTAGAAAGTGGACCAGGGAGAATCATTCAAACCATGAAGAGGGTTTAAAATCTCTAAGGAGTATGTTTCATTTTCATCATTTTAAATATTAATGGATTGATAGATATCCAACCCATTAAGATATCCATGAGCCTCAGACATAGAAGCATAACCCCTATCATAGAATCTAATAAAATATATGACCATCAAGACTTTTATGTCTTGTTAAACTTCTCTCCCTATCATTTTTTTGAGATTGTGTGGGCCATCCATATTATTTGTACGTCTATAGCTCTTGGGAGGGGAGGTCCATTGTACATATGTACTTGGTTGAGCAATGTTCTACTATATATTAATGTGGCAAAATTATTTCATAATTATCATTATGGGGAAATATTTTTCATAATCATTCAATAGGGAATTGAAATTGATATATAGGTACCTAGACCAGGTTTAAATAAATATGATTGAAATTTGAGTGGATCTGCTCTTAGAATCATTTCATTCAATCTAGAAGCACCAACACCATACACAGATGAGAATGGAACTCACTATCTAATCCAATGAATTTTCCATACTCTTGAAATCCAAGTCTCAAAAAAGATATTTCTATTTCATTCTAGAAGATCAACACCAATATGATTTCCAAATATACTCCAAACAGCTCTAGCCTAGTCACACTCAAAAAATAGATGATCAACTGACTATTAGATAGAGGTCATAAAATAAAAACATCTTAACAAAAGAAAAACACAAGTTCATCTGACCGAATAATCCATTGTATTTGTTATATGAAATATGAAAAAAATGAAAAATAAATATGATTGGGTTATCCTTAAACCAGAGGGAATGTGCTTTTCTTTTTCATGACCTACCTAAAGAGATTCTGAATATTAATTGGATGTGAAATTCCATGATGAATTACTAGTGAAGATAAGACATCAAATTCAAGATAAAAACCAATTATAGCATGTTATAAGCATTTTACGTGTCAATTTGAATTGAAATGTTCGAAATTAGAGTGTTCCTATCTAATTATATAATATTATATTGGGGAAGCCCTATGGAAACTGGGGTGCACATTCCATTGATAAAGGCATTATTCACATTTTATATATTCTCTTTTAGATGTAGGGAGAGATTCATATTAATCAAATATTCTAGAACAATTTAAAGAAAATTAAACATACTAATAAGTCCATAATATTTCATCGAACAAGGGTACCCTACCATTGAAAAAATCATAACTATTGTTTCATTGGGAACCCATAGAAAATAAACCCTTCAAAAAATCTTAAATATAATCCACCAACACTATTTTTCATAAGATCATAAGAATCCCCATTTAATGATACATGAAAGACATATGTTTTGGGAGATATTTCTTGGTTGAGAGTGGTCGCTGAATCAAAAAATATCCCTTTAATTATGAATTCTATCGAGCCCCTTACTCACAACAGTTGACACAAATTTATTAATAGAATCAAAAAACCAATAATTCCCCCTAGGGTATACTTCTAACATGGTTGGTTTAAAACAATATAATAATGTTTTATTTTTACCCTATGTTACCAAACAAATTAATATCATTGTTAAAGTCCATTCTTCCATGTAAATACTTGGTGATGATACCAACTTTTTCTCATTGAGTAATGAACGAAATATATTTGTGTGCATATCCCAAAAAAAATAAACAAATATGTTTTGAATTCAATTATTAATGTGATAATATTCTAAATTTCTTCCACATAGTTATTTATTTCTATCAATTACCATAGTAAACAAGTTATCATCCCATTTAACAGTATGTTTGGACTCTTCAGTTTTAATTTTACGTTCCAAAGACTCTAAATCTTGATAAATCAATGTAAGATTTCTAATAAAATCATGAAGGTTATCCTTATTCCCCTAGATTTTATATGGTAAGATAGCCCATAATTAATAATTCTTGGTTTTACTCTAAGAAAAATGCACCAATGAATGATACCCAATATTTACAGTCCATCACCTATAGAAGATGAATATTTCACTAGAATTTACACCAAACATGAGGTGATGAAGAAGCGAATAATGGTCCCAAAATCCCCAAACCATATGAGTGATATTGATATTAGAGTATGCTCAGATAGTGTGAATTTTGTCCAAGAAATTATCCAGTTTACATGTTTTAAGATGTTACATATTTGGTGTGTCACACTAGGTAAATTTACCCACATATAATCCTTTGTCTTGATAAAATTTCATGGATAAAAATTACCTGTAGTATTCAATTTCCATCCACAGGTATAACCCTCCACATTTCTCTTAGACATGTCCATTATAAAATTCAGGTGGCCTAATATTTGTTAGGGCTGTGTTCCCTAGATTAAATAAATCATAATCATCCTATAAAAGGGTTTTGGTGCTTGGGTCCCATTTATCATAAACTAATGTTATGAAACATTGTTTATTAAAAAAACCAATTAATCATGAGATGTGTCTGATAATATAAAAAATGATAAATTAAAATATAATTATTAAAAAATAACTGCATATAAATGTTAACTTGTTATCAATGAATGATGTTTTAGATACCCAACCTTTGAGGGATATTATATATTTATGAGGAATAATGTTTTGGTTCATGTACTATAGTGAAATAGTATTTATTTATGAAAAGATAGTTGGAAATTAATTAAACTTTCACCCAAACATGGGTGCTGTGGAGAATCTACACTGTGGATGAAATATTACAAAAAGGGTATGACTTTTTTGGCCATTGTCATTTCATGACTCTGATGTAGAATAGATTGACATGATGAAGTTCACCTGAGTTGGGATCTTGTATAGAATATTCTAGGAAAAGCAAAGATTCTGGGATAAGGACAAACCTCATCATCCTGCTTATAAAGTAATGCAAGGAAGGTTTTTGAGATGCATACAATAAATACATCTCTGGAACATGGGACATAGGATAAGAGAAAACAATTATAGTCATCCTGGTGTTTCTAAGAAGTGTTTCACTATCATGATGGGGTTTCAGAACACACGGAAGAACCAATATTGGTGGATTTCATAGAATGAGGTGGAGAAAACATTGTAAATAATTATATAATTTTTTTTTCATATTTTCCCATAAAAACATCTGGATTATAACCCCATCAGTCTAAGAAAAAAGAACACATTTCGGCCTAAATGGAACTAGAGCCACCATGGATTTTGAATGGAGAAAGATGCAGATATTTCTAGGAGAAGACAACCATGAACACTGTATAGAGGGTCACATGATAAAGATGGATATGAATGGAATATTACTTACATATCATTAAATTCCATTCCAATATATGATGAAGAATATTGATCAGATGATTTTAGTCAAGGAATTCCTCCGATCAAGTATAAGAATTACCACTTGTTTGTGAGATTAACTCACTATAGTCTACTATAAATCATGATATGGTTGTGGGAATGATAATAGGATCATAATTAAATAGATATGGTATATGATAGGTATTTCCATCATATAGACTCTCCTTCAATCTGAAGAAGAATACGGGATGGCCAAGCCCATGATCGATCTAAGGAAAAATAATTATGGTGACAGAGGTTTCCCGGTAATGGTGGGTTCAATCATTAGCACATAGTAATTCACCAATGGTGTAACTGATACATTGAAAAAAATTTATGATTAATAAGGAATTTTGGAAATAGAAAATAAGAACCCAAACCCCCATCTTTGTGTAATCACATATATGTTGTGCCTATATGGACCCCCAGAAAATGGAGAAACACTAATGACTGATGGATCTTGAACTATGGGACTAGTAACTAATGAATTCATCCCTACCAGAGAGTATAATATAATATGATAGGAGATTCAGAACTAAAATCATAACCAGGGACTCAAAACAACACAATCCCATGAACACCTAGAATATCTAAAGTGATTGTTTATTGAAACCATGTACAACCACAGGGGTCCATCTGAGATGTTTTAATGACTTCCAAAAATAAAAAGATAGTATTATAAGAGATAGTGACCCCTATCAGTTGTGATATGAAATTTGGTAAGGAAAATTCTAGAAAATGGAATAGATATGGTGGCTATGATGAGGTAGAAGTCTGAAAAAGAACATCTGTAAGAGGAGAGGGGGTTCCCTCTAATAATGATGGGAGGGTAATTATATGGATTATATAAAAAATTAAATTATTATAAAATAATTTTTAAGAAAAGTATCTAAATAGATAATATTCATGTTTTGGAAGAGGATGTCTTTAAATCCAAAAATCATATTATATTTGGATTAGTTTTTATTAAATTTTTCCCTTATCTTATTTTTCTACCCTTGTTAACCCTTATTGAAGACTACCACCACAATAATGGTTTTACTCGTGAGGGGTCAATATATTTACTATAAAGTTAAATTATTCAATGAATGTACTACTAGTTATATTTTTTATTTCATAATAATTAATTGGTCAAATATAGGATTTTAAGATTTATAAATTAATTAATAATATATTATTTTTTAAAAAATAAAAGTAATGACAACTTTAGAACTATTCATTTAATTTGTCATTGAAAAAAAAATATATTTATTGAATTTTAAAACAATCCTTTAAAATGTCCAAAAATATTATACTTTTCTAAAAAATTATTTGAAAAAAAAATAATGAATTCAATTTAGATAACAAAAATCTTTTATAAAAATCTTTATTTGATTTTTTATTAATTGATAAATTTGGTGGCTAGGCTCTGCTATCCATTAATGTAATTTTTTCATCAATGAAAATATGATGTAAATTTATATGATAAAAAAATTATGTATCTTCCAAATAAATTTTCCATAATCGAACATAGCCTCAGTTTATTGATATGAAAAATATTATACTAAATTTAACAAATAGAACAATATGATTGATTTTCTATTACATCAAATAGTATAAAGGAAAAATCATTCAAATATGGAACCAAGATGATTTTTTTTTCAATACATGATGGGATAAAAAATAAATAAAAATCATTTAGTTGGATAAATTCATTTTTTGGTGTCATTTTTTGTTTTTTTTTCAAATTATTGTTCTCCTTAATTAACCAATTGATCATTATTAGGGAGATAATTTTAAACTAAAATTTCTAGTAATAAAGAATACAATATTAAAGAGAAATATTTATCCAATATAAACATCCTGAATAAATATATTGATTTAAATTTTTATTATTAAATTTCTATATAAGTGGGATATAATATATTAACATTACAGGGTAATACAAAACAAACATGTTTTTTTAGAAAATTCTATTTAAGAATAAAAATGAGTTTATACCATATTCTTCAATAAAATTGATTTTGAAGACTATAAATGGTTTATTTTAAATGAAAAGGAATTAATAACATTTTCATACTTTTCAATTAAATAATTTTACATTTAATATAAATTTAATGAAAATATAATCTTCAACAAAAATCCAAATTTTTCACTATTCATCATAAAAACTATCACTTTAGTAAATTATTAATGTTACACCATAGGATTATTTTTATTTAATGATTTAAAAAGAGATAAAAATTTTATCATATAGAATTTTTCATTGTTACATAAATTATCTAAAATACTTTCTCCTGAAAGTAATAAAAAATATTTTTGACAAAAACATATTCCGATGAACAACTAACATTCCAAAAAAATGAGTGATTATTTAAAAAAAATTTATAAATATGTTTATAATAGATATAAATGTGATTTATTTTTAATAATGTAGTTTATATTATTCATACGCTAAAATTTAATATGTAGTTTATAACAGTCACATTTAAATATCGATATTTTATAGTTGTTAGGATTGGTGTTCCATGTCATATTCATTATGGAAAAATGTTTTCTTTTTAAAATTTCAAGGACTTATACCAATTTATAGAGGTGGAATGTAACTTTTATTCTATAAAGGGAGAGTGAATCATGTAAATATACAAGTTTGGGAAGTCATTAACCTTAATGATGAGACAATGTTTTAGAAATATGAGTTTCTTTTGTTTTATTATTATTACTTTAATTGTTGATTCATCTTGGTTGTTTGGATTAGTTTTTATGAGATTACATATTTCTTGAAGGGATTTACCATTGTTAATATATATGAATTCGTAATAAAATCGTTAATTTTTTTAGTTTAGTATTTTATTATCAACTTTCTATTCAGGTAGAAGGGGTAAAAAAATTAATGGATATTTTTCTTTAAAATTGAGAAGAAGTGATTGATAAAATTGTTTTATATTATTATTATTTACAAATTACTAACTTATAAGTTCTTCTTTGATTAAATGTTTCATAAGCTCATATATTTTATTTATATAAAATTTAAAATGTATTACATTTTCCAAAAATTATAATGTTTTTAATGTAAACCTTTTAATGTTATTTTGAAAATTATATTATATATAAGAAAAAATTATTTCTTTATATGAATGACTGAATTTTATATTTTTATATGTTATTTTTATTTTATTTCAATTCCAATATATGTTAATGGACTATGATAGTTACATTTAGATTAACAAAATTTATATTTATTATTTAATTCAACTTATTTGTTAATTGTGATTTTTTAGTAAATATAGTTTATTTTTTTCAATGTGATGGGATTTCGTGATATATAAAATTATTATATATGGTAAATATTTTTAACATGGCCTAAAAAAGTAATTTTATTACATGGATGACTAGTGTATTCTTGACAAGAATCCTTCTTTTGGAGAATGTTCATGTTTTTGGGCAGAGTTACATAGTATATTAAGAGAATATAATATATAATGTTAATGGTACTAGGATATTATATTCAAATAAAAGTTTCATATTAGTAATTACTAGTTATAAACTGAATAATTATAGAGAGGGTTAGTGTTTTTCAATATAAATAAAGGCCTATAAAATCCATGTTATATATAAAAATGAACTTCTATCAATTTTTCTTTAGGGAACACTTGGAATATCAGATATTGGTGAATGGGTTTATCACCAATAGGTTGTCAAAGATCAATCATAATGAAATGATGATATAATATGATTTTTCATCTTTAATGTCGAGGAAATGGATTATAATCCAACAAATTCTTGATTTTTTAGTGATAATAATGTTTATTCTAGTTGTAGTTGATTATGAAATTAATATATTTCATTGGTAAGATAATATATATAGATAAAATAATTGATTAATAATAATGATAAGTTTGATATTGATATATGTTGATTATAAGAAATCATATTTTTTGAGATAATTTTAATTTGGGTTTCTAAATGATGAAATTAAAAATAGTATGAAACCTAATTTATATATGTTATAGATATATTCACTACTGGAAAATAGAGCTATAGCCACGGTTTTGGGAAAAACCGTGGGTATAGGGGTACCCTATACCAACGGTTTAAGAAAACCCTGGGTATATGTATAGTGTCGGAACCTATACCCACGGTTCTAGAAAACCGTGGGTATTGGTCACCTATACCCACGGTTCTTATAAAACCGTGGGGATAGAGTTTTTTTCGAAGGCCTATACCCAAGGTTTGGTAAAACCGTGGGTATAGGTATTTTTTTCAAGGCCTATCCCCACGGTTTTTCAAAAACCGTGGGGATAAAAAAAATTAGAAGGGCTATACCCACGGTTTTTTAAAACCGTGGGGATAGCCTATGGCGGCAAAAAAAAAATAGACGCGGGAAAATAGAAACAATTTGGCGGGAAAATTTATTCCCACAATTTGAATTATTATTTATAAGCTGATATATTTCAGTTAACAAATTATATTGATAGCTTGGTTGGTGAAGTACTTCGGTTCGTATGCCCCAGATCCCCGGTTCAAACCTCCACGGGCGTATAATTTTAATATGCACCGCGTTGATAATATTAATATAAATAGGCAAATATATAATTATATAACAGTTGCCAATAACGGCTCAGTTGGTACGAAACGCCGTTCATTCGCGATTTCTGAGTACAGTCGCGGGTTCGAAACCCGCGTGAGTTTTTTAAAAATTAAACACGCTTTATTAATATATATACCATGATATATATATATATATCATAATGATTTATTGGCTCAGTTGGTCTCACAGATAGGAAGATTCGCGCGGTGGGGGTGCGGGACCTGGGTTCGAAACCCAGCGCTGGGGATTTTTTTGGATGATTAAGTCCCCACGGTTCTCAAACCGTGGGGTAAATCCTTTGACAGCGTGGCCACGCACTTGCCACGCTGTGTCAAACTTATGCCCACGGTTTCTCCAAACCGTGGGTATAGGGTGACCCCCCTATCCCGACGCCATTGCAGCCCACGGTTCCCAAAACCATGGGTATAGCCTATACCCACGGTTTTGGGGGCTACACCCACGGTTTTGAACCGTGGGTATAGGGCAGTTTTCCAGTAGTGATTTATTTGAAAATGAGGAATGTTTTATTATTAAAATATTATGAGGAATTATGTTTCATTATGAGGGGATATTTATTGTGTTTTGAGATTAATCACTGGTATATTCCAAATTAGTACCCACACAAGGGTAATTAATATCATAATTTTCTAAACTATTCATAAGGCATACATAAGAATCTCATTATGAAATGATAGGTAATAAATAGATAATCATGATGGAAAAGTTAAAATTTACTATTGTTTTTTTATAACCCTATCATATATGGTTTCACTATGGATTTAAATAAAATGATATATATTTATTTTATGGGGAATAATCTATCATAGTCTTTTTAATATACGTACCATGCTATATCATTTTTAGGTGATTATTTGAAAATAAATTTAAAAATAAATTTTACATATCTTAAATTATTAGGATAATATTGTTCTTATTATGATGCTAATGTATGATCATAATGTAAAAATATATTGATATTGGAAAATTATTGATGAAAAAAAAATTTCTACTTTTTTGTCCAAATATTCTATTATATTATTACCAAATTTAGGTAAACATAAAATTTTCATAATTTTGGTTGAATAATATATTTAATTACATAATGGATATAATGTTGGATCTAAATAAATTTTCCAATTTTTTGGTTTAATTATAAATATTTATTACACATTAAATTTGAAAATATTGGAATTGTATGTTTTTCTGGAAGAATAAAATACATTTTTGACTATAAATCTTCAAAAGTAATTATAAAAATGTATGTGAAATTAAATCAAAATTTGAAAAATTAATGTGAGATAAAACTATCTTAGAGGATATTAAATAAGCTAAATTGGTTGCAGGTTAGTTATACATGGGAATAACATAGAATTTTCCTTCTTTCATGTTAGATTAAGATAGTTTCATATGATAGTAATCATTAATGCTGCAATTTATTTATACATTAAATCAAGGGAAATAGATACATGTAATTACCTTAAAAATAGATACGCCTATAAAATAGACTCATGTGAAACTAAATTAAAATTATATCTATAGTTAAAACACATGAATCACTACTGATGTATGAATTATCTATAATGGTAATGTGACGTGTAAAAACAAATACGTAATCATAATGTTAATGTATAATTAATTGGGAATTCTGAGGACTCATGTTAGAATGAATTACTGTTGACTGAGTATGATTTACGTACATATATTGATTCTTGAGAATAATTTCAAATGGAATCGTTCTATAAATAAAATATCTATGAAATATCCATGTCATAAATATCATATTTGGTACTTATTTTTTAATCCAAACTCTTTAATAAATTAATTATCACATAAAGGGTACACCATTTCTCCAAAAATTATAGAGATACCTTCATAAGAATACAAAGACCCTAATTAATATCAATAAGGAATGTGAGATAAACTAATAATAAATTCCACTTCAATGGGTTATAATCTCTACGTCCAAACAATTTTGTAAATTTATTATCTAGTGGAGTATGGAAATATCTAATAGTAAATACTTGTTCTATGTTTCTATGGAAAGGGGAATATCGTGCTTGCATAGGAGATGAGGGAAGTGAAAATGAAGGTTGATGAAATATTACACATCTTTATAAATAACCATAAATAGAATCATATTTCATCATCTAATAAAGTAATATAATCTTTGGAGGATTCTAAGGAGGAAAAAAGAGATGCCTTATAAACCATAGACATCAAATCCATTATATTTTTAAAATGGAAATTGGAGTTTGTGTAATGGTTTTTCTAGATAGAGATTAATATAAGAGTGTTTACGTATTTTCTTTCATCATCATCTTCATAATGTTATTATGTTTCCTACCCAATCAGCTCTCTAATATACATGGTTCTTGAGAGATAACCCATGTGTGGTACTAAAAAGGGGAGAAACATATCAGACCAATTGAATCATATTTGATTTATATTTTACTTATTTACGTTTTCATGGATGGATAAGTTTTTTTAGGTTTTGAATTATAGGTCTTCATTATTTAAATCATATTTCACACTCTCATTCTTATTCCCTATTTTTCAAATTATTCATTCGAACAATTTTTTGTCATTTAAAGAATATGTGGAATATTGTGGATTAGAGTAAATTAATTTTTGATAATTAAATGTGATGTGTCCTTTCTTTGTATGTCCAATATGGTTTGATTTTTGTGGATTTATTTTATTAGGAGTGTTTTTTCTCCTTGAAAAGTCTCATTAAATCCAAAATTTAATTAGTTTATTTTTAAATAAGATATTTCAATAATTTTGGATCAATGTGGGATGATCATAATATGGGTTTCATTTCATTACATTAATTAAGGGTTTTTATGATAGAAAAACAATTAGTTGGATATTACAGATACATTCACTGAAATACCACCAATGTGAACCTATAATTCATTGAAATTTTATTTATTTTCCTTTTTATATGTTTTAATTACATTATATAACTTCATTATACAATTTTTAGTAGTAATCAATAGTTCTAAAACTATTAAATTTATATTAATGAACAATGGTTTTTTAGAATGCATGTGAGAAAAATTAGGGTCATCTAACAAGATTAATTCATAAAATATTTTAATTTTTATTTTCATATCCTTTCAACAATAAAACATTAAATTTTGTAACAACTTACATCGAATTTATATATTTACATAGTAATTTATCATTTATATTGGATATCATTTTCGTTCTTTAATTGAAAATAAAAATCCCAGTTATTTTGATTTCCTACCTCCATCTCGATGAGTTACCAATAATGTAAATAATATAGTTATTAAAGATATTTTAGATATTTACTACGATTAAAACATATAATTAGATGTGTAAAAAGTATAAGTGAATAAATTTGGAGTACTAAATGTATATGAAATGAAATGGTGTGAGTTTTTGTTGTGAAATATGAAGGTATCTAGAATAAAATTATTCCCAATAAATAATTTATGTTGAGTAACAATATGATTATTTATAATAGATCATTGGAAAGATTTTATCATACATCCCGAGGATCTTAAATTCAAATAATAATTGTCTTTTTATATTTAATACATTTATATGGTCTAGTTCAAATTTATTAAAGTTGTGTTATAACTTATATTGATTTAAAATTCAATGTCAATGTTTTATTCATCATAGTATAAATGAAACACCATTAGATTCCCTAGGCGAGTCTAAAATATATGTTTGAAAAGATAAGGTTGTGATATTTGTTTAAAATATCATATCACCATAGATCACTTCTATAAATATATTTATTATGGTAGTGTGTAATGAAAATTTCATGCTTGTAGATATTATCAAGGGAGAGTCATTTTTTAAATTCATATTTATATATGACACAATCTAAATAAAAATATTATTCTCTTTATATTAACTTTTCATATTCATAATAATATTTATAGTCATGAGATAATTTTGGTGAGGCTCCCACTAAGGATAATAAAACTACATTGAAGGAACCGCTGGGGTTATAATTTCATAGGGACGATATATCAGCAAATCATCATGCAGAAAAAATTATTATAGAACATTATATAAAAGGGAATGAATTTTAAATAATATTACAGTTAATATTGGTCTTTAAAAAATTAATTTTTTCACTAAATGCCTCCTATGATGAAAAAGTTTATTCCATTAAATTGATGGCAGAATTAGAGGCCGATACCATAGGATACATGGGAAATATTGTATAACGACACCAACTACTCCCAAAAATAAAATTAAAAATAATTATTTCTAGAATGTGATGGTCCAAAAGAATATCTAACATGGGGTTATAAATGGGGAAAAGGATATCAAGAAACTCTTTATGAATAAAGATATGTTGTCTAAAATAAAATATATCAAATTTTTATAAATTATATTTTTTTATTCTTAAACCATCGAATATGGGTTATAAATCCCAAATACCCATTTGGAATTTTAAAAAGATACACTCTCTCATCCTCCTTGTAATATTTTGTATTTACTTTCCATAAAAGATTGTATATAATTGTATTAATGTCCAATTTTCTAAGATGGATTAAATTATGGAGTATATTGAGAATGATATTAAATAAATTAGAAAAAAAATTCATGATAATTAAAATACTAAATCCACCTATTTCATTATTTTACTACAAAATTTTTTGTATTATTTATAAATAAAAATAAAATATAGAGTTCCCATGAGTGATGCGGTTTCATTATGGGTGAAGGGAAATATTCCAAAATCTATATTTACAGTTGTTTATGTTTTGTGGTTTCCTTATTATTTTTATTATACATTGAGAATTATTAGACACATTTTTCATTTTTGGATGTTATATTTAACTATGATAGTGTTCTGGTATATGAAATAAAAAATTACAATATTAATGATGTCTTCTTATTCTAAAAGATATTTTTGGTTTGAGAATTTTATTTTTTCTAGTAATAATTTCATTCATGTAACATAATTTCCAACGATACAATTTCCCCATGATATTAATTTTAAACCTTATGGAAATTATAAAACTTTTTTCTAGTTATTATGATCTTGTTAAATGGTTCAAACTCTATTACACCCTTCATTAACATTATAATTTTGTACATATATTATTTAAATGGTTATATTATTTTTGAAATGGAAATAACCTATATAATATTATTTTTATACATTCTGTAAAACTAACCTTCCTTTTTATGATCTAAGAGACACTGAATTCATGAATAGGATAATAATTTCCATATAAACCCCTTTCTACACATCTATTAGAGTTCTTATTCATGATTATAAATTTAATAATTCTTTGGGAGAGATTTTCCTGAGTAAATATTTTTCAGAGAGTGGTATGTTTAAGAGGATAAAGGGGTATGAGTAATATTTGTTAAGGAAAGATAAGTCATATGATCAAAAACATAATTTTTTTTCATTATTGGTCTCCAAAAGCATTAAAAATTATTTTAAAAAAAGAGATATAATGTTTTCATTTCTTTATTGAATAATTCATCAGAATAATAATAATGAAATGGGTTAATATTTTCATTAATAACTCATTAAATACCATTTTCGTCCATTATATATGGCCAAAAAGGGAATATATTTATATAAAAATAGTGATACAATATAATGAATCAATCATTGTGTTTTATCCTACATATATGTGGCTGATAATATCAAGGAGATTGGAATATACTATTTCACGAGGCATTTGATGTTGGAAAAGAATGAATTATTCTTCAATATATTTTCCTGAAATTTCATTAATTAATTAAAATTGTTTTAAACACTCTATTTGAATAAAGTAATTCTGAACTTTTAACCATCTACATAGATACCCTTGACAACCAATTAAATATCCATTTTGATTAAAAACCAAATCTCATTGAGTATATTTATAAAAACATTGAATGTTTTAAGAATTTTCTCATGATCACAAGTTCTGTAAACCAATAAGAAATAATTTTTAAGATATATAATGTGATAGATTTTATTCTAGGTAAAGATGGTATATTGGTCCATGGATCTCAATAGACTAGAATGAAATTTTATGAGCATCATCAAGGGGGAATTAAATTAATTTTGGTAAATAAGTGAATATATTTGAAAAATAATATTCATTATTTAATATTCATTATTAAATTTTGATATTTCACAAGAGTAAAATTGTTTAAGTGTTGATGAGTAATTAAATATATAACATTATGAGTTTTTATTAACAATATTTACTAATGTTTTCATTCATTTTGAAAAATTATAACATTTTTGTATATTGTTATTATTATTGGAATTAATTGGGAAATTTCTATAATATATTACTATAATTTTTTATAATTTTTAATAAATTTAAAATATTCCATAACCTAATTTTTTTATAATGAATTAATGATTTGTTTCGGGATGAAATAACCATTTTCGGGTTTTGTAACATTAAGTAGAAATTTAATGACATATGTAGTGCTAAATATAATTTTATAAAGGTTATATGAAATTAATCATCCATTATAGTTGATTTATTTGAAAAACCTTATAAGGGGAAGCACTATGTATGAATAAATTGAATGTTTTGGCGGAGTTTGTTACATAAATGTTGAAGTTAATTTTATTTAAGCAACATAGATGAATGGTGTAGTAAAAAAATTTACAATGTTGAGAGCTACATCTATGTACTATGGTGGAAACTTTTCCCCTATTACATAAAATCGCATTAGATTAAATTTTAGTCTTGATGAATCCTACCGTAAAAGAATTTGTTCTCATATAAGAAACATCTAACTGAATTATTATCAATTTAAGAAGGAACTCATAATCCAAACTGTTATGTAAAACTCATGGGGACATGAGAGTGATCACTCAAGATTGAATGAGTCAAATATAATATTTACATCTTCAAATTTACAATTTGTGAGAATAATTTCAATGGTATTCATGCAACATACCAATACTTTATAAAATCCTAATTTACTAACAAATCAGTGAGGTTTTTTTTATTATGACACTAAATTTTGTGATGTTATAAATACATGTAAATTATTTTATTCTCTATTATATGACATAGGTACATTTTATATTTGTTACAGACACTACCAAGGATCAATAAAAGACATGGGATCATTCAAGTACAATATTTAATACATGAATGAAGCTATTTACATCCACAAGATATTCACTTCATATTGTGTCAAAAAATATTGCGAAGGGTAAATATTAATTAATTTTCCATAAATTTTTAGAAATGGGAAACTTAATATATTATGGGAGTGAGGGCACATAATATTTAGAAATATAATGGTTTAATTATCTAATAGAGGATATCTTATATCAAACACATGTCATCACCTATAGGAATATAATTCATTATAAAGACCATAAAAGAGTAATTGAGAAATATTGAGAATACCAAGCCAAAAATTCCATTTCTCTAGAAAGGGAACTATGAGGTTCTATAAGGGTCCCCTTAATCAGATTCAGTTATGAGTTTATCTATATTTTATTTAGTGGTTCCCCTATCACAATCCATCTCATATTAATGGTATTGCAGAGTTAACCACTAGGTGGGTAGTCTAAGGGGGAACTGTTATGTGTAGCTGAATCAAAACGATCTTATCATTTTCAGCTATCTGAGTTCTTTATGTGATGTGTTTTCATGTTTTTATATAAGATTTGAATGGATGGATTATAGTTTCTTACTCTTATTTATCCTTCCCCTTAATATTTTATGATAAAAATTTAAATGTTTCAGTTAATTTATTTCACCATAATTATGTTTATATATGTATTTTAGTGTTGAATAGTATGTTGGTTGTCGACCATGAGATGTTAACTTCCACATCCCTGTATGTCTAATTGAGTTTGGTTTATAGGGATTCATATTCATGGGAGATAAATATCACTAAAAAATTATATTTGTGAAAAGTTGGGGGATAATATTATTTTGAATACAATGTCACACCATAATTTAATTGAGTGAAATTTGAGATGGTTTAATAATATTATTTATGTAAAACAAATAAGTATGATTTTTAAAGAGAATAAAAAATTTACTAGGATCATGATATTCCACACATTGAAATATTCTATTATAATATTTTAAATTATCTGAAACTCGATTTTATTTATTTTATAGACATTTAAATGTTGTAATTAATCTTTTTCCTCCATCTACTGTTAGTTTTAAAAAATTACAAACTTTTAAGATAAATATAGAAGAATAATGAGTGTTTGATTGGTCTTATTGGAATAGAAGAAATTCAATACTATTGTATAATTACAAAATATTTTAGTATATATTCTTATAAACTATACATAATTACCTTTTAAAATATTTCATGAATTAAAATTATATTTCAAAAAATAAGTTGATTAATTTTCTATCCTATAATTATAATATCCAATGAAAAATAATATAAGAATATTGGTTCACTTACGAGAGAAGATATTATAATTAAATTTAACATTCTATGAAATTGTTTAAAGGATAATTGGGAATTTTATAACATTACATAGTTTAGTATACACTATCATATTTCATTGGTTAGTGATAAAAAGGAGACATGTAATGGTAAAAGAGAAAAACTATTTGTAATTAGTTTGTTACTTCTTAGTTTTCACAATTTTTACCCTCACAAGAGTAGAAGAGGCATAACATATGATGTTAGAATTGGGTTCCAAACAGATGGATTCATATTGTTGTATATCAGTTGGATGTCATATATATTTAGGTTAATATGTCATCATGATTAGTATAGGAATCATTGCATATGATATTTGGATATTGACCCTTTTTAAAAGGATTTACCAATTCATAGAGTGTAAAATCCATATATTGGTGATATTGGGAGTGATTACTCTCATAGTAAGATACTATTTCTTCATGTTTGGTTGAGGAGGAAAAACTTATGGCATGGTAGTAAAGAACCATTTTGTAAAGGTTTGAATGTGTTTAGTGGATTATTATTTGATCCTATTATTTTCGTATTAGTGTTATTATGAAATTACATTAGTATGTTGATATGTTTAATAAGGTAATATGATGGTTACATATTGATAATAAATGAAACGGTAGATGTCTAATCTTGGTGAAATATGGAATATATTATATTGGTATGAGATGTATTATTTTTTATTTATTACATTGTTTTTAATATTTTGTTTTATTGATGCATTATTATGATTTTCAATATTAACACATGATGTATTAGAGGTGTAGCCTATTAATTTTGTATTCTCACACTAGTATTTTTTATCTTTGTTACATTTTTTATTTTATTGGAAAATATAATGAGATATCGGTTCATTTTATGTTATTATTATTGAAATAAATATACATATATATCTAATTTATTATAGTTTGATGAAGTTAGATTTCTAAAAGCATGGAGTATTATTTTAATTTATTATAAGAAATTAAGTATTTGTCACTTATGTGGGTTTTTAATACCAATTTGATGAGGTTTTATTAATTTTTCTATATGGTTATAGTTTATGGTAATTTAAGATGACAGGTTATATTTTGATGGTATTTCACCCACTAGATTAACTTATACGGACAATGCATGTCTATAACAACCCAAAGTTTTGTTAATGGAAATCGCTTTTTATAATAATGCCTTAATGTATAATCACATTAGGAAACACAATTACATATATATATATATACTTAATACTGTGTGACCTTTAAACATAAAATGACTACTTCAATGTTTTAAATTTACAAAATTATACATACACGGTTGTGTCGAGGATGATTTTTTGGGTATGATGGAATGAACATAATTGTTCTGGTAAATTGTAACCTACCCTTATGAATAGTAACATACCCCTATGAATAGTACCCTCAAATATGATAGTATGTATATATATATATATTATGTGACATTATGATATAACTATATATTAGTGTAAGTAAATAAATTAATATGAATTGGTATTTTTTTAATATTTTTTTAAATATTTCATTTAACATATATATAAAATAAAATTTTTGAATTATGGAGTTTTTTCAGATTCTGCATTTCTAAAAAAGGTTTGGGTAAATCTTTTTGATTTTTCTAAATGACATGAATTTTTTGGTGAATAGTAAAAATACATTAATTTACCATATAAATACATTATAATTTAAATCTACTATTCTGGACATCATGAGTGATATAAGAACCTAAATATATAACTCACAAGTAGATATTCCTATTCATTTTCATGGATTCATCACTATTTTTTTCTTGTGGAGAAATAATAAATTAATGAATATAATATTGATAAATCATATCTCTCCTCCACTATAAATACCACCAATCAAAACCCCACTTACTCACACCTCTCAAGTTACATGACATATCTAAAATCTACTGAAAAGTATTTTGTAGTCCCTCCCCCTGTCCAAGTGCTTCAGGTTTAATCAAAAGACCAATCCAAGGTGTTTTAAAGAGGATTTTAGAGGTAATTCCCATATCCTTGTTCCTTTAATTTCCGTTCAATATCAGGTCCTTTTCATCATCTATCCCCACCTATCCCCATCCAAATGGAATGGTATATATGGTATCATAATTCTACTATAATGTTTCGATACTATGGGAGAATATATCATCCAACTCACTGCTCCTCTTCTCTTTATTTTTGAAAGGAACAAGTTGTTCTGGAGGCATTAATTTATCACTTCAAGAACAACATGTTTTCAATTTCCATTACAACATTCAGACGTAGTCATGAAACCATTTTAATTGTTGAACCAGATTATGTTATATGTATTATATCCTACATAATGTTCTCAATAAAACCTTTTTACATTTTACTAAATGATTAAACAAAACAAATTTATTTCTGTTTAAAAATATCCTAAATTAACCCAAATTATCATGATTAAATTATTATCTAATGATTAATTATAATGGTATATAAAAAATTATTCATAATATAATTTAATGTTATATAAAATCATAGAAAACATATAATTACAATTCTGGATGTTTATCCATGTTTTAAACGAACTACCATTCATGAATACAAGTGAACAGTTGAAGAAAACTATAAAAATAGGTGTTCCCAAACAATGTGTTTAAACATTATAACACATCCAAAAGTTAATAAATGAATATAATAAAACATTAATGAATCATATTAATGTAAAAAGTTTGTAAAATTTCTAATTATTTAATATACTATCATTATATTCTAAAATCATGTGAAGAAATATTCGTATACAAGGTAAGGGAAAATCCACAGACCCATATTTATTTCTTCAGGTTCTACATATTTTACTCCACATTCGATATTTTTTCTCTTTAAAAATAATTTTTTCATAATTATCGTACCTTTTCTAGGATATAAATGTTTTCAACTTCAGTTTATGGGAAACAAAATGTTTTCCAAAAGAACTATTCTTTCAAAAACACACCTATTCCATCTCACCCAATGCTGATGGTTCTTGAATTATGTATGTCATTCACTCTTTCATTTAGGAACCTAACGTTTATGAATGTGTTCTTATGATATAAAACTCATTCCTTTACAAATGATAACTATTCTCAATATTGATATATGTTCTATGTGGCATGCATGATAATGAAAATGGTATGATGTGACGGGTTTGACCAGAATTATACAACGCTCCAATGCATTGGGTAAAGTGATCAATGACATGAGTGTAAGTGAAATGATCTATGAACATGATGTTAGAAATTATTACAACTATGTGTTGTATTTAACCACTGGGACATGATGTTTCATTTTTTATGCATTTCCACATTTCAAGTATTTTATTAATGCCTCCTCTCAAGTTGATGATCCTTTGACGATGTTATGATTATGATCTTCCATTGAAATATTATCCTCTTACTATGATTTTGTATCACCCATTTTTGATGTATATACTCAGGAGATTATTTTTTCTAAAGTGTTTTTATGGGACATTAAGAAGCTATAGAATAATTTTTTAATAAATGTTTACATTTTGTGTTGTAAATGTTATGTATAGTCTGAGTTTTCCCAACACACTAAGAATTTAGATCCTCATTGTGTAGCACTATTATGTTTTTTATATTAAAATTGATTTAATTGTAGTGTAATAAATGTTTAGTTCACTATAGTTGGTATCAAAGGAAACATTTAGTTAATTTGGGAAGTATGATTAGTGAGCCCTATAGAAAACCTCGTGTATGATACTATGTATAAGTAAGCAAACAAGAAGCTTTGGAAAACATAGGGATCCGATAATATATGATTTTAATATTATTTTCAAAAGAGAATAAATTATTTATTCATGACATATTTAGTTTTTCTTGTTCTTAAATTTTCTATTTTAGAAAAGGTGGGATCTCAGAGAAACCAGGCTAACAACCATAGTGAGAGACAATGCAATGATTTACCAAATGACATCTACAATTCTTTAGGAGGTGGATTTCAAATACATCTGGGGGATGCATTACCTATTATATATGGTTATAAATAATAACATGAATAAAGTAGAACATCTTACTTCACCAAAGATGCAGGAATTTGTTTTTGAGTGTTTTATTCAGAAATGACAATGGATGTTTACTAGATCTTCAAATCCAGGAGCTATCGAATAGATATTCAACTCCATAGATAAGATCATTTTTTTGTAACATGTTTCTGTGATGGATAAGGTGACTCTGGGTGTTTATTAGGTAGATGGAGATGCCAACCAATGGTGGGTTTTTATTAACAACACCAAGATGGTTGAAGAAATTGAAGAGACAATATTAGAAGACATTAATATAATTTTTGTTAACATGTAGTCCCCATGAACTCTTCTTACAAACATGGAGAGAGAATTCATGTAGATCAATAAAAATTAAGGAGAATATTCCACAACATATAAAGAGAGTTTCAAAAGAAATGTAAGGTATGTTTTATGTTTTTTTATAAAAAATGGTAGAAAATTAGATAGATTCATAAGTGGTTTAAATCCAAACATTCAAAAGGCTCTGAAAATTCAATCCATTCGGAGTTATCAAGAAGTTCTTTGACATGATTTCAAAGTGGATATAGAGTTTTGAGAATGGTCCCTTGACTATGTTGATAAAAATTAAAATATGGGGATTCATTCCAGAGGATCTAATCATAATGGTTTGGAGAAAACCAACCACCCACATGCCAAAATTGTGTGAAGATGCATCATGGTAATAGCCTCAAAGGGATTAGAAAATACTTCAAGTGGAGGAATGAAGGCCACCATGCTAATTAATGTATAAATGACATGAGAATGAGGGAGAATGTGGTAGAAGAAAGTACATCACCACCCATGGTCCAATGCTATAATTGTAGGGATAAATGACACTATGAATGATAGTTTACTAAACCTCAAGTCCTTGAGGGTAATCATAGTCAGTAGCCATAAAATATAAAGGAGCAAGGGAAGGTTTATGCAATCACTTCAGCAGAAATGATGAAATAAAACAAATTCATACCAGGTACACTTCCCATACACTCAAGAATGGAAATTTTTTATTTGATTCTGGTTCGATGATTTCCATTACATCATTCATGTTTTCTAGAACTATAGAATTCAATCACTAAAACATTGAAGAATAGAAATTTTTAAAAACACCAAGTTGTTCAATCATTGAAACCCATGTGTTTGACTCTTTCAATGTTGGAGTATGTGAGAAGATTCATAAAATGAATCTGGTAATACATCCTCTGGTGGGATTCGATCCTATAATGGGAATGGATAGGCTCTTTTTATATAGAGGACAAAACACTGCTGGGAAAAATAAATATATTTTAACATTCTGAACTAACCCAAGATCCTATAAAAATTAAATTAAGATCATAAATCTATTTTTAATATTTTTTCAATGGTGTGGTTGTTGATTCCCTGTGAAGGGGAATACCACACTGAAATTGTTGAGCCAATGGAATGGGTAAACCTAGTGAGAATGCCCATTGCAAGGGAATATAGTGATGTATTTCCTAAAGAGTTACCTGGACTTCCCCTAGATCGTGAGGTTGATTTTTCCATATAACTCATACGTAGAGCTACTCCAATCTCAAAGTGTCTGTATAGGAAGGCTCCAGGAAAACATGAGGAGTTAAAGAAGTAGTCAAAGGTGAATTTGGGCCAAGAGTTCATACGCCCAATGCATCACCTTGGGGTGCCCCAGTGCTGTTTGTGAAGAAGAAGGATGAAAAAATGAGGTTGTGTATCGATTATCCAGAACTCAACTAGATAACCATAAAGATCAGGTATCCTATTCCAAGGATTTATGACATGTTTGATCAGTTAATTGGAGCTCAATACTTCTCATAGGTGGATCTTAATTTTTGATATCATCATCAATAGGATAAGAAGGTAGATATTCAAAATTCTACCTTCCACATAATGTATAGGAACTATAAGTTTCTATGGATGCCATTTGGATTTACTAATTACCCTACATTCATCATGTAATTGATCAATATGGTATTTAAACATTATCTTGACAAATTTTCCGTATTTTTATCGACAATATTCTCATATACACCAAGTGTAAGGAGGAACATATAGAACATTTAAGACATGTGCTATTAACATAGAGAAAGGATAAGTTGTATGTCAAGTGCAGAAATATTTACATTTGGATGAGGAATGTCATGTTTTTGGGACAGTGATCACAATTGGGGGAATTTATGGGGAACATTAAAAAAGGAAATTAAGGAATGGTTAGGTCACTCTAGTGTCACTAGAATCCATAGTTTTCATCAATTAGTTGGGTACTAATAACGTATTTTAAGAAATATATCATGATTTTCAGGCACCCTAACTATGTTAACTATGAACAGGGTAAAGTATGTCTGGATAGAAGAATAAGAGGGAAGCTTTAAGGAGCTAAAGAGAAGGAAGATCACTGCACTAGTACTCACATTGCTGAAAATTGGATAATGTTTTGTGATATACAATAACTACTTAAATAATGTCTTTTGTTTTTTACTCATGTAAAATAAGTATGTGATGGCCTATGCCTCATGGTAGTTGAATATCCATGAAAAACATAAACCAACACATGATCTAGAGCTGGAAGATATGATTTTTTCTGTGATAATATGGTGAGACTAATTTTAGGGTGGGAAGTGTGACATATACAATAACCACAAGTTGATAAAGCATATATTCACACAAATGGATCATAAAAAACATAAAAATATATGGACAGAGCTAATCAAATACTATTATTTCAATTTTCATTATCATCTCAGCAAGGAAATCAAAATAATAGATGCTCTAAGTAGAAATGAACTGGCTACTCTATCAATGTTGTATATTGAGAAAGATAATATCTTCATGGATATGAAAAGGATGGATTTGGAAATCATAAGGGAAGTGTATACAACTTAACTTTCCCAAAAGGTTGTGCAACAAACTATCCAAGATAAGATTAATGTGGAACAAAGTGATGATCTTGAGTTATAATGATGGTGAATGTAGTAAGGGAAGGTAAACTCCAAGATTTTCATATCGAGGATGAGGGTGTGATTCAATTTTGAACGAGGGATCACGTGTCTTTGTCATCTGGGATAAAGAAAGAGAAATTGGATAATGAACATATATAAATAGTCTCAATCCATCCTGGGAGTACCAAGATGTATTGCGATCTCTTAGAAAACATCATGTGGGACAACATGAAGAAATCGATTGAGGAGAATATCTCAAGGTTCTTAACATGGTAACATATTAAATAATTGTAACAAAAGTTCAATGGGATGATGAAACCATTGCCTATACCCATTTGAAAATGGGATAAATTCACTATGGACATTGTCAAGGGTATCCCAAAGATGTCCAAGAGAAATAATGTGATATGGGTTGTGGTTGAACGACTCACCGCGACTTGCCACATTATCCCTATTCGGAAAGACCACTCTCTTGAACAACTTTCTAATATATATGTAATTAAAGTGGTGAGATTTCATGGGGTTCATATATCGATGGTATCTGATCATGATATAATGTTCAAATCTAAATTCTGGATGAGTCTTTAACCTGATTTGAGTATTGAATTAAATTTTAGCAAGGCCTATCACCCCTAACAGATGGCCAATCTGAAATGACAATTTATAATTTTGAAGAAAAGTTAAGATCATTCTCTTTTGAAGTCCATGGTGGGAGAAATCACCGTCTTTCATTGGTTGTGTTCTCATACAACAATAGCTTCCACTCGAGTATTCAGATGGCTCCATATGATGCTATGTATGGAAAGCAATGCTGAACTCCAACCTGTTGGGATGAAGTTGGAGAATGAATGTTACTTGGAAATGATCTTGTGCAATAGATGTCATAGAATGATCAAGTCATCCAGAATCATATCAAAGCTACTCAGAGCTAGAAAAAGATTATTTCTAAAAACCATCTAAGGGAATTGGAGTTTTATGTTGTAGATAATTTCTTCCTTCGAACATCACTACGAAATAATGTCATGAAATTTGAAAGGAAAGGGAAGCTATGAACAAGGTACATTGGCCCTTTTGAGATCCTTATCCATATAGGAGTCATGTCCTATCATATTTAAATTGCACTGAATGTGGCTCATGTTCATGATTTCCTTTATGTATCACTCCTCAAAATTACATACGAGATCACTCACATGTACTGAACTGATATTTGGTACAACTAGAAGATGATATCTCTAATGAGGAGTAGCAAATAAATATTCTAGAATGAAGAGACACGGTTCTATGCAATAAGACAAACCACCTTTTCAATCTTTTTTGGAGGAACCATATCGTTTGAAGAAGAAACTTGGGAACCAGGGGAGGCATTGAAGGAGACCTACCCTCACATGTTTCTGTAAAATGAAATTTCAAGGGGAAAATTTCATAAGAGGAGAAGAATGTAATGAACCAAAAAGTTATCAATGGGAATCCCTTATTATAGTAATGCATTAATGTATAATAATATTATCAAATAAAATGACATATAATGATACTAATTACAATTTTACCTTTAAAAATAATTTTACCACTTCTATGTTATGAATTTCAAAATTCAGACAAACACAGTTGCATCCACGATGCTTTTTAGAGTCTCATAAAAAACAATTTTTTTGTGAATAGTACCCTAACATTTTGAATAGTATCTTACCCTTATGAATAGTAACCGTACATATGAAAGTATATACATATAGATATGATTTAGGTGGATGTATGATATACCTATATCAAGAAGTAAGTAAATAAATGATTTAAAATTGGTATTTATCAAATAAAATATTATATGAATAAAATATTTAATATAAAAAAATTTAAAAATTATTTTTTTTTGAAAAATAGATCTCATTTTTGGATTATACATATCAAAAAATGGTTAGTGTGAGTTTTTGGGATTTTTCATAAATGCATTATTTTTTTGGTGAATATTAAAATCATTAATTTAACGTATAAATATATTATAAATTAAATCCGCTATTATTGACATCATGAGTGATGTTATCACCAAAATATAAAACTCACATGTACTTATTACAATTATTGGTCTTTTAATAATCATTATTTCATGTCTTATGGAGAAATAATAAATTAATGAATATAATACTGGGAAATCCCCTCTCCCCTCTACTATAAATACCATCTTTCACACCCTCCTTTAAACACATATCAAAATCATAATTACATGTCTAAACTCTACCTAGTCATCATTCCTAGCCCCTCTCCAACATTCATATTCTTCTGGTCTCATGAAAATAACAATCCAAGTTTCTTTATGGAGAATTCAAGAGGGAATTACTCTCTCACTTTTCCATTAATTTCCTTTCAATTTCATGTCCTTTCATAATCTATCCCCAATTATCCCAATCCACATGGTATGGTAACACCAGTATTATAAATATAATATAATGTTAGGATACTAATGTTGGAATATATCATCCACTTCGCTTCTCTTCTTCCTTTAATTTGTGAAAGGAAAACATTGTTCGTTAGGTGTTAATTTATCACTTCAAGAATGACATGTTTTCATTTTCCATTACCGCCTTCAGTTCTGGTCATGAAACGATTTTTATGGTTGAAGGATATTATGCTATATATATTATATCCTATTTAATGTTCTGGAACCTTTGTATCAAAATATTACTAAATTATGAAAATAAAAAATCATTTGGGGATAAAAATCACCCGAATTAACCCAAATGATCATCATTAAATTATTATTTAATGATTCCTTCTCATAGTATATAAAAAGAAAATATTTATAAGATAATTTTACGTTATGTAACATCATAAATAATATATAATTACAATTCTGCATTTTTAACTAAATTTTAAATGAACTTCGATTCATGAATACAAGTGAACCATTCAAGAAAACTATAAAAAATGAATGTTCCCAAACAATGAATTTAAACTATATAATGCATTCAGAAGCCCAAAAATGAACATAATAAAACCGTAATGAATATCATTAGTGTTTACCAGGTTTTTGTATTTATAATTAATGAATATATTTTCATTATACAAGAAATTTTTTTGAAGAATTCACTCTGATACAAGGTAAGGGAAATTCTAAAACCCAACTATCATCCTTCAGATTCTCCCTCTTTTACTCCATATTCATTATGGAATATCTTTAAAAATAATTTATTCATCATTATACTACATTTTTTGGGATATAAATGTTTTCCACTGGAGTTTATTTCAATCAAAATGTTTTCCAGAAGAACACTTCTTCCAAAAACTCACCCTCTACTTCTCACCCAAGGTTAATGGTTTTTGTATCAAGTATGTGATTCACTCTTCCTTTTTGGAACCCAATGTTTATAAATGAGTTATTATTATATGAAACCCATTTCATTACATTATTAATTTATGTTAATTATTTATATATTATCTTTGTGTCCTGCATGATAATGAATATTTTTATGTGAGAGGTGCACCCGGAATTATATACCGCAATCTGAATGTTTAAATGTGATGGGTACACCCAGAAATATACTACGCTCCAATGAATTTTGTAAAATAATGAATCTAATGTGTTAAATTGAAATGATTTGTGAACATCTGGCAGTATGTTTTCATGACTATGTTTGGTAGTTTACCACTAAGATATGTTGTATCATTTTTTATTCACTACCAAATTTCATGTCTTTTATTAATGCTTCATCTCATGTTAGTGATCTTTTTCCTATGTCATGATTGTGCTAACCCATTTTCATATTTTCCTCTTACTAGGATTTTAACTTTCAACTTTTTAGGTACATATTTAGGTGATTATGTGTACTATCTAGTTTTCAAGGGATGGTAAGAAACTGTAGAAGAATGAATTAAATAAAAGTTTCCCTTTTATGTTGTAAATGTTATTTCTAGTCCTAGTTTTCCCAAGACACTAATCCTTTGGAACCTAGTTGTGTTATAAAATTATTTCATTTATATTCTATATTAATTAATATTTGTTTAATAAATGGGTGGATCTTTATAATGTTTCCACCACATGGATTGTTTGAACCATGTTTTAATGGTCACACTTTAATCTCATTACTATCTAAGGAGGATTCGACCACAAATTGGGTTACGGTATATAGAATTAAATATTAAAAAAAATAATTCCATTATTTAATAAATTTATTTTATTAATTATGCATATAATATTAATAAACTATATTTCCCTTGTCATCTATTCATTACACTTTAAGTTAGGCTATCCAATAAGGACGAATATATAAAATGTTATTCCCATATATAGATGACATTATTATACGTTAATTAATATATAAATTTGCATACAATTAGTCCATCTACAAATTTGTGGGACTATATGATATATCAATATTATAGGAGTACTAATACAGTCATGGTTCTGAAAGGCATATTGTAGGAAAAGAAACATAACCATCAATAATTGATTTTCTCAATTTGAATACAAGTATGTGTATTTTACTGAATATTGAATGTTCTTATATTTAGTAACTTATTAACATATTTACATGGGATTAAAATGAACTATACATGAAATGTTTAAAAATACTAATTTGTTTAATTTTAACGATATTATATTCAATGGATTTATAATATCGATTAAAACATAATAAATTAATCAATATATCTGATATATCCCCAATCCCATGATCATTGAGGCCAGAATCAAAAAAAATTGTATAATTATAAAAAAATATAATATTTGAAAATTTCACCATATGAACCCATTACTATTTTCATCAATATTTATTGTTGATAAAGATCACTAAGGGGAAATAAAAAAGATTTCTTATACTATGTTTTATCCATAGATTTCACCAAATAACCCAAGAAATAGGGTAGGAAAGTGTAATCTACCATGATATTCAAGTATCTCTTGATGGATAATGAATATTGACATACATAGCATTATGTAAAATATGATAGATAGATAAAAAATATAATACTCATTTCAACACCATTACCAGTATTATAAATCACATACTAGATATATTCCTTAATTTATATAGTATGAGTTAACTACTTTGTTAAAAATTGGTTGTTACCATTAACCATTTTTATTTTCTCATGGATTTAATCAGATGAAATTCTTGATTGTTATTGATATCTTATATGGGAGAGAAACTAATCATTGATGAAAATTTATAAGCATAGTAGTGTTATATAACTATATTATACCAAATTATTTTAAAAAAGAATATTATATTCTTTATAATCATAAAATACATAATTTAGTACATTTTAATGTATAAATCAATGATATGGTAGTTTAAGGGTATCACTCATTTACCCTCCCAAATAAACTAAATATTGATAAATGATATGAAATTTATTCTTTAATCAATTGTATATAATTACATGTGAAATAATATAAAAAATACTTGATAAACTTCACAAACACTTTTGAAAATATATTATCAAAATCAAATTATATCAATATATATGATATAAATTGTTAATATTTATCCTCTTATTCTTTTGGATAAATTCTAAAAACCATGTAGTAAATTTTTTTGAATAAAAATGAATTCCTTTTTAGGGGACCATCACGTATGACCACATGAGTAATTATATCATTGAGTAGAAATTGGAATTCTGAAATTTATAAATGTAATAAATTAGAAATATCTAACAACGTATTAATTTTAGTCTAACTATAATTGAATCAGATGCGTTCTTAATCAAAAAAATTTAAATCAATACTATTGTACACCACCTACACCATATTGAATCTATAATTGCATATGATACCATTGTCCTTGAAATTGAGCCATTGTGAGACAAAAAAGTATGTTAATCTAGTACAATTACTCAGCGGTTCTTTATTTAAACTGTATATACAGAACTTGCTAAAGAATTTATCATATATTATTCCCCCAATTTGACTATAAAATATCATTCCCTTAATCTAATATATAATCACATAATATGTGTTATTTATTTATGGTTGTATCTCGCTATAAATATATATTGATGTCACAAATTTTATTATCAAAATAAGAAATTGAAAATCACATCTTGATCAGGCTATAACAAATGACACAATAAACATTTACCCAATCACTCCACAGGGGAGAATCACTAATTATTATTTAAGAAATTTATCGATTATAATGTTTTTCATGCGAGGTATCTCGCCAACAACATATATTTAGAGATTCCAAATATCTCCAATGTACACTTAATATAAAAAATGCCTATAATATTATACTCTATGTCATAATTTTTTAGGTTTTCCCACATAGAAAACCTGTTCTTTTCCTTAAAAGAATATTTTTTATTTTAGATTAATAATCATAATAATGTTAACAAAACAATATTAATTACAACCTATAATACACTGTTACTCATATTTTTTATTACAAACTTAATGTAATTTATAAAAAGAACCATTTCAATTTCAGTTTATGAACATAAGGATTGTCACAACCCCTCCCCACAAAGTGTACCCCTCCTAGGCCAACAATGTGAGAATGGAGATAATGACCCCCGAGTCCCACCTCCAGTAGGCCTCAAGTTGGAGACTAACACCAAGGGTATAGAAAACACATGAATGGGATGCATTACCCTCTATGAGATCATATATAAAAGAGAGAGATAAGAAATACACCAACAAACTCCAAATGAACCAGTAAGATGAAAGAAATCCCAAGTAAACATATGAAATGTCATGCAAAACCACTACAAATGGAAGGGGAAAAACTGAAAGTACCCAAAAAGTTGGTAAAACTACAGCAACCACCGGCCTGAATAGCTCCTCCAACCACAATCTAGTAGAAACTTGGTTGATCTCCAACCTACTCCAAGTTACCTGAAAAACAGTTTATATATAAATATGGAAAGTATAACAATATATTTAATAGGATCCTCCTCGAATCCTCTCGTGAAAAAGTAATGAGAGCATGCTAAAGCACAGTGAACAACAAGTGAAACTAACCTGTTACATAAAAAGGTATTTTACGTTCCCAACCTCACCATGGATCCTCTCACCATGTAATGAATACAAAAGTAGATAATATAATAATGAACATCAAGGGTACCCCACTACTACATACTCACTAGTTTGCCGCTTTTCCCCAATGTTGCATGTCCTACGCATCTCTCTCAAAAAAGGCTTACCTGAAGACACCTGAGCAAAGCACCATAACATGCACCTCATGAAACAAAACCACCACGTCCACCTAAGAAAAGTAACCAGGTAGTTTTTGGGATCCACCATAGTCCGCAAAACATGTATCATTCATTGGGTATTATACCTGAAACCATTACATCCCACACACTATGTATTGATCCTCAAGACATCAAAACCTATACACGTTACACCTATAGTAGTTCATGAGAAACTATATCCATAACACATCTGTGTGAATAACCACAAGCCATTATATCCCTATACACACATATATGGGGAAAACTAACTTGTGTACTTACGAGCACAAGTAACTACCCAGAGAATAGTGCAGGGCCGAAGGGGGAAGTCAGACATTCATCCTCCCACCTAAATTTTGGGGAAAACACCCCCAAGGATAAAAATCATAAGGGTGTCAGTTTCCCTTACTGATAGGGTGGAGTAGCGTATAGAAACACAAAAAGTACATGATATAATATATCTCATAACCACGCTATGGGAATAACCTAGTCTTAGACTCAACCGCAGCTAACGTCTCTCAGACTCTGGGATGCTACTTCTAATACTTGGTAACCTATAAGCACACAAACATTTAAAGAGATTTAATACATTATTTAATTTCCTTTACCTTTTTCATTTTATGGTAATTAATTCATTAAACATTAAATTACAAATTACAATCCAACATTATTGTTCATTAGCATCACACCCAAGGTACACTATTCCTTCAAATAGCATCCTCAGCATTGCGCCCTAGCAAGCTCCAAACCCCATGGGTTAACATCATTTATTCAACTATTCATTAAAGAATTACTTTTCTACATTCCTAGGATTTACAGAAAATCATTCTATGCTACTAAACAGAAGGGGGATCAACACTGTGAGTGGATGTACTACTCGTCGAGTTTGTGCCTCCAACAGTAAGAGTGTAGACCCATAATCCCTTGAAAAGCTATACACGGAAAGAAAATGGCATAATTGGCGCGACATTGCCTCTTTTGAAATAAGGGTCAGCAAGACCATCTTCATTAGGTAGTGGGGAAAAGTAAAACAAATAACCAATTAAGGAAAAAACATGTATCCAAACATTAACATCCAAACCATTCCATCATCCCTGGTGTCCTCCCCGACATCCATATACATACAATGATGCATCTCGCCACTCTATTCATCAATTACTTCCACAACCAATAGGCCTCCCTACCCCCCACATATCACAACAACCTTCCAGGCTCACATCACAACACATGTAGCAGGAAGATAAAAAACACATCAATTTTATCTTGGCCCTTAAATGATCAAGATGGTAACACAGTACCCTATCAGGAAATATCATTTATCAGGCCACCAGTTCTTTAATCAATCTTGGATTAACCAATTTATTATTCATAGGTTCCTACTTTGGGAAACCTAAACAGTAAGTTATCACAAATAATTATTCATGCATACTACACCATTTTGATTAACATCAAATTTACAACAAGAAGAACCATATTAATTTACATGCATCTTTATTTTTAGCCAAAAAATTATCAATTCATTTTAGTTAATGTTCTTTAAAAATTTCCATTAATAATGAAAAATTAAACAGAGAAAGAATATATTTCACACTATCTAGCAAAACAAGAGGAAATAACATTCGATCGATATCAATTTATTTTCTGGTTCAAATATTTATTATGTCAATTTCATTATCATTCAATGGGATAAACCATGTTAACTCAACAGTTTCACATATAAGAATAGAGAAGCAAAAAATCCCTTACCTCACATAATTATTGATGTTCTTTAGACTAGAATAGTCCACACAACATATCACGATGGACTCCTCTCGCGACAACTACATTCACCTGAGGATGCCATGGTACGACCGCACCAACCAAAACCCAAGAAAACTCCATTAGAAGCATGGAAATCAAATTATATAATATATAAAGGAGCAACAAGAGAAGGTGAACCTAATAGAATCTTGATAAATCATACCATATATCGAATATTGATGGATAGTGCTTGGTTCTAGATAAATCAATTTTAATCACTACCACAATAAATAATTATTATTGTTTTCCTTTTTACTATTTTTTAAAAAATAGGATTTCATTGTTAGGTAATTCAAATTACTCTTTTTCAAAATATGGAATCAATTTTTTTGAAATTCCTATAACATATGTGGGAAATATTAATTTAAAATTAATCCCAAAGACATGATGATGTAGTAGGCTTTAAAATAGAATATTTTCCGATAAAGAAAGTGTTTTTATATTAAATTTCAATATAAAATTGATTTAAAAAAATAGATTTTGATTAATTTTGATATAATTAATCTAATTATAATTTCAAAATTAATTAAAAAAATTAACATTATAGTTAATTTAAATAAAAAGGTGGTTTTCAATTAAACAGCAATGTTTTTAAGTACTCAAAAAATTCATCATTCTAATCTTTTCTCCAAAAAACAACATAATATAAATTATAATTATTATATATAAAATAATTTTTAATTTCTAAAATAAATTTATAAAATTATTAAAAATTAAATTAATAATAATACCTATAACTGTGAGGAAAGAGCAGGTTTTCATGAAGTGTATTTTTATTGAGAAAAAAATGATATTATATTTAATCAATATCATATAATAATAATTATATGAATATAAATTAAAATTTATTGATATGTAATCAATAAGTTTTATTTTTAAAATTCCATATTACAGAATATTTTAATTTATTTACATTGGGTAACATTATTCACTTAAACATAATATTCAAAAAACAAATTTTTAAACAAAAAATAAACCTATACTAAAATAAAATATAATAAAAATTTAATTATTATTATTTTGAATAAATGATACTATGAAATAATTATATTACATTAATTCATATTCATAAGATAATGTGACTTCCAAATTACACAATTTTTATAATATGAGTAAAATTTTAACAAAAATCAATATTTCATCCCTATTCATTGATATTAACTAATTTCTAGAAAATTAAAAATTTAGCAAAATTTATTTTTTGATATCCAAATATAAAAAATGACATTTGTTTCACATAGATTATATATATTGCAAAATAATAATAATAATTTTTTGTTTCATGAAAGTAATTAAAATTATTTCGAAGAAAACAAATTTTTAAAGAACATAACTAGTTTAATAAAAAATGATTGATTATTTATTAAACATTTATCAAACAAATATAATACGTATGATATATATATATATGTAGTTCATAAATTAGATAATATTATTAAGTTCCTACAATTTGAAGGAATTGTTATAAATATTATATATATCATGGGATATTTAATCTCAATGTTTTTTGTTGAATACTCTATCAAACATAAAAATCTTGGTTTTTCATATACCTCAAGTTATCTATGAGATTAAAAATATTTAAAAAGAAATATATTGGAATGTTAGGGATTTTTACATTCTCTTATAATCTTTATTCTTCATTTTTTTAAACTATCAAATAGATTTTTCTACTTTTTAAATCACGGGTTGCTACATCATCCACCTATTAATAAATTGATCCTTCAAAATTCAAACATTACCTCAGTAATCAAAGGACGGTTATTTAAAAATTTTATTTTGGTCAACCAACATCATATAATGTGTTAATAATTTTTTTATAGAAGAAAAACGGAATTATCAATGTATTATAATATAAAACATATTAGGTTAGAAAATGGGATAAAATAGTTGTGACATAATGATTTGGTGAAAGATGAAAAGTTTAAATAATTATGGGGAGTGATAGAGATCATTAACCATATGAAAATGAATAATAAATAGAATGATAAAGACATTAAAAGAATAAATCTGTGATGATTGAGAACACAAACGGTTTATCAGAATTGAAGCAACTAGGCTAACATTTTTTTCCATGACGCTATAAAATTATTGGTGAAATTATTTCACAATATTTAATAAAAACATTGTGAAAATACATACCTGACAAGTATAATTACATAATCCACCCAATTTTCACTACAGTAATGTCACGACCCGACCTCGGGGCCCGTGCCATGACTACCCCAAGCCCGCCTTCCATAGGCCAGGGGCTGGCGACTAGCACCAAGGCGTAAAATCCCGGTAAACTGGGAAGGCATTGCCTTTATAAGTAACAACCACCACAGAGTCAGCAAGCGGAAAGTAACTACAAGTGAAGAAAAGTAAAGGGGGCCGGAATACAAGCCCAACTGAAAGTACAACTGAAGAGTAAAGTACAGCAACTGAAGAAAAGACGGTGGCCTCGTGTCGTCCACTGGCAATCCCACCTGAAGGGTGGGTACAGATAGCCTCCAGGCTCCTCGGGTCCCACGTCCGCTCCGAGCACATCCCGCCCAGTGGTCCACCTCCAGGTACCGTCCTGCTCCACGCCCCAACCGCGATCAGCGCTGTCCGTCGTCTGCATCCAACACAACAAGGTGCGGGCATAGCCCGTGCAGGGGTGAGTATAAGCCACTCAGTAAGGACCCCGAGACCCCCGAAGGTCTCCTGAAATCCACAAAGGATATAGCACAAAAGAAAGATGCAATCACGAAGTAACATCTGACTCGACTTAGGTATATGCCCATACATATACCTAAGTCCCCAATTCTAGCTCTGCTCACGAGCTCAAGAACAACTCAATCCACAAAGGAAAGCAAGACTCAAATCCACAAGGAGAGTAAACAGTAAATCCACATAGGATAGTTCAACACAATCCACAAAGGAGAGTAACATAAGATTCAGCTCAACCTGGTATACTTTTTCAGATGACGTCAAAGATGATCACTGATCCATCTAAGTCGTCGGACCCATGAAGGATCGATAGGTACTAACCCCCGCAAAAGACCCACACAGGATCGGGCTCACACAGAACCTGTAGGCAGTGGCTCACACAGAACCGGTAGTAAGGACCCACATAGGATCGGGCTCACACAGAACCTGTAGCACTGATCCACGTGGGATCGCTGAGTCCAGTAGTCGATGCAGTCCACTGAGGATCTCTGCACAGTCGTCGCCGCAGTCCACGAAGGATCTCTGCTCTGTCGTCGAAGTCACAGTCCACGGAGGATCTCTGCTCTGTCGTCGAAGTCACAGCCAGCGCTAGGGTTCCCGCACATAGCGAGCTCGTTTAGGAGGGTCCGCTCCACGAGCCGAGAGGCTGATACATCAACTGACACGTAGTCCGAAGTTGATGTATCCAAAAGTTCCGTATCGACAACAGGATCTCAACGCAACAGACGGTGCGTCAATCGGACGCCCGGTCTGAGAGTTATTGGCATTTTCGTCCCAGGGGCCCGGTTAGTTTTTAGGGCAAAACCAACCCGACCGTACTCCGCCTGCGTCCGATCCTCGGGCGGAGTATGCCAAAAGTTCCGTCTCACTTAGAGGAAACTACCACAGCTGACGGTACGTCGATCGGACGTCCGTAGCTCAAGTTATGAGCGTTTCCGCTCCGAGGGCCCGGTTGGTTTCGTGTACGAACCAACACGGCCGAACCGAAAGTCTTCCGAAACCTTGAGTATAATATACCGAAATGACCGCCTCGATCCAAGGATCGCGTAACCACTAACGGTTCGTCATTCGGAGGTCTCAGGCCCAAGATATGGGCAAAAGACCGAAGAAGGCCCGAAAACGGGGGTCCTGGGCCCGGGGCGACCCGGCCCGAACCCCCCCTGGGTCGGCCGAACTGGGTCGGCCCGAACCGGGTCGGCCTGGGCGCGGCCCGGCCGAGCGGCCGAAGGAGCCGCCGCCGCGGGTTTGACCCGCGGCTTGAAGGAAACGCGGCCCCGCGGGGGGCCGCCTGTCACGCGGACGCGGCCGGGCCGCCGCGTCCCTCCTTGGTTCCGCGCGGCCGCCTCCGCCGCGGCTTCAGCCGCGGTGGATCTTCTCCACGGCGGCGCGCCGGGCGCCGCCGCCTCCGGTCGCCGGCGCCGCCTTGCCGGCAACCCGCGCCGCCGCCGCCTTCCGCGGGCCGCCGGAGTTGCTCCGGTGGCCCGTTTTGCCTCCCGTCTGCGCCGTTGCTCCTCCCGGGGGCCGACCTTCACTGCGGGATCAACAGATCGCCCCTGCCGCGCGGTTCGTCGTCGACCGCCATATCCGCACAACAAAAGAGATCGGCGGAGGGTTGCCGGGTCTTGTTCGTTAGACCTGCACCCTCATGTGTTAGTCATAAACCACGGGAGGAATAATCAACAACAATTTTAAATAAATTAAAATTGTCGGAGATCATGTTCTTCACTTTAAAAGAATAAACATGGGGAAATAAGATAAAATATTCCAACATCCCTTACATTGTTGTCGTCGTCGGACGAGATGTCGTCGCGGAATCGCTCGTCGCGGAAGAAGGAGATCGTCACGTCGTCGCGGTATCCGGCGTCGCGTCGCCAATCTCCGGATCAAGATCAAACGGATTTAATTAATTTAAATCCATTGATATCGAATTATAAAAAGGAGAGAATTAGAAGATTCGACTCTCACCTTTGTTGCCGAACGAGGATCGGCCGCGGAAGAAGAGGCGTCGCCGAAGAACGTCGCGGGTAGCGTTCGTCGACGTCGCAGATCACGGCGTGCGTCGTCGAATTCCGGTCGCCGGCGTTCTTCGCGTTCTTCGCGTTCTTCGCGTTCTTCGCGTTCTTCGCGTTCTTCGCGTTCTTCGCGGGGAGGGTGGAGGCCCAGAGAATCACGCACAACAAGTAATCCTCCAAAGGAAAGAGTTGGTCTTATTTTATTATTTTGCCAACGAACGCAAACGCGTAAGTAACGACCCATTAAATTCGTTGAATTAATTCAACGAATGAAACAGCCCATTTAATTCACGAAATAAACCGCCCAATTAAATGGTCTGTTAAAAAATTAAAGAAAACGCGTCGGTTGACTTTTCAGTTACTTTGACGGGTTTTCGCGGGTGCGTTACTTAGCGAAAGAAACGGCGGGGCTCGTGCGGGCCACACCTCACAAATATCCTACCAAGGGGGTAGGATATTTCTGGATAGCATCCTATCCAGTTCAGATCAGATCAAGCCGCCTTTAAGTGGCTTCAAGTGGCTTCCAAGCAGCTTAAGTGAAATAAAATAAAGTTGTCGCACAAATTTATTTTATTTCTGACTTAAAGCCCCAAAATTTAAAAACCACGTCTGAGCAAACGCAACTCCGGAAGAGGCGTTTCTAAGCAAATACCGGCGCTGCGATTTCATCGGTGCCCTCAGAATTCGATTCCGGGCACCGGTTCAAAAGATAGAAAAACCTGCTAGTCCGTTCACTAAACGTACCCGAGCCAAACTTCGGAAATTGATTTCGGGCACACCGGGCCTCGGAATCAGGTGTCGTCTGAAGCTGCGCTCTTGTAAAATTCCAAAGAAAATTAAGAAAAATATTTCCATGAAATTTGCGGGTCTTTAAATTACTCCCACCTCAGGGCTTTACGTCCCCGTAAAGATACATCAAAAACTAGGGGAACAAATGGGGGTACTGAGCACGCATCTGAGCCTCCCGCTCCCAAGTGCTCTCCTGGAGGTTCCCGTGCTGCCATCTGACGCGCACAAGAGGAATCGACCGCCCACGTAGGACCCGCTCCTGTCGATCCTCGATCTCCACTGGGACCTCCGCAAAAGTCTCCCCATCGTCCACGTCCAGCTCCCCAAAGTCGATGATGTGCGTCGGGTCGTGCACGTATCTCCTCAGCTGAGACACGTGGAAGACGTCGTGCACCCGGTGCAACTGAGGTGGTAGAGCCAGGCGATAAGACACCTCTCCTATCCTGCTGAGGACCTGGAAAGGCCCGATGAAGCATGGAGACAACTTGCCGCCTCGGCCAAATCTCCGTAAACCACGTCGAGGTGAGACACGCAAAAAGACATGGTCGCCATCCTCGAACTCCAGTGGCCTCCGCCTCCTGTCAGCATATGACTTTTGCCGGCTCTGAGCTGTCCTCATCCTCTCCTGGATGATCTGGACCTTCTCTGTCGTGGCTCGGACCATCTCTGGTCCCACGAGTGCTGACTCCCCAGGGTCTGTCCAGCACAACGGTGATCTGCAGGGTCTGTCGTACAACGCCTCGTATGGTGCCATCCCGATGGTGGAGTGGTAGCTATTGTTGTACGCAAACTCCACCAAGGGTAGGTGGTCCTCCCAGCTGCGACCAAAGTCGAGAACACATGCACGGAGCATGTCCTCGAGTGTCTGTATGGTCCTCTCCGTCTGACCATCCGTCTGAGGGTGGAAGGCTATGCTCAGATGGAGCCGCGTCCCGAACGCCTCCTGCAACCCCTTCCAAAGCCGGGAAGTGAAACGAGCATCTCGATCGGAGACGATAGACGATGGCACACCGTGAAGCCGTACGATCTCCTGGACATAAAGACGTCCCAAGCTCTCCACTGAGCCCTGCTCTCTGATGGGTAAGAAGTGTGCCGACTTGGTGAGTCGGTCGACAATCACCCAAATGGAGTCGTGACCTCTGGAAGTGCGTGGAAGTCCAGTCACAAAGTCCATAGATATGCCATCCCACTTCCACTCCGGGACCTCCAAGGGTTGTACCAAGCCTGCTGGTACCTGATGCTCTGCCTTCACCTGCTGGCAGGTGAGGCATCATGAAACGAACTCTGCCACAGCTTTCTTCATGCCCGGCCACTAGTGCTGTCGTCTGAGATCCTGGTACATCTTCGCCACTCCGGGATGCACCGCCAAGGGAGAAGTGTGAAACTCTCTCAGCACCTCCTCTCGTAAAGCGACCGGTACGAAGGTACGTCCTCTGAAAAGGATGTCGTGCTCTGCTCCAAGGGTGAAGCCATCAGGCGCCTGACCTGAGGATATCAGTGCACGCCGGGTCTCACAGTCAGCGTCCTCACGCTGAGCCTCTCTGACCCGCTGTAGAAGTGGAGGAGAGACTGTGAGAGACTGAAGAAAGGCTGCTCCGTCTCTATCCACGAAGGATATCTGTAAGGAGGCTAGCTGCTCTGTCGCCTCCTCAAGTAGCTGAATGCCCGTCCTCCTGCTGAGGGCATCGGCTACCACGTTCCCCTTCCCAGGAGTATAGACTATCTCAAAGTCATAGTCCTGGAGGAACTCAAGCCATCTTCGCTGTCTCAGGTTCAGGTCCTTCTAAGAGAAGATATACCTGAGACTCTGGTGGTCAGAAAAGACTGTGAAGCACTCGCCCTCAGATAGTGCCGCCAAGTCTTCAGATCGAAGACCACTGCTGCTAACTCCAGGTCATGAGTGGCGTAGTTCTGCTCATGCGGCCTCAACTGACGTGATCCGTAGGCGATCACGGCCCGCTCCTGCATCAGAACGCACCCGAGTCCAGTCCCTGATGCATCGCAGTAAACTACGTATCCAACTCCCTCCTCAGGCAACCTCAAGATAGGTGCGCTGGTCAATCTCTGTCTCAGCTCCTGGAAGCTCTGCTGACATCTGTCTGACCACACAAAGGGTTTCCCCTTCTTCGTCAAGGCTGAGAGTGGTGCCGCAACTCTGGAGAAGTCTAGCACAAATCTCCGATAGTATCCGGCTAGGCCCAAGAAGCTCCGCACCTCTGTCACGCTCTTGGGTGGCTCCCAAGCTAGCACTGCCTCGATCTTCGCGGGATCCACTGCAACTCCCGCCTCAGAGATGACGTGCCCCAAGAAATGGACCTCACGTAACCAGAACTGGCACTTTGAGAGCTTTCCATAAAGCTGGTGCTCTCGGAGTGTGTCTAGCACAACTCGCAGGTGGTAGGCATGCTCCTCCTCAGTCGTCGAGTATACCAAAATGTCGTCAATGAAGACCACGACAAATCGGTCGAGGTATGGCTGGAAGATCCTGTTCATGAGGCTCATGAACACTGCTGGAGCATTGGTTACGCCGAATGGCATAACCAAGAACTCATAATGGCCATACCGACACCTGAAGGCCATCTTCTGCACGTCCTCGTCTCGAACTCTGAGCTGATGATAGCCTGACCGGAGGTCTATCTTCGAGAACCACCGCGCTCCCTTGAGCTGATCGAAGAGGTCATCAATCCGTGGCAGCGGATACTTGTTCCTCATTGTCACCTGGTTTAGGCGACGATAGTCGACACACAGTCGCAAGCTCCCGTCCGCCTTCTTGGTGAACAAAATCGGGGAAGCCCAGGGTGAAACACTGGGTCGGATAAACCCCTTGCTCTGCAAGTCCTCCAACTGTACCCGCAGCTCTCGAAGCTCGGCGGGGGCCATCCGATATGATGGAGTAGATATCGGGGCTGTCCCGGGGTACAAGTCGATGTAAAAGTCTACCTCTCTACGAGGAGGTAGCCCTGGAACGTCGTCGGGAAAGACGTCCACGTACTGGTCCACCACTGCAGGAAAAGCTGGACTCCGCACGTCCACTGCTCCTAGGATGAGGCTAGCCAACTGATGAGAGATGGGCTGCACTCTCTTCCGCGGAAGTCCATCCTGTGCTGCAAAGGTTCCCTTCTCGCCGGTGAAGGTAAACCTGCTCCCGTCGGTGCGAACACATCGCACCTTGCGCCTAAAACAGTCGATCTGGGCATGAACCGTGGATAGCCAATCCATGCCCAAGATGACGTCGTAAGGCCTCGACGCCGCTACAAGGAGATCCCAGCCGAATCTCTCGCCTCCTAGAGTAAGCTCACACTGCCGGCACCAGTGCGTAATCATCGAGTCTGCTCCCGTAGGAGTCTCTAGCCGTAAGGATCGAGCCAACGGCTCAGTCGGAATCTCCGAGCTTCGAACAAGGGCAGAGGCTATGAAAGAGTGACTCGCTCCTGTGTCTATAAGTACTGCAGCAAGGGTGGAATAGACACAAATCGTACCTCGAATCATCTCTGGCATGTCGGGGTCGTAGGCCTCCACTGCCTGGAGCTGGGCCTGTCCCTGCCCGCCAGCTCCCTGTGGTCGAGGTGGCCCTCCTGGTGGTGGTGGGGGTAGAGCCTGGAAGCGTCGCCCACCACCCGCTGCTCGGCCAGCTCCTCTGCCTCGTCCGCCTCCTCCCTGCGGACCGCCACGGTCGACCCTCTGCCTCTGCCTGGGTGGACCTTCCACCGTCTGCTACTCCTCTGATCAGCGAGTCGGGCAGTCACGAGCCATGTGACCCTGCCCGCCGCAGGAGTAGCACAGCCTGCCTCTCGGAAGGCTGGCACTCCGCTGTGTGCCCCGCACTGCTGAGCCGGTATCCTGAGGCCGTCTGCGTGGGGGTCTGGTCTGCCTGGACCCGAGAGTCATCCGTCGGCTACCTGCTGCCGAAGACTCAGCTACCTGCCGCCCTGCGCTAGGTCTCGCCGCTGAAGAAGGCTCTTCCAGGAAGCTCTCGATCAGGAGGGCTCGCTCCAGCACTCCCGCCTGGGTCGGAATGCTGAGGGAGATCAGCGACGCCCGAATCTCCTGTCGCAAGCCCTGCTCGAAGGTCCGGGCCCGGAAGAAGGGGTCCCGTACCATGTCGGTCGAGTAGCGAGATAGGTCAGTGAACCTCGCCGCGTACTGAGCGACCGGCATGCTGCCCTGGCGCAGCTGGAGAAGCTCCTGGATGTGCACCGCTCGGAGGGTGGCCGGGACGAACTCAGAGCGGAAGAGGCTCTCGAAGTCCGCCCAGAGCAAGGATGCCTCATCGTGAACCTGGAGCATCAAGCTCCACCATCGTCCTGCCGCCGCCTGCAGGAGGCTCGCCGCGAGAATCACCATGAGATCCGCTGGTGTCCTCACTAGCCTAAAGATCCGTACCACCGCCTCTAGCCAGTCCTCGGCGGCCTGGGGGTCCGCCTCACCGCGAAACCTGGGCGGTCGCTGGCTCTGAAACTCATGCAGTGCCCTGAGGCGACGTGCATCGTCAGCGTCTGGTACTGGTAGCATCGGTGGCTCGGCGGGTAAGGCTACCGCCGGTGCCACTGCTGGCAAAGGGCCCTGCACCGAGGCCTCGTCGCTCGGTGGGCTGCCGTCGCGCCCTACACTCGGAACCCTAGCTGGCTGTCGTCGCGGGGCCATCCTGAAAAGGAGAACAAGAGCACCACAGTCAGAACAGTATACCTGGTGAGCTGGCACAAGTAATCACAAGGAAAACTTGAGACTTTAATGAAGCATATCAGTATACCCGGTGAGCTGACACAAGTAATCACAAAGAAGACTTGAAACACACACACAATCAATGTTTTCATGCATTAAGTCGGAAATCAGGAGTCAGGGTCCTGGTGTACGGATACGTCGGCCGCCGCACCAACACTGGGCTCCCTGAACTGATAACCACACTCAATACACTAAACACTATTGCTTCATATAGAAAGAAAAGACGATCAGAGTCTGCGGTAGAACCGACCGCCTCTGATACCAATTTGTCACGACCCGACCTCGGGGCCCATGCCGTGACTACCCCAAGCCCGCCTTCCATAGGCCAGGGGCTGGCGACTAGCACCAAGGCGTAAAATCCCGGTAAACAGGGAAGGCATTGCCTTTATAAGTAACAACCACCACAGAGTCAGCAAGCGGAAAGTAACTACAAGTGCAGAAAAGTAAAGGGGGCCGGAATACAAGCCCAACTGAAAGTACAACTGAAGAGTAAAGTACAGAAACTGAAGAAAAGACGGCGGCCTCGGGTCGTCCACTGGCAATCCCACCTGAAGGGTGGGTACAGATAGCCTCCAGGCTCCTCGGGTCCCACGTCCGCTCCGAGCACGTCCCGCCCAGTGGTCCACCTCCAGGTACCGTCCTGCTCCACGCCCCAACCGCGATCAGCGCTGTCCGTCGTCTGCATCCAACACAACAAGGTGCGGGCATAGCCCGTGCAGGGGTGAGTATAAGCTACTCAGTAAGGACCCCGAGACCCCCGAAGGTCTCCCGAAATCCACAAAGGATATAGCACAAAAGAAAGATGCAATCACGAAGTAACATCTGACTCGACATAGGTATATGCCCATACATATACCTAAGTCCCCAATTCTAGCTCTGCTCACGAGCTCAAGAACAACTCAATCCACAAAGGAAAGCAAGACTCAAATCCACAAGGAGAGTAAACAGTAAATCCACATAGGATAGTTCAACACAATCCACAAAGGAGAGTAACATAAGATTCAGCTCAACCAGGTATACTTTTTCAGATGACGTCAAAGATGATCACTGATCCATCTAAGTCGTCGGACCCACGAAGGATCGATAGGTACTAACCCCCGCAAAAGACCCACACAGGATCGGGCTCACACAGAACCTGTAGGCAGTGGCTCACACAGAACCGGTAGTAAGGACCCACATAGGATCGGGCTCACACAGAACTGGTAGCACTGATCCATGTGGGATCGTTGAGTGTAGTAGTCGACGCAGTCCACTGAGGATCTCTGCACAGTCGTCGCCGCAGTCCACGAAGGATCTCTGCTCTGTCGTCGAAGTCACAGTCCACGGAGGATCTTTGCTCTGTCGTCGAAGTCACAGCCAGCGCTAGGGTTCCCGCACATAGCGAGCTCGTTTAGGAGGGTCCGCTCCACGAGCCGAGAGGCTGATACATCAACTGACACGTAGTCCGAAGTTGATGTATCCAAAAGTTCCGTATCGACAACAGGATCTCAACGCAACAGACGGCGCGTCAATCGGACGCCCGGTCTGAGAGTTATTGGCATTTTCGTCCCAGGGGCCCGGTTGGTTTTTAGGGCAAAACCAACCCGACCGTACTCCGCCTGCGTCCGATCCTCGGGCGGAGTATGCCAAAAGTTCCGTCTCACTTAGAGGAAACTACCACAGCTGACGGTACGTCGATCGGACGTCCGTAGCTCAAGTTATGAGCGTTTCCGCTCCGAGGGCCCGGTTGGTTTCGTGTACGAACCAACCCGGCCGAACCCAAAGTCTTCCGAAACCTTGAGTATAATATACCGATATGAACGTCTCGATCCAAGGATCGCGTAGCCGCTGACGGTTCGTCATTCGGAGGTCTCAGCCCCAAGATATGGGCAAAAGACCGAAGAAGGCCCGAAAACGGGGGTCCTGGGCCTGGGGCGACCCGGCCCGAACCCCCCCTGGGCGGCCGAACCGGGTCGGCCCGACCCGGCTAGGCCGGGTCCGGTCCGGCCTGGGCGCGGCCCGGCCGACCGGACCGGCCGGCTCGGCTTCGGCCGAGCGGCCGAAGGAGCCGCCGCCGCGGGTTTGAGCCGCGGCTTGAAGGAAACGCGCCCCCGCGGGGGGCCGCCTGTCGCGCGGTCGCGGCCGGGCCGCCGCGTCCCTCCCCGGTTTCGCGCGGCCGCGGAACCGGCCGCCGCCGCCGCGGCTTCAGCCGCGGCGGATCTTCTCCACGGCGGCGCGCCGGGCGCCGCCGCCTCCGGTCGCCGGCGCCGCCTTGCCGGCGACCCGCGCCGCCGCCGCCTTCCGCGGGCCGCCGGAGTTGCTCCGGTGGCCCGTTTTGCCTCCTGTCTGCGCCGTTGCTCCTCCCGGGGGCCGACCTTCACTGCGGGATCAACAGATCTCCCCTGCCGCGTGGTTCGTCGTCGACCGCCATATCCGCACAACAAAAGAGATCGGCGGAGGGTTGCCGGGTCTTGTTCGTTAGACCCGCACCCTCCTGCGTTAGTCATAAACCACAGTAGGAATAATCAACTACAATTTTAAATAAATTAAAATTGTCGGAGATCATGTTCTTCACTTTAAAAGAATAAACACGGGGAAATAAGATAAAATATTCCAACATCCCTTACATTGTCGTCGTCGTCGGACGAGAGGTCGTCGCGGAATCGCTCGTCGCGGAAGAAGAAGATCGTCACGTCGTCGCGGTATTCGGCGTCGCGTCGCCAATCTCCGGATCAAGATCAAACGGATTTAATTAATTTAAATCCGTTGATATCGAATTATAAAAAGGAGAGAATTAGAAGATTCGACTCTCACCTTTGTTGCCGAACGAGGATCGGCCGCGGAAGAAGAGGCGTCGCCGAAGAACGTCGCGGGTAGCGTTCGTGTACGTCGCAGATCACGGCGTGCGTCGTCGAATTCCGGCCGCTGGCGTTCTTCGCGTTCTTCGCGTTCTTCGCGTTCTTCGCGTTCTTCGCGGGGAGGGTGGAGGTCCAGAGAATCTCGCACAACGAGTAATCCTCCAAAGGAAAGAGTTGGTCTTATTTTATTATTTTGCCAACGAACGCAAACGCGTAAGTAACGAACCATTAAATTCGTTGAATTAATTCAACGAATGAAACAGCCCATTTAATTCACGAAATAAACCGCCCAATTAAATGGTCTGTTAAGAAATTAAAGAAAACACGTCGGTTGACTTTTCAGTTACTTTGACGGGTTTTCGCGGGTGCGTTACTTAGCGAAAGAAACGGCGGGGCTCGTGCGGGTCCCACCTCACAAATATCCTACCAAGGGGGTAGGATATTTCTGGATAGCATCCTATCCAGTTCAGCTCAGATCAAGCCGCCTTTAAGTGGCTTCAAGTGGCTTCCAAGCAGCTTAAGTGAAATAAAATAATGTTGTCGCACAAATTTATTTTATTTCTGACTTAAAGCCCCAAAATTTAAAAACCACGTCTGAGCAAACGCAACTCCGGAAGAGGCGTTTCTAAGCAAATATCGGCGCTGCGATTTCATCGTTTCCCTCAGAATTCGATTCCGGGCACCGTTTCAAAAGATAGAAAAACCCGCTCGTCCGTTCACTGAACGTACCCGAGCCAAACTTCGGAAATTGATTCCAGGCACACCGGGCCTCGGAATCAGGTGCCGTCTAAAGCTGCGCTCTTGTAAAATTCCAAAGAAAATTAAGAAAAAAATTTCCTTGAAATTTGCGGGTCTTTACAAGTAACATCCTTTTCTCCAAATATTGTTTATTCAATATGTTTTTTCCATGACTAAGCATAAAAATAGGCATTTAATGACAACATAACAATTATATTGATTATAAATACTTTCCACATTTATTTATATATTATCCAAACCCAAAATTTTAACACATGGTAAGATAATTATAAAAATTAGTAAACCATTATATGATTAAATAGAACATTATTATCCAAATATCAATAGTAATACCCAAATTTCAAAAAAATTGTTCCTAAATAAAATTAAAAATATATTCTTTTTAACCTTAAATTTTATGTCATAACATTAGTATTTCATGAACAAAATAATTTTTATGCCTCTTTTTTTGAAAAAGAATTGTTAAATAAGCCACCAAATAACATTCTTAATACCGATAGAACTTGTGCTCCAACAACTGAATCAATATCTATGAAAATATAAACATTAATGGTTACATAATCCATGAATCATATTTTAAAAATGCCTATTGGACTACTAAACATTAATTTGAATAATTTCATATAAATTAACCAAATAAAACCTCTCTTAAAATGTCATTAATCACATTAATATATCATCAAATAAAACATCGTATTTGTGACAAAATATTTGAATATATGATCATACATTGTATCATAGATTATAACTCCTATGACAAACTGAAAAAATACAAATCTCCATAGTGATCTATCCCTTTTCACTAATACAAATTATAATAGACCATAAACTGAATGCCCAAATCTAATGCCAAAATTATAAACAGTACATTAATGAAATTGATAGTATTATTTTTTTAAAAATATTTTTTATTCGAAATGTAAAGAATCAAAAGGATTAATTTTATCATATATATATATATATTCTCAGGTACATTTTATCATTTATTTTTTAAAAAATTAATAAAAATTAATGTATAAAATTACATATGTCATTAAATTATTTTCTCCCCCCTAACCCATCATTTCTTATTTCACATTTAGTTATTGACATCATCTATATGAAATCCATTCATATAATAACTCATCTAACTGTATTCTATAAATCATAGGGAAGATGAATCATAATAAGGGTGATCTAAAACTATAAGTTATGGTATACATAATCCTTGAAAAATGAAATTCATCAATGAGACTAATTAGTTCATAAGGGTATGTTAGGTTCAGGGAATAATGGAATTGTGTGGTGGGTCAATCCCACCATTTCCATTATTCACGATCAATGATTATTTTTGGATTTACATAATGATGAAATCCATAATCATAGGAATTGAATTAAATATAACATAAATGAGATAGAACATTAGAACCAAGCACATGATCATCACATATTTATTATAATAATTTTAACCAATTATATTATTTCATCATGTATAATAATTTCTTATTTAAGTATCAGATAATATTATTAAATATTAATATCATTGTGATGTAAAAATATATAATATATTCCATGAAGGTGTCATCCACATATTTTCCAAAAAAAAATTAGAACACCACTGTATGAATCTCTAGGTGATAGTGTGGAAGATGTTAATGCTTAATTTGTTCACTTATGATCACCAAGAGAATCACTTCCAAAGAATTCTCATTGATCTATCTGGACTCGATAGTTGGATGTGGTGGAAGATCTATATCTATTCTTGGGTTCATTCATTTAGAGGGAGACCTATATGGATGATAGGATTCCTTCCTACTATCATTGCGCAAAACATAAAATGAATTGTATTTCCTAAAACATAATATAATTGGTTTTAAATACCACTAAGGTTTAGTGATTAATATTTTCATAAGACTCCATTAATATTTATTTAATCCATTCTAGAACTCCATGTCTTAAATAATAAGAGGTTTATTATTTAATCAACATGAACATTAAATATGTATTAAATTATATATTATTTTATAAAATATTTTGTAATATATATTATTTCTCCTCTGACCTTAAAAATTGGTTGCCTATTCATTCATAATATTTATCAACCCATGAATAATTTTTATTTGTTGAATAAATAAATATAACATAATTATTCACCAGGAAATAAATAATTATTATATAATATAAATATTCAATATATATTTAATATATATTTTTTCAGAATATACTATATATTAAATGATGAAAAAATATATGTGATCAAGAAAAAATGAATAATTATTAACCAATACATGGAAATAATATTTTTTATATTTTTTAAATTTTAAATAATAATATATTATTTAACTCAGATTATGGATACACATATTGTGTGACACTCTATGAATATTTCTCAATGTTATTAAGAGACACCACCAAAAGTAAAAGGTTAGATTAAAGAAAAAATCCTTTGAACTAATAAATAAAAATGTAAATACCGCAACAATATAATATCTCATATATACTCTTATTATGTAATATAATCCCCTCGTCTCGATATTTCTATTCATGTAGGTTGAAAACTTCTGCCATCATCCAATGTTCTTGATAAACCTTTCTTTGAATTTGTAAAATTGAATTTTACTATACAAATCAATATCCGTGGATTTATTTAGATATATAATTTATAAAAAAGAGCATGATAAATATACATTCACTAATGAATCTAACTATGAATTCCGTTCTTTCATTATTCAATAATGATATATTTCTCACAACATATCCAACATATCATATCTCTCCGTGAACATATATGTTCACAGTATTCATCAATATATAAATGAATATGACTTATAATAGTCATAAATAATATTATTAATTTTTATGGATCAATAAACATAGCGGAAGATAGGGACTTCCAATAAAACATATGAATGTTTGTTTCCAATAAATGTGTCTCATTCACATAATATCCTATAGTGTATATTAATGAGGGGTTTAACCCTGAGAATATGCCTTAATGTCCTTTGTTTCTTCAACCCAATTATCTTATATAATTTGTTTCAATCATATATTTCATCGACCAATAAAACCATTATTAATTAATAGTGTTGTGGAACATATGAGTTATAAATATAGTAAGGAACTACTTTTCCCTTTTCATGTGACAACTACTCAGATGACATTATCAAAAACTATTTTATCCAGAATACTAATAATGAGATGACAAGATGTTTCTAAATATTCAAAAATATTATTACACTTTATCATAATGTACATAAATGTTTTTAGGGAACTAACTCAAATAGACTCCCTATTTCATTAGAAGAAACTATAATAAGCTCTATGTCTAGTAACTCACACATGATAGTCATGCTTCTGTTGAGATAGGCCTTTAGTCAAGGGGTATTCTATATTCTCTTCCATGGGTCTGATTCTTACTACAAATTGAAAATTGTCATAAAAATACATCAAGAGTTGATACTTTTAGAGTATATTATTTGTCACCTGGTGTGACCTTTCCTCTTTTTAAAAATCCACTACTACAGTATAGTGACAATACAATGTTATATGAGTAGTTTCTGAGCATAGAGGAAGTGCATTATTTTCATTACCCAACATTAATTTTTCTGTTACCAATGATCAATCTGAGATCTGTCATGATAATAAAATGACATATAATCATAATATAATGAAGAACAAAAGAAATTAAGGGAGTCACGAAACCATAGATAGGATCATCATATATTGGTTATAATTAATTTATTTAAAAGACAAGAATTACTTTGATAGAATTCTCTCTCCGTAGATGTTTCCAGTCATGATCAGATGTGATCCATCATTGAATCTTAGAATCAAAGTGTAGGATTCATATATTAGTGATACACATATGCTCCACAAATATGTGGATGTCGCTAAAGGTATATCAGGGTGCTAGCACAGAAGAGTCTTCACTTGTGATATCCATCATAGATCACCTTGATAGCCGCTTGAAAAGTGCTCTCCTGGATCTAGTGGATGAGGATCTTTCTCATAACATGAAATTTTTCTTTGAAGATAATAAATTCTCCCTTGGATTGAGAGTTTTCTCTAGATCCATTGAACACAACCTCAAAAAAATGGATATTCTAATGAGAATTATATAATTGTGAATTAAATTACTTCGAATAAAATAATGAATTAATTACTCGAAATCATTTATTCATTTCATTTAATTTCTAGTAAGACCCAATTTTTAATAATAACAGTTGACTATTATTATTACATGTCATCAATCCAGTATATTAAATCAAATATTATATAATTAAATTAATAATATTATTTCTCACAAATCCCAAGAAAAAATACATAGTGTGTATATTAATATACATGGTGTGTATTATTGTTATTCTACATTTGTTAATTTCATCTACCACATTTATTAGACCATGAATAATGGCTATTTATTTCTAAAATAAAAATCACTACATTACTCACTAATAATTATATATTTTATCCCACAATATATTATCTTGAATAAATAGTGGTGAAAAAAATGAGATCACGAATCCTTGAATAATTATTAAACCATAATTGGGATTAATAATTATTTATCTTGTTAGAGTAATATTTAATGGAGATACATGGACACACTTATTGTGTGACCCTCTAGGCCTCATTCTCTATGGAATTAGGTGGTCCCCACCTAATGTCAAAGGATAGAGTCTAGAAATAGTCAAGGCACCCATAGAAAATGTATGTCATTCCGAAATTATGTGTCACCTCTTACGAATGCTTATCGGGTAATGTACTCCCTATATCTCAATATCTTGATTCGAGTGGGTTTTATGCTTGTCCCATCAACCCATGTTCTCGATCATTCATTATTTGATTTCTCGGATTTGAACATTCCCATTAATTACCAGGGTCATGGATTTATTTTGGCTATATCAATTCCATCAAAGGGCCTGAGATATTTACATCTATTATGGAACAGAAGAGACAAATCCTTTCTAGCATTTTGTATTAATGCAGTATTACATAGGCCACACCCAACATACCGTACCTCATAGAAATATTTTTTTTCCATAGCTTTCGTCAATACTTCTAAATGAGTGAGTTGTAATACCCATAAATAATAATCATAAATTCTACGGACAATTACACACATCCAGAGATAGAAAAATCCAATGAAACTATTAAATGTGGGATTCCTACAGGTGGGTCTCATTCCTATAATATAATCCTAGATATTATCGAGGGAACAGATCATGAGAAGTTGCCTCAAACATTTATGTGTCCTCACCCCTAATGGCCAGTATTTTTTGTCTCTCAAATAACATCATCTGGACCTATAACATATATATTCGAGAACAACATTATGGAACATCGGGGATCACATCATAGTAGGGGTATTCTCTGAACCTTTAATGCAACAACAATCCTTAGGACATTGTCACGTTCCTTTTCACATAGAAGAACAATCATGATGTGATAAGGTATTTATTAATAAATAAAGTACAATGTACTTGGTACTAGGACACCTACTCCAACATACTACCACATGGACTAGTGCCAACTAGTAACAAACTTTAACCCTCTATCTATAACATGATATTCATGATTCTGCGGAGATAGGCCTTTATTCATGGGGTCCTCTACATTCTCGTCCATGGGCACTATTCTCCTTTAAAATTAATTCCTTTGATAAAAATACCTCCAGGGGTGATATATTCAGAGAATGTTTTTTGTATGTTGATGTGACCTTGGTTCTTTTGAATGCGTCACTACTATAGTATTATCATAGTACAATGTGATAAGATCTTTGCTTTTAGGCACCACATCAAGATTTTGGATAATGTTTTGAATCCATATGGCATCCTTGGCCACATCAGAAGCCACTATATATTAAGACATCATTGTTGAATTGGTGAAAATTGTATTCTCTGAAATTTTCCTTCCCATAGGTCCTCCATTGAGAAAGAAAACATATCCAGATTACATCTTCAGATCATTTTGATCTGTTTGAAAATTGGCATTAACATACCCTTTGATTACAAGATCATCCTCTCCTCCATACACCAAGATCATATCCATTATTCTTCTTAGATACAGAAGGATAGTCTTAAAGGTAGTCCAATGTTGTTCTCCTGGATGTTCATGATTTCTACCTACCAAGGCCAGTGCATGGCCAACATCAAGTATGGTACAAAACATGTAATACATTGTAGACCCTATAGCTAAAGTGTGTGGGATAATTCTAAATCTGTTTTCCCTATTGTGTCGGAGGACATGTTTTCCTGGAATGATGAATGCCATGTAACATTTGAACTAATCCCTTATAAAATTTTTTCATTCTAAATAACCTTCGTATCTGGTCGATGTATATACCCTGACATAGTCCATGAAACCTCTTGGATCTATCATGAAAGATGTTGATCCCTGGAATGTAGGCTACTTCTCTTAAGACCATCATAGGGAAACACTTGTTCAACCAATCCTTAACTGAATGTAAGACGGGTACATCATTTCCAATAAGTAATATGTCATAAACATATAATACTAGGATAATGACCACATTCCCATTAAACCATTTATAAACACAAGGCTCACATTCATTCTTAATGATAACAAATTACATTATGGATCCAACAAATCAAATGTTCTATGACCTGAATGCTTTCTTAAATCTCTAAATGGATTTCTAAATCTTGTAGGCCTCTTTACATTACCCTAGTGTCACAAAACCTTCTGGTTGGGCTATATAGACACATCCATGAAGGCTACTGTTATGGAATGTTGCTTTGACATCCTTCTACCAAATCATGTATTCACTGGATGATATTATGGAATGTATGAATGTTATGGATTTAAACATGGAAACTAGTGAGAAGGTTTCATCATAGTCATTCCTTGACGTTGTCTGAATCTTTATCCACTAGCCTTTCTTTATAGGTGAAAACATGACCTTTCATATCTAGTTTTCTTTTGAATACCAATTTGCACCCAATAGTACTTACATCAACTAGATCATTGACCTAAACCTAAACTTGGTTATGATACCTAGAATCAATCTCAAAATTCACATTTTCTAGCCATTATGTAGCTTATGAAGTTTCTATTGCTTCCTTGTAAGAAAGAGGTTCATCATTGTCCAATAATAACGACTCACCATCCTAAGTGAATAAGAATCCATATCTCTCTAGTTCCCTTACCTCTCCTAAGATATTACAAAGAACATGTGTTTCTCAAACCTCTTCCATTGGGACCTATGGAAGTACTTTCTACACCAACTCCTGTGTATCTGGAGAATCAAATTCATCAAAGTCAATCTTTCTTCCACTATACTTTTAGTGAATGTGCTCCCTCTCCTGATAGATAGATTGTCTAGAGATAGTTACTTTTTTGTTTGAAGGATTATATGTGTAATATAATTTCATTTCCTTGGGATATCCTATAATGATACACCTCCTTCCCTGGGGTACTAGTTTGTTGCCTATGAAGGGATTAACAAATGGTTTGTATCCCCATACACATGTGTTCTACACAATCAGTTTCTATCAATTCCATAACTCGGATGGAATTTTATTTTCCTCCTTAGATTTTACTCAGTTTAATGTGTTTGCTTCAGTTTGTAATGAGTATCCCTAAAAGGATAATGAATGATCTGCCTGACTCATCATTGACCTCACCATTTTCCAAAAAGGTGCAGTTACTACTTTTAGAAACACCATTCCACTATGGTTTATAAGGAGGAGTGAGCTGATATAGAATCCCAGAATACCATAGAAGATCGATGAACTCTTGGTTCAAATATTCTACACCTCGTTCCAATATAATTATCTTTATCTTCTTAGAAAGATAATTCTCTACATCATTTTTGAATTCTTTAAATTTTTCTATGGACTTTGACTTATACCACATTAAGTAGACATATCAATATCTACTCAAATCGTTCGTAAAAGTAATGAAGTAAGAATATCTACCACTTTATTCTACTGGAAATGGTCTACACTCATCTGTATGCACTAATCATAGAAGCTCTGTGGCCCCTTCACCTTTTCCACCAAATGGTAGCTTGGTCATTTTACATTGTAATCAATCGTTACATCTATCAAGTTATTTTAGCTCAGTAGAGTCTAAATAACCATTTGGGTAGAGCTTTTCCAATTTCTTCTCATTTACATGACTAAGGCGATGATGCCACATCTAGGTGATGTATGAGCCATGTGAGTTTGTTTCGTTATCGATTTCCAAGACTTGGGTTTTGTAATATAATAAATACAAAATTTTATTGAAATGTTCCATACCATAACATATGTTTTTCTTAAAAAACAAACTACGCTTATTTCTAAATTTGATATAAATCGTTTAATATCGAAACAAGATACATAAAATATGTACTTGGTAACACTAGGAACATAATAAAAGTTATATAAAACAAAAATAATTCTAGTTGGAAATGGGAGAGTGTAATCTCCAATGGCCAACACAACCGTCCTCCCACTAATGGCATCTTGATGATCCACCTCTCTTCTAGATTTCTTTTTAAATCTACTTGGTTCATAAATTTGAATACATATGTGAGCCAAAAATGTTGTGTCTAATACCCAATGTGGAGAAATTCAAAGATTACACTTGATAGAGAATGCACCTTTTGCGTCCCCAAGATTCTGGGTGCAGTTCCTCTTCTAGTGGCCTTGCTTAACACATGAAAAACATACCACCTCATGTTCCTTTCCAGGGCTCTGGATCTTCTCCTTCGTGGAGGTACAGTTCTTAGGGTATTCATACCATTTATGAATCCTTGGCCCCTTTTCCTTTTCCTTCCATATCTTATTTTCCATAAGGACTACTAGTTTTTCACGCCCCATGCCCATATCTACCTAGAAAATTATGGTTAGATGTTCTGATATACTCTACTCAATGTTTATCATGTTGTAGTTTACAATAAATCTAGAAAAGGACTTGGGTAGTGATGATAGGATGAGATCCTTACGCAACTCATCCAAGAAATTAATCCTTAATATTTTCACGTGTTTAATGTAGCCATTAAGCATGATTACATGAGGCCCAGCTGGCGCAGTCTCTCTATGCATAGTTTTAAACAATGAGTTGGAGATCTCATATCTCTCCCATCTTACATTCTCTTGAGATATATCCTTAAGGTGAGACGTCATGCTATTCACATTCATGTTTTCATGTTTCTTCAATATATCATTTGAAATGGCCGATAGAATTAAACATCAGACATATGTGGCATCATCTATATGTTCCATATAGAGAGATAGTTCATCATCACTGGCCTCTTTTCAAGGAACTACTGGTATAGGATCATCTAGTACGTACAATTTCCCCTCATGGTGAAAGATGACACATAAATGCCTCTACCATTCTAAGTAATTGGGGTCAGTGAGAAGGTTTTCCTTCTCGAGTATGGATCACAATAATATGTTTGATGTCAATTTTATTGTCATATCTTAAAATTATGATGAGAAAAGGTTTAATGATATATCATGATAAAATTGTGACAAATAAATAATTTAATACTTCTTAGTCTCCAACTATTTTATTGAAATCAAACAGCCCTCACTACTGACTTCAGAATATTTTATTTCCTGAATATTCTAGTGTAATGGATCCATATATCTCTTTTAATTACCCCAAATATGGTTGGTCAAGCAACATGAATGGTTTTAGGTGGGAATTCCAATTTACAATTTCATTAACTCGTCTCTCCTTGATATGCTGAGTGGACTCCCCAATACTGATATCTATTAATTTTGGATTTCTTATACCTTTTCCAATTGATCACACAAATTCCTAATGTGACAATTAACCCCTAATGTGAACCAAGTAAATTCAACACAAAACCTTGAATTATAATTCCATGATAATTTAAATCACCCAACTAGTTTTCTTCAAGAACGTGGAACTATGGTTCGTTTTCAACCAAGATTATGGAAGGCTATACTGACATAATGTTTAATTTGAGGGATTTTATCCTTATAAATAAATTTTCATTTTACTATCATTGATTACATGATTTTCAATATTATTTGGTATATACATAAGTGATTAACCATGTCTAAGATAATATTTAAACATAATCCAGTTTTATTTTTGTTCCATCATGCATGCTTGTTTAATTCATTAATTGTTTGACCGTGACAACACACCAAAAATAAATCAACCATGCAACTAAAAATAATAAAATAAATTGTATGATCATGATATTGTTCTATTGGTTAGTTTTTTTAGCGACTAATAAACTAACCCAAGACCTATGGGAGAAACTCCTTGAACATTTTGGGTTCGTGTTTAGAGTTTTCCACGTTTCCACCTTTGTATCTCCTTGGATTGGTTTCACCTTCTCTCCTAACATGAGCCACCTCCACTATCTTGGGAGCTCAATCCATTACATATGCATTTATCTCACTCCCATGAGAGGGTAAAAGGGTTTTTACAAAAAATTAAACCTTGGGCATGAATTCCCTATATATTAATTAAGAGAAGGCTCTCTAGACAAAAAAATTAATTTAAATATCTAAATTAAAAGAAACTATTCACATAAAAAGGTCTTGGTCTAGCTTAGGATCATCCACAAATGAAACGATATTTACACATAAATGAAACTACAATTCAATTATTTAATTGTTCCTGTTTAAGATAAATCACACTCTAATAAATTAATTATCTTTAATTAATCAATAATTTTATCTTAAACCCTTTTTTTAATTTCCTTGATATTATCATCCCTTATAATTTTAAACAAATAAATTCATTTAAAATCATATTTATACATAACTTTTACCTTAGAGGAAACCCAATGAATTCCCATTCGTATCTACCCAATGAGTAGAAATGAACATTACATAGATGTTAAATTAAACACATATATATTAAACACATATCACGTGTTTTGCCTCACCTTTCTGCCCACACTATGGAACATGTCTCAATGGTTTGTATGATATAATAAAAAATTATAATAAATATGCATAATTTGGTTTAGTAAAAAACGTGTATTTTAGAATACATGGGGTGTACCTTTGTTCACCATCCATCCGAAGTACACGCCCGAGCACATGGTGTGTAAATGTACATTGGAAATCATCATAGTGCACGACATGTTTAGTGGGACACACACCGTGTAGTATCGATGATACACGGTTTCTAGCCGGGAAAGATATTTATGGGGTACACGGTCCAACCCTAACCCAAAGGGGAAACATGCAATGTTAATTGGGCTATACAACATGTAATCTAAAAAATGTGCTCCACTAGTTCCTGGTCAACACATGGAGTCTTAATGACATAAATAAGATCCAATGACATGTCCTGGTTGGTCAGACCATACTAGGGCATCGAACCTATACTATATGTCATGTACTACCGATTTCATGCCATGTGTTCTGGTGTTGTATGGCCAGGATGCTTTGAAACCTTCAGAAGAGATCCTCTATTTTATTTTATTCAAAATAAAATGAAAAAAATGATTCTCTAAAGTGAACGAGAAATGAGATAGGAGGTAAATATATTGAAATTCATATTTATATAATGATTAAGATGAATTGAAACTACTAATTTATTAAATGTGTAAATCACCATTGAAAGAATAAATAATTATAATCAATGATATGACCAATCCGATACCACTTTTAGGTTCTGAGCGTAGTAGAAGCGCGTTATTTGGTGAAACTGACGTTAACGTTTTTCATTAACAACGATCAATTCAAGATCCATCATGATAATAAAATGTCGGGTCTTTATATTAGAACAAGGAAAGAAAATAAGGGGGTCCCAAAACCATAGATAGGATCTTCATATGTTGTTTATAATTACATTAATTAAAATAATAAAATTACCATGATGGAATTCTCTCTCTGTTGATGTTTCTGGTGATGATCTAATGTGATCTGTCATTGCGTCATATAATCCAAGTGCAGGATTCCTCTAGTGGTGGTCCACATGTACTGTTGTTATCTCTGGACATTACTGATGGGATATCGAGGTGATAGCATGGAAGAGACCTCACTTGTGTGGTTTTCCTTAGATCACCATGAGAGCTGTTTGAAAAGCGTTCTCCTTGATCCAGTAGAGGATGATCTCCCTCGTAGGTTGAGTCTGTCCTTATAAGAAAATAAATTCTCCCTTTTCTTGAGGGATTTCTCTATATCCATTTTAAACATCCCAAAATAATGTCTAGGGTAATGATAATTATATAAGATGGATTTCAGTTACTTAGAATAATAAAATTAATTAATTACTCAAAAGAATTTATTCATTTCCATTAATTATTTTTAATAACCCATGTCTAAAAATAACACTTGACTTTTATTATTACATGACATGTGCCCAACGAATTACACATAATATTATTTAATTAAATAAATAATATTATTTCTCACAAATCCCCCAAAAAACTACACAGTTTGTATATTAATATACATAGTGTGTACTTCTGTTTTTACATTATTTCATCTCCTCCACCACATTTATTAGAACTTGAATAATTTCAATTTATTTATGAAATAAATATCAATTAATTACATGATAATAATTATATTACTTCACCCACAATATATTCTCTCAAATAACTAGTGTTGAAATAAATGTGATTAGGAATCCTTGAATAATTATTGAACCCCAATCAGGATTAATCGTTATTCCACTTATTAAATTAATATTTAACTAATAACATTGACACACATAGTGAGTGAACCTCTAGGCCTACTTCATGGTGGAATTAGGAAAAGCCTTCTGAATGTCCCAATTTAGCATCTAGCAACACGAAAAGTCACCATTTGAGAATGAATTTAAATCCAAAATGTCATGTAACCTCCTACAAATGCTTACTATGTTATTTTGTCCCTTTGTCTTAATTTCTTTATGGGTTCTCTCTTTTTTTCTCTCCTCTGTCATGTTTATATTTTTCTCTATTGGTGGGTTTGAAATGGATCAACTTTGTAATGACAGATCAAAATATCGTGGTGTGGTATCATTCATCTTGGTAGAGTTTCGAGGACTTTTATACCTTCGTTCTCATTAACAAGTGTCATTGTGAGTGTTGCTCTTATTGAAAGAGGTATGTGGCTCGACCCCAATTTTCCAAATTGATAACTATTGTATTTCATGAATTATTTAAATTGGTGATTTAAATTATAATTCTCAATCTTTCTTTCAATTTCATTGATAGAACCCAATTCTAATGAATTTGAGGATTTGAAATGGATTTGTCACAGAAATTTCGAAAACATCCAATTATATTGAATTGGGGAGGGTTTGTAGAAAATTGTAGATTTAAATTTCTGAATTTAAAATTTTAATTTGATGGAAATAATATCAATTTAATGTTTTAATTTAATCAGAAAAAATAATAGGGAAAACTATGTAATTGGTTTTGAAGGAATTTCAAAATAGAGAATGGATTAAAATGATTTGATAGAAATCGAGTGGAAATATCTTATTAAAAACCAACGGTTAGAAATAAAATATATTTTGGTTTAAATTGAAATTAAATTGGAATTTATGAAATGGAATAATGGTATTAATCTTATTTTTAAGAATTCGTAAAATATTTCACCCATCATGAATGAATGAATGAAATCCTTAGGTTGTAAGTGAGTTTTTTGGACAAATTCTACGTTATTACAATGTTCTAAAACATACATGCAGAGGGTCAAAACCCCAATAGTATGGAGATGATTCTATTTTTTCATGTGTCATAGGGACTTGTGTATAATCATTTTGATGATTTCACCTAGAGAGTTCAAAATCCAATATCTCATTAATACTATAATTCCTTTTGGCAGATGACCATGGTTCTCTCTTGTTTATTTATATTTGAGATATTAATGTATGTTAATGATTTTTTGAACTTCTTTGTATACCTACTAAATTTATATAATCTGATTTATATAAATTTTTTACATAATCCATTTTTAGATATATTATATCTCTTTTAATTTAATTATCTTTCTTTTAATGTGTTTTCCATCATTTTGATACTGTTTATCATGATTTGTTTAAATATTATTATTAAATTTTCAAACCTATTTTTTCTGAAAAATTGAAAACATTTAATTGGATAACAAATATTTTACATCTCTTAGGGAATATTTTTTTGGTATCCTACTAGGTGTAGGAATCCTCCCTACTTTTAACATTGTTTGTTTGTACACATTCTTCTTCCAAGATCTAGAAAAGGGATGAGATCTCTTAGGGTGGATCCAACTGCTCAACACTGGGCTTGGTGAGTTGTGTCCATAGAGAGAATGTGTCTATTTTTTAAAATAGTTCATTGGGTTGCTTTGTCTATTATTTCTTGCTGTATTATGGTACATTTACTCATAGTGGTGTTTTTAAATTGTTATGCATACTGTCTTTTTATCATTTTCTTCCTCATTCTTATTAGAAAATCATTACCACATGAACATTATATGATTCCATGTTCTAGTAACCATACCATTGGGATCAAGAACATCAATCATGTAATGTCATGACTGGCTCGGTTATTGGGTTACTAGGGTACCCGGGCTGCTTCGTGACAAATTGATATCTGAGGGGGGTTGTTCGACTTCTGTCTTCAAGTCATTATGCATTTGGGAAATCATTTCGAGACATATGAGGTTGTTAATACTGAGTTCTTAGCTAGTTCTCATCCCAAAATATGTTAAGTCTCCATGGGTGGTTTATGAAATACATCTTGTAGATTCGTTTTACTCATTTACCTGAAGAGTATTGGATTGGTGGAAATCCAAATAATTTTTGTCCCTTATTTTGAGAATATTTCATCTTTATACTTAGTTTTAGTGCTAATCTAGTGTTCTCCATTTATTTTCTCATGTTATGTAGAATAAGGACACTTTGATGACAGGTAATCAAGATACAAGGAAAGGATTTTGTTGAACCTTAGCAAGAAAATCTAGTTGTTGATCTAAATCCGATAGAGGTGATTGTGCACACTGTCCATGCTATCGAACAAGCACCACTTCATGATCCATCTCATGTCCCAGCCATGGACCCTCAATGGGATGTTCTTAAAAATTTATCTCCAGAGTTACTTCACTATATGAAACCATTATTTAAGTATCCACTGATCCTCGACATGCTTAGGAATGGTTGGGCAAGATAAAATGACCATTTGAGTTCATGGAGACACAATAAGTGACAAGGGTGAAGCGTGACACCTTAATGCTAGATAGACCTAGATGGTGGTTGTTTGAAATGATGGTTACAGTGGGGAAACATAAGGTCATATAGTGGAAATACATCATGGTTCATTTCGCCAATAAATTCTATCAGGTGACAATAGTGTTTCCTAAGGCTGTAATGTTTTTCCTGATTTCACAGGCCCACAAAACCATAAATTATTATTCAAATCACTTTTTTGAGTAATAGATTGTTTCTCATAAGATTGTATCTAATGATATGATGATGGCTTTATGGTTTGAGTTGGGAATTCTATTAGATATCTATTACCACAGTTTCTTGCTGAATATATCCACTTATGATGGTGTGAATGATATGGTGATGATGGTTGAGTTGAACATGTCTAGAAATTCATGGTTAATGGGAGTTCCTTTTTATCCTAGTGGAACCATTGGTTCATTTAAATGAAAAAAGGAAGCATTTTGATATTTATAGTAGTTCTCGAAAGTAGATCCATTAACATCCTCTTTTAGCTCTCAGAGGATGTTCTTTGACATGCTACTAGTGTTGCAGGCTAGGACACTCTAGGATGGTTTTCACTCAGGAACCAAGGATTGTAGATCCTATGGAAAATTAGGTCACTTTCAGAGGTTCTTCCATCAATTAGTTACTCCATGTAGTGGACATGATCATCAGCTCTTCCAAAAATTGTGAGCAAATAAGATGCTTCACTGATAAAAGGGTTCCAACTATAGGAATCTGAAATGAAGCTTCTTCATGCAGTATTAGTGTTTCTAGGAGAAGCAAGCAACACTCCAATGACTGTGAGAGGTACCATTACCATTGATTCATCATTATTGAATGTTCTTTTTTATATGGGTGCATCTCACTCTTTTACTTGAACCCATTTCATTAATCTTACAAATCAATCTAAGGATAAATAATCATGTGAATGGGATTTTACTACACACCTTGGTACGAAGAGAGAGAAGGGTCTCTGTAGTCCTACATGTGTCTTTCATCTATTATATTTTGAGTTGTCTTAGAGTTTTTTTTTGGTTCTTGATATGAAATAATATTGAAATCATATAAATTATGGATTATCTCATTGACAACAAAGCCCGAATGGAATGTTATCTCTATCAATTATACATTACGACACCCAATGGTGTGCCACTTATTTGTTCAAGGAGAATGGGACTCATGGTCACGAAAAGAAGGACCTTCTCATCCAAAATTTGGGAAAGTGATATTAGTGTTTTATTTTTACCTAGAGTGATATTCAATTGGTGGTGAGCTTCCACCACTTATCATTGAGGATTATGTCATGTTATTTTTAGATTTTTCTAGGAAATTACTGGTGAGAGAGGTTGAGCTTACTATTGACATAATGCCCGTAACTCAACTAGTCTCAATTCCCTCTTACCAAATGACACCAACATAGATGAAAGAGATAACATCTCAGTTGGATGATCTTCATGATAAAGGCTTTATTCATCCATGTGTGTCACATTGGGAAGTGGCAGTTTACATTTCTATGATGGATAATGGTTGTCTTCGAAAAAGTGTAGACTATCGAAAGCTAAATCGGGTTACGATAATGAAAAAATACACGTTTTCATGGATTCACGATCTATTTTTCAGCTAAAAGGGGAGTAGTGGTTTATAATGATCGAACATCAATATGGTTACCATATTTTGAGCATAAAAGAATATGAAATTCAAAAAATCATCTTTTAGAGCAGGTACATAAACATTGAGTAACTTATTACTTCATATGGTTTGACAAATGCTCTTTCTATTTTTATGCCTTTAATGAATATGATTTTACAGAAGTATTTGGATAAATTTTTGGTAGTCTTTGTGGATGAAATTCTTGTTTTCTCCATGTCTAAGGAGGATCATGTGTAACATTTGAGAATAGTTTTGAATCTGCAAACAAATCACCACCATTATTTCATGCTTTTGAAGACTAATTTCTAGACTCATGAAGTGAAATTGAAGGTAAAAATAGTTCCCAATCGTGGTGAATCAATTGATTCTAGAACAGCTAAGTTTGTTGCAGTGTGGGAGCAACTATAAAATTTCATAGTGTTCTAGAGCATCTTGGTCTTAGTAGAATGTTACCGCAGGTTCAAGAAGGACTTTTCAATGTTGGATTCTCCAATGACTTCTTTTACATGTTAGGATTTTACATTTGGGTATTATAATAAGTTTTATAGTTCTTTTTTTAACTAAAAAATCTATTGACGACAGTGCCAGAGTTAACTCTTCGAGAAGTCAAAAAGGGCTATGTGGTCGTTCGTGATCCATCATGTTTTGGCTTGGGTAGTGTAGAACCCCCAGATTCTGTTATGTAACCCTTTCATGATGCTTTTAATGGATATAAAGTTAAGGGTGATGAATGGGAGTGTTGGGAGAATATTAAATGATGTTTTGAGGAAAATGGGATGTCGCACGGATGGCTCACGGTTTGTCTAAACCATGCGGCAAAATCGTGCTTAGTTGGTCTTGGTGGCAGTAGATTCTGCATGGGCAGCGTACGATTTGTCTAACCATGTGTCCAAACGGTGCATGGAGGATCTGTCAAGGCAGTGGATAATGTGCGGTTAGCGCATGGTTTGTCTAACCGTGTGAGGAAACCATGCGGACACTTAAATGAGATCCTTTAAAAGTGGATCTCACTCATTTTTTCCTCTAACTGACTCATTCATGCTCATAAAAGGCCCTGACTTGGGATTTTGATTCTCCTAAGTTCAGAGAATGTTCTCCCATCGTTCTGGAGCCAATCCAAAGGCTTATCTTGGTGAATTGAAGCCAAATTCTTGAGGTATGTGATCGTTCTTCATCGTTCTTGATCGGTTTCTTAGATCTACTTAGATCTACTTCACATCTTTTCACATTTTCTTACATCTACATCCATTGTGGGAATATGTAAGTGTGTGGATGCCAAATATGTTGAGATTTGGTCTTGATATTGCTATGAGAAGAGATCTGAGTCAGGTTCTTCAAGAAGCAACCTGGATTTCATGAGCGTTCTTCGACCGTTGTGGTTTATGTCAATACCCTAAATGTCGGAGGCTTCACTCATGACTCCTCTTGTTATAATTTATTTGCTTATTTTCAAATTGGATTCTTTGAATGTATTAGATTGTGAAAAGCATGGAAGAAATATTCTTTTGTGATGATTTATGGTTTTAGTGAAATTAGGAAGTCTTGGGGAATTGTTGTGTAATGTGATTTGGATTCTTGAATTTAAAAAGTTGATTTTATATTATTTGTTGCTTGGAATTGTAATTGGTTTGATGAAAAATGGCTTTTCAATAAAAAGGGATTTTTATTGAAATGGTTTGGTATTGAAATGAATTTTATGGAATTGGTTTTCAATAAAAAGGGTGTTTTATTTAAATGTTTTGGAATTGAAATGTTGTGGAATTTAAATGTTTTTGATGGAAAATGGTTTTCAATAAAAAGGTTTTTTTTATTGAAAGTGTTGTTTTGGCATGATTTTTGGGAATTTTTCGTTGTAAAAATTCATTTTTCTCTCAGGACGGATAAGGTTTAGGAGTCTCCCCCATTATTCTGGGATGGATAAGGTTTAGGGATCTCCCCCATCAAACATTTATATTGCATTGAGGGCATATAAGGGTTAGGGGTCTCCCCCATCAGTGTTGGGATGGATAAGGGTTAGGTCTCTCCCCCATCAATCATTATTGTGCATCTGGGTTGGATAAGGTTAAGAAATATCCCCCATCATGGGTGGGATGGATAAGGGTTATGGATTTTCCCCTTGTCCAGGTAGCATTCATGTTTGGTTGAATAGGTTTTTGGAATGGTTGGGTTTGCCAAAAGGGAATGTTTGTGAAATTGTTCTAAATTGTGTTTGGTTATTTTTCAGGAAAATAACTTGCTGGAAAATTGGTTTCATTTTCTCTTGGAATGCCTTTGGTTATGAATGGTTTTCGAAACTAGTTTATATTTGGTTATAAACAGCTTTTGAGAAAATGTTTTATATAAAATGTTTTTATATAAATGTGGCCAACTCTTCTATCCTAGTGGCATGAGTAGGGATTTCATTGGGGTAAACCTACCCGGTTTTATACTCACCCTTGCTTTGGTATGTTGGTGCTTTTTCAGATGTTTTATCCCGAGACACAGGTAAAGGTAAAGTATCTTATTGCTAATGGATTGTGGTGATGATTGGGAGATTTTGTGGAGATTGGAGCTTGTGGAGCATAGATTTGTAGTGTCTTTTGAGAGTCTTGAGTTTTTTATACAGTATATACTTTGTTTCTTAGTTTTGTCTTCTGTTGTTGTGTACTTCGATGTAGTTTGATATAAATGAAGTGATTATTGCTCTTTCATTTGTTCATGTGTCATATAGTGAAGGTTTGGTTTTTGAAGGTTTGTTTATATGTTATTTATTAAAGGGTAAAACATCACCCACCTGTACATAAAACCCTTAGGCATTTATTGACAACCATTGGCACCTTGGGGATGTAGCTTAAGGCATAGTAATGACTCGTGGTACTTTCAAGCCAATGATAATTGGCGGGTCAATACAAATGGTATCAGCTTCTTCGGTCCTCGCCTAACAAGTGGTCATCGATGTTTTTGGTCTTGGAGTTGAAATTCATTCTTTCTTTTTCCTTGGGTCAAAATCTTAGACCAGAGTAGGATTGTCAGAACATGAAATGTATAGCATAAAAGGACGTAGCTAACCCTTTTATGTTGAACATCAACTGACCAGGGTGTTGGGTACATAAGTATTTTGGATACACTTTTAGAATGTTGTAAATATCATTGTCATGGGTTTAGCCCATGAGACGTGCGTGACATGAATTGTGGATGAATTCCTTCCCACTAAGATTGTATATCTCATTGCGAGGATTGTTTTGTGATTTTGTGCAAGGTGTTAATTTTCAGAAAAAAATGAAGAAATTGTTTTCAATGAAAGATTTTGAAAATAGGATATTTAATGTAATTTAAAAATGGGATGATTTTCAAAAGGAAATAAGAATGTTTTCAAAAATATTTGAACATTGTAAAAGTGTTGTTTTGAAAACAATGTTGTGATTTATGATGTGATATAATTTGAAATACTAAGCCATCAGCTGCTAGAGAGTGAGATTGACAGAGTTTGTTGTTGGTTTAGAAAATGGCACCCAGTAAGCATTGTTAGAACTAACTTGAACAGGCTGCAGAGAATGTGGATAAACTAGAACCACGTGTGAACCAAGAGCTAGTTCAAAGTATTTTCCAAGATTTTCATGTTGTGGATCCAGGGAACCCGAGGAATGAACCAAAGCTTGCGGATCAGACCATTCAGTTCATGAAGCAGAATCCACGAAACTTTTGGTGTGATGCTAAACCCGAGAAGGTGGAGGTGTGGCAAAGTAGGATGAATCGTTTCATCGAATTCATCGACACACCAATAGAGTTGAAAGTAAATTTGGTGACGTATATGCTTGAGGATCTTTCACGTCAGTGGTGGGATTTAGCCATTCAGTCTAAATTGGATGAAGGCCACACATGATAAGATTTTGAAGAATTTTTCAAAAAACAAATCTATCCTCACACGTTCATGATCCAGAAAATGACGGACTTATTCAGCCTAAAACAAGAGAGTCTCTCTGTCACAGAGTATGTGGAATAATTCATGAATTTAGTCCATTTTTCACTAGAGGTTGTGGAAAGTGGGTCATTGAAGGCACACATCTTCGAATCGGGGATAAGGAAAGAGATTCGATTGAATATTGCAGTGCTTTGTGTTATGGATTATACAGAGATTGTGAATAGAGAGACAGTTGCTGAACTTGATATCTCAGGTTCAATAGGAGGAGGAATGATGATATCTATGATAAATGGTGGGAACTCATCAACTAGGAACAAGAGGAAAAGGGATACCTATTTCTATGGTGCGAGTGTAAATCAGAACCAGGTGATATGATCAGTAAACCCTCCTCCAATACCACAGAGCAAAGTAGGTTTCTTTCATTGTGGTTCGATTCACCACATAAAGCGAGAGTATATGGTGCAACATAGAGCATGTCACAATTTCAAGTGGATGGGGCATCTACAATGATATTGTAGGAATTCTACATGGTCGGGTACATGTGACACTTCTCAGGCATTGCAAGCATCATATGCTTCGACAGGACGAGGACAATAGAATCAGTCTCGTTAGCATAATAGAGAGAGTCATGGTGATTCGCCAAATACCATGACTCCACAACCAGTGAAATCTCATAAAGGAAACAAGGAGAACAGTGCAAAAACAAACCAATTTTATGGAGCTGAGCAAATGATTGTCGATGATCAGGAAGGGCCATCTATAGTGATATGTATGATTCTTTTGAATTCTACCCTTGTGCAAGTGTTGTTTGATACTGGTGCATCACATTCCATCATTTCTTATTGTGATGTTGACTTTTTATGTTTAAAACTGGAAATGATGCCTTCTGTTTTGACACTGAAAACACCTCTTGGTGAAAGAGAACTTCAAGCCTTTGTGTATAGAGCATGTTCTATAACTGTTGATAGAGCTAAGTTAAAATGGGACTTCTCGATGTTGGTCATTGATGTCTATGATGTAATCCTGGGTATGGATTGGATGACAATGTTTAAGGCCCACATTGAATGTTGTAGGATACCAATAGGTTTAACGGATGAGGATGACATCGTCCATCACTTCAGAAGAGAGAGGATGGTAAAGAAAGGTGCAAAGATCTTGTTGGCATCAATGGTAGGAACGATCTATTACCAACAAGCAGCGTTGACTTTGGCATCAATGGAAGAGATTGTGGAAAATAGATTTCCAGCTGTTGTGGATCAATTTCCATATGTCATTCCCAAAAATAGCTCAGGGTTACCACCTATAAGAGATGTAGAGTATGTGATTTAGGTCCTTCTGGGGACCAGTCATATTTCCATTCCGTCTTATAGGATGGCACCAATAGAGTTACAGGAATTGAATGTGCAGTTAGAGGAGCTAGAAAGCAAGGGTTTCATTCAACCAAGTACTTCTCCATGTGATGCAATGGTTTTGTTTGTGAAGAAGGTAGATGGAACTCTTCGGCTTTGTTTTGATTATCGTAAGCCGTACCAAGTTACGATAAAGAATGGATATCCACTTCCACGCATTGATGATATGTTATATCAATTAAGGGGAGCTCGGTGGTTCTCCAATATTGACTTGTGATTAGGATATCACCAATTGGGTGTTTGAAAGGAGGATATTCCAAAGACTGTTTTCATAAGTAGATATGGCCACTAAGAATATGTAGTCATGCCTTTAGGTCTAATGAATTCACCAGCAATCTTCAAGTCTTTGATGAATTGGATATTTTAGCGATATCTGAATTCATTTTTTGTGGTGTTTGTGAACGATATTTTGGTCTATTCAAGGATAAGGGCTGATCACGAGGTCCACCTGGAAACAATGTTACAAATATTGAGACATCATTATTTGTATGAAAAATTATCAAAGTGTGATTTTTGGATACGGTAACTACATTTCCTTGGCCATGTAATTTCTAAAAAAGGCATTTCTGTTGATCCTGAAAAGTTAGAAGATATTATATCTTGGAAACCATCGAAGAATATGTTTGATATATGAAGTTTTTTTGGTCTAGTTGGTTACTAACAATGATTTTTGCATGATTTTGCATGACTAGATTCAGCAATGACAGCTCTAACTAAGAAGAATGCTCTCTTCCAATGGACAGAACAATGTCAGAAATCCTTCCAGGAACTGAAAGATTGGCTTACATCGGAACCTGTCATGATCTTTCCAGAATCAAGACAGGGTTATGTGGTGTATTTTGATGCTTGGAGATCAGGTTTGTGTTTTGTTCTCATGAAAAGAGATCATGTGGTTGCTTATGGTTCAAGGCAGTTGATGGTGCATGAGAAAAATTACCCCACACATGATTTAGAGTTGGCAGCAGTCATCCATGCTTTGAAAACATGGAGACATTATCTATTTGGTTAGAAATTTATAGTGTTTATGGATCAAAAAAGCATGAAACACATTTTATCACTGCGAGGTTTGAATCTGAGGAAAAGGTGATGGATGGAGTATCACCAAATGTTTGACTTTGATGTGATGTACACACCGGGAAAAGGGAATTCAGTGGTAGATGCATTGAGTAGAAATTCATAAGATTAGTTTGTGAAAAAATCTTTAGATGAATGGAATTTGATGTTGGTATTAGCTAACATGCATGTGGAATGTGACGACTGAGGTGATGTTGATGTTTTCTTTTTAGCTACACTTGTTCCTGATTTAGTAAATATAATCAAAGAAGCACAAACATCTGATGCAGAATTTCTAGTTGTATGTTCAAAACTCAATGGTGGGGAGACCATTGATGGCTGGAAACTTAATGGGGGGTTTTTTTTGTGTTTTGGAGATCATATGATTATTACAATGGTTTTTCAAAAACAACACCTTCATGCTTACAACCATTCAAGATAGGTTGTACATCTAGGTACACAGAAGATGTATAAGGAATTAAAGGCACGGTTTTGGTAGAGGGGCATGAAAAGGCAGGTGGATGAGTTCGTCTCGCGGTGCATAACATGTCAGTATGTTAAAGTAGAGTATCAAAGACCAGATGGTATGTTACAATCATTACGTATCCCAGTGTGGAAATGGGATCAGATAGCAATGGATTTTGGTACAAGTCTTCCAAGAACAGTTTGAAAACACGATACCATTTGGGTTATAGTGGATCATCTAACCACGTCTGCCAATTTCATCAGTATTTGTGAAACTCGTACGGTGGATGATCATTCAAAAATATATATATGAGAAGTTTTAATGAGGCATGGTGTCCCATTGCCTATAGTCTCAGATAGATATCTGAGGATTACATCTTGTTTCTAGAAATCATTACACCAAGCCCTTGGAACTCAGTTGATTATGAGCATGACGTATCATCCTTAGATAGATGGGAAATCCAAGAGGATGATACAAACAATGGAAGACATGGTTCAGGCTTCTGTAAAATATTTTGGTAGCTCATGGGAGGATCATATACCCTCAGTGGAGTTATCATACAATAACAACTTTCATGCCCCGATACGCAATGATCTGTTTGAAACATTATATGGAATTCCTTGTCGTTCTCCACTATACTGGGTGGAAATGAGTGAAACTTCACGAGTCGGACCAAGCCTTGTCCAAGGAATTACAGAGAAGATCCAGTTGATTAGAAAGAGGACGGAGATGGCTCAGAGTCATCAAAAATCTTATGCAGATCACCGTCGAAGACCATTGTTGTTCGTTGTGGGTGATCATGTCTTCTTGAGTATCTCTACAATGCTTGGACATCGTCGTTTTGGGAAGCAGGGCAAGTTATCTATTAAATACAGTTTCCATTTTGAGATACTAGAATAGGTTAGAGAGGTTGAATATCAGTTATCATTACTACCATGTTTTAGTTTGGTGGAAAATGTGTTCCATGTATCTTAGTTGAAAAAGTATCAACCTGATCCTGACCATGTGATCAGATGGTTCATCGATACATATCTCGGTACGGATTGTGGATAGTCAAGAGAAAGTCTTTTGGGGAAAAAGCATCGGTCTAGTGCGAATTTTATTGAAGCATTGTCAGATTCAGGAAGAGACTTGGGAATGTTAGAAGGAAATGAAAGAGTAGTGTCCGGAACTCTTTCAGTTGGGTGAAGGTTTTCGACATTCCAAGGAAGGAAAGGCCAATGGTGGGGAGAATGTAGTACCCCCAATTTCCGGTATGTAACCCTTTTTTGATGAATTTAATGGTTTTAATGATATGGGTGATGAATTGGAGAGTCGGGAGAACATTGAATGATGTTTTGAGGTAAAGGGGAAGTCGCACGAACGGTGCACAGTTTGTCTAAACCGTGTGGTAAAACCATGCACAGTTGGTCTTGGAAGAAGTAGCTTCTGCATGGGTGGCACACAGTTGGTCTAACCGTGTGTCCAAACCATGCGTGTAGGGTCTATCGAGGTAGTGGCTAATGCATAGTTAGGGAATGGTTTTTCTATCCTTGAGAGAAAACCATGAAGCCACTTAAATGAGAACCTATAAAAGTGTATCACACTCATTTTTTCTTCTAAGTTCCTCGTTTAAGATCCTAAGCATCCCTAACATGGTATTTATATTCTCCTAAGTTCATAGAAGGTTCTCCCATCATTTCTAAGGGGATCTGAAGGCTTCTCTTGGAAAATGGAAGCCTGATATTTGAGGTATGTGATCGTTGTTCATCGTTCATGATCAGTTTCTTTGATATACATAGATCTACATCTCTTTTCTCGGTTTCTTATATATACACCTATTATGGGTAGATCTACGTGTTTGGATGCCAAATATGATGAGATTTGGTTGTGATCTTGCTAAGAGAAGATATCTATGATGGGTTCTTAAAGAAGAAACACAATTTTCTTGAGCGCTCTTCATTCATTGTTGTTTCCGTAAAAACCCTAAAGGTAGGTGGCTTCACTCTCGACTTCTCTTGTTAGAATTGATTTGATTAGTTTCAAATTGGTTTGATTGAATTGATTTGATTGGTAAAAGCATGGAATAAATCTTCTCTAGTGATGATTTATGGTTTTACTAAAATTTTGAAATCATGGTGAATTGTTGTGCAAAGTGATTTGGATTCTTGAATTTAAAATGATGATTTTAAATTATTGATTGGATGGAATTGTGATTGGTTTGATGAAAAATGGGTTTTCAATAAAAAGGGTGTTTTATTGTAATGGTTTGGTATTGAAATGACTTTGATGGAATTTTATTTCAATAAAAAAGGTGTTTCATTAAAATGATTTGGAATTGAAATGGTGTGGAATTTAAATGGTTTTGACGGAAAATGGTTTTAAATAATAAATTGTTTTTAATGAAAGTATTTTTTTGGCAAGATTTTTTATGAATATATGGTCGTGAACATTATTATTGCACTTAGGACAGATTAGGGTTAGCAGTCTCCCCCACCAATCTGGGATGAATAAGGTTACAGATCTCCCCAATCAAAAATTCATATTGCATTCAGGATAGATAAGGGTTAGGGGACTTCCCCATCAGTGTTAGGATAGATAAGGGTTAGACTCTCCGCCATCAATAATTCGTGTTCATTTGGACTGGATAAGGGTAAGAAGTCTCCCCTATCATGGTTGGTATGTATAAGGGTTTGGGCTTCTCCCCTCTTCCAGGTAGCATGCATGGTTGGTTGCACGGGTTTGTGGAATGGTTGGGTATGCCAAAAAGGAATGTTTGTGAAATGGTTCTAAATATTGTTTGGTTATTTTTCTAGAAAAAAAAATTGCTAGAAAATCGGTTTCAATTTCTCATGGAATGAATTTGGTTATGAAGGGTTTTGGAAACCTGTTTATATTTGGTTATAAACTGCTTTTGAGAAAATAATTATATAAACTGTTTTTTATATATGTGGATAACTCTTCTATCATAGTGACGTGAGTAGGGAAGTCATCTGGGGAAACCAAAAAAGTTTTATACTCACCCCTGCTTTGGAACGTTGGTGATTTTTCAGATGTCATATCTCGGGACATAGGTAAAGGTAAAGCATCTTGTTTCCAGTGTCCTGTGGTGATGCTTGGGAGATGTTGTGGAGCTTGGAGCTTGTGGAGCATGGAGTTGTAGTGTCTTTTGAGAGTCTTGATTTTTTCATATGCTGTTTACAATGATGCTTAGTTTAGCCTTCAGTTGTTGTGTAATTTGTTATAGTCTGATATAAATGAAGTGTTTATTGGTCTTTCATTTGTTCATACATCATATAAGAAATGTTTGGTTATTCTTGGTAGGTTTATGGATTATTTATTAAAGGGTAAATAATCCCCCACTAGTACTTGAAATCCTTTGGAATTTATTGCCAGCCTTTGGCACCTTGTGGATGTTGCTTAAGGCCTAGTACTAACACATGGTACTCTCAAGCCATTGAGAATTGGCGTGTCATTACAGGTACTGTTCATAGGAATGGTGATATTGTAATGCCATTTTCATCTCATCAGTTGAGGCTACAAGAGAAGAATTATCAATCTCACAATATGGAACTTGAACCTATGATTCACAAGGTTAATATTTTGTGGAACAACCTTTTTTGAGAAAGGTTTATATTGTATTCCATCCACAAAATCAAGAGTTATATCATCTCTCAAAAGGATTTGAATCTTGGGAAGAGAAATTGTGTGGAGAACCTATTGTCTATCGACATTGAAATCACCTAATCCATGAGGAAAGAGAATGTAATTTATGAAACATTGGGTAGAAAAAATCTAACCCATGCAGTGAAAGAATCATTGAAATAATAGAATTTGATGGCTCTTTTGAAACGTTTCATATTAGAGTTCAAGAGGAAGTGGAAGAGGTTTTTTAGTCAAAATTTAGTTGAAATATGCTCTTTCTTGAGTTGATTCTCCAATAAAAACACCTTGATGATTAGATCAATAGCATTAGAGAATCCCTTTATGGTTGGGAGATAGTTACGAATGGTTGATCTCTTATGTGATTATTCTATGTTATAAAAACCACTTCATTTATCCATTTGAGGAATGAAAGGTAGTGATTAGGTATTTCCATAAAAACAAATTGTTTCTTCACCCAAGAATGAAAAAAATGTTCTATAAAAAGAGTTTGAAATTATGATGGCTAAGTATGAGGCAAGATATTGCTCAATTTATTTCTCATTTCTGTAACACCCCAACCTTCCACAGTATGTTTCTCTTTGAATAAAATATTAGTGTGTGTTGTATGAAACTTTGAGTTCTAAGACACACCACAACCAATAAAACTAGCCGTTATGAATAGTAATACCCAATTTTTAAAATTTTATAAATTTTACCTTTAAAAATGGACTTCATTTTTGGATTCAGAATATCGATATAAACTTAGGGTAAATTCTTGTTATTTTTCTAAAAACATTCAATTTATAATGAATAGTGAAAAACACTAAGTTATAGTTTAATAACAAATTGTTTATTATTTTATTTAAATTTATTTTAGGTCAAAATAGATACATAATACCTATATAACTTCAATGTAATTCATTAGAGTCAGTTTATAATAATTTTAGATATAAAAAATGTTTATTGAACTTTTCACGGTCTTTTACCTATCTCCTAGGAGAATTTAAAAATTCACATAAAACACAATTTTAGCATTTCTGTGAGTGGAATTTCAAAAATCTGAGAGGCACGGTTAAAATCAAGGAGTAAAATGTGGTTCAATAAGATAAAAATAATTTTTGGTGAATAATAACTTTTTTACTTTTATTTACCACGGTTAAAAGTAAATAAAGTAATTAAGGGTAAAAATGATATTATTATTACCCTAACACATGTCCTAATTCTATTGGTTATGTATAATTCGACCAAAAACAACCTTAGGAAAAAAATATTAACCTATTTGGTCCACTTGGATTAGATTTGGACATTTATTATCATTTAATTCAAAGAAGAGTTAAAAGAGTTAAAATCAAAGTTTAATAACTAAAATATTTTTAATATAGGGATATAAATAAGATAAATTCTATTATAAATATTAATTAGAAAGATAAACATATTTCCTACATAATGGTATTTTATTTATAATTTTTAGACATTAAATAATTTAATTTATCTATGACACAATGGTGATGCAGTAATTACCTAATTATTGAAATATTTAGATAATTGATATTATAAATGTCCAAATAAATGTAATTTGAGACTTTTTATGAATTAAGCTAATTTTCTAGGTTAATATGACATGTTAGGATTGATTAAATGAATTTTTTTTCGAATTAATAAAGTTTTTAGAACTTTAACAAAAATCAATTATTAAATAGTGTCAAAATTGACACAAAAGAGTATTTAAAACAAATATTATATTATTAATTGATATTATATTCCTAAAAATATAAGGATCAGACAAAGACTTATGTAATGATATTTGTATCATTTATGAACCAGTTGGGGTTCTCTTGGATGTATATAGTATGTTTATTAACCATATAATATAAAAATACAATGAGACATGGTAAATGTAAAACTATTTAGCTAAGAGTTCAATATAAATGATAAGGTTTATATAGTGACCAAAACCAATTTAAAATCTATTGTTTGAAAGTATTTCAACCATATCAACCTTATCTTTAAAATAAGTAACTTTGGAGCCATTATAAACCGAATATGAATTTATTATAAAATATTATTTTATGTTTTTCCTAAGGTTCCCATCACCCCTCTTATAAAAGGGAACTCCCCCTTCTCTCAAATTCATACCTTCAAATCAATTTGGTTAGGCCAACCCCTGACCACATATCCTCTTCACTTCCCTAAATTCATCCTAGATGCCTTCATTTAGTCAGAATGACAAATTACAGAGCAATTTTGATCAAATCAAAAAGAAGAACCAGAAGAAGCTGTATTGTTTTCACCTCCCGCTATCAAGTTCCTTTTTTCTTCCACTAATTCTTTGTTTGTTATTTCTATTCTAATATAATAACTCCAATATATTATATATACTATGATGTTATTATAAAAATTGTACAACCATATTCAGTATTCTGTCTATCCCTTGGATGACATGTCACCATATGTGCGTACGTACAGCTTACCGTCTCCTCGTCGTGGTGTAATTGTTATTCAATACATTTTTATTTGGATGAGTTTAATAATGATGTCTAATTCATGTAAATAATAAATATAACATTATAATGATTTTCTATATATGATAAACCATCCAATTATATATTATTTTAGTATCAAAATTATGATATTGTCGCTCGTGCGTATATACGGACTACCATCTCCACGAACACAATATGATTTATTTCCCATCGTATCCATTCAAGAATAATTTTCATTTGATGATTAAAAATAATGTCTAAGGACTTGATATCATTGTGGATATTAATAAGATACAACCTATGGATAACAAACATGGCTTATGTAACAAAACATATAAAAGAAAACGAGTAAGTGAACACCCGAAACGACGATAACACTAAAATATTATCAACAAAGAAATATTAAAAGATAATATATAATATCATATTTATGTACATTATTCATGTATAATTTAATAAAAATGATTTAACTATTATAAATGAGGTTAAACTACCCTTTACCAAGGAAAATTACAAGGTAAGGCTTTATTTCACAATCTCTTCATTATACGAGGTTGTTTATACTTAATTATAAACTGGGACCTCTTTATCATCCACATCCATGTTTCTTAAAAATGTATTTCAGATCATTTTTACTGGTTTATAGACTAGGGGTTAAATAAATTTATACCCTTGTATGAATTTTTAGAATACTTTTATAAAGGAATCTTTCTGTCATTTTCCAAACAAGGTCTTTTTTTACCTTTTCGATAGAATTATGGTAAGAATGTTTTTATCTTATACGGTGGGTGCAGATATTTTCCATAGTTATAAAATATTTGAATCTTACCTTACAAGTTTATAAGGATATTTTCAAATTAAATGTTTTATTTTATAATTATATGACTTTTAAATGATTTAAAAAAAGAGATATTTCTCTCAAAAAGTTTTGATTTCATCTATGTCAACATCCTTTGATTGATTTTATGCTTATTCAAAGTTGATTTATTATGATACAAAACATCAATATTGTATTGAAGGGTTTATGATATGTTTTACTATGGATGTGTTATTTTTATACCATTCATGGTTTATGATTAAGGCATTGACATTTTATATGCAATTTTTAATACGAATTTTTATGATCTATTTAAACCTTTTCATATGAAAAATGTATTGGACTTAGTAAGTGACTGGTGGATCCCGCTACAGATCCTTGATGCATCGATAGTTTTCATGATACAACTATATGTGGAATTGTCTGAGGCCTTTTCCAATTTGATATATGGTTTTGGCTGAGGCCTTAATCATTTTTAGATGTCTTGGCCGAGGCCTTGACAAAATGTTTCAGAATGTCCAACATTATACATTTCCTCATTATGAAAATAATATTGATTGTTCATGTGGTCATTCTACTAGTAGAATACCAATGATTATGTTTTTTTATGGATTTATTTACTCATCTCATATTCCTACCATAAAATAATTCATGTTTATTATTGGTAAAGGCATGTGGTTTCAATTATTCACCATGCTTAATATTTTTGTTATCTTCCACTGTATTGCTTACCCATACTGAGAGTTTGAGCTCACCCATTTCTTATGTTTCATTTTCCCAAGATATTAAAAAGTTAGTTATGTGTGACTTGATAGAATTATTTAGGAGGATTGGATGTTTCCAATTGAATAAATTCATGTTTTATTTATTTTCAAGTTGTAAAGTTGAACTTATGTATGAATATTTTTACCAATAATACTAAACTGATCGGTATTTCGAGACATGATTTACTTGGGATCATTCTTATGTTATCTAATAACGTACCTACTCTGGGTAACTGGGGTTGTGGTGTAACAGTTGGTATCAGAGGAAGTTTAGTACAATCCTTGGAAACATGATTTAGATAATCTCCGTTTAGAGCACATAGCCCCAAGATAGACATTTAAGATTAGTATAGAAGAACTTACTAGAATATTGGTATTGTAGAGATTTTGTGAGTTTTTTGAGAAATACATCCCAGTGTAGATACGAATAGGTAGAGGCGGCTCTAGCACAATTTTAACTAGGGGTAGAACCTTAAAACACCGCTTTGAGCTAGACTCGAATGGGAACTAGTGCACGACAACAGGCCTTGCTGCACTCTTGGTTACGACACTCCCGATGGGTATGCTTGGAATAATTATCATTTTAATTACAAACCATTATGAAGGGTTTATGAGTATATACTTCCTCAAAGAATTTTTTTATGATTATAGATTATATCCATAAACTATTTAGTTTATGTTAAGTGTTTTACAAGTTTGGATTTATGTATTGTGATTCGTAAACTAATCTATTGTATTCCAATGTTTAGATATGGCGCCTAGTGGATGAAATGGAAACTGTATCAATGCACGTACTCCAAGTAGGAATTTCCCTCCCGCTAAAGATAATTATAGTGTAGTTGGTGATGCAACTGGTGCTGATTAGCTAATCACCATACTGGGACAACACACTTAGGTTATTAATAATAACCTTACCCGCATGGAGTATCCTGATCTGCAGCGTGTAGGATCAATGTTAGAACGCTTCATGAGGAAACAACCACCAACATTCATTGTGGGTACAAATCCACTAGTATCATAGTAATGGATAAATTCTATAGAGAAAATATTCCATGCCTTGGGGAGTAGAAAAAGGGAAAATGTTTTCATCGCAGTTTACTGCCTCAATAAAGATGCTGATCAATGGTGGTTATTGATTCAAAACATGAAGAATGATTATGAAGTATCAAATATGGAATGGAGGGAGTTTAAAGAAATTTTCATAGAAAAATACATTCCTCATGACCATCGACCGGATATGGAAAGACAATTTCTAAGTCTGAGGAAAAAGGAGGATGAGAACATCACAAAGCATGAAGCTAATGTTACAAGGTTAGCGAGGCATGCAGAAGATTAAATACGTAACGCATGAAGTAAGATTGATCATTTACTGGATGGGTTAAAACCATTTCTCCATCGAGCATTAATATCATAATCCTTCTCATCATATGAAGATATTGTCTTGTGTGCTACCAAGACAGAAAAGGAATTCTTTAAGTCTTATGACATTAAATAAAAGAAAGAGTAGAAGAGATCTTCTTAACACTATGGGAAAGGAAATAAGGAAACATGGAAGATGGGAAGAATCGAACTTCCTCACTATGATAATTGTGGAAAGAAGCACCATGGTGCCTGTCTAAAAGGAAAATGATTATGTTACAAATGTGGACAGAAATACCATCAAGCTGGTGATTGTAAGGGAAAGATAGATGATACCAATGTTCAATGCTATTATTGTAGGGATATGGGACATTATGCAAATGAATGTCCTAAGCGTCAGAGAAACTTACCTTAGAAAAGCCCAAGGGATCAAGGCCAAGCTTATGCTATCTCTATAGCTGAGGTAGATGCTCCGAAAGACGTGGTGGAAGGAAATTTAATGGTTTCTTCAAATTTATAAAATTCATTATTTGATTCTAGATCATCGCATTGTTTCATATCTTCCCAGTTTTCTAAGAAAATTAGATATTTCCAATTTGATCTAACAAGGGCTTTTTCATTCAAAACTCCTATGGGACGTATCATTGCAATAATTTATTGGTAATCAGTTCTCATTAGAGCACATAAATGTTCTTTATCTGCTGATCTCATCATCATACCCATGATTGAATTTGATATAATCCTCGATATGTATTGGCTTTCAGACCATGATCTAAGGATTTATTATAAGAAGAAGGAGGTTACTATTTTTGATGATGATGATAAAGAACACCTTATCTTTATAGAAGAATCTTCACTACCTATTTCTTGTCTAGATCCACCCCCAGTAGCTCAACTAAATTCAATTATCGAGGAGCAAGAGAGTGAAATAACTATGGGTGAAGAAAATAATGTTCAAATAGAGGATGTACCTATTGTGAATGAATATGTAGATGTGTTTCTGGATGATTTACCTGGAAATCCTCCAGAACGAGAAATTGAGTTTTCCATTGATTTAATTCCTAGTTCAAGGCCAGTATCTAAGACCACTTATAAAATGGTAATTGTGGAATTAGTTGAACTAAAGAAACAACTCGAGGAATTGAGTAATAAGGTATTTATTAACCCTAGTGATTCTACATGGGGGTCCCCTATCCTTTTTGTTAACAAAAAAGATGGATCTATGAGGTTATGTATCGACTACAAGGAAATCAATGCTATAATAATAATGAACAATTATCCCCTGCCTCACATTGATGATTTATTTGACCAACGACAAGGAGCTCAATAATTTTCAAAGATTTACCTTCGATCTGGATACCATCAGTTGTGTGTGAAGAAGGAAGAAATTCTGAAGACAGCATTTCGAACCAGGTACAGGCATTACAACTTTATAGTAATGCCTTTTTGGCTGACTAATGCACCCTCTGTCTTCATGGATATAATGAATAGAGTTTTCAAGGAATATCTTGATTAATTTTTAGTGGCATTTATTCATGATATCTTGGTATACACCAAAATCTACAAAGATCGTGAAGATCACTTGCACATTATATTGAAGACTCTGAGAAGACATGAATTATATGGGATGTAAAGAAATTGTGAATTCTGGTTTCAGGAGATTTCTTTTCTTGGCCATATTGTCTCTAAGGATGGAATCTATATTGATCCTTCAAATACAAGAGAAATCCATGAATGGAAAGAACCAATGAGTATAACCGAGGTATGCAGTTTTATTGGTTTAGCAGGTTATTATGGACTTTTCGTCCAGAATTTTGCCCGGTTGGATAAACCATTAACCAAGCTCACACGTAAAGGGGTCAAATTTGTATGGAAAAAATAGTGTGAGTAATGTTTTTAAAAACTGAAAAAAATAGTAGTCAATGCTCCTATATTGACTCTACCATCAGGGAATTATGGGTTTGTTATTTATAGTGATGCTTCAATGAATGTACTTTGTTGTTTTCTTATGCAAAATGATAGATTTATTGCATATGCATCATGACACCTAAAAATTCATGAGCAACACTATCCTACTCAGGATCTTGAGTTAGCAGCTACAATCATTGCTTTGAATATTTAGAGACACAATCTCTATGATGAAAAGTGTGAGATTTATAGTGATCACAAGAGTTTGAAATATATTTTCTCACAGAAAGAACTCAACATGAGGAAAAGGCGATGGCTTGATCTACTCAAGGATTACGATTGCACGATACACTACCACCCGGTGAAGGAAAATAAGGTGGCATATTCTTTGACGCGAAAGGATCATGGAGTTTTGAACAAGATGAGAATTGAAAGGGATACTATTTTCATGGATCTAGTTACGATGGACATGGGAATAACCGTGGAAGGTGATAAATCATTGCCTTTTCAAATTGTTGCCAAACCATCTTTACTAGAAAAGAATTAAGAGTTTTCAGACCGATTATGAAGAGTTTCAAAAGAATATTAGAGATATGAATAATGGGAGACTGAGTGACTTTGTGTATGAATATGGAATTTTGAAATTTGGGAAGAGAATTTATAAGGCCCTAGCCTTAAACATTACTTAATCTTGAGTTATTTCAAGAAGTCACATTTAGGATCTTTTCAGGTTTAGAGTTTTGGAGAATTAGATCACAAATCATGCATTACATTCAATATTTAAACAAGGTGGTTACATATAAGATAGTATTCATTTTTTCCATCAAAGTATACATATTTAAAATAAACCATGGATTATTTCATGGAACTTCCTTGATACTATCAACATATCATGTAATTTTCCTTTGACCTGTGAAAAACATTTAAAAAACTTGCGATTAGCATAAAAAGCTTAGTAAGGTATATAAAAATACGGAATGAAAATATTATTCCATGTATACATAAGAATCAATGAAATCATACTTTACTCATAAAACATAATCACTTTAAGATACCTCATCAAATCATGAATAAATCATAGAAATCGTAATAAATAAAGGTAACCTGCGGTATTCGTAACATTCTTACGTAGGGAGTAACCCTCATGGTTACTTTTGGAATACCTATCACAGTATATTCCCTAAATCTCATAGGAGAAACCTGGGCGTTTAAACCCTTTGCATTACCCAATTCATTGGAGAGCTATATCGGGCTAACCCACCCTTAGTTTATCATGGAACCACCCGTCTTCATAAACAATTCCCAAGAACCATAACATAATCATACCACATAAAACATGCATAAAGGAAATGTAGAATTTTCACATTTCAATCACAAGATATCAATACAAAACATTGATATAAAAACATTATCAAAACCATTTTCAATACCAAAATAATAGAAAATTAAAACATGGTACTTATTATTCATTTAATAAAAGTTATGGCTTGTAGAGGAAGTCGAAACTCAAATAATGGCCACGGCGGCAGAGAAGTTGTTGTTGCGGCATACGTAAGTCAAAAGAATTCATTTTGTTCATTAGTAAAATGCCTCATATAAAAAGATTCCTTTTGAATAAAAGTAAATTTCAAATGGGGTTTATACACCGTATAAAAGAATGTTGTGTATAAAACAAAATATGCCTCAATGAATGGAGATTGAGACGAAGTCCCTTACCTCGTGTCCGACATGACTCGATCATTATTTAATCTCCTGAATAATAAAATTGAGTTAATTTCTACTTTCTTAAGAACCTTTTTCAAGTTCATTATTCCTTTTATATCACTTGTTACCATGTTATGAACACTATGTAATTATTTATGTTAACAACGGTCATTTTAACGATCATTGGTACTTGAGTCAAAAAAAACTCTTTATAATTACAAGTTGTTCATGTGGTAAAATATTCATTATAACCAGAATTATGTTCAGGATTTTGATATTATATATATCATATATATCCAGTATATACATACATTTATAATATTACATAACATTTAGAGGTAATAAATGAAATGCACCGTTCATGGAGATGGTAAGCCGTACGTACGCATGAACGCTACTTTCATTTCTATTTCATATCTAATGGAATGGAATTATAATGATATAAAGGTATATTATAATTCCAGTATAATATCATATGTAATATCATTAACTCCATCCTTTATATATCCCACATATGGCATTAACGAATCAAATCACTTTGAGGGGGCGGTAGTCCGCACTTCCTAAAATGAAGTTATCATGTTTACCCATAATGGAAACTATAAATGTATGACATAAATGAAAAATACAGAAGCATAAGGAAAACATAAACATAATACATATCATATAGAAACATTGTTACATCTTAATGGCCACATTAAAAGGTGTTAAAATAATATTGACCAATCATCGTTTCATGAGGCAGAAGTTCGCCATCCACGGAAACATTATGTTCTTTATCCATTAGATGTATGTTTTTGTAAGTGTAGCCTAAATCCTTATTATAAAAACATCCTAGTATATTTAAGATAATTGTTTTGTTACAAAATAATGGATTAAAAGAGTTTAGGGGGTTGGAGAAGAAAAATAAAACAAAAGAACATTTGAGAAGACTTTACCTTTAAATCGGGTAACTCCTCTTGGTTTGAACCAAAAGGGTTTTTTGAAGAGATTTATGCCTAAGGTAAGGCTTATAAGATGAATAGAGGGATATTAAGAGATTATTTTAGTATAGTTTGGACGAGAAAAAGGGCTTTAAAAGTGTGAGAGGTGGGTCGGAAGTGGGGTCTTTTTATAAGGGAGAGGAGGGGCTCTTCTGGAACTCTTGAAACTATTATTTTATTATAAAACGAAATTCGGTTTCTAAATCTCCAAAAATCATTAAAGTTGAGGATAAGGTGGTCCATGCTCGAAATAAAATCATCCAATAATAATTGGAAAAGTGTTGGATATTATTTTTAACATTATCTTCTTATTTATTTAAATCATTCATTAATGACGTAAACACTGCATCATCATTGTGTCATATATAATTTAAGTCTTTTGATGTGTAAAAATTATAAAAAATTCACCATGATGTAGGAAATCATTTTATATTTCTAATGAATATTTATATTAAAAAATATAGCTTATATAACCCCATGTAATAATTGTTTTAGTAAAACAATACATGTTTGTGATATTTCAGTGTTTACTTTAAATAAAAGTTATTAATGTCATTATCTCACTCAAGTGGCTCCATGGGGTCCCAAAAATTGACCCATGGATATTATTGTTCGGACATGACCTATCCAATAAGTTTATAACATGTGTCAAGATATTTGTATATTTTTAGAATATCATTTTTATCTTAAATTGCACTAATTACCTCTAATCGCAGTTAACAAAACTCAAAAGTTACTATTCACAAAAAAATATTGTAATCCCATTGAATGGAATTTTACTTAATAATGACAACCATGTATGTTGGATTTAGGAAATTTAATATAAAGAAGTTGTAAAAATTCATTTAATTGAAAAATCGGTTTGTTAAACTACCACTTAGTGGTTTCACTATTCTTCAAAAATTGAAGTTCTTTAGAAAAATACCAAATATTCACCCTAAGTTATATTTGATATTCCAAATTCAAAAATGATGTATATATTTAAAAATTAAAATGATATAAGTTGAATTAATTAATTTTATAATTAATTTTTTTGTCAAAACAAATAGCGTGTTTTTAAGAAACAATATCTATCAAAAAGACTGACACTTGTGTATGTCCAATTTCAAAGTGAAATTAATTCCAATGACCACCATTGGATTAAATGGTAAAAATATATTCTAATTGCACTTTAAAACCAATTAAAAATATAATCTATCCTTATAAATAAATTAGATTAAAATGAGGTTTTGTATTAAAATACAACATTTTTCACTCTTCATAAAAAATGAACATTATCAGAAAATACCAAAAATTTACACAAAGTAAATTTTGATGTCCCAATTCTAAAAAATAATTTTATTTGGTAAAATAAAATGTATAAGATTGACCAAAACTATATTTAAAGAGGGTTCTCTATCAAACATAGCAACCCCAATAAGGTAAAATTAATACTTAATTCAAAAAATATTAATAAATATGAAAATGTCTTATTCTTTATTTACCTAGGATGTTAAAAAAATTGTGTTCCCAATATAACTGATCTAAAAAGAGAGTTATTGGACGATGCTCATAGTTCCAATTTCTCTATACATTCTGGGAGCACAAAAATGTATAGATATTTGAAGGAACATTTTTTGTGGGACAACATGAAGGGGGAGATTTATAGTTTTGTGTCAAGATGTATGGTTTGTCAACAAATGAAAGATGGAAGTCAATTGCCTAGAGGAGTATTTAATCCAATTCCCATACCTGAGTGGAAATGACAAAATATTACGATATACTTTGTCATGGGACTACCAAATACTCCTAGAAGGATTGATGAAATATGGTTCATTGGTGATCATCTTACCATGTCAGCACATTTTCATTCTAGAAGGGAGGATTTACCACTTGAACATCTAGCAAGACTATATATTAATAAAGTTGTGAGACTTCATGGAGTACCCCTATCGATTGTTTCTAATCATAATCCATGTTTTAAATCAGGATTTTGGAAAAGACTTCAGAAATCCCTGGATATTGAGCTTCGTTTGAGCACTGCATACCACCCCCAAACTGAAGTACAATTAGAATGAACTATTCAAACCTTAGAAGTCATGTTGATATCCTGCTCAATTGACTTTCAGAGTATGTGGGATCAATATTTACCGCTGATAGAATTGTCCAATAACAATAGCTTCCATTCAAGTATTCAGAAGGCACCATATGAAGCGTTATATGGAAATAGATGTCACACACCAACCTATTGGGATGATGTTGATGAAAGAATACTTGTAGTCCCGGAACTGCTGGAGGAAATGATGGAAAAGGTGAAGGTAATCCAAAACCACATCAAAGCAGCTCAAAGTAGGAAGAAGAGCTATGCTGATAACAAAAGGAAGGATTTGGAATTTCAGGTAGGAGATCTTGTTTTCTTGAAGGTATCACCATGGATGTGTGTTATTGGTTTACGTAAAAGGGAAAATTGAGTCCCAGGTAAATCAGACCATTCAAAATTCTAGAATGAATTTGGGCTGTTGCTTATTATTTGGAAATGCCGCCAAATCTCTCCAAAGTTCACGATATGTTCCACGTATCACAATTGAGAAAATACAATCCTGACCCAACGCATGTATTGACCTATGAGTAATTATAACTGGAACTGGATCTATCTTATTGAGAAGAGCCTATCACGGATCTTGATAAAAGAGATCAAGTGCTTAGAAACCGGACGACTCATCTGGTAAAAGTTCTATGGATAAACCATAAGATGGAAGAGGAAACATGTGATCCCGAGGAACTTATGATGAAGAACCACTTGAGTCTTTTTATGCAGTAATATTTTAGATATTTTGAGGATGAAATTATTTCATGGAGGGGAGAATGTAACACCCCAAGCTTCAACGGTACGCTTCTCTTTGAATAATATCTTAGTGTGTGTTGTATCCAACTTCAAGTTCTAACACACACCACAACCAATAAAACTAGCCGTTATGAATAGTAATATCCACTTTATGAAATTTTATAAATTCTTTCTTTCAAAATGGACTTCATTTTTGGATTCATAATATCGAAATAATCTTAGGGTGAATTTTTGGTATTTTTCTAAAAACATTCAATTTTTGATTAATAGTGAAAAACACTAAGTTATAGTTTAATATCGAATTTCTTATTATTTTATTTAACTTTATTTTTGGTCAAAATAGATACATAATACCTATATAATTCAATTTAATTCATTAGAGTCAGTTTATAATAATTTTAGATATATAAAAATTTTATTGAACTTTTCACCGTCTTTTACCCATCTCCTAGGAGAATTTGCAAATTCACATAAAACTTAATGTTACCGCTTTTGTGACTTTAATTTCGAAAATTTGAGAGACGCAGTTAATATCAAGGAGTAAAATGTGGTTTCATAAGATAAAAATAATTTTTTTATAGTAACTTTTTAATTTTATTTACCACGGTTAAAAGTAAATATGGGAATTAAGGGAAAAATGATATTATTATTACCCTAACAAGTGTTCTAATTCTATTTGGATAAGTATAATACGACACAGAACAACATTTGGTATAAAATATCAAACTCTTTGGTCCACATGTATTAGATTAGGACATTTATTATTATTTAATTCAAAAAAGAGTTAAAAGAGTTAAAATCAATGTTTAATAACTAAAACATATTTAATACAGGGTTATACATAAGATAAATTCAATTATAAATATTCATTGGAAAGATAAAAAAAATTCCTACATAATAATATTTTATTTATAAATTTTAGACCTTAAATAATTTATTTTATTTATGACAAAATAGTGATGGATTAATTACCCAATTAATGAAATATTAAAATAATTGATATTATAAATATATAAATAAATGTTTTTTGTTGCTTTTTTATGAATTAAACTAATTTTATATGTTAATATGACATGTTATTATTGATTAAATTAATTTATATCTAATTAATAAATTTGTTAGAACATTAACAAAAATCAATTATTAAATAGTTTCAAAATTGACATAAAAGAGTATTTAAAAAAAATATTATATTTTGAATTGATATTCTATTCCTAAAAATCTAAGGATCAGCCAAAGGACTTATGTAATGAAAGGTGTATCATTAATGAACCACTTGGGGTTCTCTTGGATTTATATAGTATGTTTATTAAATATATAATATAAAAATACAAAGAGACATGGTAAATGTCAAACTATTTAACTAAGAGTTAAATATAAATAATAAAGTTAATATAGTGACCCAAACCTGTCTAAAATAAATTGGTTGAAAGGATTTTTACCCATCCACAAATTATCCTCGAAATAAGTCACTTTGGAGAAATTATGAACTGAATATAAATGTAGTATAAAATAATATTTTATGTTTTTTCTAAGGTGCCCCTCACCCCTCTTATAAAAGGGCAGTCCCCCATCTCTCAAATTCATACCATAAAAGCCTTTTGGATCATCCAAACCCAACATAAATATCCTCTAAACTTCCCTCACATTATCTTAGATGAATTACTTTAGTCATAAAGTCAACTTAATGGGCCCTTTTGATCAAATCAAAAGGAATAACCCGATGAAGAGGTAATGTTTTCCCCACCCTCTTTCAAGTTCCTTTCTTCTTCCACTTCTTCTTTCTTTTTTATTTCAATTATAATATAATAAATCCAGTATGTTTAATATATTATGAATCTATTATAAGTATGGTACAACAATATTCTGTATTCTATCCATCCCTTGGATGACATGTCACTATACGTGTGTAGGTACGGCTTACCGTCTCCACGTCGTGGTGTAATTGTTTTTCAATACATTATTATTTGGATGGGTTTAATAATGATGTGTAATTCATGTAAATAATAAATATAACATGAAAATTATTCTTTATATATTATTCAACATCCAATTATATATTATTTTAATATCAAAATAATGATATTGTCGCTCGTGTGTACGTACGGACTACCGTCTCCAGGAACGCGATAAGATTCATTCCCTATCGTATCCATTCAAGAATAATTTTCATTTGATGATTAAAAATAATTTTTAAGGAATTGATATAATTGTGGATATTAATAAGATAAAAATCTATGGTTTACAAGCATGACTTATGTAATAAAACATATAAAAAATGAGTATGTGAACACCCGAAACGATGATAATACTAAAATATTATTAACAAATCAATAATAAAAAATCATATATGATATCATATTTATGTATATGATTCATGTATAATTTAATAAAAATGATTTAACTATATTACATGAGTTTAACCAACACTCTACCAAGGATAAGTACCAGGTAAGGGTTTATTTCACAATCTCTTCATTATACGAGGTTGTTTATATATAATTATCTACTAAGACATCTTTATCATCCACATCCATGTTTCTTAAAGATGTATTTCAAATCATTATTACTATTTTACAGACTATGGGTTAAAGTCATTAATACCCTTGTTTTACTTTTTATAGGAATTTTATAAAGAAATCTTTCTGTCGTTTTCCAAACAATGTCTTTTTTAACCTTTTCGACAGAATTATGGTAAGAATGTTTTTTTAACTTATACAGAGGGTGTGGCTATTTTCCGCCATTATAAAATCATTTAAGCTTCCGTTAAATTATTATGAGGATATTTTCAAAGTAAATGTTTTATTTTATAGTTATATGACTTTTAAAAGATTTCAAGAAAAAGATATATTTCTCTCAAATAGTTTTGATTTCATATTTGTCAACATCCTTTGATGGACTTTAAGTTCATTCAATGTTGATTTATTATGATACAAACCTTCCATATTTTATTGATGTTTTGTGATATGTTTGACTGTGGATGTGCTATTTTTATACCATTCATGGTTTATTATTAAATTATTGACATTTCGTATGCTAGTTTTAATAAAAATTTTATTATATGTTTAAACCTTTTTCATATAAGGAATGTATTGAAATTAGTAATTGATGTTTGGAGCCCACTACAGCTCCTCGATGCATCAGTTGATCTAATGAGACAACTAGACGTGGAATTGGCTGAGCCCATTCCCAATTTGATATAAGGTTTTGGACGAGGCCTTAATCATTTTTAGATTTCTTGGCCGAGGCTTTGACAAAATGATTCAGAATTTCCGGAATTATACATTTCCCCATTATGAAAATAATATTGATGGTTCATGTGGTCATTTGACTCTTAGAATACCAATTATTATGTTATATTATGGATTTATTTACTCATCCCATATTCCTACCATAAAAGTATTAATGTTTATTATTGGTAAAGGCATGTGGTTTAAATTATTTACCATGATTAATATTTATGTTATCTTCTGCTGTATTTCTTACCCTTATTGAGTGTTTTAGCTCACCCCATTCATATGATTCATTTTCCCAGGATATGAAGAAGTTAGTTATGAGTGACTTGTAGGCATTATTTAGGAGGCTTGGATGTTTCCAATGGAAAAAATTCATGTTGAATTTCTTCTCAAGTTGTAATGTTGAACTTATGTATGAATCTTGTTTCCAATAATACTAAACTGCTAAGTCTTTCGAGAAATGATTTACTTGTGATCATGCCAATGTTATGTAATAACGCACCGAATCTGGGTAACTGGGGTCGGGGCGTTACAGTTTCTATATGTTCTAACAGGGTAATGTTGTACACCATAAACCTTCAGTTTTGATTTATCTACTTATAGTCCCTACTTTGATGTGGGACAAGATCTCTATGGATAATGTGGTTGGGTTTCTCATACTCAAAGAAAGAATAATTTAATAAGGGTTTTAATTGACAGGCTGACCAAGTCGACTAACATTATTCCCATTCATGATACAAACAATGTTGAGGAGTTGGGAATTCTCTTTATGAATGATATTGTTTGCTTGCAAGGAATTTCGTTTTCTATTGTATCTAATGAGGATCCTCAGTTCAATTTTCACTTTTGGAGGAGCCTTTAGGGGAACTAGGATATTAGGTACATTTGAGCATGGGCTACCAAACATAGTCGGATGGAAATATAGATGAAGATATTATGATTCATGAGGATATGCTTCACGCCTCTGTTCTTGACATTGACAAGGCTTGGGATGATCACATTTGGATGGTTGAGTTTCTTACAACAATAGTTACTAGCACATGATTAGAATGGATCCTTTTGAGTCCTTGTATGTCCATCCTCATAAATCTACATTTTTTTGTTTAGAGGATGAATAGTGTTATTTGGTTATACCATGCCTGTTTTAGGAGATAACAACAATGATTTAGTTGATTCGTTGGAGGATTATGAAATCATAGAGTTGATATTAGTATTATTTCGATCGACATCATAGACTATTAGAGTTCGTTGTTGGTGACTAGGCTTGTTTGAACGTTTCACCCCGGTTGGGTCACGATCTTCATGGGAGGTGATGGAAGCATGTTTCCCACATTGTGGGACCATTCAAGGTTTTTGATCAAGTCTGGAAGGTTTTGTACCATTGGGAAGTTCCACCACAGCTGACATCGATACATAAAATGTTTTGTGTATCATAGTTGTGACATTTTCTATCTGAGCCTTGGTTTGTGTTCTATGGAAGCATGTAGATGATTATCATGAGAGGTGGGAGAGGGAGGCACTAATGAGAGAGAACAAGCCTCATCTTTTTTTGCATGGATGATTTTTCATAGGCACTCAAGGGATATATAGTTTTTAGGTTGGGGAGGTTGTAACATCCGGTTATCATGACTTGGTAATTTATCCACCTTTTCTATGTTTCCATTCAGCTAAAATTTATTTTATGTTTGGTATCTGGGTTTACTGCACACTTTAGAATAGGTACATGTTGTTTACATGAAGTACACATCGTGTACATGGTGTCGGTTGGATGTTGTGGACTGGGAGATCATGACGTGAATTGGGAGATCATGATGTGATATAGTACATGCCGTGTACCTAAGGTACACATCAGTTATGGGTTAAATATATCGTTTTCAAAATAAAGTGACGAACTTATTTGGTACTTAGACCCAATGTGACCAAAACATCGTGAACCTTGGGTACACGTTGTGACTCGGCCTACGCCCAACCATAGGTAATGAGTTTGGATGTACCGATCGGTCTATGATTCACATACTCTTGAATCTTGACCCAAGACCCCCTATGTGATTTTCATAGGCTCCCCCTTTTGGTATGATCAAAATGGGTTTTCACTGTTTTTTCGCATGCGGTTCGATTCTTGGGTAAGTCTTCTCTTTTGTTTTCTATCACTGTTCATGTTCATCACATTATATCCTCTTAGTATTTCAATGGATCAATATGGGATTGATAGATCAACACCTTGTTTGGTTTGATACATCTAATAAGAATAGTTTTGATGGCTTCTACACCTTCGGTCTTCTTGATGGGTTCCATTGTGAGTGTTTTTCTTCATAAAAGAGATAGGTGGTTCTGTCATGATTTTCAAAATTGATTACCATCGCATTGATTGACGTATTTCAATTAGATATTGAAATTATAATGATATATACTTCTTTCAATTTCTATGATAAAATCTGATTACAATTAACAAGAGGATTTGAAATGGTTTTTGAACATAAATTTGGAAAACCCCCAATTCCATTGAATTGGGGTGGGGTTGTGGAAAATTTTCTGATTTACAATGTTGAATTACGATTTTGAATTTGACCGAAATATTTTCAATGGAATTTTTGAATTTATTTGGGAAATATAATGGTGAATAACTTGGAATTAGTTTTGAACGGATTTCAAATATGTGAATGGATTAAAAATATGTGATTGAAACCTATTAGTTTTATCTTGTGAAGGGGGTTTTTCATTAATAAAAGCCATTTTGGTATTAAATTGAATGAAATAGGAATTATTGAATTGGAATAAAGTTATTGATTGTATCTTGAAGAAGTCATAAAATTTTTCACCCATCATGTATGAGCACATGCATTCAATTGGTAGTTAGTGGGTTATTTAGATCAATATATGCTATTAAAACGTTCTATATCATACACGTAGTTGGTCACAACCCCGGCGTATTAGTGACGAGACTCATTTATAAAGTTTCATAGAGATGCTTTTATACACATTCTTCTAAGTTCACATAGTTATTGAAAAATCATATAGATGGTTAATACTATTGTACCTTTTGGAAGATGACATTTTTTCTCTCACGTTTATTTATATTTGAGATATAAAAGTATGCCAAAGTTTTTTTGAACTACATTACATGCCTACTAAATTTATATAAACTATTTTATATAAATGTTTTATATAATCCATTGTTTTTGAAAAATTCAATCACTTGTAAAGTAAATCATGTTCTCTGAATTTATTTTTTACCATTTTGAAACTCTTTAGTATGTTTTGTTTAAATGTGATTAAAAATATTCAAAAAAGGATTTCTCAAAAAAAATTGTATACTTTACTTTGGATAATCAATATTTTTCATATGTTATGTAATATTTTGGGTGTATCATATTTCTATAAGGATCAAACCATACTTTTACCTTCATTTGTTTGAGGTCATTCTTCTTACAGGCTCGAGAAAAGTGAATGGATATCTTAAAGGTGGATCCAGCTGTTGAGATTTGGACTTGGTGAGTTGTGTCATTAGGGACCTTGGGACTGTTTTATAGTTTAGTAATTTGGGTTGAATTACTTTAGCTATTATTACCCATTTTATTCTTGTAAATTTAATCCCAGTGAAGTTTTCATATTTATATTCATATTGTCTTGTATTTTTGTTTCCACATTCTTATGGAAAATTGTTCTCACTTTTATATTGTATGATTAAATTTTCTATTCGCTGACCTATAGAGATCGATAATGTCCTTAAAACCATACATGTTGTGTCATATAAATATTTATATATCATCTTGAACATTCCCAATAAAGAATAACATTTTAATAGACATCATCCAAATTTCATAGTTATGGTAAAATACTATAAAAGTATATTTATGATTTATTTAAACATTGAAACTAGGTAAAGGGTTTCCTCATAATATATTCCATGATGCAGCATAATCCATTTAGCCAACAGCCTTACATTATACATATTTACCTTACCTTCTATTTCCAGTTTATCTTGAATATACATTGTAATGCTATATTCATTACTTTAACTATAAAATTTTCCATAACCAAAAATGGGTTAAAATACCTAGAATCCATTTCAAAATTCATGTCTTCTTTTATCATTTATTTTCTGATCCATCAACTACCTAATTGCAGGATTGAAGTCATCATTTTTAACTAATAATGAGTCACCATTTTTGGTGACTAGAAAAAATATCTCTTCAGTTCACAAAACATTCTTATGCTCCTACAAAATCCTTCTGTTTCATGAATTACTTCTTCCATACAGACCAATAAAATCTGTTCATATTCTAACTCTTATGTATCTTGGGTTTTGAATTCATAAAAATTAATTTTTCTCCCATTATCATCTGTGAGGATGTTCTCTACCTCAAACAATATATATTTTCAATCCACAATCACTTTCTTTTATGAGAGGTGAAATGCACTGTGTTGCATTTGTTGTCAATGAGGCATGATGTTGTCATAAGATGAATGGATGTCAAGGAATGTCAAGATGTGAATGACAAAGGATGTGATGGTGATGGTGATGAATGGATAATGTCCATGGTACTAAGATGCATGTCACTTAGGAGATTCACTAAGTGACATAGGATATTGTGGTTGAAACATTCTCTATGTAATATCATACGATTGTAGAACTGATCTTAATGTTTCAATACTTGTATCAAGATGATACTAAGTTACAACACTTCAAGAATGAATGATGATGGCGCATCATCACATCTGATGATTGAGGAGCTGATCTTTAAGTTCCAAGAACTTGTATCAAGTGGATACAGTGTTACACCATTGTTTGAAGACCATGCATTGTCTTCAAACTGCATGAGGAGTTGAAGATGATCCATTCACAAGTTCTAAGTGGATGAAGTGGTTTAATGATGTCCATGCACAATCACTTAGTTCATGATGAATTGAAGATGATCCAACTTGATCTCTGATTGGATCATTGAATAATGTTGAATAATTATTTGATTCAGGAGCTTCGGTTGAAGATGAACCTTAGGGAATTTCACTCCTAAGTGAAGATTAAATGTTTAAGAGGAATGGAGGAATTCTTAAGAAGAAGAGAAGAGAATAAATGAAGAAGGGAGAATGGATTAGAGAAAGATGTGGCATTTGGCATTTGGACTTGGTCACTTTGTTTTTAAACAAAGGACTTGTTCTGTACTCAAGCAAAAAGAAACCACCAAGGGCCAGCCTTAAGGGTTCAACCCCAAGGCACATGTGGTACTCGAGGTCGCCACGCCCAAGGGGGATCCCATGGGGGCCAGCCCGAGGGGCCGGGGCCGTGTATAAGCCCCGGGCCACGCAGGGTTGTCAACCCCTACACAGCGTAAGCGCGAGGAACGCCCCTGTGACAAGCATAGTGGGCGCCAGTGGCGCGCCCGAGTGGCAGAGGTGGGCGCAAGAGCGCGCCCGCTAAGAGAACTCGGTGCGGGGTGACACCGAGAGGGGAGAAGTGCAACTGAGCGTTGAAAGGGAGGCGGTGTTTGATAAACCGTGTGGAAATCGGCCACCGATTCGATGTGGGACGCGCATTTTTGCCACGGAGAAAATCGTGGCCATCCATCTGATCTCGCGGACGATCTGTGCCGCACATCTCATCGCGCCGCTCCTGTTCAGATCCAGGCCGTTGAAGATTATTTGATCGCCTGATCCGATGGCTCCCCGTCCGTCTTCAACCTCGAGCTCGCCCAAAGGCCACCCGCAACGTCGCCTGAACCAGAGGCCATCCGACCACCAGATTTCGAGTTCCCGACCACCTCTGAAGGAAGTAAAGGCTCCATCCGGTTCAACTGGCTACACTGAACATGTACATGCATAAAAATATGCAGGCATGCAACGAGGGGAGCATTTAGAGTTCGGACGAGGAAAAAGAATATGCCGAGGCCACGAGGTTAATATTTGCATGGATCACCATTAGAGGAAGGTCGTGCATGCGTTCTAATTCGCATTCACGTGGAGGAGAAAAATAAAGAAGAAAGAACTCGCGTGTGAACAGAGAGAAAGAAACGAGATTCTCGGCCCGCGTTTAAAGATTTTCAAAGAACCTAAAATCTCGGTGGTTCAAGATTTATATCCCGCGGATGTTTTGAGGATTCCTCTGCCTATAAAAGGAGCACCCAAGACATAGAATTGCTTGCTGAAAAATTCGAGAGAAGTCCCGTGAGTGCCTTTGTGCCTCGCGAAGTAGAAGCCCCGCGCACACTTGCGCGGATGAAGTCCTGGTGCCACCCGAGGCATGAAGGTCCCCTGCGCGCATCACTTGCGCGACAGGAAGAGCTCTCCCTACCCACATACTTGCGCGACAGGAGAAGCTTGCGCACCCAAGGTGCTCTTGCACTCTTGAGGCTTGCACGACTCGAGGCCGCATCACTTGCACACCCCGCGGTTGGTTGAGCCTTGCACGGCTGCCTTGCACCCGAGGCCTTGAACGGATCTTGTTCCTTGTGCACCAGCACGATAATGGAGTAGAGGAGAGGCCGCACCAAGCACTTTCGTTCCTTCATATTGGCAGTGTGTGTGAAAAGTGAAGGAGGAAGGCCGACACATTTTTGGGTGCACATTCTTGAAGAAACAAGTTGTCCCATGCTTAGTATTTGTGTGTGAAAGAAGAAGAAGGCCACAACACACCCCATGTGTTTGCAATGTTGGAGAACACCCTACGGGCAGTGGGTGTGCAAAGGATGAAGGTCGTAGCCTTGTGGGTGAACACTTTCAAGAACAAATAAAAGAACATATTTTGTGTGTGTGAAAAACAAGAAGAGGATGAAGGCCAAGCTGTGTGTGTGCATAAGGAGTGTAGACCACAACAAAGAAGAACACATTTTGTGTGTGTGTGCAAGAGGAAGAAACAAGTTGTGGGTGCTAGACAAGAAGAGGCTGAAACCTTAGTGTGTGTGCAAAGTGAAGTGTACACACTAAGAAGGAGAAGAAGAAGGATACTCCACACTAAAGTAGAACACACATTAAGTGTGTGAACAAAAATAACAAAGAGTGTGAAAGAATTTGAGAAGAAGGTGTGTGTGAGCCAAAAGGAGAATACACCCTTTGAGGGTTTATCACACCAAGAAGAAGGAAAGGGAAGTGCATGCATGCATGCATGCACGTGCACACGTGAACAAAGCTAAATCAGGCTGTGTGCAATTGAGTTGTCCAAGACCAGAAGATCTTGAAGAATCAGAGTTTCCATACATTCAGTGCATGAAGTTGAATTTAGTGAGACTGAAGCCAAGCTGAAGTGAAAGATATTATTTGGATGAGTTTTCAGTAATTGGGAAGACCCTAATCAACAGAAGTGATCAGAAGCTGTGAGAAAGACCAACAGACCTTTTCAGAGGCTGTTGAAGATTCTTGAAGAGAGAGGCCATGTCATCCTAAGAGAAAGGAGGTAAATACTGAGCAAGACGAGAAGACTTGTTCATCACAAGTGAGCAGAGGTACAGAGGAAGGCCAACAGCCTTTATCCCAGGCTGCTGAGGATACTTGAAGAGCTAAAGAGAAGAAGAGCTACTCGTGCGACTCGAGGAGCTAGGAGAAGCCCCCTGTGAGACTCAGGGTGGAAGAAGTCTTCAGTGGGAGTCTGGAGTAGGCCAGTGGGACTCTGGTAACACTGTGGGACTCAGTATAAAAACCCTCCTGTGGGACTCAGGAGAGATACAGTGGGACTCTGTATCGACCATTGTAATTCTAACAAGTTATAATGGAGAAACCATGTTGGGGCGTATAACCAACATGGAAAAGAAGTAGACCTTTGGTGCCGAACCTTGTAAATCCTTGTGTCCTGTGCCCTTATATTTACTGCATCATTCGAGGAAAGGTGAGAGATACAAGAAGAGTGGATCGAGGCTTTAACCAGCCATAGAGGTTTAATTGATAAGGAATAAATTAGTAAAAAGTTTTAAGGGATCACTGATTCACCCCCTCCCCCTCTCCGTGATTCACACTGATCTGGGAACTTCAATTGGTATCAGAAGGAGGTTACCTCTAAAAGATCCAAGGGAGTCTTTATGAAGTGCAGATTTGAGGAAATGAGTGACCAACCTCAAATGGAGATATCTGCCAAGACTCAGAAAAATAGAAAGAAGATACAAGCCAAGAAGATGAAGAAAGCATGTCCTAGCTGTGATGAAGTTTGAATAATGAATGATCTTCAAAATGCAATCGCATATCTTCAGAAGACAGTCCCCAAGGAAGTGACAATGTGTATAGCTACAGGCATCCTTGATCTTCATGAAGAAAAATCACAGCTAGAAGAAGAAGCCAATACAATGGAAGATCAGTTGGCTAAAAGGGTTGGCATAACCAACACTCTTATAAAGCTAGTGAAGGCTAATGATGAAACTATTTCCCATTGAAATGAAAGATTTGACGACACTGATGAAGAATTGCAAAGAAGCTCTTCTGAGAAATAAATCTTTATGATAATGATCAAAGAATTTTTCCATGCACTGGAGAAGTTGCACAAAGTGTAAATGAATGTCAGAGATGCTCAACTCGAAGACAAAGTCAAAATGGTGAAGGAGCTTGACAATTCATTACTAGAATTGAAGAAGGTGCATGAAGACCAGTTAGAACAACTGAAATAAAATTGGGAAGGAAGTCTAGGAACTGTTGAGGATGAGAAGAACTCCCTTAACATGAAGTGTTTAGAATTAGAGGTGATATTGAAAAATCAGAAATCACCCAAAGACAAAGACTCCCAGACAACTGGAAGAAGAAATGTTTCCACTCAAGTGAGCATTGATCAGGATGATTCTAAAAGAAAGACATCCTCTAATAAAAGGGAAACATCTTCTAGAAAGAAGGTACCATCCATACCATCTTGTACTCGTGATTTTAAAAGTGTTTCCACAAAAAGTACAGGATGGAAGAATAATTCCAAACAAGTATGGATGAGGATAATGAAGAACGAAATCTCTCTTGAAACAACACAGCAGTTCAAGAAAATTACCCTACAATAAGAAGGACTCAAGAGGTCAAGATTTGTGGGTCAGTGTTGTTGTTGTAGCAAGCATGGGCATTGTGAAAAAGATTGTTGGTACAATCCTCTGAATGAAAAAGAATAAAGGAAGCACATTCCAAGGGGGAGCAAGCCAGAAGAAAAGAAGCAACATCCGCAGGTCCAGAAACATCTATTTACTGCTAACAGATTTGGATTGCTTGATAACATCTGGGATGTTTGCGAAAGTGGTCAAAATGATGCATGTAAATCTCCAACTGTATCCAAAGCTCAAAAGAAGAGAAGTTCACAGATCCTGGCTAAGAGAGATTCCTTGGGAAGCAAGAAGAAGAAAGTTGACAATGCTCCCAAGCAGATTTTGAAAAAGGAAAAGAAGTCCTTGGAGTCTGAGTCCAAGAAGGGTGATGCATCCAGAACGACCACCAAGAAAACATGCTTCTACTGTGGAATGAAAGGACATACCATGGATCTTTGTAAACAAGCCATGAAAATCAATAGAAGCAGACTGAACTCAAATATACAGTCAATCCAGTAGAAGCAGAAGGGATTTATTGAAAACAAGTTGCCTAAGAAAGGTAGCTTGAAAGCATCGAAGGAACCATGTGGAATTTCCAGAACTGAGGCCACACTTCCAAGTGACTTACTATTCATATGGCCAAATCAGTTGCAACCTTCCAGAGAACTACAAAGAGCTGAAGATAATGTTCTGTAAATTCCTAAGGCAAAAAGGAAGAAGAAGATTTCACATGAAGATCATGTTCTGTGTGTGAGGTGCAATCAAGCTGGACATACTAGTGATAAATGCATGATATTCATTCCTGCTCAGAAGGGATTCTTCAAAAGAATGAAGATTTCACCAGGATACTCTAGTGTTCAGAAGGCACCTAGATATAGAGGAGTCACACACAAAGAAGTCGAAGAGGTGTTGAGATCCACCCCAGCACAAACATCATTGAAGATCAAATGTGCAAGTGTGAAGAATGGTGAAAATGGGACATCTCAGTTGAGAGAATCTTCTCAACCTTGTTGTTCACATTGATGAACCAAGGAGGTTCCATCTTATTCACTTATACTTCTGGTATTTACATGTGCTAACATTGCAGGGAATTGAAGATGATGATCATTCTCAACTAGAGAGTGGTTTGGGTAGAATGGAGAGCACCCCTTGAGGGGGAGCCAATCTGGAGAAGATGGGATTCTGAGATTTAATACCATATTGAGAAATGTGAAGGTATTCCAATCATACTTTCATCCCTTGATTCTTAATTGTATTCATCTTGAAAATTAAGGGAGAGTATTGATTGAAGACAAATGAATTAAAGGGGGAGCTTTATCTTTGCACCTGAACTTTCTGATGTGTTTGGTGAAGTATGTGCAGGATTTAGAAATTCATTGATATATCTGAAAAATTTCAAGCCCTTGAAGCATGATCTCACATATACAGTGAATTTTGGACAGCATTGAGATCCTTGGTTACATCACTCTTGTTTTCTACACCGGGTTAGCCCACACAGACTTAGAGTTGATCTACTAAAGGTTCCTTGCTAAAGAGAACATGTGACATCATCCCTGTCTTAGTGATTTTGAAGAAAATTCTTTTCTAAGGGAGGAAGAGATTTTTGAAAGTGAACCACACCACATCTTTGCATTTGATTGCCAATAAGGGGGATAAAATATTGGCACACATGTTGACCCATTCATATGTGCAGAAGTAGTGTATTGACAATAAATACAAAGGGGGAGATTGAAATGCACTGTGTTGCATTTGTTGTCAATGAGGCATGATGTTGTCATAAGATGAATGGATGTCAAGGAATGTCAAGATGTGAATGACAAAGGATGTGATGGTGATGGTGATGAATGGACAATGGCCATTGTACTAAGATGCATGTCACTTAGAAGATTCACTAAGTGACATAGGATGTTGTGGTTGAAACATTCTCTATGTAATATCAGAAGATTGTAGAACTGATCTTAATGGTTCAATACTTGTATCAAGATGATACTAAGTTACAACACTTGAAGAATGAATGATGATGGAGCATCATCACATCTGACGATTGATGAGCTGATCTTTAATTTCCAAGAACTTGTATCAAGTGGATACAATGTCACACCATTGTTTGAAGATCATGCATTGTCTTCACACTGCATGAGGAGTTGATGATGATCCATCCACAAGTTCTAAGTGGATGAAGTGGTTTAATGAAGTCCATGCACAATCACTTAGTGCATGATGGATTGAAGATGATCCAACTTGATATCTGATTGGATCATTGAAGAATGTTGAATAATTATTTGATTCAGGAGCATCGGTTGAAGATGAACCTTCAGTAATTTCACTCCTAAGTGAAGATTAAATGGTTAAGAGTAATGGAGTAATTATTAAGAAGAAGAGAAGAGAAGAAATGAAGAAGAGAGAATGGATTAGAGGAAGATGTGGCATTTTTCATTTGGACTTGGTCACATTGTTTTTAAACAAAGGACTTGTTCTGTACTCAAGCAAAAAGAATCCACCAAGGTCCATCCTTAAGGGTTCAACCCCAAGGCACATGTGGGACTCGAGGTCGCCACGCCCAAGGGGGATCCCATGGGGGCCAGCCCGAGGGGCCGGGGCCATGTATAAGCCCCGGGCCACGCAGGGTTGTCAACCCCTGCGCAGCGTAAGCACGAGGAACACGCCTGTGACAAGCACAGTGGGCGCCAGTGGCGCGACCGAGTGGCAGAGGTGGGCGCAAGAGCGCACCCGCTAAGAGAACTCGGTGCGGGGCAGCACCGAGAGGGGAGAAGTGCAACTGAGCGTTGAAAGGGAGGAGGTGTTTGATAAACCACGTGGAAACCGGCCTCCGATTTGATGTGGGACGCGCATTTTTGCCATGGAGCAAATCTTGGCCATCCATCTGATCTCGCGGACGATCTGCGCCGCACATATCATCGCACCGCTCCCGTTCAGATCCAGGCCATTGAAGATTATTTGATCGCCTGATCCGACGGCTCCTCGTCCGTCTTCAACCTTGAGCTCGCCCAAAGGCCACCCGCAATGTCGCCTAAACCAGAGGCCATCCGACCGCCGGATTTCGAGTTCCCAGCCACCTCTGAAGGAAGTAAAGGCTCCATACGGTTCAACTAGATACACTAAACACGTACATGCATAAAAATATGCATGCATGCAACGAGGGGAGAATTTAGAGTTCGACCGAGGAAAAAGAATATGCCGAGGCCATGGGGTTAATATTTTTCATGGATCGCCCTTAGACGAAGGTCGTGCATGCGTTCTAAGTCGCATGCACATGGAGGAGAAAAATAAAGAAGAAAGAACTCGCGTGTGAACAGGGAGAAAGAAACAAGATTATCGGCCTGCGTTAAAAGATTTTCAAAGAACCGAAAATCTCGGTGGTTCAAGATTTATATCCCACGGATGTTTTGAGGATTCCTCCGCCTATAAAAGGAGCACCCAAGACATAGAATTTCTTGCTGAAAAATTCTAGAGATGTCCCGTGAGTGCCTTTGTGCCTCGCGAAGTAGAAGCCTCGCGCACACCTGCGCGGATGATGTCCCGGTGCCACCCGAGGCCCGAAGGTCCCCTGCGTGCATCACTTGCGTAACAGGAAGAGCTCTCCCTACCCACATACTTGCGCGGCAGGATAATCTTGCACACCCAAGGTGCTCTTGAACTCTTGAGGCTTGCACGACCCGAGGCCGCATCACTTGCGCAGCCGGCGGTTGGTTGAGCCTTGCACGACTGCCTTGCACCTGAGGCCTTGCACGACTCTTGTGCCTTGTGCACCTGCGCGACAATGGAGTAGAAGAGAGGCTGCACCAAGAACTTGCATGCCTTCATATTTTCAGTGTGTGTGCAAAGTGAAGGAGGAAGGCCGAGACATTTTTGTGTGTGCATGCTTAAAGAAACAAGTTAGCCCAAGCTTAGTATTTGTGTGTTCAAGAAGAAGAGGGCCACAACACACCCCGTGTGTGTGCAAAGTGGGAGAACACCCTACTGGAAGTGGGTGTGCAAAGGAGGAAGGTCGTAGCCTTGTGGGTGCACACATTGAAGAACAAATAAAAGAACATATTTTGTGTGTGTGCAAAACAAGAAGAGGAAAAAGGCCAAGCCGTGCGTGTGAATAAGGAGTGTAGACTACAACAAAGAAGAACACATTTTGTGTGTGTGTGCAAGAGGAAGAAACAAGTTGTGTGTGCTAGACAAGAAGAGGTTGAAACCTTAGTGTGTGTGAAAAGTGAAGTGTACACACTAAGAAGGAGAAGAAGAAGGATACTCCACACTAATGTAGAACACACATTAAGTGTGTAAACAAAAAGAACAAAGAGTGTGAAAGAATTTGAGAAGAAGGTGTGTGTGAGCCAAAAGGAGAATACACCCTTTGAGGGTTTATCACACCAAGAAGAAGGAAAGGGAAGTGCATGCATGCATGCACGTGCACACGTGAACAAAGCTAAATCAGGCTGTGTGCAATTGAGTTGTCCAAGACCAGAAGATCTTGAAGAATCAGAGTTTCCTTGCATTCAGTGCATGAAGTTTAATTGAGTGAGACTAAATCCAAGCTGAAGTGAAAGATATTATTTGGTTGAGTTTTCAGTAATTGAGAAGAACCTGATCAATAGAAGTGATCAGAAGCTGTGAGCAAGACCAACATACCTTTTCAGAGGCTGTTGAAGATTCATGAAGAGAGAGGCCAGGTCATCCTAAGAGAAAGGAGATAAATCCTGAGCAAAATGAAAAGACCTGTTCATCACAAGTGAGCAGAGGTACAGAGCAAGGCCAACAGCCTTTATCCCAGGCTGCTGAGGATACTTGAAGAGCTAAAGACTAGAAGAGCTACTCGTGCGACTCGAGGAGCCAGGAGAAGCCCCCTGTGAGGCTCAGGGTGGAAGAAGTCTTCAGTGGGAGTCTGGAGCAGGCCAGTGGGACTCTGGTAACACTGTGGGATGCAGTATAAAGACCCTCCTGTGGGACTCAGGAGAGATACAGTGGGACTCTGTATCGACCATTGTAATTCTAACAAGTTATAATGGAGAAACCATGTTGGGGCATATAACCAACATCGCAAGGACGTAGGCCTTTGGTGCTGAACCTTGTAAATCCGTGTGTCATGTGCCTTTATATTTACTGCATCATTTGAGGAAAGGTGAGAGATACAAGAAGAGTGGATCGAGGATTTAACCAGCCATAGAGGTTTAATTGATAAGGAATCAATTAGTAAAATGTTTTAAGGGATCACTGATTCACCCCCTCCCCCTCTCAGTGATTCACACTGATCTGGGCACTTCAAGAGGTTATAAAATTATTATCACTTTTTACATGGGATACCCTATAATGAAAGATATTTTTCATGGGGTACTAGTTCTCTTCCTTTGATGACCATAAAACTCCTCCCTATCTAACACACATGTATACAATAAAACAAATTTTTTTCCACTACATAATATGAATGGAATTCTATTTTCTACATTAGTTGGTACTATGATTATTTTATATTCGATAGTTTGTAAAGTATATCCCAAAATAAATTATGTACGATCTGCGTAGAACATAATCAAACACATGATTTCTAACATGTTATGGTTTCTCAATACACTAACACTATTCTATTATGGTTTATATGTTTCGGTAAGTTGATATTGAATCCCAAAATCCCAATGAATGTTTATAAACACATGGTTATTATATTCCTCTGCACAGTACATTATAAACTTCTTTATTTAATTTCCAATTTGATTCTCTATATAATTCGTGAATTTCATGAATATATCAAAGAACTTGGACTTATTTTTCATCAAGATTTAATTAACATATTTACTAAATACTTAAATAAAATTTATAAATTCTTAATAAAAACATATATTGTAGATAGAGAATCATCCACAAATAAAAATATGTTGTTGAGTCAATAAGGTTTTCTTTATGACTTTTCTATTCTTTCTTTCAGGGGGAGATTTGATTCCTTCTTATTTTAAAAATCACAAACACCTTATCTCAAGGAAAGTCTTGTTTTACCTTGTTTTACTTATATAATAAAAAATTCCCTTCCCCAAGGAAATATACCTTACCTCGTTTTCATTAATCATATAATTTTTTTTGTAAGTGTAAAATTTGGATTGAGACCAAAACCACGGAATAATATAATACATAGATATGAAGAATTCTGTTTAAAGACTCTGAATTCTAGTTACAAACTCTCATGAAGTTCAACTCTGAATTCTGAATACAAACATTCCTGAAGTTCAACTTCGAATTCTGATTATGAACATATGTAAAGTTTGACTACAAATTTTGATTACGAATTCTGGTTATGAACTTCTCTATGTAATGACTCCGAATTCTGATTATGAAATTTGGTTACGTACTTCTCTAAGTTCTGACTCAGAGTTCTCTAAATACAGACTCTGAACTCTTATGATTTATGACTCCTAATTCTCATGAACTCTTACTACGAACTTTGTATGTTTAGGTTCCAAATTATTTTGAATCCACACTGTGAATTTCTTCGAAATTCAGACTCCATAATTCTACAGAATTCAGGTTTTGAATTCCTACAAAATAGAATCCTAATATCCTTGTACTATAGAATCCAAATTCAGTTTTTGGTTATACTCCAAACGTTCATTTACTTACATTCTGAATATCATATTTTAGTTACTTACATTCATTTTGTTATAAAACGATGTTGTTCTTTAAATTATCAACTAACCATTGTTTGAGTGACACCTGTACATGTCCCTCCAAAATTCAAGGAATAATACGATCGTTGGAGTAGGGATCTGTCTGTTGAAACAGTTCTTGTAAATAGGAGCTCATTTGAAAGAGCTCGGGACTTTTAAATTCATTGAAGCTCGGAATTTTCAGAAGTGATTTCTAGAGTGATAGGTTCTTATAAACAATCAAGATTCATGAAGAATTTTTGAACTACTAGTTCAAACTTTTTTTGTGCATATTTTCTTAGTGCAGAGGTTCTATTTCCTTGAAATCAGAGACTTCGGGTTGTGAAGTCAGAGGTGCCAATTTCCTTCAAAATCGAGGGCTTGTGGGGACATCAAGACAAATACTGATCATCAGATTGAGTTCTTACCTCGGTTTTTGTAAGACAGACTTTCATGAAAGTATAAATCAAGAGACCTTTTATCCATGGTTGTTGGATACCCTCCTCTTTGGGTTAAAATATTTATTACATGTTACTTGTAATATTTTGTTTTCCACTTTGTATTTTTGTTGTTAAAGAAAGTATAACTTTCATATACTTCCTTAAACATGTAATCTAATTTTATAGGATTCTATACTCTTTAAGGTAGAATCATAGTTTGTGTAAACTTTTTTTAAGTTCCATTTCTAGAATCACTTTTCTGGAATCAAGCATGTTATTAGAACGTAGAGGTGTTGTGAGTTTTGGTCATTCAAAATTTCCTTAGGGATTTTTAAAGAATACAATTCACCCACCCCTCTTGTATTTGTATCTCATTTTATATATTCTATCCTACATTTGGTATTATAGATTATATCATACTCAGACATACCATCTCAACAATTGGTATCAAAGGATTAATTCAATCTGAATTAATCTAATGATTATATTCAGAAGGGAATTCTGGGAATTGACTTTTCCAGATTCAAACTTATTTCGGAATATGTTTTTCAGACTCATAAAGAACGTATTCATTTTTTCTTAGATCCTTGCTTAGGATATTTTCTCTTGTTTACAAACTCTTACTACTGAAAAGTTTGTGTGCCAATGATTTTTTTAAGGATTGCAGGTTTACATGTTGGTTCTATTAAAAACCAAAATCCTACTAGACCTCCTGTTTTTGATGGAAATGATGATGAGTACTAGAGATATTGGATAAATACTTTCATTATCAATACTAGAGTTGATAACTATATAATTCTGACTGAAGATTATAAGATTCTAGATAAGTAATTGAGAACCATTACATATCATGAGAAATCAGAATACCAAACCAACTTCAGAGTTAGAAATAATTTGTAATGTTCCACGACTTGGAACATCTATAGTCAAATATCATCTTGTGAAGCTGCAAACAGTATCTGGAAGAAACATGAAGTTACACATTTTGGTACATCTAAAGTCCTAGAGACAAGAAGAGCTATTCTTAGAGCTGAATTCCATGGATTTAGCATTACTTATGGAGAAAATATAAGCAAAGTACAGAAAAGGATTATGACTATCATGAATAGTTTACAATCTATGGGAGAAAAAGGTTTGGATGAAGAATCTCTTGTTGATAAGATCATAAATACCATGCCAAATGAATGGGAGTCTAATAGGATGGACATTGATGAGAAAAGGAAAGTCACTCATATTTCCTTAGATGACTTGTTTGGAACTCTTCTTCATCATGAAACCAGAATGAAGAGAGACGCTAAATATGTTTAGAAGAAGAATGGGAATGTAGGAGTTTCTTTTAAAAAATCTTATAAACATATGAAATCCAATACACCAGATAGAGTAACTAGATCAAAGGAAATGAGAGTCATTATTCATCCTAAATCTAGTGACACAGAAAAGTCTGAGAATGAATTAGGTAATATTTCTCAGAGAATGAACAAGATTGTAGCTCAGAAGAATCAACAGAATAAGTACAAGAAAAAAAACTACAGAGATAAGAAATATGGAGAAGTTACATGTTATGAATGTTGAAGAACAAGTAATATCATACCTTATTGTCTTTTGTTGAAAAATAAGGAAAGGAAGTAAAGGAATTCAGAAAGGAACAAGAAGAAATTATATCGATCAAAGCAAAGAAAAGTCTTAAAGATAATGAAACTTGGAGTGCTAGATGTGGAGACACTTCAGAAAGTGAATCATCTAAATATGAATCATTAGCACAGAAGAGTATGGGATTCATTTCTACAACTTCTTTCCCTAATTCATGTCTTATGGTCAAATTACTCTCTACCGAGGCTTTAACAAATTAATCTCTTGATAAGAATTACTATTCTGAAAATAGTACTACTAATGAAGAAACATCATCTTCAGAAAATGAAGAAATACCATCATATGAATAATTTTCTAGATTTACCATGTTACATGTAGCAAGAAATGGTAACATTTCAAAGAAAATAGACAAGGAAAATATTGGGGAAGAAATTCTTACAAATGAGATTTCATGTCATTCTAGAGATCTTACAGATAAATATGATCTTTTAGAAAAATTTCTAAAGTCCTTGAGAAAGAAAATTCTATAAAAGAAGAACTTTTAAAGATATTAAGAAACCTATTTTAAAGATGAAAGTCTTTGAGGAAAAATATAACTCTAAGGAAATGATTTCTGAAGATAGGTATTTAGTCATCAGACTGAAATAAAAAATATTTTCTCTTTATAATCTTCTTTCCAAATTTACCTATGGGAAGGAAAATTTTGACAAGATGTATTCTCAAATTAAACCTCAAGGAAACACTACTAGAGTAGATAATACTCACCAAAAACCGGTTTTCAAAAACAAATATTTTATTCCTTATAAAGCCCCTTTTTGAAATAAATGTCAAAGAGGTGGGCATTGGAAGAAAAAGTTGATCCTTGAATAAAGTTAAATCTCTTAAGTTTCATATAGATTATTATTCTAATACAATGTGGATACCGAAAATTTTATTGTCTAACAATTCTGGATCTAAGAATGTTTGGATTCTGATAGTCTAACTCTCTTATTTTAAGGAAAATTGAGATGGTACTAACAGCAATACATCGTACATGGATAGTGGATGTTCTAGAAACATGACTGGTAACAAAAACTATTCTGACAAGATTATCAAGACAAAAGGAGGAAAAGTACCTTTCAGAGATAATTCTCAGAGAGAAATTATTGGTATAGTTAACATTGTTCTTCTTGAAAAAATATTAATTTCAAATGTTTTATTTGTTAAGGGTCTTAAGCACAACCTCATTAGCATAATTCAATTATGTGATGAAGGATACCTTGTAAATTTTAGGAATAACAAGTTCATAGTATAAAATTTCTAGGAAGAGTTTCTTATTTTTACCAATAGGGAAAACAATGTTCATACACTAAACATAAAAGTCCTTAGAAGACAAGACTTACCTTGCCTTAGTGCAATGGAAGATCATTCCTGGTTTTGGAATAGAAGGTTTGGACACTGTAACCTTAGGAACTTATGCAAAATTTCTATGTAATGATTAGATTAGGATCTACCTAATCTTATATTTGATTCTTCAAAAGTTTTTGATCGTTCTAAATATGGAAATAAAGGTAAATCCTGTTGTAAATCAGTCATTGAAGTCTCAACTACTGATGCATTACAGCTAGTGCATATGGATTTTTTTGGTCCTATACAAACAGGAAGCATTGGGGGAAAGTATTATGTATTTGTCTTGGTTGATGATTACACTAGATTTACATGGGTCTATTTTCTAGCAATGAAGTCTAAAGCCTTATCTTATTTCAAAATTTTTAGAGCTCAAGTCAAAAATGAGAAAAACCTTCCATTGATAACTATCCATAGTGATCATGTTGGAGAATTTCAAAATTCTTATTTTGACACTTTTTAAAGTAGAAAAGGCATAACTCACAACTTCTCATCACCCAGAACACCTCAACATAATGGGGTTGTTGAAAGAAGAAATAGAATTCTTCAAGAGATAACTAGAACCATGTTGAGTGAGTATTTTGTAGCCAAACATTTTTGGGCTAAAGATGTAAGTACTACTTTTTATACTATAAATCGAGTTTTGATTAGACCCTTTCTTAATGAAACTATTTATGAGTTATGAAATGGTGGAAAACCTAGACTTTCCTACTTTAAGGTTTTTGGTTGCAAGGTATTCATTCTAAATATTAAAGATACTCTTCATAAATTCTCACCAAAATCTGATGAAGAAATTTTCTTAGGATACTCCACAACTTCTAAGGCCTATAGAGTTTTCAACAAAAACACTTGTACTGTTAAAGAGACAGTACATGTCAAATTTGATGAAACTGTTCCTTTTGTGTTTAAACAACCCCAACCTACATCCTCAAATGTTTTTTCAAAAAATAATTATCAACCTTTTATAGAAGATCCTTCTTATAAGGAAACTTTTCAAGAATATACTACTGAAACATTTACTTCAAAGGATTTTCTACCCTATGTTGATGAACATGTTTTACAAAACTCAAATCAGTTGTTTCAAAATAATCATCCCAATTATAGAATTATTGGTGATGTGAATCAACCTGTAAGGACTACAAGTTCCTTAAGAAATGAAGTAGAACATCTAGCATTCGTTTCCCAATTTGAACCAAAAGCACTGATGAATCTTTAGGTGATGATGATTGGATTAAATCCATGCAAGATGAACTAAATGAATTTGTAAGGAATAAAGTCTTGACCATGGTTGAAATACATAAGGAAACTTCGTTTATTGGGGTAAAACGGGACTTCAAGAAAGTGTTTGATGAAAATGTAATCATTATATAAAATAAAGCTATATTAGTTACTAAATACTATAATCAACAAGAAGGAATAGACTATGAAGAATCCTATGATCCAGTAGCTAGAAATGAATCTCTTCGTATTTTACTTGCCTTTGCAGTATTTTTCAATTTAAAAATATTTCAAATGGATGTGAAATGTGCTTTCCTTAATGGTTATGTTCATGAGGACGTTTTTGTTGAACAAACTCTTGTCTTTGAAGATACATAACATCCTGATAATGATTTTAGACTAATCAAAGATCTATACAGACTTTAACAACCCCCTCGAGCTTTGTATGATAGTCTTACATGATTTTTGCTTCAAAATAACTATGTTAAGGGAAATTCAGATCCAACCATTTTTATAAAGAAAGATAAGAAAATATTTTTTTTAACAAACATTATGTTGATGTCATTATATTTGGTTCAACTCAACAATCTTTAACTGATTCCTTTGTGAATCTAATGAAATCTGAGTTTGAAATGAGTAAGATGGGTGAGTTAACATTTTTCTTGGTTTACAAATCTCTCAAAAACCTAATGTAATCTATATATCTCAACATAAGTATATTAAAGATATTCTTAAAAAGTATGGATATGACAACATTAAAAGTATAAGTACTTCAATTGGTACCTCAAGTTAACTTGATCTTGATGAAGCTGGGAAACCAGTAGATCATGCAACTTTTAGAGGTATGATAGGAAATATACTTTACTTGACAACTAGTCATCCAGACTTAATGTTTTTAGTATTCTTATGTGCAAGATATCAATCCAATCCTAAGGAATCTCATTTAATGTTAGTGAAGAGAATTTTTCACTACTTAAAAGGAACCATGGATTTAGGACTATTTTATACTTCTGGAAATGATTTTATTTTAAAATTTTGTTCAGATGCTGAATTTGGTGGATGTAGAATGGTTATAAAGAGCACATCCGAAACATGTCATTTATTAGGAGATTCATTTGTTTTATGGTCTTACAAGAAGCAACACTCAGTATAACTTTCCACTGCTGATGCTGATTATGTAGTAGCTGGATGTTTTTGTGCTCAAGTGTTTTGGAAGAAAAACACACTCACACACTATGGTATGAGTCTTACCAAAACACAAATTATGTGTGATAATACAAGTTCCATTTCCCTTAGTAAAATCCTTGCACATCACTCTTGTTAAAATCACATAGATATTAGGAATCACTTTCTTAGGGATCACACACTTAAAGGAGATAAAATTATTCAATTTAACGAAACGCAATATCAACTTGCTTATATTTTCACAAAATCTTTACCTTCTGATAGATTTGGATACATTAAATAGAAGTTAGGAATGACAACCATAAGGTAATCCTTCTCAATTAACATCCTCTTGAACCAATATCCTTAGATTTATAAACTCCTTTTCATAGGGAAAGTACATTTCATTGTAAGTTTTTCATAATTTTCATAATGATTTTTTTCATATTTTCCGTAATGATGTTTTCCATATTATTCGTAATGTAGTTTTTCATGTTTTCTATCATAATGAAAATTCTCAGACCTAAAGTTTTCTTAATGAAAATATTCGGACCTGATGTTTTTTTAATGGAAATCTTCAGACCAGATGTTTTCATAATGAAAATATTCAAACCTAAAATTTTGGTAATTAAAATATTCAGACCAGAAATTTTTGTAATGAAAATATTTGGACATGAAATTTTTGTAAAGGAAATTTTCGGATTGGAAAATTTTTGTAGTGAAGTAATTTTTTGTATTCAATTATTTTTTGAATACAATGTTCTTCAGGAAGAATATTCCTTAGTACAAATAATATTCCTAGCATTCCAAAAGGTATTATTCTTTCATAAGTTCTTCTTAATAACTTTTACTTGTTGTTAGTTTCCTTTTTATTTAAAATTTCTCAGATTCTGGTTTCCTTAAATCTGAATATTTTCTTTTTAAAACCTCAAAAGATTGGATTCAACAAAATTTTTATTTGCGGCTATCATTTCAACCAAAGATCAGATCTGAAGAATTATCATCCATTGGACTCAAATGGGAAGTTCAACTGTCACTTCAACACCAATATAAAGGGGACCCCCGATGGATGTCCCACATCTGTTTTCAAATCATGTGCATGTTGAAGCTCTTTCCCTCTATAAAAGCCTATTCTGAACTCTTCAGAAGTGCTCAATTCTGAATGTCTGCAGAAGTTCCCTATAAAGATATGTCTACTATCAAGCCGATTTCGGGGTGTAAAATATAAACGAAGATGTTAGTTCATCCGAACTTCTTCATTAAGTATGACTCTATTATTTCTAAGAACATCAAGCTCAATGGATGGGAATGTGTATCCATTTCAAAGAAAGGAGATTAATATGTAGTGTATCCGGATTTGCAGATAGAATTATATGAATGAATATTCTTCTTTAAGTATGATGGCTGGGAAAAGTTTTCCTTTAAATGTTATGGAAAAACATATGCACTCTCTTACACCAAGGCTGGTAGTTTGGTATGACTATCTTACGAAGGGAAAGCAGAATTTTGCTCTGGAAAACTGCCAGAGGTTCAAGGAAATTTCTTTAAGGAAAAGGCTATGGAATTCCTTGGGCATAAAGATGTCAGGACAACAAATATTTCTCATCTGTCTACCAAAAATCGGAATCTACAATTGTGGGTTCAAGGTATCATCATTTCAAGGAAGGGTGACAAGGACACCCAGAAGAAAAGTGACATGTACATCTTGGATTTTTTGGTAAATCTAATGATGTTCAACCTCATGAAGCAAATTCTCATTACGATTGAGAATTTCAAGAATGGAAATCCAAGAGATCAGATTATTATGTATCCTGACTTACATTCTAAGATGATAATTCATCTTTCAATATCCCTTGCAGTTCCACACCGAGGAATTGCAAGGTGATGGTGATTAGTGATGACACCCTCAAGAGAATGATGTTTGGTTTCTCTAAGGAGACAAGAAAATTTTATGATCTTCTTTAGGATGAGGCATAAGTCTTTCCGAAAAATAAAGAAGAAGCTGGTCCTTCAAAGAAGGCCAGAAAGAAAAGAATGTTAAAGGAAGTTGAAGTAGAAGACCTGACCCCCAAGTCTAAGGAACTCCAATCCACACCTCCTAAACCCAAAAAGAAGAAAGCCTACCAAGATGAAGTTCTAGAAAAATAGAGGGAGGATAATAAGAATATAAAATTAGGGGAGCCACAGATCAGTTTGGATCTTGCTGAGGCTAAGGCCTTGAAAGAGAAAGCTGCTGATGAGCTTGAGAAGCAGGCCAAGGAAAGGAAGCTGAAGAAAAATATGTCTTAGGATGATGTTTGTCAATACCCCCTAAGGGATACTGAGATAGAATCCAAAAAAAATCATGTACCAAAATCTTCCCCTATAGAACCATTACCTGAGACACCGGGAAAGGAGTTCATGTCTCCACATAAAGCCAAAGAGAAGGTTGTTGAAAAGGATGCTATGGAAGAAGTTTAAAAATATCAAAGCACTAAAGAGACATCAGATTTGATTAAGAAAGTTTAATATTATCATGAAAAGGAATGTGCTTTCGAAAAGTTGTCAATTTGGACTTCTCATGTCAGATCCTCAAAACTTGCTACTCCTAGAGCTGATTAGAAGGCCGAAGAAGAGGAAGTGAATAATTTGTCAGAGGAAGAGATTCATAATCATGACTTCATTCTTCCTGATGAAGATGAGGCTGGTGCTGAAAAATGGAGAATTGATGAAGATAAAATTGTTTAGCTATCCAGATGTGAGCATGAATATCCAAACGAAGAAGCTATTCCAAAAATCAGTAAGGGTAAACAAGTGGTTGTTGACACCCAAACCAATGATATTTTGGGGAAGAAGAAAGCTGGAGGAACCTCTAAGAAGAAGCTATTAGAGTTAGAGGATGAACCATCTCTATGTAAAATTTCTGATTCATAGTAATCTGCCGTGGGACATGATTTTGATGTTTAGTCCCTAAAGAAGCTGGTGGATACCATTCCGATCATTCCAGAAATTGATTCTAGATGCCAGATGCTTCAGCAGAGAATGAATCAAAAGTCAGACACCATATCCATGGTGATGGATAGATGTGTTATTATTGAGGCTGATTACAAAAATTTCTTGATCAATTATGAAGCTCACAGAAAATATTTCTAGGAAATGACCAGATGGTTTATGAAAATCATTTATGATTTGGAAGAGCTTGATCAATTTAGAGAAGATGTCAAGGAAGATTTTGATACCAAAGATAACAAAATCAAGAATATTACAAACAGATTCCAAGAAAAGCTAAATCATCAAGAAATTCTCAGATTCAATATGTTAAAGATCTGAATGGAATGCTGAGTTATTTTTTTCAAAGCTGGAAAACAGAAAAGGATCTTCGGATTGAGATATAAGAAAATATAGTGAAGCAAGATGACTTTCTCAAGACTCATGAAAATGACCTGAAGCCTTAAGAGGATAGGATCGCAGCATTAGAAAATAAAGGTAAGGAAGATCACAAATATCTAAAGAAGTTAAAGACAATCGTGAAGAATCTGATGCCCAGGAAAAAACAAACAAAATAATCCCACCCCGATATTTTGTTGTATTTTTTCCCTTGTAAACATTCTTCAAATCTTAATGAAATTATCCTTTCTTGTTTTTTTGGATCTCTATACTAATATTTTGGGTACTATATTGTTTTTCCATTCCCTCAAACTCTTTTTGAAAATCACAAAGGGGGAGAATAAATAATTATTCTAAGGGGGAGAAGATAAAAGCTATCTATGTAAAGAAGAAGTATCCCAATTTAAGGGGGAGTTCTCATTATGAAGATTTCCACATTCAAATGAAAAATCCCATTCTGTAAATCTAGAATATGATCCTTTGTGTTTCAAAGCCTAAGGGTGTGTTATTCGTATTCACCATTGATCATATGTAAAGGGAGATAAGTTTTATTTTCAATTTCTAGAAATTTTTTTGATAAGACCTTAAATTCTTTTTCGTAATGATGTTTGTGCATTCCAAAAATTGGAAGATTGTTGAGTCAATAAGGTTTTCCTTATGACGTTTACATTCCTTCTTTAAAGGGGGAGATTCGATTCCTTCTTGTTTTGAAAATCCCAAACATCTAATCTCAAGGAAAATATTGTTTTACGTTGTTTTACTTCTACAAGGAAAATTATCTTCCCCATGGAATTATACCTTTCCTCATTTTCATTATTCATATCATTTTTTTTCTAAATGTAAAATTCGGATTAAGACCAAATCCTTGTAATCATATAATACTTAGATATGAAGAGTTCTGTTTAAAGAATCTGAATTTTAGTTACGAAATCTCATGAAGTTCAACTCCGAATTCTGGATATGAACATTCATGAAGTTCGACTTTGAATTATGATTACAAACTTATGTAAAGTTCAACTACAAATTCTGATTAATAATTCCGGTTATAATCTTCTCTATGTTCTGCCTCAGAATTATGATTACAGATTCTAGATACGAATTCCTCAATGTTCTCACTCCGAGTTCTCTGAATACATACTCTAGACTCTTATGAGTTCAGAATCCTAGTTCTCATGAAATCTGAATCCGAACTTTGTAATTTCAGGTTCCGAATTCTTTTGAATCTGCACTCCGAATATCATCACAATTCAGACTCTAGATTTCTACATAATTCAGGTTCCTAATTCATACAAAATAGAATACGAATATCCATGTACTATGGACATCTAATTCAATTTTTTTTGTTAGAATCTGATCATTCATTTACCTACAATCTGAATATCATATTTTAGTTACTTACACTCATTTTTTTATAAAACAATGTTGTACTTTAAGTTATCAATTAACCGTTGATTGAGTGACACGTGTACAGGTCCCTGTGAAATTCAAGGAAGAATATGACAGTTGGAATAGAGAGCCGACCATTGAAACCGTGCCTATAAATAAGAGCTCATTTGTAAGAGCTCTGGAATATTGGATTCTTTGAACCTTAGAATTTTCAGAAGTGATTTCTAAAGAGAGAGGCTCTTATAAACTATCAGGTTTTATGCAGAAATTTTTGAACTACTTGTTCAAACTTTTATTCATGCATATTTTCTTAGTGCAGAGGTTAGATTTCCATGAAATCAGAGACTTCGGGTTGTGAAGTCAAAGGTGCCGATTTCCTTACAAATCGAGGGCTTGTGGGCATAGCAAGATAGATATCGATCTTCGGATTGAGTGCTTAAATGGGTTTCGGTAAGACAAACTTTCTTGAAAGTATAAATCAAGGGACCTCTTATCAAGGGTTGTTGGATACCCTAGTCTTTGGGGTACAAGAGTTATTACTTATTACTTGTAATATATTGTTTTTGATTGTGTATTTTAGTTTTTGAGGAAAGTATAAATTTCATATATTTCCTAAAACATGTACTCTGATTTTATAGGATTCTATACACTTTAAGTTATAATTTTAGTTGGTGTAAACTTTTGTTATGTTTCATTTCTGGAATCACTTTTCCGGATTCAGGAAAGCTTTTAGAACCTATAGGTGTTGTGAGTTTTGGTTATTCAAAATTTCCTTAGTGATTTTTAAATAATACAATTCACCCCCCCCTCTTGTATTTGAATCTCATTTTACATATTTTATCCTAAATTTGGTAATATAGAGTATATCATCCTAAGACATACCATCTCAACATATGTACCATCCCAAAATCATTGTTGTCCTTTCACCCTATCCATCAAATGGATGTTGGGAAATTTTACCTTGTAAACTATAATGACATCATTATCGTGTTTTTAGCTCAGAAGAGTCTAAATTACTATCTTCATTGATCATTGTGAAATAATTATCATTTATAATACCACAATGATAATTCTATATTTGGGTCTGATATGAGTAGTGTGAACATCATTCATATTAAATTTCCATTAATTTGTATTTTGAATTTAATATATAAAGATAGATATTTAAATGTTATATAACATAACATTTATTTTCTTTATAAAGGAAAGGTTTTAATTTCCAAACATGAAGATAAAACCATATTCATTAACTAATGATATAGATATGATATTATTGGTTACCATTGGTAAAAAATAAAATTATTATAAAAATATATTCCCCTTTTCAAGGAAAGGTGGTAGTCAGTAATGGATAGAGAATCCATCATCACACCATTTGTAGCTTATATATCCACCTCTCCTATAATAATATTTTTTAATCTAAGTGGTTCTTATATTTTGTCACATTTTGGAGAACTATAAGTTGTAGCTGATACCCTATGTATGGATATTTAATGATTAAACTCTGTAAAGAGCACACATTTATCTTTACATTTCATCTGGGTGAATTTCCTCTTTAAGTGACCTTTATTAAAACATGAAAATCATACAACATATATTTCCTTAACCTAATTTTGGATCATTAAATTTTTAGAAGTATAGTTTTCATGAGTATAATAGTTTTTGTTACTCATGATACCATTTTCCTAGTTCTTACTTTTTATATTCACTATAAGGATTTCGGGATTTTCATGCCTCATGTCCTTATCCTCTTATATAATAAAAGTATAATTTTTGAATGATTAATATCATTATATCTTATAATATAATTAAATATAAAACAAGGTAATTTCTTGAAATGTGACGAAATTATTCGATATCTATGAAACTCATCTTAAAAGATGATCCCTAAAATGACTATGTGTTCGATGTCGCCAATAAGATTGACTAAATGATTCCCAGTTAGTGCAAAATATCTATAAATTGATGTAAAAAAATAATTTGGGTTATCGTAACTCTCTTTTCTCACAATCTCTTAATAGAGATCATGATGATGATGTACCATGCTATATGCATCCATGTCCTCATTTTGCTTCAAATACTCATCGATCATGGTGGATTGCATGAAACACTGAACATCAAAAGAATCATCCAAATTTTTATTATAGAGAGGAAACTCATCAACACTTGCCTCTTTTTTAGGATCTCTATTAATTGGTTCTTATTGCACCTAAAATTCCCAATCAAGGTAAAAATTTACACTTAAGCATATTTTCCACTCCTTGAAATTGGTTTTTGTGAAAAGGTTGTCCGTATCATGTATGGATCATAGTGATATGTTTGTTGTCATTTTATTTATGTTTCTACCAATAAGATGAGTAGAATATCATAAATTTAACAATTAAAATTTATAAAAAAATATATACATTATTTTTAATAATATCCCATTGTTTTATCAAAATTTACTAGCCCACACCATTGGCACTGGAATATCTTATTTCTTGGACATTCTAGTAGGAAGGATCCATATTCATCTTTCCATTAACTCAACATCAGTTGGATAAATATCATGAATGGTTTTTGGAATAAATTACTTATCCATACAACATTAAGTCATAGTTTCATAATATATTAGGTAGACACCCCAAAAATAAAATTCATAAACTGTATTTCCTAAACACTTTCCTCTCAGTCACACTATGTAATTCTCTAAGTCAACCCCTAATGTGAACAATGTTAAGTAAATAAAGTAAAATATGCTATAATTACTTGAAAATTGAAATCGCCACTACATTTGATGGTTGAACATATTAATCTGTGATTTGATTTTAACAGACTTAGTGGAATGATATAACAACATAATAAATGATTGTGGGATTTTATCCATTATGCGTTAATTGAAAATTATTACCTTTATCACATGTTTATTAATATTATGTGGTTACTAAAGAGATTAACCATTCCATATACAATATATATGTATAAGACACATAATTTTAGTTCTATCATTCATGATTCTAAATTAGTTAACTCATCTGATCATGAAAAAAAATTTCTAATCAAATAAAAATGAAGGTTGAAATAAATAAAATAACAATGTGGTATGATCAGGTTTTATTAGTTGTCATTAGTTTATCAAGAAGTTGAAAAAATAACCTTTTAACCAAAGAAAAAACACATTAAACCAATTATGGTTCATGTTATTTCTTTCAACATTCCCACTTATGTATCTATATTAGACTGTATTCACACCATCTGAAAACATGAACCACTTCCACTAGCATTGGTGATACTCTATTACATATGATTTTACTCACATGCATGTGAGTGGGAAATGGTTTATATAAATGAAACCATGGTAACACATTACCATACATAATTGGATGATAGATGGAATACATTCCACCAATTGAATTTAATAATAAATCAAATGAATCAAATCAAATAAAAGGGTATGTTCTAGTCTCAAGATCATCCACACACATGCAACGAATTATAAATTTGATAAAACTACAATTCAAATATTATTCATTATAATTTATGATAAATATCATTACAATTTTATAATTATATTCATTAATTAATCATTTATATTATCATAATTTTCCTCCCAAATTTCCTTGAAATTATCATCTCTCATAATTTTATAAAAATTAAATAAAATTATGTCATGATATCTATTTAGATTAATATTCAATTGAGGAAGCAAGATTAATACATGTTTGAATAAAACTTATATTTATTATACTCATGTATTATTTAAACATTTCATGTATGTAATACATGATTTATCATGTATATTCCAAATATTTCATATTAACAGAACGATTAGACAAATAACATGACTTTTCATTTATGTGTTATGCTTCAATGAATATATAATATTATCTGTAACACGACTCATACTTGATATTACTATCAGAATAGTACACATAAAATATTTAATCATATATATATATATATAATCCATAAATTGGACTCTCCTGTATTTTCAATGAACAATAACAAGCACATTTCAACAAGGATTACACAGTATAATAAATTAATTTTAATATTATTTAATTTGGTATTAGTACATGCCATGTGAAAGAATGATACATGACATGTATATCTCTCATTGACTATCCAAGGATCATTCCTAGGGGCTTGGTGTGTAAATCACATCTTATAAGAAATAGAGTATATAGAATGTTCCATTGATACATGAAATGTAGTCTCTGAGTTTCATGTTAAGTAGTCATGTATGCCATGTATGAGAATATGTGGTCAATTTTTGTTTTAATTTACTAAATTCCATGTATATGGGATACATGGTGTGTACTCTGGCCAATCTTGTGTCAGTATACCCTTGAAAACCTACAGTTTATGAAATTAAATTCATCATGTGTATTCAATTCACATGGTTTGAATTAATTCCATGTTCATTGAACACTAACACACAATGTGTGACTCTAGTTACATGAAATGTTCTCTCATTTCATTTGTCTATAATCCTTATCACCTCTCGATGACTTCTTCGATTTTATTTTATTAAAAAAAATTAATGATTTTTTAGATCTATGAGATCAAAAAATTTAAGTAAAAGATCACAAAATTAAGTTTAATAAATGATTAAAATTGAATTAAAAGGTAAATAATTTTTTTAAATAAATTAATGATATTTAAATAACTAAAGATAATTATGTGACCTCTCTAATACCACTTCTAGGTTCTAGGAACAATGGATGATTGTGATGGTTCATGCATAACATTTCTTTTTTCTATGATCGATGACCAGTTTGAGATTTACTAGATGATAAATTCTGTAATCCTTAGTGTTGAATCAAGGAAAATATAAAAGAGACATAATATCATAACCAAGTTCATGCTCATAGCATATTTTTTACAATTAAATTATTCAAAAAAAATAACCTTGCTTGAATTATTTCATCATTGATTTTTTTTATAATAGATCAAAATTGTACTATTGTACCATTATGGGAATCAAAAATAGAATCCCTCTATAGGTGATCTGCATATGTTCCACAAATCATCGAAAAAATCACAAAAATCTCCATGTCCTAGCATAGTAGATCACAATTCTTACGTCATTCAATTTTGATCGCCACCAAAATTCCACCAATATAGTTCTTCTTTATCTATATATACCTAACATTGGGATGTGGGAGAATATCACACTCCATTCTTGTGAGTATTCAAGGTGAGGGTTATCTCTAGGACTTGAGAGGTTTTTTTCTCACTGTCAATGTGAATAATCAAAAATGAATTGGATATCATCAAATATATTAAAATCAGGATGAATGTTTACTAGGGTATAGAAACAAATATTTTCAAAAGTTCCCTTTAATATATATTTAATCCATTATAGGACCCCATGTATAAAATAATAATAATAATAATATTATTTCTTCATCAAGAGATTTCCAATTGAATTATTTTTAAATTTATTTGATCTAAAAATATTAATTATATATTAAATCCCACCATGCCTACAAGATCGGTATTCCATTCATCGATAATATTTATCAGGCCTTGGAATAATGAATATTTATTTAGTAAATAAATATCATTGAATTATTCTATAATAAAGAAATAAATATCATAATCATTATATACCAAACAAATATTAATTCGATAGTCTACTAACATTATATTCTAGGGAAAAACTGGTAGTGAAATAGGTGTGATAAAAAAACACGATAAATTATTAAAACATGTGAGGATATTGTAATTACTCAAATTTTTAAACAATAAGTAATAACATATTCTTTAACTATATTTCTGGATATTTTTAGTGTGTGACCCGCTTGGTCTACTTCTCAGTGGAATTTGGCTGAGCAGCCTAAAGTCAATGGATAGAGGCTAGAAACATGCCACAAAACCCATAAACAAATATATTAATCCATTAATAAAATAAAACCTCATATTGATTTGTACAATTTAATATAATCCATTTATTACGATATCTCTAAACATGATGGTTTTTGACTAGTGTCAACAACCTCTATGATCAATGTCTCTTTCATTGAATTTGGAGAAATAAAAAATTCCTATTGAAAACCACATCCATGTATTGACATAGAATATATCATTTACATAAGGGTTGTGAGTTACCAATTTATGTGAATTAAATTAAGGGATAAATTAGTCATCATATTATAAATCAATTCAATATTACTTGTAACATATCCAATGTATCCTACCATGTCAAGAACATATGCCATAATGGTTCACATAAATACATAAAAATTAACAAGATAAAATATTTAATAATAATAATAATGTCTATGGATAAATACACATATCTAAAAATAAGAACATCTGATGACACATATTAATTCTGATTTCCTACTAATGGGACTCATTCTCATAATATCACACACTAGATATTTCAAATGGTGTTCACCATGAGAAGGTTCATAAAAGTCCTATAAGTCTATACCCTTAATATCCTATATAATGTTTGTCCCTAGGAGGTTACAATTAGGCTATATAAAATATATTTAATGATAATTTTTTAGCACTTTCAGGTTCTCATAATTGTGGGGAACTACTTTGATCTTTATGAGAGACAACTACTCTTTGTACTTTATTACATACTATATTAAATTAAAGAATAATAATGATGTGAGAAAGAGTTTATCATTATTCATAACTATGACTAATGGTTATCATAATGTATAAAGAAGTTGGTTCCAGGGAACCAACCCCAACATGTAGGAAAACATTATTATAGTAGATGATTGACTCAAAAAGGAATGAATACTCATAAATACATGAATCAAATATCCTGAAAAATTTAATAAGGATTGAAAAATGGAATGATTAATTGATATTTAATATTCATTTAGGCTTGTGATATCAATCTTGGTAAAATGAAACATTGCGAACCCATGGAATGCTTAGAAAAGACATGTTGGTACAATTGAACATCATCATTATATAACACTTATAGAACCCATGAAAATTGAATGACCATATGGTTGATTTATAATAAATTTCTATATAGAACATAATAATTTCCCAATGAATTATAGAATTATCTGGGCATAACCATCATATAATATATATCAGGCTTTCCCAACATTATCTATGTGAACCCATATTATATAATTTCAAATAAACACAACATTAATAAGATACATATATAATGATTAAAAAAATTATTATTCATTCCACAACTATATTTTTCTAAAAAATATAAATTGTTTTTTTAACAATCTATTTGAAACATGATTAACTAGTTAAAAATTATGTTCTATAACAGTCCCTATGAATCAATCATAATCTATAGCAAAAATATATGAGGATTTAATAATTATATAATATCCTAATTCAATCACAAAAAAACAACACAGTTTGTTGAGGTCAATGAATAGAAATTCCATTAAAATATCAAAAAATCAATTTTAAATAAAATATCCCTTTCAATTTGAAAAATTTTCATTATAAAACTAAAAAAGATAAAAATATTGTGAATATATTTTTCAATGAATATATCCTTTGAATCATTTAATGAAATATTTAAAATTCCTTGAAAACATGTATTCATAAAAACAACCTTTCCATTTATAAAAATCAATTTAAATTATAAATTTTTTATAAATTTCATTCTCTTCAAGAAAACCTTGAAAATTTATAATGGATCATTAAAATATAATAATGAACATGATAGAGGAAAATTGTGGTCATGTCATACATATTAAAACAAATATTCATTTCACATTTTGGTAAAATCTAAATAGACACTCTATAGAAAAAAATGAATGTTCCATTAAAAATAATTTTGTAAAAATTATAGAATTGGAAAAAATAAATTTAATAAATAAATTGATGAATTAAAAAACATATTATAAAATATTTTTATAAATCATCGTTTTACAAAAAAAAATATGTCTGATGAGTTAAATAAAGAATAATTCTTTTAGAAAAATCATATTTATGATGAAGTTAAAATATTGGTAAAAATTGTATTATTACTAGAAAATATAATGCATAATCTAACTACCTAAATCATCATGGAAATATGGGTGATGTAGATCATATTATTTTACCAATTGAGACCATATCATAAACAAGCTCAAAAAATGATTATATTTCAAAATAAAACACTTTCAACATAGGTAACATTGAATCATAATCCCCCTAAATGGATAATATAAAATTCAAGTTAAAATATCATATTAATATAAAATGATGGATGGTAAATGTAAAAGGAGATTTATATACATATTATAAAATATGATAGGTGCCTAAGATGATATAATTCTTAATGAAGACAAATTTATACAATAATAACTATCCACATTACTATAAATTTGAATCATAATCAATAATAAAGAATTAAATTAAAATGAACCATTTTATATCATGAAAAGAAAAATGTTAATGATATAACATATCAAATATGATGTTTATACCCCTTAAAAAATAAAGGAAGTGCTGAATTTTCATATATATTCTAGAAGTAAAAGAGAGACTAGAATGACCTTACCTCAGACTTTCTTTTGGTCGAATGTTATTTTACCACTTTTATAGTGTTTTTTTAAAATTTTATTAACTTATTATGGAACATTATTAATATTTATAATATCATATTTGATTATTTTATGGAAATTGTTTATACATTTGTTCTTTATAAGTAATTAATTCCATTATTTAATATGATAATTTCCTTATTTCACCATTCATTATTTTAATTGAATGTTCTGATTATTGTGAATATTATATAGAACGATCCTCTATAGAATAATAATTAAGTAAAACTAAAATATTTATAAAACAATTTTACATTAAATACCATTCATGGATTTTTTTGGGAAATGAAATATCTTTTGATAATAGAGATTATTGGGCATATATATGTATGGGTATCATTTAATTTTTCATGTGATTAATATGAGAAGTAAGTATCTGATATTTTATCCATCCATAGTGACCATAACATCAAAAAAAATTTATTTTATAAATATAGTTATTCATATAATCCATGTGGTGTGGCGATTAAAATAGAAAATATCATCTCTTCATGAATAAATTAGTCTACATTTACATTAATGATGTTACCATATTTGATAGATTGAAATGTTAAGAAACTATTATATAATATTTTTTATATTATAAATATTTCATGAATATAATAACTTTTTTAGATATGTTATATATATTTATTATCTTTATAATTATAATTTTACATGTATTGTGTTAGGAAAAATGAATAACATCACTTCGTGAGGTGGTAGTCTTCATTCCCCATTAAGAAGATCATCATGTCCTCTATGAAATAAAAATTACAAAGTTACATATAATATAATGACTTTCAATGTGTTATTATGCTATAAATATCAAATATATATATATATATATATATATATATATTAAGTCAATCATCATACCCAGTTGTGATAGGTGGTAGGGTAAAAATGAAGGTCATTAGTTTTCAAGGAGGAAGACTTCCTTACAGACCAAATATGATTTTGTAACGTATTTCATGAATGTGGAAATGGATGTAATACATTAAATTAATAGAAAAATATATAATAATATAGATGATATTGTTTTTATTATATAATAATTTTTTAATAATAATTAGATCATATGGAGGAAGACATAAAATAAAAATACTCATAGACAAACTGTAATTCTTTTCTGGTAAGCCTTTTAGGATTTCACCAAAATCCTAATATGGATGGATTTCTCAAAAAAAAAATTATTCATGTATAAAATTACGGATATAGGGATTTTATTTTTGAGGTTATTCTCCAAATAATATTTTCTCTACTTTAAGAGTATATAAGAGGGGTTCCCTTTTAGATGTGAAGTGTCTGGAACAGTTTAATATTTTTTTTGAAAATAATGTATTCCACTAGTATTTTTTAATTATAAAAGGGTCTAATAATGTAAATTTTTTTTATATCAGATGGTATAAAATAAAAAATTATTAATAAATTTAATATTATACATTTGTTTTGGAAATTTTAAGCCTTATAATTTTATTCTACCTCCCACCCACAGTAAACCCATTTTCCCTAACCGGCGATAATTGATTTTTACCATTTCTAGAATTATATTTTGCAGTAAATAACTACATAAAATTAGTATATAAATATTAAAAATTTAAATCATTGAATTTGAAAATTTTAATTTAAAATTAATCTCATATATATGATGTGAAATAATGTTTTCAAATAGATATATTCAAATTCTTAAAAAAATACGTCCAATTTTAATATTAAATATATTAAAATGAAATAATGTTTTGTAATATATATATATATATATATATATATATTTGATATAAATTTAAATGATATCAAATTTAAAATATAATTTAATTTCATAATTATGTTCAAATAAATGGTTTTCTTCAGTTAAAATATATTATTTTTCACTATTCATCAAATAATTATTATTTTAATAAAAATCAATAAAATTTACAATAATTTTTTTAGAAATTATTTTTTTAATATTTAATAATAAATTTTAATTGAATTTTCTAAATTTGGGGAATAAAAAATTTAAAGCCAATCCAGCATATGTAACAAAATATTGGGGTTTTTAGAAGTGTATTTCATTTAAGAAAAAATCAATTTTTTTAAAACTCATTATCTATTAATAAACATTACATGAAGATTAAATAATTTATATTTTTAAAATATCAAAAAATTATATTATAAAATTTCTACTTTATGGATTAGTTTTGTTAATTAAAATAGAGAATCATTATTCACTTTGAAATAGTTTTAAAAAAATTCTTTTTAAACCTGCAAACAAAATTATACTAAAATACAATATAACAATAGTTTAAAAGAAAGAAATTTGTATAAATATAGATACGTAATAACTATACTATACGAAATAATATTTATTTCATAATGTTATTTTATGTATATATAATTTATTCAAAATAAATAGTAATTTTAAACAATGAATATTTTTTAATAGTCACTGAATATCAATAATTTTTTAAAAATACCAAACATTTCCCCAATGTAAATGTTTCTATTTTGATTAAAAAATTAAGTTAACAATTTAAAATAATATTGTTAAAATTTCAAAAAAATATTAATAATATTTTTTTGTCGAAAGGAATAAAATTTATTTATGAATAAAACATTTTTTTAGAAAAAATATAAAATTACCAATTTTTTGATAATTTACTATGAATATATCTATAAATTAAATTTATTAGGATATATATATACATAATCAATTAGTTTTTATGATTTAAACCTTAAAATTTAATAGCTATTTTGTAAATGATATATGTATCTTTGTTCAATTAATCTCAAATATACATATTGAAAATGCTATTGAACATAATAATATTGGGGTTTCTTGTACCTCAATCGGGAATATTTATTGATATTTTTAAAAAAGAAATAAATTTTGATGTCACTAGGATTAAAATTATCATGAATTCTCTGTGTTTCATGTCTTTTATTCTATCAATCATTGTTTTATACTTTTAAAATCGTACGGTGTTACAATTACAATATGTAATAGACATTACACATTAATCAATAAACATACTTATTAATATGAAAATTATAAAAACTATCAATATTTCCATATTCAACATATAAAATAAGCTTCTTCTAAAACAACTATTAATCGTGAGAACATAATATTGATTGTTCGCACTTAACAGTTTTAAGGTAATGTTTTCGGGTAAAAAATAATTAAATAATTGATGAGTTTTACACAATTATTGAGAGAACCAGTCCAATTAATTTTTTTTGCTCAATATATATAACTTTAGTTTTAGATCCCCATATTAATTTGTTAATAAGTCAAAAAATTGACGAATGAATCATGAAATAAAATAATAAAACCCTTGAATTGAATTTTGTTAAATTTATAAAATGTAAATAGAGTTGTGACTATACCATAGAAAATATAATATTGTTTACATAGTGAAATATAAGACAATGAGGGGAAATCTATATTAATAATCATTAAATCAGGTATTAAATAATTTTTTTTATGAATTCAAAGATAATAAAATTTTATTATTTATTAAAATAATTAGTATACTATTAAATGATTATTTTATATTTCATTATTAATTGTATTTCATTTAAAATCATTTTTGAATAATTTAAAAAATTCATATTATATATAGCTATCATTTTTAGTTCACAAGAATAATAATATCTAAAACTAAATTGGTATAATTGTATCATCACACGAAACTTAATTACAAATCCCGTGGAACCAGAAGTATTAATTTATAAAATAATTGTTTGTAACTGTAAATCATAAAATCCCAAATTGTATTACCCATGATAACCTGGTCAAACACCATTTTTAGAAGCCTATTTTATTTTAACTCCATATATATGTATGAATAGTCTATAATATTGTAAATATTGGTGACTTCTTATGATGTTTCTTTGGGTGTCAGTGAATGAGGGAAAAGCATACTGAATGAAAATGTTATATAATTTTTGGACAGTTCATAGTATTATATTTTTACATAGTATAAATAGTATATAGTATCTTGGGAGGGTGACCAAGGTTTTAAATGATATAAAAAAGGGTCAAATGACTTGGTTCATAGACCTAGGTGGTCGGCTTCTGAAAAATTGTATCCGATGAAATACATATCTAAATGTACAAAATATTTCATAGGTTTAATGGAATATGTTCCACTACAAGAGTGTTTTTATTTTTGGGGTAGAGTATATCACTATTGGAAAAGATAAATATGAAAGAATAATTCCACTATCTTGGTAAAAAATAAACACCTCTCATTTTGGGATCCTACTGGATCAGAACACAATAGTTATGATTTCATGTATTGGAGTAATTTTATTATGGGAATATTATGGGAAACATTCTAGGTTATTAGTGAGAGAGGAAAAATTCCACGGAAATTACATGTGATAGCATATGGATACATTCTTTAGTCTCATAAGTGACCCCTCTGGATAATAGTTTATTGTGTTCGGAAAGAAACCAAGGTATTAAATTTGAATCACGGTTTCATATGATTAGGTTAATAGCTTCAAGAGGTCATTTAATGATGGTATATATATGATATCATTCTAGATGAAATGGGTATCTTTATATTATGAAATAATTACTATGCAGAGAACTACCCCCTCAACTTTTTTTATTGTTAAAATGTTTATAAATGGTTGCATTTAATTTCATTTTATGATTGAAATTTTACCACTTTTTAATAATATAAATATATTATAATTATTGATTTTATATTAAATGAAAAAATAAATTTTACATAATAATGCTGAATGAATTATTTTAAGAAAATTACATTACTTTTACAAGATGCATAAAAACATCATGGTGGTTGGTGTTCCCTAAAAAATATAAAATAATAAAAAATAAACCAAAATGTTAAGAATCATATAAATGATTTTTTATAATTATTATACAATTTTAGGTTTTATTTTACCGGTAAATTATGATATTGAAAATATTAAGTGAATAATATAAATAAATCATAGTTAATGAAAATAATATTTTTAATTAATAATAAATTTTGAAATTTGTTTAATTACACATAATGGGTTATCTCTCATCATTTATGTATTAAAAATATTTCATTCACAAAATAATTTAATCATGAAATAGTAAGTGTAGGTTAAAATTGTAATTATGATAATTAATCACAAATTAAAAGAGAGAAAGGGTCATGTAAATCATTACCTCAGACACCGAGTGGTGTACTTTGTTTTTAGGTTTTTTTTGTGAAACAATGTTTTTCCTGTTCTATTAATGGTTTAATGTATATTTAGTGAATTTTACATTTTAAATATTGATAAAATATGAATATGATACGTGTTATAATTTTTCAAATTTTACTAAAAATTTGTTATGGACTTTCCAAAAAACATTATTACGGTAAAAAATGTAATTTAAAAAAATTATCATAAATGAAATAACATTGGCATACATGACCAAAACATATACAAACAAAATTCTAGGTATCAAAATATGATATTGTATTAATCAAGAAATATTTTTTGTATGTTAACATACCATATAATGCTTATTTCAAGGTAATTCTTATAAATTGGCAAGAAAATATATTTTGTTCCGTATGGAATTCATCTTCATAAATTTAATTCAAGAAATGATTCTGCAATATTCATTCCATAATAAAATAAATAAATCTTATTTCTATATACCATATCACATGTAATATTTTAAAAGTAATATTTTGACTTTTCTGACACATTCTTAAGAGCATAGTTATAATTGTGTAAGTATATAAGATAATTAATATAATATGTAAATTTAAAAATAAATTATTATATTAAATATAAATTATTCTTTATGAGTCTCATAATATCATTTATTTAGTATCTCAATATTATCAATCTAATAAATAAAAAATTTTAACAGTTATTTTCATAATTTTATGATTATTGAATATTATAATTTTAATTGAAAAAATGGGTTTTTTTCAGGTAAAAAATCATATTTTTTATTTTATTTACATATTTTATCTTACTAAAAAATCTAAAAAATCATTTTTATGCATTCCAACATAATGTAATATTAATCCTAGATGAATTATATAAATTCAAAAATATAAAATATTAAGTGGAGTAGCATTTTATATTATTCTAAAGAGTTAATTAGTATTTATAATTTTTAATGTGACCATTGGAAAAATAATGTCGCCATTGGAATACGAACTGTACAATTGGGAATAATAATGTAATTGTTTAGAATAATAACATCACCCTTGAAATAGAAATTTTACATCAAAATAATTTTTTTCAAAATAATAAATCATTTTTAATTTGTATTAATAAGAATATGTTGACGCCAAAATATTAATATCATGATAAAAAACTCATGGAAATTTAGGTACAATTTTAAGAATCTTTATTTTAATGTATTCTATGAAAAATATTTTTTTTAAATTAAACATTAAAATTTCCAAAATTATCAATTTGATTTTATATTATTAATTTATTTATTAAAATCATCATATTGAAATTTTACAAGGGTATTTTATTGTAATATTATGAAATACTTAAAATTTTTGTGGTATAGTAAAAATAATGTTTTTCACATAACCAATGTCACTTAAATTACAACATTTACGATTTAATAAAAACATAATCTATTATAAAACATTTGGTCTTGACATGATATATTTTCTTACACAAATGACTAATTAAAATATGATAATCATAATTTCCAAATCTAAAAATGATTTTTCAAAAGCTAATGTCTAAATTTATTCCTTAACATAAAATATTTACTTTATTCTCACATTCTTTTTTTAAATAATTAATGAATTAGAATTATAAAGGGCATGTAAATTCATAAATGTCTTATATTATATTAATATATGAATTATTATATAATTAATTCAATATTACATGTTTTACCTTGGATAAATTATTTTATTTAAAATGTTATTATAATCATTCCCCTCAATTTAAGTATTAATTACCGCTCTCCCTACCATTGGAAAACCACTCATCCCCTGGATTTTAAATTCAATTATCTTCCTAAATATTCCATATCAATTGTCTTATGATCCATAGAGACATTATTAAGTTATACAACTCCATAAAAATGGTTTTATAGTGTCATATAAGAGAATATACATTGATGAAAGAAATTTTTTTTCTACTCTCCACTCATTTTAATTTTCCCACCTCCCTTCCCAAATTATATAAAAATAAAAAATTCCATAATTTAATTAGAAATAATATTAATTATTTTAAAATTTTGTAACAATTTTTTAAGACACTAATGTTTTATACCTTATATTCTCTATATTTGGGAAACATTCCCAATACAGGTCAGTTAACCGACAACAAGTCTGTTTCCAATTCCTATCATATCACCAACACTATGAATGAAGAAAAAATATTTATTATATATAAATTTATGGATATATTTATTTTATTATTCTATAATTTACTATAATTATTTAATAATTACCATGAAAAAAGTACCGAAATCGAAGAAAATGTGAAAATATTAAAAACAATTACATCAAAACACTTCAATTTCTTCAAAAATCCCTGAAATATAAGAAAATTATTAAAAATAGAAAATATTTTCTTAAAGTCAATAGTTAAATTCTGAATAAATTATTTAATAAATATATGTTTATAAATCAAGAGGCGTAAAAATGAATCATAAAGTGGTAACAATTTAATGGGATTCTAGAACCCAACTCCACATCTTTCAGTTATTCCACTTCATGTAAATTTTCTATGTGGATAGTCCATTAACATTCCATAGATATTATTCTTCTTTTCTTCCCTTTTTTGGGGATATAAATATTTCCAAAGTCATTTATAATAAATATAATGATTTCCAAAAAAACACTTCTTTCCAAAACACATCTTAACTCATATTGACATTATTTATTATTCACTAAATAATGATGATTATTATACCAATTATTATATTCCATTTTTTATTTGGGATCTCAATTGTTTATTCATGAATATATATATTATTAAATTATTAAGAAACCCATTCCTTTTAATACATTATTTCAGGGTTATGATTGATACATTTTATATGTTTCATTCATGATTATGAAAATATTATGATCCATTTGTGGGTCTAAAATAATATATACCCACAAAGAATTTTATGATGTGATTTATCTCATGTGGTAATGAATACTATTCCTAAACATTATACTATATTTTTTCACCCTATGATGAACATATTTTATTAAGGAACATGATGATAGAATTTTTCACAACTATATTTGGTATTTGATCACTATGACATGTTGTTTCATTTTTATACACAGCCAAAATCCATGCCTTTATCTATTGATTCCATAATAATGTTGATTATAATCATACACTTACGTAATTTTGAGGATAATTACGCTCACTCATTTTATATTGATTCTTTCCCCTTATTAACACTCTTAATATGATTTTTTTCTCAACCATTTTCGTTATATTTATCCTTAGGAGACTAATATTACTAAGGATAACAACAGGGATACTATGTATATAGAGAAGAATGATTTACATAATTTTTTTGCTTTATTTTTTAAAACTATAGATGATCTTAATCCTATTAATATAATAATACTTTTAATATAGGATTTCTATATAAATTGTGATTTTTTCATAAAAATGATGTTATAGAAATGAAAATAGGAGAATTTCACTATAGTTTTTTTTAGATAATGGATTTTTTCAATTTAGGTATTTGTATTAGAAATCAATAGTTAAAATCCTTAGTATGAGTCTATATGTAGACAAAAAAATCCTAGATGAATTGTTTTAGAGAAAGGTATACATAGAAATCCTATATGATATTCCATTAATGTTAGTTTTCCAAAATAATAAAATTTTATCCATGAATTGTTAATGTATAAATTGTTTAAATATTTTCAATTTTATAAGGTGGTGGGTTTTAGTAGATACCAGAGATTCAACCCGTGTGAGGGACAATGTATTGATTTTCCAAACAAGACCCCAATGACATGGGAGGTGGAGTTAATTTTTTCTGATGATTCTTACAATATTATATCATAAAATGAATAATATATTAAAACTGATGTCATTTAAACCTTCACCAATGAAGGAATAACTAGCCATTGAGTCATTTACACGCCAACGAACACAAACATTTAGTGGAAATTCCATTCCAATCTTCATGGAACTGTGGGAAAGTCAATGGAGAAGATGTGTTCTAGGATGAATTATTCAAAGATGAAAGTTGAATATGTCAGGATATATGAGGAAAACATCAAAATGTTACAAAATATTTTTTAGGTTTTGTTATCATTAAGGATATAAAATATATTTATTACTTAATTGGTTAAAATAATCCCATTGAAAGGATCTCAAAATCCATGACATTGAGAGTTATAAATAAGTTGTTCAATGTTCTCTCAATGTATAAATAGTGGTTAAATAATGTTCTCATGGATATGGAGAGAAAATGAGAACAATGAAATTTTAATTTGGTGGGTCAATTGAAAAAGGAAGATAGAGTGTCCAACTACCCACATGTCAGAAATATTGGAAAAAGAATGCATGGAATTTTCGCAGTGGGATGGGGAAATGTTTCATGTATTGGGGATAAGTCCACTATTATCATCAACATTTAAGAGATATGAAAAATCTAATCAACATGATGGAGGAAAGGATGGTCCTCCTAATGAAACACCCATGCTTCCATGATTCATCTATATGGATAAAGAGGACTATGAAAGCCATTGCACTAACCCTCATGTCCATGAGGTTAATTAACATCAAAAACAAATAAATATAATAGAGAAAGGGAAGGATTAAACTCTAATTTCTACTTAAGTGGAGAGTGAAAATTATTTCGTGCAATGTATAGTTCTAATTTACATAATAATTTAAAAAGATTAATTTTTCTTCAATTACTACACATTTCATTATATCATTCCATTTTCCTAGAACTATTGATCCAAATTCCTCATACATGGAAGTAAATATTTTCAAAAAAACTCATATAGGTCAAATCATTTAATTTCACGTGTTTGAGTCTTCTTTGATTGTCATATGTGGGAATATTCTTGGTAAAAATATCGTAATAAATCTCTTTGGGTAATTTGATTCTATACTGTGATGGATTTTCTTTCATTATAATGATAAAACATGAACCATCAATAAAAGGAAATATCTTTTCAGATCTTGAACCATCCAATTCTCTTATACAAACTCATGGAATATAATGAATATCTCATGGAAAATCTCTGAATCGTGTGGGTTTTGATAGCCTATAAATATGCATACCAGTCCAAAATACATGTTCCAATGGAAAACATCAAACGTCATAAAATTCCAATTGTGAGGGTATACACTGATGTTTTTTCTAATGAGTTACCAATTCCCCTAGATCATTATGTAGGGATTTCATTAGTTATAATACATGTACCTACACAAATCTTAAAATTTCCCTATAGGATGGTCAATGTTAAAATAAAATCCTCCAAGAAGAAACTGTAATATAATTTGAAAAAAGTGTTCACATGAAATATTTCATAAACTTACTGTGTAGTAGTGATCATTTTTTTAAAGAATGTTGGATCAATTCAGCTATGTGTCAATTACCGTGATCTCAATAAGATCAGTATAAATAGAATTTATCCTCTACCACAGATTGATGATTTGTTTCATCAACTCTGAGGACCTCAATACTTCTAAATGGTGGGTAATCATTAAGGATTTATTCAACTAATTCTATTGATGGAAAATACTTATATGGATACATTTCATTCACGGAATGTCCACCGTGACTTCATAATGATACCCATTGGACTTAATAATGTATAAACAATCTTATTTTAAGTTAGAAGTCTTATTTTTAGGTTTATGTATTTTGTTTTAGAAATAAAAAATCTCATTAAACACATTTCTAAATTACATGAATTTCCTTGAATACGGTTTTTATGTTTATCATTTCGACTATTACTATCATAATGACTCTATCTATCATATTGCCTCTGTCTATCATATTTTCTCTATCTATCATACTGATTACTCCTATCGTACTAACATTGTCTATTGTACTGACTCTATCTATCATAATAACTCTGTATATCATATTTAATCTTTCTATCGTACTGACTATGTATAACATATTGACTCTATCTATCGGACTGACTATGTCTAGAATACTAAATCTATTTGTCGTACTGACTCTTTCTATCGTACTGACTCTTTCTATAATACTAACTCTATCTATTTTATTGACTATTTCAATCATACGTACATTATTTTAACGTACTTATGATTTTAATCGTACTCACATTGTGCTTAACACACACATTGCACCATATCAATACATTGCATCCTCATGTTTTTCTTTTATAACATACATGCTTTTATTTATTCATCAAAACACATGTTTTATATCAATCGTACACATGTTCTCATTTTCTTATACATATAGTTTTATCCAAAATGATGTCATGTAGTTAGTTGTAAAATAATCGAAATAATGTCGTGTTTTCTATTTCAATATGATGGTTACAATGCTAGGTGTCCATGTCCCTAGGATTTTTTCAGATAAATATTACTATTGGATGAAATAAGACTGTTGAAACCTGAGGACTGTAAATATTAGGTCATTTGAAGAAGTGATAAGACTTTGATCAAAATCATCTTCTTCCATGTTCTAGAGAGATACTGTGTCACTTTTCTCTACTTTAGGAGAAAGCGTTGAAATTAAAAAATGTTAACTAATTGTTCTTAGTTTTTGTATTTTAATATGTGAATTGTTTTGATTTTTTAATCCTATCATGTGATTATGATCGAGGGATACTGAGGATAGGCATACATTAAAACTAATCCACATATCGTGGGATTTCAAGCATTTGAAATACAGTAGTGTTGATTACTTATAAAATATAGGGCTTACGGGGATAACAAGATGGGCGTGCCAATCATCATATCGAGGGATTACCAGTGTTGGTGAGAAAATACAATTTTCCCATGTAAATGGATACACAACTCATTGGGAAAAAAGAAATGTATTACCTTTTACTTTTCTTCTGACTATTGTAATAGAAAGGGAATATTTTTATTTCTTCTTTCTATTTGATTTATATTTTAATTGTTTTAATTATATCTTACTTTCAGAATTGATTCTATACTCTATATGGTAGAATAATTTACATTATTTATTACTCTGATATTTTAATTCAATATGAATACAATTTTTTCATAATGTTTGGTATCATATTACTTCATCGAACTGATAGTAAGTGATATCTTTTTTTCTTTTATAAGAGGCTTTGTGATTTATTTTAATAAACTATCAACCTCCATTAATTGATTTAATAGAATTTTTTAATATACAATTCCCCCCCTCATGTATTTATGCCATATCATTTCCATTTCTATCAATAAATTGGTGTTGGAGTAGTTTTTTCCCACTACGTGGTATATTTTATTTATATTTTTATACACTAACATGTATTTATGGAAAATTAATTTGGTTTTTCTGTGATGGCAGGTGTGATGAATGTCAGTTCGATAGATAATATTAACCCTACAAGGCCACTTATTTTTTATGGTAATTATTTTGAATAATGGTGAGATCAAATGGTTACATGTATCATAAACATTGGTGTAGATAAATTTTTTATCCTCACTGGTGTATATTAGTTTCACGATAAATATTTCAGAACATTTACAACCTATGGAAAAGTTTAATATCAGCTAAACTAAAGGGTAGGCGATTCGTTGCTTCCTTCTGTGACTAAGAACTTTACAGTAAAATCACATCATGTAAATCCAAAAATATATATTGAAGAAATTAGTGATTAAGTATTTTGGTACTTCTAAAGTTATTGAAAGAAAAAGAGCTATGATAATAGTTAACTATCAAGCTTTTGAATTCCATTGTGGTGAACCATTAGTTAAGGTTCAACAATTATTTATGACAATATTCAACAGTCTTCATGCTATGGGAGTGAAAAATCTTGTAGATGAAATTTTAGTTGATAATATCATATATATTATGCCAAATTAATGGGTATCCAAGAGGACTACAGTTGATAAATCTTGAAAATTATTGAACTTACTCTTAGTGATTTCTTTGGAACTCTATTTCAATATGATGGAAGACATAACAGATATGAAGATAAAGTGAAAAATAAGAATGTTAGAGTAGAATTCACTACTACATCAAATCCTACCATGTCTCAATATTCAGTTAATACTAAGCAATGAAGAAAAGGTTGCAGTCTTATCATATTTCATTGATACTGTGCAGTCATATAATGATCTTGAAAATTCTACAAGAAGAATGAATAAAATTATTTGAAATAAGTATTTCAAAATATTTAAATGAAAATACCTCTAAAGGTAAAAAGTAAATGAATGATTATGATATCACATGCTATGAATGTAAAAGAGCATGACAAATTCAACCTGATTTTCCTATGCTTAAAAGAAATGGATTTCTCTAGAGAAAGGTTAGTCTATCGATTTTATTTGACTATTTTGACTCAACAAACAAAAGGATTGTTTTATTATAAGGATGGTTACATCTTTTATTTTTTGAGAAAACCATATCTTAATATATGATTCTTGATGAAGAGGTTATACAATTCTACAATATTATGTCGTTTGACATGGATATGATGATTTACTTCACTATGTATGACATAAGGATTTCTATGTCAGTAAAACAATCTGCACATTTCCCCAATGTTCCAACTAAAGGTGGTTCTTTTTTCCATCTCTCAAGCTACATAATGAAGTCAGAACATTTAATAAAGAAGGAGCTTTAGAGTCAATATTTCATATCGATGAGGAGAAAAACAAAATTTTCCCATATCTATGATGATAGTCAGTATTTTGTCCTTTGGATATAAGGGTTTCTAATTCTAAGGAATCTGGATAGAAAATCTCATAAGGTTTCTAACATATTTTTGTTATATTACCTAGTAAATATGAGAAAGGTAAATCTCTTGGGTTACATTTTCGAACAAATCCAGAATGTGATTTCTAGAGAAATAATGCCTAATCTTATCATGTATCCAACAATTATGACAAATTTCATTCTTGAAAGCTGTATGTTTCATAATATTTTATAGAATGGAGAATTGAATGAGCTACAATATTCATGGATAAGTAAGAATGCGTTAACGAAAATGAATGTTTTTGATGAAAAATAAAAACTCTTCATCAATGATGTGGAACAATCGACACTAAATCAATCTGCACCACTCCTAATATAATCATCTCAAATAGTTTTAGGTTCTTAAAATTCATATCCTTAAATAAATGAAAATACAAAGAGTAAAACTAAATATAGAATGGAGGTTGTACCCATGTGGATAAAGGAGAAAGAAAAAAGAAACGACAGTGATACTAATTTTGGTCTTTATCCTACTGAAGCTATAGGCAAGAAGATAATAATTGATGATACTCCACAAAATGAGTAGGAGAATAAATTTCTTTTGAAAAGGAAATATCATGATTTTTATGTTGCCAAAATCATATAAATTGTTGACTTAGGAAGTTCCTAACTAACATAATAATTTATACAAGAACCAATTGTAACGATGTTTCTATATAACGGAAAAGGGATACAAATAGTGCAAGAAGTTATATGGCCAGCTTCACAATAGGAAGGTGAAGAAGTGGAATATAAATTTCATTTGGATTATCATAGATGTTCTAATAAGAGTAGATAATAATATTCTATTCAAAAATAATGTGGAGGACTAAAAAAAGGAATCATCATGTTGATTAAGCACTATTGCAATCCTTAAAACCCCATTCAGAGAGAAAACAATCTCTTTTCACGAAAGGGAATAAATGTTCTCATAGTGAGAAAGTAATTGTAATCAGTGAAAAAGTTGAAGAAGATTGAGCTGAAGAAGAAGAATAAAGGGTTCAAAACAAAAAAGCTAAAGGAAAAGAAAAATAGCCTGATGAATACTGGAGCTGATCCAATGAACATGAATCTTAAAATGATGGTACTGATCTAGAACAAACAGTTTCTTTGATGAAAAGGGATTGAATTATTCATGTTTTAAGAATAATTGAGATGATTAGTCCATACATTCCCATGATATAAGGAATGATTTATTTCATTCCCAAGAATCAATGGTTGAAATTTTATTCAGTAAGAGAGCTCAGAAAGAGTGTAACAACAATATAGGCCAATCCAAAATTTTTGGAGTGATAGTTTTACTACTCATAAGAAGGCTAGAAACAATATGACTAAATGGTCATACAAAACAGTAAGATTAGTTAATTTACATGATGAATCTATTGAATATATAAAAAGTCTTTCAAATGATCTTTTCATTTATTATAATAATATTGTTAGGGAATCTATTGACAGGTTGAATCAGATTTAAATCACCCATGGTGAAAATATTCCATCAGTAAAATAGTTTCAAGGTTAAATGCTTTCCAGTAAAATTTTTCAATGGTTTCATTTTTAAAAGACTAAATAGTTTTGTTGAAAAAAATAAATACAATTTTGACTCAAGATAATTAAAATATGAAATATTGAATTGATACTTCTGAATAAGTGATTGGAATTCAAGAAGATACTATAAAAATCTAAGATTAACTTTTTTGGACCAACAAGGGCTTCTCAAATAACATGTTGATTCTATATCAGAAGATAAGAAAGATATAATTAAGTTTAAGGTCACACAACATGAGTTGAACAAGAAAGAGAATGAAATTGAAAACAAATGAATGTTTTTTCTTTCATGTCTATCTTTTGAAAATTGTAGATCTTTTTAAATTCTATGAACTGTATGGTTGTATCTCTATTTTTTCAATTTTTAATTTCTCTCTAATCTTTTCATGAAACTCAAGACATCCCCATTATTTTTGTAAACCACAAAGGAGGATAATGTTTTATAAATGTGGAGAAAGTTTTGCAATGGGGGAATATTTTAAATCTTTTACTCAATTGCTATACATCTAAATCAAGGAAAATTTATGAACTAAATCCTTATAAAAGTATATACCTAAGGGGGAGGTATTTGTATTCAATTTTATATTCATTCGATTTTTCATAACTCTAGGGTTGGTATATATATCTTTCTGTGATTTACATGGTGTTTTGTGCTTTCCAAAAAGGGGTATATTTTTAACTCAAAATTATTCTTTTAACATTTATGTATTTTGTTTTATAAACCACAAATTTCATTATACTAATTTCTCAAATATCTCACTTTCTTTTAATACTATTTCTATTTTTATCATACTGACTATTACTATCATACTAAATTTGTCAATCATACTTACTCTGTCTATCATACAGACTCTTTCTATCATAATGCCTCTGTCTATTGTACTGAATCTGACTATCATACTAGCACTGTCTATCACATTGAATTTTCCTATCATAGTGACTATGTCTATCGTCATGACTCTATCTAATGTACTGACTTTGTCTATCATACTACCTCTTTCTATCGTATTGAATCAATCTATCATATTGACGGTGTCTATCATACTATCATTATTTTATCCTAATGACTATTAATCGTAATATCTTTGTGCATCGTGCTCACTTTCCATCATATCAATACAATACATATTAATGTTTTACTTTTATAACAATCATGATTTTATTAAATAATCAAAACACATGTTCTATATGAATTGTATTCATTTTATCATTTTTATATATAGAATTTTTTAACCAAAAAAATTCCTGTATTTATTTATAAACAAATCATAATGAATTCATGTTTTCTATTTCAATATAACAGTTACAATGCTAGGTGTCCAAGTCCCTCTGAGTATTTTGGAGAAATATGATCGTTGGAAAAAATATGACCATTGGATCTGGAAGCCAATGGATAGGAGGTCATTTGAATAAAAGATAAGAATTTGATCAAATATAGCTTCTTCCATGTTATAGAGATACACTGTGTGACTTCTCTATGCTTCATGCAAAATCCATGAAATTATAAAATGAGAATGGCTAGTTCATTATTTTTTTATTTCAACAAGTTCATTCTTTTTCATTATGCTTCTGATCAGGTGAATACGATATAGGGCCTTTGGGGGTTGGAAGACTGTGAAACTGATCAATGTATCGATGGATTTCATGAATTTGAATACAGAGCCATCTATTACTTATAAAATCGAGGTCCTGTGGGGATAGAGATACGGACATGCCGATAATCCAGTCGAGGGCTTACAAGTGTTGGTGAGATAGACCTATTATTGTAGGTGAAAATATACCCTACTATTTGGGAGAAATAATTGTTTTACATTATACTTTTCTACTTCTTATTGTAATAGAAAGGGAATCATTTTATTTAGTTTTTTATTTGTATTCTTTTGTAATTGATTTAATTACAGCTTATACATTCAATATTTATTCTATATAGAATTGGTAGAGTAATTTTGAATTCTTATTACTCTGATATTTGTATTGAATCTGAATACAACTGTTTAATAACATGTGGTATCATAATTCATCATTGAACTGATAATAAGTCTTATTTTTTGTTTTCTTTTATAAGATTCATTGTGAATTTTTTTTACTAAACTATTAAAATTTTATAAATGTTATAATATAATTTGTTGTAAATATAAAATTCAACCCTATTGTATTTCTTCCATCTTATATCCATTTTGATCCAAAAACATAATGGATTTGATGAATAATATATTTAGAGGAACCTCAACCAATTTATGGAAGTGCTTATCGATGATATTATAATCTACTCCATGATCAAAGTGGAACATGATGATCATCTAAGGATTTTTTAGGAAACATTATGGAAGGAGAGAATGTACACTATATTCATAAAGTGTGACTTTGGGATTAAACAAGTCACATTCTTAGGTAATATGATCATAGGATAGGTAATTTATGTGGACCCTTAAAAAACAATGTCAATTTAGGAATGCCAATGTCCCACTATTTTCAAGTAAATCCATAGTTTTCTTCGATTAATTTGGAAATAATAATGTTTTGTGAGAAATTTATCATTATTTTGTGGACATCTAATGAACATAACACAAAAGGAGTTATGTTTGTTTAGATGGATGATTTTGAAGAAAGCTCCTACTAACTGAAGAAATGGCTAATCACTACACCTATAATAATTAAACCAACAAGTGGATATGGTTTTGTGATATAAATTGATTCTATAATGAATATCTTGGGATGTGTAATAATGAATAATGATAATGATATATCCTACTCCCCATTATATTGGATTATCCATGAACACATCCCCCATATCCATGATCTGTTGATATCAGTTCTAATTTTTTACATTGAATATTTGGTGGCACTACCTCTATAGTTATATGTGTGACATATATACTAATCACAATAGTCTAATGTAAATATTTAACCATACATAACTCAAAATGTTTCAAACATTATGCTTATATCTAATCAAGGACTATAATTTCACTATTTATTAACAACCATGAAAATTGAACATGGTTGCTGATTCTTATAGAAGAAAAGATCATACTAAATTATCCACGATGAAGATTGAAAAAGTTCCTATATTTATTGATATAAAATGCATGGATTTGAAAATCATAATTTAAGTGAATACATCCCTCCTTTCCCAAAGGATTTCATAATCATAAATCCATGATAAGATTAATTAGGGACAAAAAGGGATGGCAAGGAGAAACAAAATAATTTGAAATCAGTAATGTAAGGTAAACTCCACTAGTTACTTATCAATGATCATGGTATGACTTCGTTTAGAAGGATGATTTTTTCATGTTTCAATTTAGATAAATAATGACTTATTTGATAATGAACATATCTCATCTTTATCCACACACCAAAGAATTAACATGATTTATTATGATGTTTGAGTAAACTTTGAGAGGGACTTCTTATAGAATTGTATTGATGACTATATCTCAAGGTGTTTGTATATTAGAATGTTAAAATGGAGTGAAAATTGTCTAATGGGATGATGAAACCATTTCTTATACTGATGTAGAAATGGGGGAATGTCACTATGTAATTCTTCAAAAGTCTCATAAAAAAATATAAATGATGAAATGTGATATGTGTTTTAGTGGATTGAAACACCAAGACATCCAAATTTATCACCAATAAGGATGATTTTTCAATCGAAAAAAATTCTATCATATATGTGAAGGATGTGCTGAAGCTGTATGGGGTTACACATTCGATCATTTATGACGATAATCCAAGGTTCACATCTAAATTATGGAGAATTATTCTACATGATTAGAGTACTATATTGAATTGCATCATGGCCTATCACCACCAAATTGATGACTAAACTAAAAGAACTATTCAGATGATTGAGGGGATTCTATGAGTCTTAAAAACTAAAATGTAGAGGTTGATGGGATCAACATCTCACAATGTTGAGTAAACATATAAAAAAAGATTCCACTCATGTATTCTAATGGATTCATATGTTGAATTGTATTGGAAGTTATGTAAAACACCAAAATGATTTGATGAAATCAAAAAATGAATGATAATTGGACCAGACCATGTATAAGAGATTTTTTAGAAGGTTGAATCTATCCAAAAATATATATTGTTTTCATAGATTCGGCAAATGATCTATGTTGATAACCATAGAAGGGGATTTGTGTTTGAATTTGGAGAAAATATTTTAAGTTGAATATCACAATGGAAGACAATCATGGGGTTCAGATGGAAATGAAAGATAATCACAAGGTACATTGGCCCCATCTGGAAACCTTATTCTATTGATTCAAATGCATATCATCTTGAACTACCACACTGTATGGATTAATTTTATGGTTTGTTCCTTTTATCACCTCTGAGGAAGTACATAAGAAAATCCTTCCCATGTACTAAATCCATAGGTGGTACAATTAGATAATGACCACTCATATGAAGAACTACAGGTGAATGTATCGGAATATAGATACAAAATTATTTTCCACAAGACAACTTATTATTTCAAAGAATTATGGACAAACCATAAGTATAAAGATTCAACATTGGAACCAGTGAAAAATAATGAAATAGAAGAACCCACAACTATTATAATATAAAAATATGAGTTCAAATATTTGGGAGGAAAGTTCTAAAGGGGGGAATAGTAATGGGACCAAGTGTTTATTAGTAATAATTTTTCCAAAATTAATGTTTCTTGTATTATTTTATATAATATTATACACATATAAAAAATAGAGAAACCAAAAAAAATATTATTTCATCAATAAATTTAAAACATCAATAATAAATTATACAAATTAAGATTCTAAATTTTCATTATTGAAAAAATGTAAAATTGGAAAGCCAAAATGGGAAAATAGGGATCTCCCTTATCTGCAATAACCATTTCACCCACCACAAACACTATAGAAAAAAATAAATATATAATTAAAAAATAAATATAATAGAAAAATAAATTATATAACCTTGATCATAATTGAGATGAATATTGAGATAATTAATGATGTGGTATTTATAGGAGGTGAAGTGACTGTTGGAAAAGTAAAGTGACTATTAGAAAAACAACCTAAAACTTGGGAATTTTAACACGAATGTTGGGAATAGAAACCTGAAAGAGGGAATAATAATTTTACCTAAAAATATTAAATTTCAATAAAATTAATATTTATTAGGACTAATTTACATAAATATATTTTTTATAATAAAAAGTGGAAAATATTATGGTAAAAACACTCAAATAAAACATAAGAAAAATTATAATAAAATATATTTTATGTTATTTTGTAAAAGCATTTTTTTTCAAAACAAAATTTATGTTTATTATAAAAATGTAATATAATTTCCCCAAAATTCCAATTAATTTTATTTTAAATTATATGGAATTATTATGAGACCGCACGCTCTGACGAATTGTGATTCTATGTCCAGAAAGACCCGGAATATAATTTGGAACTTCTCTTATGGTACATGAAGAAAATGCATGATTAGGTTTTAAACCCTTTGAACCAGTGATTGGATATAAAATCTGAGGACAATGTTGATCTCAGAATGCTCGGATTCACCTAAAATAGACTTAAGGTCTACCATCAAGGGAAGAACTGAAATTTTTATTTTTAGAAATTATGGAAAATAATAAAATAACTTCAAAATTTTATTTTAGTTTTTTTTTCATTTGACAAGAAATGACATGATAATTTTATGGTGCAACAATGAGGAAAGGACAAGGCACACTAAAGAGGCTCATTAATGTCCCATATCACACAACATAACTATGCAATAAAAGAAGTGTAACAATGATGATGATTTATAAATGAAACATCGTAATGACATGACATTACAGTGTATTCAGAACACTGGAACATGTGCATATTTTTATTGTCTAATGAATTGGTGTAAAAAGAATTAAAAAATGGATGAATCGCTAACAAAAATCTAGTGAATCTCCTCTCTAATGAAGAAAAAATAATGCCAGCATATCTTCATTGTCTTTGATGAACCACAAAGAATAGAGGCAGATGTGACGAAGTTGAAATCTTGAATCCTCGTGGGCGAACACTTCAGTATCAAACTTCAAAGAGGGAGGGGTTGTATTTTTATATCAAATTTCTTCCCCACAATTTTTTTTCTAAAAATGATGAACACATATCAACCCATGAAAAGGTAGATCCATGATTCATGTGTTTATGCAAGAGTGTGACGTTTCTTAGGGATATATTATTTGTTATTCAAACCATGTATGAAATGATTGAACTTCAATCCCCAAAGCCCCCTGATTTATTCCTCTAATGTGAAGGGCCTGAGCCGACATGAACAATGATCAAGTTCCTATGTTTATGTTATCTTGGTGGATGCATTCCCCAAGTGGCAACAATTCGATTCCAGGTCCTGAGTAGTGTTAGAGGTGACCTGATTGGACCGTAGGTTCAGACATATCATGAAACAGACCACCATAGCTACACTGATTTCCCGTAGAAGGTGTCGCCGACAAGGAGGAAGCTGGCCCACTTTGGCCGCATGAAAGGGTTAGCACCGACCATTGCTGCAGGTGCAGCAGAGGCAGATGGCCCCCACTGGCCGCACTAGGGGAAGGAGGCACTCCCATCGCTATTTAGTGGCAATGAGAGTCATAGTTCTAGGTGGTAGTCGCAACACCAGGAGTGTGCCACATGGATGGATACCCCATGTTCGGGCTATCCGGGTTACTAGCAAGCAAGGGTCTATCGACCGCGGCTAGAGGAGGCCCTGTGTCCCGGTCGGGTGGTGCACCACCAGTCCACCCCTGGAAGACTGTGCTCATTTTGGTGTTCTATTCCCCTAGCCCAGCGGGCCACGCATATGGCCTAGAGGGCCGGGCCGGACTAGATAGGGTCGTCGGGTGACTCGGACTATTGTACCCTCGGCAAAACCGGGCCGGGTCCAGCAAGGATTATTGGGCTTGGTCCATCATCCAGGTTGGACCAGACCGACCCCAACCTAAACCAGGACAGGTTGAATCCATCTAATAAAACCAGGGTATGTGGGACTCTTGGTCCAGGTTGGTCGGGTTGGTCCGACCGGGTCAGACTAGGCCCCATCGCAACTTTCCCAGGTTACTAAAACACCTATATCGTGAAAACTGTTTGTCCGATTGGTTTGTTTCATGAGGTGTATGACCCCTCTTGATGAGGAAGATATTTTGGAATTCTTTTTTTGTGACTTTCCTGGAGGTTGATTTGTGATTAATGGCCTGAGGTTTGGTTCTCCCAAGTGTGCTACATACGGCACCCTAGTGTTGGTTAAGACCTGAAGACTACTAGACAACAACCCAGTGGTAAGAATATATATGTGACCTATAGGCCTAATTTGGGGAGAATCTCTATGTGTCACGGTAGACCCCTAGTATAGTATAAGAGGAGTACCTCAGTTCATCCAATGTGGGAAGCGGACTTGTGTCACTCAGTAGGACCACGACGGTGAGCGGGTCTATGCGACCCAACATACCCATGGTACTAATAACATTTGAGTGCCACATCAGATGAAGTTTATTGGGAAGAAGATCATTGTGACCCGGTAGTCACATTGTACTCGATCAAGAAGGATTTCTCCAACAGCAGCAGTGTTTGATGATATGACTGACGATGCTACTATCAATATAATAGAATGTATCTGCTGTGAGTTTTCTTGTGATTCGTACATTTATTTGAGGATTGATGAGTTGGATTTCATTTTTTATTTTGGGGTCCCCACTGAGTATTGTGTTACTCACCCTAATATGGGTCATACCCATGTTTGTTGTGTCTCGTGCAGTCTACCGACACTTTGATAGAGACCTTTGTGGACGAAGACCTACTGAGCCCTAATGAGATAGAATAGACCGATGTTATGAAAGTGGTATTGGGGTCCTATGACCAGGTGGGTCCTAGTAGGATGAGGCGAATATGGCATACTACTTTGGATTCTAGTTTCTTCAATACTCTTATGGTCAAATGGGATTTTCCATGGATGGCCATTATAGCTCTTTTTTACACATTGTGGTTTCAGTTCATTTTGTAGGGTTTGTATTCTGGCCCATTTGTTTTTAGATTTAACTTATACTCAGTCTTATATTAGTGTACTATTTTTCCCTTCGATGTGTTGGGACATGTTTTGGTGTTTTTTTTAATACAGGTACTCATGAAAATGTATCTAACATGTAGGATGACACCTTCAGCACTAGCCTCCAGCCTCTGGCCATTATAAGGAGGGAATGGGTTATTAATGACACTGGATACGGGGGAAAGTTCATGAAAATCAGTTATCAAAGGTTGGTCGAACATACCACAATGTCTAGTAGCATATTTTCTGTTTTTGGGGAACAATGTTTTGTTTTTCAAGTGTGACATTGATATTTGAGGAGTCTAGTGTTGGTGTGGTGGCCCATGCATCCATACACTAGGACCCTGAATTCTTCTATTTGGCTAAATACATGAAAACACTAGTTGCATAAGTGTGTACTTATTTTGAATAAGAGTCAGATCAAAATACAAAACCTTCTAATCGAGGTACATATTGACATATATCATGATGAAATCACAAGGGTGATAATCCAAAATCCCAATACATGAGGATATCTCGCCTAGCAACAAGGTGTTTGATTAGGGAACAGTACTTGAGATGGCCCCATATGGTGGTGAAACAGTGATACCACCACCCGATGGCCAGCAGCTACTGCTGGTAGTTCCAGAAAAGCTAAATCATAGGCTATGTTCCCTACTGGAGTTTCAGAGACATAGACCTCCCATGATTAGGGGAGAGATGAATCCTCAGGTCGTTGAGGACTAGCTAGAGGCTATGTCATAGGTCATCCTCTTAGTGGGGGCACCACCAGAATAGATGGTGATCATTTCAAGGAGTCTTCTTCCAAAATCAGGTGGGAGACTGTGGAGTTTAACCACCTAGACACACAATGGGGTGACCCTCTTATGGACAGATTTCGAGGGGATTTTTCCAAAAGAGTTTTTCCTGTGACCTTTCCCTCTTTGCACAATCTAGAGCTAATACACCTTCAGCAAAGTAGCATGATGATAGATGTGTACTCTGTGAGTTTTACTGCTCAATATTGCTACCCTATTGACTTGGTAAGGGGCCCATTAATTAGGGCTCGAGCCTTTGAGTATGAACTCTGGAATCAGTGTTGCCTCTCAGCATCCCTACTAAGGTTGGTGTGTTGGAGTGAGCCTTTCTTGTGGAGAGATTCACAGTGGAGTAGACTCTAATATCTTGAATCACTAGTATACCCTATATGGGGAGTCATCAGTTTGTAGAAGACAATAGACATGTGGGTGCAAGCGATATGGGTCTTTCAATGGTAGATACATGGACTCAGGGTTACTAGTGTGGGGCCTCCATTCTTAGGGGAGCCAGCAGAGAGCAAGGAAGTGCTTTGCGTATAGTGGGTAGGGAAACATGGGATGAGACGTCCTGACCCACCATACGAATAACTAGAATATGTTCAAGGGGCCATCAAGGCAGAGGAAGAGGTTCAATCGAGGAGGTCAGAAGGGAAATAGACTTGGCATGTGAGCTGGCTGATCAGAAGGTGGTGGGAGACTATTTGAGGTGTTACTGATACCACAACTAGGTGGTCCAGCTTGACCTTGGATAGTAGGACGGTAGCGGAGAGCTCATCTCTAGGATGCAGAGGATTATTTCCACGACTCTCTAAAGATGATCGGAGGTACGATCTGTATCTTATCCACCATAGATTTTGTTCTTATAGACACAGGTGCTAGTCATTATTTCTTCTCCATGACTCTCATTTGGATATCAGAGATTATAGAAGAGCCATTGGTTAAATCCTTACTACTAAATACTTCTACATGAGACTATTTGAAGATTACACACTAGTGCTGCAAGTATAAGCTTACTCTAGGAGGTGTGATCTTTGGGTAGGTACTCATAGTAGTGACGTCAAGGCCATACGAGGTCATCTTTGGTATGGATTGGTTATCCACAGTCCATGCTCAGATAGACTATTTTTGGAGTACAATGTAGTGGGTCCTCATAGATGAGACCATTTTTTCTTTCACTGGTGAGAACAAAACCCTTGCAGTGCAGGAGAAACTTTTTCAGAGGAGGGTGCTGCAGATCACTCACCAGTTTTCCAGTCAAACCCTAGGTGAAAGGGATGAGATGTGTCTGAGCTTACTTATAGTGGTGGACAAGTACAAGGATTTTTTCGCTAATAATGTTCTGGGACTACCTCCTCATATTTAAGTATAATTTCACATCGACTTTTACCCCGTTATGACACTGATATCCACACAATCATATTGGAGGTTTCTCGTAGTGATTCACGGTCTAAGGATACAACTAGAAGTCCTATAGTAGAATTGGTTATCAAGTTCTAGTATTTCCCCATGGCCAGCCCCAATGCCTTTTACCATTATGGAATATAAAACTGCAAGGTTGTTCATGGACATATGGAACGTGAACTAGGTGATCGTAAAGAAAAATTATCCACTTCTGACAATTGATGACATATTTGACTAGCTGAAGGGAGTGAAGTGGTTCTCAATGATATACGTCAAATCAAGATATCACCAAATTTGGGTTCTGGATTAGGACATTCCAAAGACAACCTTCACATACCGGAAAGGCCACTATGAGTTTCTGGTGATGCCTTTTGGTATTACCAACACACTAGCAGTGTTCATGAACCTCATGAACAAGATCTTCCATCTGTACTATGACCGGTTTTTCATAGTCTTCGTTGTTGAAATCCTGGTTCCCTCTACCTCAGAGGTGTCGCACGCTACAAACCAAAAGAGAGTCCAAGATACACTCTAATAGCACTAGATATATGGATATCTATAGAAGTTTCAATTTTGGATTCTGGAAGTCCACCTTTTGGGACATGTACTATGAGAGGCTGGAGTTGGAGTGGATCCGACAAAGATAGAGGTGGTGTTTTCTTGGGGGTCTCCCAAGAGGATGACTGAGTTGTGGAACATCATAGGGTTGGCTGGTTACTCTTGTAGATTTGTTCCCACCTTATCTATAGTATCAACACCTTTATCATCTTTGAACTAGATGGGACAACCATTCATGTGGATGGATAAATGATAGAAGAGTTTCCAGGAGATGATGCTGAGACTGAATAGTTCCCCCATCTTGAGACAACTAGAGGAGGGTGTTGGGTATGTAGTTTACTAAAATGCATAAGTGACCGGACTAGGATGATTATTTATACAGGATAAAGTAGTGATATCTTACAAATCATCCCATTGAAGGTGACATCAGTAGAACTATGTGACCAACTTCCTGAAGTTAGTAGAAATGGTATTTTCCTTTAAGATGTGGTGGAACTACATGATGGGTGAGCAGTTTATAGTTTACATTGAACACAAGATTCTCAGGTATATATTCTCCCAGAATTACTTGATCCTGAAACAATACCGATGTCTATTGTTCCCCTAGGACTATGACTTTGAGAGAGGCAATACTCCTTGGATGGGGAACGTGGTAGAAGAAACACTCAGAAAGAGGACCCATTTGTAGCTGATTTGTGAGTCAATAAAGTATTTAACCGCTATGAAAATATCCTTTCTGGATGATTGTGGATTCTCTTACCATTGGTCGAAGACTGTTACTCTTCAACACTTACAACGATTTAGGGAGGCACTGCTATTGAATGTTGATTTTGAAGCCCGACGTGGTCATTTATCCTCTTTACGGGCTCCTGAAAGATTTTCAATAAGAGGAATGTAGTCCATACTTTTCAGAGGGCACACCATATTACCAGTGAGGTTGTTGGATGAGGTGTTCAGGGTGTTCGATACGTCCCCATTGGTGATACATCCCGAAGTGGTCAAGGTGTACCTAGACCTCCAATATCAGAACTAGTGGTCGGGGATGAAGAGAGTTATCGTCGACTTCATTTCATGGTTTCTCACTTATCATCATGTGAAGGCTGAGAAATGGGTTCCAATAGGCGTGAACCATCCACTAGAGGCAGGAGAGTGGTATTTGAACTTTATAATGATGGACTTCGTGAGACGGTTAGAATTTACATTCAGAAGACATCATTCTATTTGGGTGATCGTTGTCCACCTCACCAAGTCGTCTCACATCCTATCCATCCAAGAGTAGGGACCGATAGAGGGCATGGGATTCCTTTACATCAATGACATAATGCATCTTCATGGGGTGACTTTAACTATCATCTTAGATCGTGACTCCCTCTTTACATCCCGATTGTGCAAGGGATTACATGAGGTGTTAAGGACACAACTGCATGTGAGCACATCTTTTCATCCCCAAATGGATGGTCAGAAAGAGTGAACCATATAGACCTTGGAGGATATCCTTTTTTCTTGTGTACATGACATTGGTCATAGTTGGAAGGACCACCTTCCACTGGTGGAGTTTTCGTACGAAAGAAACTAGCACTTCACTATTATCATAAAACCTTTTGAGTACCTAAACGGATGACCTAGTAGATCCCCCATATACTGGATAGACCAAGTGGTGTTGGCACTCATTGGTCCAGAGTTGGTACGGGCGACCACCTAGAAGATTCATATCATCCAAAAGTGGATGAAGACATCCCATAGAAGGCACATGTCTTATGAAGACATGAGATATAGACCTTTGGAGTTTGAGGAGTGAGACCATGTGTTCCTTCGGGACTCACCCCGACAAGGGTTTCAAAGATTTGGATGGGGCGGGAAGCTATATATGAGTTTCCTCAGACCCTATAAGTTCTTAAGAAGATCCATTGTGGTGTTATAGGGACAAGCCCTTCCCCCATTGCTACACTGGGTGCACAATGTTTTCGAAGTGTCGCATCTAATAATGTATGTGCATGATCCATCGAACGTTATCTGTAAAACCCAAAGATTTTATGAGAAGTATTATTTTTAATTTATTTAATGTCTTCTTTTGTATGCTACAACAAGAATACCTTGCGCTAGACACAACACCGTATTAGCTTGCAGTATACCCAAGACTATTCTTGGATCATTTTACACACAATTTCAAGTTTGTTTCATAGAAGTTATTCTACGCAACATTGACTATATATATATATATATATTCAATGTATAAATGAAATATGGTTGGATTCTGTTATACGCAACAACAAAAGAGTCTTGCACTACATGCAACCCTGTCTTGGCTTTCATTACACACAATCACGACCTTCCTCGATACCGTGTGTTGTACGCAATACCGGGTTTTTCTAAACAACGATATATGGTTATAATATTATTATGAACTAGCTGTTATGAATATTATCAAATAAAATTTTAATTTTATAACATTATTATTAATCTTACTCATTTTCTAGAACATGGTATGAGAGTAAAAATAATTTTTCGGGTAAATTTATTTTTTTTTTAAAAATGAAGTTTTGATGCCTTTTGATGGCGCACCCACTTTAAATCTAGTTTTTTAAATTTTTATAATTTTAAGTTGATAAAATAAAATTATTCCATGGAATTAGGATATAAAAATTTAATTTGGATAAATTTTTCATATATTTCTAATAAATTTCATATTTTAATGAATAGAAAAAACACACTATATTTTAATTTAAAAAAAATTTGTTGTAATATTTTATATGGTTATATTATCATTTTTTTGGTTTTAAAGTTTAATTAGAATATATTTTTACCATTTAATCCAATGTTGGTCATTGGAATTAATTTCACTTTGAAATTGGACATAAACAAGTGTCGATCTTTTGATAGTTACTGTTTCTTAAAAACACGCTATTTGTTTTGATAACATGAATTATTTTTAAAATTAATTAATTCCAATTCTATGTTTTGAATTTGGAAAAATAGAAATCCTATTTGAATTCTGAATATAAAATATATCATAAGCTATATTTTTCATAATTTTCTGAAAAACCTCAATTTTTGATAAATAGTGAAACAACTTAGTGGTAATTAAAAAACTGACTCTTTCATTTAAATGAAATTTTACCACTTCTGTGAATTGAATTTCAAAAATATGACATACATAATTGTTATCAAGAAGTAAAATGTGGTTCAATAAGATTAAAATAATTTTTGGTGAATAGTAACTTTAGACTTTTATTTACTGCGGTTAAATGTAAATAAGGCAATTCAAGGGTAAAAGAATATTATAACAATTTAAAATTACCTTAACACTTGTTCCAACCTTATTGGATATGTAGTGGACGACCATGGGCATACTTGGGTTGATTTTGGGACCCCATTGAGCCACTTGGTAGAGATAATGATAATTTGGATTAATTAATTTAAAGTGAAGACAAAATTGACATTAACAAAAATCTTTTAGTAATTAATTTTTATAATGGGTTATATAAATTATATTTTCAACTAAAAATATTCATTGCAAAGATAAATATATTACCTACATTTTGGTATCTATTTTCTAAATTTTATTCATCAAATAAATTAAATTATTTATGACAAAATAATGATTCAATATTTACCTCATTAATAAATGATTTAAATAAATAAGATTATAACGATTAAAATATTATCCAAAACATGTCCAATTCTGATTGGATAAATTTATTTCTACCATGAGGCATCTTATATTCATCTTTAATGATTTTGGGACCTGTTGAAACCGAAGATAAGTTTATAATAAAATAATATTTTCACACTTTCCAAAAGATACCCTCCACCCCCTTATAAAAGGATACCATTTATATCCAATTCCTAACACCTCTCAAGATATTTGGATCATCCAACCTCTGCCCAATTAAGCTCCCAACATCCCTCTACTCCCCCTAGAGGCCTTAACATAGGCTGAAGGGATTTCAGGAAGTCCTTTTGTTTTAAACCAATGGAAGTTACCCAAATTAAAGGTAACAATTTCTCTTAAATAGTGTTCTTTTATTCTACTACTCCAACCCCTAAAATCTTTTTAATACGTTCTTTTGTAACAACACCAGAATCCTCAATATACTAGGATGTTTTTATGAAAAGTATTCGAACAAAAATTACACACCCCTCCATCTAATGGATGAAGAACATAACGTTTCTGTGGATGGAAAACTAACGCCTTACGAAACGATGATTGTTCAATTTTCTCCTACCACCTCTCATGGTGGCCATTATGATGGAACTGTATTTATATATAATATATATTATGTTTATTATTTCTTTATGCTTATTTACTTTCCAATTATATCAAGCCTTTATAGTTTCCATAGTCGGTAAATTCGATAATCTCATTTGAGGAAGTGCGGACTACCGCCCCCTCAAAGTGATGTGATTCGTTAAAGCCTTATGTGGGATGTATAAAGGATTGATTTAATAATATTATATTATATGTTATACTGGAATTATAATATACCTATGTATAATTATGTTTTAATTCCAATAAAATATGAAATATAAATTAATGTAGCGTTCTTCAATACATACAGCTTATCATCTCTATGAACAGTGCATTTCATTTCTTACCTCCATATGTTATATAATATTATAAATACATGTATATTATGCATATATATGATATATATATATGTTATATAAATAATGAATATCATTCTTTATATAATGAAACATTTACCACATGAACAACATGTAATTATAAGATGTCCATTTTTGACTCAAGTACCAACTAACGACAAAACGAACGTTATTAACTTAAATGGTTACATTATGTTTATAACATGGTAATAAGTGATAATAAAGGAATAATAAACTTGAAAAAGGATCTTAAGAAAGTATAAATTATCTTTGGTTTATTATTCAGGAGATTAATGAACGATCGAGTCAAGTCTGACACAAGGTAAGGGAACTTCTTAACCCAATTTCCGTTCTTTGGTTCGATCTTATCTTTCTCATTTATGACATTCTTTGATTGTGTGAGAAATGAATTTTTAAATCTTATCATTTATTTATACTTTAATTATGTCACCTTATAGTTAATAAACATACGTGATCTATTTTATTTACAAAAATATATTTGTTAGGGAAAATCTCACACTCTCATTTTTATCCTAGATTGTTTATACTTTGGTATTTACTGGGGTGTATATATCATCCACATCAATGTTTAATCAATATTTAATATTATTTATATAGTTGAAAAAAAATTTAAGTCCAAAATTACTCATTGGTGGATTTTTATTAAAAGATATGAAAGAAATATTTGGTCGTTTTTAATACGAGGTAATTTTTGACATTTCCGGCCAAAGTACTAGAAAAATGTTTTTTTAACTTATACGGCACAAATGGATTTTTAGAACATTATTTCCATGAAGCTTAATTTAAATTTTTCCATGTTTATTTTTAACTAACTTCTTTTAGTTTAAAATTTTATGACATGTTAAGAAAGGAGAAATGTTTTTTGAAGTAGAAAAGATATTTTCTGCTTGAATGGAGTTCAAGAGTTTTATCAAAATTATTTTCCATCTAAGATAATACAGGGTTCTGTTTTTATACCTATTTTTAAATTGATTTTATTATGATGGAATTATTTTTATGAAGTCCTTTTATCATATATGATTTATGTTATGGTGGCATGATGGTAAAGAATCCCATTTTTATTACATGGGTTAAGCTATGATATATGATTTATGATCTTATGGCACACATAATAATGGTTTCATTATGAGATGGGTGTCACCTATATCTCTATTTAATGCATTGGTTAAGGATTTATATCTCATGAGATAGACATGGGTGGAACGGTAAGTTGATCTGCTTCAGTGTTACAGGACTGGAACATGGAGTGAACTCGATTCCGAAAAGGACTTTGTACACTAAGATGGTCTTGGAAAAATGCCTTGGCTACTTTGGAAATCATATCAAGTGCTTAATGGTTTTACATAATTACATGTCTTATTATCATACTACTTTATCATGATTAATGTTTCTTTATGATCTATTTCTTAGGTACTTCCATGTTTTGTGTCGTTGCTCAAGATTTTGATGTTTAAATATTATGTTCATGTTTTTTTATCAAATGTATATGATTTGATATATTTTCTCCATGATTAACCTTAATGAGCATTTGAAGTCACCCTTTATATGTTTTCTTTTCCCAAGGATTTAATAAAAGGTTTTAGGTAAGAGAAAAAAAGGGTATGATCTTTATGGGAGAAGTTGAAGATCTATCACCATGATTAGATGATTATTTTACCAAGTTTCCAAAGAAACTAAACTATTACGGTCCTTGTGTGTTTTATTTGTTATTTATTAAGTATTCCGTAAAAGTAATGTAATTTCCATGTACTTCATATTTGGGTCTCTACAGTTGGTATCAGAGGAAAGGTTTAGTTAACCTTTGAAAACTAGGATGCGAAATCATTAGTGAGATCCTTAGAGATATTTCTAAGATATGTCTAGGGATGTCCCTAAGGTTAAGTATAATTATAGTTTATATTCCAAGAATTTTAGTAAATATCATATAATTATACCTACGATATTAGATATTTAAGGTACTCCCCCTTTATTATGTTGTTTTCCTAGAATGATTTTTTCCTCTCAAACTGTTATTTTTGGGTTTTAGACGATGGCTGGAACTTGAAGGAACTGTGTTGATCAATGTAATGGAAAATGCAATTATTGTCCTCCTAAAAAACCAAATGTGAAGGGAGATGGTGTGAAAAATCTCATTGTTATACTTACACAAGATATAAATCATTCTGGACATCCAAATGTGCAGAGAAAAGAACAATATTCTATTGAGTCGTTAATGAGGAAACATCCACCTTCTTTCAGTGTGTCTTCTGATACACTTGTTGCTGAACAATGGATCATTACCATTGAAAATGTATTTTCCATGCTTTGTTGTACAGAGCTTGAAAAAGTCATTTTAGTTGTTTACTGTTTAGAAGGTGAAGAAGACCAATGGTGGACTCTAATTAAGAATACAAGGCCCCAAGATGAAATTGAATCCATGGAATGGAACGAGTTCAAGTACTTATTTTTCAATAAGTACACCCCTCATATTCTTAGAACAAAGATATAGACGGAGTTCTTTGAGCTTAAGACAAAGGATGATGAATCTGTTCGTATATAGGAAGCGAATTTTACAAGGCTTGCAAGGTATGCATATGGATTTATCATCCAACCTGAAAGTAAAGTTGATCGATTCTTCAGTGGCTTAAAACCATGTCTTCCAAGGGAATTAGCGATAAGAGACTTCAATAGCTATGAAGAAATTATGTGGTGTGCAATCAAGGTAGAATAGGAAGTTGGTGTTACATATCCATCTCATGGTTTTGACAAGAAACAAAAGATGGGGTTCATGGACAAATCTCAAAACAATGGTGAAAAGAAGTTGAATGTTTATTTATGCTCAATGTGTGGAAGAAATCATGGTGGGGATTATTTAAAAGGTACTAGAAAATGTTTCAAGTGAGGAAAAGAAGGTCATTGAGTAGATGAGTGCCGAAGTAATGGGAAACATGTAGCTAATGGTGTCAATGGAGAAAGGACTGCAGAAAATGCACCACCAACACTCCCATGCATGAAGTGAAAGGAAATGGGGCATTATGCTAACCAATGTCCTAATACAATGGTTAATGATGATTGACATCAACAACCACTTAAGGAAAAAGACAAAGGGAAGTCACATGTGATCACTATTGGTGATGTTGAGTATGAAAACAATGTAGTGGAATGATTATGTGTTTATGTAATGGGATTCCAAAATAATGTTGTGGAATCTCAAAGTATTGTGGAATATTGGAATATCTATGTATTGGTTTATTGTGGTTTTCAATGATTATATAGAATTAGTAACCATGAAAAGTAATTAAAATATTTTGGAAAATCAGATGATATGTTCATAATGAAGGGATAAGGAGAAAATAATATGTTTGATAGTATTAATGATCTCATGACTGATATAAGGAAAAAGTGATATCATGGTTTGAGTTTATAGAAATTTTGTGATTTTGGTATGTGGAAAGAGTTAAATTTTGACAGCATTCATGTTTTCACTAAGGTTCAATGGGTATTCATTTTTCAAGAGAATACATGATTAAGGTATTCACATGTTTGGAATTTGACCAACAAGATATATCTTGTGATATATGAGGGATAAATGATGGTATTCACGTGCTTGTTATGTGACATCTCCAGTAATCATTTTCTTTATACTATGATATTGGACAAATTTATTTTGGATAAGTCTAAATATTGGAATGGATTATGTCGGACATTAGATAGTATTGTTTAAGGCTAGAACTTTTTTTATGATATTGATGGGATGTTATAATAATATAGTTTTAGAAAAAGGACATCCTACAGGATGGGAAACAACTCATCACGTCGGACAAAGATGTGGGAATCGAACCCCCAACCGAAGTGCGACAGGCCTTTATCGCCTACCACTGGACTACAAGTAGTTCCAGGTTAGTAGAAACTAGTTTTATTTTATTAACCAGGATGATATATGAAGTATAATTCCATTTTAGGAACCATATACGATTAATATCACCATAGATGGACTGATGTATATAACATTTGCTGACCTTATGTTTGAGATAGATGGAATGACCGATCATTCTATCACATGATCTGCTAACACTTTGAAAAATAAAAATTCAACTTCATTTCTTTAAGAGATGATGTGGGAATTGTTCTAGGCATAAGAAACGTTGAGATTGTTCCAAAATAAAGTAAGTATTTCTTTCAATTCTAAAATTTTTCAACATTTGGGAAATGATCTTTAAAACCAATAATATTTTCCTTGTGCTATCATATCTGATGAATCATATGGTTCCATAGATCATCACAAATTAATGGCTTTGTGATTATTGGATTTTTCATAGCCATGTTCTCTACCACTATCCATCAGAACTTGACGGTTATATTTCACTTCTATATCCAAATTTTCACTTATGTTCTCCTATGCGGAAACCCAGGGATAGGGTAATTTTGGTAACCGTTACATTTCATAAATTAGTTTTAAAATTATGTTTTATTATTACTTTATACGATGTGGGTTTCTAGGAAAGAAACTTTCAAGTAGTAAATGATTTATAACCCCAGCAAATTTCGAGGGTGAAATTCATTTTAAGGGGGGTAGAATGTAACACCCCAGGATTTTATGAGAAGTATTATTTTTAATTTAATTTATTTCTTGTATTGTATTCCACACCAAGATTACCTTTCTCTATACGCAACACTATATTAGCTTGCAGTATACACAACACTATTCTTGGATCATGTTACACACAATTTCAATTTTGTTTGATAGTAGTTATTCTACGCAACATTGAGTGTAAATATTTATATATATTCATTGTATAAATGAAATATGGTTGGATTATGTTATTCGCAATAACAAAAGAGTATTTCACTACATGCAACCCTGACCTGGCTTTCATTACATACAATCGTTACCTTCCTCGATAGCGTGTGTGGTACGCAATATCGGGTTTCACTAAACAACGATATATGGTTATAATATTTTTATAATATAGCCGTTATGAATAGTATAAAGTAAATTTTTAATTTTATAACATTATTATTCATCTTACACATTTTCTAGAACATGGTATGAGAACAAAATAATTTTTTTGGGTAAAATATGTATTTTTCAAAAAATGCAGTTTTGCCACCTTTGGATGGCGCACCCACATTAAATATAGTTTTTGACATGTTTATAAGTTTAATTTGACAAAATAAAATTCTTCCTTGGAATTAGGATATAAAAATTTAATTTGGATAAATTTTTCATATTATTCTGATAAATCACATATTTTAATGAATAGTAAAAACACGCAATATTTTAATTAAAAACCACTTTTTTCCTCGCAATAATTTATATTTTTATATTATATTTTTAATTTGTTTTAAAGTTTAATTAGAATATATTAGTATCATTTAATCCTATGTAGGTCATTGGAATTAATTTAACTTTGAAATTGGATATAAACAAGTGTCGATCTTTTGATAGTTATTGTTTCTTAAAAACATGCTATTTGTTTTGATAAAGGGAAATAATTTTAAAATTAATCAATGACACTTATATGTTTTGAATTTGAAAAAATAGACATCATTTTTGAAATCGGAAAATCAAATATATCTTAGGCTAAATATTTGGTATTTTTCTGAAAAACATCAATTTTTGATGAATAGTGAAACCACATAGTGGTAGTTAAAAAAACCGACTCTTTCATTTAAATAAAATTTTACCACTTATGTGAATTTAATTTCAAAAATCCAACATACATGGTTATTATCAATAAGTAAAATGTGGTTCAATGAGATGAAAATAATATTTAGTGAATAGTAACTTTTGATTTTTATTTACTTCAGTTAAAGGTAAATAGTGTAATTCACTGTTAAATGAATATTATAATAATTTAAAATTATATTAAAAATTGTCCTAAACTTATTTTATGAGTAGTGTCCGACCATGGGAATCATTGGGATGATTTTGGGGCCCCATTGAGCCACTTGGTAGTGATAATGACAATTCAGCTTAATTAATTTAGTGTCAAGACAAAATTGACATTAACAAAAATATTTTAGTAATTAATTTTTATAAGGGGTTATATAAATTACCATTCAACTATAAATATTCATTGGAAAGATAATAATATTTCAAATATGGTGGTATATTTCTTTTATAACTTTTAGACCTCAAATAAATTAAATTATTTATGGCAATATAATGATGCAGTATTTACATCATTAATAGAAGATTTAAATAAATAAGATTATAATTATTAAAATATTATCCAAAACATGTACAATTATTATTGGATGATTTTATTTCGACCATTAGTCATCTTATATTCATATTTAATGATTTTTGGACCTTTTTAAACTGAATATAAGTTTATAATTAAATAATATTTTCACACCTTCCAAAAGAGCCCCTCCTCCCCCTTATAAAAGGTGACCATTTCTATCCAATTTCTCACACATCTAAAGCCATTTGGCTCGTCCAACCTCTTCCCAATTAATCTCCCTACATCCCTCTCCTCCCCATAGATGCCTTACCTTAGTCAGAAGGCACTTCAAGAAGTCCTTTTGTTTCAAACCAAAGGAAGTTACCCAAATAAAGGTAACAATTGCTCTTAAATTGTTTTCTTTTATTCTACTACTACAACCCCTAAACACCTAAAATAATTTTAATCCTTTATTCTGTAATAACACCAGTATACTCAATATACTAGTATGTTGTTATGAGAATTATTCTAACAACACTTACACACACCTCCATCTAATGGATGAATAACATAATGTTTCTGTGGATGGCGAACTAACGCCTCACAAAATGATGATTGTTCGATTTTCTCCTACAGCCTCTCGTGGTGGCCATTATGATGGAAATGTATTTATATATGCTATATATTATTTTTATGATTTCCTTATGCTTATTTACTTCCCAATTATATCATTCCTTTATGGTTTCCATAGTGGGTAAATACGATAATCTCATTTGAGGACATGCGGACTACCGCCCCCTCAAAGTGATGTGATTCGTTAATTCCTTGGTGGGATGTATAAAAGATTGAGTTAATGATATTATATAATATATTATACTATAATTATAATATAACTATGTTTCATTATGTTTTAATTGAATTAAAATAAAAAATAGAAATAAAAGTAGTGTTCATGCGTACGTACGGCTTACCATTTCAATGAATGGTTCATTTCATTTCTTACCTCCATATGTTATGTACTATTATAAATGTATGTATATGCTGGATATATATGATATATATATGATATATAAATCATGAATATCATTCTGGATATAATGAACCATCGACCTCATGAACAACATGTAATTATATGAAGTCCATTTTTAACTCAAGTACCAAATATCGACAAAACAAACGTTATTAACATAAATGGTTACATAATGTTTATAAGATGGTAATAAGTGATATAAAAGGAATAATAAACTTGAAAAACGTTCTTAAGAAAGTATAAATTAACTTTGGTTTATTGTTCAGGAGATTAAAGAACGATCGAGTCAAGTCAAATACGAGGTAAGGGAACTTTTTATCCCAATTTATGTTCTTTGTGTTGATATTCTCTTTCATGTTTATGTCGTTGTTTGATTATGTGAGAAATTAATTATCATATCTTATCATGTATTTATTATTTTTTTATGTGACCTTATAGTGAATACACATATGTGATCTATTTTATTTACAAAAAGATATTTTTATTGGAAAATCTCACAATCTCATTTTTATCCGAGATTGTTTATACATAGGTATTTACTAGGGTGTATACATCATCCACATCCATGTTTCCTCAATATGTAATATTATTTCTATCCTCTTAAAATTTTTAAATACAATATTAATCATTGGTGAGTTTTTATTAAATGATATGAAAGAAATATTTTGTCATTTTTAGTAAGAGGTACTTTTTTATTTTTCCGGCCAAATTACGAGAAAAACGTTGTCTTAACTTATACATCACGAATGGATTTTTAGAACATTATTTCCATGAATCTTCCTTTAAAAGTTTTCATGTTTATTTTTAATTAACTTCTTTTAGTTTAAAATTATATGACATGTTAAGAAAATAAAAAATGTTTTTTGAAGTAGAAAGGATATTTTCCTCATGAATGGAGTTCAAGTGTTTTATCAAAATTATTTTCCATATAAGATAATATAGGGCTATGTTTCTATACCTATATTTACATTGATTTGATTATGATGGAATTATTTTTATGAATTCCTTTTATCTTATATGATTTATGTTATGATGGAATGATGTTTAAGATTCCCATTTTTATTACATGGGTTATGCTATAATGTATGATATGTGATCCTGTGGCACACATAAGAATGGTTTCATTATGAGATGTGGGAGACCTATACTCCCTCCAATTAATTGGGTAAAGGTTTATATCTTAAGAGATAGACATGGCTGGAATGGTAAGTTAATCTGGTTCAATGTTACAGGACTGGAACGAGGAGTGAACTTGATTCAGAAAGAGACTTAGTTCACTAAGATGGCCTTGGAAGCAATTCCTTTGATACTATGGAAATCATATCAAGTGATTAATGGTTTTCCACAATTACATGTTTTATTCTAATGCTATTTTATATTGATTAATGTTTCTTTATGATCTATGCCTTACGTACTTCCATGGCTTATGTCATTACTGAAGATTTTGATGTTTAAACATTATGTTAATGTTTTTTTATTCAAATGTATATGATTTCTTTTATTTTATCCATGCTTACCCTTACTGATCATTTGATCTCACCCTTTATATGTTTTATTTTACCCAGGAATTAGAGAAAGGTTTTAGGTATGAGAAAAAAATGGGACGATTTTTATGAGAGATGTTGAAGATATTTCACCATGATTAGAATATTATTTTTCCGAGTTTCGAAAGACACTAAACAATTACGGTCCATGCGTGTTTGTTTTTTTATGTATTATGTATTCCTCAAAAGTAATGTAATGTCCATGTACATAAATTTTGGGTCTCTACATTATCAACACGAGTGAGATGGAATTTGATGATGGGGTGACGTTTTTGGAGTTCCCAATGGAAATAGAGAATCAACATGAGAAGATCTTATGTGGGTAGTTGATTCCTCTAGTGTGTGTTCGGTGACATTACATGAATCTACATGAGAGAAAATGGGAGTGGGAGGATTATATTCTTGAAAAGTAACCCCATATCATGGATTTGTTTTTCTTTTGGAATTCATGTACATAAAAACCTAGGTTTGGGATAATGTAATTTCTCAAAAATTCTATGTAATTTTTTTAATTTATATGGAATTATTTTGATACCACTCACTCTGAAAACACGTGATTCTGAGGCCCTAAGGTCATGGAATGGAAGTTTGATCTTTTTTAAGGTACATTTAGTATACATATGTGAATGTTTTCCTAACTTTTGAAATGGTGCTCAGATCGAATATTCAAAGACATCATTGATATCAAAACACCAAGATTCTCCTATAATGGACTTAACATTGACCGGTAAGGGATGAATGTAAAAGTTTATTTGAGAATTTTTGGAAAATAATAAAATAATTATAAAATGTTATTTTATTTTATTTTGACATCTGATGAGTTGTGGAACAACAACATTGTGGTGCAAAGACGAGGAAGCAACGTGGAGCATTAATGGGGGTCATTAATGGCTCGTATCACGTTGCATAACGATGATATAAAGGAAGTGTAGCAATGAAGCAGATTCATAAATAAAATAGCATATTAATGTGATGTCGCAACGAAAAATGAAATGTTGCAACATGTTATATTTTTTTGTCAAACATATAGGTGGACGAAGAAGTAAATATTGGAGGATACTTTGACGAAACTCTTAAAAATCTCATATTAAATGAATATAGGCAAACTCCAGTGGATCTTCATCGTATTCGACACATCTCAAAGAAAAAAGTTGGATTTGATGACATCGAAATAATGAATCCTTGAGAATTAACGCTTCATCATCTAATGTCAAAGAAGTAAGGGTTTTATTTTTATTTCAACGTTCTCCCCCACTCTTATTGTTCTACAAATGAAAAACATGAATTAACCAATGAATAGGTTTATCTATGATTTGTGATATTATGCAAGAGACTGAATTTTCATTGGGATTTATTATACAAGATTAAATGATTGAATTAAATCAGTGAACTTCAATTCCCGAAGCTCCCCTTGATTTAATCCTCTATCACGGAGGGACTGAGCTAACATGAACAAGGTTCAAGTGCCTATCTTCATGTGTTCATGGTGGCCAAATACTCTATGCGGTGAAATTCGATTTTGGGGTATGAGTAGGGATGGTTGTGACCCGAGAGGCCCATAGGAATAGAAAAACTAGAAAATGGACCCCCGGACCAACTCTAGTGGCGTATAAAAGGTGCTGCAGGAAGGGCACAATAAGCGCGGAGGCACCGACAACATGCATCAGTGGGAAGCCCACATCAGCCACATGAAAGGTGCAGTGCTAATATGTGATGTAGTGGCATCAGAGGTGGACAACCACGTACCCCACACAGGAGGATAGGGGTGTGGCCGTTGGCACGCCACAACTATCAGAGGTCGGGGCTAACCAGCCGTAGTGATGGCAGTCATGACGCTAGTCGAGCAGTGGGAGGCGCGACACTAGTATGGAACCACGTGGCGGGATGATCTGCATCTGGTCCACCCAGGCAGACGGCGAGCTGGAGATTGTCACTTGTAGCTGGATGAGACCACATGTCCGTAATGACAGTGGAGGTCGGTCGTATCCCGTTGCCACTTCTCGGTCAAGTGGCATAATAGAAGTCCTCCCCCTGGTGAACTGGGGTAGAGCTGGCAGGCCGAGACAGTTCACACCCCAGGGGAGAGACCCACGCTGGAAAGAAGAACCCCCGCCCTTCGAAATGGGTTGGACTAGACCAGGTCATCAGGTGACCCTAATGGTACGACCCTCACCGAAACTGGGTGGGGTCCTACAAGGCTTATTTGTCTTGGACAACTGTCTATGCCAAAATAGACCGACCCTGACCCAAACCAGGTAAGGTCGAGTCTATAAAATTAATTCAGGGTATGTGGGACTTCCTGGCATGGATGGTCATGTCAGAGAGACAGGGTCAGACTGGGCCTCATCACAACATTCCACCTGTTTACTAATGGAGGAGTACCATAGTTCGTCAAAAATTAATTTGGGGTATGTGGGATTTCTGTAGGAGTGGTTCTCCCTTGTGAGCTACGTATGGAACCCTACGTTTGGCTAATAACAGAATATTGTTAGGCAATATCCCAGTGGGAAGAAGATATGTGTGTCCCAAGAAGACCATGGTGGGAGAGGCTCTGTGTGACTTGGATGACCCACAATAATCTAAAGGAGGAGTACCATAGTTCGGCAAAAGTGGGAAGTGGCACTATGTGACCTAGTGGGTGCACGATGCGTATCGGCTCTTTGTGACCCAACACACCCATGATACTAATCAAGGACGAGTAACACAATAGTTCAATGTTCATGGGATGTAGATTTGTGTGACAAAATAGAACCAAAATTATTGATAGAGGATATGTTCTCCAACTGTGAAGGAGTTCAATGATATTACTGATGATGCTACATTAACTACTATAAAATATATATATTGTGAGTTATCTTGTTCATTGAGATTTACTATGAGGATGGTTGTGAGATATTTAGTTTCTGTGTTAGGGTACCTACTATATTTTCTATTACTCACCCAGCCACGGGACACACTCATGCGTATCGTGTCCCGTGAAGATGATCAATGCTTCAATATATACATTGGTGGATGAGGACCCTGGTGGAGCCCATTGACATAGTAAAAATCGATGCATCGACAGTGGACATGGTGGCCTATGACCTGGTTGGGGCTCAGTAGGACCAGGTAGACATGACATACAACTTCAAATTCTAGTAGCTTCACTACTCTTACTATTAGGTTGGGTTTTCCATGGATATTCCTCAAAGCCCTTTTTTGTACATTGTTGTTTCAGTACTTTTTTTAGGTATATATTCTTGCCCACTTTCTTTCAGTTGTACTTTATACTCAGACTTTTTTAGTATACTAATTTCCCCCCTTTAGTGTGTTGGGATGTAGTTCAGAATGTTTGTGTGTACAAGTACTCAGGAAAATGCCTCCCACATGCACGTTGATGCTTTCAGTGCTAGTCCCCATCCCCTGGCCTTCGGGAGGTGGGATTGGGATAGTCAAAACCCAGGCCCCAGGGGACAGGTTGTGACATATATGATCAAAGAAATATCATTTTGGAAATCATAAAATCCTAATATTCTTTGGGATATTTGTTGTAAATTTTCATTAATACATCAAATATTTGGTGAATAGTAAAAAATATATTTTTTTCACAAAATTTGTGTATCTTAAATGAAATCATTTAAGATGTAATAACGAAATAGTCCATTTTATAATATTAGGGTCAGCCATGTTTTATTTTATTTAATAAATGAGTAATAAAAATATTATAAAAATAATTTCAAACCCTAAAAATTAATATCCAATACATAATGTCCAATGTGGTTCCTTAAAAAATAAATTTTAATTTTTTCCACATTCAATTTATAAAAGATAGTTAAATCATATTATAATGTCTATTTAAAGTCATGACCAAATTATATTATATAAATAAATGATTTATAATTTAAAAAATTCAATATAATTTTCTTACCTTGGGTATCATATTTTATTCACGATTTTATTCAAAAAATACAGCTCTACGCATGTATAGGTAACCACTCCCTCCCCTCAGAAACCACTCCTCCCTCTCATTCAAAAGACAAATATCAAAATATATTCCTTATTAAGACTCATAAAATCTATAGGGACGTTTTGGTGTAATCCATCTAAAAAAATGAACGGATTCACAGTGTCGTGTAGGAGTAGCTACACCACGAAAAGATACTGTTGTTCATCTTTTAACTCATTTAACATTTCTACTCTCCATTTTCAATTATTTTTTAAACATAAATTAGTGTATTATTTATTTATTGGGAAAACTATAATTATATTTATTGTGGAATAATTCTTTAAAATTTATATTTTTATAGTATTTATGCTTAATACCTCATTTTCTACATTTGCAGACATTATTCCTGATAACGGTTAGTTAACCACCAATGAGGATGTTTCTAATTAAATTAATATCACCAACCCTATGCTTTGTTAAATTAAATTATTCATTATATTTAAATGTATAAATATATTCATATCACTCTATTTTAATTTACTATTCTTATTGAATATTTAACTAGAAGAAATTTCCAAATTGAAAAATAAAAAGATAATTTTTAAAAAACATGATATCAAAATACTAAAATTTCATAAATGAAATTTAGAAAAAAAAAGAAACAAATTATAATTCATAAATATTTATATAATTTACTATAATTCACATTTGATTCATTGTTTTAATAAATATAATATTTCTATTCTGGTGGAACACCAGTGAAGAAATAAAGCATGAATAATGGTAAGGGGATTCTCAAAGCCAACTACATTTTCATACATTATTCCTATTTCAAAAAAGAGTTCATTATGGATAATCATGTGGTGTTATGTAAATATTATTTCCTTGATGTTACCAATTTTTTTTTGGATAGAAATGTTTCCAACATTTTTTATGAAAAATATAATGTTTTTAAAATAATTCTTCTTGAAAATAATATTGACTCCTCATATGATTCTATATTGTTTATTAAATATTAATGATTAATATAGAAAATTTTTCTTCATTAGTTCATTTGTTTTCACCAATAATTATTCATGAATTATTACATCATTAAATCCTTATAAAACTCATTCCATTCCATGGGTAATTTCATGGTTATGATAATTATATGTTTTATGTGTCATGTTTGAATTTGTTAATTCTATGATGTGATGGGTGGGAGTATAATTATATATCCATCCAATTCAACAGTTAACATGATTAGTCTTTTGAGATAATGTGTATTATGAATGAATAGGATTATATATTTTATATCAATATTATTTCACAATTATGAACATAGGTTATACGTGAACATGATGCTAGATTTTTTCGCAACTATGGCTGGTAATTTACCATAAAGACATAATGGGTTTTTCTTATGCATTTCCAAATTCCATTGATTTATAAATTGTTTCTGTCACAATATTGATGATAATCCAATTTTTAATTAATAATGATGATTAGTATTATCAATATATATATTGATTGACACACCTTATTAAGCCTTTTACTGGGATTTATCTCACCCCATTCATTGATGTTTATCAATAAGTGATTACTTGTAAGAATATATATAATATGGAATTAAATAGTGTTTATTTTTTAATTTTAAAACGTTATATAAGAACCTAATTTTCCCATCACACTAACCATCTTGATAATAGTTTTTTATTTACATCATGTTATTTGTCTAAAAAATGATGTAATAACCACATAAGAAAACAAGGGTCACTGTAGTGTTTAGTGATAATGTTGATCCAATTAATTGATTGAATATTTTGATTACAACAAAATAACGGGTTGCATTGATGTGAACTCCTTTAAAAAATAGGCATTTCTCCTTGATATCATTGTATATAATTTTATTTATTGTGTTTTATGTGAATTCATAAATATATTTTTTATATTAAATTTTTAATCCTCTCCCTATATTATATGATTATTATAGAACACTATTAAATATGTTTAAATGTTATAACCAATGAAAAATGTTGTGTGATTGACATAATAATTACATTTAACATATCTGTGCAATTTTCTAAACACATAGGTGAATAAGAATTCTATTGTTATGTAATTTTGAAAATAACTCTTAGAAATATGGTACATTTTTTTCACTAATTAAAAGATTTAACACAATAGTTTTAAAAAAATTATTTATTTAAAAAGATAAAAATGTATATATATTCATTTAATATCATTTTTATTCATAAAATTATTTTACAATACTGGAAGATCATAGAGGATGAAGAAATAGTAGTTCCACCGTATGGGGCCATCATACCAATGTCCATGAGTTGAGAGATCTTGTTTCCCATTGTCCAACCTCTGGTAAATAATTTCATATTGATTTATAATATTTTCAAAATCATATTCAATATAAATTTTCCCTCGAACTCCCCATTATATAAATTTCTAATAGAATAACTAAGCAATATCTCATGGATGAAAACTATATAGAATTTGTAATCCAATATGTTGCTAATGTAAATAAGTTACCATCATTTTCCCTCCACAACCTATACTTTTTTACTATATTTCTACTGGGATGGATCTTATGTAATCTATCAATTGGTTGAATCAAAACTAGTGTGAATGGATTAATTTTGGAATTAAAACAATGTTTTGGTTCAAATGAATAATACTAGAACCCCAATAATATTTTGGGTGATAGTTAAAAAAACTAAATTGTGAATGTCAAGCTTGTACCAACCATGATATTTTGTAACAAACCAATATTTTCATTTATATATTCTCCTATTTAATTAAAATATGTTCTATAGAGTTAAAAAAATTGAACCATCTTCATATTTTGTTATGTTTCCACCATTGAAACCTAGAAACATAATTAATAGGTATTAACTGGATTAGCTTAGTTATGAAATATATTATTTTTTATATTTATAAAAGTTATTTTATATAAATTACATTATTTATTGATATGTTGAAGAAAAAAATTATTATGTGTTTTAATTTTTTTAATATAACTATGTAAATGATAGTAAAATGATGAAATCAGTTGAATATAATAAATATTAATTAACGGTGTATTTAATACTATTTTTAAATTCAAAAATAAGAACACATTTTATTTTAAAATTATTATCTTCCTATAAAACCACTTCCTATTTTTAATTTATTATTTTAAAAAGATATTAGTATATGAAATTATAATAATTGAAATTTCAAAAATAAATTTAATTTTTTATTTTATATGGATAATCTTTTTCAACGTTTTTTTTCTTAAATAATTGTTTTCTAGGAAAATATAAAGAAATATTTATTTCATTAATATTTTAATTTTTATAATATAATTACACAATAATTAAATGAATGTTTTTAATTAATTTTTTAATAAACTATATAGTTTATAAATTTAAATTCTTTCTTCTAAAATTCTATGAAGATATAAAGAACCCAAGATCAATAATATATAAAATACTTATATTTTTATAAAGAGTTACATTTTATTATCTTTTAATATTAACAATATTTTATCACGATTGATATTTCTCTTGAAGTAATTTTTTTATTATATAAATAATTAATAAGAAAAATATAATTTTAATATAATATTTATAATGAAATAGTTTACGTTAAACATAAGTGGTATAATCAAGATACTATTTTTACCGAAAAGGATTCTTAATGTTATATGTAATAATAATTATAATAATTTCAAATTTTGAAGGAATATTTTCTTTATAAAATTAATTGTATGCTTAAAATAATTAATCATGTTATTAAATAATATAATTTTTCACTATATCCTTTGAAATTAGTTACAAAAGATATTGGAGTTACCACATTAAAGTTAAATTAGGTAAATTTGGTTAAATCATTTTGCATGTGGATATAATATGTGTAAGTGATGGATAATTATGATTTTTCAATAAAGTATCAATTTTTCCTATATTTTTAAACAATTATTAGCCATTTTTTTAAAAAATTTCCATGAATAATGGAGTTATGTAATTGATTAATAATGTTTTTTTATTGAAATAGCATTTTATTCAGTTAATAAAAGAGACCACATCATCTCAATTTTTCCACACATTAAAAAGTGTTCGATAACCAAAAAATAATCGCTATTATTTATAAAAACCATAACATTTTGATTGAATACTTTTTCACACCAAAATAAAAACATACAAGTCTTAATGAACCACTCATGGTGCAACATTAAATTTAAATTTATTAATATCAATAGATCTTTTTATGTCATTTTCTCCTTCTATATCATTAAATTCTCCTATTTTCATAATGATATGTTTTAAAAATAAATTCTTCTATACTTAAAAATTATAATTATATTGTAAAATCAATTAAAATGTCCAGAAAATCATTATGAAAAAGGGAAACAATGTCATATGTGTGAGTGAGTGGACTACCCCCTCTATGAAAGAGATATTCAATTTATAAATCACTACTACAAATTTTGGGATAATTTTAATATTTATTTTGGTAAACATATATATATAAATAAATTAATATTCTATAATTATATTATATTTCCCTCAGTAGTTAATAATAATAAAAAAGTATATTAAATTAAAATGTATTACATAGGTTTATCAAGATACCATTATATATTTGCATCAATTTTTGTTCAAATTTTCTAATATTACATGAATATTTGTAATCTAATAGTGTATTTTATAAAATTTAAAAATTATAGATGTAATGAAATAATTTTTTAATATTATAGAATATGTTCAATAAATCAATATTCTTATAATAAAATATATGAAAAAAACCATAGTAACCCATGTTTGAGATAATGATATTGAAAGTAATATCTGAATGAAATTATTTTAGGTTTATAAAAATAAATATGAATGAATTATTTTATTGAGTTTATAAATAATTACCATTATATAATTATTCGTGATAGTAAGAGATTCTGTAGAGTGCCTTCAGACAAAGGTAACAGTTTTCATCTTAAATTTTCTTTATTGGGGAATAATTTATTATTATGCATGACTTTATTATTTATATACTTTATATACATTAAATGAATTTAATTTTGAATAATACATGGTTTAATGTAATAAATTTTTGATAAATATGTTATTTTCAAGATGAAAAATATATTTGATGAAATTTTTTTAATGGTATTAGAGTTTCTTCACAAAAGTTTCTTTCTTGAGAAACAACACATTTTATGTGGCCAATTTATTTCATATGGAGTTTATACTTCCTAATTGATATATATTCTCATTTTTTCATGTTATTTTATCATCATATTAATTATTTATTTCATTTATGTTTGTTACAATAGAATTATTCTTAATCTGTGATGCTTCCATCTTAATCACCATTTAAGTGATGAGTGCTTTGAAATTTTTCAACAATGTTTATTTATATAGTGAATATAATACCCTCACAAAGATAATTTCTTAAATAATTATTATAAATTGGAAAATTAACTTTTATTCATGCCACATATTGTTTTAGTATATGATTTTTTATCTTGCCAAAAAATATAGAGGTCATTTATAAAGGAATCTAATTTCTTGACATTCAATGTTTGTCCTTGATTTTTTCTTTAATTTCACTTAGAATTATTTATTTATATATTGTTCTGTATCCTTTAATTCACCACTTCATTACTTGATATTTTCCACTATTTTCAAAAATGAGACTATCTTTAGAATAAATCTCAACAAATTAAATGAAGGAATCCCTTCATTGTCTACAATTTATCTTCTTGAACATGTTCTCCATTTTAAATTGGAAACCAACATAAGTGTTCTGTCCTTGTAAAATACAATTTAATTTGTTATTTTTGAAAAATAATGAATTTTATAATAATTTATTATGTGGTATTTCATAATGGTGTTTGGAATCATAAAATGAGATATTTATAACACCTTTATGACCTGGATGTGACACATTCTATCTCATTTCTCCATATTTATATAGTATTCATATAATGATACTATTTTAATATTTTATATATTTAATTTATATATATACATAGATTAATATATTTTTCACTACTGGGTTTATAAATGTTTTTAATTCAATTCAAATTTACTTTTTTTAACGAAACTCATTTTAAGGGAACATTCATTTTTTTGATATCATGCAGGAATCACACCATTAAAATTATTTTAAACAATAAATAACTTATAGAAAATGTCAATATTTGATGGATAACACTATTGTTTTAGTATTGGTTTTATGAAATATGGTAATATATTTCCTTATTTAAAATTATAATTTACACATTTAATATTTTTCCCCCAAGTGATTAATATTCCTTCAATGAAATGTAGATTTTTTCTCATTAATTATGTACATTAGATGTCCAGGATAATGAAATATTTTTATTTTTCAATTATAACGATTCAAAATTATTTGATTTATTTTTCTCTGGGGATTTTATATGGTATAAATTTCAATTATTCCTTAAAATTAGACTGTTAGTCCAAATTTATTTTCATTTTTTTATTCTTCTTATTTATATATAGATTGTTTTTTTAATTTGGGGAAAAATAATCATGTACATATAATGATATATGTTTTTCAATATATTGATTCTAGGGTCAGTTATTGCCCTCTAATTCCTTGTTTATTCTTAATATCTCATGAGTTGACATGTGTGGTTCATGGGTCGTAATCATAATAACACTATGTTATGATGGATGATAACCTATGTGGTGAAAGTTGGGTATATTATTTCCCCCCAATGCATTTTGTGATACTAATTCTTCATGATATTCTCATGTAGTGTGCCTGATTATATATCCTAAGCACAATATTCAAGTTCATGGTTGGATACCTTAACCACCGTATTTTATGAAGGTGGTTAGCCATTTTATATTATGATTATAACGGTGGTTAGACAATATTATGTTTCTTGAATGTTAACACTGATATGTTTTTAGTATTTTAAGATTAATGATTCATTCCAATGTTTGTTATTCTATGATATTATGAATTAATTTTATTATGAAATTTTTTTCAGCATATTCTCATTATCATTATGATATCTCATTATGCCTATTAACTCTTCTTTAATGCTATATTTATATATAAATTTTTTTATTAAACATTCTAGATCACCCTTTTAATAGTGTATTTCCTATAGGGTATCATATTTTTTTATCTATCAATTTAAGATCACCAAAATGATTTTTGAAAAAAAAAATGTTTGAAAACAATAATTAGGTATTTATATATTTAATTTTGCAGTAAAAATAGAAATCTATATTATTGGAATTTAGTGATGGAATTGTATGTTTTAAATAATGAAATAATCTATTTTTTCATCATAAAGGTAACAATAGTTGTTATTAGAAAATTGTACAGTTATTTTTTTAATAATATGATATAGAACAATTATTAAAACCATAGGGTTATGACTAAAAGAAAAATCAATATATTTAAAAATGGCCAAGAATTTAGTTAATGTATAGATTCTATGGTTATACAAGAAATAAATCCATGTCACGGTGCTATATGTGGATGGAATATTTTTAACAGATGTATATTGGAGTAATCACCATGAATAAGGAATGTTGGGTATGAACCCAATCATCATCTACTTCACAAAAATGAATCTTTAATACACGCATCGTTTGACACACCAAGGGGACATGGTTCTGTTTATAATTTACTATTTACAATCATCTAAGGTGTATTGGTTACATAGTTACAATGAGTAAATTTGATGGGAAATATGTAATTAAAAAATTATGATAAATAAGAACTAATCATTAATGGTATAAGTTCAAACAAGGATAATATATGTTGATCTAAAAATGTTATAGGTAAATATGTGAATTATATAGTTTATGAATATAGTGATATAAATATAATGAATATATTTATAGTAAGAAGATTTTATTATAATTTTTTAAATCTTGATGTTGAATTTTCCTTTGTTTATCTTAGATAATTTTCTTATAATGATAATTATTCATCAAACATATTATCAGCTTCTGGATTTAGTGAGAACTGGAACTAGAAAAAATAGATTAATCCCTGATAGGATGGGATAATGTGATGACAACCTCAATGAATAACCCAACAAAAAGGGATATAGAATGGTAAAATATGTGATTATGTTAATATGGCCATTGTGAAGTAGGATTATTTATATAATCATTATTTGTATATTAAACCAACCATATAAAAAATGGTTGGAGACTCGTGTAAATTCATGCAGTAAAAATAATGAAATAATGAATATTCAACCACCTATATGTCAGAAATATGGGTGGTATCCAGAAGGAAATTTACTATTAAATTTATGGAAATGTACTAAATATGATATATTTGGATATAAAACACCTTAATACCAAATTTATAATGAATGGAATACTATAGAGAATTTGATGTTCCCTAATTCTCAATCCACACTTTAATTCTTCTAATACATGAATATTTTTCCTTATACAAATAAATTCCATGAAACTAGTATACTAATTGTAATAAAAATAAATTAACTCATCATGAATTGGAACATTTAATCTTAAATAATTGGATAAATTGAAAAATCATCATTCAATCAAAATTTGTGGGAATTGGAATCTATTATAGTTAACCTATTAAGACAAGGATTTTTTCTATGAAAATATAATCATAAAATAAATTAATTCACTATCAATGAAAACACACCTTTTTTGAATATTTTTTCTCATATAAAATATTATTAAAATGCCCTTCATGGATATATTTATATTCATCCATAAATTTTTTTAATGATATATGGAAATGGATTCATTTTTTCTACAGGCATAAAGAATTATTTTGAAAAATAATATCATATTTCATATCAATATTCCATATTCTATGGAAGCCTAAAAATGAAAAACGTATAAAAATTAAATAATTTAGATCATGATATTATATAATGATAAAATATTAGCTAAAATGGTTTGATAAAATCTCAAAAAAAAAAATTCACGACCCGCCTTCACCAAAAGGAGGGAAGAGTCAGCAGATTTCCAGGCCCTTCTTTCTTCAAGTTTAAGGAGAGATAATGACCCCCTAAACCCGCCTTCAATAAGTCCCGGAGTGGCTTCCAGTGCTAATGGTATAGAATCAATCACTAAATAGAAGGCATTACCCTTTTTCTTTTAATTGTATCGGGAGATAATATAGTAAATCCCACAACACCAAAACTAAATGTGCATGTAAAGCCAAAACAAACCATTCCCATATGCATGTTCCAAAAGTAAATACCACAAGGTACAAAGTGACTAAAAAAGTAAAGTACCAATCAATGAAAAATGGCAACTAAAACTGTCCCAAAGGTCCTACGCTAGTATGGTCCCGCACGATCCCTGAAGTCCTCCTGGAAACCTGAAAACAGTTTTATATACGTAGGGTGAGCATACAAGTATTATTAGCAGGAAAAAACCTAAAGCTCTCGTGAACAAGTGGGGGCATACTAATTCCCTGTGAGAAAAGTGATAACCAAGCACTTAACAAGAAAACTAACCACCCAAGCCTCACAAAGGTGCACTCCCCAAATAACGCAAGACAGGTAATGTATAGTAATAGCACATCATTGTTTGGGTACACCGAACCACATTCCCACTGGTTATTGAATACATCATACGCATCGAACCAACCCCTCCATTCTCACCGCATTCTCAGTTCCACACCCCGTCCGCACACACCTGGGCCATACCCTCCCGCAGTCCCACTGCCAAACCCCACCCGCAAACACCTGGGCCACAACTGTCTCACTTAACCATGCCTACAAGCACCTTGGCCATAACAACCACCTCCACGCCCGGAGACACCTAGGCTAGAAGATCCACTACCACGCCCGAGGACACTTGATCATCATCTCGAAGACACTTGGTAAAACACCTTCCCGCACACACCTTGTCCAACCACCACACCACCATGCCTGAAACGCTCGAAACAAGGGAATGAGTAGCTCAGAAACTGCTCAGACTCCCAGAAACGCTAGAAACAAGGGAAAGAGGTTCCAAATTCCGATCCGCAAGGGACCATACTCCCTGAAAATCAATGCTTGGTATCTCCTGTAGTCACATACAAGGAAAAACAGTAGCTCTCTAACATAACAGTAGGGATTCTATCAAGAATCTATCACAACAGCATGCATAATCTACACAAGTCCTATCACAACAGCATGCAATCGCTAATGCACCCAAGGTGGCATGACAAGAATGCATGGAATGTGATTTCTAGAAGTGACTACATGATGCATGAGATGGAATACCCTCATCCCATCGGTTTGCGATAGAAATAGAACCGAAATATCAAAACAATAACCGCACAAGTCATGCAAATCGCTCTAGGTGAAAACATATCAACCATAAAACTCAAAACCAGCAAACTATAATTAACGAGGTAGTATGGCCTTTCCCTGTACACGGGTTAGATACTCCTAAGCAAAGCTTAATACCATGTACCTAATCCAACCTATCCCTGGCTAAAGTCTCCAAACAGTAAAGCAAGTGAAAAGAACTCCTCTGATACCACTTTGTAATGACCTGAATCCAGAGCCCCTCCACTGGTGCCCCATACCCGGTTCGCCACATGACCTCATGCGCGTTTCCCCGAACGCCAGAGGATGCAGACTAGCAGTGAGGGCCTTGGTGAGTCAGTGGGGAAACTATGCCCTTATTTGGTAAGGTATACAGCGGAAAACAACAGTCAACAACGGAAGCAGTAACAACATGCATAACAACATAAACCAAACAACGGAAGCAATGAATATATATAGCAATTATGAAAATGATGTAGAAGGTAAATGTATATATGGAAAGAAGAAAACACAACAATGTGCTGGAATAAAATTGAAAACAAGTGCAAAAGAAAAACAAAATAAACTCCTCAGCATCACGAGCCCAGGCTCGGTCCCATTCTCTCCAGCTCCAGTGCAATCAAAAACCTGATGTAGAAGGGTGCTTGCCCTTATCTATACCTGCAGCAATATAGTCTGCTTGGGCCCAAAAGCATGGCCCAAATAGGGTGTGAGATAAAATCCCAGTAGGCAATCACCCATTGATTTGTGCCTAATAATCAATGAATACCAGGCAAATAATAAAACAAGAAAAAATAAACAGGAAACCACAAGCAGCTACAATCCACAGTTATAACAAAAGAAGAACACAAGTAAATAAACTGTAATCAAGGAAAAAAGGTAACCCTCTGGGTAGCTCTCACATCCCAACCCCTATGGTTCAAACTATAAGTACTTGAAACCCTCTAGGTGAAACACACAGTCTCACCCCTCTGGTTCAGTTAAGAAATTAATCAGACTCTCTGGGGAAGCACTCACCGTCAATTCCCCCTATTGTCTCGTAATGTGCTAAAGGCTCTCTGGGGAAGCACTCAACATCTATTCCCCCTATGGCCCACACTGAGGAACTACCGAATCTATGAGGAAGCACTCAACGTTAATTCCCCATATGGTCTCGTATCGTGATTAAAAGACCCTCTGGAGAAGTACTTTCATCAATTCTCTCTTTGGTCTACTAATCTAGGTTCTCACATTCCTGATTAAAACTAAACATGTTCAGCGCGCGTGTACATCGTCCAAGTAATCCTAAAGATAAACTTAGCTATCAACTAAGCCTCAGCAGCAAAATAAGGCAACAGTCCAAAATCCTACAACTAGGCATGGCAACTGGAAGAACGCCAAAAAAGAAGAACAAACATGGAAAAGATACCTAAGCACAAAAGAAATTACACTAATTATAGTCATAAACCACTACTACAGCAATCAAGCACAGCAGGAAATAAAAATGGCAAAATAGAAAACCCATATTTCCCCACCCAAGGGAATTTGTGGAATTTGCACAAAATACTCATCAAATTTCAACAGAAAGGCACAAACCACCTACCTCGATCCTAGGAGATCGATATATGTGAACCACGATGACAGATTCCCCTTAGAACGACGTAGATCTAAAATACACACAAAAATCTCAACCTAAGATATCTTGAAAACAAGGAGGAATCAAGAAACAAGGATCAAGTAGAAGGAAGAACTCACCACTGCGCTTCCAATGCAGTCGACTGGGCTCCAACCGGAGAACAGACGGCGACGCGGGAGCCTATTGAAGATCCGGTCGTATGGTCACTCTCAGGGGGAAGAAAAATGAAGAAGAAGATGAAAATCGGGGTTAGGTGTGACCCCGGTCCGTTTAGTGAAAAAAAAGTACACAGCGTGTACTTTTAGAGTACACGGCGTGTATTGAGTCCTTTCTGTACTCCGCCAAAATTGGCATCCACGTCACCCCTACACACCATGTGTGTGGCCCGGGCTTGGCCAACACACGGCTTCGAACTGGATCAGAGAACATGGCATGTACCCAGAATGTACACGGCGTGTACTTTAACAATTTCCAGACAATTCATTTTTTAAAAAACTCTAGAAAAAAGGAAAAACGTACTGGAACGAAGATCCATGTTCTTAGACTCCCCATATTTTGCAAGTCAAGTAATGTATAGTAATAGAACATCGATGTTTGGGTACCCCGTGCCACTTTGCCGCTGGTTATTGAAGACATCCTACGCATCAAACCAATCCGTCCATTCTCATCGCAGTCCCAATGCAACACCCCGCCCGCACACACCTGGGCCATACCGTCACACAGTCCCACTGCCCAACCCCACCCGCAAACACCTAGGCCACAACTGTCTCACGTAACCATGCCTGCAATTACCTTGTCCATAACAACCACTGCCACGCCCAAAGACACTTGGGCCTCATCCCGAAGACCCTTGGGAAACCGCCTTCCCGTACACACCTTGGCCAACCACCACACCACCCTACCCGATGATTCTTGGGCTAATAATGGATTTCAGGCCATCACAGCCTACCAGAAGATACTTGGGATAACTGGGAAAGGGAGAATAAAGGATCTAATAACCAGAAACTGTTAGAAGTGTTGGAAAAAACACCCTCCCCCCTAAAATTGGGGTGTTCGGCACTAAGTGCTCAAATTTTTTGAGGCACTAATAAAAAACACAAATACTACAAGTTTATGAATAGGTAACAAGCACTCAACCAAATATAGGTTTTCTTCAGCCATCCTAAGGAACACAATCAACACCCATGTCCAAGTCACAACTCACACCAAACCAAAACCAATTTTCTCATCCTTGTTTTCATGTTCAGAAAATATTTAGATGAGTTTCTGCACCTACTTGGGAAACTAGCAAGCATAAGATCAAGCCAATATACTACCCCATGTTCTCAAAACCCAGGAGCCAATGGCTTCTCAACAACATAGGATCCCACCCCAATTTGTGATATGCGCAAGGTAACCACACAGCCTCAAATTCACAACCAGCGAAACCATAGAAACAGGGGATCCCATCCCCACCCACATCACCCAGCAATCGGCCCATGAATAAAAAAACAACCAAACCACTGCCACCAACACAAAGCAGTCACATGCAGGTATTTTCAGATATAAACAATTTAACACACTCCATGATTCCAATTCCGCTGTACTTTAACCGGGATTATCACAGAAAAAGGATTGATCATGGTGCTTTCAATTTATTTAGATGAATATACATAATTAACCAAATTACTTTACATGGAAAGGGTTCAAAACCATAATAAAATCCATTTAAACATCACCAGAGGTAAGGGTTCGTTAGTTTACAGAGAAAGACAACCAACGTCCATGATTTTCATTGGGTGCAAACCCACACAATTCATAATTCATTAATTATGGAAGAATAGAAAAACAGAGTAGCATCACCGGTCACACCCCTCCCCTTCATTCTTTAGGATCCATTTATTATCTTCTTTAAAGATTGGTTAATTCAATTATTTAGAATCAATAACATACCACCCCGTAAGATACATAAAATGGAGAGACGAAGGTGAAACCCTACTTGATTGGTCGACGATCAATGTTTATCTTCATGCACCAGGAACAGAAGATGCGCGATTTTTTAGGGGTATGGCCTCAGGAACTCAAGGACGAGCAGACGAAGCGATGAGAGGGTGATCGAGAAAAAGAAACCCAGGGAGAACCCTTTAGTTTATAACGGTCGGGGATGATTGAGATAAGAACGTGAAACCGCATAAGTAGCGGGGTCATGGGTCGACAGCGCAGCCCCACACGCCATTAAAGGGTCCCCACCTTAAGGGTCTGTTTAAACCGACGCACACCAAGGTGACTAATTAAAAATTTGATTAAACGCTATTTATGGGCGTTACCGGGCGTTAAACTAAGCTTAAACGAGTCAAAACAGGGAATTTGCGCTAAAGGAGGCGCTACTGGAAAACCCATGGGGGTTAGGCTAGCTCCACAAGTTAGCTGAGCTACCGGTAGGCTGAGGCTACCGGTAGACCGAGCTACCGGTAGGCTGCGACTACCGATAGACCGAGCTACCGGTAGGCTAAGGCTACAGATAGGCCTACCGTGGGTCAATCTTCACCGAGAAGTTGGGATGGCCTTCGAGACCACCCATAACACCTCAATCATCTGATTTTTACTAAGTAATGGTTCTCCAACAACCTGAGCCATTACAATTTCAGTTATTCTAGTTTGAAAAAGAGAGAGATGTTTGCATGTTTTTATATTTGATATCTCACTATAAATTATACCCAATAGTGGACAATAAAAACATTATTACAATTTAATAATTCTAATTATAGGGACACAATTTCGTAAAAGTGGAAAATGTAACAAAATTATATTTTAGGATATGTTTTCCTTTAATTTATTCAAATATATTTGATAACATGTTCTAAAAAACACTAAACTGAAAATTATATGTAAATAAATAAATTATATGTAATGAAATAAAAGACAGAGATGTTTACAAGTTTTTATATCTGATATGTTTTCATTTAATTTTACTATATTAAAATGGTATTATATTAATTTAATATTAATTTCAATATTTTTTCTAAAATAAATAATTAAGTAGAAAATGTTGTCATAAGTGGGAGCAGACAACCAACTCTATGAACGCCATTTTCAATTTTCAATCAACATTATAATCTGTCAGTTAAAAATAATATATAAAGAAATAAATTATATTGTTTGAAATATTTATATTATTTAATTATTATATAGGAAAATATATAGATAATAAATAAAATTAATATTTAATATAAATTTAATCAACATAAATTGGAAATAGAAATGATTTTTTTCCTAAATCAAGAATATTTTGGGATAACCACTAAAAATATAGTTATAATTGTTATATAATAATATTTCTTCAAAAAAATTATTATAGAGATCAAGAAGTAATTTTACAATACCATTGATAATGGTCAAATAGCTGAAATTGTTAGTATGAAAATAAATGAACTACCGCAAGCTACCCATATAACATAAAATCATAAAAAAATAATTTAATAAAATATAATATAAGGATATTAAAAAATTAAATACATATGAATATTATTATTGACTATATATATAATGAAAATAATTTAATTATTTAGGATGTGAAGTGAATTTGAGAAGAACACTTGAACATTGCTAATGAATTTTTCTAGAACTTATTTTCAATGAGACATATATTAATGTTTTTAAATTATTTTTAATTTTATGGTTTATTTACTACCTAAAATGTATCATAGATACTACACGGTTTAAATAATGTTATTTATTGGAACATATTTTTTTCGATTCCAATGAATTTCTATGAAAAAAATTCAATAGCTTTATTTGGATTGTATAATAAATATCCTTTCTTTTATACACAATTACTTTTACGAATCTAATTTCATTTAAATGGTGCATGTAAAAACTATTGTTGTTATAATTTAATGTAGTTTATTTATCCATTGAATATGATATTCAAATATATTCTACATTTCATTCATGGTGTTTTTATTGGATAGTTTCTTATGTAGTAAGGGTTTTGTCTCAATCGCCCTTGAATGAGGCATGTATTGATATAATGTAACAATTTTTTTAAGGTGTATCTTTTACCCCAATGACACATAATATTATGAATAACTATGTAAAATGATAAAATTCACATACATTCATCATCCTACTTATTTTGGTGTATACTTGACGTATTTTATAAAATATAAGGGTCTTTAATAACGCTACTATATATATTCAGTTATAATGACACTACAAAAATTTGAACATTAATATCATTTGATATAGCATATTTATATGTTGTTAGATAAATTTTTATTAAATCGTTACAGAAATTTGATTTATTACCTTTTAAGAAAAACTTTGAAATTACGAATAACTCCCATACATTTAAATATTTATTTCCCCTACTTAACCATAAAATCTATTCCTACAAGTGATCTACCACATTATTATATTCTAATATTGAGTTAACTGATGTTAAAATAATAATATTATTCTATTACATTCAGTATTATTAAAATTTTCATATTTAGAAATGGCTAATTTCAATATTGTTAGTTTAAAATATAAAAATGGATATTAAATAAGTCATTTGTGTCATTACAATTGCGCATTAATTTTCTACGATTTGTGCTTTATTATTATCAACATTCAATTGTTTTTTATTTCCATTAAATATATACATAGATGAAAATACATTTCATGAATGAGGTTAAAAAATTTGATTGTTCCCCTAAAAATGTCATCTTTTATGGGAACCCAAATTAGTGGATATTTTTTATTTAGGATCTCATTCCAATCAGTAACCCTATAAAATGTTAGTAAATTGTGAATCACTCTTGAAATAATAAAATATTATATATATATTAAACTTGGATAATTTTTTTAATTGAAATTTATTTTATATTTCCCCCTTCAAAAATATCATATATATATTTAATAATGTTTTTCAAAAATAGGCCCCTTCATTTTTTATTCACTAGATCATCTAATGAATTTTATAATTTGTAACCCCATGTTCAAAAATAATTTTCATTATTTATTGACAATATTAGAGATGATTTAATTCTATATTATCTTGGTCATATATATGATATAGCTATCAGTTATACTAAAACACGTAGAAAAAATAGAAATATAAAATTAAAAAAATATTATTTACCATGTTATTAAGGTGCTCTATTATTTTAGGGCCCCTAATATGTTAAAAATGTACAATTTATCATTATTATTTTCGATCATTGTATGGAAGAATATAATCCTATGATGTTTTCTAGGATGTTGACTATAAGGAAAAAAGTAATATGAATCCACATGTGTTGGACTGTGGGGGTAGTCATTAGTTAGATATGTGACCTAGTTTGAGAATAACCTATAGGGTTTTGGGAATGCAACAAATATATTATAGGAGACCCATGGGGTAAGTGAACCAGGTGAATTACCTAGGGAGACAAAGAAAATGATAATTTTTATTTGAGATAGTACCTAGTAAGAGGTGTATTGGAACCTCCTAGGTTTTAGTAACATGATTCAAAATAAACATTTTGATATTTAAAGGGATAGAATGTGCTAGAACCATAAAAAGAGAAACCAAAGAAATTAGTATTTTTACCCATGTAAATATGGTGATACATTCATGTCGTGATCTTACCCGATTAAAACCCTATAGTTAAGAAAATTTGGAAAGAATTTATTTCAAGATAGGATTCAACAAGGGAGGTTTCCTATAATGTGTGCGAGGTAGGAAAAAAGTACAATAAAATAACATATGTAAGACTATGTGGAAAATAATTAACTGAATAAGTGACCCTGATGGTAAATATAATTTCAATTATAGAATGGAATCCAAGGAATTATAAGAGACTATGGGGGTTAGATGAATATGATGTTAGATTAGGGAGTTTGTGTCATGACACATGAATTATGATAGGATTGTAAATTCCAAATTCTTCTTAGGGGTTGTATCATGTTGATTCTTATTTCATTTTCTAACACATAATTTAAAACATTTTTTGACGGAAGTCAGCCCATGGTATTTCATGTGTATCTATTATATCATTTTAATACATTTTGTAAAAGTATGGTATTAACATATTTCATGCATGGTTCACATCTATTTAGCCAAAATATTCTATGTTATGCTAGAATTTTTCCAATATTGTTATTAATTTGTATTTTATATCCCTTGTGCATATTGTGTAATGTTTTTGTCAACCATGATTATACGTTTTCTGAAAGGAAGGTTTTTATAACCTCAATATGTATAGATCATGGTCGATTAGACCTAGCACAAAATGTTATGAGAGTGGTTATTTGGTTTATATGGTGATTATGAGGGAGGTTAATATATATTATGATTCCCTGGAGATTATTGTCGACATGTTGGTATGATGTATATCTTAATGATTTTATTACATTATTATGATTTAATGATTGTATGATTTCATTTCATTATGCCATGATTTCATTTTGGTGCTCATTTCCATTATGATATAATGTTATACCTGCTGAATGTTTTTATGGCTTATTTTCAATTCTATTCCTTTATTATGGATTCATTCTTAAAAAATCATTATTAATATATTCTAGGGTTTCTTATGTTTATTTGGATGATCTATGGGTGTTAAGAGTACTATGTAGAGTTTTAAATACATATATTGTTTTTATGTTCAAGATGATGTATTTATGTGTATAGTTTTCTTTATACACTAGTCCTCTAAGTCATTGTAATTTATTGTTTGGAAATAATGCTACTAATCTAGAAATAATGTGTGTTTATGGGTTTGTTTACGATAGGATATAACACTGATTCCTTTCCCTTTACCTTTGTTTTTATTTATTTATCTTTTAATAAATTTCATATGTTTTGTCTCTTATATTCTATGTCTTATTTCTTTAGTTTCTAGATGAAAAAATCAATGATACCAATTGAAGAAATGAGTTTTTATCTTCTTATACCATTGGCTTGTCTTCCCATATCATTTAATTTAATTTATATTAATAGAATAGGTAGATGAATTTATATATGGGAGAGATTCAATGTAGTTATGTGTATGTGTGTGATTTTATGTATGTTTTCCTATTTTTGGAACAATTCACTTCAATGAATACATGCTATCATTTTCATCATCAAATTCATTTTGAGATATTTAGTTGATTTTTTAAAATTAATTTATGTGGATTTTTTCACTTGGATATATGTTCATGAATTATATTTTCAAACATTTTTATGGATTTTATAGAATTTTGAAAACCATTCCAATTAAAAATTTCTTATAATATTTTTTAATTGTATGAGATTCTCAAAACCATTTCAAAATTTATTTTACAATACCCACACATTCTGTAACGAATGATGTATTTCTTATTTAAATAGGAACATGTGATTTCCAGCATTCAAAAAATGGATTTCATGATATGTTTTTGAAATGATTGTTGAATTGTATTGGATATACACATTTTTGACTTGAGCCTACTTCTATACCAAACATATGTAATCACATAGATGTAATGAAATTCACTATATTTTTAATAAGCATTTTATTAGAATTTTTATTTATATTCCATCACTCATAATATTTTTTAATGGATATTTCATGATTGAATGTGGTGTAAGGGTCCTTAATATTTATTATATTCAACGTGACTCATTAAAGGGATGTTTTAGGAATACTGTAGTATTTGTTTCATTACATACATCATCAAGAGTCCTTATTCATTGTACTTTATTGTTATCATAAATTTTAAAGGGGAAGAGATAATAGAAAAAAATGAAAAATAGAAAAACTAAATAATGATGTTGATCTAGAATTATTCAGTATTCCTAATTTACTGACTCATGTGTCCCAAAAAATTCAGATCACAAATTCTCATTTATTTATTATACATGATTTTCACATCATCCTCCTTGGAAGAAATGATGTAAATGTTATAAAAAATTTAAAAAATGAAAAATATTATAACCGAAATTTCAAATAAATTTACTTTTTTTATTAATTTGGTAACAAATAAATAATTTAACTAATAATAAAAAATGTAGTACATTTTCGAAGATATTTGAGTGAGTACATAATGATTTTTACTTGTATATTCATATTTTTTAAGAGATTCACATCTTAATTTATCCTTCAATTGTTAATTTTTATCTAAAAATACCCTTATACAACAACATCACCAAGAAATTCCCACAAGGTTGAAATCATTTTTATGAATCATGGTGTGGCTATATAAGAATTTTCACGGGCTTATGGTGAAAATTTTAATTTCCAAGAATTTTCTTTACTCTATATTTAATTTCTATTGAATGATTTGTGACACAAAATTCCATGTGAGGCGAGTTTTCATCGAGAAATGAATGGATTTTATTGAATGAAAATAAATGTTGAATATAAAAATTAACGGTAATTATTTTTATGTGACGATATTGGACATATTTATAATTTTTATATGAAACTAGATATTTTCACATTATTGATTATTTTGTGGATCTATATTGGGATATTTCACTACTACATGAGATTGAAAAGGTTAAATGTGGAGTATTTATTGTGTTCATGATTTAAATTTTTTTATTCAATACTTAAATTTTTTAAAATACATTTATTATATACTTAAATTTTTCTTTTGATATTTACATTGTTTTATTTTTAAATTAATTATTAAATGGATTTTTTTATTTCTGTAAAATAAAACTGTATTAATATTTTATCGAATAATTTTTTTAAAGAAATATAAATTGGGCAATTTATTTTATAAAATGATTTAAAAAATAATGTGTAAATTTCATATAATATGAAAATGGGATGAATCTAGATGTTGGAGGCCCAAAAGAAATTAAATTTTTTTTACATAATTATAATTAATAGGTTAAAAGACATTCATAATAGTACCATATATAATAAAAACCAAAATCAACTAATACTATATTTAAAATAAATATTTAGAAAATATAGAGGATGAATATTTTTATCAGTGCTTGTTCTATATTTTTCCTTATCCATGGAAATAATTTAATAGTAATTGAGTTAGTGAAATTTAACCAGTTTACTAGGCTAGAAACAATTTCCATTATTATTTAATCGTAATACATTATGAAAATGGAAGTTGAAGATATCTTTTTACGGGATGACTGTAATGTTAGATATAAAAAAACCGAATGGAACACATGATTTTTAAATTCTATTATTTACTTTTCTTCCCACGAATATTATTTGAAATGATATATTTGGGGGAAAACTATTTATCCCTCTTTCATATAAAATTCATTTCCATATTCTTTCAATAGTTTTTCAATTTAGGTTATCAATTGAGTTAGTAATTGCAATTATATTTGTAGTACTTTTGGGGAATACCCTTATTGATATATTTTGTTTTTCAACACTTCATCCAAAATTTATAGTTCATTTTATCTTTTTTGTTTTTTACCACTACAATCCTTCCCATATCCAAAATAATAGAGAGCTAACCCCCACAATTAATCTGGGATAGGGGTAGTGGGAGGGATCAACAATTGTTTCTTTTCACATCTCTTCAATTAATTACAATATTCTGTTCTGATATTCTCATTAGTGGTCAAACCAATTTCAATGGGTGTTTACCTATTTTTTATATTATTGTGTTCAATGATCCATTCTACTTTATTCATTTACTTCCCCATCATAATGACATATATAGAGGTATAGTATAACATTGTGTTGATAATCTGTGATAGATTATCCCACCTATAAAAGATTAATTTTGGGTAAAAATAAAATGTGATGGTGTTGACTAATTGTTTTTATTTCAACATTAGGTATAATATTGATATTATAATTTTAAGAACATGGGTTACATCACACTGATCATTGTTAGACAATAAGATATTCTAAACTACATCACTGTGCTATGTTTTCATTGTTTATCTTTTCATAAATTATCTAATATATTTTAATAATAATAATTTAATAACACCTTAATGATATTATGGGTATATTTTTAATATATTTTATAATTTTACATTGAATATATAATATAAACCATGTTGTGTGAGTGTCCTCCTCATAAAACAATCCCTATATGTCAAATATCGTTTATCATGTGAAAATATGAATTCATTGATTATGGATTAATGAAAACGACATGTAATAAGTTATTTCAAATTATTTTTAATATAATATAATTCATATAATATTTTTATTCTCAAACATATCATGAATGAATATCAAAGATATTATTTTTGATTTCATTACATTGCATAATCATGTATTGGAAACTTGGATTATTATCATGTATATATATTTATTTCTCATTAATATATGTGAAAATTATTTTTTATAATTCATATTTTTCACTTTAATTTTCAAAATAACACAAAAAATAAATATCTTATCACAAAACTATCAATTATGACCATTTAATTTTACAAAAGAACTATGTTAGTGAATAATAATGTTTTTATATTTAAATTGATACGAAAATTAATTAATATTAATTATACAATACATTGATGACATTAAATTATATGATCACATGAAATGAATTACACATGTTTTATAAAATTTTATTTCTTATTTATATCATGAAGATGTGATAATGTATATGATGTTCAAATTATTTTAACTCCTCATCAAAAAATCAACTTCTGTATAATATAGGATACTGTAACAATGAGAATATATTAAAATTACACTACAAAAATTATGTCTATTATATAAATTTTAAATTTTAAAGTTAAATTGTTTATCTTTTAATGAAAATAAATTGAAATAAGTTTACTTATAATTAAAATAATTATTTTCTAACATTAAAAACCATCAAATTTTTCACAACCATGATATAATATGATATATATTTATTTTAAAACGAATAATTTTTTTCTCATATAGATAAAAATAGAAAACTACCTTTAAACAAAAATTTAATCACATCCACGGATTAAATAAATTATGTCTTCATAATTTTAAGACGATTTTTACCAAATTATTCTATAATAAAATATGCATAATATCAAATATTACATTTGATAATAAATTTAAAATTTATATAAATACATGGAAATTAATGTTTTTTTTAAAAAAATGAATTAACCTTGTATGTAACCATATAATTCTTATACTTGTGAATGATTTCTCAATGACATTCCTTGTTTTTTGGGAGATGTTTCCCATATAATTATTAACCGATTAATCTTAATTTTCTGAGTAGTTGAGGAGATATTTGTCCCAAAATTATTAAGAATATGACATAATGTATATACAAAATTTTCTTACATTTTATACTTTAAATTTTAATTTTAATTTTTTTTAGATTATACTCCACCAGTGATTCACATATTATTCTAAATAATGAATTCCAAAGATGAATTTTATAAGAGTGAAGTTAAAAATTAAACTGTTATTCGATTATGAAATAACCTCAAGAATAATATTATCTATTTTATGAAGTAATTCATGACATGTTGGTACTATTTTTTGTTTTTATTTTTTAAAAACAAAAAATTAATATGATTAAAAAAAAAATACCCAATTGAAATATAAAAACAACAATAGAAAAACACATTTTAAAAAATAATTCCAATATTTCAACACAAAATTATAAAATTTTTATCTAATAATTATTTATTTCTTAATACTTGATAATAATTAAACCCAGACATCCAAAAATCCTTGATCATGTGGTCTAGAATAGTCAACTTATTTTTTTATTAAAAATAATTAATCATAAAATATAACTAACTTGGTTCCATGATATTTTAAGAAACATAAAATAATAATCCCTAATTGTTTATATAATAAATAATAAAAATAAATACTTAAGTTAATGAATGAAATTATTATCATTTAAATAATATCAACTAGATTAAATAATTAAATAATAAAATGTAATTACCTATATATAGGTTGATTGTATTATTCTCATAAAAATACTGTGATCAATTTTAAAAATATTTTCAATCAAAATTTAATCAAATAATATCTGGAACAACATGTATTTATAATCATTTTAGAATCTTTTAAAAAAATGTGAAATAATTTTAAAAAATAACCAATGATAGATTGACTAAAAATCAATAACTAACCATAATGGTTATATATAACTCAATCTGGTATCCTTCCTATATCATAAATAAATTCCCATCATATAAGACCTAAAAATGGTATTGATGGCTTTTCATTTAGGATTAACACAAAAATTATCAACAACTGAAGATATTTAGAACTATTAAATTATTCTCAACTTAACACTTATTAACCAATTACTTTTCTAATATTGTTCATTTATATGAACATTAATTACTCAACTATTAACATCTCATAATTTCATTATTTCCATTTAATTTTATATAAAAGAGAAATAAAATACATATTATGTTTACATTTTAGATAGTCATAAAGAAAATACTATATAAATATCTATAAAGTCAATCAAATGTGAAATTGTTTCTTTTATATAACTCTCTAATCGATACACCTTCCTTAATTAAAGACCAAATATTTTACTTCATAGTATTTAATTTAATTATTTATTGTAATATTCATGATACTATAGAGAGGATCAAAAAGTAAATGCATGATACCAAATTCTCACTATGAGATAAAATATATTATAATATATACTATAATAAATAATTAATGAATAATACTGAAAAAATAATATAAAACTAAATATAAATTTATCTATAATGAATTTAGTGTAAAATATATCAATGAATAACATATCCATATAAATGACTCTATTGGAAATAATAGATTAGATCATATTGATGTAATTCATAATTATTTACATCTAAATTAATTCATCAATGGCATGATGAATACATTATAAATAAATGTGTATGCATATTAAAAATAACAAAAATTCTTTTCCTCATAATACATAATGATTCATCAAGAAGATATATAGTTATATACCCCACCCTTCACTAAAAAATTGCATTACCTGGAATCAAATTAAATCTATCAAACCCAAGTATGATACATTATAAATATATTTTATGACTTATAATAAAATCCAAAACTAGGTTCCCATAGGAGACTATCCAATTTATCATGGGGCTATATTATTTAAATCCCAACCATCATGAAAAAACTAAAAATAATTATTGATGTGAAATAAATGAATAGAATTTAAAATTCATAATCAAAATGCATCGATAATAAATAAAAATCTATGTTGAAATAAACTTTTTATAGATTATTAATTTTTCCCTAGTAAATATATACAATAGGCACCTCGTTCAACACCCATCAGTAAAAGATAAAAAATATGGATTATTTACATCGTATGTGGTTAATAGTATTACCAATGTGATAATTATGATAATAATTTAATATTGTAATTATATTCAATAATAACATTAGTTTTAATGAATACCCATAAATGGATTGTTTTTATGAAAAGATAGAAACATGAAACCACCATGGTAAGTAAAGATTTTTCCAAAGTATAAAAGAAGTTAAACCCTATAAATATGTGATATTATTTAATATATTAAATTATAATAATATAAAATTTTAGGAGACCTTATAATATTTAATTAATATTTTTAAAATAGGATAATAAAAATTATATTGAATGGTCTTGGTTTTTGAAACCATTATTTCAAAATAGTAACAACTTAAGAACAAGTGTTTAGTGAGAGGTAATCGATACCATCCCATCATTTATAAATGATCCTAATTTCATTACCATAATTATGAAATTAGGATAAAAAATTATTAGAGAGTAATTATTTTTATAGATAAATAAACAGTATTTCAAACTGAGAAAGAGGCATAGAAAAGATGGTAATTATGGAAAGGAAAGATCATAATGAATGATGAAATAGATGTTTATAGAATGAATTTATTAAAATATAGAGATAAAACATAACCTAATTTATTTTTAATGTTAGAAAAATTATATTTTTATAAAATAATGTTTTGCGAATGTTCATAAATATCTAATCAATATGATTAGGAATATAATTTCAAATTGAAACGTTTCCCATAAGAAAAATATTATATTTTATAAAATTATAAATATTAAATCGGGTCAAAATAATTTTCTATTATTTTTGTAAGAATTTATTATTAATTTTTAATGTCAAAAACCATTTCAGGTCATTTTCTGGTATACTCATGAAATTTGACATTAAAAGTATTTAATACGTATAAAATATAATATTAAAATAAATTAAAATTAATTTATAATAATAATATATATTCTCCAAAAAATGGGAATAACATAATTAATCTAAATATAATAAATTTATATATTTTAGCATTTTCATCATTGACTTTTTACTTACTCATCTATGTTCTACATCCGTAATATATATGTTTTTTTAGATTTTTACCCTATTATGTAAATTTAAAAATAAATTATTACTATAAATATATATTATTTTAAATTATTATTTTCTTATAGGGTAATGGGAAATATAATTTTATTCTCATAATTATATTAATAATATTAAAATGTTATTATTTTGACATTCCATACATTTTCCAAGTGCTAGGTGTGAATTTTCATAATTATGAAGTTATATAAATTAAAAATTCATAAACATACCACAAAAATATCTCTTCATTATTCATATAATTTTGTTATCGATAATAATATTGAATTCATATAAAAATTATCATTAAGACATCCCAATTTGTTTCGCAATGTTGTGGATGTAATTCCTAACAACCAAAAGATATGGTTAATATAAAAAATATATTTTGTAATTTTGAAAACAAAATTATTGAAATATTTCAAAAATAAACCCATTAAATTTCCTACATGCTTATAAAATACCAAATTTAAATTTTACAAAATTTATTTTACATATGTTTTCAATATTAATTTTAAATAAAAACATTGAAAAATAATTTTTTATAGTAGAGAATATTATTTTATAAAATTAAAAATATTTTATTTTTTCATGCTGTCATATAGATTTTAAATTTATAACATATCAAAAAATTTGATAGATATTTATATTGACCCGAAAAGAAATTCATATTAATTAATAAATTATAATTTTTATATAAAATTACATTTTTATCGTAATATACACATAACATCTTTAAATATATAATAAGTATAAAACTGTATTACCATAATATATTTTATGAAATAGAATAAATATATATGACTAATGTGAATGTATATATTCAATATCACAAATCATTATAAACCATAAAATTGATATATTATTAAAAATAATTTGATTAAGATGTTATATATCATTTAACTATCCTTTTTTAAAAGAATTATACATGAATTAATGATAATTTATAAATTTTATTTAAAAAATATAATATTACTTCTATATGTTATTTATCTATTTCATTACATGAGTTAGATTTAGGTGAAATATATTGACAATATACATTAGAATCATTTTTACCATTTCATAATATGAAAGGATTTGAAGATTATGTAAACCATTTTATTTTAGTGGTTTTGAAAATGATCATTTTAAATGAATAAGTAAATACTAAAAATTCATATTAAAGGAACCCTGTCAGTATTTACATAAAATATCGAACTAAACTTATTACGGATAAGAAATATAGATCATGTAACATTTTTAATTAATTGTGATGTTTTTATATATCCATAAAACAACCATTAGTTAGATTATAATATTATAATTAAATTTAAATCTTTCAATTATAAAACATCATTTACTTAATAAATTCTTTTTAGAGAAAAAATATCATTTCCAGACTATTAGATTTAATTATAAAAAAAACTCAAATGATATTATCTATATTGGATGAAATTTTTTGTTATTATATATTATTTAATAATATAAGGAAACAATAATTTTTATCATTAATTTTAGGAAATTGTTAAGTATGATATAATGATTCTAAATTAGTTTTGGTTTTTATTTTTCATTGTCAATGTATTTGAATCAATATATATCCCTGTATATTTTTATATGTAATTCATTAGATCTAAAATTTTATATGTCAAAATCATTAACATATTATCATATTTATATGTAGTATAATATTCCAAAATTAAAAAAATTAAATAGAATTTCATTAATTACTTCTTAACCACATTAGAAAAAAATTAAATTTTCTGCTATAATATTATTTACATTTCTATAGGGTTACAAATACATTAATGAAGATGATTAATAATATGAATTTTCCCCTAATAAAGGATTCATAGGGGGTGGCTGATTTCATAAGGTTTCATGGGACATCTTAGTAAAACCAATTGAGGTTGGGGGTTTCATAAGTTGAAATGTGGTATTTTCTATATGGAGCATACAAGAAAAGATCATATTGGAAATCATTAATGGAATATCCCTATGGGGTAAATATATAGTTAAAAATAAGTGTTATAACATAAAATTCAAATGGAATACCTACATCATTATGGTTGATTCTTCAAGTGAATATTCATGTGTCTCGGAGTCACTGTATATAAATAGAGGGTTATTGGGAGATCATTTTTTGAGATGTAATTGGTGGTGATACCCTTTCCTATATCAGCTTCTAAGTAACTAATATATAAATTTCACACTAAATAATTTATATATATTTTATCAATGTGATTAAAACCCCTCATCTAGGGGATATTTTCAAAATAAATATCATCCTTGAAAAAAAACACATCTTCATTAATCCCCCTACCAATTTTATATTATTAAAAGAATATGAAAACCATTTTTATGATAATAGTGATCAAAATAAGGGGGGTTCATATTGTCTAAATAGAATCATTGTAAATTTAACATCATTTTTTGGAGTATCATTTATCATTATATCTCAAATAATGGGGAGATATGGGAAAAATATATATATCTTGCATCCAAATGATGATTCGGTCATATTCCCCTAGAAGTAATTAATGACCACATATTATTTATTGGGCATGGAAAATATCAACGTGATATTTTTTTACATGCTATCTTTGGTATCTATATCCATGGAAATCCTAGTTGTGACCTCCTCAAATATAGGTTTCAGGGGGTTGGTATGAATATTCATAAATGTATGGTAATGATGGTTTTTTGGATTTAGGCTGCTGGATGATCTAGATGGAACAAAATGAATGAAATATTTGAATAAACCAAACACAAGGTTGGAAACTTATGTTTATTTCCATTTTTTTAGTGAACATGGACTCTCTCGTGATATACTAATATACTTTTCCTTCCTTGTGTGAGATATTTGATGGAATGAAGGGGGTCTCTAAGACCATCCTAATGTCCAGAGTGACTGGTTGGATTGGAGGGACCAAAATTATGGACTAATGATCAACGTCGATGGATCATGTTGTGATGATATCATGTTGGGAGGAAGTGTTTTGTGAAATTATGTGTAGTTAGTGTTAAAATATTTTGGTATGTTTTTTTTGCAGTGGGAAAATCTTAATGGAGGAGTCTCATTCCATACATAACAGGTTGGGCATCTTCCAAAATCTTGGAATTGTTATGGATTAGATTAAAATGGACCTTTTACATTAGCATTAATAATATCAAAAGCAATAGTGTCGAAACCTAGTCCATTATATTACAGTTCAAATTATGAAAAAAAAATTACATTTCACATCCAGATGTCTCATATATCAATGAATGGAAAACAATTTGTGGAATTTCTTGTGAGAAAAGGTAATTAGGGTAATCTATGATGATATTTTCAAATTTTCATTTATACCAATATAGTGTGTCGATGTCGTTCAAATTTATTCATACATCTTTCATTTCATTATTCGACTATAAATTAGACGGTACAATGTTTCATTATTAAAATACTCTTAAATTTGGATAAAAATATGGTTCTCTAAATCACATTCTATTGAACAATAATTAAAACAAATATTTGATATTATTTATTATAATATCATCATTTTATGATGTTATAATGGGTATAAAATTTAATGATTATTTCAATCATTTATATTTAATTATTTTAATCTTGTAAGTATAAATTATTAATAACATAAAAATTTCAAAAAAAAAGATTATTGTTTAGGTATTGTTTATAACAATGTTAAAAAAACCTTATTTCCTAAAAATCATTATTAATAAAATTTATAAATATTTATTGAAAATAATAATTTTTTACAAGTTAATATAAAAATTCTGTTTATAGATATAGAATATATTTAAAAATATCCTATGCATTATCCCTTGAAGGATTATAAACATGGATATTTCAATCTACCATAATCAACTATATTCTATTCTAAGTCTCTACACATTCTCACTTATATCGATTACAAATCTTTTTCAAATACTATGGATTATTTATTTGGGAAATATATTATTATGACAATAAATATTTTTCTACTATATATTATCCCATTATAATATTGAATAGATATTATTATATAACATCATTAATTGAAAATATTTACACTACATCTATCATTAATATTGTTAAAACCTCTTCTATTCTATGTAATAATTATTAATTAACCTTAAAAATAATAAATTATTAGGTGAATAACATGTTTTATAAATATTGAAAAAGTAATAGTTTGAATTAGAAATATATAAAATTTATTTTTTTGATCAATTACCCATTAAATGATGAATCCTTACATTAAATATATAGGTTCATAATGATAAATATTTTATTACTGATTTATTTTTATATGGAAATTTTTTCATAACAACTAATATAATGTGAATAATCATTTTTATTGTATAACATAAAAACTTTGAATAGTAATGATAATAAAAATATTCCGAATATAATTTTCAAAATATTCCAGTACAAGAATATGTGGGAAAATATAGATAATAAATTTTAATAACTTATAAAGTATGATCTAGAAACATTATTACCCTCTATTTCTACGAATCTTTTTATGTATAACAATTCTAATAGGGTCATGTTAAATTTTAACAACTTTGCTTTTTTCCTAATGTGCTTGTTTTGGGTGAAACTGTGTTTTATCAATTTTTTAAAAACTGTGTTTAGTAATAAAAAATATATTTTTCAATCAATGGAAACACACTAATATGTGATCCAAAATAAAAATAATTAATTTTTATAAATTTGAAAATATTTATAACTATATCACACAAAACTTTCATATGAATAAAATTTAATGTTAATTATTTAAATTTTATGTAAAATAAATCTAACTATTGATCATTAATATTGTGATAAATATCCACTGAATAATTTTTGTAGATAGTTTATAAACCACTAATGTTTTGAAATTTCTAAATTACTGATATATTATCTTTATTTGCTTAGTTCTGTTTAATTTAACAATTCCATACAATTATTGTTTTAAATGTGAATGAATTAAACTATGCTCACCTTTTGAGTTATTAATAAACCATCAATATGGGATGAATAGAAATAACTAGTTTTAAATATATGCTAGGAATACCCATATGTGCATGTTATAAAGAGTGTGTGATGAAATCAATGTAACTAATACTAATATTCACATAAATATGATTTAAAATTTGATACTATTTAAAGAAGTGAAATTTATAAATCCATTATGCCTTTTACAATATTAATAGTAGTCATATTTTTATTATATAATTTAAGAATATAAAATACTACAATTTGATTTTATATGAATATAAATAAAAAATATTTCAAAACATAATTTTATATATGCTTGTGATACATAAATAACAAATATGAACATCTTATAAAAGTTACATATGTGTAAATTCATTATTTCATATAAGTTTTTTTAAATATGAAATTTTAGAATTTATTTTTATATTTTACAATGAAATATTTAATATTTATATCCCATGAAAAAATTAAATTAAAAGTAAGTCCTAAAATCTATTTTAGAAAAAATATAGTATGATTTACATTCAATTACTATATTGTAAAATACCCCTTAAAATTTTAATTTAATATTTCATGAATAATATATTCTTGATGTATCATCATATAGAATATATGAGTTCATAATATTTGAAATTAATAATAACCCTATTTTTCATTATTCCTAAAATATGTAATCATTGTATTATAATCAATGGATAAATTGTATATGATTCTTTTATGTTTCCAAAATTTCATAATATATTGTTGATGTAGAAATTTTTATTCATGTCCAAAAGTAGTAGAATAGTTTTTTGACATCATTGATTGGTTATATGATATATTCATATTTTATAGTTAGATATGTGTTTTTTGTAATGTCCCGGATTTTCATTAAGAATGTGATTGTTTATGTATTGGTTTGGGACTATACTTTTTAGATAGATAATTGTCTCCCCAAGATTAGGGGAAAGCTCTAGGGTGTTCTGGGGGGTACATGGAACTAAATAAGAATAAATGGGAGTTATAGGTCATGTTGCATGGTTTGATCATGGTTAGGGAAACTGTATGAGAATCCCAAGTAACCATGCAGCCATGGACAAAAGATTACGCATGGTTATCACATAGTTAAACTAACTGTGTAGAGTTCCCCATGAAACAATGTGATGGGGGGTGATTTTCATCTATTTTCTTTTGCGCGGTTTGCGTACATTATGGAAATCCATGTGGGTAAATATTGTGGTACAGTAATGTTGGGAAATTTACGAAATTTCAACTGTAGGATTTTAATCCCCAACTCGAGATTTTCCTCCATTATTCCCCCCGCTACCCTAATTAAGAACTAAGACCCCATAAATCATCCAAGGATTAATATCGAACATATCTTGTCAATTTGGAGCACCGTTGGTTATGGATCGAAGCCTCAGGTATGTCTTAACCACCTCTTACTTCTCTTTTTTAGATTTGTGTTCATGGTTTTTCCCATCTTCTTTTGAAACACTAAAACCATATTTTTCTAGTTGAACCTAGGTTGGGGTTATATGGGATTCTTTAATATAGATCTAAGGATATTCTTAGGTGTGTGTTCATCATAGAAATCATGGTAGGAGGTCTACAAGTATTATCCAATAGTTTTATTCTATATTTGATCATAGAAGCTTTTGTTCCCGTTTTTCCCTAACTGTGTTCATGGTCCTGTTGGAGTGTCTGATTAAAATGTGTTTCTAAATGGTAAATTGGAACCCTCACATCCCAATGGGATGTGATTAGGAGGATTAGACCATTTTAGGGCCACCAATAGGGTGCGACGGTATTTCCGGACCTAGAAAGGGTAGGGTTAAGTGAAAGGTTGACGGGTAACAATGTGATACCCATATATAATATGTTTTAATTGTTAACTATGTTATAAAGGGAATTATTATATATATTCCTAGGTTTATAATGCATATGGGGTTGTTTGGAATAACATGAATATGGAAAATTTGTTGAATCAGAATATTTCTATTGTATAACAAAATCTAGTTATAAATCCCTAATAGGATTAGTACTTATTAATTGGAGATCCAATGATTTGAAAATGGAATTAGAAATGAAGGGTGTGTTAATGGTATTTAATAAGGGAATGTATGAATATGTTGAATGGGTTAATACATGGCGATTTAGGTACACCAAAATGTGGAATTTAATAACATGTTGTGTTATGAGATGTGAGAATTATACTTGAAATACATAAGTGGGTAAATGACTGTGAAAGGATAAATGGGATAAATGTGGAAATCTATAGTCATTGATGATATTGGATATGGCTTATGGATTACTAAATACATTTAAGGGGTGTATGAATAATAATGAAAATTTGGCGAAATGACTATGAATTGAAATTGGTAAATGTATTAATGGGTTATGGAATATTGTTGTTTTCCATGTTGTTATTATGTATTTGGAATTATAATATAAGTGGTTATTATTGGTTGTGTTATGCATTGGTTGTGGTGATTTGATAAATAAAAATGTGAACATTTCTTGGTAGATTGAGTTTTTGACATAAGGTTCTACGCCCATGGGTCGAGTTATGTTGAGGCTCTAAACTACCCCATAAATTAAACATGTTAGGGGAGGGGATATAGGTTCTATTAATCTAATGGTTTCATTCCTCCCAGATTGAGGCTTCGAGATGAGGATAATGTGTGGATGGGATATGTGTATCCTTAGTGAGATAAGGACTTTACTTATTTCCCATATTCATTGTAAAGGATTTCCATACACTCCTATGTAGACAATATGTATACCTATCCCATTGATCATGTACTAATATTGGAAAAAATAACAACGATCTTGTATGTAAGGAAATTGGAAAAAATGCTAAACAAGATCTAAAAGGATCTTTGTAAGAAAATGGAACATGAACTTCCCATTTTTATATGCATTTTATTTTGTACTTTGATAATCAACTTATTAGAATATAAATTTTTTAAACACCATTGGCGGTGGCCTATTGAGTTTTGTACTCCCAATCTACTTGGGCCACTGTTGGGTTCACGAGTAAGTTACTTGGATGAAATTTAGGAAAAGGGTAATGGACCTACTCTTGGATGTAGAGTTAGTCTTGGGATGTACGTAGAGAATGATCTGAACTAAGAGTCATGAACCATTTGTGGATTTGGCCAGTTGTATTATTTTAAGGATTTATTCACATTGCACTACTAGCATGCCATTAAATCGTTAATGTTGAATCATTGTTTGTACCCAGTGGGGAGTTGTTTTACTTGTATGTTTATTAGTTATTTCATTATATTCCCCTATTAATAAAGTGTTTTTCTATTGATTAATCTAGTAATGTAGGTATAGTCTCCCCATGTGAGTCATTATACCCTCACCACTAGTTGGAAACCTCTGGCTTATGGGGATGTGTTCTTGATTTCATGTGACAACATCGCTCGGGGCACCCGTTTAGGAGGTATTGGGTTGGGGATGTTAAAAATTGGTATCAGAGGAGTTATATTATCTTGATTACTATTTTGGGTTTTTTGATAATAGATTAATACAGTGTCAATCCTTGGTAATGAGCTCGTGTTTGGGAGTATCTAACCCTTGTACAATTGAAAAAACATGTCACCCATGGTGGTAATTGTTTTTGAAGATGTGTGATGTTATAGTGAAATCATATTTCACCATTGGGTGATGCATAACTTGTTTGATTTGATTGAACTATGATATTTCTCCCATTATTAGAATGGCGTGGGGTTTTTCATTCTTGAATCATTTTACGCACCTAAGGATATAGGTATCGAGCATCATTATAGACACACACTTAAGATGGGTGTATGGGGACAAGAGAGTAGAGTGTATTTTAAGTCATTGAAAAATCTAATTAAAATAATTCCAAATAATGGTAATGGATGGAGGTAAATTAAAATAAAGAAAATGAATAGTTAATAAATATTGTTTGTAAATAAATTTTTTGATGGGGTTAAGGTTTTGGGTTGTGATAAATTGTAATGGTTCATTTGGGGTCTAAAATAAAAAGATTTCATAATGATGGTAAATTTTTTAATGAATTATTCATAATGAAAGGAGTAAATGAATTAAAATGAGGATTTTAGAATGTTTAGAAATGTTAAATGGATTTAAGAGGAACTGATCGTGTTGTAAAAGATGAATTGGTCTGAAGATGTGTTGTAGAAAGGATTTTGATTAAACAAATTGGTTACACCATGTTGAGCATGAACTGTAATAGGTATGGTAGAGGGTAGTGTTCAAAGTGTGATGATGACTGCTGGGATAGAGTATGAATAACAACATGTTTAAGGATGAGAGCATGAGATATTTTCAATGTGTTGTTAAATCTTTCTGGTCATTCCTCAAGGCTTCGGTTGAGTGAAATGTTTAAAATGTCAATGATTGTGTTCAATGGTGGGTATCCATTGTGTTGCCATTTTGACCCTTTTATGTGTAGGTTGGGGCAATGACAGTTCCCTTGTTTGAGACTTTTTATTTTCAATGTGAGGCCTCATCGGTTCTGATATGTCCAATTTGGTGTGTTTAGCAACCTATGGTGGGGTTATGCATATTGTTTTGTGAGGCATTTATCTGTAATTTGATTGTGGAAACTCTTAGGGTTCATGACCGTACAGAGTTTATGAGGGACCATAAGGATGGTGCATTGGTCCTGGTCACATGGAGTGTAGAGACCATGAGAGTGGTGTTTTAAATCTTGGAGATGTTGTTTGGTGCTTAGTTCTAATGAACGTGTACGCATTTGCTGTGGAACCTATACGTGATGTTTTCTTTCTGTGCTTGACATACTGTGCATCAGAATGGGAATGATAGTTCAATTCTTGAGCATTGCATTGTTCTTGTCTTGATAAATATGGTTTACAGAGAGGAGAAACATATTATCCAAGATGTGACTCTCGTCTAAGTGTTAGTTATCATTAAATTATTGTTGTGACATACAATAGAGGAAAGATAGAGTTTTTGGTGCTTCTAGGTGTGTGTTGGACGTGTATATGTTTTGGACATTTATTGTGGGAATCAGAGTGTTTCAGGGTTCTCGGTAGGCCTTGATGGATTTGTGGGATGGTTCATGGATTGTGGTTCCACTCGAGTTTTCTTTAGAGTTGAAAATCTCATGAAATCAAGGTTGACCTCATGGGACATTATACCAACATTGTAGGTATCTTTTAATTTGATCATGAGAAATTTTTCTGAGGGGGATTCAATGCATAATGAGTACCACTAAGTTTAATAAATTGTATATTTTATCTCATGTTCATTTATAAGGGAACATTAGTGGTTGTGATACGAGGTAATGATTATTTCAGAGTGTTGCATCATATGAATTCCTAAAATACATATTTGGATGAGGATTAATGGATATATTGATGTTATTTGGAGTAGAAGAGACAAGGGTGTCTAATGTGTTTTTATATGCTTTTTCTCAATGGAGACACCTGAGGTGAGGGTGGTCACATGAATGAACCTATTTGAATGAATGGTATGGTTTTTGGGTAAGATGTGGAGGCTACCTCAGATCTAATGAGGCTGGATAACCAAGATACATGGTCAGGTATGTAAGCGGTTGATGGGATATAGACATGTAAATGTTGGATTGTGAGTTAAATTTGGTCTTATTGGTGTGGTAGACCGTTGTTCTTTAGTCTTCAGCAATAAAAGATGCATCATAAGAACTCGAATGGTGTTGTGGATGGTGTTAAACTTGAATCATTGGTTCATAGCTGCATTCTGATTTGGTTGTGGGACAATGGTTAGATAATGCTGGAAATCACACCAGAGTGGTGGATGTTTAGTATTGATGGGATGTGTTTGGCATGGGAGACTATGATCCATGACATGCCATGTTGTACCATGATTTGAAATCAGAAATGGATAAGTGGGTTTTTTAGTTCATTGAATACTTCTTATAGTACCTCAGCCTATGACGAGAATGTCCAACATCTTGAAATCATCCTCGGTAGGTTAAAAGGCCCGAACCTTATTCCAAGATCCTTCAAGGTGTTTGTTGAATGGGGGAAATTATGGAGTTTATTCTAAAGGAAATGGTATAGTTGGAGCTTGATTAAGGGATGTACATCTTTAATAGATTTGGGTGTGGTCTTTGGGATGGATTGAATGTTGAAAAATTCCATGGGTGTCGTTCAAGGATGCCAAGAATGTGCACTATGTGAAATTAATTTTTTTTTGTTTTGGGAAATAGTTAGATATCCATGTATATGTTTTGGGGTTATCATTTTAATTGAGTGTAAGACACGGTGGTTGGAATAACACATGGTGATAAATGGTAATAACACTCTTAAAGAGGGGAGTGATAAGAAATACATGGATGTAGAGATGTGAAATTCAAGTTGGTGTAGTGGAACTAAGATTCCAAAGAGGAACATATGAGGTGCATGTTATGTTTCTTAGAGAGGCTATGTCAAAAATGGATATGGTGCCTAATGAGAGAAGTGTTGGAATAATCAAAGGTTAGATCATAGTGCATCTTCTGTTGCTTGTGCTGAGTCATAGAAGAGTGTGGTTAGATATGACATCAAGTTGTGGAATAAGAGGTCGGGTCCTATAACACTCACGATGATTGGGATTATACTCAGGTAATTGTTACTTTTTTGGATTTATAATGTCTTGAAGTTGGGGAAACCTTTTCCATGTTATGTGGTGCCATACTGAGGGTGATGCCTGATGATGTTCGGGAGGGATGCAATTCCATGATGATAGAATTCTACCAGAATTCATAGTATGAGCTCAGTGGGTGTGTGGGATGATAATGATTGTTTTCAAGTTAGTAATCACCTTGTAAAGGTGGGAAAGGAAAACTGTACCATCATTTTATGGTGGGTGTTCTGGGATAAACCATTCATGGGAGGTTTGACTTGAGATGGTAATCTTGAATGGATGTGGTAACAGTTAACCAACAACGGGTTCCTATTGGGGTAAAAAGTTCCAATTTTAAATGAATATATAACCAATTAATGTCATTTTTATCTTATTCCATGAATGTATCATGTAGGTGTCTCTTCCCAAATGGTTTTGACAGTGTGGCTAGATGATAATATAGGGTAATGCCCCTATTGATGCTTGTACATGGTGAGTTGGAACCTGTTAGATGATGGGAAATTTGTGTTTTGTTCTGGTGGTCCTTTATCAATGGGGGAGGTTCCATGTTACTAAAATGGGGGATAGAACTATACCAGATAAATGGACTGTTGTTGAAGTGATTAGTGTTTCAGGTTGGAAGGAATCAAGTGGACACTGTTCACGTGAGTTTACCCTGGTAGAGGGTTTGGGAATAAGTTTAATTGGTGAAGTAGTTAAGAGTTTAGGGTTTCATTTGGATGTATAGTGTGGGAAATATTCATAAAATTTCATTGTATGGATCATATGTTTTCCTCAAGGTGGTATCAGGTTTTTATAGGGTTAGAGTTCATAAAATATTCAAAATGGACACTATGTGATTTAGTTCATGAGTTTTGTTAGGGATCAGGCTGATGGGGTGTCGATTGGTTCCTCTATGATGATGTGATGTTGGGTGGAATGATTCTATGTGTTGTGAGACAGAAAACTCTGTCTAATTATTCTCTTTGAAATTCATGTGGTTGCATATAGATGAAGTTGATTCATCTTTGAAGAGTTTTTTGTTCGTGTTGTGGTTATGGTGAGGAAGACTTGTGTGGATTGAAAATTCCCTTGATCCATGTACGATGGGATTTGTGATGTGAAACTAAAAACATGAATGATGGGAATGGATAGGGAGGCCTAGTGGAATGAACTCTAGTTAAAAAAGCATAGGGACACTTCGAAGAGTGGCTCAAGGATGATCCATTATAAGGTGGGGAGGTTGTAAGGTCCAAGATTTTTTAGTGTATGTGTCTATTTAGGTTTTGGTTGGGGCCTCTTATTTTTGGATAGATATGTGTTTCCCCATGTTAATGGGAAGTTTTGAGTGGTGTTCTGGGGGTTCAAAACACGAAAGAGGAAGACCAGTGAGTTCTTGGGCATGCTGCATTGTTTGTGTACAGTTTGTACAAACCATGCAGGAATCCTAGGTAATTGTGAAACGATGGACATAGTTTTGATTTTTAATGATTTTGTTCAAAGCCTTAGTTTATTATTAAGGAAAATACCACTTTTTGTCTGGTTAGAGGGAGACCCATTACATAGAATAATGGCCCAAGGCCATGCGACCTCAATACAAGGATTGAAAGCCCATTTTTACCCGAAGGACCCCTCAGTGAACAATACTGCTTCAACACCCATACTGCTATAGTACCGCTGCCACTACATTACTGGCTCCAATGGCTCCACCACAATAGTTCCACCACTACTACATTACCACCACTGCTACAATTCTTCTCCAGTAACACAAAAATTTGCCCCTTCCCAGATTTGAGCATGGGTCTTGTAGATGCCATGAAGAAGCATGTACCACTTGGGTACAAGATCGTTGGTAGAAAACATGGACAGATTATTATGCATGGTTATTACACAATTTGGCTAACTAGATAGAGTTCCCCAATAAACCATTTGGATGAATAATATTTGGGAAGTATCTTCTTTATGTTGTGCGTACTTTTTTGAAAACCGTATGGGTAAACCGTGTGACCCATTAATGTTGGAATATTTACCAAGTAGACACTTCTAGATTTTAAACCTCGACTCTATATTTTCCTCTATTCTTACTATCTCAAACTAACTAACGAACCAAGACCTAAAAAATCATCCAAGGATCAATCTCCCTAATTTCATGTCCATTTGGAGAACTTTTGGTTACAAATCAAAGACTCAGGTAATTCTAACAATCCTCTTGCTTCTCTTTTTTAGATTAGGGTTCTTGGTTTCACCCATCTTCATCCAAAACCTGAAATCCCTCTTTTTCCATGGGAATTTAGAATTGAATTTCATGGGATGCTTGAATGTAGATTTCCAGAAATGATTAGGATTGCACTCATCCTTAGAATCAATGTAGATGGTCTACATGTATTATGCCTCTGTAATAATCTTTATTTGTTCATGGACGCTTTTGTTCCTCTTTTTACCTAAATGTGTTCCTGGTACTATTGGAGTGTTTGATAAAAATGGTTGTCTAGGAGACCAATTGGAACCCCCATGATGCCCATGGGATGTGTAGAGGATGACTTGGGCACTTTACGACCACTCATGGGGTACTCGAGGATATCTGTTCCTTGAAAGGGTTATGGCTTTGTTAAGGGTTGTCGGGTAACAAATTGACACCCATATAGAACATGTTTTAATTGTCTACTAAGTTATAAAAGTAATTAAAATAGATATTCAAGTGTTATTAGGCATAATGGTTGGTTGTTTATGACATGAAAAAGATAAAATTGGGTTATATGAGATTATTTCTATTGTTTAATGAAATTCGGTTAGCAATGCATAAAAGTATTAGTGAATATTAATTTTTAAACATATTATTTTATGCTAGAATGGGAAATGGGGAGTATGTTATTGTGATTTAATAATTGAAATGATTAATATATAGAATTGGTTAATACATAGGGATTATGGTAGACCTAATGGTGGAATGTAATAAGTGGTTGTGTTAGGATATGTGAAAAATGTAATTGAAATGCGTAAGTGGGTAAATGATTGCGAAATAATAAATGTTATAAAAAAGTAAATTTATGTTCATTTTTGAATTGGATATGGCATTGGTGTTGTTTAATACAAATAATGGGTGAAGTCATGTGAATGGAAATTTGGCTAAATATATAAGGACCCGACCTAAAAACATTACAAAATCTTGAAATAAATGAATATTTCACATCGAGCATCTTTTCATGATTAGAGATTTAGAGAATTAGTCCATAAGTATTACATATGAAATTTAATATTACATGTGGACACTACTACTTATTGTCCTTTTTTCAAATAAAAACTGTTAAAAGAAAACATGTCTAGTTCAATGTTTTAGATAGCATGACATTTCTGTGATCCCATCCTTGACCCTATTCATCTTTATTTCAAGTGAAAAAATTTCAAAACATGGGATGATCATAAAGAGATCAGTAAGGGTTATAAAATAAGGAAATGATCCATTAAAAAAATCAATAAATACAAATCAATGAAACCATACTTTTTAGTCATAACATACTTCATGAAATCATTAGATTATTGAATAACACACAGAAAAAATAAATCATAATGTTAAATTGTGGAATCCATATAAAACATACATAGTGGATTTCACATCTAGTAGGGTGATACATTTGGAGTAATCATCATAGTATATTACCTAAATCTCATAGGGGAAACATTAGCATTTACCTCCTTCATGTTACCCAATTCATTAAAGAGCTATCTCAGGCTCACCCGCCCTTTGTTTGTCATGAAACCACCCATATACATAAACAATGACCAACAACCCTAACATATTAAAAACGCATAAAACTATCACAAATGAAAGATAAAATTTCAACATTGCATTCACAATATATCATTTCAATATATTGACATAATCAATGCTCTATAAAACCATTTTCAAAACCATTTAAAACATTTAATATATAGATTTTTAAATCAATGTGTCCCATAAAACATTGAAGATTTTTAAAAAAAATTTAATTTCAAAAAATTCATCTTCATATAAATAAATCCTCAAAATCATTTTTAAAACATGGACATTATTGTTAATTATTTATAAGAATAAACCTTTAAAACATTTAAAAATATATTTTACTTAATGATTTCCTAACTAATATAGAGATGATTGAATAAAAATAATTGTAGAATTAAATTTAATAAAAACATAATAAAAGGATTAAGATAATGGTATTAATTATATAATTTTCCAAATCTTAGTATATACAATATATAAAAGTTGTTTTTCACTTATCAACAATGAAGTCTCAATGGAATCTAAATTGAGATGACAACCCTTATAGAGACTCTATCCTTAGGTTAAGGATAAATAAATGACATAATTATGTGTGAAAAATAAGAATACACCCAATATAAGTGGATATTATGTTTAAAAATATAATAGTTCATTCACACATATTCATAACATGACAAAATCAAGTAGTATATGTTTAACAAAAATACATGAAATTGGGTTAAGAAGTTCCTTTAAAAATATTCGACAGCCTAATGGCTTCACATTAAAATTAATAAAATGAGTTAATGAGAGAGAAAATGTTATCTCATAACTTGGAAATAACATTTACAGCAATAATAATATAGAAGAACATATGACAACATAATAATATGTAAATTAAAAGACATAACAAAAACAAGTCTTTTAAAAAGAGGAGGGTGAATGGTCACTTACCGATTTGGTAATACACAAAACATACACTCTAAGAAAGAAGGATAATTCAAATAAGATGTAAATAACCATAAATTAAATTATATCACACAAATAATAAAATCATTTTCATCACATCCATCACACATAAAAGAAGTAGTGGTAAATATAGTATGAATCTCACAAGAATAAAAAGTGAGATGAAAACCCCTTAGCATGTTGTAATCAATCGAGTCGTATGAAAAAAAGTTAATAACCACCAACTGAATCATAGAATACCATGAATATAAATATATTCATGATAATATATATCAAATGGTAGTAAAAAATACACCACATGCAATAAATAAGTGGTGATCAATGGAAATCTCATGGAATTAAATGTGAGATAAGAAACCCCTTACCACATTGTAATCAATCGAGTTGTAAGAAAAAAGAGTAAATAACCTGAAATGATTCAAAAAATACCATGATTATAAAAATAATCATGATAATTTAAAAGAAATGGTAGTTAAAAATACACCATATTACATAAATAAGTGGAAAACAATGAAAATTTCACAGAATTAAATGTGAGATAAGAAACCTCTTACCTCATGTCCGAATTGACCCTTCTGTTCTTTAATATCTAGAATAAAAATATATAGTTAAGTTCTAATTGATTAAGAACCTATTTATATTTTATTATTCCTTTTATATAACTTATTACCATGTTATAAACATTATTCAATCATTTATGTTAATAATGGTAGTTTTGTCGATATTTGGTACTTATGTCAAAAACGAACATCTAATAATTACAAGTTGTACATGTGGTCAAAATTACATTATCTCTATAATTAAACCAATTATTTAGATAGATATAAATATAATATATATCCAGTATATTTATGTATTTATAAATTTACATAACATTTGGAGATAATAAATGAAATGCACTGTTCAAGAAGATGGTAAGTTGTACGCCCGCATGAATGATACCTTAATTTCTATTTCATATTTAATGGAATGAATACTTAATGATACATATGTATATTATAGTTCCAGTATAATATCATATGATATATATGTTACATACTTTCATTAACTCTCTCCATTATCGGTTCCATGTATGTCATGAATGAATCATATCTCGTTGAGGGGGTGGTAGTCTTCACATCCCCAAATGAAATTATTTTATTTATAGATTTTGTAAAGCTTAAGGTATGATTGTAAATAAAAAATATAGAAGAATATAGAAAACATAAAAATTATATACATCTTATATAAAAATATTTCCATCATAATGGCCACCTTGAGTGGGGGTAGGAGATAATTAAACAATCATCGTTTCGTGAAGCAGTAGTTTACCGTCCACCGAAACAGTATGCTCTTTAACCATTAGATGGGTGTATGTTTAAGTGTAGTAAAAATAATTCTCTTAACAAAACATAGTATATTTATGATACTGTTGTTTCTATAAAATAATGTAATAAAAAGTGTTTATGGGGTTGGTGATGTAAAATAAAACAAAACTACTTAAAAGAAGGTGTTACCTTTAAATCGGGTATCTCCCTTTGGTTGGAACCAAAAGGTTTTCTTATGTTTCCTTATTCCTAGGGGAAGGATTCTAGGAGGAGGATAGAGATGTAGGAAGCTTAATTAGGTAGAGGTTTGAGGAGCCAAGGTGCTTGAGATTTTTTTTGAATGGGATAGAAGGGAGGGCTTTTTATAATTGGGAGGAGGGACACTATAGGAATGCATGAAAATATTATTTTATTATAAACTTATATACGATTTCAAAATTTCAAAAACACATCAAATTCCAATATATGTTGACTCATATTCAATATAAAATAATTAAATAATAATTTTAAATTTTTTTATATTTGTTTAATATTTATAATCTTATATATTTAAATCATCCATTAGTGAGTTAAACACTGCATCATTATTGTGTCATAAATAATTTTATTTATACAATGTCTAAAAATTATAAATAAAATACCATGATGTAGGAATCCTTTTTATCTTTCAAATGAATTTTTATAGTTAAATAGAAAACTTATATAATGCTATGTAAAAAATGATTTACTAAAATATATATGTTGATGTCAATTTGGTCATTACTTTAAATTAATTATTATAATGTTTCATTATCACGCATAAGTGGATCAGTGGGGTCCACCAATCGACAAAATAATGACCATGGTCTTAAATGTATCATCCAATAGTATTAGAAAAAATTTTAGGATAATTTATTATTATTATTATATTTTTTACGCTTATTTCCAAGATTTACCCTTTAACCATGGTAAAAATTCTTTTTACTGATGTAAATATACATATTGTCAAAAATAAATGTAACCCATTTACACAATTTGGACTTCCTGATTCTAGATATAGAATCCATTTTTCAAAATCAGAACACAGAAGTGACAGAAATTAATTTAAAATTTATTCAAGCTGTCAAAACAAAAACTGTGTTTTTAAGGAAAAATAAATATAAAAATATTGACACTTACTTATGCCAATAAGTAAAATTACTTCTGATGACCAACGTAGGATTAAATGGTAAAAAAATAAAATAAATAAAACTTAAAACTAATTAAAGGGATAATTTATCCTTATAAATATAAAAGATTAAAAGACAGTTTTGAATTAAAATACAATGTTTTTCACTATTCATTAAAAATTATTTTTATCATAAAAATACTGAACATTTACCCAAAGTTAATTTTGATATCTGGATTCTATAGAATAATTTAATATTGTCAAATATATCATATAAAAGTGACCAAAAATAGATTTAAATTGGGTTCTCCATCAAAAGGTGGTAAATTGACCTTTCAATGAATATTAGAGTATTTATTCATAAAATTAGATTCATTCACATTTTATACCTCTAAAATTTATTGGAAAAATGTAAATACATTAATAGACATATATAACATTATTTTAGTTAGTTATATTCATTCCCACCAATACAATGGCTATGTGTTAAGTACCATTTAAAATAATAATAATATTTTATTATTTTTTCGTATAATCTCAATGATGTGTGTAAGGTCAGATTTCAATGTAACCCATTGTTTTGTATCGTGTACGCCATCAAAACATTAACACAATTTAATGTAAAATTAATATTTAATTCATAAAAATTAATAAATTAGAAGAATATTATATTCTTTATTTACATGGGCTGTTACATTCTTCACCCCTTTTGGGAATTGTATCCTAGCAATTTTAAAATCGGGCTTGAAAAAGTCATTAAAAGTCCCACATTAGAAAATAATTCAATAAAAATATCACATTAAAATAAAGGAAGAAATGTAAAAAGGTCATCTAAAAGAACAAATAATAGGATTTCCTGGATTCTTTGATATTGAAGAAAAACTAACTCTCATATATTAATAGAGAGTGATAGAGAACATGATCACGGAATGTTAACCACCACAATATCATAAATTTGTGGTTGGGTTAAAGTCTGATGATAAAAGAGATCTTATAACATTTTTCCTTCAAGATTGTTTTCATCGAGATGAAGAAATTTATTAATAACTATATTAATATTATAAGTAAATATAATTATTTGTCATGTAGAGTGTCATCCTTAAACAAAATTGTACCACAAAGTCATCTTTTCTCAAAATGGTAAGTATTGAAGATGACTTGGTCACACCTGAAGTGCTAGAATAAACTCTTAGTGTATCACATAATCTAAAAAATATGAACAATATTTTCCCCCTATCATTAAACATCAACCAAATTAATTTTTTTAGTACAAGATCAAATAAACCCCAAAAGGATAATCCTTTATAAAAAGAAGTACAACTCTTAATCACCAAAATTCAAAAAAAGATCCCAAACTAAATAAAGACCATTCAATATAAAATTGTCTTTATAATTATTCAAAATAATCTAAACTAAGATTGAATCCCAAAACTAAGAAATAATTAATCACATTGACTTCCATAGTAAATCTTATAATTTATCTCCATAAACATCGACTACTCTTAATGTCTCATACTAATGTGTAATTAACCTAAACACATATTATCTAAGATAGATTACTCATTTCCCTAAATATCCAAAATCTCATTATGTCCAAAAATAAAAATATAAATTTTTTCAAAATAATATTTTAACCATTACTCCAAAAATTAAATCCCATCTTATATTATTTTCCTGAAGCATATAATGTTCTCAAAAGAAAGAACGTATTACAAAATAAATGTTATTAGTTAATCACCAAATAATTTTTGTATACTAATCATATTGATTTGATAAAACATAAGTTCTCAAAATCAACTTATTCTAGATCTATAAAATCATTTAACTAAAAATAATTAGTCATACTAACCAGGGACTTCACATAGTTTAGTGGTTGATGACAAATCCCAATCGTACTTTGGTTGTGGGTTCGATTCTCACAGCATTGTCCGACGTGACAGGTTGTCACATGTTCGGAATATTTTCCCTTTTAAAAATATATATAATTTTATAACATTCGATAAAAGAGACAAATTCTTAAAAAATAACCATAACATATTTTATCCTCAATGGTTATCTAATACCTTTTGTTTTGCACCCCAAAAAGTAATAACCATTTATCACCTCTAAAATTACTATCACCCTTTATAATATTCTAACCATTTTAGTTATGTCACTTATGTTTAAATAACACCCTAACCTCTAATGTCATCTAAACCAACAACTGATACCAAATATAAGGACCTGACCTTAAATCATTACATAATATTCAATTATATGAATAATTTACATTGATGATCTTTTCAGGATTAGAGTTTTAGAGAATTAGGCCATAACTATTACATATCAAATGGAAAATTTCATTTATAAACTACTACACAATATCCATTTTTTTTAAAAAAACTATTAAAAAGAAAACCGTCGAGTTCTATGTTATATACAACATGACTTTTCATTGAACCCATCTTTGACCATATTCATCTTTAAGTCATGTGAAAAACATTTCAAAACATGGTATGAGCATAAAAAGATCAGTAAGGGTTATAAAATAAATAAAGGAAAAAATTAACACATTTACAAATACATTTAATGAAATAATATTTTTCAATCATAACATTTCTCATAAAATTATAATATTTATGAATAACACACAAAAATCATAAATCCTTAAGGTAAATTGTGTCATACATATCAAACATACAATGTAAATTTCAAAGATACGTATGGAGTCATATTTGGAATAACCAACACATTATATCCCCTAAATCACTTAGGATAAACATTAATATTTACCTCCATCACGTTACCCAATGCAAGGGAGAGCTATCTCAGGTTCACCCACCCTATAATTATTATAGAACCACCCATATACGTAAATAATTCTTAATAACCACAACATATTAATAACAAATAAAAAAATCATAAATTAAAGATAACATTTCCAAATTTCAATCACAATATATAATTTCAAGATAATGACATAATAAATGATTTATCAAACCATTTTTCAAACCATTTAAATCATTTAATAAATAGATCTTTCAATCAAAGTGTCTCATACCACATTGAATCTTTTGAAAGAAATTTTAATTTCAAAACATTCATGCCCATGTAAATAAATACATAAACCCAATTTTAAAACATGTACATTAATGTTAATTTTTTAGAAGAATAACCCATTGAAACATTTGAAACGTTATTTTAGTTAAAGAGTTCCTAACACAAAGAAAGATGCATGGATAAAAAAATTGACGAATAACATTTTATCAAAATGATATAAAATCATGAGAATGAAGTTATTCTGGATATAATATGCCAATGGATACTATATACCCCATATAAAAGTGAATTGTCACATATCAACAAAGAATTCTCAATGGAATTTATATTGAGATGACATCATTTATAATGATTGTATCATTAGGTTAAGGACAAATCAATGAAATATTTATGTGTGACAAATAAGAATACACCCAAAATAATTGGATATTAATTGTAAAAAAATCATAGTAATTCACACATATTAATTTCATGAAATATTCAAGAAGTTTAAATTTTTAAGACAAATAATTGAAAGTGGGTTACGAAGTTCCCTTACAATAATTCGACATCCTAATGAATTCACTTTAATATTCAGAAAATGATTTGATGCGAGAGAAAAGGATACATAATCACTTGGACATAAAATTTACTTCAATAAAGATATATAAGAACATATCAATACATAAGAAGATGTAAATTTAAAGACATAACAAAAATTAGTCTGTTAAAAAGAGGAAGGTGAAAGTTTGCCTTACTGATTTTGTAACAAAAAAACAGAAAAACCATGAAAGAAGGATAATCAATGAAGATGTAAATAACCATAAATTAAAGTATATTACACAAATATTACAATCATGGTAAGTAAATCCCCCACACAAATGTAAATAGTGGCAAATAAAGCATGTATCTCACGGTTACAAAAAGTGAGATGAAAACTCCTTACCACATTTTAATCAATCGAGTTTTATGACCAAAAGGTCAAAACCACCAAATGAATCACATAATACCGTGAATATAAATACAATCTGGATAATATATATCAAATGTAAGTACAGAATACACCACATGCAATAATTATATGGTGATCAATGGAATTCTCACAGAATTATAAGTGAGATAAGAAACACCTTACCACGTTGTAATCAATCGAGTTGTAAGAAAAAAAATAATAACCACCAAATAAATCACATAAAAAATGAATATAAAGAGAATAATGATAATATATATCAAATGGTAGTACCGAATACACCATATGGAATAAATAAGTGGCCAATGATGAAATCTCAGAGAATTAAAAGTGAGATAATCAACCCCTTAACTCGTGTCTAACTTGACCTGTTCATTCTTTAATCTCCTGAATAATTAGCTAATGTTAATTAATACTATATTAATAAAATTTATAAAGTTTATTAATCCTTTTTAGTCACTTATTACCGTGTTATAAACATTATGAAACCACTTATGTTAACAATGGTCATTTTGTCGATATGTGATACTTGAGTCAAAAACGAACTTCTTATAATTACAAGTTGTTAATGTGGTAAAAAGTGCATCATATCCAGAATGATATTCATGATTTAAATATCATATATATTCTATATATCTAGTATATTTATGTATTTCTAATATTAAATAACATTTGGATATAATAAATGAAATGTACCGTTCAAAGAGATGGTAAGCCGTATGTACGCATGAACGCTACATTAATTTATATTTCATATTTAATGGAGTGAAATCATAATGATACATAGGTATATTATAATTCCCGTATAATATAATATGATATATATGTTACATAATTTCATTAACTCCATCCTTTATATGTTCCATGTATGTCATGAACGAATCACATCACCTTGAGGGGGCGGTAGTCCACACTTCCTCAAATGAAATTAACGTATTTAAAAATATTGGAAAACAAAAGGTATGTTTGTAAATAAAACTTACAGAAGAATAGTGAGAACAAAAAAATAATATATATCATATATAAACACATTTCCATCATAAGGGCCACAATGAGAGGCGGTAGGAGATAATTGAACAGTCATCATTTCGTGAGGTAGTAGTTTGCTATCCACAGAAACTGTATATTCTATAACCATTAGATGGAGGATTGTGTATGTTTAGTACTAATTATTATCATAAGAAAATATATTATGTTGAGGATACTATTTTTGATATTAATTAAATGAAAAAAATATATTTTAGGTGGTTGGATATATAAATAAAACAAAAGAACTTAAGAGAAGATGTTATCTTTAAATTTGGTTTCTCCCTTTGGTTTGAACCAAAACCTTTATATGAAATGAATTAGACCTAGGGGAAGGCTTCTATTAAGAGTATATTGATATATTAAGCTTAACTCTTATGATTTTGGATGAGCCAAGGGGCTTTAGATGTGTGTTGAATGTGTTAAAAGTGAGGGCTTTTTATAAGGTGGAGGAGGGGCACTTTAGGAAAGTTTGATAATAATATTTTATTACAAATTTAACTTCTTATTAAAAAGGACCAAAACTCATTAAAATATAACAGAAGTTGACTTATATTAGAAATAAAATCATCCAATATGAATTGAATAGGTTTTTGATATTGTCAAATATTTATAATCTTATTTATTTAAATCATCCATTAATGATGTAAACACTGCATCATTATTGTGTCATAAATAAATTTATTTATATGATGTCTAAAAATTATAAAAAAAATACAAAGATGTAGAAACTATTTTTATCATTTAAATTAATATTTATAGTTGAAGATATAACTTATATAATGTTATGCAAAAATTGATTTACTAAAAGATATATGCTTATGTCATTTTTGTCATTACATTAAATTAATTAATATAATGTGCCATTATCACTCTTATGTGGCTCCATGGTGTCAAAAAATCGACCCAAGGATGTCCAGGGTTGGAACTATATCAACTAATAGTATTTGAACCCATGTTAGGGTAATTTAATAATATTATTATAACATTTTTTTACTGTTATTTACTAAATTTAGCCTTTAACCATGGTAAAAAAAATTTACTGGAATAAATATTCGTGTTGTCTAAAAATAAAATATACATGTCTCAAAAACATGAACCTCATGATTCCAAATATGTAATACAATTTCCAAATTCAATATATAGAAGTGGCTAAAATTAAATTAAAATTAATTCCCGCTGTCGAAACAAAAAGCATGTTTTTATAAAAAAAATAACTATTAAAGATTGACACTTATTTATGTCCAATTTCAATGTGAAATTACATAAAATGGATAAAATTGGATTAAATGATAAAAAATATAATTAATCTTTAAATAAATTAAAAATCTAATCTACCATTATGAATATATTATATTAAATGGCAGTTTTGAATTAAAATCCAGTATTTATCACTATTCATTAAAAAATAAATTTTATCAGAAAAATACAAAAAAAGTACCCACAGAAAAATTTATGATTAGATTTCAAATAAGAATTTAATTTTATAAAATTGAACATATGAAAGTAAACATAACTATATTTAAATAGGGTTCTCCATCAAAAGGAAATAAATTGACTTTGTAATGAATATTAGAGTATTTATACATAATTTTATTTTCATTCACATTTTAAGCCACTAAATTTTATTGGATAAATGTAAAAACATTTAAAAAACATATATAATCATATTTTAATTTTTTTCTCTTCATTTTCACTAATACAATGTCTATGTGTTACCTATCATTTAAAATAATAATAATATTATTATATTATTTTTCAGTATAATCTCAACGTTTTGTGCCACACATGATTTCAATTAAACCCGTTGTTGCCTATCAGGTACTCCATCAAACATTTCATCCTATTTGATTTCAAATTATTATTTAATTCAAAAATATTAATAAATATGAAAATGTTATATTCATTCTTCACATGAAATGTTACAAAATAACTATGAATTTAAATTGGTAAATGTGTCAATGAGTTGTGTTATATTGTTGTTTTCCATTTGGTTTTTATGTATTGTGAATTATAATGGCATTGGTTATGATTGGTTTTGTTATCATATGTTTGTGGATATTTGATAAATAATCATATACACATGGCTTGGTAGAGTTGGGTGTATACATGAGGTTATATGCCCATTGGTCGTGTCACACTAAGGATCTAAACTCCACCCAAAAAATTCATGGTTTAGGGAAGGGGACATAGGCTCTATTCCCATAAAAGTTTCATTCCAACCAGACTATGGCTTTGAGGTGAGGATAATATATGTATGTGATATTTTTATCCCTAATTAGACGGGGGCTTGAATTATTTCCCAAATGCATTGTGAATGATTTCTATAGACCCATTTCATTATAATATGTATGCCTAACCCATTGAACAATTACTAATAGTGGAATAAGTGACAACAATGGCGTAAGCAAGGAATTTGCAAAAAATGCTAAACATGAACTACAAGGAACTCTGTAAACTAATGGCACCTGCATTGTCTATTTTTACTTAAAATTTAATTTTACGTGCATGAATTATCAATCATATTTGATATTTACTAGAAACCGTTGCTGGTGGCCTACTGAGTTTTTACTCATACCCAGCTCGGGCCACTCTTGGGTACCCAAGAAGATTTCAGGATTCTAGGCCAGGATAAGAAAAAATCCCCGACTCTAGGATGTTTAGTTGGGATCAGGATGAACATGGAGAAGGATCAAGACATAGAGTTAATATCCATTTGAGGATTTTTCTGTTGTCTTAATTATTTGGTTTCATTCAATTTCAAATACTTGAATGTCATGGAATCATTAATGTTGAGTTATGGTTTGTAATTTTTTAGGACATATTTGAGTTGTATGATTATCAGTTGTCTCTTATTATTTAACTCTCTATATTGTGTTATGTTGAGGAGTACTCTGGTAAAGAGGGAATAGTTTCCTCACACGACTCATTAGACCTTCGTTGTTAGTCAGAATTATCTAGCTTATGGGGAGGTGCACTTGAAGTCATGTGATGACTCGTCTCGGGGCACCAGTTTAGTGGATCTTGGGTTAGGGCTATTACATTTATACTATATAATAAGGTATTATGATATTGTAATATAATATATCACAATTATTTTATTATATATAGCATTATCACTATGAATCCCACTGTCAATTCAAGGAAATGTTTTTTTTATGTTTATTAAATTATGTTTTTATCTTTTGGGTTAAGACTATATGGAGAGTTTTTGAAGCTGGTATTTAATTAAAAATTATAGAAAAATTTATGGCTGGATATAAGAGTTATGGTTAGGCTAAATGTGGTCATAATCATTTATTATCTCACCTATAAGATTATTTTGTCTAACTAGTGTACTTACAATTTTGAAACAAAATACTTCAAACACCATCAGCTCAACGATGGTGGTTGTATAGCCCAAAAAGTTCTTTATTGGACATTGACAATCTAGGATCTTGTCACCAGCCTGCTGCGTTGCAACCAACTAGCCAGTGGATTCTGGTTGAGTGTATATTAAATTATCCACATGTATTTTTAATTTTACTAAATTTTATTCATGTTTAATGGCTAAATTTTTTCCTAAGAACCTATTTCAAACGAAATACATTATCCATAGGATCTTCATTCATATCATTTATCTCCCCACGTACTTTTATCATTGGATCAATAAATTTATTCTTTAAATAAATGTTTCTCTAGATCATCAACAAATTACACTTCCTTCATTATTTGTTTTATTTGATCTATGAATGACTTATGATGTTTATATGGATTTTATGGTGATTTGTTTCCCCATTCATAGATTGATGATTGAAAAAATGAGTTTATAGTTTATTCTAACAAAATCATGGCCTTCAATTGACTATGATAATATTACAAGTATAAAGATATGGGTAATAAATCGATAAATATTCTATATGAAATATTTATGATAGCTAAATAATCCATTGAAAGGAACTATGTGTTCCATTTAGATCTATTGTGACTTTTATTGTCCTTTATTTTATTTTTTATGAATTTGATGTGTTAATGACCTCCCCTTGAATGATGATAATTATATCATTAATAGTGTATGATTTGTTGTATTTTATCATTGATTGATCATCTTGAAAACAAATTCTTCTTGTATATATTTTTGGATCACTACTCTATTGAAATATTAATGATGTAATAATATTAATAGATTGGATATGATGTTATCTTAATGATTTTAGGAGGAATTCATAGTCTTTTCATTATTGTGAAATGTACCTTATGAATTTTCATCATGTTGTACAATATATATAGAAATTAGTTATACTGAATGAATATTTGTGAAATTTTATAATGTAAGTACCCTTATTGGAATTTAATGTCCTTAGGAAACAATATTAAACCTATTTTTTGATGAATCGATTATAAAAATTAGAATCAATCACATGAGAACCTGATTTTATTTGGTGTTCAACATGATTCATTTATAGATCCTTTTATTATTATTGGATTGCATCATCCAAAATATTCATCTAGTACATCTATTATCATTTTTGGATTTTATGTACTCATTTTTCCATGATATGATTCTAGTATTAAAATAATGTGTTTGAAAATCAATGATATATATCACATTTGTGTGTGTGTGTGTGTGTCTCACATGGGACCCATATATGTCAATTGATTCAATGTGTATGTTAATTTATCTCAAAATACGAAGACTTATTTGATCACATGTAGATATGTGATTCTACTGAATCTCATGATGACATTCAATGTTCTTACTTCATATGTTATACCAAGTTTTGTGTGAATACCATCATTATAGATGTACTGATTTAGTACAATGAAAATGGTGGTACTCATTATATTTTTATCACATAGAGAGAATGCGAACGTAACATGTGATTATGAAGATGATTATGGAACCAGACACAATGTAGGTGCATGATGTGTTTGAGACCAAAAATCTGGTCAGTTACATTTTATTATAATACAGTAGTGGTGTAACACAAGGAATATACATTATACGATGGACTTGAGTCCTTACCTTAGATAGATATAGGATGCGATGACCTTGTGTCTTGATATGAATTTGTTCCTTGAGACTATTGAGTGACATGTTCACCACACATCATGCTAGATCATGGTCAATTCATACATCCTTTAAGTGTTTTTTCAATAGTGATATGTGGCAGGTATAGCTGGGGCTTCTTCTAGCTGGGAAAGAACTCATGTTCTCAACATATGATTTATTTATAATTTATTATGCCTTTCTTATATAATGTAATACACATACAATACTTTTGAACACATGTCAAGGACAAATTTGTTGTGTCTTACATGCATATATCACTCACACGATACGTGTGTATCTTGATTCGCATGTATACATCCGGATTCACGACAAAGAAGAGGAAAAGGGACCAAATAAACATATTTAAACTATAGATGATGCATTTTTTACTAGTAATACAACACATCATGGGGGATTTATAGAGCATTTTATTTATCTATCTTCATATAAAAATCATAATCATGGTCGGAATTCTACATTGGGATGCTAGTTTATTAATTTGGGTGAAATGGGTTCCATTTAACATTATATTAAGATACATTGTATGTTTCATTACTTTCATATTATTATAAATTATGTAAATTAATGGTGTATTGATATGATTACTAAGGGTATTATATCCCCAAAATGATGTTCAATCTGTCACTACTAGTCGAAATCTCGTCATTTACATGGATAAGTACATGAGGTATTTTGGATCTACGAATTTGACATGATGGATTGGGTTAGGGTGTTACAAAATAGTATTGGATATGTGATTCATTTTTTCCATTTTTTTGTTTTTAAAGATGTAATAATTGCGAATGTCTATATATAACATGGGTAATGTATTTTCCATGTGTATGAACATCATATGTGTCAAAAATAACTGATTTATGATTGATGGGGTTGTTGATGAAATTTAAAAGGATTGTGGTGTGTTCATGAATTTTTATTAGAAATATAGGATCACATAAAATATTTTTATATGATGTGTTTTTTTATAGTAGTTCTTTATTTTATCAAAATGATTACTACTATCTATCTAGGATAAACCGTCATTTACAATTGGGTAAAATATTTGTATTATATGTTCATGTGAATATATGTTTTATAATTAATAAAAGGATTCTGAAAATTATATAATATTATATATGTATTCATATATGATTGTAATTAAAATTAAGGTACAAAGTGGAATTGGTAGTGAGATGAGAGATATATATTTGGTTATAGGTATCACCCCTCAGATAAACTTTTGGTAATCCTGAAGTTTGATCCTGAACTATCCTAATGGGAACATGAATTTAAATGAATATTTTAAATTTTAGAAAAATATATTCCTTGTAGATTCATTAATTCACCATCTAGGAATAACCGATTAGTTCCTAAATAATCTATCACGACCCATCCTCGGGGCCCGTGTTGTGACTACCCCAAGCCCGCCTTACATAGGCCATGGGATGGCGACTAGCACCAAGGCGTAATTCCTGGTAAAAAGGGAAGGCATTGCCTTTTAAATGTAAAAAAACACCACATAGAAAGCAATCAGAAGTAAACACTAAGTAAAAACTGGGTACAACAGTAAGTGTAGAAAAGTAAGTGGGCCAGAATACAAACCCAAACTGAAAGTAAAGTACAACTAGAAAGGGAAAACAACAACTGAAAGTAAAGCCACAGCCTCAAGTCGTCCACTGGAAGTCCCACCTGAAGTGCGGGTACAGATAGCCTCCACAGTTCCTCGGGTCCAGTCATCCGCTCCGAGTATGCCCCGCATAGTGATCCACCTCCGGGTACCGACCTACTCCTTGTGCCTCAACCACGATCAGCACTGTTTTTCGTCTACAACCAACACAACGTAGTGCGGGCATAGCCCGTGCAGGGGTGAGTATAAGCTACTAATTAGGGACCCAGAGACCCCCAAAGGTCTCCCAGAATCAAAAAAGGATAATCCACAAAGGAAAGATACAAACACGAAGTAACATCCGGTACTACTTAGGTATATGCTCATTCATATACCTTAGTCATCAATTCTCGTTCGGCTCCGACATCCGAGATCATGTACAACCCAGTCCACACAGGAAACCGCAACCCAATCCACATAGGAAAGAATAATGTAATCCACACAGGATATCAAGTCAATCATATTGAAGATAAGGATTGAATGCCAAGATACAGCTCACACAGATATAATTCGCAGTATGACAATAGAGATGATCAGATATATCCATTGATTCATCGAAGCTGTTGGACCCAGAATGGGTCGATAGGTACTGACCCCTGCAATGACCCGCAAAGGATCTGACCCACATAGGATCGATAGGTAACTAAACCCCGCAATGACCCACACAGGATCAGACCCACACAGGACCTGTAGGCGCTAGCCCACACATGACCGGTGAGCACTGACCCACACAGGATCTGACCCACACAGGATCGGTATCACTGATCCACGTAGGATTGCTGAGTGCTATAGTCATCTCCGTCGAATCCACAGAGGATTTCTGCACAGTCGTCATCATCGTCGCAGTCGCAGCCCGCGCTTGGGTTCCCGCACACAGCAAGATCATTCGAGAGGGTCCACTCCACGAGCCAAGGGGCTGATACATCGACTGACACATAGTCCGGAGTTGATGTATCCAAAAGTTTTGTACAGTCAACAGGAACTCAATGTCACAGACGACGCGTCATTCGGACACCCGGTCTGAGAGTTATTGGCTTTTTCGTCCCAAGAGCCCGGTTGGTTTTTAAGTCAAAACCAACCCGACCATACTCCAACTGCATCCAAACCTCGAGTGGAGTAATCCAAAAGGTCCGTCTCACTTAGAGGAATCCATCAAAGTCGATGGCACGTCAATCGGACGTCCGATGCTCAAGTTATAAGCGTTTCCGCTCCGAGGGCCCGGTTGGTTTTGTGAACAAACCAACCCGGCCGAACCCAAAGTACTCTGAAACGTTGAGTGTAATATACCGAAACGACCGCCTCGATGCATGGATCACTACGCAACTAACTGTGCGTTGATCAGAGTTCTGTAGCCCATGTTATGGGTAACCGACCGAAAGGTCCGGTATTAGAGGGGTTCGGGCCCGGTCCGACCCGACCCGATACCCCTGGGACGGCCCGAACCGGGTCGACCGAACCCGGGTCCGGGTCCGGCCCGGCCTGGCCTAGGCGCGTTCCGGCCCGGCTGGCGTTGCCCGGCGCGGCCTGGCCGTGGCCCGGCCTGGCGGTCCAGTCGGGCGGCTCGACCATTTTAGCCGAGCGGTGCGGGGTGGCACGCTGCCCCCCAGCAGCAGGTAACCGCAGCCCCATGAGGGGCTACTCCTTGTCAATGGACGCAGCCGAGCACCGCGTCCTGCCTCCTTCGGTCCCGAGCGGTCGTGGGACCTGTGGCCTGCCGCCGCCTCCTGGCTACCGGCCGCCGGCGCCGCCGTGCCGGAGAGGCGCGCCGTCGGAGTGCTCCGCGGACCACTGGACGAGCATCGGTGTTCAGATTTTCCAGTCGTCTTCTCCAACGGCCCTCCCGGGGCCCGTCCTTTACTGTGAGGACCTCACAACGGTTGTACGGCATGCTTCATCGTTTCCCTCCAATCCACATACCATGAACGAAGAGACGGTGGGTTCAGACTTGTTCGTTGGTCCGGACCCACCGCGTTAGCGGTTTGAAAAGGATTCCGACAAATTTTAAACATAATCCAAGGGTATAAATCACAAAGATTTAATTGAATCAAAACCCCTACCTCGTCGAATTCTTTGAGCGAGGGTTCGTCGCGGAAAAGAACGTCGTAGAAGAAGGCATCGCGGAATGGGGATCTTCACGTCGCGGAGAAGGAATGTCACTGAAGAAGCATTGCAGATGAAGCGACGTTGGCGTCGCGGTACACCGCGTTGCATAGTCGATCTCCGAGGATTTGGCGTTTTTTGTCAGAGATCGGTGCGTTCTTCACTTTTTCACGTTCTTCATGTTCTTCGTCGAAGTAGAAGGCTTTTCTCCAAATCCTCTCCACGCAACAAGTTCCCACCCAAATAAAATAAGTGTTGTCTTATTTTATTAACACTCAAACCAAATCTTTGAAATTCAAAAAGAATAGAAACAATCAATTAATTGAGGAGTTTAAAACCACCCAATTAATGAGACGTTTAATAACCAGATTAAACGCAAGAGTTGACTTCATTAAAAAGGGGGGTGCAGGTGCGTTACTTAAGAAGAAAAGAAACGGTGGGGCTTGTGTGGGCCCCACCTCACAAATATCATACCATGTGGGTAGGATACTGTGGGTCCCACATCATCCACTTAACATAAGTTAAGAAAAATAAAATAAAAATCGGTTGCACCACTTTTATTTCGTTCCTTAACATAACCCAAAAAATTAAAAACCACACCCGAGCAAACGCAACTCCGGATTAGGTGTTTCTATGAAAATATCAGCGCTGTGATTCCATCGGTGCCCTTGGAATTCGATTCTGAGCACCGGTTCAAAAGTTAGAAAACCCCACTCGTTCGTTCACTGAACGTACCAGTGCTAAACATCGGAAAATTATTCCGAGCACACCGGGCCTCGGAATCCGGTACCGTCAGAAACTGTGTTCTTATAAAATACCCAAGAAAATAAAAAAAATTCCTTCAATTTTTCGGGTCTTTACATCACTACCACCTCGGGGATTTACGTCCCCGTAAATATACATCAAAAACTAGGGAAACAAAATTGGGTACTGAGCACGCATCTGAGCCTCCCGCTCCGATGTTCTCTCCTGGAGGTTCCCGTGCTACCATCTGATGCGCACTAGAGGAATCAATCATCCACGTAGCACCCTCTCTTGTCGATCCTCGATCTCTACTGGGACCTCCACAAAAGTCGCCCCATCATCAACGTCCAGCTCCCCATGTTCAATGATATGTGTTGAGTCGTGTACGTATCTCCTCGGCTGAGATACGTGGAAGATGTCATGCACCCGGTGCAACTGAGGTGGTAGAGCCAGGCGATAAGCCACCCCGCCAATCTTGCTGAGGACCGGGAATGGTCCGATGAAGCCTGGAGACAACATTCCGCCTCGACCAAATCTCCATAATACACGTTGAGGTGAGACCCGCAAGAAGATGTGGTCGCCATCCTCGAACTCTAGTGGCCTCTGAGTCCAGTCAGCATAAGACTTCTATGGGCTCTGAGCTGTCCTCATCCGCTCCTGGATGACCTGGACCTTCACTGTCATGGCCTGGACCATGTCTGGTCCCACAAGTGCTGACTCCCCAGGGTCTGTCTAGCACAGTGGTGATCTGCAAGTTCGGTCGTACAATGCCTCGTATGGTGCCATCCCGATGGTGGAGTGGTATCTAGTGTTGTACGCGAAATACACCAAGGGTAGGTGGTCCTCCAAGCTGCGACCAAAGTGGAGGACACATGCACGAAGCATGTCCTCGAGAGTCTGAACGGTCCTCTCCGTCTGACCATCTGTCTGAAGGTAAAAGGCGGTGCTCAAATGTAGCTGCGTCCCGAACGCCTCCTACAACCCCTTCTAAAGCCGGGAAGTAAAGTGAGCATCTCGATCAGAGACGATAGATGATGGCACAACATGAAGCCGTACAATCTCCCAAATTTATAGGCGTCCCAAGCTCTCCACTTAGCCCTGCTCTCTGATGGGTAAGAAGTGAGACGACTTGGTGAGTAGGTCTACAATCACCCAAATGGAGTCATGACCTTTGGAAGTGCGTGGAAGTCCAGTCACGAAGTCTATAGATATCCCGTCCCACTTCCACTCCGGGACCTCCAAGGGCTGTACTATGCCTGCTGGCACCTAGTGCTCTGCCATCACCTGCAGGCAGGTGAGGCATTGAGAAACGAACTCTGCCATAGCCTTCTTCATGCCCAGCCACTAGTGCTGTCGTCTGAGATCCTGGTACATCTTCGTCACTCCAGGATGTACCACCAAAGGGGAAGTGTGAAACTCTCTCATCACCTCATCCCGTAAAGAAACTGGTACCGAGGTACGTCCTCTGAAATGGAAGTCGTGCACTCCTCTTATAGAGAAACCATCAGGTGCCTGTCCTAAGGATATCTACACACACCTCGTCTCACAGTCAGCGTCCCCACGTTGTGCCTTTCAGACCCGCAGCAGTAGTGGAGGAGTGACTGTGAGTGATTGAAGGAAGGCTGCTCCATCTCTATCGACCGAGGATATCTACAAAGCGGCTAGCTGCTCTGTCACCTCCCCAAGTAGCTGAATTCCCATCCTCCTACTGAGTGCATCGACTACTACATTCCCCTATCTCAGATTATAGACTATCTCAAAGTCATAGTCCTAGGGTAACTCGAGCCATCGCCGCTATCTAAGGTTCAGGTCCTTCTACGAGAAGATGTACATGAGTCTCTGGTGGTCAGAATAGACTGTAAAGCGCTCGCCCATCAGATAGTGTCACCACATCTTCAGAGAGAAGACCACTACTGCTAACTCCAAGTCATGGGTAGCGTAGTTCTTCTCATGCTGCCTGAGCTGACATGATACATAGATGATCACTACCCATTCCTACATCTGGACACATCCGAGTTCTGTCCCTGATGCATCATAGTAGACTACGTACCCTACTCCCTCCTCCGGTATCCTCAACATAGGTGCGCTGGTCAATCTCTGTCTCAGCTCTTGGATGCTCTGGTGACATCTTTCTGACCACACAAAGGGTTTCCCCTTCTTCATCAAGGCTGAGAGTGGAGCCACAACTATGGAGAAGTCTGGCACAAATCTCCGGTAGTATCCAGCTAGTCCCAAGAAACTTCGTACCTCCATCATGCTCCTAGGTGGCTCCCAAGCTAGCACTGCCTCGATCTTCACAGGATCCACCACAACTCCCGCCTCAGAGATGACGTGTCCCAAGAAGTGGACCTCGCCTATCCAGAAATGACACTTCGAGAGCTTACCATAAAGCTGGTTCTCTCGGAGTGTGTCTAGTACAACCCGCAAGTGGTAGGTGTGATCCTCCTCAGTCATCGAGTATATCAAAATGTCGTTGATGAAGACCATAACAAATCGATCGAGGTATGGCTGAAAGATCCTGTTCATGAGGCCCATGAACACTTCGGGAGCATTGGTTACGCCAAATGGCATAACCAAGAACTCATAGTGGCCATACCGACATCTGAAGGTTGTCTTCTGCACGTTCTCATCCCGAAATCTGAGCTGATGATAGCCTAACCCGAGGTCTATCTTCGAGAACAACTGTGCTCCCTTGAGCTGATCGAAGAGGTCATCAATCCTAGGTATCAGATACTTATTCCTCACTATCACCTGGTTCAAGCGATGATAGTCGACACCAAGTCGCATGCTCCCGTCCGCCTTCTTGGCGAACAATAACGGGGAAGCCCAGGGTGAAACACTGGGTTGGATGAATCCCTTGCCCTGCATGTCCTCCAACTGTACCCGTATCTCTTGAAGCTTGGTGGGAGCCATCCGATATGCTGGGGTGGATATCGGGGCTGTCCTGGGGCACAAATAAATATAAAAGACTACCTCTCTGTGAGAATGTAGTCCTGGAACGTCGTCGGGGAAAACGTCTGCATACTGATCCACTACTACTGGAAAACTAGGACTCTGCACGTTAACTGCTTCTAGGATGAGGCTAGCCAACTGATGAGTGATGGGTTATAGTCTCCTCTGTGGGAGTCCATCCTGTTCTGTGAAGGCTCCATTATCGCCGGTGAAGGTCAACCTGCTCCCGTCGGTGTGTACACACCGCACCTTGCGCCTAATACAGTCAATATGTGCATGGACTGTAAATAACCAATCCATACCCAAGATGACGTCGTAAGGCCTTGACGCCGCTACAAAAAGATCCCAGCCTAAGCTCTCACCTCCTAGAGTAAGCTCACAATGCCGACACCAGTGCGTAATCGTCGAGTCTTCTCCCGTAGGATTCTCTTGCCGTAAGGATCGAGCCAACAGCTCCGTCGTAATCTATGAGCTCCGAAAAAGGGCAGCGACTATGAAAGAATTACTCTCTCCTGTGTCTATAAGAACTGTAGAAATGGTGTAATAGACACAAATAGTACCTAGAATCATCTCGGACGGGTCGTAGTCGTAGGCCTCTGCTGCCTGAAGTTGTGCATGTCTCTGCCCACCAGCTCCCTGTGTTCAGGGTGGACCTCCTGGTGGTGGTGGTAGTAGAGCCTCAAAGCATCGCCCACCACCTGCTGCTCGTCCAGCTCCTCTGCCTCGTCTTCCAGCTCCCTGAGAACCGCCACGGTCGACCCTCTGCCTCTGCGTGGGTGGCCCCTCAACCGTCTACTGCTCCTCGGCATGGTGGGTCGTGCAGTCACGAGCCTTATGGACTTGCCCGCCGAATTCGTAGCACTATCTTCCTCTTGAAAGACTGGCTTCATGCTGTGTTCCCCGCACTGCTGAGCCAGTGACCTGAGGTCGTCTTCCTGAGGGTCTGGTCTGCTTGGACCCATGATTCATCTGTTGACTGGCTGCTGCAGAATACTCTGGTACGTGCTGCCCTGCGGTAGTTCTCGCTGCTGATATAGGCTCAGCAAGGAAGCTCTCGATCAGAAGGGCTCGCTCGAGTACCCCTGCCTGTGTCAGAATGCTGAGGGAGATCAACGATGCCCTGATCTCATGCCTCAATCCATTCTCAAAGGTCCGAGCCCGGAATAATGGGTCTTGTACCATGTATGTCGAGTAGCGCAAGAGATTGGTAAATATCGCTGAGTACTGGGCGACCATCAAGCTACCCTGCCACAGCTGTAGAATCTCCTGGATACGCACCACATGGAGGGTGGCTGGGACGAACTCTGAACGGAAGAGGTTCTCAAAGTCCATCCAGAGTAGAGATGCCTCATCGTGCACCTGGAGCATCAAGCTCCACCATCTGCCTGCTGCCGTGTGCAGGAGGCTCGCTACAAGGATCACCATGAGGTCTGTTGGTGTCCTCACTAACCTGAACACCCGTACAACTGCCTCCAGCCAATCCTCGGCTGCCTGAGGGTACATCTCCCCACAGAACCTGGGTGGTCGCTGGTGTTGAAACTCATGTAGTGCACTAAGGAAACGTGCATTGTCAGCGACAGGGGCTGGTAGCATCGGTGGCTCGGTGGGTAGTGGTGCCGATGGTGCCTCTGCTGTCAAAGGGCCCTATACTGAGGCCTCGTCACTCGGTGGGATGTCGTCACGTACAACGCTCAGAAACCTAGCTGGCTGCTGTCGTGGGGCCATCTTAAAAAGAAACAGGTGCGCCACAGTCAAACAGTATACCTGGTAAGCTGACACAAAGTAATCACAAAGAAAACTTGAAACACACATGCAATCATTGTTTTCGTGCATTAAGTCGGATATCAAAAGTCAGGGTCCTGGTGTACGGATACGTCGGCCGCCGCACCAACATTGGACTCCCAGGACTGATAACCACACTCAATACTCTTAACATTATTGCTTCACATAGAAAAAGATCAGAGTCTTGAGTTCTGCGGTAGAACCGAACTTCCTCTGATACCAATTTGTCACGACCCGTCCATGGGGCCCATTTCGTGACTACCCCAAGCCCGCCTTCCATAGGCCAGGGGCTGGTGACTAGCACGAAGGCATAATTCCCGGTAAAAGGGAATGCATTTCCTTTGTAAAGTAAACAAAAACCGCAGAGCAAGCAAGCAGAAGTAAACACTAAGTAAAAACTGGGTACAACAGTAAGTGCAGAAAAGTAAGTTGGCCAGAATACAAACCCAAACTGAAATTAATGTACAACTGGAAAGGGAAAATAGCAACTGAAAGTAAATCTGCAGCCTCGAGCCATCCACTGGAAGTACCATATGAAGGGTGGGTACAGATAGCCTCCACAGTTCCTCGGGTCCGGCCATCCGCTCCGAGTACGCCCCGCCCAATGATCCACCTCTAGGTACCGACCTGCTCCTCGTGCCTAAACCATGATCAGCGTTGTCCGTCGTCTGCAACTAACACAATGTAGTGCGAGAATAGCCCGTGCGGGGGTGAGTATAAACTACTCAGTAGGGACCTCGAGACCCCCAAAGGTCTCACAGAATCCACAAAGGATAATCCACAAAGGAAAGATACAAACATGAAGTAATATCTGATACTACATAGGTATATGCCCATACATATACATAAGTCATAAATTCTCGTTCGGCTCCAACATCCGAGCTCCAGTACAACCCAGTCCACCCAGGAAACCACAACCCAATCCACACAGGAAAGCAAAACGTAATCCACACAGGATATCAAGTCAATCATATTGAGGATAAGGATTGAAAGTCAAGATACAACTCACACAGGTATACTTCTTAGTATGACGATAGATATGATCAGATATAGCCACTGATTCATCTAAGCCGTCGGTCCCACAAAGGGTCAATAGGTACTAACCCCCACAATCACCCACAAATGATCTGACCCACACAAGATCGATCCGTAACTAACCCCAGCAATGACCCACACAGGATCAGACCCACACAGGATCTGTAGGCGCTGACCCACACAGGACCGCTGAGCGATGACCCACACAAGATCTGACCCACACAAGATCGGTAGCACTGATCCACATAGGATCGCTGAGTGATGTAGTTGTCGCCGTCGAATCCACGGAGGATTTCTACATAGTCGTCATCGTCATCACAGTCACAACCAGCTCTAGGGTTCCCGCACAAAGCAAGCTCGTTCGGTAGGGTCCGCTCCACGAGCTGAGGGGATGATATATCAACTGAAACATAGTCCGGATTTGATGTATCCAAAAGTTATGTACCGTCAACATGAACTCAACGTCAAGGACGACACGTCATTCGGACACCCGGTCTGAGAGTTATTGGCTTTTTCATCCGAGGGGCCCGGTTGGTTTTTAAGTCAAAACCAACCTGTCCATACTCCAAATGCATCCAAACCTCGAGAAGAGTAATCCAAAAGGTCCCTCTCACTTAGAGGAATCCATCAAAGTCGACGGCACGTCAATCGGACGTCCGGAACTCATGTCATAAGCGTTTCCGCTCCAAGGGCCCAGTTGGTTTTGTGTACGAACCAACCCAGACAAACCGAAAGTACTCCGAAACCTTTACTGTAATATGTTGAAATGACCGCCTCAATCCAAGGATCGCTATGCAATAGATGGTGCGTCGATTGGAGGTCCGTAGCTAATGTTATGGGCAAAAGACCGAAAAGTCCAGTATTAGGGGGGTTCGGGCCCGGTCCGACCCAGCCCGGTACCCCCTGGGTCGGCCCACTTGGGCGCGGCCCGGCCCGTCGCGGCCTGGGCGTGGCCCAGCCCGGCTGGTGCGGCCCGTCCTGGCGGGCCGGTTTGGCAGCTCGGTCGTTTCGGCCGAGCGGTGTGGGGTGGCACACTGCCCCCTGTCAGCAGGTAACCACGACCACATGGGGTGCCGCTCCTTGTCAACAGACGCGGCCGAGCACCGCGTCCTGCCTCCTTCGGCCCCGCGCGGTCTCGGGACCAGTGGCCTGCTGCCGCGTCTGAAGCCGAGGGGGCCCATCTTGGCAGCACGCCGAGCGCCGCCGTCTCCTCGCGACCGGCTGGGGCCAGCCGCCGCCTCCGGCCGCCGACGTCGTCGTGCCGGCGAGGCACGCCAGCGGAGTGCTCTGCGGACCATCGGACGAGCTCCGGTGGTCGGATATGCCTGATGTCTTTGCCAACGGCCCTCCCGGGGTCCGTCCTTCACTGAGAGGACCTCACAACGCCCGTGCGGCCTGCTTCATCATTGCCCGCGAATCCGCACACCAAGAACGAAGAGACGGTGGGTTCAGACTTGTTCGTTGGTCCACACCCACCGTGTTAGCGGTTTAAAAAGGCTTCCGACAAATTTTAAACTTAAGCCGATGGTATCGTCGTAGAAAATCATGCCACTGAAGAAGTCATCGCGGAAGGCGGATCGTCGCGTTGCGGAGAAGGAACGTCATGGAAGAAGCGTCATGGAAGAAGCATCGTTGGTGTCGCGGTACACGGCGTCGCGTAGTCAATCTCCGAGGATTTGGTGTTCTTCGTCAGAGATCAGTGCGTTTTTAGAGACCCGAAGCTTGACGTAAATTGACATTACATTACATTTGCGGAATACATAGTACATAACAAAAACACACACAGAAGGATCGTAATAGTTTAGTGTCTTTGGAAACTCGGAATACAATCTTCTAATCCTGGTGAAAGATCTTCAACATCTTCCATAATGATATTCCTTTTTTTATACCTAAAACCTTTCTTTATATCCTGGGGAAAAGTAAACATAAAAGGGTGAGCTCAAATGCTCAGTAAGGGTAAACAAAAGAAATATCAATCACATCATATACATAAGCACATAACTTTTGGAAATCTTAACTTGTAAAAGAGATCATAATTCCATAACCTGGGATAACTCATGGCAGTGAAATGTAATCACAATAATAATAACATAAAACATTAAACTTTGTGGAATGCACACATAATCATATAGAATCATTTCTTGTTAGTCAAGACTCATTGCCAAGACTATCTTAGTGGACAATGTCCCTTTCTGAACCGAGTCACCCTCGTTTCAGTCCTGTTTCACTGAACCGGTATAACCTACCATTCCAGCCATGTCTATCTCAAGAGATATAAAATCTTTACCCAATGCATTGAAGGGAGATATAGGTCCCACCTATCTCATAATGATACCATTCTTATGTGTGCCACAAAATCATAAATCATACATCATTGCATAACCCATGTAATACAAATGGGAATCTAAAACATCACGACATCATAAAACAATTCATATAAGATAAAGGAATTCATAAAAATAATTCAATCAAAACGTAATCAAATCAATGTAATAATAGGGATAAAAACAGAACCCTTTATTATCTTATATGGAAAATAATTTTGATAAAACACTTGAACTCCATTCTTGAGGAAAATATCCTTTTTTCTTAAAATTTTTTTTTCCTTTCTTAACATGTCATACAACTTTAAACTAAAAGAAGTTGATTAAAAATAAACATGAAAACTTGTAAAGGAAGCTTCTTGGAAATAATTTTTTAAAAATCCATTCATGCCATATAAGTTAAAAAAAACATTCTTCTCGTACTTTTGTCGAAAAAGTCAAAAAAGTACCTCGTACGAAAAACGTAAAAAGATTCCTTCATATCTTTACTAAAAACTCACCGAAGGGTAAAATAGGATTTAAAAAAAATTGTAGGTGGATTGAAATAATATTACATGTTGAGGAAACATGGATGTGGATGATAAAATACACCCCGGTACATTCTAAAGTATAAACAATCTCGGATAAAAATGAGATTGTGATATTTCCCTTACCTTAGGTCCGATTTGCTTCGTAAGTGTCCGAACCTCCTGTATAATGATTTAAATAATGTCATTGACTTATTACAGAATCATATTCATTGTTATGATATCATATATGGTTCACTTATGACTTTATATTACCCGTTCTTTTGTAAATTCCATGTTAAAGAGCGTTTTGGGTAAAATTGTTTCATTTGTCATCCGAGTTTTGACTTGTAATTATTGATATGATTACTTAGTTCATGATAACTTAATTCCAGAATATAAAACATGATTTATATATATATATATATTCAGAATATACATATATATAATAAATCAGTAAATGGAAAGAAATACACCATTCATGGAGACGGTAGGCCGTACGTACGCATGAACGCTGTTTTCGTTTCCTTATTGAGTTGAACGGAATTAAGTAGATGACATTAACATATATACAAATAAATCCAGTATCATTATTATGCCATATATTTCATGATTACTTATTATATATACTTTATAATCATTCATGAATGGTTTAAAGTGGAAAATGAATCTCATCGCGTCTTGGAGATGGTATTCCATACGTACGCACGCACGATGATTTCATTTTCCGTAGGATGGTTAGATTTTGAAATAGGATTGTTTCATACTTATAATAACATATCATTATATGAGTGATACTGATGTTATTACTTCATAATTAAACAAGCTAAGAAGAATAAGTGGAAGAAGAAATAAAGGTGAAAGAATCGGTAACGGAAATTACCTCTTCTTTGAAGTGCTTCTTTGAGACCTCCTTTTAGGGCACTAAAATGGGTCTTTGAAGAAGACCAGAACCTCTAGGATGATACTAGGGAAGTGGAGAAGATAATATGGTAGGGGTTGGCCGAGCTTTAAGGCTCAATGTTGTGTGAGGAAGAGAGGGAGGAGGTGCCCTTTTATAAGGGAGGAGAGGGGCTCCTTTGGAAAAACTAAAAATATTATTTTATTATAAAGTCATGTTCGGTTTTAAATAGCTCCAAATTGATTTATATCGAGGCTAAGGTGGGTATGGGTCGAAAAACTCTCATCCAATAGAATTTAGAAAGGTTTAGGTTCCTATTTTAACCTTATCATTTAGATTTAACATTAAGTTAAATAATTTTACTTTTCAGTGTCTTCTTGTGTTCTTACACTATAAGGATAATAAACATACTATAAGAAGCCAAAAAACCCCAAGTTGTTTATTATTAATATATATAACCTTATCTAAGTCATTTGGCCGAACCATATATTTTTAGGAATAAAATAACAATTAATAATATAATATTTGTTTTAAAAACTATTTTATGTCAATTTTGACACTATTTAGTAATTGATTTTTTTGAAAATCATAACAAAATGATAAGTTCGAAAAAAGTTACTTAAATCAATACTAACATGTCATATTAACCTATAAAAGTAGTGTAATTCATAAAAAGGCTCAAATTATATTTATTTGGGTATTTATAACATCAATAATGTCAATATTTCATTAATAAGATAATTACTGCATCATCGTTGTGTCATAAATAAATTAAATTATTTAATGTCTAAAAATTAAAAATAAAATACCATTATGTAGGAGATATTTTTATATATCTAATTAATATTTATAGCCGAATTTATCATATGTATAACCCCATATTAAAAATGTTTTAGTAAACAAACTTTGATTTTAACTCTTTTAACCCTTCTTTAAATAAATTAATAATAAATGTCCTAATCTAATCCAAGTGGTCCCAAATGGTCATATTTTATTCCTGAGTTTGTTTTTGGTCGAACTACACTTGTCCAATAGAATTAGGACATGTGTTAGGGTAATTATAATATCATATCTACCCTTAATTACCGTATTTACTTTTAACCGTGGTAAAAAAAAGTAAAAAGTGACTATTCACCAAAAAATTATTTTCATCTCATTGAACCACATTTTACTTACTGACATAAACCGTGTCTCTCGGATTTTTGAAATTCCACTCAAAGAAGCGGTAAAATTATGTTTTATGAACAATTCAGTTCTTTTAACTACCACTTAGTGGTTTCACTATTCATAAAAAATTGAATGTTTTCAGAAAAATACCAAAAATTAGGCCTAAGATATATTTGATATTATGAACTCAAAAATGATTTATATTTTACCAAATTTAAAACATATCAGTTGCATTAATTAATTTAAAAATTAATTCTCATCATCAAAACAAAAGGCATGTTTTTAAGAGATAATAACTATCAAAATATTGACACTTGTTTATAACTGGTTGAAATGTGAAATTACATCCAATGACCAACATTGTATTAAATTGTAAAATATATTCTAAATATACTTTAAAACCACTAAAATTAATAATTTATCACTATTAATTATTTTGATTGAAAAAGTTGTTTTTAATTAAAATTTAGTAATTTCCACTATTCATCAAAATATGAAAGTTATCCGAAAATTACCAAAATTTCACCCTATGCTAATTTCGATATTCCGAATCCAAAAATGAAGTCCATTTTGAAAAATAAAATTTACAAAATTTCAAAAAGTTGTTATTACTATTCATAATGGCTAGTTTTAATAATATTTTAATAGCATATCGCTCTTTAGTGAAACTCAGTATTGCGTTCTACACACGCTATCAAGGAAGGTCGCGATTGCGTGTAATGCAAGCCAAGTTAGGGTTGCTTGTTGTGAAAGAATCCTTCGTTGTTTTGTATAACAGAATCCAACCATATTTCATTTATACATTGAATATATATATATATATATATATATATATACTCAATGTTGCGTAGAATAACTATTATCAAAATTGTGTGTAACACGATCCAAGAGTAGTGTTGCGTATACTGCAAGCTAATAAGGTGTTGCGTATAGCACAAGGTAATCTTGGTGTAGCACAAGGCATTAATGAAATTAAAAGAATATTTTTCATAAAATCTCGGGGTGTTACATTCTACCCCCCTTAAAATGAATTTCGCCTTCGAAATTCGTCGGGGTTATAAATGGTTTACTACTCAAAAGTTTCTTTAATAAAACCCCACGTCGTAAAAAGGAATACCAAAACCAATCTTAAAAAACAAAAGTATGAAACGTAACGGTTACCCAAATAAACTAATCACTGGGTTTCCACATAGGTGAAAATATGGATATGGAAGAGAAATCTAACCATCATGTTCTGATGGAGAGTGGTAGAGAACATGGCTATGGAAAAGCCAACAATCACAAAGCCATAAATTTGTGACGATCTAAAGTACCATCTGATTCATCAGATATAAGAGCACTAGGACAACATTTTTGGTTTTCAAGATCATTTCTCTAAAGTTGATGAAATTGGAATTAGAATAAATACTTTCGTGATTTTGGTATAGTCTCACCGTTGGTCATTCTTTGGACAATTTCCACTTCATCTCTTAATGAAATGAAGTTGAATTTGTCATTTGTGATGTGTTAGCAGAATGATGGGTCATTCCATCTGTCTCAAACAACAGGTTAGAAAAGTTATCAAAAAATACGTAAGTCCATCTATAGTGATATTAATCGTATATGGTTTCTAAAATGGACTGATACTTCTTATATCATACTGCTTAATATAATAAAACTAGTTTATGCTAAACAGGGACTTCCTGTAGGCTAGTGGTAGGTGATAAAGGCCAATCGCACTTCGGTTGTGGGTTCGATTCCCACAGCCTTGTCCGATGCGATGGGCTATCACCCATCCTACAAGTTGTCCTTTTTCTGAAACTACATTACTATAACATCACATAAATAATATCGAAAAAACTTCTATCCTTAAACAATACTAACTTATGTCCAACATAATCCATTCCAATCTTTAGGCTTATCCATAATATTGCAGTCCACTCTCAGAGATTTAATACCATCGTTGATCCCCATATATCATAAGATATATCTTGTTGGTCACATTCCAAACATTCAAAGGCCTTAATCTTGTACTCTCTTGAATACCCATTGAACCTTATTGAAAACATGAGTGCTGTTAAAAGTTAACTCTTTCCACATATGTAAATCCTCAAAATTTTATATACTCAAACCATGATATCACTTAGTCCTTATATCAATCCTGAGCTCATGAATACTGTCAAACATTTCATTTTCTCCTTATCCCTTCATTATGCGCATATCATCTACTTTCCAAAATATTTGAATCACTTTTCATGGTTACCGATACCTTAATATTATTGAAAACCACAATAGACCAATACATAAATATTTCAATACACCATAAAAGTACCTCAACAACATTATTCCTGAATACCAATACATAAACACTTTAGTCCATCCACTTCAATGATTGTCCTGGAATAAGTCCTTCCTTTATTTAGAAGTAACTTTTTAGGTCAGGGCATTGAGTTGGGTAATGCCCATGTTCTCCACAAATAATACATTGAACTCCATAACATTCTATTACTCTATGACCCTTTTCTCCACATAGATAACATCGGTCCCTCCATTTGAGGTATTTCTCAAGGTTCTTCTTCCCTTCTTTAGAAATCTCAATCTTCCTTTCTTTATGCTCCTCAACATGCGAACATGCATAATAGTCTATCATCCTCTTCTTTGATGAATTAGGTATACCAATCAATTTCACCTTGTAAATCATATATCGCGATGACTGATTCGGCATAATCACAATATCTTTCTCTCTAGGCATTAAAAAATTTTGTTTTCTCATAGTCACCAATTTGTCCATTGGATTCAATGTTAACCGAATTCCTTCTGGTTCCCTCCATTAACTAAAACACAAAAATAATTCTCTGAGAGGAAAAAATCATTCTAGAGAAAACAACATAGTAAATGGGGAGTACCCTCAACATCTATCATCTTAGGTTAAATTCTATGATCGTTAGCACAATTCTAGGACTATAACCTATACATATACTTAACCTTATAGACATCCCTAGACATACCTTAGAAATATCTCTAGGGATCTCACTAAAGTTATCGCATCCTAGTTTCCAAAGGTTGACTAAACCTTTCCTCTGATACCAACTGTAGAGACCCAAAGCTTGATGTACATTGACATTACATTACATTTGCGGAATACTTAGTACATAATAAAAACACACACACAAGGATCGTAATAGTTTAGTGTCTTTGGAAACTCGGAATATAATCTTCTAATCCTGGTGAAAGATCTTCAACATCTCCCATAAAGATCTTCCTTTTTGATACCTAAAACCTTTCTTTATATCCTGGGGAAAAGTAAACATAAAAGGGTGAGCTCAAATGCTCAGTAAGGGTAAAAAAAAGAAATATCAATCACATCATATACATAAGCACATAACTTTTGGAAATCTTAACCTGTAAAAGAGATCATAATTTCATAACCTGGGTTAACTCATAGCAGTGAAATGTAATCACAATAATCATAACTTAAAACATTAAACTTTGTGGCATGCACACATAATCATAGAGAATCATTTCATGTTAGTCAAGACTCATAGCCAAGACTATCTTAGTGGACAAAGTCCCTTTCTGAACCGAGTCACCCTCGTTTCAGTCCTGTTTCACTGAACCGGTATAACCTACCATTCCAGCAAAGTCTATCTCATGAGATATAAAATCTTCACCCAATTAATTCTAGGGAGATATAGGTCCCACCCATCTCATAATGAAACCATTCTTATGTGTGCCACAAAATCATAAATCATACATCATTGCATAACCCATGTAATACAAATGGGAATCTTAAACATCATGACATCATAAAACAATTCATATAAGATAAATGAATTCATAAAAATAATTCCATAACAACATAATAAAATCAATGTAATAATAGGGATAAAAACAGAACCCTTTATTATCTTATATGGAAAATAATTTTGATAAAACACTTGAACTCCATTCTTGAGGAAAATATCCTTTCTTCTTAAAAAACATTTTTCCTTTCTTAAAATGTCATACAACATTAAACTAAAAGAAGTTGATTAAAAATAAACTTGAAAAATTGTAAAGGAAGCTTCTTGGAAATAATGTTTTAAAAATCCATTCATGTCGTATAAGTTAAAAAAAACATTCTTCTCGTACTTTTGTTGGAAAAGTCAAAAAAGTACCTCGTACGAAAAACGTCAAAAGATTCCTTTCATATATTTTACTAAAAACTCACCGAAGGGTAAAATAGTATTTAAAAGAAATTGTAGGAGGATGGAAATAATATTACATATTGAGGAAACATGGATGTGGATGATAAAATACACCCCAGTAAATTCTAAAGTATAAACAATCTCGGATAAAAATGAGATTGTGATATTTCCTTTACCTTAGATCTGATTTGCTTCGTAAGTGTCCAAACCTCCTATATAATGATTTAAATAATGCCATTGACTTATTACAGAATCATATTCATTGTTATGATATCATATATGGTTCACTTATGACTTTATATTACCCGTTCTTTTGTAAATTCCATGTTAAAGAGCGTTTTGGGTAAAATTGTTTCATTTGTTGTCCGAGTTTTGACTTGTAATTATTCATATGATTACTTAGATCATGATTACTTAATTCCAGAATATAAAAATGATTTATATATATATATATTAAGAATATACATATATATAATAAATCAGTAAATGGAATGAAATACACCGTTAATGGAGACGGTAGGCCGTACGTACGCATGAACGCTGTTTTCGTTTCCTTATTGAGTTGAACGGAATTAAGTAGATGACATTAACATATATAAAAATAAATCCTGTATCATTATTATGCCATATATTTCATTATTACTTATTATATATACTTTATAATCATTCATGAATGGTTTGAAGTGGAGAATGAATCTCATCACGTCGTGGAGACGGTATTCCGTACGTACGCACGCGCGGTGATTTCGTTTTCCGTAGGATGGATAGATGGTGAAATAGGATTGTTTCATACTTATAATAACATATCAGTATATTAGTGATACTAATGTTATTACTTCATAATGAAACAACCTAAGAAGAAGAAGTGGAAGAAGAAATAAATGTGAATGAATCAGTAACGGAAATTACCTCTTCTTTGAAGTGCTTCTTTGAGACCTCCTTTTAGGGCACTAAAATGGGTCTTTGAAGAAGACCAGAACCTCTAGGATGATAATAGGGAAGTGGAGAAGAGAATTTTTCAGGGTTTGGACGAGCTTTAAGGCTCAATGTGGTGTGAGGAAGAGAGGGAGGTGGTTCTCTTTTATAAGGGAGGAGAGGGGCTCCTTTGGAAAAACAAAAAATATTATTTTATTATAAAGTCAAGTTCGGTTTTAAATAGCTCCAAATTGATTTATATCGAGGATAAGGTTGGGATGGGTAGAAATCATCTCATCCAATAGAATTTAGAAAAGTTTAGGTTCCTATTTTAACCTTATCATTTAGATTTAACATTAAGTTAAATAATTTTACTTTTACCGTGTCTTCTTGTGTTCTTACACTATAAGGTTAATAAACTTACTATAAGAAGCCAAAAGAACTCAAGTTGTTTATTATTAATATGTATAACCGTAGCTAAGTCATTTTCCCAAACCTTAGATTTTTAGGAATAAAATAACAATTTATAATATAATATATGTTTTAAAAACTATTTTATGTCAATTTTGACACTATTTAGTAATTGATTTTTGTGAAAATCATAACAGAATGATAACTTCTAAAAAAGTTACTTAAATCAACACTAACATGTCATATTATCCTATAAAATTAGTGGAATTCATAAAAAGTCTCAAATTATATTTATTTGGGTATTTATAACATCAATTATGTCAATATTTCATTAATAAGATAATTACTGCATCATCGTTGTGTCATAAATAAATTAAATTATTTAATGTCTAAAAATTACAAATAAAATACCATTATGTAGGAAATCTTTTTATATTTCTAATGAATATTTATAGTCGAATTTATCTTATGTATAACCCCATATTAAAAATGTTTTAGTAAACAAACTTGGATTTTAACTCTTTTAACCCTTCTTTAAATAAATTAATACTAAATGTCCTAATCTAATCCATGTGGTCCTAAATGGTCATATTTTATTCCTAAGTTTGTTTTTGGTCGAATTACACTTTTCCAATAGAATTAGGACATGTGTTAGGGTAATAATAATATCATATCTACCCTTAATTACCGTATTTACTTTTAACCGTGGTAAAAAAAAGAAAAAAGTGACTATTCACCAAACAATTATTTTCATCTCATTGAACCACATTTTACTTACTGACATCAACCGTGTCTCTATGAGTTTTTGAAATTCCACTCACAGTAGCGGTAAAATTAAGTTTTATGAACAATTCAGTTTTTTTAACTACCACTTAGTGGTTTCACTATTCATCAAAAATTGAAAGTTTTCAGAAAAATACCAAAAATTAGGCCTAAGCTATATTTGATATTATGAACTCAAAAATGATTTTTATTTTACCAAATTCAAAACATATCCGTTGCATTAATTAATTTAAAAATTAATTCCCGTCGTCAATACAAAAGGCGTGTTTTTAAGAGATAATAACTATCAAAATATTGACAGTTGTTTATACCTGGTTTAAATGTGAAATTACATCCAATGACCAACATTGTATTAAATTGTAAAAATATATTCTAAATATAATTTAAAACCGCTAAAATTAATAATTTATCACTATTAATTATTTCGATTGAAAAAGTTGTTTTTAATTAAAATTTAGTAATTTCCACTATTCATCAAAATATGAAAGTTATCCGAAAATTACCAAAATTTCACCCTATGCTAATTTCGATATTCTGAATCGAAAAATGAAGTCCATTTTGAAAAATAAAATTTACAAAATTTCAAAAAGTGGTTATTACTATTCATAACGGCTAGTTTTATTAATATTTTAATAGCATATCGTTGCTTAGTGAAACTCGGTATTGCGTACTACACACGCTATCAAGGAAGGTCGCGATTGCGTGTAATGCAACCCAAGTCAGGGTTGCTTGTTGTGAAATAATCCTTCGTTGTTTTGTATAACAGAATCCAACCATATTTCATTTATACATTGAATATATATATATATATACTCAATGTTGCGTAGAATAACTATTATCAAAATTGTGTGTAACACGATTCAAGAATAGTGTTGCGTATACTGCAAGCTAATACGGTGTTGCGTATAGCGCAAGGTAATCTTGGTGTAGCACAAGACATTAATGAAATTAAAAGAATATTTTTCATAAAATCTCGGGGTGTTACAGCACTCTTCGCGTTCTTCGCGTTCTTCGCGTTCTTCGTCGTAGAAGAAGGCTTTTCTCCAAATCCTCTCCACGCAACGAGTTCCCACCCAAATAAAATATGTGTTGTCTTATTTTATTAACACTCAAACCAACTCTTTGAAATTCAAAAAGAAAAGAAACGATCAATTATTTGAGGAGTTTAAAATCGACCAATTAATGAGACGTTTAATAACCAGATTAAATGCAAGAGTTGACATCATTAAAAAGGGGGGTGTGGGTGCGTTACTTAAGAAGAAAAGGAACGGTGGGGCTCGTGTGGGCCCCACCTCACAAATATCCTACCAAGTGGGTAGGATATTGTGGCTCCCACATCATCCACTTAACTTAAGTTAAGAAAAATAAAATAAAAATCGGTTGCCCCACTTTTATTTTATTCCTTAACTTAACCCCAAAAATTGAAAACCACACCCGAGCAAACGCAACTCCGGAAGAGGTGTTTCTAAGGACATATCGGCATTATGATTCCATCGGTGCACTTGGAATTCGATTCCGAGCACCGGTTCAAAAGTTAGAAAAACCTGCTTGTTCGTTCACTAAACGTACCCGAGCTAAACTTCCGAAAATGATTCCGTGCACACCGGGCCTCAGAATCAGGTTCCGTCAATAACTGAATTCCTATAAAATTCCCAAGAAAATTAAAAAAATATTCCTTTAATTTTTCGGGTATTTACATAATCTCTATAGGATGATGAACATAATAATGATTCTTTACCAACCATTATTGTTTATTCTTCACAACCACTCCATCAATGATTCCTTTTGACTGTAAATTAAAATTGGGGAGTATATGTGGAATTGTTTTTACTACACCCCTTATTTCCTAATCCATAACTCTCTATAAATTCATCATATATGTTTACTATAATATTTTTAGGAATTTATTTTCATCATTTTGGTCATAATATGCTTGTTTGAGAATCCAAAGTACTGAGAGGTCATACTGGAGGCGTTCATGCCTTAGGGACCTTCTAAGGGTGGTGGGGGTGTCATTTGAGAATATGGTATTCATGGTGTTATTTCATGGGAGGAATTTAATAACTAATTTATAGTTAATTCAATCTATACATTTTGAAGATAAAGTACTCAATTGAATTCATGGATCCATAGTAGGGGTTTATGAACACATCATTGTTTTCTCCTCTCTTTATAAAACTACATTATTTTTTTTCTAAATTTGTTTGAAATGATGTATTAAAGGCCATGGTGTCTAAGAAAATTTTATAACTACATATCACATTGATAGTTATGAGTTTCCACATACTGATATACATGGAGGTATTAAAATATCATTGAATATTGAGCTGGTAATATTAGATTATTGAGTCATTGGTCTTCTTCTACATTGTATTACTCAGTTGGGTACAACCCTACTGATCTAAGTGCCATATCTTTCTACATGAAGAGTATGTGTGAGGAAGTAATGTGGGATCGTGGTATATAAGTATATTATAGAAAATCATAATAGTTCCTTCAAGAATAGTTCCATATTGATTCATATTTGTTAAGAATTAATATTACTATAGGTTCAATAAAAAACCTATGAGAAAGTGATAACATTATCAATAGATAGGGAATCTATAGATTTTTTATCATAAGGATTTATGATTATGTATTCATAGGTGTATGAGATTGATGTGATATATGTTTATGAGATCTATATAGGGTCATGATAAATATTATTATATTATTATGACTCAGGTGATTCATGAACATTAATGTTAGTGCGATGGAGCTTGGGCAAGCTGAGATTATTTGGTGGATAAGGCACAAGAACGTGGTGGTGATTGAAAACCTACTATTTGATATATATTCATCTTCACATCAATAATTTATAGATAATTCTTTTGTATTGGTTCATCCATTTCCATAATACCAAGAATATCTTTTTGTACTTAGATTATAGATAATGTTGTCCCTTGAGATTATTACCCTTGAAAAATCATTATGAATGAAGAAGGTAGACTTCAGTAATGAACAATGTTTCTTACATTCATTTTTATTTATATACCATTTTGGGACTTCACTATTCTTTTTTATGACATGCTTCTATGTGATTATTGGTATAGATTGGTTGATAATTCCTAGATCATACATTGACTTCTGTTTGTGATGGCTATCATTTAAAATGCATGAGGGGGAGAAGTTTGTGATTACCAGCTAGTGGGAGTGGGGAGTTTGAAGAGGTTGTTTAGATATGAGCTTTCAAGGGAATACTTATAATGCTGGTTGTAGTAATATTTATTTCAGTAGGATCTGTCGACCCATATTTATTTCATATTGATGTATATCTCTATAAGGACAACTTTTAGGTTGAATTCATAGTTCATCCCCATTATATAAGAGTTGTGTAAGATATCAAACCCTTCCCAAGTTGATAGCCAATTTGGATACCACCTTATCATATGTCACATGCTGAGAAAAATGATATAAATGTATAACGTGATGACATAGAGAATAATTGTTTTATCAAGATGAATACATAATTGTTAGGTGAACCTATATTATAGTCCATGAATGAGGATAATAGGATCCAACTCACTGTAGATTATTAGAATATGAATCATGTTATTATAAATAATATTCACCCTTTTATAAGGATTGATGATATCATATATCAGATATAAGGATCTCACTGGTTACCTATTGTTTATCTCTTAATGGGATATCATTAGTTTTTGGGTAAAGTGGAATATATATAAAATATGAAACTTAGGAGAAGGTTTGGTCCACTCTAGGACATGGTTTTGTATTTTGGATTTTAAAATGAATTAGAATTATCCATTGATCTTCGGAATAAGATCTTTCCACCAAAACCTAACCAGTAATTTTTTATTATCATTAGCCATTTTCTGATTTACATGTTGTGTGTAGTGAGTCATGTCAAACACCTAGAGATAGTGATGAGTAAAACTTGAGTAGGTAAACATTTAAATAATCTATTTATGGGTATCTTTTAGAATACTGAGGTGCAATTCTAGGTTCTTTTGCCTTACAAGACTAGTATATTAGCAAACCTATTTTAAATAGACTAGTGATGTTCTCGACATATCCTCAAAAAATGATTTAAATATGGATAATTATGGGATTAGGACTATACTATTGATATTTTATCTTCGTCTTCTCCGGATTATTTTCCCCGATCATAGAATTTCTAAGTAATGGAGTGAGGTTTTATAGGTTATATTTGTGTGAGGAGGAATTGCTTGAGGTCGAAAAGTGGTTGAAAACAATCATAGTGTTGATTAATTATATGTTAATGATTGGATATGAAATATATTTTGATACACCGAGAAATATTTTTGGAGAAATATTGATATAGGGAGATCAAGTAAAATTTTATGGGTCATGTCATCTATGACCCCATGAGTAGAATGATCCTACCCAAGACATTGACTTAGGAGCTGTGGTAAATTATATGATATGTTAGTCAAATAGAATCTCTAAGGAGAGGTTTATTTTATTCATGGACCATTAGAGAATCTATTATAATTTCTTATTGTGGAATCTAAATTTCATGTTGATGAATGGAGAAGTGTATCCGACAACATTCCACTCTAAGATAACATATTCATAAATGTAACGTCTAATTAGACTCTCATATAAAGGAGTCAGAAGAATTTCCTGATCATGGTGAATAAAATTTAGAGGGGCAATTTATTAATTGGTTCTTTTTTTTTAATTATAGGTTGGAATCTGTATAGGATAAAGGATTCATGGAATGTTCCCCACTTATGATCGCATATTTATTTGTAGAAAAAATGGAGGATATTATGGAATAAAATCTATCATATGTTGTGATTCTAGAATAATTAGTAGGTGGTGAAATTAAACCTTGATGGTCATTGGATGATGATCATGTGATCCATGTACATGTATGCTTTTTAGTATCTTCTTTCAGTAGGGTGGTGTTTTTGAGAGATTTACATTCTGTAAATGGGATGATTCATTACATATACTCTAAGAAAAGGTGGTGGTTTTGGTTTCTAGGGATGGGGATAAATATTTCTAGATTCATTTCTAATGTCCTTATATCCTACTAGATAATGGATAAGATCAAGTGACCTTGTGCTTTAATCCAGCCACTACTTATACTCGTGTGGAAGTTGGAGTATGTCATGATATAATTTATTATGGGGATACTGAGGACCCCAATGATTGGGAAAGCTGTCAGCATAATTATTTTGGATTCCGAATCATTATAATCTCTTAATGATCAATGTTTCACACTCAGATTTTTAGTTGGAAAAATCTATATAGATGTGGTATCATAATATTTCATTCAGTTCCCATGAGATTTTATTTTTGATATAGATAAACATTTTACATCATAGTTTCTTATTGGTTTTCAAAAGTTTTTAGTGACTCTATTTATATTTTAAAAAACAAACCATACCCATGTATATATAAAATCAATGAAAAATATCAATAAATTGGATGATATACTCTGAATAAAAATTTTAAATTTTAGAGGAGCTTAGGATGATCAAGATGACTTGGTTGGGTTTTATAAAACAGCAGTTTTGAGAATTAAATTAGATGGAAACATGTTACACTATTTATGGCAGTCCAGGTAATTCATGAGGTAATTTTAACATGACCAATGATATGATACTTTTTGGGGCTGGTAGATGTCTTATTCCATCTACGTGAGGATTAAATTATAGGTAGCTATAAGTGACCCTAAATTTTTATGAACGACTCATTGGATTGGCCTCTTCTATTTTATAAATTTATATAATCTATAACAATGATATTTTGGACACTTATATATCATCATGGGGTTTGGGACAATAAAATATGTTTGGATATTTTCTCTCTATACAAAATTATGAATTATTTATTTCATATTTATTATCTAAATAGATGTATTACCAAAAACTCATATGTTATTATTTTATAAGAAGTTGGGAAGGAGCATGAGACATCATGCATGAAACCCTTGGTTCATATTTTATATGAGGATGATAATTCTCTAAGAGGTAAGGAGGTAATACATATATGTATTCCATGTCATCATGTATCAATCTTATGGGATATTGTGGAGTGGTAGAATAATATATTAGCTTATTGTCCAATGCAGTTTTTTTATAAAAATGGAAGTAAAATATCATGGTTGATAAGTTTTAAAAGTGGTTTAATTATAACATCACTTCTTAAATCATGTAATATGATGTTTTATGTTTATTAAATTATACCTTCCTATAATGTTTTATCTTTTTTTTTTCAAAGAGGATGGGTTTTAATGTAAATGTGTTGAGAAATAAAAATCTAAATAGGTATGTTAAGGATATGATGAGTAGTGGTTATAAACAACAACATGCTATCTAGTGGGAGTATACTAGCATTACAGTGGTGTAACATTGGGTCTTCAAATATATTCTAACACCACATTCTTAGCAATGGAGTTACACTTTCTTACCTATACTTCTAGAAGATTCAAGGGTTTTCTTCACTATAAATTTAAATAACATTAGATATCCATCATGTTGTTTGTCGAGTTTAGTTAATTTTACATTAAATAAACCACATGGATTTTTAATTCCACTCTTCTTCCTCCATGTGTAATATAATATCTTACCCATCCCCTTTATTTTAAACTGGATACCCTCTCCCTTGAATTTTGAGCTCTTGCATTCATATCCACATAGCCTTATTATTATGGATCTATCGATTGATTCTAGAATGAATAGTTTTACAATGAAATATTCCCAATTTTTATTCCACTTTTAATTGTTACCATTGATCTATGAATAAAATATTGATCAACTAATGATTTTATATTTTCTTTAGACACCTGGGGTGGATCTAGTGAAATGATGGTGTCTCTTCATAGGTTCTTGATCAAACATTGAATATGTGTATATTACATGTTTTAGGTTGGGGAGATTATTTATAGACTGATTGTTTATTGAATATTGATGAAGTAACTATAATATGATGGAAATGGTTTAATTTATTCATCATGATTTAATGGGTTTTTTGATGGTTCTTTCGTAGAATGAATTTGGACTGTATGTATAAATGAGAAAACCTTTACATGAGATAGATCTCTCATTAATGGTAGAATATCAAGGGCATGTTAACATATATAATTCATCTTGAATGACTATTATTATTTTATATCATCTTATATACCTATTATAATGATACATTGTTGTTGGATTAATGACTATTTATTAGATTTGAATTTCTCTAATAGATTGGATGAGAAATTATTGGCCTGACCATTAAATAAGAAGAGATTTGATGAATAATTCCCCTCTATAATGATATACCTAAACAATTTTTCCATTAATATTCTCCATGCTTTATATAATTCAAAAACAATATATATCGGCATGGAATATACATGGGTCTCTTTTATAAAATTATTAAAAGAGGAACCTAATACTAAGATTGGAATCATTGACATGAAAACATGTCTTACATCAGTGTGGCATGTGATTCATAATCTGATCATTGAATGAATACTAGAGTACTTCATCAATAATATTGAGGTAAGAATTCCCATACCATTTAGTCACTTTTATAAATTTTTCCCATTATATGAATATTCTTTTTACATAACTTATTTGACCATGGTAGAATGTGATCCCATGTGTGTGTATTATATTGGACCCATATATGATGCGTTATTCTATGATTATGAGAGTGTATATTGATAGAACATATTTTCTCTTAATAAATGTAATGGTATGATACAGGTAATAATATAGATAACATTATATGTTATTCCATTTCATACTTTACCTGATTTTGTTTTAATACCATTCTTTTTGAGGAATTACATTGGTACAAATAATATGTGGATCCCTATAATAAAGTAATCCCTTAATGGAAGAGTTCACATGATATGTGAAAGTAATTATAATGGACCTTGACCCAAGGTATGAAATAACATCATTGAAGCCAAAACCATGGTAGAAATATATTGGGAATGACAACCTTGGTGCTTTTACCAATGCATAGAAAAGATATGAAATCCTTATAGAATGATCTATCATGGAGGGTGAATGTGATATACTTCTATAATGATCATACATGGTGCCCTAAAATTGATGATTGATATGAACAACAACCTTGGGGTTTGATTGTAACATCACAAGTAATGATTGTATAAATATATATCATATTTATTAATATTTAATAATTATATAGAAATAATAACTTTAAAAAGAAATAATTCTGAATAACTTTTCTTACATGCAATAATGTCTCTCTGAAATCATTCATCATACACAGGAGTGAGTTATACCAAACAATACTATTCTATTAATATTATTATATAATTTTTTATCAATATACAAGCCTTTATATTAATATGTGTGAATATAAAAAACTATATTCTATTTAAATATGATTATAAAATAGTTTAATATTCATAAAATATATTTAGCAGGTGTAATATATGGATAAATTGAGTTCTTCACTTAAAATAAAATTTTTCTAGAAATCAATTTTAGTGCATATTAATATTCCACATATTTGAAATCAAATTTTTTAAAAATTATAAAATTTAATATGAAAAAATATGAATCATTTTTTGGTCAGATATATAATAATTAAATTTGGGTGAATTTGTGTAATTTTTCTTGAAACATTCATTTTCTGATGAATAATGAATAATACTCCATTTTAGTTGAAAACTTATTTTTCATCAATCTTATTTATATAGGTAAAAAATTTGTTTTCAATTCGTTTTAATGTTTAATAATTTCTATATTATATCATTTAATCCAATAATGTTCTTTGGAATGAATTTTACACCAATATTTTATATAAAAACATAGAAAACTATTGCATATTTTTACTTTAAAATCCTCTTTCACATCATGTCTGTGAAAATTACTATCACAACCCTATGGGCCTCACCTGAAAATCCAAAACAAGATATAATAGTATCCCAAAATTACTATCACAACCCTAGAGGCCTCACCTGGACATAATTTTAACCATGATTTCCTTAGGTGCAAACCATGAGGAGTTACCCAAAAATGAAGTAACATTATTCTATATGGAAGTATGTATTATTTATTTTAACATACCATCATTTATTATTTTTACATGCAGATATATTAACTTAATAAACTAAATTTACTGATTTTTATGGATTTTTCCAACTCCTACAAACTTCCATCAATTGCGTAATGAAATTATTGTTTGTGTACGTTGAGTTATTTCCTCACATTACGATGTAGTTTATTTTCATTAAAACCTCTCATTTTTTGGTATTTTGATTGAAATATATTTTTATTTGATATATATAAAAAATATTTTAATGGTTTATTCTGAAATTTTTAATTCATATATATATAAAAACCTTCATGCATTCTAGGTTTTGTAAATATGGTAATGTTGTTTCTAGACACTTAGACTATCGCCTTCTCAATGTGATTTGGTTCATTCACACATTTCATGGAATGTATTAAGAATGGGTTCAATTAAACATATGAAATATAAATAAATGATATATGATATTAATTAAATAACTAAATTTATATAATTATATCATATCTATTTCATTATTACCCTATGACACTCTTAAAAAGAGATAACGTCATTCATAGACGGGTGGTCTACTGCCTCCTCCACGTGATGGGATTCCTTTTACATCATAAGAATAATATATATATATATATATATATATATTATTATATAACATGGTATTTATGTTATAATCATCATTATGGAAGTATGAATGTTACTTTATTTCTTTAAATAATGAAGATTGAAAATTGGGAATGTTACTCATGCATGTGTGTAACCTACTACCCCCATGGTTGTAACATTGGATCAATTTTAATAAAAAATTAATTATTGTTTTTAAAACTTTAATCATTGTATAATTTTTAAAATTATTTCATTATTATGAGTATGGAATTGTTAATATAATCACTCCTTTGACCATATTTCACGTACAAAAGTTATTTGTTCAACACAAGCTGGATAGAGTCAAAATATTAGACATAATCCTAGTTCTATGTAATATTTTTAAAATTGTAATATGTTAAATTAAATTAATCATAAACATAAAAAAATTTATGAATCGATAAATTATTTTACATAAGTTTATTATTCAGTTATATAAATACACTCTTGTCAAGTTTGATTGATTATAATGGATATCTTCTCAATATCCTTTAATTGATCCATTTATTCATGTTATGCACTTTTATTATTTTTTAAATTTTATATAAAACCACTTTTAAATTAAATATATATATTATATTTATTATAATGTTACTTAATATTTTTTAAAACATCCTCCAGTCATGTATCTTATGATAAAAATTATCAATTTATTGTGGGACACCTTGAATGTTTAAAGATTTAATCAATTCATCCATTTCAAAATTATTGATATTATATTAAATATTTATTTATATGGATATATATTTTTATAAATGTCTATTTATATATATATATATTTTATTACTATAAAATACTTCATGTTTTTGAAATAAAATGAATACCCTACATACCTTTTTTTGGGTATTTTGTTATTGAAAATTTTTTTTTGAATGTATGGACAATACCAATATCATGAGATCATTTATTGTTGTTGAAAATGAATTATTATGAATGAAAATTTTGAAAATTTTGATATTTTATAATTTATGGTTATATAATGATACATTTGAATTAGAAGGGTGGTTCTATAATAAAACAATTACCAATGGTTCCATGATAAACCAAGGATGGGTATGTTCAGAATAACCCTCCAATGCATTGGTTATGGATGTCTATCATATAGATATTTAATTGGTAAAAGTGAAATTTATGGAATTCAACCACATGGTGATTCCATTTTTTATATGGACAAGAATAATGATGTCTTAATATTCCATTATGTATTTTCTATACATGATATGGATTTTATAGTAACATTTGATAAACAAAATATTATGAAATGTACTTCTTTTCTAAGGAAATTATTCGGTACTTATTAAAGGTGAAAAGGATTACATTATGATAATCATTTACTGGGTTATAATGTTTATCAATATAATAACAATTTGACACTTTTTTTCCCTTACTAAGTTGTTTATGCTCAACTCACATTGTTATTGTTAGTTTTTTGAACATAAGGATGTGTAATGTATTGGATGAAGTCATGTAAAATTCATGAAGAGTTTTCATAATAGAGCCCAAGAGTTAATTTTAAATATTTGATATAGTGGAAAATTGAATTCAAATCAGAGGCAGGAAAATTGAATTTTAGGATTTTATGATTGATTAATGTCCAAATTTATTAACACCCTAAAACTGGAAATATACTCAATGGGAGTGAAATTAAATTTCATTATTAAAAAATAATGTGAAATGTTTTATGGGTGGTTCATTGTAGTTTCTATAAATGGAATAATTAATATTAATTTAGTGGTTCGGGTTGTGTTAATATCATGACCATGGATGGTTTAACATTATATTTATGTTAGGGTAGCATAAAATTTAATGATTACCGTATTGATTCAGGTAATTTATGTTTGTTTAGAATAGGTTTATGCAGAGTAAACAAGGATGATATATTATAAAGGCCCAAATAGAAAAATATCCTTAAAAATATTCATCCTAATAAGGGTAGAATTATATCTTTGTAGTTTATTATGGTGATAAATTAGTTGTCATACATTATAAAGGGTGGTGGTGTCCATGAATGTGAGAAACTAGATATACTATATGGGAAAATTATGATATTGGAGAATTTAATGCAACAATATCCCCAATAAGTCCAATGAACATCTATCCCATTGATATCCGAAAGATGGATTAAGTCCTTATAAAAGGTTTTTGATTTCATGGGTTGTTCAGATTTCTAAAATTTATCCTTTTCAATTCATAATTTTGAAGTTAAAGCTGACATTTGGTGGTAAATAGTTATAAATACATGGTAAATTGAATATATTATGCCTTGTAATGTAATGAATTTAATAGTATTTTAAATGAGAAATTTTTTCCTATAGATTTTGACATATGATGTAGAATGATTCGTGTAATTGAGACAAAATAAAAAAGATTTGGTGGATTTTTATGATGAAAAAAAAACAATTGATTTCCACGGTATATCCAAAATTTTATTATAGATATTAGTTTTAAAGTATATCATGTTTACTCTAGATAAAAATCCAGATATCAGAGGGAATTTTTTTGATGAGATTAAGAGCTATGAGATTCTTTTTCTTATGTGATGATAAGGTATAAATAGAGTTTTTTATAATCATGTGTCCTATGAAAACAAGTAAATGAGGATGTATAGTTGCTAGAAAATGGGAAATAAATCAACAATAAAACATGGATTTAGGAAAAAAAATTAACAACATGAGAAGTGTGTTAAAAAACCATCCTTGAGAATGACTTTACTACTCTATGTCATAATTATGATGGGGTTTGTTTTGTCATATCACTCACATCACCAAGGAAGATGACTATGAAATCAATGAATATCTAGTCGAATATTGTTTTTGTTTCAACGAGATAGAACATTATTCCATTGTGTGTCCCATGATGATTACATGGGTTTAAACCATCAAGATATAAATAAAAATGTTGATTAAAATATTTTCTACTTTTGTAGTTGATGTTGGACACAAAATGATGTGTAGATAGGTATATTACTAGTTTATTCAAATTATTCCAGTACTCGTTTGATTCTGGATCTTCAAATGATTTCATTTCAAAAAAAATTAAATATAAATTGAGATTATGATATATTGAATGTAAGATAATTGTTTTGGTAAAAACTCTAGGTGGGAGTATAAGAGGAACATATATTTATAATAATTATTATATTTTCATTTGTTTGATGGTCGTTCCAGTAGATCTTGTTGATCATCCCATAGTAGAGTACAATATGATATTGGGTATGGATGTGATTTCAGTTTATAATGATAAAATAGATTGATAGTCAAATAATGTTATAATAAAATATTTCAAACCATTTATAACATACTAATAATATGGGTAATTAATTAAATATAAATTTTAATGTTATCTATAACATGTTTGTTAAAAGAAAACAATAGATATCATTGGTGACATCCCATTATAGAATATATTTGTGCTTATTTTTACAGATTAATTACATAGAATTTTTCAGGATCTATAATTGAATTTAATAATTGATTTAGTATCTAATTCAATGATTAATTTTAAATACCTATATAAAAGATCTCATGTATAACTTATAAAATTGAAAAACAAGTTACTAGAATTTCTTGATAATGGTTTAATTCAACCTATCACTTCACCATAGGGTGAACCTATTTTTTTTTACAAAAATAAAGGTGGTTCCATGATATTTTTCATTGATTATATAGTGTTATATAACATTACCATTATGAAAATGTATTCTTTCCCAAATATTGATGAAATTTCGGATATGCTTCTAGGAGATTGTTTTTTTTCCAAGATAGATCCGAGGATTGCTTACCCTCATGTAATGGTGAACGATTATAAAATTAAAAAGTCATAATTTTGTATCAGATATGGGAATTATTGGTTTTTATTTTTATCCATTGCATTATCTAATAAACCTCCATAATTTATTAATCAAGTGAATTAAGACTGCTTGAAATATTGGACCAGTTTGTTGTTCTGTTTATATATAAAATTTGGGAAATTATTTTAACCATGATGAACATGAAATAGATATAAGTATTTTTTTTCTCAAAATATAAAATAAATGAAACTATTTGAAAGACATAGAAATATTTAATGATGTTTAGAAAATTTAATTTCTTGGAAATATTGTTTCTAATGATGGTAGAACCGATGGAACTGCTAAAATAGAAGTTGTTGAAGAGTGGAAAAGATCTACCAATGTTAATAAGATATATATTTTTATTTAATTATAGGATAATTAATGAAGGTATTTGGTAAATGGTTCATGGTTTTCTTGTTAACTCACTTAGTCACCTCTTAAAGTAGCTAATATTGTTTATATAAGAGAATTTAATGTTTCCTTTCAGGAACTGAAAAAATGATTTGTCATAGCCATAATTTTAAACAAAAATTTCATAAATGGATATTTTTCATGTATAATTATTCTTCATTAAATGGACATGGGTATTTCATGATGTGGAATTATACGTAAATATCTTATACTTTACATCTATTGAAAATTAATGAGTTATATCAACCAACACATTATTCAGAATTAGACGCTATTGTGTTTTCATTAAAATTTTGAAAATTAATTATTTATGGAGTAATGTTTGAAATATATAGTGATCAAAATAATTTATCTATATATTAACTCACCAAGAATTGAAAGAGAGATAAATTATATGGAAAAATATGATAAATAATTATGTTGGTATAATTCATTATCATACATGAAAAGAAAACAAATTTGATAATTTATTAAGTTGAATATATAATGATACATTAACCATGTTACATCTGGAATGTTACGCATTAGTTAGTGATTTGATTAATATTCATCATGAAGTTGTTGATTTAGTGAGAACCACTATTTTTTTAGTTTTAGTGTAGTCAACATTGTTAGAAAGTATTATGATAACTTTAAAGGTGGATAATTTTTTGTAGATATGGTATTACATATTAGTAATGGTAGTTTTGTAGATTTTAATATTGACTTAAAATGTTTTTTATTAGTTGGAAAAATATTATTAATTAAATGTGACACATGTTTTGGTAAATAGTCGTTGATAGAAGCACAATGTTCTTTGTTTTCTATTTATCCTCGAAGAATTGATATGTATAGAGATCACGGGGAGTATTATTGGTGGGATGTAATAAAAATGGATATTGATGAACTTACCATGAATTTTTTTACATTTAAATAGTTCATAGTAAATCAACCATTACGAAAAGGTGATTCTTCAACCATTTCCAGTTCCAGAGTAGATTTGGGAAAATTGATCAATAGATTACATAGTGGGATTATCGATGACATTTCAAGGTAATAATAAATTTTGGATTATTATTGATTGATTAAAAAAATATTCATTTTTCCGTCCAATTATAGATAAAATGTCACTAGATAAAATTTCTAGACTATTTTTAAAGGATAATATCATGTTACATTGAGTTACTCTCTCTATTATATCATATAGTGATCAATGTTTCCCAATCTATTTTAGGAAAGGACTTCAAATGTATTTGGCTATTGAATTGAAAGTTAGTATATATTTTCATCCCTAATCTGATGGATACTATGAGTAGACAACTCATACACTAAAATAAATGCTTTGTTCTCACTAAAAAGAATACCACAGAAGATGGAATCAACACCTTTCTTTGATACAATTTTTTTATAATAATAATTTACATTAAAATATACAAATTGAATTTTTTAAGGAATTATATGGGAAGCATTATCAGACACCATATTTTATGGATGATATAAAATAAATTATGTTAATGGGACCATAGCTAGTAGGGAAAATTTAAGAGAATTATTCCTAAATTTTAAAACACATGATGAATACTAAGAGAATGAACAAAAAATAATACTAAAAATTGCTGAAAAAATCTTCCTTCCATGTATTGGTGATCATGCATTTCAAAATGTTTAATTAGGGAAAAATAAGATTTATTTTGGTAAGAAGGGGAATATGATTCCATGGTTGGTTAGACTATATGAAATTTTGGAGAATGGTGGATATGTTTTATTTTGAGGGGATGTACCTATGAGTTTATCCCAATTACAAAACATATTTATTGTTTCAATGTTAATGATGCATGTACCAAATCCATCTCATGATTTGAGCTCTAAAGTAGTTACCCTGAAAGTGAATCTTTCTTTTATGAAAAAACATGTTCAGTTTCATGTTCATATAGATAATGTATTGTGGAATAAGGATATTAATTATGTTGTGGGTTTATTAATGAACCATATGGTTTAATTTTAAAATGGTAATATAAATATTCTATGGTGGAAAAGGATCCCCACTTATTTGATATGTAAATAAAATTGAGAGGATGAAATTTCCCCAATAGGAGATGGATGTAACATCTTGGTAATGATAGAAGATGTATTTTTCATATTTATAAATATTTATAAATTAGATAGTAATACTAAATTAAATGTTCTAATAGTTCTTATATAATATCATACATGAAATAATAAGTTTTCCTGATGGCCAGTGTCGCATGCAAGAGTGAGTTATACCGATAAATAATATATTATTAATATTATTATTTAAATTGATAGATATCACCTATTTGTTATATTTTTGGGTGTGAAAATATCTACCTATATTATGATTAAATATTATTATAATATTTTTTGATATTCATTCAATAGACTTTGCTTGTGTAAGATAAGGATAAATCACGTTTTATGTTAAAAATGATATTTTTTTAAAAATCTGTTTTATAGTATTTTAATTTGAAAACTATTTTTAATATTTATAACTTTTATATGAATAAAATAAATTTAATTTTTGAGGGAAAATATAATAATTTAATTTATGTGAAATTTGTGTATTTTTCTAGCTACATTTATATTTTGATGAATAGTGTAAATTATAGAATTTTATTTCAAAATTGCTTTTTAAAACAATATAATTTTCTAGATAAATAATGTTTTAAAAAATTTTAAATGAATAATTGGATATATATTATATAATTTAGAACAATTTATGTCATTCTAATTAATTTTACATTTATATTTTATACGTAAACACATCAAAAATTTCAACATTTTTATTTTAAAAACCCGATATCACATCAAGTTAGTGAAATTACTTTTAAATTAATATCTACAACATATTTCATTGAAATAAGAAAAAATTTATTCTATATTTATATTAAGAATTATTTATATTTTCTAATACTATAAAATAAGTTATTACCAAAATGATTAGAGAATGTTTTTAAAAGTAATTACAACAATAAATGAAAACATGTGTTCATAATGTGGTTAATATTTAAGGGTAAGAGTCCAAATAATGTAGAATGTTTCCCAACAAAAATTTATAAAAATGAGTCAAATATATACCTAATTATCAATAAATGGAACCATTATTGGAGTCACATGATATATGTGAGAAATCTAAATAGTGTTTAACGTTTTATATTTACAAGAATGGCACTCCCCCTCCTCTATAAAAAGGCATTAACACTCACTATTTCGTTACACCTCTAAATAACTTATTCTAATCCAAAACCTACTCAACATAACGTCCAATCATGTATCCTCTCTCCCTAGTGGCTTCACCTTGGGATGAAATCCATCTATGAATTCCTTAGGTGCTCACCAAAACCAGTTACCCGAAAATGTGGTAACATTGTCCAATGTAAATTTATGATTATTTCTTTAACTACGCCATCATTTATTATTATTATGTTATTATAAAATAAAATTTTTACCATAAATATACTGATATTTTTTTATGTTAAAGGTTATACCTAAACTTATACACATATTAATCAAATGGGTAATGAAATTACAATTCCTATAAGGTGAACTACCACATCACATAATGATGTTATTAGTTTTTCAATTACACCACTCATGGATGAAAATTTTGATGCAAAATATATATATATATATTATATATATATGGTTATTATAATTTATTCATAATAATTTAATTTTTATATACACAACCCTTCATGATTTACAATATTTGGAAATAAAATAAAATCATTTGTGGAGGTTTGTTCCACCACCTCAGCAATGTGATGTGATACTTTCACACATAATGTAGAATGTATTAAGTATGGTTTTAATAAAAAATATGTGAATTAAATAACATATATATTATTTTTATGAAATAATATCATCTATATAATTATAATGTATCATTTTCTTTATTACCATTAGACATAATAAAAAGCGATAACATCATTCGTGGATGTGAGGACTATTATATCATTGAAGTGACATGATTTCATTTTACACTACAAGTATCTGTATATATAAATATACTGATAAATAAAATTTAATTTATGATATTATGAAAATATAGAATGAAAAATTCCACATAACATCTTACCATAATGATAATTTATAAGTGGGAATGTTACTTGAGCGTGTGTATGACCAGCCATCTCCATTATTATGGCGCTGGTTTATTTTTCAAATCCATATACCATAAATTTGTTTAAATATATTATTTATTTATAAATATAATAAATACTTCCTTATTATTGTTCTTAATATGTTTATATAATTATACCTTAAACAATAGTTGACCCAACAAATTTATTTATCTAGATAAACCAGATATTGTCAAAACACCAGGCGTAAATTTATTTGTTTATGTATTTTTATTCCCAAATTGTAAAAAGTGAAATAAAATTAAATATAAAATTGAAAATATTTCAGTAGTAAGTTAGTAATTATAATAATATTATTATTCATAATGATGATTACCCACATGACCAGTCAGAATCAATGTATTGTATTCAGTCTCAATCTCTCTTCATAGAGTCATTTCTCAATGATATAAAACTTTATTAATTTATGAAGGGTATATATATCTCTTTTAACATTCCATATCGATATAATATCTATTATCATATAAATTAATGTATTATTAAAATTTCTTTTTTTCATGTGGATTGTTATTTAATTATTAAATGTATTATGGGACACTTTGAATGATTGAAGATTTAATCCTTTCCCTTGATTTAATATTATTGATATTTTTTTACATAATTATTAATATTAATGTAAAAGTATTATAATGGTAATTTTATATACATTTTCATATGTCGGTTCCTAAAAAAATTTCATGTTTCTAAAATATGAAGAAACCCCACAACCCATTTTTATGGGTCTCTTGTAATTGAAAATGTATTTCTAAAATGTATGGGTTGTTTAAAAATCATGGAATGATTTCTTCTGATTGAAAATCAAACTCTACATGTTAAATTTTAAAACATGTAATCATTATTTTGTTTTGATTATAAAATGGTACATAGAAATTTCACGGGTGGTGCTATAATAAACCTGTCATGGATGGTTTCATGGTATGCTAAGGAAAGGGTGAGTCCATGATTCCCCTCCAATGCATTGGGTATTGAAATCATCCAGATGGATATTCAATTTTTCAAAGTGACATTTATGGAATTTGACCTCATGGTTATTAAATTTATATGAGTGATAATAATAATGATGTCACCTAAATCCATTAGGTTATTTCTATGCATTTTATGGTATTTAAGGAAATATTTTGATTAAAAAATTATATTAAATGAGTTTATATTCAACGTAAAGTATATAATTTTATTTTAGGCTTAAAATTATTAAATTATAAAAATTATTTCATGGGTTTTAATTTTTATCAATGGAGTAATGGTTTAATTATTTTTATATCCCTTTCTAAGATATTTATGGTAATATGATGTTTTTAATGTTATTATCAAGACATAATAATGAATAAGGGTTTTGAAGAAGTCATGGTGAAATTCATAAGGATTTTTTCATGGAAGACATAATGATTTATTTTTAATTTTTTTATATGGTCAAAAAATGGATACAGATAGGAGGTGTCCAATTTTATTTTATTTATTTCTGTGTTAGTTTTTGCCTAATATCTAATGATCTAACACTGAATAGATCCTTAATGTGATTGAATGTAAAATTGTTGACATAAAAAATGATATATATTATTTTGTAAGATGTTTTTTATTATATAGGTCATGGAAACTTATAAAATCCATACATTTATCAATCAATAATAAAATTGAGGCCGAGAATATTGAACGTTTTTTGTTACTTTTTTATCACATTAGTTATATACATATTATTTTCTTATAATTGCTTGTACATTTAATATATCATAGAATAGGCAGGTTTTAGATGTGATAAAATGTTAATGAAGAATTTTTTTGATTACTACTGGGTCCTTTTACTCACTCTAATTTTGGAAATCTCAATTCCCACGATGTCTTTATGATTCAAGATACATGTATTGGAAAAGGGATTATAATAGACAGTTGATCTATTAATCATATAGCTTATAGAAGTAAAATGATGGATTCCAAAGGAATTCGGAATATTTATCATTTTATATATTCTTATATCTTGTATACTCTTGTTTATCATTCCATTTTTAGAGCTTGGATTATTATTTTTTATTACATGGGTTTGATTTTTAATTACATTATGATACTAGGACGTCTTCTTGATTATAAAATTATTGTGGTATATTTATATTTATTATTTATGAAAATGATTACTATGTGTATAGTGCCCCCAAATATTGGTCCTAGACCCCTGTAGGGAGTTAGTAGCCACGTGCATAAGGTGAGAAATGCATAAGGACATGTAGCTCTATGACTCAAAATAGATGGTTTGGTTCAGGGATTTAAATCACATACTTGTCCCTACAATACCGTTAAACACCGTTTTAATTTCATTATTTCCATTAATAATTTGAAAACAATGTGATGTCACACATTACTATATCCCATTTATAATAATGATATATAATCTAGTCAATGAAAATTATAATATAATTTTATATAATGTAACGCTATCACACAATATAAGATAAATAACTCTTTTCAGGATCTTTGGTTATGAATATTACACCAATTATCATATCCTAACATACTGTTGAATAGATACAACAAATGAAAAATTGTTCAGTTTTTTATTAAAAAATTAAATTAATATATTTTAATATTATTTCTACTTGGGTATTTTTCTTACTATACTATCCTTAATGTTTTTAAATTATTAAGAAAACCCTATTTAAATTTTTCTGGGTATTTTGGTATTTAAATGTTTTTTGAAATGGATGTACAATACCAATATCTTGAGATTATTTATTTTAATTAAAAATAGTTATTTTTGACTGAAATGCTGAAGGATGAAATATTTTATGTGTTGTGATTATATAATGGTACTTGGGAATTTGAAGGGTGGTTCCATAATAATCTAATTCTAAGTGGTTCCCGGATAAATGATATATTGGTAGGACCCTGATAACCCTCCAATGCATTGCCTATGAATGTCTATTATATGGCTATTCTATATGTAATAATTGACATGTGTGGAAGTAGGCTCCATGGTTAATCAATTTTTTATATTGACAAGTACAATGGTGTCCCAAGATACCCTTTTCTATTTTCTATTCTTTCTATGTGATTTATAGTAGTCTTATGATTAAAAAAAGTTATGAAATGAGATAGTTTTTATGGAATGTAGTAACTACTTATTATAGGAGAAAATTATTACTATATGAAAATATTAACACGTGTTTTAATGTTTATCAATGGAATAATAATTATTTTTTATTTTACAAACATAATGAGCTATTTATGGTCATATCACAATATTAATATTTTTTTCATGATATAAGGATGAGTAATAGATTAGAATAATTCATGTAAAAATTCATGATAGGTTTTATAAAAGAGACCATGATTTATATTTAATTTTATTATATGGTATAAAAATGGATACAAATCAAAATTTTAAACTTTAAATATTATGTTTTTAATGTATGGTTATTGTCTTTATTTTAAAACACCAAAAATCTAAAAATATTCTCAATGAGAGGTAATGTGAAATTTTTGACTAAAATCAAGATCATGTAATGTTTTAAGGACGATTCATTACAGTTTGTAAAAAAAGTACAACTTAGATAACATTAGATGCTTAGGTTGTGTTAATATCATGACCATTGATGATTGAACTTTATGGTTATGTTAGGATGGAATATAATTTTATGATTACCATGTTTCTTCACATAATATATGTTTTTGCAAAATGGGTTTCTACAGAGTAAAAATGGAAGATATTTTAGGAAGTCCCATAGAAGAAAATAATAGTCCAAATAAGCATCCCAATATAGTTTTAGTTATAACATAGTAGTTTATTATGGGGATATATTAGTTGAAATAGGTTATAAATGGGGGTGGTTTCCATGCATTTGAGAAATTGTATCTCTACTAGGGGAATATGATGATATTAGAGAATTTTAGGCAAGAACATCCCCATTAATTTAGAGTGTCATCTAACCATGTGATATCTAAATAATTAATTAAATATTTATAAAAGATATTAGATTTCATGGGTTTTTTGGATAACCAATAGTGATTTTTTAATTTATCTGTTTGAAGGTGAAGCCGACCGATGTTGGTAAACAATTACAAATACTTGGTAATATTAATATATTATGAATTGGAATTGAATGAATTAATGAATATTTTCCATGAGAAATACATTAATATATATTTTGAAATTGGATAAAAATAGTTCTCAGAAATGAGAAAAACTGAAAAATGATTTGGTGGCTATGTATGAAGAAAAAATCACTAATTTCTAAGGTATATCCCAATGTTTATACGAGAAATTTATTTAAAAACAAATAATGTTTATTCCGGAATTATGTGACGATATCAAAGAAATTTATTTCTCATGGGTTTAAAAGTTATCAAAAACTTATTTTGATGTGATGAGAAGGTAAAAATGGATTTTTTTTTCAATTGTCATGTTTCTTACGAAAACGATAAATTGAAAAGGTCTAGTTAGTAGGAAATGGGAAATAATTCATTAAAGATGATTAGAGGTAAGAAACTAAATTCCCATATCATGGGAAGAGTGTTGAAAAAATAATCATTGAGAATTCCTCTCAAAGTCGATGTTGATAATTTGATGCTGTAATGTTGGCCATATAGCTCATGACTACAAATTAGATGACCAGGAAAGCAATGAAAAACTCACAGTAATATGTTTTAGTTTCATTTATTTCAGAAATTTTTCCAATGTATGTTCCATTATGATTACCTGAGGTCTAAACCAACAAGATATATATGAAAACACGGTGAAAACAATATTTTTAACTATTACGGTTGATGTTGGGACACATAATGATGTGGTTATTAGTATGTTAGTTGTTTATTCAAATTATTTGAATACTCAATTTGATTATAGATCCTCAAATTCATTAATTTCTAAGACAATAGTATATCGATTGGGAATATGATCTAATGAATATAAGACAATAATTTTGGTAAAAAATTCGAGAGGGAGTAGAGGAGAGAAAAATATTTAAAATAATCTTCCTAATATTAGTAGTGGGATCTATGTTCCCTCAAATATTATTGATCATCCCATAATAGAGTTTGATAACATATTGGGTACGGATTTAATTCCAGTTATAAATGATTAATTAGATTGAAATGTGGATAATTTTTTATTAATTGATTCCAATCCTTTAATAACATTCTAATAATATGGGTAATTGATTAATGAGGAAATTGAATGTTATAGATTCAATGTTTTTAAAAGGAAAAAATTATTTATGATTGGAGACATCCCATTAAAAAATGAATTTATTGTTGTTTTTCCTGTTTAATTACCCAATATATTCCCTGATATATATTTTTATATTACATTTGATTGAGTTCCCAATTAAAATATTATTTCTTAAACCACATTATATAATTCCTCATGCAGAACATGTGTAATTAAATAACATGTTACTATATTTTATTGATAAAGGTTTCATTCAACCTATCACTTCACCATGGGGTGCTCCTATTTTATTTTTGGAAAAGAAAGATGGTTCGGTTAAATTTTTCATTAATTATATACCATTGATTAACATAACCATTAGAATAAAGATTATTTTCCCAAATATCTTGGAATTGTTTTATCTACTTTTGGGAACATACTTTTTATGAAGATAGATACAAGGTTCGACTAACATCAAATAATGTGAAAGGATTATGAAATTCAGAAGAAAACATTTTGGATTAGATATGGGTATTATTTGTTTTTATTAATGCACATTTCACTATCTAAGACATGTATAGTATTTATTAGTAATATTAATTAGGTCATCATTTATATTTGGATCAGTTTGTGGTTGTCTTTATATAGCTATTTATGTATAGATTAAAACTATGATTAACATGAAATTAACAAATGAATGTTATTTCAAACAATAAAATAAATGATATAATAATGATATTATAGTTTGATTTAATTTTGGAATAACAAAATTAATGTTTTGGAAATATATTTCGGAAGAAGGTATAACAGATTAACCGGATAAATCCGAAGTTGTTAATAAATTGAAAAAACCAACCAATGGCACTAAGATTTGTTTTTTTCATGTATATTTAGGTTATTACTGAAGGTTTTTGGTTAATTTGTTTTTGATATCTATCCCAATCAATTAGTTACCTCAAAAAGGTGTTAATATTATCTATATAAGAGAATTTAATGTTTCTTTTCCAGAAAAGAAATGAAGACTGGTCAATGCCCCAATTTTAGACATAAATTACTGAATTGTTAATTTTAATTGTATAATGATGATTCATAAAATATAAATGGTTGTTTAATTATATGGAGTGATAAGTTAATTTTATATACACTATAACTATTTAAAATTCATGAGTTATATTAACCAACACATGATTTGGAATTTTATTTTGTTGTTTTTTCATTAAAATTTTTAAAATTAATTTGTATGGATTTATGTATGAAATATATAAAGATAATTTTTTTTAGTATATACTAACTAATAACACACTAAAAATGATATAAATTTTATGACAAGAACTTATAAATGATTATGATTACATAACTCATTGTCATCCAAGAAAAGTAAACAAACTAGATGATTTGATGTGTTGAAAATTTAATAATAAATTAACCATGATACTTTTGGAATGTTACCCTTTGGTTATTGATTTGATTAAATTTCACGTATTAGTTTTGGTTGTAGGTATATCCTCTATTTGTTTCAGCTATCTATGAATTCAAATTTTTCATAAATATTTAAGAAAACAGAAAAGGTGGATCAATCATTCTATAAAAGGTAGAATTCATTAGGAATGGTAAGTTTCTGAATTTTAATATTTATGAAGATTGTTTTTTTATGAATTGTAAAATCATTTTTTGTTCCTTTTGATACAATGCTGAAGAAATATTTGTTGAAGGAAGCTCATAGTTCTGCGTTTTATATTAATTTAGGATGCATTGAGATGTATATAGACCATGGGGAGTTGTAATTGTGTCATGAAATAAAAAAGGGATATTACTGACATTACATTGAATTGTTTGAATTTTATATAGCTCAATGTATAAAGATAGTTTCCAAATTGGATGTATCAACTATTTATAGTGCTGGAGTGGAATTAGGAAAATAAATTAATAGATTTCATAATTATATTTCCAAAAACACTACATGGTAATAATGCAATTTTGTTTATTAGTGAATGATTAACCAAAACTTCATATTTACAACCAATTCGATATATATTGTCTCTAATGAATATTTCTGGACTTTATTTAATGTATATTGTCATGTTAAATGGTGTTACTCTATCCATTGAAGAATACTGTGATCAAAGGGTCACCTCCCATATTAGTAAAGGACTTCAAATATCTTTGGGTACTGAATAAAAATTTAGTACATCTTTTCATCCTTAATTTTATGGATTGCACGAGAAGAAAAATCAGAACATTGAAGATACACTTCCTTCTTACCCAAATAATATCCAAGGAAGTTGGGATTAACATCTTTCATTGATTTATTTTTCTTATAAAAAAATTTCCATTCCAACATAAAAATGGATCCTTTAGATAAATATTTAGGGAAGTGGTGCGAGACACCATATTTTCGGGATGATATATGAGAAATTAAGTTAATGGGACCAAAGGTGGTTGAGAAAATTCTAGATATTGATAATTTAATTTAGAAAAACCAGAGGAAAACTTAGATATGTAATACAAGTGATGATGATAATCAGTGAAAAGATATTCCACACGATATAGGTGATCATGTACTTCTAAATATTTTTTAGTAAAAATATTATGACTTTTAGTAAAAGGTGAATATGATTCCATAGTTCATTGGATCGTATAAAATCCTAGGGAAGGGTGGATTAGTTTACTAATATGTGTATTTAACTCTTAGTTTATCCCAGCTTCACAACATATTTCGTGATTCATTTTTAAAGAATTATCTACCAAATTCATCACATGTTTTCATCATTGATGTTGCTTAGCTGGAAGAGATTTTTTCTTATGAGGAACAACAAGTTCAGGTTCGTGATCCGAGAGAGAATGTGTTGCAAAATAATTTGATTCATCGAGTTATGGTTTTATTTAAGGACCATGTTGATTATGTAGAGACATGGAAATTTAAAAATATTCTTGTGGAATACTATCACTACTTATTTGATAAGTGAATAAAATTGTGATGAGGAAATTTCAAAAAGGGGTGATAGATGTAACATCTAGGTAATGATAGAATAATCCTTTTTTATATTTATTAATATTTATAAATTAGATATCAATATTATCATAAAAGGTATTATAAGTACAGTAGAATAGCCTATATGAAACAATGAGATTCTCAGATGTCTTGTGTCACAAGCACGAGTAAGTTATATAGAACAATATTATACTATTAAAATTATTATTTAAGGAGGTAACCATCACATGTTGTTATATTTTATGGTTTTAATATAACTATGTATATTATGATTAAATATATTTATAAAATATTTTTTACATTCATATAATAGTCTTCAAATGTGTAAGATATCGATGAATCTTGTTTTATTCAAAAAAAGATTTTTTTTATAATATCAATTTTACAGTCTATAAATTAGGCACCTATTTTAAATATAAGTTTTTATACAATATTGTTTTTTTATTAAATAAGTAAAATCATTTTTTAGTGAAAAAAGTAAAAATTTACATTATGTTAATTTTTTTATTTTTCTGGGATCATAATTATTTTTATGAACAGTAAATACTAATGAGTATTAATTCAAACCCTTTTTTGATTCCAATTTATGTGTATAGTTAAATAATTTTTTAAATTTGATTAAATCTATAATTGTATATATTTTATATAAATTAGACCAATTTATTTCATTATAATGAAATTAAAATTGAAATTTGATATGACAACATTGAAAACATTTAATCATATTTACTTTAAAACCGACAATCAAATAACATCTGCGAGATAAAATTTTAATTAATTTATAACAATTTTTTTGAAATTAGGAAAAAATGATTCCATATTTATAATTATCATCATTTAAAATTTCTAATAATTTAAATTTATTTTTTACCAAAATGATAAGTAAATTTTATTAAATCTAATCAAAATAATAAATGTAATCTTTTGTTAACTCTATGGTTAAACACTATTAGTGTGAATCCAAATTAACTAGAATGTTGACAAAATTTCTTTTGGAAATAAATAACTATCCATACTTCTCAATAGTTGTGAAAATTATTTTATTCACATGATATAAGTGATAACTCTCAATAGAGTTTAATTTTATTTATTTATATGAATGCAACTCCCTCTCTCCTCTAAAAAGGAATTCACACTTCTTATTTGTTTAAACCTCTAAATAATAATTTTCTCATCCAACTTCTATGAAAAGTAATCATCAATAATATGTTATCTCACCCTATTGGCCTCATGTTGGGATGAATTCTAAAAAATAACTCATTAGGTGCTATCCAAAAGTATTTACCTGAATAAGAGGTAACATTATCCAAAGTTAATTTATATATCATACCTTCAATGACCTATAATTTATTATTATTCAATGATTATAATATAAAAATAGTATCATAAATATACTGATATATTGTTATGTTATGTTTTTTTCCAACACCTATACACACATCAATTAAATGGGTGACAATATTACCATTCACGTATGGTGAAAAACAACCTTGCATAATGATGTCATTCATTTTTCTTGTACCACCACTCATGGATGGAAATTATGATCGAGAAAATATGTTTCTATTATATATATATATATATGTATTATGTTTTCAATTTATTCAAACTTATATAACTATAAAATACACATACCTTCATGATTAACATTTTGTGTAAATACAATAACATCTTTTATTGATGTTTGCACTGCAACCTCATCGAAATGGGCTGATATGTTCACACATTACATAGAATGTATTAAGAATGTTTTTAATTAATAATATGTTAAATACATAACATATATATTATATTCATGACATAATATCTTCAATATAATTATAATGTATCTTATTCTTTTAATTCTATTTCACACACTGAAAATGAGATAACCCCATTTATGGACGCCATGACTATTGCCCCCTACGTGATCTGATTCCTTTTAAACTAGATTAATTATATATATATGTATATTTTATTTAATGTAATTTTACTTATGAGATGATAATAATTATGGAATGAAAATTTTTACTTAACTTCTTACTATAATTATTATTTAAAAGTGGGAAGGTTACTCACTGGATTGTACGACCTACCATCTCCATGATTTTGATTCTAGTTCATTTTTTAAAACCATATATCCGAATACATTTAAAAGTTATAATTAATGAAAAAATATTATTAAATTTTCTTGATTATTATTTTATAGATGATAATATAACGAACCATTTTTCTGTATTTGATCAACCAAATTCATTTTCATAGATAAAAAGAATATGGTAAAAACAATAGGCATAATATTTCTTTTTTCGATATTATTTTCCCCAAATTGTAGTAAGTGAAATTAAAGTAAATGTTAAATTGAGTATGATTTAGAATTGATTTAATAAATAATAATTTTATTATTCATAAAGATAAAGACACAAGTGACAAGTAAGAATAAATGTAAGGTATTTGGTATCAATACCCATTCATTGAGACATTTCTTATTGACATGGATCTTTGTTCTATTATAAAGGGTATATAAAACCCCTTTAACATTTTATATCGATATTATATCGATTTTAATTTTATATAAAGTTTTATTAAATGATTTTTTTCACGTGTATTATGATTTAATTTGTCGATTTATTAAGGTATGTTAAATTTTTCAAGATTTTATCTATTCCCCCAATTAAATATTCATTATATTATTTTACATATTTATTATTACAAATATAAAAGTATTAGAAATGTAAATTTCTATATATTTTTGAATTTTGGTTCCTAAAAAATACTTCATCTTCTTAAAATAAAATAAAAAACTATTTCTCTATTTTTTAGGTAATTTTGTTAGTGAAAATGTATTTTTATAATACATGGACTAATTAAATATCATGAAATGCATTCAGGTGATTGAAAATAATATTATGCAATTTTAATATTAATACGTGTAATATTTAATTTTTCATCATTATATAATGGTACTTGTATATTTTAGTTTTCAGTAAATAATAATCAAGTAACGGCTGGTTTCATGATAAACCAAGGAAACGGTGAGTCCATGATACCAATCCACTACATTGGTTATGAAGGTCAACTCTATGGATATTGAATTTTTAAGAGTCACATTTATGAATGTCGACTGCATGGTTATTACATTTATATGAGTGAAAATAATAATGATTTCCCCTGATGCCATTATGTATTTTTATACATTATATGGGTATTATGGTAATATTGTGATTAAAAAAATGCGTGAAATGAGCTTTTTTTTATTGGAAGGTTTTTAATTCTTATTAAGAGTGAAAATTATTACATTATCATAATGTTTTCATGGGTTTTATTGTTTATAAATTGAGTAGTTATTAACATAGGATTATATCCCTTGTAGATATATTTTGGTCATCCCAAATTTTTAATGTTTTTCAAAGGACTTATGAATGTGTAAGGGTTTTGAAGAATTATTATTGAAATTCATAACGAGTTTTCATAAAATACATCATGAATTATTTTTAAATGTTTTAGATGGTTGAAAATGGGAATTGATATGAGGTTTCCATTTTTTACTTTACTTCTTTATGTATGATTTATGGACTAATCCTCTAAAGCTCAAACCCTAAACAAAACCTCAATGTGATATAAATTAAAATTATTGACTTAACTAATGATTATATATTATTTTAAGGATGGGTTTCATTATATTTATTTTGGAAACATTTGAATTATTATAATTTTAATTCAGTTATAAGAAATTTATTATTTTCTATATACTTAGTATCATTATTATATAATTTATAATAAGTTATTTATAGCCATATTTAATGTTTATCAAAGTTTTATTGTAAGGGATTATGTAAAACAATATATTATATTTATATATTTGTTTGGGTATTTAAATTATTTATAGGTTTTCTTATAGGTGAGAAGCTTTCTCAGATAACCATTTGGGATTTAATCATAGAATCTATGTTTTTTAGGTCATACTAGAAATGTGGTCATTTTATTAAAGTATATTTTGTATATTAATTACCATTATAGAAATCAATTATAGGAGGTTATAATCATCTCACCCTAGAGATATTGGGGGATGTTTTGTAAATGTTTTTATGTTTATTTATGAAATATAAAAGATAAATCTTCTGTCATAGGTGTTATAAATGCACTGGGTGGAGTGGAGAACATGCACCACCATGGATGAAATTTTTATACATAAAATTATTTCAATATTTGTAACCCTATGATGATGATTATTTTATATTATCTATTAGAGATATATAAATGTGTAAAAGTGAACAATAACATTTAATGTAATTATATTTAATGGTATGATACATATTTTATATATATATATAAGATTTAGATTTTATGACACTTAAAATGAGGGGTGGCTGCTACCATGGAATTTTTTAGTTAATTTTCACAACCTCTATTTAGTTATTATCATATAAATTATCATTAAGGTATTATGGAAAAGGAATGAGTTTCAAATAAAATATATGAGAAAAAACATTTTAGTGTTACTATATTCTCAAGGAGAGGGCGTCTATAAGGTTTTGTTTAAATATAATAAAAATTAATATATTTATCATATTTATGATGTTAAGAGTGGTGATACTAATATAGTTATGTATCATGGTATTATATAATAATATAAAAGGATAAATAAGAGAATAAAATATAAAAACTACCATATAAAAGGTAACCATCAACATTGGGGAAGGATAGTTCGTTTTTGATAATATTATATAATAATTAAAATGATAAAATACATATGTGATTATATTTTTTTGGTTTATATGAATAATAAAATTAAATTTAACATTACATGTAATCAAATGTTTCACTTTGATGTTTGTTCATATAATTTGCAATCATTAGTGGAATATGGAAGATTTTGTTATGGTTGGTGATTCTATTTTGGTTGATTTTATATTTTTTTAGTATGTTTCTATTTAAACGTAAACAAAAAGGCTTATGGTTTTTCATTATGATGTAACTACTAGTTAGATGGGGTATTGAGGATAATGTCATTATAATTCCCCTTATATATAAATGTGGGGAAAATTTTATTTTAGGAATATGAATTTTATATATGAGATTAAAATTTTGATTTATAGTCACTAGGGATAAAATAAAAAATAATTAACTTTAGTTATGGAATATAAAAATAGTGATTGTAACTAAAGTGTGTTGAAAATAATAAATTTTGTTATGAATTTATTCTATTTAATGAACCTAATAGTGTAAGGAATATTATTATATACCTAAAACACTATAGTTAAAATATATTATAGTTAATATTTACAAATTAAAATTCAAATATAATTCCATTGATAGATTTATTATTTCTAATATTTCTATCAATTAATTATAATTAGTGATATTGTTTGCAAAGTGGTATCTGTATGAATTTCATAGTGATATTTTTAGTCTTTTTGAGAGGTGTGATTTAATTAAAATTAGTTGTACAAAATTTTATATTATATTTCATATCCGCCAAATTATATGTGGACCTTCACAACCATTAGTTGTAATATAAACTATTTTATATTTCCAACACACTTAAACATTTGTAATGCAATAAATAAACTACATAAACGAACCAAAATATTATTACATGGATACACCTCAACATGGTTGTACAAAACATGTTGTTTTTAAGTTAATAAACGACACATATATCATTTATTATAATCAAAAGAATATTTTCTCATAAAATATCATCCTCAAAAATAGGGATAATTCCATGTTGAATGGATCAGGAATAAACTAATTTTACAAAATCATGATAGCTTCTTTACACCACCTGCCACTTTTTTATAGTGATAAATAATAGACATACTAGTTAATAAGATGTTCAATATGTAGTATGATTCTTGGTTATCATTATATAAATATATTATTTCTTAGTCAGAGTCTTAAAAAAATTGGTAGACAATCTACTACAGTACGATATACATTAGTATATCTAAATCATATCAATTTTCATATATTTTATCTTGATTCTGGAAACATAGAACATATCTCAGTCAATATGGAATGATGGTATTATTTAAATATCTTATTCATCTTCCATTTTTCTAAACAAAACTGATCTTCTCTCTCTGAGTATCATAAACTCTCAAACACTCACACTTCAATACAGATAATATCTATGAATTTTATTATTTATTTTGTATACTTGGATTCTTCACATTTAGATATTTTTATTCTATAGTTATTCACATATATTTTTTTTAATATTTATATGGAATTTTAAAATTATCTTCAATGAATAGAAACTCTCATTTGAATGATCCATGGATCTATACTCCTACTCTTTCTGGTAAGATTCTATAGAGTATCCTCCAAAAAACTTATATAAATTAACATTTTACATTTGTATTTAATCATATGATGAATATTATAATTTAATACTATTTTAAAACTTGTCAAATAATTCTCCTATAAAACCTCCCATTTTATATTAATATAATAGTGTATATATATTTTTTAGAATTTTTTCAATTATCATTCCACGAGACATTTAATTTCGTATCATTAAATTTTTTATTTTACTCACCGAGAATCAGGGATAAATCATTTAAATTTATTTGATAAATATTTTTTTAAGAATATAAAATTTGAATATCTATAATTATCAATCTTTTTAAATAAATAAAAATAATATAGAAAATAAAATATCATAGATATCATATTGAATATCTAAAATAACTTTTATATGATCTTTAAAATAATCTATATTCTATAAAATATATATTATATACTCATGATAAAAAAATATATTATCAAAAGTATATTAGAGATGTATTCTAAATTTCGTATATCATGTGTAATATCATATGTATCATAGTAGTTTTGATACTTTGAAAAACATTCACTAAGAAATATCATATTTACTATCTTGGAAATTTTTAAAATAAAATTTAATATATTGCTCACATGTTTTAAATTTTTTTCATAGAATGAAATATTTTTTACTATATAAATAACTTTTTTATCATATTGGTTTTTTTCCTTTACCATATTTTTTGATACATGTTTGAAAATATCCCATAAATATAATGTAATATGTAATATGTCATGAATAAACCCATATGTACATATAAATAATAATTCCATTAAAAGTTTTATGCTTAAATTTTTTAACGAAGCATCTATAAAAATTTATACCTACACATATACACACATCAATCAAATGGGTAAAATAAGTACTTTTATTTAACGTTGAACTAACACCTCATGTAATGATGTAATTCATTTTTCCATTACCACCTCTCATGGATGGAAATTATGATGGAAAAAATATTTTTATAATATATATATATAAAAGATATTAACAATTTATTCATACTTGTGGAATTATATATACACATACCTTCATGCTTACCATTGTGTTGAAATATAATAACATCTTTTTTGGATGTTTGCACAACCACCTCCTCAAAGAAATGTGATACGTTCACACATTACGTATAATGTATTAAGGATGTGTTTAATTAAACACCTGTGACATAAATAACATATATATGATATTCATGAGATAAATTTATCTATATAATTATAATGCATATTTTTTAATTATTACCATTACACATTGTGAAAACGTGATAACTTCTGTCGTGAACATGGGGACTACTTCCTCCTCGAAGTTACATGATTCCATTTTCACTAAAAAATTATATACATAAGTATATATCATTATGTTAAATTTAATTTATGATATTATGACCATTATGAAAAGATAAACATCATATTTCTTCTTACTGTAATTATAATTTGAAAATGGGAATGTTACTGAAGCGTTTGTACGACTAACCATCTTCCATGATTATGATGACAATTCTTTTTTCAAAACCATATATCATGAGTTTTCCCAAATTTATAATTGATGTATAAATATGATAAAAATTCCAGGATTATTATTCTGTAGATACTTATATAATGACCCCTTTTACCATTATTCACATTCCAAATTTATTTTTCTAGATGAACTTAATATGGTAGAACCACCTGACATAAACATGGTTGTTTGTGTATTTTTCATCCCAAATTGTAATAAGTGAAATAAAATTAATGATAAAATCGAAAAAGGTTTTATAGTATGTTAATAATTTTTATAATGTTATTATTCAAAAAGATAATGACACACACGACAAGTAAGAATGAACGTAAGCTATTTAGTCTCAATCTCAATTCATTGGGACATTTCCTAAGGATATGAAACATTATTCATTTATAAAGGGTATATACATCCCCTTTAACATTTCTTATAAATATCATATCTATGGTTATATAATTTAATGTTCTTTTAAATTTTCTTTATTCACGTGCATTATGATTTAATAGTTCAAACTATTATTGGATGAATTAAATTCTTGAATATTTAATAATTTCTCATAGTTCAATATTATTGATATTATTTTACATATTTATTTATATGATATAAAAGTTTTAAAAAATGAATTTTATATCTATTATAGGATTTGGGTTCCTCAAAAATATTTTATGTTCATAAATTTAAAAGAAACTCTTCATTCCATTTTTCTATGTATTTTTTCATTGAAAATATATTTTTAAAATGGATAGACTATTTAAATACATTGAAATTTTTTCATTTAATTGAAAATAATATTGTACATATTAAATTTTAAATTGTGTAATCTATAATTTTTCGTGATTATATAATGGTACTTAAAAATTTTATTGGTGGTTCCATAATAATTCTATCACATATGGTTTCATGATAAACCAATGATAGGGAGGGTCCGTGACATCCCTAAAATGCATTTGGTATGAAATTAATCCATATGAATATTTTATTTCTCAGAGTGAGATTTAGGAAATTTTACCGCATGGTTATTACATTTGTATGAGTGATAAGAATAACAAAATCACATCACACTATTATGTATTTTCTATGAATTTTATGGGTTGTATGGTAATATTGTGATTATAAAAATTGTGTGAAATGAGCTAATATTAAAAGTAAAGTATTTTATTATTATTATGGGTGAAAATTATTATATTAAGAAAATGTTTTCGTGGGTTTTAATTTTTATCAATGGTTTAATGGTTAAATTAATTTTATAACACTTTCTTATAATTTTATGGTTATCCCATGTTTTTAATGATTTTATAAAGACTTAATAATGATTAAGTGTTTTGAAGAACTCATTTTGATATTCATAAAGAGTTTTTTATAAAAGAAATCATGATTTTTTTAAATGATTTATATGGTTTAAAAAGTCAATACTGATTGGTGGTGTCCACTTTTTTTTCTATATGAATTATGGCCAAATATTTGAAATATCATACCCTGAAAAAATCCTAAATGCTGTGGAATGTAGAATTATTTAATTAATTTATCATTATATATTATTTTAAGGATGGTATTTTTTATATATATTAAGAAAACATTATAAATTCATACATTTATCATTTTAGCATAGAATGGAGGCTGAAAATATCATGTATTTTTAGTGGCTTTCTTATCACATGAGTGACTTACATGTGATTTTTTATAATTTCATCTATATATACTATATCATGGAATATTCATTTTTTAATTGTGATACCTTTTTAATGTTCAATTTTTTGTTTTCTACTATGTATTTTTACTCACATCATGTTTGGAAAAAGTAATTCCCAAGAATTATTTATGATATAAGATATATGTAGTGGAAAAGGGAACATAATAGATAGTTGATATATTAATATGGGAGTTGGTAGTATTAATATAATATATTCTAGAGGAATTATGAATATTTTTGTTTATATATCTAACTATTTCTTGTATACTCTAGTTTATTATTAAATGTTGGCAACCTGGATTGATAATTTTTTTTACATGGGTTCCATTTTTTATTTCATTATGATACTATGACATCTACTGGATTTTCATATTGTAATAGTATATTTATTATTATGGTGTATGGAAATTATAATTGTGGGTATAATGTCTCCAGAAATTTGTCTTAAACCCTTATTGGGAGTCAGTAGCCTCTAGTATAAGGGGACGCAGACATGAGGTCATGTAGCTCTTTGACTAAGAACTGATTGTTTGTCCTAAAATTTGAATAACATATCTATTCATAAGATACCATCAAAACCATTTTAATATCATTATTTACCTTAAAATTTTTAAAATATTTAATATCACACATTATTATATCCCATATATAAGAACAATTTATAAACAAGTCATGAAAATTATAATATCACTTCATAAAATGTAACTCTATCATATAATGTAAGATAGATATCAAATTTTTGATATGTGGCTTATATATATTACACCAAATATCATATCGTATCATATTATTGAATTTATTAAAAAAATAAAAAATTGTTATATTTTATATAAACAAATTATTTCAACATATAGCAATATTATTCCTGCTATTGTTTTTTTCATCCTATAAAAATCTTTAACATTTTTAAAATATAATGAAAACCCTACTTTCATTTTTTTTGTGTATTTTTTTTGTTCAAAATTATATTTTTATATTTATTCACAATACCAATTCCTTGAGATCATTTATTGAAATTAAAAATGAATTTTTATGAGTTAAATGTTGAAAATTAAAATATTTTCTGTGTCATTATAAAATAATGGTACATTGGAATTTGTTGGGTGGTTCTACAATAATCCAATTAAAAGTGGTTTGATGATAAACTAAGGATGGGTAGGTCCGTGATAACTCTCAAAAGCATTCTATGTGGGTGTCTATCATATGGATATTCCATTGGTAAGAGTGACATGTATTGAAGTTGACGACATAGTTAATCCATTTATTTTGTTAACAAGTATAGTGATGTACAAAGATACCATTATATATTTTCTATTCTTTTTATATGTTTTATTGTAATATTCTAATTAGGAAAATTTTATGAAATGAGTAAGATTTTGAATGAATGAATTCACTACTTATTAAGGCTGAAAAGTATTAATTTTGATAATGATATCATGGGTTTTACGATTTATCAATGGAATAATTATTTCATTCATTTTATAGCTTTATAGATCTATTTATTCACATCTCACATTATTAAATTTTTTCAAGACATAATGATGAGTATGATATTGGAAGAAGTCATCTAAAAATTCATGAATAGTTTTTATAAAAGAATATTTATAAATTTTCATAGTATTATTCGGTGAAAAATGGATACTAATCAAAAGTTTACACTTTTAATTTTATGTAATTAGTGTATGATTAATTTCATTATTTCCTAACAACCTAATACTGAAAATATCTGTATTGAGAGAAAATGTAAAATTCTTGACAAAAATAAAGATTATTTAATTTTTTAAGGATAGATCATTATAGTTGGTTTAAACGGAATAATTTATATTACATTAGACGATCATGTTGTGTTAAGAAAACGATTTTAGAATATTTAACATTATGGTTATGTTAGGATGACAAATAATTTAAATATTACCATGATGGTTTACATAATATAGGTTTTGGAAGAATATTTTTCCCCAGAGTAAACAAGGAATTTTTAGTTTGATGGCCCATATAAGAAAATATATGTCCAAATCAGAATGCTAATAAAGATGGAATAATAACTGAGTAGTTTATTAAGGTGATGGATTAGTTTACATTGCTTATAAATGGTGGTGGTGTCATATCATGCGAGAAACCGGATCTAACATAGGGGAAGATAGTGATATTGGTGAATTTTTTGCAATAATATCCCTAATAATTCATAGTGTGATCTAACCCTATGATAGTTGAAGTATTTAATAAATCCTTATAAAAGATATTTTATTTTATGGGTTGTTCGCATCATAATAAGTTAACTTTTTTAATTTATCGTTTTGAAGGTGAATCTAACCAGTGTTGGTAAATTGTTATGAATACTTGGTAATGAGAATATATTATACGTTGGAATGGAAAGAATTTAATAATATTTTACTTGAGAAATATATTCTGATGGCTTTTGGCATGGGGTAGAAACTATTTCAAGGAATTGAGACAAAATGAAAAAATATTTTTTGGCTACGTAAAAGAAAACAACCCTCGATTGCTATGGCACAACAAATATTTTATCTGATATATTGATTTTAAATAAAATTATGTCTACTTAGGTTTGATGGTATGATATCATAAATATTTTTTTCATCTATTTAATAGCTATGAGAAACTTTTTCTTTGTTATTAGATGGTAAAAATTGTGTTTTTTGATGATCATGTGTCCTATGAAATCAAGAAAATGAAGAGGTCTAGTTGGTAGGAAATGAGAAATCATTCATCATATATTATTGTAGGTAAGGGAAAAAATTACCATATCATGAGAAGTTTGTTAAAAAATAATCCTCCAAAATTCCTTTCAAAATCTGGGTTGTGATTTTGATGTGGTAATGTTGGTCATATCACTTATGACTGCAAAGTAGATGACCTAGAACGAAATTTTAGCTAGTGATAAGATTTTTTAGTTTCAATGTGTTAGGTAATTAGGCCAATGTGTGTCTCATGATGATTACATGTGGTTTAAACCCTCTTTATAAAAATAAAAATGGGGTGTAAAATTATTTTTCTATAACTACGGTTGATGTTGGGACAAAAAATGATATGATGGTAGGTATGTTAGTTTTTTATTTGAATTATGAAAATACTCTGTTTGATTCTAGATCATTGATTTCATTCATTTATAATGAATTTGAATATAAATTTAGAATATGACCTAATAAAGGTTTGATAAGAATTTTGGGGAAAAATATGGGTGGGGGTAGAAGAGAATAAATGAGTTGTAAGAATATTTATACTATCAGTAGTGGGATCGTTGTTCCTTAATATATTGTGGAACATCCCACTGTAGTGTTTTATATTATATTGGGTATTGGTTTGATTTTAGTATATATTGATAGATTTTTTTGAAAACAAGGTAGTTTTTTAAAAATTATTTCACACATTTGATAACATACTAATAATTATGGAAATTGATTAATGATTAAAGATAATTTTATCTATCCAGTGTTTTAAAAAATATAGTAGTAATGATTGGTGACATACCATTACAGAATGAATTTATGGATGCTTTTCCTAAAAAACTATGTTGTATAGTCCTGATATAGAATTTTATTTTACATATGATTTAGTTTTTTTATTTAAATTTTATTTTTGAACCCACTTATTGAATGAATTAAGTAAAACATGTGGACTTGAATAAAATGTTTCTATAATTTCACGATAATGTTTTCATTCAACCTATCTCTTCACCACAAGGTGATCCTATTTTATTTTTGAAAAAGAAAGATAATTCCATTATATTTTTCATTGATTATCTTTCATTTAATAACATCACCATTATAAACAATAATCGTTTCCCTAATATCGATGATTTTTTAGATCTACATCAGAGAGATTAATTTTTTCTGAATATAGATCATATAATTTGAGTACCACTAGATAAAAGAGGGGTATGAAATTCAGAGGGAAAAATTTTGGATGAGATATGGGTATTATTGGTTTTTAGTTATGCACTTTACATTATATAATACTCCTCTAGTATTTATTAATCATAATAATTATGTATTTGTTAAAATTGGGACCATTTTGTCAGGGTGTTTATATGTATGTTTTGGTATTTATTAAAACCATGGTGAACATGAAATGAACATAATTATTGTTTTTCAAAACATAATATAAATAAAACTATAAGGAAATAATATTATGAATTAATTCTGGTTACAAAAAATTAAATTCTATGGAAATATTGTTTCTAAATAAGTCATAAATGATGGCCATGCTAAAACAAAAGTTATTGAGGAGTGGAGAAGAACTATCCATATCAATGAGATTTATATTTTTCATGGTTTATAAGGTTATTACTAATGTTTTTTTTTTGTTTTTTTCCTACACCACCCACTTAGATACATTGAAAATTTGTTAAGAATATCTATATAATAGAATGTAATGTTTCCTTTAGGAACTAAAAATACGACTTCCCAATGCCCCAAATTTTCAAATTGGATAAGTTTTCATATATAATAATGTTTCATTAAATTTACTTTGTTTTTAAATATATGGAATGATAAGATAATATCATTTACTTTTAAATGGTTGAAAATTCGTGAGTCATATTAACTAACACGTGATTTTTAATTAGATGGTGTAGCTTTTTCATAAAAAAATTTATAGAATAATTTTTATAGAGTTATGTATGAGATATATAGTGATTAAAATTTTTTTATTTATCTATTCACAAATAATTCACTGATAATGATATAAATTAGATTTCTAGAACTGATAAATGATTATGATTGCTGAAATCATTATCATCCAGGAAATGAAAACAAACTGGATGATTATTTGAGTTGAAAATGTGTTGATACATTAACCATGATACATTTTGAATGTTACCATTTCATTATTGATTTGATTATATTTATTATAGAGGTTTTTCCTCCAGGGATATCCTCTATTTGTTTTATGTATCATTGCTATCAACATTTTCATTAATAATTAAGATTAGGGAAAAGGTGGACCAATATTTATATAAAATTTTGAATCCATTAGGAATATTATGTTTCATGAATTTAATATTGACGAATCTAGTTTTTATATGAATTGAAAAAATATTTTTTGTTCCTTATGATACACATTTTATGAAATAATTATTGACTGATGCTCATTGTTCTTCATTTTCTATTCATTCAAGAAGCAATGAGATGTATAGAGACCTCAGGGAGAATAAATGGCCAGAAGAAGTAAAAATGGATATTGCTGACATTACAATGAATTGTTGGAATTTTCAATAGTTCATTGTATAAATATAGTTTCCAAATAGGATGCATCAACTATTTCATGTGACGTAGTGGAATTGGGAAAATAGATCAATAGATTTCTTAGTAGGATGGCCAAAAATCTTCAAGGTAAAAATGAAATTTGGTTTATTGTTGATTTATTAACAAAATAATTATATTTCCTTCCAATCCAATATAAAATGTCTCTAGAGAATATCTCTGTACTATATTTAATGTATTTTTTCATGATTCATGTCCTTACTATTTCTATTGCATCAGAGTGCGATCAAAGGTTCACATCCAATTTTTGGAAAGGACTTCAATTTTCATTGGGAGATGAATTAATTTTTTATAAATCTTTTAATCCATATTTTATAGATTGTATGAATATGAAAATTAGTCCATTAAAGATACAATTCCTTCTCACTCAATTAATAAAAATGGAAGTTGGGATCAACATCATTCTTTGACTCAGTTTTCATATAATAAAAATTTCTTTTTAAAAATACAGATGATCCACTTCGTGGAATTTTATGGGAATTGGATTCTAAAACCATATTTTTGGGATTATATAAAAGAAATAAAGTTAATGGGATTAGAGATGGTAGATCAAATTCTAGAGAGTGAAAATTTAATTTAGCAACCCACGAGGACAACTCAAAGAAGGGAAAACAGTGATGTTGATAATCATAGAAAACATATTCTTTTCAAGGTAGGTGATCATGTATTTTTAATTGTTTCTATAGGAATAAATATGATGTTTTTTGGAAAAAAAATGGGAACATGCATTAATGGTTCATTTGATCATAGGAAGTTATAGAGAATATTGGATTAGTTTCATACTATACGGCTTTATATCTTAGTTTATCCTAGCTACAAAACATATTTCATGTTTAAATGTTAATCATGTATGTACCAAATTCAGCATAGGTTTTTAGCTCTGAAGTAGGTCACCTGTAATAGAATATTCCTTTTGAGGAATAACAATATCAGGTTCATGATAATAGAGAGAAAGTATTGTAGAGTATAGTGATTCATCTGGTTATGGATTAATTGAAGAGCCATATAGTTTATGTGGAATCATGGGAATGTAACGATGCTATGGTGAGAAAATATCCCAACATATTTATTATGTGAATAAAATTGAGAGTATGAAATATCCCAAAGGGGAGATGTATATAACATCCAGGTAAAAACAAAACCATTATTTTACATATTTATAATATTTATAAATTAGATATTAATATTACATTAAATTATATAATAGTTATAATAGAATAGCCTACATGTAATAATGAGATTCTCTAAAGTCTTGTGTCGCACACATGATTGAGTTATACAGAACAATAATATTAAATTAATATTATAATTTAAAGAGTTAGATATCATATGTTGTTATATTAAAGTATTTGAATATAACAAACTATATTATTATTAAAAAAATTCTATAAAATCATGTTTACATTCATACAATATAAATTACATGTGTACAATAAGGATGAATCCAGTTTTATGCTAATAATGATACATTTCAAAATATTAGTTTTGCATCCTTTTAATTGGGTACCGATTTTAAAAATAGTTTTTAAAACATTTTATGAAACTTATATGAAAAAACTAAAACCCATTTTTTTGAGAAATATATAAAAAAAATTACATTAGGTTAATTTTTTGTATTTATTGGGAGCATTCATGTTTTTATGAATAGTGAATATTACTGAATTTTAGTTCAAATCATCTTCTTAGTCAAATTTATTTCTATAGTTAAATAATGTTTTTAATTTTTTAAAATGTATAATTGGATATATTTTATATAATTCAGTCCAATTTATGTCATTTTAATTAATTTGACAAGAAATTTTATATGAAAACATACCAATATTTTAAATATATTTACACTAAATACATGTTATCACATCAAATTTGCGATATTAGTTTTAAATTAATTCTTACCAATTATTTCTTTAAAATTAGTAAAAAAAGATTCAATATTTATAGTAATGATTACTTATAATTTCTAATAATATAAAATATGTTTTTACAAAATGATTAGTGAATGTTATTAAAAATAATTAAAAAAATAAATGTAATCATTTGTCAACTATTTAGTTAAACATTAATAGTTTGATTCCAAATCACCTAGAATGTTATGCAAACCAATTATTGAAATGAGTCAACATTATACCTAATTTTCAATAAATGTTTTAATTATTGGTGTCGAATGATGTAAGAGAGAAATCTCAATTGTGATTAACTTTTTATATTTAAAAGAATTACATTACCCCTCCCCTATAAAAAGGCATTCATTCCCTTTATTTATTTACACAACTAAATCCACTATTTTTCAAACAAAAACCTTCCAAAAATAATCTCCAATCATATGTTTTCTCACCCTAGTGGCCTAATATTTGGATGAAATCCAACCAACAATACCTTAGGTGCTATCCAAATCGAGTTACTAGAAAATTAGGTAACATTATCCAATGTGAATTTATATATATTTCATTCACCGAACAAATAATAATAACTATTACATTATTATATAATAAAAATAGCATTGATTATAAATTGATTGATTTTTATGTTATGGGTTATACCAAAACCAATACACTCCTCAAACAAATGGGTAACAAAATTACCATTTGTGTATGGTGAAATACCACCTCAAGTAATGATGTTGTTCATTTTTACTTTAATACCTCTCATGGATAGAAATTATGATGGAAAATAATATTTTTATATTATATATATTTATATGATATTTCTAATTTACACATAATTCTGGAATTGTAATATATACATACCTTCATGCTTTACATTTTTTGGAAATACAATAACTTTTTTTGTGGAGATTTGGACAACAACCCCCCTCAAAATGGTGTGATAGATTAATAAATTATATAAAATGTATTAAGGATGAGTTTAGTTAAACATATGTGACATAAATAATCCATATATGATATTGAAGAAATAATTTCCTTTCTATTATTATAATTTATCTTATTCTTTATTGCCATTTCACATAATGAAAATGTGATAACATCGATCATGGATCTGTGGACTACTTCATGGTCGACATGATGTGAAACCCTTTACACTAGATTCATTCTATATAAAAGTATATATTATTAAATAAAATTTTATTTATGAAATTATAAAAATTATGGAATGATAAATCTAACTTAAAATCAGACCATGATGATCATTTAAAAGTGGGAATGTTACTGATGGTTTTGTAGGACCTACAATATCCATGATTGTGATGTCGGTTCCTATGTCAAAAAAATATATCATGATATTTTTTTAAATTTATAATTGATGAATAAATATGATAAAAATTTCATTATAATTATTCTGAAGATGATTATATAGTGAACCCTTTTTCTATATTTGATCCACCAAATCCATTTTTATAGATAAAATAAATATGGTCAAAAGTTCTGATGTAATCTTCAATGAATATATATTATTTTTCTAAAATTGTAATATGTGATATAAAAGTAATGAAAAAATTAAAAAATATTTAGAATCAAGTTAATTAATAATAATATTATTATTCATAAAGATAATGATACACGTGACAAGTTATAATTAATATAAGGTATTTGGTCTCAATATCCATTCATTTAGACATTTATTAATGAATTGCAACTTTATTCTTTTATAAAGGTTATATATAATTTTTTAAAGTTGCATATTATTATTATATCAATTCTAATATTATTTAATGTTATTTAAATGTTATCTTTCATGTGGTTTATGATTTAATTTCTGAATGTATTATGGTATGTTGAATGTGAGAATATTTAATCCATTCCTCTAATTCAATATTCTTTATATTAAATTACATATTTATTAATATGGATATAAAAGTATTATAAATTGAATTTAAATTCTATTTTTGTATTTGGTTTCTTAAAAACACATCATGTTATTAAAATAAGAAGAAACCACTCATTCCATATTTATGGTTATTAATTTTTAAAATAGGTTTTGAAAATACATAGACTATTTGAATATCCTAAAATCTTTTCTTGTGAATAAAATAAATAATATTCAAGTTAAATTTAAAAAGGTTTAATATTTAATTTTTTATTATTATATAATGGTACTTGTATATTTTAGTGGTGGTTAAATAAAAAACCATCCATGACTACTTTAATGATAAACCATAGAAATGGTGAGTCCCTATCAGCCCTCCATTGCATTGGGTATGAAATTCAGCTATATGGATATTCCATTTTGAAGAGTTAAATAATTGAATTTCATCCACATTTATATTAAATTTATTTGGGTGAAAATAATAATGACGTCTCATGACACCATTTTGTATTTTATAGGCATTATATGGGTTTTATGGTAATATTGTGATTATAAAGAAGGAGTGAAATGATCTTATTTTAAAAGTAATGTATTTACTACTTATTAAGGGAGAAATTGAATGAATTTTTTTTATTTTTCATGGATTTAATTGATTATAAATTTATTAAATATTTAATTAATTTTATATCCATTGTAGTGATTGTTATGGTCATTCAATGATTTAATTGATTTTATCGGGACATAAGAATGAGTAAGGGTTTTGAATAAGTCATGTTGAAATTCATTAAGCATGTTAATAAAATTTATAATTTTTTATTTTAAAATTCTTTATATGGTTTAAAAAATAGAGACAGATAGGAGGATACCACTTGTTATTTTATTTATTTATGTATTACTTATTGCCTAAATCTCTAAACAAATAACCCTGAATAGAACCTCAATGAGATATAAAGTAAATAATTTGACTTAACTAAAGATTATGTATTATTTTAAGGACATGTTTTATTATATAGATCATAGACACTACAAAAATCCACAAATTTATCTTTCAAGCATTGAATTTTGGGCATTAAATTCGAGTCTTCTTGATGGATTTGTTATCACATGAGTGATCTACATATGATTTTTTATAATTCCTTGTACATTCACTATACCATTTAATATGAATGTTTTACTTTTCATCACATTTCAATTTTAATTTTTTTTGTTTACAACTAGGTTTTTATACTCTCACTGGGTTTTTAAATCTTAATTCAAAATAATTACATATGATTCAGGATACATGTAGCCAAAAGGGGAACAAAATTTCTTATTGATCATAGATATGGTAATTTTAATATAATGGATTCTAGAGTAAGTTTTCAAATGATTATTTATATATATTCATATAGCTAGTATACTCTTGATTTTCAATCAATGTTGGGAGCTTGAATTTTTTATTTGTATTACATGGGATCAATTTTTCAATTCACATTGATCATATGACATTAACGTGAATTTAATATTGTTATGGTATATTTATATATATGGTTTATGGAAATGATAAATGTGGGTATTGGGTTTCCAAATATGGTTCTGATACCTTTTATAAGAGTCTGTATCCTCTTGAAAAAGGGGAGACACACATGATGTCATATATCTCTTTGACTCAGAATCGGTGGTTTGGTAAGAGCACTTAAATCACATATCTCTCCCTATGATACTATCAAACAACGATTTAAAATCATTAATTCAATTAATAATTAGAAGAATTGTGATCGAACAGATTACTATATCCAATGTATAAAGATAATATATAAACTAGTCAATCAAAATTATAACATCATTTCATAAAATCTCACTCTATCACATAATGTATGATGGATAATAGTTTTTATGATTTTTGGCTTATGGATATTACAAAAAATATCATATCTTATCATACTCTAGAAAATATGGACCAAATGAAAAATTATTCAATTTTTATATTAACAAATTATATCTAATTATTTCAATTTTTGATACTAATTTATACAAATTAATATACTATAATAACTATTATGTTAGCCATTTCTATAAAAATTCACTTATTTATCAATCAAATTTATTTTCAAATTTTTTTACAATATTGGAATTTATATCAATATATGTTTTCAATAACAAATAATATACCTCCTTTTAAAAGAAAAAAAAGTATTCTTCTTTAATGATACATCTAATTTTTTTGACAAAATGATTAGTCTTCTATGTAAATGGTGAACAAAACTCTTCAATTTCATCATGTTCATTAGATTCATTAAAGACCCATTAATAATATTTAATGTAATATTTTTTGAATAAATTTTATAAAATATTTTTTCTTCATATTTAATAATTTATGTATCGTGTATCAACATTGAATCTTTCTCATTGATATATTGGGAAATATAGAATAAACATTGGAAATTGAAAACAATATATGTTTTTATATAATGTATTCTTCTTGAGATAATCCTTATTACCCATTTTATTGGGATACATTTATCACATTTGAAATCTATAATGGATTATTGGTTTTTCAAAAAAATTATTTATTAAAATAGTATAATTTTGAATTTTCTTTATTTAGATTCATATGATCCAAGAGATTATTAAATTTTTTTCAGATTTTAATTATAAGAAAAACATTATTGAACTATATAAAAAATTCATCTAATATATTCTAGTTATATAATAATATAATTACTGTTGAATATATTTTATAGGATGAGGTTGAATAATGTGCATTATAGGTAATGCATAGTTTAATATCAGAAAATATATTACAATTTCCACATATATGACTAACGATAAATAATAAAATGTGATAAACATGATTTTTGTAATATTGAACTCAATTTTAACATATTGAAATTATTATAAGATTAATTGAGTGATGAGAAATTAATTATTTTCTCAATATTTAATATCAATATAATATAATTTATTATAAGTGATTTAGAGCGATATTTAAGGTTTTTCAATGTTTTACTGTTAGTGGAAATGTAAAAAAATATATTTTACTTTTGTTTTGGTTTAGGTATTTAAATTATTTATAGGTTTTTTGATAGGTGAGTGGATTTCCTAGGATAATCGTTGGGTTTTGAATGGCAGAATATATCTTTTGAAGGTGATACTAGATATGTGGTAATTTTATTAAATTAGATTATGTATATAAATTTCCATCAGAGGAAAAAATTGATACGAGGTTATAATCATCTAATCATGGACATGTTGTGGGTATTTTGTAATGTTTTTAAGTTAGTTTTGGAAACAATGAAGACAAAGCTTCAGTTATATTAGTAATAAATGTTTTGGGTGGAGTCGAGAACATGAACCATGAAGGTTGAAATGTATATATAAAAAAATAGTTTCATGAATAGAAACCATATGATGATGATTCTTTTTTATGATCTATTCAAGATTTGTAAAAGTGTATCAGTGAACTATAATATTTAATTTAAGGATATTTAATAGTATGATACATATTTTTAATATATTGGGGATTTAGATTTTATGACCCCTATAAAGAGGGGGTGACTACTAAAATGATACTTTTGAGATAATTTTCATAACCTCCGTTGAGATATAATTGTATAAATTATCAGTAATGTAATCACAGGAAGAATTTTGTTTCAAAATAAATATATCAGAAAATACATTATAGTTTTACTATTCTCTCTAGGGTTGGGAGGAAATTAGGATTAGGTTAAATATAAAAAAAATCAATATATTCATCATTTTTTGCTATTAAGAGTGGTGATATTAATATTGTTATGGATCATGGTGTTGTATAATAGTATATAAGTATAAATTAGATTTTAGACTCTAAAACCTCACTTATATAATGTTACCATCATCATTTTTAAGGAAATTTCATTTCTGGGTAGTTTATATAATAAATAAAATCATAAAATACCAATGGGATTATATTTTTTTTTCTTAGATGTATATTAAAATGATTTTCAACATTACATGCACTCAACTAATTTCATGTTAATTTGTTGTTCATATTATACGGAATAATATGAGGAATATACAAGATTTTGTAATGTTTGGTTATTTTATTTATGAATAATTTCTCTTTTTTAGAAAGACGAGATTTAAATGTAAAAAACTAGAATATGGTTTCCCATTATGAAGTAACTACTAATTTAATGGAGAATATAGGATAGCTTCTGTGGAATTTTTGCCTTTATTTTTATATTGTAAATAAATTGTGTCGGTTTTAAGAGGATTATATATGAGAGAATATTTTTTATATATAATAATTGGGAGTAAAATAAAAAAATATGAACATGATGTTTTAAGATATAAAAATAGTGATTGTAACATAATTGTGTTTAAAATAATAGATTTAGCTTTGCCTTTATTATATTTAATAAACCAAAAAGAGTAAGGCATAATATTTTGTACCTGAAAAACAATAATGATATATATATATATAATAGTTATAATTTATAAATTTAGAGTTAAATATAATTTTATTTATAGATTTCTTTTTTCTAAAATTTCCATCAATTATTATTAATCATTAATATTGATTTCAATTTAGAATATGTATGAAATTATTAGTGATTTTTTTTGTCCCAATGAAGGGGTGTTTTAATGAAAAATAGTTTTTCAAAATAAAATATTTTATTTCAATTCCATCATATTATTTTTGGACCATCACTCTTGTAACATCCTGGGTAAATAAAGAATAATACATTTTCATATTTATAAGTATTTTTGAATTAAATTATAATTTTAATTTAAAGGGGATTCTAGGTTCGATGGCTTACCCAATACACAACAACAGGTTTATTTTAAATCTTATGTTGCACAATAAAAATATAATATTATTATTTTAAATGGTACTTAATGTTGAGCCATAGTATTGGTGGAAATGAATAGAACTAACTAAAATATTATTATACATGTTTTTTAAATGTTTTTACGTTTATCCAATAAAAGTTGGAGACATAAAATAAGAATGGAATTCGATTTTAAGCATAAATACTTTAATATTCATTAAAGAGCTGATTTACCACCTTTTGATGGTGAACACTATTTAAATATAATTTTGGTCATATTTATATGTTATATTTTAGAAAATAAAATTATTCTTTAAAATAGGGACATCAAAATCTTATTTGGGTAAAATTTTTGTATTTTTCTGATAAAATTCATTTCTTTGATGAATAGTGAAAAATACTGTATTTTATTTCAAACCCGTGTTTTAATCTAATTTATTTATATTGTTATATTATCTTTTTAATTTGTTTTATAGTGTCATTAGAATATATTTTTACCATTTAATCCAATTTTGGTCATAGAAATTAATTTCACTTTGAAATTGAACATAAACAAGTGTCAATATTTTTATAGTTATTATTTCATAAAAACAGGCTATTTTTTAACAAAAGGAATTAATTTTAAATTAATTTCTTCCACTTATGTGTTTTGAATTTAGAAAAATGGATTCTTTATTTAGAATCTGGATGTAAAATTGTGTAAATAGGTAACTTTTATTTTTAGACATTTTGAATAATTACTTTGGTAAATATTTTATTTAACATGGTTAAATGGTAAATCCGGTAAATAAGGGTAAAAAATAATATTATAATAATAATAAATTAGTCTAAAATGTGTTCTAACGATATTGGTTGATACATGTCCAACCATGGTCATCTTTGGGTCGATTTTGGGACCCCATGGATCCACTTTTAAGTGATAATGACACTTTATATTAATTAAGTTAAAGTAAATACAAAAATCACATAAATATATATATTTTGGAAAAAAAATTACATAGGGTTATATATGTTATATTTTGGACTATAAATATTCATAATAATGATAATAAAGATTTTATACATAATGGTGTTTTATTTATAATTTTTAGATATTGAATAATTAAATTTATTTATGACACAATAAGGATGAAATATTTTCCTTATTAATGAAAGAATCAAAAAATTAGTATTATAAATGTTAAAATAAGTATAATTTGATAATTTTGATGCCATAGATGAATTTTATTTGTTAATATTACATGTTATTATTTCTTAAATATAGTTTTTTTGAATTAATAAAGTTGATAATAATTTAACAAAAACCAATTATTAAATATTGTCAAAATTGATATAAATAAGTTTTTTAAACAAATATTATATTATTAATTGATATTCTATTACTAAAAATCTAATGTTCTACCAAATAACTTATATAATGATAGGTTTATTATTAATGGAAAACTTGGAGGGTCTCTTGAATATTATAGTATGTATAATGACAATATAATATAAAAATAAAAAGAGACATGGTAAATGTCAAACTATTTAAGTAAGAGTTAAATCAAATAAATAATGATAATATAGTGACCCAAAACGATCTAAAACCTATTGGTTGATTGTTTTTCGACCTATACCCAACTTAACCTTTAAATAATCCACTTTTGAATCATTATAAACTAAATATTAATTTATTATAAAATAATATTTCTAACTTTTCCAAAGGTTCCCCTCACCCTTCTTATAAAAGGGAACCCACCTTCACTTAAATTAGTACCTTCAGAGCCTTTTGGTTCATTCAACCCCTGCCCAAATATTCTCTCAACTTCAATCACTTCATCCTAGAGGCCTTATTTTGATCATAAAGCCAACCTATGGAGCTTTTCTGATCACATAAAAAGGAAGAACCCGAAGAAGAGGTAATGTTTTCACCACCCTCTTTCAAGTTCCTTTCTTATTCCTCTTCTTCATTCTTTGTTATTTCCATTATAAAATAATAACACTAGTATCTTCTATATACTGTGATGTTGTTATAAATATGGTACAACCATATTCAGTATTCTATTCATCCTTTGAATGATATGTCACCATACGTGCGTATGAACGACTTACCGTCTCCACGTCGTGGTGTAATTGTTATTCAATACATTTTTATTTGGATGGGTTTAATAATGATGCGTAATTCATGTAAAAAATAAATATAACATAATAATGATTCTCTATATATGATACACCATCCAATTATATATTATTTTAGTATCAAAATAATGATATTGACGCTCGTGCGTATGTACAGACTACCATCTCCACGGACGCAATATGATTTATTTCCCATCATATCCATTCAAGAATAATTTTCATTTGATGATTAAAAATAATGTTTAAGGACTTGATATCATTGTGGATATGAATAATATACAACCTATGGACAAAAAACATGGCTTATGTAATAAAACATATAAAAGAAAACGAGTAAGTGAACACCTGAAAAGACAATAATACTAAAATATTATTAACAAAGCAATATTACAACATCATATATGATATCATATTAATGTATATTATTCGTGTATAATTTCATAAAAATGATTTAACAATTATACAGGAGGTTAACCTACCCTCTACCAAGGAATATTACAAGGTAAGTATTTATTTCACAATCTCTTCATTATACGAGGTTGTTTATACGTAATTATCAATGGGGAGCTCTTTATCATCAACATCCATGTTTCTTATAAATGTATTTCAAATCATTTTTACTATTTTACAGACTAGGGGTGAATGACATTTATACCCAATTTTGAATTTTTAAAATAATTTTATAAAGGAATCTTTCTATCATTTTCCAAACAAGGTCTTTTTTAACCATTTCGACAGAATTATGGTAAGAATGTTTTTTTACTTATATGGAGGGTGCGGTTATTTTCCATAGTTATAAAATATTTGAACCTAACATTATAAGATTATAAGGATATTTTCAAATTAAATGTTTTATTTTATAATTATATGACTTTTAAATGATTTTAGAAAAGAGATATTTCTCTCAAATAGTTTTGATTTATCTATGTCAACATCCTTTGATTGATTTTATGTTTATTCGAAGTTGATTTATTATGATACAAAAAATAAAAATTGTATTGAAGGTTTTCTGATATGATTGACTATGGATGTGCTATTTTTATATCATTCATGGGTTATGATTAATGTATTAACTTTCTGTATGCAATTTTTAATACGAATGTTTTTTATCTGTTTAAAACTTTTCATATGAAGAATGTATTGGACTTAGTATGTGATGGGTGGATCCTACTACAGATCCTTGATTCATCGATAGGTTTCATGATACAACTAGATTTGGAATTGGCAGAGGCCTTTCCCAATTTGATATATGGTTTTGACTGAGGCCTTAATAATTTTTAGATGACTTGGCCGAGGCCTTGAAAAAATGTTTCAGAATGTCTGTCATTATACATTTCCTCATTATAAAAATAATATTGATGGTTCATGTGGTCATTCTACTAGTATAATACCAATGATTATGTTTTTTATTGATTTATTTACTAATCTCATATTCCTGCCATAAAATAATTCATGTTTATTATTGGTAAAGGCATGTTGTTTCAATTATTCACCATGCTTAATATTTCGGTTATCTTCCACTGTATTGCTTACCCTTACTGAGCATTTGATCTCACCCCTTTCTTATGTTTCATTTTAACTTGATATTAAGAATTTAGTTATGTGTTACTTGATGGAATTATTTTGGAGGCTTGGATACTTCCAATGGAATAAATTCATGTTTTATTTCTTTTCAAGTTGTAATATTGTACTTATGTATGTGTGGAATCACAATTCATTAGCTTATGTGATTATTTCCACTCCCCTTTCTATGGATATAATTTTTATACACATAATCAGTCCATTAATAGTTTCTCAAGTCATCTATATGTACTTGATAAGATTAATTTTAAATCAATATCCATTTGTTGAGTTAAATATCCAATTCATTGGTGTTGTCTTTACAAGAATATGTTTGAATGTCCTCTAATTGATTTACAAAGAATATAAAATCATTTTTATTGTATTTATATTTGTCACACAAAATTATGTCATTTATTTATCCTTAACGTAAGGATGCAGTATTTATAAAGTATTTCATCCCAATTTACATTCCATTGAGACTTCTTTGTTGTTATACACCAATTCAAATTTATATGGTGTATATAATGTACATTGACATAGTATATAATGAATCCATTTATTCTCATTAAATTATAAAGTTTTTATTACCTAAATTATTTTATTCAAGTGTCTCTATTTCTTTAAGAAATCTAACTAAAATATCATTTTAAAATGTTTTAAATATTTATTATTCTAAATCATTCTCATTAATTTCCATGTTTTTAAAATTGTTTTAAGGATTTATTTACATGGACATTAAATTTTTCAAATCAAAGTTCCTTTTAAATGTTTCAAAGTTTTATGGGACACTTTTATTCAAAAATCTATTTTTAAATGGATTCTTGACAAATATTGTGACTTTGATATGATTTCAAGAAAAAGGGGGATATTTCTCTATAAATATTTTGATGATTACTTTCATCATTGTCAATATCTTTCATTATTCTCGATTGAGGTTAATTAAATACAATAAAATCTTACATATTTTATCGAATGAGTTATTTTTGACTATGGATGTGCTATTTTTATACCATTCATGTTTTGTGGATAAATTGTTGACATTTCGTATGTTAGTTTTAATACGAATGTTTATGTTATGTTTCAAACTTTTCATATGAGGAATTCATTGGACTTAGTAAGTGACAGGTGGATCCCGCTATAGTTCCTCGATGCATTAGTATGTCTCATGAGAAAAACTAGTGTCTTTGCACAAGGCCGTGACAAAATATTATATGTAGTCTTGGAACAAGGCCTTGACTATGTGGTTTTGATAGTCTGGCATTATGAATTCCATCATTATAAAAGTGGTTACTGATATTGAATGAGATCATTCAACTAGTAGAATATCCATATGAATAAGTACATGGAATTATTTGATTTTATCTTTTCCATATTATGATGAAGTTCAAGTTTAGAAGGATTTTGTTCTAGTCTTATACACTTCCTTAAATTGTTATGCTTATTTATGAAAGTTTCTGCTATAATGTTATCCTTGCTGAGCATCTGAGATCAACCCTATCTATGTTTTATTTTCCCAAGATTCAAAGAAGTATATTATTATTGACCTCCAGAGATAGTCTATGGGATCTCATTTTTGTCTATGAAGACAATGTGGTTTTAGTTTTCCAATTTATGATGTAATGTAAACCTTAAGAATGTATCTAGTACGTCCAAGGCTACTAAACTAATCGGCCGTTCGATACTTGATCTTTTATGATCATGCCATTATTATGTAATAATGCACTGAATCTGAGTTTCTGGGGTTGCGGTGTTACATCTCCCATTAGATAGTACATATATTATTCTATATTTCCAACACACTAAAACACTTGTAATGCACTAAATAAACTAGATAAATAACCAAAAATATTTTTACAAGGCTCAATCTCAACTACATTTTCCAGCACATGTTTTTTAGGTTGGTAAATGGAACATATCAAAATGATTATAATAATTTGATTAAGAGCATGAAAAATATCATCCTTAACCATTAAGATAATTCAATGATGATTATATCTTATGTAAACTAGTTTTACCAAATCATGATTGGTTCTTTACACTGCCTCCCACATTATTATAATGAGTCGTTCCAAACGAACTAATCAATAATATGTTCAATATATAGTAAGATTAAGGATTATAATAATAGAAATATGGTTTTTTTATCAGAGTCTTTATTAACTCATAGACTATCAACTAAAGTAGGAAGGACATTAGTATATCTAAAAATTATCATTATTTTTAATTTATTATCAAGATTCTGGACACACATAACATATTTATGTCAATAATAAATGACAGTCTTATTGAAATAACTTATTAATCTTCCATTTTAATTTTTAAACAAACATGATCTTCTCTCTATGATTATCATCAACTCTCTCAATCCCACACTTCAAAACAATGAATATCTATGAAGTTATTGTTAGTTTTGTTTACATTAATTTTTCACATTTATTTATTCTTTTTTTACATTTCCTCACATTTAATTATTCTTTAAAATTCATATATAATTTTTTTACAATATCATTAATCTATCAAATCACATTGTAATGTTCCATGGATCTATACTCCTACTCATTCTAGTAAAATTCATTAGAGTATCGTCCAAAAATACTAGTAGAAATTACCATTAAACATTTTTTGTATCATATGTTGAATATTCTAATTTACTACATATTTAAACCATGTCAAACAATTCTCCTATAAAGTCACTTTTTTTATATTCCTAAAATAATACATATATTATTTTTATAATTATTAGAATTATCATGCCATGAGACTCTTAACTTCTACTCAGTAATATTTTTATTTGAATCACCGTGAATCATGGATTAATCATTTACATTGTTATATTTTTTTGATAACTAATTTCTTAAAAATATATTATTTGAATATATAAGATTATCAATGTTATATAATCAAATAAAAATTATATAGAATGTAGAATAACTTATATATCATATAGGAAATATAAAATAACGAATACATGATGTATAATAATATCTTTATTCACTCAACGATATTATATATACCCATGAAAAAAATATTTATTCTCAATAGATTATTAGAAATCAATTCGAAAAATTCTATATCATGTGTAATATCATTTGTATCTTAGTAGTTCTAATACATTGAAATATTTTCACTATGAAAAATCATATTTAGTATCTTGAAAATATTGAAAATAAAATTTAATATATTACCTTTACTGTGGTGAAATTGTTTTATGGAATTAAATATTTTTTTACAGCACAAATAAACTTTTTATCATAATAGTTTTTATCCTTTACTATATTTCTTGATACATGTTCGATAATATCCTCCAAATACAATTTACTATGTTATATATCATCAATTAAACCATATGTACAACTAAAAAATATTAATATTTATAGTTTTATTATTAAATATTTTAATGCCCCATCTAGAAAACATTATTTACCACAATGAGGTTCAGTATATTTCCAATAATATTATTTGAATACAAACATACATATTCATTTGGAGAGAAAAATTAATTTATAAAATCATCTTTTATCAGATAAGTACTCTAAATTATCTGTATAAATAAATTTTCATTGCTTCATCAATAACAAACACTAATATCATCATATTTCCAAAATTATATTGTTAATTAATAATTACCAATATATAATGAAAATTTCCCAAATTTTATTGAAAATTTTAATCTAAAACAAATTCATCATCAAATAGATATTATCCATTTATTTTTGAAGCCTTACTACTTCATAATCAGTAGAGGTTTGCGTACACTTACTTCTTGTTATGGTGTAAATAAACTAAATTATTTAATTTCTTGTATTTAAAACACATCATGTATCATGTTATATAAAATTCCACATTTAGAATAAACACTTATCCTTAATTATCATTATGACCTTCTCAACAAAAATCAGATAAAAGGTTAATTATAAAACATAAAGTAGCATCCAAATATTCTTTTTTACTAACACACCTGACCAAAAAAAATTATTGGATATTCAAAATAAAATAACATGGAACTTAAATCATAATATCCACATAGGAAATCTAATCAAAATATCTTAAAAATTTCTTATATTGACTTTATAAGATTCATGATATCCTAAATTTTTATTGTATAAAAAGACACTGAAAATACATTTTGGAATTTTAGCCAACCCTACTATATTTCCTATTAATAACTAATTAATTTTCCAATAAAGATAAATTCAAAAATAACCATTTATTATTTTAAACACTTTTAAATATAAATAAAAATATTTATCAGTAATGGGTTGTAGCCTTCAACACATACTTCTATGATGATTAAAGATACCCATTATTCCCTATTTGATATTAGATCATGATTCATATAAGATATGGTTGACATACCATTTCTCAGTTCAATAAGCCATAAATTATCTAACTCAAGGAACTTATGATATAAACCAGTATTTAAATCATGGATGATTAATATTAACATCATGTTTATCCGTACAATATTTCATAGTGGGATAACATCTTAGATTCCAATATTTAAGGGTTTTTTGGTTGTTTTTCCAAATTATCATAATCCTTTAACTCAATGGAATCATCAATGGAATTTTTATGGATATATATTTTTCCAAATTCAGGTGAAATTAATGTCTAAAAATATGTTCACTTAAAATTCACATTTCATATAACCAAACCACATATGTTAATTTGATTATGGCACTTAAACAACAACTTTACCGAACAAATATCAATTTACATAATGTAATAATATTCCATAAAAGACTTTAACTAACTCTCCCTAAATGGATAAAATCTATTTATTTTAATTATTTATATTATTATTTTTATATACTCTATTAATTTATTTAAAATATGACTATGTGTTACATAGAGGTATCTTGATACCAGTTAAAGTAATCCATTATTGAAATTACATCATAAAATAATACATTTAGAAAATTCCATTTCTCCTTATCTATAAATAAAATAAAATTACATTAATGATCATAGAATAGATAGATAATGAAATAAGGTGGAACATATATTCCATCACAACAAGGTAATGAATGCTAATATTGGATTCTAACACATGAATTTTTTTGTTTTTTCTTTGATTTACTAAGATCGCATTATTAATTCCTCTTCATTAAATTTTCATAATGAAATATCACTGGGCCATAAATTAGTCTATTTAAATAATATTTATACTACATTGAAGTATATTTTATTCATAATCTAAAAAATATAATTGAATATTTTTTACTTCCTCAATCATTTTATAAAACTATTTTTGGGATGGAAAAAATAATATAAATTTTTATGATGACCCTCCCCCACTGAAACCCTAAAAGGTTAGATATGGGGACATGAATGGCCCCAAAACCCCTCATCTGATATGCCTCAAATTTTAAACTTTTACCATGGGGACTTACAGCATGTATGAAATGATTTATCATAGTAATAAATAGGATTAAAGGATAAACCACCAATAAAAAATATATTAATTAATAAAATAGAAAAATAAATAAATAAACAAGCCATATTTACATAGTTATATATAGATATATATTTTCGAAAATGAAATTACATCACCATAGATCATAATTTTATCTACCAAAATAATGGATTCAACAATCACTCTTAGGATATACAATGAAATTACACAATCAAACAATAAATAATAGAGATATCTTTAGTACTCCGGAAGATATTGTTTCAAAAGAATTCAACATTTAATTGATGCTAATGTCTCTGGATACACATTAAGGATATCAATAATGTAATGGTAAATTATTAATTGGGACTAGGATGAAGAAGATGCTAATAATGTAGGGAACTAAATTACATCGTGAAATAGTTCAACTATTAACAATGGACTAATTTTATAACATTAATATCATTATATTAACTATTCATAATAATAATTCGTCATGAGAGATATCATAAAAATATAAAAAGATAACAGGAATGAAAAATATAATGCCACTATTACTTATATGTTCAGAGGATATTCTGATAAAATATTGAATAAATTTTAAGGAAAATTAATGATCAAGTGAGGTGTAAAATAAGAAATAAATAACAATCCGTCAAACACAACAATAAACATCAACACCTAGGAATCATATCATCTATACCAAATCTGATAAACATAAAAATAGTCAAATTACCATATATGAATAATATAATTCTTAATGAACCTCAACATCAGTCAGTACAACCAAGATGTACCACTTTCCTAATCAATGATCCTCAAATATCCATTTTCTAATAACACAATAAAATATAATAAATCACATTATATAAATAATCAACACTAAAAAAATATAATTATCAAAACAATGGTTATTAAAAATTTTAAAATAAATAAAATTTTAGTAAATAAATGAATAAATGTTAACCAAATCGTACATGATATTGAAATATGTTAAATATTAACTATCCTTGTAGAAATTTGTTTGTAATCAATCACATCACTTTATAATTATATTTAAAAATAATTCATCCAAAATCATTAAAAGCATCTCATTAAGTTTATCTTAAAATATGTATCAGTATAATCAAAAAATTAATTTAAATACATAACAAGATATCAACTTATTAAATTTACTCATATCCTATTAACATTTAATCTACATATATAAGAATACTTTTATATCATGTAGTCATTTAATTTATCAATTATATATACATATTCATTTAGTTAATTATAATAATTTAATGACATATTTTTAAATGTAAAAAATACACTTGATAATATCCTAAATTCTCCCGTAATATATCCAAAAAAACATTTCATCTTTTTAGATATACAAGAACTCATACAGTACTCAATGAAAAAAATTCTTTATAACTATGTAGATCCTACTAAAAAATTACCACTCAAAAATCGTTAAAACATTTCATTTTTGAAATGAAATCTTACAAAAATTATTAAAAATATATTACTACATCATCCAATCCTTTAGCAGCATCCAATGACATCACCTAAAGAAGGAAAACTATATTATATATTAATGAACTTCATTATTATGAACATTCATCATTAACAAAAAAATGGATCTACGGAAGAGGAGACTCACAACATATTTATCAAACTCAATGAGACTTTATGAAAAGTTAATTATTCCTCAAATATATTATAATTATCCCTATATGAATTCAAATTTCATGACCAAACCACATAGGGCTCGAGAAACAACTGCCCCATGTCCTCCTCCAACATGAAAGGGGAGAGAAACCATAGCTGATTTTGTATAACCCCTGTAAGGGAGGAATTTGAATATAGGTACTTATTCAAACAAAAAATTATCTAAGACCACACAATGCAAAAATTTAAATTACTTGTTAAAATTCATTCATTTATATATATTCTCAAAAACATTGTATGACTTATTTTACATGAAAGAAAAAAGTTAACAAATTCAATACTACCAAAAACAGTATATAATGTGTGTCCTACTCGAATGGAGGGGACTAATATCATTTGTAACACAAGTTTAAGTCATGGTGTTTAAATCCTAAACTAATATATACCTACACCTAGTCAACAATAGACCCCGTACAATTGAACATTTCCAGCATAAGACGTGACATGAGTGGGTAGATCCAATGTAGTGGTGAGTACAAAAATACCCATCGGAGAACCATGAAATCCCCATGAATAAAATCTTAAATATTATTCAAATGCTAAAACATAGGAATTTCAGACGGTATAAGATACATGGTGGTAAAAAGGATATCCAATATATAATCATAAATGAATTTGAGTTGAAAATATTCTCCACCACTCCCATCGATATAGCCATTGTGTCATTTCATGGTAACGATCGACTAGGAGATCTCACTCTCTGAGATATACATCATCTGAGGAGACTCATTATATAATTCTTTCTCATCAGGTCTAAAAAAGAAAAATTGTGAATGATACTGAGTGGGTTCATCCAAGAAATACACATGATCAGACTATACCTATTTTGAAAAATGAGATCAGGACACAAAATTTGGGTGTTGATAACCAGGGATCACAAGGTGCACCGGAACCTCCTAGAAACATATTCATAGATAAGAGATAAATTCCTAGGTAAAAAATAATCAATAAAATTCCAAAAAATAATCATATATAAAGACACACTAAGAACACATAGATATGTCTGGGCCTCGTAGAGGGATGTGTCCTCCAACCCACTCAGGGGTATAATTGATGTTGGCTGATACAAATCACTCAAGAATAACAGAAATTACCCCAAATATACTAAAAATTGTAAACCTATAAATATTTCACCCTCAATGAGGATAATTAAATAATGCACCAAACCGTCTAATGAAAGGAGAAAGGAAACACACTCTATAACAACCCTACTATTTATTATACACTTTAATGTGATTAATTACATTAACATCCACTTAGGACAACTCTGGGGATAGGGAGGTCTATTGTTTGGGTAAATTAGGAACATTACATGCAATCTAATGATATAAAATAACAATTCCTTATTGAAAATTTCTTTTACATGACCATAACATTCCATCGTACATAAAATTAAATTAGATTACCTGAGGAAATACATAAGAAAAGTGTGAGCTATAAAGCCTATTAAAAAATTAAACTATGAATAAAATGAAGAATAAAACACATGTAAGGAAATAGGAATATCAAGGGATCATAAGAGAAACATGAAAATAATCGTATTATATAGCGTGATTAACTTAACGTGTAAAATTGGAAGCAACATTTAACATGATATTAGTTGTAGTCAAGTCTCATTGAACATGAAGCATGAGTAAACCCTTATATAACTTGAATTATCATGAGTAAACCATTATTTCATTGGATGTATCATGATACTAATCATTCCCCAATGCATTGGAGCACTATTAGGATGCACCCTTATAAATCATTTCATTTCATGCCTAAGTGTGCCACATAGATCATACAACATGTATTAATTAAAAGTAAAAATTTATTCCACAAATAAGAGATGTGGAGTAAATAAATTTATATCCCCAATAAATAAGTAAATGTTTATAATGGTTAATATTCTTGATATAGAAATGGGTATGGTGTTAACATACATGATTATATTGGCATGGGAAATTTTTGTGTAACTTCGAAAATATAACAATGTAAAACAGAAATCATAAAACTGGATGTTGAGGTGGAAAAATATATAATAATTTATAAATTAAATGAAAATTATGCATGTCATGGAATATAATAACCCAACATATGTAATGGAATGTATATTAATAATATAAAATAATTGTGTGAATGTCAATGTGTAGAGGGAAATCCCTTACAGAATTTTGGCATGGTAATAAGAGTTCATTAGAGGCATTAATGAGAGAAAAAATAGTCTCACTTCATTAAAACATAAGGAGGGTAGTATAAAAGAGTTGAAAAATTATACCCCAATATTTTTAATAGAAAATAAAAGGTTATAACAATATAGGGAAACATGGACATAAATAAAGAAGGAGAGTGAGGATCCCTTACATGGAAGTGTGATCCCAAAGGCTTGGGAGAGGCTTGAGAGAGGCATTTTGGGATCTTGGGGAGCCATGGGAGGATTATAGAGAAAGTAGGTCAGAGGTAGGTTGATCTCTAAATTCTTTGAATAATGAGGAATGAGATATTTAGTGGGGTTATATAGGAAAGGATTGGGAATTCATTAATATTAATATTCTAGACCCTACACTTTAATTTAATCAAAACCACAATCCATCCCATGGTTTTCACCTATGGGTTTTTCAAAATTGGTGCGGAACACATTATTTTATACGGCCAATAACCGAACTTATAAAAATATTAGGCTTGCTTATGTGGAGGTGATTCACACAGTCACGGAAATAATTTCAAAATGATAAAATATTTTAAAGGTCTTGGAGGGCTCACTAAGGAACCATAAAACTAATAAAATAAATATAAAAAGATACATTATTTTAAATTTAATTCATATATTGGCCGAATAATCCATTTATAGTATTATATTACATAGCTATTGACTCATTATGATGCCATAGACAAATTATATATTCAATGAATATTTAATTTTTACCCAAAAATTCGACTTTCTCATAAATGTATGAAACATTCACAGTTAGATAATTTTGACAACCAGAATTCAAAAAATATTATTCATTTTATCTAAATAATTTTATAAAGATTTTAATTTTCGCTTTTAATATAAAAAATGGCATTTATTGAAAATTCATGGGTTTTGAAAAAAACAACTTTGAAACCATAATAAAATTTCATTTTTATTCAAAAAAATTATAAGATCATTAATATTTAGTAAAAATTAATTCAATAATAAAATTTTATTAAAAGTATATTTATTTAAAAAATTAGTTAATTCATTAAAATATATTTCTTAAATGAATTTACATTTTAACTAAAAATAATCTATGTGATATAAAACCCATTTACAATGTAACAATTATAAAATGTATATATATTCTTTATACATTTTAACTAAAAATACTCTATGCGATGGTGACATACACTTGGGGTGGATCAGATAACAACACCTGGGAGGTAATCTATATTTACTCGCACTTCTCTTATAGGCTATTCCATTCAATCATAATGTGTTGAATCTGAGCATGGGTTTGGTCTAAAGTGAAGCCCAGTGATGATACATGCTATCTAAGCTTCGAAAAATGGGATTTTTTAGATCAATTCTACTGGTTGAATCCATATCTTCTTTTTTATGAGTTTGTTGGAATTGTTAACGCCCTATATTTATAATAATCATGTCTTCACTTTTCAATGACTATATTAGAAATTTATCAATTCATAAGAATATTTTATAATCCAAAAAACTTAAACCAAGAAGTGCATATGATTTATTTAAATAAAGTTCATAATAATAAAATTAATTAGATCCAATGAAATTTTCATTAATAAAAGTTTGGGACATTAAAATACTTCCCCCTTAGGAAATATCTCCCTCAAAATTTCATTTTCCCTCAATAAAAAATAAGATTGTAACTATGCTACATCACTTCCTCTGATTCCCATGTCGCCTCTTCAAACTTTTGGTTTCGACCCAACAACTTGACAAGGGACATTGTATTATTTCATAAATCATTTTCCCACCAATCTAATATCTTCACCAAATTCTATTCATAGAAGTTTTCATTCTCCAGTGGTACCAAATATGGATTGAGAACATGTGATGGGTTTGGTATGTACTTCCTCAAAGGTGATACATGTAATACATTTTGTACTTGAGACAGGTTCGGTGGGAGTGCTACTCGATAGTCCACTTCTCCAATGAGATCAAGAATCTCAAAAGGGCCGATGTAACTTGGACTGCTCTTTTCCTTCTTACTAAATCTCGTAACTCTCTTACACTATGATATGCAGAGGAATACCATGTCTCCAACATCAAACTACAGGTATCATTGATGATTATCAGTAGAGCAATTTTGTCGACTCTGAGCAGCTTTAATGTGATGCTAAATGGTATTAACCTTCTCCAAAAAAAATCAACCATTTTTGGACCTATTAGTTTTCGCTCCCCAACTTCATCAAAACATTCCAGTGTTTTTCACCTCTTTTCATAAATATCTAATAAGTATTCTTTTGGATGATTTAGTGGAAACTATTATTTTTTTAGAACTCAACCAGAGGAATATGTTGATCCAATCATGTTTTTATTTCAATTGATTATGCTCTCAGTATTTACTCATGTGTTTGTATAGTCTACTCATATTTTCCATTAGTTTGAGGTTTATAATCCATATTGAAGGTTATCTTAGTGTTCAGAGCATGTTAGAGAATATTTCATAACATAGAGGTAAATCTTGGATCTCGATCGGATACAACAGATAGTGGTACTCAATATATTCATGATACTTCATTAATGTATAACTACAGTAGTTGATCCAATGAAAAATCATCTTTAATTGTAATAAAGTGTAAAATTTATTAAAGAAGATCCACAAAAACCTACATAGCATTGTTTCCTTTAGATTTCTTTAGAAGTTTGGCAAAAATGAACATGGTGATGTTCTCTAATGTCCATGATGGTATGGGTAATGATTTCATCATCCCCTTAGACTTCTTCCTCTCAGACTTCACATTCTGATATACCATGATCTTTGATGTATACATAGAAATATCCTTATTCATTTTATCCCACCAAAAATTCCCTCATAGATCTCAATACCTCATCGTGTTTCTTGGCAGAATGGAGAAATTTGAACTATGTGCTTCATCCTAAAGTTATTTCGTTAAATCCATATTTTATGGAGCACAAAGTGTTCTCCCAAATCACAAAATTTCTACTTTATTAACATTAAACACTAAGGATTTCCCTTTATTCTTGGTTTCCACTTTCTTTTGAATTCCCACATCATCCTTTTAAGTATACTTTATCCTTACCTAAATATACAGTTGAGAAATTATTGTGTTTGATCAGCTCAAACCATCTTCGTTGGAGCATGTTAAAATATTTTTGTGTGAATATATACCTGAGGATTTTGTTATCCTAATATATTTAACACTTCTCAAGAGACTGTTAATGTCCCCAATTTTATAATGTTATGATTACAACATCCAAATCTAGAACAAGTGTCAGATTGTTTTTCTCCGGAAAATCCAATTGCCATGAAACATAGGTAATGACATTGTAATTTTTCATCAACACACATCCCATTAACTTCATCGAAGCATAAAAAAATTGTAACACCCCTTTATTTTATGAGATATATAATTTTTAATTTCTTTCATATCTTCTGTTGTACAATACACCATGATTATCTTGTCTTATACCCAACAATGTATTATCTTGCAGTATACACAACAGTATTCTTGGATTCTGTTACCCACAATTTCATGTTCGTTTGATAGTAGTTATTCTACGAAACATTGAGTATATATATATATATATATTCAATTTATAAATGAAATATGGTTGTATTTTGTTAGACGAAACAACAAAAGTGTCTTTCACAACACGCAATCGTAACTTGGCTTGCATTGCACGCAATCACAACCTTCCTCGATAGCGTCTGTTGTACGCTATACCGGGTTTCACGAAACAATGATATATTATTATAATATTATAAACTAGCCATAATGAATATTATTAACTAAATTTTGAATTTTATAACATTAATATTAATCCTACACATTTTCTAAATCATTGTATGTGAACAAAATAAATGTTTCGGGTAAAATAAGAATTATTCAAAAAATGCAGTTTTGCCCCCTTTTGATGGCGCACCCACTTTAAATCTAGTTTTTGACAGGTTTATAAGTTCAATTTGACAAAATAAAATTCCACTTTGGAATCAGGATATAAGAATTTACTTAGGATAAAATTTTCATATTATTCTAATAACATTCAAATTTTAATGAATAGTAAAAACACACAATATTTTAATTAAAAAAAAAATTCATCGTAATAATTTATATGGTTAAATTATAATATTGATTGATTTTAAAGTATAAATTGAATATATTATTACCATTTAATATAATTTATGACATTATCATTGATTTTATATTGAATTCATAGGTAAAAGCATTTCAATCTTTTGCAATGTTTTAACTTTTAAAACCTGTTTTCATAACAATAGGATTAATTTTAAATTAATTACTGCAACATCTATGTTTTGAATTTTGAAAAAATGGGATCCATATTTGAATTCAGTGGGTCCAAATTATCTTAATAGGTTACTTATAATTTTTTGATATTATGAATAGTAACTATGGTAATTTTTATTTACTGTAGTTAAAGGTAAATCGGGTAATTAAGTGTAAAAATAAGAATATAAAATTACCGTAACACATGCCAAAATTCTATTGGATGACTAAAGGTAGACCCATATCACCTAATGGTCCAATTAGATTCATTTTATGGACAATTGAAAATGAAAATAGTTTAATTATTTTCAAAACCAATGAAAGTGACAACATGTCACTCTCTAAAATCTTATAAGTATAATAATTGTAATTTAGTGATAAAATTCATGAAACATAGATCATTAATAGTCTCAAGAAATATAATAAAATGATATAAATCATTTAAATTTATTTATATTTTTTATGGATTAAATATTTTTCATTGATTGTGACAAAATAGAGATGTATAATTTGTTTATTTAGCGAAAAATCACAAATATATTTTTTATTCAAATAATAATACCTATCAAAAGGACCAGAAACATGACCAAACATTTTTGGTAGAATATATATATACCATAATCATCCAAGGGTATATTTTTGGACCATTTGGAGCCGTATAAAATAGATTTGGTTATTTATATTATTATTTTTTAAATGATGTCAAAGATGTCACCTTCAAAATTTAATAAATATAACAATTTAAATGTTGTGATTTTAAGATGATAAATTCTAGTACAAATATTATTATGAAAGGTATTATATTAATCATAATTATATGAGTTCATTATTAATTTTTATAAAACTAACGAGTATATTAAATTATTATACAAAAACGATGTAGTAATTGTTTTATTAAGAGAAATATAAATTAAATGATTTTAAAAGTATTAAAATAAATATTAAATGAACTATTTAATTTGTTCCACTAATTTTCTAGATAAATATGACATGTTATGAATCTGTAAAATCTTTTAGTTCGAACATATCTTCTTTTTATATTTTATTTAAATTCATATAAATGAATTGTGTCAAAATCAACACTATTGTTATTTTATAAAAATTACATATTATAAAATCATTTAAATATCACAAAAATATTTAAAAATTATAAATTAAAATTTATATGGTCAAAAATTCAATAAAACATACAATTATTTACAATACACAACACATAAGTAATTATTTATAATGATTTAAAATTTAGAATATTGTTAACATAAATAAAATTAAATAGATTACATAAGGATAAATCATTTTGATAATGTTTAAAATAAACTCCTTACTTGTCTAAATTTTATTGGATGATGATATTACAACCCTATCTCATCTAATATTAATATTTGAGTCATTTTGGAGGTTTTTATTTGTGTTTGGAATTTATTATAAATTAATATTTCTTATAATTCCAAAGATGCCCCTCTCCTCCCTTATAAAAGGGCACCTCACCCCTCTCCTCCTCACACCATTTTGAGCCTTGAAGATCATCCAAAATCTACCCATTTCTCTTATCAACTTCCCTATAAACATACTAGATGTCCTGGTCTTCTTCAATGACCAATGATTGTGCCCTAAGAGGAGGTTTCAAAGAGGCATGTCGAAGAAGAGGTAATATCTGTTACCGATTCTTGGAAATTTATTTTTTCTTCTACTTCTTCTTATTTAGTTGTTTCATGATGAAGTAATAACATCATTATAACTCATATAATTATATTTTATTATAAATATGAAACAACCCTAATTCAAATTCTATCCATCCTATGGAAAAATAAATCACCGCGGGTGCGTACTTACGGAATACCGTCTCCACGTCGTGGTGTAATCTGTTTTTCCACCACCACTATACATGGATGGGTGTAATGGTGTAAAGAATAACTATATATGATTATTATAACATAATTATTATTATAATGTATTATATCATCCACTCCAATTCCATTCAATTAATAATTGAGCGATATCATCGCTCGTGTGTACGTACAGATTACCATCTCTACGATGCGATGAGATTCATTTTCCATGTTATCAAATCAAGAATGATTATAAAGTATGTATAATAACTAATAATGAAATATATGACATAATAATTCCACTGGATTTATGTATATATATATATATGTATGTGATCTAAATAATTCCATTCAACTCAATAAGAAAACTAAAATAGCGTTCATGCGTACGTACAACCTATTGTCTCCATGAACGGTGTATTTCATTCCATTTATTGATCTATTATATATACGTATATTATGAATTTATATTATATATAAATCATGTTTTATATTCTTTAATTAATTAATCATGATCTAAGTAATCATATGAATAATTTCAAGTCAAAACACGGATAAGAAATGAAACGATTTTACCCAAAACGCTACTTTAACAACAATTTACAAAAGAACGGGTAATATAAAGTCATAAATGAATCATATATGATATTATAACAATGAAGATGATTCTGTAATAATTAAATGACATTAATTAAATCATTATACAGGAGTTTCCGATAAGTACAAAGCATATCGGACCTAAGGTAAGGGATAATTATTCCAATCTCATTCTTATCCGAGATTGTTTATTCGTAACTATTTACTGGGTTTATAATTTTCATCCATGTCCATGTATTCTGAAAATATTTTCATAAAATGTTTAATATTCCTTCGTGTAAGTTTAAAGTCATTTTTACCCCTCTTTGTCTTTTACTTTGTGTTATGGAAGGAATCTTTCTTTTGTTTACCATACGTGGTACTTTTTTGACTTTTCTGTTAAAAGTAAGAGGAGAATGTTTTCTTTAACTTATACAGTATAATCGGATTTTTACGGTTTTATAACACCTTATTTTAATGAAGCAAAATCTACAAGAGTTCATGAATATTTTCAACAAAATACTTTTCTCTTAAAATTTCATGGCATTTTGTGAAAAGAAAATAATTTTTAGTAAGAAAGGTTATTTTCCTCAAGAATTTATTTCAAGTGTTTTATCGAAACAATTTTCCCTCTATGATCACATTATTTAATATGTGTATGTTTCAAGTATAATGTATCTATGATCTAAATGGATTCAATTTTCTTATGATGAAATGATATCCATTTATTTTATATAGATTATGTTATGATGGGATGATGTTTATGAAACCCATTTTTATTCTTTGGGTTATGATGAAGGATTTATGTTTATGTTGTGTCACAAGTAAGAATGATTTCATTATGAGATCGGTGGGAATTATATCTCCCTTTGATGAATTGGGTAAAGATTCATATCTCAGGAGATAGACATTGATGGAAAGGTAAGTTAATCTGGTTCAGTGTTACAGGACTAAAATGAGGTGTGAACTCGATTCAGAAAGGGACTTTGTCCACAAAGATGGTCTTGGCAGCAATGCCTTGGCTACTATGGAAATCATAACATGTGATTAATGGTTTCCACAATTACATATTTTATTCTCATGCTATTTTATCAGGATTAATGTTTTTTTATGATCTATGCCTTACATACTGCAAGGTTTTATGTCGTTTCTCAAGATCTTGGTGTTTAAACATTATGTTTATGTATTTAAGTTCAAATGTATATGATTTGTTTTATTTTCTCCATGATTAACCTTACTGAGCATTTGAGCTCACCCTTTTATATGTTTTCTTTTACCTAGGATTTAATGAATGGTTTTAGGTAAGAAAAAAAGGGAAGATCTTTATGGAAGATATTGAAGATATTTCACCATGATTAGAATATTTTGTTCTGAGTTTCCAAAGACACTAATTATGGTCCTTATGTATTTCTTTTTTTATGTATTAAGTATTCCGAAAAAGTAATGTAATTTACATGTATGTCAAGCTTTGGGTCTCTACAGTTGGTATCAGAGGGAGGTTTAGTTAAACTTTGGAAACTAGGATGTGAAAATTTTAGTGATATTCCAAGAGATATTTCTAAAGTATGTCTAGGGATGTCCCTAAGGTTTAGTATAACTATAGGTTATAGTACTAGAATTATGTTGATGATCATGAATAACCTAGGGTGAACCTAAGGTGTCATGGATTAAAGAATGTGTGATAAGTTACACATCCCATATGTGACTTTTTATGATTATGTGGTTCCTCTCCATTTTAACTGTTTCTTAAACATTTGTTTTTGGTTTTAGTCAATGGAGGGACCCAGAAGGAATTGTGTTAACATTGAATCTGATTGAAAAATTGGTGACCATGAGAAACGAATTATGTAATTCTAAGAGAGAAAGATATTGTGATTATGTCGAATCATTCATCTCGATATATGATTAACAGGGTGAACTTTAGTTTTATTCTTATGTCATCAAATAAGAGGAAGATGGAATTGTATGCTTGTTCGCAGGGCGAGTAAAATAGAGAATGAAATGTTGAGATTTCTAAAGAATAGAAGAAGATCCTTGAGGAATACCTAAAATGGAGGGCAATATGTTATATGTTTGGAGGAAAGGGCATAGAGTGACAGACTATTATGGAGTTCAATGTCTTATTTGTGGAGAACATGGGCATTACCCAACTCAATGCCCTGACTGAAGAGGTTACTTCTAAATCAAGGAAGGAATTACTCCATGAAAATCATTGAAGAGGATGGATTGAAGTGTTTATGTATTGGTATTCTATAATAATGTTTTTGAGGTACTTTTATGGTATATTGGAATATTTTTGTATTAGTCTATTGTGGTTTTCAATAATTTTATGGTACCAGTAACCATGACAATGATTCAAATATTTTGGAATGTAGATGATATGAGCATAATGAATGGATAAGGATAAAATAATATTTTTGTTGTATTCATGAGCTCATTATTGATATAAGGACTAAGTTGTATCATGGTTTGAGTATATAGAATTTTTGGGATTTTGGTATGTGGAAAGTGTTAACTTTTCGACTGCATTCATGTTTTCACTAAGGTTCAATGGGTATTCATTTTTCAGGATAATAAATGATTAAGGTATCCACATGTCTGGAATGTGACAAATAAGATATATTTTATGATATATGGGGGATAAATGATGGTATTCACATGATCAGTAGATGACATTTCTAGTAATTTTTTTCTTTATACTATGAGCTTGGACAGATGTATTTTAGATAAGCCTAAAGATTGGAATGAATTAAGATAATATTGTTTAAGGCTAGAATGTTTTTCTATAATATTGCTGGAATGTTATAATATTGTAGTTTTAGAAAAAGGACAACCCATAATATGGGCAAAAACCCATCGCGTCGGACAAGGATGCGGGAATCGATCCAACAACCAAAGTGCGACACGCCATTAGTTCCAACCACTGGCCTATAGGAAGTCCCTGGTTAGTAAAAACTAGTCTTATTTTATTACACGGTATGATAGATGAAGTATAAGTCCATTTTAGGAACCATATGTGATTAATCTCACCACAGATGGACATATGTATACAACTTTATTTAGCCTTATGTTTTAGACATATGGATTGACCAACCATTCTATCGCATGATCTGCTAACACTTCACAGAAGAAAAATTAAACATTATTTCTTTAAGAGATGAAGTGGAGATTGTTCACGGCACAAACGACAGTGAGATTGTACCAAAATCAAGTAAGTATTTCTTCTAATTCAAAATATTAAAATTAGGGAAATGATTTTGAAAACAAAAAATGTTGTCCTAGTGATCTTATATTTGAGGAATCAGATGGTACCTTATATCATCACAAATTTATTGCTTTATGATTATTGGATTTTTCATAGACATGTTCTCTATCACTCTCCATCAGAACATGATGGTTAGATTTCTCCTCCATATCCATATTTTCAACTATGTTCTCTTAAGTGGAAACCCAGTGATGAGTTACATTGGTTATCCATTATGTTTCTAATGTTCCTTTTTAAAATTAAGTTTTAGTATTCCATTTTATGATGTGGGTTTCTTTGAAAGAAACTCTCATGTAATAAAACATTTATAACCCCGACAAATTTTGAGGGAGAAATTCATTTTAAGTGGGGTTGACTGTAACACCCTGAGATTTTATGAGATATATTATTTTTAATTTCATTCATATATTCTGTTGTATGCTACACCAAGATTATCTCGCGCTATACGCAACACCGTAGTAGCTTGCAGTACACGCAACACTATTCTTGGATTGTGTTACACACAGTTTCTCGTTCGTTTGATTGTAGTTATTCTATTCAAAATTTAGTATATATATATATATATTCAATGTATAAATGAAATATGGTTGGATTTTGTTATACTCAATAACAATTGAGTCTTTCACTACAGGCAACCCTGACTTGGATTGTATTGCATGCAATCACGACCTTCCTCGATAGAGTCTGTTTTACGCAATACAAGGGTTTTACTAAACAATGATATATTATTATAATATTATGAACTAGCCGTTATGAATATTATTAACTAAATTTTTAATTTTATAACATTAATATTCATCATAAACATTTTCTAAAACATTGTATGTGAACAAAATAATTTTCTCGAGTAAAATATGTATTTTTCAAAAAATGATGTTTGCCGCCTTTTGATGGAGAACCCACTATAACTCTAGTTTTTGACAGGTTTATAAGTTCAATTTGAAAAAATAAAATTCCTATTTGGAATCAGGATATAAAAATTTACTTTGGATAAATTTTTCCAATTATTCTGATAACATTCATATTTTAATGAATTGTAAAAACACGCTATATTTTAATTAAAAACATCTTTTTTCATCATAATAATTTATATGGTTATATTATAATATTGAATTATTTTTAAAGTATAAATAGAATATATTTTTAAAATTTAATATAATGTATGTCATTAGCATTGATTTTACATTAAATTCATAGGTAAAATCATTTCAATCTTTTGCAATGTTTTATCTTTTAAAATATGTTTTCTTAACAACGGGAGTAATTCTAAATTAATTACTGAAACTTATGTGTTTTGAAATTTGAAAAACGGATTCCGTATTTGAATTAAATGGGTCCAAATTATGTAAATACGTTACTTTTATTTTTTTTTATATTATGAATAGTAACTACGATAATTTTTATTTAGTTTAGTTAAAGGAAAATCGGGTAATTAACGGTAAAATAAGATTTTAAAATTACCCTAACACATGCAAAAATTCTATTGGATGACAAAAGGTCGACCCATATAACCTAAGGGTCGGATTAGATACATTTTATGGACTTTTGACCATGAAAATAATTTAATTATTATTAAAACCAAAGAAAGTGACAACATGTCACTCTTTAAAATCAAATAAGTATAATAATTTTTATTTGTTTATAAACTTCATGAAACATAGAAAATTAATAGTTTCCAGAATGATAATAAAATTATCTACATCATGTAAATTTATTTAGAATTTTTAGGGATTATATAATTTTTATTAATGGTGACACAATAGTGATGCAGAAATTGTTTATTTAGCGAAAAATCACTAATATAGTTTTGATTAAGATAATAATACCTATCAAAAGGACAAGAAACATGACCAAACATTATTGGTCGAGTATATATATACCCTAATCATCGAAGGGTCTATTTTGGGACCATTTTTAGCCTTATAAAATAGAGTAGGACATTTATATTATTTTATTTTAAATGATGTCAAAGATGTCACCTTCATAATTTAATAAATATAACAATTTAAATGTTGTGATTTTAAGATGATTAATTTATGTAAAAATATTATTATGAAAGGTATTATATTTATATTCATCTTAGGAGTTTATTATTAATTTTTATACAACTAATAATTATATTAAATTATTATACAAAAATGATGTATTAATTTTTTTATTAAGAGATATATCAAATAAATGATTTTAAATGTATTAAAATAATAATTAAATGACATATTTAATGTGCTCCACTATTTTAATAGATACATATGACATGTTATGAATCTATTTAATCTTTTATTTCGAACATATATTCTTTTTATATTTTATTTAAATTCAATTAAATGAATATTGTCAAAATTGACACTATTATTATTTTACAAATATTAAATATTAAAAAATCATTAAAAAATCACAAAAATATTTAAAAATTATAAATTAAAATTTATATGGTCTAAAATGTAAAAAAATATACAATTATGGAAAATTGAAAAAACATAATTAATTATTTATAATGATTTCAAATTTATAATATTATTACCACAAATAAAATTAAATAGATTATATAAGGATAAATCATGTTGACAATGTTTAAAATAAATTCCCAAAATGTCTAAATTTGATTTTTTTTATGATATTACACCTCCATCTCATCTAATATTCGTATTTTAGACATTTTGGTGCTTTTTAAGTGGGGTTGGAATATATTAAAAATAAATATTTCTTATAATTCCAAAGGTATCCCTCTCCTCCCTTATAAAAGGGCACCTCCTCCCTCTCCTCCTCACACCATTTTGAGCCCTGAAGCTCAGAAAACCTATGCCCATTTCTCTTCTCCACTTCCCTAGAAACATCCTATTGGTCCTGGTCTTCTTCAAAGACCAATATTAGTGCCCTAAGAGGAGGTTTCAACGAGGTGTGTCGAAGAAGAGGTAATATTCCTTACCGATTATTTCAAATTTATTTTTTCTTCTACTTCTTCTTAATTAGTTGTTTAATTATGAAGTAATAACATAAGTATCACTCAAATACTGATATGTTATTATTTATATGAAACAATTCTAATTCACCTTCTATCCATCCTACGGAAAATGAAATCACCGCGCGTGCGTACGTACAGAATACCGTCTCCCCGCCATGGTGTAATTGGTTTTTACACCACCACCTTACTTGGATGGGTATAATGGTATAAATAATAACTATATCTGATTATTATAATATCATTATAATTCTATGATATTATATCATCCACTCCAATTCCATTCAATAAATATGGGAATGATATCATCGCCTGTTCGAACATACGGATTACCATTTCCACGACACGATGAGATTCATTTTCCATGTTAGCAATTCAAGAATGATTATAATGTATGTATAATAAGTAATCATGAAATATATGACATAATAAAGCTACTATATTTATGTATATATATATATGTATGTAATCAACTTAATTCCATTCAACTCAATAAGGAAACGAAAATAGCGTTCATGCATATGTACGTCCTACCGTCTCCATGAATGGTGTATTTCTTTCCATTTATCGATCTATTATATATATTTATATTTTGAAAATATATTATATATAAATAATGTTTTATATTCTTGAATTAATTAATCATGATCTATGTAATCATATGAATAATTAGAAGTCAAAACACGGATGATAAATGAAATGATTTTACCCAAAACGCTACTTTAACAGGAATTTACAAAAGAACGAGTAATATAATATCATAAATGAACCATATATGATATCATAACAATGAATATTATTATTTAATAATTAAATGACTTTATTTAAATATTTATATAGGAGGTTCGGATACCTATGAGGGATATCAGACCGAAGGTAAGGGATAATTATTCCAATCTCATTCTTATCCGAGATTGTTTTTTCGTAAGTATTTACTGGGGTTATATTTATCATCCATGCCCATGTATTATGAAAATGTTCTCATAAAATGTTTATTATTCCTTCATGTAAGTTTAAAGTCATTTTTACCCCTCTTTGACTTTTACTTTGTGTTATGGAAGGAATGTTACTTTTGTTTACCATACGTGGTACTTTTTGACTTTTCTGTTAAAAGTATGAGGAGAATGTTTTCTTTAACTTATATGGTATAAACGGATTTTTATGGTTTTATAACACCTTATTTTCATGAAGCTTAATCTACAATATTTCATGACTATTTTCAACATATTACTTTTCTCTTAAAATTGCATGGCATTTTGGGGAAAGAAAATAATTTTGAGTAAGAAAGGATATTTTCTCAAGAATTTATTTCAAGTGTTTTATCAAAACCATTTTCCATCTAAGATGACATTATTTCTTATGTGTATGATTCATGTATAATGTATCTATGATTTACATGGTTTCACATTTCATAGGATGAAATGATAACCATTTATTTTATATGGATTATGTTATGATGGGATGATGTTTATGAAACCCATTTTTATTCTTTGGGTTATGATGAATGATTTTTGTTTTTGTTGTGGCACAAGTAAGAATTATTTCATAATGAGATGATTGGGAACTATATCTCCTTCCAATGCATTGGGTAATGATTTATATCTCATGATATAGACATGCCTGGAATGGTAAGTTAATCCAGTTCAGTGTAATAGGACTGAAACGGGGATTGAACTCGATTCAGAAAGGGACTTTGTCCACTAAGATTGTCTTGGCAGAAATGCCTTGGCTACTATGGAAATCATAACGTGTGCTTAATGGTAGCCACAATTACATATTTTATTCTCATACTATTTTATCAGGATTAATGTTTCTTTATGATCTATGCCTTATGTAATTCCATTTTTTATGTCATTTCTCACGCTCTTGATGTTTAAACATTATGTTCATGTATTTATGTTGAAATGTATATGATTTTTTTTTATTTTCTCTATGCTACCCTTATTGAGAATTTGAGCTCACCCTTTTATATGTTTTCTTTTCCCCGTGATTTAAAGAAAGGTTTTACGTAAGAAAACAAAAAGGGGAAGATCATTATAGAAATATTGAAGATCTTTCACCACGATTAGATGATTTTGTTCTGAGTTTCCAAAGACACTAAACTATTACGGTCGTTGTGTGTTTTTTTGTTATGTATTAAGTATTCCGTAAAAGTAATGTAATGTATATGTACGTAAATCTTTGGGTATCTACAAGAATACGACTAAAATATCTCCGCTTCGGGGTAGTGTGAGAACATGCACAGTGATAAGCCTCGCTTTTCAACTCCATGAAGCTTTCATTACACTCACCACTCCAAAAAAAACATGAATCCCTTACGAGTTAGCTTGGTAAGAGGGTTTTAAGATCATGAGAAATTTCTCAGAAATCAGATATAATATCCACCTAACCCAAGGAAGCTATGAATATAGATCATATATGTTGGCCAAATCCATCCCTTAATTGCATTTTTCAAGGGGGGATACAAAAATGTCCCATTTCATGAGATTATATTACCACAAAATGAAACCACCTTAAAACAGAACTTACACATTCTATAATTTTTATAGAGCTTAACCTTTCAAAATTTCTATAGCACAGTTCTTATATACTCCTCATGCTTTACCTTGGATTTGGAGTATATTAAAATATATTCTATAAATACTACCATATATTTTTCATGCAAATCTCTAAAAACCTTATTCATCATGTACATGATTATTTTTAGAGAATTAGTGTGTCTGAAAGGCATTACAATTAATTCATTGTGCCGGTACAGTGTATGAATAGATTTCATGGGGATATCATCCTTTTTCACCAATACTTGTGAATATGCAGACCGAAGATCCACCTTAATGAAATATTGTACACCACATATTTGATGGAACAAGTTATAAATTCATGAAAGATGATACTTGTTCTTTATTGTGATTTTTTTAATTTCATGATAATCAATGAAAAGGCACATTGACCCAAACATCTTCTTGATGAAGATGACAGGTTCACCCTATGGTGTAACATAAGGGAGTATAAACCATGTATCCATATTATACTGTAGTTGTTTCTTTATCTTATCAATATCAACCACAACAATTCAATAAAGAGTCATGGATATTGGAAAAGTTGCATGTATAAGATCAATCGGGAATTCAACATCTCTTCAAGGAGAAAGACAATGAAATTTCTTGGGAAACACAATAAAAAATTCCCTCACAATAGGCAAGTATTGAAGGATGGTTTCTTCCATAGACTCAATCATTTAATCTAGAAACTCGGGATCAAAAGGTAGTAATATCCACACATGAGATGACGGTGTTAAGATAATACATCCTCCTCTTTTCCCTTGTATGGAATCTGGGGCCGATTCTCTATATATATAATGATTTCCCTTTCATGGAAATTTATATTGGATCTATATAAGTAAATTCAACCCCTACTAATAATTGCATCAAATTACACAAGAGGGATTATGAATAGTTTATCCGGGAATTTCAGTCCTCAATTTGTGATAGGGGAGGAGTTATATTCATGGGATGTGGTATTTTTTCCATTTTTCGTTCTCAATAAAATATATACTTCCATGATTTGTTGTGGTTTTGGGATTGTTATACTAAACATTATAGATATAAAAGATTTTATTGAACCACAATCAAAATGTACATCCATAATTATTCAATTAATAACTAGTGTACCAATCAATAAATTGTTGTCGGCATTTTCTTCAATTTTAGTAATGGCAACAGCTCTCCCTTACTGCCATAGAGGTTATTGGTTTCCTCTAAAATCCTTTCTCTTATGGAACTGGTTTTAAAAGTTCCATGGTTCTGTGCAATTGAAGTAATTAAAAATGCATTTTGAGTTAAAATGAGTGTTCCTCTCCTTTGTCACAGTGGCATGTTTTTTTCGCAACTAATGGACAGGTGCCCATGTCTTCTACATTTAAGAAATTTCCTTGACCCATTTAGGAAATTTTTAGAGTTCTTCATTCTGCACCTTTTCAAGTGGGTTGCTAGAATTTAATAAAATCGTTGTATTTTCCATCATATGGACATAATTAAAGTCCACCTTTTTCTTCTTATCCACATGATACCACTGATATTATATGATCTCAATTTTAAATTTGAGGGCACAATTTAAAATTTCTACATATATATTGATGTAATAGATTTCTTGGGATTCATGTAGGCTAGGTTTTAGCCCACCAACAAAGTGTTCAACCATTAATTTTGGGGTAATGATAATAATAAACACATATCGAAAAATCACTGTGATGTCTTCCACATACACTTCAATGTATTTGTTGTCATTTTTCCAAGGAAATGGAATTCCCTATCCATTTTAAGTCTGTGGGTTCCAGGAACATGTTTTTCAAAATTTTATTTCCAAAAATACATCCATTCCAGCACCTCGATCTCTTCCCAAGGAATCATATTTTTTATCAATGTCCACAACTGATCATCCTCACCCTCCATAGGATATGCAGCCAGAACAACCTTCTCTTGTTTAGAACATTTAAGGATGGAGACGATCTTCTCAACTTAGTCTATCCATTGTTCGGAAAATTTAGGGATTAGATGATCCATTTAATGTATGATTCTTTTATCTCAAGAAATACTCAATTACGTCTTGTTCATTATTTAAGGGGGGGTGTATGATCCTTATGAATGATGTTTCTATTCCAAAAATGAGTTAACTACGAGTGTATCATGACAATTTTTATGATTCCCACTTCTATCGGATTGTAAATTTCATTATAAAACTCATCACATTGATTTTCGCATCGGTTAATAGACCGGGTCCTCCTATTACTAGTCATTATCTGGATTAAAAGATGTGTTAGGGGTAACACATAAATGGTAATTCAATTAAAAAAGGTATAACTTATAAATTACACTAATTTCAATAACTTATGAATTTATAGGCTTCAATCTATGTTATCCAGGAAATACATCCCAACATATATTTATAGGGGCATATTTTTTCCTTAAAATTTGATCATACTACGATCATAAATTTACCCAGGAATATCCCATTGAACTGTCAAAACATGACTGCAACAAGTCCTGTTGTCATGAACCAGTTCTCACTCAAGACTAGATCAAAGCATTGTTTTTATGTTTTACACATCGATATATCTGTTTCAAGGAAACCTCTACTTGTTAGTATCTAGAAAGGGATTTGTTTTCTTTAAAAACCACTTATTCTATAATCAAAAAAATCTAGATATTTTTTTATTATACTTATTATTACCCCTATGTCATTCTCATTGTTTTTCTAATCCTAATCCCAAAAATAACTAAACACATCCTCTGAAACCGACTATAACAAAACTGCTCTTTATTAACCACATTAACATGATTTATTACATAAACATGCACTTAAGGAAACTATGAGGATTGAGAGGATAGTGTCTTGGGAAATTAGAAATATTACATGACCTATTAAGACATAAAACACAATATCATTATTGAAAACATATTTTACATGACCACATAATTCCTTCCCATATAGCATTGAATGGGATAACCGAAGGCCATAAATAAGAAAAGGGGAACAATAAAGACCATTAAGGGACTAAATAGGTCCTAACATTAATAATACAATACGTGTTAGGAAATATGAATATCAATGGAGCATAAGATAAATATTATAATAAAGGCTTGATATAGAATGATTATCATAACATGGAATCATGGCAGCAATATTTGACAGGATATTAGCATGAGACAAGGTTCGTTCCACATATTTCATGAGTCAGCCCTTATTTCAATTGAAATGGAATGAGTAAACTCTTATTTAACATTATTTATTATGATACTAATAATTACCCATGTCATTGTATCACAATCATGTCACACTCTTATTAATCATTTCATTTCATACAGACGTGTACCACATAAATTATAGAACATGGATTCATTAAAAGTGATATTTTATTCTATGAATAAGACATAATGAATTTATAAACATAATTCCTCAATCAAAAAGTATATGTGAATAAATTTGAATACTCTTGATATAAAAATGAGTATGGTGTTTACTTATATGAAGATTTTGGCAACGGAATTTTTTGTTTAACTTCGGAAGAATAATGACTTCAAATAGAAATATTAAAATGGGTAAATGAGAGATAAAGGGGAATATAATCATCAATAAATTAAATAAACATTAAGTGGGTCATAAAACATAATATTACAAAATATTTAATTTTATTTATATTACTTAAATAAAACAATATCTTGAATGTAAATGAGGAGAGAGAAATCCCCTAGAGAATTACGGCATGGTAACAAGTGTTCATGGGAGGTATTAATGAGAGATAAATGGGTGTATCATAATTCAAACATATGGAGGGAATTGAATGAGAGGTAAGAAATCATACCCCAAAATTTTTAATTGAATATAGATGGGAATAAAAATAAATGGAAACTTGTAGATAAATAAGGAATGAAGAAATGTGAGGATCCCTTACTTGGAAGTGTGATCCCAAAGGATTGAGGGAGTATTGAGAGAGGATTCATGGGATATTGTAGATTCTTGTGAATATTATAGAGTGAGATTGACTAGATAATAGGTTTATTGTGCTCTTAATGGTTTTAGTGATGAGGAATGAGATATTTAGTGGGTTTATGTAGGAAATGATATGGAATTCTTTACAATTTATATTTTTGACAGTACACATTAAACTAATCAATACCACAAACCATCCCACGGTTTATTCCCATGGTATTTTTCCAATGTGGAGTTAAAACATTATTTTATAAGGAAAATGGGATAAAAAATTAAAATACTATGCTTTCTTATGTAGAGGTGTGTCACACTCTCATGGAAATCATTTAAAAATGATAAAATAATTTATATGTCTTGGAGGATCTACTAAGGGAACATAAAATTAATCAAACAAATATAAAATACCATTATTTTAAAATTAATACATACATTGGAATAATATATCTTTTATTGTGCTATACTACATCTATATTGGGTCATTATGATGTCATAAAACACATTATATATTTAAATGGTATTTAGTTTTTACCATAAAATTTGACTCCTTTAGAAAATTATGAACAAATCATAGTTTGATAATTTAAATGCCCTGAATCCTAAAATAATATTGATTTTATTTAAATAATTTTCTAAATATGTAAATTTTTACATTTAAAATAAAAACAGACATTATTGAAAAATCATGGGTTTTGCAAAAAACCGTTTTCAATCATAAATAAAAATTAAAATTGTATCCATAAAAATTATATTATCATTTATATTTAATATATAGTAATCTAGTCATAATATTTTATTAAAATAATATTTAATTAAAAATCCATTAATTCATCATAATAAATTTCTTAATTTAATTTAAATATTAAATAAAAGTAACTAATTGTGCATTACAAACCATTTACAAAGTAACAATAAAAAAATTAGTGTATATTATTTATAAAAATAATGACGCACATAATCATAGTGATAGGGTCTGGTAACATAACAAATTTTAACACCCACACAAGACATAAGGGTATGGTGTGTGATGGTTATAGACTCTTGGGGTGGATCAAATAACATCTCACTGGTGAAAATCTCTATTAACTTTCACTTCTCCCATATGATATTCCATTCATGCTTAACATGTTGAAGCTTAGCATGGGCTTGGTCCAGAACGAATCCTAGTGAGGCTACCTCCTTTCCGAGCTCTGAAAAATGGGGTTAGTACTGATGAATTCTTCTAGATGAGGCCATTACATTCTTTTTATGAGTAAATTGGATTTTTTATGCTTTGAATTTATACTAATCAAGTGTTCACTATTCAATGACTATATTATCAATGATAAAAAAATTTACATTATTTTATAATAATAATACATAAACCCAGGAGATGAATATGTTTTATATAACCATTTTTCATAATAATACATTTAATTATATCAACAGTTATTTTAATTGATACGTTTTTGGGTTCAGTACACTGTCAACTTATACTGCTCCATAAGAGCACAGAAAATATCACAACAAAGAATACCTGCTAAGAAAGAGGACTCAACATATTTTTAAAGGGGTAAATGGAATGTTCCCATGGGAATATAGTGTTTCTCTCTATCTCTAGACTAATTCATGTATTAAAATACCATGAAATTCATTATAGAAAGGTACAATGAATTTATACTAAAGGTATATGGAATATAGGATTTGTTTTTGGGATCGACATGTTGTTTTACATTTGTACATTTACACCAGGTCATTCCATTTTACTTTTCCATATTTTAGTTGTGGAGTTTTCCAGTGTACATTATCCTTCCCTAATACATCAAAATTATATGGTGTGTGGGACCACATGGCCACCTAGGTGCGTAGCCATTTTACATGATGATCTAGTCTCCTAAGTTTCACATGGAGTCTAAAACATGTCACATGATGTGTGACACTTATATATGAGTTAAAAAATATGTACTTCATAGAAGAAAATATAAGGAACGTGTTCTTCTAGATAACACATCATGTGGTAATGTTTTCCATATATACCATATAATTCATAAAAATACTTCTCCCATGCCTCATGATTTCCTTGGATCTGCCATTAAACATACCAAAAAACATGGATCATGATCTATCTAAGCCCATCCATCATTTATCCATATTATAGTCATTCTCAATTCATAGGATATGTTTTCCATTGCACCTCACCACAGCCAAACCCCACCACTAAATTGGGGGACTCTAATCTTACCATGAATACATATCATCATCACAGATAAAGAAAAAATGCGCAACAGTTGAACTATATATTGGGAAATTATCCAATGCACAAAATATTGAATGTGAAACAATTATTTTACAGGTATTCGTTGAATAGATGAAAAATAAATCCCAATTTTGATGAGACATAGAATAGGCAGAGAAAACATGATACTCATGAATTGGGAATGAAACATGTCTATGATTAAGTTTTATATGACCCATAAATATTATAATGATGATAAAAAATACATCAATCAAAATAACTAGTATCCCCCAAATCTCGGATAACCAAACACATACCTACAATAGGGTCGATCTATGATTCAATGCATTAGGATATTTACCCGTGTTTGATGATTGATAATAAAACATCAATTAATCCACAAATAACCCCAAATCATTTTCAAAAAATGGATAATGAATAATGGATTCATGTCATTTTCATTTATGAGATCAATAAGTTATGTTGGCACATGATCCTTGATATGTTCTCGATTGGATGTCAGCACCCAATGATATTCTGAATGGTTGTATCCAATGGATCCTTTCAATATCAAGGTGATGTGGCTAACCCTATGGATAAACATTAGTTTTGATTAAATAGGGTATTATAGCTCACTGCATTGAAAAAACAAAAGATAAATAAATAAAGTTCATTTTATTATTTTTCCACCCGATAGTACTTTAATGATATTCCTGATGGTGAAAACAAATTATATCTCCCCTATAGTGAAAAATTTGTTCTTGACTCAACAGTGGTATCATAATTTTACTTAAATACACCAATTATTTGTTATTTTAATTTTTCATTAAAATAACATGTGTGTGATATTAATATTTTTAATATTTTCCAACTAATAATACTATTGTCATCTAGCCTCTGAAATTCACAATCCTTTAGTACCTATCTCTATAGTTATTCAAATAAAAATTCATATGTCTTAAATATAAAAACCTAATACATTATAATACTACCCTCATCATGTATTATTTTTCTTGAAAAGAACAAACAAAATAAAAATATTAGAATATTATTCCCTTGTGTGGGTCTTGCACTCCAATGATCTCCGCAGATGATTTCATGTGATTCACAAAAAATATGCACACATGGAAAACATATTCACACAATATGTATCCCAATTCCTGTAATCAAAATAACTGGATCCTTAAAAATGGAAACTCCTCTATCACGAACAAACAATCTCATGTTATTTTTGTGTAATGACTCATGAATATACCTAATTAGACATTACTACTTTAGAATAATAAACAACCAAAAATAATTTTTGTGCAAGGATAACTATTACACCAACTCACTATCCTAACATAGTAGTTCGAAAAATAAAGTGTCTATGATCCTTGATGACATCCTATCACACATGATAACACTCAGAAACTCTATAACTCTAAATTCATTATTAATTTTATTCTAACGAAATCTAACTGTTTCTTCGAAATCCACATCTCCCCATTGATAAATTATACCCTTTTGACCATCACTAGCACCAAAAATAGGGCCCACGAACTATGAACTACTACCTTTAGTGGGAATAATAATGACCTGAATGAACAATCATTTATGACCTCAAAAATGATCTATACTGCTAGTGGAGTGGTATTAATTTTTATAATAAAACTACAACCATGGTAGATGATCTGCTAAGCTCTATATCAGAAACCATCATTAATACTTAAATCATGGTCACTAGAATATAAACCATCCCCATCTCTAGGAAAGAAGAAAGGTGTAAAACACTATAATCAACTACAATCGAGTTATTAATGGATTCCATGATCAATTACAAAATCATACCATCATTTAAGAATATTTGTTTGGAAATATAGTCTAGGGAATTGCATAATTTCATAATACTCACGTGCCACAAAAACCTCCTTTAATCATCACAAATATATATTGGTCATCACCCTCAAATAGTTGAGTAAAAAATATTATAACTTTAAATCAGACTGAAACTAATTTTTCATTAAAACTAATTCTATAAAAACATTAAACAGTAACTCTCCAAAAATAATTAATGATAATGGAAAAAATGTATTTATCACCAACTTCCATAGCATCATTAGTTTCTCCATCCAACCATGAATAAGGAGGTGGAGCATATCCTCCATTGGAAACTATTCCAATAATTTCTCTAGGGGATATCTGATCAAACAAAATCTCATTATCAATATCATTAAGCCAAAACATCATATATGTCTAATGAAATAGAGGGGTAAAAACAATCAAATAGAGATATACTCCACCATCCTCATACATATCATGTTCACTAATATAGATTCAGACCACACATAGATGTAATCAAATAAATCAATTGCGAACCAATCCCTAGAGGGTAACAGATCTAGTCCATAAGTCCAAACACTACACCATGTCATACAAAAGGCCTATGTTTATCACCAAGAGCTCAAAATAACAACATTGGATTTGGAAATTTTCTTATTTTATGTCCTAATAAAAAACCATAGATGGTGATAACCTATCTCGAGGTAAATATCAAAAAAATAAATCGCATGATTACAAGAGAGAATGAACTTTAAAATTATAAATCATCAATAATTTTCCTTACATTAGCTTTTTCTAGAGACACATATTCACACCCAAACCTAAAAATCTTTTATATCTTAGTAAAACAACACTAGGCTACCCAGGTGAACACATAGGGTCATACACAACACCATTCTATATAAATATCTGAATCCACCATAATCTGTCAAAGATCGAGGAGTTCCATATGATATTCTGTCATATGAATCATTATCGATCCCTATTTATAGTACTTTTCTAATCCTATATATTTCATTTATGATAAACTGAACACTCACAAAGAGATATTTCTTCATAATCCACCACTGTAGTAGGAAAATAAAATCTAATTGTGTTATTTTCTCAAGAGGTATCACTATCTATCTGATATGTAGTCAATCATAATTTCTTTTCATGATCTCATCCTACTCAATTTGAGTATACTCTTTTTCAATATATGAATAATCCATACCAACAATCTAGAAACACCACCAAACCACTAATGAAATTAATTTAGCTTGTATAGTTTGAAACCAATCTATTATGAGGAAAACATCATAGGGTCTCACTATCCTTATGAGGGTATTCCACATGAGACAAAGTATCCTCTTAGAGTCAAAAAATTCTTATGGAAGGTGCATGTAATCACTGATCCTCCATATATGATCCTCCAAGCCAAGAGTCAATCAAAAAGTGTCAACTCATATAACTAATCATAGAATATTTGAAATGTTGTTGGGGTAACTTGCTCATCAAACCATGTAAAAAACAGGGAAATATATAAAGATAGCATACCTCGATTTACACTTGATTCTTTTTTGATCACATACTTCTTAGAAGTAATCCAGTATCATTCATGAATTTATAACACAACTAGGGAAAGGATGGACACCTTATGTTGGAAACCCTAAATAGAAAAGTAAAAGGAACTCATCCCCACACCTCAACAATATCAATTTTTGTGGAACTAACTATCCTAAATGGTTTTAGATCACTTATCATGAATTCAAATTGGTGGTTCAATTTTCCTACTTCCATTCATTTTAAAATTAATTTTAAAAAACACCAACACATGTCTCTTATGATTCCCCACATCACCCTACAATAGACTTGAACCACTGAGGGAAATGTGGAGCTCTTACAGAATTCTAACCTAACTTCAATAATAGAATGGTGAACACATAACATACCATAAATAAATTTTAGAATCTCAACGTAAAGAACCTCCAGTTCCTACAGCTATCCAAGAGTTATTTTCAGTACCATTCTAGTCATAGAGTAGTACAGATGGGGGTCATGGTGGTAGTATCAAAAATTGTTTTCTCCACCTTCTACTTTTCACCCATCTCCTCCAACACATCTGATACCATGATGACCTCCTAACATTAAACACTACCTCTTCCTATAAGGTTCATCAAATTTTTATTTTACCATAACACAATAGGGTTGAAAATAACAAATGAGATTTCTCATCCCATCATTATAATAAAAACTTTTGTTCTACATAGAACTGATATGTCAACCATACCTCTGATTAAACAAATTTTTTTTTCTTAACTTTCTATGCACACTTTCTAATGATAGGTCATGATAACCATACATCCTAGGAAACCTATACCTTATAATATCAATATACAATGTATGTGATAGAAGATTATAACCCTAGCCCAAAATCCTCATCCATATATTATTATGACATGATTAATCTACCCGAACAAATAGAGGTGGTTTTATGAACTGATAAATATGTTAAAGAACCACCAGCTAACCATACTATAGAAACACTATATAATGACTAACCCCATTCAGGTAGGACACATAACTCATTGATTCATACTCCCAAAATATCTTTGTAGTCCTTGATTTATATCACCATGGATTCATTATGCTCTGAACACATGAAATTACATAGTCTATTTTTATATCCTACGAGATGATGAAGAAGTACTTGAAAACCAAAACCAATTCCTAAATGATGTATTTTTCATATTTTTTCAAAAATATATTTTGATAATTTTCTAGGAAAGTAAATAAGTAGTTATATTCCTGTTGAATGGATATGTATATCATCATACCAATAATAGCTTCAATAGACTCAAAGTAGAATTGAATAATTACATAAACTATTTCTATTGTGTTGAAACCAAATTACAAATCAAGACAAAACCATATTTTATAGTTCCTAACACAATAAATTTAACTACACTTCTAGCAAGGCATACTCTCTGATACAACTCTTAATGAACCAACCCCATGGGTCTTGATCCTTATCTACCCTAATCCCACGTCTAATATTCAATGGGATGAAGACTAGTTCTATGTATGAATAACCCAAAGATGGGAGGAGTTAGCCTAATGTATATATACATTAGTACACATATATAAAAACCAAAATGTAAAGACATGTACAAACAATGATAATTTATGAATTCATATATAATATACCTATAAAATTACAATTAAAATTAATGGAAATCAATATATTGGGAACAATACATGCCCACCCAAAAGTAGAAATAAAGTTTGAACAACCCAAGAGGAGGAGACTGTGGTCAAATGTAACAGTAGTATACAACTCAGTCTGTCAAGGAAAAAATAAGATCTAACTAATCTTTGTCCACAATGAACTCCTTCAAATGTTCCATCATCTACATATGCCTTGCCATATGTGTGGAGATCCCATGTATGGGTGAATGTAACAATTAAATGTAAGAGAAACCAAAATCACTATATATAAAAAATAATGTGCAGTATTCTCATCAATCTCAAGTATGTTATATAATAAACTAAAAATAATGATAACCACATATATCCTAGATATTCTCATAAATGACTCATATGATAAAATGATATCAATAACTGCCATCTATAGATCCACCTCCACTATTTAAGGTAGCCCTTATCTTGGATATCTATCTATGTGATCAATACTGCAACTGATGACACTCTACTGAGAGGAAAATCACTTTAGCACTTGCTAAGAAAAATCATTGAGGATAATGAGGGTGGTTATATTATAAACACACTCACTCAAACTTCACCACATCTTAAATGTTAGATCATGATACAAAATTAGGGTTCTACACCTAATCATCAAGGAATGGAAACGTGACCTTATTAGAAACATCCTTCTAGATATGGGATCTACTCTTGAGTAAATACTGTAAATAAAAATTATTAAAAACCATATCTAAGTAAACAAGAAGATTAGGAGTAACTATTAGGGCCTCTCAAAAGGATACATACTCCAAGACATGAATCCTTATAATATATTACAACATAGAAATTAAACAATACAATAAGGGCACATACATGTACTAACCTGATCATAATGAATATATAAAGGGGTTACTATATATGAAGAGAACATGAGGCTACATCGAACAGTCATTGAAATTGACCAGGGGAACACACTCAATGAATACTCATAGATAGAGGATCTTGCATGCTCTCAATGAAGCTATGCTAAGAATATGTATGTATCTAACCTATCCTCAATAGAGTACAAAGTGATTCCTTATTCGTACAAAGTGTGAACCTCTAATATTGGGCTTTCCCATGTATCTTACTCCCACTATATGAATTTTAAAACTTACATAGAATTTCAACTGAAGATACATGGTGTGTATGTGTCATTCTAGCACTCGACAAACCACTCCCCATGTGCTTGTGTGCACGGGGTCATGACTATGTTCCTAACCTTATCTTAGTATAGAAATCTAATACTGTAATATGGCCATCATGAGTACATAAAAAGTACATAAAATGTTGGGCAACAAGGCCATCACCATATGTACCTGTTGTACATTCTAATATTGTTAGCTATGAATCCCACATCATTTGACACAAGTCACCTGGTGAGCGATATTTAGGCCTATGTGGAAACTCTAAAATCACATTGGAGGGACTATAAAGAGTGAATTATTCTAGATTAATATGCATGAAGACATTTTTTTCACAAAACCCATATGATACATCTAACATATTCACTCAAACCTCCCTATTTCCTCAGATTTACCACTATACTCATCATAGGACAATGATTTTGATTTTTCCGATTCCATGTATTACCATAATATGAATATAATCCATTTCTGCTACTCTATAAATGACCATTTTCATTCCTCACTACAATAATATGCCATAACAAAACACACCTTTTTCAATATGACCATGATCACTCATCATCATAATATACGTCAATTACTTCTCTAGACATAAAACATGATCCAGAAAATCTACCCACCGGTCTAATTATAGAACAATATAATCTTTCTTTATGTATTTTTTGAACCACAATCTAAAAGAAATACTGATGATGATCACTTCTTGGATTTGGGACAGAACAATTAAACACATAAATTCAGACGAAACCTCATCTGTGATTAGATTTTCCAAAATCAATCTCTATTATAATGACCATCTAAAATAAATCAAGTAGAAGAGAAAATTCCCCCAAAATCAACGATAAACAATACCATACCCACAAAATGAACAACATTCAAATCAATTCATTAGGATCATGATTCAAAATCATTATAGGATAATATTATGGGATGAAATCCCAAAAAAATTTACCACCTTGATTTAGGTTAGTGACTAATGAAGAATGATCTCACACCATTATCATTAACAAGATCCACTAAATGTGTTGGCCCATGATCCACTGTTAGAACTCGAAATGATATGGTCTTCCAATGATCCTAAAATAATCATCATCCAAATGAATACTCTGAATACATATGTTATTGAATATGTCAAGATGGATTAATCATATCCATGTTTAAATAATGTATTATTAGTTGATGGTTTGAAAAAGGGATATATATAAATTAAATTTATTTATTTATTTATTTATGACCATTGTAGAAATATACCAAAACACTCAATACTGATAATGATTATGTCACACTAAGGGTAAACCACACATTCCAGACCAAATAATGGTTTCATTTTTCTAATTAGTGACTATGTTTGGGTTTTATTCTTCTTTTTCAAGAAAACATCCTGAATATTATATATATATATATATATCATTTTTAAAATAATAACTTCAGGATTACTAGGAATCATATTCTCGCTATGTATTTGTGACTATAATGTAAAATATTACAAGAAATATTCCAATGACATAAAAAACTACGAAATTAAATAAGAAATATCAATGAGAATGAATTATATCAAAAATGATCATGTCTAATAATTGATCAATGAATTCTCCTACATCAACCCTCACAGATGATGTGAAAACATTTAAACATAAATGCCCTGATTAAAATAGATAAGTGAATATTTTCAATAATCATAATTAATTAATGATTAACATATTTGAAGAATTTCATTTCAAAAAACAAATTCCATCATATCAATTATCTTCCATAACATTCTTTTTCATTATCATTTCCATATTCCATTAACCTTCCATAATAATTTTATTAATATCAATATAGTGTAAAATATAAAAAACATATCATAAAAAACATATAAAAATTCAATAAAAGGGGTGATTTATTTCATTATAACATTGTCATATATAATTCATAATCATGTTCATTTAAATTTAAAACAAGTTTCATATTAGTTTCAAGGTACCAATATAATAACGTAAACTTTTAACACACATTATAGAATGAAAATGATGGACTATAAAGATATTAATAATTAATCAAGAACAACGGATGAAATATATAAAACAAATATCCCCTCTCCTTATACCAAAACCTAATACAATGATCATGAGTGACTGGATTAATTAATATAATATAAGGGATATAATGACCCATTCCGATTAACAAAAACAATAATGCTGAGTACGTTGGAAAAATGTGAAAATTAAAATATGAAAAATAATGAGAAACCCCTTCCACCAAGAGAAAACTACAACAATTGTACTTGAGGATTCTATAATAACATACTATTTCAGATGGTTTCCTACGAAATTGAAAAATTGTTTTGATATATGTAATTTTTATGGGACAATAGAAGATTCATTACTTAAAGTGTTCAAATAGTGGGTTTTAAACAAATGGTTAATCGTAGAATGGAAAATGTAATGTCGAAATAAAGATTTAAATCACATTAGAAATGAACATTAAGTTATGAATGAGTCAATAATATGAACCAAATTTTCATAGGTATTTCATGAACACAATGAATCCTAAAACAATCTCATAAAAAAATAAAGTCTTTTATTGGAACAAAGAAGATAATACAAGAGGGAGGATAATAAATTTATAATTAATTTTATAGGAGAAGAAATGAAAAAATGATATAAATCATCAATATGGTATGAAAACAGAGGAGAATAAAAGTTTAATGATTATTACATGAAACACCTGGGAAATCCCCCATTTAAAACCACACAATTTCCCTCAAATATGATATTAATTAAGAATGTCATGATACATGATTTATCCCCACAACATCACATATATATCTCATTATAATGATATCCATGATAATTTATCCATGAATTTTCAAAACTATTTGTAAAAATTGACTTACTATTATGTATGATGGATTATTTCCAAACACAATCATATTTATACCATTATTCAATGATTTATAAATTATGTACCAGTAATTTAAATCAAAATATAAATCAATGTATCTTACATATCAAGGGTTTAGATTTCTAACCCTTTCACAGGTGTTGATCTGAAATTTAATAGTCCCACTATACATCCCAATTACTATTATGTATTGGACACTCTGATATGTATGGGTAATTTTTTAAAAAATTACTATTATATATTTTTTAATCTATATTATTGTGTTACTCAATGATATATAAAATATATTAATGGCCAATCATAAAATTGTGGTGATATATTATTGTTAATTTTCAAAATGGGTCATATGTAAATGTTTCCCATGTAATGTTTACTTTCTGTTAGGGGAGACACAAAACCAGTAGTCATGAAATGTGTAAACTAAAAAAGGGTTACATGGATGGGTTAATTATTAAAGGGATACTCAAATATTTTCTAATAAAATATTGTATGGATATTCACATTGGTCAATAAAAATATACTCTTCTAGTTATCTCTATATTATCGACACGTAATTCTACACTCCAATGTTTTTATTATTTTTTAAACCTCACCAATTATAACAACAACCTTTACCTAAAAATACCCTAACTCATCCCACATTGAAAAAATGATACATTTTCTACGGTTAGACTAGTTAATATATAAACCACTCAATCAATTATTATAATTCAAAATCCAAATTAAAACTAGAAATTTAAAAATTAAACTTATTAAAAGACATGAGAACCATTGAATTCATATTATATAATTCAAAATCAAATCCCAGTATCAATAATCTATCCCAAAATCGATATAATACTATCTTAAAGCATATCATAAGTGAGGAGATACCACTGAAACATTTTGGGTGATATTTAGGGAGAAAACTAAATCCCTACACCCCTACTCACATCTTAAATCAAACTAACTATTCCCTTTTCATAATCCATGTTTTAATTTAAATACCTGTTTAAAATAATTCACTAAAATTTTTGTAAATAATCAGAAAAATATTCCCATGTGTTCTATAAAAACATATAGTTTGACATTTAGACACCATAAAATGTGTTCAAAATTTATTATTGTGGTTAATAAAAAGTATTTGTACCTATGGACATCATTTATCAATTTCAAAATGCCTACCTAAAAATTTTAATAAGAGTATGATATTTAATAATCATTAGGAAAATCATACTATCTATATCCCAAAACATTACAAGTGACACATATTTACTACCTATTCATATGATCTATCTTTATTCTCATACACAAATCTCAAATCTATTTTCAAAATATATCACATAATCACAATCCCAATTTCAATGGTCCTCAAGTATCGAAGAATAGAAAATATATATCTACATCTATAAAATTCATGTATATTACTTATCATATCCATAAAAAATAAAACATCATGTATACATGATATTTTATCGATCTCTTATCTATTGAATAAAAATTAATAGAATTGTAAGAGTATATCATCACCAGAATGGGCCGAAGGTCTTCATTTTTATTGATTTTTGATAACCCCCCCCCCCCCCCTTCAAGGGATGAGGGTGAACACGTACAAGGCCCGTAAGCTCATATATTACATGGCCCATAGGATTTGGAGATTATATGACCTGAAGGTCTTATAGAATTCAACCAGACTATCTTTAAGGAACTGCCCCTCCCCAGCATCTGCATCATGAAAGTAGCTCTCCACCTTCTTGTATGAATTTATCATAGAATCATTAGTTTTATTGAAAAAAATTAATGGTTAATTTAAGTATTTTTATTTGTACATACTATATAATAATTGACTAATCATTTCTAGGAATAAATATTTATCATTATTCACACTATCATGCCCAATATAATTTCATTATGATATTTCATATGAATATGAATATATAATTGTGAAATTGAATCATTCTTCCATAATTAAAAAAATTCCACCAATTATTTATGTTCCATGTTTCTTAACATCATCATTGAACATATGTGAGCAACTTTTTTCCAAAATAAATTTATTAAAGAAAATCAAAATCAATATAGATTACTTAATAAATAAATAGAATCATAAATTTATCATAACCATGCCTTATAATAGTGGAATTATTATATAATAATTAATGTAAAAATCATAAAAAACTGAAATATCATTAATTTATCATCCTAGTATTTTTATTATAATTCTCATACATAATAACTAAGTCTAAGCTATAGTGATTACCATCCTCATATATGCATCATCTTGCCAAGGAGTTTCTTTCTAGAGTAGAGGGTCTGAATTTCATTATAGGTGATGTTATACCCTCAATATCAATTAGGGAATTAAAAATTAGAAGAATAAAATATCTTAGAAGGATAAATAATCAATTCATAATTAAATTCAATGAATTTTATATCATGTCATAAAGAAAAATAAAATCAGGACCCATAAAGTGGTAGAAAAAACTAGAGTGTGAGAAAATATTTATGTTGATTAATGAGTCTGATATCCATCAATTTTCCAAACTAGTACTATATAAAATAACCATGGCCATCTCAAAACTCCATGTCACTATGGATATTCCCTTTTTGGTATCCCTTTCTACAATGTATTTGTAACACCCCGACCCCAGCTACCCAGAGTCGGTGAATTACTTCGTAACATTGGCATGATCACAAAAGATCAAGTCTTGAAAGACCGATTAGTTTAGTAGCCTTGGAAACACTAGATACATTCATAAACATTGCATTATATCATAAAGTGAAAAAATACAATAAAAAAGTCTCCATAATCCACACTCATATTCTCTTCTGACTATCCCTGTAGGTCATTCATAAAATACTTCTTCACATCCTGGAAAATATTAAAACATTGAAAGGGGTGAGCTCAAATGCTCAGTAAGGATAACAAAATAGCGGAAGATTTCATAAATAAACATTAACATTTAAGGCAATGTATAACAAAAACAAAAGCCTTTTAAACTTGAACTTTAGCATAAATGGAAAAAGTAAGATGAAATAAAGTCATTCACTTACTCACATGGATATTCTACTAGTCGAATAATCACATGAAATATCAATAACCACTTTCATAATGATGGAATGCATAATGCCAGACTATCATAACCACGTAGCCAAGGCCCCGTCCAAAGACCACAAATAAGATTTTGTCAAGGCCTCGTGCCAAGACACTAGTTTGTCTCATGAGACCTACCGATGCATCGAGCAGCTATAGCGGGCTCTACCCGTCACTTATTAAGTCCAATTAATTCCTCATATGAACAGGTTTAAACATATCATAAACCATAACATAATTGTATCACATAAAACATGCATAAAGGAAACATAACATTTCCACATTTCAATCACAAGATATCAACACATTGATATATTAAAACATTATCAAAACCATTTTTGATACCAAAATAAATGAAAGTTAAAATTTGGTTTTTATTTTTCATTTAAAAAAAATTATGGCTTTTAGGGGAAGCCGAAACTCAAATAATGGTCACGGCGGCGGAGAAGTCATTTTCTCCGCATACGTATGACAAGAAAAACATTTCTTTTTGTCATTTAGTAAAACACTTCAAATAAAAAGATTCCTTTTGAATAAATGTAAAGGTCAAACGGGTTTATACACCATATAAAAGAAAGTTTTGTATAAAACAATATATGCCCCAATGAAAGGAGATTGAGACGAAGTCCCTTACAAAGATCATTTTTTTAAATAATGTAGGTCTATTATGTGTATTCACTATATGTACACATAAATAAAGTACAAATACAATATAGGACATAATAATATCATGACATAATTTGAAAGGAGGAGATTAACCCAAAGAATAGAAATTTGGTTAAGAAGTTCCCTTAACTTGTGTCCGAATTCACTCGACCATTCTTTGATCTCCTGAATAATAAACTAGAGTTAATATCTACCTTCTTAAGAAACTTTTTCAAGTTCATTATTCCTTTTATGTCACTTATTACCATGTCATGATCATTATGTAATTATTTATGTTTATAACGGTCGTTTTGTCGATCTTAGGTACTTGAGTCAAAAATAAACTTCTTATAATTACAGTTTGTTCATGTGGTGAAATATACATTATATCCAGAATTATATTCATGATGTAGATATCATATAAATCATATATATCCAGTATATACTTTCATTTATAATATTACATAACATTTAGAGGTAAGAAATGAAATGCACCGTTCAGGGAGACGGTAAGTCGTACGTACGCATGAACGCTACTTTCATTTCCCTTTAATACTTAATGGAATGAAGTTATAATTATATAAAGGTATAATATAATTATAGTATAATATAAGGTATAATACCATTTATTCCATCCTTTATACATCCCACATATGGCATTAACGATTCAAATCACTTTGAGGGGGCGGTAGTCCGCACATCCTAAATGAAATTATCACAATTACCCATAATGGAAATCATAAAGGTATGCCATAAATGAAAAATACAGAAGCTTAAGTAGAACATAAACATATTATATATCATATATAAATATAGGGACATCTTAATGGCCACCTTTGAAGGTTTTATATGAGTGTTGAACAATCATCGTTTCGTGAGGCAGAAATTTGCCATCCACAGAAACCGTATGTTCTTTAACCATTAGATGTAGGTGTGTGTAAGTGTATCTCTAATACTAATTATAAAAACATCCTAGTATATTTAGGATAATGGTGTTTTTTCAAATAAATGAATAAAAAGAGTTTATGGGGTTGGAGAAGAAAAATAAAACAAAATAACATAAGAGAAGACATTACCTTAAAATCGGGCAACTCTTTTGATTTGAGCCAAAGGCTTCCTTTGGAAGAATTATGACCAATGTGAGGCTTCTAAGAGTAAGGGAGGGAAGTTGGGAGAGTATTGGGGTAGAGTTTGGACAAGCCAAAAGGCTTTTTAAGTGTGAGTAAGGTGGTAGTGGTGGGGGCCTTTTATAAGTGGAGAGGAGGGGCACTCTTGGAAAGTAATGAAATATTACTTTATTATACAACGCTTATCGGATTATAAAGGTCCCACACTTATATAATTCTATTATAAGGTGATAAGGGTTCGAAATATTCTCATCCAATAGGATTTGGACAAGTTTAACTCTTAGATTTTACATTATCCTTCCATTTTATTAAAATCGTTAATTAATGAGGTAATCACTACATCATCATGGTGTCATAAATAATTTATTTATTTAATGAATAAAAATTATAAAAACATATCTTGATGTAGGAAATTTCTTTAGATTTCTAATGAATATTTATAGTAAAAAATATGACTTGTATAACCCCATTTAAAAATAGTTTTAGTAATCCAACTTATGTTTGTGACATTTTTATTTTAACATTAAATATAAATTTATTTATATCATTTTCCTAACAATGTGGCTCCATGGGGTCCCCAAGTTGACCCATGGATGTTTTTGGTCGGCCATGACACATAAAATAGGGGTAGGACAAGTGTAAAGGTCATTTAATATTTTTAAAATACCATTTTTACCTTAAATTTCACTAATTACCTTTAATCGCGATTAATTAAACTTAAAAGATACTATTCACCAAAAAATTATTTTAATCCCATTAAACCACATTTTACTTCATAATGACCACCATGTACGTCGGATTTTTGAAAATCAAATCACATAAGTGGTAATATTTCATTTAAACGAAAAATCAGTTATTTAACTACCACTTAGTGGTTTCACTATTCATCAAAAATTGATGTTTTTCAGAACAATGCCAAAATTTCACCCTAAGATATAATTGATATTCCAAATTCAAAAATGATTTCTATTTTACAAAATTTCAAAAATATAAGTTGCATTAATTAATTTTATAATTTATTCCCACTGTCACAACAAATAGCGTGTTTTTAAGGAACAATATATATCAAAAGATTGACAATTGTTTATGTCTAATCTCAAGGTGAAATTAATTATAATGAACACCATTGGATAAAATGGTAAAAATATATTCTCATTATACTTTAAAACCACTGAATAGTATAATTTATCACTATAAATTTTTTTTATTAAAAAAGTTGTTTTTAAGTATTCTTCACTATTCATAAAAAAATGGAATTTCTCAGAAAATTACAAAGAAATCAACTTAGGATAATTTCGATATTACGAATACAAAAATGAAGTCCATTTGGAAATATAAAATTTCTATAATTTTAAAAAGTGGGTATTACTTTTCATAACAGCTACTTTGATTTGTATCGGTGTGTTAGAACTCGAAGTTGCGTACAATGCAAGCTATTGCATTATTGAATGAGAAGCGTATTGTGGAAGCTCGGGGTGTTACATTCTCCCCTCCTTCAACAAATTACGTCCTCGCAATTTGAATTTTTTTTTTGAAAATAAAAGGTTGAAAATAGAAAATACCTTTGTGGAAACCCCACATCGAAAATAAGGTTAATAAAAATATAACATTAAAAGAAAGAAAGATAAGTACAAAGGTCACCCGAGATAGCCCATACTAGGATTCTATGAAAATATGGATATGGAAGAAAAACAAACCATCAAGGTCTGATGGAGAGTCGTAGAAAACTGGATTAGGAGAAAGTTAACCATATCAAAATCACACACTTGTGATTGGTTAAATAGTCATTGAATCCCCAGTTGGAAAAGTTAACCGGCAACGTTTTTTTAAGTTACCTTTTATAAAGTTGAGGAATTTATTTAGGAGATTTACTAAGAATGTAAGGGAATATACATACTTGTTATGTAGACTTTCATTCTTTAATAAATTGTTACCACAACCCCATCTTTCACTCAAAAAGGTAATAGAACTCAAAAATATTCTATTTATCCGAACTGTATAAGGTTCCAAATATTAACACATACCATTTAGATTAGTAGAACTATTTTGTAATAACCAGGGACTTCCTGTAGGATATTGGTAGGTAATAAAGTCCTGTCGCACTATGGTTGTGGGTTCGATTCCTGCAGCTTTGTCCGACGCGACGGGTTATGCCCCACCCTGTAGGTTGTCCTTTTCCTAAAAGTATAGTATTATAATATTCCAAAAATAATCTTCACAAATGTTTTAACCTTAAACAATACTATTCAAAGTTTAACTTAATCCATCCCAACCATTATAATTATGCAAAATACCTCCGTCCAGACTTTCTCTAAAGGGTCCTTAAATTCCAAAATCTATTGTAACATTATATTCCCTAAACAAAGTAAAGTTTCTCTTATTGTCACATACTAAAAATATGATTTCCTTCATCATATTAAAACATTAATGATAAAAACAAGTACTGTAGTACAATCCTTATATATATCACATTATTTTTATAACCAGAATATAATCCTTGAGTCCAAAAGCACCAATACATTAATTATTCTTCTTCAAATGTAGTTACAGCATAAGATTGTCCTTGATCCCTTAGCCTTTTCTGAGGTAAGTCTCCCTGACTCTTAGGACATTCATTTGAATAATGCCCCATTTCCCTACAATTTTAACATTCAACATTGATAGCCTCTTTCTTCCCCTTGCAATCACGAGCCTGGTGACCTTTTTCTCCACATTTATAACAAACTCCCATTCCTTTTAGGCAAGAACCGGGGTGATTATTCCCACAATTATCACATAACGGAAAATACTTCTTTCCCTTTTCCAATTATCCGTCTCTTGTTCCACCATTCTCTTCTTCTCTTGCTTTATTTTGTTTTCATAAGACTTAGAGAATTCCTTTTCTGTCTTAATAGCACACGAGACAATATCTTTGTACGATGAGAAGGATTGTGATACTAAAGCTCGACGAAGAAATGGTTTTAACCCATCAATGAAACGATCAATATTACTTATTGGGTTACGTATATAATCTGCAGCATACCTCGCTAACCTTGTAAAGATGGCCTCATACTTTGTGACATTCTCATCCTCCTTTTGTCTCAGACTCATAAATTGCCTTTCCATATCTGCTCGATGGTAACGAGGAAAGTATTTTTCTAAGAAAAGATCTTTGAACTAACTCCATTCCATACTTGATACTTCTTCATCTTCCTTTGTATTTTGAATCAACGACCACCATTGATCTACATCTCCAGTGAGGAGGTTGACTGCCATGACTACCTTCTCCCTTTCGCTACTCCCCAAGGAGTGGGATATTTTTTCTATGGAGTTTATCCATTGCTTTGCTACTAATGGATTTGTACCCCCATTAAATGTTGGTGGTTGTTGCCTCATGAAGCGGTCTAACATTGATCCTCCACGTTGCGGATCAGGGTGCTCCATACGAGTAAGGTTATTATTCATAACCTGAGTGAGTTGTCCCAGCATGGTAATAAGTTGATCAGCACAAGTTGAATCTCCAGATCCACAATAATTATCTTGAGCAGGAGGAAAATCCCTACACGGAGTGCGTGCATTGATACAGTTCCCATTCCTTCCACTAGGCGCCATTTCTAAACAATGTAATAAACTAGATTAGTTTATGAATCAAAATACATAATTCCATACTTGTAAAATACTTAACATAAATTGAACTATTTATGGATATAATCCATAAAAATTTTTTCCTTGAGGAAGTATATATTCATAACCCTTCATAGTGGTTTTTAAAGAAAATGAGAATTATCCTTAGCATATCCCCCGGGAGTGTCCTAACCAAGAGTGCAGTAAGGCCCGTTGTCGTGCACCAGTTCCTGTTCGAGTCTAGCTCAAAGCGGTGTTTTCGGGTTATACCCCTAGGTACATTTGTGCCAGAGCTGCCTCTACCTGCTCGTATCCATACAGGGATGTATTGCTTGGAAAACTCACAAAATCTCTACAACAACAAAATTCTAGGAAGTTAGTCTATACTAATCCTCAAGGTCTATCTTTCGGCTATGTGCTCTAATCAAAGTTTATCTAAATCTAGCGTCCAAGGTTAGTACTAAACTGCCTCTGATACCAACTGTAACGCCACGACCCCAGCTACCTAGAGTCAGTGCATTACTTCGTAACATTGGCATGATCACAAAAGATCAAGTCTCGAAAGACCGATTAGTTTAGTAGCCTTGGAAACACTAGATACATTCATAAACGTTACATTATATCATAAAGTAAAAAACTACAATAAAAAATCCTCCATAGTCCACACTCATATCCTATTCTGACTATCCCTACAGGTCATTCATAAAATACTTCTTCACATCCTGGAAAATATTAAAACATTAAAAGGGGTGAGCTCAGATACTCAGTAAGGATAAAAAATAGCAGAATATTTCATAAATAAACATTAACATTTAAGGAAATGTATAACTAAAACAAAAGCCTTTTAAACTTGAACTTTAGCATAATATGGAAAAAGTAAAATGAAATAATGCCATTCACTTACTCACATGGATATTATACTAGTCGAATAATCACATGAAATATCAATAACCACATTCATAATGATGGAATGCATAATGCTAGACTATCATAATCACATAGCCAAGGCCTCGTCCCAAGACCACAAATAAGATTTTGTCAAGGCCTCGTGCCAAGATAGTAGTTTGTCTCATGAGACCTACCGATGCATCGAGGAGCTATAGCGGGCTCTACCTGTCACTTATTAAGTCCAATTCATTCATCATATGAACAGGTTTAAACATATCATAAACCATAACATAATTGTATCACATAAAACATGCATAAAGGAAACATAACATTTCCACCTTTCAATCACAAGATATCAACACATTGATTTATTAAAACATTATCAAAACCATTTTTGATACCAAAATAAATGAATGTTAAAACTTGGTTTTTATTTTTCATTTAAAAAAAAGTTATGTCTTGTAGGGGAAGCCGAAACTCCAATAATGGTCACGGTGGCAGAGAAGCCATTGTCGCCGCATACGTACGACAAGAAAACATTCATTTTTTTCGTTTAGTAAAACGCTTAAAATAAAAATATTCCTTTTGAATAAATATAAATGTCAAAGGGGTTTATACACCGTATAAAAGAAAGTTGTGTATAAAACAAAATATGCCTCAATGAAAGGAGATTGAGACGAAGACCCTTACAAAGATCATTTATTTAAATAAAGTAGGCCTATTATGTGTATTCACTATAAGTACACATAAATAAAATACAAATACAAGATAGGACATAATAATATCATGACATAATTTGAAGGTAGGAGATTAACCCAAAGAATAGAAATTGGGTTAAGAAGTTCCCTTACCTCGTGTCCGAATTCACTCAACCGTTCTTTGATCTCCTGAATAATAAACTAGAGTTAATATCTAACTTCTTAAGAACCTTTTTCAAGTTCATTATTCCTTTTATATTACTTATTACCATGTCATGAACATTATGTAATTATTTATGTTTATAACGGTCATTTTGTCGATCTTAGGTACTTGAGTCAAAAATAAACTTCTTATAATTACAAGTTGTTCATGTGGTGAAATATACATTATATCCAGAATTATATTCATGATTTAGATATCATATAAATCATATATATCCAGTATATACATTCATTTATAATATTACATAACATTTAGAGGTAAGAAATGAAATGCACCACTCATGGAGACGGTAAGTCGTACGTACGCATGAAAGCTACTTTCATTTCCATTTCATATTTCATGGAATGAAGTTATAATTATATAAATGTATAATATAATTCCAGTATAATATAATGTATAATACCATTTACTCCATCCATTATACATCCCACATATGGCATTAACGATTCAAATCACTTTGAGGGGGCGGTAGTCCGCACTTCCTAAAATGAAATTATCGCGTTTACCCATAATGGAAATCATAAAGGTATTCCATAAATGAAAAATACATAAGCTTAATTAGAACATAAACATATTATATATCATATATAAATATAGTGACATCTTAATGTCTACCTTTTAAGGTGTTATATGAGTGTTGAACAATCATCGTTTCGTGAGGCAGAAATTCGCCATCCACAGAAACCGTATGTTCTTTAACCATTAGATGTAGGTGTGTGTAAGTGTAGCTCAAATACTCATTATAAAAACATCCTAGTATATTTTTTATACTGGTGTTGTTACAAATTAAATGAATAAAAATATTTTAGGGGGTTGGAGAAGAAAAATAAAACAAAATAACATAAGAGAAGACATTACCTTAAAATCGGGCAACTCTTTTGATTTGTGCCAAAGGCTTCCTTGGGAAGAATTATGCCCAAAGTGAGGCTTCTAGGAGTAAGGGAGGGAAGTTGGGAGAGTATTTGGGAAGATATTGGCCGAGCCAAAAGGCTTTGAAAGTGTGAGTAAGGTGGTAGTGGTGGGGGCCTTTTATAAATGGAGAGGAGGGGCACTCTTGGAAAGTAATGAAATGTTACTTTATTATACAATGATTTTCAGATAATAAAGGTCCCACACTTATATTATTTGAGGATAAGGTGATAAGGGTTCTAAATATTCTCATCCAATAGGCTTTGGACAAGTGTAATGCTTATATTTTACATTATCCTTCCATTTTAATAAAATCGTTAATTAATGAGGTAATCGTTGCATCATCATATTGTCATAAATAATTTAATTTATTTAATGTCTAAAAATTATCAAAAACAATCATGGTGTAGATAATCTTTTTATAATTCTAATTAATATTTATAGTCAAAAATATGACTTGTATAACCCCATTTAAAAATTGTTTTAGTAAACCAACTTATGTTTGTGACATTTTTATTTTAACTTTAAATAAAAATTTATTTATGTCATTTTCCTACCAAAGTGGCTCCATGGGGACCCCAAGTTGACCCATGGATTTTTTTGGCCTGCCATGACACATCCAATATGGGTAGGACAAGTGTAAAGGTCATTTTATATTTTTATAATACCATTTTTATCTTAAATTTCACTAATTACCTTTAATCGCGATTAATTAAACTTAAAAGTTACTATTCACCAAAAAATTATTTTAATCCCATTGAACCAAATTTTACTTCATAATGAAAACCATGTATATCAGATTTTTGAAAATCAAATCAAATAAGTGGTAATATTTCATTTAAATGAAAAATCAGTTATTTAACTACCACTTAGTGGTTTCACTATTCATCAAAAATTGAAGTTTTTCAGAAAAATGCCAAAATTTCACACTAATATATAATTGATATTCCAAATTCAAAAATGATGCTTATTTTACAAAATTCCAAACATATAAGTTGCATTAATTAATTTTATAATTAATTCCCGCTGTCACAACAACTAGCGTGTTTTTAAGAAACAATATATATCAAAAGATTGACAATTGTTTATGACTAATTTCAAAGTGAAATTAATTATAATGAACACCATTGGATAAAATGGTAAAAATATATTCTAATGATAATTTAAAACCACTCAATAGTATAATATATCACTATAAATTATTTTTATTAAAAAAGTTGTTTTTAAGTATTCTTAATTATTCATAAAAAAATGGAAGTTCTCAGAAAATTACAAAAAATTCAACTTAGGATAATTTCGATATTACGAATACAAAAACGAAGTCCACATTGAAATATAAAATTTCTATAATTTTAAAAAGTCGGTATTACTATTCATAATAGCTACTTTGATTAGTCTCTGTGTGTTATAACTCGAAGTTGCGTACAATGCAAGCTATTGCATTATTGAATGAGAAGCGTATCGTGGAAGCTCGGGGTGTTATAGTATTCACATCCTCTGAGATTATCATACAAGACATGAGTAACAATAAAAAATGAATAACACTTATATTTTCTTACAAAGAGTGTAAAAACATTAGATTATAATATGTGATAATAACAAAATGCAATCAATAACATATAATCATGTACCATGAAGTTATGGACTGACCCAGTCACCTCAACCCCTACTGAAACATACTTCAATGCTATACATGAATCCTAGAAAAAGATTAATACTAGAACTAGAGGAAACAAAATGGTTACCATATATAACCCATAAATTCCAAAATTCAAATTATTTTTGAGATAGTCTATATGGAAATAATTTTCTAAAACTATAGCAGCTCGTGCTATAAGGTCGTTGAATTATGATATTTTGTCTTGATTGAGGTTGACAACATAAATTAGGTATCATTTCCAACAATCAGGTCCAATGGAAAAATAAATTCATGCAACTGAGTTCATTCCAAAAAAATTCAATCATTCCCCATCATCTATCTTAGTCATGTTATCTAATCACATACATTTTTGGGACATCACCCCCTCCAAGGTCATCGGTCCTTGAATGGTTCACTGATCACTTAGTATGAGTAGAACAAAAATATATATCATATTCCAAATAATTCAAAATATAATTGTATCATAATATAAAATACATATATCAAGAATCATTATACAAAAAATATTTGTTACAGTTTTCAAATACAAAAATGTTAACAATTTGAAACAAGGGTCTCTTGAGCTGCACTAATAAACACATGTGGTCAAAAATAAATCATAGTCTAATGTATAAGAATTCAAAATCATATCCCACTAAGAATCATTTAATTTTCCTATAAATTATAAAAAAAATACTATATGAATCATTTCTATGTCATGATTATTGTAATTTAGGGTAATCGTCACCTAAACCACCTTTTCAAACTAACCTAAACAAGAATTCCTATCATGAAGTCCTAGAACTGATTCCAAAAAGTCATTAAAAAGTTGTCCAAATATATATTATGAAGTAAATTACAATGTTTATAAAATAAATTACCAATCATCAACACTACTAGTGGAATAATTCCAGTCTATTTAAGAAAAATGATTATATACATCTTATAATGAATGTCAATGTAAAAGAGTTGAGCCTTTAATAGTTTCAATTTAATTAGAACTCCAACCTTTATCTAATGTTTAATTCTTCTAAAATGATCAATAAAAGGGGGTTCAGATTAATAGAGGTTATTTAAGGTGGATACCTCAACATAAAGAGGTATAACATGGTTCATCAAATGATATTTCGAAACTTTTCTACATTGAGATGATAGTAAAAAATGAAATAATGATGAATAAATTAATCTAAATATGTATTGAATATGATTGAATTAAATATTCTATATAACATCACATATGTTTTAACATTTTTTCAAATCATCATCCATGAAGAACAGTGATTATTTTGGCCATTTTAATTCTTTCCCAAAAATCAACAAAAACTGCATGAAAATGTACGAGATGGCCATATTGTTATTGAAATCCATAAGAAAAATGGAGACCCAAAAAAATCATGTTGAAAAATCATAGATTTTTTCCCTAAAAAAGGGCTCTAACAGGGGAATAGGGACTGATTTATGGACATTTCAAGAAGGATTCTCCCAATTGGTCTATTAATATATCTACACTGATTCATGGATGTTTTAAATCGTCAATTAGATTTTATAAAAGCACTAAATAACTCAAATAATCTAATGTAATTAATATGTTAAATCATTAAAACATGTGATCCAAATATTATGATTCATTAAAATTATTACCTATGTGGATTATCATTCATGAGAAGTCTCTCAAGATGTTATAGTCAAAAAAATCGTGCCACTATTCTTGAACATCATACTCCATGTCACATATTTCTTCCAAGATCAATCCAAAATACTGTAATACATTAACATGTGGTATAAATTTCCCCTACCTTACCTATCACTTTGATTTATGATCCCCCAATGGTTCTCCAAAATAAAATAATATACATAAAACTCAAAGCTCATGTAGTTGATTTAATGTTAAAATACTAGAATGTATATATAATAATGTGTAAAATTAAACACAACATGCATGAAATTATATCATGGAAGAAGGTCCCATTTGTAAGAAAATTCATTAAACTATTCATTGATCCCAAATATTTCAACAAAAAGGTATTCCAATTTCCTAATCATCAATAAAAAATAATGAAAAAATCGATGTGAAAATAAGAATAATACTCAATCTCTAATAGAGAGCTTCAATGCTCATCTCCTCCTATCAATATATGTTCACTATATTAAATATGTGGTAGTCAACCCCACCTTGATCAACTGCACTCTCATAGAGGTTTCTATCACCAATCTCTATCAAAAATAGATGTTTCCTTGTTGTACCAAAATATTAGTGAGAGTCATGAAAATTCATATATATACCAAAGGGGTTACATTGATATAGAATCTCCGAAACCATTATTCTACATAAAACTACAAAAGATATATTCGCATCCCATGCTCCTGCAAAATCTGTGATTCTAGCATGAGGTATATGTTGATGGATCTGAATCATCCTCTTTTTCATTATATTTTTTATTTATAATAAATTATATTCAGCATCAACTGAATCCATGAATCCATATTTATGAAGATCAAAAAATAAAACCTAAAACATGTGTCTTTATATGATATGATACTAGTTGGAAACCCAATCAGTCATTACATCTCTTGGAAGGAAAACATTCCCAAATCATAAACAAATAGAATTTATTAGATGGAAATGATGTGTTCTAATTTTGTTAATGGATCAACTATCTCCCTAAATACATCATGAATATTTGGTGTTTAGGGTAGCATAATCATATAGTCCATCACCATATAACTCCACTTAAATTTATGTACTAAAATTTAGAGAATCAATCCACCAGGAAACTGATTCTTGGCCTTTAAACTTTTTAATTTATCTATTTTTGTCAAAAATAAATGGATAATATTCTAAATACCCCGTGAACATTTGATGTCTTTGGAAATATTAACTGAGCCATGAAATATATCCTAATTTAATTAATTAGTGTCTCTCATAATTTAATCTTACATGGTTTATGTAATAGCTAACCTTCCTATAATTTTAATCATCATTAAAGGATGATCCTGTAACAAAATCTCCAACTATAAAATTTTCAACATCACCACAAAATTAGGATATAACACTTGGGAATATTTTAATTTTTCTACAAAATATAAAATGATAACAAATAAAGATGATTTCATAACTACATTATCCTATTAGGCATCCAGTAGCCATTATATCATCATACTCATTATATAAAATTATTCTTTTAAAGGAAATTCTCCCATCATTTTCATCTGTAGTGTTTTCTTAATACGACAAACATCAATAAAATTACTTTTCCATTGATAATATTCTATATATATTTTGAATTCTTATAGATTTCCACAAAATACATGTACCAAATATTCAAAACCATCTGAGAAAAGAAGTATTGTAATATTTTATGATCTTTTTTATGATGAAACTCATTACAAAGAGATTATATAACTAATATTTCATGTTATGGACGAATATTTTTTTCTATTATCCATATCGATGTTAGGTATAGTGTAGGGTTTATTTGTGAAATGGACCAAAAAATACTTATTGGACCCCCTAAATCTTCATAGCTGGCAAAAAACTTCCAATTCATTGAAATAAAGTATATATCAAATTAAAGGTTATTGAAAAATTATAATTAGTAGTGGTGTCAATATTCTCTTCATCATCAAGAAGTAAAATTTACAATAGTCTATCCTCAAGAAAATCTCCCAATTATTTATAATCCTGGTCATAAGTACAATAAAAATTGATGATTTATCATTGATCCATATGTAGTCCCCAACTAAACCGAGAAATATACTAATCTAAAACACAATTCCGGATCATTCCCAAGACATAACCACCTAAATTGGAACATGTGCCACAAGAATTTTATTTGCAGGATCTCTTGGAAAAGGAATTGCGTGTCTTAAATGAAAATGTGAATCTTCAATAGTTAAAAAATATATATTAGACTCAAATTGAATTGAAAACAGTCTTGTGGTTACTTGAATGATTTGTTTAGTTTTTTGAGTATATGAGAACATAATTATAAAATTAAGCAATGACTGGTCGATTTTTTAAATGAAATTTACAATTAGTGAATTCTGTTAAAATTAATAGTGTATTTTCTTTCATGAATAGATTGAAAAATAACTCATATATTCCATATATACTCCTAAACACTATCATAGTAATATCCTCCGTTATTACCTGAGGAATGAAGTATCATAATAAAAAATTAAAACTAAAATAACTAATGAAATCATTACAATGGGTTAAAATAGTCATCTATCCTAGTATATATGTATCAATTGATCTTGGTAACTTGGTTTGGTTTCTTTTCGTCCATATAAAATTGAATACAACCTTCTACATTATTTATAATAAAAAATGGGGAAAACTGCGGATAAGTTCTTAGTCTAATAAATCCTTTCAACTACTATCTTAGAGTAATACCTCAAGAAAATTTAACTTATCTATCAATACAAGATATGGTATAATCACTATAAGTTTATATATATTATTTATATTTAGCTCAGTGTCAATTCCTCAATTCGGGGGTTGAAATAAAAAGTATTCTAAGATGACCTCAATATACATGTCCACCGCTTGAGGAAAGGAAACATATATTTTTTTCTCTACCATAATAATAATAGCCACAAGATATTATTTAGTATATACATTTTGTATCAAGTACATAACTACTCTTCTTTCTCAACTATCCCACTGACTTGAAATAAAATGTTTTCAACCATGGTCATAATAAAAAATATGTGTCTCCCATAGTATATGATGTGCACTCAATGAATAACGAGGCAGTCTATTATGAATATCAAAACGAAGCTAGTAGTCTCATGGATCATGAAATCCAAAAACAATTATATATATAAGAAATAATTATATGAATCATAGAAATCATTCAAGAAGCAATCATTTTATAGAATATGTTCCTTAAGAGATAGTAATTGATAAGATAAAATGACCGGTATATCAAAAAAAATCTATTTTTGTAGATATAAATGAATTGGAATAATTTGAATAAGATGGAGTGGTAAATGGATTAGATTTGATCTATATGATACCTCTAATACATGATAATCCTTCACTATAGTTAGTCGGAGCAAGGTCTATTACATATAGTTCACTTGACTCAAATACATGTTCATAATCATAAAATGGATCAACCACCTATGTTGTCATTGTATGATGGGATTGAACATAATTCTGAGGTCCCTGACCAATCAAACATCTTAATCCTTGTGTTTAAATCAATCTTTTGAATGATGTTTTTTATGATTTTTTTGTTCATAAATACTAGATACTTTGTATCCTGATTCACAAATAAACATGGTCTGAATATTTTAGAGAATTTATTGATACATCCCACTGTGTCTATAATTAAAAATTTGTTTAATACATTCTCCAAAAACGGTTTGGATGAACCCATACAATGATATAGATATTTACCACTTTAATGGGTGGAATTATCTCTTCTATCCTCTTCTTATTATGGAACATATAAATATAAAGTCCACTAATTAATGGAAAAATTCCAACAATTACTTTTTCCTCCATACATTTTATGATCAATTGGGATTTTTTAATAAAAAAATTATATTTCCTCTTATCAATGTCCTTGACCTATGATTTAAATAGTAGTCAATGGCTGATTTGAAACTATATATACATTTGTGCCTTATCCTGACAAATAGAGGAGGGATGTGAATAATCTTTTGGAATAAATCTGAGTATGTAGACACTTTTACTGAGCCCTTCTAGATATCCATGAAAATTTGAGTGATCTCAAGCATTTGTGTACCTAAGAAGAACATATCCAATAAATGGTGTCCGAAATTCATCCATGTATTAAGTCTTGCAATGTATCTATCTAACTAGGCACCCTCTCCGACCTATCGTAATGTATGAAGGGCAATACCAAAATCCACAGACTGGAAAATGGTACATATGAATCTACTGAATCGATATAATATATATTTCAAACAATAAAATTAAAAATTTATCTAGTTAATTAAACAATTGTTTAAAAATTTATTAACATGTTGAACAGTTCTTTACCCACATAATGGATTCATCACATTTTGATATATACAATAATCATCCTAATATATAATATATAATAAAGAATACTAGATACATGAATAACAAAAAAAATTCAACTACAAACCCTCGCATCCCAATCCCAATCAAATCCCATAAAATCATTTGTTTCTCAGTACAACCCAAATCACTCATACCATCTATGAAGAACTATACTAAATCCAATTAGAAACATGGAACCTAAAATATATATATATATATATATATATATAATCTAAAATGAAATTAGTACTTCCAAACCAACCAATTCTATGAAATATGTTTCATAAGATAATTCATCAATGTTGGTTTGAAAATAATACTATAAAATAATCATTTCATATAATTTTTTTGGAAATCCAAACAATTCCATCCAAATTATTAAAAAAATTCTTTTTTTCAAAAAACAAATAAAATTTTTTAAAAATAATTACAAAAGCCTATTCCATTACAAAATTACACAGTCACTAATAATATTTCCCAAAAACCACATTTTTTGTGTAAATGAAAATGGATACATTAAATAATTTCACATGTTGAAGCCATATCAAAATACCCATTTTAAAAACCACATCATGAACTCACACATAGGTTATATATTTCAAAACAGTTTTCAATAAAATTTTAAAATATATTTTTAATGGTACAACCCAAAACAAATATATTGTTCAATCACAAAATTCTATTAACCACACATCACGTATAATACATACAGTATAAAACTCATGTTTTAACACTCCATTAAGGTAATTGAATGGATACAAAAATGCACTACATCAAATTTTCCTAAATCAATACAAAATAAATTTTATTAAATATGCCACGGGATTTACGACGAGATTTCTAACAAGTGGAGCTTCTGACCATTTAAGAGTATACCAAACCACAAGCTATCTATTAGAATTCATTGATGTTAAAACAACATTTAATGTAATTATCCCAAAAAATATTCATTGTGATGACAGCCCCACCTATCAATTTTTGCCTAAATGAATTTTGGGTCACTAGAGACATGTGAACCAAAAATCATTACAATTTATATATCACACATAGAAACTAATTTCCCATGGTCAATAAATGCTATTAGTAATATTGGAAACCAAACAATGTGTAACAAAAAAATCTTAACCACAACTACCCTTATGACTAAATCCCAACAATTAATATACCCAATGTAAATGGAACCCAATAAAACATAAACATTCTCACAAAAGGGAGAAAAAATATCTCACAGTTATAAATAAAAAAAAAGATAGCTAAAAAAGGAGGGACAATCAATGGGCGTTTTCACAACAACCAATTTATAAAAAATGTTCCAATTATGCCCCTAAACCCAATTGTGGTATCAGGATTAATGGAAATTTCAAATTTCACAAATTATTCTACAAAATAAAATTTTAAAATGATGGAAACCACAAAAAAATTCTAAACATTTCAAATAAAATATCTAATAACAGTCCTCAACATTGAAACAAAATTCAGGGTTCAAGACCTTAATATTTGTAAAAAATATTTAAATGAGTTGTTATTACATTTTCAAAATGGGTAATCAACAAATCCATTTCTTGTCACCATTTTAAATCAATTTATGGAACCACATATAAAACACATTGAGGTAAACACCTCTCTTAAAAACCATTTCAATATAAAGAATAGTTATCAATCACTAATAAAAAGAGAAAGATTAAAAATAACATGAAAAAATGGAATCTATTCCAAATGGCCATATAAGAATTAAAAAAAATATTTCACTACTAAAAATAATGATTAAGACATGAAAACATGAAATTATCATGAAAAAATATATTTGACAATATCAAAACATATTGAAATTGATTCAAATCACCCTATTGTAATCACATTTAATAATACATACATAAAAACAAAATTTAGAAATTAAATGTGTAGTATGAATTCAAAAAATGAACTAATTGCATAGAAAAAACTTCATGGAAGAACCAATAACTAATATGAAACATATCAACTCCAATAAAGAGCATTCCAAGAGGGTTAAAAATGACTTCTTCAAATCCTAGCACAAAAAACACCAACATTATTTTCAATGTGGACCTCTATAATCAAAAAAAATATCTAGGTTTAATTTGGGAAAGATAAAAATAAAAAATTGTAGAATGAAATAATAAGAAAGGAGAGTATGATATGCCTCCTTGGATCATAGGGGTTGGAAAAGATTAATTGGAATGAATAGTTGTGAGAAGACATATACTATAATAGTTAGTTTTATTAAATTAAAAGAAAATAAACTCAAAGATAATCCCAATATTATAGAAACATCATTTTCTAAACAATTCACCAATTAGGTGCAAGCCACTACCTAGGAAAAAGATTTTAGACACTTTCTATGAAACTCCACAATGTTTTAAAAACTATTTGGATGACATTAAAATGGGTCCATCACAAAGAAATTCAAACCCACAAGAGAAGCACACAGTTACAACTAACCATGTTGTTAAACAATTATTTTCCTAAATAGCCATCATAAAATACAGAATGAATGAAAAAAATTAAAAAACATAAAACCACATTATAAATAATAAAAAAATAATAACATAGGGACATAAAAGATTTCCCAAACCCCCCATTACACTTTCTAATTTTAGAATGTATGTGGTCAATAATATGGACAAGATAAGCTGAGAGATATAAAGGGGACCCAGATGACAAACCTACTCAACACAATTCCACCTCAAACCCTCCACTAAGAACCTAAAAATTATTAATAATATTAACTACATTTTTTCAAGAATTATCATGAATTGAACGAAAATAAAAACATCAATAATAAGCCTTATCTTCTTGGGAGAAATAAAATCATCTTCTCAAATTTAATATTCCTATAACATTGTGGCACTGATGACAAAAATATAAGATGCACATCATCTGACCATCAAACAACTAAAAGAGAAACTAAATACAAACCAAAATCAATTATAATTCCTTAAAGAGAGGAAAAACCACAATATGCCTCAAAATAAAAACACGATCTCTCACATTGGGTGATGATGCGTACGTTAAATCATATTCAAAACCTAAATCACCATCACATGGTTCATCTTAAATGTCTGCAAACAAGCTTTAGTTATTTTAGAAATATCAACCGGTGGATTACACAACCTATTTACCCAATCATTCACCCATAAACATTATCATGTAAAAATTTTATTATCCTTAAAATATAAACATAATATTGATTATAACAAAACTACTCAAGGATGGTTCAACAAAAAAAGAGGTTGTACAACTGCTTCTCTAAACCAAAAACACACAAAAAACACAAGAGAGATGAAGAGGTGGGATCAATACAGTAAAAATTAAATTATGTTACTAAATGAATATAATTTCATTCATTATGAATAATTTAAAAACGAAAAAAATAAAAAATATCAATCTTGAGTAATATTTTGAAATCCCAACATACAAAACATGTAATGATGACAGAAATGGCCAAAAAAGAAGAAAAAATATTACTTACATCAATTTTTAGGGATATAAATGACCTAGGTACCCATATTGAATGCACATGAGAGATCTTATATTCCCTCAAGAATGAATCCTTTTATATAGTGTTGGCTCCCCATATTTCATCTAATCACTAAAGAGGTTGTCCTCATTACCAATATTTTTTATGTTTTATGTTAGCTGGAACTAAAGGATCCCCCATCATGTCATTCTCTGACTAGTAAAATTCTACATGAATATCGTATTTTGAATCTTCTTAGAAGTATTGTTGACCAGTTTCAGGTATATATGAAATGAAATATATGGGAGGAACATCTCTAATGAAAAGATATCTTTCAACATCTTTTATGAACATTTGTGGAAAAAATATGACCAACATAAAATATTTTTCAACGTATACAGTCACTAATATATAAGAAAAATTTAATATCTTGAGCCCAAGAAATCTATCCCCATTCAAAATGATAGGAAATAGACACTTTTTAGACACTATCTTGAAAATCTCCCAAGTGATATTTTCCCACATAAAAGGAGTAATCATCATCTCCCACTAAAAATTGATAAAATTAGAAATAAAATCATTATATCTCTAACCCACAATTAATTAGGTTTTAAATGGAATCAAGGGTCACATAGATCTATTCAAACCACATCACATGTAACATTATCCTTGGACCATTAATTAATATTGGAAGATGTTGATTCTAGAATTTAGAGATAGGATCTTTGATTGAAGATGGTTCCTTGTCCACCACACCACATGATGTTTGGATAGAAACATGAATGAGAAAAATTATTTTGACCAATTTTGTGGGAAATAATAAAAAAATCATTTAAAACATCAATTCATGACAGAAAACATATCGAAAACTATCTAACCAAAGGAAATAATCACGTTCAAACAATAATTCATTATGTCGTTCACACATCCCGTATATCTAGAAATATCTTTTCCTTTTAAAATCACTACACTCAGAATGTATTTTTGATATCAACAAACATGATGAAATAATATAAAATAAAAATTCATTTCAACCATTAATATAAAACTACATCGTTGGAAGGGATGTGGAAATTTCATATGTATGGAATGTTAAAAAATAATTTTCAAAATATTCTTTTAAATCAAATCGTCCAAATAATTCATATCAAAACCAATTTACCATTGAAAATAACAGTCACAAAAGGAAATAAAAAATTTATGAAAAATTATATAAATCCAAATTGAAATAATTATAATTTCATAAAAAATTACTTCCAATGTCGGTTTATACAATCAAGAAAAAATAAAACACTAGAAAGGTTTTCAGGATTGGATCAATAGAACCACATATCAAAGGGAATAAACACACTCGTCAATCCACCTTCAATGATGAGAACCACATTTAGTGAAATATATAATTTATGGGAGTAAAATAAAAAATAAAAAAAGAAGAAATAGTATTTTGTATAGTATGGAAAAATAGGATTGGAAATCATTCATCCAATAATTCAACACAATATTTAAATTAGGAGACTTAGCTACACATGCACTACTTGTTTTCCCAAGCCATGTGATCTAACTGTGCTACTCATATTCTTCTCCCATTCCTCCCTGAACCTAAAGTGTGTCCCCACAAAATTAAAAACATGATCTAAACAGATCGAAACATCATTTGACATCAAAATCTTAATAAAATAACCAATAAAAGAAGATACATGTATGAATACCAGATACATGGATAAATAATAAATCAATTATATACAAAATTGATCCATGCCTGAACAAACTCCATGAAAAATAAGGTTTCTGATCACCTCTAAACTAATCCCACCTCATCCCTGATGAATAAGAATAAATCAAATTGTGAACCTAAAACCAAGAATATATATTTGTGATCTAAAATCACATAGAGTCCCCATAACCCGTTGAATTTATGTTATATAAAACATATTGAAATCCATCAATGTAATTTTGTAAAAAATCTATAATTTATACTCTTTATAAACATTATATTTTAATAAAAAATTATAGATATCATTCAAATATTTCACTTTTTTTCAAACGCAAAATAAACATATTTTTGATAACAAATCCATCATACTAATATATTTAAAAACCCTCACTAATAACATATCCCCATAATATCTCATTTTAATTTTTTAATAAAAATCGGAACATTAAAAAATTTGACCAGTTGAATCAATCTCAAAAACTCCATTTTGAAATCCGTATCAAGAAGACACACGCAAGGCTCTAATTTCAAAATGGATAACCAAATATATTTGGAAATTCCATTGGTAATGTAACAAAACACCACTCAAATGGGTAACATACAATAATGAAGGCAACAAACACCATGAATCATGACTATAATATATGCAGTAAAATTGGTTCCACAACATAAATGGAGGGGACATGATATAACCAAGATTTAGATAAAACTACCATCAATAAATAAAAAACCTATGAATGAATTTTATAATGGGATATAGATTTGGATTCTAAAGGTGTGAAGAATCTATCATCAAGGAGTATACCATCCCGCAAACAAGCTACTTTCATGTGATGAAGTTCAACACACAAGTCATCCACTATCCCATAAATCCTCATTGCAATGACAACCCCCAACTAACAATTTTTTCTTATACTAACAATTGGGATGCTAAAAGCATGTAAACCAACTAATGTAATAGATTATATAGGTGACACACTTATTCATGGGAATGAAATCAAAGTGATGGGTTCACAATGAATTATATAGTGATGCAACGCATTGGGTAATGTTTATTGACATGAAATGTCATGTAAGAAAAAGGAGTTAGACTAATTCATTAATGGGAATTTCCACATTATTATTTCTTGGATGTTAGAGATGACCTATGTTTATGATAAAATGTTTAAAGAAGCTTTTACATTTTCCCATTATATCATGCTATATCACATCATTATGTTCATGTTTATAGTTATCAACCATTTTATACAATATTTTTATTGATGTTGTCTAACATGTATTTTCTCTTCTTGTTATTTCATGTTAATTTCTCATACAATGATTTATATCTCACCCCTTTCTTATATATGTCTCTACGTTATCATCTGTAGTTTTAGCTACATGAATAATAAGAATTTTCTGAATAAATATGATGTATTTCTATTTTATGTTTTTATCTAATATACCTAATTAAAAATGATACTAGACTTATTGATATTCTGAGTTTTGATTAAGTGTAATGTTTTTGTAATAAATCATGTGTTGATGTGAGATAATGGGTAGGGGTGTTATATTAATGGTTAATCTGTGTATAATAAAACCAAATTTTTTAATATAAAACACAATATAAGTTTCTGAGGGTTCAGTAGAAGGTACTGTAGCAAGAGTTCTTAAGTGCATCCAGGAGACTTGGGATCAAATATAGGTGGAGGAATATTTTCGTGTTACTGTATCAGGTACTGTAGTAGGTATTGTAGAAGGTACTGTTTGGCATTGTAACAGCTGGGACTATTCCCATGTTTGGGCCTTCGGACCACCAATTTGGTCCATGAGTTTTTAAGGCTTTTGGGTCACCCAAGCCATGGGGTCAGTAAGGACTTCCGACCACCTCAAGACCTCAATGCCACCTTAAGGCCTTCGGGCCACCTTAAGTGCAGATGCAAACCAGACAACCTATAAGGAACAAGCTCCAACATGAGGATGAGCAAGGTGGTTTTCACCACAACAAAAGCCAAACGGATTGTATGAATGAGAGGGTATGGCACATACTATCGGGCCAAGCATGTGCATGCCCAGTAAAGCCTAGTCGAACAACCATTAGAAGGTGGAGAACTAATTTCACGGTGAATATGCTACGAAGGAGCAGTTCAAGAAGTTAGTCTGGGTTGTATGTATTTTTTTAATCCTACATGAAATGAATTCTTCTAAGGCCTACAGGCCATGAAATACTTATGCCTACAGGAATTTTAAGGGTTCCACCTTACCCATTGGTTTGTGGATTATCAAAAATCAATAAAAATTAAGGTTTTCAGGCCATTGGTGTTTCTGAAGACACATGAAAAAAATAAACAGTCTAATTTCTGGGATAGTGGTCATATACAATGTCACGAACCAACCTAGGTCGAACCAGAACTAGTCACCTAAGACGATCCATAATAGGGCCCGAGAGGCATTCCTGATCCTCCTAGGCTAGCAATAAGCCCCAGAGAGTCAATGGAGAAAATTGGGATTATTTTCTCACAATAAGAAAATAAGGTAAATATAATAAACAACCATGAAAAACAAACTAAACAATATTACCAATTTTTACATTATCTGGAAATTGTGAATATTATATATCAAATCTAAACAACAGTCAAAACTAGAATCCCCTAATATAACATGGAACCCATTTCACCACCTTGTGACATTGAGGGTCACTCTCCTTTCCTATGGCCACATTCCACTCAAGGTGGTTGAACTCAAGATAAAGCCAGCAACATAAAAATAAACCCTAGGAAACTATAGGCATGAGTAACAAAAAATAGTGGACTGTCCTAGAAATCTATTCTGAAAGAACATCCCATATGATAAAAGAAACATCATATTTAATGTTTGAAATAAAATATACTAAATTATGGTTTTCTACATGTCACTCAAATACAAAAAACATATCATTTTGCATATTCATTTTCAGAACATATGTCATTATATTAGTGAGAAACTAACATTTTCAAATGGAATCTGTTGTTTACATTTTCAATTTAAACAAAAAATTTATAATAATTTTATTTTATAGTCTTTTTCAAGAGCCACAATAAACCACACATCGCATTCCAGTATAAAGATTCACATGAAATCACTACAATAGTTAAACAACAAGGGAAAATAAAATTATACATAAAATTATCACATTAAACATTACAAGCAGAAATAACATGTAAAAAAAATCTAAATGATAAGATCCAGAAAAAAACAAAACATACTAATACCTGAAACACATTCACCATTGACATGACACACATGATGAAAATCATGATTTCCTAATGGTAGGCCACCCTAACTCAGGACAGAACGAAGGGCCCAATCTTATTGAAATGAACCCAAATATATATCAACCTACTATAGGCCACTGGTCCGTATGTAAAATACATGTGAATTAATTGTTCTCGGAATTTTCTCACAATATTCTAGGTCCCCATGTATCATATGTACAAAAATGGGGTTGAGCTGTCTAATTCTAGTTGGGAATCCAATCATAACACACACACACACACAAACACACACACATATATATATATAATAATTTAAAACAAGAATCACCCATAGTCTCTCCAATGACTAATCTCATACGGTAAAATAAATTGAAAACAACGCATTCCAACTAAGGAACCTTGATAACGGACCCCGGCGATTCCATAACTTTGACACCCCTCCCATTATTTGAGACTAGGTATGAGAACATCCAATAGAGGGTTACATAATAATCATATTCCATTATTTTCACAATGTAAAAAAATTGTCCCATGAACATTTCTCAACACCAACATTTAGAAAAAAAAAATGAAGTGCATTCTTCAAGAAGATACAACGAACATACCATTTCCATATAATTTTATACATTACTCCTTCAAAATATTTCCATCTCACATTCATTCCAAACCCATTTTTTCTAAACATTTCACATGAGATAAGATATATCATCACATGTCAAATTGATTTAAAAAATATACGCACACAATTTTTGTAAATTAAATCTATTAGAAAATCTCTTCACTGAATCCCCAAGTCATCACTTCAATAAAACCTAATTTTACCAAACACGCACATGTAATTTTTTTAAATGGGTATATAGACACCATTTTCTAAACTAAAATATGCACACTACTGATATAAGATATTCAATTTCACAATAAAGGATCAAACCATTTTTTAACAAAAATTCAAAAAAAGCTTCCCTTTATCAACATAAGCAAAAAAACATAGAACCCCATTTCCAATTATTTATAAATCCAAAACCACTTAGAAAATATATAATAAGACCCAAAAATGACATCATTCATGCTTCTAATACATTTAAAAATATTAAAAAAATAATTTCAAATCACTTGCAACCCATAGAGGCCACTTGAGCATTATAACAAAACAAGGACATTTGATATTTATCAAAAAATCATATTTAACACCTAATAATTTACAAAATACCAATTTTCATTCCAGAAATTCATTTATTCTACTAAACCATGTTATAAATGTCATAAAACATGTGAAAAACAAATATATCACTTTACCAAACAAGCGAAAAGAACATTTTTATGAAAATAAACTCATTTATCCTAAAATAAGGAATAATAAATCACTTTTCGCACTCAGCAGAAAATACAAAGGTTAAAAAACAAATCTTAATATGTATATATGTTGTGAACTATAAGAAAATGATGAAACGCGAATTATACAGATTGGTGAAATGAGTAACCCACCAAAAAACCATTGTGAAAAAACGAGGCAAACCAAATTCTTTATATAATGGTTCTAATACACTAAACCTATCATAAATAACCCCTAAAAATGAACCCACCCCCCCAAAAAAAACAATGGTAAAAACAAAAATAAATTGGAAGAAGTAGAATGGTTTACCAAAGTGGAAGAACAAGTCAGAAAAGTGTCATTGGGATTGCGTGCCATGTAGAGGGAGGCCACAAGTGGAGATAGGTCACCGATGATCGTGATTAGTGACGAAAGGATGAGTAGGGGTTTCTAAATAGCGGATACGCCATTGAGCAGGACGACCAGGGTTGACGGGGCTAGTGTGTCGCACCAAAAAGAAGAAAGATACGATGCTAATAAGGGAAGGTAGTGTCAAGTAGAAATGGAGGGAGCTAGAAGGGATAAAGAGAGTGCACTATGGGTGCTTCCCAGTCACGCTCCACATACACAGTGATGGTAGGGGAGGGTAAAATGTCTCATTTAGGGGAAGGGACGTGTAGCGGATTAGGGTTATATTATTATTATTATTATTATTGTGGTAGAAAAAAACACCCTAAAAACAAAATAAAAAGTTATTAAAAACGATAATAATAAAACTAATAATAATCTCAATATAATTATTTTTATTTAAATGAATATCAAATAATTTATATTTTTTCACATATTTCTTTTTGTTAACATAATTAGTCTTCCAAATAATTAATCAGTTAATAATATATTGGGTAGGTTGCATAGTAATTTGACGAACCCACACTGATTCATCTTTTCCCTACCTAGGAACCGAACTTTGAGACACCAACAATACTTATTTATCATAAAAGATGTATACATTCAACCTGGCTCAACCCATACATCGAAAAATCATTTAAAACTATGAAAAAAATTAAAATAATAAGATTTAATATGCATATAATTTTAGGGTGTGACCTTCAAGAAAATGAATTTCATTTCAATATTACATTCTAGAAATTCTTAATTCACACATTATTCATTACACTAAAAAATACATATAATATTATCTACCTATTTCAATTATGGACATAATATTAAATAAATATCTCTAATATTACTAACAAAATCTAAACATAGAATTATCTTTTCCAGAGTATCATGAACTCCTCTAAAAACCCATGATGCACCCCTAGAAGCTCTATTTAATGTTTTGACATGTCCCTAATCACTCTCAATAGTAATAAAAGAGAATAATATAATAAAAATATGATTCAATAGAACATTATTGCAACATAATTTTTTGAGTCTATTAAAAAATTTCCCCAACAAAAGTTTCAAATTACCTTAAGAGAACTTTATATCCACAGGTGGCCTACTAGATGTGATAGTCAACCATGTCACCATTGGGATACTATACCTTCACAAAAAAGAAAAAAATAGTAAAAAAAATAAACTATATATATATATATATACATTCTGATTATGCAATTTATAATAAACACGGATCAAATCATATGAAATAAAAATATAAAATCATATTGTCAATAATTCCAAAATTATCACCCTCAAGGTTGACTAAAAAAATGATAAAAAGAGGGTAAAAAAAAGTAATTACTACCATCCTTTAGTTCCATAATTTTGAAATATTTCTTCCCAATAATGCTGCATTAGCTAGTTCATGACACACTATGAATATACCATATATCACTTTGTATCCATGAGGTTTTGTTGATTAATAAAGTTAAAGGGTTTACAATTCCCCTTTTTATAAAGATATAGTTGGAAACGATAAGTAGTGTCCCCATAATAACAATAATTAAATTTATAAAGAAGAAACATGCTCATAATATAAAATATAGTGCACAGGAACAATAATACTATCATAATTAAACATCATGTTCTGTAAGAAGACAGATTTTCTTCCCTGGTATGTTTTTCCGTTTGTAGTCATTTTTGAGAAAAAGAGGAAATTCTAGAAATTTTTTATGTACATGTCGTGTACTTTATGTGTACATGCCCTCTACTTCTTTTTCATAGGAGGCCTTGTGTTGTCCGTGTAGTAGCCACACACATGGTCGTGTGGGAGTGACTTGAGGACTCTAAATGAGAAGTACGGAAACCGTATGTACACACCGTGTACTCCAAAAGTACACGCTGTGTATTTTGTTTTTTTTCATTAAATGCACCGGGGTTGCGTTTGACGGACAGAACACACATTTTTGAGGTATCATTCATTTGATAGAGCTCGTACAACAGTAGCTCTTCGACAAGCCCCCACGCCTCCGTCCATCCTCTGAACCGAACACTTTTGGTTGCATTGGAATCTCATCGGTGAGTTCTCACTTCTTCTTGAGCCTGATATGATGTTTACTTTTATTTCTTATGTTATCATGGGATGAAATTTTTAGATGTTTTCATAGATCTACGGTTAGATTAAAGATTTGAGGTTCAAATATAATGAACTCCTAACCCCGAGGTTGGTGGTTTGTGCCTTTCCATTCAATGCCTTTGAGTATTATGTGAAAATTACACCAATATGCTTGAAAGGGGTATTTAGTGTTACTTTTTTACCCCTGTTGTTTTTTTTCCATGATTTTATGCTTCTATAGAGGTAATTTGGATATGGATATGTTGTTTTCTATGCTAGGATGTTTTTCCCATGCTTGTTCTGTTACGATCATTTTGTCTTGTTTATCCCTTGGCTGCCTTGCCTGTTTTCCATGCATGTTACTGTAGGATGGAGAGTTTTCTTTTGACATGATTGATATTCTATATAGTAGTATCCAAGTAGTTCTGTTGGTTTACATTTTCCCTATTACACTATTATGCTCGTTGACCAACAAAGGGCCATGAGAACCTGGTGTAGGAGAATATGAGGGGAATTTACAAGGTGAGCTTCCTCAGAGAGTCTTTGGGAACTTAGTATACAAAGTGGGATTGACCGAGTGAGCATCCTCAGAGAGACTGGATCCACTTGGGGCTGTAAGGGGAATTGACCGAGTAAGATTCCCCAGAGAGTCCTTTTTTGGTTTAGACTATAATTGGATTGACCGCATGATCTTCCATAGAGAGTATCTATTTTAATTGTACGACCTGGCCTGTAAGGGTATTTGACATAGTGAGCTTCCATAGAGAGTCCTAGTACATGCGAATATAAGAGGAATTTATGTGTGAGCTTCCTCAGAGAGTCCTTGACTACCCTAGAATATACGGGGAATGAACTATGTGAACTTCCTCAGAGAGTCTTGCTTTACTTTTGACTATAAGGGGATAGACTGTGAGTGCTTCCTCAGAGAGTTTTGTTATATTCATATGCACAACCACAGGGGTCAGATCGAGTGTCCTACCCAGAGGGTAACATGCACTTTTTAGGTAGGACCAAAGGGGATGGCTGTGAGTACTTCCCATAGAGGTACCTATTTGAGGTTTAACTGTTTGTTTCACTATTGCTTGATTTCGAACTGTGGATTTTTTACTGCTTTGTACCTTTCTGTTTACTACTTTTTATACTTTACCTGCCATATATTCACTGACAGTTAGGCACAAATCTTCTGGTGGCTGCCTACTAGGATAGTCTCACATCCTATTTGGGTCATGCTATCAGGCCCAAACAGATTATATTACTGCAGGTATAGATAAGGGCAATTGGCCTTCTACATCAGATACTCGAGTTGTTGTGGAGCTCGAGATCATGGGATCAGTCTATGCTTGTGATGCTGTGGAGCTATTTATCTTTTATTTTGTACTTTTTGTAGTACTAGTTTTATTCCAGAATTGTGAATAGTTTTCCTTCATTCATAGACATATGTATCATGCATCATTTATATATATGTGCTCTAGTTGTTTTATATTTCTAGTCTTCTGTTGTTTTCTCTTGTATGCATGTTTACTACTTCTCCTTTTTTTGTGTTTTTATTTCACTGTGTACTCAGCCAATGAGGGCATAGTCTCTCCACAATCACATCCAAGTCACTCGCTTCTTGTTGACAGCCTCTGGCATTTTGGGAAATGCGCTTGAGTCCATGTGACCAACCAGGTAGTGGTGCCTCTGGGTGGCTTCTGGATCCATGGCGTTACAACGTGGTATCATTGGAATTCTTTTTCTCTTGTCTTAATATTTATAGACTTTAGCTAGGGATAGGTAGGAATAGGTACTTGTTAATAAGATGTGCCTGAGAGTAGCTAAACTGTGTACAGGGAAAAACCAACCTACCTTAGTTTTTTCAATTTTTTAGTTTTGCAAGAGAACAGTTGATTTGATTTCACCTTGAATGAATCACATGATTTGTGTTGTTATTATTGATTTTATTGAGGTTCTATTACTATCTCAACCCGATGATATGAGGGTATTCCATCTCATGCATCATATAGGAACATTCTAGAAATCACATGTCATGCATTGATCCTTTTCATCTAGGATGCATTTTCGATTTCATGGTGTTGTGATAGACGTGTATAATATTCATGATGTTGTGATAGATTCCTTGATAAAATACCTACTGTTTGATAGGGTATTGTATTGTGAAATGTTTTTCTTAAATGGACTGCAATCTTTGGATCTGGAGGTGTTATGGGCCCTCATGGACAAGAATTTAGTGGATCATTTTTTTGTTTTCCTTGTTATAACATCCAAGAGATTCGAGACCTTGATTCATTGGGAGTATGGGTCCTCAGGGATCTGAATATGGCACCTTCAGTTTTTGTTTCAGTGTTTTCTAGGATCTGGAGTAGTTTATGAGGCTTACTATCTTGAAAAACCCAGAATACATTCCGTGTAAGGTTAAGTACATGCCATGTGTTTTAGACCATGTGGGAAGAGACATGGGATTTGAAAACAATTTTTGTAGGAACACGCCGGGTACTTGTTGAACATGTCGTGTAGTATAACTTAGGTAACTGGCCATGTCACGAACTACACGGTTCAGTGTTATCCCTTCTCATACACACTGTGTCCAGCTGGAACACGACGTGTACTGTCAACCGAGTAGCCGTTTGTGTAAACAACATCATGGGTCGGTGTTATCCTTTCACATACATGCCGTTTACCATTTGAACATGCCGTGTACTATGAAACGTGTGTCAGGCTGTGTCGCCAACAACACGGGCCAAGTGAAGCTTGTCTAGTACACTTCATGTCTATCTTGAACACATCGTGCAGTATTTCATTAAGATATCCATATGGCATAACCATGTAGAAGGACTCGGGCAGGGGAAGAGGACTCAAGTACATGCCCTGGGATAATACAACACGCCTTGTGCTTGGGGTGTTACATGACTAGTTTAGGAAAGAGTACATTCCCATGTGATTGACATAAGGGAACATGCCATGTAAGAAAAGTACATGCCATGTAGTCATGTTTTGTAAAACATGAATGATTTCTTCCACCTATTTTGGTCTTAATATCATTGTTTCCCACCCTTTATGACCTTTTTCTATGGTGTGTGTTTGACCTTGCAGAGCCATGCCACTGAGACATCCCCCTGTTGTCCGCCCGTTTCTAGACGATGATCAAACACCATACATGGTTGATCAAGTATTACCTATATATCCTATAGTTGTGCAAGCCTTGGAAACAACCATTTCCCCTAACATAAGTGTGCATTCATAGTTCAGGGATGGATTTTTTAGGATTTTGCAGTCCTTTCATGGAGCGCCACCTCCCGCCCTGTTGACGGCTGATTTGACACGTGTCATTCAGCAGAAAAATCCTCCTACATTCTCAGGGGATAGAGAACATCATGATGTAAAGTCATGTTTAGAAGCCATGATGAAGAATTCCAAGCATTTGGAGATACCTCCAGAGAAGAGCGTGAATCTTGCTACCTACATTCTTCAAGATTCTGCCAAGAGGTGGTGGTACGTGATGTCACAGGTGGGCCACTGGCAGAATATGGCTTGGGAAGAATATCAGCACAAATTCTATGATTACTTCCATTTGGAGTCCTTGAGGGCCAATCGAGCCTGAGAGTTCATGATTATGGGAAAATTTACTCTTACCGTTATGCAGTATTTCTCTCACTTCACAGAGTTACAGTGTTTCACGCCTATTACAGGTGGTGATGAGTTGTTCCTTGGATGGAAGTTTGAGTATGGTCTGAGGCATGACATCCGATCTTAGGTGAACATATTCAGGTTGACTTCGATACCTTCTATCATCAACCATGTGAAGATAACAGACTGTAATCTGAGGTATTCTAGGGCTGTGAACTAGGGAGGTTCAGCATACAAATATAGTTCTACACCTACTAATAACAGTAAGCACCGCAGGGAGGTTGCACGAGGAGATCAAAGCAGACAAGATTCATCTTCTGGTAGCAAGGTGTTGTGCTACCAGTGTGAGATAAGCGCTCATATAAGGCCACATTTCCCGTTATACCCAGGGGAGTGCCGATCTTGTGGCAATATGGACCATATTCAGTGTTTTTTTCAGTTCTTTTCACCAACATTTGGTGATTGGGGTTCTCTTATGACTCTGCATTCAGGATAATCATCACCAGTTTCACATCAGTCAGGGGACTAGAGTTCATTCGGCCATTCATGCCAAGGTGGAAGCCATGGCCAGGTTACCAGTTGCCTAGATTTTAGCAACAGAAGGGTGGAATTTCTCAGAGTGGTCTAGAAGGGTCACAGGGCCATGGAGCTGGCAAGACCTTTCTAGTGGAGTGGACCCGTCACGAGCAGGATCCCGGACGCTCTACAGTTCGAGTTATGATCCTATTTTCCTCAGATTTATCTTCAACTCTTTTCTATACAGGGGATTCCCATAGCTTTATAGTTATTGATTTCGTGGAGACCCTTGGTCTCTGCATCTTTCATTCTGCTGACATCTTGATGCTAGACACGCCATTTGGACTATAATGGCTAGTGTACGTTAGTGCTAAGAGTTCCCACTAGAGGTTGGATGATGTCACTTTCTATGGAACCTCTATGTCCTAGTGATGACATGCTATGATGTCATTCTCGGGATGGACGGGTTAGTTCTATTCTAGGAATTCGTTGACTTTTATCACCGCAAGGTGAGTCTCACATCACTGGAGGGTGTAAAATTTCTTCATAAGGCAGAGTGGGAAGTCCAGTAGTGAAGAGCATGTCTAGAGTATCATGGGTCCGGAGGAGTTACAACCAAGATTTCTAGTCTATATCTGGATGACCAGGGGAAGTTACAGTTAGACATTCCTCTAGTGGTGGATCATTTCAGATACGTCATTCTAGAGGACTTTATAGATTTACCACCGGAGCAAGAGGTGTACTTTTCTATAGATCTAGTTCCAGGAGCTGAACTTGTGTTCACTCCTCCTTATATGATGGCTACACCAGAGTTGTATGATATCAAGAGGTACTTAGAGGAGTTGTATAGAAAGGGTTTCATCCATTCCAGTACTTCTCCTTGGGGTTCGGCTGCCCTATTTTTGGGGAAGGCAGACAGAACCCTCAGGCTTTTTGTGGACTATCGAAAGATGAACTAGTTGACCGTCATGAATTGATATCCCTTTCCAAGGATTGCTGATCTCTTTGATTAGCTATGAGGATCCCGTGTGTTCTCGATGATTGACTTGTGGTCTGGTTATCATCAGTTGTGCATTAGACCGTCTAATATACCTCTTACAGCCTTCCAGAGCAGGTATGGTCTATTCGAGTATATGGTTATGCCGTTCAGTCTCACAAATGTGCCTATAGTTTCATGGAACTTATGAACCGAGTGTTCCATCCATACATGGATTCCTTCATGGTGGTCTTTATGGATGAGATATTTGTGTACTATCACACTCGACACGACCATTACACATGTCTAGAGATCATTTTGAGTACACTGAGGGAGCTTCAGTTATATGCTATGCTCTCAAAATGAAACTTTTGGATGGGTCATATTCACATCCTGGGTCATATTATCTCAGAGTAAAGAGTATCAGAAGACCTAGAGAGAGTGAGAGTTGTAGTTTACTATGAGCAACTGAAAAACTTCTTTGAGGTACGGAGTTTTCCCGGGTTGGCTGGATAATACATACATTTTATACAGGACTTATCATGCTTAGAAGCACCACGGATGAGTCTGACTGTAACGCCCCGACCCCAGCTACCCAGAGTCGGTGCATTACTTCGTAACATTGGTATGATCACAAAAGATCAAGTCTCAAAAGACCGATTAGTTTAGTAGCCTTGGAAACACTAGATACATTCGTAAACGTTACATTACATCATAAAGTGAAAAAATACAATAACAAAGTCTCCATAGTCCACTCTCATATCCTCTTCTGACAATCCCTGCAGGTCATTCATAAAATACCTCTTCACATCCTGGAAAATATTAAAAAATTGAAAGGGGTGAGCTCAGATGCTCAGTAAGGATAACAATATTGCGGAAGCTTTCATAAATAAACATAAACATTTAAGGCAATGTATAACTAAAACAAAAGCCTTTTAAACTTGAACATCAACATAATATGGAAAAAGTAAAACGAGATAATGCCATTTACTTATTCACATGGATATTCTACTAGTCGAATAATCACATGAAATATCATTAACCACTTTCATAATGATGGAATGCATAATGCCAGACATTCTGAAACATTTTGTCAAGGCCTCGTCCAAGACATCTAAAATGATTAAGGCCTCATCCAAAACCATAAATCAAATTGGGAAAGGGCCTCGGCCAATTCCACGTCCAGTTGTCTCATGAGACCTACCGATGCATCGAGGAGCTATAGCGGGCTCCACCCGTCACTTATTAAGTCCAATGCATTCCTCATATGAATAGGTGTAAACATATCATAAACCATAACATAATCGTATCACATAAAACATGTATAATGGAAACATAACATTTCCACATTTCAATCACAAGATATCAATACAACACATTGATATAATAAAAACGCTTTCAAAACCATTTTCAAAACCAAAATAAAAGAAAAGTATAACATGATATTTATTTTTCAATAAAAAACTAATGGCTTGTAGAGGAAGCCGAAAATCAAATAGTGGTCACGAAGGTGAAGAAGTCGTTGTCACCACATACGTACGACAAAAACATTCCCTTTTGTCTTTTAGTAAACGCTTCGTATAAAAAATATTCCTTTTGAATAAACGTAAAAGTCAAAGGGGTTTATACACCGTATAAAAGAAATTTCTATATAAAACCAAATATGCCTCAATGAAAGGAGATTGAGATGAAGTCCTTACAAAGATAATTTTTAAAATAAAATAGAAATTTTTTGTGTATTCACTATAGTTACACATAAAGAAAGTAAAAATACATAATAAGACATAATAATATCATGACATAATTTGAAAGTGTGAGATTAACCCAAAGAATGGAAGTTGGGTTAAGAAGTTCCCTTACCTCGTGTCTGACTTGACTCAACCAATATTTAACCTCCTGAATAATAAACTAGAGTTAATATATACCTTATTAAGAACCATTTTCAATTTCATTATCCTTTTTATATCACTTATTACAATGATATGAACATTATGTAATTATTTAAGTTAATAACGGTCGTTTTGTCGATCTTTGGTACTTGTGTCAACAATAACCTTCTTATAATTACAAGTTGTTCATGTGTTGAAATATCCATTATATCCAGAATTATATTCATGATGTAGATATCATATATATCAAATATATCCAGTATATACATTCATTCATAATATTACGTAACATTTAGAGGTAAGAAATGAAATCCCCCGTTCATGGAGACGGTAAGCCGTACGTACGCATGAACGCTACTTTCATTTCTATTTCGTATTTAATGTAATGAAATCATAATTATATAAAGGTATAATATAGTTCCAGTATAATATCATATATAATATCTTTTACTCCATCCTTTATACATCCCACATATGGCATTAACGATTCACATCACTCTGAGGGGGCGGTAGTCCGCACTTCCTAAAATGAAATTATCTCTTTTACCCATAATGGAAATCATAAAGTATGCCATAAATGAGATATACAGAAGCATAAGTAAAACATAAAAAAAATTATATATCATATATAAATATAGTGACATCTTAATGTCCTCCTTTGAAGGTGTTATATGAGTGTTGAACAATCATCATTTCGTGAGGTAGAAATTCGCCATCCACAGAAACCGTATGTTCTTTAACCATTAGATGTAGGTGTGTGTAAGTGTAGCTCTAATCCTTATTATAACAACATCCTAGTATATTGAGGATACTGGTGTTGTTACAAAATAAATGAATAAAAAGAGTTTAGGGGGTTGGAGAAGAAAAATAAAACAAAACAACATTAGAGAAGACATTACCTCAAAATCGGGTAACTCTTTTTTGATTTGAGCCAAAGGCTTCCTTGGGAAGAGTTAATCCCAATGTGAGGCTTCTAGGAGTAAGAAGGAGAAGTTGGGAGAGTATTTGGGCAGAGGTTTTCCGAGCCAAATGGCTTGAAATTGTGAATGAGGTGGTAGAGGTGGGGGCCTTTTATAAGTGGAGAGGAGGGGCACTTTTGGAAAGTAATGAAATGTTATTCTATTATAAAATGATTTTCGGATTATAAAGGTCCCACACATGTATAATTCTAGGATAAGGTGATAAGGGTTCGAAATATCCTCATCCAATAGGCTTTGGACAAGTTTAATCCTTGGATTATACATTATCTTCTCATTTTATTTAAATCGTTAAATAATGTGGTCATCGCTTCATCATCATGATGTCATAAACAATTTAATTTATTTAATGTCTAAAAATTATAAAAAAAATACTATGATGTAGGAAATATTTTTAGCTTTCCAATGACTATTTATAATCAAAAATATGACTTGTATAACCCCATGTAAAAATTGTTTTAGTAAAACATTTCATGTTTGTGTCATTTTTTACTTTAACATTAAATAAAAGCTATTTATGTCATTTTCCAACTAAAGTGGCTCCATGGGGTCCCCAAGTTGACCCATGGATTGTCTTGGTCGTCCATGGCACATCCAATGAGAGTATGACATGTGTAAAGCTCATCTCATATTATTAAAACATTATTTTTACCTTAAACTACACTAATTACCTCTAATTGGGATTAAGAACTTAAAAGTTACTATTCACCAAAAAATTATTTTAATCTCATTGAACCACATTTTACTTCTTAATGACAACCATGTATGTCGGATTTTTGAAAATCAAATCACAGAAGTGGTAATATTTCATTTAAATGAAAAATCAGTTATTTAACTACCACTTAGTGGTTTCACTATTCATCAAAAATTGAAGTTTTTCAGAACAATGCCAAAATTTCACCCTAAGCTATAATTGATATTCCGAATTCAAAAATGATGTCTATTTTATGAAATTCCAAACATATAATTTGCATTAATTAATTTTATAATTAATTCCCGCTGTCACAACAAATAGCGTGTTTTTAAGAAACAATTTATATCAAAATATTGACAATTGTTTATGTCCAATTTCAAAGTGAAATTAATTCTAATGAACACCATTGGATAAAATGATAAAAATATATTCTAATTATACTTTAAAACCACTCAATAGTATAACTTATCACTATAAATTATTTTGATTAAAAAATTTGTTTTATGTATTTTTCACTATTCATAAAATTTTGAAGTTCTCATAAAATTACAAAAAATTCAACATAGGCTAATTTCAATATTAGGAATACAAAAATGAAGTCCTTTTTGAAATATAAAATTTCTATAAATTTAAAAAGTTGTTATTACTATTCATAACGGCTACTTTGATTAGTTGTAGTGTGTTAGAACTCGATGTTGCGTACAATGGAAGCTATTACATTATTGAATGAGAAGCGTATCATGGAAGCTCGGGGTGTTACATTCTCCCCTCCTTCAATAAATTGCGTCCTCGCAATTTGAAATTTTTCTTGGAAAATAAAAGGTTGAAAATAGAAAATACCTTTGTGGAAAACCCACATCAGAAATAAGGTTAATAAAATTTAGTCTTAATAAGAGGGAAATGGAAATAAGAAAGTCCCCACCAAATTATGATCTCGATAAGGAGAACATTGGTGGCAATTAGAGACATATAATTGGAGGAAAAATGTAAATATTTGTAGGGAGTGATTGAGGTCATCAATTACAATCAACTGTCAAATTGAGGGCCTCAAAGCCTTCAATCTATGTTGATTTAAAATATCATCAGTTCAACAAGACATAAGGTATTAGGATAACACATTTTTTTTGTTTTAATATCCCTTTACTATAGTTTAAGAATTAATTTATTCATTGAATAAGAGATAGGTATATATATATATTTATGCTTGACAATTAGAGTTTCAACCTTCAACTCATCTTTCACTCAAAAAGATAATAGAACTCAAAAATATTATACTTATCCTAATTGTATAAGGTTCCAAACTTTAACACATACCATTTAGATTAGAAAAACTATTTTGTAAAAACCAGGGACTTCACGTAGGTTAGTGGTAGGAAATAAAGGCATGTTGCACTATGATTGTGGGTTCGATTCCTGCAGCTTTGTCCGACGCGACGGGTTATGCCCCACCCTGCAGGTTGTCTTTTTCCTAAAACTATAGTATTATAATATTCAAAAATAATCTTCATAAATTTTTAACCTTAAACAATACTATCCAAAGATCAACTTCATCCACTCCAACCTTTATAGTTATCCAAAATACCTCTATCCAGACTTTCTCTAAAAGGTCTCTTAATTCCAAAATAAATTTATCAGATTCCCCAAACAAAGTTAAGTTTCTCTTATTGTCACATACTAAAAATATAATTACCTTCGTCATATTAAAACCTTACTAAAATCAACAAGTACTGCAGTAAAATCCTTATATATATATATATCACATTATTCTAATAACCAAAATATAATCCGTGAGTCCAAAAGCACCAATACATTAATTATTCTTCTTCAATTGTAGTAACAGCATAAGATTTTCCTTGATCCCTTGGCCTTTTCTAAGGTAAGTTTCCATGACCCTTAGGACATTAATTTGCATAATTCCCCATTTCCCTACAATTGTAGCATTCAACATTGATAGCCTCTTTCTTTCCCTTGCAATCACGCGCCTGGTGACCTTTTCCTCCACATTTATAACAAACTCCCATTCCTTTTAGGCAAGTACCAGGGTGATTCTTCCCAAAATTATCACATAATAGAAAATCCGTCTTTCCCTTTTTCCCTTTATCTGTCTCTTGTTCCACCGTTCTCTTCTTCTCTTGCTTTACTTTGTTGTCATAAGACTTAGAGAATTCCTTTTCTGTCTTGATAGAACACGAGACAATATCTTCGTATGACGAGAAGGTTTGTGAGACTAATGATCGACGGAGAAATGGTTTTAACCCATCAAAGAAACTATAAATCTTACTTCTTGGGTTACGTATATAATGTGCATCATGCCTTGATAACCTTGTAAAGTTGGCCTCATACTTTGCGACATTCTCATCCTCCTTTTGTCTCAGACTCAAAAATTGTCTTTCCATATCTACTCTATGGTCATGAGGAAAGTATTTTTCCAAGAAAAGATCTTTGAACTCCCTCTATTCCATATTCGATATGTCATCATCTTCCTTTGTGTTTTGAATCAATGACCACCATTGATCAGCAACTCTAGTGAGGCGATAAACTGCCATGATAACCTTTTCCCTTTCACTACTCCCCAAGGTGTGGAATATTTTCTCTAAGAAGTTTTTCCATTGCTCAGATACTAATGGATTTGTACCCCCATTAAATTTTGGTGGTTGTTGCCTCATGAAGCGGTCTAACATTGATCCTCCATGTTGCGGATCAGGGTGCTCCATACGAGTAAGGTTATTATTCATAACCTGAGTGAGTTGTCCCAGTATGGTAATAAGTTGATCAGCAACAGTTGTATCTCCAGATCCACAATAATTATCTTGAGTAGGAGGGCAATCCCTACACGGAGTGCGTGCATTGATACCGTTTCCATTCCTTCCACTAGGCGCTATTTCTAAACAATGGCATAATCTAGATTAGTTTATGAATTAAAATACATAATTCCATATTTGTAAAACACTTTACATAAATTGAACTATTTATGGATATAATCCATAATCATAAAAAGGAATGTTTTCTTTGATAAATTATATACTCATAACCCTTCATAGTGGTTTGTAAATAAAATGAGAATTATCCTAAGCATATCCCCCGGGAGTGTCGTAACCAAGAGTGCAGCAAGGCCCGTTGTCGTGCACCACTTCCTGTTCGAGTCTAGCTCAAAGCGGTGTTTTTGGGTTTTACCCCTAGGTACATCTGTGCCAGAGCCGCCTCTACCTGCTCGTATCCAGACAGCGATGTATCGCTCGGAAAACTCACGAAATCTCTATAATACCAAAATTCTAGGAAGTTCTTCTATACTAATCCTTAAAGTCTATCTTCGGACTATGTGATCTAATCAGAGTTTATCTAAATCTAGCTTCCAAGGTTAGTACTAAACTGCCTCTGATACCAACTATAACGCCCCGACCCCAGCTACCCAGAGTCGGTGCATTACTTCGTAACATTGGCACGATCACAAAAGATCAAGTCTCAAAAGACCGATTAGTTTAGTAGCCTTGGAAACACTAGATATATTCGTAAACGTTACATTACATCATAAAGTGAAAAACTACAATAACAAAGTCTCCATAGTCCACTCTCATATCCTCTTCTGACAATCCCAGTAGGTCATTCATAAAATACTTCTTCACATCCTGGAAAATATTAAAACATTGAAAGGGGTGAGCTCAGATGCTCAGTAAGGATAACAATATTGCGGAAGCTTTCATAAATAAACATAAACATTTAAGGCAATGTATAACTAAAACAAAAGCCTTTTAAACTTGAACATCAACATAATATGGCAAAAGTAAAATGAGATAATTCCATTTACTTCTTCACATGGATATTCTACTGGTCGAATAATCACATGAAATATCATTAACCACTTTCATAATGATGGAATGCATAATGCCAGACATTCTAAAACATTTTTTCAAGGCCTCGGCCAAGACATCTAAAATGATTAAGGCCTCGTCCAAAACAATAAATCAAATTGGGAAAGGGCCTCGACCAATTCCACGTCTAGTTTTCTCATGAGACCTACCGATGCATCGAGGAGCTATAGCGGGCTCCACCCGTCACTTATTAAGTCCAATGCATTCCTCATATGAATAGGTGTAAACATATCATAAACCATAACATAATCGTATCACATAAAACATGTATAAAGGAAACATAAAATTTCCACATTTCAATCACAAGATATCAATACAACACATTGATATAATAAAAACGCTTTCAAAACCATTTTCAATACCAAAATAAAAGAAAAGTATAACATGGTATTTATTTTTCATTAAAAAAGTATAGCTTGTAGAGGAAGCCGAAAATCAAATAGTGGTCACGGCGGCAGAGAAGTCGTTGTCGCCACATACGTATGACAAAAACATTCCCTTTTTTCATTTAGTAAACGCTTCGTATAAAAAATATTCCTTTTGAATAAACGTAAAAGTCAAAAGGGTTTATACACCGTATAAAAGAAATTTCTGTATAAAACCAAATATGCCTCAATGAAGGAGATTGAGACGAAGTCCCTACAAAGATAATTTTTAAAATATAATAGACATATTATGTGTATTCACTATAGGTACACATAAAGAAAGTAAAAATACAAAATAAGACATAATAATATCATGACATAATTTGAAAATAGGAGATTAACCCAAAGAATGGAAATTGGGTTAAGAAGTTCCCTTACCTCATGTCTAACTTGACTCAACCGATCTTTAACCTCCTGAATAATAAACTAGAGTTAATATATACCTTATTAAGAACCATTTTCAATTTCATTATCCTTTTTATATCACTTATTACAATGATATGAACATTATGTAATAATTTAAGTTAATAACGGTCGTTTTGTCGATCTTTGGTACTTGTGTCAACAATAACCTTCTTATAATTACAAGTTGTTCATGTGTTGAAATATCCATTATATCCAGAATTATATTCATGATGTAGATATCATATATATCATATATATCCAGTATATACATTCATTCATAATATTACGTAACATTTAGAGGTAAGAAATGAAATGCACCGTTAATGGAGACGGTAAGCCGTACGTACGCATGAACGCTACTTTCATTTCTATTTCGTATTTAATGTAATTAAATCATAATTATATAAAGGTATAATATAGTTCCAGTATAATATCATATATAATATCATTTACTCCATCCTTTATACATCCCACATATGGCATTAACGATTCACATCACTTTGAGGGGGCGGTAGTCCGCACTTCCTAAAATGAAATTATCGCGTTTACCCATAATGGAAATCATAAAGTATGCCATAAATGAGAAATACAGAAGCATAAGTAAAACATAAAAAAATTATATATCATATATAAATATAGTGACATCTTAATGGCCACCTTTGAAGGTGTTATATGAGTATTGAACAATCATCGTTTCGTGAGGCAGAAATTCGCCATCCACGGAAACCGTATATTCTTTAACCATTAGATGTAGGTGTGTGTAAGTGTAGCTCTAATCCTTCTTATAACAACATCCTAGTATATTGAGGATACTGGTGTTATTACAAAATAAATGAATAAAAAGAGTTTAGGGGGTTGGAGAAGAAAAATAAAACAAAACAACATTAGAAAAGACATTACCTCAAAATCGGGTAACTCTTTTTTGATTTGAGCCAAAGGCTTCCTTGGGAAGAGTTCTGCCCAAAGTGAGGCTTCTATAAGTAAGAGGGGGAAGTTGGGAGAGTATTTGAGCAGAGGTTGGCCGAGCCAAATGGCTTGAAAGTGTAAATGAGGTGGTAGAGGTGGGGGCCTTTTATAAGTGGAGAGGAGGGGCACTTTTTGAAAGTAATGAAATGTCATTCTATTATACAATGATTTTCGGATTCTAAAGGTCCCACACTTGCATAATTCGAGGCTACGGTGATAAGGGTTCGAAATCTCCTCATCCAATAGGCTTTGGACAAGTGTAAGCCTTGGATTATACATTATCTTCTCATTTTATTTAAATCGTTAAATAATGAGGTCATCGCTGCATCATCATGATGTCATAAAAAATTTAATTTATTTAATGTCTAAAAATTATAAAAAAATACTATGATGTAGGAAATCTTTTTAGATTTTCAATTACTATTTATAATCAAAAATATGACTTGTATAACCCCATGTAAAATTTTGTTTAATAAAACATTTCATGTTTGTGTCATTTTTTACTTTAACATTAAATAAAAGGTATTTATGTCATTTTCTAACTAAAGTGGCTCCATGGGGTCCCCAAGTTGACCCATGGATTTTATTGGTCGGCCATAGCACATCCAATGAGGTTAGGACATGTGTCAAGGTCATCTCATATTATTAAAACATTATTTTTACCTTAAACTACACTAATTACCTCTAATCGCGATTAAGAACTTAAAAGTTACTATTCACCAAAAAATTATTTTAATCTCATTGAACCACATTTTACTTCTTAATGACAACCACGTATGTCAGATTTTTGAAAATAAAATCACAGAAGTGGTAATATTTCATTTAAACGAAAAATCAGTTATTTAACTACCACTTAGTGGTTTCACGATTCATCAAAAATTGAAGTTTTTCAGAACAATGCCAAAATTTCACCCTAAGCTATAATTGATATTCCGAATTCAAAAATGATGTCTATTTTACGAAATTACAAAAATATAATTTGCATTAATTAATTTTATAATTAATTCCTGCTGTCACAACAAATAGCGTGTTTTTAAGAAACAAATTATATCAAAAGATTGACAATTGTTTATGTCCAAATTTCAAAGTGAAATTAATTATAATGACCACCATTGGATAAAACGGTAAAAATATATTCTAATTATACTTTAAAACCACTAAATAGTATAACTTATCACTATAAATTATTTTTATTAAAAAATTTGTTTTAAGTATTTTTCACTATTCATAAAATTTTTGAATTTCTCAGAAAATTACAGAAAAATTCAACATAGGCTAATTTCAATATTAGGAATACAAAAATGAAGTCCAATTTAAAATATAAACTTTATATAAATTTAAAAAGTGGTTATTAAGATTCATAATAGCTACTTTGATTAGTTGCAGTGTGTTAGAACTCGATGTTGCGTACAATGCCAGGTATTACATTATTGAATGAGAAGCGTATCATTGAAGCTCAGGGTGTTACACTGACTAAGAAGGGTGTGAAGTTCTCATGGTCAGTTTTTTATGAGTCAACCTTTCAAGAGCTGAAATGGAGGTTGACTTCAGCACCGATACTAGTCTTTCCAGAGCCGGGAAAGAGAAATACTGTTTACTGTGATGCAACAAGTATTGGTTTGGGAGTTGTGACTATACAGATATACGGAGTAGTTGTGTACGGGTCTCGGCAGTTGAGGCCAAATGAGAGGAATTACCCTATGCACGATCTAGAGTTGGATGCAGTTGTTCATGCCTTACATTTTTGGAGACATTATCTTTTGGGAGTTCATTTAGTGTTTTTCGCCGACCGCAAAAGCCTCAAGTACATCTTCACTCAGCGTGATCTGAATTTGAGACATCGAAGGTGGGTTGAGTACCTATAATCCTTTGATTATGAGCTTGACCATGCGCCTGGGAAATGCAACGGAGTGGCTGAAGCGTTGAGCAGCAGGGCTTAGATATATGCATATCAGGAGGCTACTAATGAGTGGAATCTTATGTCTCTGTTCTCTGAGATACATTTGGAAGTCCATGAAAGATAGGGGAAAACATTTCTTTCTTCTGTAGATATTACCTCTACTCTTCTTGATCGAGTGCGAATGAGGCAGCTATCTGTTTCTTAAAGGGCTAGTCCTAAGGGAGAGTGTTATAGGAGAGGAACCTATTCTTGGATGGACTATAGGTGAGGATGAGATCTTTTGTTTCAAGGGGGTCATATGTGTGCCAGCAGATATAAGTGAGTTGCTGATGGAGGATTTTCATTCCACACTATGGGCAGTTCATCCCGGCATCACTAAGGTGTATCGTGATCTTCACCATCAGTATTGGTGACTAGGTATGAAGAGGTACATTTCTAGTTTTGTCATGAGGAGGTCTACTTGTCAGCAGGTGAAGGTGGAGCATCAACGACCAAAAGGGCTCTTACAACAGTTACCCATTCCTGAGTGTAAGTGTAATGACGTTGCGATGGATTCTGTGACCAGTATGTCGAGGCTTCCTCAAGGGAATGATACAGTATGGGTTATCATTGATTGAAACACGAAGATTTCTCACTTCTTGTTGATCATGGAGACCTTCAGTGTTTATGACCAGGGACGGTTGTACATCTGAGATATTGTACACCTACATGGAGTTCCACACTCCATTGTTTCAGACAAGGATGCTCGTTTTATTTTTCGAGTCTAGAAGGGGCTTCAGAAGGCATTGGGAACACATGTACTTTTGAGTATATCTTACCATTTTCAGACAGATGTCCAGTCCGAGAGTATGATTTAGGTGCTTGAGAACATGCTCTGGGAATACATTCTGGATTTTAGAGGTTCTTGAGAGAATCATATGCCTCCTGTGGAGATTTCCTACAACAATATTTTTCAAACAACTATTCAAATTCCACCTTATTATGTTTCTAACGATAGGCCATGTTGATCACCCTTATGATGGATGGAGGTAGTAGAGACAGCTTTATTGAGACCTCATCTATTCCAAGAGACCATAGAAGAGATAGAGATGATTTAGAAGGGGGTGGCTACTGCATAGTTTCGACAGAATTCTTCTGTTGATCAGCAGAGGTGACCTCTGAAGTTCGAGGCTGGGGATCGGGTTTTTCTACATGTCACACTGAGGTTTGGACAAAATAGGATTAGGAGATAGGGTAAGATTTCACTGAGGTACCTCTGGCCGTTTGAGGTGTTAGAGAGAATCAGGACCATTGACTATTGGCTACAGTTACCTCAGAGGTATAGATCCATGCACGACATCTTCCACATTTCTCAGCTTTGACGTTAGTTTTCTAACCCCTCTCATGTCTTTCATCCTGAGGAGGTTGTTCTTGAAGTGGATGCATCGTTTGAAGATCATCCAATCCATATTTTCGATCGCAGTAAAATGGTTCTTCGTGGCCGGTCTGTTCTGCTAGTACGAGTGCAATGGTAGCATGGGCGGGTACAGGACGAGACTAGGGAGAGGGAGGCCGATGTACGATCCCAGTTTCCGGAGATGTTTGAGATTTCTTCTTCAGCACTGCCTTGCTAAGGAAATTCTAGAACGAATTTTATTAAGGGGGGAAGTTTGTAAGAACCCATATTTTCTTTTCAGGTATGTTTTTCCATTTCTGGTAGTTTTTTATTAAAATAGAATATTTCAGAAATTTTCAAAGTACACATCATGTACTTCCTTGCCGTAGGAGGATGTGTGCTAGCCATGTAGTACCCACACACACGACCATGTGGGAGTGATTGGAGTCCGCCTAATATGGAGTATAGAAGTCGTAAGTACACGTCGTGTACTTCAAAAGTACATGCCATGTATTGTTTCTTCATTTAATGCACTGGGGTCATGTGTGATGGAAAGAACACACTCTTTTTAGGTCTCGTTCGTCTAAAGGAGCCCGTACATCCATGGATCAACAAATGAGCTCCCGCACCTCTATCCATCCTCAGAATTTAACACCGGCAGTTTCGTTGGAATTGCATCGATGAGTTCTCACTTCTCCTTGATCCTAGTTTCATAATTCCTCTTCTTTCTCATGTTATCATAGGTTAAATGTTTTAGAAGTTTTCGTAGATCTACATCATTCTAAGGAGATTCAAGCTTCAATGTTCACGTATAGAGATCTCGTAACACTGAGGTAGGTGGTTTGTTCCTTTCCATTCAATGTCTTTGAGTATTATGTGAAAATTCCCCCGAAACCCTTGAATGGGTTTTGCGTGTTCCCGTTTTACCCCTTTGGTTTTTTTCCATGCTTGTATGCTTTTGTAGAGGTAATTTGGATATGGATAGGTTTTCTGTTATGCTTGGATGTTTTGTCCATGCTTGTTCGGTTATGTTCATTTGGTCCTATTTAGCCCTTGGCTGCCTTGCCTGTTTTCCATTCCTATTGTTGTAGGATGAAGAGTTGTATTCTAACATTCTTGATATGGTGTAGACTGTTAGCCAAGTAGTTTTTTAGGATTAATTTGGACACATTACACTTATATGCTTGTAGACCCACACAGGGCTGTGAAAACCTGGTGTAGGAGACAATGAGGGGAATTGACTGGGTGATCTTCCTAAGATAGTCTTTGGGAACATAGGCTATAAGGGGGACTGACTGAGTGAGAATCCTCAGGGTGCCTAGAACCACTTGGGGCTATAAGGGGAATTCACTGAGTGATCTTCCCCAGAGATTTTGGTTTTGCTTTATAATATTAGAAGACTGACTGTGTGAGCTTCCTTAAAGAGTATTTTTTTGAATTGTATGACTTTGAATATAAGGGTAATTGACTGAATGAACTTCAACAAAGAGTCCTAGACATTGGTTCTATAAGAGGAATTGACATGTGAGTTTCCTCAAAAAGTCCTTAACTACCCTAGACTATATAGGGAATGGACTGTGTGAACTTCCTTGGAGAGTCTTTCTTTACCTTTGACTATGAGGGGAAAAATTGTGAGCCCTTCCCTGGAGAGTCTTATTATATTCATATGCATAACCATAGGTGTTAGACCGAGTGTGCTGCCCAAAGGGATACTTGCACTTTTTAGGTAGAACTAGAGGGGATATCGATGAGTACTTCCTAGAGGGGTACCTGTTTGAGGTTTAACTGTTTGTTTCGTAGTTGCTTGATTTGGAACTATGGATATTTTACTTCTTAGTACCTTTCTATTTACTTCTTTCTGTACTTTTACCTGCCATATATTCACTGACTGTTAGGCATAGATCTTCTGGTGGTTGCCAACTTGGATTTAGTCTCACACCCTTTTTGGGTCATTCTTTTCGGCCCAAACAAATTATATTACTACATGTATAGATAAGTGAAAGTGCCCTTCTACTTCAGGTACATGATTTGTTGGGGATCTGGAGAGCATGGGACCATGCTATGCTTGCGATGCTGATGATTTTTTTTGTCTTTTTTTGTAATTTGGTCTAATACTATTTGTATTCCATCATTGTGATTTGTTTTGATGCATTCCTAGACATATGTATCATACATAATTTATATATATGATCCCCAGTTGTTTTATATATCTTGCCTTCCACTGTTTACTCTTCTATTGATGTTTATCGCTTCTACTTTATTTTTTGTTTTTCTTCCACTATTTAATCTACCAAAGAAGGAATAGTTTCCCCACTATCACACCCAATGCCCTCGCTGCTAGTCGGGAGCCTCTGGAGTTCATGGAAATGTGCTTGAGTCCATGTGACCAGCCAGGTACGGGGTACCTCTGGATGGATTCTGGAACCGGGGTGTTACAATGTTCTAAGGTGATTACTAAGGTAGGCCATTCTTATTTTCGTCTATGTTAGATATCTATAATAAATAATAATACCACACTATATGATATAAATCAGGACTTATAACTGTATAAGTAATATAAATATATGGTAAAAAGATCACCCAAAAATGAATTTAGGTATCTACTAGGGGAAAGATCTTCCCATAGAACAATATTATTTATTCAAAGGGAATATCATCCCATGCATGAACCACATAAAAATAAAATAATCTGAAGACACCGATTTATTTAATATATTTATTTCAAATTCAACAAGGGGAAACAAATATCACCATCAAACTATATAAAAAAAATTGGATAATGTTTTCTCAAACTAGATCAACTAATACAATTCATGTTATTATTTTTCAATTATAATAGGTACCAATCCATCATTACATAGAGTTTTAACCCATGCGAATTTTTGAACACTCAGTCACACATTACATTTATAAATATAAACCGTATACCTTGGTTAGTAGGCAGAGCATATCTGACTCCTACCACCGTAGATAGCCTCATAAAATCATAACACATACTAATCACATAGGAATCATCCAACATCATGAAGCACGTATTTACATCCCTCATAGGTCAAAAATAAATCCCAAAAGATTATATATAACATAAAAATATACCACTCATAACATATATACATACTCATCTCACTCATTAGGGAATAAAATTGGTTTCTTTGTACCCAAACTATTCCCATATAACTTAGACAATTCTATATCTAACATCCAAAATTGTGGGAGGCCTCCTTGCCTATTTCATAAATGTAATCTATATATGTATATAAAAATACTATTCAATTCGGACCTGAAATCTAGATATTATTTACTTGGGAGGACCCAAATAAATCTCATAACACAAAAATGTAAATTCCCTAACATTCCATCAAAACATCTTCATGACATTGTCCTTGGTCTCAATTCGAAACTCCCATATAGATCTATAATCCCATATCATGGAGTGAACCATTACAGTTTATATCATCAACACTATGAAGAAATTTCTGACCAATGGAAGATATCATGACATTGATTATCTATAATGTTGGTGATCCCCATCAGGTGAAAGAAAAAAAACAATTATAATCATATAGACTATTCCTCATATGACAATAAAAATCTCATTGGTCATTAGAATATTACTATGCATAATAATTAATCACCTTGTACTGAATAAAAATCATGATTTTACTTGAAATTCATTATATAAAGTAACAAAATGTTGACATCAGCATGATGTAGATATATATACTGTAATTATTAGAAAAAATTCTCTATAATCACTAATGAATATTTCTGCAATACTTCCTGTCCAAATGTGATCATTTAATTCATCTATAAGACATTTATTTTCATACACCATAAATTAAATATTCATAATCAAGTCCATACCAAATGTTGATGGGGAACCAATACAGAAGGCAATGGTATTTCATGGATATTGAAAATTTTATCATTACCTATGAATTTGAGTTAAATTTTTATTATCATTTATCTTCAGTAACTCATTAGTGGAATGAAAATGTATATCTTATAAATATGATTGATATATAATACGTAAGAGTGTTTTAGGGACCACCCACATAAAATATAGAGTGAAAATCCACATAGAACACAAATCCACATCATCCAAGACTATTAAATCTTATCAAAGACCCACCAGCCATCTCCTAGATATAACCAATGACATATATACTAAAATAATTTATAATTAATTAACATATTAGTTTAAATCAAAATCCATAGTCTGCTAAATATTATAGGTAGATCTAACTGTACTAAAATACATAATGAAAACAATTGAATGCATTGTGAAATGTTTTCTACACAATTCCATGAAAAAGATCTATCAACTAGAACATAATGAATCAGTAATTTCATTCAATTTATTTGAAATGTCTATATACAATTTTTGGGAAATTAAATTTTTTTTTTTGAAAATTATAGGAAATCACTTTCCAAGTAGGTCATCCACCAATTATAAAACAATACACATTATTATAGATTTATTCTACCATGAGATTGTATAATCTATGTTATACCCTAACATTAGAAAAAATATTAGTTTCCATAATGGATAAGAATAATGGATGGAAGAAGATGAATAAAAAACCTTGAATCCACTTTGGAACAATCGAAGAACATACCCTCAAAATTGGGGATTGACAGATGGTTGAATAAGATTGATGATTGTACAATTGATAACAAACACATAACCTACTCAAACTACAATAAATAGTGGGAAGACATTAAAATTATCGTTATACACATATTTAATAAAATGGAATCTGTAATGGTCATGAAATTATTAACATCAACAACAACATGAATTTCTATTGAGGTGGCCCTTCATGGAATGGGCCATTGTTTTCTGGTATGATGTGCATAAGCTTTATAATCCCATAAATAATATGTTTATTCTTCATGGTGTTACCTCTATATCCCAGAAAAATCACCCCACTATTTGAAATATAATTCTCAAGGACTATATATCCATTGTATAGAATATATCATCAATGACATTCCATGTTCCCTCTCAGAATAGTACACATTAACCCCAATTATGCAACGATAACATTATTAAAAGATAAAAATACTATTAAATGTAATTTTAAAATGAAATATGTACTATGTTTTCAATATAAAAATATAAATAAATATTATATTTTGATAATAAATGTTCTTTTATTCTATATGAAGAACCTATGCACCTTATATGCAGAAAATTGCGACACCCCCTTTTCATGGTGTAATGAAATATCACTATTTCATTGATATTTTCAAAACTATGAATGATACTTCTAGAAGATCTAAAAATAGAATCACTATCCAGACAAATAGTGTAATGAGCTTATAACAACAAAATTCAGGGATTGGGCCACCCCAAACCCACCCTAACATTCATCGACGCACTTTAATCACATCCCATGAATTAATCGGCGTTTGAAACCATATACATGGAATTATAACACTAATGAAATTAATATAAATTCATAAATTCTAAAATAACCCCTACTTGTGGAAAAATAACAAATTATCACTTAATTTTATAATTTATAAAAGACTTAGGTCATTACATATATCAAATTCTCACTTAATTTTACAATTTTTTTCCTGAGAATGATAAATTATTTAATTCTTTTAAATCACTCTCATATGATACATCTCCTATTATTAATAAAGGAAAATTGTAATTAAGATATACAATGTTGTTTTATTAATATTTATAATTTTATATATTAAATATAGAAAAAATTTTAATGTCAATATTGATATGAAAGTATTCTATGGATATGGAAAGTGAATATATTTTATATTTAATATCATGACAAAGAAAAAATATTTCAATGATGCACATAACATGACCATATCAATATATTAGGGTAGTATATTTATTTTCCTATATTACTAAGATATGTTTCGGTTGGAAAAAAATATTTAAGAGATTTATTATTATAATTTTATATAATATGATAGTATTTTTACAACAATAAAAAACCAAATGAATGATGCTATCATTTTTTGTACCTATTTTGAACTAGTAGAATATTCTTATTTATATTCTCATAAGTCATCCATGGTAATAAATATGAAATATTTTACATGGTATTTTGTTGATAATATTATGACATTTTACTACCTTATGTTTATAAAAAACCCTTTCATAAAAAATGATAGTACTTATATATACATTTAGTAATATTTAATGAATCTATATTTTATAACTTTCCATATCATCCGTAATCATTAAAAAAGATTGAAAAAAATATTTTATTGGTTTTTTCAGTGGGAATTATGTGTGGTCATTATTCATAGTAATATTTATCACCGAAAACCTGATAGATAATCTGAAAGGCCTATTTTCATGATTTATGATACATTATATCATAGATTCTAGAATTTTCAAGGAAATAAGGATTACTAATATTTTAAAGTAGAAATATCATATAATGATAAATTCTATTTGGATTTTATGATATAACCCCATATGAATATTTTTTAAGTGAAATTATTCAATCACTTTCCAGGGGATTTATTTTGTAAGAAGATCTTATAGGGCCCATGTTTTTTAATAGACAACATATATATATATAAAGAAATTCAATAACTCGTCAATGAAACTCTTTGCCGGAATATGTAAATGTATAAAAAGTAGATAGTATATATTATTCAATAATTATTATTATGTATTATGAATATTATATTTATGGAATGATTCCTTGAGATATGTAATGAAATCCACAATTGGTGCATGGTATACTAATCCTAATGATAAATTGCAATGAATGAAATTTATCAAATATCATTTGGACCAACCACTCAACCTCTTCTATATCGATAAAATTTTTGTATTTCATTACTTTTTATCTATATATATTTATAATCACATATAACAAATAGTCAATGGGTAAAACATGAGCCTAATATATCTTATAATGAATTTTCAATCTATATTTTTTTATCAGAATAACCTTGTTTTATGTAATATAATGGCCTAATTAAAGAAGGTAATTTTCATGAACAAAAATTTTAAATAACTATTATAAAATCCGTATGCAACAGTGATTAAAAAGATTCGTAATTTTATTTCTAATTGGAAAAAATTAATAATTATAAGTGGAAAATTTCTTTTATGTTTTTGTTTTTAGAAATATTCAAAAAATATTATCCATTTTCAGGGATAGTATATTCTTTGTTGTTTTATGTATTTATTTCATTATTATAGTAAAATACATTTTATAATGAGTATATAAATAATCAGAACAGTTTAAATGTTCCTAAATTAGATAATTAAAATATTATAATAAATATTAAAAATATTAATAAGAAATTGAGTAATAATGGATGATATATACTATAAAAATTACAACATCAATAATGATTTCATCAATATCAGAATCTATCACATAAATATTATATATAATAATAATTGTATAATAAAATATATTTATATTTAATATATGTTAGAATATATTGAATGATTTTAAAATTAATATTATTTTTAAAATATATGAAATTTATAGAAATATATATGTCTTTTTTGCTATTATTTTTTCATTTGAAAATCGAATGAGAGATATTACATGTGAAATGAAACCATCAGAATTATATTGTAGCCATAATTAATAATTTTCATAGAGAAATTATTCTGTATTTATGTAAAAATTATTTTTTAAAAATTAAAAATTTTATTTTATTAAAACTAATATGATATTATTAAACATCATACAAAAATATCTTAATGTAGAAATTTGGGTAATATTTAAGATAGTTTAGTAATGAGATATATAAAAATATATAGTATAAAAATAAGTTATAATATATTCATTTTTTATGATATATAAATAATTTAATATCCAATTTTTATCATTATGTATATGTGTGTTTGTGTGAGTTTTATTTTGAAAAAAATATTTCTTAATTTTTTACTCAACATCACAAAAAAAATTGTAATTTAATAATCATAAACAAAATCCACCGAATTACTAGTTTTATTTCTTTATGTTTGGTTTTTATTATGTATAAGGCAAAAAATTCTAGGGGTCACTAATTTTTAATTAATATTGTTTTTTATTATAATATAGTCATGTTTTAATTAAATGAAAATATTGGGAAACAATTTTACTTTTGAATTTAGCATATTCAAATACCATGATTAAACAATTTCATCTGAGAATTATTAAAATATTATCCATGAATAAATATAAATTTTACTCCATGTACACATTTATATTCAATATTGGTCCTAAAATAATGGATTTTATATCACTGAACCACTCAAAATTCTTAGGTGAGTTCTGTTCCCTTTAAATACTGTCTCTCAAGTTCATGAATTCATCAAGAGAGGTTACTATTTTAAATTTTTCTCTTTCTATCATGCAATTATTTCAGTATTAATTACATTAAATTATTTTTTATATTATTCATGGGACTATATTTTTTATAATTCTATACTTTATATGAAATATTCGTGGTTTTTCTCTAAAATTGTTATATAAATACAATCATGAGATCATAATAAACAATAATTAGTATTTTTTATGATGGTAATACAATTATTTACAAATCCCACTCATATGTATTTATAAGATTATTAATGTAGACCTTACAAGTAATCAACAGTCCGAAATATGGGGTATGTTATATCTATTAATGATTTTATATGGACCAAAAAGAACTCTTTTGTATATTGGTGCATGTGAAACATTTTAAATCAGAATTTCCAAAAATTAGAGTTCTGTTGTGATTTATTTTATTTTCATAATTTAAATAATGTATATGAGTTTCATATTTTTTATGTCACATATAATTTTTAAATCATTACTATTTCCATTTCATATAGAATTAAATTTTAAATTATGAGGTAATTTAATGTAATTTTTTATTATTAACAAAAAGGAAGAATAATTTAACATATTTAAAACATTATAGAGTAATGGGGTCTACATTTACTAAGTAACCATAAATATTAAAATAATATAATTCATTATTTTAATGAATCATTTATTCTTATATTCAAATTTAATTTATTTAATTGTTTAAAAATCCATTTGACCATTTATACAATGATTTCATAGATGATAACCTAGAAAACCAATTACTGATTCTTGAGCAGTGTTGTGAAATTTTATTTAGAAGTTGGTGACATTTATTTTAGATATAAAGAATGATATGATGTAATTCACTATAAGAGGTTAAGTTATGGGGAATGGAAAAAATTATATATCCTCTAAATGATCTATTACGACTCGTGATGGAAATATGATATTGGTAATATAAGAAATAATATACTTTTAGTATGTTTTCTAGTTATAACTGAATTGAATGTTTCTCGATATCTTAAAAATTCATTACCATTATTTTATCATTAATTAATATATTTTCTATTTCTTTGATTCATGTTAAAATTACCATGTTGTTGTATTTTTATTCCTATATTATGTATTCAGTTTTCATCTATTGATATATTTAACATCTTAGATTTTATTCCCAAATAGATCCTTATAGTTCATACTATTATTATATTTTCACATTTTCCATAGATTATTGATATGATTGAATTTATGGATATCATATGGTCATTTTTAATAAATATATTTATATTAAAATTTGATTTTATTTTTATGTGATTAATTATTGAATTGTAATGATACAAAACATTAGTTGTTATATAAATATTTTTCAGTTATTTAAATTTAATAAGATAAACCCAAGTCTTTGTTTAATTTTTTAGGTATATCAGTTAAGGGATAACATTTATTGATGATATGTATATAAATATATTTGGTTTTGGGAAAAATGAAAAATATGAGGAAATAAACAGAGAAATTTACAAGTATATCATATGTTTTCTATGATTTACAAGTATTATAATGATGTAAAAATTTATTTGATGTTATCATGATATTGTTAATATAAAACATGAAATGAATAGTATTCCACATTCTTTAATGGGTGAGTTCAACAACATCCCCTACTGGGCACCCCGAATCCAATGGCTATGTGGGAGATACCACGACACCTCTACAATTTTCATTGATCCATTGTGTATATAATATTGTGCTGAGATAAAAAAATTGTAATGATCAAATATAAACGTGACATTATTTTAAATTAATTAAATGATTTAAAAAATATATATTTTATAATTACTAATTATATAGGATTTATAGTTTTAGTGTCCTTGTGGAATACCCCCATAATATTACTATTTTAATGAAATTGAGATCATTTATCACAAAAATAAACATACATGAATATATTTTAGACAACTTGTTAGACAAACTCATCCACATAACATAGGAAATAAACAAATTGGAGAGATCAAATGATATATATTGTGTTAATAAAAATTTCTCCAGGGATTAGATCCTATGAATATGTACAAACATGAGTATAAGTGAAAAACAAATTCCACATCACTGATAATAATAAAAAGTATGTGATCCTTGATATTTATTTAATAATAATGAAAAATTAAAAAAAAATCCACCTTGAAACATAAAAACTATATAATGTATAAGAATAATTTAAAATAATTTATTAATCATGACCGAATATGATCATAATGATCATGATCCTTTTATTATAGAAGAAACATCATCTTAGTAAATCATTATATTGATGATCCACAATATCCATGTAAATTCTTATGGAAAAGTAAAATATAAATAAAAAAACCAATATCTTGAAAAATGAACTCTTATAAAATTTATTTTATGGAGATATTAGTCCCCATTTTTTATTCATATATTCATAAATATTCCACTTAAGAATGATTTTCATTTCAAATGAAAATGAATATTAATAGAAATTGTTTTTTTACATCCAAATTATATAAAAAATATCATTAGGTTAATTTGATGGTACAAAATACTGGATCTCCAATAATAATCATATTATATAAAATAATATATCAAGAAACAAAAAACCTAACTCCCATAGAGATATATCATTTTATGATAATGAAATTAATTTTGGGAAAATGCAATTTTGATGTTATTTTTTATTATACGTTGTAAAGTCCTAGTTATGATTACCATTAAAAGAGCACTCCATTAGTTTCAAAAAGGAAAATAAAAAATTAATTAAATGTAATTTGGTTTAAAAAACATCCAAAAAATAAATGGAAATACATCATATAATATATTATGTACTGGAATAAATATGTTTGAAAGGAATTTGTATGTTTCAGATAAACAATTTTGAGTTACCAAGTACATGCCAGTGACTATGATTTATATGAATGTGTTGTAACATCCAATATCATAATTATAATCATATCAACTAACTAATTATGAACAATATTAAATTAAAAATATATTTATATTATTTATAAAAAATAAATTTATTCTAGTATTGTATTGTCATAATGTCATTTCAATATCAGGTAATAAAACATGTATCAGATGAAAACAAGGTTTATAAAAGTGGTGTCAGTAATCCTTTGAATATAAAATAAAATATTTTGAAACCCATTAATGTTTATAGAATTTATTGTTAATGAAACATATTTTTATAATTCCATTACTTCGGAGTTTCTTTTTCATTTTTAAAAAAATGAATATTTGATGAACTAGTTTTGGGTTATATACTAATATCGATGGACGACATTATAATGATCATACATATTTTTTTTCTTTAAATAACCATATTTATTAATTATTTAATTTACTTTGTATATAAAACAATAATATTTTAAGTAAAAATAGACATATTTTATAGGTTAATGAAACAAAAAATATATATTTATGGAGGTGGTAGTATCTACATTACATTATCCAAATTTTCATATTCCTTATTTGAAAAGGAGAGGGTGGTTAATTATTATCCCATAATTATAATAACATAGAAATACAATATATATATATATATATATATATATATAATGACACCAATGTTATAATTTTATATTTTTTAAAAGAAAATTTTGAAATAATAAAGTCAAACAATGATATTAAAAGTGAAATATAGGTAAGGAAATTATAAATCTTATTTTCAATTATCTACATTATGAAATGGGTTTTAATATTAAGGGATGAACTTTTAGAAAGACAAATAAAATAGGTATCCTAGATAAGATATTTTATTATGTTTTTTGGTATTATTTTTCCTTGAATATAAGGGGTTTTTCATTTAAGTAAGTTGGGCGAGTAGTGCACCTTCAATAAGAGAAAATTGATGGATATTTTGTAATAAAAAACTATTTAATAGTTGAGGACAACTAGAATAAAATTTAATAAAAAACTACGAAATAATAATACAGATTATAGATAAGGTGGATCCATAACTCAACGACTCAATTAAGACTTGTTTTTTTTTCATTTTGTCACATGTACTTATAGGTTAACCATTTATGTCATTTTGGTCTTCTCCATAGAAACATGTTTTCCATAGGTATTTTGTACATGAGTCACAAAAACTACCATTGTTGTATTATTTTACAAAATTAATCATAATTATAAATCTAGTTTTATATAATTTTTAAATGTTTTGAATATTAATATTAATTTACCAAATGCATACAAAATTGAAAACATATTTTTTATAAGAATTAAACATATGTTCTAAAATTTTGTATATCAGTTATTAAATTAAAACAATTATAATTAAGGTTATTATTTCACTTATAAATTAAATATTTTTAGATAAAATCTTGTGTAGATTATTAAACTAATATTTATATAATAATAAGGACTTAAAATTCATTTTATTTGTAAGAATGGTATATTACACTATTTCCCACATTAAATTGTTATAAAAATCTCAATGATTTATCTGCATCTCATATGGTATTCATAAATCAAAATATTATTTAACTATTTCATAGTTAACGATAATTAATTTTAAATTTATTTTTAATAAAAAATGTAAATTATAGTTTATATATTTTTAAAAGTAATGGACTGTTGGAATAGTAATTATTATTTTTCTTTAAAATTACTAATTAATTTAGTGTTACTCCAATTTTCACTAAAAATATACTATTTTTATGAATTAAATTTTATTAAAATAAATTTTTTATAACTATACAATTTTATTCTAAATATAATGTTAATAACATTTTGTTTTTTTGTTATTATATATATATATATTGATTTATATATTTAATATTTAATTAAGAATTATTTATTCCTACTATTTTTATGGAAACAACAAATTAGAATCATTTTTTTTCTTTTGGTTTTCTATATCGAGAAATCTAGGAAAATAGTTTTTATTTTTTAAGGATTGTTTTTTTATATTAAAAATAAAAAAAATTAAAATTATTTTCACTCAAAATAATAAAGAAACAGCATGATCAAAAAAACTGTTTATCGTTCATGAAACAAAATATAATATATAAATTCAATTTTAATGAAAAATATTGAATAATATTTAATTAGAAATACCAAATACCCATTCCATCAGTCAGAAAATGAATCAAAGACAAATAGAAAACACTCACACAATGAGAACAACCCAATAGCTCTATCACATGTTCAAATATTTCTATTCCTAATAAAAACCAGACTCTGAAGAACCATCAATCCAGAATACTAGTAACAAATAATTTACTATATTATTATAAAAAATGTCTTCTTATACACTATGTTGTATTATTAGAAGTGATTTGGAATATCCATTAGGATTTTCCCCAGTATCCCTCCTGAAAACCCATTGTGACATATTCCCAACAACATAAACAAAGGAACTGTAAAAATAATAACACATCTTAATTATTGTTAAAAAATATATATATATATTAAAACATATCTTAAAATTAAAATTTTCCAGACAATCATTTTCTGAAAAACATGTAGTGATTATTAGTTCTATTATTATCTGATTCTAATATAAAACCAATATAGAAACAAGTATACATGAGAAATAATGAATAACAAATATTAATTAATTAAAAATATTACCATATACACACATTTTATATCATAACACAATTAATTTGCTTCTAATATATCATGACCCAACATCTTTATTTTAGACATTATGGTTTGTCTTTATGTTCAACTCACATATCAAGAATTTTATTCATACATAAAATATCTTAGTCATTGTGAATTTTGTAGAGTATTAATCTATTTTTTCAGAAACTTATCGAAAATAGTTTGTATAGTTAAAAATCATCATTATATTAAATTTTATAAATTCAACATGTAACTATAAATCCATTCTAAATAATTCAAAAATTATTTTATTTTTAAATTATACATAGTAATTAATTTTAAATTTTGATTAAACTATCCAAAAAAATCCCATGGATTTATAAAAAATGCATCTTATAGATTTTGAATCATAATTATAAGAACACAACTAATAAAAAATTTTATAGTTCCCAAATCGTAAAAATTTGTAAATAGATAACCTATTATTAAATAAATTTAAAAACATCGATTATAAATTACTAATGTAGGAAGACCCTATAAATAAAACTAAATTATAAAATAATGTTTAACACCACATATTGAATGAAAAAAATCAACCTGCATTAAATAATGAACAAGTAATAATTTTCAAAACACTATCATTGATGACAAAAATCCTAACAGGATCTTTCTCACCTAATAAGAATTAACCTAAAATCATGATTCATTATTTCATATCCCATATTGTGAATCCGAAAGTTGAATATCTAATTAGAATGTTTATATTGATTTGGAGGATGATAAATATACAATTAATGGAGATATTGGATGAACAGACCCAAAATTACATTTTCAAAATTCTTTTCACTCCTGATGAGAAATTTATTTTTCATTGGTGGATAGTCCTGAAAATCAATTACAATGATTCTTAGAGTATTCCTAGGGTTAATTGGGGTTTTAATAGGTTTTTTGATATTATAATTGGGTATAAAAAATTAAATTTCATAAGTAAATCCGATCTTTATTTTCAGAATATTTAATATCCCCCTAAGATCATACTAGCACCGTTACGAGTACTCAGCATAGTATTCCAGTTAAAGATACTATGTAATATTTTATCTGATAACCATTTAATGTGTTCTTGGTAAATAATTTTAGTGACTATTTAAAATGAATTATTACTTATTTATATGTTGTAATTATAATTCAGATATGATAATGTATTTATGTTCCTAAATTTTGGTAGATACGTCTATATTATATAAGAATTTATTTGAGGTCACATCGTGAAACTCAATTCGAGATGAACTCATGTTGTTAGGTTCAAGAGACTCTGGAAAAGTTTATTAAGATTATTTTTTATTGAAAATAAAGATAATATGGACTGCTAATGAAGACAGTCTCCCCAATTATGTTTGATAAACGACATAAGGCCTCAAAATTTTCCAATAAATTCCTAATACATAGTAAAATACAAGTGATTCTATCTATGATGTAGGAATTTTTTTTCTAAATGGTTTATATAGATAGTTCATTGAAAACATAATTTTCAGATTGAAATTTATGGATCTGTATAATGGTATGATAAAATTAACTAGGATATGTATGGGTTACATATGATTTTATTATTATTAATAATCGTAATATCATACAACAACAATTCAAATAAGAAAAAATAAGGCTACAAAATGGTGTCACATGTATTTCATAGATGTTGTGGACTATTACCACAGATATTTATAAAAAGTTACAATATATTATAGTCCATAGAAGGTAATAATATATATTTGGGAAGATAATATAGACTAATACTGACATAATGAATTGTTATAATGCACATTACTATGCGACATAATGGAATTGAAGAATATCAGGCACTATATAAATGTATGTAGGTGGTATGTAATGGTATTGTTCTACATGTATTGGATATCAAATGATCAGAATTTTTTTCGACGGCTAACCATATATATTAATTTTTTATTAAATTCGGTCCACTAATTATATTTATGTAATTATTTCTATTATCAATCAACCTATTATATGTTTATGTTTCTATATACAGTTGATCCATAAACTATAATATATTTATTGTGTTATTTATTATCCTATTAAAACAATAAAATGTTGTCATTTCCTAAAATCATGTACCTTCCACATAGTCGGTAATCTACATAAATTATTTTTACATGATTCTTCTAGGTGAAATAGAAGTATACATTTTATTATTCAAAATAAAAAAAATATGACGTCCCTGTGATATGATTCAATGTTTATACATCCAGATCATTAATCATGAAACAATTATGATTAAATGATATTAAGTTTAGTTTTATTCGAAATCCTAAAGGTGCAATGTAACAATGTTTCATATTGTTGTAAATGTGAAAAAAATTACATGGATCAAGTAATTGGATTTAATAGAGAAATAAATAACATTGAGATAAAATTTGAATGCCACATGAAGTATTAAATCCTTGATTGAGAGAAAAATAATGTCAATTTTGATGAATTTTATGATGAAGTTCACATGTGGTTATTCAAATACCTGGTGAATGTAAATAGTAGTTTTTAGGTGATTCAAAATTGAATAATAAACATAATTATTTAATGACTATAGATGAATAAGGAAAACTAGTACTGAGTGATTTATATTTTAACTAAATGGTACGAAAGATTCATTAAGATATTATAATTAAAATATTTTCACATTTTAATATAAAATAAAATTGTTGGTAATGAATAATGAAATTGAAATTAAGGTGTTTGAGATAATTTTCAATGTACATTGTTTGTATTATATGAATTCAATAAACATCTATATCGAGGATAGAGAAAATTATTCATAATATAGGAAAGCCTGTAAATGAGATGAATAACAACACATGTTGTTAGATGTAATATTATCACCAAGATGCCTCTTGATTTTGTTATGATTTTAATGATAATAATTTATAATTATGTTTTTTTTTGTGTTCACATGATGATTGGATAATCTGTATAATTAATTGGGGTTATCATTTTTATGGAGATCATGAATAATCATAGAGTAATATGGAGTTATTTTTACATGTGAATCATAAGATAATAAAATTTATAACTAGGGTGTATAACTAATTTTAGAATAATATTTGTGATTGGTGTATAAAACCAATTACAACTATAAAGAATAATAATTCGAGGGTATAACTAATTATAGAAAAAAAAATTAGTTACATAACCAATTATTGTTCTATATGTACATCGAAATAAATGAGAATCTCTATTTGGATGTCTATTAAACTATTTATTGACCAAGCATTTTATAAAATCCACTTAAATATTATTCATAATATGTTTTATATTTGTCACCATATTTTGGCGAGTTCATGTTTAATAGGAGATTGAGGATACATGTTTTGGTATTTAATAGTTAATTAATAAAAAATAATAACATTTTAAAATATTATACCACTGATTCACCCCCAATCAATTGGAACTAACCAGTCCTTGGTCTGTAGACATGGTATCAAAATGATCATTGTATGAATGAATAATAAATATGAAAGGATATATATTTTGAATAATTTTCATTGCACCTGTGTTTTAACAAGTTATTGTATTCACTTCTATAATTAGCAGAATATGATAGTGACCTACTGTTTATCTCTTATCATATAAGTGCATGATTAAACAACTATTTTTTATTAAATAATTATATATTTTATAGTTTTGAATCAATATGTAATGGAGTATATTGGGATATACGCAATGAAAAAATCACACTTTTCTGTTTATTTATGAGGGTTTGTAGATTCATTTGGTGTCGCCATAAAACCTTAAATATTTGATGAAAAAATTATAAGTATTCACTAATAAAATTCCATCATCATTGAATCCAAGAATAATGTTACGAGGATAATTTTTTATGAAATTAAATTATATAATGAAGTACATATTAATTTTTATTTCTTCTAATTAAATGTTATGTCTTCAAATAATTATGTTTTTCATTTGAATAAATAATTCACAATTATTTAAAAAACTCTTTGAAGGAAATTTATACATTGGTTTGATCAAAAACATTAAGCTTCAGAAGAAAGAATACAACTAAAAATAATATAGTTATAATATTTTCTTCTTTCCTATGAGATAAAGAAGGAACCATCCATTAAAAATAAGGATATATTTGAGATCTCCATTGAATTAATCAGAACGGAAATATTATAAAATATATGGTCTCTAAAATAATAGATTGAAAACCTAGTAGTGATAATTAAATTAATGATATTATTAAACATATATCAAGATTTGGTAACAAGGTATTGTTAAATGAAAATTTAAAACGTCTACATTAAGTGATGGAATTGTAATATCAACTAACTTATTTCTTATGAAATCATAATAATAAATACTATTAAATATGTATCTATTGAGGTAGGTAAGAAACAAAAAAAATAAAACTATAATATTAAGAAAGAAAATATAATCACCTATAAGTGGAATATGATGATAAAATATGATAATGATAATTAATATTAAAATAAATCCACATATTATGTGGAACATTTCAATTTTATAGTGAAAATATGTTTGCATTTACCATGTTTTAATAATGATGGAGATAAAAGGATAGAGATTGAATACAGTAATAGAATGAGATGAAAGATGGTATTTTAGGATTAATAAGATCATGAATTAAAAGAAAAAATAATAAATGATAATGACAAGGATTCTAAATTAATGTCTGTGACAATAGTTAATGAATTATGTGTTATTTGATGAGATCAGATCATGTAAGCTTAAATTGGATGAGCTAAAAATGATAGAATATGATCATAAAGAAATATAGTTTTATGATATAATGTTCTATACTAGTTATAATATATATATATTTTATCTATATTGGATAAAAAATAAGATAGTATAACTCAATGGTCAATATGATTACTCGACAGTCTTCTGAAGTTTGTGAGATGAAAGATTTTAATCGTGAATGAAAATGTACAACTAATATATACTTTTTTATTATGTTAAATATTATAGTGCATGTTAAAAATATAAATATTAACGTATATGGACCTATGAGATTCATGATAGACACTCTTCCCTATATTTTGAAAAAATGAGGCCAATGAAGCCACTATTAGTTTTTAAAATTAAGGATTCCAATGAAGTAGTAAATAATCAAAAAAAATTATATAAATAAATATAATAATTATGAATTCTGAATCATTAAATTTCTAGGATGGTGTTTTGGATGGTATAGACATAATCTATTCTTATTTTTGTGCAATTTTTATTTTATATAGAATATGAAGTAAAAAATTAAAAGTTCGGTTTAGAATTCATTGTCATAATCAAAGTGATGTGAGTTGTGATATTGAAAAAAGAATATATTTCAACTAAAAATTGATATCAGTCTTTATAGGTTGTGTAAAAAAGATATGGGATAGTGGTTTTAAAAATAATATATATGAAAAATATGCTACAACATGTTTTTCAGAGTAAAAATATTAAAAAATATAAAATGGAATAACCGCAAAATATTATGTCCTTTTTGAGGATGTCTGTGAATCCCAATGAAATTTTTTAGGACATGATAAAATTCTTAATAATCTAGAAAGAATATATAGATATGTCAAGTAAAATGGAAAAAATAGTATATTAATGCAGAATAAATATGAATAATTTTTCACCCAAGATGATGTTGACATTGATGATAATTATTTTATATAGATATATTTTAGCATTCTATGTTAATCTATGACAAATTAGTGGGAATTCAATAAATGGTAAAAACTATTTTATAAAAACCATCTATCCTATGAAGAGGGAATGATGTTTATAATGTAATAAAATGGTAATGAAATTTCATTGAATGATGACTAAGACCAAACAATTTTTTTTAAAAGAATACAACACAAAATAAAGAAGCATAACCATAGTCCTTTTATCCTAAAGATATGAAGAAATGTTGTTTTATGGGAATGGAATCTATGTCTATAATGATTGGAAAATATCACATGAGGGTTTCATCAATGGAATGATGAAATTTCATCATTATGCTATAAATGATTTTATTATCCACAACAATAATAATATAATTGTTGAAGAGTTGTATAATTTCAACAACTATAAATAATAAATTTTTGTTCTCATGTTATGTTAACAAGAATGAGGAATAAGGTAGTGATTAAATCACATCATGAGGATAAAATTTGATAATAATTATTCATTTTTGTGAATTATTGTCAATATAAAAACACTATATATACATTAAAACTAATGTGTTGGAGGTATGAAAAACTCATTTTTATCTTTTATTACAATAGTATTAAATAAAAATAATATCTATGTTTTATATTTAGTAAATGAATGAGGAGAAGGTGGAGATTCATTCTTTTATTAGGAACATTTTACTACGATTGTTGAGATTTTTGAATCCAAAATCATATATTTATATGAATCTATGTTAAAAACCCCTAAATAATTTATTATTATTTCACATGAATGTTATATTATAGAAAATATTATTCACTATTAAAATATATTATTATTTTATATAATGGGTTTTCTAAAAATAAGTAATGATTTCAATTTAATGGAATTTTCCAGGAAAATAATGTTATTTCATCATTATCTAAATTGGATCTTTTCTCCAGAAATGATAAATAAGAAGATAATATAGGGTATTTTTTCATTGAAGGGTTTATGAAGTGAATAAAAGACCCCTTATATTGACACTATTGGAATTTGGGTTTTTTCCAACGGCAGCATACCAACGGTTCAATTAAACCGTTGGTATACTCAGCCTTTGCCAACGGTTTACTGAAACCATTGGCAAAGGGCATTCCAGTGACCCATTTCCCAACGGTTCTATAGAACCGTTGGGAAAGGGGTGCTAAACTTATCCCTTTCCCAACGGTTTATTGAAACCGTTCGGAAAGGTTGCCTTTGCCAATGGTTTTTACAAACCGTTGGCAAAGGTTTTGCCCAAATAGCAACCCTGATCTACTCTCCCTCATTCGAGACATAGCCCTAATTATCGTCCGCTCCCGTGCTCTCGCGAACCCCCCGTCCGGACATCATCGACCCCCGTCCGAATAGGTACACCCCCCATCCGAACAGGTAAAAATTGATCTCAATCAAGTTGTTGTAGTTGTTTTAATGAATTCATTTTTCCATTAATTAAAACATAAACACTATGGTTCCATTTTTATAGAATCTTACATGCCAATGGTGGAAAATTTTATAATGCATATAGATTCTATTATTTTTAGATTGCTTCTCTTATGGATATGTGTTGGTTTTCCACATGGAATGCCTTGACTATCTACTTAGCATGATAGAGAGTTTCTTTTGGAAATTTCCAATGGAAATTACATGATCCTATAAACATTTTGATGAATTTTCCTAACCTAGATGGATTGTCTGATGTTTCTCTAATGATCAAGGACAGAATGATTGGAGGACATCACAAGCCCTGACTGGTTGATCCTAGAAGCAATTTCATGATAATGGATGTAATGCCTATAGGGAATCTCTTGATTTTGGTGATCTTCTCCATTTTCATCAAAAGACATGTTTGACACACTGGGAGGGAAACTCTAGAGTCAGTGTGACATGTCTTGAAGGGTGATTTTTGTCCATAGTGACATGATTTGAGGACATCACATGACCTAGTTGGTGTTCCTGGAGGGTGTTAAGGGAGCCATCTAACATTCCTGACATTTAATATGAGACTGAGATAATATGTATTGATTCCCCTATATAGAAGGAGATACATATCTATTGGAAAACATGTAGTATATATGGTGAGAATTAAAGGCTTTTCATTACAAGGGTGGCATATTCATGGGTGCCATATGATTTTATTTGACATGTCAAGGGGACATCAAATGATCAAAATAGGTTTCCAATGGAATGTATTGTGAACAGGATGAAATTTCCTAGTGCAATAAAATTTCATAGGTGATGCATGTTATGAACATTAGGGTCAACATATATTTCCTTCACCTTAGTCTCCCATATTTTAGTATTTCATCCATCATTTTATCCCAAATTCCATAGATTTATACATTATTTTATTATATTATGTCTCAAATTATCTAAAATATGTGCTTGATGTTCTTCACGTGACCTATCATAATTCCTTCTCATAATCTATAGTGATCATGGGAAGATCGCATGCATGATTCATGATCACTCAAATTATTCTGCAGATCATACATAATGGAAGCCTTACAGGATGTGAGATGATTATATCTATGAAATCTACTCAGGTACCTGGTGAGGAAGTGCATATTAATTCAAAAAGGAAAATTTCATATGAGGATACCCTACTAATATGGTTATGGGATGAGGCATTCTCTGATGTGATAACACATTAAGTTCTTGTTGGTTTTACATTATTTCAATAACACATTAGTATGTTTTTTTCACATGTGTAGTTGATACCATGATTATTTTCTTCCTTTATCGTTTAATTAAATGTATTTTCTATTAAAGTTCAGTCCTATTGAATTGTTTATGACAAAATGACTTATATGAATTCTTTTTACAGAATGGGCAGAAGATGGATGTATGAAACCGATCGCATCTCAAGCGATTTTCAAAACAATTTGGAGAGATTTATAAATTTTGCATTTCACAATGCTTCAGATAGTGGTCGCATACACTGCCCATGTTCCAATTGTGTTGGTAGACCTTGGTTGAGTCATGAAGAAGTCAGCTACCACATAACCAAAAATGGTTTTCAAGAAAACTACATTGTGTGGTATCACAATGGGGAGAAAATGAAATCTCAAATTGGTGATGATCGAAATGAAAGGACCGGAATGGAGAATTTGTTAGATGATCAGTTTCCGTTTATTCGTCATCATCAAAAATAAAGGATTTCGACTCAAGAAGACGTCGATATGAGGACAACTGATGCATCTAGTGAAAATGATGATATTGATAGGGTGAAAAAATTGAATGATGCTGCCACGACTCCAGTATATCGACAATGCGATAAAATGAAAAAGCTGGAATTTTTAATCCGATTGTTTCATGGAAAAACTATGTATGGGATTTCTAATACAGTAATCGATTACATTCTTACCCTCTTGAAGGATTTACTTCCAGATGATGCAGATATTCCCTCAAACCACTATATGGCATGGAAGTTAGTTGAAGAACTTGGATTTTCCAGAAACAAAATTCATGCTTGCCCGAAAGATTGCAGTTTATTCTGGGAAGAAACCGCTGAACGAAATAAATATATAAAATGTGGCACATCCCGCTGGAAGTCAAAATCTGATTGAACACCATCCCGCATTCCACAGAAAGTAATGTGGCACTTTCCATTGATCCCCAGACTCCAGAATCTTTTTATGTCTGATGACATATCAATAAAAATGAGATGGCATGATACCGAGAGAAAGAAGACTAATGATGAGTTGGTTCATCCTACAGATGGATTTTCATGGCAGAGATTTTATGCTCGACATCCTGATTATGCAGCTGACGTGCGTAATGTGAGGTTGGGTCTTTCATGCGACGGTTTTAATCCGTTTGGGAAGATGCTTATTTCGTACAACACATGGCCAGTTTTTATACACATTTATAATCTTCCCCCATGGTTGTGTATGAAAAAATCATTCACTTTAATGAGTATACTCACATCTAGTCCTTCTGATCCCGGCATTGATATTGATGTATACATGCAACCTTTAATAAAAGAGTTGAAACTTCTTTGGGATGTGGGTGTGCGCACATACGATGCATGTTTGAAAGACATATTTCAGATGTGTGATGCGCTTATGTGGACGATCAATGATTTTCCGGCTTATGCAATGATGTCTAGATGGATCACGAAGGGAAAACTGTCATGTCCAGTTTGTATGAAGAATACACGATCCAGAAGGCTGAAACATCGTTGTAGTTTCAGTTTTATGGGACATCGACGATTTTTGCCAAAGGATCATTCATATAGAATGAATCGTCGAAGATTTGATAATACTATAGAGACCGATGATCCACCTCAGCGTATGTATGGAACTGATGTGCTTAATGAATTGAAAGATTTCAGTTTTTCATTCGGGAAGGGTCAAATGAAATCTGGAAAGTGAAATAATGTTTCCACAGAAACTTGTTACAATTGGAGGAAGAGGAATATCTTTTTTGATTTGCCTTATTGGTCAACCAATTTGCTACGTCAATGCTTCGACGTAATGCATATTGAAAAGAATATATGTGAAATGTTGCTTTCAGTTCTTCTAAATGTCAAGGGGAAGAAAAAATATGATTTACGATCTCGACGTGACTTGGTGGATTGGGGCATCAGACCAGAATTGCATCCTGTGCGTATCGGTGAAAATAAATGGCAACGTCCATGTGCTTCTTATGTGATGACAACTACTGAAAAAAACAATTTCTGGAAGTACTAGAGACTATTAGAGTTCCTGATGGATATTCAAGAAACATATCTAAACGGGTCAACAGAAGAGAGTTAAAGCTAAAATCTTTGAAGACTCCTGATTATCACATTCTACTGCATGAGTTGCTTCCAATAGCAATCCGTCATCTTTTGTCCAATAATGTAAAAGTGGGTGTTATTCGGTTGTGCCATTTGTTTAGAGATCTTTGTGCTAAGAAGTTGTCGAGGTATTTCCTGCAAAAAATGTTGACAGATGCCCCATTAATTTTGTGTGAGTTGGAGAAAATATTCCCCCCATCATTTTTCACATGCATGCTGCATCTGACTGTCCATATTCCAACTGAAATACTTCTCGGAGGACCTGTTTCTTTTCGTTGGATGTATCCAACTGAAAGAATTATGTTCACAATAAAGTCTTTTGTTCGAAAGAAGAATCGTCCCGAAGGTTGTATCATGAACGGTTACTTAGCTCAAGAATGTATGGATTTAGGTTCGATGTATTTGTCTGATCATACTACAAGAATAAATAGACCAATGAGAAATGAAGAAGAACAATATGAGAAAATTGAACCCAGTTTTCCATCACTTCCTCAAACAGGAGGAATTCCTTGATCATATACATTGAAGACATTAAGCCATGAAGAGCGGGAGATGGCACATCGCACAGTTTTGTTCAACTGTGATTTGTTCGATGACTATATCAGGTAACAAAATTGAATATGTATATCTTACATATATATCTGTTAAACTATTAATATTTTTTATCTACAGGGAACATAAATCAATGATAAATAGGAAGCATCGTTCTTTATCTTTGAGAAGGAGAGAGACTTTGCATAGCAAAGAGTTTTTAACATGGTTAAAATTGAAGGTAAAAATATTACTGTTTAAATTAATTATTTCAAAATTTACTTAAGTTTAACTATAATTTATATTGTAGGTATTGAGTTTGTCTCCTGACTCTGTCTCTGAGGAAATAAGAGCTTTGGATTTTGTTCCTAATACCGTGGTTCGTGACTGTAAATCAATTGTTATCAATGGGTACAGATTTATTGTCACTGAATGAGCCAAAAACATGAGAACACAACATGATGGTATTATGGTTACTGCCACAATAGATTGTTATGCCAGTGCATCAGATAGTAGACCGCGACTTGAAAATGTGGGTTATTATGGAGTCGTTGAGAAAATAATAATATTGGATTACTACTCTCATAGACGAGTCACAATGATGAAATTCCATTGGTTTGATTCGATGACGAGACATGGAACATTTATTGATGATTGTGGATTTCGAGTAATTAATATGACCCGCACTCTTGCTACCGAAGAACCATATGTGTTGGAATCAATGGCTAAACAAGTTTTTTATGTCAATGATCAACTTCAACCTGAATTTGGTGTCATAGTTGAAGTAATTACAAGACATATTTTTGATGATGCTGATGATTGAATTGACACTGTCCCTATTCCCATTGGAACCAATCCATTTATTTCTTTTGATGACCCCAATAGCTCAATTGTCAGAGTTGATTGTGAACCTGAAGTTGTGGTTGGAAATATATAGATTCATTCATCCATGTTCTCAATTCTTTTGGTTTACCTCGAGTTGGGTTGTTAAGGTTGGTAATATTCATATTTATTTAGTATTGATCACAAATATGTTTTAGCTGAATTGACCGTTATGTGAATTTTCAATGTTTATTGGTTGCTGTTTTATTTGAATAGCATTTTCTAATTTGGAATTGAACTGTATTCAAACCAAATAAAACAATATTTCTAACTTGGTGAACATTACAACTTTTATGTTTTATTAAATTCATTCATGATCTTCTAAAACAATTGATAGATATATTACCAATGAATCCCCTCATTCCCTCATATATTTAGTTTTTTGATTTACACATTAATTTCCTTTTTCTAATTAATTACATATTTGTTTTCAAATGCAGGAAATGTAGCCAATTGAAGAGAGACGAAGAAAAAAAATGGCGGAGAACAATTGTCAGATGGAGGAGATGGTCATTCCACCATTAGTGCCGACAGTGAGTACTTTATTTCAAGTATATATATATATATATATATATATATTTACAGAATATATAATTTCATGTGATTAATTTTTTTGTAAACTTTTTTGTAGGATCCACTGTTACATCGACAGTTATTCGACGAGGAGCCTAGTACTTGTCCTAGTACTCAGGCCGGTGGTACGAGGAGGGTTCGTACCAAAGGTGGACGTAGAGATGCGCATGCCCAACTAGACCCTTCCCCTCCCACTGACATTTCAGCCTTCCCACATTCTGATCCCGGTGTGTCGTTAGGGACACATGGGGTATTTAGGCCTCCCATGTTTTCGCTACCTTCTGCATCTTCTGCCCCATCATTTTCACATCCCATGATGATTCCCACTCCCCAGTCAGCATCAGGTCATACAGCTGTTCCATCTTCTTTTCCTTCTACTTCTATCTCTCCGAGCTTTTATATTCCATCGTCTTCGACTCCTGTTCCACCAGAGGGTGTTCCATCTGGTTCTGTGGATCCGACGCCACTCATTGATCAGACTAGCGTAGTTATATTTATAAAACCCTAACAAATTTTTATAGCAATATTTATTTTCATTATAACATGATTTGATAAAATATTTGTTTTTCTTTCATGACAGATACATCTACTGACAGGAGGCGGGGGCGGGGCCGTACACGCATGCGTTCGCTGTGGAACTGTCGCACACAGGTTATGGTGGAATATAATGAAGACAATCAGATGGTTGAGAAAACAGGGCAGCAATGTCGGAGTTTTCTGGCGACGCTTTCCAAATACTCCAACATCATTCCTGTCAGCCCACTGTCGTGGAGACATTTGCCACATGAGGTCAAAGATAGAGCTTGTGCAGAGATATGGGTGAAAAAATCTGTTGTATTTAATGCCATGAATTATTTTTGTATTTATATGAATTAATATTTTGATTTCAACTTCGATTTAATTTTCCTGATGGTGAGGGTGCACGACTGGAACATCTAAAGGATTTAGGTGAGATTTGGAGAGCCTAAAAGCATGAGCTATATATTGGCTGGCGTGCTAGAGTTGGCACTGAGTTAGAGGCGGTACTTGTCGTGGATGATTGTCCTATAGAGCAGTATCGTCAGATGATTACTCATTGGACGAGTACCCAGTTTAAGGTATGAATTACATTTGAGGTATTTAAATAATAACTTTCAATTTTTTCATTAATATTATCCTTTGCATTATCGAATTTTATTTAGGAATCATCTGGAAAAAATAAAAAAAACATTGATGAAAAAAAATACCTCCATACACTAGGACGCACGACGATGCCGGATCATGAGAGGCAGCATGTATGACAATTGTTTATAAGTTTTCTTTACGAATTACATTTTCTTTTGTTTCCTAAATTATTTAATCACTTGTTAAAGTTTTTATATAACTTTTGTTTTCAATGTCATTGTAGAGGCAAGTACAAAATATTGAAAGCCGTGTGCCTCGAGCAAAACGGTTTTGCTCGAGTAGAAGAAAAAAGGATGGAAGTGCTGTCAACGAAGTGACTCAGCAGCAGATTGTAAGTTTTAATCTGTTGATTTTATATTTTAATATCTATTTTGTAACTTAATAATATATTTATATTTGTAACAGGATGCTTTAGAGGCCCTCGATGCCCAAGAAGCAGACAATTTTGGGCCATCTGATCACTTACATCAGGTGTTGGGAGAGGATCATTCTGGCAGAGTACGCTGCCGACCTAGGATATCCCCGACGAGGTATTGGCCTACCTCAGGTACGAGTTGTAGTGCCACCGAGCTGCAGCAAGTTAGGGCACAGGCAGAACAGGCTGAGAAAAGGGCCACAGAGACGACAGAACAGCCTACTAGGGAAAACAGTGCATTTATGAAATTTATTGAAGTTCTACGTCCAACACTTCCAGCAGAGGCCAGCCCAATGATTGATGAATACATGTCGTCGATAAATTCTATATATGGTGCACCAGGTGGCAGTTCCAGTGGTGGTCAGGCCGATGTCCAGCTTGAAGATGATGATGGCGAGGAGTCTGATGCGGAAGAGGAGGGAGATGAGGAGGGCAAGGATGAGGGCGAAGGCGAGGAGGAGGGCGCTGTGGAGGGTGAGGACGATGAGGAGGACGATGACGAGGGTGATGATGATGATGATGGTGATGGTGATGCTAATGTGGGACATATTGATCCGTTACATTTTTGACTTATATTACTGAGATTTGATGTTTAATCTATTCTAGTTATTGGTTTTATCTAGACTCGTAGTATAGTATTGGAGTTGAGTTATTTTTATATATTGTCTGTTTTTATGGATGTTGTTGTCTTTTAGTGGTTGTGTGTTTGAGAACTCCCTGTACAACACCCCTCATTCTTGGACCCTGGACAACCCCCCCTCCCCCTTGGACCCCAAACACCCCCCAAACACCCCCCGGACAGCCCCACTGACAGCCCCCTGGATTGAACCCCGTACAGCCCCCACCCTCCACCCTAGACCCCGGATAGCCCCATGGACAGCCCCCCAGACAACCCACCCACCCTCCCCCTTGGACCCCGGAAAACCCCCCCAAACACCCCCCAGACAGCCCCCTGAACAACCCTGGACAACCCCTTGAACAACCCCTGAACAACCCCTGAACAACCCCTGAACAACCCTCTGAACAACCCCCAGACAGCCCCCTGAACAACCCCGGACAGCCCCCTGAACAACCCCCAAACACCCCCCGGACAGACCCCACACAGCCCCCCCACCCTCCTCCTTGGTCCCCGGACAGCCCCCCGGACACCCACCGGATAGCCCCCCCAGACAGCCCCCCAGATAGCCCCTCCACCTTCCTTAATTTTATTAGCTCTGAAATGTTTCATAGCACGATCATCTAAAATCTAATCCATACTAAATATGATATAAAAATATTCTATATGAATTTCCATAAGATTTTAAGTGAAAACAAAAAGTGACATACGAAAAGCTGACCAAACGCATTCGAAATGTGTTGATGCTTTAGGAAAACAATCCATGGGTCATATTTTATGTGTATGAATCAAACCCACCTCAATCCGATGCGTGGTGTGGCCGGAAGAACTCAAAGTGTATGTCTTTTGTTTCAAAAGGACATCATTTTAAGTGAAAAACATCAACTGGCATACGGAAAACCGGCCAAACACATTCGGGTTGTGTTGATACTTTAAGACAACGATCCATGGGTCATTTGAGACGTGTACGAGTCAACCCTGCCTAAATCTGAGATGGGGTGTGGTCGGGACCACTCTAAGTGACATTCTTTTGTTTAAAATGGACAGTATTTTAAGTACATACGGAAAACCAACCAAACGCATTCGGTTTCTGTTGAAACATTAGAAGAATGATCCATGGGTCATATGTGACGTGTACGAGACAACGCCACCTCAATCTGAGGCACGGTGTGACCGACACCACTCAAAGTGTCTCTATTTTGTTTAAAATGCACTTCATTTTTAGTGAAAACAACAAATGATATACGGAAAACTGACCAAACGGATTCTGATTGTGTTGATACATTAGAACAATAATCCATGGGTCATATGTGACGTGTACTAGTCAACCCCGCCTCAATCCAAGGCGCGGTGTGGCCAGCACAACTCAAAGTGTATGTCTTTTATTTCAAAAGGACGTCATTTTAAGTGAAAAACATCAACTGGCATACGGAAAACCGACCAAACGCATTCGGTTTCTGTTGAAACTTTAGGAGAACAATCCATGGGTCATATGTGACGTGTTCGAGTCAACGCCACCTCAATCCGAGGCGCAGTGTGGCCGACACCACTCAAAGTGTCTCTATTTTGTTTAAAATGGACTTCATTTTTTAATGAAAACATCAAATGACATACGGAAAAACGACCGAACGGATTCTGATAGTGGTGAAACTTTAGAACAATTATCCATGGGTAATTTGTAACGTGTATGAGTCAACCCCGCCTCAATCCGAGGTGCGGTGTGGCCGACACAACTCAAATTGTATGGTTTTTGTTTCAAAAGGACGTCATTTTAAGTGAAAAACATCAACTGGCATATAGAAAACTGGCCAAACACATTCGGATTGTGTTGATACTTTAGGAAAACGATCCATGGTTCATTTGAGACATGCACGAGTCAACCCCGCCTATATCCGAGATGCAGTGTGGCCGGTACCACTCTAATTGTGTCTCTTTTGTTTCAAAGGGACAAGATTATAAGTGAAATAAACAACTGGTAGACGAAAAACCGACCAAACTCATTCGGAATCTATTAAAATTTTAGGACAACGATCCATGGGTCATATGTGACATGTACGAGCCAATCCGGGCTCAATCCGAGTCACGGTGTGGTCGGGACCACTCTAAGTAACTTTCTTTTGTTTAAAATGGACAGTATTTTAAGTACATACGGAAAGCTGACCAAACGCATTCGATTTCTATTGAAACATTAGGAGAACGATCCATGGGTCATATGTGACGTGTACGATTCAACGCCACCTCAATCCGAGGCGCGGTGTGGCCGACACCACTCAAAGTGTCTCTATTTTGTTTAAAATGGACTTCATTTTTTGTGAAAACAAAAAATGACTTACGGAAAACCGACCGAACGGATTTTGATTGTGTTGATACTTTAGAACAATGATCCATGGGTCATATGTGACGTGTATGAGTCAACCCCGCCTCAATCCTATTTGCGGTGTGGCCAGCACAACTCAAAGTGTATGTCTTTTGTTTCAAAAGGACGCCATTTTTAGTGAAAAACATTAACTGGCATACGGAAAACCGGCCAAACGCATTCGGATTGTGTTGATACTTTAGGAAAATGATCCATGGTTCATTTGAGACGTGTACGTGTCAACCCCGCCTAAATCTGAGACGTGGTGTGGCCGGTACCACTCTAAAAGTGTCTCTTTTGTTTTAAACGAAAAAGATTATAAGTGAAATAAACAACTGACAGAAGAAAAATCGACCAAACTCATTCGGAATCTGTTAAAATTTTAGGAAAACGATCCATGGGTCATATGTGACATGTAAGAGCCAACCCGGGCTCAATCCGAGTCATGGTGTGGTCAGGACCACTCTAAGTGACTTTCTTTTGTTTAAAATGGACAGTATTTTATGTACATAAGGAAAACCAACCAAACGCATTCGGTTTCTGTTGAAACGTTAGGAGAATGATCCATGGGTCATATGTGACGTGTACGAGTCAACGCCACCTCAATCCGAGGCGCGGTGTGGCCGAAACCACTCAAAGTGTCTCTATTTTGTTTAAAATGGACTTCATTTTTAGTGAAAACAACAAATGACATACGTAAAACCGACCGAACGGATTCTGATTGTGTTGATACTTTAGCACAATTATCCATGGGTCATATGTTACATGTACGAGTCAACCTCGCCTCAATCCGAGGCGCGGTGTGGCCGGTACAACTCAAAGTGTATGTCTTTTGTTTCAAAAGGATGCCATTTTAAGTGATAATCATCAACTGGCCTACGGAAAACCGACCAAACGCATTCGTATTGTGTTGATACTTTAGGACAACGATCCATGGTTCATTTGAGACGTGTACAAGTCAACCCTGCCTAAATCTGATATGCGGTGTGGCCGGTACAACTCTAATTGTGTCTCTTTTGTTTCAAACGGACAAGATTATAAGTGAAATAAACAACTGGCCGACAAAAAACCGACCAAACGCATTCGGAATCTGTTGAAATTTTAGGACAACGATACATGGGTCATATGTGACGTGTACGAGCCAACCCGGGCTCAATCTGAGTCATGATGTGGTTGGGACCACTCTAAGTGACTTTCTTTTGTTTAAAATGGACAGTATTTTAAGTACATACGGAAAACTGAACAAACACATTCTTTTTCTGTTGAAACTTTAGGAGAACGATCCATGGGTCATATGTGATGTGTACAAGTCAACTCCACCTCAATCCGAGGTGTGGTGTGGCTGACACCACTCAAAGTGTCTCTATTTTGTTTAAAATGGACTTCATTTTTAGTGAAAAAAATGACATATGGAAAACCGACCGAACGGATTCTGATTGTGTTGATACTTTAGAACAATGATCCATGGGTCATATGTGACGTGTATGAGTCAACCCCGCCTCAATCCGAGGTGCGGTGTCGCCGGTACAACTCAAAGTGTATGCCTTTTGTTTCAAAAGGACGCCATTTTAAGTGAAAAACATCAACTGGCATACGGAAAACCGGCCAAACGCATTCGGATTGTGTTGCCACTTTAGGAAAACGATCCATCTTTCATTTGAGACGTGTACGAGTCAGCCCCTCCTAATTCCGAGACGTGTTGTGGCCGGTACCACTCTAAATGTGTCTCTTTTGTTTAAAACGGAAAAGATTATAATTGAAATAAACAACTGAAAGACGAAAAACCGACCAAACGCATTCGGAATCTGTTGAAATTTTAGGACAATGATCCATGGGTCATATGCGACGTGTACGAGCCAACCTGGGCTCAATCCGAGTCACGGTGTGGTCAGGACCACTCTAAGTGACTTTCTTTTGTTAAAAATGGACAGTATTTAAGTACAAACAGAAAACAAACCAAACGCATTCGGTTTCTGTTGAAACTTTAGGAGAACGATCCATGGGTCATATGTGATGTGTACGATTCAACCCCACCTCAATCCAAGGCGCGGTGTGGCCGACACCACTCAAAGTGTCTCTATTTAGTTTAAAATGGACTTCATTTTAATGAAAACAACAAATGACATACGGAAAACCGACCGAACGGATTCTGATTGTGTTGATACTTTAGAACAATTATCTATGGGTCATATGTGACATGTACAAGTCAACACCGCCTCAATTCGAGGCGCGGTGTGGCCGGCACAACTCAAAGTGTATGTCTTTTGTTTCAAAAGGACGTCATTTTAAGTGAAAAACATCAACTAACATATGGAAAACTGACCAAACGCATTCGGATTGTGTTGATACTTTAGGAAAAAGATTCATGGGTCATTTGAGACGTGTACGAGGCAACCCTGTCTAAATCCGAAACGTGATGTGGCCGGTCCCACTCTAACTGCGTCTCTATTGTTTAAAAGGGACAAGATTATAAGTGAAATAAACAGCTGACATACGAAAAACCGATCAAACGCATTCGGAATCTGTTGAAATTTTAGGACAACGATCCATGGGTCATATGTTACGTGTACGAGTCAACCACGCCTCAATCCGAGTCGCGGTTTGGCCAAGACCACTCTAAGTGTATCTATTTTCTTTAAAATGGGCTACATTTTAAATACATACGGAAAACCAACCAAACACATTCTGATTGTGTTTATATTTTAGCACAGCAATGCATGGGTCATGTGTGATGTGTACGAGTCAACCCCCTGTCAATCCGAGGCGTGGTGTGGTCGGCACCATTCAAAGTGTCTCTCTTTTATTTAAAAAACACTTCATTTTAAGTGAAAACAACAACTAGCATACGGAAAACTGACCAAACGTTTTCAGAATATGTTGATACTTTAGGACAATGATCAATGAGTCATTTGTGACGTGTACAAGTTAACCTCGCCTCAATTCGAGGCATGGTGTGACCAGTATCATTCCAGGTGTATGTATTTTGTTTAAAATGTATATCATTTCGAGTAAAAATATATGGTGTACAAAAAACCAATCAAATTATGAATTGAATTCCGGATTCCACATATGATTGTCATCTAAATTTAAAATTGAATTCTAAATGAATTATGTATGTATATAATTATGTTATGAATTCTAATTTAATTAGGGATGAGTATATTTCCAGGATGCATTATATTTGTTGGTTGGTTGGTTTGCATTATTTAAATGTGTTGGTTTGTTCTCTATATGTATGTATTGTATATGTGTTACAGTTACAATAATTGGATTGAAAATTGAATCGAAAATGAAAATTGAATTGAAAATGAGCCCAAAACAGACCTGCCGTGCCAAAATGAGCAAAATAGACATGCTGTGCAAATTACAGGCTACTGTGCAATTTGCAAAGCAAAGCCTATGCCAACGGTTTCAAACCGTTGGCATAGCCCATATGGAGCTGTTTTTACCAACGGTTTATTTAACCGTTGGTAAAAACAGACTATCCCAATGGTTCAAACCGTTGGGATAGCTTTTAGAATTGGTGTTTTTACCAATGGTTGGTAGAACCGTTGGTAAAAACCATTCCCAATGGTTTGAAAACTGTTGGGAAAGAAAATATTCATGGGATTCCCCAACGGGCCAAACCGTTGGGAAAGGCTTTTCCTATTGGTTTGGCACAACCGTTGGGGTAGGTTGATTTTTTCTAACCTATCCCAATGATTCCTTGTAAACCATTGTGAAAAGCCTTTCCGAACGGCTTACTTCCCCACGGTTGGAAGAACCGTTTGTATAACATATACCAACGGTTCTGCAGCCTTTCCCAACGGTTCTGAACCGTTGGGAAAGGATGGATTTCCAGTAGTGTGATGATTGAATTAACTTGGAATGAGGGAGAGATAGATTAATTTATAGGACCAAACATATTGAAATTTTTGAGTATTGGTATTAGAAACAAATTCAACAACATAGATTGAGGTTCCTATGTATGAATTGACTTTGTTATCAATTACTAAATTTGTTTTTGGAGAAGAAATAAGGTATTAATATATATTTTACATAAATGGGTTCATGCTAATGAATTGGAGGTACTGATGGATAATTCATCCCAATTATTTTGATGAGTGAGCTACTACCATGTTCAATTTTTAATTTAATTTATGATAAAACATAATAATCTCAAGAAAAGAGGAACATATTTTGAGTTGTAAGAAAACAATGTTAAAATGTATAGTATTATGATTTTCCACTGATATTTAGGATAAAGTATATTACCACTATTCATAGTATTTCCTAAATTTTTATATTAGATATAACGACTTATGATTGTTAAATTATGTCCCAAAATATTCTTGATATTTGATGTGTCCCTATGTATAGGAGAAATGGATTCTCCGAATGGTTCATAAAGGTTGATCATAAACTGTGTAATGGTCACATATCTATTCATTGTTTTGTGTGGTGGTAAAATAATGATAATTTGAAATCATATGGTTCAGTGGTGATTTTAAATGATATCTTAAAGCTAAATTCATATATACAAATAAGGTACACTGAAAACCAATATGCTACATTAAGGAATCACGAGAATTGTATCATGGTAATGGATGATTCCCATAGAATTATAAATGTAATAAGATTTATTTTTAGGAAACATAATGGCACTATGATACCTAAATAAATGTAAAATTTATTATAACTAACAAATTTAATGTAACTAAATAATGTAATAATAATGAGGAATATGTGGGTGTTTCTTTTAGGTATTTATGAATATCAAGACTTAAGTAATGGTTTATTAGAATTTGGTAAAGGAGGAGTGATATTTTTATTGATTTAGTGAAGGATATAAGATTATTCCTTTTTTTGATCTAAAATCCATATGTTTGATTCTATAATAACTCATGATATACTAAATTGAAGGATACCTTTCACTTTATGGTCGATCTAATGACTATATGTAAAACAATTTTCTTATTGTTTTTTGTGGACCCAAATAGTTTGTTGTTTTTGTTAGTCCTAATAATATATATTGAGTATTTGGTAATATATTATATCCAATTTCCTCATGGTTGATCTGGCTCAAAATATTCATGTACGTAGAGAATTTTCATGATATTCCCCTAAAAAAATCAATGTTTCAATATTTTTGATATTCTGATAAAAATAATCTGACTATGTAGACCAACTATTAATGCAGATTATTGATAATCAATAAGTTTCATGACCCAATGTATATTATAATAATATTCTGATAATTTTCACACTATAACCTATAATTTATTTATCACAATGATTTAGGATTCCATTCATGTGTATATTATGAATGAATTTAATAATGTGTATTTTATGGGAAATTAATTGAACATGGTTAGTTAAATACAAATCACATTTAGTTTTAAATCACAAAATGAATGGGAATTTAAATTATTATTGTCTTTGAAGGGACATATGAATATTATAGGTGAATTTTATACAAATAACCCCTGGGAATAAACGGATATGTCCATAGGATATTTCAAAACAGATCAACTCAGATATTTTATTATCAAATATGGATGATAACCTGAAATGATTTGTAGAATAATGAAGGGTATAATTCTATTGAATGATTGAAAATTTCTATTCCAGATAATTTTATTAGTAAATATAAAATAAAAGTGTATATGAAGTATAATAGAATCATTGTTGATATTATTGGTAGAAGTCTAAAATTACAATGTGATAATTTTGAGAACATGATACAAATCTGTATCAGAGTGAGAGAATTGAGTTTAAAGAAAATAGTTATTTTGATGAAAAATAAATTCTTCTCTTGTTTTTAGATGAATTTGTAATATTATAATATATGAGGATTTCATAAAAATTTTAAGATTATAAATAATTTTTGTCTTATTGAGTGGAGTATATATCAACATATATTTATCCACCTATTTATGGTGAAAATATAATTTTCAAGAGTATGTAAATAATCTTGGAAAAAGTAGGAGGTTATTATTCATCCAGATAATTTCATGATATATAATTTATATATTTAGTTAAACATCCACAAATCAATAATCTTGTGTAACTTTATAAAAATCAATACTTTTAGATGTAAAAATTATTACAATTTTATTTTATCCAAATTAAACAAGAATAAGTTTCAGATCAGTATTACACTCCAATGTAATTCCAAAAAACTTGAATACACTTTTGGTTAGTTGTCTTTGAGGACTAGTTACATACGAATCTTAGTTTACAACACTTATGATCATTTATTCACAATAAAATCATAATAGCCTCTCTTCCTTACTTGTAATAAGTTACACACTTCTTTAGAAACATGGAAAAATAAATATAAGTTTTGTGTTTGCTTAAACAATCTATGGGAGAATCCTAATTAACATGTAATCAATTGATTGATAATTTGAATAAAATAGAAAATGTAAATGGGATATATTCATATAAACAAAACATATGAATGTAAGAGTTATCCGTGAATCATGATTCAAGGACTTGTGATATCAAATAGAAAAACATATTCCATGTAGAAAGTTCATGGAATAATGTGATGATAAAAAAGATTCCTACAGTAGAATTTGAAAAATGTGATTATAACATATATTTTTTTTATAAACATAATCATAAAAATAATCTATCAAGTCTACTGAAGAAGTAATTAATCATATAGAAGGATTGACCTAATCACACATGTACATTCAGAAGCTTGGTATTATCCCCCAGTGTACCATTGTGATTGGAATAAAGTTTTCTCAGAATCTCATTATATTTTATCAATCATCAACTTCAACCATTATATTTTGGTAAGTCTATAACCCCCTGAGATATTGGGAATTATTTTCTGCGAATTAATTTGAATATTTTCTCCTCACACAACACTGGAAATAGTTTTTACCAGTATAAATTCCATTTCACACAAAACCATATCGTATATGATACACACAATCCCTACATGGTATATGTTACCTATAACAACAAGATTATATTATATTAGATACACAATTGAACTTCTTTAATGGATTTAATAACAATCAATCCTAAGTACTGCATACCTATAATATATTATAGAAAATATAATTATAGTGAGATATAACATACCCATTATAATGATGAATATTAATAATATAAACTATGTTATGAATATATGTTCTATACACAAATATAAGATGAATTCATTAGTTACCTATTAATGAATATGAAAATCGGTTGAACATAGAAGAAAATTTTACTATAGTCACAATGCTATTTCAACATAGAAAATTTAGTTAATTACAATTGTTAAGTGATATTAAAGTAATAAATATGTTATATATTTAATAAAATATTATTTATATTCATCCAAAAAATTTGGTTCACATAAGTTAAGAAAAACCAATATTTTATGTATAAATACAAATATTTTTATTAATATGTTTTATAACCATTCGATGGTAAACCATTTTTAATTTCATTTTCGGGGAATTTCATTATTTAATATGTCAAAATAAACCTCATATTTTTAATAGAGACATAATAATTATATCTAATAAGTGTTTGATATTTTTATGACTGGTTTCATCTTTTAATTAATTTTTTAAAAATACTGGGTTTTTATTCAAAACTGTTTTTCTCTAAAATATTTTTACATGGATAAAAATTATTTTTAAATTTTTTAATAATTTTATTAGAAAATTTATTTTTCAATTAATACAATTTATGTAATCATAACCTATTTCACATTGAAATTAGATATAAAAACATAGAAATCTCTTAAACATTATTTAATGTTAAAAACACACATTGTCATCCGATGAGTGGGATTAATTTTAAATTAATTTTTTAAACTTATATTGTTATAATTTGGAAAAATGGATTTCATATTTGGAATTAGAATAATTTATAATATCTAATACGGTCATTTTTTTGACCAAAAATATTATTTAAAGTGATTAAAATTAATTACATCTGTTAAGAGAAAAATTAAGTTAGTAAAGTACTAAACTTAAAATTTAAGAACCCAAAAAACCTAAACCCATGTACAAAACCCATTTTCAGTCCATATATCAACCATATCATCAATGTTTACAATTTTTGACAATTATTAGATCCACATTAAACATGAAAAAGTTGGTGGAATTCTCACTTCAAATATTTACAAGAGTGTCACCCCCTAAGACTACAAAAGACCACCACCTCTACCCATTACTCACCCCTAAAAAACCTCTTATGTTAGGACACTGACTTCCCAATAAAAATCCCAAAAATTATCCCTTTTACATTTAATACACCCATTTGGATGAAATCCTATCATGGAAGACTTTTTCCACCAAAAAAATGAGTTACCTGATTAAGATGTTATGTCTACTCTCATGATTAATCCTTTATTTTACCTCTTCTTCCACTCCAATCACATTATTAGATTATATTGTGAAATAAAAATGGTATTGTAAACATACTAGTATGTTTACATGAAATGGTTTCTACCAACACATACACACACATCCATATATTGGATATCAAACATATTGTTTCTGTATCTGGTGAATTACTGCATCACAAAAGGATGATTGTTAATTTTTCATTTACCACCTATCATGGTCAATATTATGATAGATAAAATGCTCATATTTTCTATATATTTTCCTTATTTTATAATTAATCATATTTATTACTTTTATATCACACAACTCTTACATTACATTCGGTGTTAATACGATAATAATGTTTTTGGACATGTGGACTACAACCCCCTCAAAGTGATGAGATTCATTCAAACCCCACATGGAATGTATTAAGGGTAGTTTAATGAAATTATATTATATATATGATCTAATAATACTTATATACTATATATATATATACTTATTTATACTTATTTCATTTACATACATTCTTTCAATACAATAATACAAAATGGACGCAAGTTTCATTTGTATGTATGACTTATCATCTCTATGAATGATGTACTCTATTTTGTAATTATTTATTATATAGATTATTATAATATACATATATTGGATATAAATTATATTTTTTAAATTATTTTTATTATGTAATCATGATATAATTAAAATAATAAACATTATAACTAATTAAGACACATGTGAAAAACCATGTAAATAATAACTGAAGTGAATCCTTATCATAGGATCATTAACAATATGGTAATATAATGTATTAATCATATAATATGTGGTATTATTTATAATAATATGTTTATTTAAAAAATTTACAATGAATTTATATTTATTATATATGCATTTCAAATGAGTATGATGAGAGTCCAGAAATAAGGTAAGGGGATTTCATATCACTTTTAATTTCTATGGAATAGAAGATATGATTGCTACTCATTTATTTTGTGTGGTGTATTAAATGAACATTATTTTCATCTATGAATGTTATACATAAATTTATGGGTATTCACATATCCATTTTTTATCCTTCTCTGATGGGGTTTATGTCCCATAAGTTATCAAATCGTTAAAAATGCATTCCATCAATTTTCATTAATTGAACTCATGTTTTTTATGCACCTAAACTCTTTTTAAAGGTGTATATATTTCCATTTTAATGGTTGTGTCATGAATATAATTTTTAATATATTTTTCAATTTATGTAATTTAATTTATATAAATGTATATTATGATTGAATGTTACAACAAATAAGAGTTTGTAGAGTCAATCTCATCGTTTTTTATGATTGTTTTGGATTATACTTATTTTGATGAAATATTGTGATCTATATATCAATAAAATATTGAATTTTATTCTACTGTTTTTATTCAAGATATAATCACTTATTGGTACCATATTTATACTCTTTGGGACATATTATTGTCAATATGTGGTTTTTATGGAAGCCTTGTTTTACACTCTCTTTAGTAGGAAATAAATGTTTTCTAAAAATAAATCCCATGATTATTATACCATCCTAATTTAATACCTAAAAGATATGTTTATCATTTTCTTAATATAAAAATAACATCGAAGGAATCTTCGTGTATCTTTCCAAACATGTACTATTTTATATCATTTATACGGGAATAATTAATGTTCATTTTACCTTGTACGACATTTACAGATTCACCCACTGCCATGACATTGAGGAATCCTTTTCATTTTAAAAAGGATAATATTTATGGAACTTTTTTACAAAAAAATCATGGAAAAAGGTTTTCAATATGATTTCAAGTATTTGATATAAAGTTTTATGATATTTTCTTTGAATTTTTTTTAAATTGTTATATGTATTAAAAAACGTTTTTATATGAAGAAATGATGTTTTCCACAAGAAATATTTCAAAATTAATTTCCATCTAATATAAAATCTATTGATGTCACTCGTTCATTTATAAAAAATGATCTAATGGTTACATTCATATTCATCTATGAATGGGTTATGCATACAATCATGGTCTTTAAGAGGCCTATTTCTCTTCATGGGTTATATGTTTATGAAATTAATTTCTCTTTCACGAGATATGATTCCATAAAATGATTATAAAACATATCAATTTTCATAGGATGTTATGTTATTAAATGATAATGATACCCATTTCATTTCCTGTTTTGTTATTTAATGTTTTTAAATCTTATCTCTCTTTAGGTGTCATGATATGTTGAATTATTTAATATTCTTATAAATCTTGTATGATGTAATTTTTTATTAGATGGGTGGGACCTATATCTCCTTATAATGCATAGTTGAATGATGGATGAATCATGAGTATTGATGTTATGCGTGAACTTTATTACATGTTCACAATATTATGTATGGACATGATTTCATGTAGAGAAGATTATGCATGAACCTGATTACATTTTCCCAATGTTATGAGTGAAACTTATTAGGTTTTCACAAATATTATTCCTGGACCTAATTGAATGTACATAATTTTATGTGTTATCTTGATTATATGTTCACAATGTTATGCGTGGACCTGCTAAAATGGTCACAATGTTATCCATGGACCATTTTTAATGACTATAAGTTTATGTTTGTACCAGATTACATGTTCACTATGTTTTCTATGAACCTGATTACATGTTCAAAATGTTAACCATGGAACAGGTTTCATATCCACAATGTTATATCTGAACATGATTACACACTGACAATTTTATTCATGGACTCGGTTTCATGTCTACAAGTTGATGATAGGGCCTAATTTCCTGTTCTTAACTTAATGAGTGATGTGTTTTCTACATAAACATGTTCACAATGATATAATCCAACGTGCATGCCAAATATTCAATGAATGCACCTATATTATGCTTCCTGGGCCAGTATTATATATTTCCTTATCACTCATGTCTTATGTACTTTTTTTATTATATTTTCTAATATTCAGGGAATGATCTTGAAATTTCATGCTCATATTCCCTAACCTTTCATTTATGTTATTCTTATGTGTTTCCTTTACTTACCATTACTAAGAATCTGAACGCACATCTTTATTATGTTTTTTTCCTCAGGGTAAGAATAAGGGTTTTATGTAGAAGATCTAAAGGTAGATATATTTATGGGATATGTTTCATATCTTTCATAAGGATAAATTATTTTGATTCTATGTTTCCAAACACACTGATCTATTATGGTCTTCAAGAAATAATTTTGTGTAATATATTGAATATTTATCTAAAAAGATGTAATATCCATGTCTTTCAATACTTGGTCGCTATAGATAGTATCAAATAAAATATTAAGATAAAATTTGGAAACTAGGATAAGAGCACCCCAGTGAGATCCATGGGCATATTTCAATGTATATGACCAGATATGTCTGTAAGGATAAATATTATGATTAGTTAATATTAAGAAAAATGTCCTAGAATATTGGTAAAGTATAGAGGGAGTTGTTTCCTAGAAATAAATCCCTTCCTAGATACAACATGTGAATGTAGATATGGAACATATGTACCAAGGTGTAATAACTCTAACATGATGTTTTGGGTGAGACTCGGGATAATATAGTACACAAAAATAGCCCTTGCACCACACCTAGATTGAAACACCCAGGGGATATGCTTTATGAATTCAGAAACTCTTCATGAACTATTATAAAGGATTTAAATAAATTTATTCTATGAATAACCTAGGATAAATCTAATGTTTCCTTGATTATGGAATGTGACATGACATAGAAACCCTGTAATTTATTATCATCATGACTATATAGTTTTCTTCTATGTAAAGTAATTCCCACACTATGCCTCTGGTTTTACTCTATGGTGGGAACCATAAGAAACTCGATTAATGTTTAATTTGATAAATTATTTGTTGATAAGTAGTCAAATGAGATGACCAGTTATGGAAAAGATATTATAGTTATGTTGAATTTTCTATCATGGTATATTATTGAATATGTTATCTTTGGTGATATTTCTAACGGGTAAAATATGTGAATTATTTAAATTTATATTAAAAAATATAGAAATGAATAATTATCTTCCATCATGTAATGAAGAGGTGATGATGAACCTTTAAGAGTACTTCACATGGAGGGGAAGATGTTATTTTTTAGGTGAAAGGGTTATAGAGTGACAAATTTTCACAGAGTTCAATATCATATCAATAGAGAACATGGGAGTCTACCTACTCAATTCCCCATGCTACGAATTTACATATAAACCCTGTAATGATCACTTCCATGAAAAATATTAATAATTAGGTATTGATGTATTTAGTTATTTGGATTAGAAAATTAAGAATGTTTAATTATGTATGGATTATGCAGCTTAATTTTTTCTATGAATTTACAAGAACATGTTCAATGGAACCATTGTAATAGAATATAGATCTCAGGATATGATACATTATGACTAAGGTAAGGTGACCCTTAATATGTTATTTATGTAAATATAATTTTTTTATGGATAATGATATGTGGGATATAAATCATTAAATTGGAAAGTACTAATTTCCTTGGAACAAAGTAAGGAGTTGATGATATGTGGTTTATGCTATCACTGATGAAGTTTACAACATTATTTTATTAAAGGAATAGACCCAATATTCTTTGGACATAAGAATCATTCATGATTTCAAAAATAATTTAATAGAATTCATCTTGATACCATGTTTTGAGAAAATATATGATGTGGGTATTCATAAGTTTTCAATGTGACAATCATGAGCTACGTTTTTATATAAGGGAGTCAGTGTTATTATGATTTGACATAATTTCTGATTCTTCGAATTTTCATCTATCAGCAGGATTATAAAGTTTAGCATATATAGATTTTTTTTGTTAAACGTTGTATGATGTTTGTGTGGTTAAATTTTTATATATCCATAGGGGGATTGAAATTGGATTTCCTATTCAAACTACACTGTGTTGATGGTATCTAAGGTCGAATGGGATGGAATATCATTGGTCTCCTAATCTGTTAATTAATTGGGAATAAAAATGTCACCATAATTTTTCATAAATATGTGATGTAGATGAAAAAAGAATAAAGGGTGATGTTGTCCATAAATTGTGCAAGTATATATTTTAATGTCAACTCATTATATTTGTGAAAAATGATATTTAGTGCAAAATTTATGACTTATATAGATGTTTTCAATAAATCAAAAGGACTTGTAGGTCATTGCAGATTTATGGCAATGTGGTTGTTAATATTCTCCAAACCATGTTCTCTATCACTCTCCATCAGAACTTGATGGTATGATATTTCTTCTATATCCATTTATTCACTTTCCACCTATGTTATCCCATGTGGAATTTTATTTGTATGTCGCTTTGTGTTATCATTATTGTTTCAAATTTCCCCTTTAAGGGGAAGTTTTATTATCAATTTTTATGATGTGGGTTTCTCCAAATGAAACTATAAATTATTAAAACATTTATAACTAATAATAATTTCATGGATTAAGTAAAAATATGGTGGTAGTATATAACATCGTAAGATTCGTTGAATTTTATATTTTTAAAATTTATTTATCATTTTTCACTTCACACGTCACTAAAAAACGTTTTTCACTATTTCAAACATTGTTTTCTAAACTAAACCGAATTGGCACACGTTACTCACAATCCCAAATTGATTTATGTTACATAGAAAAAAAGGATATCATATATTACACACAAGATTGAACTTCCATGATTTCTGGCATAACACACAAGATTGAGTTCTTCCTAACTATATTATATTACTATAATAAGATATAACTTTAAATATAAGTTGATTGATATGAATTGTTAAAATAATTTATGAATATATTTTGAGTACACAAATGAATGATCAACTAATAGGTTACAAATTAATGAATATGAAAACCTATTGAATATAATGGAATATTTTATTAAATCCACAAAGATATTTTAACATTGTAAATTAAGTTAATTACAATTATTAGGTCATATTGGTGTAATTCATATGTTATATACTCAACCAATTTTTTTTTATAATCGTCCAATAGATTCTATTGACATTAGATAAGGACAAACCATATTTTATACTTAAATATATATATTTTTATTATGATATTGTTGCAGCCTTGCGATGTAGAACCATATTTAAATAAAAATTTTTTATGTTCATAGTGTTAATACTTCATAAAAAAAATTCTTTTTAATGGAGACAAAAATTTGGCGAGGATAAAAAATTTTTATTTTTATTAATGGTTTCATCATTTATTGTATAGATAAAAATATGGTATTTTAATTCAAAACTACTTCTTTATCAATTTTATTTATAAGGATATATTATAATTTTAAATTTTGTAATAGTTTAGTTAGATAATAGGTTTATTAATTAATAAAATGTTGCTAATTTTAACCAATTTCAAATTGAAATAAGATTCATAAACATTGAAAACTTCTCTAAAGTTTTATACTTTATAATCCTATTGTGTCGTTCCGTCAACGAGATAAATTTTAAATTAATTTATACCACTTATATTATTATAATATAGAAAAATGTATTTAATATTTGGAATCATAATTATTTATAATTTATTATAAATATAACATTGTTTTTGTAAAAAAAAATATTAGTGAAGTTGATTAAAAATGATTACATTAGTTAAGATAAATTTTAGGTTATTAAAGTACAAAACCTTTTATTTAAAACCCAAAATAACCTAGAAACATGTCCAAAACACATTTTATGGCCCCAAATTGACCTTATAATAAATATTATCAATTTTGGTCTATTATTGGATCCATTTTCAACATGAAATCATGGGTGGAATTCTCTTTTAAAATATTTATAATTGTTCAACACCACTTCCACTATTAAAGGCTAACAACTATACGCATTTATCAAACCGCAAAAACCACTTATTTTTGGAGAAAAAAATCCCAATTCAAATCCTCAGAATCCACCATCAAATAATTAAGCCTCCATTTTTTCATAAATCATATTAATTAATCCTTTTGGTACTATCCAAAAGGAGTTTCCTGATTAACAGGTAATTCCTTCTCTAGAGCTCATCCCCTTTATTTTAACTCTGCACCCTTCTACTCTCTTTATTTAATTATTGTGTAACAAAAATAGTATCCTAAATATAATAGTATTTTAATATGTTATGTGTTTTAAATAAAAATACACACACTTAAATATAATGGATATTAAACATATTGTATATGTGTGTGGCAATTTTCTGCCTCCAGAAATGAATATAGTCCATTTTTCACATACCACCAATCAGGGTGGAAATTTTTATTGAAAATATTTTTATATATTTACTATATTGTATTTATTATGTATTTTAGATTATTTATTATTTATACAACAAACTCCTCTTTAATTTCCATTTGGTGTTAATATGATAATCTCATTTGAGGAAGTGTGGACTACCGCCCCTAAAAGCGATGTGATTCATTCACACATCACATGGAATGTATTAAGGATGGGTTTAATGAACATATATGATATTTATTATAAAATAATTCTTCATATGTATATATATATACTTATATATAAACTTAAATATATATAAATTACATTTACAAACTTTTTTTATATATAAAAATAAAAATGGAAACAACGTTCACGGGTATATATGACTCTCCATATCCACAAACAATGTATTCCATTTGGTACTTTATTATTCTATAGATTATTATAATATAATTATAATTTATATACATGATATTTATATCATTATTTACATTATGGAATCATCATATTAGTAAAATAACAAATTATATAATAAATTAAGACACTTGTGAAGAATAAAGTGAATATTACACGAAGTGAAATCTCGACATAGGATCATTAACAAGAGGGTTATATAAGGTTGTAATTAAACCATATATTGTAATAGATATAATAATATTTTGATTTAAATGATTTATAATAAATTGATATTTATTATACAGGTTTTTTGAATGAATATAATGAGACTAAAGACACAAGGTATGTGGATTTCTTCTCATTTTTTATTTCTATGAGATATATGATATGTTTTTCACTCTTTCAATTTGTGTGGTGTATATACAACCAAATATTGTATTATATGTATCTTATAATTATATTTATGGTTATTAAAATATCCATTTTATGATCTTTCATTCTTTGGGTTTATGTCTCAATAGTTACCAAATCGGTAAAAAAAATTGTCTCAAATTTCCTACATCGAGCCTTATGCTTTTTATGCACCAAAACACTTTTCTGTGGTGTATATATTTCTATTTTACATGTTATATATTTAATATAATATTCAATATATTTTATACTTAATTTTTTTCATTTTCTTACATGTAGAGTATGCTCCATAGTTACCATGTTATTAGAGTTTATTGAGATAATCTCATTTCTTTTCAATATTATTTATGTTTAGGCATATTTAATTAAAATATTACGATCCATATCTCAAAAAAATTCATGAAATTTATTATCCTCTAGTAATGCATGATATATTGATATATCGGTACCACATCACAACAATTTGGTAAATTCGATAGTTAAGAGTGTGTTATGAAGGAAGTCAAACATTACCCTCTCTTTAGTGGTAAAACATTGTTTTCTAAAAAGGGTTCCCAATAATATTTTCCCATCCTCTTATAGTATTAAAAAGAAATTTTAACAATTTTGTCAATTACCAATATCTTAAAAGGAATATTTTTGTCCTTTTATGAACAATTTATTTTTCTATCCTTTTTATTGTGCAAAAGGAATGTTATTTTTACCATATAAAACATGTACAGATTCACTAGCCCTCATTCCTTCAAAGATTCCATTACATTGTAATGAATGTAATCTTTAAGAATTTTTTGAAAATTAATTTGAAGGAAAAATATTTTAAAAAATATTTTAAGCCTTTTTTTATGACTTCATTTCATTTTCTATGGAAATGATTTTTAAGAGCTTTTATGTATTAAAATTATTTTTTGAAAAAGAAATGATATTTTTATAAATAATTTCTTCAAAAATATTTTCAAAATAAGATGAAATCTGTTGATGTTACTCATTCCCTTATATAGAATTATTTAATGGTTCAATTCATATCCTTCCTATGAATGGGTTATGTATAATGACATAGTCTTTATGAAACCCATTTCTCTTCATAGGTTATATGTTTAAGAATTAGGTTTACCTTTAATTGTCCAATCCATCATAACGTGATTATGAATCCTTTCTCTTTTTATTGGATATAATGTGATGAGACAATAATGATACCCATTTTATTTCATGGGTTTTTTTAATTTTTATATAATTTTTCTATTTTTACGTCTAATGATATGATGCATTTTTTAATTATATTATGGATTATGTATGACATATTTTATTATCAGATGGGTGGGACCTATTTATCCTTCTAATGCATTGGTTAATGATTGATAACTCGTGAGTATAAATTTTATTCATGAACCTGATTACATCTTCACAATGTTATTCATTAACTTTGTTTTACATCCATAATTTGATGCATGAACCTGATTACAAGTTCACAATTTCATGAGTGAACATTATTACTAGATCACAAGGTTATGCATGGACCCTGTTCCATGTCAATTAGATTGTGTGTGAAACTGATTATATGTTAAAAATTTTATGAATAAACCTTATAATGAGTTCAAAATGGTATGAATACAGCCATTTGAATGTTTATAGGTTTATGCATATACCAGATTACATTTTCACAATGTTACGTGTAAACCTGATTAAATGTTCACAATGTTATGTATAAACCTGGTCCATGTACACAATTTTATTCATGAAACCGATTACATGTTCCGAATATTATGTGAGAGCCTGATTACACATTCATAATGTTATTTTTGGACATGGTTTCTTGTCCAAAGGTTTATGCATGAACATGATTATGCATTCACAATTTAATGCATGAACCTATTTGCATGTCCACAAGTTGATGATGAGGCATAATTTCATGTATCTAACATAATGAGTGAAGTTTCCTCTACTTATATAAGTCTGCAACATTATAAAAAAAATTTAATGCCAAAATTTTAATATCATTTCATATGATATTTTTACCTGGCCTATATTCTTTATTTCATTATAATTCATGTCTTATAAAATGTTATTCTTTATAATGTTATATAAAATGATAGTCATGATCTTCAAATTTTTTTATCAAATTCCATAACCTTTTGTTTATTTTATGCTTATACAATTTCATTATTGAGCCTTATTAAGAATATAATGGAACCTATTCTTATGTTTCCTTTCCCCGAGTGAATATAAAATGGTTTTAGGTAGAATTAATAATGTAGTATATAATTATGAGAGTTTTTGGATATAATTCAACTGGATAATTTTTTTTCCTATTTGCAAAGACACAAAACTATTATAGTCTTTAGGACTATAATTTTGTAATGTACTTATTATTAATAAAAAATGATGTAATATCCATTAATTTCAGGCATAGGTTGTTATAAAGTCAACCCTTTATATTGGGATAAATCCTTCCATGCACCAATTTTCCTAGATGAAATATTCTCGTGTAGCATATTTACATGGGAAATGTCACATATTATACTATATAAATTTTCATAAAAACTCAATTGTACCATTTATCTTGTGATAAATCGTCTTTTGTACCATTTGGTTTTGAAAAAATGATCTCTTATTCCATTTTTATTAGGATAAATCCTCCCATGTTCAATTCTAATTGGTATAAATCCACTTGCATCCCCTTTGGCTTTTGATATATTACTTAGTGTACTCTTTTGAGATCATGATATATTATCATTTCTAATAAATTATAGAGATTTACAAGATCCCATTAATTATCATCCTTATGTATTTCTAGAAAAATAAATTTATTAAATCATATATAACGCCCTAAATGAATGTTGGTATCATATCACATTAAAATGAAATAATATAATGAAAAAAATTAAATTTACATCGATAAAATTAATAAATAAATGTAATTTAAATGTTTATCCAATGATATACATGAAATTTATTATTAAATATATATTAATAAAAATAATAATCTAGATTCCATTTACACTATATCTATATTGGGGTTATGGTATAGTAAATTGTTTCACCAATCAATTGATGATTGGAATCTTGGTGAAAACCATCCAATCAATGGTATCAAGAATAAGTTTTACATAAAAGAAAATAACTATAAGGAACATTATGCTTATACAATGATGATGATTTGGTAAGATATTGTACTTAATTATTATTTAATTTATAGAGTTTTAATGTTGATCATTTATGATAAAATTGGATATTAGTTATTGGGTAGATGAATAATTATTTTAGAAGAATAGTAATATTTTAAATTGAAAAGAATGATGGAAATGATCATATCTCCATGATTTTTTTTATATAAATAGAAAATAATTTAATAAAATTTAAATTCTTTTAAAACTATTATAATCATAATTTTGTTTCAATGCGATGGTGAATGCTTTATTTTGAAAATGATCTTAAAATAATTATCTTTCCTAATTTTTTGAAATAAGGTGCATGTGACGAAGTGACCAATTTATTCTGAGATGTCATATTAAAAAAAATGAAAAGAAAAATTTAGAGATAAATTAAATAATTACCTTATAATAGAACTATAAAAATGAGGTCTTTCAAAAAGAAAAAAATACACTTGAGAAAGCAATGAAAATAATATTTTGATGATATCAATGATATATAAAAGCATTAAATATTCATAAAAAACTATTCTACAAACTAATAGTCATATAGTGGGGAAAAGAAAAATATGAATGGTTTGGATGATTAGTATGAGGATAAAATAAACTAATCAATATTTTATATCCAAAAATAGTAGAAATCATTGATGGGGATAAAATATGCATATGGAGTATAATGGTTTGTTTAATTTAATGGGTTTTATTCATAACAATGCCAATATTTTATTTTAAAACTATTCCTATAAATTAAGATTATACAAATGAAAAAATTATCTTCTTTAATGAAAATGATAAATTTAACAAAGATAATGTATACAGAAAGATAAAATGGGAGATATAATACCACAACTGGGTTGAAAATGTTTGATTCACTAGGGTTGAAATTGAGTCCAGAAATATATGATTACTCGAGTAACATTTAAATTGAACAAACTTGAATGTTTTGATATAAAATTAAACCATAAATATGATGAATAATTATAGTACCATGATATATGATATTAAATTACTATAAATTACATAATTTTGTTGAATTAATGGGTTATAAAAATAAATATTTCTAAATTAGAAAGAAATTTAGAAAAAACCCCTTACCATAGTCATAATATTCTCTATTCATGCATCTATATTCCCAAATAAGAAATTTAATATTTTTAGCTAACTATTGTTGATCATTATCGAACAATAATTCATTTTTTAAGTTTCATGTACAACTATATTCTATTAACTAATTTTTTTCTTCTTATGCATGTCAGTTTTCATGATCATTGAATCATTATATCCTATTTTGGTATTTTTTTTTGACAAATGATGTTATCTGAATAAAATGTAAAATATAAAAAATAACTATAAAAATATATTTATTTTTTTATAATTTTATTATTATCTAATTATATTATTAAAATTTATTTTCCTATTATCCATTCATCATGTATCGTTTTAATTTATTACATTTATATAGTTAAATTTACTCATTGAAAAAATATTTTATTAACTTATATGGGAGTATGTTTGTGTAATTTTATAATATCCTTGTTAAATAATAATAATGATATTATTTAGATTATTTTATAATGAATAATATTTAACTTCATATTAATAAATATTGAAAATTATGTTGAAAAATAAAAACCATTGTTTTGTTGAGTAATTAGTCCACAAAAAATTGTCAGCATTATATTGTTTTTCTATTTGGTTGAAATGAATTAATAATTTTTTACATTATTAATAAGAAAATATATACATAAATGATATTTGGATACTTACATTACTATGTTAATGGTATTTTATAATATAAATTCTTATATTAAATCGATATTGAGAATGTAATACTCACTTTGAAACCAAGAAATTTATATTGCAAATATTCTTGGAAATGATGGAATAATTGTTAACAAGTGTTTCCAAATGACTATGAAAATAAGAGGGGATTTTATGAAGAAAAAAATTTATTAGTTTTTTGAAATAAATTTAATGGAATGGGGTTTTAGTGAAGGGGTTTATGTGTCCCATTTTATATGTTTTGAAACAGACACTCTTTGAAAAGAAATTTTTCAAAAATTATAAAATGAAACAGGTCTATGGTAATTTACAAAATATTGAAATAATTTTTTTTGGGGTTGTATAATTTTTATAAAAATATTACCTATTATGTTAATTAATTTCAACACATGATTCAACTCATATAGCATTTATTTTATAAATTTTAACCATTATACATTTAACTTAGGTAATACATGTTTACCAAAATTATGTTTTAGTAAAAATATAAAATAATACCTTTTAAAAAATGTGTATTTCATGAATCTATATTTAAAATCCATTTTACTATATTCTAATTCTAAATATGATAATATTTATATTTAAATTAAAATTATTATTACATACATATATTAAAAAATTTTCTTTTTATGATTTGGTCTACTTAATCATATTAAGTATTTATTACTAATTGAAATAGTGAAAATATATTCATATACACTATTAATAGTTATAATGAATAAAAATTTTGTAATAAATTCATTAATATGATTATTATAACATTACCCAATTTTTAATACTTAATTTATCGGAAATAAATTCATTACTACAATCATGGAAATTAACATTAATATTACCAATCATTCATTCATTCCAGATAATTAAATTGACATTATTTAATAAATTCTAAATTTTTTTCCTAAATAATAATTAAATTTCTATATATTTTATAAAGTTATGTGGTGATAAAAATATAAAATATAATAAAATGAAAATATAATTTTTAATAAAATATTAATTCTCTTTCCAAAATGTTACACATGGGTTTTAATATTTGAACATATTATTTAAAAATTAATTATTTGATGTTATACATTTATATTTATATAATGTGACAAAAATATTTTAGTTAACTATTAAATAATACGATGTAATAAAAGTGATAATGTTAGTAAAATCTAATTTAATTAGTTTTGAATTCAGATAAATTATTTTAAATAAATATCATAAATAAAACAACAACAAATTTTCTTATGTGGAATTAAAAATTTGTGGAAATTTTCGAATAATTAATTATTAAATTAAATTTAATATTTCTATGAGATTTTCAAATATAAAAAAATGAAACTATTTTAATTTAAAATTCTCTTCCTAAATCATTAATGACAACTACTCATTTATTATTTATGAATTTTCTAATTGAATAAAATATTTTATATTAAATATGTGTCTATTGTTCTTAATTTTTCCTAAAAATAAAACTCCCACAAGTCATTTTGTTTTTTTGTTATGTTTGGAACATGCAATCGTAGATAACATGAATTAAAAGATTTTAATATCATTTTATATCACCATATTCCACCTTAAACAAATTGAATCTATTTAAATTTAATAACTTATCCCTATTGGATATACTTGTTTGTAATATTTATATATTTATAATTTGGGTTATAAATATTAATACGAAATATTATAAATTACATTAGTTACTTATCATTAAAAAAATATTAATGTTTAATAATTCCATATGTGAAATTATGTATGTACATATATCAAGAACTCTTTAAAATTTATCTTCCCCAAAAAATATAAATATCCAAGAAATGATACAACAAATAAAAAATATATTTCACAAAAAACTTATCTTTATTATTAACATTAAATTGAAATAATCCGAGTTCATTATGTCAAAAAATATTTATCATATACTATAATCTCAAAAATGAGATACAAATCAAAAAAAATACAATGGATCACTTTTTTAATAAATCAAAAATAAATATCAAATGTATAAATATCATCTAAATAAATTTTCAAAAAATTAATAATCCATTTATTACATAAACTACATGATTATATTAAAAAATTATATGAATACCTCAATAATTTTTTATTCAATACTTATTACCAAAAACATAACTTTGGGATAAAATAAAATAACATTATTTTTAATATAATTTATTATATAATTCAAAAACTTAAAATTAGAATTACCATAGACCAATCATTAGTTGTTTCACAAAACCTTTATAATATATTTAATATTCTATAATACCCTCAATAAATATCAATCACATAAAAAAATATTTTAGATAACATGATTTAATTTAAATTATGATATCAACAACACAAACTTATAATCGATTATGAGTTTATCCTTTTCCATCAGAGTAAAAAAAATACAAAAATTGTCAACCACATGAATATTCTCCCTTATTGTAACATTTGAAACAATTGTATCCAGATATATTCCTTTCTAAGACTCATTTGTGTTACCTTATTATAAAAAATTATTAAAACCACATTACTTATGATAATCTAAAAAATATGAATATAAAAACATCAATATGAAGTAATCATCCTATATTGACCATTTTTTATTAATATATCATAATTATATGTCCACCCATGACTCTCATTGTTCAATCCTTTATTACCTACAGGAAATTTCTAATGAAATTATCCAACATAAATAATTGACATAATAATTAAATCTTTCTTACTGCTTCCATATAGAAAATGTAAATTAACCGTACAATAACCCATAAAGTCTCAAAACATATGTTCAGTTATGTATCATTTCCATGAATAAAGTGATGGTCAAGTGAAATCTATTTCAATCATTTTTTGGTCACTAACCTTATAAACATATATTCTTGAGCCTATATGTTCTTATAGTTTAAAAATTGAGATATAATTGTTTAGATAAACACTCAATGTCCACTTTTCCAAAACATATGTACCTAATCCTATACAAATCAATTTGTATTAGTATTATACTTGGGGTTTTAATAATTTTATCTTAAATAATATCAATTATATAAAACCCTTTTTTGATACCAACTTAATCACCTCTGACATGCACTCCCAGGTTATTTGAAACGCATATAATTTCAAAAATTAAATATGATAGAATGTGATATTATTCTTAATAAACTAGAAAAAATCTCATAATAGTATTAAATATCATAATAATATCACACAACTTAGTGAACCTTTTAGTTTAGTGTCATTGAAGACAAGTTCCATAGAAAAATTATTTTAAAATACTTGTGGAATTTTCTTCATAATAGAACCTTAATAGAAACCCTTCATGAATTATCATTGTATAAAGTAATTTTAATAATTACTAGAAATGAATAATCATGATGTAGTGAGGAAAACATTCATTAAGTAAAAACTGAAACCACATCATCTGAACTTAGTTCAGAGGTATATTGGAAAAAAATTTAAAAGGGGAATTTTCTGATTAAAAATAATGCGAAACAAAAAATATTTATCCATAAATAAAATTAAAAGGATGAATAATCTTAAATGATCAAACATATAACATATAAAATACTTTGGAAACATGAGACAATAAAAATTATCCTTGGATAATAGTCATAAACAAAATATTTGAAATTATATAATTTCATAAAGATATGAGAATAAATCGAATTCTATGGAAACCACTAAGTCATACATCAAGAAGTAATCCTTTCCTCCCAACTAGTGTACCTTTATGGGACTGGGATAATCCTCTTTTATAACATTGTTCATATGATAAAAACTCATGTATAATATTTTTTATTAAGACGATTCTTTCCAAATGCACTTTTTATTGGGATAAATGATACATTATACTTTTAATAATTAGATAAATACACTTATATACCATTATCCTTGAGGTAAATCCTTTTATTTATCATTACTCCTTTGAAAATTACTCTTTTTTTAATATTTTTTATAGGTTAAATCCAATTGTATAAATATTTTTCATGGAAAAAATCATTTGTTTACCGATTGGATTTAGATAAATCTTATTTTTAATATTGATCATTTAACAAATCCTTTTTATGATCCCCACTTATTGGGAAAAAATAAACCCTATACAATTTGTATTGTGGAAAATTGAACAATGAACCCTTTGTATTGGGATACATCCACCACTATAAATAATTATATATTTATAAAAGATAAACATTACAATTTAATTATAGGTAGATATTCGAACCCACCAATTACCATGGTTACATATATGCTCTATATGAAATTATTCAAATTATAAATACACCCTGGACATAAAAAAAATTCATATCTAATTCAATTTAAATAATGTTAGAACACATTTAAAACTCATTTCCTGATCATGATAATGACATGGTATATAAATTGGTATCCAAAAATATTCTTTGACTTTCTTAGTATGTACCTTAAATGAAGATAATAATTAATATTGTATTTATATCATAAATATATATGTTATAATGTTCAATTAATAATTTCCCAAATAAATCAATGAATGGTATATAGGCAAACACACTTAAATCATATGAATCAAGAATATGTTATTCACATAAGAAAGAAAATGGATAAAAACTATCACTATATAATAAATATTATCTATAATAACAAATTATTAATTGATCAATTTTATTTTTCAAATAATTCCCTATATTGAAAATATATCTAGAGAATCAACCAGTATATGATAATACCATAAAAAATAGTATAATTTCACATTGAATATAAATTTGAAAATGAAAATTTTAATATAAAATATAATTAAATAATATTTATAGATTGATAGACAATAAATTAAATTTCAAAAATCATGAAACAAGAAAAATATATTTCATAATTATTGAAAATCCATTCTTTTGGAAATATTATTAAAAGATGTTTTTATTATATTTTTATAATGAATGTAAAAAAGGAAAAGGAAAAAGGTTTCTATGGAAAATCCATTTTGATAAATGTTAGTAACAAATTTTTTGAAATTTATTAAAATATTACATTTTTATATATCTAATAATGGAGTCCTATAAAATAAATAAAGGTTTTTTTTATAAAATACACTGTGGAAGATAAGAATGATAACTTTAATACCAAAAACATTTTACAACTTTGAAAATATATTAACAAAGAAAAAAAAATTATATTATATTATAAATTTATAATCCCAATTGCGGGGATGGGATGTATGAATATTGAATTAATTAATAGAAAAATGGGTCTCCAAAAGGTCATGAAATCATTAATATATTGTAAAATATAGATACATAAGTGAAAGAACCATGTGCGTAAATTGTAATAATTCATTGCATCATCACACTTTTATCTGAGAAGGTATTTAATCAATGGAGATGATGAAAACGAAATTTAATTAATTACCAGACAAAAAAATTAAATTGAAATATTTATTGGCTAGATGAATAAGGGTCTATAGGATTATTATAACATTTAAAATTTTTGACAGATGTAGATGGAATTTCAGTTGTGAATTCTCTTATTGGTCTATTCTCATTCAAATAAAAACCCCATAGAGGATATAAAATCAATTTAAACCCTATATATCATGAATAATGTGGTTAAAATAAGAAAATAAATTAATGGTCCATTCAATAAACTATTTAATAGAAAAAATCCTTTGTAATAATAAATATATCTCAAAGAGTGAATATATTACACAAAAAACCCTTACCGTGGTCCCGAACCACTTTTCTCATGAACCAAAATTCCTAAATAATAAAATGTAATTTTTTAGATACCATAATTGGAACATTATTCATCTTATAATTATTATAATAGGGTTAATTTATTATTATATTGTATTTACTTAATTTTTCATATGTTAATTATTTTATGTGAAAATGGAATCAATATCGACTTATTTTGACAATTTATGTTTTCTTGGAAGATATAATTATGATATGTTAAGTATATAATATAAAATTTCCTAATATAGTTTTTTTTATTCTTATTAACATATAATAATTATAATATTATTTATGTAAACATAGTTAACCATGAATTAATTTTATAGCATAGTTAATATAGGAGGTTAAACGGACCAAAAAATATTATACCTCAATGTGTGTGTGCTCTTATGGGAACGTATATAATTATTATAATCAGAGAATAAATATATTAATTATAAATAATTATTTATTAATTATTTTAAAAGTGGGTTATATAAAAAACTAAATTCACGGTGAAAACAAATGAAAAATTATTTTGGGGAGATCGTAGTCCACCAACATATCATTCGACACAATTTTATTATGCTAATTTTTCAGGAAGAAATAAAATATTCTTTTACATTAATAAAATTACCCTATATTATGATATTTATATCAATTTTATTAAAATACAATGTCTAGGGTATGATTTTATTAGAAATATTTTGATGAATGTTTAAGGATTGTGTAGTACTTATATTGGGACCTCTGACATTCTCTCGAATGTATCAGTGGAAATGAATGTAATATTATTACTAATTGAAATCACAGGATTTAGATGAAGATATGGGATCCTAAGGGGGTTTTGTTTCTCATATTATAATTGAAGTATATGGAACTTATGTAAAAACCCATGATTGTTCAATAATGTAATTACAATATTAATGGGTCAATGGGTCCAACAGTGATAAATAATGAATTTATAGATATTAAAATTATTAGGGAGCCTATAAATTTGATTTTAATACATTATTGAAAATATGTTTCATATCATTTACAATTAGTATTTTAAAATTTCCCATTTCAGTTTTTTAATTTAATACTCTCTAGATATGTAACATAAGTTTAAGAAAAAGATTATATAAATAAATTTAACAACCCTAGGTTTCCTATTACAAAATATAATATGAATTTGTCCTAAATAATTTTATAAAAAATAAAAATATAACATTTAAATATTAAAATTTAATGTATAAAAAATTTATATTTTTTATTAATGATTGTTTTACCATTACATATTCTTAATTTTATTTAGTATTTATTTCTATTAAAATGTTTCATAATATTTATATACATATAATAAAACATTATATTATTATTATTTTTTAGAAGATGTTATTTTATTTTATTTATAGAAGTAGATAAAATTTAATTAATCAATGTTTTGAAATAAATGTTTACCACTTTTATGGAGTTTTACATTAATGTTTTACTCATAATACTATACAAAAAAGGAAATTGATATTAATACATAAATAGGACATGTTGAAAAAAATATGAAACACCTTTATATATATATATGTATTATAAATTTATGATGAATAATGTTTAATATAATTGAATATAAAAAAATTCGTTTAATATATTACGTATGTTTCCAAAACCAGAATCATGGGTTTTATAAAATGAAAATATTATTTGTAATATGTTAATTTCACATTCATATTAATTATTTTATTCTATACATAGGTTTTAAAATATTTAATTAATTGGTCTATTATGATAATGTCATAAAATAGAATGTATTTACCAAATTTGTATCTTTATTAATATCAACATAAACATATCAATTATTTTAGAAGAATCACAAAAACAAACCGTGTTAATTTTTTTTAAACAAATAAGAACCTTTCATTAAATGAAAAATATTAAATTTATATATATTTTATTTAATAAAAATACAATACATATTTAAGTAATTTTTTATTTAATAATGCGTTTATGAAAATTAGGTATTATGAATCTTATTTGGTATAAATTTTTTAATTACTGAAATTTTTGATTTATTTTTTATTGGTTTTATTATTAATAAATTTTAAAATATATATATATATCATAGCTCATTTTATTTCATTGTTTCATGTCAAAATTTATATCTATGATAATAATAAATTGTATCCAGAATGTCACATTTTTTTGCAGGTGTATAACTAATGGCAGGTAAAGATGGGTTATTAGTTTATACTAGAAATTCCTTCTATGGAGAAGTATTATATATATATATATAACATTACCTGATAAAAATTTTGGTTCATTTATATGAATAATCACTATTTTTTACCCTCTTTCAGGTAGTGTAGATTATATCTCATCATGTCTAACCAATACAGATGGGAGTAGGACCTAATGATAAAACATTTATATTCATGTGTCCGTATTTGATTTATTTTCCTTTATAATCAGATGATACTCAGTATAACAAAAGGAAGAGGATACCTTATTTTACAAGAATTATATGATGAATTTAATAGAATAATTCATGTAGAGAGTACACCACTAAGTCACCCAACCCTCTCTATGGAACCAAACATGTCCCTCGGAAATACACAGACCATAGAAATTTTCCAAATACCTTGTATGGAATAACATTATTAATCAAATGACACCAAAAAACTATATAAAAGAACTATCCACATAAATTTTTTCATTAGAAAATACACTATATTTGATAAATGTATCTTAGGAAATTTATATTTGAGATCATATAGGAATTAATTTATAATGATAAATATTGAATGAATCAAAAAATCACCCAAAGAATGAATACAACATTCCTAAATATAAGAAAATATATATTTACAACCCAATCATTATAATTATGAAATTTTTTGAAATTTTATCCATGAAAATTTATTGAAGTGCATTATATATGAATAAATATTATCATTAAACTGACCTCAAATGCTTTATTTCTGGGGTCTCCTCTTGAATCTTATTATACCCCTTCATTGATATCACTAATAGAATTTATCCCTTTATTTATATATTCTCCTTCCAATAAAATAACTAAATCATTCCCCTTTAACTATAATCACGTAGTTCTGAATCAACTTAATATAAGGAAATAATGTATAAGGGATATTGTTGATATATCATCAAATGTAAAAAATGGATAATGGTCTCTATTGAATAATACATTGGTGTAATCCTATGATGAATTAAAAAGTACCCAAATAACCTTATTATATTTATTGGGTCCATAAATTAGGCTGATATATTCCTATATTTCCAATATCATTTAAGAATCATCCACAATAATACTCACTATTCACTTTATTAGGGAAAATAAATTTCAATAAGATTGGATTATGGTGGGAATGAGACTTTAAAAAAAATTCCATAATAACTTCCAAAATCATTATAAAAAATTAATCATATCCTATAAAAATATAAGGACCAAGGGAAATCACCAAACCATTACACCAAAAATAATGGTGATAACAACTGTTTCAACAAAATTATATAAATGGTTCTATAGGAATCACTGATTTATAGATACTAGTATATAAAAATCTAGCAAATCACTATGATCTTCCATAGAGAATAATCAATATAGAAAACAACATTAATGATCATCCCCAACGGTATGAATGACCCCTTTTGAATACATATAATTCAATGGGTTTTATAATATACATAACATCTATTGGGTACCCATAAACCACTACATCCCTCTCTAAAAAATAAATATAAAACAAGGTTTTTAATTTGATATGACATTTAATGAAATCGTATAAGAATACCAATAACATAAAAATATAATATTCTTATATTATCATCATAGAATTTCACCATAATAGATAAAATATGAAGCAAATCACAATTCAATGCACATTTAAATATTTTACAACATTGATTAATTGTATCCAATAGAAACCAATTTTAAACACCCAAGGATTTATTCTAATTTCCACATATGGATCGAATTATCAATATTTATTCCCTAAAAAATAAATAAATAATAGTTAAAATTTTACATGTATCATTTTATTTCCCCAAAATAATATCATATAATATTTTGATGAATCTTTAACTTTCAAGGATAGTTTACCCATCTCAATTTATTGATTCCACACATTATATTATTTATTTAGACATGAGTGGGATATTACTCTATCATGAATGTTGAGATAGGATTTAGTCCCTAGAAATAAAACTCCTATAAAATACTCACTATTTCAATTTACTCAAATATTATTTTACTCAGTATGAGTTATTTATCCTTTAATTGTTTATATCATAATAATATAAATAATAATGATGTAAGTGATGTAAAATCTTGAAACTCTAAAATATATAAATCATATTCGGTAGTGTGTATGAAACATAACATCGATCATATAATGGAATATAAAATCCCCTGAAATTATTATATATTTAGTATAATAATAAAATTGAAGCTATTCTATAGCTTGTAATTCCTATAATGACAAGTTTCCTTACATTATAGGAAACAATTACTTTCACTTATGTACTATTATTCAAGAAAGAATGAATTTTACTAAATATTATTCATACTTTTATTAAAATAGAAATATTATCATATTCATAAATTCAGAGGTAAATTATAAGATTAACTAACTTATGAAAAAATATGGTTGGCATAATTGGATAGTAATTAATTATAAATTAATAAAAAAACCAATTTAATATAATGAAATAGTATTTAAAAAAAATTATTTGGTATATGAAAAATGAATATAATCATAAATAGTTAAAATAATTAATATTATTTGATGAAATTAATGAAATTTAAATATTTAATATCAGTTTTGAAATTTATCCAATAGATATTATATGAATAAGATAATCAAAAATAATATTTTACTTATATAAAGTTATATTTTTCTAAAGGATGTTTTCACGATTATGAAGAATTTTGTTTAGATATTATATTTTAGTAATATTATAAACGATAACTAATAATATAAACATCAATTTTAATAGGTTATTTTCAAAATTATCTTTGGGTTGAAATTTGATTTGTTTTCTAAGAACATCCATTATTTATGAATAGAAAAGTAGTAATGGATCATACATTATATCTACATATGCCTTAAAAAAGATGATATTTAAATCATCCTCTAATAACTACTCTGTAACATTTAGTATAATCATTAGGATGAAATCATCTTTATGTTCTTCCTTCTAGATGTCTTATTCATCCTTTGGTTTTGAAAATTGATAAGTGTATCTTAACTTTTAATGTTTGGTCTCCTCGGTTTTTCTATATGCATCCTCACACTCATCATCAAAAGCTATTCTTATCCCGATAATAAATCTCTGTTTTTGAGCCACCAGTTTTTTCTATCTATTCCTCTTCATTAGTTATAATATTTTTTTCAGCAAATCATTTGACCACATGATCTGGGCGATGGGGGTTGTATATATTCTTATAACATATTTCATTTTCATTTCATTAAATTCTTCTAGTAAAAAAATACATTGTTCTAATTCTTTAAGAGGCTCCCAAAAACCATTTCATATATTTATCTCACTAACACTCTAAATATTATTTGGTGATATATTAATTGTTACATTAGAATCTCTATTTTTCATGTAGAAAATCAACAGAAATATCCCTCTGGTAACTTTTATATTTTTATGATTCCCATCCCATATCATCAACATTTCTTATGTTTTTTTCTCCAAACAATGTGATTATTTTATCAATACCAATATCTATGATCACCTTCTCCATGGAACATTTAATTTGGGGAAGGTAAAATTAAATTTCATGTATAATTGAATTAAAGACCTTCATGTCGAACATTCATTAGAAGGAATAGATCATATCCCCACGAAAGAGCACAATATTGGGAACCATTTCATTTTCATGTAGGTAATTTAATTGATCCAGCCTCCAAAGAAAAAGGTGGATCCTATGTGGGATATACTAGTCTAACATTATTTATGTTATTGTCTTCATCCTTGTGGAATAATTAAGAACAAGTAACTTATCCCGATGAATGACCATATAAGAAGGTGGGATCATCAAATGGACCCAACTCATTCTTTATATTAGAATTTCTAGAAACATTATGTGAAGATCTCACCATTAGAGTGTATTTGATATCTATAACTTAAGGGGCTGGTTGATGAACACATGAAGTAATATAAACATTATGAAATGGTTTTTCATATCCTGAATTATTCATATCCTATCTAAGACGTTCAATCTTCCATTCCAATAAACGAAAGTGGTACACTTTCTACTAGTGGGAAAATTGAAAATAATATTAATAGATACCACACCATGTCTCAAAACCCCGGGGATGCTGGAATAAAAATACCCCACACACCTTAATACAAACAAAATCTACTAGGGGAAAAGTGATATCAACTTCTATAAAGATTTAGTGTCAATGGGATTGTTCAATGATATAGAATAATCCTCAAAATCCATAAAACATTAACAATATTACCCATGATTTTATGGATATATAGGTTTTAAGGGAAGGGGGAAGCCCATAAGGATAACCCATATCATAATGAAATGTGAATCATTATTACAATGGATATAATACTCCCACATGAAATAGAATAAATGTGTACATTCATAAGTGCATTGACCATTGGACCTAGAATAGGTGAGATATTCATCATTGTGAAAAAGTATAAAATATTGATAAGATCCCATCAATCTGGTGATATAATGTTCCTTAAAAGTCCATGCACCATTGATGAAAAAGTTAAAGAAATAGAGAAAAGGCTTCCTCCAAAAAACAAGATACATTAGAGAGATGATAAATAGAGTTTAATACTCAAATAACTATTAATGGTATATAGGGATATATGGGTCTCTAAGATGAAATGATGAGACTTTCCAACTGAGATGGATTTGAGGGAAATTAGTGAGAAGGGTGGGACTGGTGAAAGGGGATAAGATCAGGTTTTCCTTCCCCATTATGTATGGGGTGGGGGAAGAGGGATGTAGATACCATCACTATTCTCATATGGTGAGCTAAAACTCACTATGGCTCTACCATGCTCAGAGAGGGGGGATATTATTTGAGGTGTCTATAAAATGGATGATCGGATTGAGCACTCTATCTCCCCCACTCTCTTCACACCATCATTGAAAATTGGATCAGAGATACCCTAAAAATAAATTCATAACATCTCTATTCTCATAATAAATGCATTATATCTGGATCATATCTATCTTATGAATGAATTAATGTAAAATTAAGGATGACACTTGAATAAAGGAAAATAATTTTCTTAAATAATTTAGATTCTATTTTCCTTCTCTATTTACATAATTTATTCTAATATCATGAATTTATAATTACAAAAAAAATCATAAATATACTGATATTTTTTTAATGTTTTGGGTACAATATACCACCTCACATTCTTACATATCATATTTTATAAGATAATTGTTCATATGTGTCACGACCCGTCCTCGGGGCCCGTGCCGTGACTACCCCAAGCCCGCCTTCCATAGGCCAGGGGCTGGCGACTAGCACCAAGGCGTAAAATCCCAGTAAACAGGGAAGGAATTGCCTTTATAAGTAACAACCACACAGAGTCAGCAAGCGGAAGTAAAGTGCAGAAAAGAAAAGGGGCCGGAAATACAAGCCCAACTGTAAAGTACAACTGAAAAGTAAAGTACAACAACTGAAGAAAAGACGGCGGCCTCGTGTCGTCCACTGGCAATCCCACCTGAAGGGTGGGTACAGATAGCCTCCAGGCTCCTCGGGTCCCACGTCCGCTCCGAGCACGTCCCGCCCAGTGGTCCACCTCCAGGTACCGTCCTGCTCCACGCCCCAACCGCGATCAGCGCTGTCCGTCGTCTGCAACCAACACCACGAAGTGCGGGCATAGCCCGTGCAGGGGTGAGTACAAGCTACTCAGTAAGGACCCCGAGACCCCCGAAGGTCTCCCGAAATCCACAAAGGATATAGCACAAAAGGAAGATGCAATCACGAAGTAACATCTGACTCAACTTAGGTATATGCCCATACATATACCTAAGTCCCCAATTCTAGCTCTGCTCACGAGCTCAAGAACAACTCAATCCACAAAGGAAAGCAAGACTCAAATCCACAAGGTGAGTAAACAGTAAATCCACAAAGGATAGTTCAACACAATCCACAAAGGAGAGTAACATAAGATTCAGCTCAACCAGGTATACTTTTTCAGATGACGTCAAAGACGATCACTGATCCGTCTAAGTCGTCGGACCCACGAAGGATCGATAGGTACTAACCCCCGCAGAAGACCCACACAGGATCGGGCTCACACAGAACCTGTAGGAAGTGGCTCACACAGAACCGGTAGGCAATGGCTCACACAGAACCGGTAGTAGGACCCACACAGGATCGGGCACTGATCCGCGTAGGATCGCTGAGTGCAGTAGTCGACGCAGTCCACTGAGGATCTCTGCACAGTCGTCGCCGCAGTCCACGAAGGATCTCTGCTCTGCCGTCGTCGCAGTCCACGGAGGATCTCTGCTCTGCCGTCGTCGCAGTCCACGGAGGATCTCTGCTCTGTCGTCGTCGCAGTCCACGGAGGATCTCTGCTCTGCCGTCGTCGCAGTCCACGGAGGATCTCTGCTCTGTCGTCGAGGTCACAGCCAGCGCTAGGGTTCCCGCACGTAGCGAGCTCGTTTAGGAGGGTCCGCTCCACGAGCCGAGGGGCTGATACATCAACTGACACGTAGTCCGAAGTTGATGTATCCAAAAGTTCCGTAACGACAACAGGATCTCAACGCGACAGACGGCGCGTCAATCGGACGCCCGGTCTGAGAGTTATTGGCATTTTCGTCCTAGGGGCCCGGTTGGTTTTTAGGGCAAAACCAACCCGACCGTACTCCGCCTGTATCCGATCCTCGGGCGGAGTATGCCAAAAGTTCCGTCTCACTTAGAGGAAACTACCACAGCTGACGGTACGTCGATCGGACGTCCGTAGCTCAAGTTATGAGCGTTTCCGCTCCGAGGGCCCGGTTGGCTTCGTGTACGAACCAACCCGGCCGAACCCAAAGTCTTCCGAAACCTTGAGTATAATATACCGAAACGACCGTCTCGATCCAAGGATCGCGTAGCCGCTGACGGTTCGTCAATCGGAGGTCCCAGGCCCAAGATATGGGCGAAAGACCGTAGAGGGCCCGAAACGGGGGTACTGGGCCCGGGGCGACCCGGCCCGAACCCCCCCCCTGGGGTCGGCCGAACCGGGTCGGCCCGAACCGGGTCGGCCCGACCCGGCCCGAACCGGCTCGGCCGGGTCCGGTCCGGCCTGGGCGCGGCCCGGCCGACCGGACCGGCCGGCTCGGCTTCGGCCGGGCGGCCGAGCAAGCCGCCGCCGCGGGTTTGACCCGCGGCATTTGAAGAAAACGCGGCCCCCGCGGGGGGCCGCCTGTCACGCGGACGCGGCCGGGCCGCCGCGTCCGTTCCCGGTTCCGTGCGGCCGCGGAACCGGCCGCCACCGCCGCCGCGGCTTCAGCCGCGGCGGAAGATCTCCACGGCGGCGCGCCGGGCGCCGCCGCCTCCGGTCGCCGGCGGCGCCGCGCCGGCGACCCGCGCCGCCGCCTCCTTCCGCGGGCCGCCGGAGTTGCTCCGGTGGCCCGTTTCCTTTCCCGTCTGCGCCGTTGCTCCTCCCGGGGGACGATCTTCACTGCGGAAACAACGGATTGCCTTTGCCGCCAGGTTCGTCGTCGTCCGCCATATCCGCACAACAAAAGAGATCGGCGGAGGGTTGCCGGGTCTTGTTCGTTAGACCTGCACCCTCCACGTTAGTCATAATCAACGGGAGGAAAGGCTACAACAATTTTTAATCAAGATAAAAATTGTTCACTCCTTTCTCTTTTAAACGGCATTTCAATTTTTAAATAATTGAAATTATTCATGCCGGTTCTTTATTTAAAATAAATAAGAACACGGGAATGAATCATCAAAGAAAATAAACCCCTACCTTGTCGTCGTCGTCGGACGAGAGGTCGTCGCGGGATCTCTCGTCGCGGAAGAAGGGGGGATCGTTGCGTCGCCAATCTCCGGATCAAGATTAAACAGATTTAATTAGTTTAAATCCGTTGATATTGAAATTAAAAAGGGAGAAGAAATGATCCGATTCTCACCTTAGTTGCCGAACGAGGATTGGCCGCGGAAGAAGAGGCGTCGCCGAAGAACGTCGCGGGTAAGGCTCGTCGACGTCGCAGATCGTGCGTCGTCGGATTCCGATTCCGGCGTTCTTCGCGTTCTTCGCGTTCTTCGCGTTCTTCGCGTTCTTCGCGGGGAGAGTGGAGGCTCAGAGAAATAGCAATCCTCCAAAATAGACAAGTTTGTCTATTTTATTATTTTGCCAACAAACGCAAAACGCGTAAGTAACGACCCACTTAATTCGTTGAATTAATTCAACGAATAAAACAGCCCATTTAATTCACGAAAGAAACAGCCCAATTAAATGGTCTGTTAAGAATTAAAGAAACGCGTCGGTTGACATTTCAGTTTCTTTGACGGGTTTTCGCGGGTGCGTTACTTAGCGAAAGAAACGGCGGGGCTCGTGCGGGCCCCACCGCACAAATATCCTACCAAGGGGTAGGATATTTCTGGATAGCATCCTATCCAGTTCAACTCAGTTCAAGCTGCCTTTAAGTGACTTTATGTGGCTTCCAAGCAGTTTAAGTGAAATAAAATAAAGTTGTCGCACAAACTTTATTTTTATTTCTGACTTAAAGCCGCAAAATTTAAAAACCACGTCTGAGCAAACGCAACTCCGGAAGAGGCGTTTCTAAGAAAATACCGGCGCTGCGATTTCATCGGTGCCCTCAGAATTTGATTCCGGGCACCGGTTCAAAAGATAGAAAAACCCGCTCGTTCGTTCACTGAACGTACCCGAGCCAAACTTCGGAAATTGATTCCGGGCACACCGGGCCTCGGAATCAGGTGTCGTCTGAAGCTGCGCTCTTGTAAAATTCCAAAGAAAATTAAGAAAAAAAATTTCCTTGAAATTTGCGGGTCTTTACATTACTCCCACCTCAGGGCTTTACGTCCCCGTAAAGATACATCAAAAACTAGGGGAACAAATGGGGGTACTGAGCACGCATCTGAGCCTCCCGCTCCCAAGTGCTCTCCTGGAGGTTCCCGTGCTGCCATCTGACGCGCACAAGAGGAATCGACCGCCCACATAGGACCCGCTCCTGTCGATCCTCGATCTCCACTGGGACCTCCGCAAAAGTCGCCCCATCGTCCACGTCCAGCTCCCCAAAGTCGATGATGTGCGTCGGGTCGTGCACGTATCTCCTCAGCTGAGACACGTGGAAGACGTCGTGCACCCGGTGCAACTGAGGTGGTAGATCCAGGCGATAAGCCACCTCTCCTATCCTGCTGAGGACCTGGAAAGGCCCGATGAAGCGTGGAGACAACTTGCCGCCTCGGCCAAATCTCCGTAAACCACGTCGAGGTGAGACACGCAAAAAGACGTGGTCGCCATCCTCGAACTCTAGTGGCATCCGCCTCCTGTCAGCATATGACTTCTGCCGGCTCTGAGCTGTCCTCATCCTCTCCTGGATGATCTGGACCTTCTCTGTCGTGGCTCGGACCATCTCTGGTCCCACGAGTGCTGACTCCCCAGGGTCTGTCCAGCACAACGGTGATCTGCAGGGTCTGCCGTACAACGCCTCGTATGGTGCCATCCCGATGGTGGAGTGGTAGCTGTTGTTGTACGCGAACTCCACCAAGGGTAGGTGGTCCTCCCAGCTGCGACCAAAGTCGAGAACACATGCACGGAGCATGTCCTTGAGTGTCTGTATGGTCCTCTCCGTCTGACCATCCGTCTGAGGGTGGAAGGCTGTGCTCAGATGGAGCATTGTCCCGAACGCCTCCTGCAACCCCTTCCAGAGCCGGGAAGTGAAACGAGCATCTCGATCGGAGACGATAGATGATGGCACACCGTGAAGCCGTACAATCTCCTGGACGTAAAGACGTCCCAAGCTCTCCACTGAGCCCTGCTCTCTGATGGGTAAGAAGTGTGCCGACTTGGTGAGTCGGTCGACAATCACCCAAATGGAGTCGTGACCTCTGGAAGTACGTGGAAGTCCAGTCACGAAGTCCATAGATATGCCGTCCCACTTCCACTCCGGGACCTCCAAGGGCTGTACCAAGCCTGCTGGTACCTGGTGCTTTGCCTTCACCTGCTGGCAGGTGAGGCATCGTGAAACGAACTCTGCCACAGCTTTCTTCATGCCCGGCCACCAGTGCTGTCGTCTGAGATCCTGGTACATCTTCGCCACTCCGGGATGTACCGCCAAGGGAGAAGTGTGAAACTCTCTCAGCACCTCCTCTCGTAAAGCAACTGGTACGAAGGTACGCCCTCTGAAAAGGATGTCGTGCTCTGCTCCAAGGGAGAAACCATCAGGCGCCTGACCTGAGGATATTAGTGCACGCCGGGTCTCACAGTCAGCGTCCCCACGCTGAGCCTCTCTGACCCGCTGTAGAAGTGGAGGAGAGACTGTGAGAGACTGAAGAAAGGCTGCTCCGTCTCTATCCACGAAGGATATCTGCAAGGAGGCTAGCTGCTCCGTCGCCTCCTCAAGCAGCTGAATGCCCGTCCTCCTGCTGAGGGCATCGGCCACCACGTTCCCCTTTCCAGGAGTATAGACTATCTCAATGTCATAGTCCTGGAGGAACTCAAGCCATCTCCGCTGTCTCAGGTTCAGGTCCTTCTGAGAGAAGATATACCTGAGACTCTGGTGGTCAGAAAAGACTGTGAAGCGCTCGCCCATCAGATAGTGCCGCCAAGTCTTCAGAGCGAAGACCACTGCTGCTAACTCCAGGTCATGAGTGGCGTAGTTCTGCTCATGCGGCCTCAACTGACGTGATCCGTAGGCGATCACGGCCCGCTCCTGCATCAGGACGCACCCGAGTCCAGTCCCTGATGCATCGCAGTAAACTACGTACCCAACTCCCTCCTCAGGCAACCTCAAGATAGGTGCGCTGGTCAATCTCTGTCTCAGCTCCTGGAAGCTCTGCTGACATCTGTCTGACCACACGAAGGGTTTCCCCTTCTTTGTCAAAGCTGAGAGTGGTGCCGCAACTCTGGAGAAGTCTGGCACGAATCTCCGATAGTATCCCGCTAGGCCCAAGAAGCTCCGCACCTCTGTCACGCTCCTGGGTGGCTCCCAAGCTAGCACTGCCTCGATCTTCGCGGGATCCACTACAACTCCCGCCTCAGAAATGACGTGCCCCAAGAAATGGACCTCACGTAACCAGAACTGGCATTTTGAGAGCTTGCCATAAAGCTGGTGCTCTCGGAGTGTGTCTAGCACAACTCGCAGGTGGTATGCATGCTCCTCCTCAGTCGTCGAGTATACCAAAATGTCGTCAATGAAGACAACGACAAATCGGTCGAGGTATGGCTGGAAGATCCTGTTCATGAGGCTCATGAACACTGCTGGAGCATTGGTTACGCCGAACGGCATAACCAAGAACTCATAATGGCCATACCGACACCTGAAGGCCGTCTTCTGCACGTCCTCGCCTCGAACTCTGAGCTGATGATAGCCTGACCGGAGGTCTATCTTCGAGAACCACCGCGCTCCCTTGAGCTGATCGAAGAGGTCATCAATCCGTGGCAGCGGATACTTGTTCCTCACTGTCACCTGGTTCAGGCGACGATAGTCGACACATAGTCGCAAGCTCCCGTCTGCCTTCTTGGCGAACAAAATCGGGGAAGCCCAGGGTGAAACACTAGGTCGGATAAACCCCTTGCTCTGTAAGTCCTCCAACTGTACCCGCAGCTCTCGAAGCTCGGCAGGGGCCATCCGATATGCTGGAGTAGATATCGGGGCTGTCCCGGGGTACAAGTCGATGTAAAAGTCTACCTCTCTACGAGGAGGTAGCCCTGGAACGTCGTCGGGAAAGACGTCCACGTACTGGTCCACCACTGCAGGAAAAGCCGGACTCCGCACGTCCACTGATCCTAGGATGAGGCTAGCCAACTGATTAGAGATGGGCTGCACTCTCCTCCGCGGAAGTCCATCCTGTGCTGCAAAGGTTCCCTTCTCGCCGGTGAAGGTAAACCTGCTCCCGTCGGTACGAACACATCGCACCTTGCGCCTAAAACAGTCGATCTGGGCATGAACCGTGGATAGCCAATCCATGCCCAAGATGACGTCGTAAGGCCTCGACGCCGCTACAAGGAGATCCCAGCCGAAGCTCTCGCCTCCTAGAGTAAGCTCACACTGCCGGCACCAGTGCGTAATCGTCGAGTCTGCTCCCGTAGGAGTCTCTAGCCGTAAGGATCGAGCCAACGGCTCAGTCGGAATCTCCGAGCTCCGAACAAGGGCAGAGGCTATGAAATAGTGACTCGCTCCTGTGTCTATAAGTACTGCAGCAAGGGTGGAATAGACACAGATCGTACCTCGAATCATCTCTGGCATGTCGGGGTCGTAGGCCTCCACTGCCTGGAGCAGGGCCTGTCCCTGCCCGCCAGCTCCATGTGGTCGAGGTGGCCCTCCTGGTGGTGGTGGGGGTAGAGCCTGGAAGCGTCGTCCACCACCCGCTGCTCGGCCAGCTCCTCTGCCTCGTCCGCCTCCTCCCTGCGGACCGCCACGGTCGACTCTCTGCCTCTGCCTGGGTGGCCCCTCCACCGTCTGCTGCTCCTCTGATCGGCGAGTCGGGCAGTCACGAGCCATGTGACCCTGCCCGCCGCAAGAGTAGCACAGCCTGCCTCTCGAAAGGCTGGCACTCCGCTGTGTGCTCCGCACCGCTGAGCCGGTGTCCTGAGGCCGTCTGCGTGGGGGTCTGGTCTGCCTGGACCCGTGAGTCATCCGTCGGCTACCTGCTGCCGATGACTCAGCTACATGCCGCCCTGTGCTAGGTCTCGCCGCTGAAGAAGGCTCTGCCAGGAAGCTCTCGATCAGGAGGGCTCGCTCCAGCACTCCCGCCTGGGTCGGAATGCTGAGGGAGATCAGCGACGCCCGAATCTCCTGTCGCAAGCCCTGCTCGAAGGTCCGGGCCCGGAAGAAGGGGTCCCGTACCATATCGGTCGAGTAGCGAGATAGGTCTGTGAACCTCGCCGCGTACTGAGCGACCGTCATGCTGCCCTGGCGCAGCTGGAGAAGCTCCTGGATGCGCACCGCTCGGAGGGTGGCCGGGACGAACTCAGAGCGGAAGAGGCTCTCGAAGTCCGTCCAGAGCAGGGATGCCTCATCGTGAACCTGGAGCATCAGGCTCCACCATCGTCTTGCCGCCGCCTGCAGGAGGCTGGCCGCGAGAATCACCATGAGATCCGCTGGTGTCCTCACTAGCCTGAAGATCCGTACCACCGCCTCTAGCCAGTCCTCGGCGGCCTGGGGGTCCGCCTCACCGCGGAACCTGGGCGGTCGCTGGCTCTGAAACTCGTGCAGTGCCCTGAGGCGACGTGCATCGTCAGCGTCTGGTACTGGTAGCATCGGTGGCTCGGCGGGTAATGCTACCGCAGGTGCCACTGCTGGAAAAGGGCCCTGCACCGAGGCCTCGTCGCTCGGTGGGCTGCCGTCGCGCCCTACACTCGGAACCCTAGCTGGCAGTCGTCGCGGGGCCATCCTGAAAAGGAGAACAAGAGCACCATAGTCAGAACAGTATACCTGGTGAGCTGGTACAAGTAATCACAAGGAAAACTTGAGACTTTCATAAAGCAGATCAGTATACCCGGTGAGCTGACACAAGCAATCACAAAGAAAACATGAAACACACACGCAATCAATGTTTTCATGCATTAAGTCGGAAATCAGGAGTCAGGGTCCTGGTGTACGGATACGTCGGCCGCCGCACCAACACTGGGCTCCCTGAACTGATAACCACACTCAATACACTAAACATTATTGCTTCATATAGAAAGAAAGGACGATCAGAGTCTGCGGTAGAACCGACCACCTCTGATACCAATTTGTCACGACCCGTCCTCGGGGCCCGTGCCGTGACTACCCCAAGCCCGCCTTCCATAGGCCAGGGGCTGGCGACTAGCACCAAGGCGTAAAATCCCAGTAAACAGGGAAGGCATTGCCTTTATAAGTAACAACCACACAGAGTCAGCAAGCGGAAGTAAAGTGCAGAAAAGAAAAGGGGCCGGAAATACAAGCCCAACTGTAAAGTACAACTGAAAAGTAAAGTACAGCAACTGAAGAAAAGACGGCGGCCTCGTGTCGTCCACTGGCAATCCCACCTGAAGGGTGGGTACAGATAGCCTCCAGGCTCCTCGGGTCCCACGTCCGCTCCGAGCACGTCCCGCCCAGTGGTCCACCTCCAGGTACCGTCCTGCTCCACGCCCCAACCGCGATCAGCGCTGTCCGTCGTCTGCAACCAACACCACGAAGTGCGGGCATAGCCCGTGCAGGGGTGAGTACAAGCTACTCAGTAAGGACCCCGAGACCCCCGAAGGTCTCCCGAAATCCACAAAGGATATAGCACAAAAGGAAGATGCAATCACGAAGTAACATCTGACTCGACTTAGGTATATGCCCATACATATACCTAAGTCCCCAATTCTAGCTCTGCTCACGAGCTCAAGAACAACTCAATCCACAAAGGAAAGCAAGACTCAAATCCACAAGGTGAGTAAACAGTAAATCCACAAAGGATAGTTCAACACAATCCACAAAGGAGAGTAAGATAAGATTCAGCTCAACCAGGTATACTTTTTCAGATGACGTCAAAGACAATCACTGATCCGTCTAAGTCGTCGGACCCACGAAGGATCGATAGGTACTAACCCCCGCAGAAGACCCACACAGGATCGGGCTCACACAGAACCTGTAGGCAGTGGCTCACACAGAACCGGTAGGCAGTGGCTCACACAGAACTGGTAGTAGGACCCACACAGGATCGGGCACTGATCCGCGTAGGATCGCTGAGTGCAGTAGTCGACGCAGTCCACTGAGGATCTCTGCACAGTCGTCGCCGCAGTCCACGAAGGATCTCTGCTCTGCCGTCGTCGCAGTCCACGGAGGATCTCTGCTCTGCCGTCGTCGCAGTCCACGGAGGATCTCTGCTCTGTCGTCGTCGCAGTCCACGGAGGATCTCTGCTCTGCCGTCGTCGCAGTCCACGGAGGATCTCTGCTCTGTCGTCGAGGTCACAGCCAGCGCTAGGGTTCCCGCACGTAGCGAGCTCGTTTAGGAGGGTCCGCTCCACGAGCCGAGGGGCTGATACATCAACTGACACGTAGTCCGAAGTTGATGTATCCAAAAGTTCCGTAACGACAACAGGATCTCAACGCGACAGACGGCGCGTCAATCGGACGCCCGGTCTGAGAGTTATTGGCATTTTCGTCCCAGGGGCCCGGGGTGTTTTTAGGGCAAAACCAACCCGACCGTACTCCGCCTGTATCCGATCCTCGGGCGGAGTATGCCAAAAGTTCCGTCTCACTTAGAGGAAACTACCACAGCTGACGGTACGTCGATCGGACGTCCGTAGCTCAAGTTATGAGCGTTTCCGCTCCGAGGGCCCGGTTGGCTTCGTGTACGAACCAACCCGGCCGAACCCAAAGTCTTCTGAAACCTTGAGTATAATATACCGAAACGACCGTCTCGATCCAAGGATCGCGTAGCCGCTGACGGTTCGTCAATCGGAGGTCCCAGGCCCAAGATATGGGCGAAAGACCGTAGAGGGCCCGAAACGGGGGTACTGGGCCCGGGGCGACCCGGCCCGAACCCCCCCCTGGGGTCGGCCGAACCGGGTCGGCCTGGGCGCGGCCCGGCCGACCGGACCGGCCGGCTCGGCTTCGGCCGAGCGGCCGAGCAGGCCGCCGCCGCGGGTTTGACCCGCGGCATTTGAAGAAAACGCGGCCCCCGCGGGGGGCCGCCTGTCACGCGGACGCGGCCGGGCCGCCGCGTCCGTTCCCGATTCCGCGCGGCCGCGGAACCGGCCGCCACCGCCTCCGCGGCTTCAGCCGCGGCGGAAGATCTCCACGGCGGCGCGCCGGGCGCCGCCGCCTCCGGTCGCCGGCGCAGCCGCGCCGGCGACCCGCGCCGCCGCCTCCTTCCGCGGGCCGCCGGAGTTGCTCCGGTGGCCCGTTTCCTTTCCCGTCTGCGCCGTTGCTCCTCCCGGGGGACGATCTTCACTGCGGAAACAACGGATTGCCCTTGCCGCCAGGTTCGTCGTCGTCCGCCATATCCGCACAACAAAAGAGATCGGCGGAGGGTTGCCGGGTCTTGTTCGTTAGACCCGCACCCTCCGCGTTAGTCATAATCAACGGGAGGAAAGGCTACAACAATTTTTAATCAAGATAAAAATTGTTCACTCCTTTTTCTTTTAAACGGCATTTCAATTTTTAAAGAATTGAAATTATTCATGCCGGTTCTTTATTTAAAATAAATAAGAACACGGTAATGAATCATCAAAGAAAATAAACCCCTACCTTGTCGTCGTCGTCGGACGAGAGGTCGTCGCGGGATCGCTCGTCGCGGAAGAAGGGGGGATCGTTGCGTCGCCAATCTCCGGATCAAGATCAAACAGATTTAATTAGTTTAAATCCGTTGATATTGAAATTAAAAAGGGAGAAGAAATGATCCGATTCTCACCTTAGTTTCCGAACGAGGATTGGCCGCGGAAGAAGAGGCGTCGCCGAAGAACGTCGCGGGTAAGGCTCGTCGACGTCGCAGATCGTGCGTCGTCGGATTCCGGTTCCGGCGTTCTTCGCGTTCTTCGCGTTCTTCGCGTTCTTCGCGTTCTTCGCGGGGAGAGTGGAGGCTCAGAGGAATAGCAATCCTCCAAAATAGACAAGTTTGTCTATTTTATTATTTTGCCAACAAACGCAAAACGCGTAAGTAACGACCCACTTAATTCGTTGAATTAATTCAACGAATAAAACAGCCCATTTAATTCACGAAAGAAACAGCCCAATTAAATGGTCTGTTAAGAATTAAAGAAACGCGTCGGTTGAATTTTCAGTTTCTTTGACGGGTTTTCGCGGGTGCGTTACTTAGCGAAAGAAACGGCGGGGCTCGTGCGGGCCCCACCGCACAAATATCCTACCAAGGGGTAGGATATTTCTGGATAGCATCCTATCCAGTTCAACTCAGTTCAAGCCGCCTTTAAGTGACTTTAAGTGGCTTCCAAGCAGTTTAAGTGAAATAAAATAAAGTTGTCGCACAAACTTTATTTTTATTTCTGACTTAAAGCCGCAAAATTTAAAAACCACGTCTGAGCAAACGCAACTCCGGAAGAGGCGTTTCTAAGCAAATACCGGTGCTGCGATTTCATCGGTGCCCTCAGAATTTGATTCCGGGCACCGGTTCAAAAGATAGAAAAACCCGCTCGTCCGTTCACTGAACGTACCCGAGCCAAACTTCGGAAATTGATTCCGGGCACACCGGGCCTCGGAATCAGGTGCCGTCTGAAGCTGCGCTCTTGTAAAATTCCAAAGAAAATTAAGAAAAAAAATTTCCTTGAAATTTGCGGGTCTTTACAATATGTAAGGTGGACTACCACCTCATGAACAGATGACATTCATTTTTTCATTATGAAATATCACGGTTCATAATAATGATATAAATAATATTTATATATGATATTTATGATATTTATCATTTTTTATTCTTTATGAATTATTATATATCACATACCTTCATGATTTATCTTTTGTGATAATTTGATGATGTTGTTCTCGTGTATAGAAGACTATAGCCTTGTGAAGCAGTGTGATTCTTTCATGATTTTCATCTAATGTAATAACGATTAGATTAATAAAAACATTCCTTATATATGAAAATATTGAAACTTTTAATTATAATATATAACTAATTTAAATTAATTTTTTAAAATTATTATTTGATAATGGAATCATTATTCATGCATACATATACCCCACTATATCTTTAATAGATATATTTCATTTCTCATCAAAAAAATTTATAGATTACTATAACTATATATATATATTAATACATATGATATTAAAATAATTTTATATATTCTAGAGATGGTGAAATCAATGATAATGTAGGAGGATGAAAATATAACAAACCAAAACATAATTGAAAAACTGGGTGATTAACAACATAAACAATAAATATAATGAATGATTATTATCAAATTTATATAAATAATTTTAAATTTATCATATTTGATATTAAAATTATTAAAATAGTTCTAGAATAATTTAATAACATTCATTAAACCATTATATAAGAGTATAAATATCATTCAATAAAATTTAAGAAAATGGGATGGGATTTCAACTCAATTTAATTTCATAGTAGCATAATATATTGTTATACACCTAGATTATTTTATATGGTGTATGTTATAACCCTATGACATGTATTTTCCTAAATAAACTATTATTCTTGGAATTTTAATTTTAATTTTTATTTGTTTATTTTATTAGTATTTTAATTAAAAGTTTCTACATGGTAAATAATATAATAACTCAATTTATTTTCATTGGGTTATATACATGACTATTGTCATTAACATTTTCTAGTTTTGTGTTTAATTAATTTTTATTATCCAATATTTTATATCAACTTATATTTATTGTTTTTATAGGTTAAACACATAATATTTTCATTGGATTTTTTATACTTCCAATGAAATGATTTATACATGGGTTTACTTTCCAAACTCATTATATTTGAAATTGTATAAACATGGAAATCCATTGAAGGATTTTATTTGATTATTTTTTTAATAAGATATTTCATTTTTATCATCTAGGTATTCATTATTATAATTATGTTACATTAATATTTTCCAATATTTGTTAGGTAAAATGTTTTTTAATTAATTAATAATAACACCTGACATAATTTATCTCTTCTATCGGAATCCCTTATTCATCAAAAATAATGTTTTCTAAAAGTGATTTCAATTTTTTTATCACCTTTAAAATGATTTACTAAATAAATTTTTACCAAATTTTACTTTTTATCAAAATCCATGATAGTAATCTTATGGTCATTTCCCATACCTTCCAATTTTATTAACTTTTAGGAAATGAATAATCAATATTCATTTTAGGGTTAATTATATATACGTAATTTAACAAAATCATTTTGAATCATCCATTTCAACTTAACTAAAAAACATTTAAAATAACTTTTAATATTTATTTTCAACAAAATTTATTTTTAAAAATTTATTTCAAAATGAAAAAAATATTTTCATCCATTTTTTATGATTATATTTATTTCATAGATGAAAAAACAACTATTATTACTCCAATGGGAACATGTATTATTACTTCATTCCTTAATCTTCATCTAAATGTATTATGATTATTTAAACAGATGATTTTATTGAAATTCACTTCCTGAGTAAATTTTGGTATTCTATGACTTCCCCTTGAGTTACTCACATTCCAATTGCCATTTAACATTAAATATCCATTCAATATCCAAATTATATATTGGGGATATGATTACTACATAAATATGTATTATTTTTTTAATATGAATATTTGGTAAAGAACATTAATTTTGAATTACATTGATTATTCAAAATATAAGGACCGATTTTCACTTGGAAACACAAGTGAGAGCTAGTTACCAGTAGTCTCTTGATAAATCAGTAGTTGTATAGGATGAATTTTTTTTTATATATAGTAAAATGGGTATCTAACAATCATTTTTAACCCATAATTTTAAACTCATGGAAGTTAAAAGTTCCATGTACCTAAGATACATGTCATAGAATAATTTGAAATTTCATTCATATATTTTTAGTTATTATTATCCATGAAACATTCACTATGAAAAAGCCTGTGAATGCATTTCATTTCTAGTTTCTTTATAAAATGGAATGGTTTTTAGTTATTTACATTTTAATGTTTATTATATCTTATCGAGTTATAATTGTCAAATTAGGTACCAAATGGAATGTGATTTCTGTTATTTTTTATTCCATATTATTTAATAACATTGTTGTTAGTTTATTGATTATAGGTCTTGTGTTTTAATTTATTTACCTCTCCATATTGGTTGTCAACAATGATTGATTATTTCATCTAGAGTACATAACCCTTATTGAACATTTGAGCCCACCCTTATTTTTATGATCAAAATGATTTTTATTAAAGGATGGGGACGAAGCCTCAATTTATTATTTAAATCAAAGGCCTCTTGAAATAAATCTTTTTCTATATACATCAAGTGGATGTTTTTCTAGAAAAAAACGTACCATGGTGTAATAACTATAAAAATAGATCATCAAAACTGACTTCAGTGTAATATGATACATGAAAACGGGTAATAATGTGAACCTGGTTTGACATTCCATGAGGATATACATTATATAATTCAAATTTTATTTACAATTCCTTATGAAGGTGTACATTTTATGATGACAATAAATGAACTACATTAAAACTATAGTATTGTAGATAGAAAATAATATGTCATGATTCATAAATACTATAAATGATTATATCATGTTATCAATATGATAATTATTACTCAAACTATGTTTTTTTATTTATATTTGTAGAAGCTGAAGGAATATTGTTAACATTGAACCAGAAAGACATGTGTGGAAATAGAAAAAATGAATATTTTATATATTGTGATTCAAAAATAAATAGATAATGTGATTTACCAATAAATTGTTGTTGAAAAGAATCATGAATAATTTAATTATGGTATTAATGATTAGAAGAAATTTTGTATTCATTAACCTTATAGTTATTGATATCACAATGGGTTAATCAGTTTATGGATAATCATATATTAAAATACTTAAAAACCTTATTTTTGGAATCTTACAAAACTAATGACATTTTGGGATATATTTATGTTGAGAATCTATTTTAGTAGTAAATTTTTTTGAGGATTAATTAAATTACATTTTGTAGACATAATATTGATGTTATCGAAAACTCATAGGGTTAACAGGATCATTATTGGAATTTAAAATATTTTTAAATAATATTATTATACATTTAAAAAATAAAAAACATGATGATATTTATTATCATTATTATTTAATGATTTAATTTCAAAATTTTCATCATATATCATTTTGGTATCATATGAGTTTTCACGACCCCATCCCCACAAAGTGCACACCTCCTGGGATGGCAATGTGAGAAGGGAGATAATGACCCCCTGAGTCCCTCCTCCAGTAGGCCCCGGGTTGGAGACTAGTGTTGAGGGTATAATAAACACACAAATGGGAAGCATTACCCTCTAGGTGAACACAAGAAGAAGAGAGAGACAATATATATACACCAACCAACTCCAACTCAAACCATAAGATAAAAAATACCAAGTACACTTATGAAGTGTCCTGAAAAACCACTACAACTAGAATGGAAAAAACTATAAGTACCCAAAAAGGAAGTAAAACAGCAGCAACCAGAAGCCCAAATAGCTTCAGAAACCCCCATCTTATAGAAACCAGCATGATCTCTAACCTGATCCATGTGACATGAAAATAGTTTTTATATACATAGGGTGAGTATAACAGTATTCTCACTAGGATCCTCCCCAGATCCTCTCGTGCAAAAGTAATGAAAAAAATTCTAAAGCACAATGAACAATAAGTGAAACCAACTCATCACCTAAACAAGTATACTATGCTCCCAACCTCACCATGGATACTCTCACTATGTAACGCATAAAAGAGTATATAATATAATATAGAATATCAAGTGTACCCCGCTACTACTTCCCCACTAGTTTTCCTCTTTATAAAAACATCGTACGTCAAAAGAATCTCTCCCAAAGAATTCTTGCCCGCAGACACCTGGGCGAAGCACTATAATATGCACCTTGTGCAACAAAACCACCACGTCCACGCAAGAAAGTAACCAGGTTGTTTCTAGGATCCACCACTTCTCTCATAACGTGTATCATATGACGGGTATTATACCTCAATCCATTACAGCCCATACACTATGTAAGGGTGGTCAAGCCATCATAGCCTATACAGGTAACACCTATAATAGTCCATAGAATAGTATATCTAGAATTTATGTTTGTGAATAACCAAAATACATTACAGCCCTCTACACACATATATGGGGAAAACTAACCATTGTGCCTATCAACACAAGTAACAGCCCAGAGAAGAGAGTGGGGCCAAAGGGGGTAGTAATCCATCCATCCTCCCACCAAAATGTTGGGAAACCCCCCCCCCCACCCCTAGGGCTTAGAATAGTCGGGGTGTCAGTTTCCCTTACTGAAAGGGTGGTGTAGCCTATAGAAACACAAAAATTACAAAATATACTATAACACACAACTATACTATGGTCATAACCATGTCTTAGACACAATTGCAGCTAATGTCTCCCAGACTCCCGGCTTCCACTTCTATGACTAGGTATCCTATAAACACACAACCAATTATTGAGCTTCATTATATTACTTCTTGACATTTTTATTAGTTTCACTTTACATTATTTAATTATTTAAAAATAAATGAACCTAAAACAATTCTACATTAAATTTCATTAGCATCACACCCAAATCCCACTATTCATTTCAAATTACAACCTTATCAATATATTCACGCAAAATCCAGCCCCAGGGGTTAGCACAATTTATTCAATTATTCCTTACATAATTACATTCCCACATTCCCAAAAATTATAGAAAAGAATTCTATGCTACTAAACACAAGGGGGATCAACACTGTGAGTTGATGTACTAACCCTCAAGTGATTTCCACCAATAGAACGAGTATAGACCCTTCATCCATTGAGAATCTAGACACAGAAAGCACATGGTATACCCCGTGCGTCTTCTCCTCTTTCATAAGAATGGTAAGCAAGGCCAGTTGCCTCAGGCAGTGGGGAAAAGTAAAACAGATAATAAAATAAATAAAAACAATAAGCATCCAACAATTACATCCATCACATTCCATCCTCCCTAGTGTCCTCCTCGATACTCACATGGATAAACATGTGCTTCTCACCACATTAGGTATTAGTTGCTACCACAACCAAAAGTCCCATATGCCCCACATATCACAACAGCCATCCAGGCTCGCATCACAACACAAGCAGCAAGAAAACATACATCTTTACAATTGGATCTTTTCCCTATAACAAGAAAGAGGGGAACTCCAAACCCTTCCTAGAATTATCAAAAAAAATAATCCATTTTGAATTAAATAGTTTATTATACATAGGTTCCACATTCAAGAAACCTAAATAGTAAGCTATCACAAATAAATTAGACATGCTTACTGCACTATTTGGATTAACATAAAAAATTACAAAAAGATGAACTAGATTCATTTACATGCCTCTTTATATTTATCCTGACAATTATCAATTAATTCTGGTATACGTTCTTTACCAATTTAGGTCAAGAATTAATAGTTATATAAAGAAAGCATAGATATCACACTACCTTGAAAAACAAGATGCAATAAAATATGATCGATAGGAATTTATTTATCTGGATCAAATATTTATTATGTCAATTCCATTGTCATCTAGTGGGATAAAACATGCTAAAAAGACAGTTTCACGTATAATTAAAGAGAAGAAATTACTCCCCTACCTCAAATAGTTATTGACATTATTTTTACGAAAATGGGACACACAACAGGTTGTGATCTCCTCCCCTGTGACAACTTTATCCACCTGACGATACAGTGAAACCACCACACCAGGAGATGAACCCAAAATAATGATGATAGATTATACTTTATATCGAAGATTGATCGATACTCCTTGGCAGTATCAAAAACAAATCTGAACCAATCCTAGTATTAAGATTGATTATGAAACTCTTACAGGATAGAATGAACGGTTCTAGAATCTCATAGTCGAGAACAAAGAGGAAGAATTAGTGAGGAAGATATCTCATCCCTTTAGAATATTTAACAGAGCGATAGTTTGAGATACACCAAATTTCCCATTATAAGCATGTCAAATTAAACCATGTGGTTTGACCATGTAAAAAAATCTTGAGCCTTAGGATAAATTAATATAGAAGTTATTTCCATTGAATCAGCCCTAGATTCCTTATAATAGGGATTTAAAGGCATTTTATGTCAATGGAAACATCAAAGGGGTGAAACTAATGGAAACTAGAAACATTGTTCTTGAACTCAAAATTTGGAATAGGAAAAACACTTTTCATGAACCTCACCGTTAGAACCCCACCAATAGAACACTGTTCATGAACCTCACCGATAGAACAATGTTCATGAGCTTCACCATTAGAACCTCACTGATAGAACATTGTTCATGAACCTCACCGATAGAAGACTATTTATGAACCTCACTGCTAGAACCACACCAATAGAACACTATTCATGAACCGCACCATTAGAACACTGTTCACGCACCTCACTGATAAAACACTGTTTTTGAACCTCACCATTAGAAACTCACTAATAGAACTCTGTTCATGAACCTCACCGATAGAACACTGTACATGAACCTCACAATTAGAACACTATTCATGAAATTGGATATTTTGAAAAGGAAATAGAGGATACTGTTAGAGGTTACCTATAGAACTATTCACTGATGTAACTGTTCATAACATTAGAAATTTGGAAAAGGAAAGAGAGGTTACTATTAGAGGTTACTGATAGAATAGTTCACCGATTGAACTATTCATAGAATTGGAAATTTGGAAAAGGAAAGAGTGGTTACGGTTAGAGGATACTGATAGAACTATTCACTGATGGAAATGTTCATAGAATTGGAAATTTGGAAAAGGAAAGAGAGGATGTAGTTAAAGGTTACTGATAGAACTGTTCACTAATGGAACTATTTATAGAATTATAAATTAGGAAAAGAAAAGAGAGGTTGCCGTTAGTAGTTACCGATAGAGCTGTTCAATGATGGAATTGTTCCTAGAATTTTAAATTTGGTAATGGAAAGAGAGGTCACCATTGGACCTCACCATTGGAACTGTTCACAAAAGGTTACCGATGCACTGTTCACAACTGTCTACTATTGGAACTATTCACTGAGGGTCATCGATGCCACTGTTCATAGAAAGGGAAATTTGGAAAATTGTTGGGGATAAGTTACCTTGACCTCCAGGAACACCTAAAACACCGTATTTTCACATTGGAATGGACTGGAGTGGTTCGGGCCATTACATAAGATACCTCTCAAAACATTATCATCCACGAGAATTCAAAAACCACATAAAGTGAAAATAAAATGGGGTTCAAACTATAACCCATCGAGATACCTATCAAAAGAGATCAAGCCACAAAAGGAACAAAAAGAAACCATCTCATAAAAAAGAAAGGTTTACAACCACAAAGGCTGCATCGATACATGAAAAGAGCTAAATATCATACAACTCCGGGTACTGAGCACTTATCAGCGACTCCCATTCCCAGGTACTCTCTTCCATGCCACTGTGTAGCCATATGAAATGAACCATAGGGATCGAACGCCCACACAAATGCTTCCCCTTAAGGTTTTGGATCTCCATAGGTCGCTCCTCAATGGTTGCATCATCATCAACATCAATCTATACTCAATTAATAACATGAGAGTAATCCTGATGATAATGACGGTGCTGTGATATATGGAAAACATCATGTATCTGACTCATCTGTGGGGAAGGTGCTACTCGATATTCCATAGCTCCAGAAGAATCTAAAAACTTGAACCCCCTTACAAATTGAGGAGAAAGAATACTCCCAAAACCAAACCTTCGCTGCCCACGATTGGGAGTCACCTATAGAAACACGTTATCCCGAACATCATACTCTAACACCCACCTCCTTTGATCGGCATATGTTTTCTCACAATCTTGTGCTGTCTTCAACCTCTCATGAATCACCTGAACCGTTTCTATTATATTCTTTACAAGTTTCAGCCTGATAATTGCAGACTCTCCAACCCAAGTCCAGCACAATGAAGAAAGGCATTGTTGGCCATACAGGGCTTTAAAAGGTGCCATATCGATGGTGGAGTGAAAACTATTGTTGTAAGAAAACTCCACCAAGGGTATGTACCTTATCCAAGAACCTCTAAAATCTACGAAACAAGAATGTATCATGTCTTGAAGTGTTTGGATGGTTTACTTTGTCTGAGCGTCCATTTTAGGATGAAAGGAATTTATATGTCATAGCTAAGAACATAAATCATGCTAGAGACCTCTCTACACCCTAGAAGTAATGTGAAGATCTCGGTCAGAAATGATCATCCCTGGGACTCCATTAAGTATCCCCACCTCCTACTGATATAGCCTCAACAAAACTACCAATGAGCTCAACACCTTGACTGTAATAAAGTAGGACGATTTTGTTAAGCGATCCACTACCACCCAAATAGCATCATGTCCTCCTAGAGCTCGAGGTAAACCAGTAACATTGTCCATTGATATTTCCATCCACTTCCACTGAGGAATATCTAAAGGCTGGAGAAGACCACATGGAACACATTGTTCGACCTTCTCCTTCTAGAATTCCAACCATAGAGACACTGACTCTGTAACCGCACGCTTCAGCCTGGGCCACAAAAATTGGCTCTTCAAGGCTTGGTACAACATTGTTTATATAGGATGTACCGATAAAGGAGAACTCTGATGTAACACCCCAGGTAAATAAAGAATATGAAATTTTCACATTAATCCATATTTTTGAATAAAATATTAATATTACTTTAAAGGGAATGCTATGCTCGATGGCGTACCCAATATGCAACAATAAGTTTCTTTGAAATCTTACGTTGCACTCTAATAATAAAATAATATTATTTTAAATGGTAGTTAATGCCTAGCCGTTGTAATGGCGGGAATGAATAGAACTAACTAAAACATTTATTATATATTTTTTTCAAATATTTTTACTCCTTATAATAAATGTTATAGGATTAAAAATGATAATGAATCCAATTTTAAGCGTAAACATTCCAATATTCTTTAAAAGGTCGATTAACCGTCTTTTAATGGAGAACATCTATTAAATCCTCTTTTTAGAAATTTTATAAGATCTATTTTTCAAAATAAACATATTATTTATGATTGGGACATTGAAATTTACCTTGGGATAATTTTTGGTATTTTTCTGACAATGTTCATTTTTTAATGAATAGTGAAAAATACTGCATTTTACACCAGAACTGCTTTTTCATATAATTTAATTATATGGTTATATTATCTATTTAATTTGTTTTAAAGTTTAATTAGAATATATTTTTACCATGTAATTTAATGATGGTCATTGGGATTAATTTCACTTTGGAATTGGGCATAAACAAGTGCCAAACTTTTCATAAATATTGTTTCTAAAAAACCCACAATTTGTTTTGACAACGGGAAGTTTTTTTAAAATTAATTATTGAAATTTATGTGTATGGAATTTGGTAAAATGGATTAAATATTTGGAATCAGAAGGTCAAAATTATGTAATAAAGACTCTTTTGTTTTGGACATTATGAATAGTAACGACGGTAATTATCTTTAATTATCTTGATTAATGAGTAATCCGGTAGTTAACGATAATAAGATAATATCATAATAATAAAAAATGACCACAAAATGTGTCATAAGGCTACTGGTTGTCTCATCTCTGACCATGTTATGCCTTGTGCCAAACTTTGGGGGCCCATGCAATCACTTTTGTGAGAAACTGACTTTTTATCATTTTATTTTTAAAGAATGTTAAATTTAACAAAGAATGTATCACCTAAGTAAAATATTTTTAATTTTGTCTACATAGATGATATTTTGAACAATAAATATTAATTATAAAGATAAAAATATTTCATACATCATAGTATATTTTTTATAATTTGTAGACATTAAATAAATTAAATTATTTATGACATCATGATGATGCACCAATGACCTCATTATTTAACGATTTAAATAAAATGGAAAGATAATGTAAAATATAAGACCTACACATGTCCAAAACCTATTGGATGGGTGGATTTCGAACCCTTATCACCTTATCCTCTAAACACATCATTGTGGGACCATTAAAATCCGAAACTCATTCTAAAATAAAATAACATTTCATTACTTTCCAAGAGTGCCCCTCCTCTCCTCTTATAAAAGGCCCCCACCTCTACCACCTTACCCACACTTCCAAAGACTTTGGCTCGGCCAAACCCTTCCCATTTTGTCTCTCCACATCCCCATATAACTCCTTGAAGCCTCACTTTGGGCAGAAGGCTTCCCAAGGAAGCCTTTTAGCTCAAACCAAAGGGAGTTACCCGATTTTAAGGTAATGTCTTCACTTGTGTTCTTTTGTTTTATTTTACTTGTCCAACACCCGAAACTCTATATATTAATTTATTTTGTAACAAATCCAGTATCATAAATATACTATGATGTTTTTATAAGAATTATTCGAGCTACACTTACTCACACCTTCGTCTAATGGTTAAAGAACATACTGTTTCTGTGGTTGGCGATTTTCTGCCTCACGAAACGATGATTGTTCAATAATCTTATAACACCTTTAAAGGTGGCCATTATGATGTCACTATATTTATATATGATATATAATATGTTTATGTTTTACTTAATCTTCTGTATTTTTCATTTATGGCATACCTTTATGGTTTCCATTATGGGTAAACGTGATATCTTCATTTAAGGAAGTGCGGACTACCGCCCCATCAAAGTGATTTGATTCATTAATATCATATGTGGTACGTATAAAGGATATATTTAATGATATTATATATTATACCATACTGGAATTAAAATACTATTATGTATCATTATGTTTTAATTCCATTAAATATGAAATAGAAATGGATGTAGCGTTCATGCGTACGTACGGCTTACCGTCCTCATGAACGATACATTTCATTTCTTATCTCAAAATGTTATGTACTATTATAAGTATATATATATGTAATATATTACATCTAAATTATGGATATCATTCTGGAATTATGACATATATATATATCTCATTTTTTTTATTCCATTAATATGACAAAAAAATGAAAGTAGCGTTCATGCGTACGTACGGCCTACCGTCTCCATGAACGGTGCTTTTAATTTTTATCTCCAAATGCTATGGAATAGTATAAAATGAATATATACAAGATATATATGATATTTTAAACATAAATACTATTCTAGATATGATGTACCTATAACTACATGGAAAATTATCTTCCAACAAGTTCAATTTTTGACTCATGTACCAAACATCGACAAAAACGTCTGATATGAACTCATATTATTAACCAATTATTATAACATTAAAATATTTGATATGAACTGAATAATAATATTTATAGGAGTTCCTTAAGCAATTATAAATTGACCAAAGTTTATTATTCAGGAATATAATGAAACGAACAAGACAAGTTGGACTTGAGGTAAGGGATCCTACTCCTCTCTTTCCTTTTAAGTACACTCTTTTATGCCATTCCTTTTAAGCTCATATTTCTTGTGATTGGAATGTTATTTTATATTACTCTTACTTTAATTTTTATGTTCATATGATGAGAGACCCTATTCTCTCTCATCAATCCATTTTGGATGTTTTGAGTGGCGCTGTTAGGCTGCCGAATTTTCGTAAGAGATCTAACCTCTCTCTTTCTTTTTATGTACTCTCCTTTATGTCACTTGTTTTAAGCTCCTCTTTGTTATTATGGGGGTGTTATTTTATATTCCTCTTGCTGTAAATTTTATTTTAATATGATGAGAGACCCTATTTGATCTCATAAATCCATTTTTTGATGTTTTAAGTGGCGTCGTTAGGCTGCCGAGTTTTCATAAGGGATTTTCATCTCACTTTTATTCCCGTGAGATTTATGCTACATTTGCCACAATTTCCTTTGAGTGGTGTATGTAATGCCCATTATTTTACTCATTGTGTAATATACTTTCATTTATGATTATTTACATCAATTTTGTATTGTCCTTCTTTCATGGGGTGTATGTTTCGAAAGATACCCATGTCGGTAAGGGAACCCTTCACCCTCCTATTTTTAAATGACTTGTTTTGTTATGTCTTTTAATTCACATAACATTATGTTGGAATATGTTCTTATATATCCTTAGTGGTTTAAATTTTATTTCCAAGTGATTACATACCCTTTTATCTCTCATCATCTCATTTTATGAATTTTGTAGTGATGTTGTTTGGCTGTCAAATTTTTGCAAGGGAACTTCTTAACCCAATTTTGATTCTTTGGGATAAGCTTGTACTCCTTGAATATGTCGTTCTATACAAATGTGTGAATAAAATCTGATTTTTTTACACTTAGTATCCACTTATATTTGGTGTATTATTTTGTCACACATAATTATGTAATTGATTTATCCTTAATCCAAGGATATCGTCTTTGTATGGGACTTCGTATCAATCTCCTTTCATTGAGGCATATTTTGCATGATACACAACCTTATTTTATACGGTGTATAAACCCTTTTTACTTTTATGTTTATTCAAAAGGAATGTTTTTTATAAGAAGCATTTACTAAATGATAAAAGGGAATGTTATTTTTGTCGTACGTATGCGGTGACAACGACTTCTCCGCCACCGTGACCATTATTTGAGTTTCGGCTTCCTCTACAAGCCATACTTTTTTTAAAAAGAAAAATAAATACCATGTTTTACTTTTCATTTATTTTGGTATTGAAAATTGATTTCATAATGTTTTTATATCAATGTGTTGTATCGATATCTTGTGATTGAAAGGTGGAAATGTTATGTTCCCTTTATGCATGTTTTATGTGATACGATTATGTTGTGGTTCTTGGGAATTACTATGAAGACTGGTGGTTCCGTGATAAACTAAGGGAAGGTGCGCCTGATATAGCTCTCCAATGCATTGGGTAATGCGAAGGAGTGAAACGTTAAGGTTTCTCCAAATATATTTAGGGAATATACTGTGGTGGGTATTCAAAATGTAACCAAGAGGGTTACTCCCTACGTAAGAATGTTATGAATGCCTCAAGTTACCTTTTATGTCTTATGATTTCTATGATTTATTCAAGATTTGATGACATATGTTAAAGTGCCTATGTTTTATGGGTAAAGTATGATTTCATTCTTATGTATATATGAACTCATGTTTCCTTTCCGTATTTTTTTATAACCCTTACTGAGCTATTTATGCTCATCCCAAGTTTTTTTTAAATGTTTTTCATAGGTCAAGGGAAAGGTACATGATTTGATTATAGTGTCATGGAAGTGTCAAGAAATAATCCATGCTTTATTTTTAAATATGTTTCCGTTAAGGAGAAAAAATGAATACTATATTTTATGTAACACTTTGTTTAAATGTGGAATATAATGCAAGTTTTATGATCTAATTCTCTAAAACTCTTAACCTGAAAAGATCCTCAATTTGTAATCTTGTAATAACTCAAGATTAAGTAATGTTTAAGTTTGGGGCCTTAAAGTTGGTATCAAAGGTCGATTTATATAACTTTAGAGGTTGGGGTATTCTTTAAGCATATTTGACTTTACCATAATGGTTAGGATTTCAGAAAGAGTCTTAGTTTTAGATAAAGTGAATGTGTAAGTATATCTTAGTTTTTATCTTCCTCATTAGTACATGATGGTTTTGATGATATACTCACACTGACCTTTTTTGTTTTAGTAAATGGCCGGGTCTAGCAGGCACCAAAGTAACAGTGGATGTAAAGGAAAAAGTGACAGTTTTTTGAGCAAGAAACTGAATGATATGGGAGCTGCAACGAGAACTCTTGTGATTATCCTCAACCAACTATCTGGAGTCATGGTTGACCACCTAAACCTAGGTGATTTCTCTAAGGCATGATATATACGAGAAACGAATCCCTACGGAACTACAGGTAATAATCATAAAGGTAAGTGTGTTCAAAAACTTAAGTGTCAAAAATGTGGGAAGAAACACCTAGGAAAATGTTTCAAAGGGACAGAAATATGCTATAGATGTGGAAGTGAAGGTCATAAGGAAACAACCTGCCATGGAAAAAGGAAGCATCCATTTGACTCGAGGAAAGGGAAAGAAGTTCTTTCTGAGGGATCAATTGAATGTTTTTAATGTGGTGTGCATGATCATTATTCAAACACATTTCCTATGAAGAAGTTTCGTGAGTGGGATCACCATGATCGTACAAATGTTCGTTTACCAATACCTAATACCATTCCGATTGAGGATGAAGAAACTGAAAATGACCAATCAAAGGTATGGATTATTTCATAACTATTGTTTTCCTATTTTGGAATCTTAGGATATGACTCATGATTTTGTTTGTAGGAAAGAATTATTTCAGAATAAGTTTAAAGGAATGGTTAATGGATCTTGAATAATGTTCAATGAGTAAGATGTCAACATATAAGGGCTTCAAGAGTTATGGTGAAATTCTTAAGAGTATTAAGTCTCTTTTGATTATGGGGTTACATTAGAAGAATTTTTATAGTATGTGTAACCCTGATGTTTAATATATGAAAATTTTATTCAAGGAATAATTATCTGTTCTTTTGTGGACATAGTTATAAAGAACCATTTGGGTTTATATGATCCTCACTTTTGAGGTAATTATGGGTCACTATATGTTATGATGGAAGTGAAAGGCATGAGATAAAATTGAGGTTAAATTATGTTATGGTTATTTTTGATGATTTTATCTCTTTTTGAGGAATGATTTGAGAATTTTATAGTTTTAGAAAAAGGACAACACACAGACCATGTGACAACCCATCGCGTCAGACAAAGCTGTGGGAATCGAACCCACAACCAAAGTGTAACTGGTATTTATCGCCTACCACTAGACTACATGAAGTCCCTGGTTAGTTTGAATGCTTCTTTTTAGTTAGATGATTTTATGAATTAAGAGTAAGTTGATTTTGGGTTATCTATGGAAATTTATTAACCTATCATGGAGGATATGTGATAAGGTTAATTACTTTTCAACACGAGATATTAAGATCAACTGATGTTGTTTGGAGATAAATGTTACGATTTAACTTGTAAGACTATGTGAATAAATCCTTCAAATATTTGGGTTTAAATATTAGTTTGGTTTACTTTGAATAATTTTATGGAAAAATTGTTTATCGAATGGTCCTCGTTGAACTTTGTATTTTTTTGGACAAGTTTTGGAGATTAAGAATAGATTTTCTTTTATAAAGGGTTATCCTTTTCTGGATTATCTGATCTTGTACTAACCTTTTTGGTTTTGGTTTTGGTTAAAGTATAAATACATGGGAAGTATATAGTTCTATTTTGTGGATTAGGTGATTCTCTAGAAGTTTATTATAATACTCTTAATGTGAACAAATGTTTCTAAATATTCGTCTTTTGGAGAAAATATGAGTTTGTGTAAGGAATATAATAAAAGTTGAAAGTCAACATGATAAGTGATTATGTTTCCTTCTGAATAAATTCCTCAATAAAAAGTAACATAAAACAAAAATGTTGTCTATTAACTTTTCCTACTGGGGAATCGAATACCGTTTAACCCATCACAAGTTTGTGATTTTCTTGTGGTCAACATTCTCCTAGACATGTTTACTATCACTCTCCATCAGAACATGACCCTTTGTTTTTTTCTCCATGTCCATATTTTCATACTTTGAATCCTAGTATGGGTTAACTCGGGTGACCTTTGTACTTATCTTTCTTTATTTTAAAGTGATTGTTTTACTGACTCTTGTTCCGATGTGGGACGTTCAAGGATGTTTCCAAGCTCAATTTTAAAATTGCGAGGACGCAATTCCTAAAATGGGGGAAGGATGTAACACCCCAGGTAAATAAAGAATATGAAATTTTCACATTTATCCATATTTGTGAATAAAATATTAATATTACTTTAAAGAGAATGCTATGCTCGATGGCATACCCAATATGCAACAACAAGTTTTTTTGAAATCTTATGTTGCACTCTAATAATAAAATAATATTATTTTAATTGGTAGTTAACGCCTATCCAATGTAATGGAGGTAATGAACAGAACTAACTAAAAAATTATTATATATGTTTGTCAAAAAAATTTACTCCTTACAATAAATGTTATAGGATTAAAAATGTGAATGAATCAAATTTTAAGCGTAAACATTCCAATATTCTTTAAAAGGTCGATTAACCCTCTTTTTATTTGCGAAACTCTTTTAAATCCACTTTTTGTAAATTTTATAAGCTCCATTTTTCAAAATAAATATATTATTTATGATTGGGAAATTGAAATTTACCTTGGGTTAATTTTTGGTATTTTTCTGACAATGTTCATTTTTCAATGAATAGTCAAAAATACTGCATTTTACATCAGAACTGCTTTTTCATATAATTTAATTACATGGTTATATTATCTTCTTAATTTGTTTTAAAGTGTAATTAGAAAATATTTTTACCATGTAATTCAATTATGGTCATTGGGATTAATTTCACTTTGGAATTGGGCATAAACAAGTGAAACACTTTTCATAAATATTGTTTCTAAAAAACCCGCTATTTGTTTTGACAACGGGAAGTTTTTTTTAAATTAATTATTGAAATTAATGTGTTTGGAATTTGGTAAAATGGATTAAATATTTGGAATCAGAAGGTCCAAATTATATAATTAAGACTCTTTTGTTTTTGGACATTATGAATAGTAACGACGGTAATTATCTTTAATTATCTTGATTAATGAGTAATCGGGTAGTCAAAGATAATAAGATAATATCATAATAATATAAAATGACCACAAAATGTGTCCTAAGGCTACTGTTTGTCTCATGTCCTACCATGGGATGCCTTGTGCCAAACTTGGGGGCCCCATGGAATCACTTTTGTGAGAAAGTGACTTTTTATCTTTTTATTTTTAAAGAATGTTAAATGTAACAAAGAATGTATCACCTAAGTAAAATATTTTTAATTTTTTCTAAATAAATGATATTTTAAACTATAAATATTCATTATAAATATAAAAAGATTTCCTACATCATAGTATTTTTTTATAATTTTGAAACATTAAATAAATTAAATTATTTTTGACATCATGATGATGCAGTGATGACCTCATTATTTATCGATTTAAATATAAAGGAAGGATAATGTAAAATCTAAGAACTACACATGTCCAAAACCTATTGGATGGGTTTATTTTGAACCCCTATCACCTTATCCTAGAAACACATCAATTTGGGACCATTAAAATCTGAAACGCATTCTAAAATAAAATAACATTTCTTTACATTCCAAGAGTGCCCCTCCTCTCCTCTTATGAAAGGCCCCCACCTCTACCTCCTTACCCACACATCCAGAGCCTTTGGCTCGGCCAAACCCTTCCCATTTTGTCTCTACACATCCATATCTAACTCTTTGATTCCTCACTTCGGGAAGAAGTCTTCCCAAGGAATCCTTTTAGCTCAAACCAAAGGGAGTTACCCGATTTTAAGGTAATGTCTTCACTTGTGTTCTTTTGTTTTATTTTGCTTCTCAAACCCCCTAAACTCTATTTATTAATTTATTTTGTAACAAATACAGTATCTTCAATATACTATGATGTTGTTATAAGAAGTATTCGAGCTACACTTACACACACCTTCATCTAATGGTTAAGAACAAAATGTTTATGTGGTTGGCGATTTTCTACCTCACGAAATGATGATTGTTCAATAATCTCTTAACACCTTTAAAGGTGGGCATTATGATGTCACTATATTTATATATGATATATAATATGTTTATGTTTTACTTAATCTTTTTTATTTTTCATTTATGGCATACCTTTATGGTTTGAATTATGGGTAAACGCGATATCTTCATTTAAGAAAGTGTGGACTACCGCACCCTCAAAGTGATTTGATTCGTTAATACCATATGTGGTACGTATAAAGGATATATTTAAAGATATTATATATGATACCATACTGGAATTAAAATAATATTATGTATCTTTATGTTTTAATTCCATTAAATATGAAATAGAAATGAAAGTAGCGTTCATGCGTACGTACGGCTTACCGTCTCCATGAACGGTACATTTCATTTCTTATCTCAAAATGTTATGTACTATTATAAGTACATATATATAATAAATATATATGTAATATATATCATCTAAATTATGGATATAATTCTGGAATTATAACATATATATAGATATATATATATATATCTCATATTTTTAATTCCATTAATATGACCAAAAATGAAAGTAGCGTTCATGCGTACGTACGGCCTGCCGTCTCCATGAACGGTGCTTTTAATTTTTATCTTCAAATGCTATGGAATAGTATAAAATGAATATATACTGTATATATATAATATTTTAAACATCAATACTATTCTGGATATGATGTACCTATAACTACATGGAAAAGTATTTTCCAACAAGTTCAATTTTTGATTCATGTACCAAACATCGACAAAAACGTCTGATATGAACTCATATTATTAACCAATTATTATAACATTAAAATATGTCATATGAACTGAATAATAATCTTTATAGGATTTCCTTATGAAATTATAAATTGACCAAAGTTTATTATTCAGGAATATAATGAAACAAACAAGACAAGTTGGACTTGTGGTAAGGGATCCTACTCCTCTCTTTCTTTTTATGTACACTCTTTTATGCCATTCCTTTTAAGAGCATATTTATTGTGATTGGAATGTTATTTTATATTAATCTTACTATAATTTTTATGTTCATATGATGAGAGACCCTATTCTCTCTCATCAATCAATTTTGTAAGTTTTGAGTGGCGCCATTAGGTAGCTGAATTTTCGTAAGAGATCTAACCTCTCTCTTTCTTTTTAAGTACTCTCCTTTATGTTACTTCTTTTAAGCTCCTCTTTGTTATTATGGGGGAAGTTATTTTATATTCATCTTTATGTACATTTTATTTTAATATGATGAGAGACCCTATTTTATCTCATCAATCCATTTTTGGATGTTTTAAGTGGCGTCGTTAGGCTGCCGAGTTTTCATAAGGGATTTTTCATCTCACTTTTACTCCCTTGATATTTATGCTACATTTGCCACAATTTCCTTTGAGTGGTGTATGTACTACCCATTATTTTACTCATTGTGTAATGTACATTCATTTATGAGTATTTACATCAATTTTGTATTGTCCTTCTTTAACGGGGTGTATGTTTCGAAAGATACCAATGTCGGTAAGGGAACCTTTCACCCTCCACTTTTTAAAAGACTTCATCTGATATGTCTTTTAATTCACATAATATTATTTTGGGATATGTTCTTATATATCCTTGGTGATTTAAATTTTATGTCCAAGTGATGAGATACCCTTTTTATCTCTCATCAACTCATTTTCTGAATTTTGTAGTGATGCCGTTAGGCTGTCAAATTTTTGCAAGGGAACTTCTTAACCCAATTTTGATTATTTGGGATAAGCTTGTACTCCTTGAATATGTCGTTCTATGAATATGTGTGAATAACCCCTTATTGTTTTACACTTAATATCCCCTTATATTTGGTGTATTAGTTTGTCACACATAATTATGTATTTGATTTATCCTCAATCCAAGGATACCGTCTTTTAATGGGACTTCGTCTCAATCTCCTCTCATTGAGGCATATTTTTCTTTATACACAACCTTCTTTTATACGGTGTATAAACCCTTTTGACTTTTATGTTTATTCAAAAGCAATGTTTTTTATACGAAGTTTTTACTAAATGACAAAAGGGAATGTTATTTTTGTCGTATGTATGCGACGACAATGACTTCTCCACCACCGTGACCATTATTTGAATTTCAGATTCCTCTACAAGCCATACTTTTTAAAAAAAAGAAAAATAAATCCCATATTTTACTTTTCTTTTATTTTGGTATTGAAAATGGATTTCATAATGTTTTTATATCAATGTGTTGTATTGATATCTTGTGATTGAAAGGTGGAAATTTTATGTTTCTTTTATGCATGTTTTATGTGATACAATTATGTTGTGGTTCTTGGGCATTATTATGAAGACGGGTGGTTCCGTGATAAACTAAGGGCGGGTGAGCCCGATATAGCTCTCCATTGCATTGGGTAATGCGAAGGAGTGAATCTTTAAGGTTTCTCCGAAGATATTTAGGGAATATACTAGGGTGGGTATTCCAAATGTAACCAAGAGGGTTACTCCCTACGTAAGAATGTTATGAATGCCTCAAGTTACCTTTTATGTCTTATGATTTCTATGATTTATTCATGATTTGATGAGATATGTTAAAGTGCCTATGTTTTATGGGTAAAGTATGATTTCATTCTTATGTAGATATGAACTCATGTTTCCTTTCCGTATTTTTTTATAACCCTTACTGAGCTTTTTATTCTCATCCCATGTTTTTTTAAATGTTTTTCATAGGTCAAGGGAATGGTACATGATATGATGATTGTTTCAAGGAAGTGTCAATAAAAAATCCAATCTTTATTTTTAAATATGTTTCCGTTAGGGGGAAAAATGAATACTATCTTTTATGTAACAACTTTGTTTAAATGTGTAATGTAATGCATGTTTTATGATCTAATTCTATAAAACTCTAAACCTGAAAAGATCCTCAATGTGTAATCTTTTAATAACTCAAGATTAAGTAATGTTTAAGGTTGGGGCCTTATAGTTGATATCAAAGTTCGGTTTAGATAACATTAGAGGTTAGGGTATTCTTTAAGCATAGGTGACATTACCATAATGGTTAGGATTTCAGAAAGAGTCCTAGTTTTAGATAAAGTGAATGAGTAAGTATATCTTAGTGTTTATCTTCCTTATTAGTACATGATGGTTTTGTTTATATACTCACACTGACCTTTTTGGTTTTAGTAAATGGCTGGATCTAGCAGGCACCAAAGTAACAGGGGATGTGGAGGAAACTGTGAAAGTTTTTTGAGCAAGCAACTGAATGATTGGGAGCTCCAATGAGAAATCTTGTGATTATCCTTAACCAACAATCTGGAGTCATGATTGACCACCTAAACCTGGGTGATTTCTCTAAGGCATCATATATGCGAGAAACAAATCCCTACGGAACTATAGGTAATAATCATAAAAGTAAGTGTGTTCAAAAACTTAGGTGTCAAAATTGTGGAATGAAACACCTAGGAAAATGTTTCAAAGGGACGGAAATATTCTATAGATGTGGAAATGAAGGTCATAAAGCCAGAACCTACCATGGAAAAAGGAAGCATCCATTTGACTCGAGGAAAGGGAAAGAAGTTCTTTCTGAGGGATCAATTGAATGTTATAAATGTGGTGTGCATGCTCATTATGCAAACACATGTCCTATTAAGAAGTTTCATGAAAGGGATCACCAAGATCGTACAAATGTTCATTTACCAATACCTAATGCCATTCCGATTGAGGATAAAGAAACTGAAAATGACCAATCAAAGGTATGGATTATTTCATAACTATTTTTTTCCTATTTTGGATTCTTAGGATATGACTCATGATTTTGTTTGTAGGAAAGAAATATTTCATAATAAGTTTGAAAGGAATGGTTAATGGATCATGAAGAATGTTGAATGAGTAAGATGTCAACATATAAGGGCTTCAAGAGTTATGGTGAAATTCTTAAGAGTATTAAGTCTCTTTTGATGATGGGGTTACATTAGAATACTTTTTATACTATGTGTAACCATGATGTTTAATATATGAAAATTTTATTCAAGGAATAATTATCTGTTATTTTGTGGACATAGTTATAAAGAACCATTTGGGTTTATATGATCCTTACTTTTGAGGTAATTATGGGTTATTATATGTTATGATGGAAGTGAAAGGCATGAGATAAAATTGAGGTTAAATTATGTTATGGTTATTTTTGATGATTTTATCTATTTTTGGGGAATGATTTGAGAATTATATAGTTTTTGGAAAAAGGAAAACATGCAGACCCTGTGACAACCCGTCGTGTCGGACAAAGCTGTGGGAATAGAACCCACAACCAATGTGCAACTGGTATTTATCGCCTACCACTGGACTACGTGATGTCCCTGGTTAGTTTCACTGATTTTTTTTAGTTAGATGATTTTATGAATTAAGAGTAAGTTGATTTTGGGTTATATATGGAAATTTATTAACCTATCATGGAGGATATGTGATTAGGTTAATTACTTTTCAACACGAGACATTAAGAGAAACTGATGTTGTTTGGAGATAAATGTTACAAATTAACTTGGAAGACTATGTGACTAAATCCTTCAAATATTTTGGTTTAAATCTTTGTTTGGTTTACTTTGAATAATTTTCTGGACAAATTGTTTATCGAATGATCCTCATTGAAATTTGGTTTTTGTTGGACAAATTTTGGAGGTTAAGAATAGATTTTCTTTTTATAAAGGGTTATCCTTTTCTGGATTATCTGATCTTGTAATAACCTTTTTGGTTTTTGTTTTGGTTAAAGTATAAATACATGGGAAGTATATAGTTCTCTTTTGTGGATTAGGTTATTATCTAGCAGTTGATTAAAGTACTCTTAATGTGAACAAGTCTTCCTAAATACTCGTCTTTTGAAGAAAATATGAGTTTGTGTAAGGAATCTAATAAAAGTTGAAAGTAAACATGATAAGTGATTATGTTTCCTTATGAATAAATTCCACAATAAAAAATAACTTAAAACAAAAATTTTGTCTATTGAATTTTCATACTGGGGAATTGAATACCATTACACCCATCACAAGTTTGTGATTTTCTTGTGGTTAACTTTCTCCTAGACATGTTTACTATCACTCTCCATCAGAACATGACCCTTTGTTTTTTTCTCCATGTCCATATTTTCATACTTGGAATCCTAGTATGGGTTAACTCGGGTGACCTTTGTGATTTTCATGTGGTTAACTTTATCCACATTTGTGAATAAAATATTAATATTACTTTAAAGGGAATGTTATGCTCGATGGTGTAACCAATATGCAACAACAAGTTTCTTTTAAATCTTACGATGCACTCTAATTATAAAATAATATTATTTTAAATCATAGTTAACTCCTAGCCGTTGTAATGGAGTGAATGAACATAACTTACTAAAAAATGATTATATATGTTTCTCAAATATTTTTACTCCTTACAATAAATTTTATAGGTATAAAATGCGAATGAATCCAATTTTAAGCGTAAACATTCCAATATTCTTTAAAAGGTCGATTAACCGCCTTTTTAATGGACAACCTATTTTAAATCCACTTTTTTGCAATTTTATAAGATCTACTTTTCAAATTAAACACATTATTTATTATTGGGACATTAAAATTTACCTTGGGTTAATTTTTGGTATTTTTCTGACAATGTTCATTTTTCAGTGAATAGTGAAAAATATTGCATTTTACATCAGAACTATTTTTTCATATAATTTAATTATTTGGTTATATTATCTTTTTAATTTGTTTTAAATTTTAATTAGAATATATTTTTACCATGTAATTCAATTATGGTCATTGGGATTAATTTCACTTTTGAATTGGGCATAAACAAGTGCCAAACTTTTCATAAATATTGTTTCTAAAAAACCCGCTATTTGTTTTGACAACGGGAAGTTTTTTTAAAATTAATTATTGAAATTTATGTTTTTGGAATTTGGTAAAATGGATTACATATTTGGAATCAGAAGTTCCAAATTATGTAATTAAGACTCTTTTGTTTTTGGACATTATGAATATTAACGACGGTAATTATCTTTAATTATCTTGATTAATGAGTAATCGGGTAGTTAAAAATAATAAGATAATATCATAATAATAAAAAATGACCACAAAATGTGTCCTAAGGCTACTGGTTGTCTCATGGACGACCATGGGATGCCTTTTTCCAAACTTGGTGGCCCCATGGAATCAATTTTGTGAAAAAATGACTTTTTATCTTTTTATTTTTAATGAATGTTAAATGTAACAAAGAATGTATCACCTAAGTAAAATATTTTTAATTTTGTCTAAATAAATGTTATTTTGGACTATAAATATTCATTATAAATATAAAAATATTTCCTACATCATAGTGTTTTTATATAATTTTTAGACATTAAATAAATTAAATTATTTATGACATCATGATGATGCAGTGATGACCTCATTATTTAACGATTTAAATAAAATGGAAAGATGATGTAAAATCTAAGAACTAAACATGTAAAAAACCTATTATATGGGTGTATTTCGAAACCTTATCACCTTATCCTAGAAACACATCAATTTGGGACCATTAAAATCCGAAACTCAATCTAAAATAAAATAACATTTCTTTACTTTCCAAGAGTGCCCCTCCTCTCCTCTTATAAAAGGCCCCCACCTCTACCTCCTTACCCACACATCCAAAGCCTTTGGCTCGGCCAACCCCTGCCCATTTTGTCTCTCCACATCCCTATCTAACTCCTTGAAGCCTCACTTTGGGCAGAAGTCTTCCCAAGGAAGCCTTTTAGCTCAAACCAAAGGGAGTTACCTGATTTTAAGGTAATGTCTTCACTTGTGTTCTTTTGTTTTATTTTTCTTATCCAACCCCCTAAACTATATTTATTCATTTATTTTGTAACAAACCCAGTATCTTAAATATACTATGATGTTTTTATAAAAAGTATTCGACCTACAATTACACACACCGTCGTCTAATGGTTAAAAAACATATTGTTTCTGTGGTTGGCAATTTTCTGCCTCACGAAATGATGATTGTTCAATAATCTTTTAACACATTTAATGGTGGCCATTATAATGTCACTATATTTATATATGATATATAATATTTTTATGTTTTACTTAAGATTATATATTTTTCATTTATGGCATACCTTTATGGTTTCAATTATGGGTAAACACGATATCTTCATTTAAGGAAGTGCGGACTACCGCCCCCTCAAAGTGATTTGATTCGTTAATACAATATGTGGTACGTATAAAGGATATATTTAATGATATTATATATGATACCATACTGGAATTAAAATACTATTATGTATCATTATGTTTTAATATCATTAAATATGAAATAGAAATGGAAGTAGCGTTAATGCGTACGTACGGCTTACCGTCTCCATGAACGGTACATTTCATTTCTTATCTCAAAATGTTATGTACTATTATAAGTACATATATATAATGGATATATATGTAATATATTACATCTAAATTATGGATATCATTCTGGAATTATAACACACACACATATATATATATATCTCTCATTTTGTTTTAATTCCATTAATATGACAAAAAATGAAAGTAGCATTCATGCGTACGTACGGCCTACCGTCTCCCTGAACGGTGTTTTTAATTTTTATTTCCAAATGATATGGAATAGTATAAAATGAATATATACTGGATATATATGATATTTTGAACATCAATACTATTCTGGATATGATGTACCTATAACTACATGGAAAATTATTTTCCAACAAGTTCAATTTTTGACTCATGTACCAAACATCGACAAAAACGACTGATATGAACTCATATTATTAACCAATTATGTTAAAATTAAAATATGTGATATGAACTGAATAATAATATTTATAGGAGGTCCTTAAGAAATTATAAATTGACCAAAGTTTATTATTCAGGAATATAAATAAACGAACAAGACAAGTTGGACTTGAGGTAAGGGATCCTACTCCTCTCTTTCTTTTTAAGTACACTCTTTTATGCCATTCCTTTTAACCTCATATTTCTTGTGATTGGAATGTTCTTTTATATTACTCTTACTTTAATTTTTATGTTCATATTATGAGAGACCCTATTCTCTATCATCAATCCATTTTGGATGTTTTAGGTGGCGCTGCTAGGCTGCCGAATTTTCGTAAGAGATCTAACCTCTCTCTTTCTTTTTAAGTACTCTCCTTTATGTCACTTATTTTAAGCTCCTCTTTTTTATGATGGGGGATGTTATTTTATATTACTCTTGCTGTACATTTTATTGTAATATGATGAGAGACCCTATTTTATCTCATCAATCCATTTTTGGAAGTTTTAAGTGGCGCTGTTAGGCTGCCGAGTTTTCATAAGGGATTTTTCATCTCACTTTTATTCCCGTGAGATTTATGCTACATTTTCCACAATTTCCTTTGAGTTGTGTATGTACTGCCCATTATTTTACTCATTGTGTAATATACTTCAATTTATGATTAATTACATTAATGTTGTATTGTCCTTCTTTCATGGGGTGTATGTTTTGAAAGATACCCATGTCGGTAAGGGAACCTTTCACCCTCCTCTTTTTAAAAGACTTATTTTGTTATGTATTTTAATTCACATAAAATTATGTTGGGATATGTTCTTATATATCCTTAGTGATTTAAATTTTATGTCCAAGTTATGAGATACCCTTTTTATCTCTCATCAACTCATTTTCTGAATTTTGTAGTGATGCTGTTTGGCTGTCAAATTTTTGCAAGGGAACTTCTTAACACAATTTTGATTCTTTGGGATAATCTTGTACTCCATGAATATGTTGTTCGATGAATATGTGTGAATAAACTCTGATTGTTTTACACTTAATATCCACTTATATTAGGTGTATTAGTTTGTCACACATAATTATGTAATTGATTTATCCTTAATCCAAGGATACCGTCTTTGTATGGGACATTGTCTCAATCTCCATTCATTGAGGCATATTTTTCTTTATACACAACCTTCTTTTATACAGTGTTTAAACCCTTTTGACTTTTATGTTCATTCAAAAGGAATGTTTTTTATACGAAGCGTTTACTAAATGAAAAAAGGGAATGTTATTTTTGTCGTACGTATGCGGCGAAAACGACTTCTCCGCCACCATGACCATTATTTGAGTTTCGGCTTCCTCTACAAGCCATACTTTTTTTAAAAAGAAAAATAAATACAATGTTTTACTTATCTTTTATTTTGGTATTGAAAATGGATTTCATAATGTTTTTATATCAATGTGATGTATTGATATCTTGTGATTGAAAGGTGGAAATGTTATGTTTCCATTATGCATGTTTTACGTGATACGATTATGTTGTGCTTCTTGGGCATTATTATGAAGACAGGTGGTTCCTTGATAAACTAAGGGTGGGTGAGCCCGATATAGCTCTCCAATGCATTGGGTAACGTGAAGGAGTGAAATGTTACGGTTTCTCCGAAGAGATTAGGGAATATACTGTGGTGGGTATTCCAAACGTAATCAAGAGGGTTACTACCTACGTAAGAATGTTATGAATGCCTCAAGTTACGTTTTATGTCTTATGATTTCTTTGATTTTTCATGATTTGATGAGATATGTTAAAGTGCCTATGTTTTATGTGTAATGTATGATTTCATTCTTATGTATATATGAACTCATGTTTCCTTTCCATATTTTTTTATAACCCTTACTAGGATTTTTATGCTCATCCCAAGTTTTTTTGAAATGTTTTTCACAGGTCAAGGGAAAGGTACATGATTTGATGATAGTTTCAAGGAAGTGTCAAGAAAGAATCCATGATTTATTTTTAAATATGTTTCTATTAAGGGGAAAAATGAATACTATCTTTTATGTAACCACTTTGTTTAAATGTGGAATGTAATGAAAGTTTTATGATCTAATTCTCTAAATATCTAAACCTGAAAAGATCCTCAATGTGTAATCTTGTAATAACTCAAGATTAAGTAATGTTTAAGGATGGGGCCTTATATCTGATTCTCTCTAAGAACCATATAGTGCATCGTCAATGGAAAAAAAATCATTCTTTGATACAACACTCGGTGATGCACATCCTCCGACTGACCATTAGGGGCCTCACCACAATCAACTCGGTCTCTCCGCACCTCCACCTCAAGATATCCCAACTAGGAATCTTTCACTTTCTTCATCTGAGATGACTACACCATCATCTGAAAAAAAACCTCTCCCCCTAATTTCACCCATATCAATATATAATGCTGATAGTTCTTCCATTACTCTCCAGGATTCAATGAATTCACGTACTACATCATTATGTGACTTCCTACACCGTGCATAAACTACATCTATCCCATTTCTAGGTGTATACAATACATCAATGTCATATTCATATAAGAACTCCATCCACCTATGTTGTCATAAGTTAAAGTCACATTGGGAGAAAACATTCCTACAACTCTTTTGATCAGTGAAACCCAAAAAGCACTCACCATTGAGGTAATGTCTCCACAACATTAGAGAAAACACCACGGATGCCAACTCAAGATCATGAGTGGAATAGTTAAGTTTAGGGGGATGTAACATCCGAGACCCATAAGAAACAACTAATATTTTCTGCATCATAACACATCCCAACCCAGGATGCGAAGCATTAAAGAAAACATCAAATTGAATTCCCTCAGCTGGAAGACTAAGAACTAGAGCACTTACTAACTTCTAATTATATACATGAAATATTTGTGGCACTGATCCGTCCATATGAATGCCTGATCCTTCTTTGTCAAAGCTGTTAGAGGAGTCACAACTCGTGAGAAATCGGCTATGAACCTCCAGTAGTAGCCTGCGAGACCAAGGAAACTTCGCACCTCCGACACAGTCTTGGGGGCTTCCCAAGACAAAACTACTTCTATATTTTATGGATCCATAGATAATCTCTGTTGGGACACAACATGCCCCATGAAATAGACTTATCGAATACAAAACACAATTTTAGGCAACTTCCCAAACATCTGATGTTGAAGAAGAACTCCCAAAATAACATGTATGTGTTCTACATGCTCCTCCTCAGACATAGAGTACACAAGGATTTCATCGATTGAAACTACCATGAACATGTCCAGGAACTCACGAAACATAACATATATCAATCCCATGAACACAAATAGAGAATTTGTCATGTCTAATGACATTACAATGAACTCAAATGCCCATGACGACAACAAAAAGCAGTTTTCAGGATATCCTAATCCTTCACACACATCTGATGATATCCTGAACGCAAGTCAATCTTTGAGAACCAACTTACACCCTTATGTTGATTGAATAAATCATCAATCCACAGAAGAGGATATCGATTATTTATTGTCAATTTGTTTAATCTACGATAATCAACACACAACCGCAAAATGGAGTCAACATTCTTCACGAACAAAACTGGTGCACCCCATGGTGACACACTTGGCCAAACAAAACCGCATTGTAACAGACCATCAAGATTTACATGTAGATATTATAACTCAGAAGGGGGCATCCTATTGGGAGACATTGAGATGGTACATGATATAGGTTGTAGATTGATCCCAAACATGATCTCTTGTTGAGGAGGTAATGTTACAACCTCTTCTGGAAAGACATTAGGGTACTCTTATATGACCCTAGGAAATTCCAACTGCTGAACCACTGAAGAACTCAAAATCATCTCAGCAATTATGGATGATAAGGATTGAATGTTCCTGTGACCCATCCGAGGATCTCGCTCACCAATAAACACCACCAGCTCTTAATCTGCACCAATGAAAATGACCTGATTCTTGAAGCAATCCATGATAGCCTACAACGAATACAACCAATACATGCCAAGGATGACATCATATAGTTGTATTCTAAAACATATTAATTCTCCCCAAGAGAGGTTCTACCCCAAAAATAGATAATAGTTTCTACATACATCAAACAAATCAGCTCGACCTCCAACTGGCGTAGTCAACACCAAGAGCACTTGAATCCTCTCTACCTTAAGTACCAATGTATGGACATGGGTAGGTGATATGGAGGAGTGTGTTTCTCCTGAATAAAACAATGATTACACGAAGGTAGAAATATTGAAAATGATACCTCGAACGACATCTGGAACTCATGGAGCTGGAAATGCAAGAGAATGTAGCTGGCCATGACCTCCTCCACAGCCTCTCTGGACCTAACGACGAACACCACCATAGCCGCGCTTTTCTCCCTGAGGATGGGGAGAAACATAGGGTTTCCTCTACCATAATTAGATACCCTCTGGTAATCTAAAGCCGGTGAAACCTGCGGCTGCTACCTCAGCTGGAACTGCCTCAAAGGAGGAACCTGGAGCATAGCACCTGGTGCATGATGTCTTCTCTGAAAGGTTGGGGACTCCCGCTGCTGATGACCTCAACCACCAAAAGAATAAAAACTGCATGATCCCTTGGAATAGTCGTGACTGTTGTTTCCTCCAGAAGAAAGAGATGTGAGGGGTTGGGACCTATGCTCGGCTGAATGGAAAATCTCCAGCCCTGAAAACCGGGAACCCAAGACCATAGCTCTGTTTCATGAGGAATCATGATGAATCACCTCTCATGATGATACAGTCTTGGCCAAAGTCCTCTAGAAAACCTATTCCCTTTCCAGCACCTTATGATATGTCATCAGCATAAATTGTGTGACATGGAAGTGGATCTCTGGATGCAAAGCCACCTCGAAATGCTTTGCCCTGGCCTCCTCATCTGGAAATAGGTCGGAAGCATAAAGTAAATGGTTCTTAAAATGGATTCCAAACTCTCGCACACTAGAGCTCCCCTATTGAAGGACAAGATGATCCTTGCATCTGGACGCCTTCACAGTCGAATAAAAAATCTCGACTCTAAACTTTTCTCCGAACTCCTCCCATAAAATCGTTGACTCCTCATGATCCCCGAGGAACAAGAACAATCACCGCCTCGCTACTCCACACAACATCTTCACAACCAAGTATAACCTATGCTCCATCTGAGCATAGATCGAGATGAAGCCTATCATGACCTCCTCCAACCCTTCTTCTATGACTGCACCGGAAATGGGGCCCTCGTACTTTTGCAAACTCTTGTACTGAAACTCTTAGAGTGTCCTCCATGTGTCATTTTCGTCGCCAACTACCCTGAAATGATCTGATGGAACAACGTGTTAGTCATCTCCCATGAGATCTTGATGAGGACGTCGACCATGATCCATACATGAAAAATAAAAAAATGTAAGAGCTCCTAAACCTAGAATATGGATGAGTCGGTATTAATTAAGTAATTGTTTTATTTTATTCACTTTAGTTTAACCTATCCCAAGGTATAACCATTCAAACACAGGCACAAAGAATAATGATGCATGATTCATTCCTAGGTCTCTAATCCACAACTACAATAACCCCATTTAGTATCCTTTTTAAACATAAAGTTTTATACATCAGATCATAGGGGGCCCTAAACCCCTATGTCTCAGTCGGTCTCCATTGTTTAGATCATTTTCTAAACAAGAATGACACTATTTCCCTACCAACCCATGCATCCTTGCTTGTGCCTAACACTAATCTCCATCCTATCCCTCAACCTTCCACTGATACCACTCTATCATGATCCCCTCCCTACAATGTGCACCCCTCCTGGAAAGGAAATGTAAGAAGGGAGATAATGACCCTCAAGTCCCGCCTACAGTAGGCCCCGGGTTGGTGACGAGCACCAAGGGTATAGTAAACACACAAATGGAAGGAATTTCCCACTAAGAGTACTCATGCAGAAGAGATAGATAAGATAAACACCAATCAACTAAAACTCAACTAGTAAGATGAAATAAATCTGATGTACACATATGAAATGTTATAAAAACAAACTACAACTGGAAGGGGAAAACTGCAAGTACCCAAAAAGGAAGTAAAATAGAAGCAACCACAAGCCCGAACAACTCTTGCAACCCCAAGCTAGTAGAAATTATCTTGACCTCCAATATGCACCAAGTTACATGAAATACAGTTTATATATACATAGGGTGAGTATAACAGTATACTCAGTAGGATCCTCCCTGAAGCCTCTCATGCAAAAGTAAATAAAGCATGATAAATCACAATGAACATTAAGTGGAACTAAATCATCACCTAAATAGGTATACTAAGTTCCCAACCTCACTATGTTTACTCTTACCATGTAATGGATAAAAGAGTATATAAAATAATATAGAATATATAGGGTACCCTGCTACTACTTCCCAACTGGTTTTCTAATTTACCCTAATGTCGTATGTCCTTAGCATCCCTCTGCAAAAAGGTTTTCCAGCAGACACATCGGTGAAGAACCACAATATGCACCTCGTGCAACAAAACCGCCACATCCACACAAGAAAATGAACTGGTAGTTTCTAGGAGCCACCATAGCACGCATAATGTGTATCATATGTCAGGTGTTATACCTCAATCCATTACATCCCATACATCGAGTAAGGATCCTCAAGTCATCACATCCTATACACATCACACCTATAGTAGTCCATAGGATACTATATCCAAAATATATGTGTGTGAATAACCACAAGCCATTACATCCCTCTACACACATATATGGGAAAAAATAACTGTTTTTCATATCAGCACAAGTAACTTCCAAGATAAGAGAGCAGGGCCAAAGGGGGTTGTCATCCATCCATCCTTCGACCAGAATGTCGGGGAAAACACCCCCTGGGGCTCAGAATCCTCGAGGTGTCAGATTCTCTTACTGACCCGGTGGAGTAGCTTATAGAAACAAAAAATTTACAAAATCTACTATAACTCACAACCACACTGTGGGAATAAACTATTCTTTGACACAACTACCGCTAACGTCTCTCAGACTCCCGACTACCACTTCTAAGACTAGGGATCCAATAAGAACACAACCATTTAAAGAGATTAATTACAATAATTCATTTTCTTTTCATTAGTTGCATATTACTTTAAATAATTCTTTAAAAATTAATTAACCAAAAACAATTCCATATTAAACTTCATTAGCATCACATCCAAAGTCCATTGTCCCTTAAAATGACAACCTCATCATTATGTTATAACAAACTCCAACCCCTTGGGTAAGCACCATTTACTCGGTTATTCATTACATAATTACTTTTTCACATTCGCAGGCATTATAGAAAAAAAATCTATGCAACTATACAAAAGGGGGCTCAACGTAGTGAGTAGATATACTACCCATCATGTCTTTTCCACCTATTGTAAGAGTGTAGACCCATCCTCCTTTAAGAAGCTAAACAAGAAACGCTTGTTGCATACCCCGTGCATCTTCTCTTCTTTTCGAAGAAGGGTAAGCATGACCAGATGGATTAGGTAGTGGGTAAATACTAAACAGATAATAAACCAAACAGAAACAGGAAGCATCCAACAATCACATCCAACCCATTCCATCATCCCTAGTGTCCTCTCCAACACCAACATGCATAAAATGATTCATCTCACCACCCATGGTATCATTTTCTACCACAAAAATATGGCCTCCCTACCCCCACATATCACAACTTCCATCCAGGCTCACATAACAACAGAAACAACAGGAAAAAATTCATTTTAATAATTGGCTCTGGGATCTTAAACAAGCAAGAGGGTAAATCAGAACACTTCAAGAAATTATCCATCAAATAATTCATTTTGAGTTTACCAATTTATTATACATAGGATCCACTTTCTAGAAACCTAAACTATAAACCATCACAAATAAATTAAACATATTTACTGAACCATTTTGATTAATATCTAAAATTACAACAAGAAGAAAAGGAATCATTTACATGCCTCTTTATCATTATCCAGACAATTATCTATTAATTCTAGTTTACATTATTTACTAGTTTACATCAAAATCAAACAACTATTCAAAGAAAACATAGATATCACATTATCTAGAAAAACAGGAGGCAATTACATACAATAGATATCAATTTATTTATCTGGTTTAACAATTTATTATGTCAATTCCATTTTCATCTATTGGGATAAAACATGCTAACAATACAGTTTCACGTAAAAGAAAAGAGAAGCTATGAATCCCCTACCTCAAATAGTTTTAGACGTTCTTTATACTGGAATGTTCCACCCAACAGGTTATGATATCCTCCCCCCGTGACAACTATATCCACGCGAGGATGTATAGACACCACCACACCGGTCAACACACAAGAAAATATCATTACGAACATGGGGGTAAAATTCATTAAAAGGGTGAGGAGAAACATAAGGATATGAACCCAAAATAATGATGATAGATCATGCCTTATATCGAAGATTAATCGATACTGCTTGGTTGCATAAAAAATAGAGTAGAACCAATCCTATGAGTATGTTTAATTATGAAACTCCTACAGAATAGAATGAAATGTTGTAGTGTCTCATACCCAAGAACAAAGAGGATGAATTAGGGAGGAAGATATACCGTTCTTTTAGAATATTTTATAGGGAGGTAGTTTATAATACACCGGACTTCCCATTAAAAGAGGATCACATCAAACTATGCAGTTTAACCAGGTAAAAACATCCTGAGCCTTAGGAAAAATTAATGTAGGTGTTATGGCCTTTGAATCCTCCTTAGAGATCTTAAAACAATGGTTTAAATGCAGTTTACATCAAAGAAAACATCAAAGGGGTGAAACTATAGGAAATTGTAAACAATAATCATGAAATCAAAATTTGGAAAAGCAAACCACTGTTCATGAACCTCACTGATAGAACCTCACTGGTAGAGCACTTTTCTTGAACTTCATCGATATGACATTACTAATGAACCACACCGTTAGAACCTCACAGATAGAACACTGTTCATGAACCTGACCGATTAACCCCTATTCTTGAACATCACCGTTAGAACCTCACCAATAGAACACTGTTCATGAACATCAAAGATAGAACACGTTTCATGAACCATGCCGTTAGAAAACTATTCATGAACCTCACCGATAGGACACTGCTCATGAACCTCGCCGTCAAAACCTCACCGATAGAACACTGTTCATGATCCTCACCGATAGAACACTATACGTGAACATCACCATTTGAATTGTACTCATGAAATTGGAAATTTGGAAAAGGAAAAAGTGGTTACCATTAGAGGTTACCAATTGAACAATTCGTCGATGGAACTGTAAATTGTATTGTATATTTGGCAAAGGAAAAAGAGGTTATAGTTTGAAGTTACTGATAGAACTGTTCACTGATGGAACTGTTCATAGAATTGGAAATTTGAAAAAGGAAATATAGGTTACTGTTAGAGGTTACTGATAGAACTATTCACCAGTGGAACTGTTCATAGAATATGAAATTTGGAAAAGGAAAGAGTGGCTACCATTAAATTATACCGATAGAACTATTCACCGTTGAAACTGTTCATAGAATTGGAAATTTGGAAAAGAAAAGAGAGGTTTCCGTTAGAGGATACAGGTAGAACTGTTCACCAATTGAACTGTTCTTAGAGTTTTAAATTTTGAAAAGGAAAGTGGGGATACTATTGGACCTCACCATTGGCACTATTCAAAGATAGTTACTGATGCACTGTTCAAAACTGTCTACTATTTGAAGTATTTACTGAGGGTCACCAATGCCACTATTCACAAAAAGGGAAAATTGGAAAAATGTGGGGGATATGATACCAGGACATCCCCAAACACCTCAAACACCATATTTTCACAATGGAATGGACCGGAGAGGTCTGATCCATTACATGAGACTTACTTAGAAAATGGAAAACCTTTTTTTTAGGTTTCAACCCATCATTTTTAGCAATGATATAGGACTTGAACCCACAACTAAAGGCCAATTAGGGATTAAAATTTACCACATAACTGCACAATGTTTGTTTTAATATGACATTGTTTTTAGATAACATTATAAGGAAAAAATATTAATTAATAACCAATAGTATTAATATTGTGGTTTATATATGAATATACTAACCATTTTTTTGTGAATGTAGTAAGAAACCATAGAAAAAACATTCCAGTCATTTATTCACTGTATTATACCTTAATAGAAACATTTAGTCCTTTAGTCATTAAACAATCATTTTTGGATATTTCATTCCTACAAAATGTGTTGAATTAGAAATTGATCACATAAAAACCAATTGAAATTTTTTTTATTAAGAGATATAAATTTATCAAGTGATTTTATTTACTTCTATTATTTCATTGTAAAATAATTACTCTACATTAGGAAAGAGATAATTACATAAAATTATATCCCATTACAATCATTTTTTATGATATAAAAGAACATTTCACACATATTAGATTCATGGAACTATGTCCCACAACATTATGTTGATCATTCCCTTTCTCATGATCGATAATCTCAATAAATATATATAATTATTTAAATGTTTCCTCTAATTCCATATCCGGACATGACGATAATGTTATTCTACATAGGCACATAGTTATATGTTATTACATATTACCATTTAACATCCCATTTTGTAGAATATGAAAATATAAAACAATATATTATCATGATTATGTTAAAATTCAGTGTTAGTAAATTATTTATGGAAGATAGAATTTAAAACCACTAAATTTTATAATATGAATGTCATATTCGATTACGCATAAAACCATGTATAGAAATTAATATAGAATCTTGATAAATATATATATATATATTTAATATTTTGAATAAATTAAATATATTATATATATTTCAATGCATGAAATAAGTAGTTATCTTACGTTAAACACAACAATGACATTATTTACTTTCTCGTTTCACAAACCAAAATGAGATTTACCAAATATGATTTTCATTATAAGTTAAAATTATTATTATATTATATATTATAAATTGGATTCCATATTTGTGATCAAATAACATATGAGAATATATGTTTCAATTCATTGGTTGATAACTGATTATGAATTAAAAGAATGACCAATTCAATATAATGGAATTTAATTTATAAAAAACAATTATATGCAGCGAAGGCGTATAATATTAATAAATTAAAATAATTACTATGATTTGATCATATTAATGATATTTTGTTGTTTTGAATAATATTTTGAAATACATCTTGTGTATTTTATATGAATATGTTTGTTACAAAAAATCCAGTTTTATGTATAAAAGAATATATTTTCTAAATGTGGTTTTGCGACCAATTACTAACACAATTTTTCTAATACTATATTATTGAACATTAAAAAAAAATTAAAAAATAAACTATATTATTATAATTATATTTTCAAAATAAGATAATGGTTAATCTTTTTATTTTCTAGAGAATTTTTATTATTTGATGAATACGGAAGAAAAACTAAAAATTAATTGAAAAAATATATTTAATATATATCAATTATATTGATAAAATATATTTTAAACCGGTTTTAAACTTAAATTATATAAATAATAAACCTATTAATACAAATATGGTCATTATGATCTATTTTATATTCAATTTCAAATAGAAAAAATTGTAATCATTTTGACACATTCAATTTAAAAACCAACTTTCTCATTCTATTTGTGGGATTAATTTAAATTTTATTATTTTCAAATGTGTAAATTGAGTTTGAAAAAATGTATTCCATATTTTTAATCATAATTATTTAAAATTTCCAAAAAAATCTAATTTTTTTTAAATATGTGTTTAGTGAAAACAATTGTTACTAGTTACAATGATTATTTGAAAATTGATTTTACCCGGAGAAAATCATTAAGAACAATGGTAAAAATGATCTAGAAACATGTAAAAACGAATTAGATAGTCATATTTATATCCTATATAATCTATTATAATTATTGGTTAATTATTTATGAAAACCTAAATATAAAAAATGTTAGTCGAATTCCCTCTTTGAAATAATTTCATTAATGTGACTCACAACACATATAAAAGGCCACCACCTCTACCCCTCTTCTCAAAACATATGTGCCAATTGGTTCATCCAAACCCCAAAAAACAGAATTATAAACATACATCCCCACAACATATTTCACATATATTATGTATAAATATATCTTAGGAAGTAATTATTTAAAATATAAGTTTGAAACCTAAAGGGAAGGTAATGTATTTATAAATGAATTTTTATTTTATTTTATTCTCCTCCTAATATAATTATTCTAATATCATTCTATCTTAATTACGTTAGTATCCTAAATTTACTAATATTTTGATATTATAAAGTTATAAACTACATATGTAGACACATACATCAAAAGTTGTATGAAAACCTCATTCATGTGTGCGGTGGAATACTGCATAATGAACAAATGGTGTTCATTTTTTTGATTACCATATATTTATGCCAGAAATCAAACTGATAATTTTTTATATATGATATCTATTAAATTTATGATTCATTTAAACTTATTTAATTATTTTATTATACATACCATAAGGATTTCTATATGGTTGGAATATGATAACATCGTTCATGTATATGATGAAAAACCTCTTTATGAAGAGTTATGATCCACTCATTCTTAACATTGAAATTATTAATAATGTATTTAATAAAAATATGTCATATATATATAATAGTTTTCATACATTCATTAAAATATATATAAATATATATAATTTTGATTACATTTCAATCAATATGACATGAAAATCTTAACTGTAATCAGGCATACATATTACCTACCATCTCAATGAATGATGTATTTCATTTACCACTACCAAAATTTAAGGGATTTATATGAATATATATAAAATGTAAATATATGATATTTAAATTATGGAATAAAATATAGAGATAATGAAATCATAATTTATGTTATAGTTAGAAAACATGTGAAATCATAAATGAAAAACAAGGCAATTATCACTTAATATAACAAAAATAATAATTAATATTGATAAATGATTGATAATGTGTTATTAAAAGGATATAAATGAAACTATCAATTTTAATTTGTTTTTGGAATAACTTATACCATGTTTAAAACCATTATACATGAGGCTAAAGTTCATTCAAGCAATGTTATCATAAGGTTGTCGGTTTCATCTCAATTTAATTTTTTAGGGGTAATTGTATTGTTATGCAATAAGTTTCCATTATATTGTTTATATACATCAAATTAAACATGTAATATAATTATTAGTCCATTAGTAATTGTATTTTAATTTTAAATTTTGGTAATTTCATCTAAATGGATTTAAAATAAAAGGTTACATGTGAAAAATAGTATCATAACTCAATTAATTTACATTAGGTTATATTACTTCCTAGTTGTTGATGATATACTATGATAATATCTATAATTATTTATGAATTAATATTATGGAATTTACACTATTATTATTTGGATTTATATTCGAATCCTTCTATCAATTTAGTTTATTTATTCTCAACTTAACATTATGATCTATGATGGGGTTTACTTTACAATCTTGTTTTATAAAGGATTGCTTATACATGGGTTTCCATTAAGGGGAATGATTTTATAATTATGTAATAGAACGTTTAATTTAATTATTTTTTGGTTATTCATGATTATATTCTATAATAGTATATTTATTAAACTATTTGGCAATAATTAAAATTTAGAAAATGTTTTTAATAAAACATTTATTATTTTCTCTATATTGTTAGGAACATTATTTATTACAAAACCCTATTTTGTAATTATTTTTTAAAAATTGTTTCTAAAATTTTTGAAAGTATTTTCTATATTTGATTATGCATATTTTATTTTCAAAATATTTCATGAGAAGAATATTCATATTGTTTTTGAAAGTAGTCAATTTTGTAAACATTGTCACAATGAAAAAGGATTGGTCATTTTACCTTGTACAACATGTACAAAATTATCAACCACCACTATTACTAAATATTCCATTGAATGTTCATGAAGTACACATAATGGAATGTTTTTAAATTTAATTTATGGTTTAATTTTTTCATAATGGTTTTAAATATTATTACTATCATTTTCTCAAGAATGTTTCTAAAGACCCATTTTATTTCCTAAATGAATACAACACTTATTCCTAATCCAATGGGTATAAATAATATTTAAATAATACATATTATTCCTCTATATAGATTATTATTGTTTGGACCACAAACAATATTTAAATTTAGTTATTTGAATCAGTTTTGTAGTCATGAACTTCCCCATGAGTTATCCACTTTCTTGGGACCATTGGTCATTAAATATCTTGCAAATATACCAATTATTTATCATGGATATTATTATTTCCAATAAATATTATATTTTTTCATATTTTGTTCACATGGAATCCTATTTTATTACATTGGGAAATATTAAAAATTCAATATTATTTATTAAATAGAGATTCGATAAGGAACGTTGTCTATGAATTAAATTGATTAATCATATATTTATAATGTGTTGGAAATTATAACAAGGGTGGGGATTGATTAATTATTTCCCATTGATACATCAGTATTCTAATGGGATAAATTAGTTTTCAAACCTTATATTGTTGTGTTTATACTTATCTGTTTTACCCCATCTTGTGACAGGTCGTCATGGTTAAGGTTCCATCTACCTGGGAAACATAGTATCTAATAAATAATTATTACCTGGATTTAGTTTATGTTATTATTATTCATGATATTTTTTCTATTGAAACAGAGATATGAGAATTTTTTTATCAGTTAATAGATAAAATGGAATGGTTTTTAGTAATTTACCTCACTATAATGAATATTCCTTCTCTAGTTAAGATTTTCTTGTTTGTGATTAAATGTAATTTTTTTCATTTATTTACCTTCCCATTTTATTTATGACCTTCCTTCATAGTGTAATGGTTTTATGTAATGTATGTTCTATTTTTTATCTCTTTATATTGATTATTCTCATTTATTCATTATTGATTCAGTTATACTTAACCCTTATTGGGAATTTAATGTCACGTTTCTTTTTTCCCCTTCCCCAATATTCCCTAGAGTCTACTATGGCTGATATTAAAATATTTGATAGTTGTAATAAATTTATTTTAAAAAAAACTATGTTATAATTTCTATATTTAAATGAATTTTAAGACTCATGTAGTTATCTAGTGTAACATGACTTTTAAAATGATCAGTCATTTTAGATGTAGATCATTGTATTATATAATAATACAAATGTACACGGAAATTGCTCTAGGTTTCTGAGGTTGAGTTCCCTTAAATTTAATTTTAATAACCACATCAGGTTATTTCAAAGGACAACACTTCTTCAAAAATATCTTATATAACTAATTCTATTATTCCTTCACTGCATGATAATTCCACCCATGTAATTTTCCATAACATTTCAATTTTCTACTGCATAGGAATAAACAAAATCAAATACTATTGGGTATTGTAGGCATATTTACCAAATCAGTTTCAAAACCTATTTGTGATAAGATATGTGTTAAACATCAAGTATATTAATACACTCCACATAAATCATGAAATACGTAATTACACTCACTTGTTAAGATATATACATGCATCACCAAATTTAGTTATATTTTTAAATAATTAAACTCTTGTATTCTCAACATCATCGACCCATAGAAACCTTGACATCAGATTTCATGATAAAACAACTTACTCTATATAATAATTAATTATTGTAAAACTTGAAGAATATACTAGACTATAGAATAATTAATAGTAGAATGGTGGTAAAAATCCTTATTTTTTTATCAAAATATCCAATTATATTCTTCTCTCATTAAATAATCCTAATATTATAGGTAAAAAATTAATAGATAATTTAATCAAGATTAAATAGATGAAGAGTCTATATTATCCTAAAATCACAATGATATAGTAAACATCAAATATATTCATAACAAAAATTAATGAAAACCCATCTCAACATACCATGGATAAATTATATATTATAGCTAGAGATCAAATTCTCGTGAACATAAAATCAATAAAATATTGTTTTCAATGAATAACCCAATAAAATATCATTATACATAGGGAATAAAACTAGTTTTAACCATAGTGAAACATCTATGTGAATAACCAAGTTATCTATAAAACACATATTAATGTCTTCAACTCTATTAGCTATTCAAGTTACATATTGTATGATGTCAATATGATTACACTCATTCTAGTAACACATATGATATGGAACTTTATATTCATCCCTAATGGAAGTACAAATTAATCCCTTATAAAAAAATTTATGTAATATTACACCATAACAATCTATATAATAAATCAATATATTATATTATTCTAGGTGTTATCCTACATAATTGATTTAATAATACCCTAATGTCAGTATCAATCATTGTTATTTGGATTTCAAGTATGTCACATTCCCCTAAAAATGATTAGAAATATTATTTTGTTTATGTGATGAAAACATATTTGTTTTATAAGAAGACATTGGATATGAACATCAATATCTTGAATAAACTGATGATGAAAATAGGATGAATATCATAACACACATTAATATCAAATCAATTTATATTAATATTCAACACATGTCAAAACAATTTCCATCCAATAAACCTTATGTTTCTTGTAATTAGAGATATGATAGGTTTCCAAATTACTAATCAATTTTTTCAATATATCTCACATATATTATCCAATCATGGTACCCTTATAGATATATCTTTTATTATATCACTCATCATAAACTAAAGAATGAAAGCATAAGAATGAGTGTTATCAAATTCTCAATAAGATTTTACAAAAGAGATGTCAATCAAAGATCATATGTAATTTTACAATGATATTATTGGTATCCAAACAAAATCCGAGATATTTGATATATCATAATAGAATCATAGATAATAAACAACAGATAACACACAATGAGTTATGGAATGTGTATTTTTAGTAACATAGAACATATGAAATAGTGGTGTGGATAAAAAAAATTAAATATTCACAAGCCATTAATACATTACATAGGAATATCTATGATGTAAAAAAGGATTCACATACATATGAATAGAAAAAAATCTCTTGTATCAATGATCACTATAGAGACCATCATCACACTATGAATAGAGTCTATTGGTTGATTAAGACCACGCCTCAACCCATTAAGACATTAATGGATATAGTTTTATAGTGTATTTGGTTCACTCTGCAATACCTTACATGTCATATCCGGAGATGTAGTTTTTTCTTAATTCATCTGGGATATATATTAGTCCATTTTATTGCATTAAAATAATCCATAAAATCACATCCCTAAAAAATGAAAAAATGTATGTTTCCATAATATCATGGTAAACTCGAGTTAATGAAACATGTTTAATGAAAAATACTAACTAAAATAGAATAACCCATCTAGATAAAGAAGGTGGATAGGTACATTAAGGAAATACCATGTAAATTATAAGAAACATTAAATTATATTTACATAGATGGATATATATATTTATTAACATTACATATTTTCATTGAAGATGAAGATAAAATGTCATTTTTTTAGAAAAAAATTTATAATGAAAAACCAGGGATTTTTTTGGAAAATTTAATATTTTAAATAATGAAAAAATGGTATAAATTTAATTAATAAATATTTATAAAAAATTTAGAATGGAAGTTCATATAGATAATAATAAAAATTTTGATCCTTTTCACACATTTGTAATGAAATATAAATAAAATAAAATTGAATAGTTTGAAAAAATGTAAAATAGATTCCCCTTAAACCCATATAAATGAAATTAATATTATAAAATAATAAATATTAGAAATAATATATTTCTAGATAAGGAAAATCATAAAACTTTTTAATAATAATAATGTGAATGAAAAAATTATCAAACGTAGAGAAGAGATATTATCTATTCCAATTATTGAGAATATTTAATTTGAATAGTTAACCAAATTGAAGTGAAATTAGAAGGATAAATTAAATATATATATATATATATAATATGGAAAAAGATGGGTTTTTAGAGACCTAAAAAATAATATAATTATTTTTCGACTTGAAAAAAATATGAAATTCAAATTTTAATTGTAAATGAATCCCTTGCATTAGAATTATTATTCATTGGACAATATATATATAATTTCATAACAAATTTATGTTTATTTTAAATTTAAATTTTAAATTTATTTGTAATCATTATTCATTATTTTATTGTTTTATAACTCATTTTAAGTATATATTAATTGTTTATAATTAGATTTAATCTTCAATCATAAAATGTTCATTTTTCCCACACATGATTTGGATTTTGGTTTTAGGTCCTTATTCATTATTAGTGGTTTTATCACCTACATAATGTCTAGATAGATTTATCACTTTTCATTTATATTTTTTTGATTTTCCATGGTTATTTTATTGAATTCATGTAATAGATTGAATGGAATTCTTAGAATTCCCAATATATTGATCATTAATTAAATAAAAAGAATTTACATGTTATATAAACATAAATTTATATATATCACAACTAAGGATTAATTAAAACATTATAAATTATTCATTTATAAATAATATATATTTAATTTTTGTTTTTAGATATTCATGATGTACAAATATAACATTGTTCATTTAAGTTGTATTATATTTCCAATCTAGATCATGTTATACAAATTTAATTATTGTGATTATATCTATTTATTATATGTATACCACCATTATAGAATATTAATAATTTAAAATTTAATTTATTAAAATTAAAAAAATACTTCTTGAATAGTTGGATGTAGAATTTATTTAATAATTATATTCTAAAAATATTATATATGTTTAAGTCATGAATATACTCTTAAGGATCCTCCTAGGAATAATTTGTTTTGGAATTCTTAACAGGACTATAGGTTCCCAAAAATGAGATAGTTTATTTAGATTAATTAATTTATTTCATATTAAAGAGAATTTAAAAGGTAATGGAATCTGTTTTTGTTGGTTGTGTTGAGGTCATTTTTAGATAATAAATAGGGAAATTTTTCTGATTAATTATTTTTAAGGATAAATGGAATATAAGATTATCTGAAGTTGGATCTATAATTTTTAATAATGATTAGATTGTAATGATTCAATCATTCTCTCACCCGCCTATTTCGAATAATTTTGGGAATTTTTTTAACTTAACATTAAATTTAACCCACATACTATACAGAAACATTTACTTTTGTGACAAGATATTCTACATGAATCATATATTGATGATAAAAAATTAATTTATCTATTTAAAAAATCATATTGTTTTATTAAAAATATTAAAAACATTTAAATCAATTTCATAACAAATGTTGATAAAAATTTATTTTGATATAAATTTTCATAATACAACAATTTTCATGGAAAAGGTATACTTAAGAATTAAAATAGAATTATTCATATTACATAACCAATAATAATAGGTAAATAATTTATAATAATATTTAGTAATATTATTATTAATTCATTTAAATAAAATCCACATTCAAAATATGAGAAATATAATATATATAACAAAAAAATATTTTGAAACAATATATTCATTTAGATTAGAAGACATTAATTAGTCATTATTAATTTTAATTTATTATTTAATTGATTATGTGAATTTATTTTTATAATAACTATATAAATTACTAGAATGTATATTTTTTATAAAAAATTTCAAAAGTGAAAATTTTATTAAAAATAAAAAATTAATAAAAACATTTTTACCATGTTCTTTAATTTTCAACTATGAAGTAATTATGTATTATTTTTAAAAATTATTTATTTAACAATAATATTTTCACATGAATGACTAGTAATTTATATAATTTTTTCATATTAGAATTGATTATTCTCATTAGTTTTGTTGTTCTATGCATTAGATGTAGCTTTATTTATATAATGTAAAATGCATTCTAAAATAATGAGGGGTCTCATTCTACAGCCATAAAATAACTTCTACCCTGAAATTGTATTACAATTATAAAAATGATGTTGTATTTTCCTCAATAAATCTAAAGGATCCAATGTAGCTTCCTAAAAAATTGAATTTTTGGGATAACATTAACATTGTGAGATGTAATGTTTGTACTAATTTATCATTATGATCATAGATTTCTACTTTTAGTTCCATGTAGTTGGGATCTAGGTGAATATATATGACCTCTAGGATTATTAAATTTGATACCATTGAAATAATCTTACAGAGAAGTGATATATATACCACATCAGGCATTTAGGTGTGGTTTATTGGACCTGGAAAATTGTTAGCAATCATTCCAAAATGATCAAGTATTTTGTAAAGAACAAATTCTCTAGGGTTCAACATAACCATATTCTAAAACCTCAAATCCGACATATATGGTTTGATTCGATGGATTACATTATCAATTAATTGAATTAATAAATCTGTCAAATGATAAAAAACATAAGTATTTTTTAAATTTTTTATAAATTTACTATTTAATTAAATAATTTTAATATTAATTATCATTTTTAATGAACATGTCCTCCCAAAATAAAATATTTTCCAACTTATTAAAACCATAGTGTAGTTAAAATCATCATCCCTTATTAATAGTCATATTGTTCAACATAATTTAATGATTATGAACTATAACTTTATAATAACTCTTCTATTGGTAAATATTGATTTATATTTTTATTACAAATCAATTTACATGATCCCATCATATCTCCTCACATGTTAGTGGTTATTTTATATTTAAAATATGATTGGGTATGACATTTAGTGTTAATGAACAAATCATTATTCAATTATTTTGGAAGACACCACTAGTAAATCAATGAAAACCTTTGATAATAAGATATTAAATTAAGAGGTGGTACTACATGATGAATATGTTATTAATTAATGTATATAATCGAACATTTCTACAGTGAGAAATTTTCATTAATGGAAATGAATTTTTTTGACCTAGTTTGGCGATTTGATACCTTAGAAATTGTATTATACACTTTAAAAGTGTTGAAAAAACAAATAATGATATCCAGGTTATGCTATATCATTTCCATATATATCGGTAGTGGATTCATCATCAACATAGACATCTTAAACTGTACCTAAACCTGTTTATAGAACCTTTCATTTATATATAAAATTTATAATCACCCTCATTATAAGCTATAATAAATTAAATTTTTTCTATCCTTATAAATATATAGAATTCAATGATGTGTCAATATTGAGGAATAATACACCTTACCTGATAACTCGTTCATGTATTCATGTATTAATGGGGCACAAATTCATCTTCCAAATCTTATAATTCCATGATTATTACGGATAATGATTGAAACATTAAAAACCATATATATTTTATATCTTTATATAATTATTTTCCCCTTTATCTTTACATGGATGTATCAATGTATAATTTTTATTAAAATAAATTATTTGTGGACATTTTTATTTCATGATTTAACCCTTTATTTTCATTCAATATTAGATATAATTCAATTTATATCATTAATATGGTAGCATGATTATTATAACTCAACACATCAATGAAAATGATTTCATTCTAAGGGTGGTAATGTATAAACCATCAGTCATCCAAAATCATCTATAAAATTATAATTTACTTCATATTAAAACCATTATATGTGAATATATATTATAAGATCTATTCTTAGTATATAACAAAATTTTTTGAAATTTTGTTAACTTTACTATATATTTAATTAAACTATAAAATCTTCTATTTCCACATCAAAATTATTTTAATTTAGATCTTGAAACATAACATTATAAGATGAATATCCAACACATATAAATGTTTTCTAGATAATAAATCCATATCACATCATTGATTCATCACTATTCATAACATGACTTTCTCTACTATAGTATAGGGTGAGTACATATAAAATGGCCAATATTATTATAATATCTTAAACATTATTCACATTTAACTATCTATTAGATGTTGAATTCTATAAAATAAAACATGGCCTATATATTTGAACATCATGATAAATTTATAATTGAATACAAATTATACCTAGATAATCAAAGAAATATATTATTATGGGTAATTATTCATTTTCTAGGAAAATTTTCACATACATATTTCTTTGAATGATATAGATATATACCATATAAAGTGATGAAATAACTTTTTGTTATCTGAAATTGAGATATGATATATTGGGAAAACAATTTCTCATCCCTCGAAGTCTTAATAACCATACACAAATGAATTTAATGTTGTTAATTTCACATTTAATATTATAGATTATTATTGAAAATATAGTTATCAAATTGATCGAGGTATTATAAAAAGGATCCATTCATAATACCTAAGAATAATATTTGATAATTATTATATTACAATATAATCAATTTGAATTTATAATGTCGATATTTTTTATAGACGGTTATCTAGGATACATCCTCTATCTTCATCTTTAATTAATTATATCGATATTGAAATTCATTTTATCAGAATTGTGTATCTCTTAATAGTTTATTATTATATTTATCAATATGTAGTATGTGATAATTTTTCTTTATTGTAATCATGTAATGTTCATTATTGTAAATGTATTGATTCATTGATCATTCATTCCTCAAAGATTACTTGAATAGTTAACCGAATAGTCAAATAATAAGGTTTACAAATCCATATCAACATTATTTTTAAATTCACACATTAATTCCATCAATTTAATATATTATATTATATATGATGTCCTTGATTATTCAAATCATATAGTTTTTTCTTATATGGAATACACAACATCCAAATCTAGGGGAAGAGCATGAAAAAAATTTTGAACACATTAATAGTATTTATGAATGATTGATATATCATCAATAAAGGAGTTTTCTCTTACCACATGATCCATAAATAAGAAATTTATATGTAAAAATATTGACACATGGTCAGTGACTTCCATATGTAATTACAATAAAACAATATTTGATAGATAGTCGTTGGATAAATTATAGATAAAATTTATTTCATGATCCCAACATCTAGTATGATGTATTTATAAAGATAAGAAAAACAATCCTAAATTAAAAATAATTTAATCTGAATTAAGAATAATAAAATTGAGAGGAAGAAAAAACCAATAAACATCAATTTGAGATCATTTTTTCACATTGGATTCAAAAATATAACCATTTTTATTTTTCCCTAATAATTCAAAATTTATCTATTAGTATTTTGATTTGATAATCATAGACCGAATCCAATATATTATAGAAAATTTAGTACTCGATTTAATTAAATCAATTTTTGTTCTTGTGTTGATAATTAGTGTACATAATACAAATATTTTGTAGAACCCAAATATTTATTTGGGATTGCGATTTCATTTCTTGTTTCACTTGATTATATATTTCATGAACATGTTTTTTATTATTGACACTGGGTTTGGTGTACGGGTTCATATAATGTTTTTAAATTACACAATTAAATAATATATGTTTTTTTGGTGGGTTATATTTATTAAATTTTCACCCCATATCCTTTTTTGGAGTCATCAAAAATATTTCTTAATAATTAATCTGACAACCTTCCCTACAACACATGATGTATTAACATATTCTATTATAGTTATTTCAAAAATTATTTTTCCAACATTATTTGTATGTAGGCACATTATTTTTCTTTCCTCGGTGGGTTTAATTATTTATCTTTCCTCAAATTTCAATATTTATAGTTATTTACATAATATTTTTATAATAATAGGTGTCACCCTTTCAATTTTACCATAAGGGAAAAGAAAAAATTATGAATATATTTTCTTAACCCTTTTATGAAATTAATTTTAGAGGCTTCTTTCTAAAACAAATATGAAAAGATAAATTTTTTAGAATTTATGGTAAAACCGAAATCATACAGTAATATCCACATGGGGCTTTATTATTATATACAAATTAATTTATCATTATTTTTTAAATCCATGATTTCCCTCCCTATTATATTACAATTCGGTTGATGAAAATATATTTTAAAAATACATACATATTCTATATTAATTTAATAAAGTATATTTCATCATCTATACATATAAATTTAATGTGAATATATTATTCATTTTCTTCTACAATAAATATATAAAGATAAATAACTACCTCTTCATTTTTTATAAACATTATAATAAAATTTTTTCCTATTTTTTGGTCAACTTATTAACAATTACTAGATCCAAAAACCCACATATAGAGTGTTTCCATTTCCAATTATGAAATCAATAGATATTTGTTGGCTCTGATGGGAAATATAGAGTTTGGAATGACTCATTTTATTTTTTATAACTTTATGTTGTTGGGTGAGAATAATTTTGAAATTTTACATTCTAACACTCGTTCCACAAAGTCTTTCAATGGAACGACCATTATATTGTCCACCATGATAATTATTATCTAGATCCCTCATTATTCCATCAATTACTGAAAATTAAAAATATTAGTGTGTATATCATGAAATAACTTGAGTAAGAAACTATATGATAATGATCTATGTCATAAAATATAAAAAATTATAAAAACGTCATTTTAACAAATAATAATATAGACTAATCAAAAATCACTTTTGATTATATAATTCTTATGTCATGTTCTATACTATTATTCCATACAACATAAACTAAAATAACAATAAAATCATTATTTTATATACTTTGAGATTCCCAAGGAAATCCATACAATCATATAACAACAATTTAGATGAATATTCATTAAATAAAAAATAATCACTCCCCAAAAACTATTGGTATGAGGTTTTTGGAGATTTAAAACACGAATAAATCATTCAAATCATTTATATAATATTTATTATATATTTATCACATGTGGTGCCCTTGTATACCAATAATATATATAACCCCATTTTTATCATTGTTAATGAAATCATTAGGAAGGGTGAGCGCAATGGATTGGTAAAGTAATACATAGTAGGTTTTAATAAACAAAGATAAATGAGCATAAAATAGGAAAATAGATATGATAAAAAAATAATTTTTTTAGACATAAAATATGTGAATAATATAAAATAAAAAAATTAATTCATGTTTCATAATTTTAATCATTATCTAAATAAAAAACAAGTTATATAATGTACATGAGTCACAATTCAATAACCATGATATGTTTATTAATAATATATCCAAAGAAATGAGGCGTTAATGTGTAGTATAAATATAATTATATAAAAATAATAAACTTTTCATAGATCTCCTTATTATGAGATATATATATATATTACAACTTAATTAGATGGATGCAATACATTGCGAAATAAAATAATATATATATGTGTGTGTGTGTGTGTGATAAGAATTATAAAAAATTCACAATTATATCATATCATAAATAACCCATTGGGGATAAATGATTTTTAGGAAAGCATCCTGATAGAATGGTCATAATACCTCCAAATAATGAAGATGAATAATATAATAAAAAGATAGCCCAATGTAATCCTATGAAATGTTAAACTACATTTATTGTGATGAAAGACACTTTTATAAGAGAAATATATTTCGAAAACAATATGAAATATACTATTATATTTATAAATTTTATTTCAAAATGAAAAGTTTATTGTTAAATTAGAATATAAAATAAAATTGAATAAAATAAAAATATGTAAGGGAATAATTTAAAAAAACGATATATATAATCTATAGAAATTAATTTATTTATATAATTTTAGATACAATTATTGTTTTTTTAATATATAATTAAAGTAAAATACATAGATAATAATTGTTTGGAAAAAAATAACTAATTTACAATTATTTTAAGTAAAATAAATGTTAATAAACATGACATTATGAAATTATTTAATAGTATATAAAGGCATCCATAAAATAATTTATGAAATGTGGACATAGATAAAAAAAATTCCTGACTGTAAATAATATATAAATTTGGTTCCACTTACATGAATACATTATGATGAAGTATGATGTGAAAGGAAGATAAATTTTAATATTTTCTATTATTCCTAAAAATTTGGAAATTTATAATTATTTAATATATATATAGAGATTTAAAATTTTCATTCCTATAAAATAATAATTCATAAATAATAAATCATTATTCCAAACTTATAGTGGAATTAAAATACATATCGTGGATATTTGCTTCGTCGGACATTTTCCATATCCCAAAATAATAAGTTTATGTTCATTACTCATACATTTTATGTTAATATTTTTAGTTATTTAACTTTATTCAATTAATTTATAACTTTTATTTACTAATATTTGTAATTATTTATAGATATAATTAATCATTAGGTGACAATGGATCTATTCTCTCATGAATGGTTCAATTTTATTTTTCTGGTCCTTATTAACTAATCATGGGATTATATCTGATAAAATATTCATGAAGATATAGATATAGGGTTCATATGGTCTGGGATTTTTATGGTCAAATTATAGAATTAAAAGTAAAAGATTTCATGGAACACCAACATTTTTTAATATTTATTGAATAAAAATAAATGATTTTATTGATGAATATAGATATTTATTACCAATAAATAATTATAAATAAATCATCAGTTTATAATTTATTCAAAATATTAAGTGTTTGTTAGTATAATTTTTATTTCCAAAGGTACACATTATAAAATAATCCATTTTCCTCATTTAACCAACCACAACAAGAATCAATTATAATGAAGGAATTGTTAATTGATTTCTTCATTTTCATGATAATATCACAATTTGAAAAAGTATATCGATTTTAAAATGTTTTCATAAATATATAATCTAAACTCATGTATCGGTAGTTAGATAATACATAGATTAATTAATATGAGAAATATAACAAGTATATTTAATACATGAATATATTCTATTGGGATCTCATGGAAATAAAGATTATGAGGCTTATAATAAGGATTCGAGGTCCCCAAACATGGGACACGGGACATCTTTTCCAAAGGAGGCTATGACCTTGTAGACCAAACTCATGTTTTGTAGGTATAGGGTACTAGAGCTCACATAAGTTGAAAATTACTTCATGAATGTTTATAATTTGCTCTAAGGCCTAGGAACTTCACCCTGGTCTATCAAATATACAATACATAAGTGTTGAGGGAGGCTCGGTAGTAGTAATAGAGTGTCTCATACATAGAGGGAGGGGAATTGGGTAGAAAATTATGTGGTCTCTCTAGATTTTCCACACCTAAAGAATTTACTTTTCCACAACTTTCAGAGTCTCAATCTGAAGGGGTTAACATCATTAGACGGGATTACATTGGTCTTCCTTACACAAGACCCGCATAGTTGCCTATATCCCGACGTTTTTATCAGGTCCATTATGGGAATATTTTTGTGCTACATGTTTTGTTTTATTTCCATATTTAAAAAAAATATACATGATGTTGATTGTAATGAAATTTTATAATGTGGTGTGTTAAGGATATTTCTAAATATATATGAGAATGTGTTTTAATTTTTAAAATACTTATATATAATGATATATTAAATTTAATATCAAATGTAACTGGATCCAAAATTATAAATCATTAAGGATTAAATAGTGGTGATATATTAAGACCTAATTGTGATATTTATAGAAATTGATGTATGATATTTTTTGACCATATCCAATAATTTTACCCATTTACAATATTTTAGCCATTATTATCGAAAATAACATTATCTTATTAACTTATTTTTCTAAACTATAATTTATTTAGCATTATAAAAAAAATTAATATTATAAATTTAAATTGAAAACCCCATTTAATAGAATCAACTTATACATATGAAATAAATTAATATTAATATAGGAATTCATATTAAAAAAAAAATTTAGAAAAATGAATTCTTATTTAGAAAAATATATTTCTACATATCCGAAGACACATAAAAATAATTAAATGACTCTCAGTTTTTATAAATGGAAATAAAAAATGATTAATTAAATATAAAACTTTAAATATGTGAAATATAACTTAAAAAAACGAAATGTGTCTTTTAATTTCTTTTGGGAAAGAAATATTTATACATTCACCTAATATAACTATATAATAATATCATGGATAATAATTATTGAATTCCATAATTATTAATTTAATTTTCATGATACATTTTATTCTGTTCTCAATTTTTAAAACTCAAGTTAACAATTATAAAAAAATTTATAAAAAATGTTTCATTAGAATAAATTTCATTTTACTATTTTAATAAGTACACTATTATTTTAAAAAATAAATTATTATTAATAATCATGGTTGATTTACATATATTTTAAGCTAAATATTTTTTTTTAATAACCTCTCATTCACTTTTTATTTATGGTGGTGGTATCACAAGATACTAGAATGATATTTAGATAAATATATAATTAAATAATGGGGATTCAGATACATCTAGTTGGTTATTATGAATAATACAGAGATCCCACACAATTTCTAAACCACTAATCATTATAGAACTATTTGGAATAACAAAATACCTTTCTCTAATTTTCTAGAACGATTTATTAATATCCAATGAATAAGATACCAAATCAATATATAAAATGAACTGAAAACATAAAATTCATGACATACTCAAACATCATTATATACCTTTTCTAATTGTCTGATAACACGTCTGAATTAATTAATATTAGAATGTATTGATAATGTTATATAAAAAATATATTCTATAATCTATTGGATATATGATTCCCATTAATAATTTCCACAACGTCTTCCACTCACCACATGAATCATTATCACAAGAAAATATGTGTGGAAGACTCATCCTTTTATATCATAGGTTTGTAAAGGAACATGAAGACTCAATTTTTCTAATCAAGATAATACCCAACTTATAGCAAAAAGTAATTACCGTATATAATATTTGGGTTTATTCTATAATTTTTTAGGAAACATCATCATTGCTAGATCAGTCACGATTCATTCTTTTTCATAGTATTTGGGTCCTTGAAAAATGGTTGGTTAATAGTTTGTGAATTCTCACTACATTTCAATATCCTTATTCATATATGTGCTCACTCACCAAATTCATGTCTGATTCTTCAAAAACATACTATCTATAATTGTGCATATCTATGATACCGCAAGGCAAATAAATATGTCACAACATAAAAATTACATTAATTTGAACTAATAAACACACAAAATATAATGACTATTATGTATATAAATGGAATTTTAATTCTAATAATTACTCTTTCTTTTTACTGTATAATAGATAGAAAATCAATATTTATTTAAAATAAAAAGACATTAAAAATCCATTATAAATCATCGTTTAACAATTAAAACCATTTGTGAAACTAATAAAATATTATTCATTTCCAAAAAAAGCCTAATATATGAATGTAATTTCATTCTATCTCAATATGTGTGGTTTTCAGAAGAATCTTGGGAACCATATCCTAATATTCTAAAATTGATTCATCTGATGACTTATATTACCCAAACACTACAATAATTAATTTCACACTATAAAGTAGCAATCTATTAATTTTGGTTGTTTCTTGTTGTTTTCAAATCATATTATTCAATATGTATTTCATATATAAATGTAATTCTACTTAAAATTGTATTATGATACTGTTTTTTCAATAACCCTAACCCATAATCCCTACTTTGGAGTTCTGCTCAAAGTATCCATAAGGCCACATGAAGAATACATATTACAAGATAATGAAAATGAGTTGAGTGGTATAAAAATATTCTATACCTCATGATGTTAAATAAATATAAAGTAGAATATGTATTTTATAGATTACATTAACTCTATTTTATTATCCAGATTCAAATTATAATTATTATTTAATGAAATGTGGTGAACATATTTACAATAAAAAATAAAACAGACTGAAGTATCATTTAAGAACTAGTATGATTAGTAATGGATTATTCCTTTAAAATTATTGTTATTATAAACCTCTATGGAATATACATACACCAGTATATATACCATGAATTTGATTTATAATCACTCATACTTGGAAAAAATAGTGACCTCTCTGTTCACGTATCATAAAAATGATGTACACATGAATATTATGTTTTATAGTTTTGGTGAATATGATCACAATAATAATTTCCCCATAATCACTCTCACGAAACCCTATTAAAATACATTCCCAAACATATTACAAATTGAAATGTAAATATTTTTACATAGTTAAAAATTATATACTAAAACCATATAAAAAATTTAAAAAATCATAAGAAAATTTTTTAATACATTATTTAAACAAAACAATGAATCATTTGTTAGTTTCACACAATTATGATATCAATATGTATGTTCGATAATGAGAAGTTTTCATGGTAAAAAGGTAAATTATTAGGAAAAACTCACTACATTGGTCATAAAAGCAATAAAATATAGTTTCCCACTCACCCAAGAATATACAAAATAACAGCACCCACCAAATTTGTTTTTCATAAGTGATAAAACATTTAGATATTCATAAAAAATATGTCCATCCATTAATACTTGACCTTTCATATCCGTTTTTTATATAAAGCACAACTAATTTTCAATTCAATTTAATTCAAGAAAACATCTTATATTTTCATTATATCATTCAAATTAGAATCTCTAGGATTTATTGATTCCTAATGAAATTCATTAAAATGATCATAATTATTTAAAAATATATATAATATTCATGAATAATATGTTTTAGAAATAAATAGCCATTAAAAAAGTAGATACAATAGTTTTACACAAAACAAACTTTCTATACATTCAAATAAAATCCCAGAATCCAAGGTTATATAATAAAATCCAAATTATCCATATCATTCCAAATATATATATCATCAAAAATTTAAAAATTGGTAAATAAATTTATTTCATAAATAACATATATTGTTAAATATAAAAAATTTATATTATTTTTATAATATGTAATTAGAATCTAGTCAGAAATGTATATTATAAAGTGAAATTATTTGATGGTCAATAGAGTATTATGAAGGAATTATTTTGAGAAAAAATATCATGATATCAACATTTAAAACCTAAAAAACAAAGAATTGAGATATATGTTTCATCCATTCATGATCTAAACATAATGTTTGAAAACCAACTATAAATTTATTTGTGTTTGATATATAGGAGGGGTGAGAAATTTTAAAGTACGGAAGAGAAATATCTAATAACTCATTAACTAAAAAAGGAAAATCCTAGTATCCAGTGTTGATAAAATAACTTCATAAAATAAATCCCTTTTTATTAATTTGATAATCCAAAAAACTGTTGTTATTAAATCTGTATAGTCACCGTATATATAATTAATGTCTATAATGGGATTACAAGAGGATAATGAGGTATGAAATGATTAAATCATCTGACACAATCCCTTGTTATTATATCTCATTCAAGACCCCATGAAACCATTCACTACAGTATAGATCAATCTTCCTGGTTTTATAATCATGCATGGTTTCAAAAGACCAAGTTGTGTCTATTCAAGAATGTTAAATGTCCCTAATGATCTATGTAGAACATTAATTCATAATAAACCTGGTCACTAGGGTAAATGTCTCAGTGTAAATCAGTAAATACTATATCAACTCATTATTATTCCAAATATGCATCTATTTAAAAATATAAAATATGAACAACTAATGGAATGACCATAATCTAAATGAACACAAAACCCAAAACAAAATAATCAATTTCAAAAAATGTGTTTTCCATGTTATATTTCTCTATTTTAGTTAAAATTTAATGAAATTGACTTTTGGAAATGGATTTTTATAAAAAATTGAAATAGTAAATTACATAATGTATTTCCCACAGTTTCATGATGTCTTTTCGCATACATTCTATTCAATCATTGATATGAAATCATTGAAAACTACTAAAAACAAGATTATTTTATTTAAATAATTATTACTTTCATTTATAATATTCATAGTTGATATATCACTCATTAGATATTTTACGTAGATACTAACCAATGTAATATTTAAGTGAAGAACAATATAGTGGCGGTGTAATGTAGTAATTAAAATTCATTTACCCCAATTTTAAAATGATGGATATATTTAAATGTATACAGTAGTGATAGATGATAGAAAATTTATTTTTGTAAATGGTGATTAGATTATAATGACTAATTATATAAGGGATGTAATAGACTACTATGATTATAATTGGTTGTAAAATATTAATTGATTACTAATATATTTTATGACTATAGATATTGTTATAATTTGGATATCTATGTATACAATTCCATAGTATAAATAAATGGATAATCATAATATTATAAATAAATTGTATCAGTAGTGTGATATCATTATCACTAGTATCTATTTTTTTGCGTCGAAAGAGTGTTATTATTATTAATGTTGAATTAGAGAAATCTAAATATTCCAAATAATATGATAAATAGTCAATTTTTATTAAATTATGTACATATAGACTATAATATATATTAATTAAAAAATGTGAGTATGAAATGAATATTTTTATTATTTATGTCCTGATTATTTCTTTATCATTCCCTTTGGAACAAAAAAAAGATAAAAATGACAAGATACATCCCAATATCCAATGAAGAGGACTTAAGTCAAATAGCTATATGGATTACGCTATATGACATGTATGACCACATCCAAACCTTGATCATGTTTATGAAATATATTATTGTGTTTCTCTTTGTATGAGTTTAGTAGGGTATCTAATAAATATTTTCACTACGACATTGTGCGTCCATAAATAAAATATATTCTTCTTGGAAACAATTAATCATACAACTATATTCCAATTCATGAACTTCGATAATTATTAGAATAGATAATTTTACAGAAAAATGGATTGAAATGTATCAAAAAATTCAACATGTAGTATAAACTAAATTTTTTTCTTAAATTCGATATTAGGGATATAAAATGTAAACTTTTTTAGTAATAACAATATAAAAAAGTTTAACTGTGATAGAAAACATTATCATGGTCCACATAACATCAAACACATTAATTGTTTTATTTAATCTTATATAAACATGAATCCAATAAATAAATACATAATAGTATTATCAAAAATATTCAACTACACATGTGTTAGAGTATGAGTCCATTAAAATAAATAAGGACATCGCTTCATCTAAAAGACACCAAATATGAATTTATTTCTACATAATAATCAAACATGAGAGAATTAAAATATATAAATGTAATATTCATATTCTATTTAGTATTAAAATTAATTATTTAAAAGGAAAAACATACATGTGGTTGGATTTTCATTTTAAAAACCAAACCATAATAATTTATCTTTAACATTGAGGTAAAAAAAATAAAGGAAAAATCAATATACTTAGAAATGATAACTAATAAAATTGAATCTTATTGTGGAAAAAATATATATAAATTCTTGAATTATTCTATGGGAGTCAAATAAAATTAATTTATTTATTATATTAATAACACAAATTTCTAGAAATAATAAAATGTTTAATGATGATGTACCAAAATAATGAAATTATTATAATTTATGTGAGGTTTTATGATGGGAAACCTTTTTATTTTTGTTTGTTATGGATTATTTATAATGTGTGGTCTTGATATAATATATTTAGATCTATTGAGGTTGATTATAGTGATTTATTATTATAACCAACATGCATTCCTTTGTTATTATTGTTTAACCATGTTATTTTTGTAAATTAATTAGTGTACTCTGTAAATATTTAATATGGATTGTTTTTTGGAAGGATATTAAAAATTATATTTATAACGTTTCATCATTATAAAAAATATAATTTTGAAATATTTGGGAACAATAAGTTCTAGAATATTTTTTTCCTAGAATCATGTATTCCTGAGGAATATTTTTTTACTAGGAACTATAGTTATTTTATTATGGTATACTTGTGGTTGTGGTGTATGGTTATTATACTTTAATTTTTCTTTGATTAGTTTTTTGACATTAATGAATTTATTATAACTCATTATTTTGATAAATAATAGTTATTTACTATGTTCATTTTTATTGTTTATATATTAATATTTTTAAAAAATTACTGTCATCATTATGAGAAAATATTTATGGATCCGGAATAGCACAATTTTGCAGAGGTTCAAAATATATTAATATATATTTTCATGGTCATTTCAAACCCCAATGTGACAATATTAAACATAAAATTTATATATAATTTATTAAAAATATAATAATAAATAAATACATTTTCATATGAAATTTTGTCGACGGTGAATATTGAGCATCCTAAAGGGCCCTTTTAAATTCCTTACATTGATCTATGTGAATTTCAGGATAGAATCCCTGTAGAGATGATCCACATGTGATCCAATGATCTCCACGAAATACTACTTGATCCTCATGTGCTATTGAAGACTATCGAATGTCTCGTGTTATGTAATCATGATATCTCATTAATCAGTCTTTATGAAATCTTTATTTCAGATATCATTCATAAGAAGAAGAGAGACATATTTGAGATGGAATTCATTGTATGAAAAAAATATCTATTCTAATTTTTGGGTTTCTCTAAACAACAGACATATCCATCAATTTATAGTGTTAGGATTATGTACAAAAATAATTTTGTACAATATTGGAGATAAAATGAATTTATCAAATTTGATAAACTACATGACACATAATCATAATGTCATTATTTTTATTGTTGTGGAGTGTTCAAACTTGCCTAATAATAAATGTTTTATTACATTATTCATAATTAATATTTTTCACCAGAATCATTATTGGTCTATTCAAAATCATTTATAATTTATTAAACAGCTGAATAAATATTTTATTCACAATCATGAAGATAAAAAATTATAAAAATATTAAATAAATAAAATTAATATTTTTTCATATTAGGGAATATATATTTAATTAAATTATGTAATTAATATAACATGAATAAAATTATTCCTCAGTCATGATAATAACATTTATTCTTTTAATTGAAATCCAATAGTATTTAGTCATGATCAACAGAAACACTTAGTGTGTGACCCTCTTGGATTCTTTCTCATAAGCATTATGTGAGAATGTCTAATGTCCATGATTACTATAAAGAAATGTGTCAACTGATCGGGGATAAAGAACAGAATTTCACAATGTCGACAACCCCATATGAATGGTCATTGTCTAATATAATACATTTTTCACAATACCCCATCAGGTAGGTTGCATAACAATGTCACGAAGCTCTATGCTCGATATTTATTTATTGACTATCTGAAATAAACATATCATAACACAATGGACATTGAATTTAATTTAATGGTAATATTCCAATCGAAGGGACACATAATCATATTCTATAAAACATGTGAGTGATAAACCCATTCTTGACTTATTCGTTAAAGACATGTCACTCATGACAACACCAATGTATCCATCTTATCCATGAAATATTAACATAATTGTTCACAGAATATATCAAAGTACATGAGTTGTAACATGAACTAACAATAATCATAATGTTTGTGGACCATCGTACACACTTGTAGATCAGAATATCTGAGGACACAAAAATATGATAAATTTCAACTGGGGTTTCTATCTTTATAATTTCAAATATTGTAGATAACTATGGGATAACAATATGAGGAGAAGCATAATCTTATTATTAGTATATGCCGCTGATATTATATATACAATGTGTCCTATTGTAGTACATTATCCAACACCAGAACATTATTTGATTATATCATTATACAACATCTTGTTTATCATTATAGTGGGGAACATCTATGACCATATTAATGCATCGTATAATCTAGGACATTAATATGTTAATGTACATAAAAAAATAAAAAAAATTGTAGTAATAATATTTATTAATTTTCTATAAACATAATATTTCATTAATAAAAGTAAAACCAATTGTTCCTAGAACACCAAATCCAACAAACTCCCACTATGACTAGAGACAACAGCATATGACCTTCATTTCACCTGACCTCATAATATAGTTTCATTTTCTACTAATAAATGGATTTAATCAAGGGTTCTTCCACTTTTTCTTATATAGAAATACTTCTCACTACAACATCAATTCTATGATAAAAATCATTCAAGAGATGATACTTCTGAAGTATGAGCTTTGTCTACTGATGTGACCATGGCTCTTTTTCATGAAGCCACAATAGTATTATCATAATAGAGTGACATGATATTTATTTATTAGTACAACATCATGGTATTAAATAAAGTGGTGCATCCACATGACTTATATATGTAACTCATAAGAAAAAAAATACATGGACACAATAGTATAGTCACAAAACACAATCTTTTATGATCTATTCAAACTCACAATACCTCAATAAAAAATGATTATAAATCTCATTTGTGAATTTATTTTATTTTGACAGGTTTATAAAGTAGAATCAATATATCCTCTAATGAATAGTACAAAATATTTTCCACAAACCAAGAACATATCCTTATTACTCCTCAGACACTTAAGGATAGTCCTCACTGCCATCCAATGGCGGTTAAATTGATCATCTTGATATCTTCCTAACACACTAAACGTGTAGGTGACATATAGAATAGTACATAGAATAAATTACATGATTGTCTTAATCCCTTATTAATATTTAATACATATCATTCTTTTTCATTCAACATGGGTATGTTGTCACATATTCCTTAAAAGATGATTTCCAGGTGATGCGGGAAACAATCCACTCACAGGTTGTTCTACACCCAATTTCTTCAGTATCATGTCATTAAATATACTTTGACATAGTGTGATAGACCACTTTTATAAATCTTGATGGATATTTATGCTAATAATATTAGCTTCCTAACAAAATCCCTTCATGGATAATCAATTATTTTACCACAACATAATAGACTACATGACTAATATTTCATTTTCAATGAGTAATATTTCATCAACATATACTATAATAAAATGATTTTTGTCCCACTATATTGAATATAGATTAACATATCACATTTATTAAATATGGAATATAATTTATTATGGCATCATAAAATATATTTTTTCTACTATCAGGATTATTTATTTAATCCAAAATAGATATTATCAAATTCTAAACTTTGTAGGCATCCTTTGGAGTCACAATATCTTGGGTCTGGGTCATATAGACATCTTCTTGAAATATTATTTAATGAATGCTTGGTTTGAGATCAATATTTCAAATATATTAGTCATCGAATACTATAATTTTGTGTTGAATTCTATATGATTCCATCATTACAAAGTGTGAATAGTTTTCATCATTGTCAATTCCTTGAGACTATTTAATCCATCTTTCAAACAGTCCAGGGAATAGGTACTAACATATACATATATGTCTTGATTCTTCATGAATAGAAATTTACTACCAACTGTATATACATATACTAGAATGTATACCAAAATCTAGACATGGTTTTGGTACATGGACTACATTTTAAAATTCATATATTCTTTCAACTTTGCATAATATTTTCCACTTACTAATTCCCTATAGTCAATAAGATCATTATTATCAACTTATAGTTAATCATCATCCTCATTGACTAAAATACAATATAGTTCTATTTCTATAACCTATTTATTACTTCTATCTGGTAATAATGTTTGTGGAATAATGTATTCTTCTAGCTATCTATGTGGAATGTTTTCATATTAAACTATTTTGTATCCTGAATGAGGACTTCATCAAAAATTATCTCACTAACACTAACTATTTTATATATAATATCACCCTCATAAAAAGTAGGTTTTTTCGACCATAATCTTTTCTCCTAAATTACTATATTTATAATATCCACTTGTTTATTTCAGATATCGAATAATGATAAACTTCATGAGTTGGGATGCATGATTGTTATTTGATGAAGCCTTAAGAAATTCATTATAATCTCACACATGTATGTAAGGAAACACGATTTTCTTTACATTCCATAATTGGTATTTTATACCATCTTATTATTTACTTATCACTCATTTTTTTTAAATTTGTTTTTTATTATAACTCGTATCCTCAAAATGATAATGTAAGACTCAAAAGACTCATCATTGATCTCATATTCCAACAAGGTGGGGTTCCAACTTTTAGCATCACCATTCCACTATGTTGTATAAGTATGAGTATATTAAGATAAAATCCAAAAATCCCATTTATAGTAAAAGAATTATTCATTAATAAATTCTCCACCATGGACTGAGTAATGTTTTTTATCTTTTTACAAAGATTTTTGTCAACATTATTCTTGTATTCCTTTATTTTTCCAAATAATCTGACCCATTGGTCATTATATATACATATTCATATCGACAAAATCATTAGTATAAGTTTTTATGTATGAGTACCAAGCCATTTTTCAGTAAGAAATGGTAAAAAAACATTTGTATGAACTTATTAGATAGGCTATTTAGCCCTTTCAACTTTCTTACTAAATGGGGATTTTGTAATTTTTCCTTATAAACATGTGCGACATAAAACAAGTGGTTATTTCCAAAAGATTAAAAATATCCACCAAGATATAATTAAAACTATATATTTTTTATCTACAAGACCAAGGATATGATGCAAATGATAGGTTTCATATGAGTCATCTGAAATAACATCATTATTGATTTCAATTATAAGGTTCATTTAATCCAACACATAAATAATGTTATTTAAATTTTACATACAATAAAAAAATCAATATTATTAGTAGAAAAAAAAATTATTCCTAAATTATTAAATAAATTCATGTGTGTCAAGTTTAGATATAGATATAATTTTTTTGGGTATTTAGGCACATAATAACAACCCATTAAAACAAAGATCATTCTAGATGGTAATGTGAGGTGGTATTATGTAATTACTACATTAGAATGTTTAGCCACATTGGATACTTTATGATCATGATCTCGTCATTCAATATTTATGAGTCTACAGGGTTCATATGTCTGAATAAGTCTATGAGATCCACAAGATGTATCTATTAAAAAAAAATTTGAAATATATAAATTTCACTCAATAATAAACACATTTGATGATTCCCTTTTCTTCTTTTTATGGGTGCATTTTACATTCCATTATCCTTTAATTTTTTATGATAAATAAAATGCTCTAGGTTCTCTTTCACTACCCCAGATATTAATCTTTTTTGGAAGGGCATGAAGATGATTTGGGCTTAAAAATAATTGATTTTACTTTTTCATTTCACTATAAGGAATGATGTATTTTTATACATCATATTTGTATATTCTTTGTAAAGAAGTGTAGGAATATCTAGAAGGTAAATGTTAATTTTTTCATATTTAAATTCAGAAAAAACTAGAGAATCTATAATGGAGTGATTCTAGAATGTGGTTGGATCTTAATCCTTTTGGTAGATTGACCCGTAGAACTAAAAATACCTTATTGTAGCCTATGTCATTGAAAATGAGAGGCCTAACTAGGGTACCCTCTCCATGGTTTATCTGATAGAGTTCACTGTAAATATCAAAACCTTCTTGTATTGATCTCATTTAATAATGAACATGGAGGTGGTCAATCATTCTATACACATCCATGTTTTCATGAAACATCATTAGTTCAGTATACATCGATGAAATACTCAATCATTAAATGTTGATAATGTATCTAAAATGTTTTTCATAGACAAGGATCTCTTCGTCACCAACCTCTATATAATGAATATTGATTATTGAGGAATCTAGCACCTAAGATTTTAGTTCATGGTACAGCTCAAATCGAAGGTCTCTAAACAACTCTTGGATGTTAGTGTTTGTAATGAGGTTATCAATATCCAATTTTGATCATATGGATAATGTGGCTGATAGACATGTCATTTTTCTCTATAATCGAAAGATAAGATTATTGTTACTTTTCATTATCCCACTACAGTGAATAGAAAATTTTCCCATGCTTTAAAATTCTAGTTACAAGGATCCCCATTTCATTTTTTTATTGATATAGTCATTGGCCATAAAATCCACAATAATTTATTTACATAGTTGGTCCTGTCATCCCCATAATTATAACTCTTTGATCTATTTACTTGATTCTCCTATAGTAAAATCCTTTCATATATTTCCTCAACACTTGCCTTCAAATTTTTATATAATTGAAAATTTCTATTAAAATCAATATTATTTTGGTTTATTCAACCCAAAAAACCTCATCGAAACACTCTGATAGTAGTACATTTCTAGAATTTGGAAATTTATTACACTTAGGTTTGTGGGTTCATTCTAAATAATGTAATAGAATTCTTATCCTAACATTGTATCAATTTAAGGTATTTTAATTTATTCTTCATAAATTTTTATCTTATTTTATCATTTCCATTTCTTTTTAATATTTTGTGGACATTATTTAATTAATTAACCATGATTTAAAGAACATTCTTGCGTAATTAATTTATTTAATTTCAATATTTTCACATTAATTAATTTATTAATTTGATCAAATACCTACATCCATAAATTCATAATTATATAGAAATAAATAAGTAATTAATTAAATGACCCACTAATGAACTTCATCTAAGAGTTGATTTCTTGAGAATACATTCAAGTAGCCTTCTAAATATGGGAAATTAATTTTATTGACAGTTGTTGCATGTGTTAATGAATTCCACCAATCCACCAGTGTATCACCTAGGTTGGAATTATTTTTTTTCAATCTAGAAAATCCTTCATGCTCCATGGGATGATCCATTAGGGACAAATATTTATTACTAACATACTGGTTAGGGGAACCATAGAATTTGTTAAAATGGGTTACAAAAATATCCTTGGACATATAGGTCATACGTAATAATAGTGGTAGGTATGAATCATCATCCATCATTTGATTTAATAATAAAATATTCAAAACTGATGAAATAAATTATGTTAAATCATCCAGCACAAACAGATGACTTGGTCAAGCTCATGAATTTTCATACATTCCTAGAATAGACAAATGTAAATAACATGCATTCCTTCATTATCCATTGTTTTATTATTTAATATAAAAACACACGACTTAATTAATTATATTTTATATTAATGATCATATGATCTTATTTGAAGATACCCATCATTGGGGGTGTTTTTGGAAAATAAAAGGAAGATCGAATAATGAAATATTAATTGAAACAAAATAATTGGTCATTTAAAATTAATTAAATCCATTTTTAGATAATCGAACACAAAGCAGTGTGAAAACCAATAATATAATTTTTTAATGATATAATTATAACATTTAATTTAATTTTAGTACATACATTAATGTGATATTACACATCAAGTGGATGTATTAACATACATTTTACCTCAGTTTCCATATATCTAAGTCAAATTCTTGGGGATTTAGTGTGTTATCTTAGCCAGACAACATGGTGTGTATAATCCAAATACACACCAATTATGTTATTTCCTTGTCCTAGGATGACCCCGTCAACATGAAGTGTGAACTAAAATAACCACATGAAATAATTTTCTAACCACACATGGTAACAATGCGTGTGGGTATATAGTTTTTTCCCCTGCTATGAACCATGTAACCTAGTTTTACCAGCCAAATGTTTTGTACTTCCCAATGGTATCTCTGAATGCTTTTCATTTTTTTAAACCTTTATGAAAATGAAACACTGAGAAAACATGATAAATATGTTGATAAAATTTTATTTAAAATTGAATTAACGATCGATAAACATGAAATGGAAATCAAAACATAATCACTCATAGATCAATAATCAAATAAATAATTATAAATTTATATGTTACCACTCTGAAACCACATGATGGTTTGGGGGAAGTAGATGAATGATAAGGTGGGTGATATATTAAAATTTATTTCATTAATAATTGTATAAAACCACTAGTAGGGATCTTTCACATCAAATGTATTAATAATTTATTTAATATATTATATGAAATAAATACCTCATTATAGGAAATTTATATATTGGTGAGTGTTGATCGTCTAAATGGACCCATTTGTATTTCATTAATAACACTTTGATGATACAAGTATAGAATACCTATAGATATGATCCACACATTATCCTTTGATCATCGAGAAAAAATCATGATCTCTCGGTGCTAGTGTACTGAGTATAATGCCTTGAATTTTTTTCCTAAATTTCTTGTTAATCTATCTTCATGAAAACTCTCTCTCATATATAATTCTTGATAGAGATAGTGTAGAGGGAGTTGTAGGTGATTCATTATATGAAACAATTTTCTATTATAATTTATTAATTCTCTTTACAATATAAATAACGATCTATTTATAGAGTCCATATATAAGTTAAAATATTAGTCAAATGCATACTGAAAATTAGGTGAAATTTATAACCATTTCTAATCATTATGACCCATAAAAATTATTATAATTTTTTATTTTTTTTGTGTGAAAACTTTCCCAATAAAAATCATAACATAAAATACATTTTAATTAAAATTTTTAATAAAACTGTGTCTTAGTCCATTCAAAATCCTTAATTATTTATTGAAAAATCGATTAAATATTTTATTCATTAACAAATATTATATTTACAATCTACGGAGAAAATATTTATCAAATTATTTAATAGATAAAATAATTATTTTATTCACATTCTTGTGAATAAATAATTATCTAATGAATTAGATCAATAAAACATGAATAAAATAATACCTAAAACATTCAAATAATATTTATTATATTAATAAAATATTCATAGAATTTAATCTAGATCAAATGAAATAGTTAGTATGTGACCCTTTATGATTCTTTCTTGTAGTCATTTGGCGGTCGTTCCTAAAGCACAAAATTATTGTTCAACAACAGGTCAAGTAACCCAAGATAAAGTAAATAATGTCGTAATGTCAACAACAACATAAAAACTCTCCATGTGTAATATTATATCTTCATCACAATATTTGAACTAGCAGGTTTCATAAATGTGTCACTGTCTTATATGCTTGATATTTGAATCCATTACTATCTGATATAAACACATTGTTACACCATTGAAGTGGAACATAGTGCAACATTTTATTTTCAGTAAAATTTCCAATATATCATCGTGGAAAATGATAGAAAGGAAAAATCCTTCCTCGATTTATTTATTAATCAATCATCACTCACGATTCTTAAAATTTATCCATTTTCTACATGAAATGTTATCACCATGGTTTAAAAAATACTATATGTACGCAAGTTTTAACCTATATAAATAATAATATTAATGTATACGAACCATCACTGACACTCAAATATTAGAATATTTGAAGAAAAAAATCATAGAGAATTAATAAAAGCATTTATATTCCCACAAACTCCCATATTTGAGATTATCATGTACAAACGTTATAAGAAAATGCCCCATGTTCTTATGAGCAATCACACATAATAGTTTATGTATTATGTCTCCCATCAGTTTAATTTATACAACCACATAACAATATTTGATAATATCATCACATCATATCATGGTTCTCATCATAGAGGGGTACTACAATGACCTTATCACTACGACTTATAATAAAGAACATTATTACAATAAAATCCTAAATAACAAAAAAATATATATAATTATATATTTTATTAATATTCAATACGTAAAATATTTAAATAATAAATGTAATAATAGTTGGTCAATGGAAACAATATCCAAAATATATACAAAAAATGTAGTTAATGACCATATAGGTTGTATAAAGAGGTAATGTGTGTTTCCGTCTTTGTTTACTATTTAAAATGAGATTTGGGAAAGATGGGTTAGGAACAAATGAATTATGTAAAAATTCCTATGTAGATGATTAATGGAAGCTCTTGTGGTTGAGGTGTAGGTCCCTAAAAAGGATTGTATGATTTAAGTATTTTATAGGTTAAAGGAGATAGAAAAGTGAATAACAACAATATCATTTAGGGGAACTCATTTAATAATGATCAGACATCATTTTGGAGGATAACCTAACATGATTCACAAGTATAATAATTGTTTTCTTGGAGTAGCATCTGGTTGGGTTGCCTCCAATGATATTTTCTCACATTGTGTGTGAGGAGATGAAAATCCACATTAAATGAACATATGATAACATATCATGGGTATCGTTACACAGATATTTTTTTGTATATATTTTTTTCACATGCGTTTATAGTTATATAGGATCCAATAAATCTATAATGTAATTACTATTTAACTGTGTTCCAAATCTCATTGATTATATGTGGTGGTAGGGTATCCTATTCTAGTTGGAGTTAAATAATTTATATTGAGAGCATAAAAATTTTAGACTCATCTTGTAGTATCTAGTAGTAAAAAACATAGTTTTGATATGGTTGTAGTATATAAAAAACCATGAATGCAATATTATATGGATATACCCACTATAGAAATAAAAATTCCTTTGTAACATAGTAATGGAAATTAATCATATAATAACCAAAATATATGTATATATATTCTTTGTATATTGTATTTTAATGTATGGATTTATAAATTATTTGTTATTGACATCAAGATATATTCATGTAATGTTTGTAGATTTACATTATTCATGGGTTGGATGATGAAAAATATTTTTTTTATTAGACATCAATATTCATTAGCTAAGAATAACAGATTTATTATGACCACCATGATATGAAGAGAGGGAATAATTAACATGAAATTAATAATGTTATGGATAATATATTATATATATGACTAAGAACTGAGTTAGTCATCTATGTAGTGTATGAGGTAGGAGATGTGATGGGATAATTTTTACAATAGAAGTGGTTATTTAGGGTCAAAATAGATATTTATAATTAAATAAATGAGTCACAGTTTAATTTTCTTGCAATAATTTTTCCTTTTTCAAACTCATTATGGGTATCATGTTCTTAAATTAGTCAAAGTGATATATATTATATCATATATCAGAAAAATACAATAATAAGTGATGATATCAAATTGAATTATGTTAGAATCACTATCACATGATACTAGTGAATAAAACATGTGTTTATAGTATATGTATTAGGGAGAGATTAAATCTCAATAATTTTATAATATGTTATATGTTATATAAACATTGTAAATTTTCATGTTTTGTGAAATCCAAAAAATGAGTACATTAATAATTTAAAACATAAAACCATCAAATTTTCATAGATAACATGTTATAAAAAATGGTTCAATCCTAAAAAATGTATCATAATATAAATAACTCCATTTTTACCAATTTAGTTATAATAAAAATTGATAAGGGTGTAGGGGTGAATCATTTTCTATATAGAATTATTCAAATATAATTTCTTTATACCTCTTCTACATTGACAAGTTATTACCTTAATCTTATCATTAAATTACATGTTTCTCATTGTTTAACTGAAATACTAATTGGATATGACAATCCTAATGTATTAATTTAAATAATATGGTATAATCTATTGTGTAATTTGGAAAAAAATCGGTTGATAGAAAACCATATAGAAATAGTTAACAAGTTACAAAGTGGTATATTATGTCATTTCATCTTAAAATTAATAATATTTTATTCAATAATTTTTTGGTTCTTCTCTTCACATATGTTCCAAAAAAATCATCAGAGGATTTTTTATGATCTTATGGGGCTTATCGTTCACATATTTCTATCAAAATAGCCTATAAGACACACTAATTCATTTATATGGACAATGGTACATACATTATTCAAAACCTAAAGTCTTTGTGTTACTCCTTCCATTATTATTTCTATATATATCAAGATAAAAACCATTCTTCTTATATTTTTATTCGTCATCCTATATAGAAAATCCCATAACACCCTTCTCTTCCACTACCTTAATATTTATATTCATGATTCCCAATGCAAATAGAAATGAAAAACACACTTAATATCCATAGTTATATTGAATTAGTTCTTGTTCATCTTCATTTAATATAACCTCAACTTTTCCCTCCCTTGATTCAACTCCCTAATTTAATAATGATTTTAATCGAGTCTTTTCTCCATCTCCAAGGCACTAATATATCCTATCATGAATTATTTTTTTTGAATATATCTATCTTTTATATATTTTATTGTAATGAAATATATATACATAAATATTGAGTACTGATTAGTATTAGTATTAGTATTAATTATTCATTATTTATCATTCATGTATTTACGATTTATATAAATAATTTATTCGGAATCCATTAAATCATGAATTATGGAAATCACAACTGTTTATTGGATCTAAAATTATTGTCCACTAATTTTAATAAAATATTACTTGACGATTTGACACTCATCAGGATACTAAAATATCTTATTTGAGTTTTAATTTACATTTTGTCTTTTTCTTGGAGTTATCGATTAGATTTGTATAAAGTTGGGTTTTTTTGTGAGAGTAACACTATATTCATAGATAGTGAATACTATATTTAGGAATGGAAAAATATTTGTAAGATGGATACTTTATGGGGAGATATTTTTTATGGATTTTGGATTTATTTTTTAATTCTGAGTGTCTCGTTATAATCCTTTCAGATTTTTTTGGGATAGATTAACCCCCACTACATTACACAAATGTGTTTTCTAGCAATTATTTTAACTATATGTTATATACATTTATTTAATGATATTTTCTTTTTAATAATAATCCCATTATATGATAAACTCCCTTTTAAATCATATTGTATACAATGAATGCACACCCCCCTTGCTTACTGTTTTAAGTTCTCCCCGTTTCATGATGAGTTATCCTTAATTTCCCACATATTCTATTTTTTTATTTTACATGGAACTTTGGAACCCAAGACTATCATACTGTAAAATAATTCATTGTTAATTGGGGATTTTGTTGGATTATTTTAACTTTAAGTTTGAAAATACGTTTCTTTTATAAATATAGTGGTTTCTTTTAAACAAAACATGACTTGGTAGAGTTTCAAGTTAGGTGTATCTTGGTAATTGAATTTTCGGTAGATAAATTCTAATAAATTGTATTAATATTTTTTTCTTTATCATTTTTCCATTATATTTATTAATGAATTAATTATTATCCATTAATTTTTTGACCCTTGTATGTATTAGAAATTCAATGTTCTAAATAAATTTTCAAATGTAGGTGGATTTAATTAACTCTATGTGTTTGATTAAGTGGATTAAAGATATGTATGGCTTTAAATGGATTGAAATTTAAATTGTTAAAATGATTTAACCTTTAAAATAAAATTTTATCAAAATAGGCACATCAAATTATTAAATAGGCTATTGAATTATATTTTATCATTATTATTTGTTGATTTTAATTTTTTTCATTGAGTTGAACATGGGGAGACATGGGTCAGTGAAAATATAATGCATTGACAAATAGAATGAGTGAGCCTTTGAGAGGATGACTGAGTGGGATTCATGAATTTTGTCTAATAAAAAAATGATCATTTGGGATAGATAATATGTGAAAGTATATATTATTTACTGAGGGGCCCAATTATCTCTTGGTTGTTTTGGACTAGATATAATTTAGTGTGATTATTTATTTTTAATATATATTAGGTACATTAAAATTTTTGGTTATGATTAAGTCACAATAGTACATTTTGGATAAATCACATGGTGTATATTAAATATCCTTGATCGGTAATCATATGTTTTATACATTGTGTTTGTACCTTGCATGGTTATGATATAATATAGTTTAATATTTTCATTTTTTGGATATATGTTATAGTTTATGTTTATTTTCCATTCTATTACATGTGTTGGAATGATGATTTTTTTATGGTGGGTGCCTTGTTTCCCTATCTGATTCTTTTTTATTTATACATTGAATCATGGATTATTTTGATAAAAAATAAATGGAATTAATAAAAGGGATTTTAAAAAAGAATGTTATTTTTAAATGTGAACATGTTTTTTAAAATTTTATTTAAATTTTTAATGATTTCAATGGTTTAAATTATTAAAAAGATTCAATGATTCACCATTCTAGGTTTTTAACCATGAAAAGTACATATGCATTTTTTCATGGGGAGGAAATATTTTTTAATGAAAATGAAAATGAAAATGAAATTTGGAATGTAGTAGATCATCTAGATTACATCAGTCCAAGGTTTCATATGTTCAAGTATACCTGATATCACAATTTTATCAAATGAGGTGAAATTATGATATTTTGTACAGAGGTTATACATATTTTCTATATAATACATTATCTATATTTGTGTTTTCATATTTTGAATATTTAAATCATGTATATGTATTGTACATTTTATTTTATATCTGATTATGTTATGGAATTCATGATATCTATTATTAGACATTAATATCTAATAAATATACAAAAGAATGTTCCATTTCTATCCATGTATCACAACATTGTTAATTGTCCTAATTTTCCTGCCTCCCAATGTATCCTCATTTCACCCTAGCTATAAACTATTTTCATTCCCATAATTCCTCAGAATCGTTCTCCTTGCCTAAATCTAGTGATGGATCCACCATCATCACCTATACATTGGTCTCCACCTCCTCCTCCTCCAAGACATAGGCCTTCACCTACACTGTTGCCTCCACCTATGACTTCCCCTCTTCCTCTGCCTTTTCTTTTACTTTGACTCATCTCGGGTCTTCCATCTTCATCCTATACAAAGCCATTATATACTTTTATTCCGCAAAATGTTTTATATCCATTATCTTATCCTTCCATTAGAAAAATGTTTTGAATATCTTCAATTCTTAGTAATCATTAACAATATTCATCCCATCTTCACCATTTTCCAATATAAAATTATCTATTATTTTAAATAACATGTTGTTTTATACCAACTAGAATGTTTGTATTTAGTTCATATACCCAATATTCACATTGTATTTGTTTTTTTAGGGTTTTATTTCTTTCATTTATAATTTTGATATGGTTCATTTTGATTCCTCATCTAATTTTCATCATTTTTCATTATCTCATTCTTTTTAAATTTTCCCAAATTCCCTACAACATTACCATTGTATTTTCAGTAAAATAATTACAGATTTATCCATATAACTGACAGCGTTCAACCAACTTCTCCCAATGTAATTACTTTTTTATATTGGAAAATATTATTCTACACGTCTCTTTATATTATATAATCTGTTAACATAAGTTATATATAATCTATTACTAAGAAAATTTTTTTCTTACACTATTTATCCTAAGAACATTTTTTCTCTATTAAACATTCATTTTAAATGCATTTGATATCTATACCCAATTTCACTTTTTAAAATAATGTAAATTTTACATTTAAATCATTAATTATTTTAATGTATTTTATATCCGATATGTACTATTTTCAATATACATTCACTATATTATTTATAATTCAACAAAAAATGTCATACATGTAGTCTAATTTCTAACAAAATTCCCAAGAAGTGTGGTTTCTAGTGATAATAATAATATCTGGAAAAACTTGTGGTATATTTATAAATGTGTAAATATTTTTTAATAATTGTTTTACCATAAAAATCAGATTATATATCTCATGTAGTTTTTAAACATATACACATAAAATTTACTATTATGTATCTTTTACATATAGTTATTTAAATATTGATAACAAGGTTAAAAATTGTCTTAATGGATACAATTTCATATACAAATATGTTCTTGGTGGGAAAAATTCAACTACAATTGTCAAATTTACCACATCATGTTTTGTTTATTTCCATGTTGTTCTTCTGAAATTATTCATTTTGTATTAGCTTTATGTTAAAAATTATGTAAATTAATGGAAATATTATTTATGGGATCAAAGTAAAATGAAATTTTAAAATACCAAACAAGGATATATAATGTGGGCCCATTTAATATAATAGATCCAAAGGATGGGGGAAAATATTTCTGATTTTTTTTATTTTACTCTTTTATTATATACATTTTTAAATTTTTTCATTTTCATTGTAAATAATACTATTGTCTATATTTTTTTAATGTTCAACATAATAAATACTAACAATATATCTACATCCACTAATCCATTAACAAATAATAGATATGTTACCTTCATATCCAATGTATCTTTTAAAAAATTAATCATTCCTTTCATACACTGTCAAGATATCATAATAAAAAATCCAAAAATTATTCTTCATTAGGTAATCATAATTAACAGAAAATTTTACATTCAATATTATCTGTACATAGATGAAAGTAAAACATTTTTTATAAATATATTATTCAATTCATCATGATCCTTTTGAATATTAGTTTCCTATTCAATCTACTAAACATGATACCAATTTTTTGTTATAATATTTCTCTATATGTGACGGTTGTAGAAACAATGTGTGAGTATTTAAACGAATATATGGATAGTAATAATGTATTTACGTAATTTTTTTATCATGTTTTCAAATATGTGAATGAGATTATTATAAAGGATATCTATTATATTCCTCCATACTATATTCATCATTTTAAGAGTTAAATTATGTTTATTCTTCATCAAATATGCAGTTGAATAGTATATAATTTTGTATACTTTACATTTTGACGATACAGTGATGAAGTATCCCAGTTACCATATATCTTGAGATATGAACATTGTCTATAATTATTTAATTTAACTAATTCAGTAATATTTGTATTTTTTCATGAATTTAATAACCCAATTGTATTCAATAAAAATATTTTATTGACTAAAAAATACCATTACATGTGGTGCATTTTTTATGCAATGATATATATTTTACTATACATTAATAGTCAAAAAATAATTTATAATGAAGGTTATCAAATATTAATTTACATTGTAGCTCTCAAACTGATGAACCTTGTGCATGCTGACATTTATGAAAAAAAGATATTTTTAGAAAAATAATTCATATTAATAATATGTTAATTCAAGATATTTTTAACTCAACATATTGTTTAAAAAAGCATGTACTATTATATTATATTTCTTTGTCATCTCATTTATGTTTAGTCAAATGTCCTCTTTTGACATTTAAATATTTTGTTTTGGAAATCACAAATCTCTTTCTGTTCTTTTATCATAGTAACTATGTTTATCGTGCTGACTGTGTTTATCGTATTGACTCTGTCAACCATAATGACTCTATCCATCATACCGAATCTGTCAAGTGTACCGACTCTGTCAATTGTACAGACTCTATAAATCATACTGACCCTATCAATCGTAATAACTATTGTGCATCATACTCACTTTGTATCATATCAATACACTGCACTATGTAATACCAATAGTAGACATATTTAACTTTTATCATAAGCATGTTTTTATCATTTTATCAAAACAAATGTTTTATATCAATTGTATCCATGAAAATATTTTTCATATATGTTTTGTTTTATCTAAAATTATTTCATGGAGATAGTTATAAACTAATCCAAATGATGTCATGTTTTCTATTTCAATATGGCCGTTATAATGCCAGGTGTCCAAGTCCCTCATATTTTTCCTGAGAAATATGGCCGTTGGAGGAAATATGACCATTTGGAACATGAGGCCTATAAATAGAAGTTCATTTCATGCTAAGAAAACAACTGAGAGACTTTGATCATTCATTGCTACTATCATGTTCTAGAGAGATACAATTTGATTTCTTTCATTGTGTGAAAGCCTTGAAATCACAAAATGTGAACTACTCTTTTAGAGTTCTTATATTTCAATAAGTGCTTTGTTTTTCTTTGTGAAACCGATCAGGTGATAACAATCAAGGTCTCCTGGGGATAGACATATGGTCCTATCGATCTTCGTATCAAGGGTTTTCAAGTGTTTGAAAGATAGATGTACCGATTACCTGCAAAATCGAGGGCTTGCAGGGTAACAAGATAGACGTACTGATCATCATATCGAGGGATTGAGGGGATATAAAGATAGATGTACTGATTATCATATCATGGTCTCACCAAGGTGGGGGTATGATAGAGCTTTTATCCTATGTGAAAAGATACCCTCTTCTTTGGGATAAAATAATTTTAATAAATTTTCATTTCTGCTTCTGTTTTTATTAGAAAGGAAATTGTAATGTTTCCTCTTTCATTTAATATTCTATTGTAATTGTTTCAATTGCAAGTATTCTATTAAATTTTTTATAATTATATTTTATACGCATTATAGTATAAGCATTCACATTTGTATTACTCTGATTATTGTATTCATTGTCAATACAATTGATTTACATTACTTATAGTATTACATCATAGCATACTTTGTATATCCAAGAAAATTGTGGTTAATTGTGTTTATTATGAATTTTATTAGTTTAAGACCATTTAAAATAATTTCATAAGTGTTTAAATACAATTTTTTTATAATCTACAATTCACCACCCCCACCCCCTCTTGTATTATTCCATCTAATATTCATATACATCTATATTTTGATTCCAAAATTGGTATCAGAGGAGGTTTCCACTGATTTTTATTAATTGATCTATTTATTTTAAAATATAATTGCGTTTTTATTACAATTCTTTGTTTATAACTAATTACTTCACTAACGTGTGGAGTGGAAAAGATTTAGTTTTATTAGATGGAAGGAATGAATATTGGATCAATTGACAATCTGAATACAACTACACACACAACTTTTTCTGGGAATTATTATGTGTACTAGAGAGATTGAACAAAGACATTTGTTACTAATACTTGTGTAGACAATTTTATTATGCTTACTAGAGGTTACAAAATCTCTGACAAAGAAGTTAGTAGTATCATAAATCAAGAAAATCATGTATATCAACTGAATTACAAGGTAAACAATACTTTACTATGTTCTATGACCATGAATATCTACAGCTCGATATCATCATGTGAAGAAACCAATTTTATTTTGAATAAATTAGAATTCACACATTTTGGTGCATCAAAGGTTATAGAAACAAGAAGAGAAATGCTTTCAGTAGTCTATCTTGGATTTCATTTTCCTTGTGGAGAGCCAGTATGTAAGGTGAAACCAAGATTTATGATAATTGTCAATAGTTTACATTCTATGGGAGAAAAAGGACTTGATGATTAAGCTATTGTAGACAATATTATTAATATAATCCCAAACAAATTAGAATGAAAACGGACAACATTTGATGAAAACAAGAAATTTTCTCTGATTACTCTTGATGAACATTTTGGAACTCTTATACAACAAAAGAAAAGAATGAAACGTGATGATAATTTCACTAAAAAGAAAAGTATAAATTGAAGTATAGCTTTTACTAGAATCTATAAAGCTGGAACACCTGAAAGGATAACAAGATCCAAAGCTAAGAAGGTTGTTATGTCAGAATTAAGTTATAGTTGTCACTCAGATAATGATTTATCCATACTTTCTAAATGGATGAACAAGATTGTGGGAATGAAATACTTTCAATATAGATTGAAAAATAAACACAGGAAGGATAATAAAAACTCAGAAGTGACATGTTATGAAAGCAAGAAAGATGTTCAAATAAGACCGGATTGTCATTTATTAAAAATAAATGATAGGATTTAGAAACATTATGAAAGAAATAAGAAAAATTATTACAGTTCAATGACAATGAAATTCTTAAAGGAAAATTATACTTGGAGTGTAAGTGGTGGTGATTCCTCAGATGATTTTTCAAAATATGAATCTTCAGGATAGGGGAATATTGAACTTATAGCTAAACTACCAATTGAAGATCATTATTTCATGGATAACGAACACAATGCTGAATCTATTACAAATGTTTCTTTGAATGAAAAATATACTGATGATGAATAGTATAAATCTTCAAATGATGAGTCATTTCATCAGAATATAATACATTAACTTCTTATAATGAAGTGTCTAGGTTTCCTATAATAATTTAGATTGAAAATTATAAACTCAAGAAAAATCTTGATAAAGAAAATTATAGAATTTCAATTTAAACTAAAGAAGTATCAGATCATTCAAATCATCTTGATATAAAAACTTCTATTTTTGAAAGTAATTTAAAATCCCTTGAGAATTTCAATTCTGATAAGGACATACTTTCATAGGATATTGAAAATGTAATTTATAAGAAAAATATTTTAGAGACCAACTATTGTTCCAAAAAAATAATGTTTTCAAGGATAAAAATGTAGTTTTAAAACTAAAGTCATAAATATTTTCCTTGAAGAAGTGTTTTCCAAACATTACCTATGGTAAGGAAACCATTGATAAAATGTATTCTCAAATAAGTTCTACAATAAATAATTCCATTTTTGGTTATACTAATTATAAACTAGTATTTAGTATAAACTATTTTGTTCCTCAAAGTGCTCTTTTCTGTATTAAGTGTCAATGTTGTGGAAACTGGGAAAAAATCGTTCTCTCAACAGAACTCAATCTTTATGATTTCAAAAATCTCATTTTGAAAAACAAATGTGGATTCCCAAAATTATTTTATCTTTCCTTTCTGGATCCAAAGAAATTTGGGTTCCAAAAAACTAATTGTTTTATTTCAGAAAAAATAAGATGTGTACCAACAAGAATATTTGGTACATTGATAGTTTTTGTTTTGGAAACATGACTGGAAACAAGTATTTCATTAAAAAGATTATCGAAACAAAAGGTGTAAAAGTTACCTTCAGAGATAATGCTCAAGGAATGATTTTTGGGATAGGTAATATTGTTTTTCTTAAAAAAATTATAGTTTCAAATGTTTTGTTTGTCAAAAGGTATTAAGCACAATCTCATCAGCATTAGTCAAATATGTGATGAAGGATACCATGTGAATTTTAGAAATGATAAGTGGTTAGTTCACAATTCCAAGTATGAATTCATTATATCTGCCTAGAGGCAAGAGAATGTACACACTATTAACATAGAAGACCTTAGGATCCAAAACATACCATCCTTAAGTGCAATAAGAGACCAATCTTTGCTATAGCCTAGAAGACTAGGACACTACAACCATAGAAACCTTTGTAAAAATTCAATGAAAAGACTTATAAAGGATATAATGGATCATAGATATGATTATACAAAGGTATTTTATCCATTTCAATTTGGAAAGGAACATAAAACTAGCTTTAAATCAATAAATTATGTTTCAACTTCTAATGAATTACAGTTAGTGCACATGGATCTTTTTGGTCCTTCACAAACCAGAAGCATTGAAGAAAAATATTATGTATTTGTTTTAGTTTACGACTTTACTATATTTACATGGTTATATTTTCTAACAAAGATATATGATGCCTTTTTCTATTAGAAAATTTTTTGAGCCCCATTTGAAAATTATAAAAACCTACCATTGATTACTATCAACAGTTATCATGGTGGTGAATTTCAAAATTTAGATTCTGAAACATTTTGTTATAAGAAAGGTATTACTCACAACTTTTCATCTCCAAGAACACCTCACCAAATGGTGTCATTGAGAGAAGAAATTGTATTTTTAAGAAATGATAAGAGACATATTGTGTGAATACTATATTTCTAAGAATTTTTCGGCTGAAGCTGTTAATACTTATTGTTATACTATAAATCGTGTTTTAACTAGAACTTTTATTAATAAATCACCCTATGTATTCTGGACTGGAAGTAAACCTAATGATTCATACATCAGAGTATTTGGATGCATAGTATTCATATTGAATACAAAATAAAATCTATATAAATATGCACCTAAATCAAATGAAGGAATCTTTCTAAGCTATTCTACATCTTCTAAGGCATATGGAGTCTTTAACAAAAACTTTTGTACTATTGAATAAACATTGAATGTTAAATTTGATGAAACAAATACCTTTTTTTAAAACATAAACCTACATCCTATGATGTGTTTTCAAAAACTAATTATCAAAATGTGATAGAAAATCATTTTGATAAGGAAAATGACCAAAAAATTATTTCTGAAACCATTACCCAGAATATTTTCTACCATATGTTGATGAACAGGTCTTAGAAAACCCAAATCAATTGTTTCTTAGGAATCATCCTAGTGATAATTTCATTGCTGATTTAAATCAACCTATAAGAACTAGAATTTCCTTAAGAAATAGAATATGACACCTTCGTTTTCTTTCCCAATTCGAACCTAAAAGTCAAAGTTAGGCCTTAGTTGATGAAGATAAGATTAAAGCAATGAAAGATGAAATAAATGAAGTTGAAAAGAATCAAGTCTGGACATTAGTTAAAAGTCCTAAATAAAAATCTATAATTGGTGTAATATGGGTCTTCAGAAATAAATGTGATGAAAATGGAATCATTGTATGAAATAAAGCAAGACTTGTTGCTAAGGGCTATAAACAACAAGAGGTAATTGAGTATGAGAAAACATATGCTTCTGTAGCTAGACTTGAATCTATTCGTATTCTATTTTCCTTTATTGAATACATTAATTTTAAATAATTTCAAATGGATGTTAAATGTTATTTTCAAAATGGTTTTGCTCAAGAAGAGGTTTTTTTTTGAACAACCACCCAATTTTATAGATTCAAAATATCCTAATCTTGTTTTAAAACATATCAAAGCTTTATATGGCCTTAAACTGGACCCTAGAGCATGGTATTATAGACATAAATGATTTATTTTACAAATCAATTATACAAAAGGTACAGTCGATCCAACCATTTTTATAAAAATGGAAAATAAAATTGATTTTATGGTTCAAATGTATGTTGGTGAAATCATAATGGGTCATCTCAACTATCTCTAACTGGTTCCATTGAAAATGTAATGAAATCTAAGTTTGAAATGAGTATGATGGGTGAGTTAACATTCTTTTAAGGTTTTAAAATTTCTAAAAAACTACAAAGAACCTATATATCTGACCATAATTGTATCTAATATTTACATACAAATTATGGATACTATAGTATCCCACCTTTTTATAACATAAACTTTCATTACATTAAACAAAACTGAGGATCTTTATGGTTTAGTGTCTTGGAAACCAGGAACTTAAAACATGAAAACATAAAACATTATTCTTAAACACTTGAAAGGCTTCTCCTCATGTTCATCCTAGGTTCATTACTGCATCTCATAACCTGGGGACATACTTCAAAAGAAAGGGTGAGCAGAAGGACCAGTAAGGGAAACAAGAGAAACATTTTACATTTGAACTTTAGATACTTCAATAAGGTCATGAAAAGAACTTTTACGGAATGAAAATGAAACCAAGAGGAATATCATAATAAAAATAACATTTTTCATAACTTGAAGATGTGGATACAACATTTAATATTGACAATCGTTTCGTTTCACCAAGGTCCATCCCCAAGGTTTCGTTAAAAATTACCAAGGTTATTCACCAAAGCGTCGTTAAAAATGGTCATCTCTAGAGATTAAGTCTTTACCCAATGCATTGGAGCACTATCAGGGCGCACCCTTAAATTTGCATTTATAATCATGTGATCCACACATATCATCATCAAACATTTCATAAATAACCCATATAGCATAAAATAAATGGTTTTCATTTCATAATCATAACGTTTTAAAAACTACTTTAAAGACATGATCTTTATGTTACTTTAAACCCACGGAAAGGGAAAGCGGGTATCATGTATGTAAATCCCAGAATTTAAAATAGAACATTTTTTTATATATGTGAATAACTCTATATAAATAAGAGCTTTGAGTATTCACTTAATAACATGGAGTAATTTTGAGAAAAAGAGAGAGAGATATTTTGAGACGAAAATTCTACAGCACAATGGCTACGCTACAAGGTTTTAGAAAACGTTGAAAAGAGAGGGGACATGGGTCAAACAATGATAAATGACCCATAAAACAGTAGAGGGACAGAATATAATGGATTTAAGAACATGGTAATGAAATTTGAAAATATACCATATGAAATGAAGAACATGAAATGAAGACAAAAATAAGATTTCTCTTATGAAAATCCGGCAGCCTAACAGCGTTACATAAACTTCAACCAAAAATGAATTGATGATGTCAAATAGGGTCTCTCATCATATGAACATAAAATATCGGTATGATAGATACAGAGATCTTACCCCAACATAATAAAAAGGAACTTGAAAGACTTGACATGAAAGTAGAACTTTAAAAAAATGAGAAAGGTGAAAGAATCCCTTAAAAATTCGGCAACCTAACAGCGCCATTTAAAATTCAACAAAAAAATGAATTGACAAGATCAAATAGGGTCTCTTATCATATGAATATAATTGTTCAGTATGATAGATATAGAGATAATACCCCAAAATAAAAAAAAGGAACTTGAAAGACTTGACATGAAACTAGATCTTGAAAACGAGAAGGGTGAAAGAATCCCTTAAAAATTCGGCAGCCTAACGGTGCCACTTAAAACATCAAAATAATGATTTGAAGAGATAAAATAGGGTCTCTAATCATATGGTCATAAAAGATCAGTATGATAGATATAGAGATCATACACCAACATAAAAAAAGGAACTTGAAAGAATTGACATGAAAGTAGAACTTCAAAACGAGAAGGGTGAAGAACCACTTAAAAATTCGGGAGCCTAACGGCACCACTTAAAACTTCAAAAAACTGAATTGAAAGAAAAAATTGGGTCTCTCATCATATGATCATAAAATATCAGTATGATAAATTTAGATATCATACCCCAACATAATAAAAAGGAACATGAAATACTTTACATGATAATAGATCTTGAAAAATGAGAAGGGAGAAAGAATCTGTTACAAAAATTTCGGCAGCCTAACGGCGCCACTTAAAAATTCATAAAACGAAATAATGAGAGTAAGAGGGGATATATCATTATATTAACATGAATAGGGAAGTAAGATAAGTATAAAAGAACATCCTTTAACATAAGAAAATTTAGCATAAAAGAAATGACATAAAAGAGATTTCTTGAAAAGAATGAGAGAGGTCGGATCCCTTACCTTAAAACGTAACTATTAAAACTCAAAGGTTGGGACCTTCAGGGCTTGGGGCCACCTTGGGAGGACTCCTTGGGAGGTAATGAGACCAGAACTTCGTTGGGGAAGAGTGGGGAGTCAAATGGATGAGAGGATGGCTAGGTATTTATAGGGAAAGTGAGGGGACAAGGCATTAATGGCCAAGGGACACCTCATTAGTTGTTTTGGAAAAACTATGGGCTTTCCCATGGTATTTTCCAATGGCATTGGCCACTTGGGACACCTTATACCTTATCTTACTATTCATAAGTCGACCATATTGATTACATACTTAATACATCATTTAATGATGTCATTAAACACCCGTAACTTAACAACTATATTTTCACTATTCATCGAAAATTCAACTTTCTCAGAAAAATTCCAAAATTTCACCTTAACCAAATATCAATGCTCTGATTTCAAAAATGAACTACATTTTATAAAAGAAAAATTCTAAATATTTTTAATTTATTTTTTAAATAAAAACACTATTCACCGAAAATTCATTTCTTTAGAAAAAACCCCAAAAATTACCATAACATAATATCGATGCTCTGAGTTCAAAAATAAAGTCCATATTATAAAAATATTTTTCTAAATATTTTTAATTTAATTTTTAATTAAAAAACACTATTCACCCGAAAAAAACTAATACTTGAATAATAATTTATGAAACCGTTATTTAGCCATTTTATTGAATCACATTACTTAATCAAGGTCATTAGATTATTTTAAAACTTTCATTAAGTGAGATTACTAATCCATTTGGTCATATTACTAATCCTAATCATAAAATCACTATTCATAATTTACTATTCATCAAAAATTAAGTTGATCTTATTAGACTCTAAATTTCGTACTGAACATAATTATAGAAGGCCATTTTTTGAAAATCAATACAAATTTTTAATTATTTACGGTTTACATAAATATTTTTTTAAAATATCCTTTTTCTAAAATTCATCAAAAATATGCATACTATATTTATACGGTCATTTGAAAAGACATAAACATCATCATAGGAAGAAATCCCAATTTTTATTTAAAACAAAGGATTACATAAGGCAGTTATGGTCTCCTTACATAGCCCCTTATCACACCACCATAGGACCTATGTGTAAGGTGTGCTAAGGTGAGATAATCTGAGGGAGGCTCGGCCAACATCACACGAGTAGTAATTTATATCAGTTTGAACTTCTCGCAAAGGCAATTCTGTTCTAGCTTCACACGATGAAGTTCAGCTTGGGTTGGGCCCAGAGCAGAGTCCAGTGGTGCTACCTCCTTCCCAAGTTCTATTAGATGTGCTTCGATCGGTCCAAGACTACTGGGTGAGGCCATCGTATATTTTTTCTATAATAATTAACCTAGATTACTTATATTTAGAGACAATAATAAAAACGTTTAGTTTCCAGGGGTCATATTGATCAATGGTCATATAACAGTCAAAACCCAATGGTCTCATTTTAATTATACTTATGTTATCAAAGAAAACATTTTTGTTGAGTATAAAAAATAAAATAACACATGAAATTAGGAAACAAGATTTCTTCAAAATTTCGGGTCATTACAATCTTCCCCCCTTAAGAAATTGCGTCCTCGCAATTTTTTATTAAAATTAGGTTTTGAAATTTCATTGAAAGCCCCACATCAGAAAAGGAGTCAGTAAAACTATTACTTTAAAAGAAAGAAAGGGAAGTACGAAGGTCACACGAGTTAGCCCACACTAGGATTCCATGTAGGAAAACATGGACATGGAAGAAAAACAAAGGGTCAAGTTCTGAGGGAGAGTGATAGAGAACATGATTAGGAGAAAGTTAACCGTAAGAAAATCCCAAACTTATGATGTGTGTAAATGATCATTGATTACCTAGTAGGAAACGTAAACCAACAATGTTTTTGTTTTACGTTCCTTTTAATAATTTTGAGGAATTCATTTACTACATAGAACAAAAACATAAGAAAATATACCTACCTTTATATAGAGTTTCATCCTGTAATAAGTTTCTACCAAAACTAATCTTTTCTCCAAACGATGAGCATTCAAAACTACTTGGTCTCATCAAAAAACAAGAATCATCTTCTAGAGAATCACATAATCCACAAAAGATTAACTATCTATTTCATCTATCTTTAAACATTATCCCAAAAACAGAAAGTGTAAGGTAAAACAGCTCATCAAAAAGAAAGAATCCCATAGTAAGGGAAAATATTTTTAAATCTTCAAAGTTCCATGGTACTACCAAATGTTCATCATAGACCATCCCATAAATAACGGTACTTAAAATTCCTCAAAATAAACCAAACTAAGATTGAAACCCAAATACAAGAGGGATTTGATAACATAGTCTTCCAAAATAAACTTCATTGTCCATCTCCAGACAACATCAACCACACCTAACATCTTATAACAAAAGTAGATAACCTAAAAATATTTTACCCAATATAGGTTAATCATTTTCATAAGTAACCTAAATTACTATAAGTCCACCTTAAATTCATTGATTCTTCAAAATATAAGTCAACCTTACTCCTCAATGAAAATACCGTAGTAATATATTTACCTTGATCATATAGGGTCCTCAAAGTAGTGAACGTATTCCAAAATAATAATCATCTTTTAATCCGCAAATCATCTCTGTCGTATTAATACAGCAATCATAGAATTTCCTATCACATTGGTTGTTGGGACATGTTCTTCCATTTCCTGCCATTAACTAAGAAAAAAAAGCTATAATTAGGGGCTTAAATACTTAGCCAATAATCATGAAAAGAAACTTAAAGCATATAAGGATAACTTGTATAAGAAAAGTATACCCTAACTTGTGATCCCCTAGGTTCCCATCTAGGTTATCCATGATCATATATTCTTATGTGAACCTTTATTTTATTTTATCTTTGTTTCTTTAACAATGGTTCATAATAAGCTTATGAATTTACCAAAGCATATCCCCCGGGAGTGTCGTAACCAAGAGTGCAGCAAGGCCCGTTGTCGTGTACCAGTTCCCGTTCGAGTCTAGCTCAAAGCGGTGTTTTCAGGTTTTACCCGTATGTACATCTGTGTCAGATCCACCTCTACCTGCTCGTATCCAGACAGGGATGTATTTTCTTGGAAACCCCTTACTCAATACTCACCAAAATACCAGGAAGATTTCCTATATTTAAACTTTTCTATAGGGTTATTCCTAGAGTTTTCATATGCTAATTTCCACAAATAACTAAACCATCCTTTGATACCAACTATAGCATCCCGCCTTTTTATAACATAACTTTCATTTCAATATACGGAACTGAGGATCTTTAAGGTTTAGTGTCTTGGAAACCAGGAACTTAAAACATGAAAACATAAAACATTCTTCTTAAACATTTTAAAGGCTTCTCCTCATGTTCATCCTATGTTCATTACTGCATCTCATAACCTGAGGACATACATCCAAAGAAAGGGTGAGCAGAAGGCCGAGTAAGGGAAACAAGAGAAACATTTTACATGTGAACTTTAGATACTTCAATAAGGTCATGAAAAAAACTTTAAGGCATGAAAATGAAACCATGAGGCATATCATAATAAAAATAACATTTTTCATAACTTGAAGATGTGGCTACAACATTTAATATTGACAATTGGTTCGTTTTACCAAGGTCTATCCCCAAGGTGTCGTTAAAAATTACCAAGGTTATTCACCAAGGCGTCGTTAAAAAGGGTCATCTCTAGAGATTAAGTCTTTACCCAATGCATTTGAGCGCTATCAGGGCGCACCCTTAAATTTTCCTTTATTATCATGTGATCCACACATATCATCATCAAACATTTCATAAATAAACCATATAGCATAAAATAAATGGTTTTCATTTCATAATCATAACGTTTTAAAAAATGCTTTAAAGACATGATCTTTACGTTACTTTAAACCCACGGAAAGGGAAAGCGGGTATCATGTATGTAAATCCCAGAATTTAAGATAGAACATTTTTTTATATATGTGAATAACCCTATATAAATAAGATCGTTGAGTATTCACTTAATAACATGAATTAATTTTTAGAAAAAGAGAGAGAGACATTTTGAGATGAAAATTCTGCAGCACAACGGCTATGTTACAAGGTTTTAGAAAACGTTGAAAAGAGAGGGGACATGGGTCAAACAATGATAAATAACCCATAAAACAGTAGAGGGACAGAATATAAGGGATTTAAGAACATGGTAATGAAATTTTAAAATATACCATTTGAAATGAAGAACATGAAAGGAAGACAAAAATAGGATTTCTCTTATGAAAATTTGGCAGCCGAACAGTGTTACATAAACTTCAACCAAAAATGAATTGATGATGTAAAATAGTGTCTCTCATCATATGAACATAAAATATCAGTATTATAGATATAGAGATCATACCTCAACATAATAAAAAGTAACTTGAAAGACTTTACATGAAAGTATAACTTTAAAAAATGAGAAAGGTGAAAGAATCCCTTAAAAATTTGGCAGCCTAACGACGCCATTTAAACTTCAACAAAAAAATGAATTGACAAGATCAAATAGGGTATCTAATAATATGAATATAAGAGTGTAGTATGATAGATATAGAGATAATACCCCAAAATAATAAATAGGAATTTGAAAGAATTGACATGAAACTAGATCTTGAAAACGAGAAGGGTGAAAGAATCCCTTATAAATTCGCCAGCCTAACGACACCACTTAAAACATCAAAATACTGAATTGAAGAGATAAAATAGGGTCTCTCATCATATGGTCATAAAAGATCAGTATGATAGATATAGAGATCATACCCCAACATAACAAAAAGGAACATGAAAGAATTGACATGAAAGTAGAACTACAAAACGAGAAGGGTGAAGAACAACTTAAAAATTCGGCAGCCTAACGGTGCCACGTAAAACTTCAAAAAACTGAATTGAAGTGATAAAATGGGGTCTCTCATCATAAGATCATAAAATATCAGTATGATAAATTTAGAGATCATACCCCAATATAATAAAAAGGAACTTGAAATACTTTACATGATAATAGATCTTGAAAAATGAGAAGGGAGAAAGAATCCGTTAAAAAATTTCGGCAGCCTAACGGCGCCACTTAAAACATCATAAAACGAAATAATGAGAGTAAGAGAGGATCTCTCATTATATGAACATGAAAAAGGCAGTAAGATGAGTATAAAAGAACATCCTTTAACATAAGAACATTGAGCATAAAAGAAATGACATAAAAGAGATTTCTTGAAAAGAATGAGAGAGGTCGGATCCCTTACCTTAAAACGTAACTATTAAAACTCAAAGGTTGGGAACTTGAGGGCATGGGGGAACCTTGGGAGGACTCTTTGGGAGGTAATGAGACAGGAACTTCGTTGGGGAAGAGTGGGGAGTCGAATGGATGAGAGGATGTCTTGGTATTTATAAGGAATGTGAGGGGACAAGGCATTAATGGCCAAGGGACACCTCATTAGTGGTTTTGGCAAAACCATGGGCTTTCCCTTGGTATTTTCCCATGGTATTGGCCACTTGGGACACCACATACCTTATCTTACTATTCATAAGTCGACCATATTGATTACATACTTAATACATCATTTAATGATGTCATTAAACACCCGTAACTTAAAAACTGTATTTTCACTATTCATCGAAAATTCAACTTTCTCAGAAAAATCCCAAAATTTCACCTTAACCAAATATCAATGCTCTGATTTCAAAAATGAACTCCATTTTATAAAAATAATTTTCTATATATTTTTAATTTATTTTTTAAATAAAAACACTATTCACCGAAAATTCATTTCTTTAGAAAAAACCCCAAAAATTACCATAACATAATATTGATGCTCTGAGTTCAAAAATAAAGTCCATTTTATAAAAATATTTTTCTAAATATTTTCAATTTAATTTTTAATTAAAAAACACTATTCACCCGAAAAAACTAATACTTGAATAATAATTAATGAAACTGTTATTTAACCATTTTATTGAATCACATTACTTAATCAAGGTACTTAGATTATTTTAAAACATTCTTTAAGTGAGATTACTAATCCATTTGGTCATATTAATAATCCTAATCATAAAATCACTATTCATAATTTACTATTCATCAAAAATTATGTTGATCTTATTAGACTCTAAATTTCGTACTGAACATAATTGTAGAAGACCATTTTTTTTAAAAAAAATCATTACACATTTTTAATTATTTAAGGTTTACATAAACATTTTTTTAAAATATCCTTTTTCTAAAAATATCAAAAATATACATACTATATTTATACGGTCATTTGAAAAGTCATAAACATCATCATAGGAAGAAAACCCAATTTTTATTTAAAACAAAGGATTACATAAGGCAGTTATGGTCTCTTTACATATCCCCTTATCACACCAGCATAGGACCTAAGTGTAAGGTGTGCTAAGGTGAGAGAATCCGAGGGAGGCTCAGCCAACATCGCACGAGTAGTAATTTCTATCAGTTTGAACTTCTCGCAAAGGCGATTCCGTTCTAGCTTCACACAATTAAGTTCATCTTGGGTTTGGTCCAGAGCAAAGCCTAGTGGTGCTACCTCCTTCCCAAGTTCTGTTAGATGTGCTTCGATCGGTCCAAGACTACTGGGTGAGGCCATCATATCTTCTTTCTATAATAATTAACCAATATTACTTGTATTTAGAGACAATAATCAAAACATTTAGTTTCCAGGGGTCATATTTACCAATGGTCATATAACAGTCAAAACCCAATGGTCTCATTTTAATTATACTTATGTTATCAAAGAAACCATTTTTGTTGAGTATTAAAAATAAAATAGCACATGAAATTAGGAAACAAGATTTATTCAAAATTTCGGGTCATTACAGATACGATAATACTAAAAGTATTAGTACTCCAATTGGTACCTCAAATACACTTGATTTTGATGAAACTGGGAAACCAGTATATAAAAAAACTAGTGGTATTATAGGAAGTTTGTTATACTTGATCGCTAGTTGAACAGATTTATTGTTTTCTGTATTCTTATGTGTAAGATACCAATAAAATTAAAAAGAGTCTCATTTATAAGATGTGAAAAGGATCTTTCAGTATTTAAAAGGAACTCTGGATTATGGTCTTTATATTCTTATGGAAATGATTTTGTTTTGAAATTTTTTTCAGATGCTAACTTTGGTTGTTGTAGAATGGATAGAAAGAGTACATCTGGAACAGGTCATCCCTTATGAGTATCTTTAGTTTCTTGGACATGCATGTTACAACACTCAGTAGCACTTTCCACTCCTGAAGCTGAATATGTAGGAGCTAGAATTTATTGTTCTCAAGTGTTTTGGATGAAACACATACTCACTAATTATGTATTGAGTTTTTCCAAAACTCAAATTCTATGTGATAATAATAGTATTTTAGCCCTTAGTAAAAACATAGCACATCACTCTCGTGCAAAAAAAAATAGATATTAGGAATCAATTTATTTGGTACCACACACAAAAAAGAGATATTATTTTACAATTCATTGGAATGTAAGAATAATTTGCAGACATTTTTACAAAGCCATTACCTTCCGATAGATTTGAGTTTGTAAAAAAGAAGTTAGGTATGATAACATTAAAAAAATCATTCATATCTACATCATGTTTTACACTTATCCTTATATTAAAAAACACATCTTAAAAGGGGAGAACATTGATATTGTTTTACTTAATGTATTTCTTAACGTTTTTTATAGTTTTATTTATCTGTTTGTTCTTTTGATTTCTTATTCTATCTTTGTGATTATTGTCTGGACTATCTGGTTATATTTTTAATTTTTTGTTTATCATCTTGTCTGCCTTATTACCGTTTTGATTTTTTTCTCAATCGTCATGTAAACCTATGGAAATTATTTTGGTTTCCATCATCATGTCAACCCATGGTAAAACTTTGTTTTCCATCGGCATGATATCCTATGGTAATGAATTTGTATTCCATAGTCATAAAAGCCAATGGTAACAACTCTGTTTTCTATCGGCATGTGAACCTATTTTAACAACATTGTTTTCCATCTGCAAGACAACATATGGTAATGACCTTTTTATTCATCGGCATGAAATCCTATAGTAAGAACTCTGTTTTCCATCGGCATGACAACCTATGGTAATAACATTGTTTTCCATCAGCTTGACAACCTTTGGTAATGAATTTGTTTTCCATCGGTATGGAATCTTATAGTAATGACTTTTTTTCCCTTAGTATGTCAACCTATGGTAACAACATTGTTTTCCATCAGCTTGACAACCTATAGTAATAACTTTGCTTTCCATTAGTCTCACAACCGATCACATTCTTTTTTTGTCCTTGAATGCTTGTATTTTCTTTTTATTGTCATATGTTGGTTACATTCATAATACTAGGAAACCAAAAACTTCCATAGAATCTCTGATAGGTACATTCTTTCCTTACATTGTATAGTTTTTCTAAAAAAAAATTGTTTCTCATTTTTTTAAAACCATTAAATTCCCACCATTGGATTTTTTATCTTCTAATCTTAACCGTAGAAGACCAACTGTCTTTTTTTCTTCACCTATAAATAAAACCCCCATCCCCTAACCCACACCGGTTTTTCAGATTTCTTTGAGAAGTTCTGCCACTTTGATTTAAGACTCTGTATGATCTTATCTTTATCTCAACTTTATGCCTTAGTCCTCTTCCAACACTCCTGCAAAAATTTAATCAAATACATTTTCAAATAAATATTTCTTCAGTAAAAGGTTAGTTTCTTAGGATTTCATTGACACGTATGATTCGACAATCAAGTGGATAATTTTGTTTCAAGGCCGAGAACATCTTTGTGGTGAGAAACTTGTATCTCAAGACCCAATTCGTGTTTAAGGGGTTAGTTAATTATACAAAATGGTGTATTTTGGAAAAAACACGATGACCAACTTTACTGTGTATGATAGAAAAATCTCAATTTCTGTGAAACAAGTAGCTCATTTCCTTAGTGTCTCTATGGAAGGTGATTCTTTTTGTCCATCTCATAAACTGCCAGACGAAGATGGTACATTTAATAGATAACGATCTTAATAATATCTAGTCCTCAAACATGAAGAGAATAGAAAAGTAGCCATTTTATTTCCCTATAATAGGTTTGTTGTGCTCTGGATGCATGGCTTTCTTATCCCATGGAATGGGGGTAGAGAAGACCTTAATGTCCCTAACATCATTATGTTGGAGCATCTTATATACTTGAGAATGGTAAATCTCATGGGGTACATTTTTGAAACAATCAAGAATGTCATGTCAGGAGAGATCAAGTCTCATTTGATTATGTATCTGTCTATTCTTACAAATTACATTATTGAGAGTTTGATGTTCTATAATATTCCTCTGAAAGGATAGTTGAAGAACTACTGCCTTATTGGATTAGTAAGAATACACTAAAGAATTTATTTGTTTGTTTTGATGAGAATTCAAAACTTTTTGTTAAATATGTAGAAGGTGAATCGTCACTAAATCAATTGGAACCAAACCAATTGGCACCCAATCCATCAGCACCTATGAAAATTGAATCATTTATAAATGTTGTTTCTCCTAAAATTTCAGATATTCAAATAAATACTAAGCCAAAGAATAAAAAAATACTACCAGGAGGTTGTGGCCAAGTTGGGGAAAGGCAGAGAACAAACAAGAGAAGGTGATCCTATGTTTGGTCTTGATCTTGATGAAGCTTTAGCTTATAGGATAAGGGTATAGGATATGCTTCAGGCTGAGATGAAAAATAATACACTATTGAAATTGAATCCTCAAGATTTTGATGTTACTAAAATCAGGAAAGCGGTTGAGATGGATAGTGATCAACTAATGGATGAAGTGAAATAGGAACCAATCGTACAAAGTCTTCTTGAAAAAGATAAAGGGAAACAAATATTGAAATAAGTTCAAGAAGTTGAAGAAGAGGAAGAATATTTTCTTTTGGAATTTCTTCAGAGTTCAAAGAATGGAAGATAAGAATCATTTCAAATGAAATGTGAATGTATTCAACATGCTCCTCATGCTGATGAAACACCATCTGAATATCGTGAAACTCATTCACATTGATTTACTTCTCATGTAAATCATGGTGCTCATTATTCTCATATTGAAAAAGTAATTTTTATCTGTGAAAAAGTGGAAGAAGAATGAAAATAAAATGAAAAGGAAAAAGGAAAACAGCTAGTTGAAGACTCAATCTGATCAAATGAACTGGATTCATATAATGAAGATACTGATTGAGAATACACAATTTATCTCAAGAGAATTGATTTCATAGTTCTTGTATTGAGGAGAATTGAGAAGACTATTACTTATTGTCCTAGAATTGAAGGGAATATTTATTTTATCACATACAATCAAAGGAAGAAGTTTTTGTCTATAAGGGAACCTAGAATCATAGTATTGTCAATAGATGCTTCTTTAAAAGTACTGCAAAAAAGTTAGGTTTCCCATAAGAAGGCTTTCAATATGATGACTAAGTGGACATACAAAACAGAAATCTTAGTGAATGAATATGATGTTTCAATTGAATACATAAGGGGGATTTCAAATGATCTTGATATTTCTTTCAATAATCATGAAAAAGAAACTATTGAAAGGCGGAATAAGATGAAAAAAACTCATTGATCTGATAATCCATCAATAATAGAGTTGAAAGAGAGGATTCATGATTTCTAGTCAAAGATTTATTTGTTTTCAACTTTCAATGATGAAATAGTTTTTTTCAAGAGGAAAAAATTTGTGATCTCTCAAGCCAATATGAATTTCCAAGACAATTGATAATCTTGAAGAAGTAATCAGGTTTCAAGAAGAGACTATCAAGAATCAGGACCAGATTTTTGACGATCAACAAAATCTTCTCAAATCCCATGATGATTCTATCATAAAAGACATGAAAGTAATCAAGAAGATGAAATTTTCTCTCCATGAGCTGATCAAGAAAGAAAAATAAAGATAAAACAAATGAATGTTTTGTTGTATCACTCTTTCTTGATTCACTTTTCGAATTATATATTCATTTTTCATCTCAACAAGTTTTATGTTCTCTTTCCCAGTGCCTTTATTTTTTGTTTCTCTCTATCCTTTTCAGTCCACTCCAGACTACCCCATTCTTTTTTGTAAATCACAAAGGGGGGGATTGATTATTAAAAGGGGGAGATTGTTTCAATAAAATATAATACATCTAAATCAAGGAAAATATACAAATACAATCCATAGAAAGGTACATACCTAAGGAGAAGTTAGTTGTATTGAATTTCATATTCAGAAGAGTTTTCATAACCTTGGGGGAGATAAGTACATCTTTATAGTTTTACCTTGTGTTTTGTGTTTTCCAAAAAAGGGGTTATTTTTAATCAAAAGTCCTCTTTTTTACTTTTATGTCTTCTATTTTGGAAATCACAAATCTCTTGTCTTCTTTTATCAAACTGACTTTGTTTATCATACTGACTATTTATATCATATTGACTATTTCAATCGTACTGAACCTATAAATTGTGCAAACTATGTCAATCGTACTAACTCTGTCAATCATACTGACCTTGTCAATCATACTGACTATTGTGCATCATACTCACATTGCATCATATCAATAAATTTCACTATGTAATACAAATAGTACTCATATTTTACTTTTAACAAAAACTTGTATTTGTCCTTTCATCAAAACACCTATTTTATATCAATCATATTGATGAAAATATTTTTTATATTTCTTCCATTTTAACAAAAACAATTTCATGGAGTTAGTTATAAAATAATCAAAATGATGCCATGTTTTATATTTAAATATGAATGTTATAATGCCAGGTGTCCATGTCCCTCCATGTTTTCCAGAGAAATATGACCGTTGGAACCTGAGTCCTATAAATAGAAGGTCATTTGAATCTAGTAAAACAACTGAGAGACTTTGATCATTCTTTTCTTCTATCATGCTCTTGAGAGAGACCTTGGTGACTTCTCTCTTTCTTCGTGTGAATGAATTGATATTACAAAACATAAATGGAATGTTCATATTTTTTTTATTTCAATAAGTGATTTGTATTTCTTTGTGCGACTAATCAGGAGTTAATGATCGAGGTCTGCTGGGGATAGGTATATGGTGTTACCGATCTTCATATTGAGGGCTTTCAAGTGTTTGAAGGATAGATGTACCGAATAACCTCATAATTGAGGGCTTGTAGAGATATCAAGACAGATGAACCGATAATCATATCGAGGGCCTACAGGGATAGCAATATAGACATACCGACCATCGTATCGAGGTCTTACCAAGGTGGTGGTAAGATAGACCTTTTATTCTAGGTGAAAGGATACCTTTCTCTTTGTTATAAAATAATAGTAATACTTTTACATTTTCACTACTATTTGTATTAGAAAGAAAATTTTATTGTTTCCTCTTTCATTTTTTATTCAATTGTAATTGTTTCGATTACGATTATTTTGTTACATATTGTATTAATAGATTCCATACACTTTATTATAGAATCTTTCACATTTGTATTACTCTGATTATTTTATTCATTTTGAATAAAATTGATTTACATTACATATTGTATTCCATCGTATCATACCTTTTATATCCTATACAATTGTGGTTAATTGTGTTGATTGTGAATTGTTTTACTTTAACATCATTTAAAGAAATTTCTTAATTGTTTAAATGAAATGTTTTAAAATATACAATTCACCTTTCCCCCTCTTTTATTGTTCCATATAATATTCATAAACATCAATATTTCGATCTAAAAATTCATTACTAGTTAAATATCATATTTCACTACAATAACTTGTATTAAGAAATTACTAGGTATTAGATTTAACATTTAGTAAAAATAATTTATAGGTTCTTGGGTATGAAGAAACTTTAACTGAGACATTTCATCTGAGAAATTATCCTTCTCTAACTAGAAATGCCGTGGTTCAAACCTTTACATCCTCTTTTTTATTCAACTTTTATTCTCCTTTTTAATAAACTATATCCCTATTATGGTTTACATTAACTAATCCATTTTTTCAGGCATAATAATATATCAATTTGTATTATTGTACACATAGTTTCTCTATTTATAATCCCATTCACCTATTGTAGCAATGGATTAATTCTAATTACACTATTCTCTTCAAAATATTATCTTATATCTATTTCAAACTATTTATTAAATGAAAAATTAATACTTCAATAAAATTCTAAATTTTCATAACTACTCAGTACTTTTAGGTTCATATTAGACCAAATAGATTTTGAGGGATGTAATGAGAGGTTTATTCTCCAACTAAATATACTATTTTCATAAAAAATATAGGAATTTTCTCCTATCATTACATGATTCTCATTGATAAAAATAACAAAATAGATCTGATAGTTATTATTCAATAATTTTGTGTCTATATTTTATTATTCCTTCTACAAGTTTTAGTTTTTATAGGGTAAAATTATCAGTCAACTAACGTTAATGTTTTATTCACATTGATAAAACCATATTTAATCAGTAGAATTATCTGCCTCTTCATTGGTTATTTTTTATTTTATTAGATCTCCATTTGAAATTGTTATTGATTTATTTAGTTTGTTGAGGTATTTTTTACCACCACGTCATATTCAAAATTATAAGGCCCTGATTTTAGAACATTACATAATCTTAAATTAATTATAATAATTTACATTGGGGATCTTTTTTAGGTTTAGTGTTTTAGAGAATTAGTCTATAACTATTACATATCATCTTTAAAATTACATGATGACACTACTACTCATTATCCATTTTCAAAAAATAAAAACTATTAAAAATAAACATGTCTACTTCCATTTTATAGACATCATGACTTTTCCATAATCCCATCCTTGACACTATTCATCTTTAAGTCCTGTGAAAAACATTTCAAAATTTCTGATGAGCTTAAAAATCTCAATTAGAGATATAAAATAAATAAACAAACCATTAACCCATCAATAAATACAAATCAACGAAACTATACATTTCATCATAACATACCTCCGGAAATCATTAGATTTATAAATGACACATGGAAATCATAAATCATAAATGTAAATTATGGAATCCATATCAAACTTAAATTTTAGCTTTCACAGCTACATAGGGTGTTACATTTTAAATACCCATCATAGTATATTCTTGAAATCTCTTATAATAAACATTCATGTTTACCTCTGTCACATTACTCAATGAATTGAAGACTTATCTCGGGCTTACGAGCACTGGGATTATCACGGAACCACCCATATACATAAACAATGCCCAATAACCATAACATATTCATAACACACAAAATAATAATAAAATATAGATAAAATTTCAATATTTCAATCAAAATGTATCATTTCAAGATATTTACAGAATCAATGCTTTATTAAACCATTTTCAAAATCATTTTAAACATTTCATAAATAGATTTTTGAATCAAAGTGCCCCATACCACTTTGAAGCATTTAAATGAACTTTTAATTTCAAAACATTCATGTCTTTATACATAAGGCCATAAAATCATTTTTAAATCATGGAAATTAATGTGAAAGACGAAGAAGAATAAATTTTTAAAACATTTAAAACTATATTTTAGTTAAAGAGTTCATAACCAAAAGAGAGATGTATGAATACAAATAAATGAGGAACAAAATTTAATCAAAACGTTATAATATCATGAGAATATATTTATTCATGATATAATATTCCAAAGTATTGAATATACATTATATAAAATTGAATTTATGCATATCAACAAAGAAATATCTATGGAATCTAAAATGAGATGACATCCCTTATAAATACTATATCATAAGGTTATGGATAAATCAATGTAATATTTATATATGAAAAATAAAAATACAGACAATATAAGTAAATATTATGTGTAAAACAATCATAGTTCATTCACACATATTCATAGAATGACATAATAAATAAGTATATTCTTAACCCCAAGAATTGAAATTGGGTTAAGAAGTACCCTTACAAAAATTCAACATCCTAACGGCTTCACATTAACAATAAGAAAATGAGTCGATGATATAGAAAAGGATATCTCATCACTAGGACATAAAATTTATAGTAATAAGGATCTATAAGAACATATCCAAACATAATAAGATGTAAATTAAAAGACATAACAAAATAAAGCCTTTTAAAAAGAGGAGGGTGAAAGGTTCCTTTGCCTATTTGGTAACATATGAAACATACTCCCCATAAAAGTAGTATATTTCAATGTAGTTGTAAACACACATAAATTATATTATATTACACAAATAATATAATCATGGTCGTTACATCCACAACAGAAAAGGAAATATTTTCAAATATAGCATGAATCTCATGGGAAAAACTGAGATGAAAACCCCTTACCATGTCGTATCAATTGAGTCGTATGACCAAAGGTTAGTAACAACCAAATTAATCACATAATTCCATAAATATAAATAGAATCAAGATAATATATATCAAAGTTCAGTACAAAATACAACACATGCATTAAATAAGTGGTGATGAGTGGAAATCTCACAGAATTAAAAGTAAGATAAGAAACCCCTTACCAGGTTGTAATCAATCGAGTCATAAGACCAAAAGTTAATAACCACCAAAGTAATAACAAAATAGCATGAATATAAACTGAATAATTATAATATATATAAAATGGAATTAAACAATACACCACATGAAATAAATAAGTGGCAAACAATGGAAATCTCACAGAATTAAATGTGAGATAAGAAACCCCTTACCTCGTGTCTGACATGACTCTTTCATTATTTAATCTCTTAAATAATTAGATAAATTTAATTTATAAATTCTTAAGAACCTTTTTCATGTTTATTATTCATTTTAAATCACTTATTATCTTGTTATAAACATTATTCAATCATTTAACATAATAATGGTCGTTTTGTCAATATTTGGTACTTGAGTCAAAAACGAACTTCATTTAATTGCAAGTTGTTCATGTTGTCAAAAGTCCATATATACAGAATTATATTCTTGATTCAGATATCATATATATAATATATATCCAATATATTTATGTATTTATATTATTACATAACATTTGGAGATAAGTAATGAAATGCACTGCTCATGGAGACGGTTAGTCGTACGTACACATGAACGCTACTTTCATTTCTATTTCATATTTAATGTAATGAAATCATAATGATACCTAGGTAATTATAATTCCAGTATAATATCATATGATATATATTTTACATAATTTCATTAACTCCATCTTTTATACATTCCATGTATTTCATGAACGAATCATATCACCTTGAGGGGGCGGTAATCCGCACTTCTCAAATAAGATTATCATATTTACACATATTGGAAATCATAATGGTATGTCTATAAATAAAAAATACAGAAGAATAGAGAAAAAATAAACATAATATATATCCTATATAAATACAGTTCCAACATAATTTCCACCATGAGATGCAGTAGAAGATAATTGAACAGTCATCATTTCGTGAGGCAGTAGTTCGCCATCCACAGAAACAGTATGATCCTTAACCATTAGATAGAGGTGTGTGTAAGTATAGTTCTAATACATCTCATATCAACAACCTATTATACTGATTATATTGTTTTGGTTATAAAATAATGGAATAAAAAGAGTTTACAGGGTTGAATAAGTAAAATAAAACAAAAGAACTTATGTGAAGATGTTACCTTTAAATCGGGTACCTCCGTTTGGATTGAACCAAAAAATTACTTGAATTTCCTTCTGCATAAGGGAAGGAATTTAGAAGGAGGATAGGGATGTAGGGATATTAATTGGATATTGTTTGGATGATCCAAGGGTCTTGAGAAGTGAGTGGAATGTGTTTGAAGTGAGGTCTTTTTATAAGGGAGAGGTGGGGTTCTTTAGGAATGTTTGAAAATATTATTTTATAATAAACATATATTAGATTTAATAGTGTCAAAAACTCATTAATGTAAAATTTATGATGACTCATATCTGAAATAAAATTATCCAATAATAATTACACATGTTCTGGATATTTTTTTCCTATTTATAATCTTATTTTTTAAAAATCATCCATTAATGAGGTAAACACTACATCATTATTATTTCATAAATAGTTTAATTTATTTTATGTCTAAGAATTATAAAAAAATACCATGACATTAGAAAGTTTTGTACCTTTCATATGAATATACATAGTCTAAGAGATAACTTATATAACCCCATGTGAAAATTTATTTACTAAAAGATATATGTTTATGTCATTTTTGTCTTCACTTTAAATTAGTTAATATAAAGTGTTATTATCACTATTAAGTGGCTCTATGGGGTCCCAAAATTGACCCAAGGATGCCTAGGGTCTGGAATTTATCAACCAATAGGATTAGAACACATGTTAGGATATTTTTATAATATTATAACAATATTTTGATACCCTTATTTACCTTATTTACCTTTTAACAATGATAAATAAAAATTTTACTGAACCAAATAAACATATTGTCTAAAAATAAAAGATACCTATTTTCATAATTTAGACATCCTAATTCCAAATAGAGAATCGATTTTTTCAAATTCAAAACATTGAAGCGGCAGAAATAAATATAAAATTAATTCTTGTTGTCAAAACAAAAAAGAGTGTTTTTAAGAAAAAATAACTATCGAAATATTGAAACTTATTTATGTCCAATTTTAAAGGGAAATGACTTCTAATGACCAAAATTGGAATAAATGGTAAAAAAATAATATAATTACACTTTAAAACTGATTAATAAGATAATATATCCATATAAATATATTTTATTAGAAGGATGTTTTAAAATAAAATATAGTATTTTTCAATATTCATTAAAAATTGGATTTTTTCAGAAAAATACCAAAACTTTACCCAGAGTAAATTTTGATGTCCCAATTCTAATGAAAAATATTATTTTGTCAAATAAAACGTATAAAAGTGATCAAAATTATTTTTAATGATGTTTCGACATAAAAAAACTATAAATTGACCTTTTAATGGATATTAGAGTATTTATGCTTAAAATTAGATTCATTCACATTTTAAGCCTCTAAAATTTATTTGATAAATGTAAAAAAAATTAACAAACATAAATAATCTTATTTTAGTTAGTTTTATTTGTTCCTGCTAATACAATGTCTATGTGTCAACTACCATTTAAAATAATAATAATATTATATTACTTTTTTGTATAATCTCAACATTGTGTGCAACATATGATTTTAAAGAAACCCATCGTTGCGTATCAGGTAATCCATCAAACAAATCATCACCTTTAAAGTAAAATTAATATTTAATTCAAGAAGATTAATAAATATGAAAATGATATATTCTTTTTTTACTTGGTATGTTACATCCTTTCCCCCTTTTGGGAATTGCATCCCCACAATTTTAAAATTGGTCTTGGAAACTTCCTTTAAAGTACCACATCAAAAAAATAGTCAATAATAATATCACATTAAAATAAATGGAAGTACAATGGTCACCCGAGACAACATATACTAATATTTCATGATAACATGGATATGGAAGAGAAACTAACTCTCATAGATTAATAGAGAGTGATAAAGAACATGATCATTGAACATTAATCCCCATAATACCATAAATTTTTGGTCAGGTAAAATTATAATGATAAAAGAGAGCTTATAACATTTTTTATTCAACATCCTTTTAAGAGTGTTGAAGAGTTTTCTTAAAACTAGAATAATACCATAAGGAAATATACTTACTTTTCTTGTAGAGTGTCATCCTTTAATAAAATTATGCCAAAAACTAATAATTTCTCCAAACAGTATGTATTACAGATGATTTGGTCACACCTAAAGTGCTAGAATAAACATCTAGAGTATCACATAATCAAAAAAAGATAAACAACATATTTCCCCTATTTTTAGACATCATCCAAACTAGAATTTCTTATTACAATATCAGATAATCCCCAAAAGGATAATCCACTATAAAATAAATTTTACTCTTAGTCTCCAAAATTCATCAAAAAGGAAACAAAGTTCAATAAAGACCATTAAAAATACAATTGTCCTTAAAATTCTTCAAAATAATCCAACTAAGATTGAAACCCAAAACTCAGAAGAATTTGATCACATAATCTTCCACAACGAATCATAACATTTGTATCCATATAACATCGACTACTCTTAAATTCTCATAAATAAATGTAATTAACATAATCACATATTCTCTATGATAGGTTAATCATTTAAATAAATAACCCAAAATCGCCATATGTCAACTATAAAAACATAGGTTCTTCCAAAATAAAATTTCAACTATTACTCCACAAATAAGTTCCCACAATATTATATTTCACTTAAGAATATAATGTTCCCCAAAAGAGAGATCATCATACACAATAACCATTATCGCTTAATCACTAAATCATTTTCCATTGTTAAGGCTATCCATTTTATAAAACATATGTTCTCAAAATCAAAATATTCTAGATCCATGGAATCATTTAACAGTAAATAATTAGTCATACTAACCATGGACTTCATGTATTATAGTGCTAGAAGATAAATACCAATCGCACAATGGTTATGGGTTTGATTCCCGTAGCTTTCTCTAACTTGATGGGTTGTCACATAGACTATGTGTTTTCATTTTTCAAAAAATATAATATTTCATAACATTCCAAAAAAAAGAAAAATTCCTCAAAAATAACCATAACATATTTTAACCTCAAAGGTTATTTAATACCATTCATTTTTCACCCTAAATTTTAATAACCATTTATCACCTCTAAAATCACAATTATTGTTTTTTTATATGATAACCATTATGATAGTGTATCTTATTATTAAATAACACTCTGACCTATAAAGTTTTCTTAACCGACCTACGATACCAACTATAAGGATCATACCTTAAAACATTTCATAATCATGAATTAAATGAATAATTCACATTGAATTTTGTTTCAGGTTTAGAATTTTTGAGAATTAGGTCATAACTTTTTAATATCAACATGAAATTTTTATGTAGACACTACTACTCAATATCTATTTTTTATAAAATTAAAACTCTTAAAAAGAAGCATGTCTAGTTCTATGTTTTAGACATCCTGAATTTTCTGTGACCCCATCCTTTACCCTATTCATCTTTATGTTCTATGAAAAACATTTCAAAAGAAGGGATGAACATAAAAAGCTCAGTAAGTATAATAAAATAAATAAATAAAACATTAACCCATCAATAAATACAAATCAATTAAACCAAACTTTTCAATCCTAACATACCTCATAAAATCATATGATTTATGAATAACACACAAAAATCATAAATCATAATAGTAAATTATGGAATCCATATCAAACATAGAATTTAGCTTTTACAGCTATATTGGGAGAGAAATTTGGAATACCCATCATAGTATATTCCTGAAATCTCTTAAGTGAAACATTCACGTTTACCTCTATCACATTACCCATTGCATTGGAGAGTTATCTTGGGCTCACCCACCATAGGTTTTTCACGGAACCACCTGTATACGTAAATAATGACCAATAACCATAACATATTAATAACACATAAAATAATAAAAAAGAAAGATAACATTTTCACATTGTAATCAAAATATATCTTTACAAGATATTGATATCATCAATGCTTTATCAATCCATTTAAAACAGTTAATAAATATATTTTTGAATCAAAGGGTCCCATACCAGTTTGTTGTTTTTTAAGGAAACTTTTATTTCAAAAAATTCTCTTCTATATAAATAAATCCTTGAAGCAATTTTTAAAACATGGACATTATTGTGAATTATTTAGGAGAATAAACCTTTAAAACATTTAAAATGGTATTTTTGTTAAAGGCTTCCTACCAAAAAGAGAGATGCTTGAATAAAAAAAATTGACGAATAAAAGTTAATCAAAACGTTATAATATTGTGAGAATAATGGTATTCATTATGTAATATTCCAAAGGATAGTATATACACCATGTAAAATTGAATTGGTTCATATCAACAAAGAAGTCTCAGTGAAATGTAAATTGGGATGATATCCCTTATAAAGACTGTATTCTTTGGTTAAGAATAAATAAACTACCGAATTATGTGTGACAAATAAGAATACACCCACTATAAATGGATATTAGGTGTAAAACCATCATAGTTCATTCACACAGATTAATATCATGACATAATCAAGAAGTATATGTTTAACCCAAAGAATTGAAATTGGGTTAAGAAGTTCCCTTACAAAAATTTGATAGTCTAACAACATCACATTAAAATTCAGATTATGAATTGATGAGAGATAAAAGGTTATCTCATAACATAGAAAACAAATTTGAAGCAATAAGGATATAGGAGAACATATCCCAACATAAGAATATGGAAATAACAAGACATAATAGAAATAAGTCTTTTTAAAATAGGAGGGTGAAAGGTTCCTTTACCAATTTGGTAAGATAAAAAACATACACCCCTTGAAAGAAGGATAATTCAATAATTATTTAAATATCCATAAATTAAAGTATATTTCTAAAATAATACAATCACAGGTACTACATCAACCAAACAAAAGGAAATAGTGGTACATATAGCATGGATTTCACCAGAATAAAAAGTGAGATGAAAACCTCTTACCAATTTGTAATCTATCGAGTTGTATGACCAAAATATAATAACCACAAAATGAATCACATAATACCAAGAATATAAAGAGAATCATGATAATATATATCAAATGGAAGTACATAATACCCCATTTTCAATAAATAAATGGTGATCAAAGGAAATCTCACAGAATTAAATGTGAGATAAGAAACCCCTACCACGTTGTAATAAATCAAGGCCTAAGACCAAAAGCTAATAACCACCAAATGAATCATTGAATACCATGAATATAAATATAATCATGATAATATATATCAAATGGATGTACATAATAAACCATTTGCGATAATTATGTGACGAACAATGGAAATATCATAGAATTAAAAGTGACATAAGAAACCCCTTACCTCATTTTTGACTTTTCTCATTGGTACTTTAATCTCCTGAATAATAATATATAGTTAATTTAAACTTTCTTAAAAACCTTTTTCATGTTATTATTCCATTTATATCACTTATTATTATGTTATAATGTAATGACCCAGATTTTACCATGTAAATTATTTTTATTGTATGGAATATTACGAGTCTGTGAAAATTGAAGGCGCGTAATTCCGACTCATGGTGTGCCCGGAATGAATTTCTAAACATTTTTTAAGTATGTTAAATAAACGTTCGAGTGGGTTTTTTTATCGTTTGAACTGGTGCTCAGAATTCAAATCAAATGGCACTGTTGAACGTGCAGCGCTGACATTAACTTTATGGGACGTTCACCTCGACAACAGTTGGCTAAGGGTGAAAGTTAGTTTTTGTGTTTTTCGTGGAAATAAAAATAAAATAATAAACAAATTTTATTTTATTTTTAAAACCCCTCATTTTAATGTTCAGTGGTGGGGACCACCTGAGCTTGAAAATCTCTCATTGTTGAATTCACAGTGGTGGGGACCAGCCGAACCCCACTTAATGTGGTACAATATTCAACTCTTCAAATAATTAATTGTGCCAACATAAATTAATTAATTGTGCCATTTAATGCTACCAAAATTAATTATGCCAACATGAATTAATTTGATTGTCCTATTTTAATAGGTTGGCTCATCATTTCCTTGGGGGAAACTGTTGGCAAAGGGAGGCTTGGGGAGAACATTAGAGAAACACTTCCTCCAACGAAGAATAGCCTCTCCAATGATGAACATACTATAGAATCATGAATGAGGACGACACACGATCCCGACTGCTGAAGGGTTTTGCAGAAGAAAAATTGTTGGCACCCTCATCACCTTCACCGACTTCATCTTGCGATACTCCCATTGAGAAATCGAGATAGGGATTGTTCTTTGAATACCACATACCCCGTTCTTGACATTCATCGTGATTTAAGAACAATTATTTCATTTGTTACCATTCTAACATGGAGGGTGTGGGCCCAAAAAACACGCCCAGATCCCTCTAAAACCATTGTCAAATTTTTGATTGACATGAATCGATGGCGACATCCCATGCCTAGTGAGGGAGTCTAAGGAATGAATAACAGGCCACCAAGGCATGACCGGTGCCCTGAGAAACCCCTCTGGATGGGATTGGTAGTAGCGGTCAGCACTCTGTCCATCCATGACATCGTTGGTAGTGCAACCATACCATCAGAGAACGGTTGTGGCACGTCATCTGCGGTGAAGCAAGAGCAGCGACTGATACATGACCGACCACGTGAAGGGAGTGGCAGCATGAGTTCGCTCCGCTTGTGTACAGGGTCAACACCATAAGGCTGTGGCGGTGAAGGAGGGAAGCTGACTCGCTGCCAACTGCTGGTGTGGGAGTGGTGCAAGACAGCGCCCCGGAGGAGGTCTGGTCATCCAGCCCGCTGCGGGCTGCCCGACGGGCTCCCATCACATGCTGCCCCTCGGGCCGATTCACAACGGCAGGTCGGGCGGCATCGGCGGTCGAGATAGACCCAGTGGGCTGGGTTGGATTCCACAGGATGGGTTGGACCCAGGGCCAGATTCGGGTAGTCCTCAGCCAGTTCGGGCCGGGTCGGTCCAACCGGGTCGGACCGGATCCAGACCAGCTTCAACCCCTTTTCACTCATTCAGATATATCTTGAGCTACGTGCATCTGTTTGATGAACCATCTACAGTACCAGAAACCATTGATCTATATGGTCCTTTTGGTATTCCCCACTTGATTTTTGGATATATTTGGGGTATGGGCATGTTGGATTGAACACAAATCCAAATGGGGCCTCGGGTCTAAAGGGCCGATAACATACAGACCGGGCATCGGATTGACTCACCATCTGTTGGGTTGAGACCCCTATTCTGTGGCGGTCCTTTGGGATTCATCATCATTGGTATTAGTGGATGTTGGAGTGTAGACATCTATCTTTTGAAGATGACCCTCCCAGAATCAAGCGGTCTTATTGCGTGAACCCTGTGTCTAGCTGTAATAGGAGAAAAGAATCCTAAGTGGGTATGTGCTTTGGGATCTTATGTGGGTCTGTGTTCCAAGGACCCATAATGATCTACTCTTGGAATCCACGTGGGACTACTCTAGGATCCTATGTGGGTCTGCTGTACTAGGATCCTACGTGGTTCTGATGATTTTGGATCATACGTGGGTCTACCTCATAACAGAGTAAGATGATTCGGTAGATACATCTAATCGTCTTTATTACCATACCTATGTTATACCTGGTATGATCTGAATTTTACCTTTGTGGTGAAACCGTTGTGGTATTATTATATGTGGAGATACCTTTGTGGTATTTACCTTTGTGGTACTTACCTTCGCAGTGATACCTTTGTGGTATTCTTCTGTGTGGTATTACCTTTGTTGTACTAACATTCATGGTAATCATTCCTCCATGGAACAGTTGAGATTTGGCCTCTTGATTTGGGCCTTGTATTTCCTCATGAATGAGATATGGTATACTTTATTACTTAGGTATATGTATGGGAATATACCTATGTAGGGTTTACTATTGTTTCTATTCTTTGTGGTTTATCCTTTGTAAATTTTGTGAGACCATTGAGGGTCTTGGGGTCCCTACTGTGTATCTTTATACTGACCCATGCATGGCCTATGCCCGCACCTTGTTGTGTTTGGTGCAGATGACAGACAACGCTGACTGAGGATGAGGGTTCCAAGACTAAAGATGGCTCGAACATGGACATTAGACAAGGCATACCACATAGACGACCATTTGAGAGATGTACCCACCCAACAGGTAGGATCATTGGTGGGAGTTCATCAGATCTATTTAAGTTATTTTTACTTTTCTGTTTTCTTGTACTTTCATGTTGGTATTGTATTTTGGCCCCTTTTTCTTACTATACACACTCTTTTACTATACATTTTACTTGTGTTCATATCTTGGTGTGAGCTTGGTTGTGTGTTTTTATAGGTTATAAAGGAAATTCATTCTCGGTTGAGGGAATACGCCTTTCGGTGCTAGTTGCCTTCCCCGGGACTATGGAAGGATGGCATGGGGTAGTCACGACATGTGTCCCGGGGGACGAGTCATGAGAAATTTGTATTAGAGTATTCGGTTCTACCATATAACATTGGACTCTGAACTTTTTAACGGAAATAGTGTTAAGTGTAGTGATTATGGTTATTAGTATAGCGAATCTACAGTTGGTGCGGTGGCCGATGTATCCATACACTAGGACCCTAACTTCTGATTTCTGACTCAGTGCACGAAAACACAGATTGTGTGTGTGTTTCAAAAAGTTTTCTTTGTGATATTTTTATGTCATCTCACTATGTATAACTTTTTTACCATGTTGGAAATGTTTCTTTTCAGGATTCCTCAATGGAGACAGCCATCTAGGGTTCCATGTATAGTATGCAATGATAGGCCACCAAGTGACGAGGCCTCGTTATATGGCCCTATATCAGTAGTGGCACCAACAAAGGTACAAGTGGTACCATTAATCATTGGGCCAACGATGCCACCAGCCCTAGCAGTAGATGGTGCATGCCACATGAGCAAGTTTAATGAGCTCTGATTCCAAAGGCCACATAAGATTACGGGTAAGACGGACACACAAGCGGCTGTAGATTGGCTGGAGGTTGTGGTGAGTGTCTTCTGACTGGTAGGGACACCGGCTGATCTCATGGTCATCCTTGCTACCAATCTTCTATAGGTAGCATTGGGAAAATGGTGGAGGTTGATTCTCCCTGATCACGATGAGGTGACACTTCTTTGGGTAGACTTTGAGAGCCTGTTTCGGGTAGAGTTTGTCCCAGTGGCCCTTCGTACAGTGCGCATACAAGATCATTTTCATCTAAAGCAGGGTGGCATGAATGTGGCTCAGTACTCAGCGAGGTTTACAGACCTCTCACACTAATCCACCAATATGGTGTGGGACCCATTCTTTATGGCTCATTCCTTCGAGAAGCGACTCCGGCGTTAGATCAGAGATTCGATGATTTCTCTCAGCATCCCAACGCATGTGGGGATGTTAGAAGGATCCCTCTTAATGGAGAGTTTTCATTCTAAATAGTCAATAGCAGTGATACCTAGCATTAGGCTTCACGTTGAAGAGTATTATAATGTTAGTAGCAGACAGATGTCACAGATTTCTATGACTACCAGACCTAATGGTAGATGACTGCAGGATTCAGGGTCAGTTGTGCGGGGCACCAGATTCAGAGCCAGTCATGCGAGGAGCAGGTAGTGTAACGCATGTGAAGGGTAGGGTCACATGGCTAGTGACTGCCCGACTCGCCATATGGATGATCAAAAGAAGATCAAAGGACCGCCCAGGCGGAGATAGTGGTTCGATAGAGGTGGTTCGAAGGGAGAAGACGCACGTGGTAGAGGAGTTGGTCGTACCGTTGGCGGTGGTTGATGATTCGAGGTGTTACAACCACCAACACCAGGTGGTCCACACTGACCATAGGAAGCAGGTGGACAGGGGCGAGCTCAGCTCCAGGTAGCTGAGTCATATGACTATGGTGCTCCATATATGATACAAGGTATGATCAGTGTCCACTCCATCTTAGATATAGTACTTATTGACCCAGTTTTCAGTTATTCTTTTATTTCCACTGCCCTCGTTCGAAGCTCGGAGATTCTATTGGAGATGTTGGCTCGATCTTTATGGATAAAGATTCCTATGAAAGAGTATTTGAGGATTACACACTGGTGCCGGTAGTGTTAGATTACTCTAGGATGTGAGATATTTGTCTGGGATCTTTTAGTAGAGGCGTCAAGGCCTTACAAGGTCATCTTGGGTATGGACTGGTTATATATAGTCCATGATCAGATTGACTATATTAGGCACAGAGTGCGGTGTTTCTACATATATGGGACTAGGTTTACCTTCACTGGTGAGAAGAGATCCTTTTCAGTATAGTATGGACTTACATGGATGGGATTGCAGCTGATCACTCATCAGTTGGTGAGACTTACCCTCGTAGCGGATGATGTGGAGAGTCCAAGTTATCCTGTAGTGGTGGTCTGGTACACGGATGTCTTAACTGATGATGTTTTGGGTCTAACTCCTCACAAAGTGGTGGACATTTACATTGATTTGTAATGTGGGGTGGCACCTATATCTACACCAACATATCAGATGGTTGCTACAGTGCTTTGTGAGCTGCGGGTATAGCTAGAGGACTTACAGGGGAAGGGGTTCATCTGACCTAGTGTTTTCCATGGTCAGACCTAATTTTGTCTACTGAGGAGGCCGATGGGAGCTTGAGACTTATTGTTGACTATCGGAGCCTGATGCTGGTGAATGTGAAGAACAAGTACCCACTCTTGGGGATTAATGTATTCTTTGATCAGTTGAAGGGATCACAATGGTTATCGAAGATAGATCTCAGACCAGGAAATCACCAACTCAGAGTACGAGATGATAATGTTTAGATGAAAACTTTCAGATTTCGATATGACCATTATGAGTTTTTGCTCATGCCATTCTGCATGACCAATGCTCCCGCTGTATTTATGGGACTCATGAAGATGATATTTCATCCATACCTTGATCTCTTTATTCTAGACTTCATCCACATCATTTATATCTACTCAGCTACTGAGGAGGATCTTGCCTATCATTTGTAGATAGTTCTAGACACACTCCGATTGCACCAGCTTTATGGTAATCTCTTGAAGTTTCTATTCTGGATCCAAGAGGCTCAATTTATGGGGCATGTCATCTCAGAGGCATAATTTGTGGTGGATCTAGCAAGGATTGATAAGGTACTTGCCTGGGAGCCACCCAGGAGTGTGACAGAGGTACATAGCTTCTTGGGTTTGGATGGATACAACCAGAGATTTGTTCTGAATTTATCTAGAATTGATGCACCTTTATCAGCATTGATGAAGAATGGGAAACCATTCATGTGGTCGTAGAGATGATAGTTGAGTTTTCAAGAGATGAGGCAGAGGCTGACTAGTACCCTCATCTTTAGGCTCCTCGAGTTGGGTGTTGGGTATGTAGTCTACTCCTACGCATCAAGGACCGGGCTCTGATGTCTTCTGATATAGGATTAAGCAGTAAACACATATGGTTCTCAAAATCTGAGACAACATGAGCAGAACTATGCTTCCCATGAACTATACTTAGGAGTATTGGTCTTTTCCTTGAAGATGTGGTGACATTACATGATGGGTGAACGTTTTACCGTCTACTCTAACCACATGATTCTCAGGTATATCTTATCTCGGAAGGAAATGAAAATGAGACTATGAAATTGGATTCAGTTCCACTAGGACTATGGCATCAAGATAGTCTATACTCTTGGGAAGGGGAATGTTGTAGCAGATGTACTCAACAAGAGATCTGGTATCCAGCAGCTTGGGGAGGCGACGAAGGAGCTGGCTGCTTTATCGATGTCAAATGTGGAACAACATGGAGTAGCATTACTTTAGTCTATTAGTATCACTCCCCCTATTCTTCAGCGAGTCATGGAAGCACAACATTGGGACACTGAATGCGAGGCTCAATGTGTTCACATATCCTCAGTGCAGGGCACCTTCTGGATTTTCAAATGGTAGGGATCACGTCATCTTTATCGGATGACGTACCGTGGTACCAGTGACGCTTCAGGAGGAAGTGTTGAGGGAGTTCTCAAAATACCATCTAGCATTACATCTAGAAGTGGGGAAAGTGTACAAGGATCTCTGACGGTAGCACTGGTGGCCGGGGATGAACAATGATGTAGGACAGTTTGTCTCTTGGTGCCTCACTTGTCAGCATGTGAAGGCGGAGCATCTTGTGCTAGCAGGATTAGTTTAATAATTAGAGGTCCCAAAGAAGAAGTGGGATGGAATATACATCGACTTTTTAACATGACTTCCACGTTCATCATGGGGTCATGATTCTGTCTGGTTGATCGTCGACTCACTCACCAAGTCTTCCCACTTCCTACCGATCAGATAGCAGGGTTCAGTATAGAGCCTAGGATGCCTCTATGTGCATGATATTCTACAACTACATGGTGTACCCTCGACAATTGACTCCAATTGTGATACATGTTTCACATACCTATTATGTAAGGGGTTGTATGAGGATTTAGGGACATAACTTCATTTGAGAAACACCTCCTTCCTCAGATGGATGGACAGACTGAGCGGACCATTCAGACCCTCGAGGACATGTTGTGTGCTTGTGTCCTCAACTTCAGTTGCAGTTTGGAGGATCACTTACCCTTGGTCTAGTTTTCATACAATAACAACTATCACTCCACTATTGGGATGACACCATTTGAGGCTCTGTACGGTTGACCTTTCAGATCCCCTTTATGCTGCACTGACCCAGGGGAGTCAGCACTTAGAGGACCATAGATGGTACGGACTACCTCAAACAATGTGTAGATCATATAGGAGTGGCTAAAGGATACAAAGAGAAAGCATAAGTCTTATGCCAATAAGATACAGAGACCTCTAGAGTTTGAGGATGGAGACCACATATTTATATGGGTCTCACCCCGACAAGGTTTGCAGAGATTTCACTGGGGTGGCAAGTAATCTCTATGTTTCATGATACCCTATTAGGTCCTCATTAGAGTTGGTGAGGTGGCTTACCGCATTGCTCTTACTCCATAGTTTTACCGTGTGCACGAAATATTCCATGTATCCTAGTAGAGGAGATATGTGCATGACCCTTCTGACATCATTGACTGGGGTGAGCTGGACATCGACAATGGGACAACATTTGCAGAGATTGTAGTGGAGATTGAGGATCGACAGAGGATAGTCCTTTCTGGGAGATCGATACCTTTGGTGCACATATTTTGGAAGCATGGGATTGTCCAAGAAGGAACATGGGAGAGGGAGGCTCATATTCATGCCTAGTACGCCCACTGGTTTTCCACATTTTGTGACATGGCTTTTGTGGATGAAAATCCATGAGGTGGGGAGAATGTAAAGACCCAGATTTTTTCATCAATGTTTTTTTAATTTTATATAATTTTAAGAGTATGTGAAAATTGACAGTGTGTAATTTTGTGGCCCGGTGTGCCCAGAATGAATTTATGAACTTTTTCTAAGTACGTTCAGTAAATGTGTGAGCAGGCTTTTATAACTTTTGAACCAGTGCTCAGAATTTAATTCTTAGGGAACCATTGAACTCGCAACACCAATATTCTCTTAATGAGACCTTCACCTCAACCGAAGTTAGTTGATGGTGAATGCTAGTTTTGGTGCTTTTATTGTAAATAAATATAAAATAAAGAACAAATTTTATTTTATTATTAAAACCCCCCATTTTTATGTTCAGTAGTGGGGACCACCCGAGCTAGAAAACCTCCCATTTTTGAATTCACAGTGATGGGAACCACTCAAACCCCTATAAATGTGGGAAAAACTTCAACTCTTCAATTAATTAATTGTGACAACATAAATTAATAAATTATACCATTTAATTTTCCCAACATTAATTGTGCCAACCTGAATAAATTTGATAATCATGTTTTAATATGATGGATCTTTATTTCCTTAGGGGAAATCATTGGAAAATGGTGTCTTGGGGAGAACATTAGATAAAAACATCCTCCAATGAATAATTCCCTCTCTAGAAAAGAACATAATTTTAATCAGGAACAAGGATGACGCACGAGCCTGACTTCAGAAGTGTGTTGTGGAAGCGACAATCGTTGGCACTATCATCACCTTCACCAACTTTATCTCACAACACTTCCAATAAAAAATCAAGGTAGGGATTATGGTTTGTATACCACATACCCCATACTTGATGTTCATCTTGGTTTAAAAACTATTATGCTTCTTACTACCATTCTAATGTGAGGGGTGTGGGTCAGAAGAATAGGGCATGACCCCTCCACAACCTTTGTGTAATTTTAGATGGACTTAAATCTATGGAGACATCCCAAGGAGAGTGAAGGAGTCTACAAAATGAAGAGGGGCCCACCAAGATGTGGCTGGTGACCCGAGGAACATCGTCATATGGGTTAAGGAGTGACAGACTACATTTCGTCATGCCACGATGATGGTGGCGGTGAAACCACATCTCTAGAGAAGGGTCGTGGCCCGTCAGCCATTGCAGAGCAAGAGTAGTGGTCAAAGCATGACCGACCACTTAAAGGGAGTGGCGGCACACTCCCATGTATCTGGCGTACAGGGGCCCTCGATATAAAACCACGACTACGATGTACGTAACCACGCCTGAGTGGTGGGATGGCCGTCTGGACGGCTATGCGCCACCCAGCTTGGGTTGCGGACTGTGGGCCGCCCAACAGACCGCCCATCGGGGGCCATCCAGTGGGCCACCCACCGTGGATCGGGATAGACCCAGTGAGCTGGGTTGGTTCCCGCGAGTTGGGTCAGACCCAGGTCCATACATAGGTCAACCCAGGCAGGGTTGGGCAGGGTTAGACTGGACCCGGACTAGCTTCGACCCTTTTTCTCTCTTTCATATATATCATGAGCTAGGAGTGTCCATTTGATGAACCATCTATAACTCCAGAAGCTTTGGATAGAGACGATCTTTTTGGTGTACCCTAAATGATTTTTTGATAAATTTTAGGTACTTCAAGTTTGGGTTAAAGGTCGGTCCATCCAGGACTGTATCTGTCTTGCTTCAGAATGTACGAATAGTCTCAATAAAAACGCTAGAGGTGGATGTGTGGCCATTAAGCTTGATATCAGAAAGGCTTTTGACACCATGGACTGGAATTTTATATTCAAAGTCCTAAAAAAGTTTGGTTTTCATGAGTCTTTCATTGAAAGAATTAAAACCTTATTTCGCTCTGCCTTCATCTCTATATTGATTAATGGTGTCCCTAGAGGTTACTTTAAGTGTTCTAAAGGAGTCAGGCAGGGAGACCCTCTCTCAGCCATCCTTTTTGTCATTGCTGAAGATTACATAAGTCGCCTTTTCAATAATCTGGTCGCTCAAGGCAAACTTAGGCCTATCCAAGCTTCCAGAAACGTAAATACCCCCACCCATCTCTTTTATGCTGATGACATAATTCTGTTTTTAAAAGGGGATCAAAAGAACATGCATGTCCTTAAACAAACTCTTCAACACTATGAAGAAGTCTCCGGACAAGCGATCTCCTGGAATAAATCGTTTGTTTTCTTTGGTAAAATATTTCCTGCTAGGAGAAAATCTAGCATTACTAACTACCTTGATATTAAAGAAGGCTCTTTCCCCTTTACTTATCTGGGTGCTCCTATATTCTGGGGTCGCCCCAAGGCCAGCTATTTTGCTAATATAATTGATCAAATAACAACTCAGCTTGCTTCTTGGAAAGGAAAATCCCTATCCATGGCTGGTAGGATATGTTTGGTTAAATCGACCATTGTCTCCAAAATGGTCTACTCCCTCATGATTTATAAATGGCCTATAGGCATTTTCAAGAAAATTAATACCTATATAAAAAATTCCATTTGGAAGGGAAGTATCATGGAGAGGAAACTTGTTACTATCCCTTGGAATTCCTGTTGTCAACCTCTAGACAAAGGTGGCATTGGCATTAAAAATCTTAAGTTGTTCAACGATGCTCTCCAAGCCCGTCTCACTTGGCGTATTATTAATTGCTCTTCAAAAGCTTCTGAATTCTTGATTTCTAGATTTCGCGCTAAACTCTTAAATGGTAATTTCAACTACATCAACTCTTCGATCTGGCCTTCGATTAGAGACTCGTACCACAAAATCATTGAAAACTCAAGATGGATGGTTAGTGTTGACTCTTCCATCAATTTTTGGTGTGCAAATTGGTGTGGCAATCCCTTGATTACTTTGTTACCGACTAACACTTTTCCTGAAGATGCTAGCCTCTCCATTAAGGTTGTCCTCCATTCACATAGACAAGCCCTCCCTGCCAACATCGCTCAGATCATTGATAATCACCCCTTTTCCTCTAATGGGGATTTCCTACTTTGGGAGCCGGCTCCAAATGGCATTCTTGACTCCAAAAACTTTTACAGGCATAATTTTTCTGGAAATGACTCGAACCTTCAATGGGTCGGTCAATTTAATAAGCCGTGGATTAAACCTTCTCGTCTCACTCTCATTTGGCGTATTGCTCACAATAGATTACCCACGGAAGCCTGTCTCCAAGCTTTTAATATTCAACTCTGTTCGAAATGTTGCTTGTGTAACCAGCATAGGGAGGATGCTGACCACCTTTTCTTGTCGTGTGCGACGGCTGCTGCTTTATGGAATTATGTTCTTGATATTTTTAGCTGCAGATGGCTTTTAACTGATTCTATTTGTTTGTTTCTCAAAAATTGCATTAGATATGACGCTTCTTTGCAGATCAAAAATCTCTTCCTTGCGGCCGTGGTGGAACTCCTGCATGAAATCTGGTACGCAAGAAATGATTTTATTCATAATAATCGCTCTTTTGGACTCAATGCAGGAAAATCTCGGATTCTGATTGCGATTCACGAAGCTGCCTCAATTCAAAAAGAATGTTGCAACAACTCGATTGGCGACTTTGAGATTCTTCGTCGCATCCAAGTGCCTGGCATTTTTCCAAAGACTAAACGTCCCTTTGAAGTATTCTGGCAATCACCCATGCCAGGATGGATCAAAGTGAACGTTGACGGTGCTTCTAAAGGCAATCCTGGCCCCGCCAGTTGTGGTGCTATCTTCAGAGGCTCAGATGGCCAGTGCCAGGGTTGCTTCTATGCTGGTTGTGGGCACTCTTCGTCTCTTGAGGTTGAAATGTTGGGAGTCATCCATGCGGTTAACTTTGCCCTCCAAAGGGGCTGGAGGAAGCTCTGGATTGAAAGTGACTCCACTACTATTGTTCATGCCATCTGGAATGGTATCATCCATCTTGCTTGGCCTCTTACTGCTCTTTGGTCGAGATGTCTGAGCTCTCTTCAAGAGATTGACTGCATTGCTACTCATGCCTACCGTGAAGCGAACGCTGTGGCTGATGCTCTTGCCAACAAAGGTGTTCATCAAAGCATGAATTGGATGGAAACTTTGCCCCCTGACTTATTGTATTTGTTTGATAAAGACTGTAAAAAAATCCCTTCTTTTCGCATGTTGTAATCTTTTGATCTTCAATAAATTGTGCTTTGGTCTTTGACCAAAGCATTGCCTTTTAAAAAAAAATACCATTGTGATATTCTTCTATGTGGCATTACCTTTATGGTACTTACCTTCGTGGTAATCATTCCTCCATGGAAAAGATGGGCTTTGGGATCATGAGTTGGGCCTTGTGTTTCCTCATGAATGATATTGGGTATACATGATAACATAGGTATATGTATGATCATATACCTAAGTAGGGTGGACTGTTGTTTCCATGTGTTTTTGTTTATCCATTGTGAATTTTGTGAGACCTTTGAGGGTCTCGGGGTCCCAACTGATTATAGTTATACTCACCCCTGCACGAGAAACGCCCACACCTTGTTATATATGGTGCAGAAGAAGTATAGCACTGACTGAAGATGAGGGTAACAGGATAGGAGATAGCTAGAAGGTGGACATTAGACATGGCGTACCGCAGACAAACGTTCTAGATCTGTAACTACCATATAAGTAGGATCCTTGGCGGGAGTTCATGGGAGATATTTCAGTAACTTGTACATTTTAGTTTTCTTGTACTTTCCAGTTGGGATTCAATTCTGTACCCTTTTTCTTACTATACACACAGTTTTACTATACATTTTACTTGTGTTCGTATCATGTTAAGTGCTTGGTTGTGTGCGTTTACATGTTATAAAGGCAATGCGTTCCCAGTTTAGGGAATACACTAATAGGTGAAAGTTGAAAACCCCTATCTTATGGAAGGAGATCTTGGATTAGTCATGGAATGGGTCCCGGGGGATGGGTCGTGACATATAAACATTATGAAATCATTTAAGTTCACAATGGTGGTTTTGTCGATATTTAGTACTTCAGTCAAAAATGAACATCTTATAATTACAAGTTGTTCCTGTGGTCCAAATTCCTTTATCTCCAGAATGAAATTAAAGATTTATATATCATATATATCTTATATATCTTATATATGAAAGTATTTATAATATTACATAACATTTGGGTATAAGAAATGAAATACACTGTTAATGGAGACGGTAAGTGGTATGTACGCATGAACGCTACTTTCTTTTCTATTTTAATATTTAATGGAATGAAAACATAATGATACATAGGTATATTATAATTCCAGTATAATATAATATTATATATAAATAACATAATTTTATTAATTCCATCCTTTATATGTTCCATGTATATCATAAACAAATCATATCACCTTGAGGGGGCGAAAGTCCACACTTCCTGAAATGAAATTATCGAATTTACACATATTGGCATGCATAAAGGTATGTTTGTAAATAAAAATTACCAAATCATAGAGAAAACATAAACCTAATATATATCATATATAAGTACAATGTTATCATAATGTCCACCGTGATATGTGGGAGGAGATAATTGAATAATCATCATTTCGTGAGACAGTAGTTCGTTGTCCACAAAAATAGTATGTTCATTAACCATTAGATGGAGCTGTGTGAAAGTTTATTTTGAATAATTCTAATAAAAAACCTAGTATATTTAGGATTCTGTTCATTTAATAAAATAATGAAATAAAAATAGTTTATGGTGTTTGAGATGTAAAATAAAACAAAATAACTTAATAGAAGATGTTACCATTAAATCTGGTATCTTCCTTTGTATTGAACCAAAAGGTGTACATGAATTGCCTTATTCCAAGTGTAAGGATTCTTGGAGGTGGATAGGTATGTTGGGAGCTCAATTTTGAAGAGTTGGGATGTGCCAAGGGGCTTGGGAAGTGTGTGTAATGGGTTAGAAGTTGGGGCTTTTTATAAGGGGGAGGAGGGGCACCATTGGAATGTTTGAAAATATTATTTTTTATAAATTTTTCGATAGTTTCAAAAAGTCCAAAACTCATTAAAATCTAATATATAATGACTCATATTCCAAATTAATTCATCCAATATTAATTGTATAGGTTTTGGAAATTGTTTTACTATTTATAATCATATTAGTTTAAATCATCCATTAATGAGTTAAACACTACTTCATTAATGGGTCATAAATAATTTTATTTATATGATATCTAAAAATTATAAAAAAATACCATGATGTAGGAAAACATTTTATATTTCAAATTAATATTTATTTTCAATTAGATAACTTATATTATTCTTTTTAAAAATTAATTTACTAAAAGATATATGTTTAGGTCATTTTTTTCTTTACTTTAATTTAATTAATATAATGTTTCATTATCATTCTTAAGTGGCTCCATGGGGTCCCAAAATCGACCCAGGGATGCAAATATTCAGAAATGTATCAATAAATTGGATTAAGAAACATGTTAGGGTAATATTAGGTTATTATAATTTTTTTTACCCTTATATATCAGATTTTCTCTTTATCCATTGAAAATAAACTTTTCACAAAAGTAAATATACATATTGTCTGAAAATAAAATTTAACTATTTACACATTTTGGACCTCATGATTCCAAATATGGAAATCATTTTTTTAATTCAAAACACATATGTTGCATAAATTAATTTTAAATTAATTTCCTCTCTCAAAACAAAAAAAAATTATGAAAAATTAACTATCAAAAGATTGTCACTTATTTACGTCCAATTTCAAACTAAAATTACATACAATGACAAATATTGGATTAAATGATAAAAAAATAATATAATTACACTTTAAACCCAATTAAATATATAATCTAACCTTATAAATATATTATATTAAGTTGATATTTTGAATTAAAATACAGTATTTTTCACGAATCATTAATAAATGAATTTTATAAAAAAATACCAAAACATTACCCCATGTAAATTTAGATGTCCCAATTATAAATAAGATTTTTATTTTGACAAATAGAACATATAAATGGGACCAAATAAATATTTAATATGGGTTTTCCATCATAAGGCAGTAAATTGTTTTTTATTGAATATTAGCATTTTAATGTTGAAAATTAGATTCCTTCACATTTTATGCCTCAATATTTAATTGGATAAATATAAAAACATTTAAAAACATATTTAATCATATTGTAGTTGGTTCTATTCATTACATCCAATAAAATGGATATGTGTTAACTATAACTTAAAATTATAGTATTATTATATAATTTTTTAGTATAATCTCAATGTTGTGTGAATCATAAGAATTCAAAGAATCCGATTGTTGCGTATCAGGTATGCCATAAAACATAGAAAATCGATTAATGAAAAATTAATATTTAGGTCACAAATATTAATAAATATGAAAATGTAATATTCATTATTTACCTAGGATGTTACAGAAACATTTCATGTATTACATTGTATCTTTGAGATATTTTATTAAATATTTTTTGTAGGTTAGATTTTAGGCTTCCTCTTCTTCTAGATGTCATTTTTCATATTATTTATCATTTGATAATTATTTCATTGAAATAATTGTACCAAATAATTTTAATTTTTTTCCAAGAGAATCAACTTCTCGAATAAATTAGGTCTCGTTGTTAAATAACTATTATACAATTTATGATGTTTGTTTCTTATTATTGACATTGTTCTTGGACTATGTTATAAGGATGAATGGATTGTAGTTTCATTAGAAAAATTTGTATTTATTTATGTGTGATGGTCTATGTGAAAAAGATCAAAATTATTTTACATATTCCATTGTTTTCTTCATAAATTCATGTTCTCTAATGGAGGTAATGAATTGATGATTTACATGAAATAGTTCTTCCATTTTGAATGTGATTATATAAAAATCATTGAATGAAATCCTCATAGATATGTTAATTGATTTTATATATTAAAAAAAGTAAATATATAAAGATTATATAGGCACATTACTTAACTCATATACTGAAATTTATCATGTAGAATATTAATTATTTAAGGTAATTATATTTTTTTACATAAATGTTCATTAATTGGATACAATATTAGAAAATTTATAAAACAATAGTCATCATTAAATGTATTATAAATATCTTTTTAATTTATCTTTATATTTATTAATCTTTCATATTTATTTTGTCTTTTTGAATTCATTTTAATAAATTTTGGTGAAATATAATAATTCTAGAAAAGTAATTTTAAAGGAATGTATAAACACTATCAAAATAATCACCATTACTCATTATTTATTATATAGTCATTCCTAGATTTAGTTTTTTATGAATCGTCAAATGAGTTTAAAATTTTTATTCAACCATATGTTTCCTATGAAATTTATTTTCTTATAGTTTCTTTGTTATGGTTGTTTTTAAGTAATAGTCATTTATTCTAGTAGGCTATGTTTCATTTTTCACATTACTATTCACCCTTCACTTGAATTTGAATAAAAAATCCTTATAAATAATATAATAATTAGTAATTTCCTAGTTCTTAAATTTATATATCCATGGATTCTATAATAATTATAATTTCCAAAAAAGTGGGATCAAAAGTATATCAATGTAGTGGTAATACGAAATAAAATGAAAATGTGTTCTTATATATATGAATTTGTATTTTGTTATGATATTATAATAAAAACAATTAGTAAAATTATTTTAATATATTAACTTGTCTTTCACATTTATAACTTTTTATCTGTCTAAATTATTCAAAATATGATACACTTCTTTTTAATAATATATTCCCCATTATTTTGATTATGAATGAATGATATTATTATTCATCCTGAATTTTTTTGGTGAGTTTTTGTTTGTATCATAACATGAAAGACATACATCAGGGATAAAAAACATATATAATGATAGCTGATGTAAAAAAGGGTGATAATATTAGGAAATTTATCCAAATTGGTTCACAAAAATTACTACGGTTTTTATAATTCCATAAAAAATTATACCTTTTCTGGAGAATGATTTCATGTCACAGCTGGCTGGTTTTCTACCTTAGATGTCAAAGAGTGATACTAGTATCATTTTATTGGTCAGTTCATTCATAATTTTTAAACCATGTAATAATATTTATTTTCTATTTCAAAACACAATTTATTTATTCATGTTTACTAAATTTAATATCATAGATGTTAGATATATTTTTTGTATGACTTAATTTTGATATTTTAAAATCATATTAAAGTATTCTTCTTGAATTAATTTTTTTTGGAACAACTTCATGGGTTGATGGACTTTCTATATCACTTTTCTCTTTCTAACTTTGTTATGGTTATGTTAGTATACATTTTATGTTAAATGTTATATATATATATATATATAATTTTTAATATATAAGGGTTCTATATATGTATGTGTGTGCGTGTGTTTATTTTATTTATTTCTTTATATATGTTACATCCCTCTTATATATATTTATATGACAGGCCTTCTCTCTCTCCACATGTACATGTTTTTCACAGATATAAATTTTTTATGTTTATATATCTATCCATATATATTTTCTATGATATATATATATATATGTTATGTTATTATACTTGTATCTCATTTTCATGAACGTTTAGATTTTGGAATAGTGGTAGAAACAAAAATACATCTAATGATTTCATGTTTTTAGCTCCCACAAAAGGATAATAACCCATTCCTTGGTCTATTGTTTAGACTATATATTTAAATCATATCGTTAAATAGTCAATATTTATTCTTATAAGGAGCATGTATAATACATGTTTAACATAAGAGGCTGTGATGAAATCAATTCATCACGTACAATAATTCTTAAACTAGATTATTGAAATGTCTTAGACTGGATCACATACATAATCTATTATATATTATAATGTAAACCATTAATATTATAACTATGTTACAGAAATTATTTCATTTATAATTTTTAAAAATATATAATTTAAATTAGGCATTTTTAGGGTGTTAATTACTAGAGTTTTGATAATCATAATTAAAGGGAAGCATTATTTTTATCTTTTGGTGTTTTAAGGGTTTATATTCTATTATGGTGGTGATTATTCTTCAGTAATCATTTAATTCATTATAGTAGGGGTTTTTAGGATTTTCTAAATTTTAATTTATAGGTGTGTGATGGTTTTTAGTAAAAATTGCAAGAAAATTTTACAATAGGACTCGACTAAGAAACATTTATCCCAAAATATTTTGAGAAACATATTGATGTTACTCATAAATAGATTGAATATTAAAAGAATTGATAATATGTGGTTTTGAATCCTTCAAAAGGATAAATTCATGGCTACAATCACCATTTTTTATACTGGTTATGGTTTTCTATTCATGTTTTTTTGGTTTCCCCAATTTTTTATCAAAGTATATAAAAGTGAGTTCTATTTTATCCCATTCATGATCAGTTGAAAGAGTCAACTGAAGAATTAGTGAATCCAAGACCTATCCTATTAATGGATTGTCTTCATTATCAATTTTATCTGATAATTATTGCAGATTGAAATAGGTGCATTGATTTATTCTTTCAATTATTTTAGTGTATCATATATTGAGAAGAATACCAACCATCTATTATAGTAGAGGAAGATTTATGAAGAGTGGTGCGTCTTTAAAATAATGTTAATAGGATCAAGACACCCAATATAGTTAGGGAGAATTTTTTTGGATTGATTTATTGATTAAAAATACATATCATGTTCATGACAAGATAATCATTGTATGTGTGCTAAAACTGACCATGGAATCTAAACATTTTACAAAAAACATTCAAAATGAACAAAAATTTTCCATTCACAATCCACATTGTAAACAAAACATGGTTTTTGTGACTAAAAAATCCATGGTATTGACTTTGGGTGATATTTATATGAAAACTCTCCATCATTCAGATTCACATAAACCATAAATATTTCTAGATATATTGCAACATTATTTTCATGATCAACTAGATAATCAAAATGATTTGAATATTCTGCCTACGCTTTTGGAAGAAATGATATAATAGACCTAAAAATTTCATTAGATATATCATTCATCATCATGAAAATTTACTCTATTGGAATGGAATTTGTTTTACTAGATGTATTTTAAAAAACACTTCCTCTCTAACTAAAATCCAAAGTAGGGGAATAATCATTATTAGGAAGTGCTTTAGGATTTTCTCTAGAATACCATAGTAATGAAAAAATTACATATAAAGATATATAGATAATGTAATTGAAATTTAGTTTAGAAGTTATATCTAATGAATATTTTTATTTATAATAAACTCTATTTGTCAATCTAAAATATGTATTTAAATAAATTCTACAAAAAGAATAATGTTTTTTATAAACAATATTTAATATTATATTATATATACAGTTTATGATTTAAAATATATTTTTTATATGATTAAACATAAAATATATTTAAAATATAAATAGGGAAGGATTTAAAAAAGAATATATTAAAATTTAATTATAACATATAAATTATTAACATACAAGTATATGTATTACATATACAGTTGGCTATGCCAATTCCTTCCACATGCCAGATACTAAGCCTTTCTCTTTACATATACATCTCTATGAAAACTCTTATTTATTCAAAATATCAATTTAATATTACTTACATGATAAATATAATATCTAAACAACCTATCAATCCTATATGGAATCCTCGTCATACTAAATCCTCAATTCTGACTATGTCTACCCCTCTGACTACACCTCTATATCCTCTATATGTTGTTTCTCCATTTCACTCTCATCCAATGCCTTGATCTTCTCCTCTTCTACTACATCATTGATGACCTCCACCTCCACATAGTCTTGTAACTCTATGTAATACTACAACATTGACTACCCCAACATATCCTATGTGTTTCCCATCTCTACCTATGACTCTTTATCCACCTCGGACTCCCCCACCTCCTCCTCCTCCACCTCTCTAACTCTTTGAAATTTATCTCACCCACCCATACCAACATATTATTTCTTATATACTCAACTAGTCATTAAACCCACATACCCCCTTCGGTGTTCTCCACTTTCTTCATTAAAATAATACTTAGATTGTCTCTAAATTACTAAAAAAACTTTTTCATGATCCTCAATCATTTTGTTAGCTTAGGGTTTATAACTATCAAATTTTATTTAAAGAGAACAATATTAAAATGTTTAGGTTTAATTTTTTATTACACCCATTTTACATGTATCGACAAACTCCATTTTGTGAAAAAACTATTTTTATATCCCTTTTATCCAAATTTTTTTAATAAATAAGAATTTCATTGTAAACTGATGAGCTTCCCTTCATTTAGGATGAAATCCACACCCCTGATTTAGTAGAACTAAAATTAGTTTTATTTCCCTCATAATATTTCTATAAATTTCCATCATGTAGGTGATATATATCATATAATCTCTTCATTTTAAAATATAATTTCAAAATTTTCTTATGTAGTATAATCTAGAACATTTTAGTATGTGGTGTAATATGATATTTGATTGATAGTTTCGTAATTATGATAATCATTTTTTCAATTTCCTTGTCTACCATATTTCATAATAAGTTATTCTAAAAGGATAATTTTATGGTGCAATTACTTTTATTTTTTATTTTCTTATTGGTCATGATTTTTCATTATAATTAAAGAGTTAAAAATATTAATTTAATACTATAAAAGTATATGATTTTACTTAATTGAATTATTTATGTTAGTAAGTGAAAATAATATCTACCATATAAACTTGTTCATATTCATCTATTGAGGAACAAATTACTTGAGTGGTTCTAGTCATCTCTACTGAATGTGGATTCAATTATATAATTATCATTCTATTATCAAATATATCATTACATTATAAATGTGATTTTTTTAATTCTATTTTTCAATTTGGTATTTATTTTATCTAAAATCTGATATTTTCCTACTTTGTTTTCAAGGATTCAAAAATCTCAACCTCAAATGACTGGAATATATTATGTTAATGGATATATTGTACTCTAAATAGGAATTATATGGTTGTTGAATAATACTCCACCAAATTATATGTTTTTAATTTATATTATTTGATTCATAAAATTCATAATTCAATTATGGATTAGACATTGAGATAGTAATCATTTCAGGTTCTCTGAAACCGTAGACCCACAATATCAATTTATTCTTTATTTCAGGAACTCCTCCACATATGATTCCAATGGAAAAAAATATATTATTAAAACACCATCTATGTATATCATATTCTATTAGCTTTGTGAGATTAATTAAATTTATAGTAATATCACTATACTAATATCACTAATTCATTTTTTTAAAATAATAATTGATTGGAACTGATTATTAAACACAAAATTAATTACATAAGTTCCACATGAATACCATCAATATATTATCATTCGAGTAGTTTGATTATTTTTTGTACATTTATTAATTTCATAACATTTACACCAATAAATAAATATAATTTTTCAATTTATTACCTATCAATGATTTAAAATTTTATATTTCACCATTATCTAATTTTCTTTCATCCACAGATATTACATCAAGGAGACAAATAAAATAAAACGTTCCCATCCATAAAATTCTAGATTATGAATCTGGGACTCTAAATTAATTACATTAATAATTTTTAATGTTTTTTTTATATCAATGGAATTAAAAAATAGGTCTTCCAGATGTATCTTCATTCATATCATTAACCTTTCATTCCTTACACATTTGGTCTCATTTGTCTTACATAGTTATTTTTGGGATTCATTTTTACATCATCCAAAATAACATATATTAAAAATTAAACATCTTCCACAAAAAACACAATGTATTAAACCTATTTGATATTCTCTAAATAGTGAAAAAACGCTAAAAGAAGGTGATGACTATTGAAAATATGATTAAACCAATTGATTTTTTTCATTCATTAGTTCAATACCGATTCTGGTTCTATTTATATTTTCTTATTTATTATTATAATACATATTAATATTTAACATATTATTCATGGACAACACATTCTACAATACAATAAAATATAATATTTAATAAACCTATAGTTGGTTCTATGATCCACGTGACTTTTTTATGAAAAAGCTTCAACGCATAAATGGTAGTCTATGGTGTAGAAAATATAACATCCACATAAGAACCACAAACCCAATGTCTCACTTTGGAAATACCTTTTTATTCATTATATAATATATTAATTATTTATATATTTTATGGGTAATAAATTTTAATTTGGTAAATTATGCTATTTTTTCAATACAATCTAATTTATGGTGAATCATCCAGTCATGGATTCTATAAGAGAAATTCTAGTCGTCATTTTTTCTTAAAAAACGATACATTTTGTACAATAAATTCTAAATGAATCCAAACACTATTTGGTTCATGTAACATTTCCCGTTATCTTCAAAACTATATGACATTTTTTATACATGCATCTCATATTGTCAAGAATACTTTTGGAGGCCAATATGAGGTTTTTTAACACCATAGAAAGAGGTGTTCATTTTAGGATAACTATAGGAAAATATTTATTGAAATATTATATAATTATAATATTTTTTAATATTTGTTTCTCTAAAAATATTGATGATATTACAAGGATATGTCATATGATATTTTTACTGAATTAAAACATTTCATTATAACATATAATTTCCAAAAAGTCCTTTTTTACACTCCCAAACATCTATGAATCGTTTTGCATCCAAACCAATCTGTGATATTAAAAGTAGTATAAATCAATTTTTATTGAATTAAACTAAAATAGTTTTCAGAAAATGATAAAAATACATTATATCTCACTTCTCATACCCCATTATTTCCATATACGTTTCTTAATACTCATGTTCCTCAATAACTGATTTCAGTAATAGTTTATTGATCGCCCAATGGTAAATAATATATTCTACACTATATTTTAATAATTTATATTAGAAATAATTTTATTGAATAGTTTTTACTTATTCATTCCATTCAATAAAAAATTTATATCTTGAATATATTATATATAATTACAATAGGGAATACATATCAGGAGGCATATACATTTAATGACTTGTAATTCATTAGTACTCAATACAATAATATATAAGAAGTTTTTCAAATTATATAAATTCATACTTTGTATTAAAAAACTATATCCATATAGTTTATTTCAAAAAGTTTACATAAATAAATGTGTACTATTTAATAGACAAATTGATAGAATTCATTAAATGGAGTTTATATAACCTGTATTTAGTACGACTGATTATAATTTTGTGTAACCTGATTTTCAGTTTCATCAAATTCATCAACTGAGAAACCAAATTGATATATTCATCCTTGTGTAACGTTAATATCAATTGCAGTAAATTTTTTTTAGAATCTGTTAAAAAATACATGTACATATTATTTATTCTTCACTTCTTGTACACAAGAAGTCAATTAATTTTTGAGGGCCTCTACCACATATTATAGACTTCTATGATAATTATGACCAAGTAAATGGTGGGTATTATCAATGTGATCAATGTCTTGAGGCATGTGAGGTTGATGATGGAAGATATTTGGGTTCTCGGGAACATTGATAGATTTAAAATATTTTCTTTCTCCAATATGATATCCACCCCTATGAACTTGTGATGTAAACCATGAAAATTCTATAGCTTCCTGTTGTTTAGTTCACAATTGGTGGGCCGACCACCCATGTTTATGCATCCATGATGATAAATTTGGATTGCGATGGTGTGTTCAGGGGCTCTGGCATATTCAGGATGGGTGATACAGCTATAAGGGATAGGGAAATTGTGTTGGATCTGACCAACTATAGACACCCTAATTTCCTTATCTTGTGAGTTCTTGTTTGGGTGAACCCAATATGGGTATCAACCTCAATTAAATAAATAGTTGAATGTTTTGTGGACTTTTCAAATTAAAAATTATATTTTTCTATTAAGGATTTTCCAGTCATTTGTTTCTTATAGCAATGAGGGTTCTAAACAATTGTTCCTATTACTTTGTTTTAGAACATTTTTTGATTCTTACACTTTGGTAGATATTTAATATAAGATAATAATGTTTTAATATATTATATAATTATATAAGTTGATGTCATTTCATGTTTATATCCTGTGTGTGGTGGACATATTTTATATACATAATCTTTTCATTTTGTCATTCCCTTCAAAAATAATCATATATTTAGAATATTTTTCCATATATTTTATTGTCTCATGTTTAGTGGATAAATTATATCAATATATAGAGGATATGTTGGGATCAAAAACCCTTCCAAAAATATTATAATTCCTTCTTTGAGTTTTACCACATAAAATTATTTTATAAAATAAGAACAAAATTTTCTCTTATAAAATGTAATTTTGTTATAAACATTTATTGACACATATTAGTGATAAACCACAAATTATATATATAGAATTCAATGTGTGTATCATAAATATGAAATTTTATTTGGAGAGATAAATAAATTATGAATGAATATTGAGACATAAATTAAAAAATTCTACTATCTCCCTTATTTGGATATGAATTTAATAAATCAACTAACTCCCTCGTATGGAAGACATTAAACATAGTGATGGATATTAACTATATTTTCAATTCCATCCTTATTAAATATAACATTCTAATTTTAAAAAACCAATCAAATTATATTTTTACCATATTTTAATCTTACTGAAATTCATTGTATGAAATTGTTTATTGGACTTGAATGTTTAATAACAATGATAGATTTTTGTGAGGTCTTTTCTTCCCATATGTCCTAAAAATCATAGATATTAAAAAATTTCAAAATGAATGTATTAGAGGAGATGATATCTAAATATATATTTTATAAAAACAAAACCATTATGGGTTTCTTACATAATGTTGCATCCAATTAAATGTATAATTTTATTACAGTTTGTAATAAGAGAACATAGACTGAAATTAATATATATATTATATGTATTAGTATTAATATTATTTTTCCTCTATAATAAAATATAAGAGATATCATTTATAACTAATATGAAATATAAAAAACATATATGTATTCATCAATACTATAATGTATTCATCGAAAAATTATTTTCTAAATTGATATATTTTTTACTCTTATTTTTTTTCAATTGAAACCAAAATAGTGACGAAATAGTGCCTTGAGAAAAATTAGTAAATGAACATTTTGAAAAAAATTCAAAGGTGGTATTGATTAAACTTATATATTCTTACATACCAACTAAAACATTTAATGAGTTATAATGAAATATCTGTCTCAATTTTATTTTCTAAAAAACAACTTATGCAGTTTATATATAAAAATATAGAGATAACAATAATTGTATGGGTAATGGAATGATTATTCCATGAAAATTTATGGGTTAAGTACTGTTGTTTACTGTATCCCATGAGGATCGAGAACAAATTACATGAATTTTTCCAATAGGATATATGGATGGTCTTTGTTGATCATGTCTACTTCCCTTAAAAATTGATTTAGATGTGATTTTTATTTTGGGGGTTACTATAAGACTATATATGAGGCCATTGGTTATCATGTGGAATGAGTGGTGGAGTTCAATTTTTTTCTATTATTTAGGTTGATAAATGAGAAACCATCAAAAAAAATTCAATTGAGTTTAAAATCAAATCCCAATTATGTGATGTTTATCTGGGATTTTATGAATATAATTTTTTTTACGAGTTTCCAAGTCACCTCGTGAGTTATTTTATGTTTTAATTTGAAATAAAAATGAATAAAGGTGGATAAATTTTTGTCTAAAAGTGTATCAAAAATATTGTAGTGTATTATTTCAATTTATTTTGTCACATGTCCAGTTGGATCATGATATTCAGTACAAAAATATAGACCATGATCAAATGGAAAATGATTAAAATTATAATGTTTTCAAAAACACATCACCTGAATTAAATAAATATTCATAATATAACTATTTTCATATTGATATGAGAGTTTTTTTGGTTTTTTGATTTTATGTGAGATTAAATATTGTATTTAACATGCTTGTGCATTTTTTTGAAGATAATAAAACCTTGAAATACATCATCTATAGTAAATGAAAAGATACAAAGTGTGTTTCATAGGTGATACCTATTATTGAAACATTGTTGGTTGATTCAGTGATATGTATGTTCTTTTCCAAATTACATTATTGCAGTCATGATCATATATAAATTTCTGATAAAAAATTGGTGGCCACAATGAAAAAACACCAGTAATTATTTGTGTATTTGGAACCATGGTGTCTTAGTTATATGTAAAACAGATAAATAACATCTCTTAGTGTATGAATATCTGTAAAACCTATAATATTTGAAGTTACTCAAAAATATAAGAAGGGTCATGTATATAGTTTTGGGAATACATGGTGCTGGTAAAAATAAATGAGGAACTCGCCTGGATTACCATTTAACATGGTTTTAATCAGCATTTCTATCTATATCCATTAAGGGTGGTAAAATAACATGGCTTTATGATGACGAATAATGAGGAATATTTGGTGATGTAGAATTTTTTTCTAAGTTGGTTTATGTGTATCTTAATCTCATTAAAATTGATTATAATAATAATTGTTTAATTTAAATAATACTAAAGGGAATATTCTGCTTAATACATGTCATAGTTTCTTACCAATCTATACATTGGTGGTTGCAATGCTGGATATGGGTGGGGTGACATTCTATGTAAGTGAGGTCTCAATGGGGTTATTTTTTTTGTATAAATATGGAACTTTCCAATTTCTAAATGTTAAAGTGGGATGTACCACATTGTATTATCCACTACAGTGCCCAATACTCATTGGGAATTGTTCCATTGGTTTATACGCGAACCATAGTGGTGGGATTTTATGAAATATTTTGTATGACCATACAAAACCATCATTTCCTATGGATATGAATACATTACACATGTGGGGGAATCCATGTTATCTTAATCACTTCTTCCAATATCTCCCACTAGGGATTTGAGGTAGTTCCACAATTTATATTATTCTATAATTTACATCAGAATCATCTAAGGATACGTGATATTTCCCTCATGTTAATTTGTTTTAAAACTAAGAAAATAAAGATCCATATATTCTATAGTTAGGACACCATTATGTATCATTTATGACAACTATAGACTCGGCGTATAAACCATACATTGTGAGTGAGGGATTTTTTTACATATTATTCAAAACATTCTATTTTATTTGATATTTTTAGTTTCTATCTATTAATATAAATTATGTGTCTAGATTATTTTTTATTAATGCAATGATATTTAATATTATTATGATTTTTTTACCTAGTTTGTTTGAGGATTAAGAATGATATCATATGCATGGGGTGTCTTATTTTAATCACTGATGTGGAATTTATGCAGCATTCAATCATATTTGATCACACACTTTTTGGTATCATCTTTACTATGGGATGAATTGCTATCATGTAAAATAGTTGTTTATCACCATATTTTCTAGTTTCTATAGCCTAATTAGTGAACTCAAGTCTTCTAGGGTGAGTTGGTTCTCGGAATAGTGTGGTAAATACCTAGTTTATTAAATATGGAATTGATCTCATCTTAGATATATAGGTTATTTATTGGTAACACATATAATTTTTTAGTTTTAAAATTTCTTCTGTTTGTAGATCAATTCCCTTATGTCATTTTGGAGGATTGTTATGGGCTACCACCGCATCGATATGTTAGGTTTACATTTTGATATAATCCCCAGGACAAGATTAATTTACCGTGTGATATACTATATGTCTCCAAATAAGATGATATATTTCAAATAATAGTAGAAGTACCTTTTACAAATGGATTTATTCATCACGTCATGTCATTATTGAAGTTATATTCTTTTTTTTCATGAAGGTATTATAGAGTATTCAACATTGAGAGGATTATTGTAAAAAATAATAGGGAGACCATTAAAATTATCTTATATCATAATTTATGATCATTTTGATCATCCTAGTGGGTTAAATTGGTTTTTAATACCACCTTACAATGAAGGTATAAAACAATGATTTTTTATGTCGATTTGGTATGTAACTTCTCTTATTCTCCATAAAACATTGATAAAAAATACCATTCATCAAAATTTCAACTATATCATGGTCATTGTTATTTATGAAATATTTTTATATGCCAATACAGAGAAAGATCATGAAAGCCTTCAGGAGGTTGTAATGAGAAGTTTATGTATCATTAAAAATAAAATCTATCCAAATGTAGTTTTGGAATTTAAGAGGTGATGTTCCATGTCTATGTGAATTCAGAGAAATAAGATTTAATGGAACTCAATATGACTCAGGAAGCAATGTCAAAGGAGAGTCTATAGAATTTATCTGAGATCATATTCCATTTTAATTCTTTGATATGTATTATAGAATATTTTTGTTGGACTATAATAGGATAACATCTTCCTTGAGGGGTTTTGAAATGAATGTCAGTGTTTTTTGGGTGAATGGTAATGTTTAATAATTATTTTAATGAATAGGTTATAATATTTAAATTTGAATAAATTTTTTTTCCAATGTTTTGGAAATATTTTGATGTATATTTTGACGCATGAGTTGTGGGGATAGGGTGAGCTCTGATGTTGGATAACCATGTAGTAACTTCGGTATTATGGATTCTAGAACCACATGAATGTAATTACCCAACCCATGAAATGGAATTAGATTTTTTTATTTAGGTGATTAAGATGAGGAATTGTTACCTCTTTAAAAAACCATTTATCATCTACTCTTACATTAAGATACTAAAGTATATCTATACCCAAAGGTACTTCATGATTGACTAATATTCATGGTAAAGTATCTTTAGACATTTTATATAGATATAGATTATACTTATATGAAGAGGATTATTGTAACTATCACCTTATAAATAATTTTTTCAATTGATGATTTTTTAAAATTATCATGTGAATAGAGATTGAGGAGATTGTTTTCTGATCTAATGATATAAGCATGGGATGATAGAGAAAATGTGGTTTAACAATTGTGTTGGTGACACTATATCTAGTTGATCAAAATCAGTCTGGAATGAAATAAGACCACATCTTCTAATAGGATAGTAATGTTTTAAAATGTTGGGAGACCTGTGTTCATAGTCTCGATACCCGGATGGTTCTCTCATTTTTAGGAGGTAAATTTTAGTTCATTTGACCGTATTGTAGTAAGTGATGCATGTGTTAATTTAATCTTTTTGGAATGTTCTCTAGAGTAACTAAGATAATTTATAGTTTGAAGAGTATCTATTGGTGGCCATGGATCATGTAATCAATTGATTATTATGTTTATAAGTGTTTTATCCTCATGATTATCTATGTGAGAATCATAGACCAACTTGGTTGTTACAACCAATTCCCCTTATATTTTGTGCATGGGATAAAATCAGTATTGATTTTGTGATAATCCTACCTCATTATTTTGTTCATAAAATTTTTTTGGGTGATGTTTTGATTGTATGACGAAATCATTGTATTTTATTCCCATTTAATAGATTAATAAGGTAGTGGAACATGGGAAACACTATATCAAAGACGTTGTTATGAATCATTGATTATCCTCAGAGATATATTCAAAATGAGATGTAGAATTTACATAAATTTTTTGTATGGACTTTAGGATTGTTGGAAATACATGATATGGTTTAGCAAAACATGTAACCCACAAAAGGATGGACAACCTGAGTAGAATATCCAAACACTAAAGGATATGATTTATGAGTATTTTATTGACATTTTGGGTCAAGGAAATATTAAATATCATTTTCCAAGCTATATTATAATAATATTTATCAATCCTAAATCATTTTGGCCACATATGTGTTATTATATTTGTAGCTATAAGATCCTGCATTAGTTTGGGATTAATTGGGTGATAATTTCTTATTTGGTCCAATTATCATCCATGATAAAAATTAGAATGTAAGGATCATTATAAAATATAATTTTTTCCCATATTAAGAAAAATGTAATATTTCAATTGATTTATTCACCCTTTCTAGTGTGTAATATATGATCATTAGTTTATTTGTGGTTTTTGGAAATTATTTGTCTATTAGAAATTAAGGGGACATTGGTACTATGTTATTTGATTCAATCTTTTGTTTTTAAAAGTTTTATAATCATAATTTTTTATTTTTTTTCATCCACTATTATGAACCTAATTCATGAAATATTATATGATTTCAAATTTATAAGATATCATCCTAAAAAATATTACATTGTAGAGTTAGAATATTTGGATGTCGAGTCTGACCTCACCATTGTGTAGTATAATATTTGTGTCATGGATTAAGAGAACAATATTATCCATGGAAATTTTATCCCACTATCCTTTGATCATTTGTAGTGCGATAGTGGTTTCCATGTTACATGGGATTGGGATATCATTGTAATTGATAAGAGACCAAATAAGATATCTTTTGAGGATGACTGAGAACTTGGTGGGGTGGGGTTTTAAGTGACTTGAAGGAGTGGTTTGTGACACCCTATCGATCAGTGCAATACATAATTATAATTTTTATTTATTTATTTATTTAATAAATTTACATTGTTTTGAGGGTTTTAAATTTCGTTTCCTTGTAATGTATACCATAAAACATTATTTGTGTATATTTTTTCTTACCAAGGAGCTAACTAAATGAGATGGATGTTTTGGGTGATAGTTCCATTTCAGTAGTGTTGGGTAAGATGTTTATTACTACATATATTTCATTTGAGATTATAGAAATTTGGTTTGGATAGATAATAGCTCCCACAATGTTAAGAACATGGTTTTTCTAACCAAGCATCCCAACCATGAAGGTGTTCTATTCTATAAAAATTGGAATGTTGATAGAATTCCCCTAAATAGTTAAACTCCCCATGGACCTATTTCTTTTCAAACACATCCACATTCCCACCCATGGGTTTAGATATTCATATCACTCCATTGGGGAAGATTATCCTTGGAACCATGGGGTTTAGGATTTTTATAAGCACATTTTCATCATGATATATCTTTTATTTTACAATTTATACCATAGTTTATTCTTTTAAATTGATGAGTAGAATCTGAGAATTCCATAGTGCTAAATATAGTGTTATTAATCTTGAATTTGGTATATTTAAAAATGGTGTATAATTTTTTATACATTACTCATCCAATTAATGTGGTTGTTATCAAAGGAGATAATATTTGAATCGATTTCAGGGTAGGTGAAACTATTATAGGGTTTTCCTATATATATACCATATTTCAATATCACCTTTGGTTTTTTTGTATCAAATTTACATATATTTTATTATGATTAATTTTTATCCATGTTTTATTAGATTAATTTTACTATTGGAATTCTTTTTCATGAAATTTTTGTTCATAGGGAATTGGCTATAATGAACTCTATATGTATGGTTTATCAATCAAAAAGATTTAATCATTTTAAATAGATTTAAATGATAGTCCTAAAATATGGTTTTACCTTAAGGAAGATGTTTTATGAAATGGAACATGCTGTCTTGTTTAATTTCCATTTCAAATAGATTTTATGGTTGGTAGTTGTTGATATTGATATGTTAGGAATTAAGGATAACAAAATGAACCATTAATTGCTGATTTTATAATGAATTTTATTTGGAAATTATTGAGGATATTTTTGGAAGACCAATAAAGATTTAATAATTTTATCCAAAGGAACAAATGATTCTTTTGTTTGGTGAATATTTCACCATCCATATTTTGGAACAAGGGACTTAGTGAGATCTTATAAGTTCGTTCCCAAGGATGAAAACTGGTATTCAAACAGCCCATGGAATTATAGCATTCTATAAAATCATCTATTAGATTATGTGAAATTAGTTACTTATGTTTAGAGCCCATGGTGTACAATAAAAATTCATGATTAGTATTCATTTGATTTATAGATACTATTAGTTCAATTTTTGATTGAGGTATATTTTTAAATCCCCTCTAATTTATTTTTAATTTTTTTGTGTTTATACATACAATAACATTGATTCCATGAATGCGAATGTCGATCCTATTATACTAGGTGAATTGTTTCATTAATTATAAATCTTTATTCATTCTTTAAAACATTGATTGCATTGGGAAAACCTAAATGGATAGAAAAAAAAAGAATTCATGTTAGATTATTTAAAAAATTAACATGGAATAAAAATGAATATCAAATTGGTTTTCATTTATTCATTAATAAAATCCATATATATATATATTCATGGTTGTAACCAACATAGATTGGTGTCGTTGATACTTCAAATTGCTGTGTGTGTGGGTAATAATTGTTACAAATGCACAATTATAAGAAATAACTCCATGAATTATGGTGAATCATCCTGATTTTCACCACCTGTGGAAGGCTGTGACAAACGGGATATGGTTGGTAAGCTTTATCTCATGAGGCATTATTTTCAAATTATTTTTTTGATAACGATATTTTTTTATAAATTTGACTATCATCATGGTTTTGAATTTTTCCCCATTTTATTATATATATCATGTATATTTAAAGTATATGACATCAAAAATATGTTTATGTGATATTTTCTATGATGTATACTATTTATCAATGTTGAATTTGTGATGTTTTAGTTTTTATATTTTAATGAAAATTAATTTTCTATTGGAGTAATACAATTAATAAATTGGTAAAAAAATAAACAAGGTGAATCCATTCTTAAAACATTATTGGTGATTACCTGGTGCAGGTCCCATGAATATAGTGATCTACAATATAAATCATTACATGAGGCATGCCATTTTATGTGATGGGTTGGTTCAACCCAAAATTGATTTATACAGAAGACTCAGATAAAGAATCAGTTCTTCCCCCCTCATTTATTTCAATTATATATGTTAATATTAGTTAAAAATAATTTAAAAACTATATTTATTAATATTTAAATGATGAATATATATTAAAATATAAATTATTTTTGGTTGTGGCTCCCATGATTCATGGTACATTGCCGCGAGTTCTTAATTTATATTCTTCTGTTGAACATCCCCAGAAAATCTCATCAATTTTTATATATAATTATATATATATATATATCTATTATAGAACAGTCATAAAATATCATGTATCAAGTTTAGGAGTTTCATTATATATATAAATATATTTAGTTAATTAATTTTATCATATAATATTAAAATCACATAATTCTATCTTGAATAAGAATGAATCACGATCATCTATACAGTGAAGGTAATATCTCAAAATATCAATTGATAGAGAATGATAAAAAATAACTATTTTTCAAGTATAGAGTTTATTCATGAACTTATGTTCGTTTTTCACTTCCTAATGCATATATAGTCACATCACATATGTGATGAAATTTAGATTTTTTTCTAATTTAGATATGTTGTTTTAGTCAGGATTATTCCCTGATGAGGCCAATTCAAATCCATTGAAAATTACATAATGGGAAACATTCACCAATGATGATCTAATAATAAATCCAAATTCACATATATTTAAGATATCTCAATGTGTAAAACTCCCATATCTGTAAATTCACAAAAGTGAATAATCATGAATTCCAACAAAATTATCAACTATTTATATGTTGTAAATACATGTATATGAGAAATTAATATTAATATTTTATAATTTTGTTATGCATATTTCCTAAGAATGAAAAACATTAATGATGATATTCCACAATGAGGGAGACATCCAAAAATTAAAATAAAATTTTCAACAATTCATTAAATTCCATAATCCATAATTCTCAATATTCTACATGATATTTTTATTCAACCGTTATTTAGGAAAAAATTGTTATCATTAATGAGATCCAATATCATGAAATATCAACTTTGAATGAACGCATTATATATCATTGACTGAATATAAAAACTATCTTCTTTATTTTTCCCTTTAATGAATATATAGATGATCATGTTCATATATATTTTTCATCGAGACATTAATATTCTCCATTTTAGTTATACAATATCAAATTCCCAACTATTATTTATCTAATCCACGTTGATTAATATTTTATTATTTATCTAGATAATAAATTACATTTGAATTTGTTCATGATTTCTACAAATATTGGGTCACACATTATTACTTTATATAGATTCATGGATGGATTGTGAAATATTTTTATCCTAAAAAATATCTTATCTTCTCATATGGATGACTTTACCTATATGATTTCCTCACATATTATTTATATGAAATAAAAAATATTTGATTATCAAGAAGCAACTTCTTGGAACAGAAATTCCATGAACACATTTCTTATCCAAATAATATTGACATATCTTTAGATAAATTCATAAAAAAATTAATGCAGAAACAATGTGGGCTCCTTAATCTTCTAAATTTTACTTATTGGAAATACCATGTGAATTATCTTTCTATACATGTTAATATAATTACCATTCTCCATGATTCTGAATTTTTATCAATTTAAAATTTTACCCACACTATTGAAAACAAATATAATGAACATTGGAAAAATGGTATCACTAAATTCTTATGTAATGTGCCATAAATCAACTCAAAAAATTCTAATGTGATCCAGACATGGTATAAAAAATGAGAGGATTTTGTTTTGGTAATAATGCCTTTCATTTTCCATTGAAAATAATTCCAAATGAAATGACAAATTGTTATGATTCATAAAATATTTCAAACATTTTTCCGACTAGAAAAAATCTATTAAAACCAATATTAACAAAAATAAAAAAAATCATAAATGAAATTCTTACACATATATAAATAAATATGTAAAAAAATATTCATGTAATAATATGAAATGATATTCCAAAAACTAATCAAACTATTATTGAAGAATTTAACTTAAATTCCTGTTATCTAAATAAATTTTTCATTCATTATAAAATTATTTAATTTTAGTAATCCAAGGATAAGTAATTTAGAAAGACTATCCATATCAACGACACCCTATCAATGAAATAATAATCTAAATAGAATTGTATGGTAAATTAATTATTGACTATTCTTCAATATTATCCACCTATATCACCCTAGAGTGGATATTCATCATTAAAAATTTGATAATTAATGTCTTATATTGATATGATATAGGATCTACATGTTAGGAAACACTAAATTTTATCTTCTAATTGTGGATATAAAAATTTGTTAACATTAAAAACTGTAGGATAGATTATATTATTAAATTTATATTGTTTGTAAGCATAATTATATGATGAATAAAATATGGGATATTACTTATTTTTATTTCTGGGTATTATTATTTCTTCTTTATTCAAATTCATCAATGGTGATACCTTTTGGTATTTTTCATATTATCAAGAAAGGGAAAAATATTAGATTGTGAGGTACTAATATAGACTGTCCAAATTTGATAGAAAACATTCTTATTTTTTTATCCACCTATGATTATTTGTCACCATAAATTCCATATATTATAAGTAAAATTACAACATATTTTTTATGGGAATATAGTGGATCTTCTCATTCCTCAATTTGAACAACAAGGTTGCCATGTTTTTTTTATTGTGATTCGTCACTCTTTATGCTTCTTAAACTAATCATCAAAACTAATTTCATTTTCGGTTTCATGAATAAACTCACATATAATAATTCATTGTGTTGAGAACATTACATATAAAAAAAATCATATAAAATTTGTTATTAACTCTTTTAAGAGTTTATTATTATTCTGAATGAATTGATCGAGTTTTTTTATATTTTAAAAATCATCATATATCTCTTAAATAGATATTTTTTTAAAAAATGTTTTATTTTGTTGAAAAAAATTCTATGAAATTTTATTATACACATTATTTCATTACTATAATTATTGCACTATCATTAGGTTGTCCCTCTTCCAGTTTAATGGAATTATACAAATCTAATAGAAGGATTAATAGATATTGATTGTAAATATTTGTAGCCTTTAGGAATTATTTATATAGATTCATGGGAGTGATGTTCCAAACATAAAATGTTTTATCTGTGACAATTTCTATTTTCCCTAGATATGTTCTAGATTCCACCATCATTCATATTGTTAACAATAAGTAACACATGTTTCTACAACAAATTATTCTTTTTATTTTGGGGTTACCAAATTATTTATTTTACTCCAATGAATATTTCTATATTAATTTTAAACTTATTTTATATATTAATCCCATTTTTTATACATGTTAAAATTTATGTGAATTAGTATTATGAACACTTTAACAAACATCATCATACCAATCGTCAATTTTATAACATCTATTAAAATTAAACATACTTTTATAACATTTTTATGGTTCATCTTCTTTTATATTATCCCCCTAAAATATTAATTCATTTTGTTTCTTTATAATGTAGAAGACTGTTTAAGAAATACATTTCACAATTCCTAAACTTGTTGAATCACGAATAAGTCCCTTAAAGTCGATATTTTTTTATTTGTTTCGTTTATTTCATTAGTTGGTATAGATAATGTTTTAGCGATACTTTGATCACTTTTTAAGATTCTCTCATGAACCAATACTCAGAGTCATACTTCTATCCACTAAGAGTATCGTATTAAGTGTCTCATAAATATTTTTCACCCATTAATGTTATAGAAATTTATCATCCTTCACATTAAAAAATGATAAAATTATGTAATTTAGTTAAAATAATAATGGGTGGTAACTTTATACAATATGTTCTTCTAATATAGCATCAAAATATTTCACAGTGTTTATGCCATAATTTATAAGCCTTTTATAATTATATAGAAATAGAAATCCATCTGAGATAAAAGATTCTCCTTTATTATTTGGTTATTTAAATTGAATATTTTTCCATGTTGACTAGTTGTTTTTATTCCACTTTATTGAAATTTCAGGTAGAGTATCTTTTTTAAATCTATAACAAATAGAACATTCTCTTCTTGATAGTTATTTTTCTTTTCAGTCTCGTATCCTTGAATTTTGATCTATTATCGTATCAATGTGCTAATATATTTTATCCTACTTTATTTTAGTTCCACATTAGAATCCATTTAATCTATGAAATATTTAATATTTTCTTCAAGGGTATTGATAATATCATCTGGAGTCTTCTGGATTAGTTCTTTCTCTTTTTCCTCGTAAATCTATATATTTTCAGAAATTAATGAACTAAAATCTTAAAGAAATCATTCACATAGATAATTCAATTCAGGTGATCTAGACCTCAAATTCCTATTTTTAGGACCATAAGAAATATAAATATTTATAAGATATTTATGAATATTTTTATATTAATGTTTTATATATGTTTTTTTAACCCATTGCGTAATTTATTAGTTATGATCTTGATACTATCATTAAATTAACAACACTTATTTTAAAAACAAACACACAATGTTGATCAGAAGCTACATAGGGGAATTTATGTTGGGAGTATTGTGTATCTCTCTCCCTCTTTTTCTTTAGTAGCACCATAAAGGAAACAATTATTCATTTTTATCCCAAAAGTACACACACATTTCAAAAAAATAAATAAAACTTCTTAGCCTTATAAATATTCATTATATTGGAAAAAATGTACAAATTATATTCCTAGACCTATAATTATTCGTCATATAATGTCAAATAAGAGTATAATACTATTTTATTCCCATATTATCTATATATTCATCATTATTCCATGAGAAAAAATATTTTAACAACACTATACTCATGTCATATCTCATTCTCTATTATTTAATATCCATATTAAATTCAAATAACCTGCATTCGCTCCACCATAGCTTTTAATTTCATAATTTATTATGATTATATATGAGTTAGATATTATTATTGTTGGAAAAAAATATTATCCATTTAATAATACTGTAAAACCTTTTATAAATTATCAAAATATTTATGACCTATGGTATTTATAAATATAAATATATATAAAATAAAAATAATATATGTGTCATTTTTCATTATTCCTTTCTCCATTACAATATTTATTCAGTTATGTAAATACCATATTTTGAATCACTATGATATTTGTTAATTCAATGTAATCATATCATAACAATAATTTCCCATAAATATATTTTCAAATCTGATAATTTTTTGTCTCTAATATATTCAAATATTACTTCAAGAAAGTCTAATGTCTTAGTTTCTCCTCTAATTATTTAAATAATATATTTATATATCTCCCACTTATCATTACACATAATCTACATAATAAACATTTACTCACTTATTTATATTTAAATAAGAATATATTTTTTCTTATCACTTTTATAATGTGGTAAACAACTTGTTTTCCATTATTAGTTTTCCCTTATTAAACTAGTCACATCATGTATCCCTCCATTAAATTGATTATTCATTAGAAATAAATCTTCTATCACTTTTATAAAAATACTATATCATGATTAGAATTATTGTGATTTTCCCCTTATATATTTTTTCAATATTATATATGAAATTTCTCAGTTCTAACCACATTAAAAAAAGATAATGATAATATAAATCATGACTTACATCTAAATGAATCATGTTAAATTATTATTATCATATCACATTGATTCATGGTGAACATATCTTATATTTACTCCTCATACTATATAGAGAACCTCTTCTCATACATGATACAAAATTCTTCAATATAAAATTCATATCGTTTTTGAGTCACATTAATATACCCTAATATAGCCTACTCACATCCATAAAATTTTAATTTACATGAACCATTCACCAATGTTGATTTAACGATGTAAAACAATCACATTCAAACAATATTTGGCTATGTGGAAAATTATAATTTTTAACATTTTACACAAATTTATAAATATGGGTTCTCATATATCAATTAATTTTTATACATGGGGAATTCACATTCATGGTGTTCTACATATGTGGATTTTGATTTTAAGTAGTGTATTCGGGTATGTATACATTCCTATGTGAAATGTTCATTTACAAAATTTTGAATTTATCAATATAAACATTCATAAATAAGGAAAATACATATATGAATATTCACTTATCTGGAACACATATCGGATTTCACATAATTTGTTCTACACTTCTTCAACATGATTACAAACATTATATTTTTCCTAGTTTTTTACTTTTTTACTTCACTCAATTTTTATAACGAAATCTCTTAAAAATAATGGTGATAAGAAATATCTTGATATATGATCATTGAAAGAAAACCATAATTTTTATTGAATGAATTAAAATCTCATCCACTTTATCTTCATCAAATTTTAATATACTCTTGAACGTATTAACCCTCTATCATCATTGATATTTAAATTTTCATAATTAGAGTTATGATTTCCAAAATTCAACAGTATTCAGTATTTGATCTACTAGGGGCTATAATCTACTGTCAATCTGGACAAAACATAAAATTTAATTATTTATCAATATCAAAATCTACAATGTGATACCTAGACACTTTATATTCATTCATATAAATTTTATGGTTGAATTAAATCCACAAAAAATGTATATGATCCTCATATAACATACTATTATAGTATGTGATACTAGATATCTTCTTCAAATAAATTACATTATATATTACAATCATGACATGAATTCATGGGTTTTGAATTTATTCAAAAATGAATATTGTTCAAAACATATAGAAATATTTTGATAGTGATTTCTTGATAACAAATTGAACTTTTAAAATGTGGAATCAATAATAAAAGAACAAAATACTAAAAAAATACTCATAAAATATCTCTAATCATCAATAAACCATCTACAAAAACAAAAATCACCCATCCCTCAACTAAAATACATCTTACACTTACCTTATTAACCATATATATAATTTTTAAATCTATATGGTGTGCAAATATTGTGTATCATAAAATTATTAGAAGAAACCCACAATTATACCATCAATTACATAGAGTATTATATGATCTGATATTGATGATGTAGTTTTAAATTATTAATATACAATATTCATAAATAAATAAAACTACACATATTAAATTGTCATCTTCTAACTATACCACTGAAAAAATATATAGTAAAAATATAAAATACTAGAAAATTATTTATAACACTATAAGTGCATCCTAACTGATACATGACATTAAATTTCACATTACAAATTGGAATATTACTTTAAAGTCATGACCTATATTTACATTCCATATTAACAAAGTTATTTTAAAATATATCGAATGCATAAGCTAAATAAATTCCAAACATAGTAGAAAATCATATCATACTAATGCCTGAGAAAAAAAAAGGATGGGAGATCAATAAAATAACCCATGGTCAATAATGGTAGTATAAAATATTTTCTATTACCTCAAAAAAATCTCAAACCCATATATTATAAGACAATTCAAAAAATTAGATTAGTATATCATTCATTTTTAATTTAATCCAAATAACATATACATATATTCATCGACAAATAGAAAATCAATAATCATCATATCATATCATGTAGTTATTGAACATACATTACACTATGTATAATACATTTTTCAACTATTAAATCTATCTGAATAGTTAATCATAAATAAATAACCTGGATAATAAATTATTTTAAAATAATAATTTCTTTTCATTTTTTATAAAAATGATAATTCTTTATTTCCATTTTTTCACAAAAAAAATAATAAAATTGAATAATACTTTTAACAAAATTATCCTTTTTCATTTGATTTTTTGGAAAAAATTCTATCTACAAAACATTATTTTATATTAAAAAAAATGTATTAAAAAATAATATCACCCCCTTATAATAAAATTAAAGCATCCTAATCCATGTTCCACATTTTGAAAATATTGAATTCATATAAGTAATTTTATTTCCCATTGACAATTTACATATAAAAGGTATAGAACATTTAATAATCAATGTTTATAATGTAAAATGTAAACTTTTTAATCTATTTATAAAAACATTATACAATTTACCATTTTAGTTGAACATTATTATTAAGAAATAATTCACTAATATATATTCGTAATGAAACTTTTTACATGAAAAATTAACTAAAATACATTTTTAAATCAATATTAATATTTCCAAAATCTAGTTTATTATGAAAATATTCATTCACTGCATCATATATAATTGATAATGTATGTTAATAAATAAAATTATAGTAAAATCAATTACATTCAGAAAATATATCAACTGATCCATTGTATAACAATATCATTACATATTTTTTATAACATATAAATTAACCCAAAATATATATAATCATTAATTTTATAGTAGAATCCAATAAAACATTATTGGATTATTTTAATATAACTTATTGAATAAATAATCTAATTTACACTTGTATAATCCATTTTATAGATCTATCTTAAACACTTTAACTCACATATGCTCAATGTGGGTAAACAATGTCTGTAAAAAAATTTAATGATACAAAATAATTATTTACAGTTAATATAACTTCACATAATACTAAATATGTATTATTGTTACCATGGAAAATATTACCACTCATATTATTTTACAAATCTCCAAGACACATAAATTGTTTTTATATTAAACCATAATTGATGATTGTTTTATTCTAATTAAATCAATATATTTAATAATAAATATTATCGTAACAAATTTTATATCGAATTGACATTTAATCACACTATAATAATATTAAATAATTAATAACTTATAGATTTAACACACCTGATTAACCAATAATTATATAAATAAACACTATGAATATGGCCACGATCACCTAACTGTAAACCAATTATTGATTTATACCAATGATGGATGATAATTTCCCATAAAATCACTAAAAATAAAATTTTAAATAATTGGTATTTATTAAAGGGAGAATATAGTATTATTTGAATAGTTATATTGTAAAATAATCCAATTATTATCATTAATTCAATGCATCTAAAAAATAAAAAAAATTCTAATTTTAAAAAACACAGCACTAATCGATTAATTAGGGAAAAGGGATAGAATGTTTGAGATAATTTGTTGGCTTCTATCAAAGTAAAGAAGATGAAGATACATATTTTAATATAAATTCCATAATAATGACCTGATAAAAATTGCACTTATTAATATTATGTTAGATTATCTAACGAGATCTAGGACTGTCCTGTTAAAAAAAATAGTAGATTCAAATAAATAACACCATTATGCCTCTAAAAACTCAGTGGTACCCACTACAGACAATATAGACTATATACATTCTCTTAATTGTACCTATAATGATCATAGAACCTTTATTCTACCACATGATTTTTTTATATTTATATATAAATAAAAAATACATTGATATTGTTTAAAAAATGATTATAATGTATAAAATATAAATGATAATATAAATTCACTACGAAGACATAATAATAATACTTATTATCTAAAAAATATTGACACGTATCTATTGGTAATAAAAATTATATTTAGATGTTATAGCTAATAAATGTTTCCAAGAATCATAGAAAATATGACCATGAATGGACAATAGAAGCATAAAATCATACTTTTTTTCAACGAAATCACTTCACTATAATAAATTATAAAAGAATTATTTAGAAGAAACATTAATGACCATGAAAATATTGTTACTAGTTAATGTGTGCATTAAATAATTTAAAATGAACAAATGGTCAACAACAACATCCAAAATGTACTGAGACTAAATAAAATTCTCACATTGGCCCCAAATAAGAAATAGAATAAATTTTCTCAAAAATCACTATAAATATGAGACACCATAAAAGTAATCATCATATATTATTACATGATTCCCTCAAAAGGAACTTCATTCCTCTAGTATAGATATAAGGTGAAAATATATATACTATTTACAAGGATATAGATGTGAAATTATAACAATAACATGACCCATTTGTTCTGTCTTGTAATATGAATCACCGTAATTAGAATTACCACACCACTTATTATGAAATGGGACTCCAAAAATATTTTTATTATCATAAATTATATCATCTATTATAGTCCCATAATATACCCCTATTTCAAGAATTTATGGATTTATATTTTGAAGCACCATTAGGGTAAATCTTGACCAAATACATGAGGGGATATCTCCCAAATGATTGAATGAATATATTTTAAACCATGAAATTCCCATGAATAAATTTCCAATTATAATGATTTAGTTCTGAAATGAGGTTACTAAATAAATTCATGATGATACTATTCATGTAGAATATATGGCAGCTCAAAGAATCGTTCGGTGGTCGAGGCCCTATCATGCTAGCATATGTGTGTTCCAGTTTTATAGTTTATATGGGATTCCTTAGCCACTAAAACATCGATATTTATAATTACTACAGTTAATCATTAATTTATTTCACATAATATGAATAGTAATTGATCTTAAGTGGTTTATGAGGTTCCTAATACAAGAATATTTGAGAAAATTTACTATAAAAATTATAGAAACGTTCATTGAAAAATTTTGGTGATGTTTAATCCATGATAGAAAACAGGGCACATAGATAACATATTAATCCATGTAGTCATATTCCAATTTTGCACCTATATACTATAATTTTCAATTCTTCATAATTGAGTGGATCAAGATGATGAAATCCAAGGCATGTAAAAACGGTGCATCTTGGTATGAAAATAAGATGACATTCCCTTAGATAAATTTTACAACTTCATACAAGTGAGTGGACCATGGAGATCTAGCTCCCAAAGAAGGTTATCAATTGTTCTCCTAAAGAGATAATAATAAAAGAATAATTTTAAAGATTGATTATTCTGAAATATATGTATGATATTAGAATCTCAATGATTTTGATATTTGGGTCATAAATCTGATACAGGAGCTCATCCAATAATTGATTTTAATCTAGTTATTCATATATAATTATATATATGAGTTTAGGGTGTAAAACGATAAGGTCCCATGATCTGAAACTCTTTCTCGTGGCCATAAATGGTTTTCTACAAGACCCCAATAATTCCACCCCATATTCATGCGTTGTTCGACTAGATTTTGGGGGAGTAATGATATTTTGGAGAGACTACACCCCCAGTATATAGTTACAATGATATAGATATAAGGAATAAAAATATATATTTGAGTAATAGAAAAAAGAAGAAATAGAACACAATACGACTATAAAATAATAGTTGGAATAAATAAACAATATAACCAAAACCTGTACAATGACATTACCAAATGTATCAAAATTGTAAACTAAAGCGATACAAATACAAAATATAGTTGACAAGAAATGAACTCAAAACATCCTTTTCCAAATCCCTATTTTGGTCCCATATTGTAAATCGATCCAATATAACTAGAAAATATTAGTAGAAAGGTCCATTTCCCTTATCCTAACACACATCAATTTAATCTTATAAGGTACCAAACAAGGCCTAAATTGAGTGTTAGTAAATCTCAGTACGCCGACACCACAGTGTATAAAACACTAGTCTAAAAATAAGTTCATACAATAAAACAATTAAAATATTTATCAATTAATAATAATGATATAATAAAACTTTCATCCATTATCCAAACCATTATGAAATGTCTCTAAACAAGAAGAAAAACCATGACAACCATATCTATCAACCAATCGAATAATTAAATAACACAAAAAATCCATCTGTATTAGTGTTTCATCCTCTCAGAAATTTTTTATATATAATAATTTCGGAACGTGTCACTATTCTATGACCCCAATATTGTCATTTTTCATTTAATGTAGATCCAACTCTTCTATATAAGCATTTTATCTTGTATCATTGAGCCAAATCCTTCTATATACGGATTTTATCATCTATCCCTGGGAAAAACCACTATATAAGCATTTTAGCATGTATCAATAGAAAATTCAAGCTTTATAAGAATTTTATCCTTGCGAAAAGGATATATATATGTGTATGTATATGAACATAATCTTGTATCACATATCATGTCATAAAAACAATGATATCACAATATCACATCATATACCTCAATGGATAGCTATGTTAATTAACAATTTTTTTTTAATTTTAATTTTATTAAATTATCAATGGTCATATTAGTATCCCATAAAATATTATGCATTTGATTCTATATATGTGACCAGCTTTAATATCATTTCATTATAAACGCACTTTAATCCATTATTCAAGTCATTTTTATTCAAGGGTTCACTCACCTAATATATAGCGTAAATCCATGTCACAGTATCCATTAAATCAAAAGTGGTCACCAATAATCAAATTCAGGATTTAACATTATAATTATCTTGTGTTTCAAATCTGTGAAATCACAATACTAAATATAATTTTTAATTAAATAGACTATAAGGTTATATTTTAGAACCCCAACCTTTAACTGGTGATCAACATAATCTGTCTGATAGGGAATGACAACATGAATGAATACACATAATATGTCAATATGGATCCTAAATCCCAAAATATCAATATCACCACCTAGAACAAACCACCAAAAATATATGACACCACTTAAATAAGAAACTATAAAATATTAGGTTAAACATAAGTATAACCACACATCAGGTATATGAAATGTGACTTGGGAGTTCGGAAGGGACGAAAGGGCTGTAAAATCACTTGGATATCATCCTAGGTTTGATATAAGAGATGTTTCACAATGATAAATGAAATTTGTGATCACATAACACACATAAAACAACATATCCCTAGAAATACACATCCTGTGACCCTGTCCCATTAAAAATATTTATTATTTTAGTTTTATGCTTAATTGACATTGTCTAAGGTTATTTTATCCCTTCATTAACATTACACGTCATGTAATGATGATTTATGGTGTCTATCCAGTTCATTCACTGAACACAATCATATCTTTCCTACATTTTCATCAAATCCTCCTAGTGGTACATACATATCGTGAAACCCATTTTGAAGGACTGTTAAATACATGGTGACTTATTTTTGACCATCTTCTACAAAATTTCTTGAACTACATATACGGCCATAAAAACATACATATAACAATTATAATCCCATTAAAAACATTAATAACTAGACTCCATTAACTCCAATAAAAAAAATGACCAAATGAAACGTAACCAAAATGGTTTAGATACATTTTAATCCCAAATATAATAGGGAGTAAAAAATGTAAATATATTTATACCTAGTAAAATGTGGGAGCTTACAACCGCCCCTCCATATAATATCTCATCCCCAAGATGCTCCCAATAAGAATGTGGGGTCTTATATAGAAATTATGGACAAAATTCTATTATATCAAACTACCTCTTCCGGACTCCTCCTGAACATTCCCATGTTGTCATAGTACTTGATGTCGAGATATAGTCCTACCCTATAGATGCTTCTCACAATAGTACAAAATGAATATTGGATGTTACTAAAAGGAAACATCTAAAAATAATTCAATGACCATAATTTCAACAACTTGATAATGTTCACCAGGTTATATTTCCTTCATTAACTGGTGAATCATTTAGTTCTTGTTAATAGACCATTCTAGACAGGCTAAATAGTATGCCATTGGCCTAACCCTTTCCTGTACCCCAAATATTCAAACAAACATAAGCACTGGATTTTCTTGTTTTTTGATTCAGTGTTTTCCCATTATAGGAGACTCCTAAATAAAATCATGATGATCAACCTCAAACTCTAGAGGTTTTCTCCGATGGTTGACATATGACATATGCCTACTCTATGAATTCACTAATGACATTTTGATCAACTGAAATAGTTTTAAAATCTCCTCCACAAGACTAGGTCCAGAAAGTTCTAACTCACCTCCCACTAACTAACAACAAGTTGAACATACCAACTCACTATAAAAATCCACAAAATTGTTCCACATAGATCAAGGTTTTGAAGCTGGTTTTATTTGAAAAGTTCAAAATTTTCATATGTTTCTCCAATTAACATATAAAATTATATACATATTCTTGTATGATATCCTTTAGAATCCAAATACTCCAATCAAATTCACAATCAGTCTAAAGATGATGGGATTTTCTTAGATGAATCAGCGATCCCAAGCCATTCTGAATACCGTAAAAATAATTAAGTGAGAAGTTTCAATCTATCCAAAATAATTATCCTCAAAACATAATGTATATTGACTATATCATACTCTTATATAGTAATAAAATCATCAATAGTAATGGTATCCCATATTGGAAAGCAGTTTGGAAACTTCTTCATTCCAACAAAATTAACACATACTATATCATTATAATGAGTTTTTATGGTTAATAGTATCACACAATTCATAGTAAAATCATTCACATTATACAAAATAATAGACGATGGTTTTAATAGTCTATCTATGTCACGACCCGTCCTCGGGGCCCGTGCCGTGACTACCCCAAGCCCGCCTTCCATAGGCCAGGGGCTGGCGACTAGCACCAAAGGCGTAAATCCCGATAACAGGGAAGGCATTGCCTTTATAAGTAACAACCACCACAGAGTCAGCAAGCGGAAAGTAACTACAAGTGCAGAAAAGTAAAGGGGGCCGGAAATACAAGCCCAACTGTAAAGTACAACTCGAAAGGGAAAAACAGCAGCTGGAAGAACGAAGCGGCTCCTGGGTCGTCCGCCTCGATTCCTACCTGAAGGGTAGGTACAGATGGCTCAGCTCCTGGATCGTCCACCACGGATCCTACCTGAAGGGTAGGTACAGATAGCTCCTCTACTCCACAGGTCCTGTCGTCTACTCCGGGTACGTCCGCCCAGTGGTCCACCTCCGGGTACCGACCTGCTCCGCAAGTCTCAACTGCGATCTGCGCTGTCCGTCGTCTGCAACCAACACAACGAGGTGCGGGCATAGCCCGTGCAGGGGTGAGTATAAGCTACTCAGTAGGGACCCCGAGACCCTTAAGGTCTCACTAAATCCAACATGGATATCCACAAAGTAAAGGCAGCAATCACGAAGTAACATCAGACTCTACTTAGGTATACGCTCATACATATACCTAAGTCATCAAGTAACCCATCCAATCTCAAGGATACACAAAAGTCATGAAATCAACGGATAACCATCACCCAGGTATATGCCCATACATATACCTAAGTTATCAAGCGACCCATCTCAATCATGAGGAAACACAAAGGTCAAAAGTCTCAGCTCAAACCAGGATTTTCATTAACGAAACCGTAACTGCTGAAGAGCCCCGTCTCTGAAGTGTGTAGTAGTCCTATCACGACTCCGAGGTACTGCTCGCTAACCTATGACTGCTGAGGTACTCCTCCTGTCGAGTACTGCGGGTTTGCGGCCAACTACCGGGCGCTCCGTCCGCTGAGGGTCTGTCGCCAAATACCGGGCGCTACCCAGATAGCCTGCTGAGGTACTCCTCCCGTCGAGTACCGCGGGTCTGCTGCCAACTACCAGGCGCTCCGTCCGCCGTGGGTCTGCCGCCAAGTACCGGGCGCTCCGTCCACTGGGCTAGTCGACTCACTCCAAGTCGAGTCGGTCAAGCAGTCGTCAGGTCTCAGCCGGCTACACGGTCTCCGTACTCTGCACGCACGTCTCCACCGTCGCGGGTCTGTCGCTACAACCAAGCGCACACACTCCGTAGAGTAACGCGGGTCCGCCGCTACAACCAAGCGCTCCACCGTCAAGGATCTGCTGCTGCATCCAAGCGTACACACTCCGTAGAGTAACGCGGGTCCGCCGCTACAACCAAGCGCTCCACCGTCAAGGGTCTGCTGCTGCATCCAAGCGCACCACCACTGTCAAGTACCACGGGTCCGCTCCACGAGCTACTGGTCGATACTCCAAGTATCACAAGGTCCCGCGAAGAAGTGTCTCAAAGGTCCGTCTCGTCACAGGGGTCTCAACGCAACAGACGGCGCGTCGATCGGACGCCCGGTCTGTGAGTTATTAGCCTTTTCGTCCCAGGGGCCCGGTTGGTTTCGTGAGCGAAACCAATCCCGGCCGTATCTCAACTGCACCCCGAACTCCCATAGGGTATACTCAAAGGGACCGTTACTCAACGTAACCACCAACGCCGCTGACGGCTCGTCAAGCGGACGTCCTGTTTGAAAGATATCAGCATTCCCGTTCCAGGGGCCCGGTTGGATTTCGGGTACAATCCAACCCGGCCATACTCCGACTGTATCCAAAACTCGGGCGGAGTATATCAAAAGTTCCGTCTCATCAAGAGGAAGTCAACGAAACTGACGGCGCGTCAATCGGACGTCCGTAGCTCAAGATATGAGCGTTTCCGCTCCGAAGGCCCGGTTGGTTCCGTGAACGAACCAACCCGGCCGAACTCAAAGTAAACCGAAACCTTGAGTGCGATATATCGAAACGACCGTCTCGATCCAAGGATCGCGTTGCCGCAGACGGTTCGTCATTCGGAGGTTCGAGGCTCAAGTTATGAGCCAAAAACCCAATCAGGTTCGAAACGGGGGGGTCCGGGTCCAGGCCGACCCGGCCCGACCCCCCCCCCCCCGGGGCGGCGCGGCGGCCGGCGGCGGCGGCCGGCGGCGGCGGACGGCGGCGGCGGGCGGCGGCGGCGGCGCGCGGCGGCGCGCGGTGGCGGCGCGGCGGAGGCGGCGGGCCGCGCTGGCGGCGGCGGCGGGCCGCGCTGGCGGCGGCGGCGGGCCGCGCTGGCGGCGGCGGCGGGCCGCTCTGGCGGCGGCTGGTGCCGCACGGGCTGCGCACGCGGGGGGTTAAAACCCCCGCTTTTTCAAGGAGGCGGCGCGGCTATGCCGCGCCGATTTAATAAAACCGCCCCCCTCACATGAGGGGGGGCCTGCCTGTACGGATCCGAGGGGGCAGCCGGCCCCCTCCATTTAAATTAAAACCGCCCCCCTCTTTAAGAGGGGGGGGTTTTTCCAGTTGGCCGGGGAATTAATTCCCCGGTTCCGGCCGGCCAGCCGGCCGGCCGGTTTTCTCCAACGGGACCGGAAATTTCCGGTCCCCTTCGGCTTCCGACGCCGGCGGCCCGGCCGCCGGTCTTTCCTTCCGCCGCGGCCCGGAACCGGCCGCGGTCTCCTCGTCCCGCCGCGGCCCGGAACCGGCCGCGGCGTTCGTCGTCCGGCGCGGTGCGACGGCACCGCGCCCCCTTCGCCACGCGTTAATTTCTTTCAACGCGGCGCGACGGCGTCGCGTTCTTGATGTTCCCTCCATGGTGTGCGCGCGACGGCGTTGCGTAAAATAAACGCACGATCAACCACGTGGTGCGACGGCACCACGCCTCTTGCTTCCACCCGCAAGAACAAACAAGATCGTTGGAGGGGGTTCGGCCGTGTTCGTGCGGTCCGGCCCCCCTCACGTTAAATTAATAACGCATCTTAAAATAATCAACATCCCACGTTAGTTATACGAACCACGAGAGAAAAAAAAAGAGATAATTAAATATTAAATCAACCACCCCTACCTCGGGTTAAGATTTGAAGATTTGATCACGCTCCGCGGAAGACGGCGTCGCGGAGGTCGGGCGTCGCGGTCGACGTTCGTCAAATCCGATGACGAAGAGTTACGTCCGATGTGACACGTTGTTGGCGGATCTTCGTTTGCCGACGAAGAAGGCCCGAGGAGGATGCGGCGTTCCCTCTTGTCGACACCGAGGACGAAGAAGAGAGGCGTCGTTCTTCGTCAGAGCTTGAAGATGAAGAGGAAGCTCTCCAAAAGACAAACAAAGAACTCAAAATAAAATAAGACTACCTCTTATTTTATTAACACATAACACAAAAGAATTTCAAACGATCCGTTTCTCACCTTAGCTGCCGAACGAGGATCGGCTGCGGAAGAAGAGGCGTTGCCGAAGAACGTCGCGGGTAAAGCTCGTCGACGTCGCAGATCTCGGTGTGCGTCGTCGAATTTCGGTCGCCGGCGTTCTTCGCGTTCTTCGCGTTCTTCGCGGGGGGATGAAGAAACAAGATCCTCTCAAATCCTTTCAAAGGATTTTTAGGTTGGTCTTATTTTATAAACATGCCAACACACGAAACCGGTTAAGAAACGATTCATTAAATCCACGAAAGAAACAGTCCATTTAATTCACGAAATAAACCGCCCAATTAAATGGTCTGTTAAGAATTAAAGAAAACGCGTCGGTTGACTTTTCAGTTACTTTGACGGGTTTTCGCGGGTGCGCTACTTAGCGAAAGAAACGGCGGGGCTCGTGCGGGCCCCACCTCACAAATATCCTACCAAGGGGTAGGATATTTCTGGATAGCATCCTATCCAGTTCAACTCAGTTCAAGCCGCCTTTAAGTGGCTTCAAGTGGCTTCCAAGTGGCTTAAGCGAAATAAAATAAAGTTGTCGCAAAATTATTTTATTTCTTAACCTTAAGCCCGAAAATTAAAAACCACACCCGAGCAAACGCAACTCCGGAAGAGGCGTTTCTAAGCGAATACCGGCGCTGCGATTTCATCGGTGCCCTCAGAATTCGATTCCGGGCACCGGTTCAAAAGTTAGAAAAACCCGCTCGTCCGTTCACTGAACGTACCCGAGCCAAAACTTCGGCAAATGATTCCGGGCACACCGGGCCTCGGAATCAGGTGCCGTCTGAAACTGCGTTCTTGTAAAATTCCAAAGAAAATTAAGAAAAAAATTTCCTTGAAATTTACGGGTCTTTACATTACTCCCACCACAGGGCTTTACGTCCCCGTAAAGCTTCACCACAAACTTAGGGAAACAAAGCGGTACTGAGCACGCATCTGAGCCTTCCGCTCCCATGTGCTCACCTGGAGGTTCCCGCGCTGTCAAAGAAAGTGCACAAGAGGAATCGACCATCCTCCTAGGATCCGTTCCTGTCGATCCTCGATCTCCACAGGAACCTCCGTATAAGACACTCATCGCCACCGTCTAGCTCCTCATGGTCGATGATATGCGAAGGGGGTCGAGCACGTATCTCCTCAGCTGGGATACGTGGAAGACGTCGTGCACCCGGTGCAACTGAGGTGGCAGAGCCAGGCGATAAGCCACCTCGCCAACCCTGCTGAGGACCTGGAAAGGCCCGATGAAGCGGGGAGACAACTTGCCGCCTCGGCCAAATCTCCGAATACCACGTCGAGGTGTGACCCGCAAGAAGACGTGGTCACCATCCTCGAACTCTAGTGGCCTCCGCCTCCTGTCAGCGTATGACTTCTGCCGGCTCTGTGTTGTCCTCATCCGCTCCTGGATGATATGGACCTCCTCTGACGTGGCCCGGACCATTTCTGGTCCCACAAGAGCTGCAAGATTTCTTCTTTGCCGATAAGAGAAGCCTGGTCTCATCCCCAGGATGAACCACATTCTTTGCCTAAAACAGTCAATCCTAACATGGATGATACTAATCCATACCAAGGATGACGTCGTAAGGCCTCGACGCTACTACTAAGAGATCCAACCGTTACTCTCGCCTCCAAGGGTTGAGTCACACTGTCGGCATCAGTGTGTGGTAACTGGTCTCCTCCAGTAGATGTCTCACAAGTGAGGGTCAAGTCAACAGTCAACTGGAACCTCTTAGTAACATCACAAAAGAGGACAGGAATGAAAACATCACAAGGATGCGTCTTTTATTATTGCAGCTCATAATACAAGACGCTACACAAAAGCAACATCAACAAGGAACTAGAAGTACAAGAGACGTATCCACTAGTTCCTCCCCTGTCCACCTGCTCCAAGAGTTCTACTGTTGCTCAAGCATTTGTCGTCGCCTCTTTCTCGGTGGCTCCCTCAAAGCCTGCGGATCGGGAGTCGGACAGTCACGTGCCAGATGACCCTTTCCGCGACATGAGTAACACAACCTGCTCCTTGCACGGCTAGCTCCGTTCCCACTCCGGGTGCCCTGCACCACCGGTCGTAAAACCCGAGACCGTCTAACTGCTGGTCTGGTCTTTCTGGGCCTCAGCATCATCTGTCTACTGCCCACAGATGACTCGGCTTCTGATCGAGAAACACGTGGCAAAGGCAGCAGCTCCTGATCACGCTCAGGGTGTAGAGCTACTGGCACAAACTCCACCCTGAAGAAGGTCTCAAAGTCTTCCCATGCGAAGTCCATCTCATCGCAAAACTGAAACAAGTGGCTCCACCACCTACCTGCTGCTGCCTGAAGGAGGCTGGTAGCAAAGATCACCATGAAGTCTGCCGGCGTCCCCACTAGCCTGAAGACTCCCACCACGGCCTCCAGCCAATCCTCAGCCGCCTGCGGGTCCATCTCTCCCCCGAACCTGGGTGGCCTCTGGCGCTGGAACTCATGCAGTGCGCGCAAGTAGCGGGCATCGCCTACTGCTGGGGCTGGTGGCATCGGTGGCCCAACGTATGGTAGTACCGCTGGTGCCTCAACTGCAAGAGGGCCCTGTACCGAAGCCTCGTCGCTCGTCAGACTGTCAGCACGCTCATCCCTCCGGGCTCTAGCTGGTCGTCCGAGAAAAGACATCCTGAAAGAAACAACGTAACACGATCAAACGATTATACCTGGTGAGCTGACCTGGTTTGAGCTGTTTTAAGGGGGGAAACCTTTGAAAACACACACGCAATCAGTGTTTTCGTGCACAAAGTCGGAAATCAGTTGTCAGGGTCCTGGTGTATGGATACGTCGGCCGCCCGCACCAACACTGGACTCCCTGAACTGAAAACCACACTCGGTACCCTTAACACTATTGCTTCACATAGAAAGAAAAGACGATCAGAGTCTGCGGTAGAACCGACCCCTCTGATACCAATTTGTCACGACCCGTCCTCGGGGCCCGTGCCGTGACTACCCCAAGCCCGCCTTCCATAGGCCAGGGGCTGGCGACTAGCACCAAAGGCGTAAATCCCGATAACAGGGAAGGCATTGCCTTTATAAGTAACAACCACCACAGAGTCAGCAAGCGGAAAGTAACTACAAGTGCAGAAAAGTAAAGGGGGCCGGAAATACAAGCCCAACTGTAAAGTACAACTCGAAAGGGAAAAACAGCAGCTGGAAGAACGAAGCGGCTCCTGGGTCGTCCGCCTCGATTCCTACCTGAAGGGTAGGTACAGATGGCTCAGCTCCTGGATCGTCCACCACGGATCCTACCTGAAGGGTAGGTACAGATAGCTCCTCTACTCCACAGGTCCTGTCGTCTACTCCGGGTACGTCCGCCCAGTGGTCCACCTCCGGGTACCGACCTGCTCCGCAAGTCTCAACTGCGATCTGCGCTGTCCGTCGTCTGCAACCAACACAACGAGGTGCGGGCATAGCCCGTGCAGGGGTGAGTATAAGCTACTCAGTAGGGACCCCGAGACCCTTAAGGTCTCACTAAATCCAACATGGATATCCACAAAGTAAAGGCAGCAATCACGAAGTAACATCAGACTCTACTTAGGTATACGCTCATACATATACCTAAGTCATCAAGTAACCCATCCAATCTCAAGGATACACAAAAGTCATGAAATCAACGGATAACCATCACCCAGGTATATGCCCATACATATACCTAAGTTATCAAGCGACCCATCTCAATCATGAGGAAACACAAAGGTCAAAAGTCTCAGCTCAAACCAGGATTTTCATTAACGAAACCGTAACTGCTGAAGAGCCCCGTCTCTGAAGTGTGTAGTAGTCCTATCACGACTCCGAGGTACTGCTCGCTAACCTATGACTGCTGAGGTACTCCTCCTGTCGAGTACTGCGGGTTTGCGGCCAACTACCGGGCGCTCCGTCCGCTGAGGGTCTGTCGCCAAATACCGGGCGCTACCCAGATAGCCTGCTGAGGTACTCCTCCCGTCGAGTACCGCGGGTCTGCTGCCAACTACCAGGCGCTCCGTCCGCCGTGGGTCTGCCGCCAAGTACCGGGCGCTCCGTCCACTGGGCTAGTCGACTCACTCCAAGTCGAGTCGGTCAAGCAGTCGTCAGGTCTCAGCCGGCTACACGGTCTCCGTACTCTGCACGCACGTCTCCACCGTCGCGGGTCTGTCGCTACAACCAAGCGCACACACTCCGTAGAGTAACGCGGGTCCGCCGCTACAACCAAGCGCTCCACCGTCAAGGATCTGCTGCTGCATCCAAGCGTACACACTCCGTAGAGTAACGCGGGTCCGCCGCTACAACCAAGCGCTCCACCGTCAAGGGTCTGCTGCTGCATCCAAGCGCACCACCACTGTCAAGTACCACGGGTCCGCTCCACGAGCTACTGGTCGATACTCCAAGTATCACAAGGTCCCGCGAAGAAGTGTCTCAAAGGTCCGTCTCGTCACAGGGGTCTCAACGCAACAGACGGCGCGTCGATCGGACGCCCGGTCTGTGAGTTATTAGCCTTTTCGTCCCAGGGGCCCGGTTGGTTTCGTGAGCGAAACCAATCCCGGCCGTATCTCAACTGCACCCCGAACTCCCATAGGGTATACTCAAAGGGACCGTTACTCAACGTAACCACCAACGCCGCTGACGGCTCGTCAAGCGGACGTCCTGTTTGAAAGATATCAGCATTCCCGTTCCAGGGGCCCGGTTGGATTTCGGGTACAATCCAACCCGGCCATACTCCGACTGTATCCAAAACTCGGGCGGAGTATATCAAAAGTTCCGTCTCATCAAGAGGAAGTCAACGAAACTGACGGCGCGTCAATCGGACGTCCGTAGCTCAAGATATGAGCGTTTCCGCTCCGAAGGCCCGGTTGGTTCCGTGAACGAACCAACCCGGCCGAACTCAAAGTAAACCGAAACCTTGAGTGCGATATATCGAAACGACCGTCTCGATCCAAGGATCGCGTTGCCGCAGACGGTTCGTCATTCGGAGGTTCGAGGCTCAAGTTATGAGCCAAAAACCCAATCAGGTTCGAAACGGGGGGGTCCGGGTCCAGGCCGACCCGGCCCGACCCCCCCCCCCCCGGGGCGGCGCGGCGGCCGGCGGCGGCGGCCGGCGGCGGCGGACGGCGGCGGCGGGCGGCGGCGGCGGCGCGCGGCGGCGCGCGGTGGCGGCGCGGCGGAGGCGGCGGGCCGCGCTGGCGGCGGCGGCGGGCCGCGCTGGCGGCGGCGGCGGGCCGCGCTGGCGGCGGCGGCGGGCCGCTCTGGCGGCGGCTGGTGCCGCACGGGCTGCGCACGCGGGGGGTTAAAACCCCCGCTTTTTCAAGGAGGCGGCGCGGCTATGCCGCGCCGATTTAATAAAACCGCCCCCCTCACATGAGGGGGGGCCTGCCTGTACGGATCCGAGGGGGCAGCCGGCCCCCTCCATTTAAATTAAAACCGCCCCCCTCTTTAAGAGGGGGGGGTTTTTCCAGTTGGCCGGGGAATTAATTCCCCGGTTCCGGCCGGCCAGCCGGCCGGCCGGTTTTCTCCAACGGGACCGGAAATTTCCGGTCCCCTTCGGCTTCCGACGCCGGCGGCCCGGCCGCCGGTCTTTCCTTCCGCCGCGGCCCGGAACCGGCCGCGGTCTCCTCGTCCCGCCGCGGCCCGGAACCGGCCGCGGCGTTCGTCGTCCGGCGCGGTGCGACGGCACCGCGCCCCCTTCGCCACGCGTTAATTTCTTTCAACGCGGCGCGACGGCGTCGCGTTCTTGATGTTCCCTCCATGGTGTGCGCGCGACGGCGTTGCGTAAAATAAACGCACGATCAACCACGTGGTGCGACGGCACCACGCCTCTTGCTTCCACCCGCAAGAACAAACAAGATCGTTGGAGGGGGTTCGGCCGTGTTCGTGCGGTCCGGCCCCCCTCACGTTAAATTAATAACGCATCTTAAAATAATCAACATCCCACGTTAGTTATACGAACCACGAGAGAAAAAAAAAGAGATAATTAAATATTAAATCAACCACCCCTACCTCGGGTTAAGATTTGAAGATTTGATCACGCTCCGCGGAAGACGGCGTCGCGGAGGTCGGGCGTCGCGGTCGACGTTCGTCAAATCCGATGACGAAGAGTTACGTCCGATGTGACACGTTGTTGGCGGATCTTCGTTTGCCGACGAAGAAGGCCCGAGGAGGATGCGGCGTTCCCTCTTGTCGACACCGAGGACGAAGAAGAGAGGCGTCGTTCTTCGTCAGAGCTTGAAGATGAAGAGGAAGCTCTCCAAAAGACAAACAAAGAACTCAAAATAAAATAAGACTACCTCTTATTTTATTAACACATAACACAAAAGAATTTCAAACGATCCGTTTCTCACCTTAGCTGCCGAACGAGGATCGGCTGCGGAAGAAGAGGCGTTGCCGAAGAACGTCGCGGGTAAAGCTCGTCGACGTCGCAGATCTCGGTGTGCGTCGTCGAATTTCGGTCGCCGGCGTTCTTCGCGTTCTTCGCGTTCTTCGCGGGGGGATGAAGAAACAAGATCCTCTCAAATCCTTTCAAAGGATTTTTAGGTTGGTCTTATTTTATAAACATGCCAACACACGAAACCGGTTAAGAAACGATTCATTAAATCCACGAAAGAAACAGTCCATTTAATTCACGAAATAAACCGCCCAATTAAATGGTCTGTTAAGAATTAAAGAAAACGCGTCGGTTGACTTTTCAGTTACTTTGACGGGTTTTCGCGGGTGCGCTACTTAGCGAAAGAAACGGCGGGGCTCGTGCGGGCCCCACCTCACAAATATCCTACCAAGGGGTAGGATATTTCTGGATAGCATCCTATCCAGTTCAACTCAGTTCAAGCCGCCTTTAAGTGGCTTCAAGTGGCTTCCAAGTGGCTTAAGCGAAATAAAATAAAGTTGTCGCAAAATTATTTTATTTCTTAACCTTAAGCCCGAAAATTAAAAACCACACCCGAGCAAACGCAACTCCGGAAGAGGCGTTTCTAAGCGAATACCGGCGCTGCGATTTCATCGGTGCCCTCAGAATTCGATTCCGGGCACCGGTTCAAAAGTTAGAAAAACCCGCTCGTCCGTTCACTGAACGTACCCGAGCCAAAACTTCGGCAAATGATTCCGGGCACACCGGGCCTCGGAATCAGGTGCCGTCTGAAACTGCGTTCTTGTAAAATTCCAAAGAAAATTAAGAAAAAAATTTCCTTGAAATTTACGGGTCTTTACAATCTAGATTCAGATGGTAGAAATTCACTTGATGATAGGTAAAACATCTCACTAAAAATCTCCTTATATCTTTCATCAATTGATTCCAACAGTACTATCTATGGATATCCTGATACATTATTGATAATCCAGGATTAACCACACATCTAGATTCATGAAAGTATATCAAAAACTCCTCACCCATGTCCACATGAACCCAAACATGGTCATGGAATAAAAGAGTATTGTTGTTTCCAAGGGACCATCATGACAATGTCTCCCCACCATATTAACATTACCACAGTGTTAAAACCTCCATATTAGACAAAATCACTATATTTATTCCATCAATATGAATGTGTATAATAGATTTCAAAGCTATAGATATATATCCCTCAATCACCTGAACATCTGTATTGATATTTTCAGAATTTTCCCTCGTACTCCACTCATCATAGTACTCAAACAATGTGTCAAACAATTCCTTACTGATTAAATCAGATGAAATGGTTTTTACCTTAACTATTGTGCACAAAATATACAATTTTAAAGACTATAGATATTAGACTCACCTCCTCTAAAAATGGTGCCGGTACCACTGATAAAAAACATACCAAATGATCATGAGGTATGTGTAAACCATAAAACTCTCACCCAAAATGTAGTGTCTCTAGCATCTCATGAAATGTACAATTTAAGAAAACTGCAAATCATGAGTATGATAATTCCTCTCGTATTTATTAATTGTTTGGATATATAAGAAAACCCTTGATCATCCTTTAGGATAACTGCAATGAACCACATTCCTAATGTTTCATTATAGAGGTATATGATTTTTGAGTCATAGGTAATTTTTTGGATAGGTGTTGAGTTCATCCTAACTTATAGCTATTTAAAATTGATCTCTCAATCATCTGACAAAAAAATCATCATCTTTTTCTTCTTTACCCTATAGATTAGATATTGAAAAGTGTAAATTCATGGATAAATAACCATTAATGACATGTTAAACCATGAAAAATATGAATCAAAATGAAATTATTTGGACACGACGAAGATAAAACTGTTGTAACCTTATCTAGTACCACTGACACTCTAGCCTCTAAGACGACATTGATCAAGAAGTTCACTTTATCAGAAAAAAAATTAATGTGGAAAAATTGGATTAATTTAAAATCAATATCAAAATAATCAAAACAAATTTTACAATGTTTGGATTAGTCATTATCCTATTAAGAGGGCACTATGATATTATCGAAAAGAACAACCCCAAAATAGTCGAGAAAAATGTTGAAAGATATGATTCATCAAGGCTGTGAATACCACCATAATGTTCATCAAATAAAATGGCATCACTATGAATTCAGAAAATTCAAAACATCATCCAAAGAATGTACAAAGACGGTTTGATGGTACCAATATAAACTAGTGGTATTCAGATCTCAAACCCATCCTAGAGAAGATATTAGTAGCTCTCAGATGATTGAAGAGATCATTGATGTGTGGAAAATGATACCAGATGCTATTCTTTATATGGATAAATCTATGATAATCAACACATAACCATAATGTCCCATCATGATTCATAGAGAAAATATATATATAGCTGCCTCGAAATTTAATGGGTAATGTGGAACATTTATCTTCATAGTTTTCCAAATAGGCCATTAATTCCTAAAGCTCTGCTAGAACCATTCCACAAGGTGGGATTAAAATTGGCTCTACTCTAGGTAGTATATAATATCTGAACTCAATGTATCAATTAGAATGTAATCTATATAACTCATAATGGATGATATCAGAATTGATTTCTTCTACTAGAGAAAAATTTGCATACTTTATTCCTATATCACAAAGAACTATGATTTCAATTTAAAGGATCATACAATCCAATATTCACTGAATTTTTACTATATGAATTTCAGAGATTTCATACTGAATTATGTGAGAACATATACCTCCATCTGGTTATAGAAAAAAAAATTCATCCAGTACCATTCAATATGATCATTGTATAGAACTAGCTGACCCATATAAAGAATCAACTCTAGAAATGCCATTTATAGCATTAACATTTAAAAATGAAATGGTAACTAAAAAACTCTAGAAAACATTCCATGAAATGTATGATATAATATTATATCGCTACTTATAGTGTATCGATTATCAAGACACCTTCCTATATTTTCACTAGCATGAACAAATAGTATTAAAAAAGGGAATACGTCAATTTTTTGATTCTCATGTATCAATCAACAGTCATGTTTGTTTATATGATATAAGAATCGCACCTATGATGGTCGAGGTTATTGAATATGCAATAGTTGGATTAGTATTCAGTTTATGTAGAAGATTGTCCCATATACTAGGGGAACCATTATGACTCCCCAAAGTTATTCCCTCTTCTTTATACTATTATTCCATTACTAGGGTACCACATCCCTTTCCTCAGCATGAAATTCTTGTGGATCTCTATCAACCAGTCTATTAAATGGTTGTTGAGTCCCTCTAAGACTCTAGTACACGTTATAATCCCTCACCACTTCCCTAATGAGTGAATTTTCTAGAAAACATCTTGAGATAACCAACGGACTGCAATAATATAATTCTATTGAAGGGTAAAAAAATTAATTCCTCTTTTGGAACAAATTTCAACACTAATAGAAGTACAGTAGGACTCAATACTTATGAATATTCCCAATTAATTGTTATCTATTCCTATTCTTTCTTCGGTAAAAACTATTATATATGGGCATATTTCCTCCAGAAAAATATATCATAAATCTCCTTTTTGAATTGTCGAGCCACTACCCTGCGCCTCAATAATATTCCCATACATAATGACTGACTAATTCAACATATCTGAAAAGATACTCAAAAAAAACATTAACCTATTTCATGATATCATTTGAAGCTAATCATGAAAACATCTCATCCTAGATATATCATCATGTAAAAAATTACATCCCAAAGAGCTATTGTTTAGTGAAGCATCTGACGTAGTATATCTCTAATAGACTCTCTCGTGTAAAATTAATGAATAAATCAGCCTTAACATAATTCAACATCACCGTAAAGGAATAGATCTTAAACATTGAATAATATTACTTCCAAAATAAATCCTCTTTCAAAACTTCTTTCTCTAAAATGCATCGAAAATTATTGGTAGGTCCATGAAGTATTTACGTAGAAAGCTTCACCCACTAATCTGTCAGTGTCTTATAGTTCTTGATGATCATATATAATGACTCAATCCATAACTTGATTTCATGGGTCCTACCTCTATAGTGAACATTAGTGATTATTTCTATTGAAACTCCCATTTAATCTTAGAATTTAATAGAATGGGGTGAACAATCTCCCATATAATAGATCCCATGAACCTCAAGAGGATGTTAAAGAGTTGTACATCCAATAATCCTAAGGATACACCAGATTATATGGTTTAGATTCATTATGAGAATGCTAATTTGAAATTTTTTAATTCTCAATTAAAGGTTAATGGGGAGTAATTTTCTCTATTGAAAAAACATATTCAACAAAAAACATCCTGAAGTACAAAAACATTACAAAGTGACAACACCCAATAACTATTTATTCGCTATCCCTATAAACCTGAATTTAATTGTTTTGTCGTGATAGAATAGTTCATCCATTTCATTTTCAAATGTAATCAGTATATCTTTTCACAGTTTATCATAATAAATGTGTCATATTTAATATAACATTTCCCAATCATGAACATTTCATTTAATTAAATTATTATGTACCTATCATGATGTGTTCATACTCATATCACACCACACTTGAGAATGAGTATAAATCTTGTTAAAAATTACACCACACATCATATGAACCCCTTATCATGAAATAATATCAATTGTAATGAGAGAAAATCAAGAACGTAAATCCTAACCCCAGGAACACAGATTTTCCCTATAAATAGGATAGCTACTCCCAATCAAAATATCATTACCATGTCTAAAAAATTCCTATAATAATTTATACAATTCCACACTAGTAACGAAACATTGAAAAAAGACCTATATATAGTAGAATCGTTTTGCATCCCTGCATTAGCGAGTTTTTTTCATGTGCTATTATCAAGTTGGTTATGAAACCTCAAGTGAACCTACACAATCTATAGTGGATCCCTTCTAGTAGTGGGGTGTGATGATACAGAGGGAATACAATACCTTGATTATATAGTTACAAATTTTGTGGTTATAAACTGTATAAATAAATTAATCATTAATGGAAAATATGGATATAGTGTGACATAAAATTGGTAATTAAAATTATGAATAAAGAATATTGTAAAAATGAATGATGTAATGAAAAATTAAAATCAATATAAATTCCATGTTAAATAAATACAAATAAAATATCCAGAAGAAAAAAAATTGGAAGACCAAATTACAAAAACCACGTGTCAGTCCCATTTACAATATCCCACACCACTAGATGGAAAATATCAATAACAAAGTCCTTTTCCATTTTCTAAATGTGCATCCATGGAATATACTTGGGAACCAAAAGGTAGTTTTAATATGGTGTTAGTAAAACTAAATAGATCGACACCACCATATCTCTAGAAAACCAGTATGATAATAACTTCATTCAATAAATTGATATAAAGGAGTACTAATTAATAAACATAATATTATACAATAATCAACATACATTGGCACCATTCTAGAATGTCTATAAGATTGTAGCATAATCATACTATCCATATCCATCAATCCTTGGTATAGTCACATAACTAGGAGAATCCATTTAAATGATCCTTTAATACTCTAGTAAAAGATCCATATATATGTATTTCAGCATGTTTCACTGGAAAAGTACCACTATATAAGTATTTAATCACGAATCACTAGGCCATGATCGAAATATAAGAATTTCATTTTTTATACCCAGTCCAAACACCTGATATACAAAATTATCAAAATTGAAATCAATAACACAAAATCTATTTCAATTGTAATTCAATATCAAGAAATCACATCAAATATCGTGTCCTTCCAAAGACACAGAAATATATTTTCCAAATAATTATCTATTAAGGGATAACTATGAAAATGGGTGGCCATAATTCTGGTCTCAATATCGATTTAATCAAAATGGATTTGACCAATAATCCAATTCATGAAAATGTTATTCAACAACTCAATTAATTATACCATGTGTTATATCATTAAAATCAAATCATTGCACACACATAAAAATAAAATAGACCATATGATTGGGTTTTAGACCACCTACCATTAACATTTGATCAACATAATACTTCAGACATGTAACACCACCAAAAGTGAAGGTACATAAGCTCACAAGAAGGAACACGGATCAAAAACCACATGATAAACAAAAAAGTAAACCACCATCATATGAATCAAACACCATAGTAATGGATGATAGAAGATAAGGGTAATCCTATATAATACCACATACTAGGGATATGTTTCACGATTTGGACATCCATAGGGGGTCAAATTGATCTAAAGTGACTTGGAGTACTCTCTAGGTTTTTGAGATGAGTGATGAAATTTGATGAATTAAAATAATAAGTCTACAAGACACATAGAAACATTGATCATGATAAATATATGATTTATAACACTTTTTCACATAATCTATTTTTTATTTAATAATTATGTCAAAATTCACATCTCATATGGTAATTTTTACCATGAATGAAAATTACACTTTGTGTAATGGGGTTTCATGGTGTGTAACAAATTTGTATGCTTAATGTCTTCCTGTAATGAAATAATTTTCATGAATAATCATTCTCTAATTTACACATTATGTTACCATTTTAAATGGTGTGTAAATGCCATTAATATAGATTTCATCTCATCTTCTTTAAATGCACCTGAACCACCTCTAAATCCAACCATGCATTCCATAAACCATCATATGATCATTTCACAATTTTATATGAAGAAAATTTTAAATCAAAAAACCATTCATCTAGGAATGATTCTTAACCAATGAGGTTTAAAGACATGGTCGCCCAAAAAACATATATAATGAAAAAGAAAATAAAGGAATTTCATGTAAAATTTAAGGATCTTACACAAGCAATTGGAATTCATCGTCATTAATTTGTGTGTTTTATTAAATCTAGGATAGATGAAGAACAATTGATAGAAGAGATTCATAGTTACATTTGGTTAATGATTCTTTGCATCTGTAAATTGTGTCTTCTATGAGTAATTCTCCATATGATCTAGACCAGCAAGGATTCAATTAATTTTACTCGATTATCAATTACATGTCCATTTTCATTGATGAAATCTAAATATTCAGGCCATTTGATGGAAATCTATATTTTTACATAGATTTTAATTCTCCTTATGATGTTCATGAAACATTTTAATTGATTTTAATGTATATATTTTGACCATTCATAAACCCTAATCATTTATAAAATGTACAAGTGGTCATTTATTTGATGTTTGGAATCCTAACTGTTAGGAATGGTACTTCCCTTTCCATGAAGAGAGTATCCATTAACTTTATAATATATATATTTGATGTATATTTCCTTAGGAATTCTAAAATATAGGATATTATAATTAAATGTGAAGTAAAAACTTCTCTTTCCAACATTTATTCCTCCCATAAATTTCATCTTCTATTGGGACCTATATTTATACTAAATAAGATGACTGAAATTATATAATTTATTTACTGGTATAAAATGGAAGCATAATGATAAATAAAATTCATTATACTGATAAGATTCATCAATCCACTATTAAAATATATATATAATATTATAAGAATGAGAAATATGAATAGTCGAAATTGTCCCTCTACAATAGTTTTTGTTTTTGACGATCCATTTGCCACCAAATAAAGGGAACACCAGAAGAGATAATCCACTATAATGTAAAAATGTATAAATGAAGGGGGATATACCTATAAAATTACACATTATCATAAAAATTAACAGTTGTGGATTACATTTTCCATGGAATAAATACTCAAAAATTTCAGAGTAACATTATCATCATATTAAATGATCAGTAAATCCAAAATCCTTCCACATAATATAATTAAGTCAAATTTATGGAATCAATAGAATTTTTGAAATCGATTTTAATGTAAATGATCACATTACACATGTTATTACATATAAGAATAAAAACATCGTATCGATCAAAAAATAGTCAAAGATATTCATACCATGGATAGATCCAAACCAATTATTTGAAAACACCATATATATAATGTTGGATATGGATAAGAATAATTTCAATCAAATTAATTTGGATAATGTTATAAAGGAAAAAAGAATATAATTTATAGGTTAATATACATAATATATTTTATGAAGAATCATAATTAATGGAGAGAAAAATATTTTAAGATGAATTAAATCATCAGAAAAAATGAAAAAAAATTCAGGAGGTAAAGATATACAATATTTCCATATTCCTGGATGAAATTATTACTGAAACTAGATAATCAAGTTAAACGTCCTTTTTTAGGTGATTAAAATACCACCCAAACACGATATGTGTTGGGAAATAATATAAGGAAATCATTATCCATGATTAAAAAAACATTGTGCACTACATTTCTAAAATTAGTATTATTGGAATAGAATCCACTATTAAACAAATTCTAATAGAATTGAACCACAATCCCTCTAAGGTCATTTATCATAGTGATAATTTCATTTTCATTTTTTAGATATGAAATGAGACTCATATCCATCCTTTTTATATGATTGTTACTAAAAAATTATTGGGTTATACCCATTTAATTAAAATATTGAAATTTGAATCTATCATTTAAAAATAGAATTATTTATAGAAATAATCAAAAAATTTCTAAAAGGATGTTCCACATCATTATTAAATTTCGATAAATTAAAACATTCATCTACTATTTTATAATTATCTTACACATCATTTTCTATGTATAAAATTTCCATATTAATAGCATTAAATGGTCCATTACTCTAAACTCATGGTAAATATATGACATTTCCAAGCCATGAGAAAAATGTATAATGTCCATCTATTATTTAGTCCACCTCCATGAAGCTTATATCATATTTCAAATCTCTTGATAATTTTTCTATAAATTATAAAATATAAATATAATAGGTTTATATCCCTTAATATCATTATAGTGGTTAACATGGGATGATTATTTGAATTATTATTCTCTAGTGTCCTATATTGAATTTTCTCCCACTTTTCAAGAACCCCAATGATAACCAAGATTCTATCTATAATTATAGATTCAATACTATTATTAATATTCAAATACTATGTAAACCAATCACCATGAATATGTTCATATACCAAGTAATTAAATTCAAAATTTTATGAATACTCTATAGTAAAAATATTTAGAACAGGCATCCCTCTTCATTTGTGTTATTCTATAAATTAATAAAAATCACATTAAAAACAATAGCATAGTGATGTATAGTTTGATGTTACAAATTTTATCTCAATCTATACACCATCAATGATAGTAAAAATGAGTTTAAATAATGGAAAATAAGGGATTTAGACACTTAATGAAAACCATAGTACTAATCATATGATGGATAGTAGGTATTACAAACTATTTGTAATCAAATTTATATACCAAAACCAATGGGTTTATGGTGTTCCATTGCCTTTATTTATAATAATAGACTAATAACTAATTAAATCCATGTTTTCCCATGATGGTGGATTTATGATTTATAGGATCAATAATACCCATAAATATATATTGATGGGTTTTGATCTAATTTTATAGTGAATTAGTTGTTTCTTCATTCACAATGCCCTATAAGTTATGAAAAAAATAAATTTCACTTTACCATGATTGGATTTTTCACTTCCCACTAATTGTAGGTGGATTATTATCTTCCTCCAAACTCATTTATGTTCTAAATAAATAGAGGGTGTGTTCATATGGTCATCCCACTATTGGGATTCATTTTAATTTCTCGGAGAATGTTCTTTGTCACTCCCTGGGTTAATTAAATATATAGTAGATGTCATATTTAGAACATAATCCATAAAGCAGTAAATATAAAAAATGATATTTATCCCCATTTTGAAATTATCTTTTTGTGGTCTACATGGGAATGTGATTCGCAGATTCCTCTTCTTCAATATGATCATCCCATTTTTTCAATGTGAATCATATTATCTAATGTACTGAACTCATGATTTCCTTCCCTTTATAAGTATTTATTCTCATTTAGAATTTAGTTATCCACAATATTTTCCTTCTATTTTATCAAGGATTTTGGATATATTTATTTTAGATCATTTTCATAATTTCATATATTGGATCTTAGTGCACATGATCAGGGGAACATTAAGATTATTTCTAAAATAATCATTACAAGCTAACATCATCATCCCATAAGACCTGTTAATTTCTTGTTTCTTACATTCTACCCTCTATAATTTCGTACAGTTTTATAAACCATTCCTTATAAATTTTAAAAATTAAAAAAAATGATAAATTAATATTCAAAAAATACAAATATTTTCACCATTAACAATAAACATGGATTTATATATCATGTGATTGAGGAGTATTAAATCTAATAAATCAATTGTATAATAACTATACTAATTCTCATGAGTGTATTAATCATTATTGAGAGGTTCCCTAGTACATATTTAAATATCCATATGTATTTGAGTATGTTATAATCCATGTAATGTTTATTAAGTATAACCCATTCTATATAATTCGTGTGCATATGAGGGTGATTATTAAATGATATATCCAATTATGATATTATAATAATTCACATATTAATTTCATTGATGAAACAATTACATGGTGTGGATATATGAATGGATGACTGGAATATTAGATGAATTAAAAAAATTCCAAATAGAATAGTCCTATAACATTGGATTCCAAATATCAAAAATTTTATTAGAATTTGATCATTAATATTTTGAGGTTGGTATCCCTTTTGATGGTTGAGACATATAAAAAGAGATATTTTCTATAGTTCAAACTGGTCCATAACATACTATTTATTAACCAATATAGTTGACATCCCATAATAAAATCATCAGATAAAATATTTTTATTATTTCAAATTTGAGGGATAGCTCTCTCTTAAATACTTCTTAGATTAGATTTTTGTAAAAGAAAAACCCTTATAGATAGACTTATTATCATTCCTGGTCACTTATGATGCACGTATAAGGATATATTGGTAGAACTAAAAGAAAAATAAACATCAAAATTTCAAAATATGAAATTTTATTCATATTGTCCGCAAAATCCATACTAAATTTTTTTTCAACATACTGGGGTGAATCATATAGACAAACCCTCAATCAATGTTACATTTTTTACTTTCTATATCACACTCTAATTAATTATATAAAATAAATTATAATCAAAGGATTCATAACAATCCAAATAAATATTTTATCAATGAATCACATATGAAATTCAATGGTTGTACTCAACACAACATTTTTAATTTATATCAATTTTAAGGGGAAAGTGAGAACCCTAATAGCTTACCAGTTTAAACACCAAAAGATACTATAGATTTGTTGAATAACTGTCTGATCCGATTGGAATCAATCTCTCTAAACAATATCCAGGGAATATAATTTACCTGAGAGTCAGGGTAGTCCTTTAGGATGCCTTCATAATGATGCACCAAGTTATCCAAAGATTTTCTGTATTCTTCCATGTTAATATTCCCACTATTGAATCCTCTAAGAAAATGTGGTCCTGATTATCAATCCAATAGGCATTCTCCTTAGTAGTGGTCACAAGAAGCAACCTTCTCATCTTCTCCAATGCTTTCATATCCAGAACTTTTTCTACCATTTCTTCATCTGAGTGAATAAGTAGATCGAATTGTTCCAATACCGAGGCTATCTATTATTGAGGGTCTTTAGTGGAGGATGCCTCATGATGATGCCCAGGATCCATCATCTCCTTACCACATGGGGGAGTGGTAGGTTCAGTAGCCTCACAGCTTGCAGACACTAGGTTATTGGAGGTGTTGGCCACCACATGCTTGTCAGAACCTTCACACCTGCTCGTGGGGGTGTTACCAGCAATAATAGGAGCATTTGAGGGAAGAAATTATAATATACTCCTAAAATATATTTAAAAATCTCAGAAATTCATGTAATGATATTATTATACATCCATTTCATAAAAAATCATAATTTTCCTTATCAATGTTCTATGTGAATAAAAGACACTCTCTGATACTAAACTCAAGTATTCAAAATATTAGTTCGAATAAATGATTTATTTCTTCCTGAAGTAATAATTACCTACATTATATCAAATTGGAGATTACTAGTGATGTCCAGTACCATGTTAGGTGAAAAAAAGATACTTGGATAAATTATATATAAGAAAATAGTAGATTAAAACATTTCCAATATTGATATTCAAATTGATACTTATAGATTTATTCATGGTACATATTTTTAATGAAAGACATTAAAAAATCATATATTGTTCCCATGATCAATAAAATGAGAAATAAATTCTTACAATATATCCTCTAGAACTTGGATCATATTCTCAAACAATTCATCATTATAAATATGGTGTACTATATATATCCATCATAGACCCTAGTGAGGGACCCACATATTGAAGAACATTCTATAGGGTTCACATACCATCAGACTAACTGAAATTCTACATATTAACATGGTATCAATGTGTGACACATATAGTTTGACACTATTAAACATGCCACTAAGTCCCACATTGGGGATCGAAGGATGCATGGTCTATAATATATGTCCCATTTATCCTCCTCATAATAAAAAAATTACATTCATATAATTGGAGTGGTTTAACTATATATCCCTTGGAAAATAAAGTACATGAGGGTTATCTCCTAGAGGGAATAGTATTGATTGTGTTATAGGATATTGTTGTAATCCAAAAAAATTTTATATGAGCTACTGAGATATTTTTTCGCAAAATAAATTATTGGAGGTATATTTTGGATCCCCCGTAATGCTACAAATTCAATTGGGATCTCATGACCTGTGAATAACATAACATTTACTTGAAATTATGGTGTCTTAGTATGAAACATAGGGATTAACTTCAAGACATCTTCCCTTGAGTCCCACATCCGAGCCTCATTGGAGGTACTGGGAATAATATATGTCCATTGTATAATCCTCCCCATCCACATGGTCTTCTTTAGATTGGGTGATCTATAATAATACAACCCTTTTAAAAACAAACCATTAATGTATAACACATAGATAATATAGTATCATTTAAGTTTAACATAATATAATAAGTCTTAAAAACTTGATTTTTATGTAATATATTTTTAAATTGATTGGTGTTTGTAAACATATTTCATGAAATAATACCACTAGTGATGCCATGAAACCTAATTATCTCTAAAACAAAAATCATTAATATCCTATTTATTTTTATGCCAAAATAAGTATAAAAATGAGATATTAACCTTAATTGATAAACTGACATCACGAATATATCCCTCCATTATAATAACCACGGAATACCACTCACAAAATCCATCATTATAGTACTGAATTACTATTATGATTTGTGAATTTTTACTTCATACTCACATATTTAAAATATTTTGGATTTAAATAATATATCATTTTATATTATTATTTTGAAAAAACTATGGAATATAAATTGAATAATTTTAAGTGTTTCTAGTGAAGGATGTTTTGTACTATATTATAGATGTACATCACAAAACTGTTTCACTATTGAAATTGTTATTGATTCCAAGCCAACAGGATATCTATATTTAAATCAAAGAACTATGTATGTTTTTCATATACTATAGTGTTACCAAAACCCTATCATATAGTAGATACAAACATTATTTCCTCATATACAGATATTTCCCACATCATTGACAAAAAATACTTCCCACACTCTACTAATGGTAATTTACCCAAAGAAGGTATGTGAATACATTAACCCCTTGAATTCAATATTACATATTGGAGGAGGGAGAGGAATTATATATCAAAATTGGGATCCAAATATAGCATTATTCAATTCCATAAACCAAATTAATGATATCTAGATGAAAACTTAATGGAATTGATATAAATTGGATGAAAATGAGTTATATGTTGGCTTCAAAAGAATCCCATAAAAGGCCACTTTATCATGGACTTGTGTCATGATGATATTAAATTAAATAATTAGATAAGAGCCGATTATAAAATAGAATAATTTAATTTACACCAATCCCCCATATATTAATGTAGGTGTCAGCTAGAAAACAATACATACTTATGGATTAACACTCCCATAAGTCTACTACCTCGATATAGGACATCGATATACCCAATGCGACCATTCTAAAAAATGTATCAAATTTTTTATATTTTTTTAAAAAATATTCACTCATATATTTTATATTATAATAATTATTCATAACTGAGATAATTTCACTGTTATGTGTCCCCTACTTTAATTATTTCGATCATTGGTGGTGGATTATATCCACTTAACAGAAAGCCTCATAAAAATCATCTTCATAACATATATTTACAAATTGACATAAATCATGTACACTTTCAATAATGAGGAACATCATGTTTGGGGGCCCATGATATTCACGTTATCTCTTTAGATCGATGTTCAATTCTTGTGTTATGTTTTTGTTGTATTTTGATTTATTTATTATATTTTTAATGTGTCATGAACAACCCATAGTAAGGGTTATAAATCACTATACCATTAAATCATGACTATATAAGACATCAAGGGACACATATATGAGTTCACAAAAAAAATTTCCTATTTGATTATGTGTGGATAAAATAATGATCAGGGCATATAGCCATTAGTTCCTACAAAATTAATGCACTAATCTAAAGACGATTTCACATTGTCCATGAATTTGGTTTCACATCATATGATTTCTATTTTATAATATTTATTATCCTAACGTAAACCACATTATATATATCTTGATACATATTATAATTAATATATGGTTTCATTGGAGTGAAATTATAATTCTCCGACATCAAAATATCACACTCTATCAATGAACTATAAGATATACTTGGGGTTTAAGGATTGATCTCGATAATATCATGTCATATTATTTCAATATCATATTCTAATTTTCAGTTTTATATCTCCTAGATGGATTTCTCTCATAGGATTAAATTTATCTCTTTGCATTATGGATTTCCATCACAACTAGATGAATCCTAACATAGTGATCCTAGTGCATGGGATTTGAGGATTATATAGTAATATCCAATGAAGAATATATTGGTCAAATATAGTTTTTTGATCATCATTTTAGATAATAGGGTCTCATTAAATGAATTTTTAATTATTATTCCTTATTTAAGTTTTAATTGGATTTTTATTCACCTCATATATGTGTGATAATCGAATAATTTTTTAATAATTGATTTTTAAAATATTTTTTTCTCATTCATAAAAAGAATTAATTATCATTGTATTATTCATTATAAGTTGGTTTAGAATAATATGTTAATTTAGAAAATGTGTATTATCGTTTTATTATTATTTTTGAAAATTCATGAGTTATTATTTACTAAAAAGTTGTTTTAAATTAATTAAAATTTGAGGGTATTCAATGTTTTTGTTTTGATGGGTGGTTATGTTGAACTATTCTCATAATAAAAAACTATTTTTGAAAAAAATTGATTTTTATTAAGTATCAGTTAATTTGAAGTGAATTGTACAAAAAATGGGTTATCTAGTTGAGGTTGATGATAAGTTCCATGACATGTTTTATTTATAAGGAGAAAACATTATATTATGAAATAACTAGTCTGTGTGACAAACTAAAATGCGTGTATACTATGATAATTAGTAATAATTTAAATGATTTTATAATTTTTCTTCTCATCACATATAATTGTAATTTTTATTTATTCTATATATATTATGGTTATATAGTGAAGGGTTTCATTTTTAGGGATAAATTGTTTCCATGTTTTCATTAAAGCTACATTTTATTAAATTTTTATTCAATATTTTTTTCATATGCGCTAATTTTTTCATTGGAATTAATTACATGGGGGGGGGGGAATTTGAAGACATGAAATTATATTATTGGAATTTTTGTAAAATGGAATTTTTATTAATTATCAACATTACTGGTACATGTTCATGTGATTTAATATGTATTGTGTATTGTTTTATTTTAAGATAGGGTTCTAATTTACCTTAGAGAAGGATCTTAATATCTGATTTCATCATAGACATGTAAGTGTTTAGAAATTAATTATTAGATGAGTTTTAGAACTCTCAATTTGTGGATTTCATTATCTAGTTTGTGATGACATTTTGATATTTTATTTTGTTTTATATTCCAATTCACTATCACATGATTTCATACTAAATAAATCATTATTACAATTAATGTTATAAAATTGGAAAAAAAATATTTTTTACATCATATACTATTTTTTATATAGGGGGAAATATATCTTATTATTATTATCTATATATTTCTTTCCTAGTTTCTATCCATTTGATATCAATTAAAATACATAATTTCATTTTTAAATATCAAGTACTTTTTTAGGGATCAATATTTACGGTCAAGGTCATCAAAAATTGGTATTATGAATGATTGTTTAAAGGCCTCAATTTGGGATGTTGTTTCATGTAGGGGATATAATTATCTAAAATTAATATGTATATATAAATATATATATATATATTATAAAAATAATAATCAAATGAGATGAGGTTTCATGATGTATGATTTTTTAATTAATTGAAAATACCATATACGGTGTGCTTTCTCGTTGTTCTTTTATAGGTATACACATTTAGAAGAAAGGGTGATAATTTATTAATTGAATAAAAAGTAAAATGTATATGAATGATAAATATGTTGACCAAATTTTTGGTAAATGATTTCTTACCTTAAATTAGATTCATAGATGATTTTAAAAAATTAATTCATATAGAATTTAAATGAATTAGGATGGAAATACATGTCAAGCCAACAATAATTTTGATATATAAAAATTACATTATGTTGAATAACGAAAAATAGATGTTTAATAATGATCATGTGTTTTGGTTATTACAGTTCAAATATATATATATTCATTAAATAGTTCTATATTTGTTTCCATTCATGTCTTTGGTGGTGTAAATTTGGATTCACATACAGTGTTTTTCATGCGAACGATTCTTGGGTTCTAGGATGATATATTTTACACAATAAAGTATCTTTGAATATATTGTGAATCCAAAAATCGTAAAAATGTTATTTCACTTGATTTATGTTCTTGGGAGGGGATTATTTCAATATATTACTATGGATTTTGATCATGAATAAATATTCTAGATTAAAAATCCTCTAATATTAATGAGTTGTGAAAGAGGGAAATAATAGGGGGATCAACTAGGGTGGATCAACATTATTTTCACATTTATTTATACATTGATTTTAAAATGTTATATTTACTAGTATATATAGTTATGTGAGTATATCATATGTGTTTTGAGATGATTATTATAGTTGGTGTTGATGAGAATATTACATGTGTTGAATTCTAATTGTATGTTTAGTAAGTATTTATATTCCAAAATGTTGATGAAAATGGATTATAATGAATTTATAGAGATTGATTTAAAGATGATGCTAAGGTTATAGTGTATTTTATAAAATATTAATTAAGTGAATTTAGTGTTTGTTTTGATCAAAAATTATAATCCTAGGGTATAGATGGTCAAAATGAGCCATCTAACTAATATTTTATTAAGTTGGATTCTTATTTATCTATCATCCATTGATGTTATCATTAAAGGGGATTATATGGTTAGGGAATACATAATAGATAAAAAATGAATGAAATATTTTCATCTAAAAAATGTGTGGAATACCTTTTTACAGGGAAAATGATGAAGAATGGTTCTCCTTAGTTTGGTGGTATCGAAAAGAAATATATGTTTTATCAGTTCTTTATATTGGAGGATGTATCTATGGTTTTACCAATCTAGAATCATTCCCCAATAAAAAAAGGTAAATTAAAAATAATATTAATAAATGTGACTTGTTTTTTAGGATTATAAATCTAAACAGGGTATATTTTTTTAGAGGTGATATAAATGGAAGATCTGCAAAGAAAAAATAATATTAGGTGAATTTTAGAATATTAAGCAGGATGGAGTGGTATCAATGGCATGGATTGGTATAAATCCTATATAAGATTTGTCAGGGAAATATTAGAAATATAATTCATTGTGAAAAATATGTACATGGATACTAAAAAAGGTATTTATATTATAGATGGTATTCAAAATATTTCATTATCAAATTCTTATTAAATATTTTAATGAACTATCTCTCATACTCTCATATTTTAGTGATTTGTATAATAGAGGAATTTATATTCGAATTTAATGAATTATTGTGTTGGGGTTGTTATTACACAGGGTGAATGTGTGGAATTGTTTATTTTTTTCGAGTGATATAAACATCATATATGAAATCATGATTGTATTGATAGAAAAATTCAATTTAATAATTTGGAAATATTTAATACTCACCTTACAGACTCATATCCATTAATATGGGTGAAAGGATTCATTTACATAACTTAATAATATTTTTCACAAATTTCATCTGTGGAGGGATATTTATACTACATTTGGTGGACTGGAAAATTAATATGATGGGGCATTATTGTATAGACAGTATAGCTTAGTTTAGGGATAAGAAGGATCAATTTATAAGTTTCATTTTATTAAAGTTATGTATTATTTGATGGATTATGTTTTGAATGACATATATATATGATAATAGTAAAATTTTATAATGATTTTTTAATAATTTTTTTTTATATTTATTATCCTGTTCTTATTCTATTTATATGAAAATTTTCTTATAGGTCCATTATAAATTGTTATTTTTTAAGGATTTCAGCATGTGAAAATGATTTGGTCAACAAAGATTTTCTCCTTTAGATATACCAATTCTATTTTATATGATGTTTGTTGGTAGCTTGTGATTTTTATTGTATAATAATTGATGAATATGGTTATTGTAAACAATTAATAACCTATTCGTTGTATTTTTTATTTTTTTGATCTGTGACAAATACAAAATATGTTTTTAATGATTAGTTTTTTATTAGATATCAGTAGATATAGATTTATTCGGATAAAATTCAAGAGATTATGCATAGGAAAAGGAACGAAAATTATGTGTTTTTTGTAATATTTTAATGGATTGATAAATATTTGAATAATTGGTAAATAAACATTTTTTATCAAATGAAATTTATTTTCCATTTAAAAATGAATGTACATAGAAGGATTATTATAAAAATAATATCACATGTTATGTAATCATTTCAGTTACGACATCCCGATCTAGTATAATGAAATAAAAAATAATAATGACCTAGAAATGGTATAGTCTAGATCATGAAACTCTTGAATGTAGATTAAAACATCTAGGAAAACTATAAAAATAATATGAAAAGTTATGTTCATAATTTAAATTACTAATTTTATTTTAAAAACATTTTGGATTAAATTATACAATATTAATGAATTATATTGTATATATATATTATGTATAAAGGGAAAAGTGACCATTGGGATTAGAAAAGTAGCTAATAAGTAGTCAGTATGACTATTGGTTAATATAACTATTGGTAACTATGTACAGTAATTATAATGTTACCATTAGTGTTATTTAATAAAAATTTAATGAAGATGATTATTGTTAAAGAAATGTTAAATGATGTCCTCAACTAGTGGAGTCATGCATTTAGAAGAATATTTTTCATGACATGGGAGGTAGTATAACACAGGTTCTCTCCTGACCAAGCCTATGTAGAGAATCAATATGTGATCGTAGAATGAAATTTCATGTGGTTAAAGAAAACAATAGAGGATGCCACCTCTTTGTCAATTTTAGCTGATCCACCCCACAAAAATACCACCTTTATACACCATAGACATGGAGCATATTCTGGCGTAATTAAGGGTATTATAGCCATTACATTGGGTCATCAATTTTTTAATATCCATAGTTAAAATAAAATATTTAATTCATCAATCACATTGTTTTTGTTATTATTTTTTATAAAATACTCATGAAATAAGCTAAATTTGATTAATATATTTTTGGAGATCAATAAAACATTATTATAATTGTTTTAAATATATATACCTTAACATTAAACTCGAGTATTTAAATAATAATAATTTTCTTAAAATAGTATATATTATAATAATATTTTTAATATTCATATTAAAAAAATTTATAATGTCCAAAGAAAATTTTTATTCGTGAAAAAAATTTGACAATTTCATAAATATTGTAATTTTTTTATAATTAATTTTTTTTAATTCAATATTTATAAAATAGTGGAAATTATTGGAAATTATTTTGTTTAAATAAAAAATATATTATAAACTACCACATCAAAATTGGTCATTTATTGAAATTTTATAAATCTCTAGAATAATTTTTTTCAATTAATACTATTAATTGACTTTTTTGGTTTGTATATGATTATTGACATCATATGTATATTACAGTGATGTAATAATTATTAAATAATAATCCATGACCAAAAATTTTATACATTGTTTATATTATCTATTTTAATGGATTCAAATAATATTCTAAACATATATATGACATTCAAATTTTGAAAATGGAAATTATGATTTTAAAACCTATATTTTGTGAAAAATTTAATTTACTAAGTATGAAGTGATAATAAATATTGGATTTTTTTTATGGTTAATTAATTTAATATAAATTATGAATAAAATGTATAAAATTATATGAATATTTCCTGAGTTGTCCAATGGTTTTCCATTTTCCACATCCTTGAATTACTTTACCATTATATTGAAATTATTTAAAAATTAATCATCCTCTACTATAAATACCCTCCCATCCACCAATTCAACTATACTTAAAATTATTTATCCATTATGTTCTTCTCATTTAACTTATCTATATTTCATAAATGGTTTCTCTAGGGGCATATGGTTTCCATCTCTGCATGTTATGAAGCTGCTCTTTCAAGTAACAGAATAATCATAAGCTTATTTTTTAGTTAAATACATATTTTGTGGTGTTCATTTTAAATGTAAAATTTTACTCTTTTCAAAATATTTTTATTATATTAAAAATATTTTATTCTATCAATGTAATATATTCCCTCCATCTCATTATTACAATCACTTTATCAAAAATGTATACCAGTTAGGATTTTCATTTCGTTTGAGGCATTTTTTCTCTTTTCCATGAAATATTATTATGTTGTGAATAGTGAATCCCATTTATTATTGATGGGGTTTCGCAAAATTTATACACGATCCATTGATTTTGGAATTCAAAATATAAAACCTCCATTACCTTTTCAGAGGATAAAAATTATGTAATCAGAAAAACATTCATAACTTAAGAGTTTAAGAGCTTCTACATAAAACTCGTTATTTATTTAACACAAATTATTAATGAAATTATATTTTTGATATTTCTAGAATATAAAAATTTTATCATATTATTTTTATTCCCCGATAGTATCCCAATTAATTTGGTACCAAATTAATCTATATAGATGATATTTTTTAAGATACCTTTTCAAATATCCCTAATAATTTTCTAATATAACTCCATTGTGATATATGTATAAATATATGATTTGTATGACATTGATTTTTTTTTTATTTAATTTTAATTATAATATAATATTTTTAGGTTCTTATGATCGTACAATAATATTATGGATTATGATCAAAAGAGAAATATTTCTATTATTATTCCTAAACAATGATTCTTCACACCACATCCATCAAATGTATATCCCTAGTATATGAGATTGAGTAATAGTAACTTAGTGTAAAATTGTTATGAATAAATAAAAGTGTATTTAATGACTATTTATGTATTCAATTTTTTATGTTCCTAATATACAATAAACTAGTCTTTAAAACATCCTCTTAGTAATTAAATTGTGCACCTATTAAATAGTGTTTAATGTTTCAAAATGAAGGGATTAAATATTTTTTTTTAAATTCATGTTCATTTATTTATGGATGTGAGACATGGACAAAAATTTCTGATAACCCTTGGTAAATTTCTTCAAACAAAAAAATTGACATTTTTTGGGAAGTTATAGGCTTGTAGTTTCGATGAAATGAACTACCAATCTTGATACTACAAGTATATTATTTTTCAATGGTAGTTATAACTAATGGAAAAAACCCTGATATGTGTGCATTGGGTACTAACATGATATTCAAAGACTCAATGAAAAATGACATGAATCCCACTAGGTTTATAACTCTGGGTAATTTTCTTTTTTTATCACAGCTATAATAAATTATATATAGTTATCATATCAAGTATAATTATCAAAAGGATTACAATAGTATCCACACTCTCATATAGGTTTTCTTTTTTTAAATAAAATTTGACAAATAATTTTAATCTTGTCAAAATTGATATAATCAACCAGGATATTGAGGCCATCCTAATATTATTGGAGATAGAGATTAATGATTTTAAATGATGATGAATCCATTATTTTATGATGATAACTGAATGTTGAAATTGAGTGATCATTTTACAATATACACATCATATATTTTCATCAATTATGACTGAATAATAGATCATTTTGTGAAAAATTACTATCCAATATATGAAATTATATAGGAATCAGGGAAAATTTATATTATCTATATATTTTATGATGATCACTCAAAGATTAAATTGAGTTCTGATATGTGAATGGAATCATTAACATAATGAAATGTACATATTGATAGAATTTTTTATTGAATCTAGAGAGGGAGAATGTACATAATCTAGGGTGAAGAAATTATGGGACGAATAATTATAGTAATTATATATAATGAAGTGGAAATTGATACCACTTTAGAATATATGATAATATAACTCAAAAAATCATTATTAGCTAAAGACTAAACCACTAAATGTTATTGGAAATTGGAATATAGTTCATGAACATCTTAAAGTCCAATACATTTATTGTGGAAAGCATGGGAACATTTAAAATTAGAGTCCAAATATGATTATAATGGTGAAACCCCATACAATACCTCACAAAAGTATATTGGATTATGGTCGCCTATTCAAAATCCCAATGACTGAGGTAGATTCTCTAAATAATTTTTTAGAAAATGTTGTTCTATACTGAATGATTAATGGTACATTATTTGAACCTTGTTCAATGAATTAATTTATTTAATTTATTTATTCATAAAAAATCATGTTCATAAATTAAAAATAGTGGTAGAGTTATTAGTTAATACATCATGTGGAAGTATTCCACATCAAATAGATTTATTAGGATTCCAATATTTATATTGGTAATTGAAATATATTATAAATATCAATAGTCATTCTAAGTGTAAAATTTTAAATAGTTATTTTTATTGAATGGTTTTAGCCCTATAATTCAAATATTAACCATTCTGTAAATTATATTTCTATTATTTTTAATATAAAAACGAATAAATATTTAAATGATAGATTTCTTGGCCTGATTTTGAAATGAAATAGCTTTTATTTTCCACTTTATATGATTTATTATCAAATAAGGTCACCAAATGAAGTTTGTAATGATAAAATATTTAGATATTATTCAGTAATTAATTGATTTATTTACAAATGTTTAACCATTAAATCCAAAACAAATACAGTTACAGATCTCAATTGATCCCAAACCTATATCCATGAAAGAATAAAAAACCCCATATATAATTTAATAGCTATAGTTGTAGGAAATAAAAAATGAACATTGTGATTTTTTGATAAGGGATTTATCCGACCATGTGTGTCTCCATGGAGAATATTTATTCTTATTGTGAATTTTTTTGGATTGAGGTGACTATCAGTTGACTATAGAGTTCATTCATAGATTATGGTAAATAAAAAAGTTCCCCTCTCATTTGTTGATGATTTTTTCAACCAACATCAATGGTCTCAATTTTTCAAAAAAATTGACCTGTAACTGGAGTATCATAAGTTACCAGTATAATGAAAAGTATTCATAAAGAATTAATTGTTCACATAAAATATGAATTTTATGTTTTTTTATCCCAATTGTATTGACTAATTATTTTCCCATATTTATGGATTATATAAATTGGTTCTTTAAGGTAATTCTTGTAAACATGTTGGTGGTATTTTTTGATGACATTAAGATATAATAAAAATGTCACAAAGAGTATATGTTTAATATAAGATTCATATTAAAAACTAAAAATAATGAAAAGATATTTTTTAAAGTATATAAATAAGGATTATTGTTTTAATAGATTCTTTCTTGTCAAAAACTATAACTATTGATGGTTTATCATTTGATCATCTGGATAAAATTGATATAGAGATGTGGCCTCAACCTAGAAAAAATATATATTGGTTTATTTAACAGTTTAGTGGGATTTTAATGAAATATTTTAAAAAAATTATATATTTCTACTCTAGAAACCACGTTAAATTGAAATTGAGATATGATTACATGGAAAAAGGAATGTGAAGAATGTTTTCATGCATTGAATATGATGATGGTCAAAGCACCAGTTGTACCTATACACACTCTTGGATATTTTCTATATAATTTTATTCCTTTGTAAATTAGATTGGATGTGTTCATATGTGAGATGAAAACTTAATAACCTATTCGTATCAATAATTTAGTCACCACGAGTATCATTATCTTACTCATGACCATGATTTTTGAATATTCATTTATACATTTACGAATTGTATAAACTATTTTTTTTTAGGAAAGGTTTGATATAAACTCAAAAACCCAATTGTTAAATTTTATATTTACTAAAATTATAATGAAAATGGGTCAAGGGTGATCATTTAATCATTTTAATGATGAATATTGTTCAATTTATTATCACCATATTTGATAAAAAAATTCGTAAATACATTGATTAGGACTGATATTATTGTTCATGTAACTATAATGATTGAATGATATACATTCATAAAAGACCTATTAAAGATATGATAGGAATAATAATGTATTTCACCTCATCCACTAGATACAAATTATTTCTTAACTATCATTTCAGGAGAAGATAAAGAAATAATAAAGAGGCGATCCATTGGTAAAAAAAATTATAGATAATATAAACAATATAATGTATCAGGAACTCAATATTGATCCAGTTGTTCTAAAATGTCGTACAATAAATATATTCTAAATATTCTAAATAAAATGAAGAAGAATATGAATGATTCTAATCTTTGTACATTTTTTACACATCCCAGAAGCATATAAACGTATAGGGAACATCATAATAATTATTTTTTTATCATATTTAAAGGGATACTAATGATTATCTGTAATAGTTTTTAGAGTTTTAATAAGTAAATATACAGTGAAAACATTCCAATGTGGGATTTCAACCATTAACCATATCATTATGGATGTGTTATTACATCACTCTAGACTATTTCATTTTAATGCCAAAGGAATCCATGGTAAACAATAATATTTTTAAAATTTGAGATAGATTAAATGATTCTTCCCATTTAATCACCATAATTAAATATTTCTATATATAATTCCTATATTAATAATATATTAAAGATGTACTGAGTCTTTATATAGAACTCATATTGATTATTTATGACCATGATATAAGTGTTTTTTCTATGATCTATAATATCCTTGAAAATAATTTTTATATAGAAATACACCAAATCACACCCCATAATCCTCAAATTGTAAAATATACTAAATTAAAATTAGAACATTTTATTATATGTTATGCTCTTGCTCCATTGGATTTCATGGGTGTTAGGATCCCCATATTCAATATGCTTAATTAAAATATTACAAATGTTTCCTATAAATCCATTAAATTAAGATATTTGTAGCTTTATATGGAATATGTATTATAATATAAACATATTTGAAGAAAATTTGACTATACATTATATTGGGAATATAAAATGTAATGTAGACAATATATGATTGAAAATTTATTCATAAAAATAATGTGGCTTTTAGTGAGGGCCAAAAAATTATTCTAATTACTAAATTATTAATTGAGAATTTCAATTTTGGGATCATAAATTTATCTATATATCACCATAGAATGGATTTATGATATTTTTAAACTACGAAAAATAGATTCAAAGGTACATTAGAACAAATGAGTTTTTGGATCATGTTGGACCGGTTTCATATTGTTTAGTATTACCTCAAATTCAGTCCAATTTCTATTATGTATTCCATATGTGGTTGTTAAGAAGTAATAATTCCAACCTATCACATATACATTATAAAAATATTATGGAAGTGGAAAAAATCATTCATTAATAATAGTAACCCATCCATATTATTCAATGTGGAGAGAATGTGTTGATGAAAATAGAAAACAGAAGTTGTAAAATTCTATTGAAAAAATGAAAAGATTGAAAAATATTCTTGATAACTCAGAGAAGTGATGATGGAAATATATATCTATGTATTTTATGACAGGAGTCAATATTCAAGAAAAAAAATCTATAAGGGGTAGAATGAAAAAATAAGAAAAATGATTCCTTTACAAAGAAGGGAATTTGTTTTTTATAATGGCTATTTTATAATATAGAAAAAAGATTGAATCTATAAATATTATTACATAAAATATATTACATGTAATCTAACAATACCCATTACTACAACTATCACTAATAGAGTGATATAATAAAATATCAACTATGTAGTCATACACTACATAGGATAAAAAATTACATGGAAGATTAAGCCTATTATGATAATTTTTAGAAAAAAAGAAACATTAAGAATCAATTTTCTATTATCAAATGAACTTGAAAATATTTATTCAATGAAGTATTAATTACTGATGTATGGTAGAATATATATAAGGTAAATGGGAAACATAAATCATAGGAATATGACCATTTCATAACCATTAATAAATATGATCATCAGTCTATATAACAAATTTTCACTATGACTATTGTTAATAATAATAAATTTAGAATAAGTTTTCAGAAATGGTAATTAAAAACTGATAATTTATAAAGAATGTATAAATGATGACCTCAAATTTTAAATTCATTCCTTTTGAATACCATTTTCCAATACAGGGGAGGGATGTAGGGTCCTTGTGGTTCTCCCTTGATTAATCATAAAAAGAGTGTCGACATGTGATGCTTTAATGAAAACACTAAAAGGATATGCTCAAAGTAGTAGTGTTCACCATTAAATAAATGTTTTATTTTCCATCCCTTTATACTACAACTCTCACACACCTTAAGCATATATTGATTTCTATTGTAGTAATGATTAATGTATCTATAAAATATTATGACAAAATATTGATTTACAATTTTTAAATGAAATTTCAATATTAGTAATAATATTATCAATAATATTTAATTTATTAAAATACCCATGAATATATTCAATTTGATAAATGTTTTTTATATATGGAAATAATCACTTTATATTTAAAAAATATATTAACTATTATAACAAAATATATTATTCAATATATATTATTTCATGATATAGTTTTTTAATAAACGATTTTCTAAAAAGAAATTATTATATAAATTAATAATGTCATATAGAATTATTAAAAGTGTAACATAGTTCACTATGTCATTAAAATAATGATTTTTCAATAAATTCAGATTTTTTATTTCAATGCTAAAACTATTATATTTTTAGAATAATTTTGATATGATATATATTATATTTTATATTATTACATTCAGATTATTTTTTGTTTATGTTATGAGTATTTTAGAAAAAATTACAATTTCTTCCACAGTGGGGTCCCATAGAAGCCTCTACTGTGGAAACAGTCTCCTTGCTTCTACTATTTACATTGGGAGTGATATTCATTGACTAATTTCCTACCAAAACACAATTTCCAAATAATTCCTGATAAATACATGAAATCAAAACACCAGCATCATGTATTGTTAATAAATAATTAAACATTATAAATTTAAACAAACCACAAAAAAACATAAAAAATGTACATGCAAATTTAAATAAATTTATCATATATCCCATTTAGATGGTCTCATGCTCCAGGTAGAAAATTTTGATAAAAATCCATATCCACCCCTGGTAATTCATTTTTAGTCAATGAATTGAGCTGTTTAGCCCCCGTTTCACCACTTATAATCTGAATTCCATTGGTCCTATCTATGGTCTACCCATGAGAAAGAAATAAAACTAACATTGAACTAACACACATACGGATTAGCATCCCCACTAACAAAAAATTGCAAAGAACCATCTAGTGAAAGCTAGACAGGACACCTGAACTGGCCAGTCATATGATATTTCTAAAACAAGATATGGAAAACTAGTCATTAATATAAGAAAACAAAACAATCAACTAGACTAAAAGGGGGAAATTGAAAAGATTACATAAAAACAAATATTCTATTCCAAAAAAGATAATCCATAATATAATCCATTACTCAACCTAAACTATAGTTACTTCCAAACCAACCTAAACCAAAAGTAAATTAAAAAAAGAGAATCTAAATGATATAAGATTCTCTTCCCTTCACAAGAATCCTCCAATAAAACATCCAAAAATGTACAATGTCACGGTTAGGGTGTGATACAAAGTGCTTTAGGATACCTCTATAGTTTATATATCATTTTTATCATCACACATTCTAAAATTATATAATTTAATGAAATTAATCTTATAAAATTATTTCCAAAATTACAAACCATTTATATATATTTTTCTTTATTATTACTTTTGTTTTCATCAATTCTGTTCATATTCTAATACATAAAATATGATAACATGAATTTATAAAATTGGAAATAATATCAACAAATCAATAAGTATATAAGTAATCCAATTTCCATGAAACAACATATCATCTGAGTATTTTTAATATATTCTCTTATATAAACCATTGGACAACAATCTGTGATATAAAAAATTCATGTGACAAATAACCAAGAATGAATACATTACAAATCACACAACATTACAATCAAGCTATGGGACACTATGTAATAGACACACATAATCATAAAAATGAATATATTGGATGGAACGGATACAGTGTTCAAAAATATGATACCAAAAAAGTTACCTACTAATGTTTCAACACACACTAAGGAAACCCATTTATCTAACTAGATGACCCTATGTTCATAATGTAAATATGTCAAAACTAAATTAACACCCATTATCGCAATTTCATAAAACATATTAAATTAAATGAAAATATACCTCAGATATTTAAAACCCACTTTGAAATAAATAAAATTTGTTTTCAAAGAAATAATCACTTTTACACAACATTTTCTTTTAAAAAAAATAATTTGAAACCAATTATCACATCCTATTAATGAACAACCCAATGAAATAAAAAAACGAAATTCATCTAATTAACCCAATTTATCTATAAACCTGCATAAAAACAGTAGAATCATAGTTGTATTTGACAATAGATACTAGAATCCAAGAGAATAGCCTATGTAAGACAAGGTATACTAGAAGACTAAAAATGAATAATAATAAAAATTATATGATCATAAAACCACAAAAAACCATAGTCATAAATAAATTAATAGAAAAAATGACTACATAATTGGACTGATTTAACCCATGAATAATGGAGATCGTGTTTTGGACAAAGTGATATAGATAAGGAGAAATAACCCAAACTCTTCTAGGGATATCTTTAGAGTGAAAGTGTAGGGATGCACAATGAATGAACAAAACACGTGACAGATATTAATCCATAAAGGAATTTTCATAAAATATATAAGGTACGTAACCCATTAAACAGTTTCATAATCCTTTGGGTCGGTATACCCCAAAACCAATCTTCTTATTAATAAAAACTAGATCCCCCACCCCAAGGCACAAAACATTTACCTTAAACACGACATATTGAAAATTCACACTATGTATTGTGTTCATGGATTTTTCCTAGCCAAAATAGCATAATGTTTACTAAATACAAATGATATATAAGTTCCCATTAAGAAGAATAAACTACAATTTTTTGGGTAAAATTCAAAAAAAATTAACTTCACAGTTATAGGTCTCCAACCAATATCATTCATATCATACCATAACCAAAGAAAAAGGAAAACCAATATAAAGATAAAAACATACCTGATTGAAAATTTTGGGGTTGTTGCATGTTCTATATGGGAATCGTCATCTATAGACTCATTTACCTCAAATATGTTATCATTTCATGTATAAATAGAATACAATATAACATAGGATACAAGAAAATTGTTTCCTGTAAATAAATGATTAATTGGTTTAAAGGATCTTATAATCTTCCTCATTGAATCTAAAAGGTATCTATAAAGGTATGACATATGTGTTATTTTCATTAAATAATATATATATATAGGTTAAAAAATAAAAATTATTCATTTATAAACCCATGATCAATAATTTTTTTATAGTAGTCATCACTACCGATTTGCGTAAAAATTAATTCAAGAAGTCACTATGTTCAAGACAAATTTGAATCATCATCACACGTACCATCATCTCATAAACAATGTTAGGTGTATTCATATATGAATAGATTTACTATATCAAAATTATATTAAAATTAAATTAACTTATACTTCATGTTTCACAATGTTACATTTGGATAAATAACATATTACTATAAATGTATTAGAATTTAGTAAATAAATATAAGATCCTACCATAGGAAAATAAATTCATAAACATAATACTAGGGAATAAGCATTATCATCTGAAAAATTTTATGGATCTATCCATATCTATATAAGTAGAATGAGGTAATCAATTTTAGTTGACTACTCAATTTATTTTGAAGATCCTCCTAGAACCAAGATGAAATATTTCAGGTGCTATCATAATTGACCATCTCAAACACCCCATCAATCATAGCGATCTCATAAACAGATTAACACCCAAATTAATCTATTGATGAAGTATTCTTAATAGGTAAAATTAATGATTTCATTGTCATATTGTCTACTATTACCCACTCCATATATCATACACTTAGAGAACATGTATATTTGGTCATGATGTAAATTAATATGTTATAATATATCTATAATGATGTGGGTATTTAATAAAGTGTAAAGAATTTATTGTAGTGTTCCATATTATTATAATATCTGGTAGTAAATCATGAAATTATTATTATGATTTACATTTTAAATCTAGTATTGTTGAATTATTTTTTATTCTGATAAATTTTTAAAGTCTAAGGATCATTTCCCACATATAAATAGAAAAAAAATAATATTATTTATATTTTTCCAATATTCTATAATAATTAAATTGGGGGAAGTACACAGTATTATTGGAATTATGAAATATATAATGATATTAATAATTTTTAATACATTAATTAACTCTAAAAAATAATAACATGATTTGTCGTAAATTGGTATTATTCTACAGAAATATTTCTTCCTAAAAAATGAGGTTTCATTATTTTTATGAGTGAATATTATATTTAATTTGATTAATTTTTTTTAAAATTTATCATGAAAAATGTATTGTATTTTTGAACTTATAATTCATTATTATATTTTCATTATTTTTTATGAAATTTATGAAATTTTTTTTCAATAAATTCTGAAAAATAATCAATTTTATTCAAAATTAATTTTTTATAAATAATTTACAATATCAAATTGTATTTTGGATTATCTATAAAATTTATTTAGTTTTTTATGATTTAATAAAATACAACTATGTTTTTTTATATGAATTGTGTACATTAATTAATTTAACAACATTTAATTTCATGAATGGCCTTTTTTTTAAATTATTTCTTATCATGTTTGGGCTCTATAATTTTTAATTAAACTATTCCACATTGGTGTTATGAATTTTTAATAATTAAATCCATAATTGGAAATAATAAGTCCAAATTTATAAAATAATTCTGTTTTTTGGATATATGAATCACAATCTCAATAATTTTTTATACCATAGTAAGTATTAAATCTGTTAATTGTTGATAAAATTAAAATTCCATGGATTATATAATATAATAGACCAAAACCACAACTCTGTGATAAAATAAAAAAAATTCATAAAAAACGTTTTTTCATTTATATTTATGAATGTGACTCGGTTTTTTTAATCCAAAACATATGACATAAATAGAAAATATTAGACCACTTTTATATAAAGGTATCATTCTGGATTAATTTTCTAGATATATAAGAGAATAAAGTATATAAAAACAAACAAATGAATTCATGGTAGTGTATTTACAATAACACACAACATTTCATATTCACTATTATGTGTTCAACATATCTTGGAAAATTAATCATGTTTGAATCCATTGTAGACACAAATCCTTTAATCATTAAACATTATAATCTAAGGAAATATAAACAAAATAAGTGTGGCATCAAATATATGTAAGGCTATGAATAAGCATTGAATATTGAATTTAATTAGAGAACATAAGTTAATGATAAGGGTACGATAGAATAATCAAAGTGCATGATAATATTTTATTAATATTTAAACACAACAAAACATGTATCTTAAATCATGGAACATTTCATAAACCATTATCAATGAGAAGGTCCATACAAAAATATAATAATGGCCCATTTAATTTCAATATTTATCAAAGGAATTAATATGTCGCATAGAAAAAATCAACAAATTTTTTTTTTATATTTTTAATATTATCATGGTAACAAATTTTAAATATTTCTTAGAAATAACATGATCCAATTTAAATCATTAGTTGAAACCCTATAGTAAATCCATCCACAATTATTATAAATGTATGCAATAATTCTAAATGGAATAGTGAGATATAATGGGAAATAAAATATCTTATAATCCATATCGATATCACCAATGAGATATGAAGGGGCTCAACCATTTGTATAAGATGTGTTGGGATCACCCTTGACCTATAATGGGTCTTAGCCTATTATATCTTGAGCTGTAATGGTGATAATAACTTCATATAAGCTATATCAAGATCACACATGATCTATAATGTTTTTCAACACATATTATATCATATAATAGTATCACCTATTATCTATAATGGTTCGTAACCATTTGTAAAAAATTTCATAAACCCTAACAAAATAAACATTTATGATTAGTTTATGTCATCATAAAACTCATAGAAAAATACATTTTTACATTTGATCCTTAAATAAACCCTATTAATGGATTTTTTTCCACGAAAATATTATTGAAACATAATTAATATATGTAAAATAAATGTGTTTCATAAAAATTTCAATAACATATGAGTAACCCTTTGAAAAGAAACATGTTTCAAGAAAATATGTATAAATCAATCCAAATGAATCTGGAAAATAATAATGATTTTATAATAATAAAATATATCTAATGGAGAATCAGTAAAATCATGGGTTTTGACATTTATGAATTGAAATATCACTAAAATTTCATTAAAAATATTACTAAGGAAAATAATTGGTTTTTCATTGAGTAAAGTACATAGATGACTTCAAAGATGGAAAATGATTTTGAATGATCACTTAACAAAATTATGGATATATCCTATACATTTCAAAAATATATATATAATATAATACAATATCAAACATTAAGAAAATTATTTTTAATTCATATAAACATTGAGTAACATAATGGAATATTTAAAAAATTAACTGGAAATAATGTTGCAAAGCATCATTCATGTTGAATAAATTAAAAACAATGATTCCATTTAATTTTTTTTAAGAAAATACATAATTTACCCATATTAAAACAATATGAATGATTCTATGTTATTTTTTTTAAATATTATTAAGTGTTAAATTGATTATAAAAATTCATAGTAAATATATTTTTTGGATAATTTTTTAAAAAATAGATCATTTTAAAAAGGGATCATTGACCGAATATAGAAACAGTGTTGGATTTTAGTAAAAACATTTTCACATAAATCTTATGTTATAAATAGAAGGGAATGTTACTATTATTTTCAAATTTCTTAATAAACATATGAGAATAAAATATATTCTACTATATGAAATCATATCGTATTATTTCCTCCCAATGATCTTTCAACAAAAACTTTCCTAAAATGAAAGGAGATTTTATCAAAGAGACTCTGTCACATTGGTAACTCCATGACTTTTAGACTATTCAATAAATAAAATCAGATGAAAATTAAATATAATGAACATAAATGGAATAATGATATAACATATAAAAGGATAAGTATATATATGACACAAATGATAATATGTGTATCATATAACATATGACTCATATAAAATAATTAAGAAGGGAAACCATTATAATGATAGTAACGTTAATGTGAGAATTAATAAATGAATTTACTTTTTTATCGTGTGAATTTCCACATATAAAAAGATAAATGAAACATTTTGTAATCAAATTAAATAAAAACATAATCAAAAAAGACTAATGAAAATGCAGAGGTAGTATAACACAATGAAAACATTGTGTTATAAAAAAAATTCAAGTAGGAATATTTCTAATAAAGTCACCATTGATGATTTAAATTAAATTGAAACATAAAATTTCTTAATTTATCATGAATTCATGATATTAGATGTAGATGGGTATTTATATTCACTATATAATATTTATTATGTGTCTAACAATAAAACAATTCTCAATGGACGTAAATTGTGATGAAATCCCTTACCTTGAATCCAGAATATCCATTTAGGTCCATTAACTCTCATATAATTATCTTATATCAATTATTTTATGTCATAAAAACATTTACAAGATTAATAATATATTCAAAAATAACATTTTTCTTTTAATTGTGTATTTAAATCCATATTTAGTTATATCCATGTCGAGTGTCTTGAGGAAATTTGTTTCATTCAATCAAAATAAATTTTGTGAGTTGACTGAGGTAGTAACATCCTGAAATAGAAGCCACAAAACCGGTGCTCCGAGAAGGTTCACCAAAAGGCCTCAAGATCACCTCCCCGCATGCCTGAGGATGCTAACTACCATCGAGGGCCTTGTGTGTGATAGTGGGGAGACTATGCCCTCATACCAAAGTAAAAAAACATCCAAAATAAGTAAATATCATACACAGTGGAATGTAAATAGAGTGGGGATGCAATAAAAAAACTGAAATTCAACTATTTGTAATAGTAAAATGTTATAAAAGCTTGAACACCTATATAATAATATAAAACAATAGTCACCCACTAGGCCAACCATACAAACACAATTTCAAATGTTTCAAAAAATAAAAGTACAGGGCTCAACTACTAACTACATGCCAACCCACGTGCCCGATCTCCTGACACTATCAAACTGTAGCATCCTGATCAATAGAACCACTTGAGCAAATCCTCTCAGTCATGAAAAAATGGGCCTCAGCCCTATTCACCATGAAATTTTGAGTCAACAAGGCTTCTTTTTGACTTTTCTATTCTCTCATGTTTTTAAAATCACAAACACGCTATCACAATGAGAATTTCTTTTCCACTCAGATTTCCCTTAATAAGGAATATTTTCCTACCCCAAGGAAAATTTATCCTTACAATATTTTCATTGTTCATTTTTTATTTTCACTTAATCTAACTATTTTTTTTACTAAGTGAAATTTTTTTTTTCACATATAAAACCTTGGAATTCTATAAAAACATAGAAATAGTGTATTATGTTTTCTGGATCTGAATTCAGACCTTGAATTCTCTAAAATTCGGACTCCGAATTCTGTAGAATTCAAACTCTGAATTCCTTAGAATTCAGATTCCAAATTCTTTAGAATTAAGACTCTGAATTCGTTATAATTTAGTCTCTAAATTCTTTAGAATTCAGACTCTGAAACTATAGAATCAAGACTCTGTATTCCATAGAATTCAGATTCTGAATTTCTTCTAATTGATACTCTGAATTCCTTATAATTTATACTCCAAATTACTTAGAATTCAAACTCTGACTTCCTTAGAATTTAGAAACTAATTTCCTTAGAATTTCAGTTCTGAATTCCTTAGAATTCAGACTCTGAATTCCTCAGAATTCAAACTCCGAAGTCAACAGAATTCTGATTCCAAATTCCTCAAAAAACAAAATTTGAATATTGTAGTATTAGAGACTCCGAACTATTTTTTCCATAGACACTGAAAAATAGAATTGATAGAGTAACCATATTTTTCTTACCCTTGTTACAAATATAAATGATGTCATGCATTCTGTTTCATATTGCATTGTGCAACTCTGATTTTTGTTGTGTAAAATCAAATGATTATAGGGATAGGATGACTATGGTGCAAACTACCTTGAAGTTTGAGGTCTTGCGGGGATAGAAAGAAGAATCTGATATTCCTTTTGAGGGATTACCCTGGTGTGGGTATGACATATTTTCTTGAATGTATAATTCAAGGGACCTTTATCCAAGGTTGTTGGATACCCTACTCTTTGGGTTAAAATTTTTCTTTATTGTTACTTGTATTTTTTCACATTTTTATCCGCTGTATTTTTATTATTAAATAACATATAACTCTTTTATAATTCATCGTTCTTTCATACCCTGATTAGAAAGATTCAATATGCATTAAGGTAGAATTTGTGTCCTTTTAAACTTTTCTTAAGCTACATTTCCATAACCATATTTTTAGAATCTATAATGTTTGTAGAACTAAGAGGTATTGTGAATTTATCTTGTTTAAATTTGTTAAAAAAAAATACTTTTAACAAACTTTAAAGGCTCCAAAGTAATTTTTAAAGTATACAATACACCCCCTATTGTATATTGAGCAGCAATATCATTATATCTTTCCTACAATTAGTATTAGAGGAGGTATCTAAAATAATTATATTCACATCTAGGATTTATTTCCCAAGTTTTCATTATTCTATAATTTCCATACTTCATATATTTTTATCCTAGTTCAAAAAATTTTATTACTAACAAAGTTTCTGTGGAAAGATATATTCTTTGAGATGGATGGAATGAATGTTTAATTGATTGAAAATCTTAATCCTACTAGACAACCTATATTTGATGGGAATGATTCTGAATATTGGAGAGATCATATGAAGACTTTTGTTGTTAACACTAGAGTGGACAAATTTGTAATTCATACTGGAGATTACAAGATTCTTGATAAGGAAGTCAGAACATTTACTAATACAGAAAAGTCTGAATATCAACATAACTATAAGGTACGCAATACATTGTTGTGTTACATGACAAGAAATTTAAATATCCATATTTCTTCCTATGAAGGTGAAAATAGTATTTGGAAGAAGCTTTATGTAACTCACTTTATAACTTCCAAAGTTATCGAAACTAGAAGATTTATGCTTAGAGATTAGTATCAGGGTTTTTTCATTCCTTAAGAAGATCTAGTGTGCAAGGTACAATAGAGGATTATGACCATAGATAATAGTTTACAATCTGTGGGTGAAAACATTTTATATGTCGCGGCACTTGTGGAAAAGATTATAGATATCATGCCTAATGAGTGGGAGTCAAAGAGAACCATTATTAATGAGAATAAGAAATTATCATAGATTCCTCAGGATGATCTTTTTAGAACTCTTATTCAACATGAGAAATGAATGAAAAAATATTCTAATCTAAATAAGAAAAATAATGTAAATGGATGTGTTGCTTTTACAACGACTTCAAATCATATGAAAGAAATAACTCCTGAGAGATTTACAAGATCAAAATCAAAGGGATTGTTACTTATTCTGAATCTAGTGGATGTGAAACTTCCAAAAACGAGTTAGCTAGTCTTTCCCAAAGGATGAAAAAGACTTTTGGATAGAAGAACATTCAATCTAGATACAAATAGTAAGAATGAAAGGACAATAATGACTCAGAATTCACTTTCTATGAAAACAAAAGAGCAGGGAATATAAGGAAACATTTTCCTGTAATTAAGTGAAAAGATAGAAAGGAAAATCATTCTTAGAGGAATATAAGGATGTAATACACTGTTAAATCTAAGAGTGTCTTGAAAGTCAATCACACATGGAGTGCTAGTGCTGCTGAATCTTCTGAAGAATTCTTAGAGTACAGATCTTTGGGTCAGATTAGTCTTGTTATATTATCCAAGATACCTATTGAAAATCATTGTTTAATGGATAATGTCACATACATGACTTATTTTAATGTTAAATTCCATTTAATTTCCATTAATTCTTTGTTTTGAGGGTTTCCCATGCATTTAAGGAGGAATGGGTGAGTTTTTATGAATTGGGCCAAACCACGAGCCCAATTCCAGATTTAAAAATAAATTTTGATTCCTTTATAACTCCTTCATTTTAAAACATTTTTCATCCATTCCAATTCCTAATTGTCATCACCTTACCAATTAACACCACCATATTAATTTGGACCATTTTGGAATCCATAATCATGGTGGATATGAGTTTTTATTTAAGGGATTGGGCCTACCCGAAAGCTCATTTTTTGCATTAAAAATAAATATTAATTATTTAATATCTCCCTCACTATTTGTGTATTTTGGTGATTCCAACTCTCAACTGATACCACATACCTAGGGCGCACCCACATTCCCTCCTCCCCCAATTTGGAGCTCTATAGAATCGTGCAACTGGTCGAATATTCACTGGATTTCAGAAATCGTTCAGATTTGGAGAGGTAAATTGATCCTTCCATAACTTCTTCTATTTTAACTCTTTTTCCCCCATTACAGTTCTTAAAATATATCCTAATATTTTTTCAAATCTCAAATGAATGGTTGGATGTTTACAAATTCAGATGCTGGTGGAATTTGGGTCATTTTCTTCAATATTATTTTGGGTATGTGTTTCTCTCTTCAATTCCTTCCTTCTCATTAGGGTTTCCTCCCACTTTCATAAATTTATAGAGTGTCCAGAAGCTAGTGTTAATACCTAGGGTTTGATTTGGGGTATTTTTGGTGAATTATTATGTTTTATGGTTTGTTTTCACATCCCTGTGGTGCGGCGGACGTGCGATTGAGGTTTCGCACCAAGATTCAAAGGTTTTGACTCAAAAGGTAGGTGGTTCTATGTGTAAACAATTATTAATGAGTTATCCTACTGTATTTAATCTTTTTTTATATTCCTCATATATTGGGTGTGATGCGAAAACTATTTATGATTTATTTGGTTATGTGTTAAATTTTATAATCGCTTTTTATCATGAAATTGGGTGTTTTCATGTGTAACTCATGGGGTTTTATTTGGGTGTGGTTTATAACATATGAAATTGGTTTATTAAATCTTGTTTTCCCTGCCAATTATAGTTTGGTAATTTACTAGTGTCATGTGTTCCTAAAAAAAAGGTTTTTGAATAGGTTTGATGTGTAAAACATTGTTATACTTCTTGAGGGCATTTTCAGAAAATGTGTGTTTTCATTTGTATCTTTTTTGGTATTATTCAAGGTTATTTTATAATACTTGAATGTGTTTTTATAAATTTATCTAAGGCTTCCAATTCTATTTTTGATAGGAATTGGTATGGTTTTGGTCTTAAATGGAGGTTTTGAAATGGGTTTTGTGTGCAAGACATAGTTACACCCCTTGAGTTGTTTTATGAAAATTTTGAATGTTCAGTTTGGTTAAAAAGAGTGGATAAAAGGGTGTATATGTACTGTTTGGGGGGAGTGTTCACCTAATATGGGTTTTTTAAAGGTATGTTGTTTATTTTAGATTGCAAATATATTTTTTAGAATGTTTTATAAAGTTCTGAAATGTTTTAGAAAATGGAAACAGAGCTTCAAAACATGCTTGTGGGCTATTTTGTGTGAGTGTGTTGTGAAAATTGAATTTTGTTGATGAAAGTGGTATTATATGTTATTTGAGGGGTCTGTTATGTGAGTTATAATTTCTTGGAATAGTTTATATAATTTCTTTAAAGGATTTGTGGAAGTGTTAATGTAATGTGAAGAGTGTTGTTGGCTATTTTTGTATGAGTCTGAATTCAAAATCAATTTGAATGAAAAGTGTACTTTTGTGACTTGTGTGGTATACATGTGGGTTTTTTTGGTAAATTTCTGATATGGAAATGATATTTCCATGTGGAAAGTATATATATTGACTTGTTTAACTTGTTTGAGAACAAAGGGAAACCCCGGGTATCAAGGTGGGTGGACGTGTACTAGTATGCTAGTGAATCCATGGGGTTTGGCCTCAGTTTCACTTAGCAAGATTGACGCTTACAACTCTAACTAAACAATGATGATGATTATTGGGGACCACTAGGTTATGGGTATGTTCCCTACTAGTGGATTGTGCACGATAATGGATATTTGTGATGGTTACTCTCACCGAGATACGAGGTACCTGGGACCCACAACTAGCTAGTGCCTAGTGGTTATTTGCCATTGCTTGTACTCACTGGATATTTTGTTCTTACCGTTGGCATACGGTATGAGAGTCTATAAAATTTAGTAGCTATGGTATTTATTTTAAATGTTTTTATTCTTTAAATTAGCCCACCTGAAAACTGTTTTTATTTAATGTTTCATCTTTTAGAAATTAGAACTAGCATCTCATGTTTTTGAAAACTTGCATGCTTTTCATCATTAAATGTTTATCACATGGAATCTCATCGTGGTGTTATCATACTGGGAATTTCTCACACCCTACTTACACCTTTGGGTGTAAGTAGACTTGTTTATTTTTTCCTGTCGCAGGTTGGGTGCAGTTTTAAGTTCCAATGGTTCGGGTTTCTAGCATGTCCTTGTTCATGTTCTGTGGAAATAGGTGGAGGGCCATATACCCATGTCATCGCCCAATGTTTTTCCCTCACCCATTTGTTTCCACTGAGTCTTTGGAGAAAGGTTGGGAGTTTTTCTAGAATGGTTGAGAACATGGTTTTCACTTGGTTAATAGTGATCATGCCCAAGAAAACCATGTGGATAGAAGGATCCACAATGTTAGTGCATGGTTTCTCAAATCATACAGACTAACCACGTAACCTCCCAAACTCTTCAAATTTTGGGGTCTTTCTGTACTGGCCCATGCTGGTCAGTTATGATAGTTTGTTCTTATGGTGGGGAGACCCAATATGAGTCTTATATGTGTTTTTTCGTAATGTTCCGATGGATGTATACCCATTGTACTGGGGAGTCCATTCATGACTCCCCCTATTAGTGTCTTGATTCTATCTTAGGAAAAATATAGGTTGTCACTTATGGTGGGGAGCCTATTTTTGTTCCCTCGTACCAATAACTCAGATTTATCCATGGTCTTGGCATCGAAGTAGTTAGTCATATTCAGAACTATCTAGCTACCAACATATTCCTTGAGTAAACATTGGTATTAGAGAGTGCCCAATGGTTTAGTTAACGTTATGTGTAACCTTGTTCAATGTTGTTGTTCATTTGGTTTAATTTCTTGAGTCTTGTTCAGATAGTTCTTATGGTGTTTTATTTTGGGATAAAGTTTGAATGAGATTGATAATTTATGTAAAGTGGTGTAAGTTTTGTTTGTGAGAGTAATCCTTTATTAATTGATCACTAGAGGTGTTTTGGCCTTTGGGGGTGAAACCTGACAAGGGAGTACCTCTTGGTTTCTCAGTTGGGATTGGTTGTTACTTTGGCCTTGATGTGACTTTCCGGGGCGGAACATTTTCATGGTGGGGATAATTGTCACATACATGACTTATTTTAATGTTAAATTCCATTTAATTTCCATTCATTATTTGTTTTGAGGGTTTCCCAAGTATTTATGGAGGAATGGGTGAGTTTTTAGTGATTCCAACACTCACCCGAGACCACTTACCTAATGCACGACCCCATTCCCTCCTCCACCAATTTGGAGCTCTATAGTATCGTGAAACTGGTCGAAACATCACTGGATTTCAGAAATCGTCCAGATTTAGAGAGGTGAATTGATCATTTAATAACATCTTCTATTTTTATTCTTTTCCCCCATTATATTTCCTAAAAGAACTACTAATATATTTTCGAACCACCCATGAATGGTTGGATGTTTTCAAATTCATTTGATGGTGGATTTTGGGTCATTTTCTTCAATATTATTTTGGGTATGTGTGTCTCTCTTCAATTACTTCCTTCTATTTAGGGTTTCCTCCCACTTTCATAAATTGATAGAGTTTCCAGAAGTTAGTGTTCATACCTAGGGTTTTATTTGGGGTATTTTTGGTGAAATATTTTGGTTTAGGGCTTGTTTTCACATCCTTGTGGTGCGGCGGAGGTGCGGTTGAGGTTTCACACCAAGATTCAAGGGTTTTGACTCAAAAGGTAAGTGGTTCCATGTGTAAACAATTATTGATGAGTTAGCCTATTGTATTTAACCATTTTTCATATTCCTCATATTTTGGGTGTTGTGCGAAAACGTTTTATGATTGATTTGGTTATGTGTTAAATTTTATAGTCGCTTTTTAACATGAAATTGGGTGTTTTCATGTGTAACTCTTGGGGTTTTATTTGGGTGTGGTTTATAACTTATGAAATTGGTTTATTAAATCTTGTTTGGCCTAACAATTATAGTTTGGTAATTTATTAGTGTCATGTGGTCCTAAAAAGAAGGTTTTTGAATAGTTTTGATGTGTAAAACATTGTTATACTTCTTGAGGTCATTTTAGGAAAATGTGTGTTTTCATTTGTATCTTTTGTGGTATTATTCAAGGTTATTTTATAATACTTGAATTTGTTTTTATTAATGTATCTAGGATGCGAATTCTATTTTTTATAGGAATTGGTATGGTTTTGGTCTTAAATGGGGGTTTTGAAATGGGTTTTGTGTACAAGACATAGTTACACCCCTTGAGTTGTTTTATGAAAATTGTGAATGTTTTGTTTGGTTAAACAAAGTGCATAAAAGGGTTTATATGTAATTTTTGGGGGATTTTTTCACCTAATATGGTTTTTAGAAATTTATGGTGGTTATTTAAGATTTCAAATATCTTTTTAGAATATTTTATAAAGTGCTTAAATGTTTTGGAAAATGGAAAGGGAGCTGCAAAACATGGTTGTGGGCTGTTTTGTGTGAGTGTGTTGTGAAAATTGAATTTTGTTGATGAAAGTGGTATTATATGTTATTTGAGCAGGCTGTTATGTGAGTTAGAATGTCTTGGAAGGGTTTATAAAAATTGTTTAAAGGATTTGTGGAAGTGTCAATGTAATTTGAAGAGTGTTGTGGGCTATTTTTGTATGAGTCGGATTTCAAAATCAATTTGAATGAAAAGTGTACTTTTGTGACTTTTGTGGTATACATGTGGGATGTTTGGTGATTTTTTATATGGAAATGATATTTACAAGTGAAAAGTATATATCTTGACTTGTTGAACTAGTTTGAGCACAAAGGGAAAACTGGGGTATCTAGGTGGGTGGATGTGTGCTAGTATGCTAGTGAATCCGTGGGGTTTGGCCTCAGTTTCACATAGAAAGATTGACGCTTATAAATCTAACTAAACTATGATGATGATTATTGGGTACCACTAGGTAATGGGTATGTTCCCTACTAGTTTCTCGTGCACGATAATGGATATTTGTGATGGTTACTCTCACCAAGATACGAGGTACCTGGGACACACAACTAGCTAGTGCCTAGGGGTTATTTCCCATTGCTTGTGCTCACTGGATATTTTGTTCTTACCGTCGGCATACGGTATGAGAGGCTGAAAAATTCAGTAGCTATGGTTTTGATTTTAAATGTTTTTATTCTTTATATTATACCACCTGACAATTGTCATAATTTAATGTTTCATCTTTTAGAAATTTTAACTAGCATCTCATGTTTTTGAAAACTTTCTTGCTTTTCATCATTAAATGTTAATCACATGTAATCTCTTAGTGGTGTTATCCTATTGGGAATTGGATCACACCCTACTTACACCCTTGGGTGTAAGTAGACTTGGTTATTTTTTGTTTTCGCAGGTTGGGTGCAGTTTTTTGTTCCAGTGGTTCGGGTTTCTGGCAGGTCCTTGGTGGTGAAGTCTTGTGGAGATGGCTTAAGGGTGGTTCCCCTTGCCATGAGGGTTATTGGGCTGTCCATATTTGTTTTTTTACATTTTTAATGGTCTTTAAACATAGTTTTAACTTATGTAATTCAGTTCTGAAATTTTGTAAAAGATGGTTTTAGTTGAAAAATATAGATTTTTTTATAGAGGTTGTTTGTTGTTTAATGTTTATAAAATCGGGTAAATCGTTCCGAATTATCATTATATGATACCCGTGCACTTGTACCAGCCCGTGGGGATCGAGAACACCCTTAGAGCCTTGCCACGGGCTGGGTTTGGTGTCGGTTTTGGTGGCAACCAGATTCTGTTCGTGAAAAAATGGTATCAAAGGTGGTTCATGTTAACTCTTTGAGTCATGTTATTTGGGGAAGAGTCAGGATAGTCTGGAGTTATGTTTGTTGGGACATGTAATTCCTATTATGGGTAGTGTTCCTGATCTCCACACTTCATAATGGGATTCATGTTTCTAGGAGAAGTTGGGATTTATCTAAGTATTTTGGTTTTCTTGGTTCGATGATGATTAGGGGAAATGAAAAGATAGTTGGGTAAATGGTCCTAGTGAGCTCACAGGGCCTAGCAAGCCTTGGGGAGAAGAGGATATTCCCTAGAACACTCTTTGTGATATTGAAGTGATTGGAGTATGGATTCCTACCATATGCCCAAATCACCCACTGAAACTAGTTTCCTCTAACATTGTTTTGTTCTTAGGTTTTGAAATCTTGCCACTTTGGTTTTAAGAAGTGTAAAGTTTTTGTGAAATTATTTTCAAATAAAGAGGTAATGGTTTGATTTATGAGGGTGGAACTGAATATTTAGAATTTTTTTTGAAATGGAAAATGGTGTTCTAACACCTCTTTTGAAAGGAGGAACTATATTGAAGTTGGTTTTGAAAAGTGTTTACAATAGAGTTTTCTAAATATTCAAAGGGTGTTTTAACGGGATGAGATGTTTTGAAATTCATGTGAATATCTTGAAATTGAGTTATTTTCTAAATGGTTGTGTCTTTCTGAAATGTTTTGTAAGATGTGAGTTGGGATTTTGATCTCGTTGTTAGCGGTTTTGAGAAAAAGGATGTGTTGGTTGACCATTTTGGTTTTGAAAAGTGGAAATAATTTTTGTTTTAACCTTTGGTATTTTAATGAGAAACCTCATAAATGGGGTTTTATGGGAAGATGGATGGTTGATGACATGACTAGATGAGTGTCGGGATGGATATGAGGAGGGTGCCCGGTGTGGCACAGAAACATGCATGTGTAAGGCCCATGGGGTACCATTGGTGGATACGCTAACCGTTGAACCATTTTTTTTAAAGAAAGGTTTTTAAAGAAAAACATGATGACTTGATGAATAGTTTGATATGGTTTATATTATGTGTTTTTGGAAAATGGTGATGTTGTGGGATGTTTTGAGTCCAAGAACCCCTCATGTTCGAACTGTGTTTTGAGTTTGTGATTGGTTGGTAAGCTGGGTAGAAGGATCAGTTAGTAGTCTCCTCTGAGATATGTTTCGGGACACCATTATGGTGGATCCCTTCATGTGTTTCGATCTAGTTTGTTTCATTTTTTTAACCAATGACCAGCTTGGTTGGGACTTTAGGTTCTCTTGTTGGATAAGGTATGCCCCCATTAAGGGTTAATGCATAACTGAAGTGTAGCCCAGATTGTTTTTCCATTCTAAAATCCTCCAGTTGATCAATATAAGGAATATTTTTTTTTCTTGAGATCTGTAGATTGAGTCTACACCCATTCCTTCCATTGGTTTTTAGATCCTCTGGTAATGGGAGAGTGCTCATGGAAGGTTGAAAGAGAACTTAGTTTCTTAAGTTTTCTGATTCGTTGATGGTGGATGTGATATAGGGTTGTTAGTGTGGATGAGTGTCTCGATGGATTCTAAGAGAGGATTTGGGTTCTTCAAAGATTCTATGAAGCATGAGTTCATGTTGAACCACAGGTGTCGGAAATATTGTCATGATAGGATATTGTAGCCACTTTCTAGAATTCTGTGTTGTTTGGGGATGTCGTATAATGTCCCTCTCCAGGCATTGTTTATATCAGTCTCAATGATCAGGTTCGGTGATGCCTTATGATGTCCTGTGCTCAATTGACCGTAACAGTGAAAGTTGGGAATCATCTAAGAGTCTCTATTATGTTGGGAGAATGTATCCCTTGAAAAAACATAAAAATATTCCATTTTAGAGGAAGGATAGTATTGGTTTTCTTTACTTCTATTGTTTCTCACCTGAACAAACAAGGTGTGCGGTGTGTGCATCTTCTAAGCCCTTGTTTCAGTGAAATATCGAGTTAGGGTAATGTGAGTTTGGGATGTGTTATGTCTTGGAAAACATATCAGGGATTGCGTTTTAGTTGTTGGTTGCACCGAAAGAAGAATTCTCGTTCATGGGGTTTCCAAAGCCTAACTGCGAGGCCGAAGATGCTTCAATCATTGGAGCTCCATCCATAGGTCTCAGAGAGAAGCTGGCTCATAGTCAGGGGAAATCACTGGGTTGTTTAAACACTTGTACAAAGTCCTATCCTATATATGAAAGTTATGAAGTGTTTAAACCTACGGTGTCCTCATCTTTCTTTTATTGTTCATGTTTTGTGGAAATAGGTGGAGGGCCATGTACCCATGGTATCGCCCAATGTTTTACCCTCCCCCTTTGGTTTCCATTGAGTCATTGGAGAAAGGTTTAGAGTTTGGCTAGAATGTTTTAGAACATGGTTTTCACTTGGTTAATAGTGACCATGCCCAAGAAAACCATGTGTATAGAAGGATCCACACTGTCAGCGCAAGGTTTCTCAAATCATACGGACTAACCACGTAACCTTCCAAACTCTTCAAATGTTGGGGTATTTCTGTACTGGCCCATGTTGGTCAGTTATGATAGTTTGTTCTTATGGCGGGGAGACACAATATGAGTCTTATATAAGTTTTTTTAAAGATCCGATGGAATTATACCCATTGTACTGGGGAGTTCGTTCAGGCCTCCCCCTATTAGTGTCTTGATTCTATCTCAGGAAAAATATAGGTTGTCTCTTATGGTGGGGAGCCTTTTTTTGTTCCCCCGTACCAATAACATAGATTTATCCATGGTCTTGGCTTGGAAGTAGTTATTCATATTCAGAAATATCTAGCTACCAACATATTCCTTGATTAAACATTGGGATTAGAGAGTTCCCAATGGTTAAGTAAAAGGTAAGTGTAACCTTGTTCGATGTTGTTGTTCATTTGGGTGAATTGCTTGAGTCTTGTTCGGATAGTTTTTAAGGAGTTTTATTTTGGGATAAAGGTTGAATGTGATTGATAATTTCATAAAAGTGGTGTAGGTTTTGTTTGTGAGAGTAATCCTTCATTAATTGATCACTAGAGGTGTTTTGGCCTTTAGGGGTGAAACCTGACAAGGGAGTACCTCTTGGATTCTCAATTGGGATTGGTTGTTACATTGGCCTTGATGTCACATTCTAGGGCGGATATTTTTCATGGTGGGGAGAATTGTCACATACAAGACTTATTTTAATGCAAAATTCCATTTAATTTCCATTCATTATTTGTTTTGAGGGTTTCCCAAGCATTTATGGAGGAATGCGTGAGTTTTTATGAATTGGGCCAAACCGTGAGCCCAATTCCAGATTTAAAAATAAATTTTGATTCCTTTATAACTCCTTCATTTTTAAACATTTTTCATCCATTACAATTCCTAATTTTCATACCCTTACCTATTAACAACACCATATGAATTTGGACCATTTAGGAATCCATAATCATGGTGGATAGGGGTTTTTATTTAAGGGATTGGGCCTGCCCAAAAGCCCATTTTCAGCATTAAAAATAAATATTAAGGCTTTAATATCTCCCTCACTAATTGGGTTTTTTCGGTGATTACAACTCTCACCCGGGACCACTTACCTAATGCGAGCCCCCATTCCTCCTCCCCCAATTTGGAGCTCTATAGAATCGCGAAACTGGTCGAAACATCACTGGATTTCAGAAATCGTCCAGATTTAGAGAGGTAAATTGATCATTTAATAGATTCTTCTATTTTTACTCTTTTTCCCCAATCCAGTTCTTAAAATATCTCCTAATATTTTTTCAAACCTCCCATGAATGGTTGGATGTTTTCAAATTCAGATGATGGTGGATTTTGGGTCATTTGCTTCAATATTATTTTGGGTATGTGTTTCTCTCTTCAATTACTTCCTTCTCTTTAGGGTTTCCTCCCACTTTGATAAATTTATTGAGTTTCCATAAGTTAGTTTTCATACCTAGGGTTTGATTTGGGGTATTTTTTGGTGAAATATTATGGTTTAGGGTTTTTTTCACATCTTTGTGGTGCGGCGGAGGTGCGGTTGAGGTTTCACATCAAGATTCAAGGGTTTTGACTCAAAAGGTAGGTGGTTCAATGTGTAAACAATTATTGATGAGTTAGCCTACTGTATTTAACCATTTTTCAGATTCCTCATATTTTGGGTGTTGTGCGAAAACGTTTTATGATATATTTGGTTATGTGTTAAATTTTATAGTCGCTTTTTAACATGAAATTGGGTGTTTTCATGTGTAACTCATGGGGTTTTATTTGGGTGTGGTTTATAACTTATGAAATTGGTTTATTAAATCTTTTTTGGCCTGAAAATTATAGTTTGGTAATTTACTAGTGTCATGTGGTCCTAAAAATAAGGTTTTTGAATAGGTTTGATGTGTAAAATATTGTTATACTTCTTGAGGTCATTTTTGGAAAATGTGTGTTTTCTTTTGTATCTTTTGTGGTATTATTCAAGGTTATTTTATAATACTTGAATGTGTTTTTATAAATGTATCTAGGGTTTCTAATTCTATTTTTTATAGGAATTGGTATGGTTTTGGTCTTAAATGGGGGTTTTGAAATGGGTTTTGTGTGCAAGACATAGTTACACCCCTTGAGTTGTTTTATGAAAATTCTGAATGTTTTGTTTTGGTTAAACAAAGTGCATAAAAGGGTGTATATGTATTATTTGGGGGGTTTGTTCACCTAATATGGTTTTTTGAAAATATGGTGGTTATTTAAGATTTAAAATATTTTTTTAGAATGTTTTATGAAGTGATGAAATGTTTTAGAAAATGGAAAGGGAGCTGCAAAACATGGCGGTGGGCTGTTTTGTGTGTGTGTGTTGTGAAAATTGAATTTTGTTGATGAAAGTGGTATTATATGTTATTTGAGTGGGATTTTATGTGAGTTATAATGTATTGGAAGGGTTTATAAAAATTGTGTAAAGGATTTGTGGAAGTGTCAATGTAATGTGAATAGTGTTGTGGGCTATTTTTGTATGAGTCGGATTTTAAAATCAATTTGAATGAAAAGTGTACTTTTGTGACTTGTGTGGTATACATGTGGGATGTTTTGTGATTTTTTATATGGAAATGATATTTCCATGTGCAAAGTATATATCTTGACTTGTTGAACTCTTTTGAGCACAAAGGGAAAACCCGGGTATCTAGGTGGGTGGACGTGTACTAGTATACTAGTGAATCTGTGGGGTTTGGCCTCAGTTTCACTTAGATAGATTGACGCTTAAAAATCTAACTAAAATATAATGATGATTATTGGGGACCACTAGGTTATGGGTATGTTCCCTACTAGTGGCTCGTGCACGATAATGGATATTTGTGATGGATACTCTCACCAAGATACGAGGTACCTGGGACGCACAACTAGCTAGTGCCTAGGGGTTATTTCCCATTGCTTGTGCTCACTGGATATTTTTTTCTTATCGTCGGCATATGGTATGAGAGGCTGAAAAATTCAGTAGCTATAGTATTTATTTTAAATGTTTTTATTCTTTATATTAGCCCACCTGAAAACTGTTTTAATTTAATGTTGCATCTTTTAGAAATTTTAACTAGCATCTCATGTTTTTGAAAACATGCATGCTTTTCATCATTAAATGTTTATCACATGGAATATCTTAGTGGTGGTGTCCTACTGGGCATTGGATCACACCATACATACACCCTTTGGTGTAAGTAGACTTGGTTATTTTTTGTTGTCGCAGGTTGGGTGCAGTTTTTAGTTCCAGTGGTTCGGGTTTCTGGCAGGTCCTTGGTGGTGAAGTCTTGTGGAGATGGCTTAAGGGCGGTCCCCCTTGCAATGAGGGTTATTGGGCTGTCCTTATTAGTTTTTTTACCTTTGTAATGGTCTTTAAACATAGTTTAACTTATGTAATTCAGTTCTGAAATTTTGTAAAAGATGGTTTTAGTTGAAAAATCCAGATTTGTTTTATTGAGGTTATTTGTTGTTTAATGTTTATAAAATCCGGTAAATCGTTCTCAATTATCATTATATGATACCCGGGCACTTGGGCCAGACCGTGGGGATCGGGAATGCTCTTTAGGCCATGTCACGCGCTGGGTTTGGTGTCGGTTTTGGCGGCGACCAGATTCGGTTCGTGACAGCTAAAGTACACAATGTTGATTCCATAAACAACCTATCCTTGAACTCTAATTATAGTGATAGTAAATATTATGATTCCTCAGATGAAAATATTTTTTCGATGAAGATAATATTATACCTACTTATGAAGTAGTCTCTAGGTTTTCTAAGAACCATGAGAATGAAAATTCTAATGTCATGAAAAAACATGACAAGGAAAATTCTTGGATTTCTATTCTTTCTAAGTAATGTCAGATCATTATAAAGATCTTGATAAGAAAATTTATGATTTTTAAAGTATTTAAAAAACCCTTGAAAAAGTTAATTATGATAAGGATAAACATTTTAAGGATCTAGAAAAAGTAATTTCTATGAAAAATGTTTCTAATACTAACACTAGAGATAAAACTACTATTTTGAGGATAAAAACATAGTTATTAAGCTGATGTCCGAAATATTTTCATTAAAGATGTTTTTTAAAACATTACCTTAGGTAAGGAAAACATTGATAATATTTATTCCTTAATTTCACCACTAAGTAATAATTCTATATTTTGTTATAATCATTCAAAACCGATTTTTAATAATATTTATTTTATACATCAAACTTCTCCATTCGGCACTAAATGTTAGTGTGGTGGGCATTGGGAAAAAATGTTCCTTAAAAAAACTCAGTGTTTAGGTTTCCATAAAGCTTAATTTTTAAAGAAAATGTGGATTCCTAAAATAATTCATTCTGATGTTTCCGGATCCAAGAAAGTTTGGGTTCCGAAAGACTAACACTCTTATATTCAGAAAATTAAAGATAATACAAACAAAAATAATTGGTACGTGGATAGCAGATGTTCCCGACACATAGCTGGCAAAAAATCCTTCATTTAAAAGATTATCAAGACAAAGGGAGGAAAAGTAACTTTCTGAGAAAATGCTCGGGGGGAAATTATTGTTATAGGTAACATTGTTTTCCTTGTAAAACATTTATCTGAAATGTATTATTTGTTAGGCGTCTTAAGAAAAACCTTATTGGCATAAGTCAATTATTTGATTAAGGATAACTTTTGAATTTATGGATTGAAAAATGTTTAGTACACAATTCCAAGGAAGAGTATATTCTTTCTACCCATAAGTAAGAGAATGTTTACACACAAAACATAAAATACACTAGGAGCCAAGATCTACCTTGTCTTAGTGCAATGGGAGATCATTTTTGGTTATGGAATAGAAGGTTAAGACATTGTATCATTAAGAACCTATGAAAAATCTCTAGGAAAACACTGGTTAAGGATCTATCAGAGCTTAGATTTGATTCTTCAAAAGTTTGTGATTCTAGAAAAAATGGAAAGAAAAATAAATCAAATTTTAATTCAGTTAGTGAAGTCTCAACCACTGATTCATTACAGTTGGTGCATATGAATCATTTTGTTCCAACACAAACTAGAAAAGTTAGAGGAAAATATTATGTATTTTTTTTAGTTGATGATTTCACTAGATTTACATCGGTCTATTTTCTAGAAAAAAAATCTGATGATTTTTTTTAAATTTTGTAGATCCCAAGTTAAAAATGAGAAAGACAATCCATTGATAACTATCCACCGTGATCATGGAGAAGAATTACAAAATTATGATTTCGATACATTTTGTAGTATAAAATGAATTACTCATAACCTATCAGCACCAAGAACACCTCAACAAAATGTTGTTGTTGAATGAATAAAAAAATTCTACAAGATACAATAAGAACCACGTGGAGTGAATATTCAATAGCCAAAAGTTTTTGGGCTGAAGCTATAAGTTCAACTTACTATACAATAAATTGTGTTTTTATTAGACAATTTTTAATAATACTACTTATGTGTTATGGAATGGTAGAAAAATAGACTTTTTTACTTCATGAATTTTGGTTTCAAGGTATTAATTCTGAATACAAAAGATAATCTATACAAATTCACACCAAAATCTGATGAAGGAATTTTCTTAGGCTACTCTACATCATCTAAGGCTTATTGAGTTTTCAATAAAAATACATGTACTGTTGAAGAACTAGTACATTTTAAATTCAATGAATCTGATACTTTTGTTTTTAAAAATTCTCAACAAAAATCTTTAGATTTGTTTTCAAAATCTGATTATCAACCCATGATAGAAGATCATTCTAATAAGGAAAATGTTCGGGAAAATGTTGTTCAAGAAATTACCTCAGAATACTCCCTACCATATGTTGATGAATAGGTTTTACAAAACCCAAATCAGTGGTTTATTAAGAATCGTACTAGTGATTATATCATAGGTGATGTAAATCAAAATGTAAGGACTAGATGTTCCTTAAGAAATGAAATAGAACATCTAGCTTTCCTTTCCCAATTATAACCAAAAAGCACTGATGATGTTATATGCTATAGTGATTGGATAAAATCTTTGAAAGAGGAGCTAAATAAATTCGAAAGGATTATTGTCTGGACCTTGGTTGAAAGACCTAAAGAAAATTATTTTATTGGAGTAAAGTGGGTCTTCAGAAATAAGTGTGATTGAAATGGAATCATAGTAACAAATAAATCCAGATTGGTTTCTAAAGGCTAAAATCAACAATAAAAAATATACTAGGAAAAAACCTATGCTCCATTAGCGCGACTTGAATCTATTCGTATCTTACTTGCCTTTGTTGCATTATTTAAATTCAAACTTTTTCAAATGGATGTTAAATGTGATTTCCTTATTGGTTATGTTCAAGTGAAAGTTTTTGTTGAACAAACTCCTGGTTTTGAAGATACAAAACATCTTGAACATGATTTTAAACATTCCAAAGATTTATATCAACATAAAAATTCTCTAAGAGCCTGGTATGATAGACTTACATGATTGTTTCTTCAAAAAAATTATGTTAAGGAACATTCTGATCCAAGCCATTTTATAAAGAAAGATATGAAAAATGTTTTTATTGTTCAAATTTATGTTGATTACATTATTTTAGGTTCAAATCAGCAATCACTACTCCAAAAAAATGGGCAGGGGATGCGCTTCACCTTTATCAGCGCTAACAAAAGCACTGATAAAGGTGGCATTTATCAGCGCTTCTTTAAGTAGCACTGATAAAGGGGTGATTTATCAGTGCTTTCCAGAGCACTGATAGATGGTAGGTTTCAAAAAAATTATTTTTTCCTGAAAAATAATATTTTGATATATAAGTATATTTATATTGAGATAAATAAAATATATATTTATTAAATATGTTATGGATACGTATAAATAGACTATTACATTTAATATATAGGAAATTTAGTGAAAATGGTTTCAAACTATTTTACAAATTATTATTAATTAATAATTTTCAAATTATTATTGATTAAAAATCATTCAATAACAATTTGAGGATACAGAAAATCAAAACAATTAAAAAAAGATCTAAAATATGTTTTTAATGAAACTTAAACTTCAAATAGCCATAACTTTTGATCCGGTTGTCCGTATGAGCTCTACAGCATATCAAATCGAAGCCTGCGACAAGATCTACGAGCTAGATTCTGACGCAAAGCTTTTGAAACATTATTCAAGCCCCAAAAGGCCAAAGAGGCCTCCAAAACTGAGTTTTTACTCGGGATACCCGGATTATTTTACATTCAAACTAGTATAACTTCTGATCCGGATATCTGTTAGGCATGTACCACATATCATATCAAATATTGTTTCATTTTCTTCGATTTTACTGGTTGTGGTGTTGAAACGAAATTCTAGATTATATGTTATGGTCGTTTTAACATTCTATGGTTTTTCAAATACACATATATATGTATTTATTCATATATATATTTGTGTTTGTGTGTGTGGGTGTCTATGTGTGTGTCTGTGTGTTGTATATATGTATATATGTATGTATTTATATATTTACTTATAAACACACATCAAAAACATATTTTATCATAAAATGTATTTAAAACTAATCTTATAAGTACATTCTAAAATACACATATTTATGTATTTATTCGTAAATATATTTTTGTTTCTGTGTGTGTGTCTCTCTGTGTGTGTCTTTGTGTTGTATATATATATGTATGTATGTATTTATTTATTTATTTATAAACAAACATAAATAACATATTTTTCATAAATGTATTTAAAACTAGTCTTATAAGTATATATTAATAAACAAATAAATATATGTATAAAAATTATAACTAAATATATATATATAAATATATTAATATACGAATTAATATATATTTATACTGATATATGAATAAATATATTTATATTAATATGAATATATATCAATATATGAATATATATAACTATATATATAGATATATCATTAAATAGAGAACAAAATGAAATGGCTTAGTGGTAAAGGTGCAGTCGCGAAATGGGGGAGGTCCCGGGTTCGAGTTTGGGTAGATGCGAAGGGGGTGTGCACGTCTGAGGATGTGCGGGAAGAGAAACCTGCAGGATACATCATAGCGCTGATAAATGGGGTGTGAAGCAATGATAAAAGTACTCCCCTCATTATTTTTAATTATTTTTTAATTTTTTTGTAATTTTTTTTACCTTTATCAGTGTTTTTAAAAAAAGCACTGATAAAGGCCCCTTTTATCAGCGTTAAAAGAAAGCGCTGATAAAGGGGTCTTTTATCAGTGATTTTTTTAGCCCTGATAAAAGGGACCCCCTATATTAGTTTTGAGCTTTATAACGCCTTCTTAAGCACTATTAAAGCCCATTTTTTGTGCTGATATAGACTATTTTTTAGTACTGAATCTTCAACACATTTCGTTGCATATCTAATGAAATCTGATTTCAAAACGAGTATAAATGGTGAGTAATTATTTTTCTTTGGTTTTCATGTTTCTAAAAAACTATAATTAATATATATATATATCCCAACATATATATATTATGGATATTCTTAAAAAGTATGGATATGAAAACACTTATAGTATATGTAATCCCATTGGTACCTCAGATTCACTTGATATTGATGAAGCTGGGAAACCATTGGATCAAACATCTTTTAGAGGTTTGATAGGAAACTTATATTAGTTGATAGCTAGTCATCCAGAATTAATTTTTTCATTATATTTATGTGCAGAATATCAATACAATCCAAAGGAATCTCATTTAAATGCAGTGAAAAAGATTTCTTGCTACTTAAAGTAAACCATGGATCTAGGAAACCTTTATACTTATGGAAATGATTTTTTAATGCTTTTTGGATGCTAACATTGGTGGATATAGAATGGATAGGAAAGAACATATTGAACTTGTCATTTCATTAGATATTCATTAGATTCTGGGTTATGAAAAAATCAACACTCAGTAGCACCTTCTACTACTGAAGCTGAATATGTAGCAGCTGGAAGTTGTTGTGCTCAAGTATTGTGGATGCAACACACTTTCACAGACTATGGTATAATTTTTACCAAAAAAAATGTTTTTTTATAATACTAGTTCCATTTCCTTAGGAAAAAACATTGCACATCACTCTCATGCAAAACACATATATATTAGGCATCTCTTTCTTAGGGATCACACATAAAAAGTATTTATTATTCTTCAATTTATCGAAACTCAAGAGAAGCATGCAGATATTTTTACAAAATCATTACCATCCGATATATTTGAATACATTTAACACAATTTAGGAGTGATAACCATAAGGTAATATTCCAAATTTACTTCTTGTTTAAATTTATCTCCCTACATTAAGAAACTCTTTTTCATAGGGGGAATATATTTTTCTTGTTTGCCAAAATTTCCTAGATTAAATTTTTGTAGTTGAAATTTTCATAGTAAAAGTTTTCGATGTTAATATTTCCAAAGATAAAATTTCCATATTTAAAATTTTCTTTGTTAAAATTTTTGTAGTCAAAAATTTATTTTTCAAAATTTTCGTATTCAAAATCTTCATAGTCAAAATGTTGATAATCTAAATTTTATTTCCAAAAAAATCGTAATATAAAGTTATTAAAAAAGAAATAATTTCATCATTATGAATAATATTCCTAGAAATATGAAAGGTATGTTTCCTTTCCCAAATTTTCGTAATATTCTTTTACATGTTTTTATTTTCTATTTGTCTTAAATGTATCAGATTTACTTTTCCTTAAATCCGAAAGTGTTTGATAAAAAACATTAAAAGATTAGAATAAATTAAAATCTCTTCTCGGCTATCATCTCAATCATTAGATCTTCTCAAGATGTTTTAAACTATTAAATCAATCATGGATGTTAAACCGTCACTTAAATTACCTATATAAAGGCCACCCAATGCTTGTCCTAGATTGAACCCCAAGCCTTTGCGTGCTGAAGCTCTGCCTCTATTTTTAAAGTCGTTCCGAATCTTTAATGTTTCCTTACATCTGAATTTCTGTTGAATCATTTTCTCATAATAAAATATCAACTGTTAAAGAAATATGTATGTGGAAGATCTAATGATAAAGGATAGTCGGCCTGAATTTTTATGTCATGTATGATTCCATTATTTCTATTAATATCAAGTTGAATAGTTGGGATAGTACATGTATATCAAAACCAAGAGCATAGGATCCGGTGTATTCATAATTGTTGGTTAAATTCTATGAGATTATTAGTTTTTTCAATGAAGGAGAAAGAGATAAATTTTCATTAAAGAGCTACGAAAAGACATACTATTTTTATTATAACATGGAAACAAATCAGATATGAATTCTTTATAAGGGAGATTCAGAGTTTTTCTATCACATGCTACCTAATGTAATAGGATCTTTTGATAAGTAAAAGGATTTATATTGTATTTTCTTGAAGGAAGTGAAGACTCCTAAAATTATTCATCTCTCTACAAATCTACGGATTCTTCAGCTATGTGTTCATAGTTTCCTCATTTCAAGAAATGGGGGCAAGAATACCCTAATGAAATGTGATATTTATACTCTTGATTTCCTGGTGAACCTAATAATGATAAACCTAGTTAAGAATATCTTGGTTAGGATTGAGAATATAAAGAATGGAAATCTGAGGACACGTATTATCATGTATCCAAAACAAATCATTAAAAAATTATTGTTCTTTGTCTTCAGTCTTTCAAGATTCCTTACAGTTCTAACCCGAAAAAATTAATGGTTATTTTTTTAAGTGGTGATACTCTATGGAGGATAAATATTGGCATTAATATTCGATCTGGATAATTTTATGATCTATCTGAAAAAGATGTTAAACCTCTTTCAAAGAATCAATAGGTGTCTAAAACCTCTAAAAACGGTGGAAGGAAGAGGAATGTGAAGGAACAAGAAGGAAATGAAAAAACACCTCGAGAGAAGGAAACTCAATCCACACCCCCAAAACCTAAGAACAAAAAGACCTCTACTAATGAAGTGGCTACTAAATGGGGAGAATACAAGTAAAACTACAAATAAGGGGAGTGTATGTTTGGCCTGGACCCTACTGAGGCAAAGACATTGAAGGAAAAGACTACTGAGAATCTTGAAAACGAAGAAAAAGATAACAATCAATGGATAAAATTGTCAGAAGCTAAAGTCATTAAATCTATTATCAAGGCTATTGAAAAAGCCTCTGAGAAAATTCTAGTACCAGAATCATTTTTAGTAGAACCATTACAAGAGACACTGAAAAATAGGTTAGTGATTTCAGAATGACATCGAGAATAAGATATAGTGTGAGGTGAAGAAGTGAAAGAAGAAGAAGAAGGCAGTGCTGATACAAAGGACTTGATAAATCAATTAATGGATTTCCATTAGAAAGAATGTCTTTCTCATAAATTATCAATTAGGACATCTGAAGCAGAGTCTTAAAAACATTCTACTTTAAGAAAATGTGAGAAGGGTTAGGAAAAAGTGAATAAGTTTTCTGAAAATGAATCTACAAATCAGGATTTCATTTACCCAAGTGATGTTGATGCAGGAGACAAAAAGGAAAAAGTTGACGAAGATAAAATTTTTGAGCTATCAGATTGGGAACCTAAATCTCCTAATAATGAAGAAATATTTCGGAAGGATTATATGGGAAAACAAGTGGTTGTAGATAAACCTATAAATTCTGTGTTAAATATGAAAGAAGTGGGTGCATCATCAAAAAGGAAGGCTACTAAAATTGACAAAGAATCTTCACCAACCATTGTCTCCGATTCAGAATCATCTTCTCTTGGCTATGAATTTTCTGATTAGTCATTGAAAAAGCTAGTTGGGACTATTCCTTTATTCCCTGGTATAAATTCAATATGTTAGTTTCTTCAGCATACATTAAATAAAAAATTAGATTCAGTATCCATGGTGATGGATAAATGTGTTAGTCTCGAGGCAGACATCAAGGCCATTCACATTGGTTATGATGCTCACAAAAGATCTTGCAGGAAGATGACAAGTTGGTCAAGGAAGATAAAATAAGAGATGAGAATATTTTATGAATTTCACTATTGTGTCAAAAATTATTTTGAAATTCTTGATGTGAAGACTGTGGATATCACTAATAGTTTTGACGAAAAGTTAAGACTTGAACAAACTTCTTGGAAGCAAGAAATTGTGGATTTGAATGGGAAGTTAAATTCAGTTTCTCACAGTTGGAGGAGGGAAAGAGATCCTAGAATTGAGATTGAAGAGAAGCTTTCAAAGCAGGAAGAATTATTGAAAGCCTAGGCAGATAATCTTAATTCTCAGGAATAAAAAATTAATTCCATAGTGAAGAAAACTGAAGATCAGGATTAGTTTCTCAATCATGCATAAAAGGATCACAAGGAGCTCTAGAAGTTAAAAATCATAGTGAAGAAGCTGATGCTAAAAGAGTAGGAAAGATGATCTTTTCCAAATCCGATAATCTCTTGTATTTCTTTCCTAATACAAATTATTTCAAAAATAATGTATTTTTAGTTGCACTTAATATTTTTTGTTTGTTCATTACTATTATTAGAGGTAGAACATTTTCCATTTCTTTCCCTTTATTTATTTTTGTAAATCATAAAGGGGGGAATGGAATTTCATAAAACAATACTTAGTAAAGAAGAAATTTCCCTAAGTAAGGGGGTGTTCATCTAATGGGGAATTTTCTTCAGGAATATTTTCGTATACAAGATAATGAAAATAAACTCATTTATGAAATTCAAAATATGATCCTTAGGGTTTCCGGAGCCTACGGGGGGTGGTTAGTAGTTTTTACTTTGATCTATAAGTAAAGGATAATATGTTTTCTTTAAAATCCCGTAATATTTCTAATTCCTTATTTTCTTTTTCATAAGAATGTTTGTTCTTTCCAAAAAGGGGGAGATTGTTGAGTCAAAAATGTTTTCTTATGAAATTTACATTCCTTCAAGACTTTAATATCACAAATACTCTAACTCAAGGAAATTTCTTTTCAACACATGTTTTTCCTTAATAATGAAAATTTTCATTTCTCCAAAGAAAATTTATCCTTACCATGTTTTCATTGTTCATGTTTTAGTTTCTAAAAATATAACTCTTTTTATTCCCATGTGAAGAATTTTGTTTCACATATAAAACCTAGGAATTATACAAATACATAGAAATAGAGTATTCTATTTTCAGGATCTTAATTAAGATTCTTATTTCCCTGAAATTTATATTCTGAATTCCTTTGAATTCCAAATCTGAATTCTTTAGAATTCAGACTCTTAATTACTTGTAATTTATTCTCTGAATTCATTAGATTGCAGACTCTAAATTCCTTAGAATTCAGACTCCGAATTCCTTAGAATTTGGACTCTGAATACCTTAAAATCAGGACTCTAAATTACTTATAATTCAGAATCCAAATTCCATAGAATTCAGAATACCAATTCTTTAAAATATAGACTCATACATCCTTAGAATTCAGGGTCTAAATTCCTTAGAATTCAGACTCTGAATTACTTAGAATTCATACTCTAACGTCTAAAGAATTCTAATTCCAAATTCCTTGAAAAACAGAATTGGATATCCTTGTAATATATTCTCCAAATTCATTTCACTTATACTCCGAACATTATTTTTCCTTAGAATCCGAAAAATAGAATTAACATAGAAACCATATTTTATATACCACTATTATAGTAGTAAAACGATGTCATGCATTATGTTTCTAACTAACTATTGTTTGATTGGAACATGTATAGGTCCCTCCGAAATTCAAGGAAAAATATGCCCATTGGAGGAGGGAACCGGCGAGTTCACAAAATTCTTATAAATAGGAACTCATGTGAACATGCTCATAACATTAATTGACTGTTCTAAAACTCTATATATTACATAATGCTGATGTTATTTCTAGAGAGATACTCTCACTCTTTGTGTATACTAAACATCTAGTCAAGTTTGATTCGTGCGACTCAGATTGTTGTTGTGTAAAATCGAGGGATTCAGAGGATAGGAAGATAGAGGTACTGGCTACCTTAGTGTTTGGGGACTTCTGGGGATAGAAAGATAGAATTAAATATTACTATCGAGGGATTACCATAGTTTGGGTAAGATATTCTTTCTTAAAAGTATAAATCAAGGGACTTTTAGCCAATTTTGTTAGATACCCTACTCTTTGGTTTAAAATATTTCTTACTTGTTACTTGTATTGTATCAAGATTTTTCCACTACATTTTGATTATTAAGGAAAGTGTAACTATATTATAATTTCATATACTTGTATACACTGATTAGTATGATTCTATACAATTTAAGGAAAAAAAATTCCCTTGTATACTTTTTTTAATATTCATTGCCTGAACCACATTTCCGGAATTGTGCAATTTTTTAGAATTAAGAGGTCTTGTGAATTTACCCAATTTAACTCTATTAAACAATAGAATGATTTAACCAACATTAAATGTTCCAATAGAAATTTTAAAGTATAAAATTCACCCCCTCTTATATATTGAGCATCCGCATCATTATTTCAATCCGACATAAAATTTGTCCTCAACTTGAAAAGGAGACATAAGGTATACATGTACACCAATGTGCACGTGCAAGGGTGAGAATTAATCTCAATAGGGAATCCCGACAAGGAACCAATAATTATGCTACTAAAAGTGTATGCAACAACAATGTGGCCAGCCTAGTTGGAACACAACAAAAGGAAGTAAACCAAACGTGCATCCATGGTCAAACATAGGGTATATAATCCCTGTCAACTAGGCAAGTTCTACCATATATGTCCATATCTATATGCATACACATGTATAGTTCCATGCCTATATATGTACACAAAAACATAAATATTCATGATTAGGGGAATCAAATAAAAAGAAACCACATAAGCAATCGATCCTTGGGACCATAAGCCTGATATTCTAGACATAATTTGCACGTTCATTGAGTTATACATCACACCTCTTAAGTCATGTATCATTAAATAGATCTCTGGGTCTGTAATCCCATCGACATTTACATTCTTCGGCAAATGCCAAAAATATATCTCTGTAAAAGCTAATAAAAAACAAGTAACCCTCTGTTAAGTACTCACATCGTAACCCCTCTGGTTCCACTAATAAAACAAAAGAAACCCTTTGGGTAGTACTCATAGTCTAACCCCTCTGGTTTAGCTTTGGAAAAGACTATCTATGTGATCAATCACCATCAATTCCCCATGTGGTCTCGTATCATTAACTAATAGGCACTATGAGGAAGCACTCAATGTCCAATTACCCCTATGGCCCATATCAAGGAAAAAATATAAAATCTTAGGGAGAACAAAGTCATTCCCCCCTATGGTCTCACAACATAATAGTAAATAGAAACTCTGGGAAATCCCTCAACATCCATTCTCCATATGGTCTACAACAACAGGTTCTCACGGCCCTCTGTAAGTCAATCGTGCACAACGTTATATATGGAATCCAAATTAAACCTCAATAACTAATTGGATAATATTATACAACATATCACAACATGTCAGATAAAAACGCTCACTCCTAACAACACTAGGCATGGGAAACAAGCATCCTAACAATAAAGGCTAGACTAAACTGTCAAATAAAAACAAACATGGGAATCACATCCATAGCATGGAAAATAACCCTATTCACAATAAAACCTCCTATAAACAGGCCCACAACGAATTTTAATTATCCTAAATTACAATAAAGAAGCCTCACATCAGGTTAAACATCCACCAACAAGGAATCACCTCTTCTAACCACTACTCCTTCAACATACCAAATCATATATAAACAAATGAGTGATGGTGGACCGAACTCCCAACCCAACATTACTTCCATAGCCCCATGGGATTACCAGTTTGGAATTGGTTCTAGGGGACACCTTATCACCATCCCTACAAAACATGATGTGATAACCCAGGGTTGGTTAAAAAAAGGGCAGTTGCTAGGTCCCTCAAGTCAAACACTCAGGAGGCATCATACTCGGGATCCTCCACATATACACAAGCGAAGGTATCCTACATGACATCTTTAGCGAAGTGTAAGGGATGAATAATACACAGGATCCTCAAATATAGGACCATATAGTAATTCCATAACCTTGGTCCTCTCATAAGAAATACAAGAGAGATATCCTACAAGGTACTCCCTAGGTCAGCACACAAGTAAAGGTATCTCTTAGGGGATTCTTGGTAGTATCCGGTCTCACGGCCTCATAGGCCATAAGGGAATACATAAAAAAGAGGAACATGATCAAAATTATAGGTAACAGAAGATAGCTCATAGATAATATCATCTCAAAAAACTCTACTAGGTTGGTCCAAACACCCAACCTTTCATCCATGCCAAGTCTCACTCTTAGGTGTAAACCAAACTTGATAACTAGAGGAAGAACCACACTATTTATATATTAACCCACAAAAACACATTTAGATGACCTATAAATGTCAAAATGATTCCACCATTGTGATCTATGTGTACAAACGATCAAAATGGACTACTCACAAGCCAAATTATGACTTTGAGGGCACAAGATATCTCAAACCTTTTAAGTTGAATCAGTACATGGCTAGAACACATGGCTTGACCCATGTGGTCTGCTTGTGTAATAATACATGGAATGTACATTACTTTATATGGTGTGTAAAATTCACAAAAACTCACTCTGTGTGATTTTTCACCCAAACACATATCCATGTTCCACTACACAGCGTGTTCTTATAGTACACAACATTTACTCATTAAAAACCACTATTTCGTGTCTTATTTCACACGGTCGGTCACACGGACATGCACTACCTGACATGTAGTAAAATTATAGGGAAAGTACATTGGAAAAATTCATCTTCCCCAAATGGGATGAACACACTGTGTGTTCCCCTGGAAGACAAGCCGTGTATTCTGGGTTTTCCAACGGGAAATCCCTCAAAATGCCCAAAACGCCCGTTTTTTCCCCTGAAACAATGGATCCAACCTTAAGAGTCCAAAACCGAACAATATATGGCTTTAAAGACTTATAAAGTCATGTTTAAAGGGGATATGTAGTTAAAACATAAATTGGCCTACCATCGGGTGAAAAATGTCGAAGCTTTGGTTGATTCCAGGGCTCACGGTTGCTACTCGCCGACTCTGCATGTCGAGAGCTTCGAATCGATACCCCTCTTCCCTCCCAACACTCCCCCATTCTCAAACATCAATTATCCAAAAAATACATGCCCAAGATTAGGTTTAGGAGACGTCCACAAGGTGTAGGAGGAAAGCAGATAACGAAGAGAAGAAAAGAAAATGAAAAGAAGAAAATGGGGCTCAGCCCGTCCCTGGCGCCTGACATGAGTTTATGCCTTCCCTAGGGTAAACTCCCCATTCCAGACTCAATGGTACAGAAAAAATATCAATATGAATCTTCACATAAATTTTATTTCAAAACAAACCTACACAAATAATTTAATATTTAATATAATAATATTAAATATTAAATATTCCGCTAAAATTATAACAGCTCGGATTTCCACCAAACTCATATCCTAGGGTAAACACCCTATTCTTGGACCAAAGGAGTGGTAAAAAAATTATCCAAGAAAACCTGGTAGAGGAAAAAGATCATTTTATCCCTCACTAGCATCCAACAACAAAAATTCAACTTTCTTCTCAAAAGTACAGTTCGAAAAAAACATGGGTTCTTATAAACTATCCACCATAAACCTTATCGTCCCCAAGAATCCCAAAAAATGGGCTAGAAACCATGTTTCCAACTCAAGAATCATCACAAAAATTCCCTCTATATTGTCCAAAGGCTAGTCATATATTGATAACAACTTTATTATACATAGAATACATTCAAATAAAACTGATCTGGTACTCCCCATGATAAGAATACCCTTATCGTCTTCTTAATATAATCATCGACCTCATAAGCCCACTGAAAAAACAATAGATTAACCTACATAAAGAAAACCATCTTTAAAAGGCCAATGGTGAACTCCCTGCCATATGTCTTTCCTTACACCACTCCATGAGCACAACCAGAACATTTTTCATCCTCAAAAGGGATGAAAATTAAGAATGAAGAAGTAGCTCGATGTAGGTTCAGAGCCCTCTTAGAAAACTCAAGATGAGTCAAGTTAGTGCATGATCATATTTTAAAGTAGTACACTAATATTTCAGTAAAGGTGTTTCCATCTCCCTCTAAGCCACACTAATATCCTACAAAACCCCGACCAGGATTCAAGCATGGGTCCACAATTTCCCGGTAACCAAACATTTCACAATGTCACCTCTATAACATAGGAAAATACAACACATATTATGATGTTCCAACCCATTAAAAGTCTTAAAACAAAGGTCATTGGCTCATTCTCGGTCAGCAACTGGTAAAGATTAAAATGAAGCTACTTAAAACAGCATCATCAGAAACACTGGTTGACCAGGCCTGGCACCAGAACAGTCATGCCAGTCGAAGCCAGTTGTGAAAAAAAAACAAGCACTACCCAAGGGAATGGGAAAACACTGTCCAACCATTCTTACACAGTTTTCCCTAGAACAGAACAGACATCGACCTATAAGTGTTCAAATCAAATCCAACGGTCTCTAGGTCTCCGACCTAGCCCTACAGAAAACACCACAAAACTGGGTCACAATGTATAACCACTTACCACAAATGATCTAAAACCTCTCAAATGAAGGTAAGGATCACAACGACCTGTCAGGGTAAAAGATAAAAGGAAAAATAAACACGTCCTATGATGGCCCAGATTCTCTCCAAGAATCCTCATAAAGAACTTCTCCATCGAGGTCACAACAAAAGAAAAAGAGAAAAGATGAATTGATACTCATCGGGAATCTGTATACAATAATACCCCAAGGAGGTCTATTTCATAGGAAAAGACATGGAATATATCGAAATCATACACAACGATCCGACTAGTTAACCATAGACCTGAGAAACAAAAACCAATAAAGGGTTACATAGAAATGCATCACGTGGAATATCTACCAACAAGGGTCACTGCACCACCTGTTCATGAGGACTGAGTTATCATCCTCAAACTAATGACTCAACGTAGATACATATAACCATCCATCGGTGTAAAAAGTATGTGTAATCATAACCAAATGTCTCAATCGTCATTAAAAACACAAACTAGCTAGCCTATATGCTGTGAATACTACGTGCCATGTATGATTCATTAGATGCCTCTTGCCTTTATCGACCAAGAGTCAAAATCCATTCATAACATCTTACCACATGGCCTAGAGCCAGAGATCCTTAGTAAATAAAAACACCACACAACATTTGTGTTGCATAAGCTGAAAATCATATACAACTGTAACATCACAAAATCAGAACACTAATCCCAATCCCTGAAAATCAGGACTTCATACCAGAGCAAGTGTTCTCGATGCACCAGTCCAATATCCCTAACATGTTCCCAAAAAATCCTAATACTCTTGTCTACTATACCCCAAATAGTAAATACCAGGAAAAGAAAACTCCTCTGATACCACTTGGAAACATCCTAACCCATAAGCCACTAAACTGGTGCTCTGAGCCGGTTCGCCACAAGGCCTCAAGTGCACATCCCTCAATGCCAGAGGCTTCCAACTAGCAGGGAGGGCCTAATGTGTGATAGTGGGGAGACCATTTCTTCAATGTAGAGTAAGAAAAAATTATAAATAACTAAATATAATTCACAACAAAAACTAAATAGAGTACCAAATCAATAAACGAATGATATATAAAAATATGTAATAGTAAAATTCTGTAAAATCCAGAATAACTATGAAATTCAATACAAAAATACCCACCCAATGGGCCGACCATACAAATACAGGTACAAAAGATACTGAAATTAAAAGTACAGGGCTCAGCTACTAACTTTGAGTCAACCCACCTTCCCAATCTCCTAACACTGTCGAACAGAAAAAGTCTGATCAGTATAACCACTCAAGAAGCTCCTCTTGATCATGCAACTCTATGCATCAGCCCTATCCACCATGAAAATCATGCTCAACCTAAAAAGAATACATACGGTCTACACGTATACTGAGGAGCATGTGCGGGGGTGTGAAATAATCATAGTAGGGCACCCCGATGAGAAAACTATAACTATGCTGCTAAAAGTGTATGAAACAACAATGAGCTCAGTCTGACTGGAACACAACAAAAGGAAGTAAACCAGACGTGCATCCACAGTCGAACTCATGTTATGTAATCCCTATCAGCTGGTCAAGTGCCACCATGGATGTCCATATCTATATACGTACACATGTATAGTCTTATACCGGTACACATATACATAAATATGAATACTCATGATTATGTAAATCAAATAATAATAAACCGCATAAGTAATTGATCCTTGGGATCGTAATCTCGATCTCATAGACATACTGTGCAAGGGAATTTAGCTAGACATCATTCTACCCAGGTTGTGTGTCATTAAGTCGATCTCAAGGTCTGTAATCCCATAGAAATGTACTTGCTTCATCCAATGCCAAAAATATGTCTCTAAACAAGATAAACAAAAACATGTAACCCTCAAAGAATTACTCACAGCCTAACCCCTATGGTTTAACCAATCAAACACAAGAATCCCACTGGGCAATACTCATATTCTAAACCCTTTTGTTCATCTTTAGTCAAGACTCTCTAAGGATTTAATCACTTTCAATTACCTCTATGGTCTCATATCGGTAACTAATAGTCACTCTGAGGAAGCATTCAACATCCAATTCCCCCTGTGGCCCATATCAAGGAACCTACAGACCCTATGGGGGAGAAAAAATTCCATACCCCCTATACTCTCACAATGTAACAGTAAATAGAAACTCTAGAGAAGTCCTCAGCATCCATTCCTCCAATGGTCTACTACACTAGGTTCTCACGACCTTGTGTAAGTCAATAATGCACAAAAATATATATGGAAACCAAAGTAAACCTCAATAACTACTTGGCTAATATTCTACAACATATCACATCATGTCAGATCAAAACACTCCATCCTAATAATACTAGGCATGGGAAACAATCATCCTAACAAGAAAGGCTAGACCAAACTTTCAAATCAAAACAAACATAGAAAACACATCCATAACAAGAAAAATAAACCTATTCACAATCTAACCACCTCTACTCAGGAATACAAGGAATAGTAGTTATCCCAACAAAAAAGAAAGATGCCTTGCGTTAGGATCAACAACCACCAACTTCAAAGAATCTCTGGTAACCAATACTGCATTAGTATACCGTGTAAGATATATAGAAATGATTTGGGGTGGCCCGAACGCCCAACTCAACACTACATCCATTTCCCCATGGGATTACCTATTTTGTATAGGTTCTAGGTGTCACCCCATCATAATCTCTACCCAAACCCAATATAACAACTCAAGTTTGGTCAAACAAAGTGCACCCGCTAGGTCCCTCAATTCAAAAACTGAGGAGGCATCATACTCGGGATCCTCCATGTGAACACGAGCGAATGAAGCCTACACGAGATCCTAAGCCAATAGTAAGGGAGGTATTCTACATGGGATCCAAAAAATTATCACAATATATGCATTCTATAACATGGGTCCCCTAAATTAAAAAATAGGAGAGAGATTCTACAAGGGACTCCCTAGGTCAGCACACAAGTAAATGCATCTCTCAGGGGATCCTTGGTAGTATCCCATATCATAGCCTAATAGGCTAGACAGAATTATCTCAGAAGTGGAACATGATAGAAATCATAGGTCATAAGAGATAGGTCATAGCTCATCTCATCTCAAAAGTCTCAAATACGTTGTTCCGAACACCCAACTTATCATCAATGCCAAGTCTCACTTTCAGGAATCAACTAAACTCGAGAACTAGAGGACAAACCTCTCCATTTAGATAATAACCCCAAAACCCCATTTATATGACCTTTAATTATCAAATGGATTCCTCCATTGCGATCTATGCGAAAAAATCTCAGAATGGACTACTCACATGCACATTTCTGACTTCCAGGGCACAAGATATCCCAAAACATCTAAGTTGAAGTAGTATAGGGACAAAACACATGGCCATACCCATGGGGTCTGCCTGTGAAATAGTACACGGCATGTAACATACAGTACATGGAATGTATTGTCCACAAAATTCACTTTGTGCATGTTTTCACCCGAAAACATGCCCATGTGCCACTACACGACTTGTACTTATATTACACAACATGTACTCATTAAAAACTAATATTCTGTGTCTTATTTCACAATGTCAGCCACACAGACATCCACAACACGGCGTGTACTCAAAGTACACAATATGTACTTTGGAAAAATTTATCTTCCCTGAAAGGGATGAACACATGGCGTGTTCCCCTGGAACACACACCAAGTACTCTAGGTTTTCTGATGGGAAATCCCTCAAAACACCTGAAAAGACCATTTTCACCCCTAAACAATAGATCCAGCCTTTTAGTGGACAAAACCATGAAATATAAGGATTTAAAGTCATAAAAAAAGACATGTTTAAATTGGATCAGTTGAAAAAACATAAATGGCCTTGTCATTGGGAAGAAACTGCTGAAGTTTCAGTTGATTTTGGGGCTCATGGTTGTCGCACGCCAACTCAGTTCATCGAGAGCTTTGAATCAGAACCCATATTGCCTCCCAACTCTCTCTAATTATCAATCACAAATTCTCAAAAAAACACACATCCATGGAGGAGGAATAGTATACATTCCCAAATAGGAGGATGATATAATGAGTGGAAGAAGTGAAAATAAAATGAAAAGAAGGAAAAGGGGCATGGGTCGGCCCCAATGTATGACATGAGTTTATTCCTTCACTAGGATAAACTCTCCATTCCATACTCAAATTCAGAAAAAAAAAATCTCAATCCAACACTCCATTTTATAGTTATTTCTAAACGAACATGCGCGGATAATTTAATATTTATTTTAATAATATTAAATATTAAATATTCATCTAAAATTTGAACAGCTCAGATTTCCACCGAACATCTATCCTAGGGTAAAAACCATATTCGAGGACCAAAGGAGTGGTCAGAAAAATTATATGAGATCAACTAGTATGGGAAAATGACGTTTTTACCCCACACAAGCATCTAATAACAAAAATTCAAATTTCTGCTCAAAACAGCAGTTTGGAAAAACAGGGGCTTTTATAGAGGTCGAGGAGGTAATTTTCCCAACATATCCAGATTAATAATCATGTTATAATTGTAATTTTAATAAATAAATTTTATTTTTAGAAAAGTTTTTTTTATTTTGATGAAAAATTAACTTCAATTTAATTATAGAGACATCATATCATATGAAAGCATGAGAAACAGTTCCATTTTTTCAAGGTATATTCTGAAAAGAAGGTATATACTATTGTGAAATTTAATATAGATAAATATATTATGTGTATCATATTATTTCTATAAATATTTTAGTAAATTTAATCCATTTTATGTGGTGATGAAAAATGAATCACTTCGATTTGGGGAGGAGGAACTCTACATGTGCACATGAATGATGTTTTCATTTTCATTGAGTTGAATGGTGTGAAGAAAAATGATATATTATCATCATATAATGATAAATATTTCATTATTATGATAATAATTTAAAATATATCACATATATTAAATTATATTATCCATATTACCTCATATGTAACGAGTTAGTGAAAAAATGAATCACATCACATCGTCAGATCATAGTTTGTCGTACACATGACCTACATTATAATATCCCCCATATAATAAACACTGAGAAGATATATGTGATATAATAATAAAAGAATTATAATTATGTGAAAAATATAATATATAAATTTTACTTCCACCATTAAAACAAACCGTGAGAGGGGATTATGAAAAATGAATTACGTAAGTTTCTGAGGATGTAGTTTATCGTACACATCAATGATGGTTTTGATTCCTATTTGATCTAACATTATATGTTTTTATTATATTTTATTAATATAAATAAATATTATCCTATTAGTGATACTTATTTTATTATAATATAATAATAAAAGACAAATTAATTGATGTGGAAGAAGAAATAAAATTAAATACATGATTAAGAATGATAAATCTCTATTGAACATCCCCTTATGATAGAAAAATAACCATTCTTAATATTTTTATGAATATTTCCAATTTTTTGTGATTAGGGTATTATGTAATTAATATTGGATTGTATTTTTTAATAAAAATGGATTTTATGGTGTGGAGTGGGGAGGAGATGGGGTTGCATATTATATGTTCTGTGAGGGGTAATAATGTAATTTTCAAAAAACAAAAGGGAGACTCACGTTTTTAACATTCCATTAGTATAAAAATGTTACTTAATCAATAATTATATTTCATCAGAAGTTTATAAATGACCATAAAATATTTTTTAAAAACGTATTATTTCTTTTTAAACAATTTATGTATTTTAACACCATATAAACTCGTTTTCACCTTAAAATCTGTAAAATATTTTTACTATTATCACCCATCATATTGTTGATAAATTATCTTTATGTTAACATAAAATACAATTTATTATGAATGAAAATATAGAATTAATTTTAGAAATTAGATATCTATAAAAATTAGAATTTAATTTAAAAATAAAACACTTTGGCATAACAAACAATTAGGTTTTTATGAAATATATTTATCGAGAATATGATTATTTTATATTTTCTCCATGATATTTTTTCATGATTTTATTAATTTTAAATAATTTATTTATATATAATATATATATTTAATTTATAGAATTACTCATTATGGATTATTTTAATTAATTAAATTATAGAAGTGTTATATGCTTTAAAATACATTTCTAAAAAACCCATATTTATTCAAAAAAAATATATACTTCTACTAAAATATAGAAAAAATTTTATGAAATCTTAATTAATTAAATTATATGTACCTAAATAATAATTATGTTACATAAATCCAAATTTTAAATTATAAATAGAAATTTTAATAAAACAAATGTCTTTAATGAATTGACACATTAACATAAATCGATGTGTTTCCCTATTCTATGAAAAAACAATATTTTCTAAAAAATACATAAATATCAACCTAATTTAATTATTATACTTTTACTCCAAAATTTATTTATATTTTATATAAATAACTTCTAATATTAATAAAAATTATTTACAACATTTTTTCAAAAAAAATTAACAAGAATAATTTTTAAAGAAATCAAAATTTCAACTAACAAGAAATTATTTATTAAAAAATTATTGATTCATTACAATTGAATTTTCAAAAAAAATATGATGAGTAAAATATATTTCAATATATCAAAAAATAGATAATATTATTCATACCCACCAAATTAACAGTTATGTTTTAATGGTCATACTGAAAATAATGTTATTTTATAGTTCGTTTAAGATGGAGGATTCATGTCTTATTTGGTATCGAATATGTGGCCATTTTTTATCCTAGCATGTCACATTATCCCCACATTAATAAATTAAATCATATCAATTTTAAATTCATCTACTAAATTAATAGTTTGATATTTTATATATTTTATTTGATGTAAGTGATCGTGAAATTTTTTTATAAGACTTCCTCTTCATAAAAACCAACATACATGGATGTATGATGGTCATATGGAAATATTAAAACTATGATTTTATGTGTTCAAAAATTTGGGTTAATTATTTTAATGGAGATGGTATACAAGGGTAATTACCTCTTAATTATGGAGAGGTAATTAGATCACTGATCACAAGAAAGTGAATGATCATGAGAATGATCAAAAAAATGAAACCATAAGATATAGAGGTTATTAAGAGACCATTGCATCAACTTAAATTCAGAAAATATGATGACATTATAATTCTTTGATATCAATTTTCTATATTTAAATAAATTTTAAAATATATAATATGAAAATTAGGATTATGTACTTAATTTACAAGTACGATTTCATAATTTTTGTAATTTCTACCACAATATCATTGTTTGATCCATACTATTAGTATTAGAGAATAATTTATATACCTAAAGTATAGAAATCATCAAGTAATGGACTGCATAATTCAAAAAAATTAAAAAAAATGAATTCACTTATACATAGATATTAATCAAAAAATATATTTTTCACATTGTATTATATATACAAAAATGAAAGAACCTATATATCATTAATCTCTAAAGTTGAGAAGTAAATACCAATGTTCAAAGTAAATAAATTCATTAATAAATCTCCATATAATTAATCAAAAAAATTCCCCCTATGATTTAATCGAAAACAATTGAAGGGTTTTATCAAATTTTTTTATGAGGTTTATTTGAAATTTATTTTCAAATAACACGAATCACATTTAATGTCTCAAAGAAAAATTTATTTTTATAAGTCATATAATGTTACCCTAAAACAAAAAACACAAAATGATGTCAACATAAAAAATATTTCATATCTTATTTTTTTTAAATACCATTAAAATTATGTCGAAAAAAGTAATGGTAGTCTTCCTAAATTAATAGATCACGTTGAACCAAAGGCTAAAATATATTATAACCAAATGAAATGTCTCCCAAATTATTCGTAATCATCACAGACTTCCAATAATGAATTAATTAGATAAAGATTCATATAAATAGAGAATAAGATTAAACTTAATCTTGTTACCAATGATGTAATATAAAACTCTAATGAAAACATCTCATAAATATCTCATATTCAATAATTTTATTAAAACTCACATTTGATAGAAATTTTAACATCCCTAATCCTGCGATATCATGTCCAAATATATAAAGCTAAACATTACATTTCTGGGTTTGATACTAATGAATGTTACAAAATTTTCTCCATCCAAAACCATTAACATCGAATGAAATTATTGGATCAATTACATACTCATGGTCCTTTTAGGTGTACAGTTTAAAAGTGTTGGGGTACATATTTAAATAAATGTTATCTATATATTCAAATGAGTATATTTAATACTATACAAAGCCTTTCATAATCCATATACGGTTTTCATCTTCTCTTATATGATTCATCACATTATAATCCTTTCTAAACATAATTAATTTATTCATCATTCTTCATAACCTATGGAAATAAAACAATTGAATGGCGATGTTAAATTAATATTATTAGTATGTATAAGAAATAATAATTAAATATCCCCAGTGATAATAATAAGAGTATTAGGGTATGATGACATAATAATTTATCATTTATATAATATAAGAATATTTATACACATCAATGCATAAAAGGCCAATCATAAAACAAGGTATAAATCATTGTTAAAGGAAAGAGTCATAAGAATAACAAATGATGAGACATAGGATTTCAATATTTATCAAAGGAATCATTTAACCACAAATAAATCATAAATAATTCATATTGGTATATTTGCATCATTATCGTTATAACCCATTATAATCACATTTCATAAATAACTATATAACAGTTACACACATAGGATAAATCCTTCAGTAACACCATTCTTCATTTTTCTATTGACATGGATCAATACCCAATGGATTAGAGAGAAATAATTGGGTTCAAACCATTATGTAAAAAATATGAATCTCGCCCATGAGAAATAATCGGTCTAAACCCTTTGTAAAATCTATATTGAGATCACCTATGAGCTATAATAGGTATAAAACCTTAATATTTTGATATAAATTTGGTCACATGCCCTAGTATAAGCTACTTCACATTCACATAGGATCTATAATCCCGCTAAACAAATAATATATACTACATCAGTCTCACCAATGATAAATAATGGCTTCAACCCTTTGTGAAAAAATTTAAAAAATAAATAAATAAAGTTCATATAAATTATCTATCATCATATAAATATATAAACTTCAATTAAACCGTTAATAAGAAGATTTTACCATGGAAAAAAAATGTATTCCTTGAAAATAGAATTTAAAAAAGATTAAATAGTGTAAATGAATTGGGTTCTAGAAAAATCTCATTGTAATATCATTTACCAATGGAAATGTAATGATTATCATTGAAATATATTTGAATAAATAATAATCCATCATGAGAAAGAATGAGTATATTATCATTAAAAAATATCCTGTGTATATAATAAGTATCGCAGTGGTTTCTTTAAATATTATGGAATAAAATTTTATTAAAATTTGATAATTTTTTTAGTAAAATAACATTTATACTTTGAGAACATTAAGTAGATTTCATCATTTATGGAAAATTAATATTAACGATCAATTCTAACATTTCATGAGGAAAATATTCATTCCCATTTAAAAACACTAATTTAAAATAATAAAATTTCCAAAAAATTGATATGTAATTTTCTTCAAAAATAACTATTGAATCATTAAATATATTATCTAAAAAATTTATTGCTTATGGTGATGGAATGGTCAATTAATGCACAATAAATTAAAAAAATTTCTCTTCAAATTATTTCATGAATAGTAAAAAATAACCTTTTTTGGATAATTATAGGAATATCCCTTTTAAGAAAAATTAAATTTACAATAAATTTTAATAAATAAAATAACTGTTAAATGAAATTCAATTTTGAAAACATTTTTAGAATCAATTTATTAAATGAATATTTATTTTCGACCTTAGTGAGAAATAACGTAGGACTTTTGTAAAATCATTTTCTCAAACATTTTAAGTGAATAATAAAGAAAATATTTATTAACTCAACAAAATTTCATTAATGAACATATTAGATGAAATTTTAATGGTTTCAATATATTATGATTATATTATTTCCTCCCAATTATCCATCAACACATATAATCTTGAAAAGAATGGAAGTTGTATCATAAGGCCTTTACCAAGTTGCTAACTCTGAAATAGTAAAATTTATTAAGAATTTAATCAAATTAAAATTAAGTGAAATTAAAATAATTAGATTCATGGTATTACGTTTCTAAGGGTATATATATGAAACTTATAATGGGATATTGATGTATAACATAACATATTTCTTAATGAAAAAAATTTGAGATGAGAAACCCTTTAACTAATTATAATATTGAAGGGATAACTAATCAATGAATGTATTATTTTTATCAAATGGAAAAACAAATAATGAAATTGTAAATAAATTATAATATAATAAAAATAAATTTCAAACATGTTGTTATAAAATCAATGAAAATGATTAAGTAATATAAAACAATGAAAAGAAACTGGGTTATGAATTTCTTTACCACAATCTAATATTCGATTCAAACACCCATTGGATAAATTAATGCAAATTGGAACATTAAATATTTTTATATATTAATAATTCATGATATTATATTTTAATTTTTTAGTATATAAAACCATATGTGATGAAAATAAACAAGCCCCAATGATTATAAATTGAGATGAAATCCATTACATCATATCAAGACATTCCATAAATTTCCTATTTCAACTATATAATAATAATAATGAAATTAAATAATTTAATATGAAACATTTCTAAGAATATTACCTTATACATAAATAATATAGGTTATTTATTTTTATGATATATTAAAATACATAATTAATTAATTCCACATTGTGTGTTTTAAGGGCATTATGTTCTTTGTTTAAAAATGGAATTGGTGTGTTGAATGAGGTCAAGGTTTTCATTGTACCATCATATAATAATTAATAATAATAATAAATGTATACTTACTGAAAATAAGTTATATTTTCGAAATAATCCACGAATAATAGTAATAAAAATGAACTATGTCACAATCCTGAAGATGCCATTCTGAACGTATGCATGAGAAATGTTTCAACTAACTAATGATCAATATTTAAATAATATAAATGTTTTTTTCTTAAAATAATTATAATAATATTATAAATATTATATTAAATCATTAAATAAATTTATATTTATCATCCATGTAATGTGATATGAAAGAATAATAACATCACTTTATTGATGTAGTAGTCCAAAGGTACTCCCAAACAACATTATCATTTTTAAGTGAGAGGAATTTTAATGAATAAAATGATATATTGTACTTATATAATGATAAAAATATAATTAATATAATTAATATCTTATATATATATATCAAATAATCATTAAATTTATTCTTAATAAATTCCATGTAAAGAGTTAGTGGAAAAAACATCGCTTAAGGTGGTGGTAGTCTCTCGTATGCATGAGCTTTGTTATAGTATCCCCCGATGAATGGAAATTGAGAAGTTATATATTATTTAAAAATTAAAAGGTAATATTATGTTTAAATTTTAATATATATGTATATATAGACACACACCATAAATCTATCTTATTAAAAAATCTTGAAAGGTAATGGTGGAATACGAATTAAACCAATTTGTTATGATGTAATCCATCATGGAAATGAACATTATTTTTGTTTCTGCTTTTATGGAAGAAGAGATAAATATGGGATATTAAATTTAAAAAAAAACTTACTTCATGGTTTATACTATTGTTATTATTACATTATAATTTATTTTTAATTTAATTATGTGGAAGAAGAAATAAAATAATACTTCTCTATTAATCATTTTACCTCTTCTTCATATAACCATTTTATATAACCACCACAATACTTCCTTGGATGGGTTTCTAAACAAATTTGGATGAAGGTCATGGAGATGTAATTATAAAATTTCATCAGGAAGGTATTGGATGATCCAAATGTTGTTTTTGGTGTTAATAGTACAGAAGAGTGTGTGCGACTATATAAGTGGGGTTAGTTAAACACATGCGATATTTAAAAATATATAGTTTTAACCACAATTTTCACAGCCAAAAATAAATTAAAATGATCTATTATAAAAAAATTACTCAATATGTGGTCTAAATGTATCCATAAATTAGATTTTATAATATTTACTATATCATTTAAATAATTATCATTTTTTTAACACCCATATAACCCCATTTTCATTTTATTCATGGTAAAATATTTTCATTATTTTAACTAATCCTTATAAAAACGATTACGATTAACTCATTCGATAATATAAATTTTTATAATTAAAATTTTTTATTCTATTTAACCAAATAAAATAAGTAGAATGTTTCATCGTTAATATAAAAAAAATACTTATATGGGAGGAAAAATTGAGTTTTCATGAAATGTTTTTAAATAAGAATACGATTTTATATTAACTCAATGAATAGTAAAAATCATTTTACGGATTTAAATTAATATTTATGGATATATAATATATAATTTTCATTTATATAATTACTCATTAGGTTCAATTTTAATTAGTTATAATGTAGAAACATTATGAATTGTAAAATATTCTTTAGAAAAAAAACACAGTTTTAATACCAAAATTAATAGTATATTAAAATTTAATAAAAAATAATATTAAAATTAAAATAATGGGATTAAAAAAATATTACTTTTTTATTTTAAATAAATTATAAATTATAATAGGACTTTGAAAATACTTAATTTATAGGAAACAAATGACAGATTTATAAATATTGTTATATTTCCATATTCAATTTTTTTTTTGAAAAATTCAAAACATTGACCAAAGATAATTTTTATATTTTAACATAAAATAAGAATAGAGTTTTTTCAATTACATTTTAAAAAATTTATATTAATATGTTGATATAATTTTTCTCAAAAGGAAATATAAATCATTTCTGAATAAAACATAATTTAATGAATAAAAATACTTTCTAGTAAATTTATTTATTTTTTACTAAGAATTTAATAATAAGTCAATAGTTTGAAATTAATTTGAATATATGTTTTGAAACATTATTTTATATTATTAACACTAATAAATATGACATATTTTTTATATGAATCATATTTAAAATAATAATTTTTCATGATTCGTTTAAGACTAGGCCTGTGAGTTTTGTACGATACAGATCACAATTTAGTTTTCAAAAAACAGAGGGTGTTCCATAAAATGATCCCAAAAATAACATAATATTCATTTATAAATCCATTTTTACCATACTGAGTCATGATTCAGTAATATGACCATTTTCAATTTGGATGTCATTATAACCTTCGTAATATATTATTTAATGAATACTAAAAAATGCCACACTCCTTTTTCAATATGTATAATATTTTTAGCATATATTAATTAGGGTTTTATTTTATGTTATAAATATAATATTGTAATACAATTTAATTATATTAATTATCGAAATTTCTTTTTAATTATTAGTGAATAAATAAATACCTTAAAAGTTTATAAAATGAAGAAACACTAATTAATCAATAAATGATAAAATTAAAAAAATGATATTATAAATATTAAATGTAATATAATTTGAAATCATTAATTTTATCCTCTAATATTCTATATGAACATGACATGTTTGTAATTTATAAAAATATTTGTTTCAAACTATACTTGTTGTCTTTAAGATAATAAAATAAACAAAATTCTGAGTTCTAAAAATTTTCATTAATAACATTATATAATACATAATGTGTTATTTAATGATGTAAAATTCCACAAAATAGTATATTCAAACAATATATTAGGATGTGTCTTATAATATAAAAAATATCAATATATAGGCCATTATTTTATTAATTGTAACAATATTGTCACTCAATGTGTATAAATCCTGCATATCATGGAATGTGTGAAATGGAATAATGTGGAGTTAAAATAAAAAGATAAGGGTAAAGAATGTAAAAACTATATTTATTTTTCTTATAAGAGGAATTAATCTGAGCCTAATACTATATTCTATGAAAATATGTTTGAAAAATTCTGAATTGGAAATAATTATATGTTAATCTCATATGGTGAGAAATTATATATGTGTCCATCCACACTCTTATAAAAGGGAATCTATAGTTATCTTTAATTAAATAACCAAAACCAAATATTTTTTAATTATATCTACCCACAACTATTTCCAAGATCCCTCCCCAAGTTCTAGAATCCTTATTTATGGAAACAACCCCGTCTAAATGTTTTGAACGTGTTATGAAAAGGTTATTTTAAAAAAAAGAATCTTTACAAACCAAATGTTTTAGTATTATTTCGCCATACGCCTGATTAAAATATTACTTAGTTATTTTTATATAATTAAACTAGTAGCTTTCATAAAATTATTTGTTCCAATTATAATAGAAAAAACTATATCACTATCCTCTTCCATCAAATGTGATCAAAACCATCGGTCATCTTAGTAGTTCACTACCATCTCATGAATCGAAGCAGTTTATTTTACATCACCGTATCTCATGGAAATATTACTTATTTAATTAATGTTTATTGTAATGTCTTGTATATTCTTTATGATTTTATTTAATTATATGAAATTATTTCAAGACTATAAAATTTGACAGCATGTGATTCTGAGGCCTAGAGTGCCTTAAATGATCTGTCAAAACATGTAATGAATTAAATAGCATGCATGGGTGGTTTTCTTGAAAAAGTGGGATAAGTATTAAAGGGTTTCCCGGATCAAAAATATGATGGCACCGTTGCATTACAGATTGCGGGTTTACCCAAGGCACGACTTATGTTTAGTCTACACTGGCCTCTGGTGGGAAAACCCAAAAATAGAATAACTGTAAATAAAAAAAAATTATTCATATTTTATTATTCAAATGCATTTAACTCAAAAATGGTGACTCAGATTAAAAATTAGGGTCCACTGCAAAACTGGTAAGGGTGTGTATCCCATAGGAAGATCTTAACATTGGCCGGTGTGGGCCTACCATGGAAGTTAGTTTTTGGTCGTAAATAAAATAATTAACAATATTTTATTCTTAAAGCCTTTAAAATCTAAATTATATCTTTGATTGAAAATATTAATGTACCCTTGAGATCATGGGGTTTTTGTACCCTTTAGGCAGAACTAAACCTTGACTAGCATGTGTTGAGGGTGAATTTTAATTATTTTGGAACTTTGTTAAGGTGCGTTCATTAAACATGTGGCTAGAGATTTTTATCTTTTGAATCTGTGGTTGGATTGAACATCTGATTGCACCGTTGAATTTTCACCACTGAGATTCTTTGAGGATAAGATTATAATTGACTGGAAATGGTCGGATGAAAAAGTTAATTTTTGGACTTTAGAAAAAAAAAATTAACTCCATGAGTTATTTTATTCTCTTCTCACCATTGAGGAGTAGATGGTAGGACTAAAGTGTATTGTGAGGCTTTAATTAGAGTCATTAATTGACACGATCCTTGGAGTGTGTTACCATGATTTTCATGGATTTAATTGAATATTAATTGGGGTTCATGAATAAACCAAATTAGTAAAATGCAATATGGGTGGATCTTTTTCCTCTATTTAAACAAACCTATAGCATGGGTTTTGGGGATCGACGTGAGGAAGCTTTGACGAACCGCCGGTGGAAACCTACTCCAACGAAGAATGATTAATGAATGAATACCAATGAACATTATCGAACTTGGATACTTCTTCCACATTTACATCATCATCCAACAAGTTCAAGGTATGGGTTTTCTTTATTTTTTTATAAGTGTTTTATGAATTAATCTTGTCACGACCCGTCCTTGGGGCCCGTGCCGTGACTTCCCCAAGCCTTCCTTCCATAGGCCAGGGGCTAGTGACTAGAACCAAAGGCGTAAATCCCGATAACTGGGAAGGCATTGCATTTATAAAAGTAAACAAAAAACCACAGAGTACAAGCGGAAGTAAACACTAAGTACAAAAGGAAGTGATGAAAAGTAAAAGGGCCAGAATAAAAACCCAATCGAAAGTACATCTACAACTGAACAAAAGTACAACAGAAAAGGCAAACAGCTGGAAGAAAGGAAGCAGCTCCTGGATCATCCTCCTCAGATCCTACCTGAAGGGTAGGTACAGATAGCACAGCTCCTGGATCGTCCACCACGGATCCTACTTGAAGGGTAGGTACAGATAGCCTCCACAATGCTCTCTCCCGTCATCCTCCTCCGAGCGTTGTATCATTGTGAAGTCCACCACCAGATACTGTCTCGTCGTGAGGTCCACCTCCGGGTACCGTCCAGTCCTCGAACACTCGGCCTCTGTCTGCGATGCCCGTCATCTGCAACCAACACAACGAGGTGCGGGTATAGCCCGTGCAAGGGGGAGTATAACGATACTCAGTAGGGACCCCGAGACCCTCAAGGTCTCACTAAATCCAACAAGGTTAACCACAAAGAATATCTCAACATATAACCTCTACTTAAGTAAATTCCCATACATATACCCAAGATATCAATTAACCCATCTCAATCATGAGGTAAACACAAAGATCATAGACACAGCTCAAACCAGGATTTTCATTATCGAAACTGTAACTTCTGAAGAGCCTCATCTCTGGATTTTACAGTGGTCCTGTCATGACTCTGAGCTGCTGCTTATTAACCTAAACCTGGTGAGGTACTCCTCATGTCGAATACCACAGATCAGCCACCCAAACACAGTAGTGCTTCCCACCGGGGTAGGCCACCCAAACACAGTAGTGCACACCCCCTAATAGCCTCTAGAGGTACTCTCTGGACGAGTACCGCGGGTCTTCACTGTCTCACAGTAGTGCTCCGTCTGCCATGGTTCTGCACCCAAACAAAATAGTGCTCCGTCCACTGGGCTAGTCGACTCACTCCATGTCGAGTCGGTCAAGCAGTCGTCAGGTCTTAGACGGCTACACGGTCTCCGTACTCCATACGCTCATTTCTATGAGGGTCTGCTCCACGAGCTACAGGTCGATACTCCAAGTATCTCAAATTCCCACTAAGAAGTTACTCAAAGAACCGCCTCATCATAGGGGTCTGAACGCAGCAGACGACACGTCAATCGGATGCCCGGTCTGTGAGTTATTAGCCTTTTAGTCCAAGGGGCCCGGTTGGTTTCGTATGCGAACCAACCTGGCCGTATCTCAACTATACCCCAACTCTCCTAGGGTATACTCATAGGGACCGTTTCTCAACGTGATCACTAACGCCGCTGATGGTTCGTCAAACGGACGTCCATTCTGAAAGTTATCAGCTTTTCCGTTCCAGGGGCCCGGTTGGATTTCGGGTACAATTCAACCTGGCCTTACTCTAACTATGTCCAAACCTCAGGTGAGGAATTCCAAAAGAACCGTCTCATCAAGAGGAATCCAAAAAAGTCGATGGTACGTCAATCGGACGTCCGGAGCTCAAGTTATAGCAGGTTGAAAATTTTATAATAATAATAAATCTATTATTTTCCGAGCGCTTCGGGTACCCGATCCAAAAACCTGAAAAAGATATCCAATATTGGACTCATAAATTCCATCTCAAAGTCAGGGTCGCACTGCCACTAACGGTTCGTGAAACCAAGGTCGCACGAATAAGATACCGTCAAAATACGGTTTTCCCAATGAAAATAATAATAACATTATTATATTATTATTATTTTGAATTTAATTTAATTCTTAACATAACACACCCAAAAGCCACGCACCACCCAAACTAGTGCCTCCTATTTCCATCATGTCAATCATGTCCCAAAATCCTTTCCTTTATTTTATAACATCATTAATTTATTTTTCATCTTTCTCTCTCCAATCTAAATTCCTCTCATGATTTGTTCTCCCAAAATTAATTCCCCCAACCTCATGTTTCTTCTCCTCCGAAACTCACGCAGCCCTCACGAACCGGGAGCCACTGTGCCTCAAACTTGCACACGGCTTGCTTCGGTCGCACCGCCTACTCACGCTGCACCAGCCGCCACGGTCGCCTGCTCGCCATACTGAACCATCGCCTTGGACCGCAGGAACCCTCATCGCACCCACACCACGGGATCCTTCCACGCGATATACCGGGTTTGATTTAAATCGGAAATAAGAGAATAAAGTGGTTCTGTGATCCTCGGGACATTATCTCCTCATCCTTATGCCGCGCTCAACAAAGCATTGAGTTTCCAGCACGCTTAATTATTCGGTGTGCCAAAGAACGTGCGTAGAATGGAATAGAAAAGGCATGTTATATGAGTGGATCGATGGCTATGTTGGTTTGACCATCGTTTTTGAGAATCAAGAACATGGGGAATGGGAAAAAAGATATTCATCATACTTCAATATTTTCCATATAAAAAATAAGAGATTGATACAACCCATCGTTTTTCGATCCGCGAATTAATTAATTTAATTCGCATTCGTCATGAAAATTCAATTGGGGTAAGGAATCCACAAAGATAAATCCTACAAATAAATTCTCAAGATCGAGGGTATAAACCATATAAATGAGAAATATCCAATATTCCCCTACCTCGCAAAGACGTCGCACATCGTCAAACCGCGGAAGACGAATGTCACTGTGGTCGGACGTCACAGAAGAATGGTGTCGATTCCGTTGTCGTGAGAGGAAGAGTCGTCGTTGGGACTTCACGTTCTTCATCGGAGGAAGAACACCTCTCTTTCTAATCCTCTAGAGGTTTCCCATCGAAATATTTGCTATCGAAAATACTACAAAAGACTTCTCCCATTTAAGGAAGTGTCAGGAAACACAAAATAATTCAAATTGTGATGTACCAAATTAATTAATGAAACCATTAATTTATTTATGTTGACAAACTTAATTAGAGGAATATGGAGAGATCTCATTTATAGGGGAGATGAGGAGTTAACAAATTAATTAAAAAGGGGGTTTAAGGGGGGGTTTAAGAATGGTCATGGGGAGATTCAATGTTGGGGCTCTTGTGGGACCCACATTCTAAATATCCACACATGGGTAGTTAGGTGGTTGTGGTCCCACCCTTAACTCCCCTTTGTAGAATTTAACCACCCCAGATATAAATAAAATTGTACACACCAATTTTATTTATTTTAAACTAATTTCCCAAAAATTAATTCTCATCCCACTTAAAACACAATTGCGATAAAGGTCCCCTTAAGCAATTACCGGTGCTGTGAGTTCATCGGTGCCCTCAGATTTCAATTCTGTGTACCGGTTCAAACGATAGGAAAACCTACACGTACATTTACTGAACGTACCCGAAAAAAAATGTTTGGAAAATTATAATCAGTCACCCTCGACCCGCACCGGTCAAGGTCAGGCTCTACCTAAGTGAAACACGCCCCAACGAATGCAATGGTACTCTTGGATTTTCAATCTGAGTTACTGTTTAAAAGATACGAATTTTACAATAAAATAATTTTCATTTAATTATTTTATTTGCGGCCAAAAACTAACTTTCTCTGGTGGCCTGCGCCGGCCAAAGTTAGTATATGCTTAAATAAACCATGCCCTCACGAGTTCAGTGGTTGTATCAGACGTTTAATCAGATCTACCGTTTGTGAGTTATAAGCATTTGAAAAATAAAATAATTATTTTCATTATTTTATTTACGGTTATGCCATTTTTGGAACTTCTCACAGGAGGCACGCACCGACTAAACATAAGTCGCGCCTAGGGTAAACCCGCCATCCTGAGCGTAACGGTGCCCTCAGATTTCTGATTCGAGTAAACGTTTAAGAGTTATTACACTTTTTCAGTAAAACTGCTTACGCACGTTAATTTAAGCTTAACAAAACTTCAGAAAATTATTCCGGGCACACCGGGCATCGGAATCAGGTGCTGTCAGAAACTGTGTACTCGTAAAATTCCAAAAAAAAATTAAGAAAAAAGTTTCCTTGAAATTTCTAGGTCTTTAGATTACAACTACCTCAGTGTTTTACATCCCTGTAAAGCTATAAAACAATCTAGGGAAACAAAACTGGTACTGAGCATGCATCTGAGCCTTCCGTTCCCAAGTGCTCTCTTGTAGGCTCCCATGCTGCCAGTGAAAGCGCACCCGAGGAATCAACCGTTCACGTAGGACCTGCTCCTATCGATCCTAGATCTCCACTAGAACCTCTATGCATATCGCCCTGTCATCAATGTCCAACTCCCAGAGGTTGATTATGTGTGAAGGATCATGCACGTATCTCCTCAACCGAGGTACGTGGAAGATTTCATGCACCCAGTGCAACAGAGGTGGAAAGGTGAAGTGGTAAACCACCTTTCCTACCCTACTAGGGACCTAGAATGATCTGTTGAACCTTGGAGATATCTCACCGCCTCGTCTACATATCCGTAAACCTCATCGAGGTGAGACCCGTATAAGAACGTGGTCGCCATCCTCAAACTCTAGAGGTCTTCCTTTCAGCTCTGTGCAGTCTCATCTGCCTTGATCCATAGGCGATCACTACCCACTCCTACATCAGGACACAACCAAGTCCAGTCTCTAATACGTCTCAGTGAACTATGTAACCAATGCCCACAGGCTGGGCGCACTGATCAACCCAACTCCTGAAAGCTTTGCTGGAAGTGGTGCCGTAACTCTGGAGAATTTTGGCACAAAAGTAAGTTTAGCCATCTCTTGAGTGATCAAATGCACCCTCTTATGAATGATTCCATCCTGTACTGCCTAGGTTTTCCTTTTCACCAACCAAGGAAAACCCCATCCCAAAGTTGTAGATAATCCACAACCTTTTTTTCCTAATACAGTAAATCTGTGTATGAACTGTGGATCCAATCCATACTCAGACCAACATCATAAGGCCTCGATGCTGACCCAAAGAGATTCCAACCGAAACTCTCACCTCGTGGGTCAGATCACACTATCGGCGTAAGTGTGATTATCGAGTCTCCTCCAATGGTATCTCCAGGCATGAGGGTCAAGTATATGGCTTATTGGAAACTCTAGGTCTGGGACAAGATTCATGGAAGGAAGGAATGATTCGTATCATGGTCTGTTACTACGGAAGCTAATTGTGGACACAGACTTGCCCTCGAATCATTCATAGATCCATTGGGTCACTCTCCTTGACCGCATGCATCTACTCTCTTCCCCTTCCATCCAGCTCCCTGAGCCAGGCGGGGACAACAAAGGCAGGTGGTTGTAACATGTTGAAATGTACACCACCACATACTGCTCTCCTAGATCTGCTTCCACGTCCGCTGCTCTGCAGATTCATCTTTCCATGACACTTCCTCTTCTTGAAACATTTTACACGTCCATGTCTCTAAGACTGACTCCAGTTCACATCTTCCCACTGTTAAAATTCACTGGCTAAAACCAATCATCCAAAGAACATTCAACCACAAAGGTTCTTTCTAGCACCCTAACATAAGTAGGAATGCATAGAGAAAAGAGTGGTTACTCAGATATCCTTTAAACACACCTCGTTCTTAGGTCTGTGATCTAATGCACTGATCATATCATAGTCCTTAAGTACCAAGAACGATCGGTATGCCTCGATGATTACTCAGCTACTCAAACATCGTCCTGCCGAAGCTATATAAGCTCTAAAAAAACTCTCAACCACCTCTTCAAGCCAGTTCTCAGCTGCCTGTGCGTCAGGCTCGCCTCAGAACTTGAGGGTATCTGATGTTGGAACATGTGTAAGGTAGTAATCCTACATGTGTCATCTACCAGTACTGCAGGTTGTAATTGATGACCAACAGGTAGTGATTTATAGCTGACACACTACCCGAAGGCACTATCTCAGGCATCGGTCCACGTAACGAAGCCTCATAACTATGTGGACCATCCTCATGGTCATTCACTGGAAAAAAACTAGTATCCAAGACCACCATCGACTCTACGGATGTCTCAACTATGCGGAAAACTCTAGCAATCGCCTCCAGCCAGTGCTCTACTGTCTGGGAATCTGCCTCGCCTCGTAACCTCGAAGGCTGCTACTGCTAGAACTTGTGCAACGCGCTCTGCCAGCATACACAGTTCGCTAGTAAGGCTGGTGGCATCTGCTACCAAACAGGTGGTGGTGATGCTGGTACACCACCCGAGGGTGCCAACATTGTAAAAAGGGCCCCTCACCGGAGCCTCGCCGCTCAGTGGGCCATCATCAAGTACTCTCTCAGAACTCCAACTGACCGTCCGCATGGAGACATCCTGAACAGATGCGACACGGTCAACGATTTATACCTCGTGAGCTGTCCTGGTTTGAGCTGACTTTAAAACTTTTGGAAACACACACGTAATCACTGTTTTTCGTGCACAATGTCGAAAATCAGTAGGCAGGGTCCTGGTATACGGATACGTCAGCCGCCGCACCAACACTGGACATCCTGAACCGAAAACCAAACTAAGTACCCTTAACACTATTTCTTCACAGAAAGGGAATATCATATTTATATGTTCTGCGGTAGAACCGACTCCTCTAATAACAATTTGTCACGACCCGTCCTCGGGGCCCGTGTCGTGACTACCCCAAGCCCGCCTTCCATATACCAGGGGCTGGCGACTAGCACCAAAGGTGTAAATCCCGATAACTGGGAAGGCATTGCCTTTATAAAAGTAAACAAAACCCCACAGAGTACAATCAAAAGTAAACACTAAGTACAAAAGGAAGTGCTGAAAAGTAAAATGGCCAGAATACAAACCCAATCGAAAGTACAGCTACAACTGAAAAAAAGTACAATAGAAAAGACAAACAGCTAGAAGAAAGGAAGCAGCTCCTGGGTCGTCCTCCTCGGATCCTACCTGAAGGGTAGGTACAGATAGCGCAGCTCCTCGATCGTCCACCACGGATCCTACCTGAAGGGTAGGTAGAGATAGCCTCCACAACGCTATCGCCTGTCAACCTCCTCCGAGTGTCGTCTCATCGTGAAGTCCACCACCGGATACTGTCTCATCATGAGGTCCACCTCCGGGTAATGTCCATTCCTTGAAGACTCGGCCTCTGTCTGCACTGGTCGTCATCTGCAACCAACACAATGAGGTGCGGGAATAGCCCGTGAAGGGGTGAGTATAACGATACATAGTAGGGACCCCGAGACCCTCAAGGTCTCACTAAATCCAACAAGGTTAACCACAAATAAGATCTCAACAGAAAACCTCTACTTAGTTAAATGGCAATACATATACCCAAGTTATCAAGTAACCCATCTCAATCATGAGGTAAACGCAAAGATCATAGACTCAGCTCAAACCAGGATTTTCAATATCGAAACCATAACTACTGAAGAGCCCCGTCTCTGGAGTGTATAGTGGTCTTGTCATGACTCTGAGGTACTGCACACTAACCTAAGACTTTTGCGCTACTCCTCCTGTCGAGTACCGTGGGTCAGCCACCCAAACACAGTAGTGCTTCCCGCCGGGGTATGCCACCCAAACACAGTAGTGCACACCCCCTAATATCCTACAGAGGTACTCTCCGGACGAGTATCGTAGGTCTGTACTATCACACAGTAGTGCTCCGTCCTCCATGGGTCTGCACCCAAAAAAAGTAGTGCTCCATCCACTGGGCTAGTCGACTCACTCCAAGTCGAGTCGGTCAAGCAGTCGTCATGTCTCAGCCGGTTACACGGTCTTCATACTCCGTACGCTCATCTCCATGAGGGTCCGCTCCACGAGCTATAGGTCGGTACTCCACGTATCTCAAAGTCCCACAAAGAAGTATCTCAAAGTACCGCCTCGTCATAGGGGTCTCAACGCAACAGACGGCGCGTCAATCGGACTCCCGGTCTCTGAGTTATTAGCATTTTCGTCCCAGGGGCCCAATTGGTTTCGTGTGCAACCCAACCCGGCCGTATCTCAACTATACCCTGAACTCTCATAGGGTATACTCATAGGGACCATTTCTCAACGTGATCACCAATTCCACTGACGGTTCGTCAAACGGACGTCCAGTCTGAAAGTTATTAGCTTTTTCGTTTCAGGGGCCCGGTTGGATTTCAGGTGCAATTCAACCCTCCCTAACTCCAACTGCATCCAAACCTCAGGTGAAGAATGTCAAAAGAACCATCTCATCATGAGGAATCCAACAAAGTCAACGGTACGTCAATTGGACGTCCGGAGCTCATGTTATAGCAGGTCGAAGATTTAATAATAATATTAAATCTATTATTTTCCGAGTGCTTTGGGTACCCGATCCAAAAACCCAAAAAAAGATATCCAATATTGGACTCATAAATTCCGTCTTGAAGTCAGGGTCGCACTGCCACTGATGGATCGTGAGACCGAGGTCGCACGAAGAAGATACCGTCAAGATACGGTTTTCCCAATGAAAATAATAATAACATTATTATATTATTATTATTTTGAATTTAATTTAATTCGTAACTTAACACACCCAAAAGCCACGCACCACCCAAACTAGCGCCTCCTCTTTCCTTCATGTCAATCAGGCCCCCAAATCCTTTCATTTATTTTATAACATCATTAATTTATTTTTCATCTTTCTCTCTCCAATCTAAATTCCTATCATTATTTTTTCTCCCAAAATTAACGCCCCCAACTTCATGTTTCTTCTCCTCCAAAATTCACGTGGCCCTCACGAACAGGGAACCACTGCACCTCTGCCTTGCACACGGCTTGCTTCGGTCGCACTGCCTTCTCGTGCTGCACCAGCCGCCATGGTCGCCTGCTCACCCAACCGAACCGTCGCCTTGGACCATAGGAACCCTCATCGCACCCGCACCACGAGATCCTTCCATGCCCTATACCGGGTTCGATTTAAATCGTAAATAAGAGAATAAAGTGGTTCCGCGATCCTCGGGTCAAGATCTCTGCGTCCGTATGCTACGCTCAACGAAGCATTGAGTTTCCAGCGCGCTTAATTATTTGACGTGCCAAAGAACGCGCGTAGAATGGAATAGAAAAGGCATGGTATATGAGCGGATTGATGTCCGTGTTGGTTTGACCATCGTTTTTGAGAATCAATAACATCGGGAATTGACAAAAAGATATTCATCATACTTCGATATATTCAATATAAACAATAAGAGATTGATTCAACCCATGGTTTTTCGATCCGCGAATTAATTCATTTAATTCGCGTTCATCATGAAAATTCAATTGGGGTATGGAATCCACAAAGATAAATCCTACAGATAAACGCTCAAGCTCCAGGGTATAAACCTTATAAATGAGAAATATCCAATATTCCCCTACCTCGCAAACACATCGCATGTCGTGAAACCGCAGAAGTCGAATGTCACTGTGGTCGGACGTCGCAGGAGAATGGTGTTGATTCCGTTGTCGTCGAAGGAAGAGTCGTCGTCGGGACTTCACGTTCTTTGGCGGAGGAAGAAAACCTCTCTTTCTAATCCTCCAGAGGTTTCCCATCGAAATATTTGAAATCGCAAATATTACAAAAGGCTTCTCCGATTTAAATAAGTGTCATGAAATACAAATTAATTCAAATTGTGATGTACCAAATTAATTAATGAAACCATTAATTTAATTATTTTGACAAACTTAATTAGAGTAATATGGAGAGATCTCATTAATAAGGGAGTTGTTGAGTTAACAAATTAATTAAAAAGGGGGTTTAAGGGGGGGGGGGTTTAAGAGTGGTTATGGGGATATGAAAGGTTAGGGCTCATTTGGGCCCCACCTTCTAAATATCCACACAAGGGTAGTTAGGTGGTTGTGGTCCCACCCTTAACTCCCCTTTGTAGAATTTGACCACCCCAGATATAAATAAAATTGTACACAACAATTATATTTATTTTAAACTAATTCCCCAAAAATTAATTCTCAACCTGCTTAAAACGAAACTGCGGTAAAAGTCCCCTTAAACAATTAACGGTGATGTGAGTTCATCGGTGCCCTCAGATTTCAATTCCATGTACCGGTTCAAAAGATAGGAAAACCCACACGAACGTTTACTGAACGTACCCAAAAAAAAAGTTCGGAAAATTATTATCAGTCACCCTCAACCCGCGCCGGTCAAGGTCAGGAACTACCTAACTGAAACACGCCCCAAAGAATCCAACGGTACTCTCGGATTTTCAATCCGAGTTACCATTTAAAAGATACGAATTTTACAATAAATTAATTGTCATTTAATTATTTTATTTGCGGCCAAAAACTAACTTTTTATGGTGGCCCATGCCGGCCAAAGTTAGTATCTGTTTAAATAAGCCATTCCCTCACGAGTTCAGCGGTTGTCTCGGATTTTTAATCCGAGCTATCGTTTGTGAGTTATAAGCATTTGAAAAATAAAAGAATTTATTTAATTATTTTATTTACCGTTATGCCATTTTTGGAATTTCCCACAGGAGGCCCGCGCCGACTAAACTTAAGTCATGCCTAGGGTAAACCCATCATCCTGAGCACAACGGTGCCCTCAGATTTCTGATTCGAGTAACCGTTTAAGAGTTATTACACTTTTTCAGTAAAACTTCTTACGCGCATTAATTTAAGCTTAACAAAACTTCAGAAAATTATTCCGGGCTCACCGGGCCTTGGAATCAAGTGCCGTCAGAAACTGCGTACTTGTAAAATTCAAAAAAAAAAAGAAAAAAAATTCCATGAAATTTCCGGGTCTTTACACATCTTCTCATGATGATGATTGAACTCTCCCTTTATTATAATGCAAACTAAGAGGACACGAGCTGAACCGCAGAAGGCCTGGACCCTCTACAAATTTTTTCATTGGTTTCATTCTTTTTGGCTGACCAAGAAACAAAGTGGTAATGTGAAACTGAGTCCCTACAGTGTAGAAGACATCCTGGGGGGCTCATGGGTGTGGACGAGAGGGAATCCAGAACTCTAGAGCTCCACTAGTGACTCACGAAAGCTTCACCAGCATGAGAGTTCCAACAATAGGAGGAGGTGGCAGTCGGCTCTCACCAGATGTGAGGGGACATCTAATCCCAAATGAGCTATATCAGATAGGGGTGATAAGCCATTGTTGGTCGCATTGATGGCAGGCAGCGCACTGTGGAGGAGGGCGTGGCTCTAAGCCATGACAGAGGGTGGACCCACGCCAGTGGGTCCTACTGTTGACTGGTCTACGAAAACCCATCAGCTGGAGTGGCACCACCCTGTCACTACAAATTGGGGGCCCGAACGGACTAAACCCATTCGGGAATGTGAACTGCGCCCAACTGGGTGGGCCATCCAAACTCACGGCCTAGCAGTCCGTACATGGACCAACCGTACCGGGCCGAGTCCATCCAATTCGGGCTAGGCCTGGTGGATTGGGTTGGGTCGGTTTCATTGGGTAGACTGAACTTGGACCCTTTTCCTCCTAGTTTCGCTTAAAGGGGATTATCTCTAAAATTTGACATATGTTTGATGCACTGTCAACAGTGTGAGAACCATTAGGACAAGGCGGCCCATTTGAGATACTCTAATTCTGTTTTGAAGAACATTGGATTCTAAGCATGTTGGATTGGACTCAAATCCAACCAGGACTTCAAAACTTAAATGTCTATAACTTAAAAACTTTGCGTCCAGTTGACACACTGTCTATTGTGTTCAAATCCTTATGACGTGGTGGATCTTCTAGATAATTATCTATCGTACTTCATGGTGTTTGAGGTATGACCGATATCATAAAAAAAATACCCAGAAACTCAAATGCATCATGTGCGGGAATCCTATGGCTGGATGTCAAGTTACATATGACCCTTTTTTGAATCAACAACAAAATGACCCCATGTGGATCAGTAGTAGCATGAAAAGACATGGACCAACATTAGAGACGATGCTCTGGATCAGCGACATACGATCCTAAGTGGATCTGTGACTTATGGACATGTGTGGATCGGTGACTTACAACCCATTGTAGATCGATGACATACGATCATGTGTGGATCAGTAGTTGCGAGACCCGATGAGGGGCAGTGTTAGAGTGCCCAGTGGTGGATCAATGACTTACGACATTGTGAGGATTGATGACATACAACCTATAGGGAATAATGAATTACAACCCTGTGTGGATTGGTGATAGGGAGACTTCTTCATGGTTGAACAATGGAACTTCTCGATTGAATAATATGAATTAGATTTATGACCAATCATCATTATTCCTATTCTTTATGTTATATACCTAGTTTGAGATGGGTATTTTACTTTTGATTTGTGATTGGTTTCAAGTATTGTGGTTTTCTATTTCTAGAATTATAGGAGGCCTTTAGGGGATATCGTGGACCCTACTGGGTATTGTTATTCCCACCCCTGCGCGGGATTCACCCACACCATGTTGTTTCTTGTGCAGACGACAGACATATTTGACCGAGGTTTGGGATCTAGGAGTAGACGGTGCATGGAAGTGAATGATTGACGTAGAGAGTTGTTGTGATGATCTATATTTGCATATTTTATAGTATCCTTGGAAGATGAGCTAAGGATATATTTTTCCTCTCTGTTGTATTTTTCTTTTTGGGTTTGTATTCTGGCCCATTCTGGTTTAGTTCACGCGTTTAATTTCAACAGTTATACAATGTTGTTTGTTCTAGTTGTGCTCCTAGTCTATGTGTTTGCAGGTTTAAAGGAAATTCCTTCTCGTTTTATGGATATGCCTTTCTGGTGCAAGTCTCCAACCCCTAGCTGGTGGAATGCCGGCTTGGGGTAGTCACGACACAGGCCCTGAGGGACAGGTCATGAAAAATTGGTATCGAAGGGTGGTTCATTCTAATAAAATAATTAAGAGTCCTTGTTTTCAATGGTAACAATAGTGTTAAGTGTCTTCATTTCGGATTTCATTCCAGGTAGTCCAGTGTTTGTGCAGTGGCAGACATATCTATACAGTAAAATCCGGAACACTTTTTTCCATCTCGGTACACAAAAACACTAGTAGAATGTGTTTTGATTTTTTTTTCTTGTGGTCACTTTTTGATTAACCTCTCAAGGTATAGAAAAATGATCATTGTTCATATTGATACTCTTACAAAGCTGTCTCTACATAGACAGCAAGCCCGAATTCCAAAGTGTGACCATGAGGATGGTCCAAATTGTGATGAGGCATCAGTACAAGGATTGTTCCCCATGATGGTACCTTCAGGTAGTGTCCCAGCGATACCACAACTCGTTGTCCAATAGTTACTACTGGCGCTGCTGTTAGAGGACACAAATTGGCCCAGTTCCTTACATGAGTTTCAGTGACAGGTACCGCTCATTTTCCAAGGAGAGCCAGAATCACAGGTGACTAATGGATGTCTTGAGGTTATGACTGAGTTTTCATCTAGACAGGGCACCATATAAATATATGGTGGACCTGGTAGTGAGTCTTCTATGTGGCTCAGTAGGGATATGATATGGTTTAGATTACCATTATTTTACAATTATGTGACTTTTCCATGGACAGTTCTTGAGAACTATCCACAAATAAGGGTTATCATGCCATAAATATCTATGCGGCATGTATTCTCAAAATCTTCTATGACTTCGGTAGGATGACATGTTGGTAATTGAGTATTCATCGAGGCATACCGAACATTTTAGGTAGACGATGAATATGATATGACCTATGATTCATGGCTTGGACCTTCGAGCAAGATGTGTTTAGGGACAACCCATCCAACACTATTATAATGTTAATTCCTACATATTTTAGGGTGATAGAGATAACCTTTTTTGTTTGAATGTACTTTGGCTGAGTAGATACAACCAATGAATGCCAGTAGTGGGAATGCAGGAAACTGATGTCATTCTCAAATACTTGGATGAGTAAAATGTTTTAGAAATATGATTTTATAGGGAAAGATGAATATGTAGGGAATCATACATAGAAGAAGAGCTAGGAGAGTATCATGAGCTGTTATACTTTTTTGCATGTTACAACTAGCACCCCAATGTGGTCCCCACCATTCTTAGGGAGCTAGAGAATATGGGAAGGTAGTAGATGCATGTGATCCTACAGAATGAACCAATGGATTTAATAACGATTCGATGTATGGTATGTGTCTACTAATTTTTCTTGTATTAATTGAAATAGTTACTAATCATTCCATATTTTCACGAATCATATTCAGACCTACAGTTTCAGGTAAAACCGTTGACATGATCTTTACAACTAGAGATACTTATCAGAGGTTACTCGATAATCACACATACATAGATGATGTGATCTAACCATTGTGGAGTGAGTTTTGGTTGCAACCCCTTAGTGCTCATGACGTTCCCTTATGATGTTACTCTAGGTATGGAATGTTCATCCACAATTCATTCTTATATTGTCTATTTTAGGAAAAATGATGTGGTATATCTAGAGCATTGAAATGGGGTCTTCCTTGGTCTGTGAAAAAGGAAACCCATGAAGCATGTGATAAAATCCTGAATAGGAGGGAACCAATCACTCTTGAGATGGCCAACCTTACTGTCTTGGAAGTAGGTGTTTTGAGTTTTCAGTTCCCAACAGTAGTGGTAGAGTGTGGGGACATACTTTCAAATGATGTTTTCAGGATTACCTACCCACATGGAGAAGGACTTATGCATTATCATGTACCCAGGGATGACACAAATATCTACAACTGCATATTGGATGGCTCCCATGGAGCTCTAAGAGATGATAGTATTGTTAGGTAGCTTGTAGATGAAGGGCATTGTAACGCCCATTGTTTGTGGTTATCTGTGGAATACCGGCACATTAACCATGTGGTCGTGGAGAATGAGTACCTACATTCAAAGGGTCGATGGGAACATCAATTAGTTAAAAGGGGTAGCCTTTATATTGGATAGAATGTTTCATGTAGCCTTTTCACCAGTTGTGATAGTGGCGATGGTTGGAGTTCCTCTAAGACACTAACATTGAGATACTCTATACTGTTGTTAATGGGGAAGTGGTGGAAGACTCATAAAATATTAGGTCTAGTTTATAGTTGCTGAGTGAGGTCACTGAGTTGCTAGTCGTGTTGTAGTTGTCCTTCATATATTGTGATAAATAATATTACCTCTAGTCTATGAGAGTCACTCACCCACTCTTTTAGTGAGCCATGAGGAAAAACTTCAGGATGTTGACTTTAAGACATGGCGTGATCAGATATCCTCATGTATTACTCTTGATAGATTGTCAATAGTTGGGGAGCACATCATACTTTTTATAGGATACACCATAGTACTAATAACGTTTTAGGATGAGTTTTGGGGGGTTATTTACATCCCCTTATCTGTACATCCTAGCGTGACAAGTATTTAATAGGACCTCCAATGTCAGTAATGGTGGCCAAGGATGAAGAAAGTGGTATCTGAGTTTGTTTCAGAATGCCTCGCCTATTATCAAGTGAATGTTGAGCACCGGGATCCAGCACACTTGAGCAGAGCTTTTACACCCAGACAGATGGTCAGACAGAGCAGACCACAAAAGACTTATAGGACATACATTGTACATGTGTCTTGAATTATGGTCACAGTTTAGAGGGCCTCCCACCACTGGAGGAGTTTGTTTAAAACAATAGATATCACTCCATTGTTGGCATGTAACCATTTGAGGACTTGTACGGGTGGTGATGAAGATCACCTCTATACTGGAGAGACCCAGGAGAGTCAGCACTCATGGTTCCAGAGTTAGTACGGGATACCACTAAGAACGTTCAAATCATCCTAGAGTGAATGAGGACTGCACAGAGCAGATAGAAGTCTTATACCGACAAGAGACAGAGACCCTTTGTGTTTAAGGAGGGAAATCATGGTTTCCATTGGGTCTCACCCTGAGTATGAATATAGAGTCGGACTAAGTCGTAAAACATTCATTGATATTCATCATACCTTTCCATATTCTCAGTAGAGTTGGATAGGCGCTGTACCGCGTAGCTCCTCTCCCAAAAATTCACCCAATGCACGATTTTTCATCACATGCCACACCTGAGGAGGTATCTACATGATCCATTGCGCGTCCTAAACTATGAAGAGATGTACAATAATGATAGGGTAATATTGGTAGAGTTCCCGATGGAGCTAGAGGATTGAAACTATTAGGTCCTTAATGGATATTTGATTCCTGTTTTTCACATTCAATGGATGAATGGGAATCTCAAGAAGATAACAAGGGAGGTACATGTTCAGATTCATCCTGAGTGGCCCCATTTTTTTATTTCCCTTCATTTTGGATTTTGGGGACGTAAAGCTTTACGGTGGGGAGAATGAGATGTCCTAGGATTACAACATAATTTTTTTTTAAATGGAATTATTTGAAGACTGTGAAATTTGAAGTCACATAATTTTGAGGTCCGGAGTTCCTAGATTTATCCGTCGATTTTTTTTACGTAAATAGCATGCATGAGTTGTTTTTTGAAAAAATGTGTTAGAACTCTTAAACAAATGCCTATATCGGAAATCTAATGGAAAAGTTGCATTCATTATGGCGAGATTACCACAGGGGCGACATATATTTATTCAGCGTATGACTCTTGTCTGAAAACCCAAAAATGGCATAATCATAAATAAATTTATTAAATAAAATTATTTTATTTTTTAAATACTTATATCTCATGAAAGGTGACCCAGATTAAAAATCAAATACCACCACTAAACTGTTGAGGATATACTTATCTTAGGAAGATCCCAACATTGGATGGAATAGGACAATAATGGATGTTACTTTTTGGCCATAAAAAAATAATTAAGTAACAATTATTTATTTGTTAAACCATTTAACTTTTCAATGGTAACTCAGATTGAAAATCTGAGAGTACCATTAAGATCATGGGGGTGTTTTCTTCTTAGGTTGAGCGTTTCCTTGAAAGGCATGGGTTGAGGGTGCATGTTAATTATTTTTTAACTTTTTTAGGTATGTATAGTAAATGTGCGACCAAAGATTTCTATCTTTTGTATCGATGATTGAATTGAAAATATAAGGGCACCGTTGAATTCCCAACGATGTGGTTTCTATAGATGATGATTTACATCAATCAAGAAGGGTCATTTGAAAAATTAAATTTTGGACTTTAGAAAAAAAATAACCAGATGACTCATTTTATTCTCTTGTCACCATTGTGCAGAAAATGGCCGGACACCAGTGGGATTTCATGCCTGAATGGGTGTCATTTAATGAAACAACCCTTGGGATTCATAAAAATGAAGTTCAATGATTTAATGGAATTCTAATTGCGGTTCATTAATGAACCACCTTAATAACACGTAATGTGAGTGTTTACTTTTACTCTATTTAAACAAACCCATGGAATGGGTTTTCGGGATCGAAGTGGGGAAACTATGAAAAAACACTGGCGTAAACCTACTCTAATGAAGAAAGAGGAACCAACAAACACTGGAGAACATCTGTGAATGAAAACCCTTCTTTCTCATATGTTGTTCTATCCAATGATTTCAAGGTAGGGGTTGTCTCAATTTATTTCTAATAATTGTATAAATTCATCTTCCCTTTATGATGTTTGAACACTCCCCTTTTTAAAATGCTAACAAAGTGGGTGCTGGCCGAAACAAACCGGGCTCGGACCTTCCAAATTTTTTTTCTTTCATTGCCTTCTTTGTGGGTGACTGAGAAAAGCGGCAGCCAAGTAACAACGAGGCCCTGTAGTGTAGACGGAATCCCGTTGTCCTCTAGGTGTAGATGGGAGTGAATTCAGACCTCCGGAGCTCTACTGGTGGCTCGTGGAAGCTCTGTCGGTGATTGGAGGAGGTGGCGGTTGGCTCTCCCCAGTCGCCAGGGGATGGAGGCTCTCAAAGGAACCATGGTAGATAGGGTTGGCCGTCTGTTTCCGTTCACGTTGATGGTGGGTGGCTCGCCATGAAGAGGGTCGTGGCTCTGAGACGCAGTGGAGGGGGGAATGGGTCAGTGCGACCCGCTTTTGACCAGTCCACGTGGACTGGTCAGGTGGAGCATCACAACCCTAGCACCGCTCAATGAGGAGCCCGAATAGACACACTCATTTCGGGGAGGTGGACCACGCCCGGGTGGCAGGCCACACCCAGCTAGTGGGCTAGGCCAGTTCCGTATCACAGTGGCATGGGACAATTCTGCGGCCTGGTGGGTTGCACCCTTTTTGGTGGGTCAGGCCGAGACTGCATCCCAGTGGGCCAACCTGGACCCACCTAAACTAGGCCGAGACCATTTGAATGATGTTGGGCCCAACAGACCAGGTCGGGTCATTCAAATTGTTTCATCCTCGACCTAGAACCTTTTTAGACAAATTTCACATAAAGGTATTCTCTTCTAAATAAGAATTTAGTTTAATGAGCCATCTGTGGCACTGGAACCCTTAGGATGCGGCGGTTCTTTTGAGAGACTCTAATTAGGTTTTGGTTGATGTTTGTGTCCTTCCGTGTTGGATCGTACTCGAATCCAACCGATCCCTTAGCACTAAAATTCTTATAAATTATAGGTCAGGTGTCTGATTCACACACCGTCTATTGCATTGGAACCATTATTACATGGCAGTTCTTCCAGATACATTTTCGTGGGACATAGTGGTGGATGAGGTATGAACGATGTCTAGAATGGAAGTTTCTTAGAAATTCAATCACAGCAAGGGTGAGAATCATGTGGCTAGCTGTCAGGTAACATATGACCCATTGTGGATCAACATCAGATTGACCCTGTGTGGATCAAGAGTAGGGAGACATGACATGGATCGGGCATAGAGTGGCCCATCATGGATCATAGAATTATGACCCCGTGCGGATCATGGACTTATGACCCTATAGGAATCGACGACTTATCAACTTGTGTGGATCGACAACATACAACCTCGTGTAGATCCCTGACTTATGACCCTATGGGGATCATCGACTTACGACCCTATGTGGATTGTTAGTAGTGCGACCGGACAATGACTGGCCTTAGAGCGGTCCATCGTGGATTAGTGACATACGACCCTATTTGGATCGATGAATTATGACCTTATGTGGATTAGTGACTTACGACCCTATGTGGATAGATGACAGAGTGAATTATTCATGGTTTAGCAGTGGAAATTCTCAATGGAATTAAATGAATTATCTTTATAACTATTCATCATTATTCCATTTCTTTATGTCATATACCTAGTTTGAACTGAGCCTTTTAGTTGTGCTTTGTGATTGGGTCCTGCTTTGTGTTACTATTTTGTGGAATTCTAGGAGATATTTGGGGTGTCTCAGGGTCACTATTGGGTATTGTTATACTCACTCATGCATGGGCATCACCCACACAATGTTGTGTATTATGCAGATGACAGACAACATGGACTGAGTTTTGGGTGCTAGGACTAGATAGTACATGTAAGTGACCGGTTGATGAATAGAGCTGTAGTGTTGAGTTGTACCTACCATTTGGATAGGATCCTTGGAGGATAACCACATGAGATATTTTAACTTTTTACTATATTTCTCTTTTTGGGTTTTTATTATGGACCATTGTGTTTTAGTTCACATTTTTACTTTCAGCATTTATAATTCTTAGTTTGTTCTTTTTGTGTTACGATTCTATGAGTTAGCATCTTTAATGGAAATTCCTTTTAATTTTATGGATATTCCTTTCTAGTGCTTGTCACCAACCCTTGGCTATGGAATATGTTCTTAGGGTAGTCACAGCATGGGCCTCGGGGGCAGGTCGTGACATTAATGTATAATATTCATGAAATACTTATCATTCTTGAAATATAATATATCATTATATTCATTCATATTTAATAACTAAATAATGATTAAATCATTCATCTGAACGTGTAGACTACCAACTACATAAAGTGATGTGGTTCATTATTCATCACCACATCCCATGGATATTATATATATCTATATTTGATGGTATAATCCCATATTTATGATACTATTATTATTTTAAATGGTTATATAGTACTGAGATTCATTCCACAATGATCATGTAAATATGAAAATGGTAGTCATTCGTATATAATGACTACCCTCTCCAGTAATGTAATGCTGTTCATTTCTCTTAACCATCATTCATGATTTATATAAAATGTATTATTTATGTATAGAAATTAAAATTTATTTAATATTATTATTCTAATGATGGATTAATAATGACGTTTTTTCCAATGATAACATGTTCATGTCATTTTAGACGTATAAAATGAATATTATTAAAAATTATTACATGAATTTATATTATTATGTAAATAATTATATAATTCTAAGACATAAAATGAAAAGAATAATTAAATTTAATGAATATAAAATTTAAGTAAATATATCACATGATTTATTTATTCATGATGATAATGAAAATAAATGATAATTTAGGCTCAAGGAAAGGGAATTTATTTTTTAAAATTACACTTCTAATGTTTCCCATCAGTATACTTTTTCTTCCATACCCATAAATTTATAATTATATGGATGAATTTAGGTGGATATAAATAAATTATAAAGGAAAAATTGTATTTACCTTTTATTTTTGTGAATGGGTTTCAAATGGAATCTTCAACAGAATAGTTTGTCTCTCTATATATAAGTAAACCATAATGTTATATTATAACATATACATAATAATATTACCTACCACTATAAACTTAATTTTAAATTTTTATCCTCAACATGCTTTAATTATTTCTATAATGAAAACCCCCTTTCAATTTTTATAGTCAATTTGGTATTGATATTATTAAAAAATAAAGAAGGTTATTGATATATTAAAGGGTTTTCACATAGTTTTGAAATTATTGTTCAAGGTTTTTAATCATGAAATGTTCATCATACAATGTTTATGAAAAGTTAAGCCCCAATACATCTCATGGGTGATCCTAATATATATTTTATGATGGGTGTTCCCATATAGAAATCTGTGAGGCCAATATAGATTATATGATGTTTGTTCCTAGATGGAATACTAATGTATTTGGAAATGATTTTGTTTTCAAGATAATAATATACGATTTTTGTATGGCATTTAGTTTTTAGGTGATTTAATGAGATTTCAGAGTATTAAATCCCAATTAACCTATATTAATTTTCAATGCATTCTAATGAGAATTTTTTGAAATAATTTTATTTCAAATTGTATGATAAAAACATTTTTAATTGTAAAATAAATATTATTCCAAATAAAAAATTTTAAAAAAAAATTATTTTTGGGGGTTTTTAGGGTTTTCAACAGCCTAACATATTTTATTATTTTACATCCCTAATTATAATATTTTTACCATCCCTTGTTTTCATAAAAAGTCATTTGATTTATAAATGGGTATATGAAATGTTGAAGCCATGATGAATTTCATGCATATTTTTCAAGAAGAATAATCATCTTTAATATTAATGGTAATATATTTTGGAAAACATCTTTTCTGATCAGAAGTGTCCAATTTGTAAAATAAGATCCAGATAAGATGTATCAATAATATAATTCTCTAAAATTGAAAAATTAAATGTTATTTGAGAATAAAAGAAGTTGAATTATATCATAAAGGAAGTAGATTATGTAGTGTTTAAGGTCATGTCCTTTCAAATGGTATCATAATAGGGTTTATTATACATTAGAGGGCATGATGTTATTGTATATAATTTTAATAGTCCATTATTTTCTCAATAGTTTGTATGTTTGGGTAAATCATACTTATTTTCGATAAATCGATAGAGTTTGATATAAAATTATTAATGATATATAATATTTTAACCACATAAAAATATACAATATTATTATTTTATTATTATTGTCATACATTTCATTATTGTTTTTTTAAATATATGTATATATCTAAAATTATAATAATGGATATGGAGAGAAATATTATAGTGGATAGAATGAGAAAATGGATGAAATTAGTGTTTTAGTGATACTTACTATGTTTATTATTAACCATGTGTCATGAGTAATTATAATAAGATTTTCCATGGTGATATTACTATTAAATCAAATTTTAAATTAATGTTTCCTAATGGATGTTTAGGTTTTAATTATTTTAAAGGTAATATATTCAATGACCATTGTGTTATGAATGAGGAATAAAGCGCCCTAGGAAATGACTTAAAAGCATAGAAAGATGTTTTATTTTTTGTAAATTAGTCCATAAATATTTAATCATCCATGGAAAAAGGAGGACTTCAATTAACTATATTATTTAGAAAAAAGTTATTTCAAAGGTATTAGTTGAATGATTTATATGTGGGGACAATCATCATAGAGAGAATGGATTTTTCTATATGTAAGGCACATAAATAGGATTAGTATGACCATACACATATTAGTTTATAAATTCCTAATCAAATTACTATTTTTGAAAATGAATCTACAAATGACATATGAATGTTAAAGATTATTCATGGCCTATATTTTTACATTGGTGAATCATAGAAAGTGATTCATATTTTTTTATACAAAACATGTATAAAAAAAATAGAATTTATTAACTTGGTTAATGGATTATGATATTTTTTTTATTAAATAATATGTCTACATATGATGGATTACTAATTTATTTAATATTTATGGATGATTATAAGTATAAATAATTTATTCTCTATTGATGACATGTCTAAATTATGAATATTTTATTGATATTTTATAGTTTTTTAGATATATAAAACCCTTAACATTATATTATGAGATATTAATCTAATGAATAATTCACTTATAATTTGGTGGGAATAAGTTTAAAGGTATGTGAAACCTGTAAGTTTTATATAATGATTGATTTGGTGGTAATTATGGGTTATTACCTTATTGTTTTTAAATATAAATTAAATGAGATAAATGTTGAGGTTAAAATTTTTTCTTAATGTTGAATATGTTAATGTTAGTTTTGAGGGTGTTTAAAATAATTATATGAAATTTTCATGGAATATATTAAATAGTTTTTAGAGAATTTGTTACCCTTAATTAGGGTTACAATCTGTTATATCTGGAAGGGCTATGAGGACTGGACCAATAACCGAAGGGTGATAAGGTTGATTTTTCTACCACAAATATAGGTGATTTAATATTTAGTACAACATTTTTATTAATTATTAGGACAATATGATACATAAATTTTTTTTCCATTTTGGGCACACATATTTTACTATATAGTTACCCATGATATTGAAAATTGATTTGATGATTATGACATTAATTTTATATTTGGTAAAAGTTCACTTTTTTGGGATCTTTATATGATTAAGGTAATAAAAATATTATATTATTTTGATTTATGTATAAATGATGAATTTATCATTGGGTAGAATATATACTTTTCATGTGGATTTTTGCTGGTTATGATTATTTATTTAAATGATTAGAATATCAAGGGAATTATTTTATCAGGTAATATACTTTTCAATTGGATTTATGGTTCTTATCCATAAGTTGGTAAAAAAATCAGTAATCCATAAAATTTTAGACGGTACGAATTGAATTCTTCCAAAAAAGGATATAAAAATCCAGAGGAAGAGTACTATGTTATACATAACCATTATATTATAAATCCTCAAATTTTCTATCAAGATATTAGATCTCAGTAGATTTTATTATGATCATTGAAGTAGCTATTAGAGATTCTATAGGAATGATCTTAATATAAAATCTACCTCTTACACAAGAGTAAGTCAGGATAATTTATCTGGTAAAAAATCATTCAAATTATCAAAAACTGGTTGATATCTATAAAAAATCAGATCATCCATGAAAATGTTGGTAATATAAACATTCAATATTTCCATCCCATATGGATTTGGTTTTGATTTACTGGAATAGACATATCATACTCCCTTGTATGCATATCTTCATTCCTTGGGTGATATGAAAATCACAATTCAAATTGAAAAATATGTGGGAGAAAGATAATGATTGGGAGAATACTTCCCAAGTATGGCCTCAAACTAGGTCAAATCATGGATAATGTTATTCCAAACGATGTGATAACATCCAATATTCATATTATAGTCCATGTGCTAGAGTATAACCTCTGACCATAAATCCAATTTCATGACAAGGCTTTTAACCCAACAAAAGGATATGATTTCAATCCCATGACATTAAATTATTGATATAGAGATAAAGGAGTAATAGGAACCTTCGTCAAACAATGCATATATGATATTAGATTACATTATACTATTAACTAATAGTTTATACATTATTTTGATATACTCTATTGGAATATATTGTAAGGACAGAAATTGGCTAGATCCATGGATTTGTGTTACAACTGCATTACACTATGTAGGTCCCCTACGCTGGTGCTGAAAATCAGTAGTTTGGGTACCTCATCCATGACCTCCTCTACGTCCAGTTCAGGTAGTGATAATCCATCATCTTATTGATGTGGAGTCACTGAACTTTTTCTTCATGGTGTAACTTGTGAGAGTCATATATTTTATCAATCATTGGATAATGTTCAAAAAATAGTTGAATATGACCCTTCTGACCGCACACATGGAAATACATAGGGACTTTACTGTATTATGCATTTATATGTCCTTACCATCCACAATAATGGAATAGAACACTAACACAAGTGTAGATAGTATGGATACCATAATTCTAATGATAATTCTCTACGATGTGCTTAGTATTGATTGAGGAAAACTACAATGTCTCTCCACTAACATAGTGTTCCCTATACAATCATATTCCCCCAAGTTTTAATTTGTGATAAGAGATTTTTTCAAGATCTTATAAATAATAAATAAGTAAAATATATTAACCTCATTATAGATGACATACCTAATACCATCTATGATGAATTTCTCTCAACATATATCATCCCTAAAAACAGTCGATGAAAATCAATAAAAAATTGCGAGGCACGCTGAATAGTGTATGTTGGACATAATACACTATTTTATGTGAGTAAAATCCGAGGCCCAATTATCTCTAAGTGACTCATGAAAAAAATATTTGTATAAGGAATTCAAGATGTCAATCCATACCATGACCACATGATGAGTAGTATGGCTAACAACATCCCACTATCTCTTTAAAAAATTACACATTATATAGGTCATGGGAGACCATACTCTGTTAAGTCATATTTAGATTCTCAAAGATATATAAAAATGATTCTATCCCGACTCAGATATCTATGTAAAAAAATCCCCTAAGAATATGGGAGGATTATTTGACATAAATTCATTAGTATAATATGACATCATAGGTGCATTCTATGGAGTACCATGTATGGACTGCATCAAACAAGAGATACTGCCCTGAATCTATGAACAATGGCCTAGTTCTTGAATGGTAGTTAGTGCAGAATTTGAATCTACGGGATGTAGTAATTGTGAATAAGGGCCAATAATTTCTATAGAATGATCATTACAACCCTCCTCGAAAATTATTATAGTTCTACAGATGCTAAGAACATGTCTTAGAACATTATTCAATAAATGAATGGAGAGGGGTTTTAATTTGACTGGGATACGAATCAATTCCAAATGACAAAATTTCACATATAGTAGTAAGATAAACATAGGGGATCCCTACCCAGGTCATAATATCAAAACTACCTATGTCCAAGTTCAGGGTATTGGTAAGTCATTATACTTTCAAACCCAGGGGTTCTGGTACGTGCCAGGGATCAATTTCATGTTAAAGGGGAAACACACATTAGGAATCACATTCCATTCAAATTTTAAATAAAATATTTATTTTTAATTAAAAACATAATTATTTTTATGTATATGTGGATATAAACATAATACATGGTAATATTATAAGGATTTCATCCTTAGTTAATAAATTCCCAGGCACTTTATAAACTAATATCACAACTAATGTAATTTCAAGAATCCCCCCTTACATTTGGTCTTATAATGTAACGAGTAAAATCCTACATCTTGATTTTAAGATTTATTATTTTATTTTATAAAGGCACATACATATTAAAAATTTATTATGATACACATATAAGTGCAATTAATGCTCAGCTCATGCATCCAGTGTATATAACTTACAAGGATCCAAATTGGTTATTCAAGATGACACCATCATTCTATGTGTTATAACACCATCTAGGTTATTTCTAAAATTTTAAGCATGAAATATCCATTTCATACATAATGTGTTTGTGAATCATACATATATCTTGATAGAGGAAAACAAAACAATAAAAATCATTATAAGAAAAAAAATCACCTATATAGTAAGGCATATGTATGAATAGTGAAACCCTTGTGCCATAGATAATTTACTCAATAATTCTACATTCAATTATTTATAATGTTAGATTATCTAAAAATAATAACAAATAACACAATTCTTATGAATTACCTAATGGTTAAAATATATCAAACATAATAAGAGTAATAAAAACCACAAATTTTCATTATAAGGAATCTAGGTGTTTACCAATAACATGGGTTAGATACTCCTAGTCACAACATATAAATAAGTTCCAACAAGTTCCCAATTTTCAATCTAAAATACCAAAAGAATAAATCAGTAATAAAAACTTATTTCAGGCCACTTTGTTATGTCTTTCACCCAGTTCTTCCATATGTAATCAAACCTTGTTGGATATATGGTTTCATGAACACCTACTCATATGCCAAAATCTTCCCACTATAAGCGAGGACCTAGGGTGTGTCCATTGTGAGACTATTACCTCTAGTCATAGAGAATAACAAGGGTAAACAATATGAGTAAACAATATAACAATAATAATAATTAATAGGCATATTAAAAAAAACCTAAATATAATGAAATAGATATTCATAAAAATCTATAAAATGTATCATGTAAAAAAGATGATGTTATGTCCCTTAAAAATGAAAAAATTTGAAATCATGAAAGATGGAATAAAATACAACACAAGCAACAAAAAAGAATCTAGAAGGGATAAACTATCAAAGAATCCCAATCATTGTATGATTCATCTAATATAATGATCTAATCATAAAGCAATAATTTTGGTTTCCAAAACAGCATCATTCCCCATTTCATAAACCTATATCATGCAATATACATAAATGACAATGGTGTCCCATATAGGGTATGATAAGTCATAGTATACCCCCACCATAGTCATTTAAAACAAATCCAATCTATGAAATTAAACTATATTGTGTGTGGTTATATCAAAATTAATGTATTTCCAATGTAAATAACCAACACATGCTCTTACCTAAACTTGAATATCTGGAAATGCATTCGTTTAATTAATTATGGTACAATATATAATAATGATATAATATAGAGGATTAATAACTATGAAAAAAATATAATGATAATAACAGGAAATCCAAGAAAATACCATGGACTCATTGACCTTAGATGTTTGATCCACCCCACATTATACAACCAAGCATCCTACTTCATGTAATTATGTGTAATCTAATGGGTAACACAATGTATTTCATTTGAAGTGTTTCTAACCTTTCATATGGATAACTTTTGTAATATATTCCATGATAAGCACAAATATACCCAAATATAATGATTGAAGGAATAAATTTACATTATACATCAAGATAAATAAATGGAGTGTGTCGTAGGAATTATAATTTACAGAGACAAAGTGATGGGTTCCTATGGAATTATGAATGTTATAAAATAATAGAGAATGAAAATAATCTATTGTGGCTATATCCCTTAGAAATAATATCAATGAATTGTAGTGTATTTATCATTGATCTCAACAAATTCAGTTGGGGATCTAAGGTTAGATCATATCAAAAAATTCCTATAATGAATTTTTTTACCATTAATCAATAGGCACCATATGAGAATATTTATATATAGTCATTAGTCATCATAATCTATGTAATAATCATTCTAATTAAAATTCTTTAGGCTCAATCAATTACCTTTCATCATATGTGACAATATTAATAAGAAACATATACCAAATTCAAATTAACATTTATTTTTTCAAGGAGAAGTAACATCTATACATATATACATTCCATTTAAAAATTTATATTTAATTTAATTAAAATATTCAATTAAAAGAAAAATGGCCATGTCAAAAACACAAAAATAGTGTCCATTATAAAAAAGTAATGGAAAAAAATGGGTATAAAAATAAAAAACTAAAATTAGGGTGGTAAATATTAAGGTTCTAACCTTGAGTGATGTAAAATGGGTCATCACAAACATTTAAATACAACCAAAAGAATATAATTTATTCTAGATGAATATTAGGATAAAATGTCAGTGAAATAATAATTTTTACAATGAAAACAATTTACAATCGATGATAATTTTGGATAAATTTTAATTATAAAAAACACAATACCTATAAAATAAACCTTTTTGGGTATTATCATTTGGTTTGGATAATATTATAAGAAATGAAAATAATAGAAATACCCCAAAAAATAGTGAATAGTAACACCCACCAAAATATTGAAATGGTTATTTTAAGATTGGATTAATGTAGGAAGTGGATTGAAGATACTACAAAGAGGGATATAAAGAGTTGAAAAATGGCTCAATCAAGAAATAGATATAGATGTTCCCTTTCAGACTATTGAAAGGAGGAGGTAGCTTTAAATAAGAGGATGAGTGGGGAGGTTTCATCTTGTGGGATGGAATAAAAATTTAGGATTATGATTCAAATAATTTAATATGAAAGAGTTAAATTAACCACTTTTTAAGATTCATTTAATTTTTCCACTAGGAATATCAAACTGTGTGCCAATTGTGCACATCCCCCTCCAAGGGTACACTCCCTGGAAGGTATTTAGCATTAAATTAGAAAAATAATAAAGGGAAAATGTTCACCGTCTCTCTTAGGTCTACATATACCAATTACTCGTTTCATGGTTTAAATAATCGATGTGGTATCATTAAAATAACGCATGGTTTGAGGGGAATGGTTTCCACTAAATGTTTGCTAACCATGATACTCTTATTTTTTTATTAAACTATAACTAAATTCTTTTGAAACCTTCCATAAACCATTGGAAATTGTTATAAGCATAAGTCTGGGGTTTATTACAAAAGTATAGGATCATTTTCTCCATGAAAAACTGAGTTATTAAATTTTCTATAATACTTTCCTCCTTCAAAACATATTTTCCATGATGCTATATGATATTCATGAATTTATAAACTAAATTTAAAACTTATTTCCATATAAAAAATATCTTTAAAAATTTCAAATTCCAATAAATCTAGATATGTTTGTAGAAATGGTTACAAACCTGTAATAAATAAATTATTTGTATTCTCCTATTATATAAAATATTCAATTAATAGATTTCCATATTATAAAATATTCTTATTAGAAATATATAATTCTCTCCATTTTTGTTCATCATTTTATATTTTCAATGATTCTATATTAATTGAATTTAGGAAAATATTAATCAATAAATATATTATTAAATAAATTCCAATTAATGATATCAATCGAATTGATTTCGATGGAACATAAAATTGTAGATCACCAATAATTAGATTCTTTTTTAATATGATAAACAAAAATAATTAATTTTTAATGGTTGAAAAAAATTTAAAAATTCTAAAACGTTCTACAAAATATTAATTAATTCATTATAATTAAATATAATTGATCTTCCACCAAATATTCGTTGAAATTTTCTTACTAAAGGATCCTTTATTAAAATATTTATTTTATTATAATGTTTTTTATTTTTTTAAATGTTATATACAAATTTTTCAGCTATTAAATGATTTCAAACAAGAAAACATGTTTCATTTATGTAAAAAAAATTTATGATACTAATTTAAAAGTGTATTATCTATTTTTTCTATACCTACTACGTCAAAAAAGATTAACTCTATCGAAAAAATATAAAATATTTATATATTAAATTATATAATTTTAAGAAAACATATAATAATAAATAACGCCTTATATTTTTAAAAGGATAATTTTATTACAATTTTAAATTACATTTTTACATCATAATTTTCATTCCCACTTTTTATTTCCAATACCCTAATTGGTAATGTTATCTGAATATTACACTGATAAGAGCTATAATCACCCAAACATGAATATAAAATTATCAAATTTTCATTATAAAATATCACAATAGTTACATTCCCTTGACCTTTTAGTTTAAAATTTTAAAGGATTGTGATATATATTAAATTTCAAAAAAATACTATTAATCTATAATTTTTTTTAAAAATCTTAAATGATATACATCCTTCTATAAGTAAAATAACCTAAAACATAATTTAAACCTAATTTTTTATAGTACTCATCCCCATTGTGAAAAAACAAAATCATAACAAACATAAAAAAGAATATAATACCTAGTATGGGGTAGAAAATAGATGATGCCTCACTAAAAATGAATAAAAAAGAAAATTACTCCACATAATTGTAAACCATTATTTGGATACATCGTCTTAATTAAAAAAATAAAAATAATTTTTTTATGTATTAAAAACAATATAGTTTAATTAAAATCATAAGAAATCCAAATGTAAATAAAATAAACATATTCATTTTTAGGAAATTGTATTAATATCACATGTATTCACTCAAAAGGACCCATAATGACCCACATTCAAATAAACTAACCAGTTAAATTAAACATAATGTATGAATATAACACATCATTACCAGATTTATTATGGGATATATCCTACTTTGTCTTGACGTCATCTAAAATTTAAAAATACCATATCAAAAATAATTCACAAAAAAGCTTATATCTCCATACAATATGAAAAAGAATTGAATTCAATAAGATTATACAATGAAATTAGTAAAAAAATAAATTTTTGGGAGTAATATAATATATATTATTCAAATAATTATGTTAAAATATAAAAAAATATTATGTGCATGTATATTAATAGAATTTTTTTTAGATTCCTCTTAGAGAACTAAAAATAATTAATTAAATGATTAATGAATCATTCCCATTTCCTTCATTAATATTTCAATGAGTGGTATCCCGTATAAAAAATTTTAATGATTTTTTATTTTTTAAAACATTAAAAATTGATTATTATCTATTTTTTGTAGTTATTTAATCTCATTCAATTTCATTGTAGAATAAAATTTTAATTTCATTATGAATTATTTTCATTGGTTTATTGTTGTGGTATAATAAAATTTTATCACTACATAAGATTCCATAAATACATAAAAATGTATATTTTTTAGAAATAGTGTTCATATTCAATTTATTTATTTCATAATGTGGATCTTTCATTGTATGAAAATTGTTTGATAGTAAATAAAAAATATGAATAGATTATTTCTACATTTATTAATCATAAATATTTCAATATGTCCATTTTTTGGTGGCTACACCAACAGTATATGATTATATACATATATAAAGGAGATAATTAACTATGTGGAAAAAATTCCAACCAAGGATATTTTAGTTAATTCAGTACAATATGAATTGAAATTATATAAATTAATTAAATTACCAAGTGCTGACCTCATCAATGAAAATTTATATATAGATATACTAGTAAATATCTACTATTGAGAATTTTTATAATACCATGTGTATTTATTATAATGTTAAAATAATTTATATACTACCTCAAGGAGAAGAATATAAATCACTTCAGTTTTATAAATATGAGATTTAATATATTTGATAGGAAAATATATGGTAAAATTTAAATAGCATTATGTTGTGTTTAATAGAGATTGTATTTGTGAGATTTGTCCACATTGAATGAATAACCAATGATTAAAATCTATTATTTAGAAATTTTATAAATTAAATAATGTAGTTTATACATAGACATGTTAAAAAAATAGTGATGTGTTCTCTTGAAAATGAAGAGTGACAAAAAAATCACATATCATTAAAATACTATACTGATCGAGTTGTTTTCTTATGAATTAATTTGATAAAGTATGGGAAATGATATAAGGGAACATTGGATATTATATAAATATTTTAAATGAAAAAATGTGATATATGAATTGATATTTTCATGGATAAAATAAAAACCACTATTTATAGACTTGATTAAGATAATTTTTTTAAAGTAAACATTTTATTGTTGTTAAGATGTAATATTTTAATTGGAATGTTTTTCATAGTTGGAAATTGGATGATATAGTCAATACTTCCTAATAAAAATGTTACTAATGATTGGGTTTTTATTTTTTTGAAAATAATTATTCATTCTTTATTAAAAAACAAATTTACACTGATTGTAAGAGTTATTCATATAATATGATGTGAAAAAAATTCATTTCAATAAGAAATAATGATATTATAGAAATATAGTATATTTAAATAATTTTTACCTAATAAATTAAAAATCATACCCCTTTCAATTCAATCCAATGATTAAACAATTTTTCTCTTCAAATATTATTAAATTATTATGTTAACATATTTAATTAAATTAAAACTTTCAGGATAAAAAATAATTTTCTTTTAATTCAAATATATTTTAATTATTTATTAAGTATCACATTGTGAAATAATCAATCAATATGTTATATAATTTTCTTCATAAATTTATAAAAAAATATAATAATATAGAGTGATACACATTTTAACTCAATTAATTATTTCAATCTAGTGTTAAAATGTTTTACTCAATCTCTGGGAAATTATTAATCACATTTAGCCAATCCGAAATATGATTTTTCGTGTCAATTTTTTTGAGAAATTCCCCATGATAATAATATTTTTCATTTCATTATAGATGAATATATTATAATATGAAGAATAATTCCTCATATAATAAAATACATATTTTATATTTAGTTGGAATGTGTTAGTAAAAATGAATCCAATTTAAATTTATAAAATAATTTTTAAAACATATTATTCAAAATTTATGAAATTGTTTCATGTTATATAAAATTATTTATATTTCAAAAAATCTAATTAAAAAATTTTATATTAGATTATAATGTTATATTAATAGATGAATTGTTATATAAATGTTTTTACCTGTATTACTATACCTCTAATCAAATAGAAATTTAATATTAAAAAATATCACAATAAATTTTAATATAATTAATATCCACACATATTTAATAAGTGTAATTTTATTAAATGTTCAAGGAATTAGAAAATTTATATAGAATAGAAGTCAATTTGATTTTAAAATCATATTTTTTACATTATATTTAAATTTAAACATGTCACCAAACTCATAAAAATATACAATTTTTATAGTAACATGTTAATAACAAACTTGCATATTACGTAATTTTAGATAAATATTCATCACATAAAAAAATTAATGTTTGGGGACCACAATAATTTTGTGTCCCTAGGAACATTGAAACATAATATTTTATATTGGTGAAATATATTAAACACCTCCTTTAAGGATATGTCCATTTATTATTCCAACGCAAAACCTTTCTTCTTATCTTTGGGATTAGAATCATTAAAATTGGGTGAGATAAGATTATCGATATGGGGAAACATGTGAGATATGTAACTATAAAATGATCATAAAAATATTAGATCATTTTCATATGATTAGAAGATCAAACACTGTATATCAATGATCATAAAAATGATTCAAGAAATAAACATTGGTTTTTCATATGACATGAATCTTAAGACAATCAAGAGAATAATCAATGAAATCGTAACATAGGAATATGTCACAATATTTTTGTAGACACATAATAATATAAAACCATTCACCATTATTATAGGCTCACATCCAAAACATATTAGGGAACATCATGGGGTATACTTCAATTGGGAAGAACACACCACCATCCCGATTTTTATCCCTTTAATTATAGTTTATCATGTTATTCATTATTCTAATATGATAAAAATCCCATAGAAATGTTTCAATAAATATATAATGAGATATAAAATATTATAAATTTAATTTTATAGTTATAAAGGGCTCCCTAAAAACTATCTTGGATACCCCATTGTATAAGATTGAATTGGATGACCTGACGATATTAAGGGAACACCATCATATAATATATAATGGGATTATTAAGAACTACATCTTCCACCACTTCATAGAATCTCTAAAAAGTTTACCTAAACTATCTAGGCCCCAAATAATATATCTTATAATGAGATTACCTAAAACTGTATGGTATTACCCATCATATAATGTGTAACAAGCTTACCTAGTGCAATCTTAGACACCCTATCATATAAGTTGTAATGGGATTAACTAGCACTATCTGGGCCGCACAATCATATAATCTATGTCTATCGACCACAAAACAAATCATATAAAAATATCTTTTATTTCACCATAACAAAAAAAACATTTACTCATTAATAAACTGTTAACCCATGTTAAATAAATGGGTTTCATATCAATCTCATTGAAATGTGATTGGCATGTTGAAATTAAATTATTTTTATAGTAATTTATTTATATATTAATTGACATATAGAAAATAAATGGGTTGTATACACATCATTTCCAAAAAAAACCCATCATAAAAAATAGTAATTCAGTCATTATTCCAATCCTTGGATGGTTGTAATTGAAGAAATTATGACTTCAGTTCGTGAGGGAGTAGTCTACCGTTCACACGAACGATGATTGCATATCACATTTAATTGAATTTGTTTTGAGTGTAGGATGATAACATAACATGAAATCATCTCATTATAATTTGGATAATGTTATTATTATATAATATTGAAATAATAACAATAGATAAGGTGTGGAAATAAATAAAACAAATGTTATCGTGGATGTATATTACCTCTTCATTGGATAACTCCTTTTGGGTTTCACCAAATATATTCCTTGGATAGATATTTTCCCAAAGAAAGGAATATATTTTGAATAGATGATATTTAAGAGGATTTTTGGGGCATAATTTTCTTATCCAAATGGCATGATAAGTGTGAAATTTTAAGGGGTTGATTTCCATTTTATATTCGAGGAAGAATGAAATTCTTGTAAATATAATAAGGAAAACACTATTGATAAGTATATATTATATCATGTTACCCATATAATGACCCATATTTTATTATATGTAGGATATGGCCGTGATATGGCCAGAAAATGGATATTTTACATGTTTCTAAGTCATTCATATTTTTATGATTAATTTTTAACCCCTAAGTATAATCTTATTTCATTAATCATTATAGATAACTTTAATAAATTTCACAAATATTTAGGTTGATAACTATGTTAAACTTAATTAAAATTATAAAATATTCTTAGTTTAAAAATTTAATAAATTTTTTAAATTTATAAACCCAAAATTAGATTAAACTAACTTAAAATTAACCCAATAGATGGCCTGAGATGAAGAGTTTTTAATGACAAACTTTCAATATAATGAAATGTTTTAACATTCAATTTCATTATAAATTTTGTTCAAATAACCTCAATTGGGTTAACATATATACAATTGATCTAATTTTATTTTTACACCAACTTAAAATATTATTTATCTATATTAATAAATTAGACGAATAAGATATTTGTAATTAAAATTCAACATTTTTAACATTTTCTCAGAAAATGAAACTTCTCAAAAAAATTCTTATAATGTTACCCAATGTAAACTTTTATACCCCTATTTAAAAAATGATATACATTTTACCAAATAAAATTTAAAAAATTCTAAAAAATATATATTTAAAATAGGTTTTCTAATAAAAGGTGGTAAAATTATGTTTTTCAAAATATATATATCTTTATTAATAATACTGGATTAATTCTTATCTATTGTCTATATAACACAGAATTTGATCATTGAATAGGCGAATAAATGTAATATTTATTTATATTTATTGCACTAAAATAATCTATCAAATTTATTATAATTATTTTTTGTAGTTTTCTTAAAAATGATTTCGTATATTTTGAAAATGGTATAATTTTCATTTATAGCTAATTTGTAACAAAAAACTATTTTTATATATGTGTGTAAAAAGTATTTTAATTATTTGATAAATATTATTAACAACCATTGTTCTGATGTTTAGGTTAAAAATGATATAAAATTTTAATAATATTATTTATACTACATTCAGGTGTAGTAAAACTAAGTCTTTTATGTCACACAAGTTATCGAGGGAACTCAAAATTATGTGTAAGAAAATCCTTAAATTTTTTTGCATGTAACATCGTCTAATATATGTTTTTCATGTATCATTTTATTAAATTGGCATTCTGTGAAAAGAAACATTAACATGGTTCTTTTATATAAAAATTCTATATTCAATTTTATGTGAATTTAAAAATATAAAAATGATTAAATAAAATGAAATAAATTCAAAAAAAAATCTCTATGTGTTATAATTTTAATTTTCACATTCTATATCATCACATTATAAAAATATGATACTATAATTGAAAAAATAAAGTCCTTAATAAATGTTTTTGTAATATTTATACATAGAGATTATTTTTTGGAGATGATGGGGGTATATGATATGAAATATTAGTATACTGTAATAAGGTTGTTTTTAGATTAAACAACATGGTATATAATTTTTAAAGTCTTTAAAAATACCATTTTTGGTATTATGAGATGACTTTTAGTTGTATTTTTTATCTTATGGAATTGATATGAAATATATATGGGTATCATTGATTTTTATAGATTGTATCAGACTATGGTTTGTTTATATTTTTCATATATATTATATATGTTTATGTAATAGGATTATATAACATCTATGAAAATTCTAGAGATATTTCTATTGGAAAAGAAAAACATTAGGATAACATCTTCTAATTCTTGTGATTTTTTGGGATTGTGATTTCCATAAAAACTACAACCCAATATTGATTTCGGAATGTAAACACAGATATGTTACAAATTCATCTCTAGGTAATCACCCGTAATATTTATGGTTGAATTTATGCCCAACCATCACTCAGTCCATGATGGGTAGCCTAAGGTTTTACAACTATACAGACACTCTTTGAGATATACATTGTTCATTCACATTATCATTATTATCAATAATGAAAGGTTTATTATGATAAAAAATTATGTAATGAAATATAACAAAATCCCCACAAAAGAAAAAACAATGAATTGAAGGTATTAGAACAAGTCATGAAGGTGAAATTCAAAAATATTGATTTTTATTGAGATTATATATTCATATGATAAATTAATCTACTATTATCAGATGTCTTTATTACCATTTTGTTTTAATATTTGGAGTGAAACATGATCATGAAAATGAATGTATTGAATGTATGTCCCGTGAAACTCCTAAGACATATATATAGAGGTATATTTTTTATTAATGCCTGATAGTCATAATATTTTCATATTATGATTGAAAATTGTATTACATATTCATCTCTATCATAGAAATGGATTCATTACTTATAAGGTGCATATTGATTGAACATTTTCCCTAGATAACCTTATGTGTGGTTATTATTATTTAATAATTAAAATTCAATGACGCAATCATTTTATTGGGGGATAATATAACACTATAATGTTTTACTATATAAACTTTAATTAGATAAAAATTACGATTGATTAATTATTCTACCAAAAAAAGAGAACTAATGTGTGAGACAACATATCTGATGAATTATATAATGAAATATAAACACATTAGAAACCTATATATAATATTAAAAAATGATTTAAATAAAATTGACTATATATAGAAGAATAATAACTAATATGAGTTAAAGATAACAATTAAGATCCTTTCACAAAATTATTTTCATAAAAATATATTCATTGATTTTTTCCAATATATGAAATATAAAAAATTTAAAAATTATTTTAATTACATTTAATATTTAAATACAATTAGTTTTATATATAGATTTATTATTTTAGGTGTTGGAATGAAATAGTAGAAATAACATTAATCATATAAAAAAATTTATTTAAATTATTGATTTTTATATTTATTTTTGAAATTTTAATTTAAAATAAAAACTAATATATTTAAAAAATGTATTTTTATGAATGAAATTAGTTTTTGAAAATATATTTTATACTTTATTTTAGAATTAATATTTATATTTTTATAAAAAAAATTATTTTAATGAATAGTAAAAAGAATGTTTTTAGTAAAATTAATAAAATTAATAAAATTTTGACTCTAGTAACAAGTCTTAATAACATAAAAAAGTATATTTTAAAATATAATATATGTATCTAAGGATTAAATTTATAAATTTTTAAATAAATAATAATAATTTTTGAAATCCATTATTTAACATTTTATGAACATAGTAAATATTTTTAGATTTCTGTTCATTTCGTTTAATTAAATATTACTATAGTGAAACATATTTCTGGATTTATTTTAAAACCAATTAAATTTTATATATTTTATAAAAAATAATTATAACTATAAAATAAATTCCATTTTTAATATTATCCAATATAGAAACATTAAACATAAAATACATTGTTTATAAGAATTGAATTGTATGCATTACATGCAGTAATGATAAATTTGTATCTGACACAAATTGAAATATTATATGAATGATTTCAATACATATTTATAAGTATCTATTAAAAATTATATTATTTTATCAACTTTATTTTTATGTTAATAAAAAGTTTTACATAAAAAAATTAGTTATTGTGATAATATCCGAAATGGTAAAATTGATTAACTAGAGGGGTAAAAAGGAAAAAAAATTAATAATCTAAAATTTATAAATGGAGTGTTTTTATTTAAAAAAAATATATTTAAACAATAGGTCTACTAGTTTTTGTCTTCATTATATGTGGAACATATTATCTCATTATATGGAGATGAAATATTAAAAAATCATTTTTATCCATTTTAAATGGTGAATATCCCCATCTTAACATGAATAACGATGAATTGGAAGTTTCAATTGATGGAAAACCTAATATCCATACCATTCTATATTATTTCACTTACATATTATTCAGGACCATTTTTTTCATGTCATTCCTTTGAATGTTGTCCACATTTGGAAAATTCAAGTTCTTAAGTTAAGTAATAGTATTTCCTAAACAATGATTATATTCTATCTATAACATTAAATTATATTTTCCAAATATTATATTATGAATTAATTATTTACAGTATACATGATTATTTAATATTTTTTATATGTACACTGACCATGATTACTCCTTTACATTTATAGAAACAAAAGCATCGTAAATATGTTTGAGTTCATTGTATCCACCATGAAGTACAAAATATTATATTTCATTATTTTTTTCATTATTATTATCATGTAATAAAATTTGATTAATAAACATAAACACAACCATATTATATCTTTATCATCATATAATAATGATATTATATTAAATAAACCCATATTTATAACCATAGTAATCCATTTATTATGATATGTTAATGTTTGGGTCAATTTGACCACCAGTGTGGTAAGATATATAAGAATATATATTTGATTATAAATATAACATAACAAAAAATTATATATGATATAGGAATCTAAAAAAATATTTTTTTAATGAATGAAAATAATAATATAATAAATATATTTATGATACCAATGTTCATTCATTAAAAACACTACAATATACTAATCATCGATTTTTCAATTAAGGATAATGACCAATATACCAATTGTATGAAATTATAACATTATAAATAAGTATATATTTTACATTACATTCCTATTGATTTTTCTTAAATTATGAACATTTGGATAAGAATAATATAAAACACCACTGTTTCAAAACAACTTCAAAACAATTTCAATTACTCAGAACCGATATTGAACATAGATATTAATTTGATAATAGACATATAGGAAATAATTAAAAATTATTTACACAATTATTATAAATATTTATAATTTTCTTATATTGGTAATTAATATATTCATTTTTTATACAGGATATTAAAATGTAATGTTGGAAGTCATGATTTAAGTTAATGGGTTATTTATGTCATATTATATTTTCTAAAACATATATCATATTGTTCGCCATGATTATTCGAGTTGGTTGTATTACATCATAAGTAATGTATTTTACCATATTCATATATTTCATAGTGATTGAAGATCAATACTCTTTTTCTTTCTATATATTTCATCTGATGCAAAGGACATTGATGTTGTTCGACTTTTCATGGTATAAATTTAAACTCTTTAAAAATGGTATGGCTTTTTAACCAAATTACCTTTAATATATTTTTTTCTATTAAATAAATTTTAATTATATTATATCCAAATTCAATGTATATTAAAATCCAATATTTTTTCATTCCTTTATTATGTTTTTGATTCAATGTGTACTAAATCCTATGAGAGACTCGATAAGTCAAATACAAATTCATTAAGTTATAAAAAATGTTCAAGATTTTTTTAATAAATAGCTTCATGAAAACTATCATATATTTCATGATAAATTTTTTTCATCTTTTTTTATAATTATTTTTAATTAAAATATTTAAATATGAAAAAAAATCATTTTCCAAAAGTGTATCACCATTCACACTAATTCTCATCTTATTTAATGACAGTTTTACATCTATGTCCATATTTTTATAATTTTTCTAGTGTACTGATTGATACTTGGATATGTAATTATTATTTATCCTTATCCTTGTGTTTTAATTTTTCTTTTAAAAATTTATATTTTTTCTCTTTATGATGGTAGTTTTCACCAATTTTCATTCAAAATATTATAAAAAAGGAATTAGATTACTCTAAAAAATTATTATTCCACTAAATTTGTATTTTTATAAACAATATTTCATTTTGAGAATATATTATTGATGTTTATGATTAAATAAAAATTTCTTCTATTACATTGTCTAATTATTATTAATTCATTATTTATTTATAAATTCTATAATATTGAAATTTATTTTAAAGAGTAATAGCTTTAAAAATGTTTTCATTTCACATTTTTGAATCATTTATGTATTATTAAGTGATTGATAAATTATTTTTCCTTCCAAATAATTATTTTCCAAATGAATTAATTTAAATTACACTAATGTTACATTTTTAAATATAAAATTTCAATGTGACCCAAAACATCAATCCATTTAGAGCTATTAAAAACTTTATTAAAAACAATTTTAAAATTTCTCTACAATTTTCATCCATATTCTTAAAGTATATATTTACTTTTATGTTATTTTTCATGTACCAAATTATAAATTTTCTTAAGAAATAATATTTTTTGGTGATAGAAATATTGAAACAACTATTTACTTTTTGGAGGTCTATTTTGTGGAATCTATATTTATATTTTTAGAAAATCATTTATCTTCCCATAGATTATTTATATTTTAAGGAATTAATGATTTATATTTGAATACATATTTATGGATGATTGATTGGTGGGGTCTTGTAATTTATTTCAATTCATTGGTTAATTATTCAAATAACATGAAATGTTAATTTCTCATGTCAATAAGATACATGAAGAAATGTTCACATCTTTTCTATTCATAGGTGATATTTGATGATTTTTTAAAAATTATATTGTTCAAATGTTATTTGAAAAGACTAATTCACTATTTTAATGTTTCATGATGACATGGAATGAATTTTTCACATGTTTTTTTGTGTAAACATTTTGAAGGACTAATTTTTAAAATACTTCATTTTGAATGTAACACAAAAACTACTTTAATAGTTTCTTCTATGAGCATAAAACAAGAATAAATATTCGATTTTTTATAGTTTGAATTTGATTTCTGAATAATTCATCATAATCTTGTCGAGTGATCAAAATATTTGAAGAATTAATTAAATATTGTTTTGGGTAAAAGTGATATGGGAATTTTCATTCACAATTAATTCTTGGACTCTGTTTGATACATAATTCCTTATCATATTGTGATTAAATATCAGGAAATATATTCTATATAATTAGGAATATTCACCATAAATAATATTTTAAATATCATTTTATCAATCTAATTTTCTATTGTATATTATTGTTTAATATATATTTCATTTCTATATATCTTTATTTTTGGATAACTCATAATGATCCATGTTATTTTTTAAATAAAAATTCTACCTTATTAGGTTTTCCTATGTGATTATGATCTAACCCTTGATTCCATGTTGACTATATATTTTATCATATATTTTGATTAATTACACCACATTATTTTTTAAAAACTTGTATAAGAAATTGTATGCAGGAATATACAGTGGTTAATTTTTTTTATCGCCATACATTATTGGAGATGTTGGAGAAATAAAGAGGAAATAATATTATAATGAAATATTATAATTTTTATTTGATAATGATATGTTATATAATTGTCAAATAACATAATCATTTAATTCTTCTAATTCAATGATTATTTTTTAGTTTAAATTTTCAAATTATAGAAATTATATAAAATATTTTTTTATTAGGTTATTATTTTTTGATAAAATTAATAAAAATACTTTATCAGTGTAATATTAATCAGTTTTCATGATCCATCCACAATGATTTTTATGTTTTGTGAAATTGCTATTATTTGGAAGTAAAAAAATAACTCTCATTACATATTAAAAGTGAATAAGATATAATTTGGGATGATATGTGTCCTCATTATATAATATAAAGAAAAATATTTATTCATATACAAATAGTCACTAAATAAGTAAACTAAATAATGTATATTTGGCCACTAAATATATTATTTCATTATCTTCATTTGAATGTTGAAAAATTGTAGATTAATCCCATGTACCTTTAAAGAGTCCTAAGGAACATTTTTCTTGAGTTTCATCTATATTCCCCAGATCAGATAAAGAATGTATGGAGGATCAGAACTAGATTGATAAAAAATAGTAGATAGATGGCATTGATATAAGTGATCCATTCATATGAAATCCTCACATACATACTAAATCATGTAGTTACAACTAAAATTCCATTACATACCCTGAATCGTATTCCATTTTCATTACAGCTTCATAATTTTAATAATAATATTCATTTGTAGACAAATGTACTATAATTAAAACACTTATTTCTCCCCATGAATATTCTATCCATTATGGACTTTAAGGCACTATTAATGAGTGGATGAGAAATAAATTAATGAATAGAACCATTCTACAATAAAGATTAATTGTATTCCTATATTAATGTAATTGTTATATAAAATAAGAATCTTCTGCTAGTGAAAATTTAGTAATCAAGATCCCTATGAATTTATAATGGAATCATGTGAGGTCAATATTGACATAACAGATTCATGAAAAGTAATAATGGAATTTTCCCTTATTAAATAATACATGTTATCAAAAGAAATAAAAATATAATATAATTATTATAATAATGATGTTTCTCTAAAAATATACATTTAAATATTTTTCCTACTCTTATATGGTTGGTATATATATTTTCTAATTTAAAATCACTAATCAATTTCTAGAAAGCAATGGTATGTTTCAATATTAAATATTATGTTACATAAATATCATTAAAATTGTTTAGTGAATAATGATTTACCAAATTGGATAACAATATTAATCCTATAATGATTTAATAAGAACATTAAAATAAATGAAAGTTCCTAGATTATAAATATGTATTCACATATTATCTATATTGTTTATTTAGAAAACTAGATATTTAGAACCATTAATATTCCGAAATAATTATGATAAAATGTTTTTTTAGTGTTTCTTAAAACATCAATTAATTGTGACAATGGTACCCATAATCAAGATGTATTATTCTAAAATGTGATATAATTAATAGAAATTTTTACTTTTAATTACATGTTATATAATATTAATCCATCATTCAATGGAATATTAGACCCTTATATATCCCCATAATCCTCAGTTACAGTAGTAATAAATTATCCCATACAAAAAAATTAAATAGGTATTAAACTTATTGTAGTTGAACCTCACACTACTTATGATCCAATGAAGTTGATTCCATAACCTCCAGAAATAAATTTAAGATGTATCAAAATAGTTATTATAAAACCTTACAATAGAACAAAATGAATATTTAATTAAAATATACTATTAAAACTTTTATCCGTTGATGTTTAAAAGAATAAAAAATTAAATCCTAGAATGGAAAATTATGTTTTTGTGCTTATATAAGTATAAAATTATTGATAAAATATGAAAATTTTCTGTACATCACATGTAAAATTATGAATCAATATTTATGTCAGAATTCCAAGAGATTTTCCATTATAAAGTAATATTTTTTTATATAGAGGAGGATTGTGAGATTACACTGTTTCATGGGTGAGTCTTAAGGGAATACTTCTATGATTTATAATTTTATTATGCCAGATAAGGGTTTAATATTAGAGGTTATAGTGCACCTTAGCTATATGTCCAAAATTTTATAGGATCATGGGTTTTAAAAAATATTGGTTTGACTTATAAGAACATGTATGTTTTTATTTTACGGTTAAAAAATGTGTCCTAATTTATGCATAATATACACAAATATAATCCATATTCATGTAGAATTTTCATTATTAGAAATTGAATAGAGCATAGTTGGAACATAGTGTGGAAAATAATACTTCCAAACCATGAGGATATATATAATATCCTTAAAATGTACTGTTACCAATTGTTAATAGTATTTTAACCCCACCCAAACTGTCATTTCTTATCCCCTCATGTGTGTGGACCTTGATATTACCATTTCCTCTCACGTTCTCAATCCCAATTTACTTAGAGAGTGTATTATGGTGATTTTTTTTTGTGATTTTAGGTTATTTTCACCCATTCAATACATATCACATTATCCATATTCATCCCTTATTTTTTTGTGAGTCCATGGTTATGGATTGTGTAATTGATTCCATCGGATAATGGTGGAATCGACAGTTTATATTGGGGATTCCACCTGCCTTTTTCAATGGAGATCTAATTTAAAAAAAATTAACATGGTTTCATATTGATTCATCATCAAATATATCAATTTTAAAATTTCATATGATTTTTTAAAAAAGTAAAATAATTTACAATGTGATTTAGAATTAATGAATTGATATTTCACCCGGTACTGGGATGAAAATGTGAGATAAAACATTGTGGTGGAATTATATATAATTCTACTGAAATTTAGTCACACTGTGACAACTACCATAATCAGATATGATTAATTTTAATTAATTAAAAAATGAAATATTTAAAATTTAATTATTTATTTTCACTTTACATGAGTTAGTTATTTTTTTTATTGTATGGCCTTGGACTGATCATATGTGTTCCTTGGTGGGACTCATATGTCCTATAAGACCTTGGTGATAAATTGAACACATTAAATAAAATTAAAATTATTTGATGACATTACCCTATGTTATTTATTAACTGATTTTCCCATGTTACATATAGTCATTCCATTTTGGTGAACGATCAATTTAATTATGAGAAAAAAAATTAATATAAATTAATTGAACATTTAAATTAATTAATTATGTTTTTCTTTTATTTATAATATTATTCCTTGAATATAATGAATAAAGTGACACTTCCTTGATAGAACTCGTTACTAGTTTGGTTACATAGAAAATATATGGTTTAGTCCTTAACATGAGTAATCATAAACATGTGTTCCAAAATTTTATAAAACATTAATCTCATCAAAACATAGTGAAAATAAATATGTTTCATAAATATATATCACAATATAACATGTGGAAAATAAACAAGTTTCATAATAATTTCATCAAATCACAACTAATTAAAAAATATGTTTGTTTCAGAAGTATTTATTACAGTATGTCCCATGGAAGAGAAATTTTTTTATAAGAATAAATTCATCATTAAAATAATCCATGTAGAGAAAGATCAATGATTTTATCATATAATCATATCCCTAGTAATGACTTTATGACCTCAAATATTTCATGTTAACTGGAAAATTAGTTTGAATGAAAAATAACATGGAACATTTGTTAGGGAAAATATAAAAGGTTCGAAAAAAATATTTTTTTAAATTATAAAACCATTAAAATTTGTGAATGTAATTTTATTTTAGAACAAAAATAAAAATTTAAAAATTATGATTCTAATAAAATAATTTTTTGGATTTTAGAAATTCATTTCTTGCCTTACATGTTAAAATAATTATTCCCTTGAGATTTTCATTAATTGACAAAAAAACCATGATTAAAAAAAGATATCACCTTAAGTGTTTTCAAAAACTAATAAATGAAAAAAAAAATCACTAATAAATCATTTTGAAAATTCTATAAATTTATTTTTATAAAATAAGGTTTTTTTATGAAAAAGGGTTTTTGACTAAAGAGAGAAATGCTGATGATTTTCATAAAATTAATATTTTCACCTCTTGATAACATAATTAATGTGGAATTAAAGTAAAACATTTATTATCATGACATAATAAGAGTATAGAAAATTACATGAGTTTGTTGAGATATTCAAAATGTGATTTCTTCATCAGAATCATAGTCATAGAAAATCATTATAATCAATGTAATTATAATATAAAATATTTACCGCTCTGGTATCTTTTGACTCAGAATTAATATAAATGATTAATATAAAATGAAGCATTAAATATCATGTAATTTATTATATTCATTGTATATCATTACATTGGTTATTTTTATAAAAATCATAAAATAAGATATGTGCATAACATAACATATTCTGCAAAAAATAAAAATTGGGAAAAAATCCATTAAATAAAGTATCGACTTCTATCAAACACATTTTAACATAATGAATAATATATATATGTTAATTATATATCTATTTTAAAAACATAATTATATATATTAACCATATATGATTTAGTTATAAACTTTTATTAACTATATATTAATAATTTCATGTTAAAATCACATTTTAGGAAATATTTTCTTTGTTTTTTTGTATGTTTTTAATTGTTATATTTTGGGCATTTTAATTTTAAAATGGTTAAATCATATCCAAAATGATAAAAATAAAATTAATCTCATATTTTTTATGTATATATTTATTGATATTAATCCATATATCTTGGGGATAGAAAATAAAATACCGCATTCGTATAGAGGGTAGCTCGTGCGTCTGTATGAATGTTTCTTCCATTTTCTCGATGGATGAAGAATAAAATGTAAATAATATATAAAAAATTAATAACCATTTCTATTTCATATATATTACGTATATTCAATAAATTTTCCATTAATTACCTTCCCATTAATAAATAAGTCAATAATATATCACTTTTTTGTGAGGTGGTGGTTAATAATACACAAGAATAATGTTATCTTATTCACTATTTAATTAAATGCTATAAATTTTAAATGTGATAAAATATTTAATTAAATATATTTATGTTAAACATAAAATATATATACTTTATATCCATCGTTATACCAAATAGAGAGAGGTGTTGATTACGAAATTTTCACATCCGTTCATGAGGAGATAGTATATTGTACACAGGAGAGAAGTTATCATTTCCCACTATAGGGAAAATGCCATGGTGGAAGATAATTTTATTAACTTACCAAAATTTCATTATATTTATGATAAAATATTATTTGATCTCCATTTATAATAATAATTATTAGAGGATGAAATAAATTAAATTAAATTATAATTGTAAAACATTACCTCTTATTCGGATAAGCTCCTTGGGTTAGCACCAAAATAAAAAACATTATTGGATCTATGATCCATGTATAGAATATATGATTATGGTAGGTATTAAATGAAGTAATTTTGTTAATTTTGAAAATGAAATAGTATTTTTAGTTTGGTAGTGGAGGGAAGTGGGAATGTTCTTTTTAAGTGAGGTGACTTCCACACTTATAATTTCATAATAGAACAGTGTGTGCCGCATATTTTTTATTCCTAAAAACTAAGAAAGGGACCACTATCGATCCTATAATAGATATTTTTGACATATGGTTAGATAATCTATGGTGGAAAATTTTGGGTCATTTTTTATCATTATTATCTTAGTTTAACCCCTAGGTAAACCATTTTCTATTATAACCAGTGTAAATATTTGTTCTATATTTTTATTATTCATTATGGTAAAAAATTAATTTGATCATTTTTAAAAATATAAATTATTCAATGTAGAAAATATGTAATTTGTTTTCCTAAAATAATTTAATATTATTTTCAAATATTATTTTGAAATTAAATCTGTAGTCAAATGAGAATGGGGTTTTCTAAATATAAAATTTTCAACAATTGTAGACAATTTCTTAAATGATTAAATATAATAATGATTCCCATGAAATAAATTGGAGTAATATATATATTCTTCAACAAATATTAATTTTAAAATAACTTTAAAACATAATTAACACATAAAAAATATTTAATGTATTTGTAATTTTTTAATGAGAATATGTATTTTCACTAATTCATCGAAAAGTTAATCTCTTCCTGAAAATAAAAAAAATAACCATACTCTAATAACCATATGGTGAATTTCAAAAACGAATATATATTTATATTATCTTTATGAAAGTGTGGAAAAGTATTTACATATTTTCCACAAAAATAAATAGAGACCAATTTTTACAAAAAAGATTATTTTGAAAAAATATAAATACATTACCGAAAATTAAGTACTATTTGTAAATATATTTTATTTATTTTCAAACATTATAAATAATATATTAAATTTTCATATTCTTTTTACATATATAAAGAATGATTTATATGTAATATAGTTCAACTCTAAAGAATTATACTAATTGTTTGTCATGAGTCATTATAACATGGTATTGTGTGTAAACCCATCTATCAATGAAATTTAATTTATTGAAATAATAAATTAATAAAAACTCTAGATATTAATATGAAAACAGTTTAAAATTAATTATTCAATTTTAATTATGTAATTTTTGTAAAAAAATTGAGGGTTCATTTTCCTCTTTAAATCCTCAGAATCCCACATATCATCCTCAATATGGCAGGTCTAAAACAAAACATTGAATTTGTGAGTGGTATTATTTCACATAATGTTTTCAACATGATATAGACCCTACACTAGTAATTTCTCATAATAATAACCATTCAACAGTGGTATGAGATCTTATATCAATACATGTGAAGGTATGGATATGTGTATCTTCGTGGGAGGTACATGGAATACATCATTGACATTGGAATGATTTCACGAAAGTGCCAACTGATATATTATCATATCATTATAATCAATAATTTCAAAGGGACTAATACACCAATGTATTATTTTAACAATAATATATAATATCATAACCTTATTACATCGAGAAATACATATAAATTTATTTTTAAAATCATAAAATTCTAGATCAACCATTCTTTTATCCTCATAACATTTCTATCGAATTTGTGTCACACAAACATGATTTTGAATGGATATAAAATTGTATTAATTTTCATCAATAATAAAAAAATTTATTGGCTATGTGTCTCCATATTCATTTAACAATATATTATCTCCAAAAATATTTCTATATTGTTATTAATAAGTGTCCATCTGAATACTCATATGGAAGCTGTTATTGTATGAAAACTCAACATGATGAAGGTGCTGATCCCAAGATCCAATAAAATCCATAAAAAAAGACATAAAAATATCATATAGTGTTTGAATTTATTTACCAAAATGAATTTCTATCTATGTATGTTACATTGTGATGAATCTAAACTCTCTATCAATAGCCTGAAGGTTACTTCTCTCGAACATCTGGGTAACCTAGGATGTCGAAATGGTACAATTGATAGTGGTACACCATGAAACCTAAAAACACCATTAATTTGTTTTATCTAAAGATCAGGATGAAAGAAATTTAATCATATCATAATATCATGTGATTAATTTGTATGCACATTATCTAAAACACATATATAATAATGCACATTAGTCATTTTTTGGGGATTGTGATGTAAAAATCCGTGGTGATTTTTTCCCATTTCAATTATTGTATGAGTATTAGATGTATCGTCCTCGTAGAATTATCTGTCTCATAAATAACATTCTTACATACCAATATATAATACTGTAACTCCGTGATAAAATTTTTCCATTTATCCCACTATATGTACTCCTTTCATATCTTTATACATCATTGTGTGTTAATCATGAACTGAGAATTAAGAACTATTGGCTTCATCATAGAAAACATTCATCAAACTATTTTAGAAAGAACAAATACATGGTTCACTAACATTACAACTCCATCATGATCATGTATAAAATCTAGAACATTTCTTTCCTTCTTTTATATATCAAAATTGTCCTTATGCACTCATTTAATCATAAAATTTAAGGATAGTAGGACATTCAATCGAGGGAGATAATATGCATACCCTTATTTAATTATTGTCCGGAACCGCCTTCCACAACATGAGGGAAGGGATACAAAACTTCCAAACCCTCCCATAATAATATTGAAGTAGAGATAATGACCCCCAATTCCCTCATTCAATAGGACCAAGAGTGGCAACTAGAACAAAGGGTATCGAATCATAAATAATATATATTTAATTACAATTTTTATAAAACAATATTGGGAGATAAGATGGTAAATCCCAAAAAACTCCAAATAATAAATGTAAATTTAAACCCAAAAGACAATTCCCTTGTGAATATTCAAAATAAACTGATATAATGTACAAGAAAACTATGAAAGTAACTACCAAATTAAAATAAAAGCAACAAAGAAAATTGTCCCGATGTCTGAGCTAGTACGATCTGACACAGTCCTCAAAGTTGCCCTAGAAACTGGAAAGATGTTTTATAAATGTAGTGTGAGTATATATGTATACTCATTAGGGAAAAACCAATATATCTTTTGAAAAAGTGGGGTGGTATTCTAATGCCCTGTTAGAATGTAGAAGTTACTAGAACACCTAGTAAAGAAAATATCTGCCCAGCCTCAGCAAGGCACACTCCCCCAATAATGAAATAATGGTAATGTAATTATAATAGCACATTGATATTTGGGTACCCCACAACACATTCCCACTAGTTATTTTGGATATCCTACGCATCAGACAACCCCCACAATTTCAACTACAGTCTTACTACCACCTCAACAACAACCTTATGAGCCATCACAACCACACAACCCACCCACACACCCCTAGGCCACCATAACCACACATTTCCACACCCGCAAACACCTGGTCCACAACAACAATAGCCATACCCAAAGATAGGTGGGCCAAAATAACCAATTCCACACAAGAAGACACCAGGCCAGAACAACCACTGCCATGCCCAAAGACACCTGGGATAGGAAAACCACTACCACACCTGAAACACCTGGGCCTCATCCTGAAGAAATTTAGGAAACAAAACTGACCACACACACATTGGCCAACCACCACAACACACCCTCCCAAACATTCTTGGGACATAATGAATCTTAGGCCATCACAGCCTTCCTGAAGAGTCTTGGACTACCTAGGAGCGGGATCAGAAAAGAGATAATAACCACCCATCATTAGGAATGTTGGGAACAACACCCTCCCCAATGAAATGGGGGTGTTCACAACGAATTTCCCAACATGGGAGGGGTTTAAATAATAAACACATGAACTAAATATTATAAATATAGGTAATCAAAAATCCATCCCAACCTAAGGGTTCTAAAAGAGACAACCATTACGTATAAAACCACCCTTGCTCCTATCCCAACATCAACAAATACACCACATCCACTACTAGAATACAACCCATATCCAGGAAAAAAAGTCCCCCATTGTACTCATCCACGTTATCATGTTCAAGTGATTCAATTTGAAACTTTCCTCCACTTATGGGGAACAAACAAGCATAACAACAGGCCAAAACAACAACTGAAGGAAAACAGACAAGCATGATTTTAAGAATTCTCATTTGTTTCTCTTATAATGTGAAAACATCAAAAGGGATCTACAAGATCCCTGGAAGAATTGGAACTTAACCAATCCCAAACAAACTATCTCCACACATCCTCAGATTCACAAGCCCACAATTTCTCTACCATAGGTTCCATTATCTTCTATGACACCATACAAATCATCAAACAGAGCCATCATAGATATCACTAGAATAGAGTAAGATGTTTTAAGATAAAAAATACTATTAATTAAGTTCCTTATTTTATCTTGGTTAATCAAGGTGATCACAGAGTGGTTCTAATTCATCGAATATCCATTTAATCATCCGTGTTTATTTGATTAATCAGTTTTCATGTAACAGCCATTCGATCACAAGATCACCCAAAAAAATAGAGCTTCGTTAGTGTGCAATAAAGGACTGTAAACGACCATTATTTTCAGTGGACAATATCCCATGACATTCAAAAAATAAAAAAAGTGAATAACCGAGAAACATCATCAATATTACTACCCCATTATATTTTAACAGTCAGATTTGTATCGACATTAAGGTTGGTTCATCTATGCCTAAAAGGATCATCATTAAACTCTCCCCGCATAATGAAAAATTAAGAGATACAATGGAAGGACCCCTACTTGGATGATCATGGATTGAAATTCTCTCCTCATGCTATGAATTGGTGATGCATGACTTGTAGAGGAAGAACTCCAAGGACTCCAAAGCTGAGCAGGAAGGGTTCCAGCATGGTTGCATGATTCACCTCGGGAGGAAGTCTCATGGTGCCTTAAGAGAAATATAAATGAATAAATAAGAGAGGATTATGGATTAATAAGATTCCATATACAAAAATTCTCGATAAAATTTCCATGTAATTAATAGTTGGATATTTTCTTGACCACATGTCATGGAGTTTCCACATGTTGGGGTTAATTGAGATTTAATAATTCTCCTATAAGATAGTGGATAGAACAGATGTGCCTTAATAGATTACCTTTAAGTAGAGATAACACATTACATGGGAGAAACTAGAAAACACTGGAAGATGTAATATATGGAAAAGGCTAATACATACCACATGTTTTGTTAAATCAGGGGTTTCCTGACTCTTGGTGGTTTAAAACATCATTTAATGGCCTTATATCACCATGAAAGGGGGGGGGTATTGAAACACTTTTAGGCCAAAATATACAATATTAGGGGAAACATGAAGGCCCTACCAATATTGGAAATTACACACTGATCAGTGATTCATTTTCACCCTAGCACCGATGTCAATCGGGGCCACTAAAGGCTCATTGGTTCCATCGTTCGTTTGACCTGAAATTCGAAAATTATTCAATGAGTCACCGCTGTTCCCTATTATCCCCCAAACACTATAATTTATAACATAATGGACTAGTATGGTCTGTTCCATTACATAAGATTCTTATCAAAATATTCTCACCCTCAAGAATTCATGGGTAAAACCAAATAAAGAAGAGGGGTCTAAACAACCACCTCATAAGATAACTCTCAGGGACAAACCACCACAAAGTGTTCGAATGTGGGATCAAACCTCGACATAAAGGATCATTTCTCTTAAATATTTACCCTAAACAACTATAAATACACTACTTCTCCCCCCATGTAATCAAACAAACATATAAAGGTCACACTATCCAAACTTATTGATTAGAGAGTCCCTTTTTCAGGTCAAGATACTATCTACTTTGGGTGGCACTAAATCACCCACATAGGTTTAATCCAATACATTTTAATGAATCTTGATTAGTTATTAGGTCTTCCCCTCCCCATAGTGAGGAATTTTCACACACATTCAAAGAACAAGGGAAACATCCCATCTCATCACAAACAAGGTCAAGAAATACATCATAGCATAGCACAGAGAAAGATCAAAATTTAAAACAACTCTCGCTATTGGGCATGAATTTGTGCCTCATGTATCCAAGTACTCTCCTTGAGTCCACCATTCCACCAAAACACACAATCAAAAGGAATAGTCCATCCATGATTCACCATAACCTTATGATCATCGATCACCACCGGTCGCTCCACGAATATCTCATTGTCCTCAATATCTGAATATCCCCAGTCAAGGACATGGGGGTCATCATGTAGATAAAGAAGAAGATGAGATTCATAGAAGACATTGTGGATCCTCTCCACCAACGGTGGTAACGACAGCTAATATGCCACCTCTCCAACTTGTCTCAACACCTCAAATGGTCTGTTGATCATGGGAAAAAGCTTACTCCCCCTGCCAAACCTCCACTCCCATACTAAGGGGAGACCTTTTAGAACATGTGGTCCTTAACTATGAAATCCAAATATCTCCTCCCATGATTAGAATATGATTTCTACAGGTCCCAAGTCACCTTCATCCTCTCACGCACAAGATGTAACTTTTCTGTCGTCCTCTGCACCTGCTCCGAGCTAAGAACACCTACCACCCCAACCTATGTCAAGAACTCTGGTGAATGACACATTATTCCATACAAGGCTCTGAACGGTGTCATTCTAATTTTATGGTGATATCTTTTGTTTTAGGAAAACTCTTCTAGAGGAAAGCTCCATACACATGATCCTCCAATGTCCAGAACAAATGTGTGTAGCATGTCTTCCAATGTTTGAATGGTTTTCTCTATCTTCTCATCCTTCTGAGGGTAGAGAGTAGTGCTAAGGCATAGGTAGATGCCAAAATAATTTTGTAATCCCTTATACACTAATGATGTATAGTATATATCCTAGTTTGAATCAATGGTTCTAGGATCTCAAAGAATCCTCACAACATCACCCATGTTATTCTATGCTAAGGCATCTACTGTGAATGACTCATTAATTGCTAAAAAGTGAGATGATTTCATCTAGAAAATCACCACTACCAAGATGGAATCACAATATCCCTCATACCTAGGAATTCTTCTCAGGAAATCCAAGGAGATGTCATCCCATTTCCTCTTGGGATATTCTAAGAGAGGAAATAGACATCTACGAACATGATGTTCAGCCTTATCCTTCTGACACATGTGGCACTTTGTCACAAACTCCACCACTTCCTACTTCATGACAGTCCAAAAAATATAACCCCTCAAGCCCTAAAATATCATGTAATCTCTTGGGTGTACCACCAGTGGTGAGTTATGGAACTCACCAAGTACTCTCTCACTCATTGTCACCAGAAGAAATAGATTCCCATGGAACAACATCTGATTCTGACCATCCTCCAACCATCCTTCTTATACATCACACTAGCTAATGGGATCATGAATCACTTCAGTCTTTATGTATCTACACTGAGACTCTTTCACCTACTATACTAAGTGAGACTACACTATAATATGAAACAGAATGCCTCTACCATCCTCCACTTTCATTCCCAGATGTAAATCATCCAACTCCTTCATTGCCTTCCAAGCATATATTGAATCCAAAACTAAAACATTCAATGAATTTTTACTCATGTAATTGGCCATGAAATTCCCTTTTCTTGAGGTGTAGGATATCACAATGTATTAGTCCTGGAGGAACTCAATCCACCTCTACTACCACAAATTCAGGTCCCACTATGAGAATATGTACCTCAATCATTTGTGATCATTGGAGACCTCAAAGCATTCCCTGATGAAGTAATTCCTCCACATCTTCAGTATAACACAACCTCTTCATGTTACTGATCAATGGTGGAATAATAGCATTCATGATGATGTAACTTACAAGATCCATAAGTGATCACTCTCTGCTATTGTATCCACATACACCCCAAGCCAAGACTAGATGAATTACAGAACACATTAAACGTTACACCTTCCTTTGGAAACCTCAGCACTGGGGCATAGGCCATCTTCCCTTTTAGATAATTGAATGATATATGGCACTGATCAATAAATAATAAGTCCAAGTCTTTTCTTGTTAATGACATTAAGGTGATGCAACCCGGGAGAAGTCGGGTAAGAACCTTCGGTGGTAACCTGTCAGTCCTTGGAAACTACAATCCTCTTCCACATTCTTAGTACTTCCCAAAAAACTACCTCCTTTAACATTGATGTCTCCACTTATAATCTTTACTGGGAAACCTCATATGCAAGGATGTGAACCTCTCATTTCCATATCATTCACTTCGAAAACTTCTGGTAGATCTTTTCATCTTTGAAGACCTCTGAAATTTTCCTAATATTCCCAGTGTGATCCCCCACTGATCTCGAGAAGATCAAGATTTCATTGATGAAGACAACCAAGAACCGATATAGATACGCATAGAGAACAATATTCATGATCCCCATTAACACAGCTGGTGCATTTGTAATGCCGAACAACATGACCATGAACTCAAAGTGCCCATATCTACACCTGAAAGTAGTCTTCGAGATGTCACCCACCGTCACCATCAACTGGTGATATCCAGACAAAAAGTATATCATAGAGAACCAACATTATCCCTTCAACTGGTCAAAATTCCTTTGATCCCTTGAAAGGTGTCAAAATTATTTATTAACATGTGATTCAGTATTTACTAGCCTATACACATCTTAAGACCACCATCTTACTTGTTTGAAAACATGACTGGAGCACCCCATGGCAATGTGCTTCGTCAAATAAAACCCTTCTTCATCAGGTTGTCAACCTGAATTTGAAACTCATGTAACTATGATGGTTCCATCCGATAGGGATCCATTGAAATTGGATGAACATCGGGTTGTATGTCTATATCGAACTCAATATCACATCGAGGGGGAAGAGTCACAACCTCTTCAGGGAATATGTTCAGGAACCCAGTAAAAATCCCCTGAACTTCCACCATATCTAAAATTGTTGATCCAAATGAAATATTAACTAATAATGAAATAAGGGGCTCCACTTGTCGGCTTCCCTCTGGGAAACCCTACTCCCCAAAGAACGATAAATAATGGCTACCCATATCTAAGAACATGACAATTTTCCAGAAGTATTCGATAACATTGTGCACAAAAAACAGCCATTCGATGCCTAGGATGACATCTCCTGGCTACATTTTCACAATAAATATATCTCCACCAGACTAATGTGGCCCCAACATCAACCTACATCCTCGATAAAGATCAAACAAACTAGTTTGGCTTCTAACTGGCATACCTAGATACAGGGGAATAGAGAGTCTCTCAACATCTAGGACCAAGGCATGGGCTATACTGGGTTCATCAAAGGAGTGTGATGATCTTAAATCAAACAAATCATAGGAAATAGTAATAAATAGGATGACCTTACATTGTACGACCTCTGACCCTGCTGGAACCGCTTCCTCCATGGAATGTAACTTCCCACACCCAACTCCTCTTCCACTTGGTTGTCGGCCACATCCTAAACAACGTCCTTGTCGAGGTCCCTGAAGAGCACTCTGTGGTTTTTCTCCTCTTACACCATCCACCCTCAGGGGTGTTGGAGCTTGCTGTCTTTTTTGCTGCTTCAGAAAATGTATTGCTGGAAATTGCAACTATTGAGGTTGGCGCTGGACCTGCCCACACCCACCATACTGAACTCAGTTAGGGAACTGATTTCAAAGCTTCCCACGACTACCAAATATAATGTACCTCGGTCCTATGCCGGTGGAGAAAGGGATAGGATTATAAGATCGGAATTGGAACAAATAGGGTATGCTCCCTGTTGACCAAAACCTAAAAGACAATTATATTGGAGTCCTACGGCTAAAATCCTTCCCCGTTGACATGATCAATTGTATCCCCTCTACCGGCACACCTACCATCATTTGAATCATCTCAATCACATCAACCTTATTCTGAACCCCCAAGTACATTGGTAGAGTGATGGGAGTAACAACATACTGAAGTTAAGGTCAGAGTGCCTCCTCTATGTTCCATGCCTGTGACTCCTAATCCAAGAAGAGGTCTATATAGAAATAAAAATGATCCTTTAACTTGATCCCTAACTCTCGTACCATCATACCCCCTTTCTTAATGGAGAGCATCTCTTGCCTCTTTTCATCCCAATCGTGGAAGAATGGAATTCCACCCGTAACTCCCTCTCAAAGTACTTCCACAAAACCTCAGTCTCCATCCTCTCTCAGAGGTATAGATTCAAACACTAACACACTGCTCCCCTCATATGACTAACCTCTAATAGAACTCAGTACTCTCTCTAATCATGAATTAAGTCAAATTTAATTGCCAACTAATCAAGAAAAAAATTTGTCTCCATGTTAGAAAAATTGTCCTCATACTTCCGAGGGTCTTCCACTACAATGAATGAAGATTCTTCTTCCACAGTTTATCCTCTTCCTCTTGGTTAATCCTCTTCTGATTGGCCAAATCATCCTTCTGGGCATCGATCGATTGCACTAATCATGGACTTTGTATGGGTTCCATAGCTATAATATATTCCCGGAATGTTGAAGCCCAAATAGTGTAGAAGATTCCTTTTATATTTTGTTTAAAAATTTTATTTATTTTAAATTTCAAAAACACCCAGTACACATAGGAACCAAATTAATTATAATGCATGTACATTTTTCTGGGGTCTATACCCTCCAATTAGTGGAGCCCCACCTAGTCGTTCGGTAGGTCCAGAGTGCTTACATTGGATCACAGGGGGCCTTAAAATCCCATGTTCTATGCGGTCTTACCTAGCCTATTTCACACACCCTGATTTCATAACATTGTTTTCCAACCAACCCCATGATGGAGGAAGGGGCAAAAAATTCTAGACTCTTCATTCTTCATGTTGAAGGATAGGTATTGACCCATGAGTCACACCTTCAATAGGCCCCGAAATAGTGACTAGCACCAAGGGTATCAAATCATATGTAATATAGAAGGCATTAACATTTTTATATAAAAGTCCTTGAGATAAGATGGTAAATTGAAAAAAACTCTATATAATGAATGTAAAAGTAATTACAAAAGTCCATTCCAATATAAATTTTCATAATAAACTGATATAAGGTACAAGAGAACTATGAATGTATGTTCCAAAGGAAAATAACTAGAAACGAAAATTATCCCAATGTTTGATCAAGTACGGTCCGGAACGGTTTTCAAAGACCCCTTAAAAACATGAAATATTTTTTATATATGTAGGGAGAGTATATAAGTATACTCAGTATGGAAAAACCAAAATCTATCATGCACAAGTGGGGAGGCATTCTAATTCCCTATGAGAATGTAGATATAACCAGAACACCTAAAAAAGAAAACTATCCACCCAGCCTCACCAAGGCACACTCCCCGAATAACGCATGACATGTAATGTAATAGTAATAGAACATTGATATTTGGGTATCCTGCACCACTTTCCCACTACCTATTGAGGACATCCTACACATCAGACATCCCCCAAAAGTTCCACTGTGGTCCAACTACCTCCCTAATGACAACCTTATGGGCCCTCACAACCACACATCCAGCTCACTGAATCCTGGGCCACCAAAACCACACATAACAATTCCAGTAAGCACATGGTACATAATGACCATCACCATGCCTGAAGACACCTACGCCAGGAAAAACACTTCCACAGCTGAAGACACCTAGTCTAGGACAACCACAGCCAAGCTTGAAAATACATGGTCCCCATAATGAAGAGTCTTGGGAAAAAACATACCCACACACACCTTGTAAAACCACCATATCACACCCTTCCTGATATTTCATGGGATATAATGATCATTAGTCCATCAAATACTACCCAAAGTGTCTTGGGATACCTAGGAGATGGAGTATAAAGGAGCTAATAACCTTCCACTCCTAATAATGATGGAAAAAATACACTCCCCCATGGAATGAGGGTGTTTGTCACTAAGTTTAGAAAATTTGTGGGGTGTGTATAAGAATCACAAGAACAAAATATTATGCATATAGTTAATCAAGAAATCATCCCAGCTTAATGGCTCTAAAATAGACAACCAGCTTATACACAACCACTCTTTCTATTATCCATACATACCCAAATACACAACATCCACAACCAGAACACAACCCATTTCTGTAAAAAAATTCACCCATTATACATGTCCTTGTTATCATGTACAACCGATTATATTTAAAACATTCCACCACTACAGGTAAACTTGATGGAATAACCATAGGCCAATACAATAACTAATGTAAAAAAGACCAAGAATGATTTTAATCATTCACACATGTTTCTCTTGTAATGTAACAACATGAAAAAGGATCTATTTGATCCCTAAAAGAACTAAAAAAACCAATCCCCAACATACAAAATCCACACATAATTAGATTAAAAAACCAAAAACCCCTCTACAATATGTACCATTCTCCTCTACATTACCCCAAAAAGAATAAAACAAAGCAACCATACATATCATCATAATATAATAAAAAGTTTTCAGATTTAACAAACACCATTCTGTATGTTACTTATTTTAGTTTGGTTAGCCATGGTGATCAAAAATTTGTTATTATTCATAGGGAATCCATTTAATCAACCATGTTTATGTAATTAGTCATTTTCTAGGTTATAGCCATTCGATCACCAAATTACCTAGAAAAAAATATCTTCATTGGTGCATATGAAAGGACCACCAACGACCATTATTTTTAGTGGGTATGAGCCCATAAAATTCACAAAATAAAAACTAGGGTATAACCCAACAACATCATCAACATTCACATATCTGTATTCTTTAATAGTATGTTTATTGTCTTCTTTAAGGTTTATTCATCTACTCCCTAAAGGATCATCATCAAACCCACCCAGCATGATGCACAATAAAGAGAGATGATGGAAGAAACCCTACTTGTATAATCAAGCATTGATGTTTTCTCATCATTCCAGGAATAGGGGATGTGAGAATTGTAGCGGAAGAACACCAAGGACTCCAAAGCTGAGTGAGAAGGGCTCCAGCATGGATGCATGATTCATCTCCAGAGGAAGCCTCAAGGTTCACAAGGAGAAAAAAAAGAATAAGGAATGGAAGATCTTGGCTTATGAAGAGTCCAAATCCTATATTCGGGGTGATGATTTTTAAGTATATAAATTTCGGATTGTAGCATTACCATGTGGCTAGGCTATTTCTCTCATTGGAATTAATTTATATTTAATTATTATCTTCAAATGTAGTGGTGATAAATTTTGCGATTTATTTTATTTATATTAAGTGGAGAAAACACATAACTAGGGTGAAATTGCAAAACACAGGATGCTAGAAAACATAGAAAAGGGTGGTACATGCCACAAGATTTGGTAAATCAAGAGTCACCCGACTCTAGGTGGTTGAAAATATATTTTATGAGGAATAAATCACCTTGAAAGGGGGATTTTAATATCTTTTACGTCAAATAATACCTTACTAATGCGTAATTGGAAGGTACTGGGGAAATAAAAAATGACTCTTCAATTGGTGAGTCACAGTTGGCATCACTCCTTTGCACTGGCACTGAAGCCAATCTGTGCCACTGATGGCCCATCAGTGCCACCGATGCCCATATGTGGTACCAATTCTCTTCGGTTCCACCGGATGTTTGACCTAAAATTTACATACTCTTTAATGGGTCACTGATGGTCTCCAGGGTACCTCGAACACCATAATTGACAATGTAATGGACTAATAATTTTTGGGAAATTAGAATTATTGGAAAATACAGCCTTTAGAAACCAATAAATATTCTATATTTTCTATTATCATCATATATAATATATAATGATTAATTAGAGTCAATGTATCATCCACCATGTTCTATTTCATAGGGTGGTAATGTATTGAGGATTGATAAAAATTATTCATTTCTAAACATATTGTTTAAATAATATTCAAGTCCTTCTGTGTGAATAAAGTAATTAATTTTTTGGTTGATATATATATCACACATTTCTTAATGAGTATTTTCACTAATTATCGTTAATTCAAAATTACTATTCCTAACTCTGAATCAAGAGTTGGGTAAAATTTCTTATGAAAATTATGTATTTTGAGATATAACATTTAACCATTTAATTATTCATAATGACATATTCATGTTAAATCATTGATGTATCTCAATATATTAAAAACCCTTCTCTAATATATGGTAATGTAAGAATAAGAGTAATAAATAAAATTCTCCATATATTATTTAAATTCACACCACAATATTATATAAAGAAAAACATGGTTCCCTTTCAAATTTAACTACTGAGTGGATTAGATAGTCATGAGAATGTTTCCCTAAACCACAAATATTATCTAACCAAAGCTATAAAACATCCTATCTCAATCGCAGTAGTTGATTTGGGACTACAGTAAATTGCCTCTACTATTTATTTACCCACATATATATCCTCTATTGTATTTATATGACCAAAAGATGAATATTTTTTATCCAAAATTCACATTTTAAAATTATTTCATTTACCTATTATATTATATTTTTTTAGCACAACCTGTTAGTGATATTTATTCTCATCCTTTTTGGAAAACATATGAATATATTCAATAAATACTAACATAAAATTATCATAGGAACCATTACAGACTATATTCATTAATTGAATGAATAGAACATGGGTAATAGTAAGACCAACTGGAATCACATTATATTTAATGTGTCCTCCCCTTTTATGGAATAATTTTATGGTATTTCAAACTCATTGAATCTATGTTGATAATATTTAGAGCAATAAAAAATATTATATGGGTATTGATATTAGTTCAATTGATCACAGAAGAAATTTGAATATGGTAGAGGAAACTAATTCATAATAGTGATCTTATTCAACACATAATAATAAATTTAGTGTCACATAAAGAAATTATTATTTTTAATATGGATAATTTTTCAACCCATGGTGACAAAATTTCGAAATGAATTCCTTTTCAAGATTACCTGACAATTTCATCATTAATTTCTACAACTCAATTGGAGTTGTTCAATAGGGAGTACTTTAAATCAGAATGACTATTTGTATGAGTTATTTAGAGAAATAATATATAATTTTTAGTCAAAGGATAGAATAATAATCTTGCATTATATCAATAAACAACCATAAAAATCCATTTCATTGATGTCGTGTATCTCCCAAACCAACTGAGATAAAATCCCAACATCATTAGGAATCACAACCCATACAATATTATGGATTTATATTGAAATTTCATATTTATCACTTCATTTATAAAAGAAAATAAGTTAGTTTGAATAATTAAATGTAACATCCCTTCCTAGAAATAAATATGATATTTATTTATAAATTTCCAGTCCATGAATAATATAAAAAATCATCTAGATGAACAATTCCAATATTTTCATGAAGCATATTCACAAAAACATCAACAGGAGTGGAAACATATACTTATCATTTGATCGTTGTAACATTATTTTCTTTACTGATAATTCTACATAAAATATTATTGTTTTCATATAGATACACATAGATAATTATTTTTATGTGAATGAATAGTTTGATCCAGAGACAAATAATAAAATATTTGTTCTACAGTAGATGGTACGTGCTCTTTTTAGAACATTTTTATAGAACCCCTGATTAGAAAAAAGGATCACATGAGATTGAATCTTTTTTCTAATCTTAAGGGGTTTCTAACAATGATCGCTATCATTAACATCTGTATTTTTTCACTATTTAGTAGAGTTCACATGTTCTAAGAATTAAATACATTAGAGTGTGGGTAGAGGAATAGATATATATTTCTCTCTATTTGCATAATTAGCCAAAATTTGCTTATCACTTTAATAGTCAACATCATGATGTCTATCATACCCACACATAATAATTTTACTAGTTCCTTAAGAAATTTTATTCTATGTTTATTCCCATGCATTGATCCTAAAGGAAATATCATCTTCTTCTCTATTTGGCTTTTATATATTACTTTTATTTCAATTTTCCCATCTTTTCAAAACCTTCAGAGTGACACATAACTGAAATTTACAATTACCCCTTGTAATAACATCAAAAAATATATTCATAACAATTGAATTCTCTTATCTATGACTCCCATCATAGACATGGTTTCAATCTACTAATGAGTAGATAAATGTTACATTCACGTTGGATGATATTATAGCAATCATAAATCAGATGTCTTGTTAAATTTTAATTAAATGTATAAATAGATTCATCCGCATTTTGTTTTACCTCAATAAACTCCTTCTCAACAATTATTAAAAGAAAAAAAATGAAATTTACTTATTTTTCTCATACGTTCTTAAACATACCCTAATTTATGGAGTCAATTTAATATTGTTTCCTTGTATTTTATATAAAATTTTAGTTCCCATCACCTATCAAAAGCTAAATAACCAAAATGATATTATCATTCACCAAACCCTGGAGGATGTAAAATATATTTTATGAGGTTATAATATTATGCTCCACAATTAGTGGATCATATGAACCGTGATAAAATGTTGAAATTTCATTATAAAGGACTCAATTGAATTTAGTTCCTCCAATTATTTTTTGTAATTCCATTATGATACATATCTTGATAATGTGATCTGATAATAATGTTGATATTTTTTATTCCATATCAAATAAAATTTTCTTTATAAGGAGTAAAATAATTGAACATTAAATATTATTCACTACTAACATGATTTACTTAGTATATAATCATCTACTATAATAAATTCATTGAGTGACGAAAGCACATCATAGTGGTAAAACAAGTAATCATGAAAAATTATTTATGATATAAAAAATAAATACAATATCAATTAACTACTTGTAAAAATAGGTTTAACCTAGGTTATACTTAACAGACATTAGTTCAAATTCATCATGATATGTTGTAATGATGATATTATTTAACAGAAGCATATCTTATGAGAGTTTCAAACATGTTTTAGAGTAAGGCTCATTTTTTTCTAATAGGTAATGGTTCAGTAAACATCGATTAGAATTTTTCTAAATTAGTACACCTAGGTACATGTGTTCTAGAACTATTTATACTTTTAGTATCTAGTTAGGGATTTTTTCTAGGTAAAGTAAAAAATATCTTCCATAAAAATTGTTTATGATGTTACCCTATACATAGTATTCTCATAAAGAATGACTAAATATTTATCAACCAAGATTCCAATGGCTCTCTTAACCAATACTCTGATTCTAGCAATAAACATCCAGGATTTTAATATATTAATATTAAATAATTATTTTATAAACATTAATTACATTACAAAAATATATAATTAATAATTTTAATGGAATAATTCATTTTGAAACATTGAAACATAAACAACTAAGTAATAGGTGAACTAAATCATCTCCCAATATGTTATTCATAAATATAAAAATTATAAGAGAAATCATAAATAAAACATTTCCCTATAATCTAGGGAAAATAAACATAAGAAAAGGTGGGAAGAAATGATCAATATAGGTAAAAAAGGGAGATATGTAAGCATTACATGAGAATAATGGTATGAGGACATGTGAATAAAATTCTAAAACAATAAAACACATATCAAATGTCATAATATTTGGTAATTTAGTGAAGATTTTCATTTCATATGACATTATTCAAAAGGGAATAAAATAACATATGCCATTATATGATATTATTGGCTTAAGACATGTAAGTTTTATAAACATTATAACAATAAGTTATTTACTTTATTATTCAAGGCTTGTCACCGAGACTATTATATTGGGATAGATTCACTCTAAAATCTATCAGAGTAGACAAGTATAACTTATTATACTGTCATATCTTGTTTATTCACTTACTAAATTGGGTTCACTCCCCATTCCATTCTCTTTACCTCATAAGATATCAATCATTACTCAATTCATTTAACCTAGATATAGGTCCAAATATTCACTCAATTAAAATCATATGTATGTTCTTAAAAATATGATAAAAAAGTTCACAAAATCAATAGCTATGAAAGGAAATGGGTTTCATAAGAAATCATTATAATATGTCCTATAGAAGATAAAATTCTTCGATATTAATTAAATCAGATCACTAATTCATTACATATTAAATAATGAATAGAGTTTTATAAAAATTATACCTTTGTATAACAAATTTAACATAAATATGTTTCATAAAGATATTATCATCATAAACATAATATATTTAAAAATGACTAAAATAGTATCTTTTTTTGATATCCCATGTAAATACTGTGTAACATCAATGATTTTCAACTTATATAGAAAATTATTTTGAATTTAAAATAAATTGGAATGTTTCCGGAGGAAAAAATCATTTCTATTGAATAAAAATATGAAAAATATTATGTTAATAAAATATTTTTGAATTATTTTTTTAAGGTATCCTTCAAAAAATATAAATTAATATTAAAATAATATAATTTTCATGATGTTGGAAAATTCCATTTATTCGGTACACTTTAAATCAAATATTTCTAAAATATTTTATGTACAATCCAAACATGTTTTTTTTCAAAAAAAAAATATATTAATTTCAAAAAATTAAATTAAAAAAACACTATTTTTTTAATTAATAAATTGGTTTATTTTAAAACCACTTTTTAAAACCTTTTTTATAAATAATTTTTTTGAAGAATTAGTGTCTTTGACTGAAGATAAAAATAAAGATTATTTTTTCTAAAAAGATTAATTATGTCTCTTATGTACATAAATAGAGGAAAATGAAGAGATACATGTTTTCTAATTAAATTTTATTAGAGAATAAAATTCATTAGTTTCTTGAGAGATGGATCATCTTATTTCATTTTTATAATAATAATCATAAATAATCCTGATAATTGATGAGATTTTAAAATAAAAGTATTACCATTATGGTATCATTTGAATCGTATATACCATTAATGATTAAAAAAATGAAATATTATATAAAATTATATTAATTATATAACATGACAAAGGGGTAGCATATACCCATTATAATATAAAATAGCTTCATAACATAAATTATTTCTCAAAGAAGAGTAATTGGGAAAACAAATCACATACCATGAGTCCCAAATACCTTGGTACGTGATAAAACTCACATATAATAATTTTTTTTTTGATAAATGTATTAAATAATTATACATACATATATTATAACACATATTATTCACTTATGACAGTTTATTACCCATTTTTTACCAATTACATGTTAACATCTAATTTCTTCTAATAATTGCTATGTTTTATCCATTACATTTTTATTGTTTTTAATGGTAATCCTATTTTTATTACTGTGAAATTATATTTATATCATTAATCATAAAATTAATATCACATATAATAATTATAGATGTTTTTACAATAATTCATAAATGTTATAGATAGAAAATAAAATACCCCATTCAGGGATTTTTTAGGTCATACAAATGCGTAATTTTTTTCTATTACCCCAAAAGATGAAGAAAAATAAACTTAAATAATATATAATATTTTAAGAGTCCTATATATGTCATATAAATCGCATATATTCATTAAATTAATCTCGTATTACCTTCCATTTAATTTTAATTGAGAAAACAAATAACAACCCTTCCTGAAGAAACAATCCACAATATACATGAACGTCGTTATTCTATTTTCTATGGAATGAAATGTCAAATATGAATATAAGATAATATATTTGTATATGTATAATTATGTAAAAAATACTATATATAAACACTATTTTCATCATCATAACCAATCACGATTTGTGTGGATGGAAATTTTGTCACATCAGTTCACGAGGCAGTAATCCACAGTATAGAGTAGAAATATTATTATTTTCCATACAAGGGAAGATGAAATAGACATACTAAAATAAAATAACATATAAAAATATGATTATAATTTATTTATTGATATTATTATCTCATAATGGTTTTATAATATTCAATGGAGGTATAAGAAGAACAAAAATAAAAACAATCATTGAAGAATGTCACTGCTTCCTCAGGTAACCTCCATTGGTTTTGGACAAATACTATCATACTATAGATTTATGTTGGATAAGAATAAATTATATTTTTAGGTATTTGATGAAAAAATCGTTTTTATGTGTCAATAAGGGAGGATATGGGTGTTCTTTTTTATGTGAGGTGAGTTACACACATGATTTTTTAAAAAGGAAAATGTGAAACTACTTTTTTTATGACAAAATTATCCAAAATTGATAATTGTCAATACTATAAGATATAAGGACCATATTTGTCCTTATATTGGTTTTGGAAATGTTTATATAATTTCCAACCTTTATAAATTTATTCTTACCCCATATAAACCCGTTTTTACATTAACCATGGTCAAAATATTAAATTTTTTTATTAGTTCTTATGTCAAAAAATAAGTTGATGTTATTATATTATATAAATTATTATTATTAAAAATAAAAAATTAATTTATTAAATTCCATTCACATATGTGGCATGTTTTATTTTTATCTTAGTCCTAGAGTCTCACAGTGAAAGTGGTCTTCCAATAAAAAATGGATAAAACGTAATAAAGTTTTACGGGAAAATGATTGTAATGACGTAAATTTGATTAAATGATATATAATTTTAATAATTTAAATTTTAAATAATATTATAACTATATGGAAGCTTATAAATGTTTCACTATTTGTAACACCACATGCTTCCACGATACACCTCTCTTAGAATAATACAATAGTGTGTGTTGTACGCAACATCGAGTTCTAACACACCACAACTAATAAAAGTAGATGTTATCAATAGTAATAACCACTATTTGAAATATTCGAAATTTTATATTTCAAAATGGACTTTATTTGTGGATTGGGAATATCAAAATTTGCATACGGTGAATTTTTGGAATTTTTCTGAAAACATTCAATTTTTGATGAGTAGTGAAAAACTCTAAGTTATAGTTTAAAACCATGTTTTTATTTAAATAATTGTTTATTTTATTTAAATTTATTTTTGGTCAAAATAGATACATAATACATATATAAGTTTAATGTAATTCATTGGAGTCAGTTTATAATAATTTAATATATATATATAAAAAATTTATTGAACTTTTTAGCGTCTTTTACCCAACTCATAGAAGCATTTTCAAATTTACATAAAACATAATTTTACCACATCTGTAAGTTGAATTTCAAAAATCATAGAGATGTAGTTGATATCAGTAAGTAAAATGTGGTTCAATGAGATGAAAATAATTTTTTGTGAATAGTATCTTTTGAATTTTATTTACTGTGGTTAAAAGTAAATAGGGTAATAAAAGGTAAAAATGATATTGTAATTTTCATAACACATGTCCTAATTCTATTGGATACGATTTCTTCGAACAAAAAAATCTTAGGAATAAAACATGATCCTTTTGGTCCAATTTGATTAGATTAGGAAATTTATTATTATTTAATTCAAAGAAGAGTTAAAAGTGACTATATCAAAGTTTAATAACTAAACCATTTTTAATATAGGGTTATATATAAGAAAAAGTCAATAATTATTATTCATTAGAAATATGAAAAAATTTCAAAAATAATGGGATTTTATTTATAATTTTTAGACATTAAATAATTAAATTTAATTATGAAACAATTATGATGCAGTAATTACCATATTAATGAATGATTAAAATAATTGACATTATAAATATGAAAATAAATATTATTTGAGATATTTCATAAATTACAGTAATTTTCAAGGTTAATATGACATGTTAGGGTTGATTAAATGTATTTAGTTTGTAGTAATAAAGTTGTTAGGACTTTAACAGAAATCAGTAATTGAATATTGTAAAAATTGACATGAATGAGTTTTTAAAACAAATACAATATTATTGGTTGATATAATAACTCTAGAAATCATATGTTCGCAAAAAAGACATATATAATGATATTTGTATCATTAATTAACCACTTGGAATTCTATTTGATGTTTATAGTATTTTTATTAAACATATAATCTAAAAATACAAAGAGACATGGTAATGTCAAGCTATTTAACTAAGAGTTAAATCTTAAAGATAAGGTTAATATAGTTACCCAAACCTGTCTAAAACCTATTGGTTGAGAGGTTTTTAACCCACCCAAACTTATCCATTAAATAATTCATTTTGGATCTATTATAAACCGAAAAGTATTTTATTATAAAAATATTTCAATCTTTTCCTAAGATGCCCCTCACCCCTCTTTTAAAAGGGAACTTCCCCTTCTCTCAAATTCACACCTTCAAATCCATTTTTCTCATCCAACCCCAGCCCAAATATCCTCTCCACTATCCTCCTTTTATCCTATAGGCCTTAGTTTTATCAGAAATCCAACATAACGAGCCCTTTTGATCAAATCAAAAATAAAAGACCCGAAAAAGAGGAAAATATCTCACCACCTCTTTCAAGTTATTTTCTTCTTGCACTTAATCTTTATTTGTTGTTTCCATTAAAGAATAATAACTCCAGTATCATTTATATACTATGATGTTACTATAAAAATGTTAAAACCATATTCATTTTGTTATCCATCATATTAATAACGTGTCTCCATACGTGTGTACGTACGACTTACTGTCTCCACGTTGTAGTATAGTTGTTATTCAATACATTATTATTTAGATGGGTATAATAATGATGTATAATTGATGTAAATAATATATATATATAACATTTTAATGATTATATATATATATGATATACCATCCATTTACTTATTATTTTAATTACAAAAGAATGATATTGTCGCTCGTCTATACGTACGGATTACTGTCTCCACGAACACGATGAGATTCATTCCCCATCGTAATCATTCAAGAATAATTTTCATGTCATGATTTAAAATAATATTTAAAGTACTTAATACCATTCTTGAATATGAATCAAATACACTCTATCCATAATAATCATGGCTTACCAAACTAAGCATATAAAGGAAAACGAATCTGTTAACAATTGAAACGATGATACTACAATAATATCATTATGAAATCAATATTGGAATATTATATATGATATCATATTAATGTATATGGTTCTTGTATAATTTATTAACAATTATTTCACCATTATAAAGGAGGTTAACCTACACCCGACCAAGGAAAAGTACATGGTAAGGGTAAAATCTACAATCTATTTATTATCTGAGGTTCTTTTTACATAAGTATCTACAAGGACCTGTTTTACATCCACATCCATTTTTCTTAAAAATGTATCCCAAAACATTTGTACAATTTACTATAATATGGGTTAATGTCCTTTATACCCTTGTTTGAATTTTTATAAATGGTTTGAAATGAATCATTCCATAGTTTTCCAAATAAGGTACCTTTTGACCTTTTCAACAAAATTAAGGTAAACATGTTTTTTTAACTTATACGGTGTTTTTGGCTATTTTTTGTCTTTATAACGTCATCGATGCTTCCTTTACAAGCTTATATGAATATTATCAAAATAAATTTTTTCCTTTATAATTATATGAGTTTTAAATTATTTCAAAATAGAAGGATATATTTCCCTAAAAAATGTTATTATTTCATCTATGTCAACATCTTTTGATGGATTTTAAGTTTATCATAAGATGATTTATCAAGATACAAAACATCCATTCTATATTAAAGGTTTTGTAAAATTTTTTACTCTGTATGTCTTATTTATATACCATTCATTGTTTATGGATAATGTATTGACATTTCATATGCAAATTTTTATACGAATGTTTATGTTATGTTTAATCCTTTTCATATAGGGAATGTATTGGACTTAGTAGGTGACGAGTGGAGCCCTCTATAGCTCCTCGATGCATTGTTAGGTATCATTAGACAAACTAGTGTCTTGGCACAAGGCCTTGACAAAATCTTATTGGTAGTATTGGCACATGGCCTTGACTATGTGGCTATGAAGTCTGGCATTAAGCACTCCATCATTATAAAAGTGGCTATTGATATTGCATTTGATTATATGACTAGTAAAATATAATTGTGAGTAAGTAAACGGAATTATATTGATTTATATTTTCCATATTATGATGATTTTTATGTTGAAACAGCTTTTGTTTTAGTTTTATACATTGCCTTAAATGTTTATGGTTATTTATGAAAGTTCTTGCTATATTGTTATCCTTACTAAACATCTGAGCTCAACACTTTCTTTTTTTTATTTTTCCCTAGATGTGAAGAAGTATATTATGACTAACCTATAGGGATAGTCTATGGGATATCCATGTTTTCTATGGAAACAATGTGGTTTTATTTTTTCCATTTTATTATGTAATGTAAAACTTCTGAATGTATCTAGTACTTCCTAGGCTACTAAACTAATCGGTCTATCAAGACATGATCTTTTGTTATCATGACAATAATACATAATAATACACCGACTCTGGGGTTTAGGGGTCGGGACGATACAATTAGTATCAGAGGAAGTTTACTTCAAACATTGGAAGCTAGATTTAGAAAAACACTAATTAGAGCACATTATCCTAAGATAGACTTTGAGGATTTGAATAGAATAGCTTCCTAGAATTTTGGAACTGTGGATATTTTGTGAGTTTTCCAACCAATACATCCCTATCTGGATACGAGAAGGTATAGGTGGATCTGGTACAGATGTACGTAGGGGAAAAACCCAAAAACACCCCATTGATCTAGACTCGAACAAGAACTGGTGCACGACAACAGGCCATACTGCACTCTTGGTTACGACACTCACAGGGGATATGCTTAGGATAATCTACATTTTCATTACAAATCATTATGAAAGATTTATGAATATATACCTCCTCAATGAAAAAATATTTTTTATGATTATGGATTATATCGATAAAATGTTTAATTTATGTTATGTATGTTATAAGTTTGGAATTATGTATTGTGATTCATAAACTAATCTGGTGTATGCCATTATTTAGTAATGGAACCCAATGGAAGTAATGGAAATCATATGAATGCACGCACTCCATGTTGGGATTTTCCTCCTGCTCAAGATAATTATAGTAGAGCTAGTGATACAATTGGTGTTGATCAGCTTATCACTATACTGGGACCACTCACTCAGGTTATGAATAATGACCTTACCCATATAGAGAACCTTGATCCATATCATGGAGGATCAATGTTAGATCTCTTCATATGGAAACAACCAACAACATTCAATGGGGGTACAAATCCATTAGTAGCTGAGAAATGTATAAATTCTTTAGAAAAATTATTCCACGCCTTGTGGAGTACCGAAAGGGAAAAAGTTGTCATGGAAGATTACCACCTCCCTGGAGATGTTGATCAATGGTGGTCATTCACACAAAACAAAATGGAAGTTGATGAAGTATCAAATATGTAATTTATGGGGTTTAAAGAAATTTTCTTTGAAAAATAGTTTCCTCATGACCATCGAGCGGATATGGAAAGACTATTTCTCAGTCTGAGGCAATAAGAGGATGAGAATGTCGCAATGTATGAAGATAACTTTACAAGGTTAGCGAGGAATGCTGCAGATTATATACGTAACCCAAGAAGTAAGATTGATCATTTCTTTTATGGGTTAAAACCATTTCTTCATCGAGTATTAGTCTCACAATCCTTCTCGTCGTACGATGATATTTCTTTCTGTGCAATCAAGACAGAAAAAGAATTCTCTATGTCTTACAACTTTAAAGAAAAGGAAGACAAGAAGTGATAGGCTAAGCACTCTGAAAATGGAAATAAGGGGAAGAAGGGAAAAGTTGAATATCTATCCGGTAGTAAATGTTGGAAGAAACACCATGGAACTTTTTTGAAGGGAATGGGAGTCTTTTACATGTGTGGTCAAAAAGTCCACCAAGATCGTGATTGAAAGGGGAAGAAAAAGGCTGTTAATTTTGAATGATACAATTGTAGAGAAAGGGTGCATTATGCAAATGAATGTCCTAAGTGTCATGAGAACTTAACTCAAAAAAGGCCAAGAGATGAAGGTCAAGATTATGATATCACTACTGCTGATGTTGAATCTATGAAAGACGTAGTGGCAGGTAATTTAATGGTTTCTTTAATTTTAGCCAATGATTTATTTGATTTTGGCTCATCTCATTGTTTCATATCTTCCCATTTTGGTAAGAAAATTAGATATTTCCAATTTGATTTAAGAAGGGAGTTGTCAGTAAAAACTCTTAAATGATGTATTATTGCAACAATGTTTTGTGAATTAGTCCCCATTAGGGCATATAAATGTTCATTATATGCTGATATCATCGTCATACCCATGATTGAATTTGATATAATAATTGTTATGGATTACCTTTTGGTCCATGATACAAAAATTTATTATAAGAAGAAGGTGGATACAATTATCGATGATGATAAGGAGTACCTTATCTATAGAGCAGAAAAGTCACCACCAAATTGTTCTCTATATCCACCCCCAGTAGCTCAACTAAATTAAATTATTGGGGAGGAAGAAAATAAAATAATTTTGGGTGAGGAAAAGAATGTTCTAATATAGGATGAACTAATTGTCCAAGAATATGTTGATGTGTTCCAGAATATTTACCTAGACATCCTCCAGAATGAGAAATTGAGTTTCCATTGACATAATTCCTGGTTCAAGGCCCATATCAAAGACCCATTATAAAATGGCCACTGTGAATTAGTGGAACTAAAGATACAACTAGAGTAATTGAGTAATAAGGGATTTATTCTCCCTAGTGTTTCTTCATGGGGATCCTCAGTTCTTTTTGTTAAGAAGAAAGATGGATCTATGAGGTCATGCATTGACTACATGGAGATCAATGCTATAAAAATAAAGAACAAGTATCCCCTACCTCACATTGATGATTTATTCAACCAAATTCATGGAGATAAATACTTTTCAAAGATTGAGCTTTGATCTGGATATCATCAGTTATGTGTGAAGATGGAAGACATTCTGAAAATAGCATTTCTAACCAGGTATGGGCATTACAAGTTTACAATAATGCCTTTGGGATTGGCTAATGCACCCTCTCTCTTCACGGATCTAATGAATAGTTTTTTCATGAAATATCTTGATTACATTGTAGTGGTATTTATTTGTGATATTTTGGGATACTCCAAAAGCTACAAAGATCATGAATATCACTTGCACATTATTCTGAAGACTCTTAGAAGATATCAATTATATGGGACATTTAGCAAGTGTGAATTCTGTCATCAGGAGATTTCTTTTCATTTCCATATTTTCTCTAAGGGTAGAATCTCTGTGGATCCTTCTATGAACAAGGAAATCCAAGAATTTCCATCACCAATGAGTATAATCGATGTTCACAGTTTTATTGGTTTAGCAGGTTATTATTGGCATTCCGTCTAGAATTTTGCCTGATTGGCTAACCCATTAACGAACCTCGCATGCAAAGGGGTAAAATTTTTTTGAACAAAATACTGTGAAGAATGTTTTGAATAATTGGATAGAAGATTAGTCAATGTTCCTATTTTGACTCTACCATCAGGGAATGATGGGTTTTTAATTTATAGTGATGCTTTAAAGAAATGACTTGGTTGTGTCCTTATTCATAATGATAGGGTTATTTCCAATGCATCACGACAAATAAAAATTCATGAGAAAAACTATCCTACTCATGATCTAGATTTAGCAACTGTAATCTTTGCTTTGAAGATATGTATACATTTTTTCTACGGTGAAAAATGTGAGATATATACTGATCAAAAGAGTTTGAAGTAGATTTTCTCACAGAAATAACTCAACATGAGTCAATGTTGATGGCTTTATCTACTCATTGATTATGATTTCACCATACACTACCACCTGGAGAAGGAAAATAATCTTATATATGCTTTGAGAAGAAACAGTCATAGATTTCTGAACAAAATGAGAGTTTAAAAGGATCCTATATACAAGGATCTAGTAATGTTGGACATGGGGATAACCAGGGAAGGTGAAACATCAAAACTTTTTCAAATGGTTTCCAACCCATCTTATCTTGAAGGGATAAAGAGTTATCAGACCAATGATTAAGAGTTTCAACATAATATTAATGATGTGAATGATGGGAGATTGAGTGACTTTGTTTATGAAGATGGAATTTTAAAATTTTGGAAAATACATTGTGTTCCTAACATAACTGATATAAAAATGGAATTGTTGGATGATGATCATAGCTCCAATTTCTCTATAAACCCCAGTAGCACTAATATGTATAATGAGATGAAGGAATATTTTTTGTGGGGCAACACGAAGAGAGAGATTGCATATTTTGTATCAATATATATGGTTTTTAAACAAGTGATAGCTAGAAGGCAACGCCCTGCAGGAGTCATGAAACCTCTTCCCATACATGAGTGGAAATGGGATAATATTATGATGGAATTTTTCAAGGGACTACCAAATACACCTGCAAGGAATGATGCAATATGGGTCACTGTTGATCATCTTACCATTTCATCACATTTTATTTCTATAATAGATGATTTACAACTTCAGCGTTTAATAAGACTCTATATTAATGAAGTTGTGAGAGTCCATGGTGTACCCCTATCGATTTTTTCTGATCATGATCCACATTTTACATCAAGATTATGGAAAAGAATTCTGAAGGCCATGGATACTAAACATCATTTGAGCACTACCTACCACCCTCAAACTGATGGACAATCAGATTACACTATTAAAACTATAGAAAACATATTGAGATCTTGCTCACTTTACTTTCAAGGTATGTGGTATCAATATTTACCACTGGTAGAATTTTCTTATAACAATATCTTCCATTCAATTATTCAGATGGCACCATATGAAGATTTATATGGTAAGAGATGTCACACACCAACTTTTTGGGATCATGTTGGTGAAAGAAAACTCGTAGGCCCAAAACATGTTGAGGAAATGACGGAAAAGTCGAAGGTTATCCAAACCCACATCAAAACATCACAATTTAGGCAGAAGATCTATGTCAATAACTTAAGGAATAATTTGGAATTTTAGGAAGGAGATCATGTTTTCTTGAAGGTATGTCTATGGAAGGGAGTTTTACGATTCAGTAAGAAGGGTAAACTAATTCCCAGGTACATCATATCTTTTGAAATTCTAGAACAAATTGGGGCTGTATCTTACAATTTGGAAATGCCGCCACGTGTCTCCAAAGTTCATGATGTGTTCCATGTTTCACTATTGAGAAAATACATGCCTGAACCAACACATTTACTCACCTAGGAGGAATTAGAACTGGAACCCAATCTATCTTATTGTGAACAGCATGTCAAGGTTTTTGATACAAGAGAACAAGTAATGAGAAACTAGACGACTCGTCTGGTAAAAGTTCTATGGAGAAACCAAAATATGGAAGAGGCAACATGGGAACCTGTGGAACTTATGATGCAGAACCATTCAATTATTTTTATTCAGTAATATTCCAAAAAATTTCAAGATGAAATTATTTGAAGGAGGGGAGAATGTAACACCCCAAGCTACCATGGTACTCTTCTCATTGAATAATACAATGGCGTGTGTGGTATGCAACTTCGAGTTCTAACACACCAAAACCAATCAATCTAGTCTTTATGAATAATAATAACCACTTTTTGAAATTTAATAAATTTTATATTTCAAAATGGACTTTATTTTTGGATTCGGAATATCGAAATTATCATAGGGTGTATTTTTTTTATTTTTTATAAAAACATTCAATTTTTAATGAATAGTGAACAAAACGAAGTTATAGTTTAAAACAAAATTTTTATTCAAATAATGAATTTTTTTATTTATATTTAATTTAGTTAAAAATAGATACATATAACCTATATATTTTCAATGTAATTAATCGGAATCAGTTTATAATAATTTTAGATATATATGAAAATTTCATTGAAATTTTTACCGTCTTTTACCCACCTCCTAGGAGCATTTGAAAAATTACATAAAATAGAAATTTACCACTTAATTGAGTTGAATTTTGAAAATCCGAGAGACACTATTTAAATCTATTTGTAATATGCGGTTCAATGAGATGGAAGTAATTTTTTGTGAATAGTAACGTTGGAATTTTTTTACCGCGTTTACAAGTAAATAGGGTAATCTAAGGTAAAAATGATATTATAATTGCCCTAAAACATGTCCTATTTCTATTGGATAAGTTTTATTAGGCCAAAAAAACCATAGGAATAAAATATGATCCTTTAGATCCACTTGTATTAGATTAGGGAATTTATTATTATTTAATTCAAAGAAGAGTTTAAAGTGTTAAAATAAATGTTTAAAAAATAAACTATTTTTAATATAGGATTATACATTAGATAAATTAGACTATAAAAATTCACTAGAAAGATAATGATATTTCCTACATAATGGTATTTTATATATAATTTTTAGACATTAAATAATAAAATTTATCTATGACACAATGATGATGCAGTAATTACCATATCAATGAAAGATTAAAATAATTTATATTATAAATACCCAAATAGTTTTAATTTGAGACTTCAAATAAATTCATCTAATTTTATAGGTTAATATGACATGTTTAGGTTTATTGAATTTATTTAGTTTGAAGTAATAATGTTTTTAGTACTTCAAAAAACAATTATAAATTAATGTCAAAATCGACATAAATGAGTTTTTAAAACAAATACAATATTAATGGTTGATTTAATAATCCTAAAAATTTATGGTTAGGCCAAAAGACTTATATAATGATAGGTGAATCATTAAAAACAACTTGGGGTGTTCTTGAAAGTTTATAGTATGTTTATTAACCATATAATATAAAAATACATAGAGACGTGGTAAATGTCAAACTATTTAACAAATAGATAAACATAAAATATAAGGTTTGTTTTGTGACCAAAACCTCCTTAAACTAGGTGGTTGAATGTTTTTCGACCCATACCCACCTTAGCCTTTAAATGATTCGTTTTAGAGCCATTATAAACTGAAAATTATTTTATTATAAAAATGTTTCAATCTTTTCTTAAGGTTCCTTCACCCCACTTATAAAAGGGAACTTCTCCTTCTCTCAAATTCACACCTTCAAAGCCATTTGGCTTGGAAAAAACCTATATAAATATCCTCTCCACTATCCCCCCTTTATCCTAGATTTCTTATTTCGATCAGAAATCCAACATACGGAGACCTTTTGATCAAATCAAAAGGAAGAACCTAAAGAAGAGGTAAATATCTCACCACCTCTTTCAAGTTATTTTCTTCTTCCTCTCCCTCTTTCTTTGCTGATTTCATTATAAAATAATAACTCTAGTATATAATACATACTGTGATGTTATTATAAAAATGTTACAACCATATTCGTTATCTTATCCATCATATTAATAACATGTCACCATACATGTGTACGTACGGATTACCGTCTCCACGTCATGGTGTAGTTGTTATTCAATACATTATTATTTGTATGGGTATAATAATGAAGTATAATTGATATAATAATAGATATAACATGTAAATGATTCTGTATATATGAATAACATCCATTTACTTGTGATTTTAATTACGAAAGATTGATATTGTCACTCGTGCATACGTACGGATTACTGTCTTCATGAATGCGATGAGATTAATTCCCCATCATAATCATTCAAGAATTATATTCATGTGATGATTAAAAATAATATTTAAAGAACATAATATCATTCTGTATATGAATCAAATACACTCTATCCATAACAATCATTCCTTACCTAACTAAGTATATAAATTAAAACGAATTAGTTAACAACTGAAACGATGATAATACTATAATATCATTAACAAATCAATATTGGAAGATTATATAAGATATCATATTAATGTATATGGTTATTTTATAATTTGGTAACAATTATTTCTCCATTATAAAAGATGTTAACCTACACTTTACCAAGGAAAATTACAAGGTAAGGGTTAATTCTATAATCAATTTATTATACAAGGTTGTTTTTACATAAGTATATATTGAGACCTCTTTATCATCCACATCCATGTTTCTTAAAAATGTATTCCAAAACATTTTTACATTTAACTAGAATATGGGTTAGAGTACCTTATACCATTTTCTAAATCATATAAATGGGTTTAAAGAAATATTTCTGGCAATTTCCAAACAAGGTACCCTATGACCTTTTCAACAGAATTAAGGTAATAATGTATTTTGAACTTATACAGTGGGTGTAGCTATTTCTCATCGTAATAACATCGTTGAAGCTTACTTTACGATATTATATGAATATTTTCAATGTAAATGTTTTATTTTATAATTATATGACATTTAAATGATTTCAAAATAGAAAGAGATGTTTCTCTAAAAAAGGTTATGATTTCATCTATGTCAACATATGTTGATGGATTTTATGTTTATTTGATGTTGATTTATTATGATACAAAACATCCATATTTGTATTGAAGGCTTTGTGATATGTTTGACTGTAGATGTGTTATTTGTTTTACCATTCATGGTTTATGGATAATGTATTGACATTTCTGATGGTGTTTTTTATAAGAATGTTTATGTTATTTTTAAACCTTTTCATATGAGGAATGCATTGGACTTACTAATTTGTGAGGGGAGCCCACTATAGCTTCTCGATGCATCAGTAGGTCTCATGGGACAAACTAGTGTCTTGGAACAAGTCCTTGACAAAATCATATTTGTAGTCTTAGAACAAGTCCTTGACTATGTGGTTATAAAGTTTGGCATTATGCATTCCATCATTATGAAAGTGGGTATTGATATTTCATGTTATTATTCGACAAGTAGAATAACCATGTTAGTATGTAAATGGAATTATTTTGATTTGTATTTTCTATATAATGATGAATTTTTTGTTGAAAAGGTTTTTGTTTTAGTTTTATACATTGCCTTAAATGTTTATGCATATTTAGGAATGTTTCCACTATATTGTTATCCTTACTGAGCATCTGAGCTCAGCCCTTTCTATGTTTTATTTTTCCCAAGATGTGAAGAAGAATATTATGACTAACCAGTATGGATAGTTTATGGGATCTCATTGTTGTATATGGAAACAATGTTGTTGATGTTTTCTATTTTATGTTGTATTGTAATCCTTATAAATGTATATACTAGTTCCAAGGCTACTAAACTAATCAGTCATTCGATACTTGATCTTTTGTGATCATGCCAATGATATGTAATAATGCACCGACTCTGGTCTTCTAGGGTCAAGGTGCTACACTATTCATCGAAAATTTAATCTTTTTAGAAGCATCTAAAAAAATTATTATAGAATAATATTTATGTGACTATATAAACTTGATTTTAATTTTAAAAAATTTATTTTATCACAGTTTTAAAATTTTATTTACTATTTTTCAAAAAATATTTATTTTTAAAAAAATAGAAATTTGAATCCTAAAAATAATTTATTATTAAATAATTACTATTTTTTCAATATTTTTTCACTATATAAAACCATAATTAATTATATTTAAAATATACTCATTCCAGTTCAACCCTCTATGTTTAGAAACTAGAGAATGAATTTTTTATTTAAATAATAATATTAACAGTTTGATGCTTTTTGTTAAAAATAGTTGTTATGTGTAATAGAAGATATCAATGGAATTTACCATATTAAAATAAATAAATTCAAAAATACTATAGGTATTATATGTATCATATCAAAATCTATTCTTAATTTGAGGTTCCTTGGTAAGTCTGTGAGGTTGTGATCTCCTTGGTAATGGTTCCTAGGGTCTTTGTATTATATGGGAATTAAATTTTTACCAAATACCTAAACCAAGATCGAGGACATGTGAAATTATTCCTCAATTTGGTTTTGAAAAAGGGAAAATCATGTTTTCCCTGATAACTATCCTACCATTTATCTATTATATATATATTTGGGTAGAGATGGTAGAGACATTCATTGATAACACCATTCGATCAGGGGAGTAAGAGGGGTAATGTATATTGGTGAGGATGTTGGGAATTCATCTCACCCCTATATTCTATGTAATATTCCATTGTTTATTATTGATATAGAATGATATTCCAATAAGTGGTTCCTAGGACATTCTCATTTGACCTGATGACATGTAATAGTGTTTTTTTTTTGGATTCCCAAAGTATCATCATGGGATTTGGATGTAGAGCCCCAGGAGAGTTCTTTGTACCTCATGAGTTTACCTAATGTTCCTGGGATACCTATTAACCTATGAACTATTTTTAGACCCTTATCATCATTTTTTTAGAATTTTATAAAAGGTATTGAACCATTAGAGAGATCTTGTATTGTGATTTAGTAAGCTCCTGTGCTGTTTTGGTTTGTTAAAGATGAAATAAAATAGTATGGTGACTTGTGATACTTTTTTTGGGGTTATTTTGTAAATAGAGATATGGTTGATCTGGTAATCATGGATGGATCTTTCTAGGCGTGTTTCCTAGTTTTTATATAATTATGGAATTTTTTTGAAAGATAAATCGACCATGTGGGAGTTTTGAGATACCCGGGGCATATAAAAGAATGAGAAATCTCACATAGGGAAATTAAATGACAATGAGACCTATACCCGGATGAGAACAATTCCATAGGATAGGTAGTTGATACATTGGATTATGATTAGATTAGATCACTATATTATGATAGTTTTGTGAAAAATAGGGCTTATAAGAGATGATAAAAATCCCATAAGGTGGTATGTGATACATTTTGGTATATTCCCATGACGATAAATCTCCTCTATCAAGAGGATTGTAATACTATTATAAATAACACACATGATGGGTGGATCTAATGTAATGGTTTTCACAAAATCATGATGTGATTACAAGAACTCCAATGATGGTTGAAGTAGTGGTGGTTGATTATGGTCTCATATGTTATGTTCAATAATGGTATTTGGCTATTCCCATTATTATATGTGTATATGGAGTGGTGATGGTGATATGTTAGTTCTACAATATGTGAAATGTGCTCAAAGAATTATAAACACCGGGTTGAAGAAGGTATTATTTGTATTCTTATTATTCAATATTTAATAATTAATATCCTTAACATAATGTGAACATATTTCATTATATCAATGTTTGTATAGGACCTTGTTGGGGCATCCATAAATATTTTTGTACTCAAACCCATTTCAGTCAAACAGTTAACATTTTTAGTTGAGATACACACATATGTTTGTTGTAGGCATGGGTTTGGGGATGAGGGCCAGGATAGATTTGGTGGTATTGGAGATTGGGATGACAATAAGATCAGTGTAGTAACCAGTGATGTGTATTTAATAATTTTTATTTTGATATATATATATGTATATATGTGTGGAAAATGTATCTTGGGGGGCTATCAACTTCATTATTGGCATGGAAGTTCATGCATTTGGGAAATTACATTTATTATTTTTCATTTCATATTGATTAATAGCACCTTTATCATTGTTTATTATTCCATGGACTATGATGTGTGCAATTATTGGATAATTTTTTTATGATTTCATTCAATTTTATTAAGGGTATAGACTCAATTGTATGCATCCCCAAACATCTTCTTCTAGTATAAATCCTCTTGCATTAGGGGTGTTAGGTTTTAGTAAAAATAGTCCTTTTTACTATTCATTTAGTGAGTCAAGATAGGATGTTACAATATGGAATTAATTGATTATTTTTTATGAAATTTTTATTGTTGTTAGATAAGATATATATGGAATTATTGGGAATTTTAATGAAACCCATTCTACCATGTTGCAAACACATTCTCCATGGGACCTCTAGGCTTCCATGGTATGATATTATTTCACTTTTCTATTACTGGTATGATTATTGTGATTTTAAAATCATGATATTAACAAATTGATTGTGATTTATTATATATTTAATCGGGACTCAGAGTCTTGTTATGATGGAAATAGACTAGATACAGTATTTTGGAACATTACTAATAATGTTCGTAGGCATAAAATACATCCTATTAGTCATATAAGATCCCCATGATATGTGCATAATAGTGTGGGTTTTTACAATTTATTATAGATTAGTTTTTTCATGTGTCATCAACTGATAAAATAAAATATACAAAATAGAATTATACAATTTTGGGTAGATGAGTTTATATGATTTCATACGGTTCAAGATCATACTAATCTAATTGTGACAGTTGTGGCATGGTCCCTTTTGAATTAAATTGGATGACACCATTAAAGGTTTGTGTGGATGTTTTCTATCTGAGAAACATACCCATTTGATGAGTTTTGTATAGTCCTGACTATTTTATATAATAAAAAACCCCAATTTGGTTTAACCCATATATATTTGAATATTACACTAATTAACTATGCTAGTAATATAAGATAACTAAATATGTATCATCTATGATGATTCCATTATATTAATTTCTATGACATGGATAGGTGATATGTGATTCTTCAAGGGGTATACCTATGTACAAAGGATCATGAGAATCAATGACCTCATTGTTGGATGGTTTGGAAAATGGTGATGAATTGTTTCCAATGAGACCCTCAAGTTATTTTTATGGATTAATGTTTTAGGGATTGACATGGAATATGTGTGCGGATACCCATGAGATTTTATATTTGACATAATTATTTTGTTTGAGAAACGTGTGAGGTTTTCATTTCCATCTAAGTAATTATAGTTCAAATAAAGAAAATAAAGTTTTTATGTCATAAAGCAATGATGGTTGGGTCTATTATATCCAACAAACAAATTGGGTTATTATAGAGTTGAGAAAAGTATTATGGGGAATATATGATAAAAACTCCCTAAGAGAAGAAGGAGTTAAGAATATCCAATGATATGAGAGAGTTAAGACACTTTTATGAGATGATTGAGTTAAATATATATGTGTTTCTAATAGTATAATTTTTGAATAATTTTATTTAGGTGATTCAATGATGAATATATAATGTTCTACTATATAATTAGGATTGTATGTTCCATTCATTGATCCATATAAATCATATAAAAAATTCCTATGAATATGATAATATCATATTTATTATGATTGATTATTTGTTTATTCAAAACTATTATGAATTATGTATTATGTTATGATAATTCCAAATACTATGATTCATGATTAATGATATCTAACAGATTTTGCATGAAATTTTTTATTTTTTATGATGAGATAACACTTTTTTTAACATATTATCAATGATTAATATCTATTATTTTCACACTGACTGATCATCTGACCATTTCCATTCTTTTTCATACATTCCCAATGTTATGAAAAATAGTTTTCTATAGGATATGTCTAAAAATTTTACTATTTATGAAGATATTTTTGGGTGATAATGAAGATCATAGGTGAAATAAGGATGATTTTATATATATTCTCCAAAATAACTAATTCTTCACAGCTATAGGGATTGAAGTGATATTTAATTTATTTAATATTAATTTAAAATAATTTAATATCTACGTATTAAACTGTTGAGTATCCCTATTTGGTATCATAGACTGTTTTTGTTATTTTTTGATATTGTGATTATTGATACTTTTTGAAAATCTTGGTGATTAGTATATGTACTGGATAACATCATTACATTATACTAATCTAGTGATTTTGTGGTTTTATTTGGAATACCTCCATGTATATATACTATAATATTGATGCAATTTTAGTAAATATTCACAACAATGTAAAACTCCTGGAAGTGGTGGATTTGATTTTAGCAAAATCAGCACATGTGCATAATGAGGGGTCTGTGATTTCACAATTTTGTAGACTCTCCAAATAGACATTTATATGTTATGTTACTTTTTTATTATGAACTATTATGGTGAATAAGAGGATCAATTCTATGACATCAAAGGAAAAACCACTGTGATATTATATAAACATAAAGTGGCCTGGGTTGAAACAAATTATCCAAATTTATGAAAAAATAGTAATGAATATTATGACCACATGATTATTTACAATATTTATTAATTTTGAATGGTAATGATATCCATCTAGTTCTACATAAGGGTATAAATATTGAATTTTTAAATTGAGGTGTTATGAGGTATTCTCATATATGAAATTGTCTTATTTGATCTTAGTCAAAGCAATTTTTAATAAACTGATAATTCTTCTAGTGTATTCCTCGAAATACTCAATAATTAAATATTAATTTAGTAGAAATAACTATGAACAGTAGGATGATCTCATATCATATATATAGTTACTCTCCAATAGTTGTTTTTAAAAATATAATTCTGGTAAACCATGTAATTCTCTCTCTATTTGCATATGAGGTTATTTTAGGAATTGGAGTGGATTTATTTATATTGAGAACAAGATAGTTTTTTAGGAAAGGAAATAATAAATAATATTCTAGGTCATCCAATTAACATTATTCTATGTGAGAATTAATAAGATAATATAATGGAAAATACATATGTATTTGGGGTCATATTAGTGATTCAGGATGAATATTTATCTAAAAGTGTTGGAAAAAACTCAACAATGAATCTATCCATTTTATTTCATAATATACTGCTACATTTCTAATATAATTGTATAGTATTTTCCTAAAATATTATTTTGTGAATTAAAAATAAATCATACATGGTTATACACCTATATCATTAACCCATTTAGAATTGGTTCTCTTGAATTGTAATAAAAGAAGATGAAACCCCAGTTAAATATTGATATATTATTCATATACCCTATTTAATCACCACATAGTGTACAAATAATTTTTGAAAAATAAAAATGAGTTAACATTTCTTGGGATTGATCATCAAGAACATTAAAATATCATTATGAGGAACAACTGTCATTTACCCCATATTAATAAATTATTTGATATACTATATAGAGATTAATACTTCTCTAAGAAAGAAATAGATTGTAGATATAATTAAATGAAGGTTAATAAAGAGGTTGTATCTAATAGAACATTTTTAATGATGTATGAAAATTATATATTTTATATTTATTCCATTTTTACTTACCAATAACCCCACTATATTTATAAATATAATAAATATCATCTTTATAAATTACCTTGATCAGTTATTGATAGTCCTTATAGATGGTATTCATGTATAGTCAATGCTAGAGTAACAGGATAATGATCAATTTATGTTCCATTGAGGACCATATTTATGAAACATTTTAATAGCGCATTCAATATGTGTTGATTATGGTAATATAATTATTTATTCAATGGTCATATAATTTATTATAGGTTATATTGGAGGATAATTCAATGAAATATGTTATTGAAAAATAGACTATGTCATCCAAAGTTATTAAGAATCATAGTATTCTAATACTATATTGATACCACCGATTCTTTTTTAGGGAATTATTATCACTGTTTAATCCAATATCCATATTGACTCAGATGGGATCTGTATTATTTTGAACTGATGAATGTGAGAAAATGTTTAAGGAGATGAAAAGAAGGTTTTTCAGTACACCTATGAATACAATACCCTACAATAGAAATTGGATTGTGATCTATGGTGATTTCTTATAGAAGGGATTGAGAAATTATATAATCATAAAAGTCATGATAATATATTATACCACATGTTAATAGATAATTTCTTTTCATAATTAGATGAATATTGATTTTTTCGTCAATATTAAAATTTTAGCTATAAATAATTAGGCATTGACATTATGGTGGAAGGAATAATATATATTACAATTATAAATTATATAAGTATACATTTAGAAAAAAAGTGTTGAATATATTATAAAGGAGATGGTTGGAATTGATTAATGATTATGACTTCTCAACACATTTCCAGTATTGGAAAAAGAATATGTTTCTTCATGATCATTGACAGAATGACAATAAATTTGTTTCCTACATGTAAACAGATATTGGTCTAATACTTATGGATTTGAAATATTGGGATCTTAAATCATGATAAATGGGAATATATCATGTCTTTATCAAATAAATTTTCCACTATCCATCCCTGTTAGTTTTAAAGGGGTGAAAAATGAAGATGTGGAACAAAAAATGAAGCAAAGTAATATCCCACATTTCAATCATGATTGTGATAAAATTACATGGTTAAAAAATAGAGTATTTGTCCCATAAATTCCCCATCTTATGGTGTTGTTCATTGAGTCACAATGATAATAACTATATATTTCTCTTATAATTTTAAAGATTTATAATGATCTAAATTACTATTTATTGAGGGATAGAAAGAAAATAAATATTGTAGAGTATATATATCGTTGTTAGTTATGAAAAACATTTAGTGCTGGGTGAATAATAAATATGTGGGTGATAAAACAATTACCCATGTTGGAATTGGAATTTAAAATATCATAATTTATTTCATAATTGGACTCCAATAAAATCTAAATTCCATAATTCAATTTGGGTTGAAGTTGAAAACTTTATATAGTCCACTCATTTCATATCTATCAGATAATATTAGAGTCATTATAAGTCTTATAGAATATAAAATAATTAATATATATAGTATCATGGAATAACCATTCTATTTTATCTGTTTGGAATATGAGGTTTCCCCAATGTTTTAGACAAGTCATCAAAAATTTCCTAATACATCATCAACATTTCAGTTTTATTAAAAAGAATAAAAACCACAGAAAACAGGCCATTTTTACAAAATATCATCCTCAATAAAATGGGAGGTCGTAGAGAAGAATTTGAACTCATGACGATTTTTATAGAATCTTCTGTAGATTATAATGGTGGTTGGGAACAACTCCATTCTATATTGATTTTTTTTTAAAATAATAGAATTCACTCATGAATTTAGATTTATCTAGGAAGTGAATAACTTCAATGTTCTAGAAAAAATATGGAGAGTGAGATATATAGGCACCTAATCATGAAGATGAAATTTTATAATCTGATTGTGGAATTTAACAGCACATCAAAGAATCCATGTGTCGTTATAATTGTAACTAAATCATAATGTATGGATATTTATATTTTGAAGTTAGAAATAACGTATTCCTATGAATATATCTATAGAAAAAGTTATGATATTTTAATAGAATTGAAACATGATCCCAAGATATTCTAATCCCCGTTTACTTATTTATCATATCTAGATGGTTTATATTTTGGGATGACTCTACTGAATACCAATCATGTTCACAATGTGTTCCATTAATCTCTCAAAATAAATAAAAAAATTATCTATAACATGAAATAATATAAACTGTTGTAGAATTAAAATATGACCAATCTTATCAGTAACAACTGGTGGAGAATCTCGATCATAAGGGGAATTATTTATGGAAGAAGATAACTCAACTATTAAATGTTTTCTCATAAAACCATAAATTTTATGAAGTTACATGGGAACATGAGGATTCTATGAGTAATAATATTCATCAATTAGTTACATAAATATGATTAAATTGTGATAAATAAATTCGTATAACAGCTGTATAATTCAAAAACATGAGATTTTGTGATATATTTCTAAAAAATAAATTTTATTTCATCAATAACCACCATTACAAATAGATCTATGTTTAAACAAATCATTATGTATGTTAATACCTAGAATTTCTGTGGAAATTTTATTTATTAAATAAATGGAAATTTTACGAGTCCGCATTTTTTTACGGCACTTGATTCTGAGGCCCTGTGTGCCCGGAATCAATTTCTGATGTTTTTTTCGGGTACGTTCAGTAAACATACGAGCAGGATTTTATATCTTTTGAACCGGTGCTCGGAATAGAAATTTGAGGATTCCTTTGAACTCACAGTGTTGGTAATTTCATTGTGGGTCCTTCACCTCAGTTGCGTTCTAACGATAATAAAAGTTAGATTTTGGTTTGTTAATTAAATTGAATAAAAATAATGTGTTAACTTTATTTTTATTTTGGTGGTTGAAACCTCCAAGGGTAGGATAGAGGTGGGGGGCCACCACACCTGAACGTCCCATGGGAGGTTATGGTGGTGGGGCAGACCCGAGCATAACCTCCCTTGAGAGGATATTATCAAGGTGGGCCCACATGGGCTTTAAACTCCCTTAACCCCCTTGGTACCCCCAATTAAATGGGGAGCCTCTTCACCTTCCTTCCCCATTTAATGAGCCAAGTACACTCATTTAATTAAGTGAGATATCTTAATTAATTGGCACATTTTGGATTCTTTTGAATTCATGTCAACAATTAAATAATAGGCAAAGCTATTTTTGTATTTTGGGTTGGAAACATTCTGTTGGTAGAACTTTGAGAGAAGAGGGCTTGGAGAAACTTGGGAGAACATCATCCTCCCCACGAAAACAAGAAGAACGTCTCTTCCGCCACCAAAGAATGATGAACACTATCTTCTTCCTTCTTCAACTGGGGGAAGAAAGGGAAGTGTCACCACCCACAAAGAATTCCAACGATGTTATATCGACTCGCCTTCTCTGTAATCTTCCTCCTCCAACATTGACGAGACAACGCCACCTTCCCGCAACTCCGTCAACGATCACCGAACATGAGGTAGGAGGATTGAATTGTTTTTATACCCGTTCTATGTCTTTCAATTTATGGTTTGAGAACCAAATGATATCACCGTAACAAGGATGGTTCGGACTGCATGAACATCGCCCGACCCTCCCCATTTTGTTGTTCCCATTTGATGACGACAGAGGCGGAGCGTGAAGGAACTGGTGGCGCAAGGCCGACGGGTCTCCAAAAGGGCGTGAAACCACCATGTCGTGAAATGAACCGAGCCACGGCCAAGGTGGGACATGGAGGAGCCAAAGGGGCGCGGTGATGTCACACTGTGCTGGAAGAAGTGGGCCACAACCATGAAGGTCGTGGCAATCGCAGGGTGGGAGCGGCGCTGTCGCGCCATGAAGAAGAGATGGAGGCTGCAGAATGGTCAGGACGCAGTGGTGGGGGAATGGCGCCATCACACCACGGGGATCAGGGGAACTGCGTCGGATATAAGAGGGTGGCCGGCTGAGCCGGTCTCTATTGCGCCCCACAGCCGGGACCCCTCAGGTATCGCGGGCCACCTGAACCGGCACCAAGCGCCTCTTCCGCTCGAAAATGGGGGGTGCGGAACCCCCCTCACATGTGAGGCCTGCCAAGCCACGTGTTCCGCCCTGCCAAGCCATGCGGGCCAGACAACCAGTCCACAGGCCGAGACGCCGCGGGCCGGGCCGCCTCAGGTCGGGCTACCCTCGGGTTGGGCCTCCCTCAGGCCGGGCCGCCCTCGGGACCCCTCCCACTTGGGTTGGGCCGACCACTCTGTCTCGGCTACCCCCTTGGATCAGGTTAGACCCACAGACTTGGTCAGACCCCAGTCCGTACTGGGATGGGCCTGGTCGGTTTGACGGGACCGGACCGGACCTGGACCCATTTGGCTAGTTTACACCTTTTCGCCCCTATTTGGTGAAACAGGTGTCCGATTGATGAACCGTCTATGGAGACGGAAAGATTAAAGCAATACGGTTCTTTTAGAATACCCCCTTGAGTTTTGGACACAGTTAGGGTACAGTCGAGTTGGTTTGAACATAAAATCCAACTGGTCCCCTGGAACGAAAATGCCAATAACTAACAGACCAAGCATCTGATCGGCGCGCCGTCTATTGCGTTGAGATCACTAGGACAATGTGGACCCTTGAGATACTTTTTTTGGTACTTAATGATAGTTGACGTATCGACACTTGGCTTGAGGAGCGGACCCTCCCAGAATCAAGAATACCTGAGAGGAACTCTGTGGCTGGCTGTGCACTATTGACTGTTAATGGATCATGTGTTGGTCCGACAGTTCCGATGACTATTCCCAGATCATGTTTTGGTCTAATTGTTCTAATTTCTATACCTGGATCATGTCTTAGTTCCACAGAATAGCTGAACTTGGATCATGTGTTGGTCCAACAGATCTAACGACTATTCCGGGATCATGTGTTGGTCTGACAGATCTAACTTCTGTTCCTCGATCATGTGTTGGTCTGACAGAATAGCTGGTCCTAGATCAGGTGTTTGTCCGACATCTTAGAAGAATTAGTGGTTGTATCTGATCATCTGTACCTCTCTAAAAAATTTGTATACCTGTGTGAGCTGAGTCAGAAACTCTTGTATTTCCTCATGACTGAGATGGGTCATTTGATAAACTCAGGTATATGTATGGGAATATACCTAAGTGGGATGTCTCTACTGTTTTCATACATTGTGGTATATCCTTGTTGGATTTAGTGAGACCTTGAGAGTCTCGTGGTCCCTACTGAGTATCGTTATAGTCACCCCTATATGGGATATGCACGCACCTCATTATGTTGGATGCAGATGACGAACAACACTGACAGAGGTCGAGAGCGCCAGGACTGGACAGAACCCGGAGGTGGACCTTACGACGAGTCAGTGCATAGAGGATTCTGACGAACTTAGGGTGCTTAGGAGGCTATTTATACCAACCCTTCAGGTTGGATCCATGGTTGACGATCCAAGAGTTTCATGTCACCTTCCAGCTTTTTTGTCTTTCCCTTGTACTTTACAGTTGGGCTTGTATTTCCAGCCCCTTTTTACTTTCCATCACTTCTTCTGTATACAGTTTTTACACAATGTTTTACTTTGAGTTTCATACTCTATTGTGTGTATTTTTGTTTATAAAAGAAATTCCTTCCTAGTTTAGGGATTTATGCCTTTGGTGCTAGTCGCCAACCCCTGGCCTACGGAAGGCGGGCCTGGGGAAGTCACGATATGGGCCACGGGGGATGGGTCATGAAAAATTGGTATCAGAGGTTTCGGTTCTACAAAAGAACTTAGGAATCTGATCATTCTTTCTGTGAAGCAATAGTGTTAAGAGTATTGAGTGTGGTTCTCAGTCTAGGGAGTTCGGTGTTGGTTTTGTGTCCGACATATCCATACACCAGGGCCATGACATCTGATTTCCAACTCGGTGCAAGAAAACACTGATTGTGTGTGTGTTCCAAGAGTTTTCATTGTGATATCTTGGAGTCATCTCACCAGGTATAACTTATTGACAATGGAGCACCTGTTTTTTTTTTCAGGATGCCTCCACGCAGATAGACAGCCAGGGTTTCGAGAGTTGTACGAGATGGCAGCCCACCGAGTAACGAGGCCTCAGTGTAGGTCCCTACCACAGAGGAGGCACCAGCGGTGCCACTTCTTGTTGTTCCACCAATGCCACCAACCCCAGCAGTTGAGAGTGCAGGCCGCCTGAGCGCACTGCATGAGTTCTAGCACCAGAGGCCACCCAGGTTCAGGGGATAGACGGACCTGAAGGTAGCTGAGGATTGTATGGAGGCTTTGGTGAGAATCTTCATGCTAGTAGGGAAACTAGAAGACCTTATGGCGATCCTTGCTGCGAGTATCCTTTGGGAAGTAGCAGGCAGATGGTGGAGCCTGATGCTTCAGGTCCACGACGAGGCGACACTTCTATGGACAATCTTCAAGAGCCTATTCTGGGCAGAGTATGTTCCAGCCACCCCTCGTGTGGTGCGGATTCAGGAGCTACTACATCTATAGAAGGGCATCATGATAGTGGCACAGTACTCAGCGAGGTTCACCGACCTCTCGCGTTACTCCATGTATATGGTATGAGACCCATTCTTCAGGGGTCGGACCTTTGAGCAGGGGCTCAGAGAGAGATCAAAGCCTCGATGATCTCCCTCATCATCCTGAAACATAAAGGCGTGTTGGGGCGTGCCCTCATAGTGGAGACCTTCCTTGCAGAGCAGACACCAGTAGCGAGACTCACCAACAGACATCACGTAGTAGAGTTTTATGCAGCTGGTAGTAGACAATTGTCACAGAGGACTAAGCGGACCAGACCATCCGATGGACGACCTCAGGATAGGGGTTCAGTTGTTTGGGGCACACGAGACAGAACCAGTCATGCCAGGAGCGGGAAATTCTACTCTTGTTGCGGGCAGTGTCACATGGGTCATTACTGTTAGACACGTTATTTTGATGATCAACAGATAGTTGAGGGACCTCCCAAGCCGAGTCAGAGGTTCGGTTGAGGTGTTCTACAGGGTGCATGCAGACGTGGCAGACGAGCTGGTCGAGCAGCTAGTGGTGGATGACGATTAGATGTATTACCACCCCCACCACCAGGAGATCCACCCCGACTACAGGGAGCAGGTGGATAGGGGAGAGCTCAGTTCCAGGAAACTGAGGCTTACGACCATGGTGATACGGAGATGATTCGAGGTACGATTTGTGTCTACTCCACCTTAGATGATGTTCTTATAGACACAGGTTTTTGTCACTCTATCATATCCACTACCCTCGTTCAGATCTTGGAGATTCTGGTGGAGTCGTTGGCTCGATCATTATGCCTGGGGTCTCTTAAGGGAGTAAAGTCGATGATTACGTACTAGTTCTGGTAGTGTGAGCATACTCTAGGAGGAGAGTGCTTTGGCTGGGATCTCCTAATAGTGGCATCGATGCCTTAAGATGTCATCTTGGGTATGGAATGGTTATCTAGAGTCAATGATCAGATTGACGGTATTAGGATCAAAATGTGGTGTGTCTGCAATGATGGGACAAGGTTTACCTTCACCGGTAAGAAGGGAACTTTTACAGCACAGGAAAGACTTACTCGGAGGAGGGTGCAGCCGATCACTCACAAGTTGTCTTGCCTTACCCTCGGAGCTGTTGATGTGGAGAGTCCGACTTATCCTGTAGTGTTGGACCAGTATGCGGATGTTTCCCTATATTATGTTCCAGGACTACCTCCTCATAGATAGGTGGAATTCTACATTGAATTTTACCCCAGGACAACATGGATATCTACTCCATCATATCGGATGCCTCCCGCTAAGCTTTGTGAGCTGTGGGTACTGCTAGAGGACTTTCATGGGAAGGGATTCATTCGGCCCAGTGTTTCTCCATGGGCAGCCCCAGTTATGTTCGCCAAGAAGTCGGATGGGAGCTTCAGGATTTGTGTTGACTACCATCACCAGAACCAGGTGACCGTGAAGAACAAGTACTCACTCACAAGGATTGATGACCTCTTCGATTAGCTCAAGCGAGCTTGATGGTTCTCGAAGATAGACCTCAGATCAGGCTATCAGTAGCTTAGATTTCGAGATGAGGATGTGGAAATGACAACCTTTAGGTGTCGATATGGCCACTATGTGTTCTTGGTTATTCCCTTCGACGTAACCAACTCTCTAGCAGTGTTCATGAGTCCCAAGAACAGGATCTTCCAGCCTTACCTCGATTGCTTTGTCGTTGTCTTCCTCGACGACATACTGATCTACTCGACTACTGAGGAGGAGCATGCCTACCATATTCAGGTAGTACTGGACACACTCCGAGAGCACCATATTTATGGTGAACTCTCGAAGTGCCATTTTCGGATTTTAGAGGATCACTTTTTGGCTCACGTCATCTCAGAGGCTAGAGTTGTAGTGGATCCAGTGAAGATTTATGCGGTACTTTCTTGGGAGCCACCAAGGAGTGTGACGGAGGTACGGAGTTTCTTGGGCTTGGACGGATACTACCGGAGGTTCGTTCCAGATTTCTCTAGAGTTGTACCACCACTATAATCCTTGAAAAAGAAGGGGAAACACTTTGTGTGGTTGGAGAGATACAAATATAGCTTTTAGGAGATAAGAAAGAGGCTAACTAGTGTACCCATCTTGAGGCTCCCAGAGGAAGGCGTAGAGTACGTAGTTTACTGCGACACATCAGGGGCCGGACTTGGGTGTGTCATGATGTAGGAGCAAGTAGTGACTGCATATCATTCTCGGTAGCTGAGATAGTATGAGAAGAACTACACTACCCATGACCTAGATTTATTATCAGTTGTCTTCACCTTGAATATGTGGCGACACTATCTTATGGGAGAACGTTTTACCGTGTACTATGATCATAAGAGTCTCAGGTATATCTTCTCTCAGGAGGACCTAAACCTGAGATAGCGGCGTTGTCTTGAGTTCCTCCAGGACTATGACATCGAGAAATTCTATACTCTTAAGAAGGGGAACATTGTAGCATATGCGCTCCATAGGAGGACTTGTATACAACTTCTAGAAGAGGCGACAGAGCAGCTGGCTGCCTTGAAGATATCCTTTGTGGATAGAGATGGTGAAGCCTTTCTACAGTCTCTTACAATCACTCCTCCACTTATTTATTGAGTCAGGTAGGCACAACATGGGGACACTGACTGCGAGACATGACATGCTTAGATATCTACAGGGCACGCGCCTGATGGATTTTTTGAAGGTGGGGAGCACATCATTCTCTATAGAGGACGCACCATGGTAATAGTTTCACTTCAAGAGGAGGTGTTGAGGTAGTTTCACTGGTCCCCTCTAGCGGTACATCCAAGAGTGGTGAAGATGTTCCTGGACCTCAGACTTATGCACTAGTGGCCATGTATGAAGAAGGCAGTAGCAGAGTTTGTCTCACGGTGCCTCACTTGTCAGCAAGTGAAGGCAGAGCACTAGGCACCTGCAAGATTGGTTCATCCCTTAGAGGTCCTAGAGTGGAAGTGGGATGGGGTATCCATGGAATTCATGATGGTAATTGCACGTACATCCAATAGTCACTATTCGATATGGGTAATCGTTGATCGACTCACCAAGTTGGCCCACTTGCTTCCGATCAGAGAGTAGTGCTCGGTAGAGAGCTTGGGACGCCTCTACAGGCTGGAGACTGTGAGTTTACATGGAGTACCTTCTTTTATTATATCTGACTGTGACACATGCATTACTTACCATCTATCGAAGGGGTTGCAGGAAGCTTTCGGGACACAGCTTCATCTGAGCACCACCTTCCATCCTCAAACGGATGGCCAGACCAATCAGACCATCCTGAGTCTTGAGGACATGCTCCTTGCTTGTGTCCTCGACTTTGGTCGCAACTGGGAGGACCACTTACTGTTGTTAGAGTTTTCCTACAACAAAATATATCACTCTACCATTGGTATGACACCTTTGGAGGCATTCTATTGTCTACCCTATAGATCGCCACTATGCTGGACAGACCCAGGGGAGTCAGCACTAGTAGGACCAGAGATGGTGTGAGCTACCACCGAGAAGGTGCAGATCATTGAGGATTGGATGACCACTGCACAGAGCAGGAAGAAGCCCTATGCTGATAGGATATAGAGGACATTAGTGTTCGAGGATAGAAACCACGCCTTTCTACGGGTCTCACCTCGATGAGGTCTATGGATATTTGGCTGAGGCAGCAAGCTATCTCTGAGATTCATCGGACCTTTCCAGGTCCTCAGCAGAGTTGGTGAGGTGGATTACTGCTTATAACTTCCACCTCAGTTGAATTGGGTGCACGACGTCTTCCATGTATCTCAGCTGAGGAGTTACATGCACGACCCGTCCCACATCATCGACCACGGAGAGCTGGACATCGAGGACAGGGCGACTTTTACGGAGGTTCCAGTGGAGATTGAGGATCGATAAGAGCAGGCCCAACGTGGATGGTCGATACCTATGGTGTGCGTTCATTGGCATAACAGGAATGTCCTGGAGAGCACATGGTAGTGGGAGGCTTAGATGCATGCTCAATACTGTCATTTGTTCCCTTAGTGTGAGATCTAGATTACGAGGACATAACTCCCTGAGGTGGGGAGAATGTAAAGACCAATAATTTCTGTGGAATTTTATTTCCTAAATACATGGGATTTTTACGAGTCTTTAGTATCTAATGGAACTTGATTCCAAGGCCCGGTATGCCGGGAATCAATTTCTAATGTTTTGTTCGGGTACCTTCAGTAAACGTATGAGCGGGATTTCATATCTTTTGAACCGGTGCAAAGAAAAGAAATCTGAGGGCACTGTTGAACTCGCAGAGTTGTTAATTGCATTGTGAGACCTTCACTGCCGTTGCGTTCTAATGAGAATGGATGTTAGAATTTGGGTTATTAATTAAATTGAATAAAAATAAAGTGTTACCTTTATTTTTATTTTGGTGGTTGAAAACTCAATGGGGAGGTTGGAGGTGGGGACCACTACACCCTAACCTCCCAAGGGGGATTATTTGGGTGGGGCCCACCCAAGAATAACCTCCCTTGGGAGGATATTATTAAGGTGGGGCCCACATGGGCTTTAAACTCCTTTAACCCCCTTAGAACCCCCAATTAAATGGGGATCCTCTTCACCTTCCTTCCTCGTTTAATGAGCCAACTCCACTTATTTAATTAAGTGAGATAGCTTAATTAATTGGCACACTTTGAATTCTTTTGAATTCATGTCAACAATAAAAAAATAGATAGAGATATTATTATTTTTTGGGTTAGAAACTTTATTTTGGTGGAACTTTGAGAGAGGAGGGCTTGGTGAAAGTTGGGAGAACTTCATCTTCCCCCACAAAGAACACGAAGAATGTATCTTACGCCACTAAAGAACGACGAAAAGAAAATTCTTCCTTCTTCAACCGTGTCAAGAAAGTGAAGTTTCACCACTCACGAAGAATGCTGACGACGTCATCTTGACTTTTCTTCTCTATACTCTTCCTCCTATGACATTTATGAGACGACTCCACCTTCCCACAACTCCATCAACGATCACTGAACTTGAGGTAGGGGGATTGAATTGATTTTTTACCTGTTCTATGTCATTGAATTTATGGTTTCAGAACCGAATGATATCACCGTAACAAGAAGGGTTCGGACCGCACGAACACAGCCTGACCCACCCCATATTATTGTTCCTATTTGATGACGACAGAGGCGGAGCATGAAGGAACCAATGACGCAAGGCCGCCGGGTCACCACAAGGGTGTGGCACCGCCGTGCTGCACAGGGAAGTGATCCACAACCAAGGAGGGTAGTGGTGGAGCCAGTGGAGTGTGGTTCCCTCGCATCGCGCAAGACGAAGGGGACCGCAGCCACGAAGGCCGCAGTGGTCGTAGGGGGGGCGCACGCCATCACGCCGTGTGGAAGAGCTGGAGGTCACGGCCAGGCTGGGCCGCGGTGAAGGCCGCGTGGTGCAGTCGCGTCGTGCGGAGCAGGGGAACCGCGTCCATAGGCCGCGACAGACAGAAGAGGGTGGCTGGTTGAGTCGACCACCATTGTGTGCTATGAGAGGGACCCCTCAGGTCCCGTGGGTCACCTGAACCGGCGCTAAGCGCCGGTTCCACTTTACAATAGGGGGATTGGCACCCCCTCCCACATGTGGCCAGCCAAGCCACATAGGCCAGCTAGCCCAACCACGCGGCCCGGACTGCCAAGCCCCGTGTGTCGGGCCGCCCCCTAGGACCGGGTCAGACCCATGGACCAGGTCAGACCTCGGTCCAGACCGAGACGGGTTGGGTCGGTCCGACTGGGCCATACCGGACCCGGACCCATTTGGCTATTTTACACCCTTTCTCCCCTCTCTTGGACTACAGGTGTATGATCGACGAACCCTCTACGGCGATGGAAAGATTAAAGAAATACAGTTCATTTGGCACCCCCCCCCCCCTTGAGGTTTGGACACAGTTAGGGTATGGTTGGGTTGGTTTGAACCTAAAATCCAACTGGGCCCCTAGAACGAAAATTCCAATAACTAATAGACACAACATCCCATTTACGCACCATCCATTTCATTGAGATCCCAAGGATGAGGCAGGCCATTGATATACTTCATTGTGGTACTTCGTGACTGTTGACATATCGACACTTGGCTTGGGGAGCGGACCCTCCCAGAATCAATCATACCTGAGCGCAACTCTGTGGCTGGCTGTGCGCTGTTGACTGTTCCTGGATAATGTGTTGGTCAGACAGTTCTGATGACTGTTCCTGGATCATATGTTGGCCCGACTGTTCTGATGACTATTCCTGAATCATGTGTTGGTCCGACAGTTCTCACTTCTGTACCTGGATCATGTGTTGGTCTGACAGAATAGTTGGACCTAGATCATGTGTTGGTCTGACAGCTCTAACGACTATTCCTGGATCATGTGTTGGTCCGATAGATCTGAATTTTGTTCCTGGATCATGTGTTTTTCTAACAGAATAGCCGGTCCTGGATCATGTGTTGGTCCGACAGATTAGATGACTCAGTGGTTATATCTGATCAGCTGTACCTCGCTAAGAATGTTGTATACCTGTGTGGGCTGAGTCATTAACTCTAGTATTTCCTCATGATTGAGAAGGATTATTTGATAAACTTATGTATACGTATGGTTATATATTTAATTGGGATTTTTCGGTTGTTTTCATACTTTTTGGTATATCCTTGTTGGGTTTATTGAGACCATGAGGGTCTCGGTGTCCCTACTAAGTATTGTTATACTCACCCCTGCACAGGCTATACCCGCACCGCATTTTGTTGGATGCAGACGATGGGCAACACTGATGGAGTCCGAGAGTGCAAGGACTGAATGGTACCTGGAGGTGGACCTTACGGGGAGTCAATGCATAGAGGAGTCTGAAGGACTTACGGCGCAAGGGAAGCTATCTGTACCTACCCTTTAGGTAGGATCTATGGTGGACGATCCAGAAGCTTCTTGTCACCTTCCATCTATTTTTTCTTTTCCTTGTACTTTACAGTTGGGCTTGTATTTCCAGAACCTTTTTACTTTCTAGGACTTCTTTTGTATACAGTTTTCACTTAGTTTTTTACTTCTAGATGCATACTCCATTGTGTGTGTTTCAGTTTTTAAAGGCAATGTCTTCCCAGTTTAGGGATTTACGCCTTTGGTGCTAGTCGCCAACCCCTAGCCTATGGAAGACGGGCCTGGGGAAGTCACGATATGGGCCCCAGGGGACGGGTCATGACAATGTACAGTTCAAATGTTATCAGTTAGTGTAACAGAAACAAAATAGCCATTGAATTTTGGATTTTGAATATTAATATCTTTATACTGAAAAATTATTCAATACAGTTGTTTTAAATGAAAAATAAATCATAGATAGATTTTCCATTTGTTATAAATTTAAAAACAAAAATCATTTGAAGGTAAAAGAAGGATATTTATTATAATTACTCAAAAAATTAATTAAATCCCTAATGTTGAATGTTTTCAATGTAATGTATGTATTATATATATTTAATAAAATATTTTCATAACAATATAATTGTTTTTCTATGAATGAAATTTGAATGATGTATAAAATATGCTTAATTTTTATTCCCTAAAACCTATTTTTTAACATTATAGGCATTTATATTAAAATATATTTATTGTAAATTATATTAATTGAGTCTTCATAAATTTATTCCAAAATTGGAATCAATATTCATTAATTTGGTAAATATTTTTTATTGTTTTGGTCATTATAAATAGTAACTGTGGTATTGAATTTTCACTATGAAAATCTTAAATGATGTAAAACATGGTAAAAACATTAGTGTAACTCATTAAAACATATCTAAAAAATATATATCTCTTATTGGATTGTTTTATATGAAAAAAATATTCTGTAAAAGTTATCTATAATGTAATTAAAACACTAATTTTAGTTTTTTAACCAATTATGGACTTTAATGAACATTAATTATATTTTATTAAAATTTATAACAGTTGTTGGGACATAATATTTATTGACTTGGTTGAAAAAATCAATTTGGTTTCCTCTTGATAAAAATGTATAAAGACGCCCAATATTTTTTAATTTAAAAAATTCATAGAAATTAAATTTCATCATTTTTTCATGGAGAAATTAATGTTATGTTTTAATATGGAGTTATACTAAAACATATTTTTTGTAATCTTTTGTGATGTAATAGTTATGTTCTAATTCTCTAAAACTCTAAACCTGAAAATATCCTCAATATGAATTATTCATTTAATTCAGTATAACGTAATCTTTAAGGTCGGGTCCTTATATTTATAGTCTTCATAGATCACAAGATCTTGGGGTTTATCATTTCCCAACATGACCTTAACATGCGGTAGTGCTGGTGGATGGAGTTTCTCCCAGACTATGACATTGAGATTTCTTACACCCTAGGAAAGGGGAATGTTGTGGCGGATGTGTTGAGAAAGAAATCACTGAAGTAGGTTGTTCAATAATCCGTGGATGCTTGGAAGGAAATGGAGGAGTTAACCACCTTGTGTCTAGATTTGAGAGTGTATGTCAACCTGGGATATATATTTTAGATTATAGTGCATTATGACTTGGTGCAGTAGCTCAAAGATTGTTAGTGGGAATACTCTGAGGCTGATGTGACACGTGATCGCATTGACTAGAGCGATGCTCTAGTAGGATGCTCAAATGGTGGTCAAAATATGATGTTATTCTATGGGATGAGGTTTGTCCTGGTTACAATGTAGGTGGTAATTCTTTGTGAGTTCCATAGCTCACCCCTATTAGTACTCCCCGGAGATTCCAAGATGTATCAAGGCCGGAGGGAATTGTTTTTATCGACCAAGGTGAAGTGGTATGTGGAAGTGTTTGTCCAATGTTTTTAGTGTGTCAATAGGTGAAGGTGGAGGACCGTGTTCTTGGAGGTTCCTTGCAGCCCTTAGACTTTCCCATGTTGAAGTGGAATGACAAATTGATGCATTTTTTTACCATATTACACAATACTCAGGGAGGATGCGATGCCATTTGGGTAGTAGTGGACCTTTTGATGAAGTTGGATCACTTCTTGGAGATCAAGGAGTCGAGCACAGTTGAGGCCTCAGCATAGAGGTATGATGGTGAATTGGTTCAGCTGTATGGAGTTCGAAGATACATTTTCTCAGAAAATGATATTCATGTTATGTAAAAAATTTGGAGGTTATTGTAGTCTGGAATTGGATCCCAGGTATACGTTAGTATTGAATAAAACCCTCAAACAGATAGACAAAAAAATAATACCATCCTGGTGATGGAGGATATTCTACGAGATTGTTTTCTAGACACCATTGGATTATGGGTATGACACATGCCCCTAGTAGAGTTTTCCAACAATAATATCTATCACTCAATCATTGGCATGGCACTGTTTGAGAACTTTTATGGGAAGCCATGTTGTTGACTAGTATGTTGGAAATATGTTGAGGAAGAATCCCTTTATAGACCATATGTAGTATAACACACAACAGAGAAGGTTCATCTTGTGTGTGAGAGGATGAAGGCGGAATGGGACTGAAAGAAGTCGTATGCCAATCATATGAGTATGGAATTGAAGTTTGTGGTTGGGAACCATGTTTTCTTGAAGGATTCCCCTCAATGGGGGAGATGGTGGATTGGAAGAGAGACGAATCATTCACCCATGTACATCAAACCTTTCTAATTATTGGAATGAGTTGGTGAGGTCGCATATCAGCTGATATTACCACTATGTTTGAAAAGTATCCATAAAATATTTTATGTATCTCAACTCCGTCCGTGTCTACACAATGACTACCACATCCTATAATAGGGAGAGTTGTATGTATAGGATGAAGTTATGATCATGGAGTGACCGGTAAGAATCGAGGATCATAATAGCAATGTGATTCATGGGTAGATCATTCCTTCAGATCATGTGTTATGGAGGCTTGGTGGCCTCAAGGATAGTTCTTGGGAATGGGAGACAAAAACGTGTTCTTAGTACCCAATGATGTTCAATTTTGTTTGTGTTTTAATTTTTTGGCTCATTATATGGTGTAATTCTTGACCTTGTTCATTATCAAAATAGTTTTTTCTTTTTTATCTAAATTCATGTGGAAATTCCTAACTATGTGGAGGAGAGAACATAATCCATAATCATTAATCTGGATGACATTAAACATGTGGAGGTTAGACAGTGCAGCCAAAAGAGGATAATATCTTTACATGGATGAAGGAGCTCCCTAATTAATGTGCCTAGACACTATGACCAATGGTGTTTGTGGGATTGTTTGGGGCTATGTGGCCATAGTTTTATAAGATATGACCAAGAGATAGATGATAAGGAGGTGTTCTTGGATGTTATTGTTTTCAATATTTTCTTAATAACACATGGTGGTTCACCCTTGGGAAGTATCTTAAGGGGTGGTTTTTCGGACTCCCATTTTTCTAGGTTGGATTTGAAATATTGGGGATGATAATAGTTTGAGAGGTATTTCATGTAATCAACTATATTTTACAGGACACTTCCTTTGTGTAATACTAGTGCGTAGAGTGTTCTGGGTGGAAATGAAAGCTCATTTCCAAAGTTTTCCAAATTTAATGTTTTCTTTTGGTTACTCAAGAAATCAGAATTATTATGCTAGTGTATTAGCGTATCAGTGTGTCGGCATGTCAGTGCATCCGCATGTTGGTGCATCAGTGGTTTGGGGGTGTCAACATCTATCATTGAAGAATGTCAACATCGGTAGGTTAGGTTATTAGTAGGTTGAGGCATCGGTAGGTCAATTCATTCGTAGGTTGAGGAATCATTTTCTACGCATCAGTGGCTATGTTTCAATTGGTCATGTTGGTAGCTCACTCATCAGTGGTTCCACATCGGTGACTCACCAATTAGTGACTCTTCCATTAGTTATGCATTTTCAGTTTCCCTAGTTTTCCCAATTTTCCTGTTTCTACCCTCTTACATCTTATTTGATGTAAATTGTGTTCAATCCTTCCATGGGAATTATTGAGGGTGTTTCAAAGGATAATAATTAAATATTTAATATCCTGATGTCTTGGGATATTTTACACACTCAAATCACGTAATATTGACCACGACCCCATGTTAATGAATTTTGGAAACTGTTATTACTTTAATATAGGATCTATCACAACAAAGCTGGTATCATCCCTTCCAAGTGTGTGTTCCATTTTCCCCTGGTGGGCCTAGAGCCTTCCTCCCTAGATGAGTAATGTTCCTATATAAGAGCCCCTCCTTCTCTATTTTCTAGGAATTTCTTACTGCTCATGCAATATCATATTCTTGGCGTAAGGAGGAACTCCAATCCTTTGATCATACATGTAAAGATCTCATCTATCTGTTATTAATTGTGAATCTTGTGGGGTGGGTGTAAGAATTATTCCTTGTGAATAATGGGTGAATCCATTTATTAAAAAAATAAGAAGGTAAAATGATCAAAATATTACTTGGGTAAATAAAGTAAAGGGAGGGGAGTAGTTGAGGTATGATCGCTTGTTTTATTTGTCATATTTGGTACTTTTATGGTTGTTATGGGAATATGCATTTTGAAAATCATGTTTGTTGGTGTTCATTGCATATACAGTAGTGAGGTTAAATTTTTTGAGATCCTTGAATAAACTATAGTAACAAGAAATCTATTTAATCACATATACATGGATAGATAATTAGATGTCCTAGGATCATACCTATTGTGTGATCACCCCAGTTGTATTAAATTCTAATTTTCGAACCCCTATTTATTAAACCTGAGTATTCATGGCTTGTGTATGTGGTTGTGTGGTGTGTGTTCTGGTTAAGGTTTTATGGTCTTAGTTTGAGGGGTGGTATAGGATGTGTGTTGGTATCTGAGTTTTAGAGACTGGTTGATTGTGGATTGGATGGACTTGTATGGAGTGGTACAACCTTTGTTTTTTTCATGAACATCATACAAAATTTTGTAGCATGACCGTGGGGTGGTTATCAATATGTATGTAGTGGGAATACATCTAAGAATTTATTGGGTAGTATGGCATTAGGTCAGGGTTTTCAGAGAATTATTGTGTGGTATAACATTGAATAATGATATATGGAAGTGGTTGAATGGTGGAGTGTAGTGGGACTAGAAATATGGTTCTGTTGTTGTATGGTTATGGTTGGTAGTTACCCGGTTGTGCTTAAATAAACAAATGTGAACCCCTAAATAAATAATTGGAAGGTTGTTAAACATAAAGGGGAGTGGTTTTTGGAATGTTGTGTGGTGTTTTGAATCTAGAGGTAGCAGTAAAGGTTACATGTGTTGACTTAGTCATTTATTGAAAACCAAGAAGTTGATCTAAGTGCTTGGTATTATGTATTTATATATGCTTTTATATTCTTTTTTATTTTTATACACAGTCCACTCTAGTTGAGAACCATGTGACAAAAACCCCATTTCATGGGGGAGGGTGTCATTCCCAAAATCTTGATAGGAGGATGGATGGCTAGTTACTAACTTTCTTCCTCGCTCCCTCTTCAGGGTTCTAACTGCTCGAGCATATCTAGGTAGTCTGTAATTTCTTGAGGATTACCATATTCCCAGATCATTTAAACATAATGTTGGTGGATGAGAGGCCTAAGAGTTTGTGGGTAAAGGTTTTTTTTCAAGTGTCATCAGGATGAGGACATTGTGTCTTTGGGAAAGAGGCATGGATGTTGTAGTCCATATGTCTATTGGTAGGATTGTGTGTGGTTTGAGGCCCAAGTGTGTGTGAGAAGGTTATGGCAGTGGGAGTATATGTGAGAACAGTGTTAGCATGATGAAATTAGATATTAGGAATGAGTAGTTATCCAGTCAGAATGAGATGTGGGGATCCCAAATATCAATGTTCTTATACTACTACATTACTTGACCTGTGTTATTTGGTGAGTGAGATTTGGTGATGTCATTCTGAGTTGTATTACATGGTAGGTTCATTGAGGATCAATTGTTTTATGAAATGGGAATTAGTATGATCCCCCACAAGTTAACAAATAGCTTTAGATTTCATACTGAGTATACTTATAGGATCACCATACATATATAAAATCTTTTATGAGATTTCCCAGATGACTTTGAGGATCTCGTTGGACTTTACTAGCTCGGGCATTCGGATTATTGGTTATCGTTTCTTAGTATATTTTATTTGGTACATGACTTTCTATTTTTATTATAATTTCTTTCACCTTTACTTATTGAACATACACGAGGGAATGGAGTTTGGATTAATTTTACTTTTAATATTAGGGGTTTCTTGAGAGTTACCATATTATCTCCTAATCTTGTTAAATAAAAATTGAAATAACTTCCATTTAAGTGAGATAATATACCCTTAGGTGTTAGTCGCTGCTCCAGGACCCATTTAAGGTGGTACTCAGGGGACATTATCTCTCTTTAATCTTGATACAGGAATGGCATGTCACTTTTTTCCTATTCCATCATCTTACAGTAGGTGGGTCGTGACAATAAACTACCATGCATAAGTTATTATTTCTTTTAGCCATAATCCATTGTAGTATTATGAAATTGATGGTTTTGTATTCCCATTTTGATACATGTATTGTAAATGGGTAAATCATTAGCTTAGTCATATAACATTCATAATTAATAGGTTGGTATACTAGGCATTGAGATATATTGTTTTCTTTCTCGTTCTTCATGATACACTATAGATGATTTACATAAAAATTTTATAAATTAATGTCACTCCTCAATGAGTATAAGTGTATTATCTATGTTTATCATCTATAAATTCACTCTAAAAATATTATTTTCTTGACATGTATCTGTTTTCCAAACATTATAACACCATTATTAGCAATGTTGTAATCCATAATATTTTTTACCATTTTCTATAGCTCACCATTACCTTTTGGGGTTCATTAGTCCTCTCATGAATGGATGGTTATGTATTTGATTTTCTAATGTAGAGTTATGTTAATTTTATTAGTAACATGTTCATCATTGTAATATTTAACATTATTGGATACATTTTGATCCTCGTCATAGATATGGTTAGATGATCATCTCTTTTAATAGAATTTGAGATATTTTTTTCAGCCTAAGATGGTAATAGATTGGAGAATTATAATAAATTATCATCTATAACATATTTAATTGGTTCATATTTATATCTCTCAATATGAATATATATTTTAATATTTTTTTGTAGAAACATATGTTACACTTTTCCTCATATAGATAATTTCGCCAACTTAATAATGATAATATCATTGCATCCTATTAGTGATCATATGTTTGGTAGTTTTTTTAGAATTATTTATTATAAAGAGGTTTAGTATCTAAAATGTTCATATAACATGACTATTTAGCCTAATCCATTTTTGGATGCATCATTATATATCACAATGTTCATCACAATGTCTTCCGGACTAGTGGGTAATGGGAGAAATGGTCTATTGAATAACCTCTTCTTTAACACATTAAAGAACTCAATGTATTCATTAGTTAAGAAACCCATAACTCCATTAATAGTAATATTTATTCATGGGCATTAAAATAATGTAAATAATCCCCAAAAAATATTTTATTAACAATATAATCTAAGGAAACTATATATCTACATCATGGATATTGGTCTAATCCATCTATAAATTGCAAAAAAATTTAACAACCCACAAATATCCATTTTTTGGTGATAACATAGCCATGAAATGATACCAAAAACATAAAAAACAATCATTTTGTGTACAAATCATATAAATTTACTATTCTTATGGCCATCAAATTAGTTTTTAGATGATCGTTCTGTTCCACTGTGGTTATGAAATAAATTAGAAAATCATCAATAAATTATATAAAAAAATCAATAATGTAATCACTAAAAAATCAATTATTATTTATTATGTATATATGTAGAGTATTATAAATTCCAAATAGAATAAATTTTATTCATAGGGTCTACAATTTTATGAAAATATTTCATTGGAATATCTTCCTTTGTCATCATTACATGTTAATATATGGGCTTATGTTACAACATATATATTTACATGGATCGTCATATCTTATATAAAATTGGATAAACATATGGTACATGATATTTTTTCATTATCATGATATTTTTCTTCTCATGATTTTTAATGGAATGGTTCATTGGATCATAATTATTCATGATGAAATGAACCACTATGAGACGTGGTGAAGCACCTGAGAATATAATTCTTTTATCTATATTTTCAATCAGTTTATTCTTTTTCTCTTCAACATGAATTGTGTACATGAAAAATTCTATATTAAATTTTTTTACATATCAATGAATAATATTAATCAAGAACTCAACCTCTTATATAGGATGAAGAGTATTAAATTTTTGGGGTAACACATCATTTTATTCCCACGTCGTTGGAATGTTACTAAGAATGTCTATCAAATTAGTCTCAATCATTTGAGAAATATAATAATGGCCATAAGGAAATAAAATTTGTATTGATATGATGACTTTAATGTATATTCATCATACTATTTTAAAATTTCAGGAATCAGAGTGTGCTACATGAAATAGTGGGTGATTTATTTCTCATGAATACTTATATTGAATATATACACGAAATGTTAATAAATATGATGAATTTAATTGAACTGCACTAAAAGAAGTATCACATGGTTCATTATGAATTTCAATCGAAGAATATATATATATATGGGAGAAGATATATTTTTGGACAATGAATTTTTCCAAATTGTAGGTTTTTACCAATATAACAACTTTCATATTTTTAAGTGGTGTTTCCATAGTTATACATAACATGCATGATGTGAAAGGATGTATATAAAAAATCCCACATAGTGATTTTTATGTTCATTAATGGATGATAAAACTACAAGTATCTACTTGATTATGTTTTTAATCATTGAAATCAACAACAATATATTTAAAAATTATAATTTTCAATATTTTATTAATATAAAGGGAAACTATGACCCTTTATAGGGTAACTAATATGTTAAATATTTTTTCACAACATATTAATTTCAATGTTCTAATCTATTTTATACATGGAATATTTTGTAACATAAACTTCAATATAAATTTTTTACTATTCATAATGGTAAATATTGATTTTTCGCATTTATTATAAGACATCTATGAGGATTTTAGAACATGGTGTTAAAAAATCCATCATTAGTAGACAGGAGGTGGTGATTTAGTTAATTCCCAAGGAACATATTTTAGGGACATTACTCCATGGTATAAATTTCTATGTGCCACATCCAAATTTCATATCCGAAAATGTATTTTATTATTATAAAAAAATATCACTACAATTTAGATAATAATTATTGGTGTTTTCCTATGTTTTGTTTTATCTAAATGGATTTTGAATTGGTTTTCTAATCATAATTCCCAAAAATTAATAAACCATTCTCTTGAACCAATTAAAAAACTGATGTCATTTATAACCCTTGATTCATGATTTATGACATAGAGATATAGATCTTCCAAACCTAGATGATCCATTGTACTGGAGCATTTAATAAATCAGATACATATAGTAATAAATAAAAAAGTTTAGAAGAAGACATTATATGAAAATTTATAACATTTTCATAAAATATGTTGAATTTCTAATAACGAATGGGATAACCTCTGGATATACATAAGAAATGAGTCAGATATAAAGAATTGTTAGATAATAATACATGAATAACATGATGAATGTAACAAATTTCGGTCAAAGAATTATTAATTTGACCTAAAATTATTTGAATCATAACAATGGTATTTAGTGAATGATATATGATGATAACATCAAGGTTACATTAGAATTTCAAAAAAATAAAATTTGTTAACATCTAAATATTTCAAGGAAAATGGTAGGGAAACTGGGTCATTGATTTCTTTGGATAATATTCTATAAACCTCAAATTTTATTTCCTGAGATAATTTAATTATCCAATGCATTATTTTTATATATAATATTTTCCCACCCATCATCATCATTTCAAATAAATGAATTTTTGCCACACTTTTTAAACAATATAATGATATATTTCATCACCTTAATCCCATGATTAGGGAGTGTGAGTTACATACATGGGTGTTCTCATTCAAATAATTATTGGTTCATCTAAGTGAATTCCCATGATTATAAATCATGATGGCTATAGACACAAATATGTTTATCCAAGAAAATCAATAGATAATTCTCGAAGAATAAAATGTAAATATAAGGTTCTATGAAAGGGATTAATGATATTAAATAGTTGTATATCATTACTTTGGAATCATAAATGGAGTAATTTTATTTGTAAGAAAATATTATATCTTCAAAAATTAGAAATTTAAATGCGCAATTAAAAATATAATGATGCTAGATTGAAGTACATAGACATTATGTTAATTCTTCATAATACATAACACATTACAAGGAAAGATTCCCAAACCCCATATCAATTTAGTGCCATTATAAACATAAAAAATATTCCCATAAAAAGTAATATAATATCACCCATAAAGTTCTTACCCTTTATTCTTCTTTTCTAAAAACTTTCATTATATCTTGGGAAAAATAAAACACATTAAAAGGGTGAGCTGAAATGCTCAGAATGGGTAAACAAGAAAAATAAAAAACATTAAAATAATAATTTACTAAAATGATCCTAATTTTTAAAAATCATAATATCTACAAAATATATCAAAATCATGAAGCATGGTATAAATATTGGTTGTTCATATGGTATAAATCATAAAATAACACGATCCATGAGAAAATAATATTGGCTTAAAACATAGAATTTTGGAATAATAATATCCAAATAAATATAAATTCTATATTATCCAAGGATTATTAATAAGATCATAATAGTGGAATATTCCTTTACTGAACCGACTTCAATTTATGTTCCATCACTATATTATTGATGTGAGATTAATTTCCATTCCATCCATGTATTACAGAACCGTCATCATTTCTCATTCCAACCATGTCTATCAAATCAAATATAAATCATTACCCCATGAATCTAAGGGTGATATAGGTCACAACCATCTAATATTTAAAACATTCTTACTTGTTCCACAAAAACAAAATTCATCATAACCCAATGTATAACATAGGTTACTTTAAACATCATTCCACCATAATGTAATCATTGTAAAACAAATGGATTTCATAAATATCCTTCCATCATAAACTAAAAAACATATAAATAATATGAATATTATAATTTAAAAAAACCTAATTAAATAATTATATCTAATATGGCAAATAATTTGGATAGAACACATGAAGTTAATTCTTGATGAAAATATACTTTCTTCATAAAAATGTTTTCTCTTATCAAAACGTCACAAAATTTTCATATATAGGAATTTATCTAAAAATAAACATGAAATCATGTAAAGGTTGATTCATGTTAATAATTTGTTATGAAAAAATAAAATTCCACCCATGTTGTATAGTTTGATAATAAACAATATTCTTGAACTTCAATTGGAATGTCAAAAAAATTACCTCATATAGAAAATTACAGTATATTCTTTCCAATATATTTAATTACAAATCACCAATAGGTAATATTTACATTATAAAATGTTATAAGAAAGAAATATTATTTTTGTATATATATTTAGTGGTCATGGAAATGGATGATAAATATACAATATTAAATACTTTCTTATAAATAATTTTTGATAATAATGAGATTCAAAAATTGTCCTCTACCTTGGTTTCAAGATGCATCATATGTATTAGATACCCCGATATAATGGATTAAATAACGTTATTAACCTATTCAGAAATCATATTTACATTTATGATATCATATATGATCATATTAACACTATTTTAATTATATTTCATTATAACTCATCTTTGGGGCATGAACAACTTTATTTTCTTACGCATATATTGTTGAAGAAGATTCATGTAACCATCATACGTTATAATAATATAATTAAAGAATTAAATTAATAAAATATTTATCATATTCACTAATTGTATAAAATTATATAATTAATTCTTTAATTAAGACCATATATAATTAATCACATTGCAACGAAGATATGGTAGGTCGTATGTATGCACAAGCGATGATATAATTCCCATAATTTAGAAATTTTATAGAAGTGAATGTTATATATTTTTTATAGAATCAATATAATGTAATAATAATCATATATATTTATTATTTTCATCATTATACCTATTAAATTATAATGGTGGTGAAAATAGATTACACTACGACATGAATATGGTGAGTTATATGTATGCATGTGTGGTGATTTCATTTTTTATATGATAAATAGAAGGTGGAATATGGTTATTCCATAACCATATTCACATCTCTATCGATAGGTTATACAATATTTTTTACATTAAAATGGAAACAATACAGGAATATGAAGTAGAGGAAGAAGAAAAATTGAATTAATCAGTAGAGGAGATTGCATCTTCCTCAACGTGATCCCATTAGATCTCCTCTTAGAGGCACTAGAGTTGGTGTTATGAGACTACTAAGGAATATAGAATGTGAATGGAGAATGTTATAATGGAAATGGGTAGGTTATGGCTGATTTTTAAGGGTTAATTAGTTTTTATGGAATGAATGAGGAGGTGCCTTTTATAATTAATGTGAGGGGCACTTTTGGGAAGTTTAAAAATAATAAATTAATATAAATTAATTTTTAAATTCAAATAAATAAAATATAATTCATTTAAAATAAAAGATGAGAATGGTTTTAAATCCTCTCAACCAATAATTTATATATTTGTTTTTATTTCATATTAAACCTTATCATTTCGTTTTACAGATAATTATTCACTTTTAATATTAATTATTATAAAAACATTTTAAATATTAAAAGATTATAATTTTTACTTATATGGGGTAATTTTTATAAAAATAGAAACATTGATAACCTTTATACCTTTTTATAGTCACTTTTTAATTTTTTAAATAAATTATGATTTCTAACTAATTTAGTAAAATATTAGTTTTATAAAATATCAATAGTGTCATGTTTTACACTATTCATTTCATTGAATTTAATTAAAATCAAAAAAAGTTATAACTTCCAAAAAAGGTTGAGTAGAATTATAATATTCCATTATCACCAATAAAATTTGTATAATGTAATAATTAAATAAAATTATCTTTATATTAATATTTCTCATATCATTGGTTTGTTATTTCTATTAATAAAATAATTAATTCATGATTATTGTGTAATTATTTATGGTAATTACTTAATCTATAAAAATTATAAATAAATTACGATGATATATATAATTTTTTTATATTTTTGGAGACTATTTATTATCTATTTTTTATCATTTTTATCCATATATTTAAATTATTATACTTATAAGAAATAACAGGGTGACATTTTGTCAATTTTATGTCAAATACATTTAATTTAATGATATTTATATCCCTATGACATAAAAATACCATTAAATGAGTTAATAACTATCATAAGTTGTTAAGGTTCTATGGTTACTCATCCAATATAATTTTGGAAGGTTTTAAGGTAATTTTATTATTCTTATAATATTATTTTGCTACCAAAATTACCCGATTTACCTTTAACCTAGTTAGATAAAAATTAACATTGTTACTATAGATAATATCCACAAATTAATAGTAAACTGTTAACATAATTTGGACCCATATTTTAAAAATATATAATCCTTTTTTTAAATTTTAACACACATATGATCCATTAATTTGGTTAAAATTAATCTCATTTGTAAAATTAGGAAACATGTTTTTAAAATGTTAAACGCACCAAAAAATTAACATGTGTTTATATCCAATTTCTATTTAAAAATACTTCCAAATTAAAAATTGCATTAAATTATAAAAAAAATAATCCAATTTTACATGAAACTAAATTAAAATGATTATCTAACAAGATAAATTATTTAGATGAAAACATAGTTTTTAATTAAAATGTAATATTTTTCCCAATTAATTTAAATTTAAAACTTTTCAGAAACATACCACAAAATTAATAGATCTAGATAATTATGTTCCAATTCCAAATAAGAATATTATTTTTCCAAACAGAACTCATAAAAGGGTCAAAAGTAGATAAAAAATGGGTTCTCTAATAAAATGTGGTAAAATACTTTTTTTTTAAATACCCCTTTTATTTAAAATTTAGAATTTGATCTTATATATTGTTTAAAAAAAATATATAATTAATTTAAACCATTAAATTTAATATATTACATATATATTTTGTTAATAAAATTCCTCATGTGTGACTATAAAATTTTGTGAGCTTAATAGTTTTGTAGAAAAAACATTTCCTTATCTTAAAAAGGGTTTTATTTTAATTTATAATTATTTTCTCAGTAATAAGTAAATTATATATACATGTGTATAAAATAATTTCATATTTTAGTTACATTGTTCATATCCTCTATTATAATGGCTAGGTTTTATAAGGTAACATAATAATATTTTGTTGTTTTCTTAAAACTAGTCTTGCCTAAAAATAATTCTTTCAAAAGAACTTGAAATTGTGTCTGTCAATATCCATTAACAGTGTTACATATACCAAAATATATAATGGTTTTGCATGTATTGAAATCTTATCAATTTTTATTATAAAACACAATACATTAATGAAATTAAAAAATAATCCAATAAATATCCTGGGCTGTTACATTATTCCCCAATTAAAATGAATTTCTCCCACGAAATTCATATGGGTTGTCAAATGACAAATAAATGAAACTTTATTTCACATAAACCCATATCTTAAAAAAATGACTAAAATTTTATTTTAAGTGTAATGATAGAAACATAACATTTTTCCAAAGTCACTCGTAACTGATTTTCCACAGAGGAGAACATAGGTGGGAAGTGAAGACATGGATATAGAAGAAAAATTGAACACCAGGTTATGATGGAGAGTTATAGGGAACATCATTCGGATAAATATAACCATAAAAAGTCATAAATCATTGATGATCTAAGGGAACATCTGATTCACCAGTAAATAATATTCAAGGATAACATTTTTTCCATTAATGATCCCATACATTGAGTGGAATGATTAAAAGAAATAATTAATATTTTTGAAAAATATCATCCTTTCATCATTCCTTGGTCAATTTTCACTTCATCACTCATACCAAAAACTAATGGTGAACATTTTATTTCTTAAGAATTAGTAGATCATGTGATCCATAAATAGAATGAAAGATAAATCAATATATCATTATCACTACAAAAAGGTTATAAAAAGATATCAAATATGAATAAGTCTACCTATGGTGAGGTAATACTAAAACGTCATAATATGTTTAATTAAACATTCCATAAAATAAAAACCTTACAATACATCTAAAATCTAAAAATTTTAAAAAATATAAATAGGTTCACTAACTCAGATTAACTTATATCCCCTATATATCATATGTTTTCTATTGTTGGTCAAATTCCAAACATGTAACTTCCATTGTCATGTGTTTTCTTCACACATGGTAATATGATTAATTATCATAGAACCTTAGTGAATGAATTCATGCTTTCAAAAATTAAGTATTTCTACAAAACAGAAGTTCTAAGAATTCAATATACTTAATACATGATATCATAAATCACATCTTGATCATATCATTCCCATGTTCACTAATACTATTAAAATCTATTTAATTTTGTATCCCAATAATATGCACATATTAATGGCTATCCTTCCTTTAATTTGTTTTCCAAAAAAATATCTACATCACTTTGCAAGGTTATCATTACCACTCATCATAAGATCATATATACATAATGAAAATCTAAAGTGGGAAAATACATAGATATTTAATTATACCATAATAGTTATTCTAAAATATTGTTCTTCAATCCCATTACATAAAAATCAATCATTCCACCACTTCATTATCATACACTACATTGTCAATAGTCATCACATGTGATTTCCCTTTTTCGTAATCTTTAAGAGGTTTTTGACATTGATCATCATCAATAACCCTTGGTTTTTTTCATTGGATAGCATAATTCAATGTTTCCTTGGACTTATATCATTGATGTCTAGGAGGTGAATTATGTTTAGGCTTTTCTCTATTCACATAATTAACTATCTTTTTCCCATTACCTCGGTAGTCATATTCTCAATAACCTTATCTCAATCAAAATTTACCTTCAGAAAATCTCCACCATGCTTCATTCCATGTATTAAACATAAGAAAACACGCATCTTATTTTCACTATGGTTTTGAGATTCTCCCTTGAACTCCATATTTTGTATCTTGTCAAACCCATTAAATTGATATGTAACCCCAACATCCATTTCTAGAATGATAGTGCAATGAATTGTCTCTTCATATCTACTAATGTATCTTATATCTAAAACCCTTCAAAGACTTGTTTTTATGCCACTGAAGAATAAATCAACATTACTTTCAGGTTTGATGATAAACCTAGAAGCGCACGTAGCAAGTATTGTAAAATTTAACTTGTATATACCAATATATTCATCATCCATTTGTTTATGATTAATAAACTACAATTCCATATTCATATGTAGAATATGAGGAATGTAATTATTGAAAAATATGTTATTGCAGTACTTGAAATTTAAGCTATTAACACAGACCTATAGCCACGATTTTATAGGTCTATGGCTATAGGTAGTTTATAGCCACGATTTAATTACCCATCTATGGCTAAACATATTGGTTCTTTTTTTTGTGACCTGAATCGGGTTCTTCTCTCCTCTTCTTTTTTTTTGCGATCTGCATCGGGCTCTCCCCTACTCCTCCCCCGATCCCTAGTGACCCTCTTCTCCTCTCCGTCTATATCTCTCACTGTGGCGCCCTCCTCCAGACGCTTCCTCTCAATGCCCTCCACATTTTCGTCAACATATCTCACTACGACCCTCCTCTATAAACTTTCAACCACTCATGATGTTCATGGTAGAATCCTCATTGTGGCATCCTCCCCTGACTCTTCCACCCTACTCTTCCACCCCACACACACTACCCCGAAATAGCTGCCCCACCTCCTCCTCGGGCGTGCCTCTGATGTGTCTACCCCACCTCCGCATATCATCGTCCTCCTCGGCCAGTCAGACCTCTTAATTACCCACTGATGGTATTTACGGTTTTAACACCTCAAATTGCATTCATGTGTATTTTCTCCAATGGTTGGATATTAAGATGTACACCGGTTGTATGCATCAAGAAAACCTGTACGGTGGAAAACTAAGTCACCAAGGCTGTTGTTTTTCATTATATATTTACACTGTTATCATTGAGAGATTTATTCAAGTATTATTTTTAGGTTGAGATTGTTATTTTTTGATTGACTCTTGGCATGGAGTGGAAATAGAATCCGAGTTTATGAATCATACTTGAAATATAGGTATTTTTCTACATGTTCATGAATACTTGTCTATGAAAAATAGTTTTAAAAAAGGAAAGTCTATTTAGAAAGTGGGTTTGAGAAAGTAATATTTGCTGTCATGTTTTTGAAAAATTAATTTTAATGTGGTTTTGATTAATTAAAACATTAATAATATATTAATTTTTGTTTTCTAGAATAACCTATTGATGATGCATTAACTAATAGAAACTAAAAAAGTGGTTTTTATATTTTTTTTAATTTATGATATCTTAATCATGTATATAAGGTAGATGAAAACCTTTAGTTGGTTTGTTAGGATATTAGATTCGTAGTAGTTTGGAGTATGATGGTTATGTATGGGGTATGGTTTGGATTTGTGTAATACCCAAGATTTTATGAGAAATATTTTTTTATGTTATATGAATCACCAAAGTAATCTCTCACTACACAAAACACTATCTTGGCTTGCATTACACGCATAGGCAACCTTCCTTGATAGCTTACGTTGTACGCAATACCGAGTTTCACTAAACAGTGATATATTATTAAAATTTTATATAAACTAGCTGTTATGAATATTAATACCCATTTTTTGAAATTATATAAATTTTATCTTTCAAACATCACTTCATTTTTGGATTCGGAATATCGAAATTAGCATAGGGTGATTTTTTGGTATTTTTCTGAAAACTTTCAATTTTTGATGAATAGTGAAAACACTGAGTTATTGGTTAAAACCGAGTATTTATTTAACAAATAATTTTTTTATTTAAATTAATTTTATGTCAAAATAGATAAATTATACTTATATAAGTTCAATGTAATTCATTGGAGTAATTTTATAACAATATAGATACCTAAAAAGTTTAATAAATTTTTTACCGTCTTCTACCCACCTCCTAGGAGCATTTGGAATTGTACATAAAACATACTTTTACCACTTTTGTGAGTTGAATTTCGAAAATTAGAGAGACACGGTTAATATCAAGGAGTAAAATGTGCTTCAAAAAGATAAAAATAATTTTTGGTGAATATTAACTTTTTACTTTTATTTACCACGGTTAAATGTAAATAGGGTAATTAAGGGTACAAATTATATTACTATTACCTAACACATGTCCTAATTCTATTGGATAAGTTTAATTCGACCATAAAAAACCTTAGGAATAAAATATTTCTATCTAGCTCCACTTGTATTTGATTAGGACACTTATTAATATTTTATTTAAAGAATAGTTAAAAGAGTTAAAATCAATGTTTAATAACTAAAACATTTTTAATATGGGGTTACACATAAGATAAATTAGACTATAAATATTCATTAGAAAGCTAAAAATATTTAATACATAATAGTATTTTATTTATAATTTTTAGACATTATATATTTTAATTTATTTATGACACAATGATGATGCAGTAGTTACCTTATTAATGAAATATTCACATAATTGATATTATGAATACCCAAATAAATGTAATTTTAGACTTTTTATGAATTAAAATAATTTTAAAGGTTAATATGTCATGTTATAATTGATTTAATTAACGTTTTTTGAACTATTAATGATGTTATTATTTTCACAAAAATCAATTACCAAATAGTGTCAAAATTGACATAAAATAGTTTTTAAAACAAATATTATATTATTAACTTTTATTTTATTCCTAAAAATATAAGGTTCAGAAAAATGACTTAGATAAGGTTATATATATTAATAATTAGCCACTTGGGGTTCTTTTGGCTTGTTATAGTAAGTTAATTAGCCATATATTGTAAGAAAACATGAAGACACGGTAAAAGTTAAATTATTTTACACAGAGTTAAATCTAAATGATAAGGTTAAAATAGTAACCTAAACTTATCTAAAACCAATTGGTTGAGAGGATTTAGACCCATACCCAACTTATAGTTTAAATAAATCTATTTGGAGCTATTAAAAACCGAATATGACTTTATTATAAAATAATATTTTAAGTTTTTCCTAAGGTGCCTCTCTCCTCCCATATAAAGGGGAACCTCCTCCCTCTCCCCCTCACACCACTTTGAGCCTTCATGCTCAGAAAAAACCTTCCAATTTCTCTTCCCCACATCTCTAAAAACAACCTATAGGTCCTGGTATTCTTCAATGACCATCTTTAGTTCCATAAAAGGAGGTTAAGAAGAGGCGCTTCAAAGAAGAGGTAATGTCCTTTACCGGTTATTTCCAATTTATTTCTTCTTCTACTTCTTCTTGTTTATTTGTCTCATCATAAATTTATAACATCAGTATCAATTATAAATTTATATGTTATTATAAATAATAAACTAACCTATTACACCTTTTATCTATCCTATTAAAAAATGAAATCACCGTGCGTGCATAAGTACGGAATACCATCTTCATGACGTGGTGTAATCTGTTTTCCACCACCACCTTACTGGGATGGGTATAATGGTTTAATGAATAACTATATATGATTATTATAACATGATACTAATTCTGAGACATTCCATCTTCCACTCCAATACCATTCAATAGTTATGGGAACGATATCATCGCTTGTGCGTACGAACGGCATACCGTCTCCACGATGTCATGCGACTCGTTCTACATGATCTTCATTGAATAATGATTATATAAATGAATTGAATGAATAAATAATATATATATATATATTACACTAATACCATTCTGTAAATAAGTTATCTATAACCTAAAAAGATGAATAAGAATTTTTTCGACAAGACATGCATAAGAACATAAAGCAATGAACACCCGAATATGAAGTAGCAATGAAATACTACTAATAAGAATATAAGAATATGACCATATATGATTTCATAATAATGAATATTATTATTTAATAAGTCAATGACATTATTAAATCATTATACAGGAGGTTTGGATACGTACGAAGCATATTAGTTCTAAGGTAAGGGAAAATCTCACAATCTCATTTTAATCCGAGATTGTTTATACTTTGGTATTTACTAGAGTGTATTTATCATCCACATCCATGTTTCCTCAATATGTAATATTATTTCTATCCTTTTAAAATTGTTTAAATTCAATTTTACCTATTTGGTGAATATTTAGTAAAATATATGAAAGGAATCTTTTTTCGATTTCAGTACGAGATAATTTTTGACTTTTCCAGCCAAATTACTAGAAGAATGTTTTATTAACTTATACGGCATGAATGAATTTTTATGATTTCATAGAAAATTATTTCCTTGAAGAATAGTTTACATGTTTTCAAGTTTAATTTTAATTAACTTATTTTAAAATTGTAGGACATGTTAAGGAAAAAAAAATTTGAAGTAGAAAGGATATTTTCCTCAAGAATGGAGTTCAAGTGTTTTATCAAAATTATTTTCAATCTAAGAAAAATATAGGGTTCTTGTTTCTATCCCTGTTGTTACATTTATTTGATTATGTTTTTATGGAATTATTTTTATGAAGTCCTTTATCTTATATGAATTTTGTTATGATGTCACGATGTTTAAGAATCCTATTATTATTACATGTGTTATGGTATGATATATGATTTATGATCTTGTGGAACACATAAGAATGGTATCATTATGAGATGGTTGGGACCTATATCTACCTCAAATTCATTGGGTAAAGATTTATATATCATGATATAGACATGGCTGTAATGGCAGCTTAATCTGGTTCAGTGATACAGGACTGAAACGAGGAGTGAACTCGGTTCAGAAATGGACTTTGTCTTCTAGGGTAGTCTTGGAAATGAGTATTGACTACTAATAAATTATACTCTATGATTATGTGTGTATCCTACAAAGTTTAATGTTATTATTATTGGGATTACAGTTCACTAAAATGATTTATCCCATGTTATGATATTATAATCTCTTTTACAGGTTAAGATTTTCAAAATGTTATGTTCTTATGAATATTATATGATTGATATTTAATTTTTTTTCCCTTACTGATCATTCGAGCTCACCCTTTTGTATGTTTTCTTTTTCCCCAGGTCAGGAAGAAGGGTATTAAGTAAGATATTCCCTAAGGGACTCTAGATATGAAAAATAAAAGGGAGACAATGTAGATAATTTATGAACCAGTTGTTTATATTTTCCAGTTTCAAAAGACACTATACTTATACGGTCCTTTCACTGTTTTTTTATATGTTGTAATAAGTGTGCTTCAATTTTGAATTAATAATAATGTATGTAATGTATGGGTCATTATAGTTGGTATCAGAGGAAAGGTATAGTCAACCTTTGGAAACTAGGATATGAAATCCTTTGTAAGAACCCTAAGGATAATTCTATGCATAAAACACAATCTTGGTGCTTTAGAAATGGCCATGAATAACCTATGATAAGACCTTAAGTGTAAAATTTTATTCTTGATTATGTGGTTTTTCTGTTATTATTAGTGTTTCTCACAATATTCTTATTAGTTTTAGTCGACGACTGGAACTCGAAGGAACCGTGTTAATGATTAATGTGATGGGAAATGAAAATTTTGTCCCCCTAAGCAACCAAACATAATGAGATATGGAATGAAAAATCTTATAGTAATTCTCACACAATCTTCTAAAGCTATGAATCACACAGGACTTCCAAACAAGCAGAGTAAGGAGCAACATTCTGTTGAATCTTTCATGAGGCGGAGTCCACCCTCATTCAGTGGGTCTACTACTCCATTATTTGCTGAACAATGGGTCAGTACTAATGAAAATATATTTTCAGTTCTTCAATGTTCTGAGCAAGATAAATTCATCTTAGCAGTATATCATTTCTAAGGTGAAGAATATCTATGGTGGAATCTTATCAGGAATACGAGGAAAAGGGATGAAATTGAGTCCATGGAATGGGACGTGTTGAAGAACTTATTTTTCAATAATTACTTCCCTTGAATTCTTCGAAAAAAGATGGATAAGGAGTTTCTTGAACTAAAGAAAAAGGATGATGAATCAGTTGGTACCTATGAAGAAAATTTTACAAGACTTCCAAGGTACACTTTCAGATTTATTATCATACCTGAGAGTAAGATCGATCGATTCTTTGGTGGCTTAAAACCAAGTCTTCGAAGGTCGTTATCCATAAGGGACATCAATAGCTATGATGAAATTATTCGATGCGATCTCAAGGATTAGATAGAGATTGGAGTAACCCATCAGTCATATGGGTTTGATAAGAAGATGAAAATGGAATTCAATGGGAAATATAAAGACCACACTGAAAAGAAGATGAGTTTTCCCTTATGCTCAATGTATGCAACGAAACATGGAGGTAATTGTCTTAAAGGGACAATTAAATATTTAAAATGTGGAAAAGAAGGTCATCGGGCATTTGAATGTCGAAATGATGGGAAAAGAATATCTAGTGATGCGAACAAAGAAAGGGATACATAGAATGCTCCTCCTACACTTCAATGTTACAAGTGCAAGGAAATGGGGCATTATGCTAATCAATGCCCTAATCCAAGGGTTGTTGATGATGATTGACATCACAAAACTCTTAAGGACAAAGACAAAGGAAATTCACATGAAATTTCTATCGGCGATGTGGAGTATGATAATGAAGTGGTGAAAGGTACACTTACCATCCATTATAAAGTAGAAAATGTTTTATTTGATTCTAGATCCACCTATTCTTTTACTTATGATTAATTTTCTAAGGGTATCGTTGTACTACCTAACAATTAGCTATTGAGTTAGCTGTGACAACTCCTAATTGCACAACGGTTCCATCAAAAGATTATAATTCTTCTCCAATTGACGTTTGGGGGAAACTGCTTCATGAAAATCTTGTGATCCTTCCTATAGTAGAATATGATGTGATTCTTGGCATGGATCGGCTTTCCTTATATGGATATCATATCGATTTCCAAATAAGGGAAGTCACATTTCATATTCCTTATCAATCTATGATCACCTATCGATGCAATGATGAATATAACCTTCCCGTGGAAATTTCATCCATTTTATGGGTCTTGATTCCAATAAATGTAGGTTATTTATCTCAAATGGTTGGAGAGAAACTCACGACTAAGAATATGCCCATTGTATGGGAGTTTGATGGTGTCTTTATAGAGGAATTTCCAGGTCTTCCACTAAATCGTGAAGTTGATTTTTCAATAGAACTCATACCGGGTTCTATGCTCATTTCAAAGAAACCTTATAGAATGGACCCAATTGAGTTCCAGGAATTAAAGAAGCAACTCCAAGAGAATCTTGATAAGAGATTCATACGCCCAAGTGCATCACCTTGGGGAGCACCTGTTCTGTTTGTTAAGAAGAAAGATGGATCAATGAGACTCTGCATTGATTATCAAGAACTTAACAAGTTAACTATAAAGAAAAAATATCCTCTCCCACACATTGATGACTTATTTGACCTACTACGCGGAGCTCAATACTTTTCCAAGATTAATCTTCGTTTAGGGTATCATCAATTAAGGGTCAAAAGGGAGGATATACCAAAGACGACTTTCTATAAAAGGGATAGACACTATGAATTTATAGTGATGACATTTGGTCTTACTAATGCCCCTGGTATCTTCATGGATCTGATGAATAGAGTCTTTACAAACTATCTTGATCAGTTTTTTGTAGTCATTATAGACGATATTATTGTCTATTCAAAGAGAAAAGAAGAACATGAAGATCACTTGAGAATCGTATTAAATACCCTAAGAAAGGATAATCTTTATTCCAAATTTACCATGTGTAAATTTTGGCTACAAAAAGTTTCATTTTTGGGTCACATAATTTCAAAAGAGGGGATATCTATGGATCCAGCAAAGACAGAGATTATCGAAAGTTGGTCGAGACCAACAACAGAAAGTGAGATATGAAGTTTTCCTGGTTTGGTTGGATATTACCGACGTTTTGTGAAAGAGTTTTCACAATTATCTAATCCACTCACCAGGTTGACTTGAAAAGGAGTTAAGTTTGTTTGGATGGGGGAGTGTGAAATGAATTTCAAGGAGTTAAAAATAAGGTTATCCAGTGCACCTGTGCTCACACTGCCTTGTAGTGGAGAAAGGTTTGTGAACTACAGTGATGCATCCAAGAATGGATTGGGGTGTGTTCTTATGAAAAATGATATGGTGATAGCTTATTCCTCACGATAGTTGAAAACCCATGTTCAAAATTACCCAACTCATGATTTGGAATTACCTACGGTAATCTTTGCATTAATGATTTGGAGGCATTATCTTTATGGTAAAAGGTGTGATATTTATACTGATCATAAAAGTTTAAAGTATATTTTCACACAAAAGGAGCTGAATATTCACCAAAGAAGATGGTTGGAACTGATTAAGGATTATGACTTCTCAATTCATTATCACCATGAGAAACCAAACAAGGTGGAAAATGCATTAATTCAACAAGACCATGCTAGCTTATCCATGATGAGGATCACAAAAGATCCAATATTTATGGATTTAAAAAGGATGGATATTGGAATTATAATGGAAGGGGAAAAATATTATCTTTGTCAAATGAATGTTCAAACATCTATACATGCGAAGATTAAAGAGGCGCATAAAGAAGATGTACATTTACAAAAGAAGGTTAGAAATGTTCTTGAATTTCACTTTGATTGTGATGAAATAATAAGGGTTAGGAATTAGTTTTTTGTTCCTCCCATCCCAAAATTAAAGAAGGAAATACTGGATGAAGCTCATAGTTCTTCATTCTCTATTCATCATGGAATCACGAAGATGTATAGGGACCTGAAGGAGTACTTCTGGTGGGATGGAATGAAAAGAGATTTTGTTGAATATATCTCTCGATGCTTGGTTTGTCAGCAAGTTAAAGTTGAGAGACATAAGTCTAAGGGGATGTTACAACCATTACCCATACCAGAATTGAAATGGGAAAACATCACTATGGACTTTGTCACTGGACTTCCTAAAACATCCAAAGGAAATAATGTTATCTCAGTTATAGTTGATCATCTTACAAAGTCAGCACACTTCTTTGATATTAGATAATATTTCTCTCTTGATCAGTTTTCCAGGATATATGTGAAGGAAGTGGTAAGAATGAATGGATTACCACTAGCCATTATATTTGATCGGGATCCAAGGTTTACCTAGAAGTTTTGGCCAAGCCTTCAGCATACTCTAGATATAGAGTTGAGTTTCAGCATTGCTTATCATCTTTAGACAGACGGTCAGTCTGAGAAGAAAATTCAAACACTAGAAGATATGTTGATAGCATGATCTATGGATTTCAAAGGTGGTTGGGATCAACACCTAACATTGGTGAAATTTTCTTATAATAATAGATTTCACTCCAGTATTCAGATGGCTCCTTTTGAATCTCTCTATGGAAAGAAATTCAGAACTCCAACTTGCTAGAATGAAGTTGGGGAAAGAAATCTATTAGGACCTGATCTTGTTGATGAGATGGCAGAAATGGTAATATTTATTCAACAAAACATAAGAGAAGCTCAGAGTCGAAAAAAAGTTATGCCGATAACAAAAGAAAAGACCTAGAGTTTGAAGTGGGAGATAAAGTGTTCTTACGAATATCTCCCTGGAAGAGAGTAATGATATTTGGAAAGAAGGGAAAGTTGAGCCCTAGGTATATTGGTCCTTTTGAAATACTGGATCGTGTTGGGAAGGTAGCTTACCGATTGGCACTTCCACCGAATCTCTCTCAAGTTCACGATGTGTTCCATGTATCTCTTATGAGAAAGTACATACCCGATCCTTCACATGTACTAAGCTCAGAAGTTGTACCACTGGAGCGAGATCTTTCTTATGAAGAACAACCGATAGGGATTCTGGATCATAGAGTGAATGTTATATGGAACAGGACCACTCTCTTGGTGAGTGTTTTGTGGAGGAACCACCATTTAGAATAATCTACATGGGAACTTGAGGATATGATGAGGGAAAGTTATCCTCATCTGTTTGTTATAAAGTGACTAATTTCGAGGGAGAAATTCCTTTTAAGGGGGGTAGAATGTAACACCTGAGATTTTATGAGAAATATTTTGTTTTTATGTTATATGCATCACCAAAGTAATCTCTCACTACACATAACATTGTCTTGTCTTGCGTTGCACATAGGGGAACCTTCCTCGATAGTCTGCATCGTATGCAATACTGAGTTTCACTAAACAACGATATGTTATTAAAATATTATATAAACTAGTTGTTATGAATAGTAATACCCACTTTTTGAAATTTTATAAATTTTATCTATCAAAATGGACTATATTTTTTTATTTAGAATATCGAAATTAGCCTAGGGTGAATTTTTGGTATTTTTCTGAAAACATACAATTTTTGATAAATAGTGAAAACACTGAGTTATTGGTTAAAACCGAATTTTTATTTAAATAATCATTATTTTATTTAAATTAATTTTAGGTCAAAATAGAAAAATAATACCTATATATGTTCAATGTAATTCATTGGATTATTTTTATAATAATATAGAAACATAAAAATTTTATTGAACTTTTTACCGTCTTTTACCCACCTCCTAGGAGCATTTGAAATTGTACATAAAACATAATTTTACCACATCTGTGAGTTTAATTTCAAAAATACGAGAGACATGGTTAATATCAAGGAGTAAAATGTGGTTCAATAATATTAAAATAATTTTTGGTGAATAGTAACTTTTTACTTTTATTTACCACGGTTAAAAGTAAATAGGGTAATTAAGGGTAAAATTGATTTTATTATTACCCTAACACATGTCATAAATCTATTTGATAAGTTTAATTTGACCAAAAACAACCTTAGGAATGAAATATGACCATTTAGGTCCACTTGTATTAGATTAGGACACTTATTATTATTTTATTTAAAGAAGAGTTAAAAGAGTTAAAATATAAGTTTAATAACTAAAACTTTTTTAATATAGGGTTATACTTAATATAAATTCCACTATAAATATTCATTAGAAATATAAAATTATTTCCTAAACAATGGTATTTTATTTATAATTTTTAGACATTAAATATTTTAATTTATTTATGGCACAATGATGATGCAGTAATTGCCTTTTTAATGAAATATTAACATAATTGATATTATGAATACCCAAATAAATGTAATTTGATACTTTTTATGAATTAAACTTATTTTATAGGTTAATATGACATGTTATTATTGATTTAATAAACTTTTTTATAAATAATCATTCTTTTACGATTTTCACCAAAATCAATTACCAAATAGTGTCAAAATTGACATAAAATTGTCCTTAAAACAAATATTATATTATTAATTTTTCTTTTATTCCTAAAAATATAAGGATCAGAGAAATGACTTAGATAAGTTTATATATAATAATAATGAACCACTTGGGATTCGTTTGGCTTGTTATAGTAAGTTTATTAACCATATAGTGTAAGAAAACAAGAAGACACTGTAAAAGTTAAATTATTTAACTTAGAGTTAAATCAAAATGATAAGTTTAAAATAGTAACCTAATCTTATATAAAAATTATTGATTTAGAGGATTTCAACTCATCCCCATCTTATATTTGTAATAAATCAATTTGGAGCTATTAAAACCGAATATTACTTTATTATAAAATAATATTTAAAGCTTTTCCGAAGGTGCCCCTCTCCTCCCTTGGGAACCTCTTCCCTATCTTCCTCACACCACTTTGAGCCTTCAAGATCATACAAAACCTTCCAATTTCTCTTCTCCACTTACCTAGAAACATCCTATAGGTCCTTGTCTTCTTCAAAGACCATATTTACTGCCCTAAGTGGAGGTTAAGAAGAGGCACTTCAAAGAAGAGGTAATGTCCTTTACCAATTCATTCCAATTTATTTCATCCTATACTACTTATTCTTTATTTGTTTCGTCATAAATTAATAAAATTAGTATCACTCATACACTGATATGTTATTATAAATTTGAAACAAACCTATTTCACCTTCTATCCATCCTACGGAAAATGAAATCATCGCGCGTGCGTACGTATGGAATAACATCTCCACACCGTGGTGTAATCTGTTTTCCACCACCACCTTACTAGGATGTGTATAATGGTGTAAATAATAACTATATATAAATATTATAACATGATACTAATTATGAGAAATTACATATTCCAATACAATACCATTAAATAGTTATGGGAACGATATCATCGCTCGTGCGTACGTTCGGCCTACCGTCTCCACGATGTGATGCGACTCATTCTACATGATCTTCATTGAATAATGATTATATAAATGAATTTAATGAATAAATATTATATATATCACACTATTACCATTCTGTAAATAAGGTATCCATAACCTAAAAATAGGAATAAGAATCTATTCGACAAGACATGCATAAGAACATAAAGCAATGAACACCCATATAACTAGTAGCAATGAAATATTACGATTAATAATATAAGAATATGACCATATATGATATTATAACAATGAATATGATTCTGTAATAAGTCAATTACAATATTTAATTCATTATACAGGTGGTCTAAATACGTATGAAGCATATCGGACCTAAGGTAAGGGAAAATCTCACAATCTCATTTTTATCCGAGATTGTTTACACTATGGTATTTACTAGGGTGTATTTATCATCCACATCCATGTTTCCTCAATATTTAATATTATTTATATCCTCCTAAAATTTATTAAATCCAATTTTACCTATTGGTGAATTTTTAGTAAAATATATGAAAGGAATCTTTTTTTGTTTTCAGTACGAGATACTTTTTGACTTTTCTGGACAAAGTACATGAAGAATGTTATTTTTAACTTATACGGCATGAAAGGATTATTATGATTTCATAGAACATTATTTCTATGAAGCTTCCTTTACAGGTTTTCATGTTTATTTTTAAATAACTTCTTTTAAAATTTTATGACATGTTAAGAAAGGAAAAATGTTTTTTTGAAGTAGAAAGAATATTTTCCTCAAGAATGGAGTTCAAGTGTTTTATCAAAATTATTTTCCATATAAGAAAAATATAGTGTTCTGTTTTTATCCCTATTGTTATATTTATTTGATTATGGTGTGATGAAATTATTTTTATGAAGTCCTTTATCATATATGAATTGTTTTATGATGTCACGATGTTTAAGAATCCCATTTTTATTACATGGGTTATGCTATGATATATGATTTATGATCTTGTGAACACATAAGAATGGTATAATTATGAGATGGGTGGGACCTATATCTCCCTCTAATGCATTGGGTTAAGATTTATATTCCATGAGATAGACATGGCTGGAATGGAAGGTTAATCTGATTCAGTGATACTGGACTGAAATGAGGAGTGAACTCAGTTCAGAAATGGACTTTGTCCGCTAGGATAGTCTTGGAAATGAGTCTTGACTACTAAGAAATGATTATCTATGATTATGTGTGTATTCAACAAAGTTTCATGTTATGATTATTGAGATTACATTTCACTACCATGATTTATCCCATGTTATGATACTACGATCTCTTTTTCAAGTTATGATTTTAAAAATGTTATGTTGTTAAGAATATGATATGATTGATATTTATTTTGTTTACCCTTAATGAGCTTTTGAGCTCACCCTTTCGTATGTTTTCCTTTCCCCAAGTCGGGAAGAAGGGTATTAATTAAGATATGCCAAAATGGACTCTAGATATGATAAAATAAAAGGGAGATAGTGTAGATGATTTATGAACCAGTTGTTTATATTTCTCAGTTTCTAAAGACACTATACCTATAAGGTCCTTTCATGGTTTTGTTATATGTTGTAATAAGTGTGATTCAATTTTTGAAGTAATAACAATGTATGTAATGTATGGGTCATTATAATTTGTCTTTAGGGTTTGGGTTGGTGGTAATCCCTCAAGTTGGTGGATCTTGTTTGGGGTTTTCTTGATGTTTTGATGTAAAACACGCGATATAGGGAATTTTTGTGATTTCTGGGTGATTTGTTTGTGTATTTTTATTAAGAAGTTTCCTATTAGATCAGTTAAGGGGTGGATGGTTTCTTATTATCAAGGGTGAATGTGTGGGGTTTGGTTGTTATGCTTGGTGTGTATGAGAGTGACCCATAGATAATTATGATAAACCTTAGGGTTTGGTGTTTTGGAAATGATGTTTTTTATAAAGTATGGATTAAATGAAGTTTCATGATTTTGTGGTAATAATGCATGCTTAGGATTGTGGCACGATGGGTTTCTAATTAGTAATGTTGTTATTTCCAAATAATGTTGAGTCAAAATTCATCAACGAAGCATCTAATTAGGATGGCATTGTGTTCTCAATGGAAATATGATCAAGTGGTTGTTTCCCTCATATTATGTTACAACTACTATGATCCATTGACCAAGGCCTTTTAAATGGAAAAAAGGATGGTTTTCCTAGTTATCCATGAGTTTTAAGAGTAGCAGTATCTAATTTTCAGCAGTGACATTGGATCTTAGGATTTTTAGAATATGTTGAAGAATGCTTAGTTCCTATTTGAAAGGATTGGAACTCTAGAGGATATATGTGTGAAACTAGAAGTTTCTAAATTCAAAGGAGATGAATCAGAATGGATAAATACATTTATCATAAAATAAGGAATGATGATGTTTTATGGATTGGGTTTCAGTCCCTCTTCTATGAGAGGCTATGGTAGATTTAAAGAATAATAACATGTTTTGGGAATTCATGGAGCTATAACATTTTGGGGCCAGGATCCTTTATAGTGATTATAATGTGATATTAAGAAGTAGACATGTGTATGTAGGACTGATGATGGTATCGATAATACTATAGTGGGGACATTCATACTCATCTTTTTTGAGTGAAATCTATATCAAGGGATGGTGATCATTATCAAGGTTGTGAAATGTATGAACTTAGATAGTAAATTGATGAATTTAGTGTTTGGAGTTGGATGTTGGATGAACCATATTTGGTTCCATGACCGCACCAAAATTAATGATTTACCTATAGTGGTTGGTATAGTCAGTGTGTTCAGTTAATTATGAGAAGTTTATATTGGTAAATATGATATTTTGAGCTTTTGTATTTCTATGATGTCATTCAGATCAATGTGATGGGTTAAGTATCAATATTTGATATTGTAGTGGGCTAGTGTTTGACAATTCTAGTGTGGAGATTGAAAGGGATCCTAAAAAAGGGTACTCTAATGGCAGCTAAATGTGTGTGTGGAAGGGAAACCAAGTAGTCAAAAATTTTAAGAATTTATGACACAGATTCCATAAAAATAATAATTTTTGAAAGATAAATGGAAGAAACCAATTATCTCATGTTCGGAAATAGTTTTTACAAATAATTAATATAAAATCAAGAAGAAAGAAGATCATGCACCAAAAGATTGTTTAATCATATTAGCAAACTGGTTTGAAAAATCATAGTGGATTGAGTGAGAATAAAAGAAGGAAAATTATCAACTGTATAAAATTGATAAACCAATATAAACTAAGAATAAAGTTTAATTCCAGAAGAAGAACATGCTAAACAATGAGGTTTCAATCTAGAAAATTAATAAGGATATAGGCATGAAGAGTTTTAGTAATTTTATACATTCAAGGAATGAATTTTCCAGGTGAAGAACAATGTCTAATCCCTATTTCTCTCTTTTAAGTGATGATGGAGGTTCACATTATTCTCATATTTTGGTGATTTTTGATATTTTAATAGGAAATTGAAGGTGATGTTTGAAAAATAAAGTGCTTTATTACTGATCATGTTATTTATTATTGGGATGTACATATCAATTTGAATATTATTTGTTCATTGTTGGTTATGAATTCATGTATCATTTATCATCTACAGTTGACACACTGATCACATATATATAAGAAGTTGTTATATCTCATTTCTCTTCCCACTATTTTTTATAGGTTGTTTATTATGATAAGACTGATTCGATCCACCACCATCGAAGATAATGAGTTCAATATTTGGGTAAGGTTTATTCCGTTTTTATTCTTTGGCCCAATTTTAATTAGGGATTTTTTTTATTTTTGGGTTCCTTATATTTTTGTTGTGTGTTTTGGATTTCGTTGAGGTGGATTCGAGTCACCGTTGACGAAGGCTTACATGTGTAATCATAGGTAGGAATATGCATATATAAGTTCCACCTTTATATATATTCACTCATGGCAGTATGAATATATATATTAGGTCTAGGTGTGCTTATATATAGATATGAAAAATGCATACACGTGTAAGTGTAAAAGGGTATATGCTAGTATAAACATATATCTAAGGACCACCTTGTGTATATTTGTCCATGAAAATATGTACATAGGGGTTAGGTGTCCTTATATATATGTTATGTTGCATATGTGTACAAACAGAAAAAAGGAAGATTCAAGTTGTCGTCGTCAAAAGCAAACGCGCCTTGAGGTTGAGGTAGGGTCCCTCTCCTCACCTATTTAATTCAATAATGTTTTAAATTTCATTTAGTTTCCTTCTTAATTCTACATGTTTATATTAAATTTCAACTCTTGAATAATTTTCAGTTAATATAATTATTTTGTTTGATAAATAAGTCATGGTTTTGTAATAAAACCCCTCCAATGGAGGTGCGCTGTCTGTGAAAACTCACACTAGTATACGTTACTTAATATTATTGCATTGATGTTTTCCTTATACTTGATGTCATTGTTAGTCATTAAGAACACATCATGCGTGACCCTTTTTATATCCCTGTAGGGGGTTTCCCTATTTTTATTAATACAGTTGTTTGAACCAAGACACTCATTAAGTGTCATTAGAATTTTAAGATGGGTCCCATGTTGTGTGACCATGTCACATGGCATGTGATATTTAAATCCAACCAAAAGACTAGTTCCACATCCCATGGGTCCCACAGTACTTGAAATATCAGATTATATGTTATGTAAACTATGACTTTCCTGGTCCCATGGGGTATTCCTCTAGGTATTCCTACAAAATGCTAGATCTCCAAACCTCACCGAATATGGTATATCAGGGGTCATCTAATCCTCTATTCATCTCAGATTAGTATTAATTTCTTTAAATCTTCTGAGAAAACATCCTCTCATTCTATCCATATCATCTTATTTGAAACTAAGTGGAATATATACTCCAATTCCATTCTAATCCACCTCCAAATCCATGATAAAAATGACAGAAGTTGCCCTTATGAAAAACAAGGTCAAGGAAGGCAATGATTACCTAGTGGAAAACCACAAACCGACTAATGGACACAAAATTTTTGGTTCCAACCATCTACCATATAGTAGTTATTCTAGAGACAACCCTCCCACACTATCACTATTAATATGTTCATCGTTCTTTATAATATCTAACTGGTGGCCCCATCTACTTCTTTTTAGGAACACCACATACTTCTTCCCCCCTTTAATAAATCCATCCACCGAAACATAAAATTTTAATTAAAATGTAATCATTTTAATTTGAAATCACCAAAATTAAATTTTAAGAAACCTAATAAATAAATCCATATTCATTACAAACTATCCACTATATGATTTCTCATCCATGAGAAACATTACTAAGCATCACTAGTGACTTGAGGTTGCAAGGGTTTGGAGCTGACTTCGGGCCTACTCCTTCCATTCATAGTTTCCCATCCTTCACCTTATATATTATTTGCTACCTTCATGTCTCATTTACCATCCTCTTCTACCTCTTTTTTCCTAGGGTTCAACATGCATCAATTTTGAAATCACATCTTTCAAGATCGATCACTAGTATTCAGGTTAACTAGAATGTTTCAGTATTTTTCAAATGTTTTCCAGTAGTCGAACGTTATTACCTGAAATTTTCTAATTCTTTACTTCCCTAATAGAGTAATTGATCCACCATAGTTTTAATGAACTGAATTCTCATTGATTTTTTCTCAGGTTGCATGAAGTGGTGGATCTGTCTTTGTCTATGTCCCAATATTCATGTTCTTTCAACTGTTAACCATGTTTCCTCTACCAGTGGAACATAATTTTTCACTCTAGGAGAGACTCTCGGTTTTCATCCCAATGGATTTAGATTATCAGATTGCATCTTCCTTTTTAAAATCCTTCTTTTCTTTCTATTTGCAGCAACATTCTTGGAAATATTTTAGGTCGATCAGAAGATGCTTAAAGGGAAACATCTCATTCATTATTTTTTTTATAGAACATGACCTGTCTAAGAAACAACTAGAGTTTATTTGGTTCTCTGCTGAAAAATTGTTCAATGTTAAACAAAACATTGTCTAGGAAATATAAGAGTACTTTTCTTTTTATTTTCTTTAAGTCAATTCCATAGTAAACTGCTATAGTTTCAGTCCAAAGGTATATTCAAGGCTTAATCTAAAAGTCATCTTGATGGGGAACATGTGTTTTATGCTTCTCTATCTAGTGAGTCACTGGATGCCATAGGTCCTTTGACACATGAAGGGGAGGTGAGGAGGATCATCTAGTCAAAGTGTCCTTTAAACTCAATAAGGGTATAATTCTACAAAAGTTTTGATGATCATCGGGTACATCACCCCTGTGCTTTAGATAAAACTAATCCTAAAGAGGGATGAGTGTATCCTACTTCTTTTTATATTTACAAATCAGTCGCTACAGTACCAGAGAAATTTTCAAGGGTTGTAATAAAGAATCATGAAACATCTGAGATAAAATCAAAAGAAGGTGAGGATTATCTGGCCATGAAGACTATGGAACCTATTAAGGAAGAATCTTATGTGTGTTTAGGAGCTCATAGTCTGTAATATGATCATGGTTGGGGGGCCAGGGGGTAGGGGGTGGGGGGAGGGGGCAAGGGGCATGGGGTGGGTGGAGGGGGGCAGGGGGCAGGGTGGTGGGGGGGCAGGGGGTGGGGGGAGGTCTACAGGGTAGGGGCAGGGGGGATGTTTGTAGGGCGGGGGGGACGGTCATAATTTTTCCTTCCTCCTCCCACTCCCTTCACTCCTGGCCGGAAGATGCTGCCTCTCAGATGTCGCTAGACCGGGCCAACACGCCGCAGTCATGCCATTGTCATGTCGTGGTCATGCCACGGTCACGCCGTGGTCACGCCGCGGTCAGGCCGCGGTCACACCGCAGTCACGCCGTGATTTGGCCCTGCTCCAGGACGACACCCTGTGGTTGTTCACAGTGATAGTATTCCATGATTCTTGTGATCAATTTTGATACTGACTAATCCCATTTTCTACTAGTGGGGCGATGACCAGAATGTTTCCCCTCCTCCTCTCGCTCCCTTCGCTCCTAGTCGAAAGATGTTGCCCCGCGGATGTCGCTAGATCGAGCCAACATGCCACGGTCATGCCGCAGTCACGCCATGGTCACACTGCGGTCATGCCGCGGTAAAACCGCAGTCACGCCACGGTCACACCATGGTCACACCGCGGTCACACTGTGATTTGGACCTACTCCAGGATGACACACCCTGGCAGTTCGGAGTGATAATATTCCATGAGTCTTGTAATCAATGTTGAGACTGACTATTCATCATTTCTGCCGGCGGGGCAACGAATGGAATGTTTCCCCACCTCCTCTTGCTCCCTTCACCCCTGGATAGAAGATGCTGCCCCGCGAATGTTGCTGGACCGGGCCAACACGTCACGGTCATGACGCGGTCATGCCACGGTCACGAAACGGTCACTCCACGGTCACGCCGTGGTCACTCTGTGGTCACGCCGCGGTCACGCCACGGTAATTCAGTGATTTGTCCCTGCTCCAAAATGACACCCCATGGTGGTTCGCAGTGATAGTATTCCATGAGTACTATGATCAATGTTGAGACTGACTAATCACAATTTTTGCAGGCGGGGCGATGGCTGGAATGTTGCCCTGCCTCCTGCAGCTCTCTTCGCTCCTGGCCGGAAGATGCTCCCCTATGGATGTTGCTGGACCAGGCCAACACATCGCGACCACACCAGCAGTCACGCTGCGGTCACACCGCGGTCATGTTGTGGTCACACTGCAGTAATGTTAGGATTTGGCCCTGCTCTAGCCACATAAAGCCCACACCAGCCCCCTTCCACCTTCATTTCAGCCCGCTGCCATTCGCATTTTATCCCGAACAGCCCCCCTGCCACCTTTAAATTAGCCCGCACCATCCCCCCGTCACCTGCACCCAGCCCACTTTGACCAGCATTCCATCCCCCTTCCACCTGCATTCGAGCCTACACCAGCCCCTAGCCACCTGCAATCCAGTATGCACAAACCACCACACCAGCCACCACCCCCAGCCTCCTGCAAATCACTCATGCCAGCCCTTTGCCACCAGCAAAATAGCCCCAGCCACTAGTTCCAGCCCTCACCATCCCCGACCTCCTACATCCTAGCCCACACCAGCCCCTACCACATACTCAACAGCCCCAAGCCACCAACAATCCAGCCCACATCAGACCCCTGCCACATATTCCAGGATGCACCAGCCCCCTGACATCCCCTTGCTGCCTAACTTCTCGCCCGCACTGGCCACTCCTGCCCGAACCATCCACTGCACCCGCCCCCAACCTCTTGAATTCCAGGATGAGCGAGAAAAACTCCATGAAAATCACAAAAAGGAAATGCGAAAGAAGATCCCATTGCTTGAGCCCTCTTTTCCCTAAAAAGTAGCCATGTAAACATCCATTAATGTTCACTGATAACATTGGGGTAGAGATTCATCTTTTAACCCAAGACGAGAACCTAGCCGTAAATCCAAGCAGATCCAAAGAATCCCATTAGAAGTCCCACCTGACCGAATCAAAATCCTTGAATAAATTGATCCTAAAGGAACACCTAGGAACCCTAGAATCTAGATGGTAGCCCCACAATAATTCCTAGGTAACAAGATTCTTAGGATGAATTGGTTTTGCTACTGAAGGTTGAGGATATTTTTATCCAGCTTTAGATTTTTGTGTCTCTTAAGGTTATTTTTGTAACCATCCTACTAGATGGTCCGAGTTATAAGTGGTGGAAGTATATTATTCAGACTAAGTCAAACAAAGACTATTATTGGAAAAGATTCAAGTCATTTTTCATTTAGCATTCATTCATAATAAAGTGAAGGTACTGGTGGATATAGAATATTCTAGGAGAGGTTGTCCAAGTGGGGTGTCCAATGGCTGTCTAGGGGGGGTGTCGGGGGGGGGGGTCTGCATTGTAGGGGGAGGGTGCATGTGGGGTGTCTAGGAGGGGCTATCTTGGGGGTATCTAAGGGCTGTCCAGGGGGTCTACAGGGCAGGGTGAAGGTGGGGTGTCCAAGGGCTGTCCAGGGGGGCCAGAGGGTTTGTAGGGAAGGGGGTGTAGGTGGGTATCTAGGAGGGGATATCCAAGGGGTTCCCGAGGGATGTCCAGGGGGGTTTCGGGGGGGGGGGGGTCTGTAGGGTTGGGGGTAGGGTGTAGGTGGGGTGTCTAGGGGGGTTGTCCAGGGGGGTGTCCAAGGGCTGTCTTGGGGATGATTTGAAGAGATAAAACCATGAGAAATGGGACCTAACCTCATAGAAAAAAATTTTCTAATGATTTTTGGAAAGTTATTCCCAATAGAAATAGGGTAAAAATTCTTTACATCCACAACATTTTCCTTCTTTGGGATCAGGTCAATAAAATTGTAGTTCATTCCATAGAGCATTGATGCATGGTTAAAGAACTCCATTATAGCGTTACGGAGCTCATCACAAACCATGTCCCAGTAGAACATAAAGAATGAATTTGTGAACCCATTAGGACCATCCACGCTCTCAAGATTTAGAGAAAAATGGGCACTCTTGACCACTATAGTAGTGCGGACTCTGGAGTCCACTTTACTATTGCACTTTTTAATTCCAGCCACCAGCCACTAACGTATTGGATACATATAGTAAAGGATTCATAATATTGAAAAAGTCTATAATAATATTTCCTCATCTCTCACATTGGATTAATGAATTCAATTCATGTGTTTTTTTTTATTTTCTTCAGAGGATGAATATTATAGATTTTGGACTCGTGGATTTTGGTCCTTTGGGGGTTGCGGAATGAAGGTTCTTAAATGGCCTCTAGACTTTTGCATAGGTGTTGAGACCCCCATTTTTCCTCTCTGTCTAGGGGTCCTGAATTTACCCCTTTACCTTTTCAAACATAGTGCCTTATTTTCCATTTCTAGTCTATTCGAGCTACCCATTAAGACTGACTCTGCCACTTTAAATGTTACATGACCCTCTATCTCTAGTATTTACACAGAGGTTGGTGTTTTTTTAATCTTTTCAACCCCGATTCTGGATTCAAAATGGGGATAATTGTTTTATTCAAGATGTGTTCTTTGAGAATTCCCCAACTTTCTGCAAAACAATGCTCCCAAATTGGTCACTCTATGAATGAATGTGTGACTCAATGTAATGAACCTCGACCTCCCCCTCTCTATAAATCTGTTTGGGTGGAAATAGAAACCCACATAATGCCCCCTCTTTCTCAGACAGTTACTACTGAATGGATTAATAACAAGAATCCTCTTGGCCTCTCTAAGATTCATCCCCCCTCCCATTATGATTTTGAGACCCTGCACATCCCCGGGACTTCTAAAGAAGGCAACCAAGATACCTTCAATGTTGACTCACCTATTCTTGAAGTAAGTAAACCTATACAAAGAGATTCTAAGGTGGTGCAATCGAATCATGATGATCCCTTGCATGTGGACCTCATAACTTCTAAAGAATGAAAGCTTGTCTTCAATGCGGACTCACCTATTATTGAAGTAAGAAAACCTATACAAAGAGATAAAAAAGAGGTGAAATTGGATCATGAAGATACATTGCATGTAGATATTGAAAGCCCCAGCCAATTGGTTGAACACTTCCTAAAATCAAGGGCTAGGAAAGGGGAGAAAGCATTGGTTTTCTCCAATGACTTTATCACTACAAGTTCTAGAAACACTAGGAAATGTAGTGATAATTCCAATTTTAAAAGAACAATTATCACACATTCCCTAGCTACCAGCATGATGGACCAAAACACAATACCACCATAGCCAGCCCCTACTGAAAATGGATCTGCCTCATCAGATGCTTCAACATGCTCCTCCAATTCTTCTGACTCAGATGAGTCATATAGTGAGGATGATGAAAATGACCCAGCTTATAGGGATGCCTACGTAATTCCAGAAAAGCTTAATTTTCCAAATGACCTCGACGCATGGATGGATGGGAAAGACACAAATGTATTTACACAGTATAAAAATGGAGAGATGTCAGCGGATGCATATCTTGATATCAGAAAGAGGATTCTCATCAAAGTGGTATAAGAATTTAAAAAGAATCCAAGCTTCAATTTTAATCAAATCCCCTAGAAATGAAGTCGTTGAGATTCATCTGATTCTCCGAAGTAGGTTCTTCTATGTCTTGCAATGTTTCCCGTTTTCAACCGGTTCTACTCAATGGAACTATATAGTGGTTGTATGTAGACCTGCACTATGGAGGATTTGAAATGTACTCCTTCCATTTTCAAAACATGCTTGATCATGAAACCTTCTTGAATGAATTTTTAATGATGTTTCTACTAGAGTTTCAGATATTTTGGCTAAAGAGAAGCTTAATCCCTTAGCTGCTTGGGTCTACTGTTAACAGAGTTTCAGTTTTCCGTGATGTCATTAAGGGTTGTTGTTGGTTTTCAATGCATAAATCTTCTTTTCTGTTGGGTTGGTCTCTCGAAGGACTAGTAGGGGAGGGGGTAACTAGAAGGGGGTGCAAGGGGTGGGGTGCCCAGGTTCTGGGGGGTGTCCAAGGGGATCTCTCTAGGGTCTGGGGGGGATCCAGGTTTCAGGGGGTGTCCAGGGTCTGGGGGGGTCTGTCCTGGGGGTCTGTCCTGGGGGTCTGGGGGTGTCCAGGTTTTGGGGGGTGTCCAGGTTTGGGGGGGGGCAGGACTGGAAGGGGGAGGTGGGATCTAGCTGGGGGAGGGGACTGGTAGGGGGACTGGCAAGGGAGGGGGTAACTGGCAGGGGTGGTGTAAGGGATGGGGTGTCCAGGTTCTGGGGGTGTCCAGGGGGATCGGTCCAGGGTCTGGGGGTGTCCATGTTTGGGGTGGTTCAGGGTCTGTTCAGGAGGGTGGGAGGGGGGTATGTCCAAGGGAGTGGGGGTCTGGGGAGTGTCCAGGTTCTGGGGGGGGGGGGTTCCATGGTCTGTCCAGGAGGGTGGGGGTGGCTGTCCAGGGGAGTGGAGGTCTGGGCTGTCCAGGGGGGATCTGTCTAGTGTCTAGGGGTGTGTCGAGGGTCTGGGGGTTTTCTCAGTCTATATGGGGGTGTGCAGTGTCCAGGGTCTTTTTGGGGGGTTTCTAGGGTCTGGAGGTGTCCTGGGTCTATTTGGGGGTTGTCCAGGGTCTGCTCGAAGGGGTGTCCAGGGTGTGTCTGGGGGGTGTCCAGGGTCTGTTCGTGGGGTGTCTATGGTCTGTCTGCGGGGTGTCTAGGGTCTGTTTGGGGGGTGTCCATGGTATGGGGGGTGTCTAGGGTTTGTCTAGGGGGTGTCCAGGGTCTGTCCATGAGGAGAGATTTGTAGTGGGGATGTCCAGGTGGTTATGTAGGATGGGGGTGTCCAGTGTCCATGAGGGAGGGGTCCGCAGGGGGTTGACGTACTGCAGGGGGTGGGGGATATTTTTTTGGTTTTCCAGACCGTATACCCACATTTTGTAACGGTGGCTATAAGTCTATTTACATAGTTACAAACCGTAGCTAAATGTCTAATTCCACCGTTTCTAACTGTGGTAATAAACTGTATCCCGCTTCTAGTATAGCCACAGTTCTAAACCGTGACTATAAAGATACTACCATGGTTTGAACCGTGTCCTTATAACTACAACCACAGTTTGAACCATGGCTGTAGAACTATAGCTACGGTTCCAAACAGTGGCGATAAGTCTAGGCCTATAGCCACGCCATACTTAGCCATGGTTTGATGACCTATATCCACGGTTTTAAATCATGGCTATAGCCCGAATTTCACGTAGTGTTGGTATAGTCTCCCTCTATGAATTTAATTTCCTCTTGATGCATCATGTTTTTTATTATAGTCCACCATTGGACTACTTCTCCTTCAAAATGTAAACACCAAAAATGAACACATCATGTTCCTAACATGGAAGGATAGAAAATATATTTTCAATGGTATTCGTCCATTTATTTTCAACATGTGGATCAAAGACCAACTAAAATAGGGGAACATTGACTAATGAAGTACTCAACATATGTTTTCCCTCCTCTGTTCATTTGGACTCCCAGAATGGTTCACATTATCTATATAAATATAGTGATTATATTTTTCATTCTAGATCCCATAACATTTGGTAGTTTAGGAGAAAAATAATTTCATTTCCCATGGTGTTCATCATTATCACTATTCCTTTTGGTTTAAAAAGTTTTCTAAAGCCCAAAAAAATGACATGACAGGGAAAATCATACTAGTAAAACAACATTATCAAGGGGGAGTAATTTTAATCTCTAAAATCATAGTGAAAGTCCTTGGTTAACCATAATCATTAAAAAATTATAGTATTATAAACTATAAATGGACTTATGCTAAAGAAAATCTCTAGACATACCTTATAAATATTTAAAGGTATATCACTAATGTCTTCCCATCCTAGTTTCCAAAGGTGAACTAAACCTTTTCTCAGATACCAACTGTAATGAACCTTGATTGGGGTACATGGATGTTACATTCATTTTTTAAAATACATAACAAATTATGAAAAAAAATGTTTCCAATGATGGTATTAGTTCAGTGCCCTTGGAATCATGGAACATATTCTTCAAAAAATAACATATAAATCACCCATAATGTTCTTCTCTTATAGTTTTCTTACCTAAAACACTTGTTTATATCCTAGGGAAAATAAAAAATATGAAAAGGGGGAGTTCATATGCTCATAAATGGTAAAAAACAAAATATAAAATGAAACATTAATATAAGAATGTAATAATAGGAACCAAACTTTTGAAAATAGTACCTTGTATAACATACATCAAAATATTTAGTTATTAAATAAATCATGGCAGACCATAAGTCATAAATCCTAAATAAATATATACCATGAGAAAATAAAATAGTATTAAAATATTGAATTTTGGAAAACACATAAGAATAATAAATATTTCAATATTATACATGGCTTATTTCCAAGACCATGAAAGAATACAAATCCCTTTAATAATCCATGTTAACTCCTTGTTTCCCCCATGTATTATGGAGCTGGGTTTTCCTATTTTTCCTATATTGTATTACATAAATGAGATCAATTTATTTCTAGTCCTTTCTCTCTCATGAGATATAAATCATTACCCAATTAAATCGATTGAGATATAGGTCCCACCCATCCCATAATGAAATCCTTCTATCCTATTCCCCAAAATCATAAATCATTCCTCAATAACAAAGGAATAAAATGGGTTTAATTAAACATCATTCCACTATAACATAATCCGTGTAAATGAATTAAAATTCATAAATATATTTGATCATAAAAAATAAAAACTTAGAAAAAATGTATAATATAATTGTAACATAAACCCATTAAATAAATCCAACTTATATGTAAAATAATATTTATATAACATTTGAAATTAATAATTGAGGAAAATAACATTTCATCCTCAAAAACATTTTATTTTCATACAATTTTGTGAAATTTTAAAAGAATATAATTTGATTGAAATAAAATTAAAATAATTTATATTAATTATCATGGAAAAAAGACATTATGACAGTGTAATAATATCTTCATTTTGTATAAGATTAAAGTATACATTGATCTCATAATTTTGTTGTAAAGTAAACAAAACTACCTCTTATTGAAAATTATAAAATATTCATTTCATGCCATTTAAAAAAATTAAAATTGGTAAAATTGAAATTAAATAATTTTTTATGGATTGAAAGAATAATTTTTATTAGATATTTAAAAAACATGGAAATGGATGATAAATATTCCCTAATAAATACATATGTATAAGAAATCTCAGATATTAATGATATTGAAAAATTATCACTTACCATAGGTCTGGTTTACATTATAATGTATTAGAACATCCTGTAAAGTGCATTAAATAATGTTATAACTTATTCAAGAAACATATTTACAATTATGATATCACATATGATCATATTAACATTCTTTTAATAATATGTTATTGTTATGATTCTTTTGGGTGTTTACAACATCATTTTCTTATGCGTCATTTTATCGAATAAGATAAAATTATTTTTCAATATGGTCTGGTTATATCATTTAAAAAATTAAATTAATAATGTATATATGAGATTTAATCATTATATACATTTATATAACACATATTTTAATGGATATCATTTAGGATAAATCTCCTCACATCATGGAGATGGTATGTTGAATGTACACAAGAGCGATGATATCCTTACCATAAGGGTGAAATGGTATGAAAATATATGTTATATATTTTGTTACATAATAAATATCAGGTTATAATAACCAGATATTGTTATTATTTCCTTTATTATACCCACCCAAATAAGGTGCTGGAGCAAATAGATTACACCATGGTGTGTAGATGGTAAGTCGTACGTACACTCATCTAGTAATTACTTGTATAGTAGGATGCATAAAAGGGGGATATGGTTGTTCAGTAACCATAATTACATCTTAGTATATAGTTTATACAATATTTATTACTTTATAATGTACAATACAAAACTAAGAGTATTTATAAGGAGAAATACGTATTAATGAATCTGTATAGGAGATTACCTCTTATTCGACATGATCCATTTAGATCTCCTCTAAAAGATACTGGAGTTCATCTTTTTTTAATACCATAACCTATATTATGTGACTAGGGATGTTTTTAATGGAAATTTTCATTGGATGGACTATCTATAAGTGTTATTTTGTTTTTAAGAAATGAGGGTGGAGATGCGCATTTATATTTGAGGTGAGGGGGCACTTTTGGAAACAAATAAATTTTAAATTAATATTAACTAATTTTAAAAACAAAATGACTCTGATAAGAGTTATCTAGAACATAATATGATTATAGTTTTCAATAGACTCAACCAATAATGTATAGACATGTTTGGATTTCATTTTCAATTGGATCATTTCATTTTACCCTTAATTATTCTATTTTTATTTTATTTTTAGTACATATATTTTTTATATTAAGAGGCTATAAATTATACATTTTGTGGGGCCAATTTCTGAAAAATATAATTTTTTTTAATTTTATACCTTATAATATTTACTTTATAATTGTTAAATATTTTTAAATTTTTTGATTTATCTAATAATATATTATGTATAGAAAATATTATTAGTTTCAATTTTGACATTATTAATTTTATTGAATTTAGAAAAAATTTAGATTGAGATTTAACATTGAAATATCCATTTAAAAGACTTACAATATTTCAATGTCACATAAAAAATTTTTGGAGTCCCATAAATAATTCAAATTTATTTATTTTTAATATTTTTTATATCATTTATTATAAAATTATATTAAAAAAATAATTACGGTGTCATTATTCTGTCAGTTTTTATGGAAATTATTTTTTTACCAAAAAATATAAATAAATTCCCATGAATTTTATACTTTCATTTTAATATTTTAGACTATTAATTATGTAATTTTATCATATTTATCCCTATATTAAAAGTTTTATACTTATAATAAATAAGAGTGTTACATTTTATCGCTTTCATGTCACATTGTTTTATTTTAATAATAATTATATCATTTTCATTGAATAAAAATCCATTTATTGAGTAAATCTGAATCAAAATGTGTTAAGGGTGGATAGTTACTCATCAAATAATATTTTGGTAGGTGTGTGGGTAAATTTTTTGTATTTATCTTATTATTGTATTAAATAAATTACCTAATTTACCTTTAACCGTGTTAAATAAAAATAATGTAAGATATAATTTATAATATAAAAATTAAGAGTAACATATTAACATAATTTGGACACACTGATTCATAAAATCTAATACATTTTTAAAAATTTAACACACATAAGTTTTTTTAATTAATATAAAATTAATAATGTTTATAAGATGAGAAACATGGTTTTAAAAAGTAAAAACCATCAAAAGATTCAAATGTCTTTTTATTAAATTTAAAAATAAAAATACATCTTATGAACAAAATTGGATTAATTTATAACAACCTAATATAATTATACCTTAAATACAAATAAACATATAATCTATCAATTAAATAAGTTAGATGAAATGGATGTTTTGAATTAAATTGTAGTATTTTTTCAATATTTATTTAAATTTAAAAATTATCAAAAATATACAAAACAATTTCCCAAACAAAATTTTGTTGTACCACATTCAAATAAGAGGTTTATTTTTCCAAATATAACTTATAAAAGTGTCCAAAAATAGTTTAAAAATTTGTTATCCAATAAAAAGTGGAAAACATTATTCTTTTTTAAATACACGTTTTCTCTAAAAAAATTAATGTCTTCATATATAATTACTAGAAATCATGTAATATGAATTTAAAATATTATTTTTAGTATATTATTCATATATTTCAATAATAAAATCCATAAAGTGTTATTTTATTATTTTTTAAACTCAATAGTTTTTTTTGAGAAAACATTTCAATTTATTTCAAAAGGGTTTTATTTTCATTCATAATTTTTTTATCAAAAAAATTATAACTATATATAAATTTTTAGTGAATAATTTAGAATTTTAGTTAATATTGTTCATATCCTACATTATAATGGCTTGGTTTTATATGGTAACATAATAATATTTAGTTGTTCACTTAAACTCTTTTTGCCTAAAATGAATTCTATCAAAAGGACATGAAATTTTGTGTAAAAAAATCCAAGAAAAGTGTTGCCTATACCAAAACCAAAGACAGTACTTCATGTTGTGACTTCTTCTCAAAGTTGTAACGCCTCGACCCCAGAAGCCCAGAGTCAGTTCATTGTTACGTATCATTGTCATGATCATAATAGGTCAAGTCTCTAAAGACCGATTAGTTTAGTAGCCTTGGAAGTACTAGATACATTTATAAGGTTACATTACATCATAAAATGGAAAACTACAACAACATTGTCTCCATAGACAACACTGAGACCCCATAGACTATCCCTGGAGGTCAGTCATAATATACTTCTTTTCATCCTAGGAAGATAAAATATAGAAATGAGTGAGATCAAATGCTCAGTAAGGATAACATTATAGAGGAAACTTTCATAAATAAGCATAAACATTTAAGGCAGTTTTTAAGACTAGAACAAAAGCCTTTTAAACTTGAACATCAGTATAATATGGAAATGATAAAATAAAATAATTCCATTTACTTCTCCACATGGATATTATATTAGTCAAATTATCACATGCAATATCAATAACCACTTTCATAATGATGGAATGCATAATGCCAGACTATCAGAACCACATAGTCAAGGCCTTGTGTCAAGACTAAAAATAAGATTTCATCAAGGCATTGTGCCAAGACACTAGTTTGTCTCATGAGACCTACTGATGCATCAAGAATCTATAGTAACCCCCACTCTTCACTTACTAAGTCCAACTCATTCCTAATATGAAAAGTTTGAAACATAACATAAACATTCGTATGAAAACTAGCATAAAAAATTTCAATACTTTATCTACAAACCATGAATGGTATAAAAATAGCACATCCACAGTCAAATATAACTCATTCGATACAATATGGAAAAATGTATTATATCAGATTAACCACAATCGAGAATAATAAAATATATTTAGATGGATGAAAATAATCATCAAAACTATTTGAGATAAATATCCCCCTTTTTCTTGAAACCATTTAAAAGTCACACTATTTTTCAAGAAGCCATTTAAAATAGATTTTTGAATCAAAGTGTCCCATACAACTTTGAAACTTTTAAAAGTAATTTTAATATTAAAAACTTTAATTTCCATATAAATAAATCCTTAAAACCATTTTTAAAACATGGACATTAATGAGAAATATTTAGAATAATAAATCATTAAAACATTTAAAACTTATATTTTAGTTAGAGTTTCTAAGAAAAAGAGAGAAAATTGAATACAAATAATTGAGGTAATAAAAAAAATTTAATATCATGAAAATAAAGGTATTCATGATATACTATGTAAAATTACATTATATACACCATATAAAAGTGATTTGGTGTATAATAACAAAGTAGTCTCAATGGAATACAATTTGAGATGAAATCTTTATAGAAACTATATCCTTAGGTTAAGGATAAATCAACGACATAATTATGTGTGAAAATAAAAATACACTCAATATGATTGGATATTAATTGTAATTCAATCAGAGGACATTCACACATATTCTTGTAAAAACAACACTATTAAATTGGATATTTAACTCAACAAATGCAGATTGTGTTAAAATCACTCTTATCAAGTTCATAACAATGACTTGAGAATTTATGAATGGATTTATTATGTGTATAAAAATTATATCCACAGAAAGGGGAGTGGAAATTATGACATAAGAATATGAATAGTGATTCCACACAAAATTGTGGAGTAAGATAACCAATGAAGTATGCATAAAGCCGAATGAGTGGAAATTGAAATTTGTAATTCCCTTACCAATTTGATAACTTAAGAAACATACATCCCATGAAAGATGGATCATACAATGACGATTTAAATATACATAAATTAATGTATATTACACAATGAATACAATCACGGTCAGTACACACACCACATGGAATAAATAAGTGGTGAACAATAAAATCTCATGGAATTAAAAGTGAGATAAGAAACCCCTTACTTTTACTTTTTCCTTGGTTGAGGGTAGGTTAAACTCATTTATAATGGTGAAATAATTTTTATTTAGTTATACAATAATTATATACATTAATATGATATCATACATGATCTTTTAACATTGATTTGTTAATAATTTCTTAGTGTTATCGTCGTTTCAGGTGTTAACAGATTGATTTTCCTTTATATTCATTGTTATTTGAGCCATATTTGTTATGGATGGGACGTGTCTTATTCATATCAAGATTGATATCATGTCTCTAAACATTATTTTTAATCATAAAATGAAATTTATACTTGAATGGATACGATGGGGAATGAATCTCATCGTGTTCGTAGAGACGGTAATCTGTACGTACGCACGAGCGACAATATCACTCCTTTGATATTAAAATAATATATAATTGGATAGTATATCAAATAAAAAGAATATTTATCATGTTATATTTATTATTAACATGAATTATACAAAATTATTATACCCACACAAATAATAAAGTATTGAATAACAATTACACCACGACGTGGAGAAGGTAATCCATACGGACACACATATGGTGACATGTTATCAAAGGATGGATAGAATAATGAAGATGGATGTACCATATTTATAATAACATCATAGTATATAGATGATACTGTAGTTATTATTTTATAAATGAAATAAAAAAAGAAGAAGTGGAAGAAGAAAAGAACTTGAAAGAGGGTGGTGAAATTATTACCTTTTCTTTGGGTTCTTCCTTCTGATTTGATCAAAAGGGATCATTAAGTTGGCTTTATGAATAAAAGAGGGCCTCTAGATGAATTTAGGGAAGTTTAAAGGATATTTGGGTAGGGGTGGCCGAGCCAAAAGGCTTTGAAGGTGTGAATTAGTGAGTAGTGGGAGTGCCCTTTTATAAGAGGGGTGATGGGCACCTTAGGAAAAGCAAGAAATGTTATTTTATAATAAATTCATATTCGGTTTATAATGGCTCCAGAGTGGATTATTTAATGTTTAAGGTGGGGATAGGTCTAAAACCACTAAAAATTGGTTTTATATAGGTTTGGGTCACTATATTAACTTTATCGTTTTGATTTAACTCTTAGTTAAATAGTTTGACATTTACCATGTCTCTTTGTATTTTTATATTATATAGTTAATAAACATACTATATACATACAAGAGACCCCCAAGTAATATATTAATGGTACATCTATAATTATATAAATCCTTTGGATGAAACATAGATTTTTAGGAATATAATATCAATTAATAATATAATATTCATTTTAAAAACTCATTTATGTCAATTTTGACAATATTTAATAATGGATTTTTTATAAAGTCATAAAAACATTATTAATTCAAAAAAATTCATTTAAGAAATCCTAACATGTCAAATTGGCCAATAAAATTCGTGGATGTCATCAAAACTTTAAAATTATAATTATTTTATAATTTATAATACCAATTATTTGATTCTTTCATTAATAAGGAAAATACTGCATCATTATTGTGTTATAAATAAATTTAATTATTAAATATATAAAAATTATAAATAAAAAACAATTATATAGTAAAACTTCATTGCTTTATAATTAATATTTATAGTCTAAAATATAACATATATAACCCTATGTAAATATTTTTTTTATAAAAGATATATGCTTATGTCATTTTTTGTATTTAGTTTAACTTAATTAATATAAAGTGTCATTATCACATACAAGTGGCTCCATGGGGTCCCATAATCGACACAAAGATGACCATGGACGGACATGTATCAACCAATAGGGTTAGGACACATTTCAGGATAATTTAATATTATTATAATATTATTTTATTTACCCTTATTTACCGGATTTACCCTTTAACCATGGTAAATAAAATATTTACCGAAGTAATTATTCAAAATGTCTAAGAATAAAAGCTACCTATTTACACGGTTTGGACCTCCTGATTCTAAATATGGAAGAAATTTTTCTAAATTTGAAACACATAAGTGGAAAAATTAATTTAAAATTAATTTCCATTGTCAAAACAAAGAGCTTGTTTTTTTAAGAAATAATAACTATCAAACGATTGACACTTTTTTATGTCTACTTTAAATGTGAAATTACATCCAATTACCAATATTGGATTAAATTATAAAAATATATTTTATTTATACTTTAAAACCTCTCAATAGTATAATTTATCACTATAAATTAGTTGGATTAAAAAGTTGTTTTTAAATAATGTTTAGTATATTTTCACTATTCATCAAACTTTGAATGTTTTCTAAAAAATACCAAAAATTCACCCAAGGATAATTTCGATATTTCAAATCCAAAAATGACGTCCATTTTGAAAGGTAAAATTTATAAAATTTCAAAATGTGGGTATTACTATTCATAACGGCTAATTTGATTGGTTCTGGTGTGTGTTAGAACTCGAAGTTGCGTACAACACACGCTACTTTATTATTCATAGGGAAGCATACCGTGGAAGCTTGGGGTGTTACTTTCTCCCCTCCTTCAAATAATTTCATCCTCGATTTTTTTTTAAAAAAATGGGCTTGGTAATATAATGGAAAGTCCCATATCCGAAAAAGAGTCAATAAATCTATCACTTTAAAAGAAAGAAAGAGAAGTACAGAGGTCACCCATGATAACCCATACTAGGATTCCATGTAGTAAAACATGGATATGGATGATAAAATAAGTGTCAAGTTTATATGTAGAGGTATAGAAAATATGATCAGGAGAACGTTAACAACAATAAAACCACAAACTTGTGATGGGACAAATGATCATTAGTCTTCCTGTAGGAAAAGTAAACAGACAACATTTTTTTTGTTTTAAGTTACATTACTTAAAGAAGAGGTATTAATTTATGAGATTGACTAAGAACAGAAATAGATATATTTAATTTTTATGTAGAGTTTCATTCATTCATAAATTTCTACCACTAACTCATTTTTTTAAATGATTATTCTTCAAGAAGACATGGTCACATTATAAGAGAAAGAATAAACTTCTATAGAATCACATGATATACAAAGGATAAACTATACATTTACCTTGTATTTGGAGATTAATTAAAACCAAAATAGTTAGTATAAGATCTGATAATCCCCCAAAAGGATATTCCATTAGAGAAAGAAACACTAATCTTTATTTCTAAAACTAAACCAACAATACCCCAAAGATAAATAAATTCCCTTCAATAAAAAATTGTCCTTAAAATCTTTCAATATAATCAAAACTAATATTGAAACCCAAAACATAGAAGAATTTGTTTATGTAGTCTTCTAGGTTAAATTGTATCTGCAAATGACATCGACTACTCTTAAAATCACATACTTAAAAGTAATTAACCTAATCACATATTCTCTAGTATATGTTAATCATTTCCATAAATAACCCAAATCACTATAAATCCACAATAAAAACATAGATAAAAATATACAATTACTCCTAAAATTAAATCCCATATTATTCTATTTTCTTTGTGAATATAGTGTTCCCAACAAAGAGAACATCTTCCAAAATAACATTTATCACTTAATCACTGAATCATCTTCCAAAACTATGGGTATTCATTTGATAAGACATAAGATCCCAAATCAAATTATTATTGATCAATATAATTATTTATCTAAAAATAATTAGTTACACTGATGAGGGACTTCACTTAGTCTAGTGGTAGGCTATAAATCCCAATCACACTTTGGTTGTGGGTTCAATTCCCACAGCATTGTCTGACGCGATGGGTTGTCACACGATCTGTGTGTAGTCTTTTTTCAAAAACTATATTTTATAACATTACCAAAATGAGATAAATTCCTCAAAATAACCATAACATAATTTAACCACAAATGTTATCTCATACCTTTCATTTTAGTCCCAAAATATAATAACTTGTAATTTCCTCAAACCCAATGATCATATAAAACCAAATTATTATTTATAACTATATCCACAAGAAAAAAGATATTTCTTCCTAAAATATCATTTTCACATTACAAACTGTAGGGTTACAAACAAAAGAAAAAATAATTCCGATGTAATCCCATCAACAAGTAGTTCTAGTACATTTAAAAATTTCTCCAAACATTTATTTCCACATAGCTTCTTCTTTGAACAAGAAAATATCCTATAGAATAGGGCATTCACTCGGGTAATGGCCAGGTCCCCTACATTTACAGAAAATGACTGTAAATGGATTCTTAAGACCAGTTTTATTTTCTTCTATAGTACTCTTCATTTTTCCTCGGCAATTCTTCACTTTATTTCCATATTTCTCACACGTAAAGAATTTCTTTATTCCATTAAGACACTTTCCTAGGTGTCTCTTTCCACCTTTCGTGCATGATGAAAATTGAGGATTCTTTTCTTCGTGGTCTCCATTGTTGGAGCTCTTATCATTTATCACCTTTATCTTCTTTATTGAGTCTGGGAGTTGGTTAATATATATGTTATTGATCATATTTTTGGAAAATTGATTTGGAATGAACACGATATCTTTTACACCTATCAAAATTCCATTTTGTTGCTCATTTCCACCACCGTTCCCACCTTGTACATCATTCTCAAAGTAACTATGACTTCCTTGGAATCCAGCCATTGACTAAAACTAGAAAGCATTTTGTGAGTAATAGTAGTCATAAAATCATTTAGAGAATATTATGAAACCATATTCTCAATTTCAAATACCTTAAGAATAACCAAGGCCATTTATTGCCATCTTATATTAAAAGAAGTCAAATCGGTTTGTAAAGAAAATGTAAATTATCCTAAGAATATCCTCCGGGAGTGTCATAACCAAGAGTGCAGCAAGGCCTATTGTCGTGAACCAGTTCCCATTTGAGTGTATCTTAAAGCGGTGTTTTTGGGTTTTACCCCAAGGTATATCTGTGCTTGAGTAGCCTCTACCTGATCGTATCTAGACAGGGATGTATTGCTCGGAAAACTCACAAAATCTCTACAATACTAAAATTCTAGAAAGTTATTCTATACTAAATCTCAAAGTCCATCTTAGGTCTATATTCTCTAATCAGAGATTATCTAAATCAAGATTCCAAGGTTTGTACTAAACTTTCTCTAATACCAACTGTAACGCCCAGACCCCAGAAGACCATAGTCGGTGCATTATTACGTATCATTGGCATGATCATAATAGATCAAGTCTCAAAAGAATAATTAGTTTAGTATCTTTGGAGGTACTAGATACATTTATATGGTTTACATTACATTAAAATGGAAAACTACAACAAAATTGTCTCCATAGACAACACTGAGATCCCATAGACTATCCCTGGAGGTGAGTCATAATATACTTTTTTGCATCTTATGAAAATAAAACATAGAAAGTGGTGAGCTCAGATGCTCAGTAAGGATAACATTATAGAGGAAACTTTCAGAAATGAGCATAATCATTTTAGGAAGTGAATAAGACTAGAAAAAAGCCTTTTAAACTTTAACTTCACCGTAATATGGAAAAGATAAAATCAAATAATGCCATTTACTTATTCACATGGATATTCTACTAGTTGAATTATCATATGCAATATCAATAACCACTTTCATAATGATGGAATGCATAATGCTTGACTATCATAACTATATAGTCAAGGCCTTGTGCCAACACTACAAATATGATTTTGTTAAGGCCTTTTTCCAAGACACTAGTTTGTCTCATGAGACCTAATGATGCATCGAGGAGCTATAGAGGGCTCCACCCATCACTTACTAAGTCTAATTCATTCCTCATATGAAAATTTTAAAACATAACTTAAACATTCATATTAAAACTAGCATACGAAATGTCAATACTTTATCTACAAACCATGAATGGTATAAAAATAGCACATCCACAGTCAAACATAACTCATTCGATACAATATAGAAGATTTTATTTTATCAGATTAACCTCAATTGATAATAAAGAAGGATATTGACATAGATGAAAATAATCATCAAAACTATTTGATAGAAATACCCACCTTTTTCTTGAAATTATTTAAAAGTCACACTATTTTTCAAGAAGCCATTTAAAAATAGATTTTTGAATCAATGTGTCCCATACCACTTTGAAACTTTTAAAATTAATTTTAATTTTAAAAACATTAACGTCCATATAAATAAATCCTTAAAACCATTTTTAAAACATGGACATTAATGAGAATGATTTAGAATAATAAATATTTAAAACATTAAAAAATGATATTTTTGATAGAGTTTATAACCAAAAGAGAGACACTTGAATAAAAATAATTTAGGTACTCAAAACATTATAATATCATGAGAATAAATGTATTCATGACATAATATTAAAAAGTACATTATATACACCATATAAATGTGATTTGGGGTAAAACAAAAAATTCGTCTCAGTGGAATGTCATTTGAGATGAAATATATTATAGAGACTGTATCCTTAGGATAGGGATTAATCAATGACATAGTATGTGTGAAAATATAAATACACTCAATATTATTGGATAGTTAGAGTATATCAATCATAGTAAATTCACACATATTCTTGTAAAAACAACACCAATTAATTGGATATTTAACTCAACAAATGGAGATTGAATTAAAATTACTCATATCAAGTTCATATCTATGACTTGAGAATTTATCAATGGAGTGATTATGTGTATAAAAATTATATCCATAGAAAGGGGAGTGGAGATTATGACATGAGAAAATTAATAGTTATTCCACACATATTCTTGGAGTAAAATAATCAATGAAGTATGCATAAATCCAAATGAGTGGAAATTGAAATTTGTAATTCCCTTACCAAATTTGATAACTTAGGAAACATACATCCCATTAATGATGGATCATAAAATGATGATGTAAATATCCATAAATTAAATTATATTACACAATGAAAACAATCATGGGCAGTACACACACCACATGCAATAAATAAGTGGTGAACAATGGAAATATCATGGAACTAAAAGTTAGATAAGAAACCCCTTACTTGTACTTTTTCCTTGGTCAATGGTAGGTTAAACTCCTTTATAATGGTTAAATAATTTTTATTGAATTATGCAAGAATTATATACATTAATATGATATCATATATTATCTTTTAACTTTGATTTGTTAATAATATCTTAGTATTATCGTCGTTTCAGGAGTTAACAGATTCATTTTTCATTATATTATTTGATATGTGAGCCATATTGGTTATGGATGGGACGTATCTTATTCATATACAGAATGATATAATGTCTCTAAACATCATTTTTAATCATCAAATTAAATTTAGTCTTCAATGGATACGATGGGGAATGAATCTCATCGCGTTCATGGAGACGGTAATCCGTACGTATGCACGAGCGACAATATCACTGTTTTGATATTAAAATAATATGTAATTGTATGTTATATCATATTTATATAATAATTATCAAGTTATATTTATTATTTACATGAATTAAGCATCATTATTATACCAATCCAAATAATAAAGTATTGAATAACAATTACACCACGACGTGGAGACCGTAATCCGTACGTACGCACGTATGGTGACATGTCATTCAAAAAATGGATATAATAATGAAGCTGGTTGTACCATATTTATAATAACATCAATCTATATATATGATACTGGAGTTATAATTTTGGAATGGAAATAACAAAAAATAACATGTGGAAGAAGAAAAGAACTTGAAAGAGGGTGGTGAAATTATTATCTCTTCTTCGGGTTCTTCCTTTTGATTTGGTCAAAAGGGCTCACTAAGTTGGCTTTCTGAACAAAGGAAGGCCTCTATGATGAAGTGATGGAAGTTTATAGGATATTTGGGAAGGTTTTGGCCGATCAAAAATGCCATGAAGCTGTGAATTTGTGAGTAGGGGGAGTGCCCTTTTATAAGAGGGGCGAGAGCACCATAGGAAAAGCTAGAAATATTATTTTATAATAAATTCATATTCGGTTTCTAATGGCTTAAAAGTGGATTAGTTAATGGTTAAGGTGGGTATAGGTCTAAAAACACTCAACAAATAGGTTTTACATAGGTTTGGGTCACTATATTAAGTGTATCTTTTTGATTTTACTCTTAGTTAAATAGTTTGACATTTACCAAGTCTCTTTGTATTTTTTTATGATATAGTTAATAAACTTACTATATACTTCCAAGAGACTCTAATGAGGTCCATTAATGATAAACCTATCATTATATAATTCTTTTGGCCTATCCTTAGATATTATGAAATATAATATCAATTAATAATACAATATTTGTTTTAAAAACTTATTTATGACAATTTTGACACTATTTAATAATTGATTTTTGTTAAATTATTAAAAACTTTATTAATTCGAAAAAAATTAATTTAAGAAATAATAAAATGTCATATTAACCAATAAAATTCGTTTATGTCATCAAAACATTCAAATTATATTTATTTTAAAATTTATAATACCAATTATTTGATTTGTTAATTAATAAGGAAAATACTGAATCATTATTGTTTCATAAATAAATTAAATTATTAAATGTATAAAAATTATAAATAAAATACCGTTATGTATGAAATCATTTTATCTTTATGATTAATATTTATAGTCGAAATTATAACATATATAACCCAATGTAATTTTTTTTAAAAGATATATGCTCATGTCATTTTTGTATTTACTTTAAAATAATTAATATAAAGTGTCATTATCACTTACAAGTGGCTCCATGGGGTCCCCAAATCGACCCAAATATTCCCATAGTTCGACATATATTATCCAATAGGGTTAGCACACGTTTTAGGGTAATTTAATATTATTATAAAGTTATTTGTTTGCCCTTATTTACCAGCTTTACCCTTTAACCATGGTAAATAAAATATTTACCGAAGTAATTATTCAAAATGTCTAAAAATAAAAGTTTTATATTTATACAATTTGGACCTTCTGATTCTAAATATTAAATCCATTTTTATAAACTAAAAACACAGAAGTGGAATAAATTAATTTAAAATTAATTCCCATTGTCAAAACAAAGAGCGTGTTTTTTTAAGAAATAATAACTATCAAAAGATTAACACTTGTTTATGTCTAGTTTAAATGTGAAATTACATCCAATTACCAATATTGGATTGAATGTTAAAAATATATTCAAATTATATTTTAAAACCTCTCAATTGTATAATTTATCAATATAAATTATTTTGATTAAAAAGGTTATTTTTAATTAATGTTTCGTAATTTTTTACTATTCATAAAAATTTGAATATTTTCTAAAAAATACCAAAAATTCACCCTAGTATAATATCGATATTTCAAATCCAAAAATGATGTCCATTTTTAATGAAAAATTTTATAATATTTAAAAAAGTTGGTATTACTATTCATAACGGCTAGTTTGATTGGTTGTGGTGTTTGTTAGAACTCGAAGTTACGTACAACACATGCTACTAGATTATTCAAAGGGAAGTGTACCATGGAAGTACAAAGGTCACCCAAGATAACCCATACTAGGATTCCATGAAGTAAAACATGGATATGGATGATAAAAAAAGTGTTCTATTCTGATGGAGAGTGATAGAAAACATGATCAGGATAATGTTAACAACAAGAAAACCACAAACCTGTGATGGGGAAAACTGTCATTAGTCTCCCAGTAGGAAAAGTAAACAGACAACATTTTTTTTGTTTTAAGTTACATTACATAAAGATGAGAAATTAATTTATGAGCTTGAGTAAGAACATAAAGAGATATACTTAATTTTTAAGTAGAGCTTCATTAATTAATAAATTTATACCACTAACTTATTTTTCTAAACGATGAGTATTCAAGAAGACATGGTCACATTGGAAGAGATAGAATAAACTTCTATAGAATCACATGATCTATAAAGGATAAACTATACATTTACCTTTTCTTTCGAGATTAATCAAAACCAAAATGGATAGTATAAGATCTGATGATCCCCCAAAAGGATATTCCATTAGAGTAAGAAACACTAATATTAATTTCTAAAACTAAACCAACAATACCCCAAAGTTGTATAAATTCCATTCAATAAACAATTGTCCTTAAAATACTTCAATGTAATCCAAACTAATATTGAAACCCAAAATATAGAAGAATTTGGTTATGTAGTCTTCCACGTTAAATTGTATCTCCAAATGACATCAACTACTCTTAAAGTCACATACTTAAAATTAATTAACTTAATAACATATTCTCTAGTATTGGTTAATCATTTCCATAAATAAACCGAATCATGATAAATCCACAATAAAAACATAGATAAAAATCCACCATTAATCCTCAAATTAAATCCCATAGTATTCTATTTTCCTTGGGCATATAGTGTTCCCAAAAAAGAAAACATCTTCCAAAATAACATTTATCACTTAATCACTGAATCATTTTCCTATACTAAGGGTATTCATTTGATAAGACATAAGATCCCAATTCAACTTATTATTGATCAATAAAATTATTTAACTAAAAATAATTAGTCACACTGACAAGGTACTTCACATAGTCCAATGGTATGCGATAAATCTCAATCGCACTTTGGTTGTGGGTTCGATTCCCACAAATTTGTCCAATACGACGGGTTCTCACACGGTCTGTGTGTTGTCCTTTTTCAAAAACTATGTTCTATAACATTATAAAAATGAGATAAATTCCTAAAAATAACCATAACATAATTTTACAACCAATTTTATCTCTTACCTTTCGTTTTCATCCCAAAATATAATAACTTGTAATTGCCTCAAACCCAATGATCATATAAAACCAAATTGTTATTTATAACTATATCCACAAGAGAAAAGATATGTCTTCTTCAAATATCACTTTCACATGACAAGCTGTAGGTTTACAAATACAAGAGAAAATTATTCCAAATTAATCCCATCAACAAGGAGTACTAGTACATTTAAAAATTTCTCCAAACATTTATTTCCACATAGCATCTTCTTTGACCAAGAAAATATCCTATAGAATAGGGAATTCACCCGGGTAATGGCCAGGTCCCCTACATTTTCTTATCATTCATCACATTTCTCTTATTTTTTGAGTCAGGGAGTTGGTTAATATTTATGTTATTGATCATTTTTTTGGAAAACTAATTTGGCATGAACATGATATCTTTTACGCCAATCAACATTCCATTTTGTTGCTCATTTCCACCACTGTTCCCACCATGTACATCATTCTCAAAGTTACTATGAATTCCTTGGAATCCATCCATTGACTAAAACTAGAAATCATTATGTGAGTAACAGTAGTCATAAAATCATTTAGATAATATCATGACACCATATTCCAAATTTGAAACACCTTAGGACAAAACAAGGTCATTTATTCTCATCTAATATTAAAATATTTCAAATGGTTTTGTAAAGAAAATGTAAATTATCCTAAGCATATCCCCCATGAGTGTCATAACGAAGAGTGCCGCAAGGCCGGTTGTCGTGCAGAAGTTCTCGTTCGAGTCTAGCTCAATATTGTGTTTATGAGTTTTACCCCTCGGTACATCTGTTCCAGAGCCGCCTCTGCCTGCTCATATCCAGAAAGGGATGTATTGCTCAAAAAACTTACAAAATCACTACATTACTAAAATTCTAGAAATTTCTCCCATACAAATCCTCAAAGTCTATCTTAGGTCTATGTGCTCTAATCAGAGCTTATCTAAATCTAGTTTCCAAGGTTTGTACTAACATCCTCTGATACCAACTGTAACGCACCGACCCTAGAAGCCCAGATTCGGTGAATTATTACGTATCATTGGAATGATCATAATAGATCAAGTCTCGTAATACCGATTAGTTTAGTAGTATTCGATATATTAGAAGCATTTATAAGGTTTACATTACATCATAAAATGGAAAACTACAACAACATTGTCTCCATAGACAACACTGAGATCCCATAGACTATCCCTGGAGGTCAGTCATAATATACTTCTTTGCATCCTTGGAAAATAAAACATTGAAAAGGGTGATCTAAAATGCCCAGTAAGGATAAAATTATAGTGGAAACATTCATAAATGAGCATAAAAATTTATGTAAGTGAATAATACAAGAACATAAGCCTTTTAAACATTAACATCAGCATAATATGGTAAAGATAAAATCAAATAATTCCATTTACTTATTCCCATGGATATTCTACTAGTCAAATTATCATATGAAATATAAATAACCACATTCATAATGATGTAATGCATAATTCTTGACTATCATTACCATATAGTCAAGGCCCTGTTCCAAGACTACAAATAAGATTTTGTCAAGGCCTTGTGCCAAGACACTAGTTTGTCTCATGAGACCTACTGATGAATCGAGGAGCTATAACAGGCTCCACCCGTCACTTACTAAGTCCAATGCATTCTTCATATGAAAAGTTTGAAACATAACATAAACATTCAGATTAAAAATAGCATACAAAATGTCAATACATTATCCACAAATCAGGAATGGTCTAAAAATAGCACAGCCACAGTAAAATATAACTCATTCGACACAATATGGAAGGTTTTATTGTATCAGATTTACCTCAATTGAGAATAATGATGGATGTTGACATAGATGAAAATAATCATCAAAACTATTTGAGAGAAATATCCCCCTTTTTCTTGAAATCATTTAAAAGTCACACTATTTTTCAAGAATCAATTTAAAAATAGATTTTTGAATCAAAGTGTCTCATACCACTTTGAAACTTTTAAAATGAATTTTAATATTAAAAACATTAATATCCATATAAATGAATCCTTAAAACCATTTTTAAAACATGGACATTAATGAGAATTATTTAGAATAATAAATATTCAAAACATTTAAAAATGATATTTTAGTTAGAGTTTCTAACCAAAAGAGAGAAACTCGAATACAAATAATTAAGGTAATAAAAACATTGTATTATCATGAGAATAAATGGATTCATGATATAGTACATAAATGTACATTATATACACCATATAAAAGTGATTTTGTGTATAACAACAAAGTAGTCTCAATGGAATGTAATTTGAGATGAAGTCTCTTATAGATATCCTATCCTTAGGTTAAGGATAAATCAAAGACATAATTATGTGTGAAAAACATAAATACACTCAATATGATTGGATATTTAGTTTAAATCAATCATAGGATATTCACACATATTCTTGTAAAAACAACACCAATGAATTGGATATTTAACTCTACAAATAGAGATTGAATTACAATTACTCTTATCAAGTTCATATCGACGACTTGAGAATTTATCAATGGAATGATTTTGTGTATAAAAATTGTTTCCACATAAAGGGGAGTGGAAATTATGACATAAGCATATGAATAGTGACTCCACACATAATCTTGGAGTAAAAAAATTATCAATGAAGTATGTGTAAAGCCGAATGAGTGGAAATTTGAATTTGTAATTCTCTTACCAATTTGGTAACTTATGAAACATACATACCATGAAAGATGTATCATAAAATGATGATTTAAATATAAAAAAATTAAATTAAATTACAAAATTATTACAATCATGGGCAGTACACACACCACATGCAATAAATAAGTGGTGAACAATGGAAATTTCACGCAATTAAAAGTGAGATAAGAAACCCCTTACTTGTACTTTTTCCTCGGTCGAGGGTAGGTTAACCTCCTGTATAATATTGAAATAATTGTTATTCAATTATAAAATAATTATATACATTAATATGATATCATATATGATCTTTTAATATTGATTTTTTAATAATATCTTAGTATTATCTTCATTTCAGGTGTTAACGGATTCATTTTCATTTATATTATTTGTTAGGTGAGCCATATTTTTATGGATGGGACTTATCTTATTCATATATAGAATGATATAATGTCTCTAAACATTATTTCTAATCATCAAATCATATTTAGTCTTGAATGGATACAATGGGCAATAAATCTCATCGCGTTCATGGAGACGGTAATCTGTACGTACGCACGAGCGACAATATCACTCTTTTGATATTAAAATAATATAAAATTGGATGGTATATAATATATAAAGAATAATTATCATGTTATATTTATTATTTACCTGAATTACACATCATTATTATACCCATCAAAATAATAAAGTATTGAATAACAATTACACCACGACGTGGAGACGGTAATCTGTATGTACTCACGTATGGGGACATGTCATTAAAAGGATTGATAGAATAATGAATATGGTTGTACCATATTTATAATAACATCACAGTATATATAGGATACTGATGTTATTATTTTATAATGGAAATAGCAAAAAAGAATAAGTGGAAGAAGAAAAGAACTTGAAAGAGGGTGTGGAAATTATTACCTCTTCTTCGGGTTCTTCCTATTGATTTGATCAAAAGGGATCCTTAAGTTAGATTTCTGACCAAATTAGGTCCTCTAGAATGAATTTAGGGAAGTTTAGAGGATATTTGGGTAGGTTTTTCTGAGCCAAAGGGCTTTTACGGTGTGCATTATTGAGTAGGGGGAGTTCCCTTTTAAAAGAGGGCTGAGAGGCACCATAGGAAAAGCTAGAAATATTATTTTATAATAAATTCATATTCGGTTTATAATGCCTCAAAAGTGGATTATTTAAAATTTATGGTGGTGATAGTGTGAAAACAACTCAACCAATAGGTTTTAGACAGGTTTGGGTCACTATATTAACTTTATCTTTTTTTATTTATCTCTTAGTTAAATAGTTTAACATTTACCATGTCTCTTTATATTTTGTATATTATATAGTTAATAAACATAATATATACTTCGAAGATACCCCCAAGTGGTTCTTTAATGATTCACATATAATTATATAAGTCCTTTGGCCGAACTGTGGATTTTTAGGAATATAATATCAATTAGTAATATAGTATTTTTTTTTAAAAAAACTCATTTATGTCAATTTTGACACTATTTAATAATTAAATTTTGGTAAAGTCATAAAAACAATATTAAATAAACCAAATTCATTTAAGCAATACTAACATGTTATATTATCCAATAAAATTATTTTATGTCATAAAAACATTCAAATAATATTTATTTTAACATTTATAATACCAATTACTTTATTCATTCATTAATAAGGAAAATACTGCATCATTATTGAGTCATAAATAAATTTAATTATTAAATGTCTAAAATTTATGAATAAAATAAAATTATGTAGTAAATATTTTTATATTTCCAATTAATATTTATAGTCCAAAATATAACAAATATAACCCAATGTAAAAATTGTTTTGCTAAAAGATTTATGCAATGACCCAAAGTTTCATTAATGGAAAATACCTCTTGATCTAGTTAAATGCTTCTTTATGAAAAATGTTTTTATAATATGTCAACTTCTTTAGTTTTACGTTAAGATTTGTGACCATTACTTTTATAGTCGTTGAACAGTGATCATCTGAGTGGTATAAATATAAGGCTTTAACGAACACATTTCTACTCAGACAAAGGAAGCGATGGCCTCATCCAGTAGAATTGCCCCTTAAAAATCCCATTTGTCGGAGCTCGGAAAAGTGGTGGTGTCTTTGGGATTTGCCCTTAACCAAGCCCAAGATGAGCTTCATCAAGTCAAGCTCAAACGTGATCATCTACGGGAAAAGTGGAAGTTGATTGAAATTACAACTCGAGCGATGTTATCCGAGCCACCCCAAGAGTCTGTCACCATCGCACACCTTACCCTTAGGTCTTATGCGGCTATTTTAAGGTGTTATGTAACAAATAAGTAGCACCATGTTCATGTACATTATTTCTGTATATAATAATGAATATAATTTCTAGTCATTTTTGATACATTGTAATTAGTTTTTAAAGTACAAATGGTGTTTTTAGTTATTATTTAATTAAGGATTATATTTTATTAAATTAAAGGATTTTTTAATTAAATAATATTTCAATAAAATATTATTATTAATATTAAATTATTTTTTATTAAATATAAATGATCTTATAATTTTATGAATGCAATTAAAATTTTTATTAAGGTTTGAAAGCCATTTCTGTCAAAACCCGTGAATTTTTTATAAATATCGGTTTTTATTTTAAAAGTGAAAATTCACATATTTAGAAAATTATTTAGATAAAATAAATATTATTTTTGGAATCAGGACGTCGAAATTATCCAACAGTGAATTTTTCATAATTTTCTGAGACAGTCAAATATTTGGGTAAAAATTAAATACCATTTAAATATATAATGTGTTTTATGACATCATAATGACCCAATGGTGATGTAATAAAATACCATAATCCTTATGTTCGTCCAATAAGTGTTTTATCATTAAAATAATGTGTTTTTGGGTTTGTTTGACTTACTTTTCAAAGCATTAATGGAGCCCTCAAGACTTATTCAACACTTTGCCTTTTAAAATTAATTTCCATGGGAGTGTGACTCACCTCCACATAAGCAACCCTAATTTTTTAATAAGTTCGGAACATGGCCTTGTAAAATATTTTTTTCCTATTTCCCTTTATAGAAACCATGGGCAAATACCATTGGATGGTTTGTGGTTTTGATTATTTTAATATAAGGGGTCCCAAACCTAAATAATAAAGAATTCCCTCACCTTTCCTATATAAACCCACCCAAGCTCCCACTTCCTCCTCACTCAAAGCCCTTTTAGTTCCTCCAACCTCTTCCCAACTCTCTTTATAATCCTCTCATGGTGCCCCAAGCTCCCAAGAAGCCTCTCACAAGCTACTCTCTAGCCATTGGAAGCACACTTCCAAGTAAGGGTTTTTTCATCCTTTCTCATTTTTGTCAATTTTCTTTAAGTTGTATTTCCCTTTTAATTTCAATTATGAATGTTAGGGTATGGTTTCTCACCTCTCCCATACTGCCCTATTATTGTTTGAATGATGAGATACCCCTTTTTCTCTCATTAAATGCCTCCCATGTACACCCGTTACTATGCCAAAATTCTGAAAGGAACCTTTTTCTCCCCTTCTATATTCAAGTGCAATGAGGGTTTACTCATGCTCCATGTGAAATGAGCCTTGGCTCATGCTAAATCAATGTTAAGTGTTGTTGCCACATTTCCATGTTATGATTATCATGCTTTATCATGCCTTTATGTTCATGTTACTTTTATGCTCTATTGATGTTCCTATTCCCTGACATGTATTGTACTCCTCATGTTATTCATTGTGTACTCCCTTACTGGGCTTTATAGATCACCCTTTTCTTATGCATGTCCTCAGGTTATCGCATGCAATGCTAATTACGAAGGAATTTAGTGGTCATGTAAAGGAAGTTTTCAATAAAGATGTTGTATTTCAAGTTTAAAGTTTTTATGTAATGATCCTAAGCCCCAAATACACTAAACCTCTCGATCTTATTTGTTGGATCAAGTGAAGTTTTATGTAATAAAGCATGTTTAAGTTGTAATAAAAAGTAGGGTTGTCATAGTTGGTATCAGAGGATAGGTTTAGTTATTTTTGGGATTAGGAAACCATAGTAAAGCCTTATACACAAGACTAAGTATAATAAAAACATCCCTAAGTTTTGGTAAATACTATGTAAGTGGTTTATCAAACAAATACATCCCTTTCTGGATATGAGAAGGTAGAGGTGGCTCTGGCACAGATGTATCCTAGGGGTAAAACCCGAAAACACCGCTTTGAGGTAGACTCGAACGGGAACTGGTGCACGAAAACGGGCCTTGCTGCACTCTTGGTTACGACACTCCGGGGGGATATGTTTTGATAAATTCACAATCTTAGTATGAACCATTATTAAGGGAAAAAATTCCCCTAAGAATATATGTTAGAAGGAAGATCATGAAAATCCTGGATTGAATCCTATAGACTCATGAGTTAAAGAGATTAAAGTTTATTTATAAGTCATCAACTTTTTTCTTTGGATTACCCTTTATGTGTTACCCCTAACTTTCCTTTTATTCCAGCCAATGGAGGGTAATATGAGAACTCGGGATAACAACCATTATGAAGATCAGTGTGATGATTGTACTTATGAGATGCCCAATCCAATGGGAGCGGGAATTGCGAACTTTGTCACGCTCCTCTCTCAGCTGACTCACGTTTTGAATAGAAACACTGGTCAAGAGGAACGTTCAACCCCCCCCCCCCCCCCCCCCATGAAAGAACAAGTCGCTATCGAGAGCTTCATGAGACAAAGGCCACCTACTTTTAGTGGATCATCTGATCCCACGATCACTGAACAATTGATCAACTCCATTGAAAAGATATTCGCCATCCTCCAATTCTCTGAAAAAGAGAAGGTTCTCCTGGCGGCTTATCGTATGGAGGGTGAAGCTGATCAATGGTGGACGTTGATCAAAAATACGAAGCCTGAGGAGGATATCGAGGCTTTGGAAGGGAAGGAATTCCGAAAGATGTTTTTCAATAAATATTTTCCAGGCACCCTCCATCTTAAGATGGAAAGGGACTTCCATTCCCTCAAACAGAAAGATGAAGAATCTGTGGGAGCATACGAGGAAAACTTCACAAGTCTTGCACGATACGCTTCCGGCTTTGTCGTTACCCCCGAATGCAAGGTTGACCGCTTCTTTGGTGGGCTGAAGCCTAGCTTGTGGAAAGCATTAGAGATCCGTGACTTCGACTGCTATGAGGAAATTGTCCGATGTGCCCTCAAGGTTGAAATGGAGATCGGAGAATCACAGGGGTATCATGGGGACAAGAAATGTAAGGTGAACTTCAATGCTGGTGGTCCGATGGATAAATCCAACGGCGCTAAGAAGTTCCAGCACCCCACTAGCCAAAAGTGTGGAAAGAAGAACCCTGGAAATTGCCATAGGGGGACAAGAAAATGCTTCAAGTGTAGAAGAGAAGGGCACCTAGCTGTTAACTGTCAGCAAGAAGGACCCGCAACTATGACAGAGGAGAGGAACTCTCCGTTCGAACCTCAATGCGTTGTTCAATGCTACAAATTTAAAGAACCATGTCATTTTGCAAATCAATGCCCTAATCCAAGGGTTATCGGAGGCAACCAGCAACCTCCAAGACAGCAAGGAAGAACTTTTGCCATCACTTCTTCCGAAGTGAACCCCGACAACGAAGTGGTGACAGGTACGCTAGTTATTCATTCAAGAATAGAGAACGTACTTTTTGATTCAGGTTCTATGCATTCTTTTATATCTCAAAAGTTTAGTAGAACAATACCTGCACCACCACAAATCATGGAAGTAAAGATGTCGGTGAGTATGGAAAAAGGGGCAATCATTGCATACCATGAGTATAAGTCCTCCCCTTTTATAATCTGTGGATTGAATTTCCCGGCAAACCTCATCATACTCCCTCTTGTAGAATTTGATGCAATTCTTGGCATGGATTGGCTTTCCTTATATAGAGCCAACATAAATTGTCGGGAGAGGGAAATCACACTCCATATGGAGAATCGAACCCCGATTCTTTACAAGTGTCAGGAGGAAGATGAATCTCCTTTAGCTCCATCATCTCAAGCATGGATATTACTGCCTTATGAGCACGCATATCTCGCTCAGATGATTGGGTCCAAGGAAGAAACCACCCTTGAAGAAATGCCTATTGTGAGGGAATTCGCTGAAGTAATTCCCGAGGAACTTCCTGGTCTTCCTCCAAGAAGAGATGTTGAGTTCTCAATTGAACTTATACCTGGGGTGCTACCAATATCCAAGACTCCATATAGAATGGATGTTGTTGAGCTTAAAGAGCTGAAGAAAAAACTATAGGAGAACTTGGATAAAGGGTTTATACGCCCAAGTGCATCACCATGGGGTGCACCAGTCCTCTTCGTCAAGAAGAAGGATGGGTCAATGCGGCTTTGCATCGATTATCGTTAACTTAACAAAATCACAATAAAGAACAAGTATCCTCTCCCAAGAATCGATGAATTGTTTGATCAGCTGTCTGGAGCACAATACTTCTCCAAGTTGGACTTGCGGTCGGGATATTATCAAGTAAGGGTGAAGAAGGAAGATATCCCCAAGACTGCTTTTCGTACAAGGTACGGGCACTATGAATTCATTGTAATGCCTTTCGGACTCACCAATTCTCCAGAAATATTCATGGACTTGATGAATAGAGTCTTTAGAGATTACCTAGACAAATTTGTGGTAGTCTTTATAGATGATATTCTAATATACTCCAAAACCAAGGAGGACCATGAGGAGCATTTAAGAACTGTACTGGAGACTTTGCGCAAGTAGAAGCTCTATTCCAAGTATAGCAAGTGTGAGTTCTAGTTGAAGGAGGTCTCATTCTTGGGCCATATCATCACAAGCAATGGGATATCTGTGGACCCCTCCAAAATAGATGCAATTGAGGGATGGCCGAGGCCAACATCGGTAACTGATATCCGTAGCTTCTTGGGGTTAGCTGGATATTATCGACGATTTGTGAGAAATTTCTCACGATTTTCCAACCCTCTTACCAAGCTAACTCGAAAGGGAGTAAAGTTTTCTTGGAGTGATGAATGCGAAGAAAGCTTCAAGGAGTTGAAAATGAGGCTTATCACTGCACACGTGCTGACTTTACCCACAAGTGGGGAGCTTTTTGTGGTATTTAGTGATGCTTCGAAGAAGGGATTAGGATGTGTGCTGATGAAGAATGATAAAGTGATATCCTATGCCTCAAGGAATTTGAAAATCCATGAGAGAAACTATACAACGCATGATCTAGAGTTGACGGCAGTGATCTTTGCCTTGAAAATCTGGCGGCATTATCTCTATGGAGAGAAATGTGAGATATATACTGACCACAAGAGTCTTAAATATATATTTACACAGAAAGAGCTTAATATGCGCTAGAGAAGATGGATAGAGCTCATCAATGATTATGACTCTTTAATACATTACCACCCTGGGAAAGTGAACAAGGTGGCAGATGCCCTAAGTAGAAAGGATCCAACGATTCTATCAATGATGAGAATTGAGAAGGATCCAATCTTCTTAGACTTAATAAAGATGGATGTGGGAATCATAAATAAGGGAACATCATCAATCCTTTCACAAATGATTGCTCAACCATCTCTTTTGGAAATGTTAAAGGATGCTCAAAAGGATGATGCGGGAATCCAAGAAAAAGTGGAAGCTATCAAAAAGGGAAAATCCTCATAGTTTAATGTTAATGAAGAAGGAATTGTGCGGTTTGGGAAAAGACTATGTGTTCCATCAAGTTCGGAGCTGAAGAAGGAACTTTTGGATGATGCACATAGTTCAAATTTCTTTATTCACCCAGGGAGAACAATGATGTATCGAGATCTCCGAGAAAACTTTTGGTGGGATAATATGAAGAAGGAGATCACTGAATATACATCAAAGTGCATGGTGTGTCAGCAAGTGAAGGCAGAGAGGCAGAAGTATAAGGGGATGATGCAACCATTGCCCATACCAGAATAAAAATGGGAGAACATCACCATGGACTTTGTCACCGGACATCCGAGGACATCCAAAGGCAACAATGCAATCTGTGTTGTTGTGGATCGTCTTACAAAGACTGCACACTTCATTGTTATTCGAGAGGATTTCTCTTTGGATCAACCGACACAGATATATATCAGGGATGTGGTACGGTTGCATGGAGTACCACTATCTATTGTTTCTGACCGAGATCCAAGATTTACCTCTATGTTATGGAAAAGTCTTCAACATGCTCTGAATAATGAACTGAACTTCAGTACGGCCTATCATCCTCAAACTGATGGCCAATCCGAGCGGACTATCCAAACACTTGAGGATATGTTGAGAGAGTTTTCAATGGACTTTAAAGGAGGATGGGATCAACATCTTCCTCTGGTTGAGTTCTATTATAATAATAGTTTCCACTCGAGCATCCAAATGGCACCATATGAAGCCCTGTATGGGAAAAGTTGTAGAACACCGGCATGTTGGGATGAGGTCGGTGAACGTAAGCTGTTTGGACCAGAAATGGTCGAAGAAATGGTGGAGAAGGTGAAAACCATTCAGCAGCATATCAAGGCAGCCCAAAGTCGACAGAAGAGTTATGCAGATAATCGTCGACGAGACCTTGAGTTTAAAGTCGGAGACATGGTGTTTTTACGCATATCTCTGTGGAAGAAGGTCATGAGGTTTGGAAAGAAAGGTAAGTTATGTCCAAGGTACATCGGCCCCTTCGAGATTCTTGATCGTGTTGGGGTTGTGGCCTATAGACTAGCACTTCCACCTACTATGGCCAAGGTACATGATGTCTTTCATGTATCCCTCTTAAGAAAGTACATACCAGACCCTTCAGATGTACTCTCTTCCGAGGTGGTACAATTGGAAGATGATATTTCTTATGAGGAACAACCAGTGAAGATCTTAGATCGTAGAGAAAAAGTTCTACGAAATAAGACAATGCCCCTCGTCAAGGTGTTGTGGAGAAACCACAAGTTTAAAGAAGCAACTTGGGAGTCGGAGGATATGATGAAGCTGAGTTACCCACATTTGTTTTAGTGTGGGAAAAGGACAATTTTGAGGGAGAAATTTCTTAAGGGGGGAATTTTGTAACGACCCAAAGTTTCATTAATGGAAAATCCCTCTTGATCCAGTTAAATGCTTCTTTATGAAAAATATTTTTATAAGATGTCAACTTATTTAGTTTTACGTTAAGATTTGTGACCGTTACTTTTATAGCCATTGAACAGTGATCATCTGAGTAGTATAAATATAAGGCTTTAACGAACCCATTTCTACTCAGACAAAGGAAGCGATGGCCTCATCCAGTAGAATTTCCCCTTACGAAGCCCATTTGTCGGAGCTCGGAAAAGAGGTGGCGTCTTTGGGATTTTCCATTGACCAAGCCCAAGCTGAGCTTCATCAAGTCAAGCTCGAACGTGATCGTCTATGGGAAAAGTGGAAGTTGATTGAAATTACCACTCGAGCGATGTTATCCGAGCCACCCCAAGAGTCTGTCACCATCACACACCTTACCCTTAGGTCTTATGCGGCTATTCTAAGGGGTTATGTAACAAATAAGTAGCACCATGTTCATATACATTATTTCTGTATATAATAATGAATATAATTTCATGTCATTTTTGATACATTGTAATTAGTTTTTAAAGTACAAATGGTGTTTTTAGTTTTTATTTAATTAAGAATTATATTTTAGTAAATTAAAGGATTTTGGAATTAAATAATATTTTAAGAAAATATTATTATTAATATTAAATTAATTTTTATTAAATATAAATGATCTTATAATTTTATGAATGCAATTAAAATTTTTATTAAGGTTTGAAAGCCATTTCTGTCAAAACCCGTGAATTTTTTATAAATGTCGGTTTTTATTTTAAAAGTGAAAATTCACATATTTAGAAAATTATTTAGATAAAATAAATATTATATTTGGAATCAGGACGTCAAAATTATCCAATGGTGAATTTTTCATAATTTTCTTAGACAGTCAAATTTTTGGGTAAAAATTAAATACCATTTAAATATATAATGTGTTTTATGACATCAAATGACCCAATGGCGATGTAATAAAATACAATAATCCTTATGTTCTGCCAATATGTGTTTTATCATTAAAATAATGAGTTTTTGGGTTTGTTTGACTTACTTTTCAAAGCATTAATGGAGCCCTCAAGACTTATTCAACACTTTTCCTTTTTAAATTAATTTCCATGGGAGTGTGACTCACCTCCACATAAGCAACCCTAATTTTTTAATAAGTTCGGACCTTGGACTTGTAAAATATTTATTTCCTATTTCCTTTTCCTGAAACCATGGGCAAATACCATGTGATTGTTTGTGGTTTGGATTATTTTAATATAAGGGGTCCCAAACCTAAATAATAAAGAATTCCCTCACATTTCCTATATAAACCCACCAAAGCTCCAACTTCATCCTCACTCAAAGCCCTTGGAGTTCTTACAACCTCTTCCCTACTCTCTCTAGAATCCTCTCAAGGTGCCCCAAGCTCCCAAGAAGCCTCTCACAAGCCTCTCTCTATCCTTTGGTAGCACACTTCCAAGTACGGGTTATTTCTTCCTTTCTCATTTTTGTCAATTTTCTTTATGTTGTATTGCCCTTTTAATTTCAATTATGAATGTTGGGGTATGGTTTTTCACCTCTCCCATACTGCCCTCTTATTGTTTTAATGATTAGAGACCCCTTTCTCTCTCATTAAATTCCTCCCATGTACACCTGTTACTATGCCGAAATTCAGAAAGGAACCTTTTTCTCCCCTTCTATATTCAAGAAATACTTTTGTGTCATGAATCTAAATTCCTTTTCAATTTTTGGGACATGTATCTATATGACCTCCTTACTGTCCATTACATGTAAATATTATGAGGAACCCCTTTCTCTCTCATCAACCATTTTTATAAATTCTTATGTGACGTCGTTACGCTGCCGAAATCACACCGATTTTCTAAGCCAATATCATTGTGTAGTGAATACCATGCCCATTTATCCATCAAGGGTATTCACCATTATGAACATTTACTAATTGATTATAAAGTTTCAAGTATGAATTCCACATTCCTTTATCGTGGAATAAATGATTATGTTTTATGAATCCCTGTTTTATGATCCATGTGGCACACTTATGCATGAAATGAAATGTTTAAGAAGGGTGCGCCCTTTATAGCGCCCCAATGCATTGGGTAAAGTATAGTATCATGATACGTCATGTGCAATGAGTGTTGACTCATGCTAATTCAAGTGAAATGAGGGTTTACTCGTGCTTCAAGTGCAATGAGGGTTTACTCATGCTCCATGTGCAATGAGCCTTGGCTCATGCTAATTCAATGTTAAGTGTTGTTGCCACATTTCCATGTTATGATTATCATGATTTATCATGCCTTTATTTTCATGTTACTCTTATGCTCTATTGATGTTCCTATTGCCTAACATGTATTGTACTCCTCATGTTATTCATTGTGTACTCCCTTACTGGGCTTTATAGCTCACCCTTTTCTTATGCATGTCCTCAGGTTATCCCATGCAATGCTAAGTACGAAGGAATGTAGTGGTCATGTAAAGGAAGTTTTCAATAAAGATGTTGTATTTCAAGTTTAATGTTTTTATGTAATGATCCTAAGCCCCAATAACACTAAACCTATCGATCTTCTTTGTTGGATCAAGTGAAGTTTTATGTAATAAATCATGTTTAAGTTGTAATAAAAAGCAGGGTTGTCATAGTTGGTATCAGAGGATAGGTTTCGTTATTTTTGGGATTAGGAAACCCTAGTAATGCCTTAGACACAAGACTAAGTATAATAAAAACATCCCTAAGTTTTGGTAAATACTAAGTAAGTGGTTTATCAAAAAAATATATCTCTTTCTGGATACGAGCAGGTAGAGGCGGCTCTGGCACAGATGTATCCTAGGGGTAAAACCCGAAAACACCGCTTTGAGCTAGACTCGAATGGGAACTGTTGCACGACAACGGGCCTTGATGCACTCTTGATTATGACACTCCCGGGGGATATGTTTTGATAAATTCAGAATATTATTAGGAACCCTTATTATGGGAAAAAATTCCCCTAAGAATATATGTTAGAAGGAAGATCATGAAAAGCCTGGATTGAATCCTATAGACTAATGATTTAAAGAGATTAAAGTTTATTTATAAGTCATCAACTTTTGTCTTTGGATTACCCTTTATGTGTTACCCCTAAATTTCCTTTAATTCCAGCCAATGGCCGGTAAGAGGAGAACTCGGGCTAACAACGGTTGTGAAGATTAGTGTGATGATTGTACTTATGAGATGCCCAATCCAATGGGAGTGGGAATCGTGAACTTTTTCATGCTTCTCTCTCAGCTAACTCATGATTTGAATAGAAACAATGGTCAATAGGAACTTTAAACCCCCCCTAAGAAAGAAAAAGTCGCTATCGAGAGCTTCATGAGACAAAGGCCTCCTAATTTTAGTGGATCATCTGATCCCACGATCGTTGAACAATGGATCAACTCCATTGAAAAGATATTCTCCATCCTCCAATGCTCTGAAAAAGATAAGGTTCTCCTAGCAGCTTATCGTATGATGGGTGAAGATGATCAATAGTGGACGTTGATCAAAAATACGAAGCCTGAGGAGGATATCGAGGCTTTGGAATGGAAGGAGTTCTGGAAGATGTTTTTCGATAAATATTTTCCACGCACCCTCCGTCTTAAGATGGAAAGGGACTTCCTTTCCCTCAAAAAGAAAGATGAAGAATCTGTGGGAGCGTACGAGGCAAACTTCACAAGGCTTTCACAATACTCTTCTGGCTTTGTCGTTACCCCCGAATGCAAGGTTGACCGCTTCTTTGGTGGGATTAAGCCTAGCTTGCGGAAAGCATTAGCGATCCGTGACTTCGACAGCTATGAGGAAATTGTCCGATGTGCCCTCAAGGTTGAAATGGAGATCGGAGAATCACAGGGGTATCATGGGGACAAGAAACGTAAGGTGGACTTTAATGCTGGTGGTCCGATGGATAAATCCAACGGTGCTAAGATGTTCCAGCACCCCACTTGCCAAAAGTGTGGAAAGAAGCACCATAGAAATTGCCTTAGGGGGGCAAGAAAATGCTTCAAGTGTGGAAGAGAAGGGCACCTAGCTGTTAACTGTCAGCAAGAAGGACCCGCGGCTACGACAGAGGAGAGGAACTCTCCGTTCGAACCTCAACGCGTTGTTCAATGCTACAAATGCAATGAACCGGGTCATTTTTCAAATCAGTGCCCTAATGCAAGGGTTATCGGAGGCAACCAGCAACCTCAAGACAGCAAGGAAGAACTTTTGCCATCACTTCTGCCGAAGTGAACCCCGACAACGAAGTGGTGACAGGTACGCTAGTTATTCATTCAAGAATAGCGAACGTACTTTTTGATTCAGGTTCTACGCATTCTTTTATATCTCAAAAGTTTAGTAGAACAATCCCTTCACCACCACAAATCATGGAAGTAAAGATGTCGGTGAGTACGGAAAATGGGGCAATCATTGAATACCATGAGTATAAGTCCTCCCCTGTTATAATCTGTGGATTGAATTTCCCGGCGAACCTCTTCATACTACCTCTGGTGGAATTTGATGCAATTCTTGGCATGGATTGGCTTTCCTTATATAGTGCCAACATAAAATGTAGGGAGAGGGAAATCACACTCTATATGGAGAATCGACCCCCGATTCTTTACAAGTGTCAGGACGAAGATGAATCTCCTTTAGCTCCATCATCTCAAGCATGGATATTACTGCCTTATGAGAATGCATATATGGCTCAGATGATTGAGTCCAAGGAAGAAACCACCCTTGAAGAAATGCCTATTGTGGGGGAATTCACTGGAGTATTTCCCGAGGAACTTCCTGGTCTTCCTCCAAGAAGAGATGTTGAGTTCTCAATTGAACTTATACCTGGGGTGATACCAATATCCAAGAATCCATATAGAATGGCAGTTGTTGAGCTTGAAGAGCTGACGAAAAAACTACAGGAGAATTTGGATAAAGGGTTTATACGCCCAAGTGCATCACCATGGGGTGCACCAGTCCTCTTCGTCAAGAAGAAGGATGGGTCAATGTGGCTTTGCATCGATTATCGTGAACTTAACAAAATCACGATAAAGAACAAGTATCCTCTCCCAAGAATCGATGACTTGTTTGATCAGCTGTGTGGAGCACAATACTTCTCCAAGGTGGACTTGCTGTCGGGATATTATCAAGTAAGGGTGAAGAAGGAAGATATCCCCAAAACTGCTTTTTGTACAAGGTATGGACACTATAAATTCATAGTAATGCCTTTCGGACTCACCAATGCTCCAGAAATATTCATGGACTTAATGAATAGAGTCTTTAGAGATTACCTAGACAAATTTGTGGTAGTCTTTATAGATGATATTCTAATATACTCCAAAACCAAGGAGGACCATGAGGAGCATTTAAGAACTGTACTGGAGACTTTGCGCAAGGAGAAGCTCTATGCCAAGTACAACAAGTGTGAGTTCTGGTTGAAGGAGGTCTCATTCTTGGGCCATATCATCACAAGAAATGGGATATCTATGGACCCCTCCAAAACAGATGCAATTGAGGGATGGTCGAGGCCAACATCAGTAACTGATATCCGTAGCTTCTTGGAGTGATGAATGAGAAGAAAGCTTCAAGGATTTGAAAAGGAGGCTTATCACTGGACCTGTGCTCACTTTACCCACAAGTGGGGATATTTTTGTGGTATTTAGTGATGCTTCAAATAAGGGCTTAGGATCTGTGCTGATGAAGAATGATAAAGTGATATCCTATGCCTCAAGGAAGTTGAAAATCCATGAGCGAAACTATCCAACGCATGATCTGGAGTTGGCGGCGGTGATCTTTTCCTTGAAAATCTGGCGGCATTATCTCTATGGAGAGAAATGTGATATATATACTGACCACAAGAGTCTTAAATATATATTCACACAGAAAGAGCTTAATATGCGCCAGAGAAGACGGATAGATCTCATCAAGGATTACGACTTTTCAATACATTTCCACCCTGGGAAAGAGAACAAGGTGGTAGATGCCCTAAGAAGAAAGGATCCAGCGATTCTATCAATGATGAGAATTGAGAAGGATCCAATCTTCTTAGACTTAATGAAGATGGATGTGGGAATCATAAATAAGGGAACATAATCAATCCTTTCAAAAATTATTGCTCAACCATCTCTTTTTGAAAGGTTAAAGGATGCTCAAAAGGATGATGCGGGAATCCAAGAAAAAGTGGAAGCTATCAAAAAGGGAAAATCCTCAGAGTTTAATGTTAATGAAGAAGGAATTGTGCGGTTTCGGAAAAGACTATGTGTTCCATCAAGTTCGGAGCTGAAGAAGGAACTTTTGGATGATGCACATAGTTCAAATTTCTCTATTCACCCAGGGAGCACAAAGATGTATCGAGATCTCTGAGAAAACTTTTTGTGGGATAATATGAAGAAGGAGATCGCTGAATATACATCAAAGTTCCTGGTGTGTTAGCAAGTGAAGGCAGAGAGGCAGAAGTCTAAGGGGATGATGCAACCATTTCCCATACCAGAATGGAAATGGGAGAACATCACCATGGACTTTGTCACCGGACATCCAAGGACATCCAAAGGCAACAATTCAATCTGGGGTGTTGTGGATCGTCTTACAAAGACTGCACACTTCATTGCTATTCGATAGGATTTCTCTTTGGATCAACTGGCACGTATATATATCAGGGATGTGGTACGGTTGCATGGAGTACCACTATCTATTGTTTCTGACCGAGATCCATGATTTACCTCTAAGTTTTGGAAGAGTCTTCAACATGCTCTAAATACTGAACTGAACTTCAGTACGGCCTATCATCCTCAAACTGATGGCCAATCCGAGTGGACTATCCAAACACTTGAGGATATGTTGAGAGCGTGCTCAATGGACTTTAAAGGAGGATGGGATCAACATCTTCCTCTGGTTGAGTTCTCTTATAATAATAGTTTCCACTCGAGCATCCAAATGGCACCATATGAAGCCCTGTATGGGAAAAGGTGTAGAACACCGGCATGTTGGGATGAGGTCGGTGAACGTAAGCTGCTTGGACCAGAAATGGTCGAAGAAATGGTGGAGAAGGTGAAAACCATTCAGCAGCATATCAAGGCAGCCCAAAGTCGAAATAAGAGTTATGCAGATAATCGTCGACGAGACCTTGAGTTTAAAGTCGGAGACATGGTGTTTTTATGCATATCTCCGTGGAAGAAGGTCATGAGGTTTTGAAAGAAAGGTAAGTTAAGTCCAAGGTACATCGGCCCCTTCGAGATTCTTGATCGTGTTGGGGTTGTGGCCTATCGACTAGCACTTCCACCTACTATGGCCAAGGTACATGATGTCTTTCATGTATCCCTCTTAAGGAAGTACATACTGGACCCTTCATATGTACTCTCCTCCGAGGTGGTACAATTGGAAGATGATCTTTCTTATGAGGAGAAACCAGTGAAGATCTTAGATCGTAGAAAAAAAGTTCTATGAAATAAGACAATTCCCCTCATCAAGGTGTTGTGGAGAAACCACAAGTTTGAAGAAGCAACTTGGGAGTCGGAGGATATGATGAAGCTGAGTTACCCACATTTGTTTTAGTGTGGGAAAAGGAAAATTTCGAGGGCGAAATTTCTTAAGGGGGGAATATTGTAACGACCCAAAGTTTCATTAATGGAAAATCCCTCTTGATCTAGTTAAATGATTCTTTATGAAAAATGTTTTTATAAGATGTCAACTTATTTAGTTTTACATTAAGATTTGTGACCGTTACTTTTATAGCCGTTGAATAGTGATCATCTGAGTAGTATAAATATAAGGCTTTAACGAACCCATTTCTACTCAGACAAAGGAAGCGATGGCCTCATCTAGTAGAATTTCCCCTTACGAAGCCCATTTGTCGGAGCTCCGAAAAGAGATGGCATCTTTGGGATTTTCCCTTGACCAAGCCCAAGCTGAGCATCATCAAGTCAAGATCGAACGTGATCTTCTATGGGAAAAGTGGAAGTTGATTGAAATTACAACTCGAGCGATGTTATCCGAGCCACCCCAAGAGTCTGTCACCATCACACACCTTACCCTTAGGTGTTATGTGGCTATTTTAAGGGGTTATGTACCAAATAAGTAGCACCATGTTCATGTACATTATTTCTGTATATAATAATGAATAAAATTTCTAGTCATTTTTGATACATTGTAATTAGTTTTTAAAGTACAAATGGTGTTTTTAGTTATTATTTAATTAAGAATTATATTTTATTAAATTAAAGGATTTATGAATTAAATAGTATTTTAATAAAATATTATTATTAATATTAAATTAATTTTTATTAAATATAAATGATCTTATAATTTTATGAATGCAATTAATATTTTTATTAAGGTTTGAAATCCATTTCTGTCAAAACCCGTGAATTTTTTATAAATGTCGGTTTTTATTTTAAAAGTGAAAATTCACATATTTAGAAAATTATTATGATAAAATAAATATTATTTTTGGAATCAGGACGTCGAAATTATCCAACGGTGAATTTTTCATAATTTTCTGAGACAGTCAAATTTTTGGGTAAAAATTAAATACCATTTAAATATATAATGTGTTTTATGACATCATAATGACCCAATGGTGATGTAATAAAATACCATAATCCTTATTTTCGGCCAATATATGCTTTATCATTAAAATAATGAGTTTTTGGGTTTGTTTGACTTACTTTTCAAATCATTAATGGAGCCCTCAAGACTTATTCAACACTTTGCCTGCTTAAATTAATTTCCATGCGAGTGTGACTCACCTCCACATAAGCAACTCTAATTTTTTAATAAGTTCGGACCTTGGCCTTGTAAAATATTGTTTTCCTCTTTCCTTTTCCAGAAACCATGGGCAAATACCATGGGATGGTTTGTGGTTTGGATTATTTTAATATAAGGGGTCCCAAACCTAAATAATAAAGAATTCCCTCACCTTTCCTATATAAACCCACCCAAGCTCCCACTTCCTCCTCACTCAAAGCCCTTGGAGTTCGTCCAAACTCTGACCTACTCTCTCTAGAATCCTCTCAAGGTTCCCCAAGCTCCCAATAATCCTCTCACAATCCTCTCTCTAGCCTTTGGAAGCACACTTCCAAGTAAGGGTTTTTTCTTCCTTTCTCATTTTTGTCAATTTTCATTAAGTTGTATTGCCCTTTTAATTTCAATTATGAATGTTGGGGTATGGTTTTTCACCTCTCCCATACTGCCCTATTATTGTTTGAATGATGAGAGACCCATTTCTCTCTCATTAAATGCCTCCCATGTACACCCGTTACTATGCCGAAATTCCGAAAGGAACCTTTTTCTCCCCTTCTATATTCAAGCAATACTTTTGTATCATGAATCTAAATTCCTTTTCAATTGTTGGGACATGTATCTATATTACCTCCTTACTGTATATTACTTGTAAATATGATGAGTAACCCCTTTCTCTCTCATCAACCATTTTTATGAATTCTTATGTCACGTCGTTACGCTGCCGAAATCACACCGATTTTCTAAGCCAATATCACTGTGTAGTGAATACCATGCCCATTTCTCCATCAAGGGTATTCACCTTTATGCACATTTACTAATTGATTATAAAGTTTCATGTATGAATTCCACATTCCTTTATCGTGTAATAAATGATTATGTTTTATGAATCCATGTTTTATGATCCATGTGGCACACTTATGCATGAAATGAAATGTTTAAGAAGGGTGCGCCCTTTATAGCGCTCCAATGCATTGGGTAAAGTATAGTATCATGATACATCATGTTCAATGAGTGTTGACTCATTCTAATTCAAGTGCAACGAGGGTTTACTTGTGATTCAAGTGAAATGAGGGTTTACTCATGCTCAATGTGCAATGAGCCTTGGCTCATGCTAATTCATTGTTAAGTGTTGTTGCCACATTTCCATGTTATGATTATCATGCTTTATCATGACTTTATGTTCATGTTACTCTTATGCTCTATTGATGTTCCTATTTCCTAACATGTATTTTACTCCACATTTTATTCATTATGTACTCCCTTACGGGGCTTTATAGCTCACCCTTTTCTTATGCATGTCCTCGGGTTATCCCATACAATGCTAAGTACGAAGGAATGTAGTGGTCATGTAAAAGAAGTTTTCAATAAAGATGATGTATTACAAGTTTAATGTTTTTATGTAATGATCCTAATCCCCAAAGACAATAAACCTCTCTATCTTCTTTGTTGGATCAAGTGAAGTTTTATGTAATAAAGCATGTTTAAGTTGTAATAAAAAGCAGGGTTGTCATAATTTATGCTTATGTCATTTTTTTATTTACTTTAACTTAATTAATATAAACTGTCATTATCACTTACACGTGGCTCCATAGGATCTCATAATTGACCCAAATATTCCCATGGTCAGACATTTATCAACCAATAGGGTTATGACATGTTTTATGGTAATTTAATATTATTATAATATTATTATTTTACCCTTATTTAACGGATTTACCCTTTAACCATGGAAAATAAAATATTTACCGAAGTAATTATTCAAATTGTATAAAAATAAAAGTTACCTATTTACACAATTTGGACCTCCTGATTCTAAATATAGAATCCATTTTTCTAAATTCAAAACACAGAAGTGTCATAAACTAATTTAAAATTAATTCCCATTTTCAAAACAAAGAGCGTGTTTATGAAATAATAACTATCAAAAGATTGACACTTGTTTATATCTAGTTTAAATGTGAAATTAAATCCAATTACCAATATTGGATTAAATTGAAGAAATATATTCTAATATATTTTAAAACATTTCAATAGTATAATTTATCACTATAAATTATTTGGATTAAAAAAATTGTTTTTAATTAATGTTTACTATTTTTTCACTATTCATCAAAATTTGAATGTTTTATAAAAAATACCAAAAATTCGGCCGAGGCTAATTTCAATATTACAAATACAAAAATGATGTCCATTTTGAAAGATAAAATTTATAAAATTTCAAAAAGTGGGTATTACTATTCATAATGGCGTGTTTGATTGGTTGTGGTGTGTGTTAGAACTCAAAGTTGCGTACAACACACGCTACTGTATTATTCAAAGGGAAGAGTACTATGGAAGCTTGGGGTGTTACAATAGTGTATTACACAACAAAAGTCATCAATTATGTTTAAAAAATGTATCTCATAAAATTATTTGGGTGTTACGCAAAAAAAATGTACATGAATAAGATGATGGAGAGAGAATCCCATAACATTGAGTGTGGGAACGTAAAATCTTCAAAGGATCTTCCAAATATACCATTAATATCTTTAGAAGGATTTTGAAATGGTGAGTGAGATATTAAAACCATGCTAAATGTTTTTAGCAAGTTTTTGTGTGTGATGATGGATTGGTAATGACAACAAAAGAGAAAGAATGTCATTATTAATTCCTAAACCATGGTTTTAGACTCTATATAATGATATAATAAAACCCAAAAAAACATCCAATTGCAACAACCCAAGGCTTTAACCAATTAATAGTGAGTTTCTATAGTTTAAAAGTTTAATAACCTATAAAATTAATCTAATAAAATTGGTTATATTAAAGTGAATCATGTTGTTTGGGAATTTATTTTATGACCGTAAAATATAATATATGTTTTGGAAGATATTTTTATTGTTTAAAAAAATAATTCACTAAAAAAAATAGTCTACAGTTCAAATATATTTTTCTTTAGGGATTCCCTTTTTTGTGTTTATTACAAACTTTTGAGATATTATGATGTCAGAAGATATAGCATATAGTAACATAATATTTTATTTTTAACAAACAAAATATATTATCTCAAAAAAGTATTATAGATTTAAAATTTTATAATTTTTTCATGGTGATTTCTAAAATGGTATTTATTTTATCAATATAATTAAACCACAATGAGAATATCTAATTTTAAATAAAATATATATTTCGTGGAAAATATTTTTTTACTTTACTATCATATATATACCCCTTATAAATATGATATTCTATGACTTCAAATTAGGTTATCATTTATATATAAATAAGTGTTATTTAAATTGAATATTATATAATGAATATATTTATTTCAAAACATCATTAATTTGTCTAAAAAGGGATTTAGTTTAAAAAATATTTTTCCCAAAATTTTATAATTTGATACTATCATATAAAAATCCAATTTTTATTTTAAAACTAATAGAATCATTCATAAATTAATAAATAAAATGGAAAAATAATGTACTTATTTTATTAAAAAGAAAATATAATAAATAATATTAGTATGTTTTTGAAACACTACCTCTTATTACCCTAGTGTAATACATATGTTTTTATGTGATAGTGGCACATTCATTTTGGGGATTCAAGAATATGGTTTGAGTCGTAATCTTGATAAGCTTGAAATTATACAATAAATGGTTTTTTTGATTCTTCATCTTATTAATTTCATCATAGGTTTCAACATGGATGATTCCAATTGATTTTATCTCCCTCAGAAGATATAATTATTAGCCTTCATAAGGTATGATCCTACTGGTCAAGTATATTTCTTCTTCTTCTTTATGTGTAAGTAAAACAATATAAAAACCATTAATATTATAATTATTAGAAGAAAATGTAAAAAACACATATTATCAATGATAAATTTCCATTACAGTATTTTAATTATGACCATCTACATTTTAGAGTTTTCATGTATAACAAAATATCGGAATTTTTTTCAACAAAAAAATTAATTAATATAAAATTTATTTTTTCAAAATGAAATTTGATAAATAAATGTAAGAATTAGAAAATGTTTTTCTGGGTAATCTGAAGTGAATTTTACTATAATTCATATGTTTCTTCACCAATACATTGTTCACTATGTGTTACACCATTTAATTTTTTGTAGTATTTAACTAAAAATAAATATTTATTATAATCATGATTCTCATTTGTGAGATACATGTTCTTTATAGTCAATGTCCCTCATTATATTATCCTTAGAAATAAATTTTAATGAGATTAGGGATACTATCATAATCCAATTTGAATGATTATTGAAAGTTTGTTTCATTCAAAAACATTCATTTATATTTCATGGATTATTTTTTATTATTGTTGGCATGGTTATGATTAATTTGATCACACCATACATTTTATAGTATGTTTTTAATAATATTATTTAGGGAAACTATAGCATAAATAATGGATTATTGGTGATATCATGGTTAAAATATTGATGGATGCTCTTCATATGGATGGATATGTATTTTGATTGAAAGTAAATATTATTTTCTATGGATCAATTGACTATTTATTTTAATGTAGATTTTAATGAAACATTTGGATTTAAATTGAATGACTAATGTTGTAGTTTATATAAATTGGTTTATTAGGGAATGTAATTTCTATTGAATGAATGAATGGGTTTCAAAATAGAATTCCAATTTGATATTATTTTTGTGACTTATATTATATATTTAATAAGTTATAAATTATAAAATTATTTTATTAACTTTGTTTTTAATTTTTAATTTAACTTATTTCTATACGGATTGTTTTGATAATTTTTTGTCTTATTGATTCCATGGGTTCACAACCCAATTTTCCAAATAATGTGTTTTAATGTGACAAAATTTTATTTATGTATATATATAATTTACGTCCTAATTTGTTATTATTAGAAATATAATAGGAATGATATGTGATGCATTCTATTTTTTGGTGGTTTTCTAAGACAATATGAAATGTCTAATAGGATTATTGTTGGAGGGTTATTCATGGGAGATTTGGAGATATCCTATTTTTTAAATGTTAGTGTGTCTTTGGCTCATTGGTCACCCCAAAATACATTATATTATTGATGGGATTCAGGGATGAATTTTTAAAGTGATAATTTTATTTTTTATCTTAGGGTATTAATAAAGTCAAGGGATTTATGTGAGAAAATAATATAGATTGAGTTATAAAAACTAGGCCTCATCAACACAACATACACCTCATCATAAAATGGTCATAATGTTCTGTCATTCAATGTACCGCCAATTTATATATAGGAATGAGGTCTAATCAATAGGTTACACCAATGTTCCCTAATTAATCATCATTCTAATAAATAGCCACATTGTCCAACACATTTTCATTCAAGTGTTCTTTTTCCTCACTCACAAACACCCATGGAATCTTCCAATGAATCAACCATCCTGATTGGTATTCTAGGACAAGGATACATAAATGTAGAGCTATAAACAAGTAGGAAGAAAAAATAAAATAATCACAGTTTTTAACAAGGGTAGTAATTTTTTTTCATTTAACCCTTTAACATTATGGGATGGTATAATCACCACTCACATTAGAGAACAACACCCTTGTTTTCTCCATATATCTCAAATTTTTCAGTTCCACCAAACTTCCAGTTGGGTTCCTTTTCTAAAACTGATGTTTCAATTATTACCCACTAATGGAACACACATACTGGCACTAATATTGCATCCTGGAGTAGATCTCCACACACAACCAGTTTACCCAAAGACACATGGCCCCCTACCAAGATATTACCCACACTCCCAAGAAGAGTGTGATTACAATCCTCAGTTGGAAACCAACATTTCATCCTTAATAATGCTAACTCATGTATAATAGTTCATCCCTAAATAATGACACATTTTTTACAAGAAAATAGTCATGAAATTCCAAACTTATCTCTTGTGTGCTAACAAAGCCACTATGAACCCCGGTCGTACATACTTTTTATCCGTGATAGAAGTATTAATCAAAATAGATATCAAGTGTAACAGTTGTAGACATATTAATACTGAATCAGTCACCTGGGATCATTATAGAATTTCTCATACATCCAATATAGAATTCTATAGGCCACAAATACAACATGCTACTCACTATAACACTAGTCGTCAAGCATGCTGCTCAGCAGTTCAATAGGAATAGAATGAAATGGTATTGGCATGATACAAAACAGTTACCAAGTTACTCGGTAGTTTACTAGGAATTAATTAATATGCTACTTATAATACAATAGTCATCATTTGAACTACTCAATAGTTCATTGTTCATTGATAAGGATGGTACTTGGAATCTAGGAATCACATGTATCCTCAATAAGTCAAGTGTTGGTGACCGCTATATATCCCCCTAGAGCTGATGTCCATCATTACAATCAAAACATCCCATAAAAACACACTCTCTAAGGGATATAACATCTATAATGGTCTATTAATTCCATAAAACTAGAATAATTCCTTTGAAGGAAAGGTAACATACAATAATGTAGATCATATAATGAAAGCATAGTATGGAATAGCATCATTAGTATTATTAGCAATAAATAAATAGATATTTTCATCAACGAATAAGACGTAACATGGAAAAAAATTATATTCAGGGAAATAAAATCATATAGGTATTTAATGATATACACACCCCAAAATTTTATCACTTCCAAGAATGTTAAAAACATTATACTAGTTCAGGTGTCATGCCAAAGGAAAAATTCACATATAAAAAGGGAAAGGAAAATATTATTTGTTTTAGTAACTAAATTTGGGAGAAAATTTATGAATGATCTATCAGGATATCTCTATATTCTTATAGAACAAATAAACACAAATTTTCTCATGCATCCTTATCTCGAGTTTGACAATAACACACATCATGATGTATATGTTGTCTAATTGACTCATATGTGATCAAGCATCAACAATTGGTGAAGAGAGAATAAGATAATACATAAGGTCCAATGTGCACCTTTACACCATGTATATTTATTAAGAATTTTTTATTTAATAAATAAAAACTAAATACTCATTAATTAATTAATAATATTTATTATTAATGACACAAAATGAACTAATGGTTGTTATTCCAAATTTTTGAACCTCATATCTCAAGACAATAAACATGCATAGAAACCAAAGGGTATAAAACAAGAGATCATCAACACACCCACATGAATAAGTAATCAAGAATGATTATCAGGTAGGTGTACACGTAATTTATAACATGGAAAATTCTATAAATGATAACCCAAAAATGTTAGGAATTTCCTACTCTATGTGAAACAACTATTTCATGAATAAATTAGGCATCCAAGTCCAATTGTACCACTAAATATATGCTACCATAGAATAAAATTGCTATAATATATATACTAATAGAGAATAATCGAATTAAAATGAGATAAAATAAATCTTATCTATATTGAAGATGATATTAGAGATATAATTTTGTAATAAGTAATAAAAAATACAAATAAATAATAGATGAGGGAAAGAGATAGGGTGAATTGGGGGGATGATGATCAGTTCATATGAAATTCTCTCTAGTAAATCCTCAAAATACTTCCTCTAGATAATTTTTTAATTAATAATTTATTTTTATTCAATTATTATAATCTAGAAAATCATTTAATTAAAAATACACTATAAATCCCCTTGCAACACCGCAGTCACATATTAAATGTTTTTATCCAAACCCCATTTAATAAAATTTAACACAACATTATTAAATATGAATTATTATATTAATTTATATATATGCATATACACCTTAAAATATATATAAATATATAATAACTCCCACCCCACACATATATATATACATATTAATCCAATATAAACATCATATATATATATACATATTTTAATTCTCCCACTCATGTATATATATATATACAAACACCCACATATATGTTTATATACACCAACATATATATATACACACATATATATAGGTATGTATGTATGTATATATAACCAATATATAAATGTTATATATATAAACACATTCGTATATACACATATATATGTGTGAGTGTACCAACACCCACACACACACAGATATATATATATATATATACAAGTATATATATATATAAACGTGCATATACAAACATATAAATATATCTATAAATTCATGTGAGGTTTTATATACCCTTTTTTAAATTGAATTTGATTAATAAATAACCATTGTATAACTGTAAAAAATATGAAAACATATTCAGAGTACACGATAACTGTGAACTAAACAAGGAATACAAATAAATGGCTACCAAAGGGTCAAGATATTCCATTGTATAATGCAACATATAAAATAAATTAATAAATTTCTGCTCCTCTAACATTTTTCCTAGTCCACTACTTACTCTATGTTCATCATTTTAGTTTTCCATCCATGGGCCACTGCACTTCACTGGATCCCTCATGAAATCAAAAAGCTCGCCAATTTGCCTTAGTAGGTTGTGAGTACCAAACACGGTAGTAATGAACCATTACATCCATTATAAATTTTAATCTAAAGTATACAAGTTTATTCCATACAAATAATAAATTAATAAAAATAAAATATATATAACATTCAAAAACGTGTGGTTATACACTAACCAGGACACCACGAACCCTGAGTGTATAAACTTTTTCATCATTAAACAAGGATAAATCATTACGGATATAAGGAGTAACCAATATATCAATACATTTAGTTAATCATTCACTATGTATCCTCATCACATAAGGCATACATGTAACTCAAAATTCCCTATGCCTGAAGTACAATATGTTACTTAGTATAACACTGGGCATAGACTTCATTACTCGAAAGTTCACTGGTCATTCAAATAACATGATATTGGATATAAAAGTTCGAATAAAGTTCACTACTCAACAGTTCACTAGGAATCATATACAATGGTACTTGAAATACGAGCATTGAATGAATCTTCAACATGAAAAGTATATGGAATTATTATATCTCCACCCTATGCTCTATTCCATCGTTAAAATCATCACAAGTCATGCGAAAAAAATCCATCTAATTGATGTACCTTCCATGATGGTCCACCTATTTCAATCACTAAGAATGATTCCTCCAAAACATGGTTAACATAAACAAGAAAACCATATAATTAAAAAATAGTATGACATAACTTAAGGATTATCAGTATATATAAAAAACACTGTGTATCATCATTGATTATGGAAAAATAATTTAAACATTTATAGTCTGGGAAATAACATCATTAAGCTACTCAAAGATACAAACACAAAAAATTTATCACTATCAATAATGGTAAAAAATTTATGCTAATATTGGTATTATAGAAAATAATGTGAAAAGATATAAATAGATCATAAAACACCTGAATTTCATTAGTAATGTATATGGTCAATATGAAACACTATTTATTCAGAAATCTATGCATGGTCTGGGAAAAATCAATACACAAGACCTCAAGTATCTAGTTATCATGTTTTACAATGGCACACCTCAAGGTGTACACATAGTCTATCACAATCAAATCTAATCAAGCCCCAACCATCAATGGTGAAAAAACAATATGTCACATAGGGTCCAACATTCTATTTACACTTCTCAACTTATTAAGAATCATTCATTAAATATATTAGGAATCACGAATCATTAATTAATTAATTGTTGTTATTATTCATGATCTAATAAGAACTAATTTTTTTTCCTCCAAAAGGGAGAATCTCATATGTCATTGTAGTTAATGTTCAAAAAAACTAAGTGTAGAGAACATAATACATTCTCCACACACCCAAATGTGATCATAATCAAGAAACATTGTCATCTATGTTTACACTTAAATAATTACATTTCATCATATGTAAATGAGATCCAAATAAGGTAAGGTACTTTCATACCTGTTTGTAACAATGATTCAATAAAAAATGGTGACATCTATGTCCAACATCATAACGGAATCCCCACAATAGGGTAATTAAATTTAGGCTCGAATTTCTAATCATCAAACTAAATCCAACAACCCTGATGGAGTATCAATCAGATCAATTTCAAACAAGGCATAAAACATATAATTTTAGATCATATATTAAAATGTAATATATGTTTAATGTATAGAAGAGATGGAGGGAGGGTGACATTGTATAAATTAAGAGAACCTCACATGAAATTGCCTTTAACACCTCCTAAAAATTATCCTTTAAATAATTTTTTAATCCATAGTTTAATGATCTTATAAAAAACTCATTTATTAAACTGTTTAATTCCATATACCCTTTAAATCGATGTGCTACACCCTAATCACCTATTCACATTTTTTATGAAAACCCCCTTTAAACACATTTAATAATTCTTATTAAGTATTAATTTTAAAATTCATTTATATTTATATATATAGTATTCATATATATATAAACATCTAGATGAATATATACATATTCAACCAACATATACAAGTTATACATATATATGCTTCTATATATACACCCGCACATGTGAGTATATATATATATAAACAAGAACATTCACACACACATATATATATACCAAATCATATGTATATAAATTTAAATATATATATATATATAACAAATATATACAAATTTCAAATTTACACACATCCGTATATACACCCGAACAAGTGTATATATATATACACCGATACGCACACACAAATATATATATATATATATATATATTTATTATATCCTATATATAAAAATATATTAATATAAAAAATATATAATTTATATATAAATATATCACTGAATGTGGGGCGTATATACCCTCCATCAAAGTGCACAAAATAAATAAATATGCAGTAAATAAAAATAAACTATTTTATAAACCCAAATAGAGTACACCCAAAATGTGAAATAAACATGACATATAGATAAATGAATCCCAAAGGGGAATGTTTTTCTACTGTAAAAAGAAGATAGAAAATTAAAAAAAACTACGTGTCCCCCACAATCTATCTTTTCTACTACCAGCTTCATGCTCTCACTCGTAGACATCAATCCTAGTGTGTTTCCCATTTTCAGATCCCACGTGAAATATACAGGTGTTCCGAAAATATTGAGTAGGGTGTACATACAATACTAAATAGGACTCCACCAATGAATCTATAACCAAGTATTATCAAGAATATAGGTTCATACCACTATAATCACACATTCATTACATGAATATAAAAATACATTTCATAAATATGATTTCAAGAACTGACCAAGACACGACGAACCTTGGTTGAAAATATTATTGCTCCACTTAAGAAGGATAAATCATAACATAAGTAAAGAGTAATGAAGATAAACACAATGCTACTGAATCAGCAACTCTAAATCTTCATGGAATTGGGTTTATATGAAACATATAATTTTATAGGCCTCAAATACAGTTGGCTACTTAGAATATCACCAAACATATAGCATGTTACTCAGTTTTTTATTTTTCATTGAATAACAATATACATGTTATAACATCATTCCACTGTCTTGCCACTTGGTCTTTCAATGTGAATATAATAACATGCTACTCAAAATAACAAAATCCATCATGTTGACCATTGAATAGTTAACAAGGAATTGAGCAACGTGGTGCATGGAATATTTATATCAAGTGAATCCTCAAATAAAAAGAATATTGAGTCATTGTATCTCTTCCAAGTGAGTATGTACATCATTTCCCTCATTGAATTTCATGTGAACACTTCCTATTATAAATAATCATGTCATGATGGTCCCTATTTATTAGAACCATGAACGATGCCTTCGGAGGAAGGGTAACATACCAAAATTTTGGGAATACTAGGAAATAATAGAAATAGATAACATCGTAAGTATTATTATAAATTAAAAGACACATGTGATCTTCATTGACCATGGAATAACAAGCTATACAATTGTAGTCATGGAAATGAAATCATAAAGGGACTCAAGGATATGAACACCCACACAAAAATACTACCATTATTAATCACGGTTAAAATGTTTTTCTGATAGAGTTAGCACATCAACATGGGAGTTGACGTATAAATAAATATTCACAAACATCCAGAGTTACAAAATATAGACAAGTGGTGAAAATTAAACAAGGGAAATTGGGCTATATAAGAATTATCATATAAAAAATTGACACAAATTGTATTAAGATCTAGTTCTCAAGTATCACTAAAACACACCTCCAGGGTCCATATATTCTAACACACTTATATATAATCAACACTCTACCATCAGAGGCTAGACATCAAGCCAAAACACAAGTCCATAGTGGCCTTTGGAACATTGTCAATTTATAAGGATTCAATCAATTAATTAATTATTACTAAAGACTCATTAATTAATTATGAAGTATTATTATCCTTTTCAAATCATGATATAATGGTCATCTACCTAATGTGTAAAACATTTTAACCCATTCCCATAAATTTTCCTAAAACCAAAGTGTAGGGGACATGAGACCATATAAAGACACCCACATTAGATCATAATCACACATGATTATACATTATTTTTACACATAAATTAAAACAAGGAATATGTGTGTAAAATATAGACATAAATGGTAAGAATATCCCTACACTGAGTGTAGAAATAATTTTATAAAAAAAGAAAATAGGTGAGTCCAATTTCACCAATGAATCCCTTTGCATTTGAAAAAATGGATTCATTTTATACACTTCTAGATGAATAAAAATGAATAGAATATATTTCAATCAAATCAATATAAAATAAAATATTTGAGATATAGTTTTTAAGAAATAAAAAAAATATAAATGTTAGGAGATAAGGATAGTGAGTAATGTAAGAGGAAATGAAGAGCATCTTCTGTGAAATTCCATTTGGGGCCTCATAAAAAATCATCAATTAAATAATTTTTAAATCCATCATTTATTAGTTTAGGAAAAAACTCATTTATTACATTATTTAAATCAAAATATTTTTAAAATCCATGTGCTTCACCATAATCCCTTATTACACATATTTTATAGAATACCATTTTCAACACATTTAGTACACACTTAATAATTATTAATATTAATATTTTTTATATGTATACATATACACCATATATATATATATATAAACACCCACCCCTATATTTATATATATATATAGCCAATATATAAAGGTTATAGAGACACACAAATCTATACACACACACAAATACATATTTATATTTAATTAATATATACACATTATATATATACATATCTGTATATATTACCACACACGTATAAATATATATAAACAACCAAATTTATATTTATATATATTCCTGATCAAATATATATATATTTATATATATATTTATATTTATCCAATATATACATGTTATATACAAACATATTGAAATATAAACACTCACATGCTCATATATATATATATATATATTATTTTTCCATAAATGAATATGGTATTCCCAAAATAAAAATAATAACAATAATACTAACAATATTAATTATTCTTATGAAAAGGACTCACATAATTTCCACAATTAACATCTTAATCATGGTTTTAAAAAAATTATCATTATTTTCAAATAATAATATTGTGACCCGTCTGTTGGGGACCCTGTCTCGACTACCCTAATCACCTCTTCCGATGTACATGGGCTAGAGACTAGTTCCAACAGAATAACTCTACAAGTGGGAGGCATTTATTGACTACCTTTACACACTCACACTCACAACCCCATCCCACAATACAAAAAAGGGAATAAATTCATGCTACTGAGACAACCACTAAGTGTAAACATTACAAAGCTAGAAGTAACATGCACCAGAATACAAAACCAATAAAAGACAAGTTGTAATAAAAGGGGTAAAAAAGTTTATAGAATCTCATATACCGAAAACCCTACCTGAAGAGTTGGTGACAAGTAGTTGACTGAAGCTGTAAGAGTACGCCTTACCAATCAGTCCTCACTGGGCACTGCCTTGTCCTGGATATATAGGGTCTTTTTAAAGCATCTGTCATCTACATAAGACATGATATATTCAAGTGGAGGCCATGGAGGGGTGATTATCATAATACTCAATACGGACCCCAAACCACAAAGAAAAGGCCAAAATGAAAAGTACACCTGAATTATTGGAGAACTCACATAGTTATAACCAAATTTATTCAATGGAATACTATCTATCATAATTCTAGACATTTTTTATTTCTAAGGGACTCATCCCCAATGAGTTACTATGGCCTGCTAGGACAATGAGGTCTTCTCGTCACTGTGTTCTGGTGGGACAGTAAGGTCCACTCGTTTGTTGGTCCAATGAGATCTGCTCATCACAGTGGAATGATAGGCCACTGAGGTGCACTCATCTGCTAGGAAACTATGCTCCTCTTCTCAATGAGGTCTATTGAGCCACTAAGGTATAATCGTCATTTAATTCCCATCAATGCTAGCCACATGATTCCCTCTCACAAAGCGCTGGATTCCAAGAGAATATACTCTTCAATCAATGGATCTTATTCCAAATCTTACAATTACTCACATTATTTACTCCCAACGATCTTATATTTACGAGGGTCCCAACAATGAAAATAGTTCATCAATTGGACGTATGGTGTAAATGTTATGTTCATTTTACAAAAAAGGGGTATACTAGGTCTGGGGTCGGTTCGCGTCCAACCTGACTCAGATGCGATCCGATCTGGGTCCGACCAACCCCACTCGTCCAAGATTAGTCCATTTGGGCCTATCTTGAACCACTAGGTCGTGGGTCTGACCAGCCTTCTCTGGCCTGGCTTGCCTTCTCTAGCCCAGCCCGTTGTGAGAGATCTATCTAACTCTGTCTGATAAGCGGTGCTCACCACAACTCCCTCCACCCTGCAGGTCACCGAGCGGTCCACCATCGTGGTTCAACATGATCTTGGCCCTCTAGACTTGTGACATGTCGTGGCTCACTACATCCTTTCACATACCCCATGGTTGTAGCAGGGGGCTACATCCCACCACTTACGACCATTGTTGTGAGCCTCACCCCCCACATCATCTCTGGAGGTTCATTACGCAGGCCACCTGACCGGATCCATTGGTTCGTTTTCTGATTAACGAGCACCTTTGGGATCATCGATTCATTGCATTCACTGCAACATTCTCCAAGATGTCTTACCGTTGATCTAGAGGTCCGATCAAGAAGAAAATAAGAATGCCCCAAACGGAGGGATCTGGGTCTTGTTCTTGTAGGCCGGATCCCTTCACATTAGAGTTTAAAAAACAAGTTAGAAAGAGATTTAAGAATCTAACATGCATAACTTTGATTCAAACCTCGAGATTTGAAATCCTCATGCATAAGTGATAGATCTTCAGGACAACTATTCATGCGATGACCTCCATTATTAGCTCAAATCCATGAATGGGGGGAAAAGAAATTCACATATAATCAATCCCATACCTTGAGGTTCGATCATTAATTGATGGTTATCGCACCACTGTAGTCCGTCATTCCATGATCCATCATGGGTGGCGATCCATCAATCTTCGCTCGCCGATTCCAATTTTCCAATGATTCAGAGTAGTTCTGGATTATACAAATGATCCCATATTTAGTTAACTCATTGAATAAAGAAAACACATTTCATTGTTTCTATTACAATGTGTCTTAGTATCATTATGTTGATTCATTTACGATACATCATTTTTGTTATGCTCAGGATGCAACATTTTTATATTTCAATAGAATTTGATATATGATTAAAATAAATGAAATGTTTATTTTATTTATACTTAAGAAATTATAATTATATTATTCTTTAAAATTCTAAAAAATAATTTTACCTCACCCTTTTCTGGTCGAGGTTATGACGTTCCATTGTCAAAATTTTTGTTTCTGACACAACAGTGCCATCAAATTTTTAATTCGGACACCCGTTTTGATGATTCAAAAATCGTTTATGGGCTCTATTTTGAATAATCTAAAAAAATTAAAAACAATTATTATGGGCTCACTAGGAAATCGAATCATGTGTCTTATAATCTCACAGTCATGAAATAATCCCATATTCTTTTAAAATTATTACACGGAATTATTCAGCAATAAATTTTTCTCACCAAATGGATTTACATCCTTGAAAGACAAATCAATGGCTAGACTAAAAAATGGGGATTCTAAGAACCTATCTAAGCCACCCACACCCATGTTCTTTCTAGATGATTATCATGATTACATCAAAGGCGCACCTGAGGAATCAAACACCCATGAAGGACCCACTCTTGTTGATCCTCAATATATGTCGAGTACTCTGTAAACATCTCCCCATTGACAATGTCTAGCATGACCCAAATTATGGAATGTGATGGATATGGCACATACTTCCATAGCTATGACACCTAAAACACATTATTCACCTGGTTCCTCTGTGGGGGGAGAGATAGAAATCATTCCACCTGGCTGACTCTAATCAAGAACGTGAAAAGGTCCAATGTATCTCAGATACAACTTGTCGTCCAAACCAAATCTCTATAATTCCCATCGTGGTTAGACTAGATAAAATTCATGGTACCCCTCCTAGAACAACAAGGGACTCCATCTCTTATTCTCATATCATTTTGGCATGATCTGTGTAGTCCTCATCTCCTCCTAAATGACCTACACCTTCTTAGTGGTAGCCCATACCAACTCAATACCAATGAGTGCTAACTCCCATGGGTATGTCTAGCATAACAGTGATATTCATGGTCGCCCATATAGTGCCTTTAACGGTTCCATACAAATGGTGGAGTGGTAGATATTGTTTTATGAGAACTCCAAAAGAGGTATATGATCCTCCCAACTATGACTGAAGTCCAATAGGCAAGCATGAATCATGTCCTCTAAAACGTGGATAGTCCTCACTGTCAGACCATCTATATGCGGGTGGAATGTTGCGCTCAAGCATATCCACGTCCAAAACACCGCAAGGAATCTATTCCACAACTAAGATATAGCAACCCTATTTTTCTTACATTAAATATACATAATTTTATTAATAAAAAACATTAAAAAATACACATATAGAATCTGAATCTTTAGTGTCTTCAGAAAACTAGGACCACACATAAAATTTACAACAAGAATAGTTATTTAATTCCTTCATCTCGAGATACTTATTAGCTATTGACCACTACTTAGTACATGTAGTCACCTGATGATATACATTAAAATGGGGGAGCTAAAATCCCAGTAAGAGTGTAGATGAGAACACGAAACAACATAAATTAGGATGAGCATAGACATTATAATAATAACATGTACATAGGATCATAATCAAAATAAGAAACATTAATAGAAGAGGTTGACTATGAAAATACATAAAAAAGAAACATTGTGTCATAGTGGTTAACTTCCACGCATAGTTCTAAACAAATATATAATCATGTTCACACAACATTTCAATTTTAATCATGAAATTCATCACATTTTCCAATGTATTGGATTACTATCTAATTTATATCACACCCATCACATTCAATTATACATATTGCGCAATATAATTTTGGGTGCACCTGTCACATCATTAAATTTTCATTATCATTCATGCCACATAGAGAATATATCAATAATGAACATAAATAACCAATGGAAGGGATTGAAATTCATATCATAAGAACATATTCAAAAACATTTGGTTCACTAAGGAATGTGGGAATAACATACTTGATACAAGAACCATCATCCTTGAGTGACATGTAAAAGGTATGTTTTTGAATGAAGAGATATATTGGAAAATAGTTTTTTTGACATAAAATCTAGTGGAAAACATGTATATTCATGAAAAGATAATATAATTATGAAAAAAATTAAGGAGAAACCATAGTGAAAATGGAGTGATGTAGGGAGAACCCGAAGAAAGAAATATGGGTTTGAGAATTTCCTCTTACCTTGTATCCAAACGAATTCTTCACATTATTGTCAAATGTAATGACATTATATTTATTAATTTAAAATCCTAGATCCTATTATACAATAATGTGGTCCTATATGGTTTAATTTACTTATTTTTTGGGGCATTAGATGAGTTATAGTGTGTTAATCCATTGTTATACTGTGTTCTTTTTCTTAGTTATCATGAATGGGTAACTTGCACACATGAATGGATGTTCGTGCAGAACATGGATAAACATACAGAATAGATATTAAATGTTATTATGATCTTAAATGAGTTTAAATTATCTAATAATGAATTATTTTATATACCATGTGGATGAATCATTTGTTAAAATTTAATGATGATTGTTTTAGGTTAATTTGGGTTGTTTTGGGATCACAACAAATATGTTTTGTTTTATCAATTAGTATTATGAAAAAAAGTTTTTTTGAGAAAATAAAATGGCTTAAAACATAAAAAATATAATCTTCTATAAACCATTTAATTGCTTCATTAATATCCATGAATGAGATGAACGAAAATGGAAGTGCATCTCCCATGATGTGGGTAAATTAACAGATCACAGGAGACAATTTAACTAATAAAGAGAGAGAGGGTGGAGTATAATGAAAAATCTTATATCGAAATGATATCATACTAATATATCAATCATAGTAGATATCATGGAAATTGTATAGTAGATGTTGAGGATAAAATAAGAAAAGAAATGAAATTTTAATGGAAATTGAAAGAAAAAGTAGAGAAATTACCTCTTGAATTTATATTTTTCAGAGTATATATGGAAGTGGTTTTGGACTTTTTATTATACCGAGGGATACTAGATGTGTGGGAGGGGATAAGTAATATATTTGGGTAGGATTTGGGAAAGGAACGAAGCTTTATAGGTTTGAAGAAATTAGTTTGTGAGGGGTGGTATTTATTGTTGAGGGGAGAGGGGTTTTCAGAGTACTATATTAATTAATTAAAAATTTCTCCACAAGACAAGAAATATTGATGATTCCATGAATACATACAGAAACATGAGCATGTGAGTTCAACCAATTGGACTTACATTAGCATCACATCATCCATGACTCTATAATTAATGTATTATGCTTATTTTGTAAATAATATTATTGCACTATTCATAAAAAATATAATGTATTTCAAAAAAATATTAAAAATTAAACCTAACTATTTTTCGATGTGTATAATCAAAAAAATTAACTCCTTTTTCCAGTAATAATTTTCTGAATATGATTCATATATATTTTTTATTAAAATCATAATTTCATGAAAATTTTAAAATTAAAATTGATTTTAAAATTATTTTAAAAATTACATTAGGTTTTATAAAATTATCTTAAAACCAAAAAAAATTGTTAACTTATAAAGACATTTTAGGGTTATTTTTTCAAATTAACTATTTATTTATTTATGACATACAAAAATCCAAATATATTTACTATGGTAATATTGTCTCTTATAAGATGTTGAAATTTTATTTACACATTCATGGATGAGGTTACTATTCTTTTAGAATATTTAATATTTTTAAGGTTTATATTACTATTCATAAGGGTAGGTTACTATTCAAAAGGTTAAGATACTATTCACTAAAATTATGTTTTTCCAACTGGACTCCAAACATCATACTGATCGAAATCGTGCATGTCAGATTTTTGAAATTCAAAACATAGATGTGGTAATTTTATTTTTAAAGGTCACATAGTAGTTAATTTTAACATTTTGAAGTATTTTGATTCTTGATGTAATTTAATATGATTATTAAATTACTAAAATAAAGGAGAAATTTAATTGGTCAATGTTTGGTTCATTACATGATATGTAAATTGTGTGTCTCTAACTGATACAACCATCTATGGGACTCGGTAGAGTGAGAAAATATCTAGCTGGTTGAGGCATCCCAGTCCCTCTACTGAACTTTTCTCCAGGATTGTTAGGAAGTTAATGAATTGTTGAGTCGGCCAACAATTTTGCAGATGGTATCATGTTATATGGATAGGCAGGGTAAACCCATCATGAAATCTATCGAGATCCCATCCCACTTCCACTCTGGTACCTTGAGCGGCTGAGTGAAGCCTAGTAAAACCTGATGCACTACCTTCACTTTTTAACAAGTAAGGCACCATGAAACTAACTCTTCCACTGCCTTCTTCATCCCCGACCACCAATAATGATGTCTGAGATCCCTGTACATATTTTTCACTCTTAGATGTACCGCCAAAGGGGAGGTGTGTAACTCCCTCAGAACTACATCCTGTAATTCCACTGGTACAATGATGCACCCTTTGAAAATGATTATGTTCTCCCCACCTAAATATCGCAATCAAAAGCTTTTTTTAAGGATGACTGAGCATGTTGGGCCTCTTAGTCAACATATAGAAATGGTGTATCCCTAGCTTTCTATAAGAGTGGGGGAGTGATATCCACCGACTAAATATAACCTTCTCCATCACCATCCCGGAAGGATATCTGCATCGTGACTAACATCTCTGATGCTTCAAATAGAAATGTGAACTATATCATCTAATGAGAACATCCTCCACCATGTTTCCTTTCTAGGAGTGTAGACTATCTTGAAGTCAAATCCTAGAAGGACTCTAGCCACCTACACTTCCCCAATATCATGTCCTTCTTGGAGAAGATATACCTGAATTTTTTTTTCCTGAATTAAATGGTTAATCGCTCACACATTTAGTAGTGTCTCCACATATTCAATGTGAAGACTAATATTGATAAATCAAGATCATGGGTCATTTATTTCTACCCATTCTTCTTCAATTGTCTCAAACCATATGCAATCACTTCTTTCCCCAGCACCAGGACAAAACCAAGTCTGGTCCCTGATGCATTGAAGAACACAACATATCCAATGAACTTCTTTGGAAGATGAAAGTTAGGGGTGCTCTTAAGCCCCCACCTTATCTCTTGGATGCTCTTGTGGCACATCTCCATCCTCATGAAGTTTTCTACCATCTATGTAAAATCTGATTAGGTTGTTGATACCCAAGAAATGGTGAGAAAAAACCTCTGATAGTACCCTAACAAGCCCTAGAAACTCATCACCTCTATTACATTTATGGGTGGATCCCATGTGAGCACCACATCTATCATTACCGGATCTACAGAAACTCCAGCTTCCAAAATTATGTGTCCCAAAAAGTGGAAATCCCAAATCCAAAACTAACACTTTGAGAGCATCCCATAAAGATAGAGCTCTCGAAGAGTATCTAGGACCATCCTCAAGTGTATCTAATGCTCTGCCTTGAACTCCGAGTATAGCAGTATGTCATCAATGAAGACCATGAAGAACCAGTCAAGGTAGGTCTAGAATATCATGTTCATGAGTCCCATTGACACTACTGGGGAGATGGTCATTTCAAATGGAATCACCAAGTCATAAGGGTCATACCAACATCTTTAGGATATCTTCTATATAGCCTCATCTTGTACATGAAGATGTTGATAGCTAGACCATAGGTCTATCATTGAGAAGAACTTCACTACCTTTAGCTGGTCGAAGAGATGATAAATTCATGGATGTGGATATTTGTTCTTTATGGTCACCTAATTCAGACACTAATAGTCCAAAAACAACATCAAACTCTCGTCTCCCTTCTTTGAAATCAAAACAGGGACCGACCAAGGTGACACACATGGCCTGATGAAACCCTTTCTTTGCAGTTCCTCTAGTTGTACCCTTTACACACGAAGCTCCATGGCAGCCCTCTGATGTGAATATGTGGATATCAGTGCCATCCTAGGGTACATCTCAATGATGAAATAAATCACTCTATGAGTAGTTAATATCAGAGCATCCTTAGGAAATATTTCCTACTACTATTCCCCCACTATAGGAAATTGATCACTCCTCTCGTCCACCGCACCGATGGGAAGGCTAGCCAACTGGTGAGTGATCATCTACACTATCCATCCATTATGTTTTTCCTATGTATAAATCATTCCATTTTCTTTGGTAAAGGATAACCCAGTTCCACATCTATAGACACACCACACTTTATGCCTTTGACAATAAATCAATGCATGGACAGTTGATAACAATCCAATAACCAAAAAGTTGTCGTATGACCTTGATGTCAGTACTAGGATATCCCCACTGAAGCTCTCACAACCAATAGTAAACTCCAACAATCGACACTGGTGTGTGATCATCAAATTCCCTCCCATAGTAGTCACTAATTGTAAGGATCGAGCCAATAATTTAAATGGAATATCCATGTTCTGAAAACAGTTTGTGGTATAGAATGATTGAATGAAACTCATGTCTATAAGAACTATAACTAATGAGTATAAGACACTGATCGTACCTCCAATCATCTATGGATCATCGGGGTAATAATATTTCCTCACCTGAAACAGGGATCGCTCTTATCCAGGATCTCTTGGAGCCTATAGTGGATAACTTGGGGTGGTTGTGGTAGTTCCTCAAACCTCCATCCACTAACTACCTCTCTTCCTACTCTCCTACCACGTTTACCTCTACTTGGACCACCTGGCTTGACCCTCTACCTCTTCCATAGATGTTCCTCGACTGTACATTGATCGTATGTATGGTGAGTTTGGAAATCACAAACCATGTGTCCCAGACTTCCACACGAGTAGCACATAATTCTCCTCTGCTGACTCAATCCACCATGGGGTCCTCGCACTGTGTATCTTGTTTCCTAGTGTTTTCCACTATAAGGTATTACCAGATTGGGTCTCTGGATCGGCTGCCTACAAATAAATAATGTGGGATTCCCTTCCTAGTGTCTACTGGTACATCCAGCTACTAGCTATGGCTCTGGAAGGAAGATATCATGATAAGAGATCGCTCTATCACTCCATCCAAAGTATGGATTCTAAGAGATACCATGGAATACTTGATCTGTCGGCGTAGACCCTGCTCAAAATCATAATCCCGAAAGAACAGGTCTTATACCATGTCTGTAGAGTAGTGAGAAATTTCATTGAATATCACTGAGTACTTTGTTAATGTAATTCTACCCATCTGTATGTGTAGTATATTCTGTATGAATATTACATGCAATTTTGCTGAAACGAACTCCTCCATAAATAGGTGTTCAATGTCTTTCCAGTTGAGGGTTTCCTCATTATGCATATGGATTGTCAAAATCCACTACGTCCCTGTCAATACTTAAAGAAGGCTAGCTAATAAGATCTCCATCTAGTCAATAGGCATCCTCAATAGATGAAAGACTCTCATAACCACCTCGAGACAATCCTCAGCCACATGGGGGTATGTCTCACCCTTGAACGTGGAATGTATCTTCCTCTATAACTCATGTATGTTACTGAGCATGCATGCATAATCTACCAGTAGCACTGGTAGAAATAGTTGATCAATAGGTGGTGGCAATGTCAGTGCTCCTCTTGGTGGGGCCATCTCTATTACTCATCCTTAAACTAAAGCCTCATCAATATTCCTACCATCAAAATTATTAAAAACTAGAATCCTAGATGGATTTCAATATGGTGGCCTCCTAAAACTGATCAGGATTGAGTACAGTAAATAGATTATACCTCGTGAGCTAACATTGACTCAAGAAGTACATGAGAAAAACCTCAACATATATATGATGCATGAAACCAGTGTTTTCATGTACAGAGTCGAAACACATGATTTAAGGTTCTAGTGTATGGATACACTGGCTTCCACACCAACACTATACCCCTCAAGCTAAAATGTAAAACATGAAACATTTAACATTTTTCCCCAAATAAAGGCAATAAAATCTCAGTTTTTAAGGTAGAATTGAACTCCTCTAATCCCAATTTGTCATGAATCATCTCCCAAGGATCGGGCAGAAAAAACCCTCAAACCCACCTCCCAAATAATAGGGGATGGTGACTAGTGGAAAAGGTATTTTCCTACAAGTTGGAGGCATTCATTGAGTACCTTTACACACACACACACTCAAAACCACAGCCCACAATGCTGAAAAAGGAAAACATGCATGATACTAAAAAACCACTAAGAATTAATAGTACATAACTAAATGTAAAGGTGGCCAAAATAAAAACCCAACAAAAAAAGATGATATAAAAAAGGGTAAAAAGTATCTATAAAACCGTCCAAATAAAACCCTATATAAGTAGTATGTGAATAATATCTACCTAAAGATGTAGGAGTGTGCCTCGCCTGTATGTCATCACAGGGCACCCCCTGGTCCAGGACCACTGAGTTCTATGTCAAAACCATGGTCCTCTACAAAAGACATGATATGTGCAGGTGGAGCCCCAGCATGGTTGACCAATACAATACTCAGTTGGGACCCCAAAAGACAAATAAAAGTACACAATAAGTAGTAGATATCTCACACCGGTATATGTTAATGTATAGAAAGCAATAATAGCAGTTGTAATGTGAAAAATCATGTACTACTAATGGATCATCCCTGATGAGGCACTATGGCCAACTGGGAAACTGAGATCTTCTTTTCAATCAGGTCTGCAGGGCTACTAAGGCCTGCTCTTCTCCTAGGCCACTGAGCTCTGCTCATCACCAAGGTCTGTTTGGCCACTCAGGTTCGCTCGTATGTAGGGCCACCAAGGTACTCTCATCAATGAGGTCTGCTAGGGCATAAGGTCCACTTGTCTTCTGAGTCACTAAGGTCCACTCACCACTAAAGTCTACTGGGCTACTAAGGACCACATATCACTTCCTTCTCATTACATCCACTCACAGCTAAACATAGGATACCCACTCACAACACACTTGATTTCAGGAAAATATACTCCACAAGCAATTTGTAAAATCCCAATTTCAAAAAAAAAACTCACATGGAGTATGTCAAAACCACCTTATAGTGTGAGGGTCCAAATGACACAAACGACATATCAATCAAACATATGGTGTGGATGTTATTTATGGATTACTAAAAAAGTGTCGATTGGGGAAGGGGCCTTGATGAACTTGGTGGACTGACCCAACCAGGTTTCAACCCGGTCTAGGTCAGACCTAGCCCACTGGGCCATAATTCCATCATACTAGCAAGCTTATGTTTATCCCACATGTCCACCTGGGGAGGCCCTCCTTCTCAAGCTCAGCTTTTCGTGACTGGGGTGGCCTAATCCACCTAAGATGCGGAACCCTCCACATCTCCCTCTTCCCCGCTGGTCGCCACGGAGTCTGCTGCCACGATCCAGATGGACCACATCAATATTGCAACATGACATGGCATAACTCACCACGTCCGCTCACACTGCCATCGGCTATTGTGGACAACCCCGATCCACAACCCACAGTCGTTGTTGTGGGCCAAATCTGCCACCATGTCACACATCTGGTGTGTGGTGGCGATTCCTTTCACAGGACACCAGATTGTCAATATGGATCCATTTTCCAATCCATGAGCTCCTTCGAATCCTTGGGTCATCGCTATCACTTCTACGAAGTGCATGTTTTCTCTCCATCGATTTGGAGGTCTGTCACAAGGAATACAAGAACACACCCAATAGAGGGATCTAGACCTTGTTCATGTTGGAATGATCAATCCACATTATATTTTGTAAACAAGTTGGGATTATATTTAAGAATCTAACATGTGTAATACTAATTCAAATACAGAGACTAAAAACCCTCCATTAGAAGTGACCGATCTGTCAGTAACCTGTTCATGGGTTCACCAACAATCATTTCTCAAATCCATGAATGGGGGAAAATATAAATTCATATAGAATCAATCTCCTTTATTGACAACAGATCTTTCTTTTTTGAATATCACAATGTTGTCATTCACTGTTTTTTAATTCATCATTGGTGGTAGTTCATTGATCATATTTCCCCAATGCCAAATATCTAAGGGTTAGATAAGTGAATGATTGTACCAACAATCCTATATTTGGTTAACCCATTAAATGGAGACACTTCGGTGTTTCTATTACATTGAGTTGTAGAATCATTATGTTGTCTCATTTATGTAATAATATTTGTATTACACATGGGAAAAAACTCCATTACATTTCAAAAAAATTGAGTTTTTAAAAAAATAAAATAAATTTTTATTGTATTTTTTGATAAGAAAAATTTGTTATATTCTTGTTAAAAACCCTGAAAAATAACTTTTCTCCATAAATTTTTCTCGTTGTGGATAAGTATTTCAAAAGGTAAAGTCATCATTCATAATACAACGTTTCCCTATAATTTTAAATCTAGACACACATTTAGATGTTTCTAAAACTATATACATACAATATATTAAATAAACTTTAAAACAGTTCGAACACTTATTTCAGGATCACAGGGCCTCAGAATCATGGTCTGTCTGAGAAACTCAAATCAAAAGAATCCCAAATATTTTTCAAAAAAAATTACATAGATGTTTTTAGACATTAAAAAAAATTACAACCCATTTTCATTTATTTATGACAAGGTAATAGGATAACTAATATTACATAACATCCAAATACATTTTTACACATAGAGAAATGTTGTTCATTAATTTAGTATTCTTTTTAGGGAGTATTTATCGAGATGGGTGGCCTCATTATATGTTTCCCTTGGGATGTGTGAGTGATTAAAAAGATAACTTGAATGAAAAGGTGTTGTACTATGGGAAATTTTGATACTCTGATTATCTAATTTAGATGATGGGTGGACCCTACGCTGAGGAAAACATGTTTACAGGGAAACTGGTGGTTCCTAGTTGGAAATGACCTGAAGACTATGTTATGATGGCATGTTAATGGTGTTAGGAGTTCCAAGTTGTTAGATATATATATATATACCTTTTTGTTTTTCATACATTAATATTAGTTTCCCTAAATAATAATAAATATAAAAAAATTAATATTTATTATTATTATTAATAAAACTACTCACCATTTCCACCATTATCATTTTAAATAGGACATCAATTTAATTTCCACACTATTTAATTAACATTAACCATGAATTTTTTTTATATTTAGAATAGTGTAATAATATCATTATTATTAATTATCCTCCAAATTAATATGTACACATGTAAAAAATATAACATTTATTAATAGAATTTAAGAAGACATGTAATTTTCATTATTTTTCTTCTGGATAAATAAGAATAGTAGTATATTTATTATTACTCATACATGGGATGTACCCAAGAACCCAATGATCACAAACTGTAAGTCACACCAAGGGGAAACAATTTTAGCTACCAAATCATTATCTTAGTTCACCTATATGAGACACCATACTGAAGATATTACAGTGTTATCAGAAAATATATAATTAAAAATTTTAAATTGATTACCCTCTCTATTTATTTGACAATATTTCCAATGTAGAAAAATGAAATCTCATGATTAGGGTAAACCCCACATATTTCAAATAATGATAGTCATAGATTGAACATATGAAACACATTTTGTGGGATATTTAATTTTTTTGAAGACTCATTCCTGGATAATATAATACAATTAATTTTTTTAAACAATATTGTGTCCCAAAATTCTATATAATTATATAAAAACATAGCACCTAACTCTAGAAATATTTCATAGAATATCCAAAATTGTCATTAGTGATTTCGCCCTTATAAAATGTATTAATATAATTTATTAAGTGACATTTATAATAAAAATTCATTTTTTGAAAAAAATACTAATACATTATTTTAAAATAGGTTTTTTTATCTTTTCAAATATGATTATTTTATAGTGTGCTGGGTGAAACCATTCACCATCATCTAATTTGAAATGGATGGTGTTCATGATCTGTTTTTTTCCATTTTTATTTTATTGGAGTACTCGATAATTTGAACTAAATATTTCATGTTGGAGAAAGTCAAAATTTTAACATTTTAGTTGTGTGGATTAAGATTTGGGAATGTGTGGTGAGTTATATGCCTCTATGTAGACATTTATTATAGGATTGTGTATTTTTTATTATTTAGATAATGTTAATATAAGAATGACATATTGTGACAAAAGACATAATAAATGATGTATGAATGTTCTTCTAAGAATAGGATATGACCATTTGGATATTTACATGAAGGGTTCCCATTATCATTAAATTGATAGTCTAAAGAATAATTATATATATTAGAGGATTAAATTCTGATTATATTTCGTAGTTTGTATTTATACTCACACTAGTTTATCTCTTCCCTAAGAGTATCCAAACAAGTTATAATATTAAATGATTCTCTTATAGATATATTGGTAGTAATAGGAAATTAAATTTTCATCTCTATTTGATAAATAAGACTTATATCCATTTAGGATCAAACTATGATAAGACATTGAACATTTAATATATATGTTGTTTTATCTATGGATTTTTTTCATTGGGTTTTGGGATAATATGTGTTAAAAATTATTACAATAAGGTTTAGAGTTAAATTTACTGACATAAAGTTCCAATTATAATAAATGGAAACTACACAATCTTAAATCTAACTGAAGAAAAATATTGATAGTAATCTATATCAATAAGCTGAAAGAGAAATCTTGGATATTGCTGAATCTATCCAACAAGAATCATAAATGATGTAAAAATTATTTCTTCAAAAACATTATGACTATGGAATATGTTTGACTCATCACTGATGTGTCTAAAGAAAGTGTGATCCTTCTATTATAGAGTTGGAATATCTTGGATTTGTTAATTCCTATATAACATAATGGTTGTAACATATGATTACTATTGAAGAACATGTTCATGAATTTAGTTTTGGAGATACATGTTACCTCGATCTATATAATTCATAAGAGTATACAATGAGTACATAAGAGTATTTTGTTAACATTTATATTGAAATAAGTATCATCTCACCATAATGTGACGTGAAGTGGGGACTATAAAATAGACCAACGACTCATTGTCTGGCTGGAATATTTTTTTGTGTTTAATTCTTATTTTGAATGTGTAATTTTCTATAAAGAATGGTAGTCATAGGGTAACACGATTTTCACAAGTGTAAACCAAGGAAATAAAATAACAAAAATCATTGGAAATTTTATTTGGAAATAAAAAATTAGGATTTTTAATAAAAAATGGATTATTTGATAGGTGATTCCACTATAAATATATTTATTGTCCTCTGATATCTTTATGTAGTATTAAACTTATGATACGTAATAATAATAGGTTGGGTATAATAACAATGGTGGAAGAAAAAAGAGAAATGATGAGCGGTATTTAATATAAAATAGAAATGATCATACAATAAAATGGTTGGTGTGTAAGGTGTGAAATTATTTCAGAAGATTGGCCTGAAGTGAAAGAATATTTGGAAATATGAGTCAAAACAAAATCCATATGACCATTCCACAATTAATATTATGGTTACAGGAATTATTTATGAATCATCATGATTACTATTTATTTTTAAATAATATGTTATTATATTTTATATATCTATAGTTTAATTAAGAATAATTTTGTGCTATATCATTTCATGCCACATTTTTTGTGTCTATATTATAATATAGTCAATAATGAAGATCATAATATCATTATTTAGTTATTTCAAAGAGATGAAGAATATTAAATTAAAATTCCTTAAAATTAGTGATTTATATTGATATTTAGTTAATGGAGTCATAAAACTAGACCTATTTTACCATATATTAAGAAGATTTTATCCTGTAATAATCTTTCTTATTTGTAGTATGCTAAATGATCTTAACTATAATATTTTGAGTTTGATTTTTTTTACAATATAAAAATATCATATAGTAGTTATGTAGTTTAATAGAATGAAAAAATATTTTATTTTCCATTGTTTAGTCAAGAAAAATAATGGAGATATAAAGACCCCAACATTACATACATGGATATTATATCATTTTTGATGAATATTAGGCACATTTCTAAAATATATGTTTGATGATTGTTATTGTTTAGTGTCTTTTGAAAAACAAAAAAAAATCTATATTAGGGAAATATCTTCAACATCACCCATAAATATCTTCACCTTTAGAACTTCTACCTAAAAACGTTCTTCATATCTATGTAAAATAATCATTAAAAAGGGATGTGCTCAGATTCCTAGTAATAGTAAATTAAGGAAATGAGTAATAATAACACACAAAAAAAGTTATAGAACTTTTGAAGAACAATTGAATATAATACCCTAAAAATAAAATATCATAACAATTTTTGGAATTTCATAAGCCAGGAATCATAAGGAAATAAGTTACATAGGCCATGAAATCATAACATTGGAATAAAAAATAAAATTTCTAGCATATATATAAGAATAGAAATTTTTATGTCATGCCTATATAACAATACCTTAATAATATGGAAGTCGTGCACTATGACTTGTGAACCTGATTTGTTAATTAGATAACAACCAGTGTACCCTCATACATTTAGTCATGGGCTACAACCTATGTATCATCTTTTTTTCGATCATGGGCTACAACGCATGTATCCTCTTAATTTTGGGCTTGTGATACAACCCATGTACCTTCTTGTTTTAGACTTGGGCTACTACCCATGCAGTAACATGTTTTGGGTCCTGAGCTCCAACCTGTGTACCCTCTAATGTTTAGGATTGGGATAAAACCCATGCAACTTCCTTATTTTGTCTTGGGATACAACGTTGTGTACCCTCTTAGCTCAGATACAAATTATCATTACCCAATTCATTGGAGGGAGATATATATCCCACCCACCTCATAGGGAAACCATATATACATGTTCCAAAAATTAATAAAAATTCATATCTTAAAATATGAAATTAAATTGTTATCATAAACATATAAACATATCATTAATTTTGGAAAATTATATAAGTTACATAATCATTTCAACGAAAGAAAAAAATATGAAATATTAGTGGATTTCACAATCATATAAACCTTGAAAGTGAAACATGATTCATAAAGTCCATGATATTAATTGTACATAATTTATAAAACAATATGAATGTATAATTTTGACGATTTCATAAAATAGAATGAGTAATATAAATGGAAATTAACATATATGGAAAATAACTTGGTAAAATATATTAAAAACATTTTTTGAAGAAAATGTCATTTTATCTTTTAAGAACACTTTTTAAAACATAATAACATTTTAAATTAATTTTATTTACAATTAAATTAAAATAATATAAATAAATTAGTAAAAATTTGTGTAAACTTTTTCCTTGAAATTTTTTAAAATAGGATTGAAAAGAATTTCAAAAACATTTTCCTTGAAAACATATTAAATATGGTTAATAACATTTTGAAAACAATTTCCATGAAACATGTAATGTAGATTTAAAACGTTTTGAAAACATTTTTCATTCAAAATATTTTTAAGTATTTTTAATTAATGATTAAACATGAAAATAATTCTTTAAAAGATTGATGTTGGATAAATCTGGACATGTCGTATCAGGTAAAAAAAATTACATCTGCACATTTAAAAGGTTAGAAAAGTGCCTTATTCAGAAAGAGAAAAGAATATTACATTGAAAAAATTATAAAAATAAAAATATTGTACAATTTTATTTTAATTATCAATGGAAATAAAAATAATATTCATGGAAACTCTGTTTAGAATACATTTTTTTAAGAAACGCATATTTTTGTCCAAAGAGTAGGGAAAGTCAGACAATCATAAAAATATATTCTTAATAATCATATGAACTAAAGATTGTAAAATTGAAACCAATACATTAATATATAATTAATAAATAAAGGATAATAAAACTAATGGGAGTTCTTAATATATGGATCAAAGGAGTTCATCAAATGAAGCATCAAAAAACAATCTCAGAAAAGCGAATAGATTGTTTTAATAAACTATTACCACATTGTTACTTGGGATCATACAGATCATGTAAGAAAATAAAATTACATGAATAATTAAATATCATGAAAATAATGATATTAATTCCCTAAAATTTCAATTTTTTTCATATAAACATTGTTAAATAACATTGCTGCATAACAACACATGTGTCTAAAATATGGAAATTTCAGACGAAATGACTTTACCAATTTGGTAACTTTTAAACAGTAAACCCATTAAATATATATCATAGAATTGATATTTAAATAACATCCAAAAAATTATAGGAATCATATAATATATACATAGGTATTATGCACCACACACAAAAGGAATGGGTTGTGAATAAAACATGTATCTCATGAAAATAAATTATGACATGAAATACGCTTACATTATGTCTTAACTCTCATAATACTCATTAAAAACTCATGTATAATAAATATAAATCTATAATACATAATTTAAATAAACATTTTATTACCAATATAACCATATATTGTTTTATTGTAACATTATATTACACTTTTTTCCAATTTCAAGTTAAGGGTATATTTCGGGTAAAATCCACTTTGTTTTTAGAATATATCGTAATTTGAGATATATTTGTTCCTTATATTTATATTAAGATTTACATAAAGTAAAAAATTATTTAAATATAATTTAAATTCCAAATTTTTTTATTATAATAATCCATAGGATATATATATATATATATATATATTGGTTAATACACCATTCCTAAAGATGGTAAGACGTACGTACGTTTGACAACTATTTCAATTTAATTGTTATGTTAAATGAAATTATTTTAATGAAATGTATTTATATAAATTATTTTTAAATTAGATTTATTATATCATATATATAATATATATTCACTAAATCTGTACTTAAAACATTCCATGTAGTGTGTGAATGAAACACATCGATTTAAGGGAGCGGTAGTCCACACTTCCTCAGAAAAAATTATTTTTATTAACACATAACGTAATGATGAAATATATGTGTTAAAAAACAATTGAATAAGATTAAATACATAATAAAGAAAACATATAACATATCCAAACTTATTTTACCTAATAATATCAAAAATTAGGGTCAGTAATAGAAAAATGAACAATCATCGTCTAATGTGCCGGTAGTTCACCGTACACATAAACAATATGTTCATTATCAATTAGAAGGAGTTTTTTGTTAGTGTAGGTCAATAAAATATCCTAAAAATATCCTATTCTATTTATGATAATGGATTTGATATAAAATAATTGAAAAAAGAGTGTTTATGAGGTGGAGAATGAAAATAAAAGAATGGGGCTTGAGAGAATATGTTTCCACTTAATCGGGTAACTCATTTTGGTTTATGCCAAGAGCAACATTATATAATTTTATGCACAAGGTAATGATTATATGAATATGTTAGGGATGTTGGGATTTGTATTAGGAATATATTGGATGAACATAAGGATTTTTAGATGTGTGATGAAGAGAGAGAGGTGATGGTATTTTATAGGAATTGGAAATGAGGAACTTGGCATTTTTAAAACAGGTTCGGAGAACCCACATATTTACCTAACCAATGTCATAACTAACCATAAAATCACAATAACTAAAATTGAATTTCTGATAATTTCCATACAGTGTGTGTTGGAAAAGTTTCATTTTCCTATTGGGTCCTAAATTTATGGTTTAGTTCTTAATTAAGCTTAATTTTTCCTTAACTGATGTAATTAATTTTAATTACCTTAAATACTAATATTTGTAAAAAAAACTAATATTTTCACATTAGAGATTATATATTATTATGAATAAAAATATTCAATCCATTTTCCAAAATTAAAATCATTGTAGTGTCGTAAATTAATTTAAAATTAATCTCCCTGTTGGGACGACACTACATGTTTTTAATGTAGAAAATGACCAAAAATTTTCTATGTTTTTATATCCAATTTTAAAGTGAAATTTGAAAAAATGGACTGAATTGTATTAATAAAAATATTATATAATTAGGCACATAAACCAATTGAAAAAATTATTTATCCATATAAATAAATTAGTATAAAAATAAATTTTTAATTAAACTCTAGTATATTTAACAATTCCTTAAAATAATGAAACAATGTAGAAATATCCCAAAAATATATCCTAACCTAATTTTTAAGTTTTTATTCAAATTATTTTGTTTATTTAGAAATATTAAAAATATTAATGTACAAAAATTTTACTTAAAATTGTTTCTCTATTAAAAGGTGGTAAATACATTTATAAAAAATGTAGGTTTTTACGCTTAAAATTGGGATTATTCTTATCTAAGGTATATAAAATATATTGGATTAGTATAAAAATTATATTATATTGATTATATAACATTTATATTACATTAATATGACTAAAGAATTCTAATTAATTTAATTTAATAGATTAAAACAATATTGTGACTCTAAAAAAAATTAAATTTTCCATTACATTCTTTCAATTTTCATATTCATTTCTAATAAATTTGTATCCTATGAATAAATATTATATTTATGTAATCCATACATTACTATAACGTTGTAAATATTATTCATAACCTATAATTTAACCTGTATGTTATAACATACTATTTTAAATAATAACATTTTGATTATGTACAATTGTTCGGTAAAAATCTGTCATGCCTATTATGCATGATATCGATGGAAGTCATTGTTTCATGTAACACAATATTAACTCAGTGTTCCAGGTAGAATAGAATAAAATTTATATTACTTTTACTTCATGATAAATTGGATTTTGTGTATAACATAAGCCAACCATAATACTTTAACATAAAATAAACTATTTTCAGTTTTCCATGATAAGAAAAATTCCAAAATGATTTAATTAATTTAAAAATAATAATTCACAAATTATCTGGGGGTTATATTATACCACCTTAAAATTAATTTCTCCTATAAAGTTCATATGGGTTACCAAATGTTTATAATTTTCATGTTTCATTCATATAATACCACATCATAAAAAATTAATATTAAAACATTCCTTAAAACAAGAATGTGAAAACCATAACGGCTACCCAATGTTACATATAACTAGGTCTCCACATAGGAAAACAAAGGTGGTAAGTGAAAACATTGGAATCGTTGAAATGTAAAACCATCATCTTATGATGGACAGTGGTAGAGAAGATGATTAAGAGAATTATAGAAATTAGAAATCCTTAAATCTGTGATCCACTAAGGGGGTATCTAATTCATCAAAAATGGATGAAATAGGGTAGCATTTTTTGTTTAATGATTATTTTACCTAGAGATGATGAATTTTCATGAAAATATATAAATTCATGATTTCAGTACAACATCACCCTTTTTTGTTCCATGATCCACATCACCTCTTTCTCCAAAAATGAATGTGGATATTTCATTCCCAAATATGTAACAGATCGGGAGATCCATGATATGTAATCTCATATTTCATCAGTTATCATCAAAACCATGTTGTTATAATAGGTTATACAATATGAAGAAATCCTCATTTGGTAAGAAAATAAATTATTATCACAAACATTATCCAATGTTTAACATAATTATTCCCTAAATTGATACCCTCTTAAACTTTTCAAACTTTTATTATTAAAATCTCTTGAAAGAATGTTCTGAAATCATATTAACATTGATCCATGATGTATCATGATGTTTCACATGTTTTTATAATTCCAAACATGTGAATAAAATCATCGTATATTCCCTTGAAACATGGTAATATCCTTAATTAACATAAATCCTATTGCAAAAAACACAAACTCTTTATTCAAATTATTATTGGATATATTCTTTAAGTTCAACAAGATATAAAATTTATCCTTAATTAAATGGACCACTTTTCCAATAATCAGTTTCTGGGTAATCTGTACCATCCAATTTACTTATTCATACACAAAATTTCACTATGAAAAGATCATTATATCAATTTCTATCATTAATTTAGGGTTAACTACCCTTAATAAAAACATCTCATTTCTATGAAATCAGTGTTCTATGTACTCATCACCATTAAAATTGTTCTTTTGAATCCTTAATGAAAAATTATACAAAAAATACTTATATATTTTCTGATTCATATAAATAATCATTAAATTCCAAAACATAAATACATCATTAATCCACCATTATTCTTAAACCATTAATCTGGCATCATCAACTTATTCCATTATACTTCTTTCCAATAATCTGAAATATCAATCATGTCTAAAGGGTTCTAAACCTCAATCTAATCATGATTCTTATGATCAATATAAATAATAATATAAAAACATTACAACCTTTCACAAGTAATCTATAATCTATATATCTTTAGATGTGTAACCAATAATCATACAACCTTCTAGATTCACTATATGAGATTTCCACTTGGGAATTCAATTTTCATAATTTACATACATTACCCATCAAAACATTCAATTTTAAACTTGTCTTTTTTATTTCCCTCTATTTACCAAAACTATATATAATGGGGTGAGAAACACATATCGTATATGAAATCTACATAATCATGAAAAATTACTTATAGGATGTCAAAATAAAGACACCTATCTTTTAATTGATGAATCCATTGGTTTATCCAAGGTTATTTATTATCAAATTCTACTCAAATCATTTATAATGGTTCATAAAGAGTTTCTATATTTCAAAACCATATCCCCTGAGAGTGTAAAAATATATGAGTAGAAAGTACTATTTTCATGTACCATGTTACCAGGAGTTAGGCCCAAGAAATATTTTCACATATTCTACAACTAGGTACATCTATTCTATAGCCACTTTCAGTTTTTTTGTCAAAAAATGGATGTATTTCTAAAATCAATCACTGGATCCCTTACAAAAATTCTAGGAAATTTTCTTAAATAATGACTCATAATTATACATATCTTTCATGACATACCTATAAATATACCTATAAATATACATAGGGATATCAGGAATGTTTTCTCATCATAGTTTCCAAAGGTTGACTAATAATTTAGTTTAATACCATCTATAACCACCTGGGATTACCATACAAGGATATTACATCATCTTAGTTTCATATTAGGTACATTAAAAAAATATATGCTCATGGAGAGTAATAGTTTAGTTTCTTTGGAAACATGGAAATAATATTTTATATCCAAGTGAAATATCTTCAACATCCCTCGTAGAAATCACCACCTTTATTACTTCTAACTAAACCCATTCTTCATAACCTAGGGAAATGAAACATATTAAATGGGTAAGATAATATGACCAGAAAGGGTGAATAAAGGAAATGTATAATAATAACATTAAAAAAGGGTATGTAACTTGTTCATAACATTTAAGGATCATACCCAAAATATTAGAGATCATAATAAAGATGGACAGTTCATAAGTCTTTAATCACAAGTAAATAAATAACATAATCCATGAAATCATAATAAAGGTATAAAAATATAATTTATGGCATATATATATGAATAAAAAAATTAGGTCAATAACATCTATCAGTAACTTTATAACATGTTAGGATTGGGATATGACACATGTACGTACTTCGAGGTTTTCCTAATAACCCATGTACCCGCAAACTTTTAGGCTTGGGCTACAACCCATATACCTTCATCCTATTTTTTTCAACTAAAACCCATGTACCATTTTAAATTTAGGCTTAGGATACCACCCTTGTACCCTCTTATTTTTTACATGGTCTAAAACCTATGTGCCCACTAATTTTAGGCATAGATAAAAATATGTAACCACTTAAATACATTCTTGTGCTACAACCCATGTAACGTTTTTTTCATAGGCTTGTGATACAACCTGCGTTCCATCTTATCTCATGTGAAACTTATAATTACACAATTTAGTGTATGTAGATATCAGTCCAACCAATGTCATAGTGAAATCATATATACTTATACCACAAAATCAAAAAAAAACTAATATCATAACACACTAAATAAATTGTGTATCATAATCATATAATCATATCATATCCTATGAAAATAGAAATAGGATTCATAATCATTTTATCCATATCATAACCCATGAATGTGAAATTTATTTTATATATATATAACTAGCGAATGAGAAATGGGTTTTATAAAGTCCATGAATGTAATAATAACAAATTCATAATAAAAAAACATAAGTTATACTTTGGATAATTTACTAGAAGGAAATTAGTGACATAAAAATATTTTATCATGGATTAAATATAACATGGAAGGATATTTTGAATATCTTTCATTTCGAAAATATATATTCTTTATTGGAAAATAATTTTTCATTAAAATAATCTTTAAAAACATTTTAATTTGAAATTAATTTTAAAACATAAAAATAATCCATGAAACAAAAAATTCATATCCTTTTTCTGGGAAAACATATAATATATGCTTGAAAATAATTTGAAAACTATTTTCCTTGAATATGTATAAAATATTCCTTAAAATATTTGGAAACCAATTTTCCATGAAACTTTTAATAGGATATTGAAAATTCCTTTGAAAAAAAGTCTTTAAAAAAGTCTTTTAAAAAATATTTATTTTAACCATTAAAGATGAAAATAATGCTTCAAAGAATTGATATGGGATAAATCATTATAGCTCATATAGGGTAAAAAGAACATTCCGTTTGTAAGGTAAAAATGTCAGAATGAATCCTCATTTGGAATGTGATTGTAAATTTTCATTGAAAAAATATTTTGAAGAAAAAATGGTAAAAATTTCTTTTAAAAATGAAATGATCTTAGTCTAATATTATGGAAAATCAATTTAATAAAATGTGTTTTTGAAGGAACAAAGATTTCCATCCAAATAGAGGGTAAAGTCGGTATTTCTTACAAACCATTTCATAACTATTATAAGTAAATATGACTAGATAAATAGAACCAAGACATGAATATATCAGGAATAAACATGGGATAATAAAAATTATGATATTTCATTATATATTTATAATAATATTTCATCACTGGAAGCATACCAACAACAATCTTGAAAAGTGATGAGATTATTTCAATAAACTCTTACCACATGCTTACATGGGATCATACATTTTGTGTAAAAATATTTAGTTAAATAAAGCATAATATACCATAAAAATAATGAATTTAATTAAATAAAATTTAATTTTTAATCATATACACCTCATTAAAGAACATAAGTTAATAACAAAACATGTGTCCTAGACATGGAATTTTGAGTCAAAATGACATTTCAAATATGGTATATTTTAAAAAATTAACACCATGAAATAAATATAATATAATGGATGTTTAAATGAAAAAATATTTATTTATATTATTGATATAAAACCTCCATGAACATTGTTTGCACCACATAAAAAGAAATGGGTGGTGAATAAAGCATGCATCTCACAGAAATAAAAGGTGAGATGAAATTTCCTTACCCTGTGTCTTGACTATCATAATAATCATTAAATAATTCTATTTAATAAATATTAATTTATTGTAAATTTATAAATTAACCATATTATTTATTATAATTAAATATATTTTATGATTAATGCTCTATATTATCATCTGGTAAACAATTCATCGTTATGGTTTCACATCAGGTAATGTCTGATTTGTTTTTCACCTATGTATTAATTTTTTATATCATTGGTAATTATATATATATATATATATTAATATAATTTAAAAAAATTAAGTAAAATTAATATTTTTTATATGTGTATTATAATTAACCATAGGATATTCAAGAATCAAAATAGAAAAAACGGTTCAAAGAGATGGTAATTCGGACATACACATTAATATTATTTCCATTTTATGGGCATGTTCATGGAATTAAAGTAGAATTAATATATGTATTTATATAACTATAGAATTAGATTTATTATATAATATACATTATAAATATTAATTAAATTAATTCTTAATACATTTCATGTAGTTTATGAACAAATCACATTACTTTGAGGGGGGGTTGTCCATACTACCTCAAACGAAATTTTATTTTTAACAAAAAATTGAATTCATAATGATATGTATTCAAAATTAATTTTAAAATAATAATGAAATAATAAATATAATATTTAAAATATATAAATTGTGTTTCCATCAATATTTACACCATGAGAGTTGTAAAAATAAAAATGAACAACCATCATCTTGTTATGTGGTAGTTCGACGTACATGTAAAAATTATGTTCTATACCCATTAGATGGAGGTGTGTGTATGTGAAGGGTGAACCCTTAGCATAAAAAACTAGTTTATTTATTATATTATTTTTTATATAATAATATAATAAATATAATGTAATTGGTAGATAATAAAAATAAAATAAATGATCTTGTGAGAAGACGTTACATCTTAATCAAGTAACTCCTTTTAGTTTGTATCAAATGGATTCCTAGCATAGGTTTCATCCAAAGGGTATGATTATAGAATTAAGTGATAGATTATGGTATGTTTATTAGGAAGATATTGGGCTACCCTATCATTTATTACAGGTATGAAGAAAGGAATAGGTGGTGGCCTTTTACAGGGAAGGGAAATGACACATATTGAAATTTTTAAAACAAGTGTGTGTACCTACATTTTTACATAAATAGATCCATAAAAAAGGAAAAATGAATGGAAGTTTAATGGTAGAATCAATGCCATAAAATAGGGCTTTCCAGAAGTTTATATGTATTTTTGGGTCTTATATTTATGTTTCAGTCCTTGATAAAGCATAATTTTACCTTAATCGATGTAATTAATTTTAATTACATTCACTAATAATTTTAGTTAAAAAAGATTAGCTTTCCAGACATTAAAAATTAATCAGATTAAAAATATGGAATCCATTTTTCTAAATTTCAATAATAAGAGTGGATGAAATTAATTTGAAATTTATCACACTGATGGGATGACACTATAGGTTTCAAATGTAATAAATGTTCAATGGTTTTCAATATTTCTATTTGCAATTTCAAGGTGAAATTGGTTTTAATGAACTAAATTAAATTAATTGATATAATTATTATCTAATTTATCTTTTAAAAAAACTTAAAATAAAATTGATTCACATAAATTAATTAGATGAAAATGTAGTTTTGAATTAAAATCAATTATTTTTACCTATTGAATACAAAATGAATCCCTAATAAAAATTTAAAAAAAATCCTAACCTAATTAGTATTCTTATATTCTAAATATTAATTATATTTTCACTTATTAAACCTATAAAAGTTCCAAAAATTTGATTTAAAATGAATTCTCCTTTAAAAAATTATAAAAATACCTATATAAAAAATATAGGCATTTAAGCACAAAATAGGGTTTGTTCTAATATTATGTATATAAAATATATTTTATATATATAAATAAATATTTGTTTGAATATATGAAATATATATTTCATTAATATGACTCACTAATGGTAATAAATTGAATTTATTATATTAAAACAACTTTGTGACTATAATAATAATATTTTCCATTATATTCTAACAGTTTTCAAATTCATTTCAAATTAATTCATAACCTATAAATTTATTTTATATTTGTCTAAAACATATATTTCTATAAATTATTAAATAAAATTTATATATTCTAATTTAATGGCTAGTTTATTCTTGATATATTAAATAATAACATTATAATGATACATTATTTATTAATAATAATTGGCTTGGCATGTTACACAATCCATTGAGGGAATTCATTATTGAGGGTAACATAAGCTAACATTGATGTTCATTGTAGAGAAATATAAAATTTATGTTTCATGTAGTACATGATTTACATGGTTTTTTGTTTAACTCAAGAAAAAAATAGTTCATTAATGTAAAATAAACAATTATCAGTGCAGTGTGAATGAAAAATTTTACATTAATTAAATTAATTAAAATTTTAATAATTCAAAATATGTCAATGTGATAAAAGAGGCCCAGAAAATATTTCCAATGATCAAATGTTGTACAATGAAGGAATACTAATAAAAAGAGAATTATTACTATTACTAGAAATTATTATTAAAGAGTTGATTAAATGAATTCATAATGATGATAATTATTTTTGTGATATTATCATCATATAAAATGTCATTTACATGTTTTTTACACTTTTTTATGATAAAGAATTTTCCCTTAAATGGGTGGTCATTCTAAAATGGAAATCAATGATAAATATCCACTTTTGACATCCAAGAGTTGAGTTTATATGATTTTAAATAATTGAATGAATATATATGTGGATCATATCATAGAATATATTCTAAACATAACTGTGTACGGTGTTATAGAAAACTATATTTTTTTAGATCACAATCTCATACATATAGGTAGATGATAATATTTCCATGCCTATATGACTAAAAATAAATTAATTGTGAAGTTTACAAAGTATATGAAGATGGGATGAATTTTTTTTGTCACAATGGTCAATTCCTAACTTTTTTAAAATAATGTACATGATGAAATTAATTGACAATGACATAAACAATTTTACAATAAAATTGATAATAACTGATTTTGTAATAATGTATGATATTTTTTGTGTTCTTCACGAACATATCTAAGAGGAACTAAAGTAAATATCATATTTATCGGATTTATGGTTTACACATACACAGAGATATATATATATATATATATATATATATATATATATATATATTGAATGTTTTATGGGAGACCCATCAAGGGTTATTTTGAGATTCATCATGATCATTCAAATCGTTTAATAATTTTATAAAAAGGGGAGAACACAATCTCAGAAATAATTTTATGTTTGTTAACACCCTAATTCATCAACACTAATTTAGTGTATATATGAAATAAAATTGAATAATATGTTTCAGATATAACATAATTTTATTTAATTTTCTATCGTAAAAATATATTTTTTTAAAAAAAATTGTTGAATATATGGATTCAATAATGTTTCTACCTATTTTTTAATAGATCTTACGTTTATGGTGGAAAGAGAAATATGATTTTTCCTCTAATAGGTAGTGGTGGTAAAATAATATAGTTTATTCATAATAAATCTTAATAAACAAGGAACAATGATTGATTTCAATTTGTTAATATCCAAAATATATTTACAAACTGATTATCAAATGTGGTATAAAATTAAATTACCTATTATTTTCTTTCTTTGGAAATTTTGATGATTTTAGAATTTATTGATATTAAATTATTATATTCCAAGAGGGTGACTGATCTAACTTCAATGATAGATTGTATGGAAATAGTCAATGATGGTGATAAATTCTTAATATCACAAGTAATGAATTATAGCATAAATAAGAAGAAGGATCGAGAAAAAGTGGACAGTCCATTCAAAGTGATCAATTTAAATCTTAATAAAAAAAATCAAAATTATGTTCAAATATATATAAAAACATTAAAAATAATATTGCTGTTTGTAAAATGAGGCATAAGTTGATTCCATTAAAGATTTGGTAATGTTAACAAGTTATATACCTAGTGAATGGTAATGATGTTATCAATATATCACCCAAGCCTTATATAATATGGTGAATTAATTATAAATAAACTTTATAGTTGAATATAAATTCATTATATATTTAGAATTTGTAAAAAAACTATTTTTCATTTAGAGGTTTATTTTATAGATGACATTGTTTGATTAGGTGATAAAATAATGATCACAAACTATTTACATAGAGAATTTTCAACTAAGATAGAATAAAAAATAGGTATTTTGAAAGAAATATAACCTTTGTTATCCCTATGAAAACACTACATGAAGAGATGATAAATTCCTAATGAATATTTAATAAATGGATAGATTATATGGATGGAAAATAAATGAAAATATTTTTAATATCATAGATATTTAAATATAAAATAAAAATTAAATATAATGATTGAGATTCCCGAATAATAGATTAAAATGATATGCATATGAAGGTATAATTCCATAATATTTATGATATTGTAATGCTCCTAAAAATTCAATTAATTAACATCCTCTTATATTGGTGGAAAAATATTCTGCTATTAAATCATAGGAAAAATATTGGTGTGTTTTTGGAAGACCACATGCTCAGTCATGGAAGGAAACCTTATGAAATATCATATCTATGAAAAATATACATGAGGAATTTCATTAATGGGTGTGTATTAAATGTAATAATAGTAGACAAATTTAAAGGAAATTTAACATCAAAAGTGAAGGTAATTATTACAGGGGAATGTTCATCTACTGGATCATGGGGAGGCATGTATAAAATAATTATGAATCTATCCAACTATTTAATATGTTTCATATAATGGATGAATGTAATGATTGAGTGTGTTGAATGGTGCATCATGAACCATTGGAATATTCATAGTAACCTTGATAGGTATAAAAAAATTAAATATATAAATTAAATGTATAAATTAAAGGTATTTTTTTAATAAATTATAAAAATTTAATGAAAAAATATCTATGGTTAAACAAATATGAGTATTTTTTTGGATCTAAAATATAATTGGGATGATGTATGTAGAATTGTATTAATATAATATACCATATTAAAAGATATATATACTCTTGAAAGTGACCTAATGTATATGTTGAATCATAGATAAGGATTTAGAGATAATTAATACATTAGAGAATTATGAAAAATAATGATTTCTCTAAAAATAGTGTAAGATACAGATCCATATAAGATATTGTATTTTGAAGAGGTTGACCAAAATTAAATATGTTCAATTGGTGTTAAATTGTTATCGAAGCGATATATTTAATGAGTGTAACAAAAAGGATTTGGTCATCATAACCATCCTTGAAATTTTTATCTTTGGTGTGGAATCAAGATCCCATTGATATATTTGAATAACATTTAAATCAACGGATTGTATCATTATAACCAATCACAATCATCTACATGGTAATGAAATTAAATTTCCCCTATCACCATTTATAATTTTGATCCCAACTGTTTCTAATGAACAATTAGGTTAAGGGTGGTATTTGATACATTTATTGTACATGATTAAAAGATATATATGATAATTTCATATTGGGGATTGATTTTTTTTAAATCACAATTGGGAAAAATATGTTATTACAAAATGTAAATCAAATTGTTACTAAAACTCATTCCTAATATATATTTTCATTTCAATGTAGATGGAGTTCTATGTTGTGTTCGAGATCAAAAATGGTCTAAATATAGAAAAAAGTATAATGGTTTCAGAAAAACCATAATAATTAATAAATTATAGAAGTTTGCTTCTGATAATATTGTATCTTATGGAAAATATATTTCTTATTAATGGAGATTTAATGAAATTTTTATAGTAATACTTGTTCTGATTGTGGGTTGTCAAAAAAATATCATGTGATGTTTTTATGATAAAAAAAAGCTTCTGACGGATGATCTAATAGGGAACATCAACAATATGTTCCAAATGTTATATGTTCCACTAAATATGAAAACATTTATATGGGGATTGATACTATCATATCATATTTTTATTATTTTTATCTAAAAAATAATTATTAATATTTTAAGATAGAATATCATGAATATAATATTGTATAATAAAATTTTTCTTTACAGGTGATGTCATATGATACTATGAGTGGTTTTACTATTTAAAATTCTTTGTTATATATTTTTAATTAATGTTCTTGTGTAATTTTTATTTAAATGAATTGACTTTTTATTTATGGAATTTAAAATATATATTAGATGCTTTTATCAATATCATTGAGTGAAAGAGGATAAATTTCTTTTATAAACATAGTATCTTTATTCCTACAATGAGTTCTGACATAGTAGAATTAGCATAATTTTTATGACGCTCATTTATGTATTAAATTAACTCTTTAAAATCAATGGGGGGAAATAAGATATATTTTAATAATAATTAAACACAAAGAAATATAAGAAAATTATTTCTATAAATATATGTAAATAATTTTGGAATTATTTTTACATAAAGTAAAATATCTAAATTAATTAAAAAGTTATAGATTGTGAGAAATTGATTGACATGTGTTTAGAATTCTATAAATTGTATTCATATCCAATTATTTAATAGTTAATGTAGATTTGGAAGAAGAATATTATGTAAACGTATTTCAATTAAAATCTATTAGTTGGTTGGTATATACTAGATTTTCTATATTTCTATATGTAGTACAATAACGGATCATGGAAAATTTATTTATTCTATGAATGGGAAATATTAAAATCCCATAAATACATAATTCTTTGATTGACTAGGAAAATTTTGAGAGTTCTATAATTAGTCTAAAGTAGATCCAAATTTCTATAAAATTAGCTTCTATATTAGTGCTGATAAATATGTAGTTTATTTGATGAATAAACTCCCCATATATATGAGAGAAAAATAGGTAGATAATAAATAGAAAGGATGAAATAAGATGTCCTTTATATTATATTTTCATTTGGGGTGTGTGAATAGTGTAAAGATATTAAATACATTTTATTGATTACTTTGTATTTCATGGTACTATATGGATTGGTATAGTATTATAACCAAAATAATAAGGGTGGAAAATAATTCAACTAGGAACTTATGCATATTATTTAGTGAAAACAAAGGATAGTAAATTTTTTAATTATATTTTTAGTTAATTATAATATGAGGGAACAACATTTAAGGAATGCTACGTGAAATAAAGATTGAATTTTTCAAATATAATAGATATGTATTATGATTTATAAAGTATATATAATCATGTATGTTTGAATTTTATACATGTTTTACCATGTTCTTCTCTATAAGAATACATTTTTGAGGAATTATGATCATTCATGTAGTTATATGAAAAATGTTGATGGATTTTTTATATTGGAGGATAATATAATGAAATAATGGCTTCCCTTATGGTATAACTATTTTTATGTAATTTTAAAATTTAATGTCTCTTATATTTATTTTTTAAGGATATGAGTGTCGTGAAATGTTTTTTTACTAATAATAGATTACATAGAGTGAATAAGTGTATATTTTTGAGATCCATTCTATAAATGGGTTCATCAAACTATAATGGGATGTGAATTTATCCTTTTCGAGTACATCAAAATGTCAATAGTTGACTGTTAGTTCTCATGTCAACCTCAAGATAGAGAAGGTGAAAATTCTCCTTATTAATGGGAATGAAAACATTAATAATGATGTATTAGACAAATAATATTATATCTAAGAAGAAAGCATCGACCATGTTTGTAAGAACCTAGATCTTATTTTCTAGTTTGTTTTTTCTCTTTTCCGATGTTTTTGAGAAAAATAGGAGTTTCTTGAAATTTTTGAATTACACACTTTGTAATTATATATACACATTTTGTACTCTTTTTCGTCATGTACCCATGTGTTGGACATGTAACGGCCAAGCATAGAGCAGTGTGTGGTGACCTATAAACCGCCTAATGCGGGGGCTGATAAGGGTAAGTACATGTCTTGTACTTCTGAAGTACACGCTGCGTACATTTTTTCATTAAATGTACCAGGGTCACATCTAATTTTCAGAAGTGTCTTCTTCTTTTCCTTCTTCGACTGAGAGTGTCTATAAGATGTCGATTCATCCCCGAGCCCAAGATTGAGCATCCTTTCTCCGAATCGAATATTATCGGTTGTGTTGGAATCACATCAGTGAGTTCTCTCTTTTTCTTGAACCTAATTTTATTATTTAACTTCTCTCGTGATTTATCCTTGGTTGAATGTTTTATAAATTTTTGTAGATCTATCATGTTCTAGGTAAAACCATAGGCAGATTCCAATGTATATCGATTATACAATGCCCAGGTTGGTGGTTTGTGCCTTTACTTATATAGTCCTTGAGTTATATGTTCAATAGTGCCCAATAACATTTTTCGGGGTATTGCATATTTATATATTTATCCCAGTTATTGCCTTCTACGATTTATATGCTTGATCAGAGGTCAATTGAATGTGAATTTGGTTAATTTCCCTGTTATGGATGTGATTCCCATGCTTTTATTATTTATGAATATTTGGTCATTCTTAGCCTATTAGGTTTCATTCTTTCCATTCTTAGTGCTGATAAGGTATAGTGATCCTTTTATCTGACATGTTGTTTTGATGTAGACTTTTTATCCAAGTAGTTCTTGAGGTAAACACTGATTGTTATATATCACTGTTCTTGATTGACTTACACAAGGTTGTGGTAACTTGGTGTTGTAGACCATAGGGGGAATGGAAGTTGAGGGCTTCCCAGAGTGTCCATTTTTCTATTATGATGCGTGATCATAGGGGGAATAGATATAAGTTATTCATCCAAGTGTCTATAGTTCCAAAATTTAGTCCACATTGGGTAATTGGACATTGAGTGCTTCCATAGAAAACCTTTTAGTTTCTGATACAAGACTGTAGGGGGAATTGACAGTGAGTACTTCCTCAGAGAGTCTTCGCTAAGCCGAACTATAGGGCTTAGACTATGTGTTCTTTCTAGAGGGTTTTTTGTACTTGTTTGGTTGAAATAGATGGGTTAATATGTGAGTACTTCCCATAGGGGTACCTATTTATGATTATCTGCTTACATGATATCGGATAATTGAATGCATTTGAAACTGTAGGATTTGTTAACTTTGGAGTACTTCCTTGTTTATTAATTAATTTTGACTATATACTTCCATATATATTCACTGACTATTAGGAAAAGATCATTGGGTGGTTTCCTACTTGGATTTAGTCTCACAACGAGTGTGGGTCATGCTTTTGGGCCCAAACAGATTATATCACTGTAGGTATAGTTAAGGGAAAGCGCCCCTTTACTTTAGTTACTTGATTGCTACGGAGCTGGGTAGAATGGGACCAAGCTAAGGCCTGAGATGTTGTGGAGATGTTTAATACTTTTCTTTTTTTTTTACTTTGTTTTAGTACTATATTCCACCATTGTGATTTGTTACGATGCATTCCTAGACATATGTATCATGAATCATTTATATATGTGTGCTCCAATTGTTTATTACATCTCTTTTTTACCTATTTCATGTTTTACCTCTTCTGTTCTTTCTATCTATTTTACCACCACATTTTTACTCTACCAATGATGGCATAGATTCCCCAGTATCACACCCAAGGCCCTTGCTTCTAGTCGGCAGCCTCTGGAATTTGAGGAAATGTTCTTGAGGTCATGTGACTAATCGGTTACGGGGATCCTCTAGGTGGCTTACAGAACCAGCATATTACAAATTGTTATCAGAGGGATTATTTTCCTATGACTTACTATTTGGAGCCTATATCTAGGGATAGGAAGAAAATAGGTACTTGGTAATAAGTTGTGCATGTGAGTATCTAACCCATGTACAGGGAAAATCCAATTTAATTCTTATATTGTGATTTTCTGGTATTTTAATTTTACAGTAGATTTGATTTCACCGTTGGGTGATTCACATGTTTTTTGTTGTTATCATTAATATTATTAAGGTTCTATTTTGGCTGCAACTTGATGAGATGAGGGTATTCCATCTCATGCTTCATATAGGCACTTGCTAGAGATCACATGTCATGCCTTCTTGCCATGCCATCTAGGTTGTATTAGTGATTGCATGTTTTTGTGATAGATGGTGTGCTAGATATGCAAGCTGTTGTGATACATGCCTTGATTTAATTCCTTCTTATTATAGGGTATTGAATTGTGTAATGCATCAATTGAATGAACACCCGACTTTGGTTTTTGACATGTTATAGGCCCCCATGGACAAGAATTTGGGGGATCATTGTTCTGTTATGTTTATATGTGACATGTATAAGATTCCATGAATTGATTTGTGGGGTGTATAGGCCCTCATGAATCGGAATTTGGCGCTTTAGTGTTCTCTTAAGTGTTTTTAAGGTTCCGGATTAGTTTCTAAGGCTTACTATCTGGAAGAACCTAGAATACCCAGTGTGCAATGATGAATACATGCCATGTGTCCTTTTAATTGGCAAGGAATTGTTTTTCCTAAGTACACGCTGTGTATTCTCGAACCATGTCACTGACTGTCTGAGCATAGACATGGGGTTGAGAAATATTTGGTGGGACACATCGTGTACTAGTTGTACACACCGTGCTACATAGACCATGTGTCCACCCATGTCACTAATGACATAGATGGGTGAAAACATATGTTATACGCATCGTGTCAGGCTTGAACATGTTGTGTAGTGTAACCCATGTATCTTACCATGTAATGAAAAAAATGGGACTGTGGAAACTTTCTTTTACACTTCATGCCTAGAACTAACATTATGTGTATTCTTGTTCAAGGATAAACATGTGTCTTAGCCATGTACAAGAACTCGGGTAGGGAAATAGGATTCAAGTACACACCGTGTGCTATTAAAACATGATGTGTGTATGCTATCTTACATTACCGAAGTTGGAGGAAGTACAATCCCATGTGAAGGCTTAAGGGAACATCCATTGTAGTCATTACACACACTGTCTGTCCATGTTTTAAAAAACATGAATGCTTTCTTCTCTTTTTCCCTTCTCATAATTCTATGTTTCAACCCTTACTAATCATGATCTAAGGTGTGCTCTTGACCTTGCAGAGTCATTCCACCGAGATTTACTCTAGTTGTCCGCCAGTTAAAGGGAAATGATCAGACACTAGATATGGCTGATCATGGACTATCAGTAGATCCTCAAGTTATGCCATTCTGGGCACCAGCCAACATTCCAAATACATCTGTTGATTCAAATTTCCAAGAGGGATTTGTAACGTTTATACATACCTTCTGAGGAGTACTACATCCTACCCCCTCTATAGTAGAACTGACATGGGTCTTTCAGTAGCATCATCCTCCCATATTCACTGGGGAAGGAGGATCTTAGGCTATAGATCCATGGTTTGTGACTCTGCTTCCTATCATCGAGAATCTGAAGACACCTCCAGACTGGAGGTTGAAGCACGCTACATATATGATTCAAGATTCTTCCAAGAGATGGTGGGATTTGATCTCACAAGAGGTATTCCAGCTGGTTATGTCATGGGATGAGTTACCACATGCCTTTTATGACTACTTCTACCCAGAGACATTGAGGTACGATCGATCCAAGATTTCATGATTCTGGAGTAGGTTACTCTCTCAGTCATGGATTACTCATATCGTTTCACTGAGTTGTAGTTCTTCACGCCTATCCCTAGAGGTGATGAGTAATTCTTTGCAAGGAAGTTTGAGGATGGTCTCAGGCCTGACATCCAATCTCAGGTGAACATCTTCATGTTGACTTCCATAACTTCTATATTCAACTATACACTGATCACAGAGCGCAATATGAGGGATTCTAAAGCTGTGATCCAGGGAATTTTGGCAACTAGAGTTGGTATCCATCCTATTGATAGTAGTAAGCAGCACAGGGAGTCTAAGCAATGGGATCGGAGGAGGCGTGACACTTCTTCTGGTAGCCAGGTGGTCTGCTACTAGTGTGGGAAGAGTTGGAATACGAGGACACATTTCCATAGAGACCCAATGGAGTGCCAATCGTGTGGAAAGATGGGCCATCTTCATCATTTCTATCAGTTTTTCTCAGCGACACCAGGCGACATGTGTTCTTCTATGACTCCTCATTCAAAAGCAGCACCACCAGTTTTTCACCAGTTAAGGAACTGGAGTTTTACTGGCCATTCATTCTGAGTTGGAGGTCGTGTTTGTGGTATCTAGTCGCCGGGAGTTTAGTGAAAATAGGGTGGATAAGTTTAGAGTGGTCAGGAAGGGTCGTAGGGCTGCGGTGCAGGTCAGACATTCGATGTGGAGCAGACCTAGTAGGAGCAGGATCCCATACCCTCTATAGTCTGATGTGTGATTCTAGTTTCCTCAGTTTTATATTCTTCTCTTTTAAATATAGGGGCTTCCTATAGATTTATATCTATTGCTGTTGTGAAGAGCCTTGGGCTCTATATCTTCTCTTCTGCTGATATATTGGTCCTAGACACTCTGTTGGGGAAAAGAATGACTAGTGTACGTCAGTTCAAGGAGTTCCCTCTAGAGGTTGTTTGGTGTCAATTCTTATGGGACCTATATGTCCAAGAGATGACATGATATGATTTTATTCTCATAATGGATTGCTTAGTTCTCTTTCAGACAGTTGTTGATTTCTATCGTCATAGGGTGAGTATCACATCACCGGAGTGCATATCGTTTCATCATAAGGGTGAATGGGATGTCCAGACGAATAGAGAAGGACTCGAGCATCATGGTTTGGGAGGAGTTATAGCCTATATTTCTAGTCATTATCTGTTTGAACAAGGGACATCACAGATGGACTTTCCTTCAGTGGTGGATCGTGCCAGGGACATCTTCCTAGAGGCCTTTTTATGTTTTCCTTCAGAGTGAGGGTTGGACTTTTCAATTGAGCACGTTCCTTTAGAGGCACCAGTGTCTATTCCTTCTTATAGGATGGCTACACCATAGTTTTTGGAGTTGAAGAAGTTTTTGGAGGAGTTTCATGCAAAGGGTTTCATGGACCCAGTACTTCTCCTTGGGGTTCTCTTATCCTATTTGCGAAGAAGGCGAATGATACCCTCAGACTTTTTGTGGATTATTAAATGTTGAACTGGTTGATGGTCGATAACCGATATCCCTTGACAAGGATTGATGACCTCTTGGATCAAATTTGAGGAGCCCTAGTGTTATTGAAGTGTGACTTGAGATCCGGTTATCATCAGTTGCGCGTTAAACCATCAGATATACCTCTTACATCCTTTCAGAGTACGTATGGTCTATACGAGTATGTTTTTATACCAATTTGTCTCATGAAAACACATGCAGTTTTCATGTAACTACTGAACCGAGTGTTCTATGCATACTTGGATTCTTTCATGATAGTCATCATGGATGATATATTCGTGTACTCTCAAACTCCACACAACCATTCCACGGATCTTGAGATTGTTTTGAATACATTGATAGATCATCAGTTATATGATAAGCTCCCAAAATGAATTTTTTTTATGGACCAAATTCACACTTTGGGCCATGTTATCTTAGAGTTAGTAGTATCGGTATACCTAGAGAAAGTTATAGCAGTCATTTCTTAGGAGCAGCTGAAGAATTCCCTTGAGGTACGAAGCTTTCTAGGGCTAGATAGTTACTATAGTAGTTTTGTTCATGACATTTCACACTTAGAAGTGCCACTAATGAGCCTGAATAATAAGGGTATGATATACTTGTGGTTAAATTCTTGTGAGTCAGCCTTTTAGGAGATGAAAGGGATGTTGAATTCATCACCGGTACAAGTGTTTCTGGAGCCGGGAAAAATATATACCGTACGTTTTCATGCATTAGGTATCGGGATGGGATTCATGCTTATATAGGGAGAAGGGGCTATTTTGTATGAGTCTCGGCAGTGGAGGCCACATGAGAGGAACTACCTAATGCATAATACTGATTTTTCTGCAGTTGTTCATGCTCTACGATGTTAGAGACACTACATGTTGGGAGTTCATTTTTTGGTCTCCACCGACCAAAAAATCCTCACGTATATCTTCACTCAAAGTGACCTGAATTTGAGACAGGGAAGGTGGGTTGAGTACCTTCAGTCTTTTAAAATTGAGCTTACCTGCACGGTTGCGAAGGGAAACACAGTGGTTGATGCATTGAGTAGGAGGAGTCAGGTACAGCCAGTTCAGGAGTCCAGCAATGAGTGGCAACTTATGGGTCTGTTCTCTGAGATGCATTTAGAGGTGTATGAGAGTTAAGGGAAGATATTTAATTCTTCTATGGCTATTACCTCAACTATACATGATCGAGTGAGAATCAGAAAGCAATTATATTCTAAAGGCCTAGTCCTGTAGGAGAGTGTTTCAGAAGAGGACCTTATTCCTGGATGGACAGTAGGCAAGGATGAGATCTTGCATATTCGTGGGCGCTTATGGGTTCCAATAGACATACACAAGGAGGGGATGTAGGACATTCATTCCTTAGATTGGGATGTTCATCCTGGTGCTACGAAGATGTATCGTGATCTACACCATCAGTTTTGGTGGACACGTATGGATAGAGATTTTGTTGAGTTTTTCATGAGATGTTCCACCTATCTTCAGGTGAAGGCGGAGCATTAGTGACTAGAAAGGCTCTTGAACTATTTACCCATTTTTGAGTGAAAATGGAACAATGTCACAATGGACTTCATGACAGGTTTATGAGGACACCTAGAGGGAATGAGGCAGTATGGGTTTTCGTTGACAAACTCATGACGGTTTCTCACTTCTTATCGCTCAATGAGACCTTTAGTGTTGATGATCTTGGGAGGCTGTAAATCCAGGAGATTTTGCATTTACATGGAGTTCCAAAATCTATTTTTTCTAAAAGAGACACATGTTTTACTTCGTGGGTCTGGAAGTGATTATATAATTTTTTGGGTACACAGGTGCTTCTGAGTATAGCTTACCATCCCTAGAAAGATGTCCAATTCGAGCGTAAGATTTAGGTTCTTGAGGACATGCTTCGAGCATGCATCCTAGATATTGGAGGTTCTTGGGATAAGCAATTACCTCTTGTGGAGTTGGCCTAAAATAATATATTTCATGTAACTATTTAGATGGAAGCTTATTAGGCTTTGTACAGTAGGCCATGCCGATCAACATTGTACTGAATAGAGGTAGGAGAGGCAGCTATGTTGGGACTTCAATGTGTCGAGGAGACCACGGAGAAGATAGAGTTGATTTGTAAGAGGATGGATACTGCACATTCATGACAGAAGACTTATCCATATCGACGGAGATGACCTCTAGAGTTTGAGGTTGGAGATCAATTTTCCTAGCATGTCACACCAAGGTTGGGATACATGAGGATTAAGAGGCATGGTAAGCATTCATCAAGGTACATCAAACCGTTTGAGGTGTTGGAGAGAGTAGGGCTGGTTGCATATCGGTTGTAGTTACTAAGAGGTATCGGGATATGCAAGATGTCTTCCGTGTTTCTTAGCTTCGACTTTTCTTTAAAGAACTGTCTCATGTTTTTTAACCGGAGGAGGATGAGTTAGTGGTGGACGCCTTGTTTGAGGAGCATCCTCTCTGTATTATGGATCGATGTATGAATGTTCTCCATGACTGGTCTTTTCCTCTGGTAAAAGTGCTATGGAAGCACGGGTGAGTACAGGACATGACCTCTGAGAGGGAGGCCGATGTAAGATCACTGTGGCCAGAGATTTTTTAGGATTCTTCTTCTTCACCGCCTTGCTAAGGAAATTCAGGGACAATTTTCATTAAAGTGGGATGTTTTTATGAACCATTATCTTCTTTTCAAGTATGTTTTTTACTTTTTTGGTGTTTATGATAAAAAGTTGAGTTTCTGGAAATTATTGATGTACACACCGTGTACTTTTATGTACAGGACCTGTAATATTTTTCCACATATATCTGGGGGTGGGCCGTGTAACGGCCAAGCACATAGCCTTGTGTGGTGACCTGGAGACTGCCTAATGAGGGGGCTAGTAAGGGAAAGTAAACATCGTGTACTTCTAAAGTAAATTCTTTGTACTTTCTTTTTTCATTAAATGGATCCTGGTAGCATCTAATTTTCAGAAGTGTATTCTTATTCACCTTCTTTGACCAAGAGTGTCCGTACAACACCAATACTTCCCCGAGCCCCTGATCCAGCATTCGTTCTCTAAATCAAACACTGTTTGTTGTGTTGGAATCACATCGGTGAGTTCTCTCTTCTTTTTGAACCTCGTTTCCTAATTTTTCCTCTCTCATGAGTTATCCTCTATTGAACATTTTAGATGTTTTTTTTGATATGATGTGTCCTAGGTCGATCCAAGGGCTGACACCAGAGTATATCGATTATATATCACCATTGTAGGTGTTTTGTGCCTTTTTGTAGATATCCTTTGAGTTATATGTGCAAAATTTCCCAATACCCTTCTTTGGGGTATTGTGTGTTTATAGATTTTACCCATTTATTTCCTTCTCTGATTTATATTCTTTAGTAGAGGTCAATTGAATTTGAATTGGGTTCCTTGCCATGCTATGGATGTGTTTTCAATGCTTATATTTTTTATGACCATTTGGTTTTTCTTATCCTATTAGGTTGCTTTCTTTCCATTCCAAATGATGATAGGATGGAGTGATATTTTTAACTAACATTTTGTTATTATGTAGACTATTTAGCCAAGTATTTCTAAAGGTATAATTTGAACGTTATATATCGTTGTTCCTGATTGAATTACACAGGGCTGTGGGAACCCAGTGTAGTAGACCACATGTGGAATGGATGTTGAGGGCTCCCCCATAGTGTTTGTTTTATTGTTACGATTTGAGACCACATGGGGAATGGGAAAAAGTTCTTACTCAGAGTTTTTGTAGTTCATATATGTAGGCCACAGGGGGAATTGGAAATTGAATGATCTCTTAAAGTTCTTTTTAGTTAGAGATATGAGACTATTGGGGGAATTGATGGTGAGCGCTTCCTTAGAGAGTCTGTGCAAAGCGGAACTATAAGATTTAGACTGTGGTCACTTCCTAGAGGGTTTCTTGTGCTTGTTTGGTAAAACTAAAGGGGTTGGGCTGTGAGTACTTCCAAGAGGGTTAACTATTTGTGGTTATCTGCTTACTTGATATATGATAACTTAATGCATTTTAAACTATAGTATTTGTTTACTTTTGAGTAATTCCTTATTTGCTGCTTCATTTTGATTATTTCCTAACATATATATTCACTGACTTTTAGGCACTGATATTTGGGTGGTTGCCTATTGGGATTTAATCTCAAACCCTATTTGGGTCATGCTTTTGGTCCCAAACAGATTATATTGTTGCAGGTGTAGATGAGGTAAATCACACTTCTACTTCTAGTACTTTATTACTGTGGAACTAGGGAGCATGGGACCAAGATGAGGCTTGTGATGATGTGGAGCTCTTTACTACTGTTCTTTTGTAATTTTTTAGTTCTATATTCCATTATTGTGATTTTTTTGGCTACTTTACTAGAAATATGTATCATGAATCATTTATAAATGTGTGCTCCCATTGTTTATTACTTATATTGTTTACAAATTACATGTTTTATTTCTTCCTCTATTGTTATATATTTTACTTCTACTATGTTACTCATCCAATGAAGGCATAGTGTCCCCACTATCACACCCAAGGGCTTCACTACTAGTCAGAATCCTCTGGCATTTAGGGAAATGCGCTTAAGGCCATGTGACCAATCGGGTATGGGGCACCTCTGGGCGGATTTTAGAACTGGGACGTTACAAAGATTCATGAATAAGAATAAATATAGAGCTCTATAAGAATAAAAATAGTGTTTTGGATGAACCGTATGGATATAAATAAAATTTACTATACAATGTAATCTCAAATACAATTAAATCTCAAATAAATTTTAATTACTTTCTAAGTGTCACGGTGTAGTTAGAAGCATGCGTCACATCATTGAGAGTTTGGAAATAATTCAAATAATAGATCACAACATATAATGGTTCTTCCACTATTAGAATAATGTTTTTGGATAAATATCATAATAACCTATAATACTTAGAAGTCTAAATAAGTATCATTAATTTAAAATCACATTGAAATAAATGATAACATTTTGGAGATATGGAATATCAAAACATGAGTCATAAAGATGTATCTATCATATATGAATGTATTTTTATATAATTATTTTCAATGAGAATGATGGTAAAATATATTTGTTCATCATATTATCATAGAGTAGTTGAAAACAATAAAAATGTAACGAGGATCATCATGTTTTTGTCTATTTTTTCAATAAATGAATAAATATTTGGGTTGATTTCAAATGAGAGGAGTATTTTTTAAATATTTATTGAATTGATTAAAACAATTGTGCATATATGACCACATTTATCATTTATAACATATGAAATCATGATGGAAAATTAGAGGAGGATAATGGTTCCCAGCCATTTGATCTATAGTTAGAGGCATGATGTCATTATAATAACTACCAACTATTTTTGATGATTTCATGTGAAAGGGAACTATTTTCCAATACATTAGTTTATTGAATATGAAGAGAAAATTACTATATATAATGTTATAATATTAAAATTCATAAAATTTTGGAAGTGAATATTGAATATGATGATTTTTTATTGAAAAATATTGTTTATTTCATAGTTGATAAATATAGAGAATAATAAAAAATTTACAGTACATATCTAACTTTTGTGAGGATGATTTTTTCTAAACATTATTCAATTCTGTTAGATTTAAGAGTTAATGAAGATAGAGTATAAGAAAGATAATTCTCGTGTATATATATATATATATATATCTTTAAATATTGGTTATTTTAACATATTCATTCAAAATATACAGATTCAACCCCTATATTTAAACAGTTTTCATATATAGAAAATTAAGACAATTACTCATCTCTAACGTCAAGGGGATAACCTTATAAAATTATAAATAACTGGAAAATTTTTGAAGTAGAGTATACTAAAAAATAATTTAGTGAATAATATATCTGTGGTATATCATAAAATTATTCTAAAATAGAACTGAATATCATGTCTATATATTTTCTATTTGGCCCTCACATTTAAAAATTGAAAAATACATCCATAATGTTGTGTATATTTATAAAAAATATAGAGATCCCATTAGGTGATTTTTGAGTGATCCCTAAATATTATAAAGGTAACATTTCTTTAACATGGAGTGACAAATATTGAAACACATATAAATTATAAAAGAGTACACATAGGTTTCCTCACATTAAAATCATTCTGTGTTTTCTCTTATGATACTACAATGTGTGAGTGATCCATATAAACTAACCATGAAATTTAATATTTATAGAATTTTTTAAATGTTGGTTTTTATAGGATAATTTCATTAAAAATTATTTTATAACATAATATGTTCCATATAAATGATAAATGTATTAAAATGTGTTAAATATAATTTATAGAAAATTTTTTCTCTCAAAATCATCATTCTACACCCCTCTTAGTGTTAATATATTGATATATTCCAAATAATGTTTAATAACGATGATTGAAATACATGATATGAGGGATACATTATCCAAAACACAAATTTATGATCATGTATTATAGTATATTCATGACGATAAATATTCATATATGGTATTATTGTGGAGGTTTCTACTAAATATAATTTATTATATTTTTTAAATGGACAAGTTGTAATAGATAGGATAGGGTGTGAGGGTGGGATAGGGATTTCAACTATATTTGTGACATTGCATGTAACGAACCAACCCGAGATACGATCTCAAACAATACTCAATATAATTTTCCACTCAACTAATGATCACTCTCAATATCTATGGGCTGGTGACCAGATCCTATGAATTAAATAATAACTATTATGAACAATTTCTCCCACTGAATAAAACATCAATGGAATGTAATAAGGAAACATGATTATATATATATTTATATCAATTAATACATACAAATCATGTATAAGGAGATACTAAGAAAACTAATAAAGAAAAATAAGCACTGAAACCTGACTCTTGGTGGAACACAACTAACCACCATATCCTATGTCATCTACAGTTGGAAACTATGCATAGACCCACAATGGAAAGAGAGATCACAGAATCCTGCTATAATATATTAATAAGATGCAAACACCAAAAGTATATGTACGGTGTGAACTAATGAGAAGATTAGGATTCCACTAAATATTCTTTGCATTTAGTTCATAAGGAACATCAAATATTCTAAATTAGTAGTAAAAATGAAATAGTAAATAGATTAGTTTAAATAAATTTTTTTAACCATATAAAATCATTTATTACACTAAACCTGTAAAATATGCCATTTCCAAATTTAAAACAAAGAAATTCCTTGAAAACTTTTGAAATCAATCTCACAAGCTAATGTCATCTAATCAATATAAGATGAGAATATGCACCTATTTTGTAAAGATGAAAAGAAACCAAATCAATATATTTTAGGTTCATTGTAACAATAAATGAAACAATTTGGGCATCCCTAGTTCCAGATGGTTTTTCAACCACGTAAAGACTATTCCATTTTTGATAAACATTTTTTAATTTCAAAATAATATTTAAAAATTCATGTTTTATATTTTAAATGATTGAATATTTAAAAAAATGGAATTTACCATTAATAAAATTATATTTTAAAAAATTTGAACTTTTCACAAAATTGCTGAAATTAATACATTTATACAAAAGAGTTCATATAATTTTCATAGGCATGAAACCCAGTTTTAAAAACCAAAGGAATATATAAATTTTAAATATAAACAATAGGGAAACATGTTCATGTTCCAAATAGGTATGATATTCCATGCAATATGGATCAAACACTATGAAATGACAAGTATGTACATACTCCCATTTGGGCCAAAGGAAAGAGGGACTCATCAACATCTCTTAAGGAATGAGATGTGATTATATGATATTTCAGAACATTGTATGTCTATTGTGACACCCAAAATAATTCACTAACTAAGCATGGATTTCATGTGATCAAGTTAAAATGGGTGGAAATTTATTTCAATACTATTTAAAATAAAATTAAATCCTATCTACAATTTCAAATATGCCAATTTTCACATTACAACCCATAATGAAATTTTAATCAAAATCATGAATATTCACCAAGATGAAACCCTAAGGTTCCCATCAAAACATTTTAAATACATTTTCACAAAAAATGATTTGTAATAAATTATCCATACTATTTTATAATCCATTTTCACAATTAAATTCAAAATTTTTATTTTCATGCATTTCCATCAATTTTATAACAAACCCCCAATTCACTAGAATTGGAGTATTTCAGAATTTTTGATCAAATACATTTGAAAATTTAATTCAACAATTTAATTTCCAAAAAAAATCCATCATTTTTATTTAAAAATCCCCCAATTCGATGGATATGTTTTTTTCAAATCTTTTATACAATTTCAACCTTCAAAATAGGTAACCATTGCTGCTTCCTTTCACAATTAATTCTAATAATTCCAAACAGGCCATTAAAGCAATAATAAATTCATTCTATGTTTTTTAAGTAATTGAATATTAAAAATGGAAATAATACCCTCTTCCATTAAAAAATAAACTTTAAAAAGGAAAAAAATTCCTTTAAAAAATTATCTTTTCATTCAAAATCCTTTTAAATAATTCAATATTTGAAATGGTAATAAAACCCACTTCTTTTGACAAATCATCATTAAAATTAAAAAAATGCCTTTTATAAAAAATATAAATTCATTCCAAATTCTAATATAAAAATGAATTTATAAATGGTTGATAATACCCAGTTTCTTTCACAAATAATCATTAAAATACCATAGTCTTTCAAAACAATCATTAAGTTTGAATCATCCCAAACACATTTCATGGAATTATTAAAATTTCAAAGGGATTGAATAAATTTCCAATCATGGGTTTCTAAAACATTTCAATGAGGAAAAATTATTTATTTCAAATAAACCAAGAGCACTAATTTAAAAATTAAGGGTAAAATATTTTTAAGGTGTTCAGGGTTATTTAATAAATTCACATATTTGAATCTATTTTGAAAATTTCTAAAAGTTCAATTCATTTAATTAAAATCAAGGATGTTCATTTTGTAAATCAAATCCCAGGAAAAACCCATTTAATAAATAAAATCTAATCAATGATTTTCATTTCACAAAAACAACCTTTTAAAAGTTATTTTAAAATAAATAAAAACAAATATTGTAATTAAACAATTCATAAATTGGTTATAAATATCAATGTTATAACCATTCAATTAATTCCATATTCAATTCCAATAGGATTTTTTCAAAGAATCATTTGTAAGGAATTGAATATATGAATTTCAAAGAACATGTGTAAGAAATTTGGAAACATAGATATTAGAAAGTATCTAGTAACAATAAATTAAAAAAATATTCTAGCATCAAGGAAACACCTACTTGGAAAATAAGAAATGAAACCGCAACAAATTCTATAAGATTCACATTCAATGAGAATTACTAGATCTAATAAATTTGATTATGAAATAGAAGAGGGGAGATCCTAAGTCTATAAATATATATTAATAAATCATGATATCAAAAAACTATAGGCCATAATGACATTTAGTAGTAATGAATCATGAGGATAATGGGATACAAGATAAAAATAAATGAACTCACTGAAAGATGAAGACTGATTCGAATGGTGTTTCGATCTTCCAAGAGATGTGGTTAGGAGATCCGAAATTCAACTAAAGGGATTCAATGACATGATGTATTGAATTATGATTGAGTGGGGTGATATTGGGTTTATTTAGGGGGGTTTATGGTATTTAATTTAAAATTTCAGATGTTTAATTGACGGATGCATGGTTTTCTGGGAATTTTCTCATGGTTAGTAATAACAATCCACAAACCATGAATCAGGTTACACACTTTGTTTAAAGATATTGAAAATAATGTAGAAACAATGCAGTAGGTTTCATGAATTGTTTAAACCATTCATAAACCATTTAAAGTCCTAGAAACATTCAATGTAGCTTTGGAAAAATGTGGAAAACAACCCACAAAGAGAAGTGAAGCTTAGGATCTCAACTCAATGTCTAAAAACACATAAATAATTAATGGTATGTTAAAACCTACCAATAATAGGAATTTAAATCCCTATAAAGCAGCCAATTTGAATGATAGATCACAATGAAATAGTAAAAATTCCCTCAATTATCTTGTGAGGTGAATGGTCTGTGGTCGAGAAGTGTGACTCGCTCAAAGGTTGCAATGAACACAACTCCTAGAAAAAAACACTGATATCATCACATTACTCTAAAAAAATAACTAATAGTGGACTAAAATAAGTCTCCACATCATATAATTATTCACCACAAAGTTATAAGATAAGAAATGGGTGTCCCATAAACCAAAAGAAGAGATTTCAACCACGCTCTAGGGAGAAACACTAATGATCAAACATCCACAAGAATTGTGAAGAACTGGAGAGTAATTATACCATGGGTATGTACTCAATTGTAACCTATTATGTTTTATACCGATCCTCATATCTGGATGATCTCATTAAAACAAGCACCAAACGTGTGTATGTATTAATAAAAATACAGATCATCCTAGTTTCCCATGTTCATTCTACAGGTTTATCCAAATCCAAATTGAAAGAGCTTAATCATATAAGACATTTCATAATAGGTCACTACACTCTGACGTGTGGGATCATCCAATGTAACCAAAACTAATCTCTAATCATGAAGTCGAAATTTAAAAACACCATGGAATAGCAAACAAGTTGTTAGGAGTAGGAAAATATTATTATATCACAAATCCAAAAATGACTCAACAGAAGTCCACATGATACCATCCATGAAGATCCTCAAACAAATGGTTTCCAAAAATGTCAATCTTCAAGAATAAAAAGCCTTATAGTATCCATTTTCACTTCAAAAACATAAAACTAGACCAAAATTAACCATATCGAGAATATATAATCTGATAACCAAATTCTACTACACTAGATGAATATCCTAACTCCCAAACATCTATATGGAGCCATATTATCATGAATAATCTACTAAACTATATTATTTACATAAAATCCCTGACCATAATTTCCTTTTTTGGCCTAACAACTTACATAACAACTTAAAATGACCCCAATGGCCTTGCGGATTACAAAATATTGGACGTTTTTGGGTGAAGGTGGACGAAAATCAAATAATTCAAGGATGGGATTAAATAGTTTTAAGGAATATAGATCCACCACTATATATTGAGTCTAGGTTGAACTATTAAAAAGGTATTAACCATCTAGAAAATGTGAAGAACTACCATGAGTACTGGACCATAAGATCAACATTCTATATTTTTTTATGGACATTTTGGGATGCATTTCTAAACATCCCCAAACATGGTCATATTAACATAACCATAAAATAACAATGAAAATGATAACATATGATTTTAGAAAAATCCGTAAACCATTTAAAAGAACATCTTTTATTTCATAAAAAAATTATTTTCTCCATTTAATAACTAATTTCTCTTTAATTTAATATTATTATATATTGTTATAATTTAATCATAATTTTAGAAACCCTCCACCTGTTGTACTAAATTACTCAAAAGTTTCAAAATCATTAACCCCCTTTTCAAATTAACAAAATCATTTCCGTTTAAGTTAATTAAAAACGAAAATTTATTCATGAAACGTTGTTTTACAACAACAGACAATATTCCAGGATAATTATTTTTCCGAAATAAGCATTTCAAAAAACTAACTTCTTGTTAATTGAAATTTTTTCTCAATGTACTTAAGAAATCATGTTTTAAGAAAAAATTTATTTTTTACAAGGGAGTTAATTTTTTCAAATAGGAATTATGTTTGAAATGCCCATACAAGAGAATGAAACAACACACATCCATTAACCACATAACCAACCTCACATAAGTGAGGATAATTTTAAAAAAAAGTGATAGGTTTTCATTTTTAGAACTAGCATAGAACTAAAAAGGTCTTGTTTTAATTTGATATTAAACCACACATCAACCTCAATAACTATTCATTGATGGATTTTCAAATCATCAATACAGATTCATCAATGATTACCAGACCATAAAAAATGGTACCTCTATGGTCATCCTTCTATTCCAATTCAAAAAATCATAATAGATTCACCAAATCAGTGATAGTCTCATTGGAAATAAATATATAATGTATTATAAGTAATAAAATAACTCGAAATGGGGACTCAAGTCCCTACATACCCAGTATTTCCAATATCACAACGAAGGGGTGGTGATCAAGCACCCACTCATTAACAACCTCTTGAGATCCAAAATATCCTTAATCTACTTTCTACCATGCCTAACCACAAACAACATATGGAATTAAAATTCATGTTTTTTTACTTTATGGAATACTTGATCTGATACCATTTCTAATGAACCATCATAGGATACCATCTAAACTAATACATGAGCTGATTCACCACTAACCCGATGAGCATTCCCAATCTGCAAGGGCTATCAACAAGAACCTCAGTGTTGAAAAATAATCATTTTTAATGATTTATCCCAATAAATACAATGAAAATAGTGGATAATTCAAAAAATAAATAAATAAATGTATGTATATATATATATATATCAACACATACATATCAATTACAAGGGGAATCGTAGAAAACTAAAAGAAGAACATACCCACTATAACCAATCTTCTGGTGGTCCATGACCACCCACCATGTCCCATGACACCCACCCTTGGACACCTAGAATATACCCATAAAGAAAAGAGAGATAAAAAACACCTACGATAAGATGATAAAGTGATCCAAACACCAAAAAGAACAAGCATGGTGTGGGCTTAAGACCATACTAGGATTCCACCAATGATTCCGTGCATTTATTTAGTATAAAAAATTAAAATATGATAAAATATGAGTACCAATGAAATGGTTTAATGAATAACATAGAAATAGAGTTTTAACCATTTAAAATTAATTTATTTAACTAAACCTTTAAAACACTAAATTTCACCATTTAGAATAAAACATTCTCTTCAAATTATTTGAAAATTATTTCACAAGAATATTTTATTTATTCAAGAAAAATTGAAAATAGGAACCTGATTTGTAAAGATGAACAATTATAAATATAATATATTCAACATTCATAATAACAATAAATAAATAAATTACTAAAACATCAGTTCTAATTTCTTTAATAATCATGGAATGATCAATCCATTTTAAATAAACATGTTTTTTATTTAAAAAAATATTAAAAAAATAATTCTATACATTTCAAATGAAGTAATATATTAAAAGATGGAATTTACAATTAATTAAAGGAAAATTTTCATAATTATAACTTTTCACAAAATTGATCATATAAACACCTTTATATAATACATTTTATATAATTTTTCAGGTCATGTAAATGAGTTTAAAACAATAATGTAATAAATAAATTTTAAATAAAATAAGCGAGCAACATGGACATGCTCTAAATAGGGAAGATAATCCATGCTATAGGGATCCAACACTCTAAAACATAAGTATTTACATAAGCCCCATTTGGCCTACGGAAAAGGGGACTCATCACCATCACTTATGGAATGATATGTACTGATATGATATTTTGGAATGTTGTAAGTAGTAAAGTGTTGCCCTATATATCTCACTAACTACCTAAGGCCTTTATGTCCTCATGTAAAAACAATGATGAGATATTTATTTCAATACGTCTTATAATACAATTAAATCACATCTCCCATTTCAAATATACCAGTATTCTCATTGAAACCCATTACAAGTATTCATAAAAAACATGCCTTTTTACTACAATGAAACCATAAGGTTCCTATAAAAACATTTTAAATCCATTTTAACAAAAAATGATTTGAAATAAATTTAAGAATCTGTTTCGAAATCCAATTTCACAATTAAATTAAACAATTTAATATTCATGTTATTCCATCTATTTTTATCATAAACCCACAATTCACTGAAATTGGGGGTTTTCATAATTTTCCATCCAATAAATATCTCAATTAAAATCAACAATAAAATTTCTAAAAGAAATCCAGTATTTTATAAAGAAGACCACCAATACCTTTTATACAGTATCAACATTCCAAAAGTGAAACCTTACCCTCTTCCATTCACAAACCATTGTTACAATTCCATATATCCCATTAAAACAATAATCATTTCATTCCATGTACATTTAATCAATTCAATTTCTAAACATGTAATAATAAGCTCTTCCATTGAGAAATCATACCGAAGACATGTAAACGAAATATAGAAATTTAAAAATGACTGAATAAATTTCAATACATAGGTTTACACCCCATTTCCATGAAGATAAATCATTTACATCAGATAAATGAAGAACAATTTTTTTAATATGTGTAAAATCATTTAAAGGGTGTTCTTGTTCCCTTAATAAATTCACACAATTGTAACTACTTTCTAAAATTTCAAATTATTCAATTCGTTTAATTAAAATCATGGTAGTTCATTTTTCAATCAAAACATGGTCCAAATCCCATATAATATATAAAATCCATAAAAAGCACTAAATTTTTCCAAAACAACATCTTAAATGTAATTTGAAGATAAATCCAAACAAATATATAATTTAACCAATTCATAAAAATAATATAGATATCAAGATTATATCCATTCAATTAATGCCATTTTTAATTCAAAGGAGTGTTGGTCATAATTTTATTTATGGGGAATTGAATGGAATAATTTGATAGAACATGTATAAGAGAATATGAAATATTTATTTGTGTATTAATCTTGCAATAATAAATTAAAAATGGAATCATAATCATTGACACGCATTCTTGGAAATTAAGGAATCTAACTGCAATAAATTTATAGAAGAGTAACCTTTGATGGTGATCACTGAATCTAAGATGAATGATCATGAAATAGGAGAGTTGAGTTATTAGATATAAAAATCTACATCAACCAAAAATCATATAACAAAATGAGTATCCATCATGAACTTTTTTAATTATGAATCGTGAACAGAAGGGAGCTCCACAATCAAGCTTAAAAGAACTCCCCAATAGATGAACACTACATAGATTAGTGATTTGATCTACTAAGAGATGTGGTTTTGAGAACGAAAATTCTCATAGATGGATCCAATAACACTGAGGATTAGATTATAATAGAGTGTGAGGTGTTTGGGATTATTTAAGGGGCTTTCGGGTAAGTAATTAGAATTTGTAGATGTTTATTTTTCACATGCAGTATTTTCTTGGAAACGTTGAGTGGTTAGTACAAATCATGCAGAAACCATGCTGCAGGATACACACAGTGTGTAAACCATATGAAGACCAAACAAAAATAATGGATAAGGGTTCACATTGTGTTTAAACTAGGGAAAACCATGCTCAACACATGAAATAGCCTAAAACACATCAAAATGCTTCAGTAAAATAAAAATAAACAACTCCCAAAGAGATCCAAACATGATGATCTTATCTCAATGGTTAAACTCTCATAAAAAGTAACAAAATGTTACATTGTATAACATTCCATGTTATTTCATAATATATATATTGTTTGGAAATTATTTTTTTGTTGTGATTTATTTACCTATAAGTAATTTTATTGTTACCATTCGACCATTGATACTAATGAATAGGTCTTATATGAATGTTATTTTGATTTATTGTTATAAAGATTATTATTTCACATTATATGTAATGTTTTTTACCTCTATGTAATGAAAAAATGGCTGGTTATGGTGGGAGTTCGATGAGTGTCCTATTATGGATATTGGGGTAACCTCTCTATGATAATGATTGATGAGATGGTAGGGTATTTTTATATATTGTAACATGAGTTAAATCATATACATGGTCATAGTTAAGAGGGAAATCATCATGTTTGGGTAGTACAAATATAATATTCATGTTTTTTTTCACCATAATTGATGGTAGTTATTGCTTGGAATGAACATTTTTTGGAAATGTGTTCTATTGGGTTATTTTTTCCTCATGGTAATCCTTCACATCCATCCATTTTATGATAATAAATAAGTTATTTAATATTGTATTGGGATTCATACATGGTCATTACCCTCACAATAAAATGGTCTTCAAGGAAACAGTTATTAGAAACATAGGATAGCCTTTTTTCCTTTTTACATAAACATATTATGTAGTAATATAAAGTTATAACATGTTATTAGAAATATAATAATGTATTAAGATTAGTAAATAGTATACTATTTAGTTGGAGAATAGGATATTCTATATTTATAGAATATTTTTTATATATGGATTATATAATAGTATATCTTATCAATTTTTTATTATTTCTATTAATTGAAGGGTTATTATAATACTTCACTATTGATATATAGATCATGCTGAAATTGGTTTAATTTAATCATTAGATTGCCTTACACCACAATGGATTCAATAATTATGATGATGTAATTTTTATGTGAATTATATTTATTACCAATGAAAATATTTCGAAAATATTATGAATAATCCTTGTAGGGTTTATTGGATGTCAAATACTTCTCATGGATCTATTTGGACCTATATTTTACTCTTTGCAGTCTAGTATATGAGGAGGTTTCCTTATAGTTAGATAACCCAATTTCTAAGAATCTAATTTGCTGAACAAGTATTAGAACCTTCATAATTGTTTGAGGATTATTGTAACTACCTTTAGGGAGGAAAAAACAAATCCAATGGTAGAGGAAATAGAAAATAAAAATATATTTTTCAATAGGATCTATAAATAATAATTCATATAAATTTAATAATGAGTTGTATTTAAAACTCATTATTAATGTAAAGAATCTAATCTCATTAATATGAGCACAATAGAGACATCAGAGAAGAATCTAATTATAATAGTATTCCTAGTTTAATCCATGAATTTTAATAAATCATAAAATCCATGGGAATTAATCGCCCTTAATTTATGTTTTCTAAAAAAATTATTAATGGAAAAAGTGATAAAATTGATACATAATAAATTGATTCTCACAAAAACCTAATGGTTTCACGTGGAGGTAATTTATACATTGATTAATCCTCATGACATAACTATAAAATATTTTCAATCACTTCCAAATGATTCATAGTGGATTTTACACTGATAAAATGTATCATAAGTAATAATTATTATTTCATAGTGGTTTATGATTGTCTCTACACAATATGAGGATACATTGAGAGCTCGGGATGAGATGATAAAACATATACAGAAAAAAAAGAGATAAGGTTCATGAACAGTATCTTCTAAGAGATGAGAAAATTTTGGAGTATATGGGGTGACTTGTGTGTAGTGTCGACATTGAGTACCCCTAATAGTGGTTCAAGTGATCCCCCTTGTCCTTACAGTGATCTCCATCCACCTGATGACAATTGATGATTTCAGATGTTTTATAACTATTTTGTAATTTGGTATGACAAACATAAAATTTTTGAAATGATGCATTACTTTTTTTTTATTTTTTAGTTTATTATAAATATTTTTAGTTATATTTTAATAATTTTCTTTATAATAATTAATTATAAATATTTTATCTTTTCAAATTAATTTTAATTTATTTACTTATTTTAATTGAAATATATTTTTTTAATTATTTTATTTATTTTAATAATTTTAGAATATATTTAATTTATTAAATTTATTATTAATTATTTTATCTAATTATGATATTTTAATTTAATTTTACTATTTTTATGTAACCATATTTTTTAAATCATTTAATTTTTTAATTATTTTTTAATAATTTTTAAAAATAAAATTTCTTTATACTATTCTAATTAATTTTCACTAATTTATATTTTCAAATATTATTTAAATTGCAATACTTTTTAGTAAAATAATTATTTTTTATGGGTTAACAATTAATTGAAAATAATTACTTTTTCTGATGGACCGTCACAAATAACTACAATTGCAAGGCAATTTTTTGTGATGTAGTATTGGCAATAGACTCTCATCATAAATGTCTTTTTTCTATGGGATACCATCACGAATACTCCATCGAAAATAATTAAAAATATAGTCATGAGGACATATTATTGATGAATTGGCACTAAATCCTATTGAATAATATAGATGGGATGGTGAATGGACATATTATATAGTTTTATCGTAGCCACATTTTTTATAGATTAAACATAATAATCTTATGGGTGACCTTACATCGTATATATTTTGGTTTAATTTATAGTACATATAATACATTATTAGAAGGTGGTTTTTTATTTCATTCATTTGGAATATAGGTCTCATATTCATTTTATTTTATTCAACATTCTGAACAAAAATCATCAACTTTCATAATTTTACGATTTTTGAATGTTCATACCAAAGAGGTTTTTGTCTATCAATATTTGAAATATACCATTGCAATTATTTACTTGCCTCTAGAATAAAGGAAGCCATAAATGACGAATTGGGAACATATTTTGGTAACTAATGATTAAATGAATCATTGGATTCTAAAAAATTAAAATTATCTTGTGGGTCCTTTTCATACTATTTAGGATAAGTTTCATAAGAGATTGGATGTGGTCATAGTATAATACAAGGATCTAGGAGCCACATACCAAGGATTTCCACATAACAATGGACATGATTGATATTCTTGGATTCCTCAATTATATTTGGATTATGTTTCTTTATTATGATGCATTATGATATTGAATAATATATTATTTATATTTTCTGTTGATAAAATATTTTATAGTGGTTTTTATATAGATAAAATGTTTCATAAATGATAAGCATTGTTTTATAATGGTTTATCATCATTCACTACACATTATAAGGAGAGATTCAGAGATCCTGATGAGATGTTAAATGAGATGTCAGAGGAATGAGTAATGTGAGCAGAAGCGTCTGATAATCATGTATATGTTGGTGTATACATGGTGACTAGCACATAGAACAGACATTGAGTTTCCACACTAGTAATTTGAGTAGTCTCCCCTGGTCCTTCGAGTGATCTTCATCCACCTAATGACAACTGATGATTTTATATGTTGTATAACTATTTTTTAATTAGGAATGAAAAACATATCATATTTGAAATGATATATTACTTTTAAGACTATTTTTTTTAAATTTTTTAATTTTTATTAAGTTTTTAATATTTATCAATTTAACAATTAATTATAAATGTTTTCACATATTTTAAAAAAATTAATTTATGTAATTACTTTTAATGAAATTTAATTTGTTAAATAAAATAATAAATTAAATATATCTATATATTCTTTTAAAATTATTATTAATTTTATTAATTAAATTTAAATTATAATTTTATTTATTTACTTTTAAGTATATGTTTTTTTTATTTTGGTTAATTTTTTAATAAAATATTAATTAATTTTTAAAATATAATTTTTAAAATAATTCTAATTAAATTGAAAATATTAAAAATATTTTTAATTTTATTATTTTCATTGTAAAAATAAATATTTGTGACATGTTAATAGTTCTCTGTAAATAATTACTTTTGGAAACTAACCACTATAGATAAATATAATTTCAATGCCATTTTTTGCAATGTAGTATTAGCGACAGACTCCCGTCTCAGATGAATTTTTGTGACATGATTCAATCATGAATACTCCTTCACAAATATCAAAAATCCCCTCATGGAAATATATTATTAATGAATGAGCTCCAGAGTATGTTGAAGTATATAGATAGGGGTGAGAATTGACATATGATTTAGTTTCCTAATAGCCACAAGTATTATTTTTTATAGATTATACTTTTTCATCTTATAGGTGACCTTACTTCTGATATATTTTGGCTGAAATTTTAGTACATATAATATTTTATTATAATGTGGTGTTTATTTGCATAAATTTTCATTATTAATAAAATATTCCGTTAATTTTATTCAACATTTTGAAAAATTCATCATATTTATTTTTTTATGATTTTTGAAGGTTCATACCAAAATGTTATTTGTCTCTCAACATTTTTAATATACCCTTTCAATTATTTAGTTTTATATTGAATAATGGAAGCCATACATGAGGAATGAGGAACTTATTTTGGTTATTCTTGAATAAATGAGACATTGGATTCTAAAAAATTATGAGGGTCTTGTGTCTCCTTTTCATTGTATTTGGGATAATTTTCATAAGAGATTTGATGTGGTCTAAGTAAAACATATAGCTCTTGTAACCATGCACCAAGGATTTCTAAGTTAAAATGGACGTGATTGAAATTCATGACTTCCTCAAGTACAATTAGATTAATTTTCTGGATTACAATGCATTATTATATTGAATTCTGTATTATTGGTTTCATTTTTATCCAAGTATGGAGAGTGATAATGCATTAATCCATCATTTGGGAATATAGGATTCATGTGAAATTTTTCTTTTTCCCTGTGATTAAGAGAATGGATTATAATATATTCATCATATATATAGAGTGTTATTATAATGTTATATAGTTTATAAATACAAAATATTTTTGGAATAATTTTACATAACTAGGATTAAGACTTAATTATATTATAACAATATAGTATTGAATAATTTTAATGAAGTTTATATCTTCGTTTACCTATGAGCTAGTGGGTAATCGATAGAATCAAGAGATCAGATGAGATAGTGTTTGATTGATAATAAACAAGGGCGATTTGTCACATGATGCCATGTGTTGCCAGTAATTTATTTTTATAACTACTATATCATGATCTATTAAAGTTATTATATTTAATTATATTAATTTTAAAATTATTTTTCTATTGTATTTGAATCTCTAATATGTTTTCATTCTATATCATATATTACCAAAAAATTCCATATATGAAATTGAAAACTAAATTTGCAATGGGTTTTCCTTATATAATAGAGTTTTGGGATAAATCTATATAGAATATATTAACCCATAATGACACACATATAGATATGTTGGTGGTTAAAGTAATGTATATTATTCGAGGACCAGTAAAGAATTGGGGGGATAACTTAGTCTATAAAGATCAAAATTTGGGGTTTTCTCAATAATTCTTGATTAATAGTGTTTGTAAAAAAATTATTCTCTAGTATGAGGTGATATTTTATAGATTACGGAAAAAAATTTATCATTTTTATGGGTAAACATTATGAATTAACAATATTGATTATTTTACCAATTTTCACAAATTGTCACCATCATAGGTGAGTATCATGACTGGATGTGTTTATTTTTTCATGTAAATGCTAATATATTCCTTTGTCTTAGGTGAAATTTTTCTTCCATGTATTAATCTTAGGACAAAAAGTAGGCTCTTATTGCTGAAATGAATTGGTAAATAGATATAACATCAAGTTTCATTGGTTCTTATACATGATTATAGATTGAATCATTATGTTGATGAAATTGGTATTTTAGTTTTTCTCATGTTGGTTGATATGGGAAAGAAAATCAGGGACATGAATTCTCTATATCACGTTGTTAGAGGAATTCATCAATATGATTTCAATGTGGAAAGATAAAGAATAAAAAATATTAATCCATTTATTGATTTTTATTTGTCTTTATTTCATAAAAAAATGGTCTTTCTAGTTCCATAGTATTATAAATTTTGTAATAATAAACTTTTTTGTAGCTGACTAATCATTGTTATTAGTATTGTAATCTAGTGATGTATCATAGGTTGGTAGTTGGATTTCTTATGGATAGTTGATAAATAGAGGTGATTGGAGTAATATGTGTAATCATATGAAATTGATTATTGATCCTTAGATAATTTAGGGTTATATTGATATGGAAGAGGCTCATGTAAGGCTATGTTCCTTACACCATGATTGCGGCTACCCAGACCCGGAAGCCCCTAAACGGTGCCCCAACCTAGGGGGCCACATGGCCTCAAGTGCATCTACCTAAATGCCAGAGGCTGTCGACTGGTAGTGAGAGCCTAGGGTGTGTCGGTAGGAAGACTATCCCCTCATTAGTAAAGTGTAGAACACCGGAATAGTTATAAATGAATATCATACAACTGAAACAATATATGTAAACAGCATAAGAATATGAATAAATATCAGAAACAAACGGATGAAATAGATAAACATTAATAATAATAACTATATCAACTAGAATAGTGATGATGTAATGTCATGTCACTAGAAAACATTAAATCTTGTATACAAGACAATAATAATAACATATTACACATCGTAAAATAATACCAAGTCTACTCCAATCATCCCAAGATCTGACTTGGTCATCTACAATCAAGCTTCATCCTATCAACACATAATCAAGTATTAGAAGCTACATGCATCCCTTTTTCATGAACTGTAACCATGTAATATACTCTGGGTACCAAAAAATTCCTGGAGAGGGTGTGAGATAAATCTCTATGGTCCACGACCAATGGTTTCTACAACATCCATCCCGTGAAATGGAATATAGCTGTGTGCAGGAATATATGTCATGTAAAGAAAATAGTACAAAATAACTAAATAACCATGTTACTGCTTCATCCCGATGTTGGTGTTTGAACATGTAACTATTTAATTAATTAATAAATTACTATTTAATGTTAAAAGGTCACATGATTCATATCTAACACTGACACCACCTCATGATAGTATAAGTAGTGATGGTCCCAAGAAATAACAATACAACCAGACAATGATATCCAGTGAGGGTGTTCCAGGGTAAAAACAAAGGTAACATAAACTTACCGAAAGCTAAATCAATGGTATATGAGTATAGATAAGTGGTAAGAGTGTAATCCAATGAGCTTAGTCCAATGAAATTCTACAATAAGCACCTATTTAGCCCAATGTGGTCGTGTATGGTAAAACGGGGCTATGAAAAGGAAGGTCCCTATAGGCTTTAACCATGGAACCTACTAGTCAGTGCTGGATCCAAGGAGTATATCTGAGGTATCCTGTAATAATGAAAGGGACACAAAAATAGTATACCATGCATCCATGGAATAGACAATAACCAGAATCTAGGTGGGTAATAACCTAAGAAAATGGTATCCTAGAATCAGAATGGGGTTCTCGATACCAAACATATTCTCCTCTAATTATCCAATAGATATCAAGTCAGTCCATCCATATTTGATATTTTAATCCTGAAATAATTCATTTAGTTCATGTCTTTCCTTCCATTTTTGTAGATAGGTCAAGTAGAGTTGAAACCATTTGTCATATCCATGTCTTCCATTTCTGTGGATAATCCATGTAGCATTGCATCCATTTAATAAAGACATAGGTAGTCATTATGGTATATTAATTTATTAAGGTCAAATATGATACCTTCCATCAACATGGAAAGGATGCTATAGACATGTAACCTTTATTTAATCTCGTTATATAAATTGGAAGTTACATAATTAGTATACATTTCATTTTACATTTCACATTACAAATTTAATAACCATTTAGAAGCACTTACCGAAGGCATGCCATGTTTTTATCAAACATGGTACAAGACATTATGCAATTATCCATAATAAAAAGTAATTTATGATGAGAAGACTCATAGTAAGAAAGGTCAAGAAAAGACACACACGAACATTAGCTCAACCATGCTGGAACATTAAAAACCCAATAATGGCATAACCATCACCATGAGGCAGATTCAATTGTGGGTGAAACCACTAACAACTAATCAAATATTTGGAAAGGTAATAACTATAAAATTATAATGAGTATAATCATAACATGTTAATTTATTAAATAGTTTCCAATGAAACTGGTGGAACCACACAAACATTATAAAAACAATGAATTTTAGGGATGATTTATAGACCACCGACCTTTTAGTTGTGTGATCCTTATCCTCCATTATCAGCCCATGATTTTCCTCAAATTGTAGTAGATCTAACAAATGGTGAATAAATATCACATGGCTATATTTAGGTTTAGAGATAAGGAGAATAATATTGTCTAAAGAAGACTCTAGTACTCACCGTGGTGCATCCAACATGACGGAAGGAATCTCGATCGAATTTCGAATGAAATGATCACATGATTCTTAGTTTGAATATTCTAAATGACCCCAAATTGAAATATAATTATTTTATTTACATATAAACTTGGATTAAGCAAGAAGGGGTAGTATTAATAGATCATTAAGGGTGTTATGTTCATTTTACACATGCTTTTTTCCTGCACCCAGTTATTTCACATAGTTTGTCAAACCATGCACAATTTGTGCGAGATGGTTCTTCGCACCTTTGGAAAAAGGTACATTTTCATGGTTTGTCTGTATGTCCATTCACAACCAATGTGAGGTGCCACTGTCAATAAAAACACAATCCACGTGGTTAGGAAAATCGTGCGCTGACCGTTTACAAACCATGTAACTTTTCCTGTTTTCCAAAAAAAGATGTGTTCCGAGCTCAAAACAAGACCCAAACACCCATAGAACCTTTTCTAACTCATTAGGAATCTATATTAGGTCCAAAATAATGATTTATAATGAACATTAATGGATCCTTATCTGAGTAATAAACCGGGTTCTTACAGTATGCCTCTCTTAAAAAGAATCGCCCTACAAAATCTCTTTCTAAGGGTAAAGAGACAGTTTCCAAGAAAAACTATAGCCACTGATTACGTACATCAGCTTCTGTCTCCCATGACCCATCTCGTACTTGGTCGTGCTACCATAGCACCCGTACGAGAGGGACATAGATTCCTCGGAGAACCTTCGTCCATCAATCAATGTTTCATACTGAATATTTCTCAATGTTAACATCAGCATATAACTCATTTTCTTTGGGATCAAAGCTATGAGACATGTCAGCATGATATTGGTGAAGCTGTGAGACTTCAAAGAGGTCCTGCGTGGAATGGTACCTCTGAGTTAGTATTACCCAATAGTCTACTAGCCCAACTCTTTCTACAATTTAAAATGGCCTAAGGTCACAAGGTGATAGCATTCCCATTTTCCATAACCGTCTATTCCCAATCCTGGGCGATACCCAAAGAAAATCATGATCCCAAAACATGAACTCAAGAGGCCTTCGACGGTGATCATCATAAGATTTTTTTTCTTGACTGAGTAGTAGTCGTACTCTTCATGATAATTTGGACTTATTATGAAGTCTTTTGAATGAGACGAGGACCTTGTAGGGCTACCTCACCTGCCTCTAGCTAGCAGAAGGGTGAACGACATTTTCTCCCATAAAAGGCCTCAAAAATATCCATATGAACCTTTTCCTAAAAACTATTATTATAGGATGATTCTATGGGAGGGATATGATTCTCCCAAGAACCACTGAAATCAATGATATATGGTCGGAGCATATCCTACAAAACTTGTATTGTCCATTTAGATTGTCCATCTGTCTAAGGGTGAAAATATGTGCATAAAATAACCTGAGTTCCCATAGATTTATGTAAACCCTTCCAAAACCGTGATGTGAAATGAGCATCACTATTTGAAATGAGAGTACACGGAACCTCCTCGATTCATATTATCTCACTGACATACAGTCTTTCCAACTCATCATCTGAGAAAGTCTCCCAAATAGGAATGATGTGAGTTGATTTCTTTAGTCAGTTAATGAGTACCCATATAGCATCGCTACCCCCCTAAGACCTAGGTAAGCTGACAAAAAAATCCATAGAAACATCTTCCCATTTCCATTTCGGGACTGGATGTTGTTTTAAAAATCTTGCAGGTCTTTGGTGCTCCTTATTCACCTACTGAAATGTGGAACACCTAGTGACGAAGCCTACAATCAAATGCTTCATCCTAGGCCACCAATACTGGCATCACATATCTCGATACAAAATCTAGATGACTTGATAAAATTCCCACTGGGAAACATGGGATTCTTTTATCAACTACACTCTCACATATATAGGAACCCAGATACATCCACCGAGTGTAGTATGTCATATCTCTCAATATACTAATCTGGAGGTTGGTAATCTCTTAACATACTCTCATAGGGAACTGATCTTTCAGGATCTAAAAACATCATACTCTTCACCTTCTCAAGGAGGAAAGAGGTAAATGTTAAAATTGAGAGGTAAGATACCACATGAATGTCATGATAATCTATAAGATGTTCATAAAATATGTCTATTAACTTACATTCCTCAATTGCGTCATTAATGTCCTACATTAGTGTTTCTGGACTCAATGCTTCTGAAACCACAATGACTTTTCTAGGCATATCGGCAAGATCAAAATCAAAGGATTGTAGATATTTGACCCATTTTCATTGTCAAAGATTCAATCCATGTAGAGAAAAGATATAATTAATGATCTTGTGATTTGTATACACTATAAAGTGCTCACCCAAAAAATAGTGTCTCCTACAACATGAGTCATGGTCAACTGCTAATATCTCAAGGTCATGCATCATGTAATTTCTCTTTTGAGGCCTCAACTGCCGAGATTCATACTCAATGAATTTGTCTTCATGCATCAACACTGATCTTATGCCAATACTTGATGCATCACAAAATGTTGGGCAAAAATCCCCCAAGGTAACATTGCAGTATTTTTGGGTTGATTGTGTTTGTTGAAAAACAGGATTTCATGGATATTTGTCGAGTTCCCAAGAAGTTGTTGACAATCCTTGTTGACAAAGAATGATGGAAAAGGAAAGGACGATCTGGAGGTTCTACAAAAGAGCAGCACAAGGTGGCGCCGTTTCCGAGTGTTTGCCAAATTTTTGGGGTCCAAAATTTGGAGGTTGGTGAGCATCGCGAAAATAGGATTTCCATGAACATCATAATTTAATATGGCAAAGGCATGAATTTCACGACGATAGGATTCATGGTTTGGAAATCGAGAAGACCAGAAGAATGGAGGCGGTGAGTCTTCGCGATTATGTTAAGCTTCGCGAACAACAGAGGCTGAAGCGCATCGCGGTGGAGAAGGGCTTCGCGAGGGAGATTCACGGGGAAGTAGCGAAGGTATGTTGATGGTGATTCTTCACGACTACGTCATGCTTCGCGAACATAAAAGTGTCGTGGTGCTTCACGATTTGGACAGAATTCTGGCGGAATCTTTGGAGCTTCACGATTCGAGATGACATGGCGTTGACTTCGCGCGGAAGGGATGAGGGTTGGTGGAATTTCCTATAAATAGAGGTCGACCCCCTCGAGAGAAGTAGAGAGAATTTTCAGTGAAAATCCATTGCTCTTGGTTCACAGAGGTGGTTCGCGAAGGCAGTGTGCTTCGCGAAAGGGGAGCTTCTCGGCGGCTATTCTATCTCCACGAAAGGCGTGTGCCCCGTGTTGGCTCGGTGAGCTTCGCGGAGAGGCAGGAGCTCCGCGACGGACTAAGCTTCGCGAGGGCCGTTTCTTTGCGACAGTTTGAGAATCGCGAGAGTGCTTCGCGAGAGAGCTTTGCGAAAAGGTAGGAGCTTTGGGAAGGCTTGTTTGAGCTTCGCTAAATTGGGAGCCTAGAAAACTTCAGTGCTTTGCGAAGGTGTTTCCAAAGTGGTTTGACCAGTGGATAGTGGTAAAGGGGTATTCATCTACGGGTGAAAGTTGAACTTCAACAGAGCATCTATATAAAGAGAAATATGAATTCCTTAATGAAAATGAACAGACCTACAGGTCTATAAACTGTGAGTGATTCCCTTCACAGAGCAGTGATCTTAGGAAGAGGAAGAAGGTGATCCTCTCCACCGGTAGTGAGCTAGAGAGAGAGAAACAGGGAGTGACCCCTAGGAAAGCAGTGAGCTGACCCTAAACCTTGTATAGGCAGTGAGCCTGGGAATAGAAGTGATCTAGCCCGAACATTATAATCCACAGCTAGTGAAATTTAGTGGAATTGATATGACCTGAAACCTATCGGCGTATTCTCCTTGGACGTAGCCCAGTGAGGGTGAACCAAGTAAAAATCTCTGCGTCTTCCTGCTAATTTGCCTGCATTGCATTTAAAGCATCATCATCAGATAAAGGAGAAAGTAAGTGATCATAACATACACACAAGTGCAAACAAAGTGACCCTTGTGACAAAGAGGTCAAGATCCAACGGGGCAGGAAGAACGTTGAAAAAGAATATCCATACCTTGATTCACCCCCCCCCCCCCTTAGGGTATATAGGCCCCTATTGGCCCTAACAATTGGTATCAGAGGGAAGGTTGCTTTTATCAAAAAATTTTGCTCTGACTTGGTGTAGTCGATCTGTGTGTTTAAAGAATCATTCTTCACTTATCTTGGTGAGCCATTGCAAAGGGAAAAACATCCAAGAAGAAGCAGAAGTCAGGTGGTATTTCTCAGTGTGGAAGTATGTATGGAAAAAGTGTGATTCAATTAAAAGAATCAAACAGTTTACTGAAGGATTGTCTGGATGAATCTGACAGGGAAAAGATTGATTCACTCAATCATGATGTTGGATTGAGTGAAGTACATGAGCATCAGAGTAATGCTGAAACAGAAGAAGCAATTGAAGGAAGAATAGATATGTGAGCTGAGCTGGAGGCTACTCTTGAGGAGATAGATGTTTGGAGAGGAAAAACAATGAAATCCAACAAAGTTATTCACGATGCCAAACTCTATATGTAGCAACAGGAAGAAGATAAGTCTAAGTTGATGGAAGAAATTGAGAAACTCAATTTATCAACATGAGAGAACTCAGAATCAGTTAGTGAGTATAAGATTAAGATTGAAGAACAGAAAAGGGAGATCGATGGCTTGAATAGAAAAGTGAAAGATCAAGTCAAGTGCATCGAAGAACCTGATATTCCAATTGACGTTGGAAACACTGAAGAAGTCAAATCTAATGATATCCGGATCAAAGTATTAGAGATTGAGGTCAAAAAGCTAAGAGGATTAAATCAAAGGCTTATTGACATAGTTACTCACCTAACAGAGAAGAATTATTCTCATGCCAATGAACTAAAAAAGATGGCTAAATTGAAAGGAAAACAAAAGGCAGATGATTATGAATAGAATCAAAATTCAGATGAAGTACAGAATATGAAAGCTAGAAATGATGATCTAGCAGCACAGTTGTCTGAAGAAGTTCATAAGAATCATTGCCTACAACAAGAGAATGAATCTATCTCTAAATCTGTTTCTGAGGAAAAATTGAAAGTAGTGAAGCAAAGTGCAATGGTGGAAAAGCTCACACAGGAACTAGAAGATGCGGTGAGTAGCGGGAAGCTTCTCAAGAAATAACTGGATGTCCAACTTGAATCAAGGGAGATGAAGATTAAAAAGATGGAAGAGGAGCTAGAATCAGTAAAGAAGGATGTGGAGAAATCCAATGCTAAAGGAATGCCAAAAATGAAGGATGCCTTACACTTTCTATTTGATCATCCTTCGACAAGTGATGATAAAATGAAGAATAGGTATGCTATTTCTGAAGAGAAAAAACAGAATATTTTCGCATCTCAAAGACCATCATGTTTTGGAAAAGCTGGTATCGGATTTGATGAATCCCCTCCCATGCAAGATAGAAAGAGAGCTATGAACAGTTCCAGATGGGAAAGAAATCCTATAGGTGCTGGATATAGGCCTAAAAGGATAGATACAAAAAGTAGCGATGAAATTTTCTATTTCAGTGGGATTCATGGCCACACATCAAGCTTCTGTTCAGAGGCTCTGGAATACATTTCAGGCTGTGAAAATAGAGACATTACTAAATCTGTGAATAAGAAGAAGCATAATGATAAATCAGAGAGAAGAGTTTCTCAGAGGAGAGCATTTATCAGATGATATTACTATGGAAGGATGGGACACACCATGAGTATGTGTCAGGAAGCTCAGGAGATCGAAGCCATAAGAAGAAAACAAGTTGCATCAACATCTCAGAAGAGAACTAATGAAATGAGGTATGCCTTTAATAGAAAATGTTTCATATGTTCTGATCATGGGAATTTGGCCAGACAGTGTAGCAAGAAGAAAGCATGAAAGGAAAAGGAGCCCAGAAAGAGATTCTTGACTCTAGTGATGTATAAAGAGAAATCTTACATTGGGAGACAAAGTGGTAAGGTAAAGAATAGGCCTAGAGACTCAGCGGAATCACAAGGAGCTGGGTGAAAGGTTTATCAGTCACCTCCTCTATCACACTCGCAACATATCTCTTAGAGGGAACATGAAAAAATCTGGATGAAAAAGGGTGGAGATGCTACAGTTGTGTGAAAGAAGAATGAAAAATCAATGGAAGACTCACCACTGGTGAAAAGGAGTGTGGTGACTCAGATAACTGATAAAAGGAAGATGAACAAAGAATGTGATGAAAAATTCGCAGGACGTATTCCACAGCGAAAACTGGAAGAAGATGCAAGATTCTTGCAATGGTGGAAGAAGCAAGGGAAGATGGAAAGAAAAGATATTCATGCTCCGAGAAATAATCAAGGAAAATGGAATTTTGGTTGAACCTAAAAGAAGGAAATGTGTACTAGTGGGTTTATACCCCAAGCGATGAGAAAGGCCGAGCCTACCAAATATACGTATCAGAAAAAGGCTCAAAATGTGTGTAATGAATGCCTAGTCATATGGCCAGAACAGTTGAAGTTGGCTAGGAAGCTGGACAAAGCAAGAAAGCATTGTGATTCCCTCCAAGAAAAAATCAAAGGGTTGACCCGTCAGGATCAACCACTATCCTCATTTTGAGGATTTTAGAAACAGCCCCTCTCCCTATGTATATAAATGCTATTAACTGATGATTCATGTGTTTCATCTTTTAGGGAGATACAATCCATGGGGAAGTGGCATCTAAGGATGTAGTGTGGAGAAGTGGTATGCTCTAGAGTTTCAATTGATTCAAATTAGGTACTAGAGTTGAAGACGAAAGGGAGCAACAGAGCACAATAGGTAGTGATTGTGTTATTAACTATATCTCTTGTTTCCTACAACGAGTTCCAACTCTGTAGGCTTAGAGGTTTTGTTAATGGCTCAATGATGAGTTCTAGATTGGTATAGATGATGCAGGTGGAGAAGAATGGTTATGAGTATAAATAGTGGGACATACTCCAGGAAGTGTTTCATAACATCGGGGGAGGATTCAATAACAAAATCATATGCAAGATCCATCAATGCAATGATTGAATGACTCAAACCAGGTGTCGTCTATGGAGGGAAGATATGTTGAAGGGGAAGCAGAAATAATAAAGAATTCCATGCTTATTCATTTTGATCTAACATTGTGGTATCAGCTCACTATTTTCAGGATACCAAGAAGCTTCGATAAGTAGTGGAAAGAAATGATTCCACTAAACTCATCTGCACAATATTCAAAGAGTCGAGCTGAAATTGACATTCAGAATATCATTGGTTGAGACGAAATTTTTTACTGATACAGCTGAAGATGAAAACTGGGATCATTCCATGAATACAGAGCTAAATCAGATTGAGAAGAATCAGACGTGGGAGATTGTTTCGAGGCCAGCAGATAAGACCATCACCGGGACTACATGGGTATGTTTTCACCAGGATTAATTAAGTTGGCACAGTTATCTGAAACAAAGCATGAGTAGTTTCCAAAAGATACTCCTAAATAAAGGGTATTGAAGTTGAGGAGACATTTGCACCGGTTTCAATGCTGGAGACAATCAAATTACTTTTATCCATATCAGTGCAACAGAATTTCAAAGGATGAGAACAATGTTGGCAAACTGGAGAAGGCGTTGTATGGGCTGAAACAAGCACTGAGAGCATGGTACTGAAGGATTGACCAGTATTTTAAGAATCTTAGTTTCCATCATGGAGAAAAGACAAGGAATTGAAGACTCTGGTTTCTACCCAGATGAAATCATCAAAAGATGACAGTGGCAGGAATGTTAATATCACAGAATACAGGAATATAATTGGAAGCTTATTGTACTTGACTGCGACAAGGCCTGATATTTTTTTCGCCACATGCCAAGAAGTGAGATATCAGAGTAATCCTAAGTAAAGTCACATGCTTGTAGTGAAAAGAATACTTTGGTACATCAAGGGCACAGTGGACTTCGGCTTGACGTATAACGCCAAATCTCAGACAGAGTTATTGGGATATGCTGATGCAGACTGGGCCGGTTCAGCAGATGATAGAAAATCAACGTTAGGTGGTGCATTTAATCTTGGTGGATTGTGTATTTATTGGCTTATCAAGAAGCAAGATTGCATTTCATTGAGCACTGTAGAAGCTGAGTATATTGCGGCCACTCAAGCATGCACACAGTTATTGTGTATGAAGCAATAGCTTGAAGATATGGGAGTTGAAGTGAAGTCTCCGATCAGAATCCAGTGCGATAACTCAAGTGCTATAAATCTCATCAAAAATCACGTCCATCACTCTAAGACAAAGAACATTGAGATAAAGTATCATTTTATCAAGGAGAAAGTTGAGCAGGGGATCGTGAAGTTGGAGTATGTGCCTACAGAACTACAGGTTGCAGACATCCTGACAAAGGCCTTACCCAAGGAAGCTTTTGAGAGGCATCGACTGGCTCTGGGAGTTCATTCGATTCCCCTCACTTGAAATAGTGTGGATGTGGGACCCCCCCCCTCTCCCCGAGGTATGATGTGTTTTCCCTACTGTGCTAATTTGTGTTCTCTAATCTGTTACAGACTACAAAGGAGTGACCTTTGGGTTCGTTGACAAAGGGGGAGAAAATAGAAATAGTGTTTGACATAGGGGGAGAAAATAGTGTTTGTTCAAGGGGGAGAAAATGTGGATATTTGAGAAATCATGACAGATTCGGGGAGAAGCTGACCAGTGGAGCAGCCGGATAGGGGGAGAGATGAGAAAGGGGGAGAGTATTAAAATTTGACGATGCTAAATGTGATCGATCAAAGCATAGAAATCACGACAGCTGAGGATCGTGATAAAAGAAGAACAGTGGTGTTGGAATGGTGTGAGACGGTGTCCAGTTATCAACAATTGGTATCAACTTAAGAATTCACCAATTGGTATCAGTTTGGTTCAACAATTTGTATTAATTTAAGAATTGGTATCAGGGTGGAATCGACAATTGGTGTCTGACATAAAGTGATTCATTGATGAAATTTTCATACTACTCTTGTTTCTCATGCTGAGCATTTCTCATGTGGGCTTAGAGTACGTGTTAAGTGAATCCTTGAAGGCTATCAGAATCGCAAGAGGTGAATGGTGGTAGAAACTGGAAGAAGACTCAGTGAGGTATCAACATGCAGAAAATTATTCTGAGCAGAGTTGTGAAGAGTTGTCAACAAACCCAAAGGGGGAGATTGTTGGGAAAAAATCCCCCAAGGTAACATTGCAGTATTTTTGGTTTGATTGTGTTTGTTGACAAAGCAGGTTTTCATGGATATTTGTCGATTTCCCAAGAAGTTGTTGACAATCCCTGTTGACAAAGAACGATGACAATGGAAAGGACGATCTGGAGGTGCTACAAAAGAGCAGTACAAGGTGGCGTTGTTTCCCAGTGTTTGCCATATTTTTGGGGCCCATAATTTGGAGGTTGTTGAGCATCGCGAAAATAGGATTTCCATGAAGATCATAATTTAATATGGAAAAGGCATGAATTTCGCGAAGATAGGATTCATGGTTTGGAAATCGTGAAGACCAGAAGAATGGAGGCGGTGAGTCTTCGCGATTACGTTAAGCTTCGCGAACAGCAGAGGCTGAAGCGCATCATGGAGGAGAAGGGCTTCGCGAGGGAGCTTCACGGCGAAGTCGCGAAGGTATGTTGATGGTGATTCTTCATGACTACGTCAAGCTTCACGAATGGCAAAGTGTCGTGGTGCTTCGCGATTTGGACAGAATTCCGGCGGAATCTTTGGAGCTTCGCGATTCGAGATGATGTGGCGTTGACTTCGCGCGGAAGGGCCGAGGGTCGGTGGAATTTCCTATAAATAGAGGTCGACCCCCTTGAGAGAAGTAGAGAGAATTTTTATAGAAAATCCATTTCTCTTGGTTCGCAGAGGTGGTTCGCGAAGGCAGTGTGCTTCGTGAAAGGGTAGCTTCATGGCGGCTATTCTAGTTCCGCGAAAGGCGTGTTCCCCGCATTGGCTCGGTGAGCTTCGCGGAGAGGCAAGAGCTCCGCGACGGACTAAGCTTCATGGAGGCCGTTTCTTTGCAACGGTTTGAGCATCACGATATTGCTTCGCGAGAGTGCTTTGCGAGAGAGTTTCGCGAAAAGGCAGGAGTTTCGCGAAGGCTTGTTTGATCTTCGCGAAAATGGGAGCCTAGCGAAGTTGAGTGCTTTGCGAAGGTGTTTCCAAAGTGGTTTTCCCAGTGGATAGTGGCAAAGGGGTATTCATCTACGGGTGAAAGTTGAACTTCAACAGAGCATCTATATAAAGAGAAAGATACATTCCTTAATGAAAATGAAGAGACCTACAGGTCTATAAACTGTGAGTGATTCCCTTCACAGAGCAGTGAGCTTAGGAAGAGGAAGAAGGTGATCATCTCCATTGGTAGTGAGCCAGAGAGAGAGAAACAGGGAGTGACCCTTGGGAAAGAAGTGAGCTGACCCTAAACCTTTTATAGGAAGTGAGCCTGGGCATAGAAGTGATCTAGCCCAAACATTGTAATCCACAGCTAGTGAAGTTTAGTGGAATTGATACGACCGGCAACCTGTCAGCGTATGCTCCTTGGACATAGCCCAGTGAGGGTGAACCAAGTAAAAATCTCTGTGTCTGCCTGCTAATTTTCCAGCATTGCATTTAAAGCGTCATCATCAGATAAAGGAGAAAGTAAGTGATCATAACCTACACAAAAGTGCAAACAAAGTGACCCTTGTAACAAAGAGGTCAAGATCCAGCGGGGCAGGAAGAACGTTGAAAAAGAATATCCATACCCTAATTCACCCCCCCTCTTAGGGTATATAGGCCCCTATTGGCCCTAACACAAAATATGATATAACCTTTACCAGGTTCGGTAAGAATTATAATAGGTGATTTGAAAAGCCTCCCTTTCCACTCCTAAAAGGATTTATCACATTCTTATAACCATGTGAACTTCACACCATTATTTTTAACTCCAATAAGAGGTTCAAAAATATGTAAAAATTCTTGTATGAAATGATTATAATATCCAACCATCCCCAAGAAAAATCAGATATCAAACACTTTCTTAGGTTTCTCCCAGGAAACTGCAACTCTAACCTATTTAGTGTCAACGGATACTCCAGATTCTGAAAACATATGACCCAAGAAGTGGAACTTGTCAATCCAAAAGTCTCATTTAGATATCACGGCATAAATTTTATTCTCTTTGAGTGTACTCAAAAAGATATCCAGATGTTTAGCATAGTCATTACGAGTGCATGAATACACAGTGATGTCGCCCACAAATACCATGGAAAAAAATTCCAAGTAGGGATGGAATACCCTATACTTCAAAGACATGAAAACGGAATGCACATTTGTAAGACCAAATAGCAAAACAAGATACTCGTACTGACCATACATTTTACAGAATTTAGTACAAGGTATGTCTGATGGTCTGACTCGCACCTAACAACAACCCAATATCAAGTCAATAATAGATAAAACCATTTCTCCTCGATGATGGTCAAAGAGATCATCTGTTTGAGCAAGTGGATACTGACTCTTGGACATAAGCTGGTTTAACCTTCTGAAATCCAGGCATACACATGAGGTTTCAGTAGGCTTATTGGTTAATATAATGAGTGAACCCCAAGAAGTTGTACTAGACCATATAAAGACTTTGGCCTCTAGGTCCTCTATCTACCGCTTGAGATCATGATGCCCAGTAGTTTCCATCCAGTACAGAGGAATGGACACAAGAGATTCTCCTAGAACAATATCAATTGTGAACTCTGCATATATTTTTGGAGGTATTCTATAGAAGTCATCTGGTAAGACTTCCCTGAAACGATCAACAACTGGAGGGAAATCAGTTTGAAGCAAATGATGATCCTCCATGAAAAGAGTTGTAATCTAAGAAGTCGCACCACATAGCCCATGATGCTTTGGTCCTGATCACCCAGTCAGGGCATCCCAAACACCTTTGAAAAGATAATTTTTTCCTTCTGGTGATGTAAAAAAACCATTCAGCGATAATGGTATACAAAGGAATGATAGTGGAACAAATGGACCATCCCAAAAATTAAATCGAAGCCTATCATCTCAAGAAAAAGGATATTACACAAGAAAGGGGAACTTCATTCTTCAAGGGGACAGTCCCTACACTTGCGTATGTCCCTCGTCCATATTCCCATTGGTGTTTCAAGGGAAAATACACTATAGTAATAATGTCTATATAGTCTAAGACATTCTAAAATAGATACATAAATTAAAGAGTTTTAAGCACATTTATAAAAAAAATCATAAATAATAGTAGAAGCTACAAGGACAATAACTCGTACTAAATAGGGTCCCGCTGCATGATCTTTTAGTATCTCATGTAAGACATACAACTTACTGAATCCATGTCCATGTGAAACAGATGGACTACTATGATCATGACAGCACTATTGGCACTGTTGGTGATCGGGGATCACACTACCATGGCTACCACCTCCTCCTCAGCCAGACCTGCCGGTGCTACCCCAACATCCAACCTGATGCGACACAAAATAAATCACCCATGAAGGTGGAGTTGAAGCTAATACTTTTCCACTCAAAGCTGATGGAACGGTCTTGCAAATGCCCGGAAGATAACCCATACGACCACAAGCCCAACACTCCATAGGGTCACTATCACATTGGGTCTTTATATGCCCTAGTTTTCCTCACTTATGACATACTATAGAGATATCAAATTGAATACTCTTGTTTCCACTACATAGATGATAAACCTCAAGGAAACAATTACTTCCACAAGAAGAACTACTATTCTGATGTGTCACTGATCATTTAAACCTAGTACTCACTCCATCCCTTAGGTTACACATAGTGATAAGGTCCTGGTCAACTATTTTAGAGAATTTTGGGAGGAAAAATACATTTACCTGAGTGAAAATGGTGTATTGAAGTGTATCCTCAAAACATCTAGCATGTCAAATCTCATCATTGACTAGATGTGGTGGAAAGCACTATAAATCAGTGAAACATGCGAAATATTCCTTAACTGACATAGAGCCCTGCCTGAGATTCTTGAACTCTCTGTATCTATCATCTCTAAATGTCTAAGGAAATGAATGATCATAGAAGGCAGTCTACAAGTCATCTCATAACATGCCCTGATGACATCTGGAATGTGTAATGACATCCCACCAACGCTTGGCTAAATCCCATAGCATGTATGTAGCATCCTTGAATCTCTGCTCTAAAGGAATTTCCATATGCTCAAATATATATATCATGTCTTCTAGCCAATACTTCTCATCCAAATATCTGCCATCCCATGAAAAAGTAGGAGGATGTTGCTGCTAGAATGTGCGGGTCAGATCATACATCATATGTGAAACCCGTGAAGCACCAATCATGGACTACATCATCCATAAGAAACAATCATGGACTTTCGAATCAATGAACAGATTAGGTATTGCACGTGGGGCCTCATGTGGAGCTTCTTGATGTAAGACTGGTAGCTCAGGGCCCACTATGTCTGGATCATGGCCGTCACCACCCTCCTGGAAAACGACACGAGGACGATGCAGTGGAATTGGTCTACAAATACCAAGAACACAACCTAGAACATTCTTAGGATAAAAAGATAGTAACACTAGAAGAAACTGAACATAAGAAAAACACACTACCCAAGGCATACTACCCAAACTACTTGTTTAGATGGCTAGGTATCAGTAAGTGCTCAATAATAAGTTTTATGTCATTTTGCAGTTAATTCTTAGGTTCACTCATTTATCTTTCATAAATATGGAAAGGTGAGATATGGATGTGCAGACAATTCATTTTAGATTTTAGGATTTACTTTATAATGGATATCCATTTCTGATGAATTAGTGCCCATACAACTATTACCAGAAATGAAACTCATTTAATTATTGCATAATGGCTTAACTCAGTAAATTACTCATCTCAACCCTTGAGGGCTCATACACCTCATGAATTGAGACATGTAATCACTAAATTTATTCCAAATTAATAAAAGTACAAGAATCTATCACAACATCACTCAACAATCACAGGCATATGAAGAAATGAAATGCAATGAAATGTACATATATTGCATGGAAATATGCATGACAAGTGAATTCTAGGTGCCTATAATGATTTATGTAGTAATACTCCTTTCTCTCATATCATTGTCTAAGGATGAAATAAATTCTCATACTGGGTAATTATCCACAACACCCAAAAACCTGTGAGTCACCCAACAATGAAATAATATCAACTGTAATAGGAAAATAGAACAACATATTCATTGTGGGTAATGTGGATTTTATCCCAAACATGAGTTCACGATGCCAAAGAACGACTTATACCCAAGTACCAAAAATTTCTATTCACAAATCTATTGTATATAAATAGTCATGTGAGAATAGAAACCACCTCTAATACAACAATGTGGTGACTTTGACCCCGATGCCACTTAATGGTGCCTCGAGCCTAGTGGGCTACATAGTCTCAAGCACATCTTCTAGAATGAAAAAGGATTCCGACTAGTAGTGAGGGCCTAGGTTGTGTCTGTGGGAAGACTATGCCCTCATTAGAAGAGTGAAATACAATGGAGGACATATAAATGAATAGTATACAAAACAAAAAAAATATAAGTAAACAACAGAAGCAATATGAATAAATAGCAGAAACATATTGATGAAATAGATAAACAGAAAAAATAATAACTATATCAACTAGAATAGTGATGATTTAATGTCATGTCACTGGAAAACTAGAAGGCATGGATACAATAATGTAAGCATATAATGTTCCACAATATATAAGAAAACAAATTATACTCCAAGAATCCTGAGATCGTACTCAGTCATCTCTATCAAGCTCCATCCTATTAGCAGAAAATCATTTATTGGAAGCTGCATGCTTCCTTTGGCTAATACCTTCAACCACATAATCTACTCCTAGTACCAAACGACGCCCAGAGAAGGTTTGAGATAAATATCAGTGGGCCACCATCAAAAGTGAAAATAACATCCAGCCCGTGAAATGGAATATAGCAGCGTGAAGGAATATACGTAAAATAAATCAAGTATTACAAAATAAATAAATAACCTAGCACCTGATTTCGCCCTCATCTGGTGTCTAAACTTGTAACCAGTTCAATAATTAATCAATTACCATTTAATTTTAATAGTTTACTTCAGGAATATCCAACACTTACATCACCTCATCATAGTATAAGTAGGGAAGGTCCCAAGACATATCAACTCAACAAGACAATGATATCCATAGAGGGAGTTCTAGGGTAAAAACCAAGTTAACATAAAACTGTGGAAAGATAATGTGATAGTACATGAGTCTAGATAAGGATTAAGTGTTTAATCCAAGGACCTTAATCCATGTAATTATATAATAAGGCGCCAAACGATTTGAAGTTGATTGACCAAGGTAAAATGAGGCTAAGTAAAGGCACGCCCCTTTAGGCTTTAACCATGGCACTATTAGTCAGTGCTGGATCAAAAGAGTGTATCTGAGATATCATGTTATAAGTAAATGGACCCAATGGTAGTATACTTGGAATCTAAGTATTTTACAATTACTATAATCTTGGTGGGTATCAACCTAAGCAAGCTATATCCTTGAATCAGAATGGGATTTAGGAGACCCAATGCATTTTCCTCTCAGAATAAAAGGTGATATCAAGTCAGTCCATTCCTAATTGATATTTTAATCATTTAATAATTCATGTGGTTTTTTTCATTACATAGACAAGTGTAGATAGGTCATGGAGAGTTAAAACCATTCATCTAGGCCTTGTCTTAAATTATTGTGAATAGTCTAACTAGCATTGCAACCATTTAATCAAGTCATATTTTGTAATTATGGAATATTTAAATACTAAGGTTCACTCTGATACCATCCATCAAAATTGAAAGGGGTGATACAAAATAGTAAAACTTTATTCAATCACTTTAAATAAAGTCATGTTATATTCTTAGTATACTTTCCATTTTACATTTCACATTTCACTAGAAATAACCATTTGGAAGCCCTTACCGTAGTCTGGTCAAGTGATGAGCATACATGGTACATTCCATTGTGAAATTCTCGGTAATAAAAAGTCATTTATGTTAAGATTACTCAATTTTAGAAATTTCAACGAAAGGCACACCCAAACGGTGGCTCCAATGTGCTGAAACACTAAAAACCCAATTATAGAATAACCATCGACATGAGCCGGATTGAGTTGTAGGTGAAACCACTAACAACTAATCAAATATATGGAAATAGAATAACCATACGATTACATATAGAATAACCATGAGATTTTAATTTAAGAAATGGTTTCCAATAAAACCAGGGGGCCCCACATGAACATTCCCAACACAACAAACTTTTGGGATGAGTTATTGACCACCCACCTTATGGTTGTATGATTATTCACCTTTGGTATTGGCCCTTGACTTTCTACGGATCAGATTAGATCTAAGAAAATTAGTAATACTCTCAAATGGTTATATCTAGTTTGAGATATAAGGATAAGAAGAATGGCTAAATAAGACTCCAGTACATACAGTCATGCATCCAATCTGACAAACAGAGGCCCGATCGGATGTTAGAAGAAGATGATCTCTCAATTATATGATTGGATCTTCAAAATGCTCTAAAATTGAGAGAGAATTTGGAAAATCATGGATAAACATAGATTAGAGATGAAGAGGATGGATTAATAGATCATTCAAGGTGTTTAGTCATTTTACACATGTTTTTAGCCTATGCAATGTTTGTCCGCACTGTTTGTCAAACAGAGTGAAAACCATGAGAGATTGTTCTACCCGACATGGAAAAAAGGGGAGTTTGCACGATTTGGTTTCACTATCATGCACATGTTGTGCGAGGTGCCTCTGTTTGAAAAAATGCAGTCCACACGGTTAGGAAAACCTTGCGCTAACCGTGCGTAAACCTTGAAACTTGGCCTGTTTTCCCAAAAAGCGGTGTTCTGAGATCTAAACAATCCTTGAACACTATCATAACCTTTGATAACTTGTTAAGAATATATATTATGTCCAAATTAATGATTTAGACCAAATATTTTAGGATCCATACCTGAGTGAAAAACTAGGTAAAAATATATAGAGACATTCATAAATTAACCTTTAGGGTTCTGATCTGTGGGTAGTAAATGATAAATACAGTGTGACCTCTTGTTAAATATAAACCAAAATTATTTTAATTTCTCTATTAAAAATATTTAAAACCTTTATATGATCTTAGTAATATAGTGGATGATATATTATCATGTGAACATAAAATGATAACACTGATAGGTGGGGGATCTGGTTCTTTGACGGTGGCGACTTCCGAGTTGGTTCCTCCCCCTGCGGGGGAGGGACCTCCGACATCCTTCAATGGAGCAGGACCCTTCTCACCCTTCTCCATACTGAATCTTCTCCCACCGTTTCCATGAAGTTATTTTTTCCCAAAGGTGACAGATTTGTACAAGGTATTCCCTAATCTCTTGATTTCAGTTGTAGATTTCAATGAGGCTTCGGACTTCCACAACCTAACATTGATCTCTCTCTTCTCGAAAAGAAGGCCTTCAGTCAACTACTTTAATAGATTTCTATCCGGTTCTTAGGACTTTTTAGAGAGTGAAATGGTAGGTTTTCTCGACTCCAAAAACATTATGATATGATTCGGTTTTGATGAAGACTTAATTAAAGCATGGTCTATTTCTCCCAGCAACTACAATGGATTCTGTTTCTACCTATTCATATGGACCTATGACTTTCATATAAAGAGAGACTCTCCTTCAGTAGTGATTTGGGTAAGCTTCCCTTATTTCCCTCTTCCATTTCAAAATCAATAGATTTTCAGTATACTTGGAAACCTAGTGGGAAGATACTTGTGTTCTGATAGCCGAACCAAATTCCTCTCTCATCTGGTTAATCCTTTCATTTGTGTTGAGGTTGATGCTTTGAAAGTTCCTATTGATTTCATTCAGTTAACAGTTGGTGAAGAATTCCGATGTGGACAATAATTCGTTTATAAATCGTGGTTTGAATATTTTTCTCCCTAAAAGGGAATGGGTCACACTATGAAGTTCTGTAGGAATGGGTTTAGGAAGACTGATAAAACGATGGGTGTGAGCCTGGGTGGTAGTGGCAATTCAAAGAAGAGCATAGTGGATGGCACGTCTGGTCAGGGGAATGTCGGTTTAGAGTTGGTATTGAACTCAAATAATATTGTTCATGGTGGTTCATATAACGAATCATACTTTACATACATTGTTATTACTTCAAAATTGAATCATACTTATTACAACATATAACAAAACCATGAAAGTACCGAATAGGTATAGTGTCTTTAGAAACTGGGAAACATAAACAACTAGTTCATAAATCATCTACACAGTCTCCCTTTTAATTTATCATATATAGAGTCCCTTTTGGCATATCTTACTTAATACACTTATTCTTGGCCTGGGGAAAAGAAAACATACAAAAGGGTGAGCTCAAATGCTCAGTAAGGGTAAACAAAAGAAATATCAATCACATCATATTCATAACAACATAACATTTTGGAAGTCCTAACCTGCAAAAGAGATCATAATTTCATAACTTGGGATAAATCATAGTAGTGAAATGTAATCCCAATAATCATAACATTAAACTTTATGGCATATAAACATAATCATATATAATCATTTCTTAGTAGTCGAGGCTCATTTCCAAGACTATCTTAGTGGACAAAGTCCATTTTTGAACCGAGTTCACTCCTCGTTTCAGTCCTGTATCACTAAACCAGATTAACCTGCCATTCCATTCATGTCTATCTTATGAGATATAAATATTTACCCAATGAATTGGAGGGATATATAGGTACCACACATCTCATAATGATACCATTCTTATGTGTGCCACAAGATCATAAATCATACATCATAACATACCCCATGTAATAAAAATGGGATTCTTAAACATCATTCCATCATAACATAAATCATAAAAGATAAAAGTATGTTATAAAAATAATTCCATCATAACATAATCAAATCAATGTAAAAATATGGATAGAAATAGAACCCTATATTACCATAGAGAGAAAATAATTTTGATAAAACACTTGAACTCCATTTTTGAGGAAAATATCCTTTCTTCTTCAAAAACATTTTTCCTATCTTAACATGTCATAAAATTTTAAACTAAAAGAAGATAATTAAAAATAAACTTGAAAAATTTTAAATTAATCTTCATGTAAATAATTTTCTAAAAATCCATTCATGCTATATAGGTTAAATAAAAACATTCTTCTCGTACTTTGGCCAGAAAAGTCAAAAAAGTACCTCGTACTAAAATTGACAAAAGATTCCTTTCATCTCTTTTAATAAAAACTCACCAAAGGGTAAAATTGGATTTAAAAAATTTTAGGAGGATAGAAATAATATTACATATTTAGGAAACATGGATGTGGATGATAAATATTCCCCAATAAATTCTGAAGTATAAACAATCTCAGATAAAAATGAGATTGCGATATTTTCCCTTACCTTAGGTCTGATTTGCTTTGTAGGTATCTGAACCTCCTATATAATGATATAAATAATGTCATTGAATTATTACAGAATCATATTCATTTTAATGATATCGTATATGGTCATATTCTTATCTTCTTATTAGTAATATTTCACTGCTACTTGTTATTCAGGTGTTTATTGCTTTATGTTCTTATGCGTGTTTTGTCGAATAAAATCTTATTATTTTTTTAGGTTATAGATACATAATTTACAGAATGGTAGTATTATAATATATATCATATTTATTCATTCAATTCATTTATACAATCATTATTCAATGAATATCATGTAGAATGAGTCGCATCACATCGTGTAGACGGTAGGTCGTACGTACGCACGAGTGATGATATCATTCCAATGATCGTGGAATTGTATTGAGTTGTATGAATACTTTTTCAGAATAAAAATCATTTTACAATAATCATATATAGTTTTTCTTTACACCATTATACCCATCCAAGTAAGGTGGTGGCGGAAAATAGATTACACCGCGGCGTGGAGACGGTATTATGTACATACGCACACGCGGTGATTTCATTTTCCGTAGGATGGATAGAAGGTGAAATATGGTTGTTTCATATTTATAATAAAATATCAGTATATTAGTGATACTGATGTTATTACTTCATAGTGAAACAACTAAATAAAAGTAATTTGAAGAATAAATAAATTTGAAAGAATAGGTAACAGACATTACCTCTTCTATGAAGCGTCTCTTCTTAACCTCCTCTTGGGGAACTAAAATGGTCTTTGAAGATGACCACGACCTCTAAGATGTTTCTAGGGAAGTGGAGAAGATAAATTGTCAGGGTTTGGATGAGCTTTAAGGCTCAAAGTGGTGTGAGGATGAGAGGGAGGAGGTGCCCTTTTATAAGGGAGGAGAGGGGCACCTTAGAAAAAACTTAAAATCTTATTTTATTATAAAGTCATATTCGGTTTGTAATAGCTACAAATTGATTTATTTCGAAGATAAGGTGGGTATGGGTCAAAATCCTCTCAACCAATATATTTTAGACAAGTTTAGGTTACTATTTTAACCTTATCATTTAGATTTAACTCTAAGTTAAATAATTTAACTTTTACTGTGTCTTCTTGTTTTCTTACACTATATGGGTAATAAACTTACTATAACAAGCCAAAAGAACCCCAATTTGTTAATTATTAATATATATAACCTTATCTAAGTCATTTTTCGGAACCATAGATTTTTAGGAATAAAATAACAATTAATAATATAATATATTTTTTAAAAACTATTTTATGTCACTTTTTGACACTATTTGGTATTTTATTTTTGTGAAAATCATAACAGCATTATTAGTTCAAAAAAAGTTAATTAAATAAATAATATAATGTCATATTAACCTATAAAATTATTTTAATTCATAAAAAGTCTCAAATTACATTTATTAGGGTATTTATAATATCAATTATATTAACATTTCATTGATAAGGTAATTACTATGTCATCATTGTGTCATAAATAAATTAAATTATTTAAGGACTAAAAATTATAAATAAAATATGATTATGAAGGAAATATTTTTAGATTTCTAATAAATATTTATAGTCGAAATTATCTTATTTATAACCCTATATTAAAAATGTTTTAGTTATTAAACATTGATTTTAACTTTTTTAACACTTCTTTAAATAAAATAATAATAAATGTCCTAATCTGATCCAAGTGGAACTAAATGGTCATATTTTATTCCTAAGGTTGTTTTTAGTCAAATTAAACGTATCCAATAGAATTAGAACATGTGTTAGGGTAATAATAGTATCATTTTTACCCTTAATTACCCTATTTACTTTTAACCGTGGTAAAAAAAATTAAAAAGTAATTATTCACCAAAAAATATTTTTATCTTATTGAACTACATTCTACTCCATGATATTAATCGTGTCTCTCGGATTTTCAAAATTCCACTCACATAAGTGGTAAAATTAATTTTTATGTAAATTTTCAAATTCTCCTAGGAGGTGGGTAAAAGACGGTGAAAAGTTCGATAAAATTATTTATATATCTAAAATTATTATAAAATGACACTAATGAATTACATTCAACATATATAGGTATTAAGTACCAATTTTAAACTAAAATAAATTGAAATATAATAAATAATTATTTAAATAAAAAGTTAGTTTTTAAATAGTAACCTAGTGTTTTCACTATTCATCAAAAATTGGAAGTTTTCAGAAAAATACAAAAAATTCACCCTAGGATAATTTTGATATTCCGAATCCAAAAATGAAGTCCATTTTGAAAGATAAACTTTATAAAATTTAAAAAATTGGGTATTACTATTCATAAAGGCTAGTTTATATAATATTTTAATAACATATCATTGTTTAGTGAAACTCGGAATTGCGTACAACGCAAGCTATCGAGGGAGGTTTCTCTTGCATGTAACGCAAGCCAAGATAGTGTTGAGTGTAGTGAAAGATTACTTTATATAACATTACACATAAAAACAAAATATTTATCATAAAATCTCACGTGTTACATTCTACCCCCCTTAAAATGATTTTTTCCCATGAAATTCGTCACTTTGTAACAAACAGATGAGGATACCTTTCTCTCATCATATCCTAAAGTTACCATATATCTTCTTCTAATTGATGGTTCCTCCCTAAAACATTCCCCAAGCGAGTGGTCTGGTTCTGTAGAACTTTTTCGCTACAATCCAGAATCTCTATCGGTTGTTCTTCATAAGAAATATCTTGCTCCAGCAGTAGAACTTCTGAGCTGAGTACATTTGAAGGATCGGGTATATACATTATCAGGAGAGATACATGGAACACATCGTGAACATGAGAGAGATTCGGTGGAAGTTCCAATCGGTAAGCTACCTTCCCAATACGATCGAGTATTTCAAAAGGACTAATATACCTAGGGCTCAGCTTGCCCTTCTTTCTAAATCTCATTACTTTCTTCCAAGGAGATATTCGTAACAACACTTTATCACCCACTTCAAACTCTAGGTCTTTTCTTCAGTTATCGGCATAACTTTTTTGTCGACTCTGCACTACCCTTATGTGTTGTTGAATAGATCGGACCTTTTCTGCCATCTCATCAACAAGATCAGGTCCTAATAGCTTTCTTTCCCCAACTTCATCCTAGCAAGTTGGAGTTCTGTATTTCTTTCCGTAGAGAGCTTCATAAGGAGCCATCTGAATACTAGAGTGAAAGCTATTATTATAAGAAAATTCCACCAAAGGTAGGTGTTGATCCCAACCACCATTAAAATACATAGAGAAAGATCTTAAAATATCTTCTAGAGTTTCAATTGTTCTCCCAGATTGACCGTCTGTCTGAGGATGATAAGCAGTGGTGAAACTCAACTCTGTATCCAGATTATGCTGAAGACTTTTCCAAAACATTGAGGTAAACCTCTGATCCCGTTCAGATATAATGGAAAGTGGTACTCCATGCAATCTTACCACTTCCTTTACATATATTATGAAATGATGATCATGAGATAAATCTCCTCTAATAGCAATGAAGTGTTTCGACTTTGTAAGATGATCAACTATGACCCAGATAGTATTATTGCCTTTGGAAGTTTTAGGAAGTCCGGTGACAAAGTCCATAGTGATGTCTTCCCATTTCCATTCGGGAAACAATTGCTACATCATTTTTGTATAATAATTTAATATACTTATTAGTTCTAAAAAAATTAATAATAAACTCCTAATATGAAGATAAATATAATACCATTCATAATAATATTTTTACTTGAATTTATCATCTTAAAATCACAACATTTAAATTGTAATATTTATTAAATTAAGAAGGTGACATCTTTGACATCATTTAAAATAAAATAATTTAAATGTCCTAATCTATATTAAAAGGCTCTAAATGGTCCAAAAAATGACCTTTGGATGATTATGGTATATATATACTCCACCAATAAGGTTTGGTCATGTTTCTGGTCCATTTGATAGGTATTATTATTTTCAGAAAAACTATATTAGTGATTTTTCGATAAATAAACAATTTCTACATAACTATTGTGTCACCATTAATAAAAATTATTTAACAACTTAAAATTCTAAATAAATTTACATGATGTCGATAATTTTATTATCTTTCCATAGACTATTCATGTTCTATGTTTCATGAAGTTTATCACTAAATTAAAATTATTATACTTATAAGCTTTTAGAGAGTGACATGTTGTCAATTTCTTTGGTTTTAATAATAATCAAATTATTTTCATTGTCAAAAGCCCATAAAAAGAATCTAATCCGACCCTTAGGTGATATGGGTTGACCTTTAGTCATCCAATAGAATTTTGGCATGTGTTAGGGTAATTTTATAATCTTATTTTTACCCTTAATTACCCGATTTACCTTTAACTGCAGTAAATAAAAATTACCATAGTTTCTATTCATAATATCAAAAAAAATAAAAGTTATTAACATAATTTGGATGCACTGAATTCAAATATGGAATTCATTTTTCAAATTCTCATAGGAGGTGGGTAAAAGACGGTGAAATGTTCAATAAAATTTTTTATATATCTAAAACCATTATAAAATTACTCCAATGAATTACATTAAACATATATAGGTATTAAGTATCAATTTTGAACTAAAATAAATTTAAATAAAATAAATAATTTTTTAAATAAAAAGTAGTTTTTTAAATAGTAACCCAGTGCTTTCACTATTCATCAAAAATTGAATGTTTTCAGAAAAATACCAGAAATTCACCCTAGCCTAATTTTGATATTCTGAATCCGAAAATGATGTCCATTTTGAATGATAAAATTTATAAATTTTCAAAAATTGGGTTTTACTATTCATAACGGCTAGTTTATATAATACTTTAATAACATATCGTTGTTTAGTGAAACTCGATATTACGTACAACGCAAGCTATCGAGGAAGGTTGCTCTTGCATGTAACGCAAGCCAAGACAGTGTTGTGTGTAGTGAAATATTATTTATATAAAATTATACATAAAAACAAAATTTTTCTCATAAAATCGCAGGTGTTACATTCTCCCCCCCCCCTTATAATGAATCTCGCCCTCGAAATTCGTCACTTTGTAGTAAACAGATGAGGATACCTCTCCCTCATCATATCCTCAAGTTCCCATGTAGCTTCTTCTAATTGGCGGTTCCTCCATAAAAAATTCACCAAGAAAGTGGTCTTGTTTCGTATAAATTTTTCTCTACGATCCAGAATCTCTATCGGCTGTTCTACATAAGAAAGATCTTGCTCCAGTGGTACAACTTCTGAGGTGAGTACATGTGAATGATCGGGTTTGTACTTTCTCAGGAGAGATACATGGAACACATTGTGAACTTGAGATACATTCAGTGGAAGCCCCAATCGGTAATCTACCTTCCCAATACGATCCAGTATTTCAAAAGAACCAATAAACCTAGGGATCAACTTTCCCTTCTTTCTAATTCTCATTACTTTCTTCCAAGGAGATATTCATAAGAACACTTTATCACCAACTTCAAACTCTAGGTCTTTTCTTCGGTTATCAACATAACTTTTTTGTCCACTCTGGGCTGCCCTTATGTGTTGATGAATAGATCAGAACTTTTCTTCCATCTCATCAACAAGATCAGGTCCTAATAGCATTCTTTCCTCAAAATTATCCCAGTAAGTTGGTGTTCTGTATGTATTTCCATAGCGAGCTTCATAAGGAGCCATCTGAATACTGGAGTGAAAGCTATTATTATAAGAAAATTCCACCAAAGATAGGTGTTGATCCCAGCAACCTTTGAAATCTATAGAGCAAGGTCTTAACATATCTTCTAGAGTTTGAATTGTCCTCTTAGACTGACCGTCTGTCTGAGGATGATAAGCAGTGTTGAAACTCAACTATGTATCCATAGTATGCTGAAGACTTCTCCAAAACATTGAGGTAAACCTCGGATCCCGATCAGATATAATGGAAATTGGTACTCCATGAAATCTTACCACTTCCTTTACATATATCCCGAAAAGATGATCAAGATAGAAATCATATCTAATAGCAATGAAGTGTGATGAATTTGTAAGACAATGAACTATGACCGAGATAGCATTGTTTCCTTTGGATGTTTTAGGATGTTCGGTGACAAAGTCCATAGTTGTGTTTTTCCATTTAAATTCAGGTATGGGTAATGGTTGTAACATCCCCTTATATTTCTGTCTCTCAGCTTTAACTTGCTGACAAACCAAGCATCGAGAGACATATTCATCAACATCTCTTTTCATGCCATCCCACCAGAAGTACTCTTTCAGGTCCCTATACATCTTCATGCTTCCATGATGAATAGAGAATGGAGAACTATGAGCCTCATTCAGCAGCTCCCTCTTTAATTCTGGGATGGGAGGAACACAAACCTGATTCCTGAACCTTATTATTTCATCACAATCAATTTGAAATTCATGAACATTTCTCACCTTCTTTTGTAACTCTACATCTTCTTCTCTAAATCCCTTTTTTCATTTTAAAAAATAAACCACTTTTGGGGTTAGTGGGAACCACACAAAATAACACACAAAATTTAAAGCAAACTCATCCCAAACCAAAATTCAAACTTCAACGGAGGAACCAAGACATTTTTAAAATCGGGCTTCAGGCGGGATTCGAAACTCAGAATACAAACCACCAAATCCAGACCGAAACCTGAGGATATATTGATCAGTGCATTAGATAAAGTCATGTCAAAGCCTTATTGATTACCAGAAAATGTCGTCGTCACCCCAACACCATCGGGGACTAATTCTGAAGAAGGTTTTCTGAGAATTAGAACCACACCATTGATGTATCCATCCACGATCCAAACAATACAAGATGAACACCTTCGAAAAAAACTGAAACAAACCATGCCAGCTGATGAAGATCACGTGCCTTGACACCATATCATTGACACACTAAATCCTCCATAGAGAGTCAAATCCAGATAGAAAATAACCACATAGACCATCTGAAGAAAATAGCCAAAGAAGGAACCAAAAGATAATGAGATCGCCACACTAGAACCATGGGGACCGACCCGCAATAACCCAGCTCACCGACGAATATAGAAAGAAACCCACGAACCATCACCAAACACCAAGCAGAAGAAAAACTCATACTTACCACAGACTAAGGATACACGCCTGGAACTCCGATGACCTCCGAACCGACATCCCAAAACCTCGGCGTCACCCCACTCTCGATCCGCCTCGGAGTGGACCAGATAGACATGAGGCCAGAGTAAGGAACAGAGAGAATGAGGAACCCGAACGACACCGTGACGATGGGGTAGAAAACAAGAAACAAAGAAAGGATGACACGGAGTTCCTTGAGAACCAACCGCCACCGAACCACAAAATCCCAAAACCTCTTAGAAACCCTGCTTCAAATCTGACCTGGAAAACCGCAAGGGAACCAGAGGTCAGAGCAGGGGAGCGGCCAAGGGCTCCAACGCAGGCACCAATTTCCTACCTCCACACAGGGAAGGAGGAAAGAGAAAAGGAGAAAAAAGGGGAAGAGAGGCCGGGGAAGAAGGATAAGCATTGTGCCGCCAAGCCCGCATCCTAGGGTTTCGGGAGGAAACCCTAGGTGGGCTAATAGTCTCCCCTCACTCTAAATATTCTTTCTGTGCCTCTTTAATCTTCACATGTATAGATGGTTGAACATTCATTTGAGAAAGATAATATTTTTCCCCTTTCATTATAATTACAAGATCCATCCATTATAAATCCAAAAATATTGGATCTTTTGTGATCCTCACCATGGATAAGCTAGCATGGTCTTGTCGACTTAATGCGTCTTCCACCTTGTTTTCTTTCCCTGGGTGGTAATGAATTGAGCAGCCGTAATCCTTAGTCAGCTCCAACCAACTTTTTTGGCACATATTCAGCTCCTTTTGTGTGAAAATATACTTTAAATTTTTTGATAAGTATAAATATCACACCTTTAACCATAAAGATAATGCCTCCAAATATTTAATGCAAAGATTACCGCATCTAACTCCAAGTCATGAGTTGGGTAATTTTTCTCAAGTATTTTCAACTGTCGTGAGGCATAATCTATCACCATATCTTTTTTTCCTGAGAACACACCCCCAGTCCCTTCTTGGATGCATCACTATAGGTCACAAACCCTTCTCCACTACAAGACAGTGTAAGCACAGGTGCACTGGATAATCTTATTTTTAACTCCTTGAAATTCTCTTCACACTCCTCTATCCAAACAAACATAACTCTTTTCCGATTCAATTTGGTGAGTGGGTTATATAATACTGAAAAATCATTCAAAAAACATCAATAATATCCAGCCAAACCAATAAAACTTTGGATCTCAATTACTATTGTTGGTCTCGACCATCTTTCGATAACCTCTGTTTTTTCTGGATCCATAGAGATCACCTATTTTTAGATTATGTGACCCAAAAACGAAACTTTTTGAATCCAAAATTTACACCTGGTAAATTTGGCATAAAGAATCTCCTTTCTCAGGGTCTTCAATACAATTCTCAAGTGATCTTCATGTTCTTCCTTGCTCTCTGAATAGACAAGAATATCGTCTATAAAGACTACCAAAAACTGATCAAGATAGTCTCTAAAGACTCTATTCATTAGATCCATGAATATAGAAGTGGAATTAGTAAGACCAAATAGCGTCACCATAAATTCATAGTGTCCATATCTTGTACAGAAAGTCATGTTTGTTATATCCTCCCTTTTGACCCTTAATTGATGATACCCTGAACGAATATCAATCTTGGAAAAGTATTGAACTCCGCATAGTTGGTCCAATGAGTCATCAAAGCATGGGAGAGGATATTTGTTCTTGATAGTGATTTTGTTAAGTTCTCAATAATCAATGTAGAGTCTCATTGATTAATCTTTATTCTTAACAAACAGAACATGTGCTCCCCATGGTGATTCACTATGGCGTATCAATCCCTTATCAATATTCTCTTGGAGTTGATTCTTCAATTCATGCATCTCAATTGGGGCCATTCCATAAGGTGTCTTCGAAATAAGTAAAGCACCCGGTACAAATTCTATTGGAAACTCAACTTCACGATTTGGTGGAAGACCCGGAAATTCCTCCATAAAGGAATCATCAAACTCCCGTACAATGGGAATATTCATAATCGTGAGTTTCTCTCAAACCATTTGAGATAAATAACCTTCATTTAGTGGAATCAAGACCCATAAGATGGATGAAATTTCTACGGGAAAGTTATGTTCATACTTACATCGATAGACGATCATAGATTGATCTGGAATATGAAATGTGACATCCCTTCATTGGAAATTGATATGATCTCCATATAAAGAAATCCAATTCATACCAAGAATCACATAAAATTCCACTATAAGGAGGATGAAAAGATTTGCAGGATGCACTTTCCCACAAAATTCAATCGGAGAAGAATTGTAAAATTTTGATGTTACTTTTGTGCCATTAGGGGTTGTCACAGCTTACTCAACATCTAATTGTTGACGTAATATGCTGATACCCATAGAAAATACTTCAGAAACAAAAGAGTTGGTGGATCCAGAATCAAATAAAACATTTGCTACTTTAGAGTGGATGATAAGTGTACCTCTCAACACTTCGTTATCGTACCCCACATCGCTGATAAAAATTGCATGTGACATTCCTTTGCATTTGTCCTTAAGAGTTTGTTGACGTCGACCATCATCAAAAATTCTTGGATTAGGGAATTTATTGGAATAATGCCCCATTTTATTTCACTTGTAACTTTGAAGTGTAGGAGGTGCACTCTGTGTAGCCTTTTCTTTGTTCACATCACTAGACATCTTCTTCCCATAATTATGGCATTCAAATGCCCGAGAACCTTTTTTACACATTTTAAACATTTACTTGTCCCTTTAAGACAAATCCCTCCATGTTTCTTTCCACACTTTGAACATAAGGGAAAACTCATCTTCTTTTCACTGTGCTCTTTAGATTTTCCTTTGAATTCCATTTTCCTCTTCTTATCAAACGCATATGACTGATGGGTTACTCCAATCTCCATCTCAACCTTGAGAGCACATCGAATGATTTCCTCGTAGCTATTGAATCCCCTTATGGATAACTCCCTTCGATGACTTGGTTTTAAGCCAGTAAAGAATCAATTGATCTCACTCTCAAGTTAGATAATAATCCCAGAAGCGTACCTTGTAAGTCTTGTAAAATTTTCTTTGTAGGTACCAACTGATTCATCATCCTTTTGATTTAGTTCAAGAAACCCTTTCTCCATCTTTGTTCGAAGTATACGAGGGAAGTACTTATTGAAAAATATGTCCTTGAACTCGTCCCATTCCATGGACTCAATTTCATCCCTTTGCCTCGTATTCTTAATAAGATTCCACCATTGATCAGCTTCACCTTCCAAACGATATACTACTAAGATGAATTTATCATGTTCAGAACATTGAAGAACTGAAAATATCTTTTCAGTAGTAATAATCCATTGTTTAGAAACTAATGGATCAGTAGACCCGCTGAATGTGGGTTGACGCTGCCTCATGAAGGATTCAACAGAATGTTTCTCCTTCCTTTTCTCGTTTGGAAGTCCTGCATGATTCATAGCTTGATAAAGTTGTGTGAGCATGAATATAAGATTTTTCATTCCATCTCCCATAACGTTTGGTTGTTCAGGGGGACAATCATTGCATTGCCCGTCGCATTCAGCATTAACACTGTTCGTTCGGGTTCCATCCATTCACTAAAACCAATAAGCATAGTGTGAGAAACACTAATCATAATAGTAAAACCACATAATCCCGAATAAAATTTCACGCTTTAGGTCTTATCATAGGTTATTCATGGGCATTTCTAAAACACTAAGATTGTGTTCTATTCTTAGACGTATCCTTAGGGTTCTTACTAAGGTTTTCACATCCTAGTTTCCAAAGGTTGGTTATACCCTTCCTCTGATACCAACTATAACGACCCATAATTTATATACATTGTTATTACTTGAAAATTTAAGCACACTTATTATAAAATATAACAAAACAATGAATGGACTATATAGGTATAGTGTATTTAGAAGCTGGGAAACATAAACAACTGGTTCATAAACCATCTAAATTGTCTCCCTTTTATTTTATCATATTTAGAGTCCCTGTTGGCATATCTTACTTAATACCCTTCTTCCTGACCTGAGGAAATAAAAACATACAAAAGGGTGAGATCAAATGCTCATTAAGGGTAAACAAAATAAATATCAATCACATCATATTCATAAGAACATAACATTTTGGAAATCCTATCCTGCAAAAGAAATAATAATTTTATAACATGGGATAAATCATTGTAGTGAAATGTAATCCCAATAATAATAACATGAATCTTTGTTCCATACACACATAATCATAGAGAATCATTTCCTAGTAGTGAAGACTCATTTCCAAGACTATCTTAGTGGACAAAGTCCATTTCTGAACCGAGTTCACTCCTCATTTCAGTCATGTATCACTGAACCGGAGTAACCTACCATTGCAGCCATGTCTATCTCATGAGATATAAATCATTACCCAATTCATTGGATATAGATATATGTCCCACACATCTCATAATGATTCTATTCTTATTTGTTCCACAAGATCATAAATCATACATCATAACATAACCCATGTAATAACAATGGTATTCTTAAACATCATACCATCATAACATAAATCATATAAGAAAAAAGGACTTAATAAAAATAATTCCATCATAACATAATCAAATCAATGTAAAAATATGGATATAAATAGAACCCTATATTATCTTATATAGAAAATTATTTTGATAAAACACTTGAACTCCATTCTTGAAGAAAGTATCATTTCTTCTTCAAAAACATTTTTCCTTTCTTAACATGTCATACAATTTTAAACAAAAAGAAGTTAATTAAAAATAAACATGAAAACTTTTAAAGGAAGCGTCATGGAAATAATGTTTTAAAAATCCATTAATGCAGTATACGTTAAAAAAACATTCTTCTCGTACTTTGGCTGGAAAAGTCAAAAAAGTACCTCGTACTAAAAACGACAAAATATTCCTTTCATATCTTTTACTATAAACTCACCGAAGGGTAAATTTTGATTTAAAAAATTGTAGGAGGATAGAAATAATATTACACATTGAGGAAAGATGGATGTGGATGATAAATATTCCCATGTAAATTCTGAAGTATAAACAATCTCATATAAAAATGAGATTGTGAGATTTTCCCTTACCTTAGATCCGATTTGCTTAGTACGTATCCAAAGCTCCTTTATAATGATTTAAATAATTTCATTGACTCTTTAAATAATCATATTCATTGTTATAATATCATATATGGTCATATTATTATCTTCTTATTATTAATATTTCATTTCTACTTGTTATTCGGGTGTTTATTGCTTTATGTTCTTATGCATGTTTTGTCGAACAAATTATCATTCCTCTTTATAGGTTATAGAAAAATCATTTACAGAATGGTATTAGTATAATATATATAATATTTATTCATTAAATTCATTTATAAAATCATTATTCAATGAAGATCATGTAGAACAAGTCGCATCACATCGTGGAGACAGTAGGCCGTACGTACGCACGAGCGATGATATCGTTCCCATGATCATGGAATTGTATTGAAGTGTATGTATACTATTTCAGAATCAATATCACTTTACAATAATCATATATAATTATTCCTTACACCATTGTACCCATCCAAGTAAGGTGGTGGTGGAAAACAGATTACACCAAGGCGTGGAGACGGTATTCCGTACGTACGCACGTGCGGTGATTTCGTTTTCTGTAGGATGGATAAGAGGTGAAATAGGTTTGTTTCACATTTATTACAAAATATCAGTATATGAGTGATACTGATGTTATTACTTCATAATGAAACAACTAAATAAGAGGAAGTTGAAGAAGAAATAAATTTGAAAGAATCGGTAATGGACATTACCTCTCCTTTGAAGCGCCTCTTCTTAACCTCCTCTTAGGGAACTAAAGAGGGTCTTTGAAGAGGATCAGGACCTCTAAGATGTTTCTAGGTAAGTGGAGAAGAGAAATTGGCAGGGTTTGGACGAGCTTGAAGTCTCAACGTGGTGTGAGGAGGAGAGGGAGGAGGTGCCCTTTATAAGGGAGGAGAGGGGCACCTTAGGAAAACTTAAAATATTATTTTATTATAAAGCCATATTCGGTTTTTAATTGCTCCAAATTGATTTTTTTCAAAGCTAAGGTTGGGATGGGTCGAAATAATCTCAACCAATATATTTTAGACAAGTTTAGTTAAATATTTTAACCATATGATTTAGATTTAACTCTAAGTTAAATAATTTAACTTTTACCATGTCTTTTTGTTTTCTTACACTATATGGTTAATAAACTAACTAAAACAAGCCAAAAGAACCCCAAGTTGCTCAGTATTAATATATATAACCTTATCTAAGTCATTTGGCCTAACCGTAGATTTTTAGGAATAAAATAACAATTATTAATATAATATTTGTTTTAAAAACTATTTTATTTCACTTTTTGACACTATTTGGTATTTGATTTTTGTGAAAATCATAACAGCATGATTAGTTCAAAAAAAGTTGATTAAATCAATAATAACAAGTCATATTAACCTATAAAAATGTTTAATTTATAGAAAGTCTCAAATTACATTTATTTGGTTATTTATAATATCAATTATGTTAATATTTCATTAATAAAGTAATTACTGCATCATTATTGTGTCATAAATAAATTAAATTATTTAATGTCTAAAAATTATAAATAAAATACCATTATGTAGGAAATATTTTTAGCTTTATAATTAATATTTATAGTCTAAATTTTCTTTTCTATAACCCTATATTAAAAAAATCAGTTATTAAACTTTGATTTTACCTTTTTTAACTCTTCTTTAAATAAAATAATATTAAATGTCCTAATCTAATCGAAGTGGACCTAAATGGTCATATTTTATTCCTAACAATGTTTCTGGTCTAATTAAACTTATGCAATAAAATTATGACATGTGTTAGGGTAATAATAATATCATTTTTACTCTTAATTACGCTATTTACTTTTAACCATGGTAAAAAAAGTAAAAAGTTACTATTCACCAAAAATTATTTTTATCTTATTGAACCACATTTTACTCCTTGATATTAACCGTGTCTCTCGGATTTTAAAAATTCTACTCACAGAAGCGTTAAAATTATGTTTTATGAAAATTTTCAAATTCTCCTATGAGGTGGGTAAAAGACGGTGAAAAGTTCAATAAAAAAATTTATATATAAAAACGTATAATAAAATGATTCCAATGAATTACAATGACCTTATATAGGTATTAAATATCAATTTTGAACTAAAATAGATTGAAATAAAATAAATATTTATTTAAATAAAAAGTCGGGTTTTAAATAGTAACCCAGTGTTTTCACTATTCATCAAAAATTGAAAGTTTTCAGAAAAATACCCAAACTTCACCCTAGGCTAATTTTGATATCCCTAATCCAAAAATGAAGTCCATTTTGAATGATAAAATTTATAAAATTTTAAAAATTGGGTATTACTATTCATAACAGCTAGTTTATATAATATTGTAATAGCATATCGTTGTTTAGTGAAACTCGGTATTGCATACAACGCAAGCTATCGAGGAAGGTTTATGTTGCGTGTAACACAAGACAAGACAGTGTTGTGTGTAGTGAAATATTCCTTTATATAACATTATACATAAAAAGAAAATATTTCTCAAAAAATCTCAGGTGTTAGAGTTCATGCAATCCAACGGTTGTAGATATCTTCAGTTTTTTAAGAAAGGATCTGGGTGACCCTCGGCTTCTTGTGAAGTCTTCACTTGTGAAAATGGGGTTAGAGGAGGAGATAACTGAGAGTTGCTTGAACCCACTTCTTGAGGCATCCCAGGGGGTTAGTGGGCATAACCAGAATGAGGAACTGGTAAAGGTGGATGAGGGAGGTCATAAAACTCTATCTGATCCTTCATATGCTGAGGTGGTATGCTTAACGAAGAATATTAGAGATAGTATCCAGACAGTGACTCGTAAAGATCCCACTACAAGTTTCAAGTCCTTGGAACTAGTTATAGGGGCGAGACCTTATTCAGGACAAGTCATTTGGTAGGCCCTATGCTGTGTAATCATTTTGAGATTTTGTCATATGATGATCTGGTCCAGGTCTCTACAGATTTGGTCCAAATATCTATGGATGAGTAGGAGGTGAACTGGTCGAGTGATGGATGTAATAGCTCTTTTACAGTTGAAAAAGAGGTTGGGACTCAGGTTAGTATAAATCCAAGCCCATGGAGATGTAAAAGTAGGGGGGATCGTAAAGCAAGAAAAGACTACTCATATTTACCTTTAACTATGGAGACCAAATCCACAAAGAAGATGAAGGACAATCCGATGGACAATGTCCCCGACCTCTCTATATTGGCTTTCCAGCATTGGAGGTCTGATGCTACAATTGAACAACCTTTCAAACTGATTATGAGCTCGGAAGAGGTTGTGGCTGAATCTGTTCTGAAAATTAATGCTACTGCTAATGATGCTGAAAGAACGATGGAAAGCGTTATAAGGGTTCATGGAAATAAGGTTCAGTGAAACTGGATTAATAAACAATGTCTTTTCCTTATTTGAGGATTCAACAATGGTATAATCATCATAGAGGAGTAAATGCAGTATCGGGACAAGATAGATTTTCGGTTTGAAGAACTCCTGATGGGGGAACCAGACACTTAGGTGAACACTATCTATGTGAATTTATCTAGGGTGACTAAAACTGGTAGGCAACACTTTTATTTTAATGGCTTGGTAACTTCCTTGTGTGGTTTAACTTATGGTTTCTCAATTTTTCCATAAAATTTATTGATAAAAAAAGTAATGTTGGATAACACTGATAGGTATCTACCATGTCTTTTTAGGGTGTGAATTATTCTATGATCAAGGAGTGGGATATGGTAGTAGGCCATTTGGGACCTAACATAGGCATCCATGAAAATTTTCAACCTTGTTTTCAAATTCATTTTTGGATGATATGGATGTCTTTAAGAAATCATTTCCTCATTTTGTGACAGTATCAGGAATTGTTTTTGTATTATTTGTATATATATTTTTACTGAAAATGGATTACATATTTATGTTTGATCTAATTACATTTATGTATATCAATTCTATTCCACTATATAGGATGTTTATATCTATTATTAGAGTTATAACGTTTTTTCAAGGGGGCCTTTAGGATAAGAGATTTATTAACCCACATACATCAATAGATGGAGTTCATGTTCAAATTTGATTGTTAGTGGGTGTCATATATAACATATGTGTGGATTATCACACATTTAACCTAGTGATACAGATGAAATGGAATTATATTCCTCCTATATATATCGATTAAATTGTTAATGGTATTTATGTTGTTCAATATATCTATTTGTAATCATATTATCATAGTCTAAATTTTATGACTTCATATATTTCATATATTAATCATTGGAGTATTTGTATCATGTATAAGTATATTATTATTTTATTCTAATTGACACAAATGTTAGTTGTATTTAACTCAATGATCAATTATGACATACGTCAATATTTTGATTATTTTTATTGGTTTATATCAATGCTATTCTAGAATTCTATTATTTAAGGTTGGATAAAAATGTTCTTCGGATATTATTGAATGTTCACATAGAGAGGATATGCTATATAAAATTATTTGAATAATTCAATTCTCTTTAATTTTTATCTAAATTCTATCCCATGAAATATAAAAAATTTTATATTATAATAACCTTAGATGTTGGAGGACCAATATTATTTAGATAATAAAAAGTACAATTTTTTTTAAACTCAGATTACCTATATTTGTATGACACAATAAGAAATTTATTATGGACTTCACTTATTTGGATGTTCCAATGATTGTCCTAAAAAACTGGAGATATGATTGAGATGTTTGTTCTCTATGATAGAATTTAATGATATAAAATTGTGAATTTTGTATGTCTTAATATTTACTATATATGATCTTGGTAAGATGAGTACATTTTACTATATAGATTTAGGATTAAGGAAAATAGCAATTCTGGTATATAGTGTTCATGTTATTATCCTTGAGTCCTTTAGGTTGATATTATAGAAGTGGAATTATTTGACCCAATATATAGAGTATGTAAAATTATTTTACGGTATGTGAAGTTGGTTTATTATCATTTTTGCTTAGATTTTTTGGTATATATCAACTTTAATATCAATAACTATTGTTTTTCACAATGTGAACTGAGTAATCATTAAAAAAATATAAATTTAGAATATATATATATAGTAAGTTTGCTTTTTTTATGTTGAGCTAGTTTGAAAATTTCATGAATACAAGGTGAGTTTGATTAGTGAATTGTATCTAATATGCATCTTTACTAAAATAAATTTTGATATTATGGAGTATCAAGTTAGAGATACCATTAAATCATTATGTATTACATCCTCAATCGTATAGTTGTTAAAGAACAATTAGTTGTTTTACTTGATTATTGATATATGATAGATAATATAAATGGTTTTTATTTAGAACCTTCTCATTAATAGGATAAATATTAGACTCTTTTTCTCATTGGTCATGTGGTTTCTACTTTTATAAGTCATGTGGAACAGTTGTGGAAATCACATACATCATTATAGGATTCTCACTTGGTGTTTACCATGATATCATATGATTTGTGTGAGTACTATTAGTTGACCTTGATAATGAGAGATATATTGGACTTCCCCATGAGATTTCCTACCTTCCAGCAAGTGAAGGTTGAGAACCAATTACCCACTAATATTCATTATTTTTTCCAGTTTAAGGAGTGGAAAAGTGATTATGTGATACTATAATTTCAAGTGAGCCAACCCATATTTTATCAAGGGTGTGATGTTTCATGGGGTATGGAAGAAAGGATAACAAATGATGAAAATTTTAAATCAATCAATCAAAAAAGATATATTGATTATTTTGTGAGGTTATATATCTAAATTCCAATATAACTTCCTAATGTGATGAAGATTATCATTTTATATTATGATATATTATTCAAATCCTACAGCAAGAATATTCAAAATTAGTTTGTTGATATGATGTAAATTTTTACTACGATTATCTATTAACTCAAAAAAGATAATTTCAAGTGTATTATCTAGCTCTTAGAGTTCATGATAACAATGTATATCTACGATTTCAATTATACATGGTAGAGTTATATTTCATGTACATATTACAATTTTAATAGTTATTATAATGTTTCAATTCAAATTTAACCTTCTCATTAATTCTAGGTTATGTATTTAAATTCACTTATATATTTCTTAGAGGTATGTATGTCTTCTATTAATGAAAAAGGTGAATAATTAGATTCCTTAAAAAATATATTGTTGACCCCTAGGTTTTTTGATAATTTATTATAAAAGTAGAATACATATAAAAATAATACATGTCATCCTATTTAATTTTATATTATCAAACATGAATTATTATTGTTTTCACCTTGGTTAAGAGACTATAAATTACATAATTATGAGAACTTGGTGTGTAGATATTTGGGGACCTTATAGTTTATCAAGAGGTTCAATGTCATGGAGTAATTAATGTAACAAACTTAGAGGTACTGCTCTATAGAAACATTATTTTTCGTTTCTCAACATTGAATAATAAAACTTGATCTTTCAAACATGATGAATATTGTAGATAACGTGTTGGTGGGTTATGTGTCTTTCAATAAATTATTAGTTCATATTGTTGAAAGGACTAACATGATATAAACATGTAATATGGTACATATAATACATGTTGATTAAAATAAATGGGAATATCATTGAAGGGAATTTAGGGAAATAGATTGATATGCTAGTTTACTGGTCATATAATTTTACTAGTGACTCGTTATGATGTATATAAATGATTACGTGATATATGGTGGGGAGTCTGTAACAATTTGTTTTCAAATCCATAAATTCATTTTATTTCATGTGAAACTTTTTTTTATTTTTACCATTTTTTAGTGTGAGATGGATCATAGGATACAACGTATTAAAACTAGGGGAAATATGTCTGGTGGAAAAATATCAATTGAAGAAATAGATATTCCCAAAAAAATTGGTGGAAGAAAAGTGGGAATTTGGAAACCATAATAGGGATACTTGGATAATTAACACTCTAATTAATTTTTGGAGGATCTCACTTATGTTCTACATAATTCACAGATATTTTTTCAAAATTTTAATTAATTTATATATATTTATTAAAATTTAAAAAAAAAATTGAGATGACTTATTTATACAGTAGGAGGGTCACCGGATCATAAAATTCCTTTATAAATCCTACCCATCAAATAGAAAATCTCCCTTCAAATTCATCTAGTTCAGTTTCCATGTATCTAATAGAATCTCGATTGGATATTATATCATTCCACCTCTATCCATTCCATCATTTTTTTAGTTTCTAATGTTTATCTCTTAATAATGTGAATGTTTTTAATTATATTTAATCATATTTTAATATTTTAATTTGTTTTTAATAATCTATTGGGAAATATAATTGGGTTATGTAGTAGGTTTTCAATAATAATACATGGTTTTTATAGATTTTTCATGTTTCATAGTATAAAAAACCTCACCACCCATAGTGATATTGAAATAAAATTAAACTGAATTGTTCTCCCTATGACATATTTCAGTTATTAAAAGAAATATATTTTTAAAAGGGTTCCTTTGATATATATTTCTTGATTTTATGACTAATGGTAGTTTAAATGAATTTTATGGGACCATATACTCCAGAACCATGGGGGTGTCTTTAAATTATAACATGATATAATGAACATTCCTCGATATTCCTTAAATATATATGTTGTATATAATAGAGGCATGATAGAAAAATGGATGATGTTGGAGATAATTTCTATTTTCATTGTTGGAATTATTTTTTATTTAGATAAGATAATCGGGGCATGTTTTTACTATTTAACATATTAACACCAAGAGGATCCACAATGGAAACAACTATTAATATGGGTTGAGCATTTGGTAATTGAAAATCATTATATTTAAATGTATGATGGATTTGTTTCAAAAATTAATGTGAATTTCATAGGATTTATTTCCAATTATATTTATTGTTCTTAAATATTATTTTTGTTTACCTTATAAGATAACACACCCCATTATGAAATTTACTGATTGGTTATGGATTGAATTTTTATTTATTATTTGTTATCTACTATGTTCTATGTTATATATATATATATTAATTGAAGTAACTATTTATTATTATGGGGTTCCATTACCATAAATATATTTAATGAATTCCTATTATTAAATGGTAATGATGATGAATGGATAAATACCCTTTTTATTTTCCATTATTTATATTAGATAACTATAATTATTATTTTGTGATCAATCCATATTAGTGTATTTGATTCTAATATGAGAATGGATTCATATTATCAGTGAATCCCAAAATTGTTTCTTTTCATGTGGGTATGGATGATTTTTCACTTTAGGGATAATACCCATGGCTTGGGATAGTATGCTATATTTTCTTAATATAAAATTTGTAATGTGAACCTCAATTTTATTTTTTTTATTGGGTGATACAAACAATGTGGTTTAAAATCATAGGGACACAATTTCCTTTAAGTGTCTTTTTTATTTGATTCTATAACAATTTATTGATTAATAAGTTATTATAGGACTATATACCCAATTTTCTAAAATACTTTTAAGTGATTCCAACACTTGAATGTTGTTGTATAATATTATGATATGTTATAAACAAAATATATATGACTCAGGTTGTGATGAAAAATAAATATTCTTGTGGTATTATTAGGGAAACTAGTTAATTAACTCTAATAGTGTTGGTTATGCCCGGTAGGTCGTGTCTTACCAAGGAAAATGATATATTTATTATTATTTCCATTTCTTCACTGTAATGTATGTTGTAAAGTTAATAAAATATTATTTAATTTCCATGTTTATTGATACTATTGGAAGAGTCTGGTAAATATTTACTCTCTTACCTGTCATCTGTATTTGAACCCATGTTGTAATTATGATAGACCACGTTTACATTACACATTAATTCATGATTAATGAAATAAATGTACACATAATATATTCATATGAAGTCATAAATCCTAATGTGTTTGTGATATTAGGTACATAGAATAATAACATGAGGCATGGTTACATAAGCATTATTTAAAATCTCCATAATATTCCCTTAAATTTCAGTTGTATTCTAAAACAATATGTGATAACATGGGGATGTGCATAAGAAAGGGGTGATCTATAAAGCTCAATATGGGAATAATACATGAATATAATAAGGAAAATTATTAAATCTGATTTATTAGAAATATGAGGGTATAAAAATAATGTTTATAATCCAAATATTGGGTATTGAATCATAATATAAGACTATATCATGCAACATGGGAATTTAGAAACAACATAAAACATTAAATCTGAAATATAATTCAAGTTTAACTATGTTATAATCAAAAAATCATGTTCTTTGGATGACCTATCATGTATCATACATGGTATCTCAACATTTAACAAAAATACACCATACATTGGAGGGATAATAAATTCAAGTCCCACCCATCACATTTATATAATGTAAATAAATAGGTCGGCCACATAGATCATATAAAATAAATATTACATTCAAAAGAATTTATCAAAAAATTTAAGAGTTCATCTCATATACCAGAAATTACCAAATATAATAATGTAAGGTATATATAGATGGATACCATTTAGTGAAAATGGGGATGGGTAATGAATACAAAATTTTTTTATTTGGAAAATCATTGGACAACTTCAGTTTCCTAATGTGTTATATATAGAATCATTGAAAGAATTAATGATAGTGAAAGAAGTAACCGGAATATTTGACAGAATAATTATAGTATAATTGATGTAAAAATCATATTCCAACATAAATAATTGGAAATTAAAATTCATGATATAATGGATGTCGTTGAATTGTGAGGATATGGGAGGTTACTATCTCTTGGGGGAACTTCTAGAAACACTATATCGTCTTGTTAATGGAGGTAGACAACCAAGGGATTGCTCTATTGTTGTAAATGTAGAGTAAAATTTTTCACAATGGGATATCAGTGAATATGAATGTGAGGATTAGAGGTTTTCTATAAAAATATAGGGGTATTACATATTAATATATAAACATTGGTTTTGGACTCTATATGAAAAAGTATTCGAAACAGAAAATATTAAAGTGTATTTTTCACATGATTTCATATGAATTGTAGTGGTTTTCAATATATTATTTGTCTAAGATAAAAATTCTTTAAAGCAATATCATTTTTAATGTGTAAGTGAGTCATGTTTATAATGAAATATTTTTAATACCTTAAAAAATAATATATGTTTTGGAGGATTGATTAAAGGTTTATAAAATAAACAATTGACTTCAAAAACACTTTAATTTATTGTATGAACCTATATTTGGTAGTGGATTCCATTGATTCCATTTATTTGATCACTTTGGGACAATTCTATTTTCATAATAAAGACATCATATTTTTACCACATTAAATTTTTACCCAAAAATTTATCGTCCTCAAAAATAATTATGTAATGTTTACTATTAGCTAATTTAAAAGTTAATATTTCATGAATAATATTTATTTGATACAAATAATAATATAAATATGATAATTGTAACTTTTATTTCGGAAATACAAATATAATACAAATAATTTTTTATGAAAATAAAAGTTTCAGACACTTATTAAAATTACATTATACCTCAAAAAACTATGTTATAATTTATATTTAAATAATCTTATTTAATAAGAATAAAATATTAAAATATTTATTATAAAAATATTATTAGTTAATAAATAATTGTGTCTTAATTAAACATATATATTTCACCACAATACAATTAGTGTTTCTTCATATAAAAATATAATTTTTATCATACTAATAATATAATCATTTATAATGTAATTATAATGAAGTTAAAATATTATAATTATTTAATTGAAATTAAAAAATTTGAAATTTATATTTTATTTGAATAGATTCATAAACCATTACAACACCAGTGTATTCCTAAAATATAAAATGTGGGATGGTGATACTTTCTTGGTGTGGTCTGAGAAACATAGTTTGGGACATGATTTTAATAAGATTGACCACCTCCAGCAAACTATTTTTATTATTTTTTTAGTATTTGAATATTATTTTAGTAGTGGTCATGTCGAATACCCAGTAATGACATCTCCCTTATAATCACTGCTAATTAGGATTCATTGTATACGTCCCAACTGGTCAACGACATTGATTATCTTTTCTGTGTTAATTGGATTATTCACAGTCATTTATATACAGTAATCATATAGATCTGTATATAACAAATGTATTATCAATGGCTATGATGAATTAACTATATATTAAACTTTACAAGATATAACATATAAAGGTACAAGATAAAAATCTTAGTGAATGAGTTTTCTAAGATATACTTTTTTAATAATGAATTTATTTAATTGAAATGGGAATTTAATTAATAAATCATTAGTCCATTATACTCTACGCAATTCACAAATTTTCCAATCAAAATATCAATTCATACAGTAAATAGATAAGGGTACATGTAATTTATCACCTATATTTTATTCCTTGATTCTTCATAAATCATGTGGTTCCACCAATGTTTGTATGACCATGTGAGTTGTCTTATTTTATAGAACATTGTATATATAATATAAGTTCATTAATGACTTCTCCTGGTATGAATTATCATTATCTAATGATATATCCTTCGTACTTAATAAATTTGGGATGTCTAGTATAAACGTCATCAAGAATAATATAAGTTACAAATCTTGTATGTGAGATACTTTATTATGGAGCGATAGTTGATAAAATAGAACATCGATTTGATCAAGGATCTCATAGAAGATGATGTATCATGGGCTATGATTTGTATTCTTCCTAAACACCATGACTTTATTTGAAAGTTATATATGAATGAAAGATTTATCTCTGACCTCATAAAATTGGTCTTTTATATGATTTTCAACATATTTTTTATGAAGATACAATGTGGATTTCATGTCAAAGTAAATTCATTTAACCTTATATCTCATAACTTCTATAATATTACGTCATATCTTTTTTCACTCTCATAATTTGTCCTTTCATGTAAATGTATGATATCTATTCTTGTATAGGAATTAATAACGTTCCATTTGAATTATATGATGGAAATTTTTTTAAATAATTACTCTACTAGGGGGTTGGTTTTATCATTATATCCCTGTAAATCCATTTAAAAAGATAAAAACATATCCAATAATGTTTAAAAGGTTTCCTTAGACAGAACTTCCATCTATAGAAGAAAAGTTGTACTAAAATTCATATCAATATCCAAAATTCTCTAAAAGGATTCTCTAGAGCCTATTGGTAAACCTTATATCTAAATTAGAAACATTCGAGAGTGGATGAAAAGTGTGGCCGATTGTCTCTTATCGACTAGTCAAAGTTTTGATGCTATGCTAATGTGTATAGCATCACTCGGGTCGAATCCTCGGCAATGATACTTTTTAAATAGTCGATTGTTTTTAGTTGATTGTATTTTGATTAGGGGTGTTTTTTTGTAGAGCTTAATTTAAATGATTTATTGATTACGATTTATTTAATAAATTGATAAATATTGGGGTGAGTTCATCATTAGGTAGTTAAACTTGTGAAATCATAGATTCTTGCTTTATATTGCATTAAATTAACACCCACTTCACAAGATAACGTTGATTGGAATTTCTAAGTGTTAAGGCTTTAATCCAAGCCTTAACATAACTTATGTTTATAATATCAATCATATCTTGTTGATGGTGGTGTATTTATGGTTCCAATAATCCATGGAAACCACACGTTAAACAAAACAAGTCATTAATCCCTAACATGTTAATTCCAACATACACAATGTTAATTCAAAGAATATTCATCATGAAAATACTCTCAATCACTTAACATCCCTAAATTTTGACTCACCCCAATAATGGATTTACTCAGCCATTTGGGTTTTTAATAATCTGGTTATAATGATTATGATGATAAATTAATAAGAGAAGAAAAATAAATGTACAAGAAAAGGGTGGTGCGTCGAACACACATACACGAACAATGATGATAATTTAAAATGGACTTTCGATTGAATAAGAAAGCAAAAGAAGGGAAGGTAATTAAATTGTATTTAAACTATTTTAAGAAAATTATTATTAAACTACATAATTTGTATTATAATAAGAGCTATTTAAGAAGAAACATGCATTAAAACAGATTTACCAAAGAAAGACTTACAAGATTACAACAAAGAACAATACAAAAGTAAATGAAAACAAAGAGAGGAGGAAAGGTATCTCAAGTAAAAAAATGAGTATAGAAGGTCCTCCCAAGCCCTTATAAAGGCTTTTTTTTGGGCCAATTTATTCTCCTCTCTTCTTAAATTCAAACCCCAATGAAGGAGACGAGGGGAATGTATTTATAGCACAAGGAAGTGGATTGGTGGCATTCCCAATCTGTCCCTCCACATGGCTCGACGATTTGGACATTCAGACAACTGATTCTCGAGATATATCCTATTTCAAAGTTGTATATAATAATTTAGTTAGAAATATCTCAAATTTTTGTGTCATGTGGACCTATGGAAATAAAGTTATGGTGGTTTGATTAAACGAAGTTAAACTTTACATTTCAATACATGCTTTTTCGATGGCCAAAATGTGAATGGGTTTGGGAATAGGAATATGCCTTCAAATCCGAATGTGTTTTTCAAAAAAGTTGGCCACCTATATTTCCTATTTCATACTAAACAATCTAAGATTGATTTGATGATTAGATCAGGAGATTAGACCAGTAACTCAATCATCATGGATGGTCCAGTTTCATCACAAATTATTTGGGTCTTCTTATGTGGTCAATATGGTCCTTTAAATTGCGGAATAAGTCAATAATTACTCCAAAAGATATGTGATAAATTATATAAGGAATCCTAAAAAACAATAATCACACAATTTGAATTAGTAGTGTAAGAGTTATAAATAGAATAGTAAACTGACTCAATTGGATTACTTCTAAAAATGATCAAAAAATATACTTAGTATTAAAACATTAATATTTCACAAAAATTATACACATTTCATATAAAATAAGTAAATAGAGTTGTAAAGACCCGCAAATTTCAAGGAAATTTTTTTCTTAATTTTCTTTGGAATTTTACAAGAGCGCAGCTTCAGACGGCACCTGATTCCGAGGCCCGGTGTGCCCGGAATCAATTTCCGAAGTTTGGCTCGGGTACGTTCAGTGAACGGACGAGCGGGTTTTTCTATCTTTTGAACCGGTGCCCGGAATCAAATTCTGAGGGCACCGATGAATTCGCAGCGCCGGTATTTGCTTAGAAACGCCTCTTCCGGAGTTGCGTTTGCTCAGACGTGGTTTTTAGATTTTACGGCTTTAAGTCAGAAATAAAATAAAGTTTGTGCGACAACTTTATTTTATTTCACTTAAGCTGCTTGGAAGCCACTTGAAGTCACTTAAAGACGGCTTGAACTGAGTTGAACTGGATAGGATGCTATCCAGAAATATCCTACCCCCTTGGTAGGATATTTGTGCGGTGGGGCCCGCACGAGCCCCGCCGTTTCTTTCGCTAAGTAACGCACCCGCGAAAACCCGTCAAAGTAACTGAAAAGTCAACCGACGCGTTTTCTTTAATTCTTAACAGACCATTTAATTGGGCGGTTTATTTCGTAAATTAAATGGACTGTTTCTTCGTGAATTAAATGGGTCGTTTCTTTCGAATTGATGGATCGTTTCTTAACCGGTTTCGTGTTGGCTTGTTTATAAAATAAGACCAACCTAAAAATCCTTGGAAAGGATTTGAGAGAATCTTCGTTCCTCCACCCTCTCCGCGAAGAACGTGAAGAACGCGAAGAACGCGAAGAACGCGAAGAACGCCGGCGACCGGAATTCGACGACGCACACCAAGATCTGCGACGTCGACGAGATCTACCCGCGACATTCTTCGGCGACGCCTCTTCTTCCGCGGCCGACCCTCGTTCGGCAACAAAGGTGATAATCGGATCTTTTCTTCTCCCTTTTTAATTTCAATATCAATGGATTTAAACTAATTAAATCCGTTTGATCTTGATCCGGAGATTGGCGACGCGACGCCGGATACCGCGACGACGCGACGATCTCCTTCCTCCGCGACGAGCGATTCCGCGACGACCTCTCGTCTGACGACGACGACAAGGTAAGGGATGCTGGATTGTTTTATCTTTTTCCCGTGTTTATTCTTTTTAAGTAAAGAACATAATCTCCGACAATTTTAATTTAATTAAAATTGTTGTTGATTTTCCCTCCCGGTGATGTTTATGACTAACGCGGAGGGTGCGGGTCTAACGAACAAGACCCGGCAACCCTCCGCCGATCTTCTCTTTTTGTGCGGATTTGGCGGACGACGACGAACCGTGCGGCAAGGGCAATTTGTTGGTTCCGCAGTGAAGATCGTCCCCCGGGAGGAGCATCGGCGCAGACGGGAAAGAAATCGGGCCACCGGAGCATCTCCGGCGGCCCGCGGAAGGCGGCGGCGGCGCGGGTCGCCGGCGCGGCGGCGCCGGCGACCGGAGGCGGCGGCGCCCGGCGCGCCGCCGTGGAGGAAGCCCGCCGCGGCTGAAGCCGCGGCGGCAACGGCGGCCGGTTCCGCGGCCGCGCGGAACCGGGACGGACGCGGCGGCCCGGCCGCGTCCGCGTGACAAGCGGCCCCCCGCGGGGCCGCGTCTCCTTCAAAGCCGCGGGTCAACCCCGCGGCGGCGGCAGTTCGGCCGCTCGGCCGAAGCCGAGCCGGCCGGTCCGGTCGGCCGGGCCGCGCCCAGGCCGGACCGGACCCGGCCGAGCCGGTTCGGGCCGGGTCGGGCCGACCCGGTTCGGGCCGACCCGGTTCGGCCGACCCCAGGGGGGGGTTCGGGCCGGGTCGCCCCGGGCCCAGTACCCCCGTTTCGGGCCCTCTTCGGTCCATCGCCCATATCTTGGGCTTGGGACCTACGATTGACGAACCGTCAGCGGCTACGCGATCCTTGGATCGAGACGGTCGTTTCGGTATATTATACTCAAGGTTTCGGAAGACTTTGGGTTCGTCCGGGTTGGTTCGTACACGAAACCAACCGGGCCCTCGGAGCGGAAACGCTCATAACTTGAGCTACGGACGTCCGAACGACGTACCGTCAGCTGTGGTAGTTTCCTCTAAGTGAGACGGAACTTTTGGCATACTCCGCCCGAGGATCGGATACAGGCGGAGTACGGTCGGGTTGGTTTTGCCCTAAAAACCAACCGGGCCCCTGGGACGAAAATGCCAATAACTCTCAGACCAGGCGTCCGATTGACGCGCCGTCTGTTGCGTTGAGATCCTGTTGTCGATACGGAACTTTTGGATACATCAACTTCGGACTACGTGTCAGTTGATGTATCAGCCCCTCGGCTCGTGGAGCGGACCCTCCTAAACGAGCTCGCTTTGTGCGGGAACCCTAGCGCTGGCTGTGACCTCGACGACAGAGCAGAGATCCTCCGTGGACTGCGACGACGGCAGAGCAGAGATCCTCCGTGGACTGCGACGACGGCAGAGCAGAGATCCTCCGTGGACTGCGACGACAGAGCAGAGATCCTCCGTGGACTGCGACGACGGCAGAGCAGAGATCCTTCGTGGACTGCGGCGATGACTGTGCAGGGACCGCAGTGGACTGCGTCGACTACTGCACTCAGCGATCCTACGCGGATCAGTGCCCGATCCTGTGTGGGTCCTACTACCGGTTCTGTGTGAGCCACTGCCTACAGGTTCTGTGTGAGCCCGATCCTGTGTGGGTCTTCTGCGGGGGTTAGTACCTATCGATCCTTCGTGGGTCCGACGACTTAGACGGATCAGTGATCGTCTTTGACGTCATCTGAAAAAGTATACCTGGTTGAGCTGAATCTTATGTTACTCTCCTTTGTGGATTGTGTTGAACCATCCTATGTGGATTTACTGTTTACTCTCCTTGTGGATTTGAGTCTTGCTTTCCTATGTGGATTGAGTTGTTCTTGAGCTCGTGAGCAGAGCTAGAAGTGGGGACTTAGGTATATGTATGGGCATATACCTAAGTCAAGTCAGATGTTACTTCGTGATTGCATCTTTCTTTTGTTCTATATCCTTTGTGGATTTCGGGAGACCTTCGGGGGTCTCGGGGTCCTTACTGAGTAGCTTGTACTCACCCCTGCACGGGCTATGCCCGCACCTTGTTGTGTTGGTTGCAGACGACGGACAGCGCTGATCACGGTTGGGGCGTGGAGCAGGACGGTACCTGGAGGTGGACCACTGGGCGGGACGTGCTCGGAGCGGACGTGGGACCCGAGGAGCCTGGAGGCTATCTGTACCCACCCTTCAGGTGGGATTGCCAGTGGACGACACGAGGCCGCCGTCTTTTCTTCAGTTGCTGTACTTTACATTTCAGTTGTACTTTACAGTTGGGCTTGTATTTCCGGCCCCTTTTCTTTTCTGCACTTTACTTTCCGCTTGCTGACTCTGTGTGGTTGTTACTTATAAAGGCAATGCCTTCCCGGTTTACTGGGATTTTACGCCTTGGTGCTAGTCGCCAGCCCCTGGCCTATGGAAGGCGGGCTTGGGGTAGTCACGGCACGGGCCCCGAGGACGGGTCGTGACAAATTGGTATCAGAGGTGGTCGGTTCTACCGCAAACTCTGATCGTCCTTTCTTTCTATATGAAGCAATAGTGTTTAGTGTATTGAGTGTGGTTATCAGTTCAGGGAGCCCAGTGTTGGTGCGGCGGCCGACGTATCCGTACACCAGGACCCTGACTCCTGATTTCCGACTTAATGCATGAAAACATTGTTTGCGTGTGTGTTTCAAGTTTTCTTTGTGATTGCTTGTGTCAGCTCACCGGGTATACTGATCTGCTTCATTAAAGTCTCAAGTTTTCCTTGTGATTACTTGTGCCAGCTCACCAGGTATACTGTTCTGACTATGGTGCTCTTGTTCTCCTTTTCAGGATGGCCCCGCGACGTCAGCCAGCTAGGGTTCCGAGTGTAGGGCGCGACGGCAGCCCACCGAGCGACGAGGCCTCGGTGCAGGGCCCTTTGCCAGCAGTGGCACCGGCGGTAGCTTTACCAGCCGAGCCACCGATGCTGCCAGTACCAGACGCTGACGATGCACGTCGCCTCAGGGCACTGCATGAGTTTCAGAGCCAGCGACCGCCCAGGTTTCGCGGTGAGGCGGACCCCCAGGCCGCCGAGGACTGGCTAGAGGCGGTGGTACGGATCTTCAGGCTAGTGAGGACACCAGCGGATCTCATGGTGATCCTCGCAGCGAGCCTCCTGTAGGCGGCGGCAGGACGATGGTGGAGCCTGATGCTCCAGGTTCACGATGAGGCATCCTTGCTCTGGGCGGACTTCGAGAGCCTCTACCGCTCTGAGTTCGTCCCGGCCACCCTCCGAGCGGTGCGCATCCAGGAGCTTCTCCAGCTGCGCCAGGGCAGCATGACGGTCGCTCAGTACGCGGCGAGGTTCACGGACCTATCTCGCTACTCGACCGACATGGTACGGGACCCCTTCTTCCGGGCCCGGACCTTCGAGCAGGGCTTGCGACAGGAGATTCGGGCGTCGCTGATCTCTCTCAGCATTCCGACCCAGGCGGGAGTGCTGGAGCGAGCCCTCCTGATCGAGAGCTTCCTGGCAGAGCCTTCTTCAGCAGTGAGACCTAGCGCAGGGCGGCAGGTAGCTGAGTCATCGGCAGCAGGCAGCCGACGGATGACTCACGGGTCCAGGCAGACCAGACCCCCTCGCAGACGGCCTCAGGACACCGGCTCAGCGGTGCGGGGCACACAGCGGGGTGCCAGCCTTTCGAGAGGCAGGCTGTGCTACTCTTGCGGCGGGCAGGGTCACATGGCTCGTGACTGCCCGACTCGCCGACCAGAGGAGCAGCAGACGGTGGAGGGGCCACCCAGGCAGAGGCAGAGGGTCGACCGTGGCGGTCCGCAGGGAGGAGGCGGACGAGGCAGAGGAGCTGGCCGAGCAGCAGGTGGTGGGCGACGCTTCCAGGCTCTACCCCCACCACCACCAGGAGGGCCACCTCGACCACAGGGAGCTGGAGGGCAGGGACAGGCCCAGCTCCAGGCAGTGGAGGCCTACGACCCCGACTTGCCAGAGATGATTCGAGGTACGATCTGTGTCTATTCCACCCTTGCTGCAGTACTTATAGACACAGGAACGAGTCACTCTTTCATAGCCTCTGCCCTTGTTCGGAGCTCGGAGATTCTGACTGAGCCGTTGGCTCGATCCTTACGGCTAGAGACTCCTACGGGAGCAGACTCGACGATTACGCACTGGTGCCGGCAGTGTGAGCTTACTCTAGGAGGCGAGAGCTTCAGCTGGGATCTCCTTGTAGCGGCGTCGAGGCCTTACGACGTCATCTTGGGCATGGATTGGCTATCCACGGTTCATGCCCAGATCGACTGTTTTAGGCGCAAGGTGCGATGTGTTCGTACCGACGGGAGCAGGTTTACCTTCACCGGCGAGAAGGGAACCTTTGCAGCACAGGATGGACTTCCGCGGAGGAGAGTGCAGCCCATCTCTCATCAGTTGGCTAGCCTCATCCTAGGAGCAGTGGACGTGCGGAGTCCGGCTTTTCCTGCAGTGGTGGACCAGTACGTGGACGTCTTTCCCGACGACGTTCCAGGGCTACCTCCTCGTAGAGAGGTAGACTTTTACATCGACTTGTACCCCGGGACAGCCCCGATATCTACTCCAGCATATCGGATGGCCCCCGCCGAGCTTCGAGAGCTGCGGGTACAGTTGGAGGACTTGCAGAGCAAGGGGTTTATCCGACCCAGTGTTTCACCCTGGGCTTCCCCGATTTTGTTCGCCAAGAAGGCGGACGGGAGCTTGCGACTATGTGTCGACTATCGTCGCCTGAACCAGGTGACAGTGAGGAACAAGTATCCGCTGCCACGGATTGATGACCTCTTCGATCAGCTCAAGGGAGCGCGGTGGTTCTCGAAGATAGACCTCCGGTCAGGCTATCATCAGCTCAGAGTTCGAGACGAGGACGTGCAGAAGACGGCCTTCAGGTGTCGGTATGGCCATTATGAGTTCTTGGTTATGCCGTTCGGCGTAACCAATGCTCCAGCAGTGTTCATGAGCCTCATGAACAGGATCTTCCGGCCATACCTCGACCGATTTGTCGTTGTCTTCATTGACGACATTTTGGTGTACTCGACGACTGAGGAGGAGCATGCCTACCACCTGCGAGTTTTGCTAGACACACTCCGAGAGCACCAGCTTTATGGCAAGCTCTCAAAATGCCAGTTCTGGTTACGTGAGGTCCATTTCTTGGGGCACGTCATTTCTGAGGCGGGAGTTGCAGTGGATCCCGCGAAGATCGAGGCAGTGCTAGCATGGGAGCCACCCAGGAGCGTGACAGAGGTGCGGAGCTTCTTGGGCCTAGCCGGATACTATCGGAGATTCGTGCCGGACTTCTCCAGAGTTGCGGCACCACTCTCAGCGTTGACGAAGAAGGGGAAACCCTTCGTGTGGTCAGACAGATGTCAGCATAGCTTCCAGGAGCTGAGACAGAGATTGACCAGCGCACCTATCTTGAGGTTGCCTGAGGAGGGAGTTGGGTACGTAGTTTACTGCGATGCATCAGGGACTGGACTCGGGTGCGTCCTGATGCAGGAGCGGGCCGTGATCGCCTACGGATCACGTCAGTTGAGGCCGCATGAGCAGAACTACGCCACTCATGACCTGGAGTTAGCAGCAGTGGTCTTCGCTCTGAAGACATGGCGGCACTATCTGATGGGCGAGCGCTTCACAGTCTTTTCTGACCACCAGAGTCTCAGGTATATCTTCTCTCAGAAGGACCTGAACCTGAGACAGCTGAGATGGCTTGAGTTCCTCCAGGACTATGACTTTGAGATAGTCTATACTCCTGGGAAGGGGAACGTGGTAGCCGATGCCCTCAGCAGGAGGACGGGCATTCAGCTACTTGAGGAGGCGACGGAGCAGCTAGCCTCCTTACAGATATCCTTCGTGGATAGAGACGGAGCAGCCTTTCTTCAGTCTCTCATAGTCTCTCCTCCACTTCTACAGCGGGTTAGAGAGGCTCAGCGTGGGGACGCTGACTGTGAGACCCGGCGTGCACTGATATCCTCAGGTCAGGCGCCTGATGGTTTCTCCCTTGGAGCAGAGCACGACATCCTTTTCAGAGGACGTACCTTCGTACCAGTCGCTTTACGAGAGGAGGTGCTGAGAGAGTTTCACACTTCTCCCTTGGCGGTACATCCCGGAGTGGCGAAGATATACCAGGATCTCAGACGACAGCACTGGTGGCCGGGCATGAAGAAAGCTGTGGCAGAGTTCGTTTCACGATGCCTCACCTGCCAGCAGGTGAAGGCAGAGCACCAGGTACCAGCAGGCCTGGTACAGCCCTTGGAGGTCCCGGAGTGGAAGTGGGACATCATATCTATGGACTTCGTGACTGGACTTCCACGCACTTCCAGAGGTCACGACTCCATTTGGGTGATTGTCGACCGACTCACCAAGTCGGCACACTTCTTACCCATCAGAGAGCAGGGCTCAGTGGAGAGCTTGGGACGTCTTTACGTCCAGGAGATCGTACGGCTTCACGGTGTGCCATCATCTATCGTCTCCGATCGAGATGCTCGTTTCACTTCCCGGCTCTGGAAGGGGTTACAGGAGGCGTTCGGGACGCGGCTCCATCTGAGCACAGCCTTCCACCCTCAGACGGATGGTCAGACGGAGAGGACCATACAGACACTCGAGGACATGCTCCGTGCATGTGTCCTCGACTTTGGTCGCAGCTGGGAGGACCACCTACTCTTGGTGGAGTTCGCGTACAACAACAGCTACCACTCCACCATCGGGATGGCACCATACGAGGCGTTGTACGGCAGACCCTGCAGATCACCGTTGTGCTGGACAGACCCTGGGGAGTCAGCACTCGTGGGACCAGAGATGGTCCGAGCCACGACAGAGAAGGTCCAGATCATCCAGGAGAGGATGAGGACAGCTCAGAGCCGGCAGAAGTCATATGCTGACAGGAGGCGGAGGCCACTAGAGTTCGAGGATGGCGACCACGTCTTTTTGCGTGTCTCACCTCGACGTGGTTTACGGAGATTTGGCCGAGGCGGCAAGTTGTCTCCACGCTTCATCGGGCCTTTCCAGGTCCTCAGCAGGATAGGAGAGGTGGCTTATCGCCTGGCTCTACCACCTCAGTTGCACCGGGTGCACGACGTATTCCACGTGTCTCAGCTGAGGAGATACGTGCACGACCCGACGCACATCATCGACTTTGGGGAGCTGGACGTGGACGATGGGGCGACTTTTGAGGAGGTCCCAGTGGAGATCGAGGATCGACAGGAGCGGGTCCTACGTGGGCGGTCGATTCCTCTTGTGCGCGTCAGATGGCAGCACGGGAACCTCCAGGAGAGCACTTGGGAGCGGGAGGCTCAGATGCGTGCTCAGTACCCCCATTTGTTCCCCTAGTTTTTGATGTATCTTTACGGGGACGTAAAGCCCTGAGGTGGGAGTAATGTAAAGACCCGCAAATTTCAAGGAAATTTTTTTCTTAATTTTCTTTGGAATTTTACAAGAGCGCAGCTTCAGACGGCACCTGATTCCAAGGCCCGGTGTGCCCGGAATCAATTTCCGAAGTTTGGCTCGGGTACGTTCAGTGAACGGACGAGCGGGTTTTTCTATCTTTTGAACCGGTGCCCGGAATCAAATTCTGAGGGCACCGATGAATTCGCAGCGCCGGTATTTGCTTAGAAACGCCTCTTCCGGAGTTGCGTTTGCTCAGACGTGGTTTTTAGATTTTACGGCTTTAAGTCAGAAATAAAATAAAGTTTGTGCGACAACTATATTTTATTTCACTTAAGCTGCTTGGAAGCCACTTGAAGTCACTTAAAGACGGCTTGAACTGAGTTGAACTGGATAGGATGCTATCCAGAAATATCCTACCCCCTTGGTAGGATATTTGTGCGGTGGGGCCCGCACGAGCCCCGCCGTTTCTTTCGCTAAGTAACGCACCCGCGAAAACCCGTCAAAGTAACTGAAAAGTCAACCGACGCGTTTTCTTTAATTCTTAACAGACCATTTAATTGGGCGGTTTATTTCGTAAATTAAATGGACTGTTTCTTCGTGAATTAAATGGGTCGTTTCTTTCGAATTGATGGATCGTTTCTTAACCGGTTTCGTGTTGGCATGTTTATAAAATAAGACCAACCTAAAAATCCTTGGAAAGGATTTGAGAGAATCTTCGTTCCTCCACCCTCTCCGCGAAGAACGCGAAGAACGCGAAGAACGCGAAGAACGCGAAGAACGCCGGCGACCGGAATTCGACGACGCACACCAAGATCTGCGACGTCGACGAGATCTACCCGCGACATTCTTCGGCGACGCCTCTTCTTCCGCGGCCGACCCTCGTTCGGCAACAAAGGTGAGAATCGGATCTTTTCTTCTCCCTTTTTAATTTCAATATCAACGGATTTAAACTAATTAAATCCGTTTGATCTTGATCCGGAGATTGGCGACGCGACGCCGGATACCGCGACGACGCGACGATCTCCTTCCTCCGCGACGAGCGATTCCGCGACGACCTCTCGTCCGACGACGACGACAAGGTAAGGGATGCTGGATTGTTTTATCTTTTTCCCGTGTTTATTCTTTTTAAGTAAAGAACATAATCTCCGACAATTTTAATTTAATTAAAATTGTTGTTGATTTTCCCTCCCGGTGACGTTTATGACTAACGCGGAGGGTGCGGGTCTAACGAACAAGACCCGGCAACCCTCCGTCGATCTTCTCTTTTTGTGCGGATTTGGCGGACGACGACGAACCGTGCGGCAAGGGCAATTTGTTGGTTCCGCAGTGAAGATCGTCCCCCGGGAGGAGCATCGGCGCAGACGGGAAAGAAATCGGGCCACCGGAGCATCTCCGGCGGCCCGCGGAAGGCGGCAGCGGCGCGGGTCGCCGGCGCGGCGGCGCCGGCGACCGGAGGCGGCGGCGCCCGGCGCGCCGCCGTGGAGGAAGCCCGCCGCGGCTGAAGCCGCGGCGGCAACGGCGGCCGGTTCCGCGGCCGCGCGGAACCGGGACGGACGCGGCGGCCCGGCCGCGTCCGCGTGACAAGCGGCCCCCCGCGGGGCCGCGTCTCCTTCAAAGCCGCGGGTCAACCCCGCGGCGGCGGCAGTTCGGCCGCGCGGCCGAAGCCGAGCCGGCCGGTCCGGTCGGCCGGGCCGCGCCCAGGCCGGACCGGACCCGGCCGAGCCGGTTCGGGCCGGGTCGGGCCGACCCGGTTCGGGCCGACCCCAGGGGGGGTTCGGGCCGGGTCGCCCCGGGCCCAGTACCCCCGTTTCGGGCCCTCTTCGGTCCATCGCCCATATCTTGGGCTTGGGACCTCCGATTGACGAACCGTCAGCGGCTACGCGATCCTTGGATCGAGACGGTCGTTTCGGTATATTATACTCAAGGTTTCGGAAGACTTTGGGTTCGGCCGGGTTGGTTCGTACACGAAACCAACCGGGCCCTCGGAGCGGAAACGCTCATAACTTGAGCTACGGACGTCCGAACGACGTACCGTCAGCTGTGGTAGTTTCCTCTAAGTGAGACGGAACTTTTGGCATACTCCACCCGAGGATCGGATACAGGCGGAGTACGGTCGGGTTGGTTTTGCCCTAAAAACCAACCGGGCCCCTGGGACGAAAATGCCAATAACTCTCAGACCGGGCGTCCGATTGACGCGCCGTCTGTTGCGTTGAGATCCTGTTGTCGATACGGAACTTTTGGATACATCAACTTCGGACTACGTGTCAGTTGATGTATCAGCCCCTCGGCTCGTGGAGCGGACCCTCCTAAACGAGCTCGCTTTGTGCGGGAACCCTAGCGCTGGCTGTGACCTCGACGACAGAGCAGAGATCCTCCGTGGACTGCGACGACGGCAGAGCAGAGATCCTCCGTGGACTGCGACGACGGCAGAGCAGAGATCCTCCGTGGACTGCGACGACAGAGCAGAGATCCTCCGTGGACTGCGACGACGGCAGAGCAGAGATCCTTCGTGGACTGCGGCGACGACTGTGCAGGGACCTTAGTGGACTGCGTCGACTACTGCACTCAGCGATCCTACGCGGATCAGTGCCCGATCCTGTGTGGGTCCTACTACCGGTTCTGTGTGAGCCACTGCCTACAGGTTCTGTGTGAGCGCGATCCTGTGTGGGTCTTCTGCGGGGGTTAGTACCTATCGATCCTTCGTGGGTCCGACGACTTAGACGGATCAGTGATCGTCTTTGACGTCATCTGAAAAAGTATACCTGGTTGAGCTGAATCTTATGTTACTCTCCTTTGTGGATTGTGTTGAACCATCCTATGTGGATTTACTGTTTACTCTCCTTGTGGATTTGAGTCTTGCTTTCCTATGTGGATTGAGTTGTTCTTGAGCTCGTGAGCAGAGCTAGAAGTGGGGACTTAGGTATATGTATGGGCATATACCTAAGTCAAGTCAGATGTTACTTCGTGATTGCATCTTTCTTTTGTGCTATATCCTTTGTGGATTTCGGGAGACCTTCGGGGGTCTCGGGGTCCTTACTGAGTAGCTTGTACTCACCCCTGCACGGGCTATGCCCGCACCTTGTTGTGTTGGTTGCAGACGACGGACAGCGCTGATCACGGTTGGGGCGTGGAGCAGGACGGTACCTGGAGGTGGACCACTGGGCGGGACGTGCTCGGAGCGGACGTGGGACCCGAGGAGCCTGGAGGCTATCTGTACCCACCCTTCAGGTGGGATTGCCAGTGGACGACACGAGGCCGCCGTCTTTTCTTCAGTTGCTGTACTTTACATTTCAGTTGTACTTTACAGTTGGGCTTGTATTTCCGGCCCCTTTTCTTTTCTGCACTTTACTTTCCGCTTGCTGACTCTGTGTGGTTGTTACTTATAAAGGCAATGCCTTCCCGGTTTACTGGGATTTTACGCCTTGGTGCTAGTCGCCAGCCCCTGGCCTATGGAAGGCGGGCTTGGGGTAGTCACGGCACGGGCCCCGAGGACGGGTCGTGACAAGAGTATATAATAATTTATGAAAAGATTAATAACATCAAATCCCCAACACTTAGTCTTCTACATGCCCTCATTTGGAATAAAAATAAAAACATGACAAAACCATTTTCACTCACCAATAAATATTAAAATTCTGTTTTCTTCAATCCGGGGAGGTTTAGACTATTTCACTCATCCATATTTAATTACACCACAAGTTTTTATAGAAACAATGTTTCAAAAACAATTCATTTTTTTCATGCTCAAATTTAGAAATGAAAAATGTGGATTCTCAAAACTCACACCTCTCAAGATGATAAAATTTATTTGTAGAGGTTCACTCTTTCTCCAACCAAAAGTTAAATTCTTGGAGTTTGAAAGAGATCTCAACTTACAATCCCTATCCAAAGTGCATAAGAATCAAGAAGTATTTTGAAGGGGTTTTTCTATGGTTGTGGGACGGTGGTAATATAATGTCCAAGAGAAAAAAAAGAGGGCTAAAACACCAACATGGAAAACACAATGCACAATATTTTTTAAATTAAACATGAAAGGAAATGAAAAAACATATTTATGAGGGAATGAAAATGTGAAATTAGACACAAAAGTGGAAGGAAATATGAAGGGAATGAGAAGATGTAATATTTAAAAAACACAAAACTCATCCCAATAAGAATATAATGCAAGTGTTCTTTTTTTCTTTTTTTTCTTTTCTTTGTTTTTACGAAAGTTGACCTTGAAACAGATCTCACACTCATATCCCAACCCATGTTTGATCTTCTCATGACACTAATTATAATATTTATAACAAGAACAAAGGTTTAGGAAGAGTGATTTTTGACCTACCCAAGACACAACCATTTTTTTCCAATTTTTTTAATTTTTTTCAACATTTTTTATGATTTTTTTAACACTTTTCCATTACATTTACAAAATTACATAAATGGAAGTACATTACATTCACCAAAACTCACTGAATGAAATCCTCTCCCCCACATTAAATAGATGCTTGCCATCAAGCATATGATAACATGGTGAAATCAACAAAGAGTACCAAAAATGAAATCCATTCCCCCCACACTTAAATTTCAAAATAATATGCAATGAGAAATCCATGTTGATATTGGGTGGGATACAGTATCAGTCTTGTAATGTAGATAACAAAGAAAAGGTTTTCATAGGCTCAAAGGTGCTTTAAAAAGGAGTATTGATGTATGGTTAATGGGAGGCTATTTGGAGATTGTGATTCTCATCTGGTTCATAAAATGTCTCTCTCATATTAATTCAAACTAAAGTGTGAAATTTATCTTGAATGTCTACACACTCAAGATTCACAAATCGGGGTGAAAAAACAATCATTTTGAAAATATGGCCATAGGTAGCTTTGGCATGAAATCTAATGTTGGTTCTCATGGTTGGGGAAAATCATTTTACATTTCAAAAACTGAGCATTCAAAATTTGTTTGATTTGACACAAATTTATTTATCCAATGTCAGGATAAAAAATATAAAATTTTTCAGATGCAAACATGCTTGTTGACTCCACAAAAATATTGGAAAAAATTTCAAAACTTAATTGTGAGTAAGCATGACTCCTGATTTTTTTGTATTTTTTTTTGTTATCATTTCATTTTCATTTTTTTAGAGTTTTTTTTTATTTTTAATAAATACTCACTCACAAAAAATAGAAAAAGAAAAATAAAGGGTTTGATAATGAAATTGGTAAAAAAAATTAAATACAGAGGAAGAAGAAAAAAGAGGTAGAGGTAGTAAGAGAGAGAGAGTGAGAGTTAAAGGGAAAGAGGTGCCCCTGGTTTGGATTTGGTGGGTTGCCATATGCATCTAGTGGTGGGTCGATTGTATAAGTTGGGTATCAAATGTAAGTAAATGTTGATCTAGGATTGTGTGTCTTCTCATGGTGATGCATTAACCGATGTCCATTAACCGTGAATTTACTTTTGGAAGAGGGGTCTTAGACTTGCACTACACCAAATTGGTAAACATTAGTAATAACAAATGAACCTTCCCAATGAGAATTAATCTTACCTGGGTGAAGCCGAAATCGAGAATTAAAGATCATTACCATATCACCTTCATGGAATACCTTTCTCAGGATTTTTTTTCACGGAGTACCTTGGATTTTTTTGTGTAGATATTAGAATTCTCGTATGAATCAAGTCTAAGATTCTCCAGTTCAGCCAATTGCAACAATCATTCTTCACCAGATTTTTCACAATCAAAATTACAGTTTTTTATTGCCCAAGAAAAGTATGTTGGATTTCAACTGGTAGATGGAAGGTTTTACCAAAAACTAGCCTAAAAGTAGACATCCCAATGGGTGTTTTATAGGCATTTCGATAAGCCCAAAGTGCATCACCAAACCTCTTAGGCTAGTCTTTTCTGGTGGGTTTTACAATTCTCTCAAGCACTCTTTTCACTTCTCTATTAGAAAGTTCAACTATGCCATTTGTTTGGGGGGTGATGTGCAGTTGAAGTTTTATGTATAACCCCATTATTTTTTAAAAGAGATTAAATGGTTTTATTACAAAAATGGGTTCCTAAGTCACTTATCAAGGAAGGAGGTGTGCCAAATCGGGGGAAAAAGTGTGTCTTTAGGAACTCACTAACATTATGTGAGTCATCCTTTCTAGTGGTTTTAGCCTCAACCCTCCTAGAAACATAATAAACCTCAAGAAGAATGTATGAAAATACATTGGAAGGGGGAATGGTCCCATGAAATCGATGCCCTAAACAGTGAAGATATCACAAAAAATTAAAACCTTTTGGGTCACTTCATTTCACTTTGAAATTATCCAAAACTTTTGGAAAGTGGGACATGACTGACAGAAATCTTATTGTGACACCTGATATTTTATGAGAAATATTTTTTTTATGTTATATTCATCACCAATGGAATCTTTCACTACACACAACATTTCCTTGGCTTGCGTTACACGCAGGAGCAACCTTCCTCGATAGCTTGCGTTGTACGCAATACCGAGTTTCACTAAACAACGATATGTTATTAAAATATTATATAAACTAGCCATTATGAATATTATTTCCTACTTTTTGTAATTTTATAAATTTTACCTTTCAAAATGGACTTCATTTTTGGATTCTGAATATCGAAATTAGCCTAGGGTGAATTTTTGGTATTTTTTTGAAAACGTTCAATTTTGGATGAATAGTGAAAACACTGAGTTATTGGTTAAAAATGACTTTTTATTTAAATAATAATTTTTATTTATATTAATTTTAGGTCAAAATAGATAAATAATACCTATATAAGTTAAATTTAATTCATTGGAGTAATTTTATAATAATATAGATAAATAAAAATTGTGTTGAACTTTTTACCGTATTTTACCCACCTCCTAGGAGCATTTGCAATTGTAAATAAAACATACTTTTACAGATTCTGTGAGTTGAATTTCGAAAATCCTTGAGACATGGTTAATATTAAGGAGTAAAATTTAGTTCAATAAGATAAAAATATTTTTTGGTGAATCGTAACTTTTTACTTTTATTTACCACAGTTAAATGTAAATAGGGTAATTAAGGTAAAAATGATTTTATTATTACCCTAAAACATGTCCTAACTCTATTGGATAAGTTTAATTCGACCAAAAACAACCTTATAAATAAAATATTACCATTTAGGTCCACTTGGATTAGATTAGGGCACTTATTATTATTTTATTTAAAGAATAGTTAAATGAGTTAAAATCAAAGTTTAATAACGAAAACATTTTTAATATAGGGTTATAAATAAGATAAATTCCACTATAAATATTCATTAGAAATATAAAACGATTTCCCACCTAATGGTATTTTATTTAGAATTTTTATACATTAAATATTCTAATTTATTTATGACACAATGATGATGTAGTAATTACCTTATTAATGAAATATTAACATAATTGATATTATGAATACCCAAATAAATGTAATCTGATACTTTTTATGAATTAAAATAATTTTATAGATTAATATGACATGTTAGTATTGATTTAATTTACTTTTTTAGAACTAATAATTCTGTTATGATTTTCAAAAAAATCAATTACCAAATAGTGTCAAAATTGACATAAAATACTTTTAAAAAAAATATTATATTATTAATTGTTATTTTATTCCTATAAATATAATGTTTGGAAACATGACTTAGATAAGGTTATATATATTAATAAATAACCACTTGGGGTTCATTTGGCTTGTTATAGTATGTTTATTAACCATATAGTGTAAGAAAACAAGAATGCACTGTAAAAGTTAAATTATTTAACTTAGAGTTAAATCTAAATGATAAGGTTAAAATAGTAACCTAAACTTGTCTAAAACCTATTGATTGAGAGAATTGAGATCCATCCCCACCTTATCATCGAATTAAATCAATTTTTAGCTATTAAAAACCGAATATGACTTTCTTATAAAATAATATTTTATGTTTTTCCTAAGGTGCCCCTCTTCTCCCTTATAAAAGGGCACCTCCTCCCTCTCCTCCTCACACAACTTTGAGCCATCAAGCTCGGAAACCCCTAAAAATTTTTCTTCTCAACTTTACTAGAAACATCCTATAGGTCTTGGTATTTTTAAAACACCATATTTAGTGCCCTAAGAGGATGTTAGTAAGAGGCACTTCAAAGAAGGGGTAATATCCTTTACCGAGTCCTTCCACTTTATTTCTTCTTCTACTTCTTCTTATTTATTTGTTTCATCATAAATTAAAAACATCAGTATCACTCATACACTGATATATTATTATAAATATGAAACAAACCAATTTCACCTTCTATCCATCCTACGGAAAATGAAATCACTATGCGTTCGTACGTACGGAATAGCGTATCCACGCCGTGGTGTAATCTGTTTTCCACCACCACCTTACTTGGATGGGTATAATGGTGCAATGAACAACTATATATAATTATTATAACATGATACTAATTATAATACATTCCATCTTCGACTCCAATACCTTCAATAGTTATGGGAACGATATCATTGCTTGTGCGTACGTACGGCCTACCGTCTCCACGATGTGATGCGACTCGTTCTACATGATATTCATTGAATAATGATTATATAAATGAATTTAATGAATAAATATGATATATATTACACTAATACCATTCTTTAAATAAGGTATATATAACCTAAATAGAGGAATAAGAATTTATTCGACAAGACATGCATAAGAACATAAAGCATTGAACACCCGAATAACAAGTAGCAATGAAATATTACTAATAAGAATATAAAAATATGACCATATATGATAAAATAACAATTATTATGATTCTTTAATAATTCAATGACATTATTTAAATCATTATACAGTAGGTTCAGATACGTACAAGGCATATCGGACCTACGGTAATGGAAAATCCTATAATCTCATTTTTATCCAAGATTGGTTATACATTGGTATTTACTGGGGTGTATTTATCATCCGCATCCATGTTTCCTCATTATGTAATATTATTTATATCCTCATAAAATTATTTAAATCAAATTTTAACTATTGGTGAATTTTTAGTAAAATATATGAAAGAAATCTTTTGTTGTTTTCAGTACGAGATACTTTTTGACTTTTCCGGCCAAAGTAAGAGAAGAATGTTTTTTAACTTATACGAAATGAATGGATTTTTATGATTTAATAGAACATTATTTCCATGAATATTCCTTCACATGTTTTCAGGTTTATTTTTAATTAACTTCTTTTAAAATTGTATGGAATGTTAAGAAAGGAAAAATGTTTTTTTTGAAGTAGAAAGGATATTTTCCTCAACAATGGAGTTCAAGTGTTTTATCAAAATTATTTTTCATCTAAGAAAAATATAGGGTTTTGTTTCTATCCCTATCGTTACATTTATTTGATTATGTTGTGATGGAATTATGTTTATGAAGTCCTTTATCTTATATAAATTGTTTTATTATGTCACAATGTTTAAGAATCCCATTTTTATTACATGGGTTATGCTATGATATATGATTTATGATCTTGTGGCACACATAAGAATGGTATCATTATGAGATAGGTGGGACATATATCTACCTCCAATCTATTTTTTAATGATTTCTATCTCATGAGATAGACATGGCTGGAATAGTAGGTTAATATGGTTCAGTAGTACAGGACTGAAACGAGGAGTGAACTCGGTTCAGAAATGGACTTTGTCTTCTAGGTTAGTCTTGGAAATGAGTCATGACTACTAAGAAATGATTCTCTATGATTATGTATGTATGCCACAAAGTTTCATGTTATTATTATTAGGATTACATTTCACTACCATGATTTATCCCATGTTATGATATTATGATCTCTTTTGCAGGTTATGATTTTCAAAATGTTATGTTATTATGAATATGATATGACTGATATTGCTTTTGTTTACCCTTACTGAGCATTTTAGCTCACCCTTTTGTATGTTTACTTTTCCCAAGGTCAAGAAGAAGGGTATTTAGTAACATATTCCAAAAGGGACTCTCGATATGATAAAATAAAAGGGAGACAGTGTAGATGATTTATGAACCAGTTGTTTATATTTCCCAGTTTCTAAAGACATTATACCTATACGGTCCATTAATGGTTTTGTTATATGTTGTAATAAGTGTGCTTCAATTTTGAAGTAATAACAATGTATGTAATGTATGGGTCATTATAGTTGGTATCAGAGGAAAGGTATAGTCAAACTTTGGAAACAAGGATGTGAAAGCCTTAGTAAGAACCCTAAGGATAAGTCTAATCATAGAACACAATCTTTGTGTTTTATAAATGTACATGAATAACCTATGATAAGACCTTAAGTGTGAAATTTTATTCTTGATTATATGGTTTTCCTTTTATGCTTAGTGTTTCTCTCACTATTCTTATTAGTTTTAGTCAATGTATGGAACCCGAAAGAACCATGTTAATGCTGAATGCGATGGGAAATGCAATGATTTTCCCCTTGAGAAACCAAACATAATGGGATATGGAATGAAAAATCTTGTAGTGATGCTCACAAAACTTTCTCAAGATATTAATGATGCAGGACTTCCAAATGAGCAAAAAATGGAGCAACATTCTATTGAATCCTTCATGAGGCATCGTCCACCCTCATTCAGCGGGTCTACTGATCCAATAGTTGTTGAACAATGGATTAGTACTACTGAAAATATATTTTCAGTTCTTCAATGTTTTGAACATGATAAAGTCATCTTAGAAATATATTGTTTGGAAGGTGAAGCTGATAAATGGTGGAATCTTATCAAGAATATGAGGAAAAGTGATGAAACTGAGTCCATCGAATGGGATGAGTTCAATAACTTATTTTTCAATAATTACATCCCTCGTATTATTCAAATAAATATGGAAAAAAAATTTCTTGAACTAAACTAAAAGGATGATGAATCGGTTGGTACCTATGAAGAAAATTTTACAAGACTTACAAGGTAAGCTTCCGGTATTATTATCCAAAATGAGAGTAAGATCGATCAATTCTTTAGTGGCATAAAACCAAGTCTTCTAAGGTTTTTATCCATAAGGGACTTCAATAGCTACGAGGAAATTGATCAATGTGCTCTCAAGGTTGAGATGGACATTGGAGTAACCCATTTGTCATATGGGTTTTATAAGATAAGGAAAACAGAATTCAAAGGGAAATATAAATATCACACTGAAAAGAAGATGAGTTTTACCTTATGCTCAAAGTGTGGAAAGAAATATGGATGGAATTGTCTTAAAGGGACAAGTAAATGTTTCAAATGTGGAAAAGAAGGTCATCGGGAATTTGAATGCCATAATGATGGGTAAAAGATGTCTATTGATGAAAACAAAGAAAGGGTTACATAGAATGCACCTCCTACACTTCAATTTTTCTAGTGCAAGGAAAGGGGGAACTATACTAATCAATGCCCTAATCTAAGGATTGTTGATGATGATCGACGTCAATAAACTCTTAAGGCCAAAGACAAAGGAAAGTTGCATGCAATTTCTATCGGCGATGTGGAGTATGATAACGAAGTGGTGAAAGGTACACCTACCATCCACTCTAAAGTAGGAAATGTTTTATTTGATTCTGGATCCACCGGCTATTTTATTTCTGAAGAATTTTATAAGGGTCTCGCTATACTACCTCAAAAATTAGCTATTGATTTAGCTGTGACAACTCCTAATGGCACAACGGTTGCATCCAAAGTTTATAATTATTCCCCAATTTATGTTTGTGGTAATGTGCTTCATGCAAATATTTTTATGCTTCATATAGTGGAATTTGATGTGATTCTTAGCATGGATTGTCTTTCCTTATATGGAGCTCATATCGATTGCTAATGAAGGGAAGTCACATTTCATATTCCTGATCAATCTATGATCACCAATCGATGCAAAGATTAATATAACATTCCAATGGAAATTTATTCCATCTTATGGGTCTTGATTCCAATAAATGAAGGTTGTTTATCTCAAATGGATGGAGAGAAACTAACGATTAAGAATATTCCCATTTTATGAGAGTTTTATGATGACTTTCTAGAGGAATTTACAGGTCTTCCACCAAATCGCGATGTTGATTTTTCAATAGAACTCATACCGGGTGATATGCCCATTTCAATGACACCTTATAGAATGGACCCAATTGAGTTTCAGTAATTGAAGAAGCAACTTCAATAGAATCTTGATAAGGGATTCATATGACCTAGTGCATCACCTTGGGGGAGCACTTGTTTTGTTTGTTAAGAAGAAATATGGATCAATGACACTCAACATTGATTATCGAGAACATAACAAGATCACTATCAAGAACAAATATCATCTCCCTTACATTGATGACTTATTTGACCAACTACACAGATCTCAATACTTTTCCAATATTGATCTCAATTCAGGGTATCATAAATTATGGGTCAAAAGGGAAGATATACCAAAGACGGCTTTCTGTACCAGGTATGGATGCTATCAATTTATAGTGATGCCATTTGGTATTACTAATTCCCCTATAATCACCATGGATCTAATGAATAGATTCTTTATAGACTATCTTGATCAGTTTGTGGTTGTCTTTGTAGACTATATTCATGTATATTCAAAGAGCAAGAAAGAACATGAAGATCACTTGAGAATTGTATTAAATACCCAAAGAAAGGCGAACCATTATGAAAAATTTACAAAGTGTGAATTTTGGCTTCAAAAAGTTTCATTTTTTGGTCACATAATCTCAAAAGAGGGGATATCTATGGATCCAGCAAAGACAGAGGTTATCGAAAGATGGTCAAGACCAACAACAGTAACTGAGATCTGAAGTTTTCTTGGTTTGGATGGATATTGTCATTGTTTAGTGAATTATTTTTCACGATTATCTAATGCACTCACCAGGTTGAATCGAAAAGGAGTTAATTTCGTTTGGATGGATGAGTGTGAAGAGAATTTCAAGGAGTTAAAACAAAGGTTATGTAGTGCACCTTTGCTCACACCGCCTTGTAGTGGAGAAAGGATGGTGATCTACAGTGATGCATCAAATAAGGGATTGGGGTGTGTTCTCATGCAAAATGATATGGTGATAGCTTATGCCTCACGACAGTTGAAATTACATGAGAAAAATTACCCAACTCATGATTTAGAATTAGCTGCGGTAATATTTGAATTAAATATTTGGAGGCATTATCTTTATGGTGAAAGAAGTGATATTTATACTGATCATAAAAGTATAAAGTATATTTTCACAAAAAAAGGATATGAATATGTTACAAAGAAGATGGTTGGAGCTGATTAAGGATTATGACTGCTCAATTCATTATAACCTAGGGAAAGAAAACATGGTGGAAGAGGAATTAAGTCAACAAGACCATTCTAGCTTATCCATGATGAGAATCACAAAAGATCCAATATTTATGGATTTACAAAGGATGGGTCTTGGAATTATAATGTCAGGGGAAAATCTTATCTTTCTTAAATGAATTTTCAACCATCTATACATGAGAAGGATAAAGAGACACAGAAGAAGATGTAGAGTTACAGAAGAAGGTGAGAAATGTTCCTGAATTTCACTTTGATTGTGATGAAATAATAAGGTTCAAGAATCGGGTTTTTGTTCCTCCCATCCCATAATTAAAGAAGTAAATACTGGAGGAATATCATAGTTCTTCATTCTATATTCATCCTGGAAGAACGAAGATGTATAGGGACATGAAGGAGTACTTCTGGTGGGATGGAATGAAAATACATGTTGCTGTATATGTCTCTCGATTCTTAGTTTGTCAGCAAGTTAAAGCTGAGATATAGAAGTCTAAGGGGATGTTACAACCATTACCCATACCAGAATGGAAATGGGAAAAACATCACTATGGACTTTGTCACTGGACTACATAAAACATCCAAAGGCAATAATGCTATCTGGGTTATAGTTGATCGTCTTACGAAGTCGGCACACTTCATTGCTATTAGAGAATATTTTTCTCTTGATTAGTTTGCCAGGATATATGTGAAGGAAGTGGTATGATTGAATGGAGTACCACTTTCCATTATATCTGGTCGGGATCTGAGGTTTACCTCAATGTTTTGGAAAAGTCTTCAGCATATTCTATATATAGAGTTGAGTTTCAGCACTGCTTATCATCCTCAGATAGATGGTTAGTCTGAGAGGACAATTCAAACTCTAGAAGTTATGTTCAGATCTTTCTCTACGGATTTCAAAGGTGGTTGGGATCAACACTTACCTTTGGTGTAATTTTCTTATAATAATAGCTTTCACTCTAGTATTCAGATGGCTCCTTATGAATCTATCTAGGGAAAGAAATGCATAACCCCAACTTGTTGGGATGAGGTTGGGGAAAGAAAGCTACTAGGACCTGATCTTGTTGATGAGATGGCAGAAAAGGTAAGATCTATTCAACAACACATAAGAGAAAATCAGAGTCGACAAAAAAGTTAAGCTGATAACCGAAGAAAAGACCCAAAGTTTGAAGTGAGTGATAAATTGTTTTTATGAATATCTCCCTGAAAGAGAGTAATGAGATTTGGAAAGAAGGTCAAGTGGAGCCCTAGGTATATTGGTAGTTTTGAAATAATGGATCATGTTGGGAAGGTATCTTACCGATTGGCGCTTCCACCGAATCTCTCTCTTGTTCAGGATTTGTTCCTTGTATCTCTCCTGAGACAGTATATACCCGATCCTTCACATGTACTAAGCTCTGAGGTTGTACCGCTGGATAAAAATCCTTCTTATGAGGAACAGCCGATAGAGATTCTGGATCGTTGCGAAAACGTTCTATGGAATAAGACCACTCGCTTGGTGAAAGTTTTATGGAATTATAAAATGGCGGAATAGGCCAATAATTCCTCCTAAAGATATGTGATAAATTATATAAGGAATCCTAAAAAACAAGAATCACACAATTTAAATTAGTAGGGTAAGAGTTGTAAATAAAATAGTAAACTGAATCAATTGGATTACTTCTAAAAATGCTCAAATATTATACTTAGTATTAAAACATTATTATTTCAACTGAATTATGCACATTTCATATAAAATAATTAAATAGAGTATATAATAATTCATGAAAATATTAATAACATCAACTCCCCCACACTTATTCTTCTGCATGTCCTTATTTGGAAAAAATATAAAAACATGACAAAATCATTTTCACTCACCAACAAATATTAAAATTCTGTTTTCTTCAATCATTGGAGGTTTAGACTATTTCACTCATCCATATTGAATTACACCACAAGTTGTTATAGAAATAATGTTTCAAAAACAATTCATTTTTTTCATGCTCAAATTTAGAAATGTAAAATGTGGATTCTCAAAACTCACACCTCTCAAGATGGTGAAATTTATTTGTGGAGGTTTACTCTTTCTCCACCCAAAAGTGAAATTCTTAGAGTTTGAAAGAGATATCAACATACAATCCCTATCCAAAGTGCAGAAGAATGAAGAAGTATTTTGAAGGGGATTTTCTATGGCTGTGGGATGGTTGTAATATAATGTCCAAGAGAGAAAAAAAGAGGGCTAAAACACCAACATGTAAAACACAATGCACAATATTTTTTAAATTAAACATGAAATGAAATGTAAAAACATATTTATGAGGGAATGAAAATGTGAAATTAGATAAAAAAGAGGAAGGAAATATGAAGGGAATGAGAAGATGGAATATTTACAAAACACAAAACTTCTCCCAATAAGAATATAATGCAAGTGTTCTTTTTTTCTTTTCTTTCTTTTCTTTGATTTTTCAAAAGTTGACGTTGAAACAGATATCACACTCATATCCCAACCCATGTTTGATCTCCTCAAAACACTAATTATAATAGTTATAACAAGATCAAAGGTTTAGTAAGAGTGATTTTTGACCTCCCCAAGACACAACCAATTTTTTCCATTTTTTTAATTTTTTTCATCATTTTTTATGATTGTTTTGAACACTTGTCCATAACATTTACAAAATTACATAAATGGAAGTACATTACATTCACCAAAACTCACTGAATGAAATCCTCCCCCCACATTAAATGGATGCTTTCCCTCAAGCATATTATAACATGTTGAAATCAATAAAGAGTACCCAAAATGAAATCCATTCCCCCCACACTTAAATTTCAAAATAATATGGAATTAAAAATCCATGTTGATATTTGGTGGGATACAGTATCAGTCTTGTAATGTAGATAAAAAAGAAAAGGTTTTAATAGGCTCAAAGTTTCTTTAAAAAGGAGTATTGGTGTATGGTTAATGGGAGGCTATTTGGATATTGTGATTATCATCGGGTTCATGAAATGTCTCTCTCATATTAATGCACACTAAAGTGAGAAATTCAGCTCGAATTTCTATAAACTCAAGATTCACAAATCGGGGTGAAAAAATAATCATTTTGAAAATATGGCCATAGGTAGCCTTGGCATGAAATCTAATGTTGGTTCTCATGGTTGGGGAAAATCATTTTACAATTCAAAAACTGGGCATTCAAAATTTGTTGGTTTTGACACAAAATTATTTATCCAATTTCATTATAAAAATATAAAATGTTTGAGATGAAAACATGTATGTTGACTCCACAAAAAGGTTGGACAAAATTTCAAAACTTGATGGTGAGTAAGCATGACTCCTGGTTTTTTTGTTTTTTTTTGTTATGATTTTTTTCATTTTTTTAGAGTTTGTTTTTGTTTTTAATAAAGACTCACTCACAAAAAATTGAAAGATAAATATAAAGGGTTTGATAAAGAAAGTGGTAAAAAAATTAAAGACAGAGGAAGAAGAATAAAGAGGTAGAGGGATGAAGAGAGAGAGAGTGAGAGTTAAAGGGAAAGAGGTGCCCCTAGTTTGGATTTGGTGGGTTGCCATCTCCATCTAATGGTGGGTCGATTTTAGAAGTTGGGTATCAAATAGAAGTCAATGTTGATCCAGGATTGTGTGTCTTCTCATGGTGATGCATTAACCAATGTCCATTAACCGTGAATTTACTTTTGGAAGAGGGGTCTTAAACTTGCACTACACCAAGTGGGTAAACATTAGTAATAACAAATGGACCTGCCAAACGAGAATTAAGCTTACCTGGGTGAAGCTAAAATTGAGAATTAAAGATCATTACCTTATCACCTTCATGGAATACCTTTCTCAGGATGTTTTTTTCATGGAGTGTCTTGGATTTTTCTATGTAGAGATTAGAATTCTCGTAAGAATCAAGTCTAAGTTTCTCCAGTTCAGCCAATTGCAACAATCTTTCTTCACTAGATTTTTCACAATCAAAATTACAGGTTTTTATAGCCCAAGAAGACTTTTGTTGGATTTCAACTGGTAGATAGAAGGCTTTACCAAAAACTAGCCTAAAAGTAGACATCCCAATGGGTGTTTTATAGGCATTTCGATAAGCCCACATTGCTTCACCTAGCCTCTTAGGCCAGTCATTTCTGGTGGGTTTTACAATTCTTTCAAGCACTCTTTTCACTTCTCTATTAGAAATTTCAACTTGGCCATTTGTTTGAGGGTGATATGCAGTTGAAGTTTTATGTATAACCCCATTATATTTTAACATAGATTAAATGGTTTTATTACAAAAATGGGTTCCTAAGTCACTTATCAAGGAACGAGGTGTGACAAATCGGTGGAAAATGTGTGTCTTTAAGAACTCACTAACATTATTTGAGTCATCCTTTCTAGTGGGTTTGGCCTCGACCCACCTAGAAACATAATAAACCTGAAGAAGAATGAATATAAATGAATTGGAAGGCGGAATAGTCCCATGAAATCGATGCCCTAAATAGTGAAGATCTCACAAAAAATTAAAACCTTTTGGGTTATTTCATTTCTCTTTGAAATTATCCCAAACTTTTGGCAAGTGGGAAATGACTGACAGAACTCTTATTGTAACACCTGATATTTTATGAGAAATATTTTTTTTTATGTTATATGCATCACCAAAGGAATCTCTCATTACACACAACACTATATTGGCTTGTGTTACACACAGGAGCAACCTTCCTCGATAGCTTGCGTTGTACGTAATACCGAGATTCACTAAAAACGATATGTTATTAAAATATTATATAAACTAGCTATTATGAATAGTAATTCCCACTTTTTGAAATTTTATAAATTTTACCTTTCAAAATGGACTTCATTTTTGGATTCGGAATATCGAAATTAGCCTAGGGTGAATTTTTTGTATTTTTTTGAAAACATTCAATTTTGGATGAATAGTGAAAACACTTATTGGTTAAAAATGACTTTTTATTTAAATAATCATTTTTTTATTTAAAGTAATTTTAGGTCAAAATAGATAGATAATACATATATAAGTTCTATGTAATTCATTGGAGTAATTTTATAATAATATGGATAAATAAAAATTGTATTGAACATTTTACCGTCTTTTACCCACCTCCTAGGAGCATTTGCAATTGTACATAAAACATAATTTTACCACTTATGTGAGTTTAATTTCGAAAATACGAGAGACATGGGTAATATCAAGGAGTAAAATTTGGTTCAATAAGATAAAAATAATATTTGGTGAATCGTAACTTTTTACTTTTATTTACCACGGTTAAAAGTAAATATGGTAATTACGGGTAAAAATGATTTTATTATTACCCTAAAACATGCCCTAACTCTATTGGATAACTTTAACTCGACCAAAAAACCCTTATTAATAAAATATGACCATTTAGGTCAACTTGGATTAGATTAGGACACTTATTATTATTTTATTTAAAGAATAGTTAAATGAGTTAAAATCAATGTTTAATAACTAAAACATTTTTAATATAGGGTTATAAATACGATAAATTAGACTATAAATAATCAGTAGAAAGATAAAACTATTTCATATCTAATGGTATTTTATTTATAATTTTTAGACATTAAATATTCTAATTTATTTATGACACAATGATGATGCAGTAATCACCTTATTAATGAAATATTAACATAATTGATATTATGAATACCTAAATAAATGTAATTTAAGACTTTTTATGAATTAAAATAATTTTATAGATTAATATGACATGTTAGTATTGATTTAATTTACTTTTTTCGAACTAATAATTCTGTTATGATTTTCGAAAAAATAAATTTCTAAATAGTGTCAAAATTGACATAAAATAGTTTAAAAAATATATTATATTATTAATTTTTATTTTATTCCTATAAATATAAGGTTCAACCAAATGACTCAGATATGGTTATATATATTAATAATTAACCACTTGGGGTTCGTTTTTCTTGTTATAGTAAGTTTATTAACCATATAGTGTAAGAAAAGAAGAATACACTGTAAAAGTTAAATTATTTAACTTTGAGTTAAATCTAAATGATAAGGTTAAAATAGTAACCTAAAATTTTATAAAACCTATTGGTTGAGAGAATTTAGACCCATACCCACCTTATCTTCTAAATAAATCAATTTTGAGCTATTAAAAACCGAATATAACTTTATTATAAAATAATATTTTATATTTTTGCAAAGGTGCCACTCTCCTCCCTTATAAAAGGGCACCTCCTCCCTCTCCGCCTCACACCACTTTGAGCCTTAAAACTCGGCCAAACCCTACCAATTTATCTTCTACACTTTACTAGAAACATCCTAGAGTTTCTGGTATTCTTCAAACACCATCTTTAGTGCCCTAAGAGGAAGTTAAGAAGAGGCACTTCAAAGAAGGGGTAATATCCTTTACCGATTCTTTCCACTTTATTTCTTCTTCTACATATTCTTCTTTATTTGTTCCATCATAAATTAATAACATCAGTATCACTCATACATATATATGTTATTATAAATATGAAACAAACCTATTTCACCTTCTATCCATCCTACGGAAAATGAAATCACCGCGCGTTCGTACGTACAGAATATTTTCTCCACGTCGTGGTGTAATCTGTTTTCCACCACCACCTTACTTGGATGGGTGTAATGGTCTGAAGAATAACTATATATGATTACTATAACAAGATACTAAATCTGAGACACCCTATCTTCCACTCCAATACCTTCAATAGTTATGGGAACGATATCATTGCTTGTGCGTACGTACGGCCTACCGTCTCCACGATGTGATGTGACTCGTTATACATGATATTCATTGAATAATGATTATATAAATGAATTTAATAAATAAATATGATATATATTACACTAATAACTTTATGTAAATAAGTTATCTATAACCTATAAATAGGAATAAGAATTTATTCGACAAGACATGCATAAGAACATAAAGCAATGAACACCCGAATAACAAGTAGCAATGAAATATTACTAATAAGAATATAAAGATATGACCATATATGATACCATAAAAATTATTATGATTATTTAATAAGTCAATGACATTATATAAATCAATATACAGGAGGTTCAGATACATACAAATCATATCGGACCTAAGGTAAGGGAAAATCTTACAATCTCATTTTTATCCGATATTCTTTATACTTTGGTATTTAATGGTGTGTATTTATCATCTGCATCCATGTTTCCTCAATATTTAATATTATTTATATACTCCTAAAGTTTTTTAAATCCAATTTTAACTATTGGTGAATTTTTAGTAAAAGATATGAAAGAAATCTTTTGTCGTTTTCAATACGAGATACTTTTTGACTTTTCCGGCCAAAGTACGAGACGAATGTTTTTTAACATATATGAAATGAATGGATTTTTATGATTTCATAGAACATTATTTCCATGAATCTTCCTTCACATGTTTTCAAGTTTATTTTTAATTAACTTCTATTAAAATTTTATGGCATGTTAAGAAAGGAATTTTTTTTGAAGTAGAAAAGATATTTTCCTCAACAATGGAGTTCAAGTGTTTTATCAAAATTATTTTCCATCTAAGAAAAATATAGGGTTTTGTTTATATCCCTATTGTTACATTGATTTTATTATGTTGTGATGGAATTATTTTTATGAATTCCTTTATCTTATATGAATTGTTTTATGATGTCACAATGTTTAAGAATCCCATTTTTATTACATGGGTTATGGTATGATATATGATTTGTGATCTTGTGGCACACATAAGAATGGTATCATTATGAGATGTGTGGGACATATATCTCCCTCTAATTTATTTGTTAAAGATTTATATCTCATGAGACTGACATGGTTGGAATAGCAGGTTAATATGGTTCAGTAGTACAAGACTGAAATGAGGAGTGAACTCAGTTCAGAAATGGCCTTTGTCCGCTAGGATAGTCTTGGAAATGAGTCTTGACTACAAAGAAATGATTCTCTATGATTATGTGTGTATGAAACAAAGTTTCATGTTATTATTATTGGTATTACATTTCAATACCATGATTTATCCCATGTTATGATATTATGATCTCTTTTGTAGGTTAATATTTTCAAAATGTTATGTTCTTATGAATATGATATGACTGATATTTATTTTGTTTACCCTTACTGAGCATTTGATCTCACCCTTTTGCATGTTTTCTTTTCCCCAGGTCAAGAAGAATGGTATTAAGTAAGATATGCCAAAAGAGACTCCAGATATGATAAAATAAAAGGGAGACTATGTAGATGATTTATGAACCAGTTGTTTATATTTCCCAGTTTCTAAAGACACTATACCTATATAGTCCATTCATCATTTTGTTATATGATGTAATAAGTGTGCTTCAATTTTGATGTAATAACAATTTATGTAATGTATGTTTCATTATAGTTTCTATCAGAGGAAAGCTATAGTAAAACTTTGGAAACAAGGATGTGAAAGCCTTAGTAATAACCCTAAGGATAAGTCTAAGCATAGAACACAATCTTTTTGTTTTATAGATGGCCATGAATAACCTATGATAAGACCATAAGTGTGAAATTTTATTCTTGATTATGTGGTTTTCCTTTTATGATTAGTGTTTCTCGCACTATGCTTATTAGTTTTAGTTAATGGATGTAACCCAAAGGAACCATGATAGTGCTGGATGCGATGGGAAATGCAATGATTGTCCCCTTGAGAAACCAAACGTTATGGGAGATGGAATGGAAAATCTTGTAGAGATTCTCACACAACTTTCTCAAGCTATTAATCATGCAGGACTTCCAAAAGAGCAACGGAAGGAGAAAAATTCGATTTAGTCCTTCATAAGGCAGTGTCCATACTCATTCAGCGGGTCCACTGATCCATTAGTTGCTGAACGATGGATTAGTACTACTGAAAAGATATTTTCAGTTCTTCAATGTTCTGAACATGATAAATTCATCTTAGCAGTATATCATTTGGAAGGTGAAGCTGATCAATGGTGAATTATTATCAAGAATATGAGGCAAAGGGATAAAAATGAGTCCATGGAATGGGATGAGTTCAATAACATATTTTTCTATAATTACTTCCTTCGTATTCTTCAAAAAAATATAGAGAAGGAGTTTCTTGAACTAAACCAAAAGGATGAAAAATCTGTTGGTACCTACGAAGCAAATTTTACAAGACTTGTAGGTTATGCTTCCGGAATTATTATCCAAAATGAGATTAAGATCGATCAATTCTTTAGTGGATTAAAAGAAAGTCTTATAAGGGTGTTAGCCATAAGGAACTTCTATATCTATGAGGAAATTTTTCAATGTGCTCTCAAGGTTGAGATGGAGATTGGAGTAACCCATCAGTCATATGGGTTTGATAAGAAGAGGAAAATGGAATTCAATGGGAAATCTAAACATCACACTAAAAAGAAGATGAGTTTTCCCTTATTCTCAAAGTGTGGAAAGAAACATGGAGGGAATTGTCTTAAAGGGACAATTAAATGTTTCAAATGTGGAAAAGAAGGTCATCAGAAATTGTTCAATGTTCTCTCAAGGATTTTTGATGATGATCGACGTCAATAAACTCTTAAGGCCAAAGACAAAGGAAAGTCACATGAAATTTCTATCGATGATGTGGAGTATGATAACGAAGTGGTGAAAGGTACACTTACCATCCACTCTAAAGTAGGAAATGTTTTATTTGATTGTGGATCCACCCACTCTTTTATTTATAAATAATTTTCTAAGGGTATCACTATACTACCTCAACAATTAGCTATTGAGTTAGCTGTGACAACTCTTAATGGCACAACGATTGCATCAAAAGTTTATAATTCTTCCCCAATTGAAGTTTGTGGGAATGTGCTTCATGCAAATCTTGAGATCCTTCCTATAGTGTAATTTGATGTGATTATTGGCATAGATTGGATTTCCTTATATGGAGCTCATATCGATTTCCAAATAAGGGAAGTCACATTTCATATTCCTGATCAATCTATGATCACCAATCGATGCAACGATGAATATAACATTCCAGTGGAAATTTATTCCATCTTATGTGACTTGATTCCAATAAATGAAGGTTTTTTATCTCAAATGGTTGGAGAGAAACTCACGATTAAGAATATTCCTATTTTATGAGAGTTTGATGATGACTTTCCCGAGGAATTTCCTGGTCTTCCACCAAATCGTGAAGTTGAGTTTTCAATAGAACTCATAGCGGGTGTTATGCCCATTTCAATGACAACTTATAGAGTGACCCCAATTGAGTTGTAGTAATTGAAGAAACAACTCCAATAGAATCTTGATAAGGGATTCATACGACCTAGTGCATCACCTTGGGGGAGAACTTGTTCTGTTTGTTATGAAGAATGATGGATCAATGAGACTAAACATTGATAATGGAGAACATAACAAGATCACTATCAAGAACAAATATCCTCTCCCTCGCATTGAAGACTTATTTGACCAACTACACGGATCTCAATACTTTTCCAAGATTGATCTCCATTCCGGGTATCATCAATTATGGGTCAAAAGGAAGGATGTACCAAAGATGGATTTCTGTACAATGTATGGACACTGTGAATTAATAGTGATGCCATTTGGTCTTATAAATTCCGCTATAATCTTCATGGATCTGATGAATAGAGTCTTTAGATACTATCTTGATCAGTTTGTGGTAGTCTTTATAGGTGATATTATTGTCTATTCAAAGAGCAAGAAAGAACATGAAGATCACTTGAGAATTTTATTAAAGACCCTAATAGAGGCGAAGCATTATGAAAAATTTACAAAGTGTGAATTTTGGCTTCAAAAAGTTTAATTTTTGGGTCACATAATCTCAAAAGAGGGGATATCTGTGGTTCTAGAAAAGACAGAGGTTATCAAAAGATGGTTGAGACCAACAACAGTAACTGAGATTCGAAGTTTTCTTGGTTTAGATGGATATTAACATTGTTTTGTGAATTATTTTTCACATTTATCTAATCCACTCACCAGGTTGAATCGAAAAGGATGTAAGTTCGTTTGGACGGAGGAGTGTGAAGAGAATTTGAAGTAGTTAAAACAAAGGTTATCCAGTGCACCTATGCTCACACCACCTTGTAGTGGAGAAAGGTTTCTGATCTACAGTGATGCATCCAAGAAGGCATTGGGGTGTTTTCTGATGGAAAATTATATTGTGATACCTTATGCCTCACGACAGTTGAAAATCCGTGAGCAAAATTACCCAACTCATGATTTGGAATTAGCTGCGGTAATCTTTGCATTAAATATTTGGAGGCATTATCTTTATGGTGAAAGGAGTGATATTTATACTGATCATAAAATTATAAAGTATATTTGAACAAAAAAGGAGCTGAATATGTGCCAAAGAAGATGGTTGGAGCTGATTAAGGATTATGACTGCTCAATTCATTATAACCTAGGGAAAGCAAACAAGGTGGTATAGGAATTAAGTCAATAAGACCATGCTAGCTTATCCATGATGAGGATCACAAAAGATCCAATATTTATGGATTTTCAAAGGCTAGATCTTGGAATTATAATGGAAGGGGAAAATCTTATCTTTCTCAAATGAATGTTCAACCATCTATACATGAGAAGGTTAAAGAGGCACAGAAAGAAGATGTAGAGTTACAAAATAAGGTGAGAAATGTTCTTGAATTTCACTTTGATTGTGATGAAATAATATGGTTCCGGAATCAGGTTTGTGTTCATCCCATCCCATAATTAAAGATGGAAATACTGGATGAAGCTCATAGTTATTCATTCTATATTCATCCTGGAAGCACGAAGATGCATAGGGACCTGAAGGAGAACTTCTGGTGGGATGGAATGAAAAGAGATGTTGCTGAATATGTCTCTCGATGCTTGGTTTTTCTACAAGTTAAAGATGAGAGACAGATGTCTAAGGGGATGTTACAACCATTACCCATACCAGAATGGAAATGGGAAAGCATCACTATAGACTTTGTTACTGGACTTCATAAAACATCCAAAGGAAATAATGCTATCTGGGTTATATTTGATCGTCTTACAAAGTCGGCACACTTCATTGCTATTAGAGAAGATTTCTCTCTTGATCAGCTTGCCAGGATATATGTGAACGAAGTGGTAAGATTGAATGGAGTACCACTTTTTATTATATCTGGTCGGGATCCGAGGTTTACCTCGAAGTTTTGGCGAAGTCTTCGGCATACTCTAGATATAGAGTTGAGTTTCAGCACTGCTTATCATCCTCAGACAGACTGTTAGTCTGAGAGGACAATTCAAACTCTAGAAGATATGTTGACAGCTTGATCTATGGATTTCAAAGGTGGTTGGGATCAACACCTACCTTTGGTGGAATTTTCTTATAATAATAGCTTTCACTCCAGTATTCGGATAGCTCCTTATGAAGCTCTCTAAGGAAAGAAATGCAGAACCCCAAATTTCTGGGATGAGGTTGTGGAAATAAAGCTATTAGGACCTGATCATGTTGATGAGATGGAAGAAAACGTAAGATATATTCAACAACACATAAGAGCATATCAGAGTCGACAAAAAATTTATGCCGATAACTGAAGAAAAGTCCCAGAGTTTGAAGTGGGTGATAAAGTCTTCTTATGAATATCTCCCTAGAAAAGAGTAATGAGATTTGGAAAGAAGGGTAAGCGGAGCCCTAGGTATATTGGTACTTTTTAAATACTGGATCGTGTTGGGAAGGTATCTTGCCGATTGGAACTTCCACCGAATCTCTCTATTGTTCATGATGTGTTCCATATATCTCTCCTGGGAAAGTACATACCATGTCCTTCACTTGTACTAAGCTCCGAGGTTGTACCGCTGGATAAAAATCTTTCTTATGAATAACAGCTGATAGAGATTCTGGATCTTAGAGAAAAAGTTCTACGGAATAAGACCACTCTCTTGGTGAATGTTTTATGGAAGAACAACCAATTAGAAGAAGCTACATGGGAACTTGAGGATATGATGAGGGAGAGGTATCCTCACCTGTTTGTTACAATGTGACAAATTTCGGGGGAAAATTCATTTTAAGGGGGGTAGAATGTAACAGCCTAGATATTATAAGAAATATTTTATTTTTATGTTATATGCATCACCAATGGAATCTCTCACTACACACAACATTGTCTTGTCTTGTGTTACACGCAGGAGCAACCTTCCATGATAGCTTGTGTTGTACGCAATACCGAGTGTCACTAAACAACGATATGTTATTAAAATATTATATAAACTAGCCGTTATGAATAGTAATACCCACTTTTTGAAATTTTATAAACATTATCATTCAAAATGGACTTCATTTTTGGATTTGGAATATCGAAATTAGCCTAGGGTGAATTTTTGGTATTTTTCCGAAAACTTTCAATTTTTGATGAATAGTGAAAACACTGAGTTATTGGTTAAAACTGACTATTTATTTAAATAATAATTTTTTTAATTTAATTTTAGGTCAAAATAGATAATTAATACCTATATAAGTTCAACATAATTCATTGGAGTAATTTTATAATAATATAGATACATAAAAATTTTATTGAACCTTTTACCATCTTTTACCCACCTCCTAGGAGCATTTGCAATTGTACATAAAACATAATTTTACCACTTCTGTGAGTTGAGTTTAAAAAATCCAAGAGACACAGCTAATATCAAGGAGTAAAATGTGGTTCAATACGATAAAAATAATTTTTTTTGAATAGTAACTTTCTACTTTTATTTACCACGTTTAAAAGTAAATAGGGTAATTAAGGGTAAAAATGATATTATTATTAACCTAACACATGTCCTAATTCTATTGTATAAGTTTAATTCAACAAAAAACAACCATAGGAATAAAATATGACCAATTAGTTCTACTTGGATTAGATTTGTACACTTATTATTATTTTATTTAAAGAAGAGTTAAAAGAGTTAAAAACAAAGTTTAATGACTAAAACATTTTTAATATAGGGTTATACATAAGATAAATTCAACAATAAATATTAATTAGAAATATAAAAATATTTTGTACATAATGGTATTTTATTTATAATTTTTAGACATTAAATATTTTAATTTATTTATGACACAATGATGTTGCAGTAATTACCTTATTAATGAAATACTAACATAATTGATTTTATGAATACCCGAATAAATGCAATTTGAGACTTTTATGAATTAAACTAATTTTATTGGTTAAGAAGACATTTTAGTATTAATTTAATAAACTTTTTTTGAACTAATCATGTTGTTATGATTTTCACAAAAATCAATTACCAAATAGTGTCAAAATTCACATAAAATAGTTTTTAAAACAAATATTATATTATTAATTATTATTTTATTTCTAAAAATCTAAAGTTCGGACATATGACTTAGATAAGGTTATATATATTTATAATGAACCACTTGTGTTTCTTTTGACTTTTTATAGTAAGTATACTAACCATATAGTGTCAGAATACAAGAAGACACTTTAAAAGTTAAATTATTTATCTTAGAGTTAAATCAAAATGATAAAGTTAAAATATTAACCAAAACTTGTCTAAAAACTATTGTTTGAGATTATTTTGACCCATACCCACCTTATATTAGAAATAAATCAATTTTGAGCTATTAAAAACTGAATATGACTTTATTATAAAATAATATTTTACGTTTTTTCTAAGGTGCCCCTCTCCTCCCTTATAAAAGAGAACCTTATCCCTCTCCTCCTCACACCACTTTGAGCCTTCATGCTCAGAAAACCCCTTACAATTTCTCTTCTCCACCTCTCTAGAAACATCCTAGAGTTCCTGGTCTTCTTCAAAGACCATATTTAGTGCCCTTAGATGAGGTTAAGAAGATGCGCTTCAAAGAAGAGGTAATGTCCTTTACCGATTCTTCGAAATTTATTTCTTCTTATACTTCTTCTTCTTTATTTGTTTAATCATAAATTAATAACATCAGTAACACTCATACACTGATATGTTATTATAAATATGAAACAAACCTATTTCACCTTCTATTCATCCTACGGAAAATGAAATCATCGCTCGTGCGTACGTACGGAATACCGTCTCAACGCCATGGTGTAATATGTTTTCCACCACCACCATACTTGGATGGATATAATGGTGTAAAAAATAACTATATATAATTATTATAACATGATACTAATTCTTAGAAATTCCATCTTCCACTCCAATATCATTCAATAGTTATGGAAACGATATCATCGCTCGTGTGTATGTACAGCCTATCGTCTTCACGATGTGACGCGACTCGTTCAACATGATCATAATTGAATAATGATTATATAAATGAATTGAATGAATAAATATGGTATATATTGCACTGATTCCATTCTGTAAATATGTTATCTATAACCTAAAAAGTGGAATAAGAATTTATTCGACAAGACAAGCATAAGAACATAAAGCAATGAACACCCGAATAACAAGTAGCAATGAAATATTACTAATAATAATATAAGAAGATGACCATATATGATATCATAACAATGAATATGATTATGTTATAAGTCAATGACATTATTTAAATCATTATATAGGAGGTTCGGATATGTACGAATCATATCGGACCTAATGTAAGGGAAAATATCATAATCTCATTTTTATCCGAGATTGTTTATACTTTCGTATTTACTGGGGTGTATTTTCCATCCACATCCATGTTTCCTCAATATTTAATATTATTTCCATACTCATAAAATTTTTTAAATCCAATTTTACCTATTGGTGAAGTTTTAGTAAAAGATATGAAAGGAATCTTTTGTCGTTTTCAGTATGAGATACTTTTGGAGTTTTCCGACCAAAGTACGAGAAAAATGTTTTTTTAACTTATACTGCATGCATAAATTTTTATGATTTCATAGAACATCATTTCCATGAATAGTTCATTACAAGATTTCAATTTTATTTTTAATTAACTTATTTTAAAATTGTATGACATGTTAAGAAAGGAAAAAAAATTGAACTAGAAAGGATATTTTCGTCAAGAATGGAGTTCAAGTGTTTTATCAAAATTATTTTCCATCTAAGAAAAATATAGGGTTCTATTTATATCTATATTGTTACATTTATTTGATTATGTTGTGATGGAATTATTTTTATGAAGTCCTTTATCTTATATGATTTGTTTTATGTTGTCGCGATGCTTAAGAATCCCATTTTTATTACATGGGTTATTCTATGATATATGATTTATGATCTTGTGGCACACATAATAATGGTGTAATTTTGAGATGGGTGGGACCTATATCTCCCTTCAATGCATTGGGTAAAGATTTATATATCATGATATAGACATGGCTGGAATGGAAGGTTAATCCAGTTTTGTGATATAGGATTGAAACAAGGAGTGAACTCGGTTCAGAAATGGACTTTGTCCACTAGGATAGTCTTGGAAATGGGTCTTGACTACTAAGAAATGATTCTATATGATTATGTGTGTATGAAACAAAGTTTTATGTTATGATTATTGGGATTACATTTCACTACCATGATTTATCCCATGTTATGATATTATAATCTTATTTGCAGGTTAAGATTTTCAAAATGTTATGTTCTTATGAATATGATATGATGGATATTTCTTTTGTTTACCCATACTGAGTATTTTAGCTCACCATTTTGTAAGTTTTATTTTCCCTAGGTCTGGAAGAACGGTATTAAGTATGATATGCCAAAAGGGACTCTGGATATGATAAAATAAAAGGGAGACAGTGTATATGATTTATGAACCAGTTGTTTATATTTCCCAGTTTCTAAAGACACTGTACCTATACAGTCCTTTCATGGTTTCGTTATATGTTGTAATAATTGTGCTTCAATTTTGAAGTAATAAAAATATATGTAATGTATGGGTTGTTATACTTATGAGTCCTCGAAGAGTGAAGGCCAAAAGAATCCAGAGTCTAGAACCTTTCAGGAGGTCCTTTGTGCTCCAAAGTGGCCACCACCTGGCATTGAGTGACAAAATTCTAATATGGAATAATGTTAATTTTCATAGACACATCTCCTTATTACCATGTCAGCCCCCGTTTTCCAAAGTTTATATTCTTCCCAAAAATTATATTTTGAATCACTTTTCAACATCATTTTTTCTTCTTTTGAAAACATTTCAGGAAAAACACCAGAAACCAAGTAATTTAAAATTGGGGCATACCATGGTATTTTTGGAGTGAGAAATGAATGATGCTCAGTGGGGAATTTAGGATCGATGATTTTAAAATGATAATAATTAGAAAATCTTCTCAAGTGATTAGCCACAGGGTTTTTTTTCCTGGTATATCTTCTATTTGAAGGTCAAACTCTGGGAGCATTAGGATCCATATTATTATCCTTGGTTTGTAATCACTATTCTGGATTAAGAACTTTATAGAAGGATGGTCTGTGAAGATAATAATTTTGGAACATAAGAGATAGGGTCAGAATTTATCTTAGTCAAAAATAACTTCTAAAAGTTCTTTTTCAGTGATAGTGCAATGAGATTGAGTTTCATATAATTTTTTTTGAGGTATACTAGATGCCATGAGGAATGTTTTCTCTTCTTTGAACAAGAACAGTCCCAACAGCTCTATTAGAATCATCACACATCAACTCAAAGGGTAAAGAACAATCTGGGTGTTGGATTTTCGGGGCAGATATAAGAGCAATTTTGAGTTCAATGAAGGATCTCTTAAAAACCTCTTCAAAATGGAAAGTGACATCATTTTGGAGCAACCGACTGAGTGGGGGAAAATTTTTACTAAAGTTATGGATGAATCGCTGAAGGAAACCAGCATGACCAATGAATAAATGGATATCTCGAATAGAAGTGGGTTCAGGAAGTGATTGGATCACTTTAATTTTGGCAAGATCAACTTCAATACTATCTTTTGAAACTATGTTCCCTAGAACACTCCCATTTTCAACCATGAAGTTACATTTTTAAAAATTTAACACAAAGTTACAATTCACACAATTTTGAGGGACTAGAGAGAGTGAATTAAAGAAAGATTAAAATGACTCACCATAAATGGTAAATTCATCCAGGATGACTTCCATGCAGTGTTCAATGAATTCAGAAAAGATACTCATCATACACCTCTGAAATGTTGTAGGAGTATTGGAAAGGCCAAAAGGCATTCTCCTATATGCATATATTCCAAAGGGGAAAGTGAAAGTGTTCTTTTCTTGGTCCTGAAGTGCGATTTGGATTTTGAAGTGGTAGATGTATCCATCAAGAAAACAATAGTGTGACTTTCTAGCTAATCGTTCTAGCATTTTATCATGTAATGGAATAGGGTAGTGATCTTTTCTTGATTCAACATTCAATTTCCTATAATCGATGCACACATGCCATTTTTTCTTCACTCAAGTTTTGACTACCTCTCAATGTTCATTTGTGACAACAGTTATCCCACCCTTCTTCAGTACAAATTGAATTGGACTAACCCGTTCACTACCATAAATTGGGTAGATAATACCAGCTTGAAGAATCTTGGTGATCTCTTCCCTAACTACCTTAGGTTTCAGTGGATTGATTCTTCTTTATGGTTGTCTAATTGGTTTGGATGACTCTTCAAGATAGATGTGATGCATGAAAAGGGCAGGTGGTTGCGCCCAAATTTACCCTACGGGTAAAAGCGATCGATGTAGTACATGTAGGGGTCGAGTCCACAGGGACCGAAGAAGTAACCTTGAGACGCTATGATTTGGTGAAGGATGGGCTATGAAGTAGCCAACTTTGGTTTTGATTTAGATGTTTTAAATAACACCAAGAAACCTACGTGAATTCAATTTAATGAAAATGGGTTGATCTAGGATTATGCTTGGGGTGGATTGAATGAATTTTACTTCTTTAAACAATTTTGGTTTTATTAATTCTTGATGAATCCATTCTTCAAGAATAACACTAACTTCATCATTTTCTGGTTTGGTGCTTACTAAACACAATTACTAATCCCCTATACACTTAGAGAACCAAATTCATGATCTCTCCGAGGTATATGGTCATTTAGTAATTGAATTTATTTTGCTCAAACACAGTAAAGATGAAGAGTAGAAATAACTGAAGAATGGATATCTTAAATTAATTATCCATTTAACAACAATTCGTTCATAAAATAACATTCAACCCAGCTTTTTCATCCTTCTAAGATCAACCCATTAAGGGTTTAGCCCTCCATTGATGGTATACTCTCAATGGTGGGCGGAAGATGACTAACAAGAATTGGATTGAAGAAATTAAAACCGCGGAAATAACGAGCACTCCTCCGTGTGTGTGAATGAAATTCACACCTATGTGTGAACTAATTCACAACAACACAGAGATATCACTGTGCTTTGTGATTATAAAGTTTTAATAAATGAAATGAAAAATATATAAGAGAATAAGTTGATTAAGAACAAAAAGAAAAACTTACATGGAAATGGAAAACATTACAAATGAAATTTGGAAGCAAAACATTACAATGAAACAAAGCATCCAAGATGACAAGAAAAAATTCCACCCCCATTCCCTTCACCAATAGCTCCTTATATAGGAATATTAGGAGCCTTAGGTACATCCCCCAACAATTAATTCACCACTCAACAATTAATAGAGTCAAAAGGAAATTGACATTTCGAAGTTGACCCGGAAAACTGTCCAGATTCGTCTTCCATTTTGACGTATGAATTCGAAATTGAAGAAGGCCGATTCCGGAGGTGTCATAAATATAAAATATCTTCGTCCATGTGTCCTCTATGAGCTGTAAACATTTCAGGAAATTTCGCTTAGCCGTTTGGAAGTTATGGTCGAAATGGTGGAACGGATTTCTGCGCATTAATGACGAGTCCACCATTTAAATCTAAACTTCAGATCCCTTTATCATCATGATAACATCAGAATTAGCTCCGGACACAGTTGAATAAAATGATCCTCATATTTTTATCTTTCTACTGTATAAATTTGAGCTTCATTGGGCTTGGTTTCTGGGCCCCACATTTGTTTGATGGGCCTTAGGCCCATTATGCTTTTTACAGCATGTTTCTGCCTTCAGGCGCAAAATTCTCCATCTTCCTTTGGGATTCATCCATCGGACCTAAAAGATAGAATGTTCCAAACAAAGTGATCAATCATATCCCAAAATTTCAAATTAAAATGATGAATATTTTAATTTACACAAGCAAATTATTGAGTGGGCCCAAATTGACATTTTAAGCATGAATTGCACAATGATGGGAAATGAAGTTCAATTTCTGAATTGGACTAAAATTGATGTTTATGAACTTTTAAACACATTAATATTAAGAACTTAACAATGAATATTAGCCACTTTTAGTGACTAATCACACCCCCAACTTGAGTTTTGCTAGTCCCGAGCAAAATAATTTACAAATATGAAATTGAAATCCCCTTTTCCAAAAACATTTAAATACACATTTCTCACTCAAAAGATCTCATACCAAAAAAATTATGGAACCCTTCAAAATCATTTAAAACAAGCTAGGTCCATATGCATATCCCAAGCCCAAGCCCATTCCTTTGTTCAAATTCATCGCCACATTTCATCCAATTTAAATTAAGCATGATAAAGTGTTGTGCATCATAAAAGATATGGGGCCCATTTTATTGTTCAAGGGGAAAAAAATGGAAGCGCTAGGTGGGAATCACATTAAACCTTAAGATGAGTATCCTTTTTTTTTTTTATTTTATTTTTTTGATTTTTTTAACCACAATAGATATGAAAAGACTAACTCTGGGCAAGACAACTATGGAGTCACGATCCCCAAGTGCCGGACGCCACGCATTTTGTCAATTTCATGCTCTACAATAGAGATATAAAGCCTAACTCTGGGCAAGACAACTATGGAGTCACGATCCCCAAGTGCCGGACGCCACGCATTTGGACAAAACATTTCTCTATGTGGTCATTATTATTTTTTTTCAATTTTTTTTTTTTGTTTTTCTTTTGTTTTTTTTTTGGATACTCAAATTAAACTAAAAGTGACCCCAGAACCCTATGCTATAATGAAAGGGACCCAAGAACTCAAATTTACACCCACAATCAAAAAGACGTGCATTGTGGCATTTTTATTAAGAGGATGAAAATGTAAACTTTGAAAAATCACATCGGACAACCACACTTTCCAAAAACTATGCTCATGAACATAAACATGCATTAAAATCAGAATCAAGGCATGCAAAATTTATTTGATATCCCATTTTAGAGTTTTCAATGTGTGTTATCATGTTCAAGGTTAATGGAATTTTTCTTTTCATGCAAGTTTTTATTCAAAAAAAATCAATTTTTTATCCCCCCCCAACTTAGAATAACACTGTCCCCAGTGTTTAAAGAAAAGAAAAAAAGTTAGAAGGTGGTAGGAGAGGAGTTCAAAGATAAAATTGAGAATGAAAAACATGGAACAAATTCACCTGGTTTTTAAAGTTGAGGTTCATGATGCTCCAAATTACTCCTTTGATCTCTTTGGGGATGTAGGCACCTCCTCGATTGAACATGTATCACCCAAAATAGTTCCTGAACCATAAAAAGAAGGACAAAGCAGACAAAACAAACAACACAATGATTTATTTAATTCCAAGTACCATCATTTTCATTTTTTTTAAATCAAACTAATGATACATTGTCTTCTTTTAAATTTCTGGGTAAGGTATTACTCAGGGATCACACCGCGTGACACTGATGAATACGGTTCTCCCCTTTCATACCCATCCATACTCATAAAAGAAGAACAGGTCAAGAGTCTAAATTTTGTTATTATTATTTTTTTTAACCTACAAAAAACATAAATAAAATAAACTGATGATACATTGTCTTCTTTAAATTTCTGGGTAAGGTATTACTCAGGGATCACACCGCGTGACACGGATGAATACGGTGCTCCCATTTCATACCCATCCTTACTCATAAAAGAAGAACAGGTCAACAGTCTATATAAAAAAAATAACAAAATTAAGCAGAAGGAAACAAAAGATGATTCACAGTGATTGGAAACATGAAAACCACGGGTTGCCTCCCGTGCAGCGCTTTTGTTTAACGTCGTTAGCCCGACTTGTACCCTCAATCTATCAATTTTTCTCTGGTTCATATGTTGGCTCAGTTAAATCCTCCTTGGTTTCTTGTTTATTGAATGATTCAATGAATGGTTTTAACCTATGACCATTGACTTTGAAGACATGACCACTTGTGGGATCCTGAATCTCTATTGCCCCATGAGGGTACACATGATGCACTAGGTATGGACCAGACCATCTGGACCTTAGCTTTCCTGGGTGTAGATGAAGTTTTGAACTATACAAGAGCACAAATTTTCCTAGTTCAAAGTGTTTGACTTTGAGATTCCTAGATTGGTAGGCTTGAACTTTAGATTTATTGATCCTTGAATTTTCATAAGCCTCCATCCTAAGTTCCTCGAGTTCATTAAGATCTAATTTCCTTTTTGTTTCAGCCAAAGAAATGTCAAAGTTCATTTTTTTTATTGCCCAAAAGGCCTTATGCTCAATTTCTACAGGTAAATGACATGCTTTTCCATAAACCAATCTATACGGTGACATGCCTCGGATAGTTTTGAAAGCAGTTCGATATGCCCAAAGGGCATCTAAGAGTTTCTCGGTCCAATCTTTCCTAGAGGGATTGACAGTTTTTTCAAGAATTTGTTTAATTTCTCTATTTTCCAACTCAGCTTGACCGTTGGTTTGAGGATGGTATGCAGTGGAAACTTTATGAGTAATACCATACTTAGACATGAGTGAAGCGAATGGGCGGTTGCAGAAATGGGTTCCACGATCACTGATTATAGCCCTAGGAATTCCAAATCGAGAAAATATATGCTCTTTCAAAAATCGGATCACAACATGGTGGTCATTGGACTTGGTGGGAATGGATTCAACCCATTTTGAGACATAATCAATAGCTAAGAGGATGTAGAGGTATCCCTTAGAGTTTGGAAAGGGTCCCATGAAATCAATTCCCCAACAATCAAAGATTTCAACGACCAGAATGGGAGTGAGGGGCATTTGATTCCTTTTGGTAATGGATCCTAATTTATGACACTGAGGACAACTTTTGCAGAATTGGAAGGAATCCTTAGTAAGGTTCGGTCAGTAGAAACCACTTTGTAGGATCTTTGCAGTTGTTTTCTTTGTTGAAAAGTGGCCTCCACATGCCTCTCCATGACAAAATTTTAGAATGGACTCTTGCTCAGACTCGGGAATACATCTCCTGATGATTTGATCAGGACAGAACTTGAAGAGGTAAGGATCATCAAACACATAGTGTTTTACATCAGAAAGGAATTTCCTCTTAGCTTGGGTCCCCATGAATTTTGGAATGTCACCCGTCACCAAATGGTTTGCTATGTCAGCATACCAAGGGCAATCACTCACTGAATAGAGGTGCTCATCGGGAAATGAATCAGACACAGAGAGGTGGTGTGAGTTGTCTTTGAATTCCATCCTAGAGAGGTGATCAGCTACAATATTTTCAACACCCTTTTTATCCTTAATGGTTAAATCGAACTCTTGAAGAAGAAGGACCCACCTAATCAATCTAGCCTTGGCATCTTGTTTTTTGGAAAAGGTATTTTAGGGCTGAATGATCAGTGAAGACAATGATGGGTGATCCTAAGAGATAAGACCTGAATTTCTCTAAGGCAAAGACAACAGCAAGCAACTCTTTCTCAGTGGTGGTGTAGTTTATTTGTGCATCATTTAAAGATTTGCTTGCATAAGAAATGACATGTGGAGTTTTCTCACACCGTTGTCCTAAGACTGCTCCTATGGCGAAATCACTTGCATCACACATGAGCTCAAAAGGAAGTTTCCAATTTGGAGATTGCATGATAGGTGGAGATATAAGAGTTGACTTGAGTGTAGAGAATGATTCCTCACAGCTTTCTGTCCATAAAAATGGAGCATCTTTTACCAATAGAGCACAAAGTGGTCGAGAAATAGAGCTGAAATTCCTAATGAACCTTCTATAAAAACCAGCATGTCCTAAGAAGGACCTCACTTCCATAACATTTTTAGGAGAGGGAAGGTGACGAATGATGTCAACCTTAGCTTTATCAACTTCAATCCCTCTACCAGATACCAGATGACCTAGAACAAGTCCTTCCCTTACCATGAAATGGCATTTTTCCCAATTTAGTATGAGATTCTTATCCTCACACCTTGACAAAACCTTTTCAACATTTATAAGGCATCCCTCAAAAGTATCCCCAAAGATGGAGAAGTCATCCATGAAGACCTCTAAAAAATCCCCCACCATATTCGAGAATATTCCCATCATGCACCGCTGGAAGGTACCAGGGGCATTACATAACCCAAAGGGCATGCGTTTGAAGGCAAAAGTGCCAAATGGACAAGTGAAGGTTGTTTTTCCTTGATCCTCTAAGGAGACTTCGATTTGATTATACCCTGAGAATCCATCTAGGAAGCAATAGAATTGATGACCCGCCACTCGCTCGAGGACTTGATCAATAAAGGGTAATGGGAAATGGTCTTTCTTGGTACAAGAGTTGAGCTTCCTATAGTCAATACAAACTCTCCATCCACTACTGACCCTTGTTGGAAGTTTCTCTCCATCCTTGTTGGTTAGTACTGTGATTCCAGCCTTCTTTGGAACCACATGGATTGGGCTAACCCACTCACTCTCAGCTATAGGATAGATGATACCGACTTTTAACAATTTCAAAAGTTCTTTTCTCACTACTTCCATGAGATTAGGATTGAGTCGCCTCTGAGGTTGACGACATGGCTTTGACTCAGATTCAAGAATAATTCTATGAGTCCCAATAAGTGGGCTAATCCCAGGGATATCAGATAGGGTCCACCCAATGGCTTTCTTGTGTCTCCTAAGAACATCTAGAAGCATCCTCTCATGATCGGATTCAAGGGAGGAAGAAATGACAACAGGAAAGGATTGATTGTCCCCTAAGAAAGCATACTTTATTGATGAAGGTAAGACTTTAAATTCAAGATCAGATTGGTCATGACTTTCCATGAATGGTTGAGACTTTGTATTGAACTTAGTTTCTTTGTTCAGATTTCTTGACAAAATTGGTTCCTTGTGAATAGAATTTTCGTCCACTAAATTTTCCAGAGTAGTGTCATGAATGGATATGGACTCAATGTTATTGATTTCAACCATGGTATCATTGATTGGTGATTCTAGAAATTCATCAATAGAGCTGTCTGAAAGAGATTCAATCCAAGGAGGCAAATTTCCCTCATGTGAATAAAGAAATTCAATCTCTTCTTGACTTAACCATCCTTCGGTAACTCCTTGATGTTCATTGAGTTCATTATCAACACTACCAATCCAATTAACCTCATGGATCTCTTCATCATCCCCAATTTGAGAGTTTGCATTGTAGATGTTCAAGTCTAGACTCATGTTCCCAAAGGTGATGGTCATGTTCCCATTTCGGACTCGGATTACAGAGTTGATTGTTGCAAGGAAGGGACGACCCAGTATGATTGGGGTTTGCTCCCTAGGACCTAAGCTTGGGTGATTGTCCAGAACAATGAAGTCAGCTGGGTAAATGAAATTATCAACTTTCACCAAAACATCTTTTAAGATCCCCTTTGGAACTCGAACACTACGATCAGCAAGTTGAAGAGTGACAGATGTGGGTTGGAGTTCTTCGAGCCCTAACTGACAGTACATGGCATAAGGAATGAGGTTCACACTAGCACCTAGATCACACAAGGCTTTGACAACTTTGTTCTCTCCTAGTTCAACATTTATGTAAGGGCATCCTGGGTCTTTCATCTTAGGAGGAATGGTCCCTTGAATGGTGGTACTCACATTAGCAGCCAAAAGGACTTGGTTTTTATGTGAAAATTTTCTTTTAAAAGTGCACAAGTCCTTAAGATATTTTGATTAGGAAGGTATGGTTTGGATGGCATCGAGAAGGGGAATGTTCAACTTGTCTTGTGAGAAGATTTCCCTCAATGTTTCACTCAATTCAGGCTTAGTTTTCCCCCTCATGCGTTGAGGAAATGGTGCAGATTGTGGAGTTGTTTGTTGAAGTGTTGTTTCATTCACATTATTATCAGTTTCATCAGTTTGATCTTGTAGTTCATTTGAATTTTCATTAGAGTTTGAAGCTTCACATGGTTTTATCTGTTCAGGTTTTTCAATTGATTTCCCACTTCTTAAAACTGTCACAGCCTTTAGTTGTTCGTGAGTTGTTTGAGTGAAACTTGTCTCTCCCCTTGATGTTTGTTGTGGAATGGCTTGTGTGGGCATGGGTGCCTTTCCAGTTTTTATGGTTTGAAGTTCTTGTTTAATGGATGAGAATTCTGAGTTCATTTTGTCCATTTGTTTGCACAGTTGTTCTAGAAGGCTTTGTGGAACATTTTGGGTTGGTGCTTGAGCTTGTGGGTTTATTCCAGGAGGATACTTTGGTTGTTGGATAGGTTGTTGATATTGGACATGAGGATTTTGGAATTGGACCGGTTTTGGTTGGAACTGATTATGAGGTTGAAAGTTTTGTTGAGGGTATGGGTTGATACATTGTTGTTGTGTTGGTTGTTGATTGTCCTTCCAATGAAATCCCGGATGGTCGTTATACCTTGGATTGAAGGTGTTCGTGAATTGTGGCTTTTGAAAGTTCATTGCATTAACTTCTTCTGGTGGTCCTCCTAAAAGAACATCCTTGATGGAAGGAATGGTTGGACAATTATCAGTCTTGTGGTCATTCTTGTCACAAATTGTACAAACAAGCTCAACAGTTTGGGTTTTGTGGACCTTCCTAAGATCAATCTCCTCAACTTTCCTCGTGAGTGCAGCAAGTTTTGCTCGAAGGTTTTCTTCTTCTCCAAGATTGTACATTCCACTAGATTTGGGTGGCTTCTCATAGTATGGTGATGTTCCCCATGTTTGGTTTTGTTCAGCAAGATTTTCTAGATACTCGTAAGCATCATTTGGGGCTTTGTTTTTGAAGGTTCCATTACACATCATATCAATGAATTGTTTGTTTCCGGGACCCAACCCTTCATAGAAAATTCTCACTTGTTCTGGGATTAAGAAACCATGGTGCGGTACCATGTTTAATGTGTCCTTGAACCTTTCCCATGTTTCGTAGAATGTTTCTCCCTCTCTTTCAAAAAAGATTTGTATGCTCTTTTTAAGTGCAATTGTTTTGTGATGGGGGAAGTATTTTTTATAAAATTCTCGTTGAAGTTGGTCCCAAGAGTGAATGGATGCTGGTCTCAAATTGTTTAACCAATTCTTTGCTCGGTCCTTAAGGGAAAAAGGGAAAAGTCTCATTTTAGCAGATTCAATTTGATTTGGTGGGCACATGGTTTCGATAATGTCATTAAATTCTTTAACATGAAGGTAAGGCATCTCAGACTCCATCCCATGAAAGGTTGGAAGGTGGTTCAGGACATGGGGTTTGAAAACATATTGGGCATATCCTATGTTATCATGCCTAATGCATGAGGGTGCATTGGTCCAGGTTGGTGTGAGGTAGTCATTCATGGTCGGGTCTGCAACAATTCCCAAGTTAGGGTCCTGCCCGTTATTTTGGTTCCCTCCCCGGTTTATGATTTGGTTTTGTGGGAGATTCTCCATTGTATCGAACTCAACGTCTGAATTTGGAGTATTAGGAAGATTTGGATCTAAAGGAAATAGACCTCTTTTAGTGCTTGACTCCCCAGCCCTAGGAGTATCCACCCTAACTAATCTGTTTGAGTTATCGCGGGTGTAGGCGGACATGCGCCAAAAGAAAAAAAAAGCGAGAAAGGGAAAAGATAAGAGAATTGGGATGAGAATAGAAGAATGGGGGTAAGAAAAGAAGGTTTTTGGTCTAAGGAACTTACTTGGTCCCCGGCAACGGCGCCAAAATTTGGTTGCGCCCAAATTTACCCTACGGGTAAAAGCGATCGATGTAGTACATGTAGGGGTCGAGTCCACAGGGACCGAAGAAGTAACCTTGAGACGCTATGATTTGGTGAAGGATGGGCTATGAAGTAGCCAACTTTGGTTTTGATTTAGATGTTTTAAATAACACCAAGAAACCTACGTGAATTCAATTTAATGAAAATGGGTTGATCTAGGATTATGCTTGGGGTGGATTGAATGAATTTTACTTCTTTAAACAATTTTGGTTTTATTAATTCTTGATGAATCCATTCTTCAAGAATAACACTACCTTCATCATTTTCTGGTTTGGTGCTTACTAAACACAATTACTAATCCCCTATACACTTAGAGAACCAAATTCATGATCTCTCCGAGGTATATGGTCATTTAGTAATTGAATTTATTTTGCTCAAACACAGTAAAGATGAAGAGTAGAAATAACTGAAGAATGGATATCTTAAATTAATTATCCATTTAACAACAATTCGTTCATAAAATAACATTCAACCCAGCCTTTGCATCCTCCTAAGATCAACCCATTAAGGGTTTAGCCCTCCATTGATGGTATACTCTCAATGGTGGGCGGAAGATGACTAACAAGAATTTGATTGAAGAAATTAAAACCGCGGAAATAACGAGCACTCCTCCGTGTGTGTGAATGAAATTCACACCTATGTGTGAACTAATTCACAACAACACAGAGATATCACTGTGCTTTGTGATTATAAAGTTTTAATAAATGAAATGGAAAATATATAAGAGAAGAAGTTGATTAAGAACAAAAAGAAAAACTTACATGGAAATGGAAAACATTACAAATGAAATTTGGAAGCAAAACATTACAATGAAACAAAGCATCCAAGATGATAAGAAAAAATTCCACCCCCATTCCCTTCACCAATAGCTCCTTATATAGGAATATTAGGAGCCTTAGGTACATCCCCCAACAATTAATTCACCCCTCAACAATTAAGAGAGTCAAAAGGAAATTGACATTTCGAAGTTGACCCGGAAAACTGTCCAGATTCGTCCTCCATTTTGACGTATGAATTTGAAATTGAAGAAGGCCGATTCCGGAGGTGTCATAAATATAAAATATCTTCGTCCATGTGTCCTATATGAGCTGTAAACATTTCAGGAAATTTCTCTTAGCCGTTTGGAAGTTATGGTCGAAATGGTGGAACGGATTTCTGCGCATTAATGACGAGTCCACCATTTAAATCTAAACTTAAGATCCCTTTATCATCATGATAACATCAGAATTAGCTCCGGCCACAGTTGAATAAAATGATCCTCATATTTTTATCTTTCTACTGTATAAATTTGAGCTTCATTGGGCTTGGTTTCTGGGCCCCACATTTGTTTGATGGGCCTTAGGCCCATTATGCTTTTTCCAGCATGTTTCTGCCTTCAGGCGCAAAATTCTCCATCTTCCTTTGGGATTCATCCATCGGACCTAAAAGATAAAATGTTCCAAACAAAGTGATCAATCATATCCCAAAATTTCAAATTAAAATGATGAATATTTTAATTTACACAAGCAAATTATTGAGTGGGCCCAAATTGACATTTTAAGCATGAATTGCACAATGATGGGAAATGAAGTTCAATTTCTGAATTGGACTAAAATTGATGTTTATGAACTTTTAAACACATTAATATTAAGAACTTAACAATGAATATTAGCCACTTTTAGTGACTAATCACACCCCCCAACTTGAGTTTTGCTAGTCCCGAGCAAAATAATTTACAAATATGAAATTGAAATCCCCTTTTCCAAAAACATTTAAATACACATTTCTCACTCAAAAGATCTCATACCAAAAAAATTATGGAACCCTTCAAAATCATTTAAAACAAGCTAGGTCCATATGCATATCCCAAGCCCAAGCCCCTTCCTTTGTTCAAATTCATCGCCACATTTCATCCAATTTAAATTAAGCATGATAAAGTGTTGTGCATCATAAAAGATATGGGGCTCATTTTATTGTTCAAGGGGAAAAAAATGGAAGCGCTAGGTGGGAATCACATTAAACCTTAAGATGAGTATCATTTTTTTTTTATTTTTTTATTTTTTTTTTTGATTTTTTTAACCACAATAGATATGAAAAGACTAACTCTGGGCAAGACAACTATGGAGTCACGATCCCCAAGTGCCGGACGCCACGCATTTGGACAAAACATTGCTCTATGTGGTCATTATTATTTTTTTTCAATTTTGTTTTTTTGTTTTTCTTTTGTTTTTTTTTTGGATACTCAAATTAATCTAAAAGTGACCCCAGAACCCTATGCTATAATGAAAGGGACCCAAGAACTCAAATTTACACCCACAATCAAAAAGACGTGCATTGTGGCATTTTTATTAAGAGGATGAAAATGTAAACTTTGAAAAATCACATCGGACAACCACACTTTCCAAAAACTATGCTCATGAACTTAAACTTGCATTAAAATCAGAATCAAGGCATGCAAAATTTATTTGATATCCCATTTTAGAGTTTTCAATGTGTGTTATCATGTTCAAGGTTAATGGAATTTTTCTTTTCATGCAAGTTTTTATTCAAAAAAAATCAATTTTTTATCCCCCCCAACTTAGAATAACATTGTCCCCAGTGTTTAAAGAAAAGAAAAAAAGTTAGAAGGTGGTAGGAGAGGAGTTCAAAGATAAAATTGAGAATGAAAAACATGGAACAAATTCACCTGGTTTTTAAAGTTGAGGTTCATGATGCTCCAAATTACTCCTTTGATCTCTTTGGGGATGTAGGCACCTCCTTGATTGAACATGTATCACCCAAAATAGTTCCTGAACCATAAAAAGAAGGACAAAGCAGACAAAACAAACAACACAATGATTTATTTAATTCCAAGTACCATCATTTTCATTTTTTTTTAAATCAAACTAATGATACATTGTCTTCTTTTAAATTTCTGGGTAAGGTATTACTCAGGGATCACACCGCGTGACACTGATGAATACGGTGCTCCCCTTTCATACCCATCTATACTCATAAAAGAAGAACAGGTCAAGAGTCTAAATTTTGTTATTATTATTTTTTTTAACCTACAAAAAACATAAATAAAATAAACTGATGATACATTGTCTTCTTTAAATTTCTGGGTAAGGTATTACTCAGGGATCACACCGCGTGACACGGATGAATACGGTGCTCCCTTTTCATACCCATCCTTACTCATAAAAGAAGAACAGGTCAACAGTCTATATAAAAAAAATAACAAAATTAAGCAGAAGGAAACAAAAGATGATTCACAGTGATTGGAAACATGAAAACCACGGGTTGCCTCCCGTGCAGCGCTTTTGTTTAACGTCGTTAGCCCGACTTGTACCCTCAATCTATCAATTTTTCTCTGGTTCATATGTTGGCTCAGTTAAATCCTCCTTGGTTTCTTGTTTATTGAATGATTCAATGAATGGTTTTAACCTATGACCATTGACTTTGAAGACATGACCACTTGTGGGATCCTGAATCTCTATTGCCCCATGAGGGTACACATAATGCACTAGGTATGGACCAGACCATCTGGACCTTAGCTTTCCTGGGTGTAGATGAAGTTTTGAACTATACAAGAGCACAAATTTTCCTAGTTCAAAGTGTTTGACTTTGAGATTCCTAGATTGGTAGGCTTGAACTTTAGATTTATTGATCCTTGAATTTTCATAAGCCTCCATCCTAAGTTCCTCGAGTTCATTAAGATCTAATTTCCTTTTTGTTTCAGCCAAAGAAATGTCAAAGTTCATTTTTTTATTGCCCAAAAGGCCTTATGCTCAATTTCTACAGGTAAATGACATGCTTTTCCATAAACCAATCTATACGGTGACATGCCTAGGATAGTTTTGAAAGCAGTTCGATATGCCCAAAGGGCATCTAAGAGTTTCTCGGTCCAATCTTTCCTAGAGGGATTGACAGTTTTTTCAAGAATTTCTTTAATTTCTCTATTTGCCAACTCAGCTTGACTGTTGGTTTGAGGATGGTATGCAGTGGAAACTTTATGAGTAATACCATACTTAGACATGAGTGAAGCGAATGGGTGGTTGCAGAAATGGGTTCCACGATCACTGATTATAGCCCTTGGAATTCCAAATCGAGAAAATATATGCTCTTTCAAAAATCGGATCACAACATGGTGGTCATTGGACTTGGTGGGAATGGCTTCAACCCATTTTGAGACATAATCAATAGCTAAGAGGATGTAGAGGTATCCCTTAGAGTTTGGAAAGGGTCCCATGAAATCAATTCCCCAACAATCAAAGATTTCAACGACCAGAATGGGAGTGAGGGGCATTTGATTCCTTTTGGTAATGGATCCTAATTTCTGACACTGAGGACAACTTTTGCAGAATTGGAAGGAATCCTTAGTAAGGTTCGGCCAGTAGAAACCACTTTGTAGGATCTTTGCAGTGGTTTTCTTTGTTGAAAAGTGGCCTCCACATGCCTCTCCATGACAAAATTTTAGAATGGACTCTTGCTCAGACTCGGGAATACATCTCCTGATGATTTGATCAGGACAGAACTTGAAGAGGTAAGGATCATCAAACACATAGTGTTTTACATCAGAAAGGAATTTCCTCTTAGCTTGGGTCCCCATGAATTTTGGAATGTCACCCGTCACCAAATGGTTTGCTATGTCAGCATACCAAGGGCAATCACTCACTGAATAGAGGTGCTCATCGGGAAATGAATCAGACACAGAGAGGTGGTGTGAGTTGTCTTTGAATTCCATCCTAGAGAGGTGATCAGCTACAATATTTTCAACACCCTTTTTATCCTTAATGGTTAAATCGAACTCTTGAAGAAGAAGGACCCACCTAATCAATCTATCCTTGGCATCTTGTTTTTGGAAAAGGTATTTTAGGGCTGAATGATCAGTGAAGACAATGATGGGTGATCCTAAGAGATAAGACCTGAATTTCTCTAAGGCAAAGACAACAGCAAGCAACTCTTTCTCAGTGGTGGTGTAGTTTATCTGTGCATCATTTAAAGATTTGCTTGCATAAGAAATGACATGTGGAGTTTTCTCACACCGTTGTCCTAAGACTGCTCCTATAGCGAAATCACTTGCATCACACATGAGCTCAAAAGGAAGTTTCCAATTTGGAGATTGCATGATAGGTGGAGATATAAGAGTTGACTTGAGTGTAGAGAATGATTCCTCACAGCTTTCTGTCCATAAAAATGGAGCATCTTTTACCAATAGAGCACAAAGTGGTCGAGAAATAGAGCTGAAATTCCTAATGAACCTTCTATAAAAACCAGCATGCCCTAAGAAGGACCTCACTTCCTTAACATTTTTAGGATAGGGAAGGTGACGAATGATGTCAACCTTAGCTTTATCAACTTCAATCCCTCTACCAGATACCAGATGACCTAGAACAAGTCCTTCCCTTACCATGAAATGGAATTTTTCCCAATTTAGTATGAGATTCTTATCCTCACACCTTGACAAAACCTTTTCAACATTTATAAGGCATCCCTCAAAAGTATCCCCAAAGATGGAGAAGTCATCCATGAAGACCTCTAAAAAATCCCCCACCATATCCGAGAATATTCCCATCATGCACCGCTGGAAGGTACCAGGGGCATTACATAACCCAAAGGGCATGCGTTTGAAGGCAAAAGTGCCAAATGGACAAGTGAAGGTTGTTTTTCCTTGATCCTCTAAGGAGACTTCGATTTGATTATACCCTGAGAATCCATCTAGGAAGCAATAGAATTGATGACCCGCCACTCGCTCGAGGACTTGATCAATAAAGGGTAATGGGAAATGGTCTTTCTTGGTACAAGAGTTGAGCTTCCTATAGTCAATACAAACTCTCCATCCACTACTGACCCTTGTTGGAAGTTTCTCTCCATCCTTGTTGGTTAGTACTGTGATTCCAGCCTTCTTTGGAACCACATGGATTGGGCTAACCCACTCACTCTCAGCTATAGTATAGATGATACCGGCTTTTAACAATTTCAAAAGTTCTTTTCTCACTACTTCCATGAGATTAGGATTGAGTCGCCTCTGAGGTTGATGACATGGCTTTGACTCAGATTCAAGAATAATTCTATGAGTCCCAATAAGTGGGCTAATCCCAGGGATATCAGATAGGGTCCACCCAATGGCTTTCTTGTGTCTCCTAAGAACATCTAGAAGCATCCTCTCATGATCGGATTCAAGGGAGGAAGAAATGACAACAGGAAAGGATTGATTGTCCCCTAAGAAAGCATACTTTAGTGATGAAGGTAAGACTTTAAATTCAAGATCAGATTGGTCATGACTTTCCATGAATGGTTGAGACTTTGTATTGAACTTAGTTTCTTTGTTCAGATTTCTTGACAAAATTGGTTCCTTGTGAATAGAATTTTCGTCCACTAAATTTTCCAGAGTAGTGTCATGAATGGATATGGACTCAATGTTATTGATTTCAACCATGGTATCATTGATTGGTGATTCTAGAAATTCATCAATAGAGCTGTCTGAAAGAGATTCAATCCAAGGAGGCAAATTTCCCTCATGTGAATAAAGAAAATCAATCTCTTCTTGACTTAACCATCCTTCGGTAACTCCTTGATGTTCATTGAGTTCATTATCAACACCACCAATCCAATTAACCTCATGGATCTCTTCATCATCCCCAATTTGAGAGTTTGCATTGTAGATGTTCAAGTCTAGACTCATGTTCCCAAAGGTGATGGTCATGTTCCCATTTCGGACTCGGATTACAGAGTTGATTGTTGCAAGGAAGGGACGACCCAGTATGATTGGGGTTTTCTCCCTAGGACCTAAGCTTGGGTGATTGTCCAGAACAATGAAGTCAGCTGGGTAAATGAAATTTTCAACTTTCACCAAAACATCTTTTAAGATCCCCTTTGGAACTCGAACACTACGATCAGCAAGTTGAAGAGTGACAGATGTGGGTTGGAGTTCTTCGAGCCCTAACTGACAGTACATGGCATAAGGAATGAGGTTCACACTAGCACCTAGATCACACAAGGCTTTGACAACTTTGTTCTCTCCTAGTTCAACATTTATGTAAGGGCATCCTGGGTCTTTCATCTTAGGAGGAATGGTCCCTTGAATGGTGGTACTCACATTAGCAGCCAAAAGGACTTGGTTTTTATGTGAAAATTTTCTTTTAAAAGTGCACAAGTCCTTAAGATATTTTGAGTAGGAAGGTATAGTTTGGATGGCATCGAGAAGTGGAATGTTCAACTTGACTTGTGAGAAGATTTCCCTCAATGTTTCACTCAATTCAGGCTTAGTTTTCCCCCTCATGCGTTGAGAAAATGGTGCAGATTGTGGAGTTGTTTGTTGAAGTGTTGTTTCATTCACATTATTATCAGTTTCATCAGTTTGATCTTGTAGTTCATTTGAATTTTCATTAGAGTTTGAAGCTTCACATGGTTTTATCTGTTCAGGTTTTTCAATTGATTTCCCACTTCTTAAAACTGTCACAGCCTTTAGTTGTTCGTGAGTTGTTTGAGTGAAACTTGTCTCTCCCCTTGATGTTTGTTGTGGAATGGATTGTGTGGGCATGGGTGCCTTTCCAGTTTTTATGGTTTGAAGTTCTTGTTTAATGGATGAGAATTCTGAGTTCATTTTGTCCATTTGTTTGCACAGTTGTTCTAGAAGGCTTTGTGGAACATTTTGGGTTGGTGCTTGAGCTTGTGGGTTTATTCCAGGAGGATACTTTGGTTGTTGGATAGGTTGTTGATATTGGACATGAGGATTTTGGAATTGGACCGGTTTTGGTTGGAACTGATTATGAGGTTGAAAGTTTTGTTGAGGGTATGGGTTGATACATTGTTGTTGTGTTGGTTGTTGATTGTCCTTCCAATGAAATCCCGGATGGTCGTTATACCTTGGATTGAAGGTGTTCGTGAATTGTGGCTTTTGAAAGTTCATTGCATTAACTTCTTCTGGTGGTCCTCCTAAAAGAACATCCTTGATGGAAGGAATGGTTGGACAATTATCAGTCTTGTGGTCATTCTTGTCACAAATTGTACAAACAAGCTCAACAGTTTGGGTTTTGTGGACCTTCCTAAGATCAATCTCCTCAACTTTCCTCGTGAGTGCAGCAAGTTTTGCTCGAAGGTTTTCTTCTTCTCCAAGATTGTACATTCCACTAGATTTGGGTGGCTTCTCATAGTATGGTGATGTTCCCCATGTTTGGTTTTGTTCAGCAAGATTTTCTAGATACTCGTAAGCATCATTTGGGGCTTTGTTTTTGAAGGTTCCATTACACATCATATCAATGAATTGTTTGTTTCCGGGACCCAACCCTTCATAGAAAATTCTCAGTTGTTCTGGGATTAAGAAACCATGGTGCGGTACCATGTTTAATGTGTCCTTTAACCTTTCCCATGTTTCGTAGAATGTTTCTCCCTCTCTTTCAAAAAAGTTTTGTATGCTCTTTTTAAGTGCAATTGTTTTGTGATGGGGGAAGTATTTTTTATAAAATTCTCGTTGAAGTTGGTCCCAAGAGTGAATGGATGCTGGTCTCAAATTGTTTAACCAATTCTTTGCTCGGTCCTTAAGGGAAAAAGGGAAAAGTCTCATTTTAGCAGATTCAATTTGATTTGGTGGGCACATGGTTTCGACAATGTCATTAAATTCTTTAACATGAAGGTAAGGCATCTCAGACTCCATCCCATGAAAGGTTGGAAGGTGGTTCAAGACATGGGGTTTGAAAACATATTGGGAATATCCTATGTTATCATGCCTAATGCATGAGGGTGCGTTGGTCCAGGTTGGTGTGAGGTAGTCATTCATGGTCGGGTCTGCAACAATTCCCAAGTTAGGGTCCTGCCCGTTATTTTGGTTCCCTCCCCGGTTTATGATTTGGTTTTGTGGGAGATTCTCCATTGTATCGAACTCAACGTCTGAATTTGGAGTATTAGGAAGATTTGGATCTAAAGTAAATAGACCTCTTTTAGTGCTTGACTCCCCAGCCCTAGGAGTATCCACCCTAACTAATCTGTTTGAGTTATCGCGGGTGTAGGCGGACATGCGCCAAAAGAAAAAAAAAGCGAGAAAGGGAAAAGATAAGAGAATTGGGATGAGAATAGAAGAATGGGGGTAAGAAAAGAAGGTTTTTGGTCTAAGGAACTTACTTGGTCCCCGGCAACGGCGCCAAAATTTGGTTGCGCCCAAATTTACCCTACGGGTAAAAGCGATCGATGTAGTACATGTAGGGGTCGAGTCCACAGGGACCGAAGAAGTAACCTTGAGACGCTATGATTTGGTGAAGGATGGGCTATGAAGTAGCCAACTTTGGTTTTGATTTAGATGTTTTAAATAACACCAAGACACCTACGTGAATTCAATTTAATGAAAATGGGTTGATCTAGGATTATGCTTGGGGTGGATTGAATGAATTTTACTTCTTTAAACAATTTTGGTTTTATTAATTCTTGATAAATCCATTCTTCAAGAATAACACTACCTTCATCATTTTCTGGTTTGGTGCTTACTAAACACAATTACTAATCCCCTATACACTTAGAGAACAAAATTCATGATCTCTCCGAGGTATATGGTCATTTAGTAATTGAATTTATTTTGCTCAAACACAGTAAAGATGAAGAGTAGAAATAACTTAAGAATGGATATCTTAAATTAATTATCCATTTAACAACAATTAGTTCATAAAATAACATTCAACCCAGCCTTTGCATCCTCCTAAGATCAACCCATTAATGGTTTATCCCTCCATTGATGGTATACTCTCAATGGTGGGCGGAAGATGACTAACAAGAATTGGATTGAAGAAATTAAAACCGCGGAAATAACGAGCACTCCTCCGTGTGTGTGAATGAAATTCACACCTATGTGTGAACTAATTCACAACAACACAGAGATATCACTATGCTTTGTGATTATAAAGTTTTAATAAATTAAATGGAAAATATATAAGAGAAGAAGTTGATTAAGAACAAAAAGAAAAACTTACATGGAAATGGAAAACATTACAAATGAAATTTGGAAGCAAAACATTACAATGAAACAAAGCATCCAAGATGATAAGAAAAAATTCCACCCCCATTCCCTTCACCAATAGCTCCTTATATAGGAATATTAGGAGCCTTAGGTACATCCCCCAACAATTAATTCACCCCTCAACAATTAAGAGAGTCAAAAGTAAATTGACATTTCGAAGTTGACCCGGAAAACTGTCCAGATTCTTCCTCCATTTTGACGTATGAATTCGAAATTGAAGAAGGCCGATTCCGGAGGTGTCATAAATATAAAATATCTTCGTCCATGTGTTCTCTATGAGCTGTAAACATTTCAGGAAATTTCGCTTAGCCGTTTGGATGTTATGGTCGAAATGGTGGAACGGATTTCTGCGCATTAATGACGAGTCCACCATTTAAATCTAAACTTCAGATCCCTTTATCATCATGATAACATCAGAATTAGCTCCGGCCACAGTTGAATAAAATGATCCTCATATTGTTTTCTTTCTACTGTATAAATTTTAGCTTCATTGGGCTTGGTTTCTGGGCCCCACATTTGTTTGATGGGCCTTAGGCCCATTATGCTTTTTCCAGCATGTTTCTGCCTTCAGGCGCAAAATTCTCCATTTTCCTTTGGGATTCATCCATCGGACCTAAAAGATAAAATGTTCCAAACAAAGTGATCAATCATATCCCAAAATTTCAAATTAAAATGAAGAATATTTTAATTTACACAAGCAAATTATTGAGTGGGCCCAAATTGACATTTTAAGCATGAATTGCACAATGATGGGAAATGAAGTTCAATTTCTGAATTGGACTAAAATTGATGTTTATGAACTTTTAAACACATTAATATTAAGAACTTAACAATGAATATTAGCCACTTTTAGTGACTAATCAGCAGGGTTTATTCCTGGTATGTCATCTAGGGTCCAACCTATGGTATTTTTGTTTTCCTATAACGCCTAAAGAAGTTTTGACTCCTCGGTTTTGGGAAGTGAAGAAGAGATAATGACATGATAAGAGTGATCATGGAAAAGGAATTCATATTTCAGGTGTTCAGGATGAGGTTTTAGATTAGTATCATCTTTCATTTCTAGGGTAGACATCACAGGAATGGATGAAGGGACTTCAGTTGCTTCAGATTCATTTTCTTTAATATTGTCCAAGGTGGAGCACTAGAGATCAGAGTTGATGTGGGATTCAAGGGAGTTTTCAAGATACACTAGATTGATAGAGACTATGAATGAGAGGTCAACATTATTATCACCATTTATAACTTGGTTAATCATGTTTTAGATTTCATAAGATCCTTTATCATCAGAACAGGATGAACATGATGGAATGGAGTTCAATTAACTCTTAGAGGTTTCCTTGAAATCATGGATTGAGAATTCAGAGTAATCAACAGATGGGTATCGCATGGCTTGGAAAATATTGAATTTGACCATTTGGTAAGATGCCTGAATGGACATCAATTTTGGTTCTAGTAGTAATGAGAAATGGTCTTCCAATAATTAGGGGAGATCGAGAATATTTCACCTCACCTTCCAAGTCAAGGACATAGAAATCAGCTGCAAAGATAAGATCATTAACAAAAACAACGACATCCTCAATTATACCCTTAGGACTAGCAATGCTTCGATTGGATAACTGAATGAAAATACTTGTTGGATGTAAGGGACCGAGACCAAGGTTCTAGAAGATGGATTGGGCATGACATTAATTGAGGCTCCTAGGTCTATGAGTGCATCATCGAAGTGAGAACTTCGAATTTGTCATGTAACCGCAATGGTTCTTGGATCATTGCACATTATGGGAATAGACTATTGGGTGGAAACATTTTCAAAGGTCCTAAGTTGCCTCTTTTGGGTGCACAATTCCTTAAGAAACTTGGCATACTTAGGAATTTTTTTTATGGAATTTAAGAGAGGAATATTGACTTCAACACGTCTGAACATGTTGAGCATTTCAGGATCAGGATCAAATGAATTCTTTGGCTTACATACTACTTGTGGAAAAGGAATTGGGTTCCTAAGTGAAATAGAAGGATGTGTGGGAATGATTTCAGATTCCTTTTCAAGTTTCTTTTTCTTTTCATTTTCTAGGTCAACATTTAAAGGGGTTGAAGGACTTATCTTGAGGCATAGAAATTTGATTTCCAAATCTAAGTGAAATTTCACTTACGTTAATGTTGGGGTTGGGTAATGGTTGAGCAGGGAGTTAAAAAGAATTGAATGGTTTCTACTAACTAAGATGTGATGAAAGTTGACCAATTTGGGTTTCAATGTTCATGAGACTAGAACGGGTGATGGAGGCAAGATATTCAACAGCGCTTTCCCATGGTTGCTTGGATGAAGAGGCTTATCTCGGTTTGGGATTACCTTGATTTTGGTTCTTGGTAAAGAGATTGAATTGGTTTTGGAATTGGGAAGGCTCACTAGGATAATAGAATGTAGGAGGAGGATTGTTCCTTTGAGGTTGAGGAACAAATGGATAAGGTTGTTGGAAGTTACCAACACCTTGACCATATTAGAATTCATTTGGGTTTTGAGAAAGGGAATTGAGGGGGATGAGATAAAGGATTCACATATCTCAAGTTAGGGTTATATGAAGAAGATAAAGGCTCGGAATGGGGTTGGATGATGTTTCTAACAAATTGACCTGATAGTTGAAGGTTGGTGTTCCTCTGAGCATATGCTGTATTGAGCTCCATTTGTCCAGATGAATCGGATCGATCCTCTTGAAGTTGTGGACATGTGTTAGATGGATGAGATGGAGAGTTGCAGATTCTGTAGTTTTTGATAGGTCTAGGAAACATTGATTGTGGAGAAGACGAGTTTGGGGATTTGGATGCCACAACTAGTTTCCGCACAAGACCTGTAAGTTTAGTCATCCACTCGGTCATCTTGCTTGGCTCTATCGATTGATTATCTTGGACTTATTTGACTTGAGAATTTGCTTGAGTATGGAATTGTTGTGTGTTTTCATCCATTTTTACTATAAGATCTATTTCAGCTATAAGAGTTTTATCAACAAGAGCACCACCACTTGTGGCATCAATGAGATTTCTCTTCATAGCTAATAACCCCTCATAGAAGTATTGGATCAAGAGTTGGTTAGGGATTTGGGGGTGTGGACAGGTTGCAGTAATATTTTTCAACCTCTCCCATTACTCATGGAGTGATTAACTTGGGAATTGACGAATACAACTTATTTCCTGTCGGATAGAAGCAGTACCAGAAGCAGGAAATAATTTCTCTAAAAAGAGTCACTTCATGTCATTCCATGTGGTTATTGAACCAGAAGGTAGGTAGTAAAGAAATGATTTATCAGTGTCAGCTAGGGAAAAAGGGAATTCTTGTAGTTTGATTTTGTTCCTCAAAAACCTCATGAGGCTTAATGGTAGAGAACACCACTTGGACTCTTTAAGGTGGAGACGTGGATCCTCACTGGCTAGCCCATGGAAATAAGGGAGAGGATGAATCAACCCCGATTTGAGTTCGAAGTCAGCTACTATGTTTGGATATTGAATAACAAGAGGTTAGTAATTAATATCAGGGATAACAAGTTCTTTTGGTGTTTGTTCCCTAGGATAGGCCATATCTAATTCAATTGGTTGGCCAAGGACTGGTTCTTGAATGAGTTGATTATCTCTTATGTTCCTCCTAATTTGGCGAATTGTTCGCTAAATTTCAGGTTCGAACAAATCTGAGGGATTGTTTGGGAGGATAAGGGGAATTCATAGAGATGTTGGAAGGAAAAATAAGATGGGTTTTTCTTTGTGTTTTTTATGTTTATGATTTTAATGTGAAGACGGGGTTTTTTGTGTTTATTTTTTGAATCTATATTTTAATTATTAATTTTTTGGTTTTGTTTACAATTACCAGAAACTAATGACTACTTAAGCACCATCCCCGGAAATTACCCCATTTGAAATCATGTGGCTGATTGTCGCCTATCAACCGGTCAAAGTTCTAATGCTCTACTAATGTGTATAGCAGTACTCGGGTCGAATCCTCAGTGATGATATATTTTAAATAGTCGATTGTTTTTAGTTGATTGTATTTTGATTAGGGGGTTTGTTTGCAGAGCTTAATTTAAATGATTGGTTGATTATGATTGATTTAACAAATTGATAGATATTGGGGTTAGTTCATCAATAAGTAGTTAAGCTTGTGAAATCATTGATCCTTGCTTTATATTTCATTAAATTAACACTCACTTCATAAGATAACGTTGATTGGAATTCCTAAGTGTTAAGGCTTTAATACAAGACTTAACATAACTTAAGGTTCTAATATATATAAGATCTTGTTAATGGTGGTGTATTTATATTTCCAATAATCCATGGAAACCACACGTTAATCAAAACAAGTCATTAATCCAGGACTTTTTAAGTCCAATATACACAATGTTAATTCAAAGAATATCCATCGATAAAATGCTCTCAATCACTTAACATCCCTGAATTTTGACTCACCCCAATAATGGATTTACTCAGCCATTTGTGTGTTTAATAATTTGGTTATAATTATTACGATGATAAATTAATAAGAGAAGAAAAAGAAAGGGATAAGAAAATAGTGGTGCATCAAACACACATACATGAACAATGATGATAATTAAAAAAGGACTTTCGATTGAATGATGAAGCAAAATAAGGGAAAGGGATTCAACTATATGTAAACTATTATAAGAAAATTAATATTAAACTATATATGGTGGATGAAAATAAGAGATATTGAAGAAGAAACTTGCCTTAAAACAGATATACAAAAGAAAGACTCACAAGATTACAACAAAGAAAAATACAAAAGTAAATGAAAACAAATAGATGAGGAAATGTCTCTCAAGTGAAAAAATTAGTATGGTAGGTCCTCCCAAGACTTAGTCAAGGATTTTTCCATGCCAATTTATGCTCCTATATTCTAAAATACCATCCCATTTGTAGGATAGGAGGGAAATGTATTTATATCCCAAGGAAGTCGACTGTTGGCATTCCCAATCTAACCTACACTTGGCTCAACGATTTGGACATCCTGACTGCCGAATCTCGAGATATCTCTTTCTTCAAAGTTGTAGATAATAATGTTCACTTAACATTAAAAAAATTGAGTCATTTGATCCTATAAAGCCAATGTTATGGAGTATTGATTAAACAAAGTTAGACTGTCCAATTCATTCCATTCTTTTTCGATGGCCAAAATCTGAATGGATTTTGGAATAAGAATATTCCTTCAAATCTGAATGACTTATTCAACAAAGTCGGCCACCTATATCTCCTAGTTCACAATGAAAAATTTCAGCATGATTTGGTTATTAGATTAGTATATATGTCATGAATAGTGTCCGGATTTTAATTTCAGGTCAGAATGGTGGGCTGGACTTAATGACATTATTTGGGCCCTTTTTCTTTTAGTTGGACCATAAAATTTTTATCCATAATTCCATTCGATAATCTACAACATATGGAAGAGTTTCATAAAATTTGGGCTTTAGGGTTTAGACCAGTAACTCAATCATCATGGGTGATCCAGTTTCATCACAAATAATTTCGGTCTTCTTGTGTGGTTTATTTGGTCCTTCAAATGGAGGAATTGGCCAATGATTCCTTCTAATGATATATGAGAAATTGAATACGTAATCCTAAAAAACACAAACCACATAATTTGAATCAGTAGGATAAGATTTATAAAAAATATATTAAACGCACTTAATTGGACTACTTCTAAAAATGATCAAAAATTATACTTAGTATTAAAACATTAATATTTCACACAAATTATGCACATTTCATATAAAATAAGTAAAGGGAGTATATAATAAGTCATGAAAATATTAATAACATCAGTGTAACTACATACAGTCTTAACAATTATTTGATATATATATTTACATATTGGTCAAAAGGGAATTATTCTTTATAACAATGAAATATGTATGATTTTTAGGGCAACAGAATACTCATATTTAGCATCATTTACTTTAAATATCATGTGGAGTCCTATAATGAAATCCAATGTTATTTACCGAATTTCATACTACTGTGATAAATGGTTTCACTATAACCATAGGCATTTTTCATTTATTTCATAAATATTGGAATATGATGTATTGATATATACATTTGAAAATATTCATCATCTTGTCATCCCTATAGATTATTTTAGATCCATATATATCTTATGAATTCTTAAATGAATTTATAATTATAAGATATGAACCTAATATTTAGGTTCAATCTTTAGTTATGGTTTCCATGTAATATTCATCTACATTAACGCCTTATATACCCATATTTTTCAATGATGATCTCTGATATATTCTCTATCATTATCTATAGTATATATTCATCTAGGTTAAAGCCTCATTTATACTCCCAATAATTTATGGAATATTATTTATTTCGGAAAGTTATTATTTAGTTCCTTTTTTTAATCTTTCCATCCTACTTTTGTCCAATAATATTGTATCCCATATAATCATCATCATGAATAGTGATGTGGTATCCGTTCTACTCAGAGCATCTACCATAATGTTCACTATAATAAGATAGTTATGGATTAATCAATCACAATCCTTGATTAGTTATAACCACATTCATTAATTAATATTTATCTTATTTTTTCTGAATATATTCCTGATTCTATATTGATCTATTTATAAGTCACACATCTAACCATAGAAAAAATGTCACAACATATTCAATGTGAATATCACTACAACCAATTATATATCATTTGTTGGGTAGTTTTCTTCATGGATAATTAATTAGTTGCAGACATAGGTTATCAAATTGTAATCTTGAATCTCTAAAAAAACAATACCTTTTTATATTCATCACTATGGATCTCAAATCCTTCCACTACTGGTATATGATACAATTACATTTTTAATGATAATTTCTAATTTTACTATTTAAATATCCCCTCACATTCATCAATACAAAATCTCATGACTCCCTTAATATTTTTATTAGTTAGTGGTATTGAAATCACGATATGTTTATAAAAAATTAATGAATGTACCAAACTAATATAATATATTTACGGATTTCAATCATTGATGATGGTCTCAGTCGTGCTTCCATTTGCATTGGTATTTAATGAACCTGAAATATGAAATTTCTATTGAAAACATGATCAATGAATGTTAAATGATATTTGACATGCATTTACTATACATGGATTATAGATTTTCATTCCTCAAGTTATTATATAAAACATTCAAATGATCATGATACTCCACGTAACTTTTTTAAGTAGATAAAAATGTATCATATAAATCAAACAAAAAATACATCGAGGTATACCCTGATAAATATCTTCATTATATCCATGAATATTTTTAGAGAATTAGTGATTAAAAATTGAATCTCTATCTACTCTCTAGGAATTTATCTTGTTCAAAAACAATTATTAGGGATATCAACCTTATTTAACATTACATTACAAGATCCTGATAGAAGATCCACATAAGATAATTAATGTTACCCACATATCTAATAAAACATGCCATCAATCCATGGAATAGTATAATTTCTCTTAACTGTGATCATTTTCTACAAATGATAATTAATGTTGAGGTGAACTGACCCTTAATTATTCTTATCAAAAAGTACTAGTGAACACCATGGTAAATAAATATAGAGTACACCCAAATAATCAAATTTATCCAATTGTTCCTTATTTATCTACTGAAGTTCAAAAATTCTCGTTCTATGTAGATTCTTGCATATTAAAAAATATTTAAATATATGTTTAATCGACAACTGAACCGTCTATATAGGATCAAACCCATGAAATTATATGTGAAATACATTAGTGATATCCCTTATAACATGCATGTTAAAAGGAGGATCCTTTCCTTATGCTCAATTATATGATCTGGATGTTCTTTCTCATTAGGAAATAATATACATTCCATTGATGGTGATACAAAAGTTGGTTAATCCTCCTCCTTTACCTTTTACATAATACAAGGGTTATTTCTATTATGGTCAATTACTTCTTTCTCACAACAATTTATGTGTTCCCCACACAAGGAAATATAATAATTACATATAATATCATTGAATTCCACTAAAAGTGATTTCTCAGGGTTTATGGGAAATTTATCCCACCAATTTTGATAGGTGATGATTTAGAATATTCTGGTGTAATAATTTACCCTTTATTAGTCATTATTGAAACATAAAATCATTTTTTATAGGTGGTAGATGAATATTTCCAAAAAAACATCCATGTTATAAAATAATGTGTAAAAAAATCTAATAGTATGATATCAATCATTTAATGGGTAACTAGAATATGTTCTACCAAGTCATTATTCAGATCCACCTCAGAATATGTGATGGGATAATTATTTCCATACTCTCAAGGCCTTGTAGGTAGTTGTCATCAGTTATCTTTAAAACCACTTATCTTAGTTCACTAATATGTATAGTATCCATATTACATGTAATTGAATCATTATAAAATAGGATAATGTTTGACTAGAGAATTACATTATTTTATATGATTGGTGGGATTACCTTTTTTGAAATCATTATCTAGGTGCCCTTACATCCCACATCTAAATCATTCGCATTTCACTTTTAGGAAATTTTTATATGATTTTTCCATTATTTTTTCAAGTATGATGATGTAATTTCATTATCCCATGACATTTTTCCATCATAAAATATATATATTAAAATTCAACATATGAATACTATCATTAGAAAAATTAGACGCTTCATATTAAATTATAATTATTTCAACATTTAGGTAACAATAGAAAATATATTCATTGTTATCAATATTTTGAATCACCAAATATTTTTGATGACATCCATTTGGCCCATAAGTAAAGCTGTCAACGTTATATTAAATGACGATGAAAATTTTGGTGTGATGTCATAAATTTATTGTGAATATCACATTGTACACTCTAATATTTTATTATTACTATTATTTGAGGATAATGAAATACTTCCCAATTTTAATTCACAGAGATTGATGAAATATTTATTAAAAAAAATCCAAATCTTTTACCAATCCATCCAATCAATAATAACCTATTGAATAATGATTAAAATCCACAAATATTATTGATTAACTTATCCCTCCATATCATAAACGATAATTGTTTCTTTGTCCTCATAATATATATGATGGATAAAAGTATCTTATGAATGGTTTTGATCCATTAATTTGATATTATGGGAGTATGATATCCACTAAATGTCAGAGGCCATTGTAATAGAATGTTCTAAATTGAAACTCACTGTTTATTATTATGATGTGAGAGTTCCTCTATTTTCAAATTTCTATTGAATACATGAGTTAATTATGAAATAATTCTCCTGATGTTCTGAACTCCCTCTCTCTTCATTTTGAGCTTCTGATTTTTTTGACATAACATTTCCCCCCGCATTAATTATTAACTCGACTTTTAAAATAACAAGGAATTGTATAAATTAAAGGGGAAATAAAAAATGAGAAATTCTAAAGTATTAAAAACATAAATTAAAAAACCATGAACAATAATGGGAAAAAACATTTATGAAATATATTCCTTAACCTATGAATTCACATGTTTCAATATATGATATCCTTGACCTACTACATATAAAAAATAATTTGGGTATATTTTTTTACCTTAATAATGTTTTGTATATATCTTTTAAATTTGTTAAAGGGAATCTCGTAGTTGTGTCAGACATTGTGTATAGCAAGGACTCCTTGTCATTCACTATATTACAATTGAGTCATTCCCAATGGATTTTTTTCAGGGTTACTACCCATAGTTAAACGTATTCTAGAGTCACATCCCCTAGTATAATTCAAAAACGGATATCATTTCATAGTAACAACAAACTCGTTACCAAAAAAATGTATGGATGTTTTATTTTGTTTATTTTCATTATTATTCATAAGTATCTCACTAGAGTATTGTAATACTAATACCAAAAAACTACTAGACATTTCTATGATATCAATGATGAGAACACATATATTTAAAAAAAGTAAACTCTTGGTTAATTACCTAAAGGTAAAAAAATATTGTCCTAGAGGTATGCGAGCCCTTGTTCCATTAAAAAATAATGTACAAAACATAATAACATGAATCATGGGTATAGTAACATTATTAGGAAACACATGAACATGTCCATAAAATATAATTTCTCTTATAAAAATTCATGGGGTCACCTAGGAACATATATATGAAATAGTTGAGATATATATCATGAGATGGGAATAATAATATAATAGAATAAATTATGGTTATTAATGTGATTCATGTGGAATATCAAGATGACATATGAGGGGAGATAATTTAATGCCTTGTTAACATTATGTAAGGTATTTTATAATTTTTTATTTTGGTTTCATTTTTAGTTGGGTGAGTATTGATGACCATGAATTGGGAGGATACCTATAATGGTGATGGTATAAATTTGTTGGAATTTCCAGTTTAAACCAATAGTTTCTTTTATATTGTGTGTTATTGCACAATGTGTAAGGAGATTAAATTATGCTTATTTTCCTCAAGAAATAACTTGTGAACTGAATACATAGAATGTGTACTTTAAACATTTTGTAAGTGTTTTATGTTATGTAATGTGAAAATTTTCATTTAATTAAAATAGATATGAATTTTATGATGTAACTAAGAAAGGGATAAAATAATGAATGTCATGGTATTACATGAAATGTAATTATAGTATTTGAATATTTTAAGTTTATTTGTGGTTATATAGGAAATGTTATCTTTTGAACCCTTCTCCCATAGTCTAGAGATCCGACCCTATAGGTTTATGGGTAAATCTATTCCCTTCTAATTTCATCATTTATTGATTTGTTAGAAATTCTAGGTTATAAATATCCTTAAGTAAGTCTTTAAATTGGTTCCTCTATAATTTGTAGTTTCATCATAGTTTTTGGAAGTTTTTTGTAATTACATAAAATTTTATATCAATCCTATTTAGTCTAAATTCATTCTTGGACTTCCAAATAATGATCATGTGGTTTCCAATCCACGTGGTCAAATATAGTTTGGTTTTAAACATCCTTTGGATTTCTTTAATTACATTTTCCCTTATAGTTTAATTTATATTATAAATTGAATTTCATTTGTTGAAATTGAAAAAGGCACTTATTCATGTTTTGAATAATTTTTTTCATTAAAAATATAATTTTTCATTATTTGGAATGAAATTGATTTTAAAATTTGGAATATGGTTGTATTATCTTTGAAAATACATTATAAAAATGCATCCTGGATTTTCAAATGAAATTTGGATAATCATTTCATCACATGAACAGTGGGTGCATTGAGAATAAGACATGTGTAGACATCATGTGTGTGGACTCCCTAAGAGGTAAACTCTTATATATAAATGGACTATGGAAGGACTTGATTTTTTTGGATCAATCCATATGCCTTGTTAGGTCTGTGTCTGTCTATTAGGTAATGTACCATAAGCTGGAGCCCAACTAGTATGTTCATTCTTGTTTATTTTTGTAATTCATTTAGTTAACTTCAATGATTTTGGATAACATTGATATTTATATTTTGTTTTGATTAAAAACATTTGTTCATTACTAGTATTTTTATGTTCATGAAATCATGATATGGAATTTATGGAAGACCATAATGATATTTTTTAAACATAAATAAAAATTTATAATAAAATTTAATGAAAAAATATTTTGTTCTAAGGATATAAATTTTAAATTAATTATATTTGATTATGATGCCTTCCCATTATGTTGTTGTTTTCATTTTGGGTTTCATTATAGAATATGTGTTTGGTCATATTGAGACATGATGGAATTGAATTATTTTCCTTCCATGATTATCATGTTTGGATTAGTTATCTCCCCATATGTATTCCTCTGTATACTATAGAGGTATGTCTTGGTTACTTATATTAATGACCTGATTTATTATTTTTGTTTCACCTCACCCCATAATTAGCTAGCTTGGGTGACTAGTTTGGATACACCATATGGTCTATTAATATTTTTTTTCATATCACTTTACATAGCCTTATGTATGTTAGCACATTTTGAGATGTTTTTGTGTCATCTATAGATTGGAGTATGATCATCATAATTTAAAAATTTGGTGCAAAAAAGGATTATGGCCTGCTTACTCTCTTGAGTGAATCTGTGATACTAATGATTGTTGGAATATATTTACGAACATTATGACTTTTTATTCATGTTCATTTGAATGAATTAAGTGGTTAATCTATTTAAAATGAGATATCTACTAAGGTGGGGACGTCTTATGTCTGTGTACGAGGTCGTGTGAATTAACTATGTTTAGCTTTAATTTAAATGTGTGTGTTCCTTTTGAAGGGTTTTTCCTTTTTTGGTATAAATCCAAATATTCATTAAAATCCAAAATTCTAAAGAATTATTTAGAATTGTAGATGTTCTTTTAATGGTTTTATAATTTTCATAGGACTAGTTTTTTATTTGGCTATGTTCAATAGAAAATTCCTCCTTGAAGAGATATTCTAAATATAATAGGTGAATCCATGACATTTGGTACACATATGTATCATCTATTGGAACCTTCATTGGATGATGATGTTATCCACATAATTCACACTCTATGATCAGTGAATTCCATTAACCTGTGACATGTAGTGAATCTTGGCTTAGAATTTACCAAGTATCATCAACATTCCTTTTTTTGGGTGATAAAGGACCACAAGGATTAGAGGTCTGGAATTAACAGATCTAGATTATCATTATCCTTTAGAATAATCATGAAGGTTCACTTGTGTTTTTCTTCATGTATATTCTTTATTTTTGAGGAAGAAAATGGTGGGAAACAACAGTGAAATATATGTTGCACGAGTTTAATACAGTTTTTTTAATCAAGAAGATCATAAATAATCTCTTTCATCCTAATACATTATCTATGGAAATGAACAAGTTGTTTCTAACTTTGAAAAAATGGTAGTTTATTATTCTGGAATTCTCAATAGTTTTGTTGTGTTAGTACATCTGGAATCAAAACATCACTCCAAGTATTACCTAAAGTCTTGGAGGTTTGATATGGGTTTTAGGTCCAATATTTGGTCAATTACTTTTCTACATTTTTTTACATATGGACTCAGGGTTTAGGATGATTTTTATGAGACTATCATAGTTGTAAGTAATGTTTTTGTTGGAGAATTAGTTGGCATAGTGGTTAGTCCAGATTCATCTACTAGTCAAAAAAGGAACTGTAAGATTGGTCTATTTTATGAAGGACTAGTTTTTTGGACTTGTTTATGGTAGGAACAATATATCCTCTACCATTTTATAATTCATGGTTATACTAGGCCTTACTCTCTAATGGTTCTTAGGAAATAAAATCTTTGTTTGTAATATGTCCATCTGAAAAGGATTAACATGATTTCCTAAGGCATTATTGTGTGATCCACTTTTACCATGGGATCACAAGTATGTGTTGATTCTACCAAGGGTGGTGATTTTCATTTATAATACAAGGGGGCTTTATAGGTGGCTATGTAGGGATGATTTTATGTGGAAGAGTATACCGAAGATAAATCTATATCAGGACCAATTATGGTTAGAGTCTTGATGTTTGTTTCATCTTTTCTAGTGGAAAATTTATTGATAAAATAACTACTCATTGATTCATATTGTTAATGTTTGTTTACATTTTGGGTTTTCATTATAATCATTCCCATTTGTTTTTGGGTCATTCTATACATTTGGAATAGAGGTCTAAATTGGTTTCTAATTGGACCATGTGACAGTTGATAATAGTTGGATTTGTGGTGGGTTTTTACTTCTTTATGATTGATCTTGACATCTTATACTAGATTATAAAAATATATTTAATGGTTAGTGTTACATCCTAGAAAATATATTATTGAAATTAGATAAAATTATTTTCAATTGATGGGGTCAGCTATGTTTTCAAGGTTGAGTGGAACTATAGATTGTGAATGGCATGGATGGCTCTTTCTTATTCCATTGTAATCTCATGCGACATGTCATTAATGATTCTATATATATTTTGTCTTTATATGGGAGTTAAATTACCATCTATTGTGTTAGGGTACCAAGACAACTTACTAGTTTCCATTTATGGTTTATCACCCAGATAGAGGTCAAGTTCAATATTCACCTGATCCGAAAAATTATTCCCCTATCATTTCCATCCTATTCTACCAACTGTCATGGTTGTATTTAGTGTACATCTTAAGGACCTAGAGGAGGAATAATTTATTCATCCTTGCATGTCACTATGGTAGTATCAAATAATCTAGGGTAATAAAAACATACTTATGACTTCATATTTTTATTCACTATCAAATGTTGAATTAGGTGACCATTAGATCTAGTATCTTTTACCCAAAATTTTTGATCTATTTGTTCAGCTTAAAGGGGGTCATTGGTTTTTTAAAATTTACATGTGTTCTGGGTGCCATCTTTTGAGTGTCCTAGAGGAATAAATAACTAATATAGGACTTCATAACTTTTATATAAATTTCATGATTCTGGTCATTCTATTCATGATCATTAACACACTTTCATTATTTTTGGATTTGATAAACTAAATATTTAAATGGATATTAGACTCGTTGGATTTTTTTATTAGAGATGTATTTGTGTTATCTATGAAAGGGGAGGATCATGTGGATCATTTTGATGTCCTTGTTGGAACAATGGAAGATCATTTTTGGTATGGTAATCATTACATGTGTGGTATTTGGATTCGATTGGTCTCTTTCTTAGAGAATGTGATATATGGGAAGGTCATCAGAATGGATCCAGAAAATTTATGGGAATATATAACCTAGGTAAATACCAAAAACATGTTTGAGATATGAATATTATAGGGGTTGGTTGGTTATAATAGAAGGTTTTTTCAAGACATCTGCAAGCTCACATCTTCCATGGAAGCTTTTACACATAAGGGTGTAATGTTTGAATGGAAAAACAAGTGACATGGTTATATCGAAGGGTTGTAATTGTGTTTTAATTAAAAAAGATGAATTGGTTCTATAACAACTTGTATTTGGTAAATATGTTTTCTAAAAATGATTTTGAAATGGTTTTGGGATTTTTCTTGATGCAAGAATATTAGGTTGTGCCTCATGGATCACACTAACTATTACCTCATGAGAATAACTACCCTTACCTTGATCTTTTGTTAGACGTGGTTATTCATTCCCCTAATATGTGGTATTAATAACTTATTTTGGAGTGGTTCATTGTGTATTCTGCTAACAAAATCCTAAAGTATATTTTTCCTTAGTGTGATTTGAACATGTGATAGAGACAATGTGTGTTAGTATCTTTATAATATTTAGTTTGACATGATATATATCCTTATGAAGGGAAAAATGGTTTTCATTTCGTTGAGTATAAAATTTATAACACAAAAAATGATGGCTTTTTTAGATTAGTGTTATCAATTGAGTATTCTTAATGAGATCTGTTTCAGAGTAAGGAAGGTTAGTGGAAATGTGTTCGTGGTTCCGATATATGTTGAATCATATTTACATAAGAAATTTTAACATGGGAAGATGACAGACACTCATATACAAAACATAAATAAGTATTCAATGTAGGTAAGACCTTCAATGAGTGGTATTAGTCTCCTAGTGAATCTTTTTGAATTTTTAGTAAAATGGTTATTCCATTATCTCTATGAAATGAGCTTCTACACAGTGAACACTAGTAATGTTGGTTCACGCACCCTGGGACTGAAAGGAAGTACCGTGATTTGAGACATCAGTATTGGTAAATAGGAATGAGGAACTCAAATGATAATTTTGTATTGTTGTTTCTCACTTATAAAAGAGGTAAGGTAGATCACCATAGACATGTAGTGTTTATTTAAAGCCTTTACCCTTTCCAATAAGGACTTAGGATGGAATTTTCTTGGTTTTTTTCATTTATCTAACACAAAATCCAAGTGGGATGAATCCTATTTGGGTTATTATGGAATGACTCAAAGAATAATCTAATTTCATACCAATAAAAGATAAATATGAATGTAAAAAACATGTGGACTTATATGTCTGAGATATTGTGATATTTCATGGGGTTCTAGTTTTAGTTGTTTCTTATAGGGACTTTAGCGTCAAAACCTAATTCTATTATGATTTTCAATAGGAAATGGTAACCCAATTTAAATTATATATGGATTATGATCGACTGATAGATGGATAAAAAGATATAGCTATACAGGTTCTTGAGTATATGAATATAGATTTTGTTATTTATTTCTAAGGATCTTGGGAGAATAACATTATTATGGACAATTTTTCCTATAAAAATAGTTAGGAGGAATTAATTAGGATTGATACCATTGAATCTCTGTATGGTAATCCATGTAATGATTTTTTATGCTGTATAGATTTGGGAGAGAAGTCCACAAATGGGTCGAGTCTTCTCCCAGAGATGATATGGATGCTATTGTAGATCTTGAGGAATTTGATAATGACACAGAGTCATAAAATCACTTATGTAGACCATTGTTATTTACCACTGGAGGTTTTGGATAGTTGATATGTTTTTCTCAATGACTAACCTCATTGGGGAAATCATCAGTTTGTTAATAAGGGTAAGTTGGCCCTGCATTTTTTTGGGCTTTATTAAGATCATTGACAACGAAAGAGGGGGTCCAACATGTTGGAAATTTCATCTAGATTAAATTCATTCATCGATCTTCATTATGGTTTCCAATTGAGGTGATATATAACATATCCATACCATGTGATTATATGAGAGGATATTGATCTCGAACTCAATATCACATTGGTTGAGCATCCAGTTTATATTTTGGATCCCTACGATAAGGTTGTGCCTAGTAAAAATATCCCCTTAGTTTGGGTATTGTGGTAATGAGGACATTATTCCTAAGAGTTTTTGGAGTGAGATCCACGGATAAGGATGAAGTGGAGTTCATTTTTTTCAGGATCATAATCATGTTTTTGTGATAATATGTTTTTATGGTGGGGATATATTAACATACCATTACAATTGACCAGGCATGTCATACACATTTCTTTTTTGATCATTTTTCATTTTTGAAAATTTTTCCTACCTTGAATTGGGAGGATACATGTAATGGTGAATTCATATATTTGTTGGAATTATCCATATGAACATATAGTTTATATTATTTTCTTGGTAGTTACTTGACATGTAATTTTATTACATGACATATATTGTCCACTATATAAATATTATGGGGAATGCGAATTTTACATGTTATGTATATGCTTCATGTAATTTAAAGTGAAAAGTATGTTTTAATTAAAAATTCAATTAGTGTTTTGGTGTAACATAAAAATAGAGAAACTCGTGATCTGTATGGTATTACATTCTTTATAATTCCTTAATTTTCATATTTTAGGGATCCGTTAAAGTTATTAAGGATGCATTCTCTTTTTTGGAAATATACTCTTGTCCATAACTCTTAACCTATGGGTTTTGGAAAACTCCATTACCTTCGGATCACTAAATTCCACTATTGATCAAATGTTCTAGGTAAATTGCCTATTTGGTTAGTACTTTCTCTCAATTCCTCTCACATTTTTGGATGTATAACAATTTGTTGTAGGGATTGGTAATTGGATAATGTTTTATACCAATACAATCTAGTCTATAGTTGTTCCCTGTCATTTAAACGATGATCATGAGGATTCTAATCTTTGTTGTCAAAGGTGTTTATGTTTTCCATATCCTTGAGGAAGGTGCATCTATTCAGGTGTTCTAATTTATTTACCATTTTTTTATTTTTTTCCATGATATATAAAAAGTAATTAAATATGTTCAAATTGATAAATGAATTATTTCATGTTTCAAAGGGGTTATTATTGGAAAAAAATTCATCCATGATTTCGAAGGAAAAGGATTTTCAAAACCTGAAACATATTGTCTTAGCATTGATTTTTTTTTCATAAATAATTGAGCATGGTATTTAAAATATAAATTGAATAAACAATTAATCGTCGAAAGACTGGGTGCATCAAAAAGAGATATGAGTATCCTTACTCTATGTGACTTTAATATGAGGTAACGTCTTTTATATCAATGGATTGTAGAAATAATCAATATTAGTTGGAATTAACCTTATTCCTTTATATGATTATATGTGTCTAGTACTTATTGTAGAATAGTATAGATCTTAGCTTGTGGGTGCATTATTGTTTTTAGTTGTTTATTACATGGTAGTTTATTTATTTAATATTAGACCGTGTGTATATATATATATTTTTATGTTTTCTGGTACTGTTTCATAACGGTAATGTTATTCATCAAGAAATAATTATATGAAATTTAGGGAAAACCTAAGGAATTTGTGAGAAATATTTTCAAACTGTTTTGTTATAAATATTTATTTATCACTGTTTTTCTTTAAAATTATTACCTTTATATTCTTGATATTTGAAATTGTATTGAATCATTTATGCTTTTCTATAGGGATATATTTACCACACCCTATATTTTCATAAAGGTATCTTTAGACCTTATTTTATGGGACACGTAATGTTAAGGTCATTTTGTAGCATGATAGCTTCATATTATATCAATGTATTTTTTGTTTGGGTTATTTTTTTGAGATGATGATTGGTCACATGGAGAATTTTTTGTCTATACATGTTTTATTTCCTAGTTTAGAATATTTTAATTTTTTTATCTTAATGATGTTTTGAAATTTTACTATTTCTGAATTTATTTTTTTTTTATTCAACTCCTATATTATTATCATCATTTTAGCTCACTCCATAATTGGTTTCTTGGGTGACTAGAGTGGTTGACCAAGTTTGGTTTGTGGAATAGATTCATATACCAGAACATAAAAAACATATTATATTATTATAACATATTGGTAGCATGGAAAGGTGGAAAAGACATAAAACATTACATCATAAACATAAGTAAAGTAAATCGAGTATTAAATCACAATATAGTGTTCTAAAGATAAATTAAAATGAATAATATACATTATATCATGAGAAGAATGTATTTTTTGAAGAATAAATTAAATTCATAGAAATTTGAATTTTTTAATCAATAATTTTTAATTTATTGGGTCCTTTATATATATATATAAATTCCTTTCATTATATTTATACCTTCAAATTAAATTATTTAGATATAATGGCAATATTTAAATTATATATTTCACTGGTCGTTGAAGCTCGGTGATGCATGTCATATACTTTATTGAACACAATGTTCTTCATTTAAAATTTCAGGCTTTCATGAGCTGCAAGCTATAAATTAAATTAAATTTATATAATGTAAATTTACTATAAACTCATGGAGTTTTGGGTAATACATTATATCAAAGAGATAAAATTTATTTAAAATAAATATAATGTAAAATAGTGGGGTGTTACATTGTCCCCCCATTCAACAAATTATTTACGCACATTTTAAACATCCACATTAAAGTCAAGGATCTAAAACATGACAATTTCTTTTTTGAAAACCCACATTATAAAAAGGGTTAATAAAAATATTCTTAGAAGAGGTAAAGGTTAATAATAAGTTTATCAATAATAATATATATCTTTCTTTATAATTATGATAACATTGGTGGGAAGTGTAAATATAGATTTGGAAAGAAGATACATTTATGATATAGTGTTATAACATTTTATACCAGATAAAAGACCATTGAAAAATGAATAATATTTTTATTTAAAGACCCTTTTCCTGAATTAGATGGTTTAATTTACAATATAGACCAATATTAATAAGAAATATATTCACTTAACATGTTTAATTTCATCCTTTAATCAATTTATACCGATATATCATATTTTAATCTGATAGATGAGTATTTTCAATGAATTTTTATTACTGAATAACTGAAATAAAACTCTAATGATTCACATTATTCCAAAAAATCAGATAATATTAATTTAATTAACATTAATTATCATAATAATTATAAAGTTTATCAATACCATTAAAATATTGTCAACAAAATTTAATGTAATTCTTCATCAAAAAAGGTTTTTAATAAAACACATACTGATACCAAGGGTTATATTACCAAAACTTTCTCCCTAAAATACTCTTAATAATATTTGACTTACAGCATTTAAAACCAAAAAATGAGTATCTATACTTTTAAAAATATGTTTATATTTATACATATAATCCCAAGAAACATTATATTTATATCATATCTCAATGGGATATGATAAGTTTCCATTTATTCTATTTTTTAGTTTATCATAATAGTTCATAGATTAAATGTGAGTTAACTAAATCATATCCCTCATGACTGTCAATCTAGGTGTGTAGTATGGAACTATTGTATTTTACCAAGTTATACTTAATTCAATCCTGACACACCATTTTCGGAATTATTATAATTATGTACATCTGTTCCAAAACCAATTCCACTTATAGTATCTCGATATGGGTGTATTTTTAATAAAATCAAATACTCTATTCCTTACCAAAACATTAATATTTACTTATATTCTTATCTTGAATGTCTACCATAAGGTAATGTTATCAAATCTAAGTTTTCCTAAAACTTGGAATAATAGTTTCTACTAAACATTCCCTGATACCAACTGTAATTACCCCAACCCTAAAAGAATAAAGCTAATGTCCACTTCCTTAAATTGGTGCCAGATATATGTGATCACATCATAGAGGACAAAATGGTTTAGTAGTATTTGTAAAATAGATATATACATGACTTCAATATTAAATTCGAATACATGAATTGCAACATAATTTTTTTTCATAATATCATTATTCCCTCTATAATATCCTTACATATAATTTATAGTAAAATTATACCATTCTTGAGAAAGGAGACAAATAAGGGTTCACTCAAATGACCAGTAAGAGTTATGTACTTAAAAAGTTATCATGAGAAAATGAAGCATGGTCAATAAGTAATAATCACCATGGAAAGGTAAATATCTAAACACACATATTCAATTTAATCAATTGCTTTACAATCATGATTAGATAAGTAATAATCATTATAGAAAGGTAAATAACTAAAAACATATACAATTTAATCAATAAATTGATAATAAAATTCATCTAAAGATAACATCAATTCAAAAATAATGTGGATACTAATAAATGAATCCATAATTAAGTAAATTCTTGATATTGGTTATCATTACCTCATGCATCAGGATACCTTTACGGACAAGAACTTATTTTAAGAAAATTTAGCTGATGGGTGGGTGTACACTAGAAGCCCATTTAAATCGGGTTATCCAACTGATTTGTCTCATGAGACTATTAATGCATCAGTTGGATATATATAATCATTACCCACCTATACATACATGTCCAACGCAATCCCCATATATCAAATGATTGATTTAATTCATGAAAAAAATTATTGATCAACTAATTATTTCATTGTCTACAGAATAGGGATTTACAATAATTTCCCCACTTTATCATATAATTTTTAATGAAACATACCGTATATATAAATGATGTAGAATTTTATTATTAATCATATAAATGATCAATAATATGGATATTTAGGTTAAATATAAGGTCTAATGATCATAGAAAATGGAATATACCAATGAAAAGTTAATGATTGTAGACATTAACCGAGGACGAGAATTTTCATACTTTCACTAGTTAGATTGATCATAAACCTTTCATATAAATAATAACAACGGTATCACTACAATGTATCTCTAGTGGAGTGTATGTAAAATAATTTTTTCTTTTCATTTATGAATATAAAACCATAAAAATATCTTTAAAACACTCTTGAATAATATAATTGTTTCACTTTTGAAAATCCCTTTTAAAAACTAAAATTTTCAACGATATTTTGAAATCCATTTTCATTAAAAATGACCTTTTAAATTGTAATTTAATCTTAAAATCCATGAATTTAAATGATGGAATAAGTGTTTAATCACGAGGAGTATGTTAAAAATAAATATTCCATTCATGTTTTTATAATAAATGTCAAAAAATTTCATGTGCCAAAAATTATTGAAATATTCCTTTTAAAAAATTTTGTAAAAATAAAACTATGGGTTAGAATTTCATTAAGAAATCATTTTAAATAGGTTAGGAAAACATTTTTTTATAAAATTTATTTAGAATAAAATAGATTTATGATTGAAGTGAGTAACGAAGTCAGAGTTTATTAAAAATATTTTCTCTGTCATTTTATTTCTGAAAGTGGGGAAAATGATAAGATTAATATAAAAATTCCTAAATAACCAGAGGATAATAAAAATAAAGGCATTTAATAAAAAATTATCAAAATAATTTTTTTAAGGTAAATTCTAGTATAAATAATCCTGATCAAAATGGTATTGAGGTATAAATCTCTTAAAACATTGGAAACTTTTGAAACATAAACCCCATGAATGAAATAAAATTAAATAAAGAATTAGAAACCATGAATATAAATATATTAATGATATAAAATATTAAAGTTTTAGTAAATACACCATATAATAAAATATAGGTGTAGAACAAGACATATGACCCAAAGCAGACAATTTTATATGAGCATCCCTTACAATTATCATAATGTTGAAGAGAAAATTAAACAACGAATCAATTATATGTATCAATTTAACTCCAAATAATAAAACTCTAAATAAAACATAATATTTTCAAAATTCATCACACACATAGTCTAATAATATCAAATATAATAAATAAGTAATATAACCCATGAAAAATAAATTGAGTTATGAAATTGTTACCACATGGTGATTTTCATGTGAAATACACTAGGATGAATTAGATAAAATTGAATCAATAAAATATCATAAATTATGAATTATTTATGATATTATAAGTAAAATGGGTTTTGTATACCTCATATAAATGACATTAGGTGTATGACATTACTATATGCCTCAATGAAATGAAATTAAAATAAGATCCATTACCTCACAGTTCCTTTTGGTATAATGCACTTTAACATCATTTATAATGGTTCTAAGAATTTAATTTATTTATTCTATAACCATATTCATGTTTATAATATCATATATTACTCTCTTATAACATCTTAATACCCATTCATTTAAATATTTTTATATTATTATAATTTCGGGTGTTAATTTCCTTTTTCACATTCATGTTTGTCATTGGTGTTACGGTTATTATGTATATGACATAGGTACAGTATCTATATAGGTTTATTAATTTTATAAGTATAATTTTGATGTTACACACATTTTATAATGGGTTTTTTCACATTGGTTTCCATATTTATATGGTTTTTAAATTGTTCCAAGTTATTCATCATTGTGTGATAAATTTTTAAGATGCATTTATTTTTCCTTTAAAGGTCATGTTTTTAGTATTATTATTTATTTTTAAATTATTCCACATCATTATATCATACCAAAATTATTTATTATTATTGATATTTTTTTGATCTATGATATATCTTGTATGCTTCCTTAGTTAATTTTTTTTATCTTGTTATTATCATACATGGATTTAGAAATTTTGTTAATATATTTATGTATTAACATATTCTCATTCCTTTTTTATATAATTAGAACAATTATGAAATGTATTTTACCTTTCTGATAGTTTGAACTCACCCCTTTTTTATGTTTTCATTCTCATGGTTTTGAAGATGATTATATAATGTCAGATATCATTGAAAGGGTCCATAGTATCCCAATAATAGTGAAGCATTTTCAAGTGTAATAAAATAATATGTCTATATAGCTGATCTCCAATATCATAAACCACGAAATCATTGGGTTTGGTGACTACTTGTGATATGTGTTATTTAGATAATGATATTAATGTATCATTTAAGTTATATTTATAATTTTTAATTATTACAATGATTATAATCTTTTTTTGGGAGATAAGAAAAAAATTCTATAGAAATGTATAGACTGCTGATCTCACAGATATGTTTCATAGTGATAGAAAATTCCACCACTACTTGATCCATGAAATCATCATTAAAAGTATCTAATATTTTCCCATTAATAGTAAATCATGCATTACTGGCTGTATTCAAAATATACATCAAATAATTAAAAAATACATTAGATATAATATATGGCCATATTTAAGGGGAATGAACATACAATGCCTTAAATTCATCCTTGAGTTTTATAGAAGAACATTACCTCCCACCATGAGCACATTTTTCAAAATAATCATGCCATAGGGAACCCCTAATATTATCATTATATATTAATGAATTATCATAGCTATTCTAAGATATCACCACAAGACCTTTATTTTAAAAATTTTGAGGATCACCTATATTTAAAGAATTTATGTTTCATTGTTTTATAGTTCAATATGTGTTGGTTTCAACCCCATTTTTAATGTTATAACTTTCCCAAACCCCTATAAAAACGTCAACATTACAATGTTGTTTTTAATAATATTTCATTATTCCCATAGTGAATCTTCAAATTAAGTGCACAAATTTTCTTATTATAATAAACCATTTAATCCATAATTTGCCTAAGATTCATGTTAGACACATTTTTTAGGAAATTATTTTCCAAATGATATGGTGTGGAAACTTAGGTTGAAGCACCATAACATTGTTAAAGTATTTCTATGATCCGATTCGAAAAATGTGAACCATGGTCATAAAAAATGAATCATAGTAAAAAAACTTACCAAAGATGTTGGATCTTAAAAAATCAATAATCACTAGGGAGTCATCAATTTTTTATTCTAAATTTTAAATCCTTTTTGAAACATAATGAACATCAAGAATAGTATACAAATACCCCAAATAACTAGGAAAATGTGACACAATGTTAATCCACCAAACATCAAATATCTCATATAAGAACATGAGATGATAGGGTATCTCATACCACATAGAATAATTTATAGTAAATTGGCATCAAAGACAAGAATTAAAAATTAATGAGTGTCAATAAAATTTGGGTTAACAAATACATTAGATAATTACATTTTGTTTATTTATTTCGGGGGGGGGTGTGACCCCCACATCCAGGAGTCTAGAAAAATGTCTAGATAGATATGAACTAATAATCACGTACACACTATTTAATGACTTATTCAATATAGATTTTGAAAATAAATTGAGTTTATGCAATATGTAATACAAATACCCACTCATAGTTATGTATAGTTGTTGCTTATTAAATCAAAGAGGTTCTAATGTAGAACCCAAAACGTACACCATATCAATAAACTAAAGGACGATATCATGTAAAAATGTATAAATGATCATCATTTAAGTTTTCCATAATAATTTTCCAATTGAATGAGAATATTTCAATTTCAATGGTAATTTGGATAATGTGGTTGGAAACTAAAGTTTAGAGGCATCGTTAATCCTAACTATCAATATCAAACATATGAAGTAGAAGTTTCTATTGAATATGGAATGTAATAGTATCTAGATTTCTCATAATAAATTTAATTGCATAATAGGTACAAAGAAACACCACATCATTCCCAAGTATATATGAATTATATGTGTTCATAGTAAGCACTAAGGAAATTATTTATTTGTTATATGTTGTGTAGTTTTCCTATGCATGTTCTGGAGTCTTTGATGCATATATAATAACATGATAGGTACGATTTAACAATTATAAAAATTCCTCCCCAATATCATTGTCAGAGGCATCACACAATATTTTATTGGGTACTTCCCACCATGTTAGTTAGATGATTTATGGAGAATTGAGACTCTTTTTCAATCCATCAAATTCTAGTTTACAATTTTAATCAAAAATAATGATCACATGTTTTTGTTAAAGTCGGGATAATGGGATTTCAATTTAAAAAAAAATCAATATATCAATGACATAAACTAGAATTTCACAAACAAATTCAGATATCAAAGATGATTAGGGTATGTTAATGAAATAATTTTTTAGCCCACTTTTGGAGTTGTATTTATTGTTAATAATAGAAGGTGTTCATTGATTTTAATATGTTGTAGAAGAACATTAAGTGAATGAAAATATTTGATATTTAAATAATATGGTGATAATTATTTATTTATTGTGACTTGATGATGAATATTTTCATGTTGAGAAAAGGAACTTAGATAATTCTTGAAATGGTTTGTAGATATAATATGTTATGAAAGGAGAGATGTCAATGCAAGTAAGATGATGAATGTAGAGATCATGCCGAAACAAGCTATCCATGTTTTAGAGATACTGAATTAGAAATTGGGACGAAAATTTATTTAGTATACCTCATACTAGAGAGTGAGTTACCATGCTATAGGGGAGGCTCAATTTGAGGTCTCCATGTCACAGTGAACCTAGTTGTGCACAAGAGAAACTTAAAGAGGTTTTTGTGTTGTCGAACCAACCCCATGCCACACTAAAACACAACATAAGATTTTATTGGACTTGGAAAATCTAATACCCTTATTCCAAATTAAATTTCCATAACATAATTATTGAAAATATTGATTTTATGCATTCTTATGTAATTTGGAACCTTCATGTTGCAGCTCATATTCCACACTGCAATCAAGAGAAAATGTGGAGGACCACAAAATAGTGAATTGATCATGCAACTTGGGAGTTAAATGGATTTCTATTGACACAATAATTTGAAATACCACCAAGTTATAGGTACTTGAAACACCATTATATGTTTGAGTGGTTAAGAGATGACATGTTTGAACTTCCATTTTAGGCAAAATAGTGGAGGTTGTGCCATAGTGGTGGTTATCAGGGAACATTTTGGTATATTTGAAGAGCCATTATTCCATGGAATTATTTGAGGTACTTAGTGGTCATTGTAGAATATATTAAATAACATTTTTAATTGTATATTGAAGATAAATTGAGATATTATCCAAGGGATATTAAATAATTGGTTAATGAAGATTAAGATTTGAATTTTATTTTGAATTCAAAATTACAAAAAAATAAGTTTTTCTTATACTATATAGATTTATAGAGAATATATAAATGTGATATAAGATTTGGGATTGATAATTGATAAGTGGAGAGAAAAGAACCTCTATTTTGGTGATCATTAATTAATGTATAAGATATATTTCTTCAGTAATCAAATGATTTAAGATATAGGAATTTTAGAATATATTTGAATATTAAAGGCCAGTAGGTTAAGCATCATCATCAACTGTTGATGATCATGAAGGATTAGATGTGTGGGGTTTTTTATCTATATTATCATCGAGGTATATTACATTCTTAAGTGCTTCAATTGGAACTGAATTTAATAAGAATATCTTTCTTTATTGGATAATCATTTTTGAATGAGTTTTGTGTTCTAATAGACTCTTGATGATTTAGAAGATAGTGTATTCTATGTTGTAAACTATTTACTGGAGGTGGGGTAGAATCCACAATTGGGGGGATAAATTATATGGGAATTATAATACCTTATAAATTTCTATGTTATTACTTTAATTTAGGTCTACACACAATGTGGTTTCTAGACTATAATGAGTGGATTATGAACATTTATAAGATCTATAGGTTTTAATAGAATAAATAATTCACCAAAAGTTTTTTCCATAAATTCATCCACCCCCACTTCGCCCTAGCACCACAATACATCCTTGGAAAATTCAATTTCTATCAAAGAAACGTTGTGTCTAAATATATAGAAGATTATTTGTAGAGATATAGAATATTAAATCCATGAGTAGATGAGGATTTCCTAACTTTAAAGGAATAAAAAATTATAGTTGGATGAATAGAATACTACCTGACCTCATTTATGTCAACGTAAAATTAATAGATTCTATAATACTGTGTTTTCAACCCATTGTTGAAGGATATTCTATGACTAGAGTGGATAATAGAAAAAAAATGTTCCGATTTAAAGGCTCCAAATTCTATCTTGATGTCTCTATCTAAATAGGAATTAACAAATTCTATGGGTCTCCAAACTACTAAGGAGATCAAGGACATATTAAGAATCAGTTAAAAATACAATATCATTTTAAAAGAAGAGAAATTACAAGTATGGAGATTATATTTAATGATATTAAAATTGTTAATAATGACAATATAATTAATTTTTCACTATTTCGAAAGATATGGTCTTAAATATTAGAGTATTTAGATAAAATATAGAGGAATCTTTGATTTTCAAAAAGTATATAATAAATTTTTTTGAGGGAATTGATATCAATGTTTAATATTTTGAATATAGTGAGGATTTGTTTTGGATGAGCCTCAAAATATTCTCATATATTATGAAATAACTAATGATCAGACTTTCATTAAAAGGGAAAAGGATGAGATGGATTTTGATTTCATGAGGAAATAAAAAATTAAAGAAGATAGGGTTTAATAATTTTTTGATTTAGAAATTTATGTTAATGAAGACTTCAACAAAATTATCTCTTTATTATAAAAAATGTTCAATAAGGGAAATTGGAAATGCATAGGTACAAAATTATATAAAATAGTCAAATTGTGATGTTATTATACATATTTGAAAATATTTTCCAAAGTAGAAGTTTGATGAATCAAAACAAAATGGGGAAGATGAGAAGGAAAAAAACTAGAAATAAAATAATATCAATAAAAAGCATATTATATTCAAAGAGTAATTTTATGTAAAATCATGATCAACACTTATTATCAAGTAAACAATTTTGATAGTGAACTTATTTTGTTTTCTCATGTGATAAAACAATATGATTCCTCAATTGGTAGTGATAATAAAAATAATTATAAATAACTTGAGTGGGAATTGAAAGGGAAATTGGAATCTTTTCATTAACAGTTTATTAAAATCAAGAAATATAAGAAGAAGGTGATGAAGGAAAATGGTATGATTTCTAATAAAATGAAAAGGTTTTAAATAAGTAAAAAAGTTTTAGCAATGAAATAAATATTACAAAATTTAAGATATTTTAATAGGAAAATACGTTTTGTGACCTTGAGTAGAATTTGACTACTATAGAATATTTGTTTTTTAAAACACAATCCATTTGTGATTCAATAAAAACTATCTTAAATATAGACATATAAGACTTCTAAACATCAATAGATGTTAATATCTCAAAAAATATCGAACAATGGTTCCAAAAAATAGGATAATTATAGAACTTATAAATCACAAATCTGGTCTTCTATTACTAATAGTGAGTGTCTAAAAATAATACATGTACAAAGTTTGATCATGAAATATTTTGAAGGGAATTATTCCCCCTCAAAGTGATTGGGGTCCTTTAATAGTGGTTAAGGAATCCCCAAAATTCTATAGAAGCTAATGTTCTATCCCAATCAATCACAAAATTGGGGGATTTAATTGGATGCGGGTTATGGTCGGTAGATAAGGGCTGCTTCAGGAGGTGGGAAAGGGGTTGGGATCATCGATGAAGGGATTCTACAAGGGGCCGTTAAAATCAGCTAGTTGTTGACTTTCAGCGACAGGATGTGGAGGAGCCAAATGTAGACAGTGTACTAGGTGTTGTTGTTGGTGAATCGTTGGCATAGATGTTGGTGGTGGATGATGAGCCTTGTGAAAATTGGAGAAGGAAAGTATTGGGGGTACTGAGTGTCAAGAGCATCAGCGGGTGGATAAGTAATGGTGTGATTCGGGCATCATGTTGAGAAGTAGTGGAGGCACCGGTAGGTAGAAGTGTAGTGGTGCAGAAGGCATTATGATGATAAATTGTGGATGGATGACCAAAAAAATAAAAATAAATAAAAACTAAAAGTAAAAACATAATAGATGCACTCCATAGGTGTAGATCTAGATAGGTCTCAAGAAACTACACCCATATTTTCTGGTCAATTAGAGTGGCATGATTGAGAGGGTATGATACCTTCCATTGAGACAAGTCACCATGCATGCACATATAAATTGTAGCTATGAAACAATTCATAGTTAAGAGTCTAATAAAAAATTTGAGTGTGTTGGTAAGTTCTTTCTTGTGGTTTCATTTCTCTTGGGGTCTTCGATCTTTATTTAGGCCTTGTTCTCTTGGGACTATAGTCCATGTAATGGTTCCCTCTAAACCCATTTAAAAAATGGAATTATCTATTCATTCCCATCAAAGAAAGAGATAAATAAAATAGAACCATTCCCCCAAATAAATGTAACCATTAAAATTCATAAGGATTGATGAAATACCACTTTAGAAAAACCATTAATTAATTAATAAGATCACAATTCAAAGTTTGATATTCATGTTGTGGAAGATTTGAAAAAACATCCTATTTATGTTGGTTCAACATATCTTTACCAAGAATGAGGAAATAACTAAGAGGAGTTTTGTTAGGAAAATGAGGATTAAAAACAAAGAAAGAAGGTTCTAAAAAATAAAATTAAAAGTTCTTGAGAATTCATCCCAAAGTATTGTTTTGAAATATCAGTTTGTTTTTTAATTATTTATTAATATTGAAAGGATTAAAAGGATTGTATAACTTTACAAGAATCCTAAGAATAAATATTGAAGAATATGATAAAATTAAAATAAAATAATATTTCTAATAAAAAAAAATAAATTCTGACATGTAATATTTTCAAGAGAATATGATAAGTAAGAAAACAATTGAGATTAAGTATATTAGAAGGAAGAAGAAGATAAGGTTAAGAGAGAATCCTCTGATAGAATGTTTTCTCTAAGAAAAAAATATGACACACCTTATTCCCAATTAATATTCTATATTGGTTTTAATATATTTGAAATTAAGGGAGATATTTGAGGTTTTCATGTATAGATAAAATATGATGAGTATTAAATGGAGTAATAATACTTGATGAAGAATAAAGAGTGCATGACTCAAGGGGATAAGATTTTCATAATAAAATATCCAACAGAGATTCTTGAAAATTTGGAATGCTCCAGCAAATTAACAATTAAGGTATGTAAATCACACTCAAACTCCATTGTTATAAATATATTCAATATATTTATCAAGGGGGTGTTTGTTTGTCAATGGATGAGAAAAAAGGTGAGTTTATGACTTGCTGAAGAATTATTTTGATGTGTTTGTTAAAGTGTGTGCAGGATCATTATTTTCCTGATAAATAATTTTTAAGATTCCCTTATATTAGGATTCTGAGAATTTTATCATCTTAATTTCTTTAGGAAAATCATTGATAACCATGAATAAATATATTTTCTTCTATAAAATGGGATATCCCATGTAGAATTTCAGTGGGTTGAATGAATTAACATTGATATGAAACCATGTTATATTATCCATTTATTTGAAATATCAAAATGTGGATAATAAATATGAGCGGAGATGTTTCCAAATATATTAATTTATTATTCTTTTAAAATAAGGGGGGAAGTATTTCACTTTTAGGCAAACATATTGACATATCATCCGTAACTGTATCTCTCAAAAATATTAAGAGGGTATTATTAATCCCACATTGACAGTTGTATTTTTTTTCTATGAGAAGGTTTTCCCTAATATCAATATTTTGAAGAATAATATTAAGTGAGAAAAGAGATTCTATGTTGAATGAATATTTAGATGATTAATTATTGATTTTAAATTGATGAAGAATCTAATCTTATTGGTATAAGAAATGTAAATGTAGCTTAAACTCTTTTTTAGTGATAAAATATCAAGGAATGACATATCTTGAAGTTGGTAGGAATATTCAAGTATAGAATTCATCATAGTATATTTTCTATGTTTTGGAGAAGATAAATTGGTCATTGGGATAATAAATGGTCCATATGACATCATGTTATAGAGTGAGTGACTACACCATAGTTTTGGATTGATCATAGGTCTCCACATTGTAGTAAAACTCATTATGTTGTATGAATAATTGAATTGAGGAATCTATGTCATGAAACTAATTTCAAAATTCAATGAATCTTCAGATAATATTTTTGAATCCATAAAAAAATGAGACCTCAACATCATAGTAAAAATGTGTTTCATAATGTATAGAAAGAATGATTTTAGGTGCATCTAGAGAGATTGGTACATCTATTATATAGATCACATTCTATGTTATAAATAAGAGAAAATGTGGAGGACCAAACTATAATTCATATATAACGCATCTTGGGAGCTTTATGGAGTTTGGTGTCACAAACCTTGATATACCTACACCATATTGAACTACTACATTGTAATGCGTTCAATAAACTAAAATATAACTGGTTTGTAACTACCAACTCATGATATTATATATAAGGTTTTCCCACAAAATTGGTTATCAGGGAAATTTATTAGTAGTCCAATGATTCATTCTAATTTGGATTATTCTATGGTATTTTGTGGTTATTATAGACTATATGAACTACTATGTTGAATTGGATGGTAATTATAATTTAAGATATAATACATGGGATTATAAAGAATTATTTTAAAAAATATCAAGATTTTAATATGAACTTAAATCTTAAATTTAATATCAAACTAGAAGATGTATTTTGTATTTATACATTATATATTTTTAATGATTAGAAAACTTTTGAGAAGAGATTTTAGAATTGATAATTGCTAATAGGAGAGAATAAGGTTTTAATCTTGTAGATAATTCTCAAAGGATAAGATATATTTCTTATTTATTCAAAATATTGAGTATCTATATCATTCATAATTTTGTTGATGTTTCACGACTAATTGGTTGAGAATCATTTTCAACTATTGAAATTTTTGATGAACTACACATGTAGGGTTTTCTGATATACCTTCTCATGGAACAATATTATATTATCATGTGGTTAATGAGAAAAAAAGAAGAAAAATTACATTTTATTTTTTATATTTTCATATTTATAGAGATTTTCATCTTTCAGTGGAATATGGAAGTGTTGGATCATATTAAATTCTATATTGTAAAATGTTTTTTCTAGATAGTGTATAACCCATTTTTTTCTGAAATAACTAATATATAAAGGATTAGGATGATGAATCTAAACCTTTTATATTTTTATGTGGTTACCTATCTATATATTTCTACACATAGTGAGTTTGTGAGATATTCTTGAGTTGATTATTAGAATTAATAGGATCTAATGATTGGATTAGAATGTATAATTTATAAAAAGAGTTTATCAATGACTCACCCCCAACCACTCTTGTAGTTACCTAAATAGGTCTTTTTAAAATCCAAATATAACATCATTTTTAACTTTTTAACTATGATGCCCACCCAATAAACAACAAGAACAAAAATTATTCCATGTTCCACTATAAAATTGGATTTTTCAAATTATAAATTAATGTTATTTTTAATGAATTAATGAAGAACTAAACATATTTTAAACAAAAATTATCTAAAACAAATCCATAAATATTCAAATCATTTATAAAAACCATCATGAGTGGTTTTATGTAATCTGAGAAAATACTGACCGCACAATGTTGAAAAGTAACTACAAAATTGCATTGGTTGAATTGTGCCTTCTTATAATGAAATGTACGAAATGGGAATATAACTTCAAAATTTTCTTAATCATAATGGGATATATTTTTTTATAGGTATCCATATAATCCTTTAAGGAAATATAAATATGATCCACCTACTAAACTATCTAAAATATGTTTAATAAAAATAAGAGAAAATTGACATTTTTAGTGAAATTGTTAAACATATAGTAAATTATGGAGGTTATCAATCAATTTTTTGCTCAAGTTGAACAATTTCATTATAATAATTATGAAAACCCCTAAGAATAGTCATTTTTAAGAGTGTTTTCTAGACAAACTCTATACAATCATATATTTTATATATTATCCCAACTTCTAATAGAATATATACATCTTTTTTTAAAATTTCAAAGAGGGTATGTTTTATTCAATGTTGGGATTGCCTTAATATTGTGGTCTCATCCTCTAGTAAGATTTTATACATACATATGGGTGGAATAATATAAGGGATGTTTTCTAATTTCTATCCAATTATCTTTTTACATAGTTTTAAAAGATTTTGAAGTTGTATTCCATGATTTTGAAATAGTTTGTTAGCTATAATGATAAGGGTTCCAACCCTAAATAAACCTATATTTTATATTAAATAGAAGTGTTTTTAATATAAGATAATTATTTAAAGTGATATAATGTAATAGTTTTGTGGTAATAATATCATACATGATATCTATATACTTAATGTTTCACTTCTTAGTGGGAAATTCAAAACCAGTTGTTATTATAAAATCATTGATGGTTTTAAGACCTTATAGATGCAATAAATCATAGATATATGTACAGGAATGTAATTTTTCTACTCTAATGTGGTGATATATTGACGAATTATCAACCAAAATATAATATTAATTATAAATAGTAGAAAATAAATCATGATATTAATTTGAAATTTTACTATTCATGAGTAGTGCATCAATGTTTATAACTGAGATGGTGGATTTATCCTTCAAGTTGTGTTTCATTACATCTATAATTATAAAATTCAGAACATTAACACCTCTTACGGAGACTTTCCTTATACGTATCACTATTTATTCCTTTAATATTTTTCATTAATCATGGTTTTAAGGAACAGGAAACATTATAGATTAAGGAATTATTCTCAAAGTAGTTCTGGATACTTGTAATTCGGTCATCGACGATTATTATAATTATCACAAAAACCATACTATATTATGTAACCCCCAAGGTATAAAATTTAAGTGATCTTTATAATATATTTTTTTATCCTTTTTAGTTGTATTTATCCTAGTAAATTTCACTTTGGATTTCTTGATGTCTTTTATGTGAAAAATGATAGAATCGACCATTATTTAAATTATTCCCCTCCTATATATAGTTTAAAACTCAATACGAGTTACTCTAGAAATAATATAACTATTCATAAGGGGTATTATTCATAAAAAAATCATTGATGAGTTTTATAGTATAGTTCATCCTCTTGAGGAAGAATAAAAATATTTTTATAATGGTCTCTATATTTTTGAAATTTGGGAAGATTCATCTATTAGTGTAGGAGTCTTATTTTCTTATTATTATGTAATATATATTTATTTATCCTTACTTGATTATTATTCCATATCCTATATCAATCAAGAATGCAGAAACCTAATAAACTTTAATGTTATTATTTGACATACCTGTCATGAGGAAACAAAATGATGGATATTCTAGTTGTTAAAGGAAATCAATCCTTTCCTCTCATTATTTTTTTTCTTTTGGCTCCATGACCAATGACTATAGTATAGTGGTGTATGGGGTTGTTCTTGTTCTCCATCACATTATACCACCCTAACTCCATTTAACATCAATTTTTATTTAAATAAAAAACTATCTTTTGATCAATCATAACATCACTACTAAATTACATGGATATGTACCATTATATAAATTGATTATTTTCATATATTTTTTAGAAATAGCCTACCAAGAATCATTGGTGTGTTTACTTCCATTTTATCATACAACATTGTAAGTATATAGAATCTTTTGGGGAATACTAAATCACTCAACTTCACTAGCGCATCTTCCAATAAACCATTTGGGTGTGTTATACTCTGATTCTCCAATTGAGATATAATTCCAGTGGGTTTAAATTCTATAACCTAAAAGTATAGAAAATCTAGTGATTAATCACATTAACTAAAAAACAAATATCAATCATATAATTAGGGAAATAAAAATACCCTATGGTACAAGAAATTGAGAATTATCCAAGATCCATGAATGTTTTTTGTAATTATGGTTTTATAAAAGGTCAAACATTTCTCTCCATGCTTACTATCTCATACCCTCAAGTTCATCAATGTTGGATACAAAGTTCCTTTTAGAAAATATTTTTATCAAGGAATTTTCTTCAATATTTAATGGAGAGGGATTTTAACTTGAATGTTTTTAAATCTATAAATAATTTCGTTTCCTTGTTCATTTTCAATATAATTCATAAATTATATTATTCTTTTTGTAAATTTAATAGGTTAATTTTGCATCATGGGGGTTCTCAACAATTTTTCCCATTTTTATTTATTTTCTTTTGGATTATAAGAATATTCAAAAGGGGATATTTTAGTAATGGGAGTTAACTTAAGGGTTTATTTCCTATGAAGAGAAGATTTTGGTAAAGACAGTTTTTTACCTCTTTGAAGTGTAATGAAACATAAATTACCTTTATCGTTTGGATTGACAAGAGGTCGGGAAGGAAGTTTACTGGAACTTTTCATCATTATCTCACAAAAAAAATTATATAATTCTCCCAATTGATTCTATAATTTTTGTATTACAAATTGAGTAATCTATTTACATTGGATGTTCTATGATTCCATTTTCATCACTATATACTAGATACTTGGTTTTACCTTAGGTGGTAGTAGGGATACAATTCTAAGAGTCAGAGGGTAAGGATTTTTACCTTAACAACAATATAAATTAATGGGTGTAGATTGAAATTTACTTAGATTAAGGTCTATTTTTCAAAAAATGGAATACATTCCTTAAAATTTAGAAATATTTTATTGTTCATGTAGAGAATTTATTACCTCGTAAACACCTTAAATGGGAGTTATCACTCATGTAAAAAATTGTTATACATTTTTTCCCATGTGAGTTATCATGAAACAAAAGGTACTAGAAGTATTTTTCACTAGAGAACCACTATTTTTAGAATCAATCATGACCTTATCAATGGAAAAAATTCCCTCATAATAGTAAAGGATTAATATTTTATCATTAATATAGTGGTGAAGAAAACTAACATGTAATCTTCTTAAACTCTATTAGTATTACAATAGTGTCTCTCATAATGAATTCCTATTTCCAAGAATTTATTTCCCAATGAATTTATTATAAAAGGATTTGAATAACATCTTTGGGTATAACTGTTCCTTGATAGAATATCCTCCTATAATGGTAGAAAAGTATTGTAACCAGTCTTGGGCTACACCATCACAAGAAAAAGGGAAGTCCCTATGTTTTATAATATCCTATGTAACACTATAGGGTTTCATGGTGCATCAAATGATGAAAAATTCAATGATGTAATTATTATGGTCCTCACTAAGAAGGATATAAAATTTATGCTGGAGAGGAATAAGACCATACCTATGATTAAATCTTCTAGCAACTAGTGGATATTGACTTATGTAGGATGGAACTTCACATCAAGGGTATTGGATTCAATAAATATCTAATTATTTACTATCATTATCTCAATTTATTTATGAAATAACTCTTAATATTATTTTGAACCACTTAAGGTGCATTTTAAATTCATTATTTGTTGATGTATGATTAATCTGTTCTATAAGCCTCATCTTGTGAAAAAAGTGTTTTTCCAGTTGGGGTCTCTTTCAAGTAACTTTCATTTTGAATAATTATTCATGTAAGGATAATGAAACTTATTAGATTACTATATAATAACCACAACAAAAAATAAGAAAATTGAAGAAAAAATGAATTTTATAGTATGAAAAAAATAAAATGAAAACAATTTTAACAAAAAAATACTCAAAAGTATGGGGAAAATGATATAATTTGAAAAAAAATAGGTCCATGTCCACTAGGTTAGTTTTATATATAATGTCTATTAAACATTGTAAGCTAAATTTTTACTCAATAACAAAATTCTAATCAAGTTGATATCCTATATACCAGTTGTATCCTCATCATTGGAAAATGAATAAGGGGAAGGAGGGAAAAAGTAAGATGAGAAATTTTAAAGATATAAACTAAAAAAAACTTTTTCTTCTCCCTTAACAGCACCAAATTTTGTATTGTTTCATCAAACATTCCAAAATTGAGTTATTTTTTATTTATTTTCACTATAATTTGACCAATGTTATTTCTTATGGAAGTAGTTAATAAATTAATTTTTGAATAGTTTTATGGTGAAATTTAAAAATAGATGATAATGTTAGGGATTTTATTATTTCTTTAAAAAAATTTAAAATTAGTTAATTAACAAGGGAAATTTTTTATGTAAATCATAATAAACTTAGGGACATTTTCCGTAGAATTGAAAAATCAATCTCTCTCATGGGATGTTAGATAGATCATTCATTATTTAATTTAAGAATTTTAAAACTAGTATGTGATTTTTTTCTTACTAGGTTATCACCTATGATTTAATCTATAATGTATACAGATTACCAAAAAAATCAACAAAATCATATTTGATATAAGATCATATCAAAATCAAGGTATCACATTAATAAAGTGATGTGATGAAAATTTTTAGGTCTATTTTTATAATTTTATCATTATAATAAAATGAATTTTTATGGGTTAATATTTCAATATTTTACCAAATTACACATCCCAAAATAGTACTCATGAACGATAAATGGTGAGAGAATAGTAAAACATGCTCAAATAATTATAGGATCCTAGTTATGTAGGAAATATTGAGGATTCACATTGCTTTAACTTATATATACTCATAATATAATAAACACAAAACCAAAATACAGAAATTAAGAACAATATGAAAAACAAATAGAAAACTAGATTACCTTATATATATTACCAATAAAGAGCTTGGGATTACATTAAAGAACGCACACTATATTAATCACTATGTGGTTTGAAAGTACATGAGGGGAAAGTATAATATAATTAATAACGGAAGACCTAAAATTAAAATCAACTATACCCCTATAAATACTCACCATAAAAATGATCCATGTATTTATTTTAACTTCAAATGTTTTATTTTTGAATCCCTAAAAATTCAAAAGGTTATTGGTTTATATGATCTGTTCATATCATATTTCTACTTCCAATTCATTTGAATAGATGACTAGAAAATAAATTCAATACTAACCTAGATATATTTTAATTATGTTTGGATTTCAAGTTATATTTTCATATCCTTTTTAATCATAATATGCATGTCCTCTTAGATAGTTCTATGTCCTGAACTCTATAGGAAGAACAAATATATCTCACCTAGAATTTGAATTTATTATGGACCACCATTATTACTATTATGGTTGGATATAGCCTTTTCGTGTTGAATAATCTGAATTCCCATGACATGATGATCTTATATAAAATTAATTTTCACTTTGAATTATGTTATTGAATGTTACTCTAGAAAATCCAATGTACTAATAAATCTGAACATTTAGTGAGTAGTTATATTTAAATAAAATGTGATATAAAAATTATATCACGTAAATTTATTCATTAAATGGTTACAAATTTAATGTAATATATGATAGTAATAATGAATAAATTTCACACATTTAGGAATAACAACAATGTTTGGGATCGATGACCACTGCAATATCAAAATCCAATGCATATTTCGATCTAAATATAATACCCTCTACATTGATGTATTATTTTTTGTAGAATATAACAATTTATTTCCTTTTTATATCTGATCGTTGATAATGTATTCTTTCATTTCATGTTGAGTATAATTTCATTATAGTGCAACACACGTCACCCTATGATAATACACTCATTATCCACAATAGTCAAAGGCTTCAACACAAGATCCATTAAATCTTCAATGTCACCTAGAGGATTCATGATTGAGATTATGTTTCTCTAATAATATAATGATAAATATATATGTAGACTAAGTTAGATCCAACATACACTCCAGTTTAATTTCTCAAAACTATTTAAAATCAAATAGACTATTAGAAAATGTTCATCAAAGTTGTTTATGAATCCTAAAAAAATCTTTATATGTGTTTAATGATCAAGGGATTGTTATAATAGAACTATTATCCATTAATCAAGATATTGTACATATGGATAACACGTAAATTGTTAGGGGGTCATGTAAATATTTCATTCATTTTATCAAACTAAATCATTAAAGGAGAAAAAATGGATATGTGGTAAAAACCCTTAGGGGAGAGAAAATTGGATAATAACATGGGGTGAAACCACAACTCATGCATTGAATCATTGACCATACATACCAAAAAATCTAATATGGAGAATCATTGTTACTTAGGGTATTTCCCTAAATGTAATAGTAACATATATAATGGGGCCAATCATCCTCAATCAGGGTAGTTCAGTTATTAATTATTCTACTAATTATCATAATTCCATTTTGGTTTGATTGAATCTCATGGTTTTGATCCTTTACATGGTGATATGAAACCATTATTGATGAATAATATAGCAGGGGAGATCCATGTAATACTTTAATTTTAATTTATCTATCTTTTTTTCTTCTTCGTGTGATAGTTCTTGATATATAAGGAGATCCATTATTGGTGAGTGTGATCAAATTCATTTGTAATTTCATATATATTTTCATTTAATTGGTTTTAAAATCATTATCTCCCTCCACTGAATCATCTCTATACATGACATAATAAGAGTGCTTTGGTGGTTAAGTGATGGGGGTGAAGGCATGTGATTGGGAGAAAAATAACTCATTATTAACTACTATGGAACATTATCTTTGGATTAGGATATTTATATGAAACTAATCGTGGGACTTTAGTTAGAAGGTTTGAGAGATTTCTCCTAAATATACATTTCATATAATAAGAAGTTTCGCATAACATAAATTTTTATAATTTTGGATTTCATATTCCATCTAATTATAGGTTATCTATTCATGATAATGGTCTATTACTAACAAATAGTAGATGGCGATTTCATCATTACAACTATAAAGGTATTATATTATAACTTTTACCCATGGATTAATCACTTATCTATATTTTAATAGATAACTCATTCAAATATGTAAATAAAATACACAATTCAAATGGAAATACACCCTCTGTTAAAAAATGACACCATGTTAATTTAAATTTTATCCTTCCATTGAGATGATTTGATTTTATACTACACAAAATCTAATTGGATTTAAATTCTGTTTGGCCACCATGTTGTAAGGTAAATAGTAAAAAATCTATATAATCCCTTTGAATTATTTTAGGGGAGGTGGTTTCAATTACATGCTACATAATTACATTTAATTTTCATGAACAAATCTCACACTATCAAATTTTACACTCTTGAATGAGATAATAATAAGTTCTTTTATTTTATAGTTAGAGAAATATGAATCCTTGATTGTTAGAAAATTTAGTTTGAGAACATTTTACTTAGAGACACTTGTGAAAAATGAAGTGTTCACTATGAATATGAAATCATGCTATATAAAACGGGACATACCTTATATAACTTATATTCTCCCCATATTATGAATCAAATAAGTCAAATTATGTGACATTATTTGAAATATAATTTTTATTTGAAAATAGTACTAGTGTAAATTTTGTAAAAGTTCCATGGTCTATAATGTGGGGATATTAACAATCACATCAATGTGTTTTCCAAGGATTTTTATTCATTAATGAAAAGGTGTGTAGTGAAAGAAAATTTTAATTGAGATCATTCCCCATCTAAAAAGAAGAAGTATCCAAAGAAATATTGTACAACCTCATTCAAGGAGAAGTAAAAAAGTTGGGTTGAGATTAAATGAAATTTCCTTCAAATATACGGCTCAAAATAAAAAAGTAATACCTTGATAAAATATATCTATACAATTAGAAAATCTTCATTATATACATTTTATGTGTATAAGGAGGTATTTGAGTAACTTTGTGTCGTAAACAACCTTCAATAATATGAGGGAAGGGATATTATATTTACAGACCCTTCCTTCTTCATGTTTAAGGATAGATAATTACCCTTGAAACCCACCTTTAATAGGTCCCAAAGTGGCAACTAGGACCAAGGGTATAGAATCACATGAAAAATGAAAGGCATTTACCTTTCTATTTAGCAGAATCATAAGATGACATAATAAATCCCAAACAACACCAAAAATGGAAGTAAATGTAATGTCAAAACAATCCATTCCCATATTCAAGTTCCAATAATAAGTACTATGAAAATACAAGAAAACTCCAAAAGAAATTACCAAAAGAAAAGAAAAGAAGCAACGTCAACGGTCCCAATGTCTGAACTAGTAGGGTCCAGCACGGTCCTTGAAGTCCTCCTAGAAACCTGAAAGAAGTTTTATATACGTAGGGTGAGTATACAAGTATTCTCAGTATTGAAAAACAAAAGCTCTCATTTATATGTGGGGAGGCATTCTAATGCCCCGTGAAAAAGAGATAACCAAAGAAACTATCAATCACACTATCCACCCAAATCTCACTAAGGAAGACTCTCAAAATAACGCAAGTCAAGTAATGTAAGAGTAATAACACATCGATGTTTGGGTACTGCACACCACTTTCCCACTAGTTATTGAAGACATCCTATGCGTCAGACCTCCCCCACCATTCCCACCATTTTCCTACTACCATACCCCACCTACACACACATGGGCTACCACAACCTCACATCCCACCTGCACACACATGGGCTACCACAACCACTTGTAACCACAGCTACCCTTCCCAAAGAGTCTTAGGCTAGAATGGACCACAGGCCATCATAACCTTCCCGAATTATCTTGGGATGCTTGGGAAAGGGAGTAGTAAAAGAGACAATAATTTTCCACTCATAGGAGTATTGGGTAAAACACCCTCCCCCATGAAATGGGGGTGTTAAGCATTAAGTGCTCAACTTGGGTGGGGCGCGAATAAGAAACATAAGAACTAAATTATACATATAGGTAAACAATCAGTCATCCCAACCTAGGGGTTCCACCAATATCCCATACACAAACACCCTCATTACTATTAATTCATTAAAAAGAACTACATCCACAACCAATTCACACCTTATTCCGAAAAAACAATTCCTCATTGAACCCATTCTTGTTATCACATTCAAGTGGTTCCATTTAAATATTTCCTCACAATCAGGTAACTGACAGGCATTTCCACAAGCCAAGGAAGAAAAAACAATCAAGCATCTATTTAAGCATTCACCCCTGGTACTCTTGTAAAGTCACAATATCAAAGGGGATTCGTGAGATCCCTTAAAGTACTAGAACCAACCAAGCCCCATCATATGGCCCGAAATAGCCTTAGATCCACAAACCAACAACTGTACTACAATATGAGATTGCATCCCCATCAATTTCACCCCACAATAATCAAGCAGAACAACCACCCATATTACCAAGACAGATCAAGGGTGTTTCTATATTGAAACACACCATTCATTGAGTTCCTAATTTTCTGTTTAGTTATCCGGGGTGATCACACAATGATTATGGTTCACTAGACATCCATTTAATCAACCAAGTTTACGTAATTAACTAATTATCATGTTACATCCATTCAATCATCATAGAAGACAGGGGTTCATTAATGAACAAGGAAACACCACCAACAGCCATAATTTTCAGTTGAAATAATCTCATAAAATTCACAGCATATAAGAATGGGTAAAAGAGTACAACATCATCATCAAACACATTACTTAATTCACTGAAAGTCCATTTATTATCTTTGTTAAGGTTTGGTTTCATCCATCCCCATAGAAACATTATCATACCCACCTGAATGATACACACTAAAGAGAGACAAAGGAAAAACTCTACTTGGAGAATCAATTATCGAGGTTTTTTTCTCTACGTGCCAAGAACTAGGGATGCACAACTTTCAGGGGAGGAACTCTGGTAATTCCAAGACTGAGTAGGAAAGACTCTCGCCCTGATACACCAATATCCTAAGAAAGGGGGACTCCAAACGGACCATGGAATGGAAAGAAGAATATCCAAGAAGAAGGAAGAATCCTCGTGCTATAAAAAGGTAAGATCTTGGAGTTACGGGATATGAAATCTTTAAAATCTTTAAAGGTGGATCGTGTTTTCACCATACTGTTGGATGGTTGAAAACAATGTAATTAATTGTTATTATATAATTCTCATTGAAGAGGTGGACTTAACAACTATGAGTTAAAGGGTTTCCTATAATGGAGGAAAACACGTAACTGGGGAAGAACTAGAATTACGGGAAAACGGTGTGGTGCTGAGGAAAAAGCCACACACTTTGGTAAGTCAAGGGTCACCTGGATCTTGGGGGATTTTAGATATCATTTATGGATTTAAATGGATTTTAAAGGGGTATTAAAACACTTCTACGTCAAAAGATACATAGTGGGAATGGAACGGGAAAAAGAAACAAAGGTGGGTCACTATTTTGTGAGACACTGTAAGTGGTTCCATGGTCACGGTGCCACTATCATGGTCCATATGTAAGAGGTTCCACCGTTTTGGTGTGCAATCGTGACGGTGTGACTGTTAGCGTGCCATCGTCATGGTGCCACCCACACGGTGCCACCATTTTGGTGTGCGGTCATGATGGTGCGACCCCTATGTTCTCACCATCATGGTGCCACCATCATCGTGCCACAGGTGAGGTGAAACACCATAAGAAGTGACACCATAATCGGTGCCACCAGTTTGCTGGAAAACCATAAGCGGTTCCTCTGATTCGGTGTGCCACCGTGACAGGTGCCACCGTTACAGTGAAGTTTTGACCGGTGCCACCATTTGGATGGAACCTTTTTATGGAACCAAATTTATTTTCTAGAAAAATCCTTAATGAGTCACTGCCCAGGCCATTACATCAAATTCCTCTCTAACTATTCCCACCCTTGAGAATCGAAACTAGAACCGATTAAAAGAGAGGGGTCCGAACAACCACCTTGAAAGATACCTCTTGGGAGCAGACCTCCTCAAAATCTAGGAACACCTCTTCCTTATATAACCAAACAAAATTATAAAGATAATGTTGTCCAGTCTTATAGATTAGGGTGTCCCTTCCTCCATGTCAAGATTCTATCCGCTTTGGGCGGCCCTGACTCACCTGCACGGGTTTAACCGTATCCACATTAATATGTCTTATTTAGGGATCATGTCATCCCATCCCCATGGTCAGGACACTTCACACATATCCAGAGATCAAGTAATATAGTCCATTTCATAGTTAACATGGTCAAACACTACATCACAAAAAATTATAGGACATAACATAACAAAACTCAAAACAACTCTGGGTACTGGGTGTGCATTTGTGCCTCCGTTTCCCAGGTACTCTCCTCGAGGCCACCATGCCTCCATAGCACATGATCCAAGGGAATGGTTCATCCACAAAGAACCCTCTCATCGTGATTCTCGATCCTCACTTGTCTCTCTATAAACATAGCATCATCCTCGATATCCATCCTTCCCCAGTCAAGGATGTGTGAATCATCATGTAGATACTGATGGAGCTGACACACATGGAAGATGCCATTCACCCTCAGTAGCGATGGTGGTAGCTCAAACATAAAGCCCCTTCATCGACCCGCCGCAACACCTCAAAGGGTCTGATGAACCTGGTAGAAAACTTACACCCCATACCAAACCTCCGTTCTTCATGCCAATGGGAGACCTTCAAGAACAAGTGTTCCTCGACCTCTAAGTCAAAGGGTCTACTTCTAGGATCGGCATATGATTTTATCCAGTCCCGAGCCGCCTTAATTATCTCATGTATAAGCTGAACCTTCTCTATCATCCTCTGTACTACCTTCAGGCCAAGAACTCAAACTTCCCTGACCTCTTCCCAGCACACGGGTGAGTGACATGGCCTCCCATACAAAGCTTCAAATGGGGTCATGCTAATAGTAAAGTGATAGCTATTGTTGTAGGAATAATCTACCATAGGCAAGCATCATATCCACGATCCCTAAAAGACCAAAACACATGCCCATAGCATATCCTCCAATGTATAGATGGTGCACTCTATCTGCCCATCTATTTGGGGGTGGAAACCAGTGTTGAAGCATAACTAGGTGCCAAAAGCATGTCGCAATACTTTCTAGACCTGTAAGGTAAACCAGGTATCCCGATCTGAGACTATGGACCTTTGAAATCCATGAAACCAAACCACCTTATCCACGTAGCTATGTGCTAGGGCATCCATCGCACTCGAATCCATGATTTCCAAAAAAAGTTAGCTGATTTCATCAGTCAGTCCACCACTACCCAGATATAATTGCAACCGCCCTTGAACATTGGGTAGTCCAATGATGAAATCCATCGATACATCATCCCACTTCCACTCGAGAACATCTAAAGGTTGTAACAGACCTCCTGGGATGCAGTGGTTAGCCTTCACTTATTGACACACGAAGCCCTTTTCCACATACTCAGCCACTGTCTGCTTCACCCCGGGTCACTAAAAATAACCAATCAAACCACGGTACATATTGGAAACTTATTGGTGTACCACCGAGGGTGATTTTTGGAACTCACCAAGAACCATCTTATGAATTTCCCCCAGGTCGAACAACTTTCTACAAAAAAGATCATCTAATTATTCCCTTCTTCTGACAATCCACCTAGAGCATCACCCTCGCTAACATGATCACACATCACATTAGTCTCTAAGTCCCCCCTGGGACTCCTCCATCATCTTCCAAGCATCTTTCGACTCTCAAATGGCATCCTTATATGACTTCCTGCTCAAAGAATCAGCCACCATGCTTCCCTTTCCTGAGGTGTAGAAAATTTCGAAGTCGTAGTCCTGAAGAAACTCTATCCACCTCTGCTACTGCAATTTCAAGTCTCTTTGATAGAAGACATACCTCAAGATATTAAGATCCATGAAGACCACAAAGTTCTACCTGATGAGGTAGTGTAGCCACAATGTTAGTGTGAACATAACCTCCATGATATCCAAGTCATGGGTGGCATAGTTACACTCATGGGGACGTAATTTCTGGACCCATAAGAGATCACCCCCACTATAGGATTAGCACACACCCCAAGCCATGGCCTGAAGCATCACAGAACACCTCAAATGTCACCCCTTATTCTGGAAACCGCATCACCGGGTTGAAATCCAACTTCCCCTTCGGATAACTGATAGTTGACTGACGCAATCCACTATACACGAAGGCCTAGTTCTTTCTAGTCAAAGATATCAAAGGATCTACAACTCGAGAGAAGTCGGGAATGACCCTATGATAATAACCTGCCAGGCCCATGAAACTACAAACCTCCATCACATTCTTGGGTGATCCCCAAGAAACAACCTCTTCAACCATTGCTGGTTCAACCGCTATTCCCTGATCGAACATTACGTGTCCAAAGAAGTGCACCTATCATGTCTAAAACATGAACTTGGAATACATTCTATAGAGTTGATGCAGTCAGAGGAGCTCTAAAACCATTCTCAGATGCTTGGTGTAATCCTCCTCTAATCTTTAGTAGATCATGATGTCTTCAATAAAAATGACTAAAAACTAGTCAAGATATTCCCAGAAGACAGAGTTCATGATACACATTAACACGGCTGGTGTGTTCGTAATGCCGAAGGGCATGACCTCAAACTCAAAGTTCCCATATCTTCACCTCACGGCATTCTTTGATATGTCACCCTCCTTCACCCTCACTGTTGATATCTAGACCGCAAGTAAATCTTGTAGAACCACGGTGGCCCTTAAACTGTCAAAAATGTCATCTATCCTTTGAAGAGGGTAATGGTTTTTGACGGTTAAATAATTCATCATTTGGTAGTCTATATATATCATGAGACCACCATCTTCCTTTTTTCCGAACTCGACTGGAGCACCCCATGGTTACACGCTTGGTTGAACAAAATCCTTCTTCATTAGATCATCAATATAAATTCGTAACTCTTGTAACTTATAAGGCTCTATCCAATATGGAGACATTAAAATAGGATGTTCATCAAGTTGAAAGTCTATCTTGAACTCAACATCACATTGAGGGGGTAGAGTCACCACCTATTCAAATAATAAATCCATGAACTCGCTAATAATTCCAAAAGATTCCACCATCTCTGAGTCCAGTGACTCCACTAACAGCTCAGCTATCAAGGAAAGAAGGGTCTCCACTCTCCCGCTACCCTCCTGGAAACCCAATTAACCAAATAAAGCTACACTCCAGTTGCCTGTATCAGAAAACAAGATCCTTATTCGGAAGTATTCGATAATAGGACATACTTAGAATAGCCAATTCATGCCTAAAATGACATCATATAGCTGCATCTACAGAAAAATAAGGTCCCCACTCGACTGATGTGGTCCCAAAATTAGTCGACATCCTCAGCAAACACGAGATAAGCTGGTCTGACCTCTGAATGGTGTACTCAAAACTAGGGTTATGGGAATTCTCTCTGTGTCTAGACATAGAGCATGGGATCGAATTGGAGAAAAAAAGGAGTGTGATGCTCCTGAATCAAACAAGTAGAAGGAATGAGTACTAAACAAGATGATTGTACCTCGGACGACTTCTGGCCCTACTGGAGCTGCTACCTCTATGGAGAGAAACTTCCCACTCCCAGCTCCTCTACCCCTCATTTGTAGGACGCCTCCATGACCATTCCTAGGTCGAGGTCCCTGAGGAGTACCCTGAGGTTAGCCTCCTCCTACAACGTCTACTCTCAGAGGAGTAGGAGATCGTTGTCCCTATTGTTGCGGCTGAAAGGTTCTGGCTGGAATCTACTGCTACTAAGGTGGGTGTTGAACCTGCCCACCCCCACTATACTACACTCAGTCCAAGAATTGATTCCAAATATTCCCATGACTTCCACATATGAAGAATCTCATTCCTAGGCCCGCATGGAAGGGGCAAGGACTGGGAGATCAGAACTGGAACTGTTGGGGCATGCTCCCCCCTAGATGAAACCCAGAAGGCCCTGACGTTGGACTTTTACTACTAACGGCCATCCCATTTGATGATCCCAAATACATCCCCTCCCGTCACCCTATTCCTAATGTAGGCATCTTCTCCACCACTTCGGCCATCCTATGGACTTCAAATTATGATGGTAGACAGAAGGGAGTAACAACATACTGAACAGAAGGTTAGAGTGCCTCCTTTAAATGTATCACTTGAGACTCCTCATCTAGAAAAAGGTCCTGAGAATATCAAAGGTGATACTTGTTCTTGATCCACAACTCCCTCACTTATATAATCCATTATTGAAGGGAGAGTAGCTTCTTCCTCTTCTCCACCTTCATCATGTAGGAGAGGAATTTCACTCAAAACTCCATCTCAAAGTCAGTCCATGAAACCTCATCCCCCCTCTACTCCCCATGATAGATCGTCCACCACTGATGCACTACTCCTAGTATCTGGATTACAGCTAGAGGAACACAGTACTTCTTTAGAGCCCGAATTAAGAAGAAATATATCCCTAGATCCCCGAGCTATCTCTCTGTCTCCATGTCCGAGATTCTTCCCTCGTACTTCCCAAGGGTATGTCACTAAAGGCATGAATCTTCTTCTGCCACTTGTCATCCTATTCCTCTTGATAAACCCTTTGCTGAGTAGACAAATCATCCTTATTGGCCTAGATTTACCACACTACTCATGGTCATCATCTGGGGGCCATAGAATCAAGGTAAACAACGAATGCCTAAGCCCGAGTAGTGTAGTAGATCTTTTTTTTAAATTTTACTTAAATGTTTTATTTATTTTGGATCCCAAAAGTTCCCAAGACACCCAAGAACACAAGTCATTATGAAGCATGTACAATTCCTAGGGTATCTACCCAATAATCAGTGTAGCCTCACTTGGTTATTTGGTATGTCCATAGTCCTTGCATCAGATCATGAGGGGGCCAAAAATCATGTTTCATAGCCAGTCTTCCCTGGCCTAGTTCACGTTTCAGGATTTCCTAACATTGTTTCCCTACTATCCCAAGAAATACTCATTGTGCCAAACTCCATACTCCATCCTATCTCTCAACCTAGCTCTGATAACATTCTGTCAAAACCCACCTATACTAAGATGAGGGGTGGGAGAGAAGATTTCTAGACCCTTCATACTTCAAGTTGAAGTAGAGATAATGACCCCCGAGACCCACCTTCAATAGGTCACGAAGTGGCGACTAGCACCAATGGTATAGAATCACATGAAAAATGGAAGGCGTTACCCTTTATATTTAGTAGGATCAAGAGATAAGATAATAAATCCTAAACAACACCAAAACTGAAAGTAAAAGTAAATTCAAAACAATAAATTTTCATATTCATGTTCCAATAATATGTGCTATGAAAATACATGAAAACTCAAAAGGAAAGTACAAAATGAAAATAAAAGAAGAAACATCAATGGTCCCAACATTCAAACTAGTAGGGTCCAACACCGTCATTGATGTCCTCCTGGAAACTTGAAAGAAGTTTTATATATGTAGGGTGAGTATACAGGTATACTCGGTAGGGAAAACCAAAAACACATGTGCACAAGTGGGGAGGAATTATAACGCACTATGAAAAAGAAGTTAACCAAAGCACCGAGCAAGGAAACTATCCACCTAAACCTCACCAAGGAACACTCCAAAAATAACAGAATTCAAGTTATGTAATAGTAATAACACATCGAAAATTGGGTACCCCACACCACTTTCCCACTGGTTATTGAAGACATCCCAGGCATCAGACCTCACCCTCCATTCTCACCACATTCCCACTACCATGCCCCACCTACACACACCTGGGCTACCACAACCACGTGTCCTACCCGCATACACCTAGGCTACAACAACCACATGTAACCATAGCTACCCTTCCTGAAGAGTCTTGGGATATAATGGACCTCATGCAGTCACAACCTACCAAAATATTCTTGGTATTCTCCAGAAAGGGAGCAGAAAAAGAGAAAATAACTAGCCATTCATAGGAGTGTTGGGAAAAACACCATCCCCTTAAATGGGAGTGTTTGGAAAAAAGTGATCAACTTGGGTGGTGCATGAATAAGAAACCTAAGAACTAAATTATACGTATAAGTAAATAAGCACTCATCACAACCTAGTGGTTCCAACACTAGCACATACACAAACACCCTCATTATTATTCATTCATAAATATCACAACATCCCCAACCAAGTCACAACTCATTCTCAGAAATAAATTCTCCATTGAACCCATTCTTGTTATAACATTGTAGTGGTTCCATTTAAATAATTCTTCACTATCAAGAAAAAAACATGTATATCCATAAGACAAGGAAGGAAAAACAATTAGACATCAATTTAATCATTCACTCCCAGTTCTCTTGTAAAGTCACAACAACAAAATCAATTTGTTATATCGCTCGAAGTACTGAAACAAAACCAAGTCCCACCATATGACCGCATGTGGCCTTAGATCCACAAACCAACAACTGTATCACAATAGGGGAACCCATCCCCATCCATGTCACCACACAATAATCAATCAGAAAAACCACAAATTTTAAAAAGACAGATAAAGGGAGTTTCCATATTCAAACAAACCATTCATTGATTTCCTTCTTTTCCATTTGGTTAACCGGGATAATCACACAAGGATTCAGGTTCACTGGACATCTATTTAATCAACTGAGTTTATGTAATTAACCAATTCCCAAGTTACATCCATTCAATCAAAAAATAAGATCAGGGTTTATTAGTGCGCAAGGAAAGACCACAAACAGACATAATTTTCTGTGGACATAAGCCCATATAATTCACAACATATAAGAAAGGGTAATAGAGTACAGCAGCATCGTCCAACACTCCCCTTATTATTTAAAGGTCCTTTTATTATCTTCGTTTAGTTTTGGTTTTTTCAATCCTCATAGATACATTATCATAGCCACCCTAAATGATACATAGTAAAGAGAGACGAAGGAAAAAAACCTTCTTGGATGATCAACTATTGATGTTTTTTCTCCATGCACTAAGAATTGGGGATGTGAGACTTAGACGGGAGGAACTCTAAGGATTCCAAGACTGAGCAAGAAAAGATCCAGCACCACTAGCCTTGGGAAGGGGGCTCCAAATGTACCCTGGAAATGAAAAGAGACTATCCAAGAAGAAGGAAGAATACCCATGTGATAAAAGGTAAGATATTGGAGTTACAGGATATGAAATCATGAACATATTCAAAGGAGGATCATAGTTTCACCACATGGTTGGATGCTTACACATGATGGAATTAATTGTAATTTAAAAATTCTCATCGGAGAAGTCTCCTTAACAAATTTTGTTTTAAGGGTTTCTTTTAAACAAACGAAAACTTGTAATAGGGGTGGAATTGGAAGTACAAGAAAAAGGTGTGGAACTGAGGAAAAAGCCACAAATTTTGGTAAGTCAATGGTCACCCGGATATTGAGGGATTTTAGATATCATTTATTAGATTTAAATTTATTTTAAAGAGATATTAAAACACTTATACTTCAAAAGATACGTTGTAGGAGTGTAACTATAAAAAGAAACAAAGGTGGGTCACCATTTAGTGAGACACTGTAAGCAGTGCCACAGTCACACTGCCATAGTCACGGTGCCACCATAAGTGGTGCCACTATTTTAATGTGAGACCATGACAGTGCAACCATGATGGTGTCGCCGCCAAAGTGCCACCCTCACGGTGCCACTATTTTGGTGTATAACTATGACAGTGTGACCACTACGGTGCCACCATCAAAGTGCCACCAGTTCAGTGGAACACAGTAAGATGATCCACTGTTTTTGTGTGTGACTGTGACTGTTTCCACCATTATGGTGCCGCTGTGACTGGTGCCACCATTTTCGATGGAACCATTTTATGGAACCAATTTTGTTTTTGGAAAACTCTTTAATGAGTCACTACCCGGGCTATTACACTTTGTGAATGTTATATACATATATCCATGGAAGAGAATAACATTATATATTTTTTCTATGATTTTTTTTGGAGTGATACAAATATATTGGATTCATCATCTGGATATCCAATAATTGAAAAATAACTAATACAATCCACGGTATTGATATATAATATTACACAAAACTCATAGTAAATTTGAAAAATAGGTACTTACCATAAGTAATTCCTTTAGGTATGTTTTACTAGACCACATTTATTTGAATTTACACTCAATGATATTATACTATAGAAAGAAAATTTTCACTTAAAATCCACTGTGAAGCCATCCTTTATTAAACTTTGTGACCTTTTTTCACCAAATCATTTATCTGATCAGTGTGTTGATATGAGATATATAGAGTTTTATATAGAATCTTATCAACATATACAATTTCAAATATTTAATCAAGGATGGAAAGATAACCCCCCATGTCCAATAAATGTTTCTGAATAAAATAGACCAAAGCAATACCACCTTATAAAAATATTTCCATCAACCTCGGCTAATCTAAAATAATTTTATGTTAGGATGTTAATAGATTACCAACCACCCACATTCCAACAGTGTAAAATACATGACCAAACATGATCTAGTTATAAAACTCTAGTATATAAACAACCTAAAAAATAATGAACTACTAAAAATGAAGTAAGGTAATTAAATAACAATCTAGGGAGTATAGTTCAAATTGTGATAAATAAACCTAGAAAACTACAAGATCAAACACTGCTGAATATAAAAAGAAATGTGATCTTGGTAACTACCAAGAGTTACAAAGATATTCAATATGGCCTAAAATAAGAACTAGAATACCCAAATGAGACAAATGGATTAAATGAATATAATTTTAAAAAAAGGAAATGAAATAATAACTCAATATAAAAACCAATAAAATATATAGAATAAATCCCACTACCTTTTTAATGAATGTATGACTCAATACAAGAAAATTCATGAATATGAAATTCAAAATGGGAACCATTACATTATAAAAAATGTTTAAAATCAACAAACTCCTTTTATAATTGATTAAAAACATTATAAATATGTTAAGTTCTTTAAATAACCCTTCATGATGAAAAATAGGCTTTTGAGAAATGAAAGTGTTAGACTAGGAAGGAATGTTTGGTATTGATGACTCTATTACTACCCGCAAAAAGAAATTATCCATGGATATATTCTATACCTTTTACAATTATATCCGTTACAAACATAGATGCATTATGTAATTTGGGATCCTCAATTTATGTTATGCCACATTATGACTATTGTTCCATGAAAACTGTAATACTAAAACCCATAAGAGTGGTATTCTAATTATCCAAAATATACAATACATTTCCAATAAAATTATATGAGGATGTATTTCTAAAATTATAATGCCATATTTTTCTAGAAGTCTTCTTTTTCTAAAACATGGAGGAAGATAGGGTTCATGATAAATCACCAATAATATTTTAAAGAACATTATTTGTGATATGTATAACCATAATCAAGATTCATGAGGGTATGTTAACATTTTAGTTCCTAGATAGCATGATTCAATTTAACATTCCTTATCCAATGAAGTAACCCCAAGAGGAACATTCAGTTTTCATGCTTATATACTCTAAGGAATCATTTATTTATAAGTAAAATGTTCGAATAAGTGATATTTAAAATTTTGGTAACATCTTAATATTTGGCAACGTAATGTAAAATAAAACTTATCAACCTATAATCACTATTCATGAACTAAAAAATGAAGTTTGATCAAAAGTATTTGATGCAGTAGGTTGTTTATTTGGAAATTATGAATCTAATACTTCACCATTTTTATAGGTGGTCAAATTTACCAAGGTAAGTGAACCTGAATTTTATCCATCATGAATTTTTCTACTCGATCTATAATTAAAACAACCACCACATAATTCGTTGTTTGTGTACTTGATGGATGAGGATAAGTTTATAGTGAAATTTTTTAGAAACATATTAATTAGATAAGAGATCAAACTCATTTATTATTTCAAGAAGAATATGAATGGTAGAGTATAAAGTTTAAAATACATACCAAACTAATTCCTTGAATTTATATTCCCAAAATCAATCTTAAAATGGTTCCAACCTAGTGAGAGAACCTAAAAAATGATTAAACCCAACTATGATGGATGTATTTAATATATAAATTAAAAAATTAAAATAAGACATCAATTTCACTCTCTATCAATCATAGTGGGTAAATTACATTCATATTCTACCCAAAATTATAGGAATCCCCATAGTTAAGAATGATAAAAATGAATCCACACCTATTTTTATGGAACCATTTCCTATAAATGGATTCCAATTGGATTTTTTAATTACACAGGTAAATTTTTTTAAAAAATTATCATCTTATCTAAATTTCGTGAAGACTTCCTAGAAATATTTATTAATAATTTTACTATTTTTGGAAATTCATTTGATCATAACATATAAAACATGAAAAATGTCTTTAAAACAGGTACTAAATAGGTTATTATGATCAATTTAAAAAAAATCCATTTAATGGTTTAAAAGGGAATTGTTCTTGGACATGTGTTTTTTAATAATGGAATTGAATTTGACAAGTTGATATTTAAATCATCATTTCCTTGAATTTTCCCACTTATGTTAAACATGTTATATAATTTCTAGGTCATTTAATATTTCATATGATTACCAATAAGGGTTTTAGTAATATAATTAAACAGATATCTAATTTTCTTCAAGAATACGCTGAAATAATATTTTATGATTAATATAGGAAATCATTTAATAAGGTAAAGAGAAAACTCACTTCACTACAAGTGATAGAACAACCAAATTAAGAACACTATTTTGAACTATTATATGTTTTTTTACATAGTTTTTTGGGATAGAACTTATATAATGATTGAAGGTGAATGAAATTTGATAGATGATTCTTATAAAACATTGGAATCTACCAAATGAAATTTCATCACCACTAAAAAGGATTTTCTTACAGTTTCTTATGATAGAGGAAAGTTTATATCATATATATTATAAAAGAAGGAAATTATTTTCTCTGATGATGTATTTTTTTATTCCTAAAAAAAGAAGGAATAAATCTATGAAATATCTTGTGAGATGTATTTTATTATTGAAATAAATTAATGTAGAGACTAAATATAAGATAATAACTAAGAACCATGTAACTAAGAACATAAGTATTCTACTTCTCATCTCTGAGGTATAAATTTTAGATAATGAACCCATCAATTACTATATTCTAGGTGATAAAATATTTCTAAATGAAGTTGAATAGAAATGGCCTAGTAATATTATAAAATTCCATGTTAATTCCATAATCCCTTCACACCTCAATTTAAAGGAATAATATTAACTCAAAGTTATAAACAATGTTTTTATTAGAACACATGCAAAAGGAAAACTATTGTGGGGACTCGACCCCACAACATTCATCCTGAAACCCAAAGACTCTTCCACGATAGTTGCATATATGGGGAATGAGTAAAATTTATATGTTTGGGTTAAACTATGCCTTAATAAAATTATTAGTGACCAAAATGATTAGATGCTTCCTACTCGAGAATGAAGTACCCTCTGTTCATAAATTTTTCCACATAATTTCCCATGGATTTCACTTTATACCTCACCAAACATCTAGTATTGCTTTATAATATATTTTATATTAGTTAAATCTTTTAAAATAAACCCATGAATTTTTGAAAAATCATTCAAAAATTCCAACACTCAACAAATACCAAAAAAATAAATTAGATTATTTAAATGCAATTGAATATTTTTAAAATCAATGATTTCTGGGGAATAGATTATATGGGATTCATTCCCATGTGTTTTCTATATTCTTTCATATTATTTATTATTTATTATGTTAATATGTGGGAGAAATCTAAATTCATAATAAAATGATAAATAATCAATTATATTTTCCTTTATTAGTAATAACATATTTTTTACATTTGTAATACCAAGGTTTTTTAATTTAGAACCATGGAATAGGATTCTATAACATAATCATGGAATCTTAGATGAATGGATATTGATTAAATAATATAACATCAACACTATATCACCCCCTGGAAAATTTGCTTGTTGTGGTAACCAGTATAGAAGTAGAATGAATTATTGGAAGGACTATGAAAACCAAAAAAAAGTATCAGAGGAAATGTTTAGATAACACCTTCTTATATTATATAGTATCTTATAGATCAACCATTTGAATGAGTCTATATATATTGGTTTATTTTAAAATATATTACAATTATATATAATTGGAACACAAGTTCAGATAGGAAGTCAAGAAGATAAACATGTTTGTAGGAAAAGATTTGTTCTTATTAAATCATAAAATATAAAACCTAGAATAAAATTGAATAAAATAATCTAAGAATTATATAATTATAAAGAAGAAATAATCAATGGTTCATGAAGAGTTGATACCGAAGAGAACATTTTTCCTACAAGAAAAATTTTTTCCCTATAAATCAAGACTAAAATTCATGCTAGGTAAACATCATTCTAGATGTCAATCACAATATATAGTCACTAAAGAAATAAATTTTGTCACAATTCATCTTACTGAAGGTGGATTAAGTAAGCTCTATAAATTTAATCGGTTGAGAGTAAACATGTACATTGAGAGATATCAAATGGAGCCCCTAGAAATGATTGAACTCCTCCAGCCATTGTGCTAGTATATTCACCTAGTCATCCATCTCTAATACATAGATAAGTTTTTTACTATAAAATTATCTATTAATAATTTTCAAAACCTTTATCAGGTATTGAAGACATTATTTGAATCCAATGTGTGAGGGGGGATAATTTTAGTAGTTTAATAGTTTTTTTATTTTGGTTTCCTTTCTTGTGGTTTTTGTCATATTTATGTTTCTTGTGTTTTGAAAAACTATTTAGTTAAATTGGAAACCTTTGTAATAAATAATATAGTAAAACATTTGAAAAATTGAATCTTTTTTTCAAAACTAGTGAAATTAAATTCAAACTAAAAAAATTTATGTGTATTAGATTTTTCAGAACTCAAAATCAATTTGAACTTAGTCATTTATGACATATATATAGAATTCATATAAACATAAAGGACCCTTACTAAATGATCTTTTGATACATTATATAAATAGGTAAAATTATAATATTGTATCTTATTTTCAAATCCTCTTGAGATAAATTATTAGTGTGTGTGGATGTGAGTAGAAGTCCTTAATAAAAGAAAATAAATTTGAGATATAGTTACCCAAAACCTTTTTCCATGCCTTGGTTATCACAAATATACTTGTGGGATAAATAATATTTTAGAATCACCAAGTTCAAAATTATCTTCACTAGTTTGATAAGTTTATGAAAATTCATGAGTGGGGGAAATTCAATGACTTCATATTTATCAAAGAGGTTTGAAAAATTGTGAGAATTTCAAACCCCAATATATAAGGGGTAAGTAATTTATAATAATGTTATGTAGAAAGTATCAAAGAATATAAATATAATGAAACATATGTAGGTCTCAATAATGTTTTATTCTTTAAGATATCTATTTTGGAAAATTTTATTTAGCTCCTCTATCTTTATTTAACATTCTTTGGACATTAACTGGTACTATAGATGATGTAAAACCTTTGTGAATCTAGTTAAATGTGATTAATTTAGGGAATAAATTTTTAAAATTTGAGGAGTGTTTCATGAATATAATTAATCAAATTATACTTATAATAGATTCATTTTATTTCAACATATATGTTTCTTATATTTCAGTTGTGATGTTTTCATTATAACACCATGTTTAATTGGAATTTATCAATATTTATTTAATTATCTAAATTGTGAAAATTATTAATCCATCAAAATTTCTGTATAAAATAAATTTCATTTGTGATTAATAATTTGATTTACTTATGTTTAGGTATAAATTTAATTAGGGGAATCAATTAAAGGGAAGGAAGTTACATATCTGATGATAATCATGAGAATGTGTTAAGTAGTGCATGTTTTGTTGTCAAGACAATACAAGCCACATCAGGGTACAAAAGTATGTCAAGAGGGTAATTTATTCATTTATTTTCACCATTGATACATGATTTAATAAAAACATATTATCACATGTGATAGGTTCTTTAGTCTGGTAGTAGTGACTAGAGGTTGTAAATAGTCCTTTATTATCTTTTTGTTAAAAATAATAAATTTATTAGAGTTATAATATTGTTAAAAGTTTTTGAAGAAATATAACAGTTGACAAATGGTGTTTTTATAGCAGTTGAGATAACCATGATCCTAGTCCTCTCTTAAATATCCTCTAATCATCGAGGATACTGGTATGAACTAAGTCCTCACTTTTGAATATGGGTGATAACCCGATTACATAAAATTATAGACATACCCTTTAACACAAAGTGGTATAACCCCTTACTTTTGAAATATTCAAAACCAAACATACATTTTTCTTGGAGGAACAACCCGAACATCCTTTTGGATTGAAGGAATAACCCATCCTTCCTTTTATATGGGTGGAATAACCCATCCTTCCTGTTTGTTGGTAGCCCAGTGAATGATTTCTAAAAGGAAAATCTTTAACCGAGAATCTGGAGAGAAAATAGGTAATATGAAATATTATAAAAGAGAAATAAAAGAAAATAAATGATATATAATCTAGAGAAGATGATGTATTAATTCATTACATATCATGATTATGGATCACATCAGTGGAGGAAGATGAAGACGATGAATATCTTCAGTGATCACAGTAGAAGAACAGAAGATGAAGACGTTTTTTGATCAATTCGAGAGTAGTATAAAATGTATTATCATATCCTTGTCCAATGAATCATATGTACCGATAAAATTTTTTTATAACTAAAAAACATATAAAACATTAAAATAGATATCTACAGGAGAATGTTTGTGTCCATTGTCTTCATGATACAATTTAGTGTTTAATAATAAAATAATACTCTTTTTATCTTATTTTTTTGAATTCATGATGAAAACAATATACAATTTGAAATAAATTTTTTTTATGAAATTTAAAATAAACCAATTAATTTATTTCGGGCAATTATTGGTAAACTAATACAAATTTAAAATCAATTTTTATAATAATATAATTCTGTATAGTATACATGTTATATAATGTTATGAAAAACATGACATCATATGACCAACATTATGCATGAGAAAATGTCACTGAAAATATATTTTTATTATTTTTTAAACAATTTTTCAAATATATTTCAATATAATATATTAATCTTTTGACAATGTAATTTATTTTAACATCATTAACTATAACTAAGAAAATGAAAATTTTAGAAACTTATTTTTCACTAATGCTGAGTCATGACTTGTAATTAAATATATAGAGTGGTGAGACATTACTCCCCATTGGAAATGTCCAATAGTGAAAAAATATATTATTACATACCGATAAAGTTTTATGAAATAATAAATAAAATTAAACAAAATTAAAAGAAATTCCATTCATATTAAAAATAAAAGGCTTCTTAAAAATTATAAATAATTACCTATCATTTTATATCTAATTGTGATTAAATTACCTACCTTGGGGTTCCTAAAGTTGATTATTAAAATATTAATCAACAAAAAATTAATAATAAAATTAATAAATCAAACTCATTAAATATTCAAAGAAACATAGAATAAAAAAATAGAATAAAAAATAATTAAAAAAAGTTATTTTCATGCATCTAAAAAATAATAAATTATATAAAATAAGATAAAAAAATGAAAAATAGTTTTTATAGAAAAATAATGAAATATATTAACACACCATAAAATTAAAAAGAAAACAATACATTAGAAATAAGAATAAAGATCTCTTGTAGGAGCTTGAACGAGATACTTCAAAGAAAAAGAGAATTAGGGAAAAAACAAAGGAATGGTGGATGAAAACATATCTCTCCATTAATGTTCAATGGTGTATAAATTTACCAACCATTGATGTCAAATGGTGAGTAAATTTACTCACCATTGATCTTTTATTGGTGATTCAGTGACCCAAAGTTGGGTTCTAATGGGTAGATAAATTTCTCACCATTTAAATTTTTCCAAAGGTTACATGTTATTGATCATTGGTATTTTTACCCACAGTGGCTCATCAAAGAAGAGAAACCAATATATAAAGGCTTTTATAAATATAGAACCAAACACAATGAAAAAATCATATTAAATAGAACTATGAAAAATAAAAAATAAGGAAATAAATTTTAGAAACTCTCAAACCAAATGAGAAAACAACACATGAAATAGATAAATCATAGTATTAAAGAATATTAATAAAATATAGCAAGTATTAATAAAAAATATTGAAGAACACCTTCATACTTTGAGTTTGAGGGAACTCAAATAAAAAGAAGAAAACGAATCACTCATGTCTTGAATGAGAAGATAAAATGACTTAACTAAGATCGGTAAGTTAAAACTAAATGCCGAAGAGGTGATAGAAAGAAAAGGAGAAGTAAATATTGTCATTGGAGAAGAAATTTTGTTAGATGATCTAATATAAAGAATATTAAATCCCAAGTTTGGGATAGAAAATTAAAATTGGATGTATGAAAATTATAACATATTGGATGGAAGAATGCACAGAGGTCTAGTGGAGAAGATATTGAACAACTAATGAAAAACACAGAGGACAACCTACATCCCATATTAAACCTCAAAGGAAAATTCACTTCCCACATTGAATTGAGAATAAGGGGAGACATTGTTATATAATACAGGATTCTATAAGGATCTTCCATAACCAAAACATCATACACACTCATCTTATGAGCCATTCAGGTGATCATCCCAACCTACTCGGGAACACCCCTCTGGATTTATACATAGGCCCACATGCTCAAAGTGTGTACTATGCAAGTTCAAAACTGGGCTCTACGTGAGCCTCAAGTGTTTGACCTCCCATGAGTGTATACCTTTTTATCCCCTTAGAAGTTGTTGAGGTTTAACTTGGGTACTTTCACACCCATTCTAATATTTTTAAAAAATAAATAAAATAAAAAATTATATATATGTAATATCCAATGATCGATACTAAAACTTTAAACCATGTTATAAAAATACTTATGAAACAAAATTCTATATACTTAAATGTTATTCAATTTTAATTTATCAAAACAAAAATGATTTAAAAAAAATAAAACCTTATTATAAACAATCTCTCCCTTTTTTAAAATTTAAAATAATAATATTTATTATTTTTTCAAACAACCAAATAAAAAATATTAAATTTTAAAAAATATATCCCCATTTTTTAAATTTATCAAAAAGTACAAAAAAATCAATAATAGTTAAAGAAAATTGTAAACCATTACATTTATATATAGTATCAAAAAATAATACACCATTATTGACTGACTATGTAATTTTAAACATTACAATATAATTATCATTTAAGAATATCACAAAATAGCCATGAGATATATAAAATAATATATAGTTACAATGTTTAAGTTGATAGTATTATTTAATAAAAACTAATCACACTTTAATAAAGTGATTTCAAAATTCTAATTTCATATAAAAAATTAAATATATTTATCAAAATAGAAATTTTACTATGACTAATTTAAGCTTCCATTATAACCAATTCAAAACATACATTAGTGTACGAAATAGATCCTCCCTTTTAAACAAAAAATAACCACTATAAAATAATAATTTACAATATTCAGTGAAATAATAATTCAAATAGTGTTATATTACGAAATAATTTTTAACTAGAATGATCTAATTATCATTAAATCAAATTAATGAGAATTTAATTGAATATTAACACAAAATAGAAAAGTTAATCTTTTTACATGATAATTTTAAGCATAAGAAAAGTATAAAACATTGTTTCATTATATGAAAAACTGATTTTCCTGAATATATTAGATAAAAAATAATTCGCAAAGAAATACAAATTTTATTTTATTTAGAGGTTTTTTAAAAAATACCCCTAATTTTAAGTGTATAAATATTTATTTCAAAAACATATAAACAAAAAAAATTATAGTAAACATTATAACAATTTTGAAATAAATTTATTTTTTAAAACCTATCATGATTAAAAATATATTTTAACTAGTAATATCAAAGGCCAAAATATAAAGCACATAACATATTAAAAAGTGTATAGAAGACTTCCCAGATCATTTGTTGAAAAATTATGTCAAGCAAAATGATAAATATTAATTTTTTTTATAATCTAATTTTGTAAACACTTATTTAAAACATGCATAACATTAAATTATTTCTAATTACAATCTAGGGGTAACTCCCCCTACATTCATGCATCATTAAAGAACTATAGAACTATATTTTTAAAACATTCTAGAGAAAAGTAAATATATAATAAGTATATTTGGAACTAAATTTTGAACTATGTAAACTACAAGAATTTTACATGATAGTGGGAAAATATATATAAATTAAAGGACATTCCTAGAATCAGAAATAAAATAATGTTATAAAAATATATTAGATATTGTGTATGCAATAATCTCAAACTATTATTGTAGATAATATGAAGGAATGTTAAAAATAAACTTATCTAGATATAGTGACTAGATTAGGTTTAATAGAATTGGAAACATCATTATGGATCCCATTTTATCCATGTAATAAATGAATTTGGAAGTCTTCAAGAAGGCTTCCCTCAAAAAAATCAATAAAATTGTCAATTTAGTAACAAGACAAGTTTGGGTCCAACAGGATTAGTAGAAAAATATTTAGGTACCCATACACATTTGATAAAATTATTATATGGTAATCTAGAAGAAAAAATTTATAAATGAAATTCTTAGTATATCCTAAATAATGAGTATACATAAATGAACAATGGTTCTCATAATTCCCATTCAAGTTGCAATTAAACTAGGTAGCATTTTAAATTTTTTCATTTATGCCTTTAATAAAAATAGTTATATACATCTTTGGAACCTAATTATTATATCCAACACTACATTTATCACATTTGGTTTTATAAAAATCTGTTATTTTATCCAATTTCTCTTCACCTCAAAAAATAAGGATTCCTTTAAACCAGTAAAAAAAATTAGGTTTTCATTAAATTTTTTAAAAAATCCCATTTCATCACATACATTAATATTTGATCACGATCGAACAAAAATATTTTCAAATTTTTATATTAAATATTCCTACATTATTTTTTAATTTTATCTAAATTATTAAAAACTATTGTAAATCTGCTGTTTTTTAATTCATCATTTTTTAATTCAAAACATTTTATTCTCATTTTTGCATCTTTATAATTTAATATCTCATCATCTACATCCTTTTTACCTTCTACATTACTTAAAATAGAATCATTAATTTTATTATTTTCTTCTTAAATCTTCTTATTTTCTCCTTGCAGTTCCCTGTATAATTCTACCCTTCCCAATATGTCACTCAAAAAAATTTCATTTTGAGTAATTAATTTTTTAAATCCATTTTCAATATTAGTTTCATATCCAAAACTATAATTATAATATGATTGTACCTCATTTAAATTAGTAACCATTAAAATATGATTGGTAGATTCTATTTCACTTTTAGAACCAAAATCCCTTGAGTATTAATCTTTTGTAAGAATACAAACTATATGATATGCCTTTATTTTTTCTTAATTATATTTATTGTATTATCCTTATTGTTTTAATTTGGGAAAATCATATTTTTTGTGACCCTTTTTTATTCACTCATGACATATTTATTTTTATATATTATATATACAACCTTTACCTATTTTACCACCATTTCGGTAATCCTTTTGAAAATATATTCCAAGGTAGTTCTTAAAGAATCTCTTACCCTTTATATACTTGTAAACGCCTTTGGTGAAATTTTCAATTTCATCCTTGTCACATTTCTATAACTAAGAATCAGAATAATTTGGAATAAAATTTATAATTGATTTAAATTTTATAACATTCCTTTTATCGTGGTTGTTAGTGTTTTCATTCCTCATTTGCAACTCGTATTAAAGAATTGATCCTATCAACTCATCCAAATAATATTAAGTAAAATCACTACTTTATTTGATAGAAACATTCTTTGAATATAATTTCTTAGGTAGATCTTGAAGTATTCTTTCAATTAGAAATTCATTCTTCATGGTCTCTCCTAGAGAAACCATGTTGTTAACAATTTTGGTGAATCTGTTGTACGTCTCTTTTATGCTTTCTTGATCGATCATCCTTAACTCTTGAAACTCAACTCGGTTTATACCTATCATTGTTCTTTGTAACTTTTCATGTCCTTGATGGGTGACTTTTAAAGTCCCCTAAATGTCATAAGTTGTTTTACATAATGAAATATGACTATAAACATTAATTGTTTGATTTATAATTTGAAACAAATGTTTAAGAATCGTTTCTAATGAGAGTTTCTAAATCAATTTGAGGAAGTTTATACAGTCTTCACATTATATCCAAATAATCAAGACCTATATTTTTACGAAATACACCAATAATATCTTTCCAGTAGACATTTTCACTTCCATTAAAGTTAGGTGGTCCAATAGGATTCAAAATCACGCAATATTTATTATCCATAACAAATAAGTGGATATTTTCCCAATACGTTTAAGTCTAGGGTAATCGTTGGTTCGGAAATTGATAATGAAACAATTGAAAACCAAATCCTCAAAAGGACCCACCCTATGATACCAATTATTAGGTCCCTTTATATGAAAGTGGTTACTATAGTGGGTTAATAGTTATTTTTGATTTATTATTACAAATTTTAAATATATCAGAGTTATAATAGTGTAAAAAGTTGTAGCAAAAATAGAATAATTAATACAAGATGTTTTTATAGAGGTTCAAATCACCAATATCATATTACTTTCTTCAATCTCTGGAAATCCTTGAGGATACTGGTATTTACTATGTTTTTACTTTTTAATTGGTTTGATAACCCTATTACATACAAATACACATGTACTATTTTGAAACTTAGTGGTATAACCCATGACTTTTCAAGGATTCACATCCTACCTTCCTTTTGATTGGGAGGAATAACCCAAACTTTTTTTGGATAGAATAAATAACCCAACCTTTATTTTAGATGGAAATAATAAAACATCCATCCTTTAAATGGTACGAATCACCAAGTGATATATTTTGGAAGGGACAATCTCAAACTAGGACTTTAGAGAGAAAATGGGTAATATGAAATTTTACAACAGAAAATAATTGAAAGAAAATGAAAAATAAACATAAGTAGATGATGAAGAAATTCATTACAGCACATTTACTTTGTTCACATCAGTGGAGGAATGTGAATATGATGAAGATCTCATGTGATCAATAAATAAGAACAGAATTTGAAGATTTTGCTTGATCATTTCGAGAGCATCTTGAAATGTATTATCATATCCTTGTTGAATTAATCACTTAAATTAAGATATTAATCACCATTGGAAATTTCCAACTGTGGAAAAAAACAAAGTATTATCTACCATTAAAATTTTAATCAAAAATAAAAACAATTAAACAAAACTAAAATCATGTACATGTACAGTAATAATAAAAGGGTTCATGAGAATTAAAAAAATACATATTGTTGGATGTAAAATGGTGAGTAAATTACCGACCATTGGGTTCCATTGGTGGATTATTAAAATATTAACCCACAATAAAATGATATACACATGAATAAAAAACGTCATTAAATTTTCAAAGAATCTTCGAATAATAAAATATAACAAAAAAATATTAACAGAAAGCTACTCCCATGCTTCTAAACAAGAACAAAATTTTGAAAATATTATTAAAATCATAAGAATAAGTTTATTGTAAAAATTATTAAATAGGTTAGACACCAAAAACTCACAAATAAAAAAATTTTATTAAAAAAATAATCAAGATCTCTTCTGGGAGCATCAATTGGATGCTGCAAAGACAAAAAGAAGTAAGGAAATAAAATGAATGGTGGAAAAAAACAAATATCTCACTATTACTGTCCAACATTTGATAAATTTACCTATTATTGTGGTGAGAAGGTGATTAAATTAACTCCCATTTGAACTACTACCGGTTAGTCAGTGACCCCCCATTGGGTTCCCATGGTGAATGAAATTACCCACCGTAATAAATTTTACAATGGTGATAAGTTACTCTCCATTGTTTTTTAACAATAGTGACTCTTCAAGAAGAGAAACCAAAATATAAAGCTTTTAATATATAATTAAAGGAAAACAATGAAAAAGAATGACTAGAAGCTTGAAAAATGAAAATAGGAGACCTGAAGATTAAAAAATCACAAACCAAAAGATGTTACCCAAAATGAAATAGATAAATAAAAAGGCTGAAGAATAGTAACCAAATATAAAAAGTATTAGTAAAAAACAATGGAGAACGCATAAATTATTCAAGTTCAAGGGAACTTGAAGAAGTAGATTAAAATGAAACTCTGTTAGCTTAAAAGAAAAGATAACATAATTTAAAAGAGATCAATGAGATAAAAATAAATAATGAAGATAGGATATGAGGAAAAGGATAAGAAAATATAAAGCTCAAATAAGAGATGTTATCAGACAGTATGTTATGAAGAATATGAAAACCTGATCAAGTTATAGGAAATGAAAAGTGTATTTTAAAAATTAAAACTCTTCAGATGGGGGAATACACAGAGGCCTCGCAGAGAAGAGAATGGATGGCTGAAGAAAAATATGACTGATAACCAATGGCCTAGATTTAATCTTAGAGGAAAAACTACATTACACATCAAATTGATCATAAGTGGATACATAAGTATATAATACAAGATGCCCTATGGATTGGCCAGAAACAAATCACCACACACACTTGGCCCACAGGTTATGTGGGCAATCTACCCAACCTACATAGGCACACTCCTCAAGACTTATACATGGTATCACACACTCAAAGAATGCACTATGAAAGTTTGTAACCAAGCTCTATGAGAGCCTCAATTGTTGGACCTCCCATGAGGTAGAACTTCAAGTCCAATTAAAAGTGGTTGCGTTTCACCTTGGGTTCTTTCACACCAAATCGTTTTTTCTTTAAAAAAATAAACAAAATAAATAAGTATATATATAATAACCAAATATAAAAAACATTAAACCAAGTTATAAAAATATTTTGGAAAAAAGTTATATTTAATTAAATGTAATAAAATTGTAAATTATCAAAATAAAGATACATTTATAAAAGTTAAAACCCAATTACAAATAGAACTACCCCTAAAAATATATCAGGGTTGATGGAGACTCATATTAGATCAAAAAATAAAATTTCCACTCCAAAATAGTCCAAAATTATCCATCCCAAGAATGTATCATCTCCTTAATAAACATTGAATTAACTTTAGATGACTATTTAAGTTTAAAAAAATATTGGGGAAACACCCAGGATTCTATTTTCACTATCTTTGACTCATAAATGGAAATAAAACCTAGGATTCTGACCCAATAGTATTTTTGGGGACAATGCATATTAAAGAATGGATTTAATTTCCTATAGATTGTGATCCTTTGATTATAATATTTTAGAAACAGGGTAATCTACAAATACTTACAAAGAAAACATATTTCAATGTCTCTTACTAAAGATATGTTTACGACAACATGACATGTGTCACCCTCCATGAATATTCCCATATTCAAATTTAGTATGAGATCACAAAACCTGAGTTATTAAACCTCTAACATCACCTAAATTTATCCTTCTGGATATTACATTTCCATTCCAACATCATGTTAAGGGTTATAACATACTATGTCATAGCCAACGGATGCCAAGTATATTTTTTAGAACATTTTTTTATTAACTAAAACTGCTCCAAATTTTGTACAGATGTGTTTTGATGGGCTCGAACCACACTTGGAGTTACATTAATGAGAAAGTATAAGGATTAGATAATAAGGATCTGTAAATCAAGATAGTGGTCATCGAGAGAACATTAAAATGTTGTGATGACCAAATAAATATTCCATTCATTCTATCTAATTATATCTGGAAATGAGGAAATAAAATCAATAGGTTACAGACAATCCAAGGGAGATAGAAAATATATTGATATCATAGGAGTGTTTCTTTCACTTAGGAATTCAAAAAAATGATTGTACATACCATATAGAGCTAATTTAAATTATATGATAACTCATAGAATTATCCATGGGTGATTATAAATTGGTACTGGAAATTATCATCAAGTGGATATTAGTATATTTTAGAGTCATACTATTTTTCATAGTTTTCTTGTAATTTTATCAATACCCATTATTGGGATCTTTCTTTGGGATGGATAAAACACACATAATTTGTTTATACAATAGGTTTATACTTGAAATTCCATAGTTAATTCATCAATTTTGTTTATTTCCTTCATTTTATTATTCTAGTTATATTGGGAGAGTTATTCTTTGATATTGTGATCATATTAATTAATAATTTTATAGCTCTATTCATTTTTTTGGTAATAAATCTATTCTCTACCTGCACCCAAACATCAATATATATTATAGAACAATAGTGATTGGATCATTAATTATTTGGGATTATTATCGAATGAGTGGGAAGATTGGAACTCATTCTCATTTATTCGATATCACCATATACCGATTAGTATATTATTAAGAAAATAAAAAAGGAGAGTTTTGTTAAAGGGATTAGGATATTTATCCTAAATATTTTATTCAAATAAGAGGTATTTTCAATATAAAGTGATCATTGTATTTCTTGATCTCATATTTTTTAAAACTATCAGTAGGATATTCATAATCATAGCATTCTGTTGACTAATAGTAGAACGGGAATTCATTATTTCCAACAATGAAAGCATTACATCAACATTACAGTACATTGATCAACTAGGGATACATATTTTAATTGAAAAAATATTTTATTATCCAAATATTAACTACAATTATTACACCAACACCCCATCTCTATTTACACATAACACTATTAATATTTTAATAAACCCCTTCCTTGTAGAAAATTTGGGTTTCAAATAAATTACATTTACCTAGATTTATATTCTTATTGAAAACCTAGAGATAAGATAAAGAGTAAAATTTTAATTAAATTAATCACATATACTATTTTTTAAATACCCCATCATATTAATGGTAGTCCTAGATTTCCCACACCAGTGAATGTTATCTATTAATTTTATTAAATAATAATTTTATTTATATATCCATTGAAACATATTATACTACAGCATAGGGAATTTAATTTTAGGGAATTATATGTGATGGTAGCCATAGGAATGTTGTGGTGAGCCTATAGGATCCAATTCTATACAATACACGAAAATGGATATTTTAGGAATATGTTTTTGGTTACCCCTAGAATTTCTCCATACTATTTTGGGTTAAAATTTTAGAGAGGTTTTCCATTTTGGGAAGGATTTTTTTATGGAAAAAGAATTGAAAATAGAATATTCCAAAGGATTTTATTTAGGAATTTATTGGTCCAAAATTTCCTAGAAATATCCATTATGTTTTGTTTTATTCCTCATGGTGAAAACCAAACCTGACGCATAGATCTAATAATATCTAAAATAGTGAGATCAAAAAAAAGATACTCTGTTTTTTTTGTTTTTAGCTTACCTCATAATGCACATTTAAGGTTTAATATAGAATTTTCATACAAAATAAATAATATAAAAAAAATTCAATATATTTTATATCATTTTATTTGAAAATAGAAAATTAAAATGAGCATTTATCATCAGGATATGTCATTGTTTCCAAAAAAACTCATTTCCAGTTTCATTATTCATTGTAATGATTTAACCAAACGTAATAGAGGCGGATTGTATTCCATGTATGGGTTTCATATGTGATAAATTGTGTCTAAACATAGTGTAAACACATTAAAATGATACCTAAAACCACAGGACACTCTATATTTATTAGGTTTAATAAAATAATAATAAAAGGAGCATACATTACACATTGATGATAAGATTTATCTATGTTTCAAATGAAATTAACCAATATCTCAATGATATAGTTGAATTACTCATTAATCCCCTCTACAAAGGGGATCCATAAATATTTTAGTGCTTGGGAAGGAAACAGTTTTTTACCATGGTTTAAGAGAACCTTGGTTAAATGTAGGCAAGAATAGGAACTAGAGAAAATGAGTTTCATATAATTGAGATGCACTAGAATTCCCAAATAAATGACTAATAATGATATGTCTTATATATCCCTAAATATGTACCATTTTAATTCCTATTATTTAGATATATTAAATTAATCATTTATTAAATGTTTCATGAGTTCCAAAAATTTTAACTTGTGCACTTATTTCGTGATTAATAGTTTAACATTTAAACTATTGAGTTGGGAATTATCTTATATCCTCATCACATAATCATAAAACCAAAAATGAGAGAATATTATTGGAAAGATAATCTAATATATACTATAAAAAGACATTTTATAATTCCATGCACATCACTAAGATATGGTTACTCCCTCCACATAGTGGTGTATACCAATAATAACCATGATTTGGTTGTTTCTTCGGTGTGTGTTTCCATAGTTGTGACATACTAGCAAGGTTGATCTATAAAACTCATGAATAAAAATATCTAAGGTCCCCATTAAAAGAATGATATTACCAAGAAATAATATATAATCATGATCATCCTTGGCCTATCACTCAGGATAATCTCCACGAAACCCACAATCTCTCCACAAATTGATGTGTCAAGGTAGAATAAATTTTCATTTAATGATATATAATATTTATTATCCATGTGATATGTCAAGGAAGAATAAATTGAAATTTAATATAACTTTTTAATGACTCATGTCAACTTAAAACTTTCTTGGGACAATATTGAAGACAAATATGACCCCCAAGGCCCACATCTAATAGGCCCATGGTTGATGACTTGCACCAATCTTATGAAACATACACATGAAAGTCATTAATTACATGAATCCCAAAAACATAAAATAAAATAACTAATAAACCTATAAATAAAATAAAAACACTCTCAAAATATAGAAATTTCATGTAAAAAATGTGGTCTCTAAAAAATAAGCATGCATGTATATTCCCCAGGCACAAAGTATTATAGAGAGTAGGTGGGGTGTATTAGTTATCAATAGTACATTATTGATTTAATGATTTCTTATGAAATAAACCTTTTTCAGTTATTATACTGAGAATTATCATTATCTAACTCACACATATAAAAGAAAGAAACAATTTAAGGGAACTCCATATATAAGGTTCAATACCAAAAAATGATTACTTAGTACTTGGAATTATCCATGACTAACCTAATACTAACAATCCACTAGAATAACCCGATATGTTTCATTATTTCTATTTACATTATTATAGAAGGTATTATCCTCATATTATCATGATTTAATCCAAATAAAATTTATAATTACCCTATTTTATTCACTATATAGAATAGATGTGATTTCATTCGTCCCAACCACATAAAAATTTGTGATGATTACACACAAACCATTGTGTACTATCAAACTTTCGTTATCTTTTATTTACACTATTTCAAGTGTTATTACTATATGCACAACACTTCACAGATATATTATCTTATTTTACATAAGCTATTCTATACACACTCTTTCTAAAGAATAGTCTTCTTGATTAATATCTCTTTATATCTTCTCTTCTCTTATACTCAACATTCTATGCAATATCCTTGTTCAATATAATATTCCACATCAGTAGAATTATCATACTATTTCAAATATTAATTTCAAATAAAAATTCAAAAAACCATATTCCTTTAATTGATTCCAATTTATCTTCTCAATTTAACTAACTTCTTATTCTCTTGAACTTTCTAAGTCCTAATGTCATGATTCTGAATTTTACAATGTGACCGACCAATATCCCTTAACTTCTTCCCAATTTTAAAAATTGAAACATTTTTTTATAGTGTGACCTCTTATTCTATCCCTCTCAAGGTCTACATGAACTTGGTATGATTAAATGAAATATAGTTTCATTTATCTAACCACCATAAAACATTATATATAATATTTTTCACAACTTCACATCACATCATGCCATCTTTTAAATCACATACATGTGGCTTGAATCACAATGTGAAACTCTTATTTATACAATTTCCATTATTATCTGATTAATTTATCAAGAAGTCCATATAGGATATTTATTTCTTAAAATATTTTTATTATAATGGTAATATTAAAATTATCTATTCTTTTTAACTTTTGGAAATTATTTCATGCTGTGTTCTAGAAACCTACATTTTTTTACAAGTGTTCAACTCTTGCATGTCACAAAAATAACTCTTATATATTCCCATTATATATGATATAACCAATATTAAAAACCAAAATAACCCTTATATATTATCAAGATGGCCCTTATTTATATAGGGACTTTTCCAAAATTCCACCTAGTCTATTCAAGATGGATCTTACATATATGTGGAATATTTTATTTCTCTTTAAAACCTTCCACAACATTTCCAAGGGGACACTAATGTATTATTAAAATGTATCTTATATATTCAAGGACTTTACCAAATTTCACTAATATGATTAGAATTAGATTTAATCATAAATAGATGGTTACTATTACACATTTTGGAGTTTTCCAAATTTCATAAAATCAGTTTAGAGTTGCCTTTACTCATATAAGGAATGATTTTTCTTTATTTTTATTACTCAATATTATGAAAAGAGTTATAAAACATATAGAGTAACACTAATTTTACATATTTTAGACTTGGGTATATTTTCTTCCAAATTATTTTTAACTCTAAACACTTCCAAATAACTTTAAATACCTCTAGATCTCTTCTAAATTCTCCAGAACCATTGAATGAACTTCACCTCAGATGAAACACCATATAAAAATTTATATTAAACATGATTAATGTATTCATAAGAATATATATCACATAAAAATATCCAATTCTTCTTAAATATTTCTTATTCTATGGAAAAACACCACAATTTTAGTCAAATTTTCTATAATTTTTTATCTCACATCCTCCTTAATTCATGGTCTAAACCATTTCTCTAAAAATAATTATTCTAAAAATCACCCCTAAAGATTTTGTAAAAAATAAATGGAAATAAATAACTCTTAACACTCAAAATACATAGAAATGAACTATAAATTAATAATTCTAATCCCAGTTGATAGAATTCGATAAAATAAATAATTATATTGAATAATAGTATCATGTTCTCCATTAAAGGGTTTTATAATTACTATTTCACATCTCTTGATACAACTGTTTCCTTCTGAGATTCACACTTCTTTAATTTAATAAAATTTTCCATTTAACCTATATATAAAAAATTCATACATATATGTTTACTAAAAATGTTAGAATAGTTAAATTTCTATCTTCATGGACTTTCCATTTTAAAAAATCTCTCTAAATACGTGATTCCATAAAATAGTAGATCTCACTCTAATTTTGTTGAAAAAATATTTGGATACTCCCCAAAAATATTTTTTATTGAAATTTTTAAATGAATAAATTTATTAAACATGAATGCATTTATGTTTTATTTCTTCCCCTTCGACAACAACAATTTAATAAATAAATATGTGAGGGGATGAATTAATTATAACATATCATGTGATGAATGAAGGCTAATAATTCTTCTTCAACCTTATTTTATTAGTACTCAACTCCCCCTTTGACTAATAGCCACCATAATCATCTGTGTTTTTTTAAACACAGATTGTTTTAATGAGAGAACATTTCTTCTTTTTCACTTCAGTACTATGACATTCAAAATACTTTTTCATCTTATTATTATTCCTTTTAAATTTATTCCCAAAAAATAGGCCTTGAACTTATGAATGAGACAAATATTATTTTTATCCTCTTAAGGAGATATTTATTTCGTTGTTTTTCTTTATTATACTTGGTTATCCCCCCTTTTTTGAGTCATCAATCTCCAACAATATCTTAAATACATCTTTTTTTCTGCTTATGATACATATTGTTTTTCATACTTTCACTATCTAGTCTCTAACATGAAATATTTTAGGCTATTTTTTGTTGAAACTATTGAATAAATGGGGTCATGAGATAGTATTCATTTAAATGAAATTATAGGTAACACCTCTGGAACACGTCATTCAATCCATCTACTAAATTATTCAATAAGATGCTTTTTTAAATAGTCTCTTTGTTGACATTATTTGATGGTATGGGTTGTATCCCCACTTAATGATTGAATTGAAATAATATTTATAGACTAAAATTTTATCCCTATTAAATGGTTTCATTCCATTATATGAAGGTTATCTATGAAGAACCAACAATTACAATTAAAGGTCAATCTTTTTTCATAACATCTAGCTGGTTCAGCAGTAGTACTTCTCTAACATTCAACATTTAAAAATCCCTTTTCACATATATTTTATAAACCATAAAACCAAGATAATATAAACACATTATTTTTTATTTTTTATATTTTTATAAATTTTTATTCTTCATACAAAATTTAATATTTTCAACTAATTTTAGACTTTTAGGAATAAAATTGATTATAAATAATCATCTCTTATGTGTTTTTATTCCCATATCTCACTATCTAGTGGGACATAAAATTTTAAATAGGAATAACATGATCATTATGGATCATTTTTTGATATTATTTTAAATTGTAATAATATTAAACTCACACATCAAGAAAAATAATTTTCACTTTCCTTGATAAATCTCAGACTTTATCCTTGGAATTAGAAAAGGTGTAACCGAATCTTTCTATATAATATTAAATCTCAAGAAAATTTTCCTTGTTATATTAAATATATTTATCTTATGTAAGTCACTTTTATTTAAAATAACTTCTCCTATCCTTAGTGAGTATGCACTTTAATTCCTTGATTATTAAGACGAACTCAAATTTCTTCATTCTGAATCTGCCATTATCTTATTCAGTGTGATTGTGTGAATTTTTCAATCTATTATTTTCATTATCCATTATACTAACCTTATATTTTATAAATTCTAATTCCTTCTTAATCTTTAACACCATTTGAGATAAATGTAACTCTTATTAACTACTTGATTAAACCTCTTCTTCTTTCTTTGAGTCAACTTTACTACTTGAATTCTTTAAATTATTTATTGAAATGACTGTCTTCTCACCTCTACCCTTTGGGGAACTACTACTCTAACGACCACCAATTTTTGATTCATTCTTCATTGATAAATAAAAAATATTTGTAGAATAATAAATTCTCATTCTTATCCTGCTTGATAATAACTTACCTATACTGAAATTCTGGAATTATACCATGAACCATAATGAGAGGACACTTTTTTATTGTAACATTAATCTTCCTAAAGCTTCGGAATATTTTTTTTGAAATGTAAAATAACACCAAAGTTAAAACACTTCATAGGTACCTCATAAATAAATTTACCTATTCCTTGTGATTCATATCTTGAGATAAGTGAAATCATCTTTTCAAAAATTACATAAACATCTGAATCTGAACAACTAACTATATCTCCACCTTCACCCTATATTTTCTTTTAGGATATTTATTTCTTCACGGATTTTAATGATATTTCATTCTTAGTCAAACCCATATTCATTTTGGTTTATTCTTTTCACTTCTCATATAAAACTAAGATAAAATAGAAGTTAACTAAAGGAGGGTTTTCCGGATCCTGATCCACTATTGATAACACTTTAGAATCAAATTCATCACAAAAGGTATAAAATGTATTTTCTATAAACATATAATCATTAATAGTTTCAATAAATTGTTTAATGGTGCTAAAAACCTCATTGAAACTTGAAAAGAATTCATAGATATATTATCCTTAAAATATACCCATATTTCTATACATATAAAAAAAATCTATAACTTAGAATTTTTTACATTTAGAAATATCTTTATAAATATTTTATTGTTTATCCGAAATTCCTTTTATAGTCTTGATCTCTATATCTTTTAAATATCATTCTTTGAAATTGAGGATATGATGGTGTTTCTTTAGTGCCCATAAATTTTAAAATTCATCCTCAAGGCTTTCATGGAAGATCCTCACATTGATTTAAATAATGTATTTAAGGTAAAAAATTATATTTATAATAGAAATTTTGATATTTAGGTAATTGAATAGAATTAATGATTGTAGTTAAGGATGTAAGGCTATATATATATATGAAATCTAATTGTTATATTAATGATCTTTAGAAATATGTTCATTTGATATGTGTTCATTAGAAATATATCCATTTCATATATACTCATTATGTACATCTAATAGATATTTTTTTCAATTCAAAATAATATATCTAAAAAATAATTTTTAACTCATGAATAGAATATAAAATTAATATTTTATTAAAATATTTTATTATAAACATATATTTTTTATGTGTTACATATTATTATTATTGTTAAAGGTTATTTTAAATATTTAGTTAATTTAATGAACATTTTTATTACCAATGTATTAATAAAATTAAATTGTTAAAAAATAATTAAATTTAATAAGATGTGGTTAAAATATTAAATATTTAAAAATGGAATTTTTCAAAGAACTATTTTTTAAATTGTTTCTTATTTCACTTTTATTAAATTAAATTTATCAATATTTAATAATGAATAAGATTTAATGATTCTATGACTAAATAAATATATTTAAAAACATTTAATTAATAATTAAAATTAAATATTAATTTGAACACATAAAGAATAAAAAATATTAATCAATAAAACTAATTTATTTATATTTTATTTTTTTAAGTTAAATTATATATATATATATAAATTGAATTAGATTACATGGGATCCAATTTTTTAATCATCACATCAAAATCAGGTAAGGATGTTAATTTCATTTTTAGTCTACAAAATAAGTTAATGGGGAAAAATATGAGTTTCCATGGTAAAGGTATAATGATGTAAAAGGTGTTAAACTATGTGGTAAATATATAAACATAAGTTAAACATTCCTTTATTTTAAAATATTTTCATAAGGTTAACTGGAAATAATACAAATAATCATATAATCACAATAACAAAAGGATAAATTTCTTTGAGTACCTATAAGCCACGTATTTTACAATCCTTGTGAACATTTCTCTATAATTTACCCACACTAATCTCCATCTAATGCATCATATATGTTATAATAATATTTATAACCTAGGGAAATAGAAATATAACAAAGGGTAATAAAATATTTCTAGGGAGGTTAAACATTAAATATTATGATTGAAAATCATAAGTGAACATAAGGTAAGTATATGGGTATAATCAACATACATAAACTAATTCATTCCCAATAAATCATACATCATAAATCTGGGAATATTACTTGGAATAAAAAAATAAGTGAATCAATGGAGTGTAATAACATGCTTCAATAAACATCACCCATGAGATCTTAACATAGTCATGGGAATAAACATCAAACTATGAATCATATTCCAAATGTGGACCAAAAATTATTATAATGTAAATTACTTTTATAGGAAACACCATCAATTCCCATTCTTTTGATAAATAAAAATATGCTAAAAAATACATATCTCATGAGATTTAAACATTAATACAATTCATTAGAGAATGATATAGTACTCCACCATTCTTAATTCATACTTAAGAGTGCCATTGGAAAATATCACATATCGCATCATAAAGAGAAAATGAAGATAAAATATGCTTCATAAAACATTCTAAAAGAATTATGTTCAAGAATCACTTCCATAATGTTCAAAATTATTGTTCCCTAAATTAATCACTTCCAACTAGATTCACAAAGGTTCCACATCATCTCAAGTACTAGTTAATGTTCAAATAAGGCTAAATTAAGATAAAATAGATAAAAAAATTCTTCCAAATAAATATCTTAAAGAATACATCTTTATTGAGACTCACGTCTATTTCTTAACATTTAAATTCCGTGATACTTTCTACAAAACATTCTTATACATTATCTACCTCTTATATATTTGATTTTGAAATTATCTAAATTTTTCGAACACCTTTTGATAAATACGAAGTCATAAAATTTTCCCCACTCATGAATATTCATTAAACTTATTAAATTAGTAAAGATAATATAGAACTAGGTGATTCAAGAATATTATTCATCCCCCTGGTACATTTAGAACTAAATTGTTTACTATGTAAACTACAACAATTATACATGCTAATGGAAAAACCGATAGAAATTAAATCACATTCCTATAATCGGAAATAAAATTATTTTATAAAAATATATGATATATTGTGTATACCATAATATAAAACTCTATTTTTGTATATAATATGCAAGAATGTTAAAAATAAACTTATCTAGATATATTGAAAAGATTAGGTTTAATAAGATTTGATACATCCTTATGGATCCCATTTTATCCATATATTATATGACTTTGGAAGTCTTTAGGAAGGCTTCAATTTGTTATTTTAGTAACTAGACAAGTTTTGGTTCAATTAGATTAGTAGAAAAATATTTATGTACCTATACAAATTTGATACAATTATTATATGGTAATCTTTGAGAAAAATATTTATAAATGAAAGTATTAGTTTGGATTAAATACTTTGTATACATAGAAGAACATGAGTTTTCATAATTCCCTTTCAAGTTATAATTAAACCTGGTAACGTTATAAACATTCCCATTTATGCGTTTAACAAAAATAGTTATATACATATTAGGAACGTAATTATTATATCCATAACTAATTTTATAATATTTTGTTTTATTCAAAGCTATTATTTTATCTAATTTCTATTTGACTAAAAAAGGATTCTTTTAAATCAGTAATTTCCTTTTAAAGGTTTCCATTCTCTTTTTGAGAAACTCATAGGTCGTCACAAACATTAATATTTAGTATGATCCAAAAAAATAGTTTCTAATTTTCATCTTTAATATTCTCATATTCATTTTTAATTTTACCTAAATCATTACAGACTAATGTAAATCTTATAATTTTATATTAATAATTTTTTACACAAAATATTTTGTTCTAATTTTCTCATCTTTAACATTTAATATGTCATCATCTACATCGTTTTTCTCATATACATTACATAAAATAAGATCACTCATTTTTCTATTTTATTCTTCAAACTTATAATTTTATCTTTACAGTGCCCTGTATTATTCATCCATTATCAAAATCTCACTCTAAATTTTTTCATTTGTAGTAATTAATTCTTTAAATACAATTTCAATATTAGTTTTATATCGAAATCTCACTCTATAATTTTTTCATGGTTTTTCAGATGGTGAAAATGACCCTCACATCGTTGAGATCCACTGGAAAACCCCAATAAATTTTGAGTACTGATGTCTATATATTGACATGTAGAGGAGTGAGCTGATTTAGGAATTCATAGACTCTATATTTTATTGGGATCCACCCTAGAATGAACTAGACTACACTTCAAATTCACTTACGCATGTTCCCTCTGGCTACATGTCCCAATTGACTATAGAGTCGGGCCAGCATCAGTACCCCCAAGTTTTCCTGATTTTCAGATGGTATGATCTTCACCATCACAAACATCCCTGATTGTATGACCATGTGTGAATATCTGATAGGAAATAGCCATCTGCTGAGGAAATTAGATAAAAATGCAGTGTAGCGAACTACGTGCTTCCATCCATCCTTCATGTGGTAGCCTTGCTGCTCATAACACCCTAACTCGAAGATCATCTAGTAGAACCCCATCTTCCACCTCTACTACACTGATGGACACTGATTCATCTAATATATAATTTTCTTAGTTGGATATTTCTTTAGAAGCATCCCCAACCATGTCTTTAACGCAATATCTTGGTATAATGTGGTTGATTCTTCAGTACGTTATTCAGTGCATTTAGAAGGTGCTATATCGGAAGGGGATCATCTATCTATCACCCCAGATATTTAGCACAAGGAGAAATTCATCATATAGAAATACTATTAGTGGGATGAAATTGATATAATTCATTTCCCACAAGATGATACCCACCTCCCCATGAAAGAGGTTAAAGGTGTTGGTGTTCCAGGACTAATGGATAAGGAGATCTGAAAGAAACTCATATTGAGGGTATACATGGAACTATTATTTCCACACTAACTTATACAATCATATGTGGTTTAGAACATCCCCATACTTTTAATAAGTGAAGAATACCGAGTTTTCTCAAACCCACTCATCAATAAAGTTTTCCTTGGCCCATAGAGCCCAATCCATATACCAGCCCTTTATATTGTCAAGTATGCTGGTCTGGAAAAATATCACATAATGAGGTAGTAATTTCTCATTCTTTGTCTGTTCACCAATGAATGTTCTCATCCACCATCTAAGAATTTATGCAATGGTGTCCTCATTTTCTCGGTTTGGGGGGATTTAGAGTAGTGATATTCTAGTGGAAAATGTCATTATGATGACTGAACCAGAAGCGAAGCATGTTCACTTTTATGGCCAGGATAGTGACATTGTATATCAGCTCAAAGTTGTATAAGGTTATATATTTTCTTAGAATATAAAATCTTTGGTAATTTATTAAAAATCCTAGGAGCGCCTGATTTTTAGACACTACCCTTCTAGGCCAAGGAATTTATGGGTTCCTTATCATCTCCTTCATCTAGGGGGAAGTAGCAGCATTGATCTCATCCGGGTTAGGGTTGAACATTTCGTGATGATTTCTGGGTACTATAGATAAAGCATGAAATTCATGGTTCTATTTATGAAATGTTTATATTTCATTAAAATTTGGATATGGTCACAAAAGTTCCATCTGAGACACGTAAGTTGTTTTGTGAAATAAGTAGTTGCACAAAAGTTCTGGTTGAAGCTCATGATTTCTTGAAAAGGGGTGAGTTCTACAAATGAGTGATGTCTTATTATGTAAAAAAGTCATAGTTCATATGAAGGAACCCTGTCCTATTTATAGGACTAGACCACCAGCTCAGGAAAATTGTAAAACATAGTTTTCCAACCCAAGTAAATAGTTTCTCAAACACATAGAAATCAGTCACACTATTTGGTATTTCCCTCAGAACCTGAACTTCTAGTCACCTATCATCTCTGATTCTACGAGGGGAATTTTTTGGTTCTAAAAACTTTTTCCACACACCAAAAGAAAGCTTTAGAATAACCAGACAATTTAACCTCCCTAAAAGAACATCCTAATTGAAATAAGTAGGTTTTTATAAAGTTTCAACAGTTTCACACCATGACGCTATTCCTCACACAAAGAACATTCATGCCAAAGGTGATGTTGATTTCTGTGGTTACCACCAAGCCTGAAAATATTCTGAAGTCCCATATTTGAAAAAATTGATTCATATATGGAGTACCTCATTTTTTACAACCAATAAGTTTTATGTGAAAGGTGGTGATGAATCCCACTAGTTTGGTGTTCAATCCCATAGCACCCAAGGCATATGTGTGAAAAATAAATGATTTGCACCCAAACCATCACACAACCATCCAGTTGCATGAGATAGTAGACATCATGTTGGGGAGGTTTTATAACAAAACCACAATTGATAAGGTTTGAGACGTTTTAAAACCTATTCCATGCACAGTGATGTTGTACGCCATTGGCCGACTATGTCGGGTATAAATTGAACCTCCCCCCTGTTTTGGAAGGATATTGGGAAGGAGAATCAATTATCTCATGTACAAAAATACCTCTATTTAGTGACATAGTGCAACACTAGGATCCATGTACCCTAAAGGTATATAACTTGTGTTACATATCCCTTATCAGCCCCAACATGACTTTTCATGTAGTTGAGTGATCCTTATGCAACACCTACTATGTTTTTTCATGTTAATGTGACAGAAGAATAATTTTTATAACCCTAAACTATGTGAAACTCATAATATTGAATTCAAATATACCATTAGAATCCATGTGATTTCTTTGTTATGGATACCATGGAACAGACCACTCTACTGGTGCATAATATAATAAATTAGTGTGCAATAACTTTTTGGTCCCCAACCTGACATCCCATATGATTCTAGTTAGTCCATTAACCTACTTATTGATCCAAATCATAAGTAACCAAATACCTTTTTCTATTAATAGTAGGTACTCTAACATCAAACATCCTGATTTCAACTCCTCCATGGAAGATTCAATGTCATTCCCTACCTAGAGGTGCATGAACGATGATCATATGAGCCCTATAGGTGGAATATTCATGAGAAACTATGTACCTGTCTTGATAGTCAATCCTTATGATAAATGTTCCTCCGCCAGTAACATGGCCCCACTCTTGGAATAATCCCCAACCATGTATGATATGCAGAACAAAAAACTTCTTATCTCTTTTTTATAATTTCCTGACATTAAACTACCCGAAAACATCTTCAGCAAAAGATATAAAACATTGTCCCAACCCTATTTAGTGAACACAAGATTCCCCATGTATGATCATCAAGGGATTCCACCTCCTCCCCCATGAGGGGATGAGACACTCATAATAGAAAAATTACATGTGTAATCCCCACACCACATACCACACCAGTGGATGATACACCTACCAGGGGAAGATTCCCCACATAATCCCCACAATGTCCCTCATTGATTCTCTTTTTGTAACACGAGCATCCTTACAACACAACGCTAAACTATATGGACCGCTATTATCACACAACCTTACACTGTTTCATTGATATAAATGGGTTTTGATCCATATCTCATAGACATGGAACATAGGATGCCTCTTTATGGTTCAATATTAACACCATTCAAGTGTTAAATTATACCCCTTGGGGGACACACTCTATCATGAATGTTTGAAATCCTCCCTCCTACGAATACACTCCATCATACAACCACACATATAAGACATTAATATTTTAACCATCACCACAATACAGTAAACTCAAGACTTGATCCAGAATCCCAAACCCATACAATGAACTTTGGATACCTAAGGTAAAAAATTATTGGTGGAATTATGCTCCTAGTCTCAATTACCACATGATCAAAAAATTATTCTTTGGTTTCCACATGTAAGATTCCTCACATATGATATGCCCTCAAAAAGAGGAAGTCATTACAGGTGACCAATCTAACCAGTGTCTAGACATTACCAATGTTCCCAACGCTACTTCCACCCCTAACCAAAGGATGATTCCCTATTGACAGAGATGAAATGTAATTAATAAGTTATCACCTTGAGATGGAACAAATAATAATTTTCATAGACCTGATATAAATCTATGAGGGAGAAATATACTAATAAATTATCTCCAAGGAGGAATCCATGGAAGGAGGAACTGACATTCCATCATCCAGTTTTGATCAAGGAGTGTACATCACCAATTAAAGTGATACAAGTCGCCCACATTTGAAAGGAAATAATGTGGGGAAATATAAATGTTGTTTGTTAGGAACTCGGAGAATGGATAGCTCTATTCCTTAAAAATGAAATGGAAACAATGTGGTTTTCATACTGATGCCTCTAAGGGTAATAATCCTAAAGATTTCTAGTATAGTATATCTTCATAATCATTTTGGTGCACAGTGAGTGGGCCTTTAAACAACACCAGGTTTGACACTCTTAAGGGATATGTTTGGTTTAATCACATTTTCTTTTAAATCCGTTATGAATAATTTTAATATACATAACTAGTTTTTATAGAAATCCAATCATGAATAACCGAGATTGAAAGATAGAGATTCATAATCTATTATATATACATCATTTTTAAAATCCTCATTCTATATTTATAGTTTTGTTTCATGTATAATTATTTATTTTATGTATACTCATTCTTACATTACCTTTTAAAAGGTAATGGAGAAAACCCAAAAGAATCATGGTAAAAATGGATCTAATGGAAAATGTGTATATTTGACCAACTGGAAACATAATGAGATTAGGTGTGGTGTAAAAAGTCTCATGGAAATGATCACCTAACAACATAAAGCTATGTAAAATTACCCAAAACATTTTATCTCTCAAATTCATTGGGGAAATAGAAACTCACTATTTAATCATTTATCAGGTAATGACCACCCACTTTTAGCAGTTAATTTAATCCACCAGTTGTTAAGTAGTGCATCGATGCGATGGAAAATATATTTTTCATTCCTCAGTGCCTAGACCACAAGAATGTTTTTCTAGTCATTTATAATTTAGAATGTGATGTTGAATATTAGCTGAGACTCATTAAAAAATCATGTAAAAGAAATACATAGAATCTATTTAATTGGAAGAGTTCAATAATATATCTTTCACTATGTATTTTTTTAAAAATCATCACACAATAATAGAGCTGGAATTATTGGAGTTCTATAAAATAGAGGATCATTACATTGATACATATTAAGAAAATTTTAAAATAATTATAAGGTATTACATTGGTTTTATCTCTAATATTGAGCATAAAATTGAGCTCTTATTTACTAGATTAAATTCTGGTCTTCGTAGTGTGTTAGCCATAAGAAACTTAGGAACATGTGAGGAGATTCATTGATGTCATATTACGGTTAATATGTAAAATTAAGGCTCTCAATTTTATGGAGATAATAAAATGAAATTGAAGTACCTTGTAAGCACTGATAATAAGACCCATGGTGGGAAGAAATCTCAATTTCATTCATGTAATAAATGTGGTAGGTGGTTCCCAGATAATTGTCTTTTTGGATTAAGGATGTTTTTATTGTATGTAAAATATAGACACCAATCACAAAACATTTTAATTAAGTCTAAGATTCCAACTAATGAAACATAAGTAAAGAAGGTGCTTTCTAATGATATTCATGCACTGAAATGCTTTAAGTGCATGGATTTTTGAAATTATTCAAATTAATTACCAAACCCTCTAACCAATGAAAAAAATATACCCCCACCCCCAAATCTCCCAAACCAAGGGAACAATTAAGTGAAATTTTGATCACCCCAATATGTGTATATTATGATAAGGAAGTAATGTGGGGTACACCTGATCTCTTTTTTAGATCTTCTAATAACTGATTTTATTATTTTTCATAACATTATTTTATAACACATATGTTTTCTAATAATATGATATCACCACCCAATGAAATGGATGGTGAACTATTAGGAAAAACCCTTAGTAGAATAATTATTTTTAAAATATTTACAAATATTCTATAATTATGATTTTTTAGGATACTTCTTGAGGATAAAATTCTTTTTCCCTTGGTTAAATTTGACATAATATTGGGTATGGATTAGCCTTCCATATATAAATCACATATCAACTATCTGGATAATGAAGTATAATTTTATATCCCTAACCAAACTATTATCATGTATTGATGGAAGGAAGATTATGAACTCCCTATGGAAGCATATTTGATAATATAGGTCATGTTACCCCACAATGAGAGACTCCTCGATCAAATGGTTAGGGAGGAAATAAACATTGACAACATTCCATTTTTATAACAATATGGTGATGTATTTTTGGATGAAATTCTTATTCTCCCCAAGTGTATGAGGTTTATTTTTCAAATAAACATATACATGGATACATTAATATCTCAAATAGTCCATGTATAATGTCACCAATTTAATTATAGCGGATAAATAAGAAACTGTAAGAAAAATTGGATAAGGATTTTATTCATCTCATTGCGTTGTCGTAGGGTGAACTGGTCCCCTTTGAAAAAAAAGAAGGATGGTTAAATTTTTCATCACATTGAATATCATGATCTTAAAAAAATCATGATAAATAACAAGTATCCTTAACCCCATATCAATGATCTATTATATTAACTCTGATGAGTTCAACACTTCTCAAAGATTGAAGTTTGATTTTGATACCATCAGTTAGGTGTCAAAAGGGAGTAAGTGTATAAGATAGATTTCAAAACATGGTATGGACTCTATAAGTATATAGTAATTTAATTTATATTTAACAATTTTGTTGGTGTCTTCATGGATCTAATAAACATAGTCTTTAGAGACTACCTTGATCAATTAGTTGTTGCCTTTATTAATGATTATAATAATCAAACCTTAAGAATTAAATAATCTAATGTATTTAGACATTAATTAATTTTCTTTATTTCTCAAATATATTTTAGGTCTATAGTTTTAGATAATTAATTAATATCCCTTACATAAATAAATGTTACATCATAAATTTTACAATTTTATTTAGTATCCATTTTTTTCCACAATGCCAAACTTTTATCGTATAATGAAATTTTCTTTTCATGGAATATCTTCACAATATTCTTCTTGACCTCATCCTTACCCCAACTCATCCTTAAAACCATGTGAAATAACATTCTAAAATTTGGAATGAGCACAAAATCTCAGTAAGGGGGATATAAAAATAAATAAAGAAACTAGTTATGTCATGAATACATACACAAGAATTTAGAATCATAATATACTAATAAGGCATATAATGATATCATAAAAGAGAAGTCTCATAAGTAATCTCATGGGAGAATAACATAAATAAGAAGATATAAAAATATCACTAGAATATAGAAAATATGAATAAAACACATAACATGACATAAAAATAAATCAGAACTAACTGCCAAGATGAAATTACATAGTCGACAGAGTCCAATAATGGATTAGTTTTACTCCCAAATCTCATACATAACATCTCGTGAGACATAATATTTACTTGATTCATTTGAGAACTATCTGGGATCACCCATCATAAAAAGTTCATGATTATTTGTGCCATAAGTAAGAAATTAATCATAAATCATAAACATAATAATTTCCCATGGAAAAAAAATTGTTTCATAATCATGCCTTGTATCATAATCAAAAGTGATTTCTTAACGAAGGCATTTGATAAATGATCAAAATACATGTATTACCCCATAAAAGGATGGTATAATAAGATATCTATATATCTAGGTGACATATATACATAATTTAGGATTATTACATAAAATATGAGAGAGAGAAATTGATTTAGAGAGATAATGAGCATATCCTGAATAAATGGGTGGTTTAGAGAGATCCCTTACACCCATGAGAAAAAACATTCAATATATCAAAATATTCATTCCATTCAAGCCCCATTTTCAAAATTCATTAAACAAAGGGAAAGAATAGTTTTACTTAAACAAAATAAGTAAGCTTATTAACAAAGATAAATATCAAATATTGGTTTTGTTAGTTAGAAAATATTTTAACATTGTATATGTTAAAGCATCCATTATGTCATTTGTAAAAAAATCCAAGCATTCTGTAAAAAATATGAACATGATTTTTCTTTAAAACCATTGAAATAAACTCCATGAAATCATAAAATTTCCTTCAAAATTAATTTAATACAAAATCAATACATCCATAAAATAATTTTAAGAATAATAAAATGGAGGAGAAATATTAATTAAATAAATTTTAAAATATTTCAAATGATATTTTTTAATGTAAAGTGTCACTTACATAAATCCTTAAAAAGAATCCTTTTTCTAAAACAGTTTAGAGAAATTAAAATGTAAAAAATGAACTTTCACATCCATTTAGGCACAAAAAATTATTTTTTGATACATTTATAAGAATATGGTAATGGAATAAATGTGTTGGAAAGAATACTTTAAAAGTTTTTTTTAAAGAAACACCCCTTACCTTGAGTCTGAATCATAATGTACATTGTTTATATTATTAAATAATAAAAATATTTTAATTATTTAATTTCTTATAAACCTTTTTCAATGTTATTTTCCATAGTATATTATTTATTATAATTTTATATTCAATTACATTATCATTTAAGTTCATATTGAATGTTTTGATGATATTCGGCTGATAAGTCCAAAATAAATATGGAAAGTTGACTATGGTCAATGTTGTCATTATTTCATAATGAATAGAATAAAAATTATTAAATAATTATAATTTTTATACATTAACATTAAATTTAATATGATCCATAAAATATAGTTATGAAAAATGAACTATGTTACAATCATTAAGACGATAGGTTGTATATAGGCATGAGTAATGTATCAATTTTTAAGCAATCATGATAATAATAAGATAGGTATTATTTTAAGATAAATGAAACAAAATTAAATCATAAATACCATAATATTTATTATTTATTCCATTCATTTGATTTGTTGATGAAAAATGAATCACACCACTTCATGGAGGTGTAAATCAACATGTACGCATAAACAAGGTTATCATTTTTTAGTGAATAAAAATACAATAGTAAAAGAGATGAATTATATTTCAATAATTATAAATATTTAATGAATATAATATATATACATTATATCAATAATTATAAATAATTGTGATAGTTTATGATGAAAAATAAATTATAATAGTTCGCGAGCCGGTAGTCTGCTGTAAACACGAACAATGGTTTTGTTTCCCATTTCATGGAACAGGAAAGAGATGTAGGTTATGAATTAACACAATAACATAAAAATATATAGGATATAATTTATTTTATTATACCATCATGTATTAACAATATTTTAACGAATTATGAGAACAAATAAAATAAAAAATGTTTGGTTAAGAAAGATACTTTTTCATAAAACCTCTTTAGTTTTACACCAAAAGCCTTCCAATAAGGGATTTCTAACCAAACAATTCCCCTAGGATGTCAGAATGGAATTAACTAAGTTAATTTTATAGGTATTGGTTAAACAAAAATTCTTTTTTTTAATAAAATATGATAGTAGTTTTCCTTTTATAAGTGATGGGTGGGGTATTTTTAGAATTTCTTAAAATATAAAACTAATATAAATTAATTTTCATCAAAAAAAATAAATTATGATTAATTTTAATATATAGAAATATTTGGTTGAAATACTAACATAAAATTAAATTTTTACATGTTATGTGATGTTTTTACCCTTGTCTTTTGGTTATAACCCATATTTACCCTTTTCAAAAATTACAGTGATTATAATGTTTTTTACAAATAGAGGGTCAGCATGATTACTATAAAATAATAATTGGTCTATAAATGGAGAATATTTGATATATTTTGACATATTCCAGTCACTTGGACTAAATATTATTTTTATTTATTTTTTATCTTTTTATAAAATATTGTTTGTTGTAAAACAACATTAATATTATTATTGGAACTATTAATTTTATTTGACTTTGAAAATAAAATGATAAAAATTTAATTAGAATATTATCTATTAAAATCTCTATAAAATTTTATATTTATCTAAAAAATGACACAATAATTATTTAAAATTATGTTACATTTAGTATTTTAAAAATCATTTATTTATTATAATATTAATTTGATAAAAAAAATTCAATGATGCATATGAATTTTAACTAATTATATGAAAAAATAAAATTATAAATAAATTTAAACCATTTAAATAATTTCATTATTCTCAAAATAACATTTAATATTCATCTAAATTTTATTTTCATGCATATGTAAAAAAATAAGATATATTTAAATGAAAGAGAGTGTTATTTTGCCTTTTCGATTACTACAAATATTATATTGGTCACTCTCATGAAAAAGATTACAAAAAAATATAGGCATTAAAAGTAATAAGTTTTTAAATACCATCATACAATAAGATTTAATATGAAAATTGGTGTCGTTTTCACTTATTTTTAACCTAGGTTAACCTGATTTACCATTTTATCGTGGTGATTTTTTTTACTATTTTTTCAATTCATTATGATTAAAATTAAATTAAATTAATTAAATAAAATATATTTTTATGATTCTAAATATAGAATTAATTTTAACAAATTAAATATTTATAATTGGTATAAATTAATTTATAATAATCTCACAAAGCATGATGAAAAGTGTGTTTTAATTAAAAATGTATTTCTTATGAAATAGACCATCTTATATAAACTTTCTGACTAGAATTCATTATTATATGAATTGTTATTCATATTAAAATATATACAATATTTAAATTTAATTTAAATAAAATTTTATTCAGTTTTTTTAAATTAAAAAAATGGATAAACTTTATGCACATAAAAATGGTTTTCAAGAAACTATGTTTTTAAGCATAAAAATGAACTTACAACAAAATCAAGAAAATTTATAATTAAAATGTAATTAATTATTTTATTATAAATAAAATGGTTAATAATTAACTTTAATACATAATAGAAAATATATTTTATCATTTAAATTAATTTATTTAATGAAAAGAATGATAGTATTTGAAAAATTAGTACTTTTCACTATTTATTTAAACTCAATCATTTTAGAAAAATCCAAAAAAAGTACAACAGGTAATTTATATATGATAATAACTAAAATTAATTTAATTTTATAAAGAAAATTTTATAAATGATCCATAAATTATTTATAATATTTTCTCATAAAAGAAATAAATATCCTTTTTGAAAAATAATTTATTTTTTAAAGAATAAAATGCATTTATTAAAAATTTTGTTTTAATGTCTAAGTAGTTATAAATATATTTATGTTTACTAATATATTTATATATATTTCATAAATAATTTAATCGTATTCATTTCCACTGATTCAATGACATGGTTATAATGGTCATATTTAAATGATAATATTTCATCGTTCATTTAGGCTCAATGTTGGATGTCATATAAACTATTAAACACAGTTATATTTTAATAAAAAGGTATAAAGGTTCTTCATTATTCCCCCATTTAATAAATCACATCTTCAAAATTTTAACTCAGGCTCAAAAAAATGTTTTGGAATCAATAAATATCATTTTTTGAAACCCCACATAATTAAAAGGGTTAATAAAACATCTTCTAAAAATGGGGAAAGATAAATATAATCATCAAATGAGATAATACATAAATAGTTTCCCAAATAGGATAACATTCATGGAAATTTAAAATATTTAAATGGATAAAAATGAAATGTACAAATAATTATGGACAGTTATAGAGATCATTTATCACAATAATTTGAATGATCAAGATAATGTTAATAACCACCAAACCTTAAATTGATGAGGTGTGAAAAAATTTATATCAATTAATTGAAAATGAATTTAATTGAATATAATTTTTTTCAAATATCCTATTCATATATTTGAGGAACTAAATTACAATATAAAAGAATAAAAAATAAAATATACTTTCTTTTTAAGTAGAATTTCATATTTTATTCAATTTCCACCAATATATCATCTTTTTCTTCAAATGATTAGTGTTGAGGATGAAATTTTCTTTATGATTGAAGTCGTAAAATAAAATTATAATATTTAAAATAATCAATAAATGATAACAGTCTTTTCCCCTATCTTTAGACATTAACTAAAACAAAAAAAAATAGCACAAGATAATTTTCAAAATGAATGAACCATCATATAAAGAAATACAACATTGATCAAATACTACTCAATAATAACACCCAAATTTCAACTTAGGTGATAGTATAAATAAATTAAAAACCTTAAAATCCTTAAAAATATTCTATAATAATATTTAAACATCATTATTATAATTGTTTTATTACATATTCTTCCAAGATAAATTTTTCTTTTATCTCTAAATAACACATATCACTCTTAAAGTCTCATACAAAAACGTATATGTCTTAATTATATAATATTCTAGAAATTTTAATCATCTATATAAATGAACTGAGCCACTAGAAAGGCACATTAAATACATATATGATTCCAAAATTTAATTCCACATTTATTCAAAAAATGATTTTATTACATATTCTTCCAAAATAAATTTAACCTTTATCTCAAAATAATATTAGTAACTCATAAATTCTCACAACAAGATGTGTATTCCATAGTTATATAATATCCAAGATATGTTAATCACTTCCTTGAATGATATTTATAGATATAAATACACATTAAAATCTTATATTATTGCAAAAGATAATTCATCCTTTATCCATAAAATATCATATAAATTTCCCCAGAGAAATGAAATACAAAAATAGCATTAGTCACATAGTCACCAAATAACTTTCCAACCCCATGGTTAGCTCTATCTTATGTTCCCAAATTATAGAAACCCATAATTACCACAATATTCAAGATGATATTAACCTTAAATTGTATCAATACATTTAATAATATAAACACAATTTGTAATGGAATTATTACATAAATAATACTGTATGTTAAACATAACGGTTATATATACTAAAATATATAAAAATGTCTACAAAATTTCATTAATAAATTCAAATCCCATCACATAAAACATAAAAATGGTGTCTAACCCTTTGAAATTATTATCAAACTTAATCTTAAAAACCATGCATGTTATCCATGACTCTTAAAAAAACCCTAAAAAAATTATCCTAATATCCAAAGTCATCTAAACCCAACTCTGATACCAATTATAAGTGTTTATCCATAAACATTACATAATCAAGTTTTTTAGACAATAATTCATTTTGTTTCATTCATGAAGGTCTTTTAGGTTTATAGTTTTAGAGATTCAATCTGTCCCCCTTGCATAAAAAAATCAATATCAAAAAAGTGGTAAGTTCCACTTAGTACACATTTTTTCCTAGAAAAAACATTTAGGATTTTACAAAATTTCATTCTATGGAATATCATCACATTTTTTCACCTTAGCCTTATTTGTGTCTTTACTCTTCATAAAATCCCAGTGAAAAAAAATTAAAATGCGGGATGAGCACAAAAGATCAATAAGGGACATATAAAAATAAGGAAATAATCTTTTGATATAATAAATACTTACACAAGAATATGGTATTATAAGATGATATTTATTCATAACATGATATCATAACTATGAAGGAACATCAGTAATCACATGTGAGTATAAGATAAAGAAAAAGTTATCATAAGATATTTTAAACGTAAGAAATGTGGTAAAAAACAGAACATAAAATAAATATAAGTCAATTATGACTTCAAAAAAACATAATATTGTAGACAGAGTCTATAAAGGATTATTTTCACTCCTTAATCCCATACTTAATGTCTCATGAGACAAAATCGTTGCCCATGGAATTGGGTCACTATCTAGGAACTATCATCAAAACATATTAATGATTATATGTGCCCCAAAAATTAAATCAAATCATATGAATTTCCAATCGAAAGAAAATTTCTTTCATAATAATTCCTCATATCATAATCAAAAGATAATTCTCAAATAAGTCGTTTAATAAATGCTCATAAGGAATGTATTACCCTATTAAAGCAAGGGAGAATAATCTAGGTAATTCATAAGTATTCCATAATATAAATTGATATAAAAAGTGAGATTGATAGATAATGCTCAAAACCTAATGAAAATGGTGTAATATATTAAAACCTTACACCCATAAGAAAAACATTTCCCAAAAGAAAAAAACTGTTCCTTTAAAAGTATTTTTTAAAATACATATAAAAAACAAAAATTTAGTTTATACATAAATATTTAATGATTAGTATAAAGAAATAAAAATATAAAATAATGGTTTTGGTAGTGGTAGAAGTTATTCACTTCATATACATTAAAACAACCCTTTTGTATTTTATAAAGAAATTCAAAACATTCTGTATAAATCACCTAAAAATGATATTTTTTACAACTATTGGAAAAAATAAAAAATGTGATAAAATTATATTTATAATTCATTTATGAACATATAAATACATACATAAAATAACATTAATAATATGTATATTGAAGAGAAATATTTAGAAAATAAATCCTTAAAACACATAAAATAGGGTTTTAAAAGTAAATTGTCCCTTACGGGAAGGCTTAAAATGTTTTTTTTAAATAATTTTAAAGGAAGTATAATATAGTAAAAAGGAACATGAAAAACCATTTCATCACAAAAAATAATTTTCCTAAAATATTTAGATGAACATGATCATGGAAGAAAATAGTTCGAATGAAAACTTTAAAATAGGTTTTTAAAATGAAAGTCTACTACCTTGAGTCTAACTCGTAAGAGACATTATTGATATTATTGAATAATAAAATTATGTTAATTATTTAATTAATTAATTGTATATTTAAATTTTATTATCTATTTTATTTTATTTTTTGATATAATTTTCTACTATATTACATAAACATTTAACATCAACTCAGATGTTTTCATGATATTCAACTCAGAAGTCCAAAATGACTATTCTTGGTTGAATGTGGTAAATGAGGTCATTATTTAATCATTTAAATAATAAGAAAAATTAATTTTATATAATTTTTATACATAAATTATAAATTTAAAACCAATAATAAAATACAGTTATGAAAAATGAACTATGTTGTAATCAATGAGACGATAGGCTATACATATGCATGAGTAACGTTTCCATTTTTCAATGATAATCATAGAAAAAGGTGAGTATTATTTTATAGTTACTATAAGATACTTATATTATAAATACCACATTATTTCGTTCAATAAACTTATATATACCATATTTGTGATGCAGTGATGAAAAATAAATCACATCATTTTGGGGAGGTGGTAGTCCAAAAATAATCACGAATGATGTTATCATTTTTCAGTGAATCAAAAGACAACAATATAGGTGATATACTATATTAAAATAATGATAAATATTTCATGAATATTATATATATAGAAAATATATCCAACATTAAAAACATCTGGGAAGTTCGATGAAGGAAAATGAATTATATTAGTTCATAAGGTGGTAGTTTGCCATACACACGAACGATGGTATCGTTTCCCATTTGATGGAAGAGAGTATGGATGTAGGTTATGAAATAAACAAAATAAAATATTATTATATATGACATATTTATGTCATTATATAATCATGTTTGAATAATATTTATCAAAGTTAGAAAAAGAAATAATACCAAAATTCTCAATTAAGAATGATACTTCTTCTTCGGACAACCTCTTTAGATTTACACGAAAATACTTCCTATGAGAGTTTTCTAATCAAAAAAAGTCCTCTAGGAATTTTTTAAGTAAGAAAATTATTTTGGTAGGTATTGTTTGAAATACATCTATTTTTATGTGCGAGTAAAAGATGGGAGAAAAATACCTTTTATAAGTAATGGGAGGGGCACTCTTAGAAATTCATAAAATTGAAAATTAATATAAATTAACTTTTTGAGAAAAAAGGATCCAAATAAATTTTATTTTAACATAATTTTATAATGTGATTAAGTAATCTCATCTAATAATATTTGGACAATTTTTGGTGACTTTTTCAACCTTATATTTTGGTTTTAAACTATACTAATCATTTTTCAAAATTATCATGATTACAATTTTTTACAATTAACGGATCACTATATTTACTATAAAATTAAAATTGGTCGATGAATGGACCATATTTGATATTTTTAAACATATACCAATCACGTTAACAAAGATAGTTTTTTTTATTAATTTTAAATCATTTAATAAAATGTTATATATTATAAAATAAAATTACTATCATTTTTGGAACTATTAATATTATTTGACATTGAAAACAACATTAAAAAACTAATTAAAATATATTCCATTCACAGCCCTATAAAAATTTATATTTACCTAAAAAAGTCATATAAAATAAAAATTAATACATATAATATTACTTTTAATATTTCTAAAATCATTATTTTTATTTTTCTATTCATTAAATAAATATTATGTCGACATTGCATAAGTATTCAAGGTATTTATAAAATAATAAAAAAATAAATTAAATTACCATAATGAAAAAAAATCATTATAATGAAGATAACATTTAATATTAATTAAAACATTATTTTTATCAGTCTATGAACACATAATATATATTTAAAGTCAATAGAGTGGCATTTTCTCTTTTTCTATACATAATATATTATATAGTTCACTTTGATGGAAAAGTGTATAATAAAAAATACATATAGTTCCTAAATAGATAATTTTGTAAATACCTTCATCAAATAAAATTTAATATAAAAATTAGTGTCTATATCACTTAAATTTACCCTAGTTATTCCTATTTTACCATTTAACTTTTGGAAAAAAAATTTATTATTTTTACTATTCACTATGACTAAAAATTAAGTCAACCGAATTAAATAATAATTATTATGATTATTAAATATATTAAATCCATTTTACAAAATTCATTCTCTTTAAGTTTATAAAGTTCATTTTATACCAATCCAGCGAAGCATGGTGAAAAGAGGATTTTCTGGGAATAATGCATTTCTCAAGAAATAGATGATCTTATAATAAATCTTTGTCTATTAGTCATAATTATATGAATTTATATTCTTATAAATAAATATATGTAATATATAAATTTCATTTAAACCATGATTTATTGATGTTTCTTTAATTAATCAAAATTTATAGACTTTATATGCCTAGAAATAGTTTTGAGAAAATAGTATTTTTATGCATAAAAATAAATTTACACCAAAATCGTGAAAATTAATGAATCAAATGAAATTAATTAGATTATTCTAAATAAATTTTTTTATATGTAAATTTAAAACCAAACACAAAATGTAATGTAACTATTAAATTAATTTAATTAAAGAAAATAGATAAAATATGTGAAAACCGTTAATTTTAACTGTTCACTGAAAAATTAGTCATTTAAGAAAATTCTAAAATTTCAACCTAATTAAATTTTCAAATTCTTATTTAAAAAATTAATTTCATTTATCAAATAAATTTTCTAAATTTTCTAGATTGTATTTATATTATTTTCTAACAAAAAATAATGAAAATAATTTGTTAGGATAATATATTTTTTAATAAAAAAAATGACTTTATAAAAAGTGAGTTTTTATTTCCAGAAAATGGATAAAAAAATTTATATTTAGTAATATATTTATGTTTATTTCATAAATTAATTATTCCTATTTATACCCACCAATTTAATATTTTTGTTATAATGACCATGTTGAAATTATAATGTATCAAGGTTTGTTTACCTTGGTATTTCCTTTCATATAAACTATCGAATATTGCATGTTTTGACATCTAAAAATACCATTTTTGAAAATACACATCATAAAAAGTGTGAATAAAACCTTATCTTAAAATAGGGGAAGGGAAATATGAAGTTCATCTGCAATAATACATAACTAGTTCTCCAAATAGCAGAACATTATTGGGAAGTTAAAAAATAAACACGTAGAAAAACATAATGTCCATAAAAGTTTTGAGAGACGTAGAGAACATTGATCACTTGAATTTTAATTATCAAGAAAAATTTAACAAACACAAAACCATAAACTGATGAAGTGTAAATAAGTCCATTTATTCATTTAAAATGAATGTACTATGATTACATTTTTGTTTCATAATATTTTCCTTAGAGTTATAAAAATACTTTACCATCTAGATGAATAACCGATAAAATTATAATTACTTGGTAAGTCACTACAACAAAACCGGCCCCTAGCGGCGGTTTTTTTTCATTTGGCGGCGGTTTAAACCGCCGCTATAGGGTTTGGTGGCGGTTTACAAAAACTGCCGCAAAATTGGGTGTCGGCAATCTATTAGCGGTGGTTTTTACTATTTCGCGGTGGTTTAAGAAAAGCGTCGTAGATGCCTCTTTTCGCGACGATTTTTGACCATTTCGCGGCGGTTTTATGCGTAGATGATACTTTTTTTTCACGGTGGTTTTAAACGCCGCTATATTCTGGCCTTTGATGCGCCTATGTCACGGCGGTGAAAACCACCACTAAATTTAAACATAATACATTTAGCGGCGGTTATAACCGCTGCTAAATACTGACCAATAAGGCATTAGCAGCGGTTATAACTGCCGCTAAATGTTGACCAGTAAGGCATTAGCGGCGGTTAAAACCGCCTCGAAATGTTGACCTGGAAAAAAAATAATTCTGCTCATACCACACCACTTCCCTGAAAAACAAATCAAACCAGAATATTGAATAGGAGACACCATACAAACAAATAACATGGTAGTATTCATTGAAAAATAGGATATGAGAAAATGTTGTATGTTATGGAGTCCAACCTAAGGAAAGGTATGTATCACAATTTGGTGAGTAACCAATCCATGTGACCACCAAGATGTATATGTGTTTTTAGCTTATTTAATTTCTTATGTGTTTTAAGAAGGGTTGATTTATATTATATGGATACTAATACTCTATATAATAAATGGTTATGAATATTGATACAATTTATGTGATCATGCTAACCATGGTGATGTGTAATGATATGTAATTGGTTATGCTCTAAGTTGGCCGATATAACATCCATGGGTGGATTGTGATATGGGTTGGGTTTTTTAAACAGTGGATTTGTGTTATGGGATAGAACAAATTATGTTTATATGGGTATAGAATTTGTTCCAAAGATGGATGTTTGAGTAGTTATAGAATGTATGTTATGGTATGGTTTGTTGTGTGTTTTGGGTTGGTTGTTAATGCCTACTATAGAAAATGGGTAACTTGTGAATTGGCGTGTGTTTTAGGTTGGACAACACGCTAACGGTGCATGGTGCTTGAGAGAGTATAGTTTATGATCTTGTAGGTTATACATGATACCTATGGAGGATTTTAGTTATGTCATTGGATATGAGATAAGAGTTCCATGTATACATCCCAAGATGGTCATCATGTTGCAGGTGGGATGGGATGCATCATGATATAGTTGTTATTGACTTCGTTAAAGAAAATAGGTTTTAGTTTTTTAAAATTTCAACAACTTATCTAATGTTTTCCTAAATACCTTATTGGTGGAATTATACTTAACCAAACCAAATGATATTGATTTTTCACAATAGTTATTATCATAAGATAATGTCATTAATATATATGTGCATGTATGTGATCTTTATCCTTCAGGGGAATTATGGTGTGTCGATTTCTAGTTAGGATTAGTAACCTAGATTTCATAGTTGGATTGGGTATGGGATTTGTGATATGCATGAGAACCCTCAAGTGGGTATATTGGCCTATGATTTTCCTCGTGATATTTGAGATGGGTTCATAGATGCTTCTCCATGAGTTGTATCCTATATAGGATGTGACATGTGAACTAGGGTTGAGAGAGACTAGTAATATTGAGATGTATCTTGGGATATTGGTGATTGGAGTGTTCTAATCAAGTGAAATAGTGATTCTCATTTCCACCTGATGAGGGTTTTCTTGTATGTATGTAATCAAAGAGAGGACTTATCCTAGGTCTATGAGTTCATCAAAAAAATGAAAGTAAGTTTAGACACTTTGTTCTATAGTGATGGTATATAGGTGGATTGTGGTTTGGTATTCAGTTAGTAATATCATTGTATTTGGTATTGTGAATGTAAAAGCATGGGTAGTGCTTGTGTTTTGTTAAGTCTAACATGAATAATTGATATGGTTATTTGGGGGATAAGTTAAGTTAAACAATGATTATTTCGATGTTATTGTAATGATGCATATTAGGTGTTTTAATAGAGTTTATACATGCTTAGATTCATGTTATACTGATAACGGTTAAATTTAGGTATTGTGGGAGGCTTCCAAGATACACTCTTTAAATGTCAGTAAGAGCGTGAGTTCTTTATCAGCATAATTGTTATGTTGGTTGTATAGTCTAAGATTAGCCTATCAGGTGGGAATTTCTTCATGCCTGTGTAATGTGTTGTGGATCATTGGGCCTTGATAGTGATGGTATGAATTGGGCTTACACAGCTAGGATACCCAGGTGCTGCAATGGAGCAACAATGTTATGAATGGGACTTACATAGTTGGACTGCCTAGGTACTTCTATGAATCAGTTATGGTATGAATCGAGGTTACACAATGGGGCTACCCGAATGCTGCTATATAGTAGAAATGGTATGAATATGGGTTACATATATGGTATTCTCATTGGATGTGGTACCAATTCAAACACAGGCCTAAATGTAATGATGTATACCACACTCAAGAAATCAAGACATAAAATGAAACATCATAAATAAATAAAATGCATAGAAGTAAACATGAGAAATCAAAAAAAATGTTAGGACATGGAAATGTTTGGTGGAAACTATGTTCCATATACATGTTACATATACAAACCAACTGTTCTCATACTTGTTCAACACATCAAAAACACTACTACTCATCATCTGATGCTGCATCGTCACCCTCTCCACCTTCATCTCCACTACCTGCTGCCACCTATAAGAACATTATATTGAAAATTAAATATTTTTGCATATTTATAATTAAACTTAAAACCAATTAAAGTGTGCAAACAAAATGATTTTGATTTTTTTTGTGATTTACCTACTCACCACTAGCCGATGCACTACCACCGGGGGCATATCTGCTCATATGCTGACGTATTTCAAGAAAATCGTTCTGCAAAGCAGATATCTGATCCCCCTGCTGGTGAACTGTGTTTCGTAGAGAAGACGTATCCCTCTATGTATCTTCAGGTATGAAATGACTATAACCAGGAGTATATGTAGCTGAAATCCCCGATGGCCTGCCAAAGACCTCAGATGGTACGGGTCCAAAACCCATCCCGCGCACTCTACCAGGATGCTCCTTCCCAAGGACTTTACCAACCGGGTCATCCTGGGAGACTGAGTAGGATTGCTCAGGATTGAAATCCCATATTTCTTTAATTTTTACCTATAAATAAAATATCAATATATATTAACACAGTAAAAAACTGATAATAAGTTATTATAATAAATAATTGACTTCATACCCCAACTTCTCTGGCAGGTTCATTAACAAAACTTCCATCTATTTTTTTATGAACATCCAGCCATAGTTCTGTTCGGGATGCTTCATGCCCTAAACTCTGTGACTGCATTAAACAAAGAAAAATCAACAATTATATATTTTAAATAGATAATATTGTCTTATAAATATTTAAACTAATTAAAATATTACCAATGACATTCAGCTTCTAGAAAAGATTTTTGAGGCCGCAATGTGCGGGATGACTTTTTTTGCCCAGTTTGATGCATTCTGTCTTGAGAGATCCTGAAATAAATAAAATTCAATTTAACAGTAATGTATTTAATGTCTATCTCCTCTTCATGTACATGTATAAATGTAAAATGAGGGTAATATAATAATATATATTTCAATACCATCCGCTTCTCATCACGATGGCTATCGACAATAACATTCCACTGTTCTTTCGGTACCCCACTGGGTAGCTTCTCATACATCTGCTGCACGGTCAACGAAGTATCATTGGCATCACACCACAACCTCCATTTGAAATCTTTCCATTTTTTTCCAAGATTTTTCAATGTCCACTTCCGTTCTATCACATCAGCAACGGTAAAGTGGAAGAACATCTGTATACAGAAATTCATTTTAAATATATTAGTAACATGACATTCAATTAAACCATAAAGTAATAAAATTACCTTTATCTGAGAATCAAAAACCTCATTTTTCCAGTTTGGAGGCATATGCCTCTAATCATCATATGAAATAGGCAGGGAAATGGGCTCCGCTGCCAGCTGGCCTATAATCTGACCAAGTAAACCTGCGGCGTCATCCATCGGGACCCCATAAGAATCAAATGGAACCACTGTCTTCTTGCCATTCATGTTCCAAATATCTGAACTTTTTAAGTGTTTTTCCACGATTTCATTTTTTTCATCTGCAATTAACAAACAATTACTATAAACAAAATGCAATAAATTAATTTAATTAAAATTTGTACCTATGACTGTGACCCTCCAGAATGTCTGTGATGAACTGGAAGTGGCGTGTCGCTTCCCCACTGCTGAGGCTCCTGTAGGGGGAGGCGATGAATCATCCTCTAATGAGACATCCACTGACAGTGTCAGAGATGGTGCAGGGGGAGATGATGCAGGGATGTAGGCAGCTGCTGCCTCAGATGCCGTGGGGACAGACGGATCGTCATCTGTCGCAGAAGTAGATGAAATGGTGTACCGCTTCTTCCTTGGAATTCTTGTCATTTAATCAAATAAAATTAAGTTCAGAATAAATATTTCTAAAAAATTATGCAGAAAAAAAAATTAAAAATCATAATAGATGCCCAGTACTAACAAACAAAATATATATAACAATGATAATGAATGACTACAGAAATGAAACAAGTGGTTGCTGAATGAATACATAATTGTACATACAATCATTTTCCCCTTCAATCATGTCGGTTTCCTACTCCATTTCTTCATCCACTTCATTCATCCTTTGTAGACTAATATTTTCAATATCATGATGGATAAATAATTCTGCTTCCTGTTGTTGATGAAATTCAATTGCAGAGGTCAAATCTTCCACTTCATCACCCATATCATACAAATCTCTTTGTATTACGTGAGTAACTACACTCCACCCTTCGTCCACAACATCATTCACATAATATACCATTTTTGCATATGATGCTAAGATATATGGATCGTGCAGTTCATGATCACCAACATCCATCAAGTGAGAGAAGTTTACAGAAGTAAATTGCAAGGAATCTCTTTTAACACCTCTGATAATATCGACCCATTTGCATTTGAATAAAACAACAGAAAAATGCCTATGGTAGTTTAATTAAATAATATCATGAAACTTTCCATAGTATTCCACTTCAGCAAATGTAAGTATACCATTATTATGTGTTTTCAAACCCATTTCTCGATCGACTGTACGAAATCTAAAACCATTCACATTATAAGCATCGAACTTTCTAACTTGTTTTATAGGACCTCTAGCAAGAAACTTCAAATCCTTTGACAAGTCTGCTCGAGTATCAGTATTCATGATCTAAAGAATAAAAATATAATTTAATAGATTTGAAAATTGTATGTGTCAAACTAATATTCGTATTTATTGTAATATTTATAAACATACACGTCGTGCAAACCATTCTACCAGCTCTTTATTCATAGCTTTTGTTATATCTTTTTCATTTTGTGTTCGGCCTCTCATTCGTCTCTTTGTTTGTATGCTCAACTCTTCAATAAATGGATCTACAATTTCTCTATTCAGTATCACATATCTATGTGCCTGTAATAACTCCAATTCTGTCAGTGTCCCGTATGAGGTCCTCCCAACTGATTGGCCAATAACAGGAAATATTTTTGATTTCTGATGCATTTGAGATTGATTTTATGTGTCGTCAACACGTCCAACTCGATTAAATCTTGTCTCAATATCATCCAAATATCTAGAATAAAAGGTGAGACACTCCTCGGCCAAATAGCCTTCAGCAATAGAGCCTTCTGGTTGAGCTTTATTTCTCACGTATACTTTCAAATGCCCAAGATATCTTCGAAAATTAATAATAATATTATGCATTTATTTAAATTCCAAATATTGTTTACTTAACTAGAAACATATAAAAAAATACCTCTCAATTGGATATATCCATCGATAATGAACGGGGCCTCCTAATTTAGCTTCGTCAACCAAATGCACAGTTAAATGCATCATGACAGTAAAAAACGATGGAGGAAAGATCATCTCCATTGCACAAAGGGTCAATACAAACCCCTCATGTAGGTTGTCAAGATGTAAAGGATGTAAAGTTTTCTCACATAATTGCATGAAAAATGTGCAGAATTGCAGTACAACAGCAGTAACTTTTTCAGGTAATAATGTACGCAATGCTAATGGTAGTAACTGTTGTAAGAAAACATGTGAATCGTGACTTTTCAATCCATATAACTTACGATTCTTCAAATCAACACACCTCGAGATGTTACTCGAATACCCATCAGATACCTTCACATTCTCTAAAATTCGAAGGAACACATATTTATCCCTATTTTTCATTGAAAAAATGGCCGGAGCATACTTTTCATTCTAATCTGGCCAGAGATCATGTTTTATGTTCATTACTTGTAAGTCTTTGCGAGCATTGAGATGATCCTTCGACTTTCCATGCTCATTAAGTAATGTGAAAATCAAATTATCACATACATTCTCCTCAATATGCATCACATCAAGATTGTGCCGCAAAGAATTAAATTCCCAATACGGAAGTTTCAAGAATATACTTTTTTCTTCCATTGTTGCATTCTGATTTCACTTGACGATGCACTTCGCCCTCATTTTCCGCTATCAGTCAAATGATGAACCTTCCCAAATTCTATTTTAACATTTTCAAGCTGTGTCAATATTTCAGAACCGGTTAACAACTTTGGAGGTGGTCTACGATCAATGGAACCATTAAATTTTGATTTGTTCAGCCGAAATCTATGAGATGCATCAATAAATCTTCGATGGCACAAGAAGCACCATTTTCTACTGTGAGGTAGCCGTTTGGGCTCGAAATCAAAGTTACAAACAGTACAAGACAAACCCGTATAAGTGTTCCAACCAGATAAATTCCCAAGCCCCGGGAAGTCACTAATGGTCCACATTAAAGCAGCATGCATTTTGAACATTGTTTTAGAAGAAACATCAAATGTCTCAACACCGTTGCTCCATAACTCCTGCAATTCTTCAATCAAAGGCTGCAGGTATACATCCATATCATTTCCAGGCATTTGTTTTCCAGGAATAATCATGGAAATGATAAAAGATGTTTGTTTCATACACATCCACGGAGGCAGATTATAAGGGATCAAAACAACTGGCCAAATGCTATAACTTGTACTCAAAGTCCCAAATGGGTTGAATCCATCGGCAGCCAATCCCAATAGAACATTCCTAGGATCAGCTGAGAAATCTGGATGTAATGAATCAAATGTCTTCTACGATTTGGAATCTAGTGGATGTCTCATTAACCCATCATTGTTATTATCTACAGAATTCCACTTCATGTGTTCGGCGGTTTTTGATGACCTGAATAATATTTGCAATCGAGGCTTCAAAGGAAAGTAACGCAAAACTTTTGCAGGTGTGTTCCTTTTCTTCTTCTCCTTGAAATTATGTTCAGTCATACTTACAACATAAACTTTTGACTGCCATCTAGAAGAAGAACATTTCTTACAATTCTGTCTACTTGAATCCTCTCCCCAGTAAAGCATACAATCATTGGGACATGCATGTATTTTTGTATAATTCAGACCAAGCTTGTTTACAACTTTTTTCATCTCATAAAACGATTCTGGGATTTTTGCTTCAGGAAATGCATCACGAATCAATTCCAATAACATGGACATTGCCTTATTTGTAATTCCACATAGACATTTGATATGGTACAACTTCAGCAGAAATGAAAGTTTTGAATATTTCAAACACCCACTATACAACTCTTGATTTCCATCGTCAAATAAATCATGAAACGCATTTTCCTCACTGAAGTTTTCCCTTATATTTGGCTCCATAGAATCAAGAGGAGGATCCAATGATATGTTACAATCTTGATCTGCTTGTGTTACAGTCTCAAAAACATCACTTGTCACGTTGCAATTTGTAACACCCTCTTCTGGTTGTTCTGATATGTTTTGATGCTCATAGTGGTGTCTTGCAGTGCCGAATGCATCATTTATGAGGTTTTTCATTTCATTTTCCATTGCTTAAAAACTTGGGACCTCATTCTGTGGATTAACATCAGTCCACAATCTTTCTGTATTGTTTGATTCTCCATGCCAAATCCAACACAAATATTGATCATGAAATTGCTTCAGTATTAAATGTTCATAAACTTCATCTCTCTTCAACCATGTTCTAAATTTACATTTAGAACATGGACATCTTATTCTCCCTTCAACGAATCGATTAGAAATTGCAAAATCTAAAAACTCATTCAAACCCTTAACATATTGAGGTGTGTTCCTCGGTAATGTGATGCATCTTTTATCCATGTATATCACAATGTGCCTACACAAAATATACGATAGTGTAAGATTACAGAAACATAATATAATAAAGATGAACCATTGATCATAAAGTATGAATAATATAATAAAGATGGTTCATTGATCACATTTACCACTTCAGACCAACCGAACAAGTATGGTCTATAAGAGACAGCGTCAACACCTCATTGAGGAGAAATAAGAATATCGGGTTACACACTTATCATAACACTATCTACCCAACTATTTTTTATGGTTTCCAATGGGATATGTTTACAGAACATAAAGCACCTAATTAATTCATTATCCATGATAAGACATGTCGTTGTGGACCAAATTTACAAGGGAGAGAAGTCAAATGGATTTTTGTAAAATAAACCATTGGAATTGAAATTGGTCTATAGGATGGGATTTAATCTATTGAACATATCTATATTCTTGGAAAGAGTTGAGGTGTAAATAATATTAAGTGATATCCCAAAGGAATCAACTGCTCAATATAAATTCCAAGAAATTACTCAAATTGTGGATGGATATTCTCACTTTTAGTAATGAATACATGAATAAATGTAGGAGAAATATATAAACCACAAAAATAAATAATCCACAATTACTATGCATGACTTATCCATCGTTTTTGAGAAGCAATCAAAGAATCAAGGAAGAACTAAAAATTACCAAAGTCGAAAGGGGTCGCGAGGGGCGTCGGGTGGTGTGGGGGTCACCGGAGGCCACGGGGGGCGTGGGGGTGTCGGGGTCAATAAAAAAATTACACCCATGAAAATACAATAGGGATTTCTCACTAAGCATATACCTAGGTATGAAATCCATACTACAAAACCATTCATGGAAAACCCAATACACATAATATGAAATCATACCTTCTTTAAATAAAAAAATAAAGATAAAGTGATGGTCAAGGTTTCTATATTGACATGACCTTTATAATTAACTACATCATGATGAATCTCTGAGAAACGTAATATAAATTTACATTCATCTTTCGACGTACAAACTACATGCACTTGATAATTTATAATTAGAGCATCAATAATGAAATTTCACTTTCTTGGAGTATAATTAAAATCCAAATAAAATGACTAAATATATTCATCCCATATCCTCTATCATAAATTTGTATCCCTATGATAAAATATTTACTACATGTTTTTTTATTTGTAAATGCCACAAAATTCTCATTGAATAACTAATTTCATAAACATTGGAGGGCATGCATAACCATGACTAACTCAATATCATGAGTTGGATCATTGTTATCATTTATTATAAGATTCAAGACCCATTTACTAAAACTCATTCTTCCATATCAACATAAATCTTAACATCACATTGGAGGCCTCATTATTGACCTTATAATGCATCCTTGGCTTTGGTCAAATAAGAATAGGTGTAGATGTCAATATATTTTTTAGCTCATAAAATAAATCTTTTTATTTATCATCCCACTAAAAATTCACTCCATTCCAAGTCAATACTATATTTTTAATGAATATGTGAGAAAACTCCAAGATAATTCAAGAATAAGAAAGCACATGACCAATGAAAATATGAATCTCAACAATATTAGTATGAATCTATTAAGAAATTATAGATTCTACTTTATCAATATCCCCTAATATCCTAGATTTAGAGAACTCACGACCAAAAAATGTCACCTATTGATTATAGAAATATCATTTCAATATATTGGCATATAAATGATGATATCTCAATGTGTCTAAGAACATAACCAACTATTCTTCATGCTCCTCATAGGATCATGATCATACCGATATATCATTGATAAATATAGTCCCGAATGAAAAAAAAAGATAAAAAATGGTTTATCAAAGTTATAAATACATATGGTTTCTCTATTACCCTAAATAGAATTACCAAAAACACAAAATTACTATATAGTGTTTGAAATTCTATCTTGGACACACCTTTTTCTCAATCCTTTAACCGCTGATAACCTAATCAATGAACAGTCTTCAAAATCCATAAAGAACCTCTAAACTGATTGAATAAATCATAAATTCATAGAAAAGGATACAAATTATTAAGAGTAACATGATTTAATTTATAATAGATAATATAAAATCAATAACTCACTCTTGCAATATTGGTAAAAAGAAATGGATAACCCTATGTAGACACACTCAGATTAATAAATCCATTGGATTAAAGATCTCCCAAGTAAATATTTATCTATCTAATATCCCATAGATATATATAGTAATGGGATATTATGATAGTCTCGATACCTTGTACTAATTCAATCATAAACTCCACCTCCATCTCTAGAGGTAACCTTATAAAGTCCTCAAAAAAACAACATGATACTTATTAATTGCAGGAGGAAAACAACACTTGAAACACCATTAGCTAACCTGAGATCCATCCATACCACTAGAGATATAGTAATCCCCATTTTCCAATAATCATATCTTGATCAATTGGAATTATAATCTTATTCACCTAGAATAACATATGATTTATCATAAGATGGATAGAATTTCTCTCTTTCCTAACAACAATAAATATATGCTTTAAAATGTGATAACTAGATAACTTCCCTGAACTAGAAGATTTCATATTCTATTTGATAAAAACAAATATATTTATGTAGATTTAAAATTGTAGATTTTAGGTTCAAGATAGCATGATTTGAGTGATAGATCTTTATAAAATCATATAAAAAATATACCAACTATTGAAAAACACAAGTAAAAATTTCCTTAAAAGAATAAATAATATAATAAAATTTAAATCAATATGCTTCATAAAATTTATAAAAACAATACTATAGATAACTCAGGTTAAATTATAAAAATAAAAACAAAATTGAAGAAAAAAAATTTCTATAAAATCAAATATTATTTTTTTATCTTAAAGGATTTATCAGTGAAAATCCATATCATAAATAAATGATATTAGAAAAGATTATTTCCAATGCATTAGAATCATAAAAACATTTAAATTCAATCCAGTTAACCAGATCATAAGATTATATCACATGTTCACCAGATGAAAGAAATACTAAACAAATTTAAGGTTCATTCCAATATACCAAAAGATAAAATAATAAAAAGTATGCATGTTGTCCAATGAAATATACTTACATGGGTATTTAGAGTGGGGGGGTGTCGGGGTCGCCGGATGGCACAGGGGGCACGGGGGGCGCAGGGGTCGCCTGTGGTCAAGGGGGCGCCGGGGGGGTGTGGGTTTCGCCGGAGGGCACGGGGAGTGCGGGGGGTGCGGGGGTCGCTGGAGGGTGCGGGGGGCGCAGCGGTCGTCGAGGCCGGGGGGGGATCGGGGACGAGGGTTTGGGGAATGTCGGGGAGGGGGAAAGGGTCGTGGTGTTTTGAAAAAAAAAATTGGGTTTCATGGCGGTTTATTAAAAATCGCCGCTAAACCTTCACTAAAAATATTTAGCGGCGGTTTTGTGAACCGCCACCCACAAAACCGCCACTAAACCCAGTTTTTTTTGTAGTGAGTATAATTTCATCCATTAATAAATTTCCACCAAAATCTCATTTTTTTCTCCATGTGAGTAGTATTTAAGATGAATTATTTTTTACTTGAATCACTAAAATCAACTTCTAACAGATCACATAATGCAAAAATGATAAAAATATATTCTTATAGTCTTTAAACATTGACCGATACCAAAATGGTTAGCATAAGATAATTCTAAAAATGAATAAACCAACATATGAAGGAATACCACATTAATCGCCAATTCCTAAATAATAACACCCAAATTTCGTCTTAGATCATTAGATAAATAAATAAATGACCTTTAAATTCTTCAAAATATTTTAGGATAAGACAAAAAACCCCCTGATTTGTATGACTTTAATACATATTATTCCCTGATAAATTTAACCTTTATCTCCAAATAACATCATTCATTCATCAATTCTCATACAAAAATGTGTATTTCATAGATATATAATTCCTAATATATGCTAATCATTTCCAAAAATGACCTAAATCACCATAAAGACACATTAATATCATATAATCTTCCAAAATATAATTCAGCATTTATTCATAAAATATCCTATAATGTTCCCCAAAATAATAAAATTCTTCAAAAATAACATTATTCACACAAAAACCAAATCAATTTTCAATCCCATGGTTAACTATATCATATGTTACTATTCTGAAATAACCCATAATTACCTCAATTTTAAAAACCATATAAACCAAAATAGTTATATATACTTTTAAACATATGTCCAAAAACAATAAATACATTCTTCCTCGAATAATACTTCATGTTGAACTAGTGGGTTTCATATAACTCAACCTAAAAAATGTCTGTCAAAATTTTGTTGATAAATTTAAAATCTCATCTCCTAAATCATTAAAAATGGTGTCTCGGAATTTGAAATTATGATCAACCTTAAACTTAAATACCAATGAAGTTTTCAATAACTCTTAAAATAAACTCTCATAAAATCATTATATTCTAAAAAGTTTTCTATGTTTCAATACTAATTTTATTCAAACATATTCCATGTACTTTACGTTTTGTTAATCCCAAATATCCATCATATTGTATAGATGGTTTGTTTTTAATTTTTTTCATTATGTTTTATCTCTTTTTTGTTTTAGTAGTAAAATTCTCTTAGTCTGAAATTTTTGACATATTGAATGAAATTATCATAAGTTTAGAAAAATCTACTACGTAAGAATTCAGTTGTGTAGTGAAAATGCTATGTCAAGAATTCAGTTATTTCAATCACCAACATGAATTATTTTCCTACATAAATCAGCACATCATGAAATTTACTATTTGAAATTTCTTAGTTTAATAAGTCAACTTTGTAAACAATTAGCTAAATATATTAAATACCTATATAAATCAGTTACATAGAGTAATCAGCTACGTGGTTTGGATATGTGGTGAAATAAACTATATCAGTCAAAATGGATACATAATTCCTTTAAAATATTTCGTAATTTGGCTATATGTGTTAAAATACTATGTGTATCTATTTGGATATATGAAGAAACATCAGGTAGATGGAAAATTTAGTAATGTGAAGAAAATTTGACACATTAATTTGGATATTTATATAATTTCTCTATGTGCATCCATTAGACTATGTGAATTCAAATGTATAGAATACTTCTAGGTGGTGATCTCAAATCATCTATGTTGGTGTCCAACCTCGTATGTATTTCTATTTAAGAACTCTAGTGAGATTCTAATACTATCATGAAATCTTTAAATGTTGGAATGCCACATTATGGTAAAAATGATTATAATAAGATTCAAGCACTAAGAGTAGAATCAAGTACAAGGATAATTTATTATTATTGACCGTTACTGAGGTATTTCATAGAAAATGACATGTGTTTTAAATTAAGAGCCACTGATTTTGAAGATATTTAATATGCAATTAAAAGATATCTTTTTTCAAGAATTTAAAAATATCTCTTAAGTGAAAATGAACTATATTGAGAAGAACATAATCTCCTAAATAAGATTCTTAGAAGAACTCTCTCTCTCTTAAATCTCGCGTGTGACACTCTATTTTATATAATATAAAGAAGAATCTTCATGATCTGTAGTGGTATTATCTCATTAATCATTAATTTTCATTATAATTCTGTCCATGATATGTTATTTATTTTTATCACCTATCCAAGAGATTTATTCATTCTATCAATTGCCTTTTACAACTGAGTGTTCAATCTATAAAACACTTTATTTTCCCTCGCTCATTATAAAAGGTTTCCCGTAAAATAACCTTTAATTATATTATTTCTAAAACCGTGTTTTTGTCTGGTTAAAATCTCATGTGTTTTAGAAACAATTATCAACTTCTTGCACTCAGTTGTGTAATCCTTGGAGAAAGATATGGTAGTCCCAGTAAAAAGACAGGTCTAGTGAAAATCACCAAAACCCATGGAGAAGAGTGTTAGTGAATATGAATTGGGGATTTTAGTTCCCCAAACCACTATAAATTTACGTGTATGATTATTTTATATGATCCATCTCCACTTCTTCTTTTATTAAATAAAATATTATAAGTTATTCATTTCTAAAATATGGTGGTTTTTCTATGTGAAGAAAATTCTAAGAACTCAAATCACCCCCCCCCCTTAGGACTTACTGTAGTCCTCTGGAAAAAACAAGGATTATAAGAGCTTATGAGTATTTACTTCTTAGCTACATATGGTTGGAGTTTAAATATAATATTTAAAATTAATGTAATGATTGAATGTAGATAAGGTATGTCTATGTTATGATATCCCTATTTTAATAGTGATATTTATAGTTATTGGAACCCATAGATGATCATCGATTCAAATAACCTTTGTCTCAAGTAATATCTCAATGATGTGAGGCGATATGAAATTCTAAAAACACAACAAAAAACATGAGATGATTATACCAAAGAAAATTAGGATCTAAATTCTAAACCAATGAATGAGATACTATGTGGACTAGGTCCAAATGAGTTCAAATGAGTATTTCAATGTCAAAGAGCCCATGAAATGTGGCCTACTATATCAGTCTCCTAAGAAGGTATATGTAATGTCCCACTACAAACTACCACCCGAACAGTGCTAAATGGGATGTGTGTCACTTACCTTAGGCACACCTCCCCGAACACCAAAGGATACCGACTAATAGCGATGGTGTAATAGGTATTGTGGGGAGACTATACCCTCTTGAAGGAAGATAAGGCACTAGTCTGAGCATAATAGTATAACATGTAATGGAATAAAATGACTCAATAGACTCAAACCAGACCAACAGAGAAGAAGCACAACAATATCTGATAAATAACATAAGTGATCAATAAACATATGCAACGGAAGATAAACATAGCAGAATGTTGAACATCACTTACAATAACTACTGAAACTAAAAATCATGCATCCACAATAGGTCGTACATGTGAATAAATAATGGAATCCATGGAAAACCAACAGGAGCTACAAAATAAAGTAATCATGCTGATACAGAATAGAATTCAAAACAAAGTAAACTCTTTCTAGGCATGACCTCAGGGTCCATGTCAATCTCCATGCAAAAGCTAATATGATCCATCTCCTGAAGTTGTTCACTTTCCTGCACATAAATCCATAAAGTCTGTACATGTCCCAAGGGGCCCGTATAGGGTGTGAGACATATCTCATTAGGATACCACCAGTGGTACCTACCAAATTTATGTTTTTATGAAAACATGTATGTATAAAAAAGTAAATAATGTAATTCCCAAAGTAAACACAGACACCACTGGTGCTCGGCAGCCACCATGGAGTGTCACCTGCTTTACCCAACACCAGAATATCAAACATAAAAACCATCACCACATGCCTCATAACACATCATTCTCAAGTATCAACATCCCTAAGGCACACCCAACCAATAGTATCCCGATCCCACATACCCCTGCTTGAAATCTCACACTGTCCCATAGCACGGTAACAATAATAACAACATTGTCAATCCTCAAATAATAAGGGGAAGAACAGCGATGTATGTCCTCAATAATACCCAGGATCATAGAATCAATCCTGGATAGCCGCATCCCCTAACCTGATAGCCTCATCACTATTCCCAAAAATTCTCCTCACCTTCTACGTCGCTTCCTATGGAAAGCACACCCAAACCGATAATAACTAAACCATAACTATCAGGGTCCTCTACCTACATGATTTATCAATACCACCACATCATAGAGTCATCTTGTGTACAAAAAACTCAAATCATGGGTGATTGTTAATCACCAGATAAGAACACAATCCATCATCATTTCTGACACTTCGTGTCCCTATGAACTTGTCACTCAATCTGATGACCACACCATCCAAGTAACGCAGGTCATGCCCAACCTGAAATCCACACTGCCTCAAATCCGACGTCCATGATGCCCAATCATGTGGTCAAACCACTCAATTAAATCTGGTCCATGCAAAAAACAACCCCAGGGGTTCCTAAGTTTATATTCTCAACACCAATACATATATATATATATATATATATATATATATTTACAATAAATCATCTTGAGTAGTCATGAAATACAACAATTGAATGTTGTATTCACAGTTATCACATAGAAATACTGTGTTTTTTGTTGCCTCTATCAAGAATAACATTATTTTATTAAGTAAACACATCATTTTAATTAAACCGATTCATATTAAACCCAATTCGGCATACTTAGACAAAAATACACCCAAGAACGACAGCCTCTTACCCGGCCTTTGTCGGTCACAACGAGACAGGGAATACCCATTAGTATCCCTCAATGTATAAGAACCATATACAATGAATTTAAAGTGTTTCAATCAATAAACCATCATTTCAATAAATTCCTCAACCACAAAGTGTTTTCAAAAACTAAAAAAAAGTATGCACCACATATCTTGGACTCGTAGACGTAGGCACATCCAACAACGAGCTCCAATTCAAACATGATCTTCGAAGATCTATGTTTCCATAAAATCTTGAATATTATTAGTAGATGGAAACTATGGTGTGTGAGATAAAGGAATAAGAATGGAATAATGTGTAGAGGTTTATCCTTCCTGATGCGATCACGTAGCCACCGACGGATCGAAGAACAAATGTCGGATGAAGAAGCTAGGAAAAGAAATGTTCTCGGTGTCTTTGAGTGACACAGTCCAAAAACAGGGAAGAAGAAGATATTTTCAAAAATGATATGTGATTCTCCCCCTTAAAAATGAATAAAAATATAAGTACATGGCGTGAATTAAAGACTACGCGTTGTGTAGTATCCTTTCTGTACTATGACTTATACGGGATTCTAGTTCACCACATTGCTTAGATGTGTCACACAGGTCAATGCATGGCTAGGACTTAGACGGTACGTGGAAAGTAAAATAAACAGCATGTTAAGGAACACTACATGTCATGTACTAGATTATTATTATTTTTAAATTGTTACCACAAGACATGTACTTAGACAGAATGTGGTTCAGTGCATGCCTAACATACACACGGTGTGTACATGGGAGTACATGATGTGTGAAATAGAAATTTCCAAAACTGCCCAATTTTCTCCTTTTTTCTCAAAAACAATGTAAAAAAGAAATGGAAAAAAAAGTCTTGGACCTCAAAGGAAGAATCATTTTCTTACAAACTTCCACCCTTAAAGCAATTTATCCTAGACTTCTCCTTCCAAGAGTGGTGAAAAAAGATTCTAGAACAACTTTGGCCCAAAACTCAAATCAATTAAAGGTCCATCGACCTATTACCCAGACCCAAGGTCCTTCCGTGATGCATCATCACCCATGCACCTTATCTAGTTCTCCCACATCGTTCACAACACCCAATAACATCCCTTACTACATCGACACCCGTCTTGAGCCCATGGCACCTAGGGCACAATGATCTCCTACATCCCATGGGTGATCAAAACAACCCCATGCCTTTCACTCCAATCACAACCGCATCCTCGATTCCCTCATACCCAAGGTACCTCAAGTAACCTACAATCACAATTCCCTAATGCCCAAGGAACCTCATGTAGCCCTCATCCAACGATTCCCTGATTCCTCAGCACCTCATTCATATATATATATATATATATATATATATATATAATAAAGCACCCAAAGTGTTTCCAACCCACTGAACAGAATCCAGTCAGTCCAAAAACATCTTGTGCACCTTGTGCACTCAAAATAGACATGCCTCCATAGGCCATCTAAAAATTGAATCAAAATAGAAATCACATCCACGCCCACAGTGTACAACTAATCATCACAAGATTATTAGAATGCTCTGCCCCTATCATCTCCAAGGCGTTCACATGGCCTAATGTACAACTTTCTGATGCATGACCTCCATGTGGTACTCCTCCAGTCACCGAAAACTAACCCCTCAATTGGGTCCTGCAGTCTCTAACATGTCCTTCGTGTGCAGCTGAGACTCGACTACCCTCGCCTGGTACTGATATTGAATTATCCTAGGATTCCACCGTCTATCCTAGTCCTTACCTAATAGTTGTCTGAGAATGCTAGCTGTAGAACCTATCCATGTTTCTAACCTTTCCACATTCCTGACACTCCTTTGGAGGCCTATCACATTGTGTCAGGACATGCCCCGGATGCCCACACTGAATGAAAACCACTTATGAACTTCCATGATGTGTTCTAGATGAGTCCTCAGCCTAGAAACCCTACTGGAACTCATCCTGACCTCTCTTCCCAGAATCTGAACCATCACATAAAGCTATCGCCCGACTCACGAGAGACTTGTCCATTAGGTTACACTCTGCTATGAATGCCTGATTCACCACCTCAGAGAACGATGCCAACCTGAAGATGTTTACATGCACCTTAATGGTTTTCTGTGATCTATATTTTAATCACCTCACCCTCAAGGTTCAAACTCTTTCCATATCGGGTTCAATGTGAGAAAACTCAATGAAGGTAACTGAAATGTCCATGACAAACATGTCACCCTTCTGGAGGTTCAATAACTCCTGATCTCTCTCTGCCTTTAGCATCGCCAAGAAAAAGTTCTCTAAATAACTGTCCTCAAATTTCTTCCATGTCCGTCTTTTCTATCTACGATCCTCAACATTCACATCCTTCTAATACTTCACAGGTCCACTTAGTATGTATATCACACGCTTAACCCTTTGCCCTGGAGGTGTCTCAAGCTGATCGAAGATCATCTATATGCTCTCTTTCCAGTTTTCAGCTGCATTTGGACCACCCTCACCCTGAAATAGTAGAATGTGCTATGAACGAAACTTTCATTCTAGGTAAGTTATAAGGTGATCTGTTCCCTATGCATCTCTTTTGGTCTCCTGCAAGACGCATACTAGACTAGATCAGAGATGCTCATTGAGACACGGCCAGAACTCTACCGAATCCGGCTACTGGTTGGCCAACACTAGATTCTGAACCTGATCCAGTCCCTAAGCCTATACTTGCGGATCATGCTCTCTATGTCCCTTAGGTTTCTGAACATGATCATGCTTATACGGCATTGTACCATCGCCCACTTGATGTTTTATCAACCAGTTTAAGAGAAACCTATTAAACACCATAACTGGTCTTCCATCCCACTTACTAACCTCACTCTCCACCACCACAGCCATGACCCCCCTAGAATCCCAGAATCATGGACGCCTTACCCATCCTAAACAGAGCCAAGTATAAAAATTATCTTGGGCCATGCCCATCCTGACAACTGTTGTTGCCTCAAACCTGACATCCATGACACCCCATCTTGGTGATCAACATCACCTAAATCATAGTACCTTCTTATTCGTATACAACTCATGCCCAATTATCATGCCACATGAAATTTTTTTACATTATTTAAAGCATGGCATATCACATTGTAATAAATAAGCAATTCTATTAGGAATTTCACCTTTTACCTTTCAAAAGCATCAAAAGTGTAGAATTTGAAATTATTCACATGGTATTATAACTTCCCAAAGTATACTTGCATATATGAAATTGAAATACCCTAAAAATGTGCCTATCAAAAACCATGTAACCATGCATTGCCTTATCATGAAACGATATGATTCTACCTAACAGCACCAGGTCAAGGATTAAATATCAAAACCAATAATATCACACACCAAGTGAGACACCAAGGGTTAAATCTTATAAACTATAATCTGAGAAAAAAAGAAAAACAAAAATTCTTACCCAAGGTAACTTGTTCTATCCCTCATACCTGGGGCTCCTGGCACCCAAGCACAAGCTATAAACTCAGTTCCAATAATAACCTATGTCCAATCGATCATATCCCAAATAGTAAACCTATAGAAAAAAAGAAGAAATCTTGACCTCATTAGTAGCTAGTAAAAAGATGATACTAAATCTTAGTTAAGAACAACCCTCTTTTGATACCACTTTGTAATGTATCACCTTGAACTGCCACCCAAACAGTGCTAAATAGGTCGGGTGTCAAATACCTTAGGGGCACCTTCCCAAATTCCAAAGGTTGTGGACTAGAAGTGAGTGTGTAATAGGTATAGTGAGGAGGTTATGCCCTCTTAGAGGAAGATAAGTTACTAGTTTGAGCATAATAATATGAAATGCAACAGAATAAAATTAATTAGTAGACTTGAACAAGACCTACAAATCTGAAGCACAAAATTCTCAGTTAAATAGCTGGTAGAAATAAATAAATAGAAGCAAAGAAAGATAAATAGAACAAAATGTTGAACAACACTTATAAAAAATACTAAAATAATGAATCATGTATCCATAGTAGGTCATACATGTAAATAAATAATGGTGCCCATGGCTAACCAACAGTAGCTGCAAAATAAAGTATGCATGCTGACATAAGAAAGAAAAAAACAAAGTAAAATCTATCCAGGCATGACCTCAGGGCCCATACCAATCTCCATGCAACAGCTAATATGATCCAGCTCCTGAAGCTATTCTCTTTCCTCCATGTAAATCCATAATGTATGAATGCATCCAAAGGGTCCCATGTAATGTGTGAGATGTGTCTCAGTAGGATACCGCCAATGTTGCGTACCAAATTTATGTGTTTCAGCAAACATGTGTAGATAATAATATAAATATTGCAATTCCCAAAGTAAACAAAGACTCCACTAGTGATCGGTAGGCACCATGCAGTGTCACCTACTTTGGCCAATGTTAGAATCTCATGTACGGACATCACGAAGGCACACCCAACCAATAGTATCTCAGTATCATGTACCCCTATTAGAAATCTCATGTCAACCCATATCACAATAACTAGAAGAATAGTGATGTGTGTCCTCAAATAATAACTGGAGGAACAGCGATGTATGTTCTCAATAATTTTGAGGCTCACAGCCTCAATCATAGTGATCCTCAGCCTCCAACCCCATAGCCTCATCGGTATTCCCCCAAAGGCTCCCAACCTTCTACATTGCATCCTAAGAAAAGCACCCCTAAAAAAATAATACATAAACTGAAACTATTATGAGCCTTTACCCACATGAATGGTCAATACCACCTCATCACAGAGACAACCTATATATACACAAATCAAATCACAGGTGAGAATTAATCCCCAATTAATAATTCAAGACACCATCATTTTTGACACTTCATGTCCCAACAAACCTGTCTCTCAATCCGATGGCCAAACTATCCAAGTAACCCAGGCCATGCCCAACCAGACAGTCATGTTATCTCAAATCTGACGTCCATGATGCTCAATCCCGTGGTCAAACAACTCAATCAAATTTATCCCATGCCCAACACAACCCCAAGGGTTATTACTTGTATATTCTCAATTCCAAAATATATATATATATATTTATATATATTCACAATAAATCAACTTCAGTTGGAAAACAATTCAACAATTGAACATAGTAGTCACAGTTATCATATAGCAGTACTAATGTTGTGGATTCCTTATTCAAGACTAACATGCTTAGATGAAATAAAATTTGTAGTTTAATTCAAATAATTCATATTATAAGCCTTTTAGCATACTCAGCCAAAAATAAACCCAAGATTGACAGCCTCTTTCCCAACCTTTCTCTATCACAACGAAACCGGGAATACCCATTGGCATCCCTCAAGGTATAAGAATCATATACAATATATTCACATGGTTTCACTCAATAACCCATCATTGTGCAAAAATATGCAACCCACACCGGTATTCAAAACCACTAAATTATGAACCACCTACCTTGGACTCATAGGTGTAGAAACGTCAGATATTGAGCACTAATTCGAGGCCGATCTTCGAAGATCTATGTTTTTTGTCAAATCCCATAAATTATGGTCAGATAGAAACTGCGGAGGGTGAGACAAAGGTACAAGAATAGAATAGGGTGATTGGTTTTAGGCTTCTGGATACGATCCCGTAGCCATCAAAATATTGAAGAATAGATGTCGTATAAATAATCTAAGAGAAGAAATGTTCTTAGAATCCCGAAGTGACAAAGTCTGAAAATGGGGAAGAAGAATTTATTTTTGGAAATGAGATGTGATGCACTCCCATAAAAATAAAAAAAATATTAAACCACATGTATTAAGAACTACAATCCGTGTAGTATCTTTTTCATACTCCAACTTACATGTGTTTCCAGGTCATCACTTGGCTTAAACACGTCACATGGGTTAACACACAGTTAGAACTCCACTAGTACGCAGAAATTAAAATACATGGCATGTTAAGGAACATTGCATGCGGTGTAGTAGGTTATTATTTTTTTACAGTGTCACCACATGACATGTACTTAGTCAGGATGTGGTAATTACATGCCTAATATACACAAGGAGTGTACTTGGGAGTACATAATGTATAATCTATAAATTTCCAGAAATGCCCAGTTTTCCACCTTTTTCTCAAAAACAATGTAAAAAAGAAATGTAAAAAAGAAGAACCATACATCAAAGGAAGAAATGAGTTCTTACTATATAGGAAATCTGAGAGCACTCATATATAATACTACCAAACTGAAGTTTGTTATGTTCAGAATAATGGAAGGAGAGAGCATCAATATGTTAAATATAATACTTATAGATATTGTAATCAATATTTCTACTTCATGAGAACTTATTTTTGAACCAGATCAAGCATTAAAAATTCATATAATTCAACCACCATGATAGGGTAGTATCTCAGATGCAATTAGAATATCTATAAAGGTTAAAATTACAAAATAAAAGATATCATTGGATATTTAATGATGTATGAGGAAAATTTGGAAACTAAAGTGGGAGAAAACATATTCATTAATAAGAAGAATTTTGATTTAATATTTTCAACTTCAAAATATGACAATAAATGAAAATAAATTCCAATAGATGATTCATCTAATGAAGATACATCAAGTATTTCATATTTATACGATAATCTTTCTCACATTATGAGGAAGTTTTAAAAATTCTCTAATAAGAGAAGACATTTTAAGAAACCCTTCAAGAAATAAAAGACGATTTATGGTAATAATAAAGAAGTGAGATGTCATGAATAAAAAAATATTAAACACATTAAACCATATTTTCCATAGCTACAAGACATAAAAAATTAAGAGAAAAAATACTTCACGAAAGTTGGATATAATAAGAAATAAAAGAATGTAATAAAATGAACATGGATTGTTTCATATGATACTAGTGATGTAACATATTTATAATTAAAATTCAAAAAATATAATCAAAAGTCTCTTATATACTTTATGGAACACTCTAATGAGGTACATTCATATTATTCTACAGATCATGAGAAAAAACCATAAAATAAAAATTGCTCATATGATGAATTAAATGAATATTGTACAATTCTAAAAAATAATTATGAATCTTTGGAAAATAAAAAAAGGCTCTTAAAAATTAAAATAATAATATTGTAATTGAAAAATTTTACTTAAATAAATAAATATTAGTTTTAAAACCCAAGAAATAAAATTCAGTTGTACCATGTATTGAACATTAAAATAGTATTGAAATTTTAAAAAAATAATTTTAAGACTTCCAATAGGGTTCATTTATTTTAAAACAAAACGTGAAAATTATATAACTAAAATTCATAAAAACAATAATGCTCATAAGAATAATTTTTTGGATAAGAATCCAAGGTTAGAATCCAAAGCATTATAAAAACAAGTTTTTCATTATTTCTTAAAAGAAACTCTCTAAAATTACTTGTTTTGTAAGGGATATTTTTGGAATTATGCTAACTATTATAGTTTAAAGAAACTCAATTTTTTAAATTCAAACATGATTTTCATACATTTTTTTCAAAATATAGTGATACATTTATTGGATAGAAAAAATAGATTTGGATTCCCATATCTCTATTTGATAACATTAATGGACCAAAACAAATATGGGTGCCAAAATGTTTTCTTTCATAGTTTGACTTTAATGGGAAAAAGTATAACTAAATCAATGAAATATGGTGCATGGATAGTGGATTTTAAACAAATATAAATAGATATTTTTTTCTAAATTATGTTCCTTATCAAAAGTTGATGGAGGCTATGTTACTTTTGGTGATAATGATAAAGGAAGAAATTATGGGTTTTAGATCTGTTGATAATCTAAGATCAATACTAATCAAACAATATATTTATATGGAAGGAATAAAGAATAATATAAAAAAAGTATTTCCCAACTTTTTGATGAAGGTTATTTTGTTGATTTTTTGAATAATGCATGTTGAGTTTTTAAAGATAAAATAATTAAATTTAAATCACCTAGAACATAAAATGTATATACACTAGATCTTAATTGTTTGAGTATAAAAAAATTAGCACCCTCATTTTCAACTATGTTACCTTCGGTTTATTATTTTTAATTATGTAATGTATATGGATGAATTTTTGGAGTGTTTGGACTGAATTTGGAGTTTTTTTAGGGGGGGTTATAGGTGGATAGTTATAGAACTGTTTGGGAACCCCATGAAACTCCTATAGAAAATTGTGTACAATGAGATATAGGTTATGGGGAAGTCGCATGGGTTGCGCATGGTTTTTCTAAACCATGTAGATGCTTATAAGAGACTGTGAAATTTGATACAGTGGGCTTCAGCACAGCTAGTGCATAGTTTGAAAACCATGCCATCTAACTATGTAAAGTTCCTACTTGGGATAGAATCTAGTTCAAGGATAGCACAAGATTTAACTAACTGTGTGACTAATCGTGCACAAAGTAAAAGTGAGATCCTAAAATTGTGGATATCACATGTTATGACCTCTATGGCCCTTTTTCCCCTCTTATGCAGCCCTATCTCTACATTATCTCTTACCAATGGATAAGGAAGCTTCTCTAATTGATCTGGAGGTGATACAAAGGCTTCTCTAAGTTATTCAAAGCTGGATTCTTATATTAACTCATCATGTTTTGTTGTTCATGGTGGATTTCCTTAGATATACTTCTATCACTCAGTTTCCTATATCTGCATACACTATGGATAGGTCAAGGATATTTTATTCCAAATATGAATATGTTTGTCTTGTTTTATGATAGGGGAATGGATCATGGGTGGTTACATGAATATTTAAACTAGTATTTTTGTGTTTTTTGTATCACTTACCGTATTCACCAACTTCTTGAGGTTGGTGGCTTCACTATCCAATCCTATATTTAGAACATGAATGCTAGATTTCAAATTTATTATTTTTCCTGATATTGGTTTTGAAATTGATTTAAATTTCTTTTTCAAACCCCTTTTAACTGATTGTTTAGGAAATTTGGAGATTCAGTGTTTTGTTGGAATGTGTATTTGTTAACTTGATTTTAAAATGATGATTTTAAGATGTTTGGTTTGTTTTTATGTATAGAACAAAATTATTTTCAATAAAAATTTTGTTTATTGAAATGGTTTTGAACACACTTGGTTTTTTCATGGTTTTTTCATGGTTGTTTGGCATGTATTCATATGTATTAGAATGGAAAAGGGCGTGAAGTGCTGCCATCAAATGGTTAGAATAGATATGGGTGTGAAGTAACCTCATCAAAGTTTTTCACTAAGTGATGGATTGGTGAAAGGATGGATCACCACTAATGAGTATATGGAGTTACATGTTGCATACATGGTTGGATGTGTGGTTTCATGGAACAAAATGGATTATTCCATTGCAAAACTTGTGATAGGGTTATAGAACATTGTTTGTTTTCTTTCCTTGGAAATTGTGGTTATCTTGAGAAAGACAATAATCACACGTGTTTATATTTTGATATAAATAGTTTTATTAATTTTTCTATATAAATTATTTTATATAATTGTAATAAATTTTTCTATCCTAGTGGTGTGAGTAAGGAATTAGTTTGGGGAAACCCTAGTGAGTTATAATACTCACCCCTACATTATAACTTTGGTGTTCTGTAGATGTTATATATTGAGACATGGGTAAAGGTAAATTATCACAGATTTTTAGTAGTACTTCATGATACTTGGGATATTTGGAGTTGGATCATGGATCATTTTTGTATCGTGGTGTTTTTATTTGAGTCTTTGAGTTTTATAGCCTTCCACTTTTACATTGATATTGTAGTCTTCCACAGTGGTACTTGGTTTTATTTTGATTTCGATCAATGAAATGTGAAGTTTAATTTCTTTTATTTCGAAAATAATGTAGTTATTTGTTTTATGGATGTTTTGGTTAGTTTTTTATTCCTAAAGGTAAAATCATCCCCTCGTGTATATTGAAGCCCTTCAGCATTTTATTACTAGCCTTTGGTGACCTGGGGAAGTCTATTAAGGCCAAGTAACATTCCACCATTTTCTCAAGACAATGAGAAAGGGCGGGATGTTACAAGTGGTATCATCTTGGTCCTTCAATTTTTTGGGAACAATTGGCCTTCAACATGGTATTGGTATTCAGTCTTAGAGTTGAATTCATTATGGTTTATTTCATGAGTTGGGATCCTAGAATGGATTATGAATGTCAGGACTTGAAATGTGGTGCATAAAAAGATGTAGCTTAAGTTTTTATGTTGAACATCATGTAATCAGGTATTTGGGTACATAAGTGTTTTGGAGATACTTATAGGATTTATAATCTGATTTTTATGGGTTTAACTAAGGATAATATCATAAAATTCATTATAGAAATGACTTCCCACTAGAACTGTATAGCTCATTTTACGAAATGATTTTATGCAATTTATTGATTTTTGAAAATTTTTGAATTTTTTTAAAATGAAATATTTTGAAAAGGTGCATGGTTTTGGTATTCTTATAATGGTTTGATTTTCAAAAGCATGGAAATTTTTTTCAAAAATTTTTGAATGTGGAGAAAGGTTGATTTTGGAAATCACTATTTTTCTAGCATAATGTTCTAGAATTTTAAATGATAAGCCTCTAGTTAATAGATATTGATACTTATGGTGTTTTTTGTTTCAATTGAAAATAGAACATAATAGGAATCCTATAAATCAACCATAGAAAGCTACTGAGAATATGGTTACACCTGGGACCTAGGTGAACAAATAGCTGCTTCAGAGTATTGTCAAATAATTTTGGGCTATGGATAGAGGGAGCAGGAGAGATGAGCCAAGGCAAGCAGATAATTCTGTCCAATTCTAGAAGCAAAATCCACCCATCATTCAGGATGATTTACAACCAGAAAAGGTATAGGTCTGGCTAAATAGGATGAATCATATCATTGATTTTATCATCACATAACATATATGAAATTCAAGATGGAGATTTATATGATGGAGGATCTTACTCGCCAGTGGTATGATATAGTTGTTCAAGATAAATTAAACCATGGACAAGAATGGGAGGATTTTGAGGATTTGTTTTATAAACAATTATATCCTGACCCATTGAGAATTCAATGAATGGAATAATTATTCATCTTGAAGTTGTAAAATCTTTCTATCATGGCGTATACAGCTAGATTCTTGGATTTATTGCACTATTCACCCAAGTTTGTTGTGAGTTCATCCTTTAAGTCATGTATAGTTGAATCGGGGATGAGACATGACATTTTCATGAAGATTATTATTCTCTGTATTAAAATTTATGCAGAGATAGTCAATAGAGAAATGGTAGTTGAAATGAATATCTTAGGAGATATGGGAGGAGAAAGTATCTTTATAGCCACTAAAAACCGTGGGAACTCTAATACTGGGAGAAAGGGGAAGAGGGACACCTTTTTCTAGGGTGGGAACATGAATCAAAATCAGATGGATGGATTAGTAAACCTTCCTATAGGACTCAAAATTAAAATGGGATGTGTCTAATGTGGTTCTATTTGCCATATAAAGAGATAGTGTACAGAATGACCTACATAATTTTACAACAGCAATCAGATGGGTCGTCTTCATAGTTATTTTCACAGTGCTATTAGGTTTGGTGATTGAGACACTTCTCAGGTGTCCTAGATGTCATATGATTCGGTAGGGAGAGGGAAGAAAAATACCTCTCATCAGCATAAAAGAGCTAGAAATAGTGATTCAAGGAATATCGTAGCTCCTCAGGAACAGCAATCTCAACAACAAAATAAGGAGAAAAATGTTATGAAGAAGCAATAATATGGAGTTGGGTTTGATATTGTGGATGATAATTTAGGATAATATATAGTGTGAGGTATGATTATTTTGAATTATACCCTTATAAAAATTTTATTTTTTGACATGGTTGAATCCCATTTCTTTATTTCTTCTCGTGTTATTGATTTACTTAGCTTAAAACTTGATATGATACCTTCTATGATAATACATCAAACTCCTATTGGTCGAATATAGTTTCGAGCTTTTGCGTGTAGAGTATGTTCTATAACATTTGATGGAGCCGAGATAAAATGGGATTTCCCTGTTCTTGATATGTATTTCTTTGATATAATCTTAGGGATGGATTGGTTAAAAATATACAGGTATCATATAAACTTTTGTACAAGAAAGTTCATCATTGCAACTGGTGATGGTGCCGAGCATCTCTTTCAAGGAAACTAGAAAGTAAAAAAGGGTCCAATGGTCTTGTTGGGACCAGCAGTTGGAATGATATCATGCGAACTGGTAGATTTTCCTTTGGAATCGATAAATAAGATTGAGAAGAATAGTTTCCTAGTAAAGGGGATCAGAATCCATATGTGTTTTCTAAAAATTTCTTAGGGTTTCTATCTATATGGGAAGTGGAGTTTAGAATTGATCTCTTTCTAGGGACCAGACTTATTTCCCTTCTATATTATTGAATGGAAAAAAACAAAATTAAGGGATCTGAAAGTGTATTTGGAAGAGTTTTAATGGAAAGGATACATTTGGCCTAGCACGTCTCTATTGGCAACACAGGTCTTATTTGTGAAAAATACATATTTTTTTATTCAAGGACAAGGATTGAGAAAGAGAAACCCTTAGAGATTGTATTGGGAATCTTAAGGGGTAATTTTCAATATGAAAATTTATCAAAGTGTGATTTTTGGATAAAAGATGTATGTTTTCTTGGCCATGTAATTTCTAAAAGATTTTTTTTTGTGGATCTTGAAAAGATCGGGGCTGTGATCTCCTGGAAACCACCAGATAAGATTTTTGAGATACATAGTTTTCATGGATTTTCTAGTTATTATAAAAATATTTGTGTGATTTTTCGCAACTTGCATCTCCTATGAAATCTTTAACTAAGAATAATGTAAAAATTTCAATGGAATGAGGAATGCCGGATTTATTTTTAAGAGCATAAAGTTATTATTACATTATCCCAAATCTCGATTTCTCTAGAATCAAGAAAATGGTACGTGGTGTATTTTGATACTTTGAGATCATGTTTTTTGTGTGTTCTAATATAAGAATGTCATCTGGTATCTTATGGATCAATTTAGTTATGAATGCATGAGAACAACTACCCAATAATCGATTTTGAGATAAATATCATATTCTGTGATTTGAAAACTTGTCGTCACTATCTCTTTAGTGAGAAAATTTCTATTTTCATAGATCATAAGAACTTGAAGTACATTTTCTCAAAATGGGATTTTAACTCCAGATAAATAATATGGATAGATAATCTCTAAATGTTTGAATTTGATGTGGTGTATACACTGGGTAAAGGAAAATAGGTGGAAGATGCAATAACATAAAGTCTTATGCTCAGTTGGAAAAAGAGGCTTCATATCCTTGGTAGATGATGTCAGTGATAGAAGACATGAACTTAGAATGTGAATACCTATGTGATATTTTGGTTTACATTCCACTTTTCTTGGTTTCTAATTTGGTGAAGATAGTTAAAGAGGCACAAACATCTGATATAGAATGTCTAATGATAAGGTCAAAACTCAATAGTCAGGAGACCAATAAGGGATGGATGCTGGATGGGAGTTTAGTTTTGTGGTTCAGAAATGAGATGGTCCTACCTATGTCTTGTTAATAACAACTTCTTCATTATTACCATCACTCAAGATACATTGTCCATATTAGAATACAGATGATTTATAAGGTGTTTAAAGCATATGTTTTGTGTCTTGGCATGAAAATAAAGGTGGTTGAGTTTATTTTGAGATACTTAACTTGTTATCAGGTTACGGTAGAGCATCAGTGACCAGAAGGTATGTTACAGTCTTTACCTATTCCTATTTAGAAGTGGGAGAGGCTAGCTATGGATTTTGTAACAATTCTCACAAGAATGGTTGAGAAACATGATTCTATAAGTGTTATAGTGGATAGGATCACAAATTCATCTCATTTAATCCCTATTCTTGAAACTCATATAGTGGAGGACTTGTTAAAATCTATATACAAGAAGTGATAAAGAGACATGGCATACCAGTCTCAATAGTGGGAGACATAGATATAAGGTTTATATTTTGTTTCTAGAAATCCTTATAGAATTCCCTTGGGAATAATATTTATATGAGCACAGTTTATTATCCTCCGACTGATGGGAAATATAAAGGATAATAGATACTATTTAATATATCTTGTGGGCTTGTGTAATAGATTTTGGTAGCTCATGGGAAGAGCATGGTCCATTAGTGGAGTTCTTGTATAACAATAGTTATTAATAATCAATAAAAATGGGTATGTATGAAGAATTATATGGGATTTATTTTCATTCTCCATTTTTTGTAGAATTAGGTAAGGATTCACTACTTGGGATGGGCCTTGTTAAATAAATAATATATAATATTCGGTTGATCAGGAAACAGATATAGATGGGAGAGAGTTATCTGAAATCATATGTGTATCATTATTGATCATTTTCGTCATTCACGATGGGGGATCATGAGTTATTTAGGATCTATCCAATACTTTTACATTGTCATTTTGGTAAGAATTGAAATTTATCTCCAAGATACATAGGCCCTTTGGAGATAATTGAACAGGTTGAAGAGGTGTCATATCACTTGGCATTGCCACCACGGTTCAGTGCAGTGCATAATGTGTTTGATGGGATAATATTTAACTAAATCTAGATACATCATTTATACATATCCTAATATGAATTATGGATAGGTAAGAGAAAGTATTGTGTCAAAAAATAATCAATTTAGAATGGGTTTTGTAGAAACATGGTCAGATTTTGTAAGATACATGGCAATGGGAGAAAGTAATGAAATATCATTTGCCATAACTCTTTTAGAAATATGTGGGGTTTCAAATTTTTGAGGATGATAATACCAATTTTGGGAAGAATTTTTCACCCCCACTATTTCAATTATGTAACCCTTTCCTTAAGCTTTTTATGTATGTAAACTAAATGGGTGAATTTTGGGAGAGTTTGGAGAACTTTTTGAGATTTGGGGGAGGGATTATAGTTGAATGGTCTGAGAAAATTATGAAACTCTTTTAGGAAACCATGTACAGTGAGACAGAGGCTAAGGGGAAGGCGCATGAGTTGTGCACAGTTTATCCAAACCTTTCATATTCCTTATAGAAACCATGAAACTTGACATGTTGTGATTTATCATGGCTAGTGCACAATTTGGAAACCATGTGGTCTAACCCTATGAGTTTCATACATGGGAAAAATCTAGCACATGTTTAGTGCACGATTTGACAAATTGTGCGACTAACCATGAATGAGTGAAAATTGAGATCCTAAAATTGTGGATCTCACATGTTTTGACCTCTAATGCCCTCATTTTTTCTCTTATACAACCTTAACTCTATATCATTCCTTCTTAAATCTTAAGGAAGCATCCCTTATAGATATGGAGGTGATCTAAAGGCTTGTCTTGGTGATTCAAAGTTGGATTCTTGTGGTAAGTCGTCGTTCTTTGTCTTTCTTGGTGGTTTTCCTTAGATCTGTTTTTTCCTCTGTCTTTAATTTTCAAAGATCTATATCCATTGTGGATATATCTAAGATATTTTATACCAAATATGATTATATTTTTTCCTGTTTTTTTATATAGGAATTTATCTAAGATAGTTTGGTGGAGATTTAATGTGGTTTCAATTTTGTTTTCATTCCGTTTATTGTTTCCACTAATTTCTTGAGGTAGGTATCTTCACTCTCAAATCCTCTGTTTAGAACATGATTGATTTATTTCAAATTAATTTTTTAATTGAAATTTATTGTGAAATTGATGTTAATTTATTTTTTAAAACCATAGTGATTGATGGTTTTGGAAATTGGGAAATGGGGTGTTTTGGTGGGAATGTGTAGTTGGTAACTTTATTTTAATATAATAATTTTAAAATTTATGGTTTATTTTTCTTCATGGAACAAAATGGTTTTCAATAAAATGTTATTTAATGAAACAATTTTGAAAAAAATTGGGTTTTCTTATGGGTTTTTCATGGTTTTTTGGTCTCTGTTCATATGCATCAGGATGGAAATGGGTGTGAAGTGCCCCCATCCAAATTTTGGGATGGATATGTGCGTGAAGTTCCCCAGTCAAAGTGGTACTCTAAGTGATGGATTAGTGAAAGGATGAATCACCACTCATGAGTATAGGTTGTTATAGTTTTCATACATGATTAAATGTTTTATTATGTGGAACAAAATGGATTATACCAAAATAGAACTTGTGATATGGTTTTAGAAAATTGTTTGGTTTCCTTCCTTAGAAATCGTGGTTATCTTAAGAAAATTGTTTTATAGGAACTTGTTTATATTTTGATATAAACTATTTTAGAAATTATGTTCTATAAATTTTTTTCTATAATTTTTTTAAATTTTTATATCCTAGTGGCGTGAGTAGGAAATTCATTTGGGGAAAACATACTAAGTTTTATTACTCACCCCTGCTTTGGAACTTTGGTGATTTTAAAAATGTAGCTTATCAAGACATGGGAAAAGGTAAGGTTTCACACATCTTTTGCAGTAATTCTTGATACTTGGGATGTCTTAGATTTTTCTTATGGATAATTTTAGAAAAGTTGTTTTTCATTGGATTCTTTATGTTTTATAGTCTTTCACCATGTACTTAGAGATTATATTCTTTTATTTTATTTCATGGATTTAGTTTTATTTTGATAAATGAAATGTGGAAATTTCTTTCATTGATATCATGTATCATATAGTGAATTTTTTGTTATTTTTTATTAACAATGTAAAGAAATTTCCCCTAACTTGTATTGAGGCTCTTCGACATTTATTTACATCCTTTTGTACCTCTAGGATGTCTCTTAAGTCAAAGTAACACTCTGCCGCCTTCTCAAGACATTGGGAAGGGGTGAGATGTTACCAAATTAGAACTATATAAATTATAAAACAAGTTAATAATGAATTTGGTATATAATATAGATACAATTAAATTTTTATTATTTCATAAAATTTCCTAAAAGGAATTTAGTTTCAAATTTACCAAACTTAAATTGAATAAAAATAAGCTATGGGATGTTTTCCAAATGGGCAAGTAACACAAGTCACATTTTAAAAAAATTAAAGAGGATGAAACTTCTAGACACCTAGAACTATGTCATGTTGTTTTTTTGGTACATATAGGGTTGAAAAACACAATATTCAAAAAAATTATTTATTTATTAGTTGATGATGTTCCAAAATTCACTTGGGTTATCTTTTTATGTGTCAAGAGTAAAGATTGTTCTATTTTTATATGTTTTTTACAGTTAGTTCAAAAAGAGATAGATTCCAAAATTATTATTTTGAAAAGTGACCATGGAGGAAAATTTAAAAATCATGAGTTCAATTCTTGTTGTTCAAAACATCGAATCAAACATATATTTTCTTTCACCAGGCACCTCAACAAAATAGTGTTTTTTAAAAGAGGAACAAAACTTTAAAATAAATTTCTAGAATAATGTTGAGTGAATATAACTTTCCTACTCATTTTTTGGATGAATATATGAATAAACCATGTTATATAATAAAAGGAGTTCAAATAAGACCAAATTTGAAGAAAAAACTCTATAATCTATGATATAATAGTAATCCAAATGTTGGATAATTCAAATTTTTTGGTTTTAAGATTTATATTCTAAACACTGAGGATAATATTTTTAAATTTGATCCAAAAGATATTGAATAAATATTCCATGTATATTCTACTACGTTTGAGGAAGATAATGTTTACAATAAAAGGAAAATGACTTTTGAAGAATCAAGTCACATGAAACTTGATGAAAGTGATCCTTTATCATAAAATGAATAAATTTGATGAGCCATGCAATTATTTACAAAATATGAAGCCTAAAAATATCTTTGAAAGTAAAAAAGTTTGAATACTTGGATCCTGGTTTTTTATAATTGAATCATAAAATGATAGATACAAGTGAACAACAAATTTTGATTATTATACAACCAATAACCCTTAAGAATCATCCCTTAGAAACAGTTATATAAAGATTTAATGAAGGGATTAGTACTATAAATAGTATAAGAATAATTTTATTGTTTTTTGCCTTTTTATCTTAATTAAAACCAATGGATATATAATAATCCTTAGTGTAACTAAGTTGGGTTTTAGAAATTAAATAGGAATTAAACTAGTTCAAAAGGAACAAAGTTTGGAAATTAGTTTATAGGTCCTCTAACTACCATGTTATAGAAATAAAATTGGTTTATAAGAAAAAATAGGAAGATCATTTTATGATCACTATGAATAATTCAAGACTTATTATTAATTACTGTAACCAAGAATAAGTTATAGATTATGAATATACCATTTCACCTATATCTAGACTATAAAGAATTAGAATACTTATTACCTATACATCATATATGAATTTTATAATATATCAAATAGATATAAAACATGATTTTAAAATTATTTTCTTATGGAGGAATTTTATATTGAACAACCTCTTAGTTTTGAAAATCCTCATTTTCTAAATTCAGTTTGTAAACTCACCAAATATCTTTATGGACTTAGACAAGAACATAGAGCTAAGTATGAATGTTTAATTTATTTTCTTTTTCAAATGGTTTTTTGATAGGAAAGTAAGATCCTAATCAATTCAAATAAAATCATTTATAAATATTTTTCTAGTTCGGATGTATGTTGGTGATTTGTTTTTTGTTATATAAATAAAAAATTGTGTAATGAATTTCAAAAACTCAAGGAAAAAGAATAGAAAATGACCAAGATAGAAGAGTTGACTTATTTTTTAATATTTCATATTTACCCAAAATACTTGGGGAATATACTAAATCAGATAAAATACATACTTAACTTACATTAAATGTTTTTACTAGAAATTGGTAAAGTGTATACTAGTCTTATGGGTTATAATGAATATTTTGTCTTGGATAAAGCTGGTAAACAAGTTGAAAATAATATTTATAAAGGAAAAATTTGAAGTTTATCATATTTTAATGCTAGTAGACTTGAAATACTGTTTTTAGTATGTCTTTTTTCTATATTTCAAGCAAACCACAAGGAATATCATTTAAAATATTCCAAAAATAATTTTATGATATTTAAAAGGAATAATTTCTATTTCTTTTCTTTTTTCAGAAACTTTTAATTTCAATTTAGCTATATATTTATATTCTGAAATTAGTGTTTGTACTCCAGATAGTAAGACACCTTAAAATTTACCTTTTTTTAGGTAAATCCTTGGTATCATAGTATAGAAAAAAAACAACACTTTGTTGCGTTATGTACTTCTAAAGCATAAAATATTTTTGTTGTTAGTTTTTTGATTCAGAAGTATTATGGATGAAAAACACCTTAATGGAATTTGGATTCAATTATAATCATGTATCATTTAAGTGTGATAACACAAGTTCAATAAACATTTTAAATAATCAAATAAATCATTCTAGAACAAAGTATATAGATTTAAGGCATCATTTATTGATAGATCATGCTCTATCATATGATATTACTCTTGAGTTTTTCTCCTCTGAGAATTAGTTGGAAGATAATATTACTAAAACCATTTCATGTGAATATTTTGATTTTATCAAAATATAATCAGGTTTATTGAAATTTAAATGAATTTAATTTACCTTATTTCTTTGAATTTTAATTTTTTTCTCTATTTATTAATGTTGGTTTTTATTAATTTTTAGAAATTAATTTAGTTTATTATATTTCATGATTTTAATGTTTTCATTTTTTCTTAAAAAATTGATTTTTTTTATTTTATTTTTTAGTTTATTTTAGTAATTATTAGTCCTAATTGTCCAAATTCCATATAGTTATATGACAATTTTTGGATTCAGGTCTGTAACCTAAAACATGATTAGTTTGAGACTCTTTTTCCATTTTCATATGTATCATCGAATAAAAGATAAACCACCACCATGAAACTCTCTATCATCTCTCAACCTCTAACTAACATGTTTTACATGGGAAAATCTAAGCATTAAGACGAAGTTAGATTTGTTTCTTCTAAAAAATAAAATAGAAGAGTGTTTTATAGAGTTCTCACTCGGATGTTAGTAAATTTGAGTTTCTTAAAGTCGATAAAAATGCTTCTAAAGAAGGTCTTTAGTTCCATGGTTTGGATTTCATTTTTGATGAGAATAAATTTATTTTTCTATTTAAGGATGATCTTAATGAATTTATGAGAAATTATAAGTTCCTATATGCTGGAATAGAAAATTCCCTTTTATCTAATGTAAATAGTAAGGTCATGTTAGTTTCTAAAATTAAAATATCTAATATTTTTTATTGTCCTCATGAGGGGGGTAAAATTTCAATATAGATCAAGTTAATTTTCGTTCTCTCTGAATAATAGAGGTATTAAAATTAGTATTTGAAACCTGTTATTTTGAAAAGAAACAAATGAAAGATATAGAACATGAGTGGATGGTTTTTGAAACTTTGTTTTGACTGGAATTGCTCAAAGGTCATGAGAGTTGGAAAATGTATTGTTTCAGAAAATGTATATCCCAAACATCCTAATGAACAATTTGAAACTCAATATACCAAGGTATATGATGTAATTTATACATCATTATGATAAAGGAAAAGGCAAGGTAAAATATTATCCTTATTTTACAATGATGTCACTTATTTTGAAGAAAAAAGAAGTTGATTTGAATGAAGGAGAGGCAGTAAAATTACAAAAAAGTAATAAATTTTCTTCTTTTTTGTTAAATACTATGGGTTAGTTTTGGGATTATATTTCTAGTTCATTTAAAAATATTGGTCGAGAGAGTATGGGTCAGGGGGTTCATCCCAAACCTTAATAATTGGGGATGCAACACCTAGTGAGATGATGTCTTCTAGGGAAGTGTAGGAGACAATGGTTTTCATATTAAGTTGTAAATAGTATGAAATAAAGTATAATTGGATTCTCAGTGACTTTTTACTAAAGTTAATATAGTAGTTAATTATGTTGATCCAGTTGTTGAGAAAACTATTCTAGTTCATGAAGAATGGATAGCTAAAACTAAGTTTGTGGTTTTTAATAATGAAGGTAGTTTTGAGGATGAGGTTAAAGCCTGGATGGTGGATCAAATTATTATTTTATCACATGTTGATGGAGAAAGAGATGGTGATGTGGTTATGGAATATTCTAATCATTGTCACATATCACTTGTAACATCAACACCACATCTTGTGCATGAAGATATACACTTGGTTAGAAATGTTTTGAAATTTGTGGTATAAAATATTTTTCTACAACTATAATGGTTGAGTTTGATAATATTTGAGGACAATATAATGAGATAAAATAATATTTGAAATATTATAAGGATGAGATTAAAAAACTCAAGGAGTCTTATATTTCCAATGTTAATTTTTATAATTTTTTTACGTTACTGGATTCCCAAAGAGTGCTGATAAAAAAAATTTAGATTATCTCTCATGTGTAGAAATCTGACCCAATTGTATGTTTGAAGGTGCTTGAGGAGATAAATTCACTTATAAGGGAGATAAAACATGTTTTCCCTACCAAGTCATAGTTTAATGATCTTGGTATAATGGTTTCATCTCATAGAGATGTTCCAAAATCATTCATTGGGGAAATATGACTTATCTCAATATGTTTTAGTGAGATTACTTATTTTAGGATAGAAATGAAGGAATGATTTCACACATTGAGAAGTGTTGTGATAATAAAAATTTGAATTCATCAAGACGTTTCAATCCACTAAAACATTCACATCATAACCTTCAGTTTCTCTGGATTTTCAAAGCATAGCTAAGCAGTTACTCTCAGAATTAATTTTTTTTATCCTCATAGATTCAGTCAATTTAGTGTGATATGATAACACCAGTTCTTATAAAACATTTCGAGAAAGATATTATTCGTGAGTTCCATGATACCAAAAAATCTTTCCTCAATATTTCAAAAGAAATAGATCTATATATTTAAATGAAGTAGTGGTATTTTATGGTGAATCTAATAGGAAGTTAAATGAGTTCCTGAATTCCTTTAAGGATACTCAAGGTATAGTTTTTAGATCTCTTAGACCAGTATCTTGAAACCATTAGTGTTTTTTAAACCTATTGATTGTGGTCAATAAATAATTTCAAGGTATTTGTTCATAATCTTTAGAGGAGGAATAAATTGTTGAATATTCAAATGATCCAAGTATTACAGTTCAGTAATAGTAAAGTAGTTGGTAGAATATAGATCTTTAAGGATTATCTTTTATATTCCAGTTGTTCATGTTCTATCTATGGAACATATATATGTTCCTGCAGCACCTGATGCTTTTATTACTCGGGTTCCTCAACCCCAATTCAGTGTACTTCAATAAATTGTAAAAGATTTTATATAAAAAGTTGAAAGTATGGATATAAATATTCAATGCATGAATGGGATAATGATTGGTATGCAAATTTCAGTGGATTAGAATTTTAAGAATATATTAGTGTAAGTTCCATCTAGTCTATCTACTACTGACCTTGCCCTTTGCTCAGTTCTCCTTTGATTTTTTTCTCAGGTAAAAAATATTTCTTCAAAGGGATCTAGAGATGTGCTCTTTTCACTTCATCCAAATTGAATAGATAAGAATCAATTCTTATTATTGATTTCATAAAGTCATATATCCTCATTATAATTGACATTTTTGCATATGATATGTATCATCAAAGAGGTACATAAACTCTATTCCCAACTCACCAAGATACCTATATAGGTACCAGATAGAAATTTGTTATTGTTTATTATCCATATATGATCTATTGTAAGTGGATGTTTCTTTTACCATTTAGAAATATAGAGAATGCATATCATCTTTTATACCTCAGAGAAAGTTCTTTTTTGTGTAGATAGAACCTATAATTTCATTATTGATTAGGGGAATATAGAAGGAGTTCTTAACACCCATGTTCAAAGGTTGTAGGTCAAATCAGCTATTACAAGAGGAGAAAGAGTTGTTACATAACTTGTAAAGGTTACACCACCTTCTCCAATGGACCCTAATAAAGACTCTATAACCAAGCCTAATTTCAGAATTTATCAACCCAATCCACATTTTTAATTTTACCTTTTCAAAAAGCCTTGGTATTTTGACTGATATATTGTATTTTTATTTCTTTCGATCCTGAGTGTTTTTATATTTATACATGTTGATAGTTAATGGAATGCTTATTTGTTTATTTCTATTGTTTTTTAGTTATTATTTTAATCTAAAGTTTTTTAATGGTTTTTAATGTTTTTAAATCTATTTATTTGGTTAACTAGATTTTTTTCTTTCCATTCTTACACATTCAGTTTCTACAAAATAATTTAATAGTTTAATAATCTAAGTTCTGCATTAATAATGTTTCCCTTTTCTTTTTCATTCCTTTATAATGAAACAAAAATAGGTGGAAGTTAGCATACCCTAACATTAATCAAAGAGGGGAGAATTACCTAATTAATAAAAATGGTAGAAGTGTCTAACTAAGAGGTAAAAACACAATATTTTAAAAAATAATATATATATATATATATTATAGTTTCATTAAAAACCAATTAATAATTTCATAATTTTTCTATTTAATATATTAGTCTTTTTTGATCATTAAAACAAAGAGAATCATCAGAAAAATAACTTTTTTCTAATATATCCCAATTACTTTAGGTTTTGGTGATCTTAAAACCCCTTCAAATTTTACTAATGGTTTTTTAAGTTTTCCATCATGTTTTATCTCTTTTTTAAGTGTGTTTCCTATTAAATTCTATAAATTTTTAATTCTCTATATTTTTATTGAAATTTGGCTAATTTTGATAAAATTTATTATGTAAAGAATTTATCTAGGTGGATAAATTGATACATTGATAATTTTGAATCATCAATCATCTACATGAAGGATTCCCCTTTGTAATTTGGATTTTTCATGAAACTACCTATTTGGAAATCTCCTGCATCCATATGTCATATACATAAGAAATCATCAGGTTTATCAAATGAAAACATAAATCAGTTATGTTGAGTACTTCATTGTGTGGTTTGGATACATGGTGAAATTGGTTATGTGGATCAAAATTGATACATATTTTATTTTAACTATGTCAAAAAAATTCATCGTGAGTAAAAAATCCAATATGGATCAATTTAGCTATGTTAATAAAATTTGTATATGTGAACAAATTGGCTATATTAAAAAAACATCGGTGGTGATAATTCACCAAAATGGATCAAATAAACTATTTGAATTAAAATGTGTATAATTTTGCTATGTAATGATCTGAAATCAGCTACATTGATCTGCAACCTGGAATTTATCACTATTTAGGAACCTAAGTGAGATTTTAATACTGTGATGTTGCCTTCAAATATTGAACTACCTATTTATAGAATAAATTGTTTTAATCAGTGTCAAGTATCAAGAAAGGAAACAATTGAAATGATGATTTATTATTATTTACTATTGTTGAGTTATTTCTTAGAATATCATGAGTGTTTTTAAATTAAAATCCACGGATTTTGTGGATATTTTTTACGTAATTAAAAGTTAATTTTTTCATGAATTTAAAAATATATCTAAAGTGAAAACAAAATATAATGACAAAAATATAATCTTCTAAATAATATTATAATAATAAATATATTCCTCTCTCTCTATGAGGAAGCTCTTATGCACTTCTTTATTTTACACAGGAAGAATAAAGAAGATTTGTTGTCTACTGTGATGATATCACATTCATCTTTTCAATTATTTCAAATGACTGTCATGGAGTTTTTATATATTCTTATCACCTCTATTAGAGATTTATTCCTTCTATCATATGTATTTTTCAATTATGTTTTCGATCTATAAAAAACAATATTATCTATTTTATTTTAAAAAGTTTTTGGAAAAAGATCCCTTAAGGTTTCTCTTTTTAAAGACTTATTGTATCCTAGTTAAAAGATAATGTGATGTGGTAACAAGTATCATCTGTTTTCAATCATTCATGAAGTCCTTGGAAAAAGGATCAGAAGTACCCAACAAAAGGACTAGTCTGGTGAAAAAAACCAAACTCATGGAGAAGAGTATTGGTGGAGTATACAATGGAATTTTTGTTCAACAAACCACTATAAATCTTAGTTTCTAAATTTTTTTCCTTATTTCCACTTCTTCTTATTAAGAATAAAACATCATAAATTAGTAGTTTCTAAAAGAGGGTGTTTTTTATATGAAAATAAAATTTCAAGAACTCAATTCAACCGCCTTTATGTATTAGTATAGTTATTTTGGGATTTTAGTCTAAACCGTGATTTGATACCAACTTATGGACCTAGACTTAATCATTACATAATATAATATCTTTATATAACAATTAATTTTCTTTCATAGTCAAATATCTTTTATTATTACAGTTTTAGATCATTTTTTCACCACCCTTACATAATTACATATTAAATCACAATGTGGAAACTTTCACTTGATATCCATTTTTTTCCAAAGAAAATTATTCAGGTTATATAATTTTTTTTCATCAAATATTCTCACAATTTTCATCCTAACCTCATCATTTTCCATACTCATCCTTAAAACACTATGAAAAAACCATTTAAAATGTTGGATGAGAAATAAAGATTTGTAAAGGGTAATATAAAAAGAAATAAAGAAACTTATTAGTTTATGAATAATTAAATGAGAATATGGTATCATAAAATGATAATGAGGAATGGAATAATAACATAAAAAAGATCTATTATGAGTAATAACTTGTGAGAAATTCATAAATAATAGGGTATCATAAGATCATTGAAATATAGGAAATGTGGGAGAAACACAAAACATGACATAAACAAAATTCAAGGATACCTGCTAAAAAATTATATAGTGGAAGGAGTTCAATAATAGATAAGGTTTACTCCATCATCCCAAACATAACATCTCATGAGAAAAAATCTTTACCCAATGCATTAGATGGATATATAGGTTCACCCATTATAAAATGTTCATGTGTATGTTTAAGTCAAAAATGAAATAAATAATAAGGCATAAACATAATAATTACCCATAGAAATAAAATGGGTTATAAAATCGTGCCTCGTATCATAATTCAAATATATTTCTCAAATAAGGAATTTATGAAATGATGATATTGTATGAATTACCCCATTAAAGGAAGGGATAATGAGATAGGCACATATGTGGTAGATATATATATATATATATATATATATATTGGAATCATTATATATCATTAAATATATGGAGAAAGTGAGTTAGAGAGATAATTAACATAACCTAAAGAAAATAGTGTTTTAAAGAGATCTGTTACAAACACAAGAAAAACATTTCTAGATATCAAAAAATTCTTTCCCTTTAAACACCTTGTTGAAAATACTAAGAAAAAAAGTGAAAGAGGGTTTTCCTTTGAATAAAACGAGGAATATTTTAATGAAATATAAATATCAAAAAATTATTATAGTTGATGAAAAATTCATTTATGTCATATATATTAAAACATAACTTTTTTATTTTTTAAATAAATTCAAAATATTCATTAAAATACCTAAAAATATTCCTTATATAAAACTTTTAGAGTAAATAAAAAAAGTCAGAAAAATGAAATTGTAATTTATTTATGTATATATAAATATATACTAAAAATAATTTTAAGAATATGAACATGGAAAAATATTTAGAAAATAAATATTTAAAATATTTAAAAAGTGATTTCTTAAAGTAAAGTTCATATTACATAAGACCTTAGAAATATTCACTTTTTTAACACTGTAAAGAAAGTAAAATATCGTAAAAATTTTACTTTAACATCCATTAAGGAATAAATAATAATTTTCTTTAAAAATTTATAACTACGTGGACATCGAAGAAATGAGTTGGAAGTGAAACTTCAAAATGGTTTTTTAAGGAAACTCCATTACCCTAGGTCTGACTCATCACCTACACTACTTACATTCTAAAATAATAAACTTATGTTGATTATTTAATTTATTTATATCCTTTTTCAATTTTTTATCCATTATATTTTATTTATTATCTTTTTAAATTAAATTACTTAATCACTTAATTTCACATCATATTATTTGATGATATTTGGCTCAAAAGTCCAAAATGACTTTGGTAGATTGACTATGGTCAATGTGGTCCATATTTCATCATCCCCTGAATAATAATCATGAAATTATTATTATTATTATACATAAATTATAAATTTAAAACCTACCATGAAATATGGTTAAGATAAATGAACTATGTTACAATCATAGAGATAGTAGGTCATACATCTGCATTAGTTATGTTTCCATTTTTCAACGACCATGATTGAAATATTGTAAGTATTATTTTGAATTTATAGAATTATAATTATATCATAAATACTATATTATTTATTTAAATAACTTATATATAATATACATGTGATTTGGTGATGTAAAATGAATCACATCACTCTGTGGAGGTGGTAATCCACACGTACGCATGAACGACCTTACCATTTTTTAGTGAATATAAATACAATAATATGGGTGGTATATTATCTTTCCATAATTAAAACTATGCAATTTTAATCATAAATAAATATCATATCCATAATTATAAATATTTTGGAGAGGAGATGAAAGAAAATGAAATTATATCAGGTCGTGAGGTGGTGGTCCTTCATACACACGAACAATGGTTTCATTTTCCAATTGATAGAAGATGAGATAGATGTATGTTAAGAAATTAACATAATAATAACTTTCTATATGTTAAATAATTATCTTCTTATATCATCATGTCTGAAAAACATTTGAAGGAGGTGGAAGAAGAAATAAAACAAAAGAACAATGTTAGGACCGATAACTCTTGTTTGGACAACATCTTTAGGTTTATAATAAAAGAATTTATAGGAGAGTTTTATAATTATAAAATGCCTCTAAGAAATGTGGAGGTAATTAAGGAAGTAATTTATTTAGGTTTGTTCAAAAAAAACTTCTTATGTGTGAAAAAATGAGGAGATAAGGTTCCCTTTTATACATGAGGAGAGGGTCACTTCTGGAATTTCAAAAAATATTAAATTTATGTAAATTAATTTTCATTATATAAAAGAATAAAACAAAAATAATTTGAATATAATGTCATTATGGTGATAAATAAACTCCTCCAATTAATTTTTTATACATTTAGGTGGTTTTTTCACCCTTATTTTTGGTTTTAACTCGTGTTAATCCTTTTTTAAAATTATCATGATAACCATGTTTTTTACTATTTAGGGCCAAATGTTGTTACTATAAAAGGAAAATTAATACATGAATGAAACATAGTTGATATTTTAAAACATATATCAATCATTTGTATGAATATATAATTTTTTGTAATTTTAAATCATTTAATAAAATATTATTTATTATAAAATAAAATTAATACCATTTTTACAACTATTTTATTAATTTTACTTCTAAAAAACATGAAAGATAATGAAATTGAATATATTACATAAAACTATATTTATCTATATAATTTATGTAATGAAATAATGATTTCATATTATATTACATTTAATATTTTTAAAATCGTTAATTTCATTTTTCTATTAATTGAATAAATAATGTATTAATGTTGTGCAAGTATTTAAGGTAATTATATACTAACTAACTATTATTAATTAATTGAAAAATAATAATAATTTAATTATTCAAAAAAATTAACATTCATCCACAACTTGTATTTATCTCTATTTGACTATATAAGAGATATTTAAACACAAGAGAGTGACATTGTGTCTTTTTGATTTCTTAAAATTTTATGTGCGTCAATTTTATGGAAAAGTGTCCCATATAAATAAATATCAAGAAAAAGGTGATAAGGGTCTAAATAAATTGATCCTGTGAGATTTAAGATGATAATTTTTAACCTTGTCACTTATTTTTATACAAGTTTAACCTGATTTTCCCTTTTATTGGGGTGATAAATGTTTGCCATTTTTACTATTCATATTGACCAAAAATTATTTTTACCATATTAAATAATATTAATTGGGTTGATTGAATATATATAATAAATTTTCCCAATTTAAATTTCTATAAGTGTAAAAAAATAATCTTATAATAATCCCATAAAGCGCAATAAAAGGAGTTTTTTCAAGAAAAAAGCATTTTTAAGCAACAAATGATTTTATATTAATCTTATGACTTCGAATCACCATTATATGAATTTAGATTAACATAAATAGACACATAATATATAAAATTAATTTAAATAATTCATTATTATGGTTTATTTTTATTAATTAAAATGGATTAACTCTAGCACATAAAAATAGTTTTCAGCAAACTATGTCCCTAAGAATAAAAATAAACATACAACAAATCATGAATAATACATACTAAAATGTAATTAATTATATTATTATAAATAAAATGGTTTATCTATAATTTTAATAACAAATCAAAAATATAATGGTCCTTTCAAATTAACTAATTTAATAAAAATAATAGTGGTTTGTGAAAAAATATTAATTTTCACTATTCACTAAAAATCAATCATTTCTGAAAAATACCAAAATTTCACCCTAATTAAATGTTGATATGATGATTAAAAAATGAAGTTTATTTTATAAAATTTCCTGAAATTTTTCATTAAAATTTTCTCAAAAAATATATAAAAATTATTTTTGAAGAAAAATGTATTTTGTTTAAGAATAAAATAACATTATTAAAAATTGATTTATTATTTCCTAATGATTTATCAATAAATTTATATTTATTAGGATAATTATATATATTTCATAAAGAATTTTATCATATTCATACCTACCAATTTGATAGCTATGTTATGACTATCATATTTAAATAATAATATCTAATGGTTCATTTAGGTTCGGTGTTGTGTGTCGTATAAACTATCGAACATTGTTTTTTTTCTAAAAACTAGCAGGTTTTTGAGATGATATTAATATATATTCAAAGATAAAAGGAGAGAATAAATATAATTTTTTATTGTGTTAAAAAAAAGAAAAGATAAACTATATATCAAATTTATTTATCATGAATTTTGGATGAATTTGGTATCATTCTTAGGTCAAGCAATCACATGCAAGGGTATATCATTAGATCTATCAAAGGTAGAAGTTTCCAATAATTATCCTTAACTATCCAATGTAACTAATATTCATATATTTCCATTGTTATTGGGATATTTTTGAATCTATTTGATAAAAGTTTCTCTACTGTAAAATCCGCTAACCATGTCGATAATGAATGGAGTAATGTTCCCTTTGATAAATGAATTCAAAGGCAGTTTTATAGAACTGAAGAAGTAGTTTGTCACTTAACCTATAGTTATATTACCCTAAAATGGGGAAAAATTTTAATATGTAGTTATTATTTAAAAAAATTCGGTTTGTGTCCTCATGTATAATAATAAGGTGATTTGCATATGGTTCACACCAATTAAGAACATGTGAGAAAAATTACCTGATTTATGACATAGAGTTGGCATCTTAGATATTTACATTTATGGTTTGGTGAAATTATCTCTATAGAGAAAAATTTTATATATGTAATGATCACAATATATATAAATATATATTCCCACAAAAGTAATTTAATATTATCCAAAGTATAAAGTTGGATTTTGTGAAGATTATAATTTCACAATAAATTACCACCCAGGGAAGATGAATAAGGTGGATCATGCTCTGATGATGAAATATGATGCTACTCTATCCATGGTGAGGATCAAAATACTCAATTCTCATAAATTTTTCACATTTAAATATTTAATTTATAATAGGGGAGATAAATCATATCTTCCCGAAAAAATAGATCATCCTTCCATTCATGTAATGTTTAAAGAATCACATGAAGGTGATAAGGAGGTTTGAAAAGAACTAAAAATTACTCCATAGTTCAATATTAATAATTATGGAGTTATAAGGCTTGGAACCTAGATATGTGTCTCATCAAACCCATAATTTAAGAAATAAATTTTAAATTATGCACATCATTTATCCCTCTCTATACATCCAGGAAGTGTGATGATGTATGGAGATCTAAATCATAATTTATATTGGGATAGTATGAAGATAGAGATTGTATAACATGTATCTCTATGCCTGGAATTCTATAAATTCAAGGTTAAATAAAAAAAATTATAAGGGTATGTTTTAACCATTACTTATTCTAGTATGGAAGTGATAAAAAATCACCATGGACCTCATCCAAGGGCTCCCCAAGATATATAAAGGCTCTAATGTTAATTTATTAGTAGTGAATATCCTTACAAAGTTATCTCATTTTATTTTCATCAAAGAATATATCTCCCTTGACCATATTTCCAAGATATACATAAGTGATTTGGTGAGACTGCATGTAGTACCATTATCCATTATATCTAATTGTGATCTAAGGTTCTCCTTGATGTTCTTAAGAAGTCTTCAGAGATATTTAAAGATAGAGCTAATCTTTAAGACTACATACAATCCTCAAACATATGGTCAGTCTAAAAGGATGATTAAAAATATTGAGGATATATTTATTTGTATTTTGATGTATCTCTAGTAACTTTGGGATATACACCATCCCCTAATATAGTTCTCATATAACAAAAAATATTATTTTAGCATTCAGATGGATCCATATGAGTCTCTATATGGTAAGATATATGAGAATCCAACATGTCAGTATGAAATAAAATAAATTGAGTTGATTGGTCCTAACCCTGTCCAAGAATGCTTTGGAGAAATTTTAAAAAATTCAATGATATATTAAATTGAAACATAGTTCACAGAAGAGGTATTCACATAATCATAAATGAGACCTAGAGATTGAAATAAGTGAAAATATGTCCCGTTGAATATCTACAAGGTATAAATTTATGAGAATAAGTAAGAATGGTTAGTTGATATCTATATACATCTATTCCTTCAAGGTTCTTGATCATGTCAGGGTCACAAACTATCACTTAGAACTCCCTCCACGCCTCTCCTTAGATCAATATGCTTTCCATGTAACTCTTTTTATAAAGTGAATACAAGTATATTCACATTTTCTATGATTAGAAGTTGTGAAATTGTGACTTGATATCTCATATAAGGGATAACCAATGGAAATTATAGATCAAATATATTATCTATTTTGGAACAATACCACTCATATGGTCAAATTTATATGCTTAAATAATAAGTTTAAGAATACTATTGGGAACATGTAGATTTTATGAGATAAAATAACCTTCACTTGTTCTCAATAGTGTAATTAAATATCAAGGATGAATTTCTTTTAAGGGGGTAGAATGTGAAAACTCAAGTTTTTCCTTATTGATTAGATAAATTATTTGATGGTTTACTCTACATATGACACTAAAACTAAATGAATATATTATTTTATAATATATCTATAAAATTTGATTATATGAGTGGTAGTAATAGAATTATGATATATATATATATATATAAGTATATAAATTTATAATAACAGCAAAAACAAACTAAAATTCAAATTCAATAAATGATAAAATTAGTACAGCTAAGAAACTAATAAAATATATTCTTATGTCTAAATTTTATTTTATAAAATGGTTACTTTTAAAGTTTGATATATTTATGATTACCATTAATTTGAAAAAGAATGGTTAATATATAAATAAAAATATTTCGTATACAAAGATGTAAGGCCCCAGCATTTAACATTTCATAATCTTTAACTAAGTTAATAATTAACATTGAGGTTCTTTTTAGGTTTTGATCTTTAGATAATTAGGCCATATTTTATACATAAACACTTTATTATTACAAATTAGACACACTAACTAACTATCCATTTACACTAATAAAAAAACTTTTTAAAAACAAAATGGTTTCATTTCATTCTTAAACATCACAACTTTTCCTTAATCCCATCCTTGACTCCATTCACCATTAAATCCTCTGAAAAAACATTTCAAAACTTTGGATGAGCATAAAAATCTCAGTAGGTGATACATAAAGAAAGAAAATTGTTAGTCTTTAGATAACATGAAAACCATGAATACATTATTATAAAATAATACATTTAGCCCTTAAGACTTAAAAAACACTTCACTGAATATAATCTCATTCCTTACACTTTTGTAACCAAAAGACCACCACAATCCCATATAATGCAACATATAATATATTAAAGTTATATGGTACATAAACATACTTAACCATACGGTTGACTTCCATTCATATCACTAAATGGAATAGCCATACGGCCACATTTCATACCCAATGCATTGAAGGTTATAACATAACCACCCATCCTTGGTTTATCATGGAACAACCCATTATTTGGTTCATCACGTAACCACCCACCAAATGTCCAAGTACCATTATATAATCATCACACATAAAATATTGAAAATATCGACATTTCAGTAATAAAATTTCATTTGCAATCACAAGAAATAATATCATGATATTGAAATAGTAAATTCACTTTCAAAACCATTTTCAATACCAAAATATGTAAAAAGGGTATATGGTATTTATTTTCCATTTAAAAACATCACGTCTTGTTAAGGAAGTCAGATAAAAAATAATTCTCAAGGAATCGTAAATTTAGTTGTCACCACGTATGTTAAAAATAAACATTCTTTTTTTCTTTTACTAAAATGCTTCATAGACAAAAGATTCCCTTCTAATGAAATTTAAATTCAAAGGGATTTATACTCTGTATAAAAGAAAGTTGTGTATGAATATAAATATTCCCCAATGAAAGGAGATTCAGAAGAAGTCCCTTAAAAAGATAATTTTGTTACAAAAATAGATCAATTATATGTATTCACTATAAGTACACATAAATAAAATATAAATAAAAGATATAATATCAAAATTCATTTCTCACAAAATCATAGCACGACATAATCAGGAAGTAGAGGATCAGCCCAAAGAATGGAAATTGTGTTATGAAGCTCCCTTACCACAAGTCTGACTTGTCTTGTATGTTCCTTGTTCTTCATAAATAACAAACTTAAGTTAATTTTTAATTGATTAAGAACCATTTTCAATTTTATTATTTATTTTATATCACTCATTACCTTGTTATAATTAAAAATTGTCCATGTGGTCAAAATTAAATTAACTCTAGAATTATATTCAGGATTTATATATAATATATATCATATATATATCCAGTTGATATGTAATTAGAATAGTCCATAGCATTTGGATATAATAAATTAAATGCACCGTTCATGGAGACGGTAAGCCGTACGTACGCATGAACACTAATTTCGCTTCTTTTTCATATTTAAAGGAATGAAAACTAAATTATAAATAGGTATATTATTATTATATTATTATATCATATACAATTTCATTAACTACATCATTTATATGTTCCATGTATGGCATAAACGGGTCATATAACTTTTAGGGGGAAGTAGTCCGCACTTCCACAAATGAAATTATCATATTTATACAACATGAAAAACATAAAGGTATATTATAAATGGTAGTTAGTAATTAATAGATATAAAATAAATATCATATATATCATATATTATTATAGTTCCAACATAATTTCCACCATGAGAGGTGGTAGGAGAATATTGAACAATCATTGTTTCATGCGGCAGCAGTTCACCGTCCACAGAAATAGTATGTTCTATACCAACTAGACAGAGGTGTGTGAAAGTGTAGTTTGAATTATTCTCCTAAAAATAACCTAGTATGTTTAGGATACTTCTTTTTTATGTAATCAAAGAATAGAAATATCATAGGTAGTGTGTAATGAAAATTAAAGGAAATGAACTTGAGTGAGGACATTACCTCAAATCGAACAACTCCTTTTGATTTAAGCTAAAAGGCCTTCTCTAATTACCTTCTTCCCATAGTAGTTCTTCTAAAAGGAAGAGAGGGATTTTGGGATCTTATTTGGGTAGAGGTTGGATGATACAAGGGTGTTTGAGAGGTGTGAGTGAGGGTTAGAGTTGGTGTCCTTTTATAAGAGGGGGGAGGGGCACTTTAGGAATGTTTGAAAGTATTATTTTATTATTAATTTATTTTAGAATTATAATGACACTAAAGTGATGAATTTAGAATATCTTATGATTATGGGTAGAAATACTCTCAATAAATGGATTTTATACTAGTTTAGGTCATAAAATTACACTTATCTTTTAGATTTAACCCTTAATAAACTAATTTATCTTTTACCATGTCTTCTTGTATATTCATACAAAATTGTTAATATATTTAATATAAAATGCCAATAGAACTAAAAGTGGTCCATTAATGACATTTTAAAAATTATTTAAGTCCTTTTGAAGAATCTTAGATTTTTAGGACTGTTATATCATTTAATAAAATATTATTTTTTTAACTCATTTTTGTGATTTTTGATACTATTAATATCAAGACTTTTTCAAAATTCATAACAACTTTATTATTTAAAAAAACATCATAAATTAAATCATAAAAAGTCATAAGAATCTATAAAATTCGTGTACGGCATAAAAAGTTTCAAAATAAATTTATTGTTATATTTATAATCTCACTTATTTAAATCTTTCATTAATAAGGTAATCACTACATCATAATTGTGTAATAACTATATTAATTTATTTGAGGTAAAAAAATTATAAATAAAATTCCATGATTTATGAGATAATTTTATATTTATAATTAATATTTATATTCAAAGATATCACTTATATAAACCCATATAAAAATTGTTTTAGTAAAAGATATATGTTTAGGTTATATATTCCTTAACTTTAATTTAAAAGTAATTGAATGTCATTTTCACACACATGTGGCTCCATGGGGTCCTAAAATCTACCCAAGGATTTATAAGGTAACACATAACTCATAAAATTTGATTAGGATACGTTTTAGGGTAATTTAATATTATTATAATATAGTTTTTTATCCTTATTTACAGGATTTACCCTTTTACCATAGTAAATAAAATATTTAGTGAAGTTACTATTCATAATGTCTAAAATTAAAAGTTACCTATTTAAAAAATTTGAACCTCATTATTTAAAATATGGAATCCATTTTTAAAAATTCAAAACATGTAATTTTTAGAAATTAATTTAAAATTAATTCCTATTGTCAAAACCAAATAGCGTGTTTTTAAGAAGTAAAAAACTACCAAAAGATTGACATGTATGTCTATCAAATTTAAAAGTAAAATTACTAACAATTACCAAAATTTTATTAAATGATAAAAATATAATCTAATTACACTTTATAACCAATTAAAAGGAAAATTTAATCATATAAATAAATTAGATGAAAAGGCAGTTTTGACTTAAAATGCAGTATTATTCATTATTCATTAAAAACTGAACATTATCGGAAAACTACAAAAAATAGCCAATTTAAATTTTGATGTCCCTATTCTAAATAAGAAGTTTATTTTGTAAAATGGTACATATAAAAGTAATAAAAATTATATTTAAAAAGGGTTTACCATCAAAAGGTTGTAAATCAACCTTTTAAAGAATATTAGAGTATTTCATGTTTATAATCGAATTCATTCTTATTTTAAGACTCTATATTTTATTGGATAAATGTAAATAAATTTAACATACATTTTTAATAACAATTTAGTTATTTATTTTCATTCAAAACAATACAACAGTTTTTCAATATCTACCATTTAAATAATATTATTATTAGATTATTTTTCAGTATAACTCAAAGTTGTGTGCAACATAAGAATTCAAAGAAACTCATTGTTGCGTGTTGAGTACGCTATCGAAAAAAGTTTCCTATTTTACATAAAATTAATATATTTTCATAAATATTTATAGATATGGAAAATTATTATTCTATAAATACCTGGGTCATTACAACCTTCCCCCTTTTGGAAATTGCGTCCACGCAATTTTAAAATTGCGCTAAGAAACTTCATTGAATGTCTCAAATCGGAAAATGAGTCAATAAAACTATTAATTTAAAACAAAGGAAAAGAAGTAAAAAGGTCACCCAATATGACACATACTAGGATTCCATGTAGAAAAACATGAATATAAAATAGAAACTAACTCTAATATATTAATAGAGAGTAATAAAGAACATAATCACCGAAAGATAACCACCACAATACCATAAATTTGTGGTTGGGTAAAAGTATGATGATAAAAGAAAGTATATAAAATTTTTTCTTCAAGATCCTTTTCAAAGAGTTGTATAATGTTATTACAACGTATACAAAGATCATAAGAAAATATACTTACTTGAAAATTAGTGTTTCCTCCTTTAATCAAATTTCTACCACAAACTTATCTTTTCTCCAAACGATGAGTATTCAAGATTACTTGGTCACATATAAAGTGCTAGAATCAAATTCTAGAGAATCACATAATCCAAAAAAATGAAGTATATATTTCCCCTATCTTTATACATTAACCAAAACCAAAATAGTTTGTATGAGAGAAGATAATCCCCAAAAATGATAATATTTTATAAAAATAAATACTAATCTTAATCCCCAAAATTCGAAAAACAATACCAAAAGTTAAAAAAAAGAACATTCAATAAAAAATGGCCTTAAAATTATTCAAAGTAATCCAAACTGATATTAAAACCCAAAACATATAAGGATTTAACTTTGTAGTCTTCCATAGTAAACCTTAACATTTATCTCCAAATAACATAGAGTACACATAAAGTATTAAACTGAAGTGTAATTAATCCAATCACATATTCTCTATGATAGGTTAATCATTTCCATAAATAACCCAAATCATCATATGTCCACAATAAAAACATATATTCTTCCAAAATAAAATTTCATCCATTACTTCAGAAATGAGATCCCATTGTATTCTATTTTCATTAAGCATATAGTGTTCCCAAAATTGAGAATGTATTCCAAAATAACCATTATCACTTAATCACAAAAAAATCCAATAAGAAGGATATGAATTTTACAAAACATAAGTTATGAAAATCAACTTATGTTTTATCCATAAAATTATTTATATAAAAAATAATAACTCACACTTATCAAGGACTTCACGTAGTCCAGTGGTTGGCGATAAATCCCAATCGCATTTTGGTTATGGGTTCGATTCCCAAAACTTTGTCAGACAAGAGGGGTTTTCAAACAGTCTACATGTTGTGCTTTATCAAAAACTATATAATTTTATAACATTCTGAAAAATGATATAGATTCCTCAAAAACCCAATGCATATTTTAACCACAAATGGTATCTCATACCTCGCATTTTCATCCCAAAAAGTAATAACATGTAATTGCCTCAAATTCAAGGATCATATAAACCCAAATGGTTCTTTATAACTATACCCACATAAGATAAGATAATTAATCTTTGAATAAAATTTTCACATATCAAAAATTAGGGTTACACGTACTAGAAAAACTCTTCTAAAGTAAACTTATCATTAATAAATTTAAACATATCATCATCCATAGATCCAATATAAATCTTCAATTCATAAAATGTAGACTTCATAATCATCAAATATTCTTTATAATCCTTTATCCATGTTTTCCACCTTATTATTTTATACTTATTTCCTACAAACAAAATCATTCATAATGTACTAACACCTCAGTAGTGTAAAAACAAGAGATAAGAAATAATACATACATTTCATAGGTCATTTTTAGTTTCCTCATCTTCAATTGGAATGGAATTAGGAATTGGTAAACATGAATTTGTATGATCCTACTAATCCCACTACCTAACCTTCTTCATAGAACATCAATTTGTATAATAATCATGCACACCACATTTAAAACATTCAATAGAACCATTAAAAATAACTTATTTCCCTTTCCTGGAGTTAATTGGATGCTTCCTTTTTCTTTGGTAGGATATTAATTTATGACCTTCATTACCACATATGAAACATCTTCATGTCCCTTTGAATCATTTTCCTAGGTGTTTCTTTCCACATCATTGAAACATACGATTTTTAATATACATACCTTTATGATTGTTACCTGAACTTCTCAAGGGATTTGTTTCTCACATATATGATGCGTCATAAAAATCACAAAGGGTCAGGTTGTCAATCATGACTCTAGATAGTTGGTAGAGAATAACCATAATATTTCTCATTGCAGCTCCTCTTTCATTTGGTTTCTTATTCTAAAAACTGTCACAGTTTTCTTCACATCCATTGTTACTATTTTTCCTTCTAGATCCGGCAATTAAATAAAACCAAAAAGGTCAGTGTTAGTACAGCTGTTAAATCATTATATAATATCTTATAAGGAGGGTAAATACTATGATATACTTATTCATGTTATCTTAAATAACTATGAATCTTTCTAATATGTTAACCATTATTGTTATGTCACATATGCTTAAATATCAACCAAACCTCTAAAGTTATCTAAACTGACCTCTAATACCAAATGTAATCCCCCAACCTTAAACATTTATTAATATTTAATTAAGTTAATAATTCAAATTGATTATGTTTTCATGTTTAGAGCTTTAGATAATTAGGTCATAACATATACATAACAACTTTATTATTACAAAGTAGACACTTCTACTCACTATCCATTTACACTTATAAAACCAAAAAATTTAAAAAAGAACATGGTTTTGTTCCGTGATTATACATCACAACATTTCCTTGACCCCATCCTTGACACTATTCACCTTTAAATCTTGGTAAAAAAATTCATAACTTTGGATGAGTATAAAAATATCAATAATAAATACATAAATAAAGAAAACTATTATTCTTTAGATAACATTAAAACCATGAATACTTTGTTATAAAAAAATACTTTTTCACCTTTAAGAAGTAGTAAAAAACACTTCACTAAATATACGATCATTTATTATCCTTTTAGTGACCAAAATATTACCATAATCCCATAAAATGTAACATATAACACATAAAGGTAAATTAAGACATAAACATACATAAATATAATAACCATATGATCTACTTCCACACATATTACTAAATGGAATAGCCATATGGATGACTTACATACCCAATGCATTGGAGTTTATAACGTATCCACCCACCATTGGTCTATCATGGAACCACCCGTCATTCAGTTTATCACATAACCACATGTCAAATGTACATGTACCATTATATAATCATCACACATAAATGATTTCAAATATCAACATTTCAATCATAAAATTTCCTTTGAAATCACAAGAAATAATTTCAAGATATTTAAATAGTAAATGCACTTTCAAAACAATTTTTAATACCAAAAAATGTAAAAAGGGTATGTGGTATTTATTTTCCATTTAAAAACATCACGGCTTGTTAAGGAATCCAAATATCAAATAATTGTCACGATTGAGGAGAGGTCATTGTCACCACATACATTAAAAAGAAAAATTCTTTTTGTAATTTTAGAAAAATTATTTTTAGAAAAAATATTCCCTTCAATTGAATTTAAAAGTCAAAGGGGTTTATACACCGTAGAAAAGAAAGTCGTGTATAAATCAAAATATTCCTAAATGAAATAAGATTGAGATGAACTCACTTACAAAGATAATTTTGTTAGTAAAATAGATCAATTATATATATTCACTATAATTATACATAAATCAATTATAAATACAAGATACGATATCAAAATTCCTTTCTCACATAATCATATCATGACAAAATTAAGAAGTAGAGGATCAACCCAAAGAACGGAAATTGGGTTAAGAAGCTCCTTTGCCTCGAGTCCGACTTGTCTTGTATGTTCCTTATTCTTCCTGAATAATAAACATAAGATAATTTATACTTTCTTTAGAACCTTTTTAAAGTTTATTTTTCTATTTAAATCACTTATTACCTTGCTAGTACAATAAGTTAATTATTTAAGTTCATATTAGACATTTTGCCGATGTTCGTAACTTGAGTCAAAAATGAGCTTTTTATAATTACAAATAGTCTATGTGGTCAAAAGTAAATTTTATCCAGAATGATATTCATGATTTATATATCATATATATCACATATATTCAGTATATATTTATTTATAATAGTCCATATAATTTTGATATAATAAATAAAATGCACCGTTTATGGGGACGGCAAGTTGTACATACGCATGAACGTTACTTTCATTTTGTTTTCATATTTAAAGGAATGAAAAATAAATGATACATAGGTATATTATAATTCTATTATAATATCATATATAAGTTCACTAACATCATCCTTTATATCTTTAATTTATGGCACGAAGAAGTCATGTCACATTGAGGGGGCAGTAGTCCGCACTTCCTCAAATGAAATTATCATAATTATTGAACATAAAAAAGCATAAAGGTGTGTTATAAATGATAATTACATAAGAATATAGATAAAATAAATATCATAAATATCATATTTAATTATAGTTCAATCATAATGGCCACCACGATAGGTGGTAGGAGAATATTGAACAATCATCATTTCATGAGGTAGTAGTTCGTCGTCCATAAAAAAAGTATGTTCTATACTCAATAGACGGAGGTGTGTGCAAGTGTAGTTTAATACATTCTCATAAAAAAACATAGTATATTGAGGACACTATTTTTTTGATTTAAACAAATAATAATAAGATCAGTGGTATTGGAGAATGAAAAATAAAAGAAAGGAACTTAAGAGAAGACATTACCTCAAATCGGGTAACTCCTTTTGATTTAAGCTAAAAGGCCTTCTTTAATTGACTTCTGCCCAAAATAAGGATTATAAGAGGAATATAGGAATGTTGTAAGATTATTTGGTATATTTTTGGACAATCCAAGGGGTCTTGAGAGGTGTAAATAAGGGTTAGAGTTGGTGTCCTTTTATAAGAGGGAGGAGGGGCACTTTAGGAAAGTTTGAAAGTATTATTTTATTATTAACTGATTATAGAATTATAATAACTCAAAAGTAATATATTTATAATATAAGATGAGTATGGGTTGAAATACTCTAAATACAATGTTTTTTAGACAACTTTAGGTTATACAATTAACCCTATTTTTTAGCTTTAACCCTTAGTAAACTAATATAACTTTTACCATGTCTTCTTGTATATTCATATTGTATGGTTAATATATTTACTATAAAATTCAAATCAAACCTAGAGTGGTCCATTAAGTATATTTTAGATATTAATTTATTTATTTGTCCAAATATAATATTTTTAGGACTATTATATTATTTAATAAAATATTATTTTTTTTAACTCATTTTTTATCAATTTTTATACTATTCATATCATGACTTTTTAAAAATTCATAACTTGATTATTTCAAAAAAAAATTCAAAAATTAAAATATTACAAGTAATAATCATCCCTAAAATTCTTGTATGGAAAAGAAAGTTTCAAAATAAATTTATTTTAAAATTTATAATCTCATTTATTTAAATCTTTCATTAATAAGGTAATCACTACATCATCATTGTGTCATAAATATATTTATTTATTTTATGTATAAAATTATAAATAAAATACCATGATGTAAGAAATATTTTTATATTTCTAATGACTATTTATAGTCTAAGAGATCACTTATATCACCCCATGTAAAAAAATTAATAGAAGATATATGTTTAGGTTATATATTCCTTAACCCTAAATTAAAAGTAATTAAATGTCATTTTCACACACAAGTGGCTCAATGGGGTCCTAAAATCGACCCAAGGATGCCCATGCTCAAACTTATTTCATTAAATAGGATTATGAAATGTGTTATTGTAATTTAATATTATTATAATATTATTTTTTCCCATTATTTACCAGATTTACCCTTTAACCATAGTAAATAAAATATTTACTGAAGCTACTATTCATAATTTCTAAAAATAAAATTTTACAATTTACAAAATTTGGAAATCATGATTACAAATATGAATCCATTTTTCCAAATTACACACACATAATTTTTAGAAATTAATTTAAAATTAATTCTCATCTTCAAAACCAAAAAACATGTTTTTAAGAAATAAAAACTACCTAAAGATTAACATGTGTTTATATCCAATTTTACAGTGAAATTACAAACAATGACCCAAGTTGGATTAAATAATAAAAATTTAATCTAATTAAACTTTAAAACCATTTAAAATGACAATATAATCATATAAATAAATTTTATGAAAAGACATTTTTGACTTAAAATGCCGAATCTATCACTATTCATGAAAAATAAACTTTATCAGAAAAATACCAAACAATTTACCCAAAATAAATTTTTATTTACATATTCTAAATAATAAGTTTATTTTTTTAAATGAATCATATAAAAGTGAAAAAAATTATATTTAATAAGGGTTTTCCATCAAAAAGGTGGTAAATCGGCCTTTTAAATAATATTAGAATATTTCATTCTAATATTCGAATTCATTCTTATTTTAAGCCTCTAAATTTTTTTGGATAAATGTACAGACAATTAACAAACCAGTTTAACTATAATGTAGTTAGTTATGTTCATTCCCAGCAACACAACTGCTATGGATTAACTACCATTTAAAATAATATTATTATAATATTATTTTTCGATATAACTCAAAGTTGTGTGCGATATAAGATTTCAAATAAACTTTTTGTTGCATTTTGAGTAAGATATCGAACAAATTTTCCTATTTAACATAAAATTAATAACTTATTCATAAATATTAGTTGATATGAAAAAGTATTATTCTATAAATACCTTGGTCATTACCAAGGCTATTTTTTACGATATTTTATAATTTTATTTTAATGTAAAGTTAATAAATTTTTGGATGAAAATTTTACAAAATTAAATTAATTTTTAGATTTATCATGTTGATATTATCTTAAAATGAATTATTTGTATTTTTGATGGGAATTTATTTTCATGTGAATAGTAAAAATTTGGTTTTATTGATGCAATTAATTTTTTGAAATTATTTTATTGTATAAATAAATTGAAGGTTATTAGGAAAAATTTATATAAAATAATTTATCATAAACTATTATAAATTATTTCAAAATTTATGTTAAATCTATAACTTAATTCTCAATATCTTGGCTATTTATGTAGTGTTTTAATGAAAATTAATTTTTGACTATTTTATTTAATTAACAATAACATAATGAAATGGCGTTTTTGATTTTTTTTATTGAAAAATAAATACCATTTTAATTATAATAGTTATTTTAAATTCATTTAAATAAATATAAAATAAAAATAAATATTATTCATAAATCGTTTTTCTTTAAAAAAACTTTTTTCTAAAAATGGATTTTGACATGCTTGATGCACTATCATTAAGATTAATTTCCAAAAACCTAGAAAGTTATTTTCATAAAATTTTTATTATATTTGAGATAAAAAATTTCATACTATTTAATTTTTCTAATTTAATTTTTTTCTAATATTTAGATTGTTTTTATTAATGTTAATTACCATGATAATGATGAAATAAATATTTTAAAATCATTGTTCTATTAATATCAATAAATTTAATATAATATATTGAATTGACTTATTTTAAATAAATAATATTTTATTATTTATAAACACATAAATAAAAATACTGGATATCGTTTAATTGGTCATATTTACTAAATAAGATTACAAATATTTAATGATCAAAATGTCTCATTCTTACTAAAATGGTTTTTCTACACATTATAAATTTTAATTTAAAATTTAATTATAAAATATTTTAACATATAAATAGATTAAATAGATGTTAAATTTAGTTTTTAAATATATAAATTAGGTTATAAATTTTATCTTATATGTTTAGTGAGAATCAAATTACTAAATTAAAGTCAATAGTTACTCAGGTAAAAACTAAAATGGGAAAGGTAATGAAACTTTATAAGAATTCCTTAAACCACTCAATATCATCTCCAAATTAATGGTGGGGAGTATCCATGATGAGAAAACATTTACTACTTCACTTTTCAAATCTTTTGGAACATTTTATTATTGAATAGTGGGAGGATATAATTGAAATATAAATGGTGTTTCTGAAACTACCCTTCTATTAGCTTATAAAATCATACCACATCCACACATAAAAATATAAACTTAAAATTATAATAAATCCATTAAACTCTGAAAATTATCTCTAACTAGAACTATATACCATAAAAATAAGCCACATTGTCACTCATTTTTTTCTTAATCTCTTTAATTTAAAGTGAACTCACAAGGCAAAATCACGTCTCCAACATAAGTGTTGTAGCATTATCAAGTTTTTCATCATAATAATACACTTAAAAATATATTATCATAATAATAATATGATTACATAAGTATAATTATCATGATTTTATGTTATATCAATTTTACAACACTTATTTATTCATTTCCATCCACTTAGAAAAAAGAACATCATTGGTGCATTGTGTGGACTACTTTCACCATGAAGAGAAGTAATTTATGTTTCATTAACACATTTCAATGATAATATTAATTATTTTTACGGTATAAAAATATTATATATATCACATAATTATAATTTTAAAATTTTAATTCAATAACAACCTTCATCCCCTCTCATGCATTGAGAAAAGAGAACTTTAATCGTTCGTACGTCCAGATTATCTCCAATATAACAAAACATTTTTTATTTGTCATATAGATTTTTATAAATTATATAAACATCATAGAATATATTTCACCATCATAATAACATAAAAATAGTATCATTATAATTTTTTTATAATCATATTATTTCAAAACAAACACCTCCTTAAGTATACTCTCCAATCGAGTTAAAGCGTGTTAAAGTTTGGGTTAGTTTAACTACCTATGTGAACAATGATTTAAAATATGATTATTAATGACTATAAAAACATTAAAAATAATATTATTATGATATAGTAAGAAAATAATAATAATTATATGATCTCGAAACATTATATTGAGCATTTAAATTACAATTAGTGTAACATCTTTGTTTTCTTTAACAACTGAAATTATCCATTATCAAACTGGTTTTCACATAACATTACAAATACATACATGGAATGAAATAAGAACATTTTAAATCAATATTTGTTATATATTATAGAATATTAAATTATATATCAATAATGAAATTGTTATAAAATTATGGTTAATGATATCAATATTATAAAGCATGTGTGAATGGTTAAAGATATTAACACACGATACTGAAACAAGATTACCCAAATTTAAATGAATGGATATAATTGTTATTAATTGGGATTATAAATGGAAATGAAAATGAGTAAGGTTAAGAAATATAAAATTAATTTTTTTATCTTTATAGTACTTGATTTTAAATAAATTTCATGCAAATAAAGGTTAATGATAAGGGACTTACTAACTCATAATCCTTTCATTGAGTTAGGTAATTTTATTTTAAAACTTAACTTTCCAATAATGTCCATTTCAAATAATATCGTCCTTTTATTTATAAGTAAAAAAATTTAAACCAAATCCATTTTAGTGAAATTTTTGATTTTCATTTTCCTAAAAATATGGAAAACTCTTTTAAAAGATACTTTTAACTATGACTTTTACATTGATGGTTTCGAAATGTTTTCAAAAGAAAATTTCATGATTTGGTTTTCATTTTCAATAAATGATCTATATCTCATGAAGTTATTCTTTATAAGATATTATAATATGATTCCATTTAAAATGATATTTTTATTCCCAATATTAATTAAGTTCATGTTATATGAAAACCCATTATTTTTCAGCAGGTTCATTAAGATAGGTTTATGATTGATATTGAGTGGCATATATTGCCAAGGATGATGATGGTTGGGTTCATAAATTTCCATCCAATGCATTGATATAGTATTATACCAAGTCAGATAGTTAATCAAGGATATAATGGGTTTTTCACATAGTTGTGGGAATGATGGTCTTTTTTATAATTTCATGCATGGATATAATGAGTTTGTTCACATATGAGTGGGAATAATGAGTTGTTTCCAAAATATTTTTTTATTATTATTTTTGTGACACATTTTTATGTTTATCATGTTATGAAGAATTTCCAACTTGTTTATCAAGATATTCAAAGTTTTAAGATGCGTTTTATTTCCTTAAAATTATATTTTTTCATGACTATATCATTTCAATAATTCTACACATTTATATCTTGATCACATGTTATCTGTTTTATCTTATATGACTCCTTAATCATACTTTATGAATATATCTTCCACCAATATGCTTTTAGATTTTAATACATTGTCTTATGATCTTGTATAATGATATTTTTTTAAGGGATCAAGCTTTAGTGGCTCTTCTCTTTCTGTGTTTTGTGTGTTGGATGCACCTAGGTAAGTTTTCTAGGATTTTGTATCATACATGGGGAAAATGGGGGTTCCACTATTAATTGAGGCTATGATATTTTGTGGATTCATGGGATTTGTAGTAATATAGGATTCTGCATTTTGGATTCCAAGTTACTGTGTTGAGAGGATCAAAGGAGGAAAGTTATGGCTATAACAATTTTATGCCATGTTGTGATGTGGTGGATCTTGTGGTGTACACCCTTCCCTAGTGTTGACTACTATGATGTGAAGTGAGGTGGCTATGATGTATTAGTTTTTTAGGGTACTTCCAAATCAGGGGTGGTTGCAGCATGGGTTGTAGGTTTTGTCATAGTCCCTCCCCCTTGGATAAATAGTAACTACGTTGTGTAACTAGTCATGGATCCCAAATTTGGGTTTGACTGGGGGTTATGGCATGGTATCCTCCCACTTCACAATGGTCTAGGTGGTATCTGACATCATCTAAGGAGATTCACCATAGTCTTATAAAGATATTATTTCCTAAAAATACCCCAGGGTCCCCTAAACCAATATTTCTCCCACTCCTTCCTCTCAAACCCTAGGATCCCAGGGGTTATTTTGAAGGATATGAATCCCCCTATAGATAGGGATCAATACTAGGCTTCATTTTTAGTGAACACATGTTGTTTCTTTCCACCGTGATAATGGTTTGACTCTTATTTTTCTAGATAGTACGTTATTTACACTAAGATTTGTATATAATTTTTATTCTTAGTTTATCATGTTTAAATTGATCAATTGGGATAAAGAATTTAAATTTGGTTATATTTTATTGGTTTGATAAATAATTAAATAGGATTCATGTTTAATAAATTCATTGTTTCTCATAATTACATGGTATTCAAATCAATGCAAGTATGAATGTCTAATACAATGTGTTTTTTCATGTTTAAAGATAATTATATAATGAAATTTAATTAGGAACAATTATTGATAATAATAATGATAAAAGGCATGATTAATGAGTTTTTTTCTTCCTTATGTTTTTTGAAACTACAAGATTATACTAAAGAGCATGTTTAGATAATTTAATTGCTTGTTATAGAAAGTGAATTAGGATACCCATAGTTGTAACCTACAATAAATGAATCAGTTAATTTATGATAGAATAAAAAATGGTTGTTTGATGAAGAAAAAAGTTTTGGGACAAGGTAAATCGTTTTCTGGTGAAGGTTTAATGCCTCGTGTTGGGTTCATGGGGTCCTTTTTTCATGTAATTTCTGGATGCCTTATTTTTTGTCTAAATTTATCTACTAACTATTTTTATTAATTTATACCTTATATGTTCTCTAGATATGATCCTTTCAATATTATGTGATATAAGCCTTGGATAGTTAATGATATATTGGTGGGTTGTCCCATGTTTGTGGAAGTAGATGAATCCTGTGATGTTGAGATACATGGAGATATGTATGAATATTATAGGGATGGAACTAGTGTTAATCTAATGGGTTGAAGTAAGTCTTACCCATTATTGTCTTAAGATATGGGATTCTTACTTGTTAATGAATTTTTTTTAATGGTCATATGGATGGGTTTCTTGTTTTATCTACATTTCTTTCCTCGCTGCTTTATGTTTCATGATGTGTTTGGTTGAATATCTTGATGGTATCTTAGTAATTGTTTTCTAATCATACCTAGAATTATGGAATTGTAATAATTTTTAACAAATTTATAACCCATACGGTTGGTTCTTACCTGAATGAAAATGTTAATGTTAATCCTAAGAAACCATTTACTTGGTTGTATTATACCTGGAGAATATATACTTCACTTATATGGTATATGAAATGTATTTTTAAAAATAATAATTAATGAATTAATGAATTAATTAATGTGAAGTGAGTTGTTAAAATAATATAATGAACTTAATGTGGTGCCTTAAATATTTGTGTGCTTATAGGATGTATAGTCCCTGAAAGTGGAAGTCAAGTTTCTGAGTAAAAATAACTATAGTTTAGCCTAGGATCAGCTTATTCCCATAGTGTGGTTTGGATATATATTATATATTGTAAATTCTGTAATTTTATATGCTATCTCACCCATGATGGTAGGGAAACTGAAACCTAGTGGACTCTGGGAGGGTGATTTCCACAATATCTTGGTGGTGAGGATGGATGGATGACTACCCCCTCTATCCCTTATCTCTTTTATTGGTAGTATTATGTGCTGGTATGCATAGTGGTTAATTTCCAAAAATATGTGTAAAGAGGGATGTAATAGATTATGGTAATTTAATAAACATTAATAAATGGATATAGTATCCAAAATATTATTATATGTATGATGTGTATAGCATGAGATGGCATGAGGTTCATTACTTAGTGTGTGGGTTGGGATGGCTTGAGCTATAATACCCAATGTACGATACATGTCATATGGGATATGTTGTATTATAGAAACTAATTGGTTACTATTAGGGGATATTATATGGAATGATCATTTTATTTGATGTATGATATGGATGTTGTGATACTTAACCAGGTGTCTTTGGGATAGCTTACTTTTTTAGAAAGATAGCTCAGGACGTATGATCTTAGGGAAAAGCAGAAACCTAGTGGGGAATTCATAGCATTGTACCCATGTCTTTTTATTATTATATATGATTTCTGTTATATACATGACTTAGTGAAAGACATATAAGGTGGGGATAATAAGATAGTATACTTATTTAGGTGATGAGTTAGATTCACTTGTTGTTCACTGGTCAATAGTATGCTTTCTTAATCTTTGGTACGGTCAGATCTAGAAAGGATCCTACTAAGTATACTGTTATCCTCAACCCATTTAAATATAAATAAATTTCAAGTTAGTAGGAGAAGGTTGGAAATGAGCATAGATATTAATAGCTCGTGGTTTTCATAAGCTTTTTGGGATTCAGTGTCACAACCAAGTTTACCATTTTGTAATTATAGTTTATTTTCCAATTGTTTTGGAATTATATGACTTTACATTTATGAACATGGTAATAGTTTATCAATAAATTATGAGTTTATTGGTCTATATTTCTTTTCTATCTATTCTACATGTTTCTCATATAGTGTAATTCATCCCATTTATATATAGGATATACCTTAGGTTCTAGTCACCAACTTAGGGATTACAGGAGATGGGACTCATCTAGTAACCATATTCCTTCTATCATTTCTAGCTTCGGAGGGGTACTCGATAGGGGGTAATGACATAGTGGTATCAAAGGTTTGGGATGAGGGATATGATAGATTTTGGAGTTAAGTATAGGTGAACTATATAGTTTGGTACGAAAATGGTGTCATCTAAGTATAATAAGTGATGTAAGCATGGGATACCAGCTGTGACAGTGGTATTTAGGTCCCAAAATAATTTTATGTATGGGCCTTATTATTTAATGAGCCTAGTAGGAAAAGAAATATTGGTTTTATATCAGATACTTAGGAAAGGATCATACAACATTTTTTTTGTTCCTGTGTTTGAAATGGGTAGACCATGATATGGGTTTAACCTTAAAAGAATATGATAAATAAAATGATTCAGTAGTTAATCTCAATTATTTCATGTTATAGTTATAAGATTATATAAATATTTTTTTCTTCTAAAAGAGGAACAACTAATGCTACTTTCTCTTTTGGTTCTACTATTGTGACAATTTTAGCTGAGGAAGTAGCATCAGGGTTATCCAGCATGAGATCAGTATAGAGGAGATAGGGCAAGTAGAGGATATTCCTAAGATGTTCCTCATCCTTAGAGAGTATCATGTGCCCATGGATTTGGCCGAAATTAGGGTCGTCGAGGGCATAGAGCAAGTCATGGTCAGCTTCATCCTCTAGAATGGCCAGTATCAGGTGATCTGCAGAATATTCAAGGTACAATTTTCTTGTTTTTCTACTTGGGTTCATTCCTTGTTTGATTTGAGTGATTCACAATCATTCATATCACCTACCCCTATCCATGATTTGGGACTTTAGGTGGAGATAATTTTTTTTCCTTGGCATTGACTATATAAGTAATAAGTCAAACTTATTTTTATGAAGTATATAGAGATTATGAGAAATTATTGGGGTTTGACCTCTCTGGGGAGAACATTATATGTTTATGGATACATCCCTATGAAATAATACTTGGTATGGATTAGTTATAATTTGTGTAGTCTATTATGGATTTCATTAAGTGGAAGGTTGTGTCTTATGATGTTGATGGAGATCCTGTAGTGGTTATTCATGAGAAAGACACTTGGATGGGTTGGATATGTGTTATTTCTTTGTCTTATTTGTTAGCTGAGTACATATTGAGTTTTTCAAAGTTTCATACAATGGTGTTTCCCAGGGTTTTGGAAAATTACCCTGAATGTTTTTATAAGGAGGTTTTGGAATTATCCCCTTTATGTAAGATTAATTTTGTGATGGAGATACAAAACAGTTCTTAATTGATATCAATGAATCAATATAGTATGTCTCCTTTTGAGTTGTGAGATATGTGAGTACATCTCGATGATTTTTTGTAGTGAGGTTTTATTTGGATGAGTGTATCACCTTGGGGTGCACTTTTTTTCATGAAGAAGGCTAATGTAAACATGCATCTTTGTATCAATTATCATGGATTAATCTAGGTGTTAGTGAAGAACCACTACCCACTTTTATGGATTGATGAATTATTTGGTTAGATAAAATTAGCAAGTTGGTTCTCAAAGAACCATTTATAGTTAGGATATCATCGAATGAAAAGGAATTATGAGGATATTCTGAAAACATATTTCTTATGTTTTTATGGGATTTATGAGTTCATTGTGATTTCATTCGGTGTAAACAACTCTGCAAATATGTTGAGGGATTTATTGAACTTAGTACTTAGAGAGTTCTTGTATCGGATCATGGTGGTTTTTATCGAAGACATCCTTATGTACTCCAAATCTAGGGAGGTTCATATGAAGCATCAACATTCCATTTTGAGAGTTCTTCATCAACATATATTTGGGAAGTTCTCAAAGGGAATGTTCTATTATTATAATGTTTTTTCTTGGGTCATTCCATGTCCCAACAAGTAGTTTTTGTGGATCCTTTTGTATAGAGGCGGTTGTTTCATGGGAATCCCCCAAGACTGTTGAGGAGGTGTCGAGTTTCTTTGGTCTTATATGAAAATATAGGTGGTTCATAACTGCGTTATCTTGGTTTGTGACTCCTATTATATCTTTGACCTAAAAGTATTAACGATCATTTTTTAGTGACCAATTTTGGGATGCTTTTGAGTACTTAAAGAAGAATTTGGTTAGTGCTTCAGTCCCTTATTTTCCTATAGATGGAGTTCAGTTTGAGTTTTTCTATGACACTCCACAACTTAGTTTAGGATATGTTTTGATGAATCATAGACTGAATTTTTCTAAAGGGACTCATTATTTATGTCCCATGAGAATAACTGTGAAACCAATGATCTTGAATTATAAAAAGTTTTGTTTTCCTTGAATTTGTGGTGATACTACCTCATCAATGAGGGTATTTTGGTTTTAATTGATCACAAGGGCCTATGATATGTCTTCACTCGGTGTGACTTGAACTTGAAGTAGTGAAAATAGATTGAATTATTATATTATTATGGATTTTAGATTTCATACACACTATGAAAAATGTAATTTTTTAGTCAATGTGCTAAGAAACAGGAATGTTAATCATTCGCACGTGCATATTATCACCTCCACGATGAAACATTTGTATTTTTTTGTATTGATCATCATAATTTATATAACCATATTTAAATCGAGTACACCATCATAGTAACATAAAAAAGGATCATTATTCTTTTTTTAAATTGAAATTTTTTCAAAATGAAAACCTCATTAACCATACTTTCCAATCGAGTTAATGTGTGTTCAAATCTGATCGGTTTAACAACCTTTGTGAATCATGATTTAAAAACAAATTATGGATGACTATGGGAACATAAAAAATCATATTATTTTAATATATTAAATAATTAATTATTAGTATAATTTTATGTTAATAATATATGAATTATTTAACTTTTTATTAAAGTTACATTTTCATTTTCTTAGATTAATGAAAATAGTAATTATCAAATCCCTTTTCAAAAAGCATAGCCAAAACCCAGATGGAATGAAATAAGAATAGATCAAATTTACATAATTTATAGGTTATATAAAGTTAAATTATATATCAGTAATAAACATAGTGTAAGATTATGGGTAATGATATCAACAATATAAAGTCTATGTGAATAGTTAAAGATATTAACACTCGGTACTCTAAAGAGATTACAATAGTTTAAATGTATGAAGATAATTGTTATTAATTAGGACTATAAATGTAAATGAACATGAGTAAGGTTATTAAATAGATAATTGATTTTTTAATAATTATTATAAAGGAGGATAATGAACATTGGTTGAAAATCAAAGGAAAAGGTAAGGGACTTGTTAACTCAAACTCTGTTCTTTCAGTTATATAAATTTTTTATAGAACCTCATTTTTCAAGACAATTCATTTTAAATTTTCATCTCTTTTTATCTCTAGGGGAAATATTTTTTTTAAACCAAATATATTTTCATGAAAGGTTTTCCTTTTAATTTCTTCAAAAAATGGAGACTCGTTGAAAAGAAACCTGTAACTATTACTTTTACATCAATTATTTCAAAATGTTTTTAAAAATATATTTTCATTATTTATTTTTCCTTATCTTAAAATGATATATCCCTAATGAGGTGGTTTTTTTAATGTTATTATAATATTTTTGTCACAAAAATGACATTTTTATTCCAATAATAATTAATTTCATGTTATATAAAAACCCATTATTTTTTCTTAGTATTTTTAAGATATTTTTCTGGTTGATTTTTAGTAGCACACGTAGGTATAGATGATGATGGGTTGGGTCCTATATCTCCCGCCCAATGAATTATTATAAGTTTATATATCATGAGATATTCATGTGCACAAAAAATGGGTTTGTTCACATTTGTGGGGGCATGATGGGTTCTCTCACATTTTTTGGTGTGTACATAATGATCTTTTCACATAAGAGTTGGAATAATTATTTTTCTCATACAAGTTTTCCTATGCTTAATGTTGTGAAAAAAATGTCAAGTTTATCATTTTATGAAACATTTCCAAGTATTTTATCAATTTAATCCAATTTTGAAGATACATTTCATATAAGGCCCCTGCCTTAAACCTTACTAAATCATGAGTTATTACAAGATTACACATTGAGGATCTTTTCGGGTTTAGAGTTTTAGATAATTAGATCATAAAACTTGCATTACATTCCACATATAAACAAAGTGGTTACATAAAGATAGTATTCTTCTTTCCCATCAATGGAAACATATTTAAAATGAAACATGTATTCTTTCTTGACACTTCCTTGACACTATCATCATATCATGTACCTTTCCCTTGACCTGTGAAAAAAATTTCAAAAAAACTTGGGATGAGCATAAAAAGCTCAGTAAGGGATATAAAAATATGGAAAGGAAACATGGGTACATATATACATAAGAATGAAATCATACTTTACCCATAAAACATAAGCACTTTAGCATACCTCATCAAATCATGAATAAATCATAGAAATCATAAGACATAAAGGAAACTTGAGGCATTCATAACATTCTTACGTAGGGAGTAACCCTCTTGGTTACGTTTGGAATACCCATCACAGTATATTCCTTAAATATCTTCATAGAAACCTTAACGTTTCACTCCTTCACGTTACCCAATGCATTGGAGAGCTATATCGGGCTCACCCGCCCTTAGATTATCACAGAACCACCCGTCTTCATAATAATGCCCAAGAACCTCAACATAATCGTATCACATAAAACATGCATAAAGGAAACATAACATTTCCACCTTTCAATCACAAGATATCAATACAACAAATTGATATAAAAACATTATGAAAACCATTTTCAATACCAAAATAAAATAAAAGTAAAACATGGTATTTATTTTTCTATTAAAAAAAGGTAGGGCTTGTAGAGGAAGCCAAAACTCAAATAATGGTCAAGGTAGGGCTTGTAGAGGAATCCAAAACTCAAATAATGGTCACGGCGGCGGAGAAGTCATTGTCCCCGCATACGTACGACAAAAACATTCTCTTTTTTCATTTAGTAAATGCTTCGTATAAAAAAGACTCATTTTGAATAAATGTAAAAGTCAAAGGGTTTTATACACCGTATAAAAGAAGGTTGTGTATAAAACAAAATATGCCTCAATGAAAGGAGATTGAGACGAAGTCCCATACCTCGGGTCCAACTTGACTCGATCGTTCTTTAATGTCCTGAATAATAAACATGAGTTAATTTCTACTTGTTTAATAACCTTTTCAAGTTAATTATTCCTTTTATACCACTTATTTCCATGTCATGAACACTATGTAATTATTTAGGTTAATAACGGTTGTTTTAACAATTATTGGTACTTGAGTAAAAAATAAGCCCTTTATAATTACAAGTTTTTCATGTATCCATTATGTCCATAATGGTATTCATGATGTAGATATCATATATTTCAAATATATCCAGTAAATTCATGCATTTATAATATTAAATAATCATTTAGAGGTAAGAAATGAAATGCACCGTTCATGGAGATGGTAAGTTGTACGTACGCATGAACGCTACTTTCATTTCTATTTCGTATTTTATAGAATGAAATCATAACGATATAAAGTTATATTATAATTCCAATGTCATATCATATATAATATCATAACTCCATCTTTTATACGTCCCACATATGGTATTTAACGAATCAAATCACTTTGAGGGGCGGTAGTCCACACATCCTTAAATTAAGATATCGCGTTTACCCATAATGGAAACCATAAAGGTATGCCCAAAATCAAAAATACAGAAGCTTAAGGAAAACATATACATATTATATATCATATATAAATATAGTGACATCTTAATGACCACCATTGAAGGTGTTAAAAGAATGTTGAACAATCATCGTTTCGGGAGGCATAAATTCACCATCCACAGAAACAGTATGTCCTTTAACCGTTAGATGTAGGTGTGTGTAAGTGTTGCTAGAATCCTTATTATAATAACATTATAGTATATTTAAGATACTGGATTTGTTACAAAACAAATTAATAAAAAGAGTTTAGGGGGTTGGAGAAGCAAAATAAAACAAAAGGACTCAAGTGAAGACATTACCTTAAAATCGGGTAACTCCCTTTGGTTTGAGCTCAAAGGATTCCTTGGGAAGACTTCTGCCCAAAGTGAGGCTTCAAGGAGTAAGATAGGGATGTGGAGAGACAAAATGGGCAGGGTTTGGCCGAGACAAAGGCTTTGGAAGTGTGGGTAAGGAGGTAGAGGTGGGGGCCTTTTATAAGAGGAGAGGAGGGGCACTCTTGGAAAGTAAAGAAATGTTACTTTATTTTCAAATGGGTTTCGGATTTTAAAGGTCCCACATTGATATAATTCGATTCAAAGGTGATAAGGGTTCGATATATACCCACCCAATAGGTTTTGGATATGTTTAGGTCTTAGATTTTACATTATCTTTATTTAAATCGTCAAATAATGAGGTCATCGCTGCATCATTATGATGTCATAAATAATGTAATTTATTTAAAGTCTAAAAATTGTTAAAAAAAATTCTATGATGTAGAAAATCTTTTTAGATTTCCAATTACTATTTATAATCAAAAATATGACTTGTATAACCCCATTTAAAAAAAATTTAGTAAAATATATCATGTTTGTGTCATTTTTACTTTATCATTAAATAAAAAGATATTTATGTCATTTCCCAACCAAAGTGGCTCCATGGGGTCCCCAAGTTTACCCATGGATTTTCATGGTCGTCAATGACACATACAATAAGGATAGGACATGTGTCAAGCTCATCTCATATTATTAAAACATTATTTTTACCTTAAACTACACTAATTACCTCTAATCGCGATTAAGAACTTAAAAGTTATTATTCACCAAAAAATTATTTTAAACTCATTGAACCACATTTTACTTCTTAATGACAACCATGTATGTCAGATTTTTGAAAATAAAATCACAGAAATGACAAAGTTTCATTTAAACGAAAAATTAGTTTCTTTAACTACCACTTAGTGGTTTCACTATTCATCAAAAATTGAAGTTTTTCAGAAAAAAAACCAAAAAATCACTCTAAGATATATTTGATATTCTGAATTCAAAAATGATGTCTATTTTACAAAATTCAAATCATATAAGTCACATTAATTAATTTAATAATTAATTCCCGCTGTCATGACAAAAACGTGTTTTTATGAAACAATAAGTATCAAAAGATTGACACCAGTTTAAGTCCAATTTCAAAGTGAAATTGATTCCAATGACCACCATTGGATTAAATGGTAAAAATATATTCAGATTACACTTTAATACCAATTAAAAATATAATCTAATCATATAATTAAATTAAATGAAAAAGCAGTATTGATGTAAAATGCAGTATTTTTCACTATTCATTAAAAAAATGAACATTGTCAGAAAAATACCAAAAATTTATCCAATGTAAATTTCAATGTCCCAATCATAAAGAATATTTTTATTTTGACAAATATAGATTATAAAATTGTCAAAAGTTTTATTTAAAGTTTTTTCCATCAAAAGGTAGTAAAACAATCTTTTAAGAATATTAGTGTATTCCATGCATAAGATTGTATTTATTTTCATTTTAAGCCTCTAAAACACTATCTTAATCATTAATAGACATAGATAAAAATATCTATTATTCATTACTTACTTGGGATGTTACATCCTTTCCCCCTTTAGAAAATTGCGTCCCCGCAATTTATTTACTTATCAAATAAATGGGGGTATTTATCCCTCATTGCATTTTCAGATTCCCATGTTGCCTCTTCCATCATGTGGTTTTTCCACAAAACCGTTACCTGATTAATCACCTTATTTCGTAACACTTTCTCCCTGTGGTCAAGAATCTGGACCGGTTGTTCCTCATAAGTTAGGTTCTCTTCTAGCTGAACTACCTATGGACTCAAAACATGAGATGGATCTGGCATATACTTTCTCAACATCGAAACATTAAAAACATTGTGTACCTTAGATAAACTCGGAGGTAAAGCCACCCGGTATGAAACTGATGCAACTCTATCCATAATTTCATATGGTCCAATGAACCTTGGACTCAGCTTTCCTTTCTTACCAAATCCCATCACACTTTTCCATGGGGAAAACTTGAGAAAAACATGATCACCTACCTCAAAAGATAGATCCTTCCTCCTGTTGTCCCCATAACTCTTCCGCCTACTCTGAGTTGTTCTCATGTGTTTCTAAATCAACTGAACTTTTTAGGCCATCTCTTCTACCAATTCTGGTCCCATCAGCTTTCTTTCACCCACTTCATCCCAAAAAGCTGGAGTTCGACACCGCTTCCCATATAATGCCTGAAATGGTGCCATCTGTATACTGGAATGAAAATTGTTATTATATGAAAATTAAATCAAAGAAAGATGTTGGTCCCAACTTCCCTGATAATCCATCGAACAAGCTCGTAGCATATCCTCCAAGGTATTAATTGTTCGTTCCGACTGCCCATCTGATTGAGGATGAAATGTTGTACAAAAATTTAATTCAGTACCCAACGACTTCTGAAGGCCTTTCCGAAAGTTAGAAGTGAACCTGGGATCACGATCAGATACAATGGAGAGAGGAACTCCCTGTAACCTGACTATCCCTTTAAGATACAAACAGCAAAGTTGATCTAGGTAAAAAGTATCTCATATATCAAGGAAATGATCAGATTTAGTCAAGAGATCAACAATAACCCATATTGCATTATTACCTCGAGATGGCTTCGGTAATCCCACAACAAAGTCCATGGATATATTCTCCCATTTCCACTCCGGCACTGGTAAAGGCTGAAGCATCCCTTTCGGTAACTACCGCTCCGCTTTAACCTTTTGACAAGTCAAACACTTAAAAGTAAAATCAGTAATATATCTTTTCATTCCATCCCACCAGTAACACTCCCGCAGATCTCTGTACATCTTAGTACTTCCAGGATGAACTGAAAACGGAGAACTATGAGCTTCACATAACAACTCTTTCTTCAACTGTGAATCAAAAGGTGTAAAGACCCGTAAATTCCAAGGAAATTTTTTTTCTTAATTTTCTTTGGAATTTTACAAGAACGTAGTTTCTGACGGCACCTGATTCTGAGGACTGGTGTGCCCAGAATCATTTTCCAAAGTTTGGCTCAGGTACATTCAGTGAACAGACGAGCCGGTTTTTCTAACTTTTGAACCGGTGCTCGGAATTGAATTCTGAGGGCACCGATGGAATCGCAGCGCCAGTAATTTCTTAGAAACGCCTCTTCCGGAGTTGCGTTTGCTCAGGTCTGGTTTTTAATTTTTGGGCTTAAAGTTAAGAAATAACATAAATTGTACGACAAACTTTATTTTATTTCACTTAAGCCGCTTGGAAGCCACTTGATGCCACTTAAAGCATCTTAAGCTGAGTCGATGCAGATAGGGTTCTATCCAGAAATATCCTACCCTCTTGGTATGATATTTGTGAGGTGGGCCTGCACGAGCCCCACTATTTCTTTTCCTCTAAGTAACGCACCCGCGAAAACACGTCATTATGAAAGTCTACTGACGCGTTTTATTAATTTCTTAACGCACCAATTAATTGGGCGGTTTTCTTCGTTGAATTAATTGGGTGGTTTATTTCGTTGAATTAATTCTACGAATTAATGGGTTGTTACTTATCTCTTTTTCATTTCTTAACCGGTTTGAAATCCGTTGGCGTAGTAATAAAATAAGACCAACGCCACATCTTGAGGATTACACGTTGGGAGGCTTTTGATAGAATTCTTGTGCCTTGACCCTTCTTCGCGAAGAACGCGAAGAACGCGAAGAACGCCGGCCTCCGACGAAGAACGCCGAAACCGCAGAAATCGACGACGTGACGCCGTGTGTCGCGATGCTGACGTTTCCTCTTCCGCGACGTTTTTCTGTGACGTTCCTTCGTCCGCAATGAAATATTCGATCTTCTATTTGAGGTAAGAGATTCTGGGTTTCTTTTAAAACTCCTTTGTGGTTTTTAACAACGCACGTATTTAATTATTAAAATTAAATCTGTTCTTCTTGAACCTCGGAGTTCGTCGATGCGCACCGTATTCTGTGACGACGCGACGCCCTTCCGCGACGACGCGACACCTTCCGCGACGCGACGATCGCCTCCTTCCGCGACGATCAAATCCGCGAAGAACCCGTGTGCGACGACTTGACGAGGTAGGGATTTTATTTGGATGTTTTATATTCCCGTGTTTGCTTCTGTTCGAAATGAAGTAACCGGTTCAAGAAAACAATTCTAATTCTTTAAAATTGTTTTTGGTTATGTATTCATGTGTTGAATAATTCTCCCGTTTTTTTTATCTAACGCGGATGGTGCGGGCCAAACGAACATGGTCCGACAACTCTCCTCCATTCTTCGTGGTTGTGCGGATTTGGCGGGCGACGACAAAACATGACGCAAGGGCGATTTTACGAACCCGCAGTGAAGAACGGAACCCGGGAGGAACAACGGCGCAGACGGGAAGGAAAACGGACCACCGGAGCAACTCCGGTGGCCCGCGGAAGCGGCCTGCGGCGCGGGTCGCCGGCACAGCGGCGCCGGCAGCCGGAGGCGGCGGCGCCCCGGCGCGCCGCCGGACAGAGCCGTCGTGGCTTCAGCCTAGGCGGCGGCGGCGGCCAGTGGACCCGCGGCTGCGCGGGTCCGGCTCGCCCGCACGGGACGTGGCGACATGCCGCGTCCGTTGATCCAGCGCGGCCCCACGCTGGGCCGCGACACCTCCAACCCGCGGGGGCAGCGCCCCGTGGCGTCCAGCTGCTCGCCCACTCGGCCGAGCCGAGCCAGGCCGGTTCGGCCGACCCAGGGGGGGCGGGCCGGGTCGGCCCGGGCCCAGACCCCCCATCTTCGGACTGTTTTCGGTCTTTTGCCCATAACTTGAGCTACGGGCCTCCGAACGACACGCCGTCAGCGGCAATGCGATCCTTGGATCGAGATGGTCATTTCAGTATATCTCACTCAAGGTTTTGGAATACTTGTTGGTTTAGAGAGACCTTGAGAGTCTCAGGGTCCCTACGGAGTATCGTTATACTCACCCCTGCACGGGCTATGCCTGCACCTCGTTGTGTTGGTTGCAGACGACAGGGAGTGCTGACGGAGGCCGAGTGTTCGAGGATGAGTCAGTACCCGGAGGTGGACTACACGACGAGTCAGTACACGGAGGTGGTTGACGGACGAGAGCGTGGAGGAGGCTATCTGTACCTACCCTTCAGGTAGGATCTGAGGAGGATGACCCAGGAGCCGCTTTCGTCATTCCAGCTGTTATCTTTTCTATTGTACTTGTTCAGTTGTAGTTGTACTTTCTTTTGGGTTTGTATTCTGACCCATTTACTTTTCAGCACTTCTCTTGTACTTAGTGTTTACTTTTTCCGCTTGCTTACTCTGTGGTGCTTGTTTCCTTTTATAAAGGCAATGCCTTCCCAGTTATCGGGATTTATGCCTTCGGTGCTAGTCGCCAGCCCCTGGCCTATGGAAGGCGGGCTTCGAGTAGTCACAGAATGGGCCCCGAGGACGGGTCGTGACACAATGCACACAAAATATCTTCCCAAATCTCAAAACACAATCACTATCAATGTTGAATTCATGCAACTTACATTTCTGAACCAGCTCTACCTTTTTCTGCAACTCACTGTCTTGCTTCTGTGCTTGCTTGATTCTATCTGATAGAGATGATCTCACTGATACCTGAAATAAAACAGAAGAACTCCCTGCACCAACAACTTCTATGCCAAATTTCATCAAATCCTTAACCAAAGGATCACGTTCCAAACGCAACATTGCTAAGGAAGCATTAATTTTTCGACTCAAAGCATCTGTAACTTTATATGATTTTCCCGGATGGTAATGAATTGTACAATCATAATCCTTGATTAATTCCAGCCATCTCCTCTGTCTCATGTTTAACTCTTTCTGAGTGAATATATACTTTAAACATTTGTGATCAGTATATATTTCACACTTTACTCCATACAAATGATGCCTCGAAATTTTTAAAGCAAAAACAACAGCAGCTAATTCCAAATCATGTGTAGGGTAATTTACCTCATGAGTTTTCAACTGTCGTGAAGAATAAGCAATTACCTGATCATTCTGCATTAGGACGCAACCAAGTCCTTTCAATGAAGCATCACTGTATATAACAAAGTCACCATTCCTAGAAGGTAGTTCCAAAACTGGATCATTCACCAATCTTCTTTTCAATTCCTGAAAACAATCATCAAATTCTTTTTTCCAGATAAACTTAACACCCTTCTGAGTTAGCTTATTCATTGGACTGGATAACCGTGAAAAATTTATAACAAACCTTCGGTAATAGCCTTCCAAACCAAGGAATCTATGAATCTCAGTTACATTTGTGGGTCTTGGACATTCTTCAACAACCTTTGTTTATGCAGGATCAACGGTTATCCCATCTTTAGAAACAATGTGACCAAGGAAATAAATTTATTGCAACCAAAACTCACACTTGCTGAATTTCCCATAAAATTTCTTTTCTTTTAAGGTTTGCAAAATAGCCCTTAAATGTCTTTCATGCTCTTCTTTACTTTTAGAAAACACCAAAATATCATCAATGAAAACCACCACAAACTTATCCAATAACTCAAGGAAAATTCTATTCATTAAGTCCATGAATACAGCAGGTGCATTGGTTAGCCCAAAAGGCATTACTACAAATTCATAATGGCCATATCATGTACGGAACGTGGTCTTCGGAACATCTGCTTACTTTACCTTCAGCTGATGGTACCCCAATCTCAAGTCACTCTTTGAAAAATACTGAGCTCCCTGGAGATGATCAAACAAATCATCGATATGAGGCAAAGGATACTTGTTCTTAACAGTAAAATTATTCAAGGCCCTATAATAAATGCAAAGTCTCATTGAACCATCTTTCTTTTTAACAAATAAAACAGGAGCACCCCAAGGTGATGTTCTAGGTCGAATGAAACCTTTCTCTAATAAATCTTGCAATTTCTCCTTCAACTCTAAAAGTTCAATTTGAGACATTCGATAAGGGGGTTTTGAAATTGGATTAGAATCAGGAACTAAGTCAACAGTAAACTCAACTTCCTGATCTAGTACTATTCCAGGCAACTCATCAGGAAAAACATCAGGATACTCATTTACCACTGGAAAATCATTAATCTGAACAGTTCCTTTATTTTCAATGATGTGTGCAAGGTAACATTCATTTCCATCTTTTACAAGTTTCTTGGCCTCTTGATAAGTTATCAACAGTAAGGGTTCATTCTTGTACACAAACTGAAAGTCTTTCTGAAAAGAAAATTATTTAGATCTACATTCAATCTTAGCATGGTAAATAGAGAGCCAATACATACCCAGGATGACATCAAATTCTACTAGAGGTATAACAATAAGGTTTGCAAGTAGGTTCTTTCCACAGATAAGGATAGGAAGATTTTTATAAATTCTTTTTGCCTCAACATTTCCCCCAGGTGTTTTTACCAAAAGTTCAGGAGTCATTTCTTGAGATGGTATTCCCATTTTACTAGAAAAGGTTTCAGAGATGAAAGAATGTGTAGACCCCGAATCAAACAACTCACTGGCATAATCTGAAAAAACAAACAAAGTACCTGATACAACTTCATTTGATGGCCCAATATCTGCTGAAGTAGTTGCGAAGGATTTCACCACCCCTTTCTGCTTGTAGTCTAACTGCTTCCCATCACTCAAGCTCTTTGTCGGACACTCGTTTGCATAGTGACCCATCTCATTGCACTTATAACATTTCACTAACTGTAAATCAAATTTGGTCTTACCTTCACCTTGATCCTTTTCAGTGCAACCACGAGCCTTATGTCCCATCTTACCACATCGGTAGCACTTTCCAGAATTCAGAAGACATTCCCCAACATGCCTTTTTCCACATTTATCACAAACTATAAACTTATTTTTCTTACCATCATACTTTTTTGAAGAATTATTACCTTTCTCATGCCACCTCAGTCTCTTCTTCTGTTGGTTGTTATAGAACACTTGATCATCGGCAAACTCCATTTCCACCTTCTCATCACATCAAACAAGCTTTTCATAACTTTTAAACTCACGAGAATCTAATGCCCTTCGATATTTTGGCTTTAATCCTAAGTAAAAACGATTGATTTTACTATCAAGGTCTCGGATAAAATTTGGAGCATACCTTGCCAATCGAGTGAACCTTTCTTCATAGGCAGCCACTGAGTCTTCCTCTTGCCTCAATTCCAAGAATTGTTTTCCACCCTAAGTCGAAAAGCCTTAGGAAAATACTTCTCAATAAACATACCTTTGAATTCATCCTAGTCAAGAGCATCAATCTCATCAGCATCTCTGATATTTTTAACCATAGACCACCACTAATCTGCCTCACCCTCCAAATAGTAAATAGAAAGACTAACCATTTGATTGTCTGAACACCCCATGACATCGAAAATCTTCTCCAGTGCTTTAATCCACCCTTCAGCTAACACAGGGTCAGATGATCCTCTGAATTATGGGGTATGTTGCCTCATGAAATGTTCCACCACTGACATGTTCCTCTACGATTGATCTGGCTGATCTCATGCATGGATACCACCACCATTTATCGTTTGATTCAACTGTGTCATTACTGCAACAAACTGTTCAGTTCCAATTCCGACCATCTCGGGATGCTGATTCGGAAGGTTATTTCCTTCTGCATGCCTTCCTAGCACTGCTTCCCTATTTCCTCTACGGAAAACCATTCTGAACAAACATGTCTTAGATGAAGCAACATGGTAATCTTCAAATGCTATATCATTTCAATTTGACCCAAAAAAAATATTTTTGGATAATAATTTAATAGAATTCTAACTCCTAAAGTTATCTAAACCGACCTCTGATACCAACTATAAGGCCCCAGCCTTAAACCTTACTTAATCTTGAGTTATTACAAGATTACACATTGAGGATCATTTCGGGTTTAGAGTTTTAGAGAATTAGATCATAAAACTTGCGTTACATTCCACATATAAACAAAGTGGTAACATAAAGATAGTATTCTTCTTTCCCATCAATGGAAACATATTTAAAATAAAACATGGATTCTTTCTTGACACTTCCTTGACACTATCATCATATCATGTACCTTTCCATTGACCTGTGAAAAACAATTCAAAAAAACTTGGGATGAGCATAAAAAGCTCAGTAAGGGATATAAAAATATGGAAAGGAAACATGGGTACATATATACATAAGAATGAAATCATACTTTACCCATAAAACATAAGCACTTTAACATACCTCATCAAATCATGAATAAATCGTAGAAATCATAATACATAAAGGAAACTTGAGGCATTCATAACATTCTTACGTAGGGAGTAACCCTCTTGGTTACGTTTGGAATACCCATCACAGTATATTCCCTAAATCTCTTCGGAGAAACCTTAACGTTTCACTCCATCACATTACCCAATGCATTGGAGAGCTATATCGGGCTCACCCGCCCTTAGTTTATCACGGAACCACCCGTCTTCATAATAATGCCCAAGAACCTCAACATAATCGTATCACATAAAACATGCATAAAGGAAACATAACATTTCCACCTTTCAATCACAAGATATCAATACAACACATTGATATAAAAATATTATGAAAACCATTTTCAATACCAAAATAAAAGAAAAGTAAAACATGGTATTTATTTTTCTTTTTAAAAAAGGTAGGTCTTGTAGAGGAAGTCAAAACTCAAATAATGGTCACAGCGGCGGAGAAGTCTTTGTCGCCGCATACGTCTGACAAAAACATTCTATTTTGTCATTTAGTAAAAGATTTGTATAAAAAAGACTCCTTTTGAATAAACGTAAAAGTCAAAGTGGTTTATACACCGTATAAAACAAGGTTGTGTATAAAACAAAATATGCCATTATGAAAGGAGATTGAGACGAATCCCCATACCTCGGGTCCGACTTGACTCGGTCGTTCTTTAATCTCCTGAATAAAAAACTTGAGTTAATTTCTACTTGTTTAATAACCTTTTTCAAGTTCATTATTCCTTTTATATCACATCTTTCCATGTCATGAACACTATGTAATTATTTAAGTTAATAACGGTCGTTTTAACGATCATTGGTACTTGAGTAAAAAATAAGCCCTTTATAATTACAAGTTGTTCATGTATCCATTATGTCCAGAATGGTATTCATGATGTAGATATCATATATGTCATATATATCCAGCACATGCATGCATTTATAATATTACATAATCATTTAGAGGTAAGAAATGAAATGCACCGTTCATGGAGACGGTAAGCCGTACGTACGCATGAACGCTACTGTCATTTCTATTTCGTATTTTATAGAATGGAATCATAATGATATAAAGTTATATTATAATTCCAATGTAATATCATATATAATATCATAACTCCATCCTTTATACGTCCCACATATGGTATTTAACGAATCAAATCACTTTGAGGGGGCGGTAATCCACACTTCCTTAAATGAAGATATCGCGTTTACCCATAATGGAAACCATAAAGGTATGCACAAAATGAAAAATACAGAATCTTAAGGAAAACATAAACATATTATATATCATATATAAATATATTGACATCTTAGTGGCCACCTTTGAAGGTGTTAAAAGAATGTTGAACAATCATCGTTTCGGGAGGCATAAATTCACCATCCACGGAAACAGTATTTCCTTTAACCATTAGATGTAGGTGTGTGTAAGTGTTGCTCAAATACTTCTTATAAAAAAATCCTAGTATATTGAAGATACAGTAGTGGTTACAAAATAAATGAATAAAAATAGATTAGGGGGTTGGAGAATCAAAATAAAACAAAAGGACTCAAGTGAAGACATTACCTTAAATCGGGTAACTCCCTTTGGTTTGAGCTCAAAGGCTTCCTTGGGAAGACTTATGCCCAAATTGAGGATTCAAGGAGTAAAATAGGTATGTGGAGAGACAAAATGGGCAGGGTTTGGCCGAGCCAAAGGCTTTGTAAGTGTGGGTAAGGAGGTAGAGGTGGGGGCCTTTTATAAGAGGAGAGGAGGGGCACTCTTGGAAAGTAAAGAAATGTTACTTTATTTTCAAATGGGTTTTGGATTTTAAAGGTCCCACATTGATATAATTCTAGGATGAGGTGATAAGGGTTCTAAATATACCCACCCAATTGGTTTTGTACATGTTTAGGTCTTATATTTTACATTATCTTTCCATTTTATTTAAATCGTCAAATAATGAGGTCATTGCTGCATCATTATGATGTCATAAATAATTTAATTTATTTAACGTATAAAAATTATAAACAAAAAATACTATAATGTAGGAAATCGTTTTAGCTTTCCAATGACTATTCATAATCAAAAATCTGACTTTAATAACCCCATTTAAAAATTGTTTTAGTAAAACATATCATGTTTGTGTCATTTTTACTTTATCATTAAAAAAAAGATATTTATGTCATTTCCCAACCAAAGTGGCTCCATTGGGTCCCCAAGTTGACCCATGGATTGTCTTGTTCGGCCATGACACATCCAATAAGGTTAGGACATGTGTCAAGCTCATCTCATATTATAAAAACATTATTTTTACCTTAAACAACACTAATTACCTCTAATCGCGATTAAGAACTTAAAAGTTACTATTCACCAAAAAATTATTTTAATCTCATTGAACCAAATTTTACTTATTAATGAAAACCATGTGTGTTGGATTTTTGAAAATCAAATCACAGAAGTGACAAAGTTTCATTTAAACGAAAAATCAGTTTCTTTAACTACCACTTAGTGGTTTCACTATTCATCAAAAATTGAAGTTTTTCAGAAAAAAACCAACACTTCACCCTAAGATATATTTGATAATATGAATTCAAAAATTATTTCTATTTTAAAAAATTCATATCATATAAGTCACATTAATTAATTTAATAATTAATTCCCGTTGTCATGACAAAAAACGTGTTTTTATGAAACAACAAGTATCAAAAGATTGACACCAATTTAAGTCCAATTTCAAAGTGAAATTGATTCCAATGACCACCATTGGATTAAATGGTAAAAATATATTCATATTACACTTTAAGACCAATTAAAAATACAATCTAACCATATAATTAAATTAAATTAAAAAGCAGTTTTGATGTAAAATGCAGTATTTTTCACTATTCATTAAAAAAATGAACATTGTCAGAAAAATACCAAAAAATTATTCAATGTAAATTTAAATGTCCCAATCATAAAGAATATGTTTATTTTGACAAATATAGATTATAAAATTGTCAAAAATTTGATTTAAAAAGGGTTTTCCATCAAAAGGCAGTAAAAAAATCTTTTAAGAATATTAGTGTATTCAATGCATAAGATTGTATTTATTTTCATTTTAAGCCTCTAAAGACTATCTTATTCTTTAATAGACATAGATAAAAATATCTATTATTCATTACTTACTTGGGATGTTACATTTCATTTCAACGAAATGATATGTTTTCAAAATTATTTCTTTTTTAAGTATTCCACACTTTTTTATCATGTTCTCATGTTATACCTTTTATATTTTATTCTTAATTTATGATAATTTTATTATCATATGATTATATGACTTGTTATAGGACTTTATTCTATGGCCTCATGATATTGTATTAAGATTGTTATCTCTCCCTCATGTTATCATCCATATTTATGATCCATTAATTAACGTGATTCCCTTAAAGATTGTTTGATCTCACCCCTTTCTTATGTTTCCCTTCCATTGGTTATGAAAATGGTTTGGAATTAGATGCATCTAGGGGTAGCAACCCGAAAAATAATTATTTGAATACATCTCACTCATCATTCTAGTACATTGTTAGTGGGCCCCTACTTTTCACCAAGCTTGACACTCTTGAGCTATATGTTTTAGTTAATAAAATTATATTTAGAACCCATTATGAATTATTTGAATATATATAACTAGTTTGTTTATAAATACAATCATGGATAAACTAGATTGGAACTTATTTATTTGTAGGCTATTGTATACACGACATTTTTTAAATACTTATTTTAATATTATAGTTTCTTTTTGTGTATAATTATGTATTTAGTTATACTAATTCTTATTTTTTCCTTTAGTAAAGGTATACTAACCTGACCCTAGAGATCCCTGAGATGGTGTCAGCTACCAATCACATTGGTATGATTACAAGGAATAAAATCTTGAAGGACATGTCAGTTTATTAGTCTTCGTAAACTAGATATATACATGACTCTTATAGTACAAGTTAATACAATAACTAAAATATAATTTTTTTTATTATAAATAACTTTGGGGATAACTTTATTACATCTATTATATCCCTACATATACTTCATAGTATGCTTCTTTGATTCCTTTATAAAGGAAACATAATAAGGGTGAGCTCAAACGCTTGATAAGGGTAAAGTATAGCAAAAAAGATAATAAATCAATAGGAATAAATTAACACGGAAAGGTAAATAACAGAAAACACATGACCAGTAATCAATAGGATGAAAATGTAGTGAATAATAAATAAGACATTGTAAATGAAAATACATTCCATTCAAATAACTAGATAAGGAAAAATAAATACAGTAAGGTAAAATATTGAAACACATTCTATTTTATCAATTAATTGAAAATGAAATATATCCATAGATATGTTGAAGTAAAATCTCATCGATGAATAATAAATGAAACTAAACGAGGGAAATTCCTAATTATTGCAGATTGTGTCTATGGAACATGAAAACCTATACCATAAACACCATTCAAAATATATTTTAAAACTATGGATTGAGGTTCATTTAATTTTTGTAACTTATTTTTCTCAAAAAAATCATATCGATGCATCAAGGAGCTATATAATTTTCGGGCTACACCCATCATTACCATTAAAAATAACTCCTCATATCAAATAAAAAAATAATGTTTCTTATCAAATATCTGTATTGATTAAAGAATATAGAATTATCAATATTTCATAAAATAATCAAATTACTATCAAATTACACACCGTATGTAAAATGGTATATATTTTAGGAAATAGTAATATCCAGGATAAATGAAATAGATAACTATGGGGAATTTTGATATTCAATTATCATAGGAGATTGAATACTTCAAGGGGACTAAAAATGAATCTTGTAAGTGAATGCAAATAATATCCTTAGACAAATCAATCATGAAGAATCCAGAGGAAGAATAATGGTAGTATCAATAAAATATATCCCAATTGGATTAATATAATGGGTTGTTGTCATTGATGAATAGAAACACTGTAAAAATATTTTAAAAATATTCTTGAGTAAAATATCCTTTTCTTTTGAAAAAACATTCAGCAAAATTTTTCATTTAAAATTACTTTTAAAAAAAATTCTTTAAAAAGAAAACTTTTAAACATGAAAATTAAGCTTCAACAAAATGATATTGAGTAAATATATACTTGTTGTATGATGTTAAAAGAACAATCCTTATTCATGATAAAAATGATAGAAAAAGTCCTTGTACGAAAAATGATAAGAATATTTTTTAAAAACATTGGTAAAATAATAAAGGGTAAAATATATTTTCAAAATCATGTTGAAAAAAATTTTGAAATACTTTTTAAAAAAATATTATAAGAAAACAGGTTCTCTGACTAAAGATAAATAAAATCATGTTTTTTAGAAATCATTTTCTAAAAAAAATTTGAGTACCAAATATTGGAAAGATAGTACTAATACATGAAAATGGTTATGAATAACTAGAGGATAATAAAATGAAAGGGATTATAGAAAAATGTTCATATAAGTTTCTCTAATGTAAATATCATTGAAATATTTTTAGTATTATTTTTGAGTAAAATAATATTTAAATATCCCAAAGTTTCTCATACCACTTTGAAACATCTTAAATCATAATCCTCAAAAAGGAATAATATTAAATGAAATATTTAAATACCATGAAGATAAAATAATTAATAATATAATATATCAAAATGGGTAGTAGATACACTGTAAAAATGAACTAAATGGTGAAAATGACATTTATCTCATGGATGTAAACAAGTGAGATGAAAATCCCTTACTTTGTATCTAATTTGTCTCATGTGTCTTTATATTTCTGAATAAAAATATTATGATAATTATTTACTTTATTTATACCCGTTTAATTTTTTATCATAATTTTTATTTCCCTTATTAGTATGTTGTATACAACTACTTAAAAAATTATGTTGGTGTCGGTTGTTTTGACCAAATTCTGATTATGTGTCAAAAACATCTTTGGTAGGTTCAACTACCGTCAATGTCGTCATTACATAACATACACAAAATAATAATAATGACATATTTGTCCTACTTATATATCAATATTACTTTTAATACCTATCATTAAATATGGTTATGAAAAACTAATCAACATTACAATCATGAAGATTGTAGGTCGTACGTATGCATGATTAACGTTCTCATTTTTCAATGGTCCATATGGAAAGAAGGTAAGTAGAATTATATCGTTATATAATGGTAGTTATATCATAAATACGATATTATTTAATAATATATACTTATATATATAATTATTTTTATATAAAAGGAATCACATCATGTTGATGAGAAGGTAATCCACACATCCACGAATGACGTTATCTCTTTTTAAATGTGTGAAAGGGTAATAAAAAAAATGATATATATTATATTTCCAGAATGTTAATTATAAAAATAATATCATATAGATGTTTTATATTTCAGAAATATTTATTAATAATCATCCTTTATACATTCCATGTATCGTGTGAATGAATCACATCGCTTTTTGGAGGTGGTAGACCACATTTCGACAAATGATGTCATCGTATTTACACTAAATGAAAAGTATAAGGGTATATGCTGTAAAATAATTAAACAAGCTTAAAAAATAATAAATATCATATATATCATATATATATATATATATATATATTACATCATAATTGAAGACCATTAAAGTTGGTAAATGAAAAATGAACAATCATCATTTCGTGAGGCGGTAGTTCGCCGTACACTAAAATAGTATATTCATTACAATTACATGAATATGTGTGTAAGTTTAGGTAGAAACATTAGAATAAAATATCTGAAGTGCACTGTGTTGCATTTGTTGTCAATAAGGTATGTTGTTGATCAGAAGATGTCAAAGAATGAATGGATGTCAAGAAGAGTCAATATGTGAATGACAAAGGCTATGATGGTGTTGGTGATGAATGGAGGATGGCCATTGTGTTAAGATGAATGTCACTTAGGAGATTCACTAAGTGGCATAAGTGTTTATGGTTGAAACATTCATCCATGTTAATATCAGACGATTGTAGAACTGATCTTAATGTTTCAATACTTGTATCAAGATGATACTAAGTTACACCACTTAAAGAATGGATGATGATGGATCAATATCATGACATCTGACGATTGTTGAACTGTTCTTTAAGTTCCAAGAACTTGTATCAACTGGATACAATGTCACAACAAACTCTAGAAGACCATGCATTTTTGTCACAATGCATGAGGAGATGAAGATGATCCATCCACACCTCCTAAGTGGATGAAGTGAGCTGAAGAAGTCCATGCACTATCACTTAGTGCATGTGAATTAGAAGATGATCCAACTTAATCTCTGATTGGATCAATGAAGAACATGTTGAATAATTATTTGATTCAGGAGCTTCGGTTGAAGATGAACCTTCGGGAATTCGATATCCTAAGTGAAGATCATATGAGAGGAGGATTGATGAATTCCTAAGAAGAAGAGAGAAGAAATGGCTTAGAGGAGAATGGAATTTGGCATTTTTCATATGGAGTACATTGTTTAAAAACAAAGTATTATTCTGTCCTTTGCCAAAAAATTTGGCCAGCCAAGAGCACCTTGAGGGTTCAACCCCAAGGAACATGTGGGCCTAAGGCACCACTCCCAAGGGGGAACCCGTGGGGAAAACCCAAGGCGGCAGAGGCCACGCAGGGGTGTCACGCCTGCGTGGCAGGGGCGCAGGAGCGCGCCAACGAGAGCACCCGAGGGCATAGTGGGCGCCAGTGGCGCGCCCGCAGGTAGCAGAGGTGGGCGCAGAGCGCGCCCGTAGAGTTAACACGGTGTGGGGCGGCACCGTGAGGGGGGAAGTTCAACTGAGCGGCTGTAGGGAGCGCTTGGGTGATAACCGCGGAAAATCCGCTCGGCGATTCGATGTGGGATGCGCAAATTTCACCGGGAGCGCATCCTGGCCGCACGATCGATCGCGCGTTGGATCGCAGCCGCTCATCTCATCCGCTGCGCGCCGCGATCTAATCCAGTCATTGATGATCTTCTAAACGCCGCATCCGACGGCTCCGAGGCGTCTCCTTCCTCGAGCTCAGCCGAAGGCCACCCAATGTCCCCCGGTGAACCAGAGGGTCTCCGAGCACCGATCTTGAGCTCCCGGCCACCTCCGATCGAACCGAAGGCTCCATTCGGTTCGTCTGGCCCTACTGAACTCGTACATGCTTTAAAATATACTTGCATGCAATGTTTGGAGAATTTATAGGTTGGACGAGGCAAACGAAGTTCCGAGGCCATGAGGTTTATATTCTGTATGGTTTGGATTGAAGGAAGGTCATGCATGCATTCTAAGTCGCATGCACGTGAAGAGGAAAACAAAGAGAAGTGATCCCGCGTGAAACATTAAATAAAAAACGGGATTGGCGGCTCGTTTAAAGATTTCACAGATCCGAAATCTTCAAGAATTTAAGTTGAAATCACGCGGATCATGTGAGGCATCTCTCTGCCTATAAAAGGAGAGGTCGAGGCTCTGTTTAGGCTTGCTGAATTTTTTGTTGAAGATCTGGTGTCCCGTGAGTGCTATGCCTCACGAAGGGAGAATCCCCATGCAAGGTACTTGCGCGGCTGAGGTTTCTTTTGCGCATACTTGCACGAAATAAGAAGAAGGATTCCCTGTGCGCTACCCCTTGCGCGGCAGGAAGGAAAATTTGGGCAGCGCACTTGCGCGCTCTTCTTGTGCCCAAGGCCGGTTTCACCTGCACGCCGCCTTGTTTTTTGGACTTTTGCGATAAAAGAAAATAAGTTGGCTGCACCCCTTGCGTGCCTTCATTTGATGTTCGGGTGTGTGCAAGAGAAGGATGAGACCACACTATCTGTTTGTGAGCTAAATGCAAATTGAAGAACACCCTACGGGCAGTGGGTGTGCAAAGAAGAGGAAGGCAAGGCTTGCACCTTGTGTTTTCAAAGTGAACAAAGTTGGTGCAAAAAAAACAAGTGAAGGCCGTAGCCTTGGGTGTGTGCAAGAAGGAGAGGCCGAGAACTACACCAAGTTGTGTGTGCCAAGTGAAGAGGAAGATCACACCTTGTGTGTGTAAAGAAGTGGAACAAGGATGAACCTTAGTGTATGCACTAAAAGTGTATACACTTAGAAGAAGAAGGAGAAGACTCTCACACTAAAGTATAACACACATTTATGTGTGTAATCAAAAGGAATTAAGTGTGTGAAGGAAGTGAGAAGGTGTGTTCTTAAACAGTTTACACCCTTTGTGGGTTTATTTCACCGAGAGGAAGAAGGGGAGTGCATGCTTACATGCATGCATGTGCACACGTGAACAAAGCTAAATCAGGCTGTGTGCAATTTGAGTTGTCCAAGACCAAGAGTTATTGAAGAGAATTGAGAGGCCATGAAGTCAGTGCATGAGGAAGAAGAGCTTCCATGCACTCAGTGCATGAAGTTGATGTGAATTGAGACTGGACCAGACTGAAGTTAAAGATATCAGTTGTCTGAGTATTCAGTAGTTGAAGAGAGAGGCTGGGTCATCCTTAGAAGAAGGTGATAAAGCCCGAGCAAGACGAGAAGACCTGTTCTTCACAAGTGAGCAGAGGTACAGAGCAAGTCCAGCAGTCTTTATCCCAGACTGCTGAAGATACTTGAAGAGATGAATAAGAAGAAGAGCTACTCGTGTGAATCGAGGAGCCAGGAGAAGCCCCCTGTGAGACTCAGGGCGGAAGAAGTCTTCAGTGGGATTCTGGAGCAGGCAAGTGGGACTCTGGTAACACTGTGGGACGCAGTATAAAGACCCTCCTGTGGGACTCAGGAGAGATACAGTGGGACTCTGTATCGACAATTGTAATTCTAACAAGTTATAATGGAGAAACCATGTTGGGGCGTATAACCAACATGGCAAGGACGTAGGCCTTTGGTGCCGAACCTTGTAAATCCTTTTGTCCAGTGCCTTTACATTTACTGCATCATTCGAGGAAAGGATGAGAGATAAAAGAAGAGTGGATCGAGGCCTTAACAATCCATAGAGGTTTAATTGATAAAGAATCAATTAGTAAAAAATTTTCAGGGATCACTGATTCACCCCCTCCCCCTCTCAGTGATTCACACTGATCCGGGCACTTCAATTGGTATCAGAGGGAAGGTTATCTCTAAAAGATCCTAGGGAGTCTTTATGAAGTGCATATTTGAGGAAGTGAGTGAATACCCTCAAATGGAGATATCTTCCAAGACTCTGAAAAACAGGAAGAAGAAACAGGAAAAGAAGATGAAGAAAGCCTGTCCTAGCTGTGATGAAGTTGGAACAATGAATGATCTTCCAAATGCACTCAAATATCTTCAGAAGACAGTCCCCAAGGAAGTGGCAATGTGTATAGCTACAAGCGTCCTTGATCTTCAAGAAGAAAAATTACAGCTAGAAGAAGAATCCAATTCAATGGAAGATCAGTTGGCAAAAAGGGTTCGCATAACCAACACTCTCAGAAAGCTGGTGAAGGCTAAGGATGAAACAGTTTCTCTTTGCAATGAAAGATATGAAGATACTTGTGAATAATTGAAAACAAGCCTTTCTGAGAAAAAATTCTTTAAGACAATGGTCAAAGCAGTTTTCCATGCACTGGAGAAGTTGCACAAAGTTTCAATGAATGATAGAGATACTCAACTCGAAGACAAAGTCAAAATGGTGAAGGAGCGTGACAATTCATTGCTAGAATTGAAGAAGGTGCATGAAGACCAGTTAGAACAGCTGAAAGAAAATTGGGAAAGAAGGCTAAGACCTGTTGAGGATGAGAAGAACTCAAATAACATGAAATGCATAGAACTGGAGGTGATATTGAAAAATCAGCAATCACCCAAATCCATAGCCTCCCAGTCAGCTGAAAGGAGAAATGTTGCTACTCAAGTATGCTTTGAGAAGGATGATTCTAAAAGAAAGAAATCCTCTAATGAAAGGGCAATATCTTCTAAAAATAAGGTACCATATATGCCATCTTGTACTCGTGCTTCTAAAAGTGTTTCTACTAAAAGTGCAGGATGGAAGAACGAATCCAAACAAGTATGGATGAAGACAGTGAAGAAAGAATGCTCTCCTAAAACAACATAGCAAGTCAAGAAAAATACCCAACAATCAGAAGGACTGAAGAGGTCAAGATTTGTGGGTCAGTGTTGGTGTTGTAATAAGTATGGGCACTGTGCAAAGGATTGTTGGTACAATCCACTGAATGTCAAAGCACAAAGGAAGCCCATTCCAAGGGGGAGCAAGTCAGAAGAAATGAAGCAGCATCCACAGGTCCAGAGACATTTGTTTACTGCAAATAGATTTGGATTACTTGACAACATCTGGGATGATTGCAAAAGTGGTCAAAAAGATACATGTCAATCTCCAACTATATCTAGAGCTAAAAAGAAGAAAAGATCACAGAACCTGGCTCAGAAAGAATCCTTGGGAAGCAAGCATAAGAAAGTGGAAGATGCTCCCAAGAAGATTATGAAAAATGAAGAGAAGACCTTGGAGTCTAAATCCAAGAAGGGTGATGCATCCAGAAGGACCACCAAGAAGGAATGCTTCTACTGTGGAAAGAAAGGGCATACTATGGATCTTTGTGAACACGCCATGGAACTGAATAGAAGCAGACTGGACTCAAAAAGACAATCAATCCAGAAGAAGCAGAAGGGATTGATTGAAAATAATTTGCCTAAGAAAGGTAGCTTAACAGCATCAAAATAACCATGTGGAATTTCCAAAACTGAGGCCTCACTTCCAAATGACTTGTTAGTCATATGGCCTAATCAGTTGCAACTTGTCAGAGAGCTACAGAGAGCTGAAGATAAAGCACTGGCAATAGCTAAGGCAAAAGGAAAGAAAAATATTTCACATGAAGATCAAGTTATGTGTGTAAGGTGCAATCAAGCTAGACATACTAGTGATAAATGCATGATATTCATTCCAGCTCAGAAGGGATTCTTCAAAAGAATGAAGATTTCACCAGGAGACTCTAGTGCTCCGAAGGCACCTAGAAATAGAGGAGTCACACACAAAGAAGTTAAAGAGGTGTTGAGATCCACACCGACACAAACATCATTGAAGATCAAATGTGCAAGTGTGAAGAATGGTGAAAATGGGAAATCCCAGTTGAGAGAATCTTCTCAACCTTGTTGTTCACATTGATGAACCAAGGAGGTTCCATCTTATTCCCTTATACTTCTTGTATTTACATGTGCTAACATTGCATGGAATTGAAGATGATAACCATTCTCAACTGGAGAGTGGTTTTGGTAGAATGGAGAGCACCCCTTGAGGGGGAGCCAATCTGGAGAAGATGGTATTCTAAGATTTAATACCATCTTGATAAAAGCTGAAGGTATTCCAATCATACTTTCATCCTTGTTTCTTAATTGTATTCATCATGACAATTAAGGGGGAGTATTGATTGAAGGCAAATGGTTGAAAGGGGCAGGTTTATCTTTTCACCTGAACTTTCTAATGAGTTTTGTGAAGTTGTGCAGGATTTAGAAAATTCATTGTTATATCTGAAAAATTTCAATCCCCTTGAAGCATGATCTCACATGTATAGTGAATTTTGGACAGCATTGAGTACCTTGGTTACATCACTCTTGTTTTCTACACCGGGTTAGCCCAAGTAGACTTAGAGTTGATTTACTAAAGGTTCTTTGCTAAAGAGAACATGTGACATCGTCCCTCTCTCAGTGTTTTTCAAGAAAATACTTTTCAAAGGGAGGAAGTGATATTTTGAAAAGGAACCACACCACACCTTTGCATTTGGTTGCCAATAAGGGGGAGAAAAGCTGACATATTGCCCCAGAAATGTGTGGAACACATATTGACCCATTAATATGTGTTCTACTGATTGGATTGACAATATGTGCTCTAGTGGTATTGACAACAAATACAAAGGGGGAGATTGAAGTGCACTGTGTTGCATTTGTTTTCAATAAGGTATGTTGTTGATCAGAAGATGCCAAAGAATGAATGGATGTCAAGGAGAGTCAATATGTGAATGACAAAGGCTATGATGGTGTTGGTGATGAATGGAGGATGGCCATTGTGTTAAGATGAATGTCACTTAGGAGATTCACTAAGTGGCATAAGTGTTTATGGTTGAAACATTCATCCATCTTAATATCAAATGATTGTAGAACTGATCTTAATGTTTCAATACTTGTATCAATATGATACTAAGTTACACAACTTAAAGAATGGATGATGATGGATCATCATAATAACATCTGACGATTGTTGAACTGTTCTTTAAGTTCCAAGAACTTGTATCAACTGGATACAATGTCACAACAAGATCTAGAAGACCATGCATTGTTGTCACAATGCATGAGGAGATTAAGATGATCCATCCACACCTCCTAAGTGGATGAAGTGAGCTGAAGAAGTCCATGCACTATCAGTTAGTGCATGTGAATTAGAAGATGATCCAACTTAATCTCTGATTGGATCAATGAAGAACATGTTGAAGAATTATTTAATTCAGGATCTTCGGTTGAAGATGAACCTTCGGGAATTCGATATCCTAAGTGAAGATCATATGAGAGGAGGATTGATGAATTACTAAGAAGAAGAGAGAATAAATGGCTTAGAGGAGAATGGCATTTGGCATTTTTCATATGGAGTACTTTGTTTAAAAACAAAGTATTATTCTATCCTTTTCCAAAAAATTTGGCCAGCCAAGAGCACCTTGAGGGTTCAACCCCAAGGCACATGTGGGCCTAAGGCGCCACGCCCAAGGGGGAACCCGTGGGGAAAACCCAAGGCGGCAGAGGCCACGTAGGGGTGTCACGCCTGCGTGGCAGGGGCTTAGGAGCACGCCAGCGAGAGCGCCCGAGGGCATAGTGGGTGCCAGTGGCGTGCCCGCAGGGAGCAGAGGTGGGCGCAGAGCACGCCCGTAGAGTGAACACGGTGCGGGGTGGCACCGTGAGGGGGGAAGTTCAACTGAGAGGCTGTAGGGAGCTCTTGGGTGATAAACCGCGGAAAATACACTCAGCGATTCGATGTGGGACGCGCAAATTTCACTGGGAGCGCATCCTGGCTGCACGATCGATCGCGCACTGGATCGCAGCCGCTCATCTCATCCACCGCGCGCCGCGATCTAATCTATCCATTGATGATCTTCTAAACGCCGCATCCGACGGCTCCGAGGCGTCTCCTTCCTCGAGCTCAGCCGAAGGCCACCCGACATCCCCCGCTGAACCAGAGGGTCTCCGAGCACCGATCTTGAGCTCCCGGCCACCTCCGATCGAACTGAAGCCTCCATTCGGTTCGTCTGGCCCTACTGAACTCGTCCATGCTTTAAAATATACTTGCATGCAATGTTTGGAGAATTTAGAGGTTGGCCGAGGCAAAGGAAGTGTCGAGGCCATGAGGTTTATATTCTTCATGGTTTGGACCGAAGGAAGGCCGTGCATGCGTTCTAAGTCGCATGCACGTGAATAGGAAAACAAAGAGAAGTGATCCCGTGTGAAACAGAAAATAAAAAACGGGATTGGCGGCTCGTTTAAAGATTTCAAAGATCCTAAATCTTCGGTAATTTAAGTTGCAATCACGTGGATCATGTGAGGCATCTCTCTGCCTATAAAAGGAGAGGCCGAGGCTCTGTTTAGTCTTGCTGAATTTTTTGTTGAAGATCTGGTGTCCCGTGAGTGCTCTGCCTCATGAAGGGAGAAGCCCCGTGCAAGGTACTTGCGCGGCTGAGGTTCCTTTCACGCATACTTGCACGAAAGAAGAAGAAGGATTCCCTGTGTGCTACCCCTTGCGCGACAGGAAGGAAAAGTTGGGTAGCGCACTTGCGCGCTCTTCTTGTGCCCAAGGCCGGTTGCACCTGTGCACCGCCTTGTTTATTGCACTTGCGCGATAAAAGAAAAGAAGTTGGCCGCACCCCTTGCACGCCTTCATTTGATGTTCGGGTGTGTGCAAGAGAAGGCCGAGACCACACTATATGTGTGTGAGCTAAATGCAAATTGAAGAACACCCTACGGGCAGTGGGTGTGAAAAGAGGAGGAAGGCAAGGCTTGCACCTTGTGTTTGCAAAGTGAACAAAGTTGGTCCAAACAAAAACAAGTGAAGGTCGTAGCCTTGGGTGTGTGCAAGAAGGAGAGGCTGAGAACTACACCAAGTTGTGTGTGCCAAGTGAAGAGGAAGATCACACCTTGTGTGTGTAAAGAAGTGGAACAAGGCTGAACCTTAGTGTATGCACTAAAAGTGTATACAGTTAGAAGAAGAAGGAGAAGACTCTCACACTAAAGTATAACACACATTTATGTGTGTAATAAAAAGGAAATAAGTGTGTGAAGGAAGTGAGAAGGTGTGTGCTTAAACAGTTTACACCCTTTGTGGGTTTATTGCACCGAGAAGAAGAAGGGGAGTTCATGCTTACATGCATGCATGTGCACACATGAACAAAGCTAAATCAGGCTGTGTGCAATTTGAGTTGTCCAAGACCAAGAGTTCTTGAAGAGAATTGAGAGGCCATGCAGTCAGTGCATGAGGAAGAAGAGTTTCCATGCACTCAGTGCATGAAGTTGATGTGAAGTGAGACTGGACCAGACTGAAGTTAAAGATATCAGTTCTCTGAGTATTCAGTAGTTGAAGAGAGAGGTCGGGTCATCCTTAGAAGAAGGTGATAAACACCGAGCAAGACGAGAAGACCTTTTCATCACATGTGAGCAGAGGTACAGAGCAAGGCCAGCAGTCTTAATCCCAGACTGCTAAAGATACTTGAAGAGATGAATAAGAAGAATAGCTACTCGTGCGACTCGAGGAGCCAGGAGAAGCCCCCTATGAGACTCAGGGCGGAAGAAGTCTTCAGTGGGATTCTGGAGCAGGCCAGTGGGACGCAATATAAAGACCCTCCTGTGGGACTCAGGAGAGATACAGTGGGACTCTGTATTGACCATTGTGATTCTAACAAGTTATAATGGAGAAACCATGTCGGGGCGTATAACCAACATGGCAAGGACGTAGGCCTTTGGTGCCGAACCTTGTAAATCCTTGTGTCCAGTGCCTTTACATTTACTGCGTCATTCGAGGAAAGGCTGAGAGATACAAGAAGAGTGGATCGAGGCCTTAACAAGACATAGAGGTTTAATTGATAAATAATCAATTAGTAAAAAGTTTTAAGGGATCACTGATTCACCCCCTCCCCCTATCAGTGATTCACACTGATCCGGGAACTTCAATATCCAATTATATTTATTATACATTTTTTACATAATGATGGACTAAATAGATTTTAGGTAATATATAGTTGAAGTAAAACTGAAAATCTTATGTAAATATGTTTCCTCTTAAACAGGTGACTCCTTTTGGTTTGAACCAACGGATTCCTCGGATTTTTTATGCCAAAGGGGAGGAATATAGGATGAGTGGATGGAATTTTAGGAGATATTTGGATATATATTTTTTATAAAAATTTCCATGAGAGGTGTAGGGAATTGCGAGGCGAGGAGGCATTTTGTAGTATGGAAGGAGTATCACTCATTAAATATTTTGACAAAAGAATTCCGTACACATTTTTCTCATTGAAATTGTCTCTAATAATGGTCCAATTTATATCCAATTGTGTATAGTATCAAAATATTTCCATAAAAGGGATTTCCAAGAATTCTATATGCCATTTTGACCCTTATGATTAATGTTTGGTCCCTTAATAAACTTTATTTTACCTTAATCAATGTAATTAATTTTATTTTAATTCACTAATATTTTTGGTAAAAAACTGATTTTACAATATTATATAGTATAAATTCTGATAATTACAAATATTTAATACATTTTTCTAAATTCCAATCACAAAAGTGGCATAAATTAGTTTAAATTTAATCCAGTAGACTCGATGACAATGCGGGGTTTTAATGTAAAAATATCTAAAATTTTTCAATGATTTTTTAGTCAATTTCAAAGTGAAATTGATTAAAGTGACCTAAGTTGAATTAATTGGTAAAACTATTGTCTCATTAAACTTTAAAAACAATTTAAAATATTATTTAACTTTATAAATATTATATATGAGAATTAATTTTGAATTAAAATTTTTTATTTTTTATTATTTGTTAAAAAATAAAACATTATAGAAAAATAAAAATAACTACCCTAACCTAATTTTTATTTTTGTACATAAAATATAAAGTTTATTTTTCCATATAGAATTTATAAAAGTTCCAAAAAAAATTAAAATTGGTTCTCCATTAAAATGTGGTAAAATTGCCTTAAAATATATGTTTTTATGAGTAAATTTTGGTTTGTTCTTATGTTATGCTTATAAAATCAAATGGATGAAAATTAAAAATATTATATTGAATATAATATATATATATTTCATTAATATCACTCACTAATTGTAATTAATTTAATTTATTAGGGTAAAACACCTCTATGAGTATAAAAACATGTTTTCTATAAAATATTCCCTTTATTTTCAATTGGATCTTATATTCATTTATAATTAATTTATAACCAATTAATTCATTTAATTTTAGTTTAAGCCATATATTTTTATAATTTAGTTAATACTATTCATAACTAATAGTTTATACCTTATTATATTAAATAATAATACTTTAATGACATATTATTGTTCGGTAAAGCTTAGTATTGTGTTTAACACAATCCACTAAAGAAACTCATTGTAGCGTATGTCGCGCACTAACTCAGTATCATATACAATGAAAGATATAAATTATATTTAATTTATTTAAAGCATTAAATATATTATGAATACTCAGGATATTATATTCCCTTATGTGCTTGGTGTCACACGTCATGCATGCTATCAAGTACAACTTACTCTTAGAATTTTCAGGGTGTTACATTCTCCCCACCTTAAATAAATTGCATCCTCATATTTCAAAGTCGATTTTGGTAATAGATTGTTTGATATTTCACATTTCTAAAATACCACATAAAGAGAAGTGTTCATAAAATATCCTCTATAAAAGATATAATGACAATTAAAAAGGTTATATGGACTAAAATATAACTAGGTCTCTAAGTAGGAGAACATTAGTGGAAAGTATAGATACAAACATAGAGGAAATGTAACGACCCAAAGTTTAATCAATAGAAATTCCCATATTATAATTTTCATATATTATAACTATCCATGTGAATAAGTAACATTACCATTTAAATCATAAATAAAATTTATCCATCTTATATGTGACAATATGATAAAATTATAGTGTTGGAATTTTTGTGAGTCTTGTATATTTAATTAAAATTTTATGATTAATTTAATAATTTAATAGCAAATTTATTTTCATAAAAAGTATTAATATATAATTATTTTTAAGACATATGATTATATGAAAATTGAAAGACACATTATTTAATTTTTCAAACTGTTAAAAAAGTAGTTTTAATTTAAAAAATTGAATTTTTCAAATAAATTGGGATTTTAATTAAAAATTAAATTTTACAAGTTTAGAAAATTATATTCATAAAATTTATTTCATTTTAAAATTATACATTCCTAAAAATGGTTTGGGTGAATTTTTGGGGCTTTTCTAAAATACATGAATTTTGTGAATAGTAAAATACCATAATTTGTTAAATATATACATTATATATTAAATAAAATTTTTATTGATTCATGGATGAATTCAAAACCTTGGGGTAAAAATAACAATCCAATATTTCTATTTTTTTACAAGTATTAATATTATTTCTTGTCTTGATGAAAATAATAAATTAATGAATAAAATATTGAGAAAAACCCTCCTCTCCTCCACTATAAAAACCAAACTCACCCCCTCTTCCCTTCAATCCTCTCAAGCCATATACCTAGTCCAAATTCTACTCAAATAAATCAATATTCCCATCTCCCATGTCCATCAACCATTTTTCTCTTCAAAAGACCAAATCCCCTCCATTAAATAGGTTCTCAAGGAAGATATATTCAATATATAAATTAATCATTTCATTTCTTTTATTTTCTTTCCTGTTCCATTATTTTCTTTTTCTTTCCTCATTTCCTTTTCTAAAAATGTTTTGATAACTCCAATACCTTAAATTTTCTATAATTATGTTATGATAATGAAATAATTCAACATCATCTCTATTTTCCTCTCCTTTTATAATAGAAATGAAAACACCATCTGAGATGTGTTAGTTTATCACATTCAAAGATGATGGGTTTTAAATTTATATTATTCTCTTCAATTATGGTCATGAACCCATTTTTTTGGTTTAACTAGTCTATAATGTATCTATTATTTCTAATTTAAGGTTCTTCTAATTTTTTGTTCACATTTTATTAGTTTATAGAGAAAATGTGTTTGATGTCATTAAAAACTACCAATTAACCAAAACAGCTATCATTAAAGTTTTATATAATGATTCATCTTCAATAAAAATAACAAAATGAATTTTGTAAGCTTTTAATCTACTGTAAGATCAATAATAACATATATCTCTAATTCTGGACAACCATTCTCATCTTACATTTTTACACTTACATGTATATAACTAAACCAATAAATAAAACCAATGAAACAAACAATGAAACTGAACCTCTTATCCCAAAAAAATATCATGAATAAACTTAATAAGTTTATATAAATCAAATAAATAATTAATAGGTTTTTGAAACATTAATTAATGAATTTAATTTGGTTATCCAGGCCATTTAGATTAATGTAATAACACCTTTGTACACAAGGTAAGGGATTCTACCCAAACCTCCATTATTTATTCAGACTGATCTATCTTTCTTTTTACACAAATTAAGTTTTTTTTGTACATATTCTAAATGTTTTTACATGATAAAAACTCATATACAAGATCCATTCATTATTCTATTTCAGGTATGTACATGTTTTTAAGTGGCTACCTCCTCAATACATTCCGGATAAGCAAACCTGTTTTAAGGGAAATTCCCAAATTCTTACCCAAATTCAAGTGAACCATATCATCTATTTTAAGACATAATTTTTTTTATAAAATCAGTATTTTTTTATCAAAATATTCTTTTTTTTACTTTTCATTTTATATAAAATATTATTCCCTTCTCTATTTTAAATTATCTTTAGTATTTTTCTTAAAACCGTACTAAAATGTTTTAATGCTTAAATTTCTAAAAAACTCTTATTAAATGTTGTCACTTACATTTGACATAACATACCTTGATATATGACTATTTTACCTTATCAATGTCCATTTATTTTTTAATTCCTTTCTTTTAGGGACACTTGTATGATACGTCAATCTATTATGATTTGTGACATGATTCTGATACCCATTTCTTTCCATGGGAAACCTTGTGTCTATTTATGATTGATTACATAATATTCTATATGAGGAAATAATATTTATGAATATGTTATGATGGGTGCACCCAGATATCACTTCTATTCATTGGGTAAAGTTTAGTCTCATGAGACATAATGTCCAACGGTCTTGGCGGTTAGCCTTGACACATGATACCATGTGCAACGGTCTTGGTGGTTAACCTGAAATGAGCCTTGACTCAGGATAAAGTCATGTTTTATGTTTCCTCCACATTAATAAGAATACATTTTTATATGATCCCATTTTAATGTTTTATGATTCCATCTGTACCATGCCTTTTCATTTCATTATGCCATGCCTTCTAACCCATGTGTTAAACTTTTTTCTTATGTTTATTCCCTTAATGAGCTTTTAGCCCATTCATTGGTTCATGTCATTCACATTTTATCCTATGAATATGTATAAGCACAATGGGAGTTAGGAGCTCTTTATAAATAATAAATAAAGACATTTTTTAATTTATTTCCGTGTTTTAATTTTTATGTACCTAATCATATAAGGCACTAGACATTATGATACTTGTCTTGTAATATGATGATTTTCTATGGTTAAAATCATGTAATGATATGTTTAAAAGGCTAGGGTTTCTATAGTTGCTATCAGAGGATGGTCTAGTTATTTTTGGAGATTCTGGATAGAGAATTTTAGTAAGAACCTTATGGATGAGACTAATTATAAGAAAACAATTTTAAATTTTTGTAATTATAGAGTAAGTGGTTTGTCAAGAAAATACATCCTTTTATGGATACGAATAAATGGATGTCACTCTGGCACAGATGTATCTAGTGCTAAAAGCTGAAAACACCACTTTGAGCTTGACTTGAACGGGAATAGGTGCAGGACAACAAGCCTTATTTCACTCCTAGTTTGAATCTCTCGGTTGATATGATTTGGTAAATTCATAATATTAGTATGAACCATTATTAAAGGAAAATAAAGATCCCATAAAAATATATGTTAAGTAAGAGATCAAAGATAACCTAATTTGAAACCTAAGGAATCACGAGTTAAGATATACTTTTCCTTTAAGAATTTATAATTTTATGTTTAATGTGTCATTTTTATGATTAATATCTAAGTATTCAAGCCCTCTAATTGTAATTTTATTTTCATAGTTAATGGAGGGAAATAGAAGAACAAGTGACAATAATCAATGTGATAGGGAATGTGAATATTTCCTTACTGATATGCCAAATATGATGGGAATAGATGTTCAAAACTTCATGACACTAATTTCTCGGCTAGATCAAGTAATGAATAATAACTTGAATCATGTGGAATTCCCTCCTCCTCCAAGGAATGAATAAGTTTCCATTGAATCCTTCATGAAGAAAAGTCCTCCCATGTTTAGTGGATCTTTTGATCCCCTCCTTACGAAATAGTGGATTAGCTCCATTGAAAAGATATTCTCTGTCCTCCAGTGCTCTGAAGAATTGAAAGTCATGTTGGCGGTCTATCAATTTGATTGGGAATCTGATCAGTAGTGTACACTAATAAAAAAATGAATTCCTAGAAGGAAATTTATTCCATGGATTGGGATGAATTAAAGAAAATGTTTTTCAATAAATATTTTCCATGAACCCTCCACATCACGATGGAAATAGAGTTCCTCAGACATAAGAAGGAGGAAGATGAGTCCATCGGGGAATATTCACAAGGATTGAAAGATATGCCTCTAGATTTTTCATGAACACTGAAATCATGGTGGATCGATTATTTAGTGGACTAAATATGAGTCTACAAAAAGAGTTTGCAATTCGTGACTTCGATATTTATGAAGAGATTGTTTGTTGTGCACTCATGCTTGAAATATATATCGGAGACTCCCAATAGTCTCGTGGGCCAAGTGAAAACAAGTGGAAAATAAATTCTAAAATGGTTGGTTGAGAAAATAAAACCCATGATGGAAAGAAGATCGAACATCGTTCTTGTCAAAATTGTGGGAAGATGCATCCTGTGAACTGACTAAAGGGAATTAATAATTACTTAAAATGTGGAAGAATGGGACATCTTACTAAGAATGGATGTAGGGATATGAATAATTCCAATAATATGGAATAATAATGGAAGTTTTAGATAAATTATCAGTCTATAGTGAAGTTTTACAACTACAAGGAGCATGATCATTAAGAGAAACATTTCCCTAAATCAAGGGTTGTTAGAGGTAATCAATAACAACCTCCAAGGAAACAAGGAAGGGATTATGTTATCACTACTACTAATGAGGAGATGGAAAATTATTTGTTGAAAGGTATGCTAGTTATTCATTCAAGAATTGTGAACGTACTATTAGATTCTAGTTCAACACTTTCATTCGTAACATACAGGTTTAGTAGAACTATTCAAACACCAACTCAAATTTAGAGGTTGAGATATCAGTGAGAACAGCGAAAGGGGAAATTATTTCATCAAAGGTTTATAACTCATCCTTAGTAAATGTTTGTAGAATTAACCTCCTAGAAAATATTTTCATACTTCCTTTAGTGAAGTTTGATGTTATCTTGGGCATGGATTGACTCTCTTTATACAATGACAACATCAACTTCCAGGAAAGGGATATCACTCATCACATCCTGAAGCATCCTCTAATTATTTACAAGTGTATGGAGGAAGATGAATCTCCTTTTGAATAATTGTCTCATGAGTGGATATTACTGCCATATAATCAAGCATATCTAGCTCAAATGATTGAGACAAAGGAGAGAATCATGCTCAAAGACATGCCCATCGTGAGGTATTACACAGATGCATTCCCAGGAGAATTTACTAGTCTTACTCATTTTGAGAGGTTGAGTTCTCAATTGAACTTATTCATAGATCCCTACCTATATCAAATACAACCTATAGAATGGCCATTGTTGAGCTGAAAGAGTTGAAGAAGCAGTTATAATAGAATCTAGAGAATGGTTTTATACACCCAAGTGCTTCACCATGGGGAGTTCTAGTCCCCTATGTCATGAAAAAGGGTGGTTAAACGCACCTCTTCATTGATTATCACGATCTCAATAAAATAACAAAAAAACTAGTATCCATTGCTTCGGATAGATGACTTGTTCGTCTAGCTTTGGGGGGCTAGTTATTTCTCTAAGGTGGTCCTTCAGTCGGTATATCACCAATTAAAGGTGAGGAAGGAAGATATTCCCAAAACTGCCTTTTAAATAAGGTATGGACAATATGAGTTTTTAGTGATTCCCTTGAGACTCAATAATTCTCTTGAAATTTTTATGGATCTAATGAATACATTATTTAGATATTACCTCAAAAAAATTGTGGAAGTATTTGTCAATGATATTCTGATTTACACCAAGAGCATGTAGGAACATGAGGAGCATTTGAATACTATGTTGATGACTTTACAAAGGGATAAAAATTATACAAAGTACATTAAATATGAGTTCTAGATAGATGAAGTATCATTATTGGGTCATGTTATCACTAGAAAAGGAATATCTATGGACCCTTCCCAGACAAAGGCAATTGAAGAGTGGCCAAGGACAACATTTGTAACAGAGATTCATAGCTTTCTGGGTCTATCCGAGTATTATCAATGATTTTTGGAGAAATTATCAACATTTTAAAACCTAATTACAATGCTTACATGCAAGGGAGTAAAGTTTTTATGGACTCAAGAATTTGAAGAAATCGTTAAGGATCTCAGAAAGAGTATTATCACTGCATCAGTACTCACACTTCCAAAAAGTGGAGAATTAGTTGTGGTGAACAATAATTCTTCAAAGAAAGGATTGTGTTGTGTACTGATGAAAAATGATAAAGTGATAGTATGCACTTTAAGACAGCTGAAAATAAATGAGTAAAACTATCCCACACATGATATGGAGTTGGCATCTGTGATCTTTTCATTGAAAATATGGAAACATTATATTTATGGGGAGAAGTGTGAGATATATAATGATCATCAGATTCTCAAATATATAATCACATAGAAGGATCTTAATATAAACCTATGAAGATGGTTATATCTCATCAAGTATTATGAATTCTCAATCCACTACCATCCCAGTAATTCCAACAATGTAAAGGATGCTCAAAGTACAAAGGATCATGCATATTTATCAATACTGAAAATTAAAAAGGATAAAATCTTATTAGATTTGCAGAGGAGAGGTAAGGGAATCAATAAGGGAGGAAAATAATCAATCCTTTATCAAATGATTGTTTAACCATCCCTCATGAAGAAAATAAAGTATTCTCAATGAAAAGATGTGAAAATTATGAAAAGGGTAGAAGCTATAAGAAATGGGAAATCTTATTAGTTCAAGATTGATGGGCAAGGAGTTTTAAGATTTGGGTCATGATTACGTGTACCATTTGATCCATAGATAAAGAATGATCTTCTAAATGATGCACATTACTCAAACATCTCTATTCACCCAGGGAGCACAAATATGTATCAAGATATCTGAGAGAACTTTTGGTGGGACAATAAAAAGAAGGATAATGTTGAATATACATAAAAGTTCCTAGTACGTCAAAAAGTAAAGTCTAAAAGGCAGAAGTCTAAGGAGATGATAAAACCATTACCCATACCAACATGGAAGTGGGAGAAAACCAATGAGGACTTTTTCACTAGATGTACAAGGACATCCATGTTGAGTCAATAAGGTTTTCCCTATGAATTTTCCATTCCTTCTTGTTTTGAAAATCACAAACACCTTATACTTAAGTAAATCTATATTTTACTTCTATAAGGAAAATTTCATTCCCTAAGATTTTTACTTATTCCATATTTTCATTACTCATATCAAATTGTTTCTTAAGTATAAAAATCGGATTCATACCTAAAACCTCGGAATCATATAATACTTAGATAGGAAGCATTCTGTTTTAGGATCCGAATTCTGGATACGAACTCTAATAAAGTTTCACTCCGAATTCTAGATACAAACTCTAAGAAAGTTCCACTCTGAATTCTGGATACGAACTCTAATGAAGTTCCACTCCAAATTTTGGATAGGAACCCTAATAAAGTTCCACTCTGAATTCTGGATATGAACTCTAAGAAAGTTCCACTCTGAGTTCTGGATACAAACTCTAATGAAGTTACACTTCGAATTCTGGATACGAACTTTCACAAAGTTCAACTCTAAATTCTGGACTCCGAACTTTTACTAGTTAGACTCTGAACTTCTACTAGTTCGACTCTGAACTTCTATAAGTTCGACTCCAAACTTTTACTAGTTTGAATCCAAAATTCTATAATTTTGACTCTGAACTTTTACTCATTCGACTCTGAATTTCTATAAGTTTGACTCCGAACTCTATAAGTTCTGATTCTGAATTCTAGTGGAACCAGACTCTGAATTTTCTTAGAAATTCAGACTCCAGATTTCTACAGAATTCATGTTCTGAATTCCTATTAAAACAGAATCTGAATATCTATTTATTATATACTCTTAATTCCATTTTGGTTAGACTCTGGACTATTATTTTATTATATTCAAAACATAATTTTTTCTTATACTTACACTTCTTTCATTACAAAATGATGTCATTCTTTTAGTTATTGACTAACCGTTGGTTGAGTGACACATGTACAGGTCCCTCCGAAAATCAATGAGAAATATGACTGTTGGAGGAGGGAGCCGACCGTTGGAGATTTGCCTATAAATAGAAGCTCATTTGAACGTGCTCGTAACTTTTGGAACTTTTGGAATTTTGGTGATCAGAAATTCCTAAAGTGATTTCTAGATATAGAGGCTCTTATCAACTCTCCATGCTTCGTGTAGAAAGTTTTAACAGCTTGTTCAAACATTTCCTTGTACAGACCTGCTTTGTGTGACTCTGATTGTTACTGATTACAATTGAGGGCTTCTGGGGATTGTAAGACAGAGGTTCCAACACCTTGAAGTTGAGGGCTTCCTTGCTGAGGAAGAAACGGGTTCCAACTACCTTATAGTTGAGGGGTTGCGGGGATAGCAAGACAGACTCCAATCTTTGTATCGAGGGCTTACCATGGTGTGGGTAAGACAGAATTTCTTGAAAGTATAAATCAAAGGACCTTTATCCAAAGTTGTTGGATACCCTTCTCTTTGGGTTCAAAGAGTTATTATTTGTTACTTATAGTTTTACTACCCGTTTTTTCACTGCATTTTATATTGATAAGTAAAGTATAACTTTCTCATACTTCCATACTTGTACTCTGATATAGTTAGATTCTATACGCTTTACGGTAGAATCTTAATCCTTATAACTTTTTTTAAGTTCCATTTTCGGAATCACTATTCCAAAATCTAGCAAGTCTTTAGTACTCATAGAGGACTTGTGAATTATCTTGTTTAAATTTGTTAAGTATAACCATCCTGAAAATTCCCTTAAGGAATTTTAAAAGGTACAATTCACCCCCCCCCCCCCTTGTATCTGAGAATCTCATTCTTATTTCGATCTTACGTTTCGTATCATAGAGTATATAATACTCAGATTCATAACATCCTAACAATTGGTATAAGAGGAGGTGAACTAATACCCTGTACCAATATAACAATTGATTCAGATGATTTGTTTTAATCTGAATTAATCTCACGATTTGATTTAGAAGAGAATTCATGGATTTGCTTTTTCATATTCATATTTCTGGATTCATACTTTTTGGAATCATAGTTCGGATTCACTTTTTCTTAGAGATACAATTTTTCTTGCTTAGAATATTTTCTGTTGCTTACAAACTAACACTTCTAACAAGTTTGTGTGTCAAAGTTTTTCTTAAGGATGACAGGTTTAAATTTTGGTTCTATCGACAACTTAAATCATACTAGACCACCTATTTTTTATGGTAATTATTATGAATACTGGAGAGATCGTATGAAGACTTTCATTATCAATATTGGGGTAGATAACTTTCGTATTCTTACTAGTGGATATAAAATTCCTGACAAAGAGGTTAGTGCTTTTACTAATCAAGAAAAGCATGATTACCAACTCAACTATAACGTACGCAATACTCTACTTTGTTCAATGACTAGGAACATATATAGCCAAATTTCTTCTTGTGAAATAGATAACTGTATATGGAAGAAACTTGAAGTTACTCATTTGGTACATCCAAAGTCATAGAGACAAGAAGAGCTATGTTGAGAGCTGAATATCATGGCTTCAAGTTTCCTTATAGAGAACCAATTTGTAAGGAACAACAGAGATTTATGACCATCGTGAATAGATTACAGTAAATGGGAGAAAAAGGTCTAGATGATGAATCCCTTGTGGATAATATTATAGATATAATTCCCAATGAGTGGGAATCAAAGAGGACTGTTATCGATGAGAATAGAAAGGTTACTCAAATTTCTCTTAATGAACTATTTGAAACTCTTCTTCAACATGAAACTAGAATGAAGAGAGATACTGACAACATAAAGAAGAAGAATGGTAATGGTAGTGTTGCTTTTACTACAACTTCAAATCACATGAAATCTAAGACTTCTGAGAGAGTAACTAAATCCAGGTCTAATAAGGTTACTATCCAATCAGAATCTAGTGAGAGTGATGTCTCAGAAAACGAGTTAGCTAATCTTTCTCAAATAATAAATAAGATAGTTGGTCAAAGAAATTTCCAATCCAAGTATAAGAAGAAGGAAAAGAAATATAACAAAGATTCATAGGTCACATTCTATGAATGCAAGAGAAGTGGACACATAAGACCGGATTGTCCCTTGCTCAAAAATAAAGAAAGAAAGGAGAGGCATTATGAAATAAACAGGAAGAAGTTCTATAAAGATAAAGATAAGAAAGTCATGAAAGCTAATACTATATGGAGTGCTAGTTGTGGTGACTCGTCAAAAATTGAATCTTCAGAATATGATTCATCAGCTCAGAAAAATATTGGATTCGTTGCTATTACTTCTTTCCCACATACATGTCTTATGGCCAAGGTACGCTCTACCGAGGCTTTAACAATTTTATCTCTTAATAAGAATTACTATTCCGAAAATAGTACTTCTAATGAAGATACTTCATCTTCAGAAAATGAATAACCTTCATATTAAGAAGTATCTAGATTTTCCAAGTTACTTGAATCAAAAAATTGTAAAATTTCGAAGAAATTAGACAAGGAAAATACTAGGGAAGAAATTCTTAAAAAATAGATTTCAGATCTTACTGAAAATCTTAGAGATAAAGAAGAGCTTTTAGAAAAAATTTCTAAAGACCTTGAGAAAGAAAATTCTAATAATAACTTTCTAAAGATCATTAGAATGCTATTTTAAATATGAAAGTTTTTGAGGAAAAATCTAACTCTAAGGAAATGATTCCTGAGGATAAGAATTTAGTCATCAGACTAAAATCTGAAATTTTTTCTCTTAAGAATCTTCTTGAAAAATTTACCTCTAGGAAGGAAACTTTTGACAATATGTATTCTCAAATTAAACCTCAAGGAGACACTACTGGAGTAGGTTATACTCACCAAAAACCAGTTTTCAAAAATAACTATTTTATTCCTTCTAGTGCCCCTTTTTGTACTAAGTGTCAAAGTGGTGGGAATTGGAAGAGAAATTATTTCTTGAATAGAGTTCAATCTATTGGATTTAGTAAAGCATATTTTTTAAAACAAATGTGGATACCCAAAATTTTGTTGTCTAACAATTCTGGATCCAAGAAAGTATAGATTCTAAAAACCTAGATTGTTTCTTATTTTCAGGAAAATAAGGAAAGTACCAACAGTAATACTTGGTACATGGATAGTGGATGTTCCCAGAATATGACTGGTAACAAAAGATATTTTGAAAAGATTATCAAGATGAAAGAAGGAAAAGTAACTTTCAGAGATAATGCTCAGGGATAAATTATTGGTATAGGTAATATTGTTCTTCTTGGAAAACTTTGATTTCAAATGTTTTGTTTGTTAAAGGTCTTAAGCATAACCACATCAGCATAATTCAATTATTTGATGAAGGATAACTTGTGAATTTTAGGAATGATAAGTTATTAGTACACAATTCCAAGGAAAAATTTATTCTTTCTACCCATAGGCAACAGAATGTATACACTTTGAACTTAGAAGACCTTAGGAGCCAAGACATGCCTTGCCTTAGTGTAATGGAAGATCATTCTTGGTTATGGAATAGAAGTTTAGGACACTGTAACCTTAGGAAATTATGTAAACTTTCTAAGAAATGTTTAGTTAAGGATCTACCAGAGATTAGATTTGATTCTTCAAAAAGTTTGTGACCCTTGTCAATATGGAAAGCAACATAAATCATGTTTTAAATCAATTGGTGAAGTCTTAACAATTTATGCACTACAGTTGGTGCACAGGGATCTTTTTGGTCCAACACAAACTGGAAGCATTGGAGGAAAGTATTATGTATTTGTTTTGCTTGATGATTACACTAGATTTAAATGGGTCTATTTTCTAACAAATAAGTCTGAATCTTTTTCATATTATAAAATTTTTAGAGCCCAAGTTAAAAATGAAAAAAAAAACTTCCATTGAAAACTATTCATAGTGATCATGGAAGAGAATTTCAAAATTCTGATTTTGAAACTTTTAGTTTGAAAAAAGGTATTACTCACAACTTTTTGGCCCCGAGAACACCTCAACAAAATGGTGTTGTTTAATTAAGAAATATAATTCTTAAAGAGATAACTAGAACCATGTTGAGTGAGTTTTCTGTTGCCAAATATTTTTGGGCTGAAGCTATAAGTACTACTTGTTATACTATAAATTGAGTTTTAATTAGACCTTTTCTTAATAAAACTCCTTATGAGTTATGGAATGGTAGAAAACCTAGACTTTCCTACTTTAAGGATTTTGGATGCAAAGTATTCATTATGAATACTAAAGATAACTTACACAAATTCGCACCAAAATCTGATGAAGGACTTTTCTTAGGCTACTCCACAACTTCTATGGATTATAGAGTTTTCAAAAAAAAACACTTGCACTGTTAAAGAAATAGGATAAGTAAAATTTGATGAAACTGATCCTTTTGTTTTCAAATAACCCCAACCTACATCTTCGGATGTGTTTTCAAAACCTGATTATCAACCTTTGATAGAAAATCTTTCTGATAAGGAAAATGTTCAAGAAGATACTTCTGAAACATTTACCCCAGAAGATTTCTTACCCTATCTTGATGAACAGGTTTCAAAAAACCCAAATCAGTCATTTCTAAAGAATCATCCCAGTGATATTATCATTGGTGATGTGAATCAACCAGTTAGGACTAGAAGTTCCTTAAGAAATGAAGTAGAACATCTAGAATTCCTTTCCCAATTAGAACCAAAAAGAACTAATGAAGCTTTAGGTGATGAATATTGGATTAAAGCCATGCAAGAAGATCTAAATGAATTCAAAAGGAATAAATTCTGGACCTTGGTTAAAAGACCTAAGCAAACTTCTTTTATTGGAGTAAAATGGGTCTTCAAAAATAAGTGTGATGAAAATGGAATCATCATAAGAAATAAAGCTAGATTGGTTGCTAAAGGCTATAATCAACAAGAAGTAATAGACTATGAAGAAACCTATGCTCTAGTAGATAGACTTGAATCTATTCATATTATACTTGCATTTACATCATTCTTCAATTTTAAGCTTTTTCAAGTGGATGGGAAATGTTCTTTCCTTAATGGTTATGTTCAAGAAGAAGTTATTGATGAACAACCTCTTGTATTTGAAGATACGAAACATCTCGATCATGTTTTTAGACATACCAAAGCTTTTTATGGCCTTAAAAAAGCCCCATGATCTAGGTATTATAGACTTACAGGATTTTTGCTTCAAAATAACTATGTTATGGGAAATGCAGATCCAACTCTTTTTATAAATAAAGATAAGAAAAATGTTTCGATTATACAAATTTATGTTGATGACATCATATTTGGTTCAACTCAGCAATCTTTAATTGATTCTTTTGCGGGTCTAATGAAATTTGAGTTTGAAATGAGTATGATGGGTGAGTTAACATTTTTTCTTGGTTTTCAAATTTCTCAAAAACACGAAGGAATCTATATATCCCAACATATGTATATTAAATATCTTCTTAAAAAGTATGGGTATGACAACACTAAGAGTATAAGTACTCCTATTGGTACCTCAAACACACTTGATCTTGATGAAGTTGGGAAACTAGTATATCAAACATCGTTTAAAGGTACTATAGGAAGTCTACTTTACTTGATATCTAGTCGAACAGACTTGATGTTTTTAGTATGCTTATGTGCAAGATATCAATCCAATCCCAAGGAATCTCATTTAAAGGTAGTGAAAAGAATATTTTTCTACTTAAAGAGAACCATAGATCTAGGACTATTTTATACTTCTGGAAATGATTTTATCTTAAAAAGTTTTTCAGATGTTGACTTTGGTGGATGTAGAATGTATAGAAAGAGTACATATGGAACTTGTCATTTCTTAGGAGATTCATTAGTTTCCTGGTCTTGAAAGAAGAAACATTCTATAGCACTCTCCACAGCTGAAGCTGAATATGTAGCAGCTGGAAGTTTTTGTGGTCATGTGTTGTGGATGCAACACACACTCACAGATTATGGCTTGAGTTTTACTAAGAATAAAATTTTGTGTGATAACACAAGTTTCATTTCCCTCAGTAAAAACCCTGCACATCACTCCCGTGAAAATCACATAGATATTAGGCATCACTTTCTTAGAGATCACACACAAAAAAGAGGTATCATTCTTCAATTTATCGGGATGCAAGATCAACTTGCTGACATTTTCACAAAATCTTTACCCTCGGATGGATTTGAATACATTAAACAGAAGTTAGGAATGATAATTGTGATGTAATATTTATTCATTAACTTCTTGTTGAACCATTCTCCTTATAGTAATAAACTCATTTTCATAGGGGGAGTACATTTTATTGTGATTCTTTCAAAAAAATTCGTAATGAGTCTTTCAAAAAAATTCGTAATGATTTTCTCAAAAAAAATTCGTAATGAGTCTTTAAAATTTTTTGTAATGAGTCTATCAAAATTTTTCGTTATGAGCCTTTCAAAAATTTTCCGAATCGAAATTTTCGTAATGAAATTTTCGTATTGGAAATTTTCGTAATGAAATTTTTGTATTGAAAATTTTCGGAATGATGTTTTCGTACTGAGAATTTAAATACTGAGGATTTTCATAATGAAAATTTTCGTAATGAGAATTTTCGTATTGGATTTTTCGTACTCATATTTTTCGTAGTGTGTTTTTCGTAATCAAATTTTCTTCAAGAAGAATATTTCCTATTACGAATAAAATTTCTAGCCAATCTGAAAGGTATAATTTCCTTACTCAATTTTTCGTAGTCATTTTTGTAGTTGCTAGTTTTTTTTCTTATAAAATTTCTTGGATTCATTTCTTCTTAAATCTGAATGTTTTTATTAAAACCTCAAAATATCAGATTCAAGATCTCTTTGCGGGTATTATTTTAACCGTCAGATCATATCAGAGAAATTCTCATCCGCTAGATTCCTTTTGGAAGCTGAAAGGTCAGCTCCATGGCCTATATAAACGGCACCCCCTTTTGTGTTCCACATCAATTTCAAGATCTTGCATGTTGAAGCTCTGCCTCTGCTCTTAAAGACCATTCCGAAACTTTTAGTGCTCCTCTATTCCGAATGTATGTAGAATCCACTTCCCGTGATATGTATTCTATGAAGCCAATCTCAAAATGGTGAGTCTATAGGGAAAGGTTAGTTCATCCGGATTTCTTCAGTGAGTATGATTCTCTAATTTCAAAGAATATCAAACTCATTGGTTGGGAAGATTTCTGTGTATCGAAACCAGGGGAAGGATGTTGTTTATATGGATTTTCTGGTAGAATTTTTTGAGTCTGTTTCCTTCTATGAATAAGATGGAAGAGAAAAATTTTCTTTGAAGTCTTATAGGAAGACTTACAAGCTTTCTTATAGTAAGGATGCAAACTTGGTAGGCTTATCATATGATGGTGAAGCATAATTTTGTTCACATAAGCTACCGAATGTGCAAGGAAGTTTTAGCAAAGTGAAGGAAATGAAATTCCTTGGGCTTAAAGATGATAAAACATCAAATATTTCTCATTATTCCACCAATAACTGGATTCTTCAGTTGCGGGTTAAATGGGTTTTTCATTCCGAGGATAGGAGATAGGGATAACCTAAAGAAAATTGATATCTACAAATTAGATTTTTTGGTAAATCTAAGGAAGAGAAATCTGATGAGGCATGTTCTTATTATAGTTCAGAATATCAAGAATGGAAATTTGAGAGCTCAAATCATTATGTATCATGATCTTATATCCAATCTTATTATTCGTTTTCGTGATTCATTCAATGTTGCTTGCACCTCCAAGTCGAGAATGTTTAAGGTAATGCTGATAAGTTATGACACCTTAAAATGGATGAAAGACGGTTTTTCAAAGGAATCAAGTGAGTTTTACAATCTTCCAGAAGAAGAGGTAGAAGTCGCTCTGGAAAATGTAGAGAAGGTTGAGCCAGTGAAGAAGGTTACTAAGAAGAGGAAATTGAAAGAAGTGTTTGCTGAAGACAAGACTCCCAAAGCTAAGGGAACCCAATCCGCACCTCCCAAGACGAAAAAACAGAAAGCATATCCAGATGAGGTGGCTGCTAAATGGAGGGAAGATAAGGAGAAAAGGAAAGAAGGGGACCCTCAGTTCGGACTGGACCCGGAAGAAGCTAAATCATTAAGGGAGAAGATGGCTGAATACCTTGAGAAGGTAGAAAATGAGAAGAAGATGAAGAAGAAGATGTCTGAAGCTGAAGTTGTTCAATCTCTGTTGAAGGCCACAAAAGTAGATTCTGAGAATATTCCCATTCCGGAATCTTTTCTTGTTGAGCCCTTACCAGAGACGCATGTAAAGAAAAACTTCACTCTAGAAAAGTCTAAAGGGAAACAAGTTGTTAAAGAAGTAGAGAAACTAGCCAGTGAAGAAGTAGAGGAAGAATTTGTTGGAGAAATTGGAGAATAAAAATAAGTATAAGAAGGAAGTGATGATCTCTATGACTTGATTAAACAAGTTGAGGATTATCAAGAAAAGGCCGAATCCTCAAAGCTAGTCACTCCGGGAAAGGGAGATGACAAAGATTGTAAGAAAGATGATGTCGAGGAAGAATAAAAATAGAATGAATCATCTGAGGAATTAAGATATGAGAAGCGATTTCTTGAAGAAGGAGCAAAGAAGGAGAAACCAAATGAAGACAAGATTTTTCAAGTATCTGAAAGTGAGAAAGAATCTCCTGATGTGGTAGTTCTGAAAGTTGATAAAGGGAATAAAGTTCTCATGGACACACTAACAAAAGATATCATTAGAAAGAAAGATGTTGGTGGTCCTTCTAGAAAAAAGTTGGTGGAAATTGAAGAAGAACAATCTCCAAGAAAGGTGTCTGATTTGGAATCATCAGTAGTGGGTCATAACTTTGTTGTGGAATCTTTGAAAAAGTTATTGGACACCATTCCGATCTTTCCCACTATAGACTCCAGATGCCAGATGCTTCAACATAGTCTGAATTAGAAGTCAGAATACTTATCTATGGTGATGGGTAAGTGTGTTAAGATTTAAGCAGATCATATAAATTTCTTTATCAATTATGATGTTCACATAAAATCATGTCGAAAAATTACTCTTTGGTCAAAGAAAGTTGATGAAGGCATGGCAGAGTTTGATCATTTTCAGAATGATGTTAAAGAATCTTTTGACACTTAGGATGCCAAGATTAAGAATCTTCAGGAAAAGATGAACCTTGAACAAAATTCTTGGAATCAACAAGTGAAGGAATTGAATGGGAAGGTTAACTCCCTTGATCAAAATTTTAAAAGGGATAGATATCTCTGGATTGAGCTCGAAGAAAAGCTTGTAAAGAAAGATCAGTTATTAAAGATGCTGGAAGAGGCCATGAAGGCTCAGGCAGAAGTCTTGAAAGCTCAACAAGAAAGGATCACAGCTTTGGAGAAGCAATCTGAGGAGGATCAGAAAGATTTGAAGAAGCTGAATCCCCTCTTGAAGAATCTGATCCCAAAGGAAAATGAAGGAAAATAGACTCAATCCGATCTTTTGTTTCATTTGATCTTCCTTATAAAAAATTATTCCAATAATAATAGAACTATGGTTGCTTATTTTTCTTGCATGTCTTTACTAATATTTCAAGTACCAAATTTCTTTTCCATTCCCATAAATTCTTTTTGAAAATCACAAAGGGGGGGAAATAAAAAGAACTACTCAAAAAAAGATAAAGAATAATTTAAAAGGGAGAATTTCTAATTTAAGAACTATCCTTAAGTAAGGGGGAGTTCCTCATTACGAAGTTTTTCATTTCCAATGATAAGGAAAACTACTTTCTGGAAATTTAGAATACAATCCTTAGAGTTCAAAGCCTAATGGGGAGTTAGTTGTATTCACCGTCATCTATCAACAAAGGGAGACAAGTTTTAATTTCAAAGTCTAAAGAAATTTTTCTAAGTCCTTATGTTCTTTTTCGAAAGGTTGTTTGTGCTTTCCAAAAAGGGGGAGATTGTTGAGTCAATAAGGGTTTCCTTATGAATTTTCCATTCCTTCTAGTTTTGAAAATCACAAACACCTTATACTTAAGTAAATCTATATTTTACTTCTATAAGGAAAATTTCCTTCCCTAAGATATTTACTCCTACCATATTTTCATTACTCATATCAGTATTTTTCTTAAGTATAAAAATCGGATTCATACCTAAAACCTCATAATCATATAATACATAGATATAAAGCATTTTGTTTTAGGATCTGAATTCCATATATAAACTCTAAAAAATTTCCACTCCGAATTATGGATACGAACTCTAAGAAAGTTATACTCCGAATTCTGGAAATGAACTCTGATGAAGTTCCACTCCGAATTCTGGATATGAACTCCAATAAAGTTCCACTCTGAATTCTGGATACGAACTCTAAAAAAGGTCCACTCCGAATTCGGGATACGAACTCTAGTGAAGTTCCACTCAAAATTCTGGATACGAACTCTCACAAAGTTCAACTTCGAATTTTGGACTCCAAACTTTTACTAGTTCAACTCTGAACTTCCACTAGTTCGACTCCGAACTTCTATAAGTTTGACTCCGAACTTTTTCAAGTTCGACTCCAAACTTCTATAAGTTCAACTCTGAACTTTTACTAGTTCGACTCTGAACTACTATAAGTTTGACTCCGAACTCTGTAAGTTCATATTCTGAATTCTAGTGAAACCAGACTCTGAATTTCCTTAGAAATTGAGACTCTGGATTTCTAAAGAATTTATGTTTTGAATTCCTATTAAAACTGAATCCGAATTTCTCATTATTATAGACTCTGAATTCCATTTTTGTTAGACTCCGAACTATTATTTTCGTACATTCCGAACCTCAGTTTTTCTTATACTTACACTTGTTTCATTATAAATAGATGTTGTTCTTTCAGTTATTGACTAACCGTTGGTTAAGTGACACTTGTACAGGTCCATCCAAAATTCAAGGAGAAATATTAACATGGGAGGAGGGAGCCAACCGTTGGAGATTCGCCTATAAATAGGAGATCATTTGAACGTGCTCATAACTTTTGGAACTTTTGGAATTTTGGTGATCAGAACTTCCTGAAGTGATTTCTAGATAGAGAGGCTCTTATCAACTCTCAAAGATTCGTGCAGAAAGTTTGAATATCTTGTTCAAACTTTCCCTTGTGTAGACTTTCTTTGTGCGACTCCGATTGTTGCTAATTACAATCGAGGGCTTCTGGTGATAGGAATACAGAGGTTCCAACACCTTGAAATTGAGGGATTCCTTGCTGAGGAAAATAGAGGTGCCGACTACCTTATAGTTGAGGTCTTGCAGGGATAGCAAGACATACTCTGATCTTTGTATCGAGGGATTACCCTAGTGTGGGTATGACAGACTTTCTTGAAAGTATAAATCAAGGGACCTTTATCCAAGGTTGTTGGATACCCTTCTCTTTGGTTTAAAAGAGTTATTGTTTGTTACTTGTAGTTTTACTACTTGTTTTTCTGCTGCATTTTTTATTTCTAAGGAAAGTATAAAATCCTTATACTTACTTACTTGTACTCTGATATAGTTATATTCTATACGCTTTAAGGTAGAATCTTAATCCTTGTAACTTTTGTTAAGTTCCATTTTTAGAATCACTATTCTGAAATCTAGCAAGTCTTTAGTACTCATAGAGGTCTTGTGAATTATCTTGTTTAACTTTTTTAAACATAACCATCCTGAAAATTAACTTAAGGAATTTTAAAAGGTACAATCTACCCCCACCCCCTATTGTATCTAAGAATCTCATTCTTATTACGATCCTACGTTTGGTATCACAGTGTATATAATACTCAGAGTCATACCATCCTAACAATCCAAAGGAAAAAATGCAATGTGGGTAATTTTTGATCATCTTACGAAGATAGCTCACTATATCGCAATTCTAGAGGACTTATCATTGGATGAACTTGTATGGATATATATCAAATAGGTGGTGAGGCTGCATGGATTACCACAATCTATTGTATCTGATAGAGATATGATATTTAAATTGATGTTCTAGAAAAGTATCCAATATCCTCTAAGCACTGAACTAAAATTCAGTGTAGCCTATCATTTTGAAATTGATGTCCAATATGAATGAACTATTCAGACACTGGAATACATGTTGATAGAATGTTCTATGGACTTCATAGGAGGATGGGACCAACATCTTCCACTGGTTGAATTCTCCATCATCAACAGTTTCCACTCTATCATTTGAATGGAACCATATGAAGCCCTTTAAGGGAAAATTTGTAGAACACTGGCATGTTGGGATGAAGTTGGTGAGTACAAGACTATAGGACCTGAAATGATTGATGAAATGGAGGATAAGGTGAAAACCATTCAGAAACACATCAAGGAATCCTAAGATCGATAAAAGAGTTATGGGGAAAAACGTTGATGAGACCTTGATTTTGAATTTGGATACATGGTATTCCTCTGAAAATCTCAATGGAATAAGGTCATGAGATTTGTGATGAAGGGAAAGTTAGGTCCCCAATACATTGGGCTCTTTGAGATTCTTGATCATGTTAGAGTTGTGGCCTATTAACTAGTACTTCCATATACCATGTCTAAAGTACATGATGTCTTCCATGAGTCCCTCTTAAGGAAGTACATACCAGATCCTTCACATGAACTATCTTTATAGGTGGTATAGTTAGAAGAAAATCATTCTTATGAGGAGTGGACAGCGAAGATCTTGTATTGTAGAGATAAAGTTATACACAAAAAGACTACTCACCTCGTCAAAGTACTCTGGCATAATCATATGTACTAAGAGGAAACATGGGAACTGGAGGAGGTAATTAAGGAAAAGTGCACACACTTGTTTTGGATATAGAATGTAAAAAAATCAAGGGTGAAATTTCATAAGGGGGAAGAATGTAACAACTCAATGTTTAATCAATGGAAATTACCTTCTTCTAATTTTCATATAGTATAATTACATGAAATCACAACACAATAATATACTAAGTGACTTTTTAACTTTGAACACAATATAGTCACTTCTGTGATTTGATTTTTTGAAAATCTGGCATACAAAATTGCAATCAGTAAGATGTTGGGAGTCCGATAAGACAAACCTAATTTTTGGTAAATAGTATTTGATCCATATTAATAGTAATGTTACCCTAATGATTTGTAATATGACCCTTATGAATAGTAAATTCTTCAAGTGAATAAGTTACCTTACCAATAAAAGTATAAATAAAATTTATCCATATTATAAGTGAAAATACGATATAATTATAGTGTTGGAATTTTTGTGAGTCATGTATATTTAATTTCAATTTTATGATTAATTTAATAATTTAAATGAAAATTTATTTTCATAAAAGGTATTCATAAATAATTATTTTGATGACTTCTGATTATATGATAATTTTAAGAGATGTTAATTAATTTGTCAAAGTGTTAGAAAATCAGTTTTAAAGTTTAAAATTTATATTTTTCAAGTAGGTTATGGTTTTAATTAAAAATTAAATTTCACATATTTAAGAAATTATTTTCATAAAATGGAGTTAATTTCTGAATTTTTAACATCTAAAAATGGCTGGGGTGAATTTTTGAGATTTTTATGTAATACTTGAATTTATGGTGAATAGTAAAATACAGTATTCTGTTGTATATATACATTATATGTCAAATATACTATTTATTGAGCCATGGATGATGTAAGAACGTTGTGTTCATACTCAAATGCACATATTACTATTTTTTTACAATAATTAACACTATTTATTTCATTGAGAATAATAATAACATAATGAATAAAATACTGAGAAAACTCTCCTCTCCTCCACTATAAAAAACTACACAAACACCCTCTTACCTTCACTACTATCAAGAATTGTGCATAGACCAAATTTTTCTTAAATATCTTCCTAATCTCCTCTCCCATGTCCATGAACCCTTGGTCTCTTAAAAAGACCAAATCTCTCCCTTAAAAAGGTTCTCAGGGAAGATATATCCAAGTGTTAAATTCCTCTTCCCTTTCATTTTCTTTTATTTCAAGTTCCATTATTTTATTTTTATTTCCTCATCACATTTCATCTAAATGCTATGATAAATCTATTACCTTGAATGTATATGAATTTTTTAATGATAATGGAATAATTCATCATCATCTCTCATTTCCTATCTATTTATACTAGAAATGAAAACACCATCCTAGATGTGTTAATTTCTCATATTCAAGGAGGATTGGTTTTCAATTTTAATTATCATAATTAATTATGCTCATGAAACCAAGTTTTTGGTTGAAAAAATATAAAATATATGTACTATGTATAATTTAAGGTTCTGTAATATTTTTTACCCAGGGTATTAGTTTATAATGAAAAACGTGTTCAATGTGATCAAAAACTGTCAACTAACCAAAACTGTTATCATTAATGTTTTATATAATGATTCAACTTCACATAAAATAACCAAATTGATTTTATAATAAATTAATTTACCAGATGATCACTAATAATATATAACTTCAATTCTATACAACTATTATCATCTTACATGTTTATCCTTACATGTATATAAGTAAACCAATCCTAACAACCAATGAAACAAACAATGAAATTGAACCTCTTAGCCCATCAAAAAGGTCATGAATGAACTGAATAAGGTTATACTAAATAAATTACATAATTAAGAGGTGATAAAAATATAAATTAATGAATTTAATTTGGTTATTTATGACACTAAGATCAATGTAAGAACACCTTCATACATAAGGTAACTGATTCTACCGGAACCTCCATTATTCATTAGGGTTGCACTATCATTCTTTTAACCTAAAATTAAGTTATCTGTTATTTTTATGTAAATATTATAAATTGTTTTTACATGATCCAAAATCATGTTTCAATATCCATTAATTATTCTCTTTCAGGTATATAAATGTTTTTATCTGGTTCCCTCCTCAATACTTCCCAATAAGAAAACCCATTTTAAGGGAACTTCCTTAGTTCTTAAACAATTTCAAGTGCACACTATCATATGTTTTAAGACACCATTGTTTTTATAAAATCAGTCATTTTATTGCAGAAACCTACTTGTTTCGCTTTTGGTTTTATATAAAAGATTATTATTTTTTCTATTTTAAAGGATCTTTAGTATTTCCCATGAAACCGCACTAAAATGTTTCAATGCTAAAATTTATTAAATACTCTTTTACATGTTATTACTTAAAGTGGACATCACTTTTCAGGATATATGTCTATTCTAACCTATTATTTTCAATGCATGATCTAATTATTTTCCTTAATAGGAATTTTTATGACACTCCCATTAGTTATGCTTTATGACATGATTATGATACCCAATTCTTACAATCTGTAACACTTATGATTATGTATGATTGATTATGTATGATTCTATATGTGGAAATAATATTAATGAAAATATTATGATAGATTTTCCTAGATATCGCTCCAATGAATTGGGTAAGGATGAGTCTCATGAGACATTATGTGCAACGGTCTTGGTGATTATCCTTAGCTCATGCTACCATGTGCGACAGTCTTAGTGGCTAACCTTGACTTGTGCTCCTCTATATGCAATTATCCTTGGAATAATTCTAATGTAATGTTTTATGTTTCTTCTAAATTACTATAAATACATTTTTATGTTTATATTTTATGATTCCACATGTTCCATGTCGTTTCATTTCATTATATTCTGCCTTCAAACCCATGTGCTAGAGTTTTTTTCTAATGTTTATTCCCTTACTGGGGTTTTAGATCATCCATTTTTTAATGTTATCCCTAAGTTATCCTATAAAGATATGTGAAAAATTTTGAGTTAGGATCTCTTTATAAATAAAAAATAAATAAATTTTTTATTTAGTTCTATGTTGTGAGTTTTATGTACCTAGTCTTCCAAAACATAAGACTTTACAATCCATGGCTTGCAATATGATGATTTACTACGCTTAAAATTATGTAATGATGTGTGTAAAACTCTAGGGTACCTATAGTAAAAGAGTAAATATTTATATTGAGTGTTTGAGGTCAACAATCACAAACAAGTGAATGGTCAATAGAAAGTTGACGAACTCAAATCCATAAATATATGATCATTTATAAGGCCATCCGTTCAACAAAAATTTTGGTGTTATGATAAAAAAATTATCTTTTTTAAATGATGATTAAATATTTTTCTACTTAAGAATTTAAATAAAAATACTTACCTGATATAATTATATAAATATAATTTCAACACTTGGTTCTGCTTCTATCTATCTTCCAATTCATTCAAAAATTAATATTGATACAAGAAGCACTAAAATACATTTTTAAATATCTTAAGGCCCGTAAAATAGTGGCAAGTATTAAGGCCCTAAAATAGTGAAAATTCTGACTATTTTCCTCTTACTATTTTCCAAAACAAATATCATTGATATATTATTCTCTAAACCCTAAAATTTACATTGATGGTTCATCATTAATATTTATTTATCAAATTATTTAAATAAAAACAATGTCATTTTAACCAGTACATTGCATAGGTAAGTGGATGGAATTAAACCCTTATCATCCTTAGATCATGGGTTCTTATCCCACGGCCTTTCAGGATTTGATTTCTTATCACCCAGCTTATAGGTTTTCCTTTTATAAAACCATATTAATATAATTTCCTAAAATAAATATGATATACATCCTATCACTAAATAACCATTTAAATAGGGTTATCAATACAAACTCAATACATAAATACTTTATCCATTTATCTCAACTAAGTTTCTACCTTTGAATATCGCCACTACAAAAACGGCCAAGGGAAGTTCCACCTTATATCAGCGCTAAGAAAAAACCGTTGATAAAAAACCCTATATCAGTGCTAAAATTTTAGTGCTGATACTAGGAATCTTTATCATCACTTTTCTAGCACTGATAAAGAGACCCTTTATCATTACTAGAAAAGCACAGATAAAGAAGGCATGTATCATTGCTAAAATTTTAGCGCTCATATAGGAAGGATTTATCAGCATTTTTTTAGCGCTCATAAAACCATAGTCTCGTATTTTATAAAATTAGTCACACAGTGTCCTTGGTTTATCGTGACCTAAATCTCTCGTAGTAATGTAACCCTATGACTCCCCTCCACCACCCCCTAATCTTTTCATTGTCAGACCTCCACCGCCCTCGATCTTTGGGTTGCCAGACATCTGCCACCCCTGATAGTCACGTTGTTGGACCTCCGCCGCTAGCCCTTCTCCTAATCCTTCCCCTCGAACCCCTTCGGAAGATCATCCTCCCTGCAAACCCTACTTCTCCTCCTCTTTCCTCAACCCTAATCCCCACTAACCCTACTCCTCCATTTCTCTTCGGTTGGAGGCTCCTCCCATGCACCTCCACCTCTGGAAGTTTCCAAGTGTGTGGTAATTGATTAAATGATTTTACATTATTATATTATTTTGATATGATTTTTTACTTTCATGAATGTATTCTATGGATTACTTTTTTGGTGAGAAATATGTTTTGGAAAGGTTTTGAGATACACATGTGAAGAAAATTTTTTTCTATAGGAATGTTTTTATGTTTCATGTATTCTTTGTTGAGGTGTTTCTTAAATATATTTTATTTCTTGTGTGAAAGGTGTGAAATGAGTTTTTGAAGAGAATTAATGGTTTGAATGTGTTTAATGTGGATTTTATAAGAGAAATTCATTTTTGTTGCATGTTGTATTTTTTTTGAACCTGATATGTGTCTTAGAATTGTGAATGTGATTTGAAACATGTTATAAAGTATGAATTTTAAAAGGGATTTTCACATGGAAATGGATGGATTCCATATGTGTTCTTCTTGTTGTGTTTCCAAATGTGTTTCATAAATTTTGAAAGTGGTGTGAAATGTGTTTCTAAATGGTTATAGTGTGTATGTGAAATGGAAAGTGGATTTTTGGGTAAGATAATGGTTTTGGTGTGAGATTTCAATCATTGGATCCATGTAGAAGTGTGAAAATGTGAATGTGGTGATATCCTTATGTGCTTATGATGCTTGGAATGTGTATGTGAAAGTGGTGATATAGTTATAGTTAAGTTAAATGGGGTCTTAGATTGCAAATACTTCAAGAAATTTTTTTACAGAGCAATTATATCTAGATTTGATGGTATCGAGTAAGTAAATGAAGTTTCTCCACCTTATATAAGGTTATTAGACATTGACTCAATATACTAATAATTTTGATAAACTTGCTCAGTCTTCACTTGAAGTGGTTTCAAACAAGAATATTAAGTCCCAGAGGTTTTATATGGATCTTCGATCAGATATAAAATATCAAGTATTTATGAGAAAGTTTCCTGAAAATTTTGATGTTCTAGATAGGGATGTGATGGAAGAAATTGGCATGAATATTATGTCAGGGTTAACTAGAGTTACTTATATTCCCAATGGTAGTTTTAGTGGTACCTATAAGTGGATTAGAAAGTAGAATGAGCCTGATAGTGAAAATATTGGTGGTGGGATTTTATAGAAAACTTCCTCCATATCATCTGTAGTGTCTAGTAAAGGCCAAATGACTTTTTCCGATGTGGAAAGATTGATCAATCAAAGCATTATTGCATGGAATCATTGAATATTTACATTTCATACTGACATTAAACCCACTTGAAGAGGGTTTTACATGTTTTTAATACCCTGTGTAGTGGAATGGAATTGTAAATATTGAGAGGTACCAAATCACAGTAATATTATTCAATTACAATGGGAACCTAGAAATATGTATTAGGAATGAAACAAATTCATGTAGTGGATTAATCTCCAGTAGGAACTGATGTGTGTCATGCGATAGTGAGAGGCACATTTTCCATTTCTTTTTCTTTAGTGTATGTTTTATTTGATATTGGTTCCCATCATTATTTCATATCAAACCTCAATATATAACTATTGAAACTTATAATAGAGCTCAGGGTTTATGTGATAGATATTGTAACATCTCTCTGGATAAAGAGGGAGTAAGGTCTCTTATTCCCCTCTCACGCTTTCTCTTTTTTAGATATTTAGATCATATGATATTTTTTGGTTCTTAAAATGATTCCCCTATTTGTTATTCTCATAATGGACTGACTAGTTTCTAATAAATCTTGGATTTAAAATTATCTTCAGTGGGTGTCCTTAACTACCCCCAATGGGGAATTCCATGCTTTCAATATATATTTAGACCTAAGGTCTAGTCTAGCAAGACCTATTCTTCCAGAGTTGAGTGGGATGATATCCTTTTATGCTATTAATCTAGAGTAGGAAGCCTATTATAGTGAATTTCCCCTAGTAGCTATTTAATTTCAAAAAAGTGTTTCCTTTAGTCTTTTTTGGTCTACAACTAGAGAGGGAGGTGGAGTTCTCTATCAACTTGGTGATGGGAACAAAACCAATATCTATTCTATCTTACCATATAGAACTAGTTAAATTGAATTACTTAAATAATCAGTGGGATGAATTGGTTTCCAATTCTTTATTTAACCTAGTGTGTTGCCTTGGGAAGAACTGGTGCTTATCACCAAGAAGGTCATCGGAACCCTTCTCTTGTGTGTCGATTACCAGAATCTCAATCGGGTTATGATCAATAAAATGTGTATGTTGACCTATATTTTTGATTTATTAGTTCTAAAGTGGGGGAGTGGTTCTCTAGGATTGTTATTTAGTTTGGTTAACACCAGCTCGGGATCAAGGGGATTGAGATTTATGTGTGAATATATACTTATTATATTTTCTTATTATTTCTTACACACCACCACTTGAGTTGAGTAACCTGATTGAAATCCATAACGGTACTTTGGTTTCGATGTGGATATGGTTTTTTATGTTTTTGTGACATGTGTATGTGTGGATATATGAGTATTTAGGCATGATGATATTGAATGTAGGGTAGAGACCTAGGAGTGGTAGATGTATCATTCTTGATTATTCTTGTGTTTGGACTGGGGTGATTTGAGGAAACTATAATGAATATAAAGTAATTATATTTAATTAATTTCATATTGTAGAGATTATGAGAATCCTTTCTTTACTTATAAAGCTGGCTACTGGTTTTCATCCATATGTATTTTAGGTTGGTGAGGTATAAAAGGATGGACTATTTGACCATAGAAGGGTTGACCTAATAGAGGAGGATGATCCATAGAGGATGATTTCGTGTGAGTTTTACCATATATGACACGAGTGATTATCCCAACGAACCCCTTTGTGTTTGGAAACTACGTTGATTTTGATGGGGGTCTATCATGGTTTTGTTGATTTCCAAATATTTATTGGAAATGGTTAGGCTCCATTAATCTCTATTTTTATAAATAAGTGGTTCTTTTCAACTTTATTTGGAAGTATTTTTTTTGTGTACTTGAACCATAAATACTAATATTTGAGATTCAAAATAGGATGAAGATTAATAAATATTGGATGGATTCTAATAGTTTTACAATAGAGTACGAGAACGGAGTGAAAGAGTTCATCAAGTTTGCAAAGTATCACGCAAAGGATCCTTCTCAAATCCTTTGTTCGTATTTACGTTGTTGTTATTCTAGACTAAATACTCTATAGGAGTTGGAAGAACATTTGATATGTCACGGAATAGATCAGAGTTATATATTTCAGAATAAACATGGAGAAAAAGAGAATGTAGCTACTGGCTAGAATAAAACTGCATTTTATGGATCATTAGATATGATTACAAATATGGATAATGAAGAAGAGTGTTTGGAGGATGTGATTACAGATGTCAATGATGATGAAGATCATATTTAGGAAATGACAAAGACAATTTAAGATGAACTTAATGATTGCCCAAAATTGTTTGAGAAGTTAAAGAGTTGTGCAAAGATGCCATTGTATGTTGGTTGCACTAAATATATTGTATTTTTAGTTGTATTGAAGTTGTATAAATTGAAACCATGCAACAGATGTAGTGATGTCAGTTTTACGGAACTACTTTCTCTCTTGAATGACATGATCCCAGAAGATAATGAGCTCCCAAGCCGGAAATATGAAGCTAAAATAATGCTTCGCTCGATGGATATGATTTCTGAAAGAATACATGCCTTCCTGAAATACTGTATATTGTTTCTCAAGGAGAAAAAATCACTTACAGAATTCCAAAAGTGTGGTGCTTCTCAATAAAAGAAATATGAATCCAATCCTACAAAAGTTGTATGGTACTTTCCAATCATTCCAAGGTTTATGCATCTATATAGAAGTGAAGAAACTACAAGACAATTGTCGTGGCATACAAATAAAAGAGATAAAGATGGGAAATTGCATCATCCAGCTAACTCTCCTCAATGGAAGAAAATTGATCATGAGTATCCTGAATTTGGAAAAGAGCTGAGAAACCTTTTCTTGCGTTATCTACAGATGGAGTGAATCCTTTTGGTTTTAAAACCATCACTCATAGTACATGGCCTTTTATGTTGGTAAATTATAACTTTCCACCCTGGTTATGCATGAAGTAGAAATTCATCATGTTATCTATGATTATATCAAGACCAAAACAACCAGGTAACGATATTTATGTTTATATGGCTCCCTAGATCTAGGATTTGAAGTTATTGTGGGATTCAGGTGTTATGTTGTATGATGCTTATAAAAGTGAATACTTCACGTTGACAGCGATGTTGTATGGGACAATAAATGATTTCCCTGCTTATGGAAATTTGTTAGGCTATAGCATTAAAGTAACCAAAGGGTGTCCTGTGTTTAAAGAAGATATAGAATCAATTAGGTTGAAACATTCATCGAAATCTGTGTTTCTAGGACATCATATATTTCTAACTCATCGGCATATGTACCGATCTTGGACGAAATCATTCAACGGAAGTTCAGAACAACAAGCATCACCGTCTCCACTAACAGGTGATCCGTTTTTTGAGAAATTAAAAGATGTGAACACTGTTTTAGGTAAACCATTTTCGAAAAACCATATGAAAATCGGTTGGAAAAAGAGATCTGTTTTTTTTTTTAATTACCATACTGGAATTGTTTGTACATTAGAAATTTTCTTAATGTGATGCATGTGGAAAAAATGTATGTGACAGTGTTATCGAAAGATTTCTAAATGCCCCTAGAAAACAAAGGATGGAATTAAGGTAAGGTTGGACATGGTTGAAATGGAAATATGAGAAGAGTTGGCTTTCGTGAAGGGTGAAAATAGAATGTTTCTTCCTCCAGCTTCTTATACTCTTTCTATAGAGGATATATATCAGTTTTGTAACTTCTTCAATGATGCAAAGGTTACAGAGGGGTATTCATCAAATATCAAGAACATTGTGTCAATGAATGATTTGAAGTAAAAAGGTTTGAAATCACATTACTACCATGTTTTGATGCAAGATATAATTCCTATAGCTTTATGTTGCATTTTTCTTAATAATTTTCATCATACATTAACCAAACTTTGTTTCTTTTTCAAATCTATATGCAGAAAAGTTTTAGACCTGACAAAATTTCCAGCTATGGAAAAATAAATTTTCATCATATTATGTGAATTAGAAATGTTATTACAGCCAACATTATTTGATATAATGGTTTATTTTATGATTCACTTGGTGAAAGATATTCGACTTTTTGGTCCTGTGCACTATAGATGGATGTATCTTGTTGAACGATATATGAAGATTTTGAAAGGGTATGTCAAAAATTGAAAGTCGGCCAGAGGGTTGTATAGTGGAGCGATATATTATTGAGGAAGCCATTTAATTTTTTACTGAATACCTATCTGATGTGGAAGGCATTGGTCTCCCAAAATCTCGTCACAATGGATGCATTGAGGGTGAGGGAATTTCTGGAAGAGATGTTGTGACAATTAGTATTACAGATCGGGAGTAGGCCCACCATTATGTTTTGCATAACAGTTGGGAGGTTTCTCCATATATTGAAACTCACAAATAAATTCTAAGGCAGTTGAATCCATAAAGGGATGAAAAATGGTTATCAAATATAGATAATCATCAGTTTATAGGATGGTTTTAGGACCATATTTTTTAGTAGTTGGATAAAAATCTGAATTCAATTTCAGAATGACTTCGATGGATAATCACTGGACCAAGTGTGTATGTATTATATTATAGTGGTTATGTAATTAATGGTTATACATTCTATATAGATGACAATGATAAAGATAGTACCATGAAAAATAGTGGATTTACACAAGTGGCTGAAGAGATGCATGTTTCTGGTAGTAAAGATAGAAATCCAATTTATTAAAATATGTCATACTTTGTCATTATCAAACTAATATCGGAGTTGGATTATACGACATTCCAATTGCCAATTTTTCAATGAAAATGGGATGATAACAACAATGGTGTTAAAATAGATTAATGGGGATTTGTGAAAGTTGATTTTAGTAAAGAAGGGTACAAAGACAAATAGTTTATAATGGCATCACAAGCATTACAAGTTTTTTATGTTCTAGATCCTGTAAACCGAAAGCGGTCGATTGTTCTGTTATCTTCCAAAACTACTGAAGGGTCTGACAAAAATTTAGTTGAGGACGATCCTTTTAGTGGTATGTCACAATCATTTCTCAGTGGTCCCAATGTAGATAATGTTTTGTATGTTAGAGGAGACCACAATAAAGGGATTTGGATAATCGATAGAGCTGTCAAATCCCTTTATCCTTCGAAAAAAAGAAACAGAGTTCAATAAACATGTTATATTTTGTTAGTAATATAGATCTTTTTATCTCATGTTATTATCATATCATTACTGAATTTATTTAATCTAAATTAAATGTTCAGCCACTTTTGTGGATAATGACATCTACACATTCTGGTGCTTCTAACCTTGAGGTTGAACAAGTCTCTCAAACTGCTGCTGCTGTGGCTACTGTTGCTCCTACTGCGGCTGCTCATAGTGCAGAGCAACAACAACTTTCTGAACCTATGGTTGCTTCTGGTGTTGAGGTCCAACAACCATTAGCACATGCAACTGCTACCATTTCAAATGAACATATAGATGATATTGATATCGATGAAATCGTCAGGAATGAATGATCGACATTGTAGAAAACACAGATGCGTTGTAGTTTGACGATGTTAGCCAATGTTCTTAAGGTAAAAAGCAAAGGCATCAAATTTTATGTCAGATGGAATGCACAAGGCCAACTTATGAATCCCAACAAGGCTATGTTTAGTAGTTACATTGGATTTGTCACTTGGAAACTCATGCCTATTGACATAGATTCATGGCACCATGTTGTGTCCGGGCTGAAGGCTGTGATCTGGGAAGAAATTATGGTAACATTATTAATTTATTTCTTTAATTTACTATCAAATAAAATAATAAAACAATGTCTTAATCTTCTCAATCTCTTATAGTGTACATTTATAATAGATGATTCACACAAGGATTATGTACTAAGTCTTGCAAAAAGGATTCATCGAGGTTTTCGCTCTATTTTAACAAGATTTCACCTGAAAGATTCGTAAGGTAAAATAAACCTGCACTCACCCATTGTCTACGCTCAACCAATATCCCAAGAAGCATTGGATGAATTTATTGGCCACCGTGGGGATGAGAAGTTTCAAATACATTGTGGGTTATAAAATGTTATTTGAGGATATGTGTATTCATCACTTTTATTTTCAATATTTCATTTATGAAACAGCAACTTTGTACTGAAAATAAGGAACATGCATCAAAACCAACATACCCCTATCGTAAAGCAAGGATGAGGTATGCTTCACTAGAAAAGAAAATGGTACGTATTTTAAATTTACAGTAATATTTTTAGGTGCTAATAAACAACACCATAATAATCTTTCTACGTTTATATATAGATTGATGAGTCTAAAACCAAATAAACTTCCATCCCACGTCATGTGCTATGGAAGGAGGAGCGTGTGAATAAGGAAGGGATGCTTGTTGGTGAGAACACACAAAAAGTGTGTGAAATACATGTAAGTATGACACGATGATAAAAATATTTATTTTAAATTGCTATTACAATAAAATAATTAGTTATTTTCCTATATCCGATAGTCACAGGAATCGTCTACTCCTGTAGCGAATGCAGAGCTATTATCAACGGCTTTGAAGCAGCCAGAACAATAGAGTCGTGTCAGAGGTGCGGGGTTTGGGGTGACACCCCGAGTATATTTTTAGAAGAAGAAGAAACGGATGATAGAGATGAAAAATTGAAACAAATGAGTGAAAGACTAGCAACCCGTGAAGAAATATTGCAATGGCAGGGAGATTTGCTAGCAACTTTTTTGGGTGGTAAGCAAGGAGAAGACACAATTGAGGAACAACCAGCGCATGAAGATCCTGCCCCACCCCCCACTATCTTTGAGGCGATCCATTCCCCTCAAAGAGATGTCCTAGTCACGGTAATCAATATTCTAATAATTTTTCTCATCAAATGTGAATCATACAAACACAGATACATTTCCTGTACTGATCTTCTATAGTGTGATAATTATTGTAATTTATATCTGTCAACACCCACCTATAAACTTGTAGCAAGGGCTATAGTGTTCAACTTCCCATATGAAACACTGCATAATAGACCACTTCCGAAAGATCATCTGAAAGTGATGATTACTGTAGCTCATGATCCAAATACAGAGCTACCTATTCCACTTGATGACGATGACATTCATATGGTCGAAAAGGCTATTGGGACATTCATTGCATGGTTGTCACAACTTGTAAGAGTATATGCATACAAAGAGGTATTTATTTTCTTTTTTTCAAGATAAACCTTTAACAATTAATGAAAAAAGGGTCTGAACCAATAAATGTTATTATAGATGGATAAAGGGAAGGGGGTGACAAACGTCGGCTCAAACTATCTAAAGGATCGACCAACCGATCCCAATGAGCTACTAAAATCACAATAACACCACTTGTTCTCTATCAACATTTACTAGCATTTAAGACTCATGTGGATATGAAGATAAGAGGTAGTATTAGTCATATAGTGGTTTTTGAAAAGAATATATACGAAGAAGAATTTCAAGATTTAATTGTTGTTGAAAATGTAAATGAGATCCTTGAAAACAGTTGGATATTTGTCACAGTTGTAAATATATATGAGGTATGTTTTCATGAATTGATTTTCTAAAAGCTTATCTAATATGAAATTTATGACTAAATGCATTTTATATTATTGATAGACGTATATATGAAAAATAGTTGAAGGAATTTTTCCATGAGCCAAAATTCAGAGTCATTAGTCCTCATACCACATCAACACATCTAATTAAATTAGAGCCATCAAAAAATAATTAAATAGTGAACGGCTTGCTGAAAACATTTGAAATCAAGATTATAGATGATAGACTCTTCCTAATACCAACCATGTAGGGGTAAAACTCTATGATTAAAACATATCAAATATATTTTCATTTCTTTTATTACTTATTCCTTTTTGTGTTTTTAGGAAACATTGGATGCTAATTGCGGTGAACTTGGATACTCCAAAGATTTATTTTCTGGATTCAAAGTGAGGATATCTATCAAACCGACCACACATGATGGATTATGTGAATCTGTAAGACACTACATCCTACGTTTTAGGTCTAAACAAAATGTAATATAATTTATATTATCTTTTACTAAGGATTCGGTTATGATTGGGCGGTGTATCATTGTCTTCTAAAAAAAGGAATTAGGACAGGGGCTAAGAAAAAGGAGGCGAGCAAGTAGTAAGTCTGGACAAATATTAGGCTATATATAATAAAATTTCACAATCCAAACACATCTCAACACAAGTTACTTATTCTCCTAATGAATACTTTTTTATAGTGTCCAAAACAAACAAACGCTAATGATTGCGGTTATTATGTTTGTAAATTTATGAAATAGATCGTTTTTTAGCAACAAACTAGCATCCCTAAAGAGGTATTTTCAAAAAAAAATACTAGTTCATTTAATTTATTAATTATTTATTTATTTTTATATTTTTTAGTACTACTCTGACTGCCAAAAATCCTCATACTCACAAGATGATATAGATTTGTTCAAAAACGAGTGGGCCACATACCTAATGGAAGATTGTACACAAATAGTGTGATGATTGGACTTGGGGACGTATACAATTGGCGATCATTTTTGAGAGGTGTTAAGGGGATCAAAATATGAAACATTATTGTATGTGAATGTTCATAGGAAAATTGTAATTGTTATAAATAAAACATTCTTTCTCCAATGATTCATTTTCCCATTTTAATAGACGATATGCACTAGCAACATGCAAAAAATGATGAACCACTCAAAGTGTCTCTCTTTTGTTTAAAATGAACATATTTTTAAGTGAAAACAATAACTGACGTACTGAAATCCAACCAAAAGCATTCGGATTGTTTTGATCCTTTATAATAATGATCATGTGTGTGTTCGGGATGTGTAAAAGTCAACCCCTCCTCAATTCAAGGCTTGGTGTTGCCAGTATCACAAAAACTGTCTCTCTTTTGTTTAAAATGGACACAATTTTAAGAGAAAACAACAGCTGACCTACGGAAATTTGACCAAACGCATTAGGATTGTATTGATCCTTTAGGATAAAGATCCATGGGTCATTTTTGATGTGTAAGAGTCAACTTGGCCTCAATACTAGGCATGGTGTGGCTGGTATCACTCAAAGGGTCTCTCATTTGTTTAAAGTGAACACAATTTTAAGTGAAAACAACAACTGACGTACCGAAATCTGACCAAAAGCATTTGGATTGTGTTGATCCTATAGAAGAACGATACATGGTTCCTTTTAGACATGTACGATTCAACCTCGCCTCAATCTGAGGCCTAGTGTGGCTGGTATCAGTCAAAGTGTCTCTCTTTTGTTTAAAATGGACATAATTTTAAGTGAAAACAACAACTAACCTACAAAAATCTGACCAACACATTTGGATTATCTTGATCCATTATTAGATCGATCATTGGGTCCTTTGATATGTGTATGAGTCAACCCCGCCTCAATCCATGGCACGGTGTAGCCGGTATCACTCAAAGTGTCTCTCTTTTGTTTAAAATGGACACAATTTTAAGTGAAAACAACAATTGACCTACGAAAATAGAACCAAGCGCATTAGGATTGTCTTGATCCTATAGTATAATGATACATGGGTCCTTTGTGATGTGTAATATTTAACCTATCCACAATCTGAGGCCCAGTGTGGCTGGTATAACCCAAAGTGTCTCTCTTTTATTTAAAATGGACACGATTTTAAGTGAAAACAACAAATGACCTATGAAAATATGACCAAACGCATTATGATTGTATTGAACTATTAGTATAACAATACATGGGTCATTCTCAATGTGTACGTGACAACCCCACCTCAATCTGAGTCCTGGTATGGCCGGTATCACTCAAAGTGTCTCTCTTTTGTTTAGAATTGACACAATTTTAAGTGAAAACAACAACTGACCTAAAACAATCTGACTAAACGCATTAGGATCATCTTATCCTTGATTAGAACGATCCATGGTTCCATTGGGATGTGTATGAGTCAACCCTTCCTCATTACGAGGCCCGTTGTGGCCGGAATCACTCAAAGTGTCTCTTTTTTGTTTAAAATGGACACAATTTTAAGTGAAAACAAAAACTGGCCAACAAAAATCCAACAAAACACATTTTAATTGTTTTGATCCTTTATGAGAATGATACATGGGTCCTTTTTTATGTGTACGAGTCTACCCCGGCTCAATATGAGGCACAGTGTGGCCGGTATCACTCAAAGTGTCTCTTTTGTTTAAAATGGACACAATTTTAAGTGAAAACAACAACTGAACTACGGAAATCATACCAAACGCATTCAAATTGTATTTATCCTTTAGTAGAAAAATACATGGGTCCATTTTGATGTTTAAGAGTCAACCTATCCTCAATATGAGGCATTTTTTGGCCGGTATCAGTCAAAGGGTCTCTCGTTTGTTTAAAATGGACATAATTTTAAGTGAAAACAACAACTGGCGTATGGTAATCTGACCAAATGCATTTGGATTTAGTTTATCCTATAGTATAATGATTATGGGTCCTTTGAAACATGTAAGAGTCAACCCCACATAAATCTGAGGCCCATTGTGGCCGATATCACTCAAAGTCTCTCTCTTTTTTTTAAATGGACACAATTTTAAGTGAAAACAACAACTGACCTATGAAAATCTAACCATACGCATTAATATTGTCTTGATATTTTATGAGAACGATCCATGGGTATTTTGTGACATGTTATAGTCAACTATACCTCAATCAGAGGCCTGGGGTGGACGGTATCACTCAAAGTGTCTCTCTTTTGTTTAAAATGGACACAATTTTAAGTGAAAACAACAACTGACCTATGAAAATCCGACCAAACACATTAGGATTGTTTTAATAATTTTTTAGAATAATACATGGGTCCTTTGTGACATGTAAAATTCAACCCTGCCTCAATCCAAGGCATGGTGTGGCCAGTATCACTCAAAGTGTCTCTCTTTTGTTTAAAATGGACACGATTTTAAATGAAAACAACAAATGACCTAAGTAAATCCAACCAAACACATTAGAATTGTATTGATACTTTAGAATAATGATCCATTGGTCCATTGAGATGTGTACAAGTTAACCTCATCTCAATCTAAGGCATGGTGTTGCCGGTATCACTCAAAGTGTCTCTCTTTGGTTTAAAATGGACACAATTTTCAGTGAAAACAACAACTGACCTATGAAAATCTGACCAAATTCATTCTTATTGTCTTAATCCTTTATTATAATGATACATGGGACCTTTTTTAAGTGTAAAATTCAACCCCGCCTCAATATGAGGCACGGTGTGGCTGGTATCACTCAAAGTGTCTCTCTTTTGATTAAGATGGACATATTTTTAAGTGAAAACAAAAAATCATGTACATAAATATGACCAAATTCTTTCGGATTTCATTGATCCTTCAGGATGATGATCCATTGGTCCTTTGAGACATATACGAGTCAACCCCATATCAATCTGAGGCACAGTGTTGCCAAAATCACTCAAAGTGTCTCTCTTTTGTTTAAAATGGACACAATTTTAAGTGAAAACAGGAACTGACATACGAAAATCTGACCAAATGGATTAAAATTGTCTTTATCCTATAGTTGAATGATAAATGGGTCATTTTCGATGTGTACGAGGCAACCTTGCCTCAATCTGAGGCATGGTGTGGCCGGTATCACTCAAAGTGTCACTCTTTTGTTTAAAATGGACACAATTTTTAGTGAAAACAACCACTAACCTACGGAAATCCAACCAAACACATTCAGATTGTATTTATATTTTAGGATAATGATCCATCGGTCCTTTTAGATGTGTAAGAGTCGACCCATCCTCAATATGAGGCTCAGTGTGGCCGGTATCACTCAAAGTGTCTCTCTTTTTTAAAAATGGACATAATTTTAAGTGAAAACAACAACTGATCTACGAAAATCCAACCAAATGTATTTGGATTGTCTTGATACTTTTTTAAAACAATCCATGACTCCGTATTGATGTTTACGAGTCAACCCCGGCTCGATCTGAGGCACGGTGTGGCTAATATCACTCAAAGTGTCTCTCTTTGGTTTAAAATGGACACAATTTTAAGTGAAAACAGCAACTGACCTACGGCCTGGACACCCCCACCCCTCTGGACACCCCCCACCCCCTAGAAATTCCCCTCAACCCCATGGACACCCCCATCCCCCCTGGACATGCCCATGGATAGCCCCACCCCCCCCCCCCCACCTCAGACAGCCCCAACCCCCCCCCCCCCCCCCTCGGACACCCCCCCAACCCGTGGACAACCACCACCACCCTGGACGGCACCCCCACCCCTCGTAGACACCACCCCACCACCTGGATACCCCCACCCCCTTGACACCCCTCCCCCGCCCATGGACAGCCAACCCCACCTTCCCAGACCCCATCCCACCCCCTTGGACAGCCCCACCAACCCCCTGGAAAGCACCCCCCCCCCCCCCGACACACTGGACACCAGCCCACCCCCATAGACAGCCCCCCCCCCCCCCCACCTGGACACCCCCCTCCTTGGACACCACCCCACACCCTTGGACATCCCCCCAACCTCCTGGGCCCCCCTGTACACCCCCACCCCCTGGATACCCCTATCCCCTCGTACACCCCCATCCCACCCTCTGGGACACCACCCCACCCCCCATGGACAGCGCCACCAACCCCCTAGACTGCCCCCACCCCCCAGACACCCCCACCCCCTAGAAAGCCCCCCGACACCATAGACACCAGCCCCCCCTGGACACCCCCATGGATAGCCCCCCCCCCCCCCTCACCTGGACACCCCCACCCCCTGGAAAACCCCACCCACCTTGGACAGGTTCCCAACCTCCTGGACTTCCCCCCCCCAAGACACCCTTTTCCCCCCGGACACCCCCATCCCCCCGGACACCCCCTACCCCCCTGGACAGCCACCCCGAACCCTTGAACACCCCCCCCCCCAACCCCTTGAATTCTGAATTGAAATCTTTATGTACTTAATTAACTTATGAATTATGTGTTAATAGTATACAGGTATAATTTTTGTATGGGTATACTTAGTGTAATTATCTTATTATTTATGTGTTAATTTTGTATGGGTATAATTATTGAGATGCAGAATTTTTTGCAGGTGTTGTTTGGGTGTGCTACTGCAGAATTTTTTGTAGCAGCTGACGGGGCATTTATCAGCGCTAAAAAAGTGCTGATAAGGTATCAGTTTATCAGTGCTAAAAGAGTGCTGATAAAACATACATCTATCAGCACTTTTTTAGCACTGATAAAGGGGTTTTTTATCAACACCTTTTTAGCACTCATAAATTCCCCCTTTATCAGCGCAATTTTTGCGCTGATAAAGGGGACTCCCCTTTACCAGCACTTTTTTAGCGCTGCTAAAGCCTGTTTTGAGTGCTGATAAAGACAGTTTTTGTAGTAGTGTTGGGTTTATCAATAATATCATTTTTAGGATTTATAAATCATGAAACATTATCATCGATCTAAAACATCTTTGGATTAACCTAGTTTATTCATTTTGAAAATCCTTCATAGTTCTTTATAAATAAAATGTGAATTTTCTTAAGCCTATCACCCAAGAGTGTTAATCGAGATATGTAGTAAGGCATATTATCATGTACCAGGTTATGTAGTGTCAGGCCTAACACACCTTATTTTAGTTGTTACTTCTAGGTACATTTTTTCTAGAACCACATACATTTATTTTATCTAGACAAGGATTTATTTCTATAAAACCCACATAATCCCTACTTTACCAAAATTCTAGGGAGTTCTTATACAAATATCCTCATATTCTACCATAGGGTTACTTTCTCTAATCTAAGATTTATTAAATATGGTTCTAGTGGTTTCTATTATACTTTATTTGATACCAATTATAGTTTCTATAACTAAGACAGCCTGGAGGCAGTTTCTACAATCAATTTCACTCGCATATTTACAAGGAATTAGATCCTAAAAAACTGATCATTTTAGTATTCTAGGAAAACCAGATATATACATGAGTCTTGTATTGAAAATTAATACAATAATTACAACATAAGTTTTTCTTCTAAATGAAATTGAGGATAAATTTATTCTATCTAGTATATCCATGAATATATTTCACAGTACACTTCTTAGATTTTTAGGGAAAGGAAACATAATAAGGGTGAGCTCAAATGCTCAGTAAGGGTAAAGCATAGTGGAAGAAATAGTGAATCAATAGAAATAAATTAACATGTAAATGTAAATAACTAAACACACATGTCAATTAATAAATAAGCTGAAAATGAAGTGAATAGGCAATAAGTCAAGGTAAATGAAAACACATTCTATTCAAATAACATGATAAGGAAAAATAAATATGGCAAGGTAAGAAACTCAGACAAATTCCATTTAATTAGTGAACTAAAAATGAAATGCATCCATATATATGTCGACTCAAATTATCATGGATGAAAAATGAAAATAAAATAGGGAAATGATTAAATATTGGATGTCATGTTTAAGGAACATAAAAAACTATACCATCAAGACCTTTGAAAAGATGTTTTAAAACTATTGGTAGAGACCTATTTAATCTGCACAACTTACTTGTCCTGTGAGAACCTATCAATTAATTAAGGTTCTTTATAAATTCTAGGATCTACCATTCATTACCCATCCAAATCATTCCCCATAAAAAAATAACCAAAATAAATAATATGACTTATCAAATATCCTTATTCAATAAAGAATGCATAATTATCAATACTTCCCTAAATAATTAAATAACTTTCAAACATGACACTGTATGTAAAATTTTATTTGGTTTATGAAATGTTAATATATATGATAAATAAAATGGGAAATTAGTGGAAAATTTAATTTTCAATTAAAATTGGAAATTGAATATTTTAATGGGACTAAAAATGAATCAAGGAAGTGAATGTGAATATTATCCTTATAAAAATAAATCATAAACCATCCATAAAAAGAATAATTATGGTATCAGTACAACATATCCCAAGTGGAGTAAAATAATGGGTTTTTTGTTGGTTAATATAAAAACTATAAAAAAAATTTAAAAACATTCATGAGGAAAATATCATTTTTTTTTGAAAAAAAATTAAGAAATTTTTTTATTTTAATCTAACATTTGAAAAAAATTTCTTTAAGAAGTAACCTTATAAACATAAAAATAAGGATTCAAAGAAATTATAGTGAGTAAATTTGTACTTTCCATATGATTTAAAAAAGAACAGTCCTTCTCCATTGTAAAAATGTGATAAAAATTCCTTGTTCATAAAGAGACAACAAGATTATTTAGAAAACATTGGTAAAAGAAAAAAAGGGTAAAAATATATTTAATAAATCATTTTAAAATCATTTTTTAAAACCTTTTTATAAAAAAAGGTTTTTAGAAGAAAACAGGTTCTCTAACTAAAGAGATAAATAAATTTAGGTTTTTTTAAAAATATTTTCTAAAATATTTTGAGTACCAAAGGGTGGAAAATGGTACTAATACTTAAAATGGTCATGAATAACCAAAGGAGAATAAAATTAAATGTTTTATTTAACAATGGTTTTATAATTTCATCAAATATAAATACCATTGAAAGATCATTAGTATTATTCTTTATGAAAACAATCTTTAAACTTCCCAAAGTTTCTCATACCACTTTGAAACAATTTAAACCATAAACCTCTTAAAGGAATGAAATTAAATTAAATCTTTAAATACTATGAATATAAAATAATTCATGATATATCATTTTAAAATGGTTAGTAGATACACCACACAAAAAAGTAAATTATTAACATGACATTTATCTCAGAAACGTATAAAGTGAGATGAAAATCCCTTACCTTACGTATGATTTGTCTGAGGTGTATTTATATTACTTAATAAAAAACATATGTTCATTATTTAATTTATTGAGAAAATTTCTAATGTTAATAATTATTTTTATTTCACTTATTTTTATGTTGTATAAAACTACTTAAATAATTCTGTTTATGTCAGTGGTGTTGAAAAAAATTGGTTTATGTGTCAAAAAAAACGTTACTGGGTCATCTATGTTCAAAGGGTCCATTATATGACATCTCTATAATAATAATCATGACATAATTATCCTATTTATAGATAAATAATAATTTTAAAACCAATCTTTAATTATGGTTATGAAAAATAAACCAACGTTACAATCATGGAGACGGTAGTTCGTATGTATGCATGAGTTACGTTCCCATTTTTTAATGATCATTAGGGAAAAAAGGTAAGTAGAATTATATATTTATATAATAATAATTATATAATAAATTCTATATTATAAAAACCTATACACTTATATATATAATTCTTGTGATGTAAAAGGAATCACATCATGATGGGGAGGCGGTAATCCACATGTCCACCAATGACATTATCTCTTTTGAAGTGTGTGAAAGGGTAATAAAGAAAATGATATATATTATATTTACCGAAATTAAATTATATAATGAATATAATATATATGTTTTATATGTCACATATTTTTAATTATAATCTTTCTTAATATATTCCATGCATCGTGTGAACAAATTACATTGCATTTAGGTGACTGTAGTCCGCAGTTCCACAAATGATGTTATCGTATTTACACAAAATGGAAAGTATAAGGATATTTGCTGTAAAGTAATAAAATAAGATTAAATAAATAATAAATATCATACATTAATATATCTTTCATCATAATTTAAAACCATGAAATTTGGTAAATCAAAAATAAACAATCATTGTTTTTTGAGGTGGTATTTCTCGATACACAGAAAAAGTTTGTTCGTTACCCATTAGATGGATGTGTGTGTAATTGTAGGTATAAAACATAGAATAAAAATATCATTGTAAATTTAGGATAATTTTTTGTTATATAATGATGTAATAAATAGATTTTATTGAGTGTATAATGGAAATAAAAGTAAAAATCTAACGGAAATATGTTGTCTCTTTATCAGATAAATCCTTTTGGTTTGATCTAAAATATTCCTTCGACAACTTTCTAAAAAAAGTCATGATTCTAGGATGAGGGTAGATATTTTTATGAGCTATTTGGGTAGATATTTTTCCATCAAATTTGGCTTGATATGTGTGATTAAGTGTGAGGATAGGAGTCCTTTTTATAGTGGAGGAGGAGTGGCACTCTTGTAATATTTTGACAAAGGAATTAAATACACATTTTTTCACATTGAAAGTTGCTACCATATTGGTAAAATTTTAATCCAAGTGGGTATAGGGTATAAATATGGAAATACATGGATTTTTTCCAAGTTTATATGTCAGTTATTTCCTTATGATTAAGGTTTAGTCCCTTATTAAGTTTAATTTTACCTTAGTCCATGTAATTAAAATTAATTACATTAATTCACTAATATTTCTGTCAAAAACTTATTTGACCTAAATAAACAATATAAATTATTATGATCCCAAATATGGAATCAATTTTTCAAAATTATATTCAAAAAAAGTGATATAAATTAATCTAAATTTAATCCCACAGATGGGATAACAATGCGGGTTTTTAAAGTAAAAATGTTCAAGAGTTTGCAATGTTTTTATAGTGAATTTCAAAATGAAAAGGATTCCAGTGAAAAAAAATTGAATTAATTGATAAAAATATTATTAATTAAACTTTAAATCCAATTTAATATATTATTTAAAATTATAAATAAATTATATGAAAATTTATTTTTGAATTAAAATTCAGTATTTTTCGTTATTTGTTAAAAAATGAAACTTCACAAAAAAATAACAAAAAATCACCCAAACATAATTTTTATGTTTCTATAAAAATATTATATTTATTATGACATATATAATCTATAAAATTTCTAAAAACTTAATTTAAAATAGGTTCTCTATTAAAAGGTGGAAAATGCCTTAACAGAAATATAGGTTTCTATGATAAAAATTGCATTTGTTCTTATATTATGATTATCAAATATATTGGATGAATATCAAAAATATTATATTGAATATTATATATATATATATATATTACATTAATATCACTCAGTAATTTTAATTAATTTAATTTATTAGTGTAAAACATCTTCCTCAGTATAAAAAATATTTTTCTATAAAATATTCCCTTTATTTTCCATGGGATCTTATATTGATCTCTAATTAATTTGTAAAAAATTAATTCATTTTATTTTCATGTAAACCATATATTTTGATAAGTTAGTTAATATTATACATAAATTATAGTTTTTATCTACTTATATTAAATAATAATATTTTAATATTATATTATTTTTTGTTAAAACTCTGTATTGTGTGCAACGCAGGCCATTGAAAAAATTAATTATTGAAAAAGTCGCGTGGTAAATTGGTATCAAGTGTATTGAATGGTACAAATTATATTGAATTTATTTAAAGTATTAAATATGTTATAAATGCTTAGGATATTATATTCTCTTGTGGTCATGGTGTCGCGTGTCATACACGCTATCAAATACAAGTTACTCTTTTAGAATTTTTGGGGTGTTACATTCTCCCCACCTAAAATAAACTTCATCCTCACAATTTAAACTTGATCTTGTTGATATATTGATTTATATTTCCCATTCTTAAAATCCCACATTATGAGAAGTGTTTTTTAATTATCTTCTAGAAAAGTGAGAATAATAATTATAAAGGTCTCACATACTAACATATAAATAGGTCTCTAAGTTAGAGAACATTATTGGAAAGTAGATATATGTAATTGGAGGATAAGAGTAAATATTTATATGGATTGATTGAGTTCATTAATCACAAATAATTGAATTATCGATATAAAGCTGAGGGCCTTAAATCCATAAATATGTAATGATTTATAAGTCCATAGGTTCAACAGAAATTAAGGTATTAGGATAACATTTTTTGGTCATTTTTCTAATGATGAGTATTTATTTTACTACCTAATAATATAAGTAAATATAGTTACTTGATATATTTCTATAAATATGATTTCATCACTTATTTTTGTTACAATTTATTTTCCAATTCATTGAAAAATTAATATTGATTCAAATAGCACTAAAATATATTTCTAAATAATCTTAAGTCCCATAAAAGAGTGACAAGTCAGACAATTTATTTCTAACAATTTTCCAAAACTAATAGGGTTAATATATTAATATTTAAACCCTAAAAGTTGTGCTAATTTTTCATCCTTAATATTTATTCATCATATTTTTTTAACTAAAAACAATGTCATTTTAACCAGGACATTGTGTGGGTCAGTGGTTGGCATTACACCCTTATCATCCTTCAGTCACGGGTTTAGCTCCTGTCGCCTTGCCATATTTGATTAGTTGTCAACCGACTTACAGTTTTCCCTTTTACAACACCATTTTAATATAACTTCCAAAAATAAATATGATGGAAATCATTAAAAAAGGATAATCACTAAATATCCTTTTAACTAAGGTTTTTAATACAACCTCAATACATAAATTCTTCATCCATTTGTTTCCATATAGGTCATTCTTTTGTCTAGGGTTTATCCATAATATCATTTATAGGATTTCTAAATCATAACACATTATTATAAATCTAAAACACATTAGGTTTAACCTAGGTTGCTCAATTTAAAAATCCTTCACAATCATTTTTAAAGAAAATGTTAATTTTCCTAAGCATATCCCCAGGGAGTGTCAAACCAAGTGCACAGTAAGGACCATTTTCTTGTACCAGGTTACATCAAGTGAGATCCCACACACCTTGTGGAAGTTTGTAATCCTAGGTACATCTATTCCATAACCACGTCCACATATACTATCCATACATGGATATATTTCTAGAAAATCCACATAATCTCTAATTTTCCAAAATTATAGGGTGTTATTTTACACTAATCATCAAATTATACATTAGGTTTATGTTTTCCAATCTATGTTTTCCTAAATCTAGTTCCCAGTGTTTCTAATAAACTTCCTTTAATACCAACTATAGTTAAATGGCCCTAGAGAGTCGGTGTTTGATATCAATTACATTATCATGATTATAAGGAATCAAATCCCGAAGGACCGATTATTTTAGTAGTTTCGGTAACCTGATACATACATGAGTATTATATTATAAATTAATATGATAATTACAACATAATTTTTTTATTCTAAGTGTCTTCAAGGAAAAATTTATTCCATCTAGTATATCCCTTCATATCTTTTATAGTATGCTTCTGGGATTCCTAGGGAAAGAAAACATAATAAGGGTGAGATCAAATGATCACTAAGGATAAATTATAGTGGTAGAAAAAATGAATCAATAAGAATAAATAAACATAGAAAGGTAAATAAATAAACACACATTCAAAGTAATCAATTTGCTATAAAGGAAGTGAATAATAAATAAGACAATGTAAATGAAAACACATGTCATTCAAATAACTAGATATGGTCAAATAAATATGGAAAGGTAAGAAACTAAAAAACATGCCTTTTAATCAATGAACTGAAAATGAAATGTATCTATAGATATGTTGATGAAAAATTTTATGGATAAATAATAAGTGAAACAAAATGAGGGAAATTCCTTATTACTGGACTTTGTGTCTAAGTAATGTGATAACTTATACAATTAAGACCTTTCACAATATGGTTTAAACTATAGATAGATACCTATTCAATTTATCCAAATTATTTGCCTCATGAGAACCAATTGATGCATCGAGGCGCTATATAAATTCTAGGCTCCACCCATCATTACTAGCCCAAATCAATCCTCATATCAAATAACCAAAATAAATGATATGTCATATCAAATATCCATATTTAATAAAGAATAATAAATTTTAAATATTTCCCAAAATAATTAAATAACTATTAAAGTAGATACGATATGTAAAATGGTATACATTTTTGACAATAGTAATACTGATGAAAAATTTAATGGATAATTAGGGGAAAATTCAATGTTCAATTATCATAGGATATTTAATATTTCAAGGGGACAAACCAATGAATCAAGGAAGTGAATGTGAATTATATACTTAGCAAAATAAGACATAAACAATCCATGGGAATAATAATAATGTTATTAATAAAACATATACCAAGTAGAGTAAAATAATGGGTTGTTGTCATTGATGAATATAAATAATATAAAAATATCTTTTAAAAAAATTCTTTAGGAAAGTATATTTTTGTTTAGAAAAACACTTTGGAAGAACTTTTCATTAAAAAACACTTTTTAAAAATATTACTTTAAAAATTAACCTTTTAAATTGGAAAATTAATCTTCAAAGAAATGACGGTGTGTGAATTTGTACTTTCTGTATGATGTAAAAAATAACATTCCTTCTACAGAGTAAAAATGTTAGAAAAATACCTTATTCAGAAAGTTACAGGAACATTCCTTTGAAAACATTAGAAAAATATAGAAATAGTAAAAATATATTTTCTAAACCTTGTTAAAAAAAATTCTGAAAGCCTCTTTAGAAAATGGGGCTTTTAGAATAAAATAGGTTCTTCGACTAAAGAGAGAAAAAATGTCGAGTTTTCTTAAAAACATTTTCTAAAATATTTTGAGTATAAAATAATATAAAGATGGTGTTAATATTTGAAAATTATCATTAATAACTATAGATGAATAAAAATAAAGTTTTTATTGAAAAATGGTCATATAATTCCCTCAAATAAAATACCACTTAAATATTATTAGTATTATTTGTGAGTAAACTGATCCTTAAACATTTCAATGTTTCCCAAACCACTTTGAAACATTTTAAATCATAACGCTCATGAAGGAATAATATTAAATGAAAGATTTAAATACCATTAAGATAAAATAATTTATGATATAATATTCTAAAATGGTAATTAGATACACCACATAAAAGAAGTAAATGGTGAACAAGACATTTATCTCACAGATGTAAAAAGTGAGATGAAAATCCATTACCTTGTGTCTGATTTGTCCCATGTGTCTATATATTATTGAATAAAAAAACTTTTGTTAATTATTTAATTTATTGATAACCTTTTTCATGTTAATCATATTTTTTTATTCACTTATTACTATGTTGTATATAATATACGTCGGTTATTTTGACCAAATTCGATTTATGTTTCAAAAAACGCTTTGGTAGGTAAACTATGGTCAAAGGTGTCATTATATAACATCTAAAAAATAATAATCAGACCATAATTTTCCACTTTGTACATAAATAATAATTTTAAATCCAATAATTAAATATGATTATTAAAAATGAACCAATGTTACTTTCATGGAGATAATACGCCGTATGTACGAATGAGTAACCTTCTCATTTTTCAATAATCATTATGGAAAGAAGTTAAGTAGCATGATATATTTTCAAATTGATAATTATATCATAAATACAATATTATTTAATCATATATACTTATATATATAATTCTTGTGATGTAAAAGGAATCACATCATGTCGAGGAAGTGGTAATCCACACATCCACGAACAATGTCATCTCTTTTTAGGTGTGTGAACGGGTAATAAAGAAAATGATATGCATTATATTTTCAAAAAGGTAATTATTTAATGAATATAATATATATTTTTTCCATGTCACATATTTTAAATAATAATCATACTTTATACATTATATGTATAATGTGAACAAATCACATCGCTTTTGGAGGTGGTAATCCACACTTCCCCAAAAAATGCTATCGTATTTACACAAAATGGAAAACTATAAAGGGAATGTTTAAAAAGAATTAAATAACCTAAATGAAATAAAAAATATAATATATATCATATATAAATATATTTTCTATCATAATGTTCAAACATGAATGTTGGTAAAGTAAAAAATGAACAATCGTCGTTTCATGAGGCGGTAGTACACCGTATGCAGAAATAGTATGTTTGTTTCCCATTAGATGGATTTTTATATAAGTTTAGGTAAAAATATTAGCATAAAAACATCCTAGTATATTCATTACAATATTTTTTTATATAATAATGGAATAAGTAGAGTTTATGGAGTGTAGAATATAAATAATTCTAAAAATATTAAGGAAAGATGTTACCTCTTAATCGGATAACTCCTTTTTGTTTGAACCAAAGGCTTCCTTGGATTGTTTTCTGCCCAAGTAGAGGCTTCTAGGATGAGTTTAGGTATTCTAAGTGGATATTTGGGTAGAAATTGTTGGATCCAAAGTGGCTTTATAGTTGTGAGAAAGTGGGAGGAGATGAGTCCTTTTTATTATGGTGGAGTGGCACTATTAAAATATTTTGAAAAGGGAATTACATACATGTTTTTCACATTGAACGTGGCTCCGAAAAGGGTCACATTTAGAAATATGTGATTATTTGGTATAACTATGTCCTTAAAATGGATTTTGGACAATTTTATAGGTCATTCGGGCCCTAAATATTAAGTTTTAGTCCCTTATTAAGATTAATTTTACCTTAATCACTGTAATTAATTTTTATTACATTCACTAATATTTTTTGTCAAAAATGGATTTGAACTTATTATAAATTATAAATTATTATTATTCAAAATATGTAATAAATTTTATCAAATTCAAATCATATAAGTGTAATAAAATAATTTAAATTTTATCCCATTGAGGGGATGAAAATGTGGGTTTTTAAAGTAAAAATGTTTTAAAGTTTGCTATATTTTTATAGAGAATTTTAATGTGAAATTGATTCTAGTGAACTGAATTGTATTATTTGATAAAAATATTAACTAATTAAGGTTTAAAACAATTTAAAATATTATTTAACCTTATAAATAACTTATATGGAAAAATATTTTAGAAATAAAATTCAGTATTTTTCATTATTCGTTAAAAAATAAAACTTCATAAAAAATACCAAAAATTCACCCTAAACTAATTTTTAGGATTAAATTTAAGATATGATGTGTATTATGAACTATATAATATATAAAAGTTCCAAAAATGGAATTTAAAATATGTTCTCTATTAAATGGAGAAAAATGGCTTAATAAAAATATAGTTTTTTTGTGTAAAATTGGGTTTGTTGTTATCATATAATTATCAAATCTGTTGGATGAATAACAAGCATATTACATTGAATATAATATATATATATATATATTAAATTAATATCACTCAATAATTTAAATTAATTTAATTTATTAGGGTAAAATAGCTTTGTGAGCATAACAAATATTTTTCTATAAAATATTCCCTTTTATTTTCAATTGGATTTTACATTCATTTTTAATTAGTTTGTAACCAGTGATTTAATTTTATTTTGGTGTAAAACATATATTTTAATAACTTCATTGATACTATTCATAATGGCTAGTTTATTCCTTGTTATATTAAATAATAATATATTAATAATATATTATTGTTCGGTAAAACTCATAATTGTGTGTAATGAAAGAAATAGAAGAAACCCATTATTGCATATGTCGCATGCTAACTCATTATCATGTGCATTAGAAACTATAAATTATATTTAATTTACTTAAAGTAGTAAATATATTATAAATAATTGGGATACTTTATTCCCTTACACACTTGGTGTCACATGTTATACACACTATCATATACAAGTTACTCATTTAGAAATTTTAGGGTGTTGAAAAAGGTAATGGTGGGAACTTGAAATAACAGAGTTAACAGTGGATGAAATTGAAAATATTTAAATGTTCACAACAGAAAACTTAATGAGAATGAGTATGCAATAAAAAAATATAACAGAAATTCCCACTTAACTATCTCAAGTTATAGGAAATAACTGTTGAAATAGTGGGTGCCCTAGACCCAACTATTATGTGATTTTGATTACCATATCATGTATAGAGTTAACTATGCATGATGTCATCTTACCATTATAGTGTATACTTTTCTGTGTCCACTATTGAAATGGTAATGTCCAAAGATTAACTGTCGTATCGAAAGGTTATTGCAGTTCCCAGGATATAATGAGAACCTCTAGATACTATGACATTAATCTTAAATATATGTTCTATGGTCCAGATACATCTTCATAATTGTACATAGTATATATTTGACCATCCGGTGCTGGGGGATCATAAGCATTGAGACTTCTTCTCATGAAGTTCACACTTGCTGATCTCTAGTAGTGAGATCATGAGGACTGACCCGCCAATAGGAACACTACATGTTTCAGGTGTCATTGGATGTTCCTATCTATGATCATGTGTAATGGTCTCCTGACTTGAGATCATTACAAATGTATTTCATTTGATTGCGTACTTTGAATCCAGATGAAAACCATGGCAATTAAGTCGTGGTGAGGTAGTTTGTGTCGGGTGCGTCATTGGTGTCATGACAATGGTTGAATGGTCAAGAAAGGATTTTTCACTTCCAGGTTATGGAAGTAACATATCTCTGTCCATTTTAATATGGATGGCAGTATGTTTATAAGACCATGTCCATGGAAGTCGATGGTAAATACATCTAGTTACATCAATAAACAATAAAGTAAGAAAAGTGTGATGACACGAGAGTGCGTCCTGCTTTATGAGATATTATAGACAAAGAGATTATGTTGCACAATGTGTGTTCGAAGGTAGGTTGTCTCTGTTGTGACAATCCTTATTTCTTCTGGGGTCATGATGGGTTACTAGATCTCACTCTTAGTCTGTGAATACTATTCACAACTGTCGAAATAAGGGCATAGAGGGTCACACACAATAGCGTATTCAAGAATCTTCCCTATTCAGTTGAATAGAAGTTTTGAACATGGTGGGCCCCACCATAGGGGTATGAGATTTGTCCAAAGATAAAAGATCACCAATTCAATAAATAAATTCATATTATTCTAGTTTAGAATAATGGGTTTTGAATTTATTTATTAAATGTATTTACGAGTTTTAAGTAAATACATGGAAAAATATTAATTGACGAATATTAATTTATTCAAGGTTCAATTAATATTTATGGGAGCGATGAGTCAGGTTAATGACTTAATTATTATTATGTAATATATTTTAATATATTAAAAGTAAATGATAATAAAATTTATGGCTCAGTTTAGTAGCCATAAAATGTCGTTAATAGTGCGTTAAGTATTCGGGGTCAGCGAGGTGATACCGGGTATTTTAATTGAGCACTATAAATATAAGAGGAGGGGCATTTTCCAAATACTATTCATGGAGCTTATCTCTCCTCTCCTCTCTCCCACATTCTAGAGAGAGATGCTCTCAATCCAAGGAGCTCGGATGGAGCTCTCTCTCTCGGGCATCACTAGCGATGTGATGCAGTGGTCATTGGAGCATCGAAGGCATCGTCGCAAATCCACACTAGCACCCGGATTACGATGAATGGCGCTCTTGCGGATTCCTTGAAGCACGTGTGGATGATCTAGAAGAATTCGGCTTCGGATTCTTCGAGTAGCGATCACCAACGACGAGCAGACGTCATGCGCAGCTTTGGATCTAAACCAGGTATTTTACGGTTTATTTCTATGCTTAAAATCCTCCACGTGTGGTCCTCGGCTAAGACCGGACTTATCTTCTCTGACATCGACAAGTTTATGTCGACCGTCGGTGGAAAAATTTTAAAAATCCACCGGTTTGGGGATTCCGCTACACGCCCAGTTCCAACAAGTGGTATCAGAGGGATCTGTGTCCACTTTAAGCCAAATAAATTAAATTTGCATAAAATATAATGAAGGGAATTGTTACGGTCCCAACGCCACAGACCGCGTTTGAATCCGATATCGGATGACCCATCTGCGGTCATCCAAAGTTTAAAATCGGAATTAAACCGATTGTTTTTCTGTAAACTAGGTGAACAACCAATTACTGGAATAGCGATTTCTGGTGAACCTTAAATATTATTATTATAATAATTTAATTATAATAATAATAGTTTAATTATAATAATAATTTTATTATTATAAAAATATATTATAATAATATTTTGTTATTATAAGTTTTTTTATTCTTTCTAAGTCTAAACATAGACTTAAGAAAGAAAATAATAAAAAATATTTTGGGTGAAAGTCATGCAAAGAAGGTCAAGAAAATCAAAACGGGGGGGGAAGAAGACCTTATTTTGGGCCTGGTTAAAATAAAAAAAAAGGAAGAAGACCTTATTTTAGGTCCGGTTAAAAATAAAAAAAATTGGGCACCTCCTATCCGGCACACTATAGTGCGCTGCAGCACCTCGCTCAGGCCGCAGAAGCCCACCCCAACCTCGCTCCAGGTCACGCTGCAGCAGGAGCTACACCCGCCAAGCTTCAGACCAGCCAAGACCAACTCTCCCTATCCCGCTGGTTCAGCGCATCCCGCACCCCGGCGCCATGCTGCCAGACCTCTCCTGTGGAGCCGCACAGAACCCGGCGGCCGACCAACCCGCATCAGTTGCACCACGCCAGATCTCCTCTCCCCAGTGGGCCTCCTTGCTGTAGTAGCCTCCCACGCGGGTCTTCCTGTGGAGCCTCAGTGCACTGGCTGGTTTCATCTTTATTGGTTCACAAACAGCGCACTAGGGGAGGACCTCCCTTCGGCTTGCTCCATTGCACAGTGGCATGCAGCTCCCTCTGTGTGGAGCTGCGCACTGTCCTCTGCATGGGCCATCTCCTGGCCAGCCTTACTCCCGCTGCACCACTGCAGTGCGCAAGACCAGGGTGTGGCTTCCTCCCTCAAGGAGACCCGTTGCATCATGCCCAGCGAGCACCCCGGCTGCCTCCTCCCTCCTGCAACTACCATGAACTAGGTGCCTGCTCCCGCTTGGTTCCACCTACCCTGTAGTGCAGCTGACAAACAGGCAAAAGCAGCACTGAGATAGGACTCGGCCGTATCCGCACCTAACGGCGAGGTAATCCCTTGTCGTTCCATCCATACCAGACTAACCGCGAAACGGGCATTAGTAGGACTTCCCAACCAGAAATGGTTTTGGGCAGGCCTGCCTGTCCCAGATCATTATCGCACAGGATCTGCATGGCACAGGATGAGCATGTGCAGGTTCGACCCGACCCGCACAGGCCCTGCTCTGTTTTTGAAGGGCTTGGTAATTAAATTTAATAAAAAGTTAATTAAATTAATTAATTTAATTACAGTTGATAATTAAATTAATTAAATATTAATTTTTGTTTGAAATTTAGTGGTGTAATTAATTTAATTTGGTGATTAATTAAATTAATTAAATAATTTAATTTTAGTTTTAAAATTAAATTAATAAATTGGGACCGAACGATGTTAAATTTAATTGAAAACAAGGGCGATGTTCTTAATTCAATAAAATTCCCTCGAGTTTAATTTTAATGCAAGTTTAATTTTTATTCTGCACTTATTTAATATATGAAAGTTTAATGCATATATGACTGATCATGAGTTGAGACCTACCAATGCATGTCTAGTGTTTGTTTGTTTATTTAATTATTTATTTAATTATTGCATGTGGTTTTGTAATAATTATTTTAAATTAAAAAGGAGATCTGTGTGTTGTCTCAGAGTCGTTATATCTATAAGGGCATGCGCGCCCATTCTCAGAGTTGTATATTTATACCCCTAGACCCCCTCTCCTGCATGCGAGTACAATTGTATAATTACGAGACGACCGGTGACGCATTTCGTTCCAAGTGACGGCGACACACCAGACAGGAGTTGGATGTTTTGAATGATCAGACATTACTATTCAAGTTGCAAGCCACGCGACTAAAGGTATTTACCCCTAGGGTTTCGGTTGGTTCGTTATTCACTCAACATATCAACCAATATTACCGGCTCATGATCAGGTGTTCGTTTTATTTCTGAATGGTTTATTAATTTTTTTCATGTGTAATTTATTGCGCGATCACATAGTATAATAATAAACAAACATGCAAGATAAAATGAACATGTGACGCGATGAAATTTCTATTTCTTGCACAATCATTTGTGAGTGTGATCACATAGTACGTGCTTATAAAATTAGAAAATGATTACTTTCGTCACACTAAAAATAATAAAACCCTCAAAAATATATTAAGTCTTAACAGCCTACCATTATTCAAATTTGAAAAAAACCAGCTGTTTGAGGTGTCGGTTCATGCCTTAGCTGAGGGTACCTCTTACTACTGGGGAGTTCTTATAAGAATGATCGGTCGACTTAACTAAAGTACAAGTAAGGATTATCCCTAGCTAACTTTCTATCATTTTAGAGGCAAGCGTTGAGTAAATTAAATTTTGATTTTAAGAAGCTTGGACTTCACTCAATGGATCAAGGAACCGCAAGTTACAGCGGTCGGCCAGCCAAAACCCTACCTAGAACCCTCCAAGTAGTGGTGTAGCCTTAGATTATAGACTGTAAGGGGTGGTTCCAGGATCCATACCACTAGAATACTCAAGCGACAGAGTATTCTGATTCTAGCACAGAGGGTTTCTAGAATCTGATAAAATAGTGGGAGACATAACATGATTTAAGTAATTAATCAAAATGTCTAAACCAGTAATCCAGATAAAAGGCACTCATCTGCTAAAATTTTTTGGTAGAAAAAATGGCAAGTTATACCACCATATTAAAACTGAAATATTAAAATGGACAAAGTAAATGTCCATAGTGACATGAGTATCCATGAATAGTACAGGCACATGCACATAGTACTATGATATAGGAGACTGAAGGTGTCAGTGTCCCCAACACTGTTAAACTACCTCAAGAAGTGAGGGTGAAAATTCCTTACAGGAGACTAATTTACAAAGCATGTGATAGTTATATCATTATGCTTTCATCAACGTCCGATGTCATTTGAATTCGATACACAAGGACATAGATGGTATAACATAAAGTCTCATCTCTGAGAATTTTGCAAGGAGAAAGTGAAGCAATGATATGGATAAGGTGAAGTTTACACCGGCATGTTTAAATTTAAAGATTGATCATGATCCTTAAATATCATTTTTACCACATTACTCAAGTGTCATTTTAAGTTACAAAATGAACAAGTATAGAGTAAATGCTTCATCACCTATCTAGGTAAGGTACGCCAAGTGACTAAGAATAAAAGGCAATTAAGCTTTAATTCTCATAGTGGATAAATTGAAAGACAATGTGAAAAGGTCAAAGGAATTTAATTCCAATGACACATTCACAACATCCTTCAATTAATGAGGTATTAACAGAGGTTATTTGCATTTCATATTATAAAATAATACTATGGAATTTTAAAAGCAATAACCTGATTTAAAAGAGCAAGTTTTTGCTTCTACATCACTTATATTCATCAATGTAATATTTATCTTTTACTAATTGGGTATTAAATACAATATTTTGGTAACATATGTGTATTATAATACGATAAACAAGTTAGTAAAGAAACCTTACTAGAAGTCAGGTGTATTCTCCAAGTGGTTGTGAAAGGGTGATACCTAGGCCAGTGGTGAGAAGTACATGACTTCTTTAATTTCCAAGTGAAAGATTCGTGTTGAACTATTCTTGAGTATAACCACAAACATTAATCTCATGTGTCTTTGGACGCATGGAGACATTCTTTCAGTTTTTGAAATGAATGTTTTTTTTGGTAAACTCAATCACTAGTTCAGTGATACATGAATCATAGGCAATTAGTGATGAATATAAATTTAAGACTTATACCCAGTTGCGATAGGATAATTCTTTGTCATGTAATACTAAAAATGGACATCATGAATATACCAATTATGGTATTTAGGCTCGGCACAGCTAAATATTTTCTGTATTATCGATGTCTTTAGTTTGGACAAAGGAGCCTTTAGAAATAAATGTATGTCACAAATCTTTTGGAAATAGTTCAACACGAAAGTGTGAACTATTCCAAGTATAAGCTAGAGGTATATATACTTCATAATATTCTTTTAAGTAATTAAGGAATATCAAAGTGAAGTATTTTCGTGGTCAGGAGATATGAGTTGCTTCAGGTTGGGATACCGAAGAATATCTCGACCAAGCATTCATCAATCCTGATAATGTAGCATGGAGCAATTCCTAAATGCACATTACCTTATCGACACCACGACATTGATGTTAATGGAGAGGATTGATTATGAAGTCTTACATATCAACATTGATCAACAAAATGTTGCATGGAGTAATTCCTAAATGCACATTTTATACATCAAAGTATTGATGTAAGTAATATCAATGTTGGAACTAGCATAAAATTACTTTATAATACATGAAATTCTTTGAAAATAACAGAAATATCCCATAACCATATGCCAACTATAATGAAAAACAGATATCATACGAGTCATAGTATGATGTAAACCCATTATTTCATAAGAACATGTGTTTGGATGCAAAGAGTTTGTTAGGACATAAACAAACTAGCATCAAGACAAAAAAATTGTGCATTTAGTGTAATGATCCTAACAGTTGTTTAGGATGTTACATAAATCCCTAAGATAGAAGAGTAGGTAGTCAAGAAATAGACTACACTTCTATATAAGGGTGCGCATCTCTATTAGAGATAGTGGGAGCTATATTGGCTTGTGTTTAGTCAATACTCAAAATGCACAAGTAGTTAGCATAGGATCTAGTTCCACAAGTGCATATGGAAAAAAAATATGTTCCAGAGACACATACTGCGTAGGGAGGATAAAACCATGGTGATGGTTTTTATATTCACCGTGTATGGTGATCTATTATTCAATGTGAATAATATTTCCTACAATTAAGCAGTACATGGAAATTAGCTAAAATTGATAAGACTAACTAAAATTCAATTAATGGATTCTATGTATCAAATTGAAAAAAGGGGCTTATTATTTTGAATATTGTGGTGGGTATTCAAGTGAGTTGATACATGGATGGTTCAAGTGTAGTGCCAATAAGGCTCGATTGGTTTCACCAAGTCGTTATGCCTAAATCCATTAGAATTTTACTTATCATAGCTAATATCTATGATCAATTTATTTATCATTGGATTTCATGACCACCAATTGTGGATGGTGTCTATACGACGCAACCAGAAAGGGACGGTCACATCAAAAAATGCTAATAAAGGTTGCAAGTTACTGAAATCCATTTTGTATTAAAGTAAGCAACATGATCATAGTATATACATTTAAAACAAATATTTTCCATGTGTCTGCCAGAGGTTAGTGGGAGCACCAATATTTTCCAATAAAAAATATGTTTGGCAACATATGGAAAACAGACATTGGTCTAACAAGTAGTTAAGACCAAAATCAAATTTACTCTCCAATGATTGACTTAAAGTAGCAACCTAAGTTCTAGGTAACAGGATCTACTAAGGTAGATCTATAGGTTTCTTGGTCCTAGTCAATCGTACAAATAGTGACATTGTATTGAAAAATACATGTTGGAATAATTCAAGAGATGAATTGTTGCCTATGTCATAGGGCATAATCTCTTAATGTTGACATGTCCATGACAAGGGAAGAGATAAATGCAGTGAGTTGAAATCCATATGTCGGAGTGATGGAACAATCACGTATGCCATGATATGTACAATAACTGATATTGCCAAGGTATATTTTACAATAGGCTAATGTTAGTTATATCCAGGAGCACTGCAAGGGATGTAGTCGGAACAATCTAATTGTACTTCGACAAGTACAAAAGATATGTACCAGGTAAGTGGAGAAGAAAGGATACTAGTTTTTGGGGATATGAAGTAGTCTTCCATTGATCAATGTGATCTAGTATTTTAGTTGGGCTAAAGGCAATGAGTGAGTCAAGCTCATATAAGCCTGTGGTGGCCATATCTACAAGACCGAGTACATTGCAGCTTCTAAGATATCTAAGAAGTAGTTAAATGCAATGATTTGTTCCAGTTATTGGAATCGCACATGGTGAGAAAAGTATTATCATAATGTAGATTATGATATTCTTACTAGCTAAGATGTCAAGTTATGACAGTGGAAAAAAAGTTATATACTCGGGATACCATCTCTAGAGAAGTTTTAATCAAAGAGATGAGGTTTCTATATCCGAATAGCCATGTAGCGGAACCGTGGTGGACCCAGTATCTAAGGCCTTCACTCAGAAGAAACATGATGCTTATCATGTGAGTAGCTAACAAGTTTGGTTAGCAAGTTGGCTCTAGTGCAATTGGGAGTGTTGAAATAGTGGGTTCCCTAGACCCAACTATTATTTTCATTTGATTACCATATCGTGTATAGAGTTAACGATGCATGATGTCATCTTACCATTATAGTGTAGACTTTTCTATGTCCACTATTGAAATGGTAATGTCCAAAGATTAATATTCCTATCAAAAGGTTATGACAGTTCCCAGGCTATAATGAGAACCTCTAGATACAATGACATTAATCTTAAATATATGTTCTATGGTCTAGATACATCTTACTAATTGGACATAGTAGATTTCTGACCATCAGGTGTTGGGGGATCATAAGCATTGAGACTTCTTCTCATGAAGTTCACACTTGGTGATCTCTAGTAGTGAGATAATGAGGACTGACCTGCCAATAAGAACACCACATGTTTCGGGTATCATTGGATGTTCCTATCTACGATCATGTTTAATGGTCTCCTGACTTGAGATCATTACCAATGTATGTCATTTGATTGCGTACTTTGATGCAAGATGAAAACCATGGAAATGAAGTCGTGGAGAGGTAGTTTGTGTCGGGTGCGTCATTGGTGGAATGACATTGGTTGAATGGTCAAGAAAGGATTTTTCGCTTCCAGGTTATGGAAGTAATATATCTCTGGGCATGTTGATATGGATGGAAGTACCTTTATAAGACCATGGCCATGGCAGTCGAGGGTAAATCCATCCAGTTACATCAACAAACAATAAATCAAGAAAAGGGCGATGACACGAGAGTGCGCCCTACTTTATGAGATATTATAGACAAAGGGATTATATTGCACAGTGCGTGTTCGTAGGTTGGTTGTCGCTGCTGTGACAATCCTTATTTCTTCAGGGGCCATGATGGATTTCTAAATCCCACTCTTGGTCTGTAAATAATGTTCACAGATATCAGAATAAGGGCCTAGATGGTCACACACAATAGCGTATTCAAGAATCTTCAATATTCAGTTGAATAAGAGTTTTGGACATGGTGGGCCCCGCCATAGGGGTCCGAGATTTGTCCAAAGTTAAAAGATCACCAATGCAATAAATAAATTCATATTATTCGAGTTTATAATAATGAGTTTTGAATTTATTTATTAAATGTATTTATGAGTTTTAAGTAAATACATGGAAAAATATTAATTGACGAATATTAAATTATTCAAGGTTCAATTAATATTTATGGGAGTGACGAGTCGGGATAATGACTTAATTATTATCATGTAATATATTTTAATATATTACAAGAAAATTATAATAAAATTTATGGCTCAGTTTAGTATTCATAAAATGTCGTTAATAGTGCGTTAAGTATTCGAGGTCGGTGAGGCGATACCGGGTATTTTAATTGAGCACTATAAATAGAAAGGAGGGGAATTTTCCAAATACTATTCATGGAGCTTATCTCTACTCTCCTCTCTCCCACATTCTAGAGAGAGATGCTCTGGATCCAAGGAGCTCGGATGGAGCTCTCTCTCTCGGGCATCACTAGCGATGCGATGTGGCGGTCGTTGGAGCATCGAAGGCATCGATGAAAATCCTTGCTAGCACCCAGATTACGACGAATGGTGCTCTCGCGGATTCCTTGAAGCACGTGTGGACGATCTAGAGGAATTCGGATTCGGATTCTTTGAGCAGTGATTGCCAACAACAAGCAGACGTCATGCGCGGCTTCTGATCTAAACCAGGTATTTTACGGTTTATGTTTGTGCTTAAAATCCTCCACGCGTGGTCCTCAGCTAAGACCGGGCTGCTCTTCTCCGACGTCGACAAGTTTATGTCGACCGTCGGTGGAAAAAATTTAAAAATCTACCTATTTGGGGCTTCCGCTGCACACCGTATTCCAACAATAACCCAAGTCATGTTTAGCTCCCAAATGCATTAGGTAGGGACAAAGTCCCTATCAAGTAATTTATAAGGTAACGTGCATCTTCTTTTAGTGGTTCATCTAATCCAATAATTGTTGAGAAATGTTTCAATGAAATAAAGAATATATTCTACAATATCGAGTTATTGGGCCATGGTAAAGTTGTTTTTATCATTTATCATTTAGAAGGTGATGCTGACTAATGGTGGAGTCTCATTAAGAAGGCCAAGGAAAGGGAGGACATAGAGTATATATAATGGTAAGAGATCAAGAATATGTTTTTCCTTAATTATTTTCAAAAAAAACATTCACACTAGAATAGAGAGTGTATTCTTGGAATTTAAATAAATAAAACATGAGTTTACTCAGTCATATAAATAAGATTTCATAAGACTTTGCAGGTATGTCTCAAATTTTTTCTCTGATACCAAGAGTAAAATCGATCGCTTCTTCACTGGCTTAAATCTGATTCTACTATGGGTGTTATCCATTATAGAATTTAAAATATGTTAAGAGATTGTTAAATGTGATCTTAAGGTTCAGAATGAAATAAGAAACTCTCAATTTTTTAGAGATAAAAAAGGAAAGTTGAGTATTTTGTAGGCACCGATGATAATACACATTGTGGGAAGAGACCCGAATTTAATACATGTAATAAATGATGGAGGTAGAATCCAGGTAATTGTCTTAAGGTATTATGGATGTTTTTCAAGTGTGGTAAAATGAGAAACCAAGTCCAAAACTGTGAAAAGAAGGCTAAAGGGATGACTAATGAAACAGAAGAAAATAAGGTATCTGCTAATGATATGTATACCATACAATGCTTCTAGTGAAATGAGTTTGGACATTATGTAAATCAATTCTCAAACCCTTTTTCTAATGATGAAAATAGGCCCCATCATCCTCCCAAACAAAGAGAAAAATTAATTAAATTCATGATCACTACCACTGAGCAAGATCATGATAATCAAGTGATGCAAGGTACACTTGATATTTTTTCAAGACTGGTTATACCTAATTTTCTTCTAGTTTGTCACATTATTTTACAACATTCATCTTTTTTAAGAAAATGAATTCACTACCCGAAGAAATGGATCTTAAACTATCAGTGAAAACCTGAAGTGACATAATGATTGTGTATACAACTTAAAAATCATATCTTATCAATATTTTTTTGAGGATGATTACTAGAGATCTACTTCTTCTTCCATTGGTTTCATTTTACATAATATTATTAATGGATTGGTTTTCCATACATAAATTGCATTTTTACTGTCTGGATAAATAATTCTCATATCATATCCCTAATCATCATATTATCATGTATCACTATAAGGAAGATTATAAACTCCCTATGGAAGAATATTAAACAATATGGGTTTTACTACCCAACAACGAGGGGCTCTTGGCTCAAATTGTAACTCCCCTAGATTTTGTGAAATATTTTTTTCGAATTAATTTAATATTTTTGATATTTTTCATTTCATGAAACATTCAATATTGTTTTTTATATAATAAATCACTATGTTTAGATTTCATGCTCTACATTCAAAAAATATATTATCTTTAGGTACCTGAAATACTATGTTTCCTTGTATTACACACAATATTTAGTCACTTTGATAGCTTTCCTTACACGCAATGCTGAGTTTTTACCAGACTACACTATAATATTAATTTGATTACTAAATTATTATTATAGATACCACCTAGACATTTGAATAGAAGATATGAATAATATTAACTAACTTGTAAAAATATGATTTACACATTTATATAAAATGAATCCTTTGGTTTTAAATTATTATAATTGAATCTAAGAACTATATGAAAAAAATAAATTACCTTTCTAATGAAACTATTTTTCTATGCACAAACACAATTTTATCTCAATAAATTAAATAAACCACTTTTGATTAATGTTTGAAAAAAAATTATATATAATATATTCAATCAATATTTTTGATACTTATCCAATATATTTGATAAGTATAACATAAAAATAGATCCAATTTTATGAATAAAAAGATGTATTCTTCTAAGAAGAAATTTTACTTCCTTTTAAGAGAGAACCAATTTTAAATATTATTTTTGAAACTTTTATAATTTTTTTTTAAAAAATAAACTTCATTTTTAAAATAATAACATAAAAATTATCTTAGGGTGATATTTTGGTATTTTTCTGTGAAGTTTCATTTTTTTATGAATTGTGAAAATATTAAATTTTAATTCAAAACTGTTTTTCATAAAATATATTTATAAGGATAAGTTATATTTTTTATTTTTTTTAAAGTTTTAATATAAAAATTTTACATAAACTAATATAATTTAGGTCATTGGAGTCAATTTTACTATAAAATTTGATAGAAAAACATGGCAAAATTTTGAACCTTTTTACATTAAAAACCCACTTTGTCGTCCCATCTATGGGATAAAATTGGAATTAATTTCTACCAATTATGTGTTTTGAATTTTAAAAAATGAATTAAATAATTTAATCATAATTATATATAATTTAAATTAAGTTTACTGTATTTTTTTACAATAAATATCAGTTAAAGTAATTCACATTAATTACAACGATTATGAAGAAAATTATCTTAATAAGGGACTCGACCATAAACTTGAGGTCCCAAATGACCTATAAAATTTTATAAAATCCATTGGATGGATATATATAGAAAATATACTCAATGTTATATAATTTTTACCACTATTGGATCCAATTTTCATAAAAAAACGGGGGTGGAATTCCATTTTCAAAAATTTATAAGAAAACCACTCCTCCTCCACTATAAAGAGTCACTCACCCATACCACTAATTTACACCTATAAATCCTATTATCTCACAAAACAATTGATAAAATAAACTCCAAAAATTCCTCAATTTCTAATTTAAGCCTCCCTTTTTGTATAAAATAAATCAAGGAAGCATTTTTGTGCAAAGGAAATGACATTACCCAAAGAAGAAGTAACATCCTTCCTCAAGATCCTTTATTTTATTTTCTTTCTCCACAAACTCAATTATTATTATTAAATGATTATATAATAACCTAATTATAATAAATATATTGATATGTTTTTATTCTATGTTTTAAACCTTAACTTACACACTCTTCCATATAATGGGTAACAAACATACCATTTTTATGTATGGTGAACTACCACCCCATAAATGGATGTTATTTGTTTTTCCTTTTCCACATCTCATGGTCGGGAATTATGATGAGAAATTTGTTTTTATTTTATATATTTATATTTATTTTGTATTTATTCTTCTTAAGTTATTATATGAAATATACATTCATGGTTTCTATTTTGTGGAAATATTATAATTTCATTTGGGGATGTGTGGACTATCGCCTCCTCAAAGCGATGAGATTTATTCACACCTTACATGGAATTTATTAAGGATATGATTAATGAATATACATGATATATATGAAATAATAATTTTAATATAATTATAATATATATATATTTCATTTAATTTAATTTCTTTCTTTCAATACGACAACAAAATAGAAACAATGTTCATGCGTACGTTTGGCCTACCGTCTCTATGAATGGTGTATTCCATTCCAAACTTATATATTATATATATTATTATAATATATATATATACTGATTATATATTATATTTATAACATTTTTATATTCTTAAAATAAGTAAATCATGATCTAATTAAGACGGTCAAGAATATCAAGTCAAAACCTATACGAAAAATACAATAGATATTACCCGGAACGTTACATTACCGTGGAGTTGTTAATAAAAGGGTAATATAAAGTCACAAACAAATAATGTATGGTATTATATATAATAATATTTTTCTTTCATATATATATAATAAACTTATACTTATTATACAGGATACTTTTATATGTATGAATAAAGTTAGTGTAACACCCCGACCCTATAATCCAGGAGCCAGTACATTATTTTAATACATTGGAATGATTACAAGGAATCATGTCCCAAAGGACCAATAAGTTTAGTAGTCTCGGAAACAAGATACATACATAAGTTCAACACTACAGCTTGAAAAGAAAAAAAACACTATTTTATTCCATTAGAAACATCCATTCTTCCAAGATTATTTCTGCAAGTCACACATAACTAACTTCTTCATATCCAGGGAAAATAAAACATGAGAAAGGGGTGATCTCAAATTCTCAATAAGAGTAAGCAATACAGCGAAATATAACAAAAAAATGAGGCATGGTGAATAGTTGAAAACACATGCCTTTACAAATAATTAACATCAACACTTTATGGCAGGAATATGAACTAAGTAAATAATGTCATAATAAAACATAGTCATGGGTATTATACTAGTTAAATAACCACATGAAATATCAATAGATAATATCATAATTATGGAATTCATAATGTCAGACATCATAACCATATAGTCAATGCCTTGTGTCAAGACTACAAAAAAAGATTTTTTCCAGGCCTTGTGCCAAGACACTAGTTTGTCTCATGAGGACAACCGATGAATCGAGGAGCTATAGTGGGATCCACCCATCACTTAATAAGTCCAATTCATTCCTCATATAAAATTTTTATATATAACATAAACATTCATATTAAAACTAGCAAACGAAATGTCAATAATTTATCCACAAACCATGAATGTTATGAAAATAGCACATCCATAGTTAAACATAACACATTCAATACAATATGGAAGATTGTATTGTAATAGATTAACCAAAATCGAGAATAATGAATTATATTTATATAGATGAAAATAATCATCAAAACTATTTGAGAGAAATATCCCCCTTTTTCATGAAAACAGTTAAAAGTCTAATATTTGTCAAGAATCCGTTTAAATAGATTTTTGAATCAAAGTATCCCATACCACTTTGAAAATTTTAAAAGAAATTTTAATTTTAAAAATTTAATGTCCATATAAATAAATACTTGAAACCATTTCTAAAAAATGGAAATCATTGAGAAAGATTTAGAATAATAAATCTTTAAAACATTTAAAATGATATTTGAGTTACAGTTCATAACCAAAAGAGAGACACTTGAATAAAAATAATTGAGGTAATAAAAACTTTACAATATCATGAGAATAAAGGTATTCATGATATATTATGTCAAAGTAGACTATATACACCATATAAAAGTGAATTGGTGTATAACATCAAAATAGTCTCAATGGAATGTAAATTGAGATGAAATCTCTTATAAAGACTGTATCCTTAGGTTAATGATAAATAATGACACAATTATGTGTGAAAAATATAAATACACTCAATATGATTATATATTCATTGTAAATAAATCAGAGGACATTCACACATATTCTTTTAAAAACAACACTAATGAATTAGTTGGTTAACTCAATAAATGGAGATTGAGTTAAAATTACTCTTATCAAGTTCATATCGATGACTTGAAAATTTATCAATGGAGTGATTATGTGTATAAAAATTATATCCATATAAAGGGGAGTGGAAATTAATACACAAATAATAAATAGTTATTCTACACATAATCATGGAGTAAAATAATGAATGAAATATTTGTAAATCCCAATGAGTGGAAATTTAAATTTGAAATTTCCTTAATGATTTGGTGACTTACAAAACATACATCCCATTAATAAAGTACCATACAATAAAGATTTAAATACCCATAAATTAATTTAAATTACATATTTAATACAATCATGGTCCGTACATACCCCACACAAAAGGAAATAGTGGCAATAGAGCATGAATCTCATGGAAATAAGAAGTGAGATGAAAGTCATGTTGTAATCAATCGAGTCGTATGACCAAAAGTTAATAACCACTAAACTAATAACATAATAACATTAATATAAAGATAATAATGATAATATATATCAAATGTCAGTATAAAATACACCACATGTAATAAATAAGTGGAAAACAAATGAAATCTCACAGAATTAATAGTGAGATAAGAAACCCCTTTCCTCATGTCCAACTTGTCTTGTATGTTCCTTGTTCTTCCGAAATAATAAACTTAAGTTAATTTATACTTGATTAAGAAAATTTTTCAAGTTTACTATTACTTTTATATTACTTATTACCTTTCTATAACAATTAGTTATTTATTTGAGTTCATAATGGATATTTTATCGATGTTCGGAACTTGAGTCAAAAATGAACTTGTTATAATTACTATTTTTCCATGTGGAAAAAATTACATTATCTCCATAATCATATACATGATTTAGATATAATATATATATTATATATCCAGTATATATATATTTATTTATAACAGTACATAATATTTGGAGATAAGAAATGAAATGTACCGTTCATGAAGACGATAAACCGTATGTACGCATGAACGCTACTTTCATTTCTATTTTGTATTTTAATGGAATTAAAACATAATGATACATGATTATATTTTAATTATAGTATAATATAATATATAATATCATCAATTCCATCCTTTAAACATCCCACATAAGGCATTAACAATCATATCATTTTGAGGGGGCGGTAGTCCGCACTTCCTCAAATGAAATTATCGTGTTTTTCCCATAATAGAAACCATAAAATAATGATATAAATGGAAAATATAGAAGAATAAAGAAAAAATAAACATAATATATATATGTCATATATAAATACAGTTCTATCTTAACGGCTAGCATGAGAGGTGGTAGGAGATAATCGAACTATCATCCATTCGTGAGGCGTTAGTTTGTCATCCATAGAAACAGTATGTTCTTCACCAATTAGATGGAGGTGTGTGTAAGTTTAGTTCAAATAATTATCATAACAACAACCTAGTATATTTAGTATACTGGTTTTTCTATAAAATAATGTAATAAAAAGTTTTTAGGGGGTTGGAGAAGTAAAATTAAAAAAAAATAAAAGAAAAGAATTTAGGAGAAAGCATTACCTTAAATTTGGGTAACTTCCTTTGGTTTGAACCAAACGGATTTTTTGAAGTTCCTTATACCTAAGGTGAGGCTTCTAGGAGGAATAGGGGAATCTTGATAGATTGTTTTGGTAGGGTTTGGATGAGACAAGGGGCTTGAGTGGTGTGTGGAATGGGTTAGAAGTGGTGTCCTTTTATAAGGGGGGGAGGGGCTCTTTAAGAAAGTGTGAAAATATTATTTTATTATATAGTGACATTCAGTTTCTAAAGGTCAAAAACTTATTAAAGTTGAATATAAGATGACTCATGGTCTAAATAAAATCATCCAATAAGAATTGGATAGGTTTTGGATATTATTTTAATATTAATAATCATATTTATTTAAATCATTTATTAATGAGGTCAATACAACATCATTATTATGTCATAAATAATTTAATTTATGTGATGTATAAAAATTATAAAACAATTACCATAATTCAGGAAATATTTTTATATTTACAATTATTATTTATAGATGAAAATATGACTTATATAACCCCATGTAAAAATTGATATACTAAAATATATTTGTTAATGTCATTTTAGTCTTTACTTTAAGTTAATTAAAATAAAGTGTCACTATGATTCTTAAGTGGATCAATGGGGTCCCAAAGTTGACCAAAGGATGCCCATGGTCGTCCATGACTCATCTAATAAGGTTAGGACAAGTATTAAGGTAGTTTTTTATTATTATTATATTTCTTTTACCTTGAATTACACTATTTACCTTTAACCGGGGTAAATAAATGTCAAAAGTTTCTATTCACCAAAAAAAATATTTTAATCTTATTGAACCATATTTTACTTACTAATAACAACCATGTATCTCAGATTTACTAAATTCAATTCACAGAAGCGGTAAAATTTCTTTTAAATGAAAAAGTCATATTTTTAACTATTACTTAGTGGTTTCACTATTCTTCAAAAATCAAAGTTATTCAGAAAAATATCAAAAATTCATCCTAAGATATATTTGATATTACGAATTAAAAAATGATGTATATTTTACAAAATTTAAAATGTAGAAGTTGGATTAATTAATTTAAAATTAATTCCCATTGTCAAAATAAATAGGGTGTTTTTTAGAAATAATAACTATCAAAAGATTGACACTTGTTTATGTGTAATTTCAAAGTGAAATTAATTCCAATAACCAACATTGGATTAAAGGGTAAAAATATAATATAATTACATTTGAAAACCAATTTAAAATATAATCTAACCATATAAATAAATTATATTAAAAGTCATTTTTGAATTCAAATATATTATTTCTCACTACTCATAAAAAATGAATATTATTAGAAAAATACCAAAAAATTACCCAATATAAATTTTCATGTCCCAATTCTAAAAAAGAATTTTATTTTTTAAAATGGAAAATATAAAAGTGACCAAAACTATATTTAAAGAGGGTTCTCTATTAAAAGGTTCTAAATCAACCCTTCAAAGTAAATTATGTTTAAAATTAGATTCATTCACATTTTAAGCCTCTAAATTTCATTGGATAAATGTAAAAACATTTAACAAACATATATAATCATTTTGTATTTAGTTCTATTCATTCCCGCCATTACAAATACTAGGTGTTAACTACCATTTAAAATAATAATATTATATTATTAGTATGCAACGTAAGATTTCAAAGAAACCCATTATTGTGTATCGGGTATACCATTGAACATAGTGTCCCCTTTAAAGTACAATTAATATTTAGTTCAAAAATATTAATAAATATGAAGAAAAAAAATTGTTCTTTATTTACCTGGGATGTTACATAATTCCACCCTTTTGGGAATTGCTTCCTCGTAATTTTAAAACTAGGCTTGGAAACTTCATTAAAATACCCACATCAGAAAAGAGTCAGTAAAACTATCACTTTAAAAGAAAGAATGAAAAGTAAAAATGTCACCTGAGATAACCCATACTAAGATTCCATGTAAGAAAACATGGATATGGAAGATAAAATAATTGTCAAGTTCTTATGGACAGGGATAGAAAACATGATCAGGAGAAAGTTAACAACAAGAAAACTACAAACTTGTGATGGTATAAACGGTCATTAGTTTCCCAGTAGGAAAAGTAAGCGGATAACATTTCCTTTAAGTTACATTTCTTAAAGTTGAGGAATTTATTTATGAGATTGACTAAGAACATAAAGATATATAATTACTTTTTCAGTAGAGTTTCATTATTTAATAATTATCTACCACCAACTCCTCTTTTTTTCGAATGATGAGTATTCAAGATGACTTGGTCACACCGGAAGAGCAAGAATCAACTTTTTAGAGAATCACATGATCCACAAAGGATAAAAAATATATTTACCTTACCTATAGAGATTAACCGCCACCAAAATGGTTAGTACAAGATCAGATGATCCCCAAAAAGTATAATCCTTTAGAGAAAGAAATACTAATCTTAATTACTAAAATTAAACCAACAATACCCCAAAGTTAAATAAATACCATTAAATAAACAATTTTCATTAAAATACTTCAGTATAATCCAAACTAATATTGAAACCCTAAACATAGAAGAATTTGGTTATGTAGTCTTCCACATTAAATTGTATCTCTAAATGACATTGACTACCCTTAAAGTCATATACTCAAAAGTAATTAACCTAATCACATATTCTCTATGATAGGTTAATCATTTCCATAAATAACACAAAATAGAGCTAAAAATCCACCATTACTCCTCAAATGAAATCCTTTAGTATTCTATTTTCCTTATATATATAGTATTCTAAACAGAGGGATCATCTTCCAAAATTACATTTATCACTTAATCACCAAATTGTTTCCTATACTAAGCATATCCATTCAATAAGACATAGGACCCCAAATCTACTTATTATTTATCAATAAAATAATTTAACTAAAAATACTTGGTCACACTAACCAGGGAATTCACGTAGTCTAGTGGTAGGCGACGAATCCTAGTCTCACTATATTTGTGGGTTCGATTCCCATAGCTTTGTCCTACGTGACGGGTTGTCACATGATCCCCGTGTTCTCTTTTTCAAAATCTATATAATTTTATAATATTCCCAAAAATGAGATATATTCCTCAAAATAACTATAACATAATTTCATCACAAATGTTATCTCATACCTCACATTTTCATTCCAAAATTTAATAACTTGTAATTTCCTCAAAATAGATGATCATATAATACAAAATGCTTATTTATAACTATATCCATAAGAGAAAATATAATTATTCCTCAAATATCATTTTCACATGACAAACTATAGGGTTAAAAATAGAAGATAAAAGTCTTCCAAAGTAATCCCATAAACAATGAGTACTAATAATTTTTAAACATTTCTCTATCCATTTATTTCAACATAGCTTCTTCCATGACCAAGAGGATATCCTATAGAATAGGGATTTCACTCGGGTAATGGACCGGTACCCTACATTTTTGGGAAATGACTGTAAATGGATTCTTAGGACCATTTTTATTTTCTTCCATAGTACTCTTCATTTTTCCTCAGAAATTCTTTACTTTATGTCCTTCATTCCCACACATAAAGCATTTCTTTGTTCCATTAAGACACCTTCCTAGGTGTCTCCTTCCACATTTCCTGCATGATAGAAAATGAGATTTCTTTTCTCCATGGTCTTCACTACTGGAGCTCTTATCATCCACCACTTTTCTCTTCCTTATTGAGTCCAGGAGTTGGTTAATATATATGTTGTTGATCATATTTTTTGAAAACTGATTTGGCATGAACACGATATATTTTATGCCAGTCAGCATTCCATTTTTTTCTCATTTCCATCACCCTAAAAACCTTGTACATCATTCTCAAAGTTTTTATGAATTCCTTGGAATCCAGCCATTGAATAAAACCAGAAATAATTGTGTTATTAATAATAGTCATAAAATCATTTAGAGAATATCAGGACACCTTATTTTCAATTTAAAACACCTAAGGATTAACCCAGGTCATTTATTATCATCTTATATTAAAATACTTTAAATCAATTTGTAAAGAGAATGTAAATTATCTTAAGCATATCCCCTGGGAGTGTCGTAACCAAGAGTGTATAAAGGCTCGTTGTCGTGTACCAGGATACCCTGAGACAAGTCTGAAACTCCTTGTCGTAGTTTTCACTCTTATATACATCTGTGCCAGAGCCGTCTCTACCTGGCCATATCCAGACAGGGATATATTTCTTGTAAAATACACAAAATCTCTATATTATCAAAATTCTAGGAAGTTATTCTATACTAATCATCAAGTTCTATCTTAGGGTAATGTTCGCTAAACATAATTTATCTAAATATAGTTTCCAATGATTGTACTAGACATCCTCTAATACCAACTATAAGGCCCCGACCCTAGAATCTAGGAGCCGATGCATTATTTTAATACATTGGCATGATTACAAGAAATCAAGTCCCAAAGGACTGATCAGTTTATTAGTCTTGGAAATAAGATACATACATATGTTCAATACTACAACTTGAAAATAAAAACAACACTAATTAATTCCATTAAATACATCTATGCTTCCAAGATTATTCCTAAAAGTCACTCATAACTAACTTCTTCATATCCTGGGAAAATAAAACATGAGAAAGGGGTGATCTCAAACGCTTAGTAAAAGTAAGCAATACAGCGGAAGATAACATAAACATTAGTCATAGTGAATAACTAAAAACATATTCCTTTACAAATAATTTACATGAACACTTTATGGTATAAATATGAGATGAGTAAATAATGCCAAAATAAAACATAGTCATGGGTATTCTACTAGTCGAATAACCACGTAAAATATAAATAGCTAATCACATAATAATGGAATTCATAATTCCGGACATCATAACCACATAGTCCAAGCCTTGTGACAAGACTACAAATAAGATTTTTTCAAGGCCTTGTTTCATGACACTAGTTTGTATCATGAGACCTATTGATGCATCGTGGAGCTATAGCGGGCTCCACCCGTCACTTACTATGTCCAATGCATTCCTCATATGAAAAGTTTGAAACATAAAATAAACATTCGTATTAAAACTAGTATAAGAAATGTCAATACTTCATCCACAAAACATTAATGGTATAAAAATAGCACATCCACAGTCAAACATAACTCATTAAACACAATATAGAAGATTGTATTATAACATATTAACCTCAATCAAGAAAAATGATGGATATTGAAATAGATTAAAATAATTAGCAAAACTATTTTAGAGAAATATCTCCCTTTTTCTTGAAAACATTTAAAAGTCACACTATTTGTCAAGAATCCATTTAAAATAGATTTTTGAATCAATGTTTTCCAAACCACTTTGAATCTTTTAAATGGAATTTTAATTTTAAAACTTTAATTTCCGTATAAATAAATCTTTAAAATCATTTTTAAAACATGTAAATTAATTAGAAAGATTTAGAATAATAAATCATTAAAACATTTAAAATGATATTTTAGTTAGAGTTCCTAACCAAAAGAGGGACACTTGAATAAAAATAATTGAGGTAATCAAAACATTATAATATAATGAGAATAAAGAGATTCATGATATAATATGTCAAAGTAAATTATATACACCATATAAAAGTGATTTGGTGTATAACAACAAAGAAGTCTCAATAGAATGTAAATTGAGATGAAATTTCTTATAAAGACCATATCCTTAGGTTAAGGATAAATCAACAACATAATTATGTGTGAAAAATATAAATACACTCAATATGACTGGGTATTAATTTTAAATAAATCAGATGATATTCACACATATTCTTGTAAAAAAACACCCATGAATTGGATGTTTAACTCAATAAATAAGGATTGAGTTAAAATTACTCTTATCAAGTTCATATCGATGACTTGAGAATTTATCAATGGAGTGATTATGTGAATCAAAATTATATACACAGAAAGGGGAGTGTAAATTACTACACAAATATTAAATAGTGATTCCACACATAATCATGGAGTAAAATAATTAATGAAGTATGTGTAAAGCCCAATGAGTGGAAATTGAAATTTGAAATTCCATTACCGATTTGGTGACTTACGAAACATATATCCCATTAAATAAGGATCATAAAATAAAGATTTAAATACCAATAAATTAATTTATATTACATAATGAATACAATAATGGGCACTACATACACCAAACAAAAGGAAATAGTAGCAATATAGCTGAATCTCATGGAAATAAGAAGTGAGATGAAAGCCATGTTGAAATCAATCAAGTCGTATGACCAAAAGTTAATAACCAACAAATGAATCACATAATACCATGAATATAAAGATACTAATGATAATATATCTCAAATGGCAGTACAAAATACACCACATGCAATAAATAAGTGTCGAACAAGTGAAATCTCACGGAATTAAAAGTGAGATGAGAAACCCCTTACCTCAAGTCTGACTTGTCTTGTATGTTCCTTATTATTCATAAATAATAAACTTAAGTTAATTTGTAATTTATTTAGAACATTTTTCAAGTTTATTATTCCTTTTTTATCACTTATTACCTTTTTATAACAATTAGTTATTTATTTGATTTCATAATGGATATTTTATCGATGTTCAGAACTTCAGTAAAAATGAACTTGTTATAATTACTATTTTTCATGTGGTGAAAATTCTATTATCTCCAGAATGATATACATGATTTATATACCATATATATATTATATATTCAGTATATATATCTATTTTTAACAATACATAACATTTGGAGATAAGAAATGAAATGTACCGTTCATGGTGACGGTAAGTCGTACGTACGCATGAATGCTACTTTCATTTCTATTTTGTATTTTAATGGAATTAAAACATAATGATACCTATGTATATTATAATTCCATTATAATATCATATATAATATCATTAAATCCATCCTTTATACATCCCACATAAGGCATTAACGAGTCATATCATTTTGAGGTGGCGGTAGTCCGCACTTCCTCAAATGAAATTATCGCATTTTACCCTTAATGGAAACCATAAAATAGTGATATAAATTGAAAATATAGAAGTATAAAGAAAAAAAAACATAATATATATATCATATATAAATACAGTTCCATATTAATGGCCACCATGATAGGAGGTAGGAGATAATATAACAATCATCGTTTCAGGAGGCGTTAGTTTTCCATCCACAGAAACAGTATGTTCTTCACCCATTAGATGGAGGTGTTTGTAAGTGTAGTTTGTATCCTTCTCATAAAAACATCCTGGTATATTTAGGATACTGTTTTTTTATAAAATAAAGTAATAAAAAGTGTTTAGGGTGTTGGAGAAGTAAAATAAAACAAAATAAAACAAAATAATTTAAGAGAAAGCGTTATCTTTAATTTGGGTAACTTCTTTTGGTTTGAACCAAAGGGACTTCTTGAAATCTCTTCTTCCTAAGGTGGGGCTTCTAGGAGGAATATTAGGATCTTGAAAGATTATTTTGGCATGGTTTGGACAAGCCAATGGTATTGAGAGGTGAGTGGAATGGGTTAGAAGTGGTATCCTTTTATAAGGGTGAGGAGGGGCTCTTTAGGAAAATGAGAAAATATTATTTTATTATATAGTGATATTCGGTTTCTAAAAGACCAAAAATAATTAAAGTCAAATATAATATGACTCATGGTCTAAATAAAAACATCCAATAAGAATTGGATAAGTTTTTTAGACTATTTTAATATTAATAATCATATTTATTTAAATCATTTCTTAATGAGGTAAATACTACATCATTGTTATGTCATAAATAATTTAATTTATTTGATGTCTAAAGATTATAGAAAAAAAATTTCCAACTATTATTTATAGTTGAAAAGATAACTTATATAACCTCACATAAAAATTGATATACTAAAAGATATTTGTTAATGTCATTTTCGTCTTTACTTTAAGTTAATTAAAATAACAACCATGTACCTTGGAGTTTTTATATTCAATTCACAGAAGTGGTAAAATTTCATTTAAATGAAAAAGTCGGATTTTTAACTACTACTTAGTGGTTTCACTATTCATCAAAAATTGATGTTTTTCAAAAAAAATACCGAAACTTCAGCCTAAGCTATATTTGATATTCCAAATTCAAAAATGATGTCTATTTTACCAAATTCTAAAAGTAGAAGTTGGATTAATTAATTTAAAATTAATTCCCATTGTCAAAACAAATAGCTAGTTTTTAAGAAACAATAACTATCAAAAGATTGACACTTGTTTATGTGTAATTTCAAAGTGAAATTAATTCCAATCAAAAAAATTGGATTAAAGGGTAAAAATATAATATAATTAAACTTACAAACCAATTTAAAATATAATCTAACCATATAAATAAATTATATTAAAGGGAATTTCTTAATTAAAATACATTATTTCTCACAATTCAAAAAAATGAATATTATTAGAAAAATACCAAATATTTTACCAAAGTAAAATTTGATGTCCCGATTCTAAAGAAAAATATTATTTTGTCAAATAGAACATATAAAGGTGACCAAAAACATATTTAAAGAGGGTTCTCCATTAAAATGTGGTAAATCAACCCTTTAAAGTAAATTATGTTTAAAATCAGATTCATTCACATTCTAAGCCTCTAAGTTTTATTGGATAAATGAAAAAAAAATTGATAAACATATATAATCATTTTTTTAGTTAGTTCTGTTCATTCCCACCATTATAATGGATAGGTGTTAACTAACATTTAAAATAATAATATTATATTATCAGTGTGCAACGTAAGATTTCAAAGAAACCTATTGTTGCGTATCAGGTATACTATCGAACATAGTGTCCCCTTTAAAGTATAATTAATATTTAGTTCACAAATACTAATAAATATTAAAAAAATTGTGTTCTTTATTTACCTGGGATGTTTCATCCTTCCTCCCTTTTGTGAATTGTGTCCTCGCAATTTCAAAATTGGGCTTGGAAATTTCATTAAAAGTCCCACATTAGAAAAGAGTCAGTAAAACTATCACTTTAAAAAATTAAAAAAAAGGACAAAGGTCACCCAAGATAACCCATAATAAGATTCCATATAGGAAAACATGGATATGGAAGATAAAATAAGTTTCAAGTTCTGATGGAGAGGGATAGGAAATATGATCAGGAGAAATTTTACAGCAAGAAACCCACAAACATGTGATGGGATAAAGAGTCATTAGTTTCCCATTAGGAAAAGTAAACAGATAACATTTTTTCAAGTTCCATTTCATAAAGTTGAGGAATTTATTTATGAGATTGACTAAGAACATAAAGATATATACTTAATTTTTAATTAGAGTTTCATTCTTTAATAAATTTCTACCACTAACTCGTCTTTATTTCAAATGATGAGTATTCAAGATGACTTGGTCACACTGGCAGATATAGAATCATATTTTTAGAGAATCAAGTGTTCTACAAAGGATAAAAAATATATTTACCTTATCTTTAGAGATCAACCACCACCAAAATGATTATTACAAGATCAGATGATCCCCAAAAAGGATAATCCTTTAGAGAAAGAAATACTAATCTTAATTTCTCAAATTAAACCAAAAATACCCCAAAGTTAAATAAATACCATTCAATAAAAAATTGTCCTTAAAATCATTCAATATAATCCAAACTAATATTGAAACCCAAAACATAGAAGAATTTGGTTGCGTAGTCTTCCCGTTAAATTGTATCTCCAAATGACATCAATTACCCTTAAAGTCACATACTCAAAAGTAATTAACCTAATAACATATTCTCTGTGATAGGTTAATCATTTCCATAAATAAACCAAAATATAGATAAAAATCCACCATTACTCCACAAATTAAATCCTTTAGTTTTATATTTTCCTTAGGAATATAGTGTTCCCAGTAGAGGGAACATCTTCCAAAAAAACAATTATCACTTAATCACCAAATTTTCTTCCTATACTAAGGAAATCCATTTGATAAGACAAAGGTTTTAAAATAAACTTATTATTTAACAATAAAATCATTTAACCAAAAATAATTAGTCACACTAACTAGGGAATTCACGTAGTATAGTGGTAGGTGATAAATCTCAGTCGCACTATGGTTGTGGGTTTGATTCTCATAGCTATGTTTGATGATATGAGTTGTCACAAGGTCTACATGTTGTTCTTTTTAAAAAACTATATAATATTATAATATTCCCAAAAATTAGATCGATTCCACAAAATAACTATAACATAATTTCATCACATATGTTATCTCATACCTCGCATTTTCATTCCAAAATTTAATAACTTGTAATTTCCTCAAACTCAATGATCATATAATACCAAATGGTTATTTATAACTATATCCACAAGATAAAAGATGATTCTTCCTCAAATATCATTTTAACATGACAAAATGTATGGTTAAAAATACAACAGAAAAGTCTTCAAAAGTAATCCCATCAACAAAGAGCACTAATACTTTTTAAACATTTCCCCATCCATTTATTTCAACATAGCTTCTTCCATGACCAAGAGGATATCCTATAGAATAGGGAATTCACTCAGGTAATGGCTATGTCCCCAACATTTACGAAAAATGACTGTAAATCGATTCATAAGACCATTTCTATTTTATTCCATAGTACTCTTCATTTTTACTTGGAAATACTTTACTTTATGTCCTTCATTACCACACATAAAACATTTATTTGTTCCATTAAGACACATTCCTAGGTGTCTCATTTCACATTTCCTTCACAGTGGAAAATGAGCTTTCTTTTCTCCCTGATCTTTACTGTTTGAGCTCTTATCATTCACCACTTTTCTCTTCCTTGTTAAGTCAGGGAGTTGGTTAATAAATATTTTATTGATCAAATTTTTTGAAAACTGATTCCACATGAACATGATATCTTTTACTCCTGTCAACATTCTATTTCGTTGCTCATTTCCACCGCCATTCAAACCTTGTACATCATTCTCAAAGTTACTATGACTTCCATGGAATCTATCCATTGACTAAAACCAGAAATCACTGTATGAGTAAAAATAGTCGTAAAATCATTTAGACAATATCATGACACCTTATTTTCAATTTAAAACACCTTATAATTAACCAAGGTCATTTATTCGCATCTTATATTAAAATCCTTCAAATAGGTTTGTAAAGATAATGTAAATTATCCTAATAATATCCCTCAGGATTGTCATAACCAAGAGTGCAGCAAGACCCGTTGTCATGCACCGAGATTCCCTGAGTCAAGCTCGAAACTCATTGTCGGAGTTTTCACTTCTAGGTACATTTATGCCAGAGCCGTCTCTACCTGCTCGTATCCAGACAGGGATGTATTTCTTGGAAAATACACAAAATCTCTACATTATCAAAATTATTAGAAGTTCTTATATATTAAGAATTAAGGTCTATCTTAGGGTAATGTTCTTTAATAATACGTTATCTAAATCTAGTTTCCAAGGTTTGTACTAAAATTTCTCTGATACCAACTGAACGCCTCGACCCCATAATCTAGAATCTGGTGCATTATTTTAATACATTGGCATGAATATAAGGAATTGAGTCCTGAAGAACCAATCAGTTTAGTAGTATTGGAAACAAGATACATACATAAGTTCAACACTACAACATCAAAAGAAAAACAACACTAAATTATTCTATTAGAAACATTCATGCTTCCAAGATTATTCCTGCAAGTCACTCATAACTAACTTCTTCATATCCTGGGAAAATAAAACATTTGAAAGGGGTGATCTCAAATGCATAGTAATATTAAGTAATAAAGAAGAAGATAACATAAAAATTAGGCATGGTGAATAATTGAAAACACAAGCCTTTATAAAAAATTAACATGAACACTTTATGGTAGGAATATGAGCTGAGTAAATAATTCCATAATAAAACATAGTCATGGTTATTCTACTAGTTGAATAACCACATGAAAATTCAATAGCTAATCTCATAATAATGGAATTCATAGTGTCCGACATCATAACCACATAGTCAAGGCCTTGTGCCAAGACTAAAAATAAGATTTTGTCAAGTCAATGTGCTAAGACACTAGTTTGTCTCATGAGACCTACCGATGCATCGAGGAGCTATAGCGGGCTCTACCCATCAATTACTAAGTCAAATTCATTCCTCATATGAAAATTTTGAAACATAACACAAACATTCATATTAAAACTAGAATACAAAATGTGAATAATTTATCCACAAACTATGAATGGTATAAAAATAGAACATATACAGACAAACATAACTCATTAAATATAATATGGAAGATTGTATTGTAATAGATTAACCTCAATTGAGAATAATTAAGGATATTGACACAGATGAAAATAATCATCAAAACTATTTTAGAGAAATATCCTCCTTTTTCTTTAAAACATTAAAAAGTCACACTATTTGTCAAGAAGTCGTTTAAAATATATTTTTGAATCAAAGTGTCCCATACCACTTTGATACTTTTAAACGTAATTTTAATTTTAAAATTTTAATTTTCATACAAATAAATCCTTAAAACACTTTTCAAAAACATGTACATTAATGAGAAATATTTAGAATAATAAATCTTTAAAACATTTAAAATGATATTTTAGTTAGAGTTCCTAACCAAAAGAGAGACACTTCAATACAAATAATTGATGAAATAAAAAACTTATAATATCATGAGAATAAATTGATTCATGATATACTATGTCAAATTAGGTTATATACACCATATAAAAGTGAATTGGTGTACAACAACAAAGAAGTCTCAATGGAATGTAAATTGAGATGAAATTTATTATAAGGATTGTATCCTTAGGTTAAGGATATATCAACGACATAATTATGTGTAAAAACTATAAATACACTCAATATGATTGGATATTCAGTGTAAATCAATAAGAGTACATTCACACATATTCTTGTAAAAACAACACCAATGAATTGGATTTTTAACTCAATAAATGGAGATTGAGTTAAAATTACTCCTATCAAGTTCATATCGATGACTTGAGAATTTATAAAGGGTGTTATTATTTGTATCAAAAGTATATCCACATAAATGGTAGTTTAAATTTCTACACAAATAATAAATTGTTATTCCACACATAATCATAGAGTAAAATAATCAATGAAGTATGTGTAAAGCCTAATTAGTAGAAATTGAAATTTGAAATTCCCTTACCGATTTGGTGGCATACGAAACATACATCCCATTAAAGAAGGATCATGCAATAAAAATTTAAATACCCATAAACTAATTTATATTATGTAAGGAATACAATCATGCGCAGTACATACACCACACAAAAGTAAATAGTGGCAATATAGCATGAATCTCACGGAAATAAGAAGTGAGATGAAAGCCATGTTGTAATCAATCGAGTCGTATGACCAAAAGTTAATAACCAAAAAATGAATCACAGAATACCATGAATATAAAGGGAATCACGATAATATATATCAAATTTCAGTAAAAAATACACCACATGCAATAAATAAGTAGCGAACAATGGAAATCTCACTGATTTAAAAGTGGGATAAGAAACCTCTTACCTCAAGTCAGACTTGTCTTGTATGTTCCTTGTTCTTCTTGAATAATAAACATAGGTTAATTTATACTTGATTAAGAAAAATTTTTAAGTTTATTATTATTTTTATATCACTTATTACCTTTCTATAACAGTTAGTTATTTATTTGAGTTCATAATGTATATTTTATCGATGTCCGGAACTTAAGTCAAAAATGAACTTGTTATAATTACTATTTTTCCTTGTGGTCAAAATTCTATTATCTCAAAAATGATATACATGATTTAAATATCATATATATATTATATATCTAGTATATATATCTATTTATAATAGTATATAACATTTGGAGATAAGAAAGGAAATGAACTGTTCATGGAGACGGTAAGTTGTACATACACATGAACGCTACTTTCATTTCTATTTTTGTATTTTAATGGAATTAAAACATAATGATACATATTTATATTATAATTCCAGTATAATATAATATATAATATCATTAATTACATCATTTATACATCCCACATAAGTCATTAATGAGTCATATCATTTTGAGGGGGTGGTAGTTCTCACTTCTCAAATGAAATTATCGTGTTTTTTCCATTATAGAAACCATAAAATATTGATATAAATGGAAAATAAAGAATCATAAAGAAAACACAAACCTAATATATATATATCATATATATATATATATACAGTTTCATCTTAATGTCCACCCTAAGTGGCATTTGGAGATAATCGAACAATCATCGTTTCGTGAGGCGTTAGTTTTCCATCCACAGAAACAACATGTCCTTCACCCATTAGATGGAGGTGTGTGTAAGTGTAGTTCGAATCCTTCTCATAAAAATATCCTAGTATATTGAGGATATTTTTTTTATAAAATAAAGTAATAAAAAGTGTTTAGGGGGTTGGAGAAGTATAATAAAACAAAATAAAATAAAATAATCTAAGAGAAATCATTACCTTTAATTTGCGTAACTTTTTTTGGTTTGAACCAATAGGAATTCTTGAAGTGCCTTCTGCCAATGTTGAGGCTTCTAAGAGGAATAGGTGGATATTGAGAGATTATTTTGGTTTTTTTTTGGATGAGACAAGGGGATAGAGAGGTGTGTGGAATGGGTTACAAGTGGTGTCCTTTTATAAGGGGGGTGAGGGGCTCTTTAGGAAAGTGTGAAAATATTATCTTATTATATAGTGATATTAGGTTTCTAATGGTCTAAAACTAACTAAATTACAATATAAGATGACTTTTGGTCTAAATAAAACCATTAAATAATAATTGGATAGGTTTTGGATATTATTTTAATATTAATAATCATATTTATTTTAATCATTTATTAATGAGGTAAATACTACATCATTATTGTGTCATAACTAATTTAATTTATTTGATGTCTAAAAATTATAAAAACATTACCATAATCTAGGAAATATTTTTTACTTTATAATTATTAATTATAGTCTAAAATATGACTTATATAACCCCATGTAAAAATTTATATACTAAAAGATATATGTCAATGTCATTTTTGTCTTTAATTTAATTAAATTAAAATAAAGTGTCATTGTCATTATTAAGTGGCTCCATGGGGTCCCAAAATTGACCCAAGGATTCCCATGGTCGTCCATTACTCATCCAATAATGTGAGGACAAGTGTTAAGGTAATTTTGTATTATTATAATATTCCTTTTACCTTAAATTATCCTATTTACCTTTAACCGCAGTAAATAAAAGTCAAAGGTTACTATTCATAAAAATATATTTTCATCTTATTGAACCACATTTTACTTAATAGTAATAATATTGTATCTCATATTTTCAAAATTCAATTCAAAAAAGCGGTAAAATTTCATTTAAACGATAAAGTCTGATTTTTAACTACTACTTAGTGGTTTCACTATTCATCAAAAATTGAAGTTTTTCAGAAAAATACCAAAAAATCACCCTAAGATATATTTTATATTCTGAATTCAAAAATCATGTCTATTTTTCCAATTAAAAATATATAAGTTGGATGAATTAATTTAAAATTAATTCTTGTTGTCAAAACAAATAGCGTGTTTTTAAGAAATAATAACTATCAAAATATTGACATTTGTTTATGTGTAATTTCAAAGTGAAATTAATTCCAATGACCAATATTGGATTAAAGGGTAGAAATATAATCTAATTTCACATCAAAGCCAATTTAAAATATAATATATCCATATAAATATATTATATTATATGGAAGTTTTGAATTAAAATACATTATTTCTCACCATTCATAAAAAATGAATATTATTATAAAAATACCAAAAATTTACCCAATGTAAATTTTGATTTTCTGATTCTAAATATGAGTTTTATTTTGTCAAATGGAACATATAAAAGTGACCAAAACTAGATTTAAATAGGGTTCTCCATTAAAAGGGAGTAAATCAACCCTTAAAAATAAATTATGTTTAAAATTAGATTCATTCACATTTTAAGTCTCTAACTTTTATTGGATAAATGTAAAAACATTAAAAAAAATATATATAATAATTTTTTAGTTAGTTCTTATCATTCCTTCCATTACAATAGTTATGTGTTAACTACCATTTAAAATAATAATAATATATTATTAGGGTGAAACGCTAGATTTCAAAGATACACATTGTTGCGTATCGGGTATACCATCGAGCATAGTGTCCCCTTTAAAGTAGACTTAATATATAGTTCACAAATATTAATAAATATGAAAAATTCTGTGTTTTTATTTACCTAGGATGTTACAGTTAAGAATTAAGGTAAGGTAATTTCATCTCACTTTTTATTTCTATGAGTTAGATGCCTTATTCACCAATCATTTCATTTGTGTGGTTTGTATACTACCCATGGATGTATTATATGATTATTATACTTAAATTTACAGGTATTTATATATATATTTGATTATATTTATTTCATGATGGTTATGTTTTAAAATTTACCAAATCAGTAAAGTAATATTGTCTCAATTTTCCTTCTTTGAGACACATGTCATGTTATGCACCTATATTTATCTCTAAGGTGTATATACTTAATTTTATATTTTATATCATGAATCTAAATCATTTCATTATAGGTTAATATTCATTTAATTTTATTACTTATATTTTATTATGATTTGAAGTTATCAAAGTGAAAAGGGTTTATAGCTTCAATTTCATCATTTATTGAGATTATGTATGATTATGCTTCCATTAATGAAATATTATGATCAATATGTCAAGAACTCCCATGATGTTTCTTACCCTATGGATATGAATGCTATATGAAAGGGATGGTACCATTTTTCCACTACTTGGTACATTAGATAATTAAGAAATTGTATTTATAAAAATATAACTTTATTTCTCCTTTTGGTCGGAAATCTATATTCTTTCAAAACCATGTTTTTTTAAAAAAAGTCAAAAATTATATACTATTATCCTAGTTTGTTTGAAGAATATTCTTACCCATGTATTACTATTTAAAATGGAATCTTTTTTTGTCTTTTAGTTATGGAACTTTTCTAAACTTGTAAGGCACAAAGGAATGTTCTTCATGTAAGTGCTTACCTACAGTCATGACCATTATTTCATTAATGATTACTTTCTAAGTATAAAAGGATATTTTTTAAAAGAATTTTTTTTCATAATATTCTATAAACTTTTTTTATTTTAAACTGAATTTAAAATAAAAATGGAATTTAAAAAAAGTTTAATGTTTAGAAGGTGTTTTAAATGATTTTCAAAGATTTATTTTTATTATTTCAAAAGGTTATTTTAAAAATGAGGATTTAATTTTTTTTAAATGTTATTTTATAAGTTTTATATGTATTTTAAAAAAAATGTTTTTAAAATTATTTCTAGATTATTTATATGTTTTCAAGGATATTTTCAAGGAAAATTGACTTCCAAATTATTTATGTTTTCAAAATAATTTTTTCAATGTATAAAGTTTGTTTTCATTAAGAAATATTTTAAATTGTTTTCCTTTATGATTATTTTATATGTTTTAAAAGTTTCTTCAATGAAAATTATTTTGAAATTTTTATATGTTTTAAAAAGTAATTTTCAAATAAAATTTTTGTTCCATGTGATCTTTGAAAATCCTTCCCCATATAAGATGACATCCTTGGTTATAGTTTCTTCTTTACTAAGGATATAATTCACGGATGTCACTCATTTTATTTTTCTAAATGGTCTATGTTTGGATGTAATTATTTCTATGAAACATGTTTCTCATAAATGGGTTATACCATGATAATGATTATGAAACTTATTTATCTTCAACTGGTTATACCAAGATAAATGCTTATGAAACACACTTCCTTCCACAGGTTATTATATGATTAAATGATTATGAAACCTATATATTTTTGATAGGAAATGATATGATTAAATGTGTATGATACCCATTTCATTTAAGGGGTTATGATATGATTGTTTGCGACCTTGGGGAACATATATGTATGATTTCATTATGAGTTTGGTGGGACCTATATCTCCCTCCGATGAATTGGTTAAAGATTTTTATCTCATGAGATAATGATGGGAATCAAGTTGACTGGATTAATCTACTATTGGAATATGTGGAAACCCGGTCCACTATGGGTGGATGGGGAAACCCAATCCACTATGGGAAGACGGGGAAACACAATCCACTATGGGAAGATGGTGAAACTTGATCCCTTGTAAGGAAAGGACTGCAATTGGGGATGGTGGTGTGTCTCACCTAATAGGTGTAGTCCCTATGAAGCACCTTGATAAGTTTTTCTCAATGAGCCTCGACTTATAGGGTAATATATTACACGTTTTTGTGTTTTCCACAAATTATATGTCTTATTCCTATGATATGATCACATGGTTCATGTTCTTGATTATCTAATGAATCATTTAAAATGAACTACAAATATTTATTCCATGTCTCATGTTTCTAATCTTTGATATGCTATGTATGATATTTGACTGTAATGATCATGTTCTCGTACCCTTATGTTCATTTATACTTGCATATGTACTTTATTTACACATACCAAGAATTCAATATCACCCCTTTCTTATGTTTTATTTCACTAGGTTATGAATAAATGTTTTTTAAGTATAGTTACTAAGGAAGGAGATCTTTTTGGGAGAAATTTAAGATCTTTCATTGATTTATAAGATTTTTTTTTCTATGTTTCCAAAGGCACTAAACTAATATGGTATTTAGGAATATTATTTGTAATGTTTTAAGTATTCTATAAAAATGATGTAATTTATATGTACATTATACTTGGTTTCTTATAAAATTGTAAGGGAGGAACTCAAAATTGAACTCATTCCCACTGTATGAGAATATACTGATGTATTTTTAGATAAACTACCTAGTCTTCTCCCAGAGAATGAAGTTGATTTTTCAATGTAACTTATACGTAGATATAATCCTATCTCAAATATTCCATATAGAGTTTCTTTCATTGAATTTGGGTAGTTAAATGGTAATTTAAAGATAATCTGGAAAAGGATTTTATACATCCTAGTGTTTCACCCCAGGGTCAACCATTACTCCTAGTAAAAAAGAAGGGTGGATCAATTTTTCTTTGCATTTAATAATGTCAACTTAATAAAATCATGATAAAACCAAGTGTCCTACACCAAATATTGATGATCTATTTTATAAAATTTGATAATATTAATACTTATTCAATATTAAACATTTATATGGATACCATTAGTTAAGTTTAAAAATGGAATATGTATCTAATACAACTTTTTTCCCAAGGTATAGACTCTATGAGTTTATTGTAATGTTATTTATACTTACCATATCCCATTATGTCTTCCGGGATATAATGAATAGAGTCCTTAGGGACAACCTTAAACAATAAGTGGCAGAATTTACTGATAGTTAGAAGGACCCAACAATAAAAATTTCATAATCTAGTATATTTAGACAAGAATTAATTTTATTTTATTCTTTAAGATATTTTAGGTTTATTATTTTAGATAATTATTCCATCACCATTACATAATAAATATTACATAAAAAAGTGGAAACCACCACTTGGTATCCATTTTTTTCACACAAAAAAAACCTTTATGATATAAAAAGTTTTCCTTTCATAAAATACCATTATAATTTTCATCTTGACCTCATAATTATAACTAGAGAGGAATTCATTACCCATAGGCTTAAAACATTACATAGAACCCAGACTAACTACTTGGAACTGCTCCTCCCCAGCATCTTCATCATGAAATCAGCTCTCCACCTTTGCATTGATGTTCGGCTAGGCATTTATGTGCTTGCACATGCTTGTCCCGATGGCAGATTCCATACCCTCTCATTCTTGCAATCCGTTTTAGCTTCTGCTGTGGTGAAATCTCCTTGCGCATCCTCCTTGTAGAGCTTGTTCCTTGTAGGTTATCTAGTTTGCATATGCACTAAGGTGGCCCGAAGGCCTTGAGGTGGCACAAAGGCCTTACTGACCCGAAGTCCTGGGTGGACCGAAGGCCTTACAGGACTCAAGGACCAAATCAGTGGCCCGAAGGCCCAAACGGGGGCATATTCCCAGCTGCTACAGTGCCAAACAGTGCCTGCTACAGTACCTGCTACAGTACTACATAGTTACCGCTATAGTACTACTACAGTACTGCTACAGTAACCCAGAAATTCATCCTCCACCTGGATTTGATCGCTGGTCGTTTGGATGCACTTACGGAGTCCTTACCAACTGGGCTAAGGCTCATGTGAAAAATGTGTGTTGCTAACACCGACTCCCAGAGGGGGGCCCCCACTGGCCCAAGTGCACACCACGTTACCCAGCTAAGCAATGGATTTGAATCGCCCTGTTCGTAATACGAACAGTGTTCGAGCCTGGTGGGAATCTCATAATTATAACTAATGATCCTAAAATCCCTAAAAAAACTTTTAAAATATGTGATGATAAAAAAATATCACTAAGGGACATTTAAAAGGAATGATATAAACCTATTATTTCATGAATAATTTCATAGGAATATGGTATCATGAGATGATATTTATGCATAACATTATATCATAAAAGATAAGGCCTGTGGGTAATCATATAGGATCATAACATAAAAAATAAGGTATCATATGGTCATTGAATGTAAGGACCAAACCTTAAACAATACATAATCTTGAATTAATTTAATAATTCTCATTGAGGATATTTTTATATTTCGAGCTTTAGATAATTAAGTTATAAATTATACATATCAACTTTATTATTACAAATTATACACTTATACTCACTATCCATTTTCACTCATAAAACAGAAACTTTTAAAAAAAAAGATGGTTTCATTTCATGCATAAACATCAAAACTTTTCCTTGATATCATCCTTGACCTTATTCATCTTTAATTCTTGTGAAAAATATTACAAAACATGGGATGAGAATAAAAATATCAATAAGGGATACACAAAGAAGTAAAACTTTTAGTTTTTCAAAACAATATATAAACCATGAATACTTTATCATAAGTAATACTTTTCACCTTTACAAAGTAGTAAATACTCTTCACTAAATAAAATCGCATTGCTTACCCTTTTTTAACCAAAATATTACCATAAATCCCATAGAAAACAATGTATAGAATATAAAGGTAACCTGGGATATAAACATACTTAAATGGAATAACCATACGGTAGAATCCCACACATATCACTAAATGGAATAGTTATACGGTCGACTTCCATTCCCAATGCATTGGAGGTTATAACATAACCACCCATCCTTGGTTTATCATGGAACAACCAGTCATTTGGTTTATCACGTAACCACCCTTCATTGATTTATCATGTAACCACATGTCAAATGGCCAAGTACCATTACATAATCACAACACATAAATTATTGAAAATATCAACATTTTAGTAATAACATTTAATTTCCAATAACAATATATCATTGAAATACTCAATCCATTTCAAAAACCTTTTTCAATACCAAAAAACCCAAAAAACGAATAATGGATTTATTTTCCTTCTAAAAACATTAAGTCTTATAGAAGAATCCAAATAACGATTACGGTGGTGGAGAGGTCATTGTCACCGCATACGTTAAAATCATTCCTTCTTTCATTTAGTAAAACACTTTGAAGATAAAAGATTCCCTTTTAATTAAATTAATATTTAAAGGGTTTTATTATACACTGTATAAAAGTATGAGGATTATATTATTGAAATATGCCTAAATGAAAGGAGATTGAGTCAAAGTTTCTCACCTCAGGTCCGACTTGACTCGTTCATTCTTTAATTTCCAGAATAATAAACATAATTTAATTTATTATTGATTTAGAACATTTTTTATGTCTATTATTCCTTTCATATCACCTATTACCATGTTATAAAAATTACATAATTATTTAAGTTAATATCAGTCATTTTGTCTATATGGGGTATGTGAGTCAAAAATGATCTTTTTATAATTAAACTTTTTCCATGTGGTCAAAAGACATTATCTCAAGAATATTATTCATATATTTATCACATATATCTAGTTTATATATATATATATATATATATATATATTTATAATATTCCATAAAATTTGGAGATAAGAAATGAAATGCACCGTTCATGGATACGGTAAGTCGTACATACGCATGAACGCTACTTTCATTTCTATTTCAAATTTAATGGAATGAAAACATAAGGATACATGGTTATATTATAAATTCAGTTTAATATAATATTTTATATATGTCACATAATTTCATTAAGTTCATCCTTTATATGTTCCGTGTATGGCATTAATAAGTCATATCACTTTGAGAGGGTGGTAGTCTGCACATCCTCAAATGATATTATGATGTTTACACATCATGAAAAGAATAAAGGTTTGTTTTAAATAAAAATTTCAGAATAATAACGGCAATATAAATATAATATATATCATATAAATAAATTTTCATCATAATGGCCACCATGAGAGGCATTAAGAGATAATTAAGTAGTCATCGTTTCGTGACGTAGTAGTTCGCCATCCATAGAAACAATATATTCTAAATCTTTTAGATAGAGGTGTGTGTAAGTCTTGTTAGAATAATTTTAATGAAAAAATTCTTTTATATTGAGGAAAATTGTGTTTTTATGTAATAAAATAATAATAATATAATAAGGAGTTAATAAGTGGAATATTGGAATGGAACTTTAGAGAATATGCTACCTCTTAAAATGGGTAACTCCCTTGGATTTGAGCAAAAAGGATTTCTTGAATTGTATTTTGCCTAAGGTAAGGCTTCTATGAGTAAGAGAAATATGTTGGGATATTATTTTAGTATATTTGGTATGATACAAGTGTCTTGGTAGGTGTGAATAAGGTTTTATAGGTGGTGGCCTTTTATAAGAGGGAGGAAGGGTACTTTAGGAATGTCTTGAAAGATTATTTTAATATAAACTGAATATCGATTTTCAAAAGGAACAAGACTCATTTAATTCTAATATAAGATGATTATTGTTCGAAATACTATCAATTAATAGGTTTTATACAAGTTTTGATTTCAAACATAACCTTATCATTTAACTTTAACCCTTAGTAAACTAATTTATCTATTACCATGTCTTCTTGTATATTCATACTATATGGTAAATATACTTTCCATAAAATGAAAATCAAACCTCAAGTGGTTCGATAATGAAATTTAAAACATTATATAAGTCATTTGGACCAATATTATATTTTTAGGACTATTATGTCATTTAATAAAATAGTTTTATTTTTAAAAACTCATTTATGTCAATTTTTATACTATTTATATCATGAATTTTTAAAAATCTGTAACAGCTTTATTCTTTAGAAAAAACATTATAAATTCAAATATAATAAGTAATAATCATCCATAAAATTATTTTATGGAATAAAAAGTTTGAAAAACAAAATTATTTTAATATTTAAAATATCGTTTATTTAAATATTTCATTAATAAGGTAATCACTACATCATCGTTGTATCATAAATATATTTATTTATTTGACGTATAAAAAATTATAAAAAAAATACCATGAGTTAGGAAATATTTTTAGATTTATAATTAATATTTATAGTTGAAAGGATAACTTATATAACCCCATATAAAAAAATTATTAAGAGATACATGTTTAGATTATATTTTCTTTAACTTTAAATTAAAAGTAATTAAATGTCATTTTAAAACACAAGTGGATCCATGGGGTCCTAAAATCAACCAAAATATTCCCATAGTCCTAAATATCTCATCAAAATAGGGTTATTACATGTTTTAAGGTAATTTAATATAATTATCATTTTAGTTTTTACCCTTATTTACCGGATTTACCTTTTAACGATGGTAAATAAAATAATTACTGAAATTTCTATTCATAATGTCTAAAAATAAAATTTATATATTTATAAAATTTGAACCTCATGATAAAAAATATGGAATACATTTTTCAAAATTCAAAACACATAATTGGAACAAATTAAATTAAAATTAATTCTCATTGTCAAAACCAAAACGCATGTTTTTAAGAAGTAAAAACTTTCAAAAGATTGACATGCATTTATATCCAATTTTAAAGTGAAATTACTTCTAATGAACGAAATTGGATTAAATTATAAAAATATAATACAATTACACTTTAAAAACAATTAAAATTGCAATCTAACTATATAAATAAATTATATTAAAAGGCAGTTTTGATTTTAAATGCAGTATTTTTCACTATTCATTAAAAAATGAATTTTAGCAGAAAAATACCAAAATTTCATCAAAAGTAAATTTTGATGTTATTATTCTAAATAACAATATTATTTTTTCAAATAATACATAAAAAGACGCCAAAAACTATAATTTAAAAATATGTCCACATCCAAATGCTGTAAAACTGCATTTTTTAAAAAATACATCTATTATGTGAAAAAAAATGAATTTATTATTATATCATATCTATAAAACATATAAGATGAATTTAAAACATTACATTTAAAATATATCATATGTTGTTTATTAAATATAAATCCATTAAGAGTGATATGAAAAAACAATTATTCTCTTTTAAATAGTTTTTAATAAAAACACATCAATTATATTCAATTGATTTTTATTTCCATTTATAATAAATTTGGAAAACAATGAATCATCATTTAAATATGTGTGAAACATAATTCAAAATTAAGTTAATACTATTAATTACCTCCATTACAATGGTTATTTGTTAACTACCATTTAAAATAATATTATTATTATTGTATTATTTTTCAGTATAACTCAATCTTGTGTTCAATGTAAGATTGCAGAGGAGCTCATTATTGTGTGTTGAGTACGCTATCAGAAAAAGAATCCCCTTTAACTTAAAATTAATATATTATTCATAAGTATTAATATAATTCAAAAAGTATTATTCTATAGATACATGGGTTCTTACATCCTTCCCCCTTTTGGAAATTAAATCCTCACAATTTTAAAATTGGGAATGGAAACTTCATTGAATGTCCCACATTGGAAAAAGAGTCAATAAAAATATCACTTTAAAATAATTAAATATAAGTACAAATGTCACCCTGGATAACCTATACTAGGATTCCATGTTGGAAAACATGGATATGGAAGAGAAACTAACTATCAAGTTCTGATAGAGAGTGATAGAAAACATGATTTGGAGAAAGTTAACCAGCAGAAAACTACAAACTTATCATAGGTTAAACTGTCTTTGATTCCCCAGTTGGAAAAGTAAATGAACAAAGTTTTTTGTTTTATGTTCCCATTAATAAATTTAGATAATTTATTTATGATATTGACTAATAATATAAGTAAATATACTTACTTTTCAAGTAGAGTTTCATCCTTTAATAAGTTTCTACCAAAAACTCATCTTTTCTCCAAACGATGAGTATTCAAGATGACTTAGTCACCCCTAAAGTGATATAATCAACTTCTTGAGAATAAAATGATCCCAAAAAGATGAAAAATATATTTCCCCTACCTTTAGACATTAGACAAAACCAAAATTGTTAGTATAAGATCATATAATCCCAAAAAGGATAATCTTTTATAAAAAGAAATACTACTCTTAATCTTTAAAATGGAACAAACAATACCCAAAGATCAATAGAGACCATTCAATGAACAATTGTCCTTAAAATTATTCAAAATAATACAAAATAAGTTTTAAACCCAAAATTCATTAGGATTTGATCACATAGTCTTTCATAAAAATCTTAACATTTATCTCCAAATAATATCAGTTACTCTTAAAGTCTCATACTGAAAAGTAATCAACCTAATCACATATTCTCTATGATAGGTTAATCATTTTCATAAATAACCCAAATTACTATAATTCAAAAATAAAAACATAGATTCTTCCAAAATAAAACTCCACCATTACTCCTCAAATGAAAACCCAATGTATTCTATTTTCCTTAGGCATAAACTATTCCCAAAAGAGAAAATGTCTTCCAAAATAACCTTTATCACTTAATCACCAAATCATTTTACTATACAAAGAATATCCATTTGATAAAACATAAGATCCCAAATCAACTAATTCTTGATACATAAAATCATTTAACTAAAAATAATAAGTCATAGTGACCAGACACTTCACGTATGCCGGTGGTAGGCAATGCACCCTTTTCACGCTTCGGTTGTGGGTTTGATTCCCACAGCCTGGCCAGACACGATAGGTTGTCACCCATCCTACAGGTTGTCCTTTTTCTAAAACCATATCATTATTATAATATTTTAAAAAATAATATAATTTCCTAAAAAATAACCATAACCTATTTTATCCTCCAAGGTTCTGTAATACCCTTCATTTTGTGTCCCAAAATGTAAAAACCATTTATCACCTAGAAAACAAAAGATCATATGAACCCCTAAGGTTATCCATTATGTCCACAAAATAAAAGATAAATCCTTCTTGAATAAAATATTCATATATCAAACATCAGGGTTACACATACTAGAAAAATTCTTCCAAAGTAATCCCATCATCAAAAGAGCCTTAATTAATTAAAGTATTTAATCATCCTAAAATCTACCACAACTCCTGAAGACCTCATATGTTGACTTCTTACTAATTCAATGTTCTTCATGATCCATTAACCATTCTCTTACAACTTATTCTGTAATACTTATTTCCTATAAACAAAATCAGGAATCATATACAAAGATTCAATAATGTCAAAACATTAGCTAAGAAGTAATCCATACCTTTAATTGGTCATTTTCAGTTTTCTCATCCTTAATTGGAATAGAATTAGGTATTAGTAAACATATATTTTTACGGACATGCTGATCCCAATCCCAAACCTTCTTTTTAGGACATATATTTGTATAATGACCATGCACACCACATTTAAAACATTCAATTGATCTCTCGGAAAGAACTTGTTTTTCTTCCCTGGAGTCAACTGGAGGCATCATTTTTTCATGGAAGGTTATTGATTTATGGTCTTTATTACAACATTTGAAACATCTTCCCATCCCTTTGAATCATTTTCCTAGGTTTTTTTTTCCATTTCATTGACACATATATTTTTTAATATACTTACCTTTATTATTATTAACTTAACTTCAGTAGGGATTCGTTTCTCTCATATATGATGCCTTAAAAAATCAACAAGGTTTAGGAGGTCAATCCTGACTCTAGATTTTTGTCTTAGAATAACCAAAAGAGTTCTCATTGCAACTCCCATTTCATTTGGTTTCTCTTTATGAAACCCACCACAATTTCCTTCACATCCATTGTTACATTGGTTCCTGCTAGATCTAGCCATTTACTAAAACCAAAAAGCTCAGTGTGATTATATCAGTAAAATCATAATATAATATCTTATAAGGAGGGTAAACACTGAGATATACATATTCATGTTATCTTAAACTCATTCAATTTAAGTAAAATAACTATGACTCTTTCTAATATACTAAACATTATGGTTATGTCACTTATTCTTAAATAACACCCTAACCTCTAAAGTTATCTAAACCAACCTATGATACCATTTATAATACCCTAGCCTTAAACATTACATAATCCTGAATTGAGATAATAATTCACATTGAGGATCTTCTCAGGTTTATAGATTTAGAGAATTATGTCATAACTTATACATAAAAACTTTATTATTGTAAAGTAGACACTTCTACTCACTCTCTATTTTCACTCATAAAACAAACACATTAAAAAAGAACAAGGTTTCATTTCATGCTTAAACATCAAAACTTTTCCTTGATCTCAGCCTTGACCCTATTCATCTTTAAGTCCCTTGAAAAAAATTCAAAACATGGGATGACCATAAAAAGATCAATAAGCGATACACAAAGAATGAAAATTGTTAGTTTTTCAAAATAACATGTAAACCATGAATAATTTATCATAAGTAATACATTTCACATTTATGAAGTAGTAAAAACTCTTCACTGAATAAAATCCCATTACTTACCCTTTTTTAACAAAAATATTACCATAAATCCCATATAAAACAATTTATATCATATAAAGGTAACTTGGGACATAAACATACTTAAATGGAATAACCATACGGTTGACTTCCACACATATCACTAAATGGAATAGTCATATGGCCGACTTCCATACCCAATGTATTGGAGGTTATAACATAACCAACCATCTTTGGTTTATCATGGAACAACCCATATTTTTTTTTATCATGTAACCACCTATCATTGATTTATCACATAACCACCCATCAAATGTCCAAGTACCATTACATAATCGTAACATATAAATTATTGAAAATATCAACATTTCAGTAATAAAATTTAATTTCCAAACACAAGATATCGTTGAAACACTCAATCCATTTCAAAAACCATTTTCAACACCAAAACACCCAAAAACTTAATAAGGGGTTTATTTTCCTTTTAAAAATGTTAAGGATTATAGAGGAATCCAAATAACGATCATGGCGATGGAGAGGTCATTGTCATTGCATGAGTTAAAAACATTACTTTTTTCATTTAGTAAAAGGATTTGTAGATAAAATATTCCCTTTGAATGAAAGTAGAAGTCAAAGAGTTTTATTATACACTGTATAAAAGAAGGAGGTATATATTATCGAAATATGCCTTAATGAAAGGAGATTGAGACGAAGTCCCTTACCTCATGTCTGACTTGACTAGTTCATTATTTAATTTCCTGGATAATAAACATAAGTAAATTTATACTTGATTTAGAACAATTTTCATGTTTTATTTTCCTTTTATATCACTTATTACCACATTATAAAAATTACATAATTATTTAAGTTAATATTGGTTGTTTTGTCGATATCGCGTACTTGAGTCGAAAAAGATCTTGTTATAATTACAATTTGGCCATGTAGTCAATATTACATTATCTCTAGAATATTATTCATATATATATCATATATATCTAGTATATATGTATTAATAATATTCCATAAAATTTGGAGATAAGAAATGAAATGCACCGTTCATGGAGACGGCAAGTTGTACATACACATGAACGCTGTTTTAATTTTTATTTCATATTTAATGGAATGAAAACTTAATGATAAATAGGTATATTATAATTAAATTCTAATATCATATTTTATATATGTCACATAAATTCATTAAATGCATCCTTTTTACATCTCATAAATGGTATGAATGAGTCATATCACTTTGAGGGGGCGATAGTCCAAGCATTCTCAAATGAAATTATCGTGTTTACACATCATGAAAAGCATAAATGTATGTTGAAAATAATAATTATAGAAGAATAAATACCATATAAACATAATATATATCATATAAATATAGTTTCATCATAATGGACACTATGAGAGGTGGTAGGAGATAATTGAACAACCATCGTCTTGTGAGGCAGTAGTTTTCCATCCATAGAAACAGTATGCTCTAAATCCATTAGATAGAGGTGTGTGTAAGTGTAGTTTGAATCCTTCTCATAAAAAATTACAAGTATATTGAGGATACAAGTGTTTTATGTAATCAAATAATAATAATATAATAGGGAGTGAATAAGTAGAATTTTGGAAAGGAACTTTAGAGAAGGTGTTACCTCTATAAACAGGTAAATCCCTTTGATTTGAGACAAAAGGATTTCTTGAAATGCATTTTTCATAAAGTAAATATTATATGAGTAATATATAGATGTTTTGAGATTATTGGAGTAGAGTTTGGATGAACCCAGGGGCTTGATAGTTGTGAGTAAGGGGTTCAATGTGCTGGCCTTTTATAAGAGGGAGGAGGGGTACTTTAGGAATGTCTTGAAAGATTATTTTATTATGAACTTGATTTCGATTTTAAAAAGTTCAAAAACTCATTTAATTAGATTATTAGATAATAATTTTTTGAAACACTCCTAGCCAATAGGTTTTAGAAAACTTTTGATTTCAATTTTAACCGTAACATTTAGCTTTAACCCTTAGTTAACTAATTTAACTATTACCATGTCTTCTTGTATATTCATACTATATGGTTAATATAGTTATCATAAAATGCCAATATAATCTCAAGTAATTAATTAATTAAATTCCTAATATTGTCTAAGTCATTGGGATGAATATTGTATTTTAGGACTATTATATCATTTAATAAAATAGTTTTTGTTTTAAAAACTCATTTATGCAAATTTTTATACTATTCATATCATGATTTTTTGAAAATCAACAACAACTTTATTATTTAGAAAAAACTTCATAAATTAAAATATAAAAAATAATAATCATCCCTATAATTATTTTATTGCATAAGAAGTTTCAAAATAAATTTATTTTAATATTTATAATCTCATTTATTAAAATCTTTCATTAATAAGGTAATCATTACATCATCATTGTGTCATAAATATATTTATTTATTTTATGTATAAAAATTATAAATAAAATACCATGATGTAGGAAATAAAATTTATATTTATAATTACTATTTATATTCTAAAATATAACTTATATAACCCCATATAGGAATTGTTTTACTATAAGATACATGTTTAGATTATATTTTCCTTTACTTTAAATTATATGTATTTAAATTTCATTTTCACACACAAGTGACTCCATGGGGTCCTAAAATCGACCCAAGGATGAACATGGTCTAAACTATCTCATAAAATAGGGTTAGTACATGTGTTGGGGTAATTTAATATTATTATAATATTATTTTTTACCCATATTTACCAGATTTACCCTTTAACCATGGAAAATAAAATATTTACTGAAGATTAAATTCATAATGTCTAAAAATAAAAGGTAACTATTTATAAAATTTGAACCTATTGATTCCAAATATGGGATCAATTTTTAAAAATTCAAAAGACATAATTGGCAGAAATTAATTTAAAATTAATTCCAATTGTCCAAACCAAAAAACGTGTTTTTAAGAAGTAAAAACTTCTAAAAGATTGACATGCGTTTATATCCAATTTCAAAGTGAAATTACTTCCAATGAAAAAAATTGAATTAAATGATAAAAATATAATCCAATTACACTTTAATAACAATTAAAAGTAAAATAAAATTATATAAATAAATTATATTAAAAGGCAGTTTTGAATTAAAATGCAATGTTTTTCACTATTCATTAAAAAATGAACCCTATCACAAAAATACCAAACTTTCATCCAAAATAAATTTTGAAGTTATTATTCTAAATAAGAAGTTTTTTTGTGAAATAAAACATATAAAGTTGTCTAAAACAATATTTAAAAAGGGTTTTCCATCAAAAGGTAGTAAAACTGCATTTTTAGAAAAATACTTCATTTATCTGAAATAATGAATTTATTCTTATAACATATATATAAAACAAATAAGATGAATTTAAAACATTATACTGAATATATATCATATATTTTTAATTAAATAAAAATCCATAAGGAGTGATATGAAAAGACAATTATTCTCTTTTAAATTGGTTTTTATAAAAACACATCCATTATATTCAATTGGTTTTTATTTCCATTTCTAATAAATGTGGTAAACAATGAATCATCATTTAAACATGTGTAAACCATATTTAAAAATTAATTTTACACTATTCATTCCCTATATTATAATGGCTAGGCATTAAATACCATTTAAATTAATAATAATATTATTGCATTATTTTTCAGTATAACTCAATGTTATGTGCAATGTAAGATTTCGGAGAAGCCCGTTGTTGTCTGTCAAGAATGCTATCAAAAAAATCATCCGCTTTAATTTAAAATTGAAATCTTAATCATAACTATTAATATAAATAAAAAAGTATTGTTATATAAATACATGGTTCGTTACATTGAAACATAAGAAACATAGAAGAAACATAAAACATGACGTAAAAATAAGTCAAGGATAACTACCAAGACAACATTATATGGTTTAAATAGTCCCGTAATGTATTAAGATTACTCTAAAATATAATAAATAATGTCTCATTATACAAAATTTTTACCCAATGTATTGGAGCACTATTTGGGCACAATCATCATAAAATGTTAATGATTATGTGTGTCAAAAAAGAAAATAAATTATAAGGAATAAACATAATAATAACTCATGGAAACAAGATGGGTTGCATAATATTTCTTCATATCATAGTAAAAATATATTTCTTAAATAATGTATTTGATAAATGACCATAACTCGTGTATTTCCCCATCAAATGACGGGATAATGAGCTAGTTTTATACATCGGATACATATATACAAAATTTAGAAGCATTTTATAACATTAATAATTGATATAAAGTGAGTTATAGAGGTAAAGGTTAGAAAATGATGAAAATTTTGGTTTATAGTGATCCCTTACACCCAAAAGAAGAAAAAATCTAGATATCAAAATATATATTCTATTTAGAACACTTTTTGAAAATAGTTATAATAAAAAAAGATAGTTTTTATTTGAAGAAAAAAAAGAATATTATGAAGATATACAAATATCAAATATTGTTTGTAGTGATAGGAAAATTCATTAAATTCATATAAGTTAAAACATTCATTTTATCTTTTCTAAATTAATTCAAGACATCCCATATAAAATACATAAAATTAGTCTTTTTAAAAAACATTGATTGTAACTCAAAAGAGACATAAAATTTCCTTTATAATTAATTTATATACATATAAATAAATCCTTATTAAAATTTTAATAATATTGATATGTAAGAGAAGGATTTAGAAAATAAGTATTTAAAACATTTAAAACGATGTTTTTTAAAGTGATATGTCTCTCATATGAAACCTTAATAAGATTCCATTTTTTAAAAATATTTTAAACAAATTAAAATATAGTAAAAATTACATTAACATCCATTTAAGAATAAATAATAATTTTGTGGAAACATTTATAATATCATTGATATGGAATAAAAGAGTTGTAAGGGATACTTTAAAGGAGGTATTTTAAGGAATATATCTTACCTTGAGTCCAACTCATCATGTGCGTTATTTATAGTATTGAATAATTATTTTATATTTTGTGTTTTATTGAATAATTACCTTTTTGAAATTTTATTATCAATTTTATTTTATTTATTATCAATTTAGATTCAATTACATAATCCAATTAAGGTCACTTTAAACGTTTTGATGATACTCGGATCATAAGTCCAGAATTACTCCTATAAGCTAATTATGGTCAATGAGGAAATTATTTCATTATATCTAGAATAATAATCTTTTAATAATTACTATTTATATACATAAATTATATATTTAAACCCAACCATGAATTGTGGTTATAAAAAAAATGAACTATGTTACCATCATGGAGATAATAGGTCATAAGTACACAAGAGTAACTTTTCCATTTTTAAACAATAATGATATAAAGGAGGTATGTATTATAATATCTTTATTGAATAATAAGTATAACAAAAATAACATATTATTTATTTAAATAAACTTATATATACCATCTATATAACGACCTGAATTTTTTAATAATATTTATTTCTTAAATTTGTGTGTAATTTTATACTCAACAAAACTATATCCTTTAATTAATGAAGTGAGGATAATTAAATGACACTATTAGGTTTCGACTGTTATATGAACATTGGTCAATATGACCATTGGAATATAAACTCTTTATGTTACAATTATTGTTTTTAAATACAAGTGATCTTGGTAAATTAATATAGAAAGAAGATTTGATGGCCTCATCCAGTATACTCAGATCGTACGAAGACCAGTTTCAGAGCTTGGGAAGGAGGTAGAATCTTTGGGCTTTGCTCTGGACCAAGTCCAATCTGATCTTCAACATGTGAACCTTGAACGGAATCACCTAAGAGAGAAGTTCAAGTTGATAGAAATCACCACTCGGGCAATGTTGTCTGAGACGCCTCATGATTCTATGACCATATCACACATTACACTTAGGTCATATCCAAGTGCTATAAGGGGAAATTTAATGAGGCCTTAGATACATTTTTGTAATCCCTTAGTATAAATAAAATTGTTATTTCTTCTTATGGTAAAATTTTTGAATTTCAAATGTCCAGATAAATGAGGGATTAATTTATAGAAGTTTCATATCACTAATGAATTTTGGAAAAGAGGGTATTTTAAAATATTTATGTAATATTTAAATAATTAAAAATGTAAAATGATTTTCAAAAAAATGGTATTCTACAGTTGTGAACAGAAAGAAATTTAGAGTCTAATAAGATCAACATAATTTTTACTAAATAGTAAAGTATGAATAGTATCAGACCCTTATGAATAGTAATGAATTTTAATGAATAGTGGTGAATAGTAAATCGTCCAAGAAAAATAGAAACTTCACCCGTGAATGTATAAATACAATTTAGACATGTTAAAAGTGAAAAAAACCATCATAGTATAAGTTTTTGTATTTTTTATGCCATAAATACTTTATTTATAATTTTATAATTAATTTAATAACTTAAAATGGAAATTTATTTTCATAAAATGTAATCATAAATTGTTACTTTATTGTCTTATGGTTATACGATAATTTTTTCGGACCTTGATTACATTTTCAAGCTGTTACAAAACAAGTTATAGATTTAAAGTTGTTTATTTGGAATAAATAATTTTTTTATTAAAAAATTAAATTAAAATTATTTGTAAAATTATTTTCATAAAATGGAGTTCATTTTGGAATTCAAAGAATCGATATTAGGTTTGGCTAAATTATTGGGATTTATCTGAAACAATTTAATTTTCGGTGAATAGTAAAAATACAATTTTGAGTTCCGGGTGTTTAATGACATAATTGATGATGTAATAATGATGTAATAAATCTGGTCGACTTTTGAATAGTTATATATGTTATTATGTGTCCCAAGTGTCCAATAACATGGGAAAATACCATGGGAAAGCCCATGGTTTTGTAAATACCCCCGATGAGGTGTCCCTTGGAAGTTAATTAAATATTCCCTAACTTTTCCTATAAATACCAAGACATTACCTCATTCATTTAATTGAAAAATCCCTCTCTATTAAATTATAGTCTTTTCACCTCCCAATGAGTCCTCCCAAGGTTTCCTCAATCCCCCCAAGGTCCCAACCTTCAAGCTTTCAAAGTTACTCTTCAAGGTAAGGGAACCTTTCACCCTCCTCTTTTAAGTCATGACTTCCTTTATGTTGTGTCTTTTATTACATGGGGGATTGTTCTTATATATCCCTACTACTTTCCATTTCATTTTCAATTGATTATAGACCCTTTCCACCTTTATCAACTTATTTTCTGGATTTTTAAGTGATATCGTTAGGCTGCCAAATGTTTCGTAAAAGAAATCGCATTTTCTCTTTTTTTTCAAGTTTCCTTTTCATGTGGTATGTCATTAAAATATTCACACAATGATCTTATTTATATTTTATTCTATCCCTCTACTAAAAAATTATTTATTTATGGATGGGATACCCTTTTCCCCTTTTTATTGTTTTTTAAAACCATGTTATCTAGCTGTTATGCTGCAGAAATTTCACCTCAAAATTTCTCTCTCTTTATCTCAAGAAATTCTCTTCTCTTATTTATGTGAATACCCAGACCTATTTCATTTTTATATGCTTTCATAAATACATAAAAATTTTATTATTTATTCTTTAATTGACAAACAGATAACCCTCATTCCTTTTCCATGGGTTATAAAATACATAATGATCTTATTTTTAAGCACTTTTAAGTCACGATTTTGAAATGAAACCCGTTTCTTTTATTCTCTTTGGGTTATTTATGAAATGATTAATTATTATATATGTGGATCACATTAATGTAAATACATATTAATGATGCACCCTAATATCTCTCCAATGCATTGGGTAAAGAATTTAATCTCTAGAGATGACAAGTTTCACAATACCTTGGTAAATAACCTTGGTAATTTTTATGGCACCTTGGGAACGAATCTTGGTGATATGTTCATGAATGTCTAAATTAAATGTTGTAACCAAATATTCATGTTTTGGTTCAAGTTATTTTCATCATTAAATGCCTCTACATCCATTGATCATGTCTTTAGGTATTTTATCAAGTTCTTGTTGATATCAAAAGTAAATTGATTCCCTTGTTTACCCTTACTAGGAATTCATCTCACCCTTTATTTGATGTATGTCTCCAAGTTAATATATTAAGTAATTGTACAAAGTATGAAATTTTCAAGAATCTTTTCTAGGGTATTTAAAATAGTTTTTTAATTTTTCATGTTTTATTCTTCCTAATTTCCAAGACACTAGACTTTAAAAATATTCTATTTGTAAAATGTAATGAAAAGTTATGTAATAAAAGGTGGGATGTTATAATTGGTATTTTGGTGAGTATTTAGTAAGTGTTTTATGAAGAAAATACATCTCTGGATACGAGAAGGTAGGAGTGGCTCTGGCACAGAAGTACCAAGGAGTAAAAACTGTGACAAAGAGTTTTTGCCTTGACCTAGGGTATCCTGGTACACAACAACAGGCTTTGCTACACTCTTCATTCCAACACTCCAAGGGGATATATTTGGTGAATCATAAGCTTTTTATGAAGCATTATGAAGGATTTATAGAGAAATTAATTGTTTAAAGCATGAAGTTTTAAGGCATAAAATCTTTTATAGTTAAAAGATTCATAAATGATAAAATCTTCTCACTAAGGTTTTATTATTTTTGAAAAATGGCAGGCAATGTGAGGAACCATGAAAATGGTGACCATAATGAACCATGTGTTGACGGCCCTCTGATGGAATTCGGAATAGAAACTTTCATGAAAATGATTAACCATCTGACTCAAGTTATGGGAAATAACTTGAATCAAGTTGAGAGATTGATCTCACCGTGAAGGGAACAACTTTTTTTTGAATCCTTTATGTGTCAACAACCACCAACCTTTAGTGGATCTACCAACCCATTGATTGTTGAATACTGGATCAGCTCTATCGGTAAGATCTTTTCTGTGCTCCACTATTTGGAACAAGAGAATGTTACCTTGGTCGTTTATCACTTAAAGGGAAAAGCAGATCAGTGGTGGGAACTGATTAGAAAAACAAGGCCAAGAGTGGAACTTGAAGCTATGGAGTGGGAAGTGTTCAGAGGGATATTCTTTAACAAGTATTTCCCTCGATCGATGAGAACAATAATGGAGAAGGAGTTTCTCGAGCTAAAGGAAAAGGAGAATGAATCTATGGTAAGTTACAAGATGAACTTCACAAGGCTTTCATGTTACACCTCTAGATTTTCCATAGATCCAAATGGTAAGGTTGATATATTCTTCAGTGGACTGAGACCTCATCTGCTGAAGAATCTATCCAATCGAGATTATGATAGCGATGATGATATTGTGTGAAGCACGATAAAAGTCAAACTAGAGTTTGGTCAGATGCAATGGCCTCATATATCCAATGAAAAGAAAAGATCAATGGAGCCAAACTTAGGGACGAGCTTCAATCAGGGAAGAAGAGGCAAGAAAGTATAACATCCCATGTGTAATAAATGTGGGAAGAAATATTTGGGGAACTGCCTGCTCGGGAGCGGGAAGTGCTATAAGTGTGGTAGAGATGGCCACATTGCATGGAATTATAGGAGTGTGGTGAGGCAACAACTTCCCAACACTAACAACAAATGGAAGATGGTACAGGCCCTACCTAATGTCTAATGCTATAAGTGTTGACAACTTGGGAACTTTTCCAATCATTGTCCAAATCTGAGGGCAGTGAAGGGGAATCACCATCAACCTTAGCAACAACCAAGGGAACATGTTCATACTTTTTCAATCACTATAGATGAATTTGAAGCACCAAATGATGTGTTGGATGGTACTCTTGTTGTTCTATCAAATCTAGCAAGTAATTTGTTTGATTCTAGTTCTACGCATTACTTTATTTCCTCCAGGTTTTCAACGAATTTAGAATCAACCCCATATTTTCTAAAAGTAGAGTTATGAGTCAAGAATCTTGGTGGGATTATCAAAGCATCTTCAGTGTTTGGAAACTCTAGTATTTACTTTAGTGAGCACAATCTTATCAGAAATACAGTATTCATTCCCATACTGTAATTCGAAATTATACTAGGGATGGATAGGCTCTCAAAGTATAATTCTAAGATCAAATATAGAATCAAGGAAATCTCAGTAGTCTTGAATGGAAAACCTACACATATCTTCCAAGGAGAGATATATCAACCTGGTCTTTGTCTAGATAAACCTTTTATATCCTTATTTATAGAGTTGATTGGTGAAGAAGAAGAAGGAAATGATAGTTTGAGGATAGAAAATGTCCCCATCATCCAGAAATACTTTGACGTATTTCCGAAGGAGTTACCCGGACCTCCCCCTGAAAGATAGGTAGAGTTCACCATTGAAATATTACCTAGATACCATCTAATAACAAAGACCCCATATAGGATGGAAAATGTGGAGCTGTAGGAGTTAAAGAAACAACTCCAATATTTTTTGGAGAAGGTTTTTATCTGACTGAGTGTGTCTCCTTGGGGAGCACCGGTTCTCTATGTGAAGAAGATGGATAGATCGATGCAGTTATGAATTGATTACAGAGAACCGAATGGGATCATAGTGAAGAACAAATACCCTCTTCCAAGAATTGATGACTTATTTGACCAAATTCTTGGGGCTCAATTCTTCTCTAAGATTGATCTTCAGTCTGGTTATCATCAATTGAGGGTGAATAAATAATATTTTCCAAAAACTGCATTTTGATCAAGATATGGGCATTATGAGTTTGTTGTTATGCCATTTGGACTGACCAATGAACCTATTATTTTTATGGATTTGATGAATAGAGTATTTAAGGACTACCTTGATAAATTTTTGGTAGTTCTTATTGATGATATTCTAATATATTCCAAAAGTATCAAGGATCATGACGATCATCTAAGGTTTATCTTGCAAACTCTACCGAAGGAGAGGCTTTTTGGGATGTTCATAAAATGTGAATTCAAGTTACAGTAAGTTTTTTTCTTGTGGAACATTGTAACCAATGTAGGAATCACAGTTTACCCTACAAAGACAAAAATTGTAGAGGAGTGGCCTCAGCCCACAATAATAACTGGGATTCATAGTTTTCTTGGATTATCAGGATATTATAGGAGGTTTTTTAAAAAAAATTCCTGAATTTCTAATCCTTTAACCATGGTAACTTGAAAAGAGGTCAAGTTGATCTGGACAAAAAAAGTGTGAATAAATTTTCTAAGAGCTGAAAAACAAATTGGTTATTACACTCGTGTTAATATTTCACTCAAGTAGAGAAGTATTCGTTATTTTTAGTGATGCATCATGGAAAGGGATTGGGTTTGTTCTCATGCAAAATGAAAATTTCATTGCTTATGCATCTCTACAGTTGAAGACTCATGAGAAGAACTATCCTACGCATGATCTGGAGCTGGCCGTAGTTTTTTTTTCTTTAAAGATATGGAGGTACTATCTTTATAGGGATAAATTTGATATATATACAGACCACCAATGTTTGAAGTATATTTTCACATAAAATTAATTGAACATGAGACATAGGAGATGGTTGGAACTTCTCAAAGACTATGATTGTTCAATTAATTATTATCCTGGAATAGAAAAAAAAGTCATTGATGCATTAATTAGGAAAGACCCAGTTGTTCTTTCTATGATGAGGATTCAAAGAGATCCTTTGATCGATGACATAGTAAATCTAGAAATGGGAATTATAACGAAAGGGACATCATCAACCCTAACCCAAATGATTTCTCAACTGTCATTAATAGATAACATCAAGAAATCTTAAAAAGAAGATCATTTGATAAAAAATAAGTTTGAGGCTATGAAGGATGGAAAGTTTTTTGAGTTCAATATTGATCAAGAAGGTGTACTAAAATTTCATACAAGACTATGTGTTCCATCTATTCCAGAAATAAAGAAGGAACTAATGGATTAAGCTCATAGCTCTACTTTCTCTATACATCCAAGAAGCACAAAAATGTATAGGGACCTTTGTGATCATGATTGGTGGGATAATATGAAAAGGGAGATTGTTGACTACACTTTAAGGTGCCTAGTATGTCAACAAGTGAAGATAGAGCGACAAATTTCAAAAGGGGTATTGCAACCACTACCCATACCATCATGGAAGTGGGACAATATCACTATGGACTTCGTCACTGGTCTCCCAAGAACTTCCAAAGGAAACAATGTGATATGGGTTATTGTAGTCCTTCTCACCAAGACTTCCCATTTTATCTCCATTCGGGAAGATTTTTATCTTGATAAAATTTACAATATTTACATTAAGGAAGTGGTAATGTTACATGGAGTTCCACTTTCTATCGTATCTGATTGTGATCCAAGGTTCACATCAAAATTTTGGAGAATTATTCAACATGACTTGAGTACCAAATAGAATTTCAGAACGGCCTATCACCCCCAAACAGATGGCCAACCTGAAAGGACTACTCAAACACTCAAGGACATGCTAAGAACATGCTCAATGAAATTTAAGGGTGGATGGGATCAACATCTCCCTTTGGTTGAGTTCTCTTACAACAACAGATTCTACTCGAGCATTCAAATGGAACCCTATAAAGCTCTATATGGTAAGCTATGTAAAAATCCTACTTGTTGGAATAATGATAGTGAGATAAAGATTCTTGGGCCTGATCTTGAGCATGAGATAACAGAAAAGGTCCATGCCATACAACCACACATTAAGGCTGCTCAGAGTCAGCAATAGATCTATGCCAACAACTGTCAAAGGGACATGGAGTTTGATGTTTTTGATAATGTATTTCTTTGAATTTCACCTTGTAAGAGAGTCATGAAGTATGGGAATAAAGGGAAGCTCATCCCTAGGCACATTGGACCCTATGAAATCCTTGGTCGTGTGGGAGCAGTTGCCAATCAGCTTTCACTTCCTCCAAATCTAGAATAAGATCAGGATGTCTTTCACATATCCCTCTTGAGAAAGTACATACCTGACCCTTCACATGTACTAAATCCAGAGGTGGTACAATTGGAACATGAACACTCATATGAGGAGCATCGGGTGGAGATCTTGGATCGTAGATACAAGGTTCTACGCAACAAGACTACCCACCTTGTTAAGGTGTTGTAGAGAAACCACAAATGTGAAGAAGCCATGTGGGAACCAGAGGAGTCTATGAGGTAGAAGTACCCACACTTTTTCTCTTTATAGAGTATGAGTTAAAATTTAAAGGATGAAATTTCTTAAGGGGGGAAGAATGTAACGACCCAAACTTTTTAATAATATTTATTTCCTAAATTTGTGTGTTATTTTGTACTCAACAAAACTATATCCTTTAATTAATGAAGTGAGTATAATTAAATGAGGCCATTGGGTTTTGACTGTTATATGATTATTGGTCAATATGAACGTTGGAAACTAAACTCTTAACATTGCAATTAATGTAACATATGCAAGTGATATTGGTTAATTGATACAGAAAGAAGAGTTGATAGCCTCATCCAGTAGACTCGGGCCGTATGAAGCCCATCTGTCAGAACTTGGGAATGAGGCAGTATCTTTGGGCTTTGATCTAGGCCAAGCCCAAGCTGAGCTTCAACATGTGAAGCTTGAACGGAATCTCCAAAGGGAGAAGTTCAAACTGATAGAAATCACCACTCGGGAAATGTTGTCCGAGCCTCCCCAAGATCCTATAACTATAGCACATCTTACACTTAGGTCCTGTGCAGTTGTTATAAGGGGCTATGTAACGAGGCCTTAGATACTTTTTTGTAATCCCTTAGTATAAATAAAATTTTTGTTTCTTCTTATGGTAAATTTGTGAATTTCAAATGTCCGGATAAATGTAGGATGAATTTATAGAAGTTCCATATTAGTAATTAATTTTAGAATAAAGGGTATTTTAAAATATTTATGTAAACATTAAATAATTAAAAATGTAAAATGATTTTTAAAAAAAATGGGCTTCTGTAGTTGTGACCAGTAAGAAATTTTGAGTATAATAAGATCAACATAATTTTTAGAGATTAGTAAACTATGAATAGTAACATACCCTTATGAATATTAATGAATAGTAAATTAGCAAAAAAGAAAATTTCACCAATGAATGTATAAATACTATTTAGATATCTTAAAAGTGAAAAAATTGATCATAGTATATGTTTTTGTATTTTTTTATGTCATAAATACTTTATTTAGAATTTTATAATTAATTTAATAATTTAAAATAGAAATTTATTTTCATAAAATGTAATCATAAATTGTTACTTTATTGTCTTATGGTTATGCTATAATTTTGGGGTACCTTGATTACTTTTTCAAGGTGTTAAAAAACAAGATATAGATTTAAAGTTGTTTATTTGGAATAAATAATGATTTTATTTAGAAATTAATTTAAAAATATTTAGAAAATTATTTTCATAAAATGGATTTCGTTTTTGAATTCAGATAATCAATATTAGGTTGGGGTAAATTTTTCGGATTTTCTGAAATAGTTGAAATTTCTGTGAATAGTAAAAATACAGTTTTGAGTTACGGGTGATTAATGACATCATTGATGATGTAATCATGATGTAATAAATATGGTCTAATTTTGAATAGTAATATATGTTATGAGGTTTCCCAGCTGGCCAATACCATAGGAAAACCCATGGTTTTTCAAATACCACCGATGAGGTGTCCCTTAGAAATTAATTAAATATTCCCTCACTTTTCCTATAAATACCATTCCATTCCCTCATTCATTTCATTCCAAAATCCCCCTCAACAAATTTATAGTCTTTTTACCTCCAAATGAGTCCTCCCAAGGTTTCCTCAATCCCCCCAAGGTCCAAAACTTCACGATTTTGATTTTACTCTTCAAGGTAAGGGAACCTTTCGCCCTCCTCTTTTATATCATGACATCCTTTATGTTATGTCTTATAGATTACATTTTATTATGTGGGGGTTTGTTCTTATATATCCCTACTACTGTACATTTCATTTTGAATTCATGATATACCCTTTCCACTCTCATCAACTTATTTTCTATATTTTTATGTGACGTCGTTAGGTTGCCAAATTTTTCGTAAAAGAAATCGCATTTTCTCTTTTCTTTCAAGTTTCATTTTCATGTGGCATGTCATTAAAATATCCACACCCTGATTTTATATCTATTTAATTCTTTCCCTGTACTTTAAAATGATTCATTTATAGATGGGATACCCTTTACCCCTTTTTATTATTTTCTTAAACCATATTATATTGTCGTTATGCTGCAGAAATTTCGCCACAAAATTTCTCTCTCTTCATCTGAAGAAATTATCTTATCTTATTTATGTTAATACCTAGACCTATTTAATTTATATAAGTGTTCATAAAGACATAAAACTTATATTACTTATTCTGTAATTGACATAAATATTACCCTCATTCCCTTTCCATGGGTTATACATGACATAATGATCTTATTTTTAAGCACTTTTAAAACGTCGTGATTTTGAAATGAATCCCATTTCTTTTATTATCTTTGGGTTATTTATGAAATGTTTGATTATTATCTATCTGGATCACATGAATATAAATACATATTAAGGGTGTGCCATGATATCACTCCAATGCATTGGGTAAAGAATTTAATCTCTAGAGATGACAAGTTTCATGATACCTTGGTAAATAACGTTGGTAATTTTTATGACACCGTGGGGATGAACCTTGGTGATATGTTCATGAATGTCAAAATTAAATGTTTTAGCCACATATTCAAGTTATGTTTCATGTTCTTTTCATTGTGAAATTACTCATCTTCCATTTCTCATGTCTTTACGTTTTTTATCAAGTTCTTATTGAAATCACAAGTAAACGGATTCCCCTGTTTACCCTTACTGGGCCTTCAGCTCACCCTTTACTTTGATGTATGTCTTCAGGTTATGAGATACAGTAACTGTACATAGGATTGAGTTTTAAAAAATATTTTCAAGGGGATTTAAAATAATGTTTTATGTTTTCATGTTTTATTGTTCCTGGTTTCCAAGACACTAGACTTTAAAGATCCTCTGTTTGTAAAATGTAATGAAAAGTTATGTAATAAAAAGGCGAGATGCTATAATCCATCTGATGTGGTGATAAAAAATGAATCAAATTAATTTATAGAGGTGGTTGTACACATGTACGCACAAACAACGTCGTCATATTTCAGTTAAGGTAAATAAAAGAATATAGGTGATATGTTATCTTTACATAGTGATAAATATGAAATTTATATTATATATATATATATATATCCATCATTATAAACATCCATGAGAGGAGATGATAGAAAATAAATTATATTGGTTCATGAGGTGGTAGTCCATCGTACATAAGAACTATGGTTTTGTTTCCCATTATATGGAAGTGTAAGTGGATGTAAGTTATAAAATTAACATAATAAAATTATAGTATATGGGAGGTAATGATGTTGTTATATCATCATGTATAAATAATATTTTAAAGAGGTATAATAAGAAATAAAACAGAAAATATCTGTTAAAAATGATACATCTTCTTCAGACAACGCCTTTAGGTATACACCAAAATCTAACCTTGGATGGTTTTTTAATAAAAAAAAGCCTCTAAGACATAGTAAGGGAACTAAGTAAGTTATTTTTTATATATTTTTGAAACCTATAATCTTTTTATGTATGAATAATAGAGTAAAAGAGGTTCCCTTTTATAAGTGATGTGATGGGGACTTCTGGAATTTCCTAAAATATGAAATTAATATAAATTAATTTTCATGAAAAAAAGGTTTTGTATATTATTTAATTATGAGGTTAATATGGGTATAAATACTCTTAGATAACATGATAGCAAAGTAAATAGAATAAATTTCATTAAAACTTGTATAAAATGTCATATTTATCTAAAATATTCATGGAAGAAAATAATTCTTTTAAATTATATAAATTTTAATATTTTTAAAGTCATTTATTTCATTGTTTCTATTAATTGAGTAAATATTATTGCAGTGTTGCATAAAAATTCTAGGTAATAATATAATCACTAATATATATATATATATAAAAATTATTAAAATTAATTAATTATTCCCAAAATATCCTTTAATATTGATTCAAAATATATTGTTATCCCTATATGAACATATAATATAGATTTAAAATCAAGATTGACCTTTTTTCTTGTTCTTTACTTAAAATATTATATATGTCACATTCACGGGAAAGTGTCCCATAAAAAATAAATATCTAGATTTAGGTGATAAGGGTTAAAATAACATCATCAAATATGATTGAATATGAAAATTGGTGGCCTTGTCATTTATTTCTAACCTAGGTTAACCTGATTTACTCTTTTACCTTGGTGACAAAGTTTTACTATTTTTACTATTCATTATGACCAGAAATTAAGTTGGCCTTATTAAATAATATTAATTATTTTTATTATATATATGGAATCCATTTTAACAAATTAAATCTCTATAATTTTAATAAATTTATTTTATAATAATCTCATAAAGCGCAATGAAAAAATAATTTTAGGAAAAATGCATTTTTTAAGCAATAGATGATTTAATATTAACTTTATAACTAGAAATCATCATTTTATGAATTTAAATTAAAATATATATATATATAAATATTCTATAAATTTCATTCAAATAATTCCTTATTATGATTTATTTTAATTAATTAAATTGTATGAAATTTATGCACCTATAAATAACTTTCAAAGAACTATGTTTTTAAGTATAAATATAAACTTACACCAAAATCAGGGAAATTGATGATTGAGGTGAAATTAACTATATTATTATAAATAAAAGGGGGAATATTTCACTTTAATACCAAATCCAAAATATAATTGGACATTCAAATTTCTTTATTTAATGAAAATAATGATCATATTTGGAAAACCGTTCATCTCTACTATTAACTAAAAAAAGAATCATTTCCAAAAAAATCCCAGAAGTTCACCCTATGTTAATTTTTATATGATGATATCAAAAATGAAGTTAATATCATAAAAAAAATTTCTAAATGTTTCATAAAAAATTATAATATTTTCTCCCAAAAAAGAAATAAAAATCAGTTTTGAAGAAAACGTATTTTTTGAAGAAAAAAATGAATTTATTAAAAATTGAGTGCTTATTTCTGAAGAATTTATCAAAAAATTAATAATCATTAAGTAATTTATATATTTATCATAAATTAGTTGATCATATTCATACCTACCAATTTAATTACAAGGTTAAAATAACCATATTTAAATAATGATATTTCATGGTTCATTTAGGCTTGGTGTTGCGTGTCATATACAATATCAAACTTAGTTTTATTTTTTTCAAATATAAATTCATTACATTATTCCAACATTTAATAAATTTTGTCCTCACAATTTGATCTCGAGCTCAATAAATAATTGTTTTTCATCTATAAATACCTTTTTTGAAAATCCACAACATAAAAATGGTTAATAAAACTTCTTCTTAAAAGAGGGAAAGAAAAATAAAAAGGTCATCTAAAATAATAAATAACGTGGTTTCTAAATAAGAGAACATTATTATGAAGTTAAGATATTGAAAAATATAAAATTGTAATTTCCAAATAGTTATGGAAAGTGATAGATATCATTTATCACAAGAAATTGAATAATCAAGAAAAAGTTAAGGACCACAAAACCATCAATCAATGAGGTGTCAAAAAGGTCACTGATTCCTCAAAAATAAAGGAAAAAAGATGATTTTTTTATGATCATTTTCCTAAGTTTGAGGAATTATTTTACCATCAAAATGAAAAACATAATAAAATATACTTACTTAATAAGTTTAATTTTATCCTTTAATCAATTTTCACAACAATATTATCTTTTTCTTCAAATGATTGGTATCCCATATGAATTTTTATTTATTATTAAATAAATAAAATAAAATTCTAACAAATCACTTAATCCATAAATGATAAAAAAAAAACCTTCCTATTGTCTTTAGATATTCACCAAATCTGTAATGGTTAGTGCAAGATAATTCAAAAATGAATAAACCATCATATGAAGAGTACTACATTAATCGTTGAAGCCTCAACAGTAACACCCAAATATAAACTTAGATCATTAGGTAAATAAATTACTAAACATAAAACTCTTAAAAATATTCAATACAAACACTAAAACATAATGATTGGAATGATTTTATTTCATATTCTTACAAGATATATTTAACCTTTATATCCAAATAACATCTGTCACTATTAAATTATCATACAGAAATGTATATATCATAGTTATATATTCTACAAGATATGTTAATCATTTCTATAAATAACCTAAATAACCATAAAAGAACATTAATATCATGTATGCTTCCAAAATATATTTCAACCTTAATTCCTAAAATATCATATAATATTCCCCAAAAAAATTAACTTCTTCAAAAAAACATTAGTCACGTAGTAGCCAAATAAATGTTCAATCACATGATTAGCTATATCATATGTTTCGAAATTTAAATAACACATAATTATCTCAACATAAAAGACTATATAAACTATAAATTTTATCAATAACATTAAATATAGGTCCATAAAATGTAAAAGAATTATTTATCAAATAATACATAATATTAAACCTAAGGGTTACATATATATTAAAATTGTAAACTGAATTTCAAAATATAATTAAACAATTTAAAATCCCATTAGTTAAAACATAAAAAAGGGTGTCTAAAAATTTGAAATTATGATCAAAATAAAAGTTATAAACCCATTAAGTTATCCATAACTATTTATTGACACTCTAAATGAGAATAAAAAAAAACTAGGATTGATAAAATACCCTAATAATAGGTATTATTTTCTTCACAAAAAAGAGGAAGGAACAACATGGATACATAGATATTAGGTGACTACGTTACATGGATCGTGTGACCCCAAGGAAAACGCATGATCCCATGAACATAATAATGTCACGCATCCAGATCATGTGTTCTAATAGATCAGATAATGATCACGTGAACCCACTTCAGATGTCCTTTTGATCATAAAACTCCCCTTCATATAGACTACTTCACCATGTAAATCCCTTCTGAAAATTCTTCCTGATTGTATAAACCTATATCAGATGGATTTCTCCAATCATTTGACATGTAAACTAAATAATTCTATAAAATCAATCAAAGTCCTTTATAAAATAAATCCATAAAAATTTATTTCCTTCATGTGATGGAAGTTACATTGATTTTCACACAATGGTATTTTACAGCTCATGTGATCAGTTCAATGATCACATGAGATCCCTAGAGGTATGTCAGCCATGCCACAATAAATACTTTAATTATTTCATCTTCATTATATTAAAAAACTGTATTTTAAAGTATTTTGTAAAAATCATACATTTTAATATTAATTTAAGAACGTAGATCTTCTTTTCAAGTAAGGATTTTGATTTCGGGTTATTTTTTATGAAAAGGGAAGGAAATAAATTTTTTTGAGTACACGTAGTGTATTCCCATATACACATCTTGTACCCAGTTGTCGCATACAGTCGTGTGTTGACTGTATGGTGGCTGAGTACATGGTTGTGTCATGACCTGGAAGACCTACTTAACTCAGGGGCTGGTTATGGCTACTACACAGCATGCAGTTTTAAAGAACATGTTGTGTATTTTCTTTTTATTTGATAAATCAGAGCAGGGTCGCAACTCATATATGGAAATGTCTTTTTCTGACTATGGTTCATACAAGACCACTATGGAGTAGCTGACGAACTCTAAAACCCTCTAGATTCTCTATTTGAGCTCTGATTGCGACCCTGTGAGGTGCGTTGGAATCCCATCGGTGATTTCTCAAACCCTCTAGAGCCTTTCTACCTAATTCATTCTCTCTATCATGTTATCAAGGGTTGAGGTTTTTTCACCTTTTTGTAGATTTATGTTGTTTTAGGCTGATTCAAGGGACAACGTTCAAGTATATATATTGTATGACATCGAGGTAGGTGGTTTGTGTATCCATTGTTTGTCTTGGATTATATATGCTAAAATTTCTACATACCCACATTTGGGGTATGGATTGATTTGGAATTATTCCATGTTTAATACCAATTATGGCTTGATTGATTGATAAAGGGTTATTATTTATGTGTAAGGTTAGATACCTTGTTTATGGGACACCCCATGGGTGTATTTCCCCTTGATTGATTGTTTATGGTTGATTGGTCTAGGATGCCTGCTATAATTCCCTTGTTTTGCATGCCTTCATTTGTTAGGATGGAGTTCTTGATTATATGAAATGTATGTGATTTGCATTGTGAATGTTTTATGTAAGGGTTATATCGTGAGAGCTGATGAGGTGGTTGTTTATAATAAATTTAAGGAATGTTTGACCAAGGGGGATTGGACTGTAAGAGCTTCCCGAAGGGGTCATTTATGTATATTTTACTAGAATGTCTGACTTAGGGGTATTGACTGTGATAGCTTCTAGGTGGTCATTAATATTTGATTAAATGAATGTTTGACCCAAGGGTTTATACTGTGAGAGATTTCCTAGGGGGTCACTTATAATTAATTGATGCTATGTTGGACTGAAGGGGTTAGACTATGAGAGATTCCCAGAGGGTCATTCTTGGATAATTGAATGATTGTGATGAGTTTTCCAAGCTAAATCAAAATCATGGATTCTATCTTACTTGATTGTTTATATTGTCTTATGAGACATCTGTTTTGGTTACTTTACACAAGTGATGTAGTGATTAGGCTAGATACCAGGGTTACATGATTTTGATAGATGAATAATAAATGTTAAATGAATGTAATTGAAAACTGTAGGATTGTTTACTTCGGAGTACTTACTAGTCTATTACTTTATTATTATATATTACCTTCTATACATATTCACTAAGAGTTAGGTACATATATTTTGAAGGATTTCTATTGGGATTCATGTCACACCCTATTTGGGTCATACTTTTGGACCCAAATACCCTTATATATACATGCAATCATAGGTACATATATTTTGAAGTATTTTTATTGGGATTCATATCACACCCTATTTGGGTCATACTTCTGGACCCAAATAGATTCTATGATTTCATGTATTTATAAGTTAAATTTCCCTTCTTTATCACGTACATGATTTTTGTTGGGGCTGAAGGGTATGGGACCAAGCTGAGGCTTGAAATGCTGCTGGAGTTTACTTGTTTCTTTTATATTATGGTTTCTGTATTTCTTTCCAGCATTGTGACCTGTTTGGATATTTTCTTAGATAAATATTCCATGCATCATATATATATATATATATATATATTGTGGCTTCTGTTGGATTTACTTCAGTCTTCTATTGTTTACCTTTTTGTGGTATTACTGTTTCCGCTATTATTTACTAGTTGTTTTCTGTTGTGTATACTCTGCTAATGATGTCATAGTTTCCCCATTATCACACCTTGGACCTCTATTATTGTCGATAGACTCTAGAATTTAGGGAAATGCGCTTGAGTTCATGTGATGAACTGGGTTCGGGGCACCTTTGGGAAGTACCCGGATCTATGACGTTACAAAGTGGTATTAGAGAAGGTTTTATTTTCTGTTTTATCTTACCATTTGGAAACATTGGAAAGTGATATTAAGGAAATGGAGTTTCAAAATTATTTGTTCTTGGGAGTAGCTACCCCATGTATAGGGAAAATCCAAATTACCTCGAAGTGAATTGTAATTTTTGGATTTTGAATAATTACAATTGACTTGATTACAGCATTGGGTGACGCACTTGTTTAGTGTTGTTATTATTGATATCATTGTTGTTCTATTTTTATCACAACCTAATGAGATGATGGTATTCCATCTCATGCATCATATAGTCACTTGTTATAGATCACATATTGTGCATTCTTGTCATGCTATTTAGGGTGCATAACTAATTTCTTGATATTGTGTTAGATTGTGTACTAGAATTGCATGATGTTGTGATAGATGTTGTGATAGAAATACTTGCTATTTTGATAGGGTATTGGTATATGTAAAGTTTCATTTGTATGGATTCCAAGCTTTGGTCCCTAAGGTGTTATGGGATATCTTGGATCGGAATTTGGTAGATCATGTTTGAACTTTAATTGAATTCTATTAAGATATGATATGAATAAGGATTCCAAACGTTAATTCGTTGGGGGTATGGGATCTCACAGATCGGTGCATGGTATGCCTTGGAAAAATTTTAAGATTTTGGGGTTCTAGAGAAGTTTCAGAGGCTTACTATTTGGGAAACACAGAAAACATGGCATTTGATGTTATGAACAAACACCATGTGTTATTCTATTCTAGAAGAAATGAATTTTCTTCAATACACATCATGTACTATATGCACATGTTGTATAGTTATTGATCAGGTGACTGACTGTGTGAGTAGAGACATGGGGTTGGTAAAGTTTTTGTAGAACACGACGTATACTGGTAGTACACGTCGTGCTATATTCAACCGTGTATTCGGCCATGTGGCTAACAACACAGGTGGATAGAAGTTTTGAGTACACATCGTGTCTAGTATGAACACACTATATAGTGTTACACCAGTAGGAACATGTAGTTCTATCCATGTAGAAGTTTCTGGGTAGGAGGTGATATTCAAGTACATGTCATGTCTCATGAGGAACACACCGTGTGTATGGGGTATTGCACGACCATGTTGGTAAAGGTACATGCCCATGTTAAAGCTTAAGGTAAAACATCATCTAGTTGTTCTAAATGCTTTGTAACCATCTTTTGGAAAACATGAATATTTTCCTTCACCAGTTCCTTACAAGCACTTCTGATTTGTAGTTATGTTAATCTCATATTGAGGTGTGTGCTTGAACTTGCATATTCATTCCACCAAGATGTCCTACGGTTGTATTCTAGGTAGTGGTCGATGATCAGACATTAGAAATGGTAGATTAGGAAATACCAGTGGAACCTATCATTGTTCCCATCTTGGCACCAGCTATTATACCAGATGCTAGTGCTGGTGCACAATTCTGTGAAGTTTTATGGGGATGATTCAAACCGTTTAGGGAGCACCACATCCTGCCCCAATAATGGCAGAGCTGATGCCGGTGTTCCAGAAGAAGCATCATCCCACTTTTTTAGGGTATGGAGGACCACAGGCTCCAGAGTTAGGGTTGGAGGCCATTCTTTCTATCATTGAGAATCTAGAGAAACCTTCTGAGAGGAGGGTGAAGCTTACGACTTACATGATACGTGATTCTGCCAAGAGATGGTGGGATGTTATCTCAGAGGTGGGATGTTATCGAGATATGTCTTGGGTAGAGTTTCAGAGGACCTTCAATTTTTACTTCTACCCTAAGATGTTGAGGGTCGACCGAGCTCGGGAGTTCATGCATTTGGAGCTGGGCACTCTTTTAGTGATGGATTACTCTTCTGGTATTATAGATCTTCAGCATTTTCACACCTTTTCTGGGGGTGAGGAGTTATAACTAGCTAGGCGATTTGAGGATTGTCTCAGCACTATTGGAATTTGAGGTATTTGTGACAGGCTATTTGTGACGGGATCCCATCACAAATGATCTTTTTTGATAGGGTCTCGTCGTAAATAGGTCTTTGTAGAAAATGGAGTCACAAATAGTTATCCATTTATATAGTTATATATATAACAACCTGTTGTGATGGGCTCATCGCAAATAATTATTTGCGACGGGCCAGTTTTCTCATCACAAATACTAATTTAAAAAATATATAAACTATTTGTGATGGGGCCCCATCGCAAAAGGACCCATCGCAAATACTTAATAAATTAAAAATATATATATTCAAAAAAATAATGACAAATTAAAATTAGAAAATATTATTATTATTAATACTATTAATATAAATAATATTATATTATATAATAATATTAATATTAATAATATAAAAAAATTATATTATTATAATATTAATAATATAATAATACTAATAATATAATAATGTTGTTGTTATTATTATTATTTGTGGAAAAATAATATTAATATTATTAAAATAATAAAAAAGTTATAAAATATTAAAATTCTCAACATTCGTAAAAAATGTAAAAAAATAATAATTTATTATTATTATTATTAAAATAAATAAACATTAAAAAATATAATACTAATAATAAATTATAAAATATTAAAATATTAAAAATTAAAAAAAATAAAAAAAAAAATTATGCAATATCTGCACCAATATAAATGACAAAAACTGTAAATAGTTAATATTACAACAAACTTTGAATTCAAATATTTTTGACATTAAAAAAATCACTGGGGATAGTCTTCTAGAGGAGGTGGAGAAGCTGGAGGAGATGGTGGAGGAAACTCCATCCATAAACTATGAGTCAGATTGCACATGTACTTCATCTACTCATGATGTTGTTATTTCCATCGACGTGTCTCCTCCTTGTATTGTTGCTACTGTTGATGCATCACTTCCTACTACTTATGAAAACTCTCTATAATCTCACTCTAATATTGAAGCTGCTCCTAATTCTGTGATCTAGAAGATGATTCCTCTCCACAATATCCTCTTGAGATGGACGCCGACATCGCAGTAGTACCATAATAAGTCCCAAGATTCAAATTAGAGCAGATACCAACTACTCGGCCCCTCTCTAATCCATATTTGGTCACTTTCACTCATGCAGCCTCATCGAAATGGTGGGTACTGGTCAGATCAGTCATCTCAGCCTGAATCTCAGCCTGTGTCTAATAGGTCGCGACCTCATATGACTCCTTTAGTTCAAATTCGAAATTAAAATAGTGAAAATATTATATAGAGTTAATTTTCCAACTGAAAAAGAAATAATAACGACCATAATCTGACACTGGTGATCACCTCTAATCTCTCCAGTGGTTGGATCACTGTACATCCTCTGATAAATGTCGTACTCTGTAATATCGGGCTTCACGATTGCCTATATGAATATAATATAAACTCTTTATATTTAAAGTTATATGAAATATTTAAAATAGTATTTAATAGATGCTCTCTATGCATACTGAATGTATGGCTACCGGCTTGATTCTTCACCTCATATCTCCCTCGGTTCTGTCGGACCAATAAAGATCTCCTCTTAAATCCTCCACCCAACCAGTGTGAACACAATCCATTCCAAATCTGATATGAAATGTACTCTAGTTAGTGGGCTCTACACAACTCATCAAATATTGTCACTCTTACTTTCTTCATGGTCGTCTTTCTCAAATTGTGCAAAAACTGATGGAAAGGGTCATGCATAGACACCTCTCATGTCGTGTGGATAGCGTCATGAAAGTTATCATCAAGGGGATACCATAAACCATACAAATAATTTATAATATCAAGTTATTAATGAAATAAATTTCAAAATAATTATTATTTTTTTATGTACCATCCAATGATTTAACATGCCGAGCAACACGTCAACGAGAATCTATTCTCATGTGATCCATTGTTAAGAAAAATGATTGTGAAAAATAGATCTGTCATTTCCAACATTTATATGCACAAAACTATGAAAAAATAACAAATAAACAAACAATTAGTATATAAATAAATTAATAAAAACTAACTAAAATACACAGGTTATCATACCTCTGCGTGTATGGATCATAGATAAGAAGTGGATATTTGGGGATTGGGTCAAGAATCATCAGTTTCACAAGACCACGCCCCCTCCACGTACCCCCTAAATCTCCAGTAGGATGAGGGTCAGGTGATCCCAAATCCTTATCATCCAAAGATAGATCAGCCTCCTACAAAAAAGTTGAAAATAACTATTATATATATATATATTAGTTATGATTATAACCGACATTTAATTGTGTCAATGTTCAAATTCATCATCATCTTCATATCTGACAATGTCAATGTCTTCATATTCCTCCTCGACATCATCAATATCTATATGAGGTTTAGTTTCATCATCTCTTTCCATTTCAAATTCATTTGTACCATCACTAACATCATTGTCACCATCAACTCTTAATTGTGGAGTTTCACCATTTATATTCATGTCTCTTTTTTAAAAAGATGGATTTTGAGTAGTCTCTTGAAAATTTTCTATTCCTTTCACTTCATTGAAACCACAATCATTTTGAGTAAACCGATTTTCCTGATATTTCATTTTTATAATGCTCCACTAATCACTCAGGTCTCTTAAAGTAGCAGGGTACTTTGTGTAATAAATTTGATGTTCCTGTTGAGCCAGTAAAAATGGTTCATTTACTACAAGAATACTTTTATATTTAATATCAACAATTCCATGAGTCGTATGATAATGAAAGCCTCTCTCAGTATCCAACCACCGATATTTAAATATCATTATGTAATTTTTTTCTAGATAAAAAAATTCAATAATTTCATCAAGCATGCCATAAAAATCAACTTCAATTTCTCTATGATGTGATCCTCTCAATAAAAATCCAATGTTTATTGTTTTTTTATTCCCCATATGCACGTGTATGAAATTGAAAACCATTCACCACATATGTATTAAAATATATAACCATTTTGGATGGTGGGTTACTCAATATACGCAGTCGCTTATCAATTTTATCAGAATGTTGAGATAGATGAATATTTTTAAATTAATTCTCAATATAATAAATAATAAACTATAAACTGAATTGATATGTAAAACCATCAATAATTTATGTTACTATTTTTTGAAACCATTGAGAAAAAAATGTTATCAACGTTCTTCAAGAGCAGCTGTTATAATTTGTGGAAGCTATTTATTGATATGATTATCTTATAATTTACAAATAAAATAATTTTATCTATTATAACATTAATTATAGAATAAGTGATAGAAGTACTCAGAGTACAAATAATGTCATTTCCTCACAGTTGAGCAGAACATATGTATGAGCTTTGAGGTGTTCCTCATTTGAAAGCTATCGTTCATAAAATCCACCAAATCCAAACACTGTATGATTAAAAAATGATAATAGATTATCCATTTCATCATAAAAATTCCCCTTGCCCCATCATATGTGGTTGTATTTTGAGGGATATTTAGATTCTAATAATGAGAGTAGAAAAAAAAAAGAAATTTCCTCTTGCAAATAAACTTCAACAATTGAGCCTTAAACAGATGCTTTGTTACATACTTTTTTTTCAATTTATGAATGCATATCTTGAGTGGATACAACCATCGAAATTGTACCAGACCTCCATATTTTTCCTCATGTGGAAACTTTAATATCAAATGTTCTATTGAGTCAAAGAAAGCCGGTGAAAATATTTTTTCCAATTTAAATATAATTACATCAACATCTTATTCTAGTTTTATAAGTGCATCATGGTCTGTTTTTTCTGCACAAATGTCTTGGAAAAATATGATAGGTCTGTTATCCAATCCTAAATCATATAATTCAACAATTCTCTGAATCAAATTCGCATAATTCATTCCATTATAACATGAAAATCATGACTTTTTAATTCTATATTATGACCATTCTTAACACATCTTCTCAAATTGGACGCATAGCCATCTAGAAGTCTCAAATATGAAATCCCCTGACAAATTAATAAGTGTATATATTTGGATAGTGTATAAGATTCTTTTGGATTTCATTAACCTCTGTGATCTCACATTTTCAAATAGTTCAAGTTCTGTTCGCCTGCGAACTTGATTAAGATATAATCATTCCTTTATATTATCTTTGGTTTTACCTAGTGTATCCAAAACTATATGAAATAAATTATCAAAATAGTTCTTCTCAATATAGATGACATCCAACATGTAGCAGACTAAGAAATCAGGCCAATAAGGTAGATCCCAGAAAATGCTCCATTTTATCCAATTGTGTTCTTTCCCAAAGACATGAATTTTTTATTGGTTTATTGTTGGTCTAAATGTGATGGGAGGTAATGAATATAAAAATGATTTTTACTCTTTACCTGAGATCATTTTTGGAGTCCCATCCCATTCAATTTTTCATTTTCTAAACTGATCCTCCAAAAAGGATTATCAGTTAGAATAAATATGCGATGACAGTCAAAATAGCATGTTTTTTTTCAATTGATGAGCATAAATTCATTTTTATTCTTTCATATATTAATGAAATGATGTTGGACCATGTGTAATCCATCTAGATAACATTCCATATGACGTAAAGTCACTAATTATCCACATCAATGCAGCTTTTAGTAGGAAATTTTGTTTCACAGCAACTTCGTATATACTAACACCAATACTTCACAATGAATTTAAGTCATCAATCAATGGTTTCAAATAAACATCATTATTCATTTTCAGATGTACTAGGATTAATAAGGTCAAAAGGATATAGGGATCCTTAATCAACATCCATGGAGGTAAATTGTACGGAGTTATAAAGATAAGCCAACATGAGTATAGACTACCATAAGAACCAAACAGATAGAAGCCATCAGTAGAAAGACCCAATTGCATATTTCGAGCTTCTAAATCAAAAGATGGATGCATTCGGTCAAAATGTTTCCATGAATCACCATCAGATGTATGATTCAAGCTTTTACTAGTTGAAATCTTGGTTTTGTTCCATGAAATCATTATCACTGTGTCCTGATACATAAATATATGCTGCAACCAATGTGTAAGCGGGAAATATCTCAACAATTTTATAGGAATAAATCTAGACTTCTTTGGATGAGATTATTTATACCTCGATTTTCTACATGTGGGAAAAATATCCAATGAATCATTTTCACCAGAAGATAAGATGCAATCATTTTCACAAGAATGAATCTTCTGAAAACTAAGGCCCAGATTATGAACCAGCCTCTTTATCACATAGTAATTTTTAGGTAAAAAACTTCCTTTAGTTGATTGTGTTTTAACCAAAGAAAATATCCGATCAAAATAGTGGTTTGATATTCCATTATCTGATTTAATAGCCATAAATTTTTTAACAACTTCTAATTTTCTTATCTTCCACCCAAGAAATAATGAATCCTCAATAGACCCCAATAACTCATAAAATTTAGATGGTGTCAACTCAGGAGTTAAATCAATATCATCCAGTGTTTTAGTTTGTTGAAAATATGGACCTGCAACATAATGTACAAAATTTTGAAACCATGATGGATCCAGAATTAAATGATTAGTATCTTCACTGGAACTGCTTTCACCATGTTGATACCAAAAAATATAATCTGGTTGAAAACCAAAATGTAAGAGATGTCCCCCAATGCTTTCAAATGTATCAAAAATTCTCAGAGCACATTTTTTATAAGGATACTTAATTGTTCCTTCTAAAAAAATTCTACTTTTGATTATGAAAATGATAAAAAGCTTCAACACCCTCAATATATATAGGATTTAAACTAGAACCATTTGGATTTCAATATTGATTTATCTGATCATGATCATCTAATAAATACTGTTGTCGACTTCCTTATTCCATATTTTCTAAAAAATATAAAACCATTACTGCTTTTGAATAATTTGAAATAAGAAAAACACTATCCAAAAAAAATAATTATAACTACTTCTTACAAATTACCATTAATTACGAGCGACACAATTTTCAGTGGATTGGTGGCTACTCTTTTGTTTGACGGCTCATTTACATTCAACTTTCTCACACTGAAATCACAATGAAGAATCTTCTCTGACATACACATATCCATTCTTATGCATATGAAAATGTATAATTGTACCTCTGAACATATTATTTATTGTGATTTCAATGTGAGAAAGATGTTTGTAAATGAGTCATCAAACAAAAGAGCCCCCTTTTCTTCGATGAATCAAATTTTTGCAACTGTCTCCGCCAAAAAATATTATGAAAAATGTGGTCCTAGTAATGCATATCCAAACTTTTTCATATAAGATTGGATATGCATTCGTAGAAGCATATTTTTTATAATGTTTTCAGTCGGTGAGAGGTGAAAGGAGAAGAGTCATCGAGTAAAAGCAGAGTTTCCAATCCACTGGAAATTGTGCCAAGTTAATACAATTTATTACAATTTATTACAATTATTCCTAATTATTCCAAATTATTCCTAATTATTCCAAATTATTCCTACTTATTCCTAATTATACCAAATAATTCTTAATTATTGCTAATTATTTCTAATTATTCTTAATTTTTTTATTTATTGTTATTTATTTCTAATTTTTCTAATTATTATCTAATTATTGCTAATTATTACTAATTATTTCTAATTATTACAAATTATTTCTAATTATTACTAATTATTGTTAATTATTGCGAATTATTGTAAATTATTCCAATTTATTTCTATTTATTCTTATTTATTCCTATTTATTGCTGTTTATTGCTATTTATTTCTATTTATAGCTATTTATTTCTCTTTATTACTATTTTTTGTTATTTAGTGCTATTTATTTATATTTATTTCTATTTATTAAAACTTATTACTAATTATTGCAAATTATTGCAAATTGTAGCTAATTATAGCTAATTATTGCTAATTATTACTAATTATTTCTATTTATTTCTATTTATTCATATTTATTCCTATTTATTCCTATTTATTCCTATTTATTTCTATTTATTTCTATTTTTTGCTATTTTTTGCTATTTTTTCTATTATAACTATTTATTGCTATTTATTGCTATTTATTGCTATTTATTTACAATTATTGCCGATTATTTCTAATAATTGCTAATTATTGCAAATTATTCCTAATTATTCTTAATTATTTCCAATTATTGCTAATTATTTCTATTTATTTCTATTTATTACTATTTATTACTATTTATTACTATTTATTACTATTTATTACTATTTATTTCTATTTATTTCTATTTATTTCTATTTATTACTAAATATTATTATTTATTACTATTTAGTACTATTTATTACTATTTATTACTATTTATTACTATTTATTGCTATTTATTACTATTTATTGTTATTTACTACTATTTTTTACTAATTATTACACATAATTAATATTTATTACCATTTACTACTATTTATTACTATTTATTACTATTTATTGCTAACTATTGTTATTTAATGTTATTTATTGCTTTGTATTTCTATTTATTACTATTAATTACTAATTATCACTAATTGTTACAAATTATTCCTTATTCTTACTAATTATTACTAATTATTAATATTTTATACTATTTATTACTCTTTATTAGTATTTATTACTAATTATTACTAATTATTAGTATTTATTAGTATTTGTTATTAATTATTAGTAATTATTAATATTTACTACTAATTATTACTAATTATTACTATTTATTACCATTTATTACTATTTATTACTATTTATTACTATTTATTACTATTTATTACTATTTATTACTATTTATTACTACTAATTTCTATTTATTACTATTTATTACTAATTCATTACTATTTATTACTATTTATTACTATTTATTACAATTTATTACTAATTATTAGTATTTATGAGAATTTATTACTAATTACTAGTAATTATTTGTAATTATTACTATTTATTCCCATTTATTACTAATTTATTACTATTTATTACTATTTATTACAAATTTATTACTATTTATTACTATTTATTACTAATTTATTACTAATTATAAGTATTTATTAGTATTTATTACTAATTATTAGTATTTATTACTAATTATTAATATTTATTACTAATTATTTGTATTTATTACTATTTTTTACTAATTATTACAATTTTCTAATTATTAATGTTTACCACTAATTATTACTAATTACCGCTAATTATTACGAATTACCGCTAATTATTACTAATTAATGAAAATTATAGCTACTAATTATTAATTACCGCTAATTATTTATATTCATTACTAATTATCATTAATAATTATTAATTACTGCTTATTACTAATAATTAATTCTAATAATTTCAATTTATTATTAAAAATAAATACTGATAACAAAAAAATCTAAATCTAATTTAATTACAATAGTAATAATTAAAATTAATATAAAAAAATGAAAAAAATACTAAATTAAATAAAACATAAATAACTTTAAACTTGATCTCTTATAAGTGTAGACGACTTCAAAACTTGTAAGTTAAAAAAAATTAACTCATAGAAATTTTAAATCTAAAATTAGAGTTTAGAGAGGGAGTTAAAGTAGAAATTGAGAGGAAAAAATGAAAAAAAATTGATGGGGGTATATATAGGATAGATTATTTGCGACAGTATTATTTGTGACGGGACCCCCTTCGCAAATACTTTCGATCGCATTTATTATTGTCGGCGGTTAAAAAGGTATTTGTGATGGGACCCATCACAAATAGTGATATGCCGACACACTATTTGGGACGGGGGCATATCCCCGCCGCAAATTTTATTTACCACTGTCGGGTATTTGCGATAGGGAGGCACCCCACGTCGCAAATACCCTTCACATGGTTTGGCGCGAAAACCGCGCCAAACCTTTTGCGACGGAACCCCTTATCTCTTCGCAAATAATTTATTATTTGCGACGAGATAAGTTCCATGTTTTAAATAACTTCTTCGACTGACTATTTATGACGGGATCTATTCCCGTCACAAATAACCCGTCGTAAAAAGCCATTTTTTCATAGAGTTGGTATGACATATGATCGTAGGTGAATGTTTTGAGGTTGAATTCAGTGGGTAATATCATAAATCAGGAGCTGATTACCAAGTGCAATCTGAGGGAGTTTGGAGTTGTGATATAGGGCAGTTCAGCATCCGGGGTTGGTACTCCTAGTGATAGCAGGAAGTGCGACAGGGAGCTTTCACACGATGTTTCTTCAGGTAGCTGAGTAGTGTGCAACCAATGCGGAAAGAGTGGGCACAAAAGACTGTAGTGCTCGAGAGACCTAGTTGAGTGTCGATCTTAGGAAAATATGGGTCATATTCATTGTTTTTTGTACGATGTTCTCACTAACAGCGAGTGAGAAGGGATCTGTTGTGACTCCACATACAGGAGTGGGGCCACCAGTTTTTCATCAGTCAAATAACTGGAGTTCGTTGGGCCATTTAGGCTGAAGAGGTGGTCGTGGCCATGGAAGTCGGATGATAGGTTTTCAGCGATAGTCGGGTGGATTAGCTCAGGGTAACCAGGTAGGGTCGCAGGGTTGCAGTACAGGTCAGACTTTTGCGATGGAGGAGACCCAGGAGGGGCACGATCCAAGACCCTTTAGGTTAGCGATACGATTCTAGTTTCCTCAGTTATAGATTCTCTCTTTAATGATATAGGGGCTTCCCATAGTTTTATATTTTTTCCATTGTAGAGATCATTGGTCTCTATATCTTTACTTCTGATGATATTATGATGTTAGACACTCCGTTAGGGATTAGGATGGCTAGTGTACGTCACTTCAAGGAATGCCCCCTTGAGGTTGGTGCGTGTCACTTCTTATGGGACCTCTGTGTCTTAGAGATGACAGACATCGATGTCATTCTTAGAATGGACTAGTTGGTCTCCTTTTAGGCCATTGTTGACTACTATTGCCATAGGATTCGTTTCATGTCACCAGAGGGTGTATCTTTTCGACACAATGGCGAATGGGATGTCCAAGAAAGTAGAGCTCGAATCGAGCATCATGGGTTGGGAGGAATCACATCCCAGATTGCTAGTTTATATCTGGATGACCAGGGGACTTCATAGATGGACTTTCCTCTAGTGGTGGATCATTTCAGATATGTCTTTCCAGATGACTTTTCAAGTTTACCTCTAAAGCTAGAGGTGGATTTCTCTTTTTAGCTTATTCTAGGAGCGGCACCGGTGTCCATTCCTCCTTATAGGATGGATACACCAGAATTATAGAAACTCAATAAATAGTTAGAGGAGTTGCAGGGAAAAGGTTTCATCTGACCCAGTACTTCTCCTTGGGGTTCGTTTGTCCTTTTTGTGAAGAGGAAGGCAGTACTCTCAGACTTTGTGTGGATTATCAGAAACTAGACCAGTGGAAGGTCAAGAACCAATATCCCTTACCGAGGATTGATGATCTCTTTGATCAGATTCAAGGTGCCCGTGTGTTCTCGAAAATTGACTTGAGATCTGGTTTTCATCATTTTCACATTAGAACATCATATACACATCTTACAGCCATTAAGAGCATGTATGGTCTTTATACGTATTTGGTTATGTCATTCGGTCTCATGAATGTGCTGGCAATTTTCATCACACTAATGAACCGAGTGTTCCATCCTTACTTGGATTCTTTTGTGGTAGTCTTCGTGGATAATATCTTGGTGTACTCTCACACTCGACACGACAATGAAATCCATCTTGAGATCATATTGATTACACTAAGAGAGCTTCAGTTATATCATAATCTCTCAAAGTGCCACTTTTGGATGGATGATATTCATTTACTGGGTCATGTTATCTCAGAGATAGGAGTATTGGTAGACCCATAGAAAGTGAGAGTTGTAGTTTCCTAGGTGTAGCTAAATAACATCTTTTAGGTATGGAGTTTATTGGGGTTGGATGGTTACTACATATGCTTTATTCAGGACTTTTCATGCTTAGCAGCGCCACTGACAGGCCTGACTAAGAAGGGTGCGATGTACTTGTGGACAAATTCCTATGATTCAGCCTTTTAGGAGCTGAAACGGAGAATGACTTCAGCACTGATATTGATTTTTTCATTGCAACTCAAGAGTTACACTATTTACTATAATGCATTAGGTATCAGGCTGGGAGTAGTTCTTATGTAGGGGGGAGGAGGAGTCACGTACGGGTCGCGGTAGTTGGGGACACGTTAAATAAATTATCCAATGCATGATCTTGTGTTAGTTGTATTTGTGCATTATTTATTCTATTAGAGACGTTGTCTTTTTTGAGATAATTTTGTGTTATAAACTAACCACAAAAGACTTAAGTATATCTTTGAAAAATGAGATCTAAATTTGAGACAGCGAAGGTGGGTTGAGTACCTTTAATCTTTTGATTTTGAGCTTTCCTACATGTCTGGGAAAGGCAAGGCAGTGGCGGATGCATTGAGGAGGAGGAATCAGATACAGGTAGTTCATGAGATTAGTAGTGAGTGGAAGTTTATGGATATTTTATCTAAGATACATTTGGAGGCGCATGAAAAATAGGGGCAGACGTTTCTTTCTTCTATAGTTGTTACCTCTACTCTATTGCATCAAGTGGGAATAAAGAAGCTATCAGATTCCAAAGGCCTATCCATACAAGAGATTGTGTCAGGAAAGTACCCTACTCCTGAGAGGACTATAGGCAAGTATGAGGTTTTTCATTTTCATGGGCACGTATGGGTTTCACCAGACATACACAAAGAGCTATTGCGAGATTTTCATGCCTCTACATGGTCAGTTAATCCTGGTGTCACCAAGATGTATCGAGATCTACATCATCAGTATTTGTGGAAAGGCATGAAGTGGGATGTATCTAGTTTTATTATGAGATGTTCCACATATCAATAGGTGAATGGGGAGCATCAGTGACTGGTAGGTCTATTACAGTAATTACCCATTCTTGAGTGGAAGTGGAATGATGTTGCGATGGATTTCACGACGAGTTTAACAAGGTCTCCTCATGGAAATGATGTTGTATGGATTGTTGTTGACAGACTGACGAAGGTTTCACATCTCATTCTGATCAAGAAAACCCACAGTGTTGATGATCTTGGAAAGTTTTACATTTTATAGATAGTACGTTTACACGAGGTTTTATACTCTATAATTTCAGACAGGGATGCCTGGTTTGCTTCTCATGTCTGGAAAGGACTATAGAGTACTTTTGGTACAATGGTACTTCTGAGTATATCTTACCATCCCCAGATAGATGGCTAGTCTGAGTGCACGATTTAGGTTTTGGAAGACATTCTTTCATCATGCATCCTAGATTTTGGTGGCTCTTTGGATGGAAACATACCTCTAGTGGAGTTTTCCTACAACAATATTTTTGAGGGCATGATTCAGATGGAACCTTATGAGGCTTTGTATGATAGGCTATGTAAATCACCCCTAAGTTGTCTTGAGGTAGGATAGGAATCTATGATGGGACCTTATCTTATCCAAGAGACCACTAACTAGGTCCATTTGATTTGGAAGAGGATGGAAAATGCACAGTCTCAGTAGAAATTTTATGCTGATTGACGAAGATGGCCTCTGCAGTTAGAGGTAGGAGATTAGGTTTTCTTGCATTTCATACTAAGGTTGGGACATAGGTGGATTAGAAGGTAGGGGAATCTTTAATCGATATATGTCGCGTCTTTTAAGGTTTTGGAGAGGGTTGGGTCAGTTTCCTATTGGTTGTAGTTACCTCAGTCGTATCAGGCTATGTATGAACCCTTTCATGTTTCCCAGCTACAACGTTACTTTTCAAACTTGTCTCATTTTTTACAACCCAAGGAGGTTTAGTTGGAGGTGGATGCATCCTTCGATAAGCACCCTATTTTTATTTTTCATCACAGCATAAAGGTTCTTCATGGCCGGTCTATTCTTGTGGTATGGGTGCTATGGAAGCATGGGCGAGTGCCGGACAAGACTTGGGAGGGGGAGGTTGATGTGTGATCGTAGTGGCCGGAGTTGTTCACAAATTCTTCATCACCATCTGTGGAAGGTAAATTCAAGGATGAATTTCTTTAAGGGGGGAAGTTTTTAAAAACTTAGATCCTATTTTCAGGTATAGATCTTTATTTTGGTTTGTTTTTTAGGAAAAGGAAGGAAATTAAATTTTCTGAGTACACGCCGTGTATTCCCATGTACATGCAGTGTACCAAATTTCTGTGTATAGCTGCGTGTAGACCGTGTGGAAGCCAAGTACATGGTCATGTGGTGACCTATCATACCCACATATATCAGGGGGCAGTTAAGGCTACTACATGACATATAGTTTTAAATAACACTCCATGTAGTTTTCATTTAATTTAATAAATTGGGGAAGGGTAACATCTTATATCTGTAAAGATCTTCTTCTGGTCATGGTTCGTACTGGAGTTTCATGGAATGGCTAATGAACTTATAACCCCTCCCAATTCTTCATTATATCTCTTATTGATACATCGTCTAGTGCATTGGAATCCCACTGGTGAGTTCTCAGACCCTATAGAGCCTTTCTTCTTGATTCCTTCTCTCGCTAGTGTTACCAAGGGTTGAGCATTTTTCACATTTTTGTAGATATACGTTGTTTTATGCCAATTCAAGGGCTAAAGTTCAAGTATATCAATAGTATGAAATTGAGGTAGGTGTTTTGTGCCTTTCATTTTTCATATTGGATCATATATGCTAAAATTGATAAATACCACATTTGGGGTATTTCTTGATTTGGAATCCAACCCTGTTTATTACCTTCAATAGTTTATTTGATTGATAAAGGGTTTTTTCTTACACATAAGGTTACATACCTGGTTTATGGGACACCCCATGGGTGTGTTTCCCATTTATTGGTTATTTATGGTTGATTGTTCTAGGATGTCTGCTAGGCTTTCCTTATTTTCCATGCCTTGTTCTGTTAGGATGGAGTTGTTGACTATATGAAATTCATGTGACAAGCATTGTGAATGTTTGGCCCAAGGGTTAGACCGTGAGATCTACCTTGGTGGTCATTTATAATTAATTTAATGAATGTTTTACCAAGGGGGATTGGACTCTGAGAGCTTCCCAAAGGGTTCATTTATATATGTTTTACTGGAATGGTTGACCCAGGGGTACTGACCATGACAGCTTCCAGGTGGTCATTAATATTTGATTAAATTAATTTTTGAATTAAGGATTTATACCATGAGATCTTTCCTAGGTGGTCATTCATAATTAATTGATGTTATGTTGGACCAAAGATCATATACCATGAGATCTTCACATAGGGTCATTTGTGGATAATTGAATGATTTTGATGAGTCTTAAAATCCAAAGTAGAATCTTGGATTCTGTCTTACTTGATTGTTTAGATGGTCTTATGAGACATTTGTTTTGGTTACTTTACACGAGGGATATAGAGCTTATTCTAGATCTCAGGGTTACATGAGTTTACAGATGAATAATAAATGTTAAATTAATGTAATTGAAATTTGTAGGATTGATTAATTATGAGTACTTCTTTGTTTATTGCTTCATTCTTCCATATTACCTACTATATATATTCACGGAAAATTATGCACAGATCTTTTGGAAGTTGCATATTTGGATTTTTCTCACACTCTATTTGGGTCATGCTTTTGGACCTAGACAGATTATATTATTCTAGGTATAGATAAGGGCAAGTTCCCTTATTCACCAGGTACTTCATTTCTGTTGGAGCTGGAGTGTATGGGAGCAAGCTGAGGCTTTCAATGCTGTTGTAGTTAAGTTGTTTCTATTGTACATTGTTTTCTATATTCCCTTCTAGTATTGTTACTTGTCTAGATGTTTTATTAGATACATATTCCAGGCATCACATATATATATATATTGTGTCTTCTGTTGGATTTACCTTAGTATTCCATTGTTTACCTTTTTGTGGTATTACTGCTTCCTCTATTATTTAAATTTTTTCCACTATGTATACTCTCTCAATGTGGCCACTGTTTCCCCATTATCACACCCTAGTCCTCACTTCTATTCAGTAGCCTATGGTTTTTGGATAAATGTGCTTGAGTTCATGTGACCAACTGGGTTCGGGGCACGTTTAGGTGGCACCTGGATATGGAAAATTACAATTAAAAATTAAAATTACCTGTTTTATAAATTTATTTTGATAAAATGAATATAATTTTTAAAATCATCATATTAAAATTTTCCAGGGTTTTTTTTGGTAATTTTTTGAAATACTTCAAATTTCAGGTGAGTAGTAAAAATATAGTTTTTCTTATTATCGATGTATCTTAAATTACAGCATTCATGATGTAATAATGACCAAATAATTTATAGAACTTGATGTTTGGAAAAAAAATATTTAATTTCATAAATGATTCATTAAAATAAAATAGACTAAAATTCCAAACCTAAAAATCATTTTACAAAACCTAAAGTCAAAAGTGATCACATAAGATAATATTTTTTCTTTATATTGGGAAGGTAATTACCATGTGTCTCTTTTTATAACCCTCAGCATATGGAATCCCCCTTCCCTATGAAGAGGCCACTCCAGAAAGATCCAAAGTTGGGAATGAGTCACTTCCACCTGAGATGGAGGAGCATCACAGAGGGTGACATCCCAGTTAGTGATGGTTTAACACAGCAATCTGTCTTCATGGGTGGGTTCCACCTCATTTTATCCACTGATTCTAGACTAGGTAACCCAGCAAGATGATTGAGACCGAGGGAAGGATAAATTATCCCAAGAGTGGGATCCCAGAAATCAAACACCACACCTCCCAAAGGATATCATGTTTTGTACCGCCTCTGACACAATTTCACCACCGCTGAAGTGGAGAAATAACATTTTTTCTTTCTCACCACTTTCCCTTTTATTAAAGTAATGATTTATAATTATAAAAAAGTTTAAAGTCTTAAGAATCATTATATTATTTTTATAAATTATTTATTTTCTCACAAATTCACTATTACAAGTTTTACCATTGATATTTTATTATTTAATTTTGTATTCTAAAAATAGCCCTCTTCTCAAGTATAAATAACCCCTCTCTCTCCCCTTGGAAAACTACTCCTCCATAATTTTTCAAAAGCATAAATTCTTCCCAAATATTCCCTCTAAATTCTCTTATAATACCTAGGGACATTCTGTAGTAATTCTAATTCAATCATCAAGGTAGTTTTAGTGTCATACAAGAGAAGATAAATCAACGTTTAAGTAATTTTCAAACAAACTCTTCTCAATTTTTTCTTCTTCTCTTTAATTTTTTTCACCACCCCTTTCAAAACCAATACATTAAAGATTAATTAGTTAGTAATTTATCATTAATTAATGATGTTAAACTATGTTAAAATCTGTATATTTACAATATATATAAATTTCACCCTTCCTTTTCTCGCTCTCCCGATAATGCCCCATCAATGGTCGGTTAACCACCTACGGAGACATTTCCTTGTAAACACTTGTAAAAATCAATATGTATGAATATTATGAATTAAATATAAAATATAAACATATAATTAAATGTATTATAATATTATGGAATTAATTATAATCATGTACAATGACTTTAAACAAAATTAGTGAAATTGAAAGAAGATGGGAAATTTTAATGAAAACATGATATCAAAAACAATTCACATTTAAAAAAGACTCATATAAAATAGAATAAAATAATTATAATGGATTAATAGTGAAAAAAATAACATAATTCACTTTTTTAGTAGTTCTTTAATAATCCTATGTTTATTATTAGGAGGTGATAAATCAAAGAAATAAAGCAGGAATTATGGTAAGGGGATTCCCAAACCCAATTCCTTTTGTTTCAGTTATCCATATTTCACAAAATATTTGGTATATATATTCTTATAGTTTTCCTTAAATATAATTTTATTATTCTTGTATTTTTTTAGTGGATATACATGTTACCACCTTTATTTTTAGTCCAGATTCCAAGATTTTTCTAAAATACTTTTCTTTCCAAAAAACATCTTTTACTCCTCTGGAGTTGTATCTTCTTCCCTCAAGATTTATGATGTTTATTCCAAATATAATTGACCATATTCATTTGGTAACCCCATATTTATTCATGAAATCGTGCTTGGTGAAATCTTTATGAGACATATTCCTTTCCATGGATTATTTCATGACTATGATTTTTATAAGATCAATGAGGCATGCATGATAATGTTAATGTTATAATGTGGTGGGTGGAACCAAAATTACACAGACCTTCAACGCATTAGGTAATGAGATATATCTCATGATATAATGTGTATTATGTGTGAACATGATGTTATATTTGTTCATAATGATGATGTTATTATTCTACATATATGTTATGTGTAAACATGATGCTAGCATTGTCCATAACTTATGTGTGGTATTTGACCACTATGACATGATGTTTCATTTTTATGCATCAACACATTCCGAGAATTTATCAAATGTTTCCATCATGATTATGATGATGTTTCTATTCTTATCATGTGATGGTTATGATTATGTTTACCCATGTTATATTGATTTATGTCCCTTATTCCTCCTCGTACTTGGTATTTATCTCACCCCTTTATTTGATGTATGTACTCAGGTGACTGCATGTACTAAGAATAATGTGATATTTTCGATGGATAAAGAATAAGGATTTAAATAAATTTTTATGATTTATTATGTATAAGTGATTTATGATCATAATTTTCCCAAGAGTCTATATCATTCGATCCTTGAATGTATAACTATTGTGTTGTTTATCTTTGAAATGATGTAATAGTCATGTAAGAAAAGAAAGTTCACTATTAAAAAAGTAAAAGGTTTCATAAGAAAAAGTTAAAAAGTTGAAAAAGGAAAAAATCCTCATGCGAAAGGAAGTTACGTTGTTTTTCATGTGAATAGTGGATGGGGTCTGCATGATCAGTCCATTCATCACACAAAATCCCCACTCACATTTAGGCCCCATCATGCAAAGGTTGCTAGACATGTCACCTCTGTCGTATAAAGGATCATAGATATGTCCATTTGATCACACAACACCCTAATATAAAATTAATGGGTGAGTTCCCAATGATTTTTAAAATAAAATATAAAAAGGTGGTATCCTTATGTGAAGGGGAGTTATACTATTTTTCATGTGAAGTCCCTCTAAGGATCCAACATGATATCACAAAGGACCTCAACCTAGACTACCTTGATCACATGAAAGCCTCATTGACATGCATATGAATCTCCTGAATACTCCCTAACATGTCATCATGATATTATGAATCTCGTTTGACATACTGATTTGATTATGTGAAATCCCTTTGAAAAGACATAATTCCAAAAAATATTGTGATGATAGAGTGATCTCGTGGTATCTGTTTATGGTGTGACACAAATATTATGAAACGGATGACCTAAAGCAGGTTTACATGATACATGTGATGGTCCACTAACTCAAAACAAAATTGGGGATATATGCAATGTGTGAATCGACGTTGATCTGGTGTGGTTATGCCTATAAATTAATCTCCCATGACACAAAAAACATACACATGGGAGCACATAGGTGATGGAGAACTTCTCTAAATATAAATACACACAATTATAAGGGTCTTCTATTTGGTAAACCTAAATAACAAGTTAATAGATTATGTGTCATGTATATATGCTTCTCATGATCACCCTATTTACCATGAGAATGAATTTTGGTGCACTAGACTTATTATTCAAAGGAGTTTCATCACATAAACTTAGTCACATGACATCTCAAAAAGCTAATGAATTAATAAAAATGAGGAATTTATGTGATAAATTATGAAAATGATGGAAGCCTTCCATGAATATGGATATGTTAATTTTCATGTGACTTGATCATGTGCTTCACGTGAACTATTCATTAGTCATGAGAAAACACCTGTACGTTTCAATCAATTCTTGTGAAATCACCTGGTAATCTCATCCAAGTCACACAAATTCCTCTGGACAAGTTATCCAAGTCACGCAAAGCCCTCCTGACATGTTCTCCATGTCACATTAAGTCCTCTAGACAAATCATCCAAGCCACACAAACTCCTCCAAACATATAAACCAAGTCATGTGAAGTCCTCCAGACATATCATCAAGGATTATACAACACCCTTGGACGTGTCTATATTGATCATGTGAGTAATCCCTAAACAAGTTAGTGTAATCATTCAAAAACACTTAGAAATTCCAGTCAAGTCATGTGAATTCCTACAAACATGTTTGCAAATTCGTGTGACATTCCTCCAGACATGTCATCCGGATCATATTGTATCCCTTGGATATGTTTTACTTGATCGTGTTAAAGGAATTCTACATTTATTTTTGATAATACAAAGCACCTTAGACATTTTATCATTATCATGCAACATCCTATTGATATGAAAACTTCAATCATGCGAAGAACCCTGGGACTTGTCAGAATTGTCAGGAAGGCACTCGAGACATGTCAGGAAGACACTCAGGTCATTTTGGGAAGACCCCCTAGATATGTCAGGCTAGCAATCTAAATATGTCTAACAGACACCCAGGACATTTCAGGCAAGAAATTAGGACATTCCAGGCATACACCCTTAGAAATGTTCGGCTTTTCAGGCTGGAGTACTTGGGAATTTGCCTTCAAACAGTGTGAAACCCAAACCATGAGTCTTTGGATATGTGTTTCCCTTTCATACATGTAGTTTCTATATTGGGTTAGGAATATATACTCATACAGTTTTATGGGTAATATGAGATCCTCATTCCATTGAGACATACTCAGCTGGCGACTCATGGTTCCTACTCTATACCCGTTAAAGGGTAAGGGTTAGATATATTCTAATGGGCATCCATCTTGGTATAAGACCCTAACATTCCTAAAACTCGATAATAACAATAATTTCTATGAGTTTAATCACCCATTACAACCCATCAATGGGTTAGGAAAGAATCTAACTATGAGAACTCTAATTCTTTTCCAAAAGGGATACGTAGGATGCCTTATAAGGAAAAATCTCAAATAAGAATCCACCTTAGTGAAAGTACCTTCTTATCTCAGACACCTAGCCCATAGGACACAAACTCTCATATAGGATTGTCATTCTTCCTCATACATTAGCAGATTAGTAATCTAATTGAACTAAGAGGACTCTGGTTCTTTCTATAAGAAGGAAACCTAGGATTTCTTCCTAATGATTGGCCATGTATCAAACATACCAATAGGCTGGCCTCAGTGCATAATTCTTGTATCCATATGAAGTGATTTTGATTGATTCTATCTCTTTTTTCTAGCACTGAGCATGACTCACATGGGATTATGGATCTGTAATAATCACATCACTAACATCATAAATTTCCCCCATCTAGGGAAACCTTAGAAACCATACCATCTTTAATTCATATAAAAATGGTGAACCCGATATGACAGCATGTAATGATAGAATAAATGATTTGTTATAATAATTGGGCATCATGTCTTCTATACTTGGGGAACCATAGAATATTTTTGTAGGAAAAAAAATGGTGAACTCAACATGAATCTCTCAGATAATATAAATAATCTATTGACCATGATTCGGGCCATTTTCTTTTATGAATTCTATGTAATGGTGAATGGTATACCAGATGTAAAATAATATAATACTAAAATGGAAATGGGGTTACCATGAAATAAGTCCATTATCTCTATGAAGATTACATGTGAGAAAAATAGTTGAACTAGGTACAACAAATGACAACTGTGTTACCAGATCATAGCTGATTTTTCATGTCTCACTCTTGCAAAAATATACTAATCATTGAGTTTGTTCCTTATTTCCTTTATGAATATTGAAATTGTTCTCACATACATCTTAAACTAAGATATTTTCTTCACCAATAAAATGTTATATAATCACATATAAAGCAATAACCTTTGTGGGTCTCAAAACAACTACACCCGCCCAACACCATCAGCTTTGGGTGGTGAATGCAATGGTTTAGGTATACTGCTAACATTGTACCATCATGAACCTTGAAGATATATGTAGAGGTCTCTAGATTCTAAATTTGACATGTCCATCTCATTTAAGGAAAACTATAATGAAACCAATGGCACTTTTTCCACCACAAATCTCTTTGAAATCTTATCCCCAAAGTGTGGAAATCAGTACCTTCCATATCTTAGGAAGGTAGATCAAGGAATCAACTATGGATCAATATCGGTTTATGATCAACCTAGGAGGGATCCTGTCAACCACCATCACCTGTGTCATCCTTCCAGTGCCTGGTAGTCTCTTACTGAGAGCACCACATGAAAAATTACCTACCTAGATACTCAAGCATGGGTTCCAATGAGGTCTCTCCAGGTGCAGAATTCTAGGGATAAATGGGAGTGGGATCATATCCTTTCTTCCATTGATGAATCCCATCAGTATATTCTAATGATATCCATTGGGTAGGATCATATCATGACTCACTAAAATCAATTATTCACACATATTCATAAAACATGCATGGAGGAGAAAAAAATCCCTTCCCATGCACATGAATCTCATCGACATATTCTAATGGGACAAGGTTGATAGGGGTGGGATTATATCCCCTATTTAATAAAATACATATTAAATTATATCTTGGATACCAAAAATGTATATTCCTATATTCCTACACACATTTTAAAGTGTCACTATTCTCTAGAAACAACAAAAGATTTCTATCATCATATTATGGCACTGGTAAAAATTTAAGAAGCGATACATATCCCTATACCAATATCCAAAATAGCATATCACCATGATTATTATGATTAGGTGGTAACTCTAGAGAAATCAAACATTCTTACTCCCATTTAGGAGGATTATTGGAATATTCTAGTAAAGGATAAGGCACAGGACTGGGCTCATATCACCATTTTGATTTAAGATCACCATCTCGGTTTGGAACATGCCTTGAGATATGATCATATTCCTATCAAAAAATACCAGTACAATTTCTGTCAAAAAATATGGAAACCACCTTAGAGAAATATCTTATCACTTTCAATGAAGATACTAAGAATATTCCAATAGCTTAATGAATCCAAGATTATATCTGTACTTCTACTAATGAAAAAATTCACTAGAATCCTTTAGAGGCAATAAAGAAGGATGATCATATTCCATCTCCATATCTAGATGTTTTTTGACATATTTAAATGGGGAATGTATATCATAATAGGGATCATACCCCTAATTTATCTAGGATTGATTGGTATATTCCGTAAACTACCCTCATGATTGATCATATTCCTACTGATAATACAAAAGCTCATGATCATACTCTAGAAACTTCTCAATAGAGAGCTTATATCTCCCCATCATCACAATTTTATCAACATATTCAGGAAATATTCATAGAGTATGCTCATATCCCTACTCAACCACAAAAGTAGGGCTATCATATTCTAGCCACAATGAATAATGAGGATCATATTCCTGATCTAGTAAATTCTAGTGTCTTATAGTTTGTATGAAGCATATTAGAAACACCTCAAGGGTCTATCGACACTTAAATCAAATTTTATGGTGATCACTACTTCGATAGTCCTCATTGTAGTAGTGTAGAGATGGATCATAGGTACTCTTCTCCTACCTTCTTTCATGGTCAACCTTCTCATAGTGAAATCTCTCTTGGATAAGGAAATCCTCTCCTTTCCCAGACACCTTCATATAGATAGTTTCTAAAAATGTAGACTCCTTAATATATAGAGCTTCCAAAAACACTAGGGTAAACCATATATAGTTCCCCATAAACTATAAGAAACACTTCACCATATTCAGTAAATGTCCCTAAGAAGTGTCCTCTATGGACTGACTAGAAGGATGAACAAAGAGGATGGCATGGATATATGGAGAGATTTAGATGGAAACAACCACCCAACCATGTTCTGGCCAATCCCAAATTCCAAAAATGAGATGAAAAAGGAGTTAGAGACTTTTTCATACCTTACTTACACCAAAACATGTGGGAGACTCATCTGTGGTTGAAGGATAAAAACCACCCTTATCAAGTATGTGAGAGTAATATCTTGATCATAAATACAGTAGGGTGTCATATGGACAAGGTCACATTCTACATAGCTTAGAACCTATGTATGGAAGATCATGAAATACGCCTTCTAATTTCTTGTCTTCTTATCATAACAATTATACATTGACTTATTTCAAGAGCCCCATCAAATGTATGTATCTAATGATAGGGAAAATATGGAGCACCTAACTTCATTATGTCCCCAGAATAGAAAATATCCACATATATGGTATCATGTAATGTTATAGTCCTTGGAGAAATCAGGAGTCTAGGTAACGCATGGGCTATTTGGTCAATATAGTTATATTCTACCACTTTAAGGGCACAAATACATCACAAACAGAGGGAGAGGGTTGCCAAAATAATTCTAATATGGTCCCTCAAAAAATAGGAATTAATTTCAAAACCAAAAGTCAAATTTGTGGACTAACTGATATCTTCCTATAGAAGATGAATCCCATCATATGAATCAATTTCACCCAGCTTATACATGAGCACAATTACACTAGATCAAAATGATCATAATAGTGTCTTATATAATAGTTGTATAGGAGAGAACCTATCCCATAGAGTTAGGGAAATTTTTATGATCACCTCCACCCCCTAAGTCATCATACCCTATAAGGATCCAAGAAATATTTGTGTCATTGAGATATCACAATCATCTTATAAGGTTGGGGAATTTTTATCTCAATATTTATCATCATGTTCATCACACCCCAAGAGGGTCTTGGAGAAATCATCAGTGGTTATTGAATAACCACATCCCATATGGATGAGGGATTTTTTTTCAAATCCTCAACTAGAATCATCAACCCCTTAATAAAATTATTAGAAAGTTACAATATCATTACAAAAATATCCCCAACCCATAGGTACAGGTTATTTTTTATCATTATCATCACCTCATAAGGAATCAGTCTTATCTAGGTTGGGACCAAAATATCAAAGGTTAATATCCCATTCTTTCCTCCCACCATGAGAAATACATTTTTTATTTAGGCACCATTCAGAAAACAAGACTGAAAACTCCCTTAAGGTCACTATTCACTAACCAAGATACGGGTAATGTACAATGAATGTTATCAAACCCCATAAGGGTCGTAATCCAAAATGGACTAATATGGATGGGGCTAGAGAAATGACCATGATGCAACCCTCAAAGGAGGCGTAAGAGGTATCAAATAACCCTATTGTGTAGATAGTAATGTGATAACCACCATTTCTTGATATAAATCAGTTAATGTTGTCACCATAAATCCAAAAAATGATTTTTACCATGATATAAATGTAGAGGGATGCAATACAGAAACCATACCTCAATATGTAGGTGATCTGGATGTACAAATAAAGACTTCACATTCACAAAATCAGAGAAGGATCTAGAACCTCTCACCTAAAAATGATTAATTCCCACCTCCATGGTGGAACAATTTAAAGTATAGAGAGAAAGGTATATCTAAATCCCCCTCACCACCCATAGGATCCAAAATTCCCTCTGCATAAGAAGGACTGGAAAAAAAATTGAATGAGATACAAACTCTAATATATCCTAATTATGAACTACTCAGGGGAACTATTCCCAGAGGGTATCGTCCTCAAAAAGAGATTAATATCCATCATACCATATATTAGGATAGATTAAATCCTCCATAAGAGTGGAATTTTATTATCGATATGGCTCTAGATCAATGTATTTTTTATATATAAATGATGAAGATGAGGATGATCACAAATTTCCTCTATTTTAGTGACAACCTCTCCCTCTTCATGGTGATCATTCACCCCTAGAACATATTGATAATAAGCAGGCTTGGAATATTGGTCCACCTCATCAATCCTCACCTACTTCTTATTAATGGTAGGTAGTACATATAGTTGTAACATCAGAACTCCTCGATGTCATTGAATCCCTAGTATCTTGAATGGAAGTCATGGAAGGGTGTCGTGCAGCTGTGTATCCTGAGAAGAATACATATCCTAAATGGGTTAATAAAACTTTACCTCCTCCCAACTTTGGAAATCCTATTTTCTCAACCTTTTATGGTGTGGGAGATCCATAATATCATCTCACGCACTTTGGGTCATGATGTGGTTTAATGATTGGCCCTTAAGATTAGTAGTATGCAACCAAAATAAGATGTTATTTATATAATTTAGTATAGACAAAAAAAATTGGAACAATAGCCTTATAGTATGATCTGTTTTAGTATGGTATGACCTTTTTCATTAAATTCATTTTTTTAGTTTAGCTCTATGTTAAGGAAAACAATAAAATTTGACCTCACATAGTGAAAGAAGTTGAAAATTTAGAGGGTTTCATAATTCATATTTATATGGAAAGGTTTATCCTATTTACTTAGTGTCGCTCTCTCATAAAAGAAATTTCTGTAAATCTTTGATAATAATATTCATAATGAGCTACAAACACCAATAATCCCAATGAAGTGTCTAAGAGGATTCCATGATTTTGTAGAGAAGGAATAAGGCCTATAATATTCCATTCAGCAATCCAAAGATAAATCTCATCTCATGACCTTGTCATAATAAAAAATTCTTGTAAAGGTATGGATGGATACTATTACCCTCAAACCATTAGTAGTGCACATTAAAGTACCTAGAATGACCATATATAATCTAATTCCTCCCATATACTGGTAGTATAAAGAAAATCTCCATCGACCATAAGAAAATAGAGATCAGGGTTACCCACAATTTGAGGAATGGATGAATATATCATATTCTTTATGATGAGTAGGACCCGAATTATTACTTTTTAGCCATAGTAAATAACATACACATGCTACTGGAACCCAGGAAACCCAATGAGGACAACCTCACCTTCCATCTTGACTAATTCCATTTTCATAGGAGGTTGGGTCACACCATCCATAACTACATTGTCTTTAATGGCATCCTCAAAAGAATATTTGATTTGAGATTTGTGTTAATATAGAAGTCCTAAACATAGTTTACCTTTTAAATAATCACTTCACCTGAATAAGAGGGTGACTAGTAAGAAGTTCTAGTCAGGCATGGATAGAAGTTTGATAACTGGATGACTTGAAATATGGTTGAAAAATCTCATACCACCCTGAGAGAATAGCTCCACAAACCAACAATGATCCTAGTACCTAGGGATGAATCATTTAATATACTTATAATAGATAGATCTAATCATTATAAATATGAAAATACACAAGATATAGAGTCACATATATCTCTCGTACAAACTCTAACTATTGAAAACTTATTTCCTTCAATATTCTAAAAATAGGGACTATCCCACAAAACAAAACCGTCATTGGATAGAGAGATCATTTTTACCTTTTTAATTTATTTCACTTAATAGATCCTTCTCTAATGAATAATATGCCTCTAAGTATGTGTTCCTCATACTTGACTGGGTATATGTATGGTGAGGATGAAAAAGTTGAGGATATAGGGGATGGCATGGGAGTGACCAAACACAATATTTCAATGATATCACCTCAGATTCCATATATGAAGTTGAGACCCAATGGTGAGCACTCCATAAAGACCAAAATAATTATGGAGATTACCTAAATCCCCCCATCAGTCGTTCAAGCCCAATAATTTTATATAAAAGACTAGATGGGGTGTGATTGTCTAATTATCCCAGACACAGGGGAAGGCAGATGTGACCTACACCACTTACATTAGATGAACCTACTTCTTCTCAATAACTTGGCCAATCCACCCCAAAAAAATTAACTCATGATACACAAAATAGGAAGAAACCCCACCTTTGGAAGAGAAATCATCTAGCACAAAAATACAATATTATGAAATAGTTAGCAGTTGTTCCATCCAAACTCTCAATCATAAATTCTCTCTATATTTCAAAATAACTCAGCGAGGTGCTCATAGATCCCCTCTATAACAAACAAGAGTTTGATCCATAAGTTTCTATATTTGTTTTTTTATGAGTGAATATTATTCAATAAAATTTTCACATCACCATCTGGTTCATAGAACAGGGTAACAAAGAAGTTATCCAGTGACATATCAAACCCCTATATGTTTCTAAAAAACATGATAATGTCAACATCCAATGGGATCTGGTTGAAAATGTTTCTATGAAAAAACTCATACCAATTTGGACCCTTCAATTTTGGGATATATTTAGGGGAACTTATCTCTAAAAAAAGATAATCGTTCGAGGATATGATAAGAGTGAGAAAAGGTATGTTGGGAAGATAAAGCTTAAAGTTCAATTTGGGGATCTTACATCTAACACTGAGTTCCTGGTTATCCAGTAAGACACAATATAGAATTTCCTTCTTGGAAGACCTTGGATTAATTTCCATGTAGAAGTACTTTCAACATTTTATCAGTTCTAAAAATACCCCCATAGATGGGAAGGTCGATATACTATATCGTGATAGGGCCCCCTTCTAGGCTTACAAAACTATACATGTTGGGGAAGGTTTAAATAAGAAGGAAAACAAACAATGTTGGATGATTATATATAGGTTTCATCACCTAATGGCTTGGTAAATTCCCCTATAAATCCATAGAAAATGCCCTAAAGTGATTATGTGCTACCCATAAACATGATAAAGGCAGTATATTTAATCCCAGTAAGCTATTATGAACTAAAAACTTCATTAGAGAATGTCCATGTGATAGCATCCACGTTAGCTGATGGGGATTTGTTAAAATGGGATAAAATAAATTCTCTATATGGACTTGAAATTCCATCACACCATTAGTAAAAATTGATGGTTCCCAAATACATTCTCTTCAACTAAGGATGTCTAGGATAGTCCTTTCCCTAGTGGTAACATAAAAGAAACCTTGAATCCCTAGAATCTATATACAGTGATCTAGCAGTTCAATATAACAACATCTCTTCCCATGACATATCTTACCTCGACATTGATAGATATTCCCTTGGATTTCCCATTATTCTTTAAAATGTATCTAAAATCCTAAAAATGGAAGAATAAGAGGATGAACTCATAACACCCCTCCCGTATTTGAGGAAGGTGTCTCCACCACTATGGATGAGCACAGGCAGGTGAATCTAGGAATAAAATAAGACCCATGATCTATGTTTATTAGTGTATTCAGGTATCTTGAGAAGCAAGATATGTATATTTAATTTCTAAAGAAACATCGATATATGTTTTCTTGGAATTAGATAGAAATTTCGTGGATGAACCTTGATGTGGCTATAAACCATGTAGGCTTACCAAATGACCATCGAGGTTTCAAGTAGGTATCCCGAAGGATTCACCCATATCAAGAAACTAATTTAGAATCATAATTTAAAAATTTGATCAAATACAACTTTTTTGGGAAGTGTAGTACCCAAAATGGATCGTCGACATCATCCCTATCAAGAAAAAGAGCAGGTAGATCATGATCTATATCGATTTCAGAGACCTTAATTGAAACATCTTGAAGTAATATTTTCCATTAAAGATCATATAACTTTTCTTTGATCAAAATATTTACTTCCAATCCCTTTACTTCATGGATATATATTCAAGGTACAATCAGATAAATATGTCCCCTAAAGACAAGGAAGCCACCACCATCGAAGCACCTAAAGATATCTTTTTCTATTTGGCCATTCCCTGTGGATTAATGAGCTATATAACTACATTCCAATTCAAAATGAATCATATTTTTTTATCTATTCTAGGTTTGAATATCATAACTATATAAGGATGAACTAATAATCAAATCTTAATAGTGATGTGGTCACCTCAAATATCTTCAAACAATATTCAACAAGTTGTAGTAGCACAATTAGATGATGAATCCTCTAAAGTTTCCATTCAGAGTAATGTCACAGAAATTCCTAATATTTGTGGTATACCACCATGTCATCATGGTAAATTTGAATAATACTATTGAAATACTGGAAATTGTATCCCCTTATAATTCTAAATAATTGATGGTTTTCCAATGGAACCTCACTTATATTAGGTGTTTCGTATCTAACTTGTCTAGGAAATATCTCCCCTTCAAAAAATTATTGAATAAGGGATTCACATACAAATGGGAGGAGGAATTCAAATAAGGTTTTGATAATATAATGCAGTACTTACTATATCAAGCATTTCCGATGCCACCAGTAGAAATAAATATTCTTATCTTATATGTGGCATCCAAGGAATGAACACTAAACACTCCCATTTCACAAAAAAATGATGTGGAGTGTGAAAGCATCCTCTACTATCTCAGTCAAACGATGCTACGTACTGAGGATTAGTTTTATTATATCAAGAATAAATATCATTCACTCATCTTCATAGTGAAAAAGGTGAGATATTACTTCCAGCATCATGAAGTAAACTTGGTCTATCATCTTAACTTTCTCAAGTACATCCTTGGTTGTCCTATGTTGACTGGGCATCTAGCTCAATGGGAGATTATTATGTGACAATATGAAGTCTATTTCATGTCCCATGATATAGTTAAAGGGTATACCCTGGTTGATTTCCATGTTTCACATCCCACCTTAGAAAGCACACTAGTGGACACCGAATATCCATAAGAAGACGTTTTATATACCCATGACACTCCCCGGATGTGGGAGATGTGTTTTGATGGTGCCTCCTAAAGTAATATTGGTAAGAGTATTGAAAACCCAAAGCTCAGTTATGTTTTACTAGGGATTTTATTTTTTTCTATGTAAAAATAAAATTTTTCCTACTCCTTCTCACTAACTGAAGGATGCATTACTAATGAGACAAAATACCAAGCTATCGCTGTTGGATTAGAACTATCCCTACAGGTTCATATATCCTAACCAAAAATCATAGGGGATTCAAAGATAGTGTTCAAGAAAATCAATGATGATTATGCCATCAAGAAAGAATAATTGGACCCTCACATCACTTATATCATAGGATGGATTGGATAGTTCCCTTCTAAACCAAAATTTCATCATGTACCTTGATCACAAAATGATTGTGTTGATTCACTAGATAATGTGGCCACCGTCCTAGATAACCTTGATAAGGACCAAGTGGTTTTCCTCATCACACACTAATGAATATTCTCATCAATCATATTTTGTGACATGGAGGATATCAATCAGTTCAACTCTGACCTGGAGCATCATAAACCGATATCAAACCTTGGATAGATGGATCCTATAGTTTATTACCTCCAAAATGGGGCCCTTCTATTAGACCAAATAGAAATATAATATACTTATTACTAATCAGTAAAATTTACCCTTCATTAAAGGAAAATTGAGAAAACAATCACTATAAAAATGAAGCTTTAATGGAATCCTCCTCAAATGCATAGTAGAAAGAGATATTTCCACCACCATGAAAGAAATTCATGAAGGATCCTACGGTGCTCATCAGTCTGGGATCACAACATCCCACCAAATTAGGATGTGGTATTACTGCAAGAAAACAATGATACAGAACTGTGTAGAATTCACCAGGAAATTTCATGTATGATATATTAATGAAAAATTCATCCATCAACCCCAAGATTTTCTACAAAACCACTAAATATTATGGGTCATTTTTCATATGGGTAATAGAAATTGTGGGGCCATATCCCCTAGCTAAAAGTAAGAATTTTAAGTACATCCTTACTAGTACTAAATTATTTTCAAAATTGGAAGTGGAAATACCCCTCAAGGAATTTTGGATAAATAATATGATCAACATTTTGAATTATAATATCATCACTAGATTCGATGTACCTAACATGATATTGACAGATAATGAAACCAATGACTATTCTACCGAATTGAATAAATTATACCAGGAGTGAAGCATCAAATCCAACCATTCATCCCACTATCATGTTGTGGTAACTGGTAAAATAGAGTCCTTTAATAAGAAATTATCAAATATACTCTAGAAAATGGTGGGAAAGGATAGTAAGTCTCATCCAGACAAGCTCCTTCATGCTTTATGGGCCTACCATACCACTACATGTGCTACCACACAAGCGATTTCATATTCATTAGTTTATGAGAACAAATTAGTATTTACCATAGAATTCTAGTTTCCCTTACTCTAAATATCTATATGTGGAAAAAGCTCAGGAAAAAATAAATCGAAAAAGAGGTCAGATGAGTTTGAATGGCTCGATGAGAAAAGGTTGTGTACACTGCATAACCTCAGTGTTCATTAGAATCAGATCATGTGAGCCTTCAATAAAAATTTCCACTTCCACTCATTCCTTCCAGGAGAATTGGTATTGTCTACAATAACCCCAAAAATACTCAGAAGAAAACTTCCAAAGCTAAAACCCAAGTGGGAAGGTCCTTATATCATAGATAAGTTCTATTCTAATGGAGTTGACCCAGTGATCACGATGGTTGGGAACTTGATATTACTTCAACTAATGAAATTTTTATCAAAAAATAATTTTCATAGGTGTCATACTTGATTTCAAGTCATGGAAGCAAGACTTTAAACTAAATAGAATCTTTCATCCTTATTTCATGATGATAAAATGCATAGAATATGTCATTACTGCATGATATTAAACTGCATGGAGAATATTATTTACAGATAGTTCATTTCATAAGATCTAGACCTGTGTAAAAGAATGAGTTAGATCCACATAGGGAATCTCCCTATTTAAGAAATGTGTTTGGATTGATTCTTTAAATCATAGGATATGTTGTGACACATAGATCCCAAAACCTTGGTCTAGCCATAATATCAATGGAAAAAAATACCCCCTCTACATATGGGTCAAACCTGTGTGGATATGTTTCCATAAAATAAATATGTGTGGATTGAAACTAGTTATAAACGGATACATAATGAAACCTAGATCCCAAATCCTAGTTTTATCCTCAAGATAAATAGAAAAAAATACCCTCCATACGCATATGGGTCAGACCTACATAAAGAGTTTTCCATTCAATAACTACATGTGTCTTTATTCCTGATATCACGAGATATATATTGATGGTCAAATCTCAAATCATGGGTCTATCCCTAATATAAATACTAAAAAATACCTCCCCCCCCACCCTCTATGTGTATGGGTCAATCCTATGCCAAGAATTTTACATTTCAAGAACTATTTGTTGTTTGATTTATATTAATATAAGACATGTAGTGACACCCTGATCTCTAATACTATGTCCATCTCCAATATAAAGAATGATAAAAATGAATACCTCATTGAATATGGGTCAGACCCATAGAGAGAATGTCTGAGAACTACATGTGGATTGATTCCAACCACCTTAGGATATCTAGTGATGCCTAGATCCTCCTTTCCAAGCCCATCCATGAGTTATCACCACTTCCAATAATGACTGTCCACTTGAGTCAGATCTATATAGATTCTCTATTTTAAAAAAAAAATTATAAAAAAGTCCACATATTCCCCTTAATGTACTCTTTCATGACATAATCTACTACCCACTTATCCCATGTTTCTCACATCAAGCATTACTCATGTGAGCTTAGGGAACCTGTAAATACACTCTATCCAGTGAAACCAATATGTGTCTTGGATAGGGAAACACATCCTAGTTTCCAAATCATAAAATCTAAGACAAATCCTTATAACATTATGTTAAACTGCATGGTAATGTTCTAGTTTCATGATGTTAAACTGCATGATAAGAGGTCTTCGTGCAAAACATTTCATCCCCCTGATGACTGTATATTGAATAATTTAATTTATTCTACCTTCAATCCTAAAGTTTACTAAATTCACATTGGAATAGATTTTAGGGATCTATAACCCTCCTTGAATTTTATGTTCCCCATGAACCAAATTCATAACTTTGATATCGGAGTTATTAACAACCAATTACTTGAGTTGATATCATTCTCTTGGAACCCCATAGACCTTGGGATCTCTTGATCATGGTTCTACCCTATAGAAAATGGTTAACAAGGATTAAATGATACAAAGGTATCTCTATAGTATTTACTAGTTAATGAAATAATTACTAAGAGCTTGTTCATAGATGATGTTTGTTCCCAAAGGAGAGGTCCCCCTTAAACCTGGGAGTTATCTTCCTGACTACGTAGAATATGGTAATTTTTCATTATCAATGGTTGAAATGTACCCACCATTTTCACCTCTAAATAACTCATATATTCTTGGATTTTGATTTAAAATTTCTATAACCCAACTAGTCAAGAATATTCATATACGAGTGATGTTAAACATCTGTGCATCATACACATTTTCAAAGAAATATTGTGACATCATATCCTTTTACCCTTCCATTTAGGTGTATGCATCTTGTATAAAGAAACAATTTCTCCATGTTAGTATTTCATCTCAAAAATATGTCATATATTCATCCAATTAAACTACATGAAAACATCCTAGTTTCATGACATTAAACTAGATTACATATGGTCCATCCTGTAATACCTAAATTTTCTTAGAGTGGTCCATAATATCCATAAATCTATGATTATGATGAATTTTTCACCACCATACTAGAATAAAATATATAAATTTACAATACCTATATTTGATGTTGATCTATTTAGAGGACATGTTCTCTAACCTTGATTTCGAGACTCAAAAAGGAAGGAAAATAAAATTCTTGTCTCCCTTGCATATGAGTCAAAACTATATAGAAGGGTCTCCTTAAAAAAGATGATTATGGAATGATTCCTACCCTTACAATATTATTAGGGAAACATAGGGAATACCAACCACAAAAATTTAATATGTTTATATTTAAATAGGAATGAGTCATATAGACCCTCTATACCTATGTGGGAGTTAGGTCTATGTACGGCTAGCTTGCGCATGACACGAATATGTGCAATAAGGGATCCAGAATATGTCTACATATCAATAAGCCTATGTATGCATAAAATTATTTTACTACATATAAATTCCCATGACCAATGAAAACTGTCCCAAAGGATATCTTGCACATTTTTACGTTAGTCTCTATGTCCATACAGCATGACATAAAACCACAAGGAAGATGTCCTCATCACATGATGCTAAACTACAATTAAAGTGTGTCCCAACTAAAGGATGTTAAATTATACTAACCATGATCCATTATCACTCATTATTAAAGGACCATAAGGGCCTAACCCAAGTCAACCAATGTTTGGGGTGCTTCCATTTCCATGTCGAGCACCTAAATCCATAAAACACACGTCATGTCTTGAGCACCTTGGGTTTCTAAAAATCTTTCACAGCCCTTGGAATGAATAAAAGATCTCTCTATTTGACCATGTATGAGGTAAATCTCTATAAGGGGATTAAACCAATAAACTAGAGGAATAATGGCCATATAAAAGGGTCCTTTTTTTCCTTGTGAGGCTCTAAATCATCGCAGTAGACCTCATCACCTTAGAGTGATTCATCTTCGGCATGATAGCCTTATACCATTACTCATGGACTAAGAACCATGTTCCATTATTTACAATAATTTCATATTCTTCTCAAAATTATGTTGTAGCACTTTTGACCATGGGAATCCTAATTAGGCTATATTGCATGAATCCCCTCATACCAATTCCACGTGCATCATGACCATAAAATGTATTAACCTTAGTCAAAGTTGTGTAAATTTAAACTTTATCCTTTGATTGTCCAAATCACAATACCCTAAACTACTAGTGAAATAGGCATAAACCTTGTTAGTATGAAAACCCACAAAAGGTGGTCTGAGAAAAATCAATTTTTTTCTTGCTAAAATCATTATATTTAGTGATTAGGCATAAGTTATAGTGTAAATAAATAAGGAATGAAGCTCATGGTTCCCACTGCGTGGCCATAATAAAATATGAATTATTCTTGAGAGACATCCTGATCTAATAAAAATTGATTGCAATGAATTATCACATATCCTCCCCATGATAATGTGTTCACTAGATGGTGAAATAACTTTTAGGGTTCTCAAAACCTTCTTTGATATTTTTTTCAACAAACCACCTTTGTTTGTTTGATGTCTAAGATGGTACCACCACTTACTTGAGTTGATACCCTTCTCTAGGAACCCAATATCCTTGAGTTACTTCTCTTGGTTTTAACCTCCATTAAGCTAGTAACAAGGACTGGTTAATCCAAAGGGACCCTATTAAGATTCTCTAGTGAATGACCCAATGCATATGAGGCTGTTCCAAGAAGATTTTTGGACCCAAAGGAGACTCCCCCTTAAACCTAGAAGTCATTATCATCATTGTGTTGAATATAGTGTTCCACCATCATCAATGGTTGACCTGTACCCATTGATTTTGACCTTAAATTGAATCAAATATTCCTAGACCATGATTTATAGTCCCTATAACCTTACTATTCAAGTGGATTCGACATCCTCAATGTTATATTACCGTTTATTTTACCCATTCTTAAAGAAGGAATCTCATATTACATTCTTAAACCTTTTGATGGACAAAAACACATGACTCCAAATCGCATGGCATAGGACCCAAGCTTCCAACCAAAAACTAAACCACCCTATGGTTCCAAAACCCTTCTTGTATAGATATTTTCTTCATATCACACTTCATCATCCAATTTATTGGATCTTTACAAATCTTTCATGGACCATAGAAAAGATTAGAGACCCTTAAACATAACCATGCATGTAATCCCTATAGGATCATGCTTAAGGTACTCTAACCCATCAACTAGAGGAGTCTCATCCTTTCAAGAAAGTACCTTTAATCCTTAGGGTCCCTAATAATGTCGCAGCGGAACTCCACATCTTATGGAATTTTGAATTCATCCTCATCAAGTCTTCCCCATTCCATATTCTCAAGTTTGAGCTCCTAGACATGTGATTTACATGACCCGTATTCCAAATATCCATATAATATCGACGTCCCTGATATTTCACTATACATAAAACTGGATCTCAGAAACCATGCATGGTGTCTCAAACCATCAAGGATATTCATCCTTTACGTTTTCAAAAAGAACATCTGGTTCCACAACCAGTCATGAGCATTAATTCTTTGAAAATCAATTAAGATTTATGGGTATCATAACCCTTCATGGAAACTTGTTCTTCATAATCCCATCAAGTACAAATGGTTAGAAACCCCTTCATGAATGCCCATACTTCACAACCAATAATAGATAATCTAAGATAAAATACCATAAACTATAGAAACAGATGGTCCAAGCTAAAAGACTATAAACTAAATGAACAGATGGTCTGAGCTAAAATTCCCTAAACTGTAGCAATATAATGTCTTGATTAAAATACCATAAACTATAGAAACATATTACTTGATCTAAAATACCCTAAAATACAACAAGAGATAGTCTGAGCTAAAAAACCATAAAATACATAAACATAATGTCCAATCTAAAATACCCTAAACTACAACAATCGGTGGTTCAAGCTAAAATACCCTAAAATAAAAAAAAAGATGGTCCAAACTAAAATAACATAAACTATAGAAATATATAATCCAGGATAAAATAGTATATACTATATAAATAGATGGTCTAAGATATATGACCCTAAACTACAACAACAATCCATTTTTCTAAAACATAAATAGATAATTGAAAGAGACACAATACTCTCGAAGTGGAGAACCTGAAAAGGGTACCATTGGAATAATTTTGAGTCACTAGTCACTAGACATGCACTCTATATGTTCCAGTAAACATTGATCACTTATAAAATGAAGAGGTTATACAACTATTTAGTATGAAAACACACAAAGGGAAGCATGAGAAAAGTCCATGTCCATACTTGATATGTTTTCCTCAAATGAGACTTAGGAAAAAGTTAGGGAAATAAAATAAGGTACAAATCTTGTAGGGATCACTATCTATCCAAATAAAAAATCAAGATAAACTGGCTAGGTCTACTGACCTTGGAAAAAATTAGAGTGCATATTTATTTATTGGGACCTTCCTTAGGGTACCTAGACCTCTAATTCCCTTAAACTACTTGAGACTTATTACACCCTAAAGGAAAATAAACTAATTAAAGTGTCTTATTTCTATGGAACAAAATGTGTCATGAGATCTATATTTGTGCAATATCTCTACCAAAACATGTGTCTCTACCCATGATTTTGTCACAAAGTGATGGAATCCCCTTCTCTATATATGAAAAATATCTATGTAGGATATTTTTCATATATTTATTCACCAATTAACCTATATCCCCAATGCATGATCTTGATCTCCATAGGATTCTTCCATCCCATAATTATGTACAGATTGATTCATATTCCCTTGGTACATATATATATGTATTTTCCTCTTATCATGGATCAAACCATAAGTCCATTTTCATATAAATTCTTTTTATATCCAAGAATGTGTACCTACTCTACAATTTAGAGTATCCACACCTCAAACTTAGTTGATTCCTATAAAAACCCAAGGAATTGAAAAGATCAACCATTTTTAAAATCCATATGATATCCATTTTAGTAACTCAAAGGCCTTGAGTTGAGAATATTTTCTTGGTGGTGCTCTGTGGCTTCTCAGATGTTTAAGTACACAGAAAAGTGATCTCTATTTACCTTAGAATCGAATTCATTTCATTCTAAATGAATCAAATTTTAAGGTGGTGTCATTTTTTAATGTCTTCCAAATGAGAATCAGAAATTTTATGATAAATAAAATTCATGAAGCATAGGTATTATTTTTTCTTAAAATGAGAGGATGAATAAGAATTTATACATTAAGATCATGCGGTAAGGTTACATGAATAATGTGACCACCAGGAATAAATGAAATCGCATGACCCAAGGAACTTCATGTGGCTTGATCTTGTGATATGCATGATTTTATTATAATCACTCAAAGCCCCTTCATCGAGTCCTTATGATTATGTAAACACCCATTAGACAGCCTAATTCATCATGTGAATCCCTTCTAACAAGTCTTACTAATTTTATAAGCCTCTGTGAGATAATTTCATCCAATATGTTAACTGATATATTCCTGAAAATCACCCAAAGAACCTTATAAAAAATCTAAAAAATGAGGAAGTTTCATGAGATGGAAGTTAAGTTTATTTTCATTTGAATGGATTATACAGATCACATGATCAGTTCAAAAACCAAGAGAGATCAATAATGGCATGTCACCCATGTCACATGAAAGCCTTTGGGTATATAACCTCCATCATGTGAAGGTCCTCAAACATTCACATTTGACCATGTGATGGACCTACTGATCCATAGACAAGCGGAGAGAATTTCCATGACAGTACTCGCACACCGTTATGAGATCCATCATTGATCATGTGATGCACCATAGACAATAAGTGTAACAATCCAGGAAAACACTAACACACTATCATGAGATCTATTATCAATTCCTAACCCATTATGGACACTTCCTATATGGATTCCATATGTGGAGACGGATATGATGATTTTCAAGTGACGAGATCATGTGCTTTGTGTGACCAACTCATTAGTCATTTGATAAAACCCAAACATGTCATCCAAGTCATGATACAACACACAAACATGTTAGTAAAGTCCCACAAATCCCTTTGGATATGTTATCCAAGTCATACAATTCCCACATGGCATATCATTGAAGTAACATGAATCCCTCTAGACATATCGTCGAAGTAACATGATGTCCTCCAAACATATCATCCAAGTCATGTGATGTCCATTAGACATATTAGACTTAATCATGTGACATACTTGGACATGACTACAAAAATCATGCGAAGAATAGTCATAAAAGTTAACTAAATCATGTGGAAACACATGGATATTTCATCAAAGTCATATAATGTTCTATGGACAAGTTATCCAAATCACGCAACAGTCCTCCGAACATGTCTTCCAGATCATGTGGATGCCCTTAAACATTTATATCTTGATCACAAGAAAGTCCCTAGACATGTGTAATTTGATCATGAGAATCACCTCATACATGTAATCATTTTCATTCAACATCCCATTGACATGTAAACATCAATTATATGAAGAACCCTGGGACATGTCAGCCTTATCATCCAGACACTCAGGCCTTGTCGATAAAGCACTGAGGAAATATCAGTAAGACACCCTGGACATGTTAGGTCAACACCTTAGACATTTAGTAAAGACACATAGGGAATGATAGGAAGAAAATTAGAAAATTTAAGGCAAACACCCCCATAAATGTTTTCCATGTCTAGTAGTAATACTTGGGCATGTTCCCTCGAACTATTGGAACCCCAAACCGGGAGTATTTGGTTGGGAATTCCCCTTTTATATTGGAAGTATCCATAATGGTTTAGGAATTGGTACTAATAAAATCCAATGGGTATTATGGGTTCCACATTCCATCCATATATGCTCATCTGGCCACTCATGGTTTATACTCTTTATCTGTCAGAGGGTAATGGTAAAACATCTTCCAAAGGGAATTCATCCAGGTATAAGTCCCTAAATATCCTAAACCTCAGGGATACAAATAATTTTACTAAGTTTAATCAACCTTTCCAACCCATCATTGTGTTGGGAATGAATCAAACTATGATAAAATTGATTCCTGTCCAAATAGTATACGTAGGACGCCTTCCTAAGTCCCGAGATTCAATGGGAATATAACTTAGATTAAGTCCCTCCATATCCTAGAAACACTAAACCATGTAACCCAAAATATCTTATAATTTTATCATTATTCCTCATCCATCTGCAAATTGACAAGATAATTAAACTTTGAGGACTCTAATTCTTTCTATAAGTAGGATACGTAGGATTCCTTCCTATAGATCGATCTTTGTATCAAACACACCATTAATCTTCCCCAGTGAATAAGTTCCATGCCCATATGTGGTGAGTATAATCACATATTATCCCTTTTTTCTCACAAAAATAATCACTCATGTGGCCTTAGGGATTTTCAACAATCATATCACTCACATCATAAAATTCCCCCAAACAGGGAAACTTAAGTGTGTAAGCCTTGTTAAGTTACTTGATATGACTACCTCTATGAAAGGGCATGCACACTTTTATATATACCGAAGGCATTTCCATGTTTATAACCACTGGGGAAATAACCCTATGAGTACTAATCATCAACCCCTTACCTTCACAAGGTTAATTGAAGACCAAACTACGAAGACACTGATTATTTATAAAATAAGTATGTGTAGGATAACTTTCAAAGACTCAAGTTCCATACTCGATGCCAAAGTAACCTCATATATGTAATTTCCCATGAAATTAAACTTCTTATCATGTCATTAAATAAAATACATGGGTTTTTATTCTTATTAAAAATTGGATACATAAAGAACCCCTTGAAGGTTTAATCTCATCTTAAAAACACCAATCACCTCCTTATATGGAAGTAAACTCCAGATTACATGTTTATAAAGCTGCAAAATATAATAAGATTCCTACTTAGAATAAATAATGGGAAACTACTTGAGAAACCAAATATATACATATGGTCTCATCAATAAAATCCCCATTACACACCGAATCATTCAACACTCAATCATTTTATTAAGGATAAAAATTACATATAAATATTTGGAAGAGATTTACAAACATATTATAAATATATAAGAGATTCCTTAAATATGAAATAATTCTCCCACAAAAGGTTTTGATGAGACTGACCCCCCATATTCTCAACAAATGTGAGTTCCTAAGTGTCATTTGGTTTCAAAATCCAAATGACTACCTGCCTTTGGAAAGTAGGTTTGCACATTATTATGGATGTGGAAACCATTGGGAGTTTTAATGAGAGATGAAAATAGTAAATATGATGTGAATGATTGTGAAATCATACTTGAACCCATCCCCCCCCCCCCCTCACACACAATTAATTTTCATAGACCATACCTTATTTTATGTAAATAAAACTGGTGGACCCGACATAAAAGCATGTAATGATAGAATAACTGAATAATTATAGGAATTGAGCATCATATATCATAAATATGGGAACCATACTATATTTATTAAGGGAAAAATCTTAAGACAACCTCTCATAAAATAATCATAATTTTAAAATTTGTATAAACGCTACCCTGATACAAACTATAAGGACTCATCCTTAAACATTAATATATTTTCTTTGGATTGGAATTCATTTTCTATAATTATCAAATAACTTTTAGGTTTATAGTTTTATAGAATTATTTCATCACCCTGACATAAATAAATGTTAAATAACAAAGTGGTTACTTTTACATAGTGTCCATTATTTCCAAAAACCAAAAAATTTATAATATAATAAGTTTTATTTTTTAGTGAATATCTTTAAAAATACATATTGACCTCATCCTTGTCCCTAATCATCCTTAAAATCTTGTGAATCTTTTTTAAAATGTGGGATGAGCACAAAATATCAGTAAGGGACTTAAAAAATGAATGAAATAAACCTATTAGTTCATGAATACTTACACATGAATATAGTATCATAATATGGTAATGATGAATAACATGATACCATAAAAGATAAGTCTCATAAGTAATTACATGGGAGAATAACATAAAGAATATGGTATCATAATATCATTTCAATATAGTAAATATAGATGAAAAACAAAACATGATATAAACAAAATCCTATGATAACTTCCAATTCAACATTACATGGTGGATAGTTTCCCATAATTTATTATTTTTACTCCCTAATCCCATATATATTGTATTATGGGAAAAAATAGTTTCCCAATGCATTGGAAGAATATATGGGTGAAACAACAACAATATGTTCATAATTATGTGTTCTATGAAAAGTAAATCATTCATAAGGCATAAATATAATAATTATTCATAGAAATAAAATGGGTTCCATAATCTTTCTCATATCATAATCAAAAGATATTTCTTAAAGAATTGATTTGAGAACTGATCATAAGGCGTGTATTACCGTATCAAAGGAAGGTAGAATAAGATTGGTATATATGTGGGAGATGATAGGGTTGGTGTCCTAAGAACCAACTATTTATATTTTTATTACCAGAATGTACACAGATTATATATTGTTCATTGTTCTGCATGACTATAATATAATAATGTCCTAAAATATTTGTTACATTAATAAGGTTATGGCAGATCCCTGCTATGATGAGAACCTATAAATGCTATAACAATATTCTTAAATAAATTTCTATGGTTGGATGACATACTATGATAGGACACATGGTATACAGATTATCATGTGTGAGTAATCATAAGAATATGAGACTCTCTCTCATGGAGTTCGCACTTGGTAATCTCTAAGATGGGAGATTATGAGAACAGACCCACCAGTAGCAATTCTGCATGTCTTGGTGTCATCGGACATTGTTATCTACAAGCATGTGTAATTTTCCTTAGACTGTAAGATTATCATTAACTCATGTCATGACTTGTGCACTTAGATTTACTGATGAAAACCATCAAAAAGATAGTTTGTGGGAAGTAGGGTGCGTTGGGTGCGTCATGAATGACATGTTATTAATGGATAAGTCAAGGAATGATTTCTCCCTTCCATATTTATGGAAGTAGATATCTCAGGCCCTTTGATTGAAATATAATTGTCACTCAAATTCCATGGCCATGGTGTCACGGAGAGTTTATTTCTAGAAGTCAAAGAATGATGGATAAAGCATATAGGTTTATGAAACTACCATGAAACCTTCTTGATGAGATATTGAGACAAAGGGATTAAATTACACGGTAAGCGTTCATATGTGGTGACACATCAATGTGGCGTCAACTTCTATCTCTTGGGTGCCTTGACCCATTCCAAGACAATAATCTTGGATTTTAGGCAATCTCGCCTAATAACAACGAGAAAGAGGCCTAGAGGGTTACACACTAAGTGTATCCAAGTATCACAAGTAGAATAAGGATTATTCCCATATGTGGTTTAATAATTATTCAAGGAAGCCTAAATCGTTTTAATGTTAGAGGAAGAATAAAATGAAAAACAAGATATAAACACCATGTACATTGAATGTACATGCTGTGTATTATTCATTTTGGAAAGGAAATGAAAAATGAAAACAAGATATACACGCTGTGTACATTGAATGTACACGTCATGTAGTTTTTAATGAAAAATGAGTACACGCTATGTATTAATGATTACATGTCGTGTAGTTTTTCCATTCAGTATTTTGAGGAAATAATATCGTTTTATTAGATGATATTTATTATAATCTGTGCGGGCGCATGTAAAGGAATTAATGATTCGACATGGGGTTTTCAATAAGAGTTAATGAAATAAATAAAATGTGTAACGCGTTTATTTATTGTCATAACTCTATAACCTCATACTCGATTATAAATATTCTTACAACCCCAACACTTTTAAAAAGAATCATTGTGCACAAAAATTCTAAATAATTCTCTCAAGACCGAAAGAACTTCGTCCTCTAAGAACACTCTCAAGACCAAGAGAGATCCACCTCCATCGGATTAAGGAGATCTAAGGCAGACAATGCAAGAAAAGGCTTCTCCATGATAGTACTTTGAGAATCCTTTGGCGACGTCTAGAGACATGTGGTGCATGTGTGGATCACTACTAGAGGAAGTCTACACATGGATTATGTGACGCAACGATGAATCACATCAGAATGGGATAAGATATATCAACAAATAAAGAACTCCATAAAAGGTACTTCTAGTCAATTAATTAAATTAATTATAATCAACCTGTGATGATCCTCCTTTGTGGTTCTGGGACTATTCTTATTCTTTGTCTATTTCTGTTATTAGATCTGTGGAGTCTGGCATTTATCGTCGTATTGATCTTGGACTGATCATTAATAATGAAAAAAATCCAAGTGGGTGCATCCACCCACGAGCTTCCTCTACACCTGGAACCTTAAATTGGTATCATAGGCGTCACAAATTTGATTATAGGTATTTAATTTTTTTGATAATTTACGCATTTATATTTGATTCAATTCAAGAGAGATCTTTTTATAAAACTAAATGAGCGAGATTTGTTCTTCCTCCTTCGTTTCTTGATTCAAATCACAAAAACGGCCTTTTAATTTTAATTTTGATTAAAATAAAAATGAATAAATCATCCGGAGAAACCGCTCATTCTGTATGTACAACACAATAATATAGGGCGTGTAGTAAAAACTATAAGTCGTGTAATTAGGTTCAATGAACTAGTACTGGTCCGCCAAACCCATGCTGTATGAATTGATCATACCTAAGTTTTTATTACACCGTGTTGACCAAAACTGAATGGTTCATGGAAACCGGAATACATGTTGTGTATGTTGAATCAACACTCTATATAGTCTGATCTGACCCAGGTGAAACCGTGTACAAGGAGAATCCATGTACTGCGTACATGGGATTGTCAGGCTGGTAACCATGTACCAAAAAAATACACACTGTGTTAGATTAATCTACACATCGTGTACTCCAAAATTTCCAAAGTACAGAAAACATGCCAAAGCCCCTAGTGTGTACTTTGGATAAAGGGTGAAAATAAATACCAGCCGTGTAATATAACCTACACACCATGTACTTTCTAGAAATGGAATTTCACCAGGTTTCCTTCAAAGTACAAAGACCAGTACAAGGAATATGGATGAGAAGAATCTCAAGGAAACACGGAAAAAAAATTAAGATAAAGAATTGATTAATAATAAGATCAGAATTAATTGAATTCAAGCGCAACTTATTTTGAATAAAAGAGAAATTAAAATAATTTGAATACTAAATATTCTTAAATTTCATTACATTCTATGGATGATCAATGAGCTAGAAAAAAGACCCTTTGTGTGTGTATGGATTCATTTAAATTTATTTAATTTAAATTCGTTGGCCTGCAAGCCTTATTCCAAAAAAAATTAAGGCATGTGTGCCTATGGTTTCTTTAATATAAACCCCATGTAATAGAGGATCTCCCAATCCAGAGGAGATGGTTCAAAATCCAAAGCTGAGGCAAAACCAACCCAAGAAGATACAAAGGTGGACAGGTGGGAGCTTCAAAAACATGAACCATCAGGATCAAGATGTTTTTCCCTAGGTTAGGGTTAGCTTATCAAAACTGCTAGATAAGCTAACCAATATAATATCATGATCACTCCATCTTATTTTATTTCTATCAGATTTTATGGTTTATTTATTATGTATGTGTTGCTGCATTCACATAATTAATGAAATAAACAAGCATTCTAAGATGCAATAAAATAAAATAAACAGACTATGCATAAAAATTATCATAACATGGTTAATCACTTAAGAAAGCATCACTTAATATAAACAATCATGTGATAATGAAAAAAAAAATCATAAAAGATTAAAATACCTCAAATACCATATTAAGTCAGACCAAGCCTTCTGTTACTTAATTAAGGAAATGAATCAATAAAATTATGTGTTTGACCAACCCTTATTGGGACACATACTTTTATAAAGGAATCTCTCATGAAAGTTTCGGGTTGACTTATACATTTTACATCAAGAGGAGTAGACCTTGATAGACTTGTTGTAAAATGGACGTAATTGCTGAGGAAATCCAAGTTAGGATTTTGGGATTGAGGAGTCCACTCAACAGATCAAGGAACTATAATATCATAGTTGGAAAAGACCTACCTACATAAATACTTTTAAATATCTTGACCAAACCTTGTTGGGGTTATGCGAAGGGTAATATGGATCCTTGCCACTAGTATTTCAATGAAACTAGACATTTTGAGTTCAATGGTGAGGGACATTGGGACTTGATAAAATAGTGGGAGAATTAATAAATTAATTTATTATTTTTTATAAAATGTAATCAAAAGGTACTAATAAATATGCTCTTTTAATTTGTATAATCAATACAAAAAACTTATCAACCAAATTTTCTCTATGATCAATTCTGGATAAACACAATATCCTCACTGGTAGTAACTTTCATTAATGGTTTACACACCTTTGGTTTATTCTACACCATGAAAGAAGATTTTACGTACTGGAGTCCTCACTTCCTAATTCGGCTTCCCAAGGGGTGAGTGATGAAGATTTTCTTGTCTATGATCAATATTTGAGTGATGCACTCGACGTTCAATGTTTTATGTTGTCATTAATGTCTAGTGATCTCATGAAGTTTCATGAAGGCATGGATTCCTATAGCATGCTCGATCACCTCTCTGGTCTATACCAAGAGAGAGAAAGACAGAAAATTTTTGAGATCTACAAGGCTCTATTTCAGAGCAAGCTTGAAGAGGGTGCCCCCACTGGGCCTCATGTAGTCAATATCATTAGCGACATTGAGAGCTTGGAGGTTCTAGGGTTTAAAATCTCTGAAGAACTGGGTACTGATCTCATTCGTTCATCACTCCCCCAGAGCTTCTATAACTTTGTTGTAAATTTCAACATGAACAACATTGAGAAGTTTCTATCTGATCTTCTTATCCTCATTCTCCAAGTGGACAATGATATGAAGCGTGAAAAGACTTATGTCCTTATGGTAAATAAATGGAAAGGGAATGTGAAGATCTTTAATCCCAAAACTTCTTCAAGGCCTTCCAAAAAAAATAAATATAAAAGGGGAGGCAAGAGAACGCGAGGTTGTTTGTTTTGCATGTGGCAAAAAGCACCACTGGAAGAAAAATTTCACTCATCCAAGGAAGCAAGGGGAAGCTTCAGGTATATTTTTATCGAATGCAATCTATCTATTTCTACCAATTAGGTATTAGATACTACTTGTTGTGCTAACATATGTATCCAAATATAGGAACCAAGTAGATTTAGAAATATTGACTGAGGTGAGGTGGATCTACAAGCAGCCAACGGAGCCAGACTCGCTGTTGTAGATGTCGGATACTACCACCTCACATTGCCTACTGGGATGGTCTTGGTATTAAATGGTTGTTATTATATACCCTCTATAACCAAAAACATTATTTCAGTATTCAGATTAGATACTGATGGATTCATCTTCAAGTTTGGAAATGAATATCGCTACTTTTATAGAGATTGAATTTGTTTTGGTAGGGAACATTTATATAATGGCCTTTATGTGTTACACTACACAATCCAAGTAATGTAAATCGATGACAAAGTTAATTCACTTGACTCGTACCACACCCAAATTTGGCATCACTGGTAAGGTCATGTCAATGAAAAATGTTTGACAAAATTACATCAAGATGTTTATTTAGATTCCTTCGAACTAAAACAACTTGGTGTATGTCATTCATGTCTACAAAGAAAAATGACCAAAGCCCCATTTAGTGGGAAAGGTGAAAGGGCTATGGATCTTCTAGAATTAGTTCACACAGATGTGTGTGGACCATTTCCAGTTGAAGAAAGGGGTGGCTTCTTGTACATCATAACTTTTACTGATGACTTTAGTAGATATGGATATATTTACTTAATGAGGTATAAGTCATATTCTTTTGATTGGTTAAAAGAATACAAGAATGAATTTGAGAACCAACTTGGTAAGAAGATTAAGAAACTTTGCTTAGATAGAGGAGGAGAATATCTTAACCAGAACTTCATTGATTTCTTACTGGAGGTTGGGATTCTATCTCAACTCACTCCTCCTTACACGCCTTAGTGGAATGGTGTAAGTGAAAGGAGGAACTTCACCCTATTGGACATGGTGAGATCAATGATGAGTCATTCGAGTCTTCTATTATCCTTTTGGGGATATGCATTACAAACAGCAACACACATACTAAACAAATTACTAACTAAATCGATAAATAGTATTCCATATGAATTATGGAGTGGACGCAAATCCATGTTATCAAATTTACATGTGTGTGGTAGTGAAGCATTTGTTAAGTCCTCTTCAGGTAACAATCTCGCACCCCGAGGCACAAAGTGTACCTTTATAGGATATCCCAAGTAAACAAGGGGATATTACCTATACAACCCCTCAGATAAAAAGTTTATAGTGGCAAGACATGCCATATTCCTTGAGAGGGAGCACATATCCAAAAGAGATAGTGGGAGCGAGATAGACTTCGATGAAGTCGAGGCTCAAGATACATAGAAGATGGTACAAGAACAGATTCCACAAAGCCCCGTGGAAGAACAATTTGTTCCAGAGACACAAGAACTATGTAGGAAGGAGAGAGAGATGAGATAACCAGAACAATATGGTTTTCTTGTCCCTGAGGATGGTGAATCGTTATTGGTTGACAATGATGATCCTCTTACCTACAAAGAAGCAGTTGAAGGCACAGACATTGCCAACTGGAAAGAATCCATGAATTATGAAATGGATTCCATGTACTAAAACCAAGTCTGGATTTTGGTAGATCCTCCAGTTGATGTAAAGCCTATTGGTAATAAATGGGTATTCAATAAGAAACTGGACATGGAGGGACAATTCAGAACCTATAAGAAATGAGTGGTTGTAAAAGGTTTTAGATATCATCAAGGAATTGACTATGATGAAACCTTTTCACCAGTTACGATGTTGAAATCCATCAAAATCCTATTTTCCATTGCCGCTTACGATGACTATGAAATTTGGAAAATGGATTTCAAAATATCATTCCTTAATGGGAACCTCTAGGAAGATGTCTACATGACACAACCTGAAGGTTTTGTGGATCCAAAGGATGCCAACAAGGTATGCAAGTTGTAGAAATCCATTTATGGATTAAAGTAAGTATCAAGATCATGGAACATTTGTTTTGATGAAGCAGTAAAGGAATTCGGATTTATTAAGAATGAATGTGAGCATTGTGTCTACAAAAGGTTTAGTGGAAGTGCAGTCGTTTTCCTAATAGTATATGTTGATGACATATTACTAATTAGAAATGAAGTACCTGTCTTACAGTTTGTTAAGGAATGGTTGGATAAATCATTCTATATGAAAGACTTGGGAAAGGAAGTATATATTCTTGGGATCAAGATCCATCATGATATATCTAAGATAATGCTTGTCCTAACTCAAAGTACATACATTGACAAGATACTGAAGAGATTTAGTATGGAACATTCCAAGAGGGGATTATTTTTAGTGTCACATGGAATTCATCTTTCCAAGAAAATGTGTCCTTAGACACATGAGGAAATAAATAAAATGGCAAGGATCCCTTACGCATCTGTGATTGGGTCAGTCGTGTATGATATGCTATATACAAGGCTAGATGTTCCTTACGCATTAAGTGCGGTAGGCAGATATCAAGATGATCTAGGAGGCCGCCATTGGATGGCAGTCAAGACTATCCTTAGGTATCTGAGGCGTACTAAGGATATGAACCTGGTTTATGGAGGTGATGAGGAACTAGTCATCAGAGGACATCTAGATTCTTGTTTCTAGACTGATCAAGATGACATGAAGTCACGGACTGGATACATCTTCAGTTTGAATGGAGGTTCAGTGAGCTGGAAGAGCTCCAAGCAAGGTGTGGTCACAGATTATACAGCAGATTTTGAGTATATCCCAACTTCTAAGGTAGCTAAAGAAGTAGTATGGATGTGAAGCTTTATCCCAGGGCTGGATGTAGTACCTAGTAGTAAAGATCCTATCACACTCTATTGTGATAATACTGCAGCGGTGGCACTTGCAAAAGATCTAAGGTCACATCAACGGACAAAGAACATACTTCGGAAGTATCATTTCTTGAGGGATTTTTCATAGAGAGGTGAATTTGCAGTGAGCAGTATTTCCACAGAAGACAACGTGGAGGACCCCTTGACTAAAGCCTTGACTCAGCAGAAACATGATCATCATGTGAGGTCTAGCGGACAAAAAGTCATAGGAAGTTGGATCTAATCCAAGTGGGAGTTTGTTAGGGTTGGTGTCCTAAGAACCAACTATTTATACTTTGATTACATGAATTTAAACTTATTATATATTGTTCATTATTCTACATGACTATAATATAATAATGTCCTGGAATATTTTCTGTATTAATAAGGTCATGGAAGATCCCTACTATGGTGAGAACCTTGAAATTATATAACAATATTCTAAAATAAAGTTCTACGGTTGGATGACATACTATGATAGAACACATGGTATATAGACCATCATGTGCGATTACTCATAAGAAGATGAGACTCTCTCTCATAGAGTTCACACTTGGTAATCTCTAAGATGGGAGATTATGAGAACAGAACTGCCAGTAGCAATTCTGCATGTCTTGGTGTCATCAGACATTTCTATCTATGAGCATGTGTAATGTTCCTTAGACCAGAATATTATCATTAACTCATTTCATGACTTGCGCACTTAGATTTGCTGATGAAAACTGTCACGAAGACAGTTGGCGGGAAGTAGAGTATGTTGGGTGTGTCACAAATGGCATATAGTTAATAGATATTTCGAGGAAGGATTTGTCCCTTCCATATTTATGGAAGTATATATCTCGGCCCCTTTGATTAAAATATAATTGTCGCTCAAATTCCATGTCCATGGTTTCACGACGAGTTTATTTCTAGAATTCAAAGAATGATGGATCAAGAATATAGGTTTATGACATTTCCATTGAAACCTTCTGGATGAGATATTGAGACAAAGAGATTAAATTACACGGTAAGCATTCGTATGAGGTGACAGGTCAATGCAGCGTCAACTTCTTTCTCTTGGGTGCCTTGACCCATTGCTAGACAGTAATATTGGACTTTACGCAAGCCTGCCTAATTCCAATGAGAAAGAGGCCTATAGGGTCACACACTAAGTGTATCCAAGTATCTCAAGTATAATAAAGATTATTCCTATATGTGGTTTAATAATTATTCAAGGAAGCCTAAATAGTCTTAATGCTGGAGGAAGAATAAAATGAAAAAACAAGATATACACACCGTGTACATTGAATGTACACACAATGTATTATACATTCTAGAAAGGAAATGAAAAATGAAAACAAGATATACACGTCATGTACATTGAATGAACATGCCGTGTAGTTTTAAATGAAAAATGAGTACACACCATTTATTAATGATTACATGTTGTGTAGTTTATCTAGTTGGGATTTTGAGGAAATAATATGATTTTATTAAATGATATTTATAATAATCAGTGTGGGTGCATGTCAAGGAATTAATGATTCGACATGGGGTTTTCAATAAGAGTGAATGAAGTAAATAAAGTGCATAACGTGTTTATTTATTGTCATAACTTTATAACCTCAAACATGATTATAAATATCCTCACAACCCCAACACTTTTAAAAAGAATCATTGTGCACAACAATTATGTAGAATTCTCTCAATACCTAAAGAACTATGTCCTCTAAGAAAACTCTCAAGACCGAGAGAGATCCACCTCCATTGGATCAAGGCAATCTAAGGCGGACAATGCAAGCAAAGGATTCTCCATTATAGTACCCGGAGATTCCTTTGGTGACATCCAGAGATACCTGGTGCACGTGTGGATCACTGCTATAGGAAGTCTACGCTTGGCTTATGCGATGCAATGATGAATCACATCAGAACATGATCAGATATATCAACAAAGAAATAACTTCATAAAAGGTACTTCTTGTCAAATAATTAAATTAAATATAACTAATCTGTGATGATCCTCTTTTATGGTTCTGGGACTATTTTTCTTCTTTTTCTATTTCTGTGATTCGATGCATGGAGTCTGGCATTTATCGTCGTATGGATCCCGGATTGATCATTTCTAATGAAAAAATTCCAAGTGGACACATCCACCCACGAGCTTCTGATGCACTCAAAACCTTCCTGAGAATTATATATATAATTTATAATCATTATATAACATTAAATAGAGATATAAATATAGTTAGAGAGAGAATATTCGTAACTTAAAGAAAAGGGTGATTTAGAGATATCCCTTACACCCATAAGAATAATATTTCCAAATATCAAAATATTCATTCCATTTAAAACCTTTTTAAAAAAAACTTAGAATAGAAAATGAGGATTTTTTTGAATAAAATAAGGAAGCTTATAAATAAATCCAAATGTAAAATAATGTTAATGATGGTGTACAAATTATTTGACACCACATACATTAAAACATTCCTTTTTTCTTTTGTAAATAAGGTAAAAATGTTCTATATAAAATATCTAAAAAGATTTCATCTAAAAACCATTGAATAAAACTAAAAATTTACATAGAATGTACTTTATAATTAAATTATTCTTATCTAAATACATCTATAAAATAATTTTAATAATATGTACATGGAAGATAAATATTTAGAAAATAAATCCTTAAAACCTTTAAAATGAGGTTTCTAAAGAAAGGTGTCCAAGTAAAACCTTAAAAATATTCTGTTATTAAAAAACATTGTAAATAAAGTAAAATAAGGTAAAAAATAACCTTTAACATCCATTTAAGTATAAATAATAATTTTCTTGAAACATTTTTTAGAATATGGCCATATAAGAAAAGAGTTGTATGGGAAACTTTAAATGATGTTTTTAAAGTAAAGTCCCTTACATGGGGTTTGACTCATCACCTAAATTCATTAACTTACATAATAATAAAATTATGTTAATAATTGAAATTAATAAGAAAAAAAATTCAAATTTATTATCCCTTTTATTTTAGTTTTTATCATGTCATATTCAATTAATTAATCATTTAAGTTCGCATCATACGTTTTGATGATATTCAGCTCATAGGTCCAAAATGACTTTGGAATGTTGATTATGGTCAATGAGTTCACTATTTAATCATATACAGAATAATAATAATTACACAATTTTTATTTTTATCAATCAATTATAATTTTAAAAACAACCATTAAATATAGTTATTAAAAATGAACTACACTACAATCATGGAGACAGTAGGTCATACTTGCACATGAGTAATGTTTCCATTTTTCAATGATCATGATGAATAATTGGTAAGTATTAACTAATATTTATATAATTATAATTGTATCATAATTACCATGTTATTTATTAAATAAACTTATATATGTCATTCATGTGATGCAGTGATGGAAAACAAATCACATTGTTTCGTGGAGGTGGTGGTCCACACATATGCACGAATGGCGTTATTGTTTTTCTGTGAATGGAAAGAAAAGAATATATGTGATATATTATCCTTATATAATGATAAATATGTCATTAATATCATATATATATACATTATATATTTCATTATAAATATTCATGATATTTGATGACATAAAATGAATTATATTGGTTCGTGAGGTTGTAATTCGTCGTACACATGAATGACGGATTTGTTTCCCTTTTGATGGAAGATGAGATGGATGTAGGTTATGAAATTAAAATAATATAATATCAATATATGAAAGATATGGATGTTATTATATCATCATGTATGAATAATATTGTAAGGAGGTAGAATAATAAATAAAATAAAAACAGTCGGTTAAGAAAGACACCTCCTCTTCAGACAACCATTTTAGGTTTACACCAAAATCATTTATATGGGGGTTTTATAATCAAACAAATTCCTCTATGAAATTTTAAGGGAAGTATGTAAAGGAATTTTTCAGATATTTTTTAACCAAAATTATATTTAAGTGTAAATAAAATATGAGAGGAGGTTCTCTTTTATTAATGAGTGGAGGGTTACTTCCAGAACTTTATAAAATATTAAATTAATATAAATTAATTTTCATTGGAAATATGTTTCAAGATGATATAATTAGAATATAAAGTGAGTTTGGGTTGAAATAATATCATTTAATAAAAAATTTACAAGTTTAGGTGATGTTTTCACCCTTATATTTTAGTTTTAACATGTGGTAATGTTTTTTGAAAATTACCATGATGATGAATTTTTTTACACTTTAAGGGTCACTGTATTTACTATAAAAGGAAAATTAGTTTATTAATGGACCATATTTGACATGTTTGTATATATTTCAATAAAATGGCTAAATATAGAATTTTTTAGGTACTTTAAATCATGTAATAAACTATTATTTATTAGAAAATAACATTATTGTTATTTTTGGAACTATTCATTTAATTTGACTTTGAAGACAACATGACAGTGAAATAATTTTAATATATTCCATTAAAACCTCTATAAGATGTTATATTTATCTATAAAATTCATGTAACATAATAATTATTTAACATTATATTACTTTTAATATTGTTAAAATCATATATTTTATTTTTATATTAATTGAATAAATATTGTGTCGGTGTTAAAAAAGAATTTAGGGTAATTATTTAATAAAAAAAATTATAAATAAATTTCAATAATTAAAATAATTACATTATTCTCAAAATTAACTTTAAAATTCATTCACAAGTTATTTTTATCCCTATGTGAACATATAAGAGATATTTAAAACCAAGAGAGTGACATTTTTTCTCATTCTTTACTTAAAATATTATATAGGTCACTTTCACTGAAAAATGTCCCATTAAATAATAAAAATAAAGAATAAGTTGATAAGGATAGAAATAAATTCATAAAATAATATTTAATAAGGAAATTGGTGGCATTATTACATAGTTTTAATATAGGTTAACCCGATTTTAACTTTTACCGTGGTGAAAATGTTTTACTATTTTTACTATTAGTTATTACGAAAAATTAAGTTGAACATATTAAATAATATCAATTATGACTATTAAATAATATCAATTACGAATATTAAATATATGGAATCAATTTTACCAATTAAATCTCTATAAATTTCAGAAATTTATTTATAATAATCTCTCAAATCATAATGAAAACTGTTTATTTAGGAAAAATGCAATTTTAAAGCAATATATGATCTTATATTAACTCTATGACTAGAAATCATAATTATATGAAATTTCATTCGTATAAAAATATATATAATCTACAAATTTCAATTAAATCAATCCTAATTAGGGTTTATTTTAATTAATTAAAAATGAAAAACTTTATACCCTTAAAAATAGTTCTCAGGCAACAATGTTTTTCAGCATAAAAATAATATTACACAAAAATCAATAAAATTACTAATTCAAAAGAAATTATTCAGATTATTTTAAATAAAATAGATTATATGTCACTTTAAGTCCAAATAAAAAATATAATTGGGCTTCTCAATTACTATATTTAATGAAAAGAATGATAGTATTTGAAAAATCTTAATTTTCAGTATTCACTGAAAAATCAATCATTTCTACCAAAATAAAAAAAAATATCACCCTAAGATAATTTTTATATAATGATTTAAAATATTAATTAAAAATTATAAAATAAATTTTCTAAAAGTTACAATAAATAAATAAAATGTGTTCTCAAAAACATTAATAGAAATCAATTTTGAATAAAATGTATTTTTTAAGAATAAAATTTATTTATTAAAAATTGAGTACTTATTTACTATGAATTTATAAATAAATTTATATTGAGTAGGATATTTGAATATATTTCATAAATTAGTTAATCTTATGGATACCCTCTACATCTAGTTTATAATAGTCATATTTAAATAATAATATTTCATGGTTTATTTAGGCTGGGTGTTTCATTTGTATATAATATCAAAAAAATGTAAATTTTAAAAATAAATATTAGAGAATTGTAATGATATTATTATATATTCAAAGAGAAAGGAAGATTATAAATATCATATTTATATTTTTTTTAAAAATGTTGATAAAAGAGATATTGTATTCCAAATTTATTAAGAGTGAATTTTGGTTGTAGTTTGTATCATTCATAGGTCATATAATCACATTGAAGGTTATATCAATAGATCCTTAAAATATAGAAGTTATAGAGAAATAGAGAAGACCGACTACTATAACTAGGATCCATAGATTTCTTGGGTTAGCAAGATATTACTGATTATTTTTTAAAAATTTATCATGACTATCAAATCCAATAATCAAGTTAACAAGAAAGGGAGTAAAGTTCCTTTAGATAGATGAATGCAAAGAATATTTTAAGGAATTAATAAAGTTGTTGGTCACTACATCAATACATACATTACCTAGCACTGGGGATGGGTTTTTAATATATATTTATCCTTTAAAAAGAGATTGGGTTGTTTCCTCATACATAATTATAGGGTAATTTCATACAGTTCATACTAATTAAATACATGCAATGAAAATTACCCAATGAAATATTTAGAGTTGGTGTCAGTGATATTTACATTGACGATTTGGTGAAATTATCTCTACAAATAAAATTGATATATATATACTGACCATAAGAGATTGAAATATATTTCCACACATAATGAATTGAAAATAAACTAAAGGATATGGTTGGGTTTGGTAAAAGATTATGATTTCAGAATACATTACCACCCAGGGAACTTGAATGAGGTGGATCATGCTCTTAGGATGAATGATCATGGAACTATATACATTATGAGTATTAAAAAATACCCAATACTCATGGATTTATAATGGATGAATCTTGAAGTTATAATAGGGAGAGGTAAATCATATTTTTCCCAACTAACATCTTAACATTCCATTCATATAAAGTTCAAAGAATACCAAAATGATTATAAATAGTTAAAAAATAGAGACAAATACTCAAAAGTTAAACATTGATAATTATGGAGTTATGAGGTTTGGAACACATATATGTGTCCCATCAAAGTTAGAATTTAATAAGGAACTTTTGGATGATACACATCATTCATCCTTCTCTATGGAACCAGGAAGTATGATGAGAATATAAAATTTTAAAAAAAAATGGTGGGATAGTATGAAGAGAGAGAGTGCATGATATATATCCCAATTCTTGGTAAGTTGAAAAGTTAATGTAAAAAAATGTATATAATAGTATGTTGAAATCATTACCCATAACAATATAGAAATAGTAAAACATCACCATGGAATTTATTATAGGACTCCCCAAAATATCTTAAGGTTGTAATGTTATTTGGTTTGTAGTCAGTATCTTTACAAATTTATCACAATTTATTTTTGTCAAATAATATTTATCCCTTAACCAACACACCACGATATACATAAGGTTGGTTGTAAGGCTTAAAATAGTACCATAATCCATTATATTTGATTGATATATAAGGCTCACCTCACTGTTATGGAGAAGTCACCAGTGAGATTTGGTGATATAGTTGAGCTCTAGCACTCTATATCATCCTCTAAAAGATGGTCATTCTAAAAGGATGATTTAAACTCTAGATTATAAGTTTACATATTGTTTTATGGGTTTCCAAGTATGTTGGGAACAACACCTTACCTGGGTAAATTTATCATATAATATTAATTTTTATTATTACATTCGAATGGAACTATATGAAGCTCTATATGGTAAGAGATGTCAGACTCAAAAATGTTAGGATGAAGTTTGATAAAAGAAGTTGATAGGTCTTGACCTTTTCCAAGAAAATTTTATAGAAGGTTAAAACAATTCAGTTGCATATGAAAGCATCACAATGTTGAAAAGAAGAGGTATTTGTATAATCATGGATGTTATCTAGATTTTGAAATTTTTGATAATGTATTTCTTAAAATACCTCCAAGTAAGTGAGTTATGAGATTTTGGAGAATGGGGAAGTTGATCCCTATATACATCATTCCCTTCAAGATACTTGATACTTTCGGGGTCACAAACTATCAGTAAGTTATCCCTCCACACCACTCCCAATTTCATGATGTGTTCTATGTATTTCTTTTGAGAACGTATATATCAGACCCTTCACATGTTCTAAGATAAGAATTTGTGTAGCACGAACATGATCTCTCATATGAGGAACAACCAAAAGAAATTATGGGTCAAAGAGATTAGGTTTTTTAAAACAATTCCACTCATTCGGTCAAATTTCTATGGAGAAATAATAAGTTTGAGAAGGATATGTGGGAACTTAAGGATGTGATGAGAAAAATTAGTGCCCACATTTTTTCTTCCATGTAATAAAATTTCAAGGATGAAATCTTTTAAGGGGGTAGAATTTAACAAATCGAGTTTCCTCATTAATTAAATACAATGTCTGATGGCTTGATACATACACAAAAATGAAACCATATGAATATAAACCATTACAAGGTTACCGTAAAATTTGAAGGTATAAATAGTAGTAACATAATTATCAAGTCTATATAAATAAATAGATTTATAAAAACAAAAAACAATGTAAAATTAACTTTAAATAATCTACAAAATTAATACAATTAAGGAAATAATAAAATATTTTATTATTTCTGAAATGAAATTTATAAAATAGATAATTTTTATGTTTGATTTATTTATAATTATCACTAATTTCAAAGTAATAGTCAATATACCAAAAAAAATCTTAAAAAATCCATTTTTAATGATATTTTATTATTTTATTTTAATGTAAAGTTTATATTTTTTAGGATGATGATTTGAAAAAAGAATTAAAATCATTTTTGATTTAACATAGTCATATTAGCTTAAAATTAATTATTGATATTTTTCTAAAGTAATTAATTTTTTAGTGAATAGTGAATATACTTGTTTTATTAATGTCATCACATTTATGATATTGTTTTAACATATGAATACATTAAAAAAATTTAAATAACACTACTATAAAATTAAATATTATAAGCTAGAATAAATCATTCAAAAATAATATGTTAAATTTATAAACTCATTCTCAATGTTTGGAAAATTTATGTAGTGTTTTAATGAAATTGTTTTCTGAATCTTTTGTTTAATTAATTATAACATAATTAAAAGAATTTTTTAATTTATTTAATTGTAAAATAAATAAATTTTTAATGATAATAATTATCTTAAATTCATTTTTATCAATATAATTTTAAATCCTCTCATATTCATAAATTCTTTTTCTTAAAAATAAACTTTTCTAAAAAAATATTTTTACATGATAGATGAACTATCATTAAGATTAATTTCCCAACACATAGAAATTTAATTTAATAAAATTATTCATATATTTTAGATTATAATTTACATATTATTTAATTTTTCTAATTTAATTTTTGTGTATAAAATTTATATTGTTTGGATTAATATCAATTACCATGATAATGATGAAATAATTATTTTAAAATTATTGTTTTATAAATATCAAGGAATTTATATTGAATACATTAATTTAATTAATTTAAATAAGGAAAATATTATTAATTTTAATATAAAAAATAAATATATTAACTCTCATTTAATTGGTCGTCTATACTAAATAAGACAAAGAATCATTAACTGTCAAAAAAAATTTCTTCTAAAATAGTTTTTATACAAATTATACATTTTAATTTAATATTTAATTTTATAATATTTAAAAATATAATCGGTTTAAATATATATTAAATATTGTTCTATCATTAATATATTTTGTGATAAGTGTTATCTTATATTTTTAGAAAAAAATTAATTACTAAAGGAAAAAATAGTTACTGAGGTAAAAACTAAAAATGAAAAGGTTATAAAACTTTATAGGAATGTCATAAACAACTAAATATTTTATCCAAATTATCTTTGGGGAGGAAAATCAACCCAAAACCCTTTATCACTTCACTTTTCCCAATATCCGTAACCTTTAACCCTTAAATAGTGAGAGGATAAAATTAAAATGTTAAGAGTGTTTCCCAAAACTAGCCATCTCTTCCATTATAATAGGATACCACTTCCGACCTTAAAAACCTAAACATAACTATATAGTTATTCCTTAAAAAACTTCCAATTTTATCTCCCTTAAACCTTATCACACAATAATAAGCCCCTGGTTACTCATAGTTAACATAATACCTTAAATATCAAGGTAACTTTCAAGGAAAAAATCGAGTCTCAAACATAAGTGTTGTCACTTTATCAAGTTTTTATTCATAATATTAATCTTAAAAATATCTTATCACCATAATGATATAATAAATTAAGTATCATTATCAGACTGATATTTTTTAATATTAATGTAAAAATCCATAGTTATTCATTTCCATCAAATTATAAAAAACAAAATAACATCATTGGTGTGTTGTATGGACTACTGCCTCCATAAGGTGAAGTCGTTTTTTGGCTATCTCCTTTTATGACACGTATTAATAGTAATAATGATATATAAATATGATATATCTCATATAATTATAACTTTTAAATTTTAATTTAATAACAACCTTCATCCCCTCTCATGCATTAAGAAAAGCAAAAGCTAGTCATGCGTATGTGAAGATTATCGCCTCCAGGATGAAATGATTTTCATTTTTCATATATATTTTCATAAATTATATAAACGTCTTAAAATATGGTTAAACATTATAATAACATCAATATATTATTATTATGCTACTATTATAATGATATTATTTTAAAATAAGCACCACCGTAACCACACTCTCCAATTGAGTTAAAGCGTGTTCAAGTTTTGGTCAGTTTAACTACATACGTGAACCATGATTTAAAATATGATTATGGATATAATGACTCAAATTTTTCCTAATTTTACTTTTAGAAGTTATTTGGAAACATTCCAAGTCCAGGTGTTGAGACGACGTGAAATTCCAAGGCTTGGTGTGCCCGGAACAATTAGTTGAAAAATGTTAAGTTTTTAATAGCACGTGTGTGTGAATTTCCTTAAAAAGTGAAATAACTTTTCAGCCATTTCCCATATTAGACATCTGAGGGCACTGTTTATCTCATAATAGTTCTTTTACCCTAGTCTCAACCTATATTTGGTTGGCGTAGTTTATCTATTGAAAAAGTCACCAAGGGTGTAATCGTAAATAAAATAATTATATAAACTTATATTATTTTAAAATCTAAATAACTCATAAAGAGTAACTCGGATTGAAAATATGAGACCACCATTTAGTTATTAAGGGGGTGTTTCCCTTAGGTGAGGCCTAACATTGGTTGGTGCAGGCCAGCTATGAAAGTTAGTTTTTGGATGTAAACTTCATTAAAATAATTTAATAAAAATTATTTTTGACATAGTGTTGGTTTTCTTTTAAAATTTCCTACTGTCAGGAATCCGGGGTTACGAAATAACCGTAGAAATAATTTGAGGAAAGGAGATACATCTCTCTCCAATGAATGTTGATGGATTGGAAAATCAAGAATGATGAACCTCATATTCTAAGGATCTTGACAACGACAACAACCCGACGACCATTATTCATAAACTATATAACAGAATCGAGGTAGGGTGTGTGCTTTAAATTTATTTCTTACCTGTTCTTATTTCCTACAATGAACATGAATCAATCGACGAACAGATTGATTCATCGGTTGTGCGCATTATGGGTTGGGATTATTTTTACAGGGTTTTGTTATCATTGTTTATTTGATTAAGGATTTATAATGCTTTTTTGATCTTTCTTATAAAATTGATTGAGGCTAGACTAAAGTAAGATCTATGGGTTGTTTCATATGCTTTTCTTCTTATATGTACTCTATGTTCTTTTTGTTCTTCACATTCTTTGTGGTTTATGAACAGATGACCATTGCACCTCCTCTTTTTGGCACAATGATACAAAATCTAAGATCCAATGTTGGGGTGACCTACTGAAGGTGTGACGATGACAGTGATATAAGGATCATAGAGAGTTAGATGATATCATTGTTTGAGTGTTTTTTTATCAGGATAAATCATGATTTTGATTTGAGCCCAGGTCAGTGAAGAAAAGGACATGAGGATCACATTCGTGCCTCCGTTTTGAAAAATGGGGCACCAAAGGATTACTAGTAGCCAGCGGAAGGGGCCACCGGTGCACCATCGGTGGCGCACTATGGTGGTAGTAGTTGTGCTAATTGTGCCTCAGCCGCAGTTGAAGGATTATGTGGTGGCGAGTCCATGAGGTAGACGAAGTGGGGGTCTATCCGTGTTGAACATGGTGATGTTTCATTGACCGGAGGCACACGATCGGGGCGGACCGCATGTGGCACAGCAAGGTCATCCCGCATGCATGGGGATGAACTAGGGTGAGTTGGGCCACGGTCTAGTGGGTCGAGCCTGTAACGACCCAATCTTTTTGAGTAGTATATTAACTTACTCTTATTGATTTAATAAGATGTTAATGGTTAATGCAGAAAGAGGAGTCGATGGCTTCATCCAGTAGACTCAACCCTTATGAAGCCCACTTATCAGAGCTTGGGAAGAAGGTAGCATCTGTGGGCTTCGCTTTGGACCAAGCCCAAGCCGAACTCCAGCGTGTCAAGCTTGAACGGAAACGCCTGCGGGAGAAGTTCAAGTTAGTAGAGATTGCTACTAGGGAAATGTTATCTGAGACTCCCTCAGATTCTCTCACCATAGCACACCTTACACTTAGGTCTTATGCCAGTGTTATAAGGGGCTATGTGATGAGACCCTAGTTTCCTTGTGTAATCCTTTCGGGTGAATAAATTGAGATTTCTTCCTTTAGTGATGTTTGTGAAATTTCAAATGTCTAGATAATTTTAGAATGTATTTTATTGATGAATTTTGAAAAAGGGATATTTTGAAATATTTATGTAAACCCTAAATAACTAATGATGTGTAATGATTTTCAAAAAATGGTCTTCTACAAAAGTGTTCATTAAGGAATTTGGAGTCTAATAAGATCAACTTAATTTTTGATGAATAGTAAATTATGAATAGTGATTTTACGCTTAGGATTAGTAATATGACCAAATGGATTAGTAATTTCACTCAAAGAAAGTTTTAATATAATTTAGACACCTAGATTAAGTAATGTGATTCAATAAAATGGTTAAATAACGGTTTCATAAATTATTATTCAAGTATTAGTTTTTTCGGATGAATAGTGTTTTTTAATTAAAAATTTAATTAAAAATAATTAGAAAATTATTTTTATAAAAATGACTTTATTTTTGAACTCAGAACATCGATATTATGTTATGGTAATTTTTGGGGATTTTTCTGAAAAAATAAATTTTCGGTGAATAGTGTATTTATTTAAAAATAAAATTAAAAATATTTAGAAAATTATTTTTATAAAATGGAGTTAATTTTTGAAATCATAGCATTGATATTTGGTTAAGGTGAAATTTTGGGATTATTCTGAGAAAGTTGAATTTTCGGTGAATAGTGAAAGTATAGTTTTTAAGTTACGGGTGTTTAATGACATCATTAAATGATGTATTAAGTATATATTCAATATGGTCGAATTATGAATAGTAATATAAGGTGTGAGGTGTCCCAAGTGGCCAATACCATGGGAAAATACCATGGGCAAGCCCATGGTTTTTCCAAAACCACTAGTGAGGTGTCCCTTGGCCATTAATGCCTTGTCCCCTCACTTTCCCTATAAATAACCACCCTTTCCTCCTTTAGTTTTCACTCCCAACTCTCCCCCAACGAAGTTCTGGTCTTCTTACCTTCCAAGGAGTCCTCCCAAGGTGCCCCCAAGCCCTCAAGGTCCAATCCTTTGAGTTTCAAGAGTCACATTTTAAGGTAAGGGATCTGACCCCTCTCTTTCTTTTCATGTAATCTCTTTTATGTCATTCCTATTATGCTCCATGTTTTTATGTGAGAGGATGTTCTTTTATATTCCTCTTACTGCCCTTTCATGTTTATATGATGAGAGATCCCCTCTTACTCTCATCATTTCGTTTTATGAAAGTTTAAGTGACGCCGTTAGGCTGCCGAATTTTTAAGGGATTCTTTAACCCTTCTCATTTTTCAAGTTCGATTTTCATGTCAAGTCTTTCAAGTTCCTTTTTATTATGTTGGGGTATGATATCTATATCTATCATACTGATCTCTTATGATCATATGATGAGGGACCCTATTTTATCTTGTCAAATCATTTTCTTTTGAAGTTAAGTGACGCCGTAAGGCTGCCGAATTTTCATAAGAGAAATCTAATCTTTTTTCCTTCCATGTTTTTCATTTCAAATGTTATGTCCCTCAAATTTCATTACCATGTCCATATGTCCTTCTTACTCTTTCACCCTACTGTTTTATGGATCATTTATGAGTGGGTGACCCATTTCCCCTCTCATTTCAATGTTTTCTAAAACCCCGAAACTTAGCTGTTATGCTGCAGAATTTTCCCCTCAAAATGCCTCCCTCTTTTCTCAAAAATTATTTTATGTTATAAAGTGAATACTCAAAGCTCTTATTTCTACAAGGGTATTCACATATATATCAAAATGTTCCATTTTAAATTCTGGGATTTACATAAATGAGACCCGCTTTCCCTTTCCGTGGGTTTAAAGTGACGTAAAGATCATGTCTTTAAAGCAGTTTTTAAAACGTTATGATTATTAAATGAAACCCATTTATTTTATGCTATGTGGGTTATTTATGAAATGTTTGATGATGATATATGTGGCTCACATGATAATAAAGGCAAATTTAAGGGTGCGCCCTGATAGCGCTCCAATGCATTGGGTAATGATGTAACCACTAGAGATTACAATTTTCACGATACCTTGGTGAATAACCTTGGTAATTTCCAAATGACACCTTGGGGATGGACCTTGGTGATATGTTCATGATTGTCTATGTTAAATGATGTAGCCACATCTTCAAGTTATGAAAAATGTTATTTTTATTATGAAATGCCTGATGATTTATTTCTCATGCCTTAATGTTCTTTTCATGTCCTTATTGAAGTATCTCAAGTTCACATGTAAAATGTTCCTCTTATTTCCCTTACTGGGCCTTCTGCTCACCCTTTCTTTTGATGTATGTCCCCAGGTTATGAGATGCAGTAATGAACCTAGAATGAACTTAAGGAGACGCCTTTCAAGTGTTTAAGAAGAATGTTTTATGTTGTTTTCATGTATTATGTTCCTGGTTTCCAAGACACTAGACCTTAAAGATCCTCAGTTTTGTGTAATGTAATGAAAGTTTATGTTATAAAATGGCGGGATGCTATAGTTGGTATCAAAGGATGGTTTAGTTATTTGTGGAAATTAGGATATAAAAACTTTAGGAAGAACCCTATAGAAAAGTTTAAATATAGGAAAACTTCCTGGTATTTTGGTAAGTATTGAGTAAGTGGTCTATCAAACAAATACATCCTTGTCTGGATACGAGCAGGTAGAGGCGGCTCTGGCACAGATGTACATAGGGGTAAAACCCGAAAACACCGCTTTGAGCTAGACTCGAACGGGAACTGGTGCACGATAACGGGCCTTGCTGCACTCTTGGTTACGACACTCCCGGGGGATATGTTTGGTTAATCACATGCTTTTTATGAATCATTATGAAGGAATTATAGAGAACTATAATTGTCTAAGCACGAAGTCTTAGTTAAAAGATTCATAAATGAAATAAGTTTCTCACTAAGGTTTTAATTCTTTTAGAAAATGGCGGTCAATAGGAGGAACCATGCCGATGGTGACCGCAATGCACCATGTGCTGACGGCCCTCCGATGGAAGCCGGAATGGAAACATTCATGCGAATGATGAACCAACTGACTCAAGTTATGAGTAATAACTTGAATCAAGCTGAGAGGCCGACCTCACCACGAAGGGAACAACTTTCTGTTGAGTCCTTCATGCGTCAACGACCGCCAACATTCAGTGGATCTACTGACCCATTGGTTGCGGAACGATGGATAAGCTCCATTGAAAAGATCTTTTCTGTACTTCATTGTTCGGAACAAGAAAAAGTCACCCTTGCTGTTTACCGCCTAGAGGGAGAAGCTGATCAGTGGTGGTCACTGATCAAAAACACGAATCCACGAGGAGAGATGGAAGCTATGGAGTGGGAATAATTTCGGGGGATTTTCTTTAACAAGTATTTCCCTCGTTCCATGAGAACGAAAATGGAGAAAGAGTTTCTCGAGCTGAAGCAGAAGGAGAACGAATCTGTCGGAAGCTACGAGATGAACTTCACAAGGCTTTCCCGTTATACCTCAAGTTTTGTCATGGACCCTAATGGGAAGGTTGATAGATTCTTTGGCGGACTACGACCACATCTGCGGAAGAATCTAGCCAACAGGGACTACGATAGCTATGAAGAAATAGTTCGAAGTGCTATGAATGTTGAACTAGAGTTTGGGGAGACACAGTGGTCTCACAAATATAATGAGAAGAAGAGAACTCTAGAACCGAGCCTGGGAAGAAGTTTTGATCAGGAAAGAGGTGGAAAGCATATGCAACATGCCACATTCAATAAATGTGGGAAGAAGCATCCGGGGAACTGCTTGATCGGAAGTGGCAAGTGCTATAGGTGTGGAAAAGAAGGCCATATTTCTCGGAATTGTCGTGGTGATGTGAAGCCTCAACTTCCCAACACTAACGACAGAGGAAAGATGGTTCTGGCCCTACCCAAAGTCACATGCTTCAAGTGTGGACAACTTGGGCACTTTGCTAATCAATGTCCAAATCCGAGGGCGGTGGAGGGGAATCACCATCAACCTCAGCAGAGGCCAAGGGAGCAAGGTCATGCTTTCGCTATCACAACAACTGAAGTTGAAGTTCCGAACGATGTGGTAGCAGGTACTCTTGTTGTCCTCTCAAAACTAGCAAGTGCTTTATTTGATTCTGGTTCTACGCATTCCTTTATTTCTTCCAAGTTTGCAAAGAATATAGAATCAATCCCCGAATTGCTTGAGGTAGAGTTGTCAGACAAGATTCCAAGTGGGATTATCCATGCATCAACAGTGTTTAGAGACTCTAGTGTTTACTTTGGTGAGCACAATCTTATCGCAAATCTAGTAGTCATTCCCAAGATGGAATTCGACGTTATACTAGGGATGGACTGGCTCTCAAAGTATAATGCTAAGATCAAATACAGAAGTAAGGAAATCTCAGTAGTCTTGAATGAACGACCTACAGTTATCTTCCGAGGAGAGATATCCCGAACTGATCCCTATCTAGAAGCACCTCCTATAGCTTTCTTTATGGTGTTAATCGGTGATGAGGAAGAAGGGAAAGGGAGCATACAAATTGAAGATGTTCCGATTGTTCAGGAATACATGGATGTATTTCCGGAGGAGTTACCTGGACCTCCCCCCGAAAGAGAGGTAGAGTTCTCCATTGAACTCGTACCTGGGTCTCAACCGATATCAAAGACTCTGTATAGAATGGCAAATGTGGAGCTAGAGGAGCTAAAGAAACAACTCCAAGACTTGTTGGAGAAGGGTTTTATCCGACCGAGTGTGTCTCCTTGGGGAGCACCAGTTCTCTTTGTGAAGAAGAAGGATGGATCAATGCGGCTATGCATTGATTATAGAGAACTGAACGGGATCACAGTGAAGAACAGATACCCTCTACCAAGAATTGATGATTTATTTGACCAACTTCATGGGGCTCAATTCTTCTCTAAGATTGACCTTCGATCTGGTTATCATCAACTGAGGGTGAAGAAGGAAGATATTTCAAAGACTGCCTTCCGATCAAGATATGGGCATTATGAGTTTACTGTTATGCCCTTCGGCTTGACTAATGCTCCTGCTATTTTCACGGATTTGATGAATAGAGTCTTTAAGGACTACCTTGATAACTTTGTGGTAGTTTTTATTGATGATATTTTGATATATTCAAAAAGTCGTGAGGAGCATGAGGATCATCTGAGGGTTGTTTTGAAAACTCTACGGAAGGAGAGGCTCTTTGGGAAGTTCAGCAAGTGTGAGTTTTGGTTACAACAAGTGGCTTTCTTGGGGCACATCATAACCAATGAAGGAATCTCGGTTGACCCTGCAAAGACAATGGTTATGGAGGAGTGGCCTCAACCCACAACAGTAACTGAGATTCGTAGTTTCCTTGGCTTAGTGGGATATTATAGGAGGTTTGTGAAAAACTTTTCACGGCTTTCTAATCCACTAACTAAGTTGACTCGAAAAGGGGTTAAGTTCATCTGGACAAAGGAATGTGAGGAAAGTTTCCAAGAGCTGAAGAAGAGATTGGTTACTGCACCTGTGTTAACACTACCCTCTATCGGAGAAGGATTCGTTATTTTTAGCGATGCATCTCTGAAAGGGCTTGGGTGCGTCCTCATGCAAAATGACAAAGTAATTTCTTATGCATCTCGACAGTTGAAGATTCATGAGCAGAATTATCCTACGCATGATCTAGAGCTGGCGACAGTTGTTTTTGCTCTAAAGATATGGAGGCACTATCTTTATGGGGAGAAATGTGATATATACACTGACCACCAAAGTCTAAAGTATATTTTCACACAGAAAGAATTGAACATGAGACAAAGGAGATGGTTGGAGCTTATTAAAGACTATGATTGTTCAATTCATTATCACCCTGGAAGAGCAAACAAAGTCGCGGATGCGTTAAGCAGGAAAGATCCTGTTGTTCTGGAAACAATGAGAATCCTGGGAGATCCCTTGATTAAAGATCTAGTAAAACTGGACATGGGAATTATAAGGAAAGGGACATCATCAACCCTATCCCAAATGATTTCTCAACCTTCATTACTAGAGAAGATCAAGAAGGCTCAAAAAGAAGATCCTTTGCTGCAGGAGAAGTTCGAGGCTGTAAAGGATGGGAAGTTCCCTGATTTCAATATTGATCAAGAAGGTGTATTGAAATTTCGTACAAGACTATGTGTTCCATCTATTCCGGAGATAAAGAAAGAACTGATGGATGAAGCTCATAGCTCTACTTTCTCTATACATCCGGGAAGCACTAAGATGTATAGAGACCTTCGTGATCATTATTGGTGGGATAACATGAAGAGGGAGATTGTTGATTACACTACAAGGTGCCTGGTGTGTCAGCAAGTAAAGGTAGAAAGACAACTTCCTAAGGGGGTATTACAACCGCTACCCATACCAGTATGGAAGTGGGATAATATCACCATGGACTTTGTAACTGGTCTCCCAAAAACATCCAAAGGAAACAATGCGATATGGGTTATTGTGGACCGTCTCACCAAGACAGCCCATTTTATCTCTATTCGGGAAGATTTCTCTCTGGATCAGCTTGCCAAGATATACGTGAAGGAAGTGGTAAGGCTGCATGGGGTACCACTATCCATCGTATCTGATCGTGACCCAAGATTCACATCAAAATTCTGGAGAAGTCTTCAGCATGCTCTGAATACTGAATTGAATTTTAGTACGGCCTATCATCCTCAAACTGATGGCCAATCTGAAAGGACTATTCAGACACTCGAAGACATGTTGAGATTATGCTCAATGGAATTTAAAGGTGTATGGGATCAACACCTCCCATTAGTGGAGTTCTCTTATAACAACAGCTTCCATGCGAGTATTCAGATGGCACCCTATGAAGCTCTGTATGGAAAGCGGTGTAGAACTCCTACTTGTTGGGATGAAACTGGTGAGAGGAAGCTTCTTGGGCCTGATCTCGTGCAAGAGATGACAGAACAGGTTCATGCCATCCAAAAACACATAAAGGCTGCTCAGAGTCGGCAGAAGAGCTATGCTGACAATCGTCAAAGGGACTTGGAGTTTGGTGTTGGTGACAAAGTCTTCCTTCGAATTTCTCCATGGAAGAGAGTCATGCGGTTTGGGAAGAAAGGGAAGCTCAACCCTAGGTACATTGGCCCCTATGAAATCCTTGATCGCATAGGAGCAGTGGCCTATCGTCTAGAACTTCCACCAAACCTAGCTCAAGTTCATGATGTCTTCCATGTATCTCTCTTGAGGAAGTACGTACCCGACCCTTCGCATGTACTGAACCCAGAGGTGGTACAACTTGAACATGACCTCTCTTATGAGGAGCAGCCAGTGGAGATCTTGGACCGTAGAGACAAGGTCCTACGAAACAAGACTACCCACCTTGTGAAAGTGTTGTGGAGGAATCATAAATATGAAGAAGCGACTTGGGAGCCTGAGGAAACGATGAAGCAAAAGTACCCTCACCTTTTCAACTAGGCCTCAAGTATAAATTTCGGGGACGAAATTTCTTAAGGGGGGAAGAATGTAACGACCCAATCTTTTTGAGTAGTATATTAACTTACTCTTATTGATTTAATAAGATGTTAATGGTTAATGCAGAAAGAGGAGTCGATGGCTTCATCCAGTAGACTCAACCCTTATGAAGCCCACTTATCAGAGCTTGGGAAGGAGGTAGCATCTGTGGGCTTCGCTTTGGACCAAGCCCAAGCCGAACTCCAGCGTGTCAAGCTTGAACGGAAACGCCTGCGGGAGAAGTTCAAGTTAGTAGAGATTGCTACTAGGGCAATGTTATCTGAGACTCCCTCAGATTCTCTCACCATAGCACACCTTACACTTAGGTCTTATGCCAGTGTTATAAGGGGCTATGTGATGAGACCCTAGTTTCCTTGTGTAATCCTTTCGGGTGAATAAATTGAGATTTCTTCCTTTAGTGATGTTTGTGAAATTTCAAATGTCTAGATAATTTTAGAATGTATTTTATTGATGAATTTTGAAAAAGGGATATTTTGAAATATTTATGTAAACCCTAAATAACTAATGATGTGTAATGATTTTCAAAAAATGGTCTTCTACAAAAGTGTTCATTAAGGAATTTGGAGTCTAATAAGATCAACTTAATTTTTGATGAATAGTAAATTATGAATAGTGATTTTACGCTTAGGATTAGTAATATGACCAAATGGATTAGTAATTTCACTCAAAGAAAGTTTTAATATAATTTAGACACCTAGATTAAGTAATGTGATTCAATAAAATGGTTAAATAACGGTTTCATAAATTATTATTCAAGTATTAGTTTTTTCGGATGAATAGTGTTTTTTAATTAAAAATTTAATTAAAAATAATTAGAAAATTATTTTTATAAAAATGACTTTATTTTTGAACTCAGAGCATCGATATTATGTTATGGTAATTTTTGGGGATTTTTCTGAAAAAATAAATTTTCGGTGAATAGTGTATTTATTTAAAAATAAAATTAAAAATATTTAGAAAATTATTTTTATAAAATGGAGTTCATTTTTGAAATCATAGCATTGATATTTGGTTAAGGTGAAATTTTGGGATTATTCTGAGAAAGTTGAATTTTCGGTGAATAGTGAAAGTATAGTTTTTAAGTTACGGGTGTTTAATGACATCATTAAATGATGTATTAAGTATATATTCAATATGGTCTAATTATGAATAGTAAGATAAGGTGTGAGGTGTCCCAAGTGGCCAATACCATGGGCAAATACCATGGGCAAGCCCATGGTTTTTTCAAAACCACTAGTGAGGTGTCCATTGGCCATTAATGCCTTGTCCCCTCACTTTCCCTATAAATACCCACCCTTTCCTCCTTTAGTTTTCACTCCCAACTCTCCCCCAACGAAGTTCTGGTCTTCTTACCTTCCAAGGAGTCCTTCCAAGGTGCCCCCAAGCCCTCAAGGTCCAATCCTTTGAGTTTCAAGAGTCACATTTTAAGGTAAGGGATCCGACCCCTCTCTTTCTTTTCATGTAATCTCTTTTATGTCATTCCTATTATGCTCCATGTTTTTATGTGAGAGGATGTTCTTTTATATTCCTCTTACTGCCCTTTCATGTTTATATGATGAGAGATCCCCTCTTACTCTCATCATTTCGTTTTATGAAAGTTTAAGTGACGCCGTTAGGCTGCCGAATTTTTAAGGGATTCTTTAACCCTTCTCATTTTTCAAGTTCGATTTTCATGTCAAGTCTTTCAAGTTCCTTTTTATTATGTTGGGGTATGATATCTATATCTATCATACTGATCTCTTATGATCATATGATGAGGGACCCTATTTGATCTTGTCAAATCATTTTCTTTTGAAGTTAAGTGACGTCGTAAGGCTGCCGAATTTTCATAAGAGAAATCTAATCTTTTTTCCTTCCATGTTTTTCATTTCAAATGTTATGTCCCTAAAATTTCATTACCATGTCCATATGTCCTTCTTACTCTTTCACCCTACTGTTTTATGGATCATTTATGAGTGGGTGACCCATGTCCCCTCTCATTTCAATGTTTTCTAAAACCCCGAAACTTAGCTGTTATGCTGCAGAATTTTCCCCTCAAAATGCCTCCCTCTTTTCTCAAAAATTATTTTATGTTATAAAGTGAATACTCAAAGCTCTTATTTCTACAAGGGTATTCACATATATATCAAAATGTTCCATTTTAAATTCTGGGATTTACATAAATGAGACCCGCTTTCCCTTTCTGTGGGTTTAAAGTGACGTAAAGATCATGTCTTTAAAGCAGTTTTTAAAACGTTATGATTATTAAATGAAACCCATTTATTTTATGCTATGTGGGTTATTTATGAAATGTTTGATGATGATATATGTGGCTCACATGATAATAAATGCAAATTTAAGGGTGCGCCCTGATAGCGCTCCAATGCATTGGGTAATGATGTAACCACTAGAGATTACAATTTTCACGATACCTTGGTGAATAACCTTGGTAATTTCCAAATGACACCTTGGGGATGGACCTTGGTGATATGTTCATGATTGTCTATGTTAAATGACGTAGCCACATCTTCGAGTTATGAAAAATGTTATTTTTATTATGAAATGCCTCATGATTTCTTTCTCATGCCTTAAAGTTCTTTTCATGTCCTTATTGAAGTATCTCAAGTTCACATGTAAAATGTTCCTCTTATTTCCCTTACTGGGCCTTCTGCTCACCCTTTCTTTTGATGTATGTCCCCAGGTTATGAGATGTAGTAATGAACCTAGAATGAACTTAAGGATACACCTTTCAAGTGTTTAAGAAGAATGTTTTTTGTTGTTTTCATGTATTATGTTCCTGGTTTCCAAGACACTAGACCTTAAAGATCCTCAGTTTTGTGTAATGTAATGAAAGTTTATGTTATAAAATGGCGGGATGCTATAGAGCCTATTCAGACTAGTTTGGGCCAAACCAAGCCGAGACAGGCTGGGTTCGATGGACCGAGTTGGGTCGGCTGGCAGGTCAGGTCGAACCCGGACTAGACCAGGGTTAGACCTTTGTATAAATACACTTGTAACTTTCAAACAGAGCATCTGTTTAACAAGTCTTATATGGTTTTGTTACCCTTTCAATGAGGAGTTCATTTTGAGATGGATTTGTGGGTTTTAGTTAGATGAAATTATAGGTTAAGATCATACCATTCATCTTTTTCTATGAGGGTTTGATATAGTATCTCGTTCTCATCATAGAGGATGACTTGTATTCCTAATTGAGTTGTCTCAGCCTGGTTTTGATAGTTGACTCAATAGGTTGGATCATACATTGCCCCGAGAGGCCCGATCTGTCCTCACTTATCTTCTTAGTAACATAGATATGGTTTTTGGAGAAGGTGTGACGAATATTTAAACAGGAACCTTTCCCCAATCTATTTTGATGTTTCTAGTTGGTCCAAGAGTCCACCTAGTGAGACCTAGGTGTTGAACTATTGTCTATGTATCGAGATGAGATTCTTTTCATTCTATCTGACTAGACCAGATGAGTGTGCTTTGGGAAGTTTCTAGTCGTTGAGTTTTGGTTGTGATATATTGAGACTTCGTGTATTAGTGAGGCTAAATGTCTTATGGAAACTACGTGACTTATCAAGACCATGAATCTCTGTGGTTACTTTTGGTAGATCTGTTCTACATGGTTCTATTATATAGCTTGAGGAGTGATATCTCCCAGAATGAGCATGCTGTGAGCAGAACCCTATAGTTGTAAATAGATGAGACTTCAAGGCTTAGAATCCTTTATGAGTATATCTAAATGTTATTCTTATATGTGATGTTGAAACATACCTATATTGAGATGACTATATCTTCTTAGTGGTGTTTTCATTGTGGTATTTTACTTTGTGTTTTCATGGTGTCCTACTGAGTATTGTTTTTCACACCCCTGTATGGGCTTTTCTCACACGTGTCATGTATTATGAAAATGATCAACACTTCTACAGAGTCCTACGTAGACTAGGAATAGGTGGTTCTTGGAGATGCCAGACTATTGAGGTGTTCTCCTATGGATTCATATAGCTAACCAGTACCTTTCCTTTCAAGTAGGGTTTTATGCAGATGAGTTTAAGGAGTTTGTTTATTCGATTTTTTAGACCCTTTCTTTTGTTGGCCTTATATTCTAGCCCATTTGTACTTTACTTAACATTACTTTCCCTATTGTACTCGGTTGGTTGGGTTTAATGGTATGCATGCATTTTGTTCCTTAGTGTTTTTACATTTTAGCATTTACAAGCTTGGAGATGTGTGTCTGTGTGTGTACAGGTACTTAGGAAATGACTCCTAGGTTAGTGATATGCATACTCAGTGTTAATCACATGCCCAGAGCCTATTGAAGGTGGTCCAGGGGAGTCGCATCACGGGCCCCACTAGGACGAGTCATGATAGAGTGGTATCCGAGGGGGTAGGTTCTACTTTAGGATAGGGAGTCTATGAGATTGGTTTGGGGAAACAGTTTTTAGTGTTTCAAATTCATCTTTCCGGCTAGGGACTAGTGTTGGTGAGGCAGTGGACATATTCATAAACTAGGACTCTAGACACCTGTTTTTCAACTCTCCGCATGAAAATACTAGTTTTAGGGAAAAATAAAGGTACTTTCATCATATGGTTATGGGTTTTTTTCATTTACTTCTTGATTCAGCTCACTAAGTATAATATTTTGACCATGATACATCTTATTTTTTTACAGGGTGTATTCATGACACCATCGAGTGAGGTTTTCATACCATGATCGGGAGTTTGACCCAATGTTTGATGAGGCCTCCCTAAGGGGAGCTAGTCACATAGTATTTTTTCGTAAGGATGGTCAGAAGGTGGATCCTTCTCCTGTTGATCAATTTTTGGACCCACATCTAGTGGTTTAAGTGGATTCAAATTACTATACTGAGTCATGTATGGATCTTTTGATGTTGGATGATGATACAAAGGGTTCAAGCACGTATCATAGGCTTTTGAGGTAGAAATCACCTAGGATAATGGGTCAGTTAGACTTATCGATAGCAAGTTCATGACGTAAGCTTAGAATAATAGGTTTCATCAAAGTTCCAAGGGTGTGATATTTACCTTACGAAGAGGAATTTATATTCTTGTTAGGGGAGGGGAAATCTCACGTGATATTTTCCCATCGTTCAGGATGCATTCAGAGAGGCACTTGATGAAATTCCAAGGAAGAGGTAGTAGCAGGAGCAGACAGATCTTACAGGCAGCATATGTGGCAGAATAACTCGGGATGTTGTAGGAGGTGGCCAATGTTTTGACATGTTACCACCACCACCACCATGTGTTCCATAGCAGACTTAAGGATCTTGAGTACAAGGGAGGATACAATTTTAGGTTGTCAAGTCTTATGACCCCAGAACTCTTGGAATGATTCAAGGTATGATATGTGTCTTTCTACTTTAGTTAAAATAAATAGACACATGTGCTAGTGATTTCATTTCCTACCACTTTCCTTGTTTGGTACTTAGATATTTTGGTTAAACTTCTTAATTGACCCTTACACTTAGAGATACATACTTGAGGAGACTTGATGATCAAACACTAGTTCCAATGGTGTGACCTGACTCTTAGACATGATGGTTTTGGTTGGGATCTCTTGGTAGTAGCATAAAGGCCCTACGATTCCATTCTCGATATGGACTAATAGCCACAGTTCGTGTTCAAACTGATTGTTTTAGGAAAAGGGTGCAGTTTGTATGCATTGATGAGCCTAGGTTTTCCTTTCTTTGTGAAAAGGAATCATATGTAGTCCATGATGGACTCATGCATAGGAGGTTGAAGCTGATTAATCTTCATTTGTCTATCCTATCCCTTAGAACAGTAGATGTTTTAAGTCCTCAGTTTCCTATAATAGTGGCAGAGTATAAGTACATATTCCCTGAAGATGTTCCAGGTTTACCTCCCGGCCGAGAGATAGAATTTTTGGTTGATCTAAACCCTGAGAAGATACTAATATCTAAACTATCATATTTAATGGTTCCAATAGAGATTCATGAGATAAGGGTGTGATTGGAGGACTTGCAAAGGAATGGCTTCATGAGACACAGTTTTTCACCATGTTCATCCCTAGGTGGTCTTTGTTTATAACATCCTAATATACTCGACATCTAAGAAGAAGCACACGAGACACTTGAGGATGCTCTGGGACACACTTTGAAAGCACAAACTACATGGGAAGTTCATGAAATGTCAGTAATGGATTATAAAGGTCCTTTTTTTATAGGACACATCATCTCAAAGACTAGAGTTTCATTGGACCCAGTGAAGTTTGAGGTAGAGTTTTACGAGTGCTCCCCTCTTGAGGTTTCCAGAGGAGGGTGTTGAGTACATAGTGTTTTTTGATGCATTAGGAACTGGTATTGGTTGTTTCCTGATGTAAAGGAAAGCATTGATTGCCTATGGGTCATGCCAGTTGAAATAACATGAGAAGAAATACATGAGCCATGATATTGAGTTAGTATCAGTAGTCTTCGCAATGAAGATGTGGTGACACTAAATGATGGGTGAGCACTTTATCGTCTACTTCAACCACAAGAGTCTCAAGTATATATTCCCTCGAAAGTATCGAAACTTGAGATAGAAGCAAGGGATAGAGACCCTCCAAGACTATGACTTGGAGATTTTTTATACTCTTGGGAAGGGGTGAATTGTGGAAGATTCTCCCAGTAAGAGATATAGCTTGTAGTTACTGAACAACGTATTGGAGCAGTTAGCCTCGTTATAGATTTCCTTTATGGATGGACATGGGGAATATTATCTCCAGTCAATGTTTGTCACCCCTCCACTCTTTTGGTGAGTCAGGGAGGCACAACTTAGGGATACCGACTACAAGGCACTATATGATCAAATATCTATAGGTCATTTTCGGTATAGATATTAAAAGGGAGGGGAGAACGATATACTTTCAATAGGATTCATGATGATACCAGTGGTGATGTGAGAGGTTCTGAGGGAGTTTCATGCATCCCCTTTTAGTGGTACATCCAGGTGTGGCAATGATGTACCATAACCACAAATTCTATTTTGGTGACTAGGGATGAAGAAGGAAGTTGTAGAGTTTGTATCTCAGTTCCTTGCTTGTCGATAAGTTAAGGATGAGCATCAGGTTCCAACAGGTTTTACTCAACCCCTTGAGGTTCTATAATGGAAGTGAGATGGGACAAAAATAGACTTTGTGATGGGTTTACCACATACATATAGGGGTGATACCCTCTGAGTGATCATTGACCAACTCACCAAGTCGTCCAACTTTCTTGCTATTTGGGAGTAGAGTTAAATAAGGATATTGGGACGCCTCTACATATATAAGATAGTATGAATCTATCGAGTTCCATCGATAATTTTTTCAGATCATGATCCTTGATTCACATCTCAGTTGTGGAAGAGATTATAGGAGATGTTTGGGACTCAGTTACTCTTAAGCATAGCATTTCACCCCTATATGGACGGCCAGACTAAGAGGACCATTCAGGTTATGGAGGACATTCTTTGGGATTTCACGTTAATTTTTGTCAACATTTAGTAGGATTGAATACCTCTAGTGGGGTTTGTATACAACAAAAACTAACCCTCCACCATCGGTATGGCACCATTCGAGGCTTCGTATGGGTGACCCTACAGGTCACCATTTTTTGGACTGACCCAAGAGAGTCGGAACTCATGGTCCAGGAGTTGGTGTATGCGACTATGAAAAAGGTGTAGATCATCAAAGAATGTATTAAGACTACATAGAGTAATCATAAATCTTATATTGATAGGCGATGGAGGCGTTTGGAGTTCAATGTGGGAGACCATGTGTTCCTTTGATTATCTCCTCAACGTGGGATCTGAATATTTGGCTGGGACGACAAGTTATATTCGAGGTTCATCATCCTTTCCTTTCCAGATATTGTGTAAAGATGGTGAGGTGGTATACCTCTTGGATCTACCCTTGTAGTTATACTAGGTACACAATGTCTTCCACATTTTTCAGATAAGGAGATACATGTATGATCCATCACACGTCATCAATTGGGATGATCTAGACATCAATGATGGGATGATTTTGGCCAAGTACCTGATGGAGATCAGGGATCCTTCATGGTCAAGTGATTACATCGGTGCAAGTTTTCTGGCCGCATAAGAATCTTTAGGAGATCATGTGGGTGGGGGAGGTACATATTTGTGTGCAGTACCCAAATTTTTTCGATAGCCCTTGTTTTGGCTTTCGAGTACATAAATCCCAAAGGTGGGGATAGCCTAATTACCCTAATTTTTCATGATTTTATTTTTAGAAATTATTTGACAAGATTCTGAGACTAGGCACTATGATGGTGTTTGATTCTGAGTCCTGGTGTGCCCATAACAATTCTTCTAAAAATGTTACGTTTTTAATAACATGTGGACATGAATTTTCTTAAAAAGTGAAATAACTTTTACATGTATACCTGGATTGGAAATCTAAGGGAACCATTGAGATTAGAATAGTGTCTTTACCCTAGGCGCAACCAAACATTTTTCAGCACAGGTCATCTGTAAAAAACATTCAACAATGGTGTAATTGTAAATAAAATTATTAAATAAAATTATTTTATTTTAAAATCCTAATAACTCATAAATGGTAACTCAATTTGGAAATATGAGACCAATGTTGAGTTCCTAAGGGGTTTTTTCCTTAAATGAGGCCTAACATCGGTTGGTGTAGACCGGCTGTGAAAGTTAGTTTTTAGACGTAAACATCATTAAAATATTTTAATATAAATTATTTTTGACACCTCATTGGTTTTATTTTAATATTTCCTATTGTCAAGAATCCAAGGTTACAACATAACCCTGTAAATATTTTAAGGTAAGTAGAAGGATATCTCTCTAATTAACACTGATGGATTGGGGAATCAAGAATGATGAACCTTGGATTCGAAGGATCTTGACCACAACAACAACACAGCAACTATTCTTTGTCATGGATCAAACCAAATCGAGGTAGGGTGTTTGATTTAATTTGATTTCTTCCCTATTATTATTTATTATGATAAACATGAATCAATCGATGAATACATTGATTCATGGGTTGTGCGTATTTTGGGTTGGGATTACTTTTTCAGTGTTTTATTCTTAGTTTTGATTTGATTAAGGATTTTTTATTCTTTTCTAATCATTCTTATGGAATTGACTGAGGACAGAATGAACAATGGTCAAGGTTTGATCCATAGGTTGTTTCATGTGCTTTTCTTCCCCGATGTTCTTTGCAGTATTTGTGTTCTTAATGTTATTTGTGGTTTATGAATGGATAACCATTGTGCCTCTAATTCTTGGTGCAATGATCCAAAATAGAAGATTCAGTGTCAGGAGGACCTACCGAAGGTGTGATAACAAAGGTGATGGATGGATCGAAGTTAGTTGGGAGATATTTTTGTTTGAGTGTTTTTTCATCGAGATGAATCACAAAATTGATCAAAGCCTAAGGAGATGAAGAATGTGACCTGAGGATCATAGACGTGCCTCCTTTTCCAAAAAAAGAGCACTAGAGGAGAACTTGTGACCTTTGGAAGGGGCCAGTAATGCGTCGGTGACTGGCGTTGGAAACCAACACCGACAACGCATTGCAATAGCGTCAGCCATGTGAACTACGGCTTGACCTCTATTGGAGGAGCCCTTGGTGGTGAGGTCACGAGGTAGGTAGAGAGGTGGGTTTTCCACATTGAACGTGGTGGTGCTGCATTGAGTGGAGGCATGTGGTCGTGGCGGACCGCATGATGTGTAGCAAGTCCATCATGCGTGCATGTGGGATGGACTAAGGGGATTCGGGCCACTCCAGCAACCCAGTGGGTCGGGCTCACTTGGACTTGTTCTGGTGGGTCGGGTCGAACCCGGAGCAGACCCATGTCAAACCTTTTAATAAAAGAAGTCATAACTTTCAAATGGATTGTTTTTTTGATGAGCTATCTATGGAGTTAGGACCCTTGCGATGAGGTGTTACTTTTTAGATGGATTAGTGGGTTTTAGTTGTACAATAGTAGAGGTTGAGAGTTTACTCTTGGTATTTTCCTATGAGGGTTCGATAAAGGATATCATTCCCATCATAGAGGATGACCCATATTCCTATGTGAGTTATCTCATTCTAGCATCTATAGTTGACTCATCTAGTTTGAGCATGTATCACACTGAGATGCCTAGTCAGTCCTCACTTCTCTTTCTGGTACCTTTGATAGAGTTTTTGGAGAATTTGGGGCCAATATTTAAGTGGGAACCTATCCCATATATAGGATGGTGTTTCCAGTAGGGCCAGAATTCCCCCAGTGATCTTTGGATGTTTACCCCTATCTGTGTATCATGATCAAATTATTTTTTTTCTACATAAATAGACCTGATGAGCATCCTTCGGTTATTTTTTAGTGGTTGATGTTTTTTGTGATATATCAAGACTCCATGTATTAGCGAGACTAAAGGTATTATGGAAACTACATTACTTATCGAGAAAATGAGTCTCTGTGGTTACTTGTGGTAGATCTGTTCTATGTTCCTCTATCATAAAGCTTGAGGAGTGAGATCTCCTGGGATGAGAGTTCTATGAGCAGAACCGTTTATCTGACAATAGATGAGACTTCGAGGCTTGGAATCCTTTATGATTATACCTGTATGTTCTTATTATATGTGTTGTTGAAACATACCTTTATTGACCTGACTATATAGTGTTAGTGGTGTTACATTTGTTGTATTTTTCTTCTTATTTTTGGGGTTTCATACTGAGTATTGTTTTACTCACCCCTACATGGGATTTTCCCACACATGTCATGTCTTGGGTAGACAATCAAAACTTTGACGAAGCCCTAGGTGGAGCGTGAATAGGTGGTGCTAGGAGAGACTAGATAGTCAAAGTGTGCTCTTACGGCTTTGGAAAGTTGACCAATGCCTTTCCCTTCACATAGGGTTTTTTAAGGATGAATTTTAGGATCTTTTGGATTCACTTTTATAGACTCTTTCTTTTGGTGGACTTGTATTCTGGCCTAGTTTTACTTTACCACACTTTACTTTCCTTATTGTACTCTATTGGTTAATTTTAGTGGTATGAATTCATTTTGTTCCATAGTGGTTTTTACATTTCATCATTTGTGGGCTTCGATATTTATGTGTATGTAATGGTACTTATACAATTCCTACCATGTTAGTGAAATGCTTATTCGATGCTACTCACCATCCCCTGGCCTATTGGATACGGGCTTAGGGAGTCACAGCACGAGACCCACCAGGGTGAGTCGTGATAGTGGATGACTATTGTAACATTAAAAATAATATTATTATAATATATTAAGTAAATAATGATTATTATATGGTTTTAGATATATTATATTATGTATTTAACTAATTATTAATGTAACATTTTTTTCAATAATTACTGAAATAAGCTGTTATTAAACCAGTGTTCACATAACATAATAAAGAACACATAGAATGAAATAAGAATATTTTAAATCAATATAAGTAATATATTATAGAATATTAAATGATAAATAAATAATAAACTTATAATGAAATGATGGTTAATTATATCATCATTATAAATCATGCATGAATGGTTAAATATAATAACACCCGATGCTGAAAAGAGATTAAAATAATTTAAACACGTGAAGAGAATTTTTATTAATGGGGAGTATAAATGGGAATGAATATTAGTAAGGCTATGAAATCAGTAATTAATATCTTTATATTTATGATACTAGAGGTTAAATCACTTTTGTGGAAAATAAAGGGTAAAGATAAGGGACTTGGTAACCCAAACACATTTCTTTGAGTTATATAATTATTTTATAGAATCTCATATTCCAAAAATTTCTATTTTAAATGATATTTTATATTGTTTTCTGGGGAAATATTTTTTGAACCAAATCCATTTTAATGATTCTTTTTCTTTTCATGTCCTTGAAAATAAATGAGACTCTTTGAAAACAGACTCGTAACTATGACTTTTACATAGATGATTTCAAAATGGTTTCAGAAAGCTCATTTCATAATTTGTTTTTCATTATCTTCAAATTATATATCTCTCTTGAAGTGGTTTTTTATATGTTTTAATATTATTATTCCCTTTAAAATGATATTTTGATACCCATTATTGATTTCGTTCATGTTATATGAAAATTCATTTTTTCCCATATGTTAATTAAGATATGTTTATGATTGATTTTAAGTAAAAATATATAGTTATATTGATGATGGGTGGAGTCCTATTTCACCCTCCATTTCATTGGTATATGTTTCTATCACATTAGATATTCATGGAGGTAAATAATGGGTTTGTTCACACAGAATAGGGCATGATTAGTTTTTCTCCCTATTTCAGACAAGGATATGATGAGTTTATTCACATAAGCATGGGCATATTGAGTTTTCTCATACAAGTTTCCTTATTCTTATGGTTGTTCCACATTTGTTTTATGAAGTTATGACACATTTCCAAGTTTTTTATCAATTTATTCTATGTTTTAAGATTCATTTCATTTCCATGAAATTCTATGATTTCATGATTATGCCACTTCAATAATTGTACACTTTTATATCATGTTATCATGTTATATTTTTTATATTTTATTCTTCATTAATAATCCTTTAATGAATATATGTTTCTATGAAATGTTTTAAGAATGTATTCTGTCATCTTACGATCTTGTATTATGATTTTTATGTAATAGGATGATACCTTAGTGTCCCTTCCCTTTGTTTTTTTTTGGTGTTGGAGTTTTCTAGAGGAGGTTCCAAGGAATTTTGAGGGTAAATGGGGAAAAGGGGGGTACTAATACAATTTAAGGACAGGCTATGGCATGGATCCATAGACTACATCATAAGATAGTCTTATGTAGTGTGGTCTCTTGGGTTTGGTGTAGGGAGGCATGAAGGAGTAAAATCAGGGTAAATACCTTCTTAGGAATGGATTTTCCATGGTGGTTGGATATAACATAGGATTTGATCATTATGGCTTTGAGTGAGGTAGTTTTTCAACAGTATTTTTTTAAGAAACTTCTAAATCAAAGGTGGATACTACATAGGTTGTAGGTTGTTTCATAGCCCCTCCCCCAAATAAATAAGATATTCTCCATGGATCCATCCATGGATCCTGCAAATTATTATTATTAGGGGGCTCTGATATGGTATCCTTCCATTGTGTTGTGGTCAAGGTAGTCTGTGGCATGGTCCTAGGAGAAACATCATGGTCCTCTAAAAATCTATCTGCCTATAAATACCTCTAATTCTCCCGACCATAGTTTTCTCCCACTTCTTCCTCTAAAATACTAGGTGATCTAGGGTTCTTTTTCAGTCATTGAATCCTTGTTTTAATAGGGATCAATCCTATAAATCTTGAGTTCAATCCATGCTGATCCTTGGTAGTTTCTACATCTTTTCTAGTGGTTTCTCTCCATTTGATCTCATTTCCTCCCATTATTTCATTCCATGTTATGGCGAATTATTTACATCATTCTAATAGAGTTTTATTTTTAATTTTTTGGTGAGTTCCTGGCATGATGTCCTTTGGGGATTGTAGTTTCCTTATAGAATAGGTGATTGGAGATTCTCATGGGTATTCTGTTTTCATTTTAATAATGTTTCAAGTTTGAGGTAGTGGATTCATTTCATATCCTACATATTTAAATAAATTTGTAAAATGGCCATTTTTTAACCCTTTTTATGGTAATTTAATTAACTTAATAAATATTAAAAATGGAATAAATAATGGAATTGGTTTATATTTAATAGTTACATGTTGTAACATTCCTCCATGATAATGGTTTGCCTCTTTTTTTGTAAATAATGTGATATATATACTATGATTTATATATCATGTTGTTATGCTTGGTATGGAATGTTCAAATTAATGAATTTGGATAAAGAAAATAAATTTGGAAATGATTTTTTTGTTTGGATAAAGAATTAAAGATGTGGCATGTTTAAAAAATTTGGTGTTTCTCATAATTTTATGGTAATGAAATTGTTGGAACTATAAATATTTAATTGAATGTGTTATTCCAGGTGTTAATGGAATTGTATAAAGAACATGATCTTATAATTAGGATACACACAATGGTAACCTATAATAAATGAATTAGTTAATTCAATATGGAATAAAAATAGGTTTTTTTATAAATATAAATGTTATGGTCCAAGGTTCTTCATTTTATTTTGAAGTCTAAATGCCTTACTTTGGGGTCTTAAGAGCCTATTTACTTTGAAATTTGGATGCCTTGTTTTTACGACCAAGTTGACCAATTGACTAAGTATGTTGTATGATTTATTTTGTGTTCCTTATATACGAGCCATTCTATGTGATGTGATATGATCATGGTATGGATAATGAGAAATGGATGGGGAGGCCTCAGCCTTTGGTAGTAGTTGATGTCTAGGATGTTGATATATATGGTGATATGTATGAAGGTGTTGGGGATGAAAATGGTGTTTATGGAATGGGTTGAAGTTGGTATTACCCATTATTGTGTTGAAATCTAGGATGCTTACTTGTTAATGAATCTATTAAATTGTTGGATGGTTGGGTTTCTTGTTTTATATTCATTCCTTTCCCCACTTCTTTAGGAATCTAGATGTGTATGGTTACATCTCTTGATGGTATCTTATGATGTTTTCCTAGAGTACCTATAACTACGGAATTGTAATAATTTTTAATAAATTTTTAACCCATGGGGTTTTTTCTTGATGGGACGTAAATGTTAATGGTAATTCTGATAAGTTGTGGACTCATGTGGATTGTGCCTAGATGACATGTAATTTACTGGGATGGTTCATGAAATGAAATAAAAATAAAGTTAATTTATGGTTAATGAATTAATCAAAATTAATTGAAATATTAAAACAAAATAATGAACTTAATGTATCTCCTTAAACTCTTGTATGCTTATAATATATCTAGTCCCTATTAGTGGCAGTTGGGTATCCGAGTGACGATAGATAAAGTTGATACTAGGGATACATTAATCCCATAGTGTGGTTGTGAGCTATAATATATCCTGTAATTTTGTAATTTTTCTATTTTTCCCCATCCATTTTGATAGGGATATTGAAACCTATTGAACTTTGGTAGGGTATTTTCCTCAACATTATGGTGGTAGGGATGGATGGATGACTACACTCTCTATCCCTAGTCTCTTTTCATGGTAGTGTTATATTCTGGTTTCCAAAGTGGTTAGTTTATCATATATGTGTGTAGTGGGTTGTAATGGATTGTGGTTATTTCACACACATGTATCCTTGGATATAGAATCCGGAGTATTTATATAAGTATGGAATTTATAGGCTTTGACGTCTTGAGGTACCTTACACAGTGTATGGGCTACAATGTCTTGAGGTCTAATACTCGATTTGTGATACACATCATACAGGCTATGATGTCTCCCATAAACTACTTGGTTACTATTTGGTTATGTGATATGGGATAACGAGATGATGTAATATACATGATGAATGTTGTTATACATAACCCATATATATTTGGGTTGTATTACCTTTAGAGAGAGATGGATCAGGACGTATGATGTTAGGGAAGAGCATAAAACCAGTGGGAAAGCGATAACTGTGTACCATTATTTTATTATTAAAATATATGATCTCTATTTTATGCATGACTTAGTGAGATATAACCATGTTGAGGCTAAGAACATAGTATACATGTTTATGTGATGAGATAATTTCACTTGCTATTCATAGAGAATTTAGTATGCTTTCTTTATATTTTGAATAAGTGGATTTGGAGAGGATATTACTAAGTATACTTTTATTCTCACCCCATGTATATATAAAATGTTTTTAGGTTAGAAGGAACAATCTAGAGGTCTGTGGAATATTATTAGCTCATGTTTTTAAGAGCAGTTTGGGATTTGTAGTCACTTCCAAGTTTACCTTTTTTATACTTATAGTTTTCTTTAGAGTTGTTTTAGTATTGTATGACATTACATGAATGCACTTCGGAATATTTTATCTATATGATAAGGAGTTTATTGGTGTATCTATCTTATATATATATCTCTTTCATTTTTCTCATTGAGTGTAATTCATATTATTTATATGTATAATATACCCTCAGTGTTAGTTGCTAACCTAAGGCCTACTAGATATAGGACTCAAGTGCTCACCATATCCCTTCTCTCATTACAGGACTTGGAGGTGTACTCCTTTGGAGTTTATGATAGACTGGAATCAAAGGTTTAGGTTGAGGGATATTATGAATTTTAGAGTTAATCACAGGTGAAACTGCATGGGTTGTTAGGAAAGATGTGTCAACTAGGTTTAGTAAGTGATGAAAACATTGGAGACCGACATAGACAAGGGTATTTAAGGACCCGTGTGATCTTATGAAAGGACCTTAAGTTTACCAAGCCTATTGATAAAAGTTATACCAGTTTTAGGGCAGAAACATTGAAAAGGATCATGCATCATTCTTATTTTTTATTGTATTTTAAATGGGTAGACCTTGGGATATGTTAAAAAGTAAATGAATAAAATAAATAAAATTATTATTTAATTAATCTTATGTATTTCATATTCTATGTTTAGAAGTCTCTAACCATCTTTTATTCTTAAAGTTATGGCACCAGGCCGACATCCTCATCAAGTTCGCATTGAAGATGTTTAGCAGGATGTGCCAGCAATTGTCGTAGAGTAGAGGTCGATGATGATGAAACTTAGAGGAGGACACTCCAAGAGTTCTAGTGAAAAATTATAAAGAAGTATGGGTTCTCTATTTCAAACTCAATCATAGAGGGCTGGTTGGATGAATTTGAGATAACTTTCAGTTTGATCTATGGTTAGAATCTGAATTGGGTTTCATTGGCTATAATGATGATGCATGTAGTAGTGATTAAGTGTTGGATCTTGTTCCTCATGGATAGTGAGGAATTGGAGGTCCCATGGGATATTTTAGAGAATAATTCCAAGAATATTTTATTTATTTGACCGTGAAGATGGACAGTTTCCAAGAGTTACATACCCTTTGGTATGGGAGTTCCATCATGGGGGAGTTTGAGATCCATTTCATGACCCTTATACAATATGATTTAGACTTGTTTCCATATGAGGAAGATAGGTAGAGTAAATTTTAGGAGTCTTTGCATCTAAATATCATGTTCTAGATCACCCTTTTTATGTTTTCAACTTATCTTGTGGTGATAAAAAGAGAATAGATTATTGAGCGGTTTTTTTTAGTACCTAATCATAAAAATAAAGGATTATTCAAGATTTCTCATGAATCACAGTCTTGTTCAAGGTATCCTAATTGCCTAGAAAAAAATAGTTTTCAATCATCTGATGGTAGGCATCAACCCCCATCATCTAATTTCTTTTAGGGCGGTATCTATCATACCATTTCCAAGGGATCATATGCATTCTTTCCCTATGGAGTCTAAAATCATCAATGGTGAGATTTCACAAACTTTTTGGGTTGGCAGCGTGAACCAGGTGTTCTACTTTAGGTTCCTCTATTGAGGTAGTTTTAGCCGAGATAAAAATACTAGGAAACTCCATCTTGAGATTCGTAGAGAGGAGAATAGGTTATGTAAAGGATATCCCTGAGAAGTTCCTTTACCTCAGAAAGAAGATTTAATCTATATAGGTGGTTGATATCAGGGTCATAGAGGTCATGTTATAGGTCATGGTTAGCTTCATGCTCTTGTGTGGTCAACACTAGAGTATTCAAATGTCATTTGAGGCACCATTTTCCTATATTCTACTTGGTTGAATGCCTTGTTTGATTAATGAGATACACAATCCTTCAAATCACCTAACCTCATCCATGCATTGGTACTTTATTTGGAAATAATTCTAGTTACCTTAGTGTTGACAGCTCCATCTAATGGTTGAGTTTATTTTTATGAAGTACGTAAAGACTGTGAGCTAGTGTTTGGGCAGCACCACTCATGAGGAAAATTTCTATGTTTTTTGATATATCCCTAAGAAATAATCATTAGTATGGAATAGTTGGATTCAGTGTGGTATATCACATATATATGTTGGATTCAGGTTGTGTTTTATGATGATGATGATGGATATACTTTAGTGTGAATTGGTTAGAGAGACCCTCATATGGGTTGGAGGCATGTTCTATTCTTGTCTTCCCTATAGGCTGAGATGATTCTGAGTTTTTTGAAGTTTTATCCAATGTTGTTTCTCTAGGTTATAGAAGAGTACCCTAAGGTTTTCCTTGATGAGGTTATAGAATTACCCTCTAGACGGTAGATCAAGTTTATGATATAGATAAAAGTTCCAAGTGAAGTGGAAGTTCTTTTGGTGGGTGTTAAATTAAAATTTGTTTTAATTTAGAGTTACTCCAAACCTCAAGAAATGATATTTCACATTAAATTTAAAATTAATATATTTTGTCCAGAAAGAAATGTTTTCCTCGTCTTATGATCCTTTATTTGATGACTTTGTTGATCTTTCAAAACCCCTTTTGGATTTACTTTATTGTTTTGTAAAAGTGTAGGATCCCACTAGCGATGATCCGCAATTCTCCACTAATCATTGAGAAATACCAATTGATTTCTGGGTTCCAGCACTGAAAATAAAATGTGTTGTGTTGTTCATCTTGATCACTACATGATCCTTTAGGCTTGAAGGATTTCTTATCTTTCTTTATAGTAAGCAATGATATTATTGTGTTTTTCATCTTAAAATGTTATCTAATTGCATTGGGGCCCTTAAATAGTATAATAATATTAAATAAACCCCATTCCATATAATAATGATATTATTATTATTATTTTATAGTGTTCTCTAACTTACAAAAAGATAAATATTATTTTACCAGATTTCAAAATAATATTTATCACTAGATGTGATCTTGGTTCCCTCGAACACCTTAGCATTTATTGATTACACGAATAAATATTTTATTCACTTAAATAAATATTTTATTCAGAAACTAGTTAATAAATATTAATTAAATATTCAAGAAATAAAATAAATATTTTATCAACAATCTAGTGAATGAATATTTATTAAATATTTTTATAATTAAATAAATCACTTATTCAATGAATAAATAATTATTTATTACCTTGAGAATGTTATCAGTCAATTAAAATTGAATAAAATTATTAATCGGTCATGAGAATAATATTTATTATAAAAATAAAATTCAAATATAATTTAATTGAGATAAATAGAAACACTTAGTTTGTGTCCCTCTATGATTCTTTCTCTTTTTCATTAGGCAGGTATGCCTGAAGTCTATGAAAACTATGTAGAAATAGCTCAAGTCACCTAAGAGAAAGAACACAATGTCACAACATTAACACCACATATGAACACTAAATGTTTAATATAATCTCTTTGTCTCAATATCTCATCAAGTATGTTACACATCCATATCATCAACATATATTCATGATATGTATTTCATTGGCTATATGAAATAAACATAACTACACCATGGACCAATACTTTATGTGACAGTTATATTTCAATCAAAGTTATGAGATATCAACTTATAAAAATATGGAACAGACATATCCTTCCAAAAAAATCAATTAAAAACATGTCATTAGAGAAACACCCAACATACCTTGCTCCCCACCAACCTATGACATGATTTTTTTGTCAGCAAACCTAAATGTGTTAGTCATGACATGAATTAATTATAATCTTAAATTCTAAGAAACCATACATGTGCTCATGGATAGGAATATCTGACGATGCCAAAACATATGGAATTCCTACTGGTGGGTCTGTTCTTATAATCTTGTGTCTTAGAAATTACCAAGAATTAACTTCATGTGAAGAAACCTTATCCACTGATGTGTACTCACACCTGATAGTATATGTACTATTTATCCATTCATAGTATGTTATTTGACCATAGAACTTATTTTAAGAATATCATCATATTATTTCAAGATTCTCATTATTGTGGGGGACAATTATTCCCTTATCAATGTGACAGATGCTCTGGGACATTATCACATCAATTTTATGTAGAATAATAATCAATATATCATAATATATTTAAATTAATATTCATATATTTGAATATACATGTATTCTTAAGTACAAAATTATTTGGTTCTAGGGAACCAACTCCAATAAACTCCCACTTACACTAGATACAACTGCTAATGACTAATTATTTCTCACGTATAAAATATTCTTCTTATGAGTATTGCTACGGCTGATGGACCTACCATGATTATGTGGCCAGTTTAGGAAAATTCACATGTCTATGTAGAAAATTAGTTTACTGTAACATTATTATCATGAGAAAATCCATTGGGTAGTGATATAATCGAGTATCCGCCTATTTTTTCCATGTCAGCATCATAAAATCCTAAAAGAATCATAGTTAAACCTGATTATAAAATTATAATTCTCTTTTTTTTGTATAACCCAAAATTCAAATAGGAAATTTCTAAAACCACTTATTCAGCTGTTTCAGAAACCACAACATCCTCGGATATTATAGATATAGAAACCACTAGATATATTAATTTTTTATTCCATATTACTTTATCCTTTTAAAAGATACTAGATAAAATTAAACTAAATGAACACAAGTGTTCAATTCACTTGATCACTAGTATCCCCACTTCCCCAAACACCAAGAACTCATCTAGTTCAACTTTGGAAAGTACTTCTAGATATTTCTAAATTCAAGTTGATGTAGTTATGTTCAATCTATTTGATATTTAAAAACTATGAATTATTTATTGATAATATCAAATGTCAATAAATATCATGGAATGTGAGATAAATTCCTAGCACTTAATCTTGTGAAATTATAATAATCTCAATAATCTCTTCTTATGCCTATACATGATCTACTAGAAGGATTATATGTCAAAAAAAATTTGGTCTTGAATTGTTATAAATTTTATTTTTCATTACATATTTAATATATATACTATGACTAAATTGAACAAACTCATGGATTTATCTTGTAGATCTTATTCCAAAGATAAAAGTTGCAACATTAAGTCATACTTGGAGAAATTTCATTCTTTAATATTAACAAACTTTTAAGATACAATATTTTTCTCAATAAATCTATCTTGAAAAATTATTATTCTCCCACTAATAAGATAGAGGTACATATCACTCATTTGTTTCAAAATGAATATTATATTATTATTATACATGATTTATCCATAAATGAATTTATGTGACATGAATATATTATTGGAATATATTGATGCCACTAACCCTTTAAAGTTATCCCTAGTAGACATATACCCTAGGGTCTCCCTTTGGCCAGGTCATACAGAAATCCACTATAATGTTTCTCCTAAGTGATTTGGCATCGATAATGAACAGCCTAATATGGTGATCATAGAAATATTCTTTGGAAAAGTAAAATTCAAGAAGGATTTCATTCATTTTGATTGGTGTATAGATTTTTTCATAGACTATACCTTTAAAAAATAGATCATGATTTTTTTTACCGTCTAATACAATCCATGTCTAGTTTCCCTTGAATACTCACTAGTGGTATAAATTCTTAGAAAAATTCAAAATATAGAGTACTAAAATATTAATACATGGGGCCCATTACTTGAATTTATACACACTTATAAACCTTATCATGTAACTATTTACTGCTAAATTTTAGGAATATTTATTATGAAGTAATAATACATGTATCACCCACTATGGTGAATATAAACCACCTCTTCAGTTATAAATTCCAATGTAGTATGTGTCTCTAGAGATAATCCTCCCACTAAGTTGTGTGGAGTCCATTATTCATATTCCAAATCATATACATATATAACCCTAACTAATTAAATTTAATTCTACTCCTGTAATATTTAAATACATAGGTTTACTTTATAGAAATCTATTCAATCTTGACTAGACGTTAATATCCTGAGTGGACATAGGATCACTAACTCGGATGCACCTTAGTGATTTGATGTTAATTTATAGATAAGGATAAATTTTAATAAATGGTTTTTAAAAAACACTTGTATTAATTTCTTAATATATTATTAACAAATCTCAATTAATATGATTTCCATTAGAGAATTAATTTGGAATATGGTTTAGTTGTTTCACTTCTATTTACAAAACATGTATTACAAGAAATAATGGAACATTTTCAATATATATAACACCAAATATTGATCTTCATTTTACTAAAATTATAAAAATTATGTGTATAAGGAAATTTGAGTTTGGGATTACCTTTACATCGCATGTATGATCAATGAATACTTGTATATGATGTTCTCCGACAAGATAGATCAGAGGTTCCCTAATCTATACCAAGTGCACTCATTTACTACACTCCACATTTATAAAATTTCTTATAGAAATCTCTTGAATTATATGAATTTAACTTTATCTTTATAATAGTGAACATGGCCATGTTGAACTAACCCTAGAAGTTTTTTGACATTCCTTCAATTATAAAGGTTTGTTTATTTAAAACATAACAATTAGTTTGTTTTTATAGCTTGTATTTTAACTCAATTAATACTAAAATAATTCTATCCGTATGAACATGTCAAATAATTTTAGTTTTATTTTACAAATAATTATATTTCCACAATGTATAAAGAGTCTTATATTTTTATATTCATCATTCACTGTAATGGGTATTTTTTGATTCAAGATATATTGATACATTAGTTTAGTATTTAAGTATAATTGAAATATTTATCCCAAAAATGAAATTATGTATCATTGTATCAAACCAGACACTGAGATAAATTTTTTGGTCATGCTTATTACAAACTTGAATTAATAAAATCTAGAAATAAGAAATAATGATCTCTCCTTGCATGACATAGGAATCACCCTTTCTCAACAACTTTTGAGTTCACTTTATATCCTTTCTATTATTTATCATTTCATGAATTTAAATACATTATTATTGTAAGAATATTTTATTTAAAAGACAAGTAGTGAACAAATTATTCATGAATATACTTGAAGTGTATGCAATCTCCTTCTTCTTAAATTTATAACAATTTATTTTCCAATGTCTATTCCTTCCATATAAGGAGAAAATAGCTTTCTGTTCATTATTAATCCCTCAAATCCTTTTTCCCTTTGAAGGATATTGTAAAGGGGATCTTATATTTATATTAGACATGGGATATTCAACTTTTTCTTTCAAAATTTTCACTAAAAGGGGAGGAGAAACAGTTTTCAACCCATCCTTATCCCCATGGTGAAGTATGGACCAAAGTTTCTTGAGCATCTTATATAATTATTTTATCTAGTCTTGGACAAATAAGGATAGTCTATGTGGTAAGGTTAAGAAGATAATATTAATAGATAATTTATTATATAATTGGATGGATAATTTCTATAATTGATCAATTTACCCCATAATTTTAGAATCATGATCAGTGGATTGATTTCCTTTTTCCATTTTACACTGATATAGTACATTGACAATATTAGTTCTTTTAATACTTTATTTATTTTTCTTAAGAGATTTGATATGAAATATTATGGTGTAAGCATCCATGCCTTTTTTGTATCATCAAATATCCATACTTAATTGATAATATAACAAAACTTACATTGTAAGAACCCTCAAATTATATCTAGAAAGATGCATTTTTATATTCTCTCACTTTTTGGGGTGGAAAATAGGAAAAGGGAATTCCAACACATAATATATTTTCTGTGATAACAATTCATCGTATAAATGATTTTAACCTATCTGAAAATTTGTATTTGTAATTACATACCCTGAGTTAAGGAGTTATCATACTTTTTTGTGGTTTTCCTATCGATTTTGTATAATGATCAAAATGGATTATTATTACTTTAATTTATTATAGATTATGTGAGAAATAATAAATTAGTTTATTTTATTAAATCTCTCACTATTTTATCAACTCTGAACATCCCTCTCCATTGAACTCGGAATTTTTAGTTTCTTTATCATTCTAGTGGGAAGGATCCATATGCCCCTTCACATAATCCCAACAAGTTTTTTTCATGATATTTGAAGGTATTTATATTGGAAAGTATTTTACAACTATGATATTTCATCTCCTTGATTTCTTGAATTCATTCTCTAAATTAAAAATCTTAACCTGTATTTTCTCAACACTTGCCTCCAAATTACAACATGTCTAGAAAGCGCAACTCATCCTGATGTAAAACGATTAATTCAACCCAAAACCTTCATAATAACTCCCCTATAAAAGTATGTGTCCCAAAAAGGATTGTTCAAATAGTTTTCTCTTTTTGTTTCATTATTAATCAAGTAATGGAAGGTGATGTATGACTTAATATTTAGTTGAGGGATTTTAATTTATTATGTATAAATGCTATCTTCGTTTATCATTTACATAACTTTTTAATATTAATTATATTTTATTGATTAATTAACCATGTTGGATAAAACATTTATGTATAATCCATTTATTGAAATTCCATATTTGAACTTTAATTGATTCATTTATGTGACAGCGGTCTTGTATCTATAATATAAATAATACATAAGATATAAATAAAAGAATGATCTAATCTTGATTTTATCTAATAGGTGAATTATTAAGTGGAAAATAAATCAAAATTTTCTTAGGGGAAAATCATTATGTCGGTCTTGGAATGAGTTACATCATTCCACATGCACACCTGTATATCACCTGGGTTGGAATCACTGTGGTTTCATCTTAAACCACCTATAAATTCCTTGGGATCCTCAATTAATTACAAGTATTTATAAATCACGTATAGGTGATGGGAACCAAAGGATTGATTAATGGGGATTACATAATTAACCATGGACACCTATGTCCTATATAATAATAGAGGGAGGGATGAAACATAAGCCATAAAATTTAATTTAATATTTAATAATTGAAAATCCATGAAATAAATTAAATCAAAACATCTAACACAAACACAGGTCTTGGTCAAGATCATGAATAGTCATACATGAAACATATATGCAAAATTAAACTAGTTAACATGAATTCTATTCATTATTTTTTATTAAGACAAACATGCTTAAATTAATTAATTAATTAATTAATTCCTTTTCTTATTAATGTCCATATAAATTCACTTTTAGATACCCATGTTAATGGAAATTATGGTAAATAAATGGAAAAACCAATTATTACTGATTATTATAAAAAATTAATTGTGAATTTTAAAAATATTTTAAACTATTAGTAAATTATTAATCACAAATGGTTCCATTCAATAAAATAATATTTTAATGCTACAACTATCAATTTAATGTAATATAATTATATCATTTATTAGGAGACTACATGAAATTTACTTACAATTTACATGTCATGTACCACAATCATTGTGTACCTTGGTTACACACTTGGGGGATTCATATTTGTACCTAGGCTAGACTACATGAAGTTTACCAGCTTGCTACATGCTATGTATTACTCTTTTTGTGTATCTATGCAACTAGATTAAGAACTTGGTTTTTTTGTCGGTCGCAACTACACAATGTTTATTGACCAACTAAACACCATGTATTGTTCATGTCATGTGTCTACATAACTCACATAATGGATCATCATGTGTTTTTTATGTGGGAAATGATGAACTAAAAGTTTTGTATTCTATATAAACATTATGAATATCATTAATTCTCTAGGATTTCACTCTCAAGTGGTTTTACCATGCATAATAACCATGTGAATTGTGTGAATTTCATTGCTAACCCATGTAGACTACATGGAGTTTTCTCTAGCAACACGCCATGTAATCTGACATGTTGTGTTCCAGGTTAGTCCATTCTACACACAGTGTGGAAAAAAAATCACAACATCTAATTACTGCTCAATGTGTCATGTATCCCATGACATGGCCAAGTGCAGTGCACTTGGGTACATGGTGTGTGTTCTAGGTACACATCGTGTAATCCCATACTATCTAGAAATATTCCTCGACACTTCCTGATGAAACCTCGAACCATTATCTATCTATTTTAGAACATAAGAAATTTGGAATGTTGAAAAAAGAAATTAAAGTTTTGAAAACATGTTAACTCAAATCAGATTAAAGAAGGAATAATATGAAATGAAAAATTCAACCATGATTGAAAATATTGATCCATAATCAAATAAAAAATTATAAATTTAAAACATGACCCCTCCAATACTACTTTAAGGTTTTAATTTTAGAGGAAGTACATTTAGGGGAATTAAATTAAAAACAAATTTAATTTAGAGTTTCTTGAAACCCCCAGAGAGGATATTTTATGTTGAATTTAAAATTAATTTATTTTTACTGGGAAGAAATGATTACCTCAACTTAGGATACTTTATTTTATAGCATTGTTGATCTTATGAAATCCCTTTTTGATTACCTTTGTTGTTCTATTAGGATTCAAGTATAGAATCTCCATAACGGTGATCCACACATGATCCTTCGACCTCTTAGCAATGCCAATTGATTTATGGGTGATAGTGTAGTGAATCAAATGCCTTGTTATGTTCATCTTGATCACTCTAATATCCTTCAATCATTAAGAATTTCTACTCATTCTTGATGAATAGAGAAGGAATTTGATAGAGAGATAAGACTGTTGTGTGTAATTATTCTCCTTCATTAAATTTTTATTAACCATATACAATAGACATAACCATCCATTTATAGAGATAGGGTTTAGGTTAAAATGTTATTTAATTATGTACCAGCCCTTAAATAATATTACAATATTCAATAAACCTCATTCTATATATTATTATTATTATTATTTTAAGGTGTGGACTAACTCAAAAAATGATAATTATTATTTTACCATCTTGTAAATTAATATTTATCATCGGACGTGATCTTGGTCCACTTAAACACCTAAAAATTTATTAAATACCCGAATAAATATTTTATTCACTTAAATAAATATGTCATTCATAAACGATGAAAAAATATTTATTAAAAATTTAATAAATAAAATAAATATTTTATACACGATCTTGGGAATAAATATTTATTAAATATTCACATAATTAAAGAAATTATTTATTTAATGAATAAATAATTACATATTACATTGTAAATATTATCGATCAAATAAACTTAAATAAAATTATTCCATGGTCATGTGAATAATATTTATTCCAATAATTAAATTCAAATATAATTAAATAGAGATAAATTCAAACACTTAGTGTGTGACCCTCTAGCTTCATTCTCATTTACATTCGGTAGAAATAACTAAAGTCTAAGATTATTATCTAGTAAAAGGTAAAGTCACACAATATAAAAAACTTAATGTTGCAACACTAAAAATCAAATATTAACACTTGTTGTGTAATATAATCTCGTTGTCATAATATCTCATCAATCAGGTTGCATATTCGTATCATCAACCTAAATGCTTGATACATCTTTATTTGACTAACATACCGTACTTCCTACCAACATATGGCATGCCATTTTTTCAATAAGTCTATGTACATGTGTCATGAAATTAATTAATGATAATATTGAAGTCTAATGACTATTACACATGCCTGTAGATATAAATATCTAATGACACCAAAATCATTCAGAATTACTACAGGCTAGTATGTTCTCATAATCTCAGGTCTTGGAAATCACCGAGTGTAATTTTTATGTGAATAATCCTCATACACTTATAAGTACTCACACCTCAAAGTCTATGTACTATATAACCTTGTATATTATGTTATCTCTTTATAGAAATAATTATAAAAATATCATCATGGCATCTAAAGGTGCTTATCACAGCGGAGAGATGATATTCCCTTAGTAATGCGATAGATGTAGTGGGACATTATCACCTAAATGGTATACATAAGAACAATTAATATGTGATAATATATTTAAATTAATATTCAAATATTTGAATATACAATTAATATTAACTACAAATTTAGTTCTTTATAGGGAACCAACACCAAAAAGAGATGCAACTGGGTGTTTCTCTGATCGTGATGTCTCTGTATAGGATGATGCCTTCTATGTTGTGATAGCTATGAGTATAGCTTGATGATCTATTACGAAAATCATTTTTTAGTCGAGTATGTCAACTTGGGTTTCACCTATTTTTTCTTGAATAAGAATAATGGAATATTGTATCTTTGTATTGATTATCATCACTTAAATCAGGTGATAGTGAAGAACCACTACACACTTAAATTGATTAGTGATTTATTTGATCAGCTAAAAGGAGATAGTTGGTTTTCCTAACAACCCAATCTTGATGTACATGGTTATTAAATTTCATTTTTGGAATACTTAATATATTATACAAATAGAATCCTAAATACTGTATTATTTTATGGTATTTGGAAACTCGGAACACATTCTTCTAGCTTGGTGAAAGATATTCAACATCTCCCATAAATATCTTCACCTATAGTTTTCCTACCTAAAACCTCTATTTATATCTTGGGGGAAAGAAATACATAAACAGGAAGAGTTCAAATGATCAGTAAGGGAAAACATGAAAAACATAAACATATGAATTTAAAAACATGAACATATATTTTGAATACCAAAATCTTGAGTTATAAAATAAATCTTGGCAGTACATAAGGCATAAATCATGAAGGGACATTAACCATGATAACATAGAATTGTCATAAAACAATAACTTGTGGAAAACACATAAGAATATAAAATCATTTCCATATTATCCAAGGAACATTTCCAAGACCATCATAATGGACAAAGTCTATTACTGAACCGGGTTTACTTGTCATTTCAGCATTGTATTACTGAACTGAATTTACTTGTCGCTCCATCCCTGTATTATTGAACTTGATTTACTTGACATTATATTCATGTCTATTTCATGACATATAAATCTTTACCCAATGTATTGGGAAGAGATATAGGTCACACCCATCACATAACAAAAATCACACATATTAGTTTCACAAAAACTTAAATAATTCATCATAACATAACCCAAAGAATAAAATGGGTTTATTAAACATCATTACATCATAAAATAATCCATGTAAAACAAATATATTTCATAAATATAATTCCATAATAAACATAATCAACCATAAGAATAATATGGATAGTATAATTGAAAAAATATCTTTAATCTTATATGGAAAATAATTTTCATAAAACACATGAAATTAATTCATGAGGAAAATATCCTTTCTTCTTCAAATTTTTTTTCTTTTCTTTAAACACCATGAAATTTTAAAATAAAATATTTTATTTGAAAATAACCTTGAAAATTTTTAAATTAAGCTTCATGGAAACAAGGGGTTATGAAGGAATAAAATTACATTCATTATGTATAAGTGAAAAAAAACATTATCCTTGTACTTTTGCCGAAAATGTCAAAAAATACCTCATATGGAAAAATGAAAGAAAGATTCCTTAAAAACCATGTAGTAAAAGTAAAAAATGGGTAAAAATAACTTTAAACATACATATTATAATATTAAATATTTTTTGAAAAAAAATTAGAAAACATGGACATGGATGATAAATATACCCCAATAAATAATTACGTATAAACAATCTCAGATAATAATCAGATTGTGAAATTATCCCATAACAATTATAATTAGTCGAATTGTATAACTCATAAAATAAATAAAATTATATGAATATTTAAATATCATAACCTTTATAATAATAATAAAACAACATTCATGGGAATCACAAACACCACACAAAATAAATAGGTGGTGTATAAGGCATATGTCTTACAGAAATAAAAGTGAGAAAAAATAATCCATTACCTTAGGTATGATAAACTTTGTGTGTATCCAAACCTCTTGTATAATGATTTAAAATATTTCATTAATGTATTTTAGAATAAAATTCATTTTTATGATATCATATATGATCTTATTATCATCTTTTAGGTAATAATATTTCATTATTACTCATTATTTGGGTATAAACTACTTCATTTTTTTTTGCATGTTTTCCAGAATAAGTTCAAGTTCCCCTTATTAGATCATATTTATATCATTAGAAAATTATATTAACATAATAAATTTAATATTCATTATTTACATTTATATAATCATTGTTTAATGGATATCTTCTAGAATTAATCACATCACATCGTGGAGACGGTAGGTCGTCTGTACTCACGAGCGATGATATCATTTTGATAATTGTGAAATGGTATGGAAGTTCATGGTATATATCTTGTTATATAATCCATATCATGTTATAATAATCATATATAGTTATTATTTCCATCATTATATCCATCCAAGTAAGGTGGTGGTGAAAAACAGATTACACCACGGCGTGGAGACGGTAAGTCTTACGTACGCACGCGTGGTGATTTCATTTTTCGTAGGATGGAAAGAAGGGGGAATATAGTTTTTTCATAATTATAATACCATATAATTATGTTATTGATACTAATTTTATAACTTTAGAATAAAAAAAACTAATGAATAGTAATTAGATTAGAAGAAAGAAGTTTGAAAAAATCGGTAGAAGAGATTACATCTTCCTCGACATGCTCCCTCTAAATCTATTCTAAAAGTCATTAGAGTTGGTATTTTGAGAACACAAAAACCTATATATTGTAAATAAGGAAGTTTAGAAGGGAATATTTTAGGGTATGTTCGATATTGAAGGCTCAAATTGAAGTGAAGAAGTGAGGGAAGAGGTTCCCATTTATAATTGAGGTGAGTAGAACCCTTGGAAATTCTTAAAATGTTAAATTAATATAAATAAGTCTTTTTTAATAAAAAAGCATAAAAATTTAAATATTTCGAATATAATATGAGTATAGTTTTAAATCCTCTCATATAATAATTTTTATACATGTATTGATTTTATTTTAAACCTTATCTTTTTTGTTTACCCTTAATTACTCTCTTTTAATTTTAATTATGGTAACAACATTATAAGTATTAAAAGGTTATAAATTTTAATTATATGGGGTAAATTTCGCATAATTGTAAAATTAATGAAATTATAGACCTTATAATAGTCACTTTTTTATTTTAAAATATTTTTATAATTTTTAAATAATTTAATAAAATATTTTTTTTAAATATAAATATTGTTAATTTTTATGGTATGCATTTTATTGAATTTAAATAAAATTCATATAAATATATAAATTGGAAAAAAATCATTTAATAGTATTATAAAATATCAAAGTAACCTAGAAAATTAATTTATACAATAAATTATTTCATATAATATTTATTTAAATATTTATACTATCATTTACTTGTTATTTCTCTTAATAAAATAATTATTGTATCATTGTTGTGTCAATATTTATGGTAATTACGTAATCTATAAAAATTATAAATAAATTAAAATGATGTATATAATTTCATTAGACTTTTTGATACTAATTATTTTCTCACTTTCATCAAGTTTATCATTACATTAAAATTTTTATACTTATAAGAGATAAGAGAATGGCATGTTGTCACTTTCTTTTGTTTAATTAATAATTACATAACTTTCATAGAAAAAAGTCTATTAAACGGATAAATTTTTATCCTAATGTGTTAATGGTCAACTTTTATACATAAAATTGGATTTTTTGGGGTTAGGGTAATTTTATTATCCTTATCATATTATTTTTTACCCTAATTTACCTCATTTACCTTTAACAGTGGTAAATAAAAATTACCAAAGTTACTATTAATAATGTAAAAAAAATAAAAGGGACCTATTTTCATAATTTGAACCAGATATTTCAAAATATGTAATATATTTTTCCAAATTAAAAACACATAAATTCCATTAATTAATTTAAAATTGATTATTATTTTCAAAGCGAGAAAACAGAGGTATTTTTAAGTAAACCCATCAAAAGATTGACATGTGTTTATATCAAATTTCAATGTGAAATTACTTAAATTAACAAAACATGTTTTAAATTATAAAAAAATAATCTAAATATACTATAAAACTAATTCAAAATATAATCTATCAATACAAATAAATTCAAAGAAAAGGGATTTTTAAATTAAAATGCATTATTTTTCATCGTTCATTAAAATATGAACTTTCTATGAAAAATACCAAAATTTCAACCAAAGTAAATTTTAATGTCCCACTTCCAAATAATAAGTCTATTTTGTCAAAAATAACTTATAAAAGTGTAAAAAATAGATTTAAAAATGGTTCACCATCAAAAGGCGATAAAACAGTTTTTTTTTAAAATACTTCTTTTATCTAAAAAATTTAATTTGTTATTATATCATGCATATAAAATATATATGATGAATTTTAAACATTACATTGATTATATTACATATATATTTCCTAAAAAATCCATAAAGACTGATTTTATTATATTATAAACTCACTTATTTTCATTTAAATGGATTTTCAGAAAAACATTTCCTTTTAATTAAAAAAAAGTTTTATTTTCATTTATAAATAATTGTTCACAAAAGAATTAATTAAATTATTGTGTAAACAATAATTTCTTAAATTAGTTAATACTATTCATTCCCACCATTTTAATAGATAGGTTACAAGGTAACATAAAAATATTTAGTTGTTCACTTATATTCGGTCTTGCGTGAAATGAATTATATAAAAAGAACTTGAACGTGAACTTGTGTGTAACAAAAGTCAATAATAGAATTGTTTATACTGTAAGCTAAGCCGATGTTGTGTATTTCACAATATTATCTTGGTGTAACGTATAACAAAAGACATCAAAGAAATTAAAAAAACGATATCTCATAAAAATCTTGGGATGTTATAGTTTCAATGATCAATTTACTAGAAATGAATAGGGGTTATTGTGTACTGACCAGTGTCAAGCATGTTTTGGGTACCAGAAGAAAAAGTTAGTTAGCACTCCAGTCCTTTGTTTTATAGTAATGGGAGTTTAGTTTAATATTTTATGTCATGCTTCATGTCTTGATTTTGGTTGTGTTATGATGTATAAGAGATTAGTTGTTTCTTATGGGTATCTACAATTACATCATTATGAGGGTAACTATGCCACCCATTATATCTATTGGTCGGTTGTTGTGTTTTATTTGAGGTTATGGAAAAATTACCTCATCGGTGATCATTTTATAGTTTTTACTGATCAAAATAAATTGATGTATGTCTCATCCCAATGTGACATGAACATAAAATGATGAAGATGGATGGAAGCCTTGTTGGATTATGAATTTTATATTTCATACACACAGGTACAGGGTAATATTGTATCCAATTTTCTAAGTAGTATGTTATGTAGTGATGATATGAGTGAATTTGGATATTTTTGGAGAGTGATAGAACAGAACTCAGTGATTCATCTTGATATGAGATAGGTATGTGGAAGGGTTTTTCTTTCTAATATGAAATTGATATCATATTTGGAGAAACAAGTGGAGGATTCCAAGATGAGGGATTCTAAGGTGGGATTCTAGAGAGATTGACTTCTCTTTGGTGATGCCCCTAATGGTTGGTATGAGGATGAACAACACCAGGTATTATTTCAGGGTAGGATTTTCATCCCTTCAGCGATGTGTGAGATGGTTCTTTATGAGTTCCATATATCACCCTTGGAAGTACATACTAGTGTTACAAATATGTTTTAATATTTGAGAGGGAAATTTTTTTGGCTCAGGCTTATGCATGTAGATACAGAGTTTGTGTCTTGATGTTTGGTTTGGAATAAGGTCAAAGTCAAATACAATGTTCCCAATGGTTTTCATCAGCTGTTAAATGTTCCTCAATGAAAGTGGGAGTACATCTTGATAGACTTCGTTATTAGTTTACCATGAACATAGGGAGGCTTTTATTCTATATATGTGATAGTATATTATTTGATTAAATCAACACACTTTATAGAGGTTAAGGATTTGAGCTCAAGGGTTGTTTTTTTTAGGTAATATCTAGAGAAGGTGGGGATACTCTAAGGATGATCATCTCTGATCATGATCCCTATTATAACAACAGGGTGTTGAGAGGTATCCAGTATGATTTTGGATCTTAGTTATGACTTATCACTAATTCTCATCCACAAATGGATGGAAAAATAGAGTGGACTATCCATACTCATGAATACATGTTGTGTTCTTATGTTCTTATATTTTTTAAGGTTTTTGGATGAGGAACCTACCTTTGGTCTAGTTTTCTTACCATTAGTATGACACCATTTGAATACTTTTACATACAACATTTCCATTCTCTATTGTGTTGGACTGGATTCAGAGAGTGAATAATTATCAGGATGAAGTTAGTGCAGAACATGACAGAGATATTTCATGTAATTTTTGAAAGGATGAGAGTATTACAGGATCATTATAAGTCCTTTATGGATTATAGGATGAGAACATTAAAGTTTGACTTTGGAGATCATGTGTACCTAAAGGTGACTCCTCATCATGGGTAGAGAAGGTTTGGTCATGGGAGTAAGCTTTCTCCCCGATTTACGGTCCATCTGAGGTGTTGGATCATGTTGGACCATGGAGTATTAAATAGAAATTATCCCACAGATTAGTCAGATACATGATGTAATACATGTTTTAAAGATTCTTTGTTACCTTCATAATTACTCTCACATCATTGATTGGGGATATATCAATGTTGATGATTATGTGACCTTTGATAAGCAGTCTGTGTAGATCCAATACCTATAGAAGAAGGCATTGCATGGGCACACTATTCCCTTGGTTGGTGTCTTGGAGAAACATGCTGGAATGGATGAGAGTTCCTCAGAACCTTAGTGATAGATACACACTCATTACCTTGACCTGTTTCTTTTAGTTATTATATTTTTATAACACTAGTTGTGGATATTTAACATTTTATGGTTTATGATATTGTTTTCACATGCTTCCTTACTATGTCCTTACTCTGAGAGAGTGTTTTAGAGATGGTTAGTTTTGTTTTATGGTTTTACAATTTTTTAGTCTAAGTGATGTGGTTGAAATCCTATGACAAAAATATCCTTGAGAGGTATCTTGAAGGGTGGTTGTTTGGAAAATACTTTTTCCTTATTTTATCTCTAGTTTTATTTTTGAATTCTCAATGACAAGAATGGTTTGAAAGGTATTTTATGTAAAGTATCAGACCTTAGTGGCCTTTCCCTTTGTGTTTTTTGGGTGTTGGAGGTTCTTGAAAGAGGTTCCAAGAATTTTGAAGGTTAATTTGGGGAAAAGGGATTGTGAAACGTCCATTTAGGCTAGGATATGGATTGGTTCTATAATCAGGGTTGTAAGCTAGAATTCAACAGTACAGTCACCTGGTTTTGACCTAGGGAGGATCTAAAGAAGAAAATTAGGGATACTTCCTTTTTAGTCTGGGATTTTCCATGGTGGTTGACTATGAAACGGGGCCTTTCATGGTGTAAAGTTCTACAACATGGATTTAGGTGTTTGCATCATTGTAGTTTTTAAGGCTACTAAAAAATCAGTGGTGGCTCTGGCCTGGGCTATAGGCTACATCATAGTCCCTCCACATGGCTAAATAGGATATATTCCATGAATCCATTCATTTATCTTGAGTTTAGTTTTGACTAAAGGTATGAAGAATGGTATCCTCCCATTACATCATGGTCTATGTGGTCTATGGAATGGTCTTAGGGGTTGCATCATGGTCCTTTAAAAATTTGACTGCATATAAATATCATTGAGGCCCCCAAACCCAATTTGCTCCCACTATTTCTTTATAAACCATAGGTTTCCAAGGGTTATTTTTGAAGGATTTGAATCCCACGTTCAATGGGGATCAATCCCTATGTTACTGAGTTAACCTATGGTGATATAAGGTAGGTTATTCATCTTTTCCATAAGTTTCTCTTTGCATGATCTTGTTTCCTCCCAAACCTTCTTTCCCTATTATGGTAGATGATCTCGATTATTCTTATAGAGTTTTTTTCATTTTTTGATATTTTCATGGCATGTCTTCCTTGGGATATCATAGTTTCCTTATGGTAGAGGTGATTATAGATCTACTTGGCATTCTTTTTTCATACAAAGAATGTTGAAAGTTTGAGATAGGTGATTCATTTAATCTCCTATTCATTTATGTGAAATCAGAAATTGATTGTGGTTTAACCCTTTGTATGGGGTTGAATTAACCTAATAAACATTAAACTGGATTAAATAATAGAATTGGTTTTTGTTTAGATAATTCATGGTGTTGTTATACACTGTGATAATGGTTTGCCTCTTATTTTTCAAGATAGTGTGATACCTATACTATGATTTGTATAAAATGTATAGTACTTTATTTTCCAAGTATGACCCTCTATTATTTTTTACTTAACCATATTTCATTGAAATATGGTGGATAAGTCTTTTTCGTAGATGGATAGCCTTTTTTGGTTGAAATGCCCTAAAGTTTAGGTAAGTATGTTTATTTGAATTAATAGAGTCTATATATAAATTTTTTAAATGGGTTTATGATGGTTTTCCATACTTTGTAAGGATTTGAATGTGGTTCAGTTCTATTTGAAGAAACTGGGATGAAAACAATCAATAGAGAATTTACACGCTATGTACAGGATACCCAATATGTTACTGCCTCAAGACACGTGTTTTAAACCAGTTTAGGGTGTGAAGTGGTTATAGGTAATGTAAACCATTCACGCTATGTAAAATTAGAGAAAGGTAAAATATTATCCTAAGGTGATGGGTTTTATGGTGTATCCCTTTAAAATAAAATACATGACATGTAATTAAATTACACGTTGTGTATTTATCAATAATAGTTGTTTTAAATGGGCAGTGTGAATGATTCTATTTTCATTCCATCATTACAACTCCTCCTCTCAATCCTGAATTGACTCTTATTGATTCTGAGGTGAATTCATCACCTATGAACATCATGGTTTGTTGTTTGATCCCTGGTAAGTCACGTTATTTTGGTCTTATTTACCTTCCCCCATTCTTCCGTTTAAGTGGTGTTTTATATTTATCTTTGATGTGGAAAACAAGTTGATCTTGTTCTATTTGATCTAGTTTCTTCTCATGATCTTTTATACCTCCATTCTTGTTGGTGATTCCAGTTGGAATCATTTCCAAATCACTGATTAAAGGTATAGGATCTAAACCAAAACCTATATTCTTCTTAAATATGAATTATATGAAATTGTTTTTTCAGGAAATGATGTGGATGGAAACCCTCATTCGATGAACAGAATGGTTTTATGAGAATCGAGAAGTTTGTCATTTTTTATTATGAAGTAGATGTTTTGTTTAAATATTTTCCTAATGTTTTTAGTGTGGGGGGTTCAATGCCTTTCTCAATTGCTCATATCAGATTTTACATGTTTAGTATTCCCTAGAAACTCTCAATGGTTCCCACATCTATAACTAGGTATAGACTTTCTTTACAAAGTTATATGGTCAGTTGCGGTTTCATACCCAATGATACTTAGGAACACACATTGGTCAAGAGGATGGGAGGTTGGTCTCATCTCACCCTTTTGGGGGGAATATTTTCCTACTTTGGGACTGTCTTATATATTTAAGATAATTTCATGAATATCTTCCTAATCCAAGTATGATACTGGTTACCCTAACATAAAAATCATAGTTTAACACCTTTTTTGAGAATAATAAATAGATCTAATTAGTGAATCCATGTGTATATATCTGAGGTTCATCATCCCTTTCTCAGTAATGTTCATATTCTTATGTGCTTAAGCTATCTAACTAGGTTCTTTGTAATTTTCTACCATGTTTGGAGATGGTTAATATTTTGAGGAGGGGATTGAGCCATTATGAGGAATCCTATATATTCTAGTTATTTTAGTAATCAAAACCCACATAGTTTGTTAAACCCATATAGTTTAACATCATATAGAAAGGATATATCTGTGGGAACATAGGAACAAGGTATTCAAGACTAAGCCTCAAGGATACATCCTATGTATCATAATTATGGAAAGATTCATATTTTTCATAGTTCAGTTGGTTTCTCAGTCCAATGAAAGATGAGGTAGAATGATCAGCCCCTAGTAATGGTTGGGTCATGATGGTTGGAATGTTGGAAATATGGGGGGACGTACATCAGAGTGTATTATTATTTTATGTTGGGCCTTATGAATGTGTCTGAAATATCTTTGTTATTGTAGGAATCAAAGTTCTAAGAGTTCATTCACACCCTTGGTATTGACCCCAAGGTAGATTCCCTTATATGAGGGGGAATCATATCATTCCACTCATCAGGGTTTAAACTCTAAGGTTACCTCAGATGGTGGAGATTTAGGATCTGAATGATATAACCATTGTGTCTTCCTAATCCCATGTGATCCATTCTCAGTGTGAGAAACAAGGTATAGAAAGTAATTTACCTCACTTTATATATATGTGTTACTTATGTACTCGTACATCCCTTGAGATGCTTTATTATAGAGATCGGGCCTCTGGTAGGCATCCTACATATCTTGGTTATAATAGGAATTAGATGCATCATATTTTAGTTAATAGAGCATACACACTAAGGTTTCCCTTACATGTGGGGAATATCATACTATGCCGCTACTCGGGGATTATACTCTAAGGTTTCCCTTGCCTTGATAGAGGATTATAGTGAAAATGCTATGATTAAAACAACTCCCTAATCCCACATAATCTATGCTCGGTGTGTGAAACAAGGTATGGAAAATGATCATTCTCACTTCTTATGGATATGGTACTTATGTACTGGGATATAACTTTGGTGGTTAATATAGAACTTGGGCCCCATAGATGCATCCTACATATCTTGATATGGAAGGAATCAAATTCATCATAGTTAATTTTATTGTCTCTTACACACTGATATTTCCCTTCTAACCGATGCTTTGAAACTGAGGATGGACAAGGTTATCAAATATTGGGATGCCCTAAGGACCTGGCCTACTTGTATGCCTGATATGTGTTGATTATCTTCTTGGTATTCCTTGTTTGTCTTATTGTCATGTTAGAGAATTTATTCTTGACATGTATAAATACAATCACATGATCTCGTTTACTTGTTTAAGGGACTTCAATTAATTTGGATGGCATGTCCAAACGTTTTCACATGATCAAGGATTAATTGTCCATAGGACATCACAAGACCTGGTTGGCTTGTCCTGGAATCCATTATATGATCCCAGCTGACTTTTCTAAGGGGGGTTTTATGATCCAGTTGACCTACCCTAGTTTCATCATGAAACATGGATTAAACACTTATAGGGAATCACAAGAGTCAATGTGACATGTCTTAGAGGGTGTTTTAAGTCATAGATGACTTTTCTGGAAGTCATCATGTTATCTATATGGAATTACCAAAGGGAATCGTGAGAGTCAGCTGACACGCCATGGTGCTTCCACAAGACTCAGATGACATGTATTGGTGCCTCTATATGATTTGGGTGATATTTCGAGAATAAATTGTGAGGCTAGGATGGCTATCCCGAAGGGTTTCACAATACATGGATGGCATGTTCAGAGGGTAACATGTGACTTGATTTTATATGCCTAGGGGACTTCACATGACACAAATAGTATGCCAATGGAGTTTCGCATGATCTAGGAAACATGAATTGGTGTTGTTGCATGACCTGGATGGCTCATGTGAAGTTAATGAGGATCAGTGTATATGTTCTTCGCATGAGCCTCCCATATTTTAGTCTTTGTTATTGACTATATATTATTAATTCCTTAGATTTGTTCAGTGTTGGATAGTTTTAAGTTTCGTATGATTTAGCATATATTCACGATGTTCTCTGTGTCCTCCATCATAATTCCTTTTCATGATCTATGAGTGATCACATGAAGAAATTATGCATGTTTCATGATCGCTAAGGTTATCTTCCAGTATCTTACCTGATGGGAAACTTCCTGATCATGAGATCATCCACTCTGATAAATCCACTCTGATGCTTGGGTGTGCCTGTGTGATGTTCCAAGGGTTCTTATTTCTATCTAAGCATTCCAGACTCCATACATAAGTTTCTGTTTCATGTCAGGTGGTGGATTTATAGGCCTAACCACCTTATTTATTCATCTCTTTATGCAGTATGTATTGAGTGAATCTACGAGGGAGATGGTGGGGGCTCTGGAATCACACATCTTCATGAGGTCCTGTTTTGATTCACAATGAGGGCGTTATATGATTTTTAGCGAACTCAAGGCCATCCCTTAAATTTTCCATATATTGAATTATAATCAATTTAGGTGTCTTGTTTAATCATGTATAAATGTATAAGGAATTAAATATTTTGAGTCCAATATGTCAAAGGGACTTTGTGAGATTAGGGTTCCTGGTAAAGGTCCTTCGTGTGATCTCATGTGACTTTTCTAGAACCTTTTTTGAGATAAGGATGGACTTTAATGTGGACACTGTGAGATAAGGTATACATTTCACTGGGAACTTGCAACATCTTACGAGTCTTTAGGGGTGTGTCAGATGTTGTATAAGACCTCAAGAGGCTCCCGCCTTATCCCTTTTTTATTTATTTATTTTTATTTTACAAAGTATTTGGGTTTCATGAGAGTTACTGAGTGTGGTTTAGGACAATCACTCTCTCTATCGGTTATGTATCATGTGACCAAAAAAAATTCTAGGGATATTTTTGAAAATTTCATAGAAAATTCCATATGTTTGTCCTTATGGAGCCAAAATGGGGAGTGTGAGGTCACCTAGACATGTATATGTCTCTTCGCATTATGAGGATGATGTTTCAATGGGATTTGATGAGATGAGTTGGACATGTCGATGGGTTCTTGCGAAGTCTTTTAAATCATTGGGGGTGTACTACATGTTGTTTAAAACCGCAAGAGGATCCTGCCTTATCCTCTTTTTATTTCCTTTGTTTATTTTAAAATGTATTTCATGAGTTTTCTTGGATGTTGTTGAGGAAAATAATTGTCCTCATCAGTGATGCATCACATGAGTTTTATAACCATAAGATGTTGGGGTTGGTGGCCTAGAACCCTTTGTACTTTATTCATTAATAAATACCTTATCACATATTGATGGTTCTTTTACGTGAAAATTCATGTGATAATTTCCTAAGGATAGTTGTTGTATTAAAGGTTCATAGAGGATACCTACTATGATGAGAACCTGGAAGTTCCATAACACTGTTCAAGAATATATGTTTTATAGTCAGATGATGTTATTTTAGGGACATGAATAATAAAGGCCATTAGGGGTGAGGACTCATAAAAATTTTAGTCCCCTTCTCTTGGTGTGTGCCCTTGGTAATATCCAAGAGAACATTATGATAACGAGACCCGCCAGTAGGAAATCCATATTTCATAATGTTATTAGATGTTCCTATCTGCGGATGTGTGTATCAGTCCTTATACTTTAAGATTATTATTAATGGGTATTACAACTTGCGCACTTATATGTATTGATGAAAATTGTGATGACATACTATTCGTAGAGAGGTAGGATATGTTGGGTGAATCACGAGTAATACTGCATTAATAGATAATGTGAGAAAGGATTTTTCCCTTCTATTCTATAACAGAAGTATATATCTTAGGTCCTTCAATGGAATTGATATAGACTAAATAAATCCATGACTATGGTAATGAATGGGAAAGTTCAATTCTAGGAAGTCAAAGAAAGAATAATTAAACACATGGGTTGATGGCACCAGCATGCAACCCTCTTGATTTGAGATATCGAGACAAAGGGATTACATTACACGATAAGCATTTATAGGATATGACATGTCATTACAGCCTTAACTCCTTTCTCTATGGGTGCTTTGGCATCTTTCTAGATGCTAACCTTGGACTTTAGGTAGACTCTGCCTAATTCCACTAAGAAAGAGGCCTAGAGGGTCACACACTAAGTGTGTCCAAGTATATCAGTTAAATATTAATTTAACAAGTTGAATAAATATTATCCTTGATTGTGGTTTAATAATTATTCAAGGATGCATGATCTAATTTATTTGGAAATTAGTTATTTTAGATAATATATTGGGGGACAAATAATATATTTAATAGAAAGTAATGAAGTGATATTTATTTGAGAAATAAATAGACATTATTCAAGGTCTAATAAATGTTGTAGATGAAATAAAGATAATGGAAAAACAAAAGTACACGCCATGTATTTTTTCTGGAAATTTATGATAAATAATATTATTTATTTATTTAAATAATATTTGGTGTAATTTGTTGGTCGCATGTCACGTAATAATTACAGTCAACTGTAATTATTAGACATGGGGTATTACTAAGGATTAAATGAAATGAATAAATGATTTCGAGTAATTAATTCATTTTATTATTCTAAGTAATTAAAATCCCAATTATATAATTCTCATTAGCCTATCCATTTTGTGGGGTTGTTCACAATGGATCTAGAGAAATCTCTCAAGTCAATAGAGAATTATTTTCTTCCAAGAACACTCTCAAGCTATGGGAGAGAGATCCTCCTCCACGAGATCAAGGTAATCCAAGGTAGACATCGCAAGTGAAGGCTCTTCCACACTAGCACCCAAATATCCCTTCGGTGATGTCTAGAGATATGTGGATAATGTTTGGATAACTACTAGAGGAATATTACACTTGGATTCTATGACGCAGCGATGGATCACATCATATCGTGACCTGAAACATCAACGGAGAGAGAATTCTATTAAGGTAATTCTTTTCTTTTAATTAAATTAATTATAACCAACATATGATGATCCTATCTATGGTTTCGGGACTCCCTTCCTTTCTTTTGTTCTTCATTATATTCCGAAGACCCGGCGTTTTATTATTGTGATGGATCTCAGATTGATCGTTGTTAATATAAAAATAATAGTTGGGTACACCCACCAATGCGCTTTCGCTGCACCCGGAACCTACAAGTGGTATCAGAGCGGTTATATCATTGATAATTATTTAGTTTTTCATTGGTGATTTACAAATTTAATAATTTAGTTGTTTTAATTCAAGTTAATAATTCTATAAATCTAAATCTTGAGATCTATTCCTCCTCTATTTTTTCTCCTTCACCTTACAGAAAAGATTTTTTCTTTTAATTTTCATTAAAATAAAATAGAGGATCATGTCTAGAGGTGCCAAATATTATTGGATGTACAAAACCAAAACACACAGTGTGTATTCGGTAGGGGTGAATTTTTGGGTACTGTAGTAGGTACTGGAGCAGTGGTGGCACGGTAGTGGCAACACTACTGTAGAAGTACTATTCACTGAGGGGTCCTTGAGGTCAAAAAATGGGCATTCAAGCCTTGTATTCATGCAACTTGGCCTTGGGCCTTTGGGCTATGTAATGGGCATCTCTCTACCCAAACAAAAGGAGTTTTTTTCTTTAAATAATAAATTGAGGATTCGGACCTAACCTTTTAAAAAAACACAGCGTCTATTCGGAATTACATGCCATGTAGTATAGGTTCCATGCACTGGGACAGTCCGATAAAACATGCCATGTCATTGGATCCTATCTAAGTCTTTAAGATTCTATGTGTTGACTAGGAACATGTGGCACACGGTTTATGAATTACACATTGTGTGTCCCGCTGAACACGGCGTGTAGTCTCTTCAGGTTAGGATTGGACCATGTACCCCGTGCATGGCTTGCCGAGCTGGAAACTGTGTAATGTAGATACTACACGGTGTGTGTCCCAATGAACATACCATGTACTCTGATGATTTTTGAAGTACATCTACACGCCATGTCCCTGGGCGTGTACTTTGGATGGATGGTGAACAAAAGTACACACCATGTAGTTGGAACTACACGTCGTGTACTCATCCAAATTACACAAATTTATTAAAATTTATTATTATATTATAAAAACCCTTGATACATGTACAATAGTGCAGGCGTAAAGCTGAGGCACAACATGTGATAGGTGATATATATGTGTGTGTGTGTGTGTGTGTTTAATTTGACATCTGCGTGATGTTCATTTCTACTCATTAGGTAGTTATGAATGAGGAATTCACCGGGTTGGCTCCAAGGTACAAGTTACATACAAATATAATTTTAAATGAATATATTTGGTTAAAATTATGATGGATGAGAATCTCAAGGAAATTCAGAAAAGGTTTTAATATAAAATGATTGATTAATTAAAGATAAATAATTGTTTTGAGTGTGATTTATCTTAAACAAAGAACGATTAAGAAATTGAATGATAGTTTTATTTATGTGTAAATATCATTTTATTTATGGATTATCATGATCTAGAACAAGACCTTTGTATGTGAATGGTTTATTTTAATTTATTTATTTTAATTAAATTTTTTAGCCTGCGAGCCTTATTCTCATTAATATGTAGGATCTGCGTGCCCAAGGTTTCTTTTATGTAAAACCCCATTTTACCACTTACCTACGAGTGAGATAAAATCATATGTAATGGATGTAGCTCTCAATCTAGTGGAGGTAGCTCAATTTAGAAGCCAAGGTAAAACCAATCCAAGGAGATAAAAAGGTGGAAAGGTGGAAAGCTGTAAACACAAACCCAAAAGGTTCAAGGTGTTTCTCCCCTAGGTCTTGGGTTAGTTTATCAACTTCTAGATAAACTAACCAATAAAAAAAGCTTATGATCATACCATTTATTTTATTTTTGTTAGTTTCATGGTTTATTTATTGTGGGTGTGTTGTCACGATCACACAATTAATGAATTAAACAAGCATGCAAGATGGAACTAAAATAAGACCGGATTATGCATAAATATTATCATAGACATGGTTAATCACATAAGTATATCCCACTTAATATTAAAAATAATGTAATAAATGATAATAAAATGGGAATTTATGTATAAGGATAAAATCCCTCAAAGAAAAATTATATCGGTATAACCTTCCATAATCTTGGATTGAATCAAACCATAGTTCAAAGTGCTTGACCAAACCTAGTTGGAGTGCTTTCAATTATCGTGGAATTTTAACTCAAGGTATTAGGTTGAATTGACTTGGTTCATATCAAGGTTTACTTCCACAGTAGGACTTGGTGTGACTAAGAGGCAAAAGGTTGAGGAAATATAAGATAAAGGGTTTCCGAATTGGGGAGTCCACTCAACAGATCAAGGAGATGCGAGTTAATGCAGCTGGCATTTAGAATGCCTACCTAAAACCCTTAATGTTTCTTGAACAACCCTATTTGGGGTAATATTAAGGGAAATATGGATCCTTTCCACTAGAAAATTTAGGCAACAGAATATTATGAAGTCAATGGTGAGGGCTATTGGATTTTGATAAAATATTGGGAGACTAATAAGTATTAATTTATTTATTTGCCTAAGTTTTTTTCATAATAAAGTATTAAACCTTTTTTCATCTTAATTTGTAGAAACGGAAAGAAAAATGACTTCAAACATATCATTTTGAACCATACTAGAGATGGAAAACCTTCTCACTGGCACAAATTTCTAGCAATGGCCGAGGCCTTTACGCATCATCATTCTCCACAAGAGGAAATTGTATATGCTGGAAGATCCTATTCTAGTTGCGCCGGGAAAAGAGGCCAGTGATGAGGAACTATCTCTCTATATGAAACATATGGATGATGCCACATATTTACAATGTTTCATGATATCGTCCATGTCTAATGATCTCTTGAAGTAACATGAAAACATGGACGCATATAGCATGATGTCTCACCTTAAGGATCTCTACCAAGAGAAGGTGATACAGGAGAGATATGAGATATCCAATGTTTTTTTTACAACTAATCTTGGACAGTATTCGCTGGTTGGGCCTCATTTAGTCAAGATTATTGGCTAAATTGAATGCCTAGACATCTTAGGAATTATGTTCTCAGATGAGTTTCGTACAGATCTCATCTTATCATCATTTCCCAAGACCTTCTCTAGCTTCATTGACAACTACAAAATGAGAAACAATGAGAAGAGTCGATCAGAACTTCTAACCATAATTATCCAAGTAGATAAGGACATGGATCATGACAAATCCACATTACTTATGGTGAAAAATAAAAGGAAAATAAAAAGAGGCCAAGGATCCATAAACGATCTGAAGCCCCTGAGCATCATCCCTCCAAAAAGGGGAAGATCCAGATGTATGGAAAGGAATGGGTGGCAGTTTGTTTTTCATGTTGAAAGTAAGGACACAAGAAGAGTAATTGCACCTAGAAGATTGGGGATGCTAAAGGTGCATTCGTTATTGAGTGTAATCTTACCATTTCAAGACATTGGGTATTAGATACAGTTTGTGGGTCTCACATATGTATTCAAATGTAGAAACCAAGTAGATTTAGAAAGATTGCCAGAAGAGAGGTGGATCTTCGAGATGCAAATGGCATGTGGATGGCTGCATTGGACATTGGTGATTATCGTCTCTCATTGCAAACTAGGATGATTTTGGTTTTACATAACTGTTATTATGTTCCTAGTCTTACCAAAAACATAATTTTTGTATCATGTTTGGATATGGATGGTTTTATTTTCAAGTTTGGAAATAAGGGTTTCTTCTTTTATAAGAAAAATGTATATTATGGTATGGCACATTTAAATAATGGTTTTGATTTATTAAATTATGAAAACCAAGTCATATCAATTGATAACGAAACAAAATAACATGACTCATACATCACCCAGTTGTGGAATCACCGTCTTGGTCATGTAAATGAGAAGCGGTTGACAAAGCTTTGGCAAGATGGCTATTTAGACTCTACAAAGATAAAACCACTTAATATATTTCACGCTTGTTTACAAGGTAAAATGTCTAAGACGCCTTTTGGTGTATAGGGTGAAACGGCCACAGAGCTTCTAGGATTGGTGAACACGAATGTGTGTGGACCATTTCCAGTAGAAGCTAGAGGTGGATATTCTTACTTCGTTACTTTTACTGATGATTTGAGTTGATATGTCCATGTCTACTTAATGAAGTATAATTTAGAGTCCTTAGAGAAATTTAAGGAATTCAATAATAAAGTAGAGAATCATCTTGTTAAGAAGATAAAGAGACTTTGATCATATAAAGGTGGATAATATATAAACCAAGAGTTCATCTGTAACGCCCCGACCCTAGCTACCCAGAGTCGGTGCATTACTTCGTAAAATTGGCATGATCACAAAAGATCAAGTCTCGACAGACCGATTATTTTAGTAGCCTTGGAAACACTAGATACATTTGTAAACGTTACATTACATCATAAAGTAAAAAACAACAATAACAAAGTCTCCATAGTCCACACTCATATCCTCTTCTCACAATCCCTGCAGGTCATTCATAAAATACTTCTTCACATCCTGGAAAATATTAATACATTGAAAGGGGTGAGCTCAGATGCCCAGTAAGGATAACAATATTGCGGAAGCTTTCATAAATAAACATAAAAATTTAAGGCAATGTATAACTAAAACAAAAGCCTTATTGAACTTGAACATCAACATAATATGGCAAAAGTAAAATGAGATAATGCCATTCACTTCTTCACATGGATATTCTACTGGTCGAATAATCACATGAAATATCAATAACCACTTTCATAATGAGGGAATGTATAATGCCGAACATTCTGAAACATTTTGTCAAGGCCTCGGCCAAGACGTCTAAAATGATTAAGGCCTCGGCCAAAACCATAAATCAAATTGGGAAAGGGCCTCGGCCAATTCCACGTCTAGTTGTCTCATGAGACCTACCGATGCATCGAGGAGCTATAGCGGGCTCCACCCGTCACTTATTAAGTCCAATACATTCCTCATATGAACAGGTTTAAACATCTCATAAACCATAACATAATCGTATCACATAAAACATGCATAAAGGAAACATAACATTTCCACATTTCAATCACAAGATATCAATACAACACATTGATATAATAAAAACGCTTTCAAAACCATTTTCAATACCAAAATAAAAGAAAAGTATAACATGGTATTTATTTTTCATTAAAAAACAGGGTATGGCTTGTAGAGGAAGCCGAAACTCAAATAGTGGTCACGGCGGCGGATAAGTCGTTGTCGCCGCATACGTACGACAAAAACATTCCCTTTTTTCGTTTAGTAAATGCTTCGTATAAAAAAAGATTCCTTTGGAATATACGTAAAAGTCAAAGGGGTTTATACACTGTACAAAAGAAATTTGTGTATAAAACAAAATATGCCTCAACGAATGGAGATTGAGACGAAGTCCCTTAAAAAGATTATTTTTAAATAAAATATATCTATTATGTGTATTCACTATATGTACACATAAATAAAGTATAAATACAATATACGACATAATAATATCATGACATAATTTGAAAGTAGGAGATTAACCCACAGAATGGAAGTTGGGTTATGAAATTCCCTTACCTTGCGTCTTGTCCTGACTCGACCGTTCTTTAAACTCCTGAATAATAAACTAGAGTTAATTTATATTTACTTAAAAACATTTTTCATGTTCATTATTCCATTTATATCACTTATTACCATGTTATGAACATTGTTTAATTATTTAAGTTAATAACGGTCGTTTTGTCGATCTTTGGTACTTGAGTCAAAAATAAACTTCTTATAATTACAAGTTGTTCATGTGGTGAAATATCCATTATATCCAGAATTATATTCATGATTTATATATCATATATATCATATATATACAGTATATACATTCATCCATAATGTCACGTAACATTTAGAGGTAAGAAATGAAATGCACCGTTCATGGAGACGGTAAGCCGTACGTACGCATGAACGCTACTTTCATTTCTATTTCGTATTTAATGGAATGAAATCATAATGATATAAATTTATAATATAATTACAGTATAATATAGTGTATAATACCATTTAATCCATCCTTTATACATCCCACATATGGCATTAACGATTCAAATCACTTAGAGGGGGCGGTAGTCCGCACTTCCTAAAATGAAATTATCGTGTTTTACCCATAATGGAAATCATAAAGTATGCCATAAATGAGAAATACAGAAGCATAAGTAAAACATAAACATATTTTATATCATATATAAATATAGTGACATCTTAATGGACACCTTTTAAGGTGTTATATGAGTGTTGAACAATCATCGTTTCGTGAGGCAGAAATTCTCCATCCACAGAAACCGTATGTTCTTTAACCATTAGATGTAGGTGTGTGTAATTGTAGTTAGAATCCTTATTATAAAAACATCCTAGTATATTGAGGATACTGGTGTTGTTACAAAAGAAATTAATAAAAAGATTTTAGGGGGTTGGAGAAGAAAAATAAAACAAAACAACATTAGAGAAGACATTACCTCAAAATCGGGTAACTCTTTTTGATTTGAGACAAAGGCTTCCTTGAGAAGAGTTCTGCCCAAAGTGAGGCTTCTAGGAGTAAGGGAGGGAAGTTGGGAGAGTATTTGGGCAGAGTTTTGCCGAGCCAAATGGCTTGAAGGTGTGAATAAGGTGGGAGAGGTTGGGGCCTTTTATAAGTGGAGAGGAGGGGCACTCTTGGAAAGTAAAGAAAATTCACTTTATTATAAAATGAGTTTCGGATTTTAGAGGTCCCACAATTATATAATTCTAGGATAAGATGATAAGGGTTCGAAATATACTCATCTAATAGATTTTTTACAAGTGTAAGCCTTGGATTTTACATTATCTTTTCATTTTATTAAAATCGTTAAATAATGAGATCATCGCTGCATCATCATGATGTCATAAATAATTTAATTTATTTAATGTCTAAAATTTATAAAAAAACTACTATGATGTAGTAAATCTTTTTATCTTTCTAATGAGTATTTATAATCAAAATTTGGACTTGTGTAACCCCACGTAAAAAATGTTTTAGTAAAACAACTCATGTTTGTGTCAATTTAATTTTAACATTAAATAAATATATATTAATGTCATTTTCCAACTAAAGTGGCTCCATGGGATCCCCAAGTTGACCCATGGGTTGTCTTGGTCGGCCATGACTCATCCAATATGAGTAGGACAAGTGTCAAGCTCATATCATATTATTAAAATATTGTTTTTACCTTAAACTACACTAATTACCTCTAATCGCGATTAAGAACTTAAAAGTTACTATTCACCAAAAAATTATTTTAATCTCATTGAACCAAATTTTACTTATTAATGACAATCATGTATGTCGGATTTTTGAAAATCAAACCACAGAAGTGGTAATATTTCATTTAAATGAAAAATCAGTTATTTAACTACCACTTAGTGGTTTCACTATTCATCAAAAATTGAAGTTTTTCAGAACAATGCCAAAATTTCACCCTAAGCTATAATTTATATTCCGAATTCAAAAATGATGTCTATTTTACAAAATTCCAAACATATAAGTTGCATTAATTAATTTTATAATTAATTCCCTCTGTTACGACAAATAGCGTGTTTTTAAGAAACAATTTATATCAAAAGATTGGCAATTGTTTATGTCCAATTTCAATGTTAAATTAATTCTAATGACCACCATTGGATAAAATGGTAAAAATATATTCTAATTATACTTTAAAACCACTAAATATTAATACTTATCACTATAAATTATTTTGATTAAAAAAGTTGTTTTAAGTATTTTTCACTATTCATAAAAATTTGGAAGTTCTCGAAAAATTAAAAAAAATTCAACATAGGCTAATTTCAATATTAGGAATACAAAAATGAAGTCCATTTTGAAATATAAAATTTCTATAAATTTAAAAGGTGGTTATTACTATTCATAACGGCTACTTTGATTAGTTGCGGTGTGTTAGAACTCGAACTTGCGTACAATGCAAGCTATTACATTATTGAAAGAGAGGCGTATCGTGGAAGTTCGGGGTGTTACATTCTCCCCTCCTTCAATAAATTGCGTCCTCGCAATTTGAAATTTTTCTTTGAAAATAAAAGGTTAAAAAGAGAAAATACATTTGAGGAAAACCCACATCGGAAATAAGGTTAATAAATATATAACATTAAAAGAAAGCAAGATAAGTACAAAGGTCACCCGATATAGCCCATTATAGGATTCTATGAAAATATGGATATGGAGGAGAAACAAACCATCAAGGTCTGATGGGGAGTTATAGAAAACAGGATTAGGAGAAAGTTTAACCACAAGAAAATCACAAACTTGTGATTGGTTAAACGGTCATTGAATCCCTAGTTGGAAAAGTTAACCGACAACATTTTTGTTTTAAGTTACCTTTTATAATGTTGAGGAATTTATTTAGGAGATTTACTAAGAACGTAAGGGAATATACATACTTGTTATATATACTTTCATTCGTTAATAAATTTTTACCACAAACCCAACTTTTACTCCAAATGGTAACGGAACTCAAAAATATTCTATTTATCCCAATTGTATAAGGTTACAAATGTTAACACATACCATTTAGATTAGTAAAACTATTTTGTAATAACCAGGGACTTCCTGTAGGCTAGTGGTAGGAAATAAAGTCTTGTCGCACTATGGTTGTGGGTTCGATTCATGCAGCTTTGTCCGACGCGACGGGTTATGCCCCACCCTGCAGGTTGTACTTTTCCTAAAACTATAGTATCATAATATTTCAAAAATAATCTTCATAAATTTTTTAACCTTTAACAATACTATCCAACGATCAACTTAATCCACTCCAACCTTTATAGTTATCCAAAATACCTCTGTCCAGACTTTCTCTAAAAGGTCTCTTAATTCCAAAATCAGTTTATCAGATTCCCCAAACAAAGTAAAGTTTCTCTTATTGTCACATACTAAAAATATAATTACCTTCATCATATTAAAACCTTACTGAAATCAAAAAGTACTGCAGTACAATCCATATATATATATATCACATTATTCTTATAACCAGAATATAATCCTTGAGTCCAAAATCACCAATACATAATTATTCTGCTTCAACTGTTGTCACAGCATAAGATTGGCCTTGATCCCTTGGCCTTTTTTGAGGTAAGTTTCCTTGACTCTTAGGACATTCATTTGCATAATGCCCCATTTCCCTACAATTGTTGCATTCAACTTTGACATCATCTTTCTTTCCCTTGCAATCACGAGCCTGGTGACCCTTTTCTCCACATTTATAACAAACTCCCATTCCTTTTAGACAAGTACCAGGGTGATTCTTCCCACAATTATCACATAATGGAAAATCCTTCTTTCCCTTTTTCCCTTTATCTGTCTCTTGTTCCACCGTTCTCTTCTTCTCTTACTTTACTTTGTTGTCATAAGACTTAGAGAATTCCTTTTCTGTTTTGATAGCACACGGGACAATATCTTCATATGATGAGAAGGATTGTGATACTAAATCTCGACGGAGAAATGGTTTTAACCCATCAAAGAAACGATCAATCTTACTCCTTGGGTTACGTATATAATCGGAAGCATGCCTCGCTAACCTTGTAAAGTTAGCCTCATACTTTGTGACATTCTCATCCTCCTTCTGCCTCAGACTCAGAAATTGCCTTTCCATATCTGCTCGATGGTCACGAGGAAAGTATTTTTCTAAGAAAAGCTCTTTGAACTCCCTCCATTCCATATTCGATACGTCATCGTCTTACTTTGTGTTTTGAATCAGCGACCACCACTGATCGGCATCTCCAGTGAGGCGGTAAACTGCCATGACAACCTTCTCCCTTTCACTACTCCCCAAGGCATGGAATATTTTCTCTAAGGAATTTATCCATTGCTCAGCTACTATAGGATTTGTACTCCCATTGAAGGTTGGTGGTTGTTGCCTCATGAAGCGGTCTAACATTGATCCTCCATGTTGCGGATCAGGGTGCTCCATACGAGTAAGGTTATTATTCATAACCTGAGTGAGTTGTCCCAGTATGGTAATAAGTTGATTAGCACCAGTTGTATCTCCAGATCCACAATAATTATCTTGAGAAGGAGGGCAATCCCTACACGGAGTTCGTGCATTGATACGGTTTCCATTCCTTCCACTAGGCGCCATTTCTAAACAATGGAATAAACTAGATTAGTTTATGAATCAAAATACAAAATTCCATGGATATAATCCATAATCATAAAAAGAAATGTTTTCTTTGAGGAATTATATACTCATAACCCTTCATAGTGGTTTGTAAATAAAATGAGAATTATCCTAATCATATCCCCCGGGAGTGTCGTAACCAAGAGTGCAGCAAGGCCCGTTGTCGTGCACCAGTTCCCATTCGAGTCTAGCTCAAAGCGGTGTTTTCGGGTTTTACCCCTAGGTACATCTGTGCCAGAGCCGCCTCTACTTGCTCGTCTCCAGACATGGATGTATTGCTCGGAAAACTCATAACATCTCTATAATACCAACATTCTAGGAAGTTCTTCTATACTAATCCTCAAAGTCTATCTTCGGGTTATGTGCTCTAATCAGAGTTTATCTAAATCTAGCTTCCAAGGTTAGTACTAAACTGCCTCTGATACCAACTGTAAAGCCCCGACCCCAGCTACCCAGAGTCGGTGCATTACTTCGTAACATTGGCATGATCACAAAAGATCAAGTCTCGAAAAACCGATTAGTTTAGTAGCCTTGGAAACACTAGATACATTTGTAAACGTTACATTACATCATAAAGTAAAAAACAACAATAAAAAAGTCTCCATAGTCCACACTCATATCCTCTTCTCACAATCCCTGCAGGTCATTCATAAAATACTTCTTCACATCCTGGAAAATATTAAAACATTGAAAGGGGTGAGCTCAGATGCCCAGTAAGGATAACAATATTGCGGAAGATTTCATAAATAAACATAAAAATTTAAGGCAATGTATAACTAAAACAAAAGCCTTATTGAACTTGAACATCAACATAATATGGCAAAAGTAAAATGAGATAATTCCATTCACTTATTCACATGGATATTCTACTGGTTGAATAATCACATGAAATATCAATAACCACTTTCATAATGAGGGAATGTATAATGCCGGACATTCTGAAACATTTTGTCAAGGCCTCGGCCAAGACGTCTAAAATGATTAAGGCCTCGGCCAAAACCATAAATCAAATTGGGAAAGGGCCTCGGCCAATTCCACGTCTAGTTGTCTCATGAGACCTACCGATGCATCGAGGAGCTATAGCGGGCTCCACCCGTCACTTATTAAGTCCAATACATTCCTCATATGAACAGGTTTAAACATCTCATAAACCATAACATAATCGTATCACATAAAACATGCATAAAGGAAACATAACATTTCCACATTTCAATCACAAGATATCAATACAACACATTGATATAATAAAAATGCTTTCAAAACCATTTTCAATACCAAAATAAAATAAAAGTATAACATGGTATTTATTTTTCATTAAAAAACAGGGTATGGCTTGTAGAGGAAGCCGAAACTCAAATAGTTGTCACGGCGGCGGATAAGTCGTTGTCGCCGCATACGTACGACAAAAACATTCCCTTTTGTCGTTTATTAAATGCTTCGTATAAAAAAATATTCCTTTGGAATATACGTAAAATTCAAAGGGGTTTATACACTGTACAAAAGAAATTTGTGTATAAAACAAAATATGCCTCAACGAATGGAGATTGAGACGAAGTCCCTTAAAAAGATTATTTTTAAATAAAATATATCTATTATGTGTATTCACTATATGTACACATAAATAAAGTATAAATACAATATACGACATAATAATATCATGACATAATTTGAAAGTAGGAGATTAACCCACAGAATGGAAGTTGGGTTATGAAATTCCCTTACCTTGTGTCATGTCCTGACTCGACCGTTCTTTAAACTCCTGAATAATAAACTAGAGTTAATTTATATTTACTTAAGAACCTTTTTCATGTTCATTATTCCATTTATATCACTTATTACCATGTTATGAACATTATTTAATTATTTAAGTTAATAACGGTCGTTTTGTCGATCTTTGGTACTTGAGTCAAAAATAAACTTCTTATAATTACAAGTTGTTCATGTGGTGAAATATCCATTATATCCAGAATTATATTCATGATTTATATATCATATATATCATATATATACAGTATATACATTCATTCATAATTTCACGTAACATTTAGAGGTAAGAAATGAAATGCACCGTTCATGGAGACGGTAAGCCGTACGTACGCATGAACGCTACTTTCATTTCTATTTCGTATTTAATGGAATGAAATCATAATGATATAAATTTATAATATAATTACAGTATAATATAGTGTATAATACCATTTAATCCATCCTTTATACATCCCACATATGTCATTAACGATTCAAATCACTTAGAGGGGGCGGTAGTCCGCACTTCCTAAAATGAAATTATCGTGTTTTACCCATAATGGAAATCATAAATTATGCCATAAATAAGAAATACAGAAGAATAAGTAAAACATAAACATATTTTATATAATATATAAATATAGTGACATCTTAATGGCCACCTTTGAAGGTGTTATATGAGTGTTGAACAATCATCGTTTCGTGAGGCAGAAATTCGTCATCCACAGAAACCATATGTTCTTTAACCATTAGATGTAGGTGTGTGTAAGTGTAGTTAGAATCCTTATTATAACAACATCCTAGTATATTGAAGATACTGGTGTTGTTACAAAAGAAATTAATAAAAAGAGTTTAGGGGGTTGGAGAAGAAAAATAAAACAAAACAACATTAGAGAAGACATTACCTCAAAATCGGGTAACTCTTTTTGATTTGAGCCAAATGATTCCTTGAGAAAAGTTCTACCCAAAGTGAGACTTCTATGAGTAAGGGAGGGAATTTGGGAGAGTATTTGGGCAGAGTTTGGCCGAGCCAAATGGCTTTAAGGTGTGAATAAGGTGGGAGAGGTGGGGGCCTTTTATAAGTGGAGAGGAGGGGCACTCTTGGAAAGTAAAGAAAATTCACTTTATTATAAAATGAGTTTCGGATTTTAGAGGTCACACAATTATATAATTCGAGGATAAGATGATAAGGGTTCTAAATATACTCATCTAATAGATTTTTGACAAGTGTAAGCCTTGGATTTTACATTATCTTTTCATTTTATTAAAATCGTTAAATAATGAGGTCATCGCTGCATCATCATGATGTCATAAATAATTTAATTTATTTAATGTCTAAAAATTATAAAAAAAATACTATGATGTAGGAAATCTTTTTATATTTCTAATGAGTATTTATAATCAAAATTTGGACTTGTGTAACCCCACTTAAAAACTTTTTTAGTAAAACAACTCATGTTTGTGTCAATTTAATTTTAACATTAAATAAATATATATTAATGTCATTTTCCAACTAAAGTGGCTCCATGGGTTCCCCAAGTTGACCCATGGGTTTTCTTGGTCGGCCATGACTCATCCAATAGGAGTAGGACAAGTGTCAAGCTCATATCATATTATTAAAATATTGTTTTTACCTTAAACTACACTAATTACCTCTAATCGCGATTAAGAACTTAAAAGTTACTATTCACCAAAAAATTATTTTAATCTCATTGAACCACATTTTACTTCTTAATGACAATCATGTATGTCGGATTTTTGAAAATCAAACCACATAAGTGGTAATATTTCATTTAAATGAAAAATCAGTTATTTAACTACCACTTAGTGGTTTCACTATTCATCAAAAATTGAAGTTTTTCAGAACAATGCCAAAATTTCACCCTAAGCTATAATTGATATTCCGAATTCAAAAATGATTTATATTTTAAAAAATTCCAAACATATAAGTTGCATTAATTAATTTTATAATTAATTCCCGTTGTTACGACAAATAGCGTGTTTTTAAGAAACAATTTGTATCAAAGGATTGGCAATTGTTTATGTCCAATTTCAATGTTAAATTAATTCTAATGACCACCATTGGATAAAATGGTAAAAATATATTCTAATTATACTTTAAAACCACTAAATAGTATAACTTATCACTATAAATTATTTTGATTAAAAAAGTTGTTTTAAGTATTTTTCACTATTCATAAAAAATTTGGAAGTTCTCGAAAAATTACAAAAAATTCAACATAGGCTAATTTCAATATTAGGAATACAAAAATGAAGTCCATTTTGAAATATAAAATTTCTATAAATTTAAAAGGTGGTTATTACTATTCATAACGGCTACTTTGATTAGTTGCGGTGTGTTAGAACTCGAACTTGCGTACAATGCAAGCTATTGCATTATTGAAAGAGAGGCGTATCGTGGAAGTTCGGGGCGTTACATCATCGATCCTCTATAGGAGTCTAAGATTCTATCTCAGCTCGATCCTCCTTATACACTACAGTGGAATGGTGTTAGTGAAAGGATGAACAAAACCTTGTTGTACATGGTGAGTTTGATGATGAGTGTTGCGGATCTTCCGTTATACTTTTGCGTATATGCATTACAAACTACAACATACACATTAAACCGAGTATGTGATGACCTGGCTCCAGAAACCCAAGATCTGGTGCCTTCTAAACATGATGTGTGTCTTGAAATAAAAACATGCATTGATAAACACAAATCATGTCCCATGCAGTGGAACGAGTGCGGTTCGGGCTTTGGGAAACCGGAAACTTCTAGGACGTTCGATCTGATAAAAATCTATTACCTGAAAATTTTAAATCAAAACGTAGGGTGAGCATAAAGATGCCCAGTTAGGGGATTTCAAGGAATACATAAATAAATTAAGACATTTTTCAAAGGAGTAGTAAAGTTTATCATAAATAAGTATGACATATGATTATTTAAGCACAAATTAAATAGTTTAAAGTGATACATAATCAGAGTTGTGTGCGGAGGAGACAACTTAAATTTCATATGCTGGTTACTATTTTAATGAGTGATAAATGCAAATCATGCTCCAAAATTATACTTGCGAAATAAGAACTTTATAAAAACATAAAGGCAATGGTCATGAAAGAATGGGAATATAATCTTGAAAAGAACTTGTAACATAACTTGAATTATGTGGCATCAACATTTAACTTAGACAATCATTTTCGTATCACCAAGGTCAATCCCCAAGGTGTCATAAAATTACCAAGGTTATCCACCAAGGTATCATTAAAAAGTCATCTCTAGAGATTAAGTATTTACCCAATGCATTGGAGTGCTATCAGGGCACACCCTTAAATTTTTATTTATTATCATGTGAGGCACATATATCATACTTTACTTCAACGGCATTTTATATTCAAGATGTCCCATACCACCTAGAATAATTCATTCTTTTTCATATAACCCAAGGTGTCCCATACCACTTTGGGTAATTAATTTTCTTAGTTCATTATCATGACATGTCAAAGGTATGCATTATGTACAATAATAGATAATGAACTATTATACATATTTCTAAAACATGATACGACAGTTAACATTGAAAAATATGTCAATAACTAATCAAAGGCATACATAGTTTAGTAAACATTCTTTTTACACAAGATAATTACTAAATCATATAAAATGATGATATAATAAATGATGAATTATTTCATGGAAATTAAATGATTAGAGAAAATACTTTCCATCAGTTATGGTGATAAATAGGCCACTGAATTTGCAAATAAATTAGACCATAACTTTATTAACTAGTAACATTCACCAGAGTTGGATCATTGTGTAATAATTCAATAAATGAACACAACATGATAACATGATCTCATAAATACTAAATCTTATAATATATTTTAATCAATATAAAATACACACTTTATCATAAAACACATAATGGGTAATGTCAAATAAACTTCTTTAATAAAACATGCCCATTTATGTCTAATTATATATATAAAATACATGTTGGTTTAGCAAGCACCAAAATTATCTTGTATTAAAATATAATATGTATTAAATCATAAAGTCAGTCCTAGTAATCATCGCTTAGAAAAAAAATCAAGCAAAAAAATGGATTTTTGGAAATTATACCTATAAATACATATACGCATAACCATATTTACATAAAGTGTATATATGGGTTTTACACGATTTAAAAACAAGGTCTATTAAATTCCTTACATACTGAATGTTTCCAACCATTATTCAATTACTTGATTGAAAGCTAAATCCATATAAGGTTGCTTATAAATGTAACCATATGTGTAGAAATTAAGGTTTTATAAACATAATTCCATTTAAACCAAAAGCATAGTTCTCATAAAAAAATTATTTTAATGATTGATACCCATCCTTTAAAAATCATAAATCTTGATTTGTATTGGACTACATACTTATATATTTAATTTTATAAGGTATATACAAAGTTTATACTTAGGGGTTTGGCATGATACAACCAGCTTCAAAATAATCCTTATAATATTTATCTCCCTGGTATAACACCCATAATTACTTTAGAACTCAAAAAGAAATAATTTGAATTTGGGTTAAAAGTATATATGTATATATATATATACAAAATTTTATATACTCATTATACAGACATATGGGTTTTATAGAAATAAACTGAACGAAGTAAATCCCCTACACATAAAAATACTCAATAATCTTCTTTTAACACATTTAATACCCAACTGATTGATACAATATATATATATATATATATAATATTATACACAGATCAACATGTATAAGTTTTGTAAAATATAAGCATTTAAAAAGAAAACATACAGACCCCTAAACATGTAAGCCTCCTTGTAAATCGTAGGGAAATGCCCTAAATATAATTTTAAAATGGGAGGGTTGTTATTTTACATTTTATATATATACAAACTGTATTTAACAAAACAAAGAAGAATATGATGTTCTTAATGGAAATGAAACATAGAATACCCTTACCGTGATTAAGGAGGATGCTCGGATCAAAAGGGAGCTCATTGGTTTTGATGGATAGTTCGGAAAGAGTTCGGGAGGAGAAGAAAGTCTGGGAGGGGAGGGGTTTATGTAGGGCTTCGGTGCACTTAGGTGAATCGACCCATGGGTAGGCCGGCGTGAGGGAGATGAGAAAACTGTGCCCTAGGTGATGGAGTGTGCGAGAGTCAAGGGGATCAGTGCAAAAGGAGAAGGTCGAGGCATCCTCGGGTGTGCAGGCCTACTGGTGTGGGACCCCGATGTGAGGAAGGAGACGACGAAGGGGTGCGACGTGGAGATGAAATGGATGACCCAAATTAGAATAGGCAAGATCAGATGGTTGGAGGAAGGGCGGGAGATGGGTTGAGCGGGTTTAAAGGACCAACGGCTGGGATTAGATCTCGTGAGAGATTGGACGGTCACAAAAATACGTGGGGGCGATCACGAGGTTAGGGAATCAGACGGACAAGATCGATGCAGGATTTGATCAAATGGTTCAGATCATGTACATGGCATCCCACATCGAAACGAACCGAAGAGGAGGTGCGGCTTATAAGCCAGAGCGCACTTCCTTCGGGATAATAACACAAACACACATACTGGGGCCCTATAATCGGGCCACTGCGGGCCTTGGCCTACCCTTACGCAACGCACGCCGCGGGCCTTATACATGGGCCCACATGCGACTGGATGAATCTCTCCTTGGATCGGCCCTGGTTGACACCCTCTACATAGGTTGGGATCCCAATGGTCGATACCTTGGGTCCCTAGGGGCTCGGTCTCGGTCTTGAGGGCTTGTCCCCAAAGGATGCCCTTGGCTTGGCTGGGTCCCAACAAAATTTTTTACTAAAAAATTATCTAGATATACAAAATAATTAGTACAAGTATACTTAGTTTCAAAATAGTGTGAAATATGAATATTGGTAAAATTGAGTTTTTATCCTATAAAAACAAATAGTTTTAACTTAAAGTTTTCAAATTTAAAATCCAGTTGTAGATTATGAAGAATACTTTATATTTTGATATAACCCTTTTAAAAATATATATATCATAATTAACATACTAAACTTTTATAAATATTAGGAACTTATATCTTTTAAAATAAAAAATCCAATTTATAACATACTCCATTATTTGATTCACAAAATTCTTTTTAAAATACCAATAGTTTTCCCCAGTTCAAAATACATAGTTTCAGAGATCCAATAAGATATATTTTTTAATTATTATAGATACCCTTTAGACATTACTTTCAAAACATTTTAAAATACTAATTTTTCCACCATATAGATATCATTAGGATTTTGTAAAATCAAATAGATTCATTTTCAAGAATATTCTTTTATTTTAAAATTAAGATACTCGAAGATATAATTCTAATCTTTTGTACATATTAAAATACTGAAATACTATGAGATTATAAGAGCATTATAAAGACAAAATTTTTATAGAATGATGCACTTTATCCATGGAAACCCAACGGTCATATAATGGTCATAATTTCTTAAAGGACTATTATAAAAACAGGGGGTAGGGTGTTCCACATTTTCAAAACACTTGACCCTAGGTGGATGGCTCTTCTCATACCATTGGTGCTGAGTACGTGTGTTATGGTTCTGGTTATTATTTTTTCACATTGACAGACCCAGAAGACGACTACTATCTAATTACTGGAGTTGTGGTTCTTAGTAGCCTTGTCATGGCCATGTTAAGTCTTGCACATGGTGTTCTTGGTTAGTTTGGGTCTTTGTTTCAATTGAACATTTTAATGTATACCAGTTCACTTTATTATCATTGTTTTTCATCTATTTAGTTTTCAATCCCTTCATTGTTACTAACAACAAACCAAGTAAAACAAGAAACATCATTATAAAACGTATCATTGTTTCCCCAGTCAAGTTTATAAATCTTGGGGCGTCGCATTATCCCCATATTAAAAGAATTGTGTCCTTGAAATTCCTTTCATAAAAACTTACTAAGAGGAAGCTCTCAGTTGATTCTACCATATCCCCCATCATGGGAAATCATCAGGTGTGCTCAGTGGAAGACCCAAATTGATGCTCAGCTCCTCAAGTGTTCTGATCCAGATACACTTGGGGCAGAAGGGGTTGAACTCATGTGCCGAACACTTGGGCGTCTAGAGGGAGGTTTGAATAGTACAGAGTTTGGATATGTCCATATGGACCAACGTATGGAGAACTTGCTGAATTATGTCCCGTTCGAGAACATTTAAATCATCGACATTGTCGTATAGGCTAACTATGAGGAGTTGGTACATATAGGTTGCACAAACATTTCCCTCTAAGGCGCCCTCTTGAAATTTCACGTTGGTCGTGTAGTTATGGCCTAGGGTGAAACACAGGAAGGGCCCTTCATGGTACTTCCCCCTCCGATCATTCTCATCCAATTGTGTCGAACCTATGCGGTAAAAGATGGAAGCATTCCCTTGACAGGTGCGGAGAATCTCTGAACCGTCTGTCACCTCAAAAAACGGTTTGCACGTTCCTTGCAGGTTTGCGAATGGACGATACTCATCTTCACATTTATTGATCGTAATGATCACCAATATCTCGGTAGGAAGAGATAGCATGTGAGTTTTTCCTTCCATATGAATGTTTAAGATGAGATTTCAATCACTTGAAAACCATTCAAAGGTATAAACAAAGACATGAAAGGGAAAGGAAACATTTCAAGAAAACATAATTTTATTATTACACGTTAGTGATTGAGTTTACCCTAATGACTTACTACATGAACTCTACATAAATAGAAAAAACTCCCTATCTCCTCAAACCAAACACAGGCTGAGCATTCAGGGTAAAACTCATAGGGGCACCTGTGATGTCTCCTACGTTTAGCATGAGGTTTATGAAGTTGGGAGATGTCAGAATACACTTTTTGTCTACAAGACAGTCAGGTGGACTCATCTTCTAGCATTCTAAAGTTCAAAAACTCACCCCAGAAGCCGTAGTTCAACATTTGATAGAGGTAGGCCGCTCGGAGGTCACCGAAAGCAGCAGCCTCTTTAAAAGAATCGAGGGTCATAAATCCAAAGTCCTCACCTTCCATGAACACCTGGAAAATTCCCTCATGGTACCTTCCCCGACGTACATAGGAGGGAAATTGGGTCATCATCATACGGAGGTAATCCATTCCAAACTGTTGTACCTCTCGTACCCCTCGTGGTTTAATTTTCATGATCACAATCACTCTCTTATTTATCTAATATTGTTTTAAGTGTTTTTGGATGATAGGCATGATTTCAGGTGGCCAAGGAATTGGGCCAAGAAAGCAAAAAGCCAAAGTGGACTGATTTTCAGTCCACCGGCCAACCGGTGGAAGACCACCAGCCAGCCGATGGAGGCCTGGACAGAAGGAATCCCTCTGTCCAGACCACCGGCCAACCGGTGTCCCACCACCGGCCGGCCGGTGGACCCAGACAAATAGTGTTTGCTACTGCCTCAGCACCGTCCAACCGGTGGCCTCCTCACCGGCCAGTCGGTGGTGCCTGAGCCCGAAGGCCTCTCCTTTTTCAAAGCACAGGCCAACCGGTGGCCAAGCACCGGTCAGCCGGTGGAGCCAGTCAAACTAGCCGTTGGGCTTTGACCAGGCTTGTCCACTTGACTCCCAACGGCTCCGAAGGCCTCTCCAACGGCTCCAAAGCCTCCCAAAGGCCATTTGAGGGTTCCCCCTCTATAAATAAAGGACTAGGAAGCCCCGGAACACTAGTGAAACATTAAGGAAGCCCACGGACACATTTTTGATCATTTGGAAAACCTTCGGCGCATTCCTTCCAAGGAACCCCAATTGCTCCAACTCACTTCCACATCCAAGGAGCACCACCATAGAAGCTTGGGAGCGCTCTTCATCAACTTCATCAATCCATTGGCGCCCAAGACTTCTCCTCATTACGGTTTTTCTTGTTTTATCATTTTGAGCTTTATTTTGGGTTTGTTCCTACAAACCCCATCTCTTTCTCTCATCCTCTCTTTTGGGTTTTCACACCACCTTCAAGGTGTGAAGAGGTTAGTCAAGCCTTTCCTTTTAAAAGGCTTGAATCAAAGGTGAGCTATCCTTCACCTGTAAGAAGGCTAGTGGGTTCTTTCTCAACCATTAAAAGTAAGTGGGTTCTTGCTCAACCATTAAAAGCAAGCTGTAATAGGTCCTAGACTACCTTAAAGTCTAGTGGGTTTCTTGCTAAAACCATTGAAAAGAAAGCGGTAGTAAATCTCTCAACGGTTGAGTTGGGAGCGGAGACGTAGGCTTGGGTTTAAGTCGAACTCCGTTATCAAGTTTTGTGTATTGCCTCCTTTATTTCCGCTGCTCTTTTAACTTTGTTTTTAAATTGTTAATTATTTTTTAAAAGGCAATTCACCCCCCTCTTGCCATCACTTCTCCGGCCAACAATTGGTATCAAAGTCAAAATTTGAGTAATACCCTAACCGGTTTCAAATTCAAAGATCCATTGTGATGGCTTCAACTTCTTTCGCCCCCGAAGGCTATTCATTGGGTCGTGCTCCATTCTTTGATGGAACCGACTATACCTATTGGAAAACCCGCATGACCACTTTTCTTAGAAGCATTGGTTATCCCATTTAAAAAATTGTCATGCATGGTTATTCACTTTCTTCTCCCGATGAATCCAAATGGACTCAAGCCGATATTAAAAATTTCGAGCTTGATGGCAAAGCCATGAATGCTCTACATTGCGGCCTTGATCGTAATGAAATCAATCGAGTTTCCACATGCACCTCATCACATGAAATCTGGAAACTTTTGGAGGTTACCCATGAGGGGACCAACAAAGTTAAGGATACTCGATTGGACATGTACCGTCAAGATTTTGAGTCTTTCACCATGCACCCACATGAATCTATTTCTGAAATGTTTACTCGTTTTACTGACGTTTTCAATGGGAGAAAGTCCCTTGGTGATGATGTTTCTGCAGAAACGATGGTCAAGAAGATCATATGGATCCTACCAAGCTCATGGGCTCCAAAGGTGATGGAAATCCAAGAAGAAAAAGACATCAAGAACATGCCGGTAGAAGAGCTCATCGGATCCCTCATGACCTACGAGATCACCATGAGGAGGCAAGCTGAAAAGGAAGGCAAACCAATCAAAATTCCAAAGAACATCGCCTTCAAAGTTCAAAAAGAAGAAAGCTCCTCCTCCTCATCGTCTTCCTCTTCAAGCGGCGATTCCGAAATGGAGAACCTTGCCCGCAAAATGCACAAATTCATGAAGAAGCACAAGAAGAAGAAATCATGCAAGGCTCGAAAGGAAAAACACGACGAAAAATCCGAGCCCAAGGTAACATGTTACGGGTGCGGCGAGAAAGGCCATTACAAGCCCGATTGTCCACTCAACAAGAAAAAGGCCAAGCAAAAGGAAAATAATAAGGCTTTCAAGGCCACATGGAGTGATAGCTTCACATCATCCTCCTCCTCCTCCTCCTCAAGTGACAACGGTAAAAAATGCCTAATGGCATTTCATGAGGTAACCTCTTCTGACTCCTCTTCCTCTTATTCTTCAAATTCTCTTAATCATTTATCTTATGAGGATCTCCAACATGCTAGAGATCAATTGGAGGAAGGTTTTCACGAACTTTCTTCCAAATTTGTTTCTTTAAAAAATAATTTCAAAAAACTCTCTTCCGAAAAGGAACAACTTCTCAAAGAAACGGAGGAGTTGTCCCTCAAAGTCCAAAACCTTCCCGATGTTGATTCTATTGAATCAACAATCAAAGATTTAAGGGAATCTCTTGCCAAGTTCACCCAAGGTGAACAACATTTAACCAAATTGATAGGTTCCCAACGCATATCTAGAACCACCGAAGGGCTTGGCTATTCCAAGCAAGCTTCCTCTTCCCATGCTCCAACTATCTTTGTAAGGGGGAGCTCCCAATTTAAATTTTGTAATTATTTAAAAAAACCCGGGCACATGATTTATGAATGTAATTGCAAAAATGCCCGGTATGGGAGGCCCAAAACTTTTTTCTTTAATGATGAATTCTGTAGGAGAAGACCCGCCACTAGACAGGTATGGATTGAAAAATCCCTTTTAGCGAGTCTTACCGGACCAAAATTTGTCTCGGTTTCTAAATCCTCTCCCCGGTGATTTGTTGTTTTTATTTAGGGGGAGTTAGGATTGTTTAAGCTTTTTTGCGTTTTTCAATTCAAAACTTTCAATTCAAAATTTCAATTGATTTAAAATCTCTATCTCGTTTTTCAACCGTTCCCTCAATCAAGTCTTATGCCCCGTGCTATTTTGATAATCACAAAGGGGGAGAAATTCTTGGTTGATTGAGGGAGAAATCTTTCTCTCATGCTTTGCTTTACTTTCCCATTTATCCTTTAAAGCATGCCTTTCATTTCTTTTTTACATTGTTTGTTTTGGTGATTGTGATCATCAAAATAGGGGGAGATTGTTGTACCTCTCGTACCCCTCGTGGTTTAATTTTCATGATCACAATCACTATCTTATTTATCTAATATTGTTTTAAGTGTTTTTGGATGATAGGCATGATTTCAGGTGGCCAAGGAATTGGGCCAAGAAAGCAAAAAGCCAAAGTGGACTGATTTTCAGTCCACCGGCCAACCGGTGGAAGACCACCAGCCAGCCGATGGAGGCCTAGACAGAAGGCATCCCTCTGTCCAGACCACCGGCCAACCGGTGTCCCACCACCGGCCGGCCGGTGGACCCAGACAAATAGTGTTTGCTACTGCCTCAGCACCGGCCAACCGGTGGCCTCCTCACCGGCCAGCCGGTGGTGCCTGAGCCCGAAGGCCTCTCCTTTTTCAAAGCACCGGCCAACCGGTGGCCAAACACCGGTCAGCCGGTGGAGCCAGTCAAACTAGCCGTTGGGCTTTGACCAGGCTTGTCCACTTGACTCCCAAAGGCTCCGAAGGCCTCTCCAACGGCTCCAAAGCCTCCCAAAGGCCATTTGAGGGTTCCCCCTCTATAAATAAAGGACTAGAAAGCCCCGGAACACTAGAAAAACATTAAGGAAGCCCAAGGACACATTTTTGATCATTTGGAAAACATCCGGCGCATTCCTTCCAAGGAACCCCAATTGCTCCAACTCACTTCCACATCCAAGGAGCACAACCATAGAAGCTTGGGAGTGCTCTTCATCAAATTCATCAATCCATTGGCACCCAAGACTTCTCCTCATTACGGTTTTTCTTGTTTTATCATTTTGAGCTTTATTTTGGGTTTGTGCCTACAAACACCATCTCTTTCTCTCATCCTCTCTTTTGGGTTTTCACGCCACCTTCAAGGTGTGAAGAGGTTAGTCAAGCCTTTCCTTTTAAAAGGCTTGAATCAAAGGTGAGCTAGCCTTCACCTGTAAGAAGGCTAGTGGGTTCTTGCTCAACCATTAAAAGTAAGTGGGTTCTTGCTCAACCATTAAAAGCAAGCTGTAATAGGTCCTAGACTACCTTAAAGTCTAGTGGGTTTCTTGCTAAAACCATTGAAAAGCAAGCGGTAGTAAATCTTTCAACGGTTGAGTTGGGAGCGGAGACGTAGGCTTGGGTTTAAGCCGAACTCCGTTATCAAGTTTTGTGTATTGCCACCTTTATTTCCGCTGCTCTTTTAACTTTGTTTTTAAATTGTTAATTATTTTTTAAAAGGCAATTCACCCCCCCTCTTGCCATCACTTCTCCGGCCAACACAAACCCCCGGTGTAACTGAAGCACACGTGGTGAGTTTGACATGTCATGTAGGTGTTTGCATGTCATGCGGATATGGGAATAATTTAGAAAATCATCACGGCTAGCTAAAGACACAATGGTCTCTAGGGCCTCACTGGGGAGAGACAAAAGATTAGTACCTTCGTTTTCCATCTCAAAATTAACAAAATCCATTTTTAGTAATACTGAAGTATATTTTTCTTCGTTTCAGACCTGGTTTTCTAGAGTTGTTTAAACCGAACCTTCTGATACCAACTGTGACGACCCGGCTCCAGAAACCCAGGATTCGGTTCCTTATGAACATGATGTGTGTCTTGAAATAAAAACATGCATTGATAAACACACATCATGTCCCATACAGAGGAACAAGTGCGGTTCAAGCTCTGGGAAAAAGGAAACTTCTAGGATGTTCTATCTGATAAAAAGTTGTTACCTGAAAATTTTAAATCAAAATGTAGGGTGAGCATAAAGATGACCAGTAGGGGGTTTTCAAGGAATACATAAATCAATTAAGACATTTTTCAAAGGAGTAGTAAATTTTATCATAAATAAGTCTGACATATGATTATTTAAGCACAAATTAAATAGTTTAAAGTAATACATAATCAGAGTTGTGTGTGGAGGAGACAACTTAAATTTCATATGTTGGTTACTATTTTACTATGTGATAAATGCAAATCCTGCTCCAAACTTATACTTGCGAAATAAGAACTTTATAAAAACATAAAGGCAATGGTCATGAAAGAATGGTCATATCATCTTGAAAAGAACTTGTAACATAACTTGAATTATGTGGCATCAACCTTTAACTTAGACAATAATTTCTGTATCACCAAGGTCCATCCCCAAGGTGTCATAAAATTACCAAGGTTATTTACCAAGGTATCATTAAAAAGTCATCTCTAGAGATTAAGTATTTACCCAATGCATTGGATTGCTATCAGGGCGCACCCTTAAATTTGACTTTATTATTATGTGAGCCACATAGATCATACTTTACTTCAACGGCATTTTATATTCAAGATGTCTCATACCACCTTGAATAATTCATTCTTTTTCATATTACCCAAGGTGTCCCATACCACTTTGGGTAATTAATTTTCTTAGTTCATTATTGTGACATGTCAAAGGTATGCATTATGTACAATAATAAATAATGAACCATTACACATTTTTCTAATACATGATTCGACGGTTAACATTGCAAAATATGTCAATAAATAATCAAAGACATACATAGTTTAGTAAACATTCTTTACACACAAGCTAATTACTAAAGCATATAAAATGATGACATAATAAATGATGAATTATTTCATGGAAATGAAATTCATAAAGAAAATACTTTCCATCAGTTATGGTGATAAACATGCCACTGAATTTACAAATAAATTAGACCATAACCTGATTAACTAGTAACATTCACCAGAGTTGGATCATTGTGTAATAAGTCAATAAATGAACACAACATGATAACATGATCCCATAAATCCTAAATCTTCTAATATATTTTAATCAAGATAAAATACACACTTTATCATAAAACACATCATGGGTAATTTCAAATAAACTTCTTTAATAAAACATGCCCATTTATGTGTAATTATATATATAAAATACATGTTGGTTTAACAAACACCAAAATTATCTTTTATTAAAATCTTATATGTATTAAAGCATAAATTCAGTCATGTTAGTCATCTCTTAGAAACAAAAAAAAATTAAGCAAAAAAAAATGGGGTTTTGGAAATTATACCTATAAATACATATACACATAACCATATATACACAAAGTGTATATATGGGTTTTAAACAATTTAAAAACAAGGTCTATTAAATTCCTTACGTACTGAATGTTTCTAACCATTATTCAATTACTTTATTGAAAGCTAAATCCATATAAGTTTTGTTATAAATGTAACCATATTTATAGAAATTAAGGTTTTATAAACATAATTCCATTTAATCCAAAAGCATAGTTCGCATATAAAAATTTATTTTAAAGATTGATACCCATCCTTTGAAAATCATAAATCTTGATTTGTATTGGACTACATACTTATATATTTAAGTTTATAAGGTATATAAAAAGTTTATGCATAGGGGTTTGGCATGATACAACGAGCTTCAAAATAATCCTTACAATATTTGTCACCTTTGTATAACACAAATAATTACTTTAGAACTCAACAAGAAACTGTTTGAATTTGGTTTATAAGTATATGTATATATATATATATACAAAATCGTATATAATAATTATACAAACATATGGGTTTTATAGAAATAAACCGAATGAAGTTAATACCCTACACTGAAAAATCCTCAATAATATTATTTTAACACATTTAATACCCAATGAATTGATAATATATATATATATATATAACTGTATAAACAGATCAACTTGTATAAGTTTTGTAAAACAGAACCATTTAAAAAGAAAAAATAAAGACCCCTAAACATGCAAGCCTCCTTGTAAATCATAGGGAAATGCCCTTAATATAATTTTAAAATTGGAGGGTTGGTATTTTAAATTTTATATATATACAAACCGTATATAAAAAAACATATAAGAATGGGATGTTCTTAATGGAAATGAAACATAGAATACCCTTACCGTGATTAAGGAGGATGCTCGGATCAAAAGGGAACTTGTTGGTTTTGCTGGAGAGTTCGGAAAGAGTTCGGGAGGAGAAGAAAGTCTGAGAGGGGGAGGGGTTTATGTTGGGTTTCAGTGCACTTAGGTGACTCAACCCAAGGGTAATCTAGAGTGAGGGAGATTAGAAAAGAGTTCCCTAGGTTCTGGAGTGTACGAGAGTCAAGGGGTGCAGTGCAAAAGGAGAAGGCTAAGGCGTCCTTGGGTGTGCAGGCCTACTGGTGCGGGACCCCGGCGTGAGGAAGGAGACGACAGAGGGGTGCGACGTGGAGATGAAACAGATGGCCTAGATTAGAATAGGTGAGATCAGATGGTTGGAGGACGGGTAGGAGATGGGTTTAGTGGGTTTAAAGGACCAACGGTCGGTATTAGATCTCCCAAGATATAGGACAGTCACAGAAATACACGGGGGCGGTCGCGTGGTTAAGGAATCGAACAGACGCGATTGATGCAGGATTCGATCGAACGGTTCAGATCATGTGGATGGCGTCCACACATCGAAACGAACCGAAGAGGATGCCCGTCTTATAAGCCAGAGCACGCTGCCTTTGGGATAATAACACAAACACACACACAAGGGCCTTATACATGGGCCCGTGCAGGCCTTGGCCCACCCTTACGCAACGTGCACCGTAGGCCTTATACGCGGGCCTGTGTGCGACAGGATGAAGCTCTTCTTGACTCAGACCTAGTTGAAACCCTCTACACCGCTCGGGATCCCGATGGTCCGTACCTAGGGTCCCTAGGGGCTCGGTCTCGGCCTTGAGGTCTTGTCCCCAAAGGATGCCCCTGGTTTGCCCGGGTCCCAACAAAATTTTTTATACAAAATAATTAGTACAAGTATACTTAGTTTCAAAATAGTGTGAAATATGAATATTGGTAAAATTGAGTTTTTATACAATAAAAACAAATAGTTTTAACTTAAAATTTTCAAATTTAAAATCCCATTGTAGATTATGAAGAATACTTTATATTTTGATATAACCCTTTTAAAAGATATATATTTCATAATTAATATACTATACTTTTATAAATGTTATAAACTTATATCTTTTAAATTCATAAATCCAATTTTTAATATACTCCACTGTTTGATTCACAAAATTCTTTTTAAAAGACCAATAGTTTTCCCCAATTCAAAATACATAGTTTTAGAGATCCAATAAGATATATTTTTGAATTATTACAGATACCCTTTAGACATGAATTTCAAAACATTTTAAAATACTAAGTTTTCCACCATATAGATATCATCAGGATTTTGTAAAATCAAATAGATTCATTTTCAAGAATAATTTTTTATTTAAAAGTTAAGATACTCGAAGATATAATTCTGATATTTTGTACATATTAAAATATTGAAATACTATAATATTATAAGAGAATTATAAGGCCGAATTTTTATAAAAAGGTGAACTTCATCCATGGAAACCCAACCGTCATATAACGGTCATAATTTCTTAAAGGACTGTTATAAAAATAGTGGGTAGGGTGTTCCACATTTTCAAAACACTTGACCCTTGGTGAATGGATCTCCTCATACCATTGGTGATGAGTACCTGTGTTTTGGTTATGGTTATTATGTTTTTAACACTAACAGACCTAGAAGATGACTATTATCCAATTACTCGAGTTGCGGTTCTTAGAAGCCTTGTCGTGACCATGTTAAGTCTTGCACATGGTGTTCTTAGTTAGTTTGGGTCTTTGTTGCAATGTAACATTTTAATGTATACCAGTTCACTTTATTCTACATGTTTTTCATCTATTTAGTTTTCAATCCCTTAATTGGTAATAATGACAAACCAAGTAAAACAAGAAACATCATTATAGAACATATCATTGTTTACCCAGTCAAGTTCATAAATCTTGGGGCGTCACAGAGTACCAACTAAGTTGGAAAATGGAATTATCTCTTAGTTAAGGAATATAAAGAAACCCATTTTTTGTGCACATGTATATGGGGATGCGAGACGTTTGTTAAGTCTTTATCAGGAAACAAACAAGCACTCCAGGGCAAGAGGTGTATCTTTAGAGGATATCCCAAGGAAACGAAAGTATATTACCTATATAACCCTTTAGAAAAGAAAGTGATTGTCGCTAAACAAGTCGTCTTTCTTGATATGTAGAACATCCTAAAAAAGGACAGTGGGAGTAATATTTACTTTGATGAAGTTGATTCTCAAGATACACAGGATTTTGTATAAGAACTAGTTCCACAGGTCCCCGTGGAAGAGGTTCCAGAAAAACAAGTACTTCGTAGAATCTCAAGAGAGGTAAGGTAACCAGAGAGATTTGGATTCCCAGTCACCGAGGATGGTGAATAATTATTGTTGTACAATGATGAACCTCTCTCCTACAAGGAATTAGTAGAAATATCAGAAGCTGAAAGATAGCTAGAAGCTATGAATTTTGATATGGATTCCATGTATCAGAACCAAGTCTGGGTTTTGGTCGATGATCCAGTTGATGTAAATATTTTTGGATAAAAATGGTAATTCAATAGAAATATGGACATGGAAGGTCAAGTTAGAACCTATAAAGAAAGGCTAGTGGCTAAAGGATTCAGACAGTGTCAAGAAATTGACTATGATGAAACCTTCTCGCCATTTTCCATGTTTAAATCGCTAAGAATTATACTTTCCATAGCATCTTACCATGACTACGAGATTTGGAAAATGGAATTCAAAATATAATTCCTTAATGGGAACCTTTAAAAAGATTTCTATATGACATAACCAAAAGGGTTTGTGACACCAGGTGAAGCCAAACGGGTTTTTAAGTTGCAGAAATAAATTTATAGATTAAAGAAATCATCCAGGTCAGGGAACATTAAATTTTATGGAGCCATAAAAGAATCTGGATTCATTAAAAATAAATGTGAGCCATGTTTTCATAAGAAGGTTAATGGAAATGTGATCATTATCCCAGTGGTATATGTTGAAGACATATTGCTTATTAGAAACGATGTACCAGTCTTATAGTCATTTAAGGATTGGTCGAACAAGTGTTTCTCCATGAAGGACTTGGGTGAAGCAACCTACATTCTAGGGATCAAGATCATTCGTGATAGATCCAATAGTCTTCTTGGACTAAGTCAGGGTACACACATTGACCAGATACTAAAGAGATTTAGTATGAAACAATCCAAGAGGGGATTGGTTCCAATGTCACAAGGCCTACATCTTTCTAAGAAAATGTGTCCTCAAACACAACAAGAGAAATATATAATGAGTAAGATTCCATACGCTTCGGTATAGGATCCATCATGTATGCCATGTTATGTATTAGGATTAATGTTACCTATGCACTAAGCACAGTCGGAAGATATCAAGCAGATCCAGGAGAACAACATTGGACTATTGTTAAGACTATCCTTAAGTATCTGAGAAGAACTAAGGATATGTTCCTAGTGTATGAAGGATACAAGGATCTTGTCATCAGAGGTTATGATGAAACTTTTTTCAAATAGATCATAATGATCTGAAGTCACAATCTGGATATGTTTTATGTCTCAATTGAGGAGTTGTGAGATGGAAGAGTTCAAAGCAAACAGTTGTGGCCGATTCTACAGTGGAGTCCGAATATATAGCGGCTTATGATGCATCCAAGGAAGCCGTTTAGATTTGTAACTTTGTCCAGGATCCTGATGTAGTTACTAGCAGTAAAGATCCTATCACATCACATTGTGATAATACTATAGTGGTGGCTCTTTCAAAAGAAACAAGGTCACATAAACGGACAAAGAACATACACTGGAAGTATCACCTCTTGAGGTATTTCTATCAAAGGGGTTAAGTTGTAGTGAGCATAGTGCCCATGGAAGAGAATGTGTAAGATCCCATGACTAAAGACCTATCTCAGTAAAAGCATGAATATCATGTTAGAGATAGTGGTTTAAATTTTGTTAGCATTTGGCTCTAATCCAAGTGGGATTCTATTGGAGTTGGTGGCCTAGAACCAACTACTTTGTACTTTATTCATTAATAAATACCTTATCACATCTTAATTGTTCTTCTGTGTAATAATTCATGTGATAATCTCTTAAGGATAGTTGTTGCATTAATGGGTCATAGCAGATCCCTGCTATGATGAGAACTCGGAAGTTCCATAACACTGTTCTTGAATATATGTTCTATGGACGGATGATGTTATTTGAGGGACAAAAATAATACAGACCATTATGGGTGAGGACTCATAAAAAATTGAGGCACCTTCTCATGGTGTGCGCCCTTGGTAATATCCTGAAGGATATTATGAGAATGAGACCTGCCAGTAGAAAATCCATATTTCATAGGTGTCATTGTATGTTCCTATCTGCGGATATGTTTATTGGTCCTTGTACTTTTAGATTATTATTCATGGGTATTACAACATGCGCACTTAGATGTATCGATAAAAACTATGACGACACACTCTTTATAGTGAGGTAGGATATGTTGGGTGCGTCATGAGTAATACTGAATTAATAGATATTGAAAGAAATTATTTGTCCCTTATATTCCATAATAGAAGTAGATATCTCAGGTCCTTTGATGGAATTTATATAGCCTAAATAAATCCATGGACATGGTGATGAATGGCCAAGCTCAATTCCACGAATTCAAAGAAAGAATAATCCAACACATGAGTTCATGTCACCAGCATGCAACCTGCTTGATTCAAGATATCCAGAAAAAGGTATTTCATTACACGGTAAGTGTTTGTAGGAGGTGACATGTCATTGTGGCGTTAACTTATTTCTCTATGGGTGCCTTGGTGTGTTACTAGATGAAAACCTTGGACTTTAGGCAGGCTCCACCTAATGCCACTAAGAAAGAGGCATAGAGGGTCACACACTAAGTATATCCAAGTATCTCAGTTAAATATTAATTAAACAAGATGAATAAAGATTATTCTTGGTTGTGGTTTAATAATTATTCAAGGATGCCTAATCTCATTTATTTCAACACTATTTATTTGAGAGAATATATTGTGGGTGAAATAATATATTTATTAGTGAGTAATTCAGTGATATTTATTTTTTAAATAAATAGAAACTATTCAAGACCTAATAAATGTGGTGGAGGAAATAAATAGATTGGAAAAACAAAAGTACATGGTGTGTATATTAATATACACACTGTGTATTTATTTAGGAATTTATGAGAAATAATATTTTTTATTTAATTAAATAATATTAGATGTAATTCGTTGGGCGCATGTCCAGTAATAATAATAGTCAACTATTATTATTAGACATGGGGTATTACAAAGAATTAAATGAAATGAATAAATTCTTTTGGGTAATTAATTCATTTTATTATTCTAAGTAATTAAAATCCCAATTATATAATTCTAATTAGCCTAGCCATTTTTTGGGGTTGTGTACAACGGATCTAGAGAAAGCTCTCAATCCAAGAGATAATTATTTTATTTTAAAAACTCTATAAAGATAGAAGAGAGAGATCCTCCTCCCCCGGATCAAGGTGATCGAAGACAGACATCGCAAGAGAAGGATCTTTCGCCCTAGAACTTGGATATCCCTTCGGCGATGTCTATAGATATGTGGAGCACATGTGGATCACCACTAGAGTATTACTACACTTGGATTCTACGACGCAGTGATGGATCACATCGGATCGTGACCAGAAACATTAACGGAGAGATAATTCCATCAAGGTAATTCTTATCTCTTAATTAAATTAATTATAACCAACATATGATGATCCTCTCTATAGTTCTGGTACATCCTTCCTTTCTTCCATTCATCATTCTATTCCCGAATATCTAGATTTTTATTATCATGAAGGATCTCGGATAGATCATTGTTAACAGAAAAATCATAGTTGGGTACACCCACCAACACACTACCCCTACGCCTGGAACCTACATAAGAGGCCCCCACATTTTGGATATTTTCCTCTTATTTTCAAAGGATTTTTTGAATGTTTGTCATGCATCCTCTAGTTGAAAATTCACATGTCTTGGGGGTTTCTAGCGGGTAGCTACAGCGCGATTGCTGATTGTCTGGGGTGACTTCACGAGAGAAGAAATAATTGTCAAAAGGGGATTCATGGGACCTGACATAGGTTATGGACTATACAAGAATGCTTTCATGAACCTATGTTGTTAATTTCATCACATGTCTCCTGGGGGTTCATGTGATTTTCATGATCATGGCCACCATACTCATCCTTTTATTTTGTAGGGAAAATACTATTCATATTTAGGAACTTATCCCTTTGTGAATTTTCCAATGATCATTTGGAAAGCGTCAACAGATGCCTCACCTCACGAGAGAATTCCATGGAGACAAGGACTCAATTATGAGGAAATTAAATGCCAGGCTGAGTCATTGGTGTTATCTCTAACTAGTGTCTTGGGTGATCCTTAGTCTGGAAGGCGGCATTTGTTATTCCTCATGATTCGCTATAAATAAGGAAATGGAGAGGGATTCATTCATTGTCCGATCCATTCTCCAGAGATCTATCACCCTACTTCTATAATATGACCTTATTGTAAGACCATTCTATAAGAACTGATTGTGAAACCTCACTGAAATCCTATTTTGAAAGACCTTATATTCAAGGCTTATTTTTCCCAGATGAATTATCTAATTAATCAAGAACTAAATATTAGTAATAATTTGATCTTTTTATATGGGGATAATCAATCATCTTTAGGGTCTCATAGGATATACTGACTTAATCGTAATATCTTTTTTACTGTTATACAGCTCTCATGACCATGTCCAGGTGATGCAATTGTGAGTCCTCTTAGGGGTAATACAGTTACGCAATTCCATATAGGTTTATGCAACTCAGAAGATCTTTAGTATTCTGTGAGTTCATGAGTCCCTTATACAATTAATGAATGTATTTACTAATTCATGTGATGCACATGATACTAAAATAATTTTTATGCCTTTTCTTTTTACAAGACTTTATTTTAACTATCTATCATATGACACTTACCTTTTCTTAGACGGATTTTTGTTCTTGTAAAGGTTCCTCTACTACAACCAATCAAAGATCTATGATTGATAGAAACCAAAATTTTTACCCTAGAGATCATGTGACTCCTGATAATTAGGTTTTAAAACTGCTTCTCCCATTTAAGCTTCAAAATTATTCTTTATCACAATGGTTTCCCTGATAGGGGTTTGGCTTGTTGGACGATGTTTCCATTCCTCCTTTGGACTTCAAATTGTCATATTTTTTGTTTTAAACTTCTATTGAATACATTCCGATGAAAATTTATGAGGATAGCTGACTAGTCACAGCTAAATCCTAGGTGTTTTCTTATATGTTGTAAAAATATCCCATGGGTTCAAATCACTATGATTTTCATCATCATCCCATTTATTAGAGTTATTTGAGTATATTCATCTCTTCTCTAAACAAACAAGCTTGAATATGGAGCTTGAAATGGGATCTCTATCCTGGTGGTAATTTTCATGATGAATGGGTGTGGCCCTCCTAGGTCAGAAAAATCTAATTGGATCTTGTTGACCAATTATATAGGGTCCATATTTATGAAGCGGTGTGTATTTCAAAATTTATTATCTATCTCCAAGCTGATCTTATTTGATAACTAATCATATTTTGGTGCCCTAGCATCAAAACATTCCATTCTTCACATGGTGAAGTGGGCATCAGCCAATGGGAAATCTACCAACTGGGTCGGATTCCCCCTCTCGGGTAGATGTATGATGAGTTCATCCCTACTACAGATGTCTGTGATGACCATTTATGGACTCTAATCTTGGAGAGATAAATTCTTACCATTTTGAAGTATAATACTATGAAGGGACTAATGATGTGCTCATTTATCTCCATCAAATACGAGATGAATATTTTCTTTTATCACATTGGGGTCAAGCTAGCTGTTATATACCCCCAACGGTACCCTTCCCCGAAGGTTCACGATAGTTTCAGTTTGTATTGGTCCATTTTGGAAGCTATGGATCATAAATTTTGGGGATATATATTGAACTCTAAGATCTCTCTGAGCCTTAGGTTATTGGACTTTATGGACAAGTTCATGAATGGATGGCTTTTCCCAACTAGGGATGCACATTCATGAATCTGTGACAACACACTGGTGTTGTTAACATGGCTAGAAGAAGGACAACACCTTAATCTAGAAGTGTTGACACTTTTATGCCTTTACCAACTCCTAGTCCATATTAAACAAGGAATCATCCTCTATAGGATCAGTGGACCTTTCCAATTTTTATTTGTCTAGATAGGGGAACATTTCCATTGCTATAAATACTATAATTCTACTAGGATCCCCATTGCCATGTATTGTCCCCATTTCCTAAACATATATGGGGTTAGGGATATGTCACTAAGATTTTAGAAGGCTACATATGATATGATTCAATCTGGTCACTTTTATTTCATCCTCAATCATTCACTGACTGGTCTGATCGTTGATAATGGTAGCAACTCCCTTAATGAAAGGTTGGATATGATCTCCCTTTAGGATAGGCTTCTTGTAGCTAGGGTGGATGAGTTGATTCTATGTGATCCATATACACATTATTATTTTTCTATTTATCTTGGATGCACCCAAAGGATATCTCCTCTCCCTTTGACTATTGTGTGAGGATTGAGACCCCCTATGATCATCCACCAATTCTGGATGATGTTGGCGCATGAAGAATATGATGTTGGGATCATTCTTTCATCCATTGTTGATCCTGCTTTTATTACTCAAGATTGTCCTTAGGATTGGGTAGTAGCCTATCCAGGTGGTGTGCTGAGTTGATTGGCCTTTCATGTGAAAAATCCACTTGCCTCAACAAAACCTCTATCCATTTGAACAATTGAGTTAATTCAAGATTTGGGTGAGACTTCGAGGAAGCAGCCTCATCCTAGTGATGACTATCCTGATAGTGGGATAGAATATTTCAAGGAAATCATCCATATATCATAATAAATTGGTGATGCCTCTATTTAGGTGGTGATATGTGGAGACTCCTCTCATATTTCCTTTCAATATTAGTTGTCTATTCCTTCTTCAGGCATGCCCATCCCATCATTCTTGGAGGCTCAGACACGACACATGCTTATCTGATAGAAGATTAACTCCTTGATTACTAAGACCCATTTAGAAACATTTCATGACCAAAGATAATGTCTTTATTAGCTATTTAATTACTTGGGGGAATATGGTTTTGATCTCTAACCACTATATGAAATCATGAAACAAATTATCCTAACTTTTCAAGATATGGACATCAATGAGAGGGGCTTTTGCGATTTTGAAGAGGAGGTTCCTCTTGCTGGATAAATGAAGGAGGCATTAAATACATTAAAGAAGAGTCTCCAATTTATGTCTAATTTTAAAGGCTAGATATATGTTTGGATCATTTAGACATGGATATATGAGGAAATCATAGCTCTCCTAAGGTCTGACCTCTCAGTAGCATCTTCCTCATTAGAAACTGATCAAAAGAGAGTTGAGGAGATAACTACTTTAGTCAAGAATCTCCATCTAGGGGAAGAATCAGAAGATGTGGGGTGAGTGGAACTTTAGTTCTCAATTGACACTTCTCACAAGACTCTTTATAACCTTTCCAAATTAGTAGATCTGAACTTTTTATAGCTCAATGTACTCCATTTTTGCTGAGATTCTTGGAGAGACTCTGAAATGTGTAGATTCCTCCTATCACACATTATCAATGAATGGATTCTATGAACCTTCCATGTTTCTATCCATTTTTTCATTCATTAATGATATTCCTGAAATTTCATTGATCTGATGTTATGTGAATCACCAACAACACCCGTCCTTTTCCAAATATCAAGTAAACCTGAATTACTAGGTTTGAATGTTGAAATTCAAATAGATTTTCCTTGATAAATTTATATTAATGCCCACCAACATGATATTCTTCATTGATATGTTTGTTCCATCTATCTTGATATCAATTTTTTTTAAAAAGAACAATTGGGTAGAATATATGACCCAGAGGGAGAGTGATATTTCTTTTTCTGAAACTGATAGTCTTGGCGATCATAAATTGATTTTTACTAAGGGAGTATGGTTAGAATTACAAGATTTTTGTTTGTTTTAGAATAGATCATTTTGTTCTATTTTTAGGTTATTTTATATTAGAACTTATATCTTTGTAGTTTAATGTCTTTTATATTGGACCTACTATCGTTGTAATTTAGGTTCTTTTAGCTCAAACCATATATCGCTATAGTTTAGGGTCTTTTAGCTCAGAACTTCTATCACTGTAGTTTATGTTCTTTTAGCTCGGACCTTATATAACTATAGTTTAGGTTATTTTATCTTATACCTTCTATCATTGTAGTTTAGGGTCATTTGGTTCATAACTTCTATCATTTCTGTTTGGGGTATTTTATCTTGGACCTTAGAATTCCAAGCATTTTAAATTATTATTGTGAGGACTTGATCGAAGATCATGGGATATGGTGTAGACATGATAGGAATGACCCAAAAAATACTAATATTTTGGGTACTGTGGTGGTATTGTTGAGTTTCATGAGGATAAAATCTCCTTTCTTACAAGGAGGGGATGCCTCTGGGTGGTACGTCAAAGCCCATGTGAATCGATAGCATTATCAAATATAGGTGTCTCCACTTTTACCAAGGGTTATGAATTATTTATGGGGGTAATAATGATTAATGGAGAAATAATAAGGATGTTAGTTCCACATGGATAGTTTGAATTTGGATGATATAAATAATAACCCAAAAGTATGAGTTAGTGAATATGGATTGGGGAAAACATTCTTGGGATGACCCATAACACCCTGAGGTTCTAGGTTCCACCATGGTGTTTCCATGGTCACAAGGATTGAAGCTGCGTTCTTGTAAGGAGGATATGCCTTTATTTGGTAGGTCAAAGCCCTTATTCGTCGATAGAATGGTCATGAAAATATGATCTCCCCTCCCTTATGAGGTCCAAGATAGGTTTTTGAAGACTCAAATGTCCAGATGATGAGGTTGGGTATGGAGGAAATCTATCCAGGAAGTGTTCTGTCACCCAAGAGAAGTTTATTTCTTAATTGTGAGGCTTAGTCCCTACACCCTATTTTTTTAAATCATAAGAAGTGGTCCATCAAAGGTTTGGTAATGGAGTGTCATGTTCTTCTATGAGAAAGGGTACAAAATAAGGTGATTTAATGTTGAGGATATTGAATCTTCTCATATAGTTTGGTTGGTAGATTGTAAATCGTAGTCTAAAGTGTTTAGGTTAGGAGGATGATATGGGATAATCATACTGGGAATGGACTAAAATACACTTATGTGTTGAGTCCTACTACGGTGATTTCAGGGCTCATAAGGATCAGAAATTCTTTTACATAGAGTGATGCATTTGTTTAACGACCATAGACACATATACAGGAGCCATAGGCATACATACATAGTCTAGAAAATGTTCCCTTAGAGATGATTATCTTTTTACAAGGGCCATGGAAGATTTATGGTGATCTAAGGCACTCAAATAATGAATTATGATTTTTGAAAATTACAATATCCAATAAGTGTTCAAGCACTCTAAAATTTTTCTCGCCACCTAGGGAACATATTCCCATGGAAAGGAGATGTGAAAATCATTTATCTAACTTTTTTCTGAACCAGGGGGTCCAATGAGCATAGATTGGATTTTACTAGTGTTTCAAATTAGGTTTTATTAGATTTATTCATTATTTATTTTCACCCTACTTTTTTATTAAACTCTAGAGATGGAGAGTTTAGCAAGTGAAGACTATACTTTTTCTCAGTCCTCCCTTTGCGGGTTTTTGACCTGATAAGTTTTGTGTCTCTTTCTCTAGTAGTTTAAGGTCTTGTGATTTGGATCAGTATAGGATAAATTTTAAGGTCGTATAGATTTAACTAAAGTGCATGAATTTTAAGTTCATGATTCATGTGGACCTAATATGTGGGATGTTACACAAGATCCTAATTAGGATACCTAGGTTCAAGAGTACAACAACATCCTTCTGAGCGAGAGATAAAAATGTAGGTTCTTAGGTCATGAGTGATGATATGGGAAAATTAGACCAGGTATGGCTTAGAACACCCTCAGATGTTGGGCTCCTCCACAGTGATGTTAGGATTACATGGAATAGAAATTTTTCCTTAAAGATCCATGATATATCTGATTGATAGGTATAATCCCTTATTCATCAATATCATGGTCAATTAGAGAGATCTATTTTCCTTTTCATGGGCCATGAAAGTTTTTCGACAACCAAAGGATTTCAATACATATAGTATGGTATATGGATCATGGTGCTTTAATAATGATAGAAGCACCCCATACTCTAGTTGATCGAGGTAAGGATCTTGTGGTCCTTTGATAAGGAATGACAGTGAGTGATGGACTTCATAGTTTAACATTGTATAGTAGGGGTGTACTAGATTCCATATAGTTTAATGTCATGAAATAACAACATATTTATTTCCTTGTTGTTTAATTTCATTCGGTAAGGTTGTTTTTTTATGCAGTTTTAATGTCATAAAACCAGGATGTTTGCCTTATAGTTTAACATCATGTAGTAACTACATGGGAACTGATATGAAAAATTATGCATGATATATTATATGCATAACTATATTGTAAGTAGATTTAACTCATATATATATGTCGAGTGACCTCATATGACTCATCCCCTATGTAGTTGGGGTGAATTTATTATTGTTTGTTGTATTTGGGAACTAGATTGGATATTGGGGCATCACTGTATATCATGTGATGATAGGAATAAAGACACATGTAGTTCTTGAATAAGAAAATATCTACACAGGCCTAACTCATACGCCTTGGTGGGAATTTTTTATTTTTATTGTTGTAGTTGGGACTAGGATTGGAGATCCAATAATCACTATGTATTTTGTGATAATAGTAATCAATCCATATGTAGTTCTTCAGGAACCATGCAGTTTAAAGTCATATGGAAAGGATTTTATCTTCCCAATGTGAAAAGGGGGTATTATTCCTAGACCCAAGGATGGAAATATGGGCATCACTATGTATCATATTGTAATAGGAATCAAGATAAACATAGTTCTTGAGGAAGCATGTTCCTGTGAAAATATGAACTATACACAAAGAGGGGGAATTTTTATATTTCTTATGACTGGACCTAGGATTGAAGATACGGTTGTCACTACATATCCCTTGATTTTAGGAATCAAGTCACATGTAGTTATTTAATAGAGGTGCAGTAGGATGAATACACCAAAAATGGTGGTCCTCTATGGTGAGGTCCACAAGAACATATAACTTTATGTCATGAAAGGGATATCAACTATGTAGTTTAATGTCATGGGGAGAGGACTCAACGTATGCCTTTAAAAATCTTTCATTTAGTACCATGATGTGCATGTCATGAGATTTTATGCCTTGTTTATGCAGGTAATCCCTTACCAAAATTCCTAAGCTCATATGAGCTATGCTCGGTGTAAGAAATAAGGTATGGAGAGGGTTCCTTTCAACATGTAGACTAAATTAGTGATATGAATGGGGTTTTCTATATCATGTTGTGCCTAGAACAATATATAAGATCATGGTGTCCCAATGTATCTCATTGAAAATTAGAATCAAGCCATACATAGTTCTAAACAACCCATGTAGTTTTAATTTCATAAAAAAAAATATTTGTCATTCAATTTGACATCTTGTGGTAATGATGTAGGATTCCCATCTTCAAAGATAATGGATTTCATGGATCTATAGAGTTTTATGCCATAAAGTAAGGACATTTTCCATACAATTTTACATCATGTGGTAAAGATGAGGATCACACGACATGAAAGGAAAGGAATATTGCATCTGGGACTAATACTAGAGGTCTGGTCCTCACTATATATCTTGTGATGGAAGGAATCAAACCACATGTAGCTCTTGGATGAAGATATTCCCTATGTGGAGTTGACTCTTCCATAGGGATGAGGGAATTTCATTCTCCCTTCGCATGGATTTAACTCATGTGCGGTGAGTCGTTAGTGATATGGTGCTTCCCATTTAGTTTAATTTCATAGGGTGAGTACATCAACCATACAGTTTAACATCATTATATAAGGACATATTCATATAGTTTAATGTCATATTGTCAGGATGTAAATGTGTAGTTTAACATTATACAACCAGAATGAGATCATATAGTTTAATGTCAAGTAACCAGGATGAGCTTGTACATCTTGACATCATGTAACCAGGATGAAGATTACTTGATGAAAGATATGAAAATTATTTCTTGAGAAACCTCTCATTGGTGGGGGGTGTGACATGCTCCCCATCTATTTTGTCTAATGAGTATGCCCCATTCTGATATCCATTATGTATAATGTAAGCACCTTCCTATTTGGGTTTTAGATTTAGAGGATTATTACCTGGTATCATTGGGGTTCTGTGTAACACCCCAATCTTCCTTGGTATGTATCCTTTCGAATAATGCAATGGCGTGCATTGTACGCAACTTCGAGATTTTAACACACCATAACCAATCAAACTAGCCGTTATGAATAGTAATACCTACTTTTTGAAATTTTATAAATTCTATCTCTCAAAATGGACTTCATTTTTGGATTCGGAATATCGAAATTAGCCTAGGGTAAAATTTTGGTACTTTTCGGATAACTTTCATACTTTGATGAATAGTGAAAATTACTAAATTTTAATTAAAAACAACTTTTTTAATCAAAATAATTAATAGGGATAAATTATGAATTTTAGTGGTTTTAAAGTATATTTAGAATATATTTTTACCATATAATACAATTTGGGTCATTGAAAAAAATTTCACATTTAAACCAGACATAAACAAGTGACAATCTTTTGATAGTTATTATCTCTAAAAAACACGCTTTTTGTTTTAACAACGGGAATTAATTTTAAATTAATTTCTGCCACTTCTGTGTTTTGAATTTTGAAAAATGGATTCCATATTTTGAATCAGGATGTTCAAATTGTGTAAATAGGTAACTTTTATTTTTAAACATTTTGGATAATTACTCCGGTAAATATTTTATTTACCATGGTTAAAGGGTAAATCCGGTAAACAAGGGTTCAAAAATAATATTATAATAATACTAAATTACCCTAAAATGTGTCTTAACCCTATTGGTTGATACATGGTCGACCATGGGAATCTTTGGGTCGATTTTTGGACCCCATGGATCCACTTGTAAGTGATAATGACACTTTATTTTAATTAAGTTAAAATAAATACAAAAATGACACAAGCATATATCTTTTAACAAAACAATTATTACAGAGAGTTATATATGTTTTATTTTAGATTATAAATATTCATTAGAAATATAAAAAGATTTCCTACATAATGATATTTTATTAATAATTATTAGACATTAAATTATTTAATTTATTTATGACATAATGATGATGAATTAATTACTTTAATAGTGAAAAATTACAATAATTGATATTATAAATACCCAAATAAATATAATATGAAACTTTTAAGGAATTAAAATAATTTTCTAGGATAATATGACATATTAGTATTTATTTAATTGACTTTTTTCGAAGTAATCAATCTGTTATGAGTTTCAAAAAAATCAACTATTGAATAGTGTAAAAATTGACATAAAAGAGTTCTTAAAACAAAAATTATATTATTAATTGATATTAAATTCCTAAAAATCTAAGGTTCGGCCAAGAGACCTATATCATGATATTTTCATCATTAATGGACCACTTGGGGGTCGCTTGGATGTATATAGTAAGTTTATTAACCATATAATATAAAAATACAAAGAGACATTGTAAAAGTGAAACTAATTAACTAAGAGTTAATACTTAAAGATAAGGTTAATATAATGACCCAAACCAGTCTAAATTCTATTGGTTGAGTTGTTTTCGACCCATACCCACCTTAACATTTAAATAATAAACTTTGGAGCCATTATAAACCGAATATGAATTTATTATAAATTAATATTTCTAGCTTTTCCAAAGGTGCCCCTCACCCCTCTTATAAAAGGGCACTCCTCCTTCTCATTTCTTCACACCTTCAAAGCCCTTTGGTTCGGCCAACCCCTGCCCAAATACTATATCAACTTCCCTCACTACAACCTAAAGGCCTTAGTTTGATCATAAAGCCAACCTATGGATCCCTTTTGATCAAATCAAAAGGAAGAACCCGAAGAAGAGGTAATGTTTTCACCACCCCTTTTCAAGTTCCTTTCTTCTTCCACTTCCTCTTTCTTTGTTATTACCATTATAAGATAATAACTCCAGTATAATATATATACTGTGATGTTATTATAAATATGGTACAACCATATTCAGTATTCTATCCATCCTTTGAATAACATGTCACCATACGTGCGTACGTACGGCTTACCGTCTCCACGTCGTGGTGTAATTGTTATTCAATATATTATTATTTGGATGGGTATAATAATGATGTGTAACTCATGTAAATAATAAATATAACATGATAATGATTCTGTATATATTATATAACATCCAATTATATATTATTTTAATATCAAAATAATGATATTGTCGTTCGTGCGTATGTACGGACTACCGTCTCCACGAACGCGATGAGATTCATTCTCCATCATATCCATTCAAGTATAATTATAATTTGATGATTTAAAAATAGTATCTAAGGACTTGATATCATTTTGGATATTAATAATATACATCTCATTAATAAATATGGCTCACATAACAAAGAATATAAAGTAAAATGAACCCGTTAACACCCGAAATGACGATAATTCTAAGATATTATTAACAAATCAATGTTAAAAGATCATATATGATTTCATATTAAAGTAAATGATTCTTTTATAATTCAATAACAATTATTTCACCATTATACAGGAGTTAAACCTACCGTCGACCAAGGAAAAAGTACAAAGTAAGGGATTTTCTTATCTCACTTTCAATTCCGTGAGATTTCCATTGTTCGCCACTAAATTATTGAAAGTGGTGTATTGTGTACTGCCATTTGATATATATTATCATGATTCTCTTTATATTAATTTTATTCTGAAAATCATTTTGTGGTTATTAACTTTTGTCCATACGACTCAGTTGATTAACGTGGTAAGGGGTTTCTTATCTCACTTTTAATTTCGTGAGATTTCCATTATTCACCACTTAATTATTGCATGTGGGGTATGTGTACTACCCATGATTGTATTAATTGTGTAATAAACTTTAATTTATGGGTATTTACATCATCAGGGTATGATACTTCTTTCATGGGTGTATGTTTCGTAAGTTACCTAATCGATAAGGGAATTTGAAATTTCAATTTCCACTCATTTGGCTTTACGCATATTTCATTGATTATATTACCCCAAGATTATGTGTGGAATCACTATTCATTTGATTATGTCATAATTTCCACTCCCCTTCCTGTGGATATATGTTTGATACACATAATCACTCCATTGATAATTCTCAAGTCATTGATATGAATTTGATAAGAGTAATTTTAACTCATTCTCCATTTGTTGAGTTAAACATCCAATTCGTTGGTGTTGTTTTTAAAAGAATATGTGTGAATGTCCTTTGATTGTTTTACACTTAATATCCAATCATATTTAGTGTATTTATATTTGTCACACATAATTATGTCGTTGATTTATCCTTAACCTAAGGATACAACCTTTATGAGAGATTTCATCTCAATTTACATTCCATTGAGACTTCTTTGATGATATACACCAAATCACTTTTATGTGGTGTATATAATGTACTTTGACATAGTATATCATGAATCCCTTTATTCTCATGATATTACAAAGTTTTGATTACCTCAATTATTTGTATTCAAGTGTCTCTTTTGGTTATAATCTCTAACTAAAATACCATTTTTAAATGTTTTAAAGACTTATTCATCTAAACCTTTCTCATTAATGTCCATGTTTTAAAAATGGTTTTAAGGATTTATTTATATGTACATTAAAGTTTAGAAATTAAAACTCCTTTTAAAAAGTTTCAAAGTGGTATGGGACACTTTGATTCAAAAATCTACTTTTAAATGGCTTCTTGACAAATAGTGTGACTTTTAAATGTTTTCAAGAAAAGGGGGATATTTCTCTCAAAAGTTTTTGATGATTATTTTCATCTATGTAAACATCCTTCATTATTCTTGATTGAGGTTAATGTGATACAATACAATCTTTCATATTGTATCGAATGAGTTATGTTTGACTGTGGATATGTTGTTTTCATACCATTCATGGTTTGTGGTAAAAGTATTGACATTTCGTATGCTAGTTTTAATACGAATGTTTATGTTATGTTTAAAACATGTTCATATGAGGAATGCATTGGACTTAATAAGTGATAGGTGGAGCTCGCTATAGCTCCTCGATGCATCGGTAGGTCTCATGAGACAAACTAGTGTCTTGGCACAAGGCCTTGGCAAAATCTTATTTGTAGTCTTGGCACGAAGCCTTGGCTATGTGGTTATGATAGTCTGGCACTATGCATTCCATCATTATGAAAGTGGTTATTGATAATGCATGGGATTGTTCGACTAGTAGAATATCCATGTGAGTAAGTAAATGGCATTATTTTATTTTATCTTTGCCATTTTATGCTGAATTTTAAGTTTAAAAGGATTTTGTTTTAGTTATAAACTTCCTTAAGTGTGTATGCTTATTTATGAAAGCTTCTGCTATAATGTTATCCTTATTGAGCATCTGAGCTCACCCCTTTCAATGTTTTATTTTTCCCAGGAATATGAAGAAGTAATTTATGAATGACCTGCAGGGATAGTATGAGGGGATATGAAGACAAGATGTTTTTTTTATGATGTAATGTAAAAATTTATGGATGTATCTAGTTATTCCAAGTCTACTAAACTAATCGGTCTTTCGAGACTTGATCTTTCTCGTGATCATGACAATGTTATGTAATAATGCACCGAATCTAGGTAACTAGGGTCGGGGCGTTACAGTTGGTATCAGAGGAAGTTTATTACAAACCTTGGAAGCTAGATTTAGATAAACTCTGATTAGAGCACGTAGACCAAAGATGAACCTTGAGGATTAGTATAAAATAACTTCCTAGAATTTTGGTATTGTAGAGATTTTGTGAGTTTTCCGAGCAATACATCCCTGTCTGGATACGAGCAGGTAGAGGCGGCTCTGGAACAGATGTACCTAGGGGTAAAACCTGAAAACACCGCTTTGAGCTAGACTCGAACGGGAACTGGTGCACGATAATGGGCCTTGCTGCACTCTTGGTTACGACACTCCCGGGGGATATGCTTAGGATAATTTAAATTTTCTTTACAAACCGATTTAAGTAATATATATATAATATGAGAGTAAATGACCTTGGTTAATCCTAATATGTTTCAAATTGAGAATATGGTGACATTTTAATCTCTAAATGATTTTACGACTACTTTTACTCACACAATGCTTTCTGGTTTTAGTCAATGGCTGGATTCCAAGGAAGTCATAGTGACTTTGAGAATGATGTACAAGGTGGGAACGATGGTGGCAATGAGCAACAAAATGGAATGTTGATAGGTGTAAAAGATATCGTCTTTATGCCAAATCAGGTTTCCAAAAATATGATCAACAACATATATATTAACCAAATCCCAGACTCAACAAGGAAGAGAAAGGTGATAAATGATAAGAGCTCCAGCAATGGAGACCATGGAGAAAAGAACCCTCAATTTTCATCATGCAGGAAATGTGGAAAGAGACACCCAGGAAAGTGTCTCAATGGGACAACGAAATGTTTTACGTGCGGGAAGGAAGGACATAAAGTGAAGAATTGCCGAAGAAAAATGAAGAGTACTATGGAAGAAGATAAAAATGGTCCCAAGAGTCCATTTACAGTCATTTTCCGTAAATGTAGGGGACCTGGCCATTACCCGAGTGAATGTCCTATTCTATAGGATATTTTCTTGGTCAAAGAAGAATCTATGTGGAAATAAATGGTTGGAGAAAAATTTAAAAAGTATTAGCACTCCTTGTTGATGGGTTTACTTTGGAATAATTTTCTCTTGTATTTGTAACCCCGCAGTTTTCCATGTGAGAATGATATTTGAGGAATAATTGTATCTTCTCTTGTGGATATAGGTATAAATAACCATTTGGTTTTATATGATCATTGGGGTTTGAGAAAATTATAAGTTATTATAATTTGGGATGAAAATGAAAGGTATGATATAACATTCGTGGTTAAATTATGTTATTTTGAGGAATTTATCTCATTTTGGTAATATTATAAAATATAGTTTTTGAAAAAGGACAACACGTAGACCGTGTGACAACCCGTCGCGTCGGACAAAGCTGTGGGAATCGAACCCACAACCAAAGTGCGATTGGGATTTATCGCCTACCACTGGACTACGTGAAGTCCCTGGTTAGTGTGACTATTTTTTTTGTTAAATGATTTTATTGGTCAATAATAAGATGATTTGGTTTCTTATGTCTTATCAAATGAATACCCTTGGTATAGGAAAATGATTTGGTGATTAAGTGATAAATGTTATTTTGGAAGATGTTCGATTTTTTGGGAACACTATATGCCCAAGGAAAATAGAATACAATGGGGTTTCATTTGTAGAGTAACGGTGGATTTTTATCTATGTTTTTATTGTGGATTTATAGTGATTTGGGTTATTTATGGAAATGATTAACCTATAACAGAGAATATGTGATAATGTTAATTACTTTTAAGTATGTGACTTTAAGAGTATTTGATGTCATTTGGAGACACAATTTAACATGGGAGACTACATAATCAAATTATTCTATGTTTTGGGTTTCAATATTAGTTTGGATTATATTGAAGGATTTTAAGGACAATTGATTATTGAATGGTATTTATTTTACTTTGGGGTATTGTTGGTTTAAATTTAGAAATTAAGATTAGTGCATATTTATCTCAAGGAATATCCTTTTGGGGGATCATTAGATCATTCACTAACCATTTTGGTTTTGATTAATCTTCAAAGACAATGTAAATATATAGTTTATCCTGCATGGATCATGTGATTCTATAGAAGTTTATTCTAGCTCTTCCAGTGTGACCAAGTCTTCTTGAATACTCATCGTTTAAAAAAAATTGAGTTAGTGGTGGAAATTTATTAAAGAATGAAACTCTACTTAAAATGTAAGTATATCTCATAATGTTCTTAGTCAATATCATAAATTAATTCCTCATCCTTATGTAATGTAACTTAAAAAAATGTTGTCTGTTTACTTTCCTACTAGGAGACTAATGGTCGTTTGTCCCAACACAAGTTTGTGGTTTTCTTATTGTTAACTTTCTCCTGATCATGATTTCTATCCCTCTCCATCAGAACTTGACACTTAGTTTATCATCCATATCCATGTTTTCCTACATGGAATCCTAGTATGGGTTATCTTGGATGACCCTTATTCCTCTCTTTCTTTCTTTTAAAGTGATAGTTTTATTGACTCTTTTTCCGATGTGGGACTTTCCATTATATTCCCAAGAAAAATTTTAAAAAATTGTGAGGATACAATTTATTGAAGGAGGGGATAATGTAACACCCCAAGCTTCCTTGGTATGTATCCTTTCGAATAATGCAATGGCGTGCATTGTACGCAACTTCGAGATTTTAACACACCATAACCAATCAAACTAGCCGTTATGAATAGTAATACATACTTTTTGAAATTTTATAAATTCAATCTCTCAAACTGGACTTCATTTTTGGATTCAGAATATCGAAATTATCCTAGGGTGAAATTTTGGTACTTTTCAGATAACTTTCATACTTTGATGAATAGTGAAAATTACTAAATTTTAATTAAAAACAACTTTTTTAATCAAAATAATTAATAGTGATAAATTATAAATTTGGGTGGTTTTAAAGTATATTTAGAATATATTTTTACCATATAATACAATTTTGGTCATTGAACAAAATTTCACATTTAAACCAGACATAAACAAGTGACAATCTTTTGATAGTTATTATCTCTAAAAAACACGCTTTTTGTTTTAACAACGGGAATTAATTTTAAATTAATTTCTGCCACTTCTATGTTTTGAGTTTGGAAAAATGGATTCCATATTTGGAATCAGGATGTTCAAATTGTGTAAATAGGTAACTTTTATTTTTAAACATTTTGGATAATTACTACGGTAAATATTTTATTTACCATGGTTAAAGGGTAAATCCGGTAAACAAGGGTTAAAAAATAATATTATAATAATACTAAATTACCCTAAAACGTGTCTTAACCCTATTTGTTGATACATGGTCGACCATGGGCATCTTTGAGTCGATTTTGGGACCCCATGGATCCACTTGTAAGTGATAATGACACTTTATTTTAATTAAGTTAAAATAAATACAAAAATGACACAAGCATATATCTTTTAACAAAAAAATTGTTACAGAGGGTTATATATGTTGTATTTTAGATTATAAATATTCATTAGAAAGATAAAAAGATTTCATACATAATTATATTTTATTTATAATTTTTAGACATTAAATAATTTAATTTATTTATGACACAATGATGATGAATTAATTACTTTAATAGTGAAAAATTACAATAATTGATATTATAAATACCCAAATAAATATAATATGAAACTTTTAAGGAATTAAAATAATTTCCTAGGATAATATGACATATTAGGATTGATTTAATGGACTTTTTTCTAAGTAATCAATCTGTTATGAGTTTCAAAAAAATCAACTATTGAATAGTGTCAAAATTGACATAAAAGAGTTCTTAAAAAAAATATTATATTATTAATTGATATTAAATTTCTAAAAATCTAAGGTTCGTCCAAGAGACTTATATCATGATAGTTTCATCATTAATGGACCACTTGGGGGTCTCTTGGATGTATATAGTAAGTTTATTAACCATATAATATAAAAATACAAAGGGACATTGTAAAAGTGAAACTAATTAACTAAGAGTTAATACTTAAAGATAAGGTTAATATAATGACCCAAACCTATCTAAATTCTATTGGTTGAGTTTTTTTCGACCCATCCCCACATTAAAATTTAAATAATAAACTTTGGAGCCATTATAAACCGAATATGAATTTATTATAAATTAATATTTCTAGCTTTTCCAAAGGTGCCCCTCACCCCTCTTATAAAAGGGCAATCCTCCTTCTCATTTCTTCACACCTTAAAAGCCGTTTGGTTCGGCCAACCCCTGACCAAATACTATCTCAACTTCCCTCACTACAACATAAAGGCCTTAGTTTTATCATAAAGCCAACCTATGGAGCCCTTTTGATCAAATCAAAACGAAGAACCCGAAGAAGAGATAATGTTTTCACCACCCCTTTTCAAGTTCCTTTCTTCTTCCACTTCCTCTTTCTTTGTTATTACCATTATAAGATAATAACTCCAGTATCATATATATACTGTGATGTTATTATAAATATGGTACAACCATATTCAGTATTCTATCCATCCTTTGAATAACATGTCACCATACGTGCGTACGTACGGCTTACCGTCTCCACGTCGTGGTGTAATTGTTATTCAATATATTATTATTTGGATGGGTATAATAATGATGTGTAACTCATGTAAATAATAAATATAACATGATAATGATTCTGTATATATGATATAACATCCAATTATATATTATTTTAATATCAAAAGAATGATATTGTCGCTCGTGCGTATGTACGGACTACCGTCTCCACGAACGCGATGAGATTCATTCTCCATCATATCCATTCAAGTATAATTATAATTTGATAATTTAAAAATAGTATCTAAGGACTTGATATCATTATAGATATTAATAATATACATCTCATTAATAAATATGGATCACATAACAAATAATATAAAGTAAAATGAACCCGTTAACACCCGAAATGACGATAATTCTAAGATATTATTAACAAATAAATGTTAAAAGATCATATATGATATCATATTAAAGTAAATGATTCTTGTATAATTCAATAACAATTATTTAACCATTATACAGGAGGTAAACCTACCATCGACCAAGGAAAAATTACAAAGTAAGGGATTTTCTTATCTCACTTTCAATTCCGTGAGATTTCCATTGTTCGCCACTAAATTATTGAAAGTGGTGTATTGTGTACTGCCATTTGATATATATTATCATGATTCTATTTATATTCATTTTATTCTGGAAATAATTTGGTGGTTATTAACTTTTGTCCATACGACTCAGTTGATTAACGTGGTAAGGGGTTTCTTATCTCACTTTTAATTTCGTGAGATTTCCATTATTCACCAATTAATTATTTCATGTGGGGTATGTGTACTGCCCATGATTGTATTCATTGTGTAATAAACTTTAATTTATGGGTATTTACATCATTAGGGTATGATACTTCTTTCATGGTTGTATGTTTCGTAAGTTACCTAATCGATAAGGGAATTTGAAATTTCAATTTCCACTCATTTGGCTTTACGCATATTTCATTGATTATATTACCCCAAGATTATGTGTGGAATCACTATTCATTTGATTATGTCATAATTTCCACTCCCCTTCCTGTGGATATAAGTTTGATACACATAATCACTCCATTTATAATTCTCAAGTCATTGATATGAATTTGATAAGAGTAATTTTAACTCATTCTCCATTTGTTGAGTTAAACATCCAATTCGTTGGTGTTGTTTTTAAAAGAATATGTGTGAATGTCCTTTGATTGTTTTACACTGAATATCCAATCATATTTAGTGTATTTATATTTGTCACACATAATTATGTCGTTGATTTATCCTCAACCTAAGGATACAACCTTTATGAGAGATTTCATCTCAATTTACATTCCATTGAGACTTCTTTGATGATATACACCAAATCACTTTTATGTGGTGTATATAATGTACTTTGACATAGTGTATCATGAATCCCTTTATTCTCATGATATTACAAAGTTTTGATTACCTCAATTATTTGTATTCAAGTGTCTCTTTTTGTTAGAATCTCTAACTAAAATACCATTTTTAAATGTTTTAAAGACTTATTCATCTAAACCTTTCTCATTAATGTCCATGTTTTAAAAATGGTTTTAAGGATTTATTTATATGGACATTAAAGTTTAGAAATTAAAACTCCTTTTAAAAAGTTTCAAAGTGGTATGGGACACTTTGATTCAAAAATCTACTTTTAAATGGCTTCTTGACAAATAGTGTGACTTTTAAATGTTTTCAAGAAAAGGGGGATATTTCTCTCAAATAGTTTTGATGATTATTTTCATCTATGTCAACATCCTTCATTATTCTTGATTGAGGTTAATGTGATACAATAAAATCTTCCATATTGTATCGAATGAGTTATGTTTGACTGTGGATGTGCTGTTTTCATACCATTCATGTTTTGTGGTAAAAGTATTGACATTTCGTATGCTAGTTTTAATACGAATGTTTATGTTATGTTTAAAACATGTTCATATGAGGAATGCATTGGACTTAATAAGTGACGGGTGGAGCCCGCTATAGCTCCTCGATGCATCGGTAGGTCTCATGAGACAAACTAATGTCTTGGCACAAGGCCTTGGCAAAATCTTATTTGTAGTCTTGGCACGAAGCCTTGGCTATGTGGTTATGATAGTCTGGAATTATGCATTCCATCATTATGAAAGTGGTTATTGTTAATGCATGGGATTGTTCGACTAGTAGAATATCCATGTGAGTAAGTAAATGGAATTATTTTATTTTATCTTTGCCATTTTATGCTGAAGTTCAAGTTTAAAAGGATTTTGTTTTAGTTATAAACTGCCTTAAGTGTGCATGCTTATTTATGAAAGCTTCTGCTATAATGTTATCCTTATTGAGCATCTGAGCTCACCCCTTTAAATGTTTTATTTTTCCCAGGAATATGAAGAAGTAATTTATGAATGACCTGCAGGGATAGTATGAGGGGATATGAAGACAAGATGTTTTTTTTATGATGTAATGTAAAAATTTATGGATGTATCTAGTTATTCCAAGGATACTAAACTAATCGGTCTTTCGAGACTTGATCTTTCTCGTGATCATGCCAATGTTATGTAATAATGCACCGACTCTAGGTAACTAGGGTCGGGGCGTTACATTCTGAGATCAAATAACAGTTATCCTTAAATGAATGAATAGAGGTGAACCATTTTATTAAAGGCTCATGTGATTTGATTCTGATGGACTTCAAGGATGTGCAATGTACACAACATATTCTCATCAAGCTATTCCAATTCATCCATCCACTTTTATGATTTCTCATCATCTAATAGCTATCTGAAAATGTATATTCAGAGCGAAGATGACTATAATTATTTGGGTAACACTACCTTGCTCCCATACACCAAATAGTATAGTGTTTCTTGTGTATCAGAGCCCATGGTGATACAGTAGGCCCATAAAGAATGGAGGAGCTTGTCCAGATAAGACCTCTTATCCATGTTCCCCATCTTCTGGAGTATATTTGAAAGAGTATTATTTAAGTCATTTATCTGTCCATTTGATGTTATATAATTGTGTGATGAGTGATTGGATTCAATATTTTACTTTTTTTATAGTTTCTTCAACTCCTTAGAATATAAGTTGGTTTCATTATTCATCAATGTTGTGTGGGGGACCTCTAACTTAGTGATGATATAGGACTTTATGAAGTTTATGATATTGTTTGTCCTAAATTCTTTTAAGGGTATTTCCTCATACCATTTGGAAAATAATTTGGTAGAAATAAGGATTTATTTGAAGTGCTTAGTTGTGGTTGGAGGATATGTCCCCACGACATCCATTCCTCAAACGGAAAAAAACTAGGAATATTTAGTTGTATATAACAATACTAGGGGTTGATGTATGAAGTTTAAATGGATATTTAATGCATTAAATTCCTTGGTTAACTCCACATAGTCATATATCATGGTTTTCAAGTAGTAACCCAACCTCCTAATTTGATGGGAGAGCCTAGTCCCGGATTGGTGAGCCTCATAGGAGCCAACGTGGACTTCTTAAATTATTGAAGAAATCTCTCTTTCTACTATGCATCTAAGGAGGAATTATTCTAAGCCTTAAATGTAGATGGATTTTTTTATTTGGACTGTACTATAGGGTAAATTATGTAGCATGATAATGAATATATTCCCTTCTGACTCGATCTTTCAGGAGAGATCCATTTTAGAGATAACTGATTATGAGCTCCATACATCCAAGGTTTGATACCAGTACATCACACTATGGGGTGGTTTTGACCTAATCTATTTCTTCCATATCATATACGAAAATCAAAGAGACTATTATCTAGTGTGTGATACGGAAAATTGATTCCTCCTGATCAGGTCCAGCTAGGACTGTGGCTGCATTAGCCAGTGTATCATCACAAGCATTCTGTGATTGAGGAACATGATGTAACATGGGATCAAAAATGGAACTCTGCCATCAGACCCCTGACATAGCAAGTCAAAGGGTCCAGTTCTTCCTTTTTTATGTCATATTCTCTATTGGTCTACTTTATCACTAGTTTTGAATCCCCTTTTATATTCAGGTAAGTTATATAAAGTTTTAGGGCTAGTTTCAAACCTGGTATGAGGTCTTGGAATTTAGACTCATTATTTTTCAGCCCTTGGATAGTGATAAATAGTATGAAAATTTTTCTTTGTATGTTGAGACCAATAAAATCCCTAGGCCAACCTGATTGACCTTTGGGTTTTTCATCCTTTTTCTGGTAGGACTCTTGGAGGATCTATCAAAATATATGTCCCATGTTCGAGAAATTTCATGGTCAAAGAGGGCCTCCTCATCTATAAGCTCAATGTCCACCATTGTATTCTTTGAGGTAGGATGTGCTACAAGGAAATTAGCCAGGTATTTACCTTTCACTAACTTTTGCGACAAAAATTGGATTTCATATTGTTTAATAATGACTTCCCATTGGCCTAGACACCCTATCATCATAAGATGACTATGTACTTGAGCAGATCAATACAATAGACTAGATGGAATTCATGGTGATCTAATTTATGCCTCGGCTTTTTCACTGAAAATATAAGTGCAAGTCAATTCTTCTCGACATCAGATTATATGGTATCATTACCTATTATAGTTCGGTTCAGGTATTAGAGATTTTTCTTTCTCCCCACATCATTTTTATAACTGAGGAGGATGCCCAGTGAGCATTCCATTGTAGCTACATACAAGATGATTGGTCACTCTTCCAAAGGAGTCATCAGAACTGATGGGTGTAGTAGGTACTACTTGAGATTTTTGAAGGCTCCCTGACAGTCAACATCCCATTGATAGGTAATCCCCTTCTTCATTATTGTGGTTAAGGGGAGAGCTTTTTTGGCTTGGTTGGCTATGAAATGTCTAATGTAGGTGAGGTTTCCTTAGATCTCCCTTGGTCCCTTGAGATTTTCGGGGGGTGAAATTTCTAAAATAGCACTAGCCTTCTCTGTTTCAACCTTAATGTCATGGTGGCATACCAAAAATCTAAGTAACTTCCCTGATGTTACCCTAAAATCACATTTCAACATATTCATCTTCAGACTATGATGTCATAGCTTGTTGAAGATTTTTTAAAGATCCAGGAAATGATCACATCACTGTTGGGATTTTACAACTAGGTCGTCGACATAACATTCGGTTATCCTTCATATAAATGGCTTAAAGATATGATGCATGGCACACTAATATGTATCTTCAGAGTTCTTTAAGACAAAGGTCATGAACTAATATAAAAATATCCATTGATGTTCTCTGAAGGTAGTGGCTTCTTCATCTTCACAGACTATATTTACTTGATTGTACCCTGAATAACCGTGCATGAAGGGAATGTATTGGAAGCTTTTAGTTGCATTGATTGAGAGTTCTCTAATCATCAATGGTAATTCATTCTTTGGGTGGGGCCAATTAACATCTCTTAACTAGATCTAGACCTTAATTTTTCCATTATTTTTCTTAACGGGGATGATGTTGGTAAGAAATATTGGGTATTTCACTTCTCAAACAAAGTTGGATTTGATTAATTTGTAAACTTCCACCTCTACATTGGTTTAATGATATGGGTTTATCCTCTTGGATACTTGCTTGATGCCTCATTGCTCCTTGGGTAGGCCGAGATGGTGTGAAGCCACATCTGGATTCAGTGTTGGAATTTTTTTTATTGTTCCAAGCAAACAAATATCGATCTTTCCTTAGAAATTTGATTTACATATCTTGCTCTTAAATAGGAATGGTGGAACTAATCAGTTTAGGATATTTGTTTTCTTCTATTCCTAGATTTATTTTTCAGATCTCATCAATAGTGGTGGATATTCCTTCCTCAAATGTGGGAGGTCCATTCTTGAGGTAGTCCTTGCCTTCTTCACTTTTATGTCTATGGAGACACTTTTAGAAGAATCTTGAAATATGGGGGATTCTTTGCCACTATTGAGGTGATAGAGGCCATGAAAAGAGACATTATCATCCCCTACTTCTTGATTCATTGAAGAGAGTTTTCAGATCTAATTGTCATTTACATTGTCATTCGGGACAGAAGGATATTGGACATCTGGGGTCAAGTCTATCACCTCAACTAAATTTATGGGTAGCACATAGTGGTATTCGAGCAAACTCCATAGATTTTTAGGGGAATTCCCCATGACATTGGGGACTGAAACTTGTATATCATATTCCACCATTGATTTTTTTTCATTACCTTTTATAGAAACTTGCCTCAGCATATGTGGATTTTTAGGTCTCAAATGGGGTGCTATCACTATTTAGTATGCTAACTTTTCCATCATCGGGGTATTTCAGACATTGATGGAATGTTGAAGGTACCACCATGTGGATATGGAGTCAGGGACTTCCAAATTGGTCAATGTGTATGGTTTCTTGCGGGATAACCATAAACTCAACATCAGATGTGAGATAACCAAACTGAGTTTTGAGTTTTATCTTCCTGAGAGGTCTATTCTCACAGTTATCATACCCTTGAATGGTTAGATTTGTGGAATAAAAATCCCTTTCACTATATCCCAACTATTGGAGGTTTCTAATCAGGATGAGATTGATACCAGATCCATTTTCAATTAGATCCCTTAAAATTTTGACATTATTGAGTCTTACCAAATCATATAGGGGTCTAATGTGTCCCAAGATGGCCACTTCTCAATCATGATTTGTGAACGAGATAGAGACATGGAATTCTGCTGACGTGGTCTCCATTCGATAAACCTTAACTACAGTGACTTATGTCTTAAATTACTGTGGGAATTGAAGGGATTTAATGAGTTCCTATTTTAGATATTTTAAAAGATAGAACACATGAAGGATTGAGATCTTGGTTCAGAAAACTGTCGGCTGCTTCATAATGTCATAATTTTGTGTCAGAGGTCGGCATTTTCCAAGGTGGGGTTTCTCCTAGACATATGTCTCTTGAACTGAATCATTTGAGGTATGTGGGAATGGTTTTTTTGTATAGGTTTTCAGAGTATTTTCCACTAGTTGTTCAAGTCATGCTAACGTCCCCTATTTTCTGGGATGGTTAGATAATTTTAACCTCGCTAGGTGGTCATGCAAGACAACCAGGTGTGAAAAACTGCTGGAGAGTTCTGAGACACCTCCGCATATTTTATAGTCTCACTGAAGTTCCTTCCCATGGATCTCAGATGTATATATGTTCTTAGTGGGGACATGACCAAAATATTGGGTCTGAGCATGCCTTTTTTCCCCTTTATCCTCAATTTAAGCACCTGAGACCTCATGTTCCCTGGTTTTGTGTGTGGAACTCATATACTGAGTTATATTCATCATCGAAGAAGGTGTTTTCCAAGTGAATAAATTTGATAGAACCAGTGATGATTGATTTTTATCCAATGATTATTCCATTTGGTGTAGTGGTGTTCGTGCTTCAGGTTTTGTAGGGAAGAAGTCTCCAATAGTCAGATCTTATGTTGGATAACATTATGACTCTTCCTCCTCTATTTCTTCCTAATTTTGATGGTCACATCTACCTTTGGGGGAATATCTGATGTTACCTCCTTGGGTGGGGGATTTTTTTTTATCCTGAGAAGCTGGGATCTCGGGGTGGCATGAGCTCGATCAACTTTTATCCGAGCCATCCTGTTGTTGAACTTCTATTCACACTTGGCTGAAACTTTCTGTCAACCACCCTCTTCTTCTAACTGGGAAATAGTTATGAAGGACATCTTCTCTAAGGAGTTATTTAACACCACCAATACAAAATTGACCATTCCTTTAAGGACATATTTTAAGAAAAATCATTCTTTGATATTATGATCCATCCTTCTATAGAAAGGTCAGTAGTAAAGATGGTCGGTGAGGTCAACCTCATTGGGCTTCCTAGGCAGTGGAATTTTGAGATGATTATTGTCCATAGATTCCAAGAAATAACCGAGGACTTATTCATTATGTAAGAATTATGCTTTATTCATCCATTCCTCAAATCTTGAGTGACCCAAATTTGTCTGTGCTTTTATCTGAGGGTTATTTTTTGGTTGTTGCTGCTCTAAAGGATGTGTTTTTTTTTCAGAACCTTCCTAGGTGCTTGGATGGGCACTGCTACTGGAATGAGAGTGAAAGTTGTAGCTACAGATTTGCCTAGCCTTTTCCCCTATGTTGAGGGAATGAGCTTATATTTTTATTGGGTTTTCTGAATAGCATCTTCCAATCATTCTAATATTTCTTTGAACTCATGGAACCTAGTTGGATATTTCATTGAGATCAGAGTCATCTACAGCTCATCCTAGAGATTTTTGGCATAGATTTACTATAATTGTTCCTATGATAGAGGGATGGTAATTGAATAGGTTAAACCCTTCCTATTGAATATTAATTTACACACCCTCCCATTTTCATGTTTCCTACAGTTCTTTAGGTTTAAAATTATTGTTTTCCTCAACATGGAGTTGAACTGATAAAGGAACTAATGATAATGTATTCCCATCCAGCAATTGATTCTACTGGAAGAATGTTATACCAAAAAAATTCCTATCAGAGTTTGTATAAAACACCTCATCTTTTTCACCTCCTATTGATATTGAGGGCCCATCGTCGTCCCACATCAGGATATGAAGTGTGTGAGATGTTGTTCGGTTTGCCTGCATCATAAAAGGTAGAGAAGGTAGGGTGTCCGAAATTGGGTGGGGGTAAGGTGACGTCCACCCACTCAAGTTATAGATTACTCTCAAGTTTCACAGGTGTGATTTTCCCTTTCATGGATTCCATTCAAGTAGCTAGGGGCTCGATGATGTTAAGAGGCTCTGGGGTTACAATTGTAGGAGCTGCCTCCCATCAATAGGGAGTTGGTGGGGGTCGATGAGGTGGCACTTCCTTCATCCCCCATTGATTCTCAATTCGTTCTAATATTGAATGATCGCTTGGGTGAGGGAGATGTTTTTTTCGCAACGAAGGTAAGTCACTATCATTTCTAACTTCCTCATTTCTGTAGAACGAATTCCTGGACCTATATCTAGTATGATTCTTAGATTCATCACTTTATGGTGGGTCATATTTTTTCACATGTATGGGAGGAGGGATATTTTCCTCATCCTAAATATAATACCCAATAGTAATATTCCCCCTGATTAGCTCCTCGTTGAGTTTCCTAAGAGTTCTTATTTCATCCTCATATTTTAAAAACTATTACTCTATGGAAGGAATTTGACTCTTTATAGAGGTGATTGGGATATAGAAACACCTACCCATTTTCATGGGTAGTACTCCATTGTAGCATTGGAGACTTGATATTCATAGGTTCTAGGTTTAAGAGCCTCCTCTGGTTCTGGGTGCATACAGTCTCAGTTGGTGCATCCAGATCACCCTCCACTCAGGGTAGGTTTTATGTTTTGTGGAAATCTATATTTGTGTCTTGATACAAAATGTATGTCATGTTGACAATGACAATATTCATATAGTCATATCAGAAAATGGTTATTGTTCCATTACTTTCAATGCAACAGGATGATTATGCACTTCCTTCATCAGGGTCATTTATCAAACCCTTGGTCATATTGAACCATTTTGGCTTGTGAACCTTGTGGGTTCTGATCACCTTTTTCATAATCTTCTCCTATCTGGTCTATGAATAGTTAATTTGAGGGATTTTTCTAATCATGATTGTTAGATGGGGCCCGAATAGTAGAGGTTTGTCTTGTGGTGGGAGGAATGGATGGATTTTCGACTATCGATTTTTATCTCCCAACCATGAGAAGATAGATTCTCTCTATGGTGATGATGATTATTATGAAAATACCCCTATCCCTGTAGATTTAGGGTTATTCGGGGACAAAATTAGCATTGGTTGATCTTGTTATTGAGGATTTAATTATTCAAGTCAGGGATTTTATGATTCTCGGGATAGACATTGAGATATAAATGCCACTAGACTAATAGAGTGGGTTTGATCTAGAATAGTCGTTGATTTACCTAGGACCCTCTCAAGGGATGATAAACCTGGTGATTTTAATTGAGATATAAATGTCCATAGCCCAGTGGGATGGAGATTGTTTGCAACTACTGATGATATTTCAGAATTCCTTTAGGAATTGATGATCTAAGAGGTGGAGGTGGTGGTAGATATTCCCCCAACCTAGCAAGTTGGGTCTGTTACTGGATGACTATAATAGTAGTTTCTACTAATACATTTTTTGATGTGGCATAGTTGTGCTTATATAGGAGATGAGTGTAACAGAATCCCATGGTGGTAGTCAGTTTTTGCAAGATGTCATCGGGTTGATTGAAATGTTGGACTCCATGTCTGAAATGAAATCCCATTGATTTGAGGGGCCCAGTACAAAGATTCGTTGGCTATAATCTCCTATTGTTCATGATGTTTGGGCATCATTGAAGTGGTGTAATTCTATTGCAGTGACAAACTGGCTTGCAAATTACTCAGTCATCTGAATTTACCAGAGGCTATAACATTATAAGACACCATCTCTGATGGGTTCTATTGTTTTTGGGATATAGTGAAGTAAAATATTCCATATTTCTACCACCCTTGAATATGAATGTTTGGAGATTCTCTAGAGATCATTCAACGGATATTTTTCATGATATGGAGACAAAAAATGAGTAATAATTTGTCATGATCCTCAATTCCCAGGTTTCGGGCAATGGAAAATGCGTCCATATCCACCTAACAGCATAGTGTATTGATGAGCCAAAGGTGATAATCATATCCTAGATAGTCAAGACGTCTATCCTTCAGTTTTTGATGATTATCCCGTATATTTTGGATTATATAAGGCATGCACTACTTTTCTAGCTCATTTGGGACCTCATTATCAGAAGTGCCTAGGGGTCAGAACATTATGGGGAGGTTATTTCCATCTAACTCTCTCTATATGTCAATGTCAAACTTATATTCTTTAGAATTAAATTCATCCATCTATCCAAACCATAGAATATTATTTTGAGGTTCACCTGCTGATTGGAGTGGAGTGATTCTTGAAGTTTATGGGGAATTATATGCAGTTGACACTAATGTTTTGAGCTCCTCTCTGTAAAAAGGTGTTAGAGACTTGAACACCTCTCTATACAAAGGTGTCTAGGAAAGGGGGGACTTTTTTCTATGGGAGATATCACCATAGGGAGGTTGGGCATAGTGTATGTAAGTAGTAAAGTCCCTATGATCCATCTCCAAACTACCATGAAAAAGACTATCATGGTAATGATCTTTTTTTCTTTGGTTGAAGAGTTGATAGACCCTTGGGGTGTTGAGAATGTGTTTCTAATGACCTCAAGGAAATTTGAATTAATAATATTAGGGGTATGATCCTCATTCTACGTCATGGTTGGAATATGGTGACCTACCTTTTGGAATTGTGCATGGATATTATCATACTGCATGATGGTTGTCGGACCTTGTTTATAACCATTTATTACAGTGGGGGTATGATCCCACTGCTGAGAATATTTTGGAATTTTCCAATGAGATTTCTCATTATTTATAAGAATATAAACATGTCTCGAGGCATGTTCTATCACTACTAGAAAAAAAGATTATTATGATGGGTCATTTACGATGAGATCTTATCGCAAATAGTCTTTTGCGACGGGGTCCCAATGCAAATGACCAGTTTCGGAAAACGGTGTCGCAAATATTACTTTTTGTGATGGACCATCACACAAACTTATTATTTTTTACAGGTAGTAGAACCATCACAAAAAAATCAATGATTTTTGTAAGAAACTATTTATGACGGTTGGTTTTACTCTTTTGCAACAGACCGTCGCAATTACTAATTATGACGATTCATCGCAATTACCTCTCAAAATATAAAAAAATAAACCCTTTTGTGACGGACAATCGTAAATAGTTAAAAGAATTTAAAAAAAATAAATTAAAAAATAATATTAATATTAATAAAATAAAATTATTTATAAAATAATAAATATAATATAATATTAATTTAAATAAAATGATAATATTGATATTTGTAAAATAAAATTAAATATAAAATAATTAATTAATATAATATTATTATTATTATTATTAATGAAATAATAATATTAGGAATATAATAAAAACCTGGGTATTCACAAAAATATAAAAAAAAATATTAGTTAATAAAGTAAGAAATATAATATAAAAAATTAAATAAATAATAAAAAACTATAATTTTTTAGACAATATAAAAAAAACACTATATAAAACTTTAAATAGTTGATATTAAAAAAAAAAATACATTCAAATGTTTCATCATAAAATAAAAACACATCACTGATCCGGAAGAGGGTCGTCTAAACACTACTTCAAAAATGAGCAAGGGAAGTGCCACCTTTTATCAGCACTAAGAAAATAGCACTAATAAAGGTAATTCATTATTGGTGCTAATTAAAAGTGCTGATAAAGGTTCCCTTTATCAGAGATTTTCTAAAGCAAATAAATAATTACCTTTATCAGCACTTTTCTATCACTGATAATGGGTGATCTTTATCTATGATTTTCTAGCACTGATAAAACCATAGTCTAATTTTATAAAATGGGGTGTGCAGTGCCCTCTATTTATCATTCCCTAAAGCTTTCATGGGACTGTACCCCTACTACAACTCCCCCCCCCCCCCTCCCTGATCTTCTCTTTGTCGGACCTCCGCCACCGCTAGCCCTACTCCGCTGTTAGCCCTACTCCACCGCTAGCCCTACTATGTCGCTCTTCTCTTTACCGGACCTCCACCGTAGCTAGCCCTACTCTGCTGCTAGCCCTACTATTCCACAAACCCTACTCCTTATCCTCCCCCACAAACCCCTTCCACAGATCCTCCTCTCTACGAACCCTACTTCTCCTCCTCCCTGCTCGACCCAACTCCCCGCGTACCCTACTTCAAGTGTTTGGGATTCCTTTCGATGAGGTTTGATTCTCATCTTTCCATATTTGATCATTAGTGATTTATCCACTCATCCTCATCTGTTTCCTTTTGTTTTTACTCTAATATTCACAATGGTGGTTTAGTTTGGTTTGGTTTGGGTTTTGTTGTGTGATTGGGCTATGTTTTTAAGTCACATTCTTTCAAAAATGCATGAAGTGATTAAATTTGTACCAAGTGAATTGTTTATTACTTATAGGGTTTTGTTAAGTTATTTTCAAGATTATGATTATTCTAAACACTCTATTTTAAATTTGAGTAGTGAGAAGGAGAAACGAGGTTTTTAGATTTTTCGATGGATTTAAGAATGGTGGCTTGGGGTGATGAGGTGGTTGTGTTATTGGAGGGTCTGATGGAGATGATTTCATAGGAATATAATATTTTGTAATGGATTATTATTTAGTTTTGTAGTTTATAAGTGTTGGGGTATATATGATTCTTTTAATGTGGAAGGGTATACCTTGGTGTTGGTAAGTTATTTAATTATTTGGATTAAATTTATTAATTTTTATGCTTATACATGTTGAAACATTATCATGGTAATGTGCATAGGAAGTAGAAAGAGACATGGGATAGAGTGTTTTCAAATTTTAATAGTAGGAGGTATTGATGTTTATTTTCTAGGTGTTGGGTCCTAAGGTTAAGAATTAGCTAGATGTAGTTGAGGAGGGTTTTGAATTGGAAAATATTCTAGATCAATTATGGGTTTCTTTATTAGTGGGATTACTTTTAAGGGTGGCTTGGGAATTATGGAAGGAAAGTCATGTTTAGTCAAAATTGGTTTTAGGAAGATTTTTAAACCATGGATATAGAAGTATGGGTTTATACAGAATATCATGGAATTCAATCAAGTTGGATATAGTGTGATTTCCCTTGGGATTCACATCTATGCATTGATGGTCTAGTTTTTATAACACTTGGTTGATTAATAAATGAAATCCTGTAATTTTGAGTCATCTTTGAGGTTAGAGATTCTAAGGAAGGTTGTGAGTTTATGTTTGAGGTTTTTGTTATTGATGATGGATTGTGATGAAGTTATCAAGAGTGGTTTTCTTCAAGTTTATTATAAGGTTAAATATGGTTCCTTGAGTTGTGGTCCTAATGGAATGAGGAATAAGGGAGTGATGATATTTTCGAGATGTAGGGTGGGGATTATGCCCTAGGGTTGAGTATCTCAAGGTGTAATATAACTATATAGTTAATCTATTTCAAAGGTGATACAGTGGGGCATCAATAGTATGAGTTTCCCATGATTCATGTTTTTTCTTGGTTTCAGTAAGGTGTAGTTTTATTTAGTCGGATGGTCATGTTTTAGTTGATAAAATTTTGGGATTTGGTGAGTTTGGTTTTAGATTCTAGGCATGATTATGTCCTGAGTTATTCAACTCATCCCTTTATTAACCAATACCCTCTTCCAATTTATACTAAAAGATTCGGTTGAATTGTTTTCAATGGAATTATTTATCTCTCTTTACCATCAAATTCTTGTGAAAATATGAATTTTATTGAGTTGTTTAGTGTGTTTATCCAAATTTAATGATTCATAAGAAGAAAAAAACAAATCATATTTCTATTTTATCTATATGGATGGGAATTTTTCTAATCTAAAGTTCATGATTTTGGGAAATAATTTATTTATAAAATTAATTTCATAATTTTTTCAATATTGTGGAAGGTATTAACAGTTAGTGAGAGGAAGTTTGAGTTTTGGGTAGGGATGGTCGATGTGGTCCTTATCCCTCATGTGTGAGTTTTTTAACACTAAGGGATTGTTGTTTATCCCTTTGTATGAGAATTTTATTTTTTATAGAATGGATGTAAGATGTTTCTGTGGATATGAGTTACAAGTTTGGGGAATGTGAGGGAGAGTTATTACATATCCTTTAGATTTTCATGATATAATTTATGTTCACTAACCTCAATTTTCTATTTCTTATGTTAATTTGGGTAACAAAACCTATGATATTCCAAAGTAATTTTGGATAAACCTAGGTTATTTGTCTCCCCCACAAACCCCTTTGTGTATGGAAATGTATCTACTATATTAGTTTCCTCATCAAAATTGTATCCTTGTTTTCATTATATTTGAGTTTGGTCACTAGTTTTGGGCTGTTTAATGTGATTATTTTATTATGAATGAGGTGGCTCGTAGGGGTGGTTAAAAGGGTGTTTAATTTTTTTCTGCAAGGGTGGTGGGTTCTAGAACTATTGGTAAGAGGGCTGGAAAGTGTGTTGATTTTGATGGGTGGTCTATCCTGGTTCTTTAGATTTCCAAATCTTTATTGTAAATGGTTTGGCTCTATTAATCTCTATTTTTATAAGGAATTGGTTCTCTTATATTGTATTTTAAAGTCTTATTTTGTGTATTTGAATCATAAATAATAATATTTGATATTGAAATAGGATGCAGATGAATAAATATTGGATGGATGTTAATAATTTGACAATAGAGTATGAGAATAGAGTGAAATAGTTCATCAAGTTTGAAAAGGATAATGAAAAAATACTTCTCAAATCCTTTATATGTGTTTACGTTGTTGTTATTCTATAATAATTACTTCAGAGGATTTGGAAGAACATTTGATATGTCACGGAATAGAACGGAGTTATAAATGTTGGAATAAATATGGAGAAAAATAAAATGTATCTACTGGTTGAGATAAAACTATATTTTATAGATCATCATATATGTTTACAAATATGGATAATAAAGAAGACCTTATGAAGGGTGTGATTATAGATGTTAATGATGATGAAGATCGTATTGAGGAAATGACAAGGATTGTGGAAGATGAACTCTGTGATTGCCCAAAATTGTTTGAGAAGTTAAAGAGTTGTGAAAATATGACATTATATGCTAGTTGCACAAAGTATATAGCATTGACAGTTGTACTGAAGTTGTATAAATTGAAATCAGGAAATGGAAGGAGTGATTTCAGTTTTATGGCACTACTTTCTCTCTTGAATGACATGCTCCTGGAAGATAATGAGCTTTCAAGCTGGACATATGAAGCTAAAAAAATTCTACACTCGATGGGTATGATTTCTGAAGGAATACATGCCTGCCTGAAAGACTATATATTGTTTTGCAAGGAGAACAAATCACTTACATAATTCTCAAACTGTGGTTTTTCCCGATACAAGGAAGATGAATCCAGTCCTAAGAAAGTTGTATGGTACTTTCCAATCATTCCAAGGTTTAGGCGTCTATATGGAAGTGCAAAAACTGCAAGACAATTGTCGTGGCATGCAGATAAAAGAAATAAAGATGGGAAATTACATCACCCGGTTAACTCTCCTCAATGAAAGATAATTGATCATGAGTATCCTGAATTTGGAAATGATCCGAGAAACCTTTATCTTTCGTTATCTATAGATGGAGTGAATCCTTTTGGTTTTCAAACCAGAACTCATAGTACATGGCCTGTTATGTTGGTAAATTATAACTTGCCAACCTGGTTATGCATGAAATGGAAATTCGTCATCTTATCTATGATTATATCAAGACCAAAACAACTAGGAAACGATATTGATGTTTATTTGGCTCATTTGATCAAGGATTTAAAGTTATTTTGGGATTTAGGTGTTATGTTGTATGATGCTTATAAAAGAGAATACTTCATGCTGAGAGTGATGTTGTATGGGACGATAAATGGTTTCCCTACTTATGGAAATTTGTCAGGCTATAGAATTAAAGTAACTCAAGGGTGTCCCATGTGAAAAGAAGATATAGAATCAATTAGGTTGAAACATTCATCAAAATCTGTGTTTCTAGGACATCGTAGATTTCTACCTCGTCGGCATAAGTTTTGATATTAGATGACATCATTAAATTGAAGTTCAGAACAACGCACAATACCATCTCCACTAACAAGTGATCAGCTGTTTGAGAAAGTAAAAGATTTAAACACTATTTTTGGTAAACCATTTTCAAAAAACCTTATGAAAGTCAGTTGGAAAAAGATATTAGTTTTTTTTAATTTCCATACTGGAATTGTCTATACGTCATACATTTTCTTGATGTCATGCATGTGGAAAAAAATGTATGTAATATTGTTATTGGAACATTTCTAAATTCCCCAGAAAAAAATGATGGAATAAAGGCAAGTTTGGACATGGTTGACATGGGAATACGAGAAGATTTGGCTCCCGTGAAGGGTGAAAATCGAATGTTTCTTCCTCCAGCTGCTTACACTCTTTCCAGTGAAGAGAGATAACAGTTTTTCAACTTCTTCAATGATGTAAACCTTCCAGAGGTGTATTCATCAAATATCAATAACATTGTCTCAATGAATGATTTAAAGTTAAAATGTTTGAAATCACATGATTTCCATGTTTTGATGCAAGATTTAAGTCCTATATGTTTATGTCGTATTTTTTCCAAGAATGTTTATCATACGTTAACCAAACTTTGTTTCTTTTTCAAATCCATATGCAGCAAAGTTTTAGACCCAAAAAAATCTCCATCTATGGAAAAAGAAATTAACATCATATTATTTGAATTATAAATGTTCTTCCCTCCATCATTCTTTGATATGATGGTTCTTTTGATAGTTCACTTGGTGAGAAAGATTTGACTTTTTGGTCCAATGCACTATAGATGGATGTATCCCATTGAATGGAATATGAATATTTTTAAAGGGTATGTCAAAAATCGAAGTCGGCCAGAGGATTGTATTGTGGACCGATATATTGTTGAAGAAGCCATTGAATTATGTACCGAATACTTATCTGATGTGGAAGCATTGGTCTCCTAAAATTTCCTCGCAATGTATGCATTGAGGGTGAGGGAATTTCTTGAAGAGATGTTGTAACAATCAATAATACAGATCAAGAGCAGACCCACAATTATGTTTTTCATAATAGTTGGGAGGTTTCTCTATATATTGAAACCCACAAAGAAATTCTTAGGTAGTTGAATCCATCAAGGGATGAAAATGGATATCAAATACACATAATCATCAGTTTATAGGATGGTTTAGGGACCATATTTTTAAAGAGTTAGCTGAAAATCCGAAATCAATTTCAAAATGACTTCGATGGATAGCCACCAGACCAATTGTGTATGTATTATCTTACAATGGTTACGTAATTAATGGTTATACATTCTATACATATAAACATGATGAAGATAGTAGTATGAAAAATAGTATAGTTACACTTTTGGCTGAAGCGATGCATGTTTCTGGTAGTAAAGATATAAATCCAATTTATCCGAATATGTTATACTTTGGAATTATCAATAAAATATGGGATTTGGATTATACGACATTCCAATTGCCAATTTTTCAATGAAAATGGGTTGATAACAACACTGGTGTTAAAATAGATGAATCGGGATTTGTGAAAGTTCATTTAAGTAAAGAAGGGTAAAAAATGAACAGTTTATAATGGCATTACAAGTGGAACAAGTATTTTATGTTTTGGATCTTGCAAACCGAAAGTAGTTGATAGTTTTATTATCGTCCAAAACTACTAAAGGGTCCGATGAAAATTCAATTGAGGACGATCATTTCAGTGGTACGTTGCAATAATTTCACAGTTGTCCCAATGTAGATGACCTTTTTTATGTTATAGGAGACCACAATGAAAATATTTAGATAATCGATAGAGGTGTCAAATCTCTTCATCGTTTGAAAAAAAAAATAGAGTTCAACAAATAGGTCATATTTTGTTTGTAATATAGATCTTGTTATCTCATGTTATTATCTTATCATTACTTAATTTATGTAATCTAAATTAACTATTCAACCACTTTTGTAGATAATGACTTATGCACGTTCTGGTGCTCCTAACCTCGAGGTGGAACATGTCTCTCAAGCTACTTCTGCTGTTACTGCTCACAGTGAAGAGAAAAAAACAATTTTTTGAACATGTTTTTGCTCCTAGTGATGAGGTCCAACAACCATCAGCACATGTCGTTGCTACCATTTTAGATGAACATATTGATGATGTTGATATCGATGAAATGTTCGAGGATGAAGGACCGGTGTCGCAGAAAATAGAGGTGCATCGTAGTTTGATGGTGTTAGCCAAAGTTCTTAAGGTGAAAAGAAAAGGCATCAAATTTGATGTCATATGGAATGCATGAGGCCAACATGTGTATCCTAACAAGGATATGTTTAGTAGTTACATTGGAATTTTCACTCGGAAATGTGTGTCGATTTACATACATTCATGGCACCATGTTGTGTCCGAGCTTAAGGATGTGATGTGGGAAGAAATTACAGTAACATTATGATATTATTTCTTTAATTTACTTGAAAATAAAATAATGAAACAGTGTCTTAATCTTCTCAATACCTTGCGGAGTACATTTATAGTAGATGGTTAACACAAGAATTATGTACTAAGGCTTGTAGGAAGGATTCATCGAGGTTTTTACACTATTTTAACAAAATGTCACCTAAAATATTCCAAAGGTAAAATAAACCTGCACCCACCCCTTGTCTACACTCACCTAATATCCCAAGAAGCATGGGATGCATTTATTGGTCACCATGGGGATGAGAAGTTTCAGGTACATTATGGCTGATAATACGTTGTTTGAGGATATGTGTATTCATCACTAGGATTTTCAATATTTCATTTATGAAACAGCAACTCAGTACTGAAAATAAGGAACATTCATCAAAACCAACATACCCCTATCGTAAAGCAAGGAAGGGGTACGCTTAAATAGAAAAGAAAATGGTATGTATTTTAAATTTTCAAAAATATTGTTATGTGACAAGAAACAACATCATAATTATATTTCTATATTTATATGTATATTGATGAGTCTAAAGCCAAAGACACTTCCATCCCACATCATGTGCTATGGAAGGAGGTACGTGTGAATAAGAGAATCTAGTATGTGAAAACATACAAAAAAGTGTGGGAAATATGTGCAAGTATGAAACGATAAAAAATTTTGTTTTAAATTTCTATTACATAATAATAATTACTTATTTTTTTATATCCTACAGTCATAGGAATCATCAAATCCTATAGCGGATGCAGACCTATTATTGATGGCTTTGAAGTGGCCAGAACAATATGGTCGTGTCAGAGGTGTAGGATTTGGGGTGACGCCCCGAGTATATTTTGAGAAAAAACAAATGGATGATAGAAATGAATAAATGAAACAAATGAGAGAAAGATTAGAAACTCTTGAAGAATGATTTCAATGGAAGGGAGAGTTTCTAGCCCCTTTTATGGGTGGGAAGTAAGGAGAATATGCAACTTAGGAACAACTTACATGGGAAGATCCTGCCCCCCCCCCCCCACCAACTTTAAGGTGAGACATTACCCTCAATGAGTTGTCTTAGTCATGGTAATAAATATTCTAATAATTTTTCCCATGAAATTTGAATCATAAAAACACGGATACTTTTCATGTACTTATCTTCTATAGGGTGATAATGATTGTGATTTATGTATGTCAACACCCACTATCACCTTATAGCGAGGGCTATGGTATTCAACATCCGAGAGGACAAGCTTCATAATAGACCACTTCCAACAGATCATCTGAAAGTGACAATTACTGTAGCTCATGATCCAAATGCAGAGATATCTATTCCACATGATGAAAATGATATTCATATGGTTGAAAAGGCTATTGGGACATTCATTACATGGACGTCAAAACTTGTATGAGTACATGTGGACAAAGAGGTATTTATTTCCATTTTTTTCAAGATAAACCTTTAAAAATTAATGAAAAAAGGTTAGAACCAATGAATGTTATTATAGATGGAGAAAGGGAATTGGGTGACAAGAAACATGGGCTCAAAAGCATCTAAAGGATCGACCAACCGATCCAAAAGATCTACTTAAATCACAATAACATCGTCTATTCTCTATCCACATTTACAAGAATTGGGGACTCATGTGGATACGAAGCTAAAAAGTGGTAGTAGTTGTACAATTGTTTTTTACAAAAATATATATAGAGAGGAAATTTAATATTTCATTGCTGCTGAAAATGTAAATGACATCCTTGAATACGGTTTTCTAGGCATCACAGTTATAAATTTATATATGATGTATGTTTTCATGAATTGATTTTATAAAAGTTGATATATTATGCTATTTATGTATAAATGAATTTTATATTCTAGAGAGGTGTATATATGAAAAACAGTTGAAGGAATTTCCTCATGAGCCAAAATTCAGATTCGTTAGTCCTCATACCACATCAACACAACTAATGCAATTAGAGCCATAAAAATGGGATGAAATAATGAAAGTCTTACGGAAAATATTTAAAAGCATGATTACAGATGACAGACTCTTCCTAATACCAACCATACAGGGGTAAAACTCTACGATTAAATCATATCAATTATATTTTCAATTCTTTCATTACTTATTCCTTTTTGTGTTTTTAAGCAACATTGGCTTCTAATTACGGTGAACTTAGATACTCCAAAGATTTATTTTATGGATTCAATGCAAGGATATCCAACAAACCGACCACACATGATGGAGTTTGTGAATTTGTAAGACACTACATCCTACATTTTAGGTCTAAAAATCAAGTTATATAATTTATATTATCTTTTACAGAGGATTATATTATGATATGGTAGTGTATCAATATCATCTAAAAAAGAATTTGGACAGGGGATAAGCATAAGGAGGCAAGCAAGTACTATGTTTGGACATGTATTAGAGTATATATAATAAAATTTCACTATCCAAACACATATCCAAACAAGTTAATTATTCTTTTAATGATCAAAGTTTTTGCAGTGCCCAAAACAAACAAACGAGAAATATTTTGGTTATTATGTTTGTAAATTTATGAGAGAGATCGTTTTCCATCAACAAACTAGCATCCCTAAAGAGGTATTTTCAAAAACAACTACTATTTCATTTAAATTTTTTATTAATTAGTATTTATATATTTTGAAGCACTACTCTGACTATCGAAAAGCCTCATATTCACAAAATGATGTAGATTTGTTCAGAAACAAGTGGGCCGCATACCTGATGGAATATTGTACACAAATAACATTAAGATCTAACTTGGGGACGTGTACAATTGGTGGACATTTTTTAGAGGGGTTCACAGAGATCAAAATAGGAAACATTGTTGTATTTAAATGTTCATAGAAAAACTATAATTGTTATTGAATAAAACATCATTTATCTAATGAGTCATTTGTCTATTTTAATAGATGAAATGCACCAGCAACATGCAAGAATGATGAACCACTTTTCTTTGGGCTTTGGATAAGAAAAACCAGTAAAATCTTCAAAATACCTTCATATCACTCATGCCCACTAATATTCAAAGAAAATATGACTAAATTTCTCCGCCCTAAATTTATTGAAGTATGATCATCGATATTCCAAATAGATTCTCGTGCATTGAACATTTTCATTGGTAAAAATTGTATGTTTTTTGATTATCCATAATAAGATAATGAACATTGTTGGAACCTCCTTTTTCCACAGCGTCTTCCCCCACACATCCATGTTTTCAATTTATAACAATGATCCATGTGTCATTTGTGATGTTTTTGAGTAAACTCTACCTCAATCTGAGTCATGGTGTGATCGGTATCACTCAAAGTGTCTCTCTTTTGTTTAAAATGGATAGAATTTTAAATGAAAACAACAACCTACATACGGAAAACTGAACAAATTCTTTTGTATTGTGTTGATACTTTATTCCAATGATTCATGGCTCATGTTTGATGTGTAAGATTCAACCCCACCTCAATCCGAGTCGCGGTGTGGCTGGTATCACTCAAAGTGTCTCTCTTTTGTTTGAAATGGACAAAATTTTAAGTGAAAACAACAACTGATATAAGTAAAACTGACCAAACGCATTCGGATTATGTTGATACTTTAGTATAATGATACATGGGTCATTTTTTATGTGTAAGATTAAACCCCTCCTAAATCCTAGGCATTTTGTGGCCGGTATCACACAAAGTGTCTCTCTTTTGTTTAAAATGGAAAGAATTTTAAGTGAAAACAAAAACTGACCTACAAATTCCCGACCAAATGCATTCATATTGTGTTGATAATTTAGGACAATGATACATGGGTCATGTGTGACATTTAAGGGTCAACCCTTCCTCAATAAGAAACATGGTGTGACCAGTATCACTCAAAGTGTCCCTCTTTTGTTTAAAATGGATAGAATTTTAAGTCAAAACAACAACTAACATACGAAAAACTAACCAAACATATTCGGATTGTATTGATACTTTAGGATAACAAAACATGGGTCATTTATGAAGTTTAAGAATCAACCCTACCTCAATATGAGTCATTTTTTGACCGGTATCACTCAAAGTGTCTCTCTTTTGTTTAAAATTGACAGAATTTTAAGTGAAAACGACAACAGACGTACGTAAAACCAACCAAACAAATTCAAATTATGTTGATAATTTAGGAGAACCATACATGGGTCATTTTTGACATATAAGATTCAACACTAATTCAATCTGAGGCATGATGTGACCGTTATCACTCAAAGTGTCTCTCTTATGTTTAAAATGGACAGAATTTTAATTGAAAACAACAACTAGCATACGGCAAACAAACCAACCGAATTCCGATTATTTTTATACTTTAGTAAAACAATAAATGGGTCATTTTTGACATTTAATAGTCAAACCCACCTCAATCCGAGTCACAGTACGACCTTTATCACTCAAAGTGTCTCTCTTTTGTTTAAAATGGACAGAATTTTAAGTGAAAACAAAAATTGACATACGGAAAACTGACCAAATGCATTTGTATTGTGTTGATAATTTAGGAGAATGATAAATGGGAAATTTTTTACATTTAATATTCAATTATGCCTCAATCCGAGTCACGGTGTTACCAGTATCACTCAAAGTGTCTCTCTTTTGTTTAAAATAGACAGAATTTTAAGTGAAAACAACAACTAACATATGGAAAACTGACCAAACGCATTAGGATTGTGTTTATACTTAAGTAAAAAAAATACATGGGTCATACATGACATTTAAGAGTAAACCCCGCCTTAATCTAAGGCATGGTGTGGCCGGGATCACTCAAAGTGTCTTTCTTTTGTCTAAAATGGACAGAATTTTAAGTGAAAACAACAATTAATGTACAAAAAACTGACCAAACACATTCAGATTGTGTTGATAATTTAGTAGAACAATCCATGGGTTATTTGTGACATGTAAGAGTCAACTCTGCCTCAATCTGAGGCATGGTGTGATCAGTATCACTCAAAGTGTCTCTCTTTTGTATAAAATGGACAGAATTTTAAGTGAAAACAAAAAATGACAAATGGAAAACCAACCAAATGCTTTTGGATTGTGTTGATACTTTATTAAAATAATCCATGGGTCATTTTTGACATTTATGAGTCAACCACATCTCAATCTGAGGCATGTTATGACCGGTATCACTGAAAGTATCTCTCTTCTGTTTAAAATGGACAGAATTTTAAGTGAAAACAACAACTGACATATGGAAAACCAAATAAATGCATTAGTATTGTGTTAATACTTTATTAAAATGATCCATGGGTCATTTTTTAAGGGTAAAAGTCAACTCCGACTCAATTTGAGGCACGGTGTGACCGGTATCACTCAAAGTGTCTCTCTTTTGTTTAAAAGGGATGGAATTTTAAGTGAAAACAACAACTGACATATAGAAAACTGACCAAAGGCATTTGTATTGTGTTGATATTTTATTTAAATGATCCATAGGTAATTTTTGACGTTTATAAGTCAACTATGTTTCAATCCAAGTCACGGTGTGGCCAGTATCACTCAAAGTGTCTCTCTTTTGTTTAAAAAGGACAAGATTATAAGTGAAAACAACAACCGATGTACAGAAAACTGACCAAACACATTTTTATTGTGTTTATACTTTAGGAAAATGATCCATGGGTCATTTTTTATGTGTATGATTCAACCCCACCTAAATCTAAGGCATGGTGTGTCTGGTATCACTCAAAGTGTCTCTCTTTTGTTTAAAATGGACAGAATTTTAAGTGAAAACAACAACAGACGTACAGAAAACCAATCAAATGCATTCATATTGTGTTGAAACTTTAGTAAAATGATACATGGGTCATGTTTGAAATTTAAAATTCAATCACGCCTCAATATAAGGCACGGTGTGACCGGTATCATTCAAAGTGTCTCTCTTTTGTTTTAAATGGATAGAATTTTAAGTGAAAACAACAAATGATATATGGAAAACTGACCAAATGCATTCGTATTATGTTGATAATTTAGTTTAATGATCCATGGGTCATTGTAACACCCCGATCTTCCACGATACTCTTCTCTTTCAATAATGAAATAGCTTGGATTGTACACAAGTTTGAGATTCTAACACACCGCGACCAATCAAAATAGACATTATGAATAGTAATACCCAATTTTTGAAATTATATATATTTTATATTTCAAAATGGACTTCATTTTTTGATTCGGAATATCGATTATAGCTTAGGGTGAAATTTTGGCATTGTTCTGAAAAACTTCAATTTTTGATGAATAGTGAAACCACTAAGTGGTAGTTAAAAAACTAATTTTTTGTTTAAATGAAACATTACCACTTCTGTGATTTGATTTTCAAAAATCCAACATACATGGTTGTCATTAGGAATTAAAATGTGGTTAAATGGGATTAAAATAATTTTTTGGTGAATAGTAACTTGTAAGTTTAATTAATAGTGATTAAAGGTAATTAGTGAAATTTAAGGTAAAAATGATATTATAAAAATATGAAAACACCTTTACACTTGTCCTAAAATTATTGGATGAGTCATATCCGACCAATAAAATCCATGGGTCAACTTGGGGACCCCATGGATCCACTTGGGTAAGAAAATGACGATAATAACTTTTTATTTAAAGTAAAAATAAAATTGTCACAAACATGAGTTGTTTTACTAAAACAATTATTACATGGAATTATATAAGGTAACTTTTCGACTATAAATATTAATTGGAAAGAAGAAAATATTTCCTACATCATGATATTTTGTTTATAATTTTTAGACATTAAATAAATTAAATATTTTTTGACACCATGATGATGCAGCGATTACCTCATTAATTAACGATTTAAATAAAATGAAAAGATAATGTAAAATATAAGATTTAAACTTGTCAAAAACCTATTGTATGAGTATATTTAGAAACCTTATCACCTTATCCTCGAAATATATAATTTTGGGACTTTTAAAATCCGAAACTCATTATATAATAAAGTAACATTTCATGACTTTCCAAGAGTGCCCCTCCTCTCCTCTTATAAAAGGCCCCCACCTCTACCACCTTACCCACACCTCTCAAGCCTTTTTCTCGGCCAACCCCTACCCATTTTGTCTCTCCATATCCCACTCTTACTCCTAGAATCCTCACTTTGGGCAGAAGTCTTCCCAAGTAAGCCTTTGAGCTCAAATCAAAAAGAGTTACCCGTTTTAAAGGTAGTGTTTTCTCTTGTGTTCTTATGTTTTATTTTGCTTCTCCAACCCCCTAAACTATTTTTATTCATTTCTTTTGTAACAACACCAGTATCCTCAATATACTAGGATGTTTTTATAAGAATTATTTGAGATACACTTACACACACCTACATCTAATGGTTAAAGAACATATTGTTTATGTGGATGGTGAATTTCTTCCTCACGAAATGATGATTGTTCAACACTCATATAACACCTTCAAAGGTGTCCATTAATATGTAAATATATTTATATATGATATATAATATGTTTATGTTTTACTTAAGCTTTTTTATTTTTCATTTATGGCATACCTTTATGGTTTCCATTATGGGTAAACGCAATATTTTCATTTTAGGAAGTGCGGACTACCGCCCCCTCAAAGTGATTTGAATCGTTAATGACATATGTGGGATGTATAAAGGATGGAGTAAATGGTATTATACATTATATTATACTATAATTATAGTATACCTTTATATAATTATAATTTAATTCCATTAAATATGAAATAGAAATGAAAGTAGCGTTCATGCGTACGTACGGCTTACCGTCTCCATGAACGGTGCATTTCATTTCTTACCTATAAATGTTATGTAATATTATAAATTCATGTATATACTGGATATATATGATATATATGATATCTAAATCATGAATATAATTCTGGATATAATGGATATCTCACCACATTAATAACTTGTAATTATAAGAAGTTTATTTTTGACTCAAGTACCAAAGATCGACAAAATGACCGTTATTAACTTAAATAATTACATAATGTTCATAACATGGTAATAAGTGATATAAAAGGAATAATTAACATGTAAAAGGTTCTTAAGAAAATATAAATTAACTCTAGTTTATTATTCAGGAGGTTAAATAATGATCGAGTCAAGTCGGACACGAGGTAAGGGAACTTCTTAACCCAATTTCCGTTCTTTGGGTTAATCTCCTACTTTTAAATTATGTCATGATATTATTATGTCCTATATTGTATTTTTACTTTCTTTATGTGTACTTATGGTGAATACACATAATAGATCTATTTTATTTAAAAAAATGATCTTTGTAAGGGACTTCGTCTTAATCTCCATTCATTGAGGCATATTTTGTTTTATACACAAATTTCTTTTATACGGTGTATAAACCCCTTTAAATTTTACATTTATTCAAAAGGAATATTTTTATACGAAGTGTTTTACTAAATGACAAAAAAAGTAATGTTTTTCTTGTCGTACGTATGCGGCGACAATGACTTCTCCGCCGTCATGACCATTATTTGGGTTTCGGCTTCCTCTACAAGCCATAAGTTTTTTTAAATGAAAAATAAATACTAAGTTTTAATTTTCTTTTATTTTGGTATTGAAAATGGTTTTGATAATTTTTTTATTATATCAATGTGTTGTATTGATATCTTGTGATTGAAATGCGGAAATTTTATGTTTCCTTTATGCATGTCTTATGTGATACGATTATGTTATGGTTTATGATGTGTTTAAACCTGTTCATATGAGGAATACATTGGACTTAATAAGTGACGGGTGGAGCCCGCTATAGCTCCTCGATGCATCGGCAGGTCTCATGAGACAAACTAGTGTCTTGGCAGGAGGCCTTGACAAAATATTATTTGTAGTCTTGGCATGAGGCCTTGGCTACGTGGTTATGATAGTCTGGCATTATGCATTCCATCATTGTGAAAGTGGTTATTGATATTGCATGTGATTATTCGACCAGTAGAATATCCATGTGAATAAGTAAATGGCATTATCTCATTTTACTTTTTCCAAATTATGTTGAAGTTCATGTTTAAAAGGCTTTTGTTTTAGTCATACATTACCTTAAATGTTTATGTTTATTTATGAATGCTTCTGCTATATTGTTATCCTTACTGAGCATCTGAGCTCACCCCTTTCAATGTTTTAATTTTTCCAGGATTTGAAGAAGTATTTTAGGAATGACCTACAGGGATAGTCTGAAAGGGATATGAGAGTGGAAAATGGAGACTATGTTATTGTAGTTTTTCACTTTATGATGTAATGTAACATTTATGAATGTATCTAGTGTTTCCAAGGCTACTAAAATAATCGTTCTTTTGAGACTTGATCTTTTGTGATCATACTAATGTTATGAAATAATGCACTGACTCTGGGTAACTGGGGTTGGGGCGTTACAGTCATTTGTAATGTTTAAGATTCAACCCCGCCTCAATATGAGGTACGGTGTGACTGGTATCACTCAAAGTGTCTCTCTTTTGTTTAAAATGGACAGAAGTTTATGTGAAAACAATAAATGACATACAGAAAACTGACCAAACACATTCTTATTGTGTGGATACTTTAATAAAATGATCCATGGGTCATTTGTGATGTGTAAGAGTCAACCCCGCATCAATTTGAGGCACAGTGTGGCCGGTATCACTCAAAGTGTCTCTCTTTTGTTTAAAATGGACAGAATTTCAAGTGAAAATAACAACTGACGTACAAAAAACCAAACAAACAAATTCAGATTGTGTTGATACTTATTCCAATGATCCATCGGTCATTTTTTTATGTGTACGAGTCAACCACATCTCAATCTGAGGCATGGTGTGACCAGTATTACTCAAAGTGTCTCTCTTTTGTTTAAAATGGATAGAATTTTAAGTGAAAACAACAACTGGCATACAGAAAACAATCCAAAAGTCATTACCTATGACATAACACACTTAGACAAGCCTCATAGAGTCCTAAGTTGTCCTTAGACAATAAACCCCCATTAATAATTCATCACACACCCTAAATATAAACCTTTAGGCCTAAAGTTAATGGTGAGGGATGAAAACAAAGAGGAAAGGGAGAGGGAGAAGAACGAAAGGGAAAGAAAAAAAGAATATAGGATTTAAATTAGATAAATTTTCAAGATAAATGGCTCTTAGACTAAGTTTCGGGAAGGGGATAGGGGAAATTGGTTGAAATCCATTAAATTATCCCATATCATCAGCAACTTTCATGGTCTGGTTGGGCATTTTTCCAAACTATTCACCAACTTTTTGGGAGCCATTGGATAAGAAACCCTCTTCTGCATAGTTTGAACAAATAATTAACTAGCCATGTTCCAATCATTCAAAATGATTTAATTACAATATAGATCCATACCACATGGTTTCTCCTAACCGTGAACAACTTGTGTTCCTAAAAACTCCCTTAAAAAGGTGAGTTGCATGGTTTTTACTTGGAGTCATACAACCCATCCTTTTCCTAAGTATGTAAAATAGTAAAAGCTCAAAATGAATAGGAAACTTCCCCATAAAAGTGTACCCACATGGGTTCTTATAAATTGTGTCCCCCAATAAAAGCACTACATGACTACTAATCAAGAGTCTAGGACGGACAAATAATAAGCATATATCTCCCCACCATTTATAAATTCTATAAATGGCATGAAAAGAATAAAATACACCATAAAATAAAGGCATCAACCACAAGAACACATTTCCTTAAGTGTCCCAAGAATCACCCAAATCCATCTACCATAAGGAATCTATAGGGGACACTCTCTAAGTCCTAAGGCAACATATCCCAAAAGGAACTCAAAATATAAAAACAAATTCCTTATCTAAGCATGACATGAATCTCAACCACAAAAAACATGAAGAATAACTCGCATGAATTCCTTAATCAAATTTTTCTTAAGGTTATGACATTGAACTCTCTCTATATATTTTATCTAATGCAATGTAAGATATCATTTGGAAGAGATAGTATTTAATGGTACCTTTTTATAATCATAATTAATAATTATTACATCACATTAGGTATGGATTTTTTACCATCGTTTGATCCCAAATTGAATACCACTACCTATTTTATCTATGTGAACTTCTTGTTTGATATGTTGGTTTTTTTGCAGGTCTTGTTAAGGTGTGGTGCTGCAGAATTTTATGTTACAGTAGGTAGGGCATTAATCAGCACTAAAAAATGCTGATAAATTGATCCTTTATCAGCGCTAAATAATCACTAATAAAGGTTCCCTTTATCAATGCGTTTTCAGAATTGATAAAGGGGACCCCCCCCCCCATAAGCGTTGAGCTTTACAGCGCTTTTTAGCGCTGTTAAAGCCCATTTTGAACATTGATAAAGCCTATTTTTGTAGTAGTGGGAGGAGATGGAGGAGATGGTGGAGGGAAAATCATCCCTAAATTGTGAGTCAAACTTTTCATGTTATTAATATTCTCTTTCTCCTGCTCCTTTCGCTATCGACGCATCTCACCCTGCATCTGTTGCTACTACTATTTGAGGAACTCTTCCTGCTACTACTGCTACCACTAACGGATTAGCATAATCTTTTGCCTAACGAAACATCCCCTTGCAACTCTTTGTGACTAAAAGAACTATCAAAAGTCTTCTCTAACATATGAATATCGATTTTCGTATGCATAAGGATGGAGAGCAGGGAGGCCTCACCACGCTGCTCTCTGTGATCTTGTGCATACAAAAATCAATATTCATATGTCATAATAGACTATTCATTGTGATTTCAGTCACAGAAATTTTCCAGGGAATGATTCATCAAGAAAAAGAGCCTCTTTTGTCTGATGACTCACCGTCGTGCAACTTTCTATGACTTAAATCACTATGAAAATTTTGATCCGATGTACATTTGAGAAAAAATTTCATATTGATTTCAGTAGAAGAAAGTTACAAGGAGTTGAGGTGTCAATAAAAAGGAATTTCATCAATCCACTGAAAATTGTGCCAGTTTATCAATGTACTCGAATTTATTATGATTTAATATGATTTATTACTAATTATTTCTAACAATTACTAATTATTACAAATTATTAGTAATTGTTACTAATTATTAGTAATTATTCATAATTATTAAAAATTATTCCTAATTATTATTAATTATTCCTAATTATTACTAATTATTTCTATTTAAACTTAATTATCTCTAATTAATCCAAATTCTTACTAATTAATCTTAATTATGACTGATTAATCCTAATTATTACTAGTTAATACTAATTGTAATGAAATAATCTTAATTATTCCTAATTAATCATAATTATTCCTAATTATTCCGAATTATTACTAATTATTCCTAATTATTCCTAATTATTTCTAATTAATTCTAATTATTACTAATTAATCCAAATTATTATTAATTATTCCTAATTAATAGTAATTATTACTAATTAATCCTAATTATTACTGATTAATCCTAATTATTCCTAATTATTTATAATTAATCCAAATTATTACTAATTATTGATAATTAATCCTATTTAATCCAGATTATTTATAATTAATCCTAATTATTATTAATTATTGATAACTAATCCTAATTAATCCTAATTATTTATAATTGATCATTATTATTACTAATTATTTCTAATTATTACTAATTAATCCTAATTATTACTAATTATTACTAATTATTAATAATTAATACTAATTATAAATAATTATTCCTAATTATTCCTAATTATTCCTAATTATTAAAAAAATTCTTAATTATTACAAATTATTCTTAATTATTTCTAATTATTACAAATTATTAAAAATTATTACAAATTATTACAAATTATTACTAATAATTACTAATTATTAATAATTATTACTGATTATTACTATTTATTACTATTTATAACTATTTATTACTATTTATTTCTATTTATTACTATTTCTTACTATTTATTACTATTTATTACTATTTATAACTATTTATTACTATTTATTACTAATTATTACTATTTAATACTAATTATTACTATTTATTACTTATTATTACTTATTATTACTATTTATTACTATTTATTACTATTTATTACTATTTATTACTATCTATTACTAATTATTACTAATTATCACTATTTATTACTATTTATCACTAATTTCTACTAATTATAACTAATTATTACAATTTATTTCTAATTATTACAATTTATTTTTAATTATTACAATTTATTTCTAATTATTACAATTTATTTCTAATTATTGATAATTATTTATAATTATTTATAATTATTTATAATTATTGATAATTATTACTAATTGTTATTAATTATTACTAGTTATTACTACTTATTACTAATTATTGATAATTCATCCTAATTATTCCTAATTATTGATAATTAATCCTAATTATTCAAAATTATTACTAATCAATCCTAATTATTACTATTTATTACTATTTATTACTATTTATTACTATTTGTTACTATTTATTACTATTAATAACTAATTATTACTAATTATTACTAATTATTAATAATTATTACTAATTATTACTAATTATTACTAATTACATTTTATTATTACTATTTATTACTACCTATTACTAATTATTACTATTTATTACTATTTATTACAATTTATTACTATTTATTACAATTTATTGCTAATTATTGAAATTTATTTCTAATTATTAAAATTTATTTCTAATTATTGACAATTATTGATAATTATGACTAATTATTATTAATTATTACTAATTAATACTAATTATTATTAATTATTTTTAATTATTACTAATTATTACTAATTAATCCTAATTATTATTAATTAATCCTAATTATTACTAATTAATCCTAAATATTTTAGTAATTATTCCTAATTATTACTAATTAATTCTAATTATTACTAATTAATCCTAATTATTATTAATTATTATTAATTATTACTAATTAATTCCAATTATTACTAATTCTTGATAATTATTACTAATTGTATATAATTATTACTAATTATTGATAATTATTACTAATTATTGATAATTATTACTAATTATTGATAATTATTACTAATTATGATTAATAAATCCTAATTTTTACTAATTATTACTAACTAATCCTAATTATTACTAATTAATAAAAATTATTACTAATTATTACTGATTATTACAATTTATTACTATTTATTCATAATTAACAATAATTATTATGAATTTTTTCTAATTTTTTCTAATTATTATAATTTTTCTAATTATTACAATTTTTTCTAATTATTACTAATTATTTCTAGTTATTACAAATTATTTCTAATTATTACTAATTTTTTCTAATTTTTTCTAATTTTTTCTAATTATTTCTAATTATTACTAATTAATATAATTTATTTCTAATTAATACAATTTATTACTAGTTATTACTAATTAATACTATTTATTACTAATTAATACTAGTTATTACTAATTAATACTAATTATTACTAATTAATACTAGTTATTACTAATTATTACAAATTATTTAAAATTATTATTAATTATTACAATTTATTGCTAATTAACACTTAGATATAACTATTCATAAAAATAAATACTGAAAGACAAATATCTAATTCTAATTTAATTAATTTACATCTAATTAACAAAAATTATAAATAATTTTAAATAAAATAAATTGACTAAACAATAAAAAAATAGATAAATACCTAGAAAATGAAGCTTTCAGGGTATTAAAGTCGCAGATAATGCTCTGATTTAAAAGTTTAAACTATGAAAAAATTTAGAAGAAAATTTTTCAGTAGAGATGGAGAGAGAAGTTGAGTAAAGAGTGAAATGAGAGGAAAACAGATGGGGTATATATAGGTTAGATTAGTTGCGATGGGGGAATTTGCGACGGGGCCCGTCACAAATGACTCTGCCCGCATTAATTACTGTGGGCCGTTAAAAAGTTATTTTCAATGGGCCCCATCGCAAATGGTACTTTCCGACAAAGCATTTATGACGGGGCAAGTATCCCTTCACAAATACTAAAAACCACTGTCGGTTATTTGTGACGGGATTAGGAACTCATCGCAAATACCCTTACCCGTGGTTTGGCACATATTTCGTGCCAAACCGGTTGCGACGGGCGATAAGTGCCCGTCGCAAATAATGGTTATTTGCGACGGGTAATCTGTCCATCGCAAATAACCCCTTTTGACGGGTTATTTGCGACGGGCCATTAACCAGTAGAAAATATCCATTTTTCCGTAGTGCATTCTCACATGGTGAGCCTCAGTTGGAAAGAGAGTATGATCCCGATCCCAAGCCTTTGTAATATGTCGCATGACTTTTTTGGCGGGAATATGAACCTACCATGAGGCATGCACCACTCTCACCTGGTGAGCCTCAGTTGGAATAGGAATATGATCCTTGTACATATATGCATTCCCCACCAGAATATGCTGACAGACCGCCGGAATGGGAGAAGGGATATGATCCTCCTCTAATGTTGCCTCAGAAGGATGTTGGTGCAGTCGTTCATCGGTAGAAGTAGAAATATGCGCCTAACTTTTGTGATCTTCTGGAATATGCCAGGGAGATTCACTGATAGGAATATGAGCTTGTCCCAAGGCATGTTCAATTCTCACTAGGTGAGCCCCAGCTATATCGGGGATATGAGCCTGATCCTAGGCCTTTGTAGTATGTCATTGGTCTTCTTCGATAGAAATATGAGCTTATCCTGAGGCATGTTCCCCTCTCACTTGGTGAGCCCCAGCTAAAATGGGGATGTGAGCCTGATCCTGTGCCTTTGGAATATGTTACAGGACTTTTTTGATAGGTGTGCACCCTTGTCCTGAGGCATGTGTCGCTCTCACCTGGTAATCCCTGGTTGGAATAGAAATATGAGCTCGGTCCGACACCTCGTCCTTTACCAAAATACACTGATAATCCTACTATACGAGAGAAAAATGTGCACTTTCTCTAGATCAGTCACTTTTTCATAATGATCAGAGTGTTGAGCTACCCAGGATATAGGGATAGGAATATGTTCTTGTCACTATATATGTACTGGTGTTGCAATATGCCGATAGAGTTCTTCAGTTGTTGCTAAGATGCAATGGCATTTTAGAAAATTGTGAGAATGGATATAAGATTTTACATTCTCTGTCTCCACTGTATACTAGAAGATATCTTCAATTTAAGAGAGGATATGTGCCCACTTATTTACTCCTTATGCCATCAGAATATGTCTATAGACTTCATGCATAGGGGAAGGGATATGCACCTCTCTTAGGCCTGCTGCAAGAATATTCCCACAAACTTGCTCTGACTGAGCAAGGATATGAGCCTTCTCATTTGTTACTACCAGAATATTCTGACATACTTCATTAGTGGGAGTGGGGATATGATCCCATCATGGTTATCCAGAGCATTACGCACCCAATGTGTCTTCCTTGTCACCCATGCATGGGTATCATAGGCGAAAGTTTATAGATTGGTACCCTCAGCAAGCGACTGATGGGAACTAGTGGGATGGTGCTGGCAATGAAGTTTGATAGGATCCCTCCTCAGAATACCCTATACCAGAAGAGAGTCATATTTGACTCCCCAATCCACCTTTATCAGATATTGAGGTGGTGGTTTTCGCAATCTGGGGATAAGATCTCAAAGCGGTTGGATGTGGTGATAAGGGCCACTGGCATAACCGCAACTTTCCTTCGATGATGTGAAATCGTCAGTTTCTATACTTAGTGACCCTTGTGGGAAGATTCTAGGGTTAGGATTGTATCACATCGGTGTTATTCTTGGACCATTGTGTTCTCCACCTGACATTAAAGCTTTTGGGTAGGTGAGATCAATTTACGACCGATGGGGGGTGCAATCATAGGTGATTTCCAGAATGGTCACTATATTAAGACATTATCTTGGATCAGGATGCTATTGATGAGAAAGGTATCTACAGTCATACAAACAACAAGGAAAAAGTTTACCTATTAGTGCAATATCATAGGCATGATGCATGCTCAATCAGATATTCATGGTTAACACAATTGTCCTTTTTTTCCTAATCCAACCATTATGCTCACATAGACTTGTCAAAGCAAGGATAGACTTATTTCATGGGAACCCCAGTTACAGAGGATCGGTTGTAATATTTACATAAGAATTGTCAACTTTTCTTAACATTCCAACAAAGTGGTCTGATGCATGGTAAGACAACCATCCTAATATTTTATGGTCTTACACCAAGTTCATTGCTCGCATAGAGTATACAAAGCAAAATGGCCTAACACATGATTAACCAATCATTCTTTTATTTGAGAGATTCATGTCAGGTATATTATTTTTATTTCTTTGATAAATGACATGGATAGAAACCCTCATTATATGAATAGAATAGTTTGATGATAACTAGGAAGTCTATCCTTTTTGTATTGTGAAGAAGATGTTGTGATTAAATATTGGCTTGATGGTTTGAGTGTGGGGGTTTTAATACCTTTCTCAATCACTCTCATTGTATTTACCAAGTTTAGTTTTCCCTAGAAACTCCCAATGGTTACCACATCCATAACTGGGTATAGACCTGATTTCCAAATGGAGGTGGTCAACTGGGGTTTCATACCCAATGACTCTTAGAAACACACATTGGTCAAGTGGGTGGGTGGTTGGTCTCATCACAACCTTTTGGGAGGAATTTTTCCAACTTTGGGACACTCTTATAGATTTAATATATGTTCTCAAATATCTTCCTAATCATGATAGGGGACTAGTTACCCTAATAGAATGATCATAGGTTAACCCCTTTTATCAGTAGAAAAATGGGATCTGATTAGTGAATCCATCTATATGTATCTAAGGTTCTTCATCCCTTTCTTAGAAAAGGGTAGTTTCTTATGTGATGATGCCTTATAATCGGGTTCTTCTAAATTTTCTACAATGCGGGGAGGTGGATAATATTTCAAGGAGGGGAATGATCCTTATGAGGCATCCTACATATCATAGTTTTTATAGGAATCAAAACCTACATAGCTCATCAAACCCATATAGTTTAACATTGTACGGAAATTATATATGTGTGGGAACTTACGAACCAAGTATTCAAGCTCGAGTATTGAGGATACATCCTACATATCCTGATTATGGAAATAATCAGAGTTATCATAATTCATTTATTTATTCATTCCACTAACAGATGAGGTATAATGATCATCCCATGGGAATGATTGGGTCCCAATGGTTGGAATGTCAGAGACATGGGGAGACTTACACCAAAGTGGATGTCTATTTGAGCTTCGGCCTTAGAAAGTAATCCTACATATCTAGGTTATTGTAGGAATCAGAGTTCTCATAGTTCAGTCACACCCTTGGGATTGGCCCCAATGTATATTCCCCTATATGGGGGGGGTAATCATATCATGCCACACATCGAGATTTAAGCACTGAGGTTACCTCAGATGGTAGAGATTCATGATGTGAATGATATGATCATTGCAAATCCCTAATCCCACGTGATCCATGCTCTGTGTGAGAAAAAAGGGATAAAAAGTAATCTATCTCACTGCATATGGATGTCGGACTTATGTATTGTTATAACCCTTTAAATGCTTTACTATGGAGCTTAGGCCTCTGGGAGGCATCCTACATATCCTGGTTATAGAAGGAATCAGATTTATCAAATTTCAGTTAATCTTGCTTACACACTGAGGTTCCCCTTACATGCGGGGAATATCATATTATACCACTGATTAGAGATTACACTATATGGTTTCCCTTGTCTTTATAGAATCTTATGGTTCAAATTATGTTATTATTGCAACTCCCTAATCCCATGTGAGCTATGCTCAGTGTTATAAACAAGGGATAGAAAATGATCAGTCTTACTACTTATGGATGTGGGACTTATGCACCGGGACATCCCTTCAGAGGTTAATATAAATATTTATCCTCATAGAGGTTCCCTATGTATACTAACCATTAAAGTCGTCAAATTAATCATAGTTCCATTGATCGAGGCTTACACATTGAGGCTTCACTTCTAGTCAGGGATTACATATTGAGGATGTATAAGGTTATGAAATTATAGGATTCTCTATTGACCTTTCATGCTTGTCTTCCTGATATGTGATGATTGGTTGATCAACATGCCTTGGTTTTCCACTTGACATGTAAGATAATGTCTTCCCGACTTTTATAAATACAATCTCATGATATAGTTGACTTATCTAAGGGACTTTGTGTAATATGGATGGCATGTCATAAGGTTGTCACAAGAACAATGTTTACTTTTCAGGAGGAAATTGCAAGACTCAGCTGGCTTGTCTTGGAATCCATCACATGATCCCGGCAGACTTGTCTAGAGGGTGTTTCATGATTCAACTGACCTCCCCTAGTGTCATTTTGAAAGATGGTTGACACTTTTGGAGGGAGTCGTGAGAGTCAATGTTACATGTCTCATAGGGTATCTCATGTCCCAGATAACTTGTCTGAAATTCACTATGAGATCTATAAAGTGTGCTAAAAGGGAATCATGAGAGTTAGTTGACATAACTTGGTGCTACCATGAGATGTAGCTTATAAGTACCAGTTCCACATATGATTTGGGTGACATGTCTAGAGGAAATTTCAAGGCTTGTATGGCTAGCCTGGAGGGTTTCCCAAGACTTGGACGACTTGTACGGAGGGTACCATGTGACTTTATTTAACATGTATAAGGGACTTATCATGATCTAAATAGTATGCCAAAGGAGTGTCACATGATATGGATGACATTTCTTGGTGTTTTTTCATGACCTGGATGACTCATGTGAAGTGCATGAGGATCAACGTATATGTTCTTCGCATAAGTCTCCTGCCTTATAGTCTTTGTTCTAGACTTTATATTTGGAATGCCTTAGATTTGTTCGGTGTTATCTTATTTTAAGACTTCCATGATTTAGAAGATGTGTGGTATGTTATTTGTATGCTCTGTGAGAAGTCCTTCATATAATCTATGAGTGATCACGTGAAGCACCTATGAACATTAGATGATCACTGCAGTTGTTCATCGGAATCTTACATGATGGAAAACTTCTTGATCATGAGATCGGATGCTCTGAGAAACCTGTTCTGGTGCATGGTTGTGATGGGGTGAGGTTCCAAGAGTTCGTCAGTCTGCCTATTCATTTTTTCCTCCATGCATAAGTGTCTTTTTGTGTTGGTGTGGGGGATTTATAAGCCTTGAAACCCTAGTTATTCTCCACATTTCATGGTGCATATTTCATGAATCTCGGATGGAGTCAGTGGAGGAATCTTGTATTATGAATCTTTGCAAGGTCCTATCATGGATCACCTTTAGGGGCATTGTATGATTTTAAATTACTATAAGACCATCCCATCAACACCCTATTTATTAAATTATATTCAATTTAGGGCTCTTGTTGAATCATGTGGACATACGGAAGGACTTCCATATTTTTAGGTTGACATGTCCAAGGACCTTCATGAGATTAGGGTGTCTGCTGAAGGTACTTCATGTGATCTCATGTGACTTTTCTAGAACCATTTATGAGACAAGGATGGCATTCCAGGGGGCCATCGTGGGATAAGGTGAACACGTCGTTGGGAACTTTTGGTGTCTTAATAATCATCAGGTATACATCGTATGTTGTTTACAACTACAATAGGCTCCCTTATTTTCCCCTTATTATTTACTTTGTTTATTTTACAAAGGTCTGGGGTTTCATGAGTTTTTTGGAATGTTGTCGAGTAAAATCACTCTCCCCATATATGATGCTTCTTGTGACCAAAAAATGTTCTAAGTATATGCACAAACATTTCATAGAAAATTCTATCTATTTGTACTTATGGATCCCAAAGGGGGAGCATGAGGCCACCTAGACATGTCTGGGGCTCTTCGTGTGATGAGTATGATGTATCAATGGGATTTTTTGAGATGAGGTGGATATTTCACTGGGTTATTATGGCATCCTGTTAATTTCCAAGGGTGTGTCGCATGTTTTTTATGACCGTAAGAGGCTCATGCCTTCTCCCCTTTTTATTTCCTTTATTTATCTTATAAAGTCCTAGGGCTTTGTGTATTTTCTTGAATACTATCAAATACAATCATTCTCCCCATAAGTGATGTGTCACATGAGTTTTACAACCACATGAGGCTCTCACATTTTGAACATTTTCCTCTTATTTTCAAAGTATTTTTGGAAGGTTTGTCATGCGTCCTCCAATTGACAATTAGTGTGTCATGAGGTTGCTTGCTCGGTAGTCGTCATTCGATCGCTGGTTTTTCAGGGTGCCTTCATGAGATTAAAAGGAATTGTAAAAATGGTATTTGTGATATTTTACAGAGGTTATGAATTGTGCATGACTACTTATATGAACCTTCACTGGTCATACGATCACGTGTCTCTTGGGGGTTCACATGATTTGTATGATCATAAACACCTTACTCTTCCTTTTCTTTTGTAGGGAAAATAGTACCCATATTCAAGTACTTATTCCTTCATGAATTTTATAATTCTCATTTTGTGGGTGTCAACATAAATATTGTGATTGCACCAACATGTCATGCAATTTAACCTATTAAATAATGAATTGAAATATTGGTTAAATCCCTTGGATTCAATTGTTGATGCGACCTAAATTATGGCTACCCATTGAGTGAAAGAACTTTAAATAATAAGAACTTTGATATTGGATTAAAGTGTTTTTATCATTATATGATATTTTAGGTGATTTCTTGATATAGAATCACTTTGGAATAGCTTATGTAATGTTGATATGGCTACTGATAATTTGATATATAAATGAAAGTGTAATTGAAAAACAAATGGTAATTTTCATAATTAACCATTGAGGCTTATTATGTGATATTGTGATATCCTTTTTGTTATGACTTGTTAACTCATGCTAAAATGCTTATATATCAGGCTATGCCCTAACTCGTGCTAAAATTATTATATAGAAGGTTATGCCTAGTAACACATGTTGAGATGTTTATATACTGATCAATGCCCTAAATCATGATGAAATGATTATATAGTAGGATATACCCAGTGAAAAATGAAAAAATTATTATACACTAGTCTATGTCCTGACTCTTATTGAAATGATTATATAGAGAGCTATGCCCAGTGATACATATTGAAATACTTATATACTAGGGTATGCCCTAACACATGTTGTAATTCTTATATAGAGGGCTTGGCCCATATTTGTGTGATTTTTTGATGGATATATAAATATAATTGGAATGGATATGTTACATTCTCAGATACATTCTATCATGGTGTCTAAGTAGGGATATTTTTTTTATTGTATTAATTGATTAATTAATACAATTGTTTATCACTTTATTGCATACACTTATTATTAGAATATTTCTATTTAGACACGATGGTGTTGACCTGCTGAGTTTTAATCATACCCTAATCAAGATTTTGTATGGTACCCAAGAAGATTACATGGATGTCGGTTTTGATATGGTCAAGGGACCTTGTTGCTAATATTTTTTACTTTCTGGATGGGTTGGAGTTTTGAGATGGGTCTGACATGGGGGTTGAGATCGGGGAATTTTGGTTTTATTTTGTGTCAACTAATTCTTTTATTTGTATTATTTTTAGTTTCACATTTAGATATATTTCATCCTATCATTATATGATTCCTTATTATTCGTATATTAGTTTTTTATTTATTTCTCAGTTCTGTTATATGGTTTTTACTATGTCTATTACTCTGATTGCATTTATTTGTTATAGTTTGTTCCACTATATTTTGCACTTTACTATGGGGTATAGTCTCCTCATTGTACTTATCAAATCCCCACTACCAGTCGGCAGCCTCAAGCATATGGGGAGGCATGATTGAGGTCTCATAACCAACCCTCTATGGCCACGTGAGAGAGTGTTGGATTGGGGGATGTTACAAAGTAGTATCAAATGAGGTTTTTTATTTTTTTTACTTTACAATTTGGGAAAGGTAGAAAGGAGACTAGGATGTGTTAGGACTTGGTAATAATCTTGTTTGTGGGAGTATTTAACCCTTATATGGGGGAAATCTAGGTTCCTAGGGATGAGATTGTTTTTTATAAGGATTTTCTTCTTATAATTGATTTTATTTCACCATGGGTGATTCATATGTTGTGTGATGTTATTGTTTCTTGAGATTTATACTCCTGGCCTGATATGGTGTGATATGAGTATTCATGCATCATGATAGGTGAATAGGGATATATATTGACATTCAATGTTCATGATATGGACATATTTATTTCATGTATAATATACGTTTCTACATTAATTGTGATATAAGATACCTTTTATATATAATAAATTAAATAAATGATATGATATGTCATACTAAAACAATTTTAATCCATGTTTAAAGAGACCATGAGCCATTTCTTCTCTATTTTTTGTCACCTATTGAGGTTGACCCTATTTATTGAGCCAGTTTTCTAAAGAGTGTGTTTATATGGTATAGAAAATGCCTCCTCCTTGTCTTCTAGTTAAGCATTAGGATAGTTGAAATTAGAATTCTCCTAACATATTTGATACATATCTTCATGTGGATCATAATTATCATATTAATTCTTATCTTCATGACAGCTTCATGAGGGTTATAAGATCCATGGAAAGGGAGATTGTTAGTGCAAGGCCTTCGATGTATGAGTTGATGATAGAATTTTAGCTATAAGATATGCCTACTTTCATTGGGGAGGGATTCCCATAGGTAGAAAAGCTTTATATTGAGTCACTTTAGATGATCTTTAAGCATCTTGAGACACTCACAGATGGAAGGGTGAAGATTACAGCATATATTCCCCATGGACCTACCAAGCATTGGGGGGATATTCTAGCTCAGATTGGGAAGCAGGAAGAGATATCTTGGAAGTACTTTGAGTTGAAGTTCCTAATCCACTTTTAGAGACATTGAGGGATGAGAAGGATCGTGAGTTCATACACATGACATGGGAGATCATGTCAGTGCTAGACTATGCCGAATGATTCACCGACCTGTAGTGCTTTACACCATCATTAACAACTAATGATATATCTAGGGTGAGATGTTTTTAGAATGGTATTATCTATGAGATCAGGTCACAAGTCAACATATTACATCTAAGTATTTTTGAGTATGTAACTAATTAGTCACTCATCGTGAAAGGGAATCTAAGATAGGCCTCGAGCAGTGGCCAGGAAATTTCAGAAAGGTGAACTAGGAACTCTTCTTCCTCTAGAAAGAAGATTTATTATGATAGTTTTTACCAAGGAAACGGAAAACAAAGTGTTTAGGGTGGTGTATATCCATCTGAGGACCGTGTTCTTTTATAGTGCTATTAGTATAGAAAGATGGGTCATAAGTGGCCTTAGTTTCTGTACCCATATTTGGAGTGTCTTTTTTATGGCGGGATGTGCCACCTGAAAATTTTTTATAAGGGAACTTAGTAGCAAAGAAGTGGTAGGGGATTTGGATAGGTACTAGAGTCTTGGAAGGAATTAGATACTCCTCAGCAGAATGGTAACTAGAGCTCCACCAAATGTTCTTGTCGAGGCAGGGGACATGGTACCCTAGTAAAGGAACGAAAGTGTCATGAAGAGGTAATATCATAGGGGGGTCATACTGGAGAACATGATAGAGGGGATAGTTAAATGCATGCTATGAAGACTACACTAGTTATTGTGGGTGTGGGACCTTCTGTTATTAGAGGTATGATTATTATATCATCTACACTTGCCTATGTTTTGTTTGATACAAGGGAATCACATTCCTTTTTATCCACTATTTTTATCAAAAAAAATGGGATTGGTTGTGGAAATCTTGGATAGTGCTTTAATTATAGACACACTGTTGGGAGTGCAGTCAGAGAATATCAAACTTTGCAAGGTGTGATCTCTAGAGATCAGAAATTACCATTTCTTATGGGAACCATTTTTTATGGAAATTATAGGTTTCGATTTGATTCTTGGTATGGGTTTCTTAGTCCTATACCAGGCTCATATTGACTGTTACTATAGGATATTTACATTTCTATCTCCAGAATGAGGTATATATTCTCATTAGGTTGAGTGGAATCTTTAGGCTGGTCATGCAAGACCAATTTAACACAAATTGAATTTTCTCATGGCTCAGATAGCAATCCTTTTTCTAGATGAGGGTGGAATTTAGTAGGATTATTTTCTTACAGTGGTAGATTGTTTTCAAGATTTTTTTCCTGATGAGTTATATGGCTTATTGCTAGAGTGAGAGATTGAGTTCACAATTTATTTGGTGTTAGAAGAATATACAATTTATATTCCATCTTATAGAATGGTATTTATAGAGCTTCAAGATTTAAAATTACTATTAGTCGATCATCAGGAGAAAGGTTTCATATGTCCTAATATGACTCTATGGGGTTCTTCAGTTCTTTTCACCAAGAAGTATTATGGTACCTTGTGCTTATCTGTAGATTATCAAAGATTGAACCTTATGATAGTCAAGAACCGGTATACTCTTCCGTGCATTGAAGATCTCTTCGATCAGTTGAGAGGTGTTAAGATCTTATCCAAGATCAATTTTAGATCTTCATATCACTGGTTGAGTATAGTAACCTAAGATTAACATACATGGATATTACATCAATATAGATGAATATTCGACATATTACAAAAGTGAATTCCCAAGAACTATAATAATTTAGTGTCTTTGGAATCTTGGAACAAAATATTTTATCTTGGTGAAAGATCTTAAATTTTTTCCACAAAGATATTCCCCTTTATTATTTCTAATAAAAACCTTTCTTCATAACCTAGGGAAAGGAAATATAATAAAGGGTTGATCTCGAATGATCAAAAAGGAAAAATAAATAAAGTACGTAAGCATAACATAAATATAAGTGTATGAGAACATGAGAATATAATTTTAAGATCATACCCTGTATATCAAAGATCATAATCATGAGACATGGAATAAATATTGGTAATTCATAATACATAAATCATAAGGGGATCAATAGAATAATCCATGAAATCATAACTAATGAATAATACATAGAATTTGTGGCATACACATAAGAATATAAAATCTTATGTCAAGGATACCTACCAAGACCTTCATAACATGTTATGATTGGGATACAACCCATTTACCTGCTTTGGTCTTGGTCTAACAACCTATGTAACCTCTTATTTTTTGGGTTTGGGATATAACTTGTGTACCTGTAACGTCCTGGACCTGGGTGCCACTCAATGGGTGCCCTGAACCTGGTTCGTCACATGACCTCAAGCGCATCTCCCCAAACGCCAGAGGCTGCCGACTAGTAGCGAGGGCCCAGGTCTGATAGTGGGGAAACTATGCCCTCATTTGTCAAAGTGTAGCACAGCGGAGTACAAAATAAAACATAAAACATACAGCGGAAGTAGTAAACCATACACAACTGAAATAACCAACAACAGTGAATATAACCAACAGTACGTAAATGATGATGCTACGTGTCTCAAGTTCTAAGAAAACAGCCAGAACATGTTATACATCACTACAGTACAACTAAAAGCAGAGTACAGCAAAACAAGGCAGAACAGCTGGCAGCAGCATCGCGAGCCTAGGCTCGGTCCCATGCCCTCCTATTCCTCAGCAGCAATAATGTACCTGTATAGGGACTCTTGCCCCTATCTACACCTGTAGCAACGTAATCCGTTTGGGACGAAAAGCGTGACCCAAACAGGGTGTGAGAAATATATCTCAGTAGGCACCCAACAAAGGCTCGTGCCCAACTGCGTGTAAGCATGCAATCAACAGCGTGAAATAGTAAAATGCAATAAAGTAAGCAGTACTAAAAAGTAACTAACTTAATAATTAAATTGCCATTTTATTATTCATTTAATCCATTAAATTTAGTATCTTTCTATGCTCAACAGCACCAATCCCTCAGGCCAACCAGTAACTCTCCCTCAGGCTAATATAATGAACCATGCCCTCAGGCTATGCAGAATCCAACCCGAAGGTATTGCCCTCAAGCATAACAGAAATTGCCCTCAGGCATAGGAAGTGTCGCCCTCAGGCACAGAAGTCAAGACCTCAGGCACAAAAGGTTTCCCTCAGGCGGAATAACGACAGCCCTCGGGCTAAAATAGTCACTCCCTTAAGCTAATACAGTACAGTGCCCACAGACTAATCACAACAACGCCCTCAGGCTAAATAGGTAACTGGGCCATGCCCAACAGGTAAAGAAGAAGTAAACAGGCAATTCCTCTCAAGGAAATTCTACAATTACTACTTTAAAGGAATACCCTTGGGTATCCTGGCCAAACGGCTAAACAGTGAAACACACCCCGGGGGGTGGTTCCGGATCCAAGCAACGATTCCAACCAGCATTTTATTATCACAATTTAATCACCTATACAATTCTAGGAATTAAATATAGCAACATCCTCAGCCACACGACACCCCAACATGGGTTCGTGGCATGAAAACGCACAAAAACGCACGACAGTTGGAAAATAAACACAAATCCAACTACCTTATACGCCAACGAACATTATACCCGAACGCTGACTCCAGAAACACCCAAGAACGGCGTAGATCTGACGAAGAACAAAACCCATTCAAACATAAATAACTTCCCCTCGAGAAAGAATTGGTAAGAACGGTACCATGAGAGGAGAGGGCTTACCCGTGCGGTTCCAACAAGATCATCCGAAGACGAATCGGATTCCAGACGAACACCTGGTGGATCTTAAAAGGTCTGGCCTCCTCCTTTGGCTCCAAATCGGCTCAAGTGTCTCCTCTACCAAATGAGGAGGCTACTGCCTGTTTTAAGCCAAAAAAAACAAAGTACACGGTGTGTACTTCTGAGTACACGGCATGTACATATTTCATTTAACTGTTCAATTGGCGGCACCGCCATACTGTTCATTTGTCTACATGAGTACACGGCATGTACTCCCAAGTACACGGCGTGTACTGTCGCCCAGCTGGCGGCGACTCCACCGCCTTACTATTTAAGCATGCCCACTGAATACATGGTGTGTAAGGTACCACTACACAGCGTGTAGTCGGTTCCTACACCCCTCGTCTCTGGCATGGCTACAGGCCCCGTGTACTCATCCCAACACGGCCAAAAGTACACGGCGTGTGGAAAAGTACACAGCGTGTAGTTCCAAAATTTAGGATTTTTCCCCATTTTCAATATTTTCTCAAAAACACTAAAGGAAAAAGAGAAAGAATAATCACGTACCTCAAAGATAAGAACCAGGTTCTTACAAACTTCCCCCCTTATAGAAATTCATCCCCGAATTTCCCTTACAAGGGTGGCGAAGATATAGCCATGAACAACTCCATCCACTGAGCACGTACGTCGGTCTCCCACTCCCAGGTTTCGTCCTGCACTCGGCCATGCTTCCATAGCACCCATACGAGAGGAACTGACCAGCCTCAGAGAACCTTCATGCTCCTGTCAACGATACGAATCGGATGCTCCTCAAAGGATGCATCTGCCTCCAGCTCAACCTCCTCTAGCTGAAAGGTGTGAGACGGGTCTGAATGATAGCGATGCAACTGAGATATGTGGAAGACGTCGTGCATGGTTCGGTACCGCTGTGGTAACCGCAACCGATAGGCAACCATACCGAATCTCTCAAGAATATCAAATGGTCCCACATAGCATGGTGAAAGTTTACCCTGTCTCTTGATCCGCTTGTGTCCCAACCTCACTGAAACACGCAAGAAAACCTCATCCCCGACCATGAACTCCAAAGTTCGTCTGCGGCAATCGGCATAAGACTTCTGACGAGATTGTGCGGTAGCCATCTAATTTTGAATCAACTGTACATACTCAGATGTCTCCTGTACGAGTCGTGGTCCCAGTAAAGCTGCCTCACATGCCTCTAACTAGCACAAGGGTGATCGGCACGGCCTACCGTACAAAGCCTCGTATGGTTCCATCTCAATAGTCTCCTGGAAGCTATTGTTATAGGCAAACTCAACTAAGGTTATATGCTTCCCCCATGAGCCCCCAAAGTCTAGGATCCATGCATGCAGCATGTCCTCTAGCATTTGTATCGTACACTCTGATAGGAAATCTGTCTGAGGGTGGTATGTTGTGCTCAGAAGCACCTATGTACCTAGATCCCTTTGAAAACCCTACCAGAAACGAGACGTAAAGTGGGCGTCCCTATCTAAAATGATAGAACGAGGGAACCCATGAAGATGTACGATCTCTCGGATATACAGCCTTCTGAGCTCGTCAACACCGAAGGTCTCCTTGATCGGTAAGAAGTGAGCTACCTTCGTGAGGCTGTCCACAACAACCCACACAGCGTCATTTCCACGAGGTGACCTTGCTAACCCCGTCACGAAATCCATCGCGACATCATCCCATTTGCACTCTAGAATGGGTAACTGCTGTAACAGCCCAGCTGGTCTCTGATGCTCCACCTTCACCTGCTGACAGGTGGAACACCTTGTAACAAAACCAGCTACATCTCTCTTCATACCCGGCCACCAGTACTGACGTCTCAAGTCACGGTACATCTTGGTAACCCCAGGATGAACTTCCCAAGATGAAGCATGAAACTCCCGCATCAGCTCCTCGCGTATATCCCCTGTAACCCATACTCGTCCATGGAAACGCAAAACCTCATCATCACCTATCGTCCAACCGGGAGGAGGGTCCTCACATGCAACCGACTCCCATAGAACTAGACCTTCTGAATCCAATAGTTGTCTCATCCTCACTCTATACAAGAGGGTAGAATTCACAGATAAAGATGAAAGATAGGTCTGCCCCTGACTATCATGCACCTCCAGATGCATCTCAGAGAATAAAGCCATGAGCTTCCACTCACCACTGGCCTCCTGCACTGCCTGTATGTGAGTCTTCCTGCTCAGTGCATCTGCTACTGCATTTCCTTTACCAGGTGTATAGGTAAGCTCAAAATCAAAGGACTGTAGGTATTCGACCCACCTTCACTGCCTCAGATTCAGGTCAAGCTGAGTAAAGATATACTTGAGGCTTTTGTGGTTGGTGAAAACCACAAAATGCTCTCCCAAAAGATAATGTCTCCAACAGCGCAACGCATGCACAACTGCAGCCAACTTGAGATCATGCGTCGGGTAATTCTTCTCATGTGGCCTCAACTGCCAAGACCCGTACGCAACAAATCAGTCGCCCTGCATCAAAACTGCTCCCAGCCCAATCCCTGATCCATCACAGTAAACTCTATAGCTCCTTCCCTGCTCTGGGAGTATCAGGATCGGTGCTGATGTCAACCTTCCCTTTAGGTCCTGGAAATCTGTCTTGCAAGCTTCCGACCAAACGAACTTCACACCGTTCTTAGTCAAGACCATCAACGGCGTTGCTAAGTGGGAGAAGTCCTGTATAAAACGCATGTAGTATCCAGCCAGTCCTAAGAAACTCTGTATCTCTAACACGTTCTTAGGCTGCTCCCAGGAAACTACTGCTCTCACCTTCTCTGGGTCTACTGAAACTCCTTCCTCAGAGATGATATGACCCAGGAAGTGAATATGGTCCATCCAAAAGTGGCACTTCGAGAGGTTAGCATATAGATGATGCTCTCTCAGTGTACTCAATACGATCTCAATATGAGTGGCATGGTCGTGTCGAGTGTGAGAGTACACCAAGATGTCGTCCATGAAAACTACCACAAAAGAATAAAGGTACGGATGGAACACACGATTCATCAGAGCCATGAAAACTCATGGCGCGTTCTTGAGTCCGAATGACATAACCAAGTACTCGTACAGACTATCTCTGCTCCGAAAAGCTATAAGCAGTATATCTGATGGTCTCACGCGCAGCTGATGATATCTTGATCTCAATTCAATCTTCGAGAACACTCGTGCTCCATGAAGCTGATCAAAAAGATCATCAATCCTCGGCAAGGGATATCGGTTTTTAACCGTCAAATGGTTCAACTTCCGATAATCCACACAAAGTCTGAGGGTATCATCCGCCTTCTTTGCAAAAAGGACCGGAGAACCCCAAGGAGAAGTACTGGGTCAGATAAATCTTTTTGCCTGCAAATCCTCTAACTGCCTCTTGAGCTCCTAAAACTTAGGCGTGGCCATCCTATAAGGAGGAATGGACACCAAGGCTACTCCTGGAACAAGCTCGATAGAGAAATCCACCTCTCGCTCCGGAGGTAGACCTGAAAAGTCATCCGGGAAGACATCCATGAAATGATCAACAACAGGAGGGAAATCCCCCTGACAAGCCCCCTGGTCGTCCAGATATAAACTCAAAATTTGGGTTGTGACTCCACCTCACCCATGATGCTCTGGTCCAGCTCGACTCGCCTGAACATCTCATTCGCCCTTGTATAGAAACTCTCCGCCCTCTGGTGACGTGAAACGCACCCTACGACAATAGCAGTCTACAAAGTCTCGAAAGGGAACCAACCAGTCCATCCCGAGAATGACATCATAAGCTTTCATCTCTAAGACATAGAGGTCCCAAAGGAAGTGACACCCTCCAACCTCAAGGGGGCACTCCTTGCACTGACGCACACTAGCCGTCCTAGTCCCCAACAGAGTGTCTAGCGTCATGATATCCGAAGAAGAAGAAACACTGAGCCCAAGGCTCTCCACAACGGGCACAGATATAAAACTACGCGTAGCACCTGTATCAAAAAGTACTGAAGATAAGACAGAAGCTACTAAAATAGTACCTATGACTATAGAAGGTCCAGGATCCTGCTCCTGCTGGGTCTGTTGCACTGCATATGCCTGCCCAGTGCTGTGGCCCTGCGACACAGTCTGGATACCCTGAGTTGTCCCGCCCTGCTGCCTCTGCGATCCTGGTGTCTGGCTACCACGGCCACGACCACCATATCTGCCTACACGCCCCGATGTATTCCAGTTCCCTGACTGGTAAGAAGCCAATGGTCCTTCTCCCACACGCGGAGTCTGCATAGAACCCCTCTCACTATCCACTAGTGGATATTCCCTGCAAAAGCACTGTAGATGACCCATCTTGCCGCAAGCTCAACACTCCACTGGGTCTCATGGACACTGTGGTCTCTTGTGCCCCTCTCTGCCACACTGGTAGCACCTGATCGGACCACCTGAAGAAGGTTCCTGGCTGGTACTGCCGCCCTGAGATAAGTCTATCTGTATCTTCCTCTTGCTAGCAGAAATAGTACCAGTAACTGGTGTTGAACCGCCCTGGCCCACACCACTAGATTCTCGCAGGTTCCTCTTCGTAATCAGTGCCTGGTTCACGATGGCGTGTACAGTAGGCAACCTGAATACATTCACCAGTGCTCGGATGTCATATCGAAGACCATCCTCAAAATGTCTGGCTCACAGCATCTCATCACCCACCAGCACGGGTGCAAAGCGCTGAAGCTCCATAAAACGAGCAGAATAGTCCATCACTGACATAGCGCCCTACTGCACATTCATGAACTCTCGAACTCTATCTTCCCTCAGCATCTCGGGAAAGAAAAATTCATAAAAGACTGCCTAAAAGTCTTCCCACGCCATGTCCCTGTGATGCTCTGACTGGGTGGTAACATCCCACCACCTCTTGGCGGAATCACGCAGCATGTAAGTCGCGAGCTTGACCCTCCACCCTGGAGGCGTCTCAAGATGCTCGAAAATATTCTGCATCGATCCTAGCCAAGACTCCACAGCCTGTGGTCCGTCATCCCCTGAAAACGTAGGCGGATGCTGCTGCTGAAAGATACGCGTCAGCTCGTCCATAGACGTAGTAGCCTGTGGTGCTCCCTGAAAGGTCTGTATAAACCGCATAAGTCCTTCAAGGAACTGCACCTCTGTGCCTATGTCTGGTATAACAGCTGGTGCCGCAACTGGCTCTGCTGGAGGATCAACTGGTATCCCGTGGCCCACCATCTCTGGAGTATAATCGTTACCGCTCTCCTGGAGAACAACGCGTGGTCGTCTAGGTGGCATGACACTACAGGGTCAAAATCACTCCTCATATTCATGATTATTAAGATCGAAACGAAGGAACCACAAAGGAACAAAAGGAAGAAGGCATTTCAAAAATTTTAAAACAAGACTACACGGCGTGTACACTGACTACACGGCGTGTACTTGACTTCCCTTCCCCTGGCTGGGTCCTTCTGCATGGCTAAGCCACAGGGCTCCCGTTAAACAAAACTACACAGCGTGTACTTAATCTACACGGCATGTATGGTGTTAATTTCCAATTGCCCGTGTCGCTTGTGACACGGCCGACTACTCGGCTTGAAACTACACGGCGTGTTACACCCGCACATGGCGTGTACATCACCCTGTTTCCCAGCCACCCGGCTAAGTCCACACAGTCTGTCCTTGGACATGACTACATGGCTTGTCCCATAGGTACACGGCATGTAAAGGAGAGGTGAAACTGGCCCGTGTTGTTAGTTACACAGCTGAGTCCCCAGTTCACACTACACGGCGTGTCCAGCATTGATACGGCATGGTCTGTACAGGAGTTCACCGACCCGTGTTGTTAGTTACACGGCCAGAATCTGGGTCACACTACACGGAATGTCCATTTGGTACATGGCGTGTTTTACCCAAGCCTTTCCCTACCCCGTGTCGCTGACCACACAATTTGTGACACGGGAAGAGACTACACGGCGTGTACTCGGGGTACACGGTGTGTACTCAAAAAGTTCATTTTTCTTCCCAAACAGAATAACATACACGGCGTGTATAAAAATACTACACGGTGTGTATATTGGGTTTCCAGATAGAATGCCTCAGAAACTTCTCCATAACCTATAAAATACTGTAAAACAATACCTAAGTGTCAAATTCTGACCCGTGAGGGCCCATACTCCCCACGAATCAAAGTTTCACATCTTATATGTGTTATAACCAATAAACAGTCAATGATCCACCAAATTCCAGTCAATGGGGCCCCATACTCCCCAAAAACCAAAGTTTGGAATCCATTCTATAAACAAGCTCATATAAGGAATACCCTATCATAGAGCAGGTATGTATCAAGTAGCTATCACAACAGTATGCTTTAGTAGCACAACAACTATCACAACAACATGCAAATTATAATGCACATACATGGCATGGAAACAATGCATGGCATGTGACATCTAGCATGTGCCTATATGATGCATGAGACGGCATACCATCATCTCATCGGGTTGCAACTAAATATAACCCATAGATAAATTATAAACAGCACAATCTCAAAGTGCGTCACCCAACGGTGAAATCATTTCAACTGTAAAATTTGAAAAATCAGAAGAATTGCAAAATACGAGGTAGACTGGCTTTTCCCTGTACACGGGTTAGCTACACCCGGGCACAACTCATTACCAACTATCGTTCGTCTTATCCCTGACTACGGCTCCAAATAGTAAGTCAAAGAAAAAAGCCCCTCTGATACCACTTTGTAACGTCCCGGACCCGGGTGCCACTCAACGGGTGACCCGAACCCAGTTCGCCACATGACCTCAAGCGCATTTCCCCAAAACACCAGAGGCTGCCGACTAGCAGCGAGGGCCTAGGTCTGATAGTGGGTAAACTATGCCCTCATTTTTCAAAGTGTAGCACAGCGGAGTACAAAATGAAACATACAACATACAGCGGAAGCAGTAAACCATACACAACTGAAATAACCAACAGCAGTGAATATAACCAACAGTATGTAAATGATGATGCTACATGTCTCAAGTTCTAAGAAAACATCCAGAACATGTTATACATCACTACAGTAAAACCAAAAGCAGAGTACAGCAAAACAAGGCAGAATAGCTCGCAGCAGCATCGCGAGCCTAGGCTCGGTCCCATGCCCTCCTATTTCTCAGCAGCAATCATGTACCTGTATAGGGAATCTTTCCCCTATCTACACCTACAGCAATGTAATCTATTTAGGCTGAAAAGCGTGGCCTAAACAGGTTGTGAGAAATATATCTCAGTAGGCACCCACCAAAGGCACGTGCACAACTGCGTGTAAGCATGCAATCAACAGTGTGCAATAGTAAAATGCAATAAAGTAAGTAGTACTGAAAAGTAACTAACTTAATAATTAAATTTCCATTTTATTATTCATTTAATCCATTAAATTTAGTATCGTTTTGTGCTCAACAACACCAAGCCCTCACGCCAACCAGTATCTTGCCCTCATGCTAATATAGTGAACCACACCCTCAGGCTATACAGAATCCAACCCACAGGTATTCCCCTCAGGCATAAGAGAAATTTCCTTCAGGCATAGGAAGTGTCGCCCTCAGCCATATAAGTCAAGCCCTCAGGCACAAAAGGTTTCCCTCAGGCAGAATAACGATAGCCCTTAGGCTAAAACAGTCACACCCTCAGGCTAATATAGTACAATGCCCACAGGATAATCCCAACAATGCCCTCAGGCTAAACAGGTAATCAGGCCATGCCCAATAGGTAAACAAGCAATAAACAAGCAATTCCTCTCAAGGCAATTCTATAATTACTACTTTAAAGGCATACCCTCGGGTATCCTGGCCAAATGGCTAAACAGTGAAACACACCCTGGGGGATGGTTTCGGATCCAAGCAACGATCCCAACCATCATTTTATTATCAAAATTTAATCACCTATGCAATTCTAGGAATTAAATATAGCAATGGCCTCAGCCACACGACACCCCAACATGGGTTTGTGGCACGAAAATGCACAAAAACGCACGACAGTTGGAAAATAAACACAAAGCCACCTAACTTATACGCCAACAAACGTTATACCCGAACGCCGACTCCAGAAACACCCAAGAATGGTGTAGATCTGACGAGGAACAAAACCCATTCAAACGTAAATAACTTCCCCTCGGGAAAGAATTGGTAAGAACGATACCAGGAGAGGAGAGGGCTTACCCTTGCGGTTCCAACGAGATCGTCCGAAGCCGAATCAGATTCCAGACGAACACCCGGTGGATCTTCAAAGGTCTGGCCTCCTCTTTTGGCTCCAAATTGGCTCATGTGTCTCCTCTACCAAATGAGGAGGCTACTGCCTGTTTTAAGCCGAAAAAACAAAGTACACGGCATGTACTTATGAGTACATGGTGTATAATTCTTTCATTTAACTGTTCAATTGGCGGCACCGCTACACTGTTCATTTGTCAACATGAGTACACGGCATGTTCTCCCAAGTACACGGCGTGTACTGTCGCCCAACTGGCGGCAACTCCACCGCCTTACTGTTTAATCCTGCTGACTGACTACACGGCATGTAAGGTACCACTACACGGTGTGTAGTCAGTTCCTACACCCCTCATCGCCGACATGGCTACACGCCCCGTGTACTCATCCCAACACGGCCAAAAGTACACGGCGTGTGGAAAAGTACACGGCGTGTAGTTCCAAAATTTAGGATTTTTCCCCATTGTCCATATTTTCCCAAAAATACTTAAGGAAAAGGAGAAAGAAGAATCCCATACCTCAAAGCTAAGAACCGGGTTCTTATAGTACCCTCTTGTTTTCAAGCTTGGGTTACAACCCATATACCCTCTTTTTTCAAGATTAGGATACAACCCATGTACCCTTTGAGATCGTATATAAATTATAATTACCAAATTCATTAGAGGGAGATATAGGTATCATCCATCACATTATAAAATCATACCAAATTGTTCTACAAGATAATAAATAATTCATCAAATCATGACTTCATTAGAGGGAGATATAGGTATCACCCATCACATTATAAAATCATACCAAAGTGTTCTACAAGATAATAAATAATTCATCAAATCATGACCCATAAAAAGAGATGGGTTTCATAAACATCATAACCCATGAAATGAAATGGGTATCATAAACATTTCATCATATCACAACCTATGGAAAATAGATAGGTTACATAATCATTTAATCATAGAATAACTCATGAAAGGAAGTGGGTTTAATAAGTATATAACCTATGAAATATAAACGGGTTCTACATGAAGGACCCCGGGACACCCTGAGAGGGGAGGGGTGAATCAGGGTGACCACTTTTTCTTTTAATGTGATGGATCTTGTTCCCACGTTGGTAGGAACTTGTTGAACCTGTATGATGATTATGATCAGAAAGCAAACATTCACATGCACAGAGAAGACACAGCCCTTTTTACTTGGTTCACCACTAAGGGCTACGTCCAAGGAGCATACGCCGACATGTTGTCGGTCGTACCAAAATCCACTATGCTTCACTAGCGGTAGATTACAAAAGTTCAGGTACAGTTACTATGTCCCAGGCTCACTGCCTTTACAAAGGTTCAGGGATAGCCCACTTCTCCCCTCGGGTCACTCCCGTTGACTCCCCCTGGCTCACTGCCGTTGGTGAAGTCCCACTCGGTTTATAGACATGAAGGTATCTTCATAATTTTCATAAGAATGCATCCTCTGTTGTATGTAGATGCTTTATTGAAGTCCTATTCTCACCAGAAGCAGAATATCACTTTTCCACGAATGTATCAGGTAGTCTCCTGGCTTTCGTGCAGCTCTGAACAGGCCGGCGGGCTTCAGCAAAACCTGGCGCGCTTCTCCAAGCCGGACGTGCAAGTCCCAATACGGCGCGCAAGTCCAAACTGGCGCGCAAGTGTCACCAACACACCTACGCGACGCTTCCTTCCCCGACAAAAAAGTTGCGTGGTTCACTTCATTTCTCTCCCAAACCTCCTTGGGTGCACAACAGACAACCGGCACGCAAGCTCTACTTGCGTGACCAAACTACCACCTGCGCGGCTCAACCACCTGCGCGACGAGAGCTCGAACAATCTCTCAGTCTTGAACTCCGTTCAAAATGAGGAGGGGTGGTCCAGTATTTATAGGCAAAATGTACCCCCTGCTCGGAGGCACGCAAGTCCATCATTGGCGCGCAAGTCTCGTTTCCCACAACTTCGGTCGCGCAACTCACTTGCGCGACCCAACCAATACTTGCGCAACCTTCTTTACTTAGCCAAATTTTGAAGTTCTGATCCTTAAAAACATATGGCGCGCAAGTCTTTTATCCTCCAAGACCTCGGCGCGGAAGAAACTTTTCCAAAAACACTTTACTGTATTGGCCGATTTTCGGGCCCAAAAATTTGGCAAACACTGGGAAACGGCGCCACCTTCACTACTGTTTTCTGCTTGAACGGTATGATCTCTTTGTTGGTACACATCCTGAACTTCCACTGAGGATTGACAACAAACACAAACCATTCGCCAAATCATGCTTTGAAGACCCTGGTTCCAACACTACAAACACATAACCCATGCAAGAGAAATGAGTTTAATAAATGTCATTCCATCAAAAAATAAACCAATCAGATAAAGAATATGACTGGAACCTCGGATCATATCCCTAATAAGGAATGAGTAACACCAATTAATTTCATCTTCTATGGGAAATAATTTTGAAATGTATTTTTTTAAAACATTTCTCGAGAAAAATATCCTTTATTGTTTGAAAAATTGATTTTTAGAAAATAAAACCTTTTGAAACCCATTTTCTTTAAAAATAACCTTGTAAAAATTTTGAAAACCTTTTTCTTAAAATTTAATAAAATAATCTTGAAAATACTTTCAAAACCATTTTAGAAAACATGTTTTTTAAAGAACGCATATTTCTAATTGAAAAGGGAAATATATTTGGATTTTCTTTAAAACATTTTCTAAAATATATTAAGTACTTAAGAGTGAAAATATGGTAATAAATACATGAATATATTATGAATAACCATAGTATAAAAAAATTCATGAGTTTTATTGAAATATGGATCATAATATTTCATCAATAGAATCATTTTTATAATCAATCCCGATAAACAATTATATTGTTTCAAGAAACTCTTAGAACATGGTAACATTGAATCATACTCCCCATGTAAGAAAATAAAATTACATTAAGATTAAGATATCATGAAAGCAAGAATATTAATTATATAACAAGTCAAATAGAATTATATAAACCTATTATAAGAATATAGGTGCATAGAAAATAATGTGTTTCAAAGAAGGAAAATTGAGACAAAACTACCTTACTGATTTGGTAACTCTTGAACTGTAAAACACCATGAAATAGAGGTCATAAAATGGATATGTAAATACATATAAATTTAATTATAATAATCATATAATAAATTAATGGTAATTATATACACCACACAAAAGAAATGGGTAGTGAATAAGACATAAGTCTCAAAGAAATAAGAGTGAGACGAGATAGCCCTTACTACATGAGTAATTTTTGAATTGTGATACTCATGAAAGAATAAAATAAATTAAAAAAGTTTATTATCATTAAATAAAGGAAATTAATGATATAAAATTTCAAAAAGTATTATATACATTACACAAAATAATAGAGTGGTGAATATGTCATGAATCTCATGGAAATAAAAAGTGAGATGAAATTCCCTTACCTTAAGTCTGAAATTTCTTCATACACATTCAAAATACTAGTATAATAAATATAAGTTTATTATAAATCTACCACAGCACCATATTATTATATATAACACCATATATGGTTTTTTTATTACTCTATATTACCCGTTTATTAACAACTCCGTGTTAATGTTATGTTTGGGGTAATATGTGCTTTCTTTTCTGTATAAGATTTGACATGTTATTGTTTATCCTATTACTTATATCATGATTTACTTATTTGAAAAATTTTAAAAAATATTTATATATTAAATATATTCAGTATATAAATATTTATAATAATATATAAAATAAATATATATAAAATATAATACACCATTAACGGAGACGATAGACCGTACATACACATGAAAGTTATCTATGTATTCTTATCATATTGAAATAAAGTAAGAAATGAAATGTATGAATATATATATAATATAATTAAATTGGAATTATTATTTCATAAATATCATATATTTTTACTAAAAACATACTTAATACACTCCATGTTAAGTGTGAATGAATCACATCACTTTAAGGAGGCGGTAGTTAACACTTCCACAAGCGAAGTTATCGTATATCCACAATATGGAATACATGAAGGTATGTTTTATATAAAAATTATAGAAGTATAAATAAGTAATAAATATCATATATATCATATGGAAATATATTTTATATCATAATTATCAACCATGAAAGGTGTAAAAGGAAAAATTAACAACATCGTTTCGTGATGTGGTAGTTCTTCATACACAACAATGGTAAGTTGGTTACACATTTGATGAAAGTGTGTTTAAGTGTAGTTATAAACCTTAATATAACAACATATAATTATATTAAGGATACTTAGTTTATTAATTAATCATCAAATAATAATAAATTAGGTTTTTTAGAAAAAAAATAAAGGAAATGATCTTGAGGAATTATGTTACCACTTCTTTGGGAAACTCCTTTATTTTTCACCAAAGGGATTACTTTGATAGCTTTATGCCCAAAGGGAGGATTATAGGATTTATGTAGGGATTTTGGGAGATTATTTTAGTATATATTCTGTGATCCAAATTTTTTTATAGGTGTTAATAAGTGAGGTGGTTTAGTGCTTTTTTATAGTGGAAAGGCGTGGCATTCTTGTGAATTTTGGAAAAGGGAATTCCACTGACGTTTTTTCTATGAAAAGTGGCCCCAATAATTGTAAAAATAAAATAAAAAAGAGTATAGGGTAGAAATATGACCATAAAATGGATTTTGGAGAATTTTATAGGTCATTTTTTCCATTAAGTTTAAGGCTTGGTCCTTTGTTAAGTTTAATTGCTATAATTAATTTTAATCACTTTTACTAATAGTTTTGGTAAAAAAAACTAATTTGACCATATTAGACAATATAAATTATGATAATTTAAAATATGGAATCAATTTTTTCAAATTATAATCATATAATCAGAAGAAATTAATTTAAATTTAATCTTGGATATGGGACGACAAAGCAGGTTTTTAAAATAAAAATGTTCAAAAGTTTGAAATGTTTTTAAATCTAATTTCAAGGGTAAATTGATTCCAATGAACTAAATTGTATTGATTTATGTAAAATTTATCTAATTAAACACTAAAACAAAACTAAAATATAATTTAACAATATAAATAAATTAGATGAAAAAGTAATTTTGAATTGAAATTCAGTATTATTTACTATTCATCAAAAAATGAAACATCACAAAAAATTACCAAAAATTAACCCTAATCTAATTTTTATGTTATTATTTCAAAAAAGAAGTTTATTTTTTCAAAATAAATATTATAAAAGTGTCAAAAATTGGATTTAAAATGGGTTCTCTACTAAAAGGCAGTAAAATTATATTTTAGAAAAATACATCTTTTTATTCATAAAATTGAATCAATTCTTACCTTATATCTATAAAATATTTTTTGAAGAGTATCAAAAATATTTATTGAATATATAATATATAAATTTTATTGAAAACATTAGTCAAAAGTGTTTTGTTTGATTTATTGAGGTAAATTCTGTTTGTTCATAGAAAAATAGTTTTCTTAGAAAAGTAATTTCTTTATTTTCAAATAGTTCTTACATTCACTTGTACTAATTGAAAATAAGAAGATTCATTATATATACATGTTTAAATCATATTTTTATAATTTATTTAATATTATTTTTAGTTTTCATTCCAACAGCTAGGTGTTATCTATAACAATAATTTAATAATATTATTAATAGTGTCTTGTATTTCGATAAAAATTGACCTTGTATATAACACAATCTATCGAAGGGACTTGGTACTGTGTTTAAAATAGGAAAAACATAGTGTTTTGTGTACCAAAAAATAATCTAATTCTTGCATGTAACGCAAGATTAACTTGGTGTTTCATATAACGCAATCCAAACATAGTGCATTCGTATAACAAAAACAACATTCAGCATTGTATGAAATGAAAACTATCAAAAAGATTAAATTAATTTGAAAATATATATTTCACAAAATCTTAGGGTCTTACATTCTACCCCCATTAAAATTAATTTATCCATCAAAATTTTTCTAGTTTATTAATGGTTTAATACATGAAATTCCCTTTTATAGAAATCCACATCATAAAAACGAATACTAAAGATTCTTATAAAAATGGAAGGTTGGAAATATAACAGCTACCCAAAGTAACTCATAATTAGGATTCTACCTTGGAAAAGATAGGTGGAAAGTGAAAACATGGACATAGAAGAGAAATCTAGACAATAAGTTTTGATGGAGAGTGATAGAGAACACGGTTATGAGAAAGTTAATGATCACAAATCTATAACCCAAAGAGGCTTGAAAAAGGTCATTGATATCATCAAAAATGACGATAACATGATAAAATTTTATTTCAAGACCCTTTTTATAAAGTTGAAGGATTTTCAAGAGAATATATACTTACTTGATTCAGAATAATCTCACCCTCTTTTTTTCCTTGATCAATTTACACTTCATCGCTAATTCTCTGAAATAAAGGTGAATTTGTCATTCCTAAGACATTAAAAGATAATGAGGTCCATAAATTGAATGATAGGTCATTCCATCTATCCTTATCATAAAAAAATCGTATCACAAGTTATCCAATATTCATAAGTATTCATATGGTTAAGTAACACTTTAATCTTTAAAACCTCATAGAAAGTTTTACATAACCCATTTCATAAATGGCTAACCTTATAGCCCTTCCAAAATATAATTTACCCTTAATTCCTTAAATAAACTATTATCTTGTACCAAAACAATCACTAGAAATGTGTTTATATCCTTGTACTAATAGAATATAAAACATTATTTTATTATACTAGAATCTATGTAGAGGGATAAAGTCATATGAAATACCACCAAATGATGAACAATAAGATTTTCATAGGGCTTATTCATACAAAATCAAACATGAAATTACCAACTAAGAAGAGAAGGATTAATGTGACCTAATTATCATTATTCATATTATCCATTTTTATTTCAAAATATTTCCCTTTTTTACTTTGTCTTTAGATGTTTTTTGTGTTGATCACCATTATTAACCCTTGGATTTGGCCACTTTTTAGAAAAAATCCCAAACTCCCTACAATTAAAACATTGAGGTGTGGGAGGTATATCTTGTGGATATTTCTCATTAATCATATCATTAGATAACTTTCTCCAATCACTTCATCACTCTATCACACGATTTCCTTCATTTAACAACTTAAAACATTTACCAATCCCATTAATACAATTCCATGCATGTTTCTTCCCACACTTTGTGCATACATATCTCTTATTCTTATCTCCATGGTTCTTATATTTTCCTTATAATTTCATTTTTATCTTCTTATCTAAACCATGAGTTTGATACATAACTCTAACCTTCATTTCCACCTTAATAGTGCATCAAACAATCACTTCATAGAATCTAAAGTCTCTTATGTATAACACTATTCAGAGCTTTGGTTTTAAGCCATTGAAGAATAATTCAACTTTACTTTTAGGATAAATGATAACACCTGAGAAGTACCTTGCAAGTCATGAAAAACTATCTTCAGATGTTCCAACAGATTCATCATCCTTATGTTTAAGCTCTAGGAATTACTTCTCCATATTTTTTATATAATCTGAGGGAAGTACTTATTGAGAAATATCCCATTAAAATATTCCCATTACATATATTAAATTTCGTCTTATTACCTCGTGTTATTAATAAGGTTCCAACACTAATTTTATTGACCTACCAAATCATAAACAACCAAAATGAATTTTTTATGCTCCGAACAATGAAGAATGGAAAATATATTTTTAGTGGTATTAATCCATTTTTTGGAAACAAGAAGATCAGTGGAGCCACTAAAATAATGTGGATGTTTCTTCATGAAGGACTCAATAGAAATTTGTTACCTCTTTTTCTCGTTTGGATGTTCAAATTGATTCATAACTTGGGAATGTTTTATAATCATAACAATAATGTTATCCATTAACACTCCCATAACATTCAGTGTCTCAATAGGATAGTCATTGCATTATTAATTTCATTAATAATTAACACAGTTCCTTCATATTCTATCCATTAAATAAGACCAGAAATCATAGCATGAGAAACAGTTATCAAAATAGAAAATCACATAATCATGAAAATTTATCTATATAATTCGTAAATCATGGCTCCTACTTCTTTAATATAAGGCACATAGGTTCATAATAGGTTATTAATATAAATCTTATACTTAAATCCTTTATGATGGTTTTTAAAGAGTTTTTGGATTCACAATATGTATCCCCTAGGAGTGTCCAACTAGGGTGTGTATCAAGGCTCATTTTCATGTACCAGGTGATGCTAGATTCAAGACCGACACACCTTTTTAGAGTTTTTACCCCTAGGTACATATGTTCTAGAGACACATCAACTTTTAGTATTAAGACAGGGATGTATTTCTAAGAAACCACTCACTCTATCCTTTACCAAAATTCCATGACATTTTCCTAAACTTTTTCTTATCCTTATACTTATCCATAGAGACATCTCTAGACATATCCTTAGAAATATACTTAAGTATTTCACTAAAGTTTTCTCATCCTAGTCTCTAATATTTTACTAAACCTTTCATTTGATAAAATCTATAGTGACCCAGGCTTAACATACATGGATATTAGATCAATATAAATGAATATTCAATATATTACAAAATTACATTCTTGAGGACCATAATAGTTTTGTTTCTTTGGAAACTTAGAACAAAATCTTCTAACTTGGTGAAAGATCTTAAATTTTTCCCACAAATATCTTCCTCTTTAGTACTTCTACTTAGAACCTTTATTCATAAACTGTGGAAATAAAATATGAGAAATGGGTGATCTTGAATGCTCAGTAGGCGTAAATAAAGGAAGTATATTAGCATAATAAGAACATAAGTGTATGATAACATGAGAATATAATTTGAAGAGCGTACACTACAAATAAAAGATCATAATCATGAGACATAGCATAAAGATTGGTTGTTCATAATACATGAATCATAAGGGAATCAATAGAATAATCCATGAAACAATAAATGTGGAATAATACAAATAATTTGTGGAATATAAATAAGAATAAAAAATATTAGGTAAACGATACCTACCAAGACCTTAATAACATTTTAGTATTAGGATAAAACCCATGTACCCTCTTGTTTTTGGGCTTGTCCTTAACTTTTGTGCCCTATTGGTTTTGGGCTTGGGCTACAACACATGTACCCTCTAGTTATAGGGATTGTGAAACAACCTGTGTACCCTTTGAGATCATATAAAACTTATCATTAACCAATATATTGTATATATATATAGTTACTACCTATATTATAATGAAATCATACCTATATGTGCCACACGAAAATAAATCATTCATCATATCATGACCCACAAAAATTGATGGGTTTCATAAACATAATAACCCATGAAATGAAAAGTGTATCATAAATATTTCATCATATCATTACCTATATAAAAGATAAAGGTTTAATAATAATTTCAACATATAATAATTCATCAAAGTAAGTGGGTTTCATAAGCATATAACCAATGAAAGATAAATTGGTTATATAAATACATAAATCATGCAAGAGAAATGAGTTTCATAAATTTCATACCATAAAAACACAAACCATTAAGATTAGGAATATGGTTGTAACAATGGATAATATCCCTAATAGGGCATGAGTAACACAAATGGATGTCATATTGTTTGGGAAATAATTTTAAAATTTCTTTTTTTAAACATTTATTGAGTAAAATATCCTTTATTCTTTGAAAAAATAATTTTTACAACATAAAACCTTTTGAAAACCATTTTATTTAAAAAATATCTTTAAAAATTATAAATTAATATTTAAAACATTTTGAAAAAAAAATCTTTAAATTTATAAAATAATATTGAAAACAATTTTAAAACCTTTTTTGAAAACACAGTTTTGAAAGAACACAAATTTCTGACCTAAAAAAGAATTTAGTCATATTTTCTTATAAAAATTTTCATCTTTATATTAAGTACTAAAGAGAATAAATATGGTAATAAATACATGAATATGGCATGAATCTCATGGAAATAAAAAGTGAGATGAAATTCCCTTACATTAAGTATTGACATTTTGTACACATTAAAACCTCTTATATAATAAATATAAGTTTATTATAAATATATAATAGAACCATATTATTATATCTAACACCATATATGGTTTTATTATGACTCTATATTACCCATTTATTAACAACTGCATATTAATGTTGCATTTTGGGTTATATCAGTTTTGTTTTTCATATAAGTTTTGACTTGTTATTGTTAAATCCTATTACTTAGATAATGATTTACTTAATTTCATAATGTAAAAAAATATTTATATATCATTTATATTTTTATATAAATATTTACAATAATCTATAAAATATATATATATAAAATGTAAAACACCATTCATGGAGACGGTAGGTCATACGTACGTATGAACATTGTTTCCATTTTCTTATCGTATTGAAAGAAATAAAGTAAATAAAATGTATGTCTATATATAATATCATTAAAATATAATTATTATGTTATAAATATCATATATTTTTACTAAAACCAACCTTAATACATTCCATGTAAAGTGTGAGAAAAACACATCGCTTTGAGGAGGTGGTTGTCCACACTTCTAGAAATGAAGTTATCGTATATCCACAATATGAAAAGCGTGAAGGTATGTTTTATATAACAATTAAAAAATAATAAATACATTATAAATATCATATATATCATATAAAATATACTTTAAATCATAATTCTCAACCATGAGTGGTGGTAAAGTAAAAATTAACAATATCATTTCGTGAGGTGGTAGTTCACTGTACACAAGAACGGTAAGTTCTTTACCCATTTGATGAAAGTGTATGTAATTGTAGGTAGAAACCATAATATAAAAACATATCAGTATATTTAGGATAATTAATATTTTTTAATAATTAAATAATAATAATTGAGGTGGTGGAGAAAGAAAATAGAGGAAATGAGCTTGAGGAAGCATGTTGCCTCTTCTTTGGGTGACTCCTTTTGGTTTGCACTAAAGGACTTCCTTGGATGGATTTCTACCCAAAGAAAGGCCTATAATATACAGGTAGGGATATTGGGAGATTATTTTATCAGATTTTGGGTGACCCAAAGTTCTTTATAGTTTTGAATAAGTGGGAGGGTTGAGTTCCTTTTTATAGTGGAGGATGAGTGGTATAATTGTAAATTTTGGAAAAGGGAATTCCACCCATGTTTTTCCTATGAAAAGTGACTCAAATAGTTGTCAAAATCCATAAAAATGAAGTATATGGTATAAATATGTCCATAAAATAGATTTTTTTAAAAGTTTATAGGACATTTTTACCCTTAAGTTTAAGGCATGATCATTTGTTAAGATAATTTTTCCCTTAAACACTATAATTAATTTTAATCACTTTCACTAATATTTTTAGTCAAAAAATAATTTTACCTTATTAGAAATTAATAATTATGAATATTACAAATATATAATCCATTTTTTAAAATTCTAATAATAAAAGTGTCATAAATTAATTTAAATTTAATCTCATAGATGGGATGACAAAGCGGGGTATTAAAGTAAAAACGTTCAAAAGTTTGAAATATTTTTATATCCAATTTAAATGTGAAATTAATTCCAATGAACTAAATTTTATTAATTTATATACAAATGATATAATTAAACTCAAAAAAACTAAAATATAATTTAACTATATAAATAAATTACATGAAAAAGCAGTTTTGAATTAAAATTCAATGTTATTCACTATTCATCAAAAAATGAAACTTCATAGAAAAAATTCCAAGAATTCACCCTAATATAATTTTTATGTCCACCTTAAAATATGAATTTTGTTTTTTAAAATAAAAATTATAAAAGTTTCAATAATCATATTTAGAATGGTTTCACCATTAAAAGGTAGTAAAATTTCCTTTTAAAAAAATAACTTTTATTTGTAAAGCTGGATTTATTCTTACCTTATACCTATAAAATATATTGTATGAGTATAAAAAATATTTATTGAATATATAATATATAAATTTTATTTAAAATATTAATGAAATTTTGTTTGTGTAATTTTTTGAGATAAAATTGTGTTTCTACATAGAAAAATATTTTTCTTAGAAAAGTAATTTTTTTTATTTCAAATTGTTTTTACATTAAATTATACTAATTAATGACCAAAGGATTAATTTTATATACATTTTTGAGTCATATTTTCATAATTTAGTTAATATTATTCATAACTTCCATTTCAATGTCTAGATGGTAGCTATAATAATATTTTACTAATCTTATTAATAGTAACTTTTAGTTTGGTAAAAATTGACCTTGTGTGTAACACAACCTATCAAAGGGACTTGGTATTGTGTGTAAAACATGAAAAACAGAGTGTTGTGTGTACCGAAAATCTAATCTAAGTCTTACATGTAATACAATATTAACTTTTTGTTGCGTATAATCCAATTCAAACTTAGCTCTTTTGCATAAAAAATCAATATTCAATGTTGTGTGAAATGAAAAATATCAAAAATATTAAATTAATTCAAAAAATATATTTTTAAAAATCTTGGGGTGTTACATTATACCCCCCTTAAAATGAATTTTTCGCTCAAAATTCATCTCAGTTATCAATGGTTTAATAAATGAAATCCCCTTAAATATAAACTCACAATGTAAAAATGAATACTAAAAATTCTTTTAAAAATATAAGGTTGGAAACATAAAGGTTACCCAAAGTAACTCTTAACTAGGTTTCCACCGGGGTCAACTTAAGTGGAAATTGAAAACATATACATTGAAGAGAAATCTAACTATCGAGTTCTGATGAATAGTAATAGAGAACATGGTTCAGGGAAACTTAACGATTATAAATCCATAACCCAAAAGAGGCTTGAAAAAGGTCATTAAAATCATAAAAAATGATGATAACATGATGAAATTTTATTTAAAGTACATTTTTTTAAAGTTGAAGAATTTTCATGAGAATATATACATACTTGATTCAGAATAATATCACCCTTTCTTGTGCTTTGATCAATTTCCACTTCATCTCTTATTCCATGAAATGAATGTGAATTTTTAATTCCTGGGGCATTATAAGATCTTGAGGTCCTTAAATAGAATAATAGTTCATTAAATTTGTCCTTATCATAAAAAAATTATTAGAACAACTTATCCAATATACATAAATATTTATATGGTGAAGTAACACTTTAATCACTAAAACCTCATCCAAAGCTTAACATAATCCATTTCATAAATGGTTAACCTTGTAGACCTTGCAAAATATAATTTACCCTTTATTACTTAAATAAGAAATTATATCATACCAACAAAAATTCATTGGAAATGTTTTTCTATCCTTCTATTGATAGAATATAAAACATGATTTTATTATTATAGAATCCATGTGGAGGGTGATAATCACATGAAATTTCACCAAAGGATGAATAATAACATTTTCATATGGATTATTCATACAAAATCATACATAAAATCCTAAATAATGAGAAAAGGATTAATGTTACCTAATTATAATTATTCACCTCATCCATTATAATTTCATATTATTTCCCTTTTTACATTGTCTTTAGAGGTTTTTGTTGTTGATCACTATTATTAATCCTTGGATTTGGTCACTTTTTAGAAAAATACCAAAACTACCTGTAATTGAAGTAATAAAGTGTGGGAGGTGTATCCTATGGATATTTATCATTGTTTGTATCATTATATAACTTTATCCAATTACTTTGTAACTCAGGTGAATGATATCCTACATTTATACACTTAAAACATTTACTAGTCCCATTAAGAAAATTTCCTACATGTTTCTTCCCATACTTTGAGCATACATGATAGCTCATATTCTTCTCCTTGGGGTTCTTAGATTTTTCTTTGAATTTCATTTTTCTTTTCTTATCCAAACCATGAGGTTTATACATAACTCTAACCTCCATTTACACATTAATCAGGAATCTAACAATCTCTTTATAGAATCTGACGTACCTTGTGGAGAATGTCATTTGATGCTTTGGTTTTAATCCATTGAATAATCGGTCAAATTTACTTCCAAGCTGATTGATAATTCATTAGGAGTACCTTTAAATTCTTGTAAAATTTACTTCATAGGTGCCAATAAATTCATCATCATTCTATTTAAGTTATATGAATTTATTCTTTATATTTTTTCACTGAATACGAGGGAAGTACTTATAAAGAAATATCCCTTTAATCTCTTCCCAGTCAATCGATTCAATTTATTCTTGCTCCCTCATGTTCTTAATAAGGTTCCACCACTGATCTTCTTCACCTAACAAATGATAAATATCCAAAATGAATTTTTCATGCTCCAAACACTGAAGAATAGAAAATATATATTCAATGGTATTTATCCTTTTCTCATAAACTAGTGGATCAGTGGAACAACTAAAATAAGTTGGATGTTTCCTCATGAAGGACTCAAAAAAAATTATTCCCTCCTTTGATTATTTTGATGTTTAATATGATTCATAGCTTGGGAAAGTTATCTGAGAATAAAAATAAGGTTCTTCATTCCCTCTCCTATAATGTTTGGTGTCTCGATATGAAATTCATTGCATTATCTATTGAATTCATAAATAACATGGTTCATTTTTGTTTCATCCATTAACTAATACCAAAAACGATAGTATGAGAAACACTTATCAAAATAGAAAACCACATAATCATGAAAATTTATTTATAAGATGCATAAATAATGGATCCTACTTCTTTAATCTATTATACCTTAGGTTTATCCTAGGTTATTCATATTCATCATCTACTTAAATCCTTGATGATGGTTTGTAAAGGGTTTGTGAATTCCCAATGAATATTCCTTGAGGGTTTCAAACTAGGTGTGGAGAAAAGCCCATTGTCATGTACCAGGTTACACTTGAGTCAAGCCTGATGAACCTTTTTAGAGTTGTTATGACTAGGTACATATGTGATAGATCCACATCCACTTTTAGTATCCAAAATATGATTTATTTCTAGGAAACCACTCACCATATCCTTTTCCAAAATTCTTGTATATTTTCATATACATTTCCTTATCCTTAGACTTATCCATAGACACAACCCTAGGAATATCCTTATAAATATCCCTAGGGATGTGATTAAAATTTTCTCATCCTAGTTTCCAAATATTGACTAAACATTTCTATTGATACCAACTATATAGACCCAATCTTAACAAACATGTATATTAAATCAATATAGATGACTATTCAGAATATTACAAAAGTACATTCCCAATGACCATAATAGTTTAGTGTCTTTGGAAACATGGAACAAAATTTTCTAACTTAGTGAAATATATTCAATGTTTCCCAAAAATATATTACCCTTTATCACTTCTACTTCATACATTTATTTATAACCTAGGGAAAGGAAACATAAGAAAGGGGTGATCTTGAATGATCAGTAAGGGTAAATAAAGGAAGTACATAAAAATAACATGAACATAATTGTATGTGAACATGAGATTATCATTTTAAGATCATACCATGCATATCAAAGATCATAATCATGATACATGGCATGAATATTGGCAGTTCATAAGATATGAATCATAAGGGATCAACAGAATAATCCATGAAAGTACAACTAAGGAATAAGACATAGAATTTATGGCATACACATAAGCATAGAAAACATTATGTCAATGTTACCTACCAAGACCTTACTAACATGGTAGTCTTTTGATACAACCCATGTGCATGATTTTGGGTTCAGATAACAACTTGTGTGCCAACTTATTCTTGGGATTGGTCAATAACCCATGTACTCTCTTGCTTTCAGGCTTGGGATACAACCCATGCACCCTCTTATTTTTGGGCTTGGGGTATAAAATGTGTACCCTTTTAACTCGTATACCACTTATCATTACCCAATGCATTGGAGGTAGATATAGGTCCCAACCATCACATAATGAAATTATACCTATGTGTTCCATAAGATAATAAATCATTCACCATATCATGACCCATAAAAAGAGATGGGGTTCATAAACATGGTAACCCATGAAATGAAATGGTTATCATAAACATTTTATGATATCACAGACTATGTAAAAGAGATAGGTTTCATAATAATTTAATCATATAATAACCAATAAAATTAAGTGATTTTCATAACCATATAACCTATGAAAGATAAATAGGTTTCATAAAAACATAACTCGTGCCGGAGAAATGAGTTTTATAAATGTCATTCCATCAAAACATAAATCATTCAAAGAAAGAATGTGATAGGAACCTTAGATCATGATTTACTTATTTCTATAAATATAAAACACGATTTATATATCATATTTATTTGGTATATAAATATTTATAATAATCCATAAAATATAGATATATAAAATGGAACACACTATTCATAGAGATGGTAGGTCGTACATATACATGAATGATTTTTATGTTTTCTTGTCGAATTGAGAAAAATAAAGTTAATAAAATGTATTTATATATATAATATTAGTAAATTAGAATTATTATGTCATAAATATAATATATTTTCACTAAAATCACCATGAATATGTTCCATGTAATGTGTGAATGAATCATATCACTTTAAGGAGGTGGTAGTCTACACTTCCACAAACAAAGTTATCGTATTTCCATGATACGGAAAACATGAAGGTATGTTTTATATAATAATTAAAAACCATAAATACATCATAAATATAATATATATAATATAAAAATATATTTTACATCATAATTCACAACCATGATAGGTGGTAAAGTAAAAACGAACAACATTGTTTTGTGAGGTGGTAGTTCTCCGTATACAAGAACGGTAATTTTGTAACCCGTTTGATATAATTGTGTGTAAGTGTAGGTATAAACCATAATATAACAAAATATTATTATATTTAGGATAATTAGGTTATTATTTAATAATTAAATAATAATAATTGTGGTGGTGGAGAAAGAAAATAAAGGAATGGAGCTTAAGGAAAGATGTTGCCTCTTCTTTGGGTAACTCCTTGTGGTTTGCACCAAAGGGCTTCCTTGGATGGATTTATTCCAAAATGGAGGATGATAGGATTTAGGGATTGATTTTGGGATATTATTTGAGTATATTTAGGGTGATCTAAATGTATTTAAAGGTGTGAATAAGTGAGAGGGCGAGTGTCTTTTTGTAGTGGAGGAGGAGTGGCATTCCTATTAATTTTGTAAAAGGGAATTCCAGCCACATTTCTCCTATTAAAAGTGGATATAATAATGGTAAAAATACAATAAAAGGGATTTTAGAGTCAAAAAATTTCTATAAAATGTATTTTTGAAAAGTTTCTAGGTCATGTTTCCCTAAAGTTTGAGGTTTAGTCCTTAAATAAGCAAATTTTTCTCTTAATCGCTGTAATTAATTTTAATCAATTTCACTAATATTTTTTGTCAAAAACTAAGTTGACCATATTATAAATTAAAAATTATATTTATTAAAAATATCTAATACATTTTTCAAAATTTTAGTCATATAATTTGTAGAAATTAATTTAAATTTAATCCTACATATGGGACGACAAAGCGGGTTTTCAAACTAAAAATGTTCAAAAGTTTGAATTATTTTTATATCCTATTTCATTGTGAAATTAATTACAATGAAATAAATTGGATTAATTAATATAAAATTTATCTAATTAAACTACAAAACCAAAATAAAATATAATTTAAATATATAAATAAATTAGTTGAAAACCTGTTTTGAATTAGAATTCAATGTTATTCACTATTCATCAAAAAATGAAACTTCGCATAAAAATAATAAAAATCACCATAATCTAATTTTTATGTTATTATTTCAAAAATGATGTTTATTTTTTCAAATAAAATTTATAAAATCATCAAAACTATATTTAAAATGGATTCACCATTAAAAGACGGTAAAATTACCATTTAGAAAAATACATCTTTTATTTATAAAATTAGATTTATTATTACCTTATACCTAGAAAATCTATTGGATAAGTATAAAAAAATATTGATATAATATATAATATATAAATTTTATTTAAAACATTAATCAAAATTGGTTTGTTTAATTTATTGAGATAAAATTATGCTTGTACATAGAAAAATATTTTTCTTAGAAAAGTAATTTATTTATTTTTAAATAGTTATTACATTCAATTATACTAATTAATAACCAAATGATTAATTTTATATACATGTGTAAATAATATTTTCATAATTTATTTAATATTATTTTTTACTTCTGTTCCAATGTCAAGGAGGTTTCTATAATAATATTTTAATAATATTATTAATAGTATCTTGTAGTTCTGTAAAAATTGACCATGAGTGCAGTAAAAGATATCAAAGGTACGTGTAATTGTATATAAAAAAAGACAAAAGATAGTGTTTCATGTATTTAAATATAATCTAACAATTTCATGTAAATAAATATTAACTTGGTTTTTCATGTAATGCAAGCCAAACTTAGTTCTTTTGTATAATAAAAAACAATATTTAGTGTTGTGTGAAATGAAAAATATCAAAAAGATTAATCGTATCTTTAATCCTTTTTGGGAAAGTTTGTGGAGGTTTATTTCGATGACATATTAGTATAATTCCATTCTAAAAAAATTCATGCCAAACATCTTGACATCATCTTGAGTACATTAAGGGAACATCGGCTTTATTCCAAGCTAACCAAATACAGTTTTTGAATTGATAACATGTATTTCTTAGGCCATGTTATCTTAGAGTAAGGTGTGTTAGTGGACCCATAGAAGATTTTAATCATGGTATCTTTTGATCAACCCAAAGATATCTTCTAGGCTCATATTTTTCTGTTTTTAGCATGTTATTATTAGTGATTTATCCCTAAATTCTCCCATCTGGCTGCACCGATGTTAGGGATGACTAGGAAGAGGGTGTAGATTTTTTTATCAGATTATTGTAAAATATATTTTTAGGAGCTGAAGAGAAATATGACCTCAAAAACTATCATCACATTACCTGTGTTGAGTGAATAATGTACCATTTATAGTGATTCATTGATAGTTTTAATCAGATCAGTTATAATGCAGGAGGATCAAGTAGTTTCTTATGGATCTAGACAGCTAAGACTACATGAGACGAATTACCCTACTCATGATCTAGAGTTATCAATGGTTGTAAATGAACTGGGATGTTAGAGACATTATCTTATGGTAGATATGTTTATGGTTTACACTAAATACAAGAACCTGACATGCAAATTTTATTAAGTGGACCTGAACCTTTAGTAGAGGAGGTGGTTCAAGGATCTTCAGTATTTCGACTTTGAGCTGGCTTATGCACTTGGAAAAGGCAACTTGGTTTCCAACACATTTATGAAGAAGATTTAAATAGAGGTAGGGTGGGATCCTTAAGACTAGTGTAAGATGATGGAACTCTTTATATACATGCATCTAGATGTTCAGGAGTCTTGGGGATGAGTACCTCTTTTTTCAAAGTCTGTTATACCTATGCTTCTTGACCGGTTCGAGATAGAGTAGTTATTTTATATAGATGTATTAGCTATAAGAGATAGCTTATATAGTGGGGAGACACTATTCTGATGGTCTCTTGAAAGTAGTAATTCTATTCTTTTATATAGCTGATTATGGGTTCTTAGTGCTTTTGTGAGGAGTTGATGAGATAGTTTCATGACTCAAGATGGGTGGTACATCATAGTTTGACAAATATGCATCTTAATATTTGTAGAAATTACTGGTAGTGAGGGATAAATATGGTGTTGGTAGGATTTGTGGGGATATGTTTCATTTCTTAGTAGGTGAAATTTGAGCATTAGAGGCTATTTAGGATTTTTCAACATTTTCCCATTCTTGAGTGGAAATGGGATGATTTCTCTATGAATTTTATGATAGGATTACCCAAAAAACATCTAAGAGTGATGTAGTTTGGGTGATCATGGATCAACTAAAGAAGGTATCCCACTTCTTACATATCAAGGAGAAATTCATAACCAATGATCTTGGTAGTCTATACATATGCAAGACCCTCATTTCACATCACGATTCCAGAAGGGTCTTCAAAAGAATATGGGATCATAGGTTCTTTTGAGAACTACATATCATCTTCAGACTAATGGTCAATATAAGAAAACTATTCTGAATCTAGAGGATATGTTATGATCTTGTGTTTTTTATTTTTTTGGTTCATGGGACCATCACATGTAACTAATGGAGTTTTTATATAATAACATCTTCCAAGAATTGATCCAGATGGTACCTTTCAAGGATTTGTATATTAGGTCATGTCGTTCACCTCTTTGTTGGTTGGAATTAGGTTAGTCAATGATTTTTGGGCCTACTCTCATGAGAGATACATCTAAGTGGGTGAAATTGATCAGGAGTAAATTGGTGACCATGTAGAGTAGGCAGAAATCCTACATTAACAATCGGATATGAACTCTAGAGTTTGAGTTCAGTCGTTATGTTTTCCTACAGGCATCACCTAGGTTGGAGAAATGCCATGTCAAAAAATATGGAAAGCTAACACTTGGGTTTATCATGATATTTTATAAAGTGGATAGGTTCATTCCAATTGCATACTGATTATCCCTTCTATGGTGTTATAGTTCCATGAACGACATGTTTCACATTTCATAGATTTAGAGATATTGTCTTGACGCTTCTCATATAGTGGACGTCAAGGACATTGATCTCTATTCTGATTCATCCTTTGAGGGTCATTTGATTTGTATTGTGAACCATAGTGAGAAGTATCTTTTTGGTAGGGAGATTCCTTTAGTTCTAGTTCAGTGGAAGCATGGGAATGTTCAAGAGGGAACATGGGAGATGACATCTAATATACAAGTACATTGTCCAGACTTATTCTCTAAGACCCAATAGTGATGATTTTAGATTCTTGGGGATGATCTATTATATGGTGGGGCAGTTATAAGATCCCGTATTTTTTAGGTACGTCCCTCATTGAGTTTTGTGCTAAACACATTCCGTTGAACCATGGTGGTTGAGTCTAGTTTGTATATGGATATCCTTTTTGTGGGAAATGACCTAAATTTTAGTGTTGTATGTTTATTTGAATTAATTGAGTCTAGGTATAAATGTTTTCAAATGGGTTTATGAGGATTTTCCATGATTTGGAAGGATTTGGAGGTGGTTTAGGTCCTTTTGTAGAAACTAGGATGAAAACTGTATCTAGAGAATTTACATGTCGTGTACAGGTTACATGACATGTAACTGTTGAAAAATACATTTTGTGAACCTATGTGGGGCATGAAGCAGTTATATTTCATGTAAACTATTCACATTAGGTAAGATTCAAGAAAGGTTAAATATTAATCTGAGGTGAAAGGTTATTTGGTCCTTTAAAATGAAATACATGACATGTAAATAAATTACATATCATGTATTTATCATGAGCATAAATTTTAAATGGGCAGTACAGATGATTCTTTTCACATTCCTTCATTTCAGATCTTCCTCTAAAGGCCTAGAAAACTCATGGAAATTGTGATGTGATTTCATCACCTTTGGACATCGTAGTTTCGTGTGTGATCCCTGGTAGGTCTCCTTACTTTGGTCTTCTTTCCCTACACGCATTCTTCTGTTGAAGTGGTGTTTTCTTTTGATATCCATTGTATAAATAATGTTGGTCATGTTCTATTTGATCTAGTTTCTTCTCACAATATTTTACACCTCTGTTCTTATTGTCAATTCATATTGGAAGCATTTCAGAATCGTTTGTTAAAGTTAGGGGGTATAAACCTAACCCTGTGGTCTATTTAATTGTGAAGTATAAGAAATATTTTTATTTTTCTAACATATCGTATTCTTTAACCAGATAAATTATGAATTTTTATATTGGTTAGAACCCTAGAATTTTATTGTTGATGTGACCTCGCTTATGGTTACTTGTTGGGTGAGATAACTTTGAGTAGAAAGAACTTGTCTAATGGATTAAAGTGTGTTTAACATGATATAAGATTTTAGGTGATTTCTTGATATAGAATCACATTATAATAGATTATGGGTTGTTAATATAGTTATTGATAATTTGATATATAAATGAGAGTGTAATTTAAAAAAATATGAAAATTTTCATAATTAACCATTGTGGCTTATGATGTGGTGTTTTGATATCCCTATTGTTATAGCTTTTTGACTCATGCTAAAATTATTATAAACTGATATATTCCCTGACTCATACTAAAATTATTATATAATGGGTTATGCCTAGTAACACGTGCTAAAATGCTTATATACCGGGCTATTCCCTTACTCATGCTAAAATGATTATATAGAGAGCTATGACCATTGACATGTGTTGAAATGCTTATATATTAGGTTATGCTCTGACACATGATGAAATACATATATAGAAGGATATGCCTAGGGAAACTTGTTGAAATGATTATATATCGGGATATTCCCTGACAAATATAATAATGCTTATATTGTGGTCTTGGACCATGTTTTTGTTATTTTTTTTAGATATATGGATATGATTGGCATGGTTGTTTTACATGATTATAGAAATTCTGGAATGGTGTTGAAGTAGGTTGATTTATGTACTGTATTAATTGATTAATTACTACAATTGTTTATCAATTTACTACATACATATATTATCATATTATTATTTTTTAAACATGGTGGTGTCGACCTAATGAGTTTTACTCACACCCTTCTCGGGATTCCATTTGGTACCCAAGAATATTACATGAATTCAGGTTTGGACAAGGACAAGGGACCTTGTTGTTGATTTTTATTACTTGTTGTATGGGATGGAGTTTAGTGATAGGTCTGACATGGGGGTCGATACTAGAGACTTTTCGGTTTATTTTTTGTTATCTAATTCTTTTATTTTTATTGTTTTTAGTTATACATTTAGATGCATTTCATCATGTCCTTACATAAATTCTTATTATTGATATATTGGTTTATTCTTTATTTCCCAGTTGTACTATATATTTTCCACTATTTCTATTACTCTGGTTTCATTTATTTATTTTGATTTATTTTGTTGTATTGTACTCTTTATCAGGGGGTATAGTCTCCCAAATATACTTATCACACCCCCTATTCTAGTCAGAAACCTATGGAATATGGGGAGGCATGCTTGAGGTCACATAGCCCTCCCTTTCTGGTCATGTGAGAGAGTGTAATATCGAGGTATGTTACATAGAATGTTGTTATTTCTAAGTTAGTAAGTTAAAATTGATGAGTTTGGATAAAAATGTAAATTAGATAATGTTTTTTTGTTTCGATAAATAATTAAAGAAGATTCATGTTTAACAAATATGATGTTTCTCACAATTTTATGGTAATAAAATTGATGAAAGTATTCATGAATTTTTTATTCTATGTTTTAATATAATTGGATAAAGAACTTGAAGCTATAATTCTTGTTGATAATAATAAAATTCATGATTAATGAGTTTTTTTCATCCTTAAGTTTATTGAAACTGGAATTTTATGATATAGAGAAAGTTTAGATAATTTAATAGATTTTTATAGATGATGACTTAGGTTGAACAAAGTTAATAACTATAATAAATTAATTAGTTAATTCAAGATGTAAAAATAATGTTTTGAAAAATATAAATTTTTGGGGCCAGGGTTTCTCATTTTCTTGTGAGTCCCAAATGCCTTTCTTGGGGTTATGAGAGCCTGATTACATGTGAAGGTTGGAAGCCTTGTTTTTAGGGTAAATTTTCAATATAGATAATGTTTTTTTCTTTCTTCCTTTTTTCTTCTCTATATATGAGCCTTGCTATATGACATGATATAATCCTAGGATACTGATGAGATATAGGTGGGGAGGCCTGATTTTGTGGAATGATTTAACGTTGGTGATGAATATATGAATGGAAATATACATGAGGGTGTTTAGGATGAAACCAGAGTTTATGGAACAAGTTGAAGCTAGGATTAACCATTATTATGCTTAAATTTGGGATGCTTTCTTGTTAATGAATCTGTTTACTGGACATATGGTTGGGTTTCTTATTTTATCTACATTCCTTTCCCCACTCATTGAAGAATATAGATATATTTGGTTTCACCTCTTTATGGTTGATTAGTATTTTTTTCCTAGACTACATGGAATTATGGAATGGTAATAATTTTTAATAAATGTTTAACCCATGTGGTTGGTTCTTGCTAGAATTTAATTTTTAATGTTAATCCTAAGAAATTGTGGACTCAGTTGGATTATGCTTGGTGAAAATAGACTACACATAGATGGTTAATGAAATATAATCATAATTATGTTAATTAATGGTTAATGAATTAATTAACATGAATTTAAATGTTCAAATAAAATAATGAACTTTATGTAGCTTCTTAAATGTGTGTGTGATTATAGGATGTCTAGTACCAAGTAGTGGAAGTCGGGTGTCTGAGTGGAAATAGTTATAGTTAATCCTAGGACTAGGTTATACTCACAATGTGGTTATGCACTATATTATGTATTGTACGTTCCATTATTTCATATTCTACCCTTCCATGTCGATAGGGAGACTAACACCTAGTGGAATCTTGGAGGTTTTTTTTCAATATCCCATTGGTGAGGATGGATGGCTGACTACCCCCTCTAACCCTCCTCTCTACTCTTAGTAGTATTATGTTCTGGTATGCACAATTGTTAGTTTCTCGTAAATGTGTGTATAGGTATGTCATGGATAGTGGTAATTTTATACACATGTATCTATATATATAGTATCTAAAGGATTATTATAGGTATTAAGTGTGTAGGATGTGATGACTTTAGGTACCTTACTTTGTGTATGGGTTATGATAGCTTGAGGTATAATAGCCAATGTATGATCCATGTCATATGGGCTATGGTGGATCCCAAAAACTACTTGGTTGTTATATGGTGATGTGATATGAGATGATGAGATGATGTGATTTATGAGATTCATGTTGTGATACATATCTCAGGTGTCTTAATTTTGGAGAGAGATGGATCAGGACATACAACATTGGGGCAGAGAGGAAAATCTATGGGGAAGTAGTATTGGGGTACCCTTATTTTATTATTATAATATATGATCTCTTTAGTATGTGTGAATTGGTAAGATATAGCCATGGTGAGGCGAAAAAATTAGTATACCTATTTAGTTGATGAGTTAGTTACACTTATTGTTCACTAATATTTAGTATGCTTTCTTTATAATTTGAATAAGAGGCTCTAGGGAGGATCTTACTGAGCATACTATTATTCTCACCCCACATATATATAATATTTTTTAATTCATCATGGGTTGGATGGAGATTGGGCTATATATTACAATATCAGGGTTTGGTAGGATTTTTTTGGGTTTTGTGGTCACTACCGAGTTTAACTTTTTAGTACTTTTAATTACCTTTCCATTTTTTTAGTATTGTATGACATTACATGTATACACATAGGATTATTTTATCTATATGAGAAATATTTATTAGGTGCACATGCCTTTTCTCTCTCTTTTTTATGTTTCTCTTAGAGGATAATGCCTCTCAATTATATGTATGATATACCACTGGTGCCAGTCTACAACCCAGGGTCTACTAGATGCGGGACTTGGGAAATCACCATCTACCTTCTCTCATTGTCATCTCAGAAGGGGTTCTCTATGGGGGGGATTATGGTATAAATCTCCCTCATGTTCTCCTCCATGTTTATGATCTATTCGTCTACATTTTTTCCTTATTGGGCATTTGAACTCACTCATTTATAATGTTCCCATTCCTAAGGATATGATGATGATGATTACATCATGTGAGATATATATGAAATGTTTTAGAGGAGCACAATTATTGGAAAATGTTTACAATTTTTATAAAATAATATGTTTATGTAACTAATTTCTAAGACACTAAACCTTTTAGTAATTTATTTATGTGACTATGGTGTGATATAATATTTAAATCATGGTATTAATATAATATTTATGTTAAGTTTAGTCTAGTTTTCTACAAAAATGTATCATGTGAGAAGAGTATTTTTTTTATAAGTTTAAAATGTTATAAATTAAGTTGTTTATGTATCTAATCTCTGAAAAAAAAACTTTATGTTCCGGGGTGTGATTTATTATGATATGTAATGGATATTCAAGTAAAATTATTAAATGTGTATGTATAAAATTTTTGGGTAACCTCATTCCAAATATTTTAATTTTTTCCATTGAGCATGGGAACTCCATTGTTGTTTATAGAATTAATACTACCAATAATAAATATAAAAATACATGTCATAAAAAATCGTTAAACACCTTCAAAAAAAACTTGGATACTACCCTAATTCTAAAACGTATAGAACAACTCAAATACCAATTGAGTTTAAAAACACTCAAAACATCAATTCTCAAACTTTTGAATCTTATGAGGAAACCTATATTTCTTTGATATAAATTATAATGTCCAAAGTAATGGTAGTTTAACTGATAAGATAGGTAAACCAATGAATAATATTCAGTTCTTTCCTTTTATGATTTATTATAAAGAAAAAATCCATCACTTGTTATAGTGAGTGTTCCCACTATTTAAATCACACCCACCATGGAAAGAAACAAACAAGTGAAACTTGATGTATAAGGTTCACTACTCAAAATGATTTTCTAATCCATGGAACGATATAGAATCATATAAGACCATAAAATCCACTAGAATCATCATTGTGGATATAAATTATCATGGTTTATCATTTAACTCGCAATACAAGAATATAAAAAATTTGTCTCCAGATAAGGTTCACTAATATATTATACTTTACTGACATAGATATTATCCTTATCCTATTATGATTGTGTCCCAGTAATATTATTGTGCTCTTGAACTTACATATTTTAGAGAATAGGTGTAACTTCCTTCCTCCTCACTACATGATAGAAATTTTATGATTATACATAAACTAGTGTGTTCTCTTTATTCTTTTACTAATTCCACTTACATTACTTCAATTTATCTTCTTATGTGAACTAAAATATACACACTTATTCTATTATTCTATTCACATTATTCTATAAACACACTCTTTTTTTTAAATAATCCTCATAATTATTCTCTCTTTATCTCTCATATTCACTTTTTATCAACTTTCAATATAAGATCCTTATTCAATATAATATCGCAAAGATATAATATTCTTCTTCCAATTCAGATTTTAATTTCAAATATAAATTCAAAAAACCAAATTTCTTAAATAGATTTAAAATTCTCTTACAAACTTATCTCACTTATTTGGAACTATCCAGGTCATCACATCATGGTTGTACAGGTTTAATCTTGACCAAATGGTATCCCTTAAATGCTTATCTCTTTCAATGTGTGACACATTTATTCACAGAATGAGAAATTTTTCTATTCCTCTATAAGTATATATGAACACAGTGTGACACTATGCATTTTAATTTGATATATCTAACCACTAAAAAATATCCAATATAATACTTATAGTGGATTTTCATCATGAAAATACTTATTTTAAAACAAATAACCATTGATTTCATTATGTCATGATAATAATATTCACAATGTGGAAAATATTATCTATTTAATGTATCATAAATTCCCTTAAAGATATTTATTCCATAAAAAATAATTTTCAATTCATCATATTTAACTTTCAAATTCTCCTTAACTTGTGGAAATTATTCTCTATTAAATTTTAAAACCCATATCTTTAACAAGTCAATAACTCTTAAGTATCATTGGAGAAGCCCTTATGTGTTACCTTTGGCTCTGATATGACCTTTTTGTTTTGGAAGAAAAAAATCTTATGTATTTTCAAAATTACCATTAAGTATAGAGGGAATTTTCTAAAATTCTATCCAATCTGAATAGGATGAATCAAATATATATTGGGAGGATTGTACTTCCTTTGAAAAATTTACACTATATAATTAGGGTGACCCTAATGTATTTTCAAACTAAAACTTATGTATTAATGTACTTTTTTGAATTTTACTGATCTATTCAAAATTACCATTATTCATATAAGAAAGGTTACTCTTATCAGTATCAAATTTTTCCATATTTCCACTGATCAATTTAGAGTTACCGTTACCCATACAGGGAGGGTTTTTTCCTTTTTTATTTTTATATATTCGATGTAGTGTTCTTATTTTATATATATTAAAAATAATCTTATTTATTAAGAAATTATGTATATTTCAGACCTAATTATCCTCAATTCCAAAACACTTCCAAAAAACTTTAAACTTATCTAAACCTCTTTCAAACACCTTTAAATACACTATAATAATGGAATAAACTTCACCTCAAATTAAATACCATGTAACACTTAAGTTTAAACAAGATTTTTATTTTGACAAAAAAAGTCAACAAATAAATGTATCCACTTCTACGTCACTTATTCTCTATAAAAACATATAATTCTAGAGGAATCTAATTCAACTCAAGTTCTAGGTACATTCATAATTCATGGGATTAATAACTTCCCCAAAACATCTCTTTGTCTCAATAATACATTCTTATCTACCAATTATTGTGCATGAACAACACAATAGAAATAATGGAAGTAAGGTAAGGAATAATAATTCTATATTCTCATATAATTTTCTCATTACCATAATTAGGTTTCTTATCCACATTTTTTCATGACTTAACATATCAATAATAATAAATAATCAAAATAGGAACATTATAACAATATGAATCAATAATTACAAAACATAAGAAAGTAAGTAAGGCATGATTGATATGTTAGTCCCTATATTTATTAATGAAAATATTATTATCTTTATTAATTCAATCTCAACCATTCATCCGATGAAAAAGGGAATGAAATTTTCACATTAACATGATAATAAAAAAATAGATATTGCTAATTATCTACCTCAAACAAAGCTTTAAAAAATAAAACATAATAATAAGGACAATAAGATTGGGAAAACCCACCAAGATTCCAATAGGAATCCTCAAAAATATATTATACATAAATATCCATTATAAACCTCAATTATACCTATCCAAAACCAAATAATACTCACTATCATGTCCCTTGAGAAGAGAAAAATCAAGAAAGTATATAATAGAAAAAAATAATAGATTCTTTTATTTATGAAGGATCAATCACAGGAATCTAGGAGAAAATATTTGACCACATACAAGAATATCTCCCACAATGGTCTAGGGTTTGATGAAGGTTGAAAGAAAAGAAGAGAAACCAAGAAGCTAATCAAATTTTTAATTAAAATTCAAGTACACAAAAATCATGTTATAACACAAGGCATCTGGTGCAATAAAAATATGATAATCTCAGTATGATCTCCCCTTATCACCTTATTTAAATAAGATAAATAACTATTTAAAATAATATGACTAATTAGGGTCATGGTATAATGATTAATTCCTCAAACATATGTAAACCATGTTGTAATCCTTAGTATCCTCCCTCAAAATAGATAATCTCAAATTTAAACCATAGTATAATGAATTCTCACACCTAAATAGATAAATACCAATTTCCCATGGTTCAAGCATCATAGTACAATACAACTCCTAAAACATAAACACCAAAACTATATCACAAACCACTATAATTCAACAACTCTTATCCTCAACTATTAAATCTCAATATAACACACTATTTTAAAGTGTGATCCATATTCCTAGTTGAAATTTTAGAAAACATTCATTACCTATTTCAATATTCTTCTCTAAACACATCCAAAACTCCTCTAACACCCAAAAACCACAAATTATAAGACAATGAGAAGTTTTTTCACTAAATTTGGCATAAGGAAATCATAGGTTAGTAGGTTGGATGGGTTATTAATGGGTTTTTTATATATATTATAAAACTATATCAAATTATTAAGAACAAGATTAATTTATATGAAGAACTATTCTTAATCCCTAAATACTATATTTTTGTTTTCTTCTTTGAAAAGTGTGATATTGATCATTCATACATGTGTTTTTGATGATTTTATTAGTGATTATTGAGATTGATTGTGTTTAATAAGGTTTTTTTTTATGAATTTGTTATGTTTTTATGTTTTTTAGGTGACTAGGGATTTTGAGGATAATTACACAATTACAGGTTATTTGTGTTGTGAAACACTTGATTATGGTTTAGATGGTTAAATAGACATCTTGAGTGCCAAGGGAATTAGATATTTCATGTTGTGATAGAGGCCAATAATAATATTCATTTAGAATATAGTATCAAGTGGTTTACATTGTGAAACTATTTTTATACTGTAACTAATGATTTTAAAGTGAAAAAAATAAGGCCAATAGCAAGACGACCCTCAACCAAAGAGAAAGAAACTTGACCACTCAATGAAATCTAGCCAAGACTAATGGGAAGGGTATCTTGGTGTAAAAAATACATGTGCGGGTCTATACAGGGGCATGTGTGTATGTGAAGGTGTAAAGAGGGTAATCCCTTGCATGGGTTGACACTAGACAAGAGGGTTCTTATACTGTGGTTTATACTTTCTCATTTGAGTTAGATACCCCACATCCTAGCATCAATGGAAGATTTTGGTTGAGATTTAAATAAATGATGGAAAGAAGTGCATTTTTTATTTCACCATAAGACTTTATACCATGATTTAATTAGTGTTTTATATCTGGGAATCAGTGGGCTAATATTTTAACCATGATCAGAGATATCATACCATAATGTATTTTGAGAAAATTAAAAGGAAATTTCAATTTTTTTCTTTGATATTCTATGTTTTGATCATTAGGGGGAGATTTAAGTTCAAATTTAAGGAATTTTAAATCATGTTGTGAAGCCTCTGGTTCATGTCACGACTTGATCAAGGAAAAATTAAATAAACAGATCTTTGAACTTCACGCCACGACACGTCTATTTATAGTGTCATATGTTAAATCCCAAAGAAGTTTTAAGATGATTCTATGATTATTCACAGCCGTACAACCCTATTCAATCCATGATTTCTGTTTTAATATAAATATAAAACTATGATGAGTGTTGTGGGGTTCAGATTTTATTTTAGGTTTTCCTATCATTTTTTATTTCTTTAAAGATTCTTAGGTGTTCATATGGTTCGAGTATATTTTATCAAGATTTTTTTCTTAATTATAGTAAGCTTAATTCTTATTTTATTCTTCTATATTTGGTTTCAAAGTATGTTTTCATGCACTCTTCTAATAAAACATTTTCTTCATACATTATGGTTTTTTTCACTATCATGCATGGATAAACGCTTAAGGGGTGAGGGATTGAGAGTAAAAGGATATATTCATTAATGAGTTATTAATCTCAATCATGGTAAAGTTTTTTTATTAATAATTGGTCATTTTACTTAATTTAAATCTAATCTCCTTACATGAATATGATCAATATAAGTGTATGGGGAGGAAATCCAAATCAATTGAGTGAATCATGTTATGATCATTAACTCATATTTAATTTATACTTTAAGAGACAAGAGTAATGCATATAAGATGTTGAATTTCATAGGACCAAGGTATTTTCATTAATGTAGGTTTATTTAACTGATTTGCATATAAGATATTGATGTTCATTGAACTAATTTTTGGTCAACACTCCTTATGGTTGAGATAGATAATATATTCTTTTATAAATATCCTTTAAAATTGATAATGATATTTTACTTTCAATTAATCATTTTTAATCAATAAATTTTGTTTTATTTCTATTAAATTTTTATCCAACACTTGGTAATTGAGTCAACATCTAGATTAACCAACTCTAAAGGATAATAATATTAGTATATTTGTGGGATGATCTCAGACTTTCTACTATCTACATTCTATTAGTGGTGGTCGATTGAGTGATATATGAATAAATTAATGTAGTAATATGTAGGGAGTCAACAATGCTCTATGGGTGATCAATTTTTATCACCGTTTCTCAGGAGGCACAATGACCTCCAGATTAGATAAATATAGTTTATTGACACATTATATTATTAACCTATTTTTATTTTCTATATTCATTCCTTTTACATTCATGGTTTTGTCTTTATTATTGTGTTGGATATCTTTCAAATAATAACGAATCCAATTACTCAATCAATAGACATAGACTATAGATATCAATACAAGTATAAAGAATAGATCAACTGTAACCTAATTATATGGTGTTGTGAAGTGATGGATTAAAGTTGTAATCCTACAATTCCTTATGGTTATAATGAAGCATGACCAATTCCACTAGAACAGACCAACTTAGATTTTTTGAATACCCTCTATAGATGGTGTAACACCCTTAAAATTTGATATATGATTACCATTAATTATGTTAATTTATTAGATATCTTTCTCAACATGTTACACTAAACATGAATGAAACAGTGATATATTTAGATAAAATATAAATGTTTAAATATGGATGTTAAAACTGAGTTTTTGAATTATGAGGAATGAATAGGAGTAAAAAAATATGAAATGTATTATAAGGAAAATAATAACTACTTTTTAAAATGAATTAAATTCAGTTAGCTTACCTAAAAGAATTAATAAGACCATTTATTGTTTAGAAAAGTATTTTTCTATAAATTTGTGATTTATGTGATATGAATTTATATTTCAAGAATCATATGATTACTTATAAATTATTTTTTTTAATAATAATTGGTTAAAAATAATTTAGTTGGTAAATTCTATGAAATAATAATAACATCAATTAATATTTTAAAAGTTCATTTTATGTTAAAATTTGTTTTTCATTATATAATATAAGTTTAATAAAAATATAAATTTATAAATTTTTGGAATTTTAAATAAATATTAATGAACTTAATTTTTGAATTACTCGTATCAAAATTATGTTAATATGAATTTTTGATAATTTTTTTAAAATGTTGATTTTTATTCAAAAAAATATGGGATTTACAAAAATTATAATATTCATGCTTTTATAACTATATAAGCATAGCCTATTAGATTTAAAAACCCTTTAAGTAATAAAATATTAAATTTATGAATTATATTATTCTTTTTCAAATATTCTTTGAACTTAGAAAACCTTTGGTTGATATTTTTTTAACTAATTAAGATGTTACTTTAATATTCAAACTATTTTCACTATTTTCCTCAAATCAAGTATTTTCAAGGTAAGTCTATGTTTTAGATTGCCTTGTAAGCCTCATAAATTTTATTTAGTTAATCATAAATCAATTTATGTCACTAAAATTAGTAACCATGATAATTTTATCTTATATATAAATTTAAAGCTTAAAAACATTATTTTTTTTAAAAAAGGTTTTTTATGCGACCAATGTGTTTATTTTAAAATTAATTTTTTAAACCTTTATAAATTTTATTCGATAAAATTATTTTAAATTTTTTAATTATAAGTATTAAATTAGTTAAAATTTTCAATCTTAATCTTTTGGATAATAATTAATTATTAAGGTTTGAAATTAATTTCCAAGGTAAAAGTAAAAGGGGTAAATTGAGTTTATCCTAGTGTAAAGGACCTAAAACATTTCAAAAATTACTATAAATGAATTTTTTAGACTTAAATCAACCAATAAATGTGTACACTAAAAGTATTTCTTCTTTTTATTGATTGACTCTAGAATAGTGACATTGAATTATAGATAAGTGTAAAGGTGCTCCCAAAACTACCATTTTCTTCACTTATAAAAGGGTAACATATTCACCACTTCAAGAGATACCCTCCCATATAATTCCTCCTTGAAAATATGAAATTTTACTCTCCCTAAAACCCTCTTCAATAACATAATCCCCCGGTCACTCGTATTCTACCTAAAACCTTCTAATTCAAGGTGACTTTCAAGGAAAATCGAAGTCCCTGACATGAGTATTATCAACTACTTAGATTTTATTCTTAATTTTATTCTTTAAATTTTATTCTAACCACACTAATATAATGATATTTGTATCATTTATATACTTTAATGTTATTATATTAAGGTAATTATCATTTTTTATTCATATACAGCAACCAATATGAAAAACAATATTGTTGTTTGTACGTTGTGAGGACCACTGCCTCCACGACGTAGCATGTTTTGTTTTCCTTCATCACCTTAAAAGGTTTTATATAAGGATAGTATTAAAGGATAAATATGATTATCATAATATAATTAAGGTTATTATATGAAAAAAATAGATAACCTATTAATGATATGATAAAAAAATGATCTTCATTAACTACTAAAAAATAGGCCTTTAGCATCTCTATTATTTATCAGCGCTAGAAGAAAATGCTGATAAATGGAATATTTATCAATGCTAAACAAATCACTAATAAATTTAACTTTTTATTAGGGATTTTATTTAGCACTGATAAAGAAAAATTTTATCAATAACTTATTTTTCACAGTGATAAAGGGTATCCTTTATCAGTGCTTTATTTTTAGCACTCATAAAGGGTAGCCTTTATCAGCGCTTTATTTTTATCACTGATAAAGAGTACAATTTATCAGCATTTCATGTTTAGTGCTGATAAATATTTCTTTCATCAATTCATTTTTAGCACTGATAAAATGAAATAATTAAATAAATAAAAAATAAAAAATTTGTTAATGAAATAAATATTACAAATTTTATTAATTAAATAGTTAATGATAAAAATGAATTGATTGATTATACATTATTAAATATTAAACATTTTATTAATTAGATAATTATGATAATTAATTTTATTAAATTGTATATATTAAATATATTGATATATATTAATGTATATAAATATGATTTATATAGTAAAAAATATTTATGAACTTTACAATAAATTTTCATATATTTATTGAATAATTGTATATAATTAAAAATTAATATGAATTAAAAATATTGACTAATTGCATAGTACTCAATATATAATTGAATGTCGTTTGATTTTTCAATTTAACATACATCAAATGTGTGTTATATTGATATCAGATATACGAAATTAATGAATTTTTATATACAATATGCACAAAGACTGGACTTATCAACTTTTTCAATATTGTTAAAGTGTACCTATATTCTTAATTTATTCAATTTCACTCATTTTTAACATATATGCATGCACTCAAAATTAGATATTCATTAATAATGTTAAAAAATATTTGTAAAAAAATATTTATAAATAAATATATTTATAAATGTATATTCACTATATTTATACAGTTCTATATTTATAATTATAAATAAATAAATATTTTTTTAAAAGTATTTATATAATTTAAAATGAATATATATTTAAATAATTATTAAATTTATAATAAATTTACTTAAATAATGAATATATTTACTCTATTTATATTTATATATATTTATTAAAAATATATATGTGTAAGTATATAAATATATATAATGATATAAATAATATTTTTTAAAAATATTTTCTATAATTATAAATAATTAATTATAAAATTATAATAAATATATTTAAAAAGAAATATATTTACTATTTTTATATTTATATATATTTATTATTATTTATAAATATTTATATTTTTTTATTTATAATTATAATTATAAATCCTTTAATAGTGATTCAGTAATAAGCATTGATAAAAGAATCTTCATTAGTGCTTTTTTGAACTGATAAAGATAGGGATTTATCAGCGCTAAACAAAGCACTGATAAAATGAACATTCATTAGTTTTATAAGTTTAGCACTGATAATGATTGGTTTTATCAACGCTTATTGGTAAGCACAGATCAAAGTTTACTGGTCTATTTTAAAAACCCTAAACATTTGTGAACTCTTCGCGATATAGAATATTTTCATGGAAGAACCCGCTATTGTTACTCCTCCTCGGTGAATCGAAGGTCAAATCACACCACTCGACTGCCTCTGAACATCTCGTCTGACATCTGAATAGGGTCTCAGATTTTCTTCAACCTAGAGAGGTAGGCCTTCCGATTTTCTTTGTGAATTTTTTGTTTTGTTTTTTATCTATTCTTATATGATTTTTTTATGATCCATTTTTTATGATCCGTTGTTTAAAATTTTTTTGGGATCCATTATTTAGGGAACGATCTATGGTCCTTTGTTTGTATTGACTACCGATGTATGATCTGTTGTTTATATCTGACACTAAACCTTAGATTTATTCATTGTTTTTTTTTACTTCTATGTTTTATATCTTCTTACTAAATAATTTATTCATGTCAGTATATAAATCTGTAGAAATTTTCATGTATATTATTTTAATTGAATACTGATTTGAGAAAAAATGGTGGTTCCCTAATGATTATATATATTCTAACACCTTTCATGGACACCTTAGTGGATATGAAGCTTCAGATACAATTTTTTAGGAACCAAGTTAGTGGAGTGATATATGTTCCTCTATTGTTTATATGTATCATATGATAGAGTTCCTATTATAATTCACTATGGTCTTTAGTTTTTTTATAGAGCAGATTTAAAGGGTCCATCCCCAGTTAAGCACATGAGGTTTTATCACATCAAGCCTTCACTTTTTGAATCATTATGGTGCCTTTAGTTCATGTTATGTTCTAATATCAGGTCTTTATCAATTTGATATTTCTTATAGACTATAATTTAGTGAGTTTTTATACTGGTGTGAAATGTATGTGTGTCTATAAAGTTATTGCATCATTTATTTCCATAGTTGTTTGGCTAATAGGTATTCCAATATTGGGTAATGTTGATTTTGGGTCTGCATGTCCATTGACCCAAAGGGTCATGCTAGAATTTTTTTTAACCTCTATTACTAATTGTTTCTATTTGGGGTGGGGACCGCCTACCATTTATGGATTTTTACACCCAAAGTTTAAACCATCCTTAAGCGACTTTGAGTTGTGTTAGAGGTCATAAGATGATCTGACCTGGTGTTGTTTGGGTAATTCAAGCTAGGTTCATTACACTATCCATCTTCTGGCTTACACTTATAAAGTTTAGTGATAATATCATTTATTATCTACCTTTATCTCCCTATATTTTTTCAAATTCCAACATCCCTTATTATTGGATTTGGAATATCTAGGCACTCAAATATTCTAGTAGAAATGATCCATATTTCCCTTATTAGAATTTTCTATAACTTTCACTTTTGATATTGAATATCATATGTGTATTTATTAATATATTGTATAAAATTAATATTTTATGAACCCAATAGGATTTATATGAACTAAAAATTGGTGAACACTAATCGTTTAACAAAAAAATTTGAATATGGAGTTAAAGAGTTTATCAAGTTTGCAAGAGACCATGCAGACAACCCTTTTAAAATCCTCTTTCTATGTTTACATTGTTATTATTAAAGACAAATTAGTCCGGAATAGTTTTAATAACATTTGATTTGTCATGAAATAGATCAAAGCTATAAATTTTGGACTAAAAATGGATAAAAACTGAATGTGGACATCGATTTGGATGATACTACGGTTTTTGAATCATTTGATATGAATACCTTTGTAAAATATTATCGAGATCACATAGAATATATGACAATGGAAATTGAATATGACCTTCTTGATTATACAAAGTTGTTTGAGGAGTTAAATAGCTATTCCAAGAAACCATTTAATACTGATTGTACTAAATACACCACATTATCAACTATATTGAAGTTTTAAAATTTGAAAGCTGGAAAGGGATGGAATCACACTAGATTTACATAACTACATGGTCTTCTCAAAGATATTCTACCAAAATAAAATAAACAACCATGCCGAACATATGACATTAAATTAATGTTCCATTCAATGGGAATAATCTCTAAAAAATACATTCTGGTCCAAATGATTTCATATTGTTTTGTAAGGACCTTGAATCACTCATAAAATTCCCTAACTGTGGTGCAGATAGATATAAGAAAAATGAATCCAACTCCATCAAAACCTTTATGGTGCTTTACTACCATTCCATAGTTTAGAAGACTATATAGATTTTAGGAAACTTCAAAATAATTAACATGTCATGTAGATAAAATAATTAAATATGGGAACCTACATCATCCAGTAGATTCTCCTAAGTGGAATAAAATTGATTATGAGTTTCCTTAATTTGAAGATGATCTGAGAAACTTTCATATTATGTTACCTATAGATGTAATAAATCCTTTTGGATTATATAGTAATACTCATGGTACATGGACTATCATGTTGTTAAATTATAACTTTCTTTTATGGTTATACATGAATCATAAATACATTATGTTGTCTCTGCTTATATATGGACCAAATAAACCTAGTAATGATATTGATGTCTTTTTGGCTCCATTGATCGATGATCTGAAATTTATGTGGGATATAGGTGTTATAATGTATGATGCTCATAGAAGTAAAGAATTTACATTGAAGTCTATGTTGTATATAATGATAAATGAATTCCCTACTTATGAAAATTTATAGATCTATATCATTAAAGGAATGTTAGGGTGTCCCATTTGTGGAAAACACACATACTCAGTTTGATTGAAACATTCGTCAAATACTTTGTTTTTAGTAAATCAAAAAAAATTACCTCGACGACATATATATTGATCTCAGATGATAGCATTCAATGGGAATTTTAAAAAATGTACAAAAATATCTCTAGTAATTGGTGATCAACTATACAAAAACATAAAAAATATTGACACTGTTTTCGATAAACCATTTTTGAAAAACCTTACAAAATCAGGTTGGAAAGAGATTAATTTTCTTTGAATTTCCTTAATGGAATTGTTTTTATGTTAGACATTTTCTTTATATCATGCATGTAGAAAAAAATCTATTTGATACTGTTATTGGAATATTACTAAATGTTCCTATAAAAATGAAATATGGCACCAAGGCTAGGTTAGACTTGATTAAAATGGGTATAAGGGAAGAGTTGGCACCAATGAAAGGTAAAAGGAATAATTTTCTTCCTCCAACAGCTTACACTCTATCCAAACAGGAAAAATTACAATTTTTCCTTTTTCTTATGAGTGTAAAAGTTCCACAGGGGTATTCAATGAATATAAAGAATGTCGTGATAATGAATAATTTGATTTTAGAAGGACTAAAATCACACGACTATCATGTTTTGATGCATGCTTTAATTCATGTTACTTTCCATTTCATTCTTCCTCAAAATGTATGACATACATTAACTAGACTCTGCTTCTTTTTCAAATCCATATATAGTAAATGTTTAGTCCTTGCAAAGTTTCCCATCATGAATAAGGATATTTCAATCATATTATGTGAACTAGAAATTTTATTCCCACCACCATTATTTGATATAATGGTCCAACTGATGGTTCACTTGGTCAGAGAGGTTAAACAATGTGGTCCTTTCTATTCCAGATGGATGTACCCCATTGAATGGTATATAAGTATTTTGAAAGGATATATCAAGAATCAAAGTCATCCATAAATTTTTATTTTAGAATGATATATTATTAAAGAAGCTATTGAATTCTGTACTGATTACCTATCAGATGTTGAAATCATCAATCTCCCAAAGTCTTGTCATAGTGAAAACCTTATGGGTGAAGGGATTTCCAGAAGATATGTTGTTAAAATTACCTTGACAAATCATGAGCAAGCACATATTTTCATATTACATAATAATAAAGATGTTGATCTATATATTTAATCCCACAAAGAAAATCTTAAAAATTTGAATCCATTAAGGGATGAAAGATGGATATCAGATACACATAATAAATAGTTTTTAGGATGGTTGAGGGATCAAATTTATAAGAAGTTATCTGAAAATATGAATTCAATTGTTAAATTACTTCAATGGATATCCAGAGGAACAAATGAAAATCTTATATCTTACACTGGATTTGTAGTCAATGTTTAAACGTTCTATACAAAAGAACATGATGACTTCAGTATGATGTAAAACAATAGTATTATGCTTGTGGATAAATCAATGAATTTATCTGGTTCCAAGGATAGAAATCAAATTTAGGAAAATATGTCATATTTTGGCATTATCTAATAGATATGTGAGTTGAATTATACAACATTTCAAGTGCCACTTTTCTATTTCAAATGGGTTGAAAATATAAATGGAGTGAAAGTTGATGAAATGGGATTTGTGAAGGTTAATTTTAGTGCATAAGGGGAAAAGGATGATTCATTCATAATCAAATCACAAGCAGTTCAAGTATTTTATTTCTATAATCTAATAAATAATAATTTTTCAATTGTCCTACTGGCTATTAAAACAAATGTTGAGTTAGATGAAAATTAAATCTTGGATGACTCTTTCATTCTGACATCACAATAATTTCATGTTGGTCCTAATGTAGACAATGTCTTGTATGTTAGAGGGGACCATAAAGAAGGGATTTGGATTCTTGAAAGAGGAACCAATCCTTAAAACCTTTAATAAAAGAAAGAGAGTTCCATGAGAAGGTAAAAGTTTTTTTAATGTATTATGTTTTTCCTCATAATATTATATGTTCTCTGCTACATTAACATAATATAAATTAAATGTTTAACCACTCATGTATACAATGTCTTCTGCACATGATGATGTTAACAATCCCTCAAAAGAACAAACTATAATGAAGAAAACCCTTTGGGAATAAGTAAAGGTAATGTTACGATATAATTTCTCTATTTTATTGAAAAATTATATAATGGAATGTTGATTTAATTTTCATTATAACTTTTAGAGTTTGTTTATTTTAGAATATTTCGTTCCATGTGTCATGCCTTTATAAGAATAGAAATGACATTGTCTCTACTCAATTACAGAGGTAATATTTATATTTGCACAGTAAAATCATTTTCCATATAATTAATATATTATTTCATATTTATGTTTAATTTATTTATTTTTAGTATTACTCATAATAATTGATTTCTTATATAGGTGGATTCTTTTTTTCAAGTTGAGGTGGTTTTTTTAAAACTACTCAAGCAGTGTTGGAATTTTGACAAAGAAAGTCAATGGAAATTGTGGTAACATAGATAGGTAGGATTGTTTTTTAATGTATGTAATAATTTTTATTTATGTAATTTTATAAACCGATGTTTTAAATTTATATAATATAGTGTGTGTGTGTGTTTTTATAGTATTTATGTTTTAAATTTCATTTCATTTAAATTCTATATTGGGACTTGTTTTTGTTGATATCTAGTGTGTGTTTTTTGTGTTTTTGGTGCTATGGTGTGTTGTTGAAGTACACTACAGTATGGACCATTTTCAACGCTTTTACAAGAAATGATAAAGAAAATATTTATCATCACTTTTAAAATCATTAATAAAGGAGACATTGATCAGCTCTTCTAAAAGTAGTGATAAAGGTCTACTTTATCAGTGCTTATAAAAGGCATCTATCCGTGCTTATAAAAACACTGATAAAGGACTCCTTTAGCGGTGCTAAATTAAATCACTAAAAAATTACAAGGTTTTTAACATAACTCACAATATTAGCACTTTTCTAGACCTAATAAATGTCATTTATAGTGCTTTTAAAGGCATGTTTTTTAGTAGTGATTAATTTAATCATTTAAAATATTCATGTAAAGAGGATAATATTTTATTCAAATTATGTAATTTTTTATTATCTATTAATTATTATTATAATTAATTATAATTATAATATATTACATTAATAATTACCAAATAAGATCATTTTTCTTCTAGTATAGTGATATTATAACTAAACCACCTCATAATCATTCATTAAATTGGGGTATGCTCATGTTTGGGAAGGTTTAACCACTTAATTGAACAATTATATAAATTTATGTCATGGATGAATATAAGAAATTTTATACTAGTGTATTATTATATAAATAAGTAAATAGTGTCTTTTTAGTTCTATTAATGTTATATCAACATTGAACTCATTAATTAATAAAACACTTTTCATTCATTAAGAATCACTGAAACATGATTGTCATCGATTTCATCATCATGGTCTGTAACCAAAACTAAAATGAAACAAAATTATAACTTTATAAACTATACTGTAACATATTTTCCTGTATCTTATATGATCTAGTAATTATTAAATTTTAAATAACAATAAATGTGGAAACCAATATTATGAAACTAGTACAAATGATCAAAACTATAAACACCTGACGTGGAAAGTCAGAAAAATTCATATAGAGAATGACTATTATGAAGTGTATGAATGAAAATGGATATGATTAAGGTTATTAATTGATTAGTTAAGGTAGAAATGTTTTTAATATATGTGTTTAAAGTACATTTATATAAGTCAGTACAAGTGGTATGGTTTTTCATCTCAATTTCCTTTCATTCAGACAAGTATCATATTTATGCAACTAATTTCATTTATATGGTATATATACAGCCTATTTGAGATATAATATCATTAATTATCTTTTAATCATGGTATTTGAAGTTAAATTACAATCCCTCTCTTTTAAGTGGTTTGGATTGATGTGTTACTCAAGTTTTAAAGGTTTTCTTGGTCTCAATTTTGATTCTTTTGAGACATAATACATTTTGTGCACCATTTATCCTTTTTATGGTGTATTCTTTTACAATGGATTTATTTTTATCATGATTCTTGTATTTAATGGGATTTATTAGCTAAATAATTTACCAAAATTAACGTGTATAGTGATTCAGTTTTTCCCCTAATAGTGAGTACTTTTTGTAACTCAATTTTCATTCATTGAGTTATGATATTTCTTTGAACTTATTTTGTATAAGTTGGGTATATTCAACCCTTTTATTTTATTTTGTGGTTTTCTCTTACTATTTTTTATTGATATAAATTCCTTCCACATAAACCCGTTGAAAAATATTTTTCACTTCTTTGGATATGTTCTTTTGATACCATACACTTTTTTCTCCATAGGGATTATGATCATGTTATTTCAGAATTGACATATTAATATAATCATCGTTATATCTGTTCTGAACATCACATTTTTCATAACTCATATTAGATGATTTTCAACTAGAAATTATAATATATATTGACATAAGGAAAAGGATTTCATTTGTTATGTTGTTAATCCAATATATATGATTACTTTTTTATTGACTATGTATTATTTAACCATAAAAATTCTTCCTCTGGATGATTTATGATTAGGTAACCCCTTTTATTGACATAAGAAAATGTATTAGAATTCTATGTGTTTTTATTTAAATATATATGATTATTTTAAAGGCTAATTGTGTATTTTTTATTCACTTCCTATTATGTCGAGTGCATTGGAATTAAATAATTGATGGGTGGAACCTGAAATTATATGTCATGTCTATGTATAGACAGGTATCATGAGACATAATAGGTTGGATTTTGTTTTATTCATATTCCCATAATAAGATATTATCTTAGCACAAATCATTTAAAGTAGGATTTTTTGACTACTATCTAAATGATAAGTAAGATTTCTTGGAACAAGGCCTTTTTTTATGTCTAGAGTTATTCATTCCATTATATGAGATTAGTATTATTCATATCAATTATTTTTAATAGGTTGGGGATGAAGCTACTTTTTATTACTAAAATAAATCCCTCTTTTTAACTAGGTTTAAAGGTAACACTTACATAACCCAAAGGCCAAGTGGCATGTAGAACAAAGTATTGAATGTCTTGAAGGACCATTACAATTTGATAACCTGAAGGACATATGGCTCAAAAGCTAAAGGAGTTGACCTCAATGTCCAAGATGAGAAACCAAAATTCACATCATGATCATAGTATTATAACTATGATTCCCCCCACCACCATTAATATTTTATTGAACTACCCCATATAAAATTCATCTTATATCAACCCTATTTAACCTAAATCTAGGTAAAGGGTCAAATGATAGGATTCTATGCACACATCTCTCTTTTGAGTTTCCCAATGGAAACACTTATATGTATCCATTCCATGATGCCTACCAAGATGTGTCACTTTGTTTATCTAGTCATCTATATTAACATGATGCATCACCCCATCTTCTAAGAAACATCACATTATGATTCCACTTACAATGATATTAAAGAACACCCATTTTATCCCAAGTGTTTATAAGGACAGTTGATAGGTGTAGATGCACCTATATCTCTTTTGAGCCACCCACCTAGAAATGTTGTATTATTCCATGATGCACTTCATGCCTGATGTGCTACACAAATCAGCTAGTCACTCTATGTCACCTAATACTCTAATGATTTCCTTAGAGGCACTATGTTGGCCTAGAGGCCTTTTGGGTCATAATCCTTTTATGGCCCAAAGGCCATGAAGCCAGAAGTCCAGGTTTTATGGCCCTAAATCCCAATTTAGTTAAACAATTTTGTTATTATAGTACCTACTACAGTGATTCTATAGTAATTCCTATAATAACTTAGTAATTATACACTTATTTGATTTTTAATCTAGGTCATTTGGATGCAAGATTATTAGGTTAAACACTTGGATACACCCCCAATTGTAAACATGTGTATGGTAACACTCGACTCTAAGCAGGGGGGCCAACCAATCCTAGAGCATTTCACATGTTCCCTAGATATGAAATGGATTTAAATTGCCCTATTCATAATATGTATAATTCCTAAGTCTGGAGGGACTCAGTTATGTTTCAATTCCCCTGGGTAGCAATTTGGTAATAACCAAGTATACCACTTGAATAACCCCTAGTGGCAGTATTATTGATATCCATTTTTTCAATTATTATCAGGGGTATAGAATGATCCCATTTTTATGTTGATTATGTATTTGTGTTATATACCTATTCCAGCCATAATATTTATGCCATTTTTATTCTAGGATTATTTTAGTTATATGTTCCTCTTACTAAGAATTTGAGGTCAACACTTTCATATGTTTCTATTTCCCCATGTTATATATAAAAGTAGTACATGTGACATTTTTATAAGGATAACACATCTGAAATAATTATTGGGAGACTTTGAAGGCTTTTCATGAATTAAGTAGTTTCATATATAATGTTAAAATTATCCATTGATAAAAAGAACATGTGAGTTATCAGTTTATCTTATATACTAATTTACTAAAGATATAAATATGAAAAGATCCTTTGGATTTAAGTGATTCAATAATTATTATCAATTCTGTAATTATGGATGGTTATATCCAATTTTTTAGTTGTAATCAAACAAATTATGTGAAATTTGAGTTTATGAGCATCGAATCTGGGAGTGCCAGCCCGGGGCATCAAAAATTGTTTTACCAGGATCATCATGCAGTCTCCAATATAACCAAACACATTAAAAATAAAGTTTATCTCATCCAAATGGTAAATAATATGGTGAAATATAGTGGTATTTATAGAGAGGGTCCACATAGAAATATCTTTAATTTCCTCTAGACCTGTGGAACTTTTTAACACAATAGAGTTTCATTGGAATGATCAGACTAAAATTGTTCCAATTTTCATTACTATTCTAGGCTAAGTATTTGTTGAAAATTCATTTTTCTGAAACCATCTCCACATTTTATGATCTAGCCAATAAATTTTGGAAAAAATATTTCCCACCTACATGTATGTGGAAGTTGAGGAGTGACATTAAAAATATTACCCAAATAGATGGAGAATCTGGTTTGGAAGCATGGGAATGATTTGATGAACTTGTAAGGAAATTTACAAACCATGGACTTGAAGTTTGGATTTAGATACAGTCAATCTATTATGGTTTATAGTTTGTGGATCGAGCAGTGGTTGATGCCTCAACTGATGGAGGCCTTATGATAAAGATAACTAAAGTTGGTTTGGATCTTTTTGATGACATTTTTCATAATGAAAGCCTATGGAATAGTGAAATAGATCCTCCAAGAAGGATCAAGAATTATGTTGAATATACTAATAATCTAGATATATGAGTAGAATCCCTTATAAAGAATATTTATATGTGATAATTTCCATCATAGAAAACGCCACCACTAGTACAAACAGTGGAGGTCCAATCCTATGAGATGTGTGGTGATCTACACACATATCAAAAAATTTGATCAGGATCTCAGGATAATCATAAAATAGAATTTCGTTATGTATGTTAAAAAAGAGTCTCACAATAGTTTCATAATAACTACCTTGAACCCAAACCTTTCCATCACCAGTAGATACAAAATTAAGGATATAATCAACCACTAACTAAACAAACGTTCAAATACAAGAAGTCCCTACTAGATACCCACCACAACCTCAAGTTCAATGATCATTCCTTTCATCCCAAACATTAATATCCTAATAAAATCCTCCTCAATAGTAGTGTTATCATTAGTTTCATACTTGACTGCAGCCCCAAGCTTAACCCTAGAAATCTAATATTGAGAACTTTCTCTCTACATTCATTCACAAGGTGAACCAAAAAATAATAAATTAAGAGACTAGAATACAAAATTAGTAATATTTTTACTAAAACCTTGAGAATCAAGTGGGAAATATCTATCAGAAACCATCGTACCAATGACTGGGTTCCTTACTTGGTAACATAGATAATCGTATACATGAGGAGGCCAAGGTTGCGATTTTGAGAAGTGGATGAGAGATAGAAGCAAGGAATCCTTTAAAGGCTGAAAATATGAATAAATAGAATCCATAATAAGAGGAAAATTTTGATAAATTAAATGATTAATTAGAAGATGAAAGGTCTAGAAAAATATCTACAAATAAATAAAAATATATTTTGTAGAATGAAGTGAGAAAGGATAATGAGTGTGAAACTACACCTCATATTGAGCAAGAAAAAAAGAATAATAATACATAGAACTAGAACTACAAAATCCCTATATCCCATTCCTGGAAAGGAGGGGGAAAGGGAAGGTGTAATCTCAATATAAAAAGTTCTTGGATGTGTTCAAATTGCTTCACATCAATGTTCCCTTTATAGAATCTATTTTTTAGATGTTAGTATACCCAATGTTTTGGAAATAATTATTTTAAAACAAAATAAATATGGATTATTTTTTAGTCATATTTATTAGTGAAGGTTTTTTAGTGGTTTAATAAAGATAAATACCACAAAATAGGAGAGAACTAACATTTCAATTATTCCATGCATGATCAATACCTTTGATTTTGTTAAATCCTTGGGTGATTTGGCTGCAAGAATGAACATGATTCCATTGAGTGTATTTTGAATGTAGGGAATTAAGGAACTAGATTTAAAAGAGTGGAAATGTATTTATTAGATAGATCAGTACAGTACTTCAGGTTATTTTGAATGATGTTCCAATTAAATTTGGAAATTTTTTTTTCCTCATAGAATCTCTAATTCTTAAGATAGAGGAAGAAGAAAATTTTACTATAATTATAGGGAGACCCTTCCTTATAATTGGGATAACATTAATTGACATGAATCAAGGATGACTCTTATTTAGTTTCAATAAAGATAAGGTTGTGTATGAGTTGATGAATATATATAAGGGATAGATTTAGTTGACTACCAAGCTATTTTAACAGTGAAAGAAGAAAACGATTTGAAGATGGTTTTGTTGAAAATTTTACAAGAATAAGAGTATGTTACGCCTTAATATTTTATATGTATTCCCTTTATAATAAACTTTAAGTATTCGATATATTTCTTTGCACACAACACTGAGTTTAAATGAAATGAAATATATCATTCAATTATGATAATTTAAATGTGGTTGTTATATCCTATCACTTAAACTGGAGGTATAAATAAGAATAATCACATTATGGAAAATATTTATATAGGTTTCATAAAATGAAATATTATTTATTAATTCATATTAAATTGGTACTCAATTTTCATTAAAATCATTTTATGCTTCAAAAATATATTTCTTCAAAAATGGTTTTTATTGAATTTTGTTAGTAAAATTTATAATTGAATTCTAATAATTTTATAAATTTTATTTTATAAAAAGTATATCATTTTTGAAATATTCATATAAAAATTACCTTGAGGTGAAATTTTAATATTTATTTCTGAAAAGATTAGTTTTTTAGTGAATATTTGAAAAAAAATGATTATATAGAAAAAATTCTTCTACATTAAATTATTTAAAAAGTTCCATTTTGTTTTCAATTGATTTTAAAATATGATTCGTTATTTTTTATTAAACATAATCCAATGGATAGAGGAGAAATAAAGTCCTCAACGGTGATTCTAATCACTCTTGATTGCTATGAAAACCCTAGAATCCTTAATATATTTTCATATTTTTTGATCCACCAAATCATGAATCAGGATTCAAAAGAGAATAAACTAGATTCATACTGAATATTACCTAATTCCAAATACAAGGGTATATCATTCATGGAGGTTATTCAAGGTTTGGATCTCCTGAACAATTCATTTTCTGAATTGTCAATTAAAAGGGCAGATGGTGGAGGTTTCTCAATGACTACAGATCCAGAAGCTCTAAAAAAGGTTAGAATTATGAAAATTTTCCTTACTTGGATAGATTATGTACTCAAAGGGTGAAACCCCATGTTCCTTAGATGATCTTAAATTATGAATCTCCCACTTATGGGGTTTTATGAACTGGAAATTAATCCCAATCGAGAGAGGTTATTTTCACGTTATCCTTAGAAGAAAGGATGACTTAGGTGATTCCTAGAGATTTGGAAATCTATACTTGAATCCTAGAATCCTAAGGATATTAGATTGGGATATTAATTTTATCCCCTTCTCTCAAAGGAACTCTTCATCTCATATTTGAATCAGACTCCATGGGTTGAATTGGGTTTACTAGCACCCAAAAATACTGAGTGATATCACTTCCTGTATTGGAACTCCATTAAAATTGGATTAGTGGACACTACATAGTGAGATGGATCTATATTTCAGGTTAAAAGTAGAGTATAACTTGGATTCCAAGATTCTAGAATTCATTAATTTCTTCTCCAATGAGCACAAAATTGAGGTTAAGGTTGAGCATCAGTACAAGCCCTGATTCTATGATGTCTATAAAATTGTTGGAAATTCCTTTGCTAATTTTAAGGTCATTCAAAAGCAGATGAAACCAACTCCAGATCCATATTCCTAGAAAGAAATGTCTAAAACAATAAGGTTAAGGCTATGTATATTGAGAAAGGGGAACCCTCAAAAAATATGGAGGAACCTAAATGGGTTAAAAATAAAATCCCTCCCACAAATCATGGAATTAGAAACTTCTGGGCTAATCATGTGGTATAAGAAGAGAAAGGGATTGAGGAGGATAATTTGGAATCTGAGTTTTCCTAGGATATTTTAAATCTTATCACCTCTATTACAACCAATACCTTTGAAAATATACCAGTTGTTGGATGTAATTACCCCCCTACTACTATGAACTATGCTTCAGAAAAAAGTATCACAAACACTTCTAAATCTACAGATGGTTATTGCAGGGATTAGATAGTGATTGACCCTCAAGATTTGCGTGAAACCGACAATGAAGATAGTTCAGTGAATCCTTAAAAATATAACAAGATTTTGGCTAATACTAGTGGTCTTATTCTCAAATATCCATGATGGAATCTCCCTTATAACTATGAAAATCTCACAGTTGCTCACCATACCCCCAACATTGATTCTACACCTACAGTCATATACACTAATTCCAATGAGGCCTCACCGGAAAAACACTCTATAAACCTAGAGAACATAGAGAAATTGACATTTTACAGTCCCCCTGTAGTGACTCTACTCCTACTGTCAGCATCATTAATGCCAATTAACCCTCTCTTGAAAAACACACTATGACACTTGATAATACCAAGGCCATTATAAATACACATGCCACCTGGTCTACTGAAGAAGAGCACTCCATAGAAGTTGGTCAAAGAAAAAAGGAAACTATAACACCTTTCATTCCTATAGATCAATCAGGAACCTCTACGAATTACATTATATAGGATCCTTCAATTAGAAAATTAATCAGAAACAATATATCATGTGGAAAGAAAAAAATCCCCCCCCCAAAGCACAACTATAAGTGAATATATTCTTCTGTAACTGTCAAGGAGTGTAAAACAATGAAACTACCACCTCTCTTCATAGATTCATTTATGTACATAAACCCAAATTCTTGGTAATTTCTAAACCCATAAAAATGTTACTCTCCTAGTGTTTTTGTCCTTGAAATTGGAGGATACAATCTTTTTGGATGTAATAGTGCATTTGGAAATATTGACACCTTATGGGTCCTTGATCATAACTCTATCACTAAGGCCTCAGTCTAAAATATAGATGATCCAATGATCACTTGTAAATATTTAAATAATAACATTCACTTCTAATGATCTTTTGTTTATGTTAAGAACAATTATCAATAAAGACAAAAGCTTTGGAAGAACATTGAATTCTGTAAAAAAGGAATTCAAGACTCTTGGATTATTCTTGGTGATTTTAATGACTTATTATATCCTAGTGAAGTATTGGGAATGGTTTTTCCCACTCTCTCCTTATAGGAATTCAAGTCTTTCATGGAAGGAAGTAACCTAATTGAAATTAATCTTGTTGGATAGAAATAAACCTGCTATAGAAGTCACAACACTTGAATGGTTGCTATAAAACTTGATCATACTTTCTCTAATGACCAAGACCTTAAGAAATTGGATACACTTTCAAGAATTAACCTCCCTAAGATTAACTCTGACCATTATCCTATTTTTTCCACCTAATAAATAGGTCCTCCAAGACAAAGTTTCCTTTATTATTCAATAATGCTTGGTCTTCTCACCCTGATTTTAGAAAACTGATGACAAATTTCTGGATTTATAATCATTGTGGAAATTATTATTATTATTCTTTAATCATAAGGTTAAAGAAATTAAATTACAATATAAAGAGTTGGTGAAAATATAGATACAATAATTTGGAGAAATATATTGTTTCTATGGAGGCACATCTCAACCAGATCTGATGTGAGACCACCTTATCTAATTTTACGGTGAATTTAAAGTAAGAAATTTAACTCATCGCTAAGATTAATTCACTAATATCTATTAAATACAAACATTAAAATGAGTCCTTTAATGTTAAATTATTAAAGTATGGGGATAGAAACATCAAATTATACAATTCCCTCCAAAGAACCAAGAAATATTGCAGACCTCTCACTACCATGAGATATGGTGATAGAATTCTTGAAAATTGGAAGTCACTTGATGATAATATTGTCTCTTACTTTGAACATCTTTATATGGTACTAATATAAATAAGGACCTTCATGAAAGAATCATTAAAAATATAGTTAGTGATGAAGATAATACCAGGCTCACTAGTATTCTACTTGACTTTGAGATACGTGAAGCAGTTTTCAGCCTTAAACATGATAGTTCTATGGGACATGATGGTTTCACTAATGTATTCTTTCAAAAATACTAGGATGTCACTCACTTGGAAATTTCTAGGCTAGTCAAATCCTTCTTCTCTACATGTGTCTTACCCCACGGACTTAATGAACAATTCCTCACCCTCATTCCCAAGGTTGAAAATGCTTTTGAGATTCATCTATTTAGACCCATTGATCTCATCAACACCAGCTATAAAATTATTACCAAACTCCTTTCCAATAGACTCACCACAATTGCTAATAACATTTTTTCATGGAATAATTTTGGTTTTTTGAAAGGAAGTACCATACAAGATTGTATCATCATGGCCTCAGAATGTGACAACTTCATTAACAAATCCAGTAGAGGTGGATATATTTCTCTTAATATGGATATCAGAAAATCTTTTTAAACCATGAATGGGGGCTTCATATTTAAGGTGCTTCATAGTTTTAGCTTCAATGAAAATTTTGTGAATTGGGTTAAATCTCTTTTTGAGTCTTCTCATATTTTTATGCTTATTAATGGTTCTATGAAGGGATGTTTCACCTTCTCAAAGGGTGTCAGGAAAGGTGAACCTCTCTATCCCATCCTTGTTTCCATAGCTGAAGATTATTTGAGTAGAATTCTCACACATATGATGAATCAGAGTATACTAAAACCTATACAGTATTCAAGAAACTTAGTAGCTCCTACTCATATGTTGTATAATGATGACATGATCCTCTTTTTACAAGGTAATAAAAGAAACATGAAAAACCTAAATAGGGACCTCACTCACTATGAAGATGTTTCATGGAAGGATTTTAATTAGAAAAAATATTACATTTATTTTGGAAATATCATCCCAATAGCTAGGATATCTTGAATCTTGTTAGACTTGGGAATTATATAAGGATCTATTCTTATACAATACTTTGGAGTTCCTCTCTTCTGGGTGTGACCTAAGGCTATCCAATTTCTCAAAATTGTGGATCAAATCAAGAAAAATCTTTCTTTATAGAAAGGGATTTTTATCACCATGGTTGGAAGAATTTTTCAGGTTAAGAACACTATTGTTTCCAAACTGGTTCATTCCTTCATGATTTATAAATGTCATATTTCTCTGCTCACTCATCTCAATGTTTTCATCAATAATTTTGTGTGGAGTGGCAGAATTATTGAAAGTAAATTAGTCAATGTTGCTCGGAATAAATTTTTCAAACCCCTTGAAAATGGAGGCCTAGGTATCAAAAAAATAAAATTACTCAATGATCCTCTTCATGCCATTTTCACTTTGAACCTTCTCAATAGCGACTTGATGGATCTTAGATTTATTAGAGATAGGTTCATTGATAAATTAAAAGGGGGACACAAGACTTATATGTTTTATTCTATTTGGTCGACCATAAAATCATCCTATACTAATATTATGTCACATTCAAGATGGATTTCTTGTAGGGATTCCTCTTTGAATTTTTGTCTTGACAATTGGATGGGATATCCTCTTATATATTCAGTTTATCCATAGAATATCCCAATGGATACGGATGTTTCTATTCAGGAATTATTGGATCTTTCCAACACAGAGATGTATGATTACCACATCAACCTCCTTAACAACTATATTTTTGCTCCTACCAAAGGTACTTTAATCTGGGAACTTGCTCAGAATGGCATTCTTGATTCCAAATCTTTTAATCACTCCAATTTTGAACCTAACAATGATTTTTCCTAGAACTAGTGTTATGATAATTCTTGGATCATGCCTTCTAGGATGACCCAGATTTAGAGACTTTACCACCATAAATTACCAATTGATTACTGCTTACAATATTATTTCATTATATTATGTTCTAGACACAGGTTCTATAATCAAAATAGGGTGGACATCATGCATTTATTCTTGTTGTGTGACACTATTTCATATCTCTAGAATGCGCTAAAGGATATTTTTAAATTTCATAATCCTGAAAGTCACGATATTACAGCTAGGATTCAGTATTCTATAGCAGTACAGACCACACCTCAACTCAAAAACCATCTCTTGGATGCTATAGTAGAACTCAATCATATCCTTTGGTATGGTCATAATGATATCATGCATGGATAGACCCAATTCCACCTACAGGCATCTCTCACTCACCTTATCTCAATAACCAAGGAGGCCAACAATCTTCAACTGGCTCACTGTTATAACACAGTGTAGGACTTCATGATACTCTATAAAATCAGAGTGTCTGGGAAATACAAACAAGATCTGCATCTCTTTGAAGTTTTTTGGAAAGTCACTCTTTAAGGTGGGATTAAAATAAATGTCTATGGATCATTAAAATGTAACTTGGGACCAGAAGGATGTGGATTTATTTATAGAGATCACATTGGTAAAGTAATCAGTTTTTTCTTCAGCACCTGTGATATCTATTCCTCTATAGAGGATGAAATACACAACATTATTCATTTTTTCCACTACACTCGCCTTAAAGGCATGGATAACCTCTAGCTTGAAAGTGACTCCACCACTATGGTGCAAGCTATTAGAAATGGAGTGATACATCTATCTTAGAGGCTCACTACTAGATGAATGGATTGTCTCACATCCCTCTTGAGTTTCAATTACATCATCACTCGTGTTTACTAGGAAGCTAACTATGTGGTGGATGGGATCACTAATAAATAATCAATAGGGAACTCACTTGGTTAAATGATCTTATAGCTGACTTGATCACTCTTCTTGAGAAATATTATAATAAAATCCCTTATTTTAGACTTATGTAATCTTTCTTTGTTTTAATAAATTTTTCTTGTCCATTGGGATAATAAATATATCTTAAAAACATAATCTAATAAATGTAATTAGACTCCACATTATACTTATTTTTTGTATAAAAAAATTTTATTCTTAAAAATGAATTTTTCTAGAAAACCATTTTTATCATGTTTTTCAACTTTATTTTAAAATAATTTCTTCCATGTATTAAAATTGTAACACCCCAAAATTCTAAATTACATATTTTTATTCAATAGTGTTTATGACACGCAGCACTAAGTGTAAAAAGGGAATATATTAACCCGATATATTATAATATTAAATAAATATAATATATTATATAGCTTGTAATACATGAAACACTAAGTTATCTTTAATTGCATGCAATATAAATATTCCTTGATAGATTGAATTATAAGCAAGATCATCCTTCCTCGGTAGCTTTCATTATACACAAGACTGAGTTTCACCAAATAACAACATATTATTAAAATATTATTATTTAATATGATATAATATAACCTTGCCATTATGTTAGAAGTTATTAATAGTATTAACTAACTTATGAAAATTTATGATTTATATAAATATAAAATAAATTCATTGGTTACCAATTAATGAGAAATAAAAATAATAACCAATTGGATATAAAAAGAAATAATATTATTTTTATACTCTCAAATTTGTTTTTCCTTAATAAACATAATTTATTACAATTATTGAATTATTTTAAGGAAATATATATGTTATATATTCAATCAAATATTTTTTATATTTATCCATCAGGTTTTATAGGTATAAGATAATAATAACCCCAATTTCACACATAAAATCTATATTTTCATAAAGGAAATTTTACCACCATTTAATGGAGAAACCATTTTAAATATGAATTTTGACACTTTAATTGATTTAATATGTCAAAATAAACTTCATATTTGAAATAGAAACATAAAAATTAGGTTATTTTTATTTTTTGATATTTTTTTGAAACATATCATTTTTTAATGAATAGTTAAAAATACGGAATTTTAGTTCAAAACTTCTTTTCATCTAATTTATTTATAAGGTTAAACTATACTTTTAATTAGTTTTAAAGTTTAATTAGATCGTATTTTTATCAATTAGTAGAATTTATTTCTTTTGAATCAATTTCACTTTCAAATTGATTATAAAAACATAGAAAACTTTTAGATGTTTTTACTTTAAAACCCCGCATTGTCGTCCCACCACCGAGATTAAATTTAAAATAAATTTTTGCCAATTATATAATTGGAATTTAGAAAAATGGATTCCATATTTTTAATAATAATAATGTATAATTTTTACTAATACTAAATTTTTTTCTACCAAAAAATATTAGTGAAAGTGATTAAAATTAATTACAACGATTAAGGTTAAATTAAGATTAATAAGAGACTAAACCTTAACCTTAAGGCCCAAAACGACCTATACACTTTTCCAAAAGCTATTTTATGTTCATATTGTGACGCTATCCTCTCTTGGATATAAATTTGACCATTATTGGATCCACTTGAAACATGAAAAATGTGGGAAGAATTCCTTTTTCAAAATATTATCCGGAGTGCCGCTCCTCCTCCACTATAAAAGGCCACCACTTCTCCCCATTCCTCACACCTCTAAAAACACTTAGGTTCATAAAATTTCTACCCAATTAAATTCCTAAAATATCTTCCCTTTACCTTTAAGTCTCCCCTTTTGGTAGGAATCCTTCCCAGGAATCCCTTTGGTATAAACCAAAAGAAGTTACCCGATTTTTAAGGTAGCGCTTTCCAACGATCTTTTTTCTTTCATTTAATTTTCCACAACCTCAAATAATATTCTTCCATGATCATATAAAAAACTATATCCTAAATATAATGATGTTTTTTATATTAATATTTCTACCTACACTCACACACACTTTCTTCTAATGGGTAACGAACATACTGTTTACGTGTACGACGAACTACCACCTCACAAAAAAGATGATTGTTCATTTTTCCTGTTACCACCGATCATGGTGGAAATTATAATGGAAACTATATTTATATAATATATATATATATATATGATATTTATTATGTATTTATACTTATTTAATCATTTTATAACACATACCTTTAATACTTTCCATTTTTTGTGAATAGGAAAACATCATTTCAAGAAGTATGGACTACCGCCCCTCGAATCGATGTGATTCCTTCACACTATACGTGGAAAATACTAATCATAATTTTAATAAAAATATATGAAATATATTAAATAAATTGTTTAATGTAATTATAATATACATGTATATACATATCATTAAATTTTCATTCTTTTAAAATACAACAATGAAATTAAGGTAGCATTCATGCATATGTACGGACTACTATATCCATGAATGGTGCATTTCATTTCTTATCTCCTAACATTAAAGATTATTATAGATACATATATAATGGATATATATGATATTAACATAATGTTTTAAATTATTTAAATAATGAAACCATGATATATTTAATAAGAACAATAAATAAAAAGTTAAAACATACTCAACAAACTTGGCAATCAACACCCGAAATATTTAATATAATGAAAGGTTATTAACAAACCAGTAAGGGATTCTTGTCTAATTTTCCTTCCATGAGGCATACTTAATTTTTTAACACCTAATTTATTTTATATATTGTATATATTAGAAATTTTAATATTTAATATCATGAAAAATTCTATATTCATAGTTTTTTAAGTTTCAACTTGAATTATTTCTTGTAAGGGGATTTGAGTTAAAAGTTACCAAGTGGAATAGAACTGCATAACTCAATTTATTTTCATTGAATTATATTAATTTATCATTGACATTTATATTATAAGATTTTGTGTGTAATCACTTTTTACTATCTATTGTTGTATTTTAAAATTACTTAGGTTTATTTACTGTTGATATGCATAATATACTCATTAATTGATTCTCACTTCGACGTTATATCCCTTTCAAGGGTTTATTTCACAATCTCATTTTATTCAATATTGTTTATACTTGAATTTAAATTCAATAAAATTAATGGATAATTGTTCAATAAACCCTTTAATTATAATATCATTTGGTCATTAATGACCTTTATCAAGTATTAGTATCATTTTTTCACTCTTTGGTACTCATATGATTTAGAAAATATTTTATGAAAACCTGACTTCATTTCTCTATTTAGTAGGAGAACCTATTTTATTCTAAAAATAATGTCTTCTAAAAATGTTTTCAAAAAATGTTTTTAACCTTTAAAAATGATTTTTTTTAAATACATTTTTACCCCTTTTTTCATTTGTGAATGTTTCCAAATAAATCTTCTTATCTCTTTCCAAATAAGGAATTTTTCTAACCCTTTTTACCTTGAAAAAGGAATGTTTCTTTTTAATTTATATAATATGTATAGATTTATCTGTTATCATTACTTTGAAGCTTTCTTTTCAAGTTAAAAAGTTTTATTTTTAAATAAAATGTTTTTAAAATTTATTTTTTAATAAAAATATTTTAAAAAAAATTCAAATAAAATGATATTTTACATAAAAATATTTTAAGTTATTCATTTATTTAATCAACAACAACAACCCTCTATTTTTACTCCACTTGGGAAATTTTATATTGATACCATCCATATCCTTTATCTGGATGATTTTCTATGGATTATGACAAGGAAAGTATTTATATTAACTCCATTGAATTCCTTGTTAGCCCCTTGAAATATTCAATTTCATATGATCATTGATCAGTGAATTCCAAATAATTATCCATATAATTTATCAAGGATATTACTATTTCCTAAACCATATACCATTTTACATATGATGTTTAATTTTATTCTTATTAAATTAACTTAAGAATTGTTGATAAATATATATTTCTTATTCAATGTGGTTATTTGATAAGGAATATTATTTACTTTGATTATTCAATATGAGTAATGTTTTGGACAGGAAATGATGGGTGGGGCCTATAATTTATATAGCCTCATGATGCATCTAAAGGTTATCATGAGACAAATAATTTGTGAAATTTGATTGGGTTTCAACCCTTGATTTAAACCCTATTATGAAAGTTCTTGACGTTATAGGTTTTCATGTGACTCAGACATGGAACCCAATAATTAAGCATTTCCCTCATTTAGACTCACTTAATATTGTCCATGAGATTTTTCATCGACATTAATATGGATGAATTTCATTCTTAGTTTATTAATTTATGGTATGTGTTTCAGTTTCTCATATTTCCATATTTAATTTTCCTTATCTATTTCTTTGAATGGTATATGTTTTCATCTATTATCTTGACATGTTATTTATCATTTCAGTTTGTTGATTTCATGGAATGTGGGTTCATTTATTTACCTTACCATATTAATTTATTCTCATTGATTCATTAATGCTTCTTCTATGATTTACATGACCTTACAAAGAATTTGATCTCACCCTTATTTTGTTTCCTATTTCTAGGAATTCAAGAAGTGTATTAAGTAATATTTTCAAGGATACGATAGATCAAATAAAGTTTTTAACCTAGAAATGAAAAGGAGAAGAAAAAAATTATGTTGTAACTAGTGTATTATTTTTTTAATAAAATACTCATATAAGTATCTGGTTTACCAATTCTACTAAACTCTTCAGTACTTCGGGGATCGATTCCTTATAATTATGCCAATGTAATTGATATAAAACACTAACTATGGGCTTATAGGGTCGGGTTTCTATATTTGGTATCATATAAATCTTATTAGAAACCTTGGGAACTAGAGTTAGGAAAACATATGTTAGAGAACATAAACCTAAGGTATAATTTAAAGATAAGTATAGAAGAAAATCCTATAATTTTGTTAAGGTATAGATTATTTGGGTATTCCTAGAAATGAATCCATGTATGAATACTACAAGTGAATGTGGTTCTAGAATAGATGTACCTAGTAGTAATAGCTTCAACAAGGTGTTGCAATCCTGACTCGGGGTAACCTGTCACATGACAATGGCCCTTACTATGCACCTAGTTTAACACTTCTATGGGATATTCTTCGAATATTCCATGTTTTCATTACAAACCATTATGAATAATTTGAATGGATAATGAAAATGAATGATCAAGGTCAAACCTAAGGTGTTTTTGATATAAAATAAGGTTTCATTGTTTAGATATCTTATAAATAATTATATAATTTTCTCACTATGACTATTGTTGCTCACACTATTCTTTCTAGTTTTAGTCAATGACTGGAACCTAAAGGATTCAAGTTAATATAAAACATGAAGGAAATGGTGGTTAAAATGAGAAACCAAATGAGGTTTTGAAAGGATTTAATGATATCATGTTTATGCCAAATCAGTTTTCCTGAAATATGATTAATAATATATACCTTTACCAACTCCCAAACACCAAACAAGAGATGTATGGAGGTTTCTAAGATATTGAGAGGCGAAGTCCACAAAGAAAATAAGGCTCGATTTTCTACATTTGAGAAGTGTGGAAGGGGACACAAAAGAAAGTGTCTTAATAGAATAATTAAATTCTTTAGGTGTGGTAAATAAGTACATAAAGCAAAGGATTACTGGGAAAAATGAAGAGTATGATGGGAGGAAATGAAACTCATCCTAAGGATCCATTTGTGGTTTGTTTCCTTAAATGTGGGAAACCTGGTCATTACCCGAGTCAATTCCCACTCTTAAAGGGTAAACCCTAGATCATAAAAGGATGTATGTAGAAAATAAATGTATGAAATAGTTATGTATTTAAGATGTATTGAAAACCATAGTTAAAAGTATAATGATTAAATTTTAAGGATGTCCATTAGATATATTTTATAAATTATATTAATATTGTTTTAGAAAAGGAAAACTTGTATTTTGGGTGACAACCTATCAAGTACATAAAGGCCATGCGTATAGAACCCATAACTAAAGAACAATAAGGTTTTCACACCAACCACTAACCTACACAATGTCCTGGTTATTTTTTCATTGTTTTTAGTTAAACAATTTGAATAACAAATGTTAATGATGAACTCATAATATCACTTTTGTGGATTAGAGATTAATATATTAACCATATTGGTTTTGGACGATAGTTAGAGAAAAATATTTATAATTTTAACTCTTTTATAGGCCTTATGATGCTTTAAAACTTTTTTAGTGCTTCAGGAATAAAAATTCATTATTGGTAAATAATTTTTGGGAGTAAAGGGATGAATTAGAATTTTATTGAAGCATAAATAAAAGTTATTATTGTTCATATAAAATTGAAACTTATCAAGTAAAAATATTTCCTTAAATTATTATTCATTAAAAGAATTACCAAAAATTAGGAAAATATCTTTGAAATAAAATTTTGTCCTAATACCTTAATTTTCATTGAACCTATGGTCCCTTAAATCATCAAAGATTTATGGCTTTGAGGCCCACAACTTTCTATTGATCATTCAGTTGTTTTTGATTTATGACCTCAGTCACTCCTTATAAATATTTATCCATTTCCTCCATGTATGTATTTTCCCTTGCCACTAATGTTCTTATACTTAGAGACCCACATACATGGTAGTCCTTGTGACCTTTGTACTTTTCATTCTCTCTTTTCTATAGGATTTTTTACAAACCCCTCCCACAATTTCGGATTTCAATATAGTAAATATCAAATAATATATTACCAAGATCGATTTTAAATTGTGAGGATGAAATTTAATTAAGTTGGGGAGAATGTAACACCCTGAAATTATAAAGTATAACTTTGTATTCAATAGTATTTATGATGCAAAACACAAAGTGTGAAAAGGGAATATATTAACCCAATACATTACAATATTAAATAAATATATTATATTCTATAGCTTATAATTCCTGCAAAACTAAGTTATCTTTCATCGCATAAAAGAGTGAACTTTTTTCATATATTATGTTACATGCAAGAGTGACCATCCTTGATAGCTTGCATTACACACAAGACCGATTTTCACCAAATAACAATGTATTATTCAAATATTATTATTTAATATAATGTGATATTACCTAGAAGTTATTTTAGAGGTTATAAATAGTATAAACTAACTTAGAAAAATTTATGGTTTATATAAATATAAAATGAATTCATTGGTTTCCAATTAATTAGAAATAAAAATAAGAACTAGTTGGATATAAAAAAGAAATGTTATTATTTTTATGCTCCCAAAAGAGTTTTTTATTAATAAACATAATTAATTAAAATTAGAGAGTTATTTTAATGAAACATATATTTTATATATTTAATCAAATATTTTTTATATTCAAACATTAGGTGTGATAGTCATAAGATAAGATCAAACCCAATTTCATACATAAAACCTGTATTTTTAAAAAAGCAATTTTAACGCCTTTTAATGGAGAACTCATTTTAAATATAAATTTTGAAACTTTAATTAGTTTAATTTGTATGAATAATATTTTAAACAGAAATATAAAAATTATTTTAGGGTGAATTTTTGATATTTTTCATAAACATATCATTTTTTTAATGAATAGTTAAAAATACTGATTTTTTTGTTAAAAACTGCTTTTCATCTAATTTATTTATAAGGTTAAATTATACATTTAATTGGTTATAAAGTTTAATTAGATCATATTTTTATAAATTAATACAATTTATTTATGCTGTTTCTGCTGAAAAATCAGATCCAGAGCACTCTCAGATTTGTTCTTCTCAACCTGTAACTCCTGCTGCTACTGTTTCGGTTCATTTGACTGAGCCTTCTAAGATTAACTCCTCAAATTCTGATATCAAATCAACTGAGAACAAATCAGAATCTACTTCCCCCCCTCTTATTAGAAGATCTAAGAGGAAGAAGAATTCTGGAAAATCCAAAAAAAGGGGCTCTAACCGAAAACATAGGTAACAATGAATCTCCTATTTTGGAACTGCCAAGGCATTTCCAACAATGACACCTCCATGACACTTAGGAGGCTTTTAAACACTCATAAACCTCAGCTATTTGCCATATCTGAACCCAAGGTCAACTTCAATTATAATTTTATGAGACTTGGCTCTCTTCATTATAACTTTTTAGGATCCTGCAAAAATGGTCCCTTAATGGACTCTATGTGGATCTTCTATCACTCCTCCCTTCAAAACATCAATGTTTTCAAAACCGCTGATCAACATTTCACTTGCGATTTTATCTAGAATGATCAGCACATATTTTTCTCAATGGTCTATGCTAATAAAAGGTATCAACAAAGAATAAATCTTTGGAAGGATCTTCTTGACATGGCTAACACAATTCAAGATCCATGGGTGATTAGCGGTGACTTCAATGCTATTCTTAGTCCCACTGAAAAAATTGGACCCTCTCATATTTCTATATCCACAAGAGAATTTAGATCGGCTATTGATGACTGTAATCTCTCTGAAGTCAACCTTACTGGGGCGAAATACACTTGGTATAGAAGGCATTATAACAAAACTGTTGCCAGTAAGCTTGACAGGGCCTTTGTTAACATGAAGGCCATGGACACCTGGGATAATGTCTCTTGTATAACGCTTCCCAGACTTAACTCGGACCACCATCCCATATTACTCATCTCCCTCTCTAATGAATGTAGAACTCCCCTCCCTTTTAAATTTAATAATTCTTGGTCTCTAGACCTTGACTGTGTCAACTTGATTGATAATACTTGGAATTCTATGAGCCATTCTCATGACCCTTTTGCCTGTATTTTCAAATTGAAAATTTTAAAACAAGCTCTCAAAGGTTGGTGTAAAACCAAAACCTTACAAATGGATTCTGACATCACCTCTCTTGAAGATGAACTTAATCAAATCCAAACTCGTAGTTACAACTCTGATTTTACCCTCGACCTTCAATTGGAGGTCAATACAGCTCTTAAGCTTAACACCTTACTCACTTTTAAGGATAAAATCCGGAAAAAAATGTTTAGGACCAAATGGCTAGCTGATGGAGATAGAAATACTAAATTCTATAACTCTCTTCAAAGAACCAGAAAAGCCAATCGTCCTCTCACTAAACTAATTCACAATGATTTGATCCTGGAATCTGAAGAAGCCATCTCGGATCATGTTGTCTCTTACTTTAATGACATCTTCAATGGCCCTAAGAGAAATATTGATCTCGATCCCAATATTATCCCCTTAATGGTGGATGAGAAAGACAATGACTCCCTCTTAGCTATTCCTTTGGAGCATGAAATTAAAGACACTGTCTTTAGTCTAAAATCTGATAGTGCTCCTGGACCGGATGGATTTAACAATGGTTTCTATCAAAATCACTGGGACACTCTTCGTTCAGATGTTTGTAAGCTGATACGGTCTTTTTTCACTCACGGATCCCTCCCTCAGGGAATCAATGCTCAATTCCTCACCTTAATACCCAAAGTTGAAAATGCTTCTGAAATTCATCATTATAGACCAATTTCTCTTATCAATACCCTATACAAGATCATTACTAAAATAATTTCCAACAGATTGGCTCTGATTTGCAACAAAATTGTCTCATGAAATCAGTTTGGTTTCATTAAAAACAGATCCATTCAAGACTGCATTTGTCTCGCCTCAGAATGTACCAACACCCTAAATAAAAACAATAGGGGGGGTTCTGTGGCCATCAAGCTTGATATTAGAAAATCCTTTGATACCATTGATTGGGGATTTATTTTTAGAATCTTGAAAAGTTTTGGTTTTAATGAGACTTTTATCAAGAGAATCAAGACTTTATTTCAATCTGCTAACATTTCCATATTAATAAATGGAACACCTCGTGGTTTTTTTAAATGCTCTAAAGGTGTTAGACAGGGCGATCCTCTTTTGGCCACTCTGTTTGTTATTGCAGAAGACTATTTTAGCGGACTCATTCATAATCGGGTTGATCAAAATAAACTTAAACCCATTCAGGCCGCTAGAAACCTTTCTGTCCCCACTCACCTCCTCTATGCTGATGATATTATTTTGTTCCTAAAGGGTGATCAAAGAAATATTCAATGTATTAAACAAGATATCTCTCATTACGAGAACCTTTCTGGACAATCTATTTCCTGGAACAAATCTCATATTTTCTTTGGAAAAAATTTCCCTGTTAGAAGAAAATCTATTATCACCAATAATCTTGGAATTAAAGAAGGTTCTTTTCCCTTCACGTACTTGGGCGTCCCGATTTTCTGGGGACGTCCTAAATCATCTTATTTCTCTAATATCACGGATCAAATCATTAATCAACTTTCTACTTGGAAGGGGAAATCCCTCTCCATGGATGGTAGAATTTGTCTTGTCAAATCTACCATTGTCTCTAAGCTGGTTTACTCACTCATGATTTATAAATGGCCCATAGGTACTTTCAAGAAAATAAATACCTTTATAAAAAATTTCATCTGGACGGGAAGTATCTTTGAAAGGAAACTTGTTACCATCCCATGGAAGACATGTTGTAAACCTCTTGATAATGGAGGCATTGGCATAAAAAATTTAAAATTGTTCAACGATGCCCAGCAAGCGAGATTCACTTGGCGCCTTATTAATAATAACTCTAAAGCCTCTGATTTCTTAAAACATAGATTTTTAAATAAACTTTTAAAAGGCAATCTTAATTTCATCAACTCCTCAATCTGGCCCTCTATTAGAAACTCTTATCAGAAGATTATGGCTAATTCTAGATGGATGGTCAGCACTAACTCCAACATTAAATTCTGGTGTGACAACTAGATAGGTACTTTTTTAATTTCTATGCTGCCTCCTAATAACAATTTTATAAACACCACCCACACAATTAAAGATGTTATGCATCTTCATAGGCATGATATCCCCAATGACATTGCTCAAATCATTGAAAATTATACCTTCTCCACCTCTGGGGATTTCCTTGTTTGGGAACCTGCTCCCAATGGCATACTTGACTCAAAAAACTTCTACATGCACAACTTTTCTGACAATGAACCTAATTATAATTGGGTGAGTACCTTCAATAAGACTTGGATCAAACCCTCCAGGTTCACACTTATTTGGCGTATTGATCACAATAGATTGCCCACTGAAAATCGACTTCAAGCCTTTGGCATTCAACTTTTCTCAAAATGTCATTTATGTAATTAGCATAGAGAGGATTCTGATCATCTTTTTTTGTCTTGTGCTATGGCCACGGCTTTATGGAACTATATTTTTTAGATTTTTAATTGTTCATGGTCCTTATCTGATCCGATTTGTTTTCTTTTGAAGAAATGTACTAAATATGAAGCCTCTCAGCAAGTCAAAAACATTTTTCTTGCGGCAGTGGCTGAACTTCTTCATGAAATCTGGTATGTAAGAAACGATCTTATCTATAATAATCACTCTTTCAGTCTCAATGCAGGAAAAGCTCGAATTCTCATTACGATACATGAAGCTGCATCAATTCAAAAAGATTGTTGTAGCAATCATATTAGAGACTTCGAGATCCTCAGACGTATCTGTGTCCCGGGTATTTTCCTGAAGATCAAGCAACCCTTTGAAGTATTCTGGAAACCTCTAATGCCGGGTTGGATTAAAGTGAATGTCGACGGTGCCTCAAAAGGCAATCATGGACCTTCCAGTTGTGGGGCCATTTTCAGAGACTCTGATGACCATTATCATGGTTGCTTTTACGGTGGGTGTGGGATCGCCTCTTCCATTGAAGCGGAGATGCTTGGAGTCATCCATGCTTTTGATTTTGCACTACAAAGAGGTTGGCGTAAACTATGGATTGAAAGTGATTCTACCACCATTGTTCAAGCTATTTGGAACGGAGTTATTCATCTAGCCTGGCCGCTTACTATGCGTTGGATGAATTGCTTGAATTCGCTTCAGGAGATCGACTACATTGCTACACATGTCTTCCGTGAAGCAAATGCAGTCACTGATGCCCTTTCCAATAAAGGTGTCCACCAGAACATGACTTGGCTGGATGCGCTGCCAGCGGATTTTCTTCACCTCTTTGAAAGAGATTGTAATAAAATTCCTTCCTTTAATTTCATGTAAACTTTTGTTTCTTTTATTAATAAATGGTGTTTCGGTCTTTGACCGAGGCATTACCCAAAAAAAATACAATTTATTTCCCTTTAATCAATTTCACTTTGAAATTTATTATAAAAACAAATAAAATTTTCGGATTTTTTTACTTTAAAAACCTGCATTGTTGTCTCACCTACGAGATTAAATTTAAAACAATTTATGCCACTTCTATGATTGTAATTTGGAAAAATGGATTATATTTTTTTAATAATAAAATTTTATAATTTTTAATAATACAAACTTTTTTTGACCAAAAATATTAGGCAAAGTGATTCAAATTAACTGCAACGATTAAGGTTAAATTAAGATTAATAAGGGACTAAACCTTAACCTTAAGGCCTGAAACGGCCTATAAAATTTTAAAAGGGATATTTTATGTCCATATTTTAACCCTATAATATAATTTCTAGAAATTTTACCATTATTAGATCTAATTAAAAAAGAAAAATGTGGTAATAATTCCTTTGTCAAAATATTACAAGAGTGTCACTCCTCCTCCACTATAAAAGGCCACCACTTCTCCCTATTCCTTACACCTCTCAAACCACTTAGGTTCAGAAATTATTTTCCAAATTAAATTAAAAACATAAATTCCCTCTACCTTTAATCCTCCATTTGGGTTGAAGACTTCCAAGTAATCCCTTTGGTATAAACCAAAAGGAGTTACCCGATTTTTAAAATAGCGCTTTCCAACAATCTCTTTTCTTTCATTTAATTTTCCACCACCTAAAATATTATTCTTCCTTGTTCATATAATAAAACCAATATCCTAAATATAATTAAATTTTTTTATATTAATGGTTCTTCCTACACTCACACACACTTCCATCTAATGGGTAATGAACATACTATTTATGTCTACGGCAAACTACCGCCTCATTAAATGATGATTGTTCATTTTTCCAATTACCACCTATCATGGTGGTCATTATGATGAACACTCTATTTATATATGATATTTATGATATTTATTATGTATTTATACTTATATTATCCTTTTATAACACATATCATTACAACTTTCCATTTTTTATTAATTTGATAACATCGTTTGAGGAAGTGTGAACTATCGCCCCCTCGAAGCGATGTGATTTATTCACACTATACATTGAACGTATTAAGAATGATTTTAATAAATATATTTCAAATATATTAAATAAATATGGTACTATAATTATAATATACATATATATATATATCATTTACTTTTCATCCTTTTAAAATATGATAATGAAATGAAGGTAGTGTTCATGCGTACGTACGGACTACCGTCTCCATGAACAGTGCATTTCATTTATTATCTCCAAACATTATAGATTATTATAGATACATATATAATGGATATATATTATATTAAAATCATGGTTTACATTCATTATATTATTATACCATGATATATTTAATATGAAAAATAAATAACAAATTAGAATATACTCGATAAACTAGGCAATGAACACCCAAAATAGATAAAATACTGAAAGGTTATTAACAACCCAGTAATAAGATATTATAAGAGGATAATATATGATATCCAGGTTATTAATATGGTTATATAATAATATATTAACATTTTTAAAACTATTATATATGAGGTTAAATTAATTCTACAAAAAAGGAAATACAAGGTAAGGGATTCTTGTCTCATTTTTTTCCATGAGGCATACATATTTTTTGTACACCTATTTTTTTATATAGTGTATATAATAACCATTTTGATATGTAATATCATTAAAAATTATATATTCATGGTATTTTTAGTTTCAAATTGAATTATTTCTTTTAAGTGTATTTGAGTTAAAAGTTACCAAGTAGAATAGAACTGCATAACTCAATTTCTTTTCATTGAGTTGTATTACTTTCTTATTGTCATTAATATTATAAGATTATGTGTGTAATCACCTTTTATTATATATATTTGTATTTAAACTTTACTTATGTGTATTTATAGTTGATACACATAATCACCTCATTTATTTATTCTCACTTCAACATTATATCCTTTTCAAGGATTTATTTCACAATCTCATTTTATTTGAGATTATTTGTACTTGAACTTCCATTAAAATAAATTATTGGATAATTTTTAAATAAAAGATTTAATTTTAATATCATATGGTTATCAATGGCCATTATCAATTATTATTACCATTTTTTCTACTATTTGGTACTCAAATGATTTAGAAATTTTTTTACTAAAACCCGACTGCATTTCTCTATTTAGTCAAAGAACCTATTTTCTTCTAAAAATCATGTCTTCTAAAAATGTTTTAAAAAAATGTTTTAAACATTTACAAAATGAGTTTTTAAAGACATTTTTACCCATTTTTATTATTTATGAATTTTTTCAAAGGAATATTCTTGTCTCTTTCCAAAAAAGGAATTTTTTAACCCTTTTTTACCTTGAAAAAGGAATATTTCTTTTTACCTCATATGATATGTAAAGATTTATCTGCCATCATCTCTTTAAACCTAACTTTGTAATTTTAAAAGGTTTATTTTTAAAGAAACTGTTTTTAAAAGGAATTTTCAAATAAAAATATTTTCAAATGATTTGTCAAAGAAAACAGTATTGTCCTCAAGAATATTTTTCAAGTTATTCTTTTATTTCATCAATGATAATAACTCTCTATTTTTACTCCACTTGGGTAATTTTGTGTTGATACCATCCATATCCTTTCTCCGAATGGTTTTTTATTTATTTGTCCAAGTAAAGTATCTATATTCACGTCCTTAACTTCCTTGTTCTCCCCTTGAAATATTCAATTTCATATGATCATTGGGTATTAAATTTCCCCTAATTATCCATATCATTTATTAGGGATATTATTATTGTCTAAACTGTATACCATTTTACATACAATGTTTTCTTTAATAGTTATTCTATTAATTAGGGAATTATTGATAAATATGTATTTCCCATTCAATATGGTTATTGAATAAAGAATATTATTTAATTTTGATTATTCAATATAAAGAATGATTTAGACTGGAAATGATTGGTGGGGATCAGACTTTATATAGCCCCTCAATGCATCGATAGGTTCTCATGGGACAAATAATTTGCACAAATTAATTAGGTTTCTAAGATTAATTTAAAACATATTTTGAAATGTTTTAATGGTATATCTTTTCATGTGCCTAAGAAATGATGTCCAATAATTAAGCATTTCCCTCAATTAGACTCAGTTATTATTATCCATGAGATTTTGTGTCGACATACCTATGGATTCATTTCATTCTCAATTTATTGATTTATTTCGTGTGTTTAAATTTCACACCTTTCTGTATTTAATTTTCATTATCTAGTTATTTGAATAAAATGTGTTTTCATTTATTATCTTTCTATATTATTTATTATTTCAGTTTATTAATTACATGGCATGTTTGTTTAGTTATTTACCTTTCCATATTAATTTTTTCTCATTGATTCATTATTGCTTCCACTATGATTTAATTAACCTTACTGATCATTTTATAACACCCTTATTTTTTTTCCTATCCCCAGGAATCCAAGAAGTTTACTAAGAAATCTTTGTAACGATATGATAGATGAAATATGGTTTTTAAACTAGAAATGAAAAAGAGAAGAAAAATATATATATATATATATATTGAGATTATTGTATTCTTTTATAATAAAAGAATCATGCATGTATCTAGTTTACCAAGAATACTAAACTCTTCGGTCCTTCAGGGATTGATTCCATGTAATCATGCTAATGTAATTTATAGTAGACACTAGCTCCGAGCTTCTAGGGTTGGTTCACTACAAGAATTGAATTTGATCAAATGAATTCCATATTTTGAATTAGAATTTAAAATTTTGGTATTTAGTCCACATTAATTTTTTTCATAATAAAAATTAAAAAAACTACAACTGTTAATGTTAAAATAGGATTATTGGGGCATTAAAATAAGATATAAGGGTGATATTTCCACACAAACTTGTCTAAATCCTATTTTATAGACACATTTAGACATTATATAATATCCTATTTTAATATGAGTCATTTGGTACCATTTTTATTAATTAATAAATTAATATATTTTAATCATTTGAAAAATACCAAGTATTTTTGGATTGGTGTAGCCTGATCCATTTGGGTGATATTGGACTGAATGCTAGAGGCCTATACTATACCTCCACAAACCTCTAGAAATCTTCCATTGTAGCAACTTGGACTTGGGTGGTCGCGGCACTATTTCAGTGTAAACTTCTAGCCATATTTATCTATATCACAATGTACTTGCTTTTTGGTTTGTGTCATAGTAATTCTTCTTCTTTATTATCTCATTAGAACTAGGTTTTTGTGTGTGTTAAACTCTGATCTCCTTGTAATTATGCTCCCAAATTATAGTGGTGTGATTCTAATTATACATGAATGTAGGTATTATCAATTAACAACATAAATCATTGTGTCTATTTTCATATTCTTCTTCTTCTTTTGTTCTATCTTTTCTTCATCTTCAAGATTATGTGTCATTGTGTCCCCCAGTGTTTTTGCAACAAGGGCATCCAATCCATCTCTTATAAAAGGTATCCTCCTATCCTCTATTATACACACTTAAAGGGACTCTTAAAATAATCAAAACTTTCCCAAATAATTTCATAAAATCCCTCCCCACATCCATGATGTATTATTTTTAACATAATACCATTATTTCATGGCTTAGGTGTAAGATAAAGGAGGTTTCTCAATGAATAAGTATAGTTCTTAACCAAGATCTTTCAATTTTCTTCTTTATTCCACCTTCTATAAACATATTGGATCCATAATAACATTATTAATATAGTATCATTAATATATTTAGATGTTATTATGATGATTTCACAATCTTTTTCCACCTATTTTTCATCAAATGTGAAATAAAAGTATCACCTGTGCGTATGTGTAGACTATCACATCCACATAGTGATATGATTTATTTTCTATCACCTCCTCACATGGAAATTTATATTGATAGATTTAATAAATATATTTTTTTTATGATTTAATAATTATTATATAATTATAAAATATTAGTTTCCTTTTTTCCACCTTTTTTTTAGAAAATGGAAACAACGTTCAAGTATGCATACAGACTACTCTCTCCATGATTAGTGTAATAATTTTTTATATATATTTAATTTATGGATGGTTATGAATATCAATATAGTTAATATATATAATATTTATATCATGGTTAAAATTTTATAGATGATTTAACTATGGTCAAAGTACAAGGACCGAAATAGTCGAACTAAAAATTTCAAGAAAAAACAAAACAATTAACAACCGAAATAGATGATTTTAATAAAGACTTTTTAATAAATAGGTGTCAAAATATTTTAATTTGATATTATATGATATTATAATTATTTATATTTCTCTATTATAGAATTATATTAAATTTAAGTTTATTATCTAGAAATTTAGAGCGCTTATGAAGTATGTTTAACTTAAGTTAAGGGTTTTTATTTTACAATATGACTTTTTTATCGAGATTGTTTATGCTTAAGTTTTGAATGATGAAAATATAGGATATATATCTAAAAAATATTATGAATATTATTATACACTAGTTATTTATTAAAATTAAAGGTTTCCTTTCATTTTATTCTCTTTAGGTTTAAAGTCCCATGTTTTTGAACTGGATTAAAATACAAATGTTTTCAAAAAAATTGATTCATCAATGGTTCATTTTTTTTAAACCGAGCTCTGGAATTTTATTCTGAGTGTTGGAACACCTAATGGTTTCGTTTCTGGACTAGTGTAATTACCCAATAAATTTTATCAGGTGTCCCGATGAGTCTCGGGTGCACCGAATCCATAAAAGTCCACTTTAATGGATCTTCATGGAAAGTGAATGGTTGTGGTCCAACCTGTGCAGTTTATCTTATTTAATAAATTATTATTTTCTAATTAAATATTATTATATGATATATTTGAATTAATTAAAAAAAGTTTTAATAATAATAATAATGAAGTTATTATTACTACTATGGTGGTTGTTAAATTTTTTTGAATGTTAAAGAATTAATTAAATAGAAGTTGGAGCTATTGACGTGGATTTTCGGTTTATCAAAGAACCATTTTATTTAAATAAAGAGTTTCAGAATTATTAAAGGACTGTTTAATATTAAATGGAGGAATTTTCTAATAATAATAATGTCATTGTTATTATTATGGAGTTATAAATTATTTTGATACTTTTAGATTTTAATTTCATGTTAAATAAGTGTATCATTTATGAGAATTAAATGTGGCTTTTGATCTTCTCAGAGAAACATTTAACTAAATGAGGGGTTATGGGTTGGAGTTTTTATCATATTAATGATATTGTAATAAATTGGGGGTTTGGGTTTTTAAAATAAATGAAAGTTTGAATATTAATAATAATGATGTTATTATTATGTTGTGGTTTTTTGTTAAATAAATGTTAAAAGAATTTAATGATCAATAGGGAGTTTTATAATTAATTATGAAACATTTATTATGAGAATAATAAATGAAGTTTAAAAACATATTAGATAATTAATGTGGATTTAAATGGGGAGGTTGGACATAATCAAAATTATCATTTTATTGTTTCTTTTAAAACAATTTAATTATGGGGTTTATCAAAGAAATGTTTTTATTTAATGGGGTGTAATACTTATGTGAATTTAATGACGTTGTTGGGTATCTCAAAGAAACACTTAATAAAATAAACAGTTTCAAATTTAATGAAGGAGTGGTGTTATTTAATAGAGGTGTTGGGTTATATCAAAGGTTTGAGTAATAATAACGATATTTTTATTATTATGGTTTTATGAGTCTCATAATTATTGAAAATTATAGATATTATTATTATAAATAATGATAGTAACAAATTGGGGAGTTTTGGTTAGAATTAAAAAAATGAAAGTTTTAATAATAATAATAATGAGGATTTAATTATTATTATTTTTTGTTAATTAATTAAATTCAAGGAAAAAATATTTTTATTAATTGTGGTAAAGGAATTGTTTTTTCTATTACTTTGAAGTCAAAGAGATTTTAATTTAATTGAGGATTAAAGGGGAGTTTTATTTTCTCAATGAAACGTTTCCTTTAAGAAGGTTTAATTGGGGAGTTTTTCACTTTTTAGATAATTGTTTAATGTGTATAATAATAATAATAAAATGAGCATTATTATTATATTTTATTATTATTATTATCACATTAATGGTGGTATTATGATTGCGTTTTAAGAGTTTAATAATAACTATTATTAATGGAAATTAATTTAGGGGTTTGAAAAGGAAAATAAATGGAATCAAATTCCCCTCTTCTTCCTCTCTACGCACAAGGTGCTGCACGCACGCATCAGCGCACCCCATGACGCGGCCCCTTCCTCCCTACTTCAATCTCCCTCCTCAGCATAAGCTCCTTCCCGCAGTGAGACCAAGAAGCGCGTGAACCCCCGGGTGACCCTCCCTGTAGCAGCGCGACACCCGGGCAGAGTTCCTGCAGTGCGCGACTTCCGTGGTGCGACCCCCCTCTGGGCAATACCTAGAGGCGCACCACCCCTCTCCCAAAATCCACTTTGCATGTGACAATTCCCCTCAGACTCTTCACCAATCTTGTCCTCATCATCAAGGTGAGTCCGTCTGCGTATAACTCGCCATTCACATCGATCATTTGAATTCTCTCTCTCGCCTTGTTTTCTCGGCTAAAATGCGAAGGTTCGAGTTTAATCTGATTGTTGTGTTCCTATATTTTTTTAGGATATGTGAATGTTGACTTGGGAGCCATTGGTCCATAATCTGACATTCACCTCCAAGGTCGATGCAGGTGGTTTCTAATTGCCTTGTCGCCGTTGGTTATGGTAGGTTTTTAAACCCATTGTTTGGTTTTGCACCGGGTATATTAAGGACTATTAATTTTTTTTATGAGTTCCTGGTACCAAGTTAGGGGTGGGTTGTTCATTAAAACTTTGATTCTAGTTACCGGTTTAATATATTGAATTTTTGTTGATCAATGTAGGCAATGTGCACGGATATATATATATATATATATATATATATATAAAGGTGTTCGCGTGTGCGATTACGGACCAGTTTTGGACTGCTTTCCACCAAGTACATTAAAGTGTTTCAGATTTTAAAATGGTGCCACCCCGAGGTAGGGTCCCTTCACATGTGTTCAACATTAATAAATACATTAATAAAATCCTTGTTGTGCTTTTGTGGATATTTAACTTATGCATTGAACTATTTATATTGTATTTCATCTAAATGTGAATTTAGTAAGTTTGATTAAATTTATAAATGTGATATATATTTTGTTGATACACGACTTTTGAAGTTATTAAATGATGTTTCCCAAGTGAGATAAATGAGGGCTTAAACTTGTGTTGATTTTAAGCATGTTTTTCTAATTTGGTTAAAGTGATATGATTAAACAGTTAAATGATTTGAATGGGCATAATATGTAATATGGAAATTAATTGTAGAATTAATTATCAAGTCACGAGTTGGCATAAAATTGTGGCTTTTATTAATGATTGGGAATATTAAATATTTGACATGTTCAAAAATATAAATTGGAAGTTGGTAATAATTAATGGATGGATTAATTATTACATGTTAAAATGTTAAATGGTTAATTAATTTATGATTGGTTAAAGATGTAATATTTAATAATTAATTTTTGAATTAATTAATTTTCATGCATTAAAATTAAGATTGTGAATTGATTTTTTGTTACGAATGTTGGCCAAGGGTCCTTTTTTATGCATGTTAGATTTCCATGCATTAATTTGTCTTGGATGGAGTTTTTTTGTATTATGATATGATGTGTGAGATGGTTTCTAAATATATGGGATTTGTACAGCATGTTTTGTGATGATTATGACGTGCATGTAAATTGTAAGTCCTGGAAGAATCACTACTTGGGTGGATGGGTTCAGACTTGTTAAAGAATTTGCATAATTAAATGTTGAGTTAATTATTTATTTAGCTTGATAAGAATAATTAATTGTTAATTAATTATTTACTATTTATATGTTTAATGGTTAATTAAGGGTTGACATTTGACGGGCGATTTATGTTGTTAATTAGTTGTTTAATTAATTGACAGATTGGATTAATTAATTTATGAAATAATTAATTGATGGTTTTGGGGTGTTAGGTATAGAATTCTACACCAATGATAAATATATATGTATTATTGATAAAGAGGTTATGAGACAGGGACTGATGCTCCAAATACTCATGGGGTGCTAGACATGAAGTTCTACACCCTGCTTGCAAGAAAATATTCGTTTATGGGACAAGGACTGATGCTCCAAATACCCATGGGTTGTGAGACATGTACTGATGCTCTGAATACTCATGAGGGCGCTAGACATGATGTTCTACACCCATTAATTAACATTGGACAGTGGGTCCAATTGTTCGTGCATGAAATGAGTTTAATGGTTAATGAAGGCTGTTGTGACATGATGACTTGTGAATTGATTATGAGAAAGGGTTCAGACTTTTTATGAATTGGGTGAAACGCTTTTAGTGGACAGGCTTAGAATTAGTATACGAAAGGTTTAATTAAATAACTTATGACATGTTATCCAAGCCAAACCACAAGCTTCGATTAGGTCTTTACTTTGATTACTTAGATGGTCTTTAGAGACATCTGTGGTGAGTGACTTATGCGAGAGATGTTGGGCGTAGACCGAATCTCAAGACCTTCATTTTATTAAGATTGGAAAAATTAATAATGCAGGATCAGACACCAGCTGAGGGCTGAAGCTGGTACTTGGGTATATAGTTACATTGTACCGTTTACTTAATTAATGCATACTTTCACATGTTATAAGTTATTTATTAAATTTCTGGTTTGGGGTAGACATTGGTGGTCCTGACCTACTGAGATTTATATCTCACACCCTACTCGGGCCGCCATTTCACTGGGTACCTGAGTAGATTCTATTTGGTTACAGGACTATTCTGTTTTCATTTACTTGGGAGTTTGAGCACATGACGGAGTGGAGGCTCAGTATGCTCAAGGATATCGCCCTTGGGGATTCGAGTCATTATTTATTTATTCTTGCATTTAAATGTAAAGCATGTTGTTTTGTTCACTATTTTCTACTTTTGTATCATTATCATGTCATGCATGCATCGACTATATAATTTGGCATTGGCCATTTGTTTTCTACAAGATTTATAAAATCTGTTTTCCGTTGCTTATTCATTTATTATACTGTTTCCGCTATTTATTGCCTTTTTCTATTTTTGAACACTAAAATGAGGGTATAGCCTCCCCACTGACTATCCTTAGACCCTCACTGCTAGTCGGCAGCCAATGGCATACGGAGAGGCACGCTTGAGGTAATGTGGTGACCGGTCTGGCCACCGGTTTAGTGGTGAGCTGGGTCGGGACGTTACATTAGGTACTTAAGAGACTAATGTAATGTCTTTAAGAAAAACCTGCTTTATTTCTCTCTTCAGTTGGAAATATTTTTCTTCCATGACTATATTTTACTTAAAATATTCTGAAGAATGTTTTTACTATCCTCAAAATATTTATTAGATTCATTTTAACTTATGTTGGGATTTTTACAATAAGGTTTAAAAAATATTATCATTTTCAGAATGAGGTACTTTTTACAGTAGTGAACAAAATATTTATTTTAACAATTGCAATGTGAATATAATTTCCCACCATAATGACCATTAAATGATTTGAATCTTCCTTTATAACTTTCCATATTTATTTTCAAATTAAATTATTTACTTAATATTTTTAAAGGTTCTAGATTTTAAATAAGTGATTTAAAAATGAAAATATTATTTTCCTCAAAAAATGTTTCAATGATCTTAAAAGGGCATTTTTTTTATATTATAACATCCTTTTTTGTTCCTTATTCTTTAGTAGGGACATGATTCTATGATACTATACTTATTATTTCTCTCGATATTTAATGGTTATGATGATGAAATATTGATGAAACCCATTTTATTTTTTGTGGATTAAGATATGATGGAATGATAAATGTTTTCATGGTCTTATGGAATGTATATGAATGGATTATGATTATGTGATGGGTGGTTATATTATATACCTACAATGAATTTGGTAAAGATTGATGTTTTATGATCTGTAAGGGTTTATGGGAGGTTATCCCAAGCCCCCAAAGTGGTTACAAGGGAGGTTATCCAAATCCCTAAGTTGGTTCATGGGTGGTCATCCCAAGACTAACAAGTGATGAATGTCATGGTGGGTATCCTTGAAATATTATTTATATACTTATTATTATGTCACAATTTATGCCACTATTTTATGACATGATCTTATACAAATTTTATTCTCTCATATCTCATTTTCTCTAATTCCTTTATGATATTTGTCATATGTGTAACATCTTGTTACTATTTTCAAGTATTCCTAAACCCGAATTTTTAATCATGCTTTGGTTGGGTCTCATTTAAGGGTGAATTAGGTGAAATTTTTTTAAAAAATGAATTTTTTTGGGCTAGTGCTCGGTTAGTTCACGGTTTTCCCAAATCCTGCCCCCTCTAATAGAAAACTGTGAAAACCTAGGTAGTGGGGTTTTATATGGTTGGTGCATGGTTTGACAAATCATGCACCCACTTAGAAGAAATGGTGAGTACCATTTAAAATAGTCGCATGGCCAGGGCACATGGTTTGGTCTAACTATGTGGCCCTACCCTGTAAACTGTGTGTACGGGTTTTTTTTAATTGAACTTAAGTTTTAAAATACTAAATACCTCTTTTTTGGTCCTCGATGGAACGATACAACCCCAAACTAATTTCTCCTTTAAATAGATCTCCCAATATCAGTTTTTGTCCCCTCAAACCCCTCTTAGAAGCAGATCAAATCTTAAATAATATTGGTCGATCCTCTCCCAATTATTTTCCTATCCCTATTCTCTATCTTTTTCTCTCTCTCTCTCTCTCTTCCTCTCTAGGGTTTTTTAGATATCTCTGTTGGTTAGAGGATCTAATACCCTCTATTTTAGATCTCAAAACCTAGGTTTGATTCCTAGATCTCTTTTTTCTCATTCTTTGTTGGAAAATCCCAAATATGGTTTGTAGTTACGAGATCTGGAAATCCTAAGGTAAGTGGTTCTGTTGTGATGCCCAATTTTTATTAACCCTAGATTACTTGATTTAAATTCAATTGATGATTTGAATTCAATTACTATTATAAATGAAATTTATTTCAATTTATTGATTAAAAAAACAATTCCATTGAATTTGGGTTTTTGGAAATTTATTTTTTGTTATGAAATTGGGAAAACCCACAATTCTATTCAATTAGGGTGTGATTTTGAAATTGATGGAAAATTGTGGAGATTTAAATTATTGAATTTAAATTCTAAAATTAATGGAAATTGTTTCAATTAAATTACAGAATTTAATTGAGGAAGTTTAATTGTGAAATTTAATAATGAATTTATTTCAAATTCTTATTTGTTAAATGTGTATTAAAATGGTTTTGATAGAAACGTTTGGGTTTTATCTTAGGAAAGTCTTGTTTTGATTAAAAATTGTTTTAGTTTTTAAATAGAACATTGGAATTTTTGAAATGGAAGAAGGGGATTAAATTTTATTTTAATGTTTCTTAAAATAAATTTCTAATAATAGATTTTTACTACAGCACGTGCAAGCCTATGTAGTTAGTGAGTTATTAAGGACAAAAACACTATGATGGGAATGTCCTAGCACCGAATTGATGCTTTACAACTCTAACATAAATTGTTTGGCACATTTTATTCCCCAATGGGATGTCAATGAGTCTTCTTTGACCAATTTTTAGGGATGTGTGTTTACATTGTTGTTATCATTATATAAGTGTGTGAGGATCCCATGACCTGGAACTATCATACCTCTTGGAATATGACCATGTTTTTCACTTTTTTATATATGATATATAAATGTATGCCAGTGTTTGTAAACTATTTTACATGAATTATGATTTATATAAACTATTTTATATAAAAATATTTATATAAAATGTTTTATTAAGACATTGTTTTATAAATATTCCATCAATTGAAATGTGAAGCATTTGTTTAAAGTATTCCCATCATATAAAATGTAAAGCATGATTTGTTTAAATATGATTTTGAAATGCCAAACCTATTTATTTGAAAATTTAAAGCACTTTATTTGGTTAATTAAATGTTTTAATCTATTATAGAATCCTTGGTGAGACCCTATTGGGCTTTTCTCTCATAGTCCACCTATGACTCCAGGTGTTTATAGATTATCTCCTTTCAGGTTCGAGCAGGGGTAAAGCACTACTTGGAGGTGGTTCTAGTTGTTGATATGTGGACTTGATGAGCTGAGTCCATTAGGACTTGGGTATTTTTTTTCCTATTTTATGGTACTATTATATAGTACTTTGGGTTGTTATACCTCTATGACTTCTGGTACACTTCTCTCTATGGATTTTCTTTTGTATACATACTAACTTGTTTTTCTTTACTTCCGCAATGCTTGTGGAAAAATAATTCAAACTTTCATTTTGTATGATGATAGGTACTAGTCACCAACTCATGGGGATCAGGAATTCCCTTAAGTGCATGTCAGTGTTGGATCAATTATCGGGTTACCAAGGTACCCAAGCTGGTTCATGATAAAGTGGTATCAGGGAAACAATTTGATCTTTTGTCTTGAATTTAGTATGCTTTGTGTAATCTTTTCAGGACTTAGGAGGTAGTTGTGATTTATTATCTCACTAGATATCATCTTAAAAAATCTTAAGTTACTAGGGGTGGTTTGGTAAAGACTTATTGAGGATTATTTCTAGTATTTTCCCTTATTTTTATTTGGATAGTGTGAAATAAAAATCTTGGTTGTTCTATCTATTGGGATTGATTTCCCTTATTTCTCTCTTTGAGTATTAATCTGATGCCTTCTTTGTTGTATACGGTTGTTTTATAGCAGCATGCCTCCAAGAATATATGATAATCGGATCCAAGAGGAAGATACTGATGAACATTAGTGAGAAAATTCTATTGTGGAACCAAACCTGGTTGAGGTGATCATTCGTACTGTCCAAGCTCTGGGACAGGCACCACCACCCGTTCCCATTCAAGTTCCAGCTATGAAAACTCAGAGGGACGTTCTAAAAATTAGTTCTCAAGAGTTTCATCGCTATAATCCACTACCATTCAAAGGCTCAAATAATCCTCAATAGGTTGAGGGATTTTTGAGTAGGATGGAGCATTTTTTTTGGGTTCTTAGAGACACCCAATGAAATCTAGGTGAAGTGTGGCACCTTCATAATAGAAGGACCAAGTAGGAGATAGTAGGACACAATGGTGATGGTGAATAAGCATGAGGGATTAGAGTGTAAAGACTTAAAAGGTATTTTCATGAACCATTTCTATCCAGAGTCAATATTTTTGGCCAAGGAAACTAATTTTTTCAAACTTGAGCAGGGTGACAAGACAGTGACAGAATATGAAAACTGTTTTCCTAATCTTTTTTAGTTTTCACTGGAGATAGTATCAAATTAGAAGATGAAGGCTTGACAGTTTGAGTTGTTAATTCAACTAGATGCATATTATCATGTTTTCTTACTGAATCTGAATTCTTATACTAATGTGATAGATAGATAACTGATGGTCGAAATAGACCTGGCTAACAAGTTAGGTTTGTTGGGAGTTTCTTTCTCTATTAGTGGTAGTGTAGTTTTTTTCAAAGGAAAGCATAATGATGATGCTTCTTAGGGTGGTTCTCAAGAGTAGGGTTTTTCTAAACCTCTTATAGTGTCAGATATAGGTCCCTTTATTTGTTACTAGTGTGAAAATCTAGGGCATTCAAAGAGGGTTTTCATTGAGGAACCCAAGATATGTGGCTCCTACAGACACTCAAGTCACCTACATAAGTTCTTCCAAATCCTTTATACTCCTCATAGTGGCATAGGATTATAATATCTTCCTAAAACTGTAGGGAAACCAGTTGCTTCAAGGAAAAGTGGGTTCTATCCATAGGCATCAAGAACGAAGCTTCTTCATGTAGTGAAAGAGTCTCCAGATGAAGTGGATATGGGTCCAGTGACTGTGATAGGTACCATCACTATATCTTCATCATTAGTGACTAATTTATTTGATATTGGTGCATCTAATTAATTTATTTTAACCCATATTTTTAATCTGCTAAATCTTCCTACGGATATTTTATCTTATGTAATGGGTATAATTACTCCCCTTTGTATGAAGAGATAGAAGGGTCTCTATAGTTCCTCTTGTGTTTTCTCTATATCAAATGTTGATCTTGGTTGGAGTTTTCTATTTCTTGACATGAAACTGCTTGACATAATTTTTGGGATGGATTGGCTCATTGCCAACAATGCCTAGATTGATTGTTATCTTCGATGGGTCTTCTTCACTACACCTGATGGTGTGTTTTGTGTCTTCTAAGGAGAATGAGACCCAAGGTCAAGTAGAGCCATACCTTCTTATCTATAGTTGGGGAAATTGATATCTATGTTTTATTTTGATCTAGAGTGGTAATCATGTGTTTCATCTAAGTTCAGTCCTAAATTTTTTTATAAGTCACTAATTTTATGACAAGCTTTCAAAATGTGATTTTAGATTCAAGAAGTGAAGTTATTAGGACACGTGGTGTCAGAACCTGTAATATTAGTTTATCAAGATAATGTGAAGGCTATTACAACTTGGGACCAACCATAAAATTTATTTGAGATTCAGAGCTTCTTGGTCTTAGCTTATTATTATTCTTAGTTTTTAAAGGAGTTCAAAATTTTGGCTTATTCAAAGATTGCACTAACTTAGAATGGAGTAATGTTTTCTTGGGATGAAAATTTTTAAATTTATTTTGTTGATATGAAATGTATTTTGACTACTACACCGGTTTTGACTCTCCCAGAGGCCGAGTAGGGCTATGTGGTCTTCTATGATGTATCGGGTTCATGTTTGATTTGTGTTCTTATACAGGGTGATCATGTCGTTGCTTATAGGTCTCATCAACTTAGGCCACATGAGAAGAATTATCTGACACATGACCTTGAACTTTCAGTTGTGTTTCATGTGCTTAAGAGTTGGTGAAATTGCCTTTATAGACAAAGGTTTACTGTGTTTTCATGCCATAAGATCTTGATTTATATCGTCTCACAAAAATATATGAATCTTAACCAATGGAATTGGGTGGAATAATTGTAATCTTTTGACTTTGACATCGCCTATACCCAAGTGAAAGGAAATTTTTTCATATATTATTTGACAGGAAACTTTCAACCCAAGTAGTGAAAGAATCAACAGAGGATTGAAACTTGATATATTTATTTTCACAATTTCATATTGGAGTTTGGGAATCAGGGGTGGAGGTTTTTGTAGCAATTTTTCAGTTTTCATCCACTCTTCTTGAGATGATTCTTTAGAATATAATATTGATAATGAATCATGTAGAATTAGATATTTTCTTTATGATGGGGAGACCATACCTAATTGGTTATTCTCTACTAAGGAAATTTTATACTAACAAAATCAATTTTTTGTGTCATTAGTATTAAGGAAATTTGCGATGGTGGATTTACATAATTACTAGTGGGATGTACAACTAGAAACCACAAAGATGTTCTATGACATGTGGTAGTAATTATAGTGTCTAGGTATGAGATGGGTCATTTCGGAATTTGTATCTTGTTGTTACACTTGAAAACAGGTCAAGGTCGAGCACCATAAACCTTCGAGTTTGCTTCATCCACTTCTAGTCCCAACTTGGAAGCGGGATGAGATATCTATGGAATTTATGGTTGTGTTACCATGTACCCAGAGAAAGAATAATATGATATGGGTTTTGATCAATAGGTTGACAAAATTGAATTAATTTATACCTATTAATGATATAAAAAAGGTTTAGTAGTTGTGAAATCTATATGTGAAAGAGATTTTTCATTTTCATGGATATATATCTATTATAGTCTCTGATAGGGATCCTCGGTTCACTTATTTCTTTTGGAGAGTCCTTTAGGAGGCACTAGGATCTTAGTTCCATTTGAGTATGGCATACCATATACAATTGGATGGCCAGATATAAAGAGCTATATAGAATTTTTAGGATATGCTTTTCACCTATGTCATTGACTTTGGTGGGGATTAGGATGATCATTTGAGGCCGGTTTAGTTTTCTTATGACAATAGTTACCAATCTATGATCCAAATGGATCCTTTTAAGGCCTTTTATAGTCGGCATTCCAGATCTCCATTGTGTTGGTCAGAGATTGGTGAAAGTTCCTTGATTTGACTTAGCATGGTTCAAGATAAGATAGCAAAGATTCAGTTGATTCATTAGAGAGTGTCGATGGCACATAGACAGTACAAGTCTTATGTTTTTCATTGCCATAGACCATTTGAGTTCTCAGTTGGTGGAAAAGTGTTCTTGAAAGTTTCACCCCAGTTGGGTCATTGATAGATTAGGAGGCAAGGAAAACTTTCTTCTCGTTATTTGGAACCTTTTACGGTTTTTGAGTAGGTGGAAAAAGTTTCTTACCATTTATAACTTCCACCATAGCTGATGTAGATACATAATGTGTTCCATGTATCTTAGGTATGAAAGTATCTATCTGACCCATCTCACATTTTGAGATGGAGTGATCTTGATGTCGAGCCTAATTTATCCATGACTAAATGGTGAGTCAGGATAGTTGATTTTGAAACCAAGTTACTTTGTGGGGTGATTATACCTTTAGTTTGAGTTATATGACAGCATGGTTCTAATAGTCATGAGAAAAGTGAGATGGAGGCACTAATGAGAGAGCAGTGGCCTCGTCTTTTTTGCATGGAAACTTCTGAGTAGGCTTTCTGAGGATAGAAAGTTTCTATTTTGGGGAGTTTGTAACTTTCTGTTACCATTTTTAGGAATTTATAAACCCCTTTTTCAAATCATTCTTTAGTTGAGTCTTGTTTAAGTGTGAATTGGGTAAAATTTTAAAAAATATTGAAACTTCCTGGGATAGTACACAGTTAGTGCATGGTTTTCCCAAACCATACTCCCTCTCAAGGAAAACCATGTAAACCCAAGTAGTGGGCTTTTTCACGGTTGTAACATGGTTTGAAAAACTGTGCACCCACTTAAGAGATATTGTTTAGCCTATTTAAAAAAGTGCACATGGCAAGGTAACATGGTTTGGTCAAACAGTGTGATCCTTCCTAGGAAATTGTTCTTGTGTGTTTTTTTAATCCAAACTTATGTTTTAAAATCCCAAAACCCTCTTTTTATGTCCCCAATGGACTAGTATGACCACAAACCAATTTCTACATCCAATATATCTCACAAGAGAAGTTTTCAAACCCTTGGATACCTCTTAGAAGTGGATCGAAGCTTGTTGAATGATTTCCAGTCCTCTTCTGGTTAGTTTCCTCGCATCATTCTCTATCTCCCACTATCTCTATTTTCCTCTTTAAGTTTTTGTAGATCTCTATATTGGTTGGAAGATCTAATCCACTCTGTTTTGGATCTCAAAATCTATGTTTTATTCCAAGATCCTATTGTCCTCATTCTTCATTAGAAAATCCCAATTAGGGTTTGGAGTTATGAGATATAGCGATCCCAAGGTAGGTGGTTCTGTTGTCATGCCCAATTTTTTTTAACCGTAAATTGAATGATTTAAATTCAATTGTTGATTTAAATTAAATTTCTATTATAAATGAAATTGATTTCAATTTATTGATTAAAAAACCAATTCAATTGAATTGGGGGTTTTGAAAATTGAGTTATTGGTATGAAATTGGTAAAATCCCCCATTCAATTGAATTGTGGTGTGATTGTGAAATTGATGGAAAATTATGGAGATTTAAATTCTTGAATTTAAATTGTGAAGTTGATGTAAATTGTTTCAATTAAATTATTGAATTTATTTGTGGAAATTGAATTTTGAAATTGAATTGTGAATTGATTTCAAATTTTTATTTGGGAAAATGGATTTAAATAGTTTTGATAAAAACCTTTTTGATTTATCTTGGGAAAAGACATGTTTTGTATTAAAAACCCATTTTGGTTTTTAAATGGAAAATTTGAATTCTTGAAATGATATAATTGGATTTAATTGTATTTTATGGTTTAATAAAATAAATTTCCCATCATTGATGTGTACCAGAGAACATGCAATCCTATGCAGTTAGTGAGTTATTAGGGAAAAACACGCTAGGATGGGAATGCCCTAGAACCAGATTGATACTTTACAAATATAACATAAACTATTTGGTAAATTTTATTACCCAGTGGAATGTTGATGATTCCAATTTTACTAGTGTTGAGGGATGTGTGTACACACTTTTGTAATCATTATATAAGTGTGTGAGGATCCCATAACCTATAACTATTGTACCTCTTGGTAGATGACCACATTTATCACTTGTTTATATATGAGATATGAATGTATTCCAATGTTTCTGAACTATTTTACATGTATTATTATTTATATAAACTATTTTAAATAAAAAAAATTATTAATCCATTTGTTTAAAAATATTCCATCAATTGAAATGTGAAGAATTTTTTTAAAGTATTTCAATCATTTGAAATATAAAGAATGATTTGTTTAAATATGCTTTTGGAATTCCAAACTTGTTTATTTGAAAATTGAAATATCTTTATTTGGATAATTAAATTTTGGTATCTATTATGTAATCCTTGGTGAGACTCTACTAGGATTTTAGATCACACACTACCTGTTCCTTTGGGTGTTTGTAGATTATCTCCTTCTAGGTTCGAGTAAGGGTAAAGAACCAATTAGAGGTGGTTCTAGCTGTTGATTTATATACTTGGTGAGTTTTTTACATTGGGACTTGGGAATTTTTTCTAGTTTTCTAGTAATTTTGTATATTAATTTGGGTTGTTATACCTATTTGACTTATGGTACACTTCTCCCTATGGATTTTCTTTTATATTCATACTGACTTGTTTTTCTTTAATTTTGTAATGCTTGTGGAAAAATAATTCCCACTTTAATTTTGTATGATGCTAGGTGATAGTCACCAACCCATGGGGATCAGGAATTCCCTTCATTCCTTGTTAGTGTGGGATTGGTTATTGGGTTACTAGGGTAATGATTAGCCACTAAATGAGGCTAATATTCATTGTTAATATATATAATATTCATGTTCTTTATTATTCATAAACACCATTTTAGTTCATTTTACACTTTGAACATCATTTCACATTATGATTGTAATACCTTCTTAAAATGCAGTATTATGTGGTACATTTTTGAGAATCATTTGAAGTACCCAATGATTCATCTAATTATACATATTTAAATTTTATATTTTTTGTAAATTGATCTACACTCCAATATGAACATATTTCATTCAGGGATCAATGGATAATTCATGGAGGATGATGGAGATATTTGGCAATGAAATGAAGTAATTCTGGAGAAGGCAGATTGGACACCAGCCCACTGATGAGACTGTGGGGCCCAAAATACATGCCCAATTAACCCCAACTTTCGTAGGATGGTATAAGACATGTCTAGGAACAAATAACTCTTCATTATCAAATGCTAAATCGGCTTCCATGGTGTCCATTTAGGCAAACCAAGTTAGAGATACAATTCTGGGCCAGATTCTGCGGCCCAGAAAAATATCCCACTAATTTGATAATATCTCGGAATCCACAACTCCAACTGGGACCAAATTTTACAGGAGGTTAGAAGACCCCAGTAGATACAGTTTCTTATTCTATGACATACTCTGATTCGTCCATCTAGAAGGTCATCCAAACGCTTCTGTTCGGTGGATGAAAGTTGTCTGCCACCTCGGGTCAAAAGTGGAAAAGTCGAAATTCCACAAGCTTTCCACCACCTATGGCCTACCAAAATTAATTGAGATGATTTGTACTGTTGGAGGATCGATACAAGGGCTCAAAAATGCCTATTTAAGGCAGTGGTGTTGGAGTATTTAAAAATCTTGGGTGCTTGGTTTCATTGTAGTGTTATGCTGTCGCTTTGAGCTTGTTTTCATCTTAATGTTATGCTGCCAATTTCTCTTTGTAATGTTCTTCCTTCACATGTAATTTGTTTTAATTAATCCTTGTTTATTAAAAAAAGTTATTCTTATCTTATTATTATATTATTCTCCTTATCACTTTGATACCGTTGTTTCAAGGTGTAAACTTGTTCATACCAATCCTTGTGAGATTATCACACAACGGTGGAGTGATTGTTATTTTATTGCGTTTTTTTTTTACTTTTCCATTTTCTCCCTCATGAGTCTACTTTCCACTTCCATTGAAACCATAGAATCAATGGAGGGATAACCCACTTATGGTTTGATCCAAGGGAGTAGCAAGGGGCTGGATTGGATGTTATTTATCACCTCATTAATGTATAATCACTTCTTTAATTGAGATTTTTATTTGATGATTTTTAAACTCCATTGTCCTTGTTGAATTTAAGGCCACACACTTCAAGTGCTAATACGAAACTTTACCTTGAAGTGCTGAAAACTTTGATCCTTAAAGTGTATAGGTGATTAGTATTAGGGTGTGTAGTCATTAAACCAGTAAGTGATGATTTCGTTGGATCTTCTTAAATGAATCCATCTCAGTTATAAGAAATTGAAATCATTAAAAAAGTAATTCATCCAATCCACCCCGAGTGATAACCTAGGATAAACTCATTATTTTAAATTGAATTCACTTAAATCTATTATTTATCCTTTAAACCCATATAAAATAAACCCAATTTGGCCACTTCATAGCCAAAAATAGTCCATAGAATGTACGTACTATAGGTTTCTTCTTAGGTCTCTGAGGATTCGATAACCCAAGCTAAACTACAAGGATCGTTCTACCTTCATCTCTTGGGTAAATCTGAGCTAGAATCAAATTTTTGCGCCATTGTCGGGGACCCAAGTAAATCATCTAAACACCCATTCTATTCTCCCCCATTTCTTCTTTTCTCATCCAAATTCTCTTATCTTGTCCCTTTCTCATTTTTTTTTCTTTTGGTGCATGTCCGCCTACACCCGCGATCAATCAAACCGTCTAGTTAGGGTGGATAGTCCTGGGGTTGGGGAGTCAAGTGCACCAAGGGAACTCATTACATTAGATCCTAATCTTCCTAATACTCTAGAGTCCAAAATCGATCCAATTTCAATGGAAGGTCTTCAAAGAAACCAACTCATAAACCCGGGTGGGAACCAAAATGGAAACCCAAATGAGGCAGCCCCAAACTTGGGGAATGCAATTGATCAAACCATGAATGACTACCTCACACCTTCCTGGACCAATGCCCCCTCATGCATTAGACACAATTACCTAGGAGATTCCAACTACATCTTTAAACCCCATGTCCTAAACCACCTTCCCACATTCCATCGAATGGAGTCCAAGATGCCATACCTACACATTAAGGAGTTCAATGACATTGTAGAAACCATGTGTCCCCCACATCAACTAAAATCTACTAAGATGAGGCTATTTCCTTTTTCTTTAAAGGATCGAGAAAAAAATTGGATAAACAATTTGAGACCATCATCCCTAAATTCTTGGGACCAACTACAAAGAGAATTCTACAAAAAATACTTTCCCCACCACAAAACAATTTCACTTAAAAAGAGTATCCAAAACTTTTTTGAAAAAGAGGGAGAGTCATTATATGAAACATGGGAGAGGTTCAAAGACACTCTAAATATGGTTCCACACCATGGTTTTTCTATTCCTGAACAAGTGAGAATTTTCTATAAAGGGTTGGGTCCGGGGAACAAACAATTCATTGACATGATGTGTAATTGAACCTTTAAAAACAAAGCCCCAAATGATGCTTACGAGTATGTAGAAAGCCTTTCTGAACAAAATCAAACATGGGGAACTTCACCTTATTCTGAAAAGCCACAAATAACTACTGGAATTCATACACTTAGAGAAGAGGAAAGCCTTAGGGCTAAACTCACAGCACTCTCTAGGAAGGTTGAAGAGATAGACCTTAGAAAAGTCCATGAAATCCAAACTATTGACCCTATTTGCACAATTTGTGACAAACATGACCATAAGACAGAAAACTGCCCAACCATTCCATCCATCAAGGATGTTCTTTTAGGAGGACCCCCAGTGGAAGTAAATGCTTTGAACTTTCAAAAACCTCAATACCAAAACAACTTCAATCCTAGGTATAACGACCACCCAGGATTTCGCTGGAAAGATAACCAACAACCTAGCCAACCACTGGGACAAAATCCTTACCCCGATCAGAACTACCAGACCCATTACCAGTTCCAAACCCAACCTATCCAATACCAACAGCCACGGGTCCATTTTCAACAAACCATGCCACCTCCAAAATATCCCCCAGGGATAAACCAACCTACTCAAGCACCCACCCAAACTGTTCCACAAAGTCTACTAGAACAACTGTGCAAATAAATGGAGAGGATGAACTCGGAGGTATCTTCCCTAAAACAAGAACTTCAAACCATCAAAACTGGAAAGGCACCCATGCCTACTCAGGCTGTGCCATCCTCAACTTCAAGGGGAGAGTCAATTTGTGCTCAAACAACTCATGAACAACTAAAGGTTGTGACTATTTTAAGAAGTGAGAAATCAACTGAGAAACCTGAACAACTAATTCAGAACCCACCTGAAGATTCAAACTTGGATGAAAATTCAAATGAACTACAAGATCAAACTGAAGAAACTGATAACATTGTCAAGGAAACAACTCTTCAACAAACAACCCCACAACCTGCACCATTTCATCAATGCATGAGGGGGAAAACCAAGCCTGAACTCAGTGAAACGTTGAGAGAAATATTTTCACAAGTCAAGTTGAACATACCCCTTCTCGATGTAATCTAAACCATACCTTCCTACTCAAAGTACCTTAAGGACTTTTGCACTTTTAAAAGAAAATTTTCACATAAAAACCAAGTCCTTTTGGCTGCTAATGTGAGTACCACCATTCAAGGGACCATTCCTCCTAAGTTGAAAGACCCAGGTTGCCCTTACATCAATTTTGAAATAGGAGAAAGCAAAGTTGTCAAGGCCTTGTGTGACCTAGGTGCTAGTGTAAATCTCATCCCATATGTTGTGTACTGCTAGTTAGGCATAGAAGAACTCCAACCCACATCTGTCACACTTCAACTTGCAGATCGTAGCATTAGGGTTCCAAAGGGGATTTTAAAGGACTTTCTGGTAAAGGTTGAAAACTTCATCTACCCTGCTGACTTCATTGTCCTTGACAACCGTCCAAACTTAGGAAATAAGGAACAAACCCCAATCATCCTTGGCCGTACTTTTCTTGCAACAATAAACTCTGTTATCTGAGTCCGAAATGGGAACATGACCATCACCGTTGGGAACATGAGTCTTTACTTGAACATCTATAATGCAACCTCACAAATAGGGGATGATGAGTACATTCATGAAGTAAACATGATAGGAATAATTGATAATGAATCCATAGAACATCAAGGAGTATTTGATGAATGTTTAAGTCAGGATGAGCTTGATTTCCTTTGTTCATATGAAGGAAGTTTATCTCTTTGGATTGAATCATTTTCAAATTGCTCTTATGATGAAGTATTAGGTCCAACAATCAGTGAAACCTTTCAAGAAACCACTTTCATAGAGACAACTCCAACTTACTTCTCTAAATCTGATCAATCCAATCTAGTATCTGAAACTTATACATGTGGGGAATCAATCCTATCAGAAAATCTAAAAAAATAAATTGAACTTGATCCAATGTCCCAATCTTCTGCTGAAATTCTAAACCAACCTGATCTTGAATTGAAGGAACTTCCCGCTACACTCAAGTATGCCTTACTAGGGGACAATCAAACACATCCTATTGTCATTTCTTCTTCTCTTAAAGCCAATCATTAGAGGATGCTTCTAGATGTCCTTATGAAACATAAGAAATCCATTAGTTGGACACTGTCTGATATTCCTGGGATTAGCCCACTTATCGGGACTCATAGGATTGTTCTGGAATTTGATTCAAATCCATGTCGTCAACCTCAACGATGACTCAATCCTAATCTCATGGAGGTAGTAAGAAAAGAACTCCTAAAATTGCTAAAATCCGGTATCATATATCCCATAGCTGAGAGTGAATGGGTGAGCCCAATCCAAGTGGTTCAAAAAAAGGCTGGAATCACAGTGATAACCAATGAGGATGGAGAGATTTTTCCAACAAGGGTGAGTAGTGGATGGAGGGTTTGCATTGACTATAGGAAGCTAAACTCATTCACCAAGAAGGACCATTTCCCCTTACCATTCATTGACCAAGTCCTTGAGAGAGTGACAGGTCATGCCTTCTACTATTTCTTAGATGGGTACTCGCAGTACAATCAAATTGAGGTCTCCCTAGAGGATAAAGGGAAGACTACATTCACATGTCCTTTCAGTACCTTTGCCTTCAAATGCATTCCATTTGGTTTATGCAATGCTCCTGGAACCTTCCAGTGATGCATGATGGGAATCTTCTCAGACATGGTAGGGGATTTTCTAGAGTTCTTCATGGATGACTTCTCTGTGTTTGGGGATACATTTGAGGGATGTCTGAGGAATGTAGAGAGAGTCTTTTCAAGATGTGAAGAAAAGAATATAGTCCTGAACTGGGAAAAATGCCATTTTATGGTTAAAGAGGGACTAGTTTTAGGCCATCTGGTCTCAGGTAGGGGGATTGAAGTTGATAAAGCCAAGGTTGACATCATTTGTCACCTTCCCTCACCTAAAACTATCAAGGAAGTGAGGTATTTCTTAGGACATGATGGTTTCTATATAATATTCATCAAGGAATTTAGTTCAATATCCTGTCCCCTTTATGCTCTCCTAGTAAAGGATGCTCCATTTGTTTGGATAGAAAGCTATGAGGGTTCATTCTCAACCCTCAAATCCTCTCTCACCTCTCCTCCCATTATGAAATCTCCAAATTGGAAACTTTCTTTTGAACTTACGTGTGATGCCAGTGACTTTGTTGTAGGAGCTGTGTTAGGACAATGTTGTGATAAAACTCTTTATGTTATTTCTTATGCAAGAAAATCCTTAAATGATACCCAAATAAACTACACCACTACTGAAAAGGAGTTACTTTCTATTGTGTTTTCTTTAGAGAAGTTTAGGTCCTACCTCTTAGGATCCTCCATCACTGTGTTCACTGACCATTCTGCACTAAAATACCTCTTCCAAAAACAAGATTCCAAGGCTAGACTGATTAGGTGGGTCCTTCTCTTACAAGAATTTGACCTCACAATCAAGGATAAAAAGGGATTTGAAAATGTTGTAGCTGATCACCTCTCTAGGATGGAATTCAAAGACAACTCAAATCACCTTTCTGTGTCTGATTCATTTCCTGATGAACACCTATACTTTGTGAGTGACTTCCCTTGGTATGCCGACATAGCCAATTTCTTAGTTACAGGAGTCATTCCAAAATTCTTAGGGACTCAAGCTCGAAGGAAATTCCTTTCTGATGTTAGACACTATGTGTTTGATGATCCATACCTCAATAAGTTCTTCCTTGACCAAGTCATTAGTAGGTGTGTTCCAGAATCTGAACAAGAGTCCATCCTTAAATGTTGTCATAGTGAGGCATATGGAGGTCACTTTTCCTCTAAGAAAACATTTGCTAAGATTCTTCAATGTGGTCTCTTCTGGCCCAGCCTCTCAAGGGACTCCTACACATTTTTTCAAAGTTGTCCTAGGTGTCAATAAGTAGGGTCCATCAAAAAAAGGAATCAAATGCCACTCACTCCCATCTTAGTGGTTGAAATCTTTGACTGTTGGGGAATTGATTTCATGGGTCCCTTCCCAAACTCTAGAGGATACCTCTACATACTCTTAGCTGTTTATTATGTATCAAAATGGGTTGAGTCCATTCCCAATAAGTCCAATGATCATCAAGTTGTGATTAGATTTCTGAAAGAGAACATATTTTCAAGATTTAGAATTCCTAGGGCTATAATCAGTGATCGAGGAACCCATTTCTGCAACCTCCCATTCTCTTCACTCATGTCTAAGTATGGTATTTCTCATAAAGTGTCCACTACATACCATCCTCAAACCAATGGTCAAGCTGAGTTAGCGAATAGGGAGATTAAGCAAATTCTTGAAAAAATTGTCAACCCCTCTAGGAAAGATTGGTCTGAGAAACTCTTAAATGCTCTTTGGGCCTATATAACCGCATATAAAACCATTTTAGGAATGTCCCCATATAGGTTGGTTTATGGTAAAGCATGCCATTTTCCAGTGGAGATTGAACATAAGGCCTTTTGGGCAATTAAGAAAATGGATTATGACCTCTCATTGGCCGGAACAAAAAAGGAAATTGCATCTCAATGAACTGGAAGAATTAAGGATGGAGGCTTATAAAAATTCAAGGATCAATAAAGCTAGAGTTCAAGACTACCAATCTAGGAATATCAAGGTCAAACATTTTGAACCGGGAAAACTTGTTCTCTTGTATAATTCAAAACTTCATTTACACCCGGGAAAGTTAAGGTCTAGATGGTCAGGTCCTTTCATAGTGCATCATGTATTCCCCCATGGGGTAGTAGAGATTCAAGATCCCACAAGTGGTTACATTTTCAAGTTCAATGGTCAAAGGTTAAAATCATTCATTGAATCATTCAATAAATAGGAAATAGAGGTTGATTTAACTGAGCCAACCTATGAACCAGGAAAAAATTGATAGATTTAGGGTCCATGTCGGGCTAACGACGTTAAAAAAAGCGCTGCATGGGAGGCAACCCATGTTTTTCAAGTTTCTTATAATTTTGTTGTTTTAATAAAATTTATATTTTAATTAATCATTTTTATATTTAAAAAAAATAGACTATTGACCTGTTCTTCTATTATGAGTATGGGTGGGTATGAAAGGGGAGCACCATATTTATCCGTGTCACGTGGTGTGATCCTTGAGTAATACCTTACCCAGAAATTTAAAAAAGAAGACAATGTATCATCAGTTTATTTTATTTTATATATATACTTATATTTTACTTATATATATATATATATACTCTTTTGTATTGTTTTTTTGTTTTTTGCTTCACTAGGGAACTCTGCAAGTGACATGGATATCAAAGGACTAAATTGGAGCAGCAAGATCTTCAAACTTCAACCACCAAGTGACTTCATTCCATGATCCTAATATTTCAATTTCCTTATTGAACTTCCCTTTTATTCCTCTACCCCCTTATAAATTTTCTTTTCTTTAAACACTGGGGACAGTGTTATTTTAAGTTGGGGAGGGAGATAAAATAAAAAATTATTTCGTGTCAAAAAAAATGAATGATTTGAAAAAAAAAATTGTGTAAATGGAAGGAAGAATTCCTTTAAATTTGAACATGGTAATACACATTGCACACTTTGAAACTGAATATCAAATAATTTAGCATGCCCTGATTCTGATTTTAATCCTTGTATAATTTCATGAGCATAGATTTTGGAAAGTGTGGCTGTCCAATGTGATATTTCATCGTTTATATTTTCATCCAAATAAAAAAAAGATCACAATGCACGTCCCTTGGATAGTGGGGTATTAGTTTGAGTTCATGGGGTCCCCTAAATAAATAGCATAGGTTTGGTGATCATTTTAGTTTAATATGAGTATTCAAAAAAATATATTAAAAAAAATTGCGCGTAGAGCAATGAAATGACCTAATGTGTGGATTTCAGCACTTTGGGATCGTGACTCCATAGTTGTCTGGCCCAGAGTTAGTAATTTTATCTCTATTTTTGGTAATTTGAATTTGTTTTTGACTGAGTTAACTCGAGATGATTCCTGAGTATGTGTGCTTCACTTGGTTCCCTAAGGTCTTTGAGCCTGGGAGTCATCGGCAAAGTCTCGCTACCGGGGTTGACTCTTTTGAGTGCAACTTCAATTACCATGGAAAAATTACAAAAAAAACAAAAAAAATTATACAAAAAAAATGAATACTCATCTTAATATTGAAATGTGATTCCACCTAGCGCTTCCGTAATTTCCCCCTTTAATAAAGATGAACCCCCATGTCTATTGTGATGCACAACACATCCTCATACTTAATTGATATTGGATGAAATATGGCAATGAATTTGAACAAAGGAATGGGCTTGGGATTATGATCTGCCTATGAAACTATATTGTATTAAAATATTTTGATGGGTTTCATTATTTTTTGTTATATGGGTTTTTGGTGATCAATGTGTATTAAAATGTTTTTGGAAAAGGGAATTCGAATTTCATATTATTGAGATATATTTTGCTCGGGACTAGCAAAACTCAAGTTGGGGGGTGTGATTAGCCACTAAATGAGGATAATATTCATTGTTAATATATATAATATTCATTTTATTTATTATTCATAAACACCATTTTAGTGGATTTTACACTTTGAACATCATTTCACATTATGATTGTAATACCTTCTTGAAATGCACTATTATGTGGTACATTTTTGAACATCATTTGAAGTACCCAATGATTCATCTAATTATACATATTTTAATTTGATATTTTTGGAAATTTATCTACACTCCAATATGAACATGTTTCATTCAGGTATAAATGGAAAATTCATGGAGGATGATGGAGATATTTGGAAATGAAAGGAAGCAATTCTGGAGAAGGCAGATTGGACACCAGCCCACTTATGAGACTGTGGGGCCCAAAATACAGGTCCAATTAACCCCACATTTAGTGGGATTCTATAAAAAATGTCTAGGAACAAATCACTCTTCATGATACAATGCTAATTAGACTTCCATGGTGTCCATTTAGGCGGCCCAATTTAGAGATACAATTCTGGGACAGATTCTGCGGCCCAGAAAAAGATCCCACTAATTTGACCATATCTCGGAATCCACAACTCCAAATGGGACCAAATGTTACAGAAGGTTATAACACATCTGTAGCTCCATTTTATTCTTCTATGACCCACTCTGATTCAGCCATAGAGAAGGTCATACAAATGCGTCTGTTCGGTGGATGAAAGCTGGCTGCCACCTCGAGTCAAAAGTGGAAAAGTCCAAATTCCACAAGCTTTCCACCACCTATGGCCTACCAAAATTAATTGAGATGCTTTGTACTGTTGGAGGCTCTACCCAAGGGATAAAAAATTCATATTTAAGGTAGTGGTGTTGGAGGATTTAAAAATATTGGGTGCTTGGTTTCATTGTAGTGTTATGCTGCCGCTTTGAGCTTGTTTTCATCTTAATGTTATGCTGCCAATTTCTCTTTGTAATGTTCTTCCTTCACATGTAAGTTGTTTTAATTAATCCTTGTTTCTTAATAAAAGTTCTTCTTATCTTATTATTATATTCTTCTCCTTATCACTTTGATACCGTTGGTTCAAGGTGTGAACTTGTTCATACCAAACCTTGTGAGATTATCACACAACGGTGGAGTGATTGTTATTTTATTGCATTTTTTTACTTTTCCATTTTCTCCCTCATGAGTCTACTTCCTGCTTCCATTAAAACCATAGAATCAATGGAGGGCTAACCCACTTATGGTTTGATCCAAGGGAGTAGCAAGGGGCTGGATTGGATGTTATTTATCACCTCATTAATGTATAATCACTTCTTTAATTGAGATTTTTATTTGATGATTTTTAAACTCCATTGTCCTTGTTGAATTTAAGGCCACACACTTCAAGTGCTAATACGAACCTTTACCTTGAAGTGCTCAAAACTTTGATCCTTCAAGTGTATAGGTGATTAGTATTAGGGTGTGTAGGAATTAAACCAGTAAGTGATGATTTCGTTTGATCTTCTTAAATGAATCCATCTCACTTATAAGAAATTGAAATCATTAAAAAAGTAATTCATCCAATCCACCCCGAGCGATAACCTAGGATCAACTCATTCTTTGAAATTTAATTCACTTAAATCTTTTAGTTATCCTTTAAACGCATATAAAATCAACCCAAGTTGGCCACTTCATATCCAAAAACAGTCCATAGAATGTACGTGTCTATAGGTTTCTTCTTAGGTATCTGAGGATTCGATAATCCAAGATAAACTACAAGGACCGTTATACCTTCATCTCTTGGGTAAATTTGAGTGAGAAGCAGGTACCCAGGATGGTCTGTGACACTGTGAATTACCAAGATGTTTTCCATGACTTGTGATCATGATCTTTGAATTGCTAGGTATGGTTTCTAAATTTTAAACTCATGTTATCATACCCTTATGCTCATGTTATCCTTTAATGATAATTTATATCTTCCTCATTTACCCTTAATGATCATTTGAGATCTCCCTTTATTATGTTTATGTTTCCCCAAGATATGTAGTAAGGTTTAAAGTATGATATGTCTAATAAGGGTGCTTGTTGTGAAGAATTAAGTAGGAGATGATTTAGATATTTTATATACCATTTATTTATGTATAAAATTTTCCAAAGACACTAAAAATTTATATTTATGTCACATATTGTAATTATAAATAGTGAATATTCATATAATAAGATATAGTATTTTTGTATGAAATTTTTGGGTTGTCTCATTTGGTATAAGAGTAAGGTTTAGTAATTTTTTTGAAACTAATAAAATGAAACTTTTGTGAGAAACCTTAAGATAAGAATAATTATAGAAGAAAATCCTAAGTTTTGGTAAATAAAGGAGTGTGGTTTGCCTAAAAAATACGTAATTATAGAGATACTAGAAAATTGATGTAGTTGTGACATAAATGTGCCTAAGGGTAATAAATCTAAATGGGGTATATTGGGTATTAACTGAATCATCACTGGTGTATGATTATTAGACCTAATATTTCAAACCTATCTAGACACTCGTTGAGGATATTCTTTGGTTAATTTAAATTTTGTTTATGAACCATTGTGAAGGATTTGAATAAATAATAACTATGTATGAGATCAGTTAAACTTAAGGTGTTATATATTGAAAATGAGTTGTAGTGATTTAGACATCCTATGAATGGTTTTTCATGATTATATGGTTTCTAACTAAGATAATTATTCCTCAAAATATACTTTCTGGTTTTATTAAATAGATGGAACCTAAATGAACCTTGTTAATTCTGAATGTGATAGATAATGAAATGATTTTCCACCTAATAAAACAAATTTTATAAGAGATGTAATATAAAATATTGGTGTTTTTCTTATGCTACTATCTCAAGACATGAATCAAGTTGAGATTTAAAATGATCAAAGGAGGTAAAAATGTTCTACTAAGTTTGTTCAGGTGGATGCCCTCGTTCTTCATTACTCTAGACCTCCATGACCGTGTTGTATGTTTTCCTTTTTTATACTTAATAAAATATCCTATTTTCATTCAATCCATCGTGAGGAAACATCCACCTACTTTTAGTAGGTCCACTGATCCACTAATTTCTAAGAAATGGATCAGTACCACTGAAAATATGTTTTTCATTCTCTAGTGTTCAGATCATGAAATTTTTATTTTCTTGTTTATCATTTGGAAGACAAAGTATATCAATGGTGGAATATTATCAATAACATAAGGAAAAGAGAATAAATTGCCTCTATATAGCAGTATCAGTTTAGAAGTTTATTTTTCAATATGTACTTTCCTCATATTCATCATAAAAAATATATAAGGATTTTCTTATGCTAAAGCCTAAGGATGATGAATCTATTAGTACTTATAAAGAAAGTTTTATAAGACTTATGAGGTATGATTATAGTATTATCATTAAACCTAAAATTAATATTGATCGATTATTTAGTGGATTAAAACAAAGACTCCAAATGGAGTTATCCATGAGAGACTTCAATAGCAATGAATAAATTAATCATTGTTATATTAGGGTAGATATGAAGATTGGAGTTAGGAATTAATTTCATGGTTTCAATATGAAAATAAAGATGGACTTAAAAGGCTATTATAATAAAAAAACCATGTAAGTAAGAAAATGAGTTGTCCTTTATTCCATAATTGTGTAAAAAACATCAAGAAAATTATCTTAATGGGACTAGTAAATGCTTTAAGTGTAGAAAGTAATATCATCAATAAATCGAATGTTAAAGTGATAGGAAGAAGTTATCTAATGATGTGATTGGATATAAATCTCCATAGAATGAACAAACCACACTCAAATGTTTGAAATACAAGGGGTTTATGAATTATGTCAAATAATGCTCAAATTTGAGGGTTAACGATGACTATTGAAGTCTGTAACTTCTTAAGACTAGAGAAAAAGGGAAATCTCATGAAATCACTATTGTCAATGCGGGTTATGAGAATAAAGTGGTGAAAGGTACACTTACCATCTACTATACAACTAATAATTTATTATTTTATTATCGATCTACCAACTCTTTTATATCTAAATAATCTTCTAAGGGTATCATAATACTGCCACAATGATTAGATGTTGAATTAGGGGTGAAAACTAATAATGGTGTGATGATCACATATCATGTATGTGATTCTTCTCTGATTGGATTTTGTTGAAATTTTCTTCTTAAAAATCATATTATTCTCCCTCTATCTAAGTTTGATGTTATTTTTGGCATGTATTGTATTTATTTATATAAATTCCACATCAATTGTCAAGGAAGGAAAGTCACATTTTCTATTCTAAACCAACCTATGATTTTAAATCAGTGTGAGGATAAATATGAACTTCTGAAGGGAATTATATCCATTGAATGTATATTAGTTCCTATTAATAAGTTTTATTTTTCTCAAATGGGTTGAGAGAAACTCAACATCAAAGATATGGCTATAGTAAATTATTTTTTTAATGCATTTCTAGAATATTTTACTAGTCTTCCTCTAAATCATGAAGTTATGTTTTCAATATAAATCATACATGGTTTTACACCTATTTTAGAGAATCTATATAGAAAGTACCTCATTGAGTTGTAAATAATAAAGAAAAATTATAGGAGAATATTTATAAGGGAATCATTTAGCCAAGTGTATCACCATGGGGTGTACTTATTCTTTTTATTAAAAAAAATATGGATCAATGTGACTCTTCATTTATATTAAGGAACTTGAAAATATTACAATCAAGAATAAGTATAATTTTCCCTGTATTGATTCTTTGTTTGACTAATTATGAGGAGCTCAATATTTTCCAAAAAATTGACCTTTTTTTGAATACTATCAATTGAGTGTCAAAAGTGAAGACATACCCAAGACAGCCTTATATACAAGGTATGGACACTATGAGTTTATAGTTGTGTCAATTGGTCTTACTAATCCCCCCATTATATTTATGAATTTAATGTATAGATTCATTAGAGATTACCATGATCGGTTTGGGGAAGTCTTTATAGATGAAATTTATATATATTCTAATAGAAAGGAATAGAAGGAAAATCACTTGAGTATTATAATGAAGACCTTAATTAAGGATAATCTATATGAAAAAATTTCCAATTATGAATTATTGATATAAAAATTTTCATTTTTAGGTTATATAATCTCAGGTGAGGGCATATCGGTGATCTATCAAAGATGGAAGGTATTAAACATTGGTCCAAACAACTATGGTGAGTAATATCCATAGGTTTCTTGTTTTTAGTGGATATTATTAACACTTTTTAAATAATATAACATGATTATATAATCCACTCACCAAGTTAACTAAAAATAGAGTCAATTTCCTTTTGACTGGTGAATAAGAGGAAAAAATTAAGGAGCTTAATAGAAGGTTGGTTGGTGCACCTATTCTCACACTTCACTACAGTGGATAAGGGATTTTTATTTATAGTGATGAATTAAAGAATGATCTTTTATTTATTCTTATATATAATGATATGGTGATATCTTATACCTCACTTCAATTCAAGGTTCATGAGAAAAATTTCCCGACTCATGATTTGGTGTTAACTGCATTAATTTTGGAATTAAAGATATAAAGGTATTTTCTTTATGGGAAAAGGTGTAACATATATACTTATTATAAAATTATAAATTATATATTCAATCAAAAAGAGTTGAATATGAACCTTTGAAAATGGTTATAGTTGATTAAATATTATGATTGCTCAATACATTACCACCTAGGGAAAATGAACAAAGTAGCTGATGCTATGAGTCCAAAGGATTGTGATAGATTATATTTGATGAGGATAAAAAAATATCCAAAATTATTGAATTTGAAAAGTATGGATATGAAAATATTGAAGTAATGGGATAAATAATATATTTCTAAAATTATCATTTAACCATATATCCTTATGAAGCTTAAAGAGGCATGGTATAAAGATATAGAGCTGCAAAATAAGATAAGAAATGTTCTTAAATTAAACCTTGATTATGATGGAATTATAAGGTTTAGAAACCAATTATTTTCCTATAAATACCATAATTTAAGTGGGAGTTATTGTAAGAATCTCATAACTCATAATTCTTTATTTATCTTAGATTTTCAAATATTTATAGAGATCTAGAGGAGTATTTCTGGTGGGACAAAATAAAGTGAGATATTATAGAGTGTATATCTTAGTGATCAGTATTTTAGAAAGTTAATGTTGAGAGATAAAAGTATAAGGTAATTTTATAATAATTATTCATAACAAAATGGAAATGGGAAAACATCACCATGGATTTCATCATCACACTCTCTAAAATATCTAATGGTCATGATGTTATTTGGGTTGTATTCAATTACCTTACAAAGTCCGAACAGTTCATTGATATCAGATGATATTTCTATATTGGTAAGTTTTTAATTATATACATTAAGGATGTGGTAAGGTTGTATGAATTACCACATTCTATTTTATCTAATTGAGATCTGATTTTTACCTTAATGTTCTGGTGAAGTCTTCAACATACTATGGATACAAAGTTGTGTTTCAGTACTTCCAATCATCATCAAATATATTATTAGTATGAGATAACCATTCAAAACTAGGATTATATATTTATATCATGTTCTATATATTTGAAATCTGGTTGGGATTAACACCTTCCTCTAGTTTAGTTTTCTTATAAAAATAGATTTCACTTGAGCATTCAGATGACTCCTTATGAAGCCCTCTATGGAACGAAGTGCATAACTCCAACATGTTGGGAAGAATTTGGAGAATGAAATATATTGGAAGCTAAGATATATAAGTAAAAAAATAAAAGTTTAGATCTATTAATAAGCACATCAAGGTAGCTTATAGTTGATAGAATATTTTCTCTAACAATCATTGGTGAGATTTGATATTCAGAGTTATTGAAAAGGTATTCTTATGAATTTCTCCATGAAAGAAGTTTATGATATTTTTAAATAATGGAAAATTGATCCCAAGGTATATTGGTCCCTTTTATATTATTATTCAAGTAGTAATTTTAGTTTATCGCTTGATACTTCCTCTAAGCCTCACTCAAGTTCACATAACTCTCTTGAGGAAGTACATAAAAGATCCTTCACGTGTATTAAACTAAGAGTTTGTACCACTAGAGTATGATATTTAATATGAATAAAAACCAATATAAATATTTTATTATAGATATGAATTTATATATAACAAGACTACGCATATGGTTAAAGTTCTCTGGATGAATCAGAAATTTGGAGAAGCTATATGGAAACCCGAGGATGTGATGAAATAGATATATCATCACTTTTTTGCACCATATTAATAGAATTTCAAGGGTGAATTTTAGTTTAATGGGGTATAATTTAACACCCCAAGATTTTATATGTATTTTATTTGAAATAAATTTATGTATTCAATAGTTTTCTTTAAATGAAACACTGAGTTTAAACAAACTATGATATACTATTGAATTGTTATTATTATTTAATTGTGGTTGTAATAAGAATAGATTTTAAAGTGTCATTATGAATAAGAATAATAAAATTATGAAAAATATTTATAAAGGTTTTGTATAATTAAAATTTATTGATTAAATCATAATAAATAAGTACTCAATTTTCAATAAAATAATTTTATGCTTCAAAAATGTGTTTCTTCAAAAATGGTTCTTATTACATTTTTTAAGCAGATATTATAATTAATTTATTATAATTTTAGAAATTATATTTTATAAAAAATATATATCATTTTTTAAATCATCATATCAAAATTTTTATACGTTTAAATTTTGTGATTTTTCTAAAAATAATAATCTTTCTGTGAATGGTGAAAAAATATTAATTTAATAGAAAACTGTATTTTCCATTCAAGTATTCACAAAGTCTAGTTTTTGTGTTAATTTATATTGAAATTAATTATTTTATTTTAATTAAACATATTCTCATAAATTTCATTGGTATCAAAAAATTTCTTAATTTTGGTATAAAAACATTTTTATACTTAAAAATGCATTTTTTGGAAAATTATTTTTCATTGTGTTTTCTGTGTTTATTTTAAAATTAATTTATTCAAATTATAGAAATTTAATTTGTTAAAATTGATTCCATATTTTTAATAATAATCACAAAATTTATTAATGATTTCACTTTAATTTTTTTATAAATGAAAAGTAAAAACAATAAAATTTTGTCACTACAGTTAAGGTTAAAATGGGATTACCCAGGTGGTTACACTAAGAGATAAGGGTAATATTTCCACATGACCTTTTATAAATCCTAATTTATAAAAATATTTATACCTTATTTTATATTATCATTTAATATTAGTTTTTTAGAATCATTTTTCTTGAGTAATACATTAATATATATTTTAATCTTTTAAAAATGTTTATGTATGCTCTCTCACTCGCTTATAAAAGGACACCACATCTACTCTCTTTTACACTATTAAAGAACCTATTAGATAATAAATACCTACCCAAAACCTTTTCTAACATCCCTCCCCACATAATATTGTCTTTTTTTTATCAAAATACCATCTTCTCAGGGATTAAGGTATAAGCGAGAGGAGGTTTCTCAACGAAGAGGTATAGTTCTTAACTGAGCTTTTCAAATTTATTTCTTCTTAAAAATTCCCTAAAACTATTATATATATTAAAAAATGATAAATATAGTATCATAAATATAATTATATGTTATTAAAATTATTTAACAACCTTTTCCTACCTCTTTTCTATCAAATGGGAAATGAATTTAGCACTCGTACATATGTGTGGACTACCGCATCTACGTAGCGATATGATTCATTTTCCATCACTACCTTATATTCATGTTTATAATGATGGATTTAATAATATATATGATATTTATGATTTAATAATGATTCTTTAATGATAAAATATTATTTATATATCTTTCTTTCTTTTAGTTAGAAAATGAAGAAATGTTCATGTGTACGTACAAACTATCGTCTCCATGAACGGTGTCATTCATTTTTATATATCTACCCATTATGAATTGTTATAAGTATGTATATAATGAATATATATATATATTATATATTTATCATGATTATAATTTTTGATATGATGGAACCATGATCAAAGTATATGGACCAAAACTGCCCAACTGAAACTTTCATAAAAAACAAAACATTAACACATGGAAGCGATGGTTTTAATAAAGAATTATTATTAAATAGGTATTTAAAAATTATAAGTGGGACATATATGATATTATAAGTATGTTTATTATTTTTTATATAATTTTAATAAATTTTAATTTATTATATATGAGGTTAGATCACTTGCGAAGCAAGTCAAACTTTAGGTAAGGGTTTTTATGTTAAAATCTCATTTTTTATGAGATTATTTATGAATAAGTTTATAATAATTAAAATATATTATATATATCTCTCAAATACTATATATTTTATTAACCTCTATTTATTTCAAGAAATTAATTTTTTTTCTTTTTATTTTCCTCTCTTTAAGAACTCATTATTTCAAAATATTGTTTTTAATAAAAACCGACTTTATTTCCCTCTTTCCTCGAGAATTTTCTTCTTCCATTTCCATATTTTCCTTAAAATGTTTTCAATAATGTTTTTAAATTACTTTAATTATTGATTAAATTCATTTTTACCCATGTTTTAATTTTAAAAAAAAGGTTTAAAAAGAATCTTCTTTCTAAATGAGGTGATTTTTTTCTAAAGGTGTGAACATAATCATTGTTTTAACAATTTTAGCATGAACCGAATTTCCCTCTATCATAACCACTCGATGTTTTTAATATTACTTTACAATTTTACATAGATATTTTCAAATAAAATTTTTTCCTTCTGATTTTTTAAATTTTTTTAGATTTTCAATAAGCAATTTTAAAATGAAAAGGGTATTTTCCTCGAGAAATGTTCTAATTATCCTTTAAAGGTATTTTTCATCTATGATAAAAACTTTTGAGGTTACTTATAATTCACTAGGAATATTATTATATGATTCCATCCTTATTATTTCTCTGTATGGTTTTTTTTATGATGATGAAATATTGATGAAACGTATTTTCTTTTCCATGGGTTAAGTTGTGATGTAATGATAAATGTTTTCATGATATTTTGTCATATATATAAATTTATTATGATTATGTTATGGGTGGGTAAATTATATCCTTATAATGAATTGGTTATAGATTAATGTTTTATGATCTAAAAGGGTGCATAGGAGGTTATCCCAATCCCAAAAACAGAGTACACGAGAGGTTTTCCTAAGCCTGAAGAAGGTAAATAGGTGGTTTCCCCAAGTATAATATGTGATGAATGTCTTCCTGGGGAGATTTTACATAATTTATTTGATTATTATTATGACACACTTTATGACACTCTTTTATGGACCGATCTTATGCTAATGTTATGATCTCATAGTTCATGTTCTTTTATTTTTTATGATTCATGTCCTATGAACTTCCATGCTTTATGAAATGACTCATAGTTATGATCTATGAATTATTGGGTATGGTTTTCAAATTTTAAGCTCATATTATCATATGATTATGATCATTTTATACTTGAATGTTCATTTTTATCTCTCTCTTTTTCCATTACTGAGCATCTAAGCTCACCCTTTATTATGTTTCCTTTCCCCCTATATATGAAATATGGTTTAAGTATGATATATTTAATAAGGGTGATAGTTGTGAAGTACTATATGGGAGATGATATAGAAATTTTATATACAAGTTGTTTATGTATCAAATCTTCCAAAGACATTAAACCTTTAGGGTTTGGGAATGGATCATAATGATATGTAATGAGTATTCATACAATAACATGTAATATTTTTTTATGAAATGTTTAGGTCACCAAGGAGTAGGATGAGATTAAGGATCTTATTAATCAGATGGTGGCTGAAAAATAATAATAGGATTTGTAAGAGGAAGTTGTTGGAATCCCAAATGAATGAAGTGAAGCCCTACAGCTCAAGGATGTTGGATATAGGAGTGTCACGACATGATATATTTCTTTATCCCACATCGAAGACTGGAGGTGTGTTTGTCATGATATGTAAGCCCCAGCCATCCTCCCTCCCATCATAAGACCTTTTCAGAAGGGGGATGGCAGTGAGCCCTGCTGAAGAATAAAATTGTGATGTAGTGAACCAAATTAGATAATATTGTGATATAGGGTCCTGAATCCCCAATGTAAATCTTATAATTGGTATCAAAGTGGGTAGGGAATCCTCTAATTCATAGAGAAAGCACTGGGGGGATTTTTGGAATCCCAAATGGATGTAGTACAGCCCTATGGGTCAAGGTTGTTGGCTGTAGGGGTGTCATGACGTGAAATATTTCCTTATCCCGCATCGGAGACTAGAGGGGTGTTGGGAATGATATATATGCCCTAGTCATCCTCCTCCCATAATAAGGTCTTTTCAAAAGGGGGTGGTAGTGAGCCACCCTGGTGGGAAGTGAGCCCTGCCGAAGAAAAAATCTATGATGTAGTGAACCAAAGCATAAAATATTGTGATGTAGGTTCATGAAACCCCAATGTATATCCTAAAGAATAAAACAATAAAAATATCTATGGAAGAGGTGTAATGGAAAAAATCATTAACAAGGGACTACTAACTATATTTTATACACTCAATCGTCAATCCAATAATAATGTAATTGAATCCATTACTGATTACACTATGGTACTCATATTTTTGTGCATAAGAAACACTAACAGTAATTTTAATTTCAGACCTGACAAGGTAACAAGAGGAAAAATTTCATGCTATTTTGAGAAGAATAAATCCTTCCATTGCATGGGGAATTGTTGATATCAAATGGATAATCTTGATGATGATCACCCATAGAGTCTTACTTGAATAATATAAAAATTCAAACCCCCAACCACAGTGGAGTATCACTCCACCTTTGAAATAATTCATAAAGAAGGTGGTGTTGAAATTGTTGTACGTTGGAATTATTTTCTCTATTTCAAATAGTAAATGGGTGATCCATCTTCAAGTTCTAACTAAGAAGGGAAGTATAACAGTGTTGAAAAAAATAGAATGTGTTGATCCCTATTAGAACCATTATAGGATGATAAGTATGTATTTCTTATAATAACTAAACACAAATACACCCAAAGATCACTTTCCATTACAATTCAAGGATCAAATTTTAGAAGGGTTATCCATCCATGGGTTTTACTACTTCCTCAATGGATATTTGAGTTATAATATAATAATTTTGGACCCTATTAAACACTTAAAGATTATATTCACCTATCCATATGGAAAATTTCTTACTGAATGTTATCATTTAGTACGTGTAATGCATTATCTACATTCTAACGATGCATGACACAAATTTTTCACAATATGGTGGATGAGTTATTATAAATTTTTATGGATGATTTTCAAGTATATGGGAGGCCTTTCAATGTCTACTTTAGTAACTTATATTTTTTGCTAAAAAAGTGTAAGAACCCAAACCCCTATTACTTTGTGATCATTGGGTGGTGGAAGCCTTTATATGAGTTTGAGGAATAAAGAAGATTATTTGGATTTAAATTTACAACTATGGGTATGTATTAATGCCCTGAAACACTAATTCATGCCGTGAATCACTAGTTCGTAGAGTGAATGATGTTTTTTAAAGTGGATTCATGACTTGGGAGACCTGTTTTTCTCATGTTTTATTATAAAAAATAATTATTATTCACATCATGAATGTTCATGGTGAGATCTTTAGGGGTTCATACTTTAAATAATTGATGACTTGAGATCCCATCCATCTTTTTTGGATAAAGCGCATTGTTTTTTGAAATATGTGAAGCAAGTGAGGATCACGGAATAAACCATCTATTAACATGTGAATGAAGAGAATTATAGGTTGTCTGTAGATTTAAACCTATCTTTGATTTATTGCATTCTCCCTCTAATTCTCTTGGACATTAAGTGATTCCGAAGATATTTTGGGAGCCCTAATAGCCTATAATATTTAGCATTATTCCTTGGCTTTTTAATATTTTATATCAGTGATTCTGGGTGAGTTATTCTTCTCTTTATCTCTTAGTTATCCTTGTTTATTCAAAGATCCCATAGAGACTATCTTGTTTGGAGCTTCGGGTTTATTGTCCTATGATTTTGGTGAGATAACATTGTGTTTCATATTTATATGAGGGGTCTATGTGATGTAGTGTCCTCATGGTTCGTCCACTATTGATTTTTATTTTCTCAATGAATCGGAAATATTTTTTTAAGGTAGGGGATTAGATTTCTTTCCCTTTTTTTCATCTATTGAATTATCATGTTTTTTTCTTTTAGTGAATGGTATGAATTAGTATGATGAAGATAATAAAATATACTAATGAAATTGAAAGGGGATAGTGTGATGCTCATGAAATTACTAATTTTATTCAGGATTATGATGTTGTTTCTTACTACATGCATGTTATAATAATATTCCTTATAATGATGGATTGATTTGATAATACCCTTTAAATGGATAAATACTTAAATTCAGTAAATGAAAAGACTAAGTTGAATATGCATATTTTATTCTAGACTTCTTGTTTGTGGCTTATTGATCTTATCATGTGTGCTTTGTGGAATTTATTATGTATGGCTTAGTGGAATTAGTTGTTTATGAATTTGTGGCATTGGTTGTTTGTAGTGGCTTAACATGGTGGTTTCTTAATAGCGGTTTGGTATCAATGGAATAATATTGAAATATATAAATTTGGTTATGGATAAAGAATTTATGAGTAAAAATTTAAACTAATAATAAAATAAATAAATATTTTTGGTTTATTTGATAAATAAAATAATGGTAAATGGAACCTAAGTTGTAACCCTTTTGTGATAATTGTGGTTGGTTATTCTATATTAGAGGTAGCACTTGGTGACGTGATATCATAGTGGTGACCTGATGGTGGTTATGGTGCAATTTCTTATGTGAACCCATGGGAGTGGGATTGTGTAAGAATACTATATACTTGTATTCATTATGACTTTTTTATGCACTTCAACTGGGTAGGATAATCTGACCAACACCTAGAGACCCTTAGGGTGTTTTTCCTAACTTCTAGTACGGGGAAAAAATGGGTGGTTGAACACCCCCTCTCCCATTCCCTCCCTTCAGTAGAAACTTCTGGTGATACTAGTGGTGGATGATTTGATATGAGGATGGGGTCATGTGTGGTTGGAAGAGGATATGATGTTGATTTCTAACATGTTTAGGATACCCTACTTCCCTGGTTATGTGATACATGATGTGATATGCAGTTCATTTCATGAGATATGATGTGTGGTTGGTTGCATGAGATGTGATATGTGGTTGGTGTTGTAGGACATGATATATGATTGGTTCTATTATTAGTGGATATGGATGGGATGAGAGAAAAGGATTTATTCTCATTTGTAGAGAGTGTAAAATCATTGGGGAATAGGTTGCGGGGTTCCTATGATTATATTCTTCTATTTCTAATTTTATTATACTTGGATGTGTTATTTGGTGAGTAATCCTTAGTGATGTTGGTTAACTAGTTGGCCTATGTTGGGGCTAGTTAGTTTTATTTTTCTTTTTAAAATAGAATTCATCGGTGTGGCTTTTTGAACCCTCCATACAAGGAAACCCCCTCCCGATGAAGAGGTCACTCTGGAGAGAGCCCTAGATGGGAAAGATCTATTGCTAGCTAAGATGGAAAAGCATCCCAGAGGGTGACATCCTGATCAGAAATGGTTTGACACAGAAATACATCAGCACAGGTGGGATGTGCCACATTTTTCCCACCTAGACAAGACCCAATAACCCGAAAAGACAAGTGTGGATGGGGGAAGGATAAATTATACCGAGATAAGTCTCCCTAGAATCAAATTGTAACACCCCGAGATTTTATGAAAAATATTCTTTTTAATTTTATTGATGTCTTGTGTTGTATGCTACAACAAAGGAGTCTTGAAAAACATGCAACCCTAAGTTGGCTGCATTACACGCAATCACGACCTTCCTCGATAGCGTGTGTTGTACGCGATACCGAGTTTCACTAAACAATGATATGCTATAAAAAAATTATTAAAACTAGCCATTATGAATAGTAATAACCACTTTTTGAAATTTTTTAAATTTCCTCTTTCAAAATGGACTTAAATTTTGGATTCGGAATATCGAAATTAACCTAGGGTGAAATTTTGGTACTTTTCTGAAAACTTTCAATTTTTGATGAATAGTGAAAACACTGGGTTACTATTTAAAAACCGACTTTTTATTTAAATAATTATTTATTTTATTTAAATTTATTTTAGGTCAAAATTTTCACATAATACCTATATAAGTTCAATGTAATTCATTGGAGTCATTTTATAATAATTTTAGATATATAAAAATTTTATTGAACTTTTGACCGTCTTTTACCCACCTCCTAGGAGAATTTGTAAATTTACATAAAACTTAATTTTACCGATTTTGTAAATGGAATTTCCAAAATTCGAGAGACACAGTTGATTTCATTAAGTAAAATTTGGTTCAATGAGATGAAAATAATTTTTGGTGAATAGTAACTTTTTACTTTTATTTACCACGGTTAAAAGTAAATAGGGTAATTAAGGGTAAAAATGATATTATTATTACCCTAACACATGTCCTAATTCTATTGGATAAGTGTAATTCGACCAAAAACAACCTTAGGAATAAAATATTACAATTTAGGCCCACTTGTATTAGATTAGGACATTTATTATTAATTTATTTAAAGAAGGGTTAAAATAGTTAAAATCAAAGTTTAATAAGTAAATAATTTTTAATATAGGGTTATACATAAGATACATTCGACTATAAATATTCATTAGAAATATAAAACTCTTTCCTACATAATGGTATTTTATTTGTAATTTTTAGACTTTAAATAATTTAATTTATTTATGATACAAAGATGATGCAGTAATTATATTATTAATGAAATATTGACATAATTGATGTTATAAATACCCAAATAAATGTAATTTGAGACTTTTTATGAATTAAAATAATTTTATATGTTAATATAACATGTTATTATTGATTTAAATAACTTTTTTCGAACTAATATTTCTGTTATGATTTTCACAAAAATCAATTACCAAATAGTGTCAAAATTGACATAAAATAGTTTTTAAAACAAATATTATATTATTAATTGTTATTTTATTCCTAAAAATATAAGGTTTGGAAAAATGACTTAGATAAGGTTATATATATTAATAATAAACAACTTGGGGTTCGTTTGGCTTGTTATAGTAAGTTTAATAACCTTATAGTGTAACAAAACAAGAAGACACGGTAAAAGAAAAATTATTTAACTTAAAGTTAAATCTAAATGATAAGGTTAAAATAGAAACCTAAACTTGTCTAAATTATATTGGATGATAGGATTTAGACCCATACCCACCTTATCTTATAAATAACTCAATTTGGAGCTATTAAAAACCGAATATGACTTTATAATAAAATAATATTTTTAGTTTTTCCTAAGGTACCCCTCTCCTACCTTATAAAAGGGAACCTCCTCCCTCTCTTCCTCACACCATTTTGAGCCTTGAAGCTCGGCCAAACCCTGAAAAATTCTCTTCTCCACTTCCCTAGAAACATCCTAGAGGTCCTGGTCTTCTTCAAAGACCAATTTTAGTGCCCTAAGAGGAGGTCTCAAAGAGGCGCTTCAAAGTAGAGATAATGTCCGTTACCGATTCTTTCAACTTTATTTCTTCTTCCACTTCTTCTTCTTAGGTTGTTTCATTATGAAGTAATAACATCAGTATCACTCATATACTGATATGTTATTATAAGTATGAAACAACCCTATTTCACAATCTATCCATCCTACGGAAAATGAAATCACCGCGCGTGCGTACATACGGAATACCGTCTCCACACCGTGGTGTAATCTATTTTCCAGCACCACCTTACTTGGATGGGTATAATGGTGTAAATAATTACTATATATGATTATTGTAAAGTGATATTGATTCTTTTATAGTATACATACACTCCAATAAAATTCCACGATCATGGGAACGATATCATCGCTCGTGCGTACGTACGGAATACCGTCTCCACGATGCGATGAGATTCATTCTCAATGATTAACCATTCATAAATGATTATAAAGTATATATAATAATTAATCATGAAATATATGACATAATAATGATACTTTATTTATGTATATATATATGTATGTCATCCAATTGATTCCATTCAATTCAATGAGGAAACGAAAACAACGTTCATGCGTACGTACGGTCTACCGTCTCCATGAACAGTGTATTTCTTTCCATTTATCGATCTATTATATATATGTATATTCTGAATATATATTATATATAAATCATGTTTTATATTCTGTAATTAATTAATCATGATCTAAGTAATCATATGAATAATTACAAGTCAAAACACGGACGACAAATGAAACGATTTTACCCAAAACTCTCTTTAACATGGAATTTACAAAAGAACGGGTAATATAAAGTCATAAGTGAACCATATATGATATCATAACAATGAATATGATTCTGTAATAAGTCAATGACATTATTTAAATCATTATACAGGAGTTTTAGATACGTACGAAGCATATCGGACCTAAGGTAAGGGATAAATTTTCAATCTCATTTTTTTTATCCGAGATTGCTTATATGTAAGTATTTACTGGGGTTATTTTTATCATCCATGCCCAAGTATTATAAAAATGTTTTCATGTATGTTTAATGTCCTTTTTACCCATTTTTTAATTTTACTACACGGTATGTAAGGAATCTTTTTTTCCATACGAGGTACTTTTTGACTTTTCCGACAAAAGTATGAGTAGAATGTTTTTTTTAACTTATACGGCATGAAAGGATTTTTATGGTTTTATAAAGCCTTATTTTCATGAAGCTTCCTCCAAATGATTTAATGACTATTTTCAACAAAATCCTTTTCTTTTAAAATTGAATGAAATTTTGTGAAAAGAAAATGATTTTCAAGATGAAAGGATATTTTCCTCAAGAATTCATTTCAAGTACTTTATCAAAACCATTTTCCATCTAAGATGACATTATTTCATATGTGTATGTTTCAAGTATAATGTATCTATGATTTATATGGTTTAAATTTTATTATTATGAAATGATACCCATTTCTTTTATATAGATTATGTGATGATGGGATGATGTTTATGAAACCCATTTTATTCGTTGGGTTATTATGAATGATGTATGTTTATTTTGTGGCACAAGTAAGAATGATTTCATTATGAGATGGGTGGGACCTATATCTCCCTCCAATGGATTGGGTAAAGATTTATATCTCATGAGATAGACATGGCTAGAATGGTAAGTTAATCCGGTTCAGTGTTACAGGACTGAAACGAGGAGTGAACTCGATTCAGAAAGGGACATTGTCCACTAAGATGGTCTTGGCAGCAATGCCTTGGATACTATGGAAATCATGACATGTGCTGAATGGTTTCCACAATTAAATGTTTTACTCCCATTATATTTTATCATGGTTGATGTTCCATTATGATATATGTCTTACGTACTTCCACGATTTATGTCTTTGCTCAAGATTTTGATGTTTAAAATTTATGTTCAAGTTTTTGCTTTCAAATGTTATGGATTGTTTTATGTTATCCATGTATTCCCTTACTGAGCATTTGAGCTCACCCTTTATATGTTTTCTCTTCCCCATGATTTAAAGAAAGGTTTTAGGTAAGGAAAAAAATGGGAAATATTTTTATGGGAGTTTTTGAAGATATTTCAACATGATTAGAAGTTTATATTCCGAGTTTCCAAAGACACTAAACTATTACGATCCTTGTGTGTCTGTTTTTGTTATGTATTAATTATTCCGCAAAAGTACTGTAATGTCCATGTACGTCAAGCTTTGGGTCTCTACAGTTGGTATCATAGTAAAGGTTTAGTCAACCTTTGGAAACTAGGATGCAAAAACGTTAGTGATATCCCTATAGATATTTATAAGGTATGTATAGGGATGTCCCTAAGGATAAGTATATGTATAGTATATAGTCCTAGAACTACGGTAATGATATTATAATTTAACCTAAGATGTTAGATATTGAAGGTACTCCCCCTTTATTATGTTGTTTTTTTTATCATGATTTTTGCCTCTCACACAATTCTTTTTTGGTTTTAGACGATGGCTGGAACCCGAAGGAACCGTTTTGATCAATGTAATGGACAATGAAATGATTGTCCTCCTGAATAAACAAACGTTATGGGAGATGGAGTGAAAAATCTTATTGCTATAATTACACAAGATATGAATCATTCTGGACTTCCAAATGAGCAGAGAAGGGAACAATATTCTATTGAGTCCTTCATGAGGCAACGTCCACCTTTTTTCAGTGGGTCTTCTAATCCACTTGTTGCAGACAAATGGATTAGTACCACTGAAAAGATATTTTCAGTTCTTCAATGTTCTGAACATGATAAATTCATCTTATTAGTATATTGTTTGGAAGTTGAAGATGATCAATGGTGTAATCATATCAAGAATACGAGGCCAAGAGATGAAATTGAGTCCATGGAATGGGACGAGTTCAAGAACTTATTTTTCAATAAGTACTTCCCTCGTATTCTTAGAACAAAGATGGAGAAGGGGTTTCTTGAACTAAAGCAAAAGGATGATGAATCTGTTGGTATATACGAAGTGAATTTAACAAGGCTTGCAAGGTATGCATTTGGATTTATCATCCAACCTGAAAGTAAAGTTGATCGATTCTTCAGTGGATTAAAACCAAATCTTCGAAGGGCATTAGCTATAAGAGACTTCAGTAGCTATGAAGAAATTGTGCGTTGCGCTATCAAGGTATAAATGGAAGTTGGTGTTACTTATCCATCTCATAGTTTCGACAAGAAATGAAAGATGGAGTTCAAGGAGAAATCTCATAATAATGGTGAAAAGAAGGTGAATGTTTCCTTATGCTCAAAGTGTGGAAAGAAGCATGGTGGATATTGTCTTAAAGGGACTAGAAAATGTTTTTTAAGTGTGGAAAAGAAGTTCGTCGAGTAGCTGAGTGTCGAAGTAATGGAAAAAGGGTTTCTAATGATGTGAATAAAGAAAAGGCTACAGATAATTCACCACCAACACTTCAATGCTTCAAGTGCAAGGAAATGGGGCATTATGCTAATAAATGCCCTTATCCAAGGGTTAGTGATGATCGACATGAGCAGCCACTTAAGCCAAAGGACAAAGGGAAGTCACATGAAATCACTATTGGTGATGTTGAATATGACAACGATGTGGTGGAATGATTAAGTGTTTATGTAATGGGATTCCAAAATAATGTTGCATATAGTATCGTGGAATATTGGAATATTTATGTATTGGTCTACTGTGGTTTTCAATAATTTTATGGTACCGGTAACCATGGAAAGTGATTGAGATATTTTTGGAAAAAAGATGATATGCGCATAATGAATGGATAAGGAGAAAATGAAATGTTTGACAGTATTCATGAGCTCATGACTGATATAAGGAAATAGTTATATCATGGTTTGAGGTTTTGGTATGTGAAAAGAGTTAACTTTTAACAGCACTCATGTTTTCACTAAGATTCAATGGGTATTCATTTTTCAAGAGAATACATGATTAAGGCCTTCGAATGTTTGGAATGTGACCAAAAAGACATATCTAATGATATATGGGTATCAACGATGGTATTAACATGATTGTTATATGAACTCTTTGTTAATCGTTTTCACTATAATATAATATTGGACAGCAGTATTTTGGATAAGCCTAAAGATTAGAAAGGATTATGTTGGACATAAGTTAGTATTGTTTAAGGATAGAAATTTTTTCAATATTATTGATGGGATATTATAGTAATGTAGTTTTAGAAAAAGGAAAACCTACAGGATGAGCGACAGCCCATCGCGTCAGACAAGGCTGTGGGAATCGAACCCACAACCGAAGTGCGACTGGCCTTTATCGCCTACCACTGGCCTAGAGTAAGTCCCTGGTTAGTAGAAACTAGTTTTATTTTATTAAACGGTATGATATATGAAGTATAAGTTCATTTTTGGAACCATATACGATTAATCTAACCATAAGATGGACTTATAACTTTTTCTAACCTTTTGTTTGAAACAGATGGAATGACCCATCATTCTATCACATGATCTACTAACACATCACTAATAACAAATTCAACTTAATTTCTTTAAGGGATGAAGTGGAAATTGTTCAATTACCAAACAATAGTGAAATTGTACCAAAATCATGTATGTATTTCTTTTAATTCATCAACATTAGGGAAATGATCTTGAAAAGAAAAAATGTTGTCCTAGTTCCCTTATATCCGATGAATCAGATGGTACCTTAGATCATCACAAACCAATGGCTTTGTGATTGTTGGATTTTTTCATAGCCATGTTCTCTACCACTCTCCATCATAACATGATGGTTAGGTTTCTCTTCCATATCCATATTTTCACCTATGTTCTCCTATGTGGAAACCTAGTGATTAGTTAATTTGGGTAACCATTATGTTTCATAATTTAGTTTTTAAAGATTGGTTTTGGTATTCCTTTTTATGATGAGGGTTTCTATTAAAGAAAATTTCGAGTAGTAAACCATTTATAACCCCGACGAATTTCAAGGGAGAAATTCATTTTAAGGGGGGTAGAATGTAACACCCTGAGATTTTATGAAAAATATTCTTTTTAATTTTATTTATGTCTTGTGTTGTACGCTACAACAAAGGAGTCTTGCAAAACACGTAACCCTAACTTGGCTCCACACGCAATCACGACCTTCCTTAATAGCGTGTGTTGTACGCAATACCGAGTTTCACTGAACAATGATATGTTATTAAAATATTATTAAAACTAGCCGTTGTGAATAGTAATAACCACTTTTTGAAATTTTTTTAAATTTCATCTTTCAGAATGGACTTCATTTTTGGATTCGGAATATCAAAATTAGCCTACGATGAAATTTTGGTACTTTTCTGAAAACTTTCAATTTTTGATGAATAGTGAAAACACTGGGTTACTATTTAAAAACCGACTTTTTATTTAAATTATTATTTATTTTATTTAAATTTATTTTAGGTCAAAATTGTCACATAATACCTATATAAGTTCAATGTAATTCATTGGAGTCATTTTATAATAATTTTAGATATATAAAAATTTTATTGAACTTTTGACCGTCTTTTTACCCACCTCCTAGGAAAATTTGCAAATTTACATAAAAATTAATTTTACCACTTTTGTGAATGGAATTTCAAAAATCCGAGAGACACGGTTGATTTCAGTAAGTAAAATGTGGTTCAATGAGATGAAAATAATTTTTGGTGAATAGTAACTTTTTACTTTTATTTACCACGGTTAAAAGTAAATAGGGTAATTAAGGGTAAAAATGATATTATTATTACCCTAACACATGTACTAATTCTATTGGATAAGTGTAATTCGACAAAAAACAATCTTAGAATAAAATATGACTATTTAGGCCCACTTGGATTAGATTAGGACATTTATTATTAATTTATTTAAAGAAGGGTTAAAATAGTTAAAATCAAAGTTTAATAAGTAAATAATTTTTAATATAGGTTTATACATAAGATAAATTAGAATATAAATATTAATTAGAAATATAAAAAAATTTCCTACATAATGGTATTTTATTTGTAATTTTTAGACTTTAAATAATTTAATTTATTTATGACACAATGATGATGCAGTAATTATATTATTAATGAAATATTGACATAATTGATGTTATAAATACCCAAATAAATGTAATTTGAGACTTTTTATAAATTCAAATAAGTTTCTATGTTAATATGACATGTTAGTATTGATTTAAATAACTTTTTTCGAACTAATATTTCTGTTATAATTTTCAGAAAAATCAATTACCAAATAGTGTCAAAATTGACATAAAATAGTTTTTAAAACAAATATTATATTATTAATTGTTATTTTATTCCTAAAAATATAAGGTTCGGAAAAATGACTTATATAAGGTTATATATATTAATAATAAACAACTTGGGGTTCGTTTGTCTTGTTATAGTAAGTTTATCAACCTTATAGTGTAAGAAAACAAGAAGACACGGTAAAAGAAAAATTATTTAACTTAAAGTTAAATCTAAATGATAAGGTTAAAATAGAAACCTAAACTTGTCTAAATTCTATTGGATGATAGGATTTAGACCCATACCCACCTTAGATTCTAAATAACTCAATTTGGAGCTATTAAAACCTAAATATGACTTTATAATAAAATAATATTTTTATTTTTTCCTAAGGTGCCCATCTCCTCCCTTATAAAAGGGCACCTCCTCCCTCTCTTCCTCACACCATTTTGAGCCTTGAAGATCGGTCAACCCATGAAAAATTATCTTCTCCACTTCCCTAGAAACATCCTAGAGGTCTTGGTCTTCTTCAAATACCAATTTTAGTGCCCTAAGATGAGGTCTCAAAGAGGCGCTTCAAAGAAGAGGTACTGTCTGTTACCAATTCTTTCAACTTTATTTCTTATTCCACTTATTCTTATTAGGTTGTTTAATTATTAATTAATAACATTATTATCACTAATATACTGATATTTTATTATAATTATGAAACAACCCTATTTCACCATCTATCTATCCTACAGAAAACGAAATCACTGCGCGTGCGTACGTACGGAATACTGTCTCCACGCCGTGGTGTAATCTATTTTCCACCACCATCTTACTTGGATGGGTATAATGGTGTAAATAATAACTATATATGATTATTTTAAATTTATATTTATTCTTTTATAGTATACAGACACTCCAATAAAATTCCACGATCATGGGAACGATATCATCGCTTGTGCGTACGTACGGAATACCGTCTCCATGACGCGATGAGATTCATTCTCAATGATTAACCATTCATAAATGATTATAAAGTATATATAATAAGTAATCATGAAATATATTACATAATAATTATACTGGATTTATGTATATATATATGTACGCCATCTAATTAATTCCATTCAATTCAATGAGGAAACGAAAACAACGTTCATGCGTACGTACGGCCTACCGTCTCCATGAACAGTGTATTTCTTTCTATTTATCGATCTATTATATATATGTATATTCTGAATATATATTATATATAAATCATGTTTTATATTCTGGAATTAAGTAATCATGATCTAAGTAATCATATGAATAATTACAAGTCAAAACACGGACGACAAATGAAACGATTTTACCCAAAACGCTCTTTAACATGGAATTTACAAAAGAATGGGTAATATAAAGTCATAAGTGAACCATATATGATATCATAACAATGAATATGATTTTTTAGTAAGTCAATGACATTATTTAAATCATTATACAGGAGGTTCAGATATGTTCGAATCATATCGGACCTAAGGTAAGGGATAAATTTTCAATATCATTTTTTTATCCGAGATTGCTTATACGTAAGTATTTACTAGGGTTATATTTATAATCCATTCCCAAGTATTATAAAAAAAATTCATGTATGTTTAAAGTCCTTTTTACCCATTTTTTACTTTTACTACATGGTATGTAAGGAATCTTTATTTCCATACGAGGTACTTTTTGAATTTTCCGACAAAAGTACGAGGAGAATGTTTTTTTTAACTTATACGGCATGAAAGGATTTTTACAGTTTTATAAAGAATTATTTTTATGAAGATTCCTCCAAAATATTTCATGACTATTTTCAACAAAATCCTTTTCTTTTAAAATTGAATGGAATTTTGTGAAAAGAAAATGATTTTCAAGATGAAAGGATATTTTCCTCAAGAATTCATTTCAAGTGCTTTATCAAAACCATTTTCCATCTAAGATGACATTATTTCATATGTGTATGTTTCAAGTATAGTGTCTCTATGATTTATATGGTTTAAATTTTATTATTATGAAATTATATCCATTTCTTTTATATGGATTATGTGATGATGGTATGATGTTTATGAAACCCATTTTATTCGTTGGGTTATTATGAATGATGTATGTTTATTTTGTGTCACAAGTAAGAATGATTTCATTATGAGATGGCTGGGACCTATATCTCCCTCTAATGCATTGGGTAAAGATTTATATCTCATGAGATAAACATGGATGGAACGGTAAGTTAATCCGGTTCAGTGTTACAGGACTGAAACGAGGAGTGAACTCGATTCAGAAAGGGACTTTGTCCACTAAGATGGTCTTGGCAGCAATGCCTTGGCTACTATGGAAATCATGACATGTGCTGAATGGTTGCCACAATTACATGTTTTACTCCCATTATATTTTATCATGGTTGATGTTCCATTATGATATATGCCTTACGTACTTCCACGATTTATGTCTTTTCTCAAGATTTTGATGTTTAAAATTTTTGTTCAAGTTTTTGCTTTCAAATGTTATGGATTGTTTTATGTTCTCTATGTTTGCCCTTAATGAGCATTTGAGCTCACCCTTTATATGTTTTCTCTTCCCCAGGATTTAAATAAAGGTTTTATGTAAGGAAACAAAAAGGGAAATATCGTTATGGGAGTTGTTGAAGATATTTCAACATGATTAGAAGTTTATATTCCGAGTTTCCAAAGACACTAAACTATTACGATCCTTGTGTGTCTATTTTTGTTATGTATTAATTATTCTGAAAAAGTAATGTAATGTCCATGTACGTCAAGCTTTGGGTATCTACACAAACCCTACATCTACCAAAGGAAATCATGTTTTGTACCGCCTCCAACACCACTGTGCCACCACCCGAAGTGGAGAACATGTTATTGGGTAACAAGATATATGTGTTCGCCACATCATGCCTATCCTAGGCCCAACCTTCCTCCTGCGTGTTGCATGCCCCCACCTAAATTTGAGTGTGGAAAGACTCAAACCTGTGTCAGTTCCATTTCCAGGGAGTATCCACCTTACATGATACTACTTAACCAACCCTTGGTCAGTGATATTTAGTTCTGTTATTTTTTCACTGTGTAATTAGTTTTCTATATTCACATTTTCACAAGATACCTTAGGTAGGATCCTACCGAGTATACATTTTATGTTCACCCTATGTATATATAAATTTTTTTTAGGTTTCTAGGGGTGATTTGGTGATCAATTTGGTTAATACTAGCTCAAAGCTTAGGATATTGTAGTTGTTGTTGTAGGAATTACTTTTCGTATTATTTTATGTTATGATATATTTGTATCTATTTTATATTCATGCATGTGGGATGTTTATTTTATGGTATTTTTCTTTATTTCTTTTATATTATGGTGGATTGGTTGGTGGTTTTTTTATGATCCATGGATATTGATGGTAATTCTACCCATTTGAGTGTTTTATACCCTCAGTGATAGTTGCTAATTTGGGCCTATTGGAGGTGGTACTCGGGGGGGGTCACTAATTTCTTCACTAATTCCCTAGGAACGGTACCAATTAAGGGGGTTCATGACAGAGTGGCATCAAATAATTTAGTTAAGAGATAGTGTGGAGATAATGATGACTACATGGGTTGGTAAGAAAATAGTATTATCCAAGCATACTATGTGATGAAGGCTAAGGATAATGTCTATGAAAAAAATATTTTAGGGCCCCTATGATTTGATACAATGACCATAGGCTCTCCTAATGTACTAGGTAGTGTGATGCTACTTGTAGGGTTGAGGCCTAGGAGAGGTACATGCATCATAATTTTTTGATTTTTTTGAATGGGGTGGTTTTGGGAATTAATTAATTAATTAATTAATATAAACAAATCCATTTCTACCTAATGTAGGTGTCTCCTTTAATTTCAAAGATTCTAGTTAGTTACCTCTTATGTGTGGTCTAAGTTGAGGAGGTTTATCAGGCTGAACTTTTTGATCATCGAAGAGTGGATCCTAGTTAAGAAGATGAGCTGTGGAAGAAGACATTGTGTGCCTTTTAATATTAGATCCTAAAAAAGTATGAGTTAAGTATCTATTGTCTTGAGATAGAACACTAGTTGGAGGAGTTGTAGATCATATTCGGATTGATTCAAGATCGAGTCGGGTTTTGGGTTACCCTCATAGTTATCTAGTTGAGGGGAGCAACACATCTATGGTGGATGTTGTACCTCAGAGAATGGAAGGAGACTAATGTGTCATGGGATAACTTCCAACAGGAGTTTAGGGTCATGTTTTTATTGATTATGGTGAAGGTAGAAAAAATTCAGGAGTTTTTATCCCATAATAAGGAGATTATGAGCATTAAAAATCTGGGAATTAAGTTTAAGGACCTTCTACGATTTTCCTCTAATGTCCTTTTAGATGATGAGTCTCAAGCTGGATGTTTGGAGGATGTGCTAAGCCCTACCATTTATTCTAAAGTTTCCCCATTTATGTTACCTATATATTTGGAGGTTAAGAAAAAGGGTGGGTGATGGATAAGATTCATGAGTGGGCTAGAGAACCCCAATTTGAGATTTAGTAAGGACCTCCAAGGTGTAGGGTTTTTGATAGAGGGACATAGATTATAGAACAGTTTAGGTTCCAATTAGCAAGGAAATATCCCCAGTAGTCAGCATCACATTTCTCAAGGGCTGGAAGTTCTTTTGCATCTACCAAGAGCTCTCATGTTTTGTTCTATGGATTTGAAGTTCATGATTGCTATCAGAAAGAGTTTCCTTTAGTCTCAGAGGGCCAGTATGGATTGGGATTATAAGTCCACTTTCAATAGTAATGTCAGTTTCCCCTGAGGTGGTTTCATCAGCAATGTCATTTAGCTTATGTTAAAAAAACATTCTAAGCAGGCATATACTCATTCAAGAGAAGGTTGATTTGGAAGAGGACAGCCCTAGTATGTATCTCAACATCTAAGACCTAGACCAGAGCTTGTATATGTAGTTTTTCCATAATGAGGTAGAGGATTTTTTTGAGGATAGATTCATGTGATAGAGGCACCAGTTCTAGATGTCTAAGAGGTTGTTCAAGGTACAATCATTTTATCATATACCCTTGCTTCTTATTTATTAGATATTGGAGCTTTTCACTCCTATATTGCACCCACCATGGTCAGAGCACTAGGAATTTATATAGAGAGGATTCCCATGCCTCTAGTGTTATCCACTCTAGGTTGATTCCAGGATAGTTTTTTTATGTGTGTCAGGGATATAAACTAATGATGGTGCAACATCAATCTATGGTAGATTTCTTTATGCTAAAAATAAAACCATACAATGTCATTCTTAGTATGGATTATTTATATTATGTTTATTTGGTGGATAACTATTTTCTAAGAAGAGTTTATTTTTATGATTTGGAAGGATGATGCATAGTGTTTGAGGGTGAGTATGATTTTTGGATGGGTGGTAGGTGAGTGGATCCCCTTCATTCCTTTTTGCATGATTTATCATCAAATTTGGAGAGGTATTAGGCGGTGGAGGTCCCCCATAGTTTTTTATAGTTTCAAGATGTTTTCTATGATGATGTTATGATACTTCCCCATCAATGCAATGTTGGGTTTGAGATAGAGATACATCTAGGTGCTACCTTAATTTTGATGGATCCTTATCAAATGTAACCCTTATAGTTGTGAGAGTTGAGGATCCTAATTGATTATCTAATATAGAAATGATTTATCGGTTCAAGTGTATCATCAGGGGAGATCCAATTTTTTTCCAAAAAGTTAGATGGTAGTCTAAGTTTTTTTATAGAATACATGTGGCTGAATCATGTGAACATTAAGAATCATTACCCTCTTCTAAGAATTGACAATAAATTTAACCGGTTGAGGGTAGCTAGATAGTTTTCTAATTCAATCTGTGGTTTGGATATTATCACCTGAGGGTGAAGGAAGTAGATATTTTGAAGACTATTTTTCAATGCTGGTATAGGCACTTTGAGTTCATAGTTAAGTCACTCAATTTCATGAATATACTATTTGTGTTCATGGAACTCATGAACTTGATGTTTCATGAGTTCCAAGACCTGTTCATATTCTTTTTCATTAATGAAATTATCATATGCTTAAGATCATAGGAGAAGAATAATGAACACCTGAGGATTATTTTATAAAGTCCTTAACTCCATAAATTGTATGGGAAATTATAAAATCATAAATTTTGGACACAAGATTTGTATTTCCATGGGCACATGGTGTCTCGGTAGAGATTAGTAATGGATCCAATAAAGGTTGAGGTGGTTATTTCTTTGGCAGAACCCAAGAATGTGATATATATGTCTATATATTTCTTGGTCAAATGGGTTATATCGGGGGAGGGTTTCTAATTTCTCTTGGATTTTGGCCTCTTTAATATCTTTATCTTGGAAGGAACAATATTTCATTTGGACTAATCAGTTCTAGATGATATTTAACTACTTGAAGGAGTAGTTAATTAGTTCCTCATTTATTTGGTTTCTTGAAGAGGGGATATTGTTATAGATGTTCTATGACACTTCCCTCTTGAGTTTGGGATGTGTTTTGATGAATTATTGGGTATTGATCTCCTATTGTTTGAGGTTATTATGTCCCCATGAGTGTAATTACACCACCCATGATCTAGATATAGATGAAAATCTATTTTACCTGAACCAATGGAGATATTACCTCATCAGTGAATGCTTTAAAGTCTTTATGGATCACAAAATATTGAGGTAAATATTTTCCTAGAATGACCTAAATATATGACAGCTGAGTTGGGTGGAGTTTCTCTATGAATTCAATTTTGAGATATCCTATACACCAAGAAAGGATAATGTCATGGTAGACACACTAAGCAGAAAGATATAGGGATCCATTTGATAATATGAGAATTATTATAGGGTGATGGAAGAGTTAGTGACTTTTTATATCATCTAGATGAGGTTTATGGTAGAGGATACCTATTCCATATAATTATTGATACCACCTTATTGTATCTAGTAGAGGATTCTCAATGGGAAGACTCAAAGGTGGAGGAGATGCGTGACCAGATCATTCATGATGATTCCCCTAAGGGGTGGTTAGAGGATGAGAAAAATCGGGTTATATTCTAGGGAAGGATATTTATTCCATTAGAGATGCATAAGGGAGTTATATATGAGTTTCATAGCTCACACCTAGAAATACACCCCACTATATCTAAGATTTTTCATGGTTCGAGGATGCAGTTTTGGTGGCTAGGAATAATACAATTAGTGGAATAGTTTTAAGGCTCGATGTCTAGTATACTAGAGGGTAAAGGTAAAACATCATGTCCCAAGTGGTTTTTTGTAGTCTTTGGATGTCATTGAGTTGAAGTGGGTGGAAATATCAGTGTATTTAATCATCAATATACCCTAGGACTGGGTGGGTATGATGTTATATTGGTGATCATGGATTGAATAATGAAGTTGGGTCACTTTTTGGATATCCAAGAGTTGAGTAACATGGATTTCCTATAAAGATAGTATGTGGATGATGTAGTGAGGCTCCATGGAGCCCTAAGAAAATTTATTTATGATTCATACTCTCAGTTTAATTCAAAAATTTGAACAGGATTATAACTTGTATTTGGATCTTAGTTACACCTTAGCACTACTTTCAACCCCAAGATGGATGGGTAGATAGAGTGTAACATCTAGAAGATGGAGGATATGCTACATCTATGTGTCTTGGACTTCGATAGGTCATGGGTTTGACACCTACCTTTGGTTTAGTTTTCTTAAAATTATAGCTATTTCTTATCCATCAGTATGTTCCCCTTTGAGGCATTTTATGGTTGGTCATGTCAATATCTATTGAGCTAAACTAATATTGGGGAGGTATCAGTTCTTGGTCCCAACATAGTTTAGAGAACTATGGAGAATATTCGTGTGGTTTATTAAGGAATAAAGGTGTCGCATGACCACCAGAAGGCTGATGTTGGTCAATAGAGGAGGCCTTTAGAGTTTGAGGTTAGAGAACATGTTTTCTTTAATGTTTTACCTCAACATGGTTAGTAGAGGTTTAGTAGGGAGAGAAATATATCACCCTATTTTTTTAGAATTTTTTATGTGTTAGAGTGTGTTAGAGAGGTGTCTTATCGGTTTGAATGACCTCTATAATTGGATAGAGTTCAGGTTGTCTTCCACATATCCTATCTCCATCAGTGTTTTCGTGATGATTCCAAATTCATAAATTGGGTGTAGTTTGATATCAAGTATGAAGTTACATTAGTGTAATGACTGATAGAGATTTAATACTATCATAAAAATGTGTTGTGAGGGTGAATTATCCCCTTGAATTGAGTTCTATAGTATCATGGTGTCCTAGTGGATAGTACTTGGGAGTGGGTGTTACAAGTGCATTCCCAGTACCCATAGTTTTTTCATCATTGGTGTTTTAGTTATTTTGATTTTATATCGTTTTAATAGTTTTTTAACTTATTTTTATTATGTTTTTAATCATATAATTGTGTTTTGAGGTATGGTTTTTATAGATGTATCTCTCGAGAAAGTGTTTGGTGGTTTCTGATGATTGGTGATAACTTTTCCTTTCCTAGTTGGTTCAGATTCTTGAGGATTCGAATAATTTGAGAGGTATCTAATATAATATCTCAAACCCTTTTGGCTCATTACTTTGTGGTTTTTGGGTGTTGGAAGCCTTTTGATGAGTTTAAGTAATGGAGAAGAGCATGCAAAGTAAAATATTCAACTGTAGGTTGTGATTCACATCATGAATCACTAGTTCACTCTATAAATCACCAGTTCATGGAGTGAATAATGTTTTTTAGGTTGGATTCACAAAACAGGAGGCATTTTTTATTGATTATTATTGATGGTGTGAATTTTTTTTCACATCATCAATGTTCATGGTGAATATTTTGGGAGTTCATGCTTCAAATAATTTATGGCGTGAGTGCCCACCCAGGTTTGTTGGATCGATTTCTTGATTCTTCTATGAATGTGAACTACATGAGGTTCATAGCATGTACCTTCCATTAATGTTGTGAATGGGTAGATTTCAAGGATTTTTGTAAATTATAACCTCCCTTTAATTTACCTCATTATCCATCTATTTCTCTTGGAATTTAGACAATTCCCATGCTATTTTGGGATCCTAAACAGCCTCTAATCATTAGAATTTATCCTTGGATTGTAAAGAATTTATATTGGTGATTATGGGTGGGTTATTATTCTATTTATCTCTGAGTATTCCTTATTTATTCATAGATCTCATAGAGGTTGTTTTCTTTGGGTTTGGTGATCTATTGGGATTCAATTTTTATGAATATCATTGTGTTTCAGAATGATTCTGGGACTCCTTGTGTGGTTGTGACCCCATGGTTCATCCCCTCATGCTTTAGATTTGTGCAGCAAATTAGAAAGCTTATTTTGAGTTATTTGAATCAATTTATTTACTTTTTATGTGAATCTATAGAATTATCATGATTTTTATTTTTATTTGATGAATGTTATGAATTAGCATCATGAAAATAATAAACCAAACTAATGAAATTGAAATGGAATAGTTTGATTCACATTCAGTTACCACTTTTCTTTATGATGCTAATGTTGTTTCATGATACATACTTGTTATAAAATTATGCCTTGTAGTGATGGGATGATTTGAGAATATCCTTTAAATGGTTAAATAATTAAATCCATTAAATTAAAATACTAAGTTGAATATTCTTTTTGTATGATTCCATTTGTGTGTGCGTATTGGTATCCTTGTTGTGTGTGAGTTAGTGGCTTTGATTGTGTGAGGCTTGGTGGCCTTGATTTTATGAAACTTGGTGGCCATGGTTATTTTCATTAGATAAACTTGGTGGTTACTTAATATTATTTTAGTAGAAAGCATTTATTAATGTGGTTATGGATAAGGAATTAGTTTGAGTGAATTTAAACTAATAATTAAATGAATTAATCTTGGTGGATGATTTATTAAATTAAATAATGGAAAATGGAACCTGAGTTATGTACCTTTATGTGATGCTTGCAGTTGGTTGTTCTATATTAAAGGTATATCTTGGTGGTTTGATATTAGTGGTAACCTAATGGTGGTATTTGATATGGTTCATGTGTGAACTCATAGGATTGGGATTGTTTGAGACTACTATATACTTATATTCATTATGACTTTTCTATGCAGCCCGCTCGATTTGAATAATCTAACTATCACCCAAATACCATAGGGGTGTTTTCCCTAACATCTAGGATAGGGAGGATACATATTTCAGTAACGTCTTCAGGCGATACTAGAGGTGGATGATGTGATATTTGGTTGGGGTCATGTGTGTTCGGAGGAGCATAATAGGTTGATGTCATGTGCATTCATGATACCCTATTACCCTAGTTACATGATATGTGATGTGATATGCGATTGATTTTATGAGATGTGATATGCAGTTGGTTCTATGAGATTTGATATATGGTTGGTTTCATGGGACATGATACATGGTTGGTGATGTTAATGGTGGATATGGAAGGGATAAGAGTAAAGGAAGTCTTCTTACTGGGAGAGAGCCGAAAATTAGTGGGGAAGCGATTATGGGACCCTATGGTTATATTATTATGATTATTATTTTATTATACATAGATGTGTTATTTGGTGAGTGATCCTTAGTACGGTTGGGGGACTAGTTGGCCTATGTTGGTGCTGGTTAGTTCTCTTGTTTGTTCACTAGGGAATTAGTATGATCTTTTCACATTTTCATGAGAGACCTTGGTAAGATCCTACTGAGTATGCATGTTATGATTAAATTAAATATATATAAACTATTTTTAAGTTTTATAGGAGGGATTTGGTGATTTAAATAGTTAGTACTAGCTTGGATCTTGGGTTTTTGCATACAATTCCATGATATTTACTTTTGAAATTTTTTGGTCTTTGGATATGTTTGTATCCATTTTATATTCAATCATGTGGGATATTTATTTGTATGGGATTTTAGTTTATTTAATTTATAGTATGGTAGATTGGTTGGATGTTTTATATTATAATCCTGGTATATTGAGGGTAATTCCTCCCATTTTAGTGCTTCATACCCTTGGTTCTAATTTCCAATTTGGGTCCTACTGGAGGTAGGACTTGGGGGTCACTCCTTCTCTTCACTGTTGGCCTAAGAGTGGTACCATTGGTGGGGGGTCCTGATAAAATGTGTGAGGAAAAGTGATTAGTTATAAATTTAAAGTATTTTCATTTCATGGTTCAATGTGGAATCATTCTTGAACATCGTATTTCAAATAAGGGAATAACAGATGATACAAATAAGATCAACATCATCAAGGAGTTACTTGAACCAACAATAGTGAAGAGGATGAGAAACTTTCATGGGAATTTTGGATTATACCATATCTTTATAAAATATTTCTTTAAAATTGCTCAATCACTTACACATATTTTGATTAAGGACGTGCTATTTTATTTTGATGATTATTACTAAGAGGCCTTTTTCAATGTTGAAAGTAAATTTGGTGGAATCCCTACTCATTACAACTCTAACTTAGAAAAAATATTTTGAGTTGATGTATGATGCTAGTGATTTCATCATGGAATAGTTTTTAGGAAAGATGCTCAATTATATTTTTTAGTTCATATATTATGCTATACATAGGCTTAATTATTCTCAAATTAATTACATAACCACCAAGAAGGAGCTTCACATGGTCATCTTTTCCTTAGAGAAATTTAGGTTGTGTCTTGTCTTATCAAATTTTAATGTATTTACTAACCATGCAATCTTGAGATTCCTTTTAAACAAAAAAATTCCAAGAAAAAGTTCTTTTGGTGGATCCTATTGTTGTGGGAGTTTGATATCATCATCAAATACAATAAGGTGTCATATAATTTCATTATTTACCACCTTTCAAGGTTGTAGTTATGAATGTTGAGGTAGAAAAAGATCTTGATATTCTTGATGAGTTCCTATATGAGACATTGTTTTATGTGGAATTACATGTCATCTCATGGTTCACTGATATAGATAATTACTTATCTAACATGATATTATACCATCACTTTTATTATAAAAAAAGGAAGTTATTTTTGGAATACATAACATAATGCTACTAGTAATAGCCCCTTATTTTAAAATAATGTGGAGATAGCTTAATCCAAAATTTTGTACCTGGGGAGGAAATATGGAGTGTACTTGAATTTTTTTCATTCCTCACCCTCTGATGGAATCACGTATTTGATCATACTATGACCAAAATACATCTGAGTAGATTATTTTGGCCCACACTCCATCGAGATACATGGGAATTTTTTCAAATGTGTGACCACTTCCAAAGAGTTATAAAATTTGGGAATCAAAATGAGATGTTTCATAACACAATTTTGGATGTGAAAGTTTTTTATGTGTGGGGTATTGATTTCATGGGACCTTTCATGAATTATTTTGTAAAAACATACATTTTGGTGAGTGTAAACTACATATCCAAGTGGTTATATGAGGAAGCTACATCCTTAAACATAGCTAAGGTGCTAATGAAATTTATGAAAAAGAATATATTTTCTTGATTCTAAATCCCTTGATTACTAATTGATGATCAGAGAACCCATTTCATTAATTAATTAATTGGATTAATAGTAGATAAATGTATAGTTTTATATAATATGATCACACCTTATCACCCACAAACTAGAAATAAAGTGGAACATTCTAATCAGGAAATTAAATAGATTCTGGAAAATATTGTTACACCAATTTATAGAAATTAGATAAAGAAGTTGGATGTTACACTTTGAGTGTACCAAACATCATTTGAAGCACCCATTGGTTCCTTTCAAACTTTTCTATGGTAAGAAAAATCACTTACTAGTATATCTAGAACATCAATCATTTTGGGTTATCAAGAAAATGATCATTTATGTACAAATGGAAGGGGGTTGAGATTTTTTAAACTTTATGAGATGGGTTTTCTATGATAATTTCATTATTTAAAAGGAAAAGACCAAAATATATCATGGAATATGCATCACCTAATATACCTTTTCACCTGGGGATAAGTTAATATTGTTTAATTCATGTTTGATATTGTTTCTAGGTAAATAAAATTTGTAGTGGATGGGAAAGTTCCTAGTGATTAAAGTATTTCTATGTGGAGTGGTTGAAGTTTATTGAGGTAACAAAACCTTATTCAATTTTAATGTACAATATCTAAAAATTTACATGTAAACTTTCCAAGAGGGATGTTCCCTCACTTTGAATCTTTATTAACATCATCAAAGTTATACCTAACTTTTGACTTAAAATGAATCACTCACTAGGAGGAAACCCTAGTATCATCTCTTGTACGTTTTTTATACAATTTGTTAGGATAGATTTGTGTTTTTAATGGGAAATACTCTAGGAAACCATCCCCAACTCTTTTAGTGTCCCTCATATTGAATAATATGAGGTTAGAAAAATTTTAGAGAAACCTGATTAAGCCATGATGTGCTAGAGAAGATTAATTTCATGACATATGTGGGGTAAAATTCATCCACCCTTTCCTAGTATAAAGTCACTCATTGCATGACATTCCATGTAACCCAGTCTTAATTTTCTAATAATTTTTAGAATTTAACATCATGAAATGAAATAAATTAGTTTACCTATGACATTTTCTAGGAAAAAAACCATCAATTCTATTATGAGTTTTATCTACCCATTCACATCGTTAAATTTATCACTCATTGCGTCACAATTCTTATAGACCACAATTCAACTAGAGGATATTTAATTGAAGATTTGTGGCATAAAGGATGGAATTAATGAAGTGGAAAATTATAGGGTAATTAAATATCATAGAGGAACCCTAACCCATAATTCACCACTTTATCTTCCCCCTCAACCTGAATCTCAGACGCATATCATCATTCTAGTTCACCTATAATTCCCACTTCAAGAAATGGTTCAGGCGAGTCTCAATGTTCTCAGTTGTGAGTTACCTCATCATTTCCCTTCTCCCCCAACCAGTTCCATCCTAGCCATCACCTCCTCCTCCTCATTTCATTTCCCTACCATGAACCATCATACCTTGGCATGATTCCTTTTCTAAATCCATAAAATCCCCATAGTCATCATCTATACTTTTAAATCCCTCTCTAATGGATCAACTAAATCCAGCCATGCTCAATCCTCTTTCCAGAAAACCTCCATCCATGCACCCTAGCAAAACCCAGACCTTACCTTCCAAGAAACACAATACCAATGCATTTTAAATTTCCCCATTACCTTATATTATTCCTTTCTCTACATCATCATTTTTTTCTCTTTCATCTTTTAGGGAATATTCCCCATAGAATCTAATTCACCCTTTATTTTAATTTATATAATCCAAACATAGGGATTGAATGGAAAAACTATAGATAAATCTGATGAAAAAAAACAATAAAGTGGACATGGAAATTATTAATCATATTCATATGGAGGTGGAGTTCCTAAAGACCCACATGCCATGAACTTAAAACATATTTTTCAAGTCCATGAGGAAATGTTTAGGGATATATTTTTTAATTTTATCTCCATGATATAGATCACCCCAGTTTATATTATATTCTAGCTATCTAGGAATCACTGGAGTTTATTAGTGAATGAGTTTGGTGTGGGACTAAGTATCTATTATTCTGACATCATTAAGATGGAAGAATATAAGACCCTAATGATGGATCTGGATAAGAGAAACACACATATGTTTTGGGATAAGATATCCATTTATCATACAAGAAATCATGATCCAAATATCACTAAGAGCATGCGGTTATACAGTCCTTTACTATGGATTGTTAATAGATATGTTATCCATGTTTGGATATCTTAGGGTGATTCTTAGGGTGTGGTGAGACAACATAAGGTGTTTATATTTTCCACATTATTCCATGATATAGTGATTCACATAGTGCACTAGTTTACATAATATTATGAGAGTTGGGTTAGAAATTTTTAGGGGATACTGGTTGGAGGAAACTTCATTTCATATTGGACCTAAAATATTTGAGTTTTTAAGGCATACCTACCCCTTTCATATTTTTTTTTCTTACAGTTGATTAATTTACATATTTTATTTAAGATAGTACTATTCATAAAGGTGGGAAAGGATTATGAGTGGGTTCTCGAGTACGTTGTTATTTGGCGTGAGGATCCCTCTAGCTGCTTTAGGATTCAAGACAACCCAATATAAGGTTGGTATGGGGTAACATAGTCCCAACCATCTCCACCAAATCCTATCTTAGATATGTAGTTTCACTTCTTGGGGGACCTTAATTAAGTTCATTATAGATAGAATCCATGTTATTTTGTCAGGAAAAGGGGTTTCTATTCCCAAAGACTCCCCGACATCCATTCACTCACACAAATTATCCCACACTAGACCCTCATTCGAAATCTATCCAGTAGTCTACAACTGTCACTTCTTATGTAGTTCCTCCTACCCCACTAGGACTTGTCCCTATTTGGACATACATCATTATCTTATAAGTTTATAACAATATGCACATTCCTACTAATATCACATACTTGACGTCCAAACATGAGTATTTTCTAGCCTACCACTGCAAGGGTAAGGGGAAGGACACCAAAAAGGTAAAGGAAACTCCTTTTGTTAGCCCTACGTCATACCCCCAATATCATTTTAGATTCAAGAGGACTCTGATGAGAATCCATCATTATAGACTATGGAACATATTATTACTACTATGTAATATTAACTAGTCAATGAGGAGGAGTCCATATCCACTACCCCATATTCCTTATATTATATACTATCCCATTATTGAGGTATTTCCGGATTCAACCTTAGTTATACCTCATCCATATCTAATAACTATTCAGTCTACTGATTCTACCAGTCATCTTGAACATACCACTTACTGTGAGTAACACACTCATATGGAGGACACTATGAGGGGTCCCAATGATATAAACCTGGAGTCTTTGGATTCCCTAACTCCCCATTTTTTCTATTTTTAACTTTACTTATGTTTCTCATGTATTTATTTTCTATCACATCTATTCTACATATCTTTCATTTTCTTTAAAGGAATATATAGCCCCATTTTGTAACATGTTTTATTTCTATGCCTTACTTTTTATCCTTGTTAGCCACACCATTTTCAAGTGTAGGATATTTAATTTTCAAGACTTGAATCCCCTTTCTAATAGATAAATGAAGGTTTCCCGACACCTCATAATTTGTTTCCAGTCCACACATCATTAGGGGTTTTTCTTATCTTTTCCCATTTATTTTTCTTTCTCAATGTCCTTTTACATTGAAAACCTTCCACCTTATCTTCAACAACAATGATACTATTTGAATTTTAAGTGTAGGGGAAAAAAATTTTAGCTATCTTGGTATCCCACATGACATTTGTCTTGTATTCATTGGAATAAGTGGCATTTTCTACTGGATTCATGTTATTTATTTAAGTAATTTTAAAAAAACCACAGATATTGAAGTGAACTTTTTAGATGGAAATAATTGAAAATTAATTTATTATTTACTACTATGTAGAATTTACATTGATTTTTGAATTGAATTTTTATCTTTGGTTTTATTTATAGAATTTATTGATTTATTAAATCATTATTTGGTGTAAATGTTGGATGTTATTGAACACATTTTTCAATTTCAATTCCTGATATGTTTTTTAATTCGATTTTTCATATTCTTTTACATTCCGTCTTTATAGAGAGAACATAGGGAACAAATATCACTACAAGGACTTTATTGTTAATCAAAATAAAATATAATTATTTTAAATACCATTTAAATGATTGGGTCCATCAATTGATTTATTTGAACCCATGTGACCATGAAACATTCCATATGATTATCCCTAGTTAAGTTTCCTTCCTACCATTATTTCTTTGAGTATAATTTCATGATGATTTATTTGATATTTAAAGGGGATGTTGGATATTTTCATGGATTTGATAAAGTTTTCATTGAAATAAGAATGGGGTTTGGTTATCTTGTGTTATTAGAGAAAAGTGTCTTCATATTTATCATTTTTATTTATTATATCCTGTACATTTTAAGAGAAAAAGGAAAAGGAACAAAAAAGTGAGAAAATGGGATACTTTATACTAACCTTGAGCTATCAACACCTACTCCTTCTTATACTAGCTATTCCATTTAGTGTTAGTAAAATATTTTTGGTTTGGATTTATGTGTTAGTGGTTTTTACTTCCAAGGGTGTGGGATTTGGTATTATACATGTTTCATTGAAATAGAGAGAGAGAGAATTCTAAGTGAAAGGAGTATTTTTATCATTTTGTGTGTGTTTAAATAAGGATATTTATTGAGAAGAGTAGAATTGTGGGATTCTTTCTTGAGAATAGGTGTTTAAGGAGGAACCCATGCCATTGATATTACTTGAATGAAAATCATTATGCTTTAAAAAATTATTCCCCACTTTTTCAGCCTCATATTTTAATTATTACATTATGTCCCACCAACAATTTCCCTTAGATTCATTGGAACCTAAATGACAATTCCCTCGTGATATTTGTAGTTTTACTTATATGTATAGGTGTAGTTTTATTGAAATTATATGGAAAGGGTGGGTGCACTTGTGATTGATCATAAATCCATTTTTAGATGACCTTGAGTATTGAGTGAAAAAAATCTAAAAAGGTAAATAATAAATTGAAATATATTCATAAGGAAAGGTTGAGAAACCAATGATGAATTGAAGAAGGAATTGGAGTGAAGTTCTATTATAAAGCATGAATAGTTTTCTAGTAGGGTTGGGTTATAGAGATTTAATGATTTTTTAGTTAAAGCTTGGTTTTGTTTTCATGTTTGTATTTTATTTGGATCTTGCTTATGATTGTTTTTTTGGAATCATTATTGATATTTATTTATTTCTTGAGGAAAAGAAATTGTTCATGTGGGGGGGATTTGATACTGACAATTCATGAAGATGTTTTTTATGATTTTATCAATGATTATTGAGCTTTATTATGGTTAATAAGGTGTTGTTTTTTGTGAATTTATGATGTTTTTAAGTTTTATCAGATGTTGTGGATTTAGAGGAGAATTATAGAATTGTATATGATCATAATTTTGAAATAGATAATCATGACATGAATTATTTTAAATATCCTAAGTGCAAAGGGAATAATAGATTTCATGTTGCAATAGTGTCTATAAAGAAGATTAATTTAGTAGATGAAAGAGGTTGCTTTGTGTTGTGACACTATTTTGGTGGTGTGACTAAAGAGTTAAAAGTGAAAAAAATTAATTCCAATTACAGGACGACCCTAAAACAAAGAGAAATTCACATGGACACCTGAGGGTAACTAGCCAAGTCCAATGGGGAGTCCATCCTGACATGACAGAGATATGTGTGGGTTAGTGTGAGGGTGGTTGTTCATGTATAGGTGTTTAGAGAGGATGGCCCATCATGGTGTGGTGCTAGGAAGAATGATATAAATATGATGTTTTGGATCGGATCATCTAATTTAGTTTCCCCACTTCCTGATATTAAATGAATATGACCACTATTACATCCCCCCCAACCCTTTAGTTTGGGTCAGGTCGGAGGTTCTACTGACCTTAAGTGATGTACCTAGGATACTAAAGTCTATAAACAAGTGCCAAGGGAATTATAGATCATTAGGGAATTATTTTACCTGAAACGTGAATAGACTACTTATCATGACCCCCTCCCAAAAAAGATAACAATGGTGGGAGAGAGATAATGACCCCTGAGTCCTATATTCAGTAGGCCTTGGGTTGTCGACTAGCACCGAGGGTATAAAAATATCATGAAATAAGAGGCATTACCCTCTAAGATAATATAGGATCAAAAGATAAGATGAACCATCCATAAGAAACTCCATGACATAATATATAAAGAAACCAAAACCATCCCACAGTACATGCATAAATAAAACTAATACAGGTAAAAGTATCCAAAACTAAATACCCAAAATCAAAGATAAAGTAGTGATACAGAAACTTTACAAAAAGGTCTGAGCTAGTACTACCCAGTACAACCCATGTAATCCTCCTAGAAATCCAAAAATTAGTTTATATACGTAGTGTACGCATGCAAGTATACTTAGTAGGAAAACCAAAGTCTCTCTTGAACATGTGAAAGAAGAATATTAATGAACCTATGAGAAAATAGAAGAACCAACCACTCCTAAACAATTCAACTATCCATCTCAACCTCACCAAGGCACACTCACCAAATAATGCAAACTAAGTATAATAACATAATAAGAAGTATCTCGATAAATGGCATGTTTCACTACTTTCCCACTAGTTTTACTCTCTCACACCCCAATTTTAAATATCTTGGAACTTCTATATGTTTCAAAATAACATATACCATCACCCAACAATCATGGTCACATCACATCATGCCCGTAGACACCTGGGTCACCGCCCCACTGCACGGACGCATATCATCTCACCCGCAGACACTTGGGCCATCATATCACAACCATAACATGAGTAATAGGGTATTGTGAAAATGAATAAAACCAACCTTGTTCTCTACTCATTCCATGCACAAACCCCACCATAATCCACCTTATAGTATAAACATATCACATCTCACTTGAAAACACCTGGTCCACTGCCCTATAGCATGGTCATATCACATACTACTCGAAGACACCCGGGCCATCACCTAGTGCACTAAAAAAACTTCAAGCATCATAGAATATTGATATTTACTTGCTTATAAGAGATAAAAGAGAATATTGGGTATCCATACATCCATCCCCATCACTAAGAAGTTGGTAAAAACACCCCCCCCCCCCCATATGAAAATATGGGTTTCATTAGATAGTACTCGACATGGGTGGTGTGTGTATAGATAGAACAAGTAATATAAAATTATATATATATATAATCCACACAAAATACCAAACTATGGGTTCATAACAAAACACTAAACAACTTACAACATTTCCAATTTCACTACCACCACTAAATGCATAACACCACGAAACCTATAAGCCACATTTCACACTGCCAACCAAGTCCATTATCCATCCCATTCATTTAATTATTTACCAACAACTAAATTTAACCACATAGAATGTTATTTAGTTGTTTTTTAGTCATTTCCATCCCATTAAATAAACCAAACCTCATCCATTTAAATCATTATTAAATAATTATTCCATCACTACCTGGGCATCTAGCACAATGCAACCATTATCACAAGAAGTTCATCATCCCCATTGTACCATCACCTCGCCTCCCCAAAATCATGGTCAAACAAACCATCACCTTGCCGCCCCAAATCATGGCCAAACAAACCATCACCCTATCACTCCAAAATCATGTCTAAACAAACCATCACCTCGCAACCTTAAAGGAATGATCAAAGTATCACCTTTTCACCCCAAAAGCATGGGAAAACAACCCACGCATCACCCCACACAACTTCAAAACCACAAATTGCCTCCCTATAGCATAGACACACATCACAAAACATCAAAGATTAGGGGAAACCATTTTATTAACCAAATATAAGGGGTTAGACAATTTATATTTTAGGTTGATGTCACTATAAGAAAATTTCCCACAACTCATGCTAAATTAGTGAAAACAATTTCCATGATTTTAAGTGGGGTTTTTAGCCTGAATAATCAAAATATCATAATAATATCAAAGTTTTAAAAGCATGTGAATAATTCACCCTTCCCCTTAAATTTAAATTAACCAATTAATTTATCTTAATTAGGCTAATTAAAATAACCCCCCATATATAAACAAGAATAAAACCCTCCCACATGATACATAAAAGTGATAAATGAGGGATTCTCTACCTCAAAGAAACTTTTCCAACTCACTACGCACTGTAGAGTGAAGAAGAAACGCATGAAAGCCACAACCACGTGAAAACCCCATGGATCAACCTACACCACATCAAGGTTTATCAAAAACACATCCAAAATCACAACCCAAACCAAAACTGAACCAATATAGTGGATCCTTGTGTGAATAATGGTAGAAAAAACCTAGAAGAGGAGAAGCGATTACCACTGACTACAAACAGGTATCCACTAGAACCTATGGATCAAGGCAGGGGAAGGAGGGTTGGAAGATCCTTCAAAATCATCTAGGGAACTAACAAAAATGATAGTAAGAAAGGTTGTAAAAATGATGATGGGTTTACCTAAAAGACCTATTTAAAACCTAGAACTCGACACTTTCACATCGTGTAACCCTTTCATGAAGTGTAATCCCCAGTTTTTCTAAAAAATCCAACTTTTTTTGAAAATCGCTTCACTTCGGCCTGAATTAATTACACGCCATGAATTACTTTCAAAGAATGAATCTATTTCATGGGTTTCCCCATCAGCTACATATAGGCTATGAATCTAGCTAGCTACACAAGATATGAAACACTAGTTCATGTTATGTACCCCTTTCACGATGTGAATTTCCCGATGTAGCTCCAACCACCATGAAACCTCCTCAAGACTCCTCCAAAACACCTCCAACACCCAAAATAGACAAAGTAATAAGCCAGGTAGGGACGGGACACTATATCTAATACCTATCAAATGATTCTCACCCTCGAGAATCCAAAACCAAGCCTAAAAGGCAAAGGGGTCTAAAAAAACACCTCATGATATACCTATAAATGATCTCATTACATCTAAATTCTACCACCAACCAAACATTCCAACTAAAACACCCACAAAACACATTGTATAGCCACAAACCACCTCCTTTCACACAAACACACTACCACACAACTATATCAACCTCAATGTAGCCCAAACCAATAACTACTAAAATCAAAAAATTACACTTCCTTGAACACATGAATCATGGAATTCCATCCTCCATGTCATGATATTATCCACACTATAAATTAATGACTCACCCATGTTGGTTTAATTTCATCTTAGTATAATGTGTCTTGATTAGGAATCAGTTCCTACCCTTTTCAAATGTTGAAACTTTATCACGCATCATACATCAAGAAAACAACAAGTCTTATAAAATAATAAGATCCAAACATCACATCACAATAAAAAAAATAATAAGGAAAAACTCAAAATAGCTCTGGTCACTAGTTACACAACTATGCCTCACATTCCCAAGTACTCTCCTCCAAGACATCATTCCTCTACTACATGTGAACCAAAAGGATGGTTTATACTCAAAAAACTTTCTCTTGATAATCCTAAATCTCTATTGTATGCATCATGAATTTTGTATCATCCTCAATATCCAACTCTCCCTATCAATTACATGGGTTTCTTCATAAAGATACTAATGGAGATAAGAGATGTGGGAGACATCGTGGATCCTCTCCAGTTGCAGTGAAAATGCCAACCAATATGCTAATTCACCCTAGTACCTCAAAGTAACTAATAAACCTTGGAGAAAACTTACTCCCAATGCCAAAACTTCACTACCCACATCAAGGAGAAACATTCAAGAACATATGGTCCCAAAACTCAAACTCTAATGGCCTCCTCCTATGATCATAATAGAAATTTTTTTAGTCCTAAACCATTTTATTCCTCTCATGATCAAGAAGAACCTTCTCTATTGTTATTTATACCACATCAAGACAAAGAACTGATTCCTTCTCAACCTCCATACAGAATAATAGAGAATGACACGGCCTCCCATACAAGGCCTAAAATGGATCCAAGCTAATGGAAGAGTGATAGATGTTATTATAAGAAAATTCAACCAGGGATTAGTGTCATGCCCATGATCCACTGATGTCTAAGATGCATTCCCACCGCATATCCTCTAACATCTGCATAGTCCAATTCATCTCTCCATCTATTTGATGGTGGAAAGTTGTGCTAAGGCATAACTGAGTTCCAAAAGAATGCTGCAATACCCTCCAAAATCATGAGGTAAAACATGAATCTCAATTTGAGATAATGGACCTTGGAACTACTTGAAACTACACCACCTCATCAACATACCAATTATCCAAATCATCCACTACACCCAACTCCTTGATCACTAAGAAGTGGTCTGATTTCATCAACTGATTCACTATTACCCAAATAGTATCACAACCTCCCTCAGAAAGTAACTAACCCTATAATGAAATCCATCAATACTTCATCCCATTTCTACTCAAGAACATCCAAAGGATATAAAAAAATACCTGGAATGCGATGTTCATCCTTTAACTACTTGAAAACCAAACACTTCGCCACAAACTCTTTCACCGCCCATTTCATCCTAGGCCACCAAAAATGCATCCTCAAGTCATGGTGCATCTTGGATACTTTCAGGTTTACCACCGAAGGTGATTTATGAAAATCATGAAGGAATCCCTCCAATATCACCATTTGAACAAATATTCTCCCCTGAAACACCATCTGGTCTTGAACATCCTTCTAGAGTATCACCATATCCAACACAATCACGCAACACCTATGACTTTGAGTCTCCCCACTGATACTCCTCCACCTTCCACATCATATAATACTTCACTAGTATCATAAATTAATATCATATACCATAAACCACCCTTACAATTATGTGAAAGGTTGTTAACTCCTCCATTCCTTTCTAAACATCCCTATACTCTTGAACAAAATCCTTCTACGAATTCTTTTTCAAAGCATCGACCACAATATTTCATTTTCCTAAGATGTAGAAGATCTCAAAATCATAATCATGAAGAAACTATATCTAGATCCATTGTCTCTAATTAAAATCACAATGAGAAAAGATATACCTTAAACTCTTATGATCTATGAAGACTACAAATCACTCCACAATGAGGTAATGTCTCCAAAACTTCAGTGAAAACACAACTACTTCTAACGTTAGATCATGGGTGGCATAGTTACACTCATGGAGACATAACTACCTTAAACTATAAGAGGTCACTTCCCTCTATTGCATCAATGCACATCCCAAGCCTAGACAGGAAGCATCACATAAAATCTCAAACATCCCACCCTCCTCAGGAAACTGAATCACTAGAGAACTGACCAACTTCCCCATCAGGTAACTGAACGATGTTGAGAACTAATTAGTCCACACAAAAACATGGTAATTTCTGGTCAACACAATAAATGGGGCTACAATTTGAGATAAATTAGAAGCAAAAATCCAATAATATCCTATGAGACCAAGGAATCTAAAAACCTCTACCACATTCTTAGGTTCTTACAAAGAAACAATTGTCGCTACCTTAGATGGGTCAACTTCCACACCATGCTGATATGCCACATGCCTGAGGAAATGAACCTCTCATGTCCAAAAATTACACTTGTAAAACTTTCCATATAGATGGGGGAATCAAAGAACCTTCAACACAGCTCTGAGATGAGCGACATGCTCCTCCTATGACTTCGAGTAGATCAATATGTCATAAATCAACATGAATACAAACTAATCTAGGAATTCATGGAACATGGAGTAGATGGTGCATTTGTGACACCAAATGGTAGGACTACAAACCCAAAGTTCACATACCTACATTTGAAGATAGTATTCATGATATGGAACTCCTTCACCCTCAACTAGTGATATCAAAACCATATATTGATCTTAAAAAACAAAATTTACTCTCTCATATGGTCAAAAATATTGTCTATCCTTATAAGAGTGTAACAGTTCTTGACCATCACCTGATTCAACCTCTGGTAGTCTATACACAACCTCAGACTACCATCCACCTTCTTGGTAAAAAAAACTAGAGCACCCCATGGAGACACACTGGGCCCAATAAAACCCTTCTACATTAGATCATCTATCTGAATCCTCAACTCCTGCAACTCATAAGGTATCGTCTGATAAGGATCCATTAAAATTAGAGAAGCACCAGGGTGCAAGTCTATCCCAAACTCAACATCACTGTGAGGGGGTAGTGTCATAACCTCCTCTTGGAAAATATCAATAAACTCTAAAACATCCATGGGGAACCTTACTATCCTTGAATCCATTGATTACACCAAAAACTAAGCCATCAAATAAAGGAAGGGATCCACACACTGATTTCCCACCCAACAACCCTGCTCTCCGGCAAAAACCACATGTTGGTCATCCACATATGAGAACATGACTCTCCTATATAAGAATTAGATAATTGTATATACATAAAAAAATAGTTGATGACTAGGATGAAATATTATGGCTTCATATGTAGTAAGAAAATATCCCCACAAAACTAATGTGACCCCATCATTAGTCTACACCCATAACACAAATCACTCTGGTTTGGCCTCCGCCTGGTGTAGTCAACAACTGATATCTAGTCCTAGAGCATGGAATAGAGTGTGTGAAATAAATAAGTGTGAATCTACTGAATCAAACTAGGTACAAACGAGGTTATATGACAAACTAAGTGTACCTTGAATGATCTATGGACCATCTAGCCCTGCTGCCTCCACTGCGTACAACTGACCACATCCAACTTCCCAACCTCTCTACTGATGGACACCTCTATGACCATGCTTGAGTAAAGGTCCTTGAACATGAGGAACATCCTGAGGTTGGAATCTACCTGCTCCATATCCCCTCTACAGAGTATAATCTTGATACCCCTGCTGCTAAAATGGTCTCACTGGAAACTACTATTGAGGTTGGCGTGGAACTTGTCTCCCTCCATCAAACTAAAATCAAAGAACCACATACACTAATTTTGGTGATGGAAATGAACCCCACATAAATAAATCACTGTTCAGATATATATAGAAAAATCATGAAAACCAATGAACCCAGAAGGCTGAAATGGAAGTTTCTAAGGTAAATTTCCCACTAGTAAAAACTTCAAGGGTCCTGATGCATGTGACCTGCCATTGAAAACCCTGCTCCTCAAGGAACCTTGTTGACTCCCCTATCATGGTATATATCATCATGATTTTAGCCACTTGATCACATGTACCTTCTTCTAAACCTCTAAATATACTGGAAACATAAAAAGAGTAACTTCATACTGAATAGAGGTATGGAGTGCCTCTACAAGATGTCTCACATGAGACTCTTCATCTAGAAAAATATATGGGGAAAATCATAGAAGGTCCTTGAACTTGATTTTCAAATTCTCACTAAAATAATCCCTTTATAAAGAGAAAAAATCTCCTACCTCTTCACTTTCTACATGGTTTATGAAAGGAAATATTCCTAGAAAACTTTCTGACATTCAACTAATGAAACATCTAACTCCTTCCACTCACCAAGATACAACATCCACCACTAACATGCATCACCACTCATCTAACAAACAACCAAAGAGATACAATATCCCACTAAGGCCTAGATCAAACTAAAAGTGATCTCAAGATCATCCATTTAGATCTATGTCTCTACATTCGAAACACTTCCCTCATACTTCCATAAATTCCATCACTAAAAAGTGTGCAACATGCTCTTCCAAGCCTTATCCTCCTTTAACAAATCAACCCTATTATAATCAATCAGATCAGGATTCTAAACCACAACATCTGAATCCACACATAGAAATTTTCCAGGATCCATAGATGAAAAGAAAATAATAACTTTATAATCTATATAGAATATAATTTTATTTAGATTCATTTTAATTCAGTTTATTCATTTAAACCTTCCCAAAACAACTCAAATCAAATAGAAACACAATTCATCATAATTCATGTTCTTCTCCTAGGTCTCTAGTGTCGTGACCTGTGCCCCGGGGCCCATGTCGTGACTACCCTAAGCCCACCTCCCATAGATCAGGGGATAGCGACTAGCGCTGAGTAGGAATATCCCACAAATGGGAGGCATTTTCCTAAGTACCTGTACACATGCACACATCTCCAAGAAAAAGTGTTGAACTGAAAATACTGAGTAAACAGGTATGCATTCCACTAACACAACCACTGAGAGTAACAATACAAAAAAAATAATGTAAATGGGCCAGAATACAAGCCCAACTGAAACAGAAAAGTACAAGATCTTGGATCTCATCCGTAGAAAACCCTACCTGAAGGGTAGGTACAGTAAGTTGTCTGAATGTCATTGAATCGTACCATGTCTGTAGGGTCACCCTGAAGCACCACCTATCTCCGGCCCACCAAGGACTCCATCAAACTTGTCGATAATCTACAAAATATATGACATGTGCGAGTGAAGACCGTGTAGGGGTAATTAAAACAATACTCAGTAGGTACCCCAAACCTCAAAGGTAAACCACAAAGCAAGGCGCAAGGAAGACTACCAAAGAGGTACAAAAAGTATATCCTCTAAGAAGTACAGTCAAGAGAGACAGTAGAGTCTAATTACACTAGGATACATATACTAAGAAAGTCCAAGAATATACAAAACCAATGAGACATATAGTCTTTGCAATAGACCTACTCTACGTCTCAGCAGAAGACCTACTCCACAACCTTGTAGGAGAACTACTTTGCGCCCTCATAGGATACCTACTATGCATCTTCACAAGAGACCAACTTTGTTCCCTCACAGGAGACCAACTATGCTAGCTCTAGACCGGACCAATCGAGCGGGCTGGTTTATTCCACCTAGACGCGGTGACTATCGTGTCATGCCTGGTCAATGTGGCCAACCATTAAGTCGGTCTCTCCCACTGTACATGGTTTGTGGGACCACGTGCCAGTCGGTCGATGTGGTGTTGTGTTGCATTGTCGGTCTGCACTGCCTCTACCCACCCTAGTTGTGACTCCCATCACCGCCTATGGTCATGCCACTGTGGGTTCCTCCACCACATCTATCGAGCCGACAGTCGCCTACTACAAGGTGGTCGCACCACCACGTGCCACTGCCAGTAGCTCTACTTATATGGGCCACCACCATCATTGTGGTGGTATATTCTTTGAACCTGGAATGCCATTTAAAACTTCCAGTTGTCACCATCACTTCCATGGGCTCAAGATCGTCTTTTCGTCGCTCTGGGAGTCCGGTCATATTCGAAACCTCCTGGAAAATCCCGATGTGACCATGTGGTTTCGTCAATGAAGAATTCAAGGACGGGGATAGGAAAGGCACCAAGAACACCCTTAGAATAGACCTTGGCCTTATTCATGTCTAACTTGGTCCGTTCATGTTAGTATAGTTATTAAGGAGAAACAAAAGAATATTTAACAAGCTTTATCCCCTTTAATCACACATTTTTAACCATCCCAGAAGAATGATCAAACCACGGATCAACTTGTTCATGGGTTGGTCTGCATTCTTCGTTGGAAACAAGAATGGGGAAAAGAATCACGAAGAAACAAACATCCTACCTAGAAAGAGGATCAATCATAGGAGAGAATTCATCGTTGATAGCGATCCATCCATGAACATCCTCGATCCATTGTTCATCAGTGTTCATCATTAATCAATTCTTCATTTGAGCTCCGATCTCCAAACCATCAGCGTCGGTGAGAGAGCTTCCTTCTCTTTGCCTTAGGGAAAATTCAGGTCTCCAGGGAAAATTCTCTAGTGTTATGAATTAACATTTCTCCCTACCACTATTTAATGGAGGAAACATGTTAACATGTTTCAATGTTTTAAATTTGTTTCAGTGTTTCCACGATGATGCGTTGTAGCGTCGCTGATTCGCCGCATCGTAGTGCTGCTGAGTCATTGCATAAGATTGAAGAAATAAAATAAAATAAATTTTTAAGTATATTTTATTTTTCTCTTAAAATATTAATAAATTAACTTTTGAAGTCGACCTGTGTCGACCGATGTTAGGCCTCACCTAAGGAAAATGTCACATTACGAACTCAATGGGGGTCTCAGATCTCCAATATAATTCATTTTTCATGGGTTATTAAGATTTTAAAATAAAATAATTTTATTTAGTTATTTTATTTACTATTACATCCTTTTCGGGTTTTCTCACTGGATACCTGCACCAACTAAAATTAAGTTGCGCCTAGGGTAAACTCATCATCCTGGATGCAATGGTACCCTCAGATTTCTAATTTGGGTACCCTTAACTCACCTTTCCATAAAATTGCATGCCCACACTATTTTAATTACTTAAAATTATTCAAACATTTATTTTGGGAACCTCAGGCCTTGGAATCACATGTCATCTCAGTGCCTGGTCTCAAAATAATCCCATAAAATTTTCAAAAAATTTATATGGAAAATTCGGGGCATTGTATCTAGTCTGCAAATAGGTACACTTCACTTGGTCGTTCAATAAGCTCATAGTTTGTACATTGGATCACAGGGGGCCCTAAATTCTCATGTACTAGCTGGTATCCCTGGCCTGTGTCGTGTACCAAAGTAAAATGGAACTATTTTTATACCAAAACATGAAACCCTCATTATACCTAACTCCAAAATCCATTCTATCTCTTACCCATCACCTTTGATACCACTCTGTCATGACCCTCTCTCTCCAAAGATACCATATTGAGGTGAGAGATATAATGACCTTGATTCCTGCCTTCAATAGGTCCTGGGTTGACAACTAGCACCAAGGGTATAAAAAATCTCATGAAATGAGAGGCATTAACCTCTATAATAATATAGGATTATAAGATAAGATGAATCATCCACAAGAAACTCCATGAAATAATATAAAAAGAAACCAAAACCATCCCACAATGGATGCATAAATAAAATTGATACAGATAAAGTATCCAAAAGTAAATACCCAAAAGAAAAGCTAAATAAGTGGCACCGTAACTATCTAAAAAGTTCTAAGCTAGTACTTTCCAACACGATCCACAAAATCCTCCTAAAAACCTTAAAATAATTTTATACACATAAAGTGAGAATATAATTATATTATGTATGAATACCAAAGACTCTCATTCTCATTTGAAAAAATCATACTAATTCACCCAGGAGAAAACAGAAGAACCATCCACACCAAAACATGTCAATTATCTATCCCAAACTCACTAGGTCATGCTCACCAAATAATGTAGTCTCTTTATAATAACATAATAAGAATGATATCAATAAAGGGTACCCCGCACCACTTTCCCCCTAATTTTACACTCTCACAACCCAACTTTGTATGTTATGGCACTCAAATTTCTTCTGAATAACATATACTACCTCCCCGTAAGCATGGTCACATCACATCATGACCACAGACACCTGGCTCACCGCCACACAACATAGTCACATCTCATCTCACCTGAAAACACAAAGGTTATTGCATCATGACCATAACCAAAGTAGTAGGGTATCGTGAACATGAAGGGAATAGACCTTATTCCCTCCTCCTACCATGCATGACCCCCACCATATACCATCCCATAGTAAGTACATATCACATCTCACCTGAAAACACCTCGGCCACTGCCCCAAAACACAGTCATATCGCATCCCACCTAAAGACACCTAGGCTATCACCTAGTTCAATAATAGACCTCCTACCATTACAACATGTGTATATATACTCACTAGAAAGATAGAGTGGGGAAGATCGGGTATCCATACATCCATCCTCATCATCTGGATGTTGGGAAAAACACCCCCCCCCCATGTGAAAATATGGGTTTCAATACATAGTGCTCGATGCGGGTGGGGTGAATATGGAAATCACATGGAATATACAAGTGTATATATATATATATATATATATATAATCCACACGCAATCTCAACCTATGGGTTCATAAAAAAACACTAACCAACTCAGAACACTTCCACTTTCACTAACACCACTACATACATAACGCCACGCAAGTCATAAGCCATGTTTCACACCACCAACCAATTCTATTATCCATACCATTCATTTCATTATTTACCAATAAACTCATCTAACCACATAGACACTCATTTATTTTTTATTAGTCATTTATATCCCATTAACCATACCAAACTGCATCAATTAAAATCATTATTAAATAATTATTCCATCACTACCTCAACATCAATCATAGCGTAATCATTCTCAAAATAAAATCATCATCTGCATCATATCATCACCTCATCTCTCCAAAATCCTGATCAAATAAACCATCACCTAACTACCCCAAAAGAATAGTCAAACAAAACCTCACCCTTCCCCCCCAAAATCATGGCCAAAAGACCATCACCTCACCTCCCCAAAAGAATGGTTAAAAAACCATCACTTTACCACTCCAAAAGCATGTCCAAACAAACCACACATCACCCCACACCGCATCATAACCACATATCAATGTCCCATAGCACGACCACACATCACAACACATCAAAGATCATTTTAAATATCTAACAGAGGGTATTTTATCACATTCACTTTATTTTAGGGGTGTTATAATAAAATCTAAAAAAACAGGGGAAACCATTTTATTAAAAAAATGTTAGTGGTTATCCAATTAAAATTTTAGGTTTATTTCACAACAATAAAGGTTCCAAAAAATCATGCCAAATCAATGCAAACAAATCCCCCAATGGACACAATTTTCAGTGAGGTGTTTAGTCTATATAATCACAATATAATAATAATATCAAAGTTGTAAAGTCATGAAAATCATTCCCCTTTACCCTTCAATTTCAATTAACCAATTAATTTATCTTTATTAGGAAAATATAAACCATCCCCCATAGATAAACAAGAGTAAACTTTTCCTGGATGATATAATAAAGTGAGAAACAAGTTATTCCCTACCTTGAAGAAGCTTTACCAACTCCCTGTGCACTTTAGGGTGAAGAAGAAACACCTTAAAACCACAATCACATGAAAACCCCATGGATCAACATACACCGCATAAAGGGTAATAAAAAACACTACCCCACTCACAACCCAAACCAAAACTGCACCATTACAGCGGGACCATTAGATAATAGTGGAAGAAAACAACCAATAATAAGATAAGGTCTCACCATCAACCACCAACGAGCATCCACCGGAACAAATGGATCAATGTGACGGAAGGAGCGCTGGAAGATCCCTCAAAATCACTTAGGGCTCTTCCAAAAACTAGAGGATGTAATGTATGACCAAATAAGGGGGGTTTGGCCAAAATTCCTATTTAAAACCTGGAACTCAACACTTTAACTTTGTGTAAACCATTCATGATGTTTAATCCATGATGTTTTCAAAAAATTCCAACTTATTTTGAAATTCACATCACCTTGGATTGAATTAATTACATGTCATGAATTACTTTCACAATGTGAATCCATTTCATAGGTTCCCCCCTCAGCTTCATACAGGCTATGAATCCAACTAGATACAAAATAAATGAAAACCATTTCATGTCATATACCCCTTTCATGACATGAATTTCCCACTGGAACTTTGCTACAGCTCTAACCACCATAGAACCTCCTCGAACCTCCTTTGAAGCATCTACAGTACCCAAAACTGACAAAGTAACAAACCATAAAGGCATGGTTTGTTACACTTCTAAATATGAAATAAAGAAAAACAAAGTTATATGATGCATGTAAAGTAATAAAATACAACTCAAAGAATAATGTAATATCAGAGTAAATAATGAAATAAAAAGGTACAACACTGAAACAACAAATGAAAATAAAACTCAATGACATCAAAGTAGAATCAACCCAAGCATCCCCCCAAACAACCTCCAAGCTCTGACTCTAAGTCCCATTCCCACTGCATTATAATGAATCACTATAGAAGTATGACACATTACCTTTACCAATTTATTGTTACACAACATCTAAAAATGCACCAAAGTTCCCAAGTAGGGGTTGAGTATAAAACTTTGTAGGTAATCCTCAAAGACTTCCCAAAACACGCCACTAGGAATAAGAAAACGTTAGATCGCATCTATATTTATAAAAAAAAATATAAGTAGATTTAGTTTTAAAAAATTTAAGAATAAATCAATTCATTAAGTTACCAAAACCATAACCACTTGGCATCATCATTCCAAAACGAACACACCCATGCATGCCCAATGATAGTCCCAATACTCATGGGTAGTGACCCATCCCATCACCAAGACATTTCCTGGTGGAATATTCCATGTGAAACTTTGGCACCAACCTCAAGTCTGAACCAACATGACATCATGATGCACTCTCATGAACTCACGCCAACCACGTATAACAAGTTCTCAACAAAAACCATTTCTATTGAAAACCATTTTCTTTCAATAAATTCATTAAAAACCTTTTGTGTATCATTTCAAAACTATATATCTAGGTACTAAAACTAGGAATTTTTTTCAAAAAATAAGAGAGTGATTTAGAAATCAATACTTCATGTTCTAGAACATTTATTGTGGGACAGAATCTACCTACCTCACAATGATCAATGAAAATGAGGAAAAACACATGAAACCTCTAAATACAGCCTTGAAACTTCTTCCCTTAAATTTATCCCAATAGGATATCATAAAAATACACATCATAGTGAATATATCTATCTATAAAAGATTATATATATAGTTCTATGAGAGAGGGGATGAGTAAATATAGAGAAAACTAGTAAGAATGAGGAATTATCATCGATTTTGGAGACCCAACACACATTTATTCTATAAAACTATATTACATATCAAAATGAAAGTCCAAGAATTATTAGGGAAGGATATGAGTTCAATGTCCTAAGAAGATAGGTGAAAATGAGGGTTTTAGGGTGTAAAACTGAGTAAAACACCAATTTTAAGAGCATTTAATGCATGCCACATGGTTAAGTCACAAGGTTTGGGAAACTGTAATCTAACCATTCACATTCTACTAACTCCAAACCACCCCCTCACACATCTTTTTAATGGTTTGATAGACCGTACACCAACCATGTTTTTCCCCTCTACCTCCACTTGCACAGTTTGTCTTAGGTATCTGTATGATTTATCCAAATTGTGCACCAACACTGAACCTGTCCAATGAATTATAGAAACTCTGGCATAGTTTCCTGGAGAAGTTACATGGTTTATTCTAACCATTCTCAAATTTTTCACCCTTAAAAAACACTCTAAATCTATCTAGAAACTCATGAAACTCAACCTAAGTATTATATAACATCAAAATACATAATAACCTGGTAATGTACTTGAAACTGTGTGTGTTACATTCTCCCCATCAATTACCATTAAATCCTTATAAATATGGATATTTATGGTGCTTTGGAAAATTTTGGTTCATTACTCCAGCATATAATCTTCCTATTCCAAATTCTCTTCCTGAATCTGACCATACTACCATAAAACCCATACCAAATTGATACTTTTCCCATGAAGAAACTTCTGATATCTATCCAAAATCTATATCAACACATGAAGAAACCTAGCATCTGGTTAAATATAAATATGGTATTATCAAATAACATGGTTAGGATCAATCCAGTAATTCTTCAATTGAGATACATGAAATACATTGTTCACAGATATTATTCTTGGTAGTAAAGTCAACTGATAAGAAATATATCTAATTCATTCTAGTGTCTCAAAAGTTATAATGTCCCAATGATACCACTTACCTTACCTACCCAAATGATGATGTATTATCCTTAGAGAGACTCTTAATAAATCATTATCACCCTTAACAAATGATAATGGTCGATGATGATGACCCACATAAGATTTCAGATGACTCTAAGTCATTGAAATTATATTTTTGATCATTTGAATCTTCTTAATCATATCATGCATATGGATAGCTCCAATAAGTAAAGTCTCACCTATTTCCACCCAACAGAGTGGATAATGATATGGATGACCATACAAATATTCAAAATAATAAATATGTATTGAGTTTTGATCATCTTTATGGTATGAGAACTCCACTAATGGTAAATGATCCTCCCATGAGCATCCAAAATCCATAACACAATATCTAATCATGTCTTAAAATTTTTGGATCATATATTCAGATTGTATATCCATTTTAGGATGATAATTTGTGCTCATTAAATGGGGTTTGATGTTTTTTTGTAAGGATTTCCAAAAATCAAGATGTAAAAATGGGTTCTCGGTCAAACAAAATTGGAATTGGCACATCGTGAAACTTTAAAACTTCCTAAATGTAGATTTTTTCCAAGTCTTCCCCCATATTAATTTCACAAATAGGGATAAAGTGATCCAACTTTGTGATCCAATCCACAATCACCCATATGGAATCGTGTTTCTGAACCATTCTTGGTAGATCTGTAAAAAAATCCATAACTATCTATTCATATTTATATATGAGTATATGTAAATATTGTAACATACCAACTAGCCTTTGGTGCTCTGTCTTGATCTATTGATGGGTGAGTCATCTCAAGACATACTCTCCCATACTTCTTTTCATTTCATCCCACTAGAAATGTGTTCACATCGCCTTATACATCTTCTAGATGTCAAGATGAATAGCCCTATTGTAACACCCCAGGTAAATAAATAATATGACATTTTTATATTTATCCATATTTGTGAATAAAATATTAATATTACTTTAAAGGGGACGCTATGCTCGATGGCGTACCCAATACGCAACAACGAGTTTCTTGGGAATCTTACGTTGCACTCTAATAATAAAATAATATTATTTTAAATGGTAGTTAACGCCTAGCTGTTGTGATGGCGAGAATGAATAGAACTAACTAAAAAATGATTATATATGTTTGTCAAATATTTTTACTTTTTACAATAAATGTTAGAGGATTAAAAATGCGAATGAATCCAATTTTAAGCGTAAACATTCTAATATTCATTAAAAGGTCGATTAACCGCCTTTTGATGGCGAACCTCTTTTAAATCAACTTTTTGAAAATTTTATGTGTTATATTTGAAAAAATAAAATTCTTCTTTAGAATCGGGACATCAAAATTTAGTTTGTATAAATTTTTGGTATTTTTCCGATAAAGTTCATTTTTTAATGAATAGTGAAAAATGTTGTATTTTAATTCAAAACCAATTTTTAACATAATTTATTTATATGATTAGATTATCTTTTGAATTGGTTTTAAAGTGAAATTAGAATATATTTTTACCATTTAATCCAATATTGGTCATTGGAATTAATTTCACTTTGAAATTGGACTTAAACTAGTGTCAATCTTTTGATATATATTGTTTCATAAAAACACGATAATTGTCATGACAGCGGGAATTAATTATTAAATTAATTAATGTAACTTATACGATTTTAATTTTGTAAAATAGACATCATTTTTTGAATTCATAATATCAAATATAGCTTAGGGTGAAGTTTTGGTATTATTCTGAAAAACTTCAATTTTTGATGAATAGTGAAACCACTAAGTGGTACTTAAAAAACTGATTTTTTGTTTAAATGAAACTTTACCACTTCTGTGTTTTGAAAATCCAACATACATGGTTTTCATTAAGAATTAAAATTTGGTTCAATGGGATTAAAATAATTTTTTGGTGAATAGTAACTTTTATGTTTTTAATCGCGATTAGAGATAATTAGTGTAATTTAAGGTAAAAATAATGTTTTAATAATATGAAATGAACTTGACACATGTCCTACCCTAATTGTATGTGTCATGGCAGACCATGAAAATCCATGGGTCAACTTGGTGACCCCATGGAGCCACTTTAGTTGGAAAATTACATTAATACCTTTTTATTTAATGTTAAAATTAAAATGTCACAAACATGAGTTGTTTTACTAAAACAATTTTTACATGGAGTTATACAAGTCATATTTTTGACTATAAATAGTAATTGGAAATATAAAAAGATTTCCTACATCATAGTATTTTTTTTAGAATTTTTAGACATTAAATAAATTAAATTATTTATGACATCATGATGATGCAACGACGACCCCATTATTTAACGATTTAAATAAAATGGAAAGACAATGTAAAATCTAAGACCTACACATGTCCAAAACCTATTGGATTGGTGGATTTAGAAACCTTATCACCTTATCCTAAAATTATATCAATGTGGTACCTTTTAAATATGAAACTCATTTTCAAATAAAGTAACATTTCTTTACTTTCCAAGAGTGCCCCTCCACTCCTCCATAAAAGGCCCTCACCTCTACCTCCTTACCCACACTTCCAAAGCCTTTTATCGGACAACACCTGCACATTTTGTCTCTCCACATCCCTCTATTACTCCTAGAATCCTCACTTTGGGTAGAAGTCTTCCCAAGTAAGCCTTTGATCTCAAATCAAAAAGAGTTACCCAATTTTAAGGTAATGTCTTCACTTGTGTTCTTTTGTATTATTTTGCTTCTCCAACCCCCTAAACTCTTTTTATTCATTTCTTTTGTAACAACTCCAGTATCTTAAATATACTAGGATGTTGTTATAAGAATCATTTTAGCTACACTTACACACACGCACATCAAATGGTTAAAGAACATATTGTTTCTGTGGATGGCGAATTTCTGCCTCACAAAACGATGATTGTTCAACACTCATATAACACCTTAAAAGGTGGCCATTAAGATGTCAATATATTTATATATTATATATAATATGTTTTTGTTTTTATATTTTTCTTTTGTGGAATACCTTTATGGTTTCCATTGTGGGTAAACACGATAATTTCATTTTAGGAAGTGCGGACTACCGCCCCCTCAAAGTGATTTGATTCGTTAATGCCATATGTGGGATGTATAAAGGATGGATTTAAAGTTATTATATATGATTTATGTTACATATAAATGATTAATATAATTCTTGAATTAAAATATACATACCTCTCATTTGGTTTTAATTCCATTAATATGACATAGAAATGAAAGTAGTGTTCATGCGTACGTTCGGCTTACCGTCTCCATGAACGGTGCATTCCATTTCTTACCTCTAAATGATTATGTAATATTATAAATAAATGTATATTCTGGATATATATGATATATATGATATTCAAATCATGAATATCACTCTGGATATAATGAACCTTTGACCACACGAACAACATGTAATTGTAAGAAGTCCACTTTCGACTTAAGAACCAAATATCGACAAAACAAACATTATTAACTTAAATGATTAAATAATGTTTATAACATGGCAATAAGTGATATAAAAGGAATAATGAACTTGAAAAAGGTTCTTAATAAAGTGGAAATTAACTCAAGTTTATTATTCAGGACGTTAAAGAACGATCGAGTCAAGTCGGACCCGAGGTAAGGGATCCTACTCCTCTCTTTCTTTTTAAGTACACTTTTTTATGTCATTCATTTTAAGCTCATCTTTCTTGTGATTGGGATGTTCTTTTATATTACACTTACTGTAATTTTTATGTTCATATTATTAGATACCCTATTCTCTCTCATCAATCCATTTTGGAAGTTTTGAGTGGCGTCGTTAGGCTGCCGAATTTTCATAAGAGATCTAACCTCTCTCTTTATTTTTAAGTACTCTCCTTTATGTCACTTATTTTAAGCTCCTATTTGTTATGATGGGGGATGTTCTTTTATATTCATCTTGCTGTAAATTTTATTTTAATATGATGAGAGACCCTATTTGATCTCATCAATCCATTTTTGGAAGTTTTAAGTGGCGTCGTTAGGCTGCCGAGTTTTCATAAGAGATTTTTCATCTCACTTTTATTCCCGTGAGATTTTTGCTACATTTGCCACAATTTTCTTTGAGTGGTGTATGTACTACCCATTATTTTACTCATTGTGTAATATACTTTCATTTATGATTATTTACATCAATTTTGTATTGTCCTTCTTTCACGGGGTGTATGTTTCAAAAGATACCCATGTCGGTAAGGGAACCTTTCACCCTCCTCTTTTTAAAAGACTTATTTTGTTATGTCTTTTAATTCACATAACATTATCTTGCGATATGTTCTTCTATATCCTTAGTGATTTAAATTTTATGTCCAAGTGATGAGATACCCTTTTTATCTATCATCAACTCATTTTCTGAATTTCGTAGTGACGCTGTTAGGCTGTCAAATTTTTGCAACGGAACATCTTAACCCAATTTTGATTCTTTGGGATAAGCTTGTACTCCTTGAATATGTCGTTCTATGAATATGTTTGAATAACCTCTTATTGTTTTACACTTAATATCCACTTATATTTTGTGTATTAGTTTGTCACACATAATTATGTAATTGATTTATCCTTAATCCAAGGATACTGTCTTTGTATGGGACTTTGTCTCAATCTCCTTTCATTGAGGCATATTTTGTTTTATACACAACCTTATTTTATATGGTGTATAAACCCCTTTAACTTTTACATTTATCCGAAAGGAATCTTTTTTATACAAAGCGTTTTACTAAACGACAAAAGGGAATGTTTTTGTCGTACGTATGCGGCGACAACGACTTCTCCGCCGTCGTGACCATTATTTGAGTTTCGGCTTCCTCTACAACACATACCTTTTTTTTAAAGAAAAATAAATACCATGTTTTACTTTTCTTTTATATTGGTATTTAAAATGGTTTTCATAATGTTTTTATACCAATGTTTCATATTGATATCTTGTTATTGAAAAGTGGAAATGTTATGTTTCCTTTATGCATGTTTTATGTGATACGATTATGTTATGGTTCTTGGGCATTATTATGAAGACGGGTGGTTCCGTGATAAATTAAGGGTAGGTGAGCCCCATATATCTCTCCAATGCATTGGGTAACGTGAAGGAGTGAAACATTAAGGTTTCTCCGAAGAGATTTAGGGAATATACTGTGGTGGGTATTCCAAACGTAACCAAGAGGGTTACTCCCTACGTAAGAATGTTATGAATGCCTCAAGTTACCTTTTATGTCTTATGATTTCTATTATTTATTCGTGATTTTATGAGGTATGTTAAAGTGATCTTGTTTTATGGGTAAAGTATGATTTCATTCTTATGTATACATGTTCTCATGTTTCCTTTCCATATTTTTATATCCCTTACTGAGATTTTTATGCTCATCCCAAGTTTTTGAAATGTTTTTCACAGGTCAAGGGAAGGGTACATGATATGATGATAGTGTCAAGGAAGTGTCAAGAAATAATCCATGTTTTATTTTAAATATATTTCCGTTGATGGGAAAAATGAATACTATCTTTTATGTAACCACTTTGTTTAATTGTGGAATGTAATGTATGTTTTATGATCTAATTCTCTAAAACTCTAAACCTGAAAAGATCCTCAATGTGTAATATTGTAATAACTCAAGATTAAGTAAGGTTTAGGGCTGGGGCCTTATAGTTGGTATCATAGGTCGGTTTAGATAACTTTAGAGGTTAGGGTATTCTGTAAGCATAAGTGACATTACCATAATGGTTAGGATTTCAGAAAGAGTCATAGTTTTTAGATAAAGTTAATGAGTAAGTATATCTTCCTCATTAGTACATGATGGTTTTTTTGATATACTCAAACTGATATTTCTGTTTTTAGTGAATGGATGGATCTTGCAGGAACCAAAGTGACAATAGTTTTGAAGGAAACCGTGGTGGTTCTCTGATTAAGAGACTGGATGAAATGGGGGATTCAATGAGGAAACTCATGGTTGTTCTAAACCAACCATCAAGGAGTCATGATCAACCACTTTAACCTTGGTATGTTTTGTAATGCATCATGTATAAGATGACCAATCGATGTGGAAGTTCAACTAATAATTATAAAGGTAACCATTTGGGTTTATATGATCCTTACTTTTGAGGTAATTATGGGTTACTATATGTTATGATGGAAGTGAAAGGCATGAGATAAAATTGAGGTTAAATTATGTTATGGTTATTTTTGATGATTTTATCTCTTTTTGGGGAATGATTTTAGAATTATATAGTTTTGGAAAAAGGACAACACGCAGACCGTGTGACAACCCGTCGCGTCGGACAAAGCAGCGGGAATCGAACCCATAACCAAAGTGTGACTAGTATTTATCACCTACCACTGGACTACGTGAATTCCCTGGTTAGTTTTAATAATTCTTTTTAGTTAGATGATTTTAGGAATCAAGAGTACGTTTATTTTGGTTTATCTATGGAAATGATTATCCTATCATCGAGGATATGTGATTAGGTTAATTACTTTTCAACATGATAATTTAAGAGCAACTGATGTTATTTGGAGATAAAATTTAATTTTTACCTTGGAAGACTATGTGACTAAATCCTTCAAATATTTGGGTTTCAATCTTAGTTTGGTTTACTTTGAAGAATTTTATGGACAAATTGTTTATCAAATGGTCCTCGTTGAACTTTGGGTTTTGTTGGACAAATTTTGGAGATTAAGAATAGATTTTCTTTTTATAAAGGATTATACTTTTGTGGATTCTCTGACCTCATGCTAACAATTTTGGTTTTGGATTTTGTCTAAAGACATGGGAAATATATAGTTCTCTTTTGTGGATTAGGTGATTCTCAAGAAGTTGATTATAGTACTCTTAATGTGAACAAGTCTTCCTAAATACTCGTCTTCTGGAGAAAATATGAGTTTGATTAAGGAATCTAGTAAAAGTTGAAAGTCTACGTGACAAGTAAGTATGTTTCATTATGATTTAGTTAAGCTCAAAAATAAATTCCTCAATGAAGAGTAACTTAAAACAAAAATTTTGTCTGTTAAATTTTCCTACTGGGGAATCGAATACCGTTTAACCCACCACCAGTTTGTGATTTTCTTGTGGCTAACTTTCTTCTAAACATGTTTTCTATCACTCTCCATCAGAACATGGCCCTATGTTTTCTCCTCCATGTCCATGTTTTCCTACATGGAATCCTAGTATGGGTTAACTCGGGTGACCTCTGTACTTCTCTTTCTTTATTTTAAAGTGATTGTTTTACCGACTCTTGTTTCGATGTGGGACTTTCAAGGATGTTTCCAAGCCCAATTTTAAAATTGCGAGGACGCAATTCCCAAAAGGGGGGAAGGATGTAACACCCCAGGTAAATAAAGAATATGACATTTTTATATTTATCCATATTTGTGAATAAAATATTAATATTAATTTAAATGGGACTCTATGCTCGATGGCGTACCCAATACGCAACAACGAGTTTCTTGGGAATCTTACGTTGCACTCTAATAATAAAATAATATTATTTTAAATGGTAGTTAATGCCTAGCTGTTGTGATGGCGGGAATGAATAGAACTAACTACAAAATGATTATATATGTTTGTAAAATATTTTTACTTTTTACAATAAATGTTAGAGGATTAAAAATGCGAATGAATCCAACTTTATGCGTAAATATTCTAATATTCTTTAAAAGGTCGATTAACCGCCTTTTGATGGAGAACCTCTTTTAAATCAACTTTTTGAAAATTTTATGTGTTATATTTGAAAAAATAAAATTCTTATTTAGAATTGAGACATCAAAATTTACTTTGTGTAAATTTTTGGTATTTTTCCGATAAAGTTCATTTTTTTAATGAATAGTGAAAAATGTTGTATTTTAATTCAAAACCACTTTTTAATATAATTTATTTATATTATTAGATTATCTTTTTAATTGGTTTTAAAGTGAAATTAGAATATATTTTTACCATTTAATCCAATAGTGGTCATTGGAGTTAATTTCACTTTGAAATTGGACTTAAACTAGTGTCAATATTTTGATATATATTGTTTCATAAAAACACACTATTTGTCATCACAGCGGAAATTAATTATTAAATTAATTAATGTAAATTATACAATTTGAATTTGGTAAAATAGACATCATTTTTGAAATCGGAATATCAAATATAGCTTAGGGTGAAGTTTTGATATTATTCTGAAAAACTTCAATTTTTGATGAATAGTGAAACCACTAAGTGGTACTTAAAAAACTGATTTTTCGTTTAAATGAAACTTTACCACTTCTGTGTTTTGAAAATCCAACATACATGGTTGTCATTAAGAAGTAAAAAGTGGTTCAATGGGATTAAAATAATTTTTTGTTGAATAGTTACTTTTATGTTTTTAATCGCGATTAGAGATAATTAGTGTAATTTAAGGTAAAAATAATGTTTTAATAATATGAAATGAACTTAACACATGTCCTAACATCATTTTATGTGTCATGGACGACCAAGATAATCCATGGGTCAACTTGGGGACCCCATGGAGCCACTTTAGTTGGAAAATGACATTAATACGTTTTTATTTAATGTTAAAATTAAAATGTCACAAACATGAGTTGTTTTACTAAAAAAAAATTTACATGGAGTTATACAAGTCAGATTTTTGACTATAAATAGTAATTGGAAAGATAAAAATATTTCCTACATCATAGTTTTTTTTTATAATTTTTAGACATTAAATAAATTAAATTATTTATGACATCATCATGATGCAACGATATCCCCATTATTTAACGATTTAAATAAAATGGAAAGATAATGTAAAATCTAAGACCTACACATGTCCAAAACCTATTGGATTGGTGGATTTAGAAACCTTATCACCTTATCCTATAATTATATCAATGTGGGACCTTCTAAATCCGAAAATCATTTTCAAATAAAGTAACATTTCTTTACTTTCCAAGAGTGCCCCTCCTCTCCTCTTATAAAAGGCCCCCAACTCTACCTCCTTACCCACACTTAAAAAGCCTTTGGCTCGGCCAACTCCTACACATTTTGTCTCTCCACATACCTCTATTACTCTTAGAAGCCTCACTTTGGGCAGAAGTCTTTACAAGGAAGCCTTTGAGCTAAAATCAAAAAGAGTTACCCGATTTTAAGGTAATGTCTTCACTTGTGTTCTTTTGTTTTATTTTGATTCTCCAACCCCCTAAACTCTTTTTATTCATTTATTTTGTAACAACTCCAGTATATTAAATATACTAGGATGTTTTTATAATAAGCATTCTAGCTACACTTACACACACGTACATAAAATGGTTAAAGAACATACCGTTTCTGTGGATGGAGAATTTCTGCCTCAAGAAACGATGATTGTTCAACACTCATATAACATCTTAAAAGGTGGACATTAAGATGTCACTATATTTATATATGATATATAATATGTTTATGTTTCTTTATTTTTCTTTTCTGGCATAGCTTTATGGTTTCCATTGTGGGTAAACACGATAATTTCATTTTTGGAAGTGCGGACTACCGCCCCCTCAAAGTGATTTGATTCGTTAATGCCGTATGTGGGATGTATAAAGGGTGGATTTAAAGTTATTATATATGATGTATGTTACATATAAATGATGAATATAATTCTGGAATTAAAATATACATACCTCTCATTTGGTTTTAATTCCATTAATATGACATAGAGATGAAAGTAGCGTTCATGCGTACGTACGGCTTACCATCTCCATGAACGGTGCATTCCATTTCTTACCTCTAAATGATTATGTAATATTATAAATACATGTATATTCTGGATATATATGATATATATGATATCCAAATCATGAATATTATTCTGGATATAATGAACCTTTGACCACACGAACAACATGTAATTGTAAGAAGTCCACTTTCGACTTAAGAACCAAATATCGACAAAACAAACATTATTAACTTAAATGATTAAATAATGTTTATAACATGGAAATAAGTGATATAAAAGGAATAATGAACTTGAAAAAGGTTCTTAATAAAGTTTAAATTAACTCAAGTTTATTATTCACGACGTTAAAGAACGATCGAGTCAAGTCGGACCTGAGGTAAGGGATCCTACTCCTCTCTTTCTTTTTAAGTACACTCTTTTATGTAATTCTTTTTAAGATCATCTTTCTTGTGATTGGGATGTTCTTTTATATTAATATTACTATAATTTTTATGTTCATATGATTAGAGACCCTATTCTCTCTCATCAATCCATTTTGGAAGTTTTGAGTGGCGTCGTTAGGCTGCCGAATTTTCTTAAGAGATCTAACCTCTCTCTTTCTTTTTAAGTACTCTCATTTATGTCACTTATTTTAAGATCCTATTTGTTATGATAGGGGATGTTCGTTTATAATCCCCTTGCTGTAAATAATATTGTAATATGATTAGAGACCCTATTTGATCTCATCAATCCATTTTTGGAAGTTTTAAGTGGCGTCGTTAGGCTGCCGAGTTTTCATAAGGGATTTTTCACCTCACTTTTATTCCTGTGAGATTTATGCTACATTTTCCACAATTTCCTTTGAGTGGTGTTTGTACTACCCATTATTTTACTCATTGTGTAATATACTTTCATTTATGAGTATTTACATCAATGTTGTATTGTCCTTCTTTCATGGGGTGTATGTTTCGAAAGATACCCATGTCAGCAAGGGAACCTTTCACCCTCCTTTTTTAAAAGACTTCTTTTGTTATTTCTTTTAATTAACTTAAAATTATGTTGGGATATGTTCTTCTATATCCTTAGTGATTTAAATTTTATGTCCAAGTGATGAGATACCCTTTTTATCTCTCATCAACTCATTTTATGAATTTTGTAGTGACGCCGTTAGGCTGTCAAATTTTTGCAAGGGAACATCTTAACCCAATTTTGATTCTTTGGGATAAGATTGTACTCCTTGAATATGTCATTATATGAATATGTGTGAATAACCTCTGATTGTTTTACACTTAATATCCACTTATATTTGGTGTATTAGTTTGTCACACATAATTATGTAATTGATTTATCCTTAATCCGAGGATATCGTCTTTGTATGGGACTTCATCTCAATCTCCTTTTATTGAGGCATATTTTGTTTTATACACAACCTTATTTTATACGGTGTATAAACCCCTTTGACTTTTACATTTATCCGAAAGGAATATTTTTTATACAAATCGTTTTACTAAACAACAAAAGGGAATGTTTTTGTCGTACGTATGCAGCGACAACAACTTCTCCGCCGCCATGACCATTATTTGAGTTTTGGATTCCTCTACAAGCCATACCTTTTTTTTAAAGAAAAATAAATACCATGTTTTAATTTTATTTTATTTTGGTTTTTAAAATGGTTTTTATAATGTTTTTATATCAATGTGTTGTATTGATATCTTGTTATTGAAAAGTGGAAATGTTATGTTTCCTTTATGCATGTTTTATGTGATACGATTATTTTATGGTTTTTGGGAATTATTATGAAGACGGGTGGTTCTGTGATAAACTAAGGGAGGGTGAGCCTGATATAGCTCTCCAATGCATTGGGTAACATGAAGGAGTGAAACGTTAAGGTTTCTCCGAAGAGATTTAGGTAATATACTCTGGTGGGTATTCCAAACGTAACCAAGAGGGTTACTCCCTACATAAGAATGTTATGAATGCCTCAAGTTACATTTTATGTCTTATGATTTCTATGATTTATTCATGATTTTATGAGGTATGTTAAAGTACTTGTGTTTTATGGGTAAAGTATGATTTCATTCTTATTTATACATGTACTCATATTTCCTTTCCATATTTTTATATCCCTTACTGAGCTTTTTAGGCTCATCCCAAGTTTTTGAAATGTTTTTCACAGGTCAAGGGAAGGGTACATGATATGATGATAGTGTCAATAAAGTGTCAAGAAAGAATCCATGTTTTATTTTAAATATGTTTCCATTGATGGGAAAAATGAATACTATCTTTTATGTAACCACTTTGTTTAAATGTGGAATGTAATGCAAGTTTTATGATCTAATTCTCTAAAACTCTAAACCTGAAAAGATCCTAAATGTGTAATCTTTTAATAACTCAAGATTAAGTAAGGTTTAGGGCTGGGGCCTTATAGTTGGTATCAGATGTCGGTTTAGATAAATTTAGAGGTTAGGGTATTCTGTAAGCATAAGTGACATTACCATAATGGTTAGGATTTCAGAAAGAGTCATAGTTTTTAGATAAAGTTAATGAGTAAGTATATCTTCCTCATTAGTACATGATGGTTTTGTTGATATACTCAAACTGATATTTATTTTTTTAGTGAATGGATGGATCTAGCAGGCACCAAAGTGACAATAGGTTTGAAGGAAACTGTGGTGGTTCTCTGATTAAGAGACTGGATGAAATGGGGGATTGAATGAGGAAACTTGTGGTTGTTCTAAACCAACTATCAAGGAGTCATGATAAACCACTTGAACCTTGGTATGTTCTGTAATGAATCATGTACGAGATAACCAATCGATGTGGAACTTCAGGTAATAATTATAAAGGTAACCATTTGGTTTTATATGATCCTTACTTTTGAGGTAATTATGGGTTACAATATGTTTTGATGGAAGTGAAAGGCATGAGATAAAATTGAGGTTAAATTATGTTATGGTTATTTTTGATGATTTTATCTCTTTTTGGGGAATGATTTTAGAATTATATAGTTTTGGAAAAAGTACAACACGCAGACCGTGTGACAAGCCATCGTGTCGGACAAAGCTGCGGGAATCGAACCCACAACCAAAGTGCGACTGGTATTTATCGCCTACCACTGGACTACGTGAAGTCCCTGGTTAGTTTGACTAATTATTTTTAGTTAGATGATTTTAGGAATCAATGGTAAGTTTATTTTGGGTTATCTATGGAAATGATTAACCTATCATCGAGGATATGTGATTAGGTTAATTACTTTTCAACATGAGAATTTAAGAGCAACTGATGTTATTTGGAGATAAAAGTTAATTTGTGCCTTGGAAGACTATGTAACTAAATCCTTCAAATATTTGGGTTTCAATCTTATTTTGTTTTAATTTGAAGAATTTTATGGACAAATTTTTTATCAAATGGTCCTCGTTGAACTTTGGGTTTTGTTGGACAAATTTTGGAGATTAAGAATAGATTTTATTTTTATAAAGGATTATACTTTTTTGGATTCTCTGACCTCATTATAACAATTTTGGTTTTGGATTTTTTCTAAAGACATGGGAAATATATAGTTATCTTTTGTGGATAAGGTGATTCTCAAGAAGTTGATTATAGTACTCTTAATGTGAAAAAGTCTTCCTAAATACTCGTCTTTTGGAGAAAATATGAGTTTGATTAAGGAATCTAGTAAAATTTGAAAGTCTACATGACAAGTAATTATGTTTCATTATGATTTAGTTAAGCTCAAAAATAAATTCCTCAATGAAGAGTAACTTAAAACAAAAAATTTGTCTGTTAACTTTTCCTACTGGGGAATCGAATACCGTTTAACCCACCACCAGTTTGTGATTTTCTTGTGGCTAACTTTCTCCTAAACATGTTTTCTATCACTCTCCATCAGAACATGACCCTATGTTTTCTCCTCCATGTCCATGTTTTCCTACATGGAATCCTAGTATGGGTTAACTCGGGTGACATCTGTACTTATCTTTCTTTATTTTAAATTGATTGTTTTACCGACTCTTGTTCCGATGCGGGACTTTCAAGGATGTTTCCAAGCGCAATTTTAAAATTGCGAGGACGCAATTCCCAAAAGGGGGGAAGGATGTAACACCCCAGGTAAATAAAGAATATGAAATTTTTATATTTATCCATATTTGTGAATAAAATATTAATATTACTTTAAAGGAGACGCTATGCTCGATGGCGTACCCAATACGCAACAACGAGTTTCTTGGGAATCTTACATTGCACTCTAACAATAAAATATTATTATTTTAAATGGTAGTTAACGCCTAGCTGTTGTGATGGAGGGAATGAATATAACTAACTACAAAATTATTATATATGTTTTTCAAATATTTTTACTTTTTACAATAAATGTTAAAGGATTAAAAATGCGAATGAATCCAATTTTAAGCGTAAACAGTCTAATATTCTTTAAAAGGTCGATTAACCGCCTTTTGATGGCGAACCTCTTTTAAATCCACTTTTTGAAAATTTTATGTGTTATATTTGACAAAATAAAATTCTTATTTAGAATCAGGACATCAAAATTTACTTTGTGTAAATTTTTTGTATTTTTCCGATAAAGTTCATTTTTTTAATGAATAGTGAAAAATGTTGTATTTTAATTCAAAACAACTTTTTAATCTAATTTATTTATATGATTAGATTAACTTTTGAATTGGTTTTAAAGTGAAATTAGAATATATTTTTACCATTTAATCCAATAGTGGTCGTTGGAATTAATTTCACTTTGAAATTGGACTTAAACTAGTGTCAATCTTTTGATATATATTGTTTCATAAAAACACGCTATTTGTCATGACAGCGGGAATTAATTATTAAATTAATTAATGTAACTTATAATATTTGAATTTTTTAAAATAGACATCATTTTTTAATTCAGAATATCAAATATAGCTTAGGGTGAAGTTTTGGTATTATTCTGAAAAACTTCAATTTTTGATGAATAGTGAAACCACTAAGTGGTACTTAAAAAACAGATTTTTCGTTTAAATTAAACTTTACCACTTCTGTGTTTTGAAAATACAACATAAATTGTTGTCATTAAGAAGTAAAATGTGGTTCAATGGGATTAAAATAATTTTTTGGTGAATAGTAACTTTTATGTTTTTAATCGTGATTAGAGATAATTAGTGTAATTTAAGTTAAAAATAATGTTTCAATAATATGAAATGAACTTGACACATGTCCTACCCTAATTTTATGTGTCATGGCCAACCAATACAATCCATGGGTCAACTTGGGGACCCCATGGAGCCACTTTAGTTGGAAAATGACATTAATACCTTTTTATTTAATGTTAAAATTAAAATGTCACAAACATGAGTTGTTTTACTAAAACAATTTTTACATGGAGTTATACAAGTCATATTTTTTACTATAAATATTAATTGGAAATATAAAAAGATTTCCTACATCATAGTATTTTTTTTAGAATTTTTAGACATTAAATAAATTAAATTATTTATGACATCATGATGATGCAACGACGACCCCATTATTTAACGATTTAAATAAAATGGAAAGATAATGTAAAATCTAAGACCTAAACATGTCCAAAACCTATTGGATTGGTGGATTTCGAAACCTTATCACCTTATCCTAAAATTATATCAATGTGGTACCTTTTAAATATGAAACTCATTTTCAAATAAAGTAACATTTCTTTACTTTCCAAGAGTGCCCCTCCTCTCCTCTTATAAAAGGCCCCCACCTCTAACTCCTTACCCACACTTCCAAAGCCTTTGTCTCAGACAAACCCACCCATTTTGTCTCTCCAAATCCCTCTCTTACTCCTAGAAGCCTCACTTTTGGCAGAAGTCTTCCCAAGGAAGCCTTTGATCTCAAATCAAAAAGAGTTACCCGATTTTAAGGTAATGTCTTCACTTGTGTTCTTTTGTTTTATTTTGCTTCTCCAACCCCCTAAAATCTTTTTATTAATTTCTTTTGTAACAATAACAGTATATTAAATATACTAGGATGTTGTTATAAGAATAATTCGAGCTACACTTACACACACGTACATCAAATGGTTAAAGAACAAACTGTTTCTGTGGATGACAAATTTCTGCCTCACGAAACGATGATTGTTCAACACTCATATAACACCTTAAAATGTGGACATTAAGATGTCACTATATTTATATATGATATATAATATGTTTTTGTTTCTGTATTTTTCTTTTGTGGAATACCTTTATGGTTTCCATTGTGGGTAAACACGATAATTTCATTTTAGGAAGTGCGGACTACCGCCCCCTCAAAGTGATTTGATTCGTTAATGCCATATGTGGGATGTATAAAGGATGGATTTAAAGTTATTATATATGATTTATGTTACATATAAATGATGAATATAATTTTTTAATTAAAATATACATACCTCTCATTTGATTTTAATTCCATTAATATGACATAGACATGAAAGTAGCGTTCATGCGTACGTACGGCTTACCGTCTCCATGAACGGTGCATTCCATTTCTTACCTCTAAATGATTATGTAATATTATAAATACATGTATATTCTGGATATATATGATATATATGATATCCAAATCATTAATATCATTCTGTATATACTGAACCTTTGACCACACGAACAACATGTAATTGTAAGAAGTCCACTTTCGACTTAAGAACCAAATATCGACAAAACAAACATTATTAACTTAAATGATTAAATAGTGTTTATAACATGGAATTAAGTGATATAAAATGAATAATGAACTTGAAAAAGTTTCTTAATAAAGTGTAAATTAACTCAAGTTTATTATTCAGGACGTTAAAGAACGATCGAGTCAAGTCGGACCCGAGGTAAGGGATCCTACTCCTCTCTTTCTTTTTAAGTACACTCTTTTATGTCATTCCTTTTAAGCTCATCTTTCTTGTGATTGGGATGTTCTTTTATATTAATATTACTGTAATTTTTATGTTCATATTATGAGAGACCCTATTCTCTCTCATCAATCCATTTTGGAAGTTTTGAGTGGCGCCGTTAGGCTGCCGAATTTTCATAAGAGATCTAACCTTCTCTTTATTTTTAAGTACTTTCCTTTATGTAACTTATTTTAAGATCCTCTTTGTTATGATGGGGGATGTTCTTTTATGTTCCTCTTTCTGTACATTTTATTGTAATATTATGAGAGACCCTATTTGATCTCATCAATCCATTTTTGGAAGTTTTATGTGGCGCTGTTAGGCTGCCGAGTTTTCATAAGGTATTTTTCATCTCACTTTTATTCCCGTGAGATTTATGCTACATTTTCCACAATTTCCTTTTAGTGGTTTATGTACTGCCCATTATTTTACTCATTGTGTAATATACTTTCATTTATGAGTATTTACATCAATGTTGTATTGTCCTTCTTTCACGGGGTGTATGTTTCGAAAGATACCCATGTCGGTAAGGGAACCTTTCACCCTCCTCTTTTTAAAAGACTTATTTTGTTATGTCTTTTAATTCACATAACATTATGTTGGGATATGTTCTTATATATCCTTAGTGATTTAAATTTTATGTCCAAGTGATGAGATACCCTTTTTATCTCTCATCAAATCATTTTCTGAATTTTGTAGTGACGCCGTTAGGCTGTCAAATTTTTGCAAGGGAACATCTTAACCCAATTTTTATTCTTTGGGATAAGATTGTACTCCTTGAATATGTCGTTCTATGAATATGTGTGAATAACCTCTGATTGTTTTACACTTAATATCCACTTATATTTGGTGTATTATTTTGTCACACATAATTATGTAATTGATTTATCCTTAATCCAAGGATACCGTCTTTGTATGGGACTTCGTCTCAATCTCCTTTCATTGAGGCATATTTTGTTTTATACACAACCTTATTTTATACGGTGTATAAACCCCTTTGACTTTTATGTTTATCTGAAAGGAATCTTTTTTATACAAAGCATTTTACTAAATGACAAAAGGGAATGTTTATGTCATACGTATGCGGCGACAACGACTTCTCCGCCGCCGTGACCATTATTTGAGTTTCGGCTTCCTCTACAAGCCATACCTTTTTTTTAAAAGAAAAATAAATACCATGTTTTACTTTTCTTTTATTTTGGTATTTAAAATGGTTTTCATAATGTTTTTATATCAATGTGTTTTATTGATATCTTGTGATTGAAAAGTGGAAGTGTTATGTTTCCTTTATGCATGTTTTATATGATACGATTATGTTATGGTTCTTGGGAATTATTATGAATATGGGTGGTTCCGTGATAAACTAAGGGCGGGTGAGCCCGATATAGCTCACCAATGCATTGGGTAACGCGAAGGAGTGAAACGTTAAGGTTTCTCCGAAGAGATTTAGGGAATATATTGTGGTGGGTATTCCAAACGTAACCAAGAGGGTTACTCCCTACGTAAGAATGTTATGAATGCCTCAAGTTGCCTTTTATGTCTTATGATTTCTATGATTTATTCATGATTTTATGAGGTATGTTAAAGTGCTTGTGTTTTATGGGTAAAGTGTGATTTCATTCTTATGTATACATGTACTCATGTTTCCTTTCCATATTTTTATATCCCTTACTGAGATTTTTATGCTCATCCCAAGTTTTTGAAAAGTTTTTCACAGGTCAAGGGAAGGGTACATGATATGATGATAGTGTCAAGGAAGTGTCAAGAAAGAATCCATGTTTTATTTTAAATATGTTTTCGTTGATGGGAAAAATGAATACTGTCTTTTATGTAACCACTTTGTTTAAATGTGGAATGTAATGCAAGTTTTATGATCTAATTCTCTAAAACTCTAAACCTGAAAAGATCCTCAATGTGTAATCTTGTAATAACTCAAGATTAAGTAAGGTTTAGGACTGGGGCCTTATACATATTCAGTGGTGGTAGATAGAAATAATTTATTCCTAATAAGTTAGACTTACCATAATTGAATCTATAAAAAACAACAAAGATATACCATCTAGAGACCATTTATCAATAGTCTCCCTACTATTTAGTTTTTATCTCATGGTTAAACATTTATGATCGTATTTCTGAGCATATTTAACCTACTCGATCAAATCCAGAACAAGATAAATTGGAATGAGACTCATAACATCACCTTTTGCAGCATAATATATATGAATATCAATTATAACAATCATTAGCTGCCACTAATCTAAAGCCTCTTTAGATAACTGACTGTATAACTTCCTACTCAATGCATCTACCATTGAATTTCCTTTACTTGGTGTATATATCAAGTCAAAGTAAAACATCTAAAGGTATTCCATCTATCTTAAATTTCTTAGATTCAAATATCTTTTTGATAAGATGTGTATCAAGATTTTATGATTCATGAACACTTTGAACTTCTCACCTAAGATATAAAAATGTTATGTTTTCAATGCATGGACTACAATAGCTAACTCCAAATTACATATCAGGTAATTCTTCTCATGCACCAATAACTATCATGACCCATAAGTTACAACATAATCTCATTGCATGAGAACACATCCCAAACTATATTTGGATGCATCACAATAGATGGCATATCCTTTCCCAATATCTAGCAATGTAAGGATGGGTGCTGATGTGAGTTGAACCTTATGCTCTTGAAAATATTTTTAGCACTCATCACTTCATTGGAAATGAACACCTTTCCTCATCAAATTTTCCATTAGAGAAGAAATTCATAAAAAATCATGAACAAAGATTTGGTAATACCCTGCTAATATGAGGAAACTATGTATCTAAAAGTCATTATTCAATGGTTTCCAAGAGAAAACATCTTCCACCTTTTCAGGATCAATCAAGACTCCCCTTTCAAAAATGACTTGTCTAGGGAAACATACCTCTTATATTCAGAAATCACACTTTAAAATCATAGCACAAAGGTGATGTTCCCACAAGATACCCAACACTATACCCAAATGTTTTTCATGATTAATCTTGGTCCTAGAATACACCATAATATTGATAATGAATACCACCACAAAGGAGCCAATATACCTCTGAAAGATCCAATTCATCAATTCCATAAACACTGCTGGATAATTTGTAAGACCAAAGGGAATGACCACATATTCATAATGTATATAATGAATCCATAAAACTATATTTAGAATATCCTCCTTCCAAAATCAAAGTTTGTGATACTCTTATCATAAATTAATCTTATAGAACCATTTGTATCCCCTCAATTGATCAAAAAAATCATCCATTCATGAAATAGGATAAATATTTTTTATTTTAGCCTAGTTTATATTATGATAATTCACACAAAGTTGAACAGTTCCATCCACTTTATTTACAAAAAAGAATTATTGATACTCATAGAGAGGTACTAGATTGAATGAATCCTTTATTTTCCAACTCTTCAAGCTAAAACTTTAATTCTCTTAATTCCATTAGAATCATCCTTTAATATGGAATTTAAATAGGACTGGTCTCTAGTAAAAGATCAATGATAAATTCCACTAATCCTTCAGGTGGTAACCTAGAAAAAATATTGGGGAATACATCAAGGAATTGGTCCATGATGGTTGGAAAACATTTCTGTTTGATTGTATCAATAGTTTCAAAAGTAATTGCTTCCAACTATTATGATATAGTCCCAACCACTGGAACTAAATTTCTTTCTCTTCTTGCATTAACATCCCAATATCCTTCAAATATATTCTCAAAACCATATAGAGATGTGAAAATAACCTTCTAGGAATAACAATAATTATAGGCCTTAAAGGATTTCAACCAATCCATACCCAAAATTGGGTTAAATATGTTCATCTAAATAATAGATAAATCCCAAAAAAATCATCCTCATTGATAGATATAGAACATGTTTTACACTTAAAGGCATTACATTCTCATTGGTCGAGAGGTGTTTGAAGTATTAAGACATTAGGCATCATTTCAATATAAAATATCATATGATCCACAACACAAAAATCAATAAAAAAGTGTGACACATTAGTATCAAACAAATATTGTATGAGGTTATAGTTTAAGAGAATAATACATCACACCATCAAAGTACAAGATTAATATTTTATAATCATTAAATTAGAACCATACAAATACTTACTAGGTTTTCCAAAAAATTAATTATTTCTTTGTTATGGTTGAGATTATTGTTGAGGTTTTGGTGTGATATAAGAGTCACTCTATATCACTTGGTTATGAGATAAATTACCATTTCATCTCAATCAACCCGTATGAGCATAAGAGTCCTGGTACATGTTTGAGTCATTGTCATTGGTCATCCTTATATTCATCATACAACAACATTTCCAATGTCTCAACTTACTAAAATTGTGGAATTACTATAGATGCATCATGCATTACCACTTGATATTCACATAATATCCACACTAAAATTATATTGGATAATTACTATGGTGAGGTGGAAAGTATACTGAACCAACTTACTGGTTTCACGGTGTTTTTTTACTTGATAATAATTCTCTCCCTTTCACTTGTTCCCTATGTTGGGGTTCCCACTTGTACCCATGTAGGTAAAAGTGTTTCCCCCAATATAGGTTCCCAAGATATCATTTTTTCTACCGATACCATTTTCTCCATATCTATATAGTTATCTATAAAGAAGACAATCAACATGAAGCATATGTCAGGTTGTAGACCTGCCTCAAATATCCTCACCATTAAGTACTCACTATCGACAACATCAGGAGAAATGTAAATCAACATAATTAATTGAGTTGAATACTCTATCATTAATATATTTCCTTTCTTAAAAGAAAATAAATATTCCATCCTTTTGATCTTGAAGGTGTGGGGATCAAATTAATTTGTTGAACAACTCCTCAAAGCCTGGTCATGTCGGGACTGGTCCAGTTTAGTCTGGGCAATAATATCCCACCACTGCTTAGCAAGATCCTCCATCATATAAACCACTAGCTTCACTTTTATTTCATTTATGGTTCCCAATAAATCAAAAATTAATTTTATCTTCCCTAACTATGTCTATGCTTGTTCTAGTCCCAAATATCCCCAAAATAGCAATGGATTCTGATTCTAAAATTCCATGGATGAATTTTCATGGAATGGATATGGAATTTTATTTCCCCTATCCATGTATTTAAATGATTGTACTATGATCTGGATGATCTTATAATTTACTTAGGTCATGTGTTGAACTATATTCTCAGTTGCTTCCTCAAGTGGTTTCTCTGATCATCGAACTGGATCCATTCTTTCTAAAGAAAAAGCGAAACACCACGTATTCATCACTCACTTTAAATTGAAGTCTTAGAATATTCCAAATCATCTAAAGAAACAATCATTATCAAAAAAATTATAAAATCATCAATCATAATACGAACATTTCATTCCCAGTGATAATTTTCATTACTAATTCATGATATGCTACACTCATCGGTTAAACCCATGATGATGCGATGAAAACACACCTAGAAGTGTCTTAGAACATTTTTTATACTCATAATACCCTGGTAACATGATGTTTAGAAAAAAGTGGTTAACTACATCTTTTTATTCTATACATTTCAAGTTTTGACATTTCTATCTCCTTTAACCATCCTAAGATGATGAACTGACCAAGACTGATAACATTTGTAACATCCCCTCCCAACACATTGGTGTGCGCTAGGTCATAGTTGCTAATGAACTTAAGTGACGTCTCCAGGACACCAAAGGCTAGAAACAAGTTCCAATGGATTTCTAGATTATTAGGGGTGATTTTATCTAAAATTTTAACAATTTACTAAAGATGAAACAAATAAAAATAATGTTATGTGATGAAAGTAGAGTAATAAAATACAATTCAAACTGTAAAGTAATATCAGAGTAGTAGATAGAATAAAAAGTTATGAAACTTACACAACAAAGGAAAACATAACTCAATGACACCAAATTGGTATCAACCCAAGTATCACCCCCAAAAAATATCTAAGATCAACTCTAAGTCCTAACCCCACTACATCCTGATGCATTATTAGAGAAGTATAACACCATGTTTTTACCTGTATCTCAGTACACAACATAGGAAAACGAAGAAAAATTACCAAGAAGGGGGTGAGTATAAAACTCATTAGTAGTTGAAATTGGTTATCAAAATTAAAATTTGTATTTCCCTTTATGCCATGAAAAATTATTTCAGTTTATTATTATTATAAAAAAATTACATTTTGGGTGTAATCATTTTTTCCCTTGGGTTGTTCCATGTGGGACTCTCATTTGGTCCTCATGTTTCTAGAATTAGTTTTATTCAAGCATTTTTTTGATGAAATCTAATGTGTACTTCCTTGATGTTGTTTAATCCATGTGTCTCGCATGCTTGTTGATGGCCCTTGATCACCCCAATCGGAAGACTCTTGATTTTGGATTTTGTGTTTTCTTGATAATCTATATCACTTTTTCATCTTCCAGTTATCGCATGTCACGTGTCCCTCCCATCACTATGTTACTCCTTTTGAGATTCATGATCCATCTGCTCGACCTCCTATCACCATGTGTCTGCCTCACCTGTCATGCCTACCACCACTGTCGCCTCACCACCTGCTCTATATTTAATGTCTTTTCCCTCGTCGCTTCATTAAGGGGTTTTAATATTTATAGAAACTCAATCTATTTATTAAATAATGTGGTTCCTTCAACTTCCATTCAGTATACATTCCAAGGAGAAACCCTATCGTCCTCTGATGCCTTCCTTCAACAGGCACAACATCCTTCCCTAGTTCTAGTGTATCCCTCTGGTGGATAGTTTTTCACTATAGAACTCATTTGATGATTGAAACCCAATTCATATGATCATCCTTGATAGCATAAATAAAACCTTATGAAGATCTACCCCTTCCCCCCCAGGGTTCTTGGTTTAGCCCTCAGATTGTAAGGCTTCATGTGTTTCTTTATTTATTCAATGTTTCATTGTACTCTTATTCTTCGTTTTGGATTTGTGTTGGGGTTGACGTGTTCATGAGTCCGTTTTTCTTGTGTTTTATTTTTCATTAAAACATCTATATATGACCAAAACTTTTCTTAACTATATTTACAATAAAATGAGGCTTTATACTTTTAGGATGAATTCTAGTTCGTCTATTCATATTCATATTGATGAGTTTAACAAAGTAATCCTAGATTTAGCTAATATAGAAGTCAAAGTTAAGGATGAAGATCCATATATAATCCTTCCAACCTCTTTTGATGATTCCTTTAGTTTATCAAAAGATTTGAATATGTATGATCATGATTCCAAAACCTTGGAAGAGGTTATGTTTTCAATTTTTTCTCACAATATTTAAACACATGGTTTAAAGGAGGAACTTAGTGGTGTAAAGAGTGAACCATTGTTAATGAATGTTACGGGTCAGTTTCAAAATAATAATAATCATCATCATAATGATAATAATTGATTTATGAATTTATGGTGTTTTGAGTGTGGTAGAACCATCCATATTAAAAGATATTGTTCATATTTTAAAAATAAGGATAGTGTGGCCCATAAAAATATGGTATTCACTGGTTTTGACATTGTGGATGTTTTTTAGCTTATTTTTGTAGCCCTTATCTGGAAATAGGTGTAGTTTGTAGGTTGTCTCATTTCTATGTTCCTAGGATTGGATTTTCTACATTTTTATGGGCTATTGGTGGGAAGGGGGTTTTCTTTGTGTTGGTCTAAGCCATTTGGGCATAAGTGGAGATTAGTCACCTATCAGACTCCTGTGTTTCTAGGATGTTGTATGTTTCTATCTCCTTTTACTACTTTCATTATTTTATGCTTTGCTAAGTTTTCCAGTTCGTTGTATTTACCCCCGAAGAAGGTTGTGTTATTTATAGGTACCTGCATGCTTGGGGGTTTTATTGTCTTTAGTGGAGACTCGTGTGTAGGCGGTAAGATATATTTATATTATTGCTTAATCATTTTTTATTTCTGATCATGTTTTAGTAGTATCATAGAACCATCATGGAAAATGCTAAGAGTATTCATGCTAGGCGGATATTGTAGTCTTAGGTTTGTTTTTTGTTAATAAAAATTTGTTTGAACCTACCGTAGGCTTGATTAGGTATATAAATAGCATCATCTATTAGTGTTTTTAAAAAATTTAAATGCTAAAGATTTTTTTAAATTGGTTTTCAAAATTAAAATTCTAATTTCAATTTATGCCATGAAAAATTATTTCATTTTATTATAATTATGAAAAAATTTATATTTTGGGAGTGGGATTTTTTTTCCTTGGGTTGTTCCATGTGGGCCTCTCATTTGGGCCTCCTATTTCTAGACCTGGTTTTCTTCGGTCCTTTGTTTTATGAAGTCTATTGTGGGATTCCCCAATTTTTTTGATCCTTATTCCTTTTGTGCTTACTAATGGCGCTTGATTACCCTGATCAAATAGATCCTAAGTGTGTCCTTTGTGTTTTCTTGATGATATGATTCCCCTACTTGGCATTCAGTTTCTGCCTATCATGTGTCCCTCCCAACACCACATCTATTATTCCTTTTGGGGTTTGTGAAACATCCTCTTAAGCTTCTTCTTCCACATGTCAGGCTCACCTGACGTGCCTTCCAAAACTATCACTTCGTCGGATGCTCTACATTTAAAGTCTTGTCCCTCATCACTTCATTAGGGGGTTTTAATCATCAAAGTTTCTCTATCTACCTATTTGAGAACATGGTTCCTCTAGCTTCCGTTCAACATCCCTTCTAGAGAGAAACCTCATTGGCCTCTAGCGCCTTCCTTTGACAAGCTCGCAGCCCTTCCCCTATTCTGGTGTATACCTCTAGTGGAGAGTTTTTCATTGGTGAGCTACTTTGATGACCTCAAACCCTTTCATAAGATCATCCCTAGCGGTTTCAATCCTGCCTTATGAATATTTACCCCTTAGGTTCATGGTGTAGGTCAGGCATTGTAAGGCTTCTTGCATTTCTTTATTTATTCAATTTTGCATTGTACTCTTCATATTCTTTTTTAGTCAGTGTTGGGGTTAGTGTGTATGAGTATGTCCTTCTTGGAGGTGAATTTTACCATCCTCAGCTCGGGTTCACTATGAGTCTTGGAGTGGAAAGGATCTCATGCATGAATAGTTTTCTTAGTCTGTGTGTGTTTCTCTATTCATTACTTTCTTTATTATATGTCACTGTTTCTTTTGTTTTGTATAATAATAAAATGGTGGTGGTGGTGTTATTGCTATGGAGTAGAACCAAATTGGTCTAAACCATATAAATACTTGTGTGAATATTTTATTTCTATCATTTTTTCATGTTTTTCATGTTCTAATTTCTGTCTTTTATCTGCTTTCTTTTTCTTTTTCTTTCCCTTCCAGCATCCTTAAACTGATTCCTTTATTCCCATCTGTTAGTATCGAACTGCCTTCATTGGATATGTTCTAACTCCAACAGTAGGTGATCCCTAAAGACTTCTCAACATACGCCGCTAGGAACAAGAACAAGTTAGTTCACATTTATATTTATAATAAAATATTAAGTGTAGTAAATTTTAAAAATTTCCATAATAAATCAATTAAATAATTTACCAAAACCACAACCACCTGGCATTATCATTCCACAACTTACACACCCATGCATGACCATTGACAATCCTAATACTCATCGTTGTTGACTTGTACCATCATCAAGTCGCCGCCTGATAGAATCTACCATGTGTAACTTTGGCATCAGTCCCAAGTCTGAACCAACAATGCATCGTAATGCAGTATCATGAACTCATGTTGACCACACATGAAAAGTTCTCAAAAACATTTTATTTTGAACCCATTTTATTTCAATCAATTTATCAAAAACTTTACGTGTATCATTTCAAAACCAAATATTTAGGTATTAAAACCAAGAATGTTTTTCAACAAACAAGAGAGGGTGATTTAAACATCAAGCCTTCAAGTTCTAGAACAAATAGTGTGGGAGAGATGTCACCTACCTCACAAGAGTCAAAGAAAATGAGGAATGACATATGAAACCTCTAGATCTGGCCTTGAAATTTCTTCCCTTCAATATATCCCAACAAGATCTCATCAAAATACACATCATAATACATAGATCTATCTATAGTAGATTAGAACTATGGCTCTGTGAGAGAGAATATGAGTAGATCTAGAGATAACAAGCAAGAAATAGGATTTACCATCAATTCTAGAGATCTAATGCACCTTGATTCATCAAAATTGTCTTCTATAACAAAAGGAACCTCCAAGAACACTAAAAGAGAGGTGTTCGAGAGCCTGATAGGAGAGGTGAAAAATGAGGGTTTTGGGGTGTAAAATTGTGATAACATCTAATTTTCTAAGCATTTAATGCACGTCATATGGTTTGGCCATAAGGTTTGAGAAACTGTATGTTAACCATGTGCATGCTATTATCTCCAACCCCCCCCCCCCAAAAAAGAATTGTGTGGGTAAGAAATCCAAATCAATTGAGTGAATCGAGTTATGATCAGTAAGTCATATTTAATTTCCACTTTAAGAGACAAGACAAATGCTTCTTTGATGGTTAATTTGCAGCACCAAGGGATTTTCATTGGCTTGGGTAGATTTACTTTACTTGAGTTTAAGAGCTTAATGTTTATTGAATGACTTTGTGGCAAACAGTCAGTCTAATCTATGGTTGAGAGAGATAATATATTCTTTTATAAACATCCTGTAATGACCCAAAGTTTCATTAATGGAAATCCCTCTTGATCTAATTAAATGTCTCTTTATGTAAAATGTTTATATAAAATGTCAACTTCTTTGATTTTATGTTAAGAATTGTGATCATTTCGTTTATATCCATTGAACAGTGATCACATTATTAGTATAAATATATGACTTTAACAAATCAAAATTACTCAGACAAAGAAGCGATGGCCTCATCCAGTATAATTTCTCCATACGAAGCCCATTTGTCGGAGCTCGGAAAAGAGGTGGCATCTTTGGGATTCGCTCTTGACCAATCCCAAGCTGAGCTTCATCATGTCAAGCTCAAATGTGATCGTTTATGGGAAAAGTGGAAGTTGATAGAAATTACCACTCGAGCGATGTTATCCGAGCCACCCCAAGAGTTTGTCACCATCGCACACCTTACCCTTAGGTCTTATGCGGCTGTTTTAAGGGGTTATGTAACAAATTGCTAGTACTATGTTCATGTACATTATTTTTTTGTATATAATAATGAATATACATTCTTGTCATTATTGATACATTGTAAATAGTTTTAAAAGTGCAAATAGTGTTTTTAGTTATTATTTAATTAAGAATTATATTTTATTAAATTAAGAGATTTTTGAATTAAATAATATTTTAATAAAATATTATTATTATTATTGTTAAATTAATTTTATTATATATAAATTATCATATAATTTTATGAATGCAATTATAATTTTTATTAAGGTTTGAAAGCCATTTCTGTCAAAACCCATGAATTTTCGATAAATGTCGGGTTTTTTAAAAGTAAAAATTAACATATTTATAAAATTATTTAGATAAAATAAATGATATTTCTGGAATCAGGATGTCGAAATTATCCAACGGTGAATTTTTCATAATTTTCTGAGACAGTCAAATTTTTGGGTAAAAAATAAATATCGTTTAAATATATAATGTGTTTTATGACATCATAATGACCCAATAGTGATGTAATAAAATACTATAGTCTTTATGTTCGGACAATATATGTTTTACCATTAAAATAATGTGATTTTGGGTTTGTTTTACTTATTTTACAAAGCATTAATAGATCCCTCAAAACTTATTAAACATCTTGTCTTTTTAAATTATTTTCCATGGGAGTGTGACTCACCTCCACACAAGAAACCCCATTATTTTAATAATTTAGGACTTTGGCCTTATAAAATATTTTTTTCCTCTTACCTTTTACAAAAACCATGGGCAAAAACCATGGGATGGTTTGTGGTTTGGATTAATTTAATATAAGGGGTCCCAAACCTAAATAATAAATAATTCCCTCACCTTTCCTATATAAACCCACCCAAGCTCCCACTTCCTCCTCACTAAAAGCCTTTGGAGTTCGTCCAACCTCTACCATAATCTCTCTAGAATCCTCCCAAGGTTCCCCAAGCTCCCAATAAGCCTCTCTCAATTCTCTCTCTAGCTTGTGGAATCACACTTCCAAGTAAGGGTTTTTTCTTCCTTTCTCATTTTTGTCCAATTTTCTTTAAGTTGTTTTACCCTTTTAATTTCAATTATGAATGTTGGGGTATGGTTTCTCACCTCCCTCATACTGACCTCTTTATTTTTGAATGATGGGAGACCCTTTCTCTCTCATTAAATTCCTCCCATATACACCCGTTACTATGCTGAAATTCCGAAAGGAACTTCTCTCTCCTCATTTACATTCAAGCAATACTTTTGTATCATGAATCTAAATCCCAGTAAAATTTTTGGGACATGTATCTATATAAACTCCTTACTATAAATTACATTTAAATATGATGAGGAACCCCTTTCTCTCTCATCAACCGTTTTTATGAATTCTTATGTCACGCCGTTACGCTGCCGAAATCGCACCGATTTTCTAAGCCAATGCCATTGTGTAGTGAATACCATGCCCATTTCTCCATCAAGGGTATTCACCTTTATGCACATTTACTTATTGATTATAAAGTTTCATTTATGAATTCCATATTCCTTTATCGTGGAATAAATGATTATGTTTTATGAATCCATGTTTTATGATCCATGTGGCACACTTATGCATGAAATGAAATGTTTAAGAAGGGTGCACCCTTATAGTGCTCCAATGCATTGGGTAAAGTATAGTATCATGATAAGTCATGTGAAATGAGTGTTTAATCATGATAATTTAAGTGCAAGGATATTTTACTCATGCTTCATGTGCAATGATAATTTACTCATGCTCCATGTGAAATGAGCCTTGGCTCATGCTAATTCCATGTTAAGTGTTATTGCCGCATTTCCATGTTATGATTATCATGATTTATCATGTCTTTATGTTCATGTTTCTCTTGTGCTCTATTGATATTCCTATTTTCTAACATGTATTGTACTCCTCATGTATTCTATGTTTATTCCCTTACTGGTCTTTATAGCTCACCCCTTTTCCTATGCATGTCCTCAGGCTATCCCATGCAATGCTAAGTATGAGGGAATATAGTGGTCATGTAAAGAAAGTTTTCAATAAAGATGTTGTATTCCATGTTTTAAGTTGTTATGTAATGATCCTAAGACCCAAAGACACTATACCTCTCGATCTTCCATGTTGTATCAAGTGAATAGTTTATGTAATAAATCATGTTTAAGTTTTTAATAAAAGCGGGCTTGTCATAGTTGGTATCAGAGGATAGGTTTAGTTATTTTTGGGATTAAGATTAGAAAACCCTAGTAAAGCCTTAAATACAAGACTAAGTATAATAAAAACATCCCTATGTTTTGTTAAGTACTGAGTAAGTGGTTTATCAAACAAATACATCCTTGTCTGGATACGAGCAGGTAGAGGTGGCTCTGGAACAGATGTATCCAAGGGGTAAAACCCGAAAACACCGCTTTGAGCTAGACTCGAATGGGAACTGGTGCACAAAAATGAGCCTTGATGCACTCTTGGTTATGACACTCCTGGGGGATATGTTTTGATAAATTCACAAGCTTAGTATGAACCCTTGTTAGGGGAATTAAAAAAAATTCCCCTAAGAATATATGTTAGAAATTAGATCATGAAAATACTAGATTGAAGCCTATGGACTCATGAGTTAAGTTTATTTATAAGTCATCAAATTTTGTCTTTGGATTACCCTTTATGTGTTACCCCCTAACTTTCCTTTTATTACATCCAATGGTCAGTAATAGGAGGACTCGGACTAACAACCGGTGTGAAGATCAGTGTGATGACTGTACTAATGAGATGCTTAATCCAATGGGAGCGGGAATCGTGAACTTTTTCACGCTTCCCTCTCAGCTAACTCGAGCTTTGAATAGAAACATGGGTCAAGAGGAACGTTCAAACCCCCCTAATAAGGAACAAGTCGCTATCGAGAGCTTCATGAGACAAAGGTCTCCTACTTTTAGTGGATCATCTGATCCCATGATCGCTGAACAATGGATAAACTCCATTGAAAAGATCTTCTCCATCCTTCAATGTTCTGAACAAGAGAAGGTTCTCCTGGCGGCTTATCGTATGGATGGTGAAGTTGATTAATGGTGGACGTTGATCAAAAATACGAAGCCTGAGGAGGATATCGAGGCGTTGGAATGGAAGGATTTCCGAAAGATGTTTTTCGATAAATATTTTTTGCGCACCCTCCGGCTTAAGATGGAAAGGGACTTCCTTTCCCTCAAGTAAAAAGACGAAGAATTTGTTGGAGCGTACGAGGAAAACTTCACAAGGCTTGCACGATACGCTTCTGGATTTATTGTTACCCCTAAATGCAAGGTTGAACGCTTCTTTGGTGGGATGAAGCCTAGCCTGTGGAAAGAATTAGCGATCCGTGACTTCGACAGCTATGAGGAAATTGTCTGATATTCCCTCAAGGTCGAAATGGAGATCGAGGAATCATAGGGGTATCATGGGGAAAAGAAGCGTAAGGTGGAATTCAATGTTGGCAGTCCGATAGATAAATCCAATGGTGCTAAGAAGATCCAGCACCCCACTTGCCAAAAGTGTGGAAAGAAGCACCCTGGAAATTGCCTCAAGGGGACAAGGAAATGTTTTAGGTGTGGAAGAGAAGGGCACCTAGCTTTTAACTGTCGGCAAGAAAGACCCGCGGCTGCGAAAGAGGAGAGGAACACTCTGTTCGAACCTCAACATGTTGTTCATTACTAAAACTGCAAAGAATCGGGGAATTTTTCAAATCAGTGCCCTAAACCAAGGGTTTTCGGAGGCAAGTAACAACCTCCAAGGCAGCAAGGAAGATCTTTTGCCATCACTTCTGTCGAAGCGAACCCCGACAACGAAGTGGTGACAGGTATGCTAGTTATTTATTCAATAATAGTGAACGTGCTTTTTGATTTAGGTTTTACGCATTCTTTTATATCTCGAAAGTTTAGTAGAACAATCCCAGCACCACCACAAATTATGGAAGTGAAGATGTCAGTGAGTACGGAAAATGGGGAAATCATTTCATCCCATGAATATAAGTCATCCCCTGTTATAATCTGTGGATTTAATTTCCTGGAGAACCTCGTCATACTCCCTCCGGTGGAATTTGATGCAATTCTTGGCATGGATTGGCTTTCCTTATATAGATACAACATAAATTGTTGGGAGAGGGAAATCACACTCCATATGGAGAATCGACCCCCGATTCTTTACAAGTTTAAGGAGGAAGATGAATCTCCTTTAGATCCATCATCTCAAGCATGGATATCACTACCCTATGAGCACGCGTATCTGGATCAGATGATTGAGTCTAAGGAAGAAACCATCCTTGAAGAAATGCCTATTGTGAGGGAATTTGCTGAAATGTTTCCCGAGGAACTACCTGGTCTTCCTCCTAGAAGAGATGTTGAATTCTCAATTGAACTTATAACAGGGTATCTAGAAATATCCAAGACTCCATATAGAATGGTTGTCATGGAGCTTGAAGATCTAAAGAAACAACTACAGGAGAATCTGGAAAAAGGGTTTATATGCCCAAGTGCTTCACCATGGGGTGCACTAGTCCTCTTCGTCAAGAAGAAGGATGGGTCAATGCGCCTTTGCATCGATTATCGTGAGCTCAACAAAATCACTAAAGAACAAGTATCCTATCCCAGGAATTGATGACTTGTTTGATCAGCTGCGTGGAGCACAATACTTCTCCAAGGTAGATTTGCGGTCGGGATATTATCAAGTAAGGGTGAAGAAGGAAGATGTCCCCAAGACTGCTTTTCGTACAAGATACGGGCATTATGAATTCATAGTAATGCCTTTCAGACTCACTAATGCTCTGTCAATCTTCATGGACTTGATGAATAGAGTCTTTATATATTACCTTGACAAATTTTTGATAGTCTTTATAGATGATATTCTAATATACTCCAAAACCAAGGAGGATCATGAGGAGCATTTAAGAACTGTACTAGAGACTTTGCATAAGGAGAAGCTCTATGCAAAGTACAGAAAGTGTAAGTTCTGGTTGAAGGAAGTCTCATTCTTGGGCCATATCATCACAAGTAATGGGATATCTGTGGATCCCTCCAAAACAGATGCAATTGAGGGATGGTCGAGGCCAACATTGGTAACGGATATCCGTAGCTTCTTGGGGTTAGATGGATATTATTGATGATTTGTGAGAAATTTCTCACGATTTTCCAACCCTATTACCAAGATAACTCGAAAGGGAGTAAAGTTTTCTTGGAGTGATGAATGCAAAGAAATCTTCAAGGAGTTGAAAAGGAGGCTTATCACTACGCCCGTTCTCACTTTACCCACAAGTGGGGAACTTTTTGTGGTATTCAGTGATGCTTCGAAGAAGGGATTAGGCTGTGTGCTGATGCAGAATGATAAAGTGATATCTTATGCCTCAAGGCAGTTGAAAATCCATGAGAGAAACTATCCAAAGCATTATCTGGAGTTGGCAGTGGTGATCTTTTCCTTGAAAATCTGGCGGCATTATCTCTATGGGGAGAAATGTGAGATATATACTGACCAAAAGAGTCTTAAATATATATTCACACAAAAAGAGATTAATATGCACCAGAGAAGATGGATAGAGCTCATCAAGGATTATTACTGTTCAATACATTACCACCCTGGGAAAGTGAACAAGGTGGCAGATGCCCTAAGTAGAAAGGATCCAGCGATTCTATCAATGATGAGAATTGAGAAGGATCCAATCTTCTTATACTTGATGAAGATGGACATGGGAATCATAGAGAAGAGAACATCATCAATACTTTCACCAATGATTTCTCAACCGTCTCTTTTGGAAAGGTTAAAGGATTCTCAAAAGGATGATGTGGGAATTCAAGAAAAAGTGGAAGCTATCAAAAAAGGGAAATCCTCGGAGTTTAATGTTAATGAAGAAGGAATTTTGCGTTTTGGGAAAAGACTATGTGTTTCATCAAGTCCGGAGCTGAAGAATGAACTTTTGGATGATGCACATAGTTCAAATTTCTCTATTCACCCAGGGAGCACAAAGATGTATCGAGATCTCCGAGAAAACTTTTGGTGGGATAATATGAAGAAGGATATTGCTGAATATACATCAAAGTGCCTAGTGTGTCAGCAAGTGAAGGCAGAGAGGCAGAAGTCTAAGGGGATTATGCAACCATTGCCCATACCAGAATGGAAATTGGAGAACATCACCATGGACTTTGTCACCGGACTTCTAAGGACATCCAAAGGCAACAATTCAATCTGGGTTGTTGTGGATCGACTTACAAAGATTGCACATTTCATTGCTATTCAGGAGGATTTCTCATTGGATCAACTGGCACGAATATATATCAGGGAATTGGTAAGGCTGCATGGAGTACCGCTATCTATTGTGTCTGACCGAGATCCAAGATTCACCTCTAAGTTTTGGAAGAGTCTTCAACATGCTCTGAATACTGAACGGAACTATAGTACGAACTATCATCCTCAAATGGATGGTCAATCCAAATGGACTATCCAAACACTTGAGGACATGTTGAGAGCGTGCTCAATGGACTTTAAAGGAGGATGGGATCAACATCTTCCTCTGGTTGAGTTCTCTTATAATAACAGTTTCCACTCGAGCATCCAAATGGCACCATATGAAGCCCTTTATGGGAAAAGGTGCAGAACACCGGTGTGTTGGGATGAGGTCGGTGAACGTAAGCTGCTTGGATCGGAAATGGTCAAGGAAATGGTGGAGAAGGTGAAAACCATTCAGCAGCATATCAAGGCAGCCCAGAGTCGACAGAAGAGTTATGCAGATAATCATCAATGAGACCTTGAGTTTAAATTTGGAGACATGGTTTTTCTATGCGTATCTTCGTGGAAGAAGGTCATGAGGTTTGGAAAGAAAGGGAAGTGAAGTCCAAGGTACATCAGCCCCTTCGAGATTCTTGATCGTTTCGGGGCCGTAGCCTATTGACTTGCACTTCCACCTAACATGGCCAAAGTACATGATGTAAGAACCCAGTATTTGCTGCGAAAGACTTTGGAATATTTCTTGATGTTATTCCAGAGCAACGCCTTCTGACAGCGTGCGATTTCAAGCCCCGGTGTGGCCGGAATTAAATTTTCAGTGTGTTCACACTGGAAACACCAAATAAATGGGATGACTCCTAAACGGTGATCCGGATCAAAGATCCGAGTGTACAGATGGATTCAGAATGGGGTGTTTGCCCTAGGAACAACATAAAACATGTTGGCGCGGGATGTTTGGACCCCTCGCTCGCTTCCGGAACGTTAAACGGATAAATTAATTTATTTATTTATTCGTTTAATGGTAAACTCAAGTATCTCTTAAACGATGGCTCAGATTGAAAAACTGAGGACATCGTTGAGTTCAGAGCATGCCGTTTACCCTAGGAGGGGTGTAAGTTTCGCGGGCGCGGGCCGTCTGTGAAAAATGGCCCCAGGGGCGTTTTCGTAATTTGGCAGCCTCGGGCGCTAAGTTTAATAACTTTTGAACGGGGCTTCAGATTAAAATTCCGAGACCTCCGTTGTGCTCGGGAGGTGGTTTTTACCCTAGGGGAGGCTTAAACTCGACCCTGTTGAGGGTTCAGGTACGGGGCCCACGGGCGGGAGTTTAAGTGTTTTGTTTTTTAAACACTTCTCCCCCCCCTCTTGGTGGTTTTCCCTGGCCCAAGAAGCTCCCCCTACTCCCTCTCCTCCTCCACTCCAGCGAGGCAGCTCCGGCGAGGCGCGTTGCGGCGGCGGACTCTTCGTGAAGCTCCGGGCATCGCCCAAGAGGTAGGAGTTCGTGTTCTTCTTTGTTTCCATATCTGCAACTCCCTTGAAATGTTTCATTTGCATTGAATCATTGTTTTCCTATCGAGAGAATCTCGTAGTTGCGTAGGATTCGATCTGGGGTTTCTGTCGCACTTTTCGGATCAAAATTCCGAGTCCTGAGGTGATCGCAGGGATCCGACGAAGTTCCGAGAGGTTTTTGGTGTTTTCCGGCGGGTTCCAGCGGCGGTCCGGCGAGCTCCAGCGGGCCGCGCGCGGAGCCTGGGCCACGGGCTCAGCGGGCCGGCCGGTGCAGGCCGGCCCAAGCGGGGCGGACCGGACGGACCGGGCCGGTCCGGCCCAAGGGGTTCTCCCCTTCTATCTTCAGACGCCCGTATCTTTAGCCACGGGCGTCCGTTTTGTGTGTCACCAGCGGCAGCGCGGACCTTGCATCAAGGCGAACATTTTGAGATGGTTTCGAGAATTTTTAATTCCCGAAACAAGGGGCTCGGGGTGCAACACGATGTTAAGTGGTTTGACGTTTTCCCTCGGAGTTCTTGTTTTGGACGGCGCGGACGCGTCCGACGTCTGTTTTGAGAGCCGTCAGTGGCGTTGGGACCCTGGCGTCGGGCGGAGCTTTCTAGTGTGGTTTCAGGCGTTAAGGCCGAAGTTGAGGTGCGGGCCCCACGGCCCGTCTTTCGAGCTTTGTGCATCATTTCACGACTTTTTCATCGGATGTCCGTTCGGGTCGTGCGAGCAGTCGTTTTTGGGTGTTTTTCCGAGGGCATTGCAATGTCGCAATCTACCCGCTCTAATTCTGCACAATGGTGCGGGCCCCACGAGGGTCATTGGGTGTTGACGGTGGTTTTCCATCTCTATCACCGGGCAAACGTTTTGGACAATTGAATAGTCCATCTTGTGTACTTTTTCGAGAGGATCGCAACGGTGTGATCCGTTGGCAGTGCTTCGGGACTGGGGTGTGGGTCCCGCGTGGTACCGCTCTGCGCGGGGAGTCGGAACGTATCTTTTTCTCTGGATATCCATTCTGCTCAAGTGAGTATTGCTTTTGACAGTTTTTTCTGAGAGCATTGCGATGGTGCAGTTTGCCCGACCTTTTCGGGGACGTGGTGTGGGCCCCACCCGACCCGGCTACGGTGAATAGTACATTTTTCACCGGGTGTCCATTTTGGGCGATTGAGTATTCAATCCCGTGTGTTTTTCCAAGGGGACCGCAGTGATGTGATCCATTTTTTCAGTTTTGGGATCTTGGGGCAGGCCCCACATGGGTTTGGTTACGGTGAATAGTACCTTTTACACCGGTTGACCATTTCGGGTGAGTGAGTAGTCTATATCACGTGTTTTTCTGTTGGGATTACAACAGTGTAATCTGTTCAGGCAAACGGAGGCTCATACGCGATCTTATTAAATGTGGAAATGTGAAGGTGCCCCGAGGGGTGGTTCTTCATCTGTGTTTGTAGCGGACCCTTGGCATGTGATCGTGTGCACTCCTGTGTGAGTGAAGTAATGGTTGAATAGATGTGGTTGGTCGTGCCCCAGTCGTTGAGGTGGCAAGTTGGAGATGTTATGTCACGCCTTCGCATTGACGTTGGGTGTCGTGTGCACGATAGCCCTTGGGCTGAAAATGAGGTATACTCTAGGAGTATACGGGAGCGCTTGGAGGTACGTGTGGTTTGTACCTGAGACTGTTTGTGCGCTTAGTTGGGGATTGACTTGGGGCCACCCGTCGTGTGGGCCCCATGTGCGTGTCGTGTTCTGCTTTGTATACCTTTGACCTCTCGTGACGTAGAGGGTCCCTCGGTTCTCGTTTGTTGACCAGCGGGGTTGAGTTTTTCCCCCGGCTCTGTGCTCGATGGTTTAGGTCAGTGGGGTTGAGAGGTTTCCCCTGGTCTTGTTCCGTAGTCGGATGGTTGCATGATACTCACTCCTTGTTCGGTTGGCCAGTGTTGTATCATCCAGTAGAGATGGCCAGAGCAGTTCTGGGTTTACCCTCCAGTGGGGCTGGGCAGTGTGTTACTCATCGACTTCTCAGGGTTTACCCTCTAGCAGAGACTAGGCAGTGGGTCACCCGACAACTCTTGAGGGTCTATCCTTCAGCAGGGCTGGGCAGTGGGTCACCTGTCATCTTGTTTCAGGTCTACCCTCCAGCAGGGCTGGGCAGTGGGTCGCCTATCGACTTGTTCAGGATTTACCCTCTAGCAGAGACTAGGTAGTGGGTCACCCGATGACTCTTGAGGGTCTACCCTCCAGCAGGGCTAGGCAGTGGGTTTCCCATCGTCTTGTTCTGGGTTTACCCTCCAGCAGGGCTGGGCAATGGGCCACCCGTCGACTTCTTCCAGGTCTACCCTCCAGCAAGGCTGGGCAGTGGGTCGCCTGACGGCTTATTCCAGGTCTACCCTCCAGCAGGGCTGGACAGTGGGTCACCTGATGATGTATTATGGTTTACCCTCCAGCAGGGTTGGGCAGTGGGTCACCCGATATCTTATTATGTTTTACCCTCCAGCAGGGCTGGGCAGTGGGTCACTCGTTGACATTCCAGACTCAGTCCTTTCTATTAGGCTAGTATGTGGCTTTCCTCCGTGATCACCAGAGCGGGACCCTTGGTTGTACGGGTCGGTGATGGAATGACTTCGACTTTGAAGAGACCTCTCGACTGCGGGGTAGTGACGAGGTGTGGTTTTACTTAACCCGGAACTCTCAAGTACGAGGGGCGCTTTCTCCACCGAGACGCGTCACTACTAGAAATATGGGCTTTTGAGCCCCTTTACCTATAGCGACCGCCAATAGCGGTCGCTAGGTTTCCCTAAACAGAAACTCGGCTTCGGTGCCCCCCCCCCCCAAACCCTCTCCTCCCTCCTCTCGCGAAGCACCCCCCCCCCCCCCAAACCCTTCCACCCTCCCCGTCGTCGCGCGCCGTCCCCGTCACCGCGCGCCCTCCCCGTTGCCGCCATCCTCGGTCGCCGCACGCCCAGCTCTGCCGTTGCGTGCCCTCCCCGTCGCCCTTCCGCCCTCTGTCGGCTGCCCTCCGCCCTCCGTCGGCCGCCCTCCGGCAACCCTCTGCCCTGCCCTCCGGCCGCCCTCCGCCCTGCCCTCTAGCTTCCCTCCTCCCTCCGTTGGCCGCCCTCCGCCTCCCCGCCCTCCGTCGACCGCCCTCCACCCTCCGGCCACCCTTCGGCCTCCCTCTTCCCTCGGGCCTCCCGCCACCCGCCTCCGGCAGCCCTTCGGCCGCCCTCTGGCCTTTGGCCTCCAGCCCCTCCGCCCTCCGCCCTCCGCCCCCTTGTCCCTCCCCCCCAGCACCCCGAACACCCCCCCCCCCGCACCCCGCCAACCCTCGTCCCCTCCGTCTTTGTCCCCTCCCTCGCCGCACCACCGCCACCCGTCCCCTCCTTCACCATCCTCTCCCTTGCCGCACTGCCGCCGCCCGGTCCACTCCCTCCCCGCACGACCGCTACTCATCCCCTCGCCACTGCCGCCCATCCACTCCAGCTCCCCCTATCCTTGGTCCCCTCCCTCGTCATCCCACCCTCGCTGCACCATCACCACCTCACCGCCTCCTCTCCTCTGACTCCCTGTCACCGTCGCCACCCGTCCTTTCCCTCGCCGCACCAGCTTCGGCTCCAGCTCCCTACCGCTGCCTCTCCTCTCCCTCGCAGCACCGCCTTCAGCTCCCCTCCCTTCCAGGTTTGTAGCGCAATCAGGTATGACATGGGCTTTCACTTACATTATTATTTTATAAATGGTTCACAAACAATTAATTAGTATTTATTTTAAATATATTTGATATGAAAATTAAAATGTAATAAGTCTTGTGTAAATGTTTGTTATAGGGATCTTATTATGGATAAGAGTTGGATTGATCTTCCAAATTGAACTTCTAGAGAGTATTTCAATGGAATTATGTAGTTTATTGACTTCACCAAAGGATTTGAAAGTGACTATATTAGTTGTCCATGTAGAAAATGTTCTAACAGATATCAATTCACATGAGATACTGTGAGGGAGCACCTATTCTTTAATGGATTTATGAAAAATTATAAGAGTTGGACTCGTCATGGAGAAGAATATGTTCATTGTCAAAATACAGATGCAGTTCAGATGGATGTTGATGCAAGGATGAATGATCCAATGCATAAAATGATTACTGAAATGGTACGTGGGTTGGATCCTGAAGGCATTGACATCCAGAATCTTGAGACTGGTGAGATAAATCTTCGCTCTGGTGCATATCGTGATTCGAGGAGGTTTTATGAAGCAATTGATGATGCAAAAACAGAATTATATCCTGGATGTACTTCTTACAATAAATTGTCGTTTATCGTGGAGTTGTTGCATTTGAAGACTTTGAATCATTGGTCAGACACATCATTCGACATGCTGTTGGTGTTATTGAAAAAGGTTCTTCATGTCGACGCTAAGATTCCCGAGTCGTATTACCATGCTCGTAAGCTGACAGAGAACTTAGGTTTTACATATGAGACCATAGATGCATGTGCAAACAACTGTATGTTGTTTAGAAAGGAAACTACCCATTTGGATATTTGTACGGTTTGTGGTGCTTCCAGGTGGAAAGAGAACAGGGGAAATCAGACTCATCAAAGTCAGATTGTGATACAGGGGAAACCGATTTCCATAAAGAAAATGCATTACTTTCCCCTTAAACCAAGGTTGAAAATATTTTTTATGTCATCTAAAGTTTATAATTTAATGAGATGGCATGCAGAAAGAGTTCATGAAAGTGATATGTTAACCCACCCGGAAGACTCTCATGCATGGAAGGATTTTGATAAGAGACATCTCGACTTTGCCAAAGATGTTCGTAATGTCCGATTGGGATTGGCAGCAGATGGTTTCAATCCATTCAAGACTATGGTTGGTGCAACTCATAGAACATGGCCCGTGGTGTTAGTTCCGTATAATCTTCCTCTGTGGCTTTGTATGAAGCAACAATTTATATTAATTTCCACTCTTATTGATGGACCTAAAAGTCCGGGGGATAAGATTGATGTTTACCTTCAGCCATTGATTGATGAGTTGAATGAATTTTGGGGCGATGGTGTGATGACTTATGACTGTGAAATGAATGAAATGTTCAAACTACAGGCTACTTTATTGTGGACAATCAATGACTTCCCAGCTTATGAAAATTTATCAGGCTGGAGTACGAAAGGGGAATTTTCTTGCCCTTGTTGCAACAAAAGTAAAAAATCTGTATGGCTTAAGCATTCCAAAAAATGGGCATATATGGTTCACAGACGTTTTCTCCCCCCCTCAGCACAGGTTCATAAAGGACAAAGTGGAATTTGACGGTTCTAGAGAGTTCAGCCCAGCACCAAAGATCATGATAGGATTTGAAATGTTATCGTATATTGAGGAAGAAAACATCCGCACGGTATATGAAATTCAGAATTTGGTGGCTCCTCCGGTACGTAATATTCGAGCTGCGGGTAGGCAGCGCAGTCACAATTGGAAAAAAGAATTTATAGTCTTCCGTATTGGAAAACTAACATGCTGAGGCATAATTTGGATGTCATGCACATTGAAAAAAATGTTTGTGATAACATATTGTGGACCATTTTAGGTGTCAGTGGGAAATCAAAGGACCATGTTAATGCACGCCGTGATTTGGAAGAAATGGGTTTAAGGAAACAGTTGCATTTACAGTTAACTGAGGGAAACAAGGCATATATGCCTGCTGCACAGTATACGATGACTACAAAGGAGAAAGAGACATTTCTTTCCATTTTGAAGATGCTCAAGGTGCCTGATGGTTACTCTTCTAATATTTTAAAGTGTGTGAATCTGACGAGCAAGACATTTCAAGGGTTGAAAATTCATGACAATCACATACTACTTCAGCAGTTGATTCCAATCGCAATTTGTGATTGTTTATCCCCCAATGTTGTTTATCCGTTGATTGATATGAGTAATTTTTGTAGACAGCTTTGTTTAAGAAATCAACAAATGAGTGATTTAAAAAGTTTACAGGACCAAATTGTACTTACAATTTGTCACTTTGAGAAAATATTTCCTCCCTCATTTTTCAATGTTATGGTTCACTTGACAGTGCACCTAACTGATGAAGTAATGGCTGCTGGTCTAGTGCAATTCAGGTGGATGTATCCTATTGAGTAGTATTTGAGTACATTGAAATGATTTGTACGCAACAGAGCTCATCCAGAGGCATCAATAGCCAATGGTTATTTGATGTATGAGTGTACTAGTTTTTGTACAGAATATCTTATGGATGTTGAAACAAAATTAGATAAGCCCTCTCGGATTCAGGATGGTCCAGTTGGAGAAGGAACCAGATATGATATGGACAACATCAAGTGGATACAAGCGCATCGATATATCTTGTTCAATACTCCATCAGTTTCACCATTAATGCAGTAAGTATCTTATCACTTTTATTACTTTTACATGTTTTGTTTGCATAAGTTGATCATTTAAACATTGTGTTATCATTTGCAGAAAACACATTAATGAGATAAAATAAGAGATGTATTGTGTGACTGAGTTTCAAATTCAACAGTCTCATTATGCGTCATTTCATGATTGGTTCAAGGATTATGTACGTATAAATTGATTTTCATTATGAGTGAATTATTATACTAATTTATTTCTTCATATATCATTATTGAATTCTATGAATTATGTAGGTTCATAAGTTGAGGGAGTTAAGGGACCCCATGCTAACTAAAGAATTTATCCAATTGGCTAAGGGTCCATCTATAACGGCTCGTCTTTATAAATCTATAGATGCTAATGGTTTTTGATTTCGCATTAAAGATGTTGACGACAAACGAGAACACAAAACAGTTTCATCGGTTGTCCATTTGTCGATTGTGGTTATTACTATGGTCAATTGATAGACATCATTGAAGTTGTATACACACATGGGTTGAAGTACATATTGTTAAAGTGTAATTGAGTTGATCCAGTGCGTGGATGTAAAGTCAATCAATATCAGTTTTCATTGGTGAATTTTAACTATATGTTATACAGAAATGAATGAGTTGATAATGAACCTTTCATTTTGACATCACAAGCGGAACAAGTATTCTTCGTTACTTTGCCTTCGAATCCAAGTTGGCAAGTTGTTGTCAAAATGTCTCGGCGAGGAGTGTTTGTATTTGAACAAGATGAACCCGAGACTGTTCCTTTTGTTTCCCAACAGCTTGATCAACATAATGTAGTTCAACGTGAAGAAGATATTTATTGGGTCAGAGCGGCTGTTGAAGGAGAAATGGTTGATTTTCATGCTTAATGAAAGGTATAATTGTTTTCCCGCTATTCAGCCTAAGATATCATAAATTATCTAAACATTTTATAAATCCTTGTAAGTTTTAATCCTCACTTTTGGAAGTTTATTCAGTTATAAATATTTAGGGTGATTTAACTCATGTTATATTGATGTTATTGTCGGTGTATCTTCCCATTGAGGTATTATTCCTTTGGTTCATGTGCTGCTTGAATTTTTATTAATTCAATTTGAAATTTGGCTATGCATTGATTGGTTTTGTACATAATTTTTATATCTGTTTTGTGAACTTTCTGATTTTTTAAAATTCATTCACAATTAATTATTCAATCCCTTTTTGTTTGATTAACAACTTTACAAGTTTTTTTTTAAAACAATCCAATTTATCATTTGGACACTTTGGATAGTCCCCTTACTAATGTTTTCCATGAGTGCAGGCATGTCAGGGGAAGAGGCAGAAGATCCACATCATCCATCTGAGGTATCTACGTCTCCAGGTCGAGGTATGTTGGAATGCCATTGTCTCTATTTTTTATGTAATTAATAAACATATATATATATTTATAACATCTTTCAATTTTTATATAAAAATTTTTTCAACAGGATCAGACTTGACTGCTTCTTCCTCTCGCAGGAGAGGCCCTGGTCGTGGCATATTATCATGGAATTCCGACACGACTTTTGATGTTTCATTTGATGAGGTATTTCATCCTGTGGGATGGAATTCCCCTGCATTTATTCGTCAGCTGGGTCATATCATACGTGATCCACATCGATTTCCATTGACCACACGTGACTGGGATTTTATCCCTCAAGACACATTAGATCATCTTTGGAGGGAGGTTCAGGTAAGAAGACCATTTTACTTTATTCCCTGTGTATAAACAAAAATAACATATGTGATTTTTTTCTTTAATAGCAAAATTTGAAAGTATGTCCCGATGAGTTTCGGCCAGTGTGTATGATAAAATGTCGTAAGATGTGGAAAGACTATAAAGGAAAAGTCAAGAGGGACCACTGGGTACCAAATGTGGGTGCCCCGGACATTCTGGAAAAAGTCCTGAGAGGTGTCCTCCCAGATCAGTGGCATGATTTAGTTGTATATTGGTCTACTGAGGGTGTTGCGATTTGTATATTTATTTTGGTATATATATTTTCAAGAATGTTTGATTTGTTTGAAATTTGAATGAATTGAATGTATGAGGTGTCAACACGTCATTCTGAGAATCGAGCGTTGCAGGGACCACCTCATAGGCTTGGGACTCGTCACATGTCTCAAATCTGACATGAGGTATTTATTATTCATTTTTTAATTTTTTTACTTAATACGGTTTTTTGTTTATATTCTATTCATATATAGTTGTGGGAGCAAGGTGCACCAACTGATAAAATGTCGGTGTGGATGAGGACTCGTGGTCGCAATGATCCAGAGGCTGCAGCATTGATAGTAAGTGCTTGTACTCATTACCAATACTTACATAAAATCTGTATATTAATATATGTATATATATTTAAATATTTCACATGCTCAATTTGAAGCTGAATTAGAACATCTGCCAGAGGACCAGCGACAGCTTCCCATGCGAAGGGATGAGATCTTTCATCGCATCATTGGTCGGGATGGGCATGGATATAGTTTGACATATGGAACAGGGATTCCTCGTTATGTAGTGTCACGCGTTGCGGTTTTCGGTCCTGCTGTTGCTCAGATGACACAGCAGTTGTCAGATTTTGAGGCACGGCTGTGGGCTTCCGAGGAGGTAAATGCGCAATTGGCTGCTGAGGTTAGAGCACTGCGGGAATATGTGCGTCCAAGTGATGGTGCAGGGGATCATACGATGCAAGTTTATACTGTATTTATTTATTTAATTTAAATTATTTTTGTTATGAAAATATTCATAATGTTTATTTGTTGTAGGCCTCTGGCCCACCGGATGGAGGTCAATGATGAACACGCATGACGCATCATATTCACGAGGTGTGTTTCTGTTTTTAATGGTGGGGTTGTTATCGATATTTATGTTGGGTTTCTAGTGATTTTTTTTGTGATTTGGGGGTATCATGTGTGTTTTGGCCTCATGCAATGTTTGTGTGCATGAATTGAGAAGTAACCATGAAACTGATTATTGATTTGGATATTTTTTGTTTATTTAATTTTCAATGTTTAGAATTGCATGTTCTGTAATATTTTTGCAAAAAACATGTGATTCCTAATATAAATCATTAAACTTGTTTTTGATGAATGAGATGAGTTCACTATTTGTAGTCCCCGGACATCCCTCCCCGCACTCCGGACAGCCCTCCCCGCACCCCGGACAGCCCCCCCCCCCCCCCCCCCGCACCTCGGACAGCCCTCCCTGCACTCCAGAAAGCCCTCCCCGCACCCCAGACATGACCCCCCCCCCCCCCCCCCCCGCACCCCGAACAGCCCTCCCCGCACTCCGGACAGCCCTCCCCGCACCCCGGACAACCCTTCCGCACCCCGGACAGCCTTCCCCACACTCCGAACAGCCCTCCCCGCACCCCGGACAAGCCCCCCACACCTAGGACAGCCTCCCCACACTCCGGACAGTCCTCCCCGCACTCCAGACAGCCCTCCCCGCACCCCGGACATGCCCCCCCCCCACCCCGGACAACCCCCCCGCACCCTGGACATCCCTCCCCGCACCCCGGACAGCCCTCCTGCACCCCGGACAGCCTCCCCGCACTCCGGACAGCCCTCCCCGCACCCCGGACAGCCCTCCCGCACCCCGGACAGGCCCCCCATACTCCGGACAGGCCTCCCCGCACCCCGGACAGGCCCCCTACACCCCGAACAGCCCTCCCCACACCCCGGACAGCCCTCCCGCACCCCAGATAGCCCTCCCCGCACCCCGAACAGCCCCCTCGCACCCCGGACAGCCTCCCCGCACCCCGGACAGCCCTCCCTGCACCCCGGACAGCCTCCCCGCACCCCGGACAGCCCCCCCCCCCCCCCCCCCCGCACCGCGGACAGCCATCCTTGCACTCCGGACAGGCCCCCCGCACCTAGGACAGCCTCCCCGCACCCCGGACAGCCCTCCCCGCACCCCGGACAGGCCCCCCACACCCCGGACAGCCCTCCCCTGCCCGATTGTGTCGTTTTCAGCAGCTTGGTGCGCGCTAAAATGGCGCGTTGGGGGGTCAAAACCACCCAAATGACCTTTGAATGCCATGAAACCATACGACAACAGTCGTTGTGTGCTTTGTGAAATGGTTGTGCTGACGGCACGTCAATCGGAGGTGTCATTTGACGGTGGTGACCGGAAACGCGTTTCTGATGTCACAAAACACCAAAAACGGCGTGAGACGGTCGAATTCAGAGAAAACATGCTCCGAATGACTTGAAACCACATGAAAATATTAGGAATATTATTCTTCATGTGTAGGAGGAGACAGCGCGCCCATCGGACGTGAGGTGCGCGCGGTATAGCCAATTGTGTCGTTTTCAACAGCTCGGTGCGCGCAAAAATTGGCGCGTTGGGGGGTCAAAACCACCCGAACGACCTCGGAATGCCATGAAACTGTACGACAACAGCCGTTGTGTGATTTTTGAAATGTTCGTGCTGACGGCACGTCAATCGGAGGTGTCGTTTGACGGCGGTGATCAGAAACGCGTTTTCGGTGTCATAAAACACCAAAAACGGCGTGAGACAGTCGAATTCAGAGAAAATGTGCTTCGAATGACCTGAAATCACAAGAAAAAATTAGAAATATTATTCGTGAAGTGTAGGAGGAGACAGAAATCCCATTGGACGTGCGGTAAGAGCGGTACGGCCGATTGTGTCGTTTTCAGCAGCTCGGCGCACGCTAAAATTGGCGTGTTGGGGGGTCAAAACCACCCAAACGACCTCGGAATGCCATGAAATCGTACGAAAATAGTTGTTGTGTGACTTGTGAAATGTTCGTGCTGACGGCACGTCAATCGGAGGTTTTTTTTTACGGCGGTGTCCGGAAACGCGTTTCTGGTGTCATAAAACACCAAAAACAGAGTGAGACGGTCGAATTCGGAGCAAACGTGCTCCGAATGACCTGAAACCACACGAAAACATTAGGATTGTTATTCGTGACATGTAGGAAGAGACTTCATGCCCATCGGACATGCGGTGCACGCGGTACGACCGATTGTGTCGTTTTCAGCAGCTCGGCGCGCGCTAAAATTGGCGCATTGGGGGATCAAAACCACCCGAACGACCTCGGAATGCCATGAAACCGTACGACAACATCCTTTGTGTGATTTTTGAAATGTTCGAGTAGACGGAATGTCAATCGGAGGTGTAGTTTGACCGCGGTGACCGGAAACGCGTTTCTAGTGTCAGAAAAACACCAAAAACGGCGTGAGACGTCGAATTCAGAGAAAATGTGCTCCGAATGACTTGAAACCACACGAAAACATTAGGAATATTATTCGTGACGTGTAGGAGGAGATGGAGCGCCCATCGGACGTGAGGTGCACGCGGTACGGCCGATTGTGTCGTTTTCAGCAGCTCGGCACGCGCTAAAATTGGCGCGTTGGGGGGTCAAAACCACCCGAACGACCTCAGAATGCCATGAAACCGTACGACAACAGCCGTTGTGTGATTTTTGAAATGTTCGTGCCAAAGGAACGTCAATATGAGGTGTCGTTTGACGGCGGTGACCGGAAACACGTTTTCGGTGTCATAAAACACCAAAAACGGCGTGAGACGGTCGAATTCGGAGAAAACGTGCTCCGAATGACCTGAAACCACACGAAAACATTAGGAATATTATTCATGACATGTAGGAGGAGACGGAGTGCCCATCAGATGTGCGGTGCGCGCGGTACGGCCGATTGTGTCGATTTCAGCAGCTTGGCGCACGCTAAAATTGGCGCATTGGGGGGTCAAAACCACCCAAACGACCTCAAAATGTCATGAAACCGTACGACAATAGCATTTGTGTCATTTTTGAAATGTTCGTGCAGACGGAACGTCAATCGGAGGTTTCGTTTGACGGTGGTGACCGGAAACGCATTTCTGGTGTCATAAAACACCAAAAACGGCGTGAGACGGTCGAATTCGAAGCAAACGTGTTCTGAATGACCTGAAACCACACGAAAACATTAGGAATATTATTCGTGACATGTAGGAGGAGACGGCGCGCCCATCGGACGTGCGGTGCACGCGGTACGGCCGATTGTGTCCTTTTCAGCAGCTCGGCGCGCGCTAAAATTGGCGCGTTGGGGGGTCAAAACCACCCAAACGACCTCAGAATGCCATGAAACCGTACGAAAACAGCCGTTGTCTGATTTTTGAAATGGTTGTGTCAACTTCATGTCAATCGGAGGTGTCGTTTGACGGCGGTGACCGGAAACGCGTTTCCGGTGTCATAAAACACCAAAAACAGCGTGAGACGGTCGAATTCGGAGAAAACGTGCTTCGAATGACCTGAAACCACACGAAAACATTAGGAATATTATTCTTGGCATGTAGGAGGAGACGGAACGCCCATCGGACGTGAGGTGCGTGCGGTACGGCCGATTGTGTAGTTTTCAGCAGCTCAGCGCGCGCTAAAATTGGCGCGTTGGGGGGTCAAAACCACCCGAACGACCTCAGAATGCCATTAAACCGTACAACAACAGACGTTGTGTGATTTTTGAAATGTTCGTGCTTATGGAATGTCAATCAGAGGTGTCGTTTGAAGACGGTGACCGGAAACGCGTTTCTGGTGTCATAAAACACCAAAAACGGCGTGAGACGGTCGAATTCAGAGAAAACGTGCTCCAAATGACCTGAAACCACACGAAAACATTTGAAATATTATTTGTGACATGTAGGAGGAGATGGCGTGCCCATCGGACGTGCGGTGCGCGCGGTATGGCCGATTGTGTCGTTTTCAGCAGCTCGGCGCGCGCTAAAATTGGCGCGTTGGGGGGTCAAAACCACCCGAACAACTTTGAATTCCATGAAACCATACGGAAACATCCGTTGTGTGATTTGTGAAATGTTTGTGCTGACGTAACGTCAATCGGAGGTGTCGTTTGATGGCGGTGACCGGAAACGCGTTTCTGGTGTCAAAAAACACCAAAAACAGCGTGAGACGGTCGAATTCGGAGAAAACGTGCTCCAAATGACCTGAAACCACATGAAAACATTAAGAATATTATTCGTGATGTGTATGAGGAGACGCCGCACCCATCGGACGTTTGGTGCGCGCGGTACGGCCGATTGTGTCGTTTTCAGCAGCTCGGTGCGCGCTAAAATAGCGCGTTGGGGGGTCAAAACCACCCGAACGACCACGGAATGCCATGAAACCGTACGAAAAAATCTGTTGTGTGATTTTTGAATTGTTCGTGCCAACGGCACGTCAATCGGAGGTGTTGTTTGACCGCGGTGACCGGAAACGCGTTTCTGGTGTCATAAAACACCAAAAACGGCGTGAGACGGTCGAATTCGGAGCAAACGTGCTCTGAATGACCTGAAACAACACGAAAACATTTGGAATATTATTTGTGATGTGTAGGAGTAGACGACGTTCCCATCGGACATGAGGTGCACGCGGTACGGCCGATTGTGTCGTTTTCAGCAGCTCGGCGCGCGCTAAAATTGGCGCGTTGGGGGGTCAAAACCACCCGAACGATCTCGGAATGCCATGAAACCATACGACAACAGCCATTGTGTGATTTTTGAAATGTTCATGCTGACGGCATGACAATCAGAGATTTTGTTTGACGGCGGTGACTGGAAACACGTTTACGGTGTCATAAAACACCAAAAACGGCGTGAGACGGTCGAATTTGGATCAAACATGCTCCGAATGACCTGAAACCACACAAAAACATTAGGAATATTATTTTTGACGTGTAGGAGGAGACAGCGCGCCCATCGGACGTGCGGCGCGCGCAGTACGGCTGATTGTGTCGTTTTCAGCAGCTCAGCGCGAGCTAAAATTGGCGCGTTGGGGGGTCAAAACCACCCGAACGATCTCAGAATGCCATGAAACCGTACGAAAACTGCCTTTGTGTGATTTTTGAAATTTTCGTGCTGAATTAATGTCAATCGGAGGTGTCGTTTGATGGCGGTGACCGGAAACGCGTTTCTGGTGTCATAAAACACCAAAAACGGCATGAGACGGTCGAATTCGGAGCAAACGTGCTCCGAATGACCTGAAACCACACGAAAACATTAGGAATATTATTCGTGATGTGTAGGAGGAGAGGGCATGCCCATCGGACATGCGGTGCGCGCGGTACGGCCGATTCAGTCATTTTCAGAAGCTCGGTGCGCGCTAAAATTGGCGCGTTGGGGGGTCAAAACCACCCGAACGACCTCGGAATGCCATGAAACCGTACGAAAATAGCTGTTGTGTGATTTTTGAAATGGTCGTGCTGACGGCACATCTATCGGATGTATCGTTTGACCGCGGTGATCGGAAACGCATTTCCGGTGTCATAAAACACAAAAAACGGCGTGAGACGGTCGAATTCGGAGCAAACATGCTCCGAATGACCTGAAATGATAGCATTTCTTAAATTGGGGGTTTTTAATTATTATAGCACTATGATTTGATGTCAGATTTAATTTTATTATATGTATATAATAACTGAATAAATATGTCCAATTTACGTTTGTTTTGTTTTGTTGTTTTTTTGTCTTACTGTAGGTTTATTGAAGCAGAAGATTGAAATGGATGGACCTGCTCGGATCGTTGAAGCACGTTTATCATTTATTGTTTATGACGATCTTGATGTTTATGCTGTTTGAAATTGTTTTCCATTTTTTATGATTTTTACCTTGTTTTATCTCTAATTTTGCACCGTGAAGAGAAAAAAAACACAATTCGTACATTTCATTAAAAAAATGGAAAATATTTTATTTAATATTATATATATATATATATATTTCTTTAATATATATATATTTATTTATTTATTTATTTAATATATATATATATATATATTAAAATATTTAAAACATATTATATATATATATATTTAAAATATTTTATTTAATATTATATATATAAATATTTTCTTTAATATATATATATATATATATTATTTAATAAATATATATATATATATATTTCTTTCAGTATGAATTTTTTTTTTAAAAAAATCCCAGGGTATTAAGGCCGGAATTTCAGCCACCTATAGCGACTGCCATTGGTGGTCGCTATTGGCCTACAGCGACGAAGCTGAAGCGACCGCCAATGGTGGTTGCTGGGCGGTCTCTATAGGCCTATAGCGACTGCCAATGGCAGTCGCTAATTCCCGATTTTTTAGTAGTGCGTCCTTGTGACGCGACCTAAAACTATGCGGGTGAGTCAGTGCCACCCAAAGCGGATAGTCTCGAGGTGCGGTGATTGAACCCTTGACTTGTAGTTCAGGGCAGACGTGTGGGATGCTGGGCATCGATGGTGTTTACTTCTGGGACTGTTGGCTACTTGTTTTCTTGGGCTGAGCTACGGGATGGAGATTCCCTTACAGTCGTTGTTCGGGCTTCTTGCTGAGCATAAGGATAAGTATATACCTTGTTCCAGTAACCACCTCTTGGGTTTGGTTACTCTCCTTCCAGGAGAGATGAAGACGCGCGGGGTATGCCACGTGCTTTCTGTGTCTATTTTCTCGTGGTTGGACGAGTCTACTCTCCTGCTATAGGTAGCGAAGACTCGACGGGAAGTTCATCTTCTCACTGTTTCCAGCTCCTTGTGTCTGGACGAGTCTACCTTCTTTCCTCTTGTTGGGTTGAGCTGGACTCTTTACTGTACACTTTACTTCACTTTCATGTACCTTTCTACTTCTCTTGTTCGATCTACTGCTCACCCGTAGGTACCTCCTTTGTTGCTCCCTCGAGCCTTCGGGGTATCCTACTGAGTATTTTTATACTCACCCCTACTTGAGCTTTGTCCGCACTTAGTGTGCCCTTGCAGATGACGGACGGGTTGGTTGTGACTTCAGTGGAGCATAGAAGTTCGGGAGCTTGGACCGCGTGCGATGGTCGTAGTCGGGTTCCAGGTGGGTGACCCTTCCAGCGGTTTTTCTTCTATTTACCTATTGTCATGTTGTGCCACTTTTCTGGTAGGGCGCTTGTTTTTCCCCTTTTACTTTTTAGTTTACCTTCAGCTTCTACTTGTACTGTATAGAGGTCGATGCACTTTGTGGGTTATATATATAGCAGTTTCCCTTTTCTTTATATGTCTTTTCTTTTACTCTGCACTTTTTCATTGAGTGTGCTGCGTGTGTGTGTGTACAGGTACTCAGGCAAAGGCCTCCCCGAGTTGTTTAGCCTTCGGCGCTTGTCGCCAGCCCCTGGCCTATGGAGTCGGGCTTGGGGTAGTTGCGGCTCGAGCCCGGGTAGGGTCGGGTCGTGAAAAGGTGGTATCAAAGGTGGTTTGTTCCTTGGGACGTTGTGCGGACGTCCCTAAAAGAGAAATTGGTTGGGATTTAGGGCAATATTGTTAACGTGTCTCGAGAGTGGCTCTCAGGCTAGGGAGTCCAGTGATGGTGTGGCGGCCGACGTATCCATTCACCAGGACCTTGATAACCCACTTGTCGACTCGGCATGCTGAGACACTTGTTGCAGGGAAAATTGGCTTGTGCATCACGTAGGATTGAGTCTTTGACTGTCCTTCTTGAGTCAGCTCCTCATTGTTGTTAGTGGTATATACATATATGCTCATCTGACTGCGGCACTCCTTGATAAAATTCAGGATGTTTCCGCGAAGACAGTCAGCCAGGATACCAGCTTTGGTTCGTGACGATAACCCTGTGAGCTATGAGGCCTCAGTCCAGGACCCATCATGTGAGCCCCTTTCTCTAGATTGGCCAGTAGTAGCACCCCACCTGTTGAGCAGTAGACAGCTTCAGTAGAGCAGGCTGAGCTTGAGCGTAGGTTGAGCGCGCTCCGTGAGTTCTAGCGGCAGAGACCGCTGGGGTTCAGTGGTGAGACAGACCCTTAGGCAGCATAGGTTTGGCTCGAGGCAGTGGTTCACCTTTTCAGGCTTGTGCAGACGCTGGTGGATCTTATGGTGGCTTGGGCTGCCAACATTTTTTGTGGAGCAACTTGGCGTTGGTGGATTCTGGTGACTCAGTTTCTTGACGAGTCGTTGCTTTCGTGGGGCGATTTTCAGTTGTTGTTCCGTGAGGAGTTTTTTCCCTCCTGCTTGCGCTCCTTTCGGATTCAGGAGCTCCTTCAGTTTCAACAGGGAGGGATGGCGGTGGCCAAGTACGCGGCTAGTTTTGCAGACCGTGCACGCTCTTACCCGGACTTGGTCCATGACGACAATATCCGAGCGCGGAAGTTTGAGCAGGATCTCCGCCGAGAGATTCGTGCTGTCATAGTACCCTTGGTCATTTCCACATATGTCGGGGTGCTAGAACAGGCGCTGGTGATAGAGAGCTTCCTATCACGTTCTAGAGTTGGTGGTGGCAGCAAGCACGTTGGAGCCGAGACGTCTGTCGCAGCTAGTGGGCGTCAGCAAGCAGAACCTCGACGCATGTGGATTTCTGAAAACCAGACTCAGGGGCATGGTCGTACACCACAGTGGCACCGGAGGGCACCAGTGTAGCCCAGAGAGAGTCGGTGTTATGCTTGCGATGGGCGAGGTCACCTAGCACGGGACTGTCCGACCGGGCATGCGGAGAGCTTCGGTCAGGCATCAGGTGCACCACCACGACCGAGGCAACGTCGTGATCAGAGAATTACCCAGAGAGGTGGTGCTAGTAGAGGAGCTGGAGGAGCTTGAAGTGGAGGACGACCTTACGAGGTCTTCCCATCACCACTAGGCAGTTCACGTTAGTCTCCAGGAGATGACAGTTGGGACCGCGGACAGCCGCGAGCTTTGGATGTCTATGATACTGCAGAGAATGAGGTGATAAGAGGTACGCTCTATAGCTCTTCTACTTCTTGCAGTAGAATTGATAGACTCTGTGTGTGGAATGCTTTCCTCTCTGCTCCTTGCTTGAGGTGTTACCAGGGTTGCGTGGGGCGTCAGTGTAACCCTTTGTTTGTATGATAAAAGGCGTGGGACCTTTTTCTTTAGTCGATGGTGATGACTCTATCGCTCTCCGATCGTGTAAGAGAGACTTGGTTGAGAGACATCAACTGTGAAACCTTGCGCAACCAGATATCCTTGGGTGTTCCACCATATGGATATTCTGAAGGAGGGAATCACCGGGCCTTATTCCAGGTGCGAGCGGTGATTCCAGTCGCGGCGTGCGACGTAAGGGTTCGGTCGGGGAGGTGAGCTACCCCCGAGGTCCTTCGGACCGTTTGAGACTGTGCAAAGGGATGGAGAGGTTCTCTACCGCCTTGCCCTAACCCCAAAGGCTGGTTTGGGTGCGTGACGTCTCCCACGTGACTCACCTGAGAAGAGGTGTGTGTTCTCCTATGCACGTCATCGGCGAGGGCGGAACTCGTGTGAACAGATCAAATCCTTTTGTCTGTTTGCGGTGGCGCAAAGCTGTGCGTGAGTTCTTCTGGGTACGGGAGAGCCAGGTGTGGGCTTAGTACCCTGAGTTGTTCACTGGTTTTGCTTTTCAAGGATGAAAAGCTTGAAGTATGGAATGATGTAAGAACCCATTTTTTGCTGCGAAAGACTTTGGAATATTTCTTGATGTTATTCCAGAGCAGCGCCTTCAGACGGCGTGTGATTCTGAGCCCCGGTGTGGCCGGAATTAAATTTTCAGTGTGTTCACACTGAAAACGCCAAATAAATAGGATAACTCCTAAACGGTGATCCGGATCAGAGATCCGATTATACAGATGGGTCCAGAATGGGGTGTTTACCCTAGTAACGACATAAAACATGTCGGCGCGGGATGTTTGGACCCCTCGCTCGCTTCCGGAACGTTAAACGGATAAATTAATTAATTAATTTATTCGTTTAATGGTGAAACTCAAGTATCTCTTAAACGATGGATCGGATTAGAAAACCAAGGACACCGTTGAGTTCAGACCATGCCTTTTACCCTAGGAGGGGTGTAAGTTTCACAGGCGCAGGCTGTCTGTGAAAAATGGACCCAGGGGCGTTTTCGTAATTTGGCGGCCTCAGGCGCTAAGTTTAATAACTTTTGAATGGGGCCTCAGATTAAAATTCCAAGACCGCCGTTGTGCTCGGGAGGTGGTGTTTACCCTAGGGGAGGCTTAACCTCGACCCTGCTGAGGGTTCGGGTACGGGGCCCACGGGCGGGAGTTTAAGTGTTTTGTTTTTTAAACACTTCTCCCCCCCCCCCTCTTGGTGGTTTTCCCTGGCGCAAGAAGCTCCCCCTCCTCCCTCTCCTTCTCCACTCTGGAAAGGCAGCTCCGGCGAGGTGCGGCGCGGCGACGGACTCTCCGTGAATCTTCGGGCATCACCCAAGAGGTAGGAGTTCGTGTTCTTCTTTGTTTCCATATCCGCAACTCCCTTGAATTGTTTTATTTGCATCGAATCGCTGTTTTCCTATCGAGCGAAGCCCGTAGTTGCGTAGGATTTGATCTGGGGTTTTCGTCGCACTTTTCGGATCAAAATTCCGAGTCCTGAGGTGATCGTAGGGATCCGACGAAGTTCCTGGAGGTTTTTGGTGTTTTTCGGCGGGTTCCAGCGGCGGTCCGGCGAGCTCCAACGGGCCGCGTGCGGCGCCTGGGCCATGGGCTCAGCGGGCCGGCCGGTGCGGGCCGGCCCAAGCAGGGCGGACCGGCCGGACCGGGCCGGTCTGGCCCAAGGGGTTCTTCCCTTCTATCTTCGGATGCCCGTATCTTTACTACGGGCGTCCGTTTTGCGTGTCGCCAGTGGCAGCGCGGACCTTGCATCAAGGCGGACATTTTGAGATGGTTTCGGGGATTTTTAATTCCCGAAACGAGGGGCTCGGGGCGCGACACGATGTTAAGTTGTTTGACGTTTTCCCTGGGAGTTCTTATTTTGGACGGCGCGGACGCGTCCGACGTCCGTTTTGAGAGCTGTCAGTGGCGTTGGGACCCTGGCGCCGGGGCGGAGCTTTCCAGGGTGGTTTCGGGCGTTACGGCCGAAGTTGAGGTGCGGGCCCCACGACCCGTCTTTCGAGCTTTGTGCAGCGTTTCACGACTTTTTCATCGGACGTCCGTTCGGGTCGTGCGAGCAGTCGTTTTTGGGTGTTTTTCTGAGGGCATTGCAATGGCGCAATCTGCCCGCTCTAATTCGGCACAATGGTGCGGGCCCCACGAGGGTCGTTGGGAGTTGACGGTGGTTTTCCATCTCTATCACCGGGCAACCGTTTTGGACAAGTGAATAGTCCATCTTGTGTACTTTTTTGAGAGGATCGCAACGGTGCAATCCGTTGGCAGCACTTCGGGACCGGGGTGCGGGTCCCGCGTGGTACCGCTCGTGCGCGGGGAGTCGGAACGTATCTTTTTCTCTGGATATCTGTTTCGCTCAATTGAGTATTGTTTTTGACGGGTTTTTCCGAGAGCATTGCGATGGCGCAGTTCGGCCGGCCTTTTTTGGGGACGTGGTGTGGGCCCCACCCCACCCGGCTATGGTGAATAGTACCTTTTTCACCGGGTGTCCATTTTGGGCGATTGAGTATTCAATCCCGTGTGTTTTTCCGAGGGGACCGCAGTGGCGTGATCCGTTTGTTCAGTTTATGGATCTTGGGGCGGGCCCCACACGGGTTTGGTTACGGTGAATAGTACCTTTTACACCGGTTGACCATTTCGGGCGAGTGGGTAGTCTATCTCGCATGTTTTTCCGTTGGGATTACAACGGTGTAATCTGTTCAGGCAAACGGAGGCTCATACGCGATCTTATTAAATGTGGAAATGTGAAGGTGCCCTGGGGGGCGGTTCTTCTACTGTGTTTGTAGCGGACCCTTGGCGTGTGATCGCGTGCACTCCCGTGTGAGTGAAGTAATGCTTGAATAGATGTGGTTGGTCGTGCCCCAGTCGTTGAGGCGGCAAGTTGGAGATGTTACGTCACGCATTCGCATTGACGTTGGGTGTTGTGTGCACGATAGCCCTTGGGCTGAAAATGAGGTATACTCTGGGAGTATATGGGAGCGCTTGGAGGTACGTGTGGTTTGTACCTGAGACTGTTTGTGCGCTTGGTTGGGGATTGACTTGGGGCCACCCGTCGTGCGGGCACCATGTGTGTGTCGTGTTCTGCTTTGCGTACCTTTGACCTCTCGTGACGTAGAGGGTCTCTCGGTTCTCGTTTGTTGACCAGCAGGGTTGAGTTTTTCCCCCGGCTCTATGCTCGATGGTTTAGGTCAGCGGGGTTGAGAGGTTTCCCCTGGTCTTTTTCCGGAGTCGGATGGTTGCGCGATACCCACTCCGCGTTCAGTTGGCCAGTGTTGTATCATCGAGTAGAGATGGCCAGAGCAGTTCTGGGTTTACCCTCCAGCGGGGCTGGGCAGTGGGTTACTCATCAACTTCTCAGGGTTTACCCTCTAGCTGAGACTAGGCAGTGGGTCACCCGACGACTCTTGAGGGTCTACCCTCCAAAAGGGCTGGGCAATGGGTCGTCCATCGTCTTGTTTCAGGTCTACCCTCCAGCAGGGCTAGGCAGTGGGTCGTCTATCGACTTATTCAGGGTTTACCCTCTAGTAGAGACTAGGCAGTGGGTCACCCGACGACTCTTGAGGGTCTACCCTCCAGCAGGGCTGGGCAGTGGGTTGTCCATCGTCTTGTTCCGGGTTTACCCTCCAGCAGGGCTGGGCAGTGGGCCACCTGTCGACTTCTTCCAGGTCTACCCTCCAGCAAGGCTGGGCAGTGGGTCGCCTGATGGCTTATTCCAGGTCTACCCTCCAGTAGGGCTGGGCAGTGGGTCACCTGATGATGTATTATGGTTTACCCTCCAGCAGGGCTGGGCAGTGGGTCACCCGATATCTTATTATGTTTTACCCTCCAGCAAGGCTGGCTATTGGGTCACTCGTTGACATTCCAGACTAAGTTCTTTCTACTAGGCTAGTCCGTGGCTTTCCTCCGTGATCACCGGAGCGGGACCCTTGGTTGTACGGGTCGGTGATGGAACGACTTTGACTTTGAGGAGACCTCTCGACTGCGGGGCAGTGACGAGGTGTGGTTTGACTTAACTCGGAACTCTCAAGTACGAGGGGCGCTTTCCCCACCGAGATGCGTCCTTGTGACGCGACCTAAAACTGTGCGGGCGAGTCAGTGTCGCCCAAAGCGGATAGTGTCGAGGTGCGGTGATTGATCCCTTGACTTGTAGTTCAGGGCAGACGTGCGGGATGCTGGGCATCGATGGTGTTTACTTCTGGGACTGTTGACTACTCGTTTTCTTGGGCTGAGCTACGGGATGAAGATTCCCTTACGGTCGTTGTTCGGGCTTCTTGCTGAGCATAATGATATGTATATACCTTGTTCCAGTACCCACTTCTTGGGTTTGGTTACTCTCCTTCTAGGAGAGGCGAAGACGCGCGGGGTATGCCACGTGCTTTCCGTGTCTAGTTTCTCGTGGTTGGACGAGTCTACTCTCCTGCTATAGGTAGTGAAGACTTGACGGGAAGTTCATCTTCTCACCGTTTCCAGCTCCTTGTTTCTGGACGAGTCTAACTTCTTTCCTCTTGTTGGGTTGAGCTGGACTCTTTACTGTACTTTTTGCTTCACTTTCATGTACCTTTCTACTTCCCCTGTTCGATCTACTACTCACCCGTCGGTACCTCCTTTGTTGCTCCCTCGAACCTTCGGGGTATCCTACTGGGTATTTTTATACTCACCCCTGCTTGGGCTTTGCCCTCACTTGGTGTGCCCTTGCAGACGACGGACAGGTTGGTCGTGACTTCAGTGGAGCATAGGAGTTCGGGAGCTTGGACCGCGTGCGGTGGTCGTAGTCGGGTTCCAGGTGGGTGACCCTTCCAGCGGTTTTTCTTCTGTTTACCTGTTGTCGGGTTGTGGCACTTTTCTGGTTGGGCGCTTGTTTTGACCCTTTTAATTTTCAGTTTACCTTTAGCTTCTACTTGTACTGTATAGAGGTCGATGCACTTTGTGGGTTATATATATAGCAGTTGCCCTTTTCTTTATATGTCTTTTCTTTTACTCTGCACTTTTTCATTGAGTGTGTTGCGTGTGTGTGTGTACAAGTACTCAGGCAAAGGCCTCCCCGAGTTGTTTAGCCTTCAGCGCTTGTCGCCAGCCCCTGGCCTATGGAGGCGGGCTTGGAGTAGTTGCAGCTCGAGCCCGGGTAGGGTCGGGTCGTGACACATGATGTCTTTCATGTATCCCTCTTAAAGAAGTACATATCGGACCCTTCACATGTACTCTCTTCTGAGGTGGTACAGTTGGAGGATGATCTTTCTTATGAGGAGCAACCAGTGAAGATCTTAGATCGTAGAGAAAAAGTTCTACGAAATAAGACAATGCCCTTCGTCAAGGTGTTGTGGCGAAACCACAAGTTTGAAGAAGCGACTTGAGAATCAGAGGAAATGATGAAGCTGAGTTACCCACATCTGTTTTAGTGCGGGAAAAGGAAATTTCGAGGGCGAAATTTCTTAAGGGGGGAATATTGTAACGACCCAAAGTTTCATTAATGGAAATCCCTCTTGATCTAATTAAATGTCTCTTTATGTAAAATGTTTATATAAAATGTCAACTTCTTTGATTTTATGTTAAGAATTGTGACCGTTGCTTTTATAGTCGTTGAACAGTGATCACATGATTAGTATAAATATAGGGCTTTAACAAATTCAAATTACTCAGACAAAAGAAACGATGACCTCATCCAGTAGAATTGCTCCATACGAAGCCCATTTGTCGGAGCTCAGAAAAGAGGTAGCGTCTCTGGGCTTCGCTCTTGACCAAGCCCAAGCTGAGTTTCATCATGTCAAGCTCGAACGTGACCGTCTACGGGAAAAGTGGAAGTTGATAGAATTTACCACTCGAGCGATGTTATCCGATCCACCCCAAGAGTCTGTCAGCATCGCACACCTTACCCTTAGGTCTTATGCGGCTATTTTAAGGGGTTATATAACAAATCGCTAGTACTATATTCATGTACATTATTATTTTGTATATAATAATGAATATACCTTCTTGTCATTATTGATACATTGTAAATAGTTTTTAAAGTGCAAATAGTGTTTTCAGTTATTATTTAATTAAGAATTCTATTTTATTAAATTAAGGGATTTTTGAATTAAATAATATTTTAATAAAATATTATTATTATTATTATTAAATTAATTTTATTATATATAAATGATCATATAATTTTATGAATGCAATTATAATTTTTATTAAGGTTTGAAAGTCATTTCTGTCAAAACCCGTGAATTTTCAATAAATGTCGGTTTTTATTTTAAAAGTGAAAATTAACATATTTAGAAAATTATTTAGATAAAATAAATGATATTTCTAAAATCAGGACGTCGAAATTATCCAACGGTGAATTTTCATTAATTTTCTGAGACAGTCAAATTTTTGGGTAAAAATTAAACACCGTTTAAATATATAATGTGTTTTATGACATCATAATGACCCAATAGTAATATAATAAAATACTATAAGCTTTATGTTCGGCCAATATATGTTTTACCATTAAAATAATGTGATTTTGGGTTTGTTTGACTTATTTTACAAATCATTAATGACCACTCAAGATTTATTAAACATCTTGTCTTTTTAAATTATTTTCCATGGGAGTGTGACTCACCTCTACACAAGCAACCCCGTTATTTTAAGAAGTTCGGACTTTGACATTATAAAATATTGTTTTCCTCTTCCCTTTGCCAAAAACCATGGGCAAAAACCATGGGTTGGTTTGTGGTTTGGATTAATTTAATATTAGGAGTCTCAAACCTAAATAATAAAGAATTCTCTCACATTTCCTATATAAACTCACCCAAGTTCCCACTTCCTGCTCACTCAAAGCCTTTGAAGTTTGTCCAACCTCTGCCCTACTCTCTTTAAAATCCTCCCAAGGTTCCTCAAGCTCCCAAGAAGCCTCTCTCAAGGCTCCCTCTAGCCTTTGGAATCACACTTCCAAGTAAGGGTTTTTTTTCCTTTCTCATTTTTGTCCAATATTCTTTAAGTTGTTTTGCCCTTTTAATTTCAATTATGAATGTTGGGGTATGGTTTCTCACCTCCGTCATACTGCCCTCTTTATGTTTGAATGATGAGAGACCATTTCTCTCTCATTAAATGCCTCTCATGTACACCCGTTACTATACCGAAATTCTGAAAGGAACTTCTCTCTCCTCATTTACATTCAAGCAATACTTTTATATCATGAATCTAAATCTCATTACAATTGTTGGGACATGTATCTATATGACCTCCTTACTGTCCATTACATGTAAATATGATGAGTAACCATTTTCTCTCTCATCAACCGTTTTTATGAATTCTTATGTCACGCCGTTACGCTGTCGAAATCGCACCGATTTTCTAAGCCAATGTCATTGTGTAGTGAATACCATGTCAATTTCTCCATCAAGGGTATTCACCTTTATGCATATTTACTTATTGATTATAAAGTTTCATGTATGAATTCCACATTCCTTTATCATTGAATAAATGATTATGTTTTATGAATCCATGTTTTATGATCCATGTGACACACTTATGCATGAAATGAAATGTTTAAGAAGGGTGCGCCCTTATAGCGCTCCAATACATTGGGTAAAATATAGTATCATGATACGTCATGTGCAATGAGTGTTGACTCATGCTAATTTAAGTGCAACGATGGTTTACTCGTGCTTCATGTGCAATGAGAATTTAATCATGCTCCATGTGCAATGAGCATTGGCTCATGCTAATTCCATGTTAAGTGTTGTTGTCACATTTCCATGTTATGATTATCATGTTTTATTATGCCTTTATGTTCATGTTTCTCTTGTGCTCTATTGATATGTCTATTGTCTAACATGTATTGTACTCCTTATGTATTCCATGTTTATTCCCTTACTGGGTTTTATAGCTCACCCATTTTCTTATGCATGTCCTCAGGTTATCTCATGCAATGTTAAGTACGAGAGAATGTAGTGATCATGTAAAGAAAGTTTTTAATAAAGATGTTGTATTCCATGTTTTAAGTTGTTATGTAATGATCATAAGCCCCAAAGACACTGGACCTCTCGATCTTCCATGTTGTATCAAGCGAATAATTTATGTAATAAATCATATTTAAGTTTGTAATAAAAGCAGAGTTGTCATACATCCTTTGAAATTGATCCGATGCTCCGACTTTCTATTAATTGTCTTTCATCGATAAATTTATTTTGATTTTTGTTAATGCTTGATCCTACGCTTGGTAACTAAGTCAACATCCAGATTAATGAACTTTAAAGGCTCACAATCTTAGCCTCTTCGTGGGATGATCTTGGACTTTCCGCTATATATGCCCTAGTAGTAATCAAGGATCGAGCACTATTTCAATTTATTAAATTGGTAATCCGTGGGGAGTTAACAATGCTCCATGGGTGATCAAGGTGTTAATATGGATTAATGACTCCACTAACATGAAGGTTATGCCACTTTCTTGATTTTACCCTTCTCACACTTCTTCTATACCGCAAAGACAATGAGTTGCATGGGGGGTGCACCATTTTGTGTCTCTTGACACTTGTTGTCAGCCTCTAGCGATTGGAGAACATGCTTGAGGTCATGTAGTGACTCGAATTAGGTCTCGGTGTTTTGGGTATTCGGGTTGTGTCATTACACTATCGCTCAATGTGTTCAAATTTATTTAAGTAACTTTTAAATATCGATAGTTTCTCAGTGAGATGTGAAAGTAAAACGATAAACAATGATCAAATGTGATTGATTTTTTATTAAAATTATAGATTAGGAGTCGCATGTCATTTGTGATCTGGATGAACGAATCCAACATTTTGATGCGCCATGAATGATCAAAAATATTTTTTAGGGGTTAATATTTCATTTTTCAATGTAAAACTAGCGCAAAGCAATAAAAAAATGCGCACAGAATTGATTTGCCTTGAAAATCCATGACAACGCCCCCCCAAGTCATTTGCAGCATATAAAAGCAGATTACGTATGAATTTGACACCTAAGGTGTTCGGAATGGTAGAATGTACCATTTTTTAAGAAAATGGTCCAATTATACAAAATGTGGTATATATATGTATATTGAAAAAATATAAAACTAATTTTGATTCTAAATTATTAATTTTTTTCTTATTTTTTTTTTATATTATAGTATATATTCATCCAGTTTTGAAGTTAATTTTATGTATATTATGATTTATTAAATATTCGTTGAAGTTCAGGTTTTTTTTTTTGTATATTCATGAATTCTCGAGGGTTTTTTTTTTGGAAAAATCCGTACATGTATTTATCTGTAAATTTGTTTTAAAATTTGAAATATTACTGGTTCACAGTTAATTTCATAATTTTTTTTAAAAAACATATCTATTAGCAACTGGTTTTGAAGGTTCCTAAAACTACTTTTAATTTTTTTTTTTTTACTTTGGATAAAGGTTAGGATATGCAAAAAATTATTATTATTTTAAAAAAAGATTTCTGTACGGTATTTTTCATTATATTATAAAACACACCGGCCTTCTTTTTCTTTTTCTTTTTTTATTTCCTTTTGTGTAATATTTTAAACACCGCTAATGTAATCATCATCTGTTCCCACGTGTATAACATTAAAATAAAAAATTCGAATTTCCGGGTAAAAGCTGTCTTCACTTTAGGGTTTAATTTACATACGGATAAACATTGATTAATTCCTAATTGATATTTATAATATAGAGGCCTCATTTACTAAATAACTGTTATATATATATTTTATTTTTTAAAATTTATAAGTTTTTTAGGAACCGGTTTTTTAGCAACGACAGAAATGCAAAAAAAAAAAAAAAAAAAAAAAACGAGGTCATGTCGGTGCATTGTTTTTTACAGAAAAGAAGAAAAATTTCTTTTTTTTTTATTTCAAAATGTTTTTACTTTTTTATTTACTAAATATATTCTTCATTTATATATCTTGCATCATTAATAAAATAATTAACTATTTTTATTTCACACCAAAAAAGATTTATTATTAAATATATTTTTTTAAATGATTCTCAAAAATAAAAAAATTGCACTTAAATAAGTATTTTTTTCCCGCGATATGTACTAGGGTGGTCATGGTCGCTCTATTGGACTCTCGACGTCGGGGGTTCAATTCCAAGTTGTAATCCGAAGACACAATATCTCAACTATATTAATAACTACAGATTGATTCACCTAGTGACCCTATTGCAAATCGGGGCTTTAACAACGCTATTAAAAATTTTTTATCAGTGTTTCAAAAGCGCTCATAATGTGAGCGACGTTTAAAGTATCGTTTAACATGGCTAAAAAAAGCGTTGATAAAGAGTTATTTATCGATGCTTTTTTTAGCATTATTAAAGGTCGGCTTTTAACACCGCTAAAAAAATACATTAATTTTTTTTAAATGATTAAATTTTCGCGCACCTCAAACCCCCCTTTTCTCAGGGCTTACACCGCTAGTAAAAGACCACCTTTTAACATCACTAAAAAATGAATTTTTCTTACACTCCTAGTAAAAGGCCACCTTTTAACATCACTAAAAAATGAATTTTTTACACCACAACCCTGCAAATCGGGGCTTTAACAACGCTATTAAAAAGATTTTATCGGTGCTTCAAAAGCGCTCATAATGTGAGCAACGTTCAAAGTATCGTTTAACATAGCTAAAAAAAGCGTTGATAAAGAGTTATTTATCGATGCTTCTTTTAGCGTTGTTAAAGGTCGGCTTTTAACACCGCTAAAAAAATACATTATTATTTTTTTAAATGATTAAATTTTCGCGCACCTCAAACCCCCCTTTTCTCATGGCTTACACCGCTAGTAAAAGGCCACCTTTTAACATCACTAAAAAATGAATTTTTCTTACACTCCTAGTAAAAGGCCACCTTTTAACATCACTAAAAAATAAATTTTCACACCACAACCCCCCCCCCCCAATTTCTCAGGGCTTACAACCCTGGCTCCAAATACCCCCACTCGCCTAGATTTGATCCTAGGACCTCCGTTACTCAATTGGATGATTTTAACATAATGTCATGTGTTTTTTGTTGTATATTTGACGACTTTTCTATTTATCTGTATATATTTTGAAATGCGTGATATATATATATATATACACACAATTGATTTATTTAAATATATTATATATTAATATTCATTTATTTATATTAGAATGTGTGTGTGTGTGTTTATTAAGACACACATATGTATATATAAAAATTATATATACATATTATTGCATTTTTATAAGGTAAATAAAATAGATAATTTTTTACTTTAAATAAAATGAATAATGAATATTTATTTTATATATTTAAAAATACATATTTATATAAATATGTCGATATACACTACCACAAAAAAGAGTTTTCGCAGCGCTACTCTTTAACGATGTTTTTTTAGTAGCGCTGATAAATGAGCGTCTTTATCAGCGTTTTTTTTTACTAGCGTTGATAAAAGGTGTATTTAAAAAAATTATGCTTCATTAAAAATAATATATTTATATATAAATGTATAAATATATTTGTATTGATATAAATACAGTATATATTTTTTAAATATGTTTTAGATAAGTATAAATAGACATTTGCACTTAATACATACGATATGTAGTGAAAATGGTTTATAAAATATTAAAAAAAATTATTAATTAATAATTTGCTAATTATCATCGAGTAATAATCATTTAATAACAATTTGAAAACATAAAAAATCAAAAAATTGATAAAAATATCTAGAATAAGTTGAAAACGTAACTCAAAGTTCAAACGACCATAACTTTTGATTCAGATGTTCGTTTGAGCTCTACCACATATCAAATTGAAGCCTGCGACAAGCCCTCCACAATAAATATAAAGGAAACTTTTGTCGCATTTTTTGAGGAAAAAATGGCTAAAAGGCCTCTAAAACTGAGTTTTTAGTCGGGATACCCAAATTTTTTAACATTCAATGAAATTTTAGCCTCGTTTCAAGAGGTGTTTTTTTGCCCTTTTTCAATGGGGAATGAATTTATTTTGAGGGATTACATTCATATTGATATTACGACTTTGAAATTTTATCGTTTTTCACAATATACTATTATTTATAATCAAATACATAATAATATATACATATTTTTTTATATATTCACAAAAAAAAAATTAATTTTATAAATAAATAATTAAACATATTTACATATAAAATATATTTCTTGTTATGAAACGTTATTAATAGATGTCATAATTATGACAATAATGATGACACCTCAATTCCCAATTAATTCCCCTCTTAATGACCAACCTTAAATATTATTAAACCATTGGTATTCTAGTCACTAGATTAAATATTATAGGGATTAATTTGAACCGTTGGATCAGATCTCATGTACTCTATAAATATGGTGATATGTTAATAAAATGGGATGGACTTTTGGCTCTGCATTATGTTCTTTACGTTTTGTATTTCTCTTGTATTTGTATTTCCATTTGTCATTACAATCGTCATACGCAAATTCGACGCTTGCTTTCTCAACGATGCGCTTTGCCTACAATCGATCTTACATTTCCGGTTTCGAAATACTTCGCGGTTTCAATCAACGTTCGATCAATTTCACAACACGTTATCAGCACGATCGTCTTCTCCGTATTGTGCATCGTGACGTCGTTGTCTTCATCCCCACCATCGGTATAAGAAAAATCTTATAGAAAAAAGGCATGTCACATGTTTTTATAAACATTCTTATTTTGACATACCCTTTAGTATGCGCATCGACTCCACTCATTCGAGGAGCTACGTCAAAAGGTGAGTCTTATTTTATATTTAAGATATTGTTACATTTATTTTTCCCCTCTTGATAAATATGAAAATAATATATGATTTCATTAATCTTTTAATGCGGGAAAAATAATGAGCTTCTGAAGAGGTGTAATGACTCATGATTGACAAATTTCACTTCATTCCCTGGAGAGAATGTGTTTGATTAATAATTGATGTGGTCAATGCCGAGGCAAGCATCATTCATCGAATGAATAAAAAACTACACCACCAGAAGTGGTTGAATGATGAACATCGCGTACCCATTGTACGTTGAGCCGTTGAATGATGAACATCGCGTACCCGTTTTACGTCGAGACGAAGTTCGATGAACATCGTGTACCCGTCATACGTCGAGCCATTGAATGATGAACATCGCCTACCCGTCGTACGTTGAGCCGTTGAATGATGAATATCGCGTACCTGTTGTACGTCTAGCAGTTGAATGATGAACATCACGTACCTGTCGTACGTCGAGACGAAGTTTTGATGAACATCGCGTACCCATCGTACGTGGAGCCGAAGTTTGATAAACATCACGTACTCGTCGTACGTCGAGACGAAGTTTGATGAACATCACGTACCCATCGTACGTCGAGCCAAAGTTTGATGATCATCGCGTACCTGTCGTACGTCGATCTGAAGTTCACTAATCATTCCATGAACCATGAAATTTCATCTCTTATTTCTTGTTCACCCTGAAGGTGTCAAGTTTGATTATACTATATAAAGGTTCATGATGGAGATGATGTTTACTTTAAATATTTGTATATATTTGTTTTATTTTTTCTCTTTCTTTTATTTCTTATAAAATGTTTTATGGAAATTAAATATTCTTGATGAACAAGCATAAATACATTTTATATATATTAATCCTCCGAAGTGGATGAAATTGATGAAATTGCTGAATTGAATATTCATGCAATTGTCTTGAAGTCTCTATGAAACTTGAACAAATAATTTTATTCTGTTCCCTGGAGAGAATGAGAATATTTATTGAAAATAATTTATTTCATTCCCTGAAGTGAATGCAAATATACCTGATTTTATTATAAATCAAGTTCGAGCTGAATATGATGTTTTGCGAATGATAATTGTGTCGTATTTGTTTATAACAAATAATAAAAATATAACCACCAAAAGTTGTTTAATGACAATAAATATTTACAGAGCACAATAAATTTTATGAATATTTATAAAATAATGCATCACTGAAGGATGATATGAAAATAATTTCCTTTGACATTATATTGAAAAATATCTTTATTTATCATTTATTGTTCCCGCAACAACAATATCAAGAGAAACATTATTATTTATCATATTCTTATGGATTATCAATATCATCTCATGTAATTCATTTATCCCCTGAAGTGGATGCTGTTGTTCATATAATTCATAAATGAAATGATTGAATTACATAGTTTTGATAATCTGATATATATTATGAAAATGATTTTACCACCTGAAGTGGTTAAAGCAATGATCATCATGATCAATAAAATTTATATTTTATACAGGATGATCACTATTGATAAATAATAAATTATCATTCATGGATCATGAAATCCTATGAATGAATGAATTCCCCTATGTGAATGTAGTATTAATTACTATATCTCATTCTTTGAAGTGAATGAAATTATTCATGAAAATTGTTGATATGATTTGTGATATCATGAATATTTGAGAGTTGATGAGGTTTGATCAAATAATTAATCCTTCATTTGGTAAAGTGAATGTTTGTTCAATGATTTATAATTTTGGATGGTGATGAGGTGTGTGTTGTGAATCTAGAAGATTCTTCCACATTAGTTCTCGCTACCACAGAGTCTAAATTATGCATTTATCCGTTGGGTGATGGGTCTAACCCGTTATGATAACGACAAATATGATTTTGCACAATGAAAGATCCTAGAGATCTTATATGCGTCGATCTTGAAGCAAAATATTTACAGATATTATTTTAATTAAATGCTTAAAAAGAACTCATATATGCGTGAGTATATGCTCATATAAGTACATTTATTGGTAGTGAAAATTAATAAATGACTCCAGAAGAGCGAATATATTCCTACCTGGTAGTACAAATTCCTAATGCTTTGTTATATCTAAAGTCTCAATGAGATTTATGAATGGTATTCTTGAAAATGAATATCATATGGAGACAAAAGAGGTACCTCAATATGTAACAAACATTCATAAAAGTGATTATAAAGAATTTGTTGTGTAGAATCGAATCAATAATGGTAAACCATAAGTTTACTGATCTCGACACTTCAAATATATAACATGATGATTTAGGCCATCTGGGATCAATTATAATGAAAGATATTGATTCAAGTATACATGATAATCGATTTATTGATAACATAGTAGACATCCATTAGGGGGAGAATGATGAATTTATTTAATGGATGCATGTTTACAAAAATTATCAATGAATTTATTATCATTAAGTCATTATGAATTCCCCCTGTATAATAATTTACCCTAAGGTACCCATTTTTGAGGTAAATTATTTATATCATCAGCAGTTATTATGGAAATAAATTTCCCATATACTTATGAAGAAGTATATATGGGGCGCACCCACCATGTGATCCATCTATATGAAAGATGCATCCAATAAATGATCGCATGTGTTATTTGCTATTGGTGAGTATACATCGCATGTTATGCATGTTGATTAAAAATAAATATTGAGTATCATATAATATATGGTCCTGCAGAACCATTGACATGATTCTCACAACACTTACATGAATGTAAAGTGTTGGAAATCAATAGTCTGATTATACACACCTGAAGTGTGGTTGAACTGATTATATAAAATCACTGTTCATCATGAGTAGAAAGAAATAAATATATTTTCCCTTGAAGAGGAAAATGAATATATCGACAACATTATATCTTTTTAGATATTGTCCCTAAAGTGACACTAGTACCAAAATTATGAGATCTCAATCAAATGTTGTTGATGATATATTTTCTATGAATGCATTTAAAACTCATTGATGACAATGGATTTTGACAGATGTTGACATCATAATAATTGGCCAAAATTATTAATGGAACTTATGAAATGTTCAGCATATAAAGTTTTGGATTGAGTATCCAAACTATCAAGACTATTGAATATTGATGATCTTATTATAAGAAATATTATTCTTTGTATATTTGGATATTTATATGAATCCCAGAAGGGTTCAAAATGCCTGAAGCATATTCAAAATTATGAAAGTTTCACCCAATCTGATAAATTATGGGGTGAATTGAATAAGTTGTATTTCATGTATCCATATTAAGTTAAGGAAGAATATAATTTGAATTTATCATCCCATGGTTTGTATGAATCATTGTAATCATCATATTATTAAGATGTTTTGAAAAACATCTAAACTCTTGAAGAGTTTTTTCTAAAATCAATGACTCACAAGGAATGTCCTTGTATTTTTGAATTAATCATCCTGAATATGAAAAGTTAAATTTTGGAATGTTTTTACCCTTAATGAATAATTAAATACCTTGCTTCCAAGAGTGATAGATTTCATACATAAGGGGTTGATGAAGAACATACCTATCCCAAAAGGATTAAATATAAATTCACATTTTATTAATCCCTGAAGGATATAAATGTACATGTGCATATGTACCTTGCAAATGACAATAAATCATATTATGATGCAAGTTAATGTTCTTCCCCATTTATTGAAATCTAAAGGGTACAAGTTATTATTATTCCAAAATTCAAAACTGAATGTTTTGGTTATGAATTAATCATGGACATTCTATGAGATAAATGATGATCATTATGAATGAGAGATGTAACTGTTGTACTCTTTTTCCCTTATACAAGTTTTTCTCACTGGGTTTTCTTGATAAGGTTTTTAATGAGGCAACACTCTGGGGAATTGATGTCATTGTACTCTTTTTCCCTAATCAAGTGTTTTCCCCTGAAGGGTTTTTCCTTGATGAGGTTTTTAATGAGGCAATCATACATCATAACAGATATCCAAGGGAATTTTATAAAATATTATGGATATCTATAATTAATGGAAATTGTTGGCCTTCCCCATGAGTTATAATTTTCAATGAGACCATTCATTATCACTTTTGGTCTTCCTCCCATATCCTGAAGACATAATTAAATAATAATATCAATTGATTTCCTGAAGACATAACTAAATGATATTATCAGGGGGAGTTGGGAACACTGCACTCTTTTTCCCTTCATCAGTTTTTCCCACTGGGTTTTCTTGATAAGGTTTTTAATGAGGCAACATGACATGAAATTATTTTATTTTGGCTTCACTTATTTTTCCCACAGGGTTTTTTTAGTGAAGATTAAATAAGATTCCATGAAATTATGACATCCAAGGAGGAGTGTTATTAAATGTTATTAATGGATGTCATAATTATGACAATAATGATGACACCTCAATTCCCAATTAATTCTCCTCTTAATGACCAACCTTAATTATTCTCAAACCATTGGTATTCTAGTCGCCGGATTAAATATTATAGGGATTAATTTGAACCGTTGGATCAGATCTCATGTACTCTATAAATATGGTGATATGTTAATAAAATGGGATGGACTTTTGGCTCTGCATTATGTTCTTTACTTTTTTTATTTCTCTTGTATTTGTATTTCCATTTTTCGTTACAATCGTCATACGAAAATTCGACGCTCGCTTTCTCAATGATGCTCTTCGCCTACAATCGATCTTACATTTCCGGTTTCAAAATACTTCGCGGTTTCAATCGACGTTTGATTAATTTCACAACATTTATCAATATATAAGACTTATCTAAATAAAAAACTAATATCCATTTTATTTAAAATAAAAATATATGAATATTTATATACCTATATAATGCGTGTGTGTGTATTTGTGTGTGTCTGTATTAACAAATTGATATATATTATCTATATATTCTAAACAAATGTATATACATATTAATATATAATATTTGTAAATATATATAAATATGTATAATTATACTTACAGATACACATATATATAATATATGTGTGTGTGTGTGTGTTGTATATATGTATTTATTTATTTATACACAAAAAACATATTTTATAAATGTATTTAAAATCGATCTTCTAAATATATATTAATATACAAATAAATATACAGATAAAAAAATATAACTAAATATATATAAATAAATAGATATAAATATATATTAATATATGAATAAATATATAAATATATAAATATATAAATATAACTATATATATATTAATATAAATATATATATGTTAATATAAATATATATTAATATACAAATAAATATAACTATATAACTATATATATATATATCATTAAATAGAGAGAAAAACAACATGGTGGAGTGGTAAAGTGTCCAGACGTGCAGGGGAGAAGTCTTGAGTTCGAATCCTGAGGGAGGTATGAGCGCGCATGAGGGTTAGTGAAGGGGGTGCTAGCGCTGTTAAAAGGGTTAGGGGTGGGGCTGAGGTGTGTAGGGGGGTGGTAGGGCATGCAGGTGGGGCTTCAATAGTGCTGTTGAAGGGGGGGAAAGCGCTGTTAAACCCCCTTCGATTTTCAGAATTTCTTTTATTTTTTATTTTTATTTTTTAACTTTTATCAGCGCTAAAAAAATAGTGATAAATGGCCCTTTTATTAGTGCTTTTTTTGCACTGATTGAAGAGGTCTTTATCATCATTTTTTAGCATTGATAAAATGGACCCCCTTTCAATAGCACCTCAACTATCAATGCCTTTTTAGCGCTAATAAAATCCTATTTGTAGTAGTGATTTGTATTTATACATGTGATTTATTATAAGTAAATATAAGAAAATATGTATATATTTAATTATAAATAAAAATACATTGTGAAAAAATGATAAAATTTCAAAACTATAATATCAATATGAATATAATCCCTAGAAATATATCTAGTCCCTATTGAATACAGGTAAAAAGACCCCCTTAAACGAGTCTGAAATTTCATTGAATGTTAAAAAATTGGGGTACCCCGACTAAAAACTCATTTTTGGAGGTCTTTTGGGTTTTTTTGGCATTGAAAAATATGACCGGGGTTTTCTTGAGTCACTTGGGCATAAATATTATCACAAACTTCAATTTGATATGTGGTAGATCCCAAACGTACACCCGAATCAAAAGTTTTGACCATTTGAAGTTTGACTTACGTTTTCAACGTATTTTAGATCTTTTATTAATTTTTCAATTTTTTTATCCGCAAATTGTTATTAAATGACTATTACTAGATAATAATTAGAAAATTATTAATTAAAAATATTTTATAACTATTTTTCACTAAATATCTTATATATTAAGTGTAAATTCCCTTTTTAGGTTGTCTAAAACATATTTAAAAAATATATATTATATTTATATTAATATCAATATATTTATATATTAATTATTATTTTTAATGTTTTTTTGAAATATACCCTTTATCATTGCTACTAAAAAAACGCTGATAGGGGGTCTTTATTAGCACTTGTAAAAAAACACTGATAAAGACCTCCCTTTATCATCATTTTTTACAAGTGCTGATAAAGATCCCCATTTATCAATGTTTTTTTTACTAGCACTGATAAATGGACCTCATTTATCATCGCTTTTTTACTAGTGCTGATAAAGAGGGGCCTTTATCAACGTTTTTACAAGTATTGATAAAGGGCCCACTTTAACATCATTTTTTCTAGCTTTGAGAAATGGGTTATTTAATAGCGCTTTTAGCTAGCGCTGTTAAAACCCTAACACTGGATAAACTTAGTTTTGTATTTGTGTCGGTCTATATTTCGATGGATCACTTAATGAATTTGAGGAATGTATTCCTTTAAGACTTGTTGTGCAGCTCATTTTGTGGTGCTACAAAACAATCCTTCATTTCAGTGCTAAAAAAAGGGTTTTTTAGTGCAAAAAAGTTATTATTTAGTGCTGCAATAGCCTAAATACAAGAAAAACATAAATATATTGTAAAAGCATCACCATAATCAACATGATGCATAACCAAATTTGACTATATAAAAATAATAAATAAATTTTATTATTTTATAACATGTTTTCACCTTAAAACTACCTGTTATTGTTATAAAACTTGAACATATAACAAATGCATAACAGAACATGTTCATAAAAGTGTGTCGGTGAATAAAAAACCCCTAAACTTTTAAACCACCAAAGAAATGCATTTGTAATTGAAACATGTAATATATAAGTAATGCTAAACAATATGTATTTTATTAATAACACATAACAAATTTAAAACCACATACAAATGTAAAAAATTCAAATTAGGTCACTTTGAATTCACCACATGTCAAAATGATATGTGTTTATTCATACATGTCACAAATGAATCAACGATCATTGTCCTAGGCTTTCATATCAATTCAAGTATGTTTTTTGAGTTTTGAGTATGTGATGTGTGTTTTGAACCTTTTTAATGATTTAAATGAAAAAATACACTCTAAGTTGTTCAAAGAATACCGTGTGTCAGAATGAAACATGATATTTTTCTACAGATCACAAATGAATCAATCATCATTGACCTATAGCTTCATAATATTCTTAGATCATTTTCACTATTTTGGACACGTGATACACATTTTGAACTAAAATATTATATTTAAATTTAAAATGGTGGTTCCATTAACTACGCATGCTACAAGAATAAGACGGCCCAGGGACTCGACCCCGCGACTGGTGCCCCACACCCCAACCCCTCGTGCCACCCCAACCGCTTACGGGGGGGGGGGGGTGAAATATTATATTTAAATTTAAAACACACACTTCTAGCCATATCGACAATACTGTGCATTAAAAATGATGTTTTGTTCATTCATAAATGTCAATAATTAATTGACTACCGTAGTAATATAGTTTCTCAACAATCTAAGCATGTTTTCTCAGATTTGAGTAATGATGCTCATTTTTTTTGGAATGAGCGACACATCATTCTGATGTGTTGTGTAGTCAAAAGACACCATTTTTGACCATGCACCATAATGATGTGTGATTCATTCATACACATCATAAATAAATATTTGAACATAGTCTTATAGATTCATTACAAACCAAGCATGTTGCACCAAATAAGTAAACAATTATTGTCTTAGATCACAACCAATGAAAGACATCACTTTCAACCATGCATCAAAACAACGCGTGGTTCATTCCTACATATCCTAAATAAATATAGGATTTTTTTCCTAAATATTCATTACAAACATGGTGGGTTTTCTCATTTTTGAGCATGTGATTCCCGATTTTAAATGAAATATTAATTTTAAATTCAAAAGACGCATTTTCAGTCACTCCAACCACATTAATATCGCCACAATCTAACTGCTTTTCTCAAAATTTATCACGTGGTTTGATCATGATGGTCATGAAATTAATAAAAAAATTAAATAAATTACTTGTAGATAAATACCTCATCTTGAATTTTGTAAATATTGTGACAAAACATAACTTTCCCATCCATCCTTAAATGTATCTCTTTCATCCTCATGAAATAAATCAAAATAATTATTCGAATAAAATTGAATAAATATAATTAATGAAAGGGTTAATAAATATTTTAATAGAAATTATACATATTAAAAAATAGACACATATAATAGATACCTTTTAAGGGATTTTAGCTTTCCTATGGGCTATGTGATCCTTGAAAAATTTATAAACATAATTACTGTATCCAAAGACATTTAGTTGTTTTATTCACTGTGAGAACATTGAAATTTAATAGAATTTTTCTATGATATATGTTTAAATACTAAATTGTTAATATTTACACCCAAATAGATTTCCATTTATAGTAACCCATCAGTTTTATGCTAGGTTCATTTTTCTTAAACTATTTACTGATCAATGCATTATCGCCACACTACCAATGATAAATTGTACATATGTGGGACACAATAACTTGAAAACATCCATAATTCCATCATATCATAATTAACCAATGATAAAGAAATGGGTTTCATGAAAACTTTATCATAACATGAGCATAAGACATCCAAAAAAATAAGGTGGACAATATCATTAGAGAATATCCCTAGTGAAGCATAAGAAACATTAAATGACATTGAAATTGATAAAAAAACCTTTGATAAAGGGTGAGGCGACAACCCTGGATCTGGCTTGGGATGAGAACAACACAGGAGGTGGTGAGTACTTCCTACGGTGGGCCACAATGGTGATTGTCACTGGTGGGAGTGGTAGTAGGGGAAAATGTCGATGACGCTGCTAAGTTGGCGACAACGACATACAAGGTATTCTGTGGAAAATAGTGATTTTGGGCGAGGAAAAATCCATGGATGATAAAAAAAATGTGATGGAGAGTGCTGAATACCATGGGCAAGGCGATGAGGGCGGACGCTGACAGCACTGCTGAGACGGGGACACTGATAGACGAATGAATGACACTGCTAAAGAAAACAATGACCATGGGCGATGTACTGGTTGTGCACCAGTGCTACTATAGGGCTATGAGCCCATTGTAATGGGGTTTAACACCCCACTGGGTATTCAATGACCATATATTGGGATCCCTCTACCTAGAATAATAGGAGGAATTTATTTCAATAAAAATAGGAGGGCTTCCCCCCACCCATTATTTTTTTTCCAGAAGTCTGAGGTAGTAATGTCCAACAAGTTCCACGTAATCCTCTTGGAAACCTAAAAATCAGTTTATATACAAAGGGTGAGCATACGAGTATACTCAATAGGGAAACCAAAGTATCTCATACACATGTGAAAGAAGTATACTAATGCACCCATGAGAAAATAGTAGAACCAAACAACACCCAAACAAGTCAGCTATTCTAACCCATACTCACCAAGACATGCTCACCAAATAATGCATCCAAGTATAATAAAATAATAAGAATCATATTGGTAAAAGGTACCCCACATTTATTTCCCACTGATTTTATGTTCTCACACCCCAATATCCTATATCCTGGCACTCCCATCTCTTTTGAATAACATATACCACTGCCCCACAACACAGTCGCATCACATCTTGCTCGAAGACATTTGGACCACCACCCCACAACATGGTCACATATCATCTTTCCCTAAAACACATGGTTAATCACATCACAACTATAACCAAAGTTGTTGGGTACCATGAACATGAAAGATATTAACCTCATGCCCTACTCCTACCACGCACGCCCCCCACTATAAGCTGCCCCACAACACAATCACATCACATATCACCTAAAGGCACATGGGCCACCGCCTAGTGCACTATAAAACCTACGACCATCACAGACTGTGCATATCTACTCGACTAAAAGAGAGAGTGGAAAAAATAGGATAGCCATCCATCCATCCTCATCATTGGAATGTTGTAAAAAACACCCTCCATATAAATGAACAAGTGTCGACACATAGTGCTCGATGCGGGGGGGGGGAGTGAGTATAAAAAATCACAAGAAACATACAAATATATACATATAACCACACACAATCCCAACCTATGAGTTCACAACAAAACACTAACCAACTCACAACATCACCAATTTTTCTACTACCACTAAATGCATAACACCACACAAACCACAAGCCACATATCTCATTTCTAACCAATTCCTTTATCCAGCCCATTTGTTTCATTATTTATCAACAACCACATTTAACCACACATCACATCATTTATTTGTTCATTAATCATTTACATCCCATTAATAAAACAATACCATTACATTTAAAACATTTTTAACCAGTTATTCCATCACTACTCAAGCATCTAGCACAACACAACCATTCTCCCAAGTAGCTCATCATTCTCATCGAACCATCACCTCACCGCTCCACAAATAGGGCCAAACAAACCATCACCACGCTGCCCCAAAATCACATCCAAAAAAACCACACACCACCCAAACTACATCATAACCACAAATCACAACACATCAATGATCATTTTATAGATTTAACAAAGGGGATTTTACAAAGTTTCACTTTATTTTAGGGGCATTATCACACAATCTATAAATCTAGGGGAAACCATTTTATTAACCAAATATAAGTGGTTATCCAATTTCTATTTTAAGGTGATATAAAAACAACCACACAATAAAGGATCCACTTCACATATCAAACCACTTCAAAAAAATCCTTCAATTTCCATAATTTTTAGTAGGGTATTTAGCCCGTACAATCACAATATCACAAAAATGTCAAAGTTGTAAAAGCATGAGAATCATTCCCTTTCACCCTTTAATTTTAATTATCCAATTATTTATATTTAATTAATACATCACAACCATAACCCATATATAAAAAAGATAAAACCCCTCCCACATGATACAAAATATGATAAATGAAGGAAACCCAACCTCAAAGAATCTTTGCCAACACGCTGCACACTGCAAGGCGAAGAAGAAATTCCTGCAAACAACAACCGCATGAAAAAATCATGGATAAACCTACACCGCATCAAGGATTATAAAAAATGCACCCCAAATCACAACTCAAACCAAAACTGCACCACTGTAGTGGATCCCCAGGTGAAGAACAAGAAAAAACAACCAAGAAGAAGAGAAGGTCTTACCACTGATTGTAAAAACACCACCACCATAACCCACAGATTGAAGCAAGAGGAAGGGGGCTAAAAATAATCTGAGAACCAACTTGGGTTCTCCCAAAATGAGAGAGAAAATCCATGACCAAATGAGGAGGGGTTCAGATGAAATTCCTATTTACAACCTAAAATTCAACACTTTCATATAGTGTAACCTATTCACAATGTAAGTTTCATGGGGTTTTTACCCAAAAAAGAAACTTTAGCTGAAATTTTCATTGCTTCGACTTGATTTAATTACAAATCATGAATTACTTTCATGACGTGAATATGTTTCATAGATTCCTCCATCGCCGCACAAAGTCCATGAATCTATCCGGCTACACAAGTCGCAAAACACTAGTTCACATCGTATAAACCTTTCACGACATGAATATCCCACATCAGCCTCACTGAACCACCAACCAAAATAGAACCTCCCCAAGACTCCTCCATAACACCCCCAACACCCAAAAATATAAAATAAATGGGCAGGAAAGAATGATCCATTACATCAGATACCCATAAAATGATTCTTGTTCTCAATAATCAAAACCAAAACCCATGGAAAGAAAAGGGTCTGAACAACCACCCCATGACATACCTCTCAAGGATCTAATCATACCTCAAATGATACCACTAGACAAACATACCAAACCTAATATCCAAAAAACATCTCGCACATCCTCATTAATACATAGCCACATCACCATACCCATCCAACCTCCACACATCCCAAACCAACAATCACTACAACCAACAAACCACACCACCCTAAACATATGAATCAGGGAATTCCACCCCCCATATCGACATACTATCTGCTCTGGGCAGCACATACTCACCCACATGAGTTTAATCGCATCATAGTATAATGTGTCCTGATTAGGAATTAGGTCCTACCATTTTCATATGTAGGAACTTTATCACACATCACATATCAATAAAACATCAAAACTCATAAAAAACAATCCCAAACATCACATCATCTAGAAAAAACCAAATAAAATAGATAAAACTCAAAAAAAACTCTGGGTACTGGGAATGAATCTGTGTTTATCACACCCAAGTACTCTCCTCCAAGAAACCATACCTCCATGACAAAAAAACCAAAGGAATGGTTCATCCATGTGGTGACTTCTCTTGGTGAACCTGAATCTCTACTCTTTACTCTAAAAACATCACACCATCTTTGATATCCAACTCTCCCTAGTCAATGACACAAGAGTCATCATGAATATACTGATAGATTTGAGAGATTTGGAATAAATCATGGATACTCTCCATCCATGGTGGTGATGACAATCGATATTCCACCTCACCAACTCACCCGAACACCTCAAAGGGACCAAAAAATCTGGGAGAAAGATTACCCCCCTGCCAAAAATTTCCTTAACCGCAATGAGGGGAAACCTTCAAGAACATGTGGACCCCAACCTCAAAATTCAAGGACCTCCTCTTATGATCAGAATAAGACTTATGCCTATCCTACACTTCTTTTATCCTCTATCAAACTAGCTAAACCTTTTCTGTTGTGCTCTTCACCACATCGAGACCAAGAATTATTGCCTCCCCAACCACTGTCCTACACAATGAAGAATGAAATGACCAGCCATAAAAATCCTCAAATAGGTCCATGGAAATGGATGAGTGATAGATTTTATTATAATCAAACTAAATCCAATGAAAATTCCACACCCAGGATCAACCAAATTCTAAGATGAATTCTCACAACATGTCCTACAACGTATGGGTGTTTCACTCTATCTTCACATCCATCTGAGGGTGGAAAACAGTGATGAGGTGTAGATAAGTTCCAAAATAATGTTGTAATCTTCTCCAAAATCATGAGGTAAAACATAATTATTGATCCAAGGAAACATACATAAAAAATCCATGCAACCACACCACCTCATCCACATACCTTTTAACCAAATAATCCACTGTGCCTGACTCCTTGATCGCTAAGAAGTGGGCCCATTTTGTCAACCAATCAACAATTACCCAAATAACATCACAAAATACTTGAGTTCAGGGTAACCTTGTGATAAAATCCATCAATATTTCATCCCACTCTACTTAGGAACATCCAAAGGCTGCAACAAACCACCAAGAACATGATGCTCAGCCTTTGCCTATTGGCAAACCAAACACTTCACCAAAAACTCCACCACCACCCATTTCATTCAGTGACACCAAAATTACATCCTCAAACCATGGTACATCTTAGATACTCTCAGGTGTACCGCTAACGGTGAGCTATAAAACTCACAAAGGACTCCCTCAAACATCACTATCAGGACAAATAGTCTCCTTGATAACATCATCCCATTATGACTATCCTCCAATCATCTCTTTAGAGAATCACCATAGCCAACACAATCGTGCAACACCTCTACCTATGAGTCTCCCCATTGAGACTATTCCACTAGCCGCATTAGATAAGATTACACCTTCATCTAAAATAATCAGCCTCTACTATCATCCACCCTTACATCTTAATGTAAGGTTAAAAACTCCTCTATTTCATTCTAATCATCACTGGAATCATAAACAATATCCTTTCATGACATTCTTTTTAAAGTGTCAGCCATGACATTTCACTTTCTTAAGGTGTAAGGGATCTCAAAATCATAATCCCGAAGAAACTCCATCCACATCCACTATCACAGATTTAGATTACATTGATAAAGAATATAACTCAAGTTCTAGTGATTCGTGAAGACTACAAAATGCTCCCCAATAAGGCAATACCTCAAAATTTTAGAGTAAAGACAACCACTTCTAGCTTCAGATCATGGGTGGCTTAATTATGCTCATGGGGATGCAACTGCCTAAACCCATATGAGATCAATTCCCTTTTCTACATCAACATGTATCCCAATACCATATATAAAGCATCACAAAACACATCAAACAACACACCTTCCTTATGAAACTGAATCAATGGAGAACTGACCAACTTATCTTTTAGAAAACAGAACGATGCCTGTCACTAATTAGTCCACAAAAAGGTTTGGTCCTTCCTGGTCAAAGAGGTCAACAGGTCTAAAAATTGAGAGAAATTGGGCTCAAACCTATGATAATAGCCTATAGGTCCAAGGAAACTGCAAACCTATGCCACGTTCTTGGGTAATACCCAAGAAACAACTTCCTCAACCTTTGATGGGTCTATTTACAAACCTTACCGAGACACCATATGCTTAAGAAAACACACCTCTCACATCCATAACTTACACTTGGACAACTTCTCATAGATCTGGTGGCATCGAAGAACCTAAAAGATAGATTTGATATGATTAGTAAGATACTCCTATGAATTCAAGTAGATCAATATTTAATCAATGAACATGAATATGAACTAGTCAAAAAATTTATAGAACATAGAGTTCATGATCCCCATGAACAAAACAGGTGCGTTCATGATACCGAATGACATGAATACAAACTCATAGTTCATATACCTACATATGAAGGTAGTATTCAGGATATCATACTCCTTCACCCTCAACTGGTGATACCAAGACAATATATCGATATTAGAAAACCAAATCACCCCTCTCAGCTGGTTGAAAAGATTTTATATCCTTGGAAGAGTGTAATGATTCTTGATCATTACCTTATTCAACCTCCAATAGTCTATACACAACCTCAAACTACCATCCACTTTCTTGGAGAATAACACTAGAGCACCCCACAATGACACATTGGTCTAGATGAAACCTATCTATATCAAATCATATATCCTAATTTTAACACCCTAGGATTTTAAAATATGAAACTCATATTCAATAATGTGTATGACATGCAACACCAAACATAGAAATGAATATAAAATCCTAATACTTTACGCTAATTATTTACTATTTTAAATAAATTAAATCAATTATATTGATTGAAATTCACGTAACACTGAGTTTAGCTTGTGTTTCATGAAACAACGAGTTTCTTCAATAGCTTTCATTGCACACAAGAATGAGTTTTACCAAACAACAATATACTATTATTATTATTATTATTTAATATTGTAATTATCACCTAGTTGTTGGAATGATGAGGATGTATATGATTAATTAAATTATGAAAATATATAGTTTACACACATTTATTGTTTATCTATTGACTATAAATAATAATAAGAACCATTTAAAAGAAAATGAAATGTTTTCGGAGAAATTGTATTTTCCTAAAAGATGGTTTAGTTGCGCTTGAAACACATAATTTAAAATTAATTTATAAAAATTTTAGAAAATATATATGAAAAAATAAAATTTATCTTTGAAATTAGGATACAAAAATTAACTTAGGGTAAATTTATGATTTTTTTTGAGAAGTTTCATTTTTTGATTAATAATGAAAAATACTGAATTTTAATTGAAATCTTCCTTTTTGTATAAAAAATTAATAATGTTAAATTATATTTTTAATTAGTTTTAAAGTAAAAATAGTTCAATTATGAATCTATTAATCCAATTTAGGTCATTTTAATATTTTTTATATTTAATTTTCATATAAAAACATTGTAAACTTTTGAACATTTTCACTTTAAAAACCCACTTTCTCGTCACGTTTGTGAGATTAATTTTAAATTAAATTATACCAATTATATGAGTTGGACATGGAAAAATAGGTTTCATATTTTTAATAATAATAATTTATATTATATAATAAGGTCAAATTAATTTTTTATCATAATTATTAGTGAAAACAGTTAAAATTAATTACAACAATTAAAGAAGAAACGAGTTTACTTAGTGGTTAAACTTAAAATACAAGGCGTAAAAATGACCAAAAACTTGTCCAAAACCCATTTTATGACCATATATCTACCTTATAACTTATATTATTGATAATTTATTATTATTTGGTCCTGGTGACATGAAAAAACTTGGGTGGAATTCACTCTTTCAAAAAATTACAAGTGTGCCACTCACCCCACTTATAAAAGCACTCACTCTCTTCTCCACTTCACAACTTAAAACCATTTTTGTTCAGAAAATACATAAAAAAATCAATTAAAAACATACATAACATAATCTTATAATCCTTACCATGGGAATAAATCCATATTAGGAAGGATTTAGTGAAAACCTAAAGAGGATACCTGAAGAATAGGTAATTTTCTTCAATTAGAATCTTTATTTTACTTCTTTCTCCACCTCCTTAAATTTTTATTATAACACGATGATATAATAAACTCTATATATTACATATAATATAATGTTTTAAAATAATTTAATGTCCTAAAAACATCTACACTTCTATCAAATGGGTTTTTAAATCACCGTTCATGTGTATGGAAGACCACCACCTCACGAACCAATGCCGTTATTTTTTCCATTTCCACCTCTCAAGGTAGGGTATGATATTGGATATAAAGAATATATATGATATTTATAAAATATTTATAAATATTTATTAATTATATCATATATATATTTTTACCTTTAATTCTTTAGGAGATATGATAATATCACTCGTGTGTACACCGGACTGCCGCCTCACTCAGCGATATGATTCGTTATTCACTAACACTTCACATGGAAGGTGATAAAGATAATTTTAATTATTATATATTATATACATGAAATAATTATTATAATCATAAAATATTTATATTCTAGAAATATAATATATATATCATTTTATTACATTCCTTTTTACTCATGTAAAGATAACATCGTTCATGTACGTGTGGATTACCGCCTTGATGAAGAGATGTGGCTCTATTTTCATCACCAAAACACATGGATAAAATATATAAGTATATAGTACGTTATTAATTATATTATGATCATTATTTAAAGGTAAAATATTATTTTCTTCCTTTCCATAATGATCATTGAAAAATGGAAGCGTTACTCATGCGTACGTACAACCTACCGTCTCCATTATCGTAACATACTTAATTTTTCATAACCATACTTCATGATTGGTTTTAAAATTATATTTGATCTATAAATATTATAATTATTTCATGATTATTATTTTTTATATTATGAAACTCTATAATATGTTCAAGCACCAAATCTTTAATGACAAAACATGAATGAGAGAATAAGGCAATTAACACTCGAAACAATGAAAATAATGAACGATTATCAATGAATGGGTGATAAGATATCATAAAATAATCATATATGATATTATAAATATTAATATAGTTCTGGTGTAAGTTAATGAAATGTTTAAAACCACTATATAGGAGGATAAATTATGTTCAACCAAAAGTAAGTGTGAGGTAAGGGATTTCGTCTCAATTTACATTCTATCAAGACTTATTTGTTATTATGCACCAAATAAATTTTATGTGGCATGTATACTACCACCTTTGACATTTAATATCATGATTAATTCATACTTTATGGTATTTTGAGTTCTAATTTGAATTATTTCATCCAAGGGGATTTGAATTTAAAATTACCAAGTGGTAAAGTTATTATGCAACATCACTTTCTTTTATGATTGTTAAATTTATATTAAAAAAAATCACTTTATTGTAATCATTTTTCATTGTAAATTAAATTTATCTTAAATATCCACATTCTTGTGTAATGAATATGATTATTGCCTAAATAGTATACCATTTTTTACATACAGTGCTTATTTTGAGAGTTATTTGATTAACTGGGGAAATATTGATAAATACATATCCTTTAATCAATGTAGATATTTGATAAGGAAAAATATTTATGAATTAAATTAATTATTTTATATATGAGGAATGATTTTAACTAGTGTGAAACTGGTTAGAGATCGGTAAATGTAAGCCCCATGATGCATCAATATTCTCATGAGACAAATCAATTGACCAAATTAGATGGGTTTTTACTAAATATGTTTTAAACCATATTGTGAAATGTCTTGATGGTAAAGGTATCATGTACATAGGAAATTTAATGAACCAACCAGGAATACCATCTAAACTAATACCTGAGCTGATTCGCCACTAACTCGAAGAGTGTTTCTGATCTCCATGGGCTGATGACAAGCACCTAAGAATTAATTAAAACCTTTGGGAATGATTTCACCCTCAAATTATTTCAATAATAGATTACAATGTGGAGTCATCATCAGATATATAAATCACTACATACATATCAAATATAAGGAGACACTAAGAAAACTGAAAGCAGAACATAACCACTAAAACCCATCTCCTGGTGGTCCATGACCACCCACCATGTCCCAAGTCATCCACCCTTGGTCACAAAGCAAAAAACCACAATGGAAGGTGATAGAATGAACACCTTATATAAGATAATAAAGGGCTAAAAAAACCAAAAGGTACAAGCAGGATGCGAGCTAAAGTGACCTATAGGATTACATCAAATATTCTATATAATTACTGAATAAGGTAATTCAAATATTCTAAAATAGGAGTACAAATGGGATAATATGAGGATTAGTTTAAGAATAGAGTTTTAAACATTTAAAAATAAATTATTAAACCAAAACTTTAAAACATGCCATTTCACCATTTAAAAAATAAACATTTTATTGAAAATCTTTGGAAACCATTTCATAAGCTAAAGTCAGGTAATCAAGAAAAATGATAATATACACCAGATATGTAAAGATGAATAAAATCAATACAATAGAGTCAAGGTGCATAATAACAATAAATGAAGCAAGCAATACAACTCTAATGACAAATGGTTTAACAACCAAGTAAAGAGATTTCCATTTTAAATTAATAGATTTTTCATTTCAAAATCATATTTAAACAAATAATTCTTTACATTTCAAATGATGGAATATTTCTAAACAAATGTATTAATAAATTTTTTATATATTTTTTTTATATAAATTAACATGTCATATAAAACAATTACAATAATCAAATATATGCATTTAAAATACAAATAAGTGAGCAAAATGGTCATATGAATAATAAGGTATGATAGTTCCAGGATATAAATACCCACACTCAAGTTATGACAGTATGTACATAAGTCCCTTGAATTCAGGTCAAAGAACATCACCATCTCCTAAGGGATGTGATGTGATGATATTATGTTTTAGAACACTCTAAGCTATAAAGTGTCATCCAAATAGCTCACTAACTACCTAAGGCTTTCATGTTCTCTAGTACAAAATCAATTATGGGAAATTTATTTTATAGAAAAAATTAAATTTATCCCATTCTTCATTTCAAATATGCCAATTTTCTATTTAAAAACCAAAACAAGTTTTTAATAAAAAACATGCCTTTTTCAACAAGATAAAACCCTAAGGTTTCTATCAAAATCATTTTAAATCCATTTTTACAAATAGAGATTTTAAATCAATTCATCATTCAATTTCAAAATACAAAATTCAACAATTAAATTTTCAAAAAAATTCCATTAGTTTCATAACAAACCCCCAATTTAATGGAATTGGGGTTTTTAAAAAATTTCCATCAAATTTCAATTCAAAACCATTTAAAGAATTTCAACATTTAGAAAGGGTGACCATACCCACTTCCTTTAACAATTCATCATTAAAATTCTGAATGGTCCATTAAACAATCATCAATTCATTCTAAATCATTTTAAAAATTCAGTATTTAAAAGCATAATAATACCCAATTCCTTTCACAAATCATCATTTATTTAAAATCATCACCAAAGAATTTAAAGGAAGTATTAATTTTTTTAAAGGAATGAATAAATTTCAAAACACGGGTTTACACCCTCTTTCCATGAAGATACATTATTTATTTCAAATAACCCAAGAACACCAATTACAAAGAAATGAAAAAACCATTTAAAGGGGGTTCTTGGTCATTTAATAAATTAAATAATTTTAAACTATTTATAAAACATCAAATATTTTAATTCAATTAATTCAAATCATGAAAGTTCATTGTATAAATCAAAACTTGGGATAAAGCCCTTAATTTCACCAAAATATCCTTTAAAATATCTTTGATAATAAATCAAAAAATTAGGGAATTTATTATTTCACAAAAGGTGAGAGGAATGAAAGTCAAAGCCATTTAATTCATAGAATATTCAATTAAAATTTGATATGGTCAAATATTATTTCATGAGGAATTAAATGAACAAAAAATAATAGAACATGTGTTAGAAATTAGGAAACACATATCCATGAATTAATAAGAAATGATGAATTGAAAAACAAAGGAAAAGCATATAAACACCTATTTGGAATATTAGGAATCCAACCTCAATGAATCCAAGACGTTTCACCTTCAATAGTGATCACTGGATCTAAGAATATTGATCTTGAAAGAAGATAGTGTAGATCTTAGATAAAAAATTCCAAATAAATCAATCAAGACCCAATAAAACTCAAGGATTTCACAATATTTAGAATTAAGGGATCAATAGGATAAGGGAGATCCAAGATCAATAAGAAAAGAACTCACTAGAATATGATCACCGTTTCAATTGGGGATTTAATATGCCAAGAGATGATGTTTGGGAATCCAAAATGGATCTAGAGGGCTTCAAAAACTTTAAGGATCAGATTATGATTAATTGGGAGAAGTTTTGGGTTGATTAGGGGGGTTTTAGTTATTTAATTAAATTTTTTGTAACTTTAATTACCACATGCACAGTTTCCTGGGTTTGGCCACATTGTTAGTACTAACCGTGCACCTAATTGTGCACCCAAAACAGAGCCACTGGAGGTGTTTCTTGGTTTTGCAACACACTTTGTCAAATCATGTTCCAACCATGTGACCCCCTGCCGTCTAGGTTGAACACTTTGTCAAATTGTTCTCAAACCATGTGCAAACCATGCACAGGCCTAGAAACCTCTAAAAAAGTCCAAAAAAAAAATCCAAAAATGATCCAATAAGATACCCAATCATTGGGTAATCAAATAAACGAGTCAAATCACATAAAAATGAGTAAATAGATGTTACAAGATCCCCACAATATGACTTTATGTCCCCATAAAGAATCCATTATCAAAGATAGAACATGATGACACAACAAGAACTTACTCATTAATCTTATAAGGTGATTGGGTTTATAAATGAGACTCACCCAAAAGTTACCAACACACAAAACTCCAAGATCAACACACTAAGATCATAAAATGTCTCCAAAATAGAGAAAAACTAGAGACCTAGCACAGGTATCCCCACCATTTAAAGATTAACCAAAATGGTGTAACATAAGAAAACCACATCCCTTAATCCCAAAGAAGAGACTTCAACTATGCTCTAAGGAGTAATATCAATTATCAAACATTCAAAATCATGGTAAAGATCTAGAAAGGATTTCTAACTCGGGCAGGTATTCAATGACAACCTTGGAATTTTCAAACCGAACCTCATACCATGATGATCTCATTAAAATAAATTCCACCACCAAACATCAAATCCAGTGCATGATAGGGCACTACACTCTCACATGGGAGATCATACAACACATCAAAATTGACCTATAACCATCAAGTCAAAACAAGAGGGAATTAAGGAACAACAAACAAGATTTCAAGAAAAGGAAACCATTATTAAATCACCAAACCAAAAATGATCCAAACCATGTTCCACAAGATACATTCACAAATATACCAAAAAAAAAGGTTTCCAAAAATAGACAATCCAAAAGAAGAAAAACTCAAACAGTTTCCAATATGATGTTAGAAATAAGAAGTTGGAAACCAGAAGCTCCTCCACTGTGTGAAAATATTCACTCGAAGGCCTATGGATGGAGACCTATTATCATGAAGCATCTGCTGCCCCGTAGTAAGGAGCTAATATCCCTAAACAAAACATCATTTTTTGGCCTAAAAACTTACATAACCTCTTAAGGTGACCAAAATGTCCACACTATTTACAAAATATCAGAGATTTTGATCAAAACTCCTCAGAATGATTAGGTGATCCACACTGGAAACACATGGTAGTCCTCTTCTTTTTCCAAGGAGATTAAACTTAATCAATTGGGAATGTGGAATTTATCCATTCCTATTTTTTTCTAGCCCCACTTCACCTAAAATATCCTTATTGATCATCCCTTAATAAGAGACCAACCATTCCATAGGCATGAGGATTAAGTGGATAAATTCCACTGTAAAATGTTAATAAAATAAAAAATAAATGTTCTTACAAAAAATGTTGAACGCTTAATAAAAATAAATATAAAAAACACGTGTTTAAAAAAATTAAAAAATGTTTTAAATTAAAAAAACACTTAAAAATACTTTTCATAAAATGTTAAAAAAATAAATGTAAAAAATGTTTTAAATAAATGATAAAAAATGTTTAAATAACAACACTTTAAACCCATCCACTGTTGCGCATCCCCCAATTCCTCATTATTTTTTTTTTCAATTTTCACATAATATAGATAAATTTACACACACATATATATATTTTTTTACAAAATAACATATCCACCCACTGTAAAATATTAATAAAAAATGTGTATACATAAAACATGTTTAAAAAAACACATGTAAAAAACATGCATTAAAAAACATTTTAAATTAAATGTCTAATAATAAATATAAAAATTGTTTTAAACAAATGTTAAAAAACGGTTTAAATAAAAATGTTTAATTTTTTTTAAAACAAAAATTTAAATTAATTTTTTAAACAAACACTTAAAAAAACTTTTTATATATATATTTTTAAAAAAAGTAATTTTTTTTAAAAAAACACATGTAAAAATCATGCATTAAAAAAAATTAAAAAACATTTTAAATTAATCATTTAAAGATAGATGTAAAAAAAGGTTTTAAACAAATGTTAAAAAATGGTTTAAATAAAAAATTTTAAATAAAAAAAATCATAAAAACTTAAAAAAATTATAAATAAGTTAAAAAATGTTTAAATAACAACGTTTTAAACTCACCCACTATTGCGAATCCCCCAACACCTCATTAATTTTTTTTACAATTTGCACATAATATATATAGATTCACATATATAAATCTATTTAGACAAAAAAAATAACATATCCACCCACTATAAAATGTTAAAAAATAAAATAAACATTTTTACAAAAAACATATTAAACATTAAAAAAAATACATCTAAAAAACATGAATTTAAAAATAAATGTAATTTTTTTTAAATAAATGTTAAAAAAATGTTTATTTTTTTTAAAATAAACAATTATTTTAAAAATAATAAAAGCCCACCATGGCCTGACTTGAAAAAGCCCGGCCCAGCCTGAAAAAGACCAGCCTAAACTGAAGGTTTGGGCCGGCCCGAGGCTGGGCTCGAGCCGCCTCATGAGGTTTTTCAGGCCAGGCCGGGCCGGGCTGAAATTACACCCTTATGAACACCCTAACCCCAAACATAGGAATCACCAAGGAAGCTCATCAGGGTTGGACATGGTGGGATCAAAGAGTCACACTAGTAACTAGAGATTAAAATTCCTAAGAAGAAAAGAATAAGTACTAGAGAGCTAGGCTCACCCCGATCTCACTAAGGGTGGTCTCTCCAAAATTTTATAACCCTCATTAAACACTAGTTCCTCAAACAATAATAAGAACATAAATTCAAACCAAAATGAAGCTATGATTAATGGGACACAAAACAAGAGACATCACCATTCCATAACCACAAGATTAAAAATTTACAAAATACATATTCATTAAGAACAAGACTTTAAAAAATACATAAATATTTCCCCATTCGCAACAAAATACCACACTACCATGTTCAACATCCCAAAATAGGAAAACATTTACAATAAAGAAAACTCTAAATCGAGTCTGCATCAGCACCATGTTTCTCCAAAAGAGCTGAGGGGTTCTTCGAAGGGGTAGATATGGATCCATGTAATTTTCTAGAAACACCCTAGAAAAAACATTTCAGATGACCAATTTATCCATAGGCATGATAGGTATTTGGTGATTATGGAAATGATATCTTCTTATGCCCCGTATTTCCACATTTATGGCAGACCTAGATCTTAATTCCAAATGATTTCAGTGATAAGAAACACAACAACCTCTTCCCCTTCCCTATAATAGAACCACCACCACCACTTCCTAGAATGGGTAATACATTGATCAATTTTTAATCTCTTAATATAATAGATTTGATATGAACATCCCACATTACTGCTTCCTCATAGGTTTTTGGTAAGGGAAACACTACCTAAAACAGTTATGGTTGAAGACCCTTTTCAAATAATCGAGCCTTCAAGGATTCATATTCATAAAGTTATGGGTGACACAACACCAACTCAGTGAACCTCTTTACATACTCCAATATCATCAAATTTCCTTAGACAATATGGTACAACTCCATCTCCCGCAGTACCTTTGTGGTTTCAGAAAAATACCACTGGATGAACAATGCCTTAAATCTTTCCCACGAGTGGACCTTTTGTGGTTTGGATTGATAACACACTTCCACCATTTCCATTATGATCTTTATAGAATAAAGGTTGAAAAAATGAGCTTAAGGGGATTATGGAGATCAAGTTGGATGAAAATATCCTCAATGATTCACAACCATTCTTGGATTTCCTAGTATCTGGTTTCTTGAAGTAATATGGAGGGTCCAACTCTTGAAACTTCCCTAAAAATTACTAATACTAAGGACCACCAATATCTATATCCAGAATAAACCAAATGACTCGGGAAAGACTCAACTAACCATAGAAACATGGAGTTAATTCCACCCATAATTTTTTTATAATCCCTTATGATTCAGTGGGGGCATACCCTAAGAATAAGAAGTGTGACTAGATCAAAACATAATACCAAACCAAAACTCCACATCCCAATCACAATCAGAAATTCAAAATAAAACACCAATTCAACATCACATATAATAAAAAACCAAGGAGTCAAATGAAATCCCAAAATATAGAAAAAAATCACTCCACTCCCTTATTTCAAAATTATTAAATACCCCTTTTGAGGATTATTTTTAGAAAAAAAAACAATCCAGACAAACTGAACACCCACCATCAGTATTCCATGAAGCCTCACATATGCATACATACCAGTGATAGCTCAAGATCCCATCCAAACATACCAATAACCATCCATTTCCCACACATCTCTATCCCTACATGTGAGCATTCATAAGAATATAAAGGGTCAAAAAAATAAATAAATAATCACTTTCCAAACTGCTCTTTAAAATACCCTAACCAGTTTTTAAATCCACAATTTATTATCAAAACAAAACCTATTTAGATTATCAATTAAATTTATCTATAAGTTTTAAAAAAACCTTTTAAAAACCCAAAATAATTTCCTTTTTGTTTATGATTCAATTTTTACAAAACCTTTCAGAATCCCAAAACAATTTCTTGAACACTTTCCATTTTCAAAATAGATCATTTCATTTTCAAGAACCTAAGGTTTTCATTATAGAAATACAGTTTCAACAAACCAATTAACATTTTAAAAACTGATGGAAACAACATAAAAACAACTCAAACCACTAACAATAACAAAAAAATCAACCCAACACTCAATAGGTAAAAAATCCCAAAATATTAAAGAAAAACCGCAACACATAGCTTAGTCGTATAGTTTGGTAGGCCATGCGCCCACAAGTGATCACATCAGAGGTTGTCAAGGGTAGTTTCATGGTCTATGCATAGTTTTCTAGACCATGAATAGTAACCTAGTACCTATCTAAATTCCTCCAAGATAACCATTAAATTATCAATACCAACCAAAAATGTTAAAAAAAAAATCAAAAACCTCAAAAACATATGAGAAACAAGCTCGAATTTTGTGGCGCAACCATCTTGGACCACCCTGGAAATTCAAGTGTCCTTCCAAATAGGCGGTGATCAAGAACCTAACCATTATTGACCACCTTAATTATGAAAATCCTAACTCCAGATTACCAGACATCCCCAAATAACAAGGGATAATTTCTCTAATACCATTTTTTCATGAACCAACCTAGGTAAACCCTAAACCGATCAACCAAGTTGGCCCAAGACAAGGCTTGAGAGGCATTACCGATCCTCCTGGGCTATAAACTAGTACTGATCATCAATAATACTCAGCTGTAACAGATTTATCCCCTAAAAAATAGATAAATAAATAAATAAAAAAAGAAAAAATAAGAATAAACTTGCAGCATCAAATAAATATAAATAGAACATACCTCCATGTGACCTCACAAGTCACCTACAACCAAATAAGCACACATTATCCTTGAGAGAATCATATTTGGGTGGAAACTACAAATGAAACTAAAAAATGATAAAGAGTATAGGTTTGAGCATTGATATGCTTAGTAGGGATACCAAGGATAAAAAACTCCCCAGGCCTTACCTTTAAAATGAAATCCAATATTTCTAGTTTGAAAGTAAGACATATAAAAGTAAGGTTGTCTAAACTTTAAAGGAAAACAAGTATCAATATTCCATATTAAGAAAAACTACTTTCCATCACAATTTCAAAACAGTTTTCAAAGCATTAAATATATTTCAATTGAGTCCTTTATAAAAGTTACCATTTCTAAAATATGTATCATAATATTAAAACAAAGCAAAGATATTATTTTATAAATAAATCATATTGTAATAAAAAATAGAATTCGTATAAAATGAGTGTCATGAGATCTCAAGTGCTACTTGATGTGGCCTAGGAAAAAGCTAAAATAATATCTTATAATCAATATCTACCGGTACCAGTTATACACAATCACTACCCAAACACTCAGTGACACCCTCACTGGCTTGATTGAGGGGTGTATCCCATGGTAGTTGGGTTACCTACTCAGGGACACTAGCTAGTATGTAATATTAACCAGTGAATCATATGTACCTAGTATCCCACCTAACTACCCAAGTATCCCCATGAAAATAAAATAGAGGTGATTTTTTTACAAGATATCATATACACACACATAATACATTTTACACCAAAACAATAACCCACTTCTCACCTCCAAACTCCCACTTAAGTGTATCCACTTTTTAGTCACACACAAACCAAGTAAAATCATCTTCATTAGGCACATAATAAAAATCATACATTTATCACACACACCACATTCCAAATCAAGGGGAATGACATAAGATAGGTTTTTCATTTTTTATAAAATAAGTAAAAGTGCCAATCAGACTTCATTATTTTAAATGAAACACTTTTACTTTAGAAAACATGATTTTCCAAAGATTATCCCATTTTTAAATCACACCCCATACTTATATCATATAAACATATATTTATATGTATATATATATGTGTATATAAGAACCCTTTTCACCCAATTCATATATTCCACTCTTTATGAGTCATATGAAAATGAGACACTCATATATTCACACACACACACACACATATCCATGTGTGTATATGCACATAATTCATAGTTTGAGAAATTCCCCCAAGATTCCTCAGGGAATCAAGCAAACTATTAGGACCTTTCTATAAACCTAGATGAAAGACCAAAACCCCTTTGGAAAATTTCATTTTGTATGATTAAGACCATTTGAAAAATAATATTTACAATTAAGATATCTTTCCATTAAAAAAATATTGAAAACTAGTTGAAACCAATTCAATCCATGATAAAGTATAGAGAAAAAGTTTAGAAAACAAAATAGAACCCAATTCCAAGGATCAGAATAATTACATAGAATATACATGTCATATAAAAATAAAACACACATTGAAAACACCAATAAATAATGTAATTTAAGTTAAAATATTGGATATAGAAGATATACCTAAAATATTGATTCGCATGGTGAAAGAAACTTAAAATCACTTCTAAGAATCCCAAGGAAGAAAAATGAACCAAGGATAACCCTAAAAGATTAAAACCACTAATTTTAAATCAAGGTAATATAAACCCTAGGTTATAGGAACCCAATGAGGAAGGAGAATAAGAAGAAAGTGGAAGAAGAAAGAAGGAGGAACATAAATGCATTACCTTTGAATATTAAACTTAAATCTAGAAGAAATCCCAAGATTTCACCAGGAAGGAAGATAGAAATCCAAAGGAGAGGTGTGGGGGGATCTCAATGGCTATTGGGGGTTTAATGGGGGAGGAATAGGGAAGATTTGGGTTAAAAATTGAGAAGGAAGAAATGGGAAATTACCACTTTTTTAGTGACTTGGAAGACCACACTATCTTCTAGAACATGATCCAACTGTGCATAGTCCTATCCAAATGAAGAGGGAGCTACATGGTTTACTAGAGGAAGATTCATAGTCATTCAACTAACTATACGGGCTATAAAATGATTTTTTCTAGGTTACAGGTTGAAAGGGAGCTATAGAATGACCATGCACCTAGATGTGAGCCTTGATAGACCCCCTATATGGGCTGCACAGTTTTAGAAAGGTACGACACATAGATTCTACTAAACAAGTGACAACCATGTGCCACCCTCTTTCCAACCTAAAAATCACTATTTTCTAAAAAAACCAGGAAAACCCAAAATAATGCAGATAGATCAAAAGTAAATAAAATAATAGGGTTGTTTCAGGTTGGTGTGTGACACCCAGGTTGGAGACTAGCATCAAAGGTATACAAATCTCATAAATGGGAGGCATTAACCTCTATAATAAAACAATATTGTGAAATAGGATGAATCAACCATAAGAAACTCCATGATATAGTATCAAAATAAAACCAAAAATTATCCCACAATGCATGTATAAATAAAATCGAAATAGATAAAAGTCTCCAAAAGTAATTACCCAAAAGAAAATCTAAAGACACGATACAAAAATTGTACAAATGTTCAAGCTAGTAATGTCTAACACTATCTATATAATCCCCCTAGAATTATGAAAATCATTTTATATATGTAAGGTGAGCATTCAAGTATACTCGTTAGGGTAGAAAAATTATCTTATGAACACGTGAAATAAGTCTACTAATATACCCGTGAGAAAACAACAGAACCAAACAACACCTAAATAGGTCAACTACCCAAGCCCATCCTCAATAAAGCACGCTCACGAAATAATAAATCCATGTATAATAACATAATAAGAAGCATATCTATAAAGGTCACCCCGCATCACTTTACCACTAATTTTTTATTATCACGCCCCAAAATCATACATCCTAGCACTCCCATCTCTTATGAATAACATATACCACCACCCTATAGCACAATCACATCACATCTCACCTAAAAACACCTAGGAAACCACCCCACAACACAGTCACATCTCATATCGCTCGAAAACACATAGGTCATCACATCATAACCATAACTAGAGTAGTATGGTATTAACAACATGAAGGAAATCAACCTTGTTCCCTCATCATACCATTCATGACAACCACCGTAATTTTACCCACAACATAGTCATATCATATCTCACCTGAAGCCACCTGGTCCATCACCCCACAACATGATCACATCACATCATGCCTGAAGATGCATAGGTCATCACCTAGTGAACTATCAGATCTCATACCATCACACAAGTGCATGTTTACTCGCCTAGAAGAGAGAGTGGGAAATATAGAGTATCCAACCATCCATCCTCATCACTGGGATGTTGAAACCCCCCATATAAATGAATTGGTGTCAACCCATAGTGCTCGATGAGGGTGGGATGAGTATAGAAAATTACAAGGAATATAAAAATATATAAATATATCCACACATAAGACCAAAATATGGTTTTATAAAAAAATAATAATAAACTCACAACATCCCCACCTTCACTACCACCACTAAATGTAAAACACCACACAAAGCATAAGCCACATATCGCCTTTCCAACCAATTTCATTATCCATCCCATTCATTTAATTATTTATCAATAACTGAATTTAACCGCATTTAACCACACAACCCATCATTTCTTTTTTCATTAATCATTTCCATACCATTAAAAAAACCATCTCAATACATTTAAAACATTTTTAACTAGTTATTTCATCACTACCTAGGAATCTAGAATAATGCAACCGTTCTCACAAGTAGCTCATCATTCCCATCGAACCATTACTTGGCCACCCACAAGAATTTCCAAACAAACCATCACCTCAACTCCATAAAAGTAATGAAAAAAACCACACATCACCCCACACAACATAGAAACCACAAATTTACACCCCAAAACATGACCACCCATAACAACACACCAAAGGTCATTTTACATATTTAACAAAGGTTCTTTTATCAGGTTTTACTATATATTTTGGGTGTTATCACACAATCCATAAATATAGGGGTAACCATTTTATTAACCAAATATAAGTGGTTATCCAATTTACATTTTAGGGTGATATCATAGAAACCAAACAACAAGGTATCCACAAAACATATTAAACCATCACAAATAAATCCCCCAATGATCACAATTTTTAGTGGGAGATTTATCCCATAAAAATCACAATATTACAAATATGTCAAATCTATAAAAGTATGAGATACATTACCCTTACCCCCATAAATGTAAATTAGACAATTATTTATCATTAATTAATCCATCACAAAAATCCCTCATAGATAAACTAGAGTAAAAACCTCTCACATGATACACTAGATGATAAATAAAGGAAACCCCACTTCAAAGAATCTTTTCCAACTCGCTGCACACCACAGGAAAAAGAAGAAACACCAAAAAACCACACCAGCACAAAAAACCCATGGATAAACAAACACCATATCAATGGTTATAAAAAACAACCCAAATCAAAACCTAAACTAAAAATTCACCACCAAAATGAATCCCTAGTGGGGAGATCAGAAGAAAAACAACCAAGAAGAAGAGAAGGGCTTACCACTGATTGTTGAAACACCACCACCAGAACCTGCAAATCGACGAAAGAGGAAGAGAGATGAAAATAATTCAAGATTGACCTAGGGTTAACCCAAAACTAGAGAGGAATTCCATGATCGAATTATGAGGGGTTTGTCTGACATACCTATTTACAACCTGAAATTCGACACTTTCACATTGTTTAACCCATTCATAATGTCAGTTTCATGGGTTTTCACCCAAAAAAAATCTCACCGAAATTAAAATAACCTTGAACTGATTTAATTAAAATTCATGAATTAATTTAATGATGTGAATATATTTCATGGATTCCTCTATTTCCAAACATATTCCATGAAACCATCCAGCTACACAAACCATGAAACACTAGTTCACATAGTGTAAACCTTTCACGACATGAATATACCACAACAAACTTTTTGAACCTCTAACCACCATAAAACCTCATAAATCCTCCTATAAAAAAACTAAAAAACCCAAAAATGGAAAATAAATGGGCCGGGAAGTCATGGGCCAATACAAGGAAGAGAAATATTCCTGATTGAAAAGAAGAGATAAATCCATCTTTACTTATGAATGTCATTTTAGTTGAATTTTGAACTAAAGGGAGAATAAATGGTATGGAGACATATAAAACACATGAATAACTAGAGTAGAATAAAATATATGGGTTTTATAGATAAATATCATAAAGTTTCCCTATATAGATATTTATTTACAACAATTTTGAATTCAATTTGAGATAATAAATAAAAACCTTTCTTTTACCCATGAATTCCATGGAAGTGATTTAACATTTTATATAATAAACATAGAATTATTAGTCACATATATAAAAACCTTATTCCTATATAATAAATTTTATAATCATAAATTATAATAATTCATTACACATATATTCATTGGTTATTGTTTATTTTAATCATAAAATGCTAGTAATTTTGATCGTTCTGTATGAGTTTCATAACGGTGATATCATTACTTATTTTTTGATAAAAATTTCATCATTACAAGATTATTTAAGGTAGTTAAATATTTTTTATCCAATTAATTATTTATTAGATTATTCATTTGATACAAATTATGGATATGGTTTGTGAGAATGTAATACATGATGAACATTTTCGTGTCATTTACCGATAAACATGAGTTAATTTATAATGACCGTACATTTTTATTTCATACTTAAAGTACCATATTCATGAAACATATTACTCCATAATATCATATATTATCATTATTAATGTCTTGATACTTATTCATGGTGAAAATGGTGATTTTATTATAGGATCATTCATGTAGGTGGTTGAACCGACCCAAACAAGAACATGATATACTAGTGAATGAGTAAGAGTTAAGAGTTATATAATAGAAGTAAAAATTTATTAGAAGAATAATGATGTTAATATAACATAATTAAAATGGTGTATGAGATATATAATTAGGGGATATAATAATTAAATTTAAAGAGTTTGGGAATAACTTAGAAACTTGATGAATTCTCTCCTTCTCGACATGGGTTCCTTCAGAATGATGGATTTAGGCTTTCTTCTTTGAATAAGAACTTATTAAAAGTATAATAAGGATTTTAGAGAAGGTAAATGGGAAGATATTAAAGTTATAACCTAATGGTTTTAGTAATTTTTTATGGGTATAAGATAGGTCCTTTGATAGGTGAGTTTTGAGTGACATTTCTTCAAATATTCATTTCCTAAGGTGTAAGGTTATCATTTTCAAAGGAACATAGATACAGAGTAAATGATAATAAATATTAGATATGTTTTTATCAAGTATGAACTCTTAAAAACATTTAAATATAACATTTTATGATAATTTATTCCTTTACCACTTAGTTTAACCTCATTTTACCACATTTTATATTTATCATGGTAACTCAATTTTTACCTCGATAACCTATTTTTATGCTTAAAAATGAAATTGAACCCATTAACTAATTTCAACATGATAATAAAAAAATTAGACACCATTTAATCCAATTAAATTTATAAATATGTGAAAATTAACCTTTAAATGAATTCATAAAATATAAAAAACTATTTTTATAGAATAATTTTTTTAAACTTCATGTGTTCTTAATACAGTTTCATATATCCTATTGATGTTGAGCCCACTAGAACACCCTATAGAGATGATGTTTCAAAAATAATCATCAACGATGAAGAAGATGGGAACTCTTTGAGTGACTTATATAAGTTTGAAGAGGACTTGGGGGAAGAATTGGAAACTTGGATGGAGGAGTAATATGCATTTATTTTACAAAAATACAAAGATGGTGAAATTTTTGCAGAGACCTACCTTAAAATTAGAAATAAAATGCTCACTAAAATGGTAGAGGAATTAAAATGAGATCCTGATTTTAATTTCAAGGATATTCCATATTAATTACTCTTAATCTTTCTCCCTTATCCTTTATTACTACTTTGAGGCCTCTCTACTTATCAGTTTTTAATTTGAACCTAATTTCAGATGTTTATGGGAATTTTTTTGCATGTCTATGCTAGAGATTTGTTTATTCACTAGACCAAAGTCATAATTTTATCTACCTATATTTGATGGGAAGGATTAGTTATTAGTTATTTTTAACTCTCTAAGATTGAATGTGGGGGGCTTTGAGGTTTTAACTAGGACTAGATTTTGATTGTTGATTTGATGCTTCTAAACCCCTCTTATGATTGTGCTATCTTTTAGAAGAGATAATTTCAATTTTATTGAGGATGATTGTTCTCTTTTTCTTCCTTAAATATTTTATATCTCTATTTTTCTTTCTTTTTCATTTGGGAGTAAATATTCCTTTAAATATTTGCAATCTTCATTCTATGGTTTTTGAATTAGTTTGAAGATGATTTGATTGTTATGTATATTTTGGATTACTATGTTTAGAGGTTAATATTATTTTTGATTGGCTTTCCTAACAGCCACGTTTGTGACCTGAAGTGTTATATGAATACACTGTGAATGAAAGTTTGTGTTTTCCCCTAAAGTTTGTGTTTTGATTTGGATCTATTGAGATATTTCATGATCTGGTGGACAACATCTTTGATATGATATTGGTCTTTTCTAGTCTACAAATTATGGATATCTAAATTTTTAAGGATGGATTCTTTGGAGAGGATGTATCAATCTCATTTTATTTATGGTATAAGCTCATTACACTTAGTTTGTGTTTTCATATAGAGGTGTTGTGTGGTTTTACTATGAAAAAGTTTGGAAATGACAAGAAATATGATCACTTTGAGGACTGTTGAGATTTTGAACTAGATTAAATGTTTTTTATTTGGAATTTAGCTAGATAAATAGTTCATGGATATTAAAATTCTGAAGATGGATTCTTTTGGATGTGAAATGATTATTTTTTTATGTTTGTTTTTATGTCTGTGTAATCAATTTTAATTTCTTGTTGGTGTAAGCTCATTAAACCTCAAGCATGCCTTGTACTCTTGTTTTATTTAAGAAATTTTGCAGAGGTATGGGTTGGGTGAATAACTACTATCTCATTTCTTAAAAAAACTACAATTTAGTATAAATTGAAAACTAAATTAGTATTAATTTTTTATTCATTCATTTATGAATTATATTATATTTATCATTAAAAGTGAGGAATTTAATTTATTAAGTATATAATACACAATAATTAAAAAAATAGTTATTTGAAAAATATTGTTTCTCAACATTAAATAAATATAGCCACATCCCATTAAAATTAATTATTCATATTGTAAACATTTAATTTAATCGATCCATTGATATTAAAATCTTTATTTTAATTTTGTAAATTCATTAAATAATTTTAATAATAATAATAATAATATAAAATTCATAAACAATATATTTTTATAATAAAATAATTTAATTAAATATTATAGTTTTAATTCATTTCGGAATTCTATTATTTTAAATTTGATACTAAAAATTAAATAGCTTTAATATACCTATTGTATACATGGATACCCAATAACCATATATAAAATTACCATATTTCCAATAACCTAATTTATATTAGTTAGATTAAATTTCTATATATATCCTTATATACATACTTAGAATCATTCATACTATTCATTTAATTATCTCTGAACATATCTATTGTATTTCTAAACTTTTTTTATATTTCCATATTTCTAATCAGGATTATGATCTTCAATTCAAATCATGAATACAAGGATTACAAGTTCATGGTCTTTTTATTTACTTGTGGTTTTATTCCTTTTTGTATTTTTCATAATGTTGTTTCATATTTCATTTTCATAATGTATTAATGCTTATTTTTTATTTTAATATTTTATCATAATAAAATGTATCACAATTCATTTTATTTTGGTCTTTAATGTGATATAATATATTTAACATAATATTTATTTAAAGGGAAAATAATTATAAAAATTATGGGGTGTTACTTTCTACCTCCTTAATATAATTTCTCCATAAAAATTTCATTACCCTAATGAATGAAAATTAGGGTAATATTTTCAAAAAAATATCTTTAGGTTCTCTTATTTCTTCTTTAAACTTATGATTCCACCATATAACTTTAACAAGGTTAGTAGTCTTGTTTCATAATACTTTATCTCTATGATCCAATATTTCTATAAGTTATTCCTTGGGAGAGAGATAATGTTCTAGTTGTACTACCTATCAGTTTAGTAAATGGAAAGGGTATGTTATATACTTACTCAAAAGAAACACATTGAATACATCATGCACTTGTGAGAGGTTTAGTGGAAGTGAAAGATGATAAGCTACCATTCACACATGATCAAGTATTTTGAAAGGGAAATTGCATCTAAGTCTCTAATTTCCATTCTTTATGAATCTCATCACCCTCTTATATAGTGATATTTGAAGTAATTATATATCTTTGACTTAAAACTCATGATATAATCAATGATTATCAACATATATCCTCTGTTGACCTTTTATAGTTTTAATATTCCACAGAATGGTTTGAATATTATCTTATATTTCTTGAGAAAGACATGATCCTAGATATTTATGCTCTCCAACTTCATCCCATCATATTGAATTTTTAAACCTTTTCCCATATAGAGATTCATATGCACTACGGGAAAAATGAGCAATTGCGACGGGTTATTTGCGACGGGAATAAATCCCGTCGCAAATAGTCATGTGAAAAACTTATTTGCGCCGGGGGTATTTCCCCGTCGCAAATAAGGAGGCTTTTGCGACGGGATTGCTTTCCCCGTCGCAAATAGTTTTCCCGCGATGCGCGCCAAATCGCGGGAAACTTATTTGCGACGGGGGAATATTCCCGTCGCAAATAATCGGCGGCGGTAAAAGGTATTTGCGACGGGAATATTCCCCCGTCGCAAATACTATGTCGGCAGGGGTTATTTGCGACGGGTCCCGTCGCAAATAACTATTTGCCGGTTGACCGTAATAAATGTTGGCTAAGGTATTTGCGACGGGAATCCCGTCGCAAATGGGCCCGTCGCAAATAATCTAACCTATAAATACCCCCATCCGTTTTTTTCATTTCATTCTCATTCCTTATCTTCTCCTTCTATCAAAATTATATTTCTAGAGTTGAGTTTTTCTCCAGTTTAATTTTTTTCTCCGGAGCTGATATTAAAGTTTTGAAGAACGATCAGAACAGATCAATTTTCAAGGTATTTATCTTCATTTTAATTTTTTATTTATTTTTAATTTTTTATTTATTATCAATTTTTTATTAGTTTCAATTATTATTAATTAGTTGTAATTTAATTATGTTTACATTGTTTTATTACTTAATAAATTTAAATTATTAGTATTGTTTATAGTTAATGGTAATTAGGAATAATTAGTAATAATTTTTAATAATTAAGAATAAATATTAATAATTAGTAATAAATACCAATAATTAGGAATAAGAACATTATTACATTATTAGTTTATTTTATTATTAATATTAAAATAATATAATTTTTTATATATATACAATTCTTTTTTGATCTGTGTGTTTGCTGCCTTCACATGTATTATTTGTATGTGGAGATAGAAAACGCACAGATCAAAAAAGAATTGTATATAAATTAGAAAATTATATTATTTTAATATTAATAATAAAATATATTAATAATGTTATTATTTGTAATTATTGGTAATTATTTCTAATTATTGATAATTATTCATTTAATTACTAATAATTAGGAACAATTATCAATAATTATCAATAATTAAGAATAATTAGTAATAATTAGTAATAATTACCAATAATTAGTATTAATTACCTATAATTAGTATTAATTCCCAATAATTAGTATTAATTACCAATAATTAGTAATAATTAGGAATAATTAACAATAATTAGTAATAATTAACAATAATTAACAATAATTAGTAATAATTACCTATAATTAGTATTAATTACAAATAATTAGTATTAATTAACAACAATTAGTAATAATTAGTAATAATTAGGAATAATTAGTATTAATTAGGAATAATTAGTAATAATTACCAATAATTAGTAATAATTACCAATAATTAGTATTAATTACCAATAATTAGTATTAATTACCAATAATTAGTATTAATTACCAATAATTAGTATTAATTACCAATAATTAGTATTAATTACCAATAATTAGTATTAATTACCAATAATTAGTATTAATTACCAATAATTAGTATTAATTACCAATAATTAGTATTAATTATTAATAATTATCAATAATTATCACTATTTAGTAATAATTAACAATAATTGCCAATAATTACCAATAATTAGTAATAATTATCAATAATTATTAATAATTACTAATAATTATCAATAATTAATAATAATTAGCAATAATTCGTAATAATTAGTAATAATTAGTAATAATTAGTAATAATTAGCAATAATTAGTAATAATTAGTAATAATTAGCAATAATTAGTAATAATTAGTAATAATTAGAAATAATTAGTAATAATTAGAAATAATTAGTAATAATTAACAATAATTAGTAATAATTACCTATAATTAGTAATAATTAGAAATAATTAGTAATAATTAACAATAATTAGTAATAATTAGAAATAATTAGTAATAATTAACAATAATTAGTAATAATTAACAATAATTAGTAATAATTAACAATAATTAGTAATAATTAACAATAATTAGTAATAATTAGGAATAATTAGGAATAATTAGAATTAATTAGGAATAATTAGGATTAATTAGGAATAATTAGTAATAATGATTATTAATTACCAATAATTAGTATTAATTACCAATAATTAGTATTAATTACCAATAATTAGTATTAATTACCAATAATTAGTATTAATTACCAATAATTAGTATTAATTACCAATGTTTAGTAATAATTAACAATAATTGCCAATAATTAACAATAATTAGTAATAATTAACAATAATTAGTAATAATTACCAATAATTATCAATAATTACTAATAATTATCAATAATTACTAATAATTATCAATAATTAATAATAATTAGCAATAATTAATAATAATTAGCAATAATTACTAATAATTAGCAATAATTACTAATAATTAGCAATAATTACTAATAATTAGCAATAATTAGTAATAATTAGAAATAATTGGTAATAATTAGAAATAATTGGTAATAATTAGCAATAATTAGTAATAATTAGAAATAATTAGTAATAATTAGCAATAATTAGTAATAATTAGGAATAATTAGGAATAATTAGTATTAATTAGGAATAATTAGTATTAATTAGGAATAATTAGTAATAATTACCAATAATTAGTAATAATTAGAAATTATTAGTAATAATTAGCAATAATTAGTAATAATTAGCAATAATTAGTAATAATTAGCAATAATTAGTAATAATTAGCAATAATTAGTAATAATTAGGAATAATTAGGAATAATTAGTATTAATTAGGAATAATTAGTATTAATTAGGAATAATTAGTAATAATTACCAATAATTAGTAATAATGATTATTAATTACCAATAATTAGTATTAATTACCAATAATTAGTATTAATTACCAATAATTAGTATTAATTACCAATAATTAGTATTAATTATCAATAATTAGTATTAATTACCAATATTTAGTATTAATTACCAATATTTAGTAATAATTACCAATATTTAGTAATAATTAACAATAATTGCCAATAATTTGCAATAATTGCCAATAATTAGCAATAATTAGTAATAATTACCAATAATTATCAATAATTACTCATAATTAGCAATAATTATTAATAATTACCAATAATTAGTAATAATGAGTATTAATTACCAATAATTAGTATTAATTACCAATAATTAGTATTAATTACCAATAATTAGTATTAATTACCAATAATTAGTATTAATTACCAATATTTAGTAATAATTACCAATATTTAGTAATAATTAACAATAATTGCCAATAATTAACAATAATTAGTAGTAATTACCAATAATTATCAATAATTATTAATAATTATCAATAATTAATAATAATTAGCAATAATTAGTAATAATTAGCAATAATTACTAATAATTAGCAATAATTAGTAATAATTAGAAATAATTAGTAATAATTAGAAATGATTAGTAATAATTAGTAATAATTAGTAATAATTAGTAATAATTAACAATAATTAGTAATAATTAGGAATAATTAGGAATAATTTGTATTAATTAGGAATAATTAGTAATAATTACCAATAATTAGTAATAATGATTATTAATTACCAATAATTAGTATTAATTACCAATAATTAGTATTAATTACCAATAATTAGTATTAATTACCAATAATTAGTATTAATTACCAATAATCACCAATAATTACCAATAATCACCAATGATTACCAATAATCACCAATAATTACCAATAATCACCAATAATTACCAATAATCACCAATAATTACCAATAATGACCAATATTTTCCAATATTTTCCAATAATTACCAATATTTTCTAATAATTACCAATATTTACCAATAATTACCAATATTTACCAATAATTAGGAATAACTACCAAAAATTAAGAATAACTACCAATAATTTGGAATAATTACCAATAATTTGGAATAATTACCAATAATTTGGAATAATTACCAATAATTTGGAATAATTACCAATAATTTGAAATACTTACCAATAATTTGAAATACTTACCAATAATTTGGAATAATTACCTTATTACATTATTTGTATATTTTATTATTAATATTAAAATAATATAATTTTCTATATTATATACAATTCTCTTTCCATCTGTGTGTTTTCTGTCTCCACATGTAATATTCGCATTCTTTTTCAAAATTATCAACCTACTCGCCAATGGAGAGGTGAAAGTGAATGCGAATATTACATGTGGAGACAGAATGTTAAACACACAGATGAAAGGAGAATTGTATATAATATAAAAAATTATGTTATTTTAATATTAATAATAAAATATACTAATAATGTTATTATTATATAATTAATGTTTATGAAAAAATTATATTAGTATTATTAAAATAATAAAAAATCAATATAATATTAAAATTATCAATATTTGTAACATGTTTTGCTTTATTCTCAATATATTCAATCTTTACTTGAGTGTTTTTTCTAACAAATTATTCAAAACCAGTAATGATTTTATATTTTATAGAGAAATATGGAACAACGAGGTCGTCAACAATCATTATTAGGTGACCGCATATGGATAAATCAACGTAGAAATCCAAACGGTTCTGGTTTAAATCCAGTATATGTTGAGGGTGTGGAGACTTTTTTATCATTTGCGGAATCAAATTCAGAATTTGTTTCAGAAGGAAAAATAAAATGCCCTTGCAGAAAATGTGCATTGAGAACGTTTGACACGTTTGAAAAAGTGGGGGAATATCTCTTGCGTTTTGGTTTTCAAGCAGATTATGTATTTTGGTATCAACACGGTGAACGCAGTTCCAGAGCAGGTGATACCAACTTGATTACGGATCCATCCCAGTTTCAAGATTTAGTACATGATGTTGCAGGTTCATCTGTTCAACATACAGAAACTCCGGCTGATATAGCTTCAAATCCTGAGTTGGGACCGTCTGAATTTTATGAGTTGTTGAAGTCTGCTGAGGATGCATTATATCCTGGCTGCAAGATGAGCAAATTAGAAGCAGTTGCAAAATTTATGGCTATCAAATCAGATAACGGAATGTCAAACACCTGTTTTGACCAGATATTTTCTTTGCTGAAAACACTGTTACCCGAAGGAAATGTTTTACCTGCAAATTACTATGAAAGTAAGAGGTTGGTTCGAAATTTGGGACTTACTTGTCATAAGATTCATGCATGTTCAAATGAATGCATTTTATATTCAGGGGAAAATGAGTCGTTGGATAGTTGTCCCACATGTGGGCAACTGAGATATAAAGAAGGACAACACGGGAAGTCTGGTTTGATTCCTGTAAAACAGTTGAGATATTTTCCGCTTACATCCAGACTTCAGCGTTTATTCATGTCTAAGAATACAGCGACAATGATGTCATGGCATAAAGAGAATAGTTCAACCGATAAAAGCTTGAATCATCCAGCCGATGGTGATTCATGGAAACATTTTGATAGAGTGCATCCATCATTTGCTTTAGAAGCTAGAAATGTTCGACTGGGCCTTTCCACTGATGGTTTCTGCCCGTTTGGATCTTATGGTAGTCAATATTCATGTTGGCCTGTTTTTTTAACTCCGTATAATTTACCTCCATGGATGTTGATGAAGGAGCCATATATCTTTTTGACTTTACTAATTCCAGGACATCCGAAGAAAAATATTGATGTTTATTTGAAGCCATTGATTGATGAATTAAATTTATTGTGGAGTACTAGTGTCAGTACATATGATGTTGCAACGAAACAGAATTTCATACTGAGAGCAGCATTGATGTGGACAATAAGTGACTTCCCGGCTTATGGGATGTTATCTGGCTGGAGTACACATGGTCAGAAATCATGTCCTTACTGTATGGGAGAGAACAAAGCATTTATGCTCATTCATGGAAAGAAACCATGTTATTTTGACTGTCATCGCAGATTTCTTCCAGCTGATCATCCTTTTCGCAGAAACAGATCTCATTTCAGAAAAGGAACAGCTGAAAGGGATGGACCTCCAAAAATGCTATCAGGTTCGGAGTTAAAATTGGTTGTATTTTCATTACCTCCCATCACTTTTGGTCCCACAATAAACCAACAGAAAATTTCTGGTTTTGGGAAAGAACACAATTGGATTAAACGTAGCATATTTTGGGATTTGCCATATTGGTCTGATTTGTTGGTCCGACACATGTTAGATGTCATGCATATTGAGAAGAACTGTTTTGATAATTTGTTTCATACAGTTTTGGATACGCCAGGAAAGATCAAAGACAATGTAAATGCACGTTTAGATCTTGCCCAAATTTGCAGGCGTCCAGAATTGGAACTATTTGAGAATGTCAGAACAGAAAGGTTACTGAAACCAAAAGCAGCTTATACACTGTCTAAAGAAAACCGTTTATTATTTTGTCAGTGGATTGTAGATTTGAGACTTCCAGATGGCTGTGCTTCCAATTTGGGTAGATGTGTAAAGAATGGTCATATTACTGGATTAAAAAGTCATGATTGTCATGTTATAATGGAGAGACTTCTACCCATTGGATTAAGAGGTCTGTTGAATTCTGTGATTTGGGATTCCATAACAGACATGTCTCATTTTTTTCGGGAAATTTGTGCGGCTACGACAGATTATGATGCTCTAGGCAAACTTGAAAAAGATGTTGTTGTAATTATATGTAAACTTGAAAAAATATTTCCGCCGTCTTTCTTCGACTCAATGGAACATTTGATGTTACATTTGCCATATGAAGCCAAATGTGGAGGTCCGGTACAGTTTCGATGGATGTACCCATTTGAAAGATGCATGCAAAAATTGAAAAGAAAAGTACGCAACAAAGCATCTGTTGAAGGATCTATTGCAGAAGCTTATTTGCAAGAGGAAATATCTTTTTTCTACTCCCATTATTTTGAATCTGAGTATCCTTCAAAACACAACCGAATGGGACGGAATGAGATGAATATTGATGAAATCGACAATCAATTATCTGTTTTCAACCAGTCAGAGCTTGGTTTTGGTGGAGTTTCTGAACGCTGGCTTTCAGATGATGAACATCATAGAGCTCATACGTATGTTCTGCTCAACTGTGAAGAGATGAAATCAGTTGTACAGTAAGTGTTTATATCACTTATTCTATCATTTATGTTACAGTAAATAACTTTGGTTTTTATAGGTTGTATGATAATCATATCAAGAAACAAATTCCACAAATTACAGCAGCTGCTCTCGAAGAACGTCGACTGAAAAATTTCTCTCAGTGGTTTCAAAAACTGGTAACATAAATTCTTTATCTTTTAGCAACTCATTCAATGTATAGTTTACTATATTGATAATTATTTCACAAATCTTCAGGTGTCTCGACATGCTGATAAAATTGACAAACGGCTGTGTGTATTGAGTAACCCACCTTCCAAACTTGTTAAAACTTATAATGCATATGTGGTGAATGGATTTCGATTCCACACACATGCATATGGGGAATCGAAAAAAACAATGAACAGTGGAGTTAGCTTGAGAGGATCTCATCATCGAGAAAATGAAGTTGACTTTTATGGAATACTTGATGAAATCATTGAACTCTGTTATCTTGGACAACATTACATAACCATGTTCAAATGTCAGTGGTTGGATACAGAGAGAGGCGTGCGTGTTCATCCGACTCATGGAATCATCGATATTAAATGTAAAAGTGTTCTCGCAGTAAATGAACCATTCTTATTGGCTCAATAGGCATATCAAGTTTATTATGCAAAGTACTGTGCAACATCAAGAGACTTGACTGATTGGTGGAGTGTAATAAAAATCAAAATTCGAGACAATCAGTTTAGTCAAAGTGAAAGTGCTTTCACTGATGTGCAAAGAATTGAAGTTTTTCAAGAGAGTACTCAAAATCAATCTTTTTTACAAAGAGACATGAGTATCGATGACGACACCCCACATTTAGGAGTCGGTGATGACGATGATGTTAATGATGTCACACATGAATTTGAAATGGTAAGAGATGAAGCAACTGCAACTCGAATGGATATCGATGATGTTGAGGAGGAATATGAAGATGACATTGACATATATGAAGATGATGATGAAGATGAACACTTATAGAATTCCATGGTATTTATATACAATCATAATATGTATATATGTATATATAATAGTAATTATCAATTCACTACTAGAAAAACAGGTATTTGCGACGGGCTATTTGCGACGGGATCCCGTCGCAAATAGCCCGTTGCTGAAAACGCCGTCGCAACTACACTTATTTGCGACGGGCCCGTCGCTAAAGACTTTTTTTGCGACGGGCATTCTCTCCGTCGCAAATAGTATTCCGTATTTTTGTAAAAAACTTTTAAAACAGTTTTTGCGACGGGACCCGTCGCAAATGGCTTTTGCGACGGTTCCGTCGCAAAAACTCTTTTTTAAAAAAATAAAAAAAAATTAATAATACTAGTATTTGCGACGGGAGTCGGGACCCGTCGCAAATACTATTTGTGGTATTTGCGACGGGGCCCATCGCAAATACTTTTTTAAAAAAAAAATAAAAAACTATTAATAATACTAGTATTTGCGACGGGCATAGTATCCCTTCGCAAATACTATAAAAAAAATAAAAAAAATAAATTATTAATAAATTATTTTAATTAATATAATAATAGAATTATAATTTACAAATGAAAATAATAAATTATTTTAATTACTATAATAATAATAGAATTATAATTCAAAAATAAAATAATAGAATATTAATAAATAATTTAATTAATATAATAATATTACAATTATAATTCATAAATAAAAAAAATATTAATAAGTTATTTTAATTAATATAAAAATAATAGAATTATTTTACATTCAAATATTAAAATAATTCAAGTATTACAAAAAAAATAATTAAATTATAATATTATAAAATTTTAATATATATATAAAATTTTAATATATATATATAATTTTAATATATATATAAAATTTAATATTATAAAATATAAATAATATTATTATTCATATTAATATTGTTATTTAAAAATATAATATTATTAATATTTTATAATGAGACAGAAACTACGAATAGAAAAAAAAAATATTTTGATTTCACAAATTTTATAACAGAAATACAAACTCTAATCTGAAGGAGGGGGGGGAGGGGGGGGGAGGTGGGGGATCTGTAGATGGTGGTGGAGGAAACTCCATCCCTAAAGCATGAGTGAGTCGGCGCATGTACTCCATCTGCTCCTGATGCTGCTGCTGCCACCGATTCGTCTGCTCCTCGTACAGCTGCTGCTGGCGTCGACGCTCCTCCTCATGCTGCTGACGCATCTGCTCCTGCTCCTGTCGGAGACTCTCTATCTGTGCAGTCTGAGATCGCAACTGATCCTCATACTGTGTAGAAGAAGATGCACGAGCTCCTCTCGAGCTGGACGCCGACATCGCAGCACTGCCATAATAATCTCCGGGAGTCAGTCGAGAGCCGATACCAACTACCCGGCCCTTCTCGAAGGCATACTGGGTGGCCTGCATCCATGCCGCCTCATCAAACTGACGGGCAGTGGTCTGATCTGATGACTCGGCCTGACTCTCAGGTCGGGCCTGTGCCACTGCGGCCTCATATGACTCCTATAGTTGCAATTTAAAATTAAAATTGTGAATATATTATATGCAGTTACTTTTTAAACTTGAAAACAAATAATACTGACCACGATGTGATGCTGACGATCACCTCTGAGCTCCCCAGTAGCAGGATCACTGTACATCCTCCGATATACGTCGTACTCTGTAATATCGGGGTGCTCGACAGCCTATAAGAATAAAAAATAAACTGTTAATATTTATAGTTATATAAAATATTTATAAATAATGTACGTACCAGATGCTGTCTATGAGTACTGAAAGAACGACTCCCAGCTCAATGAGTCACCTCCTGTCTCCCCCGATTCTGCCTCCCCACTGATGATCTCCTCTGAAAGGCACCACTCAACCAGTGCGCACATAATCCATCCCATACATGGGATGAAATATACTCTGGTCGGTGTGCTCTACATGACTCCTCAAAATCTGACACTCCTGCTTTCTTCATCGCAGCTTTTCTTAAATTGTGCAAAAACTGACGAAAACGATCACGCATGGCCACCTCCCATGCCTCGTGGATGGCGTCACGCATGGTATCCTCGATCGGATACCATAAACCCTACAAATAAATCAAAATATCAAGTTAGAAATGAAATAATTTTCAAAATAAAAATTATTTATTTACGTACGTACCAACCAATGGCCGAACATGGCCTGCTGCACATCAATGGGAATCTGCTCCCATGTGGTCCACGGCTGAGAGAAATAGTTGCGCAAAATAGCGCTGCCCTGTCCGACTGCTATATGCGGAAAACTGAAAAAATAATAAACATTTATTATGTGAATAGATTAATGAAATCTTAGTCAAATCCACAGGTTATCACACAGGTTATCACACCTCCGGGTGCGCGGATCAAACCCAAGACGTGGACGTCGCTCGGGGACGGGGTCAGGAATCATCAATCGCGCAAGACCGCGCCCCCTCCGCGTACTCCCTGGAGCGCCTGCAGGCTGAGGGTCATCTGCCAGCAACTCATCCGCATCGAAAGGCAGGTCAGCCTCCGCCAACTCACGAAATGTGGCCTCGTCCATCTGAAATAGAAAATGTTAATGTTAGCAAATAATTGATAATTACTATTATATATACATATATACATATTATGATTGTATATAAATACCATGGAATTCTATAAGTGTTCATCTTCATCATCATCTTCATATATGTCAATGTCATCTTCATATTCCTCCTCAACATCATCGATATCCATTCGAGTTGCAGTTGCTTCATCTCTTACCATTTCAAATTCATGTGTGACATCATTAACATCATCGTCATCACCGACTCCTAAATGTGGGGTGTCATCATCGATACTCATGTATCTTTGTAAAAAAGATTTATTTTGAGTACTCTCTTGAAAAACTTCAATTCTTTGCACATCAGTGAAAGCACTTTCACTTTGACTAAACTGATTGTCTCGAATTTTGATTTTTATTACACTCCACCAATCAGTCAAGTCTCTTGATGTTGCACAGTACTTTGCATAATAAACTTGATATGCCTGTTGAGCCAATAAGAATGGTTCATTTACTACGAGAACACTTTTACATTTAATATCGATGATTCCATGAGTCGGATGAACACGCACGCCTCTCTCTGTATCCAACCACTGACATTTGAACATGGTTATGTAATGTTGTACAAGATAACAGAGTTCAATGATTTCATCAAGTATGCCATAAAAGTCAACTTCATTTTCTCGATGATGAGATCCTCTCAAGCTAACTCCACTGTTCATTGTTTTTTTCGATTCCCCATATGCATGTGTGTGGAATCGAAATCCATTCACCACATATGCATTATAAGTTTTAACAAGTTTGGAAGGTGGGTTACTCAATACACACAACCATTTGTCAATTTTATCAGCATGTAGAGACACCTGAAGATTTGTGAAATAATTATCAATATAGTAAACTATACATTGAATGAGTTGCTAAAAGATAAAGAATTTATGTTACCAGTTTTTGAAACCACTGAGAGAAATTTTTCAGTCGACGTTCTTCGAGAGCAGCTGCTGTAATTTGTGGAATTTGTTTCTTGATATGATTATCATACAACCTATAAAAACCAAAGTTATTTACTGTAACATAAATGATAGAATAAGTGATATAAACACTTACAGTACAACTGATGTCATCTCTTCACAGTTGAGCAGAACATACGTATGAGCTCTATGATGTTCATCATCTGAAAGCCAGCGTTCAGAAACTCCACCAAAACCAAGCTCTGACTGGTTGAAAACAGATAATTGATTGTCGATTTCATCAATATTCCTCTCATTCCGTCCCATTCGGTTGTGTTTTGAAGGATACTCAGATTCAAAATAATGGGAGCAGAAAAAAGATATTTCCTCTTGCAAATAAGCTTCTGCAATAGATCCTTCAACAGATGCTTTGTTGCGTACTTTTCTTTTCAATTTTTGCATGCATCTTTCAAATGGGTACATCCATCGAAACTGTACCGGACCTCCACATTTGGCTTCATATGGAAAATGTAACATCAAATGTTCCATTGAGTCGAAGAAAGACGACGGAAATATTTTTTCAAGTTTACATATAATTACAACAACATCTTTTTCAAGTTTTCCTAGAGCATCATAATCTGCCGTAGCCGCACAAATTTCCCGAAAAAAATGAGACATGTCTGTTATGGAATCCCAAATCACAGAATTCAACAGACCTCTTAATCCAATGGGTAGAAGTCTCTCCATTATAACATGACAATCATGACTTTTTAATCCAGTAATATGACCATTCTTTACACATCTACCTAAATTGGAAGCACAACCATCTGGAAGTCTCAAATCTGCAATCCACTGACAAAATAATAAACGGTTTTCTTTAGACAGTGTATAATCTGCTTTTGGTTTCAGTAACCTTTCTGTTCTGACAATCTCAAATAGTTCCAATTCTGGACGCCTGCAAATTTGGGCAAGATCTAAACGTGCATTTACATTGTCTTTGCTCTTTCCTGGCGTATCCAAAACTGTATGAAACAAATTATCAAAACAGTTCTTCTCAATATGCATGACATCTAACATGTGTCGGACCAACAAATCAGACCAATATGGAAAATCCCAAAATATGCTACGTTTAATCCAATTGTGTTCTTTCCCAAAACCAGAAATTTTCTGTTGGTTTATTGTGGGACCAAAAGTGATGGGAGGTAATGAAAATACAACCGATTTTAACTCCGAACCTGATAGCATTTTTGGAGTTCCATCCCTTTCAGCTGTTCCTTTTCTGAAATGAGATCTGTTTCTGCGAAAAGGATGATCAGCTGGAAGAAATCTGCGATGACAGTAAAAATAACACGGTTTCTTTCCATGAATGAGCATAAATGCTTTGTTCTCTCCCATACAGTAAGGACATGATTTCTGACCATGTGTACTCCAGCCAGATAACATCCCATAAGCCGGGAAGTCACTTATTGTCCACATCAATGCTGCTCTCAGTATGAAATTCTGTTTCGTTGCAACATCATATGTACTGACACCAGTACTCCACAGTAAATTTAATTCATCAATCAATGGCTTCAAATAAACATCAATATTTTTCTTCGGATGACCTGGAATTAGTAAAGTCAAAAAGATATATGGCTCCTTCATCAACATCCATGGAGGTAAATTATACGGAGTTAAAAAAACAGTCCAACATGAATATTGACTACCATAAGATCCAAACGGGCAGAAACCATCAGTGGAAAGGCCCAGTCGAACATTTCTAGCTTCTAAAGCAAATGATGGATGCACTCTATCAAAATGTTTCCATGAATCACCATCGGCTGGATGATTCAAGCTTTTATCGGTTGAACTATTCTCTTTATGCCATGACATCATTGTCGCTGTATTCTTAGACATGAATAAACGCTGAAGTCTGGATGTAAGCGGAAAATATCTCAACTGTTTTACAGGAATCAAACCAGACTTCCCGTGTTGTCCTTCTTTATATCTCAGTTGCCCACATGTGGGACAACTATCCAACGACTCATTTTCCCCTGAATATAAAATGCAGTCATTTGAACATGCATGAATCTTCTGAAAAGTAAGTCCCAAATTTCGAACCAACCTCTTACTTTCATAGTAATTTGCAGGTAAAACATTTCCTTCGGGTAACAGTGTTTTCAGCAAAGAAAATATCTGGTCAAAACAGGTGTTTGACATTCCGTTATCTGATTTGATAGCCATAAATTTTGCAACTGCTTCTAATTTGCTCATCTTGCAGCCAGGATATAATGCATCCTCAGCAGACTTCAACAACTCATAAAATTCAGACGGTCCCAACTCAGGATTTGAAGCTATATCAGCCGGAGTTTCTATATGTTGAACAGATGAACCTGCAACATCATGTACTAAATCTTGAAACTGGGATGGATCCGTAATCAAGTTGGTATCACCTGCTCTGGAACTGCGTTCACCGTGTTGATACCAAAATACATAATCTGCTTGAAAACCAAAACGCAAGAGATGTTCCCCCACTTTGTCAAACGTGTCAAACGTTCTCAATGCACATTTTCTGCAAGGGCATTTTATTTTTCCTTCTGAAACAAATTCTGAATTTGATTCTGCAAATGATAAAAAAGTCTCCACACCCTCAACATATACTGGATTTAAACCAGAACCGTTTGGATTTCTACGTTGATTTATCCATATGCGGTCACCTAATAATGATTGTTGATGACCTCGTTGTTCCATATTTCTCTATAAAATATAAAAGCATTACTGGTTTTGAATAATTTGTTAGAAAAAACACTCAAGTAAAGATTGAATATATTGAGAATAAAGCAAAACATGTTACAAATATTGATAATTTTAATATTATATTGATTTTTTATTATTTTAATAATACTAATATAATTTTTTCATAAACATTAATTATATAATAATAACATTATTACATTATTAGTATATTTTATTATTAATATTAAAATAACATAATTTTTTATATTATATACAATTCTCCTTTCATCTGTGTGTTTAACATTCTGTCTCCACATGTAATATTCGCATTCACTTTCACCTCTCCATTGGCGAGTATGTTGATAATTTTGAAAAAGAATGCGAATATTACATGTGGAGACAGAAAACACACAGATGGAAAGAGAATTGTATATAATATAGAAAATTATATTATTTTAATATTAATAATAAAATATACAAATAATGTAATAAGGTAATTATTCCAAATTATTGGTAAGTATTTCAAATTATTGGTAAGTATTTCAAATTATTGGTAATTATTCCAAATTATTGGTAATTATTCCAAATTATTGGTAATTATTCCAAATTATTGGTAATTATTCCAAATTATTGGTAGTTATTCTTAATTTTTGGTAGTTATTCCTAATTATTGGTAAATATTGGTAATTATTGGTAAATATTGGTAATTATTAGAAAATATTGGTAATTATTGGTAATTATTGGAAAATATTGGAAAATATTGGTCATTATTGGTAATTATTGGTGATTATTGGTAATTATTGGTGATTATTGGTAATTATTGGTGATTATTGGTAATCATTGGTGATTATTGGTAATTATTGGTGATTATTGGTAATTAATACTGATTATTGGTAATTAATACTAATTATTGGTAATTAATACTAATTATTGGTAATTAATACTAATTATTGGTAATTAATAATCATTATTACTAATTATTGGTAATTATTACTAATTATTCCTAATTAATACAAATTATTCCTAATTATTCCTAATTATTACTAATTATTGTTAATTATTACTAATTATTACTAATTATTACTAATTATTACTAATTATTTCTAATTATTACTAATTATTTCTAATTATTACTAATTATTGCTAATTATTAGTAATTATTGCTAATTATTACTAATTATTGCTAATTATTTTTAATTATTGATAATTATTAATAATTATTGATAATTATTGGTAATTATTACTAATTATTGTTAATTATTGGCAATTATTGTTAATTATTACTAAATATTGGTAATTATTACTAAATATTGGTAATTAATACTAATTATTGGTAATTAATACTAATTATTGGTAATTAATACTAATTATTGGTAATTAATACTAATTATTGGTAATTAATACTCATTATTACTAATTATTGGTAATTATTAATAATTATTGCTAATTATTAGTAATTATTGATAATTATTGGTAATTATTACTAATTATTGCTAATTATTGGCAATTATTGCTAATTATTGGCAATTATTGTTAATTATTACTAAATATTGGTAATTATTACTAAATATTGGTAATTAATACTAAATATTGGTAATTAATACTAATTATTGATAATTAATACTAATTATTGGTAATTAATACTAATTATTGGTAATTAATACTAATTATTGGTAATTAATACTAATTATTGGTAATTAATAATCATTATTACTAATTATTGGTAATTATTACTAATTATTCCTAATTAATACTAATTATTCCTAATTAATACTAATTATTCCTAATTATTCCTAATTATTACTAATTATTGCTAATTATTACTAATTATTGCTAATTATTACTAATTATTGCTAATTATTACTAATTATTGCTAATTATTACTAATTATTTCTAATTATTACTAATTATTGGTAATTATTACTAATTATTCCTAATTAATACTAATTATTCCTAATTAATACTAATTATTCCTAATTATTCCTAATTAATACTAATTATTCCTAATTATTCCTAATTATTACTAATTATTGCTAATTATTACTAATTATTGCTAATTATTACTAATTATTTCTAATTATTACCAATTATTTCTAATTATTACTAATTATTTCTAATTATTACTAATTATTGCTAATTATTAGTAATTATTGCTAATTATTAGTAATTATTGCTAATTATTATTAATTATTGCTAATTATTATTAATTATTGCTAATTATTATTAATTATTGCTAATTATTATTAATTATTGATAATTATTAGTAATTATTGATAATTATTGGTAATTATTACTAATTATTGTTAATTATTACTAATTATTGTTAATTATTGGCAATTATTGTTAATTATTACTAAACATTGGTAATTAATACTAATTATTGGTAATTAATACTAATTATTGGTAATTAATACTAATTATTGGTAATTAATACTAATTATTGGTAATTAATACTAATTATTGGTAATTAATACTAATTATTGGTAATTAATAATCATTATTACTAATTATTGGTAATTATTACTAATTATTCCTAATTAATACTAATTATTCCTAATTAATCCTAATTATTCCTAATTAATTCTAATTATTCCTAATTATTCCTAATTATTACTAATTATTGTTAATTATTACTAATTATTGTTAATTATTACTAATTATTGTTAATTATTACTAATTATTGTTAATTATTACTAATTATTTCTAATTATTACTAATTATTGGTAATTATTACTAATTATTGTTAATTATTACTAATTATTTCTAATTATTACTAATTATTTCTAATTATTACTAATTATTACTAATTATTGCTAATTATTACTAATTATTGCTAATTATTACTAATTATTGCTAATTATTACTAATTATTGCTAATTATTGCTAATTATTACTAATTATTACTAATTATTACTAATTATTGCTAATTATTATTAATTATTGATAATTATTAGTAATTATTAATAATTATTAATAATTAGTACTAATTATTGGTAATTATTGGCAATTATTGTTAATTATTACTAAATAGTGATAATTATTGGTAATTATTAATAATTAATACTAATTATTGGTAATTAATACTAATTATTGGTAATTAATACTAATTATTGGTAATTAATACTAATTATTGGTAATTAATACTAATTATTGGTAATTAATACTAATTATTGGTAATTATTACTAATTATTGGTAATTATTACTAATTATTCCTAATTAATACTAATTATTCCTAATTATTACTAATTATTACTAATTATTACTAATTATTACTAATTATTGTTAATTAATACTAATTATTGGTAATTAATACTAATTATAGGTAATTATTACTAATTATTGTTAATTATTGTTAATTATTACTAATTATTGTTAATTATTCCTAATTATTACTAATTATTGGTAATTAATACTAATTATTGGGAATTAATACTAATTATAGGTAATTAATACTAATTATTGGTAATTATTACTAATTATTACTAATTATTCTTAATTATTGATAATTATTGATAATTGTTCCTAATTATTAGTAATTAAATGAATAATTATCAATAATTAGAAATAATTACCAATAATTACAAATAATAACATTATTAATATATTTTATTATTAATATTAAAATAATATAATTTTCTAATTTATATACAATTCTTTTTTGATATGTGCGTTTTCTATCTCCACATACAAATAATACATGTGAAGACAGCAAACACACAGATCAAAAAAGAATTGTATATATATAAAAAATTATATTATTTTAATATTAATAATAAAATAAACTAATAATGTAATAATGTTCTTATTCCTAATTATTGGTATTTATTACTAATTATTAATATTTATTCTTAATTATTAAAAATTATTACTAATTATTCCTAATTACCATTAACTATAAACAATACTGATAATTTAAATTTATTAAGTAATAAAACAATGTAAACATAATTAAATTACAACTAATTAATAATAATTGAAACTAATAAAAAATTGATAATAAATAAAAAATTAAAAATAAATAAAAAATTAAAATGAAGATAAATACCTTGAAAATTGATCTGTTCTGATCGTTCTTCAAAACTTTAATATCAGCTCCGGAGAAAAAAATTAAACTGGAGAAAAACTCAACTCTAGAAATATAATTTTGAGAGAAGGAGAAGATAAGGAATGAGAATGAAATGAAAAAAACGGATGGGGGTATTTATAGGTTAGATTATTTGCGACGGGCCCATTTGCGACGGGATTCCCGTCGCAAATAATACTATTTGCGACGGTACCCGTCGCAAATACCTTAGCCAACATTTATTACGGTCAACCGGTAAATAGTTATTTGCGACGGGTCCCGTCGCAAATAACCCCTGCCGACATAGTATTTGCGACGGGGGAATATTCCCGTCGCAAATACCTTTTACCGCCGCCGATTATTTGCGACGGGAATATTCCCCCGTCGCAAATAAGTTTCCCGCGATTTGGCGCGCATCGCGGGAAAACTATTTGCGATGGGGAAAGCAATCCCGTCGCAAAAGCCTCCTTATTTGCGACGGGGAAATACCCCCGTCGCAAATAAGTTTTTCACATGACTATTTGCGACGGGATTTATTCCCGTCGCAAATAACCCGTCGCAAATGCTCATTTTTCCCGTAGTGATTATTTGCTAACATTAACATTTTCTGTTTCAGATGGACGAGGCCACATTTCGTGAGTTGGCGGAGGCTGACCTGCCTTTCGATGCGGATGAGTTGCTGGCAGATGACCCTCAGCCTGCAGGCGCTCCAGGGAGTACGCGGAGGGGGCGCAGTCTTGCACGATTGATGATTCCTGACCCCGTCCCCGAGCGACGTCCACGTCTTGGGTTTGATCCGCGCACCCGGAGGTGTGATAACCTGTGTGATAACCTGTGGATTTGACTAAGATTTCATTAATCTATTCACATAATAAATGTTTATTATTTTTTCAGTTTTTCGCATATAGCAGTCGGACAGGGCAGCGCTATTTTGCGCAACTATTTCTCTCAGCCGTGGACCACATGGGAGCAGATTCCCATTGATGTGCAGCAGGCCATGTTCGGCCATTGGTTGGTACGTACGTAAATAAATAATTTTTATTTTGAAAATTATTTCATTTCTAACTTGATATTTTGATTTATTTGTAGGGTTTATGGTATCCGATCGAGGATACCATGCGTGACGCCATCCACGAGGCATGGGAGGTGGCCATGCGTGATCGTCTTCGTCAGTTTTTGCACAATTTAAGAAAAGCTGCGATGAAAAAAGCAGGAGTGTCAGATTTTGAGGAGTCATGTAGAGCACACCGACCAGAGTATATTTCATCCCATGTATGGGATGGATTATGTGCGCACTGGTTGAGTGGTGCCTTTCAGAGGAGATCATCGGTAGGGAGACAGAATCGGGGGAGACAGGAGGTGACTTATCGAGCTGGGAGTCGTTCTTTCAGTACTCATAGACAGCATCTGGTACGTACATTATTTATAAATATTTTATATAACTATAAATATTAACAGTTTATTTTTTATTCTTATAGGCTATCGAGCACCCCGATATTACAGAGTACGACGTATATCGGAGGATGTACAGTGATCCTGCTACTGGGGAGCTCAGAGGTGATCGTCAGCATCACATCGTGGTCAGTATTATTTGTTTTCAAGTTTAAAAATTAACTGCATATAATATATTCACAATTTTAATTTTAAATTGCAACTATAGGAGTCATATGAGGCCGCAGCGGCACAGGCCCGACCTGAGAGTCAGGCCGAGTCATCAGATCAGGCCACTGCCCGTCAGTTTGATGAGGCGGCATGGATGCAGGCCACCCAGTATGCCTTCGAGAAGGGCCGGGTAGTTGGTATCGGCTCTCGACTGACTCCCGGAGATTATTATGGCAGTGCTGCGATGTCGGCGTCCAGCTCGAGAGGAGCTCGTGCATCTTCTTCTACACAGTATGAGGATCAGTTGCGATCTCAGACTGCACAGATAGAGAGTCTCCGACAGGAGCAGGAGCAGATGCGTCAGCAGCATGAGGAGGAGCGTCGACGCCAGCAGCAGCTGTACGAGGAGCAGACGAGTCGGTGGCAGCAGCAGCATCAGGAGCAGATGGAGTACATGCGTCGACTCACTCATGCTTTAGGGATGGAGTTTCCTCCACCACCATCTGCAGATCCCCCGCCTCCCCCCCTCCCCCCCTCCTTCAGATTAGAGTTTGTATTTCTATTATAAAATTTGTGAAATCAAAATATTTTTTTTCTATTCGTAGTTTCTGTCTCATTATAAAATATTAATAATATTATATTTTTAAATAACAATATTAATATGAATAATAATATTATTTATATTTTATAATATTAAATTTTATATATATATTAAAATTATATATATATATTAAAATTTTATATATATATTAAAATTTTATAATATTATAATTTAATTATTTTTTTTGTAATACTTGAATTATTTTAATATTTGAATGTAAAATAATTCTATTATTTTTATATTAATTAAAATAACTTATTAATATTTTTTTTATTTATGAATTATAATTGTAATATTATTATATTAATTAAATTATTTATTAATATTCTATTATTTTTATTTTTGAATTATAATTCTACTATTATTATAGTAATTAAAATAATTTATTATTTTCATTTGTAAATTATAATTCTATTATTATATTAATTAAAATAATTTATTAATAATTTATTTTTTTTATTTTTTTTATAGTATTTGCGACGAGATACTATACCCGTCGCAAATACTAGTATTATTAATAGTTTTTTTTTAAAAAGTATTTGCGACGGGTCCCGTCGCAAATACTATAAATAGTATTTGCGACGGGTCCCGACTCCCGTCGCAAATACTAGTATTATTAATTTTTTTTTTATTTTTTTTAAAAAGAGTTTTTGCGACGGAACCGTCGCAAAAGCCATTTGCGACGGGTCCCGTCGCAAAAGCCATTTGCGACGGGTCCCGTCGCAAAAGGTAGTTGCGACGGGTCCCGTCGCAAAAACTGTTTTAAAAGTTTTTTACAAAAATACGGAATACTATTTGCGACGGAGAGAATGCCCGTCGCAAAAAAAGTCTTTAGCGACGGGCCCGTCGCAAATAAGTGTAGTTGCGACGGCGTTTTCAGCAACGGGCTATTTGCGACGGGATCCCGTCGCAAATAGCCCGTTGCAAATACCTGTTTTTCTAGTAGTGATGGTTCTATTTTAATTATATAATGGAAACCATTATTAAATAATAACACTTCCATAGGTAGGTATTGATCCCAAATACCTTTAAAATCCATTTAATAGGACCATAACATATCCTTCATATGTTAAACGGTCCTTTCAGACTGACCATCAGTCTGAGGATGATAAGAAGTGTTGAAACTCAACTCTGTATTCAATAATTATTGAAGAATTATATATAGAATTAAAGTAAAACTTATATATTGATTAGATACAATTGATAGTGTCACTCCATGAATCCTTCCCACTTCATTTATGAATATAATGGGAGGTCGATTAGGAAATAATTCTTCTTGAATAATAATTAACTTTCCTAGCTCTATAAGTTGATAAAATATAGCCCAAATGACATTATAATATTTATAAATATTTTGAAGTCCTATAATGAAATACATGGATATTTTCTCTCATTTCCATAATGGTATGGGTAATTGTTATATAATCACTTTCAACTTCTGACATTTCACCTTTATTTGATAGCATACTAAGGATCAAGATATGTACTATATAATATACCTCTTTATATTACCCTAACATAAAAAATTCTTGAGATATCTATACATATTTTTTTATGGTATGGATAGTGAATGATGAGCTATGTGCATCATCCAAAAACTCCTTCATAAATTATGTTATTGATAAAACAAATATTCATATCCAAAATCTTATAATTCCATAATTTTCAAAGATTAACTCCATAATATTCCTTACCTTATTCTGTAGTTCCATATCCACCTTACCTAGATCCTTTTATCATTACAAGGATGTATGATTCAACAATAATTTAGGAAAGATAGTATTTATCCCCTTCCCTCATGATTTCAAGTTCCATCATTTACAAATACATTAGTGTTGTGTCTATTTCAATATCATCATGGATAATGTATCATGGTATTTCTTACCAAGAGTATTATCTACCTTGTATAACCTCTAAGGGTGGTGATGTATCAATTAGTCTTAGTACTTTATCAACTCTAACTATCTACTTTGGAATATGTTTAACTATTTATTTGTGAATATATACTTTAACTCTTATGATTAATATACATTCCACACTTTTTTTCACTATAGAGATAATGCCTCCATATATTCATTTCAAATATTAACACAACTATCTCTAAATCATGCATCAAATGATTTTGATCATGAATATTCAATTTAAATGTGGCATAATATATCACCATAACTTCTTTGATGCATCAATATGTATTAAAAACTCTTCTATACTATAGATTAATGTGAGTACAAGTGTAGTGTCCAAACTTCTCTTGAGTTCCTTTAATATTTTTTCACATTAATCTATCCATAGGAACTTGGCACTATTCCTAGATAAAATGGTTAGTGTATTTGATAGTCATGATAAATTTCTCCCAAATCATCAATATTATAAAACCAATCTAAGAAAATTATAGATGCCCAATAATGTGGTTATTCAAATACATTCTTCAATCATTTCTTTATTTGATGAATCTATAGATATACCCTCTCTTATGATTTCATGACCTAAGAATGATAAATTTTATTATCCATGATTTACACTTACTGAATTTGGCATACAATTTCTCCATTCTCAAGGTATTCAACACAATCCCAAAATCAAATTAATTCTCTTCCTTTCTCTTGAAATATATGAGGATATAATCTATAAATACTACTAAAAATTAATCAATGTAATCTATAATAACTCTATTCATCAGATCCATGAATATAATTGGGGTATTTGTGAGTTATAATGGCATCACTATGAAATCATAGTGCCCATATATTGTATAAATGGCTATCTTGGTTAAAACCTCTCTTTTAGACCTTAATTTGAGATATCTTGATATAGGGTCAATGTAAAGACCCAAACTTCTCATACATAAATATTAAATCTTTTTATATGGATATTCATTACATTATATAAACACACTTCTGAGGATCATGAAGGTATAGTGCCTTTGGAGACTAGACACAAAATATTTTTATATCTTGAAATATCTTCAACATATCCCATAAAGATCTTCCCACATAGTACTCTTCTTATACATACCCTACTTAAAACCTTTCTTCATAACCTGGGGAAAGTAAACATAATAAAAAGTGAGCTCAAATTCTTAGTAAGGGTAAACAAGGGAGATATATAAGAATAACATGAGAATAAGGGTATGAGAACATAATTATAACATTTTAAAACCATACCCTGTATATCAAAGATCATAATCTTGAGTCATGGAATAAATATTAGTAGGTAAAAATACATGAATCATAAGGAAATCAAAGAACATGAACCATGAGATCATAACATCTACATAAGAAAAAGATTTGTGACATATACGTAAGCATAAAACATTATTTACTTAGTATTCAAGGCCCATTTCCAAGGCTATCATAGTGGAATGGGTTCACTCCCCAAACCATCATAGTAGCAAAGGTTCACTCCCAAGAATATCATAGTGGAAAAAGTCCCTTACTGAACTGGGTTCACTCCCCATTCTAATTATTTTTATCTTATGAGATTTCAATCGTTACCCAATTCATTGGGGGGATATATAGGTCCCATCTATATTTGTCTATGATTTATCCACCTTACTTGGTTATAATGTTACATCTATACTTGGTTATAATGTAACCACCATCACATAATGAAAATAATACATATGTGTTCCACAATATCATAAAACATTCATCATATCATAATCCACGGAAAGAAATGGGTTTCATAAGAATTACATCATAGCATTACCCATGGAAATGAAATGGAATTTATATAAATTTACTCATTTCATAATAGTATAACCCATGAAAAAAGAAGCAAGTTTCATAATCATTTAATCATGGTATAACCCATGGAAAATAAATGGGTTTCATAAAATTATTATCATCATAAATATAAACCATCTATAGAATGAATTATAATGGTATCCTTGGATCATATCCCTATTAAATCATAAGTAACATCAAAGGATTTCATTTTATATGTAAAATTATTTTGAATTATCACTTGAAACATTTATTATGGATGGTATATTTTATTTTAAAATCACTTTTTAAATCTAAAAATCCATAAAATATTTTGGAAATAATTTTTTTTGAAAATAATCTAGAAAACTTATAAAGGAATATTTAAAAAAATAAAACATTTCTTGAGTAAAATATTCTTCTACTTTGAAAAAAACTTTTTAAAACTTAAAACATTTTTAAAATCCTTTTATTTGAAAATAACCTTAAAAACTTATAAAGGAAGCTTTAAAAACCATTTAAAACATTTCTTGAGGAAAATACCATTTCTGATTTGAAACACACTTTTTAAAACTTAAAACATTTTCAAAATCCTTTTCTTTGAAAATAACTATAAAAACATATAAAGTAAGCTTTAAATTAAATAAAATTCATGACATTGAAATGTTACATTTATGCCGTACACATTAAAATAAAGATTCCTTTCACATTTTTGGTAAAACCCAAATGAGAATTATTTTGAAAATGACATGAATATTCCTTTAAAAAAATTATAAATAGTTAAAAATGTGAAAACATGTCTTTAATAAATCCTTATAAGAATTTATTTTTTTTTTGAAAACATGGTTTTGGAAAAAAAAGTGTTTTTGACTGAAGAGTGAAATACAGATGATTTTTTTTAAATTATTTGGAACTATTGTGTACAAAAATTAAATAACATAAATATAAAATATGTATTCTCATGAAATAACCATATTAAAATAAAATTCATGTGTTTCTTGAGAGATATATCCTAATATTTTATTATTGGAAGCATAATCCTAAACAATATCGATAAATGATGAGATTATAACACAAATATCTTACCACTTTGGTAATGTTGAATCATGATCCCCATGGAAAAATAAAATAAAAATAAAATTATAATATAATAAAAATAAATGATATTCATGATATAATATGTCAAAGGGGTAGTACATATACATAAAAAAATAATATAGGTGCATAAGAAAACATATGTTTCAAAGAAGCTAAATTGGGATGAAAATCCCTTACTAATTTGGTAACTTTTGAACTGTAAACCCCGTTAAAGAGAGTTACTCAAATGGATACATAACTCCCCATAATTTCTAGGATAATAATAATAAAATACATTCATGGTCATTATATAAATCACATAAAATAAAGATGTGGTGAATATGACATGTATCTCATTGATATAAAATTTAGACAAAAATCCCTTACCTTAATATAGACTTATTTTATACATGTTTTAATCTCCTATATAATAAATATATGTTTATTATAAATATATAAAATATACATAATCATATTTATCAAATAATATATTATTTACTCATTACCATTTATTACCAGTAAATTAATAAATCATTGCTAAAATCATGTTTCGAGTAATAACTACTTTGTTTTTCATATATTTTTTGATTTTGTTATTTTTTGGTCATCTTAATTTGATTATGGTTACATAATATACATAATGTTAACCATGACATAAAAATATCATATATATTGAATATAAATATATTTAGATTAGTTCCTAAAAGTTAGATATAGATAATGAAATACATCATTCATGGAGACGGTCGGTTGTACGTACTCATGAATGATATTTAAATTTTCTTGATGGACTAAAATAATTAAAGGTAAATAATATATTAAAATTACATAATTATTTTTATTTCATATATATATACATTCATACATATTTTTATTAAACCCATCCTTATTACCTTCCACATAAAGTGTGAACGAATCACATCGCTTCGCAAGGTGGTAGTCCACCATACAAACAAGAAACAATATCGTATTCCCAAGGAATAAAAAGTAAAAAGGTATATGTGATATCATAATTATATAAGTATACATATGTTACAAATATCATATATATTTATTCAATATATCCTTATTACCATTCAAGTGAAATATAAATGAAAAACACATCACATCAGTTCGTGAGGTGGTAGTCCGTCATACACATGAGTGACGTTATTATTTTCCAAAAGGTTTAGAGATAAGAAGGTATAAATAGTATTATAATTCCAGAGGAATAATAATATCATAAATATCATATATAAACATTAAATATATCATTATATTGAGTTTTGAAAGATGGTGATGGAAAACGAATAAAATCGGTTTGTGAGGCGGTAGTCCTCCGTACAAATGAATGATGATTTCATATCCCATTTGATGGAAGAGGATATGAATTAAATTTATTACATTAACAAAAAGACATATAATTATATTAAATATAATTATGTTATTTTATAATCATGGTTTAATAATAATTGAAGTAGGTGGAGGAATAAATAAAACAAAACCTTCGATTAGGGGCGCTACCTCTTCTTCAGAAAACTTATTTTGGTTTGCACCAGAAGGGTTCCCAGGATGAATTTATGAAAAAAATAACGATTCTAGGATGAAATGATGGAATTAATGAAGTTATTTGTGTAGATATTAGCTAAACCTAATGGTTTTTAAAGTGTTACAAAGAGAGTAGAGGGGGTGGCCTTTTATATGTGAGGTAAGTGGAAAACTTGTAATTTTTGAAAAGAAAAAGGTATAACCATGATTTTCAAATAAAAAGAGGATAAAAAAGGAATTTATATAAAATATAAAATATAAGTTTGAAATATGGTTATACAATGGGTTTTTTATATGTCATGACCCATCCCTCGGGGCCTGTACCGTGACTACCCCAAGCTCGCCTTCCATAGGCCAAGGGCTGAATACTAGCATCGAAAGGCGTATTCCCTAAAAACTGGGAAGGCATTGCCTTTATATCCAATAAACACACACAACCAAGAACACAACAAGATACGAACACGATTAAACTGAATAGTAAATAGAGTGAGTACAGTAAGTAAAAGGGGCCAGAATACAAGCCCAACTGGAAAGTACAAAAAACTGAAAAGTACAAGTAAACTGAAACAGCTCCTCTGAACACCCACCAAGGATCCTACCTGAAGGGTAGGTACAGCTCTCAAACTCTCTTCATTGCGGTATGACTCGTCTAAGGGCCACCTCCGAGCTACCTCTAGTCCTAGTACCCTCATCCTCCGCTAGCGTTGTCCGTCGTCTGCACCAAACACATCAAGGTGCGAGCATATCCCATACATGGGTGAGTATAACGATACTCAGTAGGGACCCCAAGACCCTCAAGGTCTCACAAAATACACAAATGATAAACCAAAAAGCTTGAAATCAACTGAAAACCCTACTTAGGTATATTACCATACATATACTTAAGTTATCAAGTATGCCCATCTCAATCATGAGGAAACACAGAGTCCAACTCAAAAGCCCAAGATCAACTGTTCCATAAAGGAAGGAGTACCACGAAGGTAAGTAAAACACAGGTATGCCACACAGAAGAATACCGCCAAGGTATTACCACAAAGAAAAGTACTACATAGGTACAAACTCAGATCACACCAGGTATAACTTAGGTACAATAGTAGAGATGATTAGATGTAACTACTAATTCATCTTACTTTGTTAAGCGGCAGACCCAAGAAGGATCCTAAATCATCATCAGATCCACAGAGTATTGTAGTACATCATCAAACCCACATAGGATCCTAGTACCTCATCAGTACGTTATCATACCCATACGGGATCCTAGTACACCGTCAGTATGCCGTCATACCCACACATGATCCTAGTACACCGTCAGTACGTCGTCAGACCCACACATGATCCTAGTACACAGTCAGTACATCGCCAGAACCACACAGGATCCTAGTACACCGTTAGTACAACGTCAGACCCACACAGGATCCTAGTAAACCATCAGTATGTCGTCAGACCCACATAGGATCCTAGTACATCGTTAGTATGTCGTCAAACCCACACAGGATCCTAGTACACCGTCAGTACATCGTCAAACCCACACATGATCCTAGTACACCATTAGTACATCGTCATACCCACATAGGATCCTAGTAAACCATTAGTATGTTGTTATACAGACACAGGATCCTAGTACACCATCAGTACGTCGTCATACCCACATAGGATCCTAGTACACCGTCAGTACGTCGTCAGACCCAAACAGGATCCTAGTACATCATCAGTACGTCGTCAGACCCACACAGGATCCTAGTACGCCGTCAATACATCTTCATACCCACACAAGGTCCTAGTACATCGTCTGTACATCGTGAGACCCACACAGGATCCTAGTTCATCGTCAGATCCAGTTACAGGGTTCCCGCACTAAGCTCACTTGTATTCAGGAGGGTCCGCTACTCAAGCCACTAATAGATACTCCAACTATCATGAAGTCCCATGAATAAGTATCCCAAAGTACATCCATGTCATAGGGGTCTCAACTCAACATACATTTAGTCAATCGGACGCCCGGTTTGTAAGTTATTATCCTTTTAGTCCCAAGGGACCGGTTGGATTCATGATTGATCCAACCCGACCATACCCCAAAATTATTCAAATATTGAGTAGGGTATACCAAAAGGTCCGTATCACTTCAAGGTTTTTGGAGCCACAGACGGTTCATCAAACAGACACCCGATTCCAAAGTTACGTCCAAAAGAACGTATAGGGTCAAAACTGGTCCGGGTTCGGTCTGACCTAGATTGGACGACCCGGTTTGGGTCGACCCGGCATGACCCATTGGGTCCGGCCCGACCTGTTGGGTCCTGCCGCACTGGGAATCCCGACCCGCATTGGGCGGCCTGCGGAGCGGGGTGGCCGCGGTGCGACGGGGCAACAGCGGTACGACAGGGCTCTGCGGGGCAGCCACAGTGCGGCGATCCGCCGTGGCTGGCCGGATGGCCAGCCGTCCTCTCCACATAGTGCGGTCGTGCGCCGTGCCTTCGCCAACCGCCGATAGTAAGCCGACTGCTCTTCCCTCGCCGCCGCGACACAAGGCCATGGTTCTCTTCTATCAGGAGACACGGTCGCGCCGTCACCTTTGTCATGATGAACACACCAAAACGAACACAAGGATTTACAGAGTGGTCGGTCCATGTTTGTTTTTCCCACACCATCCGTGTTATAGGGGTAGCAAGAGGCTCAACAAAACTCGAATCTAGAAGAAAATTAAGAATGGTAAGGAAATATTTAAAACTAAAAACCCTAACTTGAAGTTTCTGTTGGAGATCGCCCACTGTTGAAGACGAATTGGAATTTGTCGATCCCAAAGAAAGCCTCCTCCAATGAAACCACTTGTTTGAAAATCCTCTATTCTTGTTCTTCATTGGAGATGGCGCGTTCTTCATTGGAGATAACATGTTCTTTTTCTGAGATGAGTTTCTCCAAGTTCTCCCAAGCTTCCACCTTTTCCAACGATTTCTCCCAACCGAAAACAAGTGTGGATCCAACACCAAATTAAATTAAGTCTATCAATTTAATTTGTTGGAACAATTAATTGGAATCATTAATTAAAGGAGGGTGGCATAATTAAGGTGGAAAAAGTTCAAGATACTTCTCCACGTTAAAGAGGGAGTTTAGGGGGGTCAGGTGGTGTAGAGACCCAAAGCTTGACGTACATGGAAATTACATTACTTTTGTGGAATACTTAATACATAACAAAAACAGACACCAAAGGACTGTAATAGTTTAGTGTCTTTGGAAACTCGGAACATAATCTTATAATCTTGGTGAAAGATCTTCAACATCTCCCAAAAAGATCTTCCCCTTTTTTTCTTACCTAAAACCTTTCTTTATATCCCGGGGAAAAGAAAACATATAAAGGGTGAGATCAAATGCTCAGTAAGGGTAAGCATGGAAAAAAATAAAACAAACCATATACATTTGAACTTCAAAACATGAACATAATGTTTAAACATCAAAATCTTGAGTTGTGAAATAAATCTTGGCAGTACGTAAGACATAGATCATAAAGGAACATCAATCATGATAAAATAACATGGGAATAAAACATTTAATTGTGGAAAAACATTAAGCACATGATATGATTTCCATATTAGCCAAGGCATTGCTTCCAAGACCATCTTAGTGGTCAAAGTCCCTTTCTGAATTGAGTTCACTCCTCGTTCCAGTCCTGTAACACTGAACCAGATTAACTTACCATTCCATCCATGTCTATCTCATGAGATATAAATCTTTACCCAATGAATTTGAGGGAGATATAGGTCCCACCCATCTCATAATGAAATCATTCTTACTTATTCCACAACATGAACATAAATCATTCATTATTACCCAAAGTATAAAATGGGTTTCATAAACATCATCCCATCATAACATAATCCATAAAAAAAGGATATCATTTCATCATAAGAAAAGTGAAACCATATAAATCCTAGAGAAATTATACTTGAAACATACACATATGAAATAATTCCATCTTATATGGAAAATGGTTTTGATAAAACACTTGAAATGAATTCTCGAGGAAAATATCCTTTCTTCTTCAAAATCATTTTCTTTTCACAAAATGCCATGAAATTTTAAAGAAAATGATTTTGTTGAAAATAGTCATTAAATATTGTAGAGTAAGCTTCATGAAAATTAGGCATTATGAAACCGTAAAAATCCGTTCATTCCGTATAAGTTAAAAATAACATTCTTCTCGTACTTTTGTCAGAAAAGTCAAAAAGTTCCCCGTGTGGTAAACAAAAGTAAGATTCCTTTCATAACATGTGGTAAATTTAAAAAATAGGTAAAAAGGAATTTAAAAATACATGATTTTTTTTATAAAACATGGGAATGGATGATAACAATAACCCCAATAAATACTTACGAATAACAATCTCAGATAAGAACGAGATTGGAATAGTTATCCCTTACCTTAGGTCCGATATGCTTCGTACGTATCCAAACTTCTTGTATAATGATTTAAATAATGTTATTGAGTTATTATAGAATCATATTCATTGTCATGATATCATATATGGTTCACTTATGACTTTATATTACAAGTTCTTTTGTAAATTCCATGTTAAAGCAGCGTTTTGGGTAAAATCGTTTCATTTATCGTACGTGTTTCGACATGTTGTTATTGATATTATTACTTATATCCTGATTTAATTAATTCCAGAATGTAAAACATTATTTAGATATAATATATATTCATTATATAAATATATATGATAGATCGATAAATGGAATGAAATACACCGTTCATGGAGACGGTAGGCCGTGCGTATGCATGAACGCTGTTTTCGTTTCCTTATTGAATTAAATGGAATTAAGTAAATGAAACATATATGTACATAAATCCAGTATCATTATTATGTAATATCTTTCATGATTATTTATTATATATACTTTATAATCATACTTGAATGGTTAATCATAGAAAATGGATCTCATCGCGTTCGTGGACGGTAGTCCGTACGTACGCACGAACGATGATATCATTCCCATGATCATGGAATTGTATTGAAGTGTATGTATAATATTTCAGAATCAATATCACTTTATAATAATCATATATAGTTATTTATTTACACCATTATACCCATCCAAGTAAGGTGGTGGTGGAAAACAGATTACACCACGACGTGGGGACGATATTCCGTACGTACGCACTCGCGGTGATTTCATTTCCGTAGGATGGATAGATGATGAAATTGGGTTGTTTCATATTTATAATAATATATAAGTATATTATTGATACTTATTTTATTAATTTATTATGAAAAAAATAAATAATAAGAAGTAGAAGAAGAAATAAATTGGAAAGAATCGGTAAAGGATATTACCTCTTCTTTGACGCGCCTCTTGTTAACCTCCTCTTAAGGCACTAGGATTGGTCTTTTGAGGAGACCATAACCTCTATAATGTTTCTATGGAAGATGAGAAGGTAAATGGGCAGGGGTTGGCTGAGCTTAAAGTCTCAAAAGGGTGTGAAGAGAAGAGGGAAGGGGTGCCCTTTTTATAAGGGAGGAGAGGGGCACTTTAGAAAAAACTTAAAATATTATTTTATAATAAAGTCATATTCGGTTTATAATAGCTCCAAATTGATTTATTTAGAAGCTGAAGTGGGGATGGGTCGAAATACTCTCAAAAAATAGGTTTTATACAAGTTTAGGTTACTATTTTAACCTTATCATTTAGATTTAAATCTAAGTTAAATAATTTAACCTTTACCGCGTCTTCTTGTTTTCTTACACTATATGGTTAATAAACTTACTATAACAAGACAAAAGAACCCCAAGTGGTTCATTATTAATATATATAACCTTATATAAATCATTTGGCTGAACCCTATATTTTTAGGAATATAATAACAATTAATAATATAATGATTTTTTAAAAAACTATTTTATGTCAATTTTGACACTATTTGGTAATTGATTTTTTTTAAAAATCATAACAGAATTATTATTTCGAAAAAATTTAATTAAATCAATAATAACATATCATATTAACCTATAAAATTAGTGGAATTCATAAAAAGTCTCAAATTACATTTATTTGGGTATTTATAATATCAATTATTTTAATATTTCTTTATTTAGGTAATTACTACATCACCATTGTGTCATAAATAAATTAAATTATTTAATGTCTAAAAATTATAAATAAAATACCATTAAGTAGGAAATATTTTTATATTTCTAATGAATATTTATAGTAGAATTTATCTTATTTATAACCCTATATTAAAAATATTTTAGTTATTAAACTTTGATTTTAACTATTTTAACTCTTTTTTAAATAAAATAATAATAAATGTCCTAATCTAATCCAAGTGGACCTAAAGGGTAATATTTTATTCCTAAGATTGTTTTTGGTCGAATTACACTTATCCAATAGAATTAGGACATGTGTTAGGGTAATAATAATATCATTTTTACCCTTAATTACCCTATTTACTTTTAACCGTGGTAAATAAAAGTAAAAAGTTACTATTCACCAAAATTTTTTTTTATCTTATTGAACCACATTTTACTCCCTGATATTAACCATGTCTCCCAGATTTTTGGAATTCCACTCACAGAAGCGGTAAAATTAAGTTTTATGTAAATTTTCAAATTCCCCCAGGAGGTGGGTAAAAGACGGTGAAAAGATCAATAAAATTTTTATATATCTAAAATTATTATAAAATGGATCAAATGAATTATATTGAACTTATATAGGTATTATTTATCAATTTTTACCTAAAATAAATTTAAATAAAATAAATAATTATTTAAATAAAAAGTCGGTTTTTAAATAGTAACCCAGTGTTTTCACTATTCATCAAAAATTGAAAGTTTTCAGAAAAATTCCAAAAATTCACCCTAGGCTAATTTAGATATTCCAAATCCAAAAAAGAAGTCCATTTTGAAAGATAAAATTCATAAAATTTCAAAAAGTGGTTATTACTATTCATAATGGCTAGTTTATATAATATTTTAATAATATCTTATTTAGTGAAACTTGATATTGCGTACTACACACGCTATCGAAGAAGGTCTTGATTTCCTGTAATGCAAGCGAAGTCAGGGCTGCGTGCAGTGAAAGCTCCGTTTGGTGTTGCGTATAACATAATCAAAACTTATTTCATTTATACATTAAACAAAATCTATACTTAATGTTGTGTAAAATAATTTCCACAAAACAAACTTGAAATTGTGTGTAACACGAGCCAAGAATAGTATTGCGTATACTACAAGCTAATACGATGTTGTGTATAGTACAAGCTAATCTTGGTGTAGTGTATAATAGAAGACATCAAAGAAATTAAAAATAATATATCTCATAAAATCTCAGGGTGTTACAGGTGGTCCCCACCTTTGAATTAAAAAAGGGGGTTTTAGTTCGGGTGGTCCCTACCTCCACAACCCATGTAGAGAGGTTTTATTAGAAATAAAATAAAAGTTTATTTTATTTTATTTTCATTTCCATGAAAAACCCAAAATCTATCTTTCACCCTCAACCTACTACAGTCGAGGTGAAGGTCTCCTTAAGTGAATACCAATGCTGTGAGTTCAACGACACCCTTAGATTTCAATTACGAGCACCAGTTCAAAAGTTAAAAAAACATACTCGCACGTTTATTGAATGTACCCCAAAAAAAGTTTGTAAATTCATTCCAGGCATATCGGGCCTCAGAATCACACGTCGTCATTTTTTTCGGACTCGTAAAATTCCTATATAATAAAAAAAATTAACATGGAATTTCTGGGTCTTTACATTCTCCCCACCTCAGGGATTTGCATCCCCATAAGACACAACTAAAAACTAGAAAAATAAGTGGGGGTACTGAGCATGTATCTGAGACTCCTGCTCCCATGTGCTCTCATGGATGTTCCCGTGCTGCCAGCGAATGCGCACCAGAGGTATCAACCACCCACGAAGGACCCACTCCTGTCGATCCTCAATCTCTACTGGAACCTCCGTAGACGTCGCCCCATTGTCGATGTCCAGCTCTCCGTGGTCGATGACATGGTAGGATCATGCACATATCTTCTCGTCTAGGATACATGGAAGGCGTCATGCACCCGGTGCAACTGAGGGGAAGTGCTAAGCGGCAAGACACCTCACCAACTCTACTGAGGAACTAAAAAGACCCGATGAACCTTGGAGATAACTTGTCGCCCCGACCAAACCTCCACAAACCTCATCGGGGTGGGACCTGTAGGAAGACGTGGTCACCATCGTCGAACTCCAAAGGTCTCCGTCTCCTGTCAGCATAAGACTTCTACCTGGTCTGTGCAGTCTTCATCCGCTCTTGGATGATATGCACCTTCTCCGTGGTAGACCGTACCATATCTGGTCCCACTAGTGCTGACTTCCCTGGGTCAGTCTAGCACAAAAGCGATCTGCAAGGTTAGCCGTACAAAGCCTCGAAAGGTTCCATCCCAATGGTGGAGTAAAAGTAGTTGTTGTATGCAAACTCCACCAAAGGCAAGTGATCCTCCCAGCTACGATTGGAGTTGAGGATGCAAGAACGTAACATGTACTCAAGGGTCTGAATGGTCCGCTCAGTCTGGCCACCCGTCTGAGGATGAAAGGCAGTTCTCAAACAAAGATACATCCCGAAAGCCTCCTGCAACCCCTTCCGTAGATGATAAGTGAAACATATATCATGATCAGAGACAATCGTCGAGGGTACTCCATGTAGCCGCACAATCTTTTGGACATAGAGGCATCCCAAGATCTCTACTGAACTTTGCTCTCTGATTGGTTGGAAGTGGTCCGACTTAGTGAGTCGGTCGACGATCACCCAGATAGAATCATGACCTCTGGATGTACATGGAATTACTATCACAAAATCCATGGATATCCCATCCCACTTCCACTCTGGGACCTCTAAAGGCTGAACTAAGCACCTGATGCTCTGCCTTCACTTGCTGACAAGTGAGGCACTGAGAGACAAAATCTACCACTGATTTCTTCATTCTCGGCCACCAGTGCTGTCGTTGGAGATCCTGGTACATCTTCTCCACTCCTAGATGCACCACTAGAGGGAATGTGTGGAACTCCCTCAACACTTTCCTCTGAAGTGACACTGGTACCAAGGTACATCCTATGAAGAAGATGACGTGCTCCCCAACTTTATAAAATCCATCATGTTCCTGTCTTGTGGATATCTGAGCATGTCGAGCCTCATAGTTAGTGTCCCCGTGCTACTCCTCCCTGACTCACTGAAGGAGTGGGGGAGTGACTGTAAGAGACTGTAGAAAATCTGCTCCATATCGATCCACAAAGGATATCTACAAAGGAGCCAGCTGCTCTGTTACCTCACCTAACAGCTATATACCAGATCTCCTACTGAGTGCATCTGCTACTACGTTCCCCTTCCTAGTATTATAGACTATCTCGAAGTCATAGTCCTGGAGGAACTCAAGCCAACGTCACTGTCTCAGGTTCAGGTCCTTCCGAGAGAAGATATACCTGAGACTCTTGTGATCTGAGTAGACCATAAAATGCTCACCCATCAAGTAATGTCGCCACATCTTCAAGGCAAAGACCACTGCTGATAACTCCAGGTCATGGGTAGAATCGCTCTTCTCATGCTATCTCATCTTTCTAAAACCATATGCGATCACTTCTCACTCCTGCATCAGAACACATCCGAGCTCGGTCCCTTATGCATCCTAGTAGACTACATACCCTACGCCCTCCTCCGGTAGCCTCAAGATGGGTGCACTAGTCATCCTCTATCTCAGCTCCTAAAAACTCCATTGGTATCTCTCCGACCAAACGAAGGGTTGACCCTTCTTCATCAATGCTGATAAAGGTAATGCATCTTTGGAGAAATCTGGCACAAACCTCCGGTAGTATCCATCCAAACCTTGGAATCTTCGTACCTCTGTCACACTCCTAGGTGGCTCCCAAGCAAGTACTGCCTTAATCTTCGCTGGATCCACCATTACTCTAGCCTTCGAGATGACATGTCCTAGAAAGTGAACCTCTCAGATCCAGAACTGGCACTTTGAGATCTTACCATATAGCCGGTGCTCTTGGAATGTGTCCAGAACTATCTGCAAATGATAGGCATGCTCCTCCTCAGTAGCCGAGTAGATCAGAATGTCATCGATGAAGACCACCATAAAGTGATCAAGGTATGGCGAAAAGATCCTATTCATGAGTCCCATGAAAACTACTGGAGCATTGCTCATGCCAAATGGAATAACCAAGAACTCATAATGGTTGTATCGACATATGAAATCCATCTTCTACACATCCTCTTCTCGCACTCTGAGCTGGTGATAGACTGAGCTGAGATCTATCTTCAAGAACCACCGTGCTTCCTTCATCTTATTAAAGAGGTCGTCAATCCTCAGGAGTGGGTACTTGTTCTTCACGGTCACCTGGTTTAGGCGCCGATGGTAAAAAAAAGTCTCAAGCTCCCATACACCTTCTTGGTGAACAAAATCAGGGCTGCCCAAGGAGAAACACTGGGCCGAATGAATCCCTTCCTCTGTAAGTCCTCCAGCTGTACCCACAAATCACAAAGCTCCGCGGGCGCCATCTGATATGCTGGTGTAGATATCAGTTTCGTCCCAGGGTACAAGTTGATGTAAAATTCCACCTCTCCGTGAGGAGGTAGACCCGAAACATCATCAGGAAATAAATCCGCATACTGGTCCACCACTACAGGATAAATCAGACTCTCCACATCAATCGCTCTGAGGGTAAGGCTAGCCAACTGATGAGTGATCAACTATGCTCTCCTCCGAGTAAGTCCATCCTATGCTGAAAAGGCCCCCTTCTCACCAGTGAAGGTATACCTGGTCTCATCCGTGCAGACACACCATACTTTGCACCTAATAAAGTCTATCTGAGCATGGACTATAGATAACCAGTCCATACCCAAGATGATGTCGTAAGGCCTCAATGATGCTACTAGGAGATACCAACCAAAGCTATCACCTCCTAGAGTAATCTCACACTGCCAGAACCAGTGCGTAATCATTCAATCCTCTCCCGTAGGAGTCTCTAGCTGTAAGGATCGAGCCAACGACTACATCGAAATCTCTGAGCTCCGAACGAGGGTAGTGGAAATAAAATAATGACTGGCACCTGTGTCTATAAGTACTACAGCTAAGGTAGAGTAGACACAGATCATACCTCGTATCATCTCCAGAGCGCCATGGTCATAGGCCTCAGCTGCCTGGAGCTGAGCTCGCCCCTGTCCACCAGCTCCATGGGGTCAGGGTGGACCACCCGATGGTGTTGGCGATAACACCTCGAATTGTCATCCACCACCAACTGCATGGCCAGCTCCTCTACCACGTCCTCCTGCTCCCTACAGACCTCCTCGGTCGAATCTCTATCTCTTCCTGGGCGGTCCCTCGACCATGTGCTGATCAGCCGTACTGCGGGTCGAGCAGTCACGAGCCATGTGACCCTGCCCACCGTATGTGAAACACTACCTGTTCCTCGCATGACTTACTCTATCTCATGTGCCCCGCACAACTGAACCTGAATCACGCAGTCGTCCACCTGTAGGTCTGGTGCTTTTGAACCTCTGTGACATCTATCTACTACAAGCTGTAGAAGACTCCACTACATGATGTTTGGTGGTGGGTCTCACTACTGGTGACTTCTCATTAAGAAAACTCTCCACTAAGAGGGCTCGATCTAACACCCCCTCCTGTGTCGGGATGCTGAGGGAAATCATCAAAGCCCAAATCTCCTACCTAATCCCCTGCTCAAAGGTTTGAGCCCTGAAGAATGGTTCCCGCACCATATTAGTGGAGTAGTATGAGAGGTCGGTAAACCTTGCAGAGTACTGAGCCACAATCATGCTGCCCTGCTACAGATGAAGAAGCTCCTGAATGCGCACTGCGCGAAGAGTCGCTAAGACAAACTCCGCTAGAAATAGGCTCTCAAAGTATGTCCAGAGAAGTGTCACCTTGTCGTGAACCTAGAGAATCAAGCTCCACCATCTGACTGTTGCTGCCTATAGAAGACTGGCGGCAAGGATCACCATGAGATCAGCTGGTGCCCCTACTAGTCGGAAGACTCTCACCATGACCTCCAGCCAATCCTCATCCGCCTGTGGGTCTATCTCTCCCTTGAACCTGGGTGGCCTCTAGTGCTGGAAATCATGAAATGCGCTCAAGTGGCGTGCACCCTCTAGTGCTGGGGAAGGTGGCATCAGTGGCCTAATAGGTAATGGTACCGCTGGTGCCTCTACGGAAAGAGGCCCCTGCACCGAGGCCTCGTTGCTCGGTGGGCTATCAGTGCATACTATACCCAGAACCCTAACTGGCTATCTGTGTGGAGGAATCCTAAAAATAAACAGGTGTGCCATGGTCAATAAGTTATACCTGGTGAGCTGACTCAAAGAGATCACAAATAAAACTCTTGAAACACACACGTAATTAGTGTTTTCATGCACTGAGTTGGAAATCATAAGTCAGGGTCCTGGTGTATGGATACATCGTCTGCTGTACCAATACTGGATTCCCTAAACTGATAACCACACTCACTATACTAAACACTATTGCCATTAAAAATATCAGAGTCCAATGTTATACGGTAGAACCAAATCCTTTGATACCAATTTGTCACAACCCGTCCCCGGTGGCCGTACCATGACTACCCCAAGCCCACCTTCTATAGGCCAGGGGCTGGCAACTAGCACTGAAAGGAGTATTCCCTAAAAAACGGGAAGGCATTGCCTTTATATCCTATAAACACACACAACCAAGCACACAAAAAGATATGAACATGAGTAAACTGAATAGTAAATAGAGTGAGTAGAGGAAGTAAAAGGGGCTAGAATACAAGCCCAACTGGAAAGTACAAGAAATTGAAAAGTATAAGTAAACTAAAGCAGCTTCTGTAAACACCTACCAAGGATCCTAACTGAAGGGTAGGTATAGCTCCCGAACAGTCATCTCTGTGGTATGCCTTGTTTAAGGTCCACCGCCGAGCTAACTTCAGTCCTGGTACCCTCGTCCTTAGTTAACATTGTTCATCATCTGCACCAAACATAACAAGGTGAATGCATATCCCGTGCATGGGTAATTATAAGGATACTCAGTAGGGACTCTGAGACCCTCAAGGTATCACAAAATCCACAAAGGATAAACCAAAAAGGATGAAATCAACTGAAAATCCTACTTAGGTATATGACCATACATATACCTAAGTTATCAAGTATGCCCATCTCAATCATGAGGAAACATAAAGTCCAAATCAAAAGACCAAGCTCAACTGTTCCACAAATGAAGAAGTACCATGAAGGTAAGCACCAAAAAGGTACGCCACATAGAAGAATACCAACAAGGTATTACCACAAAGTAAAGTACCACATAGGTACGGACTTAGCTCACACCAGGTATAACTTAGGTATAATAGTAGAGATGATTAGATGTAACTACTAATTCATATTACTCTGTTAAGAGGTAGACCCACGAAAGATGCTAAATCATCACCAGACCCACATAGGATCGTAGTACATCATCAGAACCACACAGGATCCTAGCACCTCGTAAGTACATCGTCAGACCCATACAAGATCCTAGTATACCATCAGTATGTCGTCAGACCCACAAATGATCCTAGTACACCATCGGTACGTCGTCAGACCCACACAGGATCCTAGTACACCTTCCATAAATCTTCAAACCCATAAAAAATCCTAGTTCACCGTCAGTACATCATCATACCCACACAGGATTCTAGTACAGCATCAGTACGTCATCAGACCCACACATGATCCTAGTACACCGTTAGTACGCCGTCAGAGCCATACAGGATCCTAGTATACTGTTACTACATCGTCAAACCCACATAGGATCCTAGTACACCATCGGTACGTCGTCAAACCCACACAGAATCCTAGTATACCGTCAGTACGTCGTCATACCCACACAGGATCCTAGTACACTGTCAGTATGTCCTCATACCCACACATGATCCTAGTGCACCGTCAGTACGTCGTCATACCCAAAAAAGATCCTAGTACATCGTCAGTATGTCTTCAAACCCAAAAAGGATCCTAATACACCATTAGTACCTCATCATACCCAGACAGTATTATAGTACATCGTCAGTACATGGTCAGACCCACACAGGATCCTAGTACATCGTCAGAGCCAGCTACATGGTTCCCACACTAAGCTCACTTGTCTCTGGGAGGGTCCGATCCTCAAGCCACTAGTCGATACTCCAATTGTCTCTAAGTCCCATGAAAAAGTATCCAAAAGGACCACAACATCATAGGGGTCTCAACACAATCGACGGTGCGTCAATCAGATGCCCGGTCTGTAAGTTATTAGCCTTTTAGCCCTGAGGGACTGGTTGGATTGGTGCTTGATACAACCCAATCGTACCTAAACTTTATCCAAATCTCAATTGGGGTATACCAAAAGGTCCTTATCACTCCAAGGTTTCTGGTTCCATAGACGGTTCGTCAAACGGACGCCCGATGCCAATGTTACGGCCAAAAGAACGTATAGGGTCGAAACTGGTTTGGGTCGACCTAGCCCGAACCGCTGGGTCCATCCCAGCCCATTGGGTTACCCGACCTTTTGGGTCCGGACCGGCCCGCGTTGGGTGGCCCGGACCACGCTGGGTGGTCTGTCATGTGCTGGGCGGCCCGCGAAGTGGGGGGGCCGCTGTGCGGCGGGGTAACCACGGTGTGGTAGAGTGGCCGTAGTGCGGCGGTCCGCCGTAGCTGGCCGGATGGCCAGACGTCATCTTCGCGCGACATGGTCGTGTGCCGCGCCTTTGCTGGCGGCCGACAGCGAGCCGGCGGCCCTTCCCTCGCCGCTGCGGCACAAGGCCGTGGTTATCTTCTATCGGGTGGCACGATCGCACCGTCGCCTTCGTCGTGATGAACACACCAAAACAAGCACAAGGATTTGCGGAGTGGTCGGGCCATGTTTGTTTGGCCCGCACCATCCGCATTAGAGTGGTAGCAAGTAGCTCAACAAAACTCAAATCTCGAAGAACATCAAGAATGGTAAGGGAATATTTAAAACGAAAAACCCTACCTCGAAGGTTCCATTGGTGATCTCCCGCAGTTGAAGACGAATTAGCATTTGTCGATCCCAAAACAATCCTCCTCCAACGACACCGCTTGTTTGAGGATCCCCTGTTCTTGTTCTTCGTTGGAGATGGCGCGTTCTTCATTGGATATAGCATGTTCTTTGTTGGAGATGAGTTTATCCAAGTTCTCCCAAGCTTCCACCTTTTCCAAAGATTTTTCTCAACCAAAAACAAGTGTAGATCCAACACCAAATTAAATTAAGTCTATCAATTTAATTTTTTGGCATAATTAATTGGCATCATTAATTAAAGGAGGGTGGCACAATTAAGGTGGAGGAAGTTCAAGAGACTTCTCCACATTAAAGAGGGAGTTTTGGGGGGTCGGGTGGTCCCCACCTTTGAATTCAAAATGGGGGTTTTAGTTCGGGTGGTGCCTACATCCATAACCCATGTAGAGAGGTTTTATTAGAAATAAAATAAAATAAAATAAAATAAAATAAAATAAAATTTTATTTTCATATCCATGAAAAACCCAAAATCTATATTTCACCCTCAACCTACTGCGGTCAAGGTGAAGGTCTCCTTAAGAAAATACTGATGCAGCAAGTTTAATGGCGCCCTTAGATTTCAATTCTGAGCATCGGTTCAAAAGTTACAAAAACCTACTTGCATGTTTACTGAACATACAAAAAAAAGTTCAGAAATTCATTCCGGGCACACCGGGCCTCGGAATCACGCGCCATGAATTTTCGCGGACTCCTAAAATTCCCATATAATAAAAAAAATTACATATAATTTTCAGGTCTTTACATTACATGTTTTGTGTCATTTTTAATTCTTATGTTTTTAATTTAACCCCCAATAAACCCATTTTTTACTTTAACCCCAGTAATAAAGTTTTACTTCTTTTACTATTAATAATTGTAAAAAATTAAGTCAGCCTTATTAGAAAATATAAATTATTATGATTCTAAATATTTATTCAATTTTTCAAAATTCCATTCACATATGTTTCAAAATTTAATTAAAAATTAAACCCGTAGATGTGACGAGAAATCGGGTTTTCAAAGAGAGAATGTTCAAAAGTTTAGAAAGTTTTAATATCAAAATTGAATATGAAATTGTTTGAAATTACCTATTTTTTTTTAATTTATATATAATTTAACTTTTCTTACTTTTAAAACCATCTTAAAATAATTTTAAAGTTTTTAAATTCTTTAAAATAAATTAATTTTTTAATTAAAACCAGTATTTTTCACTATTCATATTTTTTTTTTATCTTTTTAGATAATTATACAAAATTAACTCCAAGATAATTTTGAAATTATGATTTAAAAATTGAAGTTTATTTTTAACATAATTTTTCTAAAAGTATCAAAAATTAATTTTATAATAAGCGTGCAAAAGGCGACAAAACTATTTTTTATAAAAATATAGTTTTTAAGCCTAAAATTGGATTTATTATTATCTATTTTGTAGAAAAAACATAAAATGAATTTTAAACATTTTATTGAATATATAATATGTAAATTTCATTGAAATTATTCAAAAAAAATTATTTTGTTAATATATTTATGTAAAACACATTTGTGCGCATAAAAATTGTTTTACCAAAAAAATATTTTCTTTATTTTGAAATAGTTATTATTTTCATTTCGAATTGATTAGTCCCAAAATAATTAATTTAATATAAAAGTTTAAATAATATATTTTCATAGTTTGGTTAATCTTACTCATACTTTTTAGTCCAACAGCTAGGTGATAAGAATTATATTAAATAATAATATTTTAATAGTATGTTGAATTTCGTTCAAACTCTATGTTAAGTATAAAACAAGCCAAAAATTAGTGTTGCATGCAACATAATATAAAATGAGAATTTCATGTAATTAAATATAATATTGTTATCGTGTATAACAAAAAATATCAAAAAGATTAAATTTATTTGAAAAAAATATTCCAGAACATCTGAGGGTGTTACATTCTACACCCTTAAATAAATTGTGTCCTCAAAATTTAAACTTGTGATAAGTATGCAAGGGTTTAACATTTTAAAATCCATTTTTGGGAAAACCAAATCATAAAAAGGGTTAATAAAATTTCCCCTTGAAAATATATAAAGGGATTTGTGAAGGTCATATAGAATAAAACATACTAGGTTTCCAATTATGAGAACATAAGTGGGAAGTAAAGATTTGGACATGGATAAAAAGAGTAATTTCCAAATAATGATGGAGAGTGATAGATATCTTTGATCACAAGAAAGAGAATTATCATGATAAAATCAACAGCCACAAAACCAAAAACTAAATAGGTGTGAAAAAAGAATGATAGTAATAAGATAAGGTTTTATTTTAAGATCCATTTATTAAAGGTGGGGAATTTTGTTGAGAAAATATAATTAATTTATTTAATTCCATTTCATAATAAAATTCTCATCCTTTGGTTTTTTGTTGATCAATTTACACTTTAACTCTTACTCTATGAGATGAATTTTTCATTTATGAAGCACTAAATGATAATAAGATCCTCCAAAGAATTATAATTCATTCCTTCTATCTTTAGTTATTATAAAAAAATGGTTAGTACATGTTATCCAATTTGCATAAACCTTCATATGGTGAAATAATATATTAATCTCTAAAACCTATTCTAAATTTTAACTTAAACCATTCAATAAATTTTTAACCTTATAACCCTTCAAAAATTAAAAATTTATAAATACATTCACTAAATTTCTCAAAATCAACTTAACATTAATTTCACATAACAACATAAAGTATATCCTAATGTCACATAAAAATATGTGAGTACATTGATCATATATTATCCTAAAACATGGTAATATCTTGAATTTCCATAAAACCTTAATGAAAATATAAACAATTTAAAAAATTAAAATTTTCCTCATTCCTTAAATAAAATAATATATTATTAAATATATTATACAAATATAAAAATGTTTTTAACTCCATCAATGAAAGTATAAAATAATTTTTCATCAAATCATTAATCAGTTCAAAGGTAATCAATACTATACAATTTATTTTATCTATATCAATCATCTATTAATCCAAACGAAACACCATTTTATCATCATCAGGAATATATTAAGGGTTATATTCCCTCAATAAAAATATCACCTTACCATTAAATAACTTTTCTTGTCCACCAATACCATTTAACATATTCTTGAAACTCATTAATGAAAAACTAATGTGTACAAATCCATTGATGTTTCTTGATTCTAATAACACAAATAATATTGATAACAATATTATTATTTGAATCCAAATAAAAAATACATCAAGGATTACACATTATTCATACAATATTAAGTAAGATCCATCAACTTATTCCTTAACACGTATTTCCCTTAACATGTCATTTGTAATCTCCTCATCATCATTAATATAAACATTAATCATATAGAATTTCTAACTCTCTTCATGATATTTCCCTATAGGACATATATTTTCATAATGATCATACTTTCCACATTTAAACATTCAACCATCGATGATATCTTAGAGATACCATTATTATAATCCATTGTGTTAAACAAGATTTTCATTTTTCCACTACAATTAAGTGATTTGTGTCCTTATTTTCTACACTTGAAACTTCTTCCCATTCCTTTAACACATCCTATAATATCCCCTGACCTGTCATTATTTCACATGGCTAAATCAAGTTAGTTGTGGGACCTCAAGCGTGCCTCCCTATAAGACAGAGGCTATGAACTAGTAGTAGGGGTGCAGTGAGAATAATAGGGAGACTATAACCCCCCTTTTAGAGTTACAATATAATGAAAATAAATTATAAAAATAAATATTAGAGTAACATAAATAGAGGAAATGGTACAACATACAACTGGGAAGTAAATGTGGAACCAATAAATCAAATACTAATGAATCATGTAATGACATGATGAAATGTATCTAAATGTCAAACTAAAAGTAATACAAATAAAAGAACCATCTACCACAAATAAACTAAAAATAACATGGTCCTAAACCCTAAGTCAGTCCCATCTATAGACTCTAGCCCATCCAGTAAGAAATATTCAGTAACAAGGTCCCTTTCCATTGTTCATACCTGTATCCATATAATCCACTTGGGTACCAAATGATGGTCTGAATTAGGTGTGATTAATAATTAGTAGTTTGACACCACCATGTCTAAACAAAACTAGTATAATAATAAGTACATGCAATAAATAGAATAATAGGTGTATTAATTAATCTGTTAATACAATACCTAAATAATCATACTTCAGAACTATATCAGAATATCTCTGAGCATATAGAATAACCATGAAAACCATAACCATAAACCATGCCATAATAACATAACTAGGAAAATATATATCATATCCATTTCATACTTCAAACCCCCTATATATAAGCATTTCAACATCAATTGGGCGAATCCCGCTATATAATAATTTCAACATCAAACTGGTCTGAGCCTGCTATATAATAATTTCAGCATAAAAATATGATAATCCTTCTATATAATCATTTCAACATAAAACAAGGCTAATCCCACTATATAATCATTACAACATCAAACACAAAAAGTCATAATATAAATTATATCACAATATCTCATCATAAGCCTAAATGGTTAATTATGAAAATTACCCTTTGTATTTCAATTACACTTTCATTTATATGTTAAATTATCAACAGTCATATCAATATCTCATAAGATATTACCATAGCGATTCTATATAAATCAATCACCTTAAATTTCATGTCTTACTAAATACATTTAAACCATTAGCCAATTAATTATTTATCTAAGGTATGCTCACCCAATGGGTAGCCATAAGCCAGGTCGCAATACCATTGAATACAAATAGATCCAAGGAATAATACAATCCATGATCTATCATCATTTATCATTAAAGTTATTAACTATCATGTTTTGTTTTAATAATTTTAGTATTGTACATACTTGACAATTAAATAGACTATAGGGTTAGGTTTTAAACCACCTATCTTAAACTGGTGATCAATGAAAAGCATCTAATAGGTAACAAAAAACAAGAACCAAGGCGTAGAATATCTAAATAAGAAACCTAGATAAAAAAAATATCAAGATCAACACCAAAACCAACTATGGTGAAGAGTTTGCACCACTATAATGGAGAATGACCGAAGATAAAGGAAAACCTAAGAAAAACCACTCACCAGAGATAGATCACTTGAATGGGACATTCATAATGGAGGAAGTCTCTCTAAAATTTCTAGGAAATCACCTAAGGTCCAATAGAAGAGGGATGAACATGGTTGAATGAAAAATATAAGTGCTTAGTTCCCTTAAAACCACCCAGCCTAAGAAATATATGATGTTTTATTGGATTATATAGCATGTATTTATTGATTTAAGAGTATTCCAAAATTCATGTCACATTAGGTAAATTTAACACTTCTTGGACATTACACACTACGTAATGTGGATTCACGACATGTAACCATTTCATGTCATGAACCAACTCATAGCCTGTACTCACTTCAAGACATCTCCTCAGTAGCAATTACATAGAGTGTAAATGTTTTGCAGGTATCTTTAAGTCCAAGATCCTCAAAAGATCCCAAACCATCTCTAGAAAATTCTAAACTCATGGGGAAATCTCATAATATTATTTAACATATTTATACCCAAACTCAATTAATTAAAAAAAAACAAACAACATGAAATTTAGGTCATTTTTCACAACAAAATATCTCTATATTTGAACAAGATGCGGACACCAAGGTTTAAAGCTAAGGAAAGACATAAAATAGGTTTAATGAAAAAAACATAGATGGAAGTACCTATATAAAATATAGGATTTACGACTCCCCACCATATAACATCTCATACCCAAGTTTCTCCAACCATTACTGTGGGGTCTTAATGAACAAGTTTGGCCATTGTTCTCACATATCAGACTCCCTATCCTAGGTCTCCTCTTAAACCTTCCCACACCAACACAACAATTGAACTAGTTTTATAATCCTACCGCAAATATAATTTTCACTATGGTCCACAATCTTCATTGTATTCTCCTTAAAGGACGCATTAACACAAAGGTTGATTTACCCAACGACTACTAGATAAGAAAGGTCAGGATAATATATTTGAAGCTGTGACTTATGAAACACGTCATTAATGGAACTATAGTGCTATGGAAGGGTTAATAAGTACATAACTATATTGAACCTATATATTATTGAAAAAAAATAGAAAAACTTGGGTACTATCTTTCCTTTTTTTCTTATATGGTGTTTCCCCAACCTAGGTGAAACCTAAAGGAAAAAATGATAACTAACCTCAAATTACAGAGGTCATCTCTGAAGGTCAGTGTAAAATTTATTCATCCTCTGCATGGTCACCAACCATCTCCTAATTAAATGAACCTACTCAGAAGTCTCCCGCATAAGATTAGGTCAAACAAACACTGATACACCTACCTCTAACCAACTAAGAGGTGAATAGAATGACTAACCATATAAAGCCATGAAATTTTTCATCTAGATCGATTCCCAGAAGATATTATTCTATGGAAACTCTACAAGTTCAATATGTGGATCCCATGAGCCAATGAAATATAAAATATAGGCTAATAACATATTCTCTATAATATGAATGGTCTGCTTAGATTAACTTCCAGTATGAGGATGATAGAATATACTCAATAGAACCTACAATCCTAGAGCCTTCTATAGACCTTTCTAGAATAGAGACATGAAATGAGGATCCCTATTAGAAATTATACTCCTTGGAACATTGTGCAACCAAACTATATCACACATGTAAAGAATACCCATATCATCAACAGTGAGGGTCCCATGATCGGAAAAAATCAGGATACCTTCATTTTTTAATCTGCAATCACCCATATTTCATCATTATTATAGGTTTCCCTAGGTAATCCTATCACAAAATCCATAGTGAAATCATCCCATTTCCACTCTAGAATGGGTAGAGGCTACAAAATACCATCCGAACTTTGACGCTTGGCCTTCACCTATGACAAGTGAAACTATCTTCATGAACCATAATACCTCATTTTTCATTACTAATCACCATTAATGTCTATGGAGATCACAATACATCTTTGTCAAACGAGGATGTAACACCCATCTAGAAGAATTAAAATCTCTCATAAGTTCCCCACACAAGCCTATATGAACACATACAAAAACACATAAAAGAATATAATTTCTACTTCCAAGAGTCCATCATGATGGTGTCTACCCACCATATAAGATGTATCTATAAACTAATCCCCCACGATCAGATAATTTATATGTATTTATCTAATTTAAAATCATGGGTATGATAGATATTTAAGTATGATATACTTATCCCTAGGGCTCCTAAACATCTAGATGAATGTTTGAAAAGAGTTCCATCATCTACCACTCATCGCAAGACTCCTACACTACCTCTATCTGCATCTTTCTACTCAAGGAATATACAATGATATTTTCCTTGACCAGTGTATAATCCAATTCGAAGTTGGAATAAGGTAGATATTCGATCCAACTCCTCTGCTGAAGGTTCAGGTCCCACTGAGAAAAGATGTAACTGATGTTCTTATGGTCTATGTATACTAAAAACCTCTCACCCATAAGATAACATCTCTAACATATCAGGTCATATACCACCATAACTAAATACATATCATGAGTAAGGTAATTCCTCTCATGCGGTCTCAGCTATCTGGAACCATAAGAAACCAATCGATCCTCATGCATCAGAATTGATCTGAGTACAAATCTGAATGCTTCATAGTACACAATATATTCTTTACATGAAGTAGGTAAAGTGAGGATAGGTGATGAGGTCATAATGCCTTTCATATCCTAAAAGTATCTCTTGTAAGAATCTAATGAAACAAAATTCACCCCTTTCTCAGTAATCCCAGACACCATTTCTTTCAAATGGGAGAAGTCTGGGTTAAATCACTGATAATAACCTACTAAACCCATAAAGCTATTAATATCTAAGATATTCTTAGGTCACTCCCAAGATTCCATAGTTGCAATTTTCTATGGTTACACTAACACTCTATCCTCTGACAAGTCATATCCAAATAATTTATCTTTATCAATCTAGAAACTACATTTTATTAGCTTATCATAAAGCTGATTCTCTCTCAATGTACTCCGGTTGATTCCAAGATGTTTGGAATGATCGTCTGCTGATTGGGAGTACACTAAGGCGTCTTCGACAAAAAACAAAAAAAAATAATAATCTTGAAAATTTGAAATATCGAATTCATCAAGGACATTAATATAACAACCCATACTTAACATACGTGGATATTACATCATTTTAAATTAATATTCATCATATTACAAAAAAACATTCCCAGGGACCGTAATAGTTTAGTGTCTTTGGAAACTTGAAAACATATTTCTCTAACGTGGTGAAAAATCTTAAAAATCTCCCTTAAATATATTTACCTTTATTAATCATACTTAAAACCATTTTTTATAACCTAGGAAAAGGAAACATAAGAAATGGGTGAGCTCAGATGCTCAATAATGGTAAACAAGGGAGATATGCATTCATAATATGAGTATAATGGTATGAGAACATGGTCATAACATGAGAAGATCATAAACTACATATAAAATATCCTAATCAAGAGTCAAGACATAAATATTAGTAGTTCATATGACATGAATCATAATAAAATCAAAGATCATGAGTTGTGAGGGCATAAAATTAGCACCATACATAGACTTGTAGAATACACATAAGCATATAAAAACATTTGATATAAGTCAACGTTCATTTCAAAAACTTATCAAGGAACTTCATGGGGACTTCACCTACTGGCCAGGACACACCACAATCCCCAGTCACAGTCTATTCCTTATAAGGGACTAGGTTTCCCCATCTTCCTATAGAGGATTGGGTTTCCCCATCTTCCCCTGGTGGATCGAGTTTTCCCATATTCCCATAGTGGATCAGGATTCCCCATATTATATAGTGGATTAAGTCTATTTACTTGATTCCCATAATTATCCCATGAGATATAAATCTTTACCAAATTAATTGGAGATATATATAGGTCCCACCCATCACATAATAAAATCATACATACATATTCCACAAGATAATAAAACATGCATCATATAATGACCCATAAAAAGATATGGGTATTATAAATAATATACCATAACCCATGAAATAAAATGGTTATCATAAAAATTTCATCATATTATAATATACAAAAAAGAGACAGGTCTCATAATCAATTCCTCAATACATAACCCAGGAAAAGAAATGGGTTTCAAAAGCACATAACCCATGGAAGAGGAATGAGTGTTATAGGAAACTTGTCATCTTAAAAATAAACCATTCAAATAAAGAATAAGAATGGTTTAATTAGAGCATAAAATATTTCAAATTATTTCATCTTATATGGAAAATATCTTTTGAAAACATTTCTTTAGGAAAAATTCCTTTCTTATTTGAAAATTCATAAAACATTTTTTAAAAACATTTTTATTTTAAAATAGCCTTGAAAACTTATAAAGGAATATTTTAAAACTATAATTTTTTTTTAAAATACCTTTCCCTTGAAAATGATCTTAAAATATAATTTTAAAACATTTTCGAAAATATTTTTTGAAAAACATGGTTTTTGAATACAACAGATTTCCGTCCAAAAAGAGAAAACAAGTTACATTTTCTTAAAAGGATTTTGTTAATTATATTAAGTACCAAAGTGTGAAAAAATGGTACTAATACATGAATAAATAATGAATAACAATAGTATAATAAAATAAATTAGTTTTCTTGATATATGGATCATGATATTTCATCAATGGAATCATAATCATAAACAATCCGGATAATGGATGAGATTATAGCAATAAAATCTTACCACTTTGGTAACTTTATATCACAATTAACATGAAATAATAACATTAAATGAATTTTAAAATATCATTAAATAAAGGATATTAATGATATAACATGTCAAAGTGTAGTATATACAACCCATAGAAAAATATAGGTGCATAACATGACATGTATCTCAAAGAAGGAAAATTGAGACAAAATTACTTTATCAATTTGGTAACTTTTGAACCAAACCCCATGAAAGGAATATCATCAAATGGATATGTAAATACCAATAAATTTAAATATAATAATAATATAAAACATTAATGGGTAGTATATACACCACAAAAAAGAAATGAGTGGTGAATAATGTATAAGTCTCATAGAAATAAAAGTTCGACAATAAATACCCTTACCTTATGTCTTGAATTTATTTGTACACGTTAAAACCTTTTGTATAATAAATATAAGTTCATTATATATATAAAACATAATAATATTATTATATCTAATACCATATATGATTTTTTATGACTTTATATTACCATTTTATTAAAAACTCCATGTTAACGTCATGTTTCGGGTAATATCCGCTTTATTTTTCATATATGTTTTGACTTGTTATTATTGATAATCTTACTTATATGATGAATTAATTATTTAAATAATGTAAAAAAGGATATAAATATTATATATATTTATTATATATGTATTTATAATAATCTATAAAATATATAAGTATGAAATGAAATACACCATTCATGGGGACGGTAGGCTGTATGTACACATGAATGTTGTTTCCGTTTTATTATTGTATTAAAAGAAAGAAAGTAAATGACATATATGTATATATATTTTAATTAAATTAGAATTATTATTTTATACATATAATATAAATTTATTAAACCCATCCTTAATACATTCCATGTAAAGTGTGAACAAATCACATCGTTTTGAGGAGGCGGTAGTCCAAATGTCCACAATCTAAGTTATCATATTTACACAAAAATGGAAAGCATGAAGGTATATTTTATGTAATAGGTAAAGTAGAATAAAGAAATAATAAATATAATATATATCATATAAAAATAGTATGTCCATCATAATTCTCACCACGATAGGTGGTAAAGTAAAAACGAACAATCATTGTTTTGTGAGGCGGTAGTCTGTTGTACACACGAATGGTAAGTTTGTTACCCATTAGATAGAAGTGTGTTTAGGTTTAGGTAAAAAACTTATAATTAAAAAAATTCAGTATATTTAGGATACCTAGGTTATTATATAATCATGGAATAATAATAATTTAGGGGGTAGATAATGAAAATGAAACAAAAGAGTTTGTGGAAGGATGTTACCTCTTCTTTTTGTAATTCCTTTTAGTTTGCACCAAAGTAATTACTTGGGTTTCTTTATGCTGAAATTGATGCTTATAATTTTATAAGAGGAAATTTGGGAGCTTATTTGGGTAGGTTTTGAATGATACAAAGTGTCTTTATATTTGTAATGAATGGGAAAATTGAATGTCTTTTTATAGAGGAGGGGCGACATTCTTGTAAATACCAAAAGGAAAACACTATTGGGAGGTCTCCCTTACCTCATATTTTTGAAAAATGGAAAAATAACGTAGAAAAAGGTAATTATAGCAGATAAAAACCTCCAACACACAATAATAAGTGATTTTTTATTATTTTTTCCCTTAAATTCTATGTTTCCCCACTTTTATCATTTTGGTTTTTTATTAAGGTGACTAGTTTTCTAACCTAAGTAATTTAAACATTAAAAATAAATTAAAGTGAAATTTATTAGAAAATATAGACCCAATTAATTATAAATATGATATATAATTAAAAAAAACAAATCCCATGTGCATTGGAAATTAATTTTAAAACAAGCACATATAACATGAAAAAACACCGTTTTAACATGAACCGTGCTAATAATGTGTTTACTATTTAAAGGTCAATATGTTCATTATAAAAGATAAATTAGTCCATTAATAGAACATATTTTATATTTATTAAAATTTAAAAACAATTTTTTAGAATACAATATTTTAATTAAATTTTAATTATTTTAATAAAATATCATTTATTTTAAAATAACATTAATGTTAATTTTGACATTATTTATTTAATTTAAATTTAAAAATATAAATACAAGGATGGAATTTGAATCTATTAAGTTAAAAACTATTTAACATGATATATTCATCTATAAAAAATTTGAACATAATAATTCATTAAATTTACTTTAGTTTTAATGTTTTTAATGTCATTTATTTTATTTAATTATGAACTAAATAATCATTGTGTTGGTGTTTAATAAGAGTTTAATGTAATTATATCATCTCTAAAAATTAAAGTTGAATTATCAGGATAAAAAAATAATTTAAATTTAAAAATAATTTTTATGACTTAAACTTTGTATCTTCTTCCATACTCCGAAGCTTTATATGAATTAAAATCAAGGAAGGTACATTTTTGTATTTTTCTTTACTTGACTTATATGGGTCACTCTCATGAACATGTGTCCCACTAACTCAAAATATTCAAACCTATAGGGGTATATGGTCTAAATATGGGAATCCAATAGATTTTGAATAAGTTTATAGGTGATTTGGACTCTTAGGTTTAAAGTTTAGTCCCTTGTTAAGCTTAATTTTACCTCAATCAATGTAATTAATTTTAATCACTTTTGTTATTTTTTTGGGTAAAAAAGTAAGCTGATATTATCCGAATATAAATTTTAAATTGATTACAAATGTGTATATACATTTTTATAAATTCAATTTACAGAAGTGAAAAAAATAAATTTAAAGCTAATCCTATAGTCATGGTGAGAAAATGGGGTTTTAATGTGAAATGTTCAAAAGTTATTAAGTTTTCATATATAAATTAAATATAAAAATGATTCCAATGACTTGAATTAGATTTATATATTTATAATTGATCTATTATGTCTTTAAAACTAATTTCAAATATATTTTTAACATTGATAATTATTTAAATGAAAAGGCAGTTTTTAAGTAAAATGCAGTATGTTTCACTATTCATCAAAAAATGAAACTTCATAGAAAAATACCAAAAATTTAACCAAATATAATTTTGACATTCCAAATTAAAAAATAAATTTTATTTTAAAAAATAAAATTTATTAAGGTTTCAAAATTTAGTTTTAAAATAGGTGCACCATTAAAAGATGGGAAACATTGGTCTTGCGTGTAACACTAGCTAACTCAGTGTCATGTGTAGCATAAACTTAACATGATGTATCATATAATGAAATCTTAACTTGGAGTAGTTAACAAAGAAATAATTACTTTGTTATTTCTTTTAACATAATCTATATACAATGTTTAATGAAATAAAAAATATCCAAAAGATTAAATTAATTTTAAAAAAATCACAAAATCACAGGGTGTTACATTTTACCCCCCTTAAAATGAATTTCACCCTTGAAATTAATCTGGGTTATCTATGGTTTAATACTTGTAAGTTTTTTTCATTAGAACCCACATCTTAAAAATGAATATTAAAACTTCCATTAAAAAGGGGAATTTAGAAACATAACGGTTATTAGGGTAACTTCTAACTAGGATTTAACATTGGAGAACATAGGAGGAAAGTGAAAACATAGACAAGGAATAAAATCATAAATAATCCTAGATATTGATAAATATCACTGATCACAAGAAATTGGGTGATCCATATAAAGTTAACAATCACAAAACCATAAACTGAATAAGTGTGAAAGAGGTCATTGATATCATCAAAAATGATGATAATAAGACAACATTTTATTTCAAGAACCTTTTTATAAAGTTGAATAATTTACATGGGAAGATATAATTACTTGATTTTAGAATAATATCACCCTTTGTTATTCCTTCATCAATTTTTACTTCATCTATTATTCTAATAAATTAAGGTGAATTTTCATTTCTAAAGCATTAGAAGATCATGAGATCCATAAATAGAATGATGGGTCATTCCATCTATCTTTATAAAAAAAATGGTTAGTAGAAGTTATCCAATAGGAATAAATAAGCATGTGGTGAGATAATACTATATTCTCTAAAAAACCATCTTATGTTTATCATAAACCATTCCATAAATGGTTAACCATGTAACCCTTTCGAAAGATGAAATTCAAAAACATTATAAATAATGCCAATAAATTTCTCAAAAACAACTTAGCATTAATTCCATGTATATCATAAAGTATCCCTTGGTTGTTGCATATCAGACATGTTAATACCTTCATCATGTATTCTATTGAGACATTTTAATAACCTAAATTACCATAAATACTTATTGAAACCTGAATTTTTTCTTATTCCAATGTTTGTTGGATATATTCCTTAAATCTAGAAATGTTGTAAACTTAATCCATGATAACATAGACCACTTTTTCATCAAATCCTTAATCAGTTCCAAGGTAATCAGTACCATACAATTTAATTATTCATATCCAACATATCTTTATCCAAACATCATTATCTCAATATTATAAACACATTAAGGGTTATATTTCCCTTAATATTTTGTTTCCCATGGATATCACCTTTCTATTAAATCAGTTTTCTAGTTCACCAGAACTATTCAACATATTATTTTAAATCCATAGTGAAAAATACAAACTGATCAATCCTTACATATTTGTCAATTTATAATTCTTGAATACAAATACATAGAAACTTTGATTATTCTACTACATCCTTAATATATTAACAAGTCTACCTCATATTATTACTTAATAACTCTTTCCTTTCATATTTCACCTATTTTATTTTCAACATCAATAATATAACTATTACTTATATCACCTTTTTGATTCTATTCATGATCTTTTTTACTTAGGAAATCAATTTTCATAATGACCATTCATTCTACACTTAAATCATTTAACCTTTTATGATGTCTTAGGGTGTCCAATATTCCAATCCATTGCGTTAACCAAACCCTTCATTTTTTATTTGCAGTTACTTGTTTTGTGTCTTTATTTTCCATATTCAAAACAACTTCTTATTCCTTTAAGACATTTACTTAGGTGGTTATTTCCACATTATTGATTGAAAGGAAACATAATCTTTATTCCTCCATGGTATCCATTGCCCAAACTCTCAGTGAACTCATTCCTTCTCTTCTTTGGTGATTCTGAGAGTTGGTTAAGGTATATGTTGTCAATAATGTTCCATGAAAACTGAATAGGCATGATCGCAATATCCTTCACTCCAGTGATCATCCCATCTAACTTCTCATCAAAAAATTTCCCATCCCTTTCAACATTATCCCAGTTCCTTTTGGTTCCTTCCATTGACTAAAACCAGAAAGCATTGTGTAAGAAATACTTATCATAGTGTAAAACCACATAAATATGACAAATCACTTATATGATGTCTAAATTATGACACATTATTTAATCTATGACACCTTAGGATTATCCTTAGAGACATACCTAGACATATGCTTATAAATATCCCTAGGGATCTCACTAAAGTTTTCTCATCCTAGTTTTCAAAGGTTGAATAATCCTTCCCTTTGATACAAGCTATAATGACTTAGGATTAAAATATATTGATATTACATTGTTTTAGATGAATATTCAGGACATTATAAAAAATACTTGACCGAGACCCATAATATATTCTTTGTCTTTAAAAACTTGGAAAAAAAATATTCTAACTTGGTAAAAAATATTTAACACATCCCTTGGAGATCTTTCCCTTTAGTAATCCTACTTGAAACCTTTCTTTATTAACTGAGGAAAGGAAACATAAGAAATAAGTGAGCATAGATTCTTAGTAAGGGTAAAAAAGGGATATATGTAAGCATAATATTAGAAGAAGGGTATGATAACATGATCATAACATTAGAAGAACAATCCTTGCATACAAATGATCATAATCAAGAGTTTTGGCATAAACATTGGTAGTTGATAAGACAAGAATCATAAGTAAAATCAAAGAACACGAGTCATGAGAGCATAAAATTGGAATCAAGCATAGACTTGTGGCATAAAAATAATCATATAAAAACATTACCTATAAGTAAAGGCTCATTTAAAAAACTTATTAGGGAACTTCATGGGGACTAAAACTGCTGGGCGAGACACACCACCATCCCCAGTCGTAGTCCTTTACTTATAGGGATTGGGTTTCCCATATTACCATAGTGGATCAACTAACCATATCTTTCCATAGTGGATTGATTTTCCCCATGTTCCCATAGTGGATCAGGTTTCCCCATCTCCCATAATGGATCAATCCCATCGGCTTGATTCCCATCATTATATCACAATATATAAATCATTTCGCAATGAATTTTTGGGAGATATAGGTCCCACCCATCACATAATAAAATCACATATACACGTGCTACAAGATAAAAATAATTGTATCACATCATGAACAATAAAAAGAAATGAGTTTTTTAAAAATCATATCATAACCCATGAAATAAAATGGGTATCATAAACAAGTTATCATATCATAACCTTTGGAAAAGATATAGGTCTCATAATCAATTCATCAATGTATAATCTATGAAAAGAAATTGGTTTCAAAAGCATATAACCCATGGAAGAGGAATGAGTGTCATGGGAAAATTATCATATTAAACATAAAACATTAAAATAAAGAATAATGATAGTGTCCTTGTATAATAAAATACTTCAAAGTATTTCATCTTAGATGGAAAATATATTTTGAAAACATTTCTTGAGGATAATATCCTTTCTTCTTTGTAAACATATGAAACATTTTTTTTTATTTTTTTCTTTGAAAATAGCTTTTAAAAATTATAAAAGAATATTTTAAAACCATATTTTTTAGAATATTTTTCCTTAAAAATGGGATTAAAATACCATTTAAAAAAAATTTAAAACATTTTTTTGGAAAACTTGGTTTTTAAATAAAACATATTTTTGGTCGAAAAGAGAAAATATTTCAGATTTTCTAATTTTTTATATGTTAATTAAGTAAAAAAGAGTGAAAAATGGTAATAATACATTAATAAATCATGAATAACCATAGTAAATAAAATTCATGAGTTTTTTTAGAGATTAATCTTGATATTTCAGCATAATCATAAACAATCCTAATAAACAATGAGATTATAGTAATAAAATCTTACCACTTTGGTAACTTTATATCATAATCTCCCTGAAATAATTACATTAAATGAAGTTTAAAATATAATTAAAATAATTATATTATTTATATAACATTTCATAGGGCAGTATATACACCCCATAGAAAAATATAGGTGCATAACATAACATGTATCTCAAAGAATGAAAATTCAGAAAAAACTACTTTACCGATTTGGTAACTTTCGAACCATAAACCCCATAAAAAAAGATCATAAAATTGATATGTAAATACATATAAATTTAAGTATAATAATCATATAAAAAATTCATGGGAGGTATATACCCCACACAAAATAAATGATTGGTGAATAAGGAATAAGTCTCACAGAAATAAAAATGATACGAGAAATCCACTTACCTTATGTCCTGACTTTATTTGTACAAGTTAAAACATCCTATATAATAAATATAAGTTTATTATATAAATAAAATATAACCATATTATTATATATAATACAAAATATTATTTTTTTATTACATTATATTACCTATTTATTAACAACTCCATGTTAGTGTTAAGTTTCATGTAATATCTGTTTTTTTTTTCATATAGGTTTCAACTTGTTATTAATGATCCTATTAATTAGATCAAAATTTAATTATTTAAATAATGTAAAAAATGATATAAATATTAGATATATTCATTATATATATATTTATAATAATTTATAAAAGATATAAGTATGAAATAAAATACACTGTTGATGGAGATGTTAGGTCATACGCATGCATGAACGTTGTTTCCGTTTTCTTATCATATTGAAAGAAATAAAGTAAATTATATACATATATATATATATATTATAATTTAAGTAGAATCATTATTTCATAAATATAATATAAATTTACTAAACTCATCCTTAATACCTTCCATGTAAAGTGTGAATGAATCACATCACTTTGAGGAGGAGGTAGTCCACACATCCACAAACGAAGTTATCATATTTTCACAAAATGAAAACCATGAAGGTATGTTTTATGTAATAATTAAATAAGAATAAATACATAATAAATACAATATATATCATATAAAAACATTATTTTTATCATAATTCTAACCATGATATGTGGGAAAGTAAAAACGAACAATCATCGTTTCATAAGGAGGTAGTCCGATGTACACATGAATAGTAAGTTCATTAAAAATTAGATGGATGTGTGTATATTTATAGTTTGAAACCTTATAATAAAAAAGAATAAGTATATTTAGGATACTAAGGTTATTATATAATCATGAGATAAGAATAATTGAGGGGTTGGAGAATAAAAATAAAGCAAAAGATCTTGTGGAAGGATACTACCTCTTCTTTCGGTAATTCCTTTTGGTTTTCCCCAAAGTACTAACCTGGTTCACTTTATGCCTAAAGTGAGGACTCTAGGTTGAGTTTTGGTAATTTGGGAGATTATTTGGGTCGGTTTTGGATGATCAAAAGTTTCTTGATTGGTGTAATTAAGGGGATGATTGGATTCCTTTTTATAGAGGAGGAGGGGTGGCATACTTGTAAATACCAAAAGGAAAACACCATTAGGAGGTCTCCCTTAACTCATGTGCTTAAAAAATGGATAAAAAATGAATTAAATAGAAATTATGGTCTTTAAAAACCTCCAAAACACAAAAATAAGTGCATTTTTATAATTTTTTTCCTTAACTTCTAATTTTTCCCACTTTTATTATTTTGGTTTTTATTAAGGTTACTAGTTTTTAAAACTAAGTAATTTAACCATTAAGACTAAATAAAATTGAGATTTATTAGAAAATATAGACCCAATTAAGTATTAATATTATATATAATTTTAAAAAAATAAATCCCTTGTGTTCTGGAAATTAATTTTAAAACAAGCATATGTAATGCGTAAAAACACTGATTTAACAAGAACCTTACTAACAATGTTGTTACTATTTGAAGGAAAATATGTTCATTATAAAAGATAAATTGGTCCATTAATAAAAAATATTTTTTGTTTATTAAAATTTAGAAATTATTTGGTAGAATATATTATTTTTAGTAAATTTTAATTCTTTTAATAAAATATCATTTATTTTAAAATAACATTAATATCAATTTCGACATTATTTACTTAATTTAAATTTAAAAATATCAAGAAAAAGATGAAATTTGAATATATTAATTTCATATATTTTTAACATGATATGTTCATCTAAAAAAATAATGGAAAAAATAATCAATTAAATTTTATTTACTTTTAATGTTTTTAGCATCACTTATTTTATTTAATTATGAACTAAATAATCATTGTATTGGCATTTATTAAGCGTTTAATGTAATTATATAATCTATACAAATAAAATTTAAATTATCATGATAAAAAAATCATTTATATTTAAAAATAATATTTATAACCAAAACTATGTAGCTTCTTCCATACTTCAAATTTTTATATGAATTATAAGCAAGGTTTATTTTAGTCTTTTTCTTTACTTAACTTATTAGATGGGTCACTTTTGTGAAATTTTATCCCAATAAATCAAAATATTATAACTAATAGGGCTATATGGTCTAAATATGAGTATAAAATGGCTTTTGGACAAGTGTCTAGGTCATTTTGTCCCTTAGGTTTACGGTTTAGTCACTTATTAAGCTTAATTTTACGTTAATCATTATAATTAATTTTAATCACTTTCATTAATATTTTAGGTCAAAATTTAAGTTTATATTATTATAATATAAATATTAAATTGATTAAAACTATGTATATACATTTTTACAAATTAAATTTATAGAATTGAAAAATTAAATTTAAAGCTAATCCCAAAGATGCGGCGAGAAAGTAGGTTTTTAATGTGAAATGTTCAAAAGTTCATTATGTTTTTATATATAAATTAAATATAAGAATTACCCCAATGACATAAATTGGATTAATAGATGTATAATTTATCTATTTTGACTTTAAAACCAATTTAAAATATAATTTTAACATTAATAATTATTTAAACAAAAAGGAAGTTTTCAACTAAAATGTAATATTTTTTACTATTCATCCAAAAATGAAACTTCTAAAAAAAATACCAAAAAATTACCCTAATATAATTTTAAAATTAAAAATTTAAAAATAAAGTTTATTTTCAAAAATAAAATTTATGAGAGTTTCAAAAATTAGTTTTAAAATAGGTGTGCTATTAAAAGACTGTAAAACTCGGTCTTGCATGTAATGCAAGATAACTCAGTGTTGTGTATAGTGTAATCTTAACATTATGTAGTGCATAAATAAATATTAACATAGTGTATAATATGTAGAAAGAATAAATTGGTGATTTAATATGAAAAAAATCTATATTCAGTGTTGCGTGAAATTAAAAATATCACAAGATTAAATTAGTTTGATTTTTTTTCACAAAATCTTGGGGTGTTACAATTAATACCACCAATTTGTTAATAAAACAAAAAAAAAATCACTATAAAATCATATAAGATATAGATGAGCCTAAAAGAATCCCTAACTATGTTTAATGTTCTCACTCTTAATTGGTGGTATCCTAATCTCAAATTGATCTTGGATAAGATCTTTACACCTCTCAACTGGTTGAAGGGATCATCAATGCACGGAAGGGGATATCAATTCTTGACCATCATCTAGTTAAATATCCACTAATACACACATAAGTGCAAAGTAACATTATCCTTCTTGGTGAAAAGAACTAGAGAACACCATGGAGATGTACTAGGCTATGTGAAACCTTTATCTTACAAATCTTCCAACTGAACTTTCATCTCCGTAATCTTTTCTTGTGCCTTCCTATAAGGTAGAATAGAAACTGGATCTACTCACAACACCAACTCGATCATGAAATTGACCTCTTCCTTGGGTGATAATTCATATAACACATTAGGAAATACATCATGCATATAGTCTACTACTAGGGGAAAAGTATCCTGTAGAATCCCACCACCATCTAGATAAAGGACTATTATATGAGATACGACACAATCCAATTTGAACTGAATTAGTCCTATACGACCAAAATGAAGATCCTACTCTCCCTAGTGAAAATTTATTCCTCCTTATGGAGATAAAAAGAAATTTTTCATCTGATAAAATTTGACATGAACTTGGTATAGAACTATCCAATCCATACCAAGAATTAAATTGAAACCTATCATTTAAAAAAATGGTTCCCGAAATAAATGGTAATAATAAATCTCTATAGAACACACCTTACAACATATGATATTCTCTGATTGAAATCCAAATGGTATATTGATGTCCAAAGAACCATCCAAGATTTACACAACCAAGCCCAACCCATTTTCAAAAAGAGCAGATTAAAAGGAATATGATGATTCTGTATCAAACAAAAAAATGGTAGATAATACAATAATTGTACCTCTGATGGTAGAAAGTCCTATATCCACACTTTCTGGAGTAGTATACATAACGTACAACCAACCACCCCTCTACCATAGGCTCTATTATGACTCCCTTGAGATTTACCTCTCTTTGGTACTAACACTCATGCATTGGGGTACCATGTCCCCCACCTCAACCTAAAAATCTTATAGAGATTCAACTACTTGTCCCTTTAGGAGTACCTAAGTCCTTCCAATACCATGGAACCTTCCATGATCCCCTACCACTTCCCTTTTACTGCATTACCCTAAGAAACCTTTTTAGGTGACCCATCCCACCACAAGTATGGCACTCTAAAATGGTGTATTAATATTGAGGAAACTTGGGGCCCAACTATCCATACTTATAAAATTATAATGGAGCACATTACTGAGATTTCTTCCCACTATCCTGACTACTCTCCCTGCTATTTCCTTGGAAAAAACTATCATAGTGGTGCTTCTTTCCACCAGAAGAAGAGATCCCAGTTCATCCCACTGAAACATCTTGGTCACTACTTAAGGCCTCTCTTAGATTCCCTTACATGATGAGTGAATGATTCATCACATATGAAAATATAGTTAAGAAAAAGATGTTCATCTATGACATGATCTCATAAAAAAACTATATTGAAAACATATCACCCCAGATATATCATCAGTAGCTAAAGATAGTGAAAAGTGATGAAATTCAGTGAAGTTTTCAGCATAGTACATCATTGAAAATCCCTCCAGTGTCATATGAATGAACTCACAAGACTTCTCATCCCTCAAAGTATATGTACATAAATGGTTTAGAAACTTCACCTCAAATTCCTTCCAATATAACTCTTATTTCTTCCCAACTTTCTCTAGAATATACCACTAATGATTTTTATGTATAATAAGAATGTATAAACCAAGATTTAACCTCATATCTATGAGTGACTTGAGGTGATTGAAGATCATTTGGATTGACTCAATACTAAACTCGGTTTCCTGGGGGCCTCCCTATCCAGTAAACATAGGTGGATGCTATAGTTGAAACTATCTCATCATCTTAGGCATCAAAGTCACAGTGGAAACAGTCCCCCTTTCCATGGATCACATGACCGTCATGAATCTATTTTGAAGTTGAACATCCATATGATACTTAGAAGATAAAAGATGATCTGAATTAGCTACATTAAGATAATGATGATTTCCACTCTCTTAACACTAAACTCAAAGATGATGAGGTGGCATTTTCTCTACAATAAAAAACACACTCCTTAGAACACTGGTTAAAAACAAGGTCAGCATCAATAGGGGAAAACAATAGAGAACCAACAATTCTTGGCCCCTCTAAACATGGATTTAAGTGTTTTATCATGAAATAATATTTCTTTAATTTCCATTTATCATATATATTAGGTATCTCATTTCATAGTTCATACAGGAAAGTATATATCACATGCAATAAATAGGTCCATGTAATGAACAATGCATGTCATTATATATCCCTATGTTTCTATCATGATGCATGCATACTCATATCATGCTATACTAGTCCATGATTATAAATATCTATAAACAATAACATCACACAAAATGTGAATCTCCATGGGTGAAATAACATCAACTGTAACAAGTGAACATCATGAAAAACAATCCCATCGATAAGAACTCAGATTTCCCCCTATACATGGGTTAGCCACTCCCATACACAAGCTCATTACCAAGTCTCGACAAATCCTAGTATCCTTTATACCTTTCCCGAATAGTAAAGAAATATAAAATAAAAACCCGATATCCTCTGATACCCACTACTGGAAATAGAGAATTTCCCAACGGTTTAGAACCGTTGGGAAAGGCTGGGGAACCGTTGGTATATGTTATACCAATGGTTCTGCCAACCGTAGGCAAGTAAGCCGTTGGGAAAAACTTTTCCCAATGGTTTACAGTGGACCATTGGCATAGGTGGAGAAAATTACCCTATCCCAATGGTTCTTCAAAACCGTTGGGAAAAAACATTTCCCAACGGTTGTCAAACCGTTGGCAAAGTGCTCCAAAAACCCAATATCTAGTCTTTCCCAACGGTTTTAAACCATTGGGAAAAGTGTTTTACCAACGGTTTTATAAACCGTTGGTAAAACAAATCCAAGATATTCTATGCCAACGGTTTTGAACCGTTGGCATAGCCTCTGCTGGGAAAATTGCCCAGCAGCCCTGCAATTTGCCCAGCAGCTCCCCCAATTGCAACCAGGTCTCCAATTTGACCCCCACCTGGTGTGGTTTTGTGGGTTCCCTCTCATATTTCAATCCAATTATTGTACCTGCAATAAACTAACACATACATATATAATTATTGTACCTACAATAAACTAACACATACATATATAATTATTGTACCTGCAATAACCAACTAACAATTACATATAATGGTGGAACTATACACATCCATAATTAAATTAGAATTGATAACGTAATTATAAACATACATAATTCGTTTAGAATTCAATTTAAAATTTAGATGACAATTATATGTGGAATCCGGAAGTCAATTCATAATTTAATTGGTTTTTTGTATACCATATATTTTTACCTGAAATAATGTCCATTTTAAACATAATACATACACCTGGAGTGCTACCGGCCACACCGCGCCTCGGATTGAGGCGGGGTTGACTCATACACGTCACATATGACCCATTTATCGTTGTGCTAATGTATCGACACAATCCGAATGCGTTTGGTCGGTTTTCCGTATGCCAGTTGATGTTTTTCAATTAAAATGACGTACTTTTGAAACAAAAGGCAGACACTTTGAGTGGTTCCGGCCACGCCGAGCCTCGGATTGAGGCAGTGTTGACTCATACACATCACATATGACCTATGAATCCTTCTCCTAAAGTTTCAATGGAAACCGAATGTGTTTGGTTGTTTTTTCGTATGTACTTAAATTGTTGTCCATTTTAAGAAAAAGAGAGCCACTTAGAGTGATTCCGGCCACACCGTGCCTCAGATTAAGGCGGGGTTGACTCGTACACATCACATATGACCCATGGATCATTGTGCTAATGTATCGACACAATACAAATGCGTTTGGTTGATTTTCCGTATGCCAGTTGATGTTTTTCACTTCAAATGATGTCCTTTTGAAACAAATGACAGACACTTTGAGTGGTGGCGGCCACACCACACCTTGGATTGAGGCGGGGTTGACTCGTACACGTCACATATGACCCATGGATCGTTGTACTAGGGTATCGACACAATCCGAATGCGTTTGGTCGGTTTTCCGTATGCCAGTTGATGTTTTTCAATTAAAATGACGTACTTTTGAAACAAAAGGTAGACACTTTGAGTGGTGCCGGTCACACCGTGCCTCGGATTGAGTCGGAGTTGACTCGTACACATCACATATGACCCATTGATCGTTCTCCTAAAGTTTCAAGGGAAACCGAATGCGTTTGGTTGGTTTTCCGTATGTACTTAAATTGTTGTCTATTTAAGCAAAAGAGAGCCACATAGAGTGATTACGGCCACAAAATGCCTCAGATTAAGGCGGGGTTGACTCGTACACATCACATATGACCCATGGATTGTTATACTAAATTATCGACACAATCCGAATGCGTTTGGTCGGTTTTCTGTATGCTAGTTGATGTTTTTCACTTCAAATGACGTCCTTTTGAAACAAAAGACAGACACTTTGAGTGGTGGCGGCCACACCATGCCTCAGATTGAGGCGGGGTTGACTCGTACACGTCACATATGACCCATGGATCGTTCTCCTAAAGTTTCAATGGAAACCAAATGCGTTTGGTCGGTTTTCTGTATGTACTTAAATTGTTGTCCATTTTAAGCAAAAGAGAGCCACATAAAGTGATTCCAGCCACACCGTGCCTCCGATTAAGGTGACGTTGACTTGTACATGTCACATATAACCCATGGATCATTGTGCTAAATTATCGACACAATCCGAATGCGTTTGGTCGGTTTTCTGTATGCCAGTTGATGTTTTTCAATTAAAATGACGTAATTTTGAAACAAAAGGCAGACATTTTGAGTGGTGCCGACCACACCGCGCCTCAGATTGAGGTGGAGTTGACTCGTACACATCACATATGACCCATTGATCGTTCTACTAAAGTTTTAATGGAAACCGAATGCGTTTGATCGGTTTTCCATATGTACTTAAATTGTTGTCCATTTTAAGCAAAAGAGAGCCACATAGAGTGATTACGGCCACACCGTGCCTCAGATTAAGGCGGGGTTGACTCGTAAACATCACATATGACCCATGGATCATTATGCGTTCTTTAAGCATTGCGTGCGCTTGATAAACGCGCGTGGGGGGTCCAAACTGGCCGAACGATGTCCGAATGGCCTGAAATCGGACAAAATCAAAGGGTGAGTGAATTGTGATGTGGTCGAGCAGACGGCACGTCAATCAGACGTGCCGTGTGCCCGCGGTGACCGGGAACGCCGTTCTGGTGTCATAAAGGGCCAAAACGGGCGTCTAACGGTCAAACTCATAGAGGACGACATCGGATTGACCTGAAATCACAGGACAACAATCCAATTATTATTCGCGATGTGCACGCACAGAAGGCAGGTCAATCAGACGTGCGGTCTGCGCGGTAGGGCTCATTATGCGTTCTTTAAGCGTTGCGCGCACTTGATAAACGCACGTGGGGGGGTCCAAACTGGCCGAACGAAGTCCGAATGGCCTGAAATCGGACGACATCAAAGTGTGAGTGAATTTTGATGTGGTCGAGAAGACGGCACGTCAATCGGACGTGCCGTGTGCCCGCGGTGACCAGGAACGCCGTTCTGGTGTCATAAACGGCCAAAACGGGCGTCTAACGGTCAAACTCATAGCGGACGACATCGGATTGACCTGAAATCACAGGAAAAAAAATCCAATTATTATTCTCAACGTGCACGCGCAGGCGGAAAATCAATCGGACGTGCGGTCTCTGCGGTAGGGCTCATTATGCGTTCTTTAAGCGTTGCGCGCGCTTGATAAACGCGCGTGGGGGGGGGGGGGGGGTCCAAACTAGCCGAACAAAGTCCGAATGACCTGAAATCGGACGAAATCAAAGGGTGAGTGAATTGTGATATGGTCGAGCAGACGGCACGTCAATCGGACGTGCCGTGTGCCCGCGGTGACCGGGAATGCCGTTCTGGTGTCATAAACGGCCAAAACGGGCGTCTAGCGGTCAAACTCATAGTGAACGACATCGGATTGACCTGAAATCACAGGACAACAATCCAATTATTATTTGCGATGTGCACGCGTAGATGGCACGTCAATGGGACATGCGGTCTACGCGGTAGGGCTCATTATGCCTTCTTTAAGCGTTGCGCGCGCTTGATAAACGCGCGTGGGGGGTCCAAACTGGACGAACGAAGTCCGAATGGCCTGAAATCGGACAACATCAAAGGGTGAGTGAATTGTGATGTGGTAGAGCAGACAACACGTCAATCGGACGTGCCGTGTGCCCGAGGTGGCTGGGAATGCCGTTCTGGTGTCATAAACGGCCAAAACGGGCGTCTAACGGTCAAACTCATATCGGACGACATCAAATTGACCTGAAATCACAGGAAAGCAATCCAATTATTATTTGAGATGTGCACGCGCAGACGGAACGTCAATCGGACATGCGGTCTGCGCAGTAGGGCTCATTATGCGTTCTCTAAGCGTTGCGCGCGCTTGATAAAGGCGCGTGGGGGGGGGGGGGGGGGGGTCCAAACTGGCCGAACGAAGTCCGAATGGCCTGAAATCGGACGACATTAAAGGGTGAATGAATTGGGATGTGGTCGTGCAGACAGCACGTCAATCGGACGTTCCGTGTGCCCGCGGTGACCGGGAACGCCGTTCTGGTGTCATAAAGGTCCAAAACGGGCGTCTAACGGTCAAACTCATAGAGGACGACATCAGATTGACCTGAAATCATAGGAAAATAATAAAATTATTATTCGCGACGTGCACTCACAGACGGCATGTCAATCGTACATGCGTTCTGCGCGGTAGGGCTCATTATGCGTTCTTTAAGCGTTGCGTGCGCTTGATAAACACGCGTGGGGGGTCCAAACTGGCCGAACGATGTCCGAATGACCTGAAATCGGACGACATCAAAGGGTGAGTGAATTGTGATGTGGTTGAGCAGAAGACACGTCAATAGGACGTGCCGTGTGCCCGCGGTGACCGGGAACGCCGTTCTGGTGTCATAAAGGGCCAAAACGGGCGTCTAAAGGTAAAAATCATAGTGAACGACATCGGATTGACCTGAAATCATAGGAAAACAATCCAATTATTATTCGTGACGTGCACGCGTAGATGGCATGTCAATCGGACGTTCGGTCTACGCGGTAGGGCTCATTATGCCTTCTTTAAGCGTTGCGCACGCTTGATAAACGCGCGTGGGGGGTCCAAACTGGCCGAACAAAGTCCGAATGGACTGAAATCGGACAACATCAAAGGGTGAGTGAATTGTGATGTGGTCGAGCAGACGACACATCAATCAGACATGCCGTGTGCCCGCGGTGACCGGGAACGCCGTTCTGGTGTCATAAACGGCCAAAACGGGCGTCTAACTGTCAAACTCATAGCGGACGACATCGGATTGACCTGAAATCACAGGACAACAATCCAATTATTATTCGCGACGTGCATGCGTAGACGGCACGTCAGTCGGACGTGCGGTCTGCGCGGTAGGGTTCATTATGCCTTCTTTAAGCGTTGTGCGCGCTTGATAAACGCGCGTGGGGGGGGGGGGTGTCCAAACTGGGCGAACAAAGTCCGAATGGCCTGAAATCGGACGACATCAAAGGGTGAGTGAATTGTGATGTGGTCGAGTAGACAGCACGTCAATCGGACGTGCCGTGTGCCCGCGGTGACCGGGAACGCCGTTCTGGTGTCATAAAGGGCCAAAACGGGCGTCTAATGGTCAAACTCATAGCGAACGACATCGGATTGACCTGAAATCACAGGAAAACAAGACAATTATTATTCGCGACGTGCACGCATAGATGGCACGTCAATCGGACGTGCGGTCTGCGCGGTAGGGCTCATTATGCCTTCTTTAAGCATTGCACGCGCTTGATAAACGCGCGTGGGGGGTCCAAACTGGCCGAACAAAGTCCGAATGGCCTGAAATCGGACAACATCAAAGGGTGAGTGAATTGTGATGTGGTCGAGTAGACGAAACGTCAATCGGACATGCCGTGTGCCCGCGGTGACCGGGAACGCCATTCTGGTGTCATAAATGGCCAAAACGGGCGTCTAACGGTCAAACTCATAGCGGAAGACATCGGATTGACCTGAAATCACAGGACAAAAATACAATTATTATTCGCAATGTGAACGCGTAGACAACACCTCAATCGGACGTGCGGTCTGCGCGGTAGGTCTCATTATGCCTTCTTTAAGCGTTGTGCGTGCTTGATAAACGCGCGTGGGGGGGGGGGGGGGTCCAAACTGGGCGAACGAAGTCCGAATGGCCTGAAATCGGACGACATCAAAGGGTGAGTGAATTGTGATGTGGTCGAGTAGAAATCATGTCAATCGGACGTGCCGTGTGCCCGCGGTGACCGGGAACGCCGTTCTAGTGTCATAAAGGGCCAAAACGGGCGTCTAACGGTCAAACTCATAGAGAACGACATCGGATTGACCTGAAATCACAGGAAAACAATCCAATTATTATTCGCGACGTGCACGCGTAGATGTCACGTCAATCGGACGTGCGGTCTGCGTGGTAGGGCTCATTATGCCTTCTTTAAGCGTTGCGCGCGCTTGATAAATGCGCATGGGGGGTCCAAACTAGCCGAACGAAGTCCGAATGGCCTGAAATCGGACAACATCAAAGGGTGAGTGAATTGTGATGTGTTCCAGCAGACAAAACGTCAATCGGACGTGCCGTGTGCCCGCGGTGACCGGGAACGCCGTTCTGGTGTCATAAACGACCAAAACGGGCGTCTAACGGTCAAACTCATAGCAGACGACATCGGATTGTCCTGAAATCATAGGACAACAATACAATTATTATTCGCGATGTGCACGCGTAGATGGAAAGTCAATCGGAAGTGCGGTCTGCACGGTAGGGCTCATTATGCCTTCTTTAAGCGTTGTGCGCGCTTGATAAACGCGCGTGGGGGGGTCCAAACTGGCCGAACGAAGTCCGAATGGCCTGAAATCGGACGACATCAAAGGGTGAGTGAATTGTGATGTGGTCGAGCAGACGGCATGTCAATCAGACATGCCGTGTGCCCGCGGTGACCGGGAACGCCGTTCTGGTGTCATAAACGGCCAAAACGGGCGTCTAACGGTCAAACTCATAGCGGACGACATCGGATTGACCTGAAATCATAAGAAAATAATCCAATTATTATTCGCGACGTGCACGCATAGACGACATGTCAATCGGACGTGCGGTCTGTGCGGTAGGGCTCATTATGTGTTCTTTAAGCATTGCGTGTGCTTGATAAACACGCGTGGGGTGGGGGGGTCCAAACTGGCCGAACGAAGTCCGAATGGCCTGAAATCGGACGACATCAAAGGGTGAGTGAATTGTGATGTGGTTGAGCAGACAACACGTCAATCGGACATGCCGTGTGCCCGCGGTGACCGGGAACGCCGTTCTGGTGTCATAAAGGGCCAAAACGGGCGTCTAACAGTCAAACTCATAGCGGACGACATCGGATTGACCTGAAATCACAGGACAATAATAAAATTATTATTCACGACGTGAAAGCATAGACGACATGTCAATCGGACGTGCGGTATGCGCGGTAGGGCTCATTATGCATTCTTTAAGCATTGCGTGCGCTTGATAAACACGCGTGGGGGGGGGGGGGGTCCAAACTGGCCGAACGATGTCCGAATGGCCTGAAATCGGACGACATGAAAGGGTGAGTGAATTGTGATGTGGTTGAGCAGACGACACGTCAATTGGACGTGTCGTGTGCCCACGGTGACTGGGAACGCCGTTCTGGTGTTATAAAGGGCCAAAACGGGCGTCTAATGGTCAAACTCATAGCGGACGACATCAGATTGACCTTAAATCACAGGACAACAATCCAATTATTATTCGCGACGTGCACACGCAGATAGCACATAAATCAGACGTGCGGTCTGTGCGGTAGGTCTCATTATGCGTTCTTTAAGCGTTGTGCGCGCTTGATAAACGCGCATGGGGGGGGGGATCCAAACATGCCGAACGATGTTCGGGGGGTTGTTCGGGGTCCAAGGAAGAGGGTAGGGGGGCTGTCTGGGGTCCAGGGAGGAGGGTGGGGGGGCTGTGCGGGGGGCTGTCCGGGGGGTGTTCGGGGGGTTGTCCAGGGTCCAAGGAGGAGGGTAGGGGGGGCTGTCTGGGGGCTGTTCGGGGGGCTGTCTGGGGTCCAAGGAGGAGGGTGGGGGGGCTGTCTGGGGGCTGTTCGGGGGGCTGTCCGGGGGCTATCCGGGGCTGTTCAGGGGGTTGTCCGAGGTCCAAGGAAGAGTGTGGGGGGGGGGGGGGGGTGTCCGGGGGGCTATCTGGGGGGCTGTCCGGGGGTTGTCTGGGGTCCAGGGAGGAGGGTGGGGGGCTGTTCGGCGGGGCTGTCCATGGTCCAGGGAGGAGGGTTGGGGGTTTTCTAGGGTCTAGGAAGGAGGGGGGTTCCCAAACACACAACCACTTAAAGGCAACATCCATAAAAACAGATAATATATAAAAATAACTCAACTCCAATACTATACTACGAGTCTAGATAAAACCAAATAGGAACACACCCTCATGTTATCATATTAATAACTCTTCTTGAATCATTTAGAGTCACATCCCAATGATCATAGGATCACTAACCTAATTGATCACTAACCATGAAACACATGTATGTTGTTCATGTCACCACATGCATCATCACTCATGCCACCATATCAATATATCACAAGGAATTCTCCAGGATAAGACAATATTTGATCACACATCATTCACATTTAGTTATCATAATACAAATTATATTTACATGCTTATGATATAGAATGAATCCACATTAGTAAGACCCACCCCTCTCATAAGTTACCATCACATCACTACAACCCATCCTAGAAAGCACCCTACCACATACAAATTCACCCAATCTAGGGTCCAATACCCAACAGGATCTTACATACTAGGATACACATCATGGATCACTATCAAAACCATAAAAACATTGACAAATCTCAAAAAATTAGTGCATGCCATCATTACCTCATAGAATTGAAAAAAGGTAAGTAACAAGCAATATATCTCACTACTCCATACTCACCCCACAACATAAGGGTCTCACATTACTAGGGAATAATTCTATCCAATACTAAATGATCTTGATCCATTTTTCATATACATATATGATTCACCTCACCAATTAATAAATAGTAATAACATAAAAAATTATGATTCCATTTAACTAGAATTAAACCATCAGATTTTACAAGGAAATTCTATATAAGTATTTGTTTACACTTTAAATAATCTGACCCCATACCATAAATAAGGTGTTCAACAAAAATCAAGAACATGAATGTCATGTTAACACTCAAAATTGATTCATTAATAAATTGTATTCGAATTTTATGGAAATACCAAAATAAATTAGTGAATCAATGTACCTATAGTGGCGCACATGACCACCATGAAACAATCATAAATTTTTAAAAAAACCCTAATAATTGGGAATAACGAAATCAAGAATAGAAGTATATGATTTATAAGAGCTGGAACTATATCCTTGATAAAATATAAGAGTCTAACCTGGTAGGTGCTGGATGATGTAGGGATTGGGAGGTCCTTCTGCCAAGGAATCGCTCCAGGAGGACACGAGCTGAATGCTTCTGGAATGTGGGGAGGCTGTTGGATCGATTTGGGTATTTGGGGAATTTTTTTCCCAACGGTTTTTAAAAACCGTTGGGAAACACCAACCTTTCCCAACGGTTCCATAGAACCGTTGGGAAAAACCTATCTTTCCCAACGGTTATATGAAACCGTTGGGAAAACTATGCATTGAGGGGTTTTTCCCAACGGTTTCTTTAAACCATTGGGAAAGACAAGATATGCCAATGGTTCTTTGAACCATTGGTATACAACTGTTGGGAAAGATCCCCTTTCCAGTAGTGACCACCGTTTAATGTCCCCTGATCTGACACTCTCTTATGTAGCCAAATCGGGTTAGTTACAGGATCTCATCACACCCCCACTATAAGTTGAAATCATATAGAATACGGGGAGGCACTCTTGATGTCCCTTAACTAACATGATTTTTCCATGTGAGAGAGTTCTAGACTAGGGTACATTACACTTCCACTTGGGTGCTTATTCCCATATTTCATACAAATTGGAAATTGAATCTTATTTTCTCCATGGTTTCCAACACCTGAACTCTCAATGAACTCCATCCTTGTATTATTTGGTGTGTTTGAGAGTTGGTTAAGGTGTAAGTTATTAATAATATATCATGATAAATTATTAGGAATAATCAAAATATCCTTTACCCCATTCATCATACCATTTAGTTTCTCATCAACACATTTTCTATCACATTTAACTTTAATCAAGTTTCTTCCGGTTCCCTCCATTGAATAAAACCGAAAAGAATTGTGTGGGAAATAATAATAATATTGAAAAACCACATAATTATGGAAATCAATTATAGGATATCTAAATCATGAAAAATTATTTACAGTCTATTGCACCTTGGTTTTAACCTAAGTTATCTATGGTCATTGTTCAAATACTTCATGATGGTTTGTAAAGAGTTTGTTAATTTACAAAGAATATACCCCAGGAGGGTCAAACTAGATGTGCAGCATAGCCGATTGTCATTCACCAAGTAACAATCGAGTCCATATCAATACACCCTTTTCAGATTTATTAGCCCTATGTACCTCTATATTAGACCCACATCTACATGTAGTATCCAGACATGGATATAACTACATGGAAACCACATACTCCATCCTTTACCAAAATTACAGGACATTTTTGTATACTTTGACTCATCCTTAAACTTATCGTTAGACATACACCTAGATATTTCCTTAGACCTATCCCTAGGTATTCAACTAAAGTTTTCTCATCCTTATTTCTAAAAGTAAACTAAACCCACCCTTTGATAGCAACTGTAAAGATCCAAAATTATCATACATAGATATTATATCATTTTAGATGAATATTCATTAAATTACACAAATGCATTCTTGAAGATCTTAAAGGTATTGTGCCTTCAGAAACTAGAGAATTTTTTTTATTTCTTGAAATATCTTTAACATCTCCCATAAAGATCAACCCACATAGGACTCTTCTGAGACATACCCTACTTAAAACCCTTATTCATATCCTGGGGGAAGGAAACATAAAAAAGGGAGAGATCAGATAATCATTAAGGGTAAATAAGGGAGATACATAAGAATAACATGAGAAAAATGGAATGAGGACATGGGCATAACATTTGAAATCCATACCCTACATATCAAAGATCATAATATTAAGTCATGACATAAATATTGGTAGTTTATAAGACATGATCATAGGAAAACCAATGAACATGAACTATGAGAACATAAAATTGGAATGATACATATATTTTTGGAATACAAAAACACGTAAAACAAAATTTCCTTTATAGTCAAGGATCATTTACAAGGCTATCATAGTGGTATGGGTTAACTCCCCCAAGCCATCATATTAGTCAAGGTTCACTCCTAATACTATCATAATGGAAAAATTCCCTATTGAACTAGGATTACTCCCCATTGTGGTCCCGTTTATCTCATGATATTTTACTCTTCTACAAATTTATTAGAGGGAGATATAAGTCCCACCCATCTTTGGTTATAATGAAAACATTCTAATTAGTTTTAACGTAACCAATCTCCTTGTTTATAACTTAATCACCATCACATAATGATAATCATACATATGTGTTCTATAGGATCATAAAAAATTTATTATATCATAACCCATGAAAAGAAACGGGTTTCAAAATAATTACATCATAACATAACCAATAAAAATGAAATGGGATTCATATTCATTTCTTCATTTCATCACACCATAACCCATGGAACATGATGTAGGATTCACAAGCATATTATCATGGTATAACCCATGGAAAAGAAATGGGTTTCATAAACTTCTTCTCATCATAAACATAAACCATTCAGAAGAAGAATGAGAATGCTATCATTGGATCATTTCCCTAGTAATGTATAAGTAAAATCGAAGGGAATTCATATTAGATAGAAAATTATTTTGAAATATCACTTGGAACATTTCTTAAGAAAATTTAATTTTCTTTTAAAATCAATTTTTGAAAAAAATAATTCATAAAATATTTTGGAAATACATTTATTTGAAAATAAACATTGAAAATTATAATTTAAGATTAAAAAATAATTTAAAAAATTTATTGAAGAATATATCCTTTCATATTTAAAAAATTTTTTTTAAAATATAAAAAATTTTCAAAATCCCTTTCTTTTAAAATAACCTTTAAAACTTATAAAGGAAACTTTAAAAATAACTGAAAACATTTCTTGAGGAAAATATCCTTTACACTATGAATTTTTTTAAAACATAAAATTTTTTAAAACTAATTTTCTTTAAAAATAAACTTAAAAAACTATAAATTAAGCTTCAAAAAAAAAATAATGGTCATGATGGTAGGAATTTTTTTTCATACCGTACATGTTAAAACAAAGACTCCTTTCGTATTATTGGTAAATCCAAATGAGCATTGTTTGGAAAACAACATAAAGATTCCTTTTAAATTTTTTTAAAATTAAAACATGGGTAAAAATGTATTTAATAAATCATTTGAGTAATGTTAAAACATTTTTGAGAACATTTTTAGGAAATGTGATTTTTGAAGAAAAAGGGTTTTCGATTGAAGAGAGAAATAAAGATGAATTTTCTTAAAAACATTATTTTAAACTCTTAATTACATAAAGAGATGAAAATGAAGGGAAATCTTTTATTCTCATAAAATTACCATAGAATAATAAAATTCATGAGTTTGTTGAGTGATGGATCATAATATTTCATAATTTTAAGTATAATCATAAAAAAATCCCAATAGATGACGAGATTGTAACATAAAACTCTTATCACTTTAGTAACATTGAATCATAATCCACATAAAAGAATAACATTAAATAAGCTGTATAATATCATGAAAATAAAAAAAATCATTATATAACTTGTCAAAGGGGTAGTATATACATCTAAAAAAAGAATATAAGTTCATAATACAATATATCTCTCGAAGAAGTAAAATATAGACTAAAATCCCTTACCATTTTAGTAACTTTTATACCATAAAAATCATTAAAGAGTGATCCTAAAATAGATTTTAAATCATTATAATATTTAGGATAATAATTATAAATTACATTCATGGGTATTATATACACCACATAAAATAAATAGGGGTGAATATGACATGTATCTCATGGACATAAAAGTTAGATATAAATTCCTTACCTTAAGTATCTACTTTATTCTTATAAATTTTGAACCTAATGTATAATAAATAAAAGTTTATTATAAAGATATTACCGAACCATAATAATACGTATCATACCATATGTTATTTACTTATGACCTTTTATTACCCGTTTATCAATAATTCCTTGTTAAAATCACGTTTCAGGTAATAACTGCTTTGTTTTTTGTGTATGTTTTGATTTGTTATTTTTATGGTCCTCTTACATTGATTAGGGTACCATCATCTCCATAATTTTAATCATTATATAAATATCTTATGTATTCATCATATATGTATTTATAATATTCTATAAAAGTTATAGATAGAAAATTAAATAGACCATTCATGGAGACCGTATGTCGTATGTATATATGAACACTGTTTACATTTTCTCAACGTATTGAAATAAAGAAAGGTAAATAATATATTTCCATTCATTAAAATTTTTATTTCATATATATATACATATATATCACATATTTTCCTTAAATGAATCCTTATTACATTCCATGTAAAGCATGAACGTATCACATCGCTTCGCGAGGCGGTAGTCTGCCGTACATACGAGCAACATTATCATATTCCCACAGAATTGAAAGCAAAGTGGTATATGTGATATAAGAATTCCATAAGTACAAATTTAATACCAATATATTATATATTTATTCAATCTATTCATATTAACATCCAAGTAAAATATAAATGAAAAACACATCACATCGATTTGCGAGGTAGTAGTCCTCTATACACATGAGCAACATTATTATTTTCCAATGGGTTTAGAGGTAAGAAGGTAGATTTGATATTATAATAAAAGAGGTAAAATAATTTCATAAATATATTATATATACATTAAATACATCTATATATACATCTATGATAGGTGGTGATGGAAAAATAATAACATTGGTTCGCATGGTAGTAGTCCGTCGTACACATGAATGATGATTTCATATCCCATTTGATGGAAGAAGAGATGGATTTTGGTTATTAAATTAAAATAATAAAATATAAGTATATTTAATATATTTAATATATTTTATATTAATGTTTTAATAATAACTTAAGGAGCTGGAGGAATAAATAAAATAATACAATCGGTTAGGGGCATTACCTCTTCTCCAGACAATTACTTTTGGTTTTCACCAGAAGGCATCTTTGGATGGATTTATGACCAAAATATGGATTATTGTATTAGGAAATGTAATTAAGGAATTTATTTGGGTAGCTTTTGAGCAAAACAATGGGTTTTGGTTGTGTGAAGAGGATATGATAGGGGTGGCCTTTTATATGTGAGGTGAGTGACACACTTGTAATTTTTGAAAAGAAAAAGGTGTAACCATGTTTTTCACACACCAAAAGTATCTATAATGGGAAATTATATAAAATAGAAGATATAAAGTAACAATATGGCTATATAATTGTTTTTTAAAACGTTTTTGGTCATTTTTAACCCTAATATTTTTAGTTTAACCCCCGATAAACCCATTTTTTACCTTAACCGTATTAATTAATATTTACTACTTTTACTGTTAATAATGGTCAAAAAATAAGTTTAAATTATGATAAAATATAAATTACATAAATTATAAATATGGAATCCATTTTTTAAAGTTCATTTCACAGAATTAGAAAAATTTAATCTAATTTTAACCCTGTAGATGCGATGAGAAAATCGGTTTTCAAAGAGAGAATTCTCAAAAGATTAAAAAGTTTTTATATCAAAATTTAGTATGAAATTGTTCAAATTACTTAAATTGATATGTATATATATATAATTGAACCAATTTTAATTTTAAAACCATAATAAAATAATTTTAAATTTTTTAAATGCTTTAAAATAAATGACAATTCTTAATAAAAGACAATATTTTTCACTATTCATCAAAAATTTTATCTATTCAAAAAATTATCAAAAATAAAATCTAAGATAATTTTGAAATCATAATTTAAAAAATAAATTTTATTTATTTATATAATTTTTTGAATTGGAAAAATTTAATTTTAAAATAATTTCACAAAAGACGATGAGATTTTTTTTAGAAAATTACAAACTTTAAGCGTAAAATCAGATTTATTCTCATCTCTTGTCTAAAAAACACATAATATGAAATTTAAAAATTTGATTGAATATAATATATAAATATTATTAAAATAATTTATAAAAAGTGATTTGTTTAATTTATTGATGTAAAACACATTTTTTTGAATAAAAATATTTTTTCAAAAAAAGATTTCCTTTATTTTCAAATGGTTCATATTTCCATTAATAATTAATTGGTCACTAAAGAATTAATTTTATACATATGTGTAAAGAATATATTTCCATAATTTGGTTCATATTATTTATAATTTCTATTCCAATATCTTGGTGATAACTATCATATTAAATAATAATATTTTAGTAGTATGTAATGTTTCATTTAAAATCGGTGTTGCGTGTAACGTAATACAAACTTAGTATTGCATGTTATAAAAGATAAAATAAAATTTTTATGTAATTAAAGATAAAATTTTTGTTTTGTATAAAAAAAAATATAAAAAATATTAAATTTATTTGAAAAAAATATTTCTAAAAATCTTAGGGTGTTACATTCTACCCCCTTAAATAAATTGCGCCCTCACAATTTGAAATTATGCTTAGTAAATAAGGGTTTATGATTTGAAAATCCCATTATGAGAAACTCAAAACATAAAACGGGTTATTAAAAATTTCTTGAAAATAGATAAAGGTATTTGTAGGGGTCATCTAGAGTAAGACATACTAGATTTCCAATTAGGATAACATAGGTGGGAAGTAAAGATCTAGACATGGATGAAAGTTTAATTTCCAAATAATAATGGAGAGTGATAGATATAATTGATCACAAGAAAGTGAATGGCCATGATAAAATCAAAAACCACAAAACTAAAAACCAAAGTGGTGTGAGAAAGCTCATTGATATCATAAAAAATGATAACAATAAGATAATATTTATATCAATATCCTTTTCCTAATGTTGGGGAACTTTCATGAGAAGATATAATTACTTTATTTCATTACTTTTTTATAATAAAAATCCTTCATTTGTGCCTTGATAAATTTCCAATTCATCTATTACTCTAAGAGATTAATTTTTCATGTATTAAGTACTAACGGATAATAAAACCCATAAAATAATGATAATTCATTCCTTCTATATCTATTTATTAAAAAAAAAAATTTAGCACAAGTTTTACAATATGAATAAATATTCATATGGTGAAATAATAAATTAATCTATAAAACATCATCTAAAGTTCAAATCAACCCATTCCATAAATGGTTAAACTTATAAACCTTCCAAAATATAAAATTCAAAAATAATTTCACTAAATTTATTTGAATAAACTCAACTTTAATTACCCAAAAAACATGAAGTATCTCTTATTATCACATGCCAAATATGTGAATAAATTGATCATATATTATCTCAAAACATGTTAATATCTTGAATTACCATAACACCTTAATGAAAACATACCTAATTTAAAAAAGTAACTTTGTCCTCATTCCTTAAATAAAATCACAGATTATTGAATATATTTCATAAATCTATTTTTTTTGAAAAATCCATAAATGATAACATAAAACACGCGTAATACTGGGTGTTAACATCTCTAAACATAATCACACTACCTAGAATAATGTTTTCACTATAGGGTGCTGGTTGATCTGGAACACACATAATACTGCCCGATCCGAAGTCCTCAGGAAACTATCCACCCTAAGGAATGCAAGTGGCTTAAAGACTAGGAAAATGGATTTTTTAGAGACATCCTATTAGTGGTTTGAAACTCAATATTGATGGTTCCGATAATCTCAGTGTTATGTGAGGCAGAAAAGTGGTTTAGGACCATAATGGGTCAATTCACATGGATTTTAGTAGCTTCTATGGTCAGGGTATCTCAGTTATAGAGGAGTACAATGCTCTACTGAATGGATTGGATGTTTTCATTTCTCATAATCTGCAGGCCTCGGTCATTGAAATGGACTCAAATATTATCCACAACTCTATCCAAGGAAGAGAATACACTCCTTGGTCTATTTATTATATTATTCAATGATGTATGTGGTGTTTTCCTGCTGGTGTTGACTTTCTTCATACTTGGTGGGAGGAAAAACAGTTAGAAGACTTCCTAGCTGTAAGAGGATACCCGGATGAACCTCATACACTTTTCTCTATTATTGGAAGTCTTCCTCTGGAATTCTTGGATTTGGTTTGGGATTATTCCCTTGGCCTCCATTATTTTCTAACTCCTTGGGTTTTCTTTCCTCCACATCTTTCTGCTTTGTAATGGTTTGTTTTTTGAATTTTTAGTTAAAATAAAATAAAAAGGTTTTCTGGTTAATTAATTTAAAGGTAATCAATACTATCCAATTTATATTATCCATATCAATCACCTCTTTATCAAAACTGAACATCATTTTGTCAACATCAGGAATATATTAAGGGTTGTCTTCCTTCAATAAAAATGTCACCTTATCATTAAATCACTTTTCTAGGCCAAAAATACCATTTAACATATTCTTGAAACTTCTTAACGAAAAAATTCTATGGAAAAATCCATTGATGTTTCATGATTCTAATAATGAAAATATCATTGATAAAAATATTATTCATTGAATCCCAATACATAAACACATCAATAATTCCACTTTCTTCACACACCACTGACCAGGATTCATCATATTGTTCTTTAAAACTTCTTTTCCTTTCATATTTCATTTTTAGTGTCTTCATCATCAGTAATATAATAATTAATTGTATAAAATTGATGATTATCTTTATGATATTTCCCTGTATGACAAAAATTTTCACGATACCCATACTTTTCACATTTTAAACATTCAAACATCAATGATATCTTAGGGAAACCATTATTATCATCCATTGAATTAAATGATTTTTTTTTTACTATGAAATTACTTGATTTCTATCCTTCTTTTCTATACTCAAAACATATTCCTATTCCTCTAAGACACTACTTAGGTTCTTCTTCCCATATTATTGACACATAGGACATTGAATATTCTTTCTTCCATGGTTTCCAACACCTAAAATCTCAAGTAACTCTATAGTTATCTTATTTGGTGAGTCCGAGAGTTGGTTTTGGTGCAAGTTGTTAATCAAATATCGTGGTGACTGATTAGGAATAATCACAATATCCTTCAGTCTAGCTGTCATCCCATTTGGTTTTGCATCAACACATTTTCTATCATATTTAATGATAATCTAGTTCCTTCTGGTTCTTTCCATTGGCTAAAACAAAAAATAATAGTGTGATAAATAATAATCATATTGGGAAACCACATTAACATGAAAATTAGTTATAGGATTTATAAATATTGAAACCTTCTTTAAAATCTATGGATCCTTGGGTTTATCCTAGGTTATATGTGTTCATTATTAAAATCCTTCATGATGGTTCATAAAGATTTTGTGAATTTACAAATCATAACCCCATTAGTGTTATACCAAGTGTGAATCAAGGAACGTTGTCAAGTACTAGGTAATTACCGAGTTTAGCTCAATGCACCCATTTTAGAGTTAAAAAACCTAGGTACCTATGTGCTAGAGCCACATCAAATTTTAGTATCTATATATGGATATAATTTCTTGGAAACCACTTTCTCTATCATTTACCAAAATTCTATGAAATTTTTCCATGATTTGACTCATCCTTATATTTATCCTTAGATATATCCCTAGACATATCTTTAGACATATCCCTAGTGATTTTATTAATGTTTTCCAATCATAGTTTCCAAAGGTTCACTAAACCTATCCTTTGATACCAAATGAAAAGAAGCAAACTTCTCATACATAGATATTACATATTTTTAGATGAATATTCATTACACTACACAAACATATGCCTGAGGATCGTAAAGGTATAGTGTCTTTTGAGACTAGACACAAAATATTTTTATTTGTTGAAAGATATTAAAAATATTCCATAAATATCTTCCCACATAGTACAATTTTTAGACATACTCTACTTAAAACCCTTTTTTATAACCTGGGGAAAAGAAACATATGAAAGGGTGAGCTCATATTCTTTGTAAGGGTAAATAAGGGAGATATGTAAGAATAAAATGAGAATATGGGTACAATAACATGAGTATAACAATTAGAAACCATACCATTCATATCAAATATCACAATCTTGATTCATGGAATAAATATTGGCAGTTTATAAAACATAAATCATAGGTAAATCAATGAACATGAACCATGAGAATATAAAATTGTCATAATACATAGATTTATGGAATATAAATAAGCATAAAGCATCATTTTATTATTAGTAAAGGATATCTTATTGGATGGTTTCACTCCCCAAAACATCATAGTAGTCTGTTGGGACAAATCTGATGATGAAGATGATGAATGTTTTAGGAGTTGTATTTTTTTATCAAGGTATGTTCTGAAGAAAGAAAATCACTTCACTTTTTTTTGGAAATAATTGTTTTGGGTTTGTTTTGAAAAGAATCAGACCCATGTTATTTGTGATGATTCTTTGATGGTTTGTATTTCATATAAATCATGAGTTGATGTGAGAACTTGTGATTAATTCTTGATAGAAGAAAGTGGGAGTGAAATACATGCTTCCAATTGAAAAATAATTATATTTAGATTGTTTTTCAAAACAATCACAAAAGAAAGTAGTGGTGCCTATTACTTTACAAAACAATCAGAAAAGAAAGTAGTGGTGCCTATTGTTTTTAAAAACAATCGAAAATCAATCTTATACCGATTTTATTGATTTTATTTCAAAACAATTAGATACCTAGAGGAAGTGAAAAGTGATGCCGATTGAATAGGTGATGCCGATTGAAAAGGGTGATGCTGATGGGAAAGGTGATACTGATGGTAAGTGGTGTCTATCAAAGTGGTGACAATAAAAGATGAGACACCTATTGTTTTTCAAAACAATCGTATTCAGGTAGAATAAAAGGAATGATATGGTTTCGATTGAGAATGAATTATAGTCATATTTTTTTTGTATCATATTTAGGTAGATCATCCTTATCAGATTATTTTGTATCGTATATGAGGATATCTTTTTCTTTAGATTGTATTTGATCATATCCAATAATCATAACTAGAAATGATCAGTGATCTTATCCAGAAATCATAACCAGAAATGATCAGTGATTGTATCCAGCAATCGTAACCATAAATGATCAGCAATCATCTCTAGAAATTGTAACCAGAAATGATCAGCTATCATATCCAGAAAACATAACCAGAAAGGATTAGCGATCGTATCCAGCAATCATAAACATAAATGTCCAACATGATTTTATCCAACATGATCATCACCAGAATGATCGTATCCAGCATGATCGTATCCAGGAAGATCATATCCATCATGATCGTATTTAGGATAATATTATCTAGACCATTGTATTTAGAAAATATCATGCTTGGATTGAGATGAAAAGAAAGAGGTAGGAATTAATGGAAAGTTAAAATACTTTCCAATTGAATTCAGACGATGCTAAAGCTGATCCTCAATGAATTCAAATTAATGAAGGTAGTCATGATATAAGAACATGTTGGTGGATGAAGTGTGTTTTCTCATGTGGGTAAAGAGAAAATAAAATAGAAGGATACAGATGAATGATTTGTCTAAGGGGGAGCCTTTCTTTTAAAATAATTATTGTACCTCAAGTGGAGAAGTGTATCTCTTCAAACACATTAATTTGGTATTATTTTAATCATTGTTTTCAAAAAATTAGTATGTGTGAATTGGTTTCAGACCCATGTATTTCTCATAAATTGTAATTGTATTGAAAATTGAAATGGGAGTCTGGAAAGGAAGAGTTGTAGATTGTAAAAGATTTGAGAAGAATCGAGAAGCATTGAAAAAGTCACAATTGCTCTAAGATTTCAGGAGAAATTCAGATTTGGGTGAATTTAAGTGAGCAGTAAAGTGTTTTAGGATTCCCACCTAAACATATTTTGGGTTACCTATAAAAGACATGAAGTACATTATACTTGTGTGACTTGTAGAAGAGATATAAGATCTAGGTTTCTAGGGAGAAGAAGAGATCGATTCTGTTTGGACTATCAATTGTTTTGTGTGGTGCCGATTCATTCATATTCTATTTGGCATGACAATTGTATTCAAGAATTAAAGTAGTGCCTATTGATTTGTATTTCATTATATTATGAAAATAATATTTGAAGAATTATATTTAGGAATTGAAGTGGTGCCAATTCTACTCTATTGTTTTCTATCTGAAAATTGGAATGGGAGCTTTGTATTGAAAATCAGAATGGGAGATTTTTATTTAAAATTGAAATGGGATATTTGTATTGAAAGAACCATAATAGGAGATTTGTATTGAAATAATCATATTTGGAAATTTGTATTGAAAGAATTTTATTCATAGAATATTAGACTCAGTGCTTCATAATAAAGTCTAGGTGATTCATACCTTTCTTCTGGGTAAGGAATTGATGAATTGTATTACAATTTGAATACATTTTTTGAAATTAAAATAAGCACAGGTAACATGAGTTGTTACAAGACAACTATATTACTCTATTTTACTAAATGGGTGTATGCGCACTTGTGGGATTATTGCATAGTGCTACACGAGTGTAAGGGTAATTCCTAATCGTTATAATCCAAGTATTGTTTTCTTAGTTAATTGTATGGTATTGGATCATTTAAAAACCATACCAAGAAGTTATCTATTCTTATTGAATAATAAACCTTTTAAATATTTGTGTTACTTTGGATGTGTGTTGATTTTAGGGAATTGAAATCCTTAACAGGAGGAGAATGTTGTTTCAATTGAAAATAAACATAAAAGAAAAAGAGTATCACTAATTAAACCCTACCCCTCTTAGTGATACAACACTTCAACTGGTCACTTTCAATTGATATCAGAGGGAAGGTTTCCTTCGCTATTATTTGCTGATGGGGAATGTGAACTGTGTGAACAGTAAAGGTATTCCAGTCTTTTATGGAAAGAAATATCATATCTATAAAGATAGAATACTTATATATCTTATATCTATTAGTTATGATGTTTTTGAAGCTGCAACAGTTGGGTTTCCTCTCATTAATGATAGTGATCCACTTACCCTATTAACAAGAATTTTCTTGAGAATAATGGATGGGCCAAGAATGCTACATTATCACCACTTTATTAAATTGAATTCTTGAGAGTGAAAGGTGTTTCCACAACTAAAGGTATATGGGAAAAGATGAGAAACATATACAAAGGAAATACAAAAGTGAGGAAGTAAAGTTTACAAATATGGACATTAAAGTATGAAGATTTGAAGATGGGTGAGCATGAATCTATTAGGGAATTATTTACTAGGGTAAATGACATTGTGAGTACTATCAAATTTCTTGGTGAAAAGCTAAAGGATTCTATAGTTGTTTGAAATATCTTGAGAATCTTACATGACAAATTCTATGCAAAAGTTTCTTTTTTGGAAGATAGAGATTCAGAAACATCGTCTCTTGATGATTTACATAACACTCTAATTACCTATTAAATGAGAAGATAGAATGCTATGAAGAGAAAAAAAAAGGTTGATAGAGAGATGTATTTCAAGTCTATGAATAAAGAAAAGTCAAAGAATATTTTTATTGAAGATGAAGCTGGTGATTCTAACTTTGAAAATGAGGTATGTAAAAATCTCAATGAAATCTTATCATTTTTTTCTAACAATGTGAAAAGAGGTATAGGGAAATAAAAAGGTAAAATTCCCTTGAAATGTTTTGAATGTGGAGGTGTTGGTCACTTTGCAGCTAATTATCCTCAAATAAAGAAATAAGAGGATAGTGATATTGAAGAAAGAAAGACAAGAAGATCGTGGAAGAAAAAGGGGGAGAAAGGAAAAGAAAAGAAATTCTTCAAATAATAAAGAAGAAGTTTCTTTTCCAAATATGATGAAGAAGAAGATAGTGATGGTGAATCCAAAAAATCTTTTGAGTATGGTAATTAAAATACTTTAATTTTAATAAAGAATAATGAAGAATTCAGAAGTAGTAGTTTTGAAGAAGAAGAAACTCATCTTGAAATTCATCTCAAAGAAGAGTTGAAAGAATGTGTGAGAAAGATTAAAAGGCTTGAAAAGAAAAACAAAATAATGGAAGATGAATGCTCAAGAAACCAATAATGTTTTTTTGGTGAGAAAGAAATTCTGATTGAAGAGATTGATGATTTGAAGAAATATCTTGAAGAATAAAAGAATAGTAATAATCATTTAGAAGTGAAGCTGAAAGTAAAAGAAGAAGAGTTGGAACATGTCCAACAAAAAATATATGAAGATGAAAAGAAAAGTTTATGTTTCCAAAAAACTATCACTAAAGTTTGTGAATGTTCTCATAATGAGAAACTTGAAAAGGTTCAACAAAAGGTACCTTCAAAGGGTGAGAAGAAGAATGGAATTGTTTTTGAAATGAAGAAATCTGGGAATGTTACGTATGTGGATAAGATCAACAAGGTTGGAAATGTTTTGAAACAATCTGAATCTGGAAATGTTTCTAATACTTATGGCTTCGATAATTTATAAAAGCAAATAACTAATCTGATTAATAATAAAAGGTTGGTGAATTGTAAAAGAAAGAGAAATAGGTTGTTGAGAAACACATTCACAAGTCTGATCAGTATGGAGGTTTCAGAGGAAAATACTCTTTTTATAGGTATTACTGGTATTATGGTGGATTCGAGAACACATAAAGTATGTGTTGGTTTAATCAAAAACATTAATATTATCCCATAGGTTATTAAAGGAAGATATTGAGGGGGATTCAATCTCCTCAAAGAAAGAAAAATGAGAACGTTGTCTTGAAGAAATATGAAAAGAATGGAGTGAATATTGAAAATAGGTTCCAACCGTTGAAAACTATTTGTGAAAGATGTGAACAACATGGACACCTTGAAAAAGGATGTCTTGTTTTGTTACCGGCTCAGCAAAAGATTCTTAATTCTCAAAATATGAAGGTGAAGATTGAAAAGAATGGAGAAAAGATGCTTTTTTTGAAATTGCATTAAAAGCCATGAAATGAGAACGACCTTGGATACTTTATAGTGGGTGTTCTTCTCACATGATAGGATACTTTAAATTTTTTAAGGATGTGAAAGATTATAAATAAGGCACTGTGACATTTGAAAATGACGAATCATTGAAAATAAAAGGTGTTGGGTCAACCATCATTAGAAAAGAAAAGATGAAATCTAAGAAAACATTTTATGTTGATAAGATGAAACACAATCCGCAAAGTGTTTCATAATTGTGTAATGAGGGTAACACATTTATCTTCAAGAAAGATGGATTTTTTGTAATTAGTGAAGAATATGGAATGATTGTTACAAGAGGTCAACGTAAAAAAGGAAACCTGTTTTAGGTTGGTGACTCACAAAACTCTTGTTACATAAGTATGGTGGAAGAGAATCAATTATGTCTTAAAAGGATTAGATATATGTGTCAACGAAACATGATAAAGTTATCTAAAAGAGATAGTGTTTAAGACATTCCTGATTTTCCAAGGAGTAGATATTGGTGTTTCACTATTTGTTAGAAAGCAAAGATTACAAATGATATGCATAAGAAAGTTGATATTTGATCAAAACATCCCCTGAAGATGATCCATTACGATATATGTGGGCCAATGATCAAAAAATCAACACATGAATATAAGTACTTCATTACTTTCATTGATTATTTTACTCACATTACTTGTGTTATGTACATGAACAACAAATAAAATGCTTTAAAAATGTTTAAAATTTTTAGAAGAAAAGCTGAGAAGGAATGTGAGTATTCTATAAAGAATTTGAGAGCTGATAATGGAGGTTAATAAAGAAGTGAAGAGTTTTAAAAATATCTTTAGAAGCATGGAATTTGGAATGTGTATAGCTCTCCATACACTCCCTAATAAAATGGGGTTGTTGAAATAAAGAATAAAAGCCTTGTGGAAATGGGAAGAACTATGTTACTTGAGCATGGTATTTCTCATTACTTTTGGATGCAATCCATGAGTACTACTATTTATATTCATAACTATTGTTTCTATAGGACCCAATCAGGTATGACTCACTATGAATTGTTTTATGGAAAAAATCTATGTTTTAAGCACTTTAGAGTTTTCTAGAGTCCTTGTATTATTAAGAAGAAAGCAAGAAACTATGGTAAGTTTGATCAGAAAGGTGAGGATAAAATCTTTCTTGGTTACTCTCTATAATAAAGAGGATACAAATTCCATAAAAAAATAAACTAGAATAATTTTTGATTCAGCTGATGTGAAAGTGATTGAAGTATCTAAGAAAGAGATACATGTTCAGCCAGACAATGAAGTTGAGAATGTTGAAGAAAACAATTCTGATAAGGATACAGACAAGTGTATTCCTTCTCCAAAATAATAATCAGACTCAACTATTTCAAGTGACGAAGAAAATATAAAATCTTATCCAAGGTTGAAGAAAAATGTGGAAGCATAAAATATAATTGGTGATCAACATCAAAAGTTTCAAAAAAGAAGAACAAACAATTGCATTACACACATTTAATTGTATTCAAAAGTGGAACTAAATGATGTGAAAGAAGCTTTTGAGCATTTAGAATGGGTTCAATCCATGAATGATGAATTAGATCAGATTGAGAAGAATAATACATGGGAACTCTAACGCGAGCCTGAAAACAAAAACATCATTGGAAAAAATGAGTTTTTTTGAAAGAAGATGAATGAATAAGGTGAGGTTATAAGAAACAAAGCAAGATTTGTACGCAAAGGGTACTCACAGATTGAGGGTATTGATTTTGATGAAACCTTTTCTCATTTGACAAGACTTGAAATAATAAGAATATTTCTTTCTATTTCCGCATAATGAGGATACAATATCTTTCAAATGGATTCTAAATATTCATTCCTAAATGGTGATCTTGAAGAAGAGGTTAATATTGAACAAACTTGTGGATTTGTTATTGGAAAAGATGAAGGTTATGTTTGAAGAATGGAAAAGTATTTTTATGGTATAAAACAAGTTTCGATGGACTGGAATTCCAAATTGGATACTTGTTTAAGAAAGATGAATTTTAACAAAGGAAGAGTGGATAAAAATATTTACATCAGATAAAGTCAAGAGTCTTCCATCATTGTAATTGTATATATAAATGATATGATCTTTTATAGGAATGATGAAGGAAGTTTTGAAAGATTTGTTGGATAAATAAAGAATGTTTTTGAAATTTCCATGCTAGTATAAATTAAATACTTTCTTAGGTTACAAATCCAACAAAAGAAAGAATTAATTTTTATTTCCCTAGAAAAGTTTGAAAAAAAACTTCTCAAGAGGTTTGGCCTAGAAAATTCAAAACCTGTTTCCATACCCATTTTAGTGGGAACAAAGTTGAGTAAAGATGGAGATGGAAATGAAGTTGATCAAAAAGAGTTTTAGAAGCTAATTGGAAGTCTATTTTATTTGAATGCCTCAATACCTGACATTGTTTATGCTATTACCTTATGTGGAAGATTTCAGAGTGCTCCAAGAGAGTCACATATTATTGCTGGAAAAAGAATTCTCAGATACATTGGAGGCACAAAAAAATTTGGAATCAGGTATTTCAACTTAGATAATATTGATTTATTTGGGTATTCTGATGTAGATTAGGTAAGAAATGTTGATGATAGAAGATCTATATCTGGTGGTGTATTATTTTTGGGAAATAATTGTGTTAGTTGGAATTCGAAGAAACAAAACTTAGTAACTCTCAGTACATATAAAGCTGAGTATATTTCTGCTACTCAAGATGCTAATCAACTTATGTGGGTGAAAACACAATTGGAAGACTTACTTGTTGAAGTGAAGTTACCCTTGCTCTTGGGTTGTGACAATCAAAGTATAATCAATATCACCAGGAATCCAGTGCAATATTCACATTATAAACATATTTATATAAAATATCATTTCATCAATGAGATTGTGGAGAAGAATTAATTGAAGTTGGAGTATGTTCCAACAGCGGAACAAGTTGCTGATATCTTCACAAAACCTTTATCGACAGAATCATTCTCAAAAATGAGGTTGAATATGGGTGTCTAACCTCTATATATTCAAGGTTAAGGTATGTGTATTTGTACCCTCTCTCATCTCACCTTTTTATTGTTTTTTAAATGGGGATAATTTTTTTGTTTCATAAATCTATTTCCGAAAAGAGAGAGTTGTGGAAATATTTGAATTCAACATTGTTTAGTGTGTGAACTATTCTAACTGTTTATTGGAGTGGTTGTAGGGAAAAAAATTAAATTGTTTTATAGGAAGAATTAATAAAAGAAATAGGTGGTCATGATCATTATTTTTAATATCATGGTTTTTCTATTAATTATTATTATTTCCTATAACGAGTTAGCTCACTTAGGCTTAGAATTGTTGATATGTAATCCATTGCTTGAGTTTACAAAGTTTAGTGATTTATGAAACATGGTTGACAACAAAATACAAAGGGGGATACTGTTGGGAAAAAGCTAACGATGAAGATGATGGAGGTTTTAAGAGTTGTCTTTTTTTATCAAGGTATGTTTTGAAGAAATAAAATCACTTCACTTTGTTTTGTGGAAAAAAATTTTTTCGGTTTTTTTTGGAACGAATCAGACCCATGTTATGTGTGACGATGATTTTCTAGTTTTTATTTCATATAAATCATAAGTTGATGTGAGAACTTGTGATTCAAGCTTAATAGAAGAAAGGGGGAGTGAAATATATGCTTCCAATCAAAAAATAATTGTATTCAGATTGTTTTTCAAAACAATCAGAAAAGAAAGAAGTGGTGCCTATTTATTTTCAAAAAAATCAGAAAAGAAAGAAGTGGTTCCTATTGTTTTTCCAAACAATAAGAAAATAATTGTATCCAGATTTTATCTATTGTCTTTCAATACAATTGGATATAAAGTAGAAGTAAAAAGTGATGCCGATTGAATAAGTAATGCCGATTGAAAAGGGTGATACTGATGGGAAAGGTGATGTTGATGGTAAATGGTGACTATCGAAGTGGTGACAATTTAAGATAAGACATTTATTGTTTTTCAAAAAAATATTATTCAGGTAGAAGAAAAGGAATGATATGGTGTCGATTGAAAATGAATGATATTCAGATTGTTTTGTATTGTATCTGGGAAGATCATCCTTATCAGATTTTTCTTGTATCGTATCCAGAAAGATCTTTGTCTTCAGATTGTATTTGACCATATCCAGCAATTGTAACCAGAAATGGTCAGCGATCATATCTAGAAATCATAACCAGAAATTATCAGCAATCGTATCCATCAATCATAACCAGAAATGATCAGCGATCATATCTAGCAATCATAACCAGAAATTATCAGCCACCATATCCAACAATCGTAACTAGAAATGATCAGTGATCATATCCATCAATTGTAACCATAAATGTCCCGCATGATAATATCCAGCATGATCATAAATATAGTGATCATATCCAGCATGATCCTATCCATGATGATCATATCCAGCATGATCGTACTCAGAATAATAGTATCCAAACCATTGTATTTAGAAAATATCATGCTTGTATTGAGATGAAAATAAAGAAGTAGGAATGAATGGAAAGTTAAAATAATTTCCAATTGAATTCAGACGATGATAAAGCTGATCCTTAATGAATTCAAATTAATGAAGGTAGTCATGATATAAGCACATGTTGGTGGATGAAGTGTGTTTTCTCATGCGGGTAAAGAGAAAATAAAAGAGAAGGAGACAGATGAATGATTTGTCTAAGGGGAAGCCTTTATTTTAACAGAATGATTATACCTCAAGTGGAGAAGTGCATTTATTCAAAAACATTAATTTGGTATTGTTTTAATCATTTTTTGAAGAAATTAGTATGAGAGAATCAGTTTCAGACCCATGTATTTCTCATAAATTGTAATTCTATTGAAAATTGAAATGGGAGTCTATAAAAGAAGAGATGAAGATTGTAGAAGATTCGATAAGAATTGAGAATCATTGATAAAGTCATAATGGATCCAAGATTTTAGAAGAAATTCATATTTAAGTTAATTTAATTGAGCAGGAAAGTGTTTTGGGATTCCCACCTAAACATGTTTTGGGTCACCTATAAAAGGAGTGAAGTACATTGTACTTGCGTGACTTGTAGAAGAGAGAGAAGCTCTGGGTTTCTAAAGAGAAGAAGAGATCAATTCTTTTTGGATTGTCATTTGTTTTGGGTGGTTCCAATTCATTCATATTCTATTTGGCATGACAATTGTATTAGATAATTGAAGCAGTTCTGATTCTTTTGTATTGAATTCTATTAGGAAAATCAGACTTGAAGAATTGTATTTAGGAATTGAAGTGGTGATGATTCTACTCAATTGTTTTCTATCAGAAAATTAGAATGGGAGCTTTGTATTGAAAATCAAAGTGGTAGCTTTGTATTGAAAATCAAAATGGGAGCTTTGTATTGAAAGAATCGTAATGGGAGCTTTGTATTAAAAGAATCGTAATGGGAGATTTGTATTGAAAGACTCTTATTTAGAGAAGATCGAACTCAGTGCTTTATAAAAAAATACAGGTGGTTCTTGCCTTTCTTCTGGGTAAGTAATTGATGAATTGTATTACAATTTGAATACATTTTTTGAATTCAATAGAAGTGATGGTTACATGAGTTATTATAAAACAATTCTATTACTCTATTGTGCTAAGAGGGTGATCACGCATTAGTGGGATTGTTTCATAGTGATAAACTAGTGTAAGGGTACTTACTACTAATTGTAATCTAGGGATTTTTTTCTTAGTGGATTGTATGGTATTGGATCATTTTCAAACCATACCAAGGATGTAGCTATTCTTATTGACTAGTGAACCTTGTAAATATTTTTGTTCCTTTGGATGTGTGTTTATTTGTTTCTCAGTAGGGAATTGAAATACTTAACAGGAGGTGAAGGTTGTTTCAATTGAAAAGAAACATAAAATAAAAAGAGTATCACTATTTCACCCCTCCCCCTCTCAGTGATACAACACTTCGACTAGGCACTTTCATAGTCATGGTTCACTGCCAAGACTATCATAGTGGACAACATCCCTTACTGAATAGGGTTCACTCCCCATTCCAGTCCTATTTATCTGACGAGATTTAAATATTTAGGCAATGAATTAGAAGGATATATTGGTCCCACCCATATTTGGTTATAATGTATCCACCATCCTTAGTTATAACGTAACCACAATCCTTGGTTATAATGAAACCACCATCATATAATGAAAATTATACATATGTGTGTCACAAGATCATAAAACATTCATCATATTGAAACCTAATAAAATAAATGGGTTTCATAAGAATCACATCATATCATAACACAGGTAAATGAAATGGGTTTCATATACATCTCATTATTTCATTATAGCATAACCCATGAAAAAAATAATCAAGTTGCACAAGCATTTTATCATGGCATAACCCATGAAAAAGAAATAGGCATCATAAACTTCTTGTTATAATAAACATAAAACATCTAGAGAAAGAATAAAAATGGTATCCTTGGATAATATCCTCAGTAAAGCATAAGTAACATAAAAGGATGTCATCTTAGATGGAAAATGATATTGAAAGATCACTTGGAAAATTTTTGGAGTAAAATAACTTTTCATTGAAAATAACTTTTTACACCTAAAAATTCACAAAATATTTTGGAAATAATTTTATTTAAAAATAAAATTGAAAAATTTAAAAAGAATCTTTAAAAATAATTTTAAAAATTTCTTGAGGAAAATATCCTTTCTCTTTTAAAACACCTTTTAAATCATAAAACATTTTCAAAATCATTTTCTTTGAAAATAACCTTGAAAACTTATAAAGGAATCATTAAAAATCATTTAAAACATTTCTTAAAGAAAATATCCTTTATGATTTGAAACAAAATTTTTAAAACATAAAAAAAAATAAAAATCATTTTATTTGAAAATAAACATGAAATGTTATAAAGTAATATTCAAATAAAATAATGGTCATGATGGTGATAAATTATTTTCATGCCGTACATGTCAAAATAAGAATTATTTTCAAATTTTTGGTAAAAGCCAAATGAGCATTGTTTGGAAAACTACATGAATATTCATTTTATTTTTTTATAAAAACCAAAAAATGTGAAAAAATTTATTTAATAAATCATTTTAGTAATGTCAAAAACATTTTGAAAACATTTTTGGAAAACATGGTTTTCGAAGAAAAATGGGTTTCAACTGAAGATACAAATAAAGACTATTTTTCTTAAAAACATTTTTGAACTCTATAGTACATAAAGTGGTAAAAATGAAGGAAATAAATTTATTCTTATGAAATAACCATATTAGAATAAAATTCATGATTTTATTGAGAGATATATCACAAGGTTTCATTTTTGTAAGCATAATCATAAATAACCTTGATTAATGATGAGATTGTAACAGAAAACTCTTACCACCTTAGTAAATTCGAATCATAATCCCCATGAAAGAATAAAATTTAATTAAATGTATAATATAATTAAAAAAGTTGATTCATGACATAACCTATCAAAGGGGTAATATATACACCTCATAAAATAAGATAGGTGCATAACCCAATATATATCTCAAAGAAGGAAAATTAAGATGAAAATCCGTTACCGCTTTGGTAACTTTTGAAACATAAAACCCATAAAAGAAAGAACCTAAAATTAAAATTTAAATAACCATAATTTTCAGGAGAATAATCATAAAATACATTCATGGGTAGATGTACACCACATGAAATAAATAGGTGGTGAATATGTCATGTATGTCACATATATAAAAGTGTGATAGAAATCCCTTACCTTAAGTATCGACATCCTTCTTGCATGTTCGAAAATCCCATATAATAAATATTAGTTTATTATATATATATTAAATAAAATTAATCATATTTATCATACCATATATTATTTTCTTATAAGCATATATAACTCATTTATCAATAATTACTTGTTAAAATCATGATTCGGGTAATAACTACTTTGTTTTTCATGTATGACTTGATTTGTCAGTTTTTTGGTCCTATTAATTTAACCATGGTTACATCATATGAAAAACGTTAAAAATTATATAAATATAATATTTATCAGTATATATCTATTTATAGTAGTCCATAAAAGTTAAAGATAGAAAATGAAATGCGTCATTCATTGAGATAACAAACCGTACATACACATGAAAACTATTTACATTTTCTCAATGGATTTAAAGAAAGAAAGAATAATAATATATTACCATTATAGAATAATTTTTATCATATATATATACCCCATATTTTAATTAAACCTATCCTTATTAACTTCTATGTAAAGTATGAATGAATCACATCACTTCGCGATGCGGTATCCCACCATACACATGATCGATGTTATCATATTCCCATGTAATAGAAAGTAAGAAGGTATATGTAATATTGTAATAATAAAAGTATGAATATGTTACCAGTATAATATATATTTATTAAATATATCTTTTTTACCATCCAAGTAAAATAGAAATGAAAAAACATATCATATCGGTTCATGAGGCGGTAGTCTGCCATACAAATGAGCGATGTTATTATTTTCCAATGGGTTTGGAGGTAAAAAGACAGATGTGGTATTATAATTATAGATGTATACTAATATTATAAAAATAATATATAAACATTAAATCCATAATTATATCTATCCGTGAGACGTGGTGATAAAAAATGAAAAACATCAGTTCACGAGGCGATAGTCCACCATACACACGAATAATGATTTCGTATCCCATTTGATGGAAGATGATATAAATTTAGGTTATTATATTAATACAATAAAATATCATTATATATAATATATTTATGTTATTATAGCATCATGTTTTAATAATAATTGACGTATGTGGAAGAAGAAATAATATAAAATGCTCAGTTAGGGGAGTTACATATTTTTTAGAAAACTTATTTTGGGTTACACCAAAAGGACTCTTAGGATGTATTTTTGAAAAAATAAGGATTTTATGATGATATAAGGTAATTAAGGAATTTATTTTTATTGGTATTGGCCTAACCAATGTGTTTTTTAAGTGTGAAGAGGATAGAAAAGTGGGTGGCCTTTTATAAGTGAGGTGAGTCGCACACTTGTAATTTTTTAAAATAAAAAGGTGTACCCACGTTTTTCACATGAAAAAATGATAAAAAATTTGTCATTAAAAAAAATATAAAAGATAATTTCAAAATATGATCATAATATGGGTTTGAAAAGTTTTGATTCATTTTTAACTCTTATCATTTTAGTTTAACCCCCGATAAACCCATTTTTGCCTTAACCACAATAATATATTTTTACTGATTTTCTATTCATAATGGTCAAAATTAAGTTGAAATTATTAGAAAATATAAATTATTATGATTAAAAATATGAAATTAATTTTTTCCAAATTCAATTAATATAATTGGAAAATTATAATTTAAAATTAAACCAGTAGACACAACGAGAAACCGATTTTTTAAAGGGAGAATGTTTAAAAGTTTATAAAGTTTTTATTTCAAAATTAATTAATAAGTTGAATAAAACGACATAAATTATATTAATAGATATATAATTTAAATAATTTTACTTTTAAACCACCTTAAAATAATTTTTAAGTATTTAAATGCTTTAAAAAATGACTATCCTTAATAAAAACCAGTATTTTTCACTATTCATCAAAAATTTTATGTTTCAAAAAATTATAAAAAATTCACTCTAAGATAAATTTGAAATTATTATTTAAAAAATTAATTTTATTTTTTAAAATAAATTACATTATTTTGGAAAAAATTAAATTTAAAATAATTGCTTAAAAGGTGACAAAACTATTTTTAGAAAAATACAGTTTTTAAGCATAAAATTGGATTTATTTTTATTTATTATTTAGAAAACACATAATATGAATATTAATTTTTTTATTGAATATATAATTTATAAATTTCATTAAAATAATTCACTAAAATTGATTTGGTTAATTTAGTTTTATAAAACACATTTGTGGGCATAAAAATAGTTTTTTAGGATAAGATTTACATTATTTTCTAATGGTTCTTATTTTCATTTATAATTAATTGGTCACAAAATAATTAATTATATATTTATATATCTGTGTGTAAATAATATATTTTAATAAATTGGTTAATATTATTCATACTTTATATTCCAATGAATAAGTGATAACAACCATATTAAATAATAATATTTTAATAGTATGTCATGTTTTATTTAAACTTGGTGTTGCGTGTAATGAAATCTAGAATTAGTGTTGTATGTATCACAATATAAAATCAGTGTTTCATGTAACCTAATATAAAATTGATTTTATGTATAACTAAACATATTTAAAATATTAAATTTATTTTTGAAAAAACATTTCGAAAAATATGAGGGTGTTACAATCAATCTTTGTAAAGTATTGAGCCACTCTTTGTTCATTGAAAAAGTTATAAATATAGGTCAGAAGATACTTATTCTTGATTTTGAATTATTTTAGTTCATAATAATCATTATAAAGGTATATTAATCCATAATTTTCTTGAAAAAATGCAACACCCCTAGTTTTTATAGACTTTTTTCTTGAATGAATTAATCTTCAATAATTTCTTGAATTCTAATAAGTTAAAAATTATTTTTACATGACACCGACTTGGATTGCGCTATACACAAAACCGACTTGGCATATGTTACATGCATCATCGAGTTTCTATGAAACATCATTTTATTTTTATAATTATTTAAACGAGATAGTTATAACCTAGCCGATAGTATTAGTATTATGAATAGTAATAAATAATTTTCAAATATTGTTTATAATAGTTTTGTTTCAATAAAACATATTGATAATGAAAAATATAATTTTTGGTAAAGTCTTTATCTGTTTTAAAATATTAATTTCTCAAATGAATGCTTTTCACATCCTTCTGTGAAAAAAATAAAATGAATTTTAGACATATTTATATTTTTAATTTGATAAAATAAACTTAATTTTGAATTTATAATGTCAAAATTATTTTATATTTATTTTTTTGGATTTTTTTGACAAACTTTATTTTTGGATAAATAGTGAAAAATACTGAATTTTAATTAAAAAATCTTTTTTGTCTAATTTTTATATATAGTGAAATTATATTTTAATTAAATTTTAAAGTAAAAATAGATAAATTATATATTTATTAATCCAATTCATTTCATTGGGATCTTTTTTATTTTTAATTTAGATATAAAATCTTAATGAATATTTGAACATTCTCACTTTAAAAACTAGCTTTCTCACCACGTTTGCGAGATTAACATTAAAATTAATTTTTCCATTTATGTGAATTGAATTTTGAAAAATGTAAATACGTGTTTTTGATCACTATAATATTTATAGTATGATAGGATCAACTTTATTTTTGACCAAAAATATCAACGAAAGTGATTAAATTTAATTACAATGACTAAGGTAAAATTAAGCTTGAAAAAAGAATAAAACTTAAACTTAAGGGACAAAATGACCTATCAGCTTATCTAGAACCAATTTTATGGAAATATTTATAAAATAAAACTTCAATTCTTGAGTTTTTTTTGGGTTTTTATGACTTTTTATGTTAAAATTTGGATACACCTAACTTTTTAAAAAAAGCTAAGTGTGTCCTTTCCCTCCCCTATAAAAGGCCATCACCTATTCCACTTCACAACTTCTCTCAAACCACTTAGGTTATACCATGATATAACCAATACAATTTCCAATATCCCTTCCTTCCGTATTGAATCCTCCCTTTGGGTAGAAATCAATTTAAAGAATCCCTTTGGTGAAAAACAAAATGAGTTACCCAAAGAAGAGGTAACATCCATCCTCAAGATGCTCTACCTTATTTTCATTATCTTCCTATACACTATACTTATTACATTATTATAAAAAAATAGTATCCTAAATATAATTATATTTTTTTATGCTAAGGGTTAGACCTACACTTACACACATTTCCATCTAATGGGTAACGAACAAACTGTTTATGTGTACGACGAGCTATCGCGTCACAAAACAATGATCGCCCATTTATCCTTTACCACCTTTCATGGTTGGGAATTATGATAAAAAAACTATTTATATGTGATATATATTATATTTACTATGTTTTTATTCTTATTTAATTATTTTATAGCACATACCTTTATACTTTCCATTTTTTGTAAGTACGATAATTTCTTTTTGGGAAGTGTGGACTACCGCCCCCTCAAAGGGATGTGATTCGTTCACACATTACATGTAATGTATTAAGGATGTGTTTAGGAAAATTATATGATATATATAAAATAATAATTCTACTTTAATTATAATATATACATATAAACATATAAACATATACATATCTGTCATTTACTTTATTTCTTTCAATATGTCTATAAAATAGAAACAACATTCATGCATACCTACGGTGTACCGTCTCCATAAACGGTGTATTCCATTTCATACTTATATTATAAATAGATTATTATAATAAAAATATAATTAATATTAATTATATTTATTTCAGGTTTTAAATTTTTTTAAATCATGATATAAGTATAAGGACCAATAATATAACAAATTAAGACACATGTGAAAAAAAGTGAATATTACCTGAAGCATAACCTTAACATAGAATTGTTAAAAAGCGGGTAATATAAAGTCATAATAAATTTATATATTGGATTAGATTTAAGAATATGGTTATTTTAAATATTTATAATAAACTTATATTTATTATATAGGAGTTTTGAATTAGTACAATGACAGTTAAGAAACAAGGTAAGGGTATTTCATCTCACTTTTTATATCAATGAGATACGTTTCATGGTCACCAATCTTTTCTTTTTCATTGTGTATATAATACCCATAAATTTATTCTATGATTATTATTATTAAATTTATGGGTATTTATATATCCCTTATATTATCTTTTTTTCATGGAGTTTATGTATCAAAAGTTACCAAATCAGTAAGATAGTTTTGTCTCAATTTGCCTTCTTTGAGACTCATGTTTTGTTATGCACCTACATTCTATTTTGAGGTGTATGTACTTGAATTTTACATGTTATATCATGAATATAATTATTTTAATTAAAATTTAAGCTTCATTTAATTTCATTTTCTTACACGGGGAGTATGGTTCAAAGTTACCAAGTGATAAGAGTTTTTTAAAACAATCTAATCCCTTTTTGAGATTGGTTATGATGATGCTTCCTTTATGGAAATATTATGATCCATATCTCAAGAAAACAAATGAATTTTATTATCCTCTGGTTTTAGATTATATATTAATTTATTAGTACCGTTTTTTTCACTTTTTGGTACTTAATATAATTAAGAAAATGTTTTTATGAAAGTCCAATTTTATTTCTCCTTCCAGTTGGAAATACAAGTTATTTCAAAAACATGTTTTCTAAAAGTGTTTTAAAAAATGTTTTAATATTACCCTATTATTTTAAAGGAATTTTTATAAATATTTTTCCTTTTAAAAAAATGGTTTCAAAAGTAATCTTCCTTTTTTTTCTCATCAAGTCACTTTTCAAAAATTTTAAGGTGCAAAATAAATGTTCGTCATGTACGGACTTACCCACCATAAAAAATTGTTTTTTGTTTAAAAAGTGGTTAAAATGACTTCTAAATATTCATTTATATGTTTTTAAAATCCTATTTTATAAGGAAAGGATTTCAATGATTTTAAATATCATTTTTATAAATTTTAAAAGTATTTTCAAATAAAAAAGTTTTTATAAATTTTTTTCAAGCTTCTTTTATAAGTTTTCGAGAAAAGGGTTTTAGAAATGATTTAAAGATTCTTTTATATGTTTTCAAGGAAAATGGTTGAAAATGATTTCAAGCCTTATTTATAAGTTTTAAAAGTATTTTAAATGAAAATGTTTTCAAAATATTTTATGTTTAAAGATGCTTTTAAAAATAAGAAAGCATATTTTCCTTAAGAATTGTTTTCAACATATCTTTAAAAATTAATTCCCATATATGACGACAACTGTTGGTGTTACTGATGAATTTCTGGGGAAATAATTCAATGTTTCCATTAATATTATTTCTTTTAATGATTTATGTTTTTGTGACATGATTATGAAACCCATTTCTCTTTCATGGGTTATATGCTATGTAACCAACTTCTTTTCATGGGTTATTCTTTTTATGAAATGATTAATAGACCTTTAACTTTTTACACCAGTTATGATATGATTACATATTTATGCTACCCATTTAATTTCATGGGTTATGATATGATTGTTTGTGATCTTGTATAACATATATGTATAAGTTAATTATGAGATTTTTGGGACCTATATCTCCCTCCAAGTCATTGGGTAAAGATTTATATCTCATGAGATAGACTAAGATGGTATTGGGAGTGAACCTTGACTACTAAGATGACCATGAAAGTGGACCATGACTACCAATATGGTATGAGGAGTGAAATAATACTATTAATATGGAAATGGGAGTGAAATATAACTACTAATATGGTATGGGGAGTGAACCCATACTACAAAAATAGACTTGGAAGAGATTCCTTGGATACTATGGAAATCATTATTATATGATTATGTGTCTTCCAAAATTCCACATCTTATTCTTATGTTATGATTTCATTTCTTATGTTATTTATTTACTTATGATTCATGTCTTATGAATGGACAAGATTTCTTAAATTATTCATTTTTATGATATTTGATATGCAAGTTATGATCTTATAATGTTATAATCAGGTTCTCATACCCCTATTATCATGTTTATGATTACATGTGTCCCTTGTTTACTCTTACTAAGCATCTGAGATCACCTATTTTTATGTTTTCTTCCCCAGGTGATGATGTTATGTATTAAGTATGATTTTTCTAAGAAGGTTGGTATCCATGAAGAACCTAATGGGAGATAATGTAGCTCACTTATGTACCAGTGTTCATGTTTCCAAAGGAACTAAACTAATATGGTTTTTGGGCATCTGTTTGTGTAATGATTTAAGTATTCCTCAAAAGTAATGTAATTTCTATGTATGTTAACACTCTGTTTTAATAGTTGGTATCAGAGTAAAGGTTTAGTTAATATTTTGAAACTATGATGAGAAAAATTTTCTGAGATCCCTTGGAATATTTCTAAGGATAAGTCTAGGAATCTCTCTAAGTATAAGTATAAGGATGAGTTAACATTTAAGAAAATGACTTGGAATTTTTGCAATGGATAGAGTGAGTTGTTTCCCAACAATACATCCCTGTTTGAATACTACAAGTGAATGTGTCTTTTTCATAGATATAACTTGGATTAAAAACTCCAAAAAAGTGTGTCGGGTCTGACTAGGCATAACCTGGTACACAAAAACAGGCCTTGCAGTGCACCTGGTTTAACACTCATGAGGAATATTTCATATAAATTCACAAAATCTTAAAAAACCATCATGAAGGATTGAAATAAGAGTTGGTTATTAATAATCTAGGATAAACCTAAGGTGTCATAGATTAAGAAGGGTTTCATAATTTAGACATCTTATAAGTAACTTTTCATGATTATGTGGTTCCTCACTAGGATAATAATTTCTTACTTAATAATTTCTGGTATTAGTCAATGGCAGGAATAATAAGGAACCGGGTTAGAGTTTAATGTGATGGAAATTTTTTTGATGAGAAATAAAGTGGATTGGACACTTTATTGAAGGAATTTGTGATCATTCCTAGTCAATTTTCATGGAACATGATTAACAATGTGTACCTTAACTAACTCTCTAAATCACCAAGGAAGAGAAGGAATGAGTTTTCTTAGATTTTAGGTAATGGAGACCCTGGAGGAAAGAATATTCAGTTCCATTTTTGTTAAGAATGTGGAAAGAATCACCCAAGTGAATGTCTTAGAGAAAAAATAGATGTTTTGACTGTGGAAAACAAGGACACAAAGTAAGTAACTGTAAGGGAAAAATAAAGAGTTTGGTTAATGAAATGGATGGAAATATTGGACTCCCTAATAAATCATCAATGTTCAAATTATTTAAGTGTGGGATGAATGGTCATTATGAAAATTTATGTCCTAAGTGGAAATATATCAAAGAGAATCAACATAGTGGTACGAGTAATGGTCATATTACTGATGATGATGAGACTACCGATAAAATGTGAAAGGAAATAGGTGTTAAGTAATAGGATGACGTTTCCTTATAATTTATTATGGATGAAGTGGAATAATAAAAGTCTTAATGTATTTGGATTAATAATTCTGTTATATGAATGGTTAAATATACAAGGATTGTATGTTTTATGTTTTTCACTAAGGATTTAAAACATTATCTTGAATTTCTTTGTTGGACTGGAAAAGTGATTTAATGACAAGGTGATATTTTTAATAAGGGAAGATAAGCCTTAATTTTTTCTTTATGTTAAGATAATTTTGTTTGGATAAAGATATTTGGGTTATGAATAAGTAAATTAGAGAGTACTGATTACCTTGGAACTAATTAAGGACTTGCTGATAGATGGTTTATGCTATCATTGATGAAATTTACAAAATTCTTGGATTTAAGGAATAGATCCAATATACTTTGGAATAAGGAAATTTCATGTTTTCAATAAGGATTTATGGTAATTTAGGTCATTACCATGTTTCAAGAGAATACTTGATGAAGTTATTCACATGTTTGGAATGTGACAACCTAGAGACACCTTGTAATATTTTGGGAATAAATATTAATATGATTTCATGACTTTAATTATAAAGTTTTATATTTTCATCTTTCATAATGGTTATAAGGTTAACCATTATTGAAAATTTTAAGTTAAACTTTGGAGGAAGTATTTATGTATTAATATTGTATTAAAAACCTTGGTTAAAAGGCTATTTAGTATTAACCTTATTTCAAGTACGTCCATAATATTTATTATTAAAATTATATTAGTGTGGCTTTAGAAAAGGACATCATGTTTGTCGGGTGATAACCAATCAAGCCCGGAAAGGCCACAGGTCTTGAACCCATGACTAGAGGACTATAAGGATTTCACGCCTACCACTGGCCTATATGATGTCTTGGTTAATGTGTAATTTTTTTGATGAATAAATATTAACAATGAACCAGTAGAGTTAATTTTTATGTTTAGTATTAATTTATTAACCATATTGATTTTTAATAATAGTTAGAGACAAATAGTTATACTTTTTTATTATTTTATAGGCCTTAAGATCTACTAAAAATGTATTTTAGTACTTCAGGAATCAAAGTTTATTTCTTAACGTCCATTTATTAAAGTAATGGATTAATTATAAATATATAAAATCACAACCAAAGAATAGAATTTTTTTATAGAAATATATTAAGTAAATTTATTTATATTCATGGGCAATAAAAGAATTACTCAATGTTAGGATAATTATAAAAAAGTGTTGTCATAATACCTTAATTTTTTTTGAACTGATGAAATTTTAAATCATCAAAGATTTATAACTTTATGGCCCTAATATTTTATTTGATCATTCACTTATATATGATTTATGAACTCAATCACTCCCCATGAATATTTATGCTTTTCCTCTATGTCCATGTTTTCACTTGCTAGCTTTGTTCTCTAATATAGAAACCTATTTATAGGTTACTTTGGGTAACCGTTATGTTTCCAAATTTCTTTTTTAAGGAATTTTTAGTATTAATTTTTACTATGTGGGTTCTATGAAATGAACTTTAAAGTATTAAACCTTTGATAACCCAGGATAATTTTGAGGGAGAAATTCATTTTAAAGGGTGTAGAACGTAACACCTCGAGTTTTTACAGACCTTTTTTTCTTGAATGAATTAATTTTAATTGATGTATTGAATTGAAATAATTCAAACATTTCTTTCACATGGAACCAACTTGGCTTGTGTTACATGCAATACTGACTTGGCATACGTTACACGCAACACTGAGTTTTTATGAAACATCATTTTATTGTTATAATTATTCAAACGATATAGTTATAACTAAGCGGAAAAACTTAGTAATATGACCAATAATAAATAATTTTAAAATATTTTTTATAATGGTTTTAAATAAATAAAAAATATTCATCATAAAAAATATAATTTTCGGTAAAGTTTTTATTTTTTTTAAAATACTATTTTCTCAAATGAATTTCTTTTCATATCATTTTGTGAAAAAATGAAATTAATTTTAGACACTTTTAAAAATTTAATTTTATAAAATAAAATTTATTTTTGAATTTATAATTTCTAAATTATCTTTGGATGAATTTTTGGTATTTTTTTGTGAAACTTCATTTTTGGATGAATAATGAAAATTACTGAATTTTAATTAAAAACTAATTTTTCATCTAATTTTTTATATAGTTAATTTATATTTTAAGTTTGTTTTAAATTAAAAATATATTAATTAAAAATATATTAATACAATTCATGTCATTAGAATCATTTTTATATTTAATTCAGATATGGAATCTTAATGAACATTTGAGCATTTTTTCTCTAAAAACCTAATTTTTCGCCACGTCTGCGAGATTAACATTAAAATTAATTTTTATGATTATTTGAATTGAATTTAAAAAAACAAATACATACACAGTTGTAATTAGTTTGATATTTATTGTTTAAAAAGATCAAATTTATTTTTGAACAAAAATATTAGTGAAAATGATTAAAATTAATTACAGTGATTTTGTAAAACTAAGCTTAACAAAATAATAAACCTTAAAATTAAGACCAAATGACCTATAAACTTGTCACACACCAATTTTATGGAAATATTTAGGCAATTAACCTTCTATTATTTATTTTTTTTGGTTTTTTATAACTTTTGTTAGGTAAAAATATGGATACTCCTAACTTGTTTTTAAAAATTCCATGTGTTTCTTTTCCCTCCTCTATAAAAGGCCAACACCTTTACCTCTTATTAAAACCTATAAAATCACATATATTCAGAAAAGATCTGATGAGTACAATTCTAAACATCCATAACTTCCTTCTTGAAGCCTCTATTTTGGTAGAAAGCAATCCCAGGAATCCCTTTGGTGAAAACCAAAAGGAGTTACCCAATAAAGATGTAACATCCATCCTTAAGATCCTTTATCTTATTTTCATTGTATACTCACTACAATTTCCTTATTCCATGATTATAAAAAAAATATTATCCTCAATATACTAAGATGTTTTTATATAAGGGTTATAACTACACTTAGGCACATTTCCATCAAATGGGTAACAAACAAATTGCTTATGTGTACGGTGAACTACCGCCTCAAAAAACAATGATTGTTCATTTTTACTTTACCACCTTTAATAATTGGTAATTATTATGGAAATGTTGTTTATATATTATATATATTATGTATTTATTATTATGTAATTATTTTATAACACATACCTTTATAATTTTCATTTTGTGTAAGTACGATAATTTTATTTGGGGAAGTGTGGACCACCTCCTCCTCAAAGCGATGTGATTCATTCACACCTGACATGGAATGTACTAAGGATACATTTAATGAAATTATATAATATATATGAAATAATAATTCTACTATAATTATAATATATACATATATACATATACATATATGTCATTTACTTACTTTCTTTCAATATGTCAATAAAAAGAAGCATCGTTCATGCGTACGTACGACCTACCGTATCAATGAACGATGTATTCCATTTATTAATTATATATTATATAGATTATTATAATAAAAATATACTGAATATTAATGATATTTATATAATGGTTTATATTTTTTAAATCATTATATAAGTATAAGGACCAATGATATAACAAAATAAGACACATGTGGAAAACAAAGTGAATATTACCGAAAGTGTAACCCTAACATGAAATTGTTAATAAGTGGGTAATATAAAGAAATAATCAAACCATATATTTTATTATATATAATAATATTGTTCTATGTTATATTTATAATAAAATTATATTTATTATATATGAGTTTTTAATGAGTACAAAGAGAGTCAAGACACAAGGTAAGGGGATTTCATCTCATTTTTTATATCCATGAGATACATGCCATGTTCACCACTATTTTCTTTTGAGTGGTGTATATAATACACTTTAATTTATTATGTGATTATTATTATTAAATTTATGGGTATTTATATGTAAATTATATTATATTTACTTCATGGGGATTATGTTTCAAAAGTTACCAAATCAGTAATATAGTTTTGTCTCAATTTTCCTTCTTTGAGACTCATGTTTTATTATGATCATAAATTTTTTTTTGAGGTTTATATAATTAAAATTTAACATTTTATATAATTAATATAATTATTTTCATTATATTTTATGATTCATTCAATTTAATTTTTCTACATGTGGAGTATGGTTCAAAGTTACCAAGTTATAATAGTTTATTGAAACAATCTCACCCCTTTTCAAGATTGTTTATGATCATGCATACTTTGTTGAAATACTATGATAAATATCTCAAAAATACTCATGAATTATCATATCCTATGGTTTTACTTGATATATTCATGTATTAATACTATTTCCCACTCTTTGTTACTTAAGATAACTAAGAAAATGTTTTTATGAAAGTCCAAATTTATTTCTCCTTTCAGTTGGAAATCTGTGTTCTTTCAAAACCATGATTTTTAAAAGTGTTTTAAAAAATGTTTTAATATAACCCTATTATGTTAAAGGAAAATTTTACCCATGTTTTTCTTTTTAAAAAATTGTTTCAAAATGAATCTTCTTATTATTTTCCAATCAATGAAATTTTCTAATCTTTTAAGGTGAAAAAGGAATGTTCGTCATGTACAGACTTACCCGACATCATGATCCTCATTTTCTTGATTCTTAATTTGTAATTTTATGTGGTTAATTTTTTAACGAAACATTTTTTATAATATTTTTTCAATATCTTTATTTTAAAATTGTTTCTATAGAAAAATGGTTTTTAATTTTTTTATGTTTAAAAAGTGTTTTAAATGACTTCCAAAAATTCCTTTATATATTTTCAAAAGGTTGTTTTCAAAGGAAAGTATTTAAATGATTTTAAAGATTATTTTTATAAATTTTCAAATTATTTTTAAATTAAAATTTTTTAATTTTTTTTTCAAGATTCTTTTATAAGTTATCCAGAAAAAGGTTTTAGAAATGATTTCAAGATTCTTTTATATGTTTTCAAGGAAAAAGGTTTATAAAATGATTTTAAGACTTATTTCTAAGTTTTAAAAGTTTTTTAAAAAAAATATTATCAAATTTTTTTATGTTTTAAAGATCCTTTTATAAATAATAAAGGATATTTACTCATTATTTTTTTACAAGATCTTTCAAAATTATATCCCATTTAATATGATATCTACTGGTGTTACTCATGACTTTCTAGTAAATGATTCAATGTTTCAATTAATATTATTTCTTTGAATGGTTAATGTTTTAATCACATGATTATGAAACCTGTTTCTATTTCATAGGTTATATGATTATGAAACCCACTTCTTTTCCTGGGTTATAATTTTGATAAAATGATTAAGAAACTTGTATCTTTTTACATAGGTTATGATATGATCACATGTTTATGACACCCATTTCATTTCATGGGTTATGATATGATTGTTTATGATCTTGTGGTACATGTATTTATGATTTCATTATGATATGGGTGGGACCTATATCTCCCTCCAATACATTGGGTAAAAATTTATACGTCATGAGACAGATTAAGATTATCTTGGGAGTGAACCTTGATTACAAATATGGGAATGAGAGTGAACCATGACTAACAATATGGTATGAGGAGTTAACTCAAACTACTAATATGGTCATGGGAGTAAACCATGACTACCAATATGGTATGGGGAGTGAACCTATACTACCAATATTTCCTTGGTAGCAATTCCTTGACTACTATTGAAATCATTATTATATACTTATGTGTATCCCACAATTCCATATCTTATTCCTAAGTTATGATTTCATGGATTATGTTCTTTATTTCCTTATGAATCATGTCTTATGAACTGATAATATTTACGCTGCTATTCATGTTTATGATATTTGATATACAGGGTATGATCTTTTCATGTTATGATCACATTATCATATACCTATTCTCATGTTTATACTTATATTTATCCCTTGTTTACCTTTACTAATCATCTGATCTAACCCCATTTTATGTTTCCTTCCCCAAGTTATGAAGATATGTATTAATTATTATGTGTCTAAGAAGGGTTATAGTCATGAAGAACCTAGTGGGAGATAACATAGCTTGATTATGTACCAATGTTTAGGTTTACACATTTCAAAATGCACTAAACTAATACAATCTTTGGGTGTCTGTTTATGTAATGTTTTAAGTATTATGTAAAAGTGATGAAATGTCTATGTACATTAAGACCGAGTCATTATAAAAATATAATTGTTTCACCCCAAGGTGAATCAATTGGGCATAAAAACCTTTATCCATACTCAACTGAAGTTTATTCTTCAACTCCCCCAATTCAATTCTGGCCATTCTGTAAGGAGTCTTTGGGTTAGGCATAGGACCATGTATGAGTTATATAAAAAAACCAACCTCATTTTTTGGGTGAAGACAAATAAAATCTTTTATAAATACATGGACATATTCCTGCATAATAGGAATGTATTCATTATCATTTTTCTCATTAATTTGAGCTAAAGAGCCCTCATTATTGGGTATTAAGACCTATAAAATTGAAGTAATTTCTATAGGGATTTTATGGTAATATTTTTAATGATATATTATCATAGGTTGATTCAAGATATAAAATGTGATTTATCTATACTATAAATTAGTATTGGATTTATATATGTAGAGACAATCCATACCCAAAATCACATCAAATTCATCCAAAGATAGAATAATAATATTTCTAGGAAACACATTCCCAAAAACTTATATTAGATAATAGTTTTAGTCTTAACATGAAATAATAAAAATCCTTGGAGTTTTCACTAATAAAATAATATGTAGCTATTGGGGGTGGTTATTTTATTACCTTAAAATGTTTACTAGATATAAAAGAGAGGGTATAACCTGAAACAAACAATGAATTTATAGTTATAGATTGTATGATGAGTGTACCTTTCCCCATTTCATTTTTTTGATCCACTTCAGTATTTATTATTTAATAGGATTTCTCATTATCCCTTGTAATTTGGGGTTTCTAATGTTAGTTATCTTAATTAACCCTAGGTTCAATTCACTTGTTCTCATAATTCTCGTACTCCTTACAATTGAATCATTAGAGTATATGTTTTGAATTCAAATGATCCCTCCATCCATATATTTCCTTAGTTATAATCTTAATATCTCTTCGATGTTCATTTTCTTGATGGTATTATTTTCTATAGTTTAAGAATTTATCTATTCATTTGACACAATTCCATCCATGATTCTTCCCACTTTTTTAGTTTTTAGGATGATTAATTTTATTTCATTCATGTGTTTTATCATTTGAATTTCATTGCAAATCCATTTTTCTCTTCTTTTCCCAAAATCAAGATAATTACGGGAGTCTCTAATCTCTACATCTACCTTGATATCAAATCAAAAAATTTATTCATATATACCAAATTCTCTAATAGCAGTGCCTTTAGGAGACATGATTTTATACCAATATATAAATGAATGATTTTGATTTCATGTTCAATGATGAAACCATAATAATAACTTGTATGTAACATCCTGGGTAAATAAAGAATAATACATTTTCATATTTATTAATATTTGTGAATTAAATGTTAATTTTAATTTAAATGGGATTCTATGTTCGATGGCTTACCTGATACACAACAACAGGTTTCTTTGAAATCTTACATTGCACACTAATAATATAATATTATTATTTTAAACTGTATTTAATGCTGGGCCATTGTATTGGTGGAAATGAATAGAACTAACTAAAATATTGTTATATATGTTTGTTAAATGATTTTACATTTATCCAATAAAATTTAGAGGCTTAAAATAAGAAAGGAATTCGATTTTAAGCATAAATACTCTAATATTCATTAAAGGGCCGATTTAACGCCTTTTGATGGAAAACCATCTTTAAATATAGTTTTGGTCATTTTTATATGTTATATTTGAAAAAATAAAACTATTATTTAGAATCGGGATATCAAAATATACTTTGGGTAAAATTTTGGTATTTTTCTGATAAAATTCATTTTTTTGATGAATAGTGAAAAATACTGTATTTTAATTCAAAAATGTGTTTTAGTATAATTTATTTATATGGTTAGATTATCTTTTTAATTTGTTTTAAAGTGTAATTAAAATATATTTTTACCATTTAATCCAATTTTGGTAATAGTAATTAATTTCACTTTGAAATTGTACATAAAAAAGTGTCAATCTTTTGATAGTTATTATTTCTTAAAAACACGCTATTTGTTTTAACAACGAGAATTAATTTTAAATTAATTTCAGAGACTTCTGTGTTTGAAATTTAGAAAAATGTATTTTATATTTAGAACCAGGAGGTCCAAATTTTGTAAATAGGTAACTTTTATTTTTATATATTTTGAATAATTTTTTCGGTAAATATTTTATTTACCATGGTTAAATGTTAAATCCGGTAAATAAGGGTAAAAAATAATATTATAATAATAATAAATTACCCTAAAAATGTCATAACCCTATTTTTTAATACATGTATGACCATGGGAATCTTTGAGTCGATTTTGGAACCCCATGGATCCACTTGTAAGTGATAATGACACTTTATATTAATTAAGTTAAAGTAAATACAAAAATGACATAAGCATATATCTTTTAGAAAAATATTTTTTTTAAATAGGGTTATATATATTATATTTTAGACTATAAATATTAATTAGAAATCTAAAAATATTTCTTAAATAATAGTGCTTTATTTATATTTTTTAAACATTGAATAATTAAATTTATTTACGACACAATAATGATGCAATATTTTCCTTATTAATGAAAGAATCAAATAATTAGCATTATAAATGTTAAAATAAATATAATTTGAAAGTTTTGATGCCATAAACGAATTTTATTAGTCAATATGACATTTAAGGATTTATTAAATGATTTTTTTTAGATTTAATAAAGTTTTTAAGCCTTTAACAAAAATCAATTATTAAATATTGTCAAAATTGACATAAATGAGTTTTTAAAACAAATATTAGATTATTAATTGATATTATATTCCTAAAAATCTAAGGTTCGGCAAAAGAAATATATAATTTTACGTGTATTATTAATATACCACTTGGGGGTCTCTTGGAAGTTTATAGTAAGTTTATTGACTATATAATATAAAAATACAAAGAGACATGGTAAATGTCAAACAATTTAACTAAGAGGTAAATAAAAAAGATAAAGTAAATATAGTGACCTAAACCTATCTAAAACCTATTGGTTGAGTGGTTTTCATCCTATACCCACCTTAAACTTTAAATAATCCACTTTGGAGCCATTATAAACTGAATATGAATTTATTATAAAATAATATTTATAGCTTTTCCAAAGGTGTCCCTCACCCCTCTTATAAAAGGGCACTCCCCCTTCTCTCAAATTCATACCTTCAAAGCCCTTTGGTTCGGTCAAACCCTGCACAAATATTCTCTAAACTTATCTCACTTAAACCTAGAGGCCTTAGTTTGATCATAAAGACATCCTAAGGAGCCATTTTGATCAAATCAAAAAGAAGAACACGAAGAAGAGGTAATGTTTTCACCACCCGCTTTCAAGTTTCTTTATTCTTCCACTTCTTCTTTCTTTGTAATTTCCATTCTAAAATAATAACTCCAGTATCTTCTATATACTGTGATTTTATTATAAATATGGTACAACCATATTCATTATTCTATCCATCCTTTGAATGACATGTCACCATACGTGCATACATACGGCTTACCGTCTCCACATCGTGGTGTAATTGTTATTCAATACTTTATTATTTAGATGGGTATAATAATGATGTGTAATTCATGTAAATAATAAATATAACATGATAAATATTCTTTATATATGATATACCATCCAATTATATATTATTTTAATATCAAAAGAGTGATATTGTCGCTCGTGCATACGTACGGATTACCGTCTCTACGAACGCGATGAGATTCATTCCCCATTGTATCCATTCAAGACTAAATTTCATTTGATGATTAAAAATAATGTTTAGAGACACAATATCATTATGTATATGAATAAGATACATCCCATACATAACAAATATGGCTCACATAACAAATAATATAAAGGAAAATGAATCCGTTAACACCCAAAACTATGATAATACAAAGGTTTTATTAACAAATCAATGTTAAAAGATTATATATGATATCATATTACTATATATAATTATTTTATAATTAAATAAAAATTATTTCACCATTATACAGGAGGTTAATCTACCCTCTATCAAGGAAAAAGTACAAAGTAAGGGGTTTCTTACCTCACTTTTAATTCCGTGAGATTTCCATTGTTCACCGCTTATTTATTGCATGTGGTGTGTGTACTACCCATGATTGTATTAATTGTGTAATATAATTAAAATTATGGACATTTAAATCATCATTGTACGATCCTTCTTTCATGGGTGTATGTTTCGTAAGTTACCAAATCGATAAGGGAATTTGAAATTTCAATTTCCATTCATTCGGCTTTATGCATACTTCCCTAATTGTTTTACTCCAAGATTATGTGTGGAATCACAATTAATTTGCTTATGTCATAATTTACACTACCCTTTATGTGGATATAATTTTGATACACATAATCACTCCATTGATAATTTCCCAAGTCATCGATATGAACTTGATAAGAGTAATTTTAACTCAATCTCCATTTGTTGAGTTAAATATCCAATTCATTGGTGTTGTCTTTACAAGAATATGTGTGAATGTCCTCTGATTTATTTACACTGAATATCAAATCATATTGAGAGTATTTATATTTTTCACACATAATTATGTCGTTGATTATTCCTTAACCTAAGGATACAGTCTTTATAAGTGATTTCATCTCAATTTACATTCCATTGAGAATTCTTTGTTGTTATACACCAATTCAATTTTATATGGTGCATGTAATGTACTTTGACATAGTATATAATGAATCCCTTAATCTCATGATATTAAAAAGTTTTGATTACATAAATTACTTAAATTGAAGTGTCTCTATTTTTGTTGAGAACTCTAACTAAAATATCATTTTAAAATGTTTTAAAGATTTATTATTCTAAATCTTTCTCATTAATGTCCATGTTTTAAAAATGGTTTTAAGGATTTATTTATATTGACATTAAAGTTTTAAAATCAAAATTCCTTTTAAAAGTTTCAAATTGGTTTGGGACACTTTGATTTAAAAATCTATTTTTAAATGGATTCTTGACAAATAGTGTGACTTTTAAATGATTTCAGAACAGGGGGATATTTCTCTCCAATAGTTTTGATGATTATTTTCATCTATGTCAATATCCATTATTATTATTGATTGAGGTTAATATGATACAATAAAATAATCTATATTGTATCTAATGAGTTATGTTTGACTGTGGATGTGATATTTTTATACCATTCATGGTTTGTGGATAAAGTATTGACATTTCGTATGCTTGTTTTAAGACGACTGTTTATGTTATGTTTCAAACTTTTCATATGAATAATGAATTGGACTTAGTAAGTGATGGGTGGAGCCCAGTATAGCTCCATGATGCATCAGTAGGTCTCATGAGACTAACTATTGTCTTGACACAAGGCCTTGACAAAATCTTATTTGTAGTCTTGACACAAGGCCTTGAATATGTGGTTTTGATAGTCTGGAATTATGCATTCCATCATTATGAAAGTAGTTATTGATATTGAATGTGATCATTCAACTAGTAGAATATCCATGTGAATAAGTAAATGACATTATTTGATTTTATCTTTTCCATATTATGCTGAAGTTCAAGTTTAAAAGGATTTTGTTATAGTCTTATACACTGCCTTAAATGTTTATGATTATTTATGAAAGTTTCCACTATAATGATATCCTTGCTGAGCATCTGAGCTCACCCCTTTCTATGTTTTATTTTACTAGGATGCAAAGAAGTATATTATGAATGAACTCCAGGGATAGTCTATGGGATCTCAGTGTTGTCTATGGAGACAATTTTGTTGTAGTTTTCTATTTTATGATGTAATGTAAAGATTATGAATGTATCTAGTACTTTCAAGGCTACTAAAATAATCGGTCTTTCGTGAATTGATATTTTATGATCATTCCAATGTTATGTAATAATACACCGAATCTGAGTTTCTGGGGTCGGCGCGTTACGGTTGGTATCAGAGGAAGTTTAGTACAAACCTTGGAAACTAGATTTAGATAAACTTTGATTAGAGCACATAGACCTAAGATGGACTTTGAGAATTAGTATAGAAGAACTTACTAAAATATTGGTATTGTATAGATTTTGTAACTTTTACAAGAAATACATCCCCGTCTAGATACGATCAGGTAGAGACGGCTCTGGCATAGATGTACCTAGGGGTAAAACTCGAAAACACTACTTTGAGCTAGAATCAAACGGGAACTGGTGCACGACAACGGGCCTTACTGCACTCTTGGTTACAACACTCCTGAGGGATATTCTTAGGATAATTTAAATTTTATTTACAAATCGATTTGAAGGATTTTAATATAATATGAGAATAAATAACCTTGGTTAATACTAGGGTGTTTTTTATTGAAAATAAGGTGTGATGATATTTTCTAAATAATTTTATGACTATTATTTCTCACACAATGTTTTCTGGTTTTAGTCAATCGCTGGATTCCAAGGAATCCATAGTAACTTTGAGAATGATGTAAAAGGTGGGAACAATGGTGGAAATGAGCAACAAAATGGAATGTTGATAGGCGTACAAGATATCATGTTCATGCCAAATCAGTTTTCCAAAAATATGATCAACAACATATATATTAACCAACTCCCGGAATCAACAAAGAAGAGAAAGGCGATGAATGACAAGAGCTCCAGCAGTGGAGACCATGGAGAAAATAATCCTCAATTTCCATCATGCAGGAAATGTGGAAGGAGACACCTAGGAAAGTGTCTCAATGGAACAAATAAATGCTTTACGTGTAGAAAAGAAGGACATAAAATGAAGAATTGCCGAGGAAAAATGAATATTACTATGGAAGAAAATAAAAATGGTCCCAAGAATCCATTTACAGTCATTTTCCGTAAATGTAGGGGACCTGGCCATTACCCGAGTGAATGCCCTCTTCTATAGGATATTTTCTTGGTCAAATAAGAAGCTATGTGGAAATAAATGGTTGGAGAAATTTTTAAAAGTATTAGTGCTCCTTGTTGATGGGATTACAATGGAATAATTTTCTATTGTATTTGTAACCCTGTAGTTTGTCATGTGAAAATGATATTAGAGGAAGAATTATCTTTTCTCTTGTGAATATAGTTATAAATATCCATTTGGTTTTATATGATCATTGGGTTTGAGGCAATTACAAGTTATTATATTCTGGGATGAAAATTCAAGGTATGAGATAACATTTGTGGTTAAATTATGTTATGGTTATTTTGAGGAATTTATCTTATTTTGGTAATGTTATAAAATATTGTTTTTGAAAAAGGACAACAGGAAGACCGTGTGACAACCCATCGCGTCAGACAAAGCTATGGTAATTGAACCCACAACCAAAGTGCGATTGGGATTTATCACCTACCACTGGACTACGTGAAGTCCCTGGTTAGTGTAACTAATTATTTTTAGTTAAATGATTTGATTGATCAATAATAATTTGATTTGGGATATTATTTCTTATCAAATGAATACCCTTAGTATAAGAAAATGATTTGGTTATTAAGTGATAAATGTTATTTTAGAAGATGTTTGCTTTGTTGGGAACACTATATGCCCAAGGAAAATAGAATACTATGGGATTTCATTTGAGGAGTAATGGTGAATTTTTATCTATGTTTTTATTGTGGATTTATGGTGATTTGAGTTATTTATAGAAATGATTAACCAATAATAGAGAATATGTGATTAGGTTAATTACTTTTAGGCATGTGACTTCAAGAGTAGTTGATGTCATTTAGAGATACAATTTAACATGGAAGAATACAAAACCAAATTCCTCTAATTTTTGGGTTTCAATATTAGTTTGGATTATATTAATGGATTTTAAGGACAGTTGTTTATTGAATGGTATTTATTGAACTTTGGGTATTGTTGGTTTAATTTTAGAAATTAATATTAGTGTTTCTTTATCTAATGGAATATTCTTTTGGGGGATCATCAGATCTTATACTAACTGTTTTGGTTTTGATTAATCTCTAAATAAAAAGTAAATATATAGTTTATCCTTAGTGGATCATGTGATTCTATAGAAATTTATTCTAGATCTTCCAGTGTGACCATGTCTTCTTGAAAACTCATCGTTTAAAAAAATGAGTTAGTGGTAGAAATTTATTAAAGAATGAAACTCTACTTAAAAAGTAAGTATATCTCTTTATGTTCTTAGTCAATCTCATAAATAAATTCCTCAAATTTATTAAATGGAACTTAAAACAAAAAAACATTATCCGTTCACTTTTCCTACTGGGAAACTATTGACCATTTATCCCATCACAAGTTTGTGATTTTCTTATTGTTAACTTTCTCCTAATCATGTTTTCTATCCCTCTCTATCAGAACTTGAAACTTTGTTTTCTCCTACATATCCTTGTTTTCATGGAATCCTAGTATCTATTGTCTCGGGTAACCTTTTTACTTCTCTTAATTTATTTTAAAGTGATATTTTTATTGACTCTTTTTCCAAAGTGGGGCTTTTAATGATGTTTCTGAGCCCAATTTTAAAATTGCGAGGACAAAATTCCCAAAAGGGGGGAAGGATGTAACATCTTGGGTAAATAAAGAATAATACATTTTCCAATTTATTTATATTTGTGAATTAAATGTTAATTTTAATTTAAAGGGGATGCTATGTTCGATGGCTTACCCATACACAACAATAGGTTTCTTTGAAATCTTACGTTGCACACTAATAATATAATATTATTATTTTAAATGGTACTTAACGCCGAGCCATTGTATTGGTGGAAATGAATAGAACTAAATAAAATATTATTATATATTTTTGTTAAATATTTTTACATTTATCCAATAAAAGTTATAGGATTAAAATGATAAAGGAATTTGATTTTAAGCACAAATACTCTAATATTCATTAAAGGGACGATTTACCGCCTTTTGATGGAGAACCCTCTTTAAATATAGTTTTGGTCATTTTTATATTTTATATTTGACAAAATAAAATTATTCTTTTGAATTGAGACATCAAAATATACTTTGGGTAAAATTTTGGTATTTTTATGATAAAATTCATTTTTTTGATGAATAGTGAAAAATACTGTATTTTAATTCCAAAATGTGTTTTAATCTAATTTATTTATATGGTTAGATAATATTTTTAATTTGTTTTAAAGTGTAATTAGAATATATTTTTACCATTTAATCCAATGTTGGTCATATGAATTAATTTCCCTTTGAAATTGGACATAAACACGTGTTAATCTTTTGATAGTTATTATTTCTTAAAATCACGCTATTAGTTTTAACAACAAGAATTAATTTTAAATTAGTTTCTGCCACTTCTTTGTTTTTAATTTAGAGAAATGGATTCCATATTTAGAATCAGGAGGTCAAAATTGTGTAAATAGGTAACTTTTATTTTTATACATTTTGAATAATTACTTCGGTGAATATTTTATTTACCATGGTTAAAGGGTAAATCTGGTAAATAAGGGTAAAAAATAATATTATAATAATAATAAATTACCATAAAACGTGTAATAACCCTATTTGTTGATACATGTCTGACCATGGGCATCTTTGTGTTGATTTTTGGGACCCATGGATCCACTTGTAAGTGATAATGACACTTTATATTAATTAAGTTATAGTAAATACAAAAATGACATAAGCATATATCTTTTAGATTTTTTTAAATAGGGTTATATATGTTATATTTTAGACTATAAATATTCATTATAAAGATAAAAAGATTTCCTATATAATTGTGTTTTATTTATAATTTTTATACTTTGAATAATTAAATTTATTTATGACACAATAATGATGCAGTATTTTCCTTATTAATGAAAGAATCAAATAATTAGTATTATAAATGTTAAAATAAATATATTTGAAAGTTTTGATGATATAAACTAATTTAATTGGTTAATATTACATGTTAGGATTGATTAATTGAATTTGGTTTGAATTAATAAAGTTTTTAAGACTTTAACAAAAATAAATTATTAAATATTTTCAAAATTGACATAAATGAGTTTTAAAACAAATATTGTATTATTAATTGATATTCTATTACTAAAAATATAAGGGCAAAAGAACTTATATAATGATAGGTTTATTATTAATGGACCACTTTGGGGTCTCTTGTAAGTTTATAGTAAGTTTATTGACTATATAATATAAAAATACAAAGAGACATGGTAAATGTCAAACTATTTAACTAAGAGTTAAATAAAAAAGATAAAGTTAATATAGTGACCCAAAACTATCTAAAACCTATTGGTTGAGTGGTTTTTGACCTATAACATCCTTTAAATTTAAATAATACACTTTTGAGCCATTAGAAACTGAATATGAATTTATTATAAAATAATATTTCTAGCATTTCCAAAGGTGCCCCTCACCCCTCTTATAAAAAGGAACTCCCCCTTCTCTCAAATTAATACCTTCAAAGACTTTTATTTCTGTCAAAACCTACCCAAATATTCTGTAAACTTATCTCACTTAAACCTAGAGGCATTAGTTTTATCATAAATCCAACCTATGGAGCCATTTTGATCAAATCAAATGGAAGAACCCGAAGAAGAGGTAATGTTTTCACCACCCTCTTTCAAGTTCCTTTCTTCTTCCACTTCTTCTTTATTTGTTATTTCCATTATAAAATAATAACTCTAGTATATTATATATACTGTGAGTTTATTATAAATATGGTACAACCATATTCATTATTCTATCCTTCCAATGAATGACATGTCACCATACGTGCGTATGTACGACTTACCATCTCCACGTCGTGGTGTAATTGTTATTCAATAATTTATTATTTGTATGGGTATAATAATGATGTGTAATTCATGTAAATAATAAATATAACATGATAATGATTATTTATATATGATATACCATCTAATTATATATTATTTTAATATCAAAAGAGTGATATTGTCGCTCGTGTGTACGTACGGATTACCGTCTCCACGAACGCGATGAGATTCATTCCCCATCGTATCCATTCAAGACTAAATTTCATTTGATGATTAAAAATAATATTTAGAGACATGATATAATTATGGATATTAATAATATACATCCCATCCATAGCAAATATGGCTCACATAACAAATAATATAAAAGAAAATGAATCTGTTAACACCTGAAACGACGATAATATTAAGATATTATTAAAAAATCAATGTTAAAAGATCATATATGATATCATATTACTGTATATAATTATTTTATAATTCAATAACAATTATTTCACCATTATACAGGAGGTTAAACAACCCTCGACGAAGGAAAAAGTACAAAGTGAGGGGTTTCTTATCTCACTTTTAATTCCGTGAGATTTCCATTGTTCACCGCTTATTTATTGCATGTGGTGTGTGTACTACCCATGATTGTATTCATTGTGTAATATTCTTAAATTTATGGATATTTAAATCATCATTGTACGATCCTTCTTTCATGGGTGTATGTTTCGTAAGTTACCAAATCGATAAGGGAATTTGAAATTTCAATTTCCATTCATTCGGCTTTACGCATACTTCACTGATTATTTTACTCCATGATTATGTGTGGAATCACAATTCATTTGCTTATGTCATAATTTCCACTCCCCTTTCTATGGATATACTTTTGATACACATAATCACTCCATTTATAATTTCTCAAGTCATTGACATGAACTTGATAAGAGTAATTTTAACTCAATCTCCATTTGTGGAGTTAAATATCCAATTCATTGGTGTTGTCTTTACAAGAATATGTGTGAATATCCTATGATTTATTTACACTAAATATCCAATTATATTGAGTGTATTTATATTTTTCACACATAATTATGTTGTTGATTTATCCTTAACCTAAGGATATAGTCTTTATAAGATATTTCATCTCAATTTACATTCCATTGGGACTTCTTTGTTGTTATACACCAATTAACTTTTATATGGTGTATATAATGTACTTTGAAAATGTATATAATGAATACATTTATTCTTATGATATTATATAGTTTTGATTACCTCAATTATTTGTATTCAAGAGTATCTATTTTTGTTAATAACTCTAACTAAAATATCATTTTAAAATATTTTAAAGATTTATTATTCTAAATCTTTCTCATAAATGTACTTGTTTTAAAAATGGTTTTAAGGATTTATTTATATGGACATTAATGTTTTCAAATAAAAATTCCCTTTAAAAGTTTCAAAGTGGCATATGAAACTTTTATTCAAAAATCTATTTTTAAATGGATTCTTGATAAATAGTGTGACTTTTGAATGATTTCAAGAAAAAGGGGGATATTTCTCTCTAATAGTTTTGATGATTATTTTCATCTATGTCAATATCCTTCATTATTCTCAATTGAGGTTAATCTGATAAAATACAATCTTCCATATTGTATCGAATGAGTTATGTTTGTCTATGGATGTGCTATTTTTATACCATTCATGGTTTGTGGATAAATTATTGAAATTTCGTATGCGAGTTTTAATATGAATGTTTATGTTATGTTTCAAACTTTTCATATGAGGAATGCATTGGAATTAGTAAGTGATGGGTGGAGCCCACTATACCTCCTAGATGCATCGGTATGTCTCATTAAACAAACTAGTGTCTTGGCACAAGGCCTTGACAAAATCTTATTTGTAGTTTTGGCACAAGGCCTTGACTATGTGGTTATGATAGTCTGGCATTATGCATTCCATCATTATGAAAGTGGTTACTCATATTTCACGTGATCATTCAACTAGTAGAATATCAATGTGAATAAGTAAGTGGAATCATTTGATTTTACCTTTGCCATATTATGATGAAGTTCAAGTTTAAAAGGCTTTTGTTCTAGTCTTATACACTACCTTAAATGTTTATGCTTATTTATGAAATTTTCCGCTATAATGTTATCCTTGCTGAGCATCTGAGCTCACCCATTTCTATGTTTTATTTTCCCAGGATGTAAAGAAGTATATTATGACTGACCTCCAGAGATAGTATATGGGATCTCAGTGTTGTCTGTGGAGACAATGTTGTTGTAGTTTTCCATTTTATGATGTATTTTAAACCTAATGAATGTATCTAGTACTTCCAAGGCTACTAAAATAATCGGTATTTTGAGACTTGATATTTTATGATCATTCTAATGTTATGTAATAATTCACCGACTCTGAGTTTCTGGGGTTAGGGCCTTTCATTGTAAGTCTTGTGAATTTGGTTTCATAGTTACCAATGGATTTATCCTCCATTTGTTTCAACTCTAGTAATTCTCTCTCAATTTTAATGTGAAGAGTTCTAGGAAAATATTTATTAAATAATATTTTCTTAAACTTTATCAACTTAATACTTTGTTAATGTGTTATTAATGAGAGTATACTATTGGTCAACTTCACCTTTTAAATGATAAAAAACTACAAAAACCTTTTCATTATCCATGCATAGGATAATGAAGAATATATTTTATGTTGTATTGATCCATTTATTGATAATAAGTGGGTTGGAAACCCACAAAATAAGGTTGGTTGTTGACACATGAAGGAATCAATAAATATTTGTTTCTTCATTGGTGAATTAGTTATCTCAACATGATTTGTGTGATAATTTATATCTTGAAACAATTGGGAAATCATTTCCATGAGATTTTTCCCTCTAGATCACATGCCATTTTGTTTCTAATTAGTAATTTTATTTCACTCTCCATCAAATTTATTGTTAATTATATTCCTCTTAGTTCCAAAAATTTATTAAAACTAAAATTCTAGTATGGGTATCAAGAAAAAATAATTAGAGTAAATTATAATATGATAAAGAAAATAAATCCTAGATTTCCTAAATTAAGACACTATAATTTCAACCTATGAAATTATAGCTTCTTCCTAAAAAAATTATATTTAACATAGGTAGTTTTATGTTCTATAATCTTATAATTTCACCCAAAAATATATAAATCCTAATATGAAACAAGTTTATATGAACTATTCCCAATATAGATACATATTACATCATTTTAATGAACATTAAATATATCTCATAATAAGTCACACCCAGTAACCTAAAGTTTTAATGTCTTTGAAGATTAGATACATAATTTTTTTAAAACATTTTAAACCTCCACCAAAAATAGTCTTCTCACATGATACCATTTTTAACACATCATACAAAATACAATTCTTCATAACCCTGGGAATGGAAACATAAGAAAGGGTGAGATCATATTCTTAGTAAGGTTAGACATATGTTAGTCAATAGAATATTATAAGTGAATATAAGAATAACAAGTGTGTATAAGACCATAATCAAGGTAAATTTTCATAACATAATATATTTATAAAAAATAAAACATAGATCATATAACATGAGTCATGACATTAGGAATTTAGTATAACATAAGACATGAGGCATATGAGAGTGGAAATATGAGTGAATAATCACAATCCATGGGAATATAAAATATGTATGTTTCATAAAATAAGAATTTGGCACAAATATAAGAATATAACTCATAACATATGTTTACTCTAATCACCAAGAAAATCACACCATAAAAGTCTAGGATATCCACCTTCTTATAACATAGTGACTTAGGCTAACCTCTTGCATCCCTTAACATAGTGGACTTGGGCTAACCACTCATACCCTTTAACATAGTGGACATGGGATGTCCATCATTATCCCATCCATATCTCTTATGATATAAAATATTAATTATTATATCGTATGTCCATAATAGATCCACTCATTTTTTCATGATAAACCATACAAATTTGTGCCACAAGAACAAGAAAATATTCATAATTCCATCATAGATTAATTAACCCATAAAAGTGAAATGGGTATCATTAAAAAATTAGCATAACATGATCATAATACACACATTTAAATAGAATGGATATTATAATTAGATAATATCTCTAGTGAGTAATAAAAAAAATTAAATGATATCAATATAGATGAGAAACCTTTTTATATAGTGTTAGAAAATTGATTTAAAAAACAAGAAGGAATATAATTTTATTTTGATAACATTTATTACAAAATAAAAAATTAAAATAAAATAGGAAAACATATTCCTTTACAGATCCCTAAAAATATATAAAGGAATATTCATTATGATAATTGGTTAAAAAATCATGAAATGATGTTTGTTAAAAAAGAACTAAAAAGAAAGGTTTTTTTTCATACCTTTGTAAAGAGAGTTAGATTTGATTGAGAACAACCATACAAAAAAAATGTTAAAATAAGATTTATTTTTAAAATAAAACAAATTATATTGAAAATAAAATTAACAAATTATTGGATCATAGATAAGTAAATCAATAAAATAAAATAAATAATATATATATATATATAGAAGAGAAATAATCCAGATCAAAGAGAAGTGATAAGGCTGACTCTACATACAAATTTATTTTTGATATAATTGTGATAAAAAGGGATAATAATTGTTAATATGGAATTTAAAACCCATGAATAACCAAAAGATAATAAAATATATGGGTTTTATGGAGAGATATCATACAATACCCCCAAATCTAATTTTGGTCATAAAAATATCAAATTCAAAGTGAAATTGGAAAGAAAATCATACCTTTACTCTTGATTTACATTGAAGCACTTTAACCCATGGAATAATAAAAATAAACTTATTTTTAATATATTTTAAAACCTTATTCATATATATTAATTTTTTATACTCCTAATTTATAATCATTTATTACACACCTGTTAGTGAGTTATTGTTCATTTTCATTATCTAATGTTAGTAATCTTGATTGTTCCATGCGACTTTCATAATGGAGATGTTGGTACCCATTATTTGTTTAAAATTTAATCATTAAAATATCATTCAAGGTAGTGTAATAATTTTTTTAAAATTATTTATATAGTCCTCTATTCATTTGATCTAAATTATGGGTATGGTTTTCTAGAATGGAATCCAGAACGAACATTTTTTGGGTAATTTACTGATAACCATAAGTTACATTATAGTGACCATAAATTATAATGTCTTACTTAAATAACCATATTAATGACATATATTACTAAATATATCATATATTATCAATATTAACATCTTGATACTTATTCAAGGTGAAAATGACGATGTTGGTATAACATCATTCATGTCGTTGGTTAAACTAACCCAAATAAGAACATGTTATACCAGTAAATGAGTAAGAGTTTGGAGTTATAAAATAGAATAATAATTTTATTATAAGCATAATGATTTTAATATAACATCATTTAAGTGAATTATGATATTTATAAAGAGTTTTTATAATAACATAATTTAAATATTAATGGAATAACTTAGATACTTACTTGATGAATTCATTCCCTCAAGATATGGGTTACTTCAGAATGAAGGATTTAGGATTTATTATTGGAATAATAACATATAAATCATCTAATAAGGTTTTGGGATAGCTTAAATTTATATATATTCAAGTTATGACCAAATATTTTGGGTGGTTTTGGAGGGGTCCTTTTATAGGTGAGTTTTGAGTGGTATTTCTATAAATATTATTTTCCTAAGGTGTTAGGTTTTAATTTTAATAGGAATGTGGATAAAAAGTGTAAAATAAAGGACATGATATAATTATTTGTTGATAAATCCCTCATACACACATTTAGTGATTGGTTTTTATGATATTTTAGGCCTTTATAACATAGTTTAATACATTTTACCTCATTTTATCTTTATCTTGATAAATCAATTTTTACCATGGTAACTTATTTTTATTCTTAAAAATGAAACTAAAATACTCACATAATTTCAAAATGACTATTAAATTTTTTGATTCCATTTAATCTTATTGAATATTTAAATATGTGAAATTTAACTTTTCAATGAAAACATAAATATAAGAAACACTTTTTTATAGAGTTTTTTAAGCATTATGTTTTCTTAATAATATTTAATATCAATTAAGAATTTGATGAGTTTTAATATATTTGTCTATTAACTCAAAGATTACATAATATTCATCATTAAAATTTATAAATTTAATTTATTAAGGTAAAAATACATAATAGTTAAAAAAATAGTTCTTTGAACAATATTATTTTTTCGAAATTAAATAGTTTTAATCAAATCCTATTTAAATTAATTATTAATATTATAAAAATTTAATTTAATAAATAAATTGGTATTAAAATAGTTATTTTAATTTTATAAATACATCAAGTTATTTTTTTAAATCATAAATATCATCAACACTAGGAATAGAAACAAAAAAAATATAACATATAGAAATTACATTTTTATAATAAAATATTTTAATTGGATATTATATTTTTTACATAATTCCAGAATTTTATTGTTTTAAATTTAATTATAACAATTACACAACATTAATTTACCTATTAGATACATTCATACCCGATGAACATATATCCAACAACCATATTTACAAGGATTATATTTATAGCGACCATATTTATATCGATCATATTTGATTTTTAAAAAAAATGTTAACTACATTATTAGAATCATTCATCCTATTCATTTACTTATTTCTAAACATGACTATTTTATTTATAATATTTTCCTTATTTTTTATAGTTTCTATCATAGTTATGATCCTTAATGAAAACTGTGTGGAAAAGTATTTCATGTTCATGGTCTTTTTATTTACTTGTGGGTTTATTACACTTATAGTTTTATTAATGTGGTTTCATATTAGAATTCCATAATATAAATTTTATTTTCTTGTATTATAATATTTTACCTTAATTAAATATAAAAGGATTCATTTTTTTCATTATTATATGTGAAAAAAGCTTGTCAACAGAATATTTATTTAAATGAAAAATAAATTTTAAAATCATGGGGTGTTGTAAACATCATCAATTGGGATAAAAAACTCATATATTTGCATGTGGGTTGTAACACCCTAGTTTTTCTTTAAATCATGGAAAATTTTAATTCAGGTTTAATTATTTGTTTTTGACCTATTATGAATGCCTAATGATGTTGTGCGGGGTTTTGAGGGTGTGTGAGTCTTGTTTGGAGCTCGGAAAATCAGGTTTTGGAGGAAATAGGTGGGCCACAAAGTTAATATAAACTATGAAATATATTCCATATATTTTGTTTAAACCATGTGGGTTATCTAGTGTAAAGCAGGGGGCCACATGATTTTTTCCAACTATGAAATCTAGGCTGCACAACCAAAAAAATGCTATAGGTCTTGTTGGAAAGGTATTTTTCCTAAGATATACACGGTTAGTCTAACCGTGCACCTAGACCATGCGAGGTGTACCTTAGGACAGTTCTTATTACATGGTTGGTGCATGGTTTGGACAATAGTATAACCCCTTTTTAATGGGTGAAGTTACCAAAATTCACTCTATTTATTTAAAGATTAAAACTATTTTTTCCCTTACCTCCATGCACAAAACCTCACCTGTTGGATAGATACTCCCATAGATAATCTAGGATTTGATCTACCTTCTTCATCTGACATCTGAATCAAGTGTTGTCTATCATGTTGTATCACCATCGACAATAGATATAATCTTCTACCTTGTTTTCTTGGTTTCTCTCACCATCCATTATGTGATCCTCATATGAGCTCTTTTACCCTATTTTTAGGGTGTTAGATTATTTCTCTGTTTTATCTCATTATAGTCTAAATTGGATTTCAATACTAGATGAGTGATCCTATACCACTATAAGGTAGGTGATCTATAATTTTTTCCCAAGGGTTTTCTATTTATTGAATTATCCCTGATGTGCCACTTGCCAGACCTTCCATGAGCTGCTCCTAAAAATTAATCAATGTCTTAAATTAGTTGTTTGAGCCTTAATGTTATGTATAAATTTCACCTTGAAATTTTTATAGGTTTTCAACCTCAACCTTAACCACCTTCTAGGTTATTTCATCCATTTTTCTAAGATAATAACTACCCCTTTGGGTGTGTAATCTTCCCACCTGGTTGTGGAAGCCTTGAATAAATTAATTGAGTTAATAAATTGTTGATTGTAATGAAATGGACGACTTCACATGGGAATGAAAACTAACATAACCCTCGATTTTATATAATTATTGTTGTTTTTATTTATGATATGAAACTTCTCATTATTACGGTATGACACCACTCATTATTATGGCATGACACTGATAAGGGAGATCTAGGTGTGAAACCTATGACCTCTGTATACACATATGTCTTTAGATATTGGGCCACCTTGGTCTAAAGCCTTGGAACCTAGAACTTTTAGGTTTGATACTATTCCGATCTTAACTTGTATAATTTCCATTCACTCTAGGAGGTCACCTTTGTCTACAACCATGGGACCAGGACCATGTGGTCTGATACATTTTAAATATGCAGTATATACTAGAGCTAGTAGATACTTGCACACTTTACTTTTATGTATGAATATTCATCATATTTAGTATGAGTATAGTTACAAACCTACTTGTGGAAATGTTTATATCTATAATTCACATTACAAAATTACCTATTATACCCACACATGGTTATAGTTTTCATACACAAGATGAAATTGTTATAAAAACCACTCGTGATGGCCAAATGAGTATATCTCACACCTTGTTTAGGACACTAATTGGTATCCGAATAGACTTATTGGATGTAGGTAGGGACAAGGTAAAGCTATAACAACCCAAGATTTTTCATCATGTATCTTCTTAAATAAATTCAATTTATTTGATAGCTTACATTTCACGTGACACCGATCTTAAATGAAATGTGATATACTATTAGATATTAACATGACTATTGAAATAGTAATGCGACCTTTAGGAATAATAATATTTCCATTATAATAATTAACTCACCTATAAAAGTGTAAATAAAATTTATGTATCTCATAAATTAAATTAGGATATATTTATATCATGGAATAAGTAAATATTTTTTTCTTCAAAAAATGATAAATTAAGTGTTCGTATTTTTTTGAAACGAGAATGTTTATTTATAATTTTATAAATAATATAATGATTTAAAATAAATTTTATTTTCATAAAATAGATTCATAAATTAATATTTTGTTTTATTATAATTATAAGATAATTTTATGAGACCATAATTAAATTTTAAAAGTGTCATAAAATCATTTATAATATTAAAATCAATATTTTTTGAATAAATGGTGATTTTATGTAAAAATTAAATTTATCATATTTAGAATTTTTTTATAAAATATATTCCATTTTTAAAATCTAAACATCAAAAAATTATTAGGGTTAATTTTTAGGATTTTTCTGAAATAGTTGAATTCTTGGGAAATAGTGAAATATAGTGATTTACGGTATTTAACATTATAAGTTAAATACACAAATTTTTGAGTAATATATATATTGTATAAAACCATTATTTATTAATAAAATTCACTATTTACTATAATTTGTGACAATAATCTATACTATTTATAGTATTGATCCAAAATAATAAACTAATGAATAAAATAATCAAAAAACACCCCTCTCATCCCCTATAAATACCACCCTTCACCACCCATTCTCCTCACATAGTTGAAGCCTTTAATATTGTATAAATTATGCCAAATTACCTTTCCGAGACTCTTCCCCACATATAAGAACTATTTTCCTTACCAAAAGACCAAATCCAAGTGTCTTAAGAACGTTCCCAAGGAGATGATATTCAAGAGGTAAAATCCTCATTCTTTCCCTTCTATTTTATTTTCTTTTCTTATTATCTAATCACCTCCCCTAATATAAAGTTTGATGATAAATAAAGTATCATATATATAATATATTTTTATTGTGGTAATGAAATATTCATCATAAAATATATTCTCTCCTCCTTTTATTCTAAAAATGAAAATATCATCCGTGAAGTGCTGATTCACTGCCTTCTTGGATGATGAGTTTTCATTTTCCATTACCACCTTAAAGTATGGTCATTATACCATTATTATGTTTAAATAGTATTTTAATACAAATTTTATAAATTATATCATGTTCTTTAACCAATATATAAATATAATATTAAATAAAATGATAAAATTTCATGATTATCGTAAAAACTACCAAAATAAATTAAGACATTTTTATAAACATTTTATCTAATGAATCATTATAATACCATAAAAAATGATATATGAGACTAATTAAACTTATATAAGTTAATTATTACTAAATAATCTCACTTCTAGATAAGTTATTCCCATTTTAAAAGAACTCCCACAATTATACACAAGGTAATCCACCATAAAAACATGAAAGGAACACTCCATGAACAACAAAATTAAAGATTATAACTCATTAAAAGGGAATATAATAAATTTAATAAAATTATAATAAATAAAATATATATTTAATAAGTTATTAATTAAGTAATTGATGAATCTAATTTGATTATCCAGGAAATTAAGTATCAATGCATAACACTTTTGGACCTAAAGTAAGGGGTTTCTTATCTCACTTTTATTCCTACGAGATATGTATTATTAACCACCTATTTCTTGTGTGTTGTGTATGTAAATGACCTCTAATATATCATATTATGATTATATTTGTCTTCATGTTATTCAATGTTTCATTTTTTTATTTTTAATTTTATGTGGTATACCATTCGATTGATTACAAGGGGTAAGGGTTTTTTAATCTCACATTAATTTCTATGGGACATATGCTATATTAATCAATTATTTCCTTTGTATATTATGTCTTTTTTTATAACCATAAATAATTGAAAATTTCATTAAATAGACATATTTATTTTGTAATGTATATGATTATTTTCTAAGACGTATACTATTTTTACATACATCGATTACTTTAAATGTTCTTTTATCTGGGGAAATATTGATAAATCTATATCCTCTACTCAATATAGGTATTTTGATAAGTCATATTGTTCATGAATTAAATATATATATTAATAATGTTTTGTAATTGCAGTGAAGTATGGGCCCTAACATTATATAGTCTCTCGATGCATCTACAGGTCTCATGAGACTAATTAGTTGGCGAAAACCCTTTTCATTTGTTTCCAAGTAGAATCAGAAGAGTTTCTACCCACAAAATTAAAATGTCTTATGAAAGGTATTGATGGTAGTGGTTCATTTTCTAGATAAATGACATCAAATAATTAATCTTTCCATTCATTCAGTATTTGTTTGTTACTATCCATGATATTTTCACTATGAAAAAAATCTATGGATGCATTTTTATTATTAGTTTATTGATTAAATGGAATGTGTTTTTTAGATATTCACCATACCATATTTATTATTCCTTATTGATTATAATTTAATTATAATTGATTCACATTTCTGATATATGTAACCCTTACTAAGAATTTGACCTCACCCCTTTATTTTTTTCCTACCCTAGGTTATGAAGATTAAATCTTTGAATAAGTGTCAAAAAAGAACTTTATTTTCCTTTGTTACGTTCTATGTCTAAATACCAATGTAATAATGGAACCATGTGTGTATCTAATTCTTTATGACTACTAAAATGATGAATTCTTGGGGATGTGATGTCTTGTATCTATTCCATTAGAATAAAATAACCACAGACTTTGGGATACTAGGGCCGAGGTTGTTACACAAGCCCCCATTCATGAATGCTTGATTGATTCATAACATGGGATATTAGGAGAATGGGACTAAGCCTTGTCTTGGGATTATATTTGAGATAGACTTTTTGGTATTCTTTTACTTTTATTATCCATGTATGTATAGTATACCTAATTTTCTATACTGATCTATGACATACTCATCATTTTTATATGATGACTCTTTTGGATTGTTTAATATTACTGTCTAGATGATTTTAATCCCACTGCTCTATTTTTCATCATTACAATTTTCTATTTATTCATTTATTATTAGTACCATGATAATATTACCATGAGGGTATAGTCTCCCCACTGTACCACCTTAGACTCTTGCTACTAGTCAGTAGCCTCTAGAATACAAGGAGGTGTATTTGAAGCCATGCGACCAACGAGGTTTAGTTAATTATGCAAGAAATGGTCCTGAAATGTTACAAATTAGTATAATTGGACTTGATTTCCTTTGTCTTACTATGTGGGTTTTTATAAAGGATACTAATATGTGTCCATATTTGGTAATGATTCTATGCCTTGGAGATGCTAACCCATGCTTGGGAAAAAATACAAATTTCCTAGGATGGGATTTGATTTTCTAAATTATTCATGTTATAGTTACAATAATCTCACCATTTGGTGACACACATGAGTTGTGGTTTTGGTTATTAATATGATTGGTTTTAGTTTATACTTTCCTCGATATAGCAATGAAGTGTTACTCATGCATCATTATAGGCACCTTGGATGATTAATATGTCATGAATTATGCCATTTCCTATAGGTTGTATTGTTTGAATGCATGATATCTGTTGGATGTGACTTGATTAATATATTTTCTCTATAACTAATTTTTCTATAGGAAAATAGTATTTAAATAATTGATTATTAAAGTTTTAGCATCATCTTAAATGGTGTTTTCCCATATATTTTTATGATGACACCTTAACTAATCAATTATCACATGTTTGAGTTATTTAACTGAAGTTACAAATATCAAAATGTTTGTTGATTTTGAATACATTAAATTCATTTTTAATTGGAAGAGTTCATGTACCTATATAAATTGGTAATGATGATTCATCTAGTGAAGTCATATTATACTATCAGTTAAATTCTTCTATTGAATGTAAAGGTCTAATATAGTTAATCAAATTACCAATTTTAATTTTTGAAGAACATTCTTATATAAATTTGTAATTCTATGTCATTTAATTGGTCTATAATATGAATATAGAAATTTATAAATCATAAATTCAAATACGGTCAATGTTAAATGGGGATGCCAATTGCAACTTAAAGGGAGTTTGACACTATAACTTTCAATTGAAACTCCATATACTGGGACCCTAGTAAAATAGAGAGATTAACCCAAACTTGAACTTAATAGTGGGTAGTAGGTAGTGTCTCTTGTTATTCTTTAGGGTCTATCACATTGACCAAACCTAGATTTAGGAGTAGAAAGTGGGGTGCGACTTACTTATAGGAAGGATTCTACCTATCCTACTTTTATATCTATGTAATTTAGTTATTAAATCCTATATTAGTAATGTGATTACAATTTGTAGATATATGCCACTATGATTTACTAAAATCATTTTCCAAGTGGGTAATCATGACCATGATCAAGAGGTGGTGGGCCCTGATTCCCCAATGTTACCTCCAGTAGTGTCACCCGTTGAACCTCCCACTATTTTTGATGCAGACAATCATGTCTAGTTTTAAGAGGTATTCCTATGTCTTATGAAAACTATAAATGGAGCCTCATGACCTACCTCCTTTATGGATGAGTTGACATGAGAGTTCTAATAGTAGTGACTCATACATTCTCACAAGATGGTGGCCTGAGGATACCAAGTTATGGATTGAGACCATCTTATTTATCTTAAAGCATCCAAAAACGCCTCTATAAAGGAGGGTCAAACCCCTGATGGATATGATTCATGGATTCAAAAAATATTGGGGGGATATCCATAACCATACAAATCAAAACCGAGAAATTTTATGGCATAAACTCCAATCTGTATTCAATGAGTACTTTTACCCTAATACTTTGAGGGAAAATCGATCTAGGGAGTTTATGCACTTGGAGTAGGGTGCTATGTCTATGATGGATTATTAATATTTATTCATAAAGATTTAGTTCTTTGCACCCATTTGTTTTGCTGATGAGGTTTCCAGAGTAAGATTTTATGAGGATGGGCTCATGAATCCTATACAATTTTAGGTTAATGTCTTTTAGTTCATTAACATGCCTAAAATAGAAAACTAGGTTATTATTATTGAATGTAACCCATGGTATGTTGGAGGTACAGATCAGTGTAGACCAGATTCTCAACCCAGTGGTATAGTATCTAGTGGTAGGAAGTGTTTCTTTGAGACCTTTCGTGAGGTTAGTACTAGTTAGGGTACACATGCTGGGAGTTTTGTGGCCTGGAATTAGTATGGAAATCAAGGGTATGTGAAAAATTATTATGATAAATCCCTAGTTGAGTGTCGATTCTATAGTAGAATGATCCATTTATATAGGTTTTGTAGAATATTTCCTCTAGTGGTCAGTGGGGGAGGATCTACACTGACTATGGTTACTAGAGTCAAATAAATAGCTCCACATCTGATAGGAAGATAGAGTGCTACTAGCTGATCTGGATAAGGGCGTATTCATGGTTGTGGTATCCATACACTAGAAGTATAGCTCTAGTAGAGAAATCATACTCAGGGTAGTCATGTTTTATCTCAGGGCCATGGATTGGGTTAGATTTATATAGTGTAGCATGTACTAGGGGATTAGAGTCCTAGGCCTTATACAGTTAGATTTAGGGATTTAGTAAAATATACATTGTCATATTTTTTTATTTGATACAACCACCTCCCACTCCATTATTTCTGTAGTGGTTGTGGAAATCCTTGGGTTTGAGATTGAGTATTTCTATGGTGTGATGAAACTTGACACCCTCTTAGGAATACAATTGGAGAGTATATGCTAGTTCAAGGAGTTTCCCTTTAATATAGGTGGGTATAGTTTATTATAGAGCCTCTTCATACTCAAGATGATAGGTATTGACATTATTCTTAGAAGGGATTAGTTAGTCCACTTTCATGATTATATGGAATTATATCATTGAAGGGTGTTGTCTACACCCCCTAGAGGGAAATTTCTGTATTCACAAGGGTAAATGGGATGTCTAGGAAAGTAGATCCAGACCAGAGAATTGTGGGTTTGGTAGAGTGATATCCTAGGTTTCTAGTGAATATATGGAGGATCCAAAATACATCAAGATGATTTTTATCCCATGGTAGATCGTTTCAGGGACATCTTCCCTAATGAATTTTCTAAGTTAAATTTTTATATAGAGGTTGATTTATATATTAATATAGTTCTAGAATATGTACTAGTGTCCATTCCTCCTTATAGGATAGTTACCACTAACATGAAAGATATTAGGAGATATCTTGAGGACTTGGAAGCTAAGGGTTTTATACGACCCAATGCTTGACCTTGGGTTTCACCCCTAATTTTTATAGAGAATATGTATGGGACCCTTAGTATTTACATGGATTATCAAAAATTTAATCAACTTTATATGAAGAATTGATATCCTTTACCTCACATTGAATTCATCTTTGATCAAGTTTGCAGAGCATGGGTTTTCTTAAAGATTTATTTGAGGCTGGGTTATCACTAGGTGCATGTGAGACTATTAGAAATACCTCATAATTATTTAAATAGTAGGTATGGTATTTATGAGTGCCATATTATGCTATTCGGATTGATGAACATGCCTAGAATTTTAGTGTCTTTGATGAATTGAGTTTTCCACCCATATTTGTATCCATTTGTGGTAGTATTCGTGGATGATATGTTAGTTTATTATCTAACTCAACAATAATATGTAAAACATCTTGAGATCATAATGAATACACTAATAAGGAACCAAATATATGATAATCTCACTAAATTACACTTTTTGATTGATATGGTTCAGTTCCTGAGTCATATTATCTCTAAGGGAGGAGTTCCTATTGACCTAGAAAAGGTGAGTTATGTGGTTACCTAGGAGTATCCCAAGAATGTATTTGAAATACAGATATTATTGGGGATGGATGTATATTATATTAACTTTATTCAATAACTTTCACGCCTAAAAAAACCACTCATAGGCTTGACTAAGAAGGTCATCAATTTTTTATGGTCAGATGCATGTGAGATAGCCTTTTAGGAATATAAAGGGATACTATTTCATTACTAATATTGATTCTCCTATAGCCGACCAGAAGATATATGGTTTATTTTCACACATTAGGTATTGGTTTAAGAGTAGTTATGATGTAGGGATATAGAGTTATGACATACTAGTCTCATAATTTGAGGCCTCACAAGTGGAATTACCAAACACATGATCTTGAGCTAGAAGCTGTGGTTCAAGACTTTCATTATTGGAGGCATTATTTTATTAGAGAGAATTTTGTGGTGTATAAGAACCAAAAAAACCTCAAGTATATACTTTCACAACATGAATTGAAACTTTTTTAGAGAAGGTGAGTTGAATACCTATATTCCTTCAATTTTAATCTTACTTATATGTATGGGAAGGGTAATGCTGTAGTGGATGCTTTGAGCTGGAGGAATCAAACACTGGCAATGCAGGAGCCTAGTAGTGAGTGGAATATTATTAGTCTATTCACTAAGATTCATTTAGAGGAGTAGGACCAACATGGATAGCTAATACTTATATCTTTGGGAGGGATCAATTCTCCCCTAAAGGTGGTAAATATGAGGAAACTATTATATCTTTAGGGATTAGTCTTAAGGGATAGAGTTTCAAAAAATGATCTTCCACCAGGTGGGATCATTTATGAGGATGAGTTCTGGTGCATCCATTTATGCCTTTGGGTTCCTACAAACATATAAGAGGAATTGATAAAAGAGTCACATGATTCAACTTGGTTAGTACACATTGGGATTTCAAAGATGTACTGTGATCTACATCACCAATATTAGTGGCCTGGCATGAAATAAGAGATAGTTGGATTTATTACCTTGTGTTCCAGTTATCAACTAGTGAATATGGAACAATAGTGAACAATAGGTATTTTAAATCCATTTACCATTCTTGAGTGGAAATGTGATGATGTATCTATGTATTTTTTGACTATCTTGTCAATATCCCATCAATTAAATGATTCTGTTTGGTTGATCATCAATAGACTCACTAAGGTTTCTCCCTTTTCACCTATTAAGGATACCTTTTCAGTTGATGAGTTTGGAAGGCTCTATTTATAAGATGTTATTAAACTTCATGGAGTTCTGAAAGCTTTTGTATCAAAAAGGGATGCTAATTTAACTTCTCAATTTTGGAAATGGTTACAGAGGTAGTTAGGTACATATGTACTATTGATTATATCATACCAACCTTAGACTGACAGACAGTTCGAGTGGGTAATACAGGTGTTGGGGAACAATCTTAGAGAATGTGTCCTTTATTTTGGAGGTTCATGGGAGAAATATATACATATAGTAGAATTATTTTACAATATTGTATTTCAGGAGATGATACAAATGTCTCCATATGAGATTTTATATGGAAGGCCATTCCGATCACCTCTGTTCTAGTTAGAGGTAGGGGAGAAACACTACTTGGATTTTGTCTTGATTAGGATAATTTAGAGTAGTTCTATATGACCATGAAGTGAATGGATATGGAACTATCTTGGAAGAAGTCATATTCTATCCACCATCGATTAGTTCTATTATTTTAGGCTAGAAACGAGTATTCTTTCAAGTTTTGACCTGACTGGGGCTTCAGTGGTATATGTAGAAAATTAAGAATCCTCCTCGTTTTATTGGTCCTTCTGAGGTTCTGGGGAGGGTTAGATCATTAACTTATGAGATATCACTTTATGAGAGATATATATCTATTCGTGATGTATTTCACATTTCTTGATCACATCACTACTATTTTAACCATCTCACATATTTTATCATGATGAGGCTAAGTTAGAGGTAGATGCTTCCTTTGAGGAGCACCCCATTAACATCATGTACAAGAGCATGAAGGATATTTATGGAAGGTCAGTTCCTTTAGACTAGGTTATATAGAATAACAACCATGTATAGGACAAGACCTGAGAGGGAGAGGATGATGTATGTGCCTAGTGGCCTGAGATTTTCTTAGATGGTGTTTTATTACCTTTAGGAGGGAAACTGAATGACGAATTGTCTTAAGTGGGGGAGACTGTAACACACCTAGTTTTGTATAAGTTAAAAAACATTTTAATTCAAGTTTGTTTTTTTATTTTGACCAATTATGAATATATAATGATGTTGTGGAGGTTTCAAGGGTGTCCAAGTCTGGCTCGGAGCCTAGAGCCCCAAGATTCTGAGGAAATAGGTGGGCCACATAGTTAGTATAAACCATGAAGCCCAGTCCACACATTTTGTTTAAACCATGTAGGATGATCCAATGCACAATATGGGGATAAATAATTTTTTACTAACCATCAATCCTAGTCCACACAGTTTTGAAAATTATTCAGGTCTCATTGTAGTGATTTTTTACATGGGCTGTGCACAATTAGTCTAACCATGAACCTAGCCCATGTGAGGGGTGCCTTGGGACAATTCTTGTTACACGATTGGTGCATGGGTTATCTAAACATGATCCCAAATCATGTAAACCATTTTTAATAGGTGAATTTGAAGGACCCTGGGAAACCCTGAGAGGGGAGGGGTGAATCCGGGTTTCAACTTTTTCTTTTAAAGTTATGGATCTTGTTCCCACATTGGTATGAACTTGTTAAACTTGTATGATGGATATTAATAGAAAGCAAGCATTCACATGTAGAGAGACGACACATCACATTTTACTTGGTTCACCACTAAGGGCTATGTCCAAGGAGCATACACTGACAGGTTGTCGGTCATACCAAATTCCACTAAACTTAACTAGTTGTGGATTACAAAGGTTTGGGAACAATCACTCTGTCCCAAGCTCACTGCCTTTACAAAAGATTCAGGGAAATATCACAACATCCCTCGGGCCACTCCCGTTGACTCCCCCAGGCTCACTGCCATTGGTGAAGTCACACTCAGTTTATAGACGTGATGGTCACTTCATAATTGCAAGAGAATGCATCATTTATTGTGTGTAGATGCTCTGTTGAAGTCCAACTTTCACTTATAGACTAATCTCAGTTTGCATCGAAGATATCGGGAAATCTTCCAGATTTCTTGCATCTTCAAAAAGACCAGTGTACTTCAACCTCTCCTGGTTCACTTCTCCAAGGCCGACACACAAGTTTAAAGAATAGAGCGCAAGTCACTTGCGCAGTAAAAATTCGGTGCGTAGGTGACACCAACCCACTTGCGCGACACTGCCTCTTTCAACTCCAAACTTGTGCGACGCTGCGCCTTTAACTCCAGAATCATCTTGGTCGCGCAACCAACAACTGGCGCGCAGCCTCTACTTGCACGACCCAAATACCACTTGCGCAACTCAACCACTTATGCGACGAGAGATCGAAAAATCTCTAAGTATTTAACTTCATCCCATATGTGGAGGGGTTTTCCTCTATTTATAGGCAAAACTGGACCCCCTACACGGTGGTGCGCAAGTATCCTCATGGCGCGCAGGTCACGGCATGCAGCTCCAATCAACCTAGCCTCTATTGCATAACTCACTTGCGCGACCAAACCAATAGTTGCACGACCCTCTTTCCTTTGACATATTTTGAAGTTCTGATCATGAATAACAATAGGCACACAAGTTTCCAGACCTCCTAGGCACCAGCACACAGGTCACTTCTCGGCGCGCAGGTCACTTGCGCGACCCAACCAATACTTGCACGACCCTTATCCCTTTTCCATTTTTCCACATTTTGATCTTGAAAAAACTCCAGGCACAAAAGTTCCCTCTTCTTTAAGTAAACAGCTCACAAGTATCTTTTCCAAAATTACTTTTCTCCATTTGTCGATTTTTAGGAGCAAAAATTTGGAAAAAACTGGGAAATAGCACCACCTTCAATACTGTTGTCTTCTTGAACTGTATGATCACGTTGCTGGTACACATTCTGAATTTATACTGAGGATTTTCAACAAACACAAACCATACTCCAATTCATGCATATAAGACCATGGTTCCAACATAATTTACCAAACTTACTTCCATGTATTTAAATCTCAAACAATATTTTTCATTTGATTCCACACAAAACACCTCATCCATTGAATAGATCCTCCCATACCTAAGCTATGATTTGATCTCTCTTCTCCATAAGGTTCACGAATCAAGTGTCATCTATCAATTTGGATTTCCACTGATAAGATATTCAATCCTCTACCTTCTTTACCTGGTTTCTCTTACCATCCATTGTGAGATCTTCAAGAGAGCTCTTTCACCCTATTTTCAGAGTATTTGTATTTTTCTCATTTTTAACTCATTCTAGTCAAAATCAGATTCCAATATTAGAAAAGTGATCATCTACCACCATAAGGTTGGTGTTATATACCATTTACCTAATTTTTTGTTATTTATTGAATTATTGTTGATGTTCCGTACACCGACCTTCCAGGCATTGCACCTAAATAGTAATCAATGTATAAAATAAATTGTTTGAGCATTAATGTGATGCCTACATAAAACCCTAACATGGTTAGAGGTTTTCAACCTTAACCCAAACCAAATTCTAGTTGAGTTCATCCATCTGCATAAACTAATAACCACCCCTCTGGGTGTGTAAGTCTGCCACCTAGTTTTAGAAGCCTTGAATAAATTTAATGAGTTAATAAATGGTTGATTGTAATGAAATAGATGACTGCATGGGTCTAGACACTAACATAGCCTTGATTTTTATATAATTTTTGATGTTTTTTATTTATGGTATGGTATCACTCATTATTACGGTATAGCACTACTCATTATTACGATATGACACCAATGAGGGGGATCAAGGTATGGTACCTATGACCTCCATATCCACATATATCTTCAGATATTAGGTTTTCTTAGTCTACAACCCTGGGACCTGGACCAAGTAGGTCTGATACTATTCTGAGTTTACCTTGGACAAGTACCTTTGACTTAAGGAGGTTTCCTTGGTCTATAACTTTGGGACCTAGCCCATGTGGCCTGATACTTTTTACATATGCATCATATGCTAGATCTAGTAGATACTAGAACACTTTACATTTATGTAATAATTATCATCATGTGTAGTCAACTCACGATTACAACCCTACTTATAGACTTTTTTATATCAGTACTTCACATTAAAACTTTACCTGTTATACCTATACATGATTATAGTTTTAAAACACATGATAGACTTGTTATAGAAACCATTCGTGACAACTTAATGAGTATATCTCACACCCTATTTGGGACACTGATTGGTACCTGGACATACTTCTTAGATGTAGGTAGGGATAAAAGAATGCACCCAGTTATAGTTTCTTGATTTATTCATAGCATTGGAGCTTAGGAGCATTGGAAGGAGCCTTGTATCATGATGCTATTAGAGATACCGTTTTTGGTATTTTTGTTCTTTTGTTATCCATATATGTATAATATGCCTACCTTTTCTATAGATCCATGAAATAATCATCTTTTTCTATAGGAAACCACTTAGGATTGTTTATTATTACTATTTGGATGATTTTACTTTTTCTGATCTTTTTTTTATTAGTACACTTCTGCTATTTATTCATTTATCATCACTCATATGATAATATTCCCATGAGGGTATAGTATCCCCTATAACACCTTAAACCCTTACTACTATTTGATAGCCTTTGGAGTATTGGGAGGCAGTCTTGTGGCTATGTGACCAACTAGGTTTAGTTAATTATGACTGAACCAAGTTTGTTAGGTTACTTGAGCTACTTAAATCCCAACACTCATGTGATCTGATGGTAATGGTGTATTATAAAGGGAATCATTTTGAAATATATTACACAATACCATTAATAGGAAGATTTTTTATTCAATCAAATTTCTTATTATATTTTGTTTTAAAAATTTGATATATACATAATTAATGTTTTGATTTAAATTAGAGTTGGTAGTTTGAGTTATATTGTGTGACTTATTGTATGATCATATGTTTTGTTTTACTGAATTAGATCTTAACTCTATAGGAACATGTTTCTGTGATATATTTTTGTGAAGATTAGAACTCATCAAGTGATATATATAGAACCTATATCCATTATAATTTGGAATTTGAATCATATATAGTTGAATATATACTTTAATATCTCATAATTTTACTATTGGTGTTTTTTTACAACAAAGGCTATAAATAAGAGAAAGGGTTTCATAGAGAATAACATAAAATTTACATAGAACTAGAAGCTTCAAAGTTGAATTCATGCATTATATCATTTCTTTTAGTGATTTCATTGTTTTTATTTCTAGTTTTAATTGTAAATAGATTCATTTTGGCAATGTTTGTTGTAATTATTTCTTCTATTTATCTTTTTTAATTGTTCATTTTTTGATTCTACATGATCGAGGAGGTTTAGATACTAGGAACACATGATATTTATAATCATTAAGATTAATGAACTTTTGGTTATTGGATCAGCTCCTTTTGATAGGTTTATAGTCAATTAATTCCTAGTGTAGACTTGATGTCGATCATGAGATCACATAGGATCTTGATTCTGGAGCTGTTTTCTACTAGCTGTGGCATCAAAGAATCTTATATCAGAATATGTATATTTCGACCATGGTATACAAGGAATCTCTAGGTGTGGTACTAGGATACCTAGGATCAAGTATATATGTCCTCATAGCACTTTGGATAAAAATAAAAGGATTCTGTTTATTGGAATTAGATTGGAAATAAATATCCTTTTAGTTTCTCAAGGATTTTCATCCATGTTGTTGTGCATTGTTTCTTATAATTCTTCATATTTTTTATTGGATTATTGATTTTTAATAGTTTAGTTTTTTAAATTCAATTTCTTTATTTTCTGATGTGTATATTATTTTTATGTTTCATTTTCGTAACTTTTTATCTTTTATTTTCCACTATGTACTTACTATTTACTCTGATTTTTATGGACAATTAGTTTCAGAAAACTTATATTTTGATTGGGTTAAATATTTTAAGTCATGATTTGATGTCAATACACCCCTCTTGATGTTTAATTACCTTCATTTAATGAGTAAAAATTTGGTTTTAGGTCCTAATTCTACTCAATCTTGATCTTAATTCAATTTTTTCCTAATATTATCATTTGGTATCCATGTGATAATATCTAATTTTTATTTATTCTATTTTTCTATTGGAGGTTATAAGAATTTACTTACACTAACTATGTTATAGAGAAAATATTGTTTTTTTAACATGGGAGGGATTCCAATAAAAATGATTTAGAATCTAAATCCATGTCAACCAATGATCTTTGATGGTTCATATTATGAAAATTGGTAGGATAGGATGAAGACCTTTTTTATCAACAAAGGTTTTGATCATTTTATTATGATGACTAAAAATTATTTAATTCTATAAAAAGTGTTTTTAATGTTTACTTGTAATGAGAATATAGGGTATCAAGTTAATTATAATGTTAGAAATAATTTTCTTTGCTCAATGAAATGAAATATCTATATCTAGGGTTCGTCATATGAGACTATGAACGAAATATGGAAAATGATTGAAATTACACAGTTTGGAACATCAAAGTTCTTGAGGCTCAAATACAGAATATTTATACTGATTATGATGATTTATATTTTCTACTAGGTGAATCAGTGGTATTGATGAATCCATAAATCATAATGGTTTTTAATGTACTTCAGTTTTTGGGTGAGAAAGAAATTACTAATGAATAACTCATGGAGAAGGTGATTGATATTCTTCCAAAGGAAGGGGAATATGAGTGGATGGTGATAAATGGTACTAAAAATAAGAGTAATCTTAGTATTTATGGCCTTTTTGGGACTCCCATGTAATATGATAATCATCATAATAGAGACACTAATAAGGAGAAAAGTAAGAATCGAGTTACATTCACATCATCTTCCACTGCTATAATTCATACTACTGTAACTTCCTTTTATAAACATCAATGTACAATTCTATATTAAAGAAGAAATAAAAACATAATTTTAACATTGTAAATTTAGTAGATAGTAAAGAATAAACCACTAAAATTTCAAGACACAAGAATATGATTATTTGAAAGAAAAAATTCCAGTATGACTTCTGAAAGAATAAAAACATAAGTATGAGAAGCATTAATCTTTGGGGATAATTTTTTATTATTGGAAGAAACAAGGGAATATAAGAATTTATTTTTATATATTGACTTAGAAGAATAAAAATATAATATATTTAAAGTTGAAAGAATGAAAATATTTTAGGGAAACTAATAATATGTAGAGTATGAATGAGTATCCATTATCCAAAAGCAACATTTATTCCTAGAGTGATGATATCTAAAATATAATTAATTTATTATGAATTCCCCTCAGAACAACCAGTGATTTATGGGGAAGGTAAATCCTAACTCGCATTCATGGTTATTTATGGACACTAATTTTTATTTTATTTGGACAATGATAGTAGTTCATCATCATTGGAAGAGAAAGTTACTGTTACATTATTATAGGAGATGACTAGATATATTAATTTCTTGGAAAATAAAAATAATATTTTGATGAAAAAAATTAGTCAGATAAGGAAGATATTTTTATAGTAGATGGTAGTATTTCTAAACTCATTTCTAAAATTTATAAACTAATATATGAGTTTGACATGAAATCTAAACTTGTATCAACTCATAAAGATAAAAAATTATTTACAATGATAAATTCCAAAGTTAGTAGTCTTAAAAATATTTTTTCGACTTTAACTTTAATTAGTTAAAATTTTGAAAAGATATTTTAAAAACTAAAACCAAACCAGTCATCTTCAAGAGTGGTCTTTACTTCCAGATATTTATATCTTTAATTAATTTTTTTTACAAAAAATAAATCTTTTTATATTAAGTGTTAGAGATGACTTCATTGGAAAACACATTAGTCATTGAAAAAATTTCAATCCATCAGACATCATAAATATTATATTTATAAATAAATAATAACTATACAAAATTATAGTATTGGATAGATGTTAGTTCCTAATGTTTTTTTGTAACGTTAACAAACCCTAACATGTGTGGGTACTGACTCTTAGCTATGATGTTTTAGAAATATTTGATGGGTACAAACAATTGATACACATGGTACATGGATAGTGGATGTTCTTAGAATATTAATGGATAGAATTTATACTCTTGGAACTTACAATAAATAAAGGCTAGAGGAGTAAATTTTGGAGGCTATGTGAAAAGGAAGGATATTGGTATTAGAGATGTTGTATTTCTTATTAAGTCATTAATTTATAATTTCCATTATGTTTTAGGACTTAGTCACAATAAAATTAGCATCAACCAATTATTAAATGAAGTTTACTCTAAGAATTTTTGGAATGATAATTGTACCATCAAAATTTTAGATAAAGTACAAGTTTTATCATCCAATAACTATAATAATTTTTACACAATAAATCTATAGGACCTTAGTTTCTAGAACTTACCTTTCCTTAGTGAAATTGTGGATAAATCTTGGGTTTTCATAGAATATTAGGAAAATTCAACTTTGGAAACCTAGAAAAACATTCTTTGAAAAGATCAATGATGGAACATCCAAGACTAGATATTAATTCTTCTAGATTATGTGACTCATTACTAATAAAGTAAGTAATATAAATCAAGGATTAGACTAATTAGTGAAGTCTCAAAATTAGGATCTTTACAATTAGTTTGCATAGGACATTTTAGACCTACATAAACTATAAGACTCATATGAAAACACTATGTGTATGTATTATTTGATGATTAAAATTGGTACACTTGCACTTATTTCCCAGATCTTAAATTATAAGCACTCTCTATTTTTAATTTTTTTCCTCTTGTTAAAAATTTGAAAAACTTATAAGTAGCATTTATCTAAAGTGATCATTGTGTCATGTTTTTAAATTTTTATTTTAAAACTTATTATTGTGAAAAAAGGATAACTCATAATTTCTTGGAACCAATAACTCTACAATAAACTAGTTTAGTTGAATGAAGGAATAGAATAATTTAAGAAATTACTTAGTCAATGCTGTGTGATATTTTAGTTCCTATGTATCTTTAGGAAAAAGTTATGAGTACAACTTTCCCTAATATAAATTGAGTTTTTATTAATATTATTATAGTTATATAACTTTTTTGCATTATGGAATGGTAAGAATATTAAACATCTTTAATTTAGAGTCTTTTGATAAAATTTATTAATTTTGAATACTAAATATCATTTTAATATATTTGATCTAAAGGTTGATGAAGGATTTTTTCTTGTATACTCCACTATAAGTTAGTTTTATCAAATTTTTGAAAAATAGATACAGACTATTAAGGAAATAATAAATTTTAAATTTAGCGTAACCGATACTTATTGAATTTAAATCATCTTAAATAAACCCATTAAAATTATATATTTGTATAAAAATTTGTTTTATTTTTGGATATTGACTCACATCCATCAAAAATCAACATACTAATAGCTTGAATAATAGAACCTAGATCACTGAAGGACAGTTTAATAGAAGTAAATTTATAGACAGATGATTATCAATATTCCCTTTTGTATAGAAATAATCCAATCATTATGAATCATCCCAATGATAATATAATTGGTGGTGTAGATCAACCAGTTAGAACTCAAAGTTAAATTAGAAATGATTTTGAGTGTTTTTCATTTTTATCTCAATTTGAACCTGAAATGAAAGATGATTCTATTAGTGATAATTTTTGGATAGTTTTAATAAAATAAGATATTGATCCATTCAAATGGAAAAATTCATGGAATTTGGTTAAGACTCCAAAGGATCTTATGATTATAGGTGTTAAATGGGTCTTCCAAAAAAAGTGTGATTATAATGGGATTTTTTCCCAAGATTGGGAAAGACTAGTTGTTAAGGGTTATAACCAGAAAGAGGGAATATATTATAGATTAATTTTTTTTAATTACTAGGCTCGAGCCTGTTTGAATTCTAGTAGAGTTTACAGCTCACTATAAATTCAACCTATTTCAAATTTATATAAATCATGCCTTATTTAATGTATATGTCTAGGAGGAGGTTTATATTGAATAAGCCCTACCTTTAAAAATAAAAATTATCCAAAACATGTTTTTATCGTTATAAAAATGTGTAATGTACTTAAACAAGATCTGAGTGCTTAGTATGATTTTTTTTCATTTTCTTACCAATTTTTTTTATTAAAGGAACAATATATCCAATTATTTTTATCAATAAAGTTTTTAAGGACATTATCATTATTAAAATTTATACCGATGACATTTTCATCAGCTCAACTCAAAAAAAAAACAATCATATATAGTTTCTTTGAATTTATGTTGAGTGAGTTCATGGTGAACAAAATGGGTGAAATTAATTAATTATTTTATTTTAAAAATGAATCAAAAAATGTAAGTAAAAATATTATGTTAACATAAGTATATAATAGGTATATTTAAATTCTATGGTGTTGAAAATACTTCATGTATTTTTAGTTTTGTAGGCGCCTCCTATAAAAATTATCTTAACAAATTTGGGACATGAGTACATAAAAATATTTAGAGGGTTGATTAGGAGCTTGAATTTCTTAATGTTATAGTTGGAAGGAAATTATTTACTCTGTATGACTATGTGAAATGTTCTAAGAGAATTCAAATGAATACCATTTTATAGTAGTTAATAGGATCTTTCACTATCATGAAGGAACTTCAGAGCATGGATTATTTTATTCAACTTGAACTGTGATTACATTTAAAATATATTCTGATGCTAAATTTAATTGTTGTATAATGTATTTGAATATTACTTCCAAAACTTTTAATTTATTAGGAGAGTATTTTTTTTAGTCTAGTAAGAAACAACATTCATTTTCACTTTCCACCATTGAAATGGAATATGTGATTAGAAGTTTTTGTACTCAATTTTTGTGGACTTAACACACACTCGTAGATATTATTTTTTTCTTTACTCAATGTTGGATTATTTTTGACAAAACAAGTTCTATATATTTACCTAATAACATAGAATGTCACACACGTGTGAAGCACATACACATAACACACCACTTTCTTTGGGATCACAAATAAAAGGATATATTATTATAAAGTTTTTTAGAAATATACCTCAACTTTAAGATATTTTTACCAAACCATTAAATTCTGATATATTTGAATATGTTAAATATAAATTAGGTTTGATCAACATAAATCGATCTTAATTTTTTACTTCTCATTTCACCTTGTCCTAACATTAAAAAAATACCCGAGAAAGGGGTTGGAAATTATTTATTTAGAACATTTTTAAATTTTCATAAAGTTAAATTAAATTATCTAGAATTTTATATAATATAACATGTCAAATTTACAACAAACATTCACTAAAACTACACATAATGAAAGTTACATACCGAATTGAATAAAAACTAACTTTTAAAAGGTACCATTTACTTTAGAGATAATTATTATATAAATACCACATATTTATTTCTAAGACTTTGAATATATTATGTATGAGTAGTACATTGAATTTTTAATATCTTATATATGATTTTACATCAAATTTTGAATGTATTAGGTATTCTACATAACTTTATTTTCTGATGCCTTAATAAAAATTCTAATATCATTTATATACTTAATTCACCAATTACTTTGTTTTTTAAGAATTTAATGATATAATATTTTTATAATATTATTCTAATATTTTTTCCAACACTATAATACTCAATATTTCACCTTTGAAAAAAACTCATACATATCTAATTTATCCTCAAAGAAGGGAGAGTAGTTTTGAATATTTTTAAGAAAATATATTATTGTTTCTATGAAAGATACGAGAAACTATTTTTAATATTTTTTAGAACCATATTTATCATAATAATATCATCCATTGGAATAATAAAATAACTTCTAGAAGCTTCACTCTTTATTTTTTATCATCCATTATTTTTAATCATCGAACACTACTTAATTTTTTAAATTCCAAAAGGAGAGACATGTTTTCTATTTATTTTTCATCTTTTTGTAAATATACAAAATGAACCTTAGAGGGAGAAAAAGGAAATTATAATTGGATTTATATTTCATTTAAAATTATAATAGGGAGTACATTTAATATACATTGAAAAAATTTTATTTAATTAAAGTATTAATCCTATATTATTATTTCACATTGATTATTATTTATTAGGTTATTTTTTACCTTCACATGGGAGGGATTTTTATATGTTCATATGAATAGTAAGTTTCTATTTCTTTTAATTTGGAGGAAGGTTTTGAGATATTCATATCAATGAAGGGGAGATTAATTAAGGAGGAGAGTTTTTATAAATAGGGGATATTGGTGATTGTTTAAGGTAATTTTTGGGAAGCTTTATTATTTCAAACCATATGTGTTTCTTAAAGGACAAATTTTAGTTTCTTTATATGTTATATACAGGTGTAGATTCATTAGGAATTAAAGGAAGTTTTATTTTAAATTTTATTTAAAAATTACTATTTCATTTATGTATTGTGATTATTAAAAGGGGATATTTTTAGGAAGATTGTTGAATCAATCAACCATCCTCATATATTTGGTTTTGATAAGTCACAATAAACTTTGTTAATGTTTTGATTTAACCTAGAGTTGTTTTTTTAGTTTTTTGTGTGTGATGAATTACTGTCTAATCATATATTTCATTGAACTGAATAGATTCATACATCTATCAAAACATGCATCCATCCTATGATAGCCTGAAAAATATGAAATCATCAGATGATAGAGATATATAATACATCCATTATAAGATAAAATGTTTCGTCTAATTTAGTTTCATCCACAACTAATTATTTAAGAATTTAAATTTTGTATTTTGTTATAAAAAAAGACTATAAATTAGATTGTGGGATTCATGGAGTAAAGTATTATGGCGACATATCGCTAAAATCTTAAAATTTGAATTCATGCAGCATCTTATTTCTTTGTGTGATTATGATTTTTTCTTTTCAATGTGATTTTATAAAAGATTTATTTTTGTGAGGTTTATTATTAGGCTCATTAATCATTATATTTATAGTATTTCATTGTATTATCTTACCTAATTGAAGAAGTTTTGAAGCTCGGTACCTATACTTATTTTGATCACTGAGGTCGATGAGGAGATGTTTCAGGTTTGGAACTGAGAAACCTAGGACCAGGTATACAATTACTCTAGAAACATTAGATAAAAGAAAAGGATTTATCTGGTTTTAATTATATTGGTAATAAATATCATTTTAAAAATTTAAGGATTTTCATTCATGACTCCATGCATTATATCTTACCATTTTTTGTAATGCCTAATTGTGTTGTTTATTTTTATGGATGTGATTATTCCTAACAATTTATTTATTTTTTATTGGGTATATAATTCATATCATTTATGCATTTAGATTTTTATATTTTATTTTCTACTGAGTATATAGTTTTTTACTCTTATTTTTTCATAAATTGTTTTTCTAGAAAAAATACATTTCATGTGTGATGAAAATTTTAAATTTCAATTTGTACTTCATTCAACCCCTCTCAAATTTTCCTTACCCACCTTTATGGGGAAAATATCCTCTTGAAATTATTTTGTGCATGGATTATGATAAAAATAATTTTAAAATAATGCCACATTGAAATATTTTTAAAAACTAAATAATACCTAATTTTTTTGATACATAAATATAAGAATTTAAATTAAATGTGTTTCACTAGTATTATCATATTTTTATGGGAAAACTATATTTGAAACTAAATGTTTTGAGCTACAATTATGTTGGTTTGTTCACTTATTTCTATCGATATATTAATATATTGTTAAGTTTTATGAGTAATATAATTTATTCAACTAGTACTAAATTTTGTTTCATATAGCCTCCCTCATTGGTCTTAAGCCTATTTTGTAATTATTGGTATTCTTTCTCAATATGATTCTTTTTTTATCCTTTATTAATGAATTCTCATGGAAAGAATCCAAAGAAACACACCTCTTAGTTGTCTATACTGATCTTTAGAATGAAAGACCATAAAAAAAGTTTTTTCACTAATGATAAATGATTTATCTTATGATTAAACCAGATAAAATTAGACATAGTATATGTTATTATGTTTTAAAATATAAAATAATAATAAATTTCACTTATTTTATGCTTACAAATTTATCCCATGCTTTTTGAGTCTTCACATTTAAGTCAACCATTCTTATTAACAAAGGACTCTTCCACTAAAAATGACATAGGATTGAATTATTTTACAGATATGGATGAATAATATGCATCAGAATACATATATGTAAATAATTTTTTAATTAAATATGTTTTTATAAAACTTTAATGATCATATCTTACAATGACATAATTATATATTTATTAGGACATGTAGGAGAAATTGAATGATAGTGGGTGAGGATTTGTACTTGCATAAGTATTTATCAACAATCTAGGGGACAATAATGTTTTAGAAATATCTATACATCATTCCCAAAAACTCTAAAATTGAAATTAATTCAAAAATATTATAGTATAAATTCAATCTTAGAAAAAAATTCATAATTTCAAGATCTGATTAAAAGATATATTAATATAAAGTGTAAATCATGTTACTATAATGTCCTCCCAAACAATGACCTTCATTATAGGTATAACACTTCATCAAATTTTACTGTTTATCGACAGATTAAATCTAGTACTAAACCCAATATAACCGATGAATATTTAATTTTTAGGGTCAATTTGTTTAAAAAGGATATTCTATACCACTTTAATTTTTTTACCTTTTCATCCTTACATATTTTATTATTAAATTACATTAGAAATTAATATAAATTATATAAATAAATTAAAACATTGTTATTACTCCATGTTAATTCTTAAAATATATGTTGAACTCTTCATGTTTTTCTAGGGAAATGAGGAATCGAAATAAATGGGTGAGATTGCATGCTCAGTAAGGGGTAGAATACAATGAAATCTAACTTGGAATCATTATGAAAAATTTATTAGATATTCTCTAAAACTAGGTATTTCATATTTTAAAATATATAGGAGTCATATCCTATGATATAGAATGTAAGTTACTTTATCATAGAGTATATATTTTTATCAATCATAGTGTATGATTGTTTTGAAACATGGTATTTCAAGTGCACGGATTTATCCACATATTACAGAGGGTTTCCTTTGGGTTGATTGACTTGTTAAATGAAAAATCATTTGAAATTATCAATGGTAATATACTCAGTAAGAATATTTTAATATAACATATTTCGGTTTCCCAGTATTGGTAAATGATATTTGACTTGGTTTATTGAATGAAGGGAGACTATTTAAATGGATGGGATCACTTTGTTTGGGTGTTTGGTTGAGATAAGTCATAATTGATTCTCTCTCTTCCAGTTTACCATTCATCTTTAGGGAGAATATAATATCACATATTTAGTGTTTTTGGGTCCTCTTATAATGTATTAGGATTCTAGTGGCTGATTTAAAACATATAGAGTCAAGTATCATTTATTTTTCTCTAGGTGATCACAATCAAGCATAATCCATCAAGCATGGTAGATATCGAGGACACTACAAATGTGTTTTTTCTATTTATATTATCATTTTATTCAGTACATGTTTATTTAATAATAATAGACCAAAAATATTAAGGGTTTATTCTTCCATGATGATCATGATATGATCCTATGAAACCTTTCCATGGTATCAAAACCATGAACATCTTCGAATCAATATCTTCTTTTACCAATTTCATGAAGAACATACATATCGTAATATGATTCAAACCATATATTAATATAAGGAATGGATGGAATGATTATATAATACTAGATCAATCTATAATTCATAATCATAGGGTGTGAATAATTTTTATTTTAAGTCACAATAAATTCAAAAATATTTAATTTTTTATTATTCCATAAGATACAATATTAGTGATATCATAGGCTATGAAAAAAACCCAAGTTTATCAATAATAAAAAGGTGTTATAATTATGATATAGATTATATCAACAAGGATGAATTGTCCAATAAAAGATTCCTCATATCCATCTATATATGGTACTATATGTTAGAACTTATCATATCATTAGCTATGATTTAACTCTCGAGTAAGGAAAGGAAGGAAATCCACAATAGCACAAACATGCATACTATGTCTTATGATTAGTTCATATGTAAGGAACACTACCCCTATGTATGGAGCACCAAAACCTATGTTAAATTACATATGTTGGGATAACTTTAACTAGTGTAATATAACTATATAATATTGAACTAAATGTTTTCATTGAACATATTTCACCTTATGACATGGGATTTGTGCAAGAATCATCTTTCAGTTTCAATACCTATACAAAGAATGCAAGTACCTCCATAGGATTAAGTATTAAACGCTAATTCTAATTTCTGTATAAAATATATAGTGAACCTATACAAGGGTTAATAAGTTAAAACATGAATAATAACCACCCTATCAATCATAAATTACGTTTTAAGAACACAAATAAGAAAAACAATATTTTTATGCTAAGAGTGATTATAGTTTATAAATTATTAATAAATGATAATTATTAAGCATTTTAAATAGGATATTTTTAAGCCTAAATTAAATATTAAATGTTCATATTTATATCTCATGTTTAAAAAATAAATAAAAGATTTATTTATTTTATTATTACTTTTAAATATATATATATATATAATTGTTTATATAATTTGAATATTATTCATGGATTAATTTAATAAATATGTTAATACATATAGATTGTTAAGTATGTATAGAGGAATAAAACATGAAACGATAAATATTTTATTTTATAAAATAGTTAATTTTTCATATTAATTACTTTTCTATAATATATGGAATAGTTTACAATATTGAAATAAAAATTTTATTTAAAAATTATTATGATTGTTTAAAAATAATGATAAATTAAGAAATAATCAATAAATATAAATGGGTTAATAATTTAAAATTATTAGTTATTCATAATTAAATAATTTTGATTATTCAAATTAATGGAACTTTTGTGATAAATTATTTAAATAATATCAACATGAGTTTTGATAATTAATTTGACCATGGTTTAAATAATACTACATATGTGATATTTAGATTATGCAAAATTGTGTACATAATAGAATTTAAATATTATATTTTTATATTTCATAAATGTTTATATGATGATCAAATACATGGATTGTTCATTTATTTTGTTCAATTCCTGATTTATTTTTCATATATGTATATATTATAAATATTTATGTGAATGATTTTGTTTAAAGTTTATAAACAGCTTCTAGATATTATTATACAAGTACCTAAAGGGTTACATTCTAGGTATGATAATGGATTTAGTTTTATTCTACATTAACTTGGGATTTTATTGAGTTATGAGAATTAATTAAGTAGTCAATAATGATTTATACATAATAGGTTTATAATTATGATGAAATTGAGATATCTCTTGAGTAAAATATCCCTAGGTGGAGGTAAATTTTTTCAAAATTCTCACTAGCTTTGAGGATTATTCCTTGTTTTATAAATGTGGGTGTTGACTATCTATGGATCCATTCTTACAGATGTGGAGATTATTAGTTTCGTATAATTATAATAATTTACAAGAAATAATTTCATGATACTTATGATTAAGATGAATTTCAATATGTATAGATATTGTTGGATTTTAATTTTGGTTAGTAACAAATGATATGATTTTTGTGAGGAGTTACAAAAGATATGGTTTGAGCATAATGGTTTGGTGAAAGGTATAGAATTACAAACTAAATGAAGAAAATAAAAATTAGATGTAAATAGAATGACATGAGATAATGTGGGGAGAATTAAAGCCCCTTATAATTCTAAGTGTTAGATTAATTTTAAATTGGAACATTTCAAGACCTCAACTATATAACATGGTATGTCAACCCATAACTTGATACCCCAGATTATTTTTTGTAAAGGAAAAAGTAATGGGTGACCCTAAAATGACTATATTCACTTTGTTGAAATTTCTGTTGGGTTACATGTAGCCAGAAGACCCTAATTTATTTTTGTTACCAGTGGAATAATGTTTATTTTATCCATTCAAATGGATTAGGTAAAGAGTTACCTTCTTAACTATCCAAGATTTATATTTTATATGATTGGGATGATGATGTAACTAAATGAAAAAGTGGTTAGAGGAACACTATATAAGACTCACTAATTTATAAAATATGAATCTTAGTTCACAAACTGATATAATGAGTTTAAAAGTGATAATCATTTTAGTGGGGGGAAATTCAATAAAATCCATTATTAATTGTTTTGGAAAAGTGATACTCATATAATAAGATATTATACTATATATAAATAAAATCATCATTATCAAAATAAACTTTGATATTAAAACATAACAGGATTATCATAATATAGTTGACTCCAAAGGCTAGTAACTTTTGAAAAGTTATTAAGTAAGATTTATTTTATGAGCTAAGGAAAAAACCTTTTTGAGTTACCAATAGATGAATTTATTCAATAGATGAATCTAATTTCTTATGAGAGTCATAAAATGATTAATTATGGTTTCAATAAAATTATATAAAAAATAAACTAAGGAACTTTAGTCTCTACTCATATACTCAATATGATTGAGTATGGAAATGTCATGGTGAGATTGAAGGTATCCTCTAAGGCATATTCTGGTAGTGTAATTAATTCAAATGGAAATGTTCTAAAAATTTGAATGAGTTCTAGAAAAGGTTACTCAATATTATATAATTTTTGAGGCTAATTGAACTGGGTATATTATTTCTAGGTTCTGGTGTTGTATAGAGAGTATTTTGGGAAAAAAATTGAACAAGAAGAAGAAAAGTGAGTCAAAAAGTCAAAAAATGTTTCTTTTTGTATATAGTTAATGTTATTGCTACCTAGTGTTATACACATGGTAAGGAATAATGATTTAATAGGACGTAATTTTAATGATACATGTTAGTTTTTTTGAAACTCTATAGAATGTCCATGCCAGGTTTCAATGTTATAGAAATTAATTATTAAATTTAAAAGGGCATGGGATGAAAAATATATAATTTTTAAATGTTGTGAGCATACAAGAGTTCAAAATCATTGGAATAATTGAATGAGATTATAATTTTCATTCAACCAATGAAGTAATTAATTATTACAAAAAATATTTTATGGTAAAATAATATATCAATATTAGGTGGATCTATGTAAAGGGTGTGTATATGCATCCTATTTCTCTTATGTGATAAGAAAATTTGTTTGTTAAAAAAAATTTATTACCAAGAATATGAGATAATGGATTCAATACACATGGTTAAAAATTCATTAGATTTAAAATAAAATTTTAAAAAGGAGTCTAATATAATAATGTTTTATCCTAAGTACAAGCGTTTATCAAAATGTTTATTAAAATATGAATAATTGAGATTCCACCACTATTTGTGGAATATTTTAATGAATAAATTATTCACTTTAGAAATAAATGATACTAAAAATATAATATGATATATGATATATAAATAATGGTTTATTTGTTAAATATTGCTACTAAAAGAAAATAAGAGTTATTTCTTAAACACAATGGTGTTTTTGTACTATACTATGATATTTTTGAGAGAATACATTATCTAAGATTATAATGGGAGTATGTTTGGACTATGTGAAGTAAAAAGTTAAAAAACAAAATATCATCATGATCATAATACAATATGAAAGTAACTTCATCAAAAAAGAGTTTAGGATATACCGGCAAGTGATAATTTAAATAGTTATATTGGATACTGAATGATTTCAATGGAAGATTTTAATGGAAAGGGATGAAGGTATGATGATTTTAAACTTATAAAGAGTTTTAAGTAGATAATAAAAGTTATTTACATTATAATATTGGATGTTTCGGAGATAAGTAGATTGAATATATTCAAGTAGTTAAATGTTATGAATATTTTTTCTAAGAATTATCATCATTGAAATCGGTTTTCTACATAAATGTTACTCACTAAAGAGTTTATTGGGAGGATTTTATTATGTGGTTATATATTGATGTGGAAATGATTACATAAATATATAATTATTTTTAAAAAACCCATAAAAGTGAAGCATATATAAGTTTGTTCTGGTAGTCGATCATATATGATACGTTAGAAAATCACTTATGTATGGTTTTGCTAAATATTTTTAAATGGGTTTAATAATATAAATGTATCTTATTGTACAAAAGGTAATATACACTATATAAATCTAAATATTTGTTTCATATTTCTCATGAAATGAAATGTTAATTATCCCCTTGATGTTTGAATTTGAGTTGTCCATATTTGATGATCATCATATAGTATTATAGGTTGTGATTTTATGTTAAGATTGGAATCAGTAAAATATTTTAATTGATACAAAGAGTTGTATACAATATACAAAGAATAGAATCATAATATAATAAGTCAAGAATTATTATTTAGACCAACACAACAAAGTATATAAAATGTAATTTCAAATGATCATTGACAAACTTAGGGGTATTTTAATATTATGGATCCCCAATAATTGAAATTGGTGAGATAAGTATCATGAAAACCTTCATACTTTGATACATTTCTTACACAAGACTTAAGGGTTACATAATCAAGGTGTGTTTGGGTATGTTTCTTATTATATATTCACCTAGAGATCAAACTAGATGGGATTAATACATCCTTATGACGAGTTAAATAAATCTAGGACATTGACTAGATTAGAATGAGGAAATTCATGTTCATTATTATTTGAGTGGTATGTTATGTGCTTGATTACTTTGATGAATTACATATGATGTATTTATTCATATTGGTTTTTTTATTTATGAGAATCATAAATTTATGAGATGGCTTATACTATATTTACATGTTCCTTCTCTAATGATCACTCGATTCCACATAACATGGGATTATATAGGTATAAATTTAATTTATATGATACATTTTATGATGGAAATGTTCATATAAAGATATGAGTATTTTTTATCAAGATCATATTAATGACCATTATAGTTTGACTATCATTGATTTTTTGTTATAGGATTCTATTTTTATACATGTATGAAATCAAGATTTCTTATTTTTTGTCAATTATATAAAGGCCCAGAAGGGTTGAAAAATTAAGACTTAGGATAAGGATTAAATTTTAGAAAAAAATGTTTTTTAAAAAATTAACATAGTTTGATAAAATATATCAAAAATATTTTTTTATGGATTCAAAAATATTTGTGATGTTTTTCATAATGTTCTTATGGGATTTTCAGTGCATGTGGGAGATTATAGAATATTTACTAAACTAGGTATATTATATTTTATGATATACTTAATTCATATACTCTGATATGGCGTGTAGATTTATCTATCATAGAATATGATCAGAATATATCAGAGTGTATGATTAGTTGGTTATATGGGATATTTGTTACATGGATTAAACTATATATTCCACACCGTTTCAATTAGGTCAATTTGTTTATGGAATGAAAAATCATTAAAAATGTTCAAATGATAAAATACATAATGGGTATACATTATCATGATGTATATTAACTACCTTGTTTTGGAAGACAATGTTTGATTATATCCATTGAATGAAGGGATCCTATATAAAGGTTTTTGAATCCTCTATTAGGGTGTGTAGTTTTGATAAAACATAAATGAATCTCTCTCTTCCTCCCTATTCCCCATTCATATTATTATAGAAGGTACTAGAACACATTTTGTGTTATGGTTCTTCTCAGAAGGTATTAGTGTAGATACCCAAATCTTGACGTACATGTACATTACATTACTTTTGTGTAATACTTCATACATAACAAAGATAGACACCAAAGGACCGTAATAGTTTCGTGTCATTGGAAACTCGGACTATAATATTCTAATCGCGGTGAAAGATCTTCAATATCTCCCATAAAGATCTTTCCCTTTTGTTTCCTTACCTAAAACCTTTCTTTACATCATAGGGAAAATAAAACATATAAAGGGTGATCTCAAATGCTCAGTAAGGGTAAGAATGGAGAAAATAAAACAAACCATATACATTTGAACATAAAAACATGAACATAATGTTTAAACATCTAAATCTTGAGCAGTGATATAAAACATGGCAGTATATAAGGCATAGATCATAATGGAACATCAATCATGATAAAATATATTGGAAATAAAAATTTTAATTGTGGAAAAACATTAATCACATGATATGATTTCTATAGTATTCAAGGCATTACTGCCAAGACCATCTTAGTGGACAAAGTCCCTTACTGAACCGGGTTTACTTTCCATTCCAGCCCTGTATTATTGAACTGGATTTACTTGTCGTTTCATCCATTTCTATCTCATGAGATATAAATCTTTACCCAATGCATTGGAGTGAGATATAGGTCCCACCCATCCCATAACGAAATCATTCTTACTTGTGCCATAAAATAAACTTAAAACATTCATCATAACCCAAAAAATAAAATGGGTTTCATAAACATCATCCCATCATCACATAATCCATATAAAACAAATGGATATTTCATAATAAGAAAAGTGAAACCATGTAAATCATAGAGACATTATACTTGAAACATACACTTATGAAATAATGTCATCTTAGATGGAAAATGGTTTTGATAAAACACTTGAAATGAATTCTTGAGGAAAATATCCTTTCTTCTTCAAAATCATTTTCTTTTCAAAAAATGCCATGAAATTTTAGAAGAAAAGTATTTTGTTTAAAATAGTAATAAAATCTTGTATAGTAAGCTTCATGAAAACGAGGCATTATGAAACCGTAAAAATCCGTTCATTCCGTATAAGTTGAAAAAAACATTCTTCTCGTACTTTTGTCGGAAAAGTCTAAAAGTACCTCGTATGGTAAACAAAAAAAAAGATTTCTTAAATACCATGTAGTAAAAGTAAAAAATGAGTAAAAAGGACTTTAAACATACATGAATTGTTTTTTATAAAACTTGTACATGGATGATAAATATAACCCCAATAAATACTTACGTATAAGCAATATCAGATAGAAAACAATTGAGATTGCAACATTATCCCTTACCTTAGGTCCGATATGCTTCGTATGTATCCGAACCTCCTGTATAATGATTTAAATAATGTCATTGACTTATTAAATAATCATATTCATTGTTATGATATCATATATGGTTCACTTATGACTTTATATTACCTGTTCTTTTGTAAATTCCATGTTAAAGAGCGTTTTGGGTAAATCGTTTCATTTTTCGTCCATGTTTTGGCTTGTAATTATTAATATAATTACTTAGATCATGATTACTTAATTAAATAATATAAAAAATTATTTATATGTAATATATATTCAGAATATACATATATATAATAGATCGATAAATGGAAATAAATACACCGTTCATAAAGACGGTAGGCCGTACGTACGCATGAACATTGTTTTCATTTCCTTATTAAATTGAATGGAATTAAGTAGATAACATAAATATATATATACATAAATACAATAGCATTATCATGTCATATATTTCATTATTATTCATTATATATACTTAATAATCATTCTTGAGTGGTTAACATGGAGAATGAATCTCATCGCGTCGTGGAGACACTAATCCGTACGTACGCACGAGCGATGATTTCGTTCCCATATTTATTGAATGGAATTGGAGTGAATGATATAATATATTAGAATCATTATGATGTTATAATAATCATATGTAGTTATTCTTTACACCATTATACCCATCCAAGTAAGGTGGTGGTGGAAAAACAGATTACACAACGGCGTGGAGACGGTATTCCGTACGTACGCACGCGCGGTGATTTCATTTTCTGTAGGATGGATAGAAGGTGAAATGAGTTTGTTTCATATTTATAATAAAATATCAGTATATTAGGGATACTAATGTTATTACATCATAATGAAACCACTAAATAAGAGGAATTATAAGAAGAAAGAAACTTGAATGAATCGGTAGAAGGTATTACCTCTTTCTCGAAGTGCCTCCTTTGAAATTCCTCTTAGGGCACTAGAGTTGGTCTTTTGAGAAGACCAGTACCTATATAAGGTTTCTAGGGAAGTGGTGAAGTAAAATGGGCATAGTTTGTCTGAGCTTCAAGGCTCAAAATGGTGTAAGGAGGAGAGGGAGGAGGTGCTCTTTTATAAGGGAGGAGTGGGGCACCTTTAGAATTCTCAAAAATATTAGTTTAATATAAATTCAAACCCCACATAAAAACCTAAAAAAATGACTCAATTAGAATATTAGATGATATAGGGTTGTAATATAATTAACCAATAAAATTTAGACATGTTTTTATCTTATTTTAAACCTTATCATTTGGATTTATCCTTATTTAATCTATTTAATTTTATTTGTGATAATAAAATTCTAAATTTTAAATGGTTATAAATAATCACTTATGTGTTATTAATTTCCATAATTGTATAATTTATGACATTTTAGAATATATAAATTTTAATTTATAAATTTTAAATATTTATTTTATTTTTAAACAATTTTATAATATGTAATTTTTATAAAATAACAATAGTGTCAATTTTGACACTATGCATTTGTTTGAATTTAAATAAAATATATACAGAAGATATGTTCGAAATAAAAGATTTAATAGATTAATAAAATGTAATATTTATCTATAAAATTAGTGGATCACATTAAATAGTTTATATAATATTTATTTCAATATTTTTAAAATCTTTTATTTGGTATATCTCTTAATAAAATAATTACTACAACATTTTTGTATAATTATTTAATATAATTATTTGTTGCATTAAAATTTAAAATAAAATCATATTATGAAGATAAATATAATAAATTTAATAATAATATTCTTACTTGAATTTATCATCTTAAAATCAAAACATTTAAATTGTTATATTTGTTAAATTGTCAAGGTGACATCTTTGACATCATTTAAAATAAAATAATATAAATTTCATAATCGGTTTTATAAGACTCCAAATAGTCCAAAAATAGACCCTTGGATGATTAGGGTATAGATATACTCTACAAATAATGTTTGGTCAATATTATGGTTCTTTTTATAGGTATTGTGATTTTAATAAAAACTATATTATTGATTTTTTCACTAAATAAAAAATTTCTGCATCACTATTGTGTCACCATTAATGACAATTATTTAATCCCTAAAAATTATAAATAAATTATCATGATGTAGATAATTTTTTTATCTTTCTGGATAATATTCATGTTCGAAGTTTCATAAAGGTTATCACTAAATTAAAATTATTATACTTATAAGTTTTAAGAGAGTGACATGTTGTCACTTTCTTCGGTAATAATAATAATTAAATTATTTTCATGGTCAAAAGTCCATAAAATTAATCTAATCCTAACCTTAGGTGATATGGATCTACTTTTATTCATCCAATATAATTTTTTCATGTGTTAGGGTAATTTTATAGTCTTAGGTTTACCCTTAATTACCCGATTTATCTTTAACTGAAGTAAATAAAAATTACCGTAGTTACTATTCATAGTGCCCAAAAATAAATAGTAGCCTATTAACATAATTTGGAACTACTGATTCAAAATATGGAATCCATTTTTCAAAATTCAAAATACATAAGTTGCAGTAATTAATTTAAAATTAATCCCGCTATTAAGAAAACGAGTTTTAAAAGTTAAAACATTGCAAAAGATTGAAATGGTTTTACCTATGAATTCAATGTAAAATAAATGATAATGACATACATTATATTAAATGGTAAAAATATATTCTATTTATACTTTAAAACCATTCAATATTATAATTTACCCATATAAATTATTACGATGAAAAAAGTTGTTTTTAATTAAAATATAGCATGTTTTTACTATTCCTTAAAATATGAAAGTTTTCAGAATAATATGAAAATTTTATCCAAAGTAAATTTTTATATCCTTATCACAAAGAAGAATTTTATTTTGTCAAATTGAACTTATAAAAATGTCAAAAACTAGATTTAAAGTGGGTGCGCCTTCAAAAGGTGACAAAACTGCATTTTTTGAAAAATACTTATTTTACCAAAAAAATTTATTTTGTTCACATAGCATGTTTTAGAAAATGTGTAAGATGAATAATAATGTTATAAAATTCAAAATTTAGTTAATACTATTCATAATGGCTAGTCCATAATAATATTATTACAATATATCATTGTTTAGTGAAACCCGGTATTGCGTACAACACACACTATCGAAGAAGGTTGTGATTGCGTGTAAGGCAAGCCAAGTTAGGGTTTCCTATAGTGAAAGACTCCTTTGTTGTTATGTATAATAAAATCCAACCATATTTAATTTATACATTGAATATATATATATATATACACACTCAATGTTGTGTAGAATAACTACTATCAAACAAACTTGAAATTGTGTGTAACATGATCCAAGATTAGTGTTGCATATACTGCAAGCTAATACGGTGTTTCTATAGCGCAAGATAACTTTGGTGTAGCGTACAACAGAAGATATTAAAGAAATTAAAAAGAATATATCTTATAAAATCTCGGGTTGTTACAATTAGGATTCTAATGTACTGTAAGTGGTGGAAATAATCATCTTGTTATCTTTAGGTGATCAGGATCAAGCATACTTCATCAAGAATTACAATAATAAAGCACACTGTAAATGAGGTATATATGTTTATATTTTCATTTTCTTCACTACATGTTGATTTAAAGATGAATATCGTTAATGTAAATGGGTTTCTTCCATTAGGGTGATTGTGAGATGATCCTCTAAAACCCACCAATAATATCATAAATATATGAATGATATAATCATTAGTGATAGAGAATTATTAAGGGAATAAAATCATGAAATCATATGAAGTGATATTAATTTAATGATTACTTAAAAATGACAGCATGATCATAACATAGTCCATATATGTGATGGAAATAGAAGTTAAATATTCACATGCATACTAAAAATAAAAATTATAATCAGTGAATACATAATGTTGAACATCATAACCTTACTATTAGGGAAACCTAAAAATAAATAATATGCTTCCATATTCCAAATACCCAAGATAGTTTTTCTTATGAGACCTACTGATACATTGAGGTGATATATATTTCTACTCCCCACCCATAAATTAATATTTACAATGTATTCGTCATATAAAATGAATGAATAAACAATACCTTATATAATATTCCATGAGGAACATATTAAATTAATATGGATAATTAATAAATAATTATAGGTATTGAAATAATAGGTGGAGATGGCTCCTAAATCCTCAGGAGTGATGACTCCCGTATCTAGTGTTTTCATCTCTCCTTTTTGGATTTGATCTTCTCCTCTCAGTTTTATCAGTGGGGTTTGGGGGTGGCTAGGATTTCCAAATTATCACCATCAGATTGGGTTATGTTATGTGTTTTAGCTTCTCTATGATTTTCCTTATTCCATTTTTGTACATATTTGAGTGTTGACTTTTTCATGATTTTATTTTTCTATGCATCCTTAATTATCACATCCATGGTTTATCTTGAGGCAATTTATCTTTTATTTTTTGGTCCTATATTTTCTCTATGGATTTACTGGGTGTTTTTAGAGAAAATGGAAACTTTTGAACCCGATATAAGGTGTTGCATGGTTGGCTCACAGTTTATAGAAATCATGTTCCAGACCAGATAAAATTGTGCACCTTGGATAGTGGCATTGTTTAGGACACAAAACCTGCCACATGGGTGTGTAGGCTAAACATGCGCCCAGACCATTGGGTCAGTTTGAGGTGCATAGTCAACTACAGGGGCATGCGTCCTTCCCCAAGAGACCATGTGTCCTCTTTTCCCTTTAGAGAGAGATGTGCCTCATGGATTCCACATGGTTTGGAAAGCTGTGAGGCCAAACTATGCAGACTCCCTAGAAATTTAAAATTGTTGAATATCCAAAATTACCCTTCCTTATTTTTTCCTAAATCCACCCTAATTTATCCCATTTTGGATTCTCATCCCTATCTGCGCCTCCCTTACCTTTTGGCTCTCTTAGAACAATTTATATTGGTCGATTTGGTGTAGAATCTTCAATAACTCATCATGTTATCCTCCCAAATTCTTATTTCTTCTCTCTTCTTGGTCTTTTATTATGCCCTTCTTGGGTTCTTCTTTATCCATTAGATTGGTTTCCCTAAAGTGAGTTGACCCTTAGTTATTTGGGTTTAATATTAATGTTTATGTTTTGTGCTTGATTTTCTAGGGTCACCTTGTGTTGTGGTTGTTGTTTTCTATCAATTTCTAGAATTTTCAAAGTGAAAGGTAAGTGGTTCCATGATTTAACATTATTGGATGATTTTTGTATGATTTACATGGTTTCTAAATGAGTTATATGGGTTGTGTGGGTGGTGTGAATCATTTTTAGATGGTCTTGGTGTGTGTAAAAGTCAAATAATGAAAGAATGTGTGTGGAAGAGGTGGTTCATGTGACATATGGAATTTAATTGAGCACAAAGGGAATCATAGGTATCTTGGTGGGAAATACTAGGTCTATAATGGTAGAAAGTATGATAGGGATAAGGCTTGGTTTCCCTATATGGATCAATGATACAACACTAAATAAACATATGATGATGATCAGAGATCACTAGACCTTGGGATGCATTCCCATCTAGTAGCTCATGCTCAAGGGTGTTGTGGGTTATAATTTTTAAGCCATATCAGTGAGGTTTGAGGATCCAAGGACCCCAATAACCCTAATACCTTTGGGATTAACCAGGCTTCTCATATCATGTGATTATATTATTTCCATTTGGATTGCTAACATGTTAAATTTTCAATTTTTATTTGAAGGAATGGTTCATTTAAAATTGTTTTTTAATGATTTATTTTATTTAAAAACATGCATGTTGATTTTTTCATATAATTTTTTAAAATGGTTTCTATTTTTATGTTAACATATTTGGAATTGGATCAGACCCTACATACACCATAGCATGTATATAGACCTTTTTATTTTTTACCAAGGTAAAGGCATGATGTTATGTGGTGGTGATGGTGGTTCTAGTTACTTTTGGTTCTTCTTTTGGTAGGTGTTGGTGGAGGTGGATTGAGAGTGATAACCCTATTATTGTATGGAGACTTGTGGTCTAGTTGTTTCAACTCCATATTTTAGTATTTTAGTTTTTATTTAAAATTGTAAAATTCTAAACTTGTGATAGTTGTATCTCATTTTCATTTGGTTATTGATTATGTGGTGATGTTTTATTCTTGTTGTTTATTAATGGTTAATTTTTATGGGAAAAACTATTCCAAAATATGTAGCTCGATGCCCAGGAACTTGTTTCCAACCCATGGGGATCAGGAACACCCTTCAAGACTTTCCACAGACCGGGTTATGTGTCAGGTTGAATGAAATCCCAGACTGTATTGGTTTGTGATATAATGATATCAGAGCATATTTTTCCATTTATTTGGGGCATGATATTTGGGAAGAGTTTAAATAGACAGTAGATCGGATTTTTGGGGCTTGAGGTTCTATTTAAGAATGGGATATCTAGCCACCACATCTTGTGACCGACCTCAGGTCACAATGAGAAGTTTGGGGTTTGGTTTGATTCCTACAATAGGTTATATGTATAGAATAATGAATGTGAATGGGAATCGAGTGGATGTGGAGTGTTTTGACTCATTATTGTTCTTGTTTTGGGTTTTTATGGATTTATGGGAGTGTTTGGAATTTGATTTTGTTTCTATAACTCTTTAAAATAGTGTATTGATTGTTTTTATTATGTTGTTAATTTTTTTAGCATCATACCCCCTATAGACTTACTGTGTAACCAAATGAATAAGATAAAGAGAGTTATCCAACAATAGTTGATCATAGACTAATGGAAGTGGTGGTTTAGGCTATCTGAGCATTAGATCAGGGAGAGAGCTATGGTCTTACTCATGTTAATAAATCTAAACCATGTTTGGGAAGAAAAAAATATAAAGAGTTTGTCAAGAAAAGCCTCCTTTCTAGGGTTTCAAGGACCCCTAGGAAGTAGAGGATTAGATTGAGAAGATCAAAAGGATGATTGGATTTCTTGATACTCCTGATGCATTTAAAGTGAAGTGTGCTTAATTTCTATTGGATGGTCCTAGTCAGAGGTGGTGGGACTTGATGGTTCAAACCAGAAAGAACAAGTAAATGGGTTGTAAGGGATTTAAAGTCATATTTAATGAGAAGTATTATCCCAATAACTTGTCCTTTGAAAATATATAGGAGTTTCTAGATCTATATCAAAGGGATCAGACCATGTTTTAGTATTCAAAACACTTTATAGAATTAGTTCAGTTCAAAACCAAGGTGGTTTATAACAAGCAGCTAAAGGCTCAACAGTTAAAAATGGGGTTGCATATAGGAATTAGGTCCCATGTTTTCTTATTTAAGTTTAAGACTTATGATGAGGTGGTTGATCAATCCTTGATGGTGGAGATAGATCATGCCAGAAAGTGTAGTTTTAATGGGGAAGTTTCAACAGTGGTTGAGGGTAGTAGTGGTTCATCTGAAAAGAAGAAGAGGCATGATGAGTAGTAAAAGAGGGGATGTGGTAGCACAATCAATACTTCCTGACCAACTTCGTCTATGGACTCATGATTACCATTAGTGTGGAAGGTCGAGGCATATACAGGCAGCATGTCTAGACCTAGCTAGACCCTTTCATCACTGTGGACATATGGTACATATGTAGTGGTTTTATAAATCCGCATTCCCATATTAGGGCTGTTCAGGTTCCGTATACTCTAGAGGAATATCAGAATAGTCAGAGCCAACTAGGACATGAGGTTATCGATTTGGAATTCATGGTTTTAGGGAAGGATATTCTTCTAGGAAGAGTTAAATTAAGGCAGAGCTGTGGGTTGTTAGTCGTTCTTAGGTCCATGCATAGATGAGGAACATTCATAATATGGATCAAGCTCAAGTGGAATCACATATAGGACCATACATAGGTATAATTCTTATCACATTATCCTTATATGTTTCCTTGTTTGACAAAGGTTCTTCTAATACCTTTATTTCTACCCATATTATGGATTTGTTGAAATTTCCCATCGAGATCATGCCATATGCAATGGATTTGGTGACAACCCTTGGTAAGAAGAGAGAGAAGGGTTCCAGGTGTCCATATTGTGTAATAAATCTAAAAGGGGTTGAGCTAGAATGGAATTTCCTTATCTTGGAATTGGAATTCTTCGATGTGATCCTTGATATGGATTGGATGGTGTGTTTTCAGGTACACACCGATTATTATTTTTGTCAAGTGAGTTTCATGGAACCTAATGAGAGTACCCAGGTTTTTCATGGTAAATGGGATCCTCAAATAGGATGTGTTGGAACACCACTTTTAGAGATAGAAAATCTCATTTTTCATATGTCATAACTCATGTTAGAGGGTGATGATAGACATCATGAGGGAAGATTACCTCCTTTGGTGGATGAGTTTCTATAGGTATTTCCATATGACTTATCATGATTACCTCTAGAGTGGTTTGTGGAGTTCACCCTTGATTTTGTGTTGAGAACCTAGCCGATATCTCTTCACTCATATCATTTGGACCCCACCATGTTGAGAGAATTAAATATACTTTTGGATGATTTGGAATCCAAAGGATCCATTATCTCGAGCATATCAGCTTGGACTACCCCAGTTCTATTTACGAATAAGGATGATGGATCTCTTAGGTTGTGCATCAATTAATGGAAAATGAAAAAGGTAATGATAAAAAAATACACCTTACCCAATATTGATGAAATCTTTGATTAGATTAAGGGAGTAAATGTGGTTCTCCAAGGTCGTCCTGTGTTCCCTGTATCATATGTTCAGACTCAGAGAGGTAGATGTTCCTAAGACAACCTTCTGAAGTAAGTACAACAATTTTAAGTATTTGGTCATGCCATTCGGGATGATGAATTCTCTAATGATCTTTATGTATCTTATGAACTGGGAGTTACATCATTACCCTGACTCCTTTTTCTTCATGTTTATGGACAACATCCTGTTCTATTCTGTGACTGAGGAAGAGCATGAGAGACACTTGAGGATTGTATTGGGAACTATTTAAGATCACCATATCCATGCCAATATTTTCAAGTGTAACTTTTGGATTAGGGAGTTCATGTTTATAGTTCACATGATCTTATAACATGGGGTTTCAAGGGACCCTGAGAAGATCAAGGTCATGATTTGATGGGAGAAACCGAAGAATGGTTTTTAGAACAAAAGTTTTTTGGTCCTGGCAGGATATTATAAGTGATTTGTTAGGGTTTTCTCTAGGCTTTATTCTCCCATGAAAATTCTTACCTAGAAAGTAAGAAATTTTGAGTGGATCTTAGAATATTAGAAATATTTTGAAGTCCTTAATAAGTGGTTGAATACAACCCCCATTTTGATCACTCTAGAATTTGGAAAGGGATAGTTGGTCTTTTGTGATGCATCATTAATGGGTCTTGGTTGTGTGCTGATACATGATGGTCATGTGATGTCATATAGTTCTGTCTAACTCTAATAAAACGAAAAGAATTACCCAACCCATGACCTAGAATTAGTGGTAGTGATGCCTGCCTTAGAGACATGAAATCATTTTATCATCATGTATATGTCTTTAGTATACTCATATAATAAGATATTGTCCTACATTTTATCCTAGAAGGATTTTAATTTGAGGCATCACCGTTGGGTTGAGTACCTCCAAGGGTTCAATTTTGATTTCGGGTATAGCCCAAGAAAGGGTAGTGTGGTTGTAGGTTCCTTGAGATGCAATTTACTAGTGATAGATCTAAAATTTTAGTGATTAGTGGACTTTGATAGGGATTTTTCCCATATTCAACTAGAAACGAAGAAGCACAGTGGAGGTGTGTTCTTGGCTAGTGTTTAGTTAACACCTTCCCTTATGGAGTTGATTCCGAAAAATAAGTCAAGTGATTAGTTGTGCCATCATTCTATGCAGTCTCTAAATGGTGGGGAGGTATCTAGCGAGTGTTTATTATATTCTAAGGGAGTTATTTGTTTTAGATTCCATTTTATAGCGACATTTTCGATATCGATGGTGGTCATGTGGGATAACTATTAGTATATGTGGTTCATTTATCCCAGGACTACCAAGATTTACTATGATTTGTGTCACCAGTTTTAGTGACCAGATATGAGGTGGGACATATATGACTTTGGTTCCAGATGTTACACCTTTAAATAGGTTAAAGTAGATCACCATAGGCCCCCCATTTTAATTTTTCCACTACCCATTCCTACCTAGAAGTTGTATAAGGTATCCGTTGAAATAAATATTGTGTTTACTCATACACACCGGGGAAGGAATGAAATTTAGGTAGTGATTAAAGATATTACCAAATCATCCCATTTCATTCTAATAAGGGATTCAACCAAATTGAATGAGTTGGGTCGATTGTATGCTCAATAGTTCATGAGGATTTATGGTGTTGCATCAATTATTTTTTCAGATAGGGACCCCCATTTAATCTCTCAATTTTGGTAAGGCCTTCATAAGACAATGGGATCCCAAATCAAGTTGAGTATAACATACCACCCTCAAATGAATGTCCAGACAGAGCGAACGAATCAGATTTTGGAAGACATTATCTGATCATGTGTGTTAGATTTAAGAGGCTTGTGAGATATCCATTTAGGGTTGGTTGAGTTTTCATATAATAATAGTTACCAATTCTAAATAATTATTTCCCCATTTGAGTATATTTATGGTCAACCATGTCAGTCACCTCTGTGCTGGACAAAATTTTGCGAGACTTCACTGTTGGGGTTGAGCCTTGTGTAGGAGATTTTGAATAAATTCCAATTGATCAGGAAGTGTTTGTTAATAGTTTAGAGCCTCCAAAATTCTTATTCTAATAAATGTAACTGAGCTTTGGAATTATCTGTGGGTAACTAGGTGTTTCTAAAGGTTTCCCCTTAATTGGGTCACCATCATCTTGGTAATCAGGGGAGCTGACACTAAGGTATGTTAGTTCATTTGAGATTTATGAGAGAGTTGGCAAGGTGGAATAAAAAATATTTTTTACATCTCAGTTGACATAGATCCATGGCATGTTCCATGTCTCAGAATTAATTAAGTAAAATCCTATCCTTTCTCACATGATGAATTCAGAAGAGTTGGATCCTAAAATAGATTTTTTTTTTGTGTTTGAGAGACCTATGTAAATTGTGGATTCCCAAGAGAAAGTGATTTTGGGGAAGTCTATACCACTGGTTCATGTTATTTGGTAGCATGAGAATGATGAACACGAGACATGGAAATGAAGATATTGGGTTGATGAGCAGTACTGATTTTTCTTACCTGATCAGACTTCAGAATGACTTTGAAAGGGTGGAAAGTTTTCATGTTGGGGAGAATGATCACATCCATGGTTTTTTTGAGATATTTTATCTTGTATTTTTAGTACTATATTAGTTATCTGTCTTTCCTATGTGTTTTTGGAGAAAATCGTAGTTTTTGGACCCAAAATAAGGTGGAACATAATTAGAGGATGGTTAGTAGAACCATGTGCTAGACAAGATGAGACCGTGCACCCAGGATATTAGCACTATCCATGCCGCACCACCTACCACATGGGCATGTGACCTAACTATGCAACCAAACTTGTGGGTATTTTTGAGGCACACAGTTTGCCACACATGTGTGTTCCCTTCCCCAGAAGACCATATGACCTATTTTCTCCTTTTGAATTGTAAAGACCCAGAACATTCCATGTAATTTTTTTAATTATTTAGGATTATTACTTGTCTGCAAAAATTGAAGGCATATGATTCTAAGGCCCTGTGTTCCCAGAATGAATTTCTAAATTTTTTTAGGTACGTTCAGTAAATGCATGGGTGACATTTTTCATCATTTGAACCGGTGCTCTAAATTGAAATTTGAGAGCACCGTTGAATCCGCAACGCTAAGATTCTCTTAAGGGGAGATTCACTTCAACCAGAGTTGGTCAGAAAAAAGATAGTTTTTGTGACTTTTAAAGAAATTATAAAATAACATAAATTGTTATTTTATTTATTTTTCTTTTTCCTACCACTTGTTGAGCTGCAGTGGAGGAGACCACAAAGGCGGTCAGACCTTTAATTATGGGGTTTTAATTGCACGGTTACACTTTGGTTGCGTAACCACCCCTCACATAATTAACTAGACACTTTAATTATGTAAATTAGTGAGTCACATTAATTACGTCAATTAATGAACCTCATTAATTCCTCATGGAATTTATCTCCTTCCCCCCTCCTATTTAAATGGAGCTTGGGGTGGGGTTTTTGCATGACTTCATCCAGTGAGGAACCCCTGGTGAAGTGATGCCATGCCTTCCAGTGACAGAGAATGGAGGATTGATGACACCTGTCATAGGATCAATCTGAAGGTCAACAGACGATGAACACCAACGCACACAAAATTTCCCCTTCATCCACAATACCCTTGAACGTGGAAGCACCACCATCCGTGATGTTCCCAATGAATCACGAGGTAGGGGTTGTCTTTTAATTCAAGATTTTCTCTCGATTCTGGTCCACTCTCTTGAATTTGCGGGAGGTTGTTGTGGGGGATTTGAACGGGGTTCATTATTATAGAAAATTGATGAATAATTACCCCCCCTTGTTTTAACGCAAACGTGGAGGGTGCGAGCCAAACAAACTAGGCCTTGACCCTCCGCTGCTTGTTTTTTTGTTGCGTTCTTTGAGGACAGTTTTCCCAATTCGACGACAACACAACACAGAAGGGCACGTTGTGGAGATGACAATACGAGAGGCCCATAGGCATAGCCAACACCAAGAATGGACCACCGGAGCAAGTCCAGTGGCCTATGAAAACAACCATCGGTGCACCATGATAGCGGCGAATGACGGTGGCCGGAGGAGGCCCATGACAACAGGCCGCATGCGGTGGGAAGGTGGCACGCCGTTGCGGGCCGCGGTGGACAGAGGTGGCCGGCCTGAGCTGGCTGCACTGGAGAAGGGCGGTGCCCACATGCACCAATGGCGGCAGCAGCCGTGGCCAGTGGGCCGCGGAAGGAGGGGGCGACGCGTATTCTACGCCACACTGGATGAAACGACCTCACATCCGCATGGCCAGCTTGGAGGTGAGGTCCGTCATCAGGAGAACCGGGCCGGATGAACGGGCTAGAACCGCCCAGCGGGACGGACCCTCATCCCAGTGGGCCAGATCCATCCAGAGGGACAGGCCAGACCCACGACCCAGTAGGCCTATGCGGGTGGGCTGTGCCTCACCCGGTGGGCTAGGCCAACAGCAGGCAGGACCCGCGAACCAGCCGGGCTGACCCCGATGGGCCAGTCCCAGTGAATCGGGCCAAACCTTAATGGACTGGACCCCAGTGGGTTCAGGAAGACCCCGAGACCCGTTTCGTCGCGCCGAACTGACCGAGTCGGACCGGGCCCAGACCTAACTAGCCCCTGAATAAAGAAATGCCCGTAACTGATGAACTAGGTGTCCGTTTGACATGCCATCAGTGGAATTGGGACTCTTTTAGGGAATTATTCCCTTTGTCATATTCTAGTGGGACTGACCGAGCCAGGCTGGACTGTGGTGCGATCACCCCTATTTCATAGAAAGGGGTGTAACTAACAGACCGAGCGTCCAATCGACGTGCCGTCTGTGGAATAAGGACAATTTTGACAAGGAGGTCCAATAGAGATACTCTAAGGGAGTTTTGACAGAGTTTGATGTGGGAACTGGGTTGGATCATACTTTAATCCAACCAGTCCCTTTTTACAAAAGTGCCCATATCTCATAGATCGGGCATCCGACCGACGCGCCGTCTGTCACGTCGGGACCCTTATGATGAGGCGATCCCTTGGGTATAATTGTTTTTAGAACTTGATACTGGTTGAAATATTACCAATGGTTTGAGGAGCAGAGTCTTCCAGAGATCAAGTGTGCTTCATGCGGGAATCCAGTGGCTGACTGTGACATGAAGAAGAATAGCGACCAATACGGGTCAACATCAGCAAATCCAGAGTGGGATGATCTATCTATACAACTAATCATCACTAAATCTATACCAGTGACCAATACAAGTCAATACTATCTACCAATAAAGGTCCACACCAGGGATAAATACAGGTAATCCCTAGTGACCAATACGGGTCAGCACCAACCACCAATACAGGCCGACATCTAGCGACCAATACAGGTCAGCATACAATGACCTATATGGGTTAGCAGTGGAGTTACTATGGATATAATGATCTGACTTTATGACTAGTCATCCCTAACCGAGTAAATTTTAAGTTATACCATTATAGTGAGTTGTCTCTTTTACTTTGTGCTTCATGATTTATATCATTCTTGTGATATTACCTTTGTGGTATTTCTTATGATGTTTTACTTTGTGTATTATTGAGAGACCTTCAGAGGTCTCGGGGTCCCCTACTGAGTTGTTGTACTCTCCCCTACAAGGTCTCCACCGACATGTGTGTGTCTGGTGGAGACTACTAATGCTACAATGTAGACTTTGGAGGTTTGAGACTTGGTGGAGATTGGTGTGACAGGAGTAGTCATGATCCTCCTCTTCGATTTCAGACTTATAGCTACTACCCTCTATGTTGAGCTCCAAGGAAGATGTAGTAACTGTTCAATTTCTTTTCAGTTTCTAGGGATTTTATTCCAACCCACTGTTTTCAGTTTACAGTTGTACTTGTGGTTGTACTTTAAACTCATTGTGATAGATTTGTTTTGTTGATCGTTTACTTCAGTTTCCCTTTTTGAGTGAGTACATATCTCTAAGGAAATACCTTCCCAGTTTGGGAAAAGCCTTTAGGTGCTAGTTCCAAACCCCTGGCCTATGGAAGGCGGGCTGGGGGTAGTCACATCTATGGCCCTTAAGACAGGTCGTGACAAAGTGAAATCAAAGGGCGGTCGATTCTACCAGAATAAATAAGAGTGTACTTTTAATGAGGCAATGGTGTAAAGTGTCTTAGGTTTGGTTTTTAGTTTGGGGAGTCCAGTGTCGGTGCAGCGTCTAACGTATCCATACACCAAGACCTTGAATTCTATTTTCCGACTCGGTACATGAAAACACCGGTTACTAGTGTTTTGAAAAGTTTTATTGATCTTTTTTGATTCATCTCACCAAGTATAACCGATTGACCATGGTGCGTCTGTTTCTAACATGATTCCTCCACGAAGATAGTTAGCCATGATTCTGGTTAGAGATTATGACAGTGTCCCACCGAGCGACGAGTCATCGGTATAGGGAGCACTCATAGTGATGGAACCTTCAAGTTGTGTACCAGCAGCATCACCACCCATTGAAGAGAAGATTCTACCATTGGATCATGCACACTGGCTGAGCACCTCTCATGAGTTTCAAGGACAAATCCTTATGAGGTTTCGAGGCGAGATTACCCCTAGGTAGCATAGGACTAGCTTGAGGTGGTTTTATGGGTCGTTCTCTTAGTAGAGACACCCGTGATCATATGGTTATCTTGGCCGCTAGCCTTATTCAGAGCTCGGTAGGATGATGGTGGAGTTTGATGCTCCAGGTGCATGAGGAGATGATTCTCACCTGTGTCTGGGTTGGTGTCCTGAGAATCAACTGTATGTACTTTGATTACATGAATATACACTTATAATATATTGTTCATTGTTCTGCATGACTATAATATAATAATTTCCTAGAATATTTGTTGCATTGATAAAGTCATGGAAGATCCCCAATATGATGAGAACCCTGAAATGCTATAACAATATTCTTAAATAAAATTCTACAGTTGGATGAAATACTATGATAGGACACATAGTATACAGACCGTCATGTGTGAGTACTCATAAGAAGACGAGACTCTCTCTCATGGAGTTCACACATGGTAATCTCCAAGATGGGAGATTATGAGAACAGACCCGCCAGTAGTAATTCTGGATGTTTTGGTGTCAACAGACATTGCTATCTGCGAGAATGTGTAATGGTCCTTAGACTGGAAGATTATCATTAGCTCATGTCATGACTCGCGCACTTAGATTTGCTGATGAAAACCGTCATGAAGATAGTTGGCGGGAAGTAGGGTACGTTGGGTGAATCACGAATGAAATGTTTTTAATGGATAAGTCAAGGAAGGATTTTTCCCTTCCATGTTTATGAAAGTAAATATCTCAGGCCCTTTGATTGAAATATAACTGTTGCAAAAATTCCATGTCCATGGTGTAATGACGAGTTTATTTCTGGAAGTCAAAGAATGACAGATCAAGCATATAGTTTTATGACACTGCCATGAAACCTGATTGATGAGATATTGAAACAAAGGGATTAAATTTCATAGTAAGCATTCGTATGAGGTGACATATCAATTCTGCATCAACTTCTTTATCTTGTGTGCCTTGACCTGTTGCTAGATAGTAATCTTGGACTTTTGGCAAGCCCGCCTAATGCCAAAGAGAAAGCGGTCTAGAGGGTCACACACTAAGTGTATTCAAGTATCTCAAGTAGAATAAAGATTATTACCACACGTGGTTTAATAATTATTCAAGGAAGCCTAAATTGTTTTAATGTTAGAGGAATAATAAAATGAAAACAAGTACATTCCATGTATTAATGATTACACCCCGTGTAGTTTTTATTTTGAAAAAATTACATGCTGTGTATTAATGATTACACACCATTTAGTTTTCATTTTGAAATGGAAATGAAAAAAATGAAAACAAGATATAAATTCCTTGTACATTGAATGTACACACCATGTAGTTTTCAATTAAAAACAAGTACACGCCTTGTATTTATGATTACATGCAGTGTAGTTTTTCCAGTTAGGATTTTGAGGAAATATCATTTTATTAAATGATATTTATTATAATCAGCGTGGGTGAATGTCAAGGAATTAATGATTCGATATGGGGTTTTCAAAAGAGTTAATGAAATAAATAAAATGCATAACGCATTTATTTATTGTCATAACTCTACAACCTCAAAATTGATTATAAATATCCTCACAACACCAACTCTTTTCCTAAGAATCATTGTGCACAACAATTCTAGAGAATTCTCTGAATACCAAAAGAACTCCATCCTCTAAGAATGCTCTCAAGACTGAGAGAGATCCACCTTTATCAAATCAAGGTGATCTAAGGTGGAAAATCCAAGAAAATTCTTCTCTATACTAGCACCTAAAGATTCCTTTAGCGACATCCAAAGATACATGGTGCATGTGTGGATCACCGCTAGAGGAAGTATACACTTGACTTCTACGACGCAATTATGAATCACATCGGAACGTGATCAGAAATATCAACAAAGAAATAACACCATAAAATGTACTTATTTTCAATTAATTAAATTAATTATAATCAACCTGTGATGATACTTCCTTTATGGTTTCGAGACTTTTCTTCTTCTTTGTCTATTTCTGTGATCCGATCCGAAGAGAATGGCGTTTATTATCTTATTGACCCCGGATTGATCATTTCAAATGACAAAAATCCAAGTGGGAACATCCAGCCATGAGCTTCCGCTGTGCTCAGGACCTTTAAGTGGTTTCAAAAGAGGTCACAACTTTGATTATAGTTATTTAATTTTTGTTGATAATTTATGTATTTATATTTGATTAAATTCAAGATAAATCATTAAATAAAACTGAAGGAACAATATTTGTTATTCCTCCTTAATTTATCGATTCACATCACAGAAATGAACATTTAATTTTAATTTTGATTAAATTAAAAATGAGGAACTCATCTGGAGGAGCCTCTCTTTATGTTTGTACAACATAAGAATACACTGCATGTAGTGAAAACTACACGCCGTGTACTTAGGTTCAATGAACCAATAGTTGTCTGCCAAACAACGCCGTGTGAATTGAGTATACCTAAGTATTTATTTCAGGACCTTTTATTGAAATAGAACTGTCACCCAAATTCCATGGCCATGGTGTAACGACGAGTTTGTTTCTGGAAGTCAAAGAATGATAGATCAAGCATATTGGTTTATGAAACTGCCATGAAACCGGTTTTATGAGATATTGAGACAAAAGGATTAAATTATATGGTAATCTTTTATGTGAGGTGGCACATCAATGAGGTGTCAACTTCTTTCTCTTGGGTGCCTTGACCCGTTGCCAGACAGTAATCTTGAACTTTAGGCAAGCCCGCCTAATGCCAATGAGAAAGAGGCATAGAGGGTCACACACTAAATGTATTCAAGTATCACAAGTTGAATAAAGATTATTCCCATATGTGGTTTAATAATTATTCAAAGAATCCTAAATCGTTTTAATGTTGGAGGAAGAATAAAATGAAAACAATTACATGCTGTGTATTAAGGAATACACACCGTGTAGTTTTTATTTTGAAAACAGGTACACGCTGTGTATTAATGATTACATTTCGTGTAGTTTTCATTTTGGAAAGGAAATGAAAAAATAAAAACCAGATATACACGCTGTGTACATTGAATGTACACGCCATGTAGTTTTCAATGAAAAACAAGTACATTCCATGTATTTATGATTACACACCGTATAGTTTTTCCAATTGGGATTTTGAGGAAATATCATTTTATTAAATGATATTTATTATAATCAGTGTGGGCGCATGTCAAGGAATTAATGATTCGACATAGGGTTTTCAAAAGAGTTAATGAAATAAATAAAATACGTAATGTGTTTATTTATTGTCATAACTCTATAACCTCAGACCTGATTATAAATATCCTCACAACCCCAACTATTTTCCTAAGAATCGTTGTACACAAAAATTCTGGATAATTCTCTCAAGACTGAAAGAACTCCATCCTCCAAGAACACTCTCAAGACTGAGAGAGATCCACCTCCATCGGATCAAGGCGATCTAAGGTGGAAAACGCCAGCAAAGGCTTCTCCATGCTAGCACCCGGAGATTCCTTTGGCTACATCCAGAGATACATGGTGCACGTATGGATCACCACTAGAGAAAGTATATACTTGGATTCTGTGATGCAATGAAGAATCACATCAGAACGTGATCAGAAATATCAACGAAGAAAGAATGCCATAAAACCTTCTTCATGTCAATTAATTAAATTAATTATAATAAACATGTGATGATCCTTCCTTTATGGTATCAGAACTTTTATTCTTCTTTGTATATTTCTATGATTTGATCCGTGGAGACTAACATTTGTTATCGTATTGATCCCAGATTGATAATGGAAAATGACAAAAAGCCAAGTGGGCACATCCACCCACGAGTTTCCACTGCGATCGGGTCCTTCAACCTGGCTGTACTTTGAGAGCCTTTTTAGGGAGTAGTTCATGACAGTGACACTACGATCTATGTGTATTTAGGAGTTGCTGTATCTGCAATAGTGTACCCAGACCGTGGCTCAGTACTCGGCGAGATTTATGGACCTCTCCCGATACTCCACCGACATGGTATGAGACCCTTACTTCAGGGCCTAGACCTTTGATAAGGGGCTCTGACGAGAGATTAGAGATGCAATAGTTTCTCTTAATATTCTGATGAAGAATGGGGTGCTAGGGTGAGATTTTCTGATGGAGAGCTTCCTTGCCGAGCAGACACCGACAATGAGACCCCCTACCGGACAACAAGTAGTAGAGTCATCTAAAGCTAGTAGTAGACAGAGGACGCAGAAGACTAATTGGGCTAGACATTTTGGAGGGTGACCCAAGGACAAAGGGTTAAAGGTGAGATGATCGAGAGTCCGAGGGAGCCACTATCAAGGAATGGTCTATTTTTCTTGTGGGGGACAGGGTCACAGAGCTTGTGACAGTCTGAATCCCCACGTAGGTGATCGACAGACGATGGAGGGGCCACCATGGTTGAAGTAGCGACAGTATCATGAGCGTTAGACAGGAGGTGGACGATGCAGAGAAGTAGGACATGCAACAGGAGATGGCCGAGGTCACCTGGTACTACCACCACTATGCCCAGGCGGTCCACCATAAGATCAGCAGGCCGGTGGATGGGGACAAGCCCAACTAAAGGAAATATAAGCTCAGTATCCTGACGTCCCTGAGTTGATACGAGGTACAATCTGTATCTTCTCTAGTTTATCAACAATGCTTATCGACATAGGTGATATCCATTCTTTCCTTGTTACAGACTTAGTTCAGGACTCTGAGATCCCGACTGAGCTTTTAGCTCGACCTTAGCATTTGGATACTTTTATGGGAGGAGATTCAGTGGTCACACATTTTTTTTGACAGTGTGATATTACTCTTGGAGGATAGAGTTTCAAATGTGATCTTCTAGTAGCAGCGTTGAAGCCCTATAACCCCATTCTAGGAATAGACTGGCTATCAGCAGTTCACGCACAAATTGACTGCTTTAGACGTACAGTGCGATGTACGCGCAGAGATAAAGGCTAGTTTTCATTTGTTGGTGAGAAAGAAAATAGAGAAGCATGATATAGACTTGCAATTAAGAAGGTGAAATCGATTACATATCAGCTGGCTTGCATGACCTTCGACATGGTTGATGAGGTGAGTCCATAGTTTTCAGTGGTGGTGGACAAGTATGAGTACGTATTTCTAGAAGATGTCTTAGGACTAACTCCTCATAGAGAGTTAGACTTCTGCTTTGACTTGTACCCAATAACAACACCAATATCTACAGCAACATATTGGATTGTACCTACAGAGCTTCAGAAGCTAAGGTTACTGTTGGAGGACTTACAGAGGAAGGGATTCATATGACCCAATGTTTCTCCATGGGCATCCCCGATGTTGTTTTCCAAGAAGGGAGATGGAAGTTTGAGGCTATGTATGGACTTTTTGTTCCTAAACCAACTGAATGTGAAGAAAATATATCATATTCTGAGGATTGATGATCTATTTGATCAATTGAAAGGAGTGAATTGGTTCTCGAAGATAGACCTCAGATCAGGCTATCACCAGCTTAGGGTACGTGACGAGGATGTACTGAAGTCAACCTTAAGTTGTTGGTATGTCCATTAAGAGTTCTTGGGGATTCCTTTCATCATGACCAATTATGCATCAATGTTCATGGGGCTCATGAATAGGATCTTTTAGCCATACCTCGATCACTTTGTGGTGGTCTTCATCGACGACATTTTTGTGTACTCAACGTCTGAGGAAGAGCATGTTGTGCACTTGAGGATTGTTCTGGACACACTCCAGGAGTTCTGGTTATATGGGAATCTCTAGAAGTGTGAGTTCTAGATATGGAAGGTCCACTTCTTGGGACACGTCATCTCAAAGGCTCGAGTTGCAGTGGATCTAGCGAAGATTAAGGTAGTACTTTCTAATGATCCACCCATGAGTGTTACAGCGGTGCGAAGGTTCCTTGGATTAGCAGGATAATATTAGAGGTTTTTACCTGATTTCTCTAGAGTAGCATCACCTATGAATACCTTGATTTATAAGAAGAAACCATTCCTGTGGTCAGAGAAATTCCAATAGAGCTTTCAACAGCTGAGGTAGAGATTGACCAACACTCCCATCCTGAGGTAGCCGGAGGAGGGCACTGACTATGTCATTTACTGTGATGCATCAGGGACTGGACATGGTTGCATCCTAATGTAGGGTAATGTAGTGATTACTTATGGCTCACGATGACTAAGGTCTCATAAGCAGAATTATGCAACTCACAACTTGGAGTTGGTAGCATTAGTCTTCACACTAAAGAAGTGGTGACACTACTTGCTGGGAGAGAGGTTCATTGTTTACTCAGGCCACATGAGTCTCAGATATATCTTCACACAGAAAGATCTGAATCTGATACAATGACGTTGGATAGAGTTCCTCCAGAAAAATGACTTTGAGTTAGTCTATACTGTTGGGAAGAAGAACGTAATGGAGGATGCACTTAGCTAGAGATTGAGTTCGTATCTACTAAACGAGGCTTCAAAGCAATTAACCTCACTTTAGATATCTTATGTGGATAGAGATAAGACAATCTACCTCTAATCAATGGTAGTTTCCCCTCCACTCCTTCATTGAGTTAGGGAGGCAAAACTAAGATATAGAAGCTGCGAGACTACACATTCTCAGATATCCTTAGTCTATGCACCTAACGAATATTATGATAGTGGGGAGCACACAATCCTTTTCATTGGACGTATAGTTGTACCAGTAGCTCTACGAGAGGAGGTACTGAGGGAGTTCCATACATACCCATTGGTAGTACATCCAAGTATGATGAATATATATCATTACCTCTTGTGTCAGTACTAGTGGCTAGGGATAAAGAAATCTGTGGAAGAGTTTGTTTTGAGATGCCTCACTTGCCAGCAAGTGAATTCTAAGTACTAGGTACCAGCAGGCTTAAACCAACCCCTCAAGATTCCAGAGTGGAAGTGGAAAGGTATATCAATGGAATTCGTGATGGGGTTACCACATATATCTGGAGGGCATAATACCATCTGAATGATTATTGACAGACTCACCAAGTCAACAAACTTCATTGCTATTCGAGAGAAGGGTTCGGTAGAGATCATGGGACGTCTCTATATTCAGGAGATCATGCGACTTTATGGAGTGTCTTCGAAAATAGTCTCAGACTGTGACGTACAATTCACATCCCAGTTGTGGAAAGTATTGCATGAGGCTTTCATGACTAATCTTTGCTTGAGCACAGTCTTTCACCCACAGACAGATGGTCAGACTTAGCGGACTATCCAGACCATGGAGGACATTCTTCATGCCCGTGTCCTAGATTTTGGTCGTAGTTGGGAGGACCGCCTACCCTTGGTGGATTTCTCTTACAACAATATATATGACTCCACTATTTTTATGTCCCCTTTTGAGGCATTTTATGGATGACCATGAAGATCACCCTTGTACCGAACAGATCTAGGAGAGCCATCACTCGTGGGCCTAGAGATGGTAAGAGTTACCACTGAGAAAGTGCAGGTCATCCGAGAGCAGATGAAGATTGCACAAAGCCGACAAAAGTCCTATGCTGATAGGCGACAGATACCACTGGAGTTCCAGGAGGGGGACCATGTATTCTTGCGAGTCTCCCCTTGAGAGGGACTATGGAGATTTGGCCAAGGCAACAAACTCTCACCGAGGTTTATCGAAATATTCCTAATAATTTGGTGGTTTTGGTAAGGTGGTGTACCTCTTAGAAAAACCACCGTAGTTGTAGAGGGTTCACAACGTCTTCCACGTATCCCAACTGAGGAGATACATGCATGACCCATCTGTCATCATCGACCATGACGAGCTGGAGATTGACGATGGGGTTACTTTGTAGTGTACCCAGTTGAGATAGATGATCGACAAGAGTGGATCCTTCATGGGTAGTCGTGACCTCTGGTGCACATTCTGTGGTAGCATAAGAATCTCTAGGAGAGAACATGGGAGTGAGAGGCTCATATGCATTCCCAGTACCCCTCTTGGATTGGTTATCCTTCTTTGTCTTTTGAGGATATAAATCCCTAAGGTGGAGAGAATGTAAAGTCCCAAAAAATTCCATGTTTTTTTTAATTATTTGGGATTATTAAGAGTCTATGAAAATTGATGGAACATGATTCCAAGGCACGATGTGCATAGAATTAATTGTTTAACTTTTTTTAGGTACGTTAAGTAAACAGGCGGGTGGTGTTTTCTATCTTCTAAACTGATGCTCTAAATTGAAATCCAAAAGCACCATCAAATCTACAGTGCCGAGATTTTCTTAAGGGAAGATTCACTTTGACCGTAGTTGGTCGGGAGAAAAAGATAGTTTTTGTAACTTTTAAAGAAATAATAAAATAACATAAATTGTTATTTTATTTCTTTTTCCTTTTCCTACCACCTATTGAGCGGTAGTGGCAGGGACCACAGAGGTGGTTAAACCTTTAATTATGGGGTTTTAATTTCATGTTTACAATTTGGTTGCGTAACCACCCCATGCGTAATTAATGAGACACTTTAATTATGTCAATTAATAAGGCACATTAATTACATCAATTAATAAACCTCATTAATTCTTCAAGGTGTTTCTCACCTTTACCTATCCTATTTAAATGGAGATTCAGGTGGGGTTTTGGGCCGACTTCATCAAGTGAGGAACCCCAGAAGAAGTGACGACATGCCTTCCACCGACGAATAACGGAGGATTAATGACGCCCGTTGTAGGATCAATCTCAAGGTCGATAGACGATGAACGCCAACGCACACAAACCTTCTACTTTCTCCAAAATACCCTCAAACGTGGAAGCACCACCATCCGTGACTTTCCCATTGAATCATGAGCCATGGGTTTCCTTTTTATTCAAGATTTTCCCTCAATTCTATTCCTCTCTCTTGAATTTTTGGGAGGTTGTTGTGGGGGATTTGAATGAGGTTCATTATTATTGAAAATTGATTAATAATTACCTCCATCTTGTTTTAACACTAATGAGGATGGTGCGGGCCAAACGATCAAGGCCCAGACCATCTGCCACTTGTTTTTTTGTTGTATTCTTTGAGGACGGTTTTCCCAATTTGATGGAAACATGAGACAGACGGTCACGCTGTGGAGGTGGAGATTTGGGAGGCCCATAGGCGCAGATGACACAAAGAACAGACCACCATAGCACGTTCGGTGGGCCGCAGAAAGAACCGCCGGTGCTCCATGTCGGCGGCGCACCGCGCCATGTTGTACCAGAAGATATGACCCCACATTCACAGAGCCATCTTGGAGGAGCAGTTTACCTTCAGGAAGACGCGGGCCGAACAAACTGGCCAGACCTACCCAGTGGGGTGGACCCTCGGTCCTGGGGGCCGGACTCGTCCAGCGGGCCGAGCCAGACCCACGGGCCAGCAGGCGAGTGCTGGTGGCCCGGGCCAATCGTGACCCAAGACTGCGACCCAGCCGGGCCGACCCCGATGGTCCAGTCCCAATGAACTGGGCTGACCCTTAACGGACTAGACCTGGGTGGGGCAGGTAGACCCTGAGACCCGTTGCGTCAGGCTAGCCTAACCGAGTCGGACCGGGTCCTGACACAACTAGCCTTTGAATAAAGAAACGTTTGTAACTGACAAACCAAGTGTCTATTTGACATTCCTTCAGTGGTGTTGGGACCCCATTTTGGGAATCATTCACTTTGGTATATTCTGGCAGGCTTGACCGAGTCGGGCCGGACTAAGGTGTGATCACCCCCGTTTCAGGGAAAGGGGTGTAACTAGCAGACCAGACGTCCGATCGACACAATGTCCATGGAATACAAAACCTTATAAAAATGAGGTCCATTATAGATAATCTAAGTGAGTTTCGACATAGTTTTATGCGTGACTTGGGTTGGATCAGACTAGAATCCAACTAGACCCTTTTTACAAAAGTGCCCATATCTCACAGACCGGGCGTCCGATCGACATGTCATCTGTCACGTTGGGACCCCTATGATGGGGTGGTCCCTTGGGTATACTTTTTTTCAAGACTTATTAATAGTTGAAATGTGACCAATGGATTTAGGATAAGAGTCTTTCAGAGATCAGGCATGCTTCATGCCAGAATCCAGTGGCTGACTGTGACATGAAGAATAAGAGCGACCAATACATGTCAGAATTAGATACTCTAGAGTGGGATGATATAACTGTATGACTAATCATCCCTAACTCTTTAACAGAGACCAATATAGGTCAGCACCAGTGACCAATATGGGTCAGCACCAGTGATAAATACGGGTCAACACGAGCGACCAATACGGGTCAGCACCAACAACCAATACGGGTCAACCTCTAGAGACCAATACAGATCAGCATATAGTGACCTATATGGTTCAGAAGTGGAGTTAATAAGGATAATATGATATGGATTTACGACTAGTTATCCCTATCCCAGTAACCTCGAAGTTAAACCATTAGAGGGAGCTATCTCTTTTTCTTTGTGATTCATGATTTAGATGATGCCTGTGATATTACTTTTTTGGTATTTCTTGTGATGATTTCCATTGTGGATTACTAAGAGACCTTCAAGAGTCTTGGGGTACACTACTGAGCTATTATACTCACCCCTGTACGGGCTCTTCCTGCACATGTGTGTCTAGTGAAGACTGCTGAATCTCCAAGGAAAAATTTAGAAATTTGGGACTTGGTGGAGCTTGGTGCGAGAGGAGCAGTCGAGATCCTCCTCTTCGACTTCTGACTTACAGGTACTACCCTCCAGTTAGAGCTCTAGGGCAGATGCGGAATATGTTCACTTTCTTTTCAAAATCTAGGGCTTGTATTCCATCCCACTATTTTTAGATTATAGTTGTACTTGTGGGTATAATTTACACTCGTGGTTATAGCTGTATTTTGTTGGTTGTTTACTTCAGTTGCCCTTTTTGAGTGAGTACAAATCTCTAAGGTAATGCCTTCCCTATTCGGGGAAAGCCTTTAGGTGCTAGTCACCAACCCTTGACCTATGGAATCCAGGCTTGGGGTAGTCACGTCCAGGCCCCATAGGAAGGGTCGTGACATGAATAGAGGTGTCACATAGCTTCCACATGGTTTGGAAAACCATACGGCCTGCTTAGTACTTTAAAAATGTTGAATTTTCTAAAATAAAATTCCCTGTTTTTATCAAAAATCCACCATAATTCATCCCATTCTATATTCTCAACCCTAGGTATGCCTTCCCTCCCTCTTGAATCCCTTGTACCTCCTTCTCTGGGTAGATTTGGTGTGGAATCCTCAAGAACAAATCAAGTAAGCCTCTCAACTTCTGGTTTCTTCCCACTTATTTGTCTTCTCTTCATTACTTCCTGGGTTCTTCTTTCTATATTAGATTATTTTCCCTAAATCGAGTTTAACCTTAGTTATCTAGGTTCGATCTTAAGGTTTATGTTGTCCCTTTTCCTTTCCAGGGTCTCTTTGTGGTGTAGTTATGGTGTTCACTCGATTTATGGAAGTTTCCAAGTTAAAGGTATGTGGTTCCATGATTTAACATTATTGGATGATTTTTTTATACTTTCCATGAGATCTAAATGAGTTAGATGGGTTGTGTGGGTGGTGGTGAGAATCATATTTTCAAATGATCTTGGTGTGTGTAATGGTTCAGTAGTGGATTTTACAAATAAAAAGGGTGGTTTGGATTGCATGATTCAAGTGTTGAAAGTGTGTGTGTGGAATAAGTGGTTCATGTGACATAGTGAATTGAATTAATAATAAAGGTAATCCTAGTTATATAGGTAGGAAAACTAGTTCTAGTACGCTAGTGGGTATGGAAGGTCCGACACCTGATTCCCCTAATAGGATTGTAACTACAACACTAACTAATCATATGATGATGATCAGATACCACTAAACATTGAGATGCATTCCCCTCTAGTGGATTGTGCATGAGGACACTGTGGGTTGTGGTTTTTAAGCCATATCACCAAGTTATTATGATACTAGTACCCCACTAACCCTATTATGTTAGGGATTACCCTTGGTGATCATCTCATTTGATGCTATGCTTTTCGTTTGGCTTGTTAACATGTTTACTTTTCAATTTTAATTTCAAAAAATGGTTTATTTAAAATTGTTTTCTATTATTTTCAATTATTTCAAAAAATTCATGTTTATTTTTCCTATAATTTTATAACAATTAATATATTTTTTTGATAACCTTCCTGTCATTGGATGACAGCCTACATATACCCTTGTGTGTATGTAGTCCTTGTTATGTTTGACACAAAAAAGGCATGATGTTTTGTGGCGGTGATGATGGTTATGGTTGGTAGTAGTTCTTCTTTTAGAGGGTGTTAGTGTAGGTGTCCTAAGGATGATAACCCTATTATTTAATGTATACTTGTGGTCTAGTTGTTTTACTTACCTTTTTGTAAATTTTATTTTTTTTAAATGTGTAAAATGTAAAACTTGTGATAGCTGTATCTTGTTTCCATTTGGTTATTGATTATGTGGTGATGTTTTATTCTTTCTTGATGTTTATGGTTAATTTTTACAAACAAAATCATTCCCAAATGTGAGTTTCCATGCCTAGGAACTAGTTTACATACCATGGGAATCATGAATGCCCTTTGGGACTTGGCACAGACTAAGTAGGGTGTCAGGTTGGATGGAATCCAAAACCAGAGTGGTTCATGAATTACTGGATTCACCCATACCTATATCTAATTCAGATTTGGGCTCCATTGATGCTGATCAATTATTTTTTGAATGGTTGGTTTTTGTTAAGTTGGATATTACTCGTCAGGTGGTGAAGGTTTATTTTCTTTAAGGAAACAATGTTTTCAGGATAGGTGGTGGCTTTGATTTTTTCAAAACATGATGTTAGATGGTTATGAGGGGACTTTCAAATTTTATTCATTGGTTAGGGGTCATTGTGGAATGCCTAGGTGAGAAAAAAGGAAAATAGTGAGGTTTTCGTGGATGATGGTTTGTGAGATAGGATCTCTAATAGTCGTTTGACTTATGGAGGATTCTATAAGGGATGGATATCATCTCAACAATTGATATGACTTGGTGGACTCTATATGATTTACAAAATATATTATTTTTTGTGGGTGTAATGGTTTTATTGGGACACATATATCTTCATGAGCATTGGATTCTTTTTAATTTGGTTGTTGGTGTATCTTCTTATATGTATCACTGTGTGGGAATCCTAAAAAGAGGGATGGGAGCACTGATACCCATAATCTGACATCTATCCTCATTTTGGATGGATGGGTTCCTGGATTTTTCTTTTCATTATGTTTTATATCTGATTTTGTGTTACATCAAGTTTATAGTTTTATGAGTTCCTTGCCAGCATTTTCAGGTGGGAGGCTTGAAAGAGAGATGGTGTTTCTAGAACCCATCATCAATTCCTCTTTCCACATGATTTTGTGGGTGGGAGGAGTGCTCTGCCATGTTGTGTTGTCTTTCACAATGAAACTTCTTGGCAAGGGTGATGCAACTCCATTAATGAATTTCACCATTTCATTGTCTTTCAGGGGGAATATGAGACTATTTCATATATTTTTCTCAATGTTTTTATACTTTTGAGTTCTTGGGACCTTTAAGTCCTTTGGGTAATTATTTTATAAGGCACGTTTTCCTATGTTATTGTTTTGAGTTTCCATTTTTTCCATTGTTAAAAAGAGGATTTCTTTTTTATATTCAATAAATAGGGATACACTCTCAACCTATAAAAAATGGTATTGAAATAATATGTATATGGATTATAAAAATCCACCCAATAAAATAATTTGAATAAATTCTTATTTAAACACCCTTAAATATAGATTATGAAATATAGGGTATCCATATAAAATAAAATGTTAATCATTTAAGGCAATCAATTTTCCTTGTTAGTAAATTGGTGAGGCTATCTGTGTGAACACCAATTAACTAGAACAAGGATGTATATGGAATTTAGGATGAAATAATGTTATAATAATTATTTTCTTTATAAATGGTTGATGATAAGGTAGGAAAAAATAATTAATGGATCATTTTCATCATAGAGATTTCATTTCTTACACACCACATATACAAACAAACATGGATAAAAAATTAATATATAGTTTTATCATCGCAACTTCATAAGAAAAAGAAAAAATGGGAAGGAAAATGATATAAGGAACATTAAATGTGATGAATTTAAATATTATTTTCATTAACTATAAATCCTTAATTTGTATATAATAAATTGTAAATAATTTCTTAGTTTATATAAAATTTTGAAATAAATTAGGAAAATATCATTTTCAAGGAATGTAATAAATCTAAGATTGTTTTAAAAAACTACATATTAAAAATTTAGAATGATTAAAACATGTAACCTAAATAACAGATTTTAAGAAAAATCATTATAATAATTGGGATAAATACTAATAATAATAGAGAGAAAAATGTTAGAGAATTATTGAAAAGTGTTTTCATAATTTTTGGGGACATTTTCATAAAAATAGATAAATAAGTCACTTTGAAAAATAATTATCAAAAGTTGATACAAAATATTTTAAAAATATATTTTAATAATAAAATCCCAAAATAATGGAAACTTGAAATGAGATATAGTTAAAGTAGAATAAACTTTAATATGAAGATAGTAAATAAAAAAAGCTTCACCTATATACTTTATTGGGTTTGACATAATGGAAAAATAGGAAGGGATCTATAATGACCTGAATATCACTATAAAAATAAATAAAAAGAAATAATAAATAATATAAATTAATCATATTACAAATAGAGAAGGAGGACGAGAGAGAGATAAGGAGTTATATAGAACATAACCATAATAAAGAGGAAGATCAGGAGATAACCCTTACAAATAAGGTATGATAAGAAATATAAATATATTAAAGAGGTAGGGAGAAAAATAATACCACAAATGAAAAATAAAAATAGTAATTGAAAATTTAAATACTTTGGAGGTAAGAAATATAATATAAGATATACCATTGATAATTAATACATGGAATAAATTGTGATTTGGATGAAAAACCCTTACCTAAAGCCCTAAATCAGTTCATATATCTTTCAAATTCAACAATAATTTATTTTTATTTGTTAATAAATAAATTTAGAACCATTTTCAATATTATTAAATTTTCATTTTTCCTTTTAATTTATTTATTATCATGTATTATTCTTTTCAAGGATTTATTTTTTTCACAAGTAATTTTACAGTAGTTCATTTCATAGTTCTAAGACCACTTAAATATAATGGTAATGGTAAAAGGTCATTTTACAATGATTATATTATCTATATAAGTTTAATGGTAAAATTATTATGTCATTTCAAAAGTGAGGGAGTGAAATAGTTCTACATTTAGTTATAATTCCGAGAAACTTTCTTAGAAATATTTTTTAAGTTGGATAAAATGACAATATTTTATTTAATTTTAATATCTTTAATATTATGACTATATTATCATTATAAAATATAAACATGATATTATTTGATTATTATTTTTAAATCCAATCAATAAATTTATTTCAAAGAATATATATTAAAGGGATAATTTAAAATTAAAACTTCATTGCTCACTTAGGTATAATAAAACCACTGTGGATGAATGCTGTTTTCTTTAAAAGAGATTAAAAGATGGGAAATACTAATGAATAATTAAGTTTTATAAAAAAATATATAATAATTAAACTAACATAATAGGATTACTTTTAATGGTCACTTATATTATATAATGGTTAAAAGGATAATTAAAATCAGAAAACTTGGGTTTTGAAATCCTTAACTTGACTTAGAAATGGTTTGTGAAAATTGTTTGATGAGAGTGAACAAGTAATATATCATATATATTAGTGGAAAAATGATGATAATTAAACTAATATAAAATAATTTTAATCATAAGAATTATGTTTGATAAGTTTTTTTACAAAATAATCTCAAATATTAAATGAAAAGGGATAATTGAGAAATTGTTATTTCCACTTAGTAATAGGTTATGTAAAGTGTTAAATGAGAGAGAATGGTTAATATATATTTGATAAGTAATAAAAGGGAAATTAATAATATGAGAATATAATTTATGAATAAAAACAATATGTATTTTAAAATATTTTTATGATAACTGATTCTAAAAATAGAATGAAAAGAGAGACTTGGGAAGCCCTACCTTTCTCTTTGAAGGACTCCTTTAGATTAAGTATAATGCCATCAAAGGATTGTAATTTTGGTTACACCAGGAACCTAGTAATGTTAATAGGGAAGTTTAGATATGTATTTGGATATATATATTTGTTAAATAAAATCATTTTGGATGCGGGGAGAAAGGGTTGTAGTAGAGGTATTTATATTGGCAATAGGGGGGGGGGTATCTTTGAATAACATGTTGATTAATTTATTATTTTAGATCAACACTAGGAATAATTTTTATTATTATGAATTTTATTAATGTTTAATTAAAAATAAAGGTTTATTTTACATTTAAACACACCCAAAAATTAATGCTACCTTAAAAATATTTTATTCAACATGAGGAATCAAAAATAAGTTTTTTATTTGAATAAAATATAACGTAGATTTCCATAATTGATTAATAGGCTTGGAAATTTATATGTATATTATTTTTAAATGTAACATTTTAATCATTAAATACATTTTATTTTTTAAAAAATATATTATAATATTTTGATCCATATTTATATCATGATGATGTTATAAAACTTACGATATATACACAAATTTTATTTTTTTACAATTCACCAAAAATCATCTTTTTTGAAAAAATATCAAAAAATAATCATAAGATAATTTTGACATGATGATTCAAAAAATGAAGTGTATTTTATAAAATTTAAATTCTAGATATTATAAAATTAAAATTAAATAAAATCATATAATACATAAAAAAAACTTTATCTAAAAAATATACCATTTCATTTTTATAGGAGTGATTTTATTTTTATTTAGTATTATTAACTATTTATTATATGATTCACCATTATTTTTTTATATTGAAAATTTATTATTTCCAATACATAATATAGATTTCAATTTCAGTATATTTATTAATTATAAAAATATATGTAGTAAAAACTAATTCATATTAACTCAATTTCGATTCTCATATAAAATATATATTCCATGATTACATGAGTACCCTATTTCACATCTATTAGTTCATTTTATAAATACATTAAATTTAATTATACACTTTTACTTCTAACAATCATAATGTTTCAAATATTATTATAATATTCTATAATTATGTCATAATTATTTTTTTATGTTTTTATTATATCATTATAATCTTTGTTTCTTAAAGGAAAAGAGAAATTAATTCTAAAATAGTTGTTTCAAATATGCATATTTATTTTTAGTATATCCAAAATAGTCATGAATAATAGATATATGTGAAATTTTAATTTATAAAAGGAAATGAAAGAATATTTTTTATGAATATAAGGGATATATTTTTAAATAAAAAGTACAGGATGTTATATTCTCACCCATTAAATAAATTTAATTCTCATAATTGTGATTTAATCCTGGCTATGAAAATAGAAGGGGGTATTATTAAAATATTAATGAAT